>CM066041.1:94014963-99014963 GCA_033557465.1 Ichthyophis bannanicus | reverse complement strand
AGTCTTTAAGCGGCGTGCTCCAGTGAGAGCCTTTCACTCACGCTGCCACCGAAGATCAAAGGGCGATCGGCCCTTTAAGCGGCGTGCTCCAGCAGAAGCCTTTCACTCACGCCGCCACCGAAGATCAAAGGGCGATCGGCCCTTTAAGCGGCGTGCTCCAGCGGGAGCCTTTCACTCACACCGCCACCGAAGATCAAAGGGTGATCGGCCCTTTAAGCGGCGTGCTCCAGCGGGTACACCCGCGCCTGGCGAGCCCGTGCCGGAGGGCCTCGCCAGAGGGCCCTTTGGCGTGGCCCTTCGGCATGGGTCCGGGGGCGCTCTGGTGTGGTCCATCTATCCTGCTCCTCCAATTCACCACAGCCCCCTGGATCTGAGTAAGCACGATCGCTCCTCCACCCATTGTCTGCTTAGATCTGCTACCCATTGCCTGCATTGAACTGTTATTGCCACATAGAACTGCTACCATTGTCTGCATTGAACTGTTATCCATTGCCCGCATAGAAGTGCTACCATTGCCTGCTTAGAACTGCTAACATTGCCTGCATAGAATTGCTACCATTGTCTGCATTGAACTGTTATCCATTGCCCGCATAGAACTGCTACCATTGCCTGCTTAGAACTGCTACCCATTGTCTGCGTAGAACTGTTATCCATTGTTGCTTAGAACTGCCACCATTGCCCGCATAGAACTGCTACCATTGCCTGCATAGAACTGTTATCCATTGTTGCTTAGAACTGCCACCGTTGCCCGCATAGAACTGCCACCATTGCCTGCATAGAACTGCTACCATTGCCTGCATAGAACTGTTATCCATTGTGCTTAGAATTGCTACCTATTGTCTGCATAGAACTGCTACCCATTGCTACTCATTGTCTGCATAGAACTGTTATCCATTGTTGCTTAGAACTGCTACCCATTGTCTGCATAGAACTGCTACCCATTGCCCTCATTGAACTGCTACCCATTGTTTGCTCAGACCTTGCTGCCCACTACCATGGCCCCATATCTCATTGTCCTTCTCTTCCCCCTTCCTCCCCAACTGCCTCCCCTCCTATCAACATCCTCCCTACTCTTCCCCCTCCCCTCCCCCTCCCCTTCTCACTTCTCCCTCCACTCTGCCCCCTAGCCTAGCACCTGCTCTGGAGCCTCTCCTCACCATCCCCCGCATTCAACCAGCCCCCCTCTCTACCTTCCTCACTTCTCTCTCCATTCTGCCCCCTAGCCTAGCACCTGCTCTTGAGCTTCTTCACACCATCTCCTGCATTCAACCAGCCCCCCTCTCTCTTAGGCAACCCCATCCTCGCTTCCGCCGGACTATCTCCACTTTACCTCGCTCTCTAATACTCATTCTCCTTCTCTCATCAGGTAGCATCAACCCCAACCCTTCCCCCCCCCCCCCCGATTTCTCTCCCACACAAAAGAAAGTTCCTCACATACCCTATCTAATCTCATCCACATCCCGCTCCTCCCTCCTTCCGCCCTCCCCCATTCATCCCATAATCACTCAACCATAGATATCAACTCCAACCCTACCCCAAATATAATTCCTCACATAACCTATCTGATACCATCAATTTATCCCTCACTTCCCCTCCCTCATGTCCCTCTTGGAGAGCACATACACCCAGACATACCCACCCACACCCTACTCCCTCTAAATCTCAGTACTACCCTAGAAATAGACCCCCACACTACTCTGATAAGAAATCTCCCTCTAAATCTTGGTACTACCCTAGAAATAGACCCCCACGCTACTCTGACAGGAAATCCACATGTAACTTATCCAACCTTATCCACATCCCTCTCCTCCCCCACTCCACTCTCCCTTTACTTGCGCCCTATGGAACGCATGCGTATTCATTTAAAAAACTACTTTTATTCACGATCTCTTCATCTCTAATGCCCTACACCTTCTTGCCCTGACCAAGACCTGGCTCCCCCCAGATGACACCGCATCCATTGCCTCTCTCTGCTATGGGGGCTACCAATTCTCCCAAACACCACGATCTACTGGTTGCGGTGGTGGCGTTGGCCTCCTACTCTCCCCCTCCTGCCAATTCCAACCCTTCCTACCACCCCAATCACACTCCCCCTCTCCTTTGAAGTCCACTCCATTCGCCTCCTCACACCACTTCCCCTCCGTGTAGCTGTTATTTATTGCCCACCCGATAACTCCAAATCAACCTTCCTCACCGACTTCAACTCCTGGCTTACTGCCTTTATGGATCCCTCCTCCCTCACTCTTATTCTTGGCAATTTCAACATTCACATCGACAACCCCTCCGACCCCCATGCCTCAAAGTTCCTTGCTCTTACCTCCTCGGTCGACCTCCAACTTTGCTCCACTGCCCCCACACACCTACACGGCCACTGCCTTGACCTAATACTCTTCTCCAATTCCTCTCCTTCAAACTTCCGCAAATCAATCCTTCCTTCATCTGACCATCACCTACTAACATTTACTCTTCAGCTCCCGCCATCCCAACCTCGTCCTGTCTCCTCCGACCTATTTAGAAACCATAATAATATTAATCCCCTGACTCTCTCTTCCACCATTTCTCCATCTCTTTCCTCCATTTTATACTCCGAGTCCGTCGACGAAGCATTATCCTCATACAATGCTACACTATCCTCAGCCTTTGACACTCTTGCCCCTCCCACCTCACGTCCTGTAAAACGATCTACTCCCCAACCCTGGCTTTCACCCACAATCCGTTACCTACGCATCTGTGCCCATTCTGCCGAATGAGCCTGGTCCAAATCCCACTCCCCGGAAGACTTCTACACTTCAAATTCATGCTTGGCTCCTTCCAGTCAGCCTTAGCACTTGCCAAACAAGATTACTACATCCATCTGACTAATTCCCTTGCTTCTGATCCTCGCCGTCTCTTTAACACTCTCAATTCTCTCCTCAAGGTCCCCCCGCTCCCGATCCCACCCTCCCTCTCTGCCCAAACCCTAGCCGACTACTTCCATGACAAAATCCTCATAATTACCCTCCAATTCCCTACCCCCTCATCTACCTCCCCTCCCCCCATTTCTCCTCCCCCATCCATACTCCCCTGCCACCCTCTCCTCCTTCCCTCCGATCTCTGAAGAGGAAACTGCACTTCTTCTTTCCTCCTCCAAACCCACCATCAGACCCTATCCCTACCCATCTCCTACGTTCCATCTCCCTCACCATTGTCCCCTCCATCACTCATATCCTCAATCTTTCACTCTCCACTACAACTGTCCCAGCTGACTTCAAACATGCTGTTGTCACACCCCTCCTCAAGAAACCCTCACTTGATCCCACATGCCCTTCTAACTATTGACCCATCTCCCTCCTTCCCTTCATATCCAAACTATTAGAATGAGCAGTCCACCGTCGCTGCCTCGACTTCCTCACCTCCTAGGCTCTCTTGGACCCACTACAATCAGGCTTCCGTACCCTACACGCCACTGAAACTGCACTCACAAAAGTCACCAATGACCTGTTCCTGGCTAAATCTAAGGGCCTCTATTCTATCCTCATCCTTCTTGACCTTTATGCTGCCTTTGACACCGTTGACCATGACCTTTTCCTCACCACCCTCTCCTCGCTTGGCTTCAAGGACTCTGTACTATCCTGGTTCTCCTCCTACCTCTCCCATCGCTCATTCAGTGTATGCTCTGGCGGCTTCTCCTCCTCCTCTACCCCACTCCATGTAAGTGTACTCCAGGGATCTGTCTTGGGCCCCCTCCTCTTCTCTCTCTATACCTAAGGCCTTGGTGCACTTATCTCTTCCCATGGCTTTCAGTACCATCTCTATGCCGATGACTCCCAAATCTATCTCTCTACACCTAATATTTCTCTGGCAACCCAGTCCAAGATCTCTGCCTGTCTTTCGGACATCACTGCCTGGATGTCTCATTGCCGATTGAAACTGAACATGGCCAAGACTGAACTCCTTGTCTTTCCACCCAACTCCTCCCCCCCACTTCTCCCTCTCTCAGTCCATGTGGATGGATCTACTATCCTTCCTGTTCCCTCGGCCCGCAATTTAGGGGTTATCTTTGACACCTCTCTCTCCTTCTCCGCTCATATCCAGCTTGTAGCTAAGACCTGCCACTTTTTCCTCTACTACATCAGCAAGATCCACCCCTTCCTCTCTGAACATGCTACCAAAATGCTTATCTACTCCTTAATCTCTTCTCGCCTCCATTACTGCAACCTACTCCTCGCTGGTCTCCCCGTGAGCCACCTCCTTCCCCTTCGATCTATACAAAATCACGCTGCTTGACTAATCTTCTGCCAGCCTCGCCATGCCCACATTACTCCTCTCCTCAAGTCACTTCACTAGCTCCCTGTCCAATTCCGCATCCAATTCAGGCTTCTCCTGCTGACCTATAAATGCATTCACTCTATGGCCCCTCAATACCTCATATCTCTTATCTCTCCCTACGTCCCCTCTCAAAATTTGCGCTCCACTAACAAATCACTTCTTTCAATGCCTTTCACCCACACCGCGAACTCCCGACTGCGCTCCTTTCACCTTGCTGCACCACACACCTGGTATTTAAAGGTGTGGAAGAATTGAAGGAAATATCGATACATCGGGAAGATGTCTTACAACTATTAGATAAACTGAAGAGTAGCAAATCACCTGGGCCGGATGGTATACATCCAAGGGTGTTGAAAGAACTGAAATTTGAGATTGCAGACCTGCTATCAGTAATCTGTGAACTATCATTAAAATCATCTCTAATACCTGAGGATTGGAGGATCGCCAATGTAACACCAATTTTTAAAAAGGGTTCGAGAGGTGATCCGGGAAACTACAGACCAGTGAGCCTGACATCAGTACCGGGAAAAATGGTAGAAACCATCATAAAGAATAAAATTACTCAGCATGTAGATAGTCACGACCTAATGGGAGACAGCCAACATGGCTTTAGACAAGGAAGATCTTGTCTTACTAATCTGTTATGTTTTTTTGAAGGAGTGAATAAACAGGTGGACAAAGGTGAGTCGGTTGATATTGTGTATCTGGACTTTCAGAAAGCCTTTGACAAAGTCCCTCATGAGAGACTTTTGGCAAAACTAAAGAGTCATGGGATAGGAGGCAGTGTACTACTGTGGATCAGGAACTGGTTAAAAGATAGAAAGCAGAGGGTAGGGCTAAATGGCCAATTTTCCCAATGGAGAAAGGTGAATAGTGGTGTACCCCAGGGATCTGTGCTGGGTCCGCTGCTTTTTGACATATTCATAAATGACCTGGAAAGTGGAATAACAAGTGAGGTTATCAAATTTGCAGATGACACAAAACTATTTAAAGTTGTTAAAACCCAGGAGGATTGTGGAAAATTGCAAGAGGATCTTGATAAATTGGAAGACTGGGCATCAAAATGGCAGATGAAATTTAATGTGGAGAAGTGCAAGGTTATGCACCTAGGGAAGAACAACCCAAACTATGGTTACACGATGCAAGGTTCCACATTAGGAACCACCACCCAGGAAAAAGATTTAGGCGTCATTGTGGATACCTTGTTAAAACCCTCGGCCCAGTGTGCAGCGGCGGCCAAGAGAGCAAATAGAATGCTAGGTATGATAAGGAAAGGAATGGAAAATAAAACAAAAGATATTATAATGCCTCTATATCGTTCCATGGTGAGACCGCACCTTGAATATTGTGTGCAATTCTGGTCGCCGTATCTTAAAAAGGATATAGCGATTTTAGAAAAGGTTCAGAGAAGAGCCACCAAAATGGTAAAGGGGATGGAAGGCTACTCCTATGAAGAAAGGCTAAAAAGGTTGGGGCTCTTTAGCCTGGAGAAGAGACGGCTGAGGGGAGATATGATAGAAGTCTATAAATTAATGAACGGAGTGGAACGGGTAAACGTAGATCGATTGTTTACCTTATCAGAATATGGAAAGACTAGGGGACATGCAATGAAGCTACAGGGTAAACTATTTAAGACTAATAAAAGAAAATATTTTTTTACTCAACGTGTAATCAAACTCTGGAATTTGTTACCGGAGGATGTAGTAAAGGCTGTTAGTGTAGCTGGGTTTAAAAAAGGTTTGGACAAGTTCCTGGAGGAAAGGTCCATAAACCATTATTAAGAAGGGACCCAGGATATCAATGCTTGAACCAGTACAAGCATTGTGGAACCTGTGTCCCTTGGGGAAACTGCTAGGTACGTATGACCTAGATTGGCCACTGTTGGAAACAGAATGCTGGGCTTGATGGACCTTGGTCTGACCCAGTATGGCATATCTTATGTTCTTATGTTAATAGCCTTCCTGCATCTGTGCACCGGGCGCCCTCCCTGACCCTCTTCAAATCCAGGTTAAAGACCCACCTCTTCACCATTGCATTCGTATCCTGACTTCCATCCTCATCCTACCCTAACTCCCATTAACGTTTATGACCAAACTTTAGACCAAGCTGTACCAAACTGTACCACACCGTACCTTCCGCAGAACTGACTAATGCTCTGTACTGTTCTAACTAGATTGTAAACTCTGATGAGCATGACTCTGATGGGCAGGGACTGTCTTTTGTATGTTAGTCACCTCTTGTAGGCTAGCTGTGCAGCTCTGCGTGGTTGGCACTCTATAAGTGCTAAATAGTAGTAGTAGTAGTAGTAGTAACTTTTCAAGGATCCATCTCATATCCACAATGATGTCTTCGTTCCTCGCCCTTTCCTGAACCCTGGTTGCACTTCAGGTAGTTCTTGTTCCAGGTTTGGTTGTAGTCTCTGTTGAATAATCTTCGGTAGAATCTTGCTGGCATGTGGGATCAGAGAGATTGTGCGATAATTTCCACAGCCAGTTGGATCACCTTTCTTTAGTATTGGTATAAACACAGATCTTTTCCAGTCAATTGGCCATGATGTTGTCTTCCAAATTTCCTGGCAGAGCCTTGTAAGTATGGTAACAACTGCATCAAATTGCTGTAATACTTCTATGGGAATGCCATCAATGCCTGGTGCTTTGTTCTTTGATAAGGCTTTCAATGTTTCTTCAACTTCTTCTTTCATCACCAATGGTTCCAGATCATAAGGTACAGGTTGAAACGGCTGTTTATCCACTTGATCTTTATCATATAAAAACTCTGTACATTCTTTCCACCTTTTCTTGATCTTAGCATCATTCAACATAGATCCTTGAGCATCTTGTAACATTCCAATAAGAGGCTGGACGTTTTCCTCTAACTCTTGTAGCTTTAGGAAAGCTTATCTTGTTCTATCTCTAATTGTTTCTGCTTCTATTTCCTTGCATGGTCATTGTAGTACTTTTCCTTTTCATGTCTTGCTGCATGTTGGAAATCTCTGAGTTCTACGACTGACTTTTTTCCTTTGGCTTTAGATTCTCTGCATTTCTGGGCAATTTTCAGAGTTTCTTCCATCATCCATTTTGCCGTTCTTGCTTTTTCAACTTTTGTAGAGACTTCTCGCTTTCTTCCAACACAACCTTCTTGATGTCATTCCATAGCTCTCCTGGAGCTCTGTCATTTGTATCTAAAACAATAAATTGATTTTGTAGGCAGTCTTTAAATTCCAGTGGTATATTCTCAAGGTCATATTTTGCTACATTCATGAGTGACTTGCTCTTTTTCAACTTTAGCTTAAGTTTGCATACTAGTAGTTGGTGATCTGTACCAGTCAGCTCCAGGTTTTGTCTTTGTTGATGTTATCGAGCTTTTCCATCATGGACTTCCACAGATGTTGTCAATTTGATTTTTGTACAATCCATTGGGTGAAGTCCATGTGTACAGTCACCGCTTATGTTGCTGGAAGAAAGATGTTTGAGATGAATAGATCGTTGGTCTTGCAGAATTCTATCAGTGTTTCTCCAGCTTCATTTCTGTTGCCAAGTCCATATTTTCCAACTATTTTGCCGCCTTCTTTGTTGCCAACATTTGTGTTCCAGTCACTATCAGAATATCCTGTTTGCATGTCCTGTCAATTTCAGCTTGTACTTATTCATAGAACTCAACTTTATCTTCTTCTTCAGCTGTTGTTGGGGCATATACTTGAATTATAGTTGTGTTGATGGGTATTCCTCATAGACGAATAGAAATTAAGTGTTCACTGATTGCATTGTATTTCATTACAATTCTTGCAAGTTTCTTCTTAATTATAAATACAGCACTATTTCTTCATTGTCTGTCATTTCCAGCATTGCAGATACAAAGAGCCTGATGCCAGTCCATTTCAGTTTGCTGACACCCAACAGATAGAGTTGTAAACGTTCCATTTCATTCTTGACTATCTCCAACATTCCTTGGTTCATGCTTCATAGATTCCATGTCCCAATATGTAAGACATCTTTGCAGCTTATCTCATTTCATGCATAGCTGCATCAGCAGTCAGACGTTCTGAGAGCTTTGATCCAACCACATCATAAATGCTGGCTTTACTCTGAAAAGTCTCCAGCTCCTCCCCAGTAGCCAGTTGAGTGCCTTCTGACCTGGGAGCCTCATCTTCCAGCACTATAGTGCAATTTGTTTTGTTGTGACTATCCATTGGGTTTTAATGGCAAGATATGGAAGTAGATTGCCCGGCCTTTCTTTTGTGCATAAGTTTAGTGTTGTTGCCGTTGTCACAAATGTGATCCACCTTCACCAACACTGTCCCATTCTGCTGCTGCCCAGATGGGTCGTTTGTCTTGTTCTGGCATCTCGGCTGAGACCTGTCCATCTTGGGAGACCCTGCCAGTAGTTAAACTACCGATAGCTCAGCCCTCAGCATCACTGATGCACACAAGCCCTCACAGCATGACAAGCTGCAAACCAAGTGAGAGTGTAGTGCTATACAAATGATTATTTGTAGTAGTAGTAAGTGCCAGTGAGTCAATCTCAACTCATGGCAACCCCGTGGACAGTTGTCCTAAACTGCGCTTGATCTGCAATCAGATGGCTAATTCTTGATAGAGTGGCATCCATAGCTGCTGTTGTTTCGATCCATTGCATTGCTGGTCTTCCTCTTTTGTGTTGACCTTCTACCTTACCAAGAATGATGTCTTTCTCTAGGGGCCCTTTTACCAAACTTTAGTACAGGAAGTGCAAAGTCTCTGCAGTAATTGTATGTGGTGTGGCCAGTATCTGCCCTGCATTTACCACACAGGGCAGATACTTACTGCATGGTCCCACGTTACATGCCTTGGCAGATGCCGAGGCATGTAACACAGACCCTGGCCCAGAATGAGAGACAAAGTGCTGCTTCTGGGCAGCACTACTGTTGGCCCTTCCAATTACAAATCTCCAGATCAGTTTTAAGACCTCAGCCTGATCACTACCTCCCCTCACTGCAATTATCTTCTAATCCTCTCTCCATGCTCCAATCCCCCTCTTGTTCAATCTTCCCCTCAATAGCCCTCACCAGAGCTAATTTGGATCCCCTAGAACATAGGACAGGAATGGAGGGGGGAATATTCCTGACCCCATCACCACTAAAACCACCAGGGATCCCCCAGGGGGGCAGTGGTTTGTCTTTACTATGCATTTTGATTCCCGAAGTGAAGAGTGCTGAATGGGGGGAGTATGCTGAGGTGGGGGTGGGGGGTTGGAGTGATGGAGAGAGGGCTGTACAAGGGGGAGGATCATAGAAGGGGGGTCATGATCGGGTGAGGGGGGCTTGTGATCAGGGGGGGCTAATGGCAGCACTGTATGGCAGCAGCACTTTGGATCATCTTCTTGGGCAGTATGACTAAAAACACAAGCTATCGGCAGTCATGACATCTAGCGTTGTGCAACATCTCATGTGCTGTCATTAGCCACCACTTCCACTCTCCTCCTCGATCCCACTCTGTCTTGCTAAAGGCAGTTAGCATAGGGGTTTTACCATGCCGGCTACTTTTAGCATGTGGTGGCGCTTTCCACGGGCCCTTAGTGTGTACCAAACCCTCCGGTAACCATTACTGCACCTTAGTAAAAGGGCTCCAGGGTATTTATGGAAAATTTAACCCAGTGAAGCCACTCAGAAATGTATTAAGTGAATTCAACAAAAAGATACATCTATGACTTTTCCTTGCTGACGTCTAGAAAAAACTGAAAACAATTTGTAAAGAATTCGGTTAAAAAGAAACCATGTTTTCTTAGATTTTTCCCTCTTGAGATTGTCAGTGACTTTTGATGGCTGGTGAGCAACTCTGTATCTTTATTTGTTTGGATTTAGCTTGTGCCTTTTTTAGTGGTAGCTCAAGGTGAATTACATTTGGATCTTTTACACTGGTTTCTCTTCCACATGGTCCCCCTGATGGAGACTCAGACTGTTATGGCGGAGTTTAAAAAAATAAAAAAGCAAGTGACGGAAGCTTCCTCACAGATAACATAGAAGACATACAAAAGTGATCGGTTGCATGCCTTTGCGCAAGCATTGCAGCCACTGGTAAAAAAACAGTCCTGGAAGATTCAGACCTTTTAGAAAGGCATCTATTCTGTTATAGGTTTCAACATGACCCAGGCTACCTTCTGAAAGGTCTTTCCACAAACTAAATGGTCTCATCACTACATTTATCTGGTGTGATAGATTTGTGAGGAAAAGAATTAGTACACTGTGGAGGTCAAAGAAGAAGGTGACATAGTATTGATAACTGCAAGGCAGCCAAGCTGTGGAATCTATACTTGGATAAATAGGGAATCAGCTGTAGCTTTGTTAGTCCTTAAAAGATATATGGGGGTGGGGAAGAGCTAATATCATTCTGTTTCTTCTAGTCGCCTTCCCACAAGTCATAAAAGCATATTGTTCACACTTCATGCTTGCATATGCTCAAGATTTGGAGAACAGTGGATACTGGGGTTAGAATTCTTCTTGAATGTCTGTTTTCCAATCTGGATGCCCTATGGAAGGTGGGGCTTCATGTTATAGTCAATAACATTGGTGACCCACAAGTCCTAGCTCATTTGTGAAATTTCATATGAATTTGGATCAATTTCATTTTCATAACTTTAAGCAAATCTGCAAACATTTGAATTGTTTTTTAGAGCTGTTGGTGCCTATAAATAATAAGAAAGTTCCACAACTGCCTTTCTCCCTTGCCTACAGAATTTCCCAGAAATGTGGAACCTTTTACACATGCAAACACATCAAGGCCAGTGTGCCTCATTAAGCTCCAAGTAATCACTTGAATAGCTGAAATATTTATTCGCAGAGAAGCAGATAGACAGTAGTAGCCGCCCCCATTTACAATGATGCACATGCTGAAATGATCTGTCTCTGTTAAATGCCATAGATAAGGGATGAAAATCTCTGGAGACACCTAGGGAGCTTTGATCTGCTCCCAGAGACAGTCTCTCTGTCATTGATTTTAATCTTTGATTCAGAAAAAAAAAAAAAAGCAGATCGTTTGATCTTCCTTGATTCTTGGTGCTTGCCCCTTTCTTTTACTTTGCTGCTTATACTTTGAAACATTAATATGAGAGGGCTTTTATAATGTACATTTTAGCTGCACTCTTTAGGGTAGGCATCCAAAATCTGTCCTGGAGATCTGACAACAAGCTAGGTTGTTTTTTTTTGGGGGGGGGGGGGGGTTATCCATAATGAATATACATGATATAAATAGCACATAAGGGTTTGCAAATTTATAAGATAAAGATCTCGTGTATATTCACTGTGAATACCTTGAAAGGCTATACGAAAGTGGGGTCCCCAGGACAGGTTTGGGATGGCCTGCTTTAGGGTACTGAGAGCTGCAACCAGCAGTGACCATCTCTGTGCCTATGTTTCTTTACAAAATGGTCTCACAAGATCTGCCAATACCATGACTAAAATCCAGTCCCCATACGTTTGTACCTGCTCGGGAATATGTGTAAATACGTACATGAACATGAAGCATGCGTGTGCATGCATATTTTATAAACTACCTTGTAAAGGCGTGCCTTGCAATTTTGCCCATAGTCCACCCAAACTACACGCCCATACATGCCTATACGCTGCTGAGTGTGCGATGGCGTTACTCCACCCTTTTGCTTCAGACTGGTCAATAAGGTCACGGATGGAACGAGTGAATGTTCTCCCCACTGAAACACAGATGAAACATAAGGTACAGATTAAACTATAAATGAAACTGCACTGCAGGACAGGGCATTCTCCTTTTGTGTGCCTTCTTTACGGAATGTCCTGCCATATATTCGTATGTTTAGAGGTAGACAGGAATGCTGTAAAAAACTTGAAGATGCCTCTCTTTAGGGCCGTATGTGATCTGTAATTTGCTGGGCTGTTTGTTATTTTAGTCTCTGTGTAAATGCAGACTGTGTGGCTGTGTAAACATGGTATAATGTTCGTCTGTGTTTAATATGTTTATATATGTTACAGTTAAGTATTTTTACTGTGCCTTACCTTGAACTATAGAGAGGGGTGAATTAAGTAATAAATAAAAAGATAAATAAAATAATAATAAATAAGTCTGCATCTTCTTGTTACTATGCTTATACCACTGGTGTAATTTATAAAAGCTCCTTTCTGCAGGCAAAACAGGGTTTACCTGTGGAAAAATCTTTATAATATTAATCTCCTAGTGCCTCTGCTTACAGCAAAATTCAGCTATCTAGCTGCAGATCCTGTGACATTCCCATGAACTCTGTCTCGCTTGACAGCACCGTGTGCCAGAATTTCTTTTAAAACTGAATCTGGAGTGCTTTCAAAATCCTACAATACATCTGTTCCTTCAGCTTACGCTTGATTGAAGGAGTTTTGAAGAAGGAAACAATGAGGGTGATTAGCAAATAATTTCTTCCTTTGTGAAATAGCTGTGGGTGGTTATCTAAGAAATAGAGGACAAAAAAATAAAGTTGTTGACTGGTTAGTAAATATAAACGTAAATTTACGTATGCCAGATGTGCAGTACGGGCTGTTCTCTCTAATTGTACGCCATGCCAAATTGCCCATTGAATTGGGAAGAGATGTGAGAATTTTAAAAGGACATTGGACTACTTAATTTTCTTTTCTTTACTCTTCTGTTACCTTGCCCTTATGTTTTGTGTTTTTCTTTATTGTTGTTTTTGCGCCACCGTCCTGTAGATGTTATAGATCCTGAATGCTGATGAGGCAGTAATTAGTCCTACCCTTGGCAATATTTTCTGGATAATTAGCTCAAATAATGTATACCTGGCTCTGTATTTTGTGGACAAATTATGACGTAGATACTGTAAAAGTCTGTGAGAAAATTGTGTATGGAGGAGGTGACCCTCAGACCTTCTTTAACCTACATGTCTAAACTTGAGAGATTCTGTTTGAGCATGCTCATAGACAGAGGTTCCAAAATATTTGTAGCTTTAAACTTCAAAATGATTATTTTAACTCTGCTATAACTGAATTAAAAGGAGTCTTGACAAATGATTTTGCAAAGCAAAAGATACTTAACTATCACACCAAAATAGAAGACAATGTTTGTTTTTCTTATTTTCAATAGGAAATCAGAGAATTTTGATTTCTGTCTCTTAAAAAGAGAGCAAATCTTTATAGGGGAGGTGTTCACATAGCTTAGAGGTATTACTAGGTGGAACACCAAAAGGTTATAGACTGAAGTCCTGAGGAATTTGGAAGATAGGTAGAGGCTTTATGAACTGCAATAGAATAATTGCATGGAAATAAAGCTTGATAAACAACATAATACAAGGCAATACCTTTTTATTGGACTAACCTATATATTGATGGGCCTTTGGTACCCAACATTTCCTTCATTATATCATTTTATTTGACCTGATGGAATGCTAGGTGCCGAACTATTCAAGAAATACTATAAGTTATTCTAATAAACGGCGCCATCTTAATTTTCTTTGTATTCACTTATGTGTTTTACAGACTCCTTTGGTCACTTAGGTATAAGAACATAAGAAATGTCATACTGGGTCAGACCAAGGTCCATCAAGCCCTGTATCCTGTTTCCAAAGATGGCCAATTCAGGTCACAAGTACCTGTCAGTTTCCAAAAAAACCACACAGGTTCCACAATGCTTATCCTAGAGTAAGTAATGGATTTCCTAGGTCCTCGTTAATAATGGTTTATGGACTTTTCCTCCAAGAACTTGTCTAAACCTTTTTTAAACCCAGCTGCACTAACAGCTTTTACCACATTTTCTGGTTGTGAATTCCAGAGTTTGATTACTCATTGAGTGAAAAAATATTTTCTCTTACTAGTGTTAAATGGGCTACCTTGTATCTTCATTGAGTGTCCCCTAGTCTTTCTACTGTTTACCCATTCCACTCCATTTAGATCTCTATCATATGAGGGGAGGGCTGATACGTCTGACTTTCTAATGAAACAGAAAGCTATGGTGCCAAATAAAATGAAACTGCAGAGAGATCATTCAGACCTCCAGAATCAAAATGTACCCGTAGTTTTCTCTTTTGTTACAAGGCCAGAGACTTAGGCCCCCTCGTATCGTCCTGGCCATCTCTTTTCCAAGTTGAAGAGTCCTAATCTTTTAAGCCTCTCCTCATAGGGGTATCCTTCCATTCCTTTTATCATTTTGGTGGTTCTTCTCTGTACCTTTTCTAATTCTGCTATATCCTTTTTAAGATATGGCGATCAGAATTGCACACAATATTCAAGGTGCCGTCTCATCATGGAACGATACAGAGGAATTATAATATCCTTGGTTTTATTCTCCATTCCTTTCCTTATGATTCCTAGTATTCTATTTGCTTTCTTGGTCACTGCTGCACACTGGGCAGAGGGTTCAATGTATTATCCACAATGATGCCTAAATCCTTTTTCCTAATATGGAACCTTGCATCATGTATCCAGTTTTGAGTTGTTCTTCCCTAAGAGCCCAATTCCAGTCTGTGAGTCTCCAGGGCGTCCGGACATCCAGGCATCTGGATGGCCAGGAGATGCACTCAATTTTACTCCTGCGGGGGCTAGATGTCCCCACGGGAGCAGAATTGTATCACAGTGGCTGGACATCTGGGAGGTGCCCTGATTCAGGCACCCTGGATGTCCAGCCACTTCCCCATCTAGCTCAGCCTGCTAGCTTCAGTCTAGCCATAAAGGAGCCATTATCCCTGGTGGCAGCGGTATCCGGCCTGTTCCCCACAGCCCAACCCCCCTAATCAGGCTTCTGATAGCCGGGGTCAGGCTGTGGGGAACCCCCTGCGCTCCCTCTCCTCCCTTTTGCTCCTCCGGTGCTGCTGTCCCCCAACATCCAGGCGGACTTATTCCAATTCCGAGGTGGAATAAATCCCCCGTCTATCTGGCCATACAAGGCCGACCTCAGAATCTGTTCCCTGCCCACCACCTACCCTCGCTCCATACCTGGCCCATACACTCTCACCTATGAACAGAGCTCCCTGTACAAGTCGGCTATATGTGCGGGGAGTTCTGTGGCCACCAGTGCGATCCGGACATTTAGCAGGGCTGGACGTCCAGATCGGAAGTCCAGACCAACTAAACAAGGATCAGAATGACCCCCCTAAGGGGCATGTTTACTAAAAACCGCTATTTTGCGCGGCGCAAAATAGCGCACTAAAAGCAGCACTTAAGTGCTCTTAAGTGCCCCGCAAACATGCGTCGAACCCCCGCACACGTGCGCGTCACACTAACGAGCCCTGCACAAGTACGGGCCCGTAAATGTCCGATAGAGGCGTGGAAAGGCCTACCGAGGGCGGAGGAAGGCCCCGGAGGGGCGGAGAGACGGGGTTAATGGGCGGGGAAGGGGAGGGGAGAGGCCCCTCGCACAGTTGCGGGGCCGAATTTCCATTGCAAAAATAGCGCGAGTGAACCACACGCGGTAGAGGGGATTTAAAGGGAAGAGAAACCATTTCCGTCAGCAATGTACAGCACAACCGGGGAAACCTGCAAAACGTGAGCAGTGTGATACAGGTGCACAGCACAAAAGTGCAATTAAAAATAGAAAATGACCACCACAAAAATACTAAAAATAGTAATTCAGTTGGGGAACAGTTATAGTGATGGGCAAAACTAGAAAACACACCCAGGAAAGCTCCAAAACAAAATGATTTATGGAAAGGTGTACGGAGCGGAGACTCGTCCAAAAAACATTTCCCTTTTTCTGGAGCTGTCCTGGGAGTGTTTTTCATGTTTGCCCATTAATATCACTGTAGCCCAGTTTGGTTATATTTTATCCCCCTTTTCCCGTGGTCATCTGTGGGCTTTACTTGCACGTTTGTCACCAGACAGGGTGAAGGTGCCCACAGTAGAAATGCACACAGCAGGCTTTGCAACTCCATCCTGCCATGTTACTATCTCCAGGGACTGCACTGTCCCTGTGGCCCCAGTGTGGTGCAGCGGACAGAGCCAATACATCTAGGGTCAGAGGTTCAAATCCCAGCTGGGGCACCTTCCAGCCCTGGCCATATATTTTACCCACCACTGAACAACGATAGCACACACCCCTGTCTTGCAGGGAACATAGGCATGGGGAGATCACCCATATTTTACCCAACACCACACACACACCACAACAATGGGCAATACCTACAGCCAAGTTGCCCAAATGCAGTCCCGTACTGACACATTGCAATCAGGTCATCTGCTTTCTCTGAGAGAAGCTCATGCCAGCATGTTGGCGGACGAGTACATGTGGTGCAGGGGGCAGTGGCCGCTAGCCACGGAAGACAGAGGCCTAGCCATGTGCAGGCTGGCACAGTCCACAGCAACAGACAGGCCCTGCCGGATCCACAGTCATGGACTATCCAGGGAATTCAGCCAATCTGTGGCTACACGGTGGTGCAGTGCAGTGCACACAGACGGTACAGTGCATGCAAGAACAGAGGGTCACAGGTTCAAAGACCAGCTGGGGCCACCACCAATCCTGCCCAAGTATTTTCCCCACAAATAAACAGTGACAGTAAGGACATACCCTTCGTGACAAGGACATATGCAATGTTAATACATCTATCTTTTACCCCACTGAGCACAGACACCATGAACAGGGGCAGAACCTACAGCAGAATCCCCCAAATGCAGTCCTGGTGGGCCACACACCAGTCAGGTTCCATGCTGCCACTCATACAAATGCTTGTGCTGTATATCTATGCACCACCCCCACGGCATGTAGATGTAGCTCAAGCATATTCATGAGGGACAGCAGGAAGACCCGAACAGTGTGATGCAAAACTGGACCGGATTTGGGAAGCGCTGCCGTACAGCAGCAGCCAACAGGGGCAGACACACCCACACCCACAGGCCCCATTGGCCAATGTCTCCTGTAGAGGCAGAACATTGGACCCTGCGTGCATCTTCCAATACTAGCACCTGCATACCTTAGCAATGTCACCCTACACCTGAGGTTCACAGCTCTGAAACGTTTGCTAAGAGTACAGGCTGATAGATATCCCTACGTTACGCACATACTGCTAGTTGACCCCATCCGAACAATCTGTTTGGTGTCTGCGTTGCGTGCTCCAGGCCTGGCCTCTGACGGTGTTCACCACCCTGGGGAGTGACCCCCAGCAGTACTGCGTACCATATCCATGCCTGTGCCGTGCCCAGGACCGGTGTGGTGGGCAAGGCTAATCACCCCCTCAATAGTAGCACAATGCTGGCATAGGTGTGGGAGTGTATGTCTGTCTATACAGTGTGTGTTGGCTGCAAACACCTTCCCCAACCCACACTGCCAACACTACTGCCAGTATTGGCCTGCCAATGTGCATAATGAGCAGCAAGGTACCATGGGTATAGGTCAGACATGGTGGGCTGGCCAGGATGCATCTGCACAGGGCATAGGGCACTGGCTGTGACATTGTAGTGCCCGGCCACCACCTACACAGACAGGGTGACCTCCGTATGTGCTGCTGGGGGAGCACTCTCACCCTGAGTGTGCAGTGATGACAGCATGGCTAGGCATCCCCATAGTGCTGTATTGTGTTTCTCTCTTGTGATATATATGGGTTTCCTGTTGGGGCCTCCTCACAGAACTCTCTGCTTGTGCGTGCTGCCACCCCAGTTTTGGGTGCATGCATTTCCATCAGGGCTAACCAGCAGACTGTTCACAGCTGGTATGTGTCTTGATGGAGTGCCTTGCAGGGTGCAGTGGCTGATGGTTTGCTGCAGGAGAATATCAGATAGTGCTGGGGTGCATCTTTGGATATCCAGGCCTACAGTCTGTCTGATATTGTGTTATGGATGTGTGTGGAGCTGCTTGGACTGCCCTGTAGGGTGTCTGTTCCCCAGCAGGACTGGGGTTTGATGGTCCACTCTACTGCCATTGGTGCAGGGGGGTAGGATGGGGATCTGTTGGTGGGGGCCCTGTTTGCCACCCCGGGGGGGGGGGGGGTGTGTGTGTGTGTGTACCTTGACCACCTAGGGGTCCATGGGGGGGGGGGGGTTTCCACTAACTGAGACATCCAAGATGTTTCTGTAGCACCTTCCGATCTCACAGGTTAGTACTGTTTTGGAGCTCTGTCATGGCCTCATTCAGCCATGGCTGGTGTTGTGGACCTGGTCCTGGGCGCCACATCACACCCTCAGGGTGAGCACAGTACCCGCACAATGTGACGGTGTGTAGCTACTCTTTGTTGGTAGTCCACCCGCTCAGGACCCCCTACCAGGCCGAGGTGCTGTGTGGGTGCACACGGACAATTCCCCCTACCAGGCCGGGTAGCTGTTGGGGTGCATTCCCCATCTTGTGTGCATCTGTGGACAGCTGATTTGCATGTGCAGTGCATCATGGGTACGGGTGGCCTAACCCTATCTTGTTTACAACAGCAGACTGTCTGTGAGGTGACGTGCAGGCTCTCTGCAGCCAGCCAGGGGCTTGCTGACAGCTATAGGGCTGTAGCCCAATGGTTACATCACTACCTTTGCAGCCAGAGGTCATGGGTTCAAGCCCACTGTGGGGTTCTGTGATAGGGTTGTCCAGAGCATTATCTTTGTTTACTGTACATATTTTTATGACAGCAAACACACCCTTGGCATACTGTACCCATAAGGTGCCTCTGAGGGTGCTCTTTAGGGCGCCCTATAGGCCACCTTATGGGTGCCATCCATATAGGGTGCACTATACATTATCCTGTGTCGCAACATACATGCTGCCCTATAGGGGACATTCTAGGGTGCCTTGGCGGACGGTGCACTGTAACATGTGCCTTATGGTCCGCCTTATGTTAACATGCTGTGAGAGTGCGTTTGCTAGTAGTTATCACAAAATAGAATTAAAAAGCCTCCTAAAGCACTCCACAACATAAAATATACTGCCTCAGCTAGCCTTTTTCAATGGGCATTGTGAAAGATTGAACCGCTGGTCCCTGCACCATTGGTCAGTGTCTTAACCATTGTGCTGTGGCTGTGTTCCTTTGCTTTAGCATCAGCGCGCCGCATCCTGCTGCCCACAATGAACAGTGCGCCGCCTTATGCCGCCCCAAAATGAACAGTGTGCCGCCTTATGCCGCCCCAAAAATATTTTGCCTCCTGACACACATTTCCACATTCAAGGTGGTGTCTCAGCCAATCTTTTTGGGCTGTACACACTAGGGGATTGAACCCATGGCCCCTGCACCATTGGTTATTGTCTTCACCGTTGTGCTACAGCTCTATTCCTATGTGTGCACAGCTGCGCCCCACTTAGCCTTCCTACGCGCTAATGTGGGCCCCGCACATTAACGCGACGCGCACACATACGGTCTTTTTTTTCCTTTTTCGGCCTGAACCGCCCACTCCTTATATGGCACAGGCACACTACCAAGGCCCCGCACGTTAGGAAAGTTTAGTAAACATGCCCCTAAGTGTATAACTTTGTGCTTATCCACATTAAATTTCATCTGCCAGTTGGACGCCCAGTTTTTCAACTTTTCAAGATTCTCTTGCAATTTTTCACAATCCTCTTGTTTTAATAACTTTGAATATGAGTAATTTTGTGTCATCTGCAAATTTGATCACCTTACTAATTCTTCCCATTTCCAGGTCATTTATGAATATGTTAAAAAGCAGCAAGCCCAACACAGATCCCTGAGGTGCTCCACCATTTACCTTTCTCTATTGAGAAAATTGGCCAATTAGCCCTACTCTCTGCTTTCTATCTTTTAACCAGTTCCTGATCCACAATAGTACACCACCTTCTATCCCATGACTTTTTAATTTTGCCAAGAGTCTCTCATAAGGGACCTTGTCAAAGGCTTTCTGAAAATCCAGATACACTATATCAACTGGCTCACCTTTGTCTACCTTCAAAAAAATATGATAGATTAGTAAGACAAGACTTTCTTTGGCTAAGTCCATGTTGACTTTCCCCCATTAAACCATGACTATCTACATGTTCAGTAATTTTATTCTTTATAATGGTTTCTACCATTTTTCCCAGTACTGACATCAAGCTCACCAGTCTATAGTTTCCCGAATCACTCCTGGATCCCTTTTTAAAAATTGGCGTTATATGGCCTTTCATCCCCCGCATGCTCTCCCAGGAGGGATCGAGCAGTTCTCTGCAGCGGGACGTCGCTGAAACAGACGCTGCCCAATCGGGGCAGCCTGACTACAATTTAAAGAGGGCGCCATCCAAGCAGCAGCCCTTTTATCCCCTGCATGCTCTCCAAGGAGGGATCGAGCAGTTCTCTGCAGCGGGACGTCGCTGAAACAGCCGCTGCCCAATCGGGGCAGCCCGACTACAATTTAAAGAGGGCGCCATCCAAGCAGCAGCCCTTTCATCCCCCGCGTGCTCTCCCAGGAGGGATCGAGCAGTTCTCTGCAGCGGGACGTCGCTGAAACAGCCGCTGCCCAATCGGGGCAGCCCGACTACAATTTAAAGAGGGCGCCATCCAAGCAGCAGCCCTTTCATCCCCCGCGTGCTCTCCCAGGAGGGATCGAGCAGTTCTCTGCAGCGGGACGTCGCTGAAACAGCCGCTGCCCAATCGGGGCAGCCCGACTACAACTTAAAGAAGGAGTTATCTGGCGCACCCACGCCGGCGGGCCCGCGCCTGAGGGCCTTGCCAGAGGGCCCTTTGGCGTGGCCCTTAGGCAGTTGGCCTAAAGGCAACGTAAAGGTCGGTAATTCCTGGACTTTCTTCACAACGATCCTATAAACTGAGCGCCATTGAGGCGGAGCTATTTCATCAACGATAACACCATAGCTTTAAACTTAATCATATGAACTGTCTCGCACCAGAAAACTGACCCCACGCTACAGGATCCTGACTTAACATCTACCATCAGATAATTATTATATTTCCCTGCTGTATATTTGCATTTATATCCTCTCAAGTATAGCCAAAACATCAGTTTGCTACTTATATATATATTGTTGACAATAGCCTTAATAGTGCCAGTAACTGTAACTGTTGCCAGCAATTTATCACTGCCTATCTGTCCCTACAATGCTATTTCTTGATACTGTTGCCAGTAGCCCTGATATTGTTGCCAGTAGTCCACCCAATGCTATTTCTTGATACTGTTGCCAGTAGCCCTGATACTGTTGCCAGTAGTCCTCCCAATGCTATTTCTTGATACTGTTGCCAGTAGCCTTTGATACTGTTGCCAGTAGTCCTCCCAATGCTATTTCTTGATACTGTTGCCAGTAGCTTTGATACTCTTACCAGTAGACCTATCAATATCTCATCTCTGATAATTTTGCCAGTAGCTATATTAATCCCATATATTGATACTGTTGACAGTAGCCCTAGTAATGCCAGTCTCCATTGCACCGTTGCTATTGACTCCACCGGTAACTTACCAATAACCTCTAATCTGTAGCGTACCCAGTTAAGAGGGATCTAGCACTACCCTACAGCTGATTTAAATAGTTACAATCTTAGACACTTGAGGTTATTCTAGACCTAAATACCATATTAACTAGATCATACGAATAATAACACCCTTTATACACACTTTTTTCTCAACCTACAAGTAAGATATTTACTAACAAAAAGGATAAAGATGGAACTCCTAAATCTGCTTCTTATCACCATGATAAGTATCATCCTGCACACAAAAACATCACAAGCATACCTATACACGTATCCCATCTATTCATCAAGCCACATATACCTATACCAACTACCACAATACACACAATGGTTCCCATATCAATCCAAACATAATATACACCAATATAAATCAAAGGTAACGAAACCACGCTCAAGACTAATTACAATCAAACCTACCCTTAATGATAGTCACACCAAGTCTAGCATATTAATCCCTCAAACATGCATACTAATAAATACTAGGTCTATTAAAAACAAGTTGCCCATTATACAGGACCTTATTACTGAGGAAAAACCTGATCTATTATGCATCACAGAAACATGGCTCTCAGAGGCTGACACAGTCCCCCTTAATACGTTAAGGGGCATGTTTACTAAAAACCGCTAATTTGCACGCCGCAAAATAGCGCACTAAAAGTGGTACTTAAGAGCGCTTAAACGCCCCGCAATCGTGCGTGTCACCCCCGCACAGGTGCGCGGCACAATAACGGGCCCCGCACAAGTACGGGCCCGCAAATGTCCGATAGAGGCGTGGAACGGCTAACGGAGGGCGGAGGAAGGTTCCTGAGGGGCGGAGAGACGGGTTTAATGGGCGGGGAAGGGGAGGGGAGAGGCTCCCCGCACATTATCGGGGCCGAATCCCAAAGCAAAACTACCGCGAGTAGAGGGCATTTAAAGGGAAGAGAAACCATTTCCGTCAGCAATGTACAGCAAAATCGGGGAAACCTGCAAAACGTGAGCAGTGTGATACATGTGCACAGCACAAAAGTGAAAATAAAAATAGAAAGTGACCACAACAAAAATATCACAAATAGTAATGCAGCTGGGGAACAGTTATAGTAATGGGCAAATATAGAAAACACACCCAGGAAAGCTCCGGAAAGAAGAAATGAATATTGGAAGAGTCTACGGAGCGTATAATCATCCAATAAAAATGTACTTTTGTAGCTTTCCTGGGAGTGTTTGCTATGGTTGCCCATTAATATCACTTTTGCCCAGCATGGTGATATATTGTCCCCCAGTGTCTGTGGTCATTTCCGGGGTTTATGTGCACGTTTGTCACCAGACAGAGTGCATGTGCCTACAGTAAAAATGCGTAAAAATGCATAGAGCAGGGTTTGTGACTCCATCCTGCCAGGCAGGGCCGGCCCGTCCATTGAGCAAGAATGTTTTTTGCACAGGGCCCCGCGTTTCAGGGGGCCCCGCGCAAAAAACATCTTGCATCCCAGATTCCCAGCTAAGTTTAAAAAAAAAAAAAACCAGAAACCGGCTGCTGCTGCCGCTGCCGCCGTGGCAGCGGCAGAATGGAAAGGGGCCCATTTACAGTCCTTACCACCCCCCCCCCCATCAGCCCAGCTAAGTTAAAAAAAAAAAACCAGAAACCGGCTGCTGCTGCCGCCGTGGCAGCGTCAGAATGGAGAATCCCGCGGTGCCCCCCTGTCCTGAAGTCTTCTATGCGGCCTCCGTCGGCTGTCAGAGCTGCGCGAAGAGAGAGAGCTTCTCCTCTCGCAGCTCTGTTAATCACGCCGCGGGGATGATGGGAAATCCCATCAGCCCCGCGGCGGGATTAACAGAGCCGCGAGAAAGGGAAACTCTCCCTTCGCGCGGCTCTGAAAAGCCCGCGCTGAGGCCGCTTAGAAGACTGCTGGACAGGGGGGCCCCGCGGGATTCTCCATTCTGCCGCTGCCACGGCGGCAGCAGCAGCAGCAGCCGGTTTCTGTTTTTTTTTTTTAAACTTAGCTGGGCTGATGGGGGGGGGGAGGGGTAAGGACTGTAAATGTGCTGATGGGGGGGGGGTAAGGACTGTAAATGGACTGATGGGGAGGGGGGTAAGGATTGTAAATGGGCTGATGGGGAGGGAGGGGGGGGGTAAGGACTGTAAATGGGCTGATGGGGAGGGAGGGGGGTAAGGACTGTAAATGGGCTGATGGGGGGGGTAAGGACTATAAATGGGCTGATAGGGAGGGGGGTAAGGACTTTAAATGGGCTGATAGGGAGGGAGGGAGGGAGGGGGGGTAAGGACTGTAAATGGGCTGATGGCGAGGGAGGGGGGGGTAAGGACTGTAAATGGGCTGATGGGGGGGTAAGGACTGTAAATGGGCTGATAGGGAGGGGGGTAAGGACTGTAAATGGGCTGATGGGGGGGTAAGGACTGTAAATGGGCTGATGGGGAGGGAGGGAGGGGGGTAAGGACTGTAAATGGGCTGATGAGGAGGGGGGGGTAAGGACTGTAAATGGGCTGATGGGGAGGGAGGGAGGGGGGTAAGGACTGTAAATGGGCTGATGGGGAGGGAGGGAGGGAGGGGGGTAAGGACTGTAAATGGGCTGATGGGGAGGGAGGGGGGGGTAAGGACTGTAAATGGTCTGATGAGGGAGGGAGGGGGGGGTAAGGAATGTAAATGGGCTGATGGGGAGGGAGGGAGGGGGGTAATAACAGTAAATGGGGTGATGGGGAGGGAGGGAGGGGGTAAGGACTGTAAATGGGCTGATGGGGAGGGAGGGAGGGGGGTAAGGACTGTAAATGGGCTGATGGGGAGGGAGGGGGGGGTAAGGACTGTAAATGGGCTGATGGGGAGGGAGGGAGGGGGGTAAGGACTGTAAATGGGCTGATGGGGAGGGAGGGGGTAAGGACTGTAAATGGGCTGATGGGGGGGGTAGGACTGGTAATGGGCTATAGGGGATTCGGACTGGAAGTGGGCTGATGGGGGGGGTTAATAATGGGAATGGGCTATGGGGGGTTAGGACAGGTAATAGACTATGGAGGGGCTAAGACTGGAAATGGGCTGATGGGGGAAGTTATGACAGGTAATGGGCTATGGGGGGCTACGACTACAAGTGGGCTGATGGGGGGATTAGGACTGGAAACGGGCTATGGGGTGGTGGGCTAAGACTGGAAATGGGCTGTGGGGGGCGTTAGGACTGGTAATGGGCTGTGGGGGGCATTAGGACTGGTAATGGGCTATGGGGGGGTTACAACAGGTAATGGGCTATGGGGAGGTACGACTACAAGTGGGCTGATGGGGGGATTAGGACAGGTAATGGGCTGATGGGGGGTTACAACAGGTAATGGGCTATGGGGGGCTAGGAATACAAGTAGGCTGTTAGGGGGTTAGGACTGGTAATGGGCTGTGGGGGGCGTTAGGACTGGTAATGGGCTGTGGGGGCATTAGGACTGGTAATGGGCTGGGGGGGTTAGAACTGGTACTGGGCTATGGGGGGGTTACAACAGGTAATGGGCTATGGGGAGCTACGACTACAAGTGGGCTGATGGGGGGGTAGGACTGGTAATGGGCTATAGGGGATTCGGACTGGAAGTGGGTTGATGGGGGGGTTAAGACTGGAATGGGCTACGGGGGGTTAGGACAGGTAATAGACTATGGAGGGGCTAAGACTGGAAATGGGCTGATGGGGGAAGTTATGACAGGTAATGGGCTATGGGGGGCTACGACTACAAGTGGGCTGATGGGGGGATTAGGACTGGAAACGGGCTATGGGGCGGTGGGCTAAGACTGGAAATGGGCTGTGGGGGGTGTTAGGACTGGTAATGGGCTGTGGGGGGCATTAGGACTGGTAATGGGCTATGGGGGGGGTTACAACAGGTAATGGGCTATGGGGGGGTAAGACAACAATAGGGCGTATGGGGGGAATAAGACAACTAATCGGCTATGTGGGGGTTAGGACAGGTAATGGGCTGATGGGGGGTTACGACAGGTAAAGGGCTAGGGGGCGCTACGACTACACGTGGGCTGATGGGGGGATTAGGACAGGTAATGGGCTATGGGGGGGTTAGGACAGGTAATGGGCTGATGGGGGTTACAACAGGTAATGGGCTATGGGGGGGCTAAGACTACAAGTAGGCTGATAGGGGTTTAGGACTGGTAATGGGCTGTGGGGGCGTTAGGACTGGTAATGGGCTGTGGGGGCGTTAGGACTGGTAATGGGCTGTGGGGGCATTAGGATTGGAAATGGGCTGATGGGGGACTAGGACTGGAAATGGGCTGATGCAGGGACAAGAAGGGAGCAGATGCTGGGTGGGGCTGGAACTAGAAAGGAGCTGATGTTGAGGAGGATTAGAATGGGATGGAGCTGGGAGAGGGAAATGGAGAGGGAAAAATATTTTGCGTGGGAGGGAAGACAAATCTACAATTGGCCGGATATTGGGAGAGTAAGTGGGGATTGAGGATGGAGGGATAAAATTTGAGTGGATGAAATAGGAATGAGGAAAGAGCAAAAGGAGAAAGATTAGTATGTTAAAGCAGATGTAGAGAGAGAATGGAAAAAAAAACAAGAAGACAGAAGAAAGGACAAATGGACAGCAGATGGAGAGTTAGCAGAAGACACGAAGAAACCAGAAGAAAGTGGCTGGAACAATTGCAACTGAAAAAAAATGCACAAAAGGTAGAAAAATATCTCTTTATTTTGAATTTATTAACTGGAATATGTCAGCTCTGGGAAATGTGCATCATTAATTTTTGCGCTTTGTTTAGTACAAGAGGAAATTAATTTATAGTTTTATTTCTACAGTGTTGTTGTATATTCCAAGTTTGGCTTTTGGGGTTCCCAGTTTAATTATTGTCTTCCTGTTTCTAAATTGTGATTCCTTGTTTGGTGATGGTCTATGTTCTGCATGTGTAACTGAGCTGAGGTATTCTGTTTATGTAATTCCTATTTGACATTGCCACTTGTTCTTTCCCCAGTAGGTCATGTATTATTGTTCTCTGAAATGTATTGGTTTAATATTTGCAGTGTTGTCTTTTGATAGTTAGGGTATGGTGCTTTGTGAGTCCTGGTAGTGCTGTTAGGATACGGCAGGTTTGCTATGGGTTCTAAATGGGCAGTGTTTGTAGTAGTTCCTAATGTGCCTGGCGGTTGGTACTGGATTATAGTAATGTAGAAACCTTTTAGTCTTTCTTTATCCATATACTCATTAAGAGGCATGTTTACTAAAAGTTAGTAGTGTATGGTAACATTATGCAAATATTTATGCAAATGAGGCCCCGCACCGAGTCTCCGCACATGGCACCGCACCCCCCTTGGGCCGCCCCTGCTGCCAGGTATACTACCTCCAGGGGCTGCAGTGTCTCTGTGGCCATAGTGTGGTGCAGCGGACAGAGCCAGTACCTCTAGGACAAGAGGGTCAGAGATTCAAATCCCAGCTGGGGCACATGCCAGCCCAGTCCCTATATTTTACCCACCACTAAACAAAGATAGCGCAGACACCCCTGTATTGCAGGGAACATAAGCATGGGGAAAACACCCATATTTTACACAACACTGCAAAAAACACAACAACAATGGGCATTACCTACAGCCAAATCCCCCAAATGCAGTCCCGTACTGCCACATTGCAATCTGGTCATCTGCTGTTTCTGAGAGCAGCTCATGCCAGCATGTTGGCGGACGAGTACATGTGGTGCAGGGGGCAGTGGCTGCTAGCCACAGAAGACAGAGGCCTAGCCATGTGCAGGCTGGCACAGTCCACTGCAACAGACAGGCCCTGCCGGATCCACAGTCATGGAAGTTCCAGGGAAACCAGCCAATCTGTGGCTACACGGTGGTGCAGTGCACACAGACAGTGCATGCAAGAACAGAAGGTCACAGGTTCAAAGCCCAGCTGGGGCTTCCACCAATTCTAGCCACATATTTTTCCCAGACCTACACAGTGATAGTAAGGACACACCTTTCATGTCGAGGACATATGCAATGGTAATACGTCTATCTTTTACCCCACTGAGCACAGACACCATGAACAGGGGCAGTACCTAGAGCAGACTCTCCCAAATGCATTCCTGGTGTGCCACACACCAGTCAGGTTCCATGCTGCCACTCATACAAATGCCTGTGCTGTATATCTATGCACCACCCCCATGGCATGTAGATGTAGCTCATGCATATTCATGAGGGACAGCAGGAAAACACGAACAGTGTGATGCAGACCTAGACTGGGGTTGGGAATCTCTGCCGTAAAGCAGCAGCCAACAGGGGCAGACACACCCACACCCACACCCACAGGCCCCATTGGCCAATGTCTCCTGGAGAGGCAGAACAGTGGACCCTGCGTGCATCTCCCAATACTAGCACCTGCATACCTTAGCAATGTCACCCTACACCTGAGGTATACGGTACACAGCTCTGAGACGTTTGCTAGGAGTACTGGCAGATAGATATCCATACGTTAAGCACATACTGCTAGTTGACCCCATCAGAACAATCTGTTAGGTGTTTGCGGGGCGTGCTCCAGGACTGGCCTCTGACGGTGTTTGCCACCCTGGGGAGTGACCCCCAGCAGTACTGCGTACCATATCCATGCCTTGCCGTGCCTAGGACAGGTTTGGTGGCCAAGGCTTATTACCTCCTCAATAGTAGCACCATGCTGGCATAGGTGTGGAAGTGTGTGTCTGTCTATACCAGTGTTTCCCAACCCAGTCCTACGGGGCACACCGGCCAGTCAGGTTTTTGGGATATCCCTAATGACTATGCATGAGATATATATGCATTAGAGATATCCTGCCAACCTGACTGGTTTGTGGCCCTCCAGGGCTGGATTTGGAGACCCCTGCCTTACACCTCTGTCATTTAAGATTGTGAGTGGGCAAGGTGCAGATGTCCTAGACATCGAAAGGGTATATAGAATGTGACACATTCCTCCTCGATTCTCACCACCACCAAAAAGTTGTCTAATAGACAATATTTTGGTGGTGGTGAGAATCGAGGAGGAATGTGTCACATTCTATATACCCTTTCGATGTCTAGGACATCTGCACCTTGCCCACTCACAATCTTAAATGACAGAGGTGTAAGGCAGGGGTCTCCAAATCCAGCCCTGGAGGGCCACAAACCAGTCAGGTTGGCAGGATATCTCTAATGCATATATCTCATGCATAGTCATTAGGGATATCCCGAAAACCTGACTGGCCGGTGTGCCCCGTAGGACTGGGTTGGGAAACACTGGTCTATACAGTGGGTGCTGGCTGCAAGCCCCTTCCACAGCCCACACTGCCAGCACTGTTGCCAGTATTGGCCTGCTAATGTGCATAATGAGTAGCAAGGGACCATGGGTATATCTCAGACAAAGTGGGCTGACCAGGATGCAGCTGCACAGGGCACTGGCAGGGACATGGTAGTGCCCGGCCACCACCTACACCAGTGTTTCCCAACCCAGTCCTACGGGGCACACCGGCCAGTCAGGTTTTTGGGATATCCCTAATGACTATGCATGAGATATATATGCATTAGAGATATCCTGCCAACCTGACTGGTTTGTGGCCCTCCAGGGCTGGATTTGGAGACCCCTGCCTTACACCTCTGTCATTTAAGATTGTGAGTGGGCAAGGTGCAGATGTCCTAGACATCGAAAGGGTATATAGAATGTGACACATTCCTCCTCGATTCTCACCACCACCAAAAAGTTGTCTAATAGACAATATTTTGGTGGTGGTGAGAATCGAGGAGGAATGTGTCACATTCTATATACCCTTTCGATGTCTAGGACATCTGCACCTTGCCCACTCACAATCTTAAATGACAGAGGTGTAAGGCAGGGGTCTCCAAATCCAGCCCTGGAGGGCCACAAACCAGTCAGGTTGGCAGGATATCTCTAATGCATATATATCTCATGCATAGTCATTAGGGATATCCCGAAAACCTGACTGGCCGGTGTGCCCCGTAGGACTGGGTTGGGAAACACTGACCTACACAGACAGGGGGACCTCTGTATGTGCTGCTGGGGGATCACTCTCACCCTGAGTGTGCAGTGATGGCAGCATGGCTAGGCACACCCATAGTGCTGTATTGTGTTTCTCTCATGTGATATATATGGGTTTCCTGTTGGGGCCTTTTCCCTGACTTATCTGCTTGTGTGTGCTGCCACTCCAGTTGTGGGTGCATGCATTTCCATCAGGACCAACCAGCAGACTGAGCACAGATGGTATGTGTCTTGATGGAGTGCCTTGCAGGGTGCAGTGGCTGATGGCTTACTGCAGGTGAATATCAGATAGTAGTGGGGTGCACCTATGAATATCCAGGCCTAATGTCTGTCTGATATTGTGCTATGGAAGTGTGTGGAGCTGCTTGGACTGCCCTATTTGGAGGGGGGGGGGGGTGTCGGGGTCTATTTCCCCAGCAGGACTGGGGTTGATGGTTGAATCTACTGCCATCAGTGCAGGGGGAAGGGGAGAAAAAGAAAAGGGAAGGATGGATAGTATGGGGAATCGGTTTGTGGGAGACCCTGTTTTATCCACCGGGGGGGGGGGGGGTTCTCCACTAACTGTGGCAGACAGCGATCTCCAAGATGTTTATGCAGCACCTACCTATTTCACAGGTTATTACTGCTTTGGAGCTCTGGCATGGCCACATTCAGTCATGCAAGGTGTTGTGCACCTGGTCCTGGGCGCATCATCACACACTCAGGGTGGGCATAGTAACCGCACAATGTGATGGTGTTTAGCTACTCTTTGCCATTTGTCCACCCACTCAGGGCACCATACCAGGCCGAGGTGCTGTGTGGGTGCACAAGGACACCTCCCCCTACCAGGCCGGGTAGCTTTAGGGGTGCAGTTCCCATCTTGTGTGCATCTGTGGACAGCTGATTTGCATGTGCAGTGCATCATGGGTACGGGTGGCCTAACACTATCCTGTTTACACCAGCAGACTGTCTGTGATGTGACGTGCAGGCTATCTGCAGCCAGGCAGGAGCTTGCTTACAGCTGTAGAGGTGTAGCCCAATGGTTGTTACGCCACTGCCTGTGCAGCCAGAGGTCATGGGTTCATACCGACAGTGGGGTTCTGTGATAGGGTTTTCCAAAGCATTTTTTACATTTACTGTACATATGTTGATGCCTGCAACAACACCCTCAGCGTACTGTACCCATAAGGTGCCTCTGAGGGTGCTTTATTGGGCGCCCTATAGGGCACTTTATGGTTGGCATCCATATAGGGTGCACTATACATTATCCTGTGTCGCAACATACATGCTGCCCTATAGGGGACATTCTAGGGTGCCTTGGTGGACGGTGCACTGTAACATGTGCCTTATGGTCCGCCTTATGTTAACGTGCTGTGAGAGTGCGTTTGCTAGTAGTTATCACAAAATAGAATTAAAAAGCCTCCTAAAGCACTCCACAACATAAAATATACTGCCTCAGCTAGCCTTTTTTATTTTTTATTTATTTATTTAACATTTTTTATATACCGCACTATTCATCATCAGTGCGGTTTACATTGAACAACAACATACCTGTTAGTACATGACTGATCTAGGTTTACAGATAACAGGGAGGATAAACTGGGTGTAAACTGGGGATAACTATCTACATAATTATACATAATTATATATACATTAGATAGGTTACATCAAAATTTGAGTTTGACAAGAATACAGTGTTATTACGTTTTGAATTTTTGTTCTGGGTTGTTGTTATGTGTAGGAGTTATCTGAGTGAGGTGGGCATTGTGAGGGATTGAACCCCTGGTCCCTGCACCATTGGTCAGTGTCTTAACCATTGTGCTGTGGCTGTGTTCCTTTGCTTTAGCATCAGCGCGCCGCCTTGTGGCCATCAGCGCGCCGCATCCTGCTGCCCACAATTAACAGTGCGCCACATCCTGCTGCCCACAATGAACAGTGCGCCGCCTTATGCCGCCCCACAATGAACAGTGCACCGCCTTATGCTGCCCCAATATGAACAGTGCACCGCCTTATGCCGCCCCAAAATGAACAGTGCGCTGCCTTATGCCACCCCAAAATTATTTTGCCTCCTGACACACATTTCCACATTCAAGGTGGTGCCTCAGCCAGCCTTTTTGAGCTGCACACACTGGGGGATTGAACCCGTGGCCCCTGCACCATTGGTTATTGTCTTCACTGTTGTGCTACGGCTCTGTTCTTATATGTGCCCAGCTGCGCCCCACTTAGCCTTCCCACGCGCTAATGTGGGCCCCGCACATTAACGCGACGCGCACACATACGGTCTTTTTTTTTCCTTTTTCGGCCTGCACCGCCCACTCCTTATATGGCACAGGCACACTACCGCGGCCCCGCACGTTAGGAATGTTTTGTAAACATGCCCTTAAATGTACCTGGATATAATATATTTTATTGCCCTGGTAACAAAGGAAAAGGTGGTGGGGTGCTAATAATAGCAAGAAAAAATCTAAACCTATCCTGCACTGCCCAGAAGTCTCTTGAAGGTATAGACATCCTTAAGGTAGAAAATAAAACCTTTGCTATTTCCCTCATTTACAGACCACCTTCTGGAAAACATGAAGCATTAGCATCAGCCCTCGAAACAATATGCGAAACCTCATTAAAAAAATATCACATATTAGGCGATATAAACCTTGCTTCACTCAATACATCACAAACTAATACATTTAATGAGGCCATGGATCAGATGGGTTACCGTCAAATAATCCAAACACCTACACATGACAAGGGAAATATCTTAGACGTAGTATTTCTTCCCAAAGAATATTCAAACACCACAGTAACAAATACACCACCTAAAATAACACAGGTGCCATGGTCAGACCACCACCTTATACAATTCACATTTGAAATGCCATCACAATCACTTAATATAGAACCTAATAATAATACACATAAAAGCATGTTTAAAAAACTAGATAAAGACACACTAATAAATTCGATCTTTTCACATGTAAATACAGAATCCTCAAACCTGGACGAATTAATAAAACAATGGAACAACGGAATTGAAACTGTTTCTAAACAAACATCTAAAATCACCTCACATGCAAATAACAAACCAAAGAAAAGATCGGAACCTTGGTACACAGCAGGATTAGCTAAATTAAAGAAGGATCTCAGAAAAATGGAAGAAAAATGGAGAGCTAGGAAATCAACTGAGACCAAAAAACAATACTTATCTCTACTTAAATCCTATAAAGAAACAGTAAATACAGCAAAAAAGAACTATCACACCAAAAAACTAACTAATGCTTTAAATAAGCCAAGGGAATTATTTGAGCTTGTAAAATCACTCACTAAACCCCCAAAAGATGATAATTCAAATTATCCTATAAATGCTCAAGAACTGGCTGATCACTACTCTAAAAAATTAAACCCTAGCGAAGAAAAAATCTCCCATAGAATTGAAACTAATGCATTTCAAAGGATAACACAAAATACCAACCCCACTATAGTGTGGGAAAACTTTTACTCAATAGATAACAGACAACTTCTAAACATCATCACAAACTTAAACACCACCACATCCCCTCTTGACCCTTGTCCAGTAGACTGGATCAAGAATGCTAAAACAGAATTATCGCCCATAATACTAAACATTGTAAACCATTCTCTAACACAAGGAAACATGCCAACAGAACTAAAAAGATCTTTAATACGACCTATACTAAAAAACAAATCACTAAACAATGCAGATCCATCCTCATTCAGACCCATATCCAGTATACCCTTTCTAGCCAAAATTATTGAAAAATCTGTACAATACCAATTGCAAGACCACATAGATGACACAAATGCACTTGATGCTCAACAATATGGTTTTCGTCAATCGCATGGAGTAGAAACACTGCTTCTAGTATTATTCGACAGACTCTATAAAGGCATTGAAAACTGCAAAAAAATGTTTGTCCTAATTTTCATCGACATATCTGTAGCCTTTGATTCAGTGAATCATAAGATCCTCATTGAAAGACTAGAAACAATAGTTATAAATGGAACCCCCCTAAAATGGTTCTCGTCTTATATATCCAACAGGATACAACAAGTATATTTTGATAGAAACCTATCCAATACCTTCCCACAGACACAAGGTATCCCACAGGGCTCAGCACTATCCGCTATATTATTCAACTTATATCTAAAACCAATTTGCGGAATATTCCAGAAACACAAAATTGACTATCATCTCTATGCGGATGATATAATGCTTTATACTCAATTGGATATTTGTAACCCTGATTACAGCACATAGAAAATTGCCTTAATGAAGCACAACAATGGCTCCAACAAAACAATATGCTTATCAATCGCAAAAAAACTGAAGTTATGTTTATCTCTAAAAATCCGGAGTTTAAACACCCCCCTACAATCATATTAAATAATACCACTTATAACACAAAACAAGAACTAAAGTACCTAGGTGTCACACTAGATAGCACACTTAACATGGAAACTCACCTAAGACTTTTAAATAGAACCATTTTCTACAAACTAAGAACTCTACAGCCATTACGTAACATCATTGAACTATCAGACTTTAGATCAATAATACAAGCAATCATAATGCCACATCTAGACTACTGTAATGGCATACTTCAAGGCCTGCCCAAAAAAACAACAAACATACTTCAGATGGCACAAAATGTAACAGCCCGAATCCTAATGAACGTACCCTTCTCTGATCACATCACACCTATCCTAAGAGAACTTCACTGGTTACCTATACATGCACGTATACGATACAAAATAATAATTACAACATTCAAACTAATAAACAATTCTGCCCCATCTCATCTTGCTACACTCATAATGTCGCAAACTACAAACAGGAAAAGACATACTCACAACCTAAATATATTACACCCCCCCCTCTCCATTTGCAAAACAAAGGCATTCACTAGTAATAGAGCATTCACATACACTGCTCCAACACAATGGAACAAACTCCCCGACAACTTAAGAGCTAACAAAGATCTCACATCATTCTGTAAATGCCTTAAAACACATCTATTTCAAGAATACTTCAATCAGTCAGAAATAACATAGAGTAATTCTGTGATGAAAACAATTAAAGAGAGATATTCTACCACTTCTACCAGTAACTGGGTAGCCGGACCCGGCGCTCCCCCAACCCCCCCACCCCCAATTTACCACACATTATACCCCATTTTCTTCCCCTACCCCTTCCCACAAAATTGCACAGACCGCATTATAATGGTAACAACTGGTCGTAGCTTTATTTTCCAAACAACATATTTACAATAAACAGTAATGCAACAAACCCCAGAGTGGAGCGATGCATCGCCAGCCATGCAACTAGCAAAGCGACACCCGCCTCCGCTCCAGCCCCGGTCCCACCACGGCAATGTTACGACCACCCCTATCCAACTTCGCCATATTACTAGCAAAAGTCTTCCAGGGGTAGTCCGGGCCGAGGGCACCCCGACCCCTTCCCAAGTCGCCTAAGGCTCCGGACCCCGGAAACCTCCGGGATCCCGCCACTGGCACAGGGAGCAATCCTTAACTGTGCCACCCCCGAAACCTACCTAAGCTGCGACCAGCGTGCTACATCTTGCATCACCCGTTCCAGCGTCTCCTGCCAGTCATTGAGGAGCAAATCTGTTCCTACCGGAGATAGGTGCAGCCCATCTGCCCGATAAAGACCAGAACAGGTAACCTCAACCCAAGAATGCTGGACCTGATACCCCCCCATTTCACAAACCCACCTCCCAATTTGCCTATTAATTTGTGTCAAACCCCGGGACCATCTCCTCTCACCCCAACACGACGGTCTGGGAATAATATCGGACCAGATCAATACTATGCCCCCAAACATACGCAACAGTATAGCAAGGTCCCTCTTAGCCGCTCTGATCAACTGCTTACAAGACCAGTCGGCTAGAACATTGCCCCCCAAATGCAATATCATAATCGTTGGCAACTCCCGGATGCGCTGGTGATGATGAAGTAAAGGGAGCAGCTGAGGCCACCGCAGCCCACGCTCGCCAAGCCATGACACCGCCACCACCGCTGGATCAAGTCCAAGATTCAGCCCAATCGGCCGTACTGCTGCTCGCTGTCCGGCCCAAAAGACGTAAGAATGCCCCAATATCCAACAGCCCCATGCCCGCTGCCTCACATCTGCAACAGAAAAAACATCATTAAGCTGTTTCCCCCCCCCCAGCAGAATAAGAACTTAGAAACGGACATACCCCTTAAACGCTTTGGACCGCCACCGCCCAATACTCTGAATCTGCTCCCCGGACAAACCCAACGCCGCAGCGCTAGTCGCTGCCCCGATGCGGAAAGAATGAGCGGAGAAAACCCGAGGGTCTTCCCCGATCCGACGCAAAACCAGGCGCAGGACCGCCGTCACCTGGAATCGTGTCAGCAGCCGAGAATCGCTGTGGACAAACAACCCTTCCCCACCCGGAGGGCGCACACCCAAATAGCTATCCAGGGCAGCCACCGGACACGTAGGACCACCAATCCCGCGGAGTACCACCCACAAACCTCGCCCCTTCTGATCCGTCTTGGACTTTGCCAACAAAACGTGCAAGCCCCCGGGCTCCCGAAACACATGTCTAAGGAGCAAGCCATTGCCTATACCCGCCCGCCCCGAATCTGCCGCCAGATCCCCCACCCGAAATGCGCCAAAAAAGGCCAAACAGAAAACCGCCCGAAAAAGCGCGGCCTCAAAAGGTGACTCCGCCACTCCAGGCAGCACCTGACACAACCGGATCAGCAAGTCGTGCGTAATCGGCCGCCTGTGGTCACCAGTCCCAGGAAAAGAATGCTCCCACCCTTGTAGCAGTTGCTGCGCTAAATATCCGCGGCCCTGCAATCCCACACCCGCCGCCCTGGCAAAAAATCCAAACCCCGCAAGATGCATTTTGACAGCCGATCTGGGGACCCCACGACCCTTAGCCCAACCAACGTACCCTCCCAGGACAAACTCTGACAGCACCCCCCCGCCCCAGCCCGCTTGCTGAAGGTATTCCACGACCCGCTCGCAACCCCGTTGATAAGCGGCCCAAGTCCTCTCTGACACCGACTTCTTGAGTAAGCTCTTCATTTCAGTCGGCCAATGCTCCACAGCCTCCAAGGGACAACGAGCCCCTCCTCGTCCGCCTCCGGAACCAAGGCTCGAAATCGCCCCAACTGCAAACGAGAAAGAGCATCAGCAATTTCATTAGTACACCCCGGAATGTGCCGAGCCCTCAGGTCTACATTCAAGCGCAAACATGCCAGCACAACCCAACGCATTAATGCCGCTACCTGCCTACAACGCGGAGAATACCGATTGATGACGGCCACTACTGCCTCGTTGTCACACCACCATAACACCTTGCGGTTGGCTAACCTGTGCGGCCATAACTCCAGCGCTACCAGTATGGGAAACAGCTCCAAAAATGTAATATTGCTCAATAACCCGTCGTCGACCCATTCCTGCGGCCACTTGTCAGCACACCAAGCCCCACCAAAGTAGATCCCCAAACCAATGCCGCCTGCCGCATCCGTATACAATTGCAAGTCCTCACTGGAAATCTCCGACTGGTGAAACACAGAAAGGCCGTTGAATTCACGCAAAAAGACATCCCAAATCCGCAGATCCTCCCTCATAACTCGCGACACACGAATGCGATGATGGGGCTTAAGCACGCCCGCCGTCACAGCAGCCAAGCGCCGACTAAACACCCTCCCCATAGGAATCACCTTGCAAGCAAAGTTGAGCGATCCCATGAGCGCCTGCAATTCCCTCAAGGTCAACTTAGCGGAGCCTAAGGCATTAGCAATGAGCACGCGCAATTTCTCCACCTTCTCCACCGGCAAGCGAGCCACCATCTGTTCCGAATCCAATTCGACACCCAGAAAAGTAAGAATCATCGTCGGGCCAACGGTTTTTCCCTCAGCCAAGGGTAAACCCAATTCGCTGGACAAGCTGACGAAACCATCCAAGAGCTCTCTACAGCGCAATGACCCCGCCTGACCGACAAACAGGAAATCGTCCAGGTAATGGACCACCTCCAAGTACCCTACTCTCCGAGTGATCAACCAGTGCAGGAAAGTACTAAACGTCTCAAAATAGGAACAAGATACCGAACAGCCCATCGGCATACACTTGTCAAAATAAAACTCCCCTTCGAATTGGAAACCCAGAAACCGGAAAGCAGACGGGTGGACTGGCAACAAACGAAAAGCCGATTCGATGTCTACCTTGGCCATCAAAGCACCCCTCCCCGCCCTCCGGACTAACTCCACCGCCGCATCAAAAGAGGCATACCGAACCGTGCAGTATTCGCGGGGTATAAAATCGTTCACCGAGAACCCAGCCGGGCTGGACAAATTGTGAATCAATCGAAACTTCCCCGGCTCTTTCTTCGGGACAATGCCCAAAGGGGTCACCACAAAACTAGGAAAAGGAGGATGACGGAAAGGGCCTGCAATTCTGCCCAAACGTAATTCCGAATGCAACTTCTCCCGCACAATCGTGGCCGATCTCAACACACTAGGGGAATTGCGGGCCATGGAGCATCCTAAAGAACCCTGAATCGGGAACCACGAAACCAGACTGAAAACCTAACTGCAAAATCAACTTGTCCCTTTTCTTCGGGTAACCCTGTAGCAAACGATGTAAGAGAGGGACCCGAATTGGAGAAGGGGCTAACTCCAACAGAACACGCATATTTTGAACCAGATCCAGGGGGCGTGACGGCCCCTTTTTTAACGCATTTTGCTGCCGAATGGGGGCCACCACAGAGCGAACACGCATGACGGAATTTACAATCCGCGAAGGGGCAGGCTGACCTGTTAAATCGCCAGCACACGTCGCTCCCGCCGCTGGGTACAGGTCGGCTCGTAATCGGGGAAACGCCTCCCCGAAAGGAACGACCCGCCACAGCCCCCGTACCCGAGCCCCCCTTTCCACCGCCCCCCCCAGACGCACCGCCCTTCACCAACATCTGTGTTAACCACAGGTTAATGTCCTGTGTACCCCATGTCAAGAACTTATTTTCTTCCATCTTGTCGCAGAACTTCTCATCATAATTTAACCACGACCAACCCTCATGCACCTGAGAAGCCTCCAAAATCGAATCGGCATACGACAATAACATACCGTACTGCGCCGGGAAATATTGCCCCCATACACTCGCCAGCTGTAGAAAAGCTAGAACCCAGTTCACCACATTCCTAGAAACTTTCTGCAAACGGCCTGCCTTCTCATCTTCTTTGCGCTTCTTCTTACTATCTCCCGAACGCTTGCGACCCTCAAGTAAACGAAAAATATCAATATACCTACGCTTCCTAATTTTGCGCCGCAACTTCTTCGGCACACCTTCCCATAATTCAGATAAAGCGACTAACGATGCTCCGGCACCCGCATGCATCCCCGACGAGCCTTGGCCAGGCATCTGCGCACTGGACCCACCCTCGCCCAACGATGAGTCGGCCGAGTCAGTACACGATGAGGAGGAAGAGTCCGAACTATGCCTATGACGGCACCCGTGTTTCCTTCTTTTCGTGCGCGCCTGTCGCGATGCCGCGGCCCGCAACCCACCCCCGCCAGACACGTCGCCCGCCACGAACAACGACTCACCTGTCCCGTCAGCAGCAGTCAGAGTGTCAGAGCCACGGGAGGAAGACGCCATCCTCTGGAGCCCACCATCGCCTTGAGGCCGATCCGCTTCCCTCGAAGTCCCACTGGAAGGAACCGCTCCTGCATCCGCACTCACAGCGGCCGGTGACAACATTGTAGACGGCCCGCTTCCAGGCATAGACAAAAAAGGAACCTGCGGAGAGAAAAAGGGGAAACCAAAAGAGGGAACAGCAGGGGACCAAGCCGGTTGCCAAGCCCCAGCCCAGTCCGCTCTAGAAGATCCCTGCCCCCCACGCAACCAGTGATCCCACACCATCCGCTGATCAGTCGTACCATATGCCCCAGGGGAAACCAGATGCCCTACAGGAGTTCCCACACTACCGCCTGTTCCGGCTACCCCGGCATACATACGGCTCACTCCCCCCTTCCCCACAAGCCCCCTATTGCCCAAGTCCACCCCCTGCTCGGCTTCCGCCCTGGACCCAAATTCAGCCTCTGCACCCGGTCCTAAAGACCCCCTCAGCCCCAGCACCCGAACCCACTGCTCCTTGGCTAACAGCACCCACAGCACCCCTACCCTGACCCTGGCCAGACCTGTGAGCCCCGCTGCCTGAAACAGCGAGCCTGCCCCGTTCCCGTGCAGCCCCTCTTACACCCCTGCCAGCACTAAAACTGTTCCTGGCCCCTTGATGACCAGACCGTCCTGCCCTGGACAATCCCCGGCCTCGGAGTCTCCCCACCGGCTGGCCCACCGCAGCGCAGCACCTCCCCCGACCTTTGCCAACCTGTTTCCCTGCCATAACTGCTAGCCCCCAAAAGCAATGAAGAAAGAAACACAAAACAATTATATTTATACCCTTAACCAGGGGTGATGAAATGACTTATGTAGATCAGAGCAGATTAGACAAATTACCCCCCAAGCAATCAAGGGATCAAATTCCGCGCTTCACCTCACCACTCTTCGACTGTCCACCAAGCATGACACCGACTACAGCACCAAAAGACTCCTGACTGGCGATACGAAGCTGAACCGCCTGCCGAAGAAAACCCACGCTGGCTTCCGCGGTCACCACCGACACCCGATTGTCTTCCCGTCCGGCCGCATGTGCTCACGCGCGCCCCCGCGCATGCTGTAGCACATGGCCGGACCCCTCGTGATTGGCTCCGCTCTAGCACGCTCGAGCGGAGCCAATCCCTTCAAAAGATGCACCCGCACGGTGACGCGACCTGCTGCGCGCACCGCCTCACGCTGCCCCCCCACTTCCTTCTTCCAGCGGCGCACTGTTAAGGTTGGGCGGCAGAGGGCGGCGTGCTGATAAAATTGGGCAACAGAAGGCGGCGAGCCGGTGGGCAGAAGGCGGCGCGCTGATGTGTGAGGGGGCAGCCCAATAGTGGGTGGGATAAGTGGCGCGCTGATGTGCAAACAACAGGAATGGAGCCATAGCACAATGGTTAAGACACTGACCACTCGTGCAGGCATCATGGGTTCAATTCCCTACAGTGCCCATTGAAGACAGCTGGCTGAGGCATTATTTTAAGGGGCATGCCCATGTTGGGCGGCATGCTGTTAATTTTGTGCTCCACAAGACGGCGCGCCGATGGCTACAAGGCTGCGTGCTGCTGCTCAAACACAGGACCAGAGCCACAGCACAATGGTGAAGACACTGAGCAATGGTACAGGGACCAGGGGTTCAATCCCTTACAATGGCCAGTGAAAAAGGCTAGCTGAGGCAGTATGTTATATGTTGTGGAGTGCTGTAGGAGGCTTTTTAATTTTATTTTGTGATAACTACTAGCAAACGCACTCTCACAGCATATTAATATAAGGCGGCCCATAAGGCACATGTTACAGTGCACCGTCCACCAAGGCACCCTAGAATGTCCCCTATAGGGCAGCATGTATGTTGCGACACAGGATAATGTATAGTCCACCCTATATGGCTGGCAACCGTAACGTGCCCTATAAGGCGCCCCATAAAGCACCCTTAGAGGCACCTTATGGGTACAGTACGCTGAGGGTGTCATTGCTGGCAGCAACATATGTACAGTAAATTAAAATAACTCTTTGGACACACCTATCACAGAACCCCACTGTGGGTTTAAACCCATGTCATCTGGCTGCACAGGCAGTGACGTAACCATTGGGCTACAGCTCTATAGCTGCAAGCAGCCCCTGGCTGGCTGCAGATAGCCTGTACGTTACCTCACTGACAGTCTGCTGTTATGAACCACCCGTACCCATGATGCACTGCACATGCAAATCAGCTGTCCACGATTGAACACAGGATGGGAAATGCACCCCTAAAGCTCCCCGGCCTGGTAGGGGGAAGTGTCCGTGTGCACCCACATAGCACCTCGGCCTGGTAGGGTGTCCTGAGTGGGTGGACAAATGGCAAAGAGTAGCTAAACACCATCACATTGTGCGGTTACTGTGCTCACCCTGAGTGTGAGATGTTGCGCCCAGGACCAGGTCCACAACCCCAGCCATGTCAGAGCTCCAAAGCAGCAATAACCTGTGGAATAGATAGGTGCTGCATAAACATTTTGGAGATCTCTGTCTGGTTCAGTTAGTGGCCCCCCCCTGGATCCCCAGGTGGATAAAACAGATCCCCACCCTAATGGCAGTACAGTGGACCATCAACCCCAGTCCTGCTAGGGAACAGACACCCTACAGGGCAGTCCAAGCAGCTCCACACACACATCAATAAACACAATATCAGACAGATCTTAGGCCTGGATATTCACAGATGCTCCCCACCACTATCTGACATTCACCTGCAGCAAGCCATCAGCCACTGCACCCTGCAAGGCACTCCATCACAACACATACCAGCTGTGAACAGTCTGCTGGCTGGTCCTGATGGACATGCATGCACCCACAACTGGGGTGGCAGCACACACAGACAGATGAGTCCATGAAGAGGCCCCCCACAGAACACCCATACATATCACATGGGAGAAGCACAATATAGCACTATGGGGGTGCCTAGCCATGCTGCCGTCACTGCACACTCAGGGTGAGAGTGATCTCCCAGCAGCACATACAGAGGTCACCCTGTCTGTGTAGGTGTTGGCCGGGCACTACCATGCCCCTGCCAGTGCCCTATGCCCTGTGCAGCTGCATCCTGGTCAGTCCACTCTGTCTGAGATATACCCATGGTCCCTTGCTACTCATTATGCACATTGGCAGGCCAATACTGGCAACAGTGTTGGCAGTGTGGGCTGTGGAAGGGGCTTGCAGCCAACACCCACTGTATATAGACAGACACACAAATCCACACCTATGCCATCATGGTGCTACTATTGAGGAGGTAATTAGCCTTGCCCACCAAACCTGTGCTGGGCACGGCAAGGCATGGATATGCTACGCAGTACTGCTGGGGGTCACTCCCCAGGGTGGTAAACAGCATCAGAGGCAAGGGCTGGAGCACGCACCGCAAACACCGAACAGATTGTTCGGATGGGGTCAACTAGCAGTATGTGTGTAACGTATGGATATCTATCTGCCAGTACTCCTAGCAAGTGTCTCAGAGCTGTGTACCGTATACCTCAGGTGTAGGGTGACATTGCTAAGGTATGCAGGTGCTAGTATTGGGAGATGCACGCAGGGTCTAATGTTCTGCCTCTCCAGGAGACATTGGCCAATGGGGCCTGTGGGTGTGTGTGTGGGTGTGTCTGGCCCTGTTGGCTGCTGCTTTACGGCAGAGATTCCCAACTCCAGTCCAAGTTTACATCACACTGTTCGGGTTTTCCTGCTGTTCCTCATGAATATGCATGAGCTACATCTACATGCCATGGGGGTGGTGCATAGATATACAGCACAGGCATTTGTATGAGTGGCAGCATGGAACCTGACTGGTGTGTGGCCCACCAGGACTGCATTTGGGAGATGCTGCTCTAGGTACTGCCCCTGTACATGGTGTCTGTGCTCAGTGGGGTAAAAGATAGACGTAGTACCATTGCATATGTCCTCGCCACGAAAGGTTTGTCCTTACTATCACTGTGTAGTTGTGGGAAAAATATGTGGGCAGGATTGGTGGTAGCCCCAGCTGGGCTTTGAACCTGTGACCTTTTGTTCTTGCATGCACTGTCTGTGTGCACTGCACCACTGTGTAGCCACAGATTGGCTGGATTCCCTGGAACATCCATGACTGTGGATCCGGCAGGGCCTGTCTGTTGCAGTGGACTGTGCAGGCCTGCACATGGCTAGGCCTCTGTCTTCTGTGGCTAGCAGCCACTGCCCCTGCACCACATGTACTCGTCCGCCAACATGCTGGCATGAGCTTCTCTCAGAAAAAGCAGATGACCTGATTGCAATGTGGCAGTACGGGACTGCATTTGGGGGACTTGGCTGTAGGTAATGCCCATTGTTGTGGTGTGTGTGCGGTGTTGGGTAAAATATGGGTGTTTCCCCCATGCTTATGTTTCCTGCAATACAGGGGTGTCTGCGCTATCTTTGTTTAGTGGTGGGTAAAATATAGGGACTGGGCTGGCAAGTGCCCCAGCTGGGATTTGAATCTCTGGCCCTCTAGTCCTAGAGGTAATGGCTCTGTCCGCTGCACCACACTATGGCCACAGAGACAGTGCAGCCCCTGGAGGTAGTAAACCTGGCAGGATGGAGTCACAAACCCTGCTCTATGCATTTTTACTGTGGGCACATGCACCCTGTCTGGTGACAAACGTGCACATAAACCCCGGAAATGACCACGGCAAATGGGGACACAATATCACCACGCTGGGCAACAGTGATATTAATGGGCAGCCATAGAAGACACTCCCAGGAAAGCTCCAACAAAAAGGAAATGTTTTTGGAAGAGTCTCCCTCCGTACACCTTTCCAGAAAACATTTCTTTTTGCTGGAGCTTTCCTGGGTGTGTTTGTTGGTTTTGCCCATTACTATAACTGTTCCCCAGCTGAATTAGTAGTTTTACAAGTTTTGTTGTGGCCCTTTTCTATTTTTATTTCCACTTTTGGGCTGTGCACATGTATCACACTGCTCACGTTTTTCAGGTTTCCCAGGTTTTGCTGTACATTGCTGACGGAAATGGTTTCTCTTCCCTTTAAATGCATTCTACCGCGAGTGATTCACTCGCGCTATTTTTTTTTGGAAATTCAGCACCGATAATGTGCGGGGCGCCTCTCCCCTCCCCTTCCTCGCCCATTAACCCCTTCTCTCCGCCCCTCCGGGGCCTTCCTCCGCCCTCCGTTAGCCTTTCCACGCCTCTATCGGACATTTGCGGGCCCGTACTTGTGCGGCACCCGTTACTGTGACGCGCAAGTGTGCGGGGCTTCATCGCACGTTTGCGGGGCATTTAAGCGCTCTTAAGTACCGCTTTTAGTGCGCTATTTTGCGGCGCGCAAATTAGCGGTTTTTAGTAAACATGCCCCTAAGGGACACACAAGCTACAATGTAAACCATTTAAGACTAATAAGAGAATATTTTTTTCCCTCCTTGCTTAATCAAACTCTGGAATTAGTTACCAGACGATGTGGTAGAAACTGTTAGTATAACTGGGTTTAAAAAAGGTTTGGCCAAGTTCCTGGAGGAAAAGTTCATAAACCATTATTAAGGAGTACCAGGGAAATCCATTGCTTACCCCAGGAACCTGCATACCTCTTTGGGAACCTGACAGGTACTTGTGACCTGGATTGGCCACTGTTGGATACAGGATACTGGGCTTGATGGACCTTGGCCTGACCCAGTGTGCCATTTCTTTTGTTATGTTCTTATGTTTTAATCTCATATTTCAGTTCTTTCAACACCCTCATATGTATGCCATCTGGTCCAGGTGATTTGCTAATCTTCAGTTTATGAAATAGCTGTAATACATCTTTCTGGTTTATCAATATTTCTTTCAGTTCTTAGAATGCATCACCTTTAGATACTATTTCAGGCATGGGTAACTTCCCTACATCTTCAGTAAAGATCAAAGCAAAAAATGTATTCAGTCTCTATGCTATAGCTCTGTCCTCCCATAGCACACCTTTTACCCCACTATCATCTAAAGGTCCAACTGACTCTCTCACAGGTTTTTGGGTATGAATATACTTGCAAAAATGTTTCTATTATGCGTTTTTGCTCTATGGCAAGTTTTTTTTTCAAACTCTCTTTGCCTGCCTTGCATTTAACTTGTCAGTGCTTATGTTTCCCATTTTCATCATTTGGCTCCCTTTTCCATTTTCTGAAAGATGCTTTTTTGGCTACAAAAGCCTCTCTGACATCACTTTTAAACCATGCTGGCAGTTTTTTGGCCTCCTTCCACTTTTCTTAAAGTGTGGAATATATCTGGTCTTGGCTTCCAAGTTAGTATTTTATAACACCCATTCTTGATGTAAATCTTTAACCTTTGCAGCTGCTCCTTTTAATTTTTTCTTAGCTATTTTCCTCATTTTGTCATAGTCTCCATTTTGAAAGTTAAAAGGTAGTACTATGGCTTTCCTCACTGTCCTCCCTCCATTTATTAAATCAAATGTGATCATGCTATGATCACTATTTCCAAGTGGCCTCAGCACCTTTATCTCTTGCACCAGATCCTGTATTCCACTATGGACTAGGTCCAAAATAGCTTCCCCTCTTGTCAGTTCACAAACCAGCTGCTTTAAGAGGCAATCATTTATTTCATCTAGAAACATTATCTCCCTAGCATGTCCTGCTGTAACATTGACTCAGTCAATACTGGGGTAAGTGAAATATCCCTTTATTACTGTGTTGTAACTTTTGTTAGCTTCCCTGATTTCTTTTAGCATTTTTATCCGCCTCCTGTCTGTGCTCCGGTCTCAGCCTTGCTAATAACAAAGTCAATTAAAACTATTTAGCACGTTTCCTTTATATTGTGACCCATCTTGCCATTCATAGTGGACTTGTGGGCTTGTTTTGTATAAATTCTTTGATATGCTCCTTGGGTGGAGAGTTATCCTTATTCTTTGTTTTGTGCCCTTTCTGTGCAAGTTTTTCTTGTAAATCTGTAATATTGCATAAATTAAAAAAAAAAAAAAACAACCTAGCACGTTTTTAGGCCAAAACCTGTTACCTAGATAGGATAACTTTGTGTCGCCTAGTTGGGGGAAAAGATGTATTAGCATAACTGTTCAAAATTAAAAAAATATGCACATTATCATCAAAGAGGTGAATATATTTAGTGCAATATATAACTGAAAATAATTTTGCAACTTATGGGTGGCATATTAGAAAGGATGTCCAGGTGCAATCTGGGGTACGCAGGGCTAAACATGTGAGAACTCCAAGGACATTTACATTTTGGCCCAGTTTTATAAACATAGATGTCCCCAAATAGATGACCACAGAAACGGCCTCTTGGATGTCCCGGGATGCATCTTCCAGAAGGGGGACAGCCATATTCAGTGACAGGCAGATACTAAGATGTGTGGCGGTGGCTTAGTAATCTGTTTGAGGGGTTGTATTTATATGTGGATTTCTATGACAGCACATTGTTCTCTTCCCCCTGGTGGGGTTTCCACCATGAGACGAGCACTTTTTTGTTCCTTATTCATGGTCAGATGCAGGTATGAGCATGGACACTTCAACAAGCAGGGCCAGACATGCTTGTGCTATCCTAGAATCATACCGTAATGTGCTTCTTCGTTGCTCTGCTCAGACCACTCCTCCAGCACGCCCCCATTCTACTTTGACATCTTCGCGCTAGGGGCGTCCTTATACCCAGTTTCTAAAATGGCTCCAGGGACAGTGAATGGACGTCCACCTATGTGTTGTCAAATGTACAAAACCTAAATAGGGCTTCTAAAGCAACATCCTATATGTGTGAGTAGTGTCACATGCACACCTAAAATGTGGATTCTGTAAATCTGCATGTCCAAGAGGAGCTAATTAGGGGCAATTCTCCAAAACTCAAAATTTGCCCCAAGGGCGTTTGTTTTGAACAGCATAATTTTCCCCCCTCAACCGCCGACTGGCTTCTCTTTTAGATCTGGGACTAGGAGGAGTGCTTATGTGTGAGTTGAAGCAATGTAAATGCTAATGAGTAAAACGTCTTCTAAAGTAGGCACACTCTTTCCGTAAATATACAGTCATGCAAGTTTATCTAAAATCACTTCCATACTGTACATGCGCATAGTTACACTTGTTTTCAAAGCAGGTGTAAACTTGTGTGAGAGAATGTTTGGGCTCTCACGGCTAATTCTGACAGCTTATTTTATAAAGGCACACATGCACCTCTACCGCCTTTATAACTTAGGCTCCTTTTTTGACATTACATAGAGGTAAACTGCTATGAAATTATCCCATAACTGTAATGTTTTGCACTCGTTAATATTGAATTTGCTAGTCAATCAAACACCTGCAAGCTTGAAGGTTATCTGATTTTTGCCAGTTCCTAAGGAAGAGAAGTCAGCGAGGCAGCAGTCAAATTTACCATAGACAAACCATCCCAACAACATCAAGACATCAGTAGGGACCCAGAGTTTTTTCTTGCTTTAGACTCTAATCTTACAATTATCTCTTATGGGAAACCCTTTCATCTCAGAATACATAGCAGAACCTATTGAACCAAGTCATTATTGTGGATCACGTGGAATGTCTTGGAGGAACACGATGCAATTAAAGAGTTTATCCTTTGTGCTGTGACTGTTGCCTGGTTTTAAAACGCTATTCTTAGTTTGTGATTTAAAATATTTTCCAAAGTACTAAATGTTTTAAAAAATTGACTAGCTTGCTTTCTTTTGCTTTATAGAGCAAATAAATTACTCTTCTACCTAATCCCAAATTAATGCAATGCATCTGATACTGTCCTTGGGAGATGAAAGATATTTATAGTACCTATGGTCTTTGGGTTCCTATTCAGTGTATAGAACATCTGTCAAATGACATGTATGCTTAAGTTAGAATCAGTAAACCAATTGCATCCTATTGAACACAGCTCTTGCAATTGAGGGACAGCATTAATGCTTTTCTTTTGTGTCCATTACATTAAACCATTGTTTTGGATTGTACTTATGGAGTTGCTTAACTGCACAGAGTGGCTGTAAGAAGGAATTACCTTTAGCTTATTCTCCTGGTAATTTATGTTTTGATATAAAAATTAAAGTTATCATGGCCTTTCAGATTTATCTAATCTATTTCTTGTTTTTTGGTATGAGAAATCCTGTACGTTTCGATCACAGCCCATTGTTGACTGACTACTGATGTCTATAGGCAATCTGCCTTAATTAAATCACCTTATTCAGATTACAGACATTGATTTCTTGAAGAAAAAAACAAACCCCAAAAACATAAGTCAACAAAAAAAGAATCAAACGGTACCTTTTCATTGAACTAACGTAGTATATTTCGACTAATCTTCCTTATGTCAAAACAGAACGAGTAAGGAAAATCAAAGGTGGAATATATAATGATTCATAGATTGTGCTATTATAGTGATGTAAAGGGGAAAGGTGAGAAGGGAGAAAGGCAGAGTGACTTGTAAACAGAGTGGTGAAAAACTAACAAGGATTCAGCAGGTCTGAGTCCTGTATATGAAAATTTGCATATAAGATCTTTTTGATGGTATGAGTTAAAAATTAAATGTGTACACTAAAATGATACAGAATGACCAATGTGATAAATTTTAGTTTATGCATGCGATGCAAAATGGGCGTTTCCCCTCACACACCTTACCAGCTGGTACACTAATCCAGAAGTTCAATGTCTGTGTGCTGAATCACTGAATCCCTCATGAAAACTGGCCTGGTATTAAAGGGCCAATTTTCTTTTTCCCTGAATCCTGTTGATGACAAGCAGCCCCAGTACCCCCACCCCTCCCCCCAATAAGCACTATCACACACCTCCACATTTTTTTATTTAACAGGTTTTATATACTGCTTTATCATTTCAATCAAAACAGTTTACATTGTAACTTAAACTTGGTAATATACATTAAGCAGGGACATTGATAACTTGGATGGATTTTTCTGAGGCAATGGAGGGCTATGTGACTTGTGGAAGGCCACAAGGTGTGCTAGTGGGAATCAAACCCTGGTCTCTTGGTTCCTAAGCCAGTGTTCTTAACCATTAGTCTGTTACTCCCCATGTAGCAGGACACCTTCCCCCTACAAGCATCAGATCTCAAACACCCCTCTCCTCTCCCCAACATGAAGCCCTCTTCTTTCCAACCAAGCTCTCCCTCCTTCAGCATGAGGGCTTAACACTGCAGAGGGATTTGTTTTCCATGAGAAGAAAGGGAGTGAGAATCCTTCTGCCCACACTGCTGCCTAAATGGTACCACTGAGGAAACGCTGCCCAGTGATGGCATTTAGCAGACATAAAGCTGCGCGGGTGCTTCTCTTTTACACCTGTTGTAAAGAAGGAGGTCATGGGATTTGAGGCTTCATGCTGGGAGGGGTGTGACTTTACATTAGAGGAGTTGAGGTTGTGATCCTTCTTAGGAGGCTGGGGGCATTATGATGGTGAAACGCAGGAGTAAGATAGTGCTTGAGGTAGTGTACAACTTTTCTTCAGCGGGATTCAGGGGAGAGGTAATCCAGACCTGCTTATTAGCTTTTTCAGTTTGGCCTGGTTAGCACAGGAGATTTCTTAAATCTGCAAGGAAAGAGCCTTAATAGACCTGCTGCTAAAAAAAAGAAACTCATAAATTGCGTTCCCTCTGGAGCAATGAAAAGTGGGAGCCCCATTTAGCATAGCATGTGAAGGAGGGACATGGAGAGTGCTGGCGCTAGCATCAGGTGAACTAGGTGGTCGCCTACAGCACAGATTGTCCAAGGGCAGCCCATTGCTGCCACTGCCACCTCTCTGCATAGGAGGAGGCAGAAGCAGGAACAGCAGCGCATGTTAAGCTAAGCAAGCGCTGTGTTATAGTGCTGTCTCTCCCTTCTTAACGTCTTATTTTATTGCCTCTGTACTCTGGCTGCTGCTATCTGACTGCACAATTAGGAGTGCCTTTTCTTTTCTCCTTTTTCCTTATTCCTTTGTACATATTTAAATTTTAAGTCTTTACCTTCTCTGAGATTTACTAGGACACTTCCTGTGGAATCTGCCTGCTTCCATTTACCTGCCTTCAGCCCTTGCCTTGCTCCTCTCCCCCGCTGGGCTCTGTTCAGAAGCTTTCCTCTCTTAGCACATGAGCTGCTGACCCTCCATGTGGTGGTTTCTACTTGGGAAAGCACCCTCATTGTAAGCCCCTGCCAACTTTTATGCTCTATTAAGGTATTTTCTTTTGCCTGTTTAGAATTTAGCTTATTTATTTATTTATTGTCCTTTCTTTCTATATTTTCAATGTCCGTCCTTTACCTAGCTCCTGCTCAGCAGTGCTCTCTCCCTTCTTAACACTTTACTTTCTTACCTACCCACCCCTGGCTTAACATTCTTTCATAGCCTTTCTCTGCTCATTGGCACAATTACTCACATGCACCTGAACTCACCAGGACCTCTCCCCTCCTCCCTCTCCCCCTGTATCTCCTCTGATTTGCATTCTCTTCCCTTCTCTCTATCCCGTGGCTTCACATCACCTTGTGTTCTTGATATTAACTCTCCCTAATCTTTTCTCTTCATTCCCACCATTCCATGGCCCTACTTCTCACTACCCACTCCTTACTGTCCCCACCTTCCCTACCATATTGTCTTCTACGTTATCTGCCCTTGAGCGTCACCATTTTCTTCCTCTCATCCAGCCATCTCCAGTCTCACTGAGGGAACCTCACACTTGCTTCCGTCATGCCGCCTCCTCTCTCCCCCATTCTCTCCTGCTCCTTCTCCTTCTCTCATCTGGAGATATCAACCCCAACGCTGGCCCCTTCCTAGACTTTTTGCACACTCCCATGGCAGATCAATGTGCAACCTCTCAAATCTGGTTCATATCCCTCTCTTTTCTCCCTCTTTTCTCTATTTTTCATGTACCTTGTGGAATGAACATTTGGTCTCCAAAAAACCTGCCTTCATTCATGACCTCTTTATCTCTAATACACTCAATCTCCTGATTCTTACTGAAACTATTATTATTAATCATTTATAAAGTGCTACCAAGCATATGCAGTGTTCCACAGATAACTTGGCTTCTCCCTGAAGATTCTGCTTCAGTCGCTACCCTCTGTCACAGGGACTGCCTCTTTTCCCATACATATCAGCCCATTGGCTGTGGTGGCAATGTTGGGTTGCTACTCTCTCTCATGCCAGCCAATTATAGCCCTTCCTTCTGCCTCCATCTAATTTCTTTGCTTCCTTGGAAGTCCATGTTATCCCCTTGTTTACTCCACTACCTCTCTGGATAGTTGTCATTTATTGAAACCCCTCCCCCAACAAGTCCACCCCTACCTTTCTCCCAGACTTTGATTCCTGGCTCTCCTCCTTTCTGGATGCATCTTCCCCTTCCCTTATTCTTGGAGATTTTAACATTCATGTCGATGACCCTTCTGATTCTTATGCCTTAAAGCCCCTTTCCCTAACCTCCTTATTCAACCTCCAGTTGTGCTCTACTGCTCCTACTCATAAGCATGACTACTGCCTTATTTTATTTATTTAATTGTTCTCTTATGCTGCTTTTCACCAGGGCAAAGTGGTGTACTTGTAACCAACAAGACATTACAATAAACAGTGGGAATTTATATGCATGAGCTATCAACAACGTGAAAGTTATGTACATCTATATTTTGCAGGGTGAATATTTGTACATGATGTGGCAGGTCCTAAGGACTGGGAATAGGGAGGGATGTGGGGTTCTGAGGAGGAGGTGAAAGGAGACGGGGGGATGGAGAGGGATACATGGGTACGGGGTCAATGGGGGGAGGGTCTGAGGTGCTCGGTGAATAGAAAGGTCTTGAGATATTTCCAAAAGGTGATCAGGTCATTAATGTTTCTCAGGTAGAGAGTTCCAGTGGGTTGGCGCATATGCTCAAATGCTCTTATACAGGTGTATTGACTGCTTTTGATTTTCTTATGGGATATGGCTAGAATGTTTTTTGTGCTTTGTCTCCTTGTCCTGCTGAATTTGGTGATGCTTATTAGAGTTTGTAAGTAGTGGGAGGATTGGTCGGTGGTGATTTTGAAGGTATTTTGAAGTAGTATTTTGTATCTGATGCGGCTTAGTAGTGGAAGCCAGTGGAGTTGTCTCAGTATGGGGGTTATGTGATCATATCTTGAGGTCCCTTGAATGATGCATGCAGCAGTGTGTAATATAGGGGTATGTTTACTAAACTGCGGTAATCGTACATAACGCGCGTTATGATGCGCTAACGATCGTAATGCCCTGCGGCGCGGTAAAACACCGCAGAAGGTGGAGAGAGGGCGGAGAGAAGGGGTCAATGGGCAGAGAGTGGGCGGGGAGAGGCTCCCTTCACACTAACGCGCTGATCTGAAGAGCTCAATTCCAACGCGAATGAAAACCTGCCGTTAAATGCACATTACAGGGGAGAGAAACCAGTTCAGTGTCAGCAATGTACAGCCCAGGCAGGGAAACCTACAAAAAGTGATAAGTGTGATACATGTGCACAGAACAAAAGGGCACATAAACACTGAAAATGACCCCAACAAACTGGAAAAAAACCATAACCAAGCTGGCCAATAGTGGTATCAATGAGAAACATCAACCCCTCCCCCCCCCGAGTAAACTCCATAGAACAGATATAAATTGTGGAAGGGTCTATATAATCCGTCCCCATACAAGGTGAATGAGCCCACAGTGAAATAGCGCTGCTCAGGGTTTTCCCCACCATCGGACAGGGTTCCTATGGCGTGCACATGTCCCACAACATCAGGGCGGGCATGTCGGAACGGCAACTGGACAGATGCCAGAGAAGGGGATACAGAGGGCCGCAGGCGGCACATGCTGTGGTGCAGCTGGGCCACAGTGCGGACTAGGGCGATGCCTAGGTGGCCCATACGAATGCTGAAGCAGCAGAGCAGCCAGACAGCAACTGCTGAAGGCCCAACATGGGCACGACTGTTTCCCACAGTGTCACAGGGGATAGTATCCAGCAGCTACCCCCAAGGGCACGGAACATTGGCAGGCGGTGCTGGGGGACAGCGTGGACACCTATGCAGGCACCCCTACCCCAGAACCCGCACCATAGGCAGCCGCCTACCTTCACACTGGATGGCCTGAGACTGCGCACCACCAGCACCACCAGCAGAAGGGCATGTCAGCATGGTGGCTGAGGGATACTGGTGGTGGAGGGGGCAGTGGCAGCTGCCCAGAGCAGACCATGGCCTAGCCCTGTGTAGGTGGGTGCCGTGTACTGCAACAGATGGGCCCTGTCTGATGAACAGTCATGGTATCACCAAGGAATGTACTGACTCTGTGACAACAAGGTGGTGCAGTGCACAAAACCATTGTATTCAGAAGCAGAGGGTCACAGGTTCAAGTCCCAGCTGTGGTTCCCGCCAACCCAGTCCCCATATTTTACCCACTACTACAACGTGCTAATACAGACAGCACCCTTATTGCAGATGACGTAAACATGCCCAAAACACCTACATTTTACCCTACAGAGCACAGACACCATAAACATGCACATTACCTAGAGCAGAGCCTCCCAAATGCAATCCTGGAGGGCCAAACACCATTGCAGTTCCATGCTGCCTCTGATAAAGATGCCTGTGCTGCATTTCTATGCGCCACCCCCATGGTATGCAGATGTATCAAATGCATATTCATGAGGGACAGCATGAAAACCCGAACAGTGTTTTGCACCGCAGGTCTGGAGTTGGGAACCTCTGCCGTAAAGCAGCAGCCAACAGGGGCAGACACACCCGCACCCACAGGCCCATTGTCCAAAGCCTCCTGGGGAGGCAGGACATTGGGCTCTGTGTGCATCTCCCAATACTAGCACTTGCATACCTTAGTAATGCCACCCTAACCCGGGGAATATGGTACACATCTATCAAAAGGTTGCTATGAGTACTGGCAGATAGCAATTCCTAGGTTAAGTACACTTTTCTGAGTGAGCTGCATCATAGCAACCTTTCTGATGTCTGTGGATTGTGCTACAGGTCTTGTGTCTGACAGTGTTTACCAACCAGGGGAGTGACTCCTACAGTATTGCGTACCATCGTCATGCCTGCACTGTGCCCAGGACTTGTGTGGTGGCCTGGGCTGCCCAACACCTCTATAGTTGCACAATTCTGGCATAAGTGTAGGGAGTGTGTGTCTGTCTATCCAGTGTGTGGTGGCTGCCAACACCCTCCACAACCCACACTGCTAGTACTGTTGCCAGTACTGGCCTGCCAATGTGCATAATGAGGAGCAAGGTACTGTGGGAATAGCCTGGATAGGGTGGCCTGGCCTGGATGCATCTGCACACGGCATAGGGCAATGGCTCAGACATTGTAGTGCCTGGCCACCACCTGCACAGACAGGGTGGCCATAGCATGTCCTGCTGGGAGGTCACTCTCACCCTGACTGAGCAGCGACCATGGCATGGCTAGGTTCCTCCATAGTGCTATGTAGCATTTCTCTCATGTGATATTTATGGGTTTCCATTTGGGGCCCAATCACTGACTTATCTCCTTGGTGTGTATGCTGACATCCCTGTTCTGGGTACATGCATCTTCTCCAGGACCATGCACCATGCACTATGGACTAGCTGGTGGACTGTCTGCAGCTAGTATGTGTCTTGCTGGAGCACCTTGCAGGGTGCAGCGGCTGGAGGCTTGCTGCTGGAGAATGTCAGATAATGGTGGGAGGCAGCTGAGCATTTCCAGGCCTGCCATCTGTCTGCTATTGTGTTATGGATGTGTACTGCTCTGTTTGTTCCCCAGCAGGACTGGGGTTGCTGGTCCCCTCTACTGCTGCCATTGCAGGGAGGTAGATTGTGGATCTATTGGTGGGTGATCCTGTTTCCCACCCTGAGCCCCAGAGGGTGGGTTGTGTGGTGGTACATAATCTGCCTATGGGTCCCCACCCCACGCCTCTTTGCTTCTCAACACCACCAAAATATTGTCTATTAGACAACTTTTTGGTGGTGGTGAGAATTGAGGAGGCATGTGACACATTCTATCTACCCTTTTGATGTCTAGGACATCTGCACCTTGCCCACTCACAATTTTAAATGACAGAGGTGTAAGGCAGGGGTCTCCAAATCCAGCCCTAGAGGGCCACAAACCAGTCAGGTTGGCAGGATATCTCTAATGCATATATATATCTCATGCATATTCATTAGGGCTATCCTGAACACCCGACTGGCCTAGGGGTTCAAGGAGGACTGGTTAAGAACCACTGGTCTAGAGTAAGACCTAGGTACTTGACCTTTGTCTAGATTTTCACATCGACATAGTTTATTGTCATGGAAGTCAATGGGTGGAATGTATCATCTTTTGTGATGAAGAGTATTTCTGCTTTTTATAGTAGATTTTCAGTGAATTCATTGCTAGTCATTGGATGATGTCTGTGAAGCAATTTAATATTCCTTCATATGTGGGTTTGTTGATATTGAATGGTGCATAAATCATTATGTCAGCTGCATAAATGTAAAAATGCATGTTGTGGGAATGGATGATTGCGCATAGCGGTTGAAGGTAGACATTGAAGAGGAGTGCTGCTAGTGATGACCCTTGAGGGATGTCTTGAGTTTGTGGGAAGGGAGATGAGGTGTTGCCCATTTTCACTTGTTGTTGTCATTCAAATAGATAGGGGTGAAACCATTTTAAAACTTCATTTTGGAAGATGGCAGGGGAAGTAAGATGGCAGCAGGAAGTGTTGCTGGAGTGTAGTCTAACTTCCTCTGCGTTGTGACCAGGAGCAGTACCTGTGGCACCAGAATATTCCGCAAGAAGAGAGAGCAAGTTGACCTACCCTCGGGTCCTGTTGCTGTTGCAGCGAGCTCCAAGGGACAGCGGACATTGGATGTTTGTCGCTTTTCCTCTGTTACAGAAGCAGCGTCTTCAACAGAGCAGGCAGAAGGTCTGTTGGCTCTGTGCGCTCTGGGTCTGCAGCTCTTGCCAGAGATGGGAACCCACCTGCCGAGACCCCGAAGCGATTGGTCAGCTGGAGAAGTGCCTCCCAGTGGCTTGCCAACTAGCACGCTGTTGAGGGATGGTGAAGAGGGCGCTCCAGCAGCAGAGGCAATTTCTTTAGAGAGTGAGGTACAGTGTGTAAATGCTGGGACGGCTAAAATATCTGCCGGGGAGATGGTGCCTGCACAGACTGGAGTGCTTCCAGCTTCCGGGGTTAAATGTGTGATGAAACCAAGCTTGATTACTATCGAGGCGCTGTGGGATGCAATCGCAACTGTGAACTCTTCCCTAAGTTCTCTTATGGGGATTGTAAATACTGATTTGTTGGAAGTTAAGAATAATTACTCTTCAGTCACCACTGCTCAGGAGCAGCAAGCAGGGAGAATCCTTGTTTTGGAGCAGGAAATGGGTCGCCTCCGGGAGCTGGTTGGTGCTCAGATGAAGGACAAAATTATGCTTTCATGGAAGATGGAGTATTTGGAAAATCAAGTTTAATGTAATCAGACTTTTGAACTTTCCTAGGTCTCCAATTTTGTCACCTATGGAGATGTTGAGGAAATACTTTGGTGAGGTGTTAAAGCTCTCTCTCGAGCATTTCCCACCTATGACTAGAGTGCGGTATTTGTCCCTGGGTTTTAGTGGCTGTGGGGATGTTCCAGGTCCTGTTTCCTTGGAGTCAGGGGACCTAACAGGCTTTTTAGAAAACTCTTTGGAGGTTATCACAGATAGGTCCACCCTTCTTGTTACCCTAGCATTGGAATCTGATGAAGTTTTGATTTTCCGCTCTTACTTTAGGAACTTTATTGAGCATTTTTTGGGATCTCTAGTTAGGATGTTTCCGGATTTGTCTCGTGGCTCTCAGATGAGGAAGAGGGAGTTTCTAGGCCTTTGACCTAGGGTCTTAGCCTTAGGAGCTACTTTCCAATTAAAATTTCCTGTTAAATGTTGTCCTTCCTATAAAGATAATGTATATTTGTTTTTGATCCCAAGCAGCTTGTGGAGTTCCTTACTGCTAGAGAAGAGGTTTCTGTGCAAGTTGCTGTTCCTTCTCAAACATCTGACATATAAGTCTCCACCTGCCCTGTTCATTTGTTTGTGGTAGTTTGTGGTGTTTTCTTTTTTCGCTGCTACTACGGTTTGACTTGTTTCCTCGTTCCCCCCTTTTGTTTTCCTTCATTGTGGGTTCATTTTATTGAATGTTTTATTTCCTTTTGTTTTTGTTATAAATTCCATTGTCTTTTCATTCATGTGAATACCCGGCTATATAAAGTAAAGTTTCAAGAAATATAAAATTTAAAAAAAAACCCTTCATTTTGTATTCCAGTGGATTAGAATCTTTGAAGGAGGATGCCATGGTTAACTGTGTCGAAGGCGGCTGAAACGTCCAGGAATATTCATATATATGCTTGGTGTGCTTTTTGTGTTCCTTGACTTTGTCTGCTCCAACTGCTCACCCTGAAATTTCACCTCAGTTCTTCCCTTATCTGACCATCATCTGCTAAACTTCACCCTTAATCACCCCACATCTTGGTCTCACCCAATCTCCACCAACATGTTTAGGAATCTTCATACTATCGATCCTTGAGTTCTCTCCACTGCTGTCTTATCACCTCTTTCCTTCACTATGTCATCTGAGTCCATTGATGAGGCAGTATCTTCCTATAACACCATACTCTCCTCTGCTCTGGATGTACTGACTCCTCCCATTCCATGCCCTGTGAGGTGTACCGTACCTCAGCCCTAGCTGCCTTCAACAACCTGCTACCTTTGTTCCTGTGCCTGCTCAGCTGAGCTCTTTTGGCTTAAATCATGTACCTTTGCTGACTGCCTACATTTCAAATTCATACTATCCTCTTTCCAGTCAGCCATAGCACTCATCAAGCAAAAGTACATCTGACTAACTCTTGCCTCTGACCCTCACCATCTCTTTGCTACACTCAACTCTTTCCTTAAGGTCTCTCCTCCCCCAATTCCTCCTTTGCTTTCTGTCCAGACCTTGGCTGATTATTTCCATGACAAAGTCCAGAAGATTAGCCTTGAATTGTCCACATGTTCACCTCTCCCTCCCCCCTCTCCCTCCTCCTCCCCCTCTTTAGTCCCAAATCCTTCCCTCACTTTCTGTCACCCTTTCTTCCTTTTTCTGAAATCACTGAGGAAACTGCAAATCATCTCCACCAAATTGACTGCCTGCCCCTCTGATCCCATTCCCACCTGTCTACTAAGCTCTGTCTCTTCTGCTGTCATCCCTTCCATCTGTCATATCCTTAACCTATTGCTTTCCACTGCACTGCTGGGAGGAGTAGCCTAGTGGTTGGGACAAGGTACTTCAGGCCGGAAGGTCGGGGGTTCAAATCCCACTAGAGGACAGCAACCTTGGGCTGGAAGGACTGGGGTTTCTAGTCCCGCAGATGCTCCTTGTGGTCTTGGGCAAGCCACTTAACCCTCCATTGCCCATGTTCCCTGTAAGTATTAGTGTATGTGTCTCAAATCCCCACGTGTTAAATGTATCCCCCACTTGTGTTGTGACCGCTTTGATTGAAGGATAAGGTGGTATATAAATACCATTAAATAAATAAATAAATAACTATTCCGGTGACCTTCAAACATGCTGTGGTTGCATCTCTCCTCAAAAAGCCCACACTAGGCCCTGCCTGGCCTATCTCTCTCCTCCCCTTGCTTCAAAACTACTTGAATGAGCACTTCACCGCTGCTGTCTTGAATTTCTTTCCTTTCAAGCCCTTCTGGATCAACTGCAGTCTGGCTTTTGTCCTCTACATTCCACAAAACTGCTCTTGCCAAAGTCTCCAGTGACTTGTTTCTCGCCAAATCCAAAGGTCTCTACTTGATTCTCATCCTTGACCTTTCTGCTGCCTTTGACACTGTTGATCACCACCTTCTGCTCGATACTCTGCCCTTGTTTGGATTTAGGAACTCTGTTCTGTCCTGGTTTTCTTCTTATCTCTCCCAGCACACTTTTAGTATATGTTCTGGTGGATCCTCCTCTACTGCCATCCTGCTTTCCCTTAGGGTTCTGTCTTGGGACCTCCACTTTTTTCTCTCTACACTCAGTCCCTTGGTGCACTTATTTCTTCCCATGGTTTTCAGTACCATCTTTATGCTGTTTCGGATCTACTTCTCTGTGCCTGAAATTTCTCCAGGAATTAAGTTCTGAATATCTGCCCGCTTATCCAACATTGCTACCTGGATGTCTTTCACTATCTGAAATTGAACATGACTAAAACCAAGCTCCTTATCTTTCCTCCTAAACCACCCTCCTCAACCCCCCTCCTCTCCTCCCTCCTCTAATTTTGTGGACGACACTATACTCAGTTTCCTCAGCTCGCAACCTTGGGGGTCATCTTTGATTCTACTCTTTCTCTGCAGACATCCAACAGATAGCTAAAACCTGCCGCTTCTTTCTCTATAACATCAGCAAAATTCATCCCTTCCATTCTACTCACACTACTAAGACCCTTATCCACTCACTAGTCACCTCCCGACTTGACTACTGTAAACTGCTCCTCATTGGTCACCTCCTGAATCATCTCTCTCTCCTTCAATCTGTTAAAAATTCAGCTGCATGGCTTATCTTCTGCCAATGTTACTATGCTCATGTAACCCCTCTTCTCAAGTTACTTCATTGGCTCTCTATCAGTTTCCACATCTAGTTCAAACTTCTACTGACCTACAAGTGCATTCATTCTGTGGCTCCTCATTAAATTTCCTCTCTTATCTTGCTCTACACCGCTCCTCGGGAACTCCGCTCCTCCTGGCAGATCCCTTTTTTTGCTGCTCTTCTCTGCCACTGCAAACTCCAGCATTCATTCATTCCATTTTGCTGCTCTATATGCCTGGAACCAACTACATGAGACTGTGCATTCGGCTCCTTCTCTAGCCCTATTTAAATTGGGGCTAAAAACTCACCTTTTTGATGCTGCTTTTGGATCCTGTTGCTCCTCACTCTTGTGTCTATTACTTATGTGTATCTCCCCATACTCTAGTCCCCAGTTTCACTATTTTTTGTCTTGATTAGATCGTAAGCTGTGATGAGCAGGGACTATGTCATACATATGTAGAATGATGTGTACGTCTTGTAGTAGTAACAGTAGCAGTAGTAGTATCAGCAGTAGTAGTAGTAGCAGCAGCAGTAGTAGTAGTAGTAGCAGCAGTAGCATTGGCTTAAATCCCATACCCATGCTGACTTTCTTCATGTCAAATTTGTGTTAACCTCTTTCCAATCTGCCATAGTACCCACCAAGCAAGAGTACAATGTCTATCTGAAACACTTTCTTGTCTCTCATCTTCGCTGTCTCTTTGCAATACTCAACCCTCTCCTCAAAGTGCCTCCATCGCTGACCTCTCCTTCACCTTCTGCCCAAACTTTGGCTGACTACTTCCATGATAAATTTCACAAGATTAATCTTGAGTTCTCCAAAGGGCCACTTCCATCACTCCTTCCCACTCTTCACTCTCAAATCTTTACTTCAACCTTTATCACATTTTCTTCCTTTTCTAAAATCACTAAAGGGGGAAATTACACATCTTCTCTCCTTCTCCAAAATCACTACTTGCTCCTCTGATCCCATTTCCTCCCACTTACTAAGCACACCCTCACTTGGTTTGCAGCTTGTTGTGCTGTGAGGGCTTGTATGCATCAGTGATGCTAAGGGCTAAACTATTGATAGCTTAACTACTGGCAGGGTCTCCCAAGATGGAGAGGTCTCAGCTGATGTGCCAGACCAAGACAAACCACCCATCTGGGCAGCAGCAGAATGGGATGGGGCTGGCGGCAGAGGATCACATTACTGTGACAACAGCAACAGCACTAGAATTTCTTGTGTAGAAGAAAGGACTGGCAATCTACTTCCATATCTTGCCACAAAAACCTAATGAATAGTTGCAACAAAACAAATTGCACTATAGTGCTGGAAGAACTGGCTACTGGGGAGGAGATGAAGACCTTTTTCAGAGTAAAGCCAGTATTTATGATGTGGTTGGATGAAAGCCCTCAGGACATCTGACTGCTGATATAGCTGCGCATGAAATGTGTCAGAAGCTGCAAAGATGTCTTATATATTGGGACATGGAACATATGAAGCATGAACCAAGGGAAGCTGGAGGTGATCAAGAATGAAATGGAACGTGTACAACTCTATCTGTTGGGCTTCAGCGAACTGAAATAGACTGGCATCAGGCATTTTGCATCTGATGATCACATGGTCTACAATGCTGGAAAAGAAAGACAAAGAAGAAATGGTGTTGCACTTATAATTAAGAAACTTGCAAGAACTGTAATGAAATACAATGCAATCAGTGAATGCTTAATTTCTATTACGAGGAATGCCCATCAACGCAACTATAATTAAAGAATATGCCTCAACAGCTGCAGAAGAGGATGACGTTGATGATTTCTATGAACTAGTGCAAGCTGAAATTGACAGAGCATGCAAACAGAATATCTTGATAATCACGGGTGACTGGAACACAAACGTTAGCAACAAAGAAGGCAAAGTGGTTGGAAAATGTGGACTTGGGACCAGAAATGAAGTTGGAGAAACACTGATAGAATTCTGCAAGACCAACAATCTATTCATCTCAAACACCTTCTTCCGGCAACACAAGCACCGACTGTACACATGGACTTCACCCAATGGATTGTACAAATTTAAAATTGACTATATCTATGGAAGCAAAATTGAGTGCATCTCCAGGCTGTTCAGATGATTACACAGTGCATCTCCGGGCTGTCCAGATGGCTACACGATGCAAGGTTCCATTAAGAGACACCACCCAGGAAAAAGATTTAGGCGTCATCGTGAATAACATGTTGAAACCTTCCGCCCAGTGTGCAGCAGCATCCAAGAAAGCAAATAGAATGCTAGGTATCATAAGGAAAGGAATGGAGAATAAAACAAAGAATATTATAATGCCTCTGTATCGTTCCATGGTGCGACTGCACTTTGAATATTGTGTGCAATTCTGGTCGCCATATCTTAAAAAGATAGCGTTATTAGAAAAGGTACAGAGAAGAGCCACCAAAATGGTAAAGGGGATGGAAGGATACCCTTATGAAGAGAGGCTAAAAAGGTTAGGGCTCTTCAACTTGGAAAAGAGACAGCTGAGGGGAGATATGATAGAGGTCTATAAATTAATGAATGGAGTGGAACAGGTAAACGTAGATCGATTGTTTACGCCATCAAAATATAGAAAGACTAGGGGACATGCAATGAAGCTACAGGATAACCTATTTAAGCCTAATAAGAGAAGATATTTTGTCATGCAATGTGTAATCAAACTCTGGAATTTGTTACCGGAGGATGTAGTAAAAGCTGTCAGTGTAGCTGGGTTTAAGAAAGATTTGGACAAGTTCCTGGAGGAATGGTCCATAAACCATTATTAAAGGGGACCCGGGATATCACTGCTTGACCCAATACAAGCATTGTGGAACCTGTGCCTTTTGGTAAAACTGTTAGGTATTTGTGACCTAGATTGGAAACAGTATGCTGGGCTTGATGGCTTTGGTCTGACCCAGTATGGCATTTCTTATGTTATTATGTTCTTATGTAGGTCATTTACATGCATAAGTGGCCATTTATGGAATTGACTGAAATATTGTCATTTAGGTGTATACTTGCTGCCTAAATCAAACTGGTTCCTTATAAAATTAACCCCATTAAGTCAATCATGACTTTTTAAGCATCATGATCAAATATACATAGCTCTGTAATATGAACTTGTTTCCCATTAAAATGCCAAAAAGTCTCAGTATGCTGTAGGATGGGAGTTAACACCTCCCTGCCCCCCAAGGTCATTCAAGTATCATGCTGAATATACATGGTACAGCCATACTTTTACTATTATCTGAGGTTCTGTTCACTGCACCTCAAAGATATGTTAGAACTAGAAAAAGTACAAAAATGATAGACTGCCTTATGAAGAAAGGCCAAACACAGTTTAGGGATCTTCAAACTGGAGACGAGATGACTGAGAGGGAATACAGTAGCAATTTTAGTTTGGTTTCATTTATTAACAGTCCTTTAACAATAACTACCAAAGCGGTATACAATAGTCAAAAATAGAAGCTAGTTAGTTCATGATCTTGAAATTAACTCATTGGTGCACCTGTGTAAAGAAGCTATGAAATCCACCTGATAGTGTAGATATATATAGATATGAACTATACCATTTCAGATTGCATAAGTGACCCCAGAGTCACCACCTCACCCATCCTCTGACATATCCCAACGTTGCAATGTTTAGGAATGGAGGGGTGGCCTAGTTATTCGAGCAGTAGGCTAAGAGTTGGATTCAAATCCCACTTCTCCCACCGATGCTACTTGGGATGTTGGGCAAGACACTTTATCCTCCATTACTCTAGAACAACTTAAGGGCCCTTTTACAAAGCACCGCTGACCAGTTAACATTCGTTATAGCATGCAATAGCTGGCCCCGGTGAATACCTGCATGCAGGCATGCCAGTTGCCACCCACCAAAACACATAATTGACACTCATGCATTCATGTGGCGTATGGGCAGGTTGGAGGCAGAATGTGGGCATGGAGAACACATTAATGCGCGAGCCCCATTAATGTGGGAATAAGCGCGGGTGCGCCTACAGATATCTCTATGGGTGTCGTTTAGTGCACCTGCATGAATTGTGGTTAATGCACTCGGTTATGCTTTAGCTGCCGAGAACCTGCTGGTCGTGCTGCCGACAGCATGAGGCTTACAGACATTACGGGCATAGCCTTACTGGACTTTAGTAAAAGGCCTCTGAGGACTGGAAAAGAACTCAGGCATCTTTACTTGAGTGCCAAAGAAAAGGAAAAAAATTAAAATGAAAGAAGCACCTGTGTCCAGGGAAAATGTATTTTTAAAAAAACACAAGCTGTACTCCAGCCTCTGTGTCCACAGCCATTCAACAAATATGATAGATGAACAGTAAAAGAGTATAGCTGATGTTAACCTATATTTGCTGCATTGGTCTCTTCCTTTTTTTTTTTGGTGTCTCTAATAAATAATAGCACACAGAAATTCTAGAGGATTTTATCCTATTAATTCTATACATGATCTCATTGAGAACCCCTTCATCAGTTAATACCTGGTGGGATTAATAGAAGAGAACTGAAATAAATATGCTTTCCTTTTGCTGAAGCTTTAAAATTTCTCCTGTCCTTCCTGGAACAAAAGATCTCCACTTTTTATATCCGTACTTATTGGAATGACTCATACCTGTCAAAGATAGCAACAGTTTTGAAGGTGTAATAAAACTTTTGTGGTCATGACAGTTAATATTAACAGCAAGCAAGCATTTCCTTAAATGGCATTTTATAATAAAAATTCCTGGTGCTCCAAAACCATCAAGATAAATGCACATGTTAATAAATATATTGCAAGTCTGGAAACGTGAATTCTTCAATACACTGGGCTACTGCAAGTGTCACGGCTTCTTTGTGTGCTTTTCTATGGGGGATTAATTTAACTGTACTGGAGTGATAGTGTTATCAAATTATAAATGAAATTAAGACGGAGGTATCAGACTGAATACTGTTGCCAAACTAAGCTGGTCAAGGAATGTATTAAGTTAGTCTAATGAAAAGATATCACCTTATATTTTTTTGTTTATTAGAGGATGACCTCAGTCCTATCTAGCTGGACCCATAGGCCTGGGCCTCCCCCTTTTATCCCTTTTCATCCTGCACCCCCGTTGAAGTCATCTCCCCTTTCCAATGGATCTCCCATAATCTCTAACATGTAGCACAGAAATTCAAGTTTTTGATAAGCACATCACTGTATGGCACCCAACTGAGTCTCTGGGGAAAGATCCAGGTACTTAGTAACTCTTAGGGGTATGTTTACTAAACTGCAGTAAACGTGAATAACGCGCGTTATACGATGTTAACGATCATTAGTGTGCTATAGCGCGTGCTGTAGCACATTAACGATCGTAAACGCGCTATAGCGCGCGTTATCACGCGCTAACGCGCGTGATGCTCCGCAGTGCGGTAAAACAACGCAGAAGGCGGAGAGAGGGCGGAGAGAAGGGGTCAATGGGCAGAGAGTGGGCGGGGAGAGGCTCCCATTACACTAACGCGTTGAATTTCAGAGCTGAATTCCAACGCGAATGAAAACCTGCCGTTAAAGGCATATTAAAGGGGAGAGAAACCATTTAAATGTCAGCAATGTACAGCCTAGGCAGGGAAACCAAAAAAAGGTGATAAGTGTGATACATGTGCACAAAACAAAAGGGCACAGAAACACTGAAAATGACCCCAACAAACTGGAAAAAAACAGCAACCAAGCTGGCCAATAGTGGTATCAATGAGAAACATCAACCCCCCACCCCCCGAGTAAGCTCCATTGAACAGATATGTATGTATTTATTTATTTTAGTTATGTATTTATTTATTTATTTATTTACATTCTCTTATATACCGCACTATTCGGCATCAGCGCGGTTTACATGTAACAAAATGCTCAGTATAAACCGCGGAAGGGTCCATACCCCGCCCCCATACAAGGTGCATGGGCCCACAGTGAAATAGCACTGTCCAGGGACTTCCCCACCATCGGAAAGGGTTCCTATGGCATGCACATGTCCCGCAACATCAGGGCGGGCATGTCGGAATGGGCAACCGGTCAGATGCTGGAGAAGGGGATACAGAGGGCTGCAGACGGCACATGCTGTGGTGCACCTGGGCCACAGTGGGGACTAGGGTGATGCCTAGCTGGCCCATAGGAATGCTGAAACAGTAGAGCAGCCAGACAGCAACTGCTGAGGGCCCAACATGGGCAAGAGTGTGCTTTCCACAGTGTCACAAGGAATAGTACCCAGCAGGTACCCCCAATGGCAAGGAACATTGGCAGGCGGTGCTGGGGGAAAGCGTGGGCAGCTATGCGGGCACCCCCACCCCAGAACATGCACCATAGGCAGCCGCCTACCTGCACAATGGATGGATTGAGACCGCACACCACCAGCACCACCAGCAGAAGGGCATGTCAGCATGGTGGCTGAGGGATACTAGTGGTTGAGGGGGCAGTGGCAGCTGCCCAGAGCAGACCGTGGCCTAGCCCCCTTCACGTGGGTGCAGTGCACTCCAACAGACAGGCCCTGTCTGAGCAACAGTCATGGTATCACCAAGGAACACACCATCTCTGTGAGAACATGGTGGTGCAATGCACAGAACCAATGTAGTCAGAAGCAGAGGGTCACAGGTTCAAGTCCCAGCTGTGGTTTCCACCAACCCAGTCCTTATATTTTACCCACTACTAGAATGGGCTAATACAGACAGAACCGGTCTTGCAGATGACGTAAACATGCCCAAAACACCCACATTTTACCCTACAGAGCACAGACACCATAAACAGGCACATTACCTAGAGCAGAGCCTCCCAAATGCAGTCTTGGAGGGCCAAACACCATCCTGGTTCCATGCTGCCTCTGATAAAGATGCCTGTGCTGCATTTCTATGCGCCACCCCCATGGTATGCAGATGTATCTCATGCATATTCATGAGGGACAGCATGAAAACCCGAACAGTGTTTGGCACCGCAGGACTGGAGTTGGGAACCTCTGCCGTAAAGCAGCAGCCAACAGGGGCAGACACACCCGCACCCACAGGCCCCATTATCCAAAGCCTCCTGGAGAGGCAGGACTTTGGGCTCTGCGTGCATCTCCCAATACTAGCACATGCATACCGTAATAATGCCACCCTAAACCTGGGAATATGTTACACAGCTATCAGAAGGTTGCTATGAGCACTGGCAGATAGCAATTCCTAGGTTAAGTACAATTTTCGGAGTGAGCTGCATCATAGCAACCTTTCTGATGTCTGTGGAGTGTGCTACAGGTCCTGTGTCTAACAGTGTTTACCAACCTGGGGAGTGACTCCTACAGTATTGCGTACCATAGCCATGCCTGCACTGTGTCCAGGCCTGGTGTGGTGGCCTGGGCTGCCCAACACCTCTAGTGTTGCACAGTGCTTGCATAGGTGTGGGGAGTGCTTGTCTGTCTATCCAGTGTGTGGTGGCTTCCAACACCCTCCACAGCCCACACTGCTAGCACTGTTGCCAGTATTGGCCTGACAATGTGCATAATGAGGAGCACGGTACTGTGGGAATAGCCTGGATAGGGTGGCCTGGCCTGTCCGCATCTGCACAGGGCATAGGGCAATGGCCGGAAATTGTAGTGCCCGGTACCACCTGCACGGACAGGGTGGCAATAGCATGTCCTGCTGGGAGGTCACTCTCACCCTGACTGAGCAGTGACCATGGCATGTCTAGGTTCCACCATAGTGCTATGTAGCATTTTTCTTATGTGATATTTATGGGTTTTCTTTTGGGGCCCAATCACGGACTTATCTGCTTGGTGTGTTTGCTGATATTCCTGTTCTGGGTACATGCATCTCCTCCAGGACCATGCACTATGGACTAGCTGGTGGACTGTCTGCAGCTACTATATGTCTTGCTGGAACACCGTGCAGGGTGCAGCGGCTGGAGGCTTGCTGCTGGAGAATGTCAGATAATGGTGGGCGGCAGCTGAGCATTTCCAGACCTTCTGTCTGCTCTTGCTGTATGGGTGTGTACTGCTCTGCATTGCCTGCCCTGTAGGGTGTTTGATCCCGAGTGGGACTGGGGTGATGGTCCCCTCTACTGCCACCATTGCAGAGGGTTGAAAGTGGAGCTGTGGGCAGGAGATCCTGTCCCCCACCCTGAGCCCTTGAGGGTGCGTTGGGTGGTGGTATGTAATCTCCCTGGTAAACACAGCAGAATGTGGGGGTGGTGCCATGCAGTCCTCCTGTAGCCAGCCATGTGTTTATTTGCAGCTCTAGCCCACTGGTTACTTCAGTGCCCATGAAGCCAGTGGTCATAGGTTTACAACCCACAGTGGGGTTCATTGATAGGGTTGTCTTAGGCATTGTCTATTTTTACTGTATGTTAGTGCTGCCAGCAGAACCACCCTCAGGGTACTGTCACCTTAGGGTAGCTCAAAAGGCGCCCTATGGAGCGCCTTATATGGCGCCCTATAGGGCACGCCTTACGCAGCGCCCTATAGGGCGTGATTTATGCGGCGCCCAATAGGGCACGACTTACGCGCCACCCTATAGGGCGCACATTACGCGGCGCCCTATAGGGCGCACGTTACACTTCGCCCTATATTATATGTATTATATGCCATTTGAAAAGAATATTTAGGCACGCCCTATAGGGCGCGCCTTACACTTCGCCTTATAGGGTGCGCCTAGATATTCCTATCAACTGGTATATAATACATGACCATGTCAGAGAGAACGTCACTATTGGAACATATTTCATAGGAAGGGTACACCTTTCCTGACATATGCAAACTGTAACCTGCATGCAGATTAAAATATTATAGTCGGCTTTCAAAGGGTTACACAAGATGCCTCAGCCAGCCTTACTCATTAGGCACACTGGGGGAATCGAACCCATGACTCTTGTACCATCAGTTTGTGTAGTAACCATTGTGCTACAGCTTTGTTTCTGGCTTTGGGTGTCTGCGCGCTGTCTTAAGCGTGCGCGCTGTAGTGCACGCTGTAACGATCGTTGCTGCGTGGCACGCAATAACGCGCATAACTGCGCGTTATTGGTTACAATGTCCCGCCCATGTCCTTTTTTGGCTTTCCTTTCACTAACGCGGCTCCTAACCCGAATTGCACTAACGCAGTTTAGTAAACATACCCCTTAATCATGAGCCCGCCTATTTTTTTATTTTATTTTATTGTTTTCATTCTTCTATTTTGATTTTATTAGATTATGTTTGTGCATACATATTAGTATGTTGGATTTAATTATTATATTTTCCATTGTATGTTTAAAATTATGCCCTCCCCTCTTTTATCTCAATTGTAAATAAGTTAAATATGTTTAATTATGTAAATTTTTGATTGTTCGCCACCAGTTATATTGTTTTTTGTATCCATTGTTTGAAATGTAAACCACCATGATTGCCTGAAATAGCGGTATATAAAACGCACAAATAATAATAATTTTTAGAATGCAAATATTTTAAGGTTTTTTTAGCCTTTTAATTTGTAAATCATTCAGACAACTTGTTTAGTGAGTGCTATTCAAATAAACCAGAAACCTGAAACTTTGATTTATTGATATCTTGTTGTACTATACTGGGGTTTATTGGGGATTTCCATAAATTTGATTTTCTTGGCTACTGCCTTTAAACTTTATATTCAGGGTCATTTTGCTTCTTAATCATGAAGCCTTCTATGTAATATACAATGAGCCCTATGCACTAAAGTGTGACGTGACCTCGTAAAAGTGCACTTCACCTGAAAAATAGCACAAAATGCCTGAAAATGTACAAAACCCCCAATGTTCAAGTGTGTTGTACTGTTTTTTTTTGTGCACTTAATGTACACTTCACATAGTAAACTTACACATGAAGTCTATTTCACAAAAACGCTTATGTGGATATGACATTAATGACCTGTTGCAATGCAAAAACGTCATTCAAAGCAGCTAGTTAAGACATAAAAATCTGAAAGCACGCAAGAAAAAGGTTTTGCGGGCCCATTTGCACAGAAAAAAACCCTTCAGCTCAAGAGTACAGTCAACTAGAAGCCCAGTCAAACACATTTTCTGAAAGTATGAAGAGATGAAGGAGCACCCCAAGGAGATATACTTCTCAGTCATATAATACAAACCATAGCCAGCACTCCATCTGGGCCTAAGCATTTTGCCAGGTTGATGGCGTGGTCAATTTCTAGGAAATTATGTCCTTGACCAATGCCCTATTTGGATATGATAAATTGTGAGTGAGCCAGAATTCGCCTGGCTCTTTATGTTTTAAACATTTCCAGAGGAAATACAAGGATGAAACCAAAAGACTCACCCTGAAGTGGCTATGGTTTATGGTTTTGTTTATTTCTTGATGTATTGCTTTTGTATTAGCAATCAAAGTTCTAATAGTTCTTTTTGCAACTCTTAGACTCCTTCCCAGTGTTCCGCTATGGATCTTGTATTGCCACCTGAGATGAGTATTCTGTGACTATGGTAAGGTACAATAAATCTCTTGGTGAAACCAGAATAAATAGATGTGAAGCCCCAGTTTACATGGAATGTTGAGAGAGGAACTGGGACGTCCAGGTGGTGACATTCACAATTCCACCATTATTTTACAGAAGCCTCTCCAAGCATGGAAAGTTTTGTAAAATAGATCTAAGGATGCTGGCAAATGCATGTCTATTTGCAGTGGTTGGGACAGGTTACCTCAAGCTGGAGGGCTGGGAGTTCAATTCCCACGTAGGGACAAGTAACCTCAGGCTGGAGGGACTGAGGTCTCTAGTCCCATGGTCACTCCTTGTGGCCTTAACCATCCATTGCCTCAGGTATGCTTAGATTGTGAGCCCTTCGGAGACAAAGGAATAAAAAGTGCCTGTTAGAATACATCTGTAAACTGCTCTAATACACACAGTAAAGGGTGGTATATGAAGTGCCTAAACCATAAACCATAGTGCCTAAAACCTTATATGGAGGGAGCAACAATTTCAAGGATATACACTTGCATAAAAAGAAGGGCATTACTTGGCAGCTTCAGTGTATAAATGCTGATGGTTATGCATGCACTTGCTGATTTTTCACTACTTCCATGTATAAGTGTTGGGGCAATATTTAACTGTGACGGAGAACACTTTTAAAAATGCCAGCTGCCGCCATTAAATAAGCTCCAGATATCTGGAGAGTATCTGGCGCTGCTGCAGGATCACATCGACGATAGGAAAGCCTTAGATATGCATCAATATGGGTTTCGTCAGCATCACGGAGTAGAAACCCTACTGTTGGCACTCCTTGACAACCTCCTCAGGGGACTCGAGAACAAAAATGCTATGTTCATACTTATATTTATCGACATTTCAGCTGCATTTGATACAGTACACCATGGCACCCTCCTAAACCGTCTTGCATCCATAGGTATAACAGGGACCCCTTTAAAGTGGTTTGCATCATACATATCCAATAGGATGCAACAAGTTCAATTCAACGACGATAAAGCCGATGCCTTCCCCCAAACCCAAGGGATTCCTCAAGGGTCGACCTTATCATCTCTCCTATTCAATTTGTATATAAAACCGGTCTGCGAGATCTTTCAGAAATGCAACATCAATTACCACATCTATGCTGACGATGTGATGCTGTACACGCACCTTGACATAACACAACCGGATTTCACTCCACTAGAAGTATGCCTTGACATGCTACAAACATGGCTTCAACAAAACAACATGTCAATAAACCACAAGAAAACAGAGGTCATGTTTATCTCCAAGAAAACCAATTTCATCCCGCCCACCACAGTCACCCTTAACAAAAACATATATCATACGAAGCCTGCAATAAAATATCTAGGGGTCCTACTAGACAGCAACCTTAAGATGGATAAACACCTCCGAACAATTAACCGAGTCATTTTTTACAAATTGAAAGTTCTTCAACCACTTCGCAATATCCTCGAGAAATCTGACTTCAGGACTGTTGCACAAGCTCTCATCATTCCTCACCTAGACTACTGCAACGCCATTCTGCAAGGGCTTCCGAAGAACACCCTAAATATCTTGCAAATGGCTCAAAATGTTGCTGCAAGAGTCATCATGGAAAAAAGCGTCATAGATCACATAACCCCAGTGCTAATGGAACTGCATTGGCTCCCGGTGGCCGCTCGCATCATTTTCAAACTTCTCATAACAACGTTTAAGCTCATTCACAACAATGCACCCTCCTACCTCGATAACCTAATCACTATTCAACCACACAACAGGAACAGAAGAACCATAAATCTCAACGCTCTCTGTGTTCCGATCAGCATAAGAACTGTCAAAGCAGAAACAAGCAATAGAGCATTCACATATACAGCACCAATCCACTGGAACCAACTCCCGCACGAGTTGCGACTGACAAATAATTTGAGTGAATTCAGAAGGAAACTCAAAACCCACTTATTCCAGGCTCACTACAACCTGACCTAAGTGCGATACCTTACCTCAGCTAGATGGCTTTTGCATGCCATGACGGCATTTAGAATACTGGTATGTAATCTTGTATATATGTATATTTTAGGCCCCACCCACGCACCTACAATCAAATGTATATTTAGATTTGTGAGCCCCAATCCAATGTATAATGTATCTAATTGCTATTTCCTGTTTTATGTAAATCATTGCCCAATCGAAATGTATATCTTAAAAATTCTCTGTATTGTACGATACATTATGATTCTGTAAAGTAAACCGCTGCTGATCGTAGGAAGCAGCGGTATACAAATGTTTACTAAATAAATAAATAAAATAAATATATCTGAATACTGCAGTGACAGGCGCCACTATCTGGATAGCGAATGGCATAAAGCCTTTTTGCCAAAGATTGTGCTGAAGTAGTTAGAGGAAATATTCCTAGTGCCGCTGACTATTCCTTTCACTGGCACTAATCTAGTTAGCAGGTGTTGCAATCGGTTAAGTGCCTATGAATATCGACCTCTATATGTATAAGAACCATATTTCAGACATTTAAAGTGCAGCCAATTAAGGAACAAAGCCCTGAAAGGTAATGGGTGGATATTCAGCAGCTCGTATGCAGATAACCAGCATCTGGATAAGGACATTGAGAGAGAGATTGGGCAGCACATTGAGTGTCAATGAATATCTCCATAGACTACCTTAGCACTATGCAGAGCAGGATTGGTGTCAGTGGCTATATGGAGAGCAGCGATATTCAGCCACTATCCAAATAAATGTTGCCCTTAGGTGTATAGCCCATAGGACAGCTGTCCCACGGATATACTATCTGCACAGGCTATCCAGACAGCAGCTGAATCTTGTCAGTATTCGAGTAGTGGCTGGTGCTGACTGCTGAATCCGGACATTCAGCAGCTGTCACTATCTAGATGCTGAATACTCAGATGATGTTTAAATACCATGGCTGACTGCTGCAGTGTTTAAATAGTCAATCTTCAGAATATTAGACCCTACAATTTTATTTTTTAAAGGCGAAACAAAGTACCTGGAGGCTAAACACAATTACCTCGTTAAACATTCATTTCAAGCCCTGGCTAAAACCAGCACTTGCGTGTGCCTTGGAGGAAGTACAAAAGCAAAGACATTTTTGAACGACATTTGAAGGTTTCCGCTATTTTTACATAATTATCTTGCATATATTTCTTTTTTGAAATTTCATTACCAAGTCCCTTATCTGTTGTGTAAGTTATCTGGTCTTAAAACTTCACCCTTAGTCTCTCCATTCCATTATATATTCATATTCATATTCATTTATTTGATATACCGCCTTTCATTGGTAGGCAAAGCGGTTTACAATTAAAAATTTACACACAAAAGGCACAGGGCCAGGAGTCGGAAAGGAAGTTACAAATTAGATAGGAAAGAAGAGCAAGAGCAGGAACCTGAGGGGTAGAGGGAGAGGCAAGAGGATCAGGGATCAGGAGGGGGAAGGTCAAAGGCAAGAGAGAAGAAATGAGTTTTAAGGGAACGCTTGAAGGTTTAACTGATGAAAAAGATAAAAGCTTTCAATTAACTCGTTAGCATAACAGGCAGCTAATAGGCCTCTTCTGCCATGCACTAACGTACCATGTACCAGTTCCAATGCACTTGCTCCAAGTGTAGATTAAAAAGTTGCACTCGAGCATAACTAAAGTATGGTGCTGACTACAAGTTCCCACAGGAGTAATTCTGCCTTCCCTTTAGCAAAGAACTGCTGAGTGATCCAGATTCCGGACAAACGCTTTAGGCTAATTTGAGCCCCCCCGCCCCACCCCCAGTCCTTGGACAATTTATTTTGCTACCAGTAGCACTGATTTTGTATGGAACAATTGGGATTCTATAGAAACTGCAATATACTGGCAAGAAAGTTTTTAAAAACAGGATAGGCCTAAAATCTATCTGCAAACATGCAGTTGCGTGGCGGCTCTGTTAATAGTGGCATCTCGTAGCTGGCCGTGCCAAAAAATCCACTATGCATCTGCAGTTTTTTAGCACTATCCATTCACGTGCTGCTCATTTTCCTGTGGTACTGGATTATGCAGAGATTTCCCTAATTTTCTATCAATGGGATCGACACTCAGAATGTCTTGCCTTGTATTTCCTATTGCTGGCTCTACCATGCTGAGGACTCTGTTTACTAAAGTGCACATCGATTTTGCTTCTAAAACATGTTAATTGTAATGGTTAACGGCTCTGAGGTGCAAAAATTATGTGGTAACCTTTGGGGTCATTCTGAGAGGTTTTGGGAGCTCTGCCGTAAGGTTTGCACAGAGCAAATTTCACTACCAAGCTATGCGTGTCTGGTGTCTACCTATCTAACAGTGTCTACTCTCCAACTCCAAACCCTGGGCCCTTATTTTATTACTCTCCTCTGTGTTCATAACCACTAACTTGGATTCCCCTCTGTTCCCAACTACACTTAAATCTAGTTTAACCTTACCGGTTATCTCCTCTATTTTATGGTTTGTGGCTGGGTTTGCACTCGTAGCTCCATGAACTTCCTGAGCTTCTTTAATTACAACTATGTGTCAATTTCTGAATCCCCCAATCCACAGGCTGTGCCATCCTTCCAGACATGGCTGGACAGATCTGAGTCATTTCCTCCTCCCAACCATGACAAAGCCATTACACAAAACCATTACACAAAAGCAGAAGTAAGGATGTGGTTGAAAACTACAGGCCGGTTAGTTTAACTTCGGTGGTGAGTAAATTATTGGAAACGCTGCTGAAAGAGAAAATAGTGAGGTTTCTGGAGTCCAGCGGATTACAGGATCCGAGACAGCATGGATTCACCAGAGGCAGGTCTTGTCAGACAAATCTGATTGATTTCTTTGACTGGGTGACCAGGGAGTTGGACCGAGGGAGAGCCCTAGATGTGGTGCATTTAGATTTCAGTAAAGCCTTTGACACTGTTCCTCACAGGTGACTTATAAACAAACTGAGCACCCTAGGGATGGACCCTAAAGTTACTGCTTGGGTTAGAAATTGGTTGGGTGGGAGGCGACAAAGAGTACAAGTAAATGGAGCTCACTCTGAGAAGGATGTTATCAGTGGTGTGCCCCAGGGATCTGTCCTTAGTCCGATTCTTTTTAACATCTTTGTTAGTGATATAGCGGAAGGGCTTTCAGGTAAGGTTTGCCTCTTTGTGGATGATACCAAAATCTGCAATAGAGTAGACACCCAGGAATGTGTAGATAACATGAGGAGGGATCTAGCTAAGCTTGAAGAATGGTCTAGAATTTGGCAGCTGGGATTTAATGTTAAAAAATGTAAGGTCATGCATTTGGGCTGCAGCATCCAAGGGAGCAATATAATATAGGGGGTGAAGTACTTTTGTCCACTAAAGAAGAGCGGGACCTAGGCATGGTTGTGTCTGATGATCTTAAAGTAGCTAAACAGGTAGAAAAGGCGATGGCAAAAGCTAGAAGGATGCTTGGGTGCATACAGAGAGGAATGGCTAGCAGAAAAAAGGAGTTGATAATGCCTCTGTATAAGTCTTTGGTGCGACCTCATTTGGAGTATAGTGTGCAATTCTGGAGACCGCACCTTCAAAAGGATGTGAACAGGATGGAGTCGGTGCAGAGGGTGGCTACTAAAATGATTAGTGGTCTTCATTATAAAGCATATGAGGACAGACTGAAGGATCTTAATATGTACACCTTAGAGGAAAGGCGGGATAGAGGTGATATGATTGAGATGTTTAAATACCTCCGTGGCATAAATGTTCAGGGAGAGAGCCTCTTTCAATTGAAAGCAAGTTCTGCTACGAGGGGACATGGGGTGAGGGTGAAGGAAGATAGATTCAGGAGTGATATGCGGAAATATTTCTTTACGGAAAGAGTAGTGGATCCGTGGAATAGTCTCCCAGTGGAGGTGGTAGAGATGAGGACAGTAACTGAATTCAAAAAAGCATGGGACAAACACAGACGATCTCTAAAGATAAAAAGGGGACCTTTGTAGTTGTTGTTATGGAAGGACAGACTAGATAGGCCATGTGGTCTTTTTCTGTCATCATATTTCATATTTCTATTACAATTTAATGGACTCCTTCTTATCTTTCAGAGTGTGTAAGCTCTATGGGTTTAGAAGTCTGTTACCCAGCCACTTCCGGGAGCTTAATCAGTGCTGGGTACTGTGGCTGCCTGTTGCTGTCCCGCCCTTCTCTAAGACTTGCTGTCTCCACTTCTGCTGAGCCATCCAGTCTAGCACTTCCTTGGCCTCCACTGGCCACCAAGTGTACACTGCCAGTATAATGCCCCCGTTTATGAACTTCTAGACCTTGGGTCACCCCTTTGAGCATGCACTTACCAAAGGGTTTCCTTTTATGCACTTATACCGGGCAGCTCCTGCACCCAGTTTCCTTTCCCAGTAGCTTGTCTGCTTATTCCCCAAATACCATTATCTTATGGTACTGCAAGACTGACATTGCCAGAGGCCTGCACATTCATCACTGCCTCAGCCTATCTCTGTCACAGTGCTCTCAGCACTACCACTGTCTCAGTCTGTCTCCACATGCAGTCCTACGTATCCCACCGCTCTCACACTTATGTCACGGCCAGTTTTTTTAGGTTTTTTACTTGTCATAGTGAAGTCCTTCTTTACCGCTGAATAACCTCCACTTCCAAGATGGCAGCCAATGCTTTCCTGTAGAAAGTTCAGACATTTTGGGTTACCTAACTACAAAAATCAAGTTCACCAATATGGTGCTTCTGCCAAACCGCTCTTGGTAGAATAAGATACAGCTGCATCCATCAACCCCCACAGGCAAGTTCAGGTTAGTTCACTTTCATGTCCTTAACAGTTAGTACAGCCATTTCCCTAGCTTTAACATTTATTCCTCGTTTCAGAGATTCACTAAGGCCTAAATAACATACACATTTCAGTTCAGCCCAAGCTTTTATCCTTGCATTGGCTCTCACTCGTCTCAATTCCTGTGTGTGATCTCAGCAAAGCAGAATCTTCCTTCCGTTCTTCAGCTCAGTGTAACTGTAGTCCCAAGGGCAGCTGACGTTCTGCAATCTGGAGGTCTGCCCCTCAGTCCCCCATTAGCTGACATAAGCCCTGCATTCTTCAGCACTTACTCACTATCAAGAATCCCTATTCTTAAAATGAAAAAATTATCAATATTGCCTGGACTCCAACATATACTATCGAAAAAAATTAGTGCATATCACTGCCATAATATTTGCCTAAAAAGTATGGAAAAACAATGTTGAAAATTTGGATGTGTGCATGCAAAACATTTTGGTTCATTTTTATTTTCTTCGCAGATTTTTACCAATATTAGGGTGTGTTTTTCAGTTTATTTCACACCATTGTGTCAACAGAAATCCCACGTTATAACATTTTATAACACTAAGGGGTATGTTTACTAAACTGCATTAGTGTGATTCGCGTTAGGAGCCGCGTTAGTGGAAGAAATGCCAAAAAAAGACATGGGCGGTACATCGTTAGTGATAACACGCGCTATAACGCGCCGCGCAGCAATGATCGTTACAGGGCGCGTTACTGCGCATTAAGCACAAGATGGCGTGCAGACACCCACATACAGAAACAGAGCTGTAGCACAATGGTTACTACACAGACTGGTGGTACAAAGGTCATGGGTTCAATTCCTGAGTGTACCTAATGAATAAGACTGGCTGAGATGTCATGTGCAACCCTTTGAAAGCTGACTATAATATTTTAATCCACAGTCTGCAGCCGGGTTAAAGTTTGCATATGTCAGGAAAATTGTACCCGTCTTATGCAATATGTTCCAATAGTGACGTTCCCTCTGACATGGTCATGTATTATATACCATTTGATAGGAATATTTAGGTGCTCCCTATAGGGCGAAGTGTAAGGTGCGCCCTATAGGGCGACGTATAAGGCACCCTATAGGGCGCCCCATGAGCCACCCTAAGGTGACAGTACCCTGAGGGTGGTTCTGCTGGCAGCACTAATATACAATAAAAATAGACAATGCCTAAGACAGCCCTATCAATGAACCCCATTGTGGGTTGTGAACCTATGACCTCTGGCTCCATGGGCAGTGAAGTAACCAGTGGGCTAGAGCTGCTAATAAACACCTGGCTGGCTACAGGAGGACTGCATGGCACCACACCCACATTCTGCTGTAGTTACCAGGGAGATTACATACCACCACCCAACACACCCTCTGGGGCTCAGGGTGGGGGACAGGATCTCCCGCCAACAGATCCACTTTCAACCAACTGCAATGGTGGCAGTAGAGGGGACCATCACCACAGTCCTGCTAGGGATCAAACACCATACAGGGCAGGCAATGCAGAGCAGTACACATCCATAACGCAATAGCAGACAGACAGCAGGTCTGGAAATGCTCAGCTGCCCCCCACCATTATCTGACATTCTCCAGCAGCAAGCCTCCAGCCGCTGCACGGTGTTCCAACAAGACACATACTAGCTGCAGACAGTCCGCCAGCTAGTCCATAGTGCATGGTCCTGGAGGAGATGCATGTACCCAGAACAGGGATATCAGCATACACACCAAGCAGATAAGTCAGTGATTGGGCCCCAAAAGGAAACCCATAAATATCACATAAGAGAAATACAATATAGCACTATGGGGGAACCTAGCCATGCCATGGTCACTGCTCAGTCAGGGTGAGAGTGACCTCCCAGCAGGACATGCTATGGCCACCCTGTCCGTGCAGGTGGTACCGGGCACTACAATGTCCAGCCATTGACCTATGCCCTGTGCAGATGCGGACAGGCCAGGCCACCCTATCCAGGCTATTCCCACAGTACCTTGCTCCTCATTATGCACATTGGCAGGCCAATACTGGCAACAGTGCTAGCAGTGTGGGCTGTGGAGGGTGTTGGCAGCCACTACACACTGGATTGACAGATACACACTCCCCACACCTATGCCAGCATTGTGCAACTATAGAGGTGTTGGGCAGCCCAGGCCACCACACCAGTCCTGGGCACAGTGCAGGCATGGCTATGGTACGCAATACTGTGTGAGTCACTCCCCAGATTGGTAAACACTGTCAGACACAAGACCTGTAGCACACTCCACAGACATCAGAAAGGTTGCTATGATGCAGCTCACTCAGGAAATTGTACTTAACCTAGGAATTGCTATCTGCCAGTACTCATAGCAACCTTTTGATAGCTGTGTAGCATATTCCCAGGTTTAGGGTGGCATTACTAAGGTATGCAAGTGCTAGTATTGGGAGATGCACGCAGAGCCCAAAGTCCTGCCTCTCCAGGAGGCTTTGGATAATGGGGCCTGTGGGTGCGGGTGTGTCTGCCCCTGTTGGCTGCTGCTTTACGGCAGAGGTTCCCAACTCCAGTCCTGCGGTGCAAAACACTGTTCGGGTGTTCATGCTGTCCCTCATGAATATGCATGAGATACATCTGCATACCATGGGGGTGGCGCATAGAAATGCAGCACAGCATCTTTATCAGAGGCAGCATGGAACCTGAATGGTGTTTGGCCCTCCAGGACTGCATTTGGGAGGCTCTGCTCTAGGTAATGTGCCTGTTTATGGTGTCTGTGCTCTGTAGGGTAAAATGTAGGTGTTTTGGGCATGTTCACGTCATCTGCAAGAAAGGTTCTGTCTGTATTAGCACGTTATAGTAGTGGGTAAAATATGAGGACTGGGTTGGCAGAAACCACAGCTGGGACTTGAACCTGTAACCTTCTGCTTCTGAATACACTGGTTTTGTGCACTGCACCACCATGTTATCACAAAGATGGTGCATTCCCTGGTGATACCATGACTGTTGGTCAGACAGGGCCTGTCTGTTGCAGTGCATGGCACCCACCTACACAGGGCTAGGACACGGTCTGCTCTGGGCATCTGCCACTGCCCCCTCCACCACCAGTATCCCTCAGCCACCATGCTGACATGCCCTTCTGCTGGTGGAGCTGGTGGTGCGCAGTCTCAGGCCATCCAGTGTGCAGGTAGGCGGCTGCCTATGGTGCGGGTTCTGGGGTAGGGGTGCCTGCATAGATGTCCACGCTCCCCCCCAGCCCCGCCTGCAAATGTTCCATGCCCTTGGGGGTAGCTGTTGGGTACTATCCCCTGTGACACTTTGGGAAACCCACTTGTGCCCATGTTGGGCCTTCAGCAGTTGCTGTCTGGCTGCTCCGCTGTTTGAGCATTCGTATGGGCCACCTAGGCATCACCCTAGTCCACACTGTGGTCCAGCTCCACCACAGAATGTGCCTCCTGCGGCCCTCTGTATCCCCTTCTCCGGCATCTGTCCAGTTGCCATTCTGACATGCCCGCCTTGCTGTTGCGGGACATGTGCACGCCATAGGAACCCTGTCTGATGGTGGAGAAAACCCTGAGCAGCGCTATTTCACTGTGGGCCCATTCACTTTGTATTGGGACGGAGTATAGACCCTTCCACGATTTATATCTGTTCTATGGTGCTTACTCAAGGGGGGGGGGGAGGGGTTGATGTTTCTCATTGATACCACTATTGGCCAGCTTGGTTATTGTTTTTTTCCAGTTTGTTGGGGTCATTTTCAGTGTTTCTGTGCCATTTTGTTCTGTGCACATGTATCACACGTATCACTTTTTTTGGTTTCTCTGCCTGGGCTGTACATTGCTGACATTAAAATGGTTTCTCTCCCCTTTAATATGCCTTTAATGGCAGGTTTTCATTCGCGTTGGAATTCAGCTCTGAACATCAGCGCGTTAGTGTGAAAGGAGCCTCTCCCCACCCACTCTCCGCCCATTGACCCCTTCTCTCTGCCCTCTCTCCACCTTCTGCGGTGTTTTAACGCGCCACGTTAACGTTACATAACACATGTTATTCACGATTACCGCAGTTTAGTAAACATACCCCTAATGTGCCATTTTACTAAAGTGCTTTATGCTTTTAGAGCAAAACCGAATGCATGGCCACTACAAAAGCTATGCAATACCTTGGGGAGGAGGGGGAGAGGGGGGCACAGCATGCCTCCTGCACTTACCACCCAGAAAAATATCTCACAATCCATTAAGTTAATTCACAGTTAGTATGGGGGCTCTTAATGCCTCCTCTTGAGCTGGCGTTTGCATCCATGCACATTAACAGTGTGTGATAATTACATAGTGCTAACCACAATGTGCAGTCCATGTCTACTCTCCATCCTAACCTCCCAGGCCCCACCCCATTTCACAGTAAGCACGATTTAGCATAGTAGCTGTTACTGCACACTGATTAGCACGTTCACTGTTTAGCACACTTCAGTAAAAGGGCTCCTAAATCAACTTAATGTGTTATTTTGTAAGTTAGTGCACCTTAAATCATTGTAGCAAGCAATAAACATTTAAAGCTGCACTAACAACCAAATACACAGAAATGAATGCACATCCCTAACATCAGTATTTATGAACCAACTGCACTAAATATGTAGAAGGAATCTACATTATTGTATAAGGCAAATATCAACAGTAAATGTTACAGCTACAGATGGCTCCTGATGACTCATTTTATCTCTATGCACTTAGGTTTGTTTGTGCACACATACAAACAGATGGACAAACTAACATACCTTTCCCAACAAGTCTTAAGTCTTATAAATTCTAGAATTATTATTACTAGTAAAACCAAACCTACATACTGCACTTCTGCAAAAAACATTCTATGGGGTTTACAACATAGACATACTGTCGCAACCCCAGCCCCCGAGCCACGTGCTTAAAGGGTCAGGGTGGACATTATTGTTTTCGTCCAAGGGTGAAACTTTTCTTAGCCCAGATGCATGCCGGTACTAGTAGTCCCTTTCTTGAAATAATTAGTTGTGAAAGCCATGTGTAAGGTAAAGGGTAAGGTTTATTCCCATAATGCACAAACAAAGGTTCAACAAAGGAAAACAGGATTCTCACCTCATTCAGGATTTTCAAAAAAAGGTATTTACAGAATTCAAAAGTTAGACGTGCTTCACAGTCTTATTAGCTATGCAGGTGTTAGAACAAACCAGTTCATGGAAACAAAAGCAACCTTCTTCTTTTAGCTTATCAAAACTGTATTTTAACATATACCCTGCGAGCTGTACTTCTGCCAAGGATTCCAAACTCACGGCTAGACAAAGTGTACAATCCATGAGACAGTCAGGTAGCAATGAATCGGGTTCAGCAGGGTCTATTTGCATCTCCTCCTGTTCTGACGCTATATCTGCTGGCCCTGAGCTTTCCGCATGTAATTCTGGCTTCACTTCAGAGTTTCTCTCTAAAACTCTCCAGCCTTGCTCTAACTGGTCTGGAAAACAGGTAACAGGACTTTTAGTTAGCACTTTTTGTACAGGTTCCCAAACCTCTCTCCAGCTGTGTTTACTGCACCTATGGCTCTCTGGCTTCCATGCCTTTCTAGGGCTTGGCCACAGTTCCTGGTTCAGTGTTGTGTTTCTCAGAGTCCTGGGCTGAGTCTTGTGCACCCACCTCTGAACTCCTTGTAGCTCACGGTCAGGAAAGGAAGTATGCAGGTACCTCTGCTCTCTGAGCTGTGCTTCTCTGGTACTTTCTTTACCAGGCACTTTCCAGGTCCCTCTCCTTTCTCTGTCTTCCTTGAAGACTTCTCCCTGGAGCTTTCCACGGTGGAACTGTTTCTCTTGGAACTTGTTCCTTCTCTGTAAGGACCGCCAATCCAACGGCTTCTTCTTCTCTCCTCGGAGCCATCTCCTTCCTCTCTCTTCTGCGTCTGCTGCTGCTGCTGCCGCTGCTCCTTCTGTCCTGTCTAAGCCATGCTTATAAAGCTGCTTCTCAGTTAGGGTTTCTCTCACCCTGACCAGGTGTGTATGATTATCCTTTGAGTTAGTTATTGCATCATCCAAGCTTGGGTGTGTCAGCCTACCCTCTGATTCTTCGTGCTTGCTCCCTCTGGTTGCGCTTTGCAGTAACTGCACTTTAGGTCTGTCACTTTCTTTAAAGGGATCAGTGATTTTTCCTATCTCCATAGGTTCACTGGCCTCTGCTTCATCACAATACACAACTGCAAAATAGATATTAAAAAAAAGTAACAAAAATTTAAAACCAGAAATCATTCCAAAACTTCCCAGAATAGACATTCCTTCAATAATTTCATAAATTGTTTACTGTCGAACTCTGTCCTCATTTGATCCAGAAGTTCATTCCAGATGCAGGATCGAGCAATTGAAAGGGTGGTTAAAAGACTTGCCAATTTGTGGCTTTCTGAACTTCATGAACTTTATGAATTTGTTTTGAGTTTGCGATCTTGATCTCACTTTTTGTGTGGTAACATAATAACATAGTAAATGACAGCAGATAACGACCAGTATGGTCCATCTAATCTGCCCAGCAAGATGGCTGGAGTAAGATGGCAGGAGTAGGTCCCACTCTGTGCAGGCCACCCCTCCCCATGTCTTTTGTTTAGGGGTGAACCCACCACTACATGCAGGACACCCCTATTTGTTGAGAAGTTAGATGGTTCCGTTTATTTTGATTTTATTCTGTTGCTATAAATGGATCCATTGTGTCTGTCCCATGCCATTTTGAATTCTGTCACTGTATTTGCCCCCACCAACTCCATCGGGAGGGCATTCCAAGCATCCACCACCCTCTCAGTGGAAAATGTATTTCCTGATATTGCCTTCCAATTTTCCACCTTGTAGCTTCATGTTATGCCCTCTCGTTTTACAGCTTCCCCGTCTTTGGAAGAGGTTTGTTTGTTCATCATTTCTCTTTAAGTATTTAAAGGTCTGAATCATATCTCCCCTAGCCCTCCTCTCCTCCAAAGTGTACATATTTAGGTCTTCAAGTCTCTTCTCATAAGGCTTCTGACGCAGGCTCCAAATCATTTTGGTCACCTTCCTCTGAACAGTTTCCAGTCTTTTTACGGTCTCCAAAACTGAACACAGTATTCCAAGTGAGGCCTCACCAGTGACTTATACAGTGGTATTAGAACCTTTTTCTTTCTGCTGGTAATTCCTCTTTGTATGCATCCCAACATCCTCCTGCCTTTTGCCACCGCCTTGTCGCACTACTTTGCCACCTTGAGATCTACAGAAATAATCACACCAAGGTCTTTCTCCTGATCCGTGCACACCAACCTCTCGCCCCTTATTGCATACAGACTGGTGTTGCTTTTGTAAAGGAAAGATGCTTGGAGGCACAGTCCAATGAGTGTGTGCAGTCCCTGTGTGTCCAATTGGAATCGGGACGCACAGAGGCAGACCCAATTCTGATCCCGCTGGCGCTAGACATGCTAGAATCGGGTCTGGGTATGTACGTGCAGGCCGGGACCCGATTCAGATTGGCCTGCATGTACAGACCCCTGCCCGGATAACTCAGTCAGGCTCCTGAATGGAGCCGCGATCCCCAGCCGCTGACCACAATCTTTTCTCCTCGCAGTCTGACCCCTGATCTGGTCTTCTATGGAGTAAGTCTCCCCATCTAGATCTGAGGTCCCAAACATACAGGGCTGACTTCAGAATCGGCTCTGTACATCCAGGGCCTCGGACCGCCCACTGCACACTCACACTCTATCTCTGCAATGCCCCCTCCCGCCCCCTCTAAGCCTCTCCATACAAATTCCTTGTTTGTACGGGGAGACTTTTGCTGGGGACGGAAGGGGAGAGAATAATGGGGATGGATCTCCCAATAGGACATCTATCCCTGCTATTCACAGTACAGAATAGACCCTTTGGGGTAAATGATGATGATGTAGGATCCTGAGGTGTATCAGGACTAGTACGTGCAGTTAGCACCATAATGTTCCTTGATTGCTGCCTAGGAAGTTACTTTGATATCTCTAACTTAAAAATTACATGTACAAAATGTAAAAATACAAATTAGATATTCAATATTAGAAAATTAAGAATCAAAATGTAAAGTGTACATCAGAGTTATATAAAGGAGAAAGTGCTTTATTAAAGCTGTGCTGTTATTGCATGTAATTTCAAAGATGGAACAGTCAACAAATTGCCTGATTGTGAATATAGAAACCACCTCAGTTGTTGCCAACAAGATAGTCTTCTTAAAGATGCCTGGGCAAGAATATCTCAGCTGTAGAGGGATGATGGGCCATGTCTTCCATGGCATCATGAAATCAAATGAGCATATTCTTAGGCACTAACAAATTTCACTGCCAGCAGACATTTTTTACTGCAAGCCATGCATGCCACAAGTAAGTATGAGTTAATTTATTAAGGAAAAGTACTGCTAGCTGTCGGATAAAACTTATTTCCCCACTAAGTAGTTTTCTGGTAAGAGTTCAATTAATTAATTCAGTTGTAAATCTGCAAGATGTCCTCAGTTGTTCACAGTCTCGGTAGCTCTGTCCTTTCTTAGCTTCTGCTGATCTACTTACTGTTGTTGAATTTAAGCAGCAGACGGCATGGAAGTTGTTGATGCTACAGCCATTTATACATGTCAACCTGGTCCTCTTGAGTAATATTAAATTCCATAATATTTCTGCGCATTACATATAGCAATATAGACATTCCATTTAATTGCATTTCAACATTTGCTGAATTTTATGTTACAGAAAGCCTCGTCTCTCAAGAAAAGTGAAAAAAAGTCTGTGCTAGTCTGTTGGCAAAGGGAAAATGATCGCACAAGCACACAGCTTGAGTTTACAGAGTTGTTTCCATTATGCGGTAAACTGGGAATGAATTCAGCAGCTCAGAGCTAACCTGCAATGCCTCATGGCTTTATCTTTGCAAAGACAGTTCCAGATCCAAGAATGTTTTTTAGCAACCTCTAGAGAAAGACATTCTCAATAACTTGCTCACAAGGGATTGCTAATAGTATTAAATCTAACACTTTTCTCAACAACTTTGTCAACAAGTTAAAGAACACTCAAAATAAGCTATTTCCTTTGTAGTTTCATATAATTTTTAATCAAAACTGTGACTTAAAAGATGAAGGTCTGTTTTTCCCCCTGTGTAGTCACAGCCTGGTTTCAAACTGGTGATTACTGGGTTAGAAGGCGAGCATTTTGCAGGAGGAGCTATTATATCTCCAAGGAAAATGCCACTTTCCAGCCTGCTCTTAACAGTGTCTTGTATTTCTGGTCATCTTCATTCCTGTTTTCTGATTGGTCCAAAGCTTGCATTCTTCCCATGCTCCACCCATTCACATGCCCGCAGTCAAAGCAGGCGCCACTGGATTTGTGCGGGTAAAATAGAGCCCACCATAAAGTGGTCAATTGCGCACATCAGTGGCCACTCACATGTCTAAATGACTAAAATACCAAGATTGAGGCACACTTTTGCCATCTAAATCTAGGAGGCTCCTTATAAAGTGACCCCTAGCTAACTGTTACTCCATCTGGGAGGAGTAGCCTAGTGGTTGGGGCAAGGTACCTCAGGCTAGAAGGTCGGGGGTTCAAATCCCACTAGAGGACAGCAACCTTGGGCCGGAAGGACTGGGGTTTCTAGTCCCACAGATGCTCCTTGTGGTCTTGGGCAAGCCACTTAACCCTCCATTGCCCATGTTCCCTGTAAGTATTAGTGTATGTGTCTCATATCCCCACGTGTTAAATGTATCCCCCAATTGTGTTGTGACCACTTTGATTGAAGGATAAGGCGGTATACAAAAACTGTCTAAATACAAAAAAAAAAAAAAAAAAAAATCTGCTGAATCATCTACAAATGCCCCTCACCTCTGGAAATACCTCTAGAGTAAACATACACACACTGTAGAACAATGCACATCCTTTTATCCACACACAGCGTTGGCAGTTTTAAAATTGTCCTTTTGCTTGTGTAGATAGCCAACATTCCTCTCTCCATGTCCGCTATAAGTAAGTATCTCGGATGCTTGTGTGTGTGAGTGTACATTTTAGGCAGATTCTCACTGACCTGAGTCTTGTAATATTTTTCCCTAAAATGAGAGGGCGTGCAATTTTGTCCTCTAATTTTCTGCAGTTAAACATGGAATCCCAGTGATTCTCCGAATATTTGCTTACAATTCCTAGTTGATACCCACATAGCGATTCTATTAATTTTTTTTTTTAAATGTTAAACTTAAATTTGGGCCAAATGGTTTTCTTTTGTGTTGACTCGGTCATTTCTTTGCAATTATATTTTGATAAACCAAAGAGATAAATTGCTGTAACATTTCCCTTTACCACCAGATACACCTATGCATTTTCTTCTTATTAAATGAATTCTGGCATGGCAAATTCAATTTTAAACATCCCTCATTCCTTTCCCCCTTGGTGGCAGGTGGTACATGAAACATTAATACCAAAATGACATCAGTGTCATTATCTTAGTACAGCGGCATTAACCTCGTTATTTCAGTGGTACGCACAGAGAATAGGGCATGTCATGTGGTGCATGGCCAAATAATCAGAGAAACTACCCACCCCCTTGTGGGATGCATCTGGATTTTAATTAGCCTGGCTTTTACTGATTATATTTTCCCAACTTGGGCTCACTAAATCTATTCTAGTTGTCAACAGTCGAAAACTCTTAAGATGGGGGATTTAGTCACTGAAGGAAAGGAAAACTCTTACTCTGTCAGTTAAAATGAATGCATTGGAGTAAGGGAGTTATTAGGAGGGAGGCAATAGGAACTTGGAAACCTTGTATAACACAAAAAAGCCAACTGTTCTGATCTAGTGGCTATAATAGCTATTTCTAGATGGAACTCAAGCTGGAATGTGTACACTTGCAGCATGACACAACAATGCATTTTCCTTTCCCCAGTGGTAGACTCGGGCACATCTGTGCTGTGGACTTGGAGGGAAGGGGTGTGCTGATGTGAGCCTTAGTAGGGTAATAAGGGTGTGGGGGTGGAGGTATATGTGATGTGTGGGTGATGCAATGGGTATATTCATGTCTGTAAAGAGGGCATAAGTGTGTGTGGGGGACAAAATGGGTATGTGTGAGAGGTATAGTATGGAGGGTGTTATGTGGACACACTATACCTTCACCCCATCCTACACCACATTCTGTCCCCTTTTCCTCCCTCTCATTGTAACATAGTAACATAATATGACACCAGATAAAGACCAGTATGGTCCATCTAGTCTGCTCAGTAAGGTGGCCAAAGGAATTTGCACCTGCTGCTCTATGCAGGTCACCCCCTCTATGTCTTTTCTTAGGATCGTACCTGACACTCGTGCAGGTCACCTCCCTCTATTTGTTGAAGTATGAAAGATATTTACGTTTATTTTGATTTTGTCCTCTTGCTATAACTGAATCCACTGGGCCCGATTCCATCCAGGACGTACAGGCCCCCTGTGAACCCGATCGGAACTGTGCACCTCTGCTGACCGTGGGCCTGCCTCGGACGTCCCAACGAGCTCCTCTGCCCAATCGGGGCAGATCCCTGCATTTAAAAGAAGAGCGCCGGCTCTGACCACCTCCTCTTCGGCCCTGCACATCTTCCAGGAGGGAGTGTGCCTCTGCTGACCGTGGGCCTGCCTCGGACGTCCCAACGAGCTCCTCTGCCCAATCGGGGCAGATCCCTGCATTTAAAAGAAGAGCGCCGGCTCTGACCACCTCCTCTTCGGCCCTGCACATCTTCCAGGAGGGAGTGTGCCTCTGCTGACCGTGGGCCTGCCTCGGACGTCCCAACGAGCTCCTCTGCCCAATCGGGGCAGATCCCTGCATTTAAAAGAAGAGCGCCGGCTCTGACCACCTCCTCTTCGGCCCTGCACATCTCCCAGGAGGGAGTGTGCCTCTGCTGACCGTGGGCCTGCCTCGGACGTCCCAACGAGCTCCTCTGCCCAATCGGAGCAGATCCCTGCATTTAAAAGAAGAGCGCCGGCTCTGACCACCTCCTCTTCGGCCCTGCACATCTCCCAGGAGGGAGTGTGCCTCTGCTGACCGTGAGCCTGCCTCGGACGTCCCAACAAGCTCCTCTGCCCAATCGGGCAGATCCCTGCATTTAAAAGAAGAGCGCCGGCTCTGACCACCTCCTCTTTGGCCCTGCACATCTCCCAGGAGGGAGTGTGCCTCTGCTGACTGTGGGCCTGCCTCGGACGTCCCAATGAGCTCCTCTGCCCAATTGGGGCAGATCCCTGCATTTAAAAGAAGAGCGCCGGCTCTGACCACCTCCTCTTCGGCCCTGCATATCTCCCAGGAGGGAGTGTGCCTCTGCTGACCGTGGGCCTGCCTCGGACGTCCCAACGAGCTCCTCTGCCCAATCGGGGCAGATCCCTGCATTTACAAGAAGAGCACCGGCTCTCACCACCTCCTCTTTGGCCCTGCACATCTCCCAGGAGGGAGTGTGCCTCTGCTGACCGTGGGCCTGCCTCGGACGTCCCAACGAGCTCCTCTGCCCAATCGGGGCAGATCCCTGCATTTAAAAGAAGAGCGCCGGCTCTGACCACCTCCTCTTCGGCCCTGCACATCTCCCAGGAGGGAGTGTGCCTCTGCTGACCGTGGGCCTGCCTCGGACATCCCAACGATCTCCTCTGCCCAATCGGGGCAGATCCCTGCATTTACAAGAAGAGCGCCGGCTCTCACCACCTCCTCTTTGGCCCTGCACATCTCCCAGGAGGGAGTGTGCCTCTGCTGACCGTGGGCCTGCCTAGGACGTCCCAACGAGCTCCTCTGCCCAATCGGGGCTGATCCCTGCATTTAAAAGAAGAGCGCCGGCTCTGACCACCTCCTCTTCGGCCCTGCACATCTCCCAGGAGGGAGTGTGCCTCTGCTGACCGTGGGCCTGCCTCGGACATCCCAACGATCTCCTCTGCCCAATCGGGGCAGATCCCTGCATTTAAAAGAAGAGCGCCGGCTCTGACCACCTCCTCTTTGGTCCTGCACATCTCCCAGGAGGGAGTGTGCCTCTGCTGACCGTGGGCCTGCCTCGGACGTCCCAACGAGCTCCTCTGCCCAATCGGGGCTGATCCCTGCATTTAAAAGAAGAGCGCCGGCCGGCGCACCCGTGCCTGAGGGCCTCGCCAGAGGGCCCTTTGGCGTGGCCCTTAGGCGTGGACCTCAGTACAGCCCTAGTGTTCTGCTGACGAATCTCCTACCCCTCATCTACACCACAACCAACGTGGTCCAAGTTACTTGTTGCAGCTTGCTAAATCCCCAACTTCTCTACCCCACTCGCGATCCAGCTGCCCTTCAAGCCTCAGCAACTAAAGCCACACAAGCCTACAGCAGCAACATGGACTAATTCCTGACTATGATCTCTCTCCAACTCTGAACGTAAGCAACCTTGTTACATTGCATCTGTTTTAATATACATTGTTACCTAAAATACATTGTTGCGTAATACATATTGTTGTCTGCTCCAAAACAAGCTGTAGATTTCTGTATGTTTAGATTTTTCTCAACTCAAGCTATAAGGTTACAACTTGTGCTACAAACATATCTAATTTCTGTTACTTTCACTACTATTAACTACAGAAGTACCCAGATCACTGTACGTTACTGTTGCTTATCCAATCATAGCTAATTCCTGTGACTACACTGCTGTTATTTCACAAGAGTACCTAAATCACTGTAATATTTAGGGGCATGTTTACTAAAGTGCGTTAGTGCAATTCGCGTTAGGAGCCGCGGTAGTGAAAGAAACCCCAAATAAGGACATGGGCGGTACATCGTCACCACTACCGCGCGTTAGAAAACGTAACGAGCGTTACCGGGCGCCGTGCCGCGTTACTGCGCGTTAATCCTAAGAAGACGTACAGACACAAAGCACTGAAACAGAGCTGTAGCACAATGGTTATGGTACTGACCGCTGTTACAGGCAGCATGGGTTCGAGTCCCCAGTGTGCCTAACACAGAAGGCTGTCCCAGGCATCACCCTGCACATTACAGAGGGAAAGAGGAGGCATGTTTTTCGTTACGCTGAGTATTGGTGTCAGAAAAACACCCTCGGAGTGTGCTTAGCCACGTAAGTTGATACGTGCGAGGTTGCGTGCATTGGTACGTGCGTAGTTCCGTGCGTAGCTGCACGCGTACAATTGTGCGTCGGTACGTGTTTGTTTACGTGCGTGGATACGTGTGTTTTTACCAGTGTGGGCATCTGATATTACAGACTTTGTAGGGTGTCCTGCACCTATGCATTATGCTAACAGATGTACGTGTGATGGCCTATGGTTTATCAGAGCCTGTGAGCAGCTGCTGGAGTTTCACAGGGTTGGATTGGACCAGTCACACCCATGATGCACTGCACATGCAAATCAGCTGTCCACAGATACACACCATGGGGAATGCACCCCCACAGCACCTCGGCCTGGTAGGGAGAACTGACCATGTGCACCCCCCCAGCACCTCGGCCTGATAGGGGGTACTGACCGTGTGTTGTACTGGCACAGAGTAGCTACACACCGTCACATTGTGCGGGTACTGTGCTCACCCTGAGGGTGCCCAGCACCAGGTCCACAGCACCGGCAATGGCACAGGTCCAAAGCTGTGTTACTGTGTGAGATAGGTAGGTTCTGCAGGACCACCTTGGACATCTTTGTCTGTTTCAGTCAGGTGTAGCCCCCATGCACCACCACCCCCCTCCCCCAGGGCTGAGGGTGGCAAACAGGGTCTCCCATCAAAAGACCCACAGTCTACCTCCCTGCAAAGGTGGCAGTAGAGGGGAACATTAACCCTAGTCCTGCTAAGGAACGGACACCCCACAGGGCAGTCAATGCAGCTCTGTACACAGCCATAACACAACAGCAGACAGACATTAGGCCTGGATATGGTATGCTGCACCCCACCACTATCTGATATTCCCCTGGTGCAAGCCATCAGCCACTGCACCCTGCAAGCCACTCCATCACAACACCTACCAGCTGCAAACAGTCTGCTAGTGCCCAGTGGAGAGGCCTGCACACAACTGGGATGTCAGCATACACAGCAAGCAGATACATCAGTGACTGGGCCCCAAAAGGAAACCCATATTTATCACATTAGAGAGATATTAGATAGCACTATAGGAATGCCGAGCCATGCTGTGGTCACGGCACAGTCAGGGTGATAGTGATCTCTCAGCAGGATATACTGAGGTCACCCTGTCTGTGTAGGTGGTGGCCGGGCACTACAATGTGCCTGTCACTGCCCTATGCCCTGTGCAGATGCACCCTGGCCAGGCCACCCTGTCCGGCCTATACCCATGGTACCTTGCTCCTCATTATGCACATTGGCAGCCCAATACTGTCAACATTGCTGGATAGACAGACAGCCACCCCCACACCTATGCCAGCATTGTGCTACTATAGAGGTGGTCAGCAGCCATACCCACGACACCAGTCATGGGCATAGTACAGGCATGGATATGGTACACAAGGCTGTTGGGGGGTCACTCCCCAGGGAGGTGAACACTGTCAGAGACCAGACCTGCAGCAAACACTGCAGACATCAGAATGATTGTTATGGTGGAGCGCAATGAGCAAACTGTGCTTAACGTAGGAATTGATATCTGCCAGTTATCATAGGGAACGTTTGATAGCTCTGTACCATATACCCAGGTGTAGGGTGGCATTGCTAAGGTATGCAACTGCTAGTATTGGGAGATACAGGCAGGGCCCAATGTCTTGCCTCTCCAGGAGGCATTGGCCAATGGGGCCTGTGGGTGGGTGTGTGGCCCTGTTGGCTGCTGCTTTACGGCAGAGTTCCCCAACTCCAGTCCTGGTGTTCCAAACACTGTTCGGGTTTTCATGCTGTCCCTCATAAATATGCATGAGCTACATCTGCATACCATGGGGGTGGTGCATAGCTATGCAGCACAGGCATCTTTATTAGAGGCAGCATGAAGCCGGAATGGTGTGGGACCCTCCAGGACTGCATTTGCAGGACTCTGCTTTAAGTAATGTGCCTGTTTCTGGTGTCTGTGTTTGGTGTGGTAAACTATAGGCCATGTGTATGTTCTCTGCAATAAAGGAGTGTCTGTACTATCACTGTTTAGTGGTGGGTAAAACTATGGTGACTGGGTTGGCAAGAGCCCCAGCTGGGATTTGAACCTGTGACCCTCTGGTCTTACAGGCACTGGCTGTGTCTGTTGCACCACACTGTGGCCACAGAGACAGTGCACTCCCTGGAGTTAGTTAAACCGGCCTGACGAGCCAGAAACCCTGCTCTGCAACAGGTTTACTGTGGCCTCATTTACCTTATGCAGACAAAGGTGTACATAAACCTCAGAAAAGACCTCAAAAAAGGGGCACACACCCATAACCAAGCTGGGCAACAATGATATCATTGGAAAACATTACACCACACGCCCAGGACAGCTCCATTACAATGTAATGCTCTTTGAAAGGGTCTGCGGAGCATAGACCCTTCCACACATCATTTCTTTTTATTTTTGTGCTTTCCAGGGAGTGTTGTTCCTTGTTGCCCATCTGAATTATGCTTTTTAAAATGTTTCTTGTGGTCATTTTTAACGTTTTATGTGAAATATTGTTCTGTGCACATGTATCACACTGCTCACGTTTTTGTGGGTTTCCCCGGTTTTCTGTACATTGCTGACGGAAATGGTTTCTCTTCCCTTTAAATGCCTTTTAACGACAGGTTTTCATTCGCGTTGGAATTGAGCTCTGAAATTCAGCGCGTTAGTATGAGGGGTGCCTCTCCCCACCCACTCTCCGCCCATTGACCCCTTCTCTCCGCCCACTCTCCACCTTCTGCGCTGTTTTAACGCGCCGCGGAGCTTTACGATCGTTAACTACAGTTAACGCGCGTAGTATGACGTTAACGGTCGTTAGTGCGTCGGTACGCGCGTTATACGGCACTTACGGTCGTTAACGTCATATAACGCGCGTTAGTCACGTTTACCGCACTTTAGTAAACATGCCCCTTACTGTTGCGTATTCAATCCTTCTCAATAGACGCTATTTCCAGCTATAACACTGCCCCTGTATTCTATTCTCACTCACTCATTATCAAATCCTATAGTGCTACCTACTCCCAACATCTCCCAGAATGGCCCTGCCTAGCTCCTGCCCATTCACCTTATGGGTTATCCTCTCCTTATTATGTACCTCCTTACTTACCTTCCCATACGCGCTAACTCTTAACCATAACACCCCCATTCCAATAATCCACTCTCCCAGACACCTATACATCCCACCACATTTTCTTTTTACCCATCATAACCCCCACTACCGTACTTGTAAACTCAAACCTATCATTATAAATCCTAACCTTTCACCTAACTCTCCTTCTGACCTACCCCATCTCCCTCTCAAATGCGCCCTACTCAATGTTCGATCAGCTAGAAATAACATCCCCCTACTTGCTGACCTTATTTCCGATTATGACCTTGATATATTTTGCCTTACTGAAACCTGGTTCCAAGACACCAACATGGTCCTAATTAACCAATTAAGCCCCAAAGCATACTCAATCACTATATGCAACAGAGCACATGGCAGAGGAGGAGGAGTAGCCATTATAGCTAAATCTAATCTACAACTCTTTACTATTGAATCTACCTCTACCATAGGCATGGACTCTATTACAATCTCCAACTCTACGCTATCCCTGCATCTCTTATATCGAGCACCTCAGACTGACTCATCTGATCTCTCCACGATCCTAGACACAGCCTGCTCCCCCCAACCTGCCTCACGCCCTCTCATAATTCTAGGTGACTTTAACTTATATTCCACATCTCCAATTCAATCCTCCACCTTCCTCCAAACAATGAATGCCCTCCACTTCTCCCAAATACTGGAACACCCTACGCACTCCAAAGGAAACACCCTTGACCTCATTTTTATCCCACAACACTTTCTAAACACTGATCAGGTTACACACACCATTCAACCTGTACCCTGGTCTGATCATGCTCTCATCCTCTTCTCCTTCCCTTACTCCACCCACAGAAATCAGCTTCCCCTCCAGGCTCAACAAACCCATAGATTTAAACAATTCAATGCGGCCACCTTTCTAGAGCAAACAATCCCATCTCTAGACCTACTATATGATAAGACCTTGAACCAAGAGTCCCACATTTCTAAATGGAATGAGATTCTATCTGCAGCTTCTCTACTCCCACCGAACCAACTTCCTCAAAAACACCATAGAAGAGCCCCCTGGTTCTCTACAAATCTGAGAAATCTCAAGAGAGAGCTTAAACGTCTTGAACGTAAATGGAGACGTTCTCAAGACCCTATTGCACTCACTGCCTATACATCTAAACTCCAAACTTACTGCTCAGAAACCCTCAACCATAAAAAAGAATATAATGAAAATATAATTCAACGATCACTTAACAAACCTAGAGAGCTGTTCTCTATTACCAAATCCTTAATTAATGAGCCCTTACATCAGGACCAGCCTCCAAAAATAACTGCTCAAGCCTTAGCCAACCACCTGATTTCCAAATTCCTCCCTCCCCTATCTACTAATAACCCCCAATCTGCTGCTGACTACAATCCCCAACCTTTTGCTGACTTTAGCACCCATCCACATGAGCCTACCCCCTCAAACTCTTGGAGTGATTTTGACCCCCTTACATTAGAAAATGTATCTAATGTCATAAAGGATTTTAATGCCTCTACCTCTGCCCTTGACCCTTGCCCTGTCCCCTGGATCAAATCTACCAGAAGCTCTCTCAGCCCATACATTCTGTATATTGTCCAAACATCCCTCCAGACTGGCTCTGTACCATCACCTCTTAAGAGTGCCACTATCCGCCCTATCTTAAAAGGAACAAAACTCGACCCAACCTCTCCTACTTCTTACAGACCTATCTCTAATATCCCATTCCTGGCTAAAATAACTGAAAAGCTAGTCCAAACTCAACTTCAGAACTATATTGATGATCACTCCCCCCTCAACTTATTCCAACATGGTTTCAAAAAGAACCATGGAGTCGAAACCCTTCTTACCTCCCTTCTCGATTCCTTATACCTCCACACCCAGAACCCTTCTCAAGGATGTCTTCTCATATTCCTTGACTTATCAGCTGCTTTCGACTCCCTCCCTCACCATCAACTCCTAAACAGACTCCATGAAATAGGACTCAGAGGCACAACCCTGAACTGGTTCCATTCCTACCTAGATAACAGAACCCAACAGGTTCGTATTGGAAACGATACCTCCCACCCATTTATCCTAAAACAAGGTGTCCCCCAAGGATCCAGTCTTTCTGCTCTTCTATTTAATATCTTCCTCCAACCTGTCTGCAAGATCTTCCAAAACTATGGCATTCAGTATCAGTTATATGCAGACGACATGATGTGCTTCACCCCATTTAACCTTTCTAATCCTAACTTTTCTAAACTGAGTGAATGCCTAACTAACCTAAAAACTTGGCTTTCCCAGCATAACCTCTTAATCAATCAATCCAAGACTGAGGTTCTCCAGGTATTTTCCAATCCTGCATATACCCCACCTCCCACTCTTATTATTGGTGATCTCACACTTATTATAAAAAACCAAGTGAAATATCTTGGTATTATCCTGGATCAGAACCTTTCCTTCACTGACCAAATAAAGAGAACCACTAATATAATATACACAAAGCTCCGTACCCTCCGGAACCTCAAACCCCTCTTAAGCCCAAATTCCTTTCGTACTGTCTGCCAGGCCCTCACTATCCCTTCTCTTGATTATTGTAACCTTATCTATCATGGCCTTCCCAAGAACACTATCCAACCGCTCCAACTAGCCCAGAATACGATAGCGCGACTCATAACTAACAACCCTAGACGTTCCCACATCACTCCTGTCCTCTATGATCTCCACTGGCTCCCCATCCAATACAGAGTTAAATTCAAGGTCCTCACTCTTACACATAAAATCATTTCTAATGAGTCAGCTCCATGCCTCTCCCCTCTCCTCCTCTCCTCCAATAACACAAGAACACGTCGCTCTATTACCAAAAACTTACTGACCATCCCTATAAATAAGATACACTGCAAACAATCCACAAATAACAGGGCTTTCTCCCTTTATGCTCCATCCTTATGGAATGCCCTTCCTCATGAACTTCGGAACTGTTCAAACCACTCTGAGTTCCGTAAGAAGTTAAAAACCCATCTTTTCCTTGAACATTTCTCCCTCCCACCTTAGTTCATAACCCTTTACACCTTCCTCCCTACTCCTCCTGCAATACTCAAATTCTATTATACAACCATTTGGCTCATTGTAAACTCATATGTAAATAGTTGATCTTTGATCTTTGTATTTAGTTCTTCTCGTTACCATATGTATCCATTGTTATCTTGTTCCATGTAAACAGTTGAAATATACTGCCAAAACTGTTCTATGTAAACCGTCTTGACTTGTAGAAAGACGGTATAGAAAAATTGTTAAATAAATAAATAAAGTAATGATCCTAATCCCGCGGGGTACATCTAGCCCTGCGGGATCAGAATCACGAACAGGTCTGTACATCCAGGCCGGGACAGTGATTCAGCCTGGCCTGTACATACAGGCCTTGCCCAGCTAACTCAGTCAGGGCTTTCAAGTGGAGCCACAGTGACATGATGTCCAGTTGACATGGCACCGCGGCTCCATTTAAAAGCTGCAATCCCCGGCCGCCGGCTCCCAAAGTGCTTTCTCCACAACCTGACCCCTGATCTGGCCTCCAAGGGCCAGGGTTGGGCTGCGGGGAATGCCCTCTTCCCTCTGCCCCCTGCCACCCCATTCCAGCTCTGGTCCTGCCGTTCCTGCCATGTCGGAAGTTATTCCACCTTGGAGGTAGAATAACTTTCCCGTTCAAGTTGCTGGCTCCGGATGTACAGAGTCGACATTAGAATCGTCCCTGTACATCTGAGGCTGGCAACCGCCCACTGCCTGCCCTAATGCCGCCCCTGATTCGCCCCTTTCCTGCCCCCATCTAACATCCCCATACATGCACGGGGAAGGAGGACAGGGCCAGGAAAGGGCACAAACAGCGGGAATGGATGTCCCAACGGGACGTCCATCCCCGCTATTTGTTGCTCAGAATGACCCCCACTGTGTTTGTACCATGCTATCTTAAATTCTGCACCGTGTTTGCCCCCATCACCTCCATTGGGAGGGCATTCCAAGCTTCTACCATCTTTTCAGTGAAAAGGTATTTCCCGACGTTGCTTTTAAATTTATCTCCTTGCAGCTTCATTTTATGCCCTATAGTTTTCCAGTTTCCCCTTCTTTGAAAAAGGTTTGATTTTTCATTAATACCTTTAAATATTTAAAGGTTTGTATCATATCTCCTGGTCCCTCTCCTCTCCTCTTCCCTGTCCCTCCCTCCTCTCCTTTCCCTTCCTCATGTTCTCTTCTCCTCTGCACTTTGACTTCCCCTTCCCTCCTTTCCTCTCTTTTGCATTTATCCCTCCTATCCACTCGATCACTTCACCCTTCCCTTTCCAAATTTCTAGTAATTTGCCCCTGGAAATTGCACCTGCATATTGCAGGTCAGAGTCTGCATTGTGAAACAAAGAGCATGCTTTTAGCTGCATGGAGCATGGACAATTTTCATAAAATCCTTTACGTGGCCAAATTGCTCTTTATTGCTATTTACTAGAGTAAATGACTTCTGAAAATTGCCCTGTCCTTGCCTGAAGATGCTTTGTTGGCCAGGGTAGTAACAATAATAATTGCTATGCCAATGCTAAAGATGAAGTTACAAAAAGAAAAGGGCATAAGTGGAGTTTCTGAAGAGGCTTTAGCGAAATGGTGTGTCTAAATGCCTGGTGAATCTAAGGGCCCCTTTTACTAAGATTAAGCTTGAACTATCTACTCCATGGCTCATTTTATTCCTATGGGCTGTGTGGCGGATAGCTCGATCTGTGTTAGTAAAAGTGTCCCTAAGTCTTTTTGTCTATAGACCCCTATAGGGTTTGTTAGAAGCCCTGTTTGCTTTTAAAATGGATGCAGTGGCAGAAAAAATGTGGAAGTTGCATCCATGTGGAAAATGCAATCTCACAAAGACCGCAAGATGCGTGTTTTTGACCCAGGCATATTGATTTCTGCACATTTTTCCAGGCGGCATTGCGGAGCATTTTGAGGCATGGCTTGGATGCTGCCAGCGTTTGCATGTCAATGACTTATCTCACATAGGCTGTCAATGAGCAGGGCAGATCTCTAAAGGTAAAAAGTGGACTGTTGTAGTTGTTGTTATGGAAGGACAGACTAGATAGGCCATGTGGTCTTTTTCTGTCATCATGTTTCTATGTTTCTATGATGAGGGTGAAGGGAGATAGATTCAGGAGTGATATGCGGAAATATTTCTTTACAGAAAGAGTAGTGGATCCATGGAATAGTCTCCCAGTGGAGGTGGTAGAGATGAGGACAGTAACTGAATTCAAAAAGCATGGGACCAACACAGAGGATCTCTAAAGAAGTTTTGAATTGCCAAGCTAAATCTGCTGTAACTCTTGAACTGGAACAGGAGTTTGCTGTCTTGCAAGACCACTTGTGGTGTTGGGTGACTGGAGGTTTCTTGGCCTGTTTGTGTCCACATAGGTGTCTTTGGTGCAACCATCTGTTTCCCTGCATCCCATCCTGTTTCTATCCTATTTACCATCCCATTACAAAGACCCTAGTACCTGTACTTTCCATTTACCCCATCTGGTGTGCCCTTTGCATATCCCCAGTATCTCCCTCCCTGGCCCAGGGGTCGCACCCTTCCTGTTGTCCAGCAGCCATCTACTACTTGTCTGTCTGTGCTCTAGTGCTCCCACTTGTGTGTGTGCACATCTGTGTGTCTGTCAGGGAGCCATTGAGTGTTGGGGGAGGGAGACAGGAGCCATGGATGACCTTAACACATCACAGACCATATTGCAAGGGATCCACAGGCATCTATAAGAGGTTTGAGAACAGAGAAATCACCAGTTGATGGCGATTAGGACACACTACACCAGCTCACTCCACCACCCAGACAAGCACATGCCAGGACTCTCCAGGGATTCTGATAGCTGTAATAATGGGCAAACATAGTCCATTGTTGTACTGCATACCCCACACAGCAAAAACCCTGACACTATTTTTTACATGTTCCCACTTCCTTTCCACCCACACAGATGGTACATGTTATCCTCCAAGAAACTGGCTCCTGACCTCTTTCATGGTGCCAGGGACAGATTTTGAAGAGTGGTAAAATAGGACCCACAGACACACCCACATGATCATTGAGAGGACCTTTGGCCTGGCAAGATTTGCTACAATTGCCTGGACAGATCAGGGGGAGAACTGATATACAGCCCAGACAAGGTGGGTCAAATATTCATGGCCTGCTGCATGCCCCACAATCTCGCAGTAAGGCACAGACAACCTCTGCCTGAGAGAATCGAGATGGCAGACCCATACACAGAGGAATATAGATGGCTGGGCCCACCATCCCCTGCTGACTAGGGGAACTTATTCCACCTGTGGACAAGGTTTAGCTGACAGTGTAAGTATAGCTCCAGCATGTGCACCCACAAGGAGATGGCCAGCAAGGGTGGAAACACCCACCAGCAGCACTGACAAGCTCCACTATCTATAGCTGGTTGGAGGCTAATAGCACACAGTAATATAGCACGTGCAAACAGAGCTCACGTTAGCAATCATTGAGCTGACATCGAGAAAGGAATGTCAAACAGGAATGCCAACCATCTCCTCTTTTGCTCAGTGCGCCAATGAGAGTATATGCGTGTGTGTATGTGTGTATGTGCATGTGTATGGCTCCCCTTTGTCCTGTGGCTTTCTGCACTGCAATTTGGCTCACATTGTATGTATGAGTTTTTCCCAGCCTGTTTGGAAAAAGTGAATAAGATGAGGCAGAGGATTGTGGGTATCATCTGAAACAGCTCAGATTGGCCTGGATGTGTCTGCCACAATGGTAACATCACTGGCTGAGATGCCATTGTGCCCATCTGCCACGTGCATTGCTTGGGTGGTTACTGTATGACATGCTGAGATAGCACTATTACTATGACCAAAAAGTAACCATGGCATGGCTATGTATCCACATAGAGCTGTTATAATGTCTGGATGTAGTGATGCGAATGCATTCTCTGTCTCAGGATGCTAATCACTGAGTAAATGGCTGGGTGTCAATGCTGAGTATCCCAAGGCAGAGTGCTTGTAGTCACACTATGAATATGCCATGCATGCTGACCAGCAGACCTACCGTAGTTGGTTTGTGCTTGGCTGACACAGCCCAGTGAAGGGCAGCGGGGTGGTCTTTCTGCCTGTGCTGTAGTCAATTGTTAGTCCTCAATGATTGTGGCAGCAGTCATTCATGGCCTGACAGGATGGTAGTAGTAGCCTGACACCAGCCTACACACCCCTACTGCAGTGACTGTCCATGGCAGCAGCATATTGATACTAGCCACTAACCTGCATTATTTTTGGAGGGTTAGTGACCAATATGCAGAACGCAGGGCCGAGGTGCCACTATCACCCTCAGCATGCAGGAAAAAAGCATGACACACTGCAGGCGGTACCTGCTAAACACTAGCAGTGATGTGGACCTACAGCATAGCCAGCAGAGATCATCTCTAGCAGTGCAGGTTCAGTAGACCAGGTGCTGGGCACCACTCCTCACCCTCAAGGTGACAGCTGAAACTGCTCTGCAGCACAGCTTGCTGTTATGTGCATGTAGCGCACGCAGCCAGTGCACCTTACTGAGCTGATATGCTGGATCAGTGCATTCTCCATTGGGTCTTCAGCTGCAAACCACAGTTTTGCATGAGCAGTGCCTCATGGGTAGTGGAGGGCCCAACCTATGCAGGCAGACAGCAAACAGTTTGAGCAGAGATCTGCAGGCTCTATCCATCTGCATAAAGCTGTGAGGAGGTGTAGCCCACTGTTTGGTGCAATGTCTCCATGGCCAAAGTTCTAGGGTTTAATTCCCACTTGTTCATTTTGTGCCTGGGTGCGCCTGCACAGTCCTGGCTCTTCTGTGACCTGCAGACAACCATTCTTCTATATTTCTATGCATTATGGCCACATGTTGGGTAGCCCATCATGGCATGCCCCATAATGGACATCTATGAACATGGCCTTAGTGGCTCTGCCGCAACATATTACAGTGGGTCAGTGATGTATACATATGCAGCAGATGTCTGGGTCAACTGGTATGGATGCTTTTTATGTTTTGCCATCATTGTGACCTCCCAGCTTTATATAAATAGGATATATCTCATACATTCAGGCACCTAGCACTCGTTGTTTAGCCATTCCCTAAACTGTTCTGCCATCATTACTTGTCCCACATGGGGCAAATGGGTTCAACTTGTCCCTTTCTATCATGCCACTCTGTCGGATATATTGTCTTGCAGTTGCACAGGCTGAGGCACCAGTCCTACCTGCACAAATGGTCTTTCGTGTAGCACTGCTACCTTTGGTTCACACACACCAAATGCTTTTGGCTTGTATGATCCCATACATCCACCCACCACATACATTGCACTCTGTGCTTGGAAAATCCATGGCACAGCCCTGCACCCACCATTTGACTATCAGGGAGATTCATGGTGGGGCAGCATACTGGGAGTAAACTGCCCCACCATGGCCATCAGGGGTCATTTGCAGCAGTTAACCATATCATGCACACCTCTCTTGTGACTGCTCCACGTCCACATGAGCTCCATGTCCACACGAGCACTCAAGGACAATCTTCACTTTGCTGTCCACATCAGGAACATTCTGCCTCCACCCAGACACTGTCCTGGCCTATGGCATGCCAGACACTGATAGTACATTTGGATACCTGTCCACACCTCACAGACACTATAATTTAGCTTACTGCATGGTGTATGCTTTCAGGAGCATCTAGGACTGCATGCCTGTCACAGCGCCCCCCGCTGCTGCATCCCCTCCGCTGACTCCATTGCCACCACCACCCACCCATGACAGCTAAAACCCACACTGACCATCACTAGGTAGCTGCCTATTTTGTCTAGTCAACAGCATAGGCCAGATTGCCAGGCATCAGGTGAGTCAATTCCATCAGCTAACAATTGTGCTTGCATCCATACCTTCTCCAATATCTTCCCTGACCCCCTTTCAGTTTGTGGCTTTCCTGCATTAAGGTGTATGCCAGATACCTTCCCGCATCATGTCCCATTACTGAACGGTAAGTGTACACTACCACCCCTTAATGTCCTGTTACCACACGGTAAGTGTCCATTACCACCCCTTAACGCAGCATGTGCTGTTACCACATAGTAAATGTCCACTAGCACCCCTTAATGCCAGAATGCCTCTGACACGCCCAGCACACTTAGCACACGGTAACCCCTTATCGCTGCCTCTTTAATGCATGGAAAGGACTGCTCCTTTACTGCAGTTTAGTAAACATACCCCTAAGTGATTTTTTTTTCTGCCTGCGCACATTGCTACTATTTATCCAGATAAATTACTTTGAAAATGACCCTAGAAATTCGTATCCTTTCCCTTGGTACATGCACACAACATGGTGTGATCTATGTTGTTCTACAAGATTGCAGCAAATTGCACAAAAGTTATTTTTCACATGCAATGATTTCTAATTGAGTTCACTTAAGTTATGCTGCAGTAATTCTGTTATAAAATGTCCTGAGAAATTTTCAGTTAACCAGCCATTATATTAATGTATCAGCAAAGAGGCTTTGAACCTTGACATCAACCTTACATGGCTCTGCTGACCAATCAGAAGAAGGTACAGCACTAATCTAAAACTGAACCACTTTCACTGGATCAGAATATAAATAGGCCTTCAATGTTACACCTCAGCAGTCTGCATTGATGAAATCAGCATTTCATTTTAAAGCCCAGCTATATGCTTGAGCTATTGCAAGAAACAGTGCATTTGAAATTAGAGTAGGCTGAATCATTTGGATTATACTACAGAGTTCAAAATCAACCCATCAATAAATAATCGTGAGAGCCCTCCATGTGCTTTAATTGCAAATTTAGCAGTTGCAGGAAACGGGAATTGGATTTAGTTCATGCCTGTCTCAGAAGTTCAAGGCAAGTTACATTCAGGTACTGTAGGGAGGTGTCACCTGCGCATGAGTGATCGTTGTTGAGACCCTTTGTTATTATAAATGCTGTCATTTTATTATCACTGAAGAGAAGGGATTTAGCAAAAACAGAAGTGCTGTTCATAACAGTGCTGTAATATAGCCTTTGCTAGACACACCCTGCTTTCCTACAATCGCTCCGTTTAACTGTATATTCCTAAGAACAATGAAGGATTGATGTGATAACATCCAAATTGTAAATAGTTTCCCCCAGTTATCCCATGTTGTTTTCCCTTGTTTTATGTAAACTCTGATTGCCTTTGCTGTCATTGAGTCATTTGTTATCTGTAAACCGCACTGATTGAAAAGAGCGCGGTATAAAAGAAATTTTAAATAAATAAATAAATAACAAGGGATGAAAACCACTTCCCGCCATCATTACTAACAGTCAGGGACATAGAACTAGACGTTAAAACTGAGATCAAATACCTTGGCATAACAATTGACCAATGTCTTACCCTACAAGCACATATCAATAACACCACTAGAATGATCTATCAGAAGATAAAAACCCTACAACATCTACACCCTTTGCTTAAAGCCCACAATTTCCGAGCAGTGTTTCAAGCACTCATATTCCTACATTTAGATTTTTGCATCATCATCATATTCCAGGATTTTTCTAAATACATTTTACTACCACTGCAAATGACCCAGCACACGGCAGCCAGGGTACTCAAGGGGGCTTTTAGAATGAACCATATAACCCCTATCCTATAAAAGGTTACACTCTCTCCCCCTCACTTCCCATATCAGATACAAGGCACTCATGACCACTTTCAAAATCCTGCACAGCATGTCTGCCAATCACCTTCAAAAAATGTTATAAAGACCTCCGGAAAATAGAATCAGGAGATCATGTGCCCAGAATACCTTAAGCACACCTTCATGAAAACTAAAATATAACCAAACAACCTGCGCGCGGGCATTCTCAATGTACGCACCTATTCTCTGGAATAACCTCCCTACTAAGCTCAAAAACATTGACATCTACCAATTCAAAAAGGACCTTAACAACTCTACTATTCAAAGACCACTTTGACGGCAATAATTCTTCAATCTATGCACTATTCCCCTGCACACCTTGTCAGCAATACCATCACATAATACTCAATCATGTGTCATAGGTCAACTCTAAAGCCAACACATGTTCTACCACCTATCTCCTTAAGTTTTGTTCCAAGTTAACATTACCTGTTCAATGTAATATTGTTAAATTGTTATATGTAAACTGCATTGACCTTTGGAAATGCAGTATAAAAAATGCTAAATAAATAAATGTTAAACAAGAATATATTAGTGAAAAGGTTGAGTTCTGTAGAACGTTCTTAATGATATGGGTGCATAGAGGTGCATGTAACATTATTTCAAACGGAGAGGTAACACAATATAAATGGTGACAGATGAGAAGAGCTGCAGTCTCTATGCTGTTACTGTACCCACATGTCCCCATACTGAGGAAATAGCGATCAATGAGACATGGGCTCCTGGTAAAATAGAAATCATCATTGGTCTAATTAATTTTGTTTTACTGCCATATAGCTTTGGGGTGATTGGTTATAGTGAAAAGAGTTTCCATAACACATTATAAAAATCAGTATGATAGGCACAAAGTAGAGTGATCATACTGATCCTTTTGAGCTGAGTTCAAATCATTGGGGGGGGGGGGGGTTAAAGTCAGAATTCCATATACTAAGATTTCAACATATTTTCACTTTTAGCATGTAAAAATAATTTTGAAGGAAATTATTTTATTGCATAAGTAAATGTTGCTTCTGGAATGTTTTTTGGACATTTCTACACAATTTTCCAAGATGATTTAGAAAATTTGAGTGCCAGGGCGCAAAAGTATTTTTCCTTATCCTAATTTTTTTACTTTTTTTCACCTCTTTTTTACTTAGATTTTTTTATTTTGCCTATTTTTAGACTTATACAAAAAAGTATGAATTTTCCTTTTTTATCTTTTCTGCTTTTTTTTTTTTTTTGCTACCTTGCTTATTTGCCACTATTCCATCTTTTTAAATTTATACCTAATTGATTTTTTTTTTGTGCCTTTCTTTCCTTGTAGCCTTTGGTAGGGAGCAGTCAGCAGTGATAGCCCTTCCTGTTGAGCCCACTAAAGCTACAGTTTTTCCTGTTCATCTTGGTCTGCAGAAGAAGCAGTAGCAGTGACTCTTCCTCCTGGGTTTGAGTCTACTGAAAAGGTGGTCATAGCTTTATTTTGGGGCCCATGTCCACTGAAGCAGCAGTTCTCCATGTCGCACCATAATTTGCTAAAGCAGCAGCGGCAGCTGAAGTGTCTCTCGTTGGGTCAGGCCAGTAGCAAGTACCAGGTGCCAATCTTTACGCCCCTTAGTGACCGGTCCCTTGGGAATTTCCCACCCCTGGTCTCTACCTTCTTATTGGGAATCCTCATGTTATGATTAATTATATTGCCATTTGCTGCTTTTATAACGTGTGTATGATTTATGATTTATTAAGTTTAATAATCCACCATTTGTGAGCAATTACAGCGTTTTACATTCAATTAAAAGAAAATAACACTAAAACAAACATTAGTTAAGGATGCCATTATGCATTATGTAGTTGTTAGTAACTCACCTTGTGCTTGGATTTGGAAAGGCAAGTAATTAAATCTCAAATGGCAAATCACTGTTCACCAGTCGCTGTCCACCCTATCCTCAAGGCATGCCCCGCCAATTTGTTTTTCAGGATATTCTCAATGCATTTGCATTCAATTAGAACTGAATTTAATAGAAGCAATGAATGCAAATTTTATTGTGCATATTTTATAAAAACACTGGCTTGGTATGTGCCAATAATTGGGTTTTCAACCAGTGCTCTAGACAGCACATTTATTGTAGGTTACCTAGAGGATGCATAGAGGTTGTCCATAGGGCATTTTGACATGCATTGTGATTTTATTTTCTATCAGGTTTTTGTTGTGGGAAATAGTGGGCTCTCTTTCCACTTTGCTGCAGACAAGATTCCACCAGATGCTCTGTAGCACCGAGTGACGGCATTCAGACCATGTTCACCTATGCTTACAAGTTAGAGACTAGAGTGCAAAGTTTGATGCCACCTGTGATGCAGTAGCCAGCACAGAACCTATGATAATAGGGGAAACAGAAGAACTTACCTTGCAGTCACATAAGCAGCAAACACATTCAGGTTACAATGAGCCAAAGAATAGTATAACAAACTTTCCCCACACCAGATATGATGCAGCAGAAAGTCAGAGAACTAATCAGTTTCACCTGAGCAGGGAAGCACGTACGACGTGCAAGAGACAAGAGGATAAAAACAATTGGGAAATCCCAGCAAGGGGAGGCAGAGAGTTGGAAGGAAGAGAAGAAGTGGGTGTGGCTGGAGGAGTTACAGATGCCGAGCCGGTGAGAGAGGAGACAGCTGAACCAGATAGTGCTGGAAGAGCCAGTGCAGGAGTCTCCCAAGCCAGAGGGGGCATCGACCCGAGAAGAGTGACCAAGCAGGTAGAGGGCAGACGTCACAAACAGGAGAGCTTGCTGGATCCAGGAAGCATTGGATATGCCCCGGTAGCAAGATGCAGCAGGAGTAAAACCTTTCCAGAAAGTGGCTACAGCCCAGCTCAAACTACTGATGTTTGGAACTCTCGGGGAAAGGCACGATACAGCCCAGACAGAAAGGCCTGGTTAACAGAGGAAGGAGTGGAAGTGGTATACCCCATAGGAAAAGCTAAGTACACCATTTTTAGCAGCCCTGAAGAGTGTTATCCATGTACAGGTCTGGACTGTGAACAAATGCAATGGGAAAGCACTAGCCAGGAGGTAGAATCCATTCCCATGGATTGCGCGATATGTCTCTCAGATGAGACAGAATCTCTCTGTTAAAGAAGCAAGCAGAAGCAGCGTTATAATTGCTTGGAAAAGGTTCATCTTTAGTTTTGCTGTGAAGAAACAGTTTATTTATGTTATTCTTTATTGCTGTATAAAAAAGGAAATCCCTAAGGGAAGGGGAATAAAGCCCAGTTATTGTTTTTGCCTGACCACACGGCTACAGACTATTCTTTAAGAAGGCAAACCTGCATCGCATACCCTAGGCGGGCGCCTAATAGGGGCGGTGTAGCGTCACACACCTTGAGTCTAGCATGTAATTTATAGTGGTGATAAAAAGGTCAGTGCCACTTCTAATTCTGGTTATTGCCTGTGACGTGGAAGGAAAGCAGCCGCGTGTTCTGTAGAATTTGGCAGAAACATTTGCAGTACTTATTTGCTAGCCAGGCTAACGTGAGATCTGTATTACTAAAAATGTGTCTGGTTAAAACCTTTTTATTCTACTCTCATGTCCATGACTACAGAAGGCAGAAGAAAGACAGTTGATCTCTAGCAATTCCTTAAAGGTGCATGGTTAAAATAAGACAGGATGTGCTACTGTAAATCTTTTTTTTTTCTTTTTTTTTCATGGCTAACTTAAGAAAAGAAAATGCAAGAGAACAAAAGGGTTCTAAAGTCATCTCCAGAACAGATAAAGCACAAAAGACTTCAGTTCATCATGGCATTAGCATGCACTACCGCTGTTAATAGGTAATACTAGCAAATATGTCCCATGGACTGCAATAGGACCTAATTTAAGTTAACATGCATCAATGGGACTCAAAAATGTAAACTAGCATTGTCTTCTATGTGTGGAGGGTTTCTCACATTGATCTCTTTGATTTTGTAAATTAAGGTAAGAAAAATCATTTTCAGAATTTTCCAAAATTGCCTAAAAGAAAAACGTACAGGTTGATATTTAAAAGCAAATACTTGGATAACTTGTTCATTGTACATCCGAGTTATTTTTACCTGTTATTGTAAGCACAAATCACTAAACTGAGATGTGTAGATTCAATGTTTTATTGTAAACCGCACTGATCTTAAATAGCGCGGTATAAAAGAAAATGTAATAAATAAATAAATAAATAACCACAGTCATTACCTAGATATTTGCTCAAGTTGACAGTATCTGTGGATCATGTTGGTACCAATGACATAGGAAAGTGTGGGAGGGAGGTTCTGGAAGCCAAATTTAGAATTTTAGGTATAAAGTTGAAATCCAAAACTTCCAGGGTGGCAGTCACTGAAATGTTTCCCATTCCACATGCAGGACCCAAAAGGCAGGCAGAGCTCCAGAGTCTCAATGCGTGGATGAGATGATGGTGGGAGGAAGAGAGTTTTGGATTTAAGAACTGGGCGACATTCTGGGGAAAGGAGGGGTTTTCCAAAGGGAGAGGCTCCACCTTAACTGGGATGGAACCTGACTGTTAGCATTAACCTTTAAAAAGGAAATAGAGCAGTGTTTAAGCCAGATAATAGGGGAAAGCTAAGTTGCCCAAGAGTGCATGGTTCAGAAGGATATATCCTTGAAGGATACTAGCAAAAGAGGGAAGTTAGGGCATCCCGACAGAGAGGTTCCAATAAAGATAAAAGTAATCCAGATGCGCTGAAGTACAGAGCAGAGCTGAAAGATTCCAAATTACCCCTGTCTACTGATAACCAGATTAATATGAATAACATGCAACTTCTAAAATGCCTGTATGCAAGTGTTAGAAGTCTAAAAAATAAGATGGGAGAGTTGGAATATATCGCACTAAATGAGAGGTTAAATATGATTAGAATCTCAGGGACACTACAGTACCAGGAAACAAACTATATCACAATGACAGGGTAGATCAAATTGGTGGAGGGGTTGTGCTCTGTTATAGGGCATTGAGCCACATGGGATTAAAGTTTTGCAGGAAACAAAATACACTGTAGAATCTCTATGGATAGAAATTTCATGTCAAAAGGGGAAGGCAACGCAATGGGGGTGTACTACCGACCGCCTGGCCAGGATGAACAAATGGATGATGAAATGCTAAAAGAAATCAGGCAACCTAACAAACGTTACACCATACTAATCATAATGGGTGATTTCAATCACCCCGGTATCGACTGAGTCAGTGTAACAGCACGACATGCTATGGAGATAAAGTTTTTAGATGAAATAAATGACTGCTTCTTGGAGCAGCTGGTTCATGAACGGACAAGAGGGGAAATTATTTTGGACCTAGTCCTTAGTGGAACACAGGATCTGGTGCAAGAAATAAGGGTGTTGGGGTCACTTAGCAATAGTGATCATAGCATGATTTAATAAATGTAGGAAGGATGGCAAGGAAATCCACAGTACTACCTTTTTATTTATTTATTATTTATTTATTTATTTATTTAACATCTCTTATATACCGCGCTATTAAAATCAGTGCGGTGTACAATGAACAAAATATACTGCAATGTGTACAGGTAACATCGAGTTTACAGAGAACAAGGGAATATAACATGGAATAACAGGGATAACTATGTACAATCAACATTATACTATGAATATGCTTTTATTATATACCATATTTAAACTCGAGTGGATATTGTACGTGAATTCATGGGTGGCATGGGTCAGTAGAGGTAAAGTGAAATATCGTGGGAACTAACCATTTTCTGATTGGATAAAGGTGTTAAAGTGTTTGGTGTGGGTGGGAGGCCTGTTGGCTGTGTGAGTGTCTGTGGTCACTTCTGGGTAGTATTTTGTGAATAAGTGATGCTTTACAGCTTTGCGGAATTGTAATAGGCTTTTGATGCCGCGGATTTCATGGGGAAGTATATTCGAGTTCCTGGGTGCGAATAATGAAAAAGCTCTTTTAACATTGAAAAGGGCGACTATGATGAAATGAGGAAAATAGTTAAGAAAAGAATAAAGGAACACCTGCAAAGGTTAAAGATTTACATCAAGCATGGGCATTGTTTAAAAATACTATCTTGGAAGCCCAGACCAGATGTATGCCATGTTTAAGAAAAGTGGAAGAAAGGCCAAAAAACTGCCAGCATGGTTTAAAGGTGAGGTCAGAGAGACTGTTGTAGCCAAAAAAGCATCTTTCAGGAAATGGAAAAAGGAGCCAAATGATAAACTGGAAACAACATAAGCATTGGCAAGATAGATGCAAGGCATTGATAAGGCAGACAAAGAGAATTTGAAAAAAAGCTTACCGTGGAAGCCAAAATGAATAATAAAATCTTTTTCAAGTACATTCATAGCAAAAAACCTGTGAGACTCATTTGGACTATTGCATGATAGAGGGGCAAAAGGGGAACTAAGAGGGGGCAATGCAATAGCAGAGACTGAATGAATTCTTTGCTTCAATCTTCAGTCTTTACTGAAGATGTAGGGAAGTTACCCATGCCTGTAATGGTATTTAAAGATGATGCATTGGAAGAACTGAAAGAAATATTGATAAACTGGGAAGATGTATTACAACTATTTGATAAAGTGAAGAGTAACAAATCACTTGGACTGAATGGCATATATCTGAGGGTGTTGAAAGAACTGAAATATGAGATTGAAGAATTTTAGTAGTCTGTGAACTATCATTAAAATCATCTGTAGCACCTTTTTAAAAAGGGTTCAAGGGGTGATCCAGGAAACTACAGACCAGTGAGCCAGACATCAGTACCTGGAAAAATGGTAGAAACCATTATAGAGAACAAAATTACTGAACATGTAGATAGTCGTGGTTTAATAGAAGAAAGCCAACATGACTTTAACCAAGGCAGGTCTTGTCTTACTAATCTGTTATATTTTTTTTGAAGGTGTGAATAAACAGGTAGACAAAGGTGAGCCGGTTGATATAGGGCCTCATGCAGAAATGCAGGTTGCCCCGCAAGCCATCTGGGCCCGATTCCCCCCTCTGGCTCTCCTCATAGTCCTGATGCTCAGGATGGGGAGAGCTGGCGGGGGGCAGGAGGAGGCAGGTTTGGGGTGGGTCAGCCCATTAGCACATACAGGGCTGATTCAGGTCACGGCCCTGTATGTCCTGCTGGACTCATGGGGATTTGCTGCTTATTCCACCTCAAAGGTGGACTAGGCAGCGTTTTTGCTGCAATCAGGGACAGGGTGTCGGGTGCAGGGGGTCCCCACTGCCCGATCCAAGCCACAGCAGGCCAGCCTTTGATCAGGTGGCAGAGAAAAGGGGGGATGGGAATGCCAGAGTCGGGAGTGCCTGTGGGGAGGACGTCCCCACAGGCGGCAGTGGCATGCCGGGCCATCCTTGGGCCTGATTCTGGCTACCATGGGAAAGTTTTGTTTCCGCGGTCCAGAATCTGGTCCAAATGGGCCCTTCTTACTTGGGGCTTTCTGGATGGCCCGGACATGTCCCTACTGGAATCGGGCTCATAGTTTATCTGGATTTTCAGAAGGCCTTTTTCAAGGTCCCTCTTGGCAAAATTAAAAAGTCATGGGAGAGGAGGCAGTGTACTATTGTGTGTCAGGAACTGGTTAAAAGATATGAGGCCAATTTTCTGAATGGAGAAATAGTGGAGTATCCCAGGGATCTGTTTTGGGCTGCTGAATTTTGACATATTCATAAATGACATGGAAATGGAAATAACAAGTGAGGTGATCAAATTTACAGATGTCACAAAATTATTCAAAGTTGGAAAAGCCCAAGGGGATTGTGAAAAATTGCAAGAGGACCTTGATAAAATGGAAGACTGGACATTCAAATGGCAGATGAAATTTAATGTGGACAAGTACAGTTATGCACCTAGGAAAGAACAACCCAAACTATGGTTACACGGTGCCAAGATTTCACATTAGGAACCACCACCCAGGAAAAAGATTTAGGCGTCGTCATAGATAACTCGTTGACACCCTCTGCCCAGTGTGCAGCGGCAGCCAAGACAGCAAATAGAATGCTAGGAATCATAAGGAAGGTAATAGAAAATAAAACAAAGGATATTATAATGTCTCTGTATCGTTCCATGGTGTGACTGCACCTTGAATATTGTGTGCAATTCTGCTCGCCGTATGTTAAAAAGGATATAGCGTTATTAGAAAAGGTACAGAGAAGAGCCACCAAAATGGTAAAGGGGATGGAAGGATACTCCTATGAAGAGAGGCTAAAAAGGTTAGGGCTCTTCAACCTGGAAAAGAGATGACTGGGGGGAGCATTGATAGAGGTCTATAAATTAATGAATGGAGTGGAACGGGTAAATGTAGATCGATTGTTTATGCTATCAAAAAGTAGAAAGACTAGGGGACATGCAACAAAGTTACAATGTAACTCATGTAAGATTACCCACATTCTGGAATGAGGGCCTTAGTCTTTTATCCCAATTTTCAGGCATTTTTACAGTGTTTCCCAAACTCATTTTAATAAAAAAAAAAAGTGCACATATGCTAACAACTTAGCATGTTTAATTCATAGAATAATGTGCATTAAATCACGCACACTCCATTTTTCAAGGCCCACTAATGTACCGAATGTGTACATATGGATGCACATCCCTAGTTCATTTTTTCTACTTTAATAATATAAGGGATCCGTTTACCAAAGTGTGGGAAGTCTTTGCACTTACTGCACCGAAAACCGGCAAACCTAAGGTGCCGTAAGGGCAAATTCTGCATGCTAAATTCAAGGAGGATGCCCAGAATCTGCCCTGCATTTATGTTTGTTTGTTTCAGACTTGCTGTTCCAAAGTGCATCAGGGCTGTTTACAAAATATAAAATATCAGCTAGTACAAAAGTAAGTAGCAGTAAAGAAAGCGGGAAAGTAGAAAGAAAGGAAAGCAGCTAATCTGTCTTTCTCAGTCTGACTGTACGAGGATTAAGAAAGAAACAGGAGGCAGATGGAATATGAAGCAGACGCCACACCAGAGTTCAGCCCCCAGGCTTGAGAGACAACGACGGACGTGAGCATGGCCGCCAGGCAAAGCCTAAGAAAAGAAATAGGCTTTTCATAGTGATTTCAGTTTCTTAAGAGAAGTTTCATGATGGATGTTTTGGGGTGAGGGGCCATATGCAACACAAGGTAGACACTTACCGCTTGGTAGCCACATTCCTTGCCACGGCTCCAGAGCGGTAAATGTGATTGGTAGCAAGATTGATAGTAACGTTATTGTCTTGAGCAGCCCCAGTGTCTTCATGCTGATTTAGGTATGAGTGCTGAGAGAGGGAGTAATCAAATTCCTGTAAAACCGAAGCCGGAACTCGGCTCCAGTCATGAAGAAATACTGATTTTTGGCAAAATTGGAAGAGAAGGCTGTTTGCCCAAATTAAATGTTGAAAGTCTTTGCGAGGCACAGTGAATGGAGAGAATTCCCCTTGTGGAGAGGAAAGAGGGCATAAGAGCTTGCTTAAATTAGAGACTGGATCCGTCAAAGCCGAGCGCCTAATTTGGCTTAGCACTCCAAATATTCTTGCTTTGTTGAGCTGAATGTTAATTTTTGCTCAGAAGTGTGATCGTGTGCATAGATCCAGATCTCCTCTAGAAACAGCTTAAGAAAAACAGAACTGGATTATAAGGTTGCAGTAATTAAGAGAAGTCAAGTTTCAAATTGGTAGATAGGTTTTTCTTTATTTTGTTTTAAAAATAGATAGTAGAAACTACAGGGTTTGGGGGACCCTGAGAGCTGGAAGATTCCAGGAAGATACAGAGGACTGAGAACAGCTGGTGCAACACTCCATGGATGAGCCAAGTTGCATTGGAATTTTGAGTTAAATGCACCCCAATGTATTTTTCTTACTATCTGGCCATTGGTATGGACAATTTGAAATTATAAGCATTTTTGAATGAGAATCTAACCTTAGCGACTGGAATGGTTTTTGGGGCTAGTTAGATTGGGAAGTGAAGGAGAATACATAGGGACACAAACGGGGCCAGCGCTAGGTGGTAAGCCTGGTAAGTGCAGCAGGGGGGGAGCCGAGATCAGAGGAGCACCATTGCTAACAGCCTGGTGCCTCGCTGCTGACCCCCTACTACTCGTCACCACAGTCACCGCTGCTGCCACTTCCAATCAGGTAACAAGCGCAGTTTCCGAGCATAAGGCTGCCCCAGAGAAATGGATCCTGCCTGCGGGGCATTCTGCTCCTGTGGGCAGAAGACAGCACAAAGCTGCAATTGTGGCCCAGAGAGGTGAATCCTCCCCATGAGACATGAGATGAGGAGTGGTCTAGTGGTTAGGACAAGGTACTTCAGGCCGGAGGGCCGGGGGTTCAAGTCCCACCTGGGGACAGCAATCTCAGGCTGGAGGGACTGGGATTTCTAGTCCTGTAGGCACTCCTTGTGGTCTTGGGCAAGCCACTTAACCCTCCATTGCCCATGTTCCCTGTAAGTATGAATGTGTGTGTCTCTCATCCCCTCGTGTTAAATGTATCCCCCAATTGACTGCTTTGACCCGGTGAAAAGCGGGATATAAATACAGCTAAATAAATAAATAAACATGTTGCTCCCACGGGCAGATGGCAGCCCAGAGACGCAGATCCTGCCTGTGGACTCACCTCTCTGGACTGTGATTGCAGCTTGTGCTGTCTTCTGCCTATGAGAACAGCATGTCCTGTGAGCGGGATCTGCCTTTCTGGGCACAGATGCTGAACAAGGGAGGGAGGGGATTACAGGAAAATAGGGGAGGTGCCGGACAGGTGGAGGAGAGATACTGGACGTGAAGGGGCACAGGGAGACAGAGGGGAGATAGAGGAGAGGGGGGGGGGGATAGGGAGGCAAAGGGAACATGATAGACCCTGGGAGAGGGCTATGGAGATGAAGGGAAATGCTGAATTTGGGAAGGGGGCATAGGGAGATCAAGGAGGGGAGATTTTTGAGATGGAATAGTGATGCTAAACATGGTGTTTTAGGGAGACTATGGGGAGATGCTGGGCATGGGGGGGGGGTGGAACAGAGGGAGACAGAGGGGAGATGCTGGACATGAGGGTAATGGGGGAGAAATGAAGGACAAGGGGTAATAGGGAGGGAGAGGAGAAAAGATGGACATGGGGTAAATGGGTCGCAAAATAGACAGAGATGCTTGTCATAGGAGTGACAGAGGGGATGGGATGGAATGGAGATGGGGAGATGCTGGACATGGGATAGGAAGTGAGAAGGGTAACGCAGAAGGATAGGGAGATTGGGAAGGGATGTTAGACTTGGAGGGGAGAGAGAGAGTGAAAGACTGGGAAATAATGGACCAGGGAAAAAGAGGTGGGGAATGGGGGAGGTCTGGGGTGAGGGTTGAAAAGTGATAGGTAAATGGAGTAAAAAAGAGGGGGGATTTAGGACTGTATAGTAAGGAGTAGTGAAATATGAGCGGACAGAGAAAAAATAAATAGAAGTAAGCTGATAGCAAAAGATCACTATCCAAGATGGAAGGAAGTGAACAAAAGAAAAGGGAAGACCAGAAACGGCAGATGGCATAGAGACCGTAGAAAGAGGGCTAAGAGAAGACAGAGGAAAGCAGAAATTTCAGATTGGGACCAGCAGGATCAGAGAATAAAATGGTCAGATAACAAAGGTAGAAAACAATTTATTTTCAATTTAGTGATTGGACATGGCACTAACTTTATATTCTGCACCAGGGCAGTTTCTCCAAATGAGTTAGTTTTGCGCATGCCGATACACAACACCCACACTATGGAATACAATAGTTGACCAGGGCTGCTTTTCTATCTGAAGAGCTGGCAATTGAAGATCAGTTTTGGAGCACTGTGTGTGCTGATGTTATTCATTGTCCTCCGGTCCTATAAGATAGTGTTGTTTGTTTGGCCAGTTAAAGACTTGTGGCCTGAGGAGAGTATATTACTGTGCTGAGGCTGTTGCCTAAGGAAAAAAGTTGCGCTGGCTAAGATTTGTCACCTGAAAGAAGTGTCTCATTGTGCTAAGGCAGTTGCCTAGGGAGACTGTTATTATTGCTTTTGAAGTTGAATGGCTGTAAAGTAGGTCTTAAGGCTTCTAGGGGCTAATTTTATGTATTTAAAAATATTGTGAAAATTTATAAAATATTAATTGAAGGATGTAGTGATTGTGCTGCTTATAAAAGAGAGGTTTTTGTAGGCCTGTGATGATAAAGAGCAATGAGCTTCCGTTCAGAAAGTAATTGTAAGTTACTGAGGCCTTTTTCTCCCATTTAAAAAATTGGTTTATGGTGAGAGGGTTTGCTCGGGAGATGGAATTCTGTATTTTGTAGTGAGGGACTGAGTATGGTTCCCCTTGAAAAGTAGAAAGTTGGTATTTTTTGACTTGGTTGTTTTGTGGACTAGGGTTTCTTATTTCTGGTAGGTTTGCACATACTATGATAGTCATGAACCTCACTTCTAAGCCAGGGCATGTGGAATATGATCTCAGTCTCTCAGATCTACTGCTAAAGCTCGGCGTAGTGCTTGCATCGTGCCAAAGTGAGCCTTCTGCTGGAGGTCGTAAGATGTAACATGGATGGGTTATGCTTGGTAATTCTTATTTATCAAGCCTGGGGCACCCAACACAATGGGAAATATTTCTGTATCCTTCTGCCACATTTTCTTGGTCTCTGGCTGCATTTCTTGTTTCAGGATCTTCTGCCTCTCTATGTGATTCACAGAGTAGTTGCTTGGAAGTGACACCTCTATCAATGCTGTTCTGCTGTTTTTCTCCTTATCCCCTATATCTGGCTTCCTCGCATCCAGCTTTTTATCGGTCAGAATGGGAGTATCCCAGGTGATCATAACCTCCCCTTTCTCTCTAATTCTTTTTTTTTTTTTTTTTTTTAAACTTTTATTTTCATTTTACAACAAGCAAAAAGAAACAACACACCAAAGGAAACAAATACAAACATACAATAAGGAAAAGCAACCCCAATTACCCCCCACCCCTATGCTTCTTCTCTAAGCTGATAAGTATCATCATATAAGCGCTTACAAACAACAGTAATTGTACATCAAAACAAACAGAAATAGTATCTGCGATACAGAATGATCATGTGACAGAGATTTACACAGATTTAAACAGTCAGATGAGAGCATTGAGCAGTTTGAACATAGTCGTTGAGCATCTTCCATTTAGACAAGTGGTGGGGGGTCTGAGCGGAAGAAGCTAACATACGAGGTATTTGCTCATATTTACTGTAGAGACAGACATGATTCCACCATTCATTGGGGCTCAGATGGGAGCTATTTTTCCAGTATTTCGTAATAAGGGAAAAGCTTGTATCTGTTGTTCTAGAATCAGTAAATGTTGCTTTCGTTGTTTCCCCTGTCGGATTTGATAGCTAGTTATAGTTGCACGGATAGACGCCTTGAAACCCTCCCACCAAGCCCAGCTCACAGTGTCATGGGGTGAATTAAAATGAAAGTAATCTTGGATAGCGGCCTTTATGTCAACCTGAAAATCTTTTTGGTCTAGTAGGGATCTATCAAAAAACCAAGCACGGGGATGTTCACCTTGCGTAGTGACATGTAATGAGAAAGATATGGCAGCATGATCTGAAATATGGAGAGGATGAATCTTAGCCGTGTCCACTTGGGGTATCAGTGCTTTGGAGATAAGAAAAAAATCTATTCTAGATTGTGATTGATGGGGGGCTGAGAAAAAGGTGAACTCTAAGTCGGAGGGGTGAAGCAGCCTCCATATATCTACTAACGCAAGATCTTTCATCAGAGCTGTAAGGGTATCAAGACTCTTGGGTGGACCACTCGTTCTAGGCGGCTGTCTATCTATCAAAGGATCAAGTACTTGGTTGAAATCGCCGCCAAGTATTAATGGAGTATTGGCAGAGGCCTGTGCCAACTGCGCAATACTGGCAAAGTAAGCAGGGTTATCCACATTCGGAGCATAAATACAAATACACGTGATTTCACTATCTCCAACCTTAAGGTGTGCACGGGCCCATCTACCCTCCTTATCAGAGCTAGTATCCAGTACAGTAGCTTGCAAAGACTTCTTAACCAAGATGGCTACCCCACACCGTTTGGAAACGGCGGAAGAGTAGGCAGCCACCATGTAAGGCTTAGCATTAAGTTTCAGTGTTTCAGCGGAGTTTAAATGCGTTTCCTGAAGAAACACTAAATCAGCATGCTCATGATTAAGATAGCTAAGGATTTTCTTTCTTTTGATTGGACTATTGATGCCTTTTACATTCAGTGATAAGAGCTTACATAAAGCCATTCTGAAAAGTTAAAAATTCTGAAAAAGAACATGATAACGCACATAATTTCACAATGTCCCTCATATTAACTGTATATGGCTGTACACATGACATGATAGAAAGTAAGCTAATGAAAAACAATGAAGCGCCCCATATAAAAAAATAAGCACCGAAGTGCATTAGAGAAGAAGCAAAACCCCAGAAATTACTGGCGACCATGTGTCTGCGGGGAGAAACCCCAGAGAAGGCCTAATTGAAACATATAACCTGTATAGCTGTGCATGTTCCGAATCCAACCGAGGTGCACATCATGGAGGGATAGGAGACCAAGAAAGTTATATATAGACAGAAAGAAAAGTCCAGGCAGTCTCTGTTCCAGGCGGTGATCACCGCGTCGGGCCATTCAAAATGGCGGGCAGATCCGGCGGGTACAGATCCAAGTTGTTGGATTAGCGCATCTGGTCTGCTTCTTTGGAATCTAAAAATGTTGCTAGTAGATCAGGATCTTCGAATGTCCTAGTTTGGTTATGGAGAGTCACTCTGAGCTTCGCTGGATACAATAGGCCAAAGCGAGCCTGTAGCTGTTGAAGTCTAGGGCGAAAAGCCAGGAGTCTCTTCCGACGGTCAACTGTGGGCTTTGCCAAGTCAGGGAAGAAGGAGACTTTATGACTTTCAAACTCCAGATGATGATTCGCCCGGGCAGCATTTAGAATCTGCTCAACTTGTTGATATCTCAGTAATCGAAAGATGATAGGCCGGGGGGTCGTCCGATTGAGGGCCATGTTGGTAGGAACACGATGTGCTCGGTCAATTTCCAGATCTCTGTGAAAAGTGATCTTCAGCAAGGAGGGAAGAGTTTTGACCAGGAATTCTCTTATATCTCCTGCTTCGGCCCCCTCCGGTACTCCAATGAGCCTTACATTGTTGCGACGGGCTCGATTATTGCTATCCTCTAACTCTTTTTGAAGATTCTGTATCTGACGCTCAGCCTTGTCCAGTTTCACCAAGCGCACCGCGTGCGAGTCGAGGACCCCCGCCATGTTGTCCTGCCGTAGTGAGAGACCTTCAAGCCGGTCCTGAAGCATACCAAAGTCTACTCGCATGGCTCGGAGCGCTTCTCCGTTGGACTGTACCAGTTCCTTCACACTGCGTATTTCCTCCAAGATCTCCTGTTGCATTTCGGGGTTTTCCAGAAGTGGAACTGTCTTTTGTGGGGAAGACAACTCTGTTTTGGAGCGTTTAACGTGTGAAGAAGAGGGAGACCCGAAGTCTAAGCGCGCTGGTTTGTGGGCCGCCATCCCCCCCGAGGTACCCCGGTAAGTTCGGAGCAAAATATTAAGTTTAGGTAGGTATTAAGTCAGGATTCTTAGTAGGCCTCTCGGGAGCTTCAGCGCGAAGCGTCTAACCCGCTGGACATCAGGCTCCGCCCCCCCTTTCTCTATAATTCTCTTAGGGGCTTGTTTACAAAGCCGCGGTAGCGGTTTCCGATCGTTATCGGAGCCGCGGCCCCATTGAAATCAATGGGGCCGTGGCTCCGATAACGATTGGAAACCGCTACTGTGGCTTTGTAAACAAGCCCCTTAGGGTCATGATCCCAGAGCTTTTTGGACACAGTGATGTTGTAGTGCTTACAGAGTTTCCAATGGATGAAACACACTACTTTATTATGTCTTTCTGTATAGAGGTTTTCTGCCATCAAAACTTCACAGCCAGCTATGAGGTGAGTCTCTGTTTCAAGGTCTTTACAGAATCAACATAGGTCTGTGTTGTCAGTTTTGTCAATGCTCAGTGTAAATCATATTGTCTGAAAGCCATTGTCCTGGGCTGCAACTATCAACCTCTTATCCTTTGGTTTCAGTCCCCCCCCCCCCCTTTAACCATTCATGTGTCCGTTCTTGATCGACAAAGTGTTCCTGGAGTAACACTATATTTCCCACTGTATTTGTGCATTTGCCACTTGTTTTTCCTTGATTGTTGATCTAATTCGTTGAAGAGATTTTTTCTCTTGTTTTGCAAATTCTGTTACTTCCTTCCCTGAGCATGCTTGTGATTTTTCACTCATTCCTTCTAGTCGTCAGAACGCTTGTACAAGTTTGATAATGGACACAGATTCTGAGCGTTTATTCTAATATTTCAGCACTTTTTGTGCATTTGGATCTGAGGATGCAGTTAAGTAGACCTGGAGGCCTATGATAGTAGCTCTGTAGATATAATCAATTTCTATACGTCCTAGCCCTCTTTCAACTCTAGGGATTACAGTATTGGCATACACTGATTCTTTTTTTTTTTAAATTATTTATTTATAGAATTAATACATTTTTACATCCAGACAATATACCATGAATGAAATGAAAAAATGGAAACATCAAATACAAATAGGAAAAGTTATAAAGTTATCAGAAACTCATTTTTCCATCATGTTCGGACCCCAAAATAAGGAAATAGGGGAGTACTAGGAAATAATCTGAATAATATAATGCCAAGGATATCCTAGCCATTAATCACAAATATCCAAATAGGCAAATGGGAGACTCACACGTCAGCTGTATGGAAAGTTGTAACAACCTCAACATTACTCGCCTCTCTAGTCTCCAAGAAAGCCAACAACTGCTTGGGCTCAAAAAACAAATACATCTTTTTTTTAAATTAACATAACATTTAACAGGAAATTTAAGTTGGAAGGAAGCGCCCAAAGCTAGAGTCCTAGGGCGAAGAGCCAAAAACTCCTTCCTTCTCAACTGTGAAATTCGTGATAAGTCAGGAAATACCCTTACTCTTGAGCCCATGAAAGCTTCGTTAGCATTTCTGAAATACATTCTAAGAATAAAAACTTTATCCATCTCTAAAGCGAATGTGGCAAGCAGGGTGGTTCTTTCCATTACAATCTCCAATGAACTCTCAAGGGGACCTGTAAGATCCCCCAAGCTCGGAAGTAAGGGAGAGGCCACGTCTCCTCCACCCCTACTACCCAGGGATAAATACTGGGCCCTAATCAAAGGGGGAAACTGCTCTGGGGAGATTTTTAACACCTCCCCAAAGTACCTTCGCAGCATCTCTACTGCTGATAGTACCGGAGACCTAGGAAAACTCAGGAACCGGAGATTACAACGCCGGACCTGGTTTTCCAGGTACTCCAACTTCCTACCAGCCACAGTACTATCCTTTAACTGAGCATCAACCAGACCGCGCACCTCCCCCATCTCCTTCTCCAGGGTGGTTACCCTGTTAACTTGCACTTTATAAGCTTTAGTAAGAGTATCACAAGAATCTCTAACCACATTAAGTTCTGTCTTAAACGTCCCACAAACTCTATTCATAGAGTGATTCAAGTTCGCCAGTCCTTCCCATAGCGTTTCCAATGTATATGCCACGGGTCTCACCAAAACTGGAACCACAGGAAGCTCTTCCCTCATCACCAGGACTGCAGGGACAGGTCGCTCCGTTAGAACCCCCATCTCCTTCCTCCAACCCCGGCCCGCTTCCTCAGGGGGGGGATTTCAACTCAGTAGATGCACCTCCAATACCCTCCAAAATCAGTGTACTCATTGAGACCAACTCCGGGGATACAGCAACTGCCGAGGACAAGCTTCCTGGACACGGCGGAGGTGTCCACTCCTCCGGAGAAAGCCAGACACTAGATACGCTCTGGGGTGAAACTCCACCCTCTGCCCAGCCAAGGACGCCACTCCAGCATGGGGTTCGAAGCCGCACTGCCCGAGCGTTTGCTGACCCAAAGAGCTCGATGGTATCTCGCCCGGAGGTAAGGCAGCAGGCATACACTGATTATTGTAAATTACTTCATGGGTATGGAGGAGTTTTCTTGTTCACACATCCAGTTTTTCAAGATATTTAAGAGATCAGGCCACAATCCCAAAGCAGTATGAAAGTACAGGAATTGATAGTTGATTGATTACTTGTATCTTATTCCGTGATGTTAAAGCACTTTTCAATGATTTTAATCTCCTGTAGTATACTTTACTGATCTTTCTCTCAGTAATTTATGCTTGAATATTGTTCCTTTCTCTACTCTGAGATACTTATATATGCTTCCTGTTCAAGGTCCTTGATGTCGCAGCCTTCAGCCAGGGAGAGGTCTTCTGTTTTGCTCAATTTTCCTCTTTTTTTTTTTAAAGTTGCCTTAGCACATTTGTCAACGACACAGGTCACTTTGATGTCATGAGAAAAGATTTTCACCACACTGAGTTGCTCTGCTAATTGTTGGTTGCTGGAACTATAGAACTTCAGATCATCTACAAATAATAAATGAGATGTTTCTGGATTGCTACCTTCTTTAGAATTCGAGCTAAATCCATATCCCAAAGAGTTGATCAGAGTGCTCATTGGATTAAGCGCCACACAAAACAGCAGGGGCGTCATGGAATCCCCCTGAAATATTCTTTGCTGGATCCTGATAGGAATGATATACTGACCATCTTCATATTTCAAAGAGTGTGGTTTGCCACATTGTCATGGTGAAATTAATGTACTCTTATCAAACCAGGATTTCTTTTATACATTTCAAGGCAATTTATTATCAAAGGGTGTGGGACACTGTCAAAACTTTCTTATAATCAATCCGTGCTATACTGAGAATTCTGTTTTTAAGCATTGGTCATGATGGCTTTATTCAACATTAACTGGTCTTTGGTGCCTTATGCCCCTCTCTTTTTGCCCTTTTGCTCTATTTTCATGATGTTATTGGACTCAATATGATCATATATTCTGTCTGCAGTGAACAGCTTAGAGACTGTAGGTAGACAAGTTATTGGTCTATAATTTTTGGGAGTGTTACTTGGGACCCCGTTTGTTAGGAGAAATGTTCTTCCTGTAGTAAGCCATTGTGGTGTTAAGTCTGGCTGCTTAAGCAATTGATTTTTGCATTTCATCAAGTCTGGGTAGAGTGATGTTAACTGTTTGAGTCAAAAGTTGGTTACTGCATCTGGGCCAGAGCTCTTCCAGTTTGGGGCTCGCTTTAACCTGCTTTCCAGCTCTTTTGTTGTTACTGCAGGCCATTCCATAGGTTTGATGTTTGCTTTTTCTAAATGTTCCTGTATGCAGGGTAACCATTCTGCTTCTTCATTGTGCTTTATAGGGTCCTCTTATAATTTTCTCTAGATGCTTTCTGTTTTGGCTTTGATTGATGGTGGGTTTACCATCTTAATGCTCTTTCCAAATTCCCTATAGAATTGTTTTGGGTTCTCTCTAAGCAGCTTACTTTGATATCTTTCTTTTTGGTTTTCTTCATATCTTTGTAGTTTTTGTGCTTCTGCTGCTACTTTCAATTTATTGTTGGAACATATAAATTTCAAGTCTTCTGGTAATGCAGCAAGCTTCAGCTTGATGTCTTGGATCTTCCTTAATATCTTTGATTTTAATCCTTTTAGATACCAGTCTATCAGAGATACCTCCGCATGCAATGATTGTATTTTTCCCTTGATGCGCTTTTTCCAAGGAGGAACTGTTTGTTTGTTTTTTCTGGTCCTGCACGTTAGCTGATATTCTCATATTAATAATTTTAGCTGCACAATATTGTATTCAATTTATTTTGGTGATGTCATTGGCCCCTTTATACTAGAGATGGCCTTGTTTATCTTTATGATCATACTTTTAACCTTAGATGTTAAATTTAACTTGGGTAATCTTTCCCTTGCCTGAAACCCAGCATATTCATCTTTTTCCATGTGGACTAGGAGTTGGATCTTGAATTCCTCCACCTCTGGGTCTTTCTCCTCTCTTTCTTCCTCCTCTTCAATTGATTGGTGGGCTTGTCCTGTAGTTACCTCACTCCCCTGCACTTCCAGATCTCCAAGCTCATCTCCCCCTTTACTGCTCTTTCTGTTTCTGTGTATTCCTTTCTTCCGGTACTCTCACCCAGGTCTCCTCCTCCTCCTCCCTGTATTTCTTTTCCCACAGAAGCCCTTAGTTGCTTCAGGTTGTTATCATTCACATACTACTTTTCTTTGATCTTCGAAATTAAAGATGTTAAATTTGCATCCGTTGGGTTTTTTGTATTTTTCTTGTGACAATTTTCCTCTTTCTTCCAATTTTTGGTAGATTCTCCTTGTATATCCTCTTGATTTAAATATAGGTTTTGTAGCATAAAAACAGTACATTATCTCTCCTAATCTGCAGAAGTCCACTTAACCGTAGTTAATCCTCTTAACTTTTTAATTAATTTGTGGTTTATCTCCTGCCACCATGGGTCCACCATGGGTCCACAAACATGCTCATCATGGCCTTTATCTGTGGCAGGGATGTTATCTACATGTGCAGTGCTTGCCCTATCACAACCATCATCATTAGCCTTAGAGTGTAAGCTATGGGTGGGCACCTTTTTATCCTGGGCGAAGTGCGGCCGGTATGGGGGTCATCCAGAAGTGTGAATAGCAGGGATGTATGTCCAGTTTGGATGTACATCTCCCACTATTCTATGGGGGCCTATTTCGCCCCGAAAGCTCCCTGCATGAACAGTGCCGATGTGTGGGGAGCTCTGGATGGTGGTGGGCAGGAGTGGAGACAGGGCAGAGAGTGGGCGGGTCAGAAGGAGACCCATGACCCCGGATGTACAGGGCCTATCCAGGTCACAGCCCTGTATGTCCAGCGAGTAAAGTATGGCCAGGGAACTCATTCCACCTCGGAGGTGGAATAAGTCCCCCTGACACTGGCAGTCAGCAATTGAGGACCCCCCAAACATGTGAGCAGATGCAGGAGGAGCCCCACCACACAATCCTGGCCTTGGCAGGCTCCTCTGGGGCTCGGGTGGTGGGTAAAGGACTAAGGTGTGTGCTGCAGGGAACTGGGGCTCCTGCATGGCATCCTGATGCCATGGTGATGGGACGCTGTGGCACCGGGGCCCCAGCAGGCGCATGGGGAAGGTTAGCCAGGGTAGGCACAGCACATTTGTGCCCACAGAATCAGGGAACACCCGGCCCGTCCAAGCACCCCGATTCTGCTCTCATAGGAACATCTAGCTCCCGCGCGTGCAGAATTGGGTGCAAATCCAGCCCATCCAGATTTTAGAGGTCTGAACGGGCCAGACATCCCCTGATCGGAATTAGCCTCCATGTGTTTTTCTTTTTCATTCCTACCATACTTCAATCATAATGTCGCCTTGCTGGAATTCAGTATAGATTTTCTACAATGGGGGGGGGGGGGGGAGTCATGTGAAGGTACCCAGCAAGACTTGCCCCGTATGGGGAAATGCATCTCTATTTATCTGGTTTTGTACTACATGCAGAGTCTGGCTTCTTGAGGTTTTAGTTTAATTTTGTCTGCAGATTTTTATTTTTATTTTAGGTTGTGGTCACTTATTCTGTACTTGGTGGGGTTCTGTGTTCTGAGTGTGTAATTGAGGCCAGGTGTTCTGTTAATATAGAGTTTGTACGTAGGGACCTGTACCATAGCAATCTGACTTGTTCAGCTTTTCAATTAGGTGTATGGATGTTCTATGGCCACTGCAATATTTACAGTGCTGCTTTCTTCTCTGTAGGCTCCTTGTTGGATGAGTTTTGGAAGTTGGTACTGGTATAGTATGGTAGATTTGCTCTGTAGCTCCTCAGTGACTTTTGTAGGGTTTTATATTAGTTCACAATATGCCTGATACTGGAGAATGTTTGTTGTCGTTACCGAGATGACCAGAATCAGATTTTTTTTTAATATACTGAATTCTATGAGTGAATGTCCTAGTTAAATTCTCCATCCACAGAAACCCTTCCCTCAAAAATGGGTGTAGAGCATATGTTCAAATATAAAAAACAAGAACCATAACACAGGTGTTTTTTGTTTTGTTTTTTTAGTGCCATCAAGTCAGTGCTGACTCCTGGCAACCCAGCTGCCTCTCTTTTCTTGGCTATGTATCACTGGAAGTAGATTGCCAGGCCTTTTCTTCTGAGGCAATAGAGGGTAAAGTGACTTGCCCAAGGTCACAAGGAGTGCAAGTGGGAATCAAACCCTTGGTATTCTGGGTACTAGGCAGTTGCTCTAACCACTAGGCTCCGCCACCACTCATAACATGGTTTATAGCAACCAAATAAAATAGGTTATAATTTTATAATTAGGTGTTATAAACTGTGCTGTGGTTCTCGCTTTTTCTTTTAGTTCCTTGGTATGTGAGCATCTTGCCTTTCCTTTGTTTTTGCAGCATATATATTTACGTTAACACCATGTTGGTCCAGTGTGCAGTTCTAGGAGTTACACTGGGGTTGCCAAGTCCCTCTTGGTATTTATGTTGGAGTGGGAGGTGTTATGTTAGGGTCAGAAAGCCCCTCTTCTTTTTGTGAAAGGGGGAAATGCTGTGTTGGGGCTGCCAAATTGCTTTTGTGGAAGCGGGAGGTGCTGCATTGGTGTTATTGAGCCCCTCTTATTTGGCACATTTAGCAGCATGTTTCCTACGCTCCATGCTTGTAACACATGTGGGCTGCGTTACCAACATAGGTCTGTAGGCTCACACTAGAAAGGCAGGTACATCCCCCTACAGTTACCGCTCTTCAATGTGACAAAACATCACAGGTGCAATTAATGCCACACATTGAGGTGAAATAATAATAATGGGGAGGTGGCATTGATCTATAGGTCGCAGTGGGGCGCCAGCAACCATAGCATCAGCCCTGGACACACAAGGAGACATTTATTTATTTACCTGTTTTTAATATACCGTTTTTCTACCAGTCAAAATGGTTTACATTGACCAATGGGGCATGCCAGGTTACATTGAACTTAATAAATATAAAACAGCTAGTAACCAGGGGATTGAGGGAGCACGCAGGATTGTTATAAAGTTAGAATTTATGTTACAATGACCTTATGATACAGCAATGGGCTTATTATACAATAGAATATACTTACTGTACCTAAAGCTAAGGCAGGGTAAAGAGTCTGGAGTACCTGTTAAAGGAAAAAGACAGAAAGTATCAATATACCCAGGATACAAAAAGTTTGAGAAACAAAATAACTTGTTAAGAAGTGCAATATTATTCAGAAACTTATCGGATTTGATTCTTTTTCCTAGAGGGCTTACAATATAATTTTTTACTTGAGGGTTAAGTGGCTTGCCTGAAGTCAAAGAGCATCGGGGGGCTTTGGAATCTGGTTCTTTTATTATTTTTATGTTATTTCTTTCCAGTAGTAGTCGAAGGTGAATTGCAATAGTTATTTTCCAGTCCCTAGAGAGCTTATAATTTAAGCTTGTACCTGAGGCACTAGAGAGTTGAGTGATTTACCTAAAGGAAGGTCAACAGCCACGTTCTTTATTTCAGTTTATGCCTTTTAATAGCATTCAGGTTCAGAAGTTGTTTTCTAGTCCCCAGGGAACATGCAATCTAGGTCTGTGTCTAAGGCAAGTGCCTTGCTCAAGATTACAAAGAGCAGCAATGAGATTGGAACCCCTGATTTCCCTGAGTCCAAGGCAGTGTGTTACTATGAGGCTATTCCTCCACTCTTAGCCTGTTTCTCTATTAGGGAAAGAGTTCAATGAGGTACAGATGAGTAAATAAAAAACTGATTCAAATGTTATTACCCATGTATGAAATTAGTTTTATTCCTGTAACTTAAACTAGTATCAGCAGAGGATTTTAAAACGTGCATCCCTCCCAAAAGCACAAGGAAGGGGACAAAGAGCGAAAGGTATAAAAGGAAGGGAAGAGTATGAAACAAGAGGAAGAAGCTGCCAAAACGGCAGATCTGTTGTCAAAATTTGCTCATGCGCGGAATTAGTTTTACGTGGTCCTCAAAGCTTTCCAAGCACTTTAGAAAATATTAGAAATTGATTGGCGTCCTACTGCCAACTGCCCCAACTAATCTCTGATGTACACTGTGAGAGGTTTGCCACAGATTTTTCATTATTCTAATGCTGTGACCTCCTCTCCCAGTAGACCTCAGATCTTTATTCCACTAGTGCAGGTCTCAACGGATTCTCATTGAATCTAGGAGACAGCCCAAAAACAGAGCCAGTGGCTGAGACCCTTCTCGCCACTGTCCCCAGTGAAGTTGGAGGGGTGGGAGGGAAAATCTGCAGCAGCTCTTTTTAGAAACTGCTTTACTAAGGCTCTTTCCCCATTCTCAAAAAGAGTTGAATAAATCAGTCCCTTAAGGTGCCTCTCTGCACATCACTGACAAAAACCAGCAGTCTCCCTTCCCCAAACAAACAATCAGCACCACTTTGCCTCATATATCAACCCCCATGAGTCTCTGCCTCTCATATGCCTACAAGCCTTTCCCCCCTCTATCTCTGTTTCATAGCTTTAATTCCAATCTTCAAGCAATCTCTCTCGTTCTTTCATACTCCTTTCCAGCCATCACTAATCTCTTTCATACTTACCTCCTTCCAGCCTTCCCCTATTCCCCCCCTCTCTCTTATATCCCCTTCTAACCTTCACCCGGTCTCTCTCTCTCTCATATCCCCTTCTAACCTTCACCTGGTCTCTCTCTCTCTCTCATATCCCCTTCTAACCATCACCTGGTCCCTCTCTCTCTCATATCCCCTTCTAACCTTCACCCGGTCTCTCTCTCTCATATCCCCACCCTTCCAGCCTTCACTCGGGCTCTCTCTCTCTCATAGCCCCCACCCCCTTCACTCGGTCCCTCTCTCTCTCATATCCCCACCCTTCCAGCATTCACTCGGGCTCTCTCTCTCTCATAGCCCCCACCCCCCTTCACCCAGTCCCTCTCTCTCTCATATCCCCACACTTCCAGCCTTCACCCGGGCTCTTTCTCTCTCTCATAGCCCCACCCCCTTCACCCGGTCTCTCTCTCTCTCTCTCTCATATCCCCATCCTTCCAGCCTTCACTCAGGCTCTCCCTCTCTCTCTCATATCCCCCCCCACCCTTCACCCGGGCTCTCTCTCTCATATCCTCACCCTTCCAGCCTTCACTCAGGCTCTCTCTCTCTCATATCCCCCAACCCCCTTCACCTGGTCTCTCTCTCTCTCTCTCATATCCCCACCCTTCCAGCCTTCACTTGGGCTCTCTCTCTCTCATAGACCCCACCCCCTTCACCCGGTCTCTCTCTCTCTCTCTCATATTCCCACCCTTCCAGCCTTCACTCAGGCTCTCTCACTCTCATAGCCCACACCACCCTTCACCCAGTCTCTCTCTCTCTCATATCCCCCCCCAGCCCGCCGTCACTCGGGCTCTCTGTCTCTTAGCCCCCACCCCCATTCACCTGGCCTCTCTCTCTCTCTCTCTCTCATATCCCCCCCCTTCCAGCCTTCACTTGGGCTCTCTCTCTCTCATATACCCCACCCCCCTTCACCCGGCCTCTCTCTCTTTCATATCCCCACCCTTCCAGCCCACTCAGGTTCTCTCTCTCTCATATCGCCCACCCCCTTCACTTGGTCTCTCTCTCTCTCATATCCCTACCCTTCCAGCCTTCACTCGGGCTCTCTCTCTCTCATAGCCCACACCCCCCTTTGCCCAGTCTCTCTCTCTGTCTTATATCCCCACCCTGCCAGCTTTCACTCAGGGTCTCTCGCTCTCATATCCCCCACCCCCCCCCCTTCACCCAGTCTCTCTCTCTCTCATATCCCCACCCTTCCAGGCTTCCCCCGGTCCCTCTCTCTCTCTCATAGCCCCCACCCCCCTTCACCCGCTCCCTCTGTCTCTCATATCCACACCCTTCCAGCCTTCATTCGGGCTCTCTGTCTCTCATAGCCCCCACCCCCCCCCTTCACCCATTCTCTCTCTCTCTCTCTCTCTCTCATATCCCCACCCTTCCAGCCTTCACTCGGGCTCTCTCTCTCTCTCTCTCTGATAGCCCCCACCCCACTTAACCTGGTCTCTCTCTCTCTCATATCCCCCACCCCCTTCACCCGGTCCCTCTGTCTCTCATATCCACACCCTTCCAGCCTTCTCCTGTTCCCATACTCACTCTCATCACCCCCCCCCCCTTCACCCGGCCTCTCTCTCTCTCTCTCACATCCCCATCCTTCCAGCCTTCACTCGAGCTCTCTCTCTCTCATAGCCCCCATCCCCTTCACCCAGTCCCTCTCTCTCTCTCTCTCTCATATCCCCACCCTTCCAGCCTTCACTCAGGCTCTGTCTCTCTCATAGCCCCCACCCCTTCACCCAGTCTCTCTCTCTCTCATATCCCCACCCTTCCAGCCTTCACTCGGGCTCTCTCTCTCTCATAGACCCCGCCCCTTCACCTGGCCCCTCTCTCTCTCTCTCATATCCCCACCCTTCCAGCCTTCACTCAGGCTCTCTCTCTCTCATAGCCCACACACCCCATCACCCAGACTCTCTCTCTCTCTCTCACTCACTCTCTCTCTCTCTCTCTCTCTCTCTCTCTCTCTCATATCCCCACCCTTCCAGCCTTCACTTGGGCTCTCTGTGTGTCTCATAGCCCCCACCCCTTCACCCAGTCCCTCTCTTTCTCTCTTACTCCATTCCAGCCATTATCTGGTCTTGCTCTCTCTAATACCCTCCACTTCCAGCCTTCACCTGGTCTCTGTCTCATATTCCCCTGCCCCCTTTCCCAGCCTTCACTTGGTGTCTCTCTCTTTCATACTCCTCCCCCTCCTACCATTCTTCAATGGGTCTCTCCTTTGGAGGATGCCACTTATTCCTCTTGCCTTGCTTGCAGCTGCTAAAGAAAGCACACTTGCTCCTCGGCCATGATCCGGCTCTTGCAAGCGTGTGCTGTGCTGGAAGTTCGGGCTGGTCTTATGGTTTCAGCTCTCGTGAGCGTTGGACCCATAAGACCAGCAGAAACTTCCTCCATTGCATGGCTGATGCTTGTACAGAGCTGGATTGTGGTGGAGGGTCAAGTGTGCTTTCTTCAGCACTTACAAGCTCTGAAAAAGATTTGGGGAAATAAATCCCGGGTGCCAGGTTGCAATTTTTAGACACCATGGCGACCTGGCATCTGAGAGTTGCCAAGCCCTGTACTAGTAGATATGGCCTTATGCCATCTGCTTATAACTACTGGCAGCAACAATTTTGAATAATTGCTTCTGATAGCTAGAACAGCTCTAAATTACTTTTCCAGACTGACAATTTATTAATTAATAAAGTTGTCAATCATTAATGTTATAGGGTGAGTAGGATGCCCTTGCTGTCATAATGTCATAATTAGAAATGTGTGCAGTTTAAAAAAAACATCCGGAGGGGAAAAGAGAGAAGCAAAGAGTGTCTCTCATTGTGTGTGTATATATTAGAGGTGTGCAGTGATTCATTTTTGTTTGTTTGTTTTTATTATTTCTTTTCATTGCTAGGGTTTTTACCTTTTATTTTGTTTCATTTCCTTATTTGAGTGTACACTAACAGGTTCATTCCATCCCGGACGTAGATCCCCTCCGTAGTCTGTTCTGAGCCGGATGTACAGAGGGGATCGCGATTCTGATCCCGCGGGGCACGTCTAGCCCCATGGGATCAGAATTACGAACAGTCCTGTATGTGCAGGCTGGGACTGCGATTCAGCATAGCCTGCACGTACAGGATCTTCCCAGCTAACCCAGTCAAGGCTCTTCAATAGAGCCGTGGCATCATGGCATCATGTTGCCATGGCACCGTGGCTACATTGAAGAGCTGTAATGCTGGCCACCAGACTCCATCGCTGTATTCCCCATAGTCCGACCCCCAATCTGGCCTCCTAAGGCCAGGGTTGGGCTGTGGGGAATGTCTTCAGGCACCCCCTGCCCATCCATGCTCCAGGCCTCCGATTCTGGACATACAAGGAAGTTATTCCACCTCGGAGGTGGAATAACTCCCTGTACAAATCGCTGGCCCTTGGCATACAGGGCCAACATTAGAATCGGCCCTGTATGTCCAGGACCGGCAACCGCCAACTGCCCATCCAGACTCTGCGCCCAAGCTGCCCCTTCCCCGCCCCCGCCTAACTTCCTCACACAACCAGCGGGGAGGTTAGACGCAGTGGGGGTAGGCACTTACAAACAATAAATAATTGAAAGCAAGCTCTGCTACGAGGGGACATGGGATGAGGGTGAAAGGGGATAGATTCAGAAGTGATATGCGGAAATATTTCTTTACGGAAAGAGTGGTGGATCTGTGGAATAGTCTCCCAGTAGAGGTGGTAGAGATGAGGACAGTATCTGAATTCAAAGAAGCATGGGACAAACACAGAGGATCTCTAAAGGTAAAAAGGGGACTGTTGTAGTTGTTGATATGGAAGGACAGACTAGATAGGCCATGTGGTCTTTTTCTGTGGTCATGTTTCTATGTTTCTATACTTTGATTAGCTGCTATTCTTTAAGCATGTGCATAAGTTCAATCTCATGCACTTTCGATGTGGGTGTGCACAGGGGCGGAGTTTGAGCAGAGCATGGGTAGAGTACAAATTTACATATGCAAGTTATAAAACATCATAATTTACATATGTTCCTGTGAAATCTAGGCACCTAGTTCTCGTTACACTAATTAGGCCCCTATTTTATAAATTAAAGTAATCTACGGAGGAGGATTTTATGCTAGGAGCATCAGGGATGGATGAACAAAGCACCCAGGTAAGTAAAACATTAAAAGAAATGAGAGAAAAGGGGAAAAGGGCACCATGTGGAGCTGCATATACTAATGTCCATAGTATGTGAAATAAAGTTCCACATTTAGTAACCAATGGAAGAGATAGACTTGGATATAGTGGTAGTCACGGAGACAAGGTGCCCGATTTTCAACTGGATGGTGCTAAGCGTTGCATTGGCGCAGAGACCGCCCCCCCCCCCCTTCCGCCTAACCTGGATTTTCAATGGCGGGGTCATATGTGGCCCCTGCATTGAAAATCAGGATCTCCCACACATCCCGGACGCCACAAGAGCTATCCAGGTAGCTATGTTTAAGGCACAGAGGGCTAAGTGGGTGGCATTGAAAATCGGTGCTACCCAGTTAGCCCTTTCCTTCACCCCTGCTCCACCCCAGAATGCCTCTAGCATGTCCCGATGTTAACTGCATAGCATCTCGGCATGTTAGGGATGCAGTTATCCATGTAAATGCCTTCAAAAATTGGACCTAAAACATAAAGAAAACAATAACTAGGACATAGTTATACCAGGCTGATATCTACTCAGGAAAGGCAGTAGGAAGAAAGGGAGGAGGAGTGGTGCTATATGTAAAAAATATATATATATATATTAAAGAAACAGAACTTCAAGGATTGCAAGGGAAGGAGGAGACACTATGGGTTGCTCTGGAAAAAGGGAATGGAAAATCTATTTACACTGATGTGATATAGCAGACGTCCCTGACAAGCAGAAGAAATCGATAGAGAATTAATTGAAAACATTCACAATTGTTATTGCTATGAAAGGGGAAGTACTATTTGCAGAAGATTTCAGTTGCCAGATGTTGATTGGGATATCCCTTCTGCAGTTTCATAGGGAAACAGGGAAAGCCTAGATTCAGTACAGGGAGAACCGTTCTGGCAACTGGTAATGGAATCCACGCAGGAGGAGGTGATGCTGGAGTTGGCGCTTACAAACGGGGATGTTTCTAATGTTGTAGATGGTGATCATCTGGTGTGCATTAATCACTGGATGGTGAGCTTCAATGTTAGGACACAGGTAGAGATTGTACATTCAAGAACGAGAATCCCAGACTTCAGGAAAACTGACTTTGCAAAGAGGAGGGACTACCTCAAGGAGTTGTTAGCTAGTTGGGAACATCTGTAGGAAGTAGAACAGTAGTGAGCAAAACTGCAAGGAGATATTTTAAAAACAATGCACCTTTTTTTAGGAAAGTAAATAAAAGTAAGAGGAAAAGCAGACCACTATGGTTTTCAAAAAAAGTGGCTGAAAAGGTAGGAAAAAGATTAGCTTTCATAAACTGTAAGAAATCAGGAAGACAAACAGTAATATCTGGAGAAGCTAAGGGAATCTGGTAAAGTAGTCAGAAAAGCAAAAATGCTAATGGAAGAAAAAATAGCTAATACAGCAAAAAATGGGGACATGACTTTAAGTATGTTAGTGATAGGAGGAAGTACAAGGTGGCATTGCGAGACTCACGGATGAAGGGGAGGAATATGTAGAGGCTCATGAGGATAAGGTAAAATTGCTTAACAAATACTTCTGTTCTGTGTTCACAAATGATGGGCTGGGAATGGGATCTCAGAAAACAAACAAAAATTGGAATGGAAGTGAGGTAGAACTAAAACAATTTTCAGACTGTGTTCATGAGGAGCTAGCAAAACTAAACCTGGACAAAGTGATGGAGCCAGGTGGAATTCATCTGAATGTACTGAAAGAACTTAGGGAAGTACTAGTGGCTCCGCTAGCTGACCTTTTCAGTGCTTCTTTGGAGTTGGGAGTGCTCCTGAAGAGCTAGAGATAGGCGAATGTGGTTCCTGTTCACAAAAACAGAAGAAAGGAAGAGGTTGGTAATTACAGACTATCTGACCTCTGTGATGAGTAAATAAATGGTCTTTAACACCGTTCCACATCAGCAATATATAAATAAACTGAATTCCCTTGGAATGGACCCTAAAATGACTGACTAGTTAAGAAACTGGTTGAGTGGGAAGTAACAGAGGGTAGTGGTAGATGGAGTTCATTCTGAAGTAGTGGAGTTGCCACTGCTGTACCTTGGATCGGTCGTGGTCCTGTTCTTTTTAACATCTTCGTAAGCAATATTGCAGAAAGTCTGTCAGGAAAGTTATGCCTCTTTGAGGATGATACCAAAATCTGCACCTTGGAAGGTGTGAGTAAAACATGAGGAGGGATCTATTGAAGTCTGAAGAATAGTTGAGAATTTGGCAGCTGAGTTTTTTATGCTAAAAAAAAATGCAGTCATGCATTTGGACTGCAAAAACCCAAGGGAGCGGTACAATATAGGGAGTGAAGTACTTTTAATGCATGAAGGAAGAACGGAAACTGGGGATGATCATATTAGATGATCTTAAAGTGGTCAAGCAGGTAGAAAAGGTGACAGAAAAAGCCAGAAAGATGCTTGGGTACATACGGAGAGGAATGGTCAGTATTTTTGTATAAGTTTCTAGTGAGACCTCATTAAAATCATCTCTAATACCTGAAGATTGGAGGATCGCCAATGTAGCATCAATTTTTAAAAAGGGTTCCAGGGGTGATCCGGGAAACTACAGACCGGTGAGCCTGACATCAGTACCGGGAAAAATGGTAGAAACCATCATAAAGAATAAAATTACTCAGCATGTAGATAGTCATGACCTAATGGGAGACAGCCAACATGGCTTTAGACAAGGAAGATCTTGTCTTACTAATCTATTATGTTTTTTTGAAGGTGTGAATAAACAGGTGGACAAAGATGAGTCGGTTGATATTGTGTATCTGGACTTTCAGAAAGCCTTTGACAAGGTCCCTCATCAGAGACTTTTGGCAAAACTAAAGAGTCATGGGATAGGAGGCAGTGTACTATTGTGGATCAGGAACTGGTTAAAAGATAGAAAGCAGAGGGTAGGGCTAAATGGCCAATTTTCCCAATGGAGAAAGTGAATAGTGGTGTACCCCAGGGATCTGTGCTGGGTCCGCTGCTTTTTGACATATTCATAAATGACCTGGAAAGTGGAATAACGAGTGAGGTTATCAAATTTGCAGATGACACAAAACTATTTAAAGTTGTCAAAACCCAAGAGGATTGTGGAAAATTGCAAGAGGATCTTGATAAATTGGAAGACTGGGCATCAAAATGGCAGATGAAAATTAATGTGGACAAGTGCAAGGTTATGCACCTAGCGAAGAACAACCCAAACTATGGTTACACGATGCAAGGTTCCACATTAGGAACCACCACCCAGGAAAAAGATTTAGGCGTCATTGTGGATACCATGTTAAAACCATCTGCCCAGTGTGCAGCAGCGGCCAAGAGAGCAAATAGAATGCTAGGTATCATAAGGAAAGGAATGGAAAATAAAACAAAAGATATTATAATGCCTCTATATCATTCCATGGTGAGACCACACCTTGAATATTGTGTGCAATTCTGGTCGCCGTATCTTAAAAAGGATATAGCAATTTTAGAAAAGGTTCAGAGAAGAGCCACCAAAATGGTAAAGGGGATGGAAGGATACTCCTATGAAGAAAGGCTAAAAAGGTTAGGGCTCTTTAACCTGGAAAAGAGACGGCTGAGGGGAGATATGATAAAAGTCTATAAATTAATGAACGGAGTGGAACGGGTAAATGTAGATCGATTGTTTACCTTATCAGAATATAGAAAGACTAGGGGACATGCAATGAAGCTACAGGGTAAACTATTTAAGACTAATAAAAGAAAATATTTTTTCACTCAACGTGTAATCAAACTCTGGAATTTGTTACCGGAGGATGTAGTAAAGGCTGTTAGTGTAGCTGGGTTTAAAAAAGGTTTGGACAAGTTCGTGGAGGAAAGGTCCATAAACCATTATTAAGAAGGGACCCAGGATATCAATGCTTGAACCAATACAAGCATTGTGGAACCTGTGTCTTTTGGGTAACTGCTAGGTACTTATGACCTAGATTGGCCACTGTTGGAAACAGGATACTGGGCTTGATGGACCTTGGTCTGACCCAGTATGGCATCTCTTATGTTCTTATGTTCATTTGGAGTACCCTGTACAATTCTGGAGACTACATCTTCAAAAGGAACAGGATGGAATCAGACCAGAGGGTGGCTACTAAAATGGTCAGTGCTCGTCATTATAAGGCATATAGAGATAGACTTAAAGATCTCAATATGACAGGAGAGAGGAGATAGGAAAGACACATTTAAATACCTTTGTGGTATAAATGCACAGGAGGTGGCCCTCTTCCAGTTAAAAGGATAATAGGGGGATCATAGGTTGAAGGTGAAAGGGAACGGACTCAGGAGTGATCTGAGGAAATATTTCTTTATGGAAAGGATGGTGGATACGTGGAGGAGGAGACGAGAATTACATTTGAATCCTCAAAAGCACAGGACCAGTACAGAGGATCTCTGAGGGAGAATAAGGGATTATAGAACTTAATAAGTCCATGCAGTTTTTATCTGCTGTCATTTTCTATATTTTTGTTAAATACGTGTGTATTTTAGTTTATAAAACACTAGCATATATGGCTAAAAACACATATTAATGTAAGGCGTGATCATTTATACCAGGCCTAAGGCAGGCGTAAATGCCTGCACCCAAATTTCTATAGAAAATACTATAATTTATGTATGTTTATATATACATGTGTAACCTTGCACACCACTAACAATCTGCCTTAACTGTGCCCTTGTGCACACTCAACGTGAAAGTACATGTGATTGGATGTGTACACAAACTTACATGACAGCATCACATACATATGTAAGAGGGTCAATAAATCTAGGCATCCTTTTGTAAAACTACTCCCTAAGGTGGCAAGTTGCTAAGCTGTGATAAAATGTCACATTTTATTGCAGATAATAACCTGCAGTTAATGAATAATGTAACTTGCAATCAACTTTGCAAGTTGTTCACTTTCACCCAGAAGCACTGAGCTACTAACGCATAGTATGATGCTCATGGGGCTATCTCGAAGCAGACAGAGTTAAAAGTGCCCCTCCACTTCCAACCAAGATCCCCCACCTTCCCCGAGGATATCCCCTTCTTCCCAGTCAAGACCCCTACCCATGAAGACAACCCAAGATCCCTCCCCACTTTAATCTACTGGGGTTTCTGTAGTGCCTAGCAGGGGACGCAGAAGCAATCCCCAGTTTTTGCTGCCCTTTCAGGTACCCCATTCAGAATGGTGCCCGTCAACACCTAGGAGTAATCTCACAGAGCTACCACTAAGGGTCAAGCTGCCAAATAAGAGCACCTGAAAATGTGACTGTTACAAATGCTTTTGCTGGGGGAAGGTTAGTGGCAAACTGAGAATGTTGTGCTAATGCGAGAGGTAGCAAACACAAAGCATATAGGACTGCTGAGGAGTATATGAGCCTTAGCAAGGACACCGAAAAACGAGCCTTATCAAAGGCGGCACCAGCAATCTGGAGCGCCCTCCCCGACGAACTGCATTCAACAACAGACCTTAAGGAGTTCAGGAAACTACTGAAGACAACCCTCTTCACAGAATACTACGGTGACATTACTTAAACCATGCAACAGACACCTCAATTCCCCCCAAATGTCACTATAATTGTAATTAAGCAAGGAACTGATACCCATAGCATTGTAAATAGCGCACACTGTAAATAGCACCACAAGAATCAACGTCCAGACATGCTCACACACATACACTACTCACTGCATGTACACACTATACACTGTATCTTATTGATTGTTTGCTGTTCAGACCGCCTTGATTGCAGGATAAGGCGGTATAGAAATACGTTCAAATAAATAAAATAAATAAATAAATAAATATTGGGGGGGGGGTGGAGGTTGGAATTGAATACTAATGTCTGTGCAGGAATGTTTGTCACTGTATCATAGACTATAAACCCCCTCACCCACAACAACGCTTCACGGACACATGTAACCACCCTCAATGTGTTGTATAAACGTGCAAATACCTTCTCTGTAAGCCATTCAGATGTAAATAGTTAATACTGTTATCCAAGTTATTATACCTGTTCTATGTAATTACGGTGTAACCCCCACTGTAAACTCTCCCTGTTCCATGTAAACTGCACTGATATCGAAGAGCGCGGTATATAAGAGAAATAAATAAATAAATAAATTATAACAGTCCTTATGGGTAATGGTTATTGGAGTAGCTGCTGGACCTTTTTTTGCAAAGAAACAGCAGCTGTTTTTGAGATCACAGTGTGGAGAGTTGCAAGAAGTGTTGACAGTTCGAGTTCAAATGGTAAATAAAGGTAAAAGAAAAAGGAGATGACTATGGCTTTCGAAAGAAGTAGCTGAAAGGGTGAAGAAAAAAGAGGGAGGCCTTCATGAAACACAAGTTTTCACAGAGAGAGGAAGACAGGCACCTATATTTGGAAAAACTTAGAGAAGCTAGCAAAGTAGTCAGGAAAGCAAAGATTCAAAAAGAGGAGGAAATAGCCAATGCAATAAAATGGGGGGATGAGACATTTTTCAGATATGTTAGTGAGAAGAGGAAGGGCAAAAGTGGTATTGTCAGACTCAAGGGTGAAGGGGAGGAATATGTAGAAGCTGATGATGATAAAGCAGAATTGCTTAACAAGTATTTCTGTTCTGTGTTCACAGATGAAGAACCAGGAGCAGGACCTCAGAAAACACCCGCAAACAGGAACAGAAGCGAGGGACATCTTGAACAATTTTTAGAAGACTGTGTTTGTGAGAAACTAGCTTAACTTGAAGTAGACAAAGCGATGGGACCGGATGGGATACACCCTAGAATACTGAGGGAACTTGGCGACGTTCTAGCAGCTCCACTGACTGACCATTTCAATGCCTCATTGGAGTCGGGAGTGATGCCAAAGGACTGGAGAGAGGCTCATGTGGTCCCTTTACACAAAAGCAGAAGTAAGGATGTGGCTGAAAACTACAGGCCGGTTAGTTTAACTTCGGTGGTGAGTAAATTATTGGAAACGCTGCTGAAAGAGAAAATAGTGAGGTTTCTGGATTCCAGTGGATTACAGGATCCAAGGCAGCATGGATTCACCAGAGGCAGGTCTTGTCAGACAAATCTGATTGATTTCTTTGACTGGGTGACCAGGGAGTTGGACCTAGGGGGAGCCCTAGATGTGGTGTATTTAGATTTCAGTAAAGCCTTTGACACTGTTCCTAACAGGCGACTTATAAACAAACTGAGCACCCTAGGGATGGACCCTAAAGTTACTGCTTGGGTTAGAAATTGGTTGAGCAGGAGACAAAGAGTACAGATAAATGGAGCACACTCTGAGGAGAAGGAAGTTACCAGTGGTATGCCCCAGGGATCTGTCCTTGCTCCAATTCTTTTTAACATCTTTGTTAGTGATATAGCGGAAGGGCTGTCGGGTAAGGTTTGCCTCTTTGTGGATGATACCAAAATCTGCAATAGAGTAGACACCCAGGAAGGTGTAGATAACATGAGGAGGGATCTAGCTAAGCTTGAAGAATGGTCTAGAATTTGGCAGCTGAGATTTAATGTTAAAAAATGTATGGACATGCATTTGGGCTGCAGCAATTCAAGGGAGCAATATAGTATAGGGGGTGAAGTACTTTTGTCCACTAAAGAAGAGCGGGACCCAGGCGTGGTTGTGTCTTATGATCTTAAAGTAGCTAAACAGGTAGAAAAGGAGATGGCAAAAGCTAGAAGGATGCTTGGGTGCATACTGAATGGCTAGCAGAAAAAAGGAGGTGATAGTGCCTCTGTATAAATCTTTGGTGCAACCTCATTTGGAGTATAGTGTGCAATTCTGGAGACCGCACCATCAAAAGGATATAAACAGGATGGAGTCAGTACAGAGGGTGGCTACTAAGATAGTTAGTGGTCTTCATTATAAAGCATATGAAGACAGACTTAAGGATCTTAATATGTACACCTTAGAGGAAAGGCGAGATAGAGGTGATATGATTGAGATGTTTAAATACCTCCATGGCATAAATGTACAGGGGGAGAACCTCTTTCAATTGAAAGCAAGTTCTGCTACGAGGGGACATGGGATGAGGGTGAAAGGGGATAGATTCAGGAGTGATATGCGGAAATATTTCTTTACGGAAAGAGTAGTGGATCCATAGAATAGTCTCCCAGTGGAGGTGGTAGAGTTGAGGACAGTATCTGAATTCTAAAGGAAAAAAGGGGACTGTTGTAGTTGTTGATATGGAAGGACCGACTAGATAGGCCATGTGGTCTTTTTCTGTCGTCATATTGCTATGTAAATGATAGCAGCTGGTATGGAATAAGACCACATTTAATTATGTAGAGGACTTCTTTAGAAGCATCTAGGACGGAATTTGAAGACTGCAACAACTCTGCAGTGAAAAAGGGTTTGGCTTAAGACTGGCTACAAGGTTTCATCACCAAGAAACCTTTGAAGGAGACCGTTAGAGAGGCTGGATGTGACACTCTGCTGATTAGAAATTCCAGATTTTATGGGGATAGATCCATCCAAAAGTTTCTGTCCCACAGCATTTTCTTTTAAGCTCCAGCACAGATCATTAGGCTGCCTCTGCTGACTCAGGTCCATAACAATTTACACCTTCTGTGCAGGAAAAAGCACTCTTGGATCCTCCATCCACATCCAAACCTTCACCTCCCCGGCCATAAGGAAAGAAGTTGGTTTGCAATATATTGCTATGGGTGCGACTGTGGCCCCTTCTATAGCCACTATATACATGTCCTGGTTTGAGGAATCATATATCTACTCACATCCATTGTTCCCCAAGGTTTTATTCTGGAGAAGATTTCTGGATGATGTTTTCTTTATTTGGACTGGCAACAAGGAAGATTTGGATTCTTTTTTGGGTTCTCTGAATTTGTTTAAAAATAACATACAGTTCACGGCACAGGTAGAACCAGGAAAAATCCAGTTTTTGGACATCATGATTGAGCTAACTTCAAAATGTTTTTTGACCTCATTATACCGGAAGCCAGTTCAACGTAATATGCTGTTGAGGTTTGACAGTTATCATCCTCCTGCCCTCAAACGTGGTCTACCATATGGACAATTTTTGCGGCTTCGCCGCAATTGTACAGAGTTGTCCGATTTTAAACTCCATGCCAAAGACTTGAGCTCTTGACTTTTATCTAGAGGTTATCCACCTAATGTGGTTAGATTAGCTTACAAGCGGGCTTGTCACACACATCGTGAATGGCTTTTGGGCCCCCGAGATCCTTTACCACCTAGTGACAAAATAGCGGGCATTTTTCCCTATATGAAGGGAACATCAGCGGTTGTTCGGCTGGTTCATAAATTTTGGCCTATTTTGGCGATACATTCTTGTTTTAGAAAACAACTGCAAATCGCCTATTCTCGTAAGGCTAATTTACGGGACTTGCTGGTGAAAACTATTGCCCCTCTTGATCGCCCTCTCCTGGGGCATGAGAACGCTGGTCATTTTCCCTGCGGGTCCTGTCCTTATTGTTCAGACACTTTGTCGGGTCCGGTTTGGACCGACAGCTGTACTCAGAAATATTATCGAACTTGCTGGCATACGGATTGTACCACTGATTTTGTGGTTTATTTAATCGTATGCCCCTGTGTGCTTTTTTATGTGGGGCGGACCTCGCGAGTTTGTAAGTTGCGCCTAGGGGAACATGCCTCTCGGCTGCGCACAAGGCTTTTGACAGCGCCTTTGGTAAGTCATTGCTTGGAGCGTTTACATCTTTTTAAGGATCTCCGTTGGCGAATTTTGGACCATGTGCCCCCCAATCCTCGGGGTAGGGATCGTGTTCAGACTTTACAAAAGCTGGAGCAAAAATGGATCTTTCGTCTGAATACAGTGTATCCGGAGGGTTTAAACCAACAGCTGGACTGGCATACTATTTCCTAACCATTCAGATAGGGAAGGGGTTTCTGATTGGTGGCTCCTCTTCCCTCCCTTCTCTGATTGGTTTCTCTGTGTATGATTCACCTGATGGGAGTGTTCCCTTCATGAGTAGTGGACTAGCTGTGAAGTCTGGGTTATAAAAACCGTTTTATTCAGAAGCGGTCTCAAGGCTGAAGCAACTTAACAGTGGTCTGACCTGAAGCAGGGGGCTTATGGAGGTATCTCCGAAACGTGTCACGTCGTATTTGGCACACTGTTGACTACAGCGAACCTGCAGCCTGCTCTTTTCAACACGCTAAGTATTAGCTGACTTTTAACAAAGTTTTTTCAAAATTAAATGATTAAAAGGGACGGGCCACGGTGGTGAGAGGTGTTTTTCCTCTATACTGGGCTGGCCATTCCGACAAAAAAAAGTGTTCTGAAAAAAAAGTGTTCTGAAAAAAAGTGTTCTGAATAATAGGTTCTTTTTTCTACTGGGTTTTTGTATTTTTGGTGGTGATTAGTGCTCTGGTGGAAGGTTTTTGTGGTGGATCTACTTATCTCATGCATGTTCATTGTAGAGATTCTGAAAACGCAACTGGCTAGGGTTCATCTAGGACAGATTTACGACCTGCTAGTGTAGGTGCGCAAATGGGAATGACTGGTGTCATTTATATCGGCATAGCAGCCACAAAGACAAAAATATAAGAGCCATTTGAAAACTATAAACATATGGCGGCTATTGCAGAAAGGCAAACCAAGATGTCTGCTCTTTCAAATTTATTTCAAAGCAATGATGAAAAGCAGCTAAAAGAAAAGAAATATGTAAGACTTTCTCTGAATTGACATGAAAGTAAATATTTTCAAGTCAGATGCCTCAGAGACAAATGAAAGGTATGTTTTTTGGTGGAAGAACATTTCTTAGCAGGATGAAGCTTGGTACTAGATAAATATTTATTTATTTTCATTCTCTTATATACTGCACTATTCTGTATCAGTGTGGTTTACATTGAACAAACTGAAATTACATTGAACAGGGCATTGTAACTTGGAGATAACTATTTTACAGGGAACATGGGCTATGGAGGGTTAAGTGGCTTGCCCAAGACCACAAGGAGCACCTGTGGGACTAGAAACCCCAGTCCTTCTGGTCCATGGTTGCTGTCCTCTAGTGGGATTTGAACCCCTGACCTTCTGGCCTGAAGTACCTTGCCCCAACCACTGGGCCACTCCTCCACTCCAATATAGGCAGGTTGTGTTATGAGCTTACTCTAGATAGCATGTTTTAGGCAGCTTGGGCCAATCCAAATATCTATGCATTTTATTTACAAACTCTGAAAAAATTATCACCTTCGACAATAGATATTCAAGAAAACCCAAAATTTATTGATTATTTGCCCTTTGGAAGCCAAAACTGCTGAGCTGAATTAAGTTCAAACCTGGTCTGTTGAAACATGCAGATTCTGGCAATTTAAATAGCTATACTCCTTGAATCTCTTCAAAGGAAAAAAAATACTATAGAGCAGAGCTTTCTATAGTTCAGTTAATTCAATACAGAAGAAGAAATTTCCCAAGAGGATTGGAAAGTTGCAGGTTTATTTTCCCAGACAGAGTGAAGTGAAGGAATTAATAATGGATGTTGTCTAAAATGTTCTAGTATGCCAAACTACATTGGTTGAAATTGGAGCGCTTTTTCCCTTGTCATGAAGGATAAGAAACCAAGACCAGCATTATACCACTTCGTCGACGTCCTCTAAAAATAAAAGTAGTTTTCTAAGAAGAATAGGTTCTCATTACAGAAAACTAAATTTATGAGTGAAAGTAAGAGGGAGATGATGGGAAAATACTCAAGAGGAGAGACAATTGAGAAGGTAGGAGTGGGAGCTGGCTGTTTGGGTAACCCATCAATTTCTGTGGAACTACAAAAGGCATGGATGCCTGCCTTAGAAGAAGTCAGCTTATTTGATCAGGAAATAATTTTGTCTACCTTCACCAAAGGTATGGAAAATTGCTGCTGGTACAGAAAAAAGTTGTGATTAAGCACCAAAGCAAGAAGATCAAGAAAAAAATGTTTTGGAATGCGTTCTGGAAGAGGAATTGAGCATTGCAAAAGACCAGACAACACCTCCTTTTGATCAATATTGGTGTACAAGGACTGGACATCAAGGGTGACAAGAAACGTACAAGTGAGCACATCAGTACAGGCTGACAGCTGATGCAAAAAATCCCCCGTGTCTTTTATATATGAGGGCACAGTCGCTGCCAAAGGTTGCAAAAAGAGATCACAGAACTGAGACAACGGTTCTAAAATCGAATCTCGGCAAGACACTATGGGACGACCCGGGGGGGTCACATAGCGTCTTATGTATCTTAGGCACAAGATAAAAAATAGGGACCTTCAGATGTTTATTGATCAAAAAATCAGCCTCTTTCCGGGTCAACCAATTATTCAAAAATGCCTGGGACACCAGCTGAGAAATGTGATCCATAAGGCTCGTAGTGGGATCATCAATCAAAGTATAATGCTTACGATTGTCCAAATGTACATACATTTCACGATCATATTGCTCAGTAGATAGAACCACTGTTTCACCGCCTTTGTCAGCCCGTCTGATTACCAAAGACGATTTAGACAGCTCACTCAGAGCCTTGTACTGGTTTCTGGAAAAATTATTATAGAAGGAAAAATTGGTATTCTCCAACTGTGACAATTCATTCAAAATAAGAAGTTGAAAAGTAGAAATGGCCGCCGGGACAGTTGGATGCGGCCATTTCTACTTTTCAACTTCTTATTTTTTAATGAATATTCACAGTTGGAGAATACCTCACGAGTTTGTAAGTTGCGCCTAGGGGAACATGCCTCTCGGCTGCGCACAAGGCTTTTGACAGCGCCTTTGGTAAGTCATTGCTTGGAGCATTCACATCTTTTTGAGGATCTCCGTTGGCGAATTTTGGACCATGTGCCCCCCAATCCTCGGGGTGGGGATCGTGTTCAGACTTTGCAAAAGCTGGAGCAAAAATGGATCTTTCGTCTGAATACAGTGTATCCAGAGGGTTTAAACCAACAGCTGGACTGGCATACTATTTCCTAACCATTCAGATAGGGAAGGGGTTTCTGATTGGTGGCTCCTCTTCCCTCTCTTCTCTGATTGGTTTCTCTGTGTATGATTCACCTGATGGGAGTGTTCCCTTCATGAGCAGTGGACTAGCTGTGAAGTCTGGGTTATAAAAACCATTTTATTCAGAAGCGGTCTCAAGGCTGAAGCAACTTAACAGTGGTCTGACCTGAAGCAGGGGGCTTATGGAGGTATCCCCGAAACGTATCACGTCGTATTTGGCACACTGTTGACTACAGCGAACGCGAACCTGCAGCCTGCTCTTTTCAACACGCTAAGTATTAGCTGTCTTTTAACAAAGTTTTTTCAAAATTAACAGGCTAACATTTATACATTATTATTACATACTCTATTTTCAAAATAAATATCACTAATACACTATTAACCATACCACACTCTCATTCACATGATGATTATAGATTTAAACTAACAATGTATATATGTTCTAATATGTTATACCTTTAATGTTACAACATTCCTTGTAAATTATAATTATCTGTTCTATGTAAACTGACTTGGTATATTACATACCAATTAACCTACTGTTCCATGTAAACCGCATTTGATACTAGGGAAAGAGCGGTATATAAATAACTGTTAAATAAATAAATAAATAAATAAATAAATGATTAAAATGGATGGGCCACGGTGGTGAGAGGTGTTTTTCCTCTATACTGGGCTGGCCATTCCGACAAAAAAAAGTGTTCTGAAAAAAAAGTGTTCTGAAAAAAAGTGTTCTGAATAATAGGTTCTTTTTTCCACTGAGATAAGTAGAAGCATAGACAATGATGGCAGATAAAGACCATACAACCTATCCAGTCTGCACAAATTTGCATACAATGGAGGCAGTGCATGCAATTCCATCTCATGCATATTCATTGCAGTTATCCAGAAAGCCCAATTGATTTGAGGGACGCCAGGTAGGGCAAGGGAACCATTGCTCTAAACATTTGTGATGGTCTCTGCAGATTGTAGGTTGTTGCGGAGGTGAACCCACCCACTGATTTCATAGCCCATTTTAGAGTCACAACCCTCAGTTTGGAAACTGCTGAATTACCACCGTTAACAGGAATTAAAGAAGGACATTAATCTGCTTGACCTTAGACTGATTAGCATGACTATTCTAACTTATATAAAGGATCTATATAACATTCCATGAGATAGTGAGCCCAATATCTTCCCAGTACAAGATATAAATATCCCAGAATGCTATAGAATATGAAGGACTAGCATGTCAAATAATATTGCACATGTCTCTGTGTTGCCCAGAACAACAGAACAGTAGCACTCGGGCACGGTGAGGGTAATTTTATAGCAGGCTGCCAAGCAGGCACCTATTCTGAGGCTATTTTATAGATGCATAGGTGCTTATGGGGGTTATTCTGATCCTCAAATAGCGAGGTTGTACATCTGGATTGGACATACAATCCACGAACATGCCTGGGATGCTATTCTTGTTCTTGCACTCCCCGCGCGTACAGAGGGTTTGTGCGGGGAGTGCTGGATGGGTACGGGAGTGAGCCAAAGCACCCAGACATACAAAGGCCATTCCAATCAGACATCTGAATGTCCACAGGCAGACACCCGGCTTATTCCACCCCAAAGATCGAATAAGTCCCTGGCACACCGGCAATTGCAGGCTGCAGCTCCCCCCTACCCCTGCACTCCGCCGCGGGGGTGATTCCAGTGCCTAATACTGGGCTTGGGTGATCCCCTCAAGGGCTGGGTGGTGGGGAGAAGGGGCTTTTCCACAGCTGACCACTTTGTTGCTCCAGCTGGATGTACCGGTGCCATGGCAACAGAATGCCACTGCACCGGCACACCAACACACCAGACAGAGCATTGGGAGGGCTGGACGGGCAGAGTGCTAGATGTATCCTGCTGTGGAATTGGGAGCATGCCAGGCCATCTAAGTGCCCCGATTGGGCAACTGCGGGAACGTATAGCTCCCACAATTGCATAATTGGGTACCCAGCAGCCCGGTACATCTTTTGGCCATCCTGACGGCCTGGACGTGCCCCTTGCAGAATTGACCTCCATGTGTCTATAGAATACTAGAGATAAAGTGGCAGAAACAGTGTAGCTCTAAATGTACACAGCTGAAGTACACATGTATATGTATATCTTATAAACAATGGGCATGTTTACTAAAGTGCACTACCAGTTAGTGTAGGGCTTACCAGGTGCTAAATGCACTGTGCTGTTACCATGTGGCAATGTAGTAAAGACCCCATGCTAAGTGCTTAGCGCATGGTGGGGTAATGACTGGGAGGGTTAGAAGTGGAGTGTGGATGATGTTGGCACGTTGTGGTTAGCATGGGGATCGTTGATGTGCACACAATGCAAATGTTACCATTAGCACTGGTGTACTTGCCTGTTCTTCAGTGGGTGGTGGTAAGTACACCTGTGTTAAGTGTGCTTGCAGTTTAGCACACTGAGCTGTATCACCCTGCAGTAACTGTGTGGGACATGTTGGGCATTCCTTTAACAGTTAGCATGGGTTTACTTCATCTACTGCTCTACCATTGGGGCTTTACTAAAATGGCTATTGTTGCAGGGGTTAACATGCCCCAACCTGTGTAAATCGTGACTCTGCCAGCTCTATCCAAATTCTGCCCCAAAACACACAATGTGGATTGCATACAAGTAGTGCCACCTTGTTATCGGGCATAGTTTTATGCACATAACCCTGGGGTAATTTTCTAAAACCTCGTTTACATTTATAAAAAGGCCTCCACGTACAAAATATCTTTTATAAAATTATTCTGGTTGAGGGTAATTTTATAAGGGAGTGCCTAGTAAAAATACATTTTAGGGAACCTAAGATAAGCCTACAGATACTTACGCACATAGTTTGGGTGGCCCCTATTCTACAAGTATGTGCGCAAGTTCGATCTCATGCAATTTTGGTGTGGGTGTGCACAGGGGAGGACTTTGGGCAGAGTATAGGTACAGTGCGAATTTATACGTATGTTATAAGATACTGTAATTTTGTGTGTATTCCTGTGAAGTCTAGGCACCTAGTTCTTGTGCCTAGTGTGTGCGTGTTTTTATACCAATGAGCCTTCCATTTATAAAGTAATCTACTGCAGAGGCTACTCTGCTTATCTTTATAACATACTAGAGTGGCAATGCCTTAATCTCTTACAACAGCTCTGGACAACAGCTCCAGAGCTCCAGAGCTGTTGTAAATAACCATGCATACATTTTGCAAATATGCATGTTGATTATAGTATATTATAATCTATGTGCATACCTGCTTCCACCGCCCACGCTCGACCCAATCTCCGCCTTTGTGCATGCCCACAGTGAAAGCATGTGCCATCTAATCAATGTATGTACATTTATGCTGGGCACTAATATGCGCTTAATGACTAAAATAGCATGAAGTAGGTGTATTCATTGCCATTTAAAGTACATGCCACTTATTATCCCCTTAATGCATGACTATATACAGATGCTTCGTCTGCTGAACATCTACAATGGATGGAAATGTAAAGCAGAATTTAATATTAGCATCAACAGAAATCTCATACAAGAACAGGAAAGGATATATGAATCCAGCTGTTATCTCCTCGTACTTGGAGCTTCCAACTCAACCAGATCCAGCCTCTGGTCTCTACCGGAGCCACAGAATTACGAGTCTTTATTTACAACTGCATAAGTTTTACCCTACTTTCCCCTTCCTGTCTAGTTACTTATAGTAATAGTCAATAGACAAGGGCTTGGATTCTGCCGCTGCGCGGTAGCTGCACCTCTCCTGCTTCTGCAGTATCTCCAGCACCCAGTGGCTCGGGGACTATTAACTGGTTCTGGGAATCTAACCCAGACCCTCCACATGGCAATATGCAACAATGTCTTACGTTTAAGCCTCTGCTAACGTAAACCACAGTTTCTTTCATGGTACTAGGCCTCTGTTTATTTAAACACTAACTCAGTAGGTACAGTCATCATTTATAAATCTTATATATTGCCTCCCCAAATCAAGGACCATCCAAGGCAGTTTACGATAGTACTGTAGATTAAATTAAAAGCCAACAACAAAATGGGCATCACAGTTTACAGATAACAAGTTCCAGTATAAAGTGCGTATCTCCTCCAGTTTCTGTCAAAAGCCCATAGAGCAGGAGTTCTTAACCGGGGGGGGGGGGGGGGGAGAGGGGGGGTAAGTTTTTTAGGGTGCTCCTAATGAATATGAATGAGATATGTTGCAGGAAACACAAAAAGAGAGCCTAAGCTCTCGCAGAGGGGAGAACCAAACACAAAGAAAGCGAGAGGTGTGTGGAGGTCACAGGTGTCTTAATTAATGAAGACACCTGCGACCTCCGCACGCCTCTCGCTTTCTTTGTGTTTGAGATATGTTGCATACATACTGTAAAAGACCCAGTACATGCACATTATTTTATCCATATTCATTGCAAATAGCCTGAAAATCTGACTGCTTATGGGACCAGTAGGACAGGATTGAGTTTTAAGGACCATACCAAGCTATAAACGTTCCCTGAGAGACTCATGAACCTAGTGCCCCCTCCCCTTCTTCCCCAACCCAGCAGCACATAGGAACTTGCTCTTGTTGGGCTTGCTAGAAGTCCAATGATGACATCGGCACCCCTTCTACACTTGCATCCCGTGAAGCCGCATTGCTCGCTCAGCCCTGAGCGCAGCTCTGAGTGCTATAAGGTCTCCTTATTTGTATTTCCTTCAATCCATTCACCAGTGTTTCAGATGGCAAAGCATCAGCTTCTAACTCACTCGGACCCTCCAGTGTGAGGTCTGCCAGAGGTTAATCCTAACCCTGCCCCTGCCTCTCAACAACATGCATTATTAGAGTCAATATTTTGCTATATTCTATCATAGCTTTCACTTTTCTTTTCTATTTTATGTTAATACTGTAACAATCGCTAGCTGGCTTTGCCTGAGGGATGGATTCATTTCTCTCCTGTCACAGTTCAAAATGCTATAGTTCTCTACGGACTCTATCAGTTTTCACATGATGCAGCTCAAATTAATAATGCTCTTTCAGAAGATGAAAAACTGGGGATGAAGCGAACCGGATTCAAACTCGGTTTTTTGGGATTGAATGATAAGAAGCTGTTTTTTTAAAAGATCTAGCAGACTAACCAAAGAATTAGGTAGTAGGATTTTTAGGGGTGAAAATGTTTCGCCCTGAATGGCTAAATCTTAAGATCAATAAGTGGTTGATTTAGGAGGTCATTTCAGAAGGGTTAGGCTGTATCTACATAGAAAAAAAGCTAGGCTACACATGGAAGAAGCGATGTTAGAAAAGCCGCTGACCACAGATACATGTCTGGAGCATAGTGTGAGCAGACTTCTAAAATACAATTGTGGACAACATTATTGGCCCCCTTGAAGTTCAACCTGGACCTGCAGTCGGAGCAAGATTATGTGACGTTCAGGAGGAATTTGAAGACGTGGTTATTTCCTGCTTAATTTAGCCCAGGTTGGGTAAGTCTGAGGGCCCAGAGAGTTGGTTGCAGGTTGTATATTGGATTACTGGGTCATTGTGGATAACATGTTAAAACCCTCGGCCCAGTGTGCAGCGGCAGCCAAGAGAGAAAATAGAATGCTAGGTATCATAAGGAAAGGAATGGAAAATAAAACAAAAGATATTATAATGCCTCTATACCGTTCCATGGTGAGACTGCACCTTGAATATTGTGTGCAATTCTCCGGCGAAGAAGCATGCTGTGACTGGGGCTAATCTCGGGGTTTTTCGCCCCCCCCCCCGGGCTCTCCCGATTGGACCGCCATAGGGGCTGGTGCCCCGGTGCTCTCCGCTCACCCCCACACGACGACTTTTGGAGGCGGCCTGGATCCAGGAGGCAGACGCCGTGCGGTGAGTGCAGCTGCACTGCGAGGTGAGACGGCGTGTTGCAGAATCCAGCAGCGGTCGGAGCGGGGCCCCGCGGCGGCGGCAGCCCTCTGATTGATGCATCCCGCCCCCCCCCCGCGTGTATTTACTGAATGGGCCCTGAGAGGGGGGCCGACACGGCAGCTACTGAGGGGGCCGGGGGCTGTTGTTGGGCCTTGATCTGGGTCGCCGCTTGCCTCTCCCGCCCCCCCGAGAGATCCTCGAGGGCCGAGCAGCCCGCTGGAAGATCTGTGCGCCCACCAGAAGACCCGTGCGCCCTGCAAAGTAATCCACCCTGCTGTCCACAAACCACCACACCGTACTTTAGCAGACACTGCACAGGGGACTGTGCCCTATCTTCAGCATACAGATGTCTGGGTCCTGAGTCTGGCCTTTGGCACGCGGAGTCTGAGTTGTGCCCCCCGCCTCCTGCCTCTGACCGGCGCCCTGTTGCTGCCGCACCACCAGCACACAGCAGCCTATACCCCGCACCCCGGGCCCTCCCCCCGGCGCACCGGAGTATGAGACCTGTGCCTCGTGTCAGACACGTCGGAGCCTGAGACCTGCGCCCCTCTTTCAGCACTCAGGAGCCTGAGACCGGTGCTCTGCCCTTGGCTCTCGGAGGCTTGCGACCGGCCCCTGCCTCTGGTGCACGAGAGTTGGAGACCCCTCCCTTGCCCCCAGCGCCTAGACGCCTGAGACACGGGCCCTTTCCCTAGCGCATAGCGGCCTGAGACCTGCACCCTTCCTCCAGCGCACGGGAGCCTGAGAAAAAAAAAAAAATTGTGACGCCTGAGACTTGGGCACAACAGAGGCCTTGGTGATGGCGGCAAAGGGAGGCCGCCGGGTGGAGAAGGAGAAGACCCCCCTGCCGCCAAGGGGGGGGGAGCAGTCCTCGCCGCCGAAGGGAGAGGCCAAGGCCACGGCGGGGATGGTGGACGAAATCTCCCTGGCCGTGGCGGGGGCGCTGTCTGCGCAGTTTGACGACCTGCGGGGCCGCATGGACCTAATCCAAACTTCAGTGGAGGCCCTGGGCGGCCGACTGCAGGAGGCGGAACACCGGATAGAGAGGTCAGAAGAGTATGTGTTGGAGCTACAGCAGGAGATGGCCCGGGTGAAAAAGTTACTCCAGGGGCAGGAGGCCAAGCTAGACGACCTTGAAAATAGGTCCCGCCGTAATAACCTGAGATTTCTTGGGGTTCCGGAGGTTATAGAGGACCAGGACCTACAATCCTACGTAGAGGACCTGGTGAAACAAATTCTGGCGAACGATCCTGAAGGCACCTTAGTGCAAATTGAGAGGGCACACCGGGTCGGGCCTAGGAGAACCAGTGACGGCCGACCTAGGGTGGTCCTAGCACGGTTCCTGAGATTCCAACAGAAAGAAGCAGTCCTGCGGGCCGCGCGAAAGAAAGGGACCATTCAAAAAGACAATGCCCGGCTACGTATCGTTCAGGATTACTCAGCAGCTCTGGGACAGCGACGACGAGAGTACGGACCCTTGTGCCAGATCCTGATAGATAATAATATCAAATTTATAGTGCAATACCCTGCCCGGCTGATCTTCACTCATGGGGGGACCCGTCGGTCCTTTGACTCCGCGACAGCAGCAACGCCCTACGTGGAGGAGATACGGCGGAGGGCTGCAGTGGCGGTCGAGTCCTGAGGTCCGGAGGGGAGGACTATTGATGTGAAGAACAAGCCAGGAGTCTCCACTTTGGACTTTAAAGCGATGGTGATGGTAACCGGGGTGGGGGAGGGGGAGTACGGGGCCTGTTCAAATTACTTCTAAGTGGGGTTGGCTGTTTTCCATGGGTGTGGGGGGTGGGTGGGGGACGGCTCGAGTAGTTGGGGTGTGTTTTGCCGGGGGGGGGAGTGGGGAGGGGGAGTGAATTTGGGGGGGCTCCGGGGGGCCCCCCCGGACGATTTGTAGCAGAGCCGGCACAATGGAGGGGTGAGGGGGTACCTCACGCATCTAGGAATACATAGAGGAGGGGAGGAGGATGATAGATGGGATAAGGAATTGGAGTGGGGAAGAGAGGGGGAGGGGGTGGGCGGGGGGGAGGGGGGAAGGGGTGGGAGGGAGGGGGGGAAGGAGAGGGTGGGAAGGAGAGGGAGGGAGGGGGAGGGGGTGTAGGAGGGGAGCAGTATTCTCGGGGACCAATGGAGGGGTGGACGACAAGAGGGATTATCCTTGTGGAGAAGAGGGGAGGACCTCAGGCTGGGGGAGTCCCTTCCTTAGATCAGGTATGGTTTATGCTGTATTATAATAGGCCTACTTTTGTATTACATGCCGCTTAAGATAATTTCTTGGAATGTATGTGGTCTGGGTAGCCCCATTAAACGGGCCAAAATCCTGCAGGCTCTAGCAAGGCAGAAGGCGGACATCGCTATGCTCCAGGAAACCCACCAGACTGCCGAAGAACACCGTAAATTATGCCGGGAGTGGGTGGGACAGGTCTGGGGGCTCCCAGCTCAGGGGAAGAAGGGGGGAGTAGTACTCCTGATTCATAAACGGGTGAGGCTGGAGGTTGTCCAGGACTTTGTAGACCCGACAGGCAGATTTATCTTGGTGCAGGGAGTCCTCGAGGGGAGGCCTGTCATACTGGGCAACCTGTACTGTCCAAATGTGCTTGACTTGCCCCTTTTTGCCCGTCTTGCCTCCAAGATCGAGACATTGCCGGAGTCCCCCTTGATTTTGGGGGGAGATTTTAATGGGGTCATGGATGTCGAACTCGATACTTCTAAGGGGGGGGGGAGCAGAGAGACAGAATCGCGACGGTTCGGGCCTTGCGACGTTTATGTTCCCGGCTGGGGTTGGTGGACCCTTGGCGACTACTACACCCGGCCGAACGGGATTACACGCATATATCTCGGGCTCATGGCACTAGCGCCCGTATAGATTACCTGTTGATCTCTACCGGTCTGTTTTTGTTAAAGTAGCGGATGCTCAGATAGGGCCTATGGAGATATCTGACCATGCGTTTGTTTGGCTCGACGTCCATTGGACTGGGAACTCTCCCCGGTCCCCGACATGGCGATTTCCCCTTGAACTATATAGGGACGCGCAATTTCGTTCTTTTCTTCAGCAACGATGGCAGGAATTCGAAGCTGATCATAGGGGTCACCAGGATGACCCCGAACTGCTCTGGGAAACTGCAAAGGTGGTTCTGCGGGGGGACATAATAGGGTTCCTTGCCCGGAAGAGAAGACTGAGGGCCAAACGTATTATTGGTTTAGAGAAGTTGGTGACGCGGCTACGGCGTCAAGGGGCTCAAAACCCGACGGCAGGGCTTAAAAAGCAGCTGTGGGACTCTCAAATGGAACTAAATGAACTCTTGCACCAACGGGCAAAGAAATCTGTGTTATACTATCGGTACCAACTTTATCGTTATGGGGATAAGCCCGGGAAACTATTGGCCAGATGCCTTCGGGGACCTAGGGGCTCTAAACTGGTGCCGGGTTTGCGGGATGACTCGGGGGTGCTACATCGGGAGAACCCGGAGATTGTGCGGGTTTTTCGTTCCTTTTTCCAGAGCCTCTATACCGCGGAGTCGCCCTCCCTCACGCAGATGGAGGAGTATGTGGGGGCCTTGGAGTTACCGCGCTTGACCGCGGAGCAAAGAGCGCAGTTGGAGCGGCCGATAACGGCGGCCGAGTTGCAGGGGCTATTTCCAAGGCCAGCTGTTATAAATCCCCGGGATCTGACGGGCTTGGTGCGGAATTTTACAAAATTCTTAACGATTTGATTTCCCCAACGCTGGCCGCCGTGCATAATCGGAGGGCGCAACAGGGCTACTTTCGGTGGGGGGCTAATCATGCCCATATTGTCCTTATTCCTAAACCGGCGAAGGATCCCCTCTCTGCGACTTCGTATCGTCCTATCTCACTGCTTAATTTTGATCTTAAATTGATGGCCAAAGTTTTGGCAGACCGCCTGGCGGAGTTTCTGGGGTTGTTGGTGCATGATTGTCAAGTTGGGTTTGTGAAGGGGCGATACGGAGTCCGCAACCTGCGCAAAATTGTGGCATCCTTAGAGTGGGTCCAGCATAGACAACTGCCCTCTTTGCTTGTTAGCTTTGACGCGGAAAAAGCCTTCGACCGGGTGGACTGGCAATATCTGAAGTACATCCTTCCTTGCTATGGTCTAGGGCCTTTATTTTGTAGCATGGTTGCGAGCCTGTATGCCGACCCGACGGCGGCGATACTTTGCAATGGGGTGGTATCAGAGAAGTTTACGTTGCAAAGGGGGACTCGTCAGGGCTGTCCCCTCTCTCCTCTCCTTTTTGTCCTGTCTTTGGATCCTCTCCTGCGGAGAGTGGCGGGAATGCGTTCCATAAGGGGGGTGAGAATGGGCGCTCAAGAATTTAAGATATCTGCTTTTGCCGATGACCTGTTGGTACATTTACTTTCGCCTACAGACTCCTTGCCGCTTCTCCTAGGAGAGCTCTGAACTTTTGGACAATTTGCGGGGCTACGTATTAATAGGGACAAATCCGAAGCCATGGACGTGTTGGGGAGCCTTCGGAGTGGCTGGCCGGGGGTCTTCCCTCTTAAATGGGCTGAGAATCAATTTGTATATTTGGGGATTGTACTGCCCTGCCATCCGGGACGATTGTATAGGTGCAACCTGCAGCGAATGCTGACCAAGGTGCGAACTCAATTGCAGGCCTGGCGGCCTCTCCCCCTGTCCCTATTGGGAAGGATTGCGGCGATTAAACTGGTGCTCTTGCCGCGGATCTTGTATTGGTTGCAGACCCTCCCTGTTTGGCTTCTCCGGAGGGATGCCCGGCGCTTTGAGGTGGAATTCCGAGGCCTTCTCTGGGGGGGGGCGAGAGCCCGTGTCCCCTACGGTTGGCTGGTGGGGAGGATGCGCAATGGGGGGTGGGGGCTCCCGGATCTCGGTGCTTATGCATTGGCCTGCCAAGCGCGCCATTTGGGGGATTGGCTAGGTGACACTGACCTCTACACGCCCACAACCTTGGAGGAGGAATTTGTGGCACCCCACTCTCTGCGGGCCCTCTTGCACCTGGAGGTTAGCCAGTGGGCTACCCACTTGGCTGAGAGTGTGTTGCTACTCCCGGTATGCAAGACCTGGCGGCAGTTGAATACCTATTGGGGCCGTAATTGGAAGGCGTCAAGTTGGCTACCCCTTTGGGGAAATGCCAACTTTACCCCGGGAACGGAGACCGCGGCCTTCCGTTTTGTGGGGGAGAGAGGGGTCCATAGTGTGGGAAACGTGGTGGACTTGACGGGGAGGCCCAAACCCTTTCTTGCGCTTTCCCGCGAGTTTGACTTGCGGCCTCACCATTTCTTTGCATATATGCAAGTGGCCCACTATGTGGCCTCCCTTCCAGGAGAGGAGTTACATGGCGACCGCTCGGTCCAGATTATGGGGTTTTTTTGGCTTGGACGACACGACACGACCGTCAATCCGGGTTTTTCACCTCCGGTTGGAGCAGCTTCGCCAGCGCCCAGACTATTGCAGAGTGGAACAGGCTTGGGGGGCCGAAATGGGGCGGGAAATCCCCCGTGGCACTATTTTAGTGGCCCTACGGCGCGTGGTGAGCCTGGTGGAGGGGGCCCATTGGCGGGAAATACAATTTAAATGTCTAACCAGGATCCACTTCTCCCCGCGGAGGGCCCTTCGCTGCCACCTGACTGCGGATGGCAGTTGTCCGCGGTGCGCGGCGCCCATGGCGACTTTGTTACACATGTGGTGGGGATGCCGACGGATTCGCCCATATTGGCGGAGGATCGCCCTGTACGTAGCTAATCTGCTGGGACAACCTATTCAGTGGGATGCAGCCTTGGTGGTCTTGGATGTTTTGGCCCTTGCCTCTCCGAAGGGGAAGTGGGGTCGCTGGCTTGTGCGTAAGGCCTGTCTGGTGGGTAAAGGACCTCTGTTGTGGCGGTGGAGGGAGATCCACTCGCCCTCTTTTTGGGAGTGGCGGAACTCTTTCCATCAGCTTATGCTCCTGGAGTGTAGGGCTGCCCGGGGCCATGTCCAGCGATGGTCTGCCTTCTTGCTAATTTGGGATCCATACATTCAAAATTTGAGTGCCCGGACCCGTAACACGGTCTTGCAGTTGGGCTGTTAATACCCTCATCCACTGTTTTGTTATTTGGGTGAAATGTGGAACTCTCAGATGGTCCTGCGTGGCCGTGACATGTGGGGGGGGGGAGGTGGGGGAGGGGGGAGGGGAGGGGGTAGGGGAAGGGGGTGAGGGTAATTAATCTCTGAAAAATCCATGTAACCATCAATGGGTATTGCTCCTGGGGATAAGAGCTAACCCCAGAGAGTGGCGATTTTCTGTGTGTCTTGTACTTGTTGTTTGCTGTTGATGGTTCTAAATAAAATTTTGAAAAAAGAAAAAAAAAAAGGTTAGGGCTCTTTAACCTGGAAAAGAGACGGCTGAAGGGAGATATGATAGAAGTCTATAAATTAATGAACGGAGTGGAACGGGTAAATGTAGATCGACTGTTTACATTATCAGAATATAGAAAGACTAGGGGACATGCAATGAAGCTACATGGTAAACTATTTAAGACTAATAAAAGAAAATATTTTTTCACTCAACGTGTAATCAAACTCTGGAATTTGTTACCGGAGGATGTAGTAAAGGCTGTTAGTGTAGCTGGGTTTAAAAAAGGTTTGGACAAGTTCGTGGAGGAAAGGTCCATAAACCATTATTAAGAAGGGACCCAGGATATCAATGCTTGAACCAATACAAGCATTGTGGAACCTGTGTCTTTTGGGTAACTGCTAGGTACGTATGGCCTAGATTGGCCACTGTTGGAAATAGGATACTGGGCTTGATGGACCTTGGTCTGACCCAGTATGGCATATCTTATGTTCTTATGTTCTTATGCTATCTTCTGGGGTTTCGATGTGGTGGGAAAGTTTCTCTGCTGTCTATTTTTTTTTTGTTTTGTATTGTATTTATGAAAGCTTGTGCTGTATTACATGTTTGATTTTTTGTAAACCACTTTGGATGACTTATTGCCGACAAGGCAGTATATAAACTGTTAAGTAAATAGATAAACATATTTTAAAAAATGTTCTCATCAACATTTATACTGCTTCTAAATCCCTCATAAGTGTAAGCTAACTGCTTACTTGGACCTAGGGTTTGAAGAGTGATTGAGGAGGCAATTGTGCTTATCCTTCTGGCCTTGAAAACTACCTAAGAAAGCCACATATTTCAGGTTTAGAACTTGGCTTCTTAATTGATTCCCCTTTATGGAGCTTCACAGAATCCAGTGCTTTATTTACTTTATTTTATTTATTTATTTACATTTCTTATATACCGTGCTATTATAATCAGTGCAGTGTACAGTTGAACAAAACATACTACAAAGTGACATGCCACAATGTGTTTACAATGAACAGGGATAGCAAAACAGGGACGCAACCAGGGGAACTATTTACATATAATAATAATAATAACAATAACTATTTACATATTATAAAACTCTCTGCGAGAGACATATATGGTTCGTTTGCCAGAGGGTGTGTAAGTGGGACATGGAGGGAGGGCAGGAGGGGCTGGTTAACCATTCTATATGGGGGGCGGGGCTATGGGGCAGTCAGGATAGGAGGGTGGGGCTATGGGGTGGTCAGGGTAGGAGGGTAGGATAATGGCTGTGTGTTTTCCAGATGTAATCTCAGGATAATGTTTTAGGAACAGGTGATGTTTGAGAGCTTTTCTGAATAATGTTAGGTTTGTGATGGCACAGATTTCGGGTGGGAGGGTGTTTCAGGCTCTAGGTGCGAATAAGGAGAAGGCCCTGCTGGCTGTCATCTTTGTGCATTTCGTCAGCAACTTAGGGACTTCAAGTGTGTTCGTCAAAGTAGACCTCCTGCTCCTATTGACTGGTGTGCTGTGGATAAGTTTACTGATGGGCGTGGGGGGTTGGTTCTTTAGGGCCTTGAATGTCAGGACTAGAGTCTTGTAATGGATTCTCGCCTGCAGGGGTAGCCAGTGTAGGTTCTTCAGGACTGGTGTTATGTGGTCCGACCTTGATGCTCCTACAAGTACCCTCGCCGCTGAGTTCATGGCAAGGCGGATAGGGCTTAGAATTGACTGTGGAGGTCCGTGGAGGATGATATTGGCAAAGTCCAGATGTGGGATAACCAAGGCTTGGAAGATTGAACGGTAATCGGCTTTATGTGTATTTGGCAACATTTATACCTGTAGGGGGTGATAATGGCGGTGGCTAACCATTCTAATGTGGCTAGCCGTCACTACTTGCCTGGATTACCAAGAAGCTAACCGGGCAGCAAAGATATTCAGTTGCTGTCCAGTTAGCTTCCATGGCAAAAGTTAGGCCAGTCTTTGCTATGCCTTACTTTCACCACTTTGCCATAACTGGGCAATGACTCCACCATCACCACTGCCAAGGGTGGCACCTGGCCATAACTGGGAACACCCCTGGCATACCACAATGATAACCGGTTAGCAGTGGGGTGTGCAGCGGCAGCACCCATGGATAATCGGTAACTCTAACCGTGTTAGTGCCACTGAATATCCCAGATAAGGGAGTTAATATGGTTAGCAGATCTGCTAATCATGTTAATCCCTTTGACTATCCCCCTGTAAGCTACAAAATTGACATTTACATGTACAAAGTGGCATTTTAGAAAGGACGACAGAGCAAAACGCCCAAAAAATTCTCAAGGGCTGATTTTAGCAACTCGGACAACTCTGAAATGGACAGCTACATGGGGGTGTCTATCCTATGCTGAATGCATGTCCATGTGAGCTATTTTGCAAGCGAGGGTGTGCAGGGCTGGCCCCAAAACTGGTTGAAGATATTGGCTCCTTAGGCAAACCTTAATTAAGCCTTATGCCCTCCCTGGCTGATCAGAATCTATTGTTTAGCTTTGAATCTCCTGCTCTTTCTCTCCCCCTCCCCCCAGAAGCTACCGCACTAGGCAATTGCCTGGTTTGCCTGGTAGTTGGACTGGCCCTTAAGATGTGCATTGGCCTACTGAACTGATCTTCATTTTCCTGTGGTTTTCATTAGCATCATGGACAATATAGGGGATAGCAGAGTACTTTCCTCTCTATGCCCTCCAGGTGTCTGGATGGGAGAACAAGAACTTTTCTGATGCCTATTGATGACCTGGGTAGCACTATGTAACATAATATCCCCCAAGGAGCTAAAAAATCAAAAAAGAAACAAAACTGCAAGCTAGGCACAAAAGAAAACAAAAAAGAAGAAAAACACCATGTGAGAGAAAGGAAAGAAAAAACAATTTGGAACCAACTCAAAAAAATACAGAATTTAGGGATCCCACTGCCTTGACATGCATTTTAAATAACTGGGTCATTTAGGAGGTATGGCCCGCCTCTCTAAAGGAACCAGCTTGCATGGCCGTCTCATATGGCTTCCAAGCCTTCTGAGAGAAAATGGTCTTAGGTGGGGTCTTTTTGAAGCTCCTAACTCTTTCCATCAGTAGCTACCTAGAAATTAACCTGCCATCTTGGCTGCTCAGCTACTGTGCAAACGTTGGTACCATAGATATAAATGAGTGCTGCCTAGTGGGGGAAAAGAATAATGATGATACTACCTTCCTCTCACATGGTTTTGTTCAAGAGCAGGGGCAGTGGAAAACTTTTTTTTGTTTGGAGGAGCCAAACAAATTAATCTCCAGCCGTGCTCCCAAACTCTCTAGCTGTTGATAACAGATCTGGCAAGCTATTGGTGGGGCTGTGAGGAGTGGCTCAGTGGTTGGGACAGGTTACCTCAGGCCAGAGGGCTGGGGGTTCAATTCCCACATGGGGACAAGTAACCTCAGGCCAGAGGGACTGAGGCCTCTGGTCCCATGGCTGCTCCTTGTGGCCTTGGGCAAGCCACTTAACCCTCCATTGCCTCAGGTACACCTAGATTGTGAGCCCTTCAGGGACAAGGGAATAAAAAGTACCTGTTAGTATATATGTGTAAACCACTCTGATGCATAAGTAAAGGGCAGTATATCAAACACCTCAACCATAAACCATCCCATTCCACTGCCTATGTTCAAGAGGACAGAGAAATGAATGCATATATATTGAGCAAAGGGAGACATATAAGTGGTGTTTGTCTCAGTCCCTGACAGAAGATCAAAATGCGTATTTATTTATTTTATTTTATTTGTGTGTTTTGTATACCGCTATATCAGGTAATCATAGCGGTTTACAATTATAACAATAGATGCATTAAACATTTTAACAATATTCTACTGCTGTTTGGTTAATCTGCAACTGAAATTTGTCAAACATGGGTACTGTATGTCATTTGTCTTTGATGCAGAACAAATTTACCGAACTCCATTACTTTCTATGTTTCTCCTAGGTTCCTATGTTTATTCTACTCAAGATTGTCAATAATCATGTCAAAACAGGGTTTTTTTGTCTTTGTAAACATCTGATTACCAACATTTCTGTTACTTTATGCAAACTAGACATTGTACTTACCTGAGTACATGCAGTTAGATATTTAGATGCAAACGTTCCTTTTTTTAATATTCATGTTCAACTGACATGACTCAAAATTTGTCCAAATCTAAGGATCAGTTGAATACCAGAGAGTAGCTGCTTCTCGCTGCGAAATAGGAGATCAAGCTCCCATGAAATATAGAAGTCTGGAATCACTGAAAAACTCAAACACGTTTAAACTAGAGTCTATGTAACTCAAATGCCTTAGGGTAGATAATATCTGTGTGAGCAGCTTACTCGGACATGTGAAAAGATTTTGGAACGGAAAGAAGGTAATGCATCATTGCCTTGTTTTACAGCATCATCATTAAGAAGGAAAACATTCAATTCAAATATCTTGTGTAAACAATTTTCTTCAATGAGTCAAAGAAATGCAGTCCTACATTAGGGGCTCTGAGCTTTAGCTTCTGAAATTTAGGAGAATTTTCAGCTGAAAATTTAGCTCCCTAAATTTGGCCTCAAGTCTTCCAAAATTTAAGATTCTAATTTAAGAAATGAGCATCTTTTGAAAATTGACCCCGTGTGAGTTTAATATGAGCATGGCCTTTTGGACAATGTTGAATTGCTGTAATAAATGCTATCAAAACTTACACCATAACTTTGGGTCAGTTGCATTTCTTTTTAACTGTGCATTTTACTAAATAGGCTGACTTAATGGCAGAGATGCAGAAATGTTCATACTGTTTCGCATTCCAACACTGTAACACTTGTTTAATAAACCTGTGTAATGTAATCGAAATGCTATTTTATGATGCATTTAAAATCACTTGTTTTAAACAATGAACTGGATTATTCTCTACCTTGAATCTAAAACAGTGCTTTCTATCTTTGTACTTTTGCAGCACTATTTAACATAATCGTTTCCTGTGAATTGTGAGATCATAAACAGCTCTAGCAGTGAAGTGAAAGAAGAGGATAGACCTTGGAAAGCTGCGTGAACAGATGGCTCCACCCACATCACGCTGCAACTTGTTGGTAACCCAATCTTCACCAGGCCATGACAAACTGGACAGTTCAACTGCTTTGCTTTCTCTATATAGTCTTATACAGCAGCAGTTTAATAATCCAGTTTCTCTTGTTTTATTAGACTCTGCTAGACTTCTGAGAGGTTTAATCCAGGGCTTAATTTCTAGGGGAATGGCCTGGAATACAGTACTATTAGGCATGACCTAATTGTATAAGAGATCTTTTATGCATGTAAATCGGTGTTTTAGGCATGCAAAAGGTTTATAAAAGGTCTTCCTTTGTGAGCAATGATGCCACAAAGCTGCGTGGGACTCCTCTGCCCACGATATCGCAGCATCACTCCTCCACGGCAGCAAAGAGGACAGAGGACTCCCATGGAGCTTTGTAGGAACATTGTTCTTGACTAGCTTTCAGGAGCTCCACGTCCATCAAAGATGGCAATACTAGAAAGCTGGATTCATTGGCAGTGTTGCCATCTTGTGCACATTCTGTTTTGACCTGAAGAAGGGGGGCGTTCGCTTCAAAATCTAGTCATGAAATGTAATATGGTAGCTCAATAACAAATTATCACTTTTGTTTTATATTCATTCATCTTTATTCAAATGGACTGATATGGCAGCCATACTACTTTATCTCTCTTCGGCCTTCCTGCCTGCTCATTCTCTGCTGCAGAGAGCATTTCATTTACAAAGCTATTTATTCATCTTTTTATGTTCTTCCTCTATTTTTCCCGATCCTTCAATTTCTTTCCTGTTTTCATTTCTCAACTCTCTCTTTATATCTATTCATTTTTCCTATTCCGATTTGATTTTTAAGTTCCTTCTTCTGTTAACCATTCCGTTTTTATTTTCCTTTTCTCTTTATCCTACCTGTATTGCATTCTTTTCATCCGTTTTATTTTATAAACACTTGCCTGCCATTCTCCAAGTACTCATCCTTGTCTCGCTTCTCCTACTGCATATCCTTCACCATTTTCCCTTCTTTCTCTTCTACTCCACCCCTCCTTATCTCTCCCTCATCACCTTTCCTCTCCTTTTATCTCTTCCCCTCCCTCCCTATCTCTCCCTCCCCTTCCTCTTCCCTTGTCCCTCATCTCTCTCCTTCCTCATTTTCACATCTTTGCTGCTTATCTTTTTTAAACTCTTTCTTCTTGCCTTCTGCCCTCCACCTTCCCTCTGTCCTTTTTCATTTCTTCTTTAATCTCCCCCTCTCATCATCTCTTCTCATATGTCTCCATAGTTTTTTCACTTCCTCTACCTCTCCCCTCCGGTTTTTCATTTCCCCTTCACCTTTCTCTTTCCCCTTTTCTTTTTCCCCTTCCCCTTCTTTTTAATCATACCCCATAGCACAGTCTAGGGAGACTTAGTGCACGTACAGTGCTGCCAGTCCCTAAGGGCCCCTCCTACTCATGTGCTTCACTTCGAAACAAAAATCACACCAGTAGAAGCAGGGCTGGTGCAAGGTTACTGGGTGCTGTAGGTAAACCATCAACCTTACACCTCCTCTCTTCCCCAAGATCATCACAGCACTACTCATCTCACCACAATCCTGTAAAAATGCACTTTTGGACATCATACTTTCATGATTAAACTTTGTTTTTTATGTATGTGTGTGCTCACTCTCCCTGGAGGCCAAGAAAATGCACTGATGGCTCTGAGTTTGTGGGGCTGTGAGAATCTATTGTTTTGCTTTGATTGCTGCTGTATTTTTTGCTGCACCTCAGAAGCTGCGGTTCTAGGCCACCACTTAATTTGCCTCATGGTTAGTCCATCCCTGAATAGAAGGTGGGAGGAACGGCAAGGATCAGCAGCATTGCACAAGCTTTGTTTCCACAGTCCTGACTCCCTGCCACCCACTCTCACTCACACTGGAGCACTGGCTTGTTTCCCCTAAATTCTGCCTAGGAGCAGAGAAAAGTAGAGGGAGGAGTTTACACTTCTTCAGAGGGCAGGCTGCCCTTCACTTCTCACCGCTTGATGCTTTTGGAGGAGCTAGTGCTACATGATGGAGGAGTTAGAGCAGCAGACTAACAATCGGGGAAACCAGTGTTTCAGATCTTGCTGCTACTCCTTGTGACCTTGGGCAGTCCTCCTAGCCCCCTGTGGTCTCAGGTGCAAACTTAGATTGTAAGCTCTCTATGAACAGGGAAATATCTGAATGTAGCTTACCCTAAGCTACAAAAGGAGCAGGACAACTAACCACCGTGGAAGGAACAGTTTATTTACCAAACAAAGAGGTCAGCCCGACATGTGTTTCAGCCGGGGGACGAAGATCTCTAAAAACAAATAAAAACTTAACAATCCAAATAATAAAACTTATACTGAACATATGAGAACTTAAAAACCTTAAAATATAAGAAAACTGAAGATAAACAATCTAATACAGGTCAACAGGTAAATAAATAAATCATAAAATAGATGACACAGAAGTAGCAGTGTCCTCATGTTTATTCATATGGATTTAGCTCATGCCTTTTCTGTAGTAGCTGAGGGTAAGTAACCCAAGGGGAACATCCCTCCTGCAGTATCAACAGGAACAAAAAGAGCAGGACAACTAACCACCATGGAAGGAAGAGTTTATTTACCAAACAAAGAGGTCAGCCCGACACGTGTTTCGGCCAGGGGTCTTCTTCAGGGGACGAAGACCTCTAAAAACCATGGCTCTTTCACATGATTCCAATATATATCGTCTAAGCTGTACACTAATGATTACCTAATACCAATGATGACCTATGTTGAATACATTTTTTGCTTTAGGTGTTATATCATTAGTAAGTGCTCGGAATACATCCACTGGTGAGTTACCCCATGGGCAATACGTTGCATTCATAGAATTTGTTTAGTGTTTTATCTGTTTTTTATAGCTCTTTTTTTTAGATGTACTATTTATGTTCTTATATACAATAAATAGTACATCTAAAAAAAAGAGCTATAAAAAAACAGATAAAACACTAAACAAATTCTATGAATGCAACATATTGCCCATGGGGTAACTCACCAGTGGATGTATTCCGAGCACTTACTAATGATATAACACCTAAAGCAAAAAATGTATTCAACATAGGTCATCATTGGTATTAGGTAATCATTAGTGTACAGCTTAGATGATATATATTGGAATCATGTGAAAGAGCCATGGTTTTTAGAGGTCTTCGTCCCCTGAAGAAGACCCCTGGCCGAAACACGTGTCAGGCTGACCTCTTTGTTTGGTAAATAAACTCTTCCTTCCATTGTGGTTAGTTGTCCTGCTCTTTTTGTTCCTGTTGATACTGCAGGAGGGATGTTCCCCTTGGGTTACTTACCCTCAGCTACTACAGAAAAGGCATGAGCTAAATCCATATGAATAAACATGAGGACACTGCTACTTCTGTGTCCTCTCCGCTTAATCAAGAGCAAAGTGAAGTTGCTACCAAAGATGTGGTTTTGGGGCCTCTTGCTGCAATGCTCCCCAAAATTCTGTACATGAGGTGATTTTATCATAGGACCACCACTGCACTTCTCTACTTTCTCTGAATATAACTCTTAACCAAATGGATTATTTTCTTGCACATATACCCCTATAGTTAGCCTCTGCTCTGGTTTTGCACCACAAATGCATGCTAAACATGTCCCTTTGTGTCTGTCCTAATGAGTCCCTTGTCACTATCAATCATTTTTATCTTATGGAGGCTTTATTGGCTCCTGTTGTTTTTATTTATATTATATTTTATTGTTATTTGGCAGACTACATGGACCATACTGGTCTTTATCTGCTGTCATGTACTATGCTACTATGCTATGATGCTAATGTTTTGTGGGTTTTTGTTTACATACATTTCAGTAGACACATATTTATTTATTTACTTACTCTTTCTCTATGCCGCTTTTCAAAGAATATCAAAGTGGTTCACTAAAGGACAAATCTGAAGCATTGCAATTAAATTAGAATTTTAAATTAAAAAAAGAAGCAATCCAAAATTGTTGCATACGAGCGCAGTTTATGGATGAGTAAGTGATAAATTGAAGGAAATAAATTAGAAGACTGCCTCCGTAGAGAAGGTATCCTTTCTCATAAAAATAAGATTTGTAGCTGAGTATTATGTTATTAGGTTATTCTCAGCAAGAATCAGAACTGTAGGCCTCCATCACGTACTTACTGCAAGTCGCACAGGCTGTTGAGCAGAAAATGATAGAATAACCTTTTGCAGAGAATAGACTATATAAAGGAAGCTTGTCTTTTATTTCAAATTTATAGATATTGTCAGATTTAGTTTGAAGTATCCATAAACTTCAGAACATTGATGTTAGTCCTGGAGGAACTGCAAAGCTTGTTAACATTCCTCTCTTATTCACCACATGTAAAGATCAGCAATTGGATGGTTGAATCATCCTTTTATGTGTGCAACTTTCAAAGAAGGTTTTGATTGTGTGAGTATATTTTCATAAACTTGAGATTTTTGATTGCAAGAATATGTATTATTATAGTTGACTGATAGAAAATCTACCAGGGGAGGATAAGCAGCGGCTAGAGCGATTACATCAGCTAGCCATCGTCGCTGAAATTTACACCCGGATATTCAATGCCTGGGTCATACCCAGCCACTGGCATTGAACATCCAGGTTAGCTGAGAAGCTGGAAGCTAACCGGGCAGTGGCAATATGCCACTTAGCGATAACCGGGCAGCAGTTCATTATTGCCACTGTGAAATTATCACTGGGCGCCATCTCCGCTCTATCCATAGAATGCCGCAGTGCTAGCTGAATATCCCAGTGACCGCGATAGACATGATTAGCAGGTCTGCTAACTGCATTAATCATGTTGAATATACCCCCCCCTTCCACTGTTTATATGTCTTTCAAATGACTTAAGTATAGGACCTGATAGTCAAAAGAACTTATACCAGTGGCAGATAAATGTATGAAATTGCAGGCCTATGATTTTCAGTGGCATTTTCAGGATACTGTTGTTGGAAATTGCTCTACATGCCTTGGTATTATCAGTATATGCTGGTTCAGAGTAAAACGCCACAAATGTCCCACAATATGGAGCTCTTTCTTGCATTGAAATAACCAGCCTCGATTGACACATTTCACATGTTTAAGTGTGTTTTAAATCACAGGTACTAGATAACCCTTCTCATCTAAATGGTGCCTCAAATCCTGAGCTTGCTGGCCAGATTCTTGGTCAGAATGATAAATATGCATAAGGTATAAAAATTGACCTACAGGAAGTGATAGCTTTAATTTCCTGGAATTATGGCTTTCATATCTGAGAAGACTGTTACTTTCAACTGGTTTTCTGAAGGCTGTAGTCAACAATCTGCCATTCATCTTACATACCAGCACATCCACATATGAGATCTTATCTGTATTGAAAAATGGGCATCACTTGAGTTCAACCAATCCAAAAATCGATTCACTTCCAGCAGGTCCATTTTTATGCCTTAGGCCTGACATAGTGACATAGTAGATGACAGAAGATAAGACCAGCATGATCCATCTAGTCTGCCCAGCAAGGTGGCAAGAGTAGGTGCACCTGCCGCTCCATGCAGGTCACCCCTCCCCATGCCTCTGTTGAGGGGTATATGCACTGCTCGGTTGAGATATAAGATATAGTTGTTTATTTTGATTTTATCCTGTTATAAAGGGATCCACTGTGTCCCTCCCATGCCATTTTGAATTCTGTCACTGTATTTGCCCCTACCACTTCCATCGGCAGGGCATTCCAAGAATCCACCATCCTTTCAGTGAAAAAGTATTTCCTGACGTTGCCTTTCAGTTTACCTCCTCGCACTTTCATGTTATGCCCTCTAGTTTTACAGCTTCCCCATCTTTGAAAAAGATTTAATTGTTCATTAATACTCTTTTAGTATTTAAAGGTCTGAATCATATCTCCCCTGTCCCTCCTCTCCTCTGATTTATACATATTTAGGTCTTCAAGTCTCTTCTCAAACGTCTTCTGGTGCAGCCTCCAAATCATTTTGGTGGCCTTCCTCTGAACCGTTTCCAGTCTTTTTATATTCTTTGCGAGATATGGTCTCCAAAACTGACCACAATATTCCAAGTGAGGCCTCACTAGCGACTTGTAGAGTGGCATTAGTACCTCCTCCTTTCTGCTAGTATTTATTTTCTGTAGGCAACCCAGCATCCTCCTGGCTTTGGCCACTGCCTTGTCACACTGTTTTGCTACCTTGAGATCCTCAGAAATAAACACTTCAAGGTCTTTCTCCTGGTCTGTGCACACCAGGATTTCTGCATCCCAAGTACATGACACTGCACTTCTTCACATTAAATCTTAACTGCCACGCATTAGACCATTCTTCCAGTTTTTGTAGATCTTTCCTTATGTTATCCAGTCCCCCGGAGTCCACTCTGTCGCAAATTTTGTGTCATCTGCAAAAAAACAGACTTTTACATTCAGTCCTTCAGCAATATCACTCACAAATACATTGAACAGTACTGGTCCCAAGACAGATCCCTGGGGCATGCCACTAATCACCTTCCTTTTATATGAGTGAGTTTCATTTACTATCACCTTCTCTCTTAGGCCTATTTAGTTATTATGAACATGAGGTTCCAATCCAATGAACAGATATGTTTGTGTGTTACTTTATAATGAATTATAAAGTATTTCTAAGCACTGGCGTGTTTTGTCGCTACATCCTATCTTTCAATCAGGACCATTGCTCATACAAGGGGAAGTAACATCAAGGATATGGTAGTACGCTCAGATTTGTTAAACAGCAACAGGTACAGTGAAGCAATGTGGGGCACCGATCTTCTGATAATTATGCAGGGCGCGGGCAGGGTCCCGGCGCCCGAGAGTAACCGGGTGCCGGTTAGGCGCGGGACCCTGCAAGCGTGGGGCGGACGAGGACGAGCGCGCCATGGGGGAGCGTGGCATCTTTCAATTTGATTGGCTCCGCGGGTGCACGTGCCGAGCGGAGCCAATCAGACGGGCCAGTCGGGCATGTGCTCCTGCTGCTGTTGCGAGCCTGGAGCACATGCTGCTGGCTGTCGGCGCGGCGTCTGGTGTGGGCTTCCTCCATGGCGGATCGAGTGCGGCCTTCCGGGAGCGGCGGGGCAGCTCAGACGCGGTGTTCCTGCGGTGGGACGCTGTTTTGGACAGGCAAGTGGCCCGGTCAGGGGGACAGTTTTCGGCGGCGGCATTTGGGTAATAAAAAAAAAAAAAACCCGAGCCCGCACAATTCGTCCTTGGGGCCTGCTGTAGTTGGGAATGGCAAGGGGGGGTTGGGGGAGAAGGGGGTGCCGGCAGCCAAGCAGGGGGGGGGCCTTGAGGGGTCGGGGGCGGCTCGGAGGCCGCGGGCGGGAACTGGAGTTGGGGTAGGGGGGAGGGGGGCTGGCAGGCCAAGGGGAGGCCTGAATTCGGTCCGGAGGGTTGGGGGGTCCCCTTCCGTGCCTCGGGCTGCGGGTAGAGGCCACGTGGCTCGGGGACAGCGTGGTGGGAGCAGGCTTATGGTGGATGAGGCTGCTGTGGCCCCACTGGCCACTCCCCGGGGTAGGGCCCCCGTGCGGAGGGTGCCGTCAGTTGGTGGGAGGGGGGCAGGCGTTGGCGGGGTGGGAGGGGTCGGTGTGGGGGGTGGGGCCGCCTCCAGGGGCCTTTCGGATGAGCCCTCGCTTGGCGGTGGGGCTCTGGGGGTAGCCAGGGGCATGGGGGGCTGGTGATCCCGCCTGTGAGCGTTTTGCCACCGGGCCCGTCGACCTTTTGGGATCAGTGGGCGGCTGGGGGGCAGGGGTCCTCGCGGGCCGAGTGGTTGGGGGCCTGACAGCCGTGGTCTCCTGGTTTCTCGCCTCTCTGCCCCCCCGTTTTCTCTCCGCAGGTTCCCTGGTTGTCCGCGCCTCGAGCCGTGCCAGCGGCGGGTGAGTCGGGTGGTCCGGCGAACATGGATACAGTGCCTGGTGCGATCAGCGGGGCGACGGCGGTGGACGGCACTGCGCAAGGGACCGGGCTGCAGCCGAGGACGGAGGATACCCTAGGACGGTTGCCTGCTCCTGCACCTGCTGGTTTGGCGGGAGGTGCTTCAGGTGAGTTGACTGAATCGGAAGGTGCTCTGAGGGTGTCGCGGGCTGCGCGGTCTGGCAAGAGGGGGCGGAAGCGGAAACATGTGTGTCGGCGGAGGCAGGGTTCGGACTCGTCGTCCTCTTCGTCGTCGGAGGAATCGGGGTCCTCCAGCGCCGATGACGGGAGGGTGGCTACCCAGGGGGGTGTTGCGGCGGGCTCGGCGGTGTCCTCTGTTGCCTCCCTTTCGGAGCTGTGGGAGGGGGTGCCTCGGAAGTTATGGCGTAGGATCACACGGAGGCAGTATATTGACATTTTCCGTTTGCTAGAGGGCAGGAAGCGCTCGGGTGATAGTAAGAAGAAGCGGAAAGAGGAGGAAAAGGCTGGGTGGCTTCACCGGGTTTCGCGTAACGTGGTCAATTGGGTCCGGGCCTTTTTGCGATTGGCGAGCGTCTGGGGGCGTCGGTGGCCGGATCAATTTGGTAGCTTATTGGCTTATGCGGACTCGATCTTGGAGGCGGCGCAGGTGCACGAAGGTTGGTCGTGGCTTAACTACGACGAAACGTTTCGTGACAAGATGGAGGAGAACCGTTTGCTGACCTGGAGTACGCAGGATATTAGCCTGTGGTTAACACAAATGACAGTGAAAAGGGGTGGGGGGGGTAGAGGGGTCAAGGCGGGGATGGTGGCGACCGGCGGGGCGAACCGTTCCTTTCGGGGGGAGCCCCCCGCGGGGCAGGCCAGGGCTGCCGTCGGGGGGGGGGGGGCGGAGACGTGTGCTGGAGGTTCAACCGATCCACGTGCCCTTTCCCGGACTGCAAGTTCCGGCATTCATGCTCCATCTGTGGTGGGCCCCATTCCGCGTCCAAATGTGTTAAAAAAGGGGGCCCCTCCCTCCCGGGGTCCGGCCCCAAGTAGGCCGTCCGATTCGCGGATTGCGCCCTCGCCTATTCGGGTCCCAGTTTTGCGCAGGTGGCTTCGCGGGTACCCCAAGGTGCATGACAAATTATGTTTGGAGAGGGGTTTTCAATTTGGCTTCATTATTCCGGTGCAGGGTTGGGCAGCGGGCACGGTGGCTCGGAATTCCCCCAGTGTTCGGCGCTGGCTAGAGGTGGCCCGGCAGAAGTTGTCTGCCGAGTTGCAGCTTGGCAGGGTGGCGGGGCCGTTCAGTGGCCCTACTTTTCCGGATTTTGTGGTGTCCCCGCTGGGTGTGGTGCCCAAGAAGGAACCGGGGAAGTTTCGCCTCATTCATAATTTGTCTGCTCCGATGGGCGCCTCTGTGAATGATCTTATCCCGCGGGAGTTTTGTTCAGTGCGCTATGCCTCCTTCGATAGGGCGGCGGAGCTGGTTGCTAGGTCGGGTCCTGGGGCATTGATGGCCAAGGTGGATTTGGAATCGGCATTCCGATTGTTGCCCGTTCACCACTCGTCTTTTCAGTTGTTGGGTTTTCAATTTGAGGGGGCGTATTACTATGATAAATGCATGCCGATGGGCTGTTCGGTGTCGTGCGCCTACTTTGAAAAGTTTAGTACCTTCTTGCATTGGAAGTTGGTGCAGGAGGTTGGCTGTTCTGGGGTGGTTCATTATCTGGATGATTTTCTGTTTGTGGGGGGGGCCGAGTCTGCACAGTGTGGTGCTTTATTACGCGGTTTCATTCGTTTGGCAGCCGAACTGGGGCTGCCTTTGGCGGAGGAGAAGACGGTGGGCCCTGCGACAACGATAGTGTTCTTGGGCGTCGAGTTGGATTCGCTGGGGATGGTGGTGCGGCTCCCCGGTGAGAAGGTGGTGAAACTGCGGGTTCTCGTGGCCAACCTTTTGGCTTCCAAGAAAGTCACCTTGAGACACGCGCAGGTTCTTCTTGGTTCCCTCAACTTTGCCTGTAAGGTCATTCCCATGGGGCGGGTGTTTAGTCGGCGGCTGGCAGCGGCGACGGCGGGGGTGCGCAAGCCGCATCATCGTATTCGAGTGACGCGGGGAATGCGTGACGATTTGCGCGTTTGGGATGTCTTTTTGCGGGACTTCAATGGGGTGACGGTTCTGCGGGGATCGGCAGTTACCACCGAGGAGTTGCAATTGTACACGGATGCTGCCGGGGGAGTAGGATTGGGAATCTATTTTAATGGGGTGTGGTGTGCTGACAGGTGGCCGCGCAAGTGGGTGGCAAACGGCTTGGTTAGCAATATTACTTTCTTGGAGCTCTTCCCGATCTTGGTGGTGCTGGAGTTGTGGCCCGATAGGTTAGCCGATCGCGGGGTGTTGTGGTGGTGTGACAATGAGGCGGTGGTGCATGTGGTTAATCGCTTTTCGCCGCGGTGTGGGGCAGTGGCGTCGTTGATGCGCCAGGTCGTGCTCGCGTGTTTGCGCTTAAATGTGCACTTGCGCGCCCGGCACATACCAGGGCGTACTAATGATCTGGCTGATGCTCTTTCCCGTTTGCAGTTGGAGCGGTTTCGGGAGTTGGCTCCGGACGCCGACCCGGTCGGGCTGACGGTCCCTTGGCAGTTGTGGAGCGATGGCCTGCTGCAATGAGGTGTCTTCTGCAGAGCTCGGTAGAAGAGAGGACCTGGGAGGCGTATCGGATCGGTTGCAAGCGAGTGCAAGAGTTTTTGCAAGTGCATGGGTGGGCTGGGGGGGGTGGTCCCGGATCAGTTGCTGGGGGGGTATGTGAGCTGGGCCAAGGAGCAGGGGGTTTCGAGATCGTCCGTGCATGGCCAGCTGGCGGGTTTCTTGTTTTTTGCCAGGGTGACGGGGTGGGCGGTGTCCGGTCGGGGTTTTTTGGCGCGACGTTTGCTTCAGGGCTGGGAGCGTTCTCAGCCGGGTCCCCGCGATCATCGTCGTCCAATTACACACAACCTCCTGGTGCAGCTGTGCGAGGTGCTATCAGCGGTTGCCCGGTCGCCGTATGAGCGCACGCTCTTTTGTGCGGCTTTCTGTCTGGCGTTTTTTGGTGCCTTTCACGTCGGGGAGTTGGTGGCCGAGTCGTCGTCGGCGGGTCACGGGACTTGTTTACTCCGGCGGCACGTGTGGATGGTGCAGCCGCGGATGCGCGTGTTGCTGGCTCGGTCCAAGACGGACCAGCGGGGTAAGGGGCTTTGGGTGGTCCTCAGGTCTACGGGAGGGCTTACCTGCCCTGTGGCCAACATGCAGGGCTTCCTGGCTCTGCGCCCGGAGGGTAGTGGAGTGCTTTTTATGCATCAGGATGGTAGGGCGTTGACGCGTTTTCAGTTCACGGCGGTTTTGCGGCTCGCGCTGTCTCGGTTGGGCGAGGATCCTCGTCTTTTTTCGGCCCATTCTTTTCGCATCGGTGCGGCTACCAGCACGGCGGCGGCGGGTTGCTCGGGTCTTCTGATACGAAGTATTGGCAGGTGGCGGTCGACGGCGTTCGAGGGGTATGTCCGTCTCTGACTTGGCCATACCTGGGGGGGGGGGTGGGGGTTAATAATATGGTTGTGTTTTCTCTTCCAGATGGGGAGCCGGGCAAGCTGGATTCTGGGCCACTCTTTCGTTTACTGGGCTGGCCAGCGAGCGGCGGAGCGCCCCTTTGGGCCGAATCTCGGTCTGGCAGCTGAGGAGGTGGCGATTTCATGGCTGGGCGAGTGGGGTCTGCGGTGGGAGCAGCTGCTGCCTTTGCTCCGTCACCATGGCCGCGTCTGGCAGCATCCAGCGATTCTACTTCTACATATGGGGGGCAACGATTTGGCTGCGTGGTCCTGCAAGCGGTTGATCAGGGCTGCTAAGAGGGATTTTGAATTGGTGCGTCGCCTGTTTCCTGGCGCCGCGTTGGTCTGGTCGGATATTGTTCCGAGGCCAGTGTGCTGGGATCAGCAGCGCTGGTCTCGTGGTCTGACCAAAATCAACCGTCAAATTGGGAGGTGGGTGATCGATCATGGCGGGTTTCAGGTGCAACACCCCTGGGCGGAGGTGTCCTGCGGGGGGTTGTTCAGGGGGGATGGCGTTCATTTGTCCTGTGTGGGAACTGATCTGCTCCTGAATGATTGGCAGGAGATGTTGGAGTGTCTCGTGAGGTCCCGGTATCACTGGTCGCAGCTTCCAGCAGGGGGGGGTGGCACAGGTGGTGATGGTGCCTGTGCCGGTGGCGGGATCCCGGAGGTTTCCGGGGTCCGGAGCCTTATGCCACTTCGGGTGGGGGCGGGGTGCCCTTGCCCGGATAACCCCTGGAAGACTTTTGCTAGTAATATGGTGAAGTCGGATAGGGGTGGGTGAGCTTGGCCGTTGGGGGGTCCACGGCCGCAGCGGAGGCGGGGCCGCTTTGCTAGTAGCATGGCTGGCGGCACACCGATCCGCTGGGTTGCGAGAGTTATGTATTCTTGGCATTAATGTTAATACGTTTCTGTTGGAAATAAAGCTGCGACCAGTTTGTTACCATGAAAATGTTGTCTGTGGTTTGTGCCATAAGGGGGTGTAAAGGGGGGGAAGTGCAGGGGAGGGGGAGCTGGGGGTTTGGAGCTGGGGAAGCCGGGTCCGGCTACCCGGTTATTATGCAGGGCGCGGGCAGGGTCCCGGCGCCCGAGAGTAACCGGGTGCCGGTTAGGCGCGGGACCCTGCAAGCGTGGGGCGGACGAGGACGAGCGCGCCATGGGGGAGCGTGGCATCTTTCAATTTGATTGGCTCCGCGGGTGCACGTGCCGAGCGGAGCCAATCAGACGGGCCAGTCGGGCATGTGCTCCTGCTGCTGTTGCGAGCCTGGAGCACATGCTGCTGGCTGTCGGGGCGGCGTCCCACCCTCCCGCCCCCTTTTTCTACTGTAGTTGGGGGGGGGAGACTGAGGGGTGTCGCAGCTGGTGGGGGTGTGTTTTGCGGGATCCCGGAGGTTTCCGGGGTCCGGAGCCTTATGCCACTTGGGGTGGGGGCGGGGTGCCCTTGCCCGGATAACCCCTGGAAGACTTTTGCTAGTAATATGGCGAAGTCGGATAGGGGTGGGTGAGCTCGGCCGTTGGGGGGTCCATGGCCGCAGCGGAGGCGGGGCCGCTTTGCTAGTAGCATGGCTGGCGGTACACCGATCCGCTGGGTTGCGAGAGTTATGTATTCTTGGCATTAATGTTAATACGTTTCTGTTGGATATAAAGCTGTGACCAGTTTGTTACCATGAAAATGTTGTCTGTGGTTTGTGCCATAAGGGGGTGTAAAGGGGGGGAAGTGCAGGGGAGGGGGGGGGGCTGGGGGTTTGGAGCTGGGGAAGCGCCGGGTCCGGCTACCCGGTTAATGTTCTTTCTTTGCATTATTTCATGTCCATTTGATCAACTGAACATAGGCAGAACATTAAGGAAAATGAAAATTAGACTTTATTGAGCACAAGTCTCGGATACATACAGGGATTACAACAGCTCTGTTGGTTAAACATTAGGAAAAGCAGAGACACACGTGGGAGGACCTTCATTGGTTCATAGTGGACACTGCTCCCCTTGATATACAGAGTGATAGATATAATTTGTTAGCCGGGGGTAGCAGCAATGGATTTTTGAATTGAGCATTTCAGTGCTTGCAGGACTGATGAAGATATGGTTCTCTATATTGTGCTTCCTGATGAACTTACCATTAAGGTTTGTTCCAATGAGCCAACAACATTGGATATGCAGCTCTCTCCATTGCACATGAAGATGGCATTTTTGAGATTGAGGGAAAGCATAAAAGTTTGACACTGAGTGAAAGATTGAGCACTTGTGTGATTGCCTTTGAGTGATTTGCAGGGATCGGAAGCCTGCAATTTAAAGAATAATTCTCCCAAGATGCAGTTGAGCATAGGCCAACAAAACTCAAGTCGGGAGATGGTTGAGATTTCTCTTGAGGGTAGTGTTAGAGCAATAGGAGTAGACTTGCAGCCACAGAGTTCAATTTTATGAATTTGTGAAGTATTAATCCATAACACACCAGCAACTTGTGAAGTTGGAATGCTTAAGCATTGTGGATCATCATTGGAATTTGAGAAAGGTCTATTATGGTTTTTGTGGCTGCATGGACTTAAATAACACAAAGGGTGTCTTTGAATTGGCTGCCTTGGAAAGAAGGAACACTGTTTTTAAAAATCAAGAATTAGAAGATGGCTATTCGAGTGTGAGCTGGAGTAACATCGATGCTGAAGCGTAAGGGCAAGACGAGGGTGTTCCCGCCCGAGCCTCTGGTTGGCAGCTGTCGGAGGAGATGCTACGGGAGATTCGAGTAGGTGTTGGTGAACCGTGAGAGGGGGTTGGTTCCCCAGTGTGCCTTGATTCCACGCCATCTCCCGAAGTGAAATCTCTGCCGCTGCCCCCGGTGTGCTCTCTACCTCTGTCACTGGCTCTGCCTGCTGATGTGTCAGAGAGCGGCGGCTTCGCGGGGGTGTGGCGAGAAGCCAACGAAGTGGAAGGTGAGAGTTTGAGTGCTGCCACTGGTGGAGGAACTGCGTCGGATGGCTCGCTTCAGCATAGACAGCAAACCCTGGGTGAAGGAAAAGTAAGTTCCTTGTCTGCTGCGTCTGAGGTTTCCTTAATGGCATTTAGATTGTCTCGCCCCAAGACTGTTACTTTGGATACAATTTGGGATGCTATCACTCGGCTTTCAGAAGAAGTCTCTTCCCAAACTGCTTGGACTTTGGAGAAGGTCTCTCGGGGTGAAGAAACTTTACAAGTATATAAAACTGAAGTGGACCAATTGAAAAATCAGGTTGGACAGTATCAGCAAAAATTGAGTTGTGTTTCCAATTCTACTATGGCTCTTATGAAGGATAATGTTATGTTGCGGGCTAAAATGGAAGGCCTAGAAAATTCTGCCAGGGCCTCCAGCTTGAGAGTGTTGAATTTTCCCATGCTACCAGGAACAGCACTGTTGGACCTGTTTAAAAAGTACCTGGCGGATATATTATTCGTGCCTCAGGATTTAATGCCACCGATTTCGAAGGCTTTTTATCTTCCTATGGCAAAAAGGGAGTTGGGGTCTATTAATGAGGATTTTGTCACAGATATTTTGAATGTGTCTGATTTATTATTTTCTCCAAACTTAGGCCCAGCCAAAGTATCCACTCTATTAGTATGTCTTGCTTTGGTTTCAGATCGGGAGTGGCTGCTTAAATTATTGTTTAAGAAACATCTCTCTTTGTTCTATGGGGTTAAGATATGCATGTTTCCTGATATATCTAGAGATACTCAAAAAGGCATAGGTGATTTCTTTTGTTAAAAAGTGGTGTTTTGCAGATTGGGGGAACTTATCACTTGCGCTTGCCCTGTAAATGTGTAGTAGTGCTTAATTCACAGAAATTTGTTTCTTTATCTTCCTGAAGTTTTGTCTGCTTTTATTAGTGCTAGGTTGCCCCCTGTCTCAAGCCCTGCTGAGGTTTCAAGTGATCTCGCTCTAAATGTATATCTACCTCTCTGCTCTATAGCCATCTTTTGTCTTTTTAAGAGTTTCCTGTACTTGCTCAGTTGGGATCTTCACCTTTGATTTGCTTTTTTTTTCTTGGTGATGAAATGTATTCTGGATGATTTATCTTTACTAAAACAAGCTTGTTTGCTTGATTGAATTGTAAAAAATTATAAATAAATGAATAAATAAAAAAAATCAAGAATTAAACAAAAAGTCTAAGATTAAATATGAAGTAAGAAACAACTCCAAATTTTGGGTGTTTGTAGTGTTTTCTTTAGCTGATTGTAACTATGTGACTGAATCTCTCAATATAAGCATCTTTTGTGATGTTGTGTTCTTTATAGGAGTGTGCTCCTGCTGCAATATCTGGACTTTTTTGCACTTCCATAGAGATTTTTGGGCTTTTAGTATTCGTGTTAAGACAAAGCCTGGGCAGTAGCACCAAGCTATTGGAATAGAGGCAATATTCATTGCTACATATATTAATAAGTGTTTTATTTTGTTTTTGTGCAATCAAGTCCATGCTGACCCCTGGTGACCCAGCAGCCCCTGGGTTTTCTTGGCAAGCTATGACCCAAAGTAGATTGCCAGGCCTTTTCTTCCGAGGCAATGGAGGGTAAAGTGACTTGCCCAAGGTGTGCCACTGGGAATCAAACCTCAATCTCCTGGGTGCTAGGCTGTTGCTCCAACCACTAGGCTGCTCCATCACTGCTTTGTGCTAGACTGGTATAAAAGCAGCCTATAGCATACCATTTAGCTCTAGTGCTAGTGACTATTCAGTGCTGCTGCCTATCCATATAGCAGTGCTGAATATACATAACTCTTTAAAATACTACCACCAGCATATACAGAGACTCAATCACAGCCAGGTCTGACTATTGATTCTAACATTCTCAAATAATTTTCAAATAATATCGAGGACAGGCGAAGAAACATTTTGAAAACTGTGAATAAAAACAAGCCGGTTGTTCCACATTGCGCATTCTTTTACCTGCTTTATGGTGGAGGTAGTCCTGGGGCAGTTTTACTGTAGGCCGGGGACGGCAATGGTAGGCGCACAGTTTTCCGTTTTTCAAAACTATATGTGTTTTTTGCTGGAAAAGTTGCGCAAAATCTGTAGGTAAAAATGCCCTTGGCCTTTGCATCCTCCTGCATAGTTTTGAAAATTCCCTCTATAGGGTCTATTATATGTATCATAGTTAAGTATAGCACTGCACCAGGTGCTCAGACACACCATAATAACATAGCTATGAGCTATTGGGAATTATGAATAGGGGGTGAAACACTTCATTTTCTCCAGATAGTCTGATGGCAGTATACAGAGGTAGGTCTATCATTATGGCCTATGCCTTAACAGCAAGCTCTGAGAATCGTGGAACGACTAGGCATGCAGGACAAGGCCTTCCAGCCTCCTAAAGGCCCACTACCATGACCCCATTACCATGACCTCACGCCAGCTGCTTCCTTGGCAGAAGCAGCAGTCCATATGGCTGCAACGACTCATGGACTTCTGGAATGCAAGTTTGGCTTTATAGTCCCACAGGCAAAGATCCATAGGTCTTATCCATAGTCTGGGCTATGGGTCAGCAAGGCAGGGTATGGAGATCCAGCACCTCCAGGTCAGCAGCACAGCTTGTCATGATAATAAGGGCCAACTCAGGGTAATCCTTGGAGCTTTGGCTGAACTTGGTTGAACAGCGGTCAGTCTTTTCAATCCCTGTTCCACTGCTTTCACAGACATGGTGTAAAAAGACAAACACAAGTAAAAAGGCAACCGGTCACCTACAAGCTCCAAAGTCACATACTTATGTAGGTCTATGGGATCGTCCTTGGCTGAGGCTGTTTCCATAGTCATGACTTAAGGACTTTCTGCTACTCCATTGAGCTCAAATCAGCTATGGAAATGTGTACCCAGGTCTCTGTGATACAGGGATAGGCACATTCGTCATAGATTTAGTTCTGTCTTCCCGTGGTAACAAAACAGGACCTTTCTACTACTCTGACCAATTCAACTCGGTTTTATTTTCATTTCATCTCACTCATGTGGCTTCAGTTTAGTGTGTGTTATTTCATGAAATGGCATGGGCTAAAACAAACCAAAAATAACCAATATGAAAATGCACATCACTAACTATCAATGTTGGCATTCTGTTCCCCAGTTTGAATCTCTCAGATTGTTAGCTTGATATGTGATTCATTAAATCTTGCCTGTCTATCAGTATTGACATTAGCAATTCAGTTATTCAACCAACATCTACTTCCATATTTCTAAATATTTCTTTATTTAACGTCTTAGATTTTATGAATCAAAATGTGGAGGTCTCTTTATGAAAATATGTTTAAAACAATAGCTGACGGAAATAAGATATTTAAAAGCAAATATATGCATGTTCATCTGCTTTAATATCAATTTTTTAATATCTGTCTCTTTTTACAGATGATATGATGTGTGATTTGTAGAAGCTGGAGTGTTAGTCATTGACAGTGCGATGCAATAGATATCCAGGTTTTATTACAGCTCTGGATACTTTCCAAATCAGACGAGGATTGCAGTAATTGCTTCTGGACTAAGGCATTGATCTCAGGAGTCTTGTGTATTCTTTCCAAAGCTCAGAAATCTTGTATTATATTGCCTTTCAGAAGAAGCAATGATTTTGTTCTACAAAGATTATTTTAAACCGGAAATGCACAAATTGGAAACAGTTGAGTTACTGCTTGCAGGATCCTTCTCTGCAGGGGTTTCTATGGCAATTTTGATAGCCACTAAGGAGTACATTTTCCAAAGCTTAGCCAGAACTTATGCATATGAAATAAGGCGTTATGGGCTCAAGTTTCAAAGGATTTAGGATCCTATCTTAGAGAGTGTGCTCCTAACTTGTCTAATTTGCTAGGATCGAGAGGACAATATTCAGAATCCTTAGCCGGTCGGCCAATGGGAGGCTGCTGACCACAATATACGGCAGCACTATCCAGATAGTGCTGCTGAATAACTCCACAGCCTGCCCCAGCACTACCCGGTTAATGTAAGGATGGTCCATGGGAGGAGCGGGGGTGGTGTCAGCGTTTTCTCAGGATAAGTATCGACACTTATTCAGTTAGCGGGATTTTCAGTCGGCATTTTTCTAGGCAACTTAGACCACCTGAAAGGCGGCCCTAAGTTGCAATCCGGATAAGTGGCAATTGAAAATCCCACAAACCAGATAAATGTTGACACTTATCCGGAAAGCGCTGCTCAGCCCAGATACTCAGTGGCAGCTCCTATCTGGACACTGCCTCTGAATATCCCACCAATATTTAAGCCACCATTGAATATCAGCCTTTTTGAAAACTGGGCCCAGCATGCCTAAATTTATGCTCAAAATTTCACTAAAAGTCTAAATTTTAGGATCCTATATAGTGGGTGGCAACAGACACACATTTAAGAAGGAAAAACAAATTTAGGAGCTTAGCACTCTTTCAGCAGTAGACACTTAAATTAAGGCTCTAAATCTAGGTGAAAGAATGGTTGATGTAAATTTAAGAGCATAACATTCGAAGGCCATTTTTAGATAGGATGTGGAGAGGGGATTCAAGACATCCAGATGGGGATGTGGAAAATTCCCACTGTATTGTACAGGGCCTCTTCTAACATGCACACAAGGACATGCAGGAATACATGTTCAGGTCTCTCTACATCCAGCAGATGGGGGAAAAGCATGCAGCTTACCCCAAATGTGCATGGGAGCATCTTTTTAAAATCTCTGCTCACCATATCCATGCATCATCTGATCACTCTTGCTATCAGCACAAGCCCCTACCCCCAACATCTGATGCCTCCCTTCACCTCCCCTGACATCAGATCCCCTCACCTGGCCCTCTCAACATCTAATCCCACCAATCATCCCTGACATCAAATCCCCCTGCTGCCCCCCCCCCCCGAATCAAGATTTTCCCCCATGGTCCCTGCACAAATCATCCACCCTCAATTGCATCTCCAACTCTTACTGGGGAACCTGAGGGCAGGGCTGGCCCGTCCATTGTGCGAGAATGTTGTTCGCACAGGGCCCTGTGCTTCAGTGGGCCCCGTGCCAACAACAACATCCTGCACATGTTCAGCTCTCGGCTCACCTCCCTATAGCGGCTTGCGGCTCCTGGCAGGCTCAGCAACAGCTCCTTACAGCCGCTGAAGTGAAGAGCATTGTTTTCTTTCACTTCGGCAGCTGTGTTGTAATGTGGATCGCTAGCACGCCAGAGGTCAAAAGACATTTCCTGTGCTTGGCTGCTGGCACTGGAGTAGAGCAATGTAGAAATCTGGTAGTCTTTCTTTATCCATACACTCATTAAGGGGCGTGTTAACGTTATGCTAATATTTATGCAAATGAGACTCCTTATTTAACGTTATGCTAATATTTATGCAAATGAGACTCCTTATTTATTTATTTATTTATTTATTTGGTTACATTTGTATACCACTTCTTCCAGCGATCAGTAGCGGTTTACATTACATTACATTTTGGTACAGCATACAATTTCTTAGGAGAATCAAAGTATCTACATCTGCATTTCGGTGAATTGAATTTATACAGCTTGGAGTATTTACAGTTGCATTTATGCGGTTGGTTTGTACAGCTTGGGTTATTTACAGTTTCAGTTATATAGTGTGAGCTAATTACAGCTTGGACTATTTACAGTTTCATTTAAACTAAGTACAGTTGTAGTTATACAAGGTGAGCTGTTTACAGACATAAGTTCTATGTAGTTTTATTGTGATGCGCTGAGAGAAAAGATTTTTTCTGCTTTTGTTTTATGTTATGTTGTAGTATTCCTGGAATAGGTAGGCTTTTAGTTTTTTCTTGAAATCTTGCAGGTCATTGTTTGCTCTTAGTGTATCCGGTAGCTTATTCCATTGTGTGGGAGCAATGTAGGTGAAGGTTCTGTTACTTGTGGAAATTTTGACAGTGCAGATAGATGGTGGGACATGTAGGGTGTTTAGGTTTTGCGTTCTTCTGCTTCTGTTAAGTGGTTGAGTTGCGATAAGCGTGGAGAGGTAAGATGGTGCTATGTTGTGTATCAGTTTGAATGTGGTTACTATTATTTTGTATCTTATGCGGGCAGTAATAGGAAGCCAGTGTAGTTCCATTAGTATTGGTGTGATATGGTCGGATAGTTGTCACATCATTATGATCCGGGCTGTGACGTTTTGCACCATTTGTAATATGTTGAGGGATTTTTTCGGTAGTCCTTGGAGAATGGCATTGCAGTAGTCTAGGTGAGGTGTGATGAGCGCTTGTGCTACTGTTCTGAAATTGGACTGCTCAATAATGTTGCTTAGAGGTTGAAGGATTCTTAGTTTGTGGAATATTGCCCGGTTCAGTAGTCTTAGGTGTTTTTCCATTTTGAGATTTTTGTCGAATGTTACTCCTAGGTATTTTATCTCATTTTTGATGTTGTATGAGTTATTGTTCATGGTGATGGTTGAGGGGGGGTTGAAGTCCTGATTTTTAGAGATGAACATTACTTCAGTTTTCTTATGGTTTATGGACATGTTATTCTGTTGAAGCCAGGTTTGCGTTTCCTTGAGGCATTCTTCTAGATGGTTATAGTTCGTGTTGTTTGTGTCCAGTTGAGAATATAGCATTATGTCATCTGCATAAATGTGGTAATTGATCTTGTGTTTCTGAAAAATCTTACAGATGGGTTTCATGTATAGGTTGAACAACAGGGAGGACAACGCAGAGTCTTGCGGTATTCCCTGTGTTTGTGGGAAAGCCTCTGAAGTTTCTTGATTGAAGTGAACTTGTTGCATTCTGTTGGTGATGTAGGATCTGAACCATTTTAGGGGGTTCCTTTTATTCCTATGGACTCCAGTCTGTTGATGAGGGTCCCGTGATTTACAGTATCGAAAGCTGCAGATATATCTATGAATATTAATATGAACATTTTCTTATTGTGTTCAATGCCTTTATATATTTTATCAAGGAGCACTAGTAGTAGGGTTTCTACCCTATGATATTGCCGGAAGCCATATTGCTGGTCGTTGAGTGCATTACTGGTGTCAATGTCATCTTGTAGTTGTTGCTGGACTGCTTTTTCGATGGTCTTGGCTATGAATGATATGCTTGAGATGGGTCGGTATGAGGATGGGTCATCCTTCTTGAGTGTTTTGTTTTTTAGTATAGGTCTAATGAGGGATCTTTTGAGCTCTGTTGGCATGGTTCCTTGCTGCAGTGATTGATTTACTATGTGGTTTATGTAATGGGCAATTTCTTCTTTTGTTGTCTTGATCCAAGCTGCTGGACAAGGGTCTAATGGGGATGTTGTGGTGTTCAGGCTTGTGATTATGTTTATTATTTGTCTGGACTCAATGGTGTAGAAGGAGTCCCATTCCTTTTTGCTGTCCATCGCTGTTGTGCTTGGGTGTGGGGTGTTGTTCGTAGCCTGAGTTTGAGTGGGGTTTCTTGTTGCTGGTGGGTTAAGTTTGCTGGAGTAATGGTCAGCTAAGGTTTTTGCCTTTATATCGTTGTTGGGGCTATCATTCTGGGTAGTTTTGGTCAGGGATTTGACAAGTTTGAATAATTTTCTTGGTCTGTTCAACGCCTTGTTGAGTATTTTGGTGTGATATTTTTTCTTTGCGGTGTTGATTTCTTCTTTGTATTTAGTGAGGAAAGTCAGATATTCTGTTTTGCGTTCGGGGGTCTTTGATTTTTTTCTATCCCTTTTCAAGTTTCCTGAGGTCCTTCTTCATTTTATGTAAAGTTGTTGTGTACCAGGGCTTGGATATGGTTCTTATTTTGGTTGCATTCTTTGGAGCTTTCGATTTTAGCTCTGAGATTGTTTCGATTCCTTCGTTCCATTGGCTTATCAGGATGTCCAGGTCAGTGTTGTCCATGTTTACGTGTTTTATGACTGATTTTACTAGGGTTTCTTTGTCGAATTTCTGGAACTTCTTTCCATGTTGAGTTTTTGTTCCAGTTTGTGGAGTATCAGGTTTCGTCGTTAGGTAGAAAGTAAATTGTATCATATAATGGTCTGACCAGGGAACTTGTATTATTTTTAGTGAGGCTCTTTGCTCCCATTGTGGTGGGCTTTCTTGGGTAGGAATACCAGGTCTAGTATATTACCCTTGTTGTGGGTGGGATCTTGTATTATTTGTTTGTATCTTAGTTGGCCCAAGGCTTCTAGGAAGGTGCTTTTGTGTGTAGGTGGGATTGATACAAGGTTGAAGTCTCCTAGAATAATTTGGTATTTTTTAATTGTAGCTGTGCAGATTTTTTCTAGTGCGGCATGTTTTGATGTAGGGGGTTTATAGATGAGACATATTATTAGAGTTTTGTTTTCCAGTTTGAGGATATCGATTCCATCGATTGAGTTTTGCGTGGTGTTGTTAGGTTTAACGAGTCTTTTGCAATAATTAGGACTCCCCCTCCTCTTCTGTTGATACGAGGACAGTTGAATATCTTGTATCCGGGTTTTTTCAGTTTGGAGAGGAGAACTGCATCTGCGTCCGTGGTCCAAGTTTTCGTGATACATAGTATATGGAGGTTATAAACACCTTAATAGCAATATATCTCTGTCTGACAGTATATACTTAACACTTGCCTAGCACATGCAGTTAACCATATTGCATACAATTGGCAACACACAAATGCATACCCACTGTATACAATATATAACTACCAGATTTACACCATACAATACCCCATCAGCCCACACAATGCAATGCTACACGACCCAGTACTAACCACCAAACACCGTGATAAGATGCATAAACACCACAGCGCAAAAACAAAGAAACCCCACCCAAGAGTAACCTATATAAAAATCAACAGAAGCCTACAACCCAACACTAACCTACAAACCCCCAACAACTGTACACTGATAAATGCCAGGTCCATAAGGAAAAAAACACATATTATACATGACATCATAACAGATGAAAAACCAGACTTTCTTGGTATAAGTTTCATTAATAATGGTTACACTACAGTTGCGTATTAGTTAGGACTAATGGCACAATCCCAGTATTTTTGTGGTGCTTTAAAAGTTTTAATCTATTCAAACAGTTCTGTACTCTCAATGGATATTGTCGCCCACTCACCCTCCCAGAGGCCTTAGTGTGAGGTAGGTGAGCAGGGTAATATTCTTCTTGAGGCTGTGAACCACTATTTTGAGGCTTGGTAAAGCCTTCTGGGTATTGTAGTTCAATAGCTTATGAAGTAAATAGTTGTGCACGAGATAGTAAGGTAAAAATAGGATTTATTCCCTTCCCAGGGTTGGATTTTAACCTTGAAAATACAGCAACATAAAGTCCATACTTCTGGTACCGTGAAACAAAAGGATAACCAAACTTAGGCAATGCTTGTCTTCAGCTTCTTAAGGTAACACAAAAAGGCATAGAAAACAGTTTAACTTCCAAACACTCTTTGGACTGTTTTCCTTCTTATAATAATATTATAGCAATACTAGCATAGAGAGTGTATGCTATCTGACAGCGTGTACGTACAGTCCATGAATATCTCCGTGTCTGGAGCTTGGTAAAAATCACATTGCATACCATCAACGTCCTCCTCAGCTTCCCGTGGGGTGAACTCTTTTCCCTGCTTAATCACTTCCTCTGCAAAGGGTAAAAGGTTCCCTTCCCCCAACAGCCTAGAGGAGCCTGGGTGTTTACCATAATTACTATTGGCTCTTTCACACAGCTCCTGGTACGTACAAGGAACTTGGTTAGATTCCTCTGCTCTGCTATTAGGTGGTATTTTCCTACCTTCCAGCAAACTCCTTTCCAGGAACCTCCCTTGGCTGCAACACGGCTCAAGGTAAAACTTTTCTTTTCTGCTTTTCCTGGGTTTTCTCACAGGCAGAAGCTCAGCTTCTGGGAAATAAACTTTTCCTTCAGAGTACTTAGCATTATAAGGTTGAGACTGCCTTATCTGGGTTTTAAAGCAATGTTCCTTGCTTTCTGGGGAATAGAGTTCCTCAGTGCACTGACTAGCCGTGCACTGCCTCCTACAGCGTGGAACTGCCTGTCTCTTTGGGTCAGCGTGCCTCCCACGACTCCCTTCTTCAGAGGAGCTTTCCTGGGTGAGATTGGGACTCCCTTCCCTTCTCTCGTCCTTCCACTCTGTTCCCAAGACAGTTCTCCTTTGGCTGGGTCCTTGGTTAATTCTTCTCCTCCCTCTCTCCTCACTACTCCCAGCTAGGGGATTTTTAAATGTGTTGCCTTTCCCGTTTGCTTGGGCTCCGCCCCTCATCAGCTGCCTCCCCTCTCCTAATGAGTCATGGGTTAGCTCCTGGTTTGGGTGTTCCCTAGTACTGTGTGACATAGTTTGTTTGGGGTTTCTATGCCAACCTTCCTCCATGTTTTCCTTTGACCTGTCAAAAGTGGATTCATTCTGAAGTACATTCTCTGTTTCCCTGGGCTCTGATCCTTGTGCCTCATGACAATATTCAGGAATGTTTCGTCTGGTAGTTATATAGCACAGAATCAATAGTGGTGCTTAGGTCATTGTTTGAGGTTCTACGTAGAACAATGGTAATTGCTTCATATGAACGTAAAATACTGATTACCTGCAGTTGCTGACGTCTGGCGGTGCCTGGGGCACATGAGCTCGACCCAGAAAGGGGAGCAAATGCAAATGAGTCTCCGCACATGGCCCTGCACCCTCCCCTAAATTTTTTGCAATGAGTGAATGTTTTTTCACAGTAAAGAATTTGTTGTAATTGTTATTTCCTTTTATGTATTTGAGTCATTAATTATTGCAATGTGTTTTTGATATTGGCCCTCAACCTTAATGCTTGCCTCTTCAAGCAGGAACTTATAGAAACACTGAAACATGATGGCAGAAAAAGATCACATGGCCTATCTAGTCTGCCTTCCATATCAACCACTACAAGAGTTCCTTTTTTTTCCTTTAGAGAGCCTCTGTGTTTGTCCCATGCTTTTTGGAATTTAGATACTGTCGTCTTCTCTACTACCTCCACTGGGAGACTATCCATGGATCCACCACTCTTTCCATAGAGAAATATTTCCGCTTATCACTCCTGCGTCTATCCCCTTTCACCCTCATCCTATGTCCCCTCATAGCAGAGCTTCCTTTTAATCAAAAGAGGCTCTCTTCCTGTGCATTTATGCCATGGATGTATTTAAACGTATCAATCATATCACCTCTGCCCCACCTTTCCTCTAAAGTATACATATTAAGGTCCTCAGGTCTGTCCTCATATGCTTTATAACAAAGACCACTAAACATTTTAGTAGCCACTTTTTGCACCAACTTCAACCTGTATATATCCTTTTGAAGGTGCGGTCTCCAGAATTGCACACAATATTCCAAATGAGGTCACACCAAAGACTTAATACAGAGGCACTATCACCTCCTTTCTTCTCCTGGCCATTCCCCTCCCTTTACACCCAAGCATCCTTTTAGCTTTTGCCGTCACTTTTCTTACCTGTTTAGCTACTTTGAGATCATCAGACACAATCATGCCCAGGTCCTGCTTTTCTTTCATGGACAGAAGTATGTCCCCTCTATACTGTACTGCTCCCTTGGATTGTTACAGCCCATATGCATAACCCTACATTTTTTTTAGCATTAAATCTCAGCTGCCAAATTCTAAACCATTCTTCAAGCATAGCTTGATCCCTCCTCGTGTTATCTAAACCTTCCCAGGTGTCTACTCCATTGCAGATTTTAGTATCATCCGTAAAGAGGCAAACCTTACCTGACAGCCCTTCTGCCAGATGTTAAAAAGAATCAGACCAAGGACAGATCTCTGCGACACTCCACTGGTAACCTCCTTCTCCTCAGAGTGAATTCCATTTACCTGTACTCTTTGACACCTCCCACTCAACCAATTTCTAACTTAAGCATTAACTTTAGTGTCCATCCCTAGGGTGCTCAGTTTGTTTATAAGTCGCTTGTGAGGAACAGTGCCAAATGCTTTACCGAAATCTCAATCCCATGCTGCTTCAGATCCAGTAATCCGTTGGACTACAGAAACCTCACTATTTTCTCTTTCAGCAGCATTTCCAATAATTTACTCAGCACTGAGGTTAAACTGAATGGCCTGTAGTTTTCAACCACATCCTTGTGTTTGCTTTTGTGTAAAGGGACCACACGTGCCTCTTTCCAGTCCTCTAGCACCACCCCCAATTCCAAAGAGGCATTGAAAAGGTCAGTCAGTGGAGCTGCTAGAACGTCCCCAAATTTCTTCAGTATTCTCGGATGTATCTGGGCATCTGGTCCCATCACTTTGTCCACTTTAGCTAGTTCCTCACAAACACAGTCCTTTGAAAATCATTTGAGATGCCCCTCACTTTTGTTCCTGTTTGTGGTTGTTGTCTGAAATCTGTCTCCATACCCTTCATCTGTGAACACAGAACAGAAATATTTGTTAAGCAATTCCACTTTATCCTCATCAGCTTCTACATATTCCTCTCCTTCATGCTTGAGTCTGACAATACCACTTTTGCCTTCCCCACCTCTCACTAACATATCTGAAAAATGTCTTATCTCCCCATTTTATTGCATTGGCTATTTCCTCTTCTTTCTGTATCTTTGCTTTCTTGACTACTTTTCCAGTCTCTCTAAGTTTTTCCAAATATAGATGCCTGTCTTCCTCTCTCTGTGAAGGCCTCCCTCTTTTCTTTCACCTTTTCAGCTGCCTCTTTTGAGAACCATAGCGGCCTCCTTTTCCTTTTACCTTAATTTACCATTCTAACAAAAAGGTTGGTTGCCCTTAAAATATCCCCTTTCAGTTTTGCCCACTCTTTTTCTACATCCCCCAGCTATGCCCATCCCACTAACGACTCCTTGAGGTTTTGGCCCATCTTGGCAAAGTTAATTGTCTTAAAGTCTGAGACCCTCACTTTTGAATGTATTTTATCAGCCCTAGTCCTAATACTGGACCACACCATCTGATCACTGGATGCGAGATGATCTCCCTCTATAACATGAGAAACACTTTCCCCGTTGGTAAGCACCAAGTCCAGCTGGCCCCTTCACATGTGGGTTCTGTTACCAGTTGCCTGAATAGTTCTTGCTGTAAGGAATTCAGAAACTCCTTGCTTCTAGATAACACCGCAGCAGGGATGTGCCAATCAACATCCAGCATATTGAAATCCCCTATTAGTAGCACTTCCCCTTTCCTGGCAATGTTGCGTATGTCTTCTATTAAATCTCTGCCCGCGTCTTCTCCCTATGATGGTCTGTATATCACGCCAATGCAAATGGATTTTTCTTTCCCTCTTTCTAGTTTAACCCACACTGCTTCCTCTCTCCCTTTTAAGCCCTGTATTTTCATAGCTTTAATATTATTTTTTACATGTAGTATCATTCCTCCTCACCTTCTTTCTACCCTGTCCTTCCTGAATAACTTATAGCCTGGTATAGTTATATTCCACTCATGGTTGTCCGTGAACCATGTCTCTGTAATTGCCACTAAATCCAAGTCAGCCACTCCCACCAAAGCTTCAACATCAGGGATCTTATTTCCCATGCTACAGGCATTTATACACACTGCTTTCCATATGTTACCTCTTTTAGCTGTTTAATGTTTCACTTACCTGGGGGCTTTCTTCACCCATTCCCAACAAATCTAGTTTAAAGCCATCTTCAGTAGGTTAGCCAGTCTGCTACTGAAGTCATGTTGACTCTTCTTGGACAGATGGACACCATCTCTGCTCTGCAGCCCTTGGAACATCATCCCATGGGCCAGGAAACCAAAATGCTCTTGATTCTATCCACATAGTAAGCAAGCTTCTCTTCCTTGGCCTTTACCTTCAACAGGGAGGATTGAAGAGAACATCATCTGCGCCCCTTTCTGCTTCACCGTCTGTCCCAGATCCATGAAGTCACTCTTGATATGCTCAGAGGGATACCTGGCAGTATCATTTGTGCCGACATGGATTAACAACATCAGAAAATAGTCAGTAGGCTTGATGCCTTGGGTCAGGTATAAATGCCAATATTCAGAATTTGTTTTTATTGATGTACATTCTTCTTGTAAAGTGAGAAATAATGTTGATGTTTTAAACCCAACTCTATCCTCTCTCCACATCCTAATTATGCTTCCTTGCAATTTAAATATGTGGATCACCACATGTAAATAGCAACTTTCTAAAATCACTATTTACAGGTGTAGACAATCTTGATGATATTTACATATGGGGATGTTTCTAAAACAACTCTCATCAGCTCCTAAATTTAGATGAATTTTTAGCTGAAAACTTAGGGGCCCTTCACTAAAGGGTGTTATGATGTTGGACCTAACATGGCCATAGTGCTCACAACCATATTGGGTGCAATACCTACCAATGGAGGAGTAGCCTAGTGGTTAGAGCAGCTGCCTTGCACCCAAATGATTAAGGGTTTAATTCCCACTGGCACACTTTGTGTTAGTCACTTTACCCTCCATTACCTTGGAAGAAAAAGCCTGGCAATCTACTTCTGGTGATACATTGCCAAGAAAACCCAGAGGCAGCTGGGTCACCAGGAGTCAGAACTGACTTGATGGCACAAAATAAACCCACTGCATTAACTGTCAGGGTGAATGGAAAGCATGTTTCCCAGTTTTTAATGTGGAGCACCCTGCTCTTAGGCAGCATGAAAATATGTGGAGCCAAGTGCACACACACTAAGGAGATAGTGGTAAGTGCATCCATGCTAATGGCATGCCTTGCAGTTAGTGTGGCCATGCTGACTGCAAGGTACTCATCCTGCCCTTTCTCCAGCCCACTTGCAACCTCAATGCACCATGTACAGTTAGCACCAAAATCTAGCCTCACTAACTGTCTTGACCCTGTGCTATTAACTCATGTCCCAGTGTGCTTTTAGTACATTCCAGAACCCAAGATAACACCCTTGAGTAAATGACCTCCTTAGGCATCTGCAATATGTTTGGCTGAAAACAAAGCCCTAAATTTAGGAGCTCAGTTTATTTATTTATTTATTTATTTATTCTTTATTTATTTATTTACAGTTTCTTATATACCGCGCTATTCCACAACAGTGCGGTTCACATAGAACATTTAACATACGCATTTCATAAGGATGATTCGCGTTTACAATAAACAGGTGGTACAACTTGGATTAAGAACGAGGGTAACTATTTACATATGCCTTGGTAATTAGGGCGACCATTTGTGCTGCTTTGGTCAGCTCGATGCTTATTATCAGACCCTATGTATTTCAGTTGGCTGAATGCACTTACATAGATGTTCAGCCAGCCAGCTAAATATAGCTATACAACTTCATGACATGCAGAAATTTGTCCACCTGAAAAATATGTGGAGGAGGAGGTACTTCAGATCATGTTATGCATTTACATGGTTTCACTTCCCCTGCACTCCTCTATCGACAATCATTCTGGGGCTTTGTGTAATTTATTTCTTGATTTTCAAGGTTCATATTATCACATCTATGATCTCTGCACAAGGACGAATATATTGATTATGGATGGGATTGTTTGCTGTCTGAAGCAGAATTTTCTTTTTCAGTCTTGCTTGTTTTTGATTCTCTGCTCTGTATTTTTCCTTTTCTCACCACTCCATTTTATACTCTTCATTCGTGCTCCCTTTATGTCAAAGATCTTATTGTTATGAGAATTACTGATACGGATCTCATAAAAGTCTATATGGAATCAACACTTCAGTGCTGCTGCTGCACAGATATATTGCTTTATTTTGTTTCCATACTAGCACACACAGTATTGTGCCGCAAAGTCTTGCTTCGTAGTGAGCAGCATGGTTTCATAACAAAAGCTTTCAAATGTATAGCCATGCAATTGCAAAGAAACGGTACCCATCGGAGCTGAAACTGCATCGCAGACTAGTGATATTAGTCTAAGTCAGCTATAAAAGAGAGAATTCATACACAGCTTGCTGTAAGTTGGGCTGATGGGTGTTAAGGATAAATTGAAGGAAAGAAAAGTCTTTCAAAACATGGAATAACTTCTTTCCAGCCAGGTTCCAGACAACAGATGTTTTGAATGGAAGCACACATGGTGAGATTCATTTAAGACACGGCATTAGGTAATTTTGCACATGACCAAAACAACATTCCTAATGGTAACCACTTCAGTACATCTACAGTTGTTCATATGTTCCTTTGGTAAGCTTTCTGTATCTTTGCAGCTTTCAGGAAAGGTGAACCAGAAGGACTTAAAAAGTTCTTTCTCTTTCTTTCCTGAAAATATTGCAGAAATAAAGATTATTGACTACTATATCCCGGTTCAGTAGGAGGATCATTGGATGATATGTCGCCTCCAGCAATAACATCTCCTGTGTACTGAATGTGAAACAACTGCTGGTTTCTCTCATAGCTCGTGTCCTCATGAGCTATGAGAGAAACTGACATTATGTTTTTGGTTTTCAGTGATGCGTTGAAGGGTGATGTGCTACTAAAATATGGAAAAGCTCATAGCTTGATGCTTCTTGGGAGCCTCAGTGCTTTTGTAATCTAATGTGATTTTTATGTGAGCTTGCTATTTTTATTCATAGGTTCCTTAAAGGAAGATTTAAAACAAAACCACCTTCTCCTTGACACATTGCCCTCACTTGGTTTTAGGGGCTCTGTGCTATCATGGTTCTCTTCTTATCTCTCCCATTACTCTTTCAGTGTCTATTCTGGTGGTTTCTCCTCTACTCCTATCCCTCTCTTAGTTGGGGTACCCCAAGGGTCTGTTCTGGGCCATCTCCAAGGTGCTCTCATCTCCTCTCATGGCTTTCAGTATCATTTTTATGCTGATGACTCTCAGATCTATCCATCTACACCTCATATTTCTCTAACACTCTGCCTGCCTTTCTGACATCGCTACCTGGATGTCTCACCACCATTTGAAATTGAACATGAGCAAACCCAAACTTCTTTTTCCCCCCTAAAACCTTCTCCCCCCCCCCTTCCTCCTTTATCTCTGCAGATAACACTTTTCTACTTCCTGGTTCCTCCGCCCGCAACCTTGGTGTCATCTTTGACTCCTCCCTCTGCTTTTCCACATACATCCAATTGATTGCTAAAATCTGTCGTTTCTTTCTCAGTAACATTAACAAAATTCACCCCTTCCTTTCTGAACACACTACTTAAACACTTATCCACTCTTTAGTCATCTCCCATCTAAACTATTGCAACCTTTTCCTTGCTGGTCTCCCTCTGAGTCATCTATCTCCCTTTCAATCTGTTCTGATCTCTGCTACACAGCTAACCTTCTGCCAGCCCCATTATATCCAATTCAAACTTCTCCTTCTGACCTATAAATGCATTCATTCTTCTGCTCCTCACTACCTTTCCTCTCTTCTCTCTCCTTACACCCCTCCTCGTGAACTCTGTTCCCCCTCTGGCTTGCTTCTCTCTATGCCCTTCTCTTCCACTGCCAACTCCAGATTTCGATCCTTTCACCTTAAAACATTAAAAATATATATACTAAATACCTCAAAAAGGTGAATAAATAAGGCATACTGGCCTCATAATTTACTTGGCTCGCTGTATACAGTAGGAAGTATGAATTACTCTGTATAACACAGTATCCCTCATGCTGGAACGTACGAAGCATGAACCAAGGGAAGTTGGAGGTGGTCAAGAATGAAATGGAACGTGTACAACTTGATCTGTTGGGTGTCAGCGAACTGAAATGGACTGGCATCGGGCACTTTGCATCAGATGATCACATGGTCTACTATGCTGGAAATGAAAGACAAAGAAGAAATGGTGTTGCATTTATAATAAAGAAGAAACTTGCAAGAACTGTAATGAAATACAATGCAGTCAGCGAACGCTTAATCTCTATTCGTCTACGAGGATTGCCTATCAACACAACTATAATTCAAGTATATGCCCCAACAACAGCTGCAGAAGAGAATGAAATTGAAGAGTTCTATGAACAAGTACAAGCTGAAATTGACAGAACATGCAAACAGGATATCCTGATAGTCATGGGTGACTGGAACGCAAAAGTTGGCAACAAAGAAGAAGGCAAAGTAGTTGGAAAATATGGACTTGGCAACAGAAATGAAGCTGGAGAAAGATTGATAGAATTCTGCAAGACCAATGATCTATTCATCTCAAACACCTTCTTCCAGCAACACAAGCGGCGACTGTACACATGGACTTCACCCAATGGACTGTATAAAAATCAAATTGACTACATCTGTGGAAGTCAACGATGGAAAAGCTCTGTAACATCAACAAAGACAAAACCTGGAGCTGACTGTGGTACAGATCATCAACTACTAATATGCAAACTCAAGCTAAAGTTGAAAAAGAGCAAACCACTCATGAATGCAGCAAAATATGACCTTGAGAATATACCACTGGAATTTAAAGACTGCCTGCAAAATCGATTTGCTGCTTTAGATACAAATGACAGAACTCCGGAAGAGTTATGGAATGACATCAAGAAGGTTGTGCTGGAAGAAAGCGAGAAGTCTCTACAAAAGGTGAAAAAGCAAAAACGGCCAAAATGGATGACGGAAGAAACTCTGAAAATTGCCCAGAAACGCAGAGAAGCTAAAGCCAAAGGAGAAAGAAAGACAATCGCAGAACTCAACAGAGATTTCCAACGTGCAGCAAGACAGGACAAGGAAAAGTACTACAATGACACTTGCAAGGAAATAGAAGCAGAAACTATTAGAGGAAGAACAAGATCGGCTTTCCTAAAGCTGCGAGAGTTAAAGAAAAAGTTCCAGCCTCGAATTGGAATGTTACAAGATGCTCAAGGTTCTATGTTGAATGATGCTGAGAAGATCAAGAAAAGGTGGAAGGAATATACAGAGTTTTTATATGATAAAGATCAAGTGGACCAACAGCCGTTTCAACCTATACCTTATGATCAGGAACCATTGGTGATGAAAGAAGAAGTTGAAGCAGCATTGAAAGCCTTATCAAAGAACAAAGCACCAGGCATTGATAGCATTCCCATAGAAGTATTGCAGCAATCTGATGCAGCTGTTACTGTACTTACAAGGCTCTGCCAAGAAATATGGACGACAACATCATGGCCAACTGACTGGAAAAGATCTGTGTTTATACCAATACTAAAGAAAGGTGATCCAACTGACTGTGGAAATTATCGCACAATCGCTCTGATCCCACATGCCAGCAAGATTCTACTGAAGATTATTCAAAAGAGACTACAGCCATACCTAGAACAAGAACTACCTGAATTGCAAGCAGGGTTCAGGAAAGGGCGAGGAACGAGAGACATCATTGCGGATGTGAGATGGATCCTTGAAAAGACTAAAGAATACCAAAAGGATATCTATTTGTGCTTTATCGACTATAGCAAGGCTTTTGACTGTGTAAACCATGAGAAACTCTGGGCCACATTAAGAAGCATGGGTATACCAGAACACCTAATCGTTCTCTTGCGCAATCTGTACATTGATCAAGAAGCAATAGTTCGAACGGAACAAGGAGAAACAGAATGGTTTAAAATAAGCAAAGGGGTAAGACAAGGCTGCATACTTTCCCCCTACCTGTTTAATTTATATGCAGAACAAATCATCAGAGAAGCAGGATTGTATGAAGACAACAGAGGTGTGAAGATTGGTGGAAGACTCATCAACAACCTTCGCTATGCTGATGATACTACATTACTGGCTGAAAGTGAAGATGATCTGAAACATTTGCTTCTCACAATCAAAGAACATAGTCTCAAAATGGGCCTGCACCTTAATGTAAAGAAGGCAAAGATCATGACAACTGGCATAATCAACAGGTTCATCGTTGAAGGAGAACAAATTGAAATTGTGAACAACTTTAACCTACTTGGATCAACTATCAATAAAGAAGCAACAAGCAGTCAAGAAATCAAACAACACATTGCTCTTGGCAGAATGGCTATGAAAGACCTAGATAAGATTCTCAAGAGCGGAGATGTCTCTCTCCATACAAAGATTCGATTTGTTCAAGCCATGGTATTTTCAATAACATCATATGGATGTGAAAGCTGGACAGTGAAAAAGACATACAGGAAGAAAATTGATGCCTTTGAATTATGGTGATGGCAGCGAATACTGTGTATACCATGGACTGCCCGAAGATCGCTACAATAACAGCAGCTACGGGTACCAGTCTGTCAACAATGAGCCGCCTGACTGAAGACCGAACACAATTTAGGATAGCTATCCAGAGGGTCGCCATGAGTCGACTCCGACTCGACGGCACTTAACAACAACAACAACAACAACAACAACACAGTATCCACTAAGTAGAACACCAGCTTTTTTCTCTAGGTAGCTAGTATTTAAATGAGGAGGTTTAGATGTGGATAAAATGTCTAAAATTATTGGTTATAGTTGCAATATTTCCAGTTATTGTTGTCGTGTTGGTTGAAGTTGGGTCTTAATGAGGTTGTTTACCATTTGAAGACTTCACAAGGAAATGTTTTGCTACAGTATTTGCAGCTCTCTGTTGTTGTGTGTTGTATCAGAAAATGGATCTCCAAATTTTGCTTCTACTGAATATGTTGTCAGAAGGAAAGGAAAATAGCAAGATTTTGTGATGTGTACTATTTTTACAACAAAGCATTAATGCATGTGCTACTTATTATTGTTTAAAGCTGGTTAGGATGCCAGAGGTATATTTAGGGCAGTGATACTCAATCCACTCTTCTGGAAGAACCCATCCAACTTAGTTTTCAGGCTATGCAATTTATCTCACGCTTATTCATTATGGATATCCTGAAAACTAAACTGGATGGGTGGATCCCAAAGACTGGGTTGAGAGCTACTGGTTTAGTGGGTGGTGCATTGGACTATAAAAGCAAATTCTTGCAGTACTGACTCTGACCATGTTAGACTGTTTATCTCAGTGTATGCAACTGTAAATTGGCTTATGGAATGGATGTGTAGTACTGCCATGAGGGTGTCAGACTTAATCACATAGTTCTCAGGGAGAAAGAATTCAAAAGGGTATATAGGCTTAGGAAATGAGGGAACTGAAGAAAGAGGAAAGAATCGTGAGGACTCAGGTAGGAAAGAAAAGCAGGCAAGTAAAGGAGTGTGTGTGTGCTTGTGGGTTGGTATATGTGCTTGTATGTGTGTCTCTGCATTCTTGCATGTGTGTGTCCCTGTGTGTATCAGTTCTTTCTTTGTGTGTCTGTGATCAAGAGAGACAACAGGGGACAGCTGTTTGACAGGTGCAATTCTATAATCACTATGTTACTGCAGCTATTGAACAGCTTTTCCTATAAAAATGCATTGAGGCTTTATTTTTTTTGGGTGGGGAGGGGGGTAAGTGGGATTCATTTCTCTTCCATCTCCCACCACACACAGAATCTTATGCATCACATGGACCTCCCCCAGCTCTCCATCTACCTTAGCATTCCAGTGCTCCGCCTCCACTGCCTTCCCATTGGCTGGATCCTACTCACAGTCTCTGCTGCTAGTTACATTAGTACATTGGAAGCAGGCAGGACAGGCTTCGTCACACAGGGGGAGGATTAGAGAATTGCAGATAGAAGTTTAAAACAATGAAAAAAGTGTAGACATTTCAGCCTTCCTTCTAGCTTCCAGACATTAATGTATAAATCAGTACAATCCTGAAAAAAAACCTGCCCATTGTCAATACTAACCCTCCTAGATAAAGAGCACATTTAGCAGGGCCCCCATAAACTTTGGAACCTAGGTATGTTCCCAGCTTGCCACTTCATTAATAGAAACATAGAAACATGATGTCCTCATTTGCTTTATAACGAATACTACTAACCTTTTTAGAAGCAACCTTCTGCACGGACTCCAACCTATTTATATCCTTTTGAAGGTGCGGTCTCCAGAATTGCATACAATACTCCAAATGAGGTAGCACCAAAGACTTTTATAGAGGCACTATCACCTCCTTTCTTCTGCTGGCCATTCATCTCCCTATGCACCCAAGCATCCTTCTAGACATCGCCGTCACCTTTTCTACCGGTTTAGCTACTTTAAGATCATTAGACACAATCACACCCCACTCTTTTGTGGACAGAAGTACTTCACCCCCTATACCATCACTCCCTTGGATTACTGAAGCCCAAATGTATGACCTTGCATTTTTTAACATTAAATCTCAGCTGCCAAATTCTAGACCATTCTTCAAGCTTAGCTAGATCCCTCCTCACGCTATCTACACCTTCCTGGGTGTCTACTCTATTGCAGATATTGGTATCATCCGCAAAGAGGTAAATCTTACCCAACAGCCTTTCCGCTATATCACTAACAAAGATGTTAAAAAGACTCAGACCAAGGACAGATCGTTACGACACTCCACTGGTAATCTCCTTCATCTCTTCAGATTGAGCTCCATCTACCTATACCCTTTGTCGCCTCCCACTCAACCAATTTCTAACCCAAGCAGTAACTTTAGGGTCCATCCCTAGAGTGCTCAGTTTGTTTATAAGTCGCCTGTGCGGAGCAGTGTCAAAGGCTTTACTGAAATTTAATACACCACATCTAGGGCTCTCCCTTGGTCCAACTCCCTGGTCACCCAGACAAAGAAATCAATCAGATTTGTCAGACAAGACCTGCCTCTGGTGAATCCATGCTGCCTCGGATCCAGTAATCCGTTGGACTCCAATTCTCATGGCAACAGAATTGTTTGCCAGTACACATAATGGCTAATAAGAAAGCAGCAAAATTCAGTCAGTAGTTTCAAGTAGTAATAACAGGCAGCAAAGAAAACTAAGGGGGTTATTTTAGAAGTCCTATTTATGTTTTGGACATCTGAAAACAGATACACACTTTCAATTTACAAAGATGTCTCTTGCACCATTTTAGTAATTAGGTAGATGGACATTCCTAGCGTGAGGACATTCAGGTAGAACGGGGGTATGACAGAGAAGTGGCCTAGGCAGAACACACAGTCTGAATCTAGAATTGCACAAGCATGTCTGGCCTTGGTTGTTGAGGTGTCTATGCTTATATTTGCTCCTAACCACAAATAAAGAGCAAAAAGTGCTGTTTCATGATGGCATGGTATATCATGATGAATTTATGATCTACCTTCAAGCCCTCTGCTATATCATCAAATCCCACAACCTCAACTTTCATGTCAATGTTGCATCATCAAGTCCCACAACCTCATCTTTCATATCTATGCTGATGGTATCATGCTCTATGGGTCATTTAACACAAAGCAACCTTTCTACACCAATCACCAAAATTGCTTCCCCAATGTCTCCAACTGGCTGAGCAACAACAACCTCACAATCAATTACAAAAAAACCGCTCTATTTATAAAGATGAATGACTCATTCCCTCCCCCAACCACCCTAATACTAAACAACACCCAAGTAAAAGTTCAACCAGAAGTGAAATACCTTGGCATCACTCTCGATCAGAACTTCTCCTTCAAACAAAACCGCCAACGCAGTATGCTACAAAGCCAAAATCCTGCAATGTCTCTGACCTTTCCTTGAACCTCCAGACGTCTGCTCAGCACTCCAAGCCATAATCCTCCCACATTTCAACTACTGCAACTCCATCAACCAGGGCCTCCCACAGCCTACCCTACTTCCTCTACACAGTGCTCTACACACAACAGCATACATCACACATCCTGCAAGGAGCATCAAAACATGACCACATCACACCCATATTTGAACAGCTCCATTGGCTTCCAATAACCAGCTGAATAAAATAAAAGACCCTCCTTCGGACCCACAGAGCCATCCACTCCACCATTCACCTCCACATCTTGCTCCAAACACAACAATCTAACAGAGCCAAATGATCATCTATAAAGAACTTGCTCATCAAATAAATATAATCAACAAAGCCTGTGGACTAGCTTTTCAGCTATATGCCCTGTTCATTTGGAACACCCTCGCAGCCCCAATAAGAAATATCAACTACCTCTTCACCATCTGAAAACAACTGAAGATGCACTTTTTTTCAGAAAATTTTAGCCCCATAACTTAACTCCCCCCCCCACTATTCATACTGTAGATGATGTATTCATATATACTGTATATATTCTGTGACCCACATAACTGATACCCATTGTATATATTTAGCCAGTCTAGATAACCAATGTATACTGTATATAGTTAATATGTTTATGTAACTAACTGTTTTGCTGTTCCATGTAGACCACTTTGTTGTTGTTAAGTGCCGTCGAGTCGGAGTCGACTCATGGCGACCCTCTGGATAGCTATCCTAAATTGTGTTCGGTCTTCAGTCAGGCGGCTCATTGTTGACAGACTGGTACCCGTAGCTGCTGTTATTGTAGCGATCCATCTCATTGCTGGCCTTCCTCTTTTGCGTTGACCTTCTATCTTTCCAAGCATGATGTCTTTCTCTAATGATCTCTCTCTTCGCATGATGTGTCCGAAGTATGAAAGTCGAAGTCTTGTCATCTGAGCTTCTAAAGACAGCTTAGGTTTGATCTCCTCTAGTACCGACTGGTTTGTTCTTCGGGCAGTCCATGGTATACACAGTATTCGCCGCCAGCACCATAATTCAAAGGCATCAATTTTCTTCCTGTCTGTCTTTTTCACTGTCCAGCTTTCACATCCATATGATGTTATGGAAAATACCATGGCTTGAACAAGTCGAATCTTTGTATGGAGAGAGACATCTCTGCTCTTGAGAATCTTATCTAGGTCTTTCATAGCCATTCTGCCAAGAGCAATGCGTCGTCTGATTTCTTGACTGCTTGTTGCTTCTTTATTGATAGTTGATCCAAGTAGGTTAAAGTTGTTCACGATTTCAATTTCTTCTCCTTCAACGATGAACCTGTTGATTATGCCAGTTGTCATGATCTTTGTCTTCTTTACATTAAGGTGCAGGCCCATTTTGAGACTATGTTCTTTGATTGTGAGAAGCAAATGTTTCAGATCATCTTCACTTTCTGCCAGTAATGTGGTATCATCAGCATAGCGAAGGTTGTTGATGAGTCTTCCACCAATCTTCACACCTCTGTTGTCTTCATACAATCCTGCTTCTCTGATGATTTGTTCTGCATATAAATTAAACAGGTAGGGGGAAAGTATGCAGCCTTGTCTTACACCTTTGCTTATTTTAAACCATTCTGTTTCTCCTTGTTCCGTTCGAACTATTGCTTCTTGATCAATGTACAGATTGCGCAAGAGAACGATCAGGTGTTCTGGTATACCCATGCTTCTTAATGTGGCCCAGAGTTTCTCATGGTTTACACAGTCAAAAGCCTTGCTATAGTCGATAAAGCACAAATAGATATCCTTTTGGTATTCTTTAGTCTTTTCAAGGATCCATCTCACATCCGCAATGATGTCTCTCGTTCCTCGCCCTTTCCTGAACCCTGCTTGCACTTCAGGTAGTTCTTGTTCTAGGTATGGCTGTAGTCTCTTTTGAATAATCTTCAGTAGAATCTTGCTGGCATGTGGGATCAGAGCGATTGTGCGATAATTTCCACAGTCAGTTGGATCACCTTTCTTTAGTATTGGTATAAACACAGATCTTTTCCAGTCAGTTGGCCATGATGTTGTCGTCCATATTTCTTGGCAGAGCCTTGTAAGTACAGTAACAGCTGCATCAGATTGCTGCAATACTTCTATGGGAATGCTATCAATGCCTGGTGCTTTGTTCTTTGATAAGGCTTTCAATGCTGCTTCAACTTCTTCTTTCATCACCAATGGTTCCTGATCATAAGGTATAGGTTGAAACGGCTGTTGGTCCACTTGATCTTTATCATATAAAAACTCTGTATATTCCTTCCACCTTTTCTTGATCTTCTCAGCATCATTCAACATAGAACCTTGAGCATCTTGTAACATTCCAATTCGAGGCTGGAACTTTTTCTTTAACTCTCGCAGCTTTAGGAAAGCCGATCTTGTTCTTCCTCTAATAGTTTCTGCTTCTATTTCCTTGCAAGTGTCATTGTAGTACTTTTCCTTGTCCTGTCTTGCTGCACGTTGGAAATCTCTGTTGAGTTCTGCGATTGTCTTTCTTTCTCCTTTGGCTTTAGCTTCTCTGCGTTTCTGGGCAATTTTCAGAGTTTTCTTCCGTCATCCATTTTGGCCGTTTTGATTTTTCACCTTTTGTAGAGACTTCTCGCTTTCTTCCAGCACAACCTTCTTGATGTCATTCCATAACTCTTCCGGAGTTCTGTCATTTGTATCTAAAGCAGCAAATCGATTTTGCAGGCAGTCTTTAAATTCCAGTGGTATATTCTCAAGGTCATATTTTGCTGCATTCATGAGTGGTTTGCTCTTTTTCAACTTTAGCTTGAGTTTGCATACTAGTAGTTGATGATATGTACCACAGTCAGCTCCAGGTTTTGTCTTTGTTGATGTTACAGAGCTTTTCCATCGTTGACTTCCACAGATGTAGTCAATTTGATTTTTATACAATCCATTGGGTGAAGTCCATGTGTACAGTCGCCGCTTGTGTTGCTGGAAGAAGGTGTTTGAGATGAATAGATCATTGGTCTTGCAGAATTCTATCAATCTTTCTCCAGCTTCATTTCTGTTGCCAAGTCCATATTTTCCAACTACTTTGCCTTCTTCTTTGTTGCCAACTTTTGCGTTCCAGTCACCCATGACTATCAGGATATCCTGTTTGCATGTTCTGTCAATTTCAGCTTGTACTTGTTCATAGAACTCTTCAATTTCATTATCTTCTGCAGCTGTTGTTGGGGCATATACTTGAATTATAGTTGTATTGATAGGCAATCCTCGTAGACGAATAGAGATTAAGCGTTCGCTGACTGCATTGTATTTCATTACAGTTCTTGCAAGTTTCTTCTTTATTATAAATGCAACACCATTTCTTCTTTGTCTTTCATTTCCAGCATAGTAGACCATGTGATCATCTGATGCAAAGTGCCCGATGCCAGTCCATTTCAGTTCGCTGACACCCAACAGATCAAGTTGTACACGTTCCATTTCATTCTTGACCACCTCCAACTTCCCTTGGTTCATGCTTCGTACGTTCCATGTTCCAATGTGTAAGACATCTTTACAGCTTCTGACTCTCATTTCATGCGCAGCTACATCAGCAGTCAGACTTCCCGAGGGCTTTGATCCAACCACATCATAAATGCTGGCTTTACTCTGAAAAGTCTTCAGCTCTTCCCCAGTAGCTAGTTGAGTGCCTTCCGACCTGGGAGTCTCATCTTCCAGCACCATAGCACAATTTGTTTTGTTGTAACTATCCATTGGGTTTTCATGGCAAGATACAGAAGTAGATTGCCGGGCCTTCCTTCTGCGCAGTTTGAGTTTGGTGTTGTTGCCGTTGTCACAGAAATGTGATCCTCCGCCGTCAACACTATCCCATTCTGCTGCTGCCCAGATGGGTGGTTTGTCTTCGTCTGGCACCTCAGGTGAAAAGCAGCATATAAAACCTGCTAAATAAATAAATACAAATAAATGTTATTATATGGGCTATTAATACTTTTAAATGGATAAATAAATGGCATTGCTATGAGGGGAAAGAGCACAATGTGCTGTTACCGTCACTGTCAATATTTCCTGGGAAAAGAAATCTGCATGTAAATACAAACCCCAAACAGATTACTAACCCACCACTGCACATCTGAGTGTCTGTAATGTCATTGAACATGAACGTTCCCCTTCTGGAAAATGTCAGTTGGGATGTCCAAGAAGCCATTTCTGTGGCCATCAATTTGGGGACATCCATGTTTCTAAAATCAGGCTGAAATGTAAATGTCCCTGAGGTTTTCTCGGCTATTTTGCCCTGGATGTCCCAGATTACACCTGGACATGCTTTCTAAAATGCCTCTTTATATGAATAAGTCTTTGTAATTTTAAATGTAGTAAATCCCATCTAAGGAATTATTAGTAATCCCTGTTTCTCTGTTGTGTGTGCTGTGCATGTGTTGTGTTTGGGATTGGGGTAGCTGAGGGGTGGTAGGGCATTTACAAGTTACAAAGGTTGGGGGAAGGGTCAGATGTGGGGAGGTAGTTTTGGGGGTTAGGGTAGTTTGCAAACTGGTGTGACAGTTGCAGGGAGGTAATTTTTTGGGGTGAGGTATTTTGTATGGCAAAGGGACAGTTGCAGGGGTAGTTTGTGTGGGTGGGGATATTTTTTGAGATGGTGGAGCAGTTGCAGGGAGTACATTTTGGGATTAGGGTAGTTTAGAGGCAGTAGAACAGTTGTACGGGTAGGTTTTGGTGGTGGAGGTAGTTTGCAAGGCAGTTGCGGGGAAATAGTTTTGTTAGTGGGGTAGTTTGCAGGGTGGTGCAGTTGCAGGGGACATTTTTGGGGATGGGATAATTTATGGGACAGTGGGCAGTTGTGGGAGGGTAGATTTTGAGGTGGGGTAGTTTGGGTATACGGGCAGTTGGGGTGGGGTAGTTTATGGGGATTTTGATAATTTGCATGGCAATGGGGTGGGAGTAGATGGTAGGATGGTGGGGCAGTTTTAAGGGGTGGAATAGTTTGCTACAGTGTGCAGTTGTGGTGAGGTAGTTGTGATGCTGGGATAGTTTACACAGCAGTGGGGTACTTGGGGCTGGTTTGTTTTTGGGAGGGGGCATTTTGTAGGGCAGTGGGACTACTGGAGGGGGCAGTTTTAGGGGGTGGAGTACTTGACAGGGTGGTGTTGCAGTTGCAGGAGGGTTAGTTTTTCACAGTGGGATAGTTTGCAGAGTGAGGGTAATTGTGGGGGCATTTTGGGGGGCAGTTTGCAGGGTGCTGAGGCAGTTGTAGTGGATTGTTTTTAGGGCAGAGGGGCCATTGTAGTAGGCTAGTTTTGGGGGGTGGGGATAAATGGAGAGTGGTTGGGCAGTTGAGGGGGTAGTTTTTAGGAATGGGGCAGTTGATAGATGATGGGTCAAGTTCCAAGAGGGGTTAGGTTTTCCTTGTGGGGAAGTTGTAGGGGGGGATGTTTTTTGGAAGTGGGGCAGTGTGCAGTGTAGTGGGGCAGTTTGAGGGTGTAGTTTTGGTGGGTGAGGCAGTTTTTAGGGTGGTGACCCAGATGCAGGAGGTTGTTTTTTGGAGTGGGTTAGTTTGCAGTGCAGTGGGGCAATTGTGGGGGTATGTTTTTAGCAAAATGGCAAGGCAGTTGTGGCAGCATTTGGGGGGTTGGTAGGGCAGTTATGAGGGAGTATATTTTGAGGGTGGGTTCAGTGGGGCAGTTTTTGGTGGTGGGGAATTTTGGGGGAGTTGGGAGAGTAGAGAACAGGGAGAGGATGCTTGAAAGGAGCAATTCCCAAACTGCTATGGTTCAGTGTAGGTAAGTCCATGCAGGAGCCAGGCTGAGTTAGCCAGGCAGGGCTCTGGATGTCCGGGGAGCCAGAATCAGGGCACGACCTCAATGCCCAGGCCCTATGTTGCCATTCTGCTCCTGTAGGGACATCTCCCTCTTTTCTTAGACGCAGCTCTTTGATATATGCTAAATTGGAGAGACTGTAAAACTTCTCTAAGAAATCAAACTTGAGCTTTATTAATTTTTCTGTCTCCCCCAATGTCTCTCCAGTCAAATTTTTTAAGAGGTATTTGCTTGAAATTCTGGTGATGCCAGAAAATGCTTTACCCCCCCCCCCCCACGTCTAAAGTGTACTATTTGCCAATGAAGAAGTCTTACAGCAGATGACATGGGGGGGGGGGGGGTCGATGCTTCTCTAGACATCCTGGATCTCATTCACGTATTGGAAGGTTCATCGGATGAGAGTTTTCAGTGGGCAACACTTTTGGTAACGTTTATTCTTGAACTAGACAGAGCCTGGACTCTTAAAATGTACTTTTGGAATGCTACCAAGTTGTTTTATGGACCGAAGGTTTGGGTTTTCCCATACATTTCTTATGTGACTCAAGCAAAATGGCGTCAGTTTTTGCCTATGCACTCTGAAGTGGCAGCTTTAAATTTTTCTTTTGTGTTAGGTTTTCAATGCAAGCGCATAATTAAGTCTTCATCATTAAGATATATTTTTTATGACCCCTAATTGCATACGTTTTTGAATTCCAGAAAGTCTATAGGATCTGTCGTGGTTTGGGTCTGTTTAATCAGCTTAATCAGGTCGCAGAAGTTGGTTAAATATAGGCTCATAGGGTTTGCCATTTCCTAGGTCAGTATTGGCTTGTGATTAATGATATTCGATCTTTAGCCTCCTTTCAGGATTCTTCCCTCTCTTCTTGTGGGCTTTTTGAGTCTAGCACTTTTTCTTTTGTTTCTTTATTATTTATTGTATTGTTGTTTGATGTTTTCATCTTTTTTCATGTATGCTTTTGTTACTTGATGTAATGGTTTGAAAATTCAGAAATAAAAAAAAACAGGCTGATGAGGAAACCCTGTGCTCAAACCCAGTGCTTAATGTTTTTGTGCAGGGTTTCATAGCGGGACGTTAATGCTGATTCTTTGTGCTGGAATGCAATATTCAAATTACCGAGTGCGCAAAAAGTCAGCATTAAACTGGGAGAGTAAGCCAAACACATGCGCACAGAAGTCACTGCAGGTTTGGCATGTTGTCCAGGAAAAACAGGGTCATCTGAGGGGAAGTTTGACACTTCATCTCAGATGACCTAGGCATCAGGGAAAGCCTTCAATGCCATCAGAATACTGTTGAAGAGCCGGTGCCCTCAACACAGACCCCTTGAGAGAAACCAAATTTCCGGTGGCCCTGCCCACCCACCCTTTCTAGTTTAAAAAAAAAAACCCTCCCTGATGGCCCAGAAGTCAGCCATGATCCTCCCATTTGCCCAATTAAAAAAAATCCCTGGTGGCCCAGCGGCCCCTGATCCCACCCACCCAATAACAAAAAAACCTGGTGGCCCAGTGGTCCCCAAACACCCCCCCTCACCCCCTTCCAGGTACCTTTAATTTTGAGTGGGAGCATTGCCCATACGCTCCCACTCCTTTGCCGCCATCTTGAAAAATGGTGGCGCCTGGCCCTGCTCGGTGCATCCTGAGATGCACCGAGCGGGGTCAGACTGGCATATAAGGGTACCATCTTGATACTGGGAGGAGGGTGGGAGTACGTGGACCACCGGGCCTTTTTGTTATTGGGTGCAGGGATTGGGGCCACTGAGCAACTAGGGACTTTTTAAATGGGCGAGTGGGGTCACCAGGGATTTGGTATCTGTTGGGGGGTCAGTGTTGGGGGCACTGGCCCACCCAACAATATTCTGGTGGCATCGGGGACTTTCCCGATGTCTGGATTATCTGAGATGAAGTGTTAAATTTCACCTTAGAGGATAATTTTGCTCCCAGGTGGTTCTTTATGCCTGCCCAAAGGTGGCGCAAAGATCCAGCATTAAAAAGCAATGTAACAAACTGCACTAAGTTTCAGTGCAGTTTCTTACATCAGGCACAATTACTTATGCACCGATTTGCATGCCAGTGCACTGAAGTTTAACGTGGTTGTTATTTTGGCATTTTTCTTCCACTAGCTTGCTTTCTGCATCAGAGAACAAACCTAGCCGGGAAAAGCACCAGAAAATGCCACTCTAAGCTTTTCTGCATCGGCACGAGTTATCTGTTTGGCAGCATGACATGTTCAGAATGAAATATTCAGTTACCTCCCAAAGATAACCGGATAAGAACATAAGAACATAACATAAGATATGCCATACTGGGCTAGACCGAAGTCCATCAAGCCCAGTATCCTGTTTCCAACAGTGGCCAATCCAGATCACAAGTACCTGTCAGGTTCCCAGAAAGTAGATAGTTTCCATGCTGCTTATCCCAGGAGTAAGCAGTGGATTTACCCAGTCCACCTTAATAATGGTTTATGGACATTTCCTTCAGGAACTTGTCCAAACCTTTTTTTAAACCCAGTTATACTAAGAGCTTTTACTACATCCCCCCGGCAACGAATTTCAGAGTTTGATTACGCGTTGAGTGAAAAATATTTTCTCCTATTAGTCTTAAATGTGCCATATTGTAGCTTCATTGCATGTCTCCTGGCTTTTCTGTTTTTTGAAGGAGTAAACGAGTGATCTATGTTTACCCGTTTCACTCCATTCATTATTTTATAAGCCTTTATCATATCTCCTCTCAGTTGTCTCTTTTCCCTAAAGTTTTAAACCATTCCTCGTAGGGATATCCTTCCATTCTCTTTACCATTGTGGTCACTCTTCTCTTTCCTTTTTTAATTCAGCTATATCCTTTTTTTCCTTTTTTTTTTACTAAGATTTAGCAAACAACCAAGAAAACCTTGGAACAAGAAATACACATTCCAGCATGCATCACTCATTTTAACAAAGAAAAGTAATATTAAGATACCAAAAAGAAAACAATTATGGCACAGCAATGAGTTAGTAGCCCACAATATATGAAGAGAGAATCCAAGAATACACAGTCATGGAGAGATGATTCAAAAGAAAAAAGTAACAAGCAATTAAATTGGGAAGCGAAGCCAAAACATTAATGGTCCAACAATTCCATATGTCAACTTTGCAGCCGCTTAGCATCTAAGAAGAAACACAGCTGAGAAGGTTCAAAGAAATAATACTTCTTATTTTGATAGGAAAGCACACATTTACAGGGAAACCTTAATTGGAAACTCGCACCCAGGGCCAAGGCTTCTGGGCGGAATTCCAGGAACTTCTTCCTCCTAGCCTGCATCCATCTGGATACATCAGGGAAAATCTGTATTTTACCACCTAAAAATGAAATATAGGTCTTTTTGAAATACAAACGTAACAATGCTTCCTTGTACTGAAGAAATACAAATACAACCAACAAATTTGCCATAGCACCACAGCCAGCGCATTCAGCAAGGTTCCCCGATCGGGTTAGAGCAAGGGATCAGGAAACCAGACTCCTCCCTGCTCCCCGGCACTGGATCAATCAGCGGCACAGAAGCAGCTTCTAATTCAAGGTGCCATTGGGTGTGCCTGTGCATGGCGGGCCTGCGCCAGAGGGCCCTTTGGCATGGCCCTTAGGCGGGAAACGTAGGTGGGGATACTAACTACGACAGGAAATGGCCCAGAATTCATGAACCAAGATTGTGCTGAGGTTATATCATGAAAAGTTACATTGCATTATATAAAAATTTATTATTTTCAGTTCTATCGCATAGCCAGCCTGACCCACCAGCAAGGATGAATACTCACAAAATTGTAAGTCTTACATACTGCATGTCATAGAAACATAGAAACATAGAAACATGATGACAGAAAAAGACCACAAGGCCCATCTAGTCTGTCCTTCCATAACAACTACAACAGTCCACTTTTTACCTTTAGAGATCCTCTGTGTTGGTCCCATGCTTTTTTGAATTCAGTTACTGTCCTCATCTCTACCACCTCCACTGGGAGACTATTCCACGGATCCACTACTCTTTCCATAAAGAAATATTTCCGCATATCACTCCTGAATCTATCTCCCTTCACCCTCATCCCATGTCCCCTCGTCGCAGAACTTGCTTTCAATTGAAAGAGGCTCTCTCCCTGAACATTTATGCCACGGAGGTATTTAAACATCTCAATCATATCACCTCTATCCCGCCTTTCCTCTAAGGTGTACATATTAAGATCCTTAAGTCTGTCCTCATATGCTTTATAATGAAGACTACTAATCATCTTAGTAGCAACCCTCTGCACCGACTCCATCCTGTTCACATCCTTTTGAAGGTGCGGTCTCCAGAATTGCACACCATACTCCAAATGAGGTCGCACCAAAGACTTATACAGAGGCATTATCACCTCCTTTTTTCTGCTAGCCATTCCTCTCCGTATGCACCCAAGCATCCTTCTAGCTTTTGCCGTCGCCTTTTCTACCTGTTTAGCTACTTTAAGATCATCGGACACAACTACGCCTAGGTCCCGCTCTTCTTTAGTGGACAAAAGTACTTCACCTCCTATGCTGTATTGCTCCCTTGGATTGCTGCAGCCCAAATGCATGACCTTACATTTTTTAACATTAAATCCCAGCTGCCAAATCCTAGACCATTCTTCAAGCTTAGCTAGATCCCTCCTCATGTTATCTACACCTTCCTGGGTGTCTACTTTATTGCAGATTTTGGTATCATCCGCAAAGAGGCAAACCTTACCCGACAGCCCTTCCGCTATATCACTAACAAAGATGTTAAAAAGAATCGGACCAAGGACAGATCCCTGGGGCACACCACTGGTAACATCCTTCTCCTCAGAGTGAGCTCCATTTACTTGTACTCTTTGTCGCCTCCCACCCAACCAATTTCTAACCCAAGCAGTAAACTTTAGGGTCCATCCCTAGGGTGCTCAGTTTGTTTATAAGTCGCCTGTGAGGAACAGTGTCAAAGGCTTTACTGAAATCTAAATACACCACATCTAGAGCTCTCCCTCGGTCCAACTCCCTGGTCACCCAGTCAAAGAAATCAATCAGATTTGTCTGACAAGACCTGCCTCTGGTGAATCCATTGCTATGTTGCCTCATTATCCATTGCTCTGGTGAATGTCATTGCTATGTTGCCTCATTATCCAGGTAAATACCCAATTTGCTTTCCAGGATCACATCCAACCCATCCCAATAATACATTACCATTACAGGGATTATAAGGTAATTCCACAAAATAAACCGTCAAACAGATCCAATAAAGTAATAATGGTCACAGACTAATCTATATTACTCTATATGGGCCTACCATGCACCATAACCAGATAGAGAATGTTATGGAGACAGTACTGACATGCTCACTTATAAATGTTAGATCAATCAAGAACAAAATATCAGTAATCTTAGACCATGACTCCAACCCAGATATAAAATTCATTACTGAAACCTGGCTCTCTGACTTAGATCCTACTTAACCAATTGAGGGTTTCGAACTATATATTATTCCACATCCCTAGAACAAATAAACGCAGAGGAGGAGTACTCATCATAAAAAATGCACTCAATGCTTCCCTCATGCTATCTAACACTATTTCAGATATTGATATTCTGACTATAGAAAACAGGAACCTAGCATTCTGTCTCCTCTATAGACCTCCTACATCTGATTCTAGTGGTCTAACAACCATTCTGGAAATGGTATGTTCTATGTCAACTAAGAAACAACTAATCTTACTGGGGGACTTTAACCTTATCTCTTTATGCCATACCCAGGCGACCACCTTCCTAGATGCCATGGATGATCTACAGTACAGACAAATAATAAAGGTACCCACGCATAATAAAGGAAATACTCTAGATCTTATATTCCTTCCACATGATATATGAGTGAACAAAAATGCACATTCCTCAAATGTCACCTGTACCATGGTCAGATCACCATCTGATTAACTTCACCATCGCATCAGAACGAATTCTTTACCAAACAAATAACCAATTGTTGAAGCAATACCCTAAATTTAAGTACTTTGTTAAAGATGCATTCATAAAAGACGTTTTAAATAGCATTGACCTTCACATAAAAGATATCGATCGACTCCTACTCAACTGGAACTCTAGCATTACTAAGATCGCCTCTAGACCTGGACCACAAAAGAATAAGACAAAACACCTCAAAACAATGACAAACATAAGACATGAGAGGATTAGAAAGACAATTGAGGAAACTTGAATGCGTCTGGCAAACATCAAAATCTACTAAAAATAGAACAAATTACATGAAAGCTCTCCTAGCATACTGCAACCTCATAAACTCCAAAATAAAGAACACCATACAAACTTACTAATGAAATTGCTGAACAAACCATGGGAGCTATTGAAATTGTAAAATCACTGACAAGTCCCCCAAAAAACAAGTCCAAAAAACAAATCATTAACCAACAGGTACTAGTGAATTATTACATGAATAAATTAAACCCCCTGAATAATCCCCCTTCCCAGACCACACATAATATAGCATCAAACCATGAAATTTGGCCAGAGTTTTACCAGATCTCCCTCGAATCAATGAAAAAGATTATCTCAAATATTAATACCACAACATCCATCATAGATCCATGCCTAGTTAGCTGGCTGAAAGCTACCTGTGATGAGCTAGCTCCAATCATACCAAAAATGGTCAATCTGTCACTCACTCAAGGGCACATGCCTATGGATTTAAAACAGACATACGTCCTATACTAAAACAAACTCTGGTCTTGAAGATGTAGGGCATTTTTTGTTCAATCTCCAGCGCACCATTTTTGGCCAAAGTTATCATTCATAATCAACTTCAAGACCATATTGACCTGCATGCTCCCTTGGATGACCATCAATATGGCTTCAGACCACACCACAGTGTAGAAACAGTGTTACTGGAACTATTCAATAACTTCATAAAAGGAATAGACAATTTCAATCAGGCATTCATATTTTTCTTTTTAGATATAGTGGCAGCTTTTGACTCTATTAACCATAACATCCTAATTCAAAGGTTACAACAAATTTGGTTATATGGCACCACGATAAGATGGTTTAAGTCATATCTAACCGACCATACACAACAACTTAGAGTTGACCAATAGGCTTCTAACACTTGCAGACAGAAACAGGGTCTCTCAAAAGGATCCACTCTTTCTGCACTATTGTTCAATATTTATCTCCAGCCTCATGCCATCTATGCTGATGACATAATCTTATATCTCCCCTTTGATATAAATAACCCCCTCCTTGAACCTATAATAGCATGCTTCAATGAGATAACTCAATGACTGGAAACTCATAGCCTAAACATCAACTATAAAAAGACAGAAGTATTATTCATAACCAGAAAGCAAAACTTCTCCTTGCCAACAACCATTGACGTTGAAGAAGCCATGCTCAAAGTAAATGAGGAAGTAAAATACTTGGGAGTTACAATAGATCATACCTTCAGCCTAAAATCCCATATTAAACTCACCACAAGAACCATCTACAACAAACTGAGAATGATTCACAGTTGAGACCACTTCTCCAAAACAATGAATTCAGAATAGTACTACATGCCATGATATTACCACATATAGATTACTGTAAGTCTACTACAAGAAAATCCTACACAGCCTCCAAATTGCCCAACACATGGTTGCACGCATTACCCACAAGGCACGCTCATCCGGACACATAACATCAATATCATACACTCTCCACTGGCTGCTAGTCCACAGCAGAAAAAAGAATAAATTACTTATGAACACATTTAAACTGATCAGAAACATAGCTCCTTCCTTCCTAATGAATCTAATGAAAGCAAAACCAAACAATCGCCAAAGAAGAGGTTGTACACAGAATACTTTAGTTGTTCCTTCTGAATATCACAAAACGAAAAACACCACCAATAATAGGGCCTTTGAATACATTTCCCCATCACTATGGAACATGCTGCCAGATAGAATAAGATCTATCTCTGATTTGTCCACCTCCGAAGAAAACTAAAAATGTATCTCTTCATTAGCTTTATGGCAATACTGAAGAAAATATAAACCTATACCCAACATAAAATCTGAAAGCCCCCCCCCCCTCAAGATAAGCTGACAGGGACCACACCCTCCTTCTATACACAATAATAATTATGCAAATTAATCACTAATCAGCAAAAATGTTACAAACAAAACAGAGAAATCACCCACGGTCACATAAGGATATGTTTGAGAATTTAAATGATGTGAATCATTCATATGTTGCACTGTATATAAGTTATACCAGAAATAACAACCCAATCATGTATAGATAACACCTTTCACTTTATTAGTTACAGTAGTTCTAATATACATATTACTTGAATTTAGTTCCTATGTTACACTGTATTGTTATTAATACTGTAAACCACATTGATTACTCAATAAGGCGGTATTAAAAAAAACCCCTTAAATAAATAAATAAATAAATACTTCAGTGGACCTTTCCAGAACCATGGACAAGTTACTCAAGTCCAAGGAATCAGATGAAACGTCCACCAATGATGTGGAGGCCTTCTGCACAGCATCTTAGAAGCCATAGGTGGAAGATAGTAGATTTTCTGGAGAGGAGGTACCCCAGATTCAGGATAACTGAATATATTTTATAAATAGGTTCCTGGGTGAGATCAAAGCCATTTGTGGAAAATTCAGTAATCTAAGATTTAAGTTCTTCTGCTGGTTCTCCAAATTCTCTATCTTCCGCAACATAACCATTTTGTCCTGAGTCAGTGTTCCTTGTGCCTCATATAATTTCTATATAAAAGCTTCAACCCCCACCAGCTAAGCCTGTTGGGTCTCCAGGTTCTTCTCTACAGTCTCCAATCTGTGAGCCTGTTGAACCAACACTTGCAGCACTCCAGCAGATACCTTGTAAACAGAGCCCAAAGCTGACCAGATGGAGTCCAAAATCACTTCTTTGGGACAGTTTAGCAGTGGTAAAGAGAAAGAAACTGCCAACGAAGACCGCGAAGCCACCTCCGATTCCCCAAGAAGCTCTGGAACACACACACTCACTCCTTCAGAGGGGAAGCCCCCACACTCAGCAGTAGCTACTTCAACTCAGTGAGCAGCGGAAAAGAAACTGCCGTATCCCGAGTTACATGAGTCCCAACGGTTGCCTCAGTGTTGGATGACCTGGACCCAGAAGCCGAAGGTGCAGGAGGCGTAGGAAGACCCATGGACTGAGCAACACAATGCTCCCCAAACCAGGGTTCTCCCTAGCCCCAGTAGCTGGAATGCCCGCAAGTTTCACCTGCATAAATGGATCCATCGTACGCTTCCCCAGTGATAGGATCCCAGGTTTTGGAGGAATATCACCCTTGCTTTTCACCTTACACTTCAGCATAAGGAAACAGTAACCATGGTGACAGCACGTACGAGCACGTTCTACTTCAATGACGCCATCTTGCAGCTATATCCTTTTTAAGATACTCGTATGATGACCAGAACTGCACACAATATTTGAGGTGCAGTCTCACCATGGAACAATACAGAAGCATTATAATATCCTTGGTTTTATTCTCCATTCCTTTCCTTATGATTCCTAGCATTCTGCTTGCTTTCTTGGCGGCTGCTGCACATTAGGCAGAGGGTTTCACCCAGCTACCATTCCTTTTCCCTTTTCACATGGAATTTCTATCCATAGAGATTCTTTAGTGTATTTCCTTTCCTGCAAAATGTTTATCCTATTTGATTGAATGCCCCCTTTATCATATAACACAACTCCTCCAACAATTTGCTCTGCCCTATCATTGCGATATCATTTATGCCCAGATTTCACATTGGTTGTCTTTCTTCCACCAGATCTTTATTTATTTATTTTATTTAGCGTACATTTGTATACCACTACTTCCAGCGATCAGTAGCGGATTAGATTACATATTGGAAACTGTCAAATCAGGACAGAAAAATTTGTATACAAGGTGATTCGTAGGGTGAGCACAACACACAGTAATTAGGTAATTGGGTTTCTTTTCGTAAGGAGGGAGGAGTTATTTACATATGTACATTTTTGCATATATACATCTTTGGCTCTCTGGGTAGCACAGCTTAGGCTACGTTAACTAAATTAAGTTTTACTGAATCTGAAATAGGTGAGTCTTGAGTTTTTTCCTAAAGTCCATCAGGTCTTTGCTAGCTCGTAGCTCAGGCGGCAGTTGGTTCCAGAGTGTCTATGCTGTGTATGAGTATGCTCTGTTACTTGTACCGGTTTTGACAGATCTTACATCTTCCGGTACGCAGAGGGTGTTTAAGTTGGTGGTTCTTCTGCTTCTGTTGGGTGGTTGTGTGCTGATTAGGTTGGAGAGGAAGGATGGCACTATGTTATGCATGAGTTTGAATGTGGTTATTAGTGTTTTATATTTTATACGAGCTGTAATGGGGAGCCAGTGTAGCTCAATCAACACAGGTGTGATGTGTTCAGCAAAACATTTCTTCATAATGATTCTAGCCGCCACATTCTGTGCCATTTGCAGTATGTTTAGGGTTTTCTTTGGTAGGCTCTGTAAAATGGCATTGCAGTAGTCAAAATGAGGCATGATGAGAGCTTGTGCAACGGACCTGAAATCATGAGGCTCAATAATGCTCCGTAGTGGTTGTATGACTCTTAGGGGTATGTTTACTAAAAACCCGGTAATGTGCGGGCCGCGCTAGTGTGCGGGTGCCATATAAGGAGTGGGCGTTTCTGGCTGAAAAAAAGCAAAACTGGGATTAATCATGCGCTAATGTGCACGGCGCCCATGTGAGACCCGCACATTAGCGCATGCGAAAGTTGCGCGGGAGGCATAAGTGGCACGCTGATGTGCAAGCAGAGGAGAAGAGCCACAGCACAATGGTTAAGACACTGACCAATGGTGCAGGGATCAGGGGTTCAATCCCCCACAGTAACCAATGAAGAAGGCTGGTTGAGGCATTACCTGTTATGGGGAATATTGTTTTAGGAGGCATTTTACTATTGCGCGGCATAAGGCGGCGCGCTGATGTGCACAGACAGAACCAGAGCCACAGTACAATGGCTAAGACACTGACCAATGGTGCAGGGATCAGGGGTTCAATCCCCCCCCAGTGCCCCATGAACAAGACTGGCTGAGGCATTACCTGTTAGGGGTAATATTGCTTTAGGAGGCATTTTAATATTGGGCGGCATAAGGCGGCGCACTGATGTACAAGCACAATAACAGAACCACAGCACAATGGTTAAGGCATTGACCAGTGATGCAGGGACCATGGGTTCAATCCCCCAATGAATAAGGCTGGTTGAGGCAGTACCTATTATGGGGAAGATTGCTTTAGGAGGCATTTTTTTTTTAAATTATCTCTACTAGCAAACGCACTCTCAAAGCGTGTTAACATAAGGCGCCCCATAAGGCACATTTTAAAGTGCACTGTCCGCCAAGGCACCCTAGAATGCTGCTTATAGAGCGCTTTATAGGGTGCCGTATGAGTTACCGCAAGGTCACAGCACTGTTTTTGATGGCAGCACTGTGCAGTTTAAGGAATGAAAATCATAAGTAGGTGCGCTGACATACAAGGAGGAGCAGCAGTGGAGTACAATGTTTAAAACACTGACCAAGGATGCAGGAGTCATGGGTTTAATCCCCCACTGTGCCTAATGAAGAAGGCTGGCTGAAGCATTACCTGTTATAGGCAATATTGCTGTAGGGGGCATTTTATTTTTATTTTAATTAGTGCTGCCAGCAAACACACCCTCACAGTATTGTAACATAAGGTGCTGCATAAGGCGCCTCATAGGGTACCCCAGAGGGCACATTTTAAAGTGCACTGTCCGCCACGGCACCCTACAATGTCCCCTATAGGGCACCCTATAAGTTGCTCCACAGGATAACATATAGTGCACCTTATATGGACGGTAACCATAAGGTGACCTATAGGGCGCCCTATAAAGCGCCCTCTGAGGCACCTTATGGGTACAGTACGCTGAGAGTGTTTTTGCTGGCAGCAATAATGTACATTAAAAAGAGATAATGCTTTGGGCAGCCCTATCAAATAACCCCACTGTGGGTTTAAACCACAACCTCTGGCTCCACAGGCAGTGAAGGGGGAGGAGTGGCCTAGTGGTTGGGGCAAGGTACCACAGGTCGGTGGTTCAAATCCCACTAGAGAACAGCAACCTTGGGCCGGAAGGACTGGGGTTTCTAGTCCCACAGGTGCTCCTTGTGGTCTTGGGCAAGCCACTTAACCCTCCATTGCCCATGTTCCCTGTAAGTATTAGTGTATGTGTCTCATATCCCCTCGTGTTAAATGTATCCCCCAACCGCTTTGACCCGGTGAAAAGTGGGATATAAATGCAGCTAAATAAATAAGTAACCATTGTGCTACAGCTCTATAGCTGCTAGCAAGCCCCTGTTTGGCTGCAGAGGGACTGCACGTCACCACACAGACAGTCTGCCATGGTCACCAGGATAGGGTTAGCACACCCATACCCATGATGCACTGCACATGCAAATCAGCTGTCCACAGATAAACACAAGATGTCACCCCCACAGCACCTCAGCCTGGTAGGGGGTACTGACCATGTGTTTTACTGGCACAGAGTAGCTACACACCATCACATTGTGCGGGTGCTGTGCTCAACCTGAGGGTGCGGTGAGGCGGCCAGCACCAGGTCCACAGCACCTTTCATGGCAGAAATAGGCCATGCTGGAGGTCCAAAGCAGTGTTAATGTGTGAGATAGGTAGTTTCTGCAGAAACACCTTGGATATATCTGTCTGTCCCAGTCAGGTGTAGCCCCTAGGAGGATTATGTATCACAACCCTCCCCCTCCAGGGCTGAGGGTGGTAAACAGGGTCTCCTATCAACAGATGCACATTCTACCTCCCTGCAATGGTGGCAGTAGAGGGGACCATCAACCCCAGTCCTGCTAGGGAACAGACACCCTACAGGGCAGTCAATGCAGCTCAGTACACATCCATAACACAATAGCAGACAGACATTAGGCCTGGATATGCCAAGCTGCACCCCACCACTATCTGATATTCTCCTGCAGCAATCCTTCAGCCACTACACCCTGCAAGGCACTCCATCAAGACACATACCAGCAGCAAACAGTCTGCTAGCTAATCCATACTGCATGCTCCTGGTGAAAATGCATGCACCCAGAACTGGGATGTCAGCATACACAACAAGCAGATAAGTCAGTGACTGGACTCCAAAACAAAAACCATAAATATCACACGAATGAAATACTATATAGCACTATGGGGGTGCCTAGCCATGCTGTGGTCACTGCACAGTCAGGGTGAGAGTGATCTCCCAGCAGGACATGCTGAGGCCACCCTGTCTGTGTAGGTGGTGGCCGGGCACTAAAATGTCCCAGCCAGTGCCCTATGCCCTGTGCAGATGCATCCTGGCCAGGCCAACCTGTCCGGGCTATACCCATGGTACCTTGCTCCTCATTATGCACATTGGCAGGCCAATACTGGCAACAGTGCTGACAGTGTGGGCTGTGGAGGGTGTTTGCATCCACCACACTGGATAGACAGACAGACACCCCCACACCTATGCCAGCATTGTGCTACTATGGAGGAGTTTAGCAGCCCTGGCCACCACACCAGTCCTGGGCACAGTACAGGCATGGATATGGTATGCAATACTGTTGGGGGTCACTCCCCAGGGTGGTAAACACTGTCAGAGACCAGACCTGAAGCACACACCACAGACATCAGAAAGGTTGTTATGATGGAGCTCAATCAGCAAACTGTGCTTAACATAGGAATTGCTATCTGCCAGTAATCCTAGCAAACGTTTGATAGCTGTGTACCATATACCCAGGTGTAGGGTGGCATTGCTAAGGTATGCAAGTGCTAGTATTGGGAGATGCACGCAGGGCCCAATGTCCTGCCTCTCCAGGAGGCATTGGCCAATGGGGCCTGTGGGTGTGGATGTGGGTGTGGTTGCCCCTGTTGGCTGCTGCTTTACGGCAGAGGTTCCCAACTCCAGTCCTGGTGTGCAAAACACTGTTCGGTGTTTTCATGCTGTCCTCATGAATATGCATGAGATACATCTGCATACCATGGGGGTGGTGCATAGATATGCAGCACAGGCATCTTTATTAGAGGCAGCATGGAACCTGAATGGTGTTTGGCCCTCCAGGACTGCATTTGGGAGACTCTGCTCTAGGTAATGCCCCTGTTTATGGTGTCTGTGCTCGGTGGGGTAAAATATAGGTGTATTAACCATGCGTATGTTCTCTGCAATAAAGGTTTGTCCTTACTATCATGGTTTAGTTGTGGGAAAAATATGTGCACTGGATTGGAAGTAGCCCCAGCTGGGCTTTGAACCTGTGACCTTTTGTTCTTGCACACACTGTCTGTGTGCACTGCACCACCGTGTTGCCACAGATTTGCTGCATTCCCTGGGGAGTCCATGACTGTACATCCGACAGGGCCTGTTTGTTGCAGTGCACTGCACCCACCTGGACAGGGCTAGGCCATGGTCTGCTGTGGGCACCAGCCGCTGCCACCTCCACCATCAGTACCGCTCCATCCTTAGATTGGAGACAGCATAAACCCTGATGGATTTGTGGCCCGCCAGGACTGCATTTGGGGGATTCTGCCGTAGGTAATGCACATTTCTATGGCGTTTGTGCTGTGTAGGGTAATATAGAGGTTTTTGACCCATGCTTATGTTCTCAGCAATAATGGTTCAGTCTTTACTACCATGTTTTCTTCATTGGTAAAATAAGGGGACAGGGTTGGCAGGAACCCGAGCTGGGATTTGAACCTGTGATCTTCTGGTCCTAAGGCACTGGCTGTGTCTGCTGCACCACCATCTTAGCACAAAAACAGTGCATTCCCTGGGGAGTCCATGGCTGTTTGTCAGACAGGGCCTGTCTGTTGGAGTGCACTGCACCCACATGAAGGGGGCTAGGCCACCGTCTGCTGTGGGCAGCAGCCACTGCCCCCTCCACCAACGGTACCCCTCTGCCACCATGCTGACATGGCCTTATATTGGTGACAGCATCACAGCTGAATGATATGTGGCCCTCCAGGACTGCATTGAGGGGACTGTGGTCTAGGTAATGCGCATGTTTCTGGTGTCTGTGCTCTGTAGGGTAAAATGCAGGTGTTTGGACCATGCTTATGTTCTCTGCAAAAAAGGTTGGTCGTTACTATCATGGTTTAGTGGTGGGTAAAATATGGGGATTGGGTTTGCAGGAGCCCCAGCTGGGGCTTGAACTGGTGATCTTTGGCTCCTAAGCACACTGTCTGTGTTCACTGCACCACACTGTGGCCACAGAGACAGTGTAGTCCCTGGAGATAGGAAATCTGGCCAAAGGAGTCAGAAACCCTGCTCTGCACAATTTCACTGTGGGATCATTCACCTTTTATGGGGACGGAGCGTAGACCCTTCTAAAATTCATATTTCTTTTTTGGGGCTTTCTTGGGAGTGATTTTTGATGTTTTCCATTACTATCACTGTTGCCCAGCTGGATTATAATTTTTTAGAATTTTGTTGTGGTCATTTTCAATTTTTATTTGCTATTTTGTTCTGTGCACATGTATCACACTGCTCACGTTTTGTAGGTTTCCCTGGTTTTGCTGTACATTGCTGACAGAAATGGTTTCTCTTCCCTTTAAATCGGCTCTACCGCGAGGTTTTCACTCGCGGTACTTTTTTAATCGAATTTCAGCCCCGCTCCTGTGCGGGGAGGCTCTCCCCTCCCACTCTCCACCCATTGACCCCATCTCTCCGCCCCTGGGGAGCCTTCCTCCGCCCTCCGGGAGCCTTTCCACGCCTCTATCGCTCATTTGCGCGACGCGCACATGAGCGGGCCCGTTAGTGTGGCGCGCACGTGTGCGGGGCACAAAAATGCATCATTAGCGTGTGTTAAGGTACCTTAGCGCACGCTCAAGTGCGCCACGCACAGTAGCACGGTTTAGTAAACATACCCCTTAGTTTGTGGAAGATGGCCCTGTTTGTTATGCGGAGGTGTTTTTCCATCTTTAGGTCGCTATCGAACGTTACCCCCAGATATTTTATTTCTTTCTTTGTTTGGTAGGTATTGTTGCACAGGGTGATCGTTGCAGGGGGGTTGAAATTTGGTTTTCTGGAGATGTACATCACCTCTGTTTTTTTATGGTTGATCGCCATGTTGTTTTGTTGTAACCAGGTTTGCATCTCGCTTAGGCATTCTTCTAGTTGGATGTAATTTGGATTATTTGCGTCAAGTTGTGTGTACAGCATAATATCGTCTGCATAGATGTGGTAGTTGATTTTGTGCTTTTGGAAGGTTTTGCAAATTGGTTGCATATATACGTTGAAAAGGAGTGAGGAGAGAGCAGAGTCTTGAGGTATGCCTTGGGTTTGTGGGAATGCCTCTGCTTTTTCGTCGTTGAACTGTACCTGTTGCATTCTGTTTGTTATATATGATGAGAACCATTTTAGGGGGGTTCCCGATATTCCTATTGATTTAATTCTGTTCATGAGGGTTCCATGGTGTACTGTATCAAAAGCTGCTGAGATGTCAATAAATTTTATTTTATTTATTTATTTAGACAGTTTTGTATACTGCCTTATCCTTCAATCAAAGCGGTCACAACACAATTGGGGGATATATTTAACACGTGGGGATATGAGACACATATGCTAATACTTACAGGGAACATGGGCAGTGGAGGGTTAAGTGGCTTGCCCAAGACCACAAGGAGCATCTGTCGGACTAGAAACCCCAGTCCTTCCAGCCCAAGGTTGCTGTCTTCTAGTGGGATTTGAACCTCTGACCTTCTGGCCTGAAGTACCTTGCCCCAACCACTAGGCTACTCCTCCCTCTAAATAAATATGAGGATAAACATTTTCTTTTTGTCTTCTAGGCCTTTGAAGAGGTTGTCTAGTAGTGCAAGCAGTAGGGTTTCAACCCCATGATGTTGCCTGAAACCGTATTGCTGGTCATCTAGGGTTTCATTGTCGTCCAGGTGGTCTTGCAGTTGTTGTAGGACTGCCTTTTCAATGATCTTTGCTAGGAAAGATATGCTGGATATTGGGCGGTAGGAAGCTGGGTCGTCCTTGTTGAGTGTTTTGTTTTTTAGTATAGGTCTTATGATGGATTTCTTAAGTTGCGTAGGCATGATTCCTTGTTGGAGTGACAGGTTTACTATATGCGAGACGTGTAGGGCAATTTCTTGCTTCGCTGCCTTGACCCATGCGGCTGGGCAGGGATCCAGTGGGGAGGTTGTGGTGTTGATGTTAGTGATTATGTTTATAATTTGCTGGTCTTCAATTTTGCGAAAATTGCTCCAGCCCTGGTCTTGATTTGCGCTGGTCGCCATGTTGAGTTGTGGCGCTGGGTGGGCTGCGTCCAGGCATTGAGTGGGTTTTGTAGCCGTAAGTTTGCTTGCGTAGTGATTTGCCAAGGTTTGGGCCTTGATTTTGTTGTTGTAGTGGTCCTCCTGGGACGCTTTGGTTAGTGATTTGACCAGTTCAAATAATTCTCTGGGCTTATTGATGGCCTTATTTAGTAAGCTAGTGTGATGCGTTCTTTTTGCCAAGTTGACCTCGTTTTTGTACTTTGAGAGAAGAGTCAGGTATTCCGTTTTGTGTTCGATGGTTTTGGTTTGCCTCCATTTTCTCTCCAGTTTACGGAGTTCCCTCTTCAATCTGGTCAGCGTTTCAGTGTACCATGGTTCTGTTCTGGATTTAGTTGCATTCGATGGGGCTTTCCATATTGGGTTTGATGCAGCTTGTATTCCTGAGTTCCACCTGTTTATTAGATCATCGAGGTCCATGCGTTCCAAGTCTATGTGGGATGAAATGGAGCTTATGAGATCTTCTTTGTTGAATTTATTGAATCTCCTTTGAGGGTGTATTGTTCTCCCAGCTTTCGGGTTTTTGAGACGCCAATTATATCTGTTCATTCAGTGCTGTAAATTCTAACTCTCCCATCTTATTTTTAAGACTTCTAGCATTTACATACAGGCATTTCAAAGTTTGTATTTTGTTCATATTAACAATCAGGGATAATTTGGATAAATATTTTGAGTATAGGCCTCATTTATCCTTGCCAGTATTCATCCTTGTAAATATATTTGAGCAAGTGCTAAGGTGAAGCCCTCCTCCTTCTTTGTAGTTTGTATGTACAACATATGTATCACATATACAGTGCATAATACAAAATATGCATAGAATATATGCACATATTTACAGAGCATGTATATTTACAGAGCATGTGTAAGTCTGTGTGTGAAGATTTGTGCATTACTGGGGCTGGTTCTGGATGCCTATTCTATGTAGATAAGTAGGTGCCTATATTGCTTTTATAAAATATTGTAAAATAGGCATTTTTTCAAACTTTGACATTGATGTCCTGTTTTAAAATGATCCCCATGGGAGTCACTTGGAGACTCTCTATCCGTGAGTTGGACGTCTGAAGTGCAAATCATGGAGGCATTCTCAGGAGCCATTTTAGAAAACTGGGTATACAGATGTCTCGGACATAGGAACATCTAGGTAGCACAGGGTGTACTGGAGGCATGCCCTGAGCAGTGCGATTTCAGAAAGGCACAAGTACATGAGACCCTAGTTGAGGCGCCCATGCCCATGCCTGCTCCTGACCATGAACAAGATGCAAAACACTTCAGGGGGAAGAGCAAATTGTGCTTACATCACAGCAGTTAATAATAACATAGTATATGATGGCAGATAAAGACCAGTATGGTCCATCTAGTCTGCCCAATAAGGTGGCTAGAATAGGTTTACCCACCGCTCTCTGCTGCTATCCTGCTCTCAGTTGGTGTACCCCAAGGATCTGTCTTGGGTCCACTCCTTTTCATTCTATACCCAGTCCCTTGGTGCACTCATCTCTTCCCATGGCTTTCAGTGTCATCTTTATGCGATGACTACCAGATCTACCACTCTACACCTGAAATCTCTCTTGCAATCCAGACCTGGATCTCTGCCTGCCTTTCTGACATTACTGCTTGGATGTCTCACCGCCACTTGAAATTGAACATGACCAAAACTGAGCTTCTTATTTTTCCTCCTAAGACCTCCTTTCCTCTTCCTCCTTTCTCAGTGTCTGTGGATAACTCCCTACTCCTCCCTGTTTCCTCAGCTCGCAATCTTGGGGTCGTCTTTGACTCCTCTCTGTCCTTCTCCATACACATCCATCTGATAACTAAGACCTGATGTTTCTTTATCTATAACACCAAAATCCGCCCATTCCTTTCTGATCACACTACTAAGACACTTATCCACTCCTTAATCACCTCCTGTCTTGACTATTGTAACCTACTCCTTGCTGGTCTCCGGCTGAATCATCTCTCTCACCTTCAATCTGTTCAACACTCTGCTATGTGGCTAATCTTCCGCCAGCCTCATCATGCTCATATTACCTCTCTTCTCAAGTCATTTCATTGGCTCCCTATCCATTTCCGCATCCAGTTCAAACTTCTCCTGCTGACATATAAGTGCATTCACTCTCCAGCTCCTCACTACCTTTAATCTCTTAAACCTCCCTACATCCCTCCCCAGAAACTCGGCTCTTCTGGCAAATTGCTTCTATCGGTGCCCTTCTCTTCTATTGCTAACTCCAGGCTTCACTCCTTTCACTTTGCTGCTCCTTATGCCTGGAACAAACTACCTGAGTCAGTATGTCAGATGCCTTCTCTGTCCATTTTCAAATCCAGGTTGAAAACTCACGTCTTCGCTGCTGCTTTCGGATTTTGACTCACCTGATCTCCTTTGTGTTTCTTTACCATTCCCCTTAGATCAGAGCTACTCAAATCCAATCCTGGAGGTCCGCAACCCTGCAGGTTTTCTGGATATCCCTAATGAATATGCATGAAATATATATGCATTAGAGATAGCCTGCCAACCTGACTGGTTTGTGGCCCTCCAGGGCTGGATTTGGAGACCCCTGCCTTACATCTCTGTCATTTAAGATTGTGAGTGGGCAAGGTGCAGATGTCCAAGACATCAAAAAGGTTAGATAGAATTTGTCATATTCCTCCTCGCTTCTCACCACCACCAAAATATTGTCTATTGGACAACTTTTTGGTGATGGTGAGAATCAAGGAGGAATGTGACACATTCTATCTACCCTTTTGATGTCTAGGACATCTGTACCTTGCCCACTCACAATCTTAAATGACAGAGGTGTAAGGCAGGGGTCTCCAAATCCAGCCCTGGAGGGCCACAAACCAGTCAGGTTGGCAGGCTATCTCTAATGCATATATATCTCATGCATATTCATTAGGGATATCCAGAAAACCTGCAGGGTTGTGGACCTCCAGGACCAGATTTGAGTAGCTCTGCCTTAGATGTATCTCTATCTATACCAGTGGTTCTGAACCAGTCCTCCTTGAACCCCTAGGCCAGTCGGGTGTTCAGGATAGCCCTAATGAATATGCATGAGATATATATGCATTAGAGATATCCTGCCAACCTGACTGGTTTGTGGCTCTCTAGGGCTGGATTTGGAGACCCCTGCCTTACACCTCTGTCATTTAAGATTGTGAGTGGGCAAGATGCAGATGTCCTAGACATCAAAAGGGTAGACAGAATGTGCCACATGCCTCCTCAATTCTCACCACCACCAAAAAGTTGTCTAATAGACAATATTTTGGTGGTGGTGAAAAGCAAAGAGGCATGTGACAAATTCTATCTAACCTTTTAGATGTCTTGGTGATCTGCACCTTGTCCACTCACAATCTTAAATGACAGGTGTAAGGCAGGGGTCTCCAAATCCAGCCCTAGAGGGCCACGAACCAGTCAGGTTGGCAGGATATCTCTAATGCATATATATTTCATGCATATTCATTAGGGCTATCCTGAACACCCGACTGGCCTAGGGGTTCAAGGAGGACTGGTTCAGAACCACTGATCTATACCTACTGTGTTGTCTCTCTTGACTAGATTGTAAGCTCTGATGATCAGGGACTGTCTCTTACATGTCTGTGCAGTGCTGTGTACGTCTTCTAGCGCTCTACAAATGCTTAGTTGCTCTGTGCAGTTCATCTTCCTCTATGCCAGGGGTCTCCAACTCCAGTCCTGGAGGGCCGCAAACCAGTCAGGTTTTCAGGGTATCCCTAATGAATATGCATGAGATATATATGCATTAGAAATAGCCTGCCATACTGACTGGTTTGTGGCCCTCCAGTGCTGGATTTGGGGACCCCTGCCGTACACCTCTGTCATGTATGATTGTGAGTGGGCAAGGTACAGATGTCCTCGACATCAAAAGGGTAGATAGAATGTGTCACATCCCTTCTCGTTTCTCACCACCACCAAAAAGTTGTCTAATAGATGATATTTTGGTGGTGGTGAGAAGCGAGGAGGTATGTGACACATTCTATCTACTCTTTTGATGTCGAGGACATCTGTACCTTGCCCACTCACAATCTTAAATGACAGAGGTGTAAGGTGGGGGTCTCCAAATCCAGCACTGGAGGGCCACAAACCAGTCAGTTTGACAGGCTATTTCTAATGCATATATATCTCATGCATATTCATTAGGGATACCCTGAAAACCTGACTGGTTTGCGACCCTCCAGGACTGGAGTTGGAGACCCCTGCTCTATGCCTTTTGATTAGGGTTATACCCAACACTCCGTGCAAGCCACCTGCCCATGCCTTTGTTTCAGTTTGCACCCGCCATTCCGTGCAGGTCACCGCCCTCTATTTGTTGAAGTATAAAAGATATTTAAGTTTATTTTGATTGTATCTTCTTGCTATAAAGGGATCCACTGTGTCTGCCCCACGTCATTTTGAATTCCGTCACTGTATTTGCCCCCACCATCTCCATCGGAAGGGTATTCCAAACATCCGCCACCCTTTCAGTGAGAAAGTATTTACTGATGTTGATTTGAAGTTTACCTCCTTGCAGTTTCATATTAGGTTCTGCAGTTTTATAGCTTCCCCTTCTTTGAAAAGGGTTTGTTTATTCATTAATATCCTTTAAGTATTTAAGGGGTATGTTTACTAAACCGCGCACACGTGCGCGGCGCACAAGAGCGGACGGTAATGATGCATTTAAGAGCTCTTAAGCGCCGCGCACACATGCGCGTCACATTAACGGGCCTCCGCACGCGTGCGGGGCGCTCATGTGCGATAGAGGCGGGGAAACGCTTATGGAGGGCGGAGGAAGGCTCCCGAGGGGCGGGGGGGCGGGGTCAATGGGTGGAGAGTGGGAGGGGAGAGGCTCCCTGCACAGGAGCGGGGCCAAATATTCAAGTGAAAACTACCGCGAGTGAAACCCTCGCGGTAGAGCGCATGTAAAGGGAAGAGAAACAATTTACGTCAGCAATGTACAGCAAAACCGGGGAAACCTGCAAAACGTGAGCAGTGTGATACATGTGCACAGAACAAAATAGCAAATATAACTAGAAAATGACCACAAAAAATTCCAAATAAATTATAATCCAGCTGGGCAACAGTGATATTAATGGGCAACCATAAAAAACACTCCCAGGAAAGCCCCCAAAAAAAGAAATGATTTTTGGAAGGGTCTACGCTCCGTAGACCCTTTCAAAAATCACTGCATGTCAATGGAGCTTTCCTGGGCGTGTTTATCATGTTGCCCATTGATATCACTGTTGCCCAGCTTGGCTTTGGTGATTTTCTCTTCTTTTGGAGGCCATTTATGAGGTTAAATTGCACCCCTGTCCCCATACAAGGTAAACGAACCCACAGTAAAATTGTGCAGAGCAGGGTGTCTGACTCGTGCGGCCAGGTTTCCTATCTCCACAGACTGCACTGTCTCTGTGGCCACAGTGTGGTGTAGCAGACACAGCCAGTGCCTGTAAGACCAGAGGGTCACAGGTTCAAACCCCAGCTGGGGCTTCTGCCAACCCAGTCCCCATAGTTTTACCCACCACTAAACTGTGATAGTACAGACACTCCTGTATGGCAGAGAACATAAGCATGGTTCCAACACCTATATTTTACCCTACACCGCACACAAACCATAACAATGGGCATTACCGACAGCCGAGTCTCCCAAATTCAGTCCTGGAGTGCCACAACTCAATCAGGTCATATGCTTTTCCCAGATGTCTGCATGTTGGCGGAAGGGTACAGGTGGTGGAGGGAGCAGTGGCTGTAAACCACAGCAGACAGTGGCCTAGGCCTGTGCAGGCTGGCACCGTCCACCGTAACAGACAGGCTCTGTCGGATGTACAGTCATGGACTCCCCAGGGAACACAGCATATCTGTGGCAACACAGTGGTGCAGTGCACACAGACAGCGTGTGCAGGAACAGAAGGTTACAGGTCCAAAGCCCAGCTGGGGCTACTGCCAATCCAGTCCACATATTTTTCCTACAACTAAACTGTGATAGTCAGGGGAAACCTTTATTGCTTAGAACATACGCATGGTTCGTATGCCTATATTTTACCACACCAAACACAGACACCATGAACAGCTGCATTACCTAGAGCAGAGTCTCCCAAATTCAGTCCTGGAGGGCCCCACACCATTCAGGATCCATGCTGCCTCTAATAAGGATGCCTGTGCTGCATATCTATGCACCACCCCCATGGTATGCTGATGTAGCTCATGCATATCTATGAGGGACAGCATGAAAACCCGAACAGTGGTTGGAACACCAGGACTGGAGTTGGGACACTCTGAGGTAAAGCAGCAGCCAACAGGGCCAGACACACCCACACACACCCCCACAGGCCCTATTGGCCAATGCCTCCTGGAGAGGTAGGACATTGGGCCCTGCCTGTATCTCCCAATACTAGCAGGTGCATACCTTAGCACTGCCACCCTACACCTGGGTATATGGTACACAGCTATCAAACGTTGCCCATGATAACTGGCAGATATCAATTCCTACGTTAAGCACATTTTGCTCATTGATCTCCACCATAACAATCATTGTGATGTCTGCGGTGTGCGCTGCAGGTCTGGTCTCTGACAGTGTTTACCACCCTGGGAGTGACCCCCAACAGTAGTGCGTCCCATATCCATGCCTGTACTGTGCCCAGGACTGGTGTGGTGGGTATGGCTGCTGGACTCCTCTATAGTAGCACAATGCTGGCATAGGTGTGGGGGTGGCTGTCTGCCTATCCAGTGCAACCACATTCCACAGCCCACACTGCCAGCAATGTTGCCAGTATTGGGCTGCCAATGTGCATAATGAGGAGCAAGGTACCATGGGTATAGGCTGGACAGGGTGGCCTGGCCAGGGTGCATCTGCACAGGGCATAGGGCACTGACTGGGACATTTTAGTGGCCGGCCACCACCTACACAGACAGGGTGACCTCAGTATGTCCTGCTGAGAGATTACTCTCACCCTGACTGTGCAGTGACCACAGCATGGCTAGGCACCCCCATAGTGCTATATAGTATTTCTCTCATGTGATAAGTATGGATTTCATTTTGGGGCCCAGTCACTGATTTAACTGCTTGTTGTGTATGCTGACATTCCAGTTCTGGGTGCATGCATCTCCACTGGGAACATGCACTGTGGACTAACTAGCACACTGTTTGTAGCTGGTATGTGTTTTGATGGAGCAGCTTGTGGGGTGCAGTGGCTGATGTCCTGCTGCAGGAGAATATTAGATAGTGGTGGGGTGCAGCTTAGCATATCCATGCCTAATGTCTGTCTGCTATTGTGTTATGTGATGGTCCCCTCTACTGCCACCTTTGCAGGGAGGTGGAATGTGGATCTATTGATGGATGGGAGGGAGGGTGGTGCATGGCCCACCTGGGGGTCTATACCTGACTGAAACAGACAGATATCCAAGCTGTTTGTGCAGAAACTAGCTATCTCACACATTAACTACTGCTTTGGACCTCCAACATGGCCTCTTTCAGCCATGGAAGGTGTTGTGGACCTGGTCCTGGGCGCCTCACTGCACCCTCAGGGTGTGCACAGTACCCGCACAATGTGACGGTGTGTAGCTACTCTGTGCCAGTAAAACACACGGTCAGTACCCCCTACCAGGCCGAGGTGGTGTGTGGGTGCACATGGTCACTTCCTTCTACTGGGCAGAGGTGCTGTGGGGGTGCATTGCACATCTTGTGTTAATCTGTGGACAGCTGATTTGCATGTGCAGTGCATCATGGGTATGGGTAGGCTAACCCTATCCTGGTGACCACATCAGACTGTCTGTGTGGTGACGTGCATGCTCTCTGCAGCTAGCCAGGGGCTTGCTAGCAGCTATAGAGCTGTAGCCCAATGGTTACTGCACTGCTTCTGAAGCCAGAGGTCATGGGTTCAAACCCACAGTGGGGTATTTGATAGGGTTGTCCAACACATTATCTTTTTTTAATGTACATATTTTGATGCCAGCAAAAACACCCTCAGCGTACTGTACCCATAAGGTGCCTCTGAGGGTGCTCTATAGGGCACCTTATGGTTCCCGTCCATATAAGGTGCACTATACATTCTCCTGTGACGCAACCTATAGGGTGCCCTATAGGGGACATTTTTGGGTGCTGTGGCGGACAGTGCAATTTATAATGTGCCCTATAGAGTGCCATATAGGGTGCCTTATACGGCACCTTCAATCACGGCACGTGAGGACGTGTTTGCTGGCAGCAATTAATAACATAAATATAACGTGCTGCAGGCCAAAATATGTACAATGCAAAGCTGCTGCCACAGCCAGCCTTACATATTAGGCACACTGGGGAGCAAACCCATGACCCCTGTATCAGCAGTCAGTGCCTTAACCATTGTGCTGCACTGCTGCTCCTCCTTGCCTGTCAGCACACCTACGTATGCTTTTCATTCCTTAAACTGCACAGTGCTGCCATAAAAAACAGTACACTGACCTTGCGGTACCTCATACGGCACCCTCTAAAGCACCCTATAAGCAACATTCTAGGGTGCCTTGGCTGACAGTGCACTTTAAAATGTGCCTTATAGGGCACCTGATGTTAACACGCTTTGGGAGTGCGTTTGCTAGTAGTGGCAATTAAAATATGACTAAAATGCCTCCTAAAGCAATCTGCCCCATAATATGTTATGCCTCAGCCAGTCTTGTTCATTGGGCACTTTGGGGGATTGAACTGCTGATCCCTGCACCATTGGTCAGTGTCTTAACCATTGTGCTGTGGTTCTGTTCCTGTGATTGCACATCAGCACGCCGCCTTATGCCGCCCAATATTACCAAGCCTCCTAAAACATTGGGGCGCCGCCTTATGCCGCCCATCATTTATATGCCTCCTAAAATAATGCCTCAGCCAGCTGCCTCCATTGGGCACTGTGGGGGATTGAGCCCTTGTTCCCTGCACCGTTGGTCAGTGTCTTAACCATTGTGCTGTGGCTCTGCTCTTCTTCCTATACATCAGCGCGCCACTTATACCTCCCAGTATTATACTGCCTCCATAGACATCAGCACGCCGCCTTATGACGCCCAGTATTAATATGCCGCCAGAAACATCAGCGTGCCGCCTTAGGCCGCCCAGTATTAATATGCCGCCAAAAACATCAGTGCGCTGCCTTAGGCCGCCCAGTATGACTATGCCGCCACAAAAATCAGCGCGTTGCCTTAGGCCGCCCAGTATTATAGTGCTGCCCAAAACATCAGCGTGCCGCCCAGTATTTCTGCAACTCATAAATTACTGCCTCAGCCAGCTGTCTTCATTGGGCACTGTGGGGAATTGAACCCCTGATCCCTGCACCGTTGGTCAGTGTCTTAACCATTGTGCTGTGGCTTTGCTTTTCTGCTTGTTCATCAGCGTACCACATATGCCTCCCACGCAGCCATCTGATGCGCTAAGGTGCGGGGCGTACAAGGGTGCCGCGCACCTTAGTGCATATTTAAATTCCGGCTTTTCTTTTTCAGGACGGAACGCCCACTCCTTATATGGCACCCGCACACTACCGGGGCCCGCTCCTTACCGGGGTTTTAGTAAACATACCCCTGAAAGTCTGTTTAGGAGTTTCCAAGATGGCTGACTGAGGGACGTACTCCGCGGCAGCTTTTTTTTCAGTGGGGAAAAGGAAGACAAAAGGGGTGAAGAAGCCCTCGTCTACCCCAACAACCTTGACCCCTTTACCTGCGCAGGCGGTTGGACCGCTCGATTCCTTCTTGCTGCCACGGCGGCAGTCAGAGAGTCCGGCGATTGACGGCCCTAGGGACTCCTCGGCTGTTTTGAGTTCGGCGGGTGGTTTCGGGCCTGAAATCTCCTCACCGGAGCAGTGGCACCCACCAAAGGAACCTTTGTTGGCTGAGAAGCTGAAGCCGACGGCGCTTCCTCCCCGAGAGATTGTTAGGGGAGAGGAAAGCAGAGGGACGTCTGCTTTGGGGCTCGGCTGTACTGCCGTGCCTGTTTCTCTTGTTGCCACTGTTCCACCGGTGGTTCCATCTGGGCCCTCTATGGAGTCGGAGGTTGCTGGTCGGAATATGGAGGCTGGAGCTGAAGGTTCCCAGGCCTTGCGGCCTTTTTCCTTTGAGAAGCCAGCTGAATTCACTTTGGAGACTATTTGGTCGGCGATCGTGAAACTTGCTGAACTTTTGGTTCCTCAGGTTTCTACTTTATCATCTCAGATCCAGATTCATCATGGCCTTCTTCAGCAACATACAGTTGAGATTTCCACATTGCAGACTTCGGTCACTGAGTTCAAACAACAAGTAACTCAAGTTGAGACATCAATTTCAGGTTACCAGAAAGATGTCATGGCTCTTCAGCTTAGAGTTGAGCAGTTGGAGAACTTATCGAGATATTCCAATCTCCGTTTGGTTAATTTTCCTAAGGTCCAGTCTATCGGGGCTAAAGATATGTTTAAGAAATATTTGATTGAAGTAATGGGGGTCTCGGGGGAGTCACACCCCCCTTTGGTAAAAGCTTATTATTTGTCTACCCAGAAAAAGGTGGAGGGTGGTGGTGTTATACCTGGTGTTGACGAGGTTGATTCCTTAAATGTTTCCGCTTTGTTAGAAACTTCATTAACTGATACTGTAACCCCTGCCACGTTAATTGTAACCTTTGCCTTGATTTCTGACCGGGATTGGTTTCTTAAGATGTTTTTCCGCAAACGTAACTCTGTGTTTTTAGGTTTAAGCACTAGGGTTTTTCCTGATTTTTCTAAGGCAACTCAGAAGCGCCGACGTGAGTTTCTTCTCTTATGTCCTGGTATTTTGCTGTTAGGAGGGCAGTTCTTCCTTAAGTTTCCATTGAAATGCCTGGTTAAAATGAATTCTGCTATGTATGGTTTTTATGATCCATCTCAGCTTCTTGCCTTCATTAATGCCCATCGCTCCTCCGATGTCGTATAGATTCACTGCATAGCATGTATTCTGGCTGTTTTCCTACAGTTTATTTCCTGCATTTATGGTTTATGATGTATTGGAATCTCCTCCTTAAATTGTGGGCTTTAGAAGGGGCAGGTATGTTATATTTCCTGTATTGTTTTTTTTCCTTTGTTGCTGGATAATTTGTTTATCCTTGTTACCTGTGCCCTTATTTCCATTCAAGTTATTTTATTTTGCTTGAATTTATTGTAAAACTCATAAATATATAAATAAATAAAAAAAATAAAGTCTGTTTCAAATCTCTCCTGTCCCTCCACTCCTCTAGGGTATATATATTTAGGTCTTCAAGTTTCTTCTCATACATCTTCTGGCACAGGCTACAAATCATTTTGGTCATCTTTCTCTGCATGACTTTGCACTTCTTCTCTTAACTGGAGACATTCCTAACAGGGGCTATACATTTCAAGCAAAGGTAAGAGTTTGCCTGAGAGCTCTTAGAAGGATTTTGGTACATTTTTAAAACAAAGTTACATCCTTTTTGGTGCTTTAGTTTAAAAGGGGAAATATTTTCTTTAGTGGGGTTGGTTTAAAACTCTGCTTTAGTATCTTTCTCAGCTCTTTGAAGCTACTGACACCTCATCAGGTGTTAGTTCCCTCCCTATCCCCCCCCCAACTCCCACCCACCTCTAGTGAGCAGCCTTGCTTTATAGGGCACCTTCCCAATTAACTACACACAGGGACTTGGAACAGCACATTTTGAACACACTTAAAAGAGATTTAACTGCTTTTTCTCTGAAAGGACAGTTGGGAAACTGGCTGGTACTTTTGTAGGTCTCTCTCTCTCTTTTGCTTTAACAGATACCTAAGCTCCACCATCAGAACAATGGCTGGGAAAAATCATATTGCCAAAGCAGTTGCCCCCGTTACAGCTTCTGCCTCTGTCCAGAGGTCCCAATACCAGTTGAAGGACTGGTTCCATGTGCAGGATGCCTGCATGCTGAAGCTCTCAGGAAACAAGTGGAGGAACTCAGAGAGGAGGTGATGAGGCTGAGAAGCATTCAAGACAGTGAGAAGTACATTGATGAGATGCTTCTTGCAACATCCAAGCTCTCCAGCAAATGAGAAGATGGGAGCCTACAGAATGATGAAGGCTGAACACAAGTTACCATGGCCTGCAGAATCACCAATCCAACTTCTCCAGCCCTTGAACTGAAGAACCATTATGAAGTGGAGGAGGTGAAAGCATCCCAGGAAAAGGAAGAACCAGAGCTCAAGCACCCCAAAGTTACAGAATCAGTGACCACAGGGAAGCAAAGGGTGGTTGGTGACTCTCTTCTGAGGGGTACTGAGGTGTCCATCTGCTGACCAGACTTGATGTCCAGAGAGGTATGCTGTCTGTCAGGTGCTAAAATCTGATATGGTACAGAGATCTTGCTGAGACTCATCAAGCCCACTGACTATTACCCAATGTTACTAATCCATGTTGGCATAAATGATACTACCAGGTATCCCTCTGAGAGTATCAAAAGTGACTTCATGGCTCTAGGACAGAGGGTGAAGCAGATAGGGGCGCAGGTGGTGTTCTCTTCAATCCTCCCTGTTGACGGTAAAGGCCACGGCAGAGAAGCTCACATCCTGGAGATGAATGCATGGTGCATGGATGGTGTCATTGAGGGTGTTTTGGTTTCCTGAACTGTGGGATGCTGTTCCAAGGGTTGCAGAGCAGAGATAGCATCCATCTGTCCAAGAAAAGTTGACGTGTCTTCAGTAGCAGGATGGCTAATCTACTGAAGAGGACTTTAAACTAGATTCGTTGGGGATGGATGAAGAAAGTCCCCAGGAAAGTGAAAGTCCCAAGGTAAGTGAAACATTAAATACTTTATGAAAATGGGTAAAAGGGGCAACATATGGAAAGCAGTGTGTATAAATGCCTGTAGTATGGGAAATAAGATCCCAGATGTTGAAGCTTTAATGGGAGAGGCTGACTTGGATTTAGTGGCAGTTACAGAAACATGGTTCACAGAAAGCCATGACTGGGATGTAACTATACCAGGCTATATTTTATTCAGAAAGGACAAGATAGGAAGAAGGGGAGGAGTGGCACTATAAGTAAAAAATATTAAAGCTTTGGAATTACAGAGCTTAAAAGTGAGAGAGGAGGCACTGTGGGTTAAACTAGAAAGAAGGAAAGAGAAATCTATTTGCAATGGTGTGATATACAGACCTCCATCACAGGAGGAAGAGGTGGACGGAGAGTTAATTGAAGACATACGCAGCATTGCCAGGAAAGGGGAAGGGCTACTGATAAGGGATTTTAAAATGTCAGATGTTGATTGGCACATTCTTGCTGCAGTATCATCTATAAGAAAGGAGATCCTAGATGCTCTACAGGGAGAACTATTCAGGCAACTGATAACAGAACCCACATGTGAAGGGGCCATACTGGACTTGGAGCTTACCAATCGTGAGTGTTTCTGATGTTATAGTGGGAGATCATTTTGCATCCAGTGATCACCAGATGGTGTAGTTCAGTATTAGGACTAGGGCTGTTAAAATCCATTCAAAGACTTTAGGAAAACTAACTTTGCCAAGATGGGCCAGTACCTCAGGGAGTCATTGGCGGGATGGGAACAGCTGGAGGATGTAGAAAAACAGTGGGCAAAACTGAAAGGGGAAATTTTAAGGACAACCAACCTTTTTTAAAATGGTAAATAAAGGTAAAAGGAAAAGGAGACCACTATGGTTTTTGAAAGTAGTAGCTGAAAAGGTGAAGAAAAATGAAGGAGGTCTTCATGAAATACAAGAGATCACAGAGAGAGGAAGACAAGCATTTATATTTAGAAAAACTTAGAGAAGGTAGCAAATTAGTCAGGAAAGGCAAGATTCAAAAAGAGGTGGAAATAGCCAATGCAATAAAATGGGGAGATAAGACATTTTTCAGATATGTTAGTGAGAAAAGAAATGGCAAAAGTAGTATTGTCAGACTCAAGGGTGAAGGCAGGAATATGTTGAAACTGATGAGGAGAAAGTGGAATTGCTTAACAAATATTTCTATTCTGTGTTCACATATGAAGAACCAGCAGCAGGACTTCAGAAAACACACACAAACATGAACAGAAGCGAGGGGCATCTTGAACAATTTTCAGAAGACTGTGTTTATGAGAAACTAGCTAAACGTAAAGTAGACAAAGTGATGGGATCTGATGGGATACACCCTAGAATACTAAGGGAACCTGGGGACGTTCTAGCAGCTCCACTGACTGACCTTTTCAATGCCTCACTGGAGACGGGAGTGATGCCAAAGGACTGGCGAGAGGCACATGTGGTCCCTTTACACAAAAGCGGAAGTAAGGATGTGGTTGAAAACTACAAGTGAGTTAGTTTAACTTCGGTGGTGAGTAAATTATTGGAAGTGCTGCTGAAAGAGAAAATAGTGAGGTTTCTGGAGTCCAGCAGATTACAGGATCCAAGGTAGCATGAATTCACCAGAGGCAGATCTTGTCAGACAAATCTGATTGATTTCTTTGACTGGGTGACCAGGGAGTTGGACCGAGGGAGAGCTCTTGATATGGTATATTTAGATTTCAGTAAAGCCTTTGACACCGTTCCTCACAGGCGACTTATAAACAAACTGAGCACCCTGGGGATGGACCCTAAAGCTGCTGCTTTGGCTGGAAAATGGTTGAGTTGGAGGTGACAAAGGGTGCAGGTAAATGGAGCTCACTCTGAGGAGAAGGAGGTTACCAGTGGTGTGCCCCAGGGATCTGTCCTCGGTCCGATGCTTTTTAACATCTTTGTTAGTGATATAGCGGAAGGGCTGTCGGGTAAGGTTTGCCTCTTTGCGGATGATACCAAAATCTGCAATAGAGTAGACACTCAGGAAGGTATAGATAACTCGAGGAGGAATCTAGCTAAACTTGAAGAATGGTCTAGAATTTGGCAGCTGGATTTAATGTTAAAAATGCAAGGTCATGCATTTGGGCTGCAGCAATCCAAGGGAGCGATATAGTATAGGGGTGAAGTACTTTTGTCCACTAAAGAAGAGTGAAAGCTAGAAAGATGCTTTGGTGCATAGGGAGAGGAATGGCCAGCAGAAGAAAGGAGGTGATAGTGCCTTTGTATAAGTCTTTGGTGTGACCTCATTTGGAGTATTGTCTGCAATTCTGGAGACCGCATCCGCAAAAGGATATAAACAGGCTGGAGTCAGTACAGAGGGTGGCTGCTAAAATGGTTAGTGGTCTTCATTAGAAAGCATATGAGGACAGATTTAAGGATCCTAATATGTACACCTCAGAGAAAAGGCGGGATAGAGGTGATATGATTGAGACGTTTAAATGTCTCCATTGCATTAATGCACAAGAGGAGAGCCTCTTTCGATGGAAAGCAAGTTCTGATACAAGGGGACATGGGATGAGGGTGAAAGGGGATAGAATCAGGAGTGATATGCAGAAATATTTCTTTGCGGAATGAGTGATGGATCCGTGCAACAGTCTCCCAGTGGAAGTGGTAGAGATGAGGACAGCATCTGAATTCAGAGATGCATGGGACAAACACAGAGGATCTCTAAAGGAGAAAAGGGGACTGTTGTAATGGTTGATATGGAAGGACAGACTAGATAGGCCATGTGGTCTCTTTCTGTCATCATGTTTCTGTTTCTATGTTAGACCATTCTTCCAGCTTTTGTACAGTAGATCTTTCCTCGTATTATCCACTGGCTCAGAGGAATGCACTCTATTGAAAATTTCCATGCCATTTGCAAAAAGGCAGACTTTTCCCTTCAGTCCTTCAGCAATACATCTCAAAAATACATTGAACAGTATAGGTCCCAGGACCGTTCCCTGGGGCACACCACGACTAACCTTCCTTTCTTCTGAGTGAGTTTCCGTTTACCACCACCTTCTGTCATCTGTCAACCAATGTTTCCTGAGCAAAGAAACCTGCCTGTAAATACATACTGCAGACATATTACTGGTCCACCGCTGCATGTCTGAATATCTGAAATGTCAGGGCAGGATGTGCTAATCTCATAACATAGACACCTCCTTTCTGCTCTGCTGTGTCGGGACATCCAAGTACCCAGTTCTGGGGGTATGCACTTCAGGGACCTCCACATTTGTCAAATGGCCTAACCCATGAGTACTTGGCCTTGCTATCTGCGCAGTGTCTGTCTCTAGAACTGGTTACTTTGATGTTTATTTTTCAGGGTGGAGATGGAGCAATTTCAGAAGGCACTGCTGCCACGCCCCCAATTTTTAGCCATTTTGCTCTAGATGTCCCAGATTCTTCCGAGACGTCTCTTCTAAGATGCCACTTCACATGTGTATCATTTGCTCTGCTCAAAATAAACCCCTTAGACCAACTACACATGGTACATAGATAAGTATACATGATCCTGTTGGTGCACAAACGTATACAATATGCACGTAGTTGTGTGCAATTTTTAAGGGCCCTTTTCCACGTATAAAACATGCTTTTACACATATAAAATTCTATATAAAACATCTGCCACTGTACATACACTTTTGCATATTGATGCTTTATTGGAAAATCCAGTTGTACATTATTGTGACAAAGACATATTGGAACTTAAAAAATGCCTTGGGGATCTAATTAAAAGGTAGTCTCTGGGTACTGTAGCTGCTTAAATAGCTTCCCCATAGCCTTGGCTGTTGAAATCTTCATTATTCATTCACTATCTGAGAGCCTCTGTGTGTTCTGTTCACTCAGCAGGTTTCTTGGACTCTCTTTCAGGGACTCTGTCGGCAGAGTGCGCCTCTCTGATTTGTGGAAACAAGCCTAGATTCTTAACTTCTTTATAATAGTCATTCATTCCAGCAAGTTCCAGAACAAAACTTGAGCATGAAAAATATGTTTGGATTATTACCTCATGTTGCCTCTTCATTTTGGAAAAACAAAATCAAGACGTGTTGGTAGTATAGTTGTAAAATTATTTGAACTGTATGTTATGAATTTATTACATGTTTTATGTTTCTATACATTGTAAGGTTGTATTTATATGTAAAAAAATGTATCTGAAGAGCAATTACCTTCTTGTCAACAAGCTCAGAATGGCATGACATAAAATTATAAGGACTGTCAGCTATGATTTCTATAGCGTTCTTATAGTATTTGGTACTTCCTCCAGCCTTGCTACTGAATGGTTAAAGTTCACTAGAACCCAGCATGAATAAATATTGCCGCTTCTCGCCTTTCCCATTTAGAATTTTCAGGTACCGGAAATGTTCCGCAGGGTCAGATGTCACAACCCATTCTTCTCTGAAAAGCTGAAGTAGAATTGTAAAATCCATTAGGATCCTCTTTGGATGAGAACCAATTACCTTATTCATGCTGATACTAGAGCTCATTTCTCGGCATGGAAAGTGCCTCCTCTAGGGGAGAGAAAACTGTGCAGCTAACCAATTTTCTGACCCAACTACTGCAAGATGCTGTCACCTCCTAATATGCCCCAATCAACTTATTACCACGCATCTATTCATTTCATATTCATATGCTAAAGGTCTTTCCAATCTATATCTAATCATTTTAGATTAGATAAAGGGAGAATCCTCTATCTCATGCAGTCTTACTGCTATTTCAGCAAATCAAAGCCCATATGTATCTAGGATAAGAGACAGGCATGCAATTCATCATAGGAATTTGATTACATTATCATTCTCCAGTGCGGTATAATTTAAAAATTTTACAAGCGGCCTCTTGAAAGGTGAAAGATGTAGTTATTTGGCATGGTAAGGCTGAGTTGGTTTGGAATCTGAGATAGCATTCACAGGGGCTAGTTTGATTTCCCATCATAGAAATAGCATAAGTCGAATAATTGCATTGCAGGAGTTATGCCCTACCATGTTCTGGGCACACATTATCTTTTCCTCTTGTATTAGGATAATTAATTATCTTACTGCCCAACAAGACATGTTCAGTTGTAAAAATAGAATAGGAGACAATTCCTACTAATTAGGGCTACAGCTAAAATGTCATAACGTACAGTGAAAAGAGATGAGTAAGGCATATGGACAAACTTATGACCCAGTTCAGAGGGCAGCTATTCACGGTAGACCAACAGTTCTCAACCTGTGGGTCACAACCCCCATGGGGGTCGCCACAGGATTTAGCGGGGGTCGCCTCACTCCATGGTTAAAAAAAAAAAAAAAGCGCACAAGTTGCTGCCGCTGCCAAGTCCACTTCTCGGCAGCGGCAAACTCACCGCTTCCCTCCTATTGCAGCCATGGCTTCCTGCCTCTTAGGGAACCACGGCTATGCCTGTAAAACCATTGCGGAGCCTTCCTGTCTCTCGATGGGCTCCGTGCAGCATTGTCCCACCTCCAAAGGAAGTTGTATACCACTTCCTTTGGAGGCGGGACAATGCTGCATGGAGCCCATTTAGAGACAGAAAGGCTCCGCAATGGTTCTACAGCATAGCCACGGTTCCCTAAGAGGCAGGGAGCCGCGGCTGCAGAAGAAGGAGGCAGACATGGGGAGAGGGGAGCAGGGAACCTGCAACGGGGCTGACATGGGGGAGGGGGCTGACATGGAGGGAGGGAGGGGGGCTGATATGGATCAATGGAGGGAGGGGGCTGACATGGACGGAGGGAGCTGATATGGATGGAGGGAGGGAGGGGGCTGACATGGAGAGTGGGGGGGCTGACATGGATGGAGGGAGGGAAGGGAGGGGGGCTGACATTGATGGATGGATGGATGGAGGGAGGGAGGGGGCTGACATGGACAGAGGGGGGCTGACATGGAGGGATGGAAGGCTGACATGGACAGAGGGGGTACTGACATGGAGGGATGGATGGAGGGAGGGAGGGGGGCTGACATGGAGGGATGGAGGGAGGGAGGGGGCTGACATGGACAGAGGGGGGCTGACATGGAGGGAGGGAGGGAGGGAGGGAGGGGGCTGACATGGACAAAGGGAAGAGATAGGGGGACATACTGGACAGATGGGGGATAAATGCTGGACAGAGGGGAGAGAAAGTGTGGGTTAGGATTATAATGGGCAGATGGGGGGGATAGAACTGGCAATGGGTTGATTAGGGAAGGCTACGACTGGGAATGGATTGATCAAGGGGGGTTGGGACTGGTAATGTGCTGATGGGGGGTAGGACTGGTAATGGACTGATGGGGGGCTAGCATTGGAAATGAGCTGATCGGGGAGGTTAGGACGAAATGGGCTGATTAGAGGAGGCTAGGATTGGTAATGGGCTGATGGGGGGGGGGGGTAGGACAGGTAATGGGCTGATTAGGGGAGCCTAGCACTGGTAATGGGGTTGAGGAGGGACTAGCACTGGAAATGAGCTGATTAGGGGAGGCTAGGACTGGTAATGAGCTGATGGGGGGGGGGGTAGGACTGGTATTGGGCTGATTAGGGGAGGCTAGCACTGGTAATGGGGTTGAGGGGGGACTAGCACTGGAAGCGAGCTGGTTGGGGGTCTTCGACTGGGAATGGGCTGATTGTGGGGAAGGGAGGATAGAGCTGCTGGCCCTGGAAGCAAACTGGGGGCTAAGGCTACAAATGGGCTGATTCGAGGGGATGGGAGAATGGAACTGGAAGGGAGTGGATCTGAGAGGGGTTGTCATGGTATTTGTACTAGAAGGGACTGGTCAGTGGGGAAGGAGGGGGACTGGAAGGGAATGGACACCAGTGGCAGTCATGGGAATGCAAGTTGACATTGGAAGGTACTGAGAGTGAGGACTGGAAAGGGGCTAATACTGGGGAGGGTTACTGGGACTGGAAATAGGCTGATGGAAAGAAGTGAAGAAAACGAAAGAAGAGATAAGAATTGGCAGATGGACCATAGACCACAGAAAAAGAGCTAAGAGAAGACAGGAAAGCAGAAGCCTCAGATCGGGACCAGCAAGATCAGAGAATAAATTGGTCAGACAACAAAGGTAGAAAAAATAATTTTATTTCATATTAGTGATTTGACTACAAAATCATCATCATTTTGAAATCAAATATTGTTACTTGTTATTGTGATTAATTATTGTGGTTTAAATAAGTAAATTTTATAAATAAAAACATATTGCAAAGGCCTATAATATATTAATAATTCAACAAATGATTACAGCGACAATGCGTTAATGGTAAAGGAAGAGAGATGCATTCGATTTTATCATTGGGGGTCACCACAAGTTGACCAATGGTAAAAGGGGTCACGGTACAAAAAAGGTTGAGAACCACTGCTGTAGACTGATCTGAGATGTTATGCATCATTCAGCTGCATAAATCTCCTAAAGCTTTGGCAGCTCATCTAGATATTATTAGGTTACTCCATTACTGTTAAATGTATCTGAACTTGTTTAGTTATAACAAGAAGGATCTTATCTAAACTGATGGCATCCTAAGCATGGACTCTCTCTCTCTCTCTTATTGACTCTGCTGATATAGTTTGATTTACAGTTGATTGAATCATGCGTTGAAATAGATTGTGCATATCTTTATTCCATGGATGTTAAATATTACTACAAAGTCATCATCGGCCCATGTGCTATTTAAATGTAAACATAGTAACTCCAGGATGCTTGGAGAAAAGCAAGCTGTGCTAATGCTTCAGTCTTTACTGAGGAAGATGTAGGGATGTTACCCATGACTGAAGTGGTATTTAAAGGTGCAGAAGAATTGAAGGAAATATCGATACATCGAGAAGATGTATTACAACTATTAGATAAGCTGAAGAGTAGCAAATCACCTGGGCCGGATGGTATACATCCAAGGGTATTGAAAGAACTGAAATATGAGATTGCAGACCTGCTATTAGTAATCTGTGAACTATCATTAAAATCATCTCTAATACCTGGAGGATCGCCAATGTAACATCAATTTTTAAAAAGGGTTCCAGGGGTGATCCTGGAAACTACAGACCGGTGAGCCTGACGTCAATACCGGGAAAAATGATAGAAATCATCATAAAGAATAAAATTACTCAGCATGTAGATAGTCATGAACTAAAGAGAGACAGCCAACATGGCTTTAGACAAGGAAGATCTTGTCTTACTAATCTGTTATGTTTTTTTGAAGGAGTGAATAATCAGGTGGACAAAGGTGAGTCGGTTGATATTGTGTATCTGGACTTTCAGAAAGCCTTTGACAAGGTCCCTCATGAGAGACTTTTGGCAAAACTAAAGAGTCATGGGATAGGAGGCAGTGTACTATTGTGGATCAGGAACTGGTTAAAAGATAGAAAGCAGAGGGTAGGGCTAAATGGCCAATTTTCCCAATGGAGAAAGGTGAATAGTGGTGTACCCCAGGGATCTGTGCTGGGTCCGCTGCTTTTTGACATATTCATAAATGACCTGGAAAGTGGAATAACGAGTGAGGTTATCAAATTTGCAGATGACACAAAACTATTTAAAGTTGTTAAAACCCAAGAGGATTGTGAAAAATTGCAAGAGGATCTTGATAAATTGGAAGACTGGGCATCAAAATGGCAGATGAAATTTAATGTGGACAAGTGCAAGGTTATGCACCTAGGGAAGAACAACCCAAACTATGGTTACACGATGCAAGGTTCCACATTAGGAACCACCACCCAGGAAAAAGATTTGGGCGTCATTGTGGATACCATGTTGAAACCCTCGGCCCAGTGTGCAGCGGCGGCCAAGAGAGCAAATAGAATGCTAGGTATGATAAGGAAAGGAATGGAAAATAAAACAAAAGATATTATAATGCCTCTATATCGTTCGATGGTGAGACCGCACCTTGAATATTGTGTGCAATTCTGGTCGCCGTATCTTAAAAAGGATATAGCGATTTTAGAAAAGGTTCAGAGAAGAGCCACCAAAATGGTAGAGGGGATGGAAGGATACTCCTATGAAGAAAGGCTAAAAAGGTTAGGGCTCTTTAAACTGGAAAAGAGACGGCTGAGGGGAGATATGATAGAAGTCTATAAATTAATGAACGGAATGGAACGGGTAAACGTAGATCGATTGTTTACGTTATCAGAATATAGAAAGACTAGGGGACATGCAATGAAGCTACAGGGTAAACTATTTAAGACCAATAAAAGAAAATATTTTTTCACTCAACGTGTAGTCAAACTCTGGAGTTTGTTGCCGGGGGATGTAGTAAAGGCTGTTAGTGTAGCTGGGTTTAAAAAAGGTTTGGACAAGTTCCTGGAGGAAAGGTCCATAAACCATTATTAAGAAGTGACCGAAGATATCAATGCTTGACCCAGTACAAGCATTGTGGAACTTGTGTCTTTTGGGGAAACTACTAGGTACATATGACCTAGTTTGGCCACTGTTGGAAACAGAATACTGGGCTTGATGGACCTTGGTCTGACCCAGTATGGCATATCTTATGTTCTTATGTAATGATGTAACACTAATTGAGGGTGTGCGCCTCAAGTGGTAAAAGATGGAACTACACATTTCAAAAGCTGGGGGAATAAATTCAAATCCTCTTTCACAATAAATACTGGAATAATTTTAGGAAAATTATTTTATCTACTTGCATAATGAACTACTGGAGTGGAAGCAGACAGTCCTATAGCATTTCAGCACCAAAGGCTGTTTCAGGCCATTGCCACCATTATAGGTCCCAGTGAGGGGGGGGGGGGGCAGCAGTGGCAATAGGTGCCCCCAGAGGGCTGCTACTGTAGGCAGTCACCTAGTCCATCTAATGGTAGCACCAGCCCTGGAAACGGGGAATTCCTAACATATTCTCTTATTTTATTTTGAAGTTATATTTTATGCCATTATCTTGAGTTCAGTTCTGAAACACTGAAGAAGCGTTTAGAACTGACAGCGTTGAAATTTAACCTTAGATTGCAGACATGTCAAAAGCTTGGCAGTTCCTTGTTTTTTTATATGGTGTTGCAACAGGAATAGCTGAATTGATTGTGAATCAGCTTAGATCCTATCTCCGTGTTGCAGATGACCTCTCTCATTGGCTTGGATTCAAATTTTAACATGAAATTGATCACACACTTTCATTTATGAGGTAAAATATTTTATGAGTATTTGAAATAAGCAGTGTTTCTAGGTGAAAGGACATTTGATCTTTTATCTGATAAGCATTATTGAAGTATGCTAATCTTTCACAGCACAAACAGAAGGGAATTTTAGAAGGGACGTCCAACTGCAATCTGGGATGTCTAGCCAGAATGTTTGGAAAAAAAAGCAGGCATGATTTCACAAATGTGGACATGCATCTACCTAGACATCCTCAGAACCATATTGTAGAAGCTGGACATTTAAGATAGCCTAATGGTTTGTGTAGTGGGTTAGGAACAAAGCAGTTCAGGATTTGAATCCCATCAATGAAATGGTGCTGAGTACTGGGGATAATGGAATACTATCTTCTCTATACCTTCTGAATGTTTTTCAGCCAAAGCCAGCATTAATCATGCTGCAGCAGGTCTAAACTTAGACACAATGACACCCCCAGAGCCGGATTCTAAAATGCCTCTGGAGCCATCTCTGTGCTTGGGATGTCTCTATGTCCATTTTCAGTACAAATAGGACTTTCAAAATGACCCCCATAATGTCATGGGGCTTTCAAATACTGTGGGAAGATAAAAACAGCTTGCAAAACCTAATAGGCCCCCTTTACAGACCTGATCCTGAAAGCTCAGGCAATATCCTTCTGTTGGCTCAATGAAGCATCATGACCTGCAAGTAATCCATTTTCTTCCAGAACCAATACAGTTATCATTATCGTGAAGGTGAAAATGAAAAACATTCAGCTGCTAACACCTAATCAGGAGTTAGTGGGCCTGATTACCTGAGAGCAGCTGAGGCCTGCATAAAAGGCTCCAGTGCCCTGCCCTGTTGAGGCTTTCCTAACAGGGGCTCTACAGATCAACCAACAGTAAGGATTTGAAGGTTTATTTTATTAAATTGCTAGCTATCTCACTGGGAGCTCTTAAAAGGGTCTTGTATATTTTTAAAGCAAGGTTACTTTCTTTTTGGTGCTTTAGTGAAAATTTCCTTGAGCAGAGTAGGTTGTTGAACTCTGGTAACCTCCTCAGCTTTGGGACCTGCTAACACCTAATCAGGTGTTAGTTCCCTCCCTACCCACCCCGACTCCCACCCACCCCTAGTGAGCAGTCTTGCTTTATAGGACACCTCCCCATTTAACAAAGCACAGAGAATTGGACCAGCACATTTTGAATATAATTAAAGAGATTTAACTGCTTTTTCTCTGAAAGGACAGCTGGGAAACTGGCTGGTACTTGGTAGATCTCTCTCTTTTGCTTTAACAGTTACCTAAGCTCCACGAACAGAACAATGGCTGGGAAAAATCATATCGCTAAGTCTGTTGCCCCCATTACAGCTTCTGCCTCGGTCCAGACAGAGGTCCTAATGCCATTTGAAGGACTGGTTCCATGTGCAGGGTACCTGCATGCTGAAGCTCTGAGGAAACAAGTGGAGGAACTCAGAGAGGAGGTGGCGAGGCTGAGGAGCATTCAAGACAGTGAGACGTACATTCATGAGATGCTTCTTGCAGCATAAGGAGGAGCGGCGGGATAGAGGTAATATTATTGAGACGTTTAAATACTTCTGTGGTATAAATGTATAGGAAAGCAAGCTCTGCTCTGAGAGGACATGGGATGAGTGTGAAAGGGGATATATTCAGGAATGATATGCGGAAATATTTCTTTACAGAAAGAGTAGTGGATCCGTGGAATAGTCTCCCAGTGGAGGTGATAGAGATTAGGACATTATCTGAATTTAAAGAAGCATGGGAGAAACACAGAGGATCTCTAAAGGAAATATGGGGACTGTTGTAGTGGTTGATATGGAAGGACAGACTAGATAGGCCATGTGGTCTTTTTCTGTTGTCATGTTTCTATGTTTCTTCCCTTTGGTAGATCCATCTCTTCAGTGATGTTCTTTATATGAATGGGACAGGAGACAGCATAACTTCCTCATCCATCACCTCTTCATCCATCATGCTTGCCAACTTTCAAAATGGTGGTGGCTTGCCTCTCAAGCTACTTTGTCCAGAGAAGAGAATTTTGGGTCTTCAACGTCTTTGCTAGGAATATTGCTTGTTCAGCCAGCCCTTTGATCTTATGTGCATGTGGTTGGGGGATACATGGGACACTCAAAAACCTGGGTCAAGGGGTAACGGAGTATCAGATCATGGAGTCCGTTTGATTCTTGTGTTTGGAGAGTGGCTGGTTTAGGAATTGAAGACGCGAAGTGTTAAATGCTAGCATGACAGTTCTGCTAAACAGTATGTTGGATACAGCATACCATACTATTCAGAATGTGTCCATATTCCTAAATTTTAGCATCCATCCACTATCATTATCAAGGACTCTTTTAACTACACACTAGAGATTTAGGACCCTATTTACAAGTGCATTAAGGTTTTGCAGTTAATGCAAGATAACTGCAAAGGTTAACCCCCAGTAGCTGCTTACAGTAATCGTTGGAAGCATTCCCAGCACTTAGAGGAAGCCAACCATACGGCTAATATGATGCAGCAGGCACTATCATATATTAACGGTGTGATTGTTAACACAGAGTGCAGGTAACTACAAGTGTAATTAACTGTTCTGTATTATCTATCACATAATAGTGTATTAACAATGCTCACATTAACTGCAAGTTGCGTTCCCCACCCCTTTACTGTCCCCCTAATATGAATTTCCATGTTAGGTATTTAATGCAGAAGTTAACATCTGCTAGCTCTATGTGGTGCTATAACTGGTTTTTAGCTCTCTGTTAACAGTTAACATGCCTTAAAACCCCTTGGTGCATACCAGGCTATTCCCCATGCATGCTAAATGGTCTTAAACCTGCAAACTAAGTTTTAATGCACAAGCTTCTCAAAATATCTATTTTCTAACACAACACAGAATTATCTGATATGATCTGTGTGACTCACAGCATAAAGATTCATTATTTCTGTTGATAATTAGAGAAAATATAAGTCTGCATTGCTGAGACGCATTGCTATTTCTAGGCTTTTCTGTATTATGCAATTGTTTAGTCACCGCACATTCCAATGAAAATCAAAGAAAAAGTTTACTTATTAATTGTGACTTATTCCAGTTCGCACAGGCTTTGGATGTACTTTTTAATTTAGTTTGTTTCGCTTATTAGTAGTTACATAGAGATATGATGTTATAGCTTCCAATTAATCCCATTCTTAGAACACATATATTTTTAGGTGTGTTTGCATGTCTAGAAAAAATCTGGGACATCCAGACCAGAATGCCCGGACTACAGCGCCTACCTTGCTGAACCTCTTGTAACCACCGCTGTCCCTGCCATTGTGTTTACCTCTGCGTCTGCCTTTGTACCCCATTCCCCATGGCGATTGATCTCTATGTACCCCACTACTTCCCCACCTGCATCTCCTCTGTTAAATGCGCACCAATTTGACTGGAACTTGTTATACCCTCCTACACTCTTGTCTCTCCTCCGTAGATTGTTCACTGTTTTGACTGGTAGCAAAACGGTATACCAAAACCAGTTAAATAAATAAATAATATATGTCACCACCCTGTCTGGAGCACGCCAACTTTACTTTTCCCCTGGTTGGTAGGTCACCTGTTGGTTACCTCAAGTTGGCACTGCTGTAAGGGATAGGCTGCAGTATACTCAACATCTTCACAGAATTCCCACCTTATTTACTCGTGGTATTCCAAGTGAAGAAGAATGTGTAATCTAGAAAGGATTGGCCAAGATCTTTATTTCAGCCAAAGCGGTTTACATTGTAATTTAAACTTGTTAATTTACATTAAACAGGGACATTGATAACTTAGATTTTTCTGAGGCAATGGAGGGTTAAGTGACTTGCCCAAGGCCACAAGGAGTGCTAGTGGAAAATGAATCTTGGTGTCTTGGTTCTCAATCCAGTACTCTAACTACCCCTCCTCTCTGTCTGCCCCATTTGTAAACACTAATCTTATGATGTTACAATGTCTATTTTATAAAAAAAAAGTCCAAGGTAAAGAAACAAGCATCTTGTTTTGTAACTTTAACATTCACAAATTAAGGTATATCTTGAAACAAAACTTGGGTAAAATATGATTTGTAAACCTGTGAAGTGTGATGCTTTCTAATTAAAGGGGCCCCTTTATATACTTAGAAACCGATATTGAGCACAATTTGTAATCAGTTCATGGGCACCTTGAATACTGTGTGCAATTCTGATCACCCTATCTTAAAAAGGATATAGCGTTTTTAGAAAGGTACAGAGAAGAGCCATCAAAAAGGTAAAGGGGATGGAAAGATACTCCTATGAAGAGAGGCTAAAAAGGTTAGGGCTCTTCAACATGGAAAAGAGACAGCTGAGGGGAGATATGATAGAGGTCTATAAATTAATGAATGGAATGGAACAGGTAAACGTAGATCGATTGTTTACGTCATCAGAATATAAAAAGACTAGGGGACATGCAATGGAGCTGCAGGGTAAACTATTCAAGACTAATAAGAGAAAATATTTTTTCACTCAATGTGTAATCAAACTCTGGAATTTGTTACCGGAGGATGTAGTAAAGGCTGTTAGTGTAGCTGGGTTTAAAAAAGGTTTGGACAAGTTCCTGGAGGAAAGGTCCTTAAACCATTATTAAAAAGGACCTGGGATATCACTGCTTGACCCAATACAAGCATTGCAGAACCTGTGTCTTGGGGAAACTGCTAGGTACGTATGACCTAGATTGGCCACTGTTGGAAACAGGATACTGGGCTTGATGGACCTTGGTCTGACCCAGTATGGCATATCTTATGTTCTTATCATCCTGAAGTCTTCTTGTTGGGGCCCAGGATCTGTCCAGCCATAGAGAAGGCTTCTCTCTTCTTCAGGCTTCATTCTTTTTTTCTTCTTGGGCATTTGAGAATACTTTAAGTGAACCCCGACAATGCTCCTTGCACGCCTCTAGGTTAAAAGGAGTTCCTAGACCAAAATAAATGGGCTTGCAAGTTCCTGCAAGGCCAGTGGGCCTGCAACCAAAACTTAATATCCGCACTTTGTCAAAAGTGACAACAACCTCACATCTGTACATTCATACTTCACTAAACACCACTTTGACTCACACTCACCGCAATACTCCCTCGCTTCACTTACAAGCTAATGTATTCTCTGCACTACTCTAGCTACTTCTCAAATCCCCCCTCCACCAGTCTGTCCTTACTTTTATTTTGCTTTGGTTACTGGTGGCTGCACCTCTCCTTCCCCTTCCTCCTCCTCCAGCTTGGAGCAGGGCACTTTTATTTTCATTTTACCGCTGGAGTTCTCCAGCTCTCTGGAACCATTTTTTTTTTAAATTTTAAATCTAAAACAAGGCTCCTTTTCCCCCACAATCCCCCTGTGACTGCAAGGAGAAGGACAAGGAATCTCCCGAGGGAAAAAAAAATACAGCCCCCTGATTTCACCAGGAGCTTTCATCAGGGAAATATTTATTTTTTTAACAATTTTTTTGCTTGCTGGTTACATATATATATAAGCATGTAGTGATTATTTATTTCTTTAGCTATTTTAATATGATATGAGCTGATCAAATTGGTGGAGTTGATCAAATTGGTGGAGGGGTTGCGCTCTTTGTTAGAGAGGGCATTGAGTCAGAAAGGATTAAAGTTTTGCAGGGAACAAAATTTGCTGTAGAATCTCTATGGATTGAAATTCCACTTATGAAGGGGAAGGTGATGGCAGTGGGAGTATACTATCGACCGCCTGGCCAGAATGAACAAATGGATGATGAAATGCTCAAAGAAATCATGGAAGCTAACAAAAGTCACAACAGAGTAGTAATAATGGGTGATTTCAATTACCCCGGTATCGACTGGGTCAGTGTCACGGCAGGACAAGCTAAAGAGGTAAAGTTTCTAGATGGAATAAATGACTGCTTCTTGGAGCAGCTGGTTCATGAACCGACCAGAGGGGAAGCCATACTGGACCTAGTCCTTAGTGGAATGCCAGATCTGGTGCAAGAAATAAGGGTGTTGGGACCACTTGGCAATAGTGATCATAGTATGATCATGTTTGATTTAATTATTGGAGGACAAATAGTAAAGGAATCCACAGTACTACCTTTTAACTTTCAAAAGGGAGACTATGATAGAATGAGGAATATAGTTAGGAAAAAACTAAAAGGAGCGGTTCCAAAGGTTAAAGACTTAACAGCAAGCTTGGGCGTTATTTAAAACTACTATCCTCGAAGCCCAGACCAGCTGTATTCCACGCATTAAGAAGAGTGGAAGAAAGTCAAAAAAACTGCCAGCATGGTTTAAAGGTGGGGTCAGAGAGGCTGTTGCTGCCAAAAAAGCAACCTTCAGGAAATGGAAAAAAGAGCCAAATGATGAAAACTGGAAACAGCACAAGCACTGGCAAGTTAAATGCAAAGCATTGATAAGGCAGGCAAAGCGGGAATTTGAGAAGAAACTTGCTACGGAAGCAAAAACACGAAATAAAGACTTTTTCAAGTACATTCATAGCAAAAGGCCTGTGAGAGAGTCAATTGGACTGTTAGATGATAGAGGGGTAAAAGGGGCAGTAAGAGGAGACAAGGCTATAGCAGATAGACTGAATGAATTCTTTGCTTCGGTCTTTACTGAGGAAGATGTAGGGATGTTACCCAAGACTGAAGTGGTATTTAAAGGTGATACTGCAGAGGAATTGAGAGAAATATCGCTACACCGGGAAGATATATTACAACTATTTGATAAACTGAATAGTAGCAAATCACCTGGACCGGATGGTATACATCCCAGAGTGTTGAAAGAGCTGAAATATGAGATTGCAGACCTGCTATTGGTAATCTTTGAACTTTCATTAAAAACATCTGTAATACCTGAAGATTGGAGGGTCGCCAACGTAACACCAATTTTTAAAAAGGGTTCCAGGGGTGACCCGGGAAATTACAGACCGGTGAGCCTGACGTCAGTACCAGGGAAAATGGTAGAAAGAAACCATCATAAAGAACAAAATTACACAGCATGTAGATAGTCATGGCCTAATGGGAGACAGCCAACATGGCTTTAGACAAGGAAGATCTTGTCTTACTAATCTGATATGTTTTTTTGAAGGTGTGCATAAACAGGTAGACAAAGGTGAGTCGGTTGATATAGTGTATCTGGACTTTCAGAAAGCTTTTGACAAGGTCCCCCATCAGAGACTTTTGGCGAAGCTAATAAGTCATGGGATAGGAGGCAGTGTACTATTGTGGATCGGGAACTGGTTAAAAGATAGAAAGCAGAGGGTAGGGCTAAATGGCCAATATTCCCAATGGAAAAAGGTGAATAGTGGAGTACCCCAGGGATCTGTACTGTGTCCGCTACTTTTTGACATATTCATAAATGACCTGGAAAAGGGAATAACTAGTGAGGTTATCAAATTTGCAGATGACACAAAACTGTTTAAAGCTGTTAAAACCCAAGAGGATTGTGGAAAACTGCAGGAGGATCTGGATAAATTGGAAGACTGGGCATCCAAGTGGCAGATGAAATTTAATGTGGACAAGTGCAAAGTTATGCACCTAGGAAAGAGCAACCCACACTATAGTTACAGGATGCAAGGCTCCACATTAGAAACCACCACCCAGGAAAAAGATTTAGGAGTCATCGTGGATAACATGTTAAAACCCTCCGCCCAGTGTGCAGCGGCAGCCAAGAAAGCAAATAGAATGCTAGGTATCATAAGGAAAGGGATGGAAAATAAAACAAAGGATATTATAATGCCTCTGTATCGCTCCATGGTACGACCGCACCTTGAATATTGTGTGCAATTCTGGTCACCGTATCTCAAAAAGGACATAGCGTTATTAGAAAAAGTACAGAGAAGAGCCACCAAATTGGTGAAGGGGATGGAAGGCTACTCCTATGAAGAGAGGCTAAATAGGTTAGGGCTCTTTAACCTGGAAAAGAGACGGCTGAGGGGAGATATGATAGAGGTCTATAAATTAATGAATGGAGTGGAACGGATAAACGTGGATCAATTGTTTACACTATCAGAATATAGGAAGACTAGGGGACATGTAATGAAGCTACAGGGTAAACTATTTAAGACAAATAAGAGAAAATATTTTTTCACTCAACGTGTAACCAAACTCTGGAATCTGTTACCAGAGGATGTAGTAAGGGCTGTTAGTATAGCTGGGTTTAAAAAAGGTTTGGACAAGTTCCTGGAGGAAAGGTCCATAAACCACTATTAAAAAGGGACCCAGGATATCAATGCTTGACCCAGTACAAGCATTGAGGAACCTGTGTCTTTTGGGGATATTGCTAGGTACGCATGACCTAGATTGGCCACTGTTGGAAACAGGATACTGGGCTTGATGGACCTCGGTCTGACCCAGTATGGCATGTCTTATGTTCTTATGTTCTTAATATACTACTTAATCTAAAAGTCAAAGCGGTTTACATAAGGACAAGGTGACCTTTATGGCTTTACATATAACATTATGACATGAGCATTAATGATTGCAAAGCATAGACCATCCAAACAAACTGCTAACAACTGTTATAACAATAACAATAAATATAGCTTTAAGCTCACTTGAAAGAGCTGCTGGAAATAGCATTGAGGACAGGGAGGAGGAGTAGGGATGTGAGGTGGGTGGGGTGGGGGGATCTGAAGCTGTGAATGTTCATTCTAGTCATCCTTTGCATTAGGTCTCTTATGTTGTCAGAGAAGTGATTAAAAATGTAGAAAGATATAGGTATGCATATAAATAGCTGGATATACATAAATACGTGGACATATTTAATAGATATTCATACATACATGAATGTATTTTATAAAATAACTAAACATGGTCAACATTTAAGCTCTTAAAATTGGATTTGCAGCTAAGTAAAAGATTAAGAAACCATTAGGAGCAGAATTCTGATAATCATTCAACATATGGTGTCTCAATAGAAGGATCTTTGCATAAACAGAATTGACTAAAACAGCAGAGAATTAATCAGTTGGCTCTGGTAGAGCGTTCCTCATCAGAATGGAAATGTTAGTTTAAAGTTATAGAATTGGCCATTACCATTGCTCCCTAAGGAAAATGGACAGTACTTCACTTTGAATGTCATTATAGTTTGAAAGTATTTAGTCGACCTTCCAGGAAGGGAGAGCATTCATAATAAGGCATTGACCTTCTGGAATTTTTCCAAATAGAATATTCTGGATGTTAGCACAACTAGCATTTTATGGGCATGCAAAAACTATGTTAAAAATGCACAGATCCGACATTAGAAAATTAACGCAACATTATGTCAGAAGAAAAACAATACATTTTTATATAAGTGTCAGTTAGAATTCATTTTATTGCTGGATCAATGAGGAAAATAAATGTTCTATCCATTTATAAAGAGAAATGATTGATTTTTATGGCCATAGCTGGGTTTTCATTGAATTATGTTATATATGAATGGCACTAATCCTCAGACTTTCTCTCATGAGCAATTTAGCAAGACAAAGCTTCAGATTTGTTTAACTTTTAAGATATATGGATATTCGCTGCAAATCACTGTTCTTCGTTTCTGCCGTAATACAGCAGAGAGTAGAGTGGATCTGGAAAGGTTGATTCTGTATAATCATCTGTCGTACCCCCCCCCCCCCAAAATCTGTTTTTATTGCTTGCTCAGCTACTTGGAAATTTTCAGCAAGTTTAATTAACAGGCTACCCATTGCGTTGAGTAATATGGAAATGAAAGACAGCTGGTGCATATGTTTCCATACGAAGGTACTATGCCTTCCATTCAGGCAGAGTTAGGAATGCAAACATAGCTCTAGCCACATGTAGCTTTGAGAATGTGCATGAATCAGGCAAACACACCTCTGATATCAGATACCAGCAGCTGTTATAAAGCTCAGTGTTACGTCTGGCACCATCCAACCAAAACAGACATTTTGGATCACATCTTAAAGAATAAGGCATGACTGCAGTGTTCCATAAACTGAACTAGACCTTCAGAGGGCTATGGTACTGCTCTTTATGTTTGTGGCACATTTGGTTAAACATCTTTAGAAATCGCAGGCGACAGGTATAACATAATCTTTTAAGGGCATGATTCAACCAGATTCTGGACCTATGACAGTTTCTAGCTGCAGATTAGGTATTGATTTTGTTAAGTAGAAAAAAAATCATACACTATCTTAGGAAAAAAATGCCCAAAATCTAATTTTTGTGGGAACGAGCCTTTCTTCTAACTCACATTGGTAAGCTTCCGAAAGAATTTTAATCCTATTTGCTATCTGAGCTGCACCGAACAATTAGCTGGAAATCTGTGGTTCATTTTTCATCTCTCTGGTTCATAATTGTAAAGTTTAACTTGAAAAAGACAGGGAGAAGATGGATTAAGTCTTAGAAATAATTAGAAAGTCTAAAGCTTCGAATCACAGCCATGTTGTGGCAACGATATCATGTGATATTGTTGATAATTTTTAAATTAAAGTAGTGCTTTAATCATATACTTTAAAAAAAAATGATGGATTCGGTGACTCTGTGAATAACACAGGCAATTGAACAATCTGCTCTCTGTCCTTTGCACAGAGTTGTGCATAACATTAGACAATCCATAAGTGCAGTGAAGACGTACGTATTGTAGCATGCTAAAGTGCTTCTAGTGATGCTTCAAAGTTATTTGGTTCCATTAGTGTAGACTACTGGTTCTCAACCTAGTCTTTGAGACACACTTAGCCAGTCAGGTTTTCAGGTAACCACAATGAATATGCATGAGAAAGATCTGCATACAATGGAGGCAGTGCGTGCAAATCGCTCTCATACTTATTCATGGTGGTTATCCTGAAACCCTGGCCTGTTAGGTGTGTCCTGAAGACTGGGTTGAGGACCCCTGATGTAGACCTTTTTACTGTAGTTTCTATTCAGTCTTTTAAGCTAAATGTTTTGCATTCAGAGCTTTCATCAAATATGTCTGGTAAATATTAGAGATGTTCAGTCATTTGAAAAGGCATAGGAATTATCAATGAAATTTCCGACATTGTTTCATGTCATTTTTGAACAAAAAACAGAAGAAACCCTCCAAAGTTTCATTGCTTCCGATCTGTCATTAATATCACACACTATCTATTGACAATAGTGCACTCTGTGGGTGAATAGTACACACTGTTGCGCAATAGTGCATGCTCTTGAATGATAGTGCATGCCATTAATTACATTTCCCCTGAAATGAATAAAAAATAAAATTAATCTCGCAAATGACATATTAAACTAAACAAAACAAAAATATTCACCTGCATACCTCTAATAAATATGCAGGACACTCCAAGGTTGTAAGACTGTAGAAATATAGGTCAGTTATGTTTGCCATCTTAAAACAGAGAAAATGTTGGGTGCTTTCCAGGAGCTGAAGTTGGAATTTTTGTTTCAGTGTTTTGCAGTTCATGCATTGAATGGGATGTTTTTCCTACAGCTGCTTGATGTAGTGCTTTAATACATATACTTAATAGCAAAAAGACCTCTGTCCATCCCACATATAATATCCACAAACAAAGGAGATAAGCACCTGGTGTCTCGGCATTCCTATTTTTGTCGGAGATATTACCTTCATTTGACCATCCATTCTCGTAGTAATTACTCCTTTTATTTGTTTTTAAGAAGGGAAACCCCTCAACATTAAAATTCCAATGATGATACCACAATTATCCTGAAATTTAGTAGTGTTAAATCACTTATCTTCATTCTCTTATATACCATGCTATTCTGCATCAGTGTGGTTTACATTGAACAAACTGAAATTACATTGAACAGGGCATTATGACTTGGAGATAACTATTTTACAGGGAACATGGGCTATGGAGGGTGAAGTGGCTTGCCCAAGACCACAAGGAGCACCTGTGGGACCAGAAACCCCAGTCCTTCTGGCCCAAGGTTGCTGTCCTCTAGTGGGATTTGAACCCCCAACCTTCTGGCCTGAAGTACCTTGCCCCAACCACTAGGCCACTCCTCCACTCAACCAGCCCTTTGGGAGTAGCTTTAAGGCCCGGTGTCATCCAACACCGTTAAACATCCTTTCATTCACCGCTGGTCAAAGGAAATGACATCCAAATTCATTATTGTACACCACGTCATGTTTCAAGTCATGGCTCTCTAGGCTCTTCTTCCTGCATTATACGTCACTACCCACACACTTCCCTTCCTCTCTTTTAAAGGGAATCCACCATCAGCTGATTTATCATCACCCTGATTTATCACACCATCGGATGGGGTTCAATGAGGGGAGGGTTCATGGTCCAGAGGTTGTTGCGGGGGTGGGAGCGTTTGCGGCCTACTCCGCGGGATTGGCGGTGGCTGATTACGCACAAGTTACTCCTGAGCCTATGTAGGGAGTTACCTAAGGTTGCGGAGTCGCGATACAAAGCCATTCTTTTCCGTGCAGTGTTTAGTTTGGCTTTCTTTGGTGCTTTACGGGTGGGGGAATTGGTGGCAAACTCTGTGAAAGCGGGAGTAGGGAGTAGCTTGCAACGCCAGCATGTGCAGTGTGGTGGCGGGCAATTACTGGTATTCCTGGTGAAATTCAAAACGGATCAGAGTGGGAAGGGTCTTTGGGTAGTCTTGAAGGAGATAGGGGGGCTTACCTGCCCGGTAGTTGCAATGCGGGAGTACTTGCGGGTGTGTCCAGTAGTAGTGGGAGGGCTATTGGTGCATTGTGATGCACGGTTGCTGACACGGTTACAGGTGTCAGCTGTGTTGCGTATGGTATTGCTACGAGTGGGTGAGGACCCTTGTCAATTTTCGGCGCAATTTTTTCGCATTGGGTCAGCGACCAGTGCGGCAGAGTTGGGTCTGTTGGGGGAGCAGATACAAAGTATTGGCAGGTGGCAGTCCAAGGCATTTAAAGGATATGTCCGTTTATGATGGGGAGAGGAAATGGGGGGGTGATTCTTATTGTTAATTTCTTTTGCAGATGGGGGACTTGGTGTACGGGACTGTTGGATTATGGGGCACTCCTTCGTGTTCTGGGCTGGTCAGCGAGCAGCGGTGCAGCCACTCGGGCTGAACCTGGGCTTCGATCCAGAGGTGGTGTCAGTATCATGGCTGGGTGAACGGGGTCTGCGGTGGATGCAGCTGTTGCCCTTGCTTCGACATCAGCGGTGCCTACGGAAGCAGCCGGAGATTTTGCTGTTGCATCTTGGTGGCCATGAGTTGACATCATGGACATGCAAGCAGCTGATTAATGCGACAATGAAGGATCTTGCTGTGGTGCTGCGGTGGTTTGCGGGGTTGGTGCTGATCTGGTCTGACATTATACCCAGACCGGCGTGTTGGGGACAGTGGCGGTGGTCTAGGGGTCTAACAAAAATTAATCGGCAGATTGGGCGGTGGGTGTGTGAGATGGGGGGGTATCAGGTGTAGCATGCGTGGGTGGAGGTGGCTTGTGCCGGATTGTATAGGAGCGATGGGGTTCACCTATCTTCAGTAGGGGTGGACTTACTGTTCAACGATTGGCAGGAAGCATTGGAGAGGGTATTATGGGACAATGCCCACTGGTTGCAGCTTGGTAATGGGGGGGGGGCGGCTCAGACAGTCAACAGGTCTGAGCCGGTGGCGGGATCCTGGAGGTTTCTAGGGTCCGGAGCCGGAGGCTACTTGGGGCGGGGGCAGGGTGCCCATGACCAGGATAAACCCTGGCAGACTTGTGCTACTGACATGGCAGAGTCGGATTATTGTTCAGAGTGTTCTAATGTTGGATTAATAATAAAGCTGCGACCAGTTGCTTCCAAGAACAGTGTTGGTGTCTTTTGTGTAACCCACAGGGTGGGGGGATGGTGGGGGGGTGAGGAAGATATGGGGGGAGGGTGTTGTGTGAATGAAGGAGGGGTGAGCAGCGGGTCCGGCTACCCGGTTAGAGTAAATGCATGGGCAGGGTCCCGGCGCCTGCAGGTAACCGGGTGCTCAGCCTGGTGCGGGACCCTGCCACGCCAGATTGGTGCCTGGGGAGGATGGGAGGCATGCGCATGTCCGGACGCTGGTCGCATCCTTTGAATTGATTGGCTCTGCCCGCGTGAGCGTGCGGGGGAGCCAATCGGAGTAGGTTGCATGTGCTTAGGCTGCAGCAGGAGCTGAGCACATGTTGGGAGTCTGCTCGGAGGCTCCCCACCCTCCCTCCCTTTATATGATGGGAGAGGCGGAGGGATTTGGGGTGTCGCAGCTGGGGGGGGTGGGATCCCGGAGGTTTCCGGGATCCGGAGCCAGAGGCTACTTGGGCGGGGGCGGGGTGCCCACGACCCGGATAAACCCTGGCAGACTTGTGCTACTGACATGGCAGAGTCGGATAAGAGTGGTAGGAACTTGGCCGGTGGCTTGACTGCGGCAGGGGCAGAGGTGAGGTCAACTTGCTAATTGTACGGCTGGTGACAGATCGCTCCGCTGGGGGTTTGGTTGTTGTTGATTATTGTTCAGAGTGTTCTAATGTTGGATTAGTAATAAAGCTGCGACCAGTTGCTTCCAAGAACAATGTTTGTGTCCTTTGTATAACCCACGGGGTGGGGGGACATTGGGGGAGGGGGCGAGGAAGATATGGTGGGGAGGTGTTGTGTGAATGACACCTTACAAGAGTAAGTAGATTCACAAGGCAAAAAATGCAGTTAGTATTTTCTATAGAGCTCCAGACCAGACAAACTTTGAGCAAATCAGCAAATAAGAAGGAAGATCACCAGCAATACAAAGTTAAGAGGTGGCTAGCTAGCACCAGCCCCCACAGAGAGGTGATGGATTTTTCCCAAGTTGCCTGGCTTCTAATCTAACAGTCAGGGGTTTGAGACCAACCTCTGAGTGTGAAGGGAAAAAAAAGCCAGTTGAGTTTTTTATTTGCCTGAAACCTTTCTAGTCACCTGTGTTTTTTTGTTTAGGCAGCAGTCAAATGTACCTTTTTAATAACAAAATTTCTCTGAGATGAAAATTTATGAAAACAAAATGAAACCATGAACAATACAGGAAGCAAAACAAAATGACATGTTTTACCTACACACCCCTACAGCTGTATCCAATTATTCAGCCATCCTATAGGTCAGTAATTTTGTGCAAGTAGAGGGCAATTTTTAATGCAATTTATGGAAGCAAAAAGCATTACCAAAATGGTAACCGCCACCTGCCATGGGAAGGACGAAATGAAGAAAATCAGCATGTTTTTAAATCGGCATCGGTAGATATGATGATATGTGTAGCCAAGACAACTAAAAGGTATCTTCCCAGCTGGATAAAGGATATGAGGTACAAACCCAGTCCTCAGAAAGGATATAATAGATGCCTGGTAAAATAAATGATTACACAGGTCTGCAAAAAAACATTTTTCGAGAGCTGTTTTGGTTATTCCACGTAATCTTTATGTTTTTTGGTGCGCTGAATCCGAAAATGACCTCCATTTTGTCATAGGACATCACGTTTCCTGACAATTTAGGTAACTATGTTAAATAAGGCAATACCTCAAAATAAATAGACTTATAAAATTAAAGTTTTATTACAATATTTTCATGAAAATCCTTTTTTTAACTGAAATGAGCTCACCTACACACACTAAACTCGATTCTTCTTCCTTGTGAGGCTCCTCTTGGTGCATTTACGCTTGTGAGTAGCATCTGGAATGTCTCTCTGAAGCATCCAACAGTAGTCTGCCATCATTATAGTGCTCCATTTTCCCTGGTATCTCCTTTCCATCTCTTTAATGTCTTGGTGGAATCATTCACCTTGTTCCTTACTCACAGCTCCCAAATTTTCAGAAAAGCAGTCAAGGTGGGACTGGAGGAAATGCACTTTCAAACTCATCAGGCAACCTAAAGCTTGAAATGCTTTCAGCATTCGTCCGACAATCTTTTTGTAGTGAGGATCTTTGTTATTGCCTAAAATGTTCTGTATGACTTCTTTAAATGCAATCCACCCTTCTTTTTGAGGATCCGTCATGGTATTGACAAACTCTTGATCAACTATAAGCCTTCTAATGTCTGGTCCGACGAACACACCTTCCTTCAATTTTGCCTCCGACAGGCCTGGAAACTTGCTGACCAAGTATTTGAAGCATTCTCCATCTCTTGGAAGTGATTTTATGAATTGCTTCATTACAGCCTCAGTAACTGTTAGCGCATGGCCCTGATAGCACATGCCATTTCCCATGCAAACTGCACCTCACAAGTTAAAGTGGGCAATGGGCGGATTAACAGCAAACAAAGGGCAGATGAGCATCATACATTCCGAATGCAGGTATACACCACACGCTAATGGCATGTTTTGCAATCGGCATAGGCGCAAATACCCCTTCCTCAATAGGTGAAGCTAACTGCAGCCGCAGTATTGCCAACTTATGTGACTAAGTGGTGCCACATGTTACCTGTCATGAAATCCTGTCCATGCCCCTGACAGGTAACATAGAGGCTTTGCGGTCAACGTGCCATGATTTCATTGTCATGTTAGGTACAAAACCACAGAGCACTTTAATAAAAGTGCCCCTTAGACCTGCAGGGGGATTCCATGTCTACTGACTTGCCTGAAGGAAGAATTATTTTAATTATTTCTAACTTCTTTAGTTGGCACAAGAACTCAGTGCAGTGAGGAGCAATTTAACATTAACTTGCTGCATCCAATAGGCATGAAATTGAGCGCCATCAAATACAGGACTGCAACGCAGAGGTCCTCTGAAGCTGAACTTTTCCAGAAATGATCAGATTTCAGATATTTGTTTGTTACGGCTGAAATTGAAACTGTTTTCTCTGTTTTTTCAAGGATCACTGGAGGGAAAATTGACTCTGTCTGGTTTGCTGAATTAGTTTCCTATTGGTGACCTCAAATGGCATGTAGGTAGCGCATTTTAGAGAAATTCACAGTTGGAAAATTGCTTTGAAGTACAGTAAATTTGCACAGTTGCACAGGAAGAGTCTTGAAAGTTATGAAGATAATTTTAGAAGGGCTTTCAGGGGTAATTTTAGAAAGGTTAATTGGGCAGGAAGGTGTCTGTTTTACACTTTCATAATACACTTAGGTGCCCATGTTACTTTATAAAATGCTAGTACAAATCTAGCAGCGATAGCACCTACATTCAAGGTATGGACATCATGTCTTCCCCGAATGTCAATGTTTACTTTATGACTATGTGCGTATTTTATAATATTGTTTGCAATTGTGACTCCATCCATACTCTGCCCAAATTTCATCCCATGCATATCTGGGGGCATGTTTACTAAACTCTGTTAGCTGGAATGCGGCAGATAGTGCTTGCCAAGCATACCATGTTAACAGCTAATGCAGGGCAAATGCAGTGAGTACAGTGGTATTCTAAAGAACACACATTCGCTGCACACATGGGCGGGATGACAGCAGAGAATGGGCGTTACCACGCACATCAAGAGTGCATGGCAACTGCTGCATTTGCTGAGAGCACAGGTGCAACTAACAGTGCCGCAATGGGAGGCATTCACTGTATCCAGGCTGCTGTTGGACGGTGCTGTCTGCATGTTCGGTGCAGTATCTGCTAGGAAATGCCGTGCACGCCATCAACAGATACCACATGGTTTTTGCAGCTTACACAATGCCATTTGCACTAATGTATCACCTAATGTGGTTTAATAAAATGCCCCCTTCTATACAAATGCATGCTGGCTTGTACCGTGCATTCTTTTAGATGTGATCTAATTCTATAAAACTCCATTTTATGCATAAAAACCTATTTGATGTGGGCTATACAAAATTTATCACCATCTACATGTATACAAGTATATGCAGGAAGCTATCCTACATATACTACTCTTTCAATTGAAAGCAAGTTCTACTACGAGGGAACATGGGATGAGGGTGAAGGGAGATAGATTCAGAAGTGATATGCGGAAATATTTCTGTACGGAAAGAGTGGTGGATCCGTGGAATAGTCTCCCAGTGGAGTTGGTAGAAATGAGGACAGTATCTGAATTAAAAAAAGAATGGGACAAACACAGAGGATCTCTAAAGGAAAAAAGGGGATTGTTGTAGTTGTTGATATGGAAGGACAGACTAGATAGGCCATGTGGTCTTTTTCTGTCATCAAATTTCTATGTTTCTATGGGGCATGTTTACTAAACTGCGATAATGTCATTCGCATTAGGTTCCGTGGTAAAGGTACAGATGCCCATATAAAGGTGTGGGTGGGGCATCATTATAGCAAGCCGTGTCAGTTAACACACGTTATAAGGCGTGTTATAAGGCACGTTACAAGGCACCTTATTAGGCACAGTACAAGGTACATCCTTAACATGCCTTGTACTGTGCCTAATAAGATGCCTTATAACGTGCCTAATAAGGTGCCCTGTAACGTGCCTTGTACTGTGCCTAATAAGGTGCCTTGTAACATGGCTTATAACATGCCTAATAAAGTGCCCTGTAACGTGCCTTGTACTGTGCCTAATTAGGAGCCTTATAACGCCTTATAAGGATTGTTGGCAACTGCGATGAGGGTACTATGGGCTGGCAGCATGGATCTGCAAAGATATGATTGTCACAGGCAAGCAAAATATCTGCCTTGGACAGGAGGAAACAACAAGGAATTGAACCCATGACCTCCACCTAGAACATCAGTGTACTAACCAGTAGGCTATACCTCTATGGCTTATTGCATAGCAATGGCTGGGTACAGAAGGACTGCAGGACACCGCACAAACTGTCTTTTCTGTGTGCCAGGATAGGGTAACCTCACCAGCACCCATGATGCATTGCACATGCAGAACAGCAGCCTACAGCTGACCACCAAATGGGGTCTGCACCTCTCTGGTACTGCAGCGTGGTAAGACGGACTGACAGTGCGTGATACTGGCACAGAGTAGCTACAGACCATGCCATTGTGCAGGTTCCGTGTGCACCCTGAGGGATAGGATGGGCACCCAGCACTAGGTCCACAGTGCATGTGGTGCTAGAGATAGGTCCTGCTGCACATCCCCAGCACTGCCAGTGCATGACAGGTGTCCCCAGCAGTGCAACTGAAGGTACATCTGTTCCAGCTGTGTTCTGTAATCACATGTGGCCCTGGGGGACCAGACACCTCCCAGATTAGTGCATACCCAGTGTTAAGGTCTGGCTGCCATGGGTACCTGTTATCAGGGCAGTGGGGTGTCTAGACTCACATGAGGGGTATGTAGCACTGCCACTATGGGTCTAAGTGGTATGCACTATATACCCCAAGGGGCCTCAATCACCCCTTTTGTAGATGAGGGTGTGGTAGGACAGGTGCCTGCACCCTGAAGAATGGCTGTAGTACCAGCAACCACAGTCCTGCTGGCAGATGACAGCCCTCCAGGGCTGCTGGGCCAGTGCCATACCTGTGACCATTGCAGACTAGCAGTGATGCTTGGGGTAGGCAGGGGAAGGCTCAACTTCCCAATGCCATGGTCTGCCATTCATCAACAGACAGCACAGTCAGACTGCACCTGCAGCATCCTACAAGGTGTTCCCACCATGCACAGGTGAACTGCAGACAGCCCACTAACCAGTCCATAGTGCATGCTCACAGAGAAACCCTGTGCACCCAGAGGTGGGATGCACAGCACAGACACCAAGCAGGTATCCCTGTGATTGGGCCCCAGAACTGGGAACACACAGGTAGCACTGGAAGCAAGTAATATGCAGCACTATGTGGTAGCATAGACATGCCATGGTCACTGCTTGGTCAGAGTGAGAGTGACCCCCATGCCCCCCTCCCCCCCAGCGTGACATGCTGTGGCCACCCTGTCCATGCAGGTGGTGGTCGAGCACTACAGTGTCTCAGCCATTGCCCTCCACCCTGTGCAGATGCATCCTGGCCAATCCGTCCTGTCTGGGCCATTTATTTATTTATTTATTTATTTATTTATCATTTCTTATATACCGCCTTTTATGATATCAAGGCGGTTTACATTGAACAAACTGAAATTACATTGAACAGGGCATTATAATTTGGAGATAACTATTTCACAGGGAACATGGGCAATGGAGGCCATACCCACAATGCCTTGCTCCTCATTATGCACATTTGCAGGCTAACGCTGGAAGCAGTGTGAGCAATGTGGGCTCAGTGAGGTGTTGGCAGACACAAAACAATGGAGAGACATACACACACTCCCACACCTATCTCAGCATTGTGCAGAGAAGGAGGTGGTTGACAACCCTGCCCACCACACTGGTCCTGAGCACAGTGCCAACATTGCTAATCTGTGCAGGGGGTAGTAGTAGTGCTCTGGTGATAACAGCAGCTCTGTGCTGGGGCTAACAGCCCGACACTCCATGAAGCTGTGGATAGTGGAGCCCTTGTGAGTGGGTGTCCGTACCCCTGTGCACCACTGCGTTGGGGTTTGCCCATGTTGTTGTTGTGGCTGCATTGTGGGCTGAAACTATGGGGAGATGCTCTGCAGGATCCACAGATGGGACCTGAACCTCTGCTCTTGGACATGCTAGCTCGGTGTACTGCACCACACTGTTGCCACAGCAGCATAGTGGTCCCTGGGGCTACCCTTACATTCCTCGGCCAGACCTCTTCTGTTGCACTGCACACCACGAACTGGTACAGGGCATGGCCTAGGTCCACTACAGGTGGGTGCCACTGCTCCCTCCAGCACAATCACCCACCCCCTCTGCCATGCCACCATGACCATATGCTGTTGATGCCGGTGGTACGCCATCCCAGGCCATCCAGGGGGCAGGTAGGCGGCTGCCTAAGGTGTGGGTTCTGGGGTAGGGGTGCCTACATAGATGTCCATGCTTCCCCCGGCACCACCTGTCAATGTTATGTGCCCCTTGGGGTACCTGCTGAGTAATGTCTCCTGGATGGGATACTGTGGGACACAGACTCACGGGCATGTCTGACCCTGGTCAGTTGCTGTCTTGCTGGTTTCCATTTTCTGCATTTCTATGTGCCACCTTGGCAACCGCCTAGTCCACCCTGTGCCTCAGTAACCCCCACTGTATGTCCTGCCTGCAGCCCCATGCCCCATGCCCCATTTGCACCATCACCATAGTGGCCTTTCATACCTGGGCACTATGCTGTTTCTGCATATGGAGCACTACTATCACCTTTCTTGGGCTCCCTGCCTATGCTGTACATTGCTGACACTGAAATAGTTTCTCTCTCTTGCAAATGTGTGCTAACGTCAGGTTTTCAGTTGCATTAGGATTCAGCCCTTCATTTCACCTCGTTAGTGTGGAAGGGGCCTCTCCCCGCGCACTCCCCACCCATTGACCCCCTTCTCTCCGCCCTATCTCCACCATCTGCGGGACTTACCGCGGCCGGGAACGTTAAGGTGCGTTATGTAACGTTAAGGTGCATTAATGTTACGTTAAGGTGCCTTAACGTTACATAACGCACCTTAACGTTACATAACATGCCTTAACATAGCCACTGCTACGTTAACGCAGTTTAGTAAACATGCCCCTATGTTTCTCCCTATACAGAATAAACATTCCCATGGGTGGAGCTGGGTGGGGCTTGACTTTGTACACGTGGGGTCATATTTACTAAGGGGCATACCAGTAGCATGTGTTTAAGCTGTGAAACTAGCGCAGAGGTCTACACTAACTTTAGGGTGTGTGTGCATGTTTCCCTTTGCCATTAGTATGTAGCTAATGCATGGTACTATGCTGACCAGCATGTGGGTACACTTAACGCCACCCATTGAAGTGGCATTAAGTGCACCTATTGTATGCTAATGACAAGATTCACAGTTAACACCTACCCAAAATACTCATACAAACCACAATGTGTTGTCATTGCCCAAATTCCTTCCCTAGTCCCTACCCAATTGCATGCTACCCAGTTAGCATAGGAATTTCCATGTGGGGCCCCATACTGTAGCATAGCATGCTTACTGCATGGTAAACTCCATGCTAACAGTTAGCATACCTTAGTAAACATGCCCCATACTTTGTAAAATAAAAAGAAGTCTATTTTCAACAGGACATCTGGGGCATATATTGAAATGTCTAAGCAAGATGTTTCCATTTATGCCGATTTTCAGTGGTGCTAAATGCATAGTTTAAACATCTGGGCACTGAATAAAGGCGCTTGTACATTTAGACTATGCACTTGGCTACATGCTCCAGGTTATACCTGCTTTTCCGGCACCTAAACCAAATACATTGCCTAGGCATCTAGGTGCTAAAACCTGGTGCCAAGATGTATAGATTATGCGTTTTGATGGCCTCACCCCCAGAATGCCCAAAACTGCCCTCCTTGATGAATGCCCAACATTGCGCTGTATGTATAATGCCACCGAAAATCACAAACTATGAGCACCTAGATGTTCAGCACAGCACCATACCTCTAGGTGCCTTTTAAATATTGAGCGGAAAGTGTACATGATTAACCTGGCAGACATATACTTGTATATGTACGCATGCCCCAGAGCACCTCTAGTTTCACTTATAAGCAGCCATTTTAAAATGGAAAGTACATGCGTAGTTTCTCTTTCTAAAATGTCAGCTTTGTACATGTCTACTGACTGCATCCATTTAGAGATTTGCTTCTAAAATTGCTTACTATCCTTAATTCCTTGTTTATAAAATTGTCTTGATCGACTTTCCAACTAAAAGTTAAACAGAGCGGTTTATTATAAAAATTACTTGGACGACCTCAAAAGGGGAGGCCTTGAGCATAGGTAAGAAGGAAGTTCTATTAATTGATCATGTTTCTGATCCAAAATCTCCTTAAAGGTTTCAAGTAACTGTTTGAAAAAGACTTCTTTTGAGAGTACAGAATTTGGGTATTGTTGTTGATAGTTATCTATGAAATTCCATGTGAAAAATTGCTATGAATGCTTTTGACAAGCTACAGATATGACATTGGTTAAAACCTTTATTGCAATGTAATGACTTTAGAACAGTACTTCATATGGCAACCTTCTTGTCTCTTGATTTTTGTAATTCAGTTTATTTAGGTTTGCCTGACTCTTTTATCAAAGTTGTTTCAACAGGTCCATACTATTAAGAATTTTTGACGGTTCCTTCACTTAAATTGATTTGACAGATACTTGTGCGTTTTCTATGGCAGGCCTAATTGTGGAATGAGTTGCCTCTTGAGATCTATCAAAAGGAGAATGTGTTGGCTTTTAGGAAAAAGGCTAAGGACTTCTTTTTCAATTTTGATCATTTGTCTAGAATTTGTTTCATATGAGTTTTTTAATTCATTTTGTTTTTTGATATGTCCCCAAACAGCATCTATGATTCACTGAATCAGTGAACCTGGTTTTTCCAGGTACACATAATTGTTGAATTCCTCTAGAAAATCGGTTTCTGGTCGGGTTGTTCCATCATTGTGGAACCACCTTCCCCATTGTTTGAAAGTGGAAGAAGATTATTTAACTTTTAGTTGTTTAACTAAAAACAGCTTTTTGAGTAAGATGTCCTCAACTTGAATGAAGCAGTTGGCTAGGTGGCCTAATAATTAGTTTTAAATCGGATTATTTGTTATGAGATGAGGGTAGTTTAGGGGAGGTCAGATCTATTTCATTGGTTCATTTGATTTTATTTTTGTATGTTTTATTTATCTATTTATTTATTTATTTTAAGTGTCATCAAATCAATGCTGACTCCAGGGGATCTAGCAGCCCCTGGGTTTTCTTGGCAAGGCATAACCAGAATTAGATTACCAGGCCTTTTCTTCTGAGCAATGGGAGGCTTAAGTGACTTCTCCAAGGCCACGAGGAATAGCAGTGGGAATCTAACCCTGGTCTCTTGGTTCCCAAGCATAATATATACTTAGTTTGCATACTGTTTGCAAACCTTGTACCATCTGGTATGGAAAAAGTTGGATATAAATAATTAAATTAAATATTGCTCGATTTTCACCTTTTAGTCTTTGTTTCTTTTGTTAATTGTGTTTTTATTCTTTTGTAATATGATGTGTATTTCTGTGGGCCATGGATCATATCTTCAATCTTCAGTTTCCATTGATTGCTGATTAAATATTGAGGAACATTTACAATGTTTTGTTTTGGTATAATCATGCCTTCCTTGGGGGTCAAAGTGTATGATGTCTTTATATTTAGTAATGCTAATTATTAACACATTGGGGATTTGCTTGGTGAGATTTTGTGATTTTCCCAGCAGTCATTTGACAATATATTGATCTTTTACAAGTGGGTACATACAAACCCCCTCAATTTAGGATTTTATTGTAGTATATTAAGTATAAAGAAACAATGTACACTTTGACCCCTGAGGAAGGTTTGATAATGCCGAAACATCATATAGGATTTTGTTTGACTCTCCATACCCACACTTCATCCCTAGCCTGCTTACACTTCGCCTTAGTGCATGATGGCTGATTATCATGCATTCTAGTGACCGGTAGCTGGCATGAGGGTACATTAGAATTCACCGCTGCCAGTTACTGCATGCTAAAACATGCATTAACCATTTAATGGTGTTTAGTAAAAGGTCCCCTAGTTATATTTGTGGTTCAATTTTCTTTCTCAAGCAGTCTTATGGTATGTGCCAGAATTTAAGTTGTCAGAATTCTCTGAGTAAGAGTAGGCAATCGGGAAGATTAAAAATTCAACTATGGAGAGACAGGGTGCACAAAACATATTTCTAGCATGAGTTTTCAAAAAAATGTGCCAAAAACACTTGAAATATCTCTTGAAGTAGCTAGCATCATAGCTAATTTCTTCTGTACAAAATGATGTTGGCCTCACTTTTGAATGGAAGAAATGAAGAGTGATTCCAGCCTCAATCTGCCAACACCATTTGCACCAGTGGGGCAGGAGTGTACTGAGAACAGCTCTTGCTCGGTGAAAAGTACCTGAAAATGGGGAAGAGTCCAGGTTTGCTGGGGAGATTGAGGGAATGCCCAGTAGGGCTTTTTTGACAGTGGTAACTTAGAGGTATGATTACTATTCAACACCCACTAGCGGATAACACAGGTTTAACGGCTGGTAGCCTGTTGACAGGCGTTAAGGTTCAAAGGGGTGGAGAAGGAGTGTTAACTGGGCAACGTGTGGGCGGAGACAGCATGTGTTCCCTTAACAGCAGGTGCTATTAACAGATGAGGCACAGCTACCAGGAACCTTAATGGTAGCTCAAAGCTGGCATTAAGGGCTCGTTTTGGAGGGAGAGAGCCATTCTAGTTCATTCAACACCACACAGGGAGTCAATTTAAATGTTAGCAGTGTGCAGCAACCAGACTGGAGACCGGAAATTAGTGATAGTAGTGGGCAATTGGCAGTCACAGCATGGTGCCCTTTCAATAAAGGGCACTATGTTGTTGGTGCCAAAGTGGCAAAGGTGATGCCATGTGAGTGATTGAGCAGGGACAGTTAATCCGCTAGGTGGACCAGGCAGTCTTCTGGGGTGTACATCTGCAATGTCTGGTGAGACTTAGCTCTGACAGCAGCTCCCCGCATAAATGCCACCACTGTCACAAAGGACTTGTGTCACCACCACTGTCAGCACACAGCCATGCAGAAGATCGTGAAGTATCAAGAAATGCAGTCAGAGACCAAGAAAATGTGGCAGAAAGATGCAGAAATATTTCCCATTGTACTGGGAACCACAGGCCTGATGAAGAATTTCCAAGCACATCTTGACAAGCTACCCATACATGTTACATCTTATGAACTCCAGCAGGAGGCTCTTTGGCACGATGCAAGTATTACGCCGAGCATTAGCAATAAATCTGAGAGATTAAGATCATATTCCACATATCCTGGCTTAGAAGTGAGGTTCACGACTCCCATAGTATGCGCAAAACTAACGCATTAGGAGAAACTACCCCATGCAGCATGTAGGGGTGGCAGTGGCAGTGGCTTCTACCTGGTGCAGATGATACCATTGTCCCTGCGTGACAGGTGCAATACTACTGTTTATACTGTATGAGCCAAGCCAAGGGTATCTGCCATCCTAAGCAGACCCCCCCCCCTCCTGTACAACTCACCCCCATTGCTGCCTTGAAGTTCCCCACACCATGAAAAGGAGGATTCCCCAGGCCACTCCGCCCCCCCCCCCCCCAGCATTCATTGTCTCACCTAAGGGAGGAGGGTAGCATGGCAATTGTTCCCTGTCATGCGGTGGTAAGGCTTAGCGTTGCATCATTCGTGCTCATGGCATGCCTATCCTGTCCCCCTCTGACACAGGGGGTCAGGAATGGCATGCCAGAATGACCTGCATGTGACCTGCTGCTTTAGGGCAACTCTCAGCACCGAAGCAGCGGCTGTGCCTTTCTTACAGGGAGGGAGGGAGGGATCTAAACTACTCACTGTGGTCTACCAACTATAAGAATACTCCAGGACACAAGCACACATCAGGAAATAGTTGCATTGTTCACTCTGCTAAGTCACCCATGGACTGGAATGTGTTGTCCATGTATTCTGGCCTACCCCTCTGGTAGGAGAGATCCCATATTAAGGCATGAACATCAGTTGATCCAGCAGCATATCAATGTAGTGCTACATATAGATCTAACAAGATGTTCCTCTCCCAGACCAGACAGGTATGGCACAGAGCCTACAGAGAGCTACACAGATAGAGGCATACCCCAGCTTATGCCCTCATGCAGCCTGGCAAAGACCATATATATACAAATGAAGTGATGCACCCATGCTCCCACATGGCTGCTCTGTGTCTCCTAACACATGGCCACTGTGTATAAGAGAGAAGGGTCATGGGTCCAAGACCAGCCTGTGGATCAAGAGTGATATGTCCAGGTGTGTTGACTTATCCTACATTTCCTTATCTGCATCCACAGGTGCAATCCTCCCCATCTCATCTAGCATAAGTCCCAACAGTCTCAGCCATACTGAGAAGCTGCACCAATACCTGCTGGATGGCAGAGCATGCTAATAGTGCCCACACACTGAGCGGGCCTTAGCAAAGTGTGCACACTCAGTGAGGGCATTAGCTATGTCCAAGCTTTAAAGGAATCCTAAGGGCCATGTAAGAATGTTAACTTGCACCTCTTTTGGACAGTGGGGTCATGTGTTTGTGAATGTGTGTTGTCCAGAGGACTGTGAGCAGTAGTAATGCACTATGCAAGCGTGTGATGCCCAGGCCTTATGGCTGTACATACAACATGCTGCATGGTCAGTTCTTCTGCAACTCTAGAAACTGTGTGAGACACCATTTATGGGCAGAAGGTTAGTTTCCAGTAAGTAGTTGCAACCTGTGGGATTCACTGGCAGACTAGCTTTTCCTGTACACATTTTGTCCTCAAAGCTGTGACACTGAAATGCATTTCCAGTTATACCATCATCAAGGCCCATCCCCACAGCATGCCCCTACATTTTCCTCCCAACATGACACTGCTGTACAGTTCCCATATCGCCTGCTGGTTTCACTGGAGTGAGCTGGGGGGGATTGTTTCACAAGGGAGTGCTCCATCATGTGTGTTTGCAGCAAACCTTACCTCTGACTGAGCCTCCAGGCCTCAGGGCATACCTGGCTACACAGGTGAGAGGCCTGATTAATGCCAACTGCCACAATAGCTGTATCCGCAGCAACACTGTCAGTCCCCTGGTGCAGCTGCAGCTTATTGAGAATTAGGCTCATGTGGAGGCCTTGCCTCTGTGATTGCCCAATGGAGTCACTGAGTTGGTGAGACAGGAAAATATCAGCCATGTAGCTGATAGCACCTTGCTCTTGTCCTAAGCTGCAGTCACAGAGTGCAATCTAGGACTCTCTTAGCTCCATGCACAGTAGGCACATACAGGCATGTCTGTCTCAGGTACATCTGCACACAATATACACTATCTCAATACTGTCTACTGATCATTGACCACAGCATTTAACATGACATTGTTTTACTCCAAAACAGCAACCAGCCTTATGTTTATTTTATGATTGTACACCGCCCTGATGCTTCGGCCTGGGCGGTATATCAAGTGTTTTAATAAAGATAAAGATAAAAGATAAAGAGATGACATGCATTGGTTTACCTGACTGTGAGTGTGGGACACTGATCTCTGAATGGTGCATGTACAATTCCAGCAGGAGGAATGTGCCACATGATATGTTGCTCTCTGCATCACCTTGCACCATGTGGGAAGGCAGTGCCTCGAGGTAAATATTGGCTGGAGTTGGGAGGGAACAGTCTATACCTGTTTTGAATGTATCCCGACTAGGTGGCATTGCCGGCTAGAGGCTCTGGTCAGATGCATAGAAGCTCTGAGAGCCTACTCAGTCTCTGCATGTTTCACATCAGAGGCCCTGCATGACAGCCTCACCGACTCTCCGTGGGTACCAAGTGGGACATCCACAAGGACGTTGATAGAATTCAAAGAGGCTGTGGATGGTACTTATGTGTAGCCAGCAACTATACCAACATCTAAACCCGTGCCAAACCTGCCATGCTTCCACGTGCTCTTGGTGGGTTGGGGGGATCTGCGTACAAAGCATGGGAGAGCGCATGTGCTGCACTGGGCATTTTCGCAGTGTCAATGGCAAGGGACATGACAAAAAATGGGAGCACGAGCATGATACCATGTTCATTGCTCACTGGCAAAAGCTGTGTAGGCGTACACAGTCTTCTGGTATGTGACAGATGTAGGCCACTGTGGATCAACAAGCACTCGCAGCCTGTCTCTGGGCCAGTTTTTAGTGCTCTTGGCATTGTATTAGCCGTCCCTAAGTTCAAACGAAAAGGGTATACAAATGTGAAGCAGAGGATTCTGGGTATTGTCTACAAAAGAGCAGTTTGCAGAGGATGTACATGAATTAGGGGTTACATAGAAACATAAAACATGATGACAGAAAAAGACCACATGGCCTATCTAGTCTGTCCTTCCATATCAACAACTACAACAGTCCACTTTTTACCTTTAGAGATCCTCTGTGTTGGTCTCATGCTTTTTTGAATTCAGTTACTGTCCTCATCTCTACCACCTCCACTGGGAGACTATTCCACGGATCCACTACTCTTTCCGTAAAGAAATATTTCCGCATATCACTCCTGAATCTATCTCCCTTCACCCTCATCCCATGTCCCCTCGTAGCAGAACTTGCTTTCAATTGAAAGAGGCTCTCTCCCTGAACATTTATGCCACGGAGGTATTTAAACATCTCAATCATATCACCTCTATCCTGCCTTTCCTATAAGGTGTACATATTAAGATCCTTAAGTCTGTCCTCATATGCTTTATAATGAAGCCCACTAATCATTTTAGTAGCCACCCTCTGCACCAACTCCATCCTGTTCACATCCTTTTGAAGGTGCGGTCTCCAGAATTGCACACTATACTCCAAATGAGGTCGCACCAAAGACTTATACAGAGACATTATCACCACCTTTTTTCTGCTAGCCATTCCTCTCCGTACTCACCCAAGCATCCTTCTACCTTTTGCCGTCGCCTTTTCTACCTGTTTAGCTACTTTAAGATCATCAGACACAACCACGCCTAGGTCCCGCTCTTCTTTAGTGGACAAAAGTACTTCACCTCCTATACTGTATTGCTCCCTTGGATTGCTGCAGCCCAAATGCATGACCTTACATTTTTTAATATTAAATCCCAGCTGCCAAATTCTAGACCATTCTTCAAGCTTAGCTAGATCCCTCCTCATGTTATCTACACCTTCCTGGGTGTCTACTCTATTGCAGATTTTGGTATCATCTGCAAAGAGGCAAACTTTACCCGACAGCCCTTCCGCTATATCACTAACAAAGATGTTAAAAAGAATCGGATCAAGGACAGATCCCTGGGGCACACCACTGGTAACATCCTTCTCCTCAGAGTGAGCTCCATTTACTTGTACTCTTTGTCGCCTCCCACCCAACCAATTTCTAACCCAAGCAGTAACTTTAGGGTCCATCCCTAGGGTGCTCAGTTTGTTTATAAGTCGCCTGTAAGGAACAGTGTCAAAGGCTTTACTGAAATCTAAATACACCACATCTAGAGCTCTCCCTCGGTCCAACTCCTTGGTCACCCAGTCAAAGAAATCAATCAGATTTGTCTGACAAGACCTGCCTCTGGTGAATCCATGCTGCCTCGGATCCTGTAATCCGCTGGACTCCAGAAACCTCACTATTTTCTCTTTCAGCAGCGTTTCCAATAATTTACTCACCACCGAAGTTAAACTAACCGGCCTGTAGTTTTCAACCACATCCTTACTTCCGCTTTTGTGTAAAGGCACCACATGAGCCTCTCTCCAGTCCTTTGGCACCACTCCCAACTCCAGTGAGGTATTGAAAAGGTCAGTCAGTGGAGTTGCTAGAACGTCCCCAAGTTCCCTCAGTATTCTAGGGTGTATCCCATCCGGTCCCATCACTTTGTCCACTTTAAGTTGAGCTAGTTTCTCACGAACACAGTCTTCTGAAAATTGTTCAAGATGTCCCTCGCTTCTGTTCCTATTTGTGGGTGTTTCTGAGGTCCTGCTCCTGGTTCTTCATCTGTGAACACAGAACAAAAATATTTGTTAAGCAATTCCGCTTTATCCTTATCAGCTTCAACATATTCCCCCCCTGCACCCTTGAGTCTGACAATACCACTCTTGCCCTTCCTCTTCTCACTAATATATCTGAAAAATGTCTTATCCCCCCATTTTATTGCATTGGCTATTTCCTCCTCCTTTTGAATCTTTGCCTTCTTGACTACTTTGCTAGCTTCTCTAAGTTTTTCCAAATACAGATGCCTGTCTTCCTCTCTCTGTGATCTCTTGTATTTCATGAAGGCCTCCCTCTTTTTCTTCACTTTTTCAGCTACTTCCTTAGAAAACCATAGCGGTCTCCTTTTCCTTTTGCCTTTATTTACCATTTTAACAAAAAGGTTGGTTACCCTTAAAATATCCCCTTTCAGTTTTGCCCACTGTTTTTCTACATCCCCCAGCTGTTCCCTTCCCACTAACGACTCCCTGAGGTATTGGCCCATCTTCACAAAGTTAGTCTTCCTAAAGTCTAAGATCCTCACCTTGGAATGGATTCTAACAGCCGAAGTCCTAATACTGAACCACACCATCTGGTGATCACTGGATGCAAAATGATCTCCCACTACAACATCAGAAACACTTTCACCATTGGTAAGCACCAAGTCCAGTATGGTCCCTTCACGTGTGGGGTCTGTTACCAATTGCCTGAATAGTTCTCCCTGTAGAGAATCCAGGATCTCCTTACTTCTAGATGATACTGCAGCAGGAATGTGCCAATCAACATCTGGCATATTGAAATCGCCTATCAGTAGCACTTCCCCTTTCCTAGCAATGCTGCTGCGTATGTCTTCAATTAACTCTCTGTCCACCTCTTCCTCTTGTGAGGGAGGTCTGTATATCACACCAATGCAAATAGATTTCTCTTTCCCTCTTTCTAGTTTAACCCACAATGCCTCCTCTCTCACTTTTAAGCTCTGTAATTCCAAAGCTTTAATAGTAGTTTTTACATATAGTGCCACTCCTCCTCCCCTTCTTCCTACTCTGTCCTTTCTGAATAAAGTATAGCCAGGTATAGTTACATCCCAGTCATGGTTTTCTGTGAACCATGTTTCTGTAACTGCCACTAAATCCAAGTCAGACACTCCCACCAAAGCTTCAACATCAGGAATCTTATTTCCCATGCTACGGGCATTTATACACACTGCTTTCCATATGTTACCCCTGTTACCCATTTCCATAAAGGTATTTAATGTATCACCTACCTGGGGGCTTTCACTTACCTGGGGGCTTTCTTCACCTATCCCCAACGAATCTAGTTTAAAGCCCTCTTCAGTAGATTAGCCAGTCTACTACCGAAGGATTGAAGAGAACACCACCTGTGCACCTAACTGCTTCACCCTCTGTCCCAGAGCCATGAAGTCACTTTTGATATGTTCCGAGGTATACCTGGCAGTATCATTTGTTCCAACATGGATTAGCAACATTGGGTAATAGTCAGTGGGCTTGATGAGTCTTGGCAAACTCTCCGTAACATCTTGGATTTTGGCACCAGGCAGACAGCATACCTCTCTGGACATCAAGTCTGGTCGGCAGATGGACGCCTCAGTACCCCTCAGAAGAGAGTCTCCAACCACCACTACCCTTCGTTTCCTTTTGGTCACTGATTCTGCAACTTTGGGGTACTTGAACTCTGGTTCTTCCCTTTCCAGGGATGCTTTCACCTCCTCCACTTCCAGGGCTGCATAATGGTTCTTCAATTCAAGGGCTGGAGAAGTTGGATTGGTGATTTTGCAGGCCCTGGTGACTTGTGTCCAACCATCAACATTCTGTTGGCACCCATCATCTCCTGTGCTGGAGAGCTTGGTTGCTGCAAGAAGCATCTCATCAATGTACTTCTCACTGTCTTGAATGCTCCTCAGCCTCGCCACCTCCTCTCTGAGTTCCTCCACTTGTTTCCTCAGAGCTTCAGCATGCAGGCACCCTGCACATGGAACTGGTCCTTCAACTGGCATTAGGACCTCTGTCTGGACCGAGGCAGAAGCTGTAACGGGGGCAACAGCTTTAGCAATATGATTTTTCCCAGCCATTGTTCTGTTCGTGGAGCTTAGGTATCTGTTAAAGCAAAAGAGAGAGATCTACCAAGTACCAGCCGGTTTCGCAGCTGTCCTTTCAGAGAAAAAGCAGTTAAATCTCTTTAAATATATTCAAAATGTGCTGGTCCAATTCTCTGTGATTTGTTAAAGGGGGAGGTGCCCTATAAAGCAAGACTGCTCACTAGGGGTGGGTGGGAGTTGGGGTGGGTAGGGAGGGAACTAACACCTGATTAGGTGTTAGCAGTTTCTAAACCTGAGGAGGTTACTAGAGTTCAGCAACCTATTGTGCTCAAGGAAAGTTCCCCTAAAGCACCAAAAAGAAAATAACCTTGCTTTAAAAAATATACAAAAAACCCTTTTAAGAGCTCCCAGTCAGAGAGCTAGCAATGTAATATAATAAAAACAAACAAACAAACCCTCAAATCCTTACTGTTTGTTGATCTGTAGAGCCCTGGTTAGAAAAGCCTCAACAGGGCAAGGCACTGGGGTTAGGTAAATGGCTGAATCAGCAAAACATGGGTCTGGCATAAGCATGTCCTGACTGCAAACAGCTGTTCATGCTGAGAGGCCATTCTCACTGTGACCATGATCATGTCAAGTCTATATATCCATATAGCCCTATATGGGTACTGTTTAGGGGGGGGGGGTTGTTGTTGTTTTATAAACATTTTGAATAATATTACACTTTAATACAAGAAAAACATCCCAAAAGAAGGACTGCAACCAAGAAAATTTTATACAAATACATACATAATGGAATTCAAGCCCACGTCACAGGGAGAAGAACCAACTCTAAATAGAAGAAAAACAATAAAGAAAATAGGGCACTCTAAGGGTACTGTTTTTGTTATGGTACTCCAGTCACTAGCCAGGTTGCCGGCTGTCCATGCTGTTTGTACAGAGTCAAGATCTTCATCATAACTATGTGTACCTGCAGTGGGTGGTGGCTAGTCAACCTGGTACAGATGGTGTGTGAGTAGCTGACACAGTCCAGTGTTGTACAGTATCTGCAGGCTGATTGTGATGGATCTAGCGAATTAGAATTTTCTGAAAAGAAGAGAACTGCTTTCCTGGGCTGCCTCTAACCTGCTAATGCCTATGATTTTGGCAGGCTTTGCAGGTTGGTGTCGGCATACCCCCTTCCTGCCTAGACACCACCCACTGTATTCAGGTTCCATGGAAACAGCTGCTCAAGTCCTAAGAGTCCCTGGCCAACAGGTGCATGGCACAAGGGCCAGATGGGATATGTTACTCCAACATCCTGCAGTTATACTCGATACCTAACATTTAGCTTGACATACCTCACTGTACACCTGCAGTATTCTGCCAGTAGAATAGATCTGCTCCAGAAAATGGAAAGGAGACCATGTATTGCAGTGTTTGGTCTAGGGACTAGGTGATGTGTGCTATCATTCAGGGTGGTCAGTGAAAAGGTCATTTGCACATGTAGTGGCTGTTATGTCTGTGAAGCACGCAATGTGCCTGCATATTCCAGAGCTGATGTGATGGACTGCTGCATTCTCCACTGGGTAAAAAGTAGTGTATAGGTGCTTAGAGTGTAAGGTACATCTTGGGAAATAAAAAGGCCAACCAATACCGGCACACATAGCCCAAATTGAAGCCTTAGTAGTGAACCTGATCACTAGAGCATTGCCCAGTACCTACATGTCTTGTATGACGAAGGAGCAAGTATGCATGACCCCCTGGAGAGGGCAGAATGGTCTGGGATGGACCTCATGGGTCAAGAAGGCAGTTTGAGTTTAATGTATAGCAAAAGTACTTATCTTGTAGTTTAGAGTAGGTCACAAGGAAATTCACGCCCTGCACATGTGCTCCTCAGGGATTAGTGCCACCCTGCAGCCCAGTGGACGTTTATGTGTGAAGGTTGTTTGGCTTAGGAGACACTGTGGTTGGAAGGGCATCTTGCCCTCACATGTGACTTGGTCTTTGCACAGGAGATTACTACTGCTGCTGTGTGTCTCTTATGCAATTGCAGTACTGCGTGTCCAGAGCAGTCCATACTGCATGTGTACCACTGCAGGCAGGCCCTGGGGTGGTTTACAACTGTCTCAGAATGTGCCTGCCAGGTTGTTTGAAGTCCAGGGCCTAGGCCATTGCAGGCGGGACCTGTAATCTGGTATTCTAGAGAGTTCTCCACTCCTGGCTAAATCCAAAAGCCTTTACTCAGTCCTTATTCTTCTTGATCTTTCTGCCTCTTTTGACACTGACATAGAAATAGAAATATAACGACAGAAAAAGACCACATGGCCTATCTAGTCTGTCCTTCCATATCAACAACTACAACAGCCCCCTTTTTACCTTTAGAGATCCTCTGTGTTTGTCCCATGCTTTTTTGAATTCAGTTACTGTCCTCATCTCTACCACCTCCACTGGGAGACTATTCCATGGATCCACCACTCTTTCCATAAAGAAATATTTTTGCATATCACTCCTGAATCTATCCCCCTTCACCCTCATCCTATGTCCCTTCGTATGCCACGGAGGTATTTAAACATCTCAATCATATCACCTCTATCCTGCCTTTCCTATAAGGTGTACATATTAAGATCCTTAAGTCTGTCCTCATATGCTTTATAATGAAGACCACTACCCATTTTAGTAGCCACCCTCTGCATCCTGTTCACATCCTTTTGAAGGTGCGGTCTCCAGAATTGTACACTATACCCCAAATGAGGTTGCACCAAAGACTTATACAGAGTCACTATCACCTCCTTTTTTCTGCTAGCCATTCCTCTCTGTATACACCCAAGCATCCTTCTATCTTTTGCCACCACCTTCTCCTTGATACATTGTCCTCACTTGGTTTTAGGGGCTCTGTACCGTCGTGGTTCTCTTCTTATCTCGCTCATTGCTCCTTCAATGTCTATTTTGGTGTCTCTTCCTCTACTGCTATCCCTCTTTCAGTTGGTGTACCCCAAGGGTCTGTTCTAGGCCCTCTCCTTTTCTCTCTCTTTACCCAGTCCCTTGGTGCTCTCATCTCCTCCCATGGTTTTCAATATTATTTTTATGCTGATGACTCTCAGGTCTACACCTGATATTTTTCTTAAACTCCAAGTCCATATATCTGCCCTCCTATCTGACATTTCTGCCTGGATGTCTCACCGCCATTTGAAATTGAACTTGGACAAAACCGAGCTTCTTGTTTTTCCCCCTAAACCCTCTTCCCCCCTTCCTCCCTTCTCTTTCTCTGTTGATAAAACTCATCTGCTTCCTGTTTCCTCAGCTCGCAACCTTATTCGCATCTTTGACTCCTCCTTCTCCATACATATCCAACAGATAGCAAAAACCTGTAATTTCTTTCTCTACAATATTAACAAAATTCAGCCCTTCCTTTCTGAACATATTGCTAAAACACTTATCCCCTCTAGTTACTTCTCATTTATTTATTTATTTAACAGCTTTTATATACCGCACTCTTCATCATCAGCACGGTTTACATTTTAACAATTCGTACTTAAGCATGAACATATGTTAAGTTTACAGATAACAGGGAACAAACATGGATAACTGGGGTTAAATAAATAACAAGAATTCAAACTATTTACAGCAAATTATCATATGTTTATAGTTCTAAAGCTTGGGTATCTAAGAGGGTTTGAAATGGGGGTTTACTTGACTAACCATGATCATTGGTTCGTGTTGGAAGGGAATGGCTTGGGGAGCTCATACTCTGAGAGAAGTGTTGTAGGAAGAGGTGTGTTTTTAGAGCTTTTCTAAATTGTGAGAGGTCCTTTTGTGATCTGATGTTGGGTGGCAGCATGTTCCAACATCTAGGTGCGAAGGATGAGAATGCTCTTGTGGTAGTTGTCTGGTTGAGTTTTGCTAGGTATTTTGGGATCGATAGTGTGTTTTCTGTTGCGGAGCGTCGGGATCTGGAGCTTTGTGGGTGATGCAGGAGGTAAGATAATGATGATGATGAGATTTGGTGAACTGCCTTGAAGGTAATGAGGAGGGCTTTGTATAAAATCCTATATGATATCGGGAGCCAGTGAAGTTCGAATAGGATGGGAGTGATATGATGACTCCTTGGGGCTCCGTGTAGAACTCTGGCAGCCGTATTCATGGCCAATTGTAGTGGATTAAGCGTACTCTTGGGTAGGCCCTGTAACACAATATTTGCGTAGTCGAAGTGTGGGGTGACCAACGCTTGGAAGGTTGTTCGGAAGTCGTGTGGTTCAAGCATTGGTCTGAGGTGTCGTAGAGTCCTGATCTTGTGATAGATGGCTTTAACTGTATTTTTTATATGTTCTTTGAACTCAAGTCGCTGGTCGAGTGTAACGCCTATACTTCCATGCCATTCCTTGAATCCCTTTTTCATGGTCGGTTAAGTAGCTTAACATGGTCAACAGAATCGAAGGCTGCTGCAATGTCTAGGAAGATCATTTCAACTCCATTTCTTTGAACTCAAGTCGCTGGTCGAGTGTAACGCCTAGGTAACATATTGTTGATTTGAGTGGTAAATCGGCATCTCTTGTTCTTAGAGTTGGTGGGGGAGAGAAGTCTTTGTTCCTTGTTACAATCAAAACTTCTGTTTTTTTAAAGTTAATTCGGAGGTTTTGTGAGAGCAGCCAGTCTGAGATTGCATTGAAGCAGGTAGTTAGTGTGGTATAGTCAGGTTTCAATACGTTGACTAGTGTGAATAGTAGCACATCATCTGCATAGATGAGGCAAGATATTCCAAATGACTGGGCGATGTTACAGATGGGCTGCATATAGATGTTAAATAGCAGGGCCGAGAGGGAGGAACCCTGTGGTACACCTTGCTTCTGTTGGAAAGGCATAGACGTATTGTTACCCATCCGGACCTGCTGCCAGCGGACTTCCAGGTAAGATTTGCACCACTTCCATGCCATTCCTTGAATCCCTTTTTCATGTAGTCGGTTAAGTAGCTTAACATGGTCAACAGAATCGAAGGCTGCTGCAATGTCTAGGAAGATCATTGCAACTCCATTTTTGATGTTGTCTGTTGTATTAATAAGCGTGTTCATTAGAGAAGTTAGAAGGGTTTCGACTCCGTGGGATTCTCTGAAGCCATGCTGATTCGGGTCGAGTGGAGCTTCGGAGTCAATGTGTTGTTGAATTTGCCTTAGAGTGACTTTTTCTAGTATCTTGACTAGTAAAGGGATACTTGAGATTGGGCGGTAGGAGTCTTCTTTTTTTGGATCGAGTTTATTGTTTTTCAGTAGTGGACGAATGGAGGTCTGTTTGAGGGCTGTTGGGAATATCCCTGTGCTAAGTGACTGGTCAGCTATGGCTGCTATGTAAGGACTGAGTTCTGTTCTTAGTGATTTGATCCAGTGGGCTGGACATGGATCATTGGGGGCAGTGGTGGCATTGATGGAGGTTATGACTTCTTCGATTACCTTAGGGGTTGGGGATGAGAATTTATTAAGTATGAACTGGACGTTGGAGGTTTGTGTGGGTTCGCTTGTGATTATAGTTGAGATCTTGATCATTTTGGATTGAATATAGTCAGCATATAGTTGTGGTTGTATGTGTTCATGTTGTGGTGGAGAAGGCTCACTGGTTAGGGATTTTACTAGTTGGAAGAGGTCTCTAGGTTTATTAAGGGAGCGATTGAGGAGCCTTGCATGGTATTCTTTCCTCTTATCCCAGGTTAGTTGACGATGGGATTTCAAGTGAGTTAAGTAGTTGGATTGGTCACAAAGGTTCAGAGAGTGTCTCCATTTCTTCTCTAGTTTCCTTAATTGCTGTAAGGAGGTTCGCAGTTTGGAGGAGAACCATGGCGCGTTCCGTTTCTTGGTGAAAGAGGAGGTAGAAGTGGTTTGGTTAGCTGTGGTGGTGGGCTGGGCTGATAGTCCAAGGGCACTGTTCCAGTTTGCTACTGTTTCATCAATGTTGTTAGGTATTGTAGCGAGTTTAGGGATGGTTTGAGAGGTAATAGTATCAATGTTGAATGGTTTAAAACGTGCTGGTTTTGAGAGTGGATAAACATCCAGTGATTTGCTTGGAGACTCCTCAGCTGGTATGGAGAATGTTATAAGATTATGGCCAGACCAGGGGACAGGGGTTGATGAAGGATCAAGATGATTTGGCGGTTCACAGGATGATGATGGGGCGAAGATGAGATCAAGAAGATTTCCTTCTTTATGAGTTGGGTTTTTTATCATTTGTCTGTAGTGTAAGTCGGTCATGGCATCCAGGAAGGAGTTTGATACTGATGGCAGTGTGGATGCAAGGTTGAAATCTCCTAGGAGCCAGTTAGGTTTGTTGAGTTCAATGGGGTTGGTAACAAGATCAATTATGATTGAGAGATCATCAGCTGGAGCATTTGGGGCTCTGTAGATGAGGTTTATGGTGTTAGCACTATTGGAGATCAATAGTGTATTTATATGGTCTGTGGTCTTGGTAGAGACGATGCGGTACTTTAGATCGGATCTTGCTATGCAAACTCCTCCTCCTTTTCTGTTTTCCCTGTTGCAGATGTAAATGGAGTAGTTGAGTGGAGTAAGTTGGTTCATTATGACATTGTCAGTGTTTGAGAGCCATGTTTCTGTTATCAGAAGGATGTCTAGGTTAAGGTTTGATAATAAGTCAGTGATAGCAGGCCACTTGTTTCGGGCTGAGCGTGCGTTAATGAGAGCACACTTGAGATCCTGTGAGATGGTTCTTAGATTAGGTCTTCTGGTGTTTGTTGTATCAAGAGTTACGTAGAGAAGGTAGGTGTGTCTATTGTGATATGTATATTGTGGGTATTGCTGTTGGTTTTGGTGGGGTTTCCTATTCTTCTTTCCTATTCTCATCTCGACTATTGTAACTTCCTCCTTGCTGGTCTCCCTCTGAGTCATCTTTCTCCCCTTCAAAACTCTATTGCACAGATAATCTTCTGCCAGCTCCATTATATTCATATAACCCCTCTTCTCAAATCACTTTATTGGCTTCCCTTCCATTTCTATATCCGATACAAACAACTTCTTCTGACCTATAAGTGCATTCATTCTATTGCTCCTCATTACCTTTCCTCTCTTCTCTCTCCTACACCCCTCCTCATGAACTCCGCTCTTCCTCTGGCTTGCTTCTCTCTCTGCCCTTCTCTTCAACAGCCAATTCCAGACTTCTGTCCTTTCAACTTGCTGCTCCTTATGCCTGGAACAAACTACCTGTATCTTTACGTCAGGTTTCATCTCTCCCCCTTTTCAAATCCATGCTAAAGGCTCACCTCTTTCAGGCCACTTTTGGATCTTAATCCTTTGTTCTCCTTTGGTCTCATTACCCTTCCCTGCTGTACCCTTGTTCTCATCTATGGTACTGTCTATCTTGATTAGATTGTAAGCTATGATGAGCAGGAACCGTCTTTATATGTGTCTTAATAGTAATAGTAGTCCTATAGAGAAAGGTGTGGAACTATAGCTGAATGGTTAGAGTGATTGGTTCCTTAAAGAACAGACCAAGGTTCAAATCCCACTCGTGACTTTGGGCAAGTCACTTCACCCTCCATTGCCTTTCAAGAAAGGCCTGCCAATGTATTTTTGATCACACTTCCATGAAAACCCAGGAGCTGCTGGGTCACTAGGAGTCAATATTGACTTGAGGGCATTTACCAGTATTATTATTTTTTATGTGTTATGTACATTTGCTCTGTACATTTGCTCTGCAAGCATTCACATTGCAATCATAGCCATCTGACAGCATGACTTTATTGTATCTGCTGCAGCACATTGCAAAGGGTCACCCAACTTGACCCTGTAGAGACATGACACATGAGCTGTACATTATATTGGAAACTGTCATGATAACTGTGAATGAACATCGTTTGCTCCATCACATATATGCAGTACCTGCAGGCACGTCACAATCCTCGGATGCTCACCTGCACAGATAATCCCACATCCTTACTTAGTCCTTATGACCAATATTAGAGAAATATGAATTCAGAGACATATGTGGACGCCAGGTATGTAACACCATGTGAATGACTTTGTTCCACCAGTCAGTATGGGGTCATTCTGATCTCCATTTAATGGGTCTGGACATCCGATCCAGACATCCAGACAGCTGGATCTCTCCTAGGGCCACAGAGCTCCCCGCACATACAGGCCACTTGTGCAGAAAGCTCTGTTTGTGGGCAGGAGGGGGTGGGCTGGGGGAGGAGCGAGGGCAGGCAATAGGTGGGGATGCAACTCCAGATGTACAGGGCCAATTCCAAGGTGAAATAAGTCCCCCTGGATATTGGGGGATGTCAGCACAGAGGACCAAGCTTGAGGTCAGGGAGTGCAGGGGGTTCCCCACAGCCTGATCCCCAGCAATGGGAGGCCCGATCGGGGGTCGGGCTAAGGGAAACAGGCCTAGAACCAATGCCGCCGGTGATTGCGGCTCCTTCATGGAGCCATGGTGCCATGGCGATGAGATGCTATGGCACTGTGGCTCCATGAGGGAGCCTGATTGAGTTAGCTGGGCAAGTGGCTGGACATCTGGGGTGCCTGAATCGGAGCACCTCCCAGACGTCCAGCCACTGTGATGTCATTCCATTCCCACAGGGAGCAGAATTGGGTGCATTCTCTGGCTACCCAGATGTCTAAACGTCCGGGCGTCCCAGGGATGGACAAACCTGAATGTGCCTCCACGTGTGTAGACCTTATGAGGGGCATTCTGTGCTGGCTGTCTCCCCCTTGTATGGCCGATCAGAATCAGGCCGTACAGAGGTAGACCCGATTCTGATCGCATGTGGTTAGATGTGCCCCTGGGATCAGAATCGGGTCTATGGCTCGCATACCTGGTTAACTGAGCCAAGCTTCAGAATGGCATCCTGTTGCCATGGCACCGTGGCTCCATTCAGGAGCCGCGATCCCCTGCCGCAGAAAACAATCTTTGTTCCCCACAGCCAACCTCCGATCTAGCCTTCCATGGCCAGGATCAGGCTGCAGGGAAACCCCTGCACTCCCTCTCCTCCCTTACCGGGCCCAGTCATGTCATTTTGTGCCATCCAGAGGGACTTATTTCACCTCCAAGGTGGAATAAGCCCCCCATCTCCATGGCCGACCCCTGACGATGTACAGGGCTGACCTCAGAATTGACCCTGTACGTCTGGAGTTGGTCTCTGCCCACCACCTGCCCTCACTCTGCCTCTGTCCTGCCTCCCACAAACAGAACTTCCCATACAAATCCCCTGTTCATATGGAGAGCTCTGTGTCCGGCAGGCTGCCCGGCTGTTTACTGGGTCCGGACATCTGGATCAGACATCCAGACCAGCTAAATGGTGTTCAGGATGACCCCACATCAGTCCAAGAACACTTTGCGTTTGCATGCAGCTTGTACATATGTATGGCTTTTGCTCATAAGTTCCTTACTTGTGCAGTAGTTTTATGCATACGTGTCAGGGAGATTGTATGGGGGTTAGAGCAACTGAGACAGCTGTGAAGTCTAAATAGATGGTATTAGACCTTCCCTGTGACCCAGCACCTATATGTCACACATGCTACAACTGAGGTTAGCTGCATTTGTGAGGTCACATTGGGTACATTGGGGAGCAAGGCCATGCAGCACTCTCATCTACCCCCATCCATCCTTCGGCGCAGCCATCTGGATATATCCATCATGTTCAGTCAAATATTCTCCTGCTAGCTGCTATATCCTGGTCCACACAGTGGCCTTTCACTCATTGGGGTGTATCACTCCCATCTCACCCTCAGCTGATGTGCAGGTCACCATGCCGCCCAGGCGTTCTTTCTATGTCTACATCGTGGCCATTGTGGCTACTCCATGGCACACTTCAACCCACTCCTATGCCACCCATGGACATCACCGTGGTTTACATGTGCAGATCTTACTGCTACAGTCCAATTGCCTCCCACATTCTCCTCCTACTCACTGTCTCACACATAAGGGACATATGGATGCGACACGTTCATCAGCTATTACCTTTACTCCCATCCAGCTGCACAAATGTGACTTGCAGAAATTCTTCCTTAACCCACGTTATGGCAACTGGCCTTAGCGGGCGTTAATGTGCACACTGGGTGCTCTTAATCCCCGATATCCACTTAACACTGGAACACCTACTCCCGCCCCCTCCTTTGACACATGTTGAGAGCCTTAATGGTGCTGTTCACCACTCGCAAATGCTGCACCCTTAGCGCCGTTTAGTAATCATGCCCCTTCATTTTTTAAAATCAAAGCAAAATAAAATTGTTTGTCTTTCTTTTATTTTGTTTGCAAAATGAATTGAAACAGGAGCTTTTGTTAACATTTCCCATTTCCTTTCAAATGAACGTACATCCCTAATTCCTAGAGCGTTTCCTACTTTGGAAGGAGTCACAGATGCATTAGTGGATAGGGCTAGACAGTGGCATAGCAGTGGATATGTTTATTACCAACATGAGAATGAAAAGTCGAGCACCCAAGCATCACCTGATCAGCGCCTTGAATTACCAATTACAGGAAGTCAAGCATATGTCTCTCATAATGAGAAAGAAAAACAGAGGTAGAACATGGTATTTTACAAGATACCCCTGATCTGCTTCCAATGCTGTTAGCACAATTCATGGTGAGAAAATAGATAAGATGATATATGCCTGTAAGTACATGTCACTAAAACAAATTAGCTAAGACCTGGCAGGTGTGCCCTCTACCTCCCGGTAATAAATTGTCTAGAGACCAGTTTCACACTCTTCCTGCGCTGACTAAGAAAACCATCATCCTAGATTCTCTTAGGCATATTTGTATAAGTCATACCGTATCAAAAGCTTGGGCCTTAGACTTTAGGAAAACTAACTTTGCAAAGATGGGACAATACCTCAGGGAGTCGTTTGCGGGATGGGATGTAGAAATACAGTGGGCAAAACTGAAAGGGAATATTTTAAAGGCAACAAACCTATTTGCTACAAAGGTAAATAAATATAAAAGGAAAAGGAAGTCACTATGGTTCTCAAAAGAAATATCTGAGAAGGTGAAGAAAAAGAGGGAGGCCTTCATGAAATACAAGAGATCACAGAGAGAGGAAGACAGGCATCTATATTCTGAGAAGCTTAGAGAAGCTAGCAAAGTCAACAGGAAAGCAAAGGTAAATAAAGAAGAAGAAATAGCCAATGCTATAAAATGCAGGGATAAGACATTTTTCAGATACGTTAGTGAGAGAAGAAAGGGCAAGATTCAAAGGTGCAGGGGAGGAATATGCAGAAACTGATGAGGATAAAGCAGAATTGCAATTCTGGAGAATGCACCTTCAAAAGGATATAGGCAGGTTGGAGTTGGTGCAGAGAATGGCTAATAAAATGGTTAGTGGTCTTTGTTATGAAGCATATGAGGACAGACTTAAAGATCTTAATATGAAAGACAGGATAGGGGTGATATGAAAGAGATATTTAAATATCTCCATTGCATAAATGCACAGGAGGATCTCTTTCAATTGAAGGTAAGCTCTAATACGAGGGGACATAGGATGAGAGTGAAAGGGGATAGACTCAGGAATAATATGCAGAAATATTTCTTTACGGAAAGAGTAGTAGATATATGGAATCCTCTCCCAGTGGAGGTGGTGGACATGAGGACAGTATCTGAAGTCAAAAAAGCATGTGACAAACACAGAGGATCTCTAAATGTAAAAAAAAAGGACTATTGTAGTTGAAATGGAAGAGCAGACTAGATAGGCCATGTGGTCTTTTTCTGCCGTCATGTTTCTATGTTTCTATAAGAGAGTGAATCCTCTTATATATGGTCATATAAGAAACAATTGGATCAATAGTTAGTGGCAGAAGTAATCATGTTGTTTAAAAAGTCAACTGTGGTATTTCAAAAAGTACAAATATTCAATGCTGCTATGTGGGTAGCTAGCAACTCTGCATGTACCTATGGAGGGGAATGTTAGAACTGGGTGACTATTTTAAGCCTATTTTAGAAAGAAAGGCAGATGACTACTTTTCATTATAAAACAGGGGTTAAGTGTCTGAAAATGTAGGCTAGAGCTTTTACACCAGATCCAGGATTGGTGTAAATGGCTGTGTCTAGATTTTTAAAGAACACGCATAAGTTATGGGGAGTCTTTTACTAAAGGGTGCTAAGATGTTGCACCTAAAGGGCTAAAAGCACCGAAATTATGGCACATTAGGTACAACACTATTGCTTTAACTATTGGGAGCATGGAAAGCATTTCCCTGGCAGTTAACGCAAAGCGCTGTCCCCTAAGGTATTCTGCATTAGTGCTGGTGCACTTATACTCCACTTATTAAGACGGCATTAGGTGCACCCCCACTGATTGCAAGGTACGCAGTGCGTAGTGTGAACTCAGCACTAGTTGCGCTGAGCTCATCAAACCAGCTCTCCATCCCTAACATGGGCTGCGCATACATAACTTATGAGCATTGCTGGTGCATAACTTGACACGGCTCCTTATAAAATCACCTCTAGAATGTGATCTCTGCCAGTAGCCATACATGCAGAGGGACTTTTATAAAGTCCCGTTCCTTTAAGGCATGTTTTTCTGCATGTATTTCATGTCTATATTACTAAGTAAAGTATGTGTGCATTCACTTTATAAAATGCTTGCTTATTTATTTGGTTTTATAAAATGCACTATTTGGAAATCAGTGCGGTTTACAAGGAACAAAACATTTGTTACATAGAACAAGTTTACAGCGACCATAAAACAGCTACAAAAGCTAACAGTTAATTAGATTAACAAGGGAGTCAACTTGGGTTGTAATTGGGGTGAACTATTTACACAGTGGTCATGTTGTTGTTGTTGTTGTTAAGTGCCGTCGAGTCGGAGTCGACTCATGGCGACCCTCTGGATAGCTATCCTAAATTGTGTTCGGTCTTGAGTCAGGCGGCTCATTGTTGACAGACTGGTACCCGTAGCTGCTATTATTGTATCGATCCATCTCATTGCTGGCCTTCCTCTTTTGCGTTGACCTTCTATCTTGCCAAGCATGATGTCTTTCTCTCATGATCTCTCTCTTTGCATAATGTGTCCAAAGTATGAAAGTCGAAGTCTTGTCATCTGAGCTTCTAAAGAAAGCTTAGGTTTGATCTCCTCTAGTACCGACTGGTTTGTTCTTCGGGCAGTCCATGGTATACACAGTATTCGCCGCCAGCACCATAATTCAAGGGCATCAATTTTCTTCCTGTCTATCTTTTTCACTGTCCAACTTTCACATCCATATGATGTTATTGAAAATACCATGGCTTGAACAAGTTGAATCTTTGTATGGAGAGAGACATCTCTGCTCTTGAGAATCTTATCTAGGTCTTTCATTGCCATTCTGCCAAGAGCAATGCGTCGTCTCATTTCTTGACTGCTTGTTGCTTCTTTATTGATAGTTGATCCAAGTAGGTTAAAGTTGTTCACTTCAATTTCTTCTCCTTCAACAATGAACCTGTTGATTATGCCAGTTGTCATGATCTTTGTCTTCTTTACATTAAGGTGCAGGCCCATTTTGAGACTAGGTTCTTTGATTGTGAGAAGCAAATGTTTCAGATCATCTTCACTTTCAGCCAGTAATGTGGTATCATCAGCATAGCGAAGGTTGTTGATGAGTCTTCCACCAATCTTCACACCTCTGTTGTCTTCATACAATCCTGCTTCTCTGATGATTTGTTCTGCAGATAAATTAAACAGGTAGGGGGAAAGTATGCAGCCTTGTCTTACACCTTTGCTTATTTTAAACCATAATGTTTCTCCTTGATCCATTCGAACTGTTGCTTCTTGATCGATGTACAGATTGTGCAAGAGTACGATCAGGTGTTCTGGTATACCCATGCTTCTTAATGGGGCCCAGAGTTTCTCATGGTTTACACAGTCAAAAGCCTTGCTATAGTCAATGAAGCCCAAATAGATATCCTTTTGGTATTCTTTAGTCTTTTCAAGGATCCATTTCACATCCGCAATGATGTCTCTCGTTCCTCGCCTTTTCCTGAACCCTGCTTGCACTTCAGGTAGTTCTTGTTCCAGGTATGGTTGTAGTCTCTTTTGAATAATCTTCAGTAGAATCTTGCTGGCATGTGGGATCAGAGCGATTGTGTGATAATTTCCACAGTCAGTTGGATCACCTTTCTTTAGTATTGGTATAAACACAGATCTTTTCCAGTCAGTTGGCCATGATGTTGTCTTCCATATTTCTTGGCAGAGCCTTGTAAGTACGGCAACAGCTGCATCAGATTGCTGTAATACTTCTATGGGAATGCTATCAATGCCTGGTGCTCTGTTCTTTGATAAGGCTTTCAATGCTGCTTTAACTTCTTCTTTCATCAGCAATGGTTCCCGATCATAAGGTACAGGTTGAAACGGCTGTTGGTCCACTTGATCTTTATCACATAAAAACTCTGTATATTCCTTCCACCTTTTCTTGATCTTCTCAGCATCATTCAGCATAGAACCTTGAGCATCTTGTAACATTCCAATTCGAGGCTGGAACTTTTTCTTTAACTCTTGTAGCTTTAGGAAAGCCGATCTTGTTCTTCCTCTAATAGTTTCTGCTTCTATTTCCTTGCATGCGTCGTTGTAGTACTTTTCCTTGTCCTGTCTTGCTGCACGTTGGAAATCTCTGTTGAGTTCTGTTATTGTCTTTCTTTCTCCTCTGGCTTTAGCTTCTCTGCGTTTCTGGGCAATTTTCAGAGTTTCTTCCGTCATCCATTTTGGCCATTTTTGCTTTTTCACCTTTTGTAGAGACTTCTCACTTTCTTCCAACACAACCTTCTTGATGTCATTCCATAACTCTTCTGGAGCTCTGTCATTTGTATCTAAAGCAGCAAATCTATTTTGCAGGCAGTCTTTAAATTCCAGTGGTATATTTTCAAGGTCATATTTTGCTGCATTCATGAGTGGTTTGCTCTTTTTCAACTTTAGCTTGCATACTAGTAGTTGATGATCTGTACCACAGTCAGCTCCAGGTTTTGTCTTTGTTGATGTTATAGAACTTTTCCATCGTTGACTTCCACAGATGTAGTCAATTTGATTTTTATACAATCCATTGGGTGAAGTCCATGTGTACAGTCGCCGCTTGTGTTGATGGAAGGTGTTTGAGATGAATAGATCATTGGTCTTGCAGAATTCTATCAGTCTTTCTCCAGCTTCATTTCTGTTGCCAAGTCCATATTTTCCAACTACTTTCCCTTCTTCTTGGTTGCCAACCTTTGTGTTCTGTCAATTTCAGCTTGTACTTGTTCATAGAACTCTTCAATTTAATTCTCTTCTGCAGCTGTTGTTGGGGCATATACTTGAATTATAGTTGTGTTGATAGGCATTCCTTGTAGACGAATAGAGATTAAGCGTTTGCTGACTGCACTGTATTTCATTACAGTTCTTGCAAGTTTCTTCTTTATTATAAATGCAACACCATTTCTTCTTTGTCTTTCATTTCCAGCATAGTAGACCATGTGATCATCTGATGCAAAGTGCCCAATGCCAGTTCATTTCACTTCAGTGGTCATAGGGCCATGATAAGTAGTTGGATCTGGCTTAGATAAAGAGCTTGGATCAAGGCAGGTTTATGTATCTATTTAACATGTTTTCATACCACTTTATCATTTTAGTCAAAGCAGTTTACATTGTAACTTAAATTTGGACATTGATAACTTGGATTCTTCTGAGCAATGGAGGGTTAAGTGACTTGCCCAAGGCCACAAGGAGTGCTAGTGGGAACTGAACCCTGGTCTCTGGGTTCCCAAGCCAGTGCTCTAACCACTAGCCTGCTCCACCACTCCAAAAATAGGAGCATAAGTGTTCAAAAACACATGTTAGATCTAGGCATGATCACTTACGCCAGCCCTTTGGTTGGTGTCGATGCCTGTGCCTAGATTTGCCAAGAATGTGTATAGATTATATTATTTTATAATTTACATGTATGCTTTTCTGCTCTGCACAGGCTCCGCCCCTGTGCCCATGCAAGGTAAAAGTATGCGCCATTGGCTCTGTGTGCATACTTATAAAATAGCGACCGGCTAAAGTGCATGAGTAAAGCCCCATTTACTAAAATACCATGACTTATGAGTGCAGATGGTGTGTAACTTTCCCCATCTGCTTGTGGACTTACCCCATAGGGGCTAAATACAGTTGCTATACGTAAAGCTAAGCAGTGTAATTTAGGTCAGCCTTTTTTATGGCCAAAATTAAAACGCATAGCTATATGGAGAGTGGCACAATGTCACTGTTATAAGTATAACTCCACCCCAACCATGCCACAGAAAATGCACATCTGGGAACTTGGAGGTATGTTTACTAAATTGTAAAGGTTAACAATTTACTGACAATTGCTGCACACTAAAAGCAGCCGGCAGAGTTGGCATGAGTGCCTCCTGAAAGGGTGGCATTAAGTGCACCTGCGATAATTGCAAATGACCTTTCTGCACAGTAAGGAACATTTCTGTGTAATAACTGCAGAGGACATGCTGGGTACACCCCAACAGTTAGCACACAGTCTTTGGAGTTATTGTGCACTAAGGGGTATGTTTACTGCGGCGACCCTGCCCGGCTCAAGGGGTTAAGGACATGAGCAGCCGCTGTACTTCGTGAGGGAAGGAGGAAACCTTTGCCCCCAGGAATGCTGGGAGTTGTAGTTCCAGCTCTTCTCACTCCGAATTAAAGAAACTTGTAGTTGTGGTTTCTTTATAATAAGTATTTTATTAAAGTAAAAGGTAAATGTTCCATCACATGCAAACAAGGGTGCTTCAAAAAGGCAAACAGAAACTTCAGGTTAAATGCAACTCAAAATACAAATGCTGCTTTTTCTCTTTCCAGCAAATTGCTCTCTTTTGCCTCCAGAGGTCAGTTGGCTTCACTGCACCTCTTACAGCCACAGTTACTTTCACTATGCTGAGAATCAGGTGGAGGTAATTAGAACTTCCATTTTCACGGCAATACAACAGCTTTACAGAACTCAGCTCACACACGATAAAGGCAGTTCCCTTCAGCTTGGCTTTCCTATACAACAGAATGTACAGTCCATTTGTTCACACTCAGGTATGCTTGTATTTCCCTGGGTTACTCCTTCAAGCTGTGCTGAATTATTTGCCTCTTGTGATACTAGCTGTTTTCTAGCCTGTAAGTCTAAAAACTGTTGGAAGCTCTGAAGTAGCAATTCAGCCTGTTCCTTATGAGAGAGGGCACTACTATCTGCTATAGCTTTTCCCTTCTGCTCAAGGCTGTTTGTCTTCTCTTCCTTTAAGATAAAGGTATTAGGATAATTGCTAGTTTCTTTAGCAATTGACTCATAGGAGGAAGAATTATCTCTATATTCAGCTTGGCAGCCGGGTGGCCAATTACTCACTGTTTGTGCAGCACTTCTGCCTGCAGATGGCTCCCAGGCTCTCCAGCTGATCTGTTTGTTGCTCTCCGGCACAAACGACGTTTCAGGGAATGATTGCTCTTTCACCTGTGCTTGTCCTGAAGTCTTTCTCCCCCAAGGCGATGCCTTCCAAGGGCTATCCACTTCAAGGTTAAATCCTCTCTGCGTGGGACTTCTACCTATTTCCCTGGAATAGGATTGTGCAGGTTTTCTCCTTATGCCAGGTTCCAAAGTATCATTAATCACTCCACTGGCTTTCCAACCATCTCCTTGTTTCTTCTTCCAATATTCCTTCCTTCCTTTACCTCCTGTATTCCTTGTACTTCTTGTACTCCTTGTACCACCTCCACTCGTGCTTCCTCCACTCGGGTCTCTCGTCCTTCCCTTACTCGGGTCTCTTATCCGTCCTCCACTCGGGTCTCTTATCCGTCCTCCACTCAGGTCTCTTATCCGTCCTTCACTCGGATCTCTTATCCGTCCTTTCTCTTCAGAGCCATGCTCTGGTTTAAATGTACATTCTCTTTTGGACACGCCCCTTCCTAGGGCTGGGTGTGCCCAATCAGAACTGCAGGGCTCCTCCCCTGGGCTGGTCTCCCTACTCAGCTCTGAGGAATAGAGTCTCTCTTTTTTCCTTGCCCTGTCATTTTGGTATAAATCCTGCTGACCCTCAGGATTTTCTACTATCTCCATAGGCTCAGGAGGGCGCTGTTCACCACAGATCCCCCCCCTTAAGATATCACGGGCTGGCTTCTGACCAGAGGCACAGCACGTGATTCTACTCCGGGGTCTGGCGTTGACCTGTGCGTTCTTCATCCTTTTCCTGTCTTGCACTACGGTAGCTACTTGAGCTAGGGCTGTTCTATCGTGCCAAGGCTTCAGAAGGTTAATATGATACACTTGTGTGCGTCCTGTCTGATTCTTCACGAGATAGGATACTGGACCGACTGGCCGGACCACGGTACATGGGCCTTTCCACCGGCTCTCGAATTTCGGATCAGGGCCCGACACCATCACAATAACCCTGTCTCCCACGGCTAACTGGCGTGGCCGTGTGCCTTGGTCATAGTAGTCTTTCTGTCGTCGCTGATTATGTCTTAAGTTGACTTCCGCCACTTGCGTGGTATGGCGTAAGCGACCTTTCAGATCTTTAAGAAAGTCTGGAACTCCCACTTCATGTACGTCGGGCTCAACCCATTGTTCCTTCAGGATATCTAATACCCCTCGGGGTGATCGACCATACATAAGTTCATATGGCGCTGCCCCCAGGGATGACTGCTTCCTTTCCCTGCAAGCATAGAGGACGAAGGGTAGCATCGTATCCCAGTTGGCCATATTTCCTTCTAAGCTGCGGCGCAGCATCCTTTTGATCGTCTGATTCTGTCTCTCCACTAGCCCATTGCTCTGTGGATGATAGGCCGAGGTCTTGACGTGGCGGATATCAAACGCTTCCCACACTTGGGCTAGGTACTTGGAAAGGAAATTGCTTCCTCTATCCGTCAGAACTTCACGAGGGAAACCCACCTCGCAAAACAGTTTGATCAGTTCCGCTGCCACGGCCTTAGCAGATATAGTACGTAGTGGCATGGCCCAAGGGAATCGTGTCGCTTGATCGATAACCACTAATATGTACTGGAATCCCCTCGGTGTCTTGATTAATGGTCCCACAATGTCCATCGCCAGTCTATGGATGGGTTCCGTAATGACCGGGGTTGATACCATTGGCACTTCTTTCGGGTGGATGGCAGAGACGCGCTGGCATGTCGGACAGGCCTCACAGAACCTCGCTGTTTCTTTAAAGACGCCTGGCCAATAGAATCTCGCGAGGATCTGATCCAGCGTACTTCGGATGCCTTTATGTCCTCCGACCGGATGGTCGTGGGCCAGCCTCAGAACCAAGTTCTTGAAAGTTGCAGGCACCACTACCTGTTTACGCGTGTCGCCAGTATAGGGATCCTTGCTTTCTCTGTACAAAATGTTAGTGTCCAGAAAAAACCTCGGTAGGGTATCCCTATCATTCTGTGCCCACTTAAATGCCTGACTTAAGGCAGGGTCGTCTCGTTGTTCATTGGGAAAGGTTGGAAACTTCCCAACCAACTCTTCGGGCACCCAGGGCAATTCCTGGCCAGCCTGGGTTTCTGCCCTATGCTGAGAACGTTCTTGCCTCTCCTGGCGCTTCTGCGCTCTTGGTTTCTTCACCCTCTCTTCAGGTGTCTCTATTAGGTCTTCATGGGAAGGAAGACTTCTAAATGCCTCATCTATAGGATCCTCTCCCTTCTCTGAGTCCTTAGTTTGGGCTCTGGTCGCTACCATGGCTCCCTTAGGGGTTAGGCCTTGCCTCATTTCTCTATAAAAATAAGGCCAATCCCTTCCTAGAACCATAGGATTTGGAAGCCTAGGTATTACTGCAATGGGAATTTTCTTCAGCATACCTAGTGCTTTCACCTGCAGATTGTATACAGGGTATAGTGACATGCATCCATGTACACAGCGTATCTTCACATTTCGAACAGGCTGAATCGCTATCCCTGTTGCCTGGATTTGCCGCCACAGCGCCTTGGAGAGCATTGTTTGCTCTGCGCCAGAATCAAGTATCGCAGTGGTGGCAATCCCCTGCACCTCGACCTCTATAAGAAACCCTTCACGAGCTTTATGCGCACTCTCTGCTACTAAGGCAGTCTTAAAGCAATTTCTCTGTATATGCCCTTCTCGGCCACATTTAAAACATTTGCCAGGCTGAAACCTAGCCTTTACAGTCGGCATACACATTCTGTTTGCACCATATTGAAATTTCCCCTTCCTTTCTGATTCCGTGATTGCTGCCCCCTTTAACTCACTATTGCTTTCAAGAGGCATTGCTTTGGCCTGCAAGAAGCGTTCCGTGAGGTCCACTGCCTCATGTGGGGTTTTGCAGCTTTGCAGAATCAGGAAGGTCTTTATCTCATCTGGTATAGCGTTCATATATTGCTCTAGCACTAAGCTTTCTAGTATGGACTCTTTAGTCCTATGCTCCGGATTAAGCCATTTATTCAACAATGTGCTTATCCTATACACTAGGGCTTTTGGTGACTCACCCTGTTTTAACCTCACCGCTCGCAAGAGATTATGGTAGGCTAGCGGCGTAAGGCCTAGCCTTTCCCGGACCGCTTTCTTCACCTCCCCATAATTTCCGGCAAGGTCAGGTGGCATGCTCCTGTAGGCCGCCATTGCTTCTCCTGTGAGGGAAGCTGCGAACCTGATGGCCCAATATTCCTCTGGCCATGCACTCAACTGTGCTACCCTTTCAAAACTTTCAATAAAATTGTCAATGTCATCATTGTCCTTTAACTGACCAAAGTTAAACATAGTCTCTGCGCCTAAACCATGCGCAACTATAGGAGCTAAACCTGGAGGTACGGTCGGTTTCTCCTTTGGCATCTTCTGCTCAGCTACCCAGTTTTTCAGCATGTCCAGGAGGGGTTGCTGCTGAGCCTGTATGGCAGCGGCAGTCTGCTCTTGAAACTCTAGACTCAGGTCTCGCTGTTTTTCAAGTTGGGTTGCCATCCACTTGAATACTTCTGCTGCTTCCAGCGACATCTTTGCTATCTGTGAATGCAAACAGAGAAAAAAAAACCAAGTGCGATTCCTCACACACACCAAAAAAAAAAAAAAACACTTTTCCGTTTTTTTTTTGTTTTTTTTTCACTAGCTGGCCAACACCCTCAGCCCTGTATCCTTTCCCTTTCCCAGGTGGATACCTATTACCTGGCTCAGGTGTTGCGTCACGCTTTCACAGCCTTCGTTGCAGCTGGCACACCGATGCTGGGACTGTCTCCTTCCTCTCAGGATGGTCTGCAATCGGTTCCTTCTTATAGTTGCTCCTTTGAAGTTTCTTTCTCTGCGCGGCACCTTGCGCATGCGTGGAAGATATCCTGCCAACGTAGCCAACTTGCGGCGACCCTGCCCGGCTCAAGGGGTTAAGGACATGAGCAGCCGCTGTACTTCGTGAGGGAAGGAGGAAACCTTTGCCCCCAGGAATGCTGGGAGTTGTAGTTCCAGCTCTTCTCACTCCGAATTAAAGAAACTTGTAGTTGTGGTTTCTTTATAATAAGTATTTTATTAAAGTAAAAGGTAAATGTTCCATCACATGCAAACAAGGGTGCTTCAAAAAGGCAAACAGAAACTTCAGGTTAAATGCAACTCAAAATACAAATGCTGCTTTTTCTCTTTCCAGCAAATTGCTCTCTTTTGCCTCCAGAGGTCAGTTGGCTTCACTGCACCTCTTACAGCCACAGTTACTTTCACTATGCTGAGAATCAGGTGGAGGTAATTAGAACTTCCATTTTCACGGCAATACAACAGCTTTACAGAACTCAGCTCACACACGATAAAGGCAGTTCCCTTCAGCTTGGCTTTCCTATACAACAGAATGTACAGTCCATTTGTTCACACTCAGGTATGCTTGTATTTCCCTGGGTTACTCCTTCAAGCTGTGCTGAATTATTTGCCTCTTGTGATACTAGCTGTTTTCTAGCCTGTAAGTCTAAAAACTGTTGGAAGCTCTGAAGTAGCAATTCAGCCTGTTCCTTATGAGAGAGGGCACTACTATCTGCTATAGCTTTTCCCTTCTGCTCAAGGCTGTTTGTCTTCTCTTCCTTTAAGATAAAGGTATTAGGATAATTGCTAGTTTCTTTAGCAATTGACTCATAGGAGGAAGAATTATCTCTATATTCAGCTTGGCAGCCGGGTGGCCAATTACTCACTGTTTGTGCAGCACTTCTGCCTGCAGATGGCTCCCAGGCTCTCCAGCTGATCTGTTTGTTGCTCTCCGGCACAAACGACGTTTCAGGGAATGATTGCTCTTTCACCTGTGCTTGTCCTGAAGTCTTTCTCCCCCAAGGCGATGCCTTCCAAGGGCTATCCACTTCAAGGTTAAATCCTCTCTGCGTGGGACTTCTACCTATTTCCCTGGAATAGGATTGTGCAGGTTTTCTCCTTATGCCAGGTTCCAAAGTATCATTAATCACTCCACTGGCTTTCCAACCATCTCCTTGTTTCTTCTTCCAATATTCCTTCCTTCCTTTACCTCCTGTATTCCTTGTACTTCTTGTACTCCTTGTACCACCTCCACTCGTGCTTCCTCCACTCGGGTCTCTCGTCCTTCCCTTACTCGGGTCTCTTATCCGTCCTCCACTCGGGTCTCTTATCCGTCCTCCACTCAGGTCTCTTATCCGTCCTTCACTCGGATCTCTTATCCGTCCTTCACTCGGATCTCTTATCCGTCCTTTCTCTTCAGAGCCATGCTCTGGTTTAAATGTACATTCTCTTTTGGACACGCCCCTTCCTAGGGCTGGGTGTGCCCAATCAGAACTGCAGGGCTCCTCCCCTGGGCTGGTCTCCCTACTCAGCTCTGAGGAATAGAGTCTCTCTTTTTTCCTTGCCCTGTCATTTTGGTATAAATCCTGCTGACCCTCAGGATTTTCTACTATCTCCATAGGCTCAGGAGGGCGCTGTTCACCACATTACTAAACTCCGAAATTGTGCGGGGCCGCAGTAGTGTGCCTGTGCCATATAAGGAGTGGGCGGTTCAGGCAGAAAAAAGAAACAAACCGGGAGAAAGCGACCGTACTTGTGCGCGTCGCGCTAATGTGCGGGGTCCACATTAGCGCGTGGGAAGGCTAAGTGGCGCGCTGCTGGGCACATAAAGGAACAGAGCCGTAGTACAACAGTGAAGACCCTGACCAATAGTGCAGGGATCAGGGGTTCAATACCCCATTGTGCACATCAAAAAATGTTGTTTGAGGCATTAACTTTAATGAGTAAAAGTGCTGTAGGAGGCATATGAATTTTTTTGCGGCGCACTGTTATTTTTGGCCGGCAGTAGGTGGTGCGCTGGTAGGTGTGGGCATCATAAGGCGTATCACTGTAAATTGTGGGCAGTAGGCGTTGCGCTGTTAAGTGTTTTGCGTTTTGGGCGGCAGAAGGCGGTGTGCTGCTAACTTTTGAAGGCCTAAGGCGGTGCGGAAATATCCAAACACAGGAACAGAGCTACAGCACAATGGTTAAGACACTGACCAATGGTACAGAGATCAGGGTTTCGATCCCCCACAGTGCTCAGTGAACAAGCCTCACAGAGTCATAATTTTAACAGGCATATAAATAATGGGCAGCATAAGGCGGCGCGCAGATGGGCATAAGGCGTCGTGCTAATGTTTTAAGAGGGATTTGAATAGTGTGCGGCATAAGGCGGCGCGCTGATGTGAAAGTCCAACAACAGAGCCACAGCACAATGGTTAAGACCCTGACCAATGGTGCTTGAATCAGGGGTTCAATACCCCACAGTGCCCAATGAACAAGGTTGGCTGAGGTGGTATTTTATGAGCCATATATATATATATCTAATGGGCGTCATACGGCGACGCGCTGATGGCCATAAGGCTGGGCGCCCATGTTTATGGAAGCAGTGTAATATTGAGAGGCATAAGGCGGCTCGCTGATGTACAAGCACAGGAACAGAACCACAGCACAATGGTTAAGACACTGGGTAATGGTACAGCGATCAGGGGTTGAATCCCCGGCTGTGCACAACAAGAAAAGTCTTGGTGAGGCATTATCTGTTATGGGTAATATTGCCCTAGGAGGCACATTAATTTTGGGCCACATAATTTTTGAGAGGCATAAGGCAGTGCGCTGATATCTAAGCACAGGAACCAAGCCACAGCAGAATGGTTAACACACTCACCAATGGTGCTGGGATCATGAGTTCAATCCCCCACTGTGCCCCATGAAAAAGGCTGGCTGAGCCATGACCTGTCATGAGGAATATTGATCTAGCAGGCATGTTACATTTTATTGTAATTACTACTGCTAGTAAATGCACTCTCAAAGCACTGCAATATAAGGTGATGCATAAGGCACCCTACAAGGTACCCTAGAGGGCACATTTTAAAGTGCACTGTCCACCAAGGCACCCCACAATGTTGCTTATAGGGCGCGTTACAGGGTGCCCTATGAGGCAGGGCAAGGTCCAAGCAGTGCCTGTGCTGGCGTCACTGTGCATTGTAACGCATGGAAATCTTAAGTAGGTGTGCAGACATGCAAGAAGGAACAGCAGTGTAGCACAATGGTGAGGACATTGACTGACGGTGCAGGGGTCATGGTTTTAAATGAGCAGTGACTAAGGTTGGCTTAGGTACGTCTGTTTTCAGCATGCAACTGTACAGCAATCTGTGCTGCCATGTGAACAGAAGCCCACCCTAGTGCCATAGAGTATTTCACCTTTTAGGGTGCACCATAACGCACATCATAAACAACCACGTCAGCAAAGGCGAGTTATAATGTTCTCCAGCGGCCATGTTGAAAGGTTGGCAACTCCCAGGGCACCATAGTAGGCCCCCCTAAACTGACAGAATCGAAGGTGTGACATAAGATGCCCCAACGATGTATAGGTCAACCCAAAAACGTTTGCCAAGAGCAGTAAGAGACCCCAATGTGAAGGGCAACAGAGGTATGTGCCAAAGACACATGTAACCCAAACACTCCACAGATCTGAAAGGAAAGGCAATGCATAAGTAAAAGAAGGACATAGATCACAGGTGCTGTACTACAAATACCAGCCCCAGGCCATGTGGCAGGTACAGAAATGGACAAACATATTGGGGCTAGCTGTAGCTATGTACTGAGTGATGATAATGTACCATTCTATAATGATAGTGTGCAACAGAGGATGGGAAGATGTGTCCAGCAGAGGAGGCTGAAATGGCAGGATAAGTGAAATATCAGGATGACAGTGGGGTAGCAGTGCTATGCAGAGCACACACACGAGAGGCAACCATCGAGAGGTGAAATGCAGGAAGGTGTAGGAGTGCAGGACGTGTTGTAGCAGCATACACATCAGGGTAGGATGGCACAACAGTTGGCAGACAGAGGATGGACAGAAGGATGGCTCACAACTCAGATGAGGGTACAATGTGCTCTCACCACAAATCTGCCAACATATGACCGTCAAACAAATGGAAACCACATCTGCCAGACAAGCATACACATCCAACAGAACAGAGAGGAATCACACCTACGACCACTACCACAAATGCAAATCCACCAGCCGTTAGGACACAACACCAACGTGAGCTCATTAGCAAAGGCTGCATACAAAAATAGTGCAGGCCATCACACAAGACGTATGCTGGTTGTAAGGACAGGCAAACTACCAAGAGTAACCATGAACAAATGCACATGCAGATCTGCTGTGTACAGATCAGAACCCAGTCTGTATTTGGGACCAGGGACACATGCACACACACACAATGAGATGTTATGCAGTGGATACAGCATGCAAAAGAGGAAAGAAACTAAACCGCAAGGGCAGCAGAGGATGCTCGGTGGAGCTGGGTAGCAATCTCGGACAGGACACGAGATAGCTCAACATGAAAACAGGTGTACCACACACCAGCTGAACCTCAGCACTACCAAATCCCCAGGTGCACTGCCCTGTAAACACCATAACGAAAGAGACCTATGTAACAGATAATATCTGATGGCTAGGCAGCACAGAGTGCACACCTTGCTGTACACTGAAGAGAGGCAAGGGTGTGTGTATAGGTGATGAACCTGTTGTTAACTAATCGTCCAGTTAGCACAAATGAAAATAAAAATAAAAACCACATGTGGGGATCTAACCTGCAAACCACTGATATAAAACACATGCCTCCAACCATACCCACAAACACCACACTGAGCACAAGGCAGAACTAATAGTACAAAGGGAGGGTCTGTATGGGAACCTGTAATACCCAGTGATGTGCCAAATGGCAGACACATACACAGCTGCCACCGTACAAGGATGTGAGCACAGGTGGGCCATGGACATGACAAGCAAAGCAGTAGACACAAGTGTAAATGTGCTCAAAGAGTGGAGGAGTAGCCTAGTGTTCACAAAACTGTCCTGCACACCAAACAACCAGGCCTCATTTCACACCAGCACTCCATGTGGCCTTGGGCAAGTCACTGCAGGGACATTGTCAAGGAAACCCTGGAGTCTCAGGGTCACAAGGAGTCATGAGTTCAACCCTCCAGTGGGGTTCTGGATTACCTGGCTCATGCATCACACATTATTAGACAGCAGTGCCAAATTGGGCATTGTGTTTTTGAAGTACATCAGTGCTCTGTGAGGCATACATCTTCTTACGTTACAGGAGTGTTACGTGCGGCAGTCTCCTTTCTACATTACAGCAGAACTACCAGGAGAAACACCTTCACAGTGCTATATGTGTCATGTGCAGTGCAGCATTGTTACTAATGGATCAACGCAACCCTGATAACCACAACACACAGTCTGCAGGATTGCCTCTCTACCCAGACAGGCATCTTTTCTCATCTCTGGAGCTGTGGCCCACACATTTCATTGTTGCCTGTGGAGCCAGAGGTAGTGATTTCCCGTCCACACTGTGGTTAATGGTGAGTGCATCCAATGCCAAGTGTTGTAATGTTAATTAGTGGTGGCAGCTATAAGACCCTCAGAGTGCTGTAATCTTCCGGTGCCCCATAGACAACCTTATCATGCACCCTAAGGTTACAGAGCTGTGCTGTTTTGTCTGGTGCCAGTAGTACATGACATTACACACATACTGGCCCAAGCAGCACCCATGTGCTGTGTAAAATAGTATTTGCCATGTTACAATGACCTGTTCAATGTATCTCCACTTTGTGCAATGTGAACTGTACTGATGCTGACAAGTGCAGTATATGGCCCAATGTAAATGTAAAAAATACTTTTCACGGAAAAACACAATAAGGATTTGAACCAACAACCTGTTGGGTCACAGACATTGCATTCACCAGTTGGCTACAGCTCTGGAGCTGAGAACAGATGTCTGGCTGGCTGCAATATAACTTATGCTGAGTGTGTGCTGTGGTTAATAGGGTATGGTTAGTCCACTCACACCCATGATGCACTGCACATGCAAACCAGCATTCTACAGATAGTCCGAAGATGGGGTGTGCATCCCCACAGCACCTAGGCCTAATAGTGGTTAGAGACCTTCTGTGTTGCAGGTATAGAGTGTTGAAAGACAGTCACAGTGTGTGTGGCATGTGCTCACCCTGAGGGTGAGGTGGGGCGCACAGCACCTGTCCTGGCTGTGATGGGCTATATGTCAGATGCACATGTCTGCTGATGTCTGATAGGTTGTCCCATCAAACACACCTATGGTACACCTTTGACCATCTGTATCTCCCAGTCACATCTGGCCCTTGTGGGCTACAATGCTCACGGAATAGTGCATATCCTGTGTGTGCCCTGTCCACATGATCTATGTGCGGTGTGTGTGTGTGTGAGGAAAGCAGCTGTTTGGACACATAGGCGGTGTGTATCACACCACCAAACCTGCCCTGTGGACCCAGGTTCCCCCACCATCAGATCAACATTGTATATCCCAGCAATGGTGGCAGCAGCAGACAGCGCCATCACACTCCTTACGGCTGGAGTACAGACAACCTACATGGCATTCTACGCCAGTCTGTAACCATCCATATTTCAGGGGCAGACAGACAGTAGGTCCTTAAACTCCCATACCACCATCTGACATTTTCCAGCAGCAGGCACTGTGAGTCCCCAGCTACTGAACGCTGCAAGGTGTTCCAGACATACACATGCTAACTGCAGACAGGTTGCTAGCCAGTCCATAGTGCATGCTAACAGAGAAAATGTGTGCACCCATAACTGGGATGAGAGCACACCCACCATGCAGTTAACTCAGTGATTAGGCGCCATAAACACAGAACCCATATACATCACATGAGAAAACTACAATATGGCACTATGGTGAAACCTAGTGATGCCGTGGTCACTGCTTGGTCAGGGTGAGAGTGACCTCCCAGCAGGACATGCTCTGGACACCATGTCTGTGGAGATGATGGCCAACCACCACAATGTCCCAGCCATTCACCTGTGTCCTGTGCAGATGCATCCTGCTCATGCCGCCCTGTCTGTTGTATACCCACAGTGCTTTGGTCCTCATTATGCACATTGGCAGGCCAATACTGGCAACAGTGCTATCAGTGTGTGGTGGGGAGGGTGTTGGCAGCCACCACAAACTGGATAGACACACACACACTCCCCGCAGCTAGGGGAGCATTGGACAGATGTAGAGGTATTTGGCAGCCCTGGCCACCGCACCAGTAATGGGCACAGTGCGGCCATGTCAATGTTAAGGTGTACTGTTGGAGTCATTCTCCACGGTGGTGGACTCTGTCAGACACATGACCTGTCACACATTCCCCATACATCAGAGACGTTAGTATGATACAGCTCAATGAGCAGATTGTGCTTAACGTAGCCATTTCTATCTGACAGTGATGATCACATGCTTTTGAGATCTGTGTACCGTATCCCCATGTGTAGTGTGGGATTGTATACACATGCTAGTGTTGGGAGGTGCACACAGGGCCCAACATCCTGCCTCTGCATTAGTCTTTGTATAATGGAGCCTGCAGGTGCAGGTGTTTCTGCCCCTGTTGGCCGCTGCTCTTGAGCAGAGGTTCCCATATCCAGTTCAGGTGGGCCAGACACTGGTCGGGTTTTCATGATGTCCCTGATGAATAGCCTATGATACATCTGCATACCATGGGGGCGTTAACATAAAGTGCAGCACAATCATTTTGTTTGGACACATCATCCAACCTGGGTGATTTGTGACCCTCGATGATTGCATTTTGGGGACTCTGCTGTAGGTGCTGCATATGTTTCTGTGTTGTTTGCTGTTAAAGGTAAAATATGATTTTTCCAGTGATGCTTATGTCCTCAGCAGGAAAGGTTCAGTCTTTACTACCATGTTTCCTTCATGGGTAATATGTGTGGACTGGGATGGCAGGTACCCCAGCTGGGATTAGAACCGGTGTCCTTCCGGTGTTAAAGGCACGGGCTGTGTCTACTGCCCCACCGTCCTAGCACAGCAACAGTGCATTCCCTGGGGAGTCCATGGCTGTTTGTCACACAGGGCCTGTCTGTTGCGGTGCACTGCCCCCACGTGAGGGGGGTTAGGCCAGCATCTGCTGTGGTGCAGCAGGCACTGCCCCCTCTGCCAGCGGTATGCGTCCGCCACCATGCTGACATGGGCTTATATTGGTGACAGCATCACAGCTGAATGACATGTGGCACCCCAGGACTGCATTTTGTGGACTCTGCTGTAGGTGTTGCACATTTCTCAGGGGTATGCGCTCCTTAGGGTAAAATAGAGGTCTTTGGAACATGCTTTTGTTCTCTTCAATATGGATTTTTATTTACTATCACGGTTTATTGGTGGGTAAAATATGTGGACTGTGTTGCCGGGGGCCCCAGCTGGGATGTGAACTGGTAATCTTTGGCTCCCCAACACACTGGCTGTGTTCACTGCACCACACTGACAATGTAGACCATGGAACTAGCATGTCTATTTGTCATACAGAGCCTTTCTGTTGGAGTGCACTGCACCCACGTGACGGGGGCTCTGCCTCCGTCTTCTCTGGCCACCTGCCACTGCCCCCCTCCAAAACCAGTAACCCTCTGCCAACATGCTGCATGCCCTTCTGCTGCTGGTGCTGGTGCTGCACAGTTTTAGGCCATCCAGTGTGCATGTAGGCGAATGCCTATGCTGCGCGTTCAGGGGTTGGGGTGCCTGCCTAGTCATGCTGTTGTGGAACATGTGCATGCCATAGGGGACCTGTCCATTGGAGTGGGGAACCGTGCTCTATCCTATTTCATTGTGCGATCATTCACTTTGTATGCTGCAGGAGCGGGGACCCTTCCGACAGTCATATATTTTTGGCCAGCCTTTATTGGGAGTGTCTGTTGATGTTTCCCATTGCTGTCACCATTACCCAGCTTGGTCATCTTTTGTGCTACAATCGTGGGGTTTAGCAGCCCTGGCCAACACACCAGTCCTGGGAACAGTACAGGCATGGATATGTTAAACAAGACTGTTGGGGGTCACTCCCCAGGGAGGTACACACTGTCAGAAGCCAGACCTGCTGCACACAACACACACATCAGAATGATTGTTATGGTGAAGCTCAATGAGCAACATGTGCTTAGCGTATAAATTGATATCTGACAGTTTTAAATGTAAACGTTTGATAGTTGTGTACCATATACCCAGGTGTAGGGTAGCATTGCTAAGGTATGCAACTGCTAGTATTGGGAGATACAGGCAGGGCCCAATGTCCTGCCTCTCCAGGAGGCATTGTTCAATGGGGCCTGTGGGAGTGGGTGTGTCTGGGCCTGTTGGCTGCTGCTTTACAGCAGGGTTCCCCACATCAAGTCATGGTGTGGCAAACACTGTTCTGGTTTTATGCTGTCCCTCATGGATATGCATGTGCTACATCTGCATACCATGGGGGTGGTGCATAGATATGCACCACAGTCATTTGTATTGGAGGCAGCATGGAACCTGAATGGTGTGTGGTCCTCCAGGACTGCATTTGGGAGATTCTGCTCTAGGTAATGCCCCTGTTCATGGTGTCTGTGCTTGGGATGGTAAAAGATAGGCGTATTACCAATGCGTATGTCCTCAGCAAAAAAGGTTTGTGCTTACTATCATGGTTTAGTTGTGGGAAACATTTGTGGACAGGATTGGCAGTAGCCCCAGCTGGGTTTTGAACCTGTGACTTTCTGTTTTTACACACACTCTCTGTGTGCACTGCACCACCGTGTAGCCACAGATTGACTGAATTCCCTGGGACGTCCATGACTGTACATCTGACAGGGCCTGTCTGTTGCAGTGGACGTGCCAGCCTGCACGTAGCTAGGCCACTGTGTGCTGTGGCTAGCAGCCACTGCCCCCGCCACCACCTGTACCCTTCCACCAACATGCTGCCATGTCCTTATCTTGGAAAAGCATGTGACCTGCTTGAGTTGTGGCACTCCAGGACTGCATTTGGGGGACTCGGCTGTCGGTGATGCCCATTGTTATGGGGTGTGTGCGGTGTTGGGTAAAATACAGGTGTTGGAAACATGCTTATGTTCTCTGCAATAAAGGAGTGTCTTCACTATGTGTGTTTAGTGGTGGGTAAAATATGGGGACTGGGTTGGCAGGGGCCCTAGATGGGATTTGAACCTGTGGCTCTTTGATCCTGTAGGTACTGCCTCTGTCTGCTGCACCACACTGTGGCCACAGAGACAGTGTTGTCCCTGGGGATGGAAACCTGGCCGGCGGAATCCTAAACCCTGCTCTGCACATTTGTACTGTGGGCTCATTCACTTTGTCTGGGGGCAAACGTGCAAATACACCCCGCAAATGACCGTGAAAAAAGGGGGAAGATATATAACCAAGCTGGGCAACAGTGGTATTAATGGCAACCATAGAAAACACTCCCAGCAAAGCTCCCAAAAAAGGAAATGATTTTTGGAAGGGTCTCCGCTCCGTACACCCTTCCAAAAATCATTTCTTTTTTTGGGGGTTTTCCTGGGAGTGTTTTTTATTGTTGCCCATTAATATCACTGTTGCCCAGCTGAATTATAATTTTTAGAATTTTTGTTGTGGTCATTTTCAAGTTTTATTTGCAATTTTGTTCTGTGCACATGTATCACACTGCTCACGTTTTGTAGGTTTCCCCGGTTTTGCTATACATTGCTGACGGAAATGGTTTCTCTTCCCTTTAAATGCACTCTTCCGCGAGTGTTTCACTCGCGGTAGTGTTTCACTCGCGGTAGTTTTTACATGGAAATTCGGCCACGATAATGTGCGAGGGGCCTCTCCCATCCCCTTCCCCGCCCATTGCACCCGTCTCTCCGCCCCTCAGGAGCCTTCCTCCGCCCTCCGTTAGCCTTTCCACGCCTCTATCGGACATTTGCGAGCACGTACTTGTGCAGGGCCCGTTAGTGTGCCGCGCACGTGTGCGGGGGTGACCCGCACGTGTGCAGGGCGCTTAAGAGCACTTAAGTGCTGCTTTCCGTGCGCTATTGTGCGGATGTGCAATTGTGCGGTGTTTAGTAAACATACCCCTAAATGTTGCTCTTAGTGTACAGTAACTGCAAAAAATTACCGTGTTTTATGCATTTAGCAGTGGACGCTAAACATGTGAGTTCTTTGGAATAGTAATCCAAATGTGTCCTTAGCATTTTTTTCCAGCAATTCTGCTAAATCTGCCCTTCTCCTTCCCATCCCTCAATAAGAAATAATTTCCTAATGCAAAGTGCATTTCAAATGAACAAAGTGCGATCAAAAAGTATCGAGACTTGTACAATAACACAAGAAATATAACACTGACAGTTATTTCACTCAGTCTCCTTCAAAGTAATCCCCTTCTGATAAAACACACTTCCTCCAGCATTCTTGCCACTGCTGGAAACAGTTTTGAAACACCTCTTTCATTGTGTTGTGAAGTTGCTGTGTCAAATTTTGCTTAATGGTCTCCACAAGTCATCGAATCTTCTTCCTTTTAGTGGTAATTTCAGTTTTGGAAATAAGAAAAAGTTACAGGGTGCGAGGTCAGGTGAGTACAGAGGCTGATGGACTTGCTCGGTTTGGCCAAGAACTGCTGGACAAGATGTGATGCGTGAGCTGGGGCGTTATCGTTATGAAGCAACCATTCACCATTCCTGTGCAACTCTGACCTCTTACGATGAACTGCATCTCTCAAACAAGTCAGAAGTTGGACGTAGTACTCCTTATTGATGGTTTGGCTTTTTGGAGCATACTCACAATGAACAATACCCTGATAATCAAAACTGTGAGCATGACCTTGACATTGCTCCTTACCTGACTGGCTTTCTTGGGTCTAGAAGAGTTTGGAGTCTTCCATTGTGAGGATTGAGCCTTAGTTTCTCAGTCATAACCATAAACCCATGATTCATTACTAGTAGTAATCTTTTTGATGAAATCTGAGTCATTTTCAATGCATTTCAAAAACTTCCTGACTGCAGATAGTAGATAGGAGTTTCAGCACAAGTTTTGCAGACACACATTTCATTCCCAAATCAACAGTAAGAATGGACTGTACTGACCAGAACCTGCTGTCCATGTCCTCAGCCAGCTCCTTAATAGTCGACAATTTGAACATATTGCAGCATGCACTGCTTCAATTCTATCTTCATTCATGCTCATGGATGGCCTTCAGGAACGTTCATCACCGTCAACACTTTGGTGGTCCTCTTGGAAACATTTGCACCAGTCATAACCTTGAGCATGACTCAGGCATTCATCGCCATACACTTGCTGTAACTTGTCATAAGTCTCTTTGCATGAATCTCCAAGTTTCTGGCAGAATTTAATGTAAATTCGCTGTTCACATTTTTTCCACTCATCGTAAATCTGTGCTTTTACACAATTTATTTATTTATTTTATTTATTTATTTATTTATACGTTTTTCTATACCGCCCCTTCCAAAGTTCAAGGGCAGTTTACAATGAACAAACCAAATACATTAAAACTTAGTTCAATGGTGATACATTAAACTGTAAGCAAACTATTCACAGGTAACATTTTATAGTCAATATATTTACAGGAGAGATTTAGTCAAAGTGGAATGCTACTGTAACTATAAGGAAATATATAATGTCAATTAGGATTAGTGGAATGGGGATGGGAATCTAAGTAAAAATTATTGCTAGTTCAAATAAATTTCAGTATTGTCAGGAAAGTTACCAAAATGTTCAATAAATAGATAGTTTTTAGAGTTTTTTTCGGAACATTTGGGGGCATGTTTACTAAAGTCCGCAAATCTGCGCGCCGCAAAATAGAGCACGGCAACGCGGCATTGAAACGCGCAGAAACGCGTTTAAATGCCCCGCACACGTGCCTGTCATCTCCGCACAGGTACGCGGCACACTAACGGGCCCCGTACAAGTGCGGGCCCGCAAATGTCCGATAGAGGCGTGGAACGGCTAAAGGAGGGCGGAGGAAGGCTCCGGAGGGGCGGAGGGACGGGGTCAATGGGTGGAGAGTGGGAGGGGAGAGGCTCCCCGCACAGTATCGGGCCCGAATTTCCATGTAAAAAATAGCGCGAGTGAAACAGTCGCGGTAGAGGGCATTTAAAGGGAAGAGAAACCATTTCCGTCAGCAATGTACAGGAAAACCGGGGAAACCTGCAAAACGTCAGCAGTGTGATACATGTGCACAGCACAAAACTGCAATGAAAAATAGGAAATGACCACAACAAAAGCATTACAAATAGTAAATCAGCTGGGGAACAGGTATAGTAATGCGCAAAAGTAAAAAACACACCCAGCAGAGCTCCAAAAAAATAAAATAAAATAATTTTGGAAAGGTGCACGGAGCGGAGACACCTCCAAAAACGTCTCCGTGTATTGGACCCTTCCTGGGAGTGTTCCCTATGGTTGCCCATCAATAGCACTGTTGCCCAGCTGGGGAATATGCTATCCCCCTCTGTTCCGACGTCATACCCGTGTTATATTTGCACGTTTGTCACCAGACAGGGTGAAGGAGCTCACAGTAATAATGTGCAGAGCAGGTTTTGTGACCCCACCCTGCCAGGTCTACTATCTCCAGGGACTGCACTGTCTCTGTGTGGTGCAGTGGACAGAGCCAGTACCTCTAGGACCAGAGGGTCACAGGTTCAAATCCCAGCTGTGGCATATGCCAGCACAATCCCAATATTTTACCCACCACCAAACAGAGATAGCAGAGACACCCCTTTATTGCACAGAACAAAAGCATGTTGCAAACACCCATATTTTACCCTACACCACGCACACACCAGCACAATGAGCATCACCAACAGCCACGTCCCCCAAATGCAGTCCTGTAGTGCCACAACTGTAGGGGCTAAGGACACGTAGGTAGAGGTTAAGTAGGTAGAGGTTATGTATGACAGATGTGCCTGTACATGCCCTCACCCCACGTGCCAAGGGCCAATTGTGTCCCTGGTTCATGATCACGTAATGGGTGCCCCACGTTCCCCAAAAACCTTGCTAAAGAACAACAGCTAGACCGCTATACCATGTGAGCCAAATACAGTCCTGGGATGCCACTACGCAATCAGGTCATATGCCTTTGCAAGGATAAGGACATGCCAGCATGTCTGCGGAAGGGTTCAGATGGTGGAGGGGGCAGTGGCTTTTAGCCACAGAGGACAGTGGCCAGGCCATGTGCAGGCTGGCACCGTCCACTGCAACAGACAGGCCCTGTCGGATGTACAGTCATGGACCACCCAGGGATTGCAGCCAATCAGTGGCTACACGGTGGTGCAGTGCACACAGACAGTGTGTGCAAGAACAAAGGGTCACAGGTTCAGAGCCCAGCTGCAGCTACCGCCAACCCTGTCCACATATGCACCCCACAGCTACACCATGGTAATAAGGACAAACCTTTATTGCTGAGAACATAGGCATGGTCAATACGCCTATCTTTTACCACACCAAACACAGACACCATAAACAGGCACATTATCTACAGCAGAGTCTCCCAAATGCAGTCCTGGAGGGCCAAACACCATTCAGGTTCCATGCTTCCCCTAAGACAGATGCCTGTGCTGCAGATGTCTGCACCACCCCCATGGTATGCAACTGTAGCCCATGCATATTCATAGGGGACAGCATGAAGGCCCGAACAGTGTCTGGAACACCAGGACTGGAGTAGGGACACTCTGCCGTAAAGCAAGAGGCAACAGGTCCAGACGCACCCACACCCACAGGCCACATTGGCAAAGCCTCCTGGGGGGGCATCTCCCAGATCTAGCTCCTGCGTACCCTAGCAATGCCACCCTATACCTGGGTACACGGTACACAGCCCACAAATGTTTGATGTGGGTACTGGCAGGTAGACAGTCCTACGCTCAGCACTGTTTGCTCCTTGTGCTCCAGCAGAACAAGCTGTCGGCTGTCTGCGGTGCGTGCCCCAGGTCTGGCCCCTGACAGTATTTACCACCCTGGGGAGTGACCCCCAGCAGTACTGTGTACCATATCCATGCCTGTACCCTTCCCAGGACCGGTGTGGTGGGCACGTCGAATGACCCCCTCAATAGTAGCACAATGCTGGCATAGGTGTGGGAGGGGGGGGGGGTGTCTGTCTATACAGTGTGTGTTGGCTACAAACACCCTCCACAGCCCACACTGCCAGCACTGTTGCCAGTATTGGCCTGACAATGCGCATAATGAGCAGCAAGGTACCATGGGTATAGCTCAGACAGGGTGTGCTGGCCAGGATGCATCTGCACAGGGCATGGGGCACTGGCTGGGACATTGTAATGCCCAGCCACCACCTACACAGACATGGTGACCTCTGTATGTGCCGCTGGGGGATCACTCTCACCCTGAGTGTGCAGTGATGACAGCATGGCTAGGCACCCCCATAGTGCTATATAGCATTTCTCTCCTGTGATATATATGGGTTTCCTGTTGGGGTCTTTTCATGGACTTATCTGCTTGTGTGTGTTGCCACCCCAGTTTGGGGTGCATGCAATTGCATCAGAACTATCCAGCAGACTCTGCACAGCTGGTATGTGTCTTGATGGAGTGCCTTGCAGGGTGCAGCAGCTGATGGCTTGCTGCAGGAGAATATCAGATAGTGCTGGGGTGCACCCCTGAATATCCAGGCCTACTGTCTGATAGTGTGTTATGGATGTGTGTGGAGCTGCTTGGACTGCCCTGTAGGGTGTCTGTCCCCCAGCAAGACAGAGGTTGATGGCCCACTCTACTGCCATTGGTGTGGGGGGGGGGGAGAGGGTAGGTATGTTGCCCACCTAGGGGTGTGGAACCACCAACTAAGACAGAAGGGGTATCCATGATGTTTTTGCAACACCTTCTTATCACACAGGCTATTACTGTTCTTGAGTTCTGGCATGGCCTCATTCAGCCATGGCCGGTGTTGTGGACCTGGTCCTGGGCGCCACCTCCCACCCTCAGGGTGAGCACATTACCCGCACAATGTGACGGTGTGTAGCTACCCTTCGCCGGCAGTCCTCCCGCTCAGGCCCCCCACCAGACCGAGGTGCTGTGTGGGTGCACACGGACAGTTCCCCCTACCAGGCCGGGTAGCTTTATGGGTGCATTCCCCATCTTGTGTGCATCTGTGGACAGCTGATTTGCATGTGCAGTGCATCATGGGTACGGGTGGCCTAACCCGTCCTGTCTACAGCAGCAGACTGTCTGTGGGGTGACGTGCAGGCTCTCTGCAGCCAGACAGGCGCTTACTCAGAGCTATAGTGCTGTAGCCCAATGGTTCCGTCACTTCCTTTATAGCAGGAGGTCATGGGTTCAAGTCCATCAGAGGGGTTCTGTGATAGGGTTGTCCAGAGCATTGTCATTTTTTACTGGACATATGTTTATGGCATCAAACACACCCTTGGCATACTGTACCCATAAGGGTGCCTCTGAGGGTGCTTTATAGGGCGCCCAATAGGCCACCTTATGGTTGCCATCCATATTGCGTGCACTATACATTATCCTGTGGCGCAGCATACATGGTGCCCTATAGGGGACTTGCTAGGGTGCCTTTGCGGACTGTGCACTGTAACATGTGCCTTACGGGCCTCCATATATTAACACGCTGTTAGAGCGGGTTTACTGGTAGTGGGTAATAAAATAAAACTGTAAGGCCTCCTACAGCACACCTCACCATCATACTTACTGCCCCAGCCAACCTTGCTCACTGGGCACTGTGAGGGGTTGAACCCCTGACCTCTGCACCATTGGTCAGTGTCGTAACCATTGTGCTGTGGCTCTGTTCCTGTGTTTGAGTATCAGCGCGCAGCCTTGTAACCATCAGCGCGCTGTCTTGTGGCACACAAAATTAACAGCGCGCCACCTTCTGCCGCCCCCAATGAATGGTGCGCTGCCTCATGCCGTTAAAAATAAACAGTGCGCCGCCTTCTGCCGCCCAAAATTAATATGCCTCCTACACCACTTTTTCCAACTACATTTGATGCCTCAGCTGGCCTTTTTCATTGAGCACAATGGGGGCTTGAACCCATGGCCCCTGCACCATTGGTTATTGTCTTCACCGTTGTGCTACGGCTCTATTCCTATATGTGCACAGCTGCGCCCCACTTAGCCTTCCCACGCGCTAATGTGGGCCCCGCACATTAACGCAACGCGCACATATACGGTCTTTTTTTTTCCTTTTTCGGCCTGAACCGCCCACTCCTTATATGGCACAGGCACACTACCGCTGCCACGCACGTTAGGAATGTTTAGTAAACATGCCCCTTGAAGATCCTTAATAGCTCTTAATTTTTCTGGTAGGGCATTCCAGAGTATGGGAGATCACGTGATGAAAAAAAGTACAGGTGTGCTACAGCCACACTACACTCTGTACATACAGAGCGCATAACAAGGTCACTGCACGCTTAAAAGCATCATGGTGAGACGTATTGTTATATAGCTACACAACAAGTCTCAATACTTTTTGATCGCACCTTGTATGAGATACTATGGTATGACACCAAAACACTCTTAAGAGATGCTATTATTCCTTCTAAATTTCTATCAAACAAAAATTCTCTCAAATGATAATAACTGACATTTGAATAATAATCATCTACCCAGTTTTTATACTTTCTTCAGCGGTTCTTATAACAGGTTCCATTTCACTGTTTGGTTTTGAAACACACTGTAGTACAATGGTTGTCAATCCAGTTCTTAGGACCCACCAGGCCAACAGGATGTCTACAAAGAATACAAATGAAAAGTCCTTGCATATAATGGAGTTACAACATGCTCATATTCTTAATCAACAAGCCATCACTGGGGAGTAACATTAATGGAGCAGTAGTGGTAACCCTAAATCCTGTGGGTCTAAGTGAAAGCATCTCTATTGGAGAGAGGGGGGAGCAGCTGTATGAAATGACTATTGCAATCCAAAAAGTAATGGATCTGCAAGAAAACATTGAGGGCTTTTCTGCATGGAGCAGCAGTTGCAACGCTAAAATATAATGGCACTCTTTAATGAGTAAGGTGGGGGAAAAGAGTCTGGGATCAGGTTCCATATGGGAATTTGTATCCACCTCTACCCAAATGGATGAATTGTTGCTGGGCAGAGAGGATGGGCCATTTTCGTCTTTATCTACTGTCCTTAGCTATGTTACTATGGATGCAGTACATGAAAAAAATCTCATATGTTTTCATTGCTGTGTTGTTGTTGTTGTTAAGTGCTGTCGAGTCTGTGTTGACTCATGGTGACCATCTGGATAGTTGTCCTAAATTATGTTCGGTCTTGAGTCAGGCGGCTCATTGTTGACAGACTGGTACTCATAACTGCTGTTATTGTATCGATCCATCTCATTGCTGGCCACCTTCTTTTGCGTTGACCTTCTATCTTGCCAAGCATAATGTCTTTCACTAATGATCTCTCTCTTCGCATGATGTGTCCAAAGTATGAAAGTTGAAGTCTTGTCATCTGAGCTTCTAAAGAAAGCTTAAGTTTGATCTCCTCTAGTACTGACTGGTTTGTTCTTCTGGCAGTCCATGGTATACACAGTATTTGCCACCAGCACCATAATTCAAAGGCATCAATTTTCTTCTTGTCTATCTTTTTCACTGTCCAGCTTTTCCATCCATATGATGTTATTGAAAATACCATGGCTTGAAATGAGTCTAATCTTTGTATGGAGAAAGGCATCTCTGCTCTTGAGAATCTTGTCTAGATCTTTCATAGCCATTCTGCCAAGAGCAATGAGTCGTCGGATTTCTTGACTGTTTGTTGCTTCTTTATTGATATTTGATCCAAGTAGGTTAAAGTTGTCCACGATTTCAATTTCTTCTCCTTCAACAATGAACTTATTGGTTTTGCCAGTTGTCATGATCTTTGTCTTATTTACATTAAGGTGAGGCCCATTTTAAGACTATGTTGTTTTCATTGAAGATATCCTAAAAAACAAACTGGATGGATAGGTTCCAAAGATTGGGTTGAGAACTGCTGCAGTAGTGTTAATTTTATGATTTTTCTTATTGAAGTTTGACCAGTGTAACACTGCCCAATTTTGCATTATTTGATCTTGGTACCAGTCACATGAATCATTTATCTGTTCCAGGCTCTCCAATTTTGTTATCCATCGTGGGCTTTTAGCACTCTTTTTAAACACCTGGAACTCATTGCTTGCTGGTGATGAATACAAAATCTTCAAGACAAGTGCTATTTTCCTCTTCAAAAACCAAGATCATTTCATTTCCATCCAATATTGTGAGTGCTCTGAATGACATATGCAAAGTTCTCCTGCTTCCATTCTGGTTCTGAGACAACTTTTTCACTTCTATTCTTGAGATGCAGTGCAATTAGTGTGTTTAAGCTTGCCTTTGAATGAACATGAAAAGAAAAAAAATAATACATTTATTGAATCAGTTGAGCCCGGCATAAACCTTTGGTTAACATGAATCTTGCTTCTTTCCAAATTGTCTACCACTTATTTCTGAGAAGAACATTGCTTTTGTTCAAGTGCATGATTATTTCCAAATGGAGACCTTCAGTTTTAAAGGAAAAACTGCAATATTCAGTAACAGCAGTGGGAATGGCAGCAGCAACGGCTATGGGGGGGCTTCGTTATCAGAAATTGTAGCAGTCAACATATGGATTGCATTGTTAGTTTGCTATATTGGTCTCAGGAAAGACAGAATACTTTGTTGAGATAGCCCTACGTGCAGGGAAAAGATTTGGTAGAGTCTGCAGCATTAAAAATAAAAGAAGAAGGGTGGGCTGGATCTGCATTTCAATGCATTTGCATAGGGAGGGTAATTTTCAAAAGCATTTCCCAGGCTAAAGCAGCACTTTACCTGCAGAAGAAGGCTTTCATACACATGCCAGTCCAATTTATGCTAAAGTTGCACACATAGAGGGGAATTTTAGAAGGGATATCCAAGTGCAAGCTGGGACGTCTAATAGCCAGAATATCTGAAAACAAAGCAGGCATGTCCAGATGCTGACACAATTTCACAAACGTGGACATGCCTAATATGGATGTCTGCGGCAGCGTCTACACACTCGGAGATATCCCCAGAACTGTATTTTAAAATCTAGACTTTTAGGATAGCCTATTGGTTAGAACACTGGCTTGGTAACCAAGCAACCAGGGTTCAATTCCCACTAGCACTCCTTGTGGCCTTGGGCAAGTCACTTAACCCTCCATTGCCTCGGAAGAAAGGCCTGGCAATCTACTTCCAGTGATACTGCCAAGAAAAGCCCAGGAGCTTCTGGGTCACCAGGAGTCAGGACTGACTCGAAGGCACACATTGCATTGCATTGGTTAGAGGCAGCCAGGGTTCAAATTCCACTGCTGCTATCACTGAAATTGTGCTGAGTACTGGGGATGGTGGAGGGTTTTCTTCTCTACGCTCTCTGGATGTTTTTCAGCCAAAACAAGCACGTTTCAGATGCAGATGTCCGGGACATTTCTGAGATCAGGCAATGATGTCTAGATTCCTGGGAACATCCCAGCCATGTCTCCACCATGCCCCCGTTCAGATGTGGATATCCCCGAACCAGTTTCTAAAATGGAGCTGGAGAGGTCTCTGTGCTTGGGCATCTCTGTGCCCACTGTCAGATGTCCAAAGCATGAATAGAGCTTCCAAAATGGTCCCCAGTCTATATGGGACACAGAGGGAGCAAGACCCTCGCAACAGCAGAGCAGAGACACAGCTAGTGAGAGGCGATAAGAGGTCACAGGTGCTTTTATTCTTTTTGGCGTCCTTCACTAATAAAAGCACCGGTGACCTCCTATCGCCTCTTGATAGTTGTATCTCCCCAGTTTATATGCACATAGGTTTGCCAGACTCAACAAAAGCTTTCTCAGGGGTGGGGATAGGGAGTGTTTTGTATATTCGTGCATATTTTTGAAAATTCACTTTTTATATGTGCAGATTGCAACTCCACCATGTTCCTCCCCAAAGTCCTTCCCTCAGAACACCACCTCTGCAAGTATGCGCTTGTTTGCACCATGCTTACTTTTAGGCATGACCTAATTTTATAAGGACTGAAAAAAATACGATGGAGGAGGCATTATTTAAAACTGATCACATGACAGTCCCTAACCAATTTTGTTTTTCTAAATTACCTCATATTTAAATGCCCAGTTATTTAGTACAATATATAGCAGAAATGACATGGAAATTGCCTGCTTCTCATTTTTACAAACCACCCCAGAGTTGCAGAAACAAACCGGAGATAAAACTGGAGATGTTTTACAAGATGCCACAGGCTTTTTAAAAAAAAAAAAATTATTTATACACTTTAACAATCTCCATATATACAGAAAAAACAAGGAAAAATTTTTTGTCCACAAAAATTAGGGAGCAAGAAACAGGAAATAACAGCACACCACAAGCGAAAAACACAAATGAGGTGACAGGCATCCTAGGCAGCTACATCATCAGGTTTAGGCCCTTCCTTAGATACTACAAAATTTAGCAACTGCTCCAGTTCGAAAAACATAAATCTTTAGACTGAAAGGAAATGCATCGACAAGGAAATTTCAAATTAAATGTAGCCCCCAATGCAAGGACCCTGGGTTGTAAAGCAAGGAATTCCTGATGTTGCAGCTGTGTTTCCCAAGAAAAATCAGTAAATACCTGGATTTTAGAACCAAAAAGCAGAGCATCCTTATTACAGAAATATAATCGCAAGACCATGCCTCTGTCCGGCTGGAGAGTAAATGTCATTAGCAGTGCAGACCTTTCCGTAACAAACTCTAGCAAACTTTCTAGAAATCCAGTAAGGTCCAGAAAGTCCTGAGACAGTCCAGGCCCCCCAGACTGTAAAAGGGTATTTTTCAGTAATAGGTGCTGGGACCAAACTTCCGGAGGGATGGACTCCATAGGAATCTTTTAACACCTCCATCAGGTACTTGCGAAGCAACAACTGGAGACTTCAGAAAATTCAGGAAACCCAAGTTTTGTTTTCTTGGTTTAGTTTTAGGCACTTGATATAGCGCCCTTTACTGTGTGTATCAGAGCGGTATACAGATATATTCTAACAGGCACTTTTTATTCCCTTGTCCCCGAAGGGGTCACATTCCACATTCTAAGGGGCATGTTTACTAAACACCGTTGCTGTGCGGGTTCCCGTTAGTGTGCTGGTGCCATATAAGGAGTGGGCGGGCCAGGCAGAAAAAAGCAAAAAACCGGACCGTACGTGTGTGCGTCGCACTAATGTGCGGGGCCCACATTAGCGCGTGGGAAGGCTAAGTGGGGCGCTGCTGCAAAACCAAGCAACAGAGCCGTAGTACAACGGTGAAGACACAGACCAATGGTGCAGGGGCCAGGGGTTCAAACCCCCATTGCGCTCAACAAAAAAGACCAGCTGAGGCATCAACATTTATGGGCAAAAGTGGTTTAGGAGGCATATTAAATTTGGGCGGCAGAAGGCCGCGCAGTGTTAATTTTATTACGGCATGAGGCGGCGCACTGTTTAGTGTGGGCGGCAGATGGCGGCGCATTGTTAAGTTTGGGCGGCAGAAGGCGGTGCGCTGATAAATGTGGGCAACAGAAGGTGGCGAGCCGGTGGGCAGAAGGCGGCGTGCTGATGTGTGAGGGGGCAGTCCAATAGTGGGAGGGATAAGTGGCGCGCTGATGTGCAAATAACAGGAACAGAGCCATAGCACAATGGTCAAGACACTGACCACTCATGCAGGGATCATGGGTTCAATTCCCCACAGTGCCCATTGAAGACAGCTGGCTGAGGCATTATTTTAGGGGCATTTCCATGTTGTGCGGCATAAGGCAGCGCGCTGTTAATTTAGTGCACCACAAGATGGCGCGCTGATCGCTACAAGGCTGCACGCGGATGCACAAACACAGGAACAGAGCCACAGCACAATGGTTAAGACACTGACCAATGGTGCAGGGGCCAGGGGTTCAACCCCTCACAGTGCCCAGTGAACAAGGCTGGCTGGGGCAGTATGTATCATGGTGAGGAGTGCTGTAGGAGGCCTTCCATTTATATTTTATTTCCCACCACTAGTAAACCTGCTCTCACAGTGTGTTAACATACGGATGCCCGTAAGGCACATGTTACAGTGCACTGTCTGCCAAGGCACCCTAGAATGTCCCCTATAGGGCACCATGTATGTTGCGACACAGGATAATGTATAGTGCACCCTATATGGATGGCAACCATATGGTGGCCTATAGGGCGCCCTATAAAGCACCCTCAGAGGCACCTAATGGGTATAGTAAGCTGTGTGTGGTTTTGCAGGCATAGACATATGCACAGTAAATAAAAATAAAGCTGTGGACAGCCCTATCAAAGGGCCCCACTGTGGGTTTAAACCCATGACCTCTGGCTGTACAGGGAGTGACGTAACCATTGGGCTACAGCTCTATAGCTGACAGCAAGCCCCTGGCTGGCTGCAGAGAGCCTGCACGTCACCCCACAGACAGTCTGCTGTTGTAGACAGGATAGGGTTAGGCCACCCGTACCCATGATGCACTGCACATGCAAATCAGTGTCCACAGATGCACACAAGATGGGGAATGCACCCCAACAGCTACCCGGCCTGGTAGGGGGAATTGTCCATGTGCACCCACACAGCACCTCGGCCTGGTAGGGGGTCCTGAGCGGGTGGACTACCAGCAAAGAGTAGCTACACACCGTCACATTGTGCGGGTACTGTGCTCACCCTGAGGGTGTGATGTGGCGCCAAGGACCAGGTCCACAACACCAGCCATGGCTGGATGAGGCCATGACAGAGCTCCACAACAGTACTAACCTGTGAGATAGGAAGGTGCTGCAGAAACATGTTGGATATCTCTGTCTGTTTCAGTTAGTGGAAACCCCCATGGACCCCTAGGTGATCAAAGTACACCGCCCCGCCCCCCCCCCCACCGAGGGTGGCAAACAGGGCCCCCCACCAACAGATCCCCATCCTCCCCCTCCATGGCAGTAGAGTGGACCATCAAACCCCAGTCCTGCTGGGGAACAGACAACCTACAGGGCAGTCCAAGCAGCTCCACCCACATCCATAACACAATATCAGACAGACTTTAGGCCTGGATATCCAAAGATGCACCCCAGCACTATCTGATATTCACCTGCAGCAAGCCATCAGCCACTGCACCCTGCAAGGCACTCCAAGACACATACCAGCTGTGAACAGTCTGCTGGTTAGCCCTGATGGAAATGCATGCACCCAAAACTGGAGTGGCAGCACACACAAGCAGAGAGTTCTGTGAGGAGGCCCCAACAGGAAACCCATATATATCACAAGAGAGAAACACAATACAGCACTATGGGGGTGCCTAGCCATGCTGTCATCACTGCACACTCAGGGTGAGAGTGCTCCCCCAGCAGCACATACAGAGGTCACCCTGTCTGTGTAGGTGGTGGCCTGGCACTACAATGTCACAGCCAGTGCCCTATGCCCTGTGCAGATGCATCCTGGCCAGCCCACCATGTCTGACCTATACCCATGGTACCTTGCTGCTCATTATGCACATTGGCAGGCCAATACTTGCAGTAGTGCTGGCAGTGTGGGTTGGGGAAGGTGTTTGCAGCCAACACACACTGTATAGACAGACACACACTCCCACACCTATGCCAGCATTGTGCTACTATTGAGGGGGTGATTAGCCTTGGCCACCGCACCGGTCCTGGGCACGGCACAGGCATGGATATGGTACGCAGTACTGCTGGGGGTCACTCCCCAGGGTGGTGAACACCATCAGAGGCCAGGCCTGGAGCACGCACCGCAGACACCAAACAGATTGTTCGGATGGGGTCAACTAGCAGTATGTGCGTAACGTAGGGATATCTATCAGCCTGTACTCTTAGCAAACGTTTCAGAGCTGTGTACCTCAGGTGTAGGGTGACATTGCTAAGGTATGCAGGTGCTGGTATTGGGAGATGCACGCAGGGTCCAATGTTCTGCCTCTACAGGAGACATTGGCCAATGGGGCCTGTGGGTGTGGGTGTGTCTGCCCCTGTTGCCTGCTGCTTTACGGCAGCGCTTCCCCACTCCAATCCAGTTTTGCATCACACTGTTCGGGTCTTCCTGCTGTCCCTCATGAATATGCATGAGCTACATCTACATGCCGTGGGGGTGGTGCATAGATATACAGCACAGGCATTTGTATGAGTGGCAGCATGGAACCTGACTGGTGTGTGGCCCACCAGGACTGCATTTGGGGGATTCTGCTGTAGGTTCTGCCCCTGTTCATGGTGTCTGTGCTCAGTGGGGTAAAAGATAGACGTATTACCATTGCATATGTCCTCGTCACGAAAGGTGTGTCCTTACTGTCACTGTTTATTTGTGGGGAAAATATGTGTGCAGGATTGCTGGTAGCCCCAGCTGGTCTTTGAACCTGTGACCTTCTGTTCTTGCATGTACTGTCTGTGTGCACTGCACCACCGTGTAGCCACAAATTGGCTGAATTCCCTGGATAGTCCATGACTGTGGATCCGGCAGGGCCTGTCTGTTGCTGTGGACTGTGCCAGCCTGCACATGGCTAGGCCTCTGTCTTCTGTCGCTAGCAGCCACTGCCCCCTGCACCACATGTACTCGTCCGCCAACATGCTGTCATGAGCTTCTCCCATAAAAAGCAGGTGACCTGGGGGCGGAGCCTGATGTCTAGCGGGTAAGACGCTTCGCGCTGAAGCTCCCGAGAGGCCTACTTAGAATCCTGACTTAATACCTATACAAACTTACTATTTCGCTCCGGGCTGACCGGGGTACCTCGGGGGGGATGGCGGCCCATAAACCAGCGCGCTTGGACTTCGGGTCTCCTTCTTCTTCTCACGGAAAACGCTCCAAAACAGAGGTGTCCTCCCCACAGAAGATGGTTCCATTTCGTGAAAACCCCGAAATGCACCTGGAGATTTTGGAGGAACTACGCGGCGTGAAGGAATTGGTGCAGTCCAATGGAGAAGCGCTTAGAGCCCTGCGAGAAGACTTTGGAGTGCTCCAGGACCGACTTGAAAGTCTCTCCTTACGGCAGGACAATATGGCGGGGGTCCTCGACTCGCATGCGGTGCGCTTGGGCGCACTGGACAAGGCTGAGCGCCAGATACAGAATCTTCAAAAGGAGTTAGAAGATAGCAATAATCGAGCCCGTCGCAACAATGTGAGGCTCATTGGAATACCGGAGGGTGTGGAAGCGGGAGATATGAGAGAATTCCTGCTCAAAACTCTTCCCTCCTTGCTGAAGATCACCTTTCATAAAGAATTGGAAATCGATCGTGCACACCGTGTTCCTACCCACATGGCGCTCAACCGAACGACCCCCCGGCCTATTATCTTTCGCTTGCTACGATATCAACAAGTGGAACAAATTTTAAATGCTGCCCGGGCGAACCATCATTTGGAATTTGAAGGTCACAAAGTCTCCTTCTTCCCTGATTTGGCAAAGCCTACCGTTGACCGACGGAAGAAACTCCTTGCTTTTCGCCCTCGACTTCAACAGCTACAGGCTCGCTTTGGCCTGTTGTATCCCGCGAAGCTCCGAGTGACTCTCCACAACCAAACCAGGACATTCGAAGATCCTGATCTACTATCAACATTTTTAGACTCCAAAGAAGCAGAGCAGATGCGCTAATCCAACGACGTTGACTTTTATTTGCCGGCTCTATCCGCCATTTTGAAGGGCCCGATGCGGCGGTCATAGTCAAGCACAGAGACTACCTGGACTTTCTTTCTTTCTTTCTATGACTTTCGTTTTGTGGTCTCCTATCCCTCCATGATGTGTGCCTCGGTCGGATTCGGAGCACGCACAGTCCTACAGGTTATGTGTTTTTTCAATTTCGGCCTTCTCTGGGGCTTCTCCCCGCAGACACATGGTCGCCAGTAATTTTTGGGGTTCTGCTTCTTCTCTACCGCGCTGCGGTTTTCTTTTTTAATGTGGGGCGCTTCATTGTATTATCTAAGCTTATTTTCTTTTATGCCATATGTACAGCCAGATACAGTCAATATGAGGGACATTGTGAAATTAGGTGCGCTATCATGCTCAGAATTTTTAACTTGTCTGAATGGCTTTATGTAAAATCTTATCACTCAACGTAAAGGGCATTAATAATCCAATCAAAAGAAAGAAAATCCTTAGCTATCTTAGCCATGAGCATGCTGATTTAGCGTTTCTTCAGGAAACGCACTTAAACTCTGCTGAAACACTGAAACTCAATGTTAAGCCTTACATGGTGGCTGCCTATTCTCCTGCCGTTTCCAAACGGTGCGGGGTAGCCATTCTGGTTAAGAAATCTTTGCAAGCTACTGTAATTGATACTAGCGCTGACAAGGAGGGTAGATGGGCCCGAGTACATCTTAAGGTTGGAGATAGTGAATTTACATGTATTTGCATTTATGCCCCGAATGTGGACAACCCTGCTTACTATGCAAGTATTGCGCAGTTGGCACAGGCCTCTGCCAATACTCCATTAATACTTGGTGGTGACTTTAATCAAGTGTTAGACCCTCTGATAGATAGACAGCCGCCTAGAACGAGTAGTCCACCCAAGAGTCTTGCTACCCTTACAGCTCTGATGCAAGATCTTGCGCTGGTAGATATATGGAGGCTGCTTCACCCCTCCGACTTAGAGTTCACTTTCTTTTCTGCCCCCCATCACTCCCAATCTAGAATAGATTTCTTTCTCATTTCCAAAGCACTGATTTCTCAAGTAGACACGACTAGGACTCATCCTCTCCATATTTCAGATCATGCTGCCATATCTTTATCATTACGTGTCACTGCGCGGGACGATTCTCCCCGAGCTTGGTTTTTTGATAGATCCCTACTGGGTCAAAAAGATTTTCAGGTTGATATAAAGGCCGCTATCCAAGATTATTTTCATTTTAACTCACCCCATGACACAGCGGGCTGGGCTTGGTGGGAGGGTTTTAAAGCATCTATCCGTGCCACTATAACTAGCTATCAAATTCGGCAGGGGAAACAAAGAAAGCAGCATTTACTGATTCTAGAGCAGCAGATACAAGCTGGGGAGCGTCTCCTCACGTCCCGTACTGACCCATGTATTTTACTCCGTTTACAACGCTTGCGTTTTCAATACAATCAGCTTTTGTACACTGCTGCTGTTAAAAATATTGAATCACAACAAGGGCTATATTATCGGGAAAATAATCGTGCTGGCAAATTATTAGCAAATGCCCTAAAAGGTCGAAAAGAAGCCAAGCGTGTTACCGCCCTCCGTAATCCGTCGGGGGGGGGCTTGGTCACTAAAGATACCGAAATCTTAGAACTCTTTCGTGATTTTTATACTCGGCTTTATCAATCTGAATGTGATTTTGAGCCAGATGTATTTGAACGCTTACTTTCAGGGGTACAAAGACCGACCCTATCTGACGAAGATAGAGTGGCCTTGGACACACCATTTACTGTCTCAGAAATTCATTCTGCTATCAAGAAATGTGCCTCAGGTCGAGCCGCAGGCCCAGACGGTCTCCCTGCTGAATTCTACAAAACCTTTCACGCTGACTTAGCTCCAGTTTTGAAAATTTATTTTTCTGCTCTAGCCGAGGAGGGTTCTCCTTCTGGGTCCTTTTCAATGGCAAATGTAGTAGTTTTTGAGAAAGAGGGGAGAGACCCGCAACTAACAGCTAATTATCGTCCAATTTCCCTCCTAAACGCGGACTATAAAATCTTTGCCACCATTCTCTCTACCCGGCTCTCGGATAGGATGCCTACCTTAATACACCCAGATCAATGCGGTTTCATTCCTGGTAGATCAACTGCTGACAATGCTCGGACTCTATGCCATGTACTGACTACCGCAGTTAATCTTGATCGCCCATTTGTTGGCCTCTCACTTGATGCTGAGAAGGCCTTTGATCGCTTAGAGTGGCCCTTCCTGTTTGCAGTCCTCCGCTGGTACGGATTCGGGGAAGGTTTTCTCCGTTGTCTTCGCACCATGTACGCACAGCCTACAGCCAGTATATGTGCCAATGTTTTAAAGTCTCAGCCTTTTCCCCTTCAACGCGGCACTCGCCAGGGATGCCCGCTGTCTCCACTTCTCTTCGATCTTGCACTCGAACCCTTGGCTTTACTAATCCGGCAATCGGAGGAGATTCATGGAGTCCCCTTCACCCATAGGGAAATCAAAATTTCAGCGTATGCTGATGATCTTATGCTTTTTGTCTCTATAGACTCAGTACCGGCTGTCCTAGAGCAAATTGGTAAATACTCACAACTGTCCGGTTATAAGATAAATTGGACCAAGTCGGTAGCCTTTCCATTAAATCCTTTGCTTCATCAGGCAGATATGCAACCCTTCCCCTTTTTATGGCAACCTCGCATGGTCAAATACCTTGGGGTTCACTATTGTTCTCCTTTGGAAGACACTATCTCCTTCAATGCCAAAGACTTAACCTCTAAAGTCCGGGCGCTTACTCACCGCTGGACTCCTTTAACACTTACCTGGTGGGGTCGATTAGAAACCATAAAAATGATGATTGTTCCGAAAGTGAATTATATCTTAGAAATGTTGCCCTGTCTCCTCCCTCGACGTATATATAAAGATATAGAGGGCCTTCTGACTAGATACCTGTGGCAAAACAAGACACCTAGGATAGCGAAACATAAACTGCAAGCAGATAAGGAAAATGGGGGTGTCAGATTCCCTGATTTCCTGAAGTATCATCAATCTTTTCTTCTCAAACAAGGTGCTCGTTGGCTGGAAGATCCAGTACCGAGTAGACCTGTGTGGCTAGACATAGAAGAGGACCTTTGCAAACCGATTCCTCTTACTTTTCTCCCTGGTATGACTCTCCCATCAGACTCCCACTTTCCACCAATGCTTTTAGACACCTTAGGTGCCTTTAATAATCTCATGCAATCTTTAGACTCCCGACTCTGTCCGTCAGACAAGCTCCCACTTTGGCACAACACTCGATTTCGAATACAAAATAAACCGATGGAGTGGAGCCCCTGGTACACTAGGGGCATTTGGATTCCTAGTCAGTTGTTCCATGAAGGTCGCTGGAAAACTTTTAGTGAATTGCAAATTGAATTTGGTCTCCCAGCGAAACACTACTTTCAGTTGGTGCAACTTCAGCATTGCCTTAGGAGTGCTAAGGTGCTCCCGCCATCGGCCTCCCCTACACAAGGTTGGTTGGAGACTATCCGATCTATCGGTAGTTCACCGGGTGTAGCATCCAATTTTTACAAAACCTTATGTAATGCTATAACTAGGGATACCCCTATAGTGCAGAAAGCATGGGAGAGAGAATTGCATGTGACTTTGACCCCGGAGCAATGGAGCCTTGTCTGGAGTAGAGTGACACGGGTCTCCCGATCCGCCTCACTCACTCAGACACTCTTCTTTCTAGCCCACCGGTGTTTTTACACTCCTGACAGATTAGCCAAATGGAACACTACTCAGGGCAATAGTTGTTGGACATGTCATGCGGCCATTGGTTCACTACCTCATGTTATGTATGAATGTCCCGCACTACAGTATTACTGGAGTCGGGTCTGGGGTCGTATCCAGTCTATTTTGCACTTTCAAGAGCCCCTTTCTTGGAGGATAGTGGGACTTCGCTCAGCTGCGGGGATCCCCTCTCTTCCAAAAACGGCTTACTTCCTTTTGGACTTTATGCTTGGCATTGCTATTTCCCTAATTACGAAATACTGGAAAAATAGCTCCCAGCTGAGCCCCAATGAATGGTGGAATCATGTCTGTCTTTACAGTAAATATGAACAAATACCTCGTATGTTTGCTTCCCCCATTCAGACTCCTCATCATCGGTCTAAATGGAAGATGCTCAATGACTATGTACATTCTGCTCAATGCTCTCATCTGACTGTCTAAATTTGTATATAATTTGTATATATCTTTGTCCCATGATTATTCTGTATCGCAGATACTCTTTTGATTGTTTTGATGTATAATCACTGTTGTTTGGAAGCGCTCACATGCTGACATAATCAGTTAGAGAAGAAGCGTGGGGGTGGGGGGTAATTGGGTTTCCTTTTCTTTATTGTATAATTGTTTTGTCTCCTTTGGTGTGTTGTTTCTTTTGTTTGTTGCAAAATGAAAATAAAAGTTTAAAAAAAAAAAAAAAAAGCAGGTGACCTGATTGGAATGTGGCAGTACGGGACTGCATTTGGGGTACTTGGCTGTGGGTAATGCCCATTGTTGTGGTGTGTGTGCGCGTTGTTGGGTAAAATATGGGTGTTTTCCCCATGCTTATGTCCCCTGCAATACAGGGGTGTCTGCGCTATCTGTGTTTAGTGGTGGGTAAAATATAGGGACTGGGCTGGCAAGTGCCCCAGCTGGGCTTTGAACCTCTGACCCTCGAGGTACTGACTCTGTCTGCTGCACCACACTATGGCCACATAGACAGTGTAGCCCCTGGAGGTAGTAAGCCTGGCAGGATGGAGTCACAAACCCTGCTCTACGCAAATTTACTGTGGGCATATGCACCCTGTCTGGTGACAAACGTGCACATAAACCACGGAAATGACCAACGGGAAATGGGGGACAAAATATCACCACGCTGGGCAACAGTGATATTAATGGGCAACCATAGCAAACACTCCCAGGAAAGCTCCACAACAGGAAATGTTTTTTGGAAGAGTCTCCGCTCCGTAAACCCTTCCAAAATTCATTTATTTTTTCTGGAGCTTTGCTGGGTGTGTTTTCTGTATTTGCCCATCACTATAACTGTTCCCCAGCTGAATTACTATTTTTCATAGTTCTGTTGTGGTCATTTTCTATTTTTATTTGCACTTTTGTGCTGTGCACATGTATCACACTGCTCACGTTTTGCTGGTTTCCCCGGTTTTCCTGTACATTGCCGACGGAAATGGTTTCTCTTCCCTTTAAATGCTTTCTACCGCGAGTGTTTCACTGGCGGTATTTTTTCCTTGTAAATTCGGGCACACTCCTGTGCGGGGAGTCTCTCCCCTCCCACATTCCACCCATTGACCCCGTCTCTCCGCCCCTCGGGGGCCTTCCTCCGCCCTCATTTCGCCTTTCCACGCCTCTATCGCACATGAGCGCCCGGCAAACGTGCGCGTTTTCGGCGCACGCGTGCGGGACCTGTTAATGTGCCGTGCACGCATACGGGGTGCTTAAGAGCACTTAAATGCATCATTTTAGGGCGCTCAGGTGCGCCCCGCACAAGTGCCCCGTTTAGTAAACATACCCCTAAGTGTATCTGAGGCAATGGAGGGTTAAGTGGCTTGCCCAAGGCCACAAGTTGTTGTGTCTACTCTGGTTTTCCAATTTCTCCAGTCTGCGGGCCACCAGCATCCTCTCCCTGACCACCGCCACACCAGCGTCCTGTTGCTCTGCCGACCGGACTTCCAAGATACCCAGCCGTGCCCCCTGCTGGGTCCGCTCATGATCAAGACCTTCCACAATCAAATGAATAGTAGATTCTCTCCTTTTACTTTAGGCAAGCTTAAAATAATATAAGAGTTTAAACTGGAGATGGCCTCCCAAAGGAGGTCTAAAATTACCACCGAAAGGTTTTCCTCAGTCTTTTGCTGGGACTCCAACAACCTGGCCACCGAAGGAAAAAACCTTCTCCTCCCATCTACCAGATTCTGTTTCACCAACTGCAGAGTCTCCTTCCTCCTTCGGGGATGAGGGGGCAGCTGGGGCTTTTTCGGCACACTCCAAGTGCGCTGGCCCAGAACCACTCATTGCCCCCCCTCCCCGCAAGAAGTTCCAGGAAGTGGCAGTGCAGGGCATTCTTCAGGGCTCAAAGACCCCCCATCACTGATTGAGTATGGCAAAACCACAACCACCAGACTGGCTAAGAGGACACCGACACCTCCCCAATGGACAAACTTGGCAAGGGACCTCTGTGCCACAGTCACAAGCACCATCAAAGATGCTGAGGAGAGCTTCTTTGGCTTCCACTTTCTCAACAGCATATCGAGAAGCGGTGCCGAAAGCAGGTCACAGTCCCTACAAAGAGCATCCTTGGGAGCATCTTATCACGACACCATCTTTCTCCCCTCCCACATGCTTTATAAAGCTAATAACATAAATCTTAAATGAGAAACATTTATTGGTGCACCTGTTTCTGAGATAATGTATCTGGACTGTGCTTAGCTTTGATAGTTTCATATCAGGAAAGTTAAACAATGTTGTTACATTATTACAGACGGAACTCGGAACAGCATGTGGAATAACAACTGTTCCAGTAAGCGATTAAAAATGTTGGTTTCTGTAATACAGATTTAAAATGACAAGACTTTTTTTTCCTTGCTCATTTGACCCTCACCGGAGTGGTGTCGGGTGGGGGTCCCTTTGCCTTCTTGATTATGAGGCATCTGTGCTTTCATCTCTGCTAAGCTCCATGTCAATACCAGCAGGAGACACTGCAGCTTAATTTAGTTGCCTTTTGGTAGGATCTAGAGAATGATTAGGGAAGGAAAGCTTTGTGTGACGGCTCCTGTCTTCCCCTCTTGTGTCCACTATGCAGGAAAGCAGGTGAGCACTGAGCAACAAGGATGAAGAAGAAAGCTGTATAGGAAAGGTGACTAAAACTCTAGGAAACCCAAAGATTTTATTCCGAGGATATTCCATGCCTTGTGTAGGCAGGCACATAAACTGCCTGGGAATTAGAGCATAAAAATGCATTGTATTGGAACGCTCTGTTGGAGCTTCACTGTCAAAGAACTGATGACATAGGTGGTCTGCTAATACATTTTTTTGTCATTTATGTATTTGGTTTCTGTGGTAACAATATATCATTGGCTGATCGGGACTCTGCTGTGGTTTAAAGGCATTTATTTTTTTAATTCCGACTGAAAGCTTAATTCTCATTGTTTTTAAGCATTCATTAAAAAAAAGTGGAGATGGTGATATGTTGTTTCATGAAGTATCTGTCTGCCATAATTATTCTGTACACTCCATGCCAACAGTCCCAATTGAGTCTACGAATTCAGATAGATCGAACACCCACTATTCCAAAACAACCACTCAGCCAACAAAGCATCTAGCAATCAGAAGGAATTCATATCTAGAAATAGACCCACACACATTTTCCATCTGACCTAATTACATCTCTCTTCAGACAGCTACACTACAATTAAAAATAGAAAAGGGTTCTAAGAGCAATTTTGTTACTAAATTAACAACAATGTCGTTACCAACTGTCATATAATGACGATGAACAATAAGAATTCTACTCTTAAGTCCAGTACACATGTTTTAATCGCCTACAGTCCTGCCCATCTGCTAGCGTGGCACTGTGCCTGCACATTGGTCTTGGGATGCAAGTGCCAAGCTCTAAAATCCTGCATAACATTTGCAAATATTATCTCAGAAGATAGTGTTTTCCTTTTCTGTGCCAGTGTGAAACAATGTCTGCCACATGCCTTCCATGCTGGAGGCGTTCTGGTTGGAAAGTCTGAATAACACAGGCAAGGACGCAATAGAATTCATTGGCATTGGTGGGCAATAGCAGAAGGTCATTATGAAGTGGATACTTGTGAAATCAAGCCTGTCATAGACCATGTCACCTTGGAACGGGTGCAGAGTCATTTAGTATAATCGAAGCGATCAAAATGCATTGTATACAGTACTTTGCCTGAAAAATGCCAACCCAAATACCATAATTCAGAACTTACATAGAAAAAAGAGCTCTGCGTTCTGTTGTTCATGGCAAAAATCAATTGAGCAGATTTTTTAACCCTGTAAGTTCTGCATGCAAATGGAGGGTAGGAGAGAAATGGATGTAGCTGTTGGAAGGTTTGAAGCATGAGAGAGGAATCCTCTCAGAAACTAGATATTACAGTGTGTTCTAATCTCTTCAGAATTCTTGATGATCACGCTACTATCATGGTTCAGAAGAATGTATCCTTGAAGGATACTACCAAAACCAGAGAGGTTCCAAAGAAGAGTAAAGTAGCCCAAATGCCCTCGAGTATGGAGCAGACTGAGCTTAAAGATCCCAAATTACCCATGCCTACCAATAGCCAGATTAATAGGAATAAAATACAGTCTCTAAAATGCTTGTTAGAATATATAGCACTAAATGAGAGGTTAGATATGATTGGAATATCAGAGACATGGTGGAAGGAGGACAACCAGTGGGACACAAATGATAGAGCTGATCAAATTGGTGGAGGGGTTGTGCTCTATGTTAGAGAGGGCATTGAGTCAGAAAGGATTAAAGTTTTGCAGGAAACAAAATTTGCTGTAGAATCTCTATGGATTGAAATTCCATGTAAAAAGGGGAAGGCGATGGCAGTGGGGGTGTACTATCGACCGCCTGGCCAGAATGAATAAATGGATGATGAAATACTGAAAGAGATCAGGGAAGCTAACAAAAGTTACAGCACAGTAATAATAATGAGTGATTTCAATTACCCCGGTATCGACTGGGTCAGTGTCAGTGTCAAGGCAGGACATGCTAGGGAGATAAAGTTTCTAGATGAAATAAATGACTGCTTCCTGGAGCAGCTGGTTCATGAACCGAACAGAGGGGAAGCCATATTGGACCTAGTCCTTAGTGGAACACCAGATCTGGTGCAAGAGATAAGGGTGATGGGGCCACTTGGCAATAGTGATCATAGCATGATCACATTTGATTTAATTAGTGGAGGAGGGATAGTAAGGAAATCCACAGTACTACCTTTTAACTTTTGAAAGGGGGACTATGATAAAATGAGGAGAATTGTTAAGAAAAACTAAAAGGAGCAGTTGCAAAGGTTAAAGACTTACATCAAGCTTGGGTGTTGTTGAAAAATACTATCTTGGAAGCCCAGACTAGCTGTATTCCACGCTTTAAGAAAAGTGGAAGGAAGTCCAAAAAACTGCCAGCATGGTTTAAAGGTGAGATCAGAGAGGCTGTTGTTGCCAAAAAAAGCATCTTTCAGGAAATGGAAAAAAAGAGCCAAACGACAAAACCCGGAAACAGCACAAGCACTGGCAAGTCAAATGCAAGGCATTAATGAGGCAGGCAAAGGGAAAATTTGAGACGAAGCTTCCTGCGGAAGCAAAAACGTGAAATAAAGACTTTTTCAAGTACATTCGTATCAAAAAACCTATGAGAGAGTCAGTTGGTCCATTAGATGATAGAGGGGTTAAAGGGGCACTAAGAGGCGACAAGGCGATAGCAGAGAGACTGAATGAATTCTTTGCTTTGGTCTTTACTGAGGAAAATGTAAAGATGTTACCCATGACTGAAGTGGCATTTAAAGGTGCGGAAGAATTGAAGGAAATATCGATACATTGGGAAAATGTATTACAACTATTAGGTAAACTGAAGAGTAACAAATCACCTGGACCGTATGGTATACATCCAAGGGTGTTGAAAGAACTGAAATATGAGATTGCAGACCAGCTATTAGTAATCTGTGAACTTTCATTAAAATCATCTGTAATACCTGAAGATTGGAGGATCGCCAATGTAACACCAATTTTTAAAAAGGGTTCCAGGGGTGAGCTGGGAAACTAAAGACCGGTGAGCCTGACGTCAGTACTGGGAAAAATGGTATAAACCATCATAAAGAACAAAATTACTCAGCATGTAGATAGTCATGGCCTAATGGGAGACAGCCAACATGGCTTTAGACAAGGAAGATCTTGTCTTGCTAATTTGTTATGTTTTTTTGAAGGTGTGAATAAACAGGTGGACAAAGGTGAGTCAGTTGATATAGTGTATCTGGATTTTCAGAACGCCTTTGACAAGGTCCCTCATCAGAGACATTTGGCAAAACTAAAAAGACATGGGATAGGAGGCAGTGTACTATTGTGGATCAGGAACTGGTTAAAAGATCGAAAGCAGAGGGTAGGGCTAAATGGCCAATTTTCCCAATGGAGAAAAGTGAATAGTGGTGTACCCCAGGGATCTGTGCTGGGTCCGCTGCTTTTAGACATATTCATAAATGACCTGGAAAAGGGAATAACGAGTGAGGTTATCAAATTTGCAGATGACACAAAACTATTTAAAGTTGTTAAAACCCAAGAGGATTGTGGAAAATTGCAAGAGGATCTTGATAAATTGGAAGACTGGGCATCAAAATGGCAGATGAAATTTAATGTGGACAAGTGCAAAGTTATGCACCTAGGGAAGAACAACCCAAACTATGGTTACACGATGCAAGTTTCCACATTAGGAACCACCACCCAGGAAAAAGATTTAGGCATCATTGTGGATAACATGTTAAAACCCTCGGCCCAGTGTGCAGCGGCGGCCAAAAGAGCAAATAGAATGCTAGGTATCATGAGGAAAGGAATGGAAAATAAAACAAAAGATATTATAATGCCTCTATATCATTCCATGGTGAGAATGCACCTTGAATATTGTGTGCAATTCTGGTCGTCGTATCTTAAAAAGGATATAGCGTTATTAGAAAAGATTCAGAGAAGAGCCACCAAAATGGTAAAGGGGATGGAAGGATACTCCTATGAAGAAAGGCTAAAAAGGTTAGGGCTCTTTAACCTGGAAAAGAGATGGCTGAGGGGAGATATGATAGAAGTCTATAAATTAATGAACGGAGTGGAACGGGTAAACGTAGATCGATTGTTTACGTTATCAGAATATAGAAAGACTAGGGGACATGCACTGAAGCTACAGGGTAAACTATTTAAGCCTAATAAAAGAAAATATTTTTTCACTCAACGTGTAATCAAACTCTGGAATTTGTTACCAGAGGATGTAGTAAAAACTGTTATGCACCTAGGAAAGAACAACCCAAACTATGATTACATGATGCAAGGTACCACCTTGGTAACCACCATGCAGGAAAAAGATGTAGGCATCATCATAGATAATACATTGAAACTCTATGCCCGGTATGCAGCGGTGGCCAAGAAAACAAATAGACTGCTAGGAATCATAGGGAAAGAAATGGAGAATAAAACAAAGGATATTATAATGCCTCTGTATCATTGCATAGTACGACCGCACCTTGAATATTATGTGCAATTCTGGTCGCCATATCTTAAAAAGGATATAGCATAATTAGAAAAGGTACAGAGAAGAGCCACCAAAATGGAAAAGATGGACGGATACCTCTATGAGGAAAGTCTTTAAATGTTGGGGCTTTTCAACTTGGAAGAGAGATGGCTACTACTACTATTAATCATTATATAGCACTACAAGGCATACACAGAGCTATACAAACACATATAGAAGACAGTCCCTGCTCATAGAGCTTACAATATAAAGACAGACAGCTCAATACAAGAGAAATAAGGGGTTCAATAGGGAGAGGACACACAAGAGGATCAATAGATTAGGATCCAAAAGCGGCCTCAAAGAAGTAAGCCTTTAGCATGGATTTGAAGAGGGAGAGAGATGAGACTTGACGTAGACACAGGAAATTTGTTCCAGGCATAAGGAGCAGCAAGGTGAAAAGATCGAATTCTGGCGTTGGCAGTAGAAGAAAAGGGCATAGAGAGAAGAAGGCCAGAGGAGGAGCGGAGTTCATGAGGAGGGGTGTAGGGAGAGAGGAGAGAGGAAAGGTAATGAAAAAGACAGTAGAGTGAATGCATTTATAGGTTAGTAGAAGTTTGAAAAGGATACGGAAATGGAAGGGGAGTCATTGAAGAGATTTGAGAAGAGGGGTTATGTGAATATATCGGGGCTGGGGGAAGATTACCCTTGCAGGAGAGTTCTGAATAGATTGAAGAGGAGAGAGATGACTCTGAGGGAGACCAGCAAGGAGGAGGTTGCAGTAGTCAAGATGGAAGGTAACTAAAGAGTGGACAAAGAGTTTTAGTTGTGTATTCAGAGAGCAAGTTGTGGATTTTGTTAACGTTATAGAGAAAGAAGCGACAGGCTTTAACAATCTGTTGAATATGTGTGGAGAAGGAAAGGGAAGAGTCAAAGATGACCCCAAGGTTGCAGGCTGAGGAAACAGGAAGAAGAAGAGTATTGGCAACAGTGATAGAGAAAGGAGGGAGGAGGTTTTAGGGGGAAAGATAAGAGGTTTGGGTTTTAGCCATGTTCAATTCCAGACAGAAGTGAGACATCCAGGCAGCAATGTCAGATAAGCAGGCAGAGATACGAGCTTGGAATGTAAGAGAAATGTCAGGTGAAGATAAATAAATTTGAGTGTCATCAGCATAAAAATGATACTGAAAGCCATGGGAAAAAATAAGGGTACCAAGGGAGAGAGGAGATATGATGGAGGTCTATAAATTAATGAATGGAATGGAATGGGTAAACATAGAACGGTTGCTTATGCCATCAAAAAGTAGAAAGACTAGGGAATATGTAATGAAGCTACAACGTAATCCATTTAAGACTAATAAGAGAAATATTTTTCACTCAACGCTTAATCAAACTCTGTAATTCATTACTGGAAGATGTAGTAAAAACTGTTAGTGTAGCTCGGTTTAAAAAAGGTTTGGACAAGTTCCTGGAAGAAAGGTATATAAACTATTATTAAAGAGGACCCGGGAAACCCACTGCTTGCCCCGGGACAAGCATTGTGAAACCTGCGTGCCATTTGAGAACCTGCTAGGTACTTGTGTCCTGGATTGGCCACAGTTATAAACAGTATACTGGTCTTGATGGACCTTAGTCTGACCCAGTATGGCATTTTTTATGTTCTTATGTACCATCCATACTCTTCAAACATACTCCATTAAAAACTACACACCCACACACATCCCTTCTACAAATATTTTTTTGGAAAGTAGTGCTGGAACTAACTGTTGAGATGGCTAGGACAGTGCTACAAGAAGTGGCACGATGCCCTTCGCCTCCCCACAGGGCAGCATCAGAAGCAAGTTAAAAATATGGTCCCCCAGGAGCAGCAATCAAGTTGCCTTGCCCTAGTTCCAGTCCTCTTAGAAAGCATTTGCGAGTTTATGACTCTGCATGCTTTTAGGACAAGAATTCCACCTGCCTCACTCTAGTTGCATTCCAAAGCTATGACTCTGCATGCTTTCCCTGATGGGCCCTGGAAACCACAGTTGTAATTATATTTGAGCAACTATATACTATTTTTCTAATCACCATCTTCTCTGCAACGCATAGACCATCCCTTTGAAGTACCTGTTCTCTCTGTTGGTGAGGAATACTAGAAGAACACATATGGAATGCATTTATTTGTGGAGTATATCCAATGTATTAACCCAACAGCATTCACTTTGCTCAGTTGCTAAGAGCTTTTATCAAAGGATTTACAAAAGGTTGAGCTCTAAGACAGTATTGTTACTTCACAAGCCGTCACAGTCTAGTTTACTGCTTGGTGCATTCATTGCAAGTTAGCAGTGGCGGTCCAAGGGGGGTGCGGGGCCATGTGCGGAGACTCGGTGCGGGGCCTCATTTGCATAAATATTTGCATAATGTTACCATACACTAACTTTTAGTAAACATGCTTCTTCATGAGTGTATGGATAAAGAAAGACTAAAAGATTTCTACATTACATACAGTGCCAACCACCAGGCACATTAGGAACTACTACAAACACTGCCCATTTAAACCCATAGCAAACCTGCCGTATCCTAACAGCACTACAAGGACTCATAAAACACCATACCATACCTATCAAAAGGCAACACTGCAAATATTAAACCAATACATTTCAGAAAATAACAATACATGACCTACTGGGAAAAGAGAACAAGTGGCAATGTCAAATAGGAATTACATAAACAGAATACCTCAGCTCAGTTACACATGCAGAACATAGACCATCACCAAACAAGGAATCACAATTTAGAAACAGGAAGACAATAATTAAACTGGGAACCCCAAAAGCCAAACTTGGAATGTACAACACTGTAGAAATAAAACTATAAATTAATTTCCTCTTGTACTAAACAAAGCACCGACGTTAATGATGCACATTTCCCAGAGCTGACATATTCCAGTTAATAAATTCAAAATAAAGAGATATCTTTGTACCTTTTGTGCATTTTTTTTCAGTTGCAATTGTTCCAGCCACTTTCTTCTGGTTTATTTGTGTCTTCTGCTAACTCTCCATCGTCTGCTGTCCATTTGTCCTTTCTTCACTCTTCTAGTTTTTTTCCATTCTACCTCTACATCTGTTTTAACATACTAATCTTTCTCCTTTTGCTCTTTCCTCATTCCTATTTCATCCACTCAAATTTTACCCCTCCATCCTCAATCCCCACTTACTCTCCCAACACCCGGCCAATTGTAGATTTTTCTTCCCTCCCACACAAAATATTTTTCCCCTCTCCATTTCACTCTCCCAGCCCCATCCCCTTCTAATCTCCCCCAACATCAGCTCCCTTCTAGTTCCAGCCCCACCCACTATCCGCTCCCTTCTAGTCCCATCAGCCCATTTCCAGTCCTAGCTCCCCCATCCATTTCCAGTCCTATATGAGTCCCTTCATCAGCTCATTTCCAATACCAGCTTCCCATCAGCCCATTTCTAGTCCTTTCCTAGCCCCACAATCAGCCCATGTCAAATCCTAGCTCCCCTCCACTCAGCCCATTTCCAATCCAAGCCCCCCATGAGCCTACTTCCAGTTCTAGCCCCTCCATGAGTCCATTTCAATCCAAGCTCCCACCACAGCCCATTTCCAATCTTAGCTCCCCCAACACCCAATTCCCAGTCCTATCCTAGCCCCTCCATGAGTCCATTTCAATCCAAGCCCCCACCACAGTCCATTTCCAATCTTAGCTCCCCCAACACCCAATTCCCAGTCCTATCCTAGCCCCTCCATCAGCCCATTTCCTGTCCTAGCTCCCTCCCATGAGCCCATTCCAAGCCCCCCTTCCCATCGGCTATTTGCAGTTCAAGCCCCCTTCCACTCAGCTCATTTCCATTCCAAGCCCCCCTCCCCATCAGCTATTTGCAGTTCAAGCCCCCCACTTCCCCTCAGCCCATTTCCATTCCAAGCCCTGTCCCCATCAGCTATTTACAGTTCAAGCCCCTTCCACTCAGCCCATTTTCATTCCAAGCCCCCCTCCCCATCAGCTATTTGCAGTTCAAGCCTTCCCTTCCACTCAGACCATTTCCAGTCCTAGCAACCCCCCCAACCCATTACCAGTCCTAGCCCCCCATAGCCTATTACCAATCCTAAGCCCCCATCAGCCCACTCCCAGTCCTAATCCCACCAGCCCATTTCCAGTCCTAACCCCCCATCACCCAATTTTCCATTTAAGCCCCCCCATAGCCCATTACCAGTCCTAACCTCCCCATCAGCCCACTCCCAGTCCTAATCCCATCAGCCCATTTCTAGTTCTAACCCCCATCACCCAATTTTCAGTTTAAGCCCCCCATAGCCCATTACCAGTCCTAATCCCATCAGCCCATATCCAGACTTAGCTCCCCCATAGCCCATCACCACTCCTAACCCCCCAGCCCAGACAAAATTTAAAATAAAAAAAAACTGTCTGCTGCCGGGGCCGGGGCCGCCGCGGCAGAATCGAGTGTGCCGCGGGGCCCCCCCCTGCCCGGCAGAGCCTGCCCTCCCCTGCATCAGCTCCCTCTTTGCAGCTGCAGTCACACACGCCGGCTTTCAGAGCACGAAGGGAGAGTTTCCTTTTTGCGGCTCTGTTAAGCCCGCGGGGGCTGATGGGAACTTCCCATCAGCCCCTGCGGGCTTAACAGAGCCGCGAGGGAGAAACTCTCCCCTCGCGCTCTGAAAGCCGGCGTGTGTGACTGCAGCTGCAAAGAGGGAACTAATGCAGGGGAGGGCAGGCTCTGCCGGGCAGGGGGGGCCCCGCGGCACACTCGATTCTGCCACGGCGGCTCCGAATCCCCAAATCATGTCTGCGGTTATGAGCAGATAATCCTGACATGCATAGCAGCAGTGGGGTGTAGAGTAGCGAGTGAAGTCCAACTCTCCCAGATGCAAGGACCTCCACGCATCTATTAGGCCCAGCTCCTCTAGCAGGAAATTAACCCTTTTTCTCTCGGCCTTTGTGGCGTGTGCTCTTGGGGGCTTACAGTCCTCCATAGGGTTGAGTGGAAGATTAAAATCCCCACCCCCAACAATGAGCCAGTATCCCTCAAATCCCACTAGGTGGGTCATCACTTTAGAAAAGAAGCCATGATGGTATGTGTTGGGTGCGTATATGTTACACAGCGCAACCTTCTGCCCCCTTAGTTCCCCTGCCATTATGTAAAACCTCCCTTCAGGGTCTGCTATGCTGCGGTAGTGTGCAAACTCCACATTTTTATGTAATAGTGTGCCCACCCCTCACTGTCTACCATTATATGAGGCCCCTCCCATCTCTCCCACCCAGCCTGTCTGCAGCTTTTTGTGTTCCCTTTCCATTAGATGGGTTTCTTGGAGAAATGTAATGTCTGCTTGCTCCTTACAGAGATCATTTAGTATCTTTGTCCTTTTTATTGGTGAGTGGATGCCTGCTACATTGAGAGTTAAAATGCTTTGAACTATCCAATACCTGAGCGCCTTATATGTGTTCCGTGCCATTTTCTCCTGTGGGTGTTTAGCACCTCCCAGCAGAGCGCCATTGCTCATGTTTCTGCTCATATTTGGATGTTTGTGGTGTGGAGAGTTTCCCCCCCCCCTTGTTTATACCCCATCCCTCATTTTCTCCCTTCCCCCCTCTCTTCTGCTCTCTGTACTTCCTCCCACCCTAGTAACTTTTAAGTTGACTGAGTCTTCAGCCCACTCCATCTCCCCCATCGTCCCACATTCGGGCCTTCTCACGCACATACCCCTAGCATCCAATAACCATATATCCCTTTTGTGGAGAATGTACTAGATCAACTCAGTCCAGTACTCCCAGCAGTCTCTGTCATCAACGCGGACTCTCCTCTTCTCTTGTGGGTCCTCACATATCTGTGTTCCCCACAGTGTCTCTTAATCTGACCATTGAAACAGTCTACTATTAAGTTGATCTGATTCCCTCACTTTTTTCCTCTATGTCCATCTCCCAAGGCCTCCCTGACCTCCAAATGTGAATCACAAAGCGTCAACTGGGCGCAGTAAACGCAAAACAGAAAACTCCATTACTCCTGCTTTTTATTTCACCGGATTCTCTTCTCTTCCTTGGGGTAGCTAGTCCATGAAAGCTTTTACTGCCGCTTCTGATTCCAGGTGTGTGGTCACATTGTTATAAGTCACTCGCACTTTAGCTGGAAACTGTAAGATGAAGCGAATGCCCTGTTTTGCCAGTTCTGAGGAGTATGGTGCCAATGGCTCGTCTGCTCTCTGCCATTTTGGCAGAATAATCATTGAAGAGCAAGATCGTGTGTTCTTTATAGTCCAAGCTGTGGTTATTCCTTATTTATTTATTTATTTATTTACGTACAAATTTGTATCCCGCTGCTTCCAGTGATCAGCCGCGGTTGCAAAACAAGGTAAGGCTGGTTGTACTGGCCAGTAATTAGGGGTAGGTACAAAGCGATTAGTGAGGTGGGTAGCACACATTCCTATATAGCCCCATTAGTTGGTGCTTCTCTACGAAGTTAAGAATCCTAGCAATAATCGGGCGCAGTCTCCTCCGTTTTCTCTACTGGGACCCAGTCTGTGGACCTGCTCGGCCTCCATGCATTCCACCGCCCCGGGAAGTCTGAGGGTCTGTGGGAGCCATTGTTCCACCACAGTCCAGAGTTCTCACTCTGTGATCGTCTCCGGGAGCCCCACCAATAGGATGTTGTTCCTCCTGCCTCTGTTTTCCTGGTCATCTATCTTTTCAAGAAGCTGCTGATTACTGTGCTCTAGTGCTGCTATTTGCGTCGCCCTATCTTCTGTCCTGGATTCTTGCTGGTCTGCCCATTGCTCAATGTTGTTCAGCTGTGTCAGATGCTCCTCTAAAGTACCTTTGAGGTCATCGATGGTGGTCTAGAGCCTTGTCAGCCGATCATCCAGGGCTGCCGTGATACTTTTTGTAATCTCCCTGACCATTTCATCAGGGAGTGCAGCAGCTGCCACTCGTTGCTCCGTCGCCATCTTTAGTCCTCCTTCTCGGTCTTTTGGTGTGTGGGCCGCTTTCACTGGCATACCTTGTTCAGAGCAGGCCCCGGTCTCTGCAAGTGTGCTGTCCAAACAAGGCACGACTGGGGAGATGGTGGACATGTCAGGGGATCCTCCTACTGTCTTTATCGTCATTCTATGCTGTATTTTTTTGAGGGTTGGGAGTGGAGCTCAGTTCACAAGCATCCGCTCAGGCTGTCATCATCACGTGACCCCCAGTGTGATTGGTCTTATCTTTCCTGTTGATATAATGGAATTCTTTTCATTTTATTAACTTGATTTGAATTGTACACTGCTCTGTTGCACTGGTGAAGAGTGGTTAATCAAGACATAATAAACATAAACATAAACATGTTTACTAAAATGTGCAAAGTTAGCTTTGAACCCAAAAATTAGAATGGAGACCATTGCTAACTTTGGGGCATCTCCACATGTCCCTTTGCACTTACCACATTAGTGCTATGCCTCATTGCTCTAAGCAGCAACATTCCACCCTTGAGGAGATGGTAAATGCACCCAAGCTAACAGCAAAATTCACGTTTAGTGCATGCAGTATGACCCCCATGCTAACCATTGTGTGCTATCAATGCCTATGTTCCGCCCCTACCTCACCCAGTCCCCATCCCATCACATGCAAACAGCATGGGATTTTTTCTGCACTGCCCTGCGCTAACAGGACAGCAGGATGAGCAGATGGTAAACCCCATTTTAACCATTAGCACAGTTTACTAAACATGCTCCTAGATTTTATACGATGCGCGGTGAATTGAATGCACACTAACAAATTTTCTCATGCAATGGGAAAAACAATTCAGGCGATTTCAGAAGATAAATGTATCTATTCTACCGAGATTTAGTTTAGTGCATTATAAATCTGCATCTGAATTCTGCAGAAGAGACCCTATTGATTATTTCTTATACTTCAGGAAATGTGTGTTTGCATGTATAAGACCGTGCTCAAGCACTCCACGGTCTATTTGTCTGTGATTTGCTAGCTTTGTGCTGAACTTTGTTCTCTCAATCCCTTCTACCGCAAGACAAACATGTATATTTTAATGCAGAGTGACTAGCAGATGAATGCGTGCCCTTGTACATTCTCTGTAGTGTCCTTTGTTATTCGATTTGATTGTAGGAATGTTCTTGTTTGACATGTTCTGAAGCAGCAAGGAATTTATTCTTTTCAGAATAACAAGCTAGTGCACAGTCTGTTTTCCCGAGCGTATTGACATCATTTCAATCTTCCTTTTGCATTGTGAAAGTGCCTGTGATATTCCTCAAAGCTCGCCAGGAGTTTTCTGAAATAAATATTTTCCCATTTAATAAATTCTAAAGTAATGCAGTGTTATGGATTCCTCCAAAGCCTTGAACATCCACTTGGTTGAGTCTGTTTGTGCGCTAAGGCAATGTGAAGGGGTGATTGTGACAAGCCCCTACTGGTGTGAGTGTACGTGAATGACAGCCCTTCAGGAACTGATGCTGACATGTAGTCTCAGTCCACTTGCTCGCTGTGGCCAGTACAGCAGTAACAGCCAAGATGGCTTCTTAGCCATATTCTGTCAAAGCACACACAGAACAGACTATCAAACACCCGACCACTTGCCCATGGTACTAAATTGCGCTGAGCACCCTACAATGCTTCACCAAGCACCCTCAGACATCTTTGTGCAGCGAAGAAATATATAGACAGAGCAGTGAAGGACTTAAACGCTTACCCTTCAGCTATGAGACTTCTGCTTGCACCAACCCAAACCACGTGATATGGCATAGAGAATAGTTCAAGCGCTATACTCAGGGCTTCTATTTTTAGGTGTCTATAAATTATAAATGTCAGTGTTTTTCCCCCAACAAATTGGGTGTTTTTGGACTGTAGAAAATTCACAGCTTGATATTTAAACATTATGTTGGTGTTTATTTTAAAGACCAGCTGTGGGTTGAAATATAATCCATGGGGTGTGGGCGGGGGGCATATTAGCCAGTTGGCAGGTCTGCTAACCGTGGTTACTTGCAATGTTCAATGGCACTAACAAATTGGTGCCGCTGATTATCCCCACAGACCATCAGAAAACCACCCGGTTAAAACGGGGGCAGTCTGTCAGCAGAATGGGGATGGTGACTGCGCTATCCGGTTTGTGGTGATATTCTGCCACTGACCAGATAGCTTAAGCAATCTAAGGACAGGCCAATGGCTGTTCTAACTTTAACCACTTTGCACTGTCCACTTAGTGGCTGACTACTGCCGCTAACCATATAGCCGCATCGGTGGCCATTCAGTTAACCATATGGCCGCATCGGTGGCCATTCAGTGGCGGAAACTAGATATCTTCTGCTGCTGAATATCAGGTTTTAATTAAAATGGCAGCAGCTAGGCATTTTATTTAGCTTATCTGCCACCGTTGAATATGCCCCACTCCTTCTAGCAAGATTGGGGGGGCGGGTGCTGAATATATGTAAAGAATGGTCAGCACAGTGACTATGGGGTAGATTCTGGCCTGCATTTAGCAGAGCTGGACGTTCAAACCCAGGTGCCAATTCAGGTCGCAGAGCTCCCTTCACATAGATCCGAGATGTATAGGGAGTTCTGTCCGTGGGCAGAAGGGAGTGGGCCGGGGATGGAGTGAGGGAGGGCAGTGGACCAGCACCTGACCTCGGATGTATAGGGCCGATTCTGTGGTCGGCCCTGTACGTCCGGGGCCGGCCATTTGGATGGGGAACTTATTTCACCTTGGAGATGGAAGAAGTCCCCCTAGACAGAGGTACTTGAAGTTAGTCGGGCATGGAAAGTGAGGTGTGCAGGGGGTTCCCTGCAGCCTGAACCTGGCCACGGTAGGCTCGATCGAGGGTCAGGCAGCAGGGAAACAGACATTTTGGGGTCTACTGGGGATCGCAGCTCCTGCATGGAGCTGCAGTACCATGGCACCACGACACCACAGCACCACTGCTCCATACAGGAGCTTGACTGGGCTAGCCAGGTAAGTGCCTGGATGTCTGGGGTGCCTGAATCAGGGCACGTCCTGGACATTAAGGCCCTATGCTGCGATTCTGCTCCCGAGAGGCCGTCTAACCCTAGCCAGAGCAGAATCGGGTGCATCACCAGGCTATCCAGATTTCTGGATGACCGGATGGCCCAGACATGCACTTACAGAATTGGTCTCTATTTGGATAATGATGATATTCAGCCCACTATCCAGATGCCTATCCAGTTAAATTTAGGACAGCCTTTAACCTCTCCTAAATTTATCTGGATAAGTATCCCGATAGTGGACTGAATATTGCTGCTATCTAACTAATTTCTGGGAATGCCTATGCTCCCCTCATGCTTCACCCCAGCCCTATACAGATAGGCTCACGGAGGTCTAAGAGATCTTTCAGCTGGACTACCCGCATAATACCACCGAAAACTGATGGATAGTGCCAGCTAGAGCAAATATCCAGTCAATGTCTGTCCTTTTCTGGCAGGGAGCAGTGGCCTAGTGGTTGGGGCAAGTTGCCTCAGGCTGGGGGTTTGAATCCCACTGGAGAACAGCAACCTCAGGTTGGAGGGACTGGGGTTTCTAGTCCCACAGGCACATCTTGCGCAAGGCACTTAACCCTCTGTTGCCTCAGGTACAGAAAAACATAGATTGTAAGCCCTTTGGGGACAAGGGAAATATATACCGTACCTGAATGTACACCGCTTTGATCTGGAGAAAAGCCACATATAAGCCTAGATAAATAAGTATGTGCATTTGATATCAACCCATCATTGTTCATTCATGTTTACGCATTGCTGTTTACTTTTTCTCACTGAATCAAATATATACCTTTGGGATGTGTTTTTTATATCCTGAACCCCTTATTCTCCTGTTTAATGCCTGCATTTTTTAAATTGTTTCCCATAATAATTATTTCCCTAATCTCTTATTTGTCCTGTTTCTGCGTCTTGAATAGATTGCAAGCTCTGTTGAGAAGGGTAGGTGAGCAGAACTGTTTATGTCTAGTGACAGTAGTAGTGCAGATATTTCCATATCACAGATGTACCTATGACAACAGAATAAGAGCCACCATCTAATAACCACCCCACACTCACATTCTCCCAGCCGTCGGCACATGCCCCCTTCCACCTAGTGTCTTCCCCCTCTCCACAGACCAGGTCCTCTTCCACCACAAAAACCCAGCCCTACCATTCTCACCCGCCTATCCCAAGTTTCTCCCCACCCCTGTCCCTCCCACCCTGGCTCACTCAGTTCTTTTAGCACGGGGGCCAATGCTACCACTGAGAAAAAATGTGCAGCAGACGTGGCAGGAAGAGAAGGAGAATGGTAGGGGTGTGCTTTCATGAGTGTGCATTTGCTTCACTGGCTCACTATAAAAGACGTAGTTTATGCTAAACTGATTTAATGCACATTAACATATAAAAAAAACCAATGGGTAGGGGATGTACTGATAAACCAAGCATGCCTGCATAATTAAAAACATAAAATGAAATCGTGAGCCTACACGACATTACACCCAGCAGTGTCAAGATCCAATTTTTTTATATTTCCCTTGGATATTCCCAATGTGGACTGGCTTAACATTTCTAGTTTATGTGCCCTGGAATCTCATTCATTGGCTTAGTATTTTTAATTTCCCTAGGTGACCAGCCATCCGGAGTTTAGGCTCACAATTTCAATTTTTAAGGGTCTTACAGCATCACTTTTTATCATCCTATTCTCATTGTTGTTTTATTCCCTTCGTTAATGGCCGAATGATAATGGCGATTTTTGTCCGATCCCTTTCATTATGTTTTTTTATTTATCTGTTCCCATGGTTACAGCCCTCCCAGCGCTTTCGCGCCAAATTAGTTTTGCTGACATTTCTGTTTTAAACATTGCATTTGTCTTAACATGCTCTTAATTATAGTTTAAATTAGAATTTATTTTATGTTTTTAATTATACAGGTCTGCTTGGTTTATCAGTTTTTTTCTTCTACTTGGCTTCCCCATTTAAAAAAAAAAAAAACATTCTCTTATTTTCTATTCTTTTAACCCTCTCATTTAAAACAGATCGGTCAGCCTTAGCTCTCTACAAAAATGCTCCACAATAATTTTTTTTTAACTTCTTCTGCAATTTTACCCCCTTTGGCTAGGTATCCTTATTTCCCTTTGTTTATGTTGTTACCATGGATACAATCAGGTCGGAGTTTTCGCGCCGAAACACTTTCAAATATTGAACTTCTCCAGTACTCTCGTTCTCTCTACCCGGCTGGCAGATAAACTGCGCTGCTCTGAATCAGGTAATGCTCTTGTAGCAGCAGAGCGCAGACAAACCAATGATACCAGGAGTCTGTTCAGAAGGTCCAAATCATTTATTTGTGCACAAGTCTCAAGCAGAATCAAATTCAAAATGGCTGAGCAAAGTTCTCTGGCAATACAACAACTTTTATAGACTTTAGCTTCATTCTAGGTATAGAAAAACATTTCATTGGTCCCGGTAACCTCCCGTACCTCCCGTACCTCTTCTATTGGTCCCGGTACTGATATGATTATCCAATTATGTTCTTTCAGTGGGCTCAGCACCTGCTTACCCCCCTTCTAGTCCCAATTACAATGGTCAGTTCACTAACTTGTTACTTTCCTTCCTTCAAGGCTATTGGGCTAGTTGCTACGTGCAGGGAAGCAGGGCTCTAGAACTTTTCTGTCAGCAGTTTTAAACATGAGTTTCTGTATTTTTCCATCTGTTCTGCTTGTCTAAGCTAATTCAATACTTTTACTGAGTTCTTAGTTCTATAGCAGCATATTGGGGGATGTGCAATTCCTATGGGCCTCTTCACAAGCTTCATTTACAGGTCAAGCTAGTTAGGCTTGCTTATGTCAGACACTGTGGATCACAGGCCTACACCTGCCACATTCCCCCCTTTGATTAATCTCACCCTATTAGTTAATAAGGTGTGAGAATTAAATCACTTCTAAGTAATTATACTACAGTTAGAGGAGTCCGACTATATCCAGGAGGACGAGATTGGTATAAAGCCATTATCTTAGTTGCGGTCTTCCGCTCTACTGTACTATCAATAGCACTGTGTATGGAACGCATACAGCATGGGATTATACATGGCAATAGAAAAAATAACAACAACAATTAGTAATACTAGTATTAGAAAAGTCTTCAGTCCTCCTAGCCATGAGAAAAGGTTAGCAAACCAGTTAGGTAACCTTAGTGGGTGCCAAGTCTGTACTGGCACATAAGCATGTTTACGCATATCTTCAGCAATTTCTTCAACTACTTGACCTTTGTCATCTATTTTCAAACAACAATTGGTTAGATTCAGTTTACCACATACTCCTCCTTCAGCTGCTAACAGGTAATCAAGTGCTAGACGATTCTGGTATATGGTAGTGCGCATTTGGGTGCTTTGTCTAGCTAAAAGTGTGAGAGCATGGCTAGTTTCATTAGTTATTATTTCAACTACTGCTTGTAAGCGCATAATACGATTAATCATATAGACTGGAGTTCGATATCCCCACATACCATCATCATTCCAAGTGGCAGGTCCATAATACTCAATAATTCTTTCTGGTGGCCAATCATCACCCTCCCACTTCTCCCATTTGCCTATTTGGAGGGGTGCTCTCTTCCGTCGCAATGCTCTTTTGTGTCTGTGGGTAGTGTACACTGGGTATCCTAATTGTTCTCCATGCTCTGTGGGTAGGAGAAATAAAGAAGGTCTGATAGTCCCTAAGACACATGCTCCTCCCCAGTGTGATGGGAGTTGAGCATACGCTCGGTTTCCACAGATCCAATATAGGCCAGGTGGGGCTTGCCAAGCATGAGTTTTGGCAAGGTTAGTCCATAAACTAGCAAGTTCAGGAAATCTGGCTAATGGGTTAGGAGGTTCAGGCTCTTTACTTCCTGACCACCATGATGTCTTCTTGGTAGAGGCATTATAAAACTTCTGGCTAAGACAGACCAGCTGTCCTACCTGTTGGGTGAATTGAGGTCCAGTTCTGGCATAGCAAAGACGTCCAACGATTGAATGCGCTAACACCCATTCGCTAGTAGTCTTGTGTAATTTAGTCTGATTGTAAGTCAGAGAATAATTCAATTCTTGGGCCTCCCATGGCCATTGGTCACCCATCTGGGTTCCGCCACAGAAATAACAATCTGAAATCTTTAGACTGGATACTACTGCTCCAGCTAATTCTAGAAACAAATTCTGGGATGGATGGGGAATTTCGAACTTATTTACATGCATAGCTTCATAGAAAGTGTTATGGATGTGATATTTAGATGACTTGTAGGCTTGAGTATTCAATCTTATATACACAATGGTTCCTGGATCTACTGCTCCACCTGCAATACGTAAACCAAACTTGTATCCTTGTTTCCATGCATTAGGATTACGGATCCTTAATTGCAAAGGGTTACAAGCACCTTTCTTACATTTGTCATCTGTTTTTGACTTAGTCAAAGTGGCAACTCGTTTGTCTCTCTGTTCATCTGTAATACCAGCATTCCATGTAGCATAAAAAACACACTCCCAATTTGGGCAATAGTAATCTGCAGCTGGGGCAGTACTATATGACTCTTTCTTACCAGTACACTTTCTCCATCCCGTGGCACCTTCTGGGCACATATACTTATGATCATTGCGATAAGCTTTTTCCCAGGTACCACATCTGGAAAGACTATCTCTGTTTATAACATCACATGCATCAAAATATAAAACAGCAGGTATACTAGCATCTTTAAGTGGTCGGGTAGCATTAATTATAGGTCCGTCTGCATCATTCCATCGTATTTCCAACGTATAATATGATGGGTTCTGATGCGGGTTATAGCATACTCTGGAGTTACCTTTAATGCAAACATTGAGTTCAGTGGTGTTATAACTACACCGAGTCACTTTACCAGTGCATTTATAGTGAGAATGATAAATCAAAGTCTGAGTTACTTTCAGTCCACTTCGAGTAGAAGTAATGCAAGCAGTGCATGGAGGTAAAGCATGAGTCAATTCAAAACCTCCAAAACAGGCAACCAGGGCCAAGCAAAGATAAAGATACATGTTGATTGGAGTTCTTCTGAATCCTCAGCTTGCAAATCTTGACTACGATGATCTTTTCTTCGTCCCGTGCGCTAATAAAGCAATTTCAACGGGTGCTGAGTGTTGATTGAAGATCCTCAAGTTGTCCATCACACAGTAACCAACTTAGCAGTTTTAGTTGGCTTTTGAAGTATGGTTAATCAATGTAGTATCAAAGCAGTGTGCAAAATCACACATAGATTGGGTTCGTTGAAACAAAACTGTTGCTGCATGGAAAACAGCAATCCTCTTCGAAAGACTTGGCTACTGCAAGGCACTGTGACAAAGTGTCTACGCTGCTGGTTGCCGTCTCAGAGTAACTCGTAAAGATGCATCGTGATGCTGTTCCGCGGTCCACTGCTCAGGTTCTGGAGCTGCTGCGGGCTTGACTCTGCTGTGGTGGATCCAGGCGTCGATCTCCGCTACCTTTACTGCAGTTGGGGTAGACAGGATGACGGTGTATGGTCCCTCCCAATGGGGTTCCAGCGGTGTCTTCTTCCAATCTTTGATCCACACCGAGGTACCAGGCTGGTAGGGATGCAGGGGTTCAGTCAGGTTGATAGGCAACTGGTCTTGGATCCACGCATGGAGAGTCTGCAGAACAAAACTAAGAGCTAGGAGTTCTTGCCTGGTTATTTCTGAACCAATTTGGGCTAGACTTCCTTTAATTCCTTGCACTATTGGTGGGGGTTTACCATACAGAACTTCAAAAGGGGAAAAACCTGTTGACTTCACAGGAGCTGAGCGTATTCTAAGTAAAGCTATTGGGAGCACTTGGGGCCACTTCAAGTGTGTCTCCTGGCAAAGCTTAGACATTTGGGCTTTCAAGGTACGATTCATTCGCTCAACTTTCCCTGAACTCTGGGGTCTGTATGCAGTGTGGAGTTTCCATTGTATCTGTAGAGCTTTTGCTAACTGTTGAGTAACCTGAGAAACAAATGAGGGTCCATTGTCTGACCCTATTACTGCTGGAATTCCAAATCTAGGGACAATCTCTCTCAATAAAACTTTGGTGACTTCTCTGGCTTTCTCGGTTCTGGTTGGGAAGGCTTCTACCCACCCAGAGAAAGTACAAACTAATACTAATAGGTAGTGGTATCCACTGGCTTTCGGCATCTCAGTAAAATCAATCTGCAGGTGGTGCATGGGGGTTACACCTCCTGACTGAACTCGAGGTGGTGGTGTAGGACCTTGCTTGGCATTATTTTTGGCACAAATTTGACACTGACGTGCTACTGAGGCTGATAGGGCTGGTAACATGGCAATGTAGAAATGTGGTCTAAGCGCTTTTTCCATAGCGGTCTTCCCATAGTGTGTGGCTTCATGGAAAGCTTTGACAAAGGCTGGTCCTAACAATTCGGGAATTACTATTTGTCCTGGGGGTTGACTGTCCTCTGCTGGTGGCAGTTCAATCCACCCATCTTTCAGTACTCCATCTTCTCTGTTACAGTAGTAGTCTAATTCTTTGGTGGTATATCGTGGTGTCCATGAGTTCAAGGGTACTGGAAACAATGCTGCCTGCTTTGGTGTGGCTTGTGGCAAAATTTGTCCTGTCATAGCTGCTTGTCGTGCTGAGGCATCTGCAAATCTGTTTCCTCGGGCAACTTCTCCTTTTCCTGCTTGATGTCCTCTGCAATGCATGACAGCTACACGAGTTGGGGCCCATACTGCATCAAGTAGCATCAGTATCTCGGGGCCATACTTAACTGATTTTCCTCCGGGTGTGATGAGTCCTCTTTCTTTGTAGAGAGCTCCATGGGCATGTAAGGTGGTGAAGGCATACTTAGAGTCTGTATATACATTCAACACAAGTTTTTCACCTAGTAGTAGCGCTCGGGTAAGTGCTATTAATTCTGCTTTCTGGGCTGATGTGCCTGAGGCTAGGGCTGATGATTCAACAACTTCATGTTGAGTGACTACTGCATATCCGGCACAGCGTCGTCCATTGATGATGAGACTACTTCCATCAACATAATAGATTTGGTCAGGATTGTCTATGGGCACATCTGTCAGATCAGGTCGGCTTGAGAATACAGTGTCCATGATTTCTATACAGTCATGCTCTGGAAGTTCTTCACTGATAGGTATCAATGTGGCTGGATTCAAGGCATGGCTCACTTCCAATTGTATCTGTGGGTTTTCACACAGCATGCTCTGATATTTCAACATTCGGGAATTGGTGAGCCAATGATTTGCTTTCTGTTCCATAAGGGCAAGGACTGCATGTGGCACAGTGACTCGTATATTCTGTCCTAGTGTGAGTTTGTCTGCTTCACTCACCAACAAAGCTGTAGCTGCAACTGCTCTCAGGCAGGGTGGCCATCCTTTGGCCACAGTGTCCAATTGTTTCGATAGGTATGCTACAGGTCGTTCCCAATTTCCAAATTTCTGAGTCAACATGCCTAAGGCATTTCCTTGTGCTTCATGTACAAACAAGTGGAAAGGTTTGTGAACATCTGGTAGTCCAAGGGCTGGTGATGACATCAATTCTTCCTTCAACGTCTTGAAGGCTGTATCCTGCTCAGGTCCCCACTCCAGTGGCGACTTTTCTTCTCCTTTTGTGGCTTCATACAGTGGCTTAGCAATTTGGGCAAAATTGGGAATCCAGATTCGGCAGTATCCTGCTGCTCCCAGAAAGGCTCTGACTTGCTTTCTGGTTGTTGGGGTTGGAATTCTGCATACTGCTTCTTTTCTTTCTCTGCCTAATTTTCGACTTCCTTGGGTTATACGAAAGCCCAAGTATTTCACTTCTTTTTGACATAGTTGTGCTTTTGCTCTGGAAACTTTATATCCAGTTTCATCTAGTAACTGCAAGAGGTCTTTGGTGGCTTGTATACATTCATTTTCTGATACAGCAGCTATCAGCAGATCGTCCACGTATTGGAGAAGCACTCTCTTCCCCGGGGCCACTGGATAGCTTGAAAGGTCTTGATTCAGTGCAGCACTAAAAATGGTAGGCGAATTCTTGAATCCTTGGGGTAATCGTGTCCAGGTAAGTTGGCCCCCTCTTCCAGAGGTGGGGTCCTGCCATTCAAATGCAAATAATATCTGACTCACGGGGGCTAATCTTATGCAGAAGAATGCATCTTTCAAATCTAGAACAGTAAAGTGGGTGGCTTCAGCAGGAATCAGTCCTAGAAGAGTGTAAGGATTGGGTACAACTGGATGTATAGTTTCAACTGCTTCATTCACTCTTCTTAGATCTTGCACTGGGCGGTAGTCATCTGTTCCAGGCTTTTTCACTGGCAGAAGTGGGGTGTTCCATGGGAATTGACATACTTTCAATAGGCCATGTTCCAGTAATCTTTGAAAATGGCGGTGGATGCCTTCAATTGCAGCTCTAGGGAGAGGGTATTGTTTGACATGTACTGGTGTAGCACTAGGCTTGAGAATTACAATTACTGGAGCTATATGTTTGGCTAGGCCTGGAGGACTGCCTTCTGCCCATACTCCAGGTGGGGCATCAATGCTTTTCAAGGTTTGTTCAAAATAGGTGTCTTGGACAGAATCATCACTGTAATATCTCCATTCTTCTTCTCGGGGAACTGTGAGCAGCATTATTCCTGCTGGTTTGGCTTGTGAATTAACTGTCATTTGCATTTCTCCTCTTTCAGTGAAGGATATTTGGGCCTGTAGCTTGGCTAACATATCTCGTCCCAGTAATGGCACTGGACATTCTGGCATGTAAAGGAATTGATGAGTTATTTGCTGTCCTCCTAGACTGCATATGCGATTCTGAAGAAAAGGTTTTGTAGCTTTTGCACCAGTTGCTCCTACAATGGTGACTGCTTTTGTAGGAAATGGGGCTATCTTCTTGTCCACTACTGAATGTTCTGCTCCAGTATCTACCATGAAATTCACAACTTGGTCTCCTATTTGTATTCCAACCATAGGCTCCTGGAGACCTAAAGCAAACTCAGAGCCCGGTCTGTCCTAATCCACGTCATCTTCATCATAGGCTGTTGCCGCCAATGCTTGCACGGCTTCTCCTCTTTCACACTGATGTTGCTCTCGATTGGCTCCTCCGCGATGTTGGGGACGGCCTCGTTTTTCTCCTTTCCATTGATGATTGTTTTCGTCATCTTCGTGGGCGTCTTCGAGTTGCGGGCATGCATCTCTCCAATGTCCTTCTTCTCTGCAATAGGCGCATTGGTTTACGCCTAGCTGCTGGGGCCGGCTTCCACCTCGGCCCCGCCCTCTTCCTCTGCTCCTTCGACTAGGGACACCTCCCCTTTTCTGTTCAACTATGGCCGCAGCCAGAAAATCAGCTTTCTTCTTCATCTTTTGATCACATTCTTTCTGTCTTTCATTATCACGATTCACATACACTTTATGAGCGACTTCCAATAACTGTGTTGCATTCATGCCCGCAAACCCCTCTAATTTCTGTAATTTTCGTCTAATGTCTGGTTGAGACTGATTTACAAAAGCAGAATTCACCATGCATAAACTTCCTGGTGCATCGGGATCATAGGGAGTATACATTCTGTATGCTTCAGTTAATCTTTCATAAAACACTGCTGGACTCTCATCTATGCCTTGGTTAACTTCAGTAACTTTGGAAAGGTTCATGGCTTTCTGGCCCCCCCTTTTCAGGCCTTGTAACAAGCCTTGGCGAAAACGGGCTAGGGCTCTGGATCCTCTTTCAGTATTCGGATCCCATCGGGGGTCTTCATTCGGGAATTGCCTCTGGGCCGCTTCCCGATGGTCTATTCTTTCTTCTCCTCGTTCAGGAGCTACAGGGTTATCTGCCAGCCAATCTATAGCTGCTTTTCTAATTCGTGTCCGCTCCTCCGTAGTAAATAAGGTGGACAGGAGCTGACGGCAATCTGCCCATGTGGGTTGGTGGGTTTCCATAATAGTATTCACTAATTCTGTAAGCTCTTGGGGTTTATTGGTATAGGAGGCATAATGCGACTTCCAATTTAAGAAATCAGTTGTAGAGAAAGGGACATACACATAGCTTAGGGGTCCCGCTACCACCTCATTATCATCATTTCTTACAGGTATTCCCGGGACTTGTCGTAAGGGCATCATCTTAGCAGTAGAGGTCTTTTGGGATCTAAGCAATATTTTCGTACTTCTATCAGGGCTCTTTTTCTTCATTTCTACAGGCTTATCACGGATTACTTTCTTTTCTATATGCTTCGTCTTGGATTTACTTTTTACTGGCAAGCTAACACTGGCGGTCGCTTCTACACTGTCAGTCTCACTCGGGGAATTCTCAGTTTCTTCCTTTTCTGTTTCTGAATCTGACTCGCCTTTCTCTGTCTCTGTCTCAGTAGAATCATCTTCTTCAACTAAAGGGAGCTCATCTTCCTGCTCTTCAGGAGGTGGCTCAGGGGTTGGGTCCCGCACCCGCTGTCTCTGGGGCTCTGGGGCAGGACGCTGGGCTACTCTTACTGGGCCCGGGGTTCTAGGCTGTCGGGGAAATACTTCGGGGGAATCAGGATCAACCAGGATGGGCTTCTTCCTGGACTTCTCATCTTTCCCTTTCTTACTAGGCAGTTTATTTCCTGTTTTCTGACTATGATCTGTTTTCGCTAACATTATTCTGCACTGCTCTTCATAGCAGCGCTGCGCCCAAGGGGCGGATCTTCACAAATACTTAACCAAGAATCTATATAGGGGTACTGATCGGGGTGCGCTATCCGCACTCTACTATGAACTAACTGGATAATTCCTACATTTAAGGTTCCCTCTCGGGGCCAGGTAGGGTCTAGATCGGGCCACTCCCTAGTACACAAAATCTGTAAACGGGCTGCAGTCATTTTAATACCATAATCTCCTGAATATCCTTCTTTAAAATGTGCGATCATACATTCTAATGGAGTGTGTTCCTAGTAGACCCCGCCCCTCCCATTTCGATGTGTGCGTGCAACAACAAACAGAAGGGAAAAGGAGGGCGGACCGTGGGTAAGGGGTCCTCACGGCCCTAGAAACGTATAAGGGAAACAAATAACAAGACAAGATGACAATCGCTTCCCCCTTTTTGCGACCTGAACGCGGTCGCCCGGTCAGGAAATGCGCTACTCAGGGGTCCGCCTTCGCTTGGTCCGTGCTGCCAGATCTCTCATACACACTTCATTCACACAATCATGCTAGCAACGTATCCCAGAATGCATTCGTTTCTATCTATTCTGACTAGTCTTGTTCAATTACCAAAATACAAGAAGACGGGAGTTTCGCCCTGCGAATACTCATGCGGGGGTACTCGGTCCGTCTTTGTGAGGTGATCAAGCTCTCTTACCAATTTCCAAGTTCCAATGGCAGCACTGCTCTTTCTATATCTGTCTAGACAACAAATCAAAACTATACTCACCGGATCCGGTCCTCAAACTTCCCAAGCAGGCGCATGAGTTGGACCTCGGACTCCCCTCACTCGGGTTCGAGGCGTTGGCTCCAGCCGGGCCCGGCACCCGCCGAGGTCCGACCAACTTCCTCCGATGCAATGGACCGGCGGCGCCAGGAAGCAGCCCCCGTCGGAAGGGCGCGATCCCGGCAGGACCAAGCCTATAGAGGCGGAATGTCATGGTATATTGCCCTATATACACTCTGATTCCACAACTTCCCAGCCAATGCACCAAGAATATGTAGCAGCAGAGCGCAGACAAACCAATGATAACCTCCCGTACCTCCCGTACCTCTTCTATTGGTCCCGGTACTGATATGATTATTGTAGCAGCAGAGCGCAGACAAACCAATGATACCAGGAGTCTGTTCAGAAGGTCCAAATCATTTATTTGTGCACAAGTCTCAAGCAGAATCAAATTCAAAATGGCTGAGCAAAGTTCTCTGGCAATACAACAACTTTTATAGACTTTAGCTTCATTCTAGGTATAGAAAAACATTTCATTGGTCCCGGTAACCTCCCGTACCTCCCGTACCTCTTCTATTGGTCCCGGTACTGATATGATTATCCAATTATGTTCTTTCAGTGGGCTCAGCACCTGCTTACCCCCCTTCTAGTCCCAATTACAATGGTCAGTTCACTAACTTGTTACTTTCCTTCCTTCAAGGCTATTGGGCTAGTTGCTACGTGCAGGGAAGCAGGGCTCTAGAACTTTTCTGTCAGCAGTTTTAAACATGAGTTTCTGTATTTTTCCATCTGTTCTGCTTGTCTAAGCTAATTCAATACTTTTACTGAGTTCTTAGTTCTATAGCAGCATATTGGGGGATGTGCAATTCCTATGGGCCTCTTCACAAGCTTCATTTACAGGTCAAGCTAGTTAGGCCTGCTTATGTCAGACACTGTGGATCACAGGCCTACACCTGCCACACTCTTTCGAGATAACCCCCAAAAAGGACCCTTTGTTATTCACCTCCCCTCTTTTTGGTCTTTTGGTTTCAGTTTCAAGCTAATGATACCATCACATGACTTTGGGTTTCAATACCTCACTTATTCAACGCCTCTCTACACATTTAGTCGCTGATTCTTTTAAAAATTAACATGCATACATCAATGTCTATGCTGCGCCTACTTTTAGCCATCAGTACATCCCCCACCCATTGGTTTTTATTGCACAGCACATTACATTAAATATATCACCGTGTTTATTGCTTATTATATTTTTGTATTACAAATACAATATGACGGTGCTCCCTCCAGTTTATCCCTCTTGACCCTCCCTTCCATACCACATTTATTACAAATTTGTTTTATTCTTAGTCCATCTAGGAACACTATGGTGGATTCTTACTGCATAAATGCCCAGTGGCACGCCCTAGCGTGAGTTCTAGCTGTGTGATTCTTTTAATTCATAACACTATGCAGAAGATTCCCCATAATAAAACATGTGCCTCTTCTTTTATGTTTGCCTTGTATATGCTTTCAAGTATTCAAATTGCTTTTACATTGTTTTTATCTACATGTTCAACTTTTATATATCAGGATTTATATATTTATTTGTCTATTTACCTATTGTTTTCATATTGTTTTAGATAATGTCCCTTGAACTATTAATTCCATATGATTTATATATGTACCTTATATTTTATTTCACATTTTATTCATGTGTTTTAGTAGTGCATGCTATGGTTTATTTTGTACCCACTTTTACAATGTTTTTCCATTCTTTTAATTTATTTTATTGTATTTGTTTTTATATTAATAAAAGAAATCACAATATAATTAAATAGTATGTTTTTTCTAGAGGCTCCTACCCCTGATGAAGACATAGCCAAAACATGGTCATGTTGGATCCCCTTGTTTGTTTTTAGTGTTCACCTCAATAAATATGCTTTTTTGCTTCTACTACTTCGCTCCAGACTGGTTCTCTTGCTATCTGCGGGTGTGTGTGCTTTTGCTTTGGACTAGTTCCTGTTGGGCCACAGCTTTACTCCTGTAAGTGAAAGCCTCCAGGTAAGTGAAACATTAAATAGCTCTGTAGAAATGGGTAAAAGGGACAACAGCTGGAAAGTGGTGTGTATAAATGCCTGCAGCATGGGAAATAAGTTCCCAGATGTTGAGGCTTTAATGCAGTGGTTTCCACCCCAGTCCTTGGGTACCCCCAGGCCAGTCAGGTTTTCAGGGTATCCACAATGAATATGCATGAGATAGATCTGCATGCACTGCTTCCATTGTATGTAGATCTATCTCATGCATATTCATTGTGGATATCCTGAAAACCTGATTGTCCTGGGGGTACCGCAGGACTAGGTTGTGAACCACTGCTTTAACACTAGAAGCCCCAAAAGGAATTTTACCTAGAAACCCCAAAGGGCGTCAATTGACGCATTATCACGATGACTGCGTTTAGCATGAAATGCAGATGTGAATTAATGTGAAGTTACTTATTTTTTAAATATGTGCAATATGTGACATCATTACATGACGTGATCATGTGTTTATTGTTTGTAATGTCAGAGTAAAACTGTAAACAGTGATTGAGATGCGCCACCTAGTGTGAACATGAATTTATACCTAGAAGCCCCAAAGTACGTCAATTGACGCATCCAAGACAATTGAGTTCGTCAATTGACGTACTTTGGGGCTTCTAGGTATAAATTCATTTTCCTGCTAGGTGGTGCATTTGTCATTAATTTTCGATGCACATATTTCAACATCTTGACCTTGCTAACAAAGTCATGGAACATGACTGACATGGTTCTAGCAGTGGCGCTGCTATACAACTTCGAAGATGCATTTGCATCAATTGACGCACTTTGGGGCTTCTAGTGTTAATGGAAGAGACTGACTTGGATTTAGTGGCTATTATTACTGGGATGTAATTATACCGGGTTATAATTTATTCAGTAAGGACAGGATAGGAAGAAGGGGAGGAGGAGTGGCACTATAAGTAAAAAAATAATATTAAAGTGTTAATTATATTTTATATTAAAGCTTTAATTATATTAAATTATATTAAAGATTTAATTATTTAAATATGGGGATAATCTGTTATAACCCCTGTATTTAATTCCAAGTTTACGTGCCCTTGTTTTATGTAAAACAAATCTCTTGAGATTGTATATTGTTGTTTAATGTAAACTGCCTTGGATCAAAGATGATATATAAAAAAAGCCTGTTAAATAAATAAATAAATATGGAATTACAGGGCTTAAAAGGAAACGAGGAGGCACAGTGGGCTAAACTAGGAGGAAGGAAAGGGAAATCCATTTGCACTAATCTAATATACAGATTCCCCTCACAGGGAGAAGTAGATGGAGATTTAATAGAAGGCATATACAGTATTGTCATGAAAGGCGAAGTGCTACTGATAGGTGACTTCATTATGCCGGATGTTGATTGGCACATTCCTGCTGAAATGTTGTCTAGAAGTAGGGAGGTTCTAGATTCTTTATAGGGAGAACTAGTCCGACAACTGGTAACAGAACCCACACGTTATGGAGCCATGCTGGACTTGGTGCTCATCAATGGAGAAAGAGTTTCTGATGTCATAGTGGGAGATCATCTTGCATCCAGTGATCACCAGGTGGTGTGGTTCAGTATTAGGACTAGGGCTGATAAAATACATTCAAAAGTGAGGGTCTTAGATTTTAGGAAAACTAACTTTGCCAAGATGGGACAATACCTCAAGGAGTCATTAGCAGGATGGTAACAGCTGGAAATTGTAGAGAAACAGTGGGAAAAACTGAAACGGGATATTTTAAGGGAAAACAAACCTTTTTGTTAGAAAGGTAAATAAATGTAAAAGAAAAAAGGGTGCCGTTATAGTTCTCAAAAGAAGTAGCTGAAAAGGTGATGAAAAAGAGGGAAGCCTTCATGAAATACAAGAAATAGAGCTCATTCTGAGGAGGAGGTTGCCAGTAGTGTGCCACAGGGAGTTGTCCTTGGTCCAATTCTTTTTAACAACTTTGTTAGTGATATTATGGAAGGGACTTTGGGTAAGGTTTGCCTATTTGTGGATAATAACAAAATCTGCAATAGTGTAGACACCTAGGAAGGAGTAGATAACATGAGGGGGGATCTAGCTAAGCTTGAAGAATGGTCGAGAATTTGTCAGCTGAGATTTATGCTAAAAATGTAGGCTCATGCATTTAGGCTGCAAAAATCCAAAGGAGCAGTAAATAAAGAAAGAAAGAAGAGACGTTTAAATACCTCTGTGATTATAAATGCCCAAGAGGAGGCCTCTTTCGATTGAAAGCAAGCTCTGCTAGGAGGGGACATAGGATGAGAGTGAAAAGGGATAAACTCAGGAGTGATATGCGGAAATATTTCTTTATGGAAGGAGTGGTAGATGCGTGGAATAGTCTTCCAGTAGAACATGTCTGAGGGCCCTGTTTGCTCACTGTACTTGGGTCTTTCCTACAGACAAGAACCATCATGCCCAGGCTGTGTGAAGGCATCATTTAGACTAATGCTGGGGGATGGGGGGGGGGACAGTTAGCATTTACACGCATACTTTATAAATGGCATATGTGCACAAGTTAATTCAAAAATGTGTGTTAAAGAGCAGTTACATCTATAGGTACATAAATACCCTGAGTAATTTTCACACATAGACTTTCATGTAAACATTTTTCTGGTACCCTCACAGGGAAAAGTGTACTGCTTATGTTTTCGCTCAGCTATAACATTGTCCCCTTAGGGAACAGGTTTTAAAACTCTATGGTTAGCTGCAGACTCTACAAATACCTTTCCTTGTGGACATTGCTCCTGATTTCAAAGGAAAAGAGTTTTGCTTTGCAACTTGCCCAGAAAAAAGTACCTGGAGCGATTTCCACCTACTTTTTATATCAGTATTTTTTCCTTGAAAAATAACGCAAATCATTTTTAAAATGCAAAACTATGCATGTTATTGCTTCCCCCAAGCTAATCCTGCTCCAGCCCATCTTATTTTTCTCTTGGGTAAAAGCACACCTAGGAGTCCTTTTACTAAAGTGTAGTAAGTTTCTGTACCTACCGCACATTACGAGCAAAACCTAACACATGGCACATGCAATGGCGCTGCATGTTTCCTGAAAAGCTCCCTAACTCATCTTAGCAGCATTCACAATTAACATAGGGTCACATAACGCCAACCACTGAGGTTTCATTAAGTGCACCCGTGCCATCTACAGTATTGGCATTTAGAATATGGTAGTTACCTCTGTGTTAACCCAATGTACATCCAACATCCTATCCAGCCCCCACCTCATCATGCACTAAACAATTGTTGTTGTTGTTAAGTGCCGTCGAGTCGGAGTCGACTCATGGCGACCCTCTGGATAGCTATCCTAAATTGTGTTCTGTCTTCAGTCAGGCGGCTCATTGTTGACAGACTGGTACCCGTAGCTGCTGTTATTGTATCGATCCATCTCATTGCTGGCCTTCCTCTGCTGGCTACTTTAGCGTGTGGTAGCTATACCGTGAGTCTTCACTAACCTCTTGGCGTGCTGTGACTGTTAGCGCACTTTAGAAAAAAAGAGCCTGATATTTTTAACCACTTGATCACACTTTTATCCAGGGATAAGTTGGGTAATTTACAAGAGTAAATGGCCTTTGAAAATGGTTTCTCCTATATACGCTTCCTTCTCTGTTAAATCTTGTTTCTACAAATAAGTTATATGTTTCTAAAAGATTCATATTTGGATGATTGTGAGTGAAGGAAAGAGATGACGTTTTGCTTTATGATATACAGTACTGTACAATAATTTGCTTGGTTGTGTTTCCTCTGGCTGACATCTCACCCTGCGGGCATTCCAGCTATTGACATGTGAGCTTTATTTACAGCTCATGGGGGAAAGTGGATTCCATTAAATGAAAAATACAACTAGTGTGCCCTGTTTGGTCATCTTGTGCCTGTCTGTAACTTATGTTCTGTTAGAAAACTCTGGTTTGTTTGTATTGCCAAGCTACAGATAAGTTTGCCAACTAACTCCCTTTTTTCAGGATAGACAAATATAGTCCTGGTTTTACCCCATTGCAAGTAACAACTTGTAGTTCAGATGTCCTTAGGAAATTCATGAGGGATATCAAAATTAGAAGTCTGTGTATGCGAAGGGTTGATGGGACTAGATCTTGGAGCCAGTTTGCAATCCTATCTACAGATGTATGCAAAGGAATGCCATTGGATATTGGTTCAATGGATAGTTCAGATTTCACCCAAATCTGCTTAGGGAGATGGACTGAGTTTTATCAGGCAGACCAGGGTAAAATTAGAAGGAAGTCCCAAAAACTCTAAAATGGGTTGAATAAAATCCATGAGAAAGCATTCATTCTCTTCATTCTCTTGGCCATGCAATGATTGCATAGTATAGATAATGTTCCTAATTGCTTATATGGTGATGATGGTCTGAGTAGGAGTCCTGTGAGATTCATGGATAAGCTGGGAGAACATTTCTGGAACCAGTGGTATATATGATATATTATAAATGGAAATGAGAGGAAATCTCTATCTGGCTATTATTTTGACCCAATTATAGCTGCTAAATTAGAACATTGAAAGATTCTGCACAAAGAGTTTCTGAGAGTCCGATTGAACAGTACAGCTTGGCTACTATGAGAACCGAAGACTAGATGGTTCCTCCTTTATGGATAAAAATAAACATCTGCAAAGGACATACAGTGTGCAGCAAAGACTTAGATTATTAGCTGTTTAAATGTGATTGCAATGTCCTTTGGAATCACTGACAGTGATTATAGGTTTACTATGTGAAATATCTATTGTGCCTTAACTGGGATGAACAAAAATTATAGTGATTAAATTAATGTTAATGCTATCGGGAAGCTTTGCAATTTGATGCAGGAAAAAGACCACCTAATGACTAGAAAACTGCTGTGAAATGTTGCAAAATATCATGCAACTTCACTTGAAAAATGGTGCTATATATAGGGAGTTGCAAATCTCTCCACATTAGATTTGATGGGAGTGGAGGAGTAGCCTATTAGTTAGAGCAATGGTCTGGTGACCAAGAGACCAGGGTTTGATTCCAATTGACACTCCTGGTAGCCTTGGGCAAGTCACTTTACCCTCCATTGCCTCAGAAGAAAGTCCTGGCAATCTGTTTTCAGTCTCACTTTCCACTGCATTGACTCGACAACACATATTGCATTAGATTTCATGAAAGTTCATCTTTATTTTTTTTTAAAGTTTCAAACAATTCATCCAGCTCTGTCTAACTTGAGTAAGGTCCAACAATTTGCTAGACATTAGAATTTGTCGAATCTCCACGTGACATCTGCCAGCTTGAAAAGTTCCTTGGAAGCAGTCCAAAGCTTTAGTACAGATGCTATAAAAGGGTCTGTGTGGGCACTGGGAGCGTAGTGGTGAATACAAGATGGCTGGAAATTAACTATGCTCTACATTGTCATCAGTGTACATCACATTTTTAAAAATTAAAATTAAGTGCTGTTTTTTCTATGGGGAAAGGTTTAGACTCAAACCTATCTTACTGAGTCTTTACAAATACCTTGTGTCAATTCGATGGAAGCCCAAATTGTCTGTCTTCAAGGACTCCAGTTTGTGATATTTTGGGAGGTGTTCTTTTGAAGCCACAGGTAGGAAGAGATGAGCTGCCCTCGTTCCAGGATCCAAAGATCTCATTGGGCTCTGAGGAATGTGAGTCCCTCTGTGAAGAGAGAGCAGGATGAGATGGATTGTTCTGGGTCTGTGGTTGATAATGTCGGGTCCGATATTCAGTTGGGCAGGCTAGGCACCACTATGGCGCATAGCCATACCTGCCCACCCTCAACCCCAGATATTCAATGCAGTATTACTGCTACCTGGTATCTCTAGTCTCTGCCTCTGCTCCTCCCTGGAACGCCCATGACACGCCCAGATGCTAAGCGGTAAGCATCGGAGTAGGTAAGGGCCATAATCAGGGATATTCAGCAGCACTTACAGTGTTAGTGCCATTGAACATCCTTCTCAACGGCAGGACTTTGGGGCCAGGAAGTTCTCAGACCATGATGAGATGAAGAGGCAGTTCAGAAACATGAGATTAAGAACTGCTAGCAGAGAATTTCTGATGTTGAACAGAAAGTGGAAAAGATTTGAGAATGTAATCGTTTTTTGATGAAAGGGAATTTAATGTTTTCCTTGACAGTAATTTGGAAGCCAGGGAGAATATGGTTAGGGGAAGGAGCGTTCACCTGATAGATTTTCAGAGATCTAAATTGGTTTTCCCAATTGCTATGTTGAAAAGTATCTCTGAGAAGCTTTAAAAGTTCCAAATAAAGCTATTGCTATGGGAGGGGAGGGGAGGCGATAGTCACTGGTGCAGTTAGTGCTTGTAAAGCCACTAGCTATCACTACTGATGTCTAACCCCAGATATTCAATGCCAGGGCCATATCCAACCAATGGCATGGAATATCTAGGTTTGCCAAAGAACCCGGAAGCTAACTGGATAGCGGCTCGGTATCACTGCTGCCCAGTTAGCGACAGGTACCACATCCACTCTGCCTCAGAACATCCCCAGAATGCCCCGATACTAACCGCTTAGCATTGGGACAAGTAGCGGCCGCACCCACGAATATTCAGCGGCACTAACCATGCTAGTACTACTGAGTATCCAGCTCAGCAGCATTTACATGGTTTGCAGGTCCTCGAACCATGTAGATGCCTTTGAATATTCCCCACCTCCGCCCGATTTCCAAAGCATATTACTCGTATCTCTAGCCTTTCAAATAAAATCGAAGGGTATGGGCAATTTTCTTAATCACAACAATCTTTGGAAACATCCAGTCTTACTGAACTGTTGGAATCCTTTCAGGATAAAGATTGATTTCCTCTTCTTTGACTGTTTGCCGGGTTGTAGACTTTGATCCTGATTTCTTGCTTAGATTTGTTTCGCACATAAGGATGCCGTGTTCTATAGCATGAAAATCATTATGTTTCCTGTTGTAACAAGCTAGGAGAAAAGATTTCCCTTTATGAGGTCGCCAGTAGTACAACCTGGTGGTTCTTTTTGGCTACATTTTCTCCTGTAAGGGCCCTATTTACTAAAGCGCGTTAAGATTTTCCTGTTACTGTGCATTAATTGCAGAAATTAGCAGGCAGCAAGGTGCAGTCCCTGTCCATTTTCTGCCCAATTCCACATTAGCTATAAACACAGGAATTGCTTCTTGCTAGCTGCTAAGATGTTACATTAATTGTGAACGGTGCATTAACTGTTGTGCGAACAGCGAATACATCTTAGTAAACAGGATCCTAAGGGGGTCAATGTAGAAGCTCTAATCATGATTTGGACATCTGAAAATAGGTATGCAGATGTCCAAATCATGCAAATGCCCTTGGAGCCATTTTATAAAACAGCTCCAAAAATATAGACGTCCCCAGCACGGGGGGTGTCTGAGGTGTTATAGGGACCTTAGATACACACACCTCATTTCAGAAATGGCCAGCATTTTTTCACTCCCATCCAAATCTATGCCTGCTGCAGGGCACGAATAGGCATCTGGAAAGTGCTCGTTTTTCCAGGAAAGTAGTTGGAGGGTGTAGAGAAGATAGAACTCTGTTATCCTCAGGACAATCTACAATAGTGAAAGGAATTGAAAGTATTTGGGGATACCCGTTGTATGGTGGCCGAGCTGCAAAACATCTCCACTACTTGTATGACAGGGTGGGGAACATCTCCGGTCTGCGATACAGTTGCAGGGGACATCTATGTAGACACCTCTGACGACGTCCATATTGGGGACATCCACATTTATAGAATCAAATCTTGGCTTGAACTTGCCTGCCATTTTTGAGGACATATTGGCCTGGACATCCCTGATAGCAGACAGACATCCTTTCTAAAATGCCCTTTTATGTGTGCTATTAAATATCTTTGGTGAAGTATATAGTTTACGAGTCTGCACATCTTAGCAGGATTTTGTCCAGCATGGTTGTTCAGAAGCTACAGAGATCATCAACTCCTATACTGCTAGTGCCACTGATTCTGATAATCATTTATGAGATGCAGGGCTGTTTGCTACTTACGGCGCTTTTCTAATCTTTATGATGTAATTCCCCTTCTGTATGGTTCAGGCAGCTGCCCTACTAACTGCTTGGCAGTCAAGGGGGAACGCTAATCTAAGTGCCTTGTTTGCAGTCTTTCAATCTTGTGCTCATAGAATTTAATATTAGGGTTCTTTGATGTGGTCCAGCAATCGCTAGGAGGCTCTTGGCCCTTCACACCTCTTTCCTTCTCTAATAAAAGTATCCAGGCCATAATTTGCATTCTGAACCAAGTGTTTACTTCACTTTACAGTCACTGAACAATAACAGCAATAACAATTGACAGAGGCAACAAATAAGAACTGTTACAAGCAGTTAACTCCTTCTCCTTAGTCAAAATGGTTGCATGCAAATTACTCCTTTCTCATCTCAGTTAGGTTATCACACTCCCTTTAATATCTTAAGCTGAACGGTTGCTCCATTCTTTATTACTCCTGAACCTTTGTTACTTAGTTTGGTTTCCCTGAGTGGGAGCCCCTCTCTCCTGTTTCTAGTACTCTTTCCCAGTGTACCTGAAACTGGTGGTGATGCAGACACAGGTCCCCTGTACTGTGTGGGGTTCACTCTTGGATCTGGTGTCACTTTTGTATGATGCCTTCCTTTCTTCCTGAGATGGTAGCATCTGTAGATGCAGGTCCCCAAAACTGCACTGAAGTGCTCCTGGCCCTGATGGACTGGAAGTCTGAATTGTTGGTACATTTCTTGGAGCCTTTCTCTTTTACTGTTGGATGCTATGACTTTCCCTCTTTTAATACAGACAGAGACAGCCTCCTCCTGAGACAGGGGGGTGCTGGCAGATTTTGCAAAGACATCAACCCTCTGTTCTCTTCCTCTATGCTGCTGCTCTCAGCCTGTTGCTCCATGTTGATGATGTGAGGGACTGTGCCAAAGATACCTCCCTAAAGGACAGACACCCTTGTTCACTTCTGATACCAGAAGCAGAGTTTTGTCTTTGGGAGTGGTTAATATGACTTGCATTTTCTGTCCCAGAAGAGTCTCCTCCCAGCATTATGTGATTGGCACAAGAACCTAACCAGTTCTGGAAAACATTAGATGTTTTTTCCAAACCACATTGTAGTAATTTAGTAGGGACACTGGATGGTGCTTCTGCTCAAACAGTAACAACCAAGCCGTCTCTACAATGATGATGTTTTTTTCTGAAATTGTGCATTGGTTTCCCCTTATTGGTGGACTATGATATGATAGAGTTCTATAAATTCATGAATGGAGTAGAACGAGTAAATGTAGATCGGTTGTTTACTCCATCAAAAAGCAGAAAGACTAGGGGACATGCAATGAAGCTACAATATAACCCATTTAAGACTAACAAGAAAAAATATTTTTTCACTCAAAACGTAATCAAACTCTAGAATTTGTTACCGGAGGATGTAGTAAAAGCTGTTAGTGTGGCTGGGTTTAAAAAATGATTTAGACAAGTTCCTGGAGGAAAGGTCCATAAGCCATTATTAAAGAGGACCCGGAAAATCCACTGCTTACCCCAGGACGAACATTGTGGAACCTGTGTACCTTTTTGGGACCCTGCCAGGTACTTGTGACATGGATTGACTACTGTTGGAAACAGGATATTGGGCTTGATGGACCTTAGTCTGAACTAGTATGGCATTTTTTATGTTCTTATGACTTTGATCATACCTATACAGGATTTTTTAAAATTATTTTGTTGCTTCTTTATATATTTAGATGTATGACTGCTATCTTCTGTACAAGATTGTTTCTTTGTACTATTTCTGCAATTTGAATAAATCTATAAATTAACAAGTGGATAAAGCATATGTAATATGGCTCATAGAAATCTTTCCAACCCTCAGTGTGTGCATGTATATATGTGTTTGTGGTTGCATTGCCTGTATACTGTATGAGCCCAATTCCATCCCCGACGTCCAGGCCCTCTGTGTGCCCGGTCAGAACCGGACGCACAGAGAGAGTCGCAATTCTGATCCCGTGGGGCACGTCTAGCCCCATGGGATCAGAATCGTGAACAGGCCTGTACGTGCAGGCCATGACCCTGATTCCACCCAGCCTGCACGTACAGTCCTTGCCCAACTAACTCAGTCAGTGCTTTTCAATGGAGCCGTGGCGCCATGGTGTCCGGTTGCTATGGCAACACAGCTCCACCAGAGAGCCTCAATCCCTGGCCGCCGGTTCACAAAGTGCATTCCCCACAGCCCGACCCCCGATCTGGCCTCCCAGGGCCAGGGTCGGGCTGCAGGGAATGCCCTCTGCCACCTGCCACCCCTTCCCAGCCCTGGGCCTGCCATTCCTTCCACATCCCTCAGAGGTGGAATAAGTTCCCCGTCCAAGCTGTCAGCCCCGGATGTACAGAGTCAACATTGGAATCGACTCTGTACGTTAGACGGGGTCAGGAGGGGGAAGGAATAGCCCCATATGTGTCTGTGAGTGTGTCTGACCTGGAGGAGAGAGGGAAGAGGCAGTTACTGTATAAAGGAGCAATACCCAAACATTTCATTAGTATAGAACTCAATTGTAACAATATATCTAACCATTAGGTGTCACCGTCAACAGATTCTAAAAGATGAATTTTACAGTTTAACCACAAGTTGCCCCAGTCCTAAGGCAGCAGGTATAGCCATGCATCTCCACCATTAGGAGGCCTTTTACAAAGCAACCAGTAGCAAACTGAGTGGTTCAGTCGTTACATGTGACTGTAAATAGTAACCATTAAGAAAGTAATGCAGTCCATTCTCTAGGTTTCACAGTAGAATATACCATAAATAAAATGAAATGCACATCTAAATCGGTATGAACAAATCCAGAAGGAATAGGGGAGTGATAGCATGGGGAGGAGAAAAAATATACAAGCATGCCTTACGGAATTATTTCTAACCACTCTGCATATGTATCTGTGTTTTGTGTATGTGTGTGCTTATGTTTGTATCTGCATTGCCTGAGTGTGTGTGTGTGAACACACATGTGTTTTTATCTGTGTTGACTGTGTGTGTGTGTGTGTACTTGTTTGTATCTGTGTGTCTCTATCTGTTTGTTCTCTGACCCATGGAAGGGAGAGGAGAGGAGACTTAAATAAACTGGTTCTCAAAAGTTTCATTGGTTTTCTAAAGAACAATCAAATGAAACCAAGCATGATAAAAACATATTTAGCTACAGTATTAGATGACACTATCAATAGATTTCAAGAGATGAATTTTACTGTTTAACGTACTGTGATCCCTAACGGAAGAACCATGATACTGTACTACCGCTAGGGGGCTTTGGGTGCCATTTTGAATGTGGGTACACAGTAGTCACTGTGGAGACCACCATTGTGCTGGGAAGGAGTTAGAGGGGCTTGAGAAGTTCAAGAACCAGGCTATTGGGATGGTTGATGGTTTGGAGAGTTTAGCAATCAGGGTGAGTTTTCATGAATCCTGCACTCACTGTTTAAATGATAGCAAGCCTAACTTGGTGCATGTAGTGATCACAGCTGTTGCAACACAAAATGAAATTTACCGTGCAAATTACTCCACAGTGGTAGTCAGGAACAAATACTTTTTGTACCTGAATATAATTCACCTTGAGCTACTACTGAGAAAGGTGTGAGCTACTGTAAATCCAAATCTCTTCCCTTCTCTTGAGGTGTGACAAGTTAGTGACTCGTGCAGTAAATTGTGCTGCAGTTAAATTGCAAATTTTGCCACAATTTAGTAAATAGACATCTAAATTCCCTAAATGCAGCTGACCAACTAGATTTAGGGAAGTTAGCTAGGGCTGAAAATTGTCACTGGCCACCCATCTCCTCCAACAAGTCACCCAATAGAAAAGTCATCAGCTGCCTGTTCCACCCTTTCTCCAGTTCTGATATTTTAAAAATAGTAATCCGGTGATCTAGTAGCTATCAGTAATTCACTTGAGCATCTGCATTATAATGGACATGGTAATAAGTGTTTGGCATGTTGTAACAGGACAAAATTCAGGAAAAATGTGGGGTAAACATGTTATAAAGGGGAAAGCCAAAAAAACCACTGGGGTCTACAGCTTTGCTCCATGAATGAACTAGGGTAGACTGCATCGATCTTATAATCCTGATCTGTCATCATGTGCTGCATTTCTATGTGTGATTGATTACTTTACCTCCACAACACTCAGTCTACTGGGTTCCTTGTATATTTCTTTAAATCAAGCAAATAAACACTCAGTCTCCCTTCTTTTTAAGAAGACTAATAACTTTATTACAAAGAGAAAAGGATTACCAAACATGCTTTCACTGTTTGTAGAAACCATGCTGACAGGTTAGGATACAACCCTCTTAAAACTGGTTTCTCATCGAGTCTGTCTTACATAGAATTCTGATGATCTTAATGTCGGAACTTTTGGGCTTCTTCATTCTCATAGCTTCAGATCTTCTGAAGCTAAATGGATTATAGATTCAATAATTCTTTAGAAAATGCGCAGGTGATGTGTAAATGATCAGAAACAGAGAAAATGACAGCAGATAGACCCTATGGCCTATCCTGTCTGCCCATCTATACCAATTACTAAGTTCTATGGGCCCAATATTGAATTGAGCCAGCTATGCGCCAATACGGTGCAAAGCTGTCCCAGCCAACCTCTAACCCCAGATATTCAATGCCGGGATCATATGTGGCCCTGGCATTGAATATCCGGGATTGCCACACATGTCCCAGAGCTGCAGAAGCTAACCGGGTAGTGGCAATATTGCACCGCTGCCCAGTTAACTCCCGCGGGTAAAACTATGCCAGTTTTTGCTTTACCTAGTTTTACTCACAGGTCACTAACCAGATAACGGTGCAATATCGCCGCTACCCGGTTAGCGAATGTAGCTGCCTCTACTCTGCCCTAGAACACCCATGACATGCCCCGATACTAGCATCGGGGCATGTAAGGGAGGTAATCAGGGATATTCAGTGTCACTAACCATGTTACTGCCATTGAATATCCTGTTCAGCAGCATTTACATGATTTACAGGTCTGTAAACCATGTAAATGCCTTTCGAATATTGGGGCCTACATTCCCTTCCTCGCTCTCAGAGATTTTCTGTGCTTGACCCATGCTTTTTGAATTCCAATACAGTCCTCGTCTCCACCACCTCCACCAGGAAGCTGTTCCACACATCTATCACCCTTTCTGAAAAGAAATGTCCTTATATTACTCCTGAGTCTATCTCCTTTCGCCTTCATCCTATGCCCCTTCATTCTAGAACTTCTTTTCGATTGAAAGAGGCCTGCCTCCTGTGCGTTTATGCCATAGAATTACTTAAATCTCTCTATCTCCTCTCTCCTGCCTTTCTTCCAAAGTGCACATATTGACATAGTTAAGTCTGTCCTCATATGGAAAAGAAAGTCACCGACCACATAACCCCAGTTCTAATGGATCTGCACTGGCTCCCAGTGGCCGCCCGCATCATCTACAAACTGCTCATCACAACATTTAAACTCATCAATGGCATCGCACCATCCTACCTCAATAACCTAATCACTATTCAACCTAGCAACAGGAGCAGGAGAACTATGAATCTCAACACCCTATGTATCCCGACCAGCATAAGATCTGTCAAGGCCGAAACAAGCAATAGGGCGTTCAAATACTCAGTGCCAACCCAATGGAACCAACTACCGCATAAATTAAGGCTCACAAACAACCTGAACGAATTTAGACGAAAACTGAAAACCTATCTGTTTCAAACCCACTACAACTTGATCTAACTGCAATACCCTACCTCAACCAGATCTCCTCTGCCGCACTCGGCAGCATATAATCCAATTATATAGTCATGTATAACTTGTACACCTTGGCAACTAATTCCGTACAAATTGTATATAACCATGTATAGCCTGTACACCTTGGCAACTAATTCTGTACAAATTGTATATATGGGGCCCCCCCCCCCAATCTACTGAAATCAAATGTATACCTTGATCTGTGTGCTTTAATCAAATGTGTATCGTATCCAAATGCTTGTCCCGTGTTACGTAATCATTGACTAATCAAAATGTAAAACTGAAATCTCAATGTACCGTACAATACATTATGATTCTGTAAAGTAAACCGCTGCTGATCATAGGAAGCAGCGGTATACAAGTGTTTACTAAATAAATAAAATAAATAAATAAATAAATATGCTTTATGATGACCATGGGCCATTTTAGTAGTTGCTCTCTGGTCCGATTCCATCTTGTTTTTGTCTTTTTGAAGGTGCGGCCTCCAGAATTGTTGTGCATATAGTACTCCAAATGAGGTTTCATCTCGGTTTCCTGCTGATTATTTCTTTCTCAATGCATCCAAGCAAGTTTTTGGATTTTGCCATCATCCTTTCTACCTGTTTGGTCACCTTAAAGTCATCAGGTATGATCACTCCTAGGTCCCATTCTTCTTTCCTGCACAAAAGTACAGTACTTCATCTACTATACAGTACCACTCTCAGCCCAAATCCATGACCCTGCATTTTTTAGCGTTAAATCTTAGCTGGCAAATTCTAGACCATTCTTCATTCTTCACTCGATCCTTCCTCATGTTCATCACACCTTCCAAGGTGTCTACTCTTTTGCAGATTTTGGCATATCCACAAAGAGGCATATATTACTCACCAGCCTTCCACAATATTGCATACAAAAAATATTTTAAAAAATGGACCAAAGACTGATCCCTGTAGCACTACTTTTATTGCCTCCCACTCAACCATTTTCTAACCCAGTCAAGCACTTCAGGGACCATACCAAGGGCACATGGTTTATTTATAAGTCACCTATACCAACCATGTCAAAGGCCTTGCTGAAATCTAAGTACACCACATCTGGTGCTCTCCCTCAATTCAACTTTCTGGTCATCAAGACAAATGAATTAATTAAATTTGTCTGAGAAAACCTACCAGTAGCAAAACCATGCTGCCTCAGATCCATTGGATTCCATAAAATGCACAATTCTCTGTTTTAGTAGCATTTCCATTAATTTACTAACTAGAGGTAAAATCCCTTACTTCTACTTTTGTGAAAAGAGGAACCACATCGTCCCTTCTCCAGTTTTCCGAGACGACTCCGAACTCTAAAGGAGCATTGAAAAGTTCAGATGCAGATCCACCAGACAGGGTCAGCCCAACCCTTAGGCAAACTAGGTGGGTGCTTAGCATGGCAACTTCTAGGTGGCAGCAAAGATCAGGGCATTCAAAACTAAACATAGATTCTGACAGCCAGGGGGACGTAGGGGGACGTAAGGCTTAATGTTTGCCTAGGGTGCCAACACCTTGAACTAACTCTGGGGCCAGCCCTTCGACCAGAAATTATCAATGTTCCTTCAATACTTTTGGATATATCCCATCTGACCCCATCACTTTTTCTACTTTTAATTTAGCTGGTTCCTCACAAATATAGTCTTCTGAAAATTGTTTGAGGGCTACCTCACTTCCATTCTTATTTGTCTTTATTTTTTGTGATCCTAATCTGGACCCTTCATCTGTTAAACAAATTATTTCTTTATTTATTTTATTTTATTTCCACTTTATCCTCATGGCTTCTATATATTCCTCCTCTTCATCCTTGAGTCTGGCAATACCACTTTGCATTTCCACCTGCCACTAACATATTTCAAAAAAAAGTCTTTCCCGCCCATCCCCATTTTCCCGTATTGGCTATTTTTAATTCCATTTGCATCTTCGCTTTCTTGACTACTCTCCCAGCCTCTCTTTGCTTTTACAGCTATTGTTGCTTGTCTTCCTCTTTCTGCAATCTCATGTAGTTTTATCAAGGCGAATCTCTTTTACCTTATCTTTTTCAGCTACTTCTTTTGAGATCTTCCTTTTCCTCTTACTTTTATTTACTTTCCTAAGAAAAGCATATGTTGCCCTCAAAATCTCCTTCTGTTTGTGCTCACTGCTTTTCTACTTACCCCAGATGTTCCTATCCAGCTAGTGACTCCTTGAGGTATTCCCACCATCTTGACAAAGTTAGTTTTTCCTGAAGTCTAGAACCTTCACTTTTGAATGGACTATCTCCACCCATGTCTCAAGATCACTGGATGCCAGATAAGAATACCGTTACAGTGGGTGATTATCTACATTGTGCTATCATAATACAAGGAATGGAAGAAGAATACTGGGTCTTTATTAGTGAGGAAGTAAAGAAGCCATCAGTTAACTAGGGTAATAAAAATGGGCGGAGTAGATGGTCTTAATGGTTATCTGCTGTCAATGTCTATGTTAATACAGTTACGGAAGAGCCCAAAGGTTTGACCACTTCACTGCTATCTATGAACACTTCTCATGAGGTCTGGCATCATTCTGGACATGATCATACATAGCTCAGTTTAAACCTTAGCAATCTGGAGAAATCCATAGCACCAAATGTAAATTAATGACATATACATCAGAAGCCCGGTTAACTTAAAGGTGGCATACAAAGTCTTTAGTTGACTATGCATATTAATTAATCTAAAAATGAAGAATTCACATGAAAAGTGAAGCAAAAGGTTTATTTTATTATAAACAAAACATATTTTAGAATATAGCCTTTTTTTCCGTGTAATTCTACTATTTGTTACTGTGCCCAAAATGCCACAGTTCTTTCTTCAGAGAGTTACAATTCCTGGAAGCTTGAGTGAACATCTCATTCTGGGGAACCTACAGAAAGAAAATAGTTGGATAAGGGGATTTCATGGCATGAGCAGTAAAAATCGAAATATTTCTCAAAATAATCCCTGGGAAGGTCATTCTCATAAATGTTTCTGCAAGAAAAGCAGCATTTCAATGTATAGGAATGACCTGGGACAAAACCACCTGCCCTATGGGTAGCTAAAGGTAGGCACAGAGGAGCATGTTTAATAAAATGTGCTACTTGGTCCTATGCAGTTTAGTATGCACATTGGGCACTGCACTAAAAAGTAGTGTGCTCCTCAATGCCAAAAATCCTGCGATAGAGTGGGCAAAGAGCAGGTCATGGGCAGAATGGCGACACAACTAATGTGGGCGGTAATAGCTCATGCTTACTGCGCTTATTGCCCTTAGTGCAAGTACACTTAATGCCAACTCAATGGGTGGGGTTAGGTGCCCCTCTCCTCCAAGCTGACTTGCAGGGTGCAGCGTCTTGGGCTCCCTGAAGAGAAATGGATGCAAACACACCCTAAAGTTAGTGCAGGCCCCCATGCAAGCAGTAAGTAATGAGGGACATAGATTACAACTTGTCCTGTTTGCTCTTCTTTGATTTTAAGATTGTCGTTCCTTTCCTTATTTTAGACAATATTGTATACCGCTGTGTATGTTCCCCTACCAAGGGCAGTATATTAAGACCAATAAATTGGAACTATAATGCAATCCACATGCGTGTTACCCACATGAGCCTTAGTAAACATGCCCCTTAGTAAACAGAGCCTCTTTGGTGCTGATTTTATTAGCAAATTAAGAAGCAGTGATGTGCACTTGTAAGTGCACATTCATTTTGATTGGACACCTAAACATTTCAAGGGTATGCAAATCACTTGTATGTACATATATCTATGAATTGATCCCCCATGCATAAAGTTCTAGCATGTATATAATAGGTGCCTAAAGAATGAATATGTGAAAAACATGAAAAAATGCCCAAAAATCTGGAAAAATGTTTTAAATGAGCACAAACAAAATTTGCTTTGGCCATGCACATCTCTATTATGCATGTAGATCAGCATTTTAAGCACTTAAGCATGTTCTTACAAGATTGATCCAGGATATGTGCCAACTTTTATGAAATGTATATGTAGGCATTCCCATGAGCGCCAAGAAACTAGCATAAGAAGGAGTGGAGGAGTAGCCTAGTGGTTGGGTCAAGGTACTTCAGGCCGGAAGGTCAGGGGTTCAAATCCCACTAGAGGACAGCAACCTTGGGCCGGAAGGACTGGGGTTTCTAGTCCCACAGGTGCTCCTTGTGGTCTTGGGCAAGCCACTTAACCCTCCATAGCCCATGTTCCCTGTAAAATAGTTCTCTGTGTGCTGTGCTTTCCTGTCTAATCAATGTGTTTATACCTCAAAAATTTCCTGTCATGATTTGACAATTTCCAATCTGTAATCAAAAAACTGCTGCTGATCGCTGGAAGTAGCGGTATACTAAATAATAAAATAATAATAATAAGTCAAAGACTCTGTGAAAAGTCACAGGTCATGAGATGGGTATAAAGGAATAGTAAAGTTATCGACTATCCCTTGGACCATGATAGGGATGATCACTAATAGGTGGAAGGTGGATGGCACCATCAAAATACTATGATAGGTACAAAATACTCTGCACTACAACTAGAAAGTGTTCTGCAGTCTTCAATTGGCTTGTTACTAAGTATCAAAAGAAATGAAACTATTATTACGAGTGGCTAGAGAGGTCTCAGAAACTCAGGCAGTTATTGACTGGTCATATAGAGTCATATGAATGAACTGCCCCTCACACATCAACGATCCTCTATGAAATGCCACTCATTAATACAGGTTTTGTATATAGTAAGATTTAGAAAAAATTGAGTGCTTAACTTATAGACATCCAGCTTCCGGCATTCGTTTCCCGACGCTGTAAAGCGCGCTGGAAATATGCGTTTCACCTTTACGGTTTCATCGGGGAATCACATAAGCACTACAAAAAAGATAAGTCCATTAGGTGCACACTTTCAATACTCTTTGTCAGATATGAAATAATTAAATATAAAAACTGAGGAAAAACATAGACATTCACCTACATTGCAATACGTAATGCTCCCCAGAAGCTTGCAGTCTTTAGCTTTTCAACGGCCACTGAACGCCGCGCATGCGGGCTGGTTTAAATAGGAGCCAGCGAAGCTATCGTTAATTGCTCTAAAGGGCTCAAAAGCAGATTTCCCATTCTACTCGTGCGTTCAGCCCGTCAGGGGTGACTGTTCGTAACATGTAGATCCATTGTTGTTCCCTATAAAGCCTGTTCCTGTGTCCTTCCAAACTGTGGTGTAGTAAGCTGTTCAATACAGAAACATCTTAGTTCTTCATAAGTGTGGTGCATTTCTAAACAGTGTTCTACCATAGGCGCTTCTCGTCGGTTACACTTTATTTTACTCTTATGTTCATTCATGCGTACCTTAAAGGATCGGTTGGTTTTACCTACATACAGTAAGTTGCAGGGACAGTGTATGCAATACACTACATGTGTAGATGTGCATGAAGTTAAACTCCTGAGCTTATATTTTTTACCCCTATGGCAGAAATCCGTCAATTCGTGGGTAATCGTGCATAGATTACAGGTCCCACATTTAAAATGACCAGTCTTAGGGAGAACAGAAGTATGTTGCATCGGCCATAAAACTGCTGGGCTAAGCAGTTCTTTAAGGTTTTTTTGTCGTTTCCAGACGCATCATACTTTAAAATTTTCTAACCCTGTAATACTATTCAGCACATTCAGATGACGTTTCACACTCCATTGAAGATGAAAACTAAACAGGGAGAATGACGTTATTAAATTGACTTGCTGATCAAAATTATCTGGATTCGTCTTTTCTGGGGGATGCAGCAATAGGTCACGATTTATAAATAATGCCCGTTTGTAGGCTTTGTTTATCACTGCAAAAGGATATCCTCTTTGATAAAAATTAGTTTTCAAAACCCGTGCCTGGATCTTAAATTCTTTGACATCAGTACAATTTTGCCTATACCTGATAAATTGGGACACTGGCAAACTGTCTCGTAGCTGTGGGGGGTGGGCACTTGTGTAATGTAAAAATGTGTTCTTATCCGACGGTTTTCTAAACACCAAAGTGCACCAACCCGAAGATGTTTTTGTGACCAAGACATCCAGAAAAGTAATTTGTTCCAAATGATAATTTAAAGTGAATTTAATATTCACATCTACCGTATTTATCCAATTATGAAACTGATGTAATTCCTCTTCTGTTCCCTGCCATAGGACAAAGACGTCGTCTATATATCTCCGCCACAGCCGCGGATTGTTTTTATAGGGTGATGCTGTTAACCATTCTCTCTCAAACTTTTGCATGTACAAGATATCAATGGATGGGGCACAGGTGGCCCCCATCGCAATTCCAGACAATTGATGGTAAAGAATATTTTCAAAAATGAAAAAATTATTAAACAATAATAATGTTGCTAATTCAGACAAAAACCCCAACTGTTCCTCCGAAAGATCTCCCCGGTCAGAAAGTGCCATCATAGCTACTGAATGTGCCTGCGGTTGAGGGATGACAGTATATATAGCGAAACTACATCAAAGGTTACTAGAATGATGTTGGAGTCAGTCGCTAACCATGCATTATCTTGTAGAATCTGCAGAAAATGGGTTGTGTCCTTTATATACACAGGTATTGAGATCATTAAAGGTCGCAAAAAAGAATCCAGGTAAACCGACAGAGGTTCTAGCAATGAGCCTCGGGTAGAGACTATTGGCCTCCCAGGGGGATTGCTAAGGTTTTTGTGAATTTTGGGGACCAAATAAAATTTGGCTAAGATGGAGTCAGATAAATTTAGATAATGCCACTCCTTTTTAGAGATAATTTTGGCCTCTAAAGCCACAGTGGTGACATGTTTAATTTTTTCCTGAAGCAGTGTTGTAGGGTTGGTCTCCAAAACTTCATAAACCTTTGGATCAGATAATTGATGATAAGCTTCAGTACAGAATTGTTCACGGCTCCAGATGACAATCCCACCACCATTATCTGCCCTCCTAATAACTATGTCTGTTCGAGATTGGAGAGCTTGTACAGCTTTTCTTTCATCGGGACTCAGGTGATGTTGATAACTTCGTCGAGTCATTTCTATTTTTTGCATATCCTTTAGAATAAGGTCCCTATATAGCAATAACGAGGGGTGGACCTGGCCCGGTGGAGACCATTTTGATTTAAAAGGTAATGGTATCCGATTTAACTGAGAGGCTCGATCTGTTGTTTCCAATTGAATACCAAAATATAACTTTAAATTAAGCTTTCTAATTAACTGTTCCAAATCAATCCAAAATTGGAAAGCATCATATTGTAAAGTCGGGACAAATGATAATCCCTTGTTCAACACTTGTAGTTGTTCCATCGGTACTATCTTACCGGAAATATTCACAATCAAGGAATTTAAATCTTGCGCCTGGGGGCATCCCGTCGTTGAGGCTTCCCTCGTGTTTCTTCCTTTTTCTTCTTTTGTTGTTCATTCCGGCCTCGTCTAAAAAAGCCTTCTTACGTTGAGATCCCTCCGAGTCAACCGAGTCCATGTCATCAGAAGTATTTTCAAAGCTCACTTGTTTCCTTCTTGTTTGATCTTTTCTCTTGCTGTTCATCCAGGGATAAACATAGCCTTTTTATCAAAGAGGAAATCCTTTTGCAGTGATAAACAAAGCCTACAAACGGGCATTATTTATAAATCGTGACCTATTGCTGCATCCCCCAGAAAAGACGAATCCAGATAATTTTGATCAGCAGGTCAATTTAATAACGTCATTCTCCCCGTTTAGTTTTCATCTTCAACGGAGTGTGAAACGTCATCTGAATGTGCTGAATAGTTTTACAGGGTTAGAAAATTTTAAAGTACGATGCGTCTGGAAACGACAAAAAAACCTTAAAAAACTGCTTAGCCCAGCAGTTTTACGGCCGATGCAACATACTTCTGTTCTCCCTAAGACTGGTCATTTTAAATGTGGGACCTGTAATCTATGCACGATTACCCACGAATTGACAGATTTCTGCCATAGGAGTAAAAAATATAAGGTCAGGAGTTTAAGTTCATGCACATCTACACATGTAGTGTATTGCATACGCTGTCCCTGCAACTTACTGTATGTAGGTAAAACCAACCGATCCTTTAAGGTACGCATGAATGAACATAAGAGTAAAATAAAGTGTAACCGACGAGAAGCGCCTATGTTAGAACACTGTTTAGAAATGCACCACACTTATGAAGAACTAAGATGATTCTGTATTGAACAGCTTACTGCACCACAGTTTGGAAGGACACAGGAACAGGCTTTACTTTATAGGGAACAACAATGGATCTACATGTTACGAACAGTCACCCCTGACGGGTTGAACGCACAAGTAGAATGGGAAATCTGCTTTTGAACCCTTTAGAGCAATTAACGATAGCTTCGCTGACTCCTATTTAAACCAGCCGCATGCGCGGCGTTCAGTGGCCGTTGAAAAGCTAAAGACTGCAAGCTTCTGGGGATCATTACGTATTGCAATTAGGTGAATGTCTATGTTTTTCCTCAGTTTTTATATTTAATTATTTCATATCTGACAAAGAGTATTGAAAGTGTGCACCTAATGGACTTATCTTTTTTGTAGTGCTTATGTGATTCCCCTGATGAAACCGTAAAGGTGAAACGCATATTTCCAGCGCGCTTTACAGCGTCGGGAAACGAATGCCAGAAGCTGGATGTCTATAAGTTAAGCACTCAATTTTTTTCTAAATCTTACTATATACAAAACCTGTATTAATGAGTGGCATTTCATAGAGGATCGTTGATGTGTGAGGGGCAGTTCATTCATATGACTCTATACGACCAGTCAATGACTGCCTGAGTTTCTGAGACCTCTCTAGCCACTCGTAATAATAGTTTCATTTCTTTTGATACTTAGTAACAAGCCAATTGAAGACTGCAGAACACTTTCTAGTTGTAGTGCAGAGTATTTTGTACCTATTATATTATAGCTCTGACGAAAGGAGACCGCAATTGAATATTGTGAGATACCATCAAAATACTGCCTAGATCAGGTCACTCCTTCAAACTGGATGGCCCCACAAGGAGGAGACTGATCAGGGAAGCAACCACCTGGCCATGGTCAACTTTGAAAGAGCTACTGGCTTCCATAGCTAAGACTGATCAAAGGGTGCATGTGACAACAATACTCCAACCACTTCTTAAATCTGGCCAGTACTGTAGGGTGGCAAGAACAATGCCATCATCCAAAAAAACCCACTTTAAATTGCATTTGAAGTAAACAAGGGAACATTCAAAAGATATTATAGCCATGTGGCAAAGACTTTTCTAGTCTGACTACACTTAAATATAAGTGACCTGAATGCAGAGCTCTACTTGTGGTACAAATCCAACTCAGTATATCACCCAGAGAATACCATCCCCAGCCTGTAGCATGCTGGTGGCGCGGCATCATTTCATGGAGATGTTCTCATCAGCAGGGACCGGGGTGGTTGTCAGGATAGAAGGAACAATGAATGGAAAAAAAAGTATATAAAAATCCATGAGGAAAATCTGCTGCACTCCGCAATAAAGTTGAAACCAGAGGGAATTTCATCTTATCATATGACAACGACCCAAAGCACATAGCCCAAGCTATGGTGGAGTGGCATATAACCAAAAAATAAATGTCCATCAGAGTCCTAACCTCAATCCAATCAAAAATCTATGGCATGACGAACATTGTTGTTCAACACTCTCTAAGGAACTTGACAGAGCTTGAAACTGACAAATCCCAGCTGTGCAAAATTGATAGAGAATTATCCCAACAATCTGACAGCTGTATTTACTGCCAAAGGTGTTTCCAGCAATTACCAAATCAGTGGAATGGAGCTTATCTAATTTTTGCATTTCACTTTTTGGGGAACAGACTATGCTTTCTTCCGCAATAAAACATTTTCCCCCTTAAAGCGTGGCATATGACATTTTGATAAGTGGAAAAATCTCATCATTTAAAAGCATGCAAGTCTAATGCACTGATGGGGGTGTAGACTTTCAATAGACACTGTAAATTTCCATATCTAAGTAGACTAACATGGCAACCACAACTGAGAGCTCGATTCCCGTAGGGGCACGTCCGGGCCACCAGATGGCCTCAAGCAAGATGGGACCGTTTGGACCCGATTCTGGACCGCGGGAAAAAAAGATGGCCCACAGTGGCCAGAAACGGTGGCCCACGGTGGCCAGAATCGGGCCGGAGGACAGTCCAGCATGCCCCTGCTGCCTGCGGGGATGTCCTCCCTACAGGCACTCCTGACTAATGCAGCTCTGGCCCTGCTTATTCCCAACACCCGACCCAAGGCTGACCTGCCATGGCCTGGATCGGGTGGCAGGGACCCCCCTCCACCCGGCCCCTATCGTGGCAAAAATGCTGCTTGTTTCAACTTTGTAGACATCCCCATAGACCTCCATATTGGGCACATCCACATTTGTGAGATCATGCCTGAACTTGCCTGCTTTTTTTTTTCAGACATTCTCACTTGGATGTCCCAGATTGCACTTGGACGTCGTTTGTAAAATATGCCTTCAAAGGTCCTCTAGCCCACTATCTAGGGCCGGCCCCAGAGTTGGTTCAAGGTGTTGGCATCCTAGGCAAACCTTAAGTTTTATACTCCCTAGACGTCAAAATCTGTTTCTTAGCTTTGAATATCTACTCTTTGCCGCCCCGAGAAATTGCCATCCCTGGATGATAGCTTAGTTTACCTGAAAATTGGGTCAGCCCTGCCACTATCCTGTTTCCACCAGTGCCTGATCCAGGTTGCAAGTACCTTGGGGGATCCCAAAAAATAACTAGTTTAAATGCTACTTACCTACAGGGATAAGCAGTTGTTTTCTCCATGTTTACCTTAATAGCAGTTTACAGGCTTTTTCTCCAGTTTCCTATGCCAACTGCTTTTACCACATTTTCCTGTCCTATCCATATGGACAGACAGATAACTATATACAGTCAACTGGAATCTCTCCAATAGGCGGTATCGTTTATGGGAAACACTTTTCAAATTATTGGGCCTGATATTAACAGGGATTAATGCTGTAGCAGACTTGCTAACCATGTTAATTCCCTTGGCTGGGATATTCAGTGGCAGTAACACAGTGACGCTGAATAAACACGGGTGCTACTGCTGCATGTTCCGAGCAGTGGGGCATTTCAGGGACAGTCCAGGGGTGGCACCTGGCGATAACCAGGCAGCAGTGATATCGAGCCGCTACCCAGTTATCTCAACATGGTGAAAGTCAAGCACAGTACAAAACTGGTCTAACATTTGCCATTGAAGCTAACCAGACAGTGGCTGAATATCATTGTTGCCCGGTTAGTTTCACAGTAGTCTGGGCAACCCAGATATTCAACGATGGGGCCCGGATATGGCCCAGCAATCAATATCAAGGTCTAACGTCCAGCAGCAGTGACTAGTCACTTTAGCAGCACTAGTCCCTGCCACTGAATATCTGGCCTGACAGTTATATGTAACTATTGCTATTCTTATTAATCCCACCCCAAAACTGAACATGGATTCACAATTCAAAAATGAATGCATATTCACCTTCATCATTTAGCTATTATTATTTATTGCAGCTGCTCCTAAATATTTTACCTTGTTCCTCCTCTGTTTTCCGAAGGTATTTCATCATGATACTATTTACATCAGCTTCTTTCCCTTCAGATCTCTTAGCTCCTTGGATGCCTCCAGTTGGCGATTTGGCAGTAGATCCCTCACCTTCCAGGCTTTGAATTCTAGGCCGACTCTTTACACTGTCAGCACTTTTAAAAGAAACTATGGAACCAGAAGAGGATGAGGAATCTGATAAATTGGCAAGATCTTCCCCAGAACTTGAACTTTTCTTTAAAGTTTTCTTTATTCCAGAGGAAAACTGAAAATCGCCATCCGGCGGCAGATCACCAAAATGGACGCTCAGTGGTCTGGGACCTTCAGTTTTATTCCTGACAGACTTGGACAAGTTGGTTGCTGAATGAGCTCTACGAACTGCAGGAAGAAATTCATCAAACGTGTCATCAACTTTCCTCTCAAAATTTAGACTCGTTACCTTCCAAGCTGATGAATTCCTTTCAGTCCCATCTTCCATAAGAGTGGAAAATTTTTTATTTTGGAATACGATAGGCTCTTTTCCAATATCAGGATCACTAGCTTCCTCTACTGATGGCTCAAGGCACTTTCTCCTAGGTTGTAACCCTGTTATCGGTGAGCTAATTTTTAAGCAGGCCCGGCTAGTAGTACTTTGAGGCTGAAGAAGTGATTCACAGGAGCCAAACTTTGTGATTCTTTTAACTGGTGGTGAAAAGGATGGATTTAAATTTTCAGATGGTATGCATCTAAGGCTAGATGAACGCATTAAGCCTAAATCTGCTGAAGATTCTATATTTTCTGAATGCTCTTGAATAGCAAGTCTTCCAGAAAACTCATCATCATCTTCTTTGGTTCTGAATCTTCTAAGAGAAGATGCACCAGTTGTTTGATAGATGGGTAATGATGAGGTCTCTTCCATACCCAAAGTTGCTTGTTCTTTTTCTTTTGCCCTTTTCCTCCTCACTTCTTCCAAAAATTCAGAAAGTGCAGATGAAGATCTTGGCAATGTGTCTTCTGATGGTGGAGATTTTCGTATTCCTGTGACGGAAGCTCTGTCTAATGGGTTTTCCATAGACTTTCTCACTTGACTGTTAAAACCCTCCTTGTCCACTTTTCTTCCATACTCTTCTCTTCCAGTGCTAACTGAAGAACTTGGTTTTCTCATCTCTTGATCTTTTGTTATCTCTTGGTTTATCCTGTACAATAAAACAAATGCATTCCAGTTTAAGCAGTATTCATTAAAGTCAGATTGAAAATTAATGGCAATATACTCCCTAAAATACCCTGTTTGTAGTTCACAAAATTATTTGCTTTGGAATTTCATGTTGACCCATATAACTTCATATCTATCCCCAGCATGAATAATTCCTATATCTTTCATCAAATATTATTTTTGTCTCTAACTCATCTGAACAGATTGCAACAAATAAGGTGGATGACTTTTTAAAAAATATATATAATACATCTCATAAATCTATCACACTAACTAAAATATGGTCACAAAATGACTTATTTTTATTTTCTGTATTCCTTAGAAGCATATATGGACCATCTTTGCTAAAATGCGGTAGCTTAGCATACATTCAACCCCAGTATTTAGCACAGTGGTGGCACCAGACTCACACTACAAAAATGGAGGCATGCTGGTAAGTCCCTGTGCAGTTAATGCGGGTTCATTTCTCTTGATTAACACAGATGCATTTAATGCATCCCATTGAGGTGGCGATAAGCGTACCCATGCTACACAGGGTACACACTCTGAATCACCCAGTCTCTGCCCCTACCAATGATAAGCAGTTAGAGTGGGATTTTTAGCATGGCTGCATTTTTGGCACCTGCTATTGGTTACCAAGGCATGCTTGGCACATGCTAAACCTATGCTAACCTTTAGCACACCTCAGTAAGCATGTCCCACATGATTCCCATACATCTATATTATTCCTCTCTTGCTTCCCATGCTGCTCCCCTCTTGTAAGTCTGCCGTGAGCCCGGCAGCTGTTTCTCACCAGGCAGAAGTCTCACAATAACAGCCACACCGTGAGACTTTGGCCCAATGGGGAGCAGCCCCCAGGCCCGAGGCAAACTTTCAAGAGCAGAGCAGCGTGGGAAACATAATAAAGTAAGTTTGCCGCACAAAGGGGGGCCACACTGCTGCACGGGGGGCACATCACCGCCATGACAATGGGGAGCCCTCAGCAAAACTTTGCTTGAGAGGCCCCTCATTCTAATTTAAGCCACTGACTGTTTCGATAGCATATAGACAAAACCAGCAGATTGTGTTCAAAAATCTATTACATAAACATAGAAACCTGCAGTTAGTTTTATTTTTTTTCAGTGCCTGATAGCTTTGACCGAAGTGTCTTTGAAAAATTTAGACTTTCAAAATGCAGAAAATATATGAACCCATAACAAGCAGGCATGATACACAAGAGAACATATTTTTACTTTGAAAAGTAAAATCAATAGTTGTCTTTTTGAAAATAACATTTTAGAACTGAAACAAAAAAATGTGCAAACCTATTGGGAAAATATGGAGACTGGGTATAATATAAAATTGTAGCTTTCAGAAGAAAAAGTATAATGGCCTGGACTAGTGAACTTTTTTACCTTCACAAAACAAAATCTATTTTCTTAAAAAAAGGTGCAGCATGTAGGGAGTTCATGCAGTCATAATTTCGAAAGGGGGTTATTTTAGCAGCCCTAATCATGATTTCCACATCTGAAAACAGCCATTCAGACACTGAAATTATATGGATGTCACCTGAGCCATTTTACAAAGCTCTGGATATACTCGTGTCCAGCACACTCACGTCCAAGACACAAGAAGCATGCCAGGAAGCTCCTGGGGTGGAGTAAAAAAGATACATATATGCCCTAGGCATTCAGAAAGGGGTAGGCCACATGGGCCCTGGCCCCACCAAAAATCATGGCATGGTAAACACCGAGCTGCCTTCGGGGATCCCATCCCCTGCAGGCAGAAGAACAGAGGCCATGTTCGCAGTAAAAACCCTTCTTGCCTGCCACAGGAGATCGGATCCCTGTGGGCAGAACACAAAGGGTCTTTGTTGGGATTGTTGCTTCTCTTCTTCGGCCCACGGGAAATGGAATCCTCGTGGGCAGCCTGCTGGCCGTGATCATGGCAAACGCCCTTCCTTTCTGCCTGCAGGAGAGCAGATCTCCGCGGGCAGAACAGGAAGGGTTTCTGTCTGTGGGGAGGAGTTAGGGTGGTGCTTTACCCCCCAAAGGAAAAAGACTTCTGCCGCCACTGACATGTGCTCACAATTTTAGACCCGTGTTGTGCGTCTCAATTCACTGCAGAGGACATCCATGTCTATACTTGCTTCAGGGCTCGAATAAGACTAAGAGAGATCCTCGTTTGGGCAAACCAACAACTAAAAGGTGAAAAGGGAAATGCCCCTTCACTCCCCCAATATTTTATTTTGCTCCTTCCAAAAAACATGGCAGTAAGTTAAAAAGGCATTTTTCCTGGTTGCTGTGCTACTGCAGAATGTCAGGCTGGGATGTGTAAAGGGGGAGATATGCATAGGCACATGCCAAAATTGTGCTGCGGTCATGTCTAAGTGCCAAGAATGGCCGATGTCCATATCTGACATGTGGACGTTTCTCAAATCGCGTGAAACCCTGCATGTGTCCGACCCATTTGTCCACCAGTTCCCATTGGCCTTTTATGTGGTGGATACTTGTATCTTTCAGGGTGAAGACAGGCTGATTTTACTAGACACTTACACATGCCCCTTTTCTGCTGCCCCTCATGCTAAATTTTGGATGTTTTGACTTGAACATCCCAAATTTCACCCAATTGGGTTGCTTTTAATTCCAAAATCTTGTAGTGTTCACAGAGTAGAAGGTACATACCTAATTTAGACCAATGCAGTTATAAAATCATCCCCTAAATATGTATTTCTTTATTTCCCATTTATCGCTTCCTTTCTGTTTTACCAAGTGAAACTGAGCTGGATCCAGAAGGAGAACGATACTCGGCCTCACTGATAAAACACAGCTGTTCACGTTACCTCTTTAACTCATGTCCCTTCCAGACTATTCCATTGATTCCATTTCCCAGACTATGTTAAGCCTAACTTTTGCTGAAAACTTCTCTTTGCAATTTTGCTGATGAGCTGCAGTTTTTCAGTCCCTTCAGCTCTGCTCATCTGCTGAAAAAAATCAGAAGTGGACATGATTTGCCCAATTACTAGGGAACTGCTCTGGAATAAGAGCAGATAAAGCACACAGGACTCACTCAATCAGAAGGTTCAAGCTGATGTCTGACAATTTATTCCAAGTGGATCTCCAAAAAAATGAATGAAAATGTGCTTTAGATTTTAGATTTGAAACACATTTCCAAACATAAAAATACAAAATACCTGCTCACCTCCTTGGCAAGCTTAAATTCATTCGAACTTACAGATATGCAGTGTGATGGAATATACATTCTCTCAACCCTGGGGAAAGGAAGGTCAAGGAAGGAACAGTTTAATCTCGGAGAAAAAGTGATGCTGAGAAAGCAGGCTGGGACTACATTTCCCAGAAGTCCCAAGAAAGGTTGGGACCGTGGTGCAGTGTTTCCTGAACCTCTCCAGAAGGCTCATCTAGCCAATCAGATTTTAAGAATTACACAGTGAATATGCATATGGTAGATGAATAGAGCTGACAAATTACCAAGTTTCAGGAAGGAGACTTTTGGTCAGCGTTGCTTTTGAACTTACATCAGAAATGCAGTGTGGTGTAGTATTAGTAGTCCCTGATCCTACCCTACCCTACCCTATCAGCGCTGCAGGTCTCTTAATGTGTCAGAATGACAATGTTAGATCCTAGAACTGGCCCAAAATTTCCCTGCTGGATCTGGTGTAACTTGGAAGCTCTGAATGAATGAGCACTGACAATGAAGGCGGCAGATTGCACTTCCGAATCCATGGAGACACCCATTATAAAAATAAGGCGTGCCTAGGCTAATGCGCGGTTTAGATGTGTCAATTGCACCTAATTTATAAAGTCAAATATGTGGGTAATTTATGAAATAGAGGCACAAGTAGTAGGAAATGCATATCGAATGTATGCATAATCACCCTATGACCACACGTAGCTTACATGTGTATACCTGTATCTTATAAGGGTGCACGTCAGAGTGTGCACGTACATCGCTCATGCTCCACCTAAGTGATGGCAACTGGTTAAGTTACACACGAAACAGTCCATCGATGCACACATGTAATTGAAAATACATGATTGATGTTCATAGATGCCGCATAACTTTCCATGACTCTTTCTAATCTGACTCCCTAAATGGGTATGGTTCAGACCTACAGGAAGCAAGATGAGATTTCTGGAATCAATTGGCAGTTCCATTTCCTTGAGTTTAGGAGCTCATGGTTAAAACGTCCACAGACAATTTTGAGTGGTTACCGGGAATTTCAAGTGTTCCAAGAGTTTTCTTTTTGTTATATTGCACGAAGGCTGTGTCTGACGCCCTAGCAGTAGTACCATTGTGGTAGGCGACGGCCTATGATCCATGCTAATTGAACTAAGCAGACAGGCCTGAGCAGCTTGACCTGTAACTGAAGCCTGTAGTTAGGCCCAGAGGAATGAAAACCCCCCTGAATGATGACACCATAGAATTGAAACTTAACTCAGTTTAACTGAACATAGCTAAGCAGAAACGAAACTTAGAAAATATAGAAAAACAAGTTTAATTGGTACTGATAAGGTGTGCTATGCTTCTATGGAATTAATTAACTCTGCAAAAAGCAAGGTTACAGTGCCCTGCTTCCCATATGTTTTAACAAGCTAAGCGACCTTGGAGGAGAGATGTAACAAGTTAGAGACACTGACCATTGTAATTGGGACTAGAAGGGGGGCAACCAGGTGCTGAGCCCAGACCAGAGTCCCGATTGGGTAGCCATATCAGTACCGGGACCAATAGATGGGTGAGAGGGGTACTGGGACCAATGAAAAGTTTGCCTATGCTTAGAATGGACAAGAAAGCTATAAAAGTTGTTGTTTTACTAGAAGCCATTGCTCAGCCATTTTGAAATTGCTTATTGCTTGAGCCATGTGCACATTAAACTGGCTTGGATCCTTGAAAAGACTCCTGGATTTATTTATTGCATGCTTATCTGCTGCTACATTCTTGGTGCGTTGGCCTGGAAGTGCGAGTGGTGGATAGTGTTCACGTGAATAAATCCACGTAATTCGCCTTGAGGTTTGGACCGGTTGGAACCATGCCAATCCGACGCAGAGGAATTCCCTGGGCCCACTGATCCTCTTGTATCGGAGGGAGTTCTGCCTGGCCTCGGCAGGCACTGGTTCTGGCTGGAACAACACCTCCGACCCGGGGGAGTCCAGGATCCAACTCAGAAGCTGGTGAGGTATCGGGGACCGGATCCGTAAGTATAGTTTTGAAAACTTGTCTAGACAGATGAGTTAGAACTGCAGTGTTTGGTAAGACTTAAGTCTTTGTTTGAAAATCCTTGGATGAGTATTCGCGAGGTAGAATTGGTAATCTCGAGATAAATTGGAAATTGGTAAGAGAGCATGATCAACTCTCAAGACGAGCCGAGTACCCCTGCATGAGTATTCGCGGGGCGAAACCCTTGTCTTTTTGTAATTGGGAAATTGGATAAGACTAGTCAGAATAAATAGAAAGGAATGCATTCTAAGATACGTTGCTAGCATGATTGTGTGAATGAAGTGTGAATGAGAGGTCTGGCAGCACGGACCAAGCAGAGTGGACTCTGGACTAGCGCAGTTCCTAGCCGGGTGACTGCGTCTAGGTCGCAAAACGGAGGAAGCGTTTGGTGTATTGTCCGTCCTACTGTGTATCTGTTTTTTGTTCTCTGTTGAAACCACGAGTTTCCCTTCTGTTATAAATGTGAGATTATTCTGTTGAGTAATTTGTGACAGTTCACTGATTAAGAAATTGTATTAATAGAGCAGAATGAAGACCCAAAACACCTACAGTCATTTTTAGAAATCAAAAAGCTGGTCTCACCCAGTTGGTTTTAGCACAGTGAAAAAGCTGACAGGGGGCGTGTCTGAAGGAAAGAATGTATAGTGTTTTTCTAACCCCGTGCAGGCTTAAATCTAAATGCTGTTAGTTTGTGCTTATTTCAGGACAATTGTACCTGTATTATTCAATAGGTTTTTAATAATAATGTTCCTTCTGCTGTGGTTATGTAATATATATCATTTATTTATCATTTAATAAGAATGTTTAGTCAGGATTGTGGGTCCCGATAGTTTTTGGGTTTAGCCTGAAAAGGATTAAGTTTGTATTAATCCCTTATGGGTTGCGGACCAAGTGAGAGGAATTTCTGTCGGCTGTATGTTCAAATTTTCAGTAAGCACTGAAACAGTTTAAATAGGAAATGATAAAGAACTGTTTTTGTTTTTCCTTTGATCTACAAAGTAATTAGATCACGACTTAACATTGATTTAAATTGTTTTTTTCTGGCATCTCTGTCCATGTGAATGAGAAGTCTCTTTTTATGAGCACAGTTCAATTGTTTCCCCGCGAGCAGAGGGGTGTGGCTTCCACATAGCCTGCAGAGGAAAAAAAAAAAAAAAAGGGGGTTCTGAAGAGACTGCTGGAGACTGCAGGAGATTTCTCCTAGGAATGAAAAGGGACTCCCGATTTGAAAAGTCTCTTCATTTAATCGAAGCGTGATGAATTTATAATTAGTTTTTTTCTCTGGTTTCACTAGCTCTGTTTAACCAAAAGTTTTAAAAAACAAAGTTTATCTTTTTATGAATGAGTATAAGTCATTTGAATGCATGCTTCCCCTCTGTGCTGGTTACTAATGAACAAATCAGTTAGCTACACTGACCTTTACAATATTGGCTTTTAAGATAAATTAATCTGTGTTTCTGTATTTTTTAAAAAAAAAGGAAAGGTGTACTGTATTTTATGAAAAATATCCGGAATGTCTTTTAAATATTTGCTTCCTGAACTAAAAAATAATTTCTTTTGCAGAGACATGCTGACAGATAGCTATAGTTCTCTCTATAAGAAGCATAATGGATGTATGTGCTCAATCTAAGTGTTTCCTGCCTGCCCTATGTTTACAGAAATAATAAGTGTCTTTTCAAGTATGATCAAGAATTTCAGTAAGGGATTTACTGAAGATTATGAAATGTCTCTGTCCCAATCAGGATTTTGCCCCAGAATTTCTAGATATCCTGTCTCGTCTCTCTCTCTCTGTAAGTAGCTCCGTTTAGAGTGCTTAAGGGGGGGATGGAGCCCATTCCACCGATGATGTCACCCCCCGGTAGGCGTGAACTAATGTGCCCACAGCAGAGAAGTAGATCATTTAAAAAAATAAAAAAAATCAACCTCCTGGATAGAGCATTGCTAGGAGAAACAGAATCCAGGAGAGGGGGGGGGGGGGACTACAGATTCCCAAGTAGTTTGCTAGCCACCTCTGCAACAGGGGAATGTCCACCCCCTCCGGACTAGAAGTGAAAGTCAGCTGACCAGACTTGTTTAGAACTGAAAAAAACTGCATTATACACTGAGAAGTTTTAGGACTTGATTGAACTAATGAACGGAAATTGCAAAGAACTGGATGAATTTGCGGGCATAATGGTTAAATGAAAGTTAATCAGAGGGTGTGTGAATTGTGAAAATAAATGTAACAGAGAAAGTGAATGATATTTTAGTTGAATGATGTGAGGAGGTTATCCTAATCGAAGGAACAGAGGAAGTGAAAAACTGGGTGTGAGTACGCCCATTATAGAAAAAGAAGGACATTAGAGAAGTGAATGCCCGTATCTTGACTCCACCCCAGGAGGGAGTACTTGATTGTAGAATCATAGACAGAATAAAACCAAGCACAGTGTTTCAGCACGAGAGTGGAGCAGCTATAGCGTGAGTGGCAGCCTGAGAGGGCTACAGCATGGATGAAGACTAGGCCAGACCGGACTCTCCAGTTTCCCTGGGTCCCCAGGAGTCAGTCTGAAAAATAGGGGACCAATATATGGACTTTTATGGGGGATACAGGAGCAGAATACTAAAGCCAGTAGCCCCTGTGTTTTTCTAGATGCACCACCATTATCAGAGCTACTGGGACTAAGGCCACAAAGCCTTTTCTGCAGAACCGCATGTGTGAACTAGAAAAAAAAAATATATAATAATAATAATGTACCAGTTCCTGTATATGCCTGAATGCCCTATTCCATTTTTGGAGCCGAGACCTGCTTGCAAAGCTTCAAGCACAGATATCCTTTGTTGAAGGGGAAAAAAATGAAACTCAAAATCTGCTGGCCTGATGGTGTTAACTGTCCCCCAAGAAGAAGAATGGCGGTTCTATTCACCTGCATCCAAAGCAACAAGCTGTACACTTACCAACCTCATAGCCCCACCTGGAGGATGGGCAGAAGATAATCCACCTGGCCTAGCGAAGAACATAGCCCCTGTCATTGTCACCCTCAAGCCAGTCAAGAAGCCTGGGACAGGTGATTACCGCCCAGTGCAGGATCTAAGAAAGAATGAATGATGCAGCTGAAACTATACAACCAGTGGTACCAAAATCCTTATATTCTCTTGGAACTGATCTCTGCTGAAGCTATACATTTCATCATTCTGGACTTAAAAAGATGCCTTTTTCTGTATACGCTTAGCCCAAGACCCCACTACAAGGAGGTAGGGCCAACTCACCTAGACAAGATTACCTCAAGAATTCAAGAACTCGCCTTACTCAGCAAAAAGATTTGACAAGTTATCCAGTAATTCCAGGAGAAAGAATTCTACTGCAATATGTGGACAACTTGCTTATAGCCACCAACTCAGAAAGTGAATGTCCACAAGCCACCAGTGAACTCTTGCACCTTTTTAATGAGGCTGGATACAAAGTCTCAAGAGCCAAAGCATAATTATGTCAAGCAAGTTAAATACCTAGGATTCCAGTTGTCCAGCGGAATTCGACGCCTGGAACCCTTACCAGAACGCAAAGTAGCTGTATGCAGTATTCCTACTCCAACCACCAGGAGGCAAGTGAGAGCCTTCTTGGGTGCCACAGGGTACTGTTGTATATGGATCCCCAATTTTGCGTTGCTAGCAAAACCATTGTATCACATTGTATCAAGCTACCAAAGGAATGAAAAAGTCTCCATTGGAATGGGGACTTGAATAGGAATGCAGTCTTTTGATCTTTGAAAACCGCTCTGATGTTATCACCAGTTCTGGGTCTACCCGATGTCCAGAAAACCTTGCAGTCTCTATGTTCATGAGTCACAAGGAAATGTTCTGGGAGTGTTGACTCAATCTCTTGGACCTTATTTGAGAAGCTGTTACAGCTACAGCCTTCCTAGTAAGCAAAAACTAAAAGAAAAATCCCTTTGAGACAGAATCTTCAAGTTACTGTACCACACTCTGTTCTAACCAATATGAAATACAAAGGAAATTACTAGCTAACAAATCTATGAATGTTGAAGTATTAGAGTATGTTGTGTGAAAACCCCAGATACAACTGAAGGGTCAGTCAAGCTTTCAATCCTGCTATGTTGTTATCAGTTAGTCTTGATCCCCTGATCATGACTGTTTAGAAATTATGGACACTGTATTCTCAAGCCACCTGGATTTGACTGATGTCCCTCTGGAGAACCCTGAACAGACTTTCTTTGTGGCTGAAGGCAGTTTCATCATCAATGGACATTGTTGTGCTAGATATGCAGTGGTGACCCCTGATTTGGTAGTTGAGTCCTCAGCCCTGGCCCCAGAAACTTCACCACAGAAAGCTGAACTGATAGTCCTCACTAGAGCACTAACAATAGGAAAAGAGCCCTGTCTAAATGTGTACCCAGATTTCAAGTATACCCTTACAACCTTGCATGCATATGGGGCCCTGTACAAAGAATGAGGGTGGATAACCCTAGGAAGCAAGTCCATTAAGTATAGCCCCAAGATATTGATATGGCTTTAGACCCTTCCATGGAGTAGAAACCTTGCTAACGATCCTTTATGACACAATATTAAGAGGTATTGATAATCCTAAACAAGCCTTTATTCTTGTTTTCCTTGACATATCAGCTGCATTTGACAGTGTTAATCACTTAACAATGTTAAACAGACTTCAACAAATTGGAATTACATCTACTGTTTATAATTGGTTCAAATCATATCTATCAAACAGAACTCAAACAGTAAGAATCCACACCCAAATTTCTAACACCTTCAAACAAACTCAGGGTCTCCTGCAGGGTTCTGCATTATCTGCGCTATTATTTAATATTTACTTACAACCAGTTTGTAACATCTTTAAACGTCACAATGTTTATTATCATATCTACGCTGATGATATAATGTTCTACCTCCCATTTGAAATCCCACACCCACCTCTTCAAAAAATAACAGAATGTTTCAATGAACTAACTGAATGGCTCAAAGAACAAAATCTACTTATCAACTTTACTAAAACTGATATATTATTCATCACTAAAAATCAAACATACATACCCCCAAACACGATCACACTAGATACTCATGAAATAAATACAAAAAAAGAAATAAAATATTTAGGTGTAATACTTGACAATAATCTAAATATGGATTCACATATAAAATACCTAACTAAAAAAATACATTACAAACTCAAAACACTAAAACAATTAAGACCATTGATTCATCTACAAGACTTTATTAATATAATTCATGCTATCATCACCCCACATTTTGATTATGCAAACACAATACTTAATGGCATTTCAAAACAAAATATTAAAAAGATACAAATAATTCAGAACATAGCTGCCAGGATGATTATGAATATAAGCCCACTTGAACATGTTACACCAATTTTGGCTGAACTTCATTGGCTACCTATTTACTCCCGAATCAAATATAAAATTCTTGTCACTACATTTAAACTTATAAATAATCTCGCACCATCGGCACTCAATACACTGATTAATATAGACATCGATAAACGATCCCAAAGAAGCAGAAACTTAAATACCTTAACAATACCAAAAGATTTCACAAAAGCCAGAAAACAAACAAATAAGAGAGCTTTCTCACACTCTGCTCCAATTCTTTGGAACAATCTACCTGACAACATTCGCCTGCTATCTGATATAAAGGAATTTAGAAAAAAATTAAAAACTCACTTATTCATATTACACTACAATACACCCTCAGAACAGAATACTCAAATAGATACAGGCTAACATTTATACATTATTATTACATACTCTATTTTCAAAATAAATATCACTAATACACTATTAACCATACCACACTCTCATTCACATGATGATTATAGATTTAAACTAACAATGTATATATGTTCTAATATGTTATACCTTTAATGTTACAACATTCCTTGTAAATTATAATTATCTGTTCTATGTAAACTGACTTGGTATATTACATACCAATTAACCTACTGTTCCATGTAAACCGCACTTGATACTAGGGAAAGAGCGGTATATAAATAACTGTTAAATAAATAAATAAATAAATTAATAGATACATACTGCCTATAGATCTCAGAATTTAGGAAAAGTAGAATGTATGAATAGAACCCTGAAATCTCAGTTGTCTAAACTTTGCCAAGAGGTTTACCTGAAGTGGCCCCAGGTTCTTCCCATAGCCCTTCTTAGGATATACTTAGCCCCTGCTAAGTCTTTAGGAGTTTCCCCTTTTGAGATTCTGTATGGGCAACCCCTGCCTATTGTATAGGAAATAAAAGGAGATATGAGACAGATAGGATCTGAAATTATTAGACATGAACTATTGGTTTTAAGTTCTGTTTTGCAGAAGTCTTCATACCTGAGTACAAAATCGATTACTCATCAATTTGCCTGCACCCCTGCATCCTTTCAAGCCTGGAGTCTCGGTGTGGATCAAAGAGTGGAGAAAGATACTGTTAGCCCTGCATTGGAGGGGACCCTATGTCGTCATCCTGTCAACAACTCCAACTGCAGTAAAAGTCGCAGAATTTGAACCTTGGATCCATCATAATCAAGTGAAGCCAGCAGCTGCTCTTGAACCTGATCACTGGACTACTGTACAGCATCCTGAGACTCCATTGCACCGCACCCTACGACAACAACCACGGACCTAAGACTTATTGGTCCCTCAGAAACTGCACTATTTCAAGACTGTTTGTTTATCTGAAGGTAAGCCTCGCATCTGGAAAAAAAACCTGCAATCATCAGAAAGAGACTGTGTTGTGTTAAGAAATTGAATCTTCTAAGAGACTGTATTTAAATACTCTGAAAAGACTGTTTTGATCTCCTAAAGAGTGAACTGCTCTAAGGAAGCAATAATAGCCTAAGAGACTATGCTATGATATTTTAAGAAATTGAGACATCCCAGAGGACAGTGATACTTTGGAATCTACAGCCCTACTCCTGCCAAAAGGTTGGTAGGTCTACGTACGGCAGAAGCTTGAGGATCTACAATCAACCCTACATCTGTTATCTGTTGTGGAAATCGACAGTTCCACCAATTTTCCAGAGACTATGCCCATTATGAATTATTATTATTGCTTTATTCTGGCAACAGTTTTGGAGTGCTTTGAAATGACTTTTGCCTTGCCTCCCTGGGCAGCCTGTATAAGTACAACATGAACTGGACCGAAGGTCACTCAGACCTTGTTTTATCATTCTTCCTATACTTGCATTGGTATACTCTCCAATCCAAAAGTTGTTCTAGATCTTGACTTTCTACAAGGCTATGCAAGCCACCGTTGCAATTCCTCATACCACCACCAGAACTTGTTTCTTGAACTTGCTGGAGCAATAGCATCTAGTCTCCACACTTCTGACTGTTTCTTTTGTGGAGGAACTAAGATGGGAGATCAGTGGCCCTGGGAGACGCAAGAACTGAACTATTCTATCTTATACAATCAGACTGATTTACATAATACTACTAGTGAGTGGGTATTGGCCCACCCCATTGTTGACAGTTTGTGTTTTGTTTGGACTGGACCACAATCTACTACGAAGGATGGACAGCTGGTCTGTCTAAATCAGAAGCTTTACGACAGCACAACAAAGATGCAACTGAACCTTCTAATCCTTTAGTTCTTTTTCCCACTCTTGCCAAACTATGGACTTTGACTATCTGCTTGTTGCTCCCTTGTTTCTTGCTACTTTGCTTGCGAATGATAACTTCAGTTATTAATAACACTGTAGAGCATACGGCAGCTACAAAGATATTAGCTATGTGAACTTACTACCCTATACCACAGAGTGAAACCTTTACCTAGTATTATGTGATTTGATTCTCACACCTTATTAACATGCGGGTGAGAATAATCAAAGGGGGGAATGTGGTAGGCGACGGCCTATGATCCATGCTAATTGAACTAAGCAGACAGGCCTGAGCAGCTTGACCTGTAACTGAAGCCTGTAGTTAGGCCCAGAGGAATGAAAACCCCCCTGAATGATGACACCATAGAATTGAAACTTAACTCAGTTTAACTGAACATAGCTAAGCAGAAAGAAACGAAACTTAGAAAATATAGAAAAACAAGTTTAATTGGTACTGATAAGGTGTGCTATGCTTCTATGGAATTAATTAACTCTGCAAAAAGCAAGGTTACAGTGCCCTGCTTCCCATATGTTTTAACAAGCTAAGCGACCTTGGAGGAGAGATGTAACAAGTTAGAGACACTGACCATTGTAATTGGGACTAGAAGGGGGGCAACCAGGTGCTGAGCCCAGACCAGAGTCCCGATTGGGTAGCCATATCAGTACCGGGACCAATAGATGGGTGAGAGGGGTACTGGGACCAATGAAAAGTTTGCCTATGCTTAGAATGGACAAGAAAGCTATAAAAGTTGTTGTTTTACTAGAAGCCATTGCTCAGCCATTTTGAAATTGCTTATTGCTTGAGCCATGTGCACATTAAACTGGCTTGGATCCTTGAAAAGACTCCTGGATTTATTTATTGCATGCTTATCTGCTGCTACACCATGAGACTACAGCTAGGGGTTGAAAGGCACCGTTTTGAAGCCTGGAGCCAGATGAGGCAAGAGCAACTGGAGATTGCTCCTGCCCTGTACCCATTAGATCAGCAGGTATTGGCAAGCTAAGCTGAGGGGTAGGTGGGGCGGGAGAGACTTCTTCAGAGGGAGAAGGGCTGGGAAGTCTTCAGGAGGGAGGGGGTAGTTTGCACAGTTTTAGTACCGTGCCTGGGAGCATCGAGCCATGTATTAGTGACTTGATACTCCCAGGAAAGAAATTATAGCACTAACTTTGAGCCAGCATTATGTTTACAGGAATAACTTAGCTTGTGAAGTTCATTGTAAGCTGTGGTATTCAATTTGTATATCAAGGAGGCCAAAATGCTCTTATATGGCAGCTTGACTCCTAATACTCTGTGAGACTACCACTATGGGTTGAGAGGTACCATTTTGAAATCCACAGCCAGATGGGGCAGGAGCATGGATTGGCAAGGTAGGCCTGGGAATGCCTATAGGAGAATGAGGGAACTTCTTTGGGGAGGAGAGTGTCCGGGTGGGGGTTGTGGGGGAGTGGGAGGAATTCACTCATCTGGGGGGTCTTTGAGGAAGAAGGAGTCTTGATTGGGAGGAAGGGAGATCCATGCAGCCTTTTGCAAGGCACCAGCCCCTTTAATAAGGCCCCAGGGAGAATTACGCAGCTCATTAGATTGATCACAAGTTGTGTTTTCATTTACCGAGTTGGCACAGACTAGTGACCTCTGTGGTAAATTAAGCTGCAGAAAAATGCAGTTTAGTAACAAGCCCCCTTAATATGAATGCTATGTTTGCTAGTAGTACCTTTGAACTATTATTTAAAATCCAGTGGGCTTTAGCATAGGGAGGATTTCATAAAAGGGCGCCTGGGCTGTGAATTCACAAAGGTGCATAGGTTCTGCCTATTTTCTAAAGATAAAACACAGATCTATGTGTCGCTACAAAGCTGCTCCCTAAAAGCTGCCATCTAAAGTTACATCTGCTCCTAGGCAGGCATAACTCTGTGGAACCTTTTTACTACAGTGCAGTATTTTTTTTGTCCCCTAAGCACGTTTAGATTCAAAATCAACACGTATTACAGTAGGTGCAATTGCACTGTAGCAATTGTTGGTGGCGTGGCCAGCATTTGACTGACAGTTACTGCACTGGAAATTGCCATGCATGCATCTACCTCCACCTACTGCAACAATGGAAATTAGAACATTGCTGATGCCCAGGCTAGTTGCAATGTGCAGTCAATGTCCACTCTCTGCCCAAAACCCCACCCCATCATGCCATGCGCAGCTAAGATGCATTTCAGCACATGGTAATTGCCCTGCCTGCATGTCAATAATTACTGCAGGCCCGCAGAAGCAGTTATCACATGCTGTAATGACTGTTAACTGCATAACATGGTTTAGTAATAGGTCCCCTGTGTGTATATCTGCTCTTAAGAATCAGTGCTTATTTTATATTTTATTTTATATTTTATAAGGCACACGGCTTAGTGGCAATCCTGTCCCTGAGATCACCTATAGATATATACAGGGTGGCCCAAAAAAGTGAGAACATCTCATAAATTAAAAGCTTAAATAGTTTACTTATTTACCTTTTTAGCTATATAACATCTTTATTTTGACAATTTCCGGTTGCCATCTTTTTTTTTTTTTAATTTGTCAATCGTTTACATCTGTCTCTTTGAATTTTTAAATAACTTATATGCTATGAGATGTTCTCACTTTTTTTGGGCCACCCTGTATATTACATAGAAGTAAGTGCTATGCTTTCCTACTGCTTCCTCCTAAATATACATTTGCATGGCAATTTTATTAGCACGTATATAAGTGTGTCAGCATGTAAAATGCTGCTTTATATGTTTGTCATTAATTAAAATTACCCCTCTCCCCCCAATAAAATCTTTTATGCTAAATGTGGCTGCAAACAAAGACAGTTCAATATTTGCACCCCGCGGAATTCTTGTTCTCCTCTTGCGGTTCCATGGAGGGTTGTTATGTCTGTGAATGGAATGGAAAGGCTACGCTCTGATCTGTAATTGTTGACACTGTGATAAAAGTGTAATACTGTGAGAGGAGGAGAGGTTTTGCCCCTAGGAACAGTAGTTTGCATTGTAGGCATGTACTGAATAGAGTGGGCTACTTCTGGAAGTATCAGATGGACTGGTGATGTGCATAAGCATGCTTGAGATGGAAAGACAGGACGGTGGTCAGATGAGAGACTGGCTGAGTTGGAGGGAGAGGGCTATATATTGGTCTAGGTCTAGGAACTTGCATGCTCATCGATCCAGAAAAATAGTGCATCAAGGAGAGAAGACAGCAAAATGGATTTGGATCAGATGTGCCCAGTGTGCAGCAGCGGCCAAGAGAGCAAATAGAATGCTAGGTATCATAAGGAATGGAATGGAAAATAAAACAAAGGATATTATAATGCCTTTGTATCGTTTCATGGTGCGACCGCACCTTGAATATTCTGTGTAATTTTGGTTGCCGTATCTTAAAAAGGATATAGCATTATTAGAAAAGGTACAGAGACGAGCTACCAAAATGGTAAAGGGGATGGAAGGATACCCCTATGAAGAGAGGCTTAAAAAGTTAGGGCTCTTCAACTTGGAAAAGAGACGGCTGAGGGGAGATATGATAGAGGTCTATAAATTAATGAATGGAGTGGAATGGGTAAACGTAGATTGATTGTTTACATCATCAGAATATAAAAAGACTAGAGGACATGTAATGAAGCTACAGGGTAAATTATTTAAGACTAATAAGAGAAAATATTTTTTCACTCAACATGTAATCAAACTCTGGAATTTGTTACCGGAGGATGTAGTAAAGGCTGTTAGTGTAGCTGGGTTTAAAAAAGGTTTGGACAAGTTCCTGGAGGAAAGGTCCATAAACCATTATTAAAAGGGACCTGGGATATCAATGCTTGACCCAGTACAAGCATTGTGGAACCTGTGTCCCTTGGGGAAACTGCTAGGTAAGTATGACCTAGATTAGCCACTGTTGGAAACAGGATACTGGGCTTGATGGACCTTGATCTGACCCAGTATGGCATATCTTATGTTCTTATGTTAGTAAAAGACCCTCATAGTGTACACAGTAAAAAGCATCAGTGCACTTTAACAGACGCCTCCCCTAAGCAAATCATGACAACCAGCAAATGCAGAATGGCTGGGCCCCCAGGATATAATGACCAAGGCCACTCTATGAGAGCTGTTATTTTGATGATTACACAGGTCTGCGACTAAAAAGCTGTTTGATTATTTTCATCTAATTTCCATGTATTTTGGTGTGCTGAAAACAAATAAAATATTGAAAAAACTCCTAGACGTCATGATTTGCCACAACATGCAAAATTGTCTTCAAATTTATCAAATTTTTTCAAATTACTATTAATTAATTCACATAAGTGCATTTAAGATATAAAATGCCAAAAAAACCTTAAAGGGGTTGTCCGAGTTATGTAAAAAAAAATATAGCACTGTAAATCTGATGGTCAGCAATATATACATAAGCTAAGCAAGTTTTAAGTCCGTGCTTCTAATGGTAGAAGGGGTTAATCTTTCCTGAAGAATCCAGTGGGAGGGAGACACAGGGCAGATAGCAGCAGCTCCGGTCAGTGCAGGGGGGCGTGGCCAGCACTGTGACGTCTCATGTACAGACACAGAGCTGCTCTCTCCTGCATGCCACACTTGTGCACGAATCATCATCAGTTTCTTGGTTCTAGGCTGTTCACACTTTTTCATCGCAATTCGTGTTAGCTCGTCATTCTTCAACCATTATGTTATGGCTCCGCGAAAGTGTATTAATTCGCCAGACAGTTTCTGTTTCATCTGTGGTGAATATACAGTGTTGAAGCAACAGCAGATTACAGACTTTGTGAAAAAAGTATACTTTGCATACTTTGGACTAAAAATTGGAGATCAAGATAAAGTCTGGGCGCCTCATAAAGTATGCAAACGGTGTGTTGAGGACCTCCGAAACTGGTTCAAGGGTAAGAAAAAATCTTTCCGTTATGGGATTCCTATGTTATGGCAAGAGCAAAAGAACCATAGTGACGACTGTTACTTTTGTTCATGCGATGTGAAAGGGTTTAAGTCCAAATGGAAGCATTCCATTTCATACCCCAATCTTCACTCGGCAATTCATCCCATCCCCCATGGCACAGATATACCAGTACTCAAGCCCCCTGCTACCTTGGAAGAGATACCTAGCTCCGATGAAGGTGAAGTCATACCTGAACCAGATGACGAATCAAGTTCTGACTTTGAAGATGATACAAGACCAAAATTGTTTTCTCAGGAGGAGATGAATGATTTGGTAAGAGACTTGAATCTTCCCAAAGATGCCACTGAGTTACTCGGATCAAGGCTGAAAAGCAGGAATTTATTGTTGCCAGGAGTGTCATCTTCATGGTTCAGACATCGTGAAAAGGAGTTCGTTCCTTACTTCGCCCAGGAAGACAAGTTGGTTTATTGCATCGATGTCGAAGGTCTGATGGGTCAATTTAAAATCCAATATGATTCAGAGCAATGGCATCTTTTTATAGATTCTTCAAAAAGAAGTCTCAAAGCAGTTTTACTCCACAACGGCTTTTACGCTTCCATACCTGTAGGTCATTCAGTACACTTGAAGGAAACCTATGAGAACTTGGAATTGGTTCTTCGTAAACTTAAATATGAAGACCATGGTTGGCAAGTGTGTGAGGACTTGAAGGTCTTGTGCATGCTGCTCGTGCAACAAGCTGGGTATACCAAATATCTTTGTTTTCTGTGTCTATGGGACAGTCAAGACCGACAAAATCACTGGACCAAGAAGAGTTGGCAGCCGAGGGTGCTAACAGTCGGTGAAAAAAATGTCCTCCAAGAAACTTTGGTACTTTCCCATAAAGTTCTTCTACCACCTCTCCACATAAAATTGGGATTGATGAAGCAATTCATAAAATCACTTCCAAGAGATGGAGAATGCTTCAAATACTTGATCAATTGTTTACGCTATCAGAATATAGAAGGACTAGGGGACATGTAATGAAGCTACAGGGTAAACTATTTAAGACAAATAGGAGAAAATATTTCTTCACTCAACGTGTAATCAAACTCTGGAATCTGTTACCGGAGGATGTAGTAAGGGCTGTTAGTATAGCTGGGTTTAAAAAAGGTTTGGACAAGTTCCTGGAGGAAAGGTCCATAAACCACTATTAAAAAGGGACCCAGGATATCAATGCTTGGCCTAGTACAAGCACTGCAGAACCTGTGTCTTTTGGGGAAACTGCTAGGTACGTATGACCTAGATTGGCCACTGTTGGAAACAGGATACTGGGCTTGATGGACCTCGGTCTGACCCAGTATGGCATTTCTTATGTTCTTATGTTCTTATGTTCTTACTTGGTCACCAAGTTTCCAGGCCTGTCGGAGGCAAAATTGAAGGAAGGTGTGTTCGTCGGACCAGACATTAGAAGGCTTATAGTTGATCAAGAGTTTGTCAATACCATGATGGATCCTCAAAAAGAAGGGTGGACTGCATTTAAAGAAGTTGTACAGAAATTTTTAGGCAATAACAAAGATGCTCACTACAAAAAGATCGTCGGACGAATGCTGAAAGCATTTCAAGCTTTAGGTTGCCTGATGAGTTTGAAAGTGCATTTCCTCCAGTCCCACCTTGACTACTTTCCTGAAAATTTGGGAGCTGTGAGTAAGGAACAAGGTGAACGATTCCACCAAGACATTAAAGAGATGGAAAGGAGATACCAGGGAAAATGGAGCATTACAATGATGACAGGCTACTGTTGGATGCTTCAGAGAGACATTCCAGATGCTACTCACAAGCGTAAATGCACCAAGAGGAGCCTCACAAGGAAGAAGAATCAAGTTTAGTGTGTGTAGGTGAGCTCATTTCAGTTCAAAAAAGGATTTTCATGAAAATATTGTAACAAAACTTTAATTTCATAAGTCTATTTCCATTTATTTTGAGGTATTGCCTTATTTAACATAGTTACCTAAATTGTCAGGAAACATGATGTCCTATGACAAAATGGAAGTCATTTTCGGATTCAGCACACCAAAAAACATAAAGATTACGTGGAATAACCAAAACAGCTCTCAAATTATTCATAATTATTCATAAATGCATTAAGCTCAATCATTTATCATCTGGGATAGTCACTTTCCTAGTTCTTTTTTACCATATAAATTCCCTTATAGGTTAATTTGCTGCTTTAACAAATTCCTCTGCACATGTTAAAAGTTGCAAAGCTGCAGGATGTAGTAAGAACTTTTAATGTAGCTGGGTTTAAAAAAGGTTTGAGAAGTTCCTGGAGGAAAGGTCCATAAATCATTATTAAAAGGGACCCGGGATATCACTGCTTGACCCAATACAAGCATTGAGGAACCTGTGTCTTTTGGGTAACTGCTAGGTACTGTAATGAAGAAGCCCCTACTGAGCCCATGGAGATAGCGATAGTAGAAGATTCCACCTTAGAATCTGACAGGCAGTCTGAGCACATGGCTCAATCTTTACAAGAAGAAAGTAAACAGAGAAAGTCAGGAGCCAAATGGACACGCCCAAGCTGTGACGTATCACCAAGCTTAGGGGTTAATGAGAAACACCTGTTCAGGGGAAGGGCAGAGTTAAGCCCTGAGAAACAGGACTATAAATTGGTCATTAGCTTTAAAAGGGAGACCGAGAGAAACACAGAGGCAAGGAAGAGAGAGACCGGATGAAGGCCCCAGTCAGAGACCAGGTCAAGAGAGAGCCGTAGCAAGAACCAAGGAAGCCAAAGCCCGAGAACCTGAAGGAAGCAGCACAAGAGAGGTGCCGTTCAGGAAAGGCAGGAGAAAGGAGAGACCTCCTGGGAGGCAGGCTTGGAAAAGCTCGGAGGCTCCAGACAGAGAGAGACGATGGCAGGAAAATACTTATAGGTCTGAGGCAGAAGCCAGCAAGCTAAGAGGAAAGAAAACACAGCCAGTGTTTGGAAACCTGCCTGAGCCAAGAGAGCAGAGAATTCCTCCCTCCTTAAAGCCAGAAGGTAGGCTTCAAAGTTTGCCCAGCTATGAATCTAGTTTAAAAGTATTTCCTTGTTGTTGCCAAGAAATAGGAAACAGCCCAGGAAGCAACTCCAGAGTACAGGGTAGTTTCAAGCCCTGCTGTTTAGAAGGGTATAAAGGGAAGATCCCTGAATGCGTAGAAGAAGGTTACTTTAAAACCCACGATAGCAGCTTACAGCCACACCCAGCTAATGCTGAGCTGGAAGAGATGCAGATAGACTCTGATGTTTACGACGCAGCTGATATACAGATGGATTGCACCCTATGTATAAACTGACCATATTGAATCCCTGTGCTGAGCATTACTATAAGAGTGCTGATAAAGCGGCAAAGAAAAGGGGAACATTTTCCTTTGCTATCAGAAGCTGTTTTGTTTGCTTTTGTTTTTGTGACAAGCACTGCACGTTTGGAAGCCTGAGAATGAAGAGGCCCATTTACCTTAGTTCTTGTATGCATTCCTCCTACCAAATATATGGAACGTTGTCCTAATTTCATCTGCACTTAAGTTCTGTCGGGAGGGGAAATAAAATCCTTGTCATTTTTGCCTTTAACACTCAACTGCAACTCCTTCTTGAATCAGAAGGTAGAAAGGGGACTACCATTCCTACAAGGCATTGCAGGAGCAAATGCAGTGTCATACTCCCTGAAGATAGAATATCAAGGCAGACCAACCCTACTCGCCCTAGGCAGTAGGCTGGCCTGATGACAGTACTTATGACCTAGATTGGCCACTGTTGGAAACAGGATATTGGGCTTGATGGACCTTGTTCTGACCCAGTATGGCATTTCTTATGTTCTTACTGCAGTTGGTTGGTCAAGTTGGTGTAACCGTTTTATATTGTTTAATTGAAGTTTTACTTGGTTTTTATGTTTATTCTTTCTTTTATATTTTTTAGAGTTCCTTTCTTTTCAACTTTTATTGTTGTTAATTGCTTTGATACCAATTCATATGTAAGGTAGTATATTAAATTTTAATAAACATAAACATCACCTGAGCTAGATGGTGGAGGGGAGAAGGGGAAGAAACAGGCCAATTGGTCGATCCATTTGGTTCTTATCTGTCATTGTCATCTCACCTATTAAAAACATTTAAAATGCTATAAACTATGCAACTATCTCTTCAGAGTACACTTTCGTGGTCTTATCAATGGAATATAAACTCCCTAAAACAAATGTTTGACAGAATTCCCATAACAGACTCAATGCATTTTTTAAATATGTTCCTCGCTGCTGCTAAGAAATGATGGTATTTTGCACGCTACTACTCAACAGCAATATGTTCTTCTAGCTGTAATAACTGTCATTATACTTGTCTGAATGGTACAATACAGACAGGCGTTAATTGGGATTTTGTTGCAGTATTTTGTGATAGAATTGTGTAGTATAATTCTGTATGTCACAGTGCCCCTCTAAGAACTGTGATTTCTGGAAGCTTACCTTAATCTGCTATATAAAACTTGAAAGCCAGAATGGCAGAGCAAACAATTAAAATAAAAAGATGACAGCCAAACAAACCATTAAGATGCCAATACATTTCTAACATTGTTGAAATGATTTTAATCAGTGGTGGATAAGACAACAGAAGCATCACTGAAGGACTGAACAGAGAAGCAACAGGGTCTCACATGAGGAATATCTTGCCAAGCAAATTTTCATTGACTTTGATGAAGCAATTAGAGTAGATCAGGGGATGCAGTGACCCATCAGGATTTCAGTAAAGTGACACTGTTCCATAAAAAACTAGTGAGGCAAGCTTACCAGTCTGGGAGTTGGAACAAAAATTATACATTGGATGAGAAATTGACTCAAGTAGACAATGGGATCCACTTTATTTATTTATTTAACATTTCTTATATACTGCCTTTCATGATATCAAGGTGGTTTACATTGAACAGGGCATTATAACTTGGAGATAACTATTTTACAGGGAACATGGGCAATGGACATTAGAACATTAGAAACATTAGAAACATTAGAACATTAGAAACACCTTAAAGAAAATCTACTTCAAACTTAAAATCCTCAAACAATTGCGCCCCCTGGTATTTATGCAAGATTTTATCAACATAACACAGGCCACCATTACTCCCCACTTCGATTTCGCTAACTTAACACTTATAGGCATTTCAAAACAAAATATCAAAAGAATCCAACTCGCACAAAATGCAACAGCTAGAATTATATTAAAGATAAATTCACTCCAACACATTACACCAATACTAGCTTCCCTGCACTGGTTACCAATACAAAGCAGGATAACCTACAAAACAATAATAACTACATTCAAAGCCCTAAATGACATGGCCCCGAAGACACTATGTAATTTAATAAGCAAAGAACCACCTAAGTCCACTCATAGAAAAGGACAATCAAATAAACTAAAGATTCCAAAAGAATATATAAGATCTCACAAAATTACAAATAATAGAGCCTTTTCCCACATAGCTCCAATAACTTGGAACTCGTTACCAGAGGACTTACGATCACTAACAGAGATAATAGAATTCAAAAAAAAATTGAAAACATATCTATTCACTAAACACTATAATTCCATAGAAAACATTCCACTCAACTTAGATAAAGGTTAAACATGAACCTCCCTACATCAAGCATATACTCCCTTCTTCAAGGGATAACATACAAAACATAATCGAATGAACAATCCACCCCTATGCACTGATACCCTACTTGTATATATTTGAAACTACTTGTACATAGTTGAAACTGATATGATCTGCCTATACGGTAGAGTCAGTACGTTGTTTAAATTGTTACACAATCTGTGTTAGTTGAATTATTCTGCTTAGTATTTAAACCTTTGTGTGCATGTTAAGATGTTCTATGTAAAAAGTTATTTTGTTCCATGTAAAACAAGCTCTGCATTGTTAACTGTTGTTAATTGTACACCGCAACTGATCGCTGGAAGATGCGGTATATAAATAAGTGTTAAATAAAAAAAAAATAAAAAAATGGAGGGTTAAGTGGCTTGCCCAAGACCACAAGGAGCACCTGTGGGACTATAAACCCCAGTCCTTCTGGCCCAAGGTTGCTGTCCTCTAATGGGATTATGAACCCCCAACCTTCTGGCCTGAGGCAACTTGCCCCAACCACTAGGCCACTCCTCCCTCACTCTAGGAAAGGGAAAGTGACTAGAGGGATGCCACAAGGATCAGAGCTAGACTCCATTTTCCTAATTCTCAATGGCTTTCATAGGTCACACTGGAGCAGGGTTAATGGGGGAAAAGTATACTTATTTGCAGAACATACAAAAACTTACAATACTGAGGGTATGGATCAGGACCTGAGACATGCTGAGGGTATGGTTGCTTTAAAAAAGATGAAAGATAGCTTTTAAAGAAATTCTATAAATGATCAATGACTTTGAAACTGACCTGAATCCAAGAATTGTAAAATTCTAGATGATGAATCCAAGGATCCAAATACCTCTTTAGAGGTGAATAACTAGCAACCACTAAATAAGATGGGTAGAAAATATTGCAAAGTAGTTGGGAAAGTAAATACTACCCGGGTGCACCAGTAATAAATGGAAGTAATGTTACTTCTCTACTGGTTTGCGGTGAGACTATTTCTTGAATACTGCCTTGAGTTCTGGAGCCTACATCTACAAAGACAGAGAGAATTCAAAGAAGGGTCATCAAAATGGCGCATACCATGAGCTATATGTCCAGTAAAGAGAGACCAAGGCAGCTGAAGATGTTCTCTGTAGCAGAAGAAGGGGGAAAGGGATATATGATACAAATATTCATTTAGCGAACTCCAAAAAGTACCAGAATGAAGCATTTTGCATAGAATGAAAAGCCCAAGGTGAAAGGGTCATCAAAGAAGGAAATGCTCTAACGGAGCGGAAGAAAATACTGTTTCACTCATAGAGTAGGCAGACACCTGGAAAAGAGTTCTGCCGGAGATAAAAGACAGAAGGAGGCGCATTCAGTGACCGTGGCTAGACTGTTTAAAGCACCTAGCTTCTACTGCTTTAAGTCGGGATATTCAGTGCCAGAACTTACCTGGGTTCTGGCACGGAATATACAGATTCACTGGACAGAAGCATTGCTATCCACTTAGTGGCGATATTCAGCCACTAATAGAGAAAATCAATTAGTTAGGACAGCTGTTCAGATGACCTAACTTTAACCAGTTTAGCTACCCAGCTAGTAACTGAATATCTCCATTAAATGGAAAGTGACCTTCACCACCTCTGGTCTGCCCACAGACCGCCCTGGTTTTAACCAGCCATTTTTTTACATGGTCTGTGGGGATATTCAGAGGCACTAGCAAGTATGTGCCACCAAATATCAGCTAAAACATTTCAAATATCCCTCTTCTCTCCCCCCCTCCCCCCCCTGCCAAGTGTTTACTCAGCACTTCCATTGCTAGGAATTCAGCTCTATCTGGATATTGTGCTATGGGCCCTAATTAGGTCCCCTTATAGTTCCCTACCAATGTAATATATGAAAACATCATGAGCAACCATCCACAGACTCATTCTGAAAGACGATTTGTATTTGCATTTCAACAAAGCACACGTAGCAGCCCTTCTACAAAACGCAACTAAGGTTTTTCACTTAACGGATGTTACAAATGCACGTTAAGTGCAAAGTCTCTGCATTAGCTGCTGGGATGTGACCAGCATGTTCCTGGTGGGTAATGCGTGACCGAGTACTGAAATATAAGGCATAGTAAATGCGGGTGCACCCAACAACACCCATAGAGGCGTCGTTAGGTACACCCTGGACTCGTGCACTAATGTGCTCTCAGTGTTCACACTCTACTCCTCACCTGCCCGTTAGCATGCCGGTGCCGGTTAATGTGCATTTTGGTGATCAGGAGCGAGCATTCCTTGGCATTTACAGAAGCCAATTACTGCACTCTGTAAGAGATGTAAACTGGTTACGGTGCTTAGTTAAAGGGCCCCATCGTCGTCATCCTTAAATACCCCAACTCCACGTGCTACTAAATATTAGCACTAACAACTGACAGTGTTAAGAAGCTCAAGAAATAATCCATAAGCCAAACAGCTAATGAAATAACTCAGCCTGTATCTAAAACTGGCAGATCCCAACTGAAGCATCTAAAAAGGAGGGGAAAATATTGATTTCTGGGAATGGCTTTATTTTTACTCTTGTTTTCTATACTTAGAAAATTATATAGTGCTTCTAAACATAAAGGAGTGATAGTCAGCTAGCAATGATCAGTGCTTGTAAAGCACCTGGCCACCGTGGTCAAAAGTGAAACTGGATAGTCAGAACTGGATGCCAGATATCTACCGTGTTCACCACCGCATATCCTCACTCACTTCCAATCTTGGTGATATTCAGTCACTAACTGGATAGCAAAACTGCACAAAGTTAGGACGGTCATTGATTTTATGTGGTTACTTATCTCTTGTCCCTGACCGGAGAGGTGCCAGGACCCTACCATCCCTGCCAACAGACTGCCTTGGTGCTATGCAGATTGTGGGGATATTTAGAGAATATCAGGCTCAGTGAGCCTTATGCAGTTAGCAGCTCCTGCAAACTGCTTAAACACTTTTGAATATTGGACCCAAATTGTGCAGAATAAAATATATGTTGTATATTATAGTACCATTTCACAGAGCTTATACGTTTTATTATAAAAATGTTTTCAGCCTGACCACCTGGTACATTTTGAACTTTTCATCCTGTTAGGTTCATGTTCATTTATTCTAATACTTTTATTTTCCTGACTCTTAAGGGGCATGTTTAAAAAAGGTTAACAAACATTAAGTGCCCCTGTACCCAGAAAACATAATGCGCCCTTGAGAAATAAAATCCATCCCAAGGATGCATAATCCAGCTATTTTTCTAGTTTTCCACTTACGTTAACTCATATGATGGGACAAAAATGTGTGTAGATCATCTATCATCCATAACAGATCAGCAAGTTCATTTTGAATAATCATTATATAAAATTATAGTCTCACAGCACATAATTCTCCATGAGGCTCTGTGCTGAAGTCTTATTTAGCCTATTGGCAACATTACAACATCAATCTTACCAGTTGTTTTCACGTTGGCCTCTTGTTGTTAAGGCCTATGGTCGATTTATATCTCTTCATCTTACAGGTAAACAAGCATTTTATTGGTGTTAAGCAAATGATCAAACATGAAGCCCGATTCAGAAAGGGGCATGTCCAGGCCCCATGTACGTCTACAGAGAGGACATGCATGCACAGCACCGATTCCACAACCCCGCATAGGCAGGCACACAGGGATGCAGAATCAGCGTGTGGCCATTCCCGGAGAAGCACACCTAACTGGTGGCCTATCGCTCCGTCCTGAGCTATGCACACATGTAGGCCATGCGTACACTGGCCATGTTGCTCCAGCCACCCTATGCACCTGCAACCCTGAAAATGTCCCAAACCCCATGTCCTGCAGACCACGTGTGACCTGATCCTGGAAGAAGGTCGCCCCCCTCCATTATAATGCACACATTAAGATGGCTACCAGGCAGCCTAATTTTAGCAAGGTAGAGACGAGGCTGCTGGTGACCATAGTCCTGGAGCAGGCGGGGGTTCTCCTCCCCATTGGGCAGAGGCGGCACGCTGTGGCTGGGAACACATCAAGACCACCTCATCCAGTAAGTACATCACAACACAGACAGACAAACCTGGAAGCAGAGAGAAGTGGGCAGGCTGGAGCAGCAGACAAGTTGGCACAGAGACAGGCATGCACCAAGGTGGAGAGGGAGGGCAGCAAAGGTCAGAATCTGCCATGACAGAAAGCAAACAGGCTGCACAGTGACAGCACAGCACAACACAGACAGAACAGCCCACAGCAGGGGCCCAGGAAACAAGGGAGAACAGGATGCAAGCAGGCCCACAGTGAAGGCACAGGGGGATACGAGACAGATGGAAGGGACATGCATAGCAGAGAGCAGTCCCAGAATGTCAGCCCCAGCCCCAGGTGACACAGATGCCCCCTGAGGAGCCCAAAAAAATGGCCCTGTATATGCCCCCAGGTGTGAGGCAAACCCAGCACCCTGGGTCAGGCTCAGAACCAGCAGGCTAGAGCTGTGAGTGCACCCAGGCCCTAGGAAGTGACGGCAGAGCAAGTCAGAGGGGAGGCACAGTATAAATGGTACAGGTGCAAAATGAAGTAGTACAGGCAGGAGGCGAACCCAGAACCCTAAGCTCCATGGGTCAGACACAGAACCAGCAGGCTAGAGCTGTGAGTGCCCCAAGGCCCTAGGAATGAGAGCAGAGCAAGTTAGAGGGGAGGCACAGTGTGAATGCTACAGGTGCAAAATGAAGCAGTACAGGCCCCCAGGCAGGAGGCAAACCCAGCACACTGAGTACTGTGGATCAGGCATAGAACCAGCAGGCTAGAGCTGTGAGTGCTCACAGGCCCTTGGAGGTAAGGGAACTAGGCCCTGTGCATGTACACCAAATGCAATGCCCAGACGCCCACATGGCAGGGTTACACGCCACCAATAGCAGATGGGGACAGGGCACATGATGCGCATATGCACAGCACCAGCAGCACACCCCAATGAGTAGGCAGGTCAGTTCCCTGGATGAGGGAATGATGAGATGTGTCTCTATCCCACAGGCATTTCCAGATCTTGTGTGACACAGAGACATACCATGTGCGATACCACACAATCCGTTGTATGCACCTGCAGCTGATAAGGCATATCTGGCAGCAGCTGCAGGGTGAGCAGCCATGCAGATACCCAGTCTGAACAGCAGGCTGACAGGCCCCCCAAAACAGGCCCCCCACATGTAACAACACACATTGCTGTGACATGGATACCATGGAAACAGCATGCTCCCATCCCAGGTTCCCACAACACATATTCCTGGCACACACTGCCCCACTCCCTGCAGATTTGGGATGTGCTGGAATGCCCTGTGTGTGTGCCTGCCCCGAGCAACAACAGTAGCTCAGCAACAGGAAGAGCAGAGTGTGGATATGTGTGATGCATCCACCATGATGTCCCACAGAGAGGTATGGGCACCGAGCATGGTAAGGTGACACAAAGAGGCCTGCCTGTCCCACCACAGTGGCAATGACAGGAGCACTATCTGGAGGTTGACATAGGAAACATATACCTGATGTGAGCCACCCATGGGCCCAGAATGACAGCATTCTGTGCCACTGGCACACCAGGAACCCAGTTGCACATGAATGACCTGTCAGACAAGCAGCAGAGACACCACAGTTGTGCAGCTAACCATGACCTCTGTCCCTCACAGTGGCAGCAAAGCAGGAGGAGGACTGCCTACCCCTGTCCCCTGATGGCTTCACCCCGACACTGTGGAGGATGTCTGCACAAATATGTCCCCCAGCTCTAGCTGGAGCAACAGCACAACCACCAGCTGATGCAGCAGCAGCAGCGCACTGCTAAGCCCCATCTTCCTGTCTAGCCCAACACCATCAGCAGTTGATGAGGAAGTCAAGGAGAGTCTGGTAGGGAAGGCAGTATTCTTCCCCTCCACCTTCCTTGAAAGGTACAGAGCCAATGGCAGTGGGAAGGGTGGGCCTATGTCCCATAATACACCTGGGATAGTGTGCAGCAGGGCAGCGGCCAGGTCCCACAGGTGCCATGTACAGGTACTGCAGAGACAGGGGGCGATCTCTGCACCCTCATCCTCCAGCCCATGGTGGAGGGTGTGTGTGGCATGACAGGAAGGGTAGCTGTAGACGCCCCATGGAGTGTTGTGGGGGAGACTGTAGGCTGAGTGGTCAGGCAGAGGTGGCGAGGGGGCAGTGGGTGAGTGCATGGGGAGGGTAAGTGGCTTGAGGGTGGTGATGAAGGCGAGGGGATGGAGCATATGCAGGGGGAGTGTGTGCAGGTGTGTGAGTGGCAGGAGGGTGGGAGCAAAGGTGAGGGGTCCATGTGCATGCAGCGTGAGCATATGGGGGGGTGTGAGTGGCAGGAGGGTGGGAGCAAGGGTGAGGGGATGGAAGGCGTACAGAGGGAGAGTGTGGGAGAGAGTGGGTGTGCAAAGTGGATGGGTATTCCGAGTGTGGGTGTGGGGTGGGATGTGACCATATGGCTGAAGGGGGACACGGATGGTGAGGAGGCAGTGGGGGGCCCAGGTTATGGAAGCTGAGATTCCCAGGAGGCTATAGTGGTGCCAGGTTATGGCAGTGATGAAGGCATTGATGTGACAGAGGTGCCTGCGGCTGGGTGAATGTGGGAGTAGTATGCCCATGTTGGTGGGCCACGAACCCCACCCCTATCTGATGTGGGGCCCAATGAGGGGGCCCAAGAGGCAGGTGGAGGCCCCAAAGACATGCCAGCCATGGCCTGTTTGGAGCGCATGCTTGCATGCAGCCTTGCATGGCTGTGCAGGCTCTTCTCCCACCTCTCACCCCATGTGGAGGGCCCCAGGGGTGAGGTGCGAGGCCTGAGGGGCAAGCTGAGGGGCCTGCAACTGCTGCTGGAGGCCCACCTGCAGACCCACACACCACTCCCCATTTGCAAAGCAGGTAGCCCTGTGGGGTACCGAGGGGGCCCCACCATCTGGGAGGGACACAGGGGTAGCTATATCACCAAGCAGCATGAGCCTCACCAGTGGCTGCTGGTGCAGTGACAGCCACCAGGGCAGACAGGCCAGCAGTGTTAATGGTCCTGTAGGTGCAGCAAGGGCGGGGGTTGGATGCCATGGGGCATACCTGTTAGCTAGTGTGTGTGGGCACTGTTTGCCTATATTCTGTGTCTGTCCATGCATTAAAAAATATCATTCTCAACCTTAACACCACTACCTTTTACCTCGATCCTTGTCCAGTAATCTGGATAAAAAACACACTTCCAACCCTTCTCTCCTTCTTACTCCCCATTGTCAATCTCTCGCTACTCCAAGGTTACCTCCCACCCACACTTAAACATGTTCAAATCAGACCAATTCTTAAGAATGGCACACTCGATAAAACCTCCCCAAAATCATACAGACCCATCTCTAGCATACCATTCCTCGCAAAAGTAATAGAAAAAACGGTACAGTTACAGACACAGGAATATCTAGATTCATCCTACCCTCTTGATGATCAACAATATGGTTTTCGTCCCAAACATGGAGTGGAAACACTTCTCACAGTTTTAACGGATGTCCTATTAAGAGGAATTGACAACCACAAACAGGCATTTATCCTATTATTTATTGATATCTCTGCCGCTTTTGATAGTGTTCACCATACCTTAATGCTTAACAACCTGAGACAAATAGGAATAAAAGCCACAGTTCATAAATGGTTCACCTCTTATCTAAATAATAGAACCCAAAATGTAAGAATAGGCAATCAAACCTCGGCTTCATACAAACTTGAAACGGGATTACCACAAGGATCAGCACTATCAGCCTTACTATTTAATATATACATAAAACCAGTTTGCAATATCTTTAAAAAATTTGGTGTACTCTATCATCTATATGCAGATGATATCATGATGTACATCCCGTTCACGATCCCTAACTTACCGATGCAACTCCTGTCAGATTGCTTCAATGAAATCACATCCTGGCTAAATGCCCATAATCTCCAAATAAACAACTCAAAAACTGAAGTGCTAATAGTTACTAAAAATCAATCTTACACTCCCCCAACACACATAACACTTCAAAACCAAGAAATTAAAATAAAAAATGAAGTAAGATATTTGGGAGTTATTCTAGATAAACATCTTACAATGGACACCCATATTAGAAATACTACAAAGAAAATTTATTTCAAGCTTAAAATCCTTAAACAACTAAGACCTCTTGTATACATACAAGATTTCATCAGTATAATTCAAGCTACCATAACCCCCCACTTCGACTTCGCTAATCTAATTCTATTAGGTACCACAAAACAAAACATTAAAAGATTTCAACTTGCACAGAATGCGGCAGCTAGAATAATAATGAAAGTACACTCACATCAACACATAACACCAATACTAGCATCCCTTCACTGGCTGCCAATACAAAGCAGGATAGTATACAAAACATTAATAACTTCATTTAAAACTCTAAATAATATGGCCCCAGTCACACTAAGCAACTTAATTAGTAAAGAACATTCAAAATCTGCTCAAAGAAAAGGTCAATTAAATAAACTAAAAACTCCCAAAGACTTCATAAAAGCAAATAAACTAACAAACAATAGAGCTTTTTCACATGCAGCTCCAACAATTTGGAATTCCCTCCCAGATGATCTAAGAATGTTAACTGAAATCATTGAATTTCGTAAAAAATTGAAAACGTATCTATTCACTAAACATTACAATAATACAGATCATCCCTCAATAGATTTAGATAAAGGCTAACCTGTTTTTGCATGAGATGTCCTTTGACCTATGAAAAAAATTATAGCTGTAACGGTACTTTGCACAACGCTTAAGCCCTAAACAATGTATATCTGTACATAATGTATATATAGTTTTGCACCGTTCTGTGCTGGTTAACTTAAACAATTGTTGTTTTCTAATTTTATTGTTTTTGGTTATATGATGTTACATGTAAAACAAACTCTGCTTTGTTGATTGTTGTTTATTGTGAACCGCAACTGATCTATGGAAGATGCGGTATATAAGTGATTGTTAAATAAATAAATAAAATGCATGTTTGCAGGGTAAATAAATAGTTATGCTGTTCAACATGTGTGCCTTGTGTGCCTATGTGTTGGTCACCAACAGCAACCCTGACCAATAATGTCCTGGTCATATGTGTAGCACTACAGGGGAGACGCCGTGTTGTATGCCAGACATTCATGGTAGCCCATACACAGCTGAGCCAAATAGCCTGGTAGACTGGCCACCACAGTAGCAAGAGATGGAGCAAACACCCAGGGGGAATGGGGAGGTGCCACAGGAAAGGGGAGGGGAGCCATAAACATGTGTCAGCAGCACAGCCAGCAGTCCACAGGGGCACCGTGAGCTAGGGTGGTGGGGCCGGCTGCAGCTTAGATGCCAGTGGTGCATGCCATGCAGAGGGGGAAGAATGGGGAGAGGGAAATGGAACAGAGTAGGCCATGGATGTGGGAGACCCAGGTCACATGGGTGGCCCAGATGTGCCAGTACCCCCAAGGAGGGATGTGGAGGGACCCATGGCAGGGAGGGTAGAGAGGCACAGTGGACAGACTGCAGGGTCGGGGCTTCATGCAGCAGCAGCCCTGGACGTGGAATCTAAGTGGGAGTAGGATGTACTGCATGTGGTGTGCAGTGATGGGAAGGATGAGGCCCAAAGCTGACCAGCTGCACTGCACAGTGACAAATAGAAAGGGGGGAGAGCGGGGGTGCTGTGGTGGGCCACCAGCTCTGGCAGCACAATAGGCAGGGCGGGAGGTGACACTTGGGTGCATGGGGGTCCCAGGTGTGTGACACATGTGGAATGTGCGAGTCAGTGTGCAGTAGGGAGCCCAGCTGCGGCACAGCAGAGCTAGTGGCAGAGTGGGTGGGCTGGGGGCAGGGGCCACATGTTACCACAGACACCTATCCTATGCGTGGGGCCCCCTGTACAGCAGTCCTGCCACCCCATGGTAACAGGAATAGGCCTTAGACTGCATCCGCATGCCTATGGCTGCCACGCATGCCTTGTGTGGCTGGACGGTGACATGCTGGGGTACCATGTGTATGTGGCACACCATGCATATGGCCTGCCCCTATGACAGCTGCCATGTGTGCAGCACTGGCAGCATGCAATGGGTGAGTGACAGATGCACAAGGGACAGGTGGATTATGCGATGTGTGTGTCCCAGCTGCGGCAGCCATGGGCGCCATGCCATGAATGCACATGTCCGGACATATGGGCCCCTACACAGGATACCATTGGAAGATGCCACTGGACACATGTCACGGCACATGTGAGGTCCGGGGGGCATGGCGCATGGCTGGGTGGACACTCTGCTCATAGTTGGCAGGTATCACCCCTCACGGACAGGTATGTGGGTATTGTGGTACCTTGTCCAGCATCCAGTCCCATACCTCTAGCCATAGGCGTTTCCATGGGCCAACGGTGTCTGGTCAGGCATATGCTGTGTCAGGCCAGCCCCTGCGTTAGCTCTTTGCATCCACAGCTCTCATTCACTCTGACCTGTATGGGTTATTTACAGGGGGCCATTGTTGTGTTCAGGACATATACAATACATATCTTACACTTGTGAATCTGTCTGACCACTATGACATGATCTGGATAGTGCCTGGTTGGAGTTTGCTCCTACTAACTTCTACTTCATGGTTCTACATATGGCAGCCGGATACTGGCATTCTATATCTGGCTCACTGCAGTCACACCTTGGACATGAATCCAGCAGTACCGCTTATCCATATCACAGCTCTGAAAAATCATTCTCTCAAAACATGGCTGGGATATTAAACAATGGGCGTTATTCCACCGCTGGCAGTTGACTTCCACATATTTCATGCCTTTCCTACAGTGGCCTGGGTGACTTTACATCTGGGGGACACTTTTGCTTTAGATACTAGCATATCTCATCTGGGGGGAGCAACAGACATTAGGTTCCCTTTCATTCTGGGGCAGATGATTCTACTGTAGCTTTCAGATGACCTATCCCCCATATACCTGTCTCTGCCATTTTGGCACACATATTCAGTGGCCTACCCCCAGGGAATAATTTACTTGGTACCATGATTATGATGGGAACATTCACAGTTACTGGGCACACCTCAATCTCTGTGCATCCTCTTTGTCCACTTATTTGTTATATAGCCATATATGGATGGTAGCACACATCTTTGCAAATAGATTTGGGGGATTGTTTCAGAGATATTCCCACATCACGACAGCAGCAGTAACAAGTGTGGACTGCCTTTCACATGGAAATGCCCTCTTAGGTGTCTCGTTGCTGTCAGGAGGTGTACCACCTTAACATTCCCCAGAGGGATAGTGTGGGCAGTCCAAGGGGAGCTCTTAGGCAGGCCTGCAGCATAGACATAGCTTCCCCTAGTCATATATCATTCTACGATTGCATTACGTGCATGTCCAGCCTGCAGACATTTCTATATCATAGATGTGGAATCAGGTGCAAACAGCGCCCATGTCTGAGTCTGCATGTGCCCGTGGGATCGGAAACCATGTTTTGCAGGGCTCCTGCAGGCGTTATTCAGCTGCCCCATACCTCGGACTCGGGGAATGGTTTTGGACATCCCCATGCACACCGTATTCTGGAATGTTAGATGTTTACGATCCTGCCCGTCCCCATGCTGTACCCACTAACGCCATGCCCCTCGGGTAGAACATATATCTCCTAGGCTGCCCGTCACAGAGAGCAGTGTGTTAACGCACAGTAGATATTACTACCAATGTGATATTATAGCTGCAGCAGCCTGGAACATATCTCAGTCCCCCTCATACCCTGTGGGGCATTAGCTAGGCCCAGTGCATACCTATATAGGGTTCCAGAATGTAAATGTCAACAGGTATATCAGGACATACCCTGCATCACATGCTATGTCGCATACAGAGGTAGCCCCAGTGATTCCCACCCTCGTCAACCTTAGACAGCTTGGGATGGACCCTCACCAGGTCCCCACACCCCAAGAGATGCAGATCCCCGAAGACTGTTTAATATTGCTGAGCAATATAGAAACATAGAAACATGATGACAGAAAAAGACCACATGGCCTATCTAGTCTGTCCTTCCATATCAATAACTACAACAGTCCACTTTTTACCTTTAGAGATCCTCTGTGTTGGTCCCATGCTTTTTTGAATTCAGTTACTGTCCTCATCTCCACCACCTCCACTGGGAGACTATTCCACGGATCCACTACTCTTTCCGTAAAGAAATATTTTCGCATATCACTCCTGAATCTATCTCCCTTCACCCTCATCCCATGTCCCCTCGTAGCAGAACTTGCTTTCAATTGAAAGAGGCTCTCTCCCTGAACATTTATGCCACAGAGGTATTTAAACATCTCAATCATATCACCTCTATCCCGCCTTTCCTCTAAGGTGTACATATTAAGATCCTTAAGTCTGTCCTCATATGCTTTATAATGAAGCCCACTAATCATTTTAGTAGCCACCCTCTGCACCAACTCCATCCTGTTCACATCCTTTTGAAGGTACGGTCTCCAGAATTGCACACTATACTCCAAATGAGGTCGCACCAAAGACTTATACAGAGGCATTATCATCTCCTTTTTTCTCCTAGCCATTCCTCTCCCTATGCACCCAAGCATCCTTCTAGCTTTTGCTGTCGCCTTTTCTACCTGTTTAGCTACTTTAAGATCATCAGACACAACCACGCCTAGGTCCCGCTCTTCTTTAGTGGACAAAAGTACTTCACCTCCTATACTGTATTGCTCCCTTGGATTGCTGCAGCCCAAATGCATGACCTTACATTTTTTAACATTAAATCCCAGCTGCCAAATTCTAGACCATTCTTCAAGCTTAGCTAGATCCCTCCTCATGTTATCTACACCTTCCTGGGTGTCTACTCTATTGCAGATTTTGGTATCATCTGCAAAGAGGCAAACCTTACCCGACAGCCCTTCCGCTATATCACTAGCAAAGATGTTAAAAAGAATCGGACCAAGGACAGATCCCTGGGGCACACCACTGGTAACATCCTTCTCCTCAGAGTGAGCTCCATTTACTTGTACTCTTTGTCGCCTCCCACCCAACCAATTTCTAACCCAGGCAGTAACTTTAGGGTCCATCCCTAGGGTGCTCAGTTTGTTTATAAGTCGCCTGTGAGGAACAGTGTCAAAGGCTTTACTGAAATCTAAATACACCACATCTAGAGCTCTCCCTCAGTCCAACTCCCTGGTCACCCAGTCAAAGAAATCAATCAGATTTATCTGACAAGACCTGCCTCTGGTGAATCCATGCTGCCTCGGATCCTGTAATCCGCTGGACTCCAGAAACCTCACTATTTTCTCTTTCAGCAGCGTTTCCAATAATTTACTCACCACCGAAGTTAAACTAACTGGCCTGTAGTTCTCAACCACATCCTTACTTCCGCTTTTGTGTAAAGGCACCACATGAGCCTCTCTCCAGTCCTTTGGCACCACTCCCGACTCCAACGAGGCATTGAAAATGTCAGTCAGTGGAGTTGCTAGAACGTCCCCAAGTTCCCTCAGTATTCTAGGGTGTATCCCATCCGGTCCCATCGCTTTGTCTACTTTAAGTTGAGCTAGTTTCTCATGAACACAGTCTTCTGAAAATTGTTCAAGATGTCCCTCGCTTCTGTTCCTATTTGTGGGTGTTTTCTGAGGTCCTGCTCCTGGTTCTTCATCTGTGAACACAGAACAAAAATATTTGTTAAGCAATTCCGCTTTATCCTTATCAGCTTCTACATATTCCCCCCGTACACCCTTGAGTCTGACAATACCACTTTTGCCCTTCCTCGTCTCACTAATATATCTGAAAAATATCTTATCCCATTTTATTGCATTGGCTATTTCCTCCTCCTTTTGAATCTTTGCCTTCTTGACTACTTTGCTAGCTTCTCTTTCCAAATACAGATACCTGTCTTCCTCTCTCTGTGATCTCTTGTATTTCATGAAGGCCTCCCTCTTTTTCTTCACTTTTTCAGCTACTTCCTTAGAAAACCATAGCGGTCTCCTTTTCCTTTTGCCTTTATTTACCATTTTAACAAAAAGGTTGGTTGCCCTTAAAATATCCCCTTTCAGTTTTGCCCACTGTTTTTCTACATCCCCCAGCTGTTCCCATCCCACTAACGACTCCCTGAGGTATTGGCCCATCTTCGCAAAGTTAGTCTTCCTAAAGTCTAAGATCCTCACCTTGCAATGGATTCTAACAGCCCTAGTCCTAATACTGAACCACACCATCTGGTGATCACTGGATGCAAAATGATCTCCCACTACAACATCAGAAACACTTTCACCATTGGTAAGCACCAAGTCCAGTATGGTCCCTTCACGTGTGGGGTCTGTTACCAATTGCCTGAATAGTTCTCCCTGTAGAGAATCCAGGATCTCCTTACTTCTAGATGATACTGCAACAGGAATGTGCCAATCAACATCTGGCATATTGAAATCTCCTATCAGTAGCACTTCCCCTTTCCTAGCAATGCTGCGTATGTCTTCAATTAACTCTCTGTCCACCTCTTCCTCTTGTGAGGGAGGTCTGTATATCACACCAATGCAAATAGATTTCTCTTTCCCTCTTTCTAGTTTAACCCACAATGCCTCCTCTCTCGCTTTTAAGCTCTGTAATTCCAAAGCTTTAATAGTAGTTTTTACATATAGTGCCACTCCTCCTCCCCTTCTTCCTACCCTGTCCTTTCTGAATAAAGTATAGCCAGGTATAGTTTCTGTAACTGCCACTAAATCCAAGTCAGCCACTCCCACCAAAGCTTCAACATCAGGGATCTTATTTCCCATGCTACGGGCATTTATACACACTGCTTTCCATATGTTACCCCTGTTACCCATTTCCATAAAGGTATTTAATGTATCACCTACCTGGGGGCTTTCACTTACCTGGGGGCTTTCTTCACCTATCCCCAACGAAACTAGTTTAAAGCCCTCTTTAGCAGATTAGCCAGTCTACTACCGAAGATGCGTTGACCTTTCTTGAACAGATGGATGCCATCTCTGCTCTGCAACCCTTGGAACAGCATCCCATGGTCTAGGAAACCAAAACGCTCTCGATGACACCATCCACGCAGCCATGCATTCATCTCCAGGATGCGAGCCTCTCCGCCTTGGCCTTTACCCTCAACAGGGAGGATTGAAGAGAACACCACCTGTGCACCTAACTGCTTCACCCTCTGTCTCAGAGCCATGAAGTCACTTTTGATACGTTCCGAGGTATACCTGGCAGTATCATTTGTTCCAACATGGATTAGAAACATTGGGTAATAGTCAGTGGACTTGATGAGTCTCGGCAAACTCTCCGTAACATCTTGGATTTTGGCACCAGGCAGAGAGCATACCTCTCTGGACATCAAGTCTGGGCAGCAGATGGACGCCTCAGTACCCCTCAGAAGAGAGTCTCCAACCACCACTACCCTTCATTTCCTTCTGGTCACTGATTCTGCAACTTTGGGGTACTTGAACTCTGGTTCTTCCCTTTCCAGGGATGCTTTCACCTCCTCCACTTCCAGGGCTGCATAATGGTTCTTCAATTCAAGGGCTGGAGAAGTTGGACTGGAGATTTTGCAGGCCCTGGTGACTTGTGTCCAACCATCGACATTCTGTTGGCACCCATCTTCTCCTGTGCTGGAGAGCTTGGTTGCTGCAAGAAGCATCTCATCAATGTACTTCTCACTGTCTTGAATGCTCCTCAGCCTCACCACCTCCTCTCTGAGTTCCTCCACTTGTTTCCTCAGAGCTTCAGCAAGCAGTCACCCTGCACATGGAACTGGTCCTTCAACTGGCATTAGGACTTCTGTCTGGACCGAAGCAGAAGCTGTAATGGGGGCAACAGCTTTAGCAATACGATTTTTCCTAGCCATTGTTCTGTTCGTGGAGCTTAGGTATCTGTTAAAGCAAAAGAGAGAGATCTACCAAGTACCAGCCGGTTTCGCAGCTGTCCTTTCAGAGAAAAAGCAGTTAAATCTCTTTAATTATATTCAAAATGTGCTGGTCCAATTCTCTGATTTGTTAAAGGGGGAGGTGCCCTATAAAGCAAGACCGCTCACTAGGGGTGGGTGGGAGTCAGGGTGGGTAGGGAGGGAACTAACACCTGATTAGGTGTTAGCAGTTTCTAAACCTGAGGAGGTTACTAGAGTTCAGCAAAAGGTCCCCTAAAGCACAAAAAGGAAGTAACCTTGCTTTAAAAAATATACAAAAAAACCCTTTTAAGAGCTCCCAGTCAGAGAGCTAGCAATGTAATATAATAAAAACAAACAAACAAACCCTCAAATCCTTACTGTTTGTTGATCTGTAGAGCCCTGGTTAGGAAAGCCTCAACAGGGCAAGGCACTGGAGCCTTTTATGCAGGCCTCAGCTGCACTCAGGAAATCAAGCCCACTAACTCCTGATTAGGTGTTAGCAGTTTCTAAACCTGAGGAGGTTACTAGAGTTCAGCAAAAGGTCCCCTAAAGCACCAAAAAGAAAGTAACCTTGCTTTAAAAAATATACAAAAAACCCTTTTAAGAGCTCCCAGTCAGAGAGCTAGCAATGTAATATAATAAAAACAAACAAACAAACCCTCAAATCCTTACTGTTTGTTGATCTGTAGAGCCCTGGTTAGGAAAGCCTCAACAGGGCAAGGCACTGGAGCCTTTTATGCAGGCCTCAGCTGCACTCAGGAAATCAAGCCCACTAACTCCTGATTAGGTGTTAGCAGTTTCTAAACCTGAGGAGGTTACTAGAGTTCAGCAAAAGGTCCCCTAAAGCACCAAAAAGAAAGTAACCTTGCTTTAAAAAATATACAAAAAACCCTTTTAAGAGCTCCCAGTCAGAGAGCTAGCAATGTAATATAATAAAAACAAACAAACAAACCCTCAAATCCTTACTGTTTGTTGATCTGTAGAGCCCTGGTTAGGAAAGCCTCAACAGGGCAAGGCACTGGAGCCTTTTATGCAGGCCTCAGCTGCACTCAGGAAATCAAGCCCACTAACTCATGATTAGGTGTTAGCAGTTTCTAAACCTGAGGAGGTTACTAGAGTTCAGCAAAAGGTCCCCTAAAGCACCAAAAAGAAAGTAACCTTGCTTTAAAAAATATACAAAAAACCCTTTTAAGAGCTCCCAGTCAGAGAGCTAGCAATGTAATATAATAAAAACAAACAAACAAACCCTCAAATCCTTACTGTTTGTTGATCTGTAGAGCCCTGGTTAGGAAAGCCTCAACAGGGCAAGGCACTGGAGCCTTTTATGCAGGCCTCAGCTGCACTCAGGAAATCAAGCCCACTAACTCCTGATTAGGTGTTAGCAGTTTCTAAACCTGAGGAGGTTACTAGAGTTCAGCAAAAGGTCCCCTAAAGCACCAAAAAGAAAGTAACCTTGCTTTAAAAAATATACAATATACCCCTATACCCCTTTCCCGCGAACATTGCTCTTCTGCCAGTTTGCCTCTATCTGTGCCCTTCTCTTTTACAGCCATATCCAGACATCGCTACCCTCACCCTGATGCTCCATATTCCTGGGACACAGTACTTGAGTCTGTCAAGCATGCTTTGTCCCTGGACCCTCTCAGATCCCGGCTGGGTGCTGACCGCATTGGTGCCACTTTGGGGTCTAATCTGCCTAAGCTCCCTTATGTTTCCAGTCCATTCCCCCTGCACATATCCTGCTCAAAGCTGCTGTGCTGTCTGTGCCAAATAGACTGTATGCCCCGCTGGGCAAGGGCCATCTGTTACATGTGTCTGTGCAGCACTGCATATACCTTATAGTGCTATAGAAATGATCAGTGGTAGTTGTTATGGCTGTCGTGAGACCTTCTGGCTATGGCATCTGAGGCATATCTATCTGGGTACTGGCATTCTTTACAGCAGCTACACCTGTCTCATCTGAGATATGTCAATCTGTATACATCCACTATCTGTGGGGCGACCCTGTCTGCCTTCCCACAGTCAGCTTTGTGGCACTGCTCCCATGGTCAGGGCTGTGTGGGCATGAAAGGGCTGGGCCCTGTGCCATCACACCAGATAGCCAGACCCCATATATGTCACCACTCTCACAGCTCTCATGGATCCTGGTCTGGGTAGGGGTGTGCACTGCATGGGATAGTCTGGGAAATGTGGCAATACATCAGTCACTGCAGATGCGTGCCTGCCCTTTCACTCTGCCAAAACTATCTGCTGTACATGGGGAACCCTGTGTATAATACTCCAGAAGGTACCAGCATAGATTCCCATATGGCTACATGTCAGGAAATATTGCTATCATTACTAGTGTCCCTCAGATTAAGGGCATTCAGGTGTGCTTACAGCACTACTACATGCTCAACAGCACACTGTGCATCATGGGCATGCATTAGTGCTGTTTGCATTGTTGGGTGCCCCTATTATGGGGGGTCCCTTATCTTTGCCAGGCATATGCTTGGACATTTGGCTATCGTGGTCCCTCTCTGTCTTTACCTGCCTCATCGCACTGGCACCTGGTGACACTGTGGTCATCCATACAGTCAAGGTAATGGAAAGACTTTCATACCCCCCCCCCCCCTGCACTGCTGCTACCCACACCAGCTCTCACTGTGCACCTCTCAGACCACACACACACAAACACACTCTCACCTTCTGCGACAGCAACATGATTCTGCCCAGAGGGTTGCCCTGCATCTGTATATATCTGTACATGGGGTGCACATGGGGTGCCAGGGCTACATATCTGATCTCCTGTTCTCACCCCAAAAGGTATCCTCTCCCTGCTCACATCCATACTATCCCTGCATCAGCCATCCCATCTTTATGTGCATAGTTTTGTCGGGGTCCCATAGATTGTCTTCTTTGGCATATACAGTGCATAGTGCATGGCCTGATTGGACACTGTTGCTGTTCTTAATATTGCTGCAAATGTGTTTAAATATGTTTCTTTACCCTAAAACATTCCCTCAGTTCTGCTCCCTGTACCTTATGACTGCATCTTGTATTTGTCCTGACTGCAGTGGCGCCACTTCAAAACCTACATGTCACATCCATTCACCTATGCGGGACGCATTGCAGGGCAGAGCTGAATAATTTCTAAGTCTGAGCCTTATACCTGGTTTCAGCAGGTATAACGTGGATGTTTCTGGATTACACCTCATACGTACACGGCCCTTTTGGGAATAGCATAGAAACATGTTGGCAGAAAAAGACCACATGGCCTATCTAGTCTGCCCTTCCATATCAACCACTACAAGAGTCCCCTTTTTTCCTTTAGAGATCTTCTGTGTTTGTCCCATGCTTTTTTGAATTTAGATACTGTCCTCAACTCTACTACTTCCACTAGGAGACTATTCTTTGCATCTATCATTCTTTCTGTAAAGAAATATTTCCGCATATTACTCCTGAGTCTATCCCCTTTCACCCTCAACCTATGTCCCCTCATAGCAGAGCTTGCTTTCAATCGAAAGAGGCTCTCCTTCTGTGCATTTATATCATGGAGGTATTTAAACATCTCAATTATATCCCCTCTGTCCAGTCTGTCCTCTAAAGTATACATATTAAGGTCCTTAACTCTGTCCTCATATGCTTTATAATGAAGACCACTAACCATTTTAGTAGCCACCCTCTACACAGACTCCAACCACTTTATATCCTTTTGAAGGTGCGGTCTCCAGAATTGCACACAATACTCCAAATGAGTTCGCACCAAAGACTTATAGAGAGGCACTATCACCTCCTTTCTTCTGCTGGCCATTCCTCTCCCTATGCACCCAAGCATCCTTCTAGTTTTCACCGTCGCCTTTTCTACCTGTTTAGCTACTTTGAGATCGTCAGATGCCCCACGTCCCTGTTACGCTCTCTCCCACCCACATTGTTAGTTCCCCGTGCTACCACCCTGGACATGCATGTTGGTGGTGTTTTGGAATATGGTAGGGGATGTTTTTGCCACTTATATATCCCCACTGCACATGGACATCCCTTATTCGTGTTCTAGAATGACCCCCATAATATAAAACTGACAAAAGATGCTTCTTCCACTTTGGTGTCTCATTAGTCTCCTTCATTGGTCTTGTTCTAGCTTGTAAGTAACCTCTCGCCAATTAGACTGATTTAAATTGATGTAGACTATAATGGTCATAATTCATGTATGAGGTAATTTTATAAGCTTTTTCATGCCAAAAATAGGCCTCTTATAAAATTAGGTCATGCCTAAAAGTATGTGTGGGTCAAGGAGGTATGTAGTTGTTCAGTATGAGGGGTCTGGATAGAGCATGGGAGGAGTCATAATTTACATACCTGGTTTATAACATATCTATGTACTTTTCACGCTGATATTTTACACCTACTTTTGAGCACGAGTAAATAGCTGTGCCTTCAGTGTAGGTGGAAAATTAGCCATCTTCCTCCTCGATTAACCTAGGCAACCAGTTATAAAATGACCCTCCTAATGCAATATTTGTATGTTATAGTTTAATAAATAAAAGTACAACATAACACTGGTTAATGGTTAAGTTCAAAGCCATATAGTGTAGGCTCAGATACCTGGTCTGTTGCATGCAAGAGTGACACTTTTTCACTTTCACGACACACAGAGACTCGGGCACTAAGCTGGCTCCCTAATTCTATCAATTTGTTTGGAAATTGGTCCAGTGATGTGCCAGCAATTTCTTATCAAGAAGCTCTCACCAGCTGTGCTACACTTCAAGAAATAATTTTAAAGGATCTCCTGCAGATACCTGTGAATGCATCCCTGAACTTGGTCCTGAATTGGTGAAGTCTATTCAGCACCATAGACTGGATTCGTTGCTAGCAAAGGGAGGGATTGAAGCCACTGATTGATGATGGCTATTGCCAAGTCAAAAACAAATCATGATTATGCTGATAATGTATTTACTAATCAAAATAAATATTCCTTTGGGTGGAAATATCAAGAGGCATGTTTGAATAGACAGGCATCATATAACAGCCAGTAACAATGGGAACCAAGAATATCATGCAGTAAATTGAATTGAGTTTAGGAAATAATAATGTGTGTTTCTTCAGTTTTTCATGTGTTTGAATATCGGAGATGCTTTGCTTGTGTTTCAGGTGTTAATCAACAATGATTAGAATGTTTTAGTATGTTAAACGTATAGTGAGCAAAAACCATTAGTTCAAAAAATCCTTTTTTAAATCTGGGAATTGCAAACACATTAAAATAATAAGAAGAAGGAAGGTCAGATTATATTCCCACTTTTCTCCCATGTACAACATAAGGCAAGTATTAGGGCGTGGAATGGAAAATCCCCACCATATTTTAAAAAGGACCTGCCAAACTCAGAGCTAAAATATGTGTAGGACATATAAGAACGCATGTCAATGTCTTCCCGCGTCTAGTGGCACAGCAATTTTTTTTTTTAAAGATGCGCAAAGATGGGAAAAATTGCAGCTTTAAACTATCTGTTCATGGAAGCAGCTTTTTAAATTTGCTGCTCCCAATATCTGTGGAAAGCAGCATAAGGCCCCACCCAATCAACCTCCAACACCCTTCCCTCTCCAAACCCTCAACGCCCGTGACATCCAATCATCCCCACCCAATCCCCCCCAGAAGCATCAGGAACACCTCAATGGTCCACTTATAGTACTCTTATTTGTTAGTTTAGCTCTTAGTGTTAGTTCTGTGAGATTACCACTAGGAATCAAAGGTGCCATTTTGAACTCAGAGAACAATGGAGTATGCACCTAGGAAAGAACAACCCAAACTATGGTAACACGATGGAAGGTTCCACATTACGAACCACCACTGAGGAAAAAGATTAAGGTGTCATTGTGGATAAACATGTTAAATCCCTCCGCCCAGTGTGCAGCGGCGGCCAAGAGAGCAAATAGAATGCTAGGTATCATAAGGAAAGGAATGGAAAATAAAACAAAGGATATTATAATGCTTCTGTATTGTTCCATGATGCGACCGCACCTTGAATATTGTGTGCAGTTCTGGTCGCCATATCTTAAAAAGAATATAGCATTATTAGAAAAGGTACAGAGAAGAGCCACCAAAATGGTAAAGGGGATGGAAGGATACTCCTATGAAGAGAGGCTAAAAAGGTTAGGGCTCTTCAACCTGGAAAAGAGATGGCTGAGGGGAGATATGATAGAGGTCTATAAATTAATGAATGGAGTGGAACGGGTAAACGCAAATAGATTGTTTATGTCATCAGAATATAGAAAGACTAGGGGACATGCAATGTGGTAACCTATTTAAGACTAATAAGAGAAAATATTTTTTCACTCAACATGTAATCAAACTCTGGAATTTGTTACCGGAGGATGTAGCAAAAGCTGTTAGTGTAGCTGGGTTTAAAAAAGGTTGGACAAGTTCCTGGAAGAAAGGTACATAAACCATTCTTAAAAGGGACCCAGGATATCAGTGCTTGACCCAATGCAAGCATTGTGGAATCTGTGTCTTTTGGGGAAACTGCTAGGTACTTGTGACCTAGATTGGCCACTGTTGGAAACAGGATACTGGGCTTGATGGCCCTTGGTCTGACCCAGTATGGCAGATCTTATGTTCTTATAGATCGCTCCTGCTCCCTGCTAGACTACCATGGAGACCCACAGTAGGTGCCGGGTTTGGAATCAGGGAGTGGGGGGGATTTGAAGGTTCAGAGGGGGGCTTGAATGGTGGGGTGGGGGAATCTAGAGGGGGAGATTTAATGTTGCAGGGGAGGGTCTTGCCTAAGGGAGAGGGGATTGAGGGTGCAAGGATGTCAGAAATAGTGATTTTAAAAAGCTGCTCCCACATACATTTGGGCAGGAGCGGTGTTTTCTTTTAGCCAATGTGCAGTTTTTTAAAATCCTCTCCCACTGGATGTGATGCCAAACCCATGAGCTGTCCTGCACAGCCTTACATGCATCTACATGCATTTTATAAGGGGCTCCATGTTTGACAGGGAGAATTGTACATGTCCCAACCTAGATATCTCAATTCCCCCCTCTAGGACCTGTATAAAATGGGCCTTTCTAGCTGTTAGTGCGTTAAATTGTCATGCCTGCAACTACTAATTAGTAAGAAATGTAGCTTACTACTTTTATTAAGTAACTTAAGAGTGTAAGAACATAAGATAACCTTTTAGAACAAAACCCATTCTAATCTACAAAAATAACAATAATATTTTAGCCTGACCTCCCCTCCCCAAAACACACACTTGAAACTCATTGCTGCATGTCCATCTGAGTATCATAAACAGTGCTGCAATAAAATCTTGCCTTTATACATTTCAGCAGGAGTGGTGTGAGACAAAATAGAGAATTCAGGCTTGCTTGGGAGAGACACACAGTGGCAGGGTCAGGAAGAGAGAAGAGCATGGATCAAGTAGGACACATAGGAGATGTGACAGCACAGTTTGCAAGCACCAAAGGAAAGACAAGATGGACCGAGTGGCCCTCATCTGTCAACAAAGGATATTATAATGCTTCTGTATTGTTCCATGATGCGACCGCACCTTGAATATTGTGTGCAGTTCTGGTCGCCATATCTTAAAAAGGATATAGCATTATTAGAAAAGGTACAGAGAAGAGCCACCAAAATGGTAAAGGGGATGGAAGGATACTCCTATGAAGAAAGGCTAAAAAGGTTAGGGCTCTTTAACCTGGAAAAGAGACGGCTGAGGGGAGATATGATAGAGGTCTATAAATTAATGAATGGAGTGGAACGGGTAAACGCAAATAGATTGTTTATGTCTGCAGAAATATAAAAGAATGCAAAAGTGAGGAGTCATTACCATGCAAAGAAAAATGAATCTATTAATGGGAATAGTGAACATATGGAAGTAGGTTGCCCACGATAAACTGTGAATTTGCTTTTCTACTATAGTTTCTACAAATCAGTACTTCAAAAACACTAAACAGATATTGTTATAATAAACCTGCACAGAAATGTTGCCTGAGACAATTTATAATAAAAATGCGATGAACAAATATGCAAGCAGGCTTATAGGACAACAAATACTCTGCTACTCATTGCCCCACAGACCACCAACCCCATCCCGGACTTTCAAATCTCAAGCCACTAGTATCCTCTTCAGTTAAGTGGCATGATTCCTAGGCCACAGCGAGCTTGAGGACTAGATCAGTGCTCATAGATCCCACTTACTTTGGACTTCCATACAGGGCTGGCCCAGATGGGCCCTTGGAGTGCAGGTTTAGCCCCTTTTCTCTCTGTAATTCTGATAACTGTTTTATTGGAAGTACGCCATTGACCTTTTGAGCACAAATATGACAGCTTGGTTTTGGGACATTTGCACAGTGGCATACCATTGGTGTACTGTGATTAAAACATTTTAATCATTCACATTATTTACCATAGAGTTTGGTGTCAAATTATCACAATGTATGAGCACAAACAAAAAGGCTGGCTTGCGATGATTGAGTTCTTCCTTGCATGGAATGTTTCGTCAGGCTCTTGAAGTAGCTTCTTAGAGATGATGGTGGGAGACACACCTCAGCTCACAATTTGCACCGAGTTAGTAGAAGCAATCGTGCAGCTTTCCAACTTTTAACATGTGGAGGGGAATTTGTTAAAGCAGCAAATTAACCTATAAGGGAATTTATATGGTAAAAAAGAACTAGGAAAAGTGGCAACCCCAGATGATAAATGATTGAGCTTAATGCATTTATGAATAATTACTTCATCAAAATAACAGCTCTCATAGAGTGGCCTTGGTCATTATATCCTGGGGGCCCAGCCATTCTGCATTTGCCGGTTGTCATGATTTGCTTAGGGGAGGCGTCCTTTTAACTGGGGACAGTATGTGATTTTTATCCTGCTCTGTTAAAGTGCACTGATGCTTTTTACTATTTACACTTTGAGGGTCTTTTACTAACATAAGAACATAAGATATGCCATACTGGCTCAGATCAAGGTCCATCAAGCCCAGTATCCTGTTTCCAACAGTGGCCAATCTAGGTCATAAGTACCTAGCAGTTACCCAAAAGACACAGGTTCCACAATGCTTGTATTGGGTCAAGCATTGATATCCCAGGTCCCTTTTAATAATGGTTTATGGACCTTTCCTCCAGGAACTTGTCCAAACCTTTTTTTAAACCCAGCTACACTAACAGCTTTTACTACATCCTCCTGTAACAATTTCCAGAGTTTGATTACACGTTGAGTGAAAAAATATTTTCTCTTATTAGTCTTAAATAGTTTACCCTGTAGCTTCATTGCATGTCCCCTAGTCTTTCTATATTCTGATAACGTAAACAATCGATCTACGTGTACCCTTTCCACTCCGTTCATTAATTTATAGACTTCTATCATATCTCCCCTCAGCCGTCTCCTTTCCAGGTTAAAGAGCCCTAACCTTTTTAGCCTTTCTTCATAGGGGTATCCTTCCATCCCCTTTACCATTTTCGTGGCTCTTCTCTGAACCTTTTCTAATAACGCTATATCCTTTTTAAGATACGGCGACCAGAATTGCACACAATATTCAAGGTGCGGTCTTAGCATGGAACGATATAGAGGCATTATAATATCCTTTGTTTTATTGTCCATTCCAGGCAGGGTGCGTGCTGATAATCGCTGAAGGCACATTGGGACAGATGTTGCCAGGTAGAGGAGGGCCATGACCATGAGTGCAGGATGATTCCCAGGTTGCGAGTGGGTGGGGTAAGGGTGGAGAGTGAGCATGGTGAGCTCAGCGCATTTAGCACTCTCTTCACACTAGTCGCTAACTGCCCTAATGCAGTATGTGCTATGAGACAGGGCTCCGTGTTAGCTGCTGGGGAAATGCTTTCCATGCCCCCGAAAGTTAACGTGGGGGTGTTGCACATAACATACTATATTTCTGGTGCTATTGACGTGTTATGTGTAACAATTTAGTGAATATTAGTAAATGGACTCCTATGTATAATTAAACATTTTGGGCTACTTTGGGACAAAAACCACTGTAAAAAATTGTAACTGTCCAAATGATTGATGGCCCTGCAATTCATACCGTCAACGCTATCAGAATGTTGACAGCTCTTTGGATCTGGCTGAGAGACGCTGGAGGTCTTTGGGACAGAACATCAGCTCTGGGACTGCTGCTGACCGGACACTGTGCTCGGCGTTCCTGCGTGCTTTGGAAGATCGGGCAGGCATGCCCGGGGCACCCCACTGCCCGGTGGGGTCCTTCTTTTGTTATATATTTTAGGTTTGGTTTTTTTTACTGCGGGGCGTGGCTCGAAGGGGCGTGGTCAAAGGGGCAGGACCTGCCCTTTCGGCGTCACAGTGGCGCTAGCGTGGTGTAGTCTCCTTTCCCTGTTTGTATGTTACTATGTGGAAATGGAAGGCTAAAGTTGCAATTAAGGGTCCGGAGGCCACTGCCAGAGTTAAACCGGCCATCCCCTTGGATAAACATTTCGCACCAATTCCGCTTGCGCAGTCCTCTCCAGAGGGAGCCCCTCTAAGTTTTGGTGGGAGGTCTCCTCCTCCTTTACCGGTGCCTTTACAGCTTCCTCTGCTATCCGGAGAGTCTTCTGAGCTGGTAAGCAATACTAAAGTTCCTGTTGCTTTGCCTTCTTCAGTTCAGTTTGCTGCCTCTGGCAGTGTGACTGAACTATCGCCCAAGCTTCCAGACGCTGAGATTACGTTAAAGGATGTTTGGGGTGCTTTGCCTACTATAGATAAGAAAATGTCCTCTACGTTAAACTCATTATGCACCTTCTCTCAAGAAGCTGTTGTATCTCTTCAGCAACTTGATGAGAAGGTAGCTTTGGTTGATAGGGCAGTTACTAAAATGGGTTCTCAGGGGCTTCCACTATGTGCTGCTAATGTTGCTGGGGTAAAAGATTCTTTGATATTACATTCTAAACTGGAGGCTCTTGAGAATTCTTTTCGTTCCTGTAACCTTCGTTTTTTGAATTTCCCTCAGTCCGCATTGTTATCGTCTAGAATTCTTTTGGATAAATACTTTAAGGAGGTATTAAACATTCAGGATCCTATTGAAGTTTCTCAAACATATTACCTTCCGTCTAGTACTAAAAATATTAATCCTGCTGAAGGGGGAATGGACAAGATTGTTCCTGCTATTTCTAATCTGACCGCTTTTTTAGAAGACTCTTCAGATACCATTAATTCACGTTCCACACTGTTGCCTACTTTTTCTTCTATCGAAGTGAAGCAGCGTATTTTGCGCGCTTTCTTTAAAGTTAAAGCAGCTAAATTCTGTGGTCAAACTATAAATATTTTTCCTGATGTCTCTCGTGAGACTCAACTTAGACGGAGGCAATTTTTGCGGTTGAAGCCTCAGGTCCTTGCTCTGGGGGCCATGGTTTTTTTACGTTTTCCTTGCAAATGTGTAATTAACTTTGAAGGGGCTTCCTATGCTTTTGCTGATGTCTCTCATTTGGAAAAATTTGTTATTGAACGTCATGGCACTCTGTCGGAGGATAATATTGGATAAGTAAAACCTCCTAAATTGTAGGCTTTATTGCCTTGTTTATTTATTTAGTTTATGTTTTCCTGCATAAATCTCAGCTGGTATTTTTTGATGTGGGCTTTATCATTGTTTAATTGTTACTTTGTTTTCTTCTTTTCTATACAGTTTATTCTGGATTTACCTTGTTTCTTTTTGGTTATTGTAATTTAACTGAAAATCAAATTTAAAAAAAAAAGAATGTTGACAGCTGGTACCATTGAGGGAAGAAGAGAACAAAATTATTGTGCGTCTCTCCATTTCTTTGATCTCTGTAAACAGAAAATCTTTGCTACCATCTACAAACAAGCTTGATAATGGTCTCTTTTCTCAGTGAACCTGTTCTTATGACATACTGTGATAGAAGCTTAATAGCTAATCATAGCAACAGTGCAGTAATAGGCTGGTGTTCTGGTAACCGCGACTGGTATCACTGATAATTCCAACTTTTTACGTGACACCACTCTATAAAGCAGTACAGAGTTGCTAAATCAGGACCCAAACATATAGGAAGTAATTCTATAAGGAGTGTGTAGGAAGTTATGGCCCTGATTCATCAAGGCGACTTGTGGGGTTGGCTGTATTCCCCCACAGGCTCTCCCCGCACGGCAAGAGCAGCAGTATGGTGAGATCCAGCGGAGGGGGGGGGGGGTCGAGAGGGGCAGAGTGTGGGCGGAACGGGGGCGGGCAGAGGCTGCAGGACATACAGAGTCGATTCAGGTCACAACCCTGTACATCCTTTGACTGGGAGTGAGACGTGCTGCTTATTCCATTGCGGAGGTGGAATAAGCAGCTGCAGAGACCCCGTTCGTGCCTGGGAACCCTCCTGATGACTGTGAGCGGCACAAGGTGGGACCCCACCAACCAATCCAGGCCCGACCAGCCCCGCCAAGGGTCGGGCAGCGGTATGACAGGGGGTTGGCGATTTTGAGGGGGGAATGGCATGCGGGGTGGACGTCCCTGTATTCATGCAGGGGCACGCCTGGCTGTCTCAGGCCCGAACCTGCACCTGCGGGAATGCCTGGTTCCCGTGGTGCAGAATCGGGTCCTAATGACCCATCCTGCTGGGGGCCGCCCAGACAGCCCGGATGTGCCCCTAGTGGAATCTGGCTCCACATGTTCTTGCTAAAATCTAAGCCAGGTATTTACACCACTTCTAGTGCTAGCATAAATATCCATACCTTAATTTAAGGGACAATCTCTGTCACTTAGGTTAGTATTTTCTAGACACCTACTTGCTTATGTAAAATAGGCACCTTAACTAGGTGCCTAGGTTTGGAGAAGGGGAAGGCGCATATTTTATAAAGACACCAAAGGGAGTAATTTTTATCAAATGATTTTTCATGTGTCAAGCATGTTTTAAATGCAGAATAGGGCTCTTACAAAATTGTGTGTAAAGAAAGAAGGATCCATATAATGACAGCAGCTATGGATTACACTCTATCAGCAATTAGCCACCAGACTGAAGATCAAAAGTGAAGATCCACTATCTACAGTGTCGCCATGAGTCGCCATTGACTTGACTGCACTTAACAATAACATCAGCAGCATGCACGTGTGAAAAATAGGTGCACCGAAACATAGTGCCTGCTTCAATCCAGGCCATGTGTAGGCGTTCCCAGCGATAAAAGTTTGGACCTGTTGCCTAATTTATAACAGCACATAAAAAAACGTATCCTATCAAAACCAAAGAAGTCGAAGCAGAAGTTAACATTATCATTACGTTTTGGCTGTTGATGAAGATCACGGTACCATGGAACCTGTGGAATATTGAAAATAATTGCAGGTCACTTCTGAAGTTGGACCATTGTTGACGAAAGCATTTTGAAAAAAGGCTTTAAGAAAGATTCTCTTGACATAGCCATGTGAAACATATGGGCATGCCACAAGCACATTGGTTTGATGATCCAGGATTGGTGGCCTTTATCCCTACAGAAATGTAATGTATTGGAACACTTTCCCTTTTATATGCTGTTTAAGTGTAGGGATGATTTTAATCATTTCTACTTGCATTAATAAAATGAAAAGGAACACAGATATGCAGACCTATGGAGGTCGATTCTGATTCCTGCACTTCTGGGCTGTCCGGATGAGCAGAATCTGTACGGCCCCCAGATATACCCGATTCTGCAATCATGGGAGCTATACATCTCCATGGTTGCAAAATCAAGGCACTTGGACAGGCCGGCGTGCATAGCACTCTGTGCTGGCCAACATCCAAGTACCTGCCTGTTCTCCCCACACAGGACTCCTGCATGTGTGCCGGTGCCGCAGCGTCCTGTCACCATGGTACCGGGATGCAGGCCCGCCTGAGCTTCAAACTCCTTTTCCCCACTGCCTGACCCTCTGTGAGGCCTGCCAGGGTCGGGATTGGGCAGAGGGGCCCTACCTGCCACAGCTCTTGTGCTGGTGGAAGGCTACAAGGCACGACTGCCATCTTCAGGGGGACTTAATAAGTCCCCCGTCCATCTTGGCCTTGCCGGACATACAGGGCCATGACCTGAATTGACCCTGTATGTCTGGGTGAATCGGCCTGCCCTCGCACTGCCCAACTTCTGCCTCCGAGCCTCCCCCTCCCATCCAGCACTCTCCGCACAAGCCCTCTGTGCGTGTGGGGAGCTGGATCACAGAATTCACTCCCTGTGAATAGCGAGGGTTGGACGTCCATGTCAGACATCATGCCCACAATTCATAGGTCAGAATGACCCCCATTTTGAATATTCTGGTGAATCATGTATGGTAAGCAATCCAACAAAAAGAGCTGTACTTCAATAATCATGTCTTTGGATTTGATAGGATGAGGGTTTTTTTGAAAATCTGATTTAGTTCCTGACTTAGGGGCATGTTTACTAAACTCCGAAATTGTGCGTGGCCCCGTTAGTGTGCGTGTGCCATATAAGGAGTGGGCGGTTCAGGCAGAAAGAAGAAAAAAATCCGACCGTACGTGTGCGCGTCGCGCTAATTTGCGGGGCCCACATTAGCGCGTGGGAAGGCTAAGTGGGGCGCTGCTGAGCACATATCAAAACAGAGCTGTAGCACAACGGTGAACACACTAACCAATGGTGCAGGGGCCACAGGTTCAATCCCCCATTGTGTGCAACAAAAAGGTCAGCTGAGGCAACACCTTGAATGTGTAAAAGTGGTTCAGGAGGCAAAGTGCTTTTGGACGGCATAAGGCGGCACACTGTTCATTTTCTACGGCATAAGGCGGCGCACTGTACTATCTGGGCGGCACAAGGCGGCGCACTGTTCATTTTGGGCGGCACAAGGCGGCGCACTGTTCATTTTGGGCGGCACAAGGCGGCACACTAATTGTGGGCAGCAGGAGGTGGCGCGCTGATGGGCATAAGGTGGCGCGCTGATGCCAAAGCAAAGGAACACAGCCACAGCACAATGGTTAAGACACTGACCAATGGTGCAGGGACCAGGGGTTTGATCCCTCACAATGCCCAGTGAAAAAGGCTAGCTGAGGCAGTATGTTATATGTTGTGGAGTGCTGTAGGAGGCTTTCTAATTTTATTTTGTGATAACTACTAGCAAACGCACTCTCACAGCATATTAATATAAGGCGGCCCATAAGGCACATGTTACAGTGCACCGTCCGCCAAGGCACCCTAGAATGTCCCCTATAGGGCAGCATGTATGTTGCGACACAGGATAATGTATAGTGCACCCTATATGGCTGGCAACCGTAACGTGCCCTATAGGGCGCCCCATAAAGCACCCTCAGAGGCACCTTATGGGTACAGTACGCTGAGGGTGGTATTGCTGGCAGCAACATATGTACAGTAAATTAAAATAAATCTGTGGACACCCCTATCACATAACCCCACTGTGGGTTTGAACCCATGACATCTGGCCGCACAGGCAGTGACGTAACCATTGGGCTACAGCTCTATAGCTGTAAGCAGCCCCTGGCTGGCTGCAGATAGCCTGTACGTCACCTCACTGACAGTCTGCTGTTGTGAACCACCCGTACCCATGATGCACTGCACATGCAAATCAGCTGTCCACGATTGAACACAGGATGGGAAATGCACCCCTAAAGCTCCCCGGCCTGGTAGGGGGAAGTGTCCGTGTGCACCCACACAGCACCTCGGCCTGGTAGGGTGTCCTGAGTGGGTGGACAAACGGCAAAGAGTAGCTAAACACCATCACATTGTGCGGTTACTGTGCTCACCCTGAGTGTGAGATGTTGCGCCCAGGACCAGGTCCACTACACCAGGCATGGCCATGTCAGAGCTCCAAAGCAGCAATAACCTGTGGAATAGGTAGGTGCTGCATAAACATTTTGGAGATCTCTGTCTGGCTCAGTTAGTGGGGACCCCCAGGTGGATAAAACAGGGCTTCCCCTCAACAGATCCCCACCCCGATAGCAGTAGAGTGGACCATCAACCCCAGTCCTGCTAGGGAACAGACACCCTACAAGGCAGTCCAAGCAGCTCCACACACATCCATAACACAATATCAGACAGACATTAGGCCTGGATATTCAAAGATGCACCCCACCACTATCTAATATTCACCTGCAGCAAGCCATCAGCCACTGCACCCTGCAAGGCACTCCATCACAACACATATCAGCTGTGAACAGTCTGCTGGCTGGTCCTGATGGACATGCATGCACCCACAACTGGGGTGGCAGCACACACAGACAGATAAGTCCATGAAGAGGCCCCCACAGGACACCCATACATATCACATGGGAGAATCACAATATAGCACTATGGGGGTGCCTAGCCATGCTGCCGTCACTGCACACTCAGGGTGAGAGTGATCCCCCAGCAGCACATACAGAGGTCACCCTGTCTGTGTAGGTGGTGGCCGGGCACTACCATGCCCCTGCCAGTACCCTATGCCCTGTGCAGCTGCATCCTGGTCAGTCCACTCTGTCTGAGATATACCCATGGTCCCTTGCTACTCATTATGCACATTGGTAGGCCAATACTGGCAACAGTGTTGGCAGTGTGGGCTGTGGAAGGGGCATGCAGCCAACACCCACTGTATAGACAGACACACAATTCCACACCTATGCCATCATGGTGCTACTATTGAGGAGGTAATTAGCCTTGCCCACCAAACCGGTGCTGGGCACGGCAAGGCATGGATATGCTACGCAGTACTGCTGGAGGTCACTCCCCAGGGTGGTAAACACCGTCAGAGGCAAGGGCTGGAGCACGCACCGCAAACACCAAACAGATTGTTCGGATGGGGTCAACCAGCAGTATGTGCGTATCGTATGGATATCTATCTGCCAGTACTCCTAGCAAGCGTCTCAGAGCTGTGTACCGTATACCTCAGGTGTAGGGTTCCATTGCTAGGGTATGCAGGTGCTAGTATTGGGAGATGCACGCAGGGTCCAATGTTCTGCCTCTCCAGGAGACATTGGCCAATGGGGCCTGTGGGTGTGGGTGTGGGTGTGGGTGTGGGTGTGTCTGCCCCTGTTGGCTGCTGCTTTACGGCAGAGATTCCCAACTCCAGTCCAGGTGTGCATCACACTGATCGGGTTTACCTGCTGTTCCTCATGAATATGCATGAGCTACATCTACATGCCATGGGGGTGGTGCATAGATATACAGCACAGGCATTTGTATGAGTGGCAGCATGGACCCTGACTGGTGTGTGGCCCACCAGGACTGCATTTGGGAGATTCTGCTCTAGGTACTGCCCCTGTACATGGTGTCTGTGCTCAGTGGGGTAAAAGATAGACGTAGTACCATTGCATATGTCCTCGCCACGAAAGGTTTGTCCTTACTATCACTGTGTAGCTGTGGGAAAAATATGTGGGAAGGATTGGTGGTAGCCCCAGCTGGGCTTTGAACCTGTGACCTTCTGTTCTTGTATGCACTGTCTGTGTGCACTGCACCACCTTGTAGCCACAGATTGGCTGGATTCCCTGGAACGTCCAAGCCTGTGGATCCGGCAGGGCCTGTGTGTTGCAGTGGACTGTGCCAGCCTGCACATGGCTTGGCCTCTGTCCTCTGTGGCTAGCTGCCACTGCCCCCTGCACCACATGTACTCGTGCGCCAACATGCTGGCATGAGCTTCTCTCAGAAAAAGCAGATGACCTGATTGCAATGTGGCAGTACGGGACTGCATTTGGGGGACTTGGCTGTAGGTATGCCCATTGTTGTGGTGTGTGTGCGGTGTTGGGTAACATATGGGTGTTTCCCCCATGCTTATGTTCCCTGCAATACAGGGGTGTCTGCTCTATCTTTGTTTAGTGGTGGGTAAAATATATGGACAGGGCTGGCAAGTGCCCCAGCTGGGATTTGAACCTCTGGCCTTCTAGTCCTAGAGGTCATGGCTATGTCCTCTGCACCACACTATGGCCACAGAGACAGTGCAGCCCCTGGAGGTAGTAAACCTGGCAGGATGGAGTCACAAACCCTGCTGTATGCATTTTTACTGTGGGCTCCTTCACCCTGTGTGGTGACAAACGTGCAAATAAAACCCGGGAATGACCATGGAACAAAGGGGGAAAACATATACCCAAGCTGGGCAACAGTGATATTAATGGGCAACCCTAGATAACACTCCCAGGACAGCTCCAGAAAAAGGGAAATGTTTTTTGGACGAGTCTCCGCTCCGTACACCTTTCCATAAATCATTTCCTTTTTTTTGGAGCTTTCCTGGGTGTGTTATCTAGTTTTGCCCATCACTATAACTGTTCCCCAACTGAATTACTATTTTTCATATTTTTGTGGTGGTCATTTTCTATTTATAATTGCACTTTTGTGCTGTGCACATGTATCACACTGCTCACGTTTTGCAGGTTTCCCCGGTTTTGCTGTACATTGCTGACGGAAATGGTTTCTCTTCCCTTTAAATGCATTCTAACGCGAGTGATTCACTCGCGCTATTTTTTTTTTGGAAATTCAGCCCCGATAATGTGCGGGGCGCCTCTCCCCTCCCCTTCCCCGCCCATTATCCCCTTCTCTCCGCCCCTCCGGGGCCTTCCTCCGCCCTCCGTTAGCCTTTCCACGCCTCTATCGGACATTTGCAGGCACGTACTTGTGCGGCACCCGTTACTGTGACGTGCAAGTGTGCGGGGCTTCATCGCACGTTTGCGGGGCGTTTAAGCGCTCTTAAGTACCGCTTTTAGTGCGCTATTTTGCGGCGCGCTAATTAGCGGTTTTTAGTAAACATGCCCCTTAGTGTGTGAGCCTTTATAAAACAGGCTTAAAAGAAGCCCCTTGTTTAAACTTTGACATAGGCACCCTGTTATCAAAATATCTCCTATGAAGGCAATTTTCAAAAGCCATGTACTCAGGTAAATAGTGATTTGCCAAGGCAAACTGGCCTGTCTAAAAATTGCCTTTCTATGGCCAGCTAAATCTGGGTTAGGCTTTGGGAAGGAAAATCATGTCTGCATTTGATTTTTAAATTTGTGTTTTATCTCAGCTGAGCTATGCATACAAGTCAAAGATGGAAACGATGTATGTGTATGTGTAGAAATCACACAATGCAATTTCTGAAGAGAAAGTTAACTAGGCAGTTTCTTTTTTGAAAAATCGCCCTAAAGCATGCTATGTTAAAAATGTGCATCCACAATGTTACTTTATGCCCCCACCCCCTTACACACACACAGTGTTTTCTGCATCTTTTCTGGTTCATTTTGGTTTTGTGACAAGATTTTAGTTATTTAACTGTTTTTTTATACTGCTTTATCCTTTCAATCAAAGTGATTTACATTGTAACTTAAACTTGGTAATGTACATTAAACAGGGATGTTAATAACTTGGATTTTTCTGAGGCAGCAGAGGGTTAAGTGACTTGCCTAAGGCCACAAGGAGTGCTAGTGGGAATTGAACCCTGGTCTCTTAGTGCCCAAGCCAGTGCTCTTAACCATTAGGCTACTCCCCATGTACTGTACTGTACTGTATGAGCAAGAAATAAGAGCCACTGCCTACAGAAGGTCCTTGGAGTGCTTCTTATTCTTGCACATAAGTTACAGTACGGCCATCGTATTTTTCATTAGAAAGTTCAACATGTAGGAGATGTCTGAACTAGAACTCAATGAAGGATAGTTCAACATGTAGGAGATGTCTTGTAGAACATGTATACAAGAGTTTTGCAGCTAAGATGTTGTACTGTACGAGTAGATAACATAAACACAGGTGAAAGAGAGCAAGAAAACTTATTCTTGATAGTGAAGGCAGCACAACTGAAATTAACCAATAGCATTATGTCCTCTCCAAGAACATTAATAAGCCCCACTAAATTACAGGAGCTGAGTATGTCTTAATTTGCATCAAAAAAGGACTGCTGAAATTGTACATTATAGGTCTCTGTCCTGAAATGACTTTCACATTCCATATGAGTGATTTGATAGGTTCATCTAGTTTTATTTTGTACTAATGGTTTTGTTTAGCTCTGGTGCAGAATCACTGTGATTGCGCAATTTTTTAGGAACTAGGTCTGTGCAGGCCTCAGCTATTTTGTGCTTTGCTCTCTATTGTATCTTTTACTTCTTCAAGTTCTTTTCATGATATTTGTCACTTTTTAATGTTGTCTATTTGTTCTGAATGTATTGTAGCAATCACTTGTGATTTATTTATTTATTGATGTTCTTATTTTATTTAATAGCATTTATATTCTGCTAGTCACAAAAAGCTCTAAGTAAACAGCGGCATATAAAACAATAAAAACAAATAACAAAGATATATAAGCCACAAAATATAAAGCAAACAATAAGATAAAACACTAATTTACAGGAAAAGAACATAGTAAAAACATATATTTCATGGTAAAATTTTCAACTCAGAGTCCATAAGCAACATAGCATCCACCAGCACCAAATGCATATTGAAACTCAAAGGATTTCACTCTTGAATGAGAGAGCGGCCACCACACACAGCTCTTGAGGCAACTGATGCCAGATAATGGGCCCTGCCAATGAAATTAATCTATTTGCAATCTTACTCCAGCAAAACACAGACATAGGGATACCCATCAAAACAGCAGCTTGAGAATCAAGGTGCCGCATAGGCTCATGTGTTTCTAAGGGAGGAAAAATACCCTGACTTCACAATCATAAACATTAATGTCAATACCTTGAATCACATGTGCCACTCTATAGGTAACCAGTGCAGGGAAGCAAGAATGGGAGAAGTATTATCATGATGAGGAACCCAGCCAATAAGCTGAGTAGCAGAAATTTTGCACAATTTGTAAAGGTTTAAACAGTAGCTGGCACACTGAAAAAGAGAGAATTCCAATAATCTAAAGGCATGAGCACAATATGCTGTAAAACAGTCCTAAAATCACCAGGCTTCAAATACTATTTTCCTTTAATGCAACCACTGTAGCATGAAAGATCTATGAATATGGACTCCAATATATAGGCGAAAAGACAATTCAGAATCGGGAAGGTCCGCAAGATAGTGCACTTCTGCAGAAATTGGCATCCTTGTGACATTATTGTTTCAATGCTTTTCCAATCTTTATCTTTTTTTGTAAACTACTTTACTGATTGTTAATTAATGACAACATATCAAGCAATTAAACTCAAAAGGCAAATGGTTAGAAAGTGGCACGTCAGACTCCCATGGGAGGGCAAAAAAATAGCTTAAACCTCTTCCCTTCACGTTCCCCCCCCCCCACCCCAGAACATAATACGAAGGCCCAGCTAGATTTAATCCTGATTGAACATGGGAGGATCCAGAGCTGCTATTAGTGGGTGCAATCCAGGAACATTGTCCTAGGCCCTCATGCCCTAGGGGCTGCCCTACGCCTGCATGAAATTGAAAAAAAGCGCAGCTTGCTAGTGAGCTTTGGGGCCCCCTCCTGAATTTCTGCCCTGGGCCCAGCTTTCCATTAACACTGGTCCTGGGTGGATTCTCGCTGGGGAGTTGTTTGTCCATCTTACCATAAGGGACCTGCAGTGCATTTGTCCTGAATTAAGTACAACACACTGCAAACATTTTAAAGCAGTGCTTGTTTTCAAAGTTGCTTTTTTTCCTTTTATACTTGTCTCCTGCAGAGATGTCTTATTTTTTCCTTCAGATTTCTGTGTTTCATAATTATCCAAATGTTCAGCTTTATTCAGACTGTTCTGGCACTGTAGAACGCTATTGGGAATGGCTCCTACATTTATTGTTCTTCTGTTATGAGGGGGTGAAAATAGCTATGAAATGGATTATAATAAAACGTTCTACTGGTTTCTTTATCGGAAAGTGAAGTAATTACTCTTCTCGGGTAAAGTACATTTGCACCTAAACAAATAACTTCATTATTGTTGTTTTGCATTTAACTTTTTGCTTTTTTAAAATATAAAGTAGCTACCTGATTTAAGAAACATTTGGGTATCAGCAGCTAGATTATTATGGGGGAGAGGCTTTCTGGGGGAACTTCTTTTTAAAACATTTTTAGAGGCAATTGTTCATTCTGTGACAAATTGCAGAAGTTCTTTTTACTCGACTTTGCTTCAGGTTTCAAAGTGAGGATGGACGGGCGCATTCATTTTGAAGCTTGCTGCAGGTACTAGGGCTGTGCAGTCATTTAAAATGACACAAACATGCCGTTTCACATCACTTTCAAAACAGAACAACAGGAAAAACATAAAATACGGGGATTTTTTTCATTAATAGTGGCTACTCTTCTTACAGAGTGCATATTATATGAGTGCACTAAGTAGAATAATAGATGCTAAGTAAGAATGGAATGCACAAACGAAACGGATAGTCAAAATGAAATGCACCTTACCACAAACCCAAATAAACGAATACAAAACAGAAATGATACAAAAAATGAAACAAACATTTTTCAATGTACACCCCCTACATAATACCCATGGACACCTTCACTTGCTTTGTGCCCCGGACAAACATCGCCTTCTAAAGGTAGCTGAAAGTATGCTCATTGTGGAATAATGCAGATACTATCAGCCAATTTGGGACAGGGTAGTTCCACTGTTTACCCATGCAAATGGCAATGAAAATGTTCCACCTATTGACACCATCAACAGACAAGAAAGGAACATTCAGAAATGGTGTATATTTGGTATATACAACAATCTTTTGTTGTATCAGGGTAGGATGCTTAGGTCATACATCATCGTGAGATCGAGGGAGACCTCTTCACAGCTTTCAAGCACACCCAAAACACATTTAGCCATCAATCATCCTTGAGAACCAATTAAGGCACAGAGCACTTCACTATCTATATACTGTAGTAAGAGGATGCAATCAAAGCAAATTTAAATAACTTTTACATTTCAAAATATTAGGGAGTAGCCTCCACTGAGCAGTAGATACAATCCTAAAGAAAGGCATAGAGAAGTTTAGCCTGCACAGAAAGGCAAGTGCAATCCTATAGCAAGGCACAGAGCGGGGGGCGGGGTAACTTGCATGGACTGACAGGTACAACCTAAACACCTTGCTGGGCAAACTAGATGGTGCACAGTGGTCTCCATCTGCCATCATTTACTAAGTTACTGTGCACCCAGAAATTAAACAAATTAGATTTTCCTAAGGAATATTGCATTAACAAATCAGAAATACATCGCATGCCTCTTATGACCCTTTCAGTACTGTAGATTCTCCTGACTACACAGAAAGGTGGTCCATTTGTATCAGACAGATCATCCGTGACACCCATAATATAAATTCTGGAGGCGTTTTTTAAATCCAATTAATTACTATGTATTTCTTCGCTATCAACATTGGCAATGATACAAATTTCTTACAACCTTTCCATGTTCATGCTGACTGGTAAATGGGTTGAAACAGAAATGCAAGCACCATGCAGCAATTGATGACCTTTTTATTTAAGGAAGCTTTAAATCGAGTTGAGTAAGATGCCTTGGAGTGTGATGTCTCTGTGCTTAGGTCTGTGTCCCGCATTTTATTTTTGATATTAAACTGTATTTTGCTTAGTTTCAATCATGAGACATGAATAAATCAACAACTGTCCAGTTTCCACCCCGATCTGCCCTAAGTGGTTAGCAGGGGGATTTTACTGCGGCTGCATTTTTAGCATACGGTCATAGTTACCGCAGTTTGCTTAGTGCACAGTAAACCCAATGCCGTCCGTTACAGCACATTAGTAAACATACCCCAAGGAGTCCTTTTACTAAAGCACAGCAAGGTCCTGTACTTACTGCAGTGGTTCTCAAACTTGGGGACGGGTCCCCAAATGGGGTCACATCATCGGTGGATGGAATCACAGAAACATGGCCATTTCCCCATCTCTCTGGACTTTCATTGTGACCTATGCCAAGTCACCAGTCAGCATGTGACCTGTGAGCCAGGGAACATTCATAGGCCCTTGCCCCCACCCAGATACGCTTCTTGTTAAACTGGAAACCCATGCTGAGAACCAGGGTCTGTAAAACGCACTGACACAAAGGACACTGTGCTGATGGCTGCCAGTGCTTTCTGCTTTAGATGGCAGGAGGAAGAGGAAGAAGGAGGAGCCTGAAAACTTGCTATTTTGATTTCATCATCATCATCTGAGGTCACGTGAATGTTCAGTTATTAAAATGGGGTCATATGGGATAAAAGTTTGAAAAGCATTGACTTACTGTTTGTTTAGTGACTGTTGGGGGTGTGACCAGTCTGTTCTCGGTGTACCGTCACACGCTCTGAACCCATACACAATTACTGCACTGAGGAGTCAATGAGAGCGCCCGCGCTAAATTCAACATTAAAAGTTCGCATGTGGAAATTCCTAACTGCTATGTGCTCCCCGTGCCCAATCTCCTCCCTTAATCTGCCAAATCTCTGCCCCATCGCGTGATATGCAGTTACCATGGAAATTAGCGCATTGTAACGGTCATGCCAGCACAGTGACAGTTACCATGGGTACATGCTGACAGTTATCACACATTAAAGCATGTGTTCACTGCAAAGCGCACTTTAGTAAAAGGGCCCCTAAGACATTTCTTCCATAAATGGATAAATTATTCAATTATTTTATGTTTTGCCCAATGCCATAAATACTCAGGCAGCAGGTTAACAGACCTGCTAAATGGTTAAAACGCGGTCAGCCCAATATTCAGTGGCACCAACAGATGAATACTGCTGAACACCCCACAGACGTTCAAAGAAATGTCCGGTTAAAACAGAGGCAGTCTTTGGACGGATCAGGGGCAGTGATGGCCGCAATCCAGTCAATGGTGATATTCAGCTGCTAGCCCGAGAGCTAAACTGGGAATAGCTAGCCTAACTTTCTCTGGTATTTACCATCCTGTCAGCAGCTGGATATTGCCATGAACCGACTAGTGATGCTGCTATCCGGCGAGCCCAGACAGTCAGTGCAGAAACGGGGTATTTTCCACTGCCAAATATCTGTTTTCAAATAAAGCGGCAGCGATTGCGTATGTGCCACGGCAGCCCAATTCCTGGCAAGGTGCAACTGGAAAGAAATTGCCAGGTCTTTCTTCCACACAGTTAAGTCTACAGCACCTGGTATTCTAAGGTGGCCACCCATCTATGTACTAGTCAGGAGCCACTCTGCTTAGCTTCAGGTTCATTCAGGGCAGCAAAACCATAAAGCAGCCATTGAATATACCCCCCCCCCCCATAGTTTATTCCTAGACTATAGGTTCAAAGATTTAATAGATAGTTTCACTAGGGGAATAATAAATTAGAATATCTTTTTAAATAACTTTAAATAGAAAGAAATAACTACAGTTTCACAGCCTAGACAAAAGATATGTTTATACCAGGCTGAATAATGTTCCTAATACTGGGCAACTCTGTAGTTATGACAAATCCCCCATGTATTTATATGCTTGAAATCTTCATTTGCCATAAAAATATCCTACTCTGAATTGTTGCATGTTCTGCTATAGAAAAATATTTTTCCAAACTATCCTTCATTGAGTTCTATTAATTTGCCACCATCTTCTATCTATGTAGAGTTCACTGTCTTGTAAGGCCTCGTGGTTAAGGGTGCCCAATAAATAAGGAAATGAATACGTCCCAGCACAATTAATAAAACACTTTTTTCTCGTAGTATGTACATGAAATGGAAGATAAAATCCAGCTCAGACTGTGTATGAACAGATTATACCAGTTCTAGCATGAATCAAATAAGACCACAGATACTGGTTTCCTAACAACTCTAAACTTTGATATTACATTTCCATAAATATTAAAGGCTCATTGCCCTTAGAAGTATAGCGGGCAGTTTTCAAAAGTGCCTCATAAATCAGGAGTCTCTGGGTCCCTCTACCTGTGGATTTTCCACCAGTGCAAAGACGCAGCACCACATAAAATGGTACATGGATGCATTTAATACCACCCATTCAGGTGATCTCCTCTAAGGGCAGTCATTATAGTTAGCGGTAACTATTAACGCCCATGCTAACCGCAAGTACGGCCAACGCTTACGTTCCAGTCCTGACCCTGCCCTGTCATTACTGTTCCCTCTAAGCTGTGCGTGTGTGCGCGCGCACACACCTCGCCGAGCGAGCGCACATACTTTACAACAGAGCGCACAAAAATTACAGTACTGATTCTGATAGAAAACAACACAGACATCTTAAAATTTAAAAGTTGTTGTGTATTTATGGTTTTCACAAGTTCTACAATATTTTCTAGTGCAATCAATGTGGTGTACATATTGTATTCTGACGTGTAGTCAAATTTTAAAGTATATAACTCCGAGTGTCGTTATGTGGCGCACAAAAATTTTACCTTCCTTCAAAAGCTGCACAGCTGATATTTTATGCGCACGCAGCCTACAGAAAATTAGAGGGAACATTGCCTGTCATGCATTACCCAGTTAGCCAGGAGTTTTACCATGGGGCCTATTCTACTTTTGAGCATGTCGCTCTTAGTACACAATAAACCCCATGCTACCGGACAGCACATGTTAGTAAACATGCCCCACAGACTTCCTTCCAGAACTCATCGTCTCTTTATTTAGCTACAAGTATGCATGTTGATGCCCATAGCTACTTCTACCCATGATCAGAGTGGGCACTTTAGAGACAGTCAGTGTGTTTGGACTACTTGGTAACTTTCTGATCAATGACTTTTAGAGGACAAGTTTATAATAGGGTGCCTGGGTTTAGAAGGCAAGAATGCACCCATTTTTACAGAGTGTTATAAAGACACATCATTGCCTATGGAGGTTATTCCCGAATGCGGGTTGCGGGGATGGGACATGCAGCCCCGCAAGTCATCCGGGGCCGATTCCACCATCTCTTCCATATGTCGAAGGGGGTATAAGCAGTAGTTTTTGCATGATCGGTGCCAGGTGCGGGGGGGGGGGGGGCGGGTCCAAGCCCGGGCTGGCCAGCTGTGGGTTGGACAGTGAGGCATATAGGGGCTGGAAACACTGGAGTCGGGGTTTCCTGCAGGGAGGATGTCTCCGCAGGCGGCAGGAGCACTCTGGGCCGTTCTCGGGCCCAATTCTGGCTACCGCAGGAACATTTTACACAAATTAACTAGCACAAATCCAGCAGCAATAGTGCCTATTCTGAAGTCATGGACATGACACTTGCTCGAGAGTATGCAAGTATGTGTGTAGAATTATGTATTTTATAATCAAGACAAGCACTTCACAGCTCCACCCGGACCACTCCCCTGGCTATGCCTACCAGTATGCACATTCATGCTAACCCATTTACTTTTATGCCTAATCTAATTTTATAAAAGTCATTTTATGTCCACATATTTCTCAAATGTGCAAAAATGTCTTCATAAAAATACCCCCATAGAGCAAAGCTCTTAAAATTTCATATTATGCTGTTAATGATAGGAATGCAGGAGAATGATTTATTTTCTTTTACTAATCAGCATTCCTCCCCTCCCCCCAGATAGCCTTCAATTATGTGTTCATATGACTGAAGTTCTGCCTTCGTTATTCTTGGGCTTAACCAAGTGTAACTCTAAAACAATATGACCCACCGAGGGCCGCAAGAAGATGAATGAAAGTAAAAACGGTGTACACCAGGCTCATTTCCTTTGCAGAAGAAGTCTTGTGAAATAATTATGTCCACAAATTTCGATGAATCTAATGGAAAATATTGGACGAAACTACCTATAATTGTAAAATGTGACCTTCTGCTACATTTGCAAATGTCTCTTTTTTTTAAATCTGACTTGTGCTTGAGAATTCTTACATTAAAATCCTATGGGGGCTAGTTTCACAAATAAGTAGATTTAGCTGAATATTCACACAATGACTGCTTTAATTTTTCGCACATGCATGTGTCCTGCACTTTAAAAATTCTCCTCAAGTGCTTTCTACCTGTTTAGTACCTGAATATATGTCTTAGATTTTAGGTCTAAAGGGGATCTATTGCAGACAATTCATTAGCTATGCTGTGTTATCCCTTTAATCTATCTTTGAAGAATACATCAATCAAAAATGCACTTTTTTGAAGTGTGTTTTTGATATAAGATGACAACCTTCATCTAAAATACCATATTTCAGATCCAGGTTTGGCAAGCATCTCCTTTGGGCATGCATTCAAAAAATAAGTTCAAATGTTCCATTATGCGTACTTTCTGATTCAGATTTTAAACTGAACAAATGTGCTTTAGGGTTATGAACAAGCAATCTCATATTTAGCTTGGTTAGCCCTTGGCAAACTGGTTTAAGTTAAAAAAAAACAACCCATATGGACTTAATCTTCTGGCATCCCTAGTCAAGGGTGACCACCCATCCTAGTCAAAGGTGACCACCCACCTTCAAACTTTCTTAGAGGGCTGGGAAAGGATTTCTCTTATGGTCATGAGATGTGGTCAGCCCAGAGAGTCTATTTTGTTCAGTGACAAATCAGCCAGCCTTCTTTTTGGGAAGTCTGCCCCTACTTTTGTAATTTTATCTTATCTATAATTTTATTTTTCTTTGATTTTTGTTTTTGTTATTTTTTTTAATCTCTAATTTTATCTTTTTTTTTTTTGCTACATATTAGTTTTATAGATGCAGGGAGGAGGACTTAGAGACTGTTTTCCCGGCGTTGGAGAAGGGCGCAGGGGACGCAGCCAGCCCCGGACTCAGGGAAGATGGGCTCAAGAGGGAAGAAAAGCGGCAGGGGGCTTTGAAAAGTGGGATATTGGGCCCTATGTGCCCCAGTGGGCTAGATTTAAAAATATATAAATATATATATAAATTAATGTAGGCATCAGGAGAGGGCAGAGTGCCCAGAGTATAACGTTTAGGCTAAGAAGGACCCAAAGAAAGAAGCTGGGCTGCAGTTCCCTAAAAATAAAATGAATTGAGCCTGGATGTGCTATGGGCTCATATAGGCCTTATGCTAATGAGACGGGCAGGTCTTAGAAGTGCTAGGACCCCTGCAACTGGTTAAAGTTGGCCTGAAAAAGGGCCCGAAATTTAAAAATAATAATAAAAAGTTTAAGAAGGTACAGCAAAGCTGTGATAGGGATGGGAAGGCCTGTAAAGTAGTTTTTATAATTTTTAATGCTATAATTGTCAAGCTTACAGACTTTGAATGTCCAGGGTGCAGGGCCTCGTGCCAAAAATGGCCATATATAAAAAGTTATGAAATTGGATGTTTAATGCTTAGGTTTAATAGAGGAGGGTTTGGGAAGTTTGGGGAAGTATTTTTTGTTTAAAAAATGCTTAATATGCAAAATGGAGGCATTTGAAAGTCCGGGGGCGGGGCCTACTCCTGATTGAAAAAGTGTAAATTTTACAAAGTTAAAAATTTTAATGTAATGACTACAGGTCTCTGAGAGCTGGGAACTGCAAGGAAGAGTTTTAAAATTATTTCTGTTGCTCCAAAAAGTCCCATGTTGATGTTTTTGGTACTGGAGGCAAATGTGGTTAAAAGAGGCTGGAAGTTGGGCATTATGCTGCCCAAGTGTTTTAAAGTATATTTCTAACAAAAACGGGCTATAAAAATGTATTTTATGTGTATAATTGGTGTTTAAAACTTGCTGGATACCAGGAGAGGGAGTGGAGGGATTTCAAAAAAGATACATACTTGCAAAGAGGCACAGCTGATTGAGTGTGTGATGCAATTTGGAGAAACCCTGCTAAGATATCTTTAAAGAGACAGCACAGAACATTTCCATTGAGGTTGGAAAGGACAGATAAATATTGGTTAGGATAAAGAAAGGGAAATTAAGATGTATTTTTTTCAATAGAATGGAAGTATTTGATGACATCAGTGAGTGGAAGATCACTAGGGAAAGGAAAATGGAATGTCAGTGACTGAGTAGAATCGTGGGAGTCAGTGAGTGGATGAGCTTGAGAGAGGATGTATGTTTGAATGTCTGAGGTCCTGGGCCAGAATAAATTAGTTTTTTTTAAATATATGAGAAATATTTGAGAGTGTGGTTGAGGAGATGAAAGAAATGACTGAGTTTGGGGTTTTTTATTTGTTTTTAAAGTTGTTTTTGGTGCGAAAGAAGTGAGACTGGGAGGGAGTGATACAGGCAGAAAAGGAAAGTTTTTGCAAGAGAGAGAATAGTGAAAAAAGAAGACGGGGTTAGAGTGAAAAGTCAAGGGTTTTCATAATTTTTATTTTCTTAGGTAAGAAACAGTTAAGAGCTAACCATATAGGACCTTGCATTAACTGGAGTTTTCGGAAGAGAGAGAATAGTGAAAGAAGAAGACAGGGATGAGAATGAAAAGTCAAGGGTTTACAGAATTATTATTTTCTTAGGCAAGAAAGAGTTAGAGCTAACCATATAGGACCTTGCATTAACTGGAGAAAAGGTTCCTATAGTAAGTATAGGACACAGGAACCTCTATAAGAAAATAATTATTGGTAAGAGGTAAGAAGTATATAGACATTTACGTTTAGGAAAGGAGATGAGGGAGAAGCGATTATAGGAAATTGAGGTGAAAGTTAGGGAATGTAAGAAAGAGAGAGAGAGAGAGGGGGGTAAGGTGAGTTGGGAATGAGAAAGTGAGAGTGGGTAAGGAGAATCTGCAAAGAAATGTGAGGAATGCATAGCTGCGTGGATGGTGTCATCGAGAGCATTTTGGTTTCCTGGACCATGGGATGATGTTCCAACGGCTGCAAAGCAGAGATGGTGTCCAAGAAGGGTCAAAGTGTCTTCAGAAGCAGATTGGCTAAGCTAGTGAAGAGGGCTTTAAACTAGATTCGTTGGGGATGGGTGAAGAAAGCTCCCAAGTAAGTGAAAAAGCCCCCAGTTAAGTGAAACATTAAATACCTCTGTAGAAATGTGTAAAAGGGGCAGTACCTGGAAAGCGGTGTGTATAAATGCCCATAGCATGGGAAATGAGATCCCAGATGTTGAGGCTTTAATGGAAGAGGCTGATTTGGATGCACTGGCAGTTATGGATACATGGTTTATGGACAACCATGGTTGGGATCTAATTATACCAGGTAATACTTTATTCAGGAAGAACAAGGTAGGAAGAAGGGAAGGTGAAGTGGAACTATATGTAAAAAATAATATTAAAGCTATAAAATTACAGGGCTTAAAAGGGAGAGAGGAGGAACTGTGGGTTAAACTAGAAAGAGGGAAAGGGAAATCCATTTACATGTAGTGATATACAAATCCCCCACACAGGGAGTAGAAGTTGACAAAGATTTAATAGAAGACATATGGTAGTATCGCCATGAAAGGAGAAGTGCTATTGAAAGGTGATTTCAATATGCTGGATGTAACATAACATAAGAACATAAGAAATGCCAAACTGGGTCATACCAAGATCCATCAAGCCCAGTATCCTATTTCCAGCAGTGGCCAATCCAGGTCACAAGTACCTGGCAGTTTCCCAAAAAGACACACAGGTTCCACAATGCTAGTATTGGGACAAGCAGTTAATTTCCCGGGTCCTCTTTAATAATGGTTTAAGGACCTTTCCTCCAAGAACTTGCCCAAACTTTTATTAAACCCAGCTACACTAACAGCTTTTAATACATCCTCCAGTAACGAATTCCAGAGTTTGATTACACATTGAGTGCAAAATATTTTCTCTTATTAGTCTTAAATAGATTACACTGTAGCTCCTTTGCATGTCCCCTAATCTTTCTACTTTTTGATCATGTAAATAATTGATCTATGTTTACCCATTCCACTCCATTCATTAATTTATAGACCTCTATCATATCTCCCCTTAGCCATCTCTTTTCCAGGTTGAAGAGCCCTAACCTTTTAAGTCTCTTCTCATAGGGATATCCTTCCATCCCCTTTATCATTTTGGTGGCTCTTCTCTGTAGCTTTTCTAATTCCTCTATATCATTTTTAAAATATGGCGACCAGAATTGCACACAATATTCAAGGTGTGGTCACACCATGGAATGATACAGAAGCATTATAATATCCTTTGTCTTATTCTCCATTCCTTTCCTTATGATTCCTAGCATTCTATTTGCCTTCTTGGCCGCCACTGCAAACTAGGTAGAGGGTTTTAACATGTTATCCACGATGACACCTAAATCTTTTTCCTGGGTGGTGGTTCCTAATGTGGACCTTGTATTGTGTAGCCATAGTTTGAGTTGTTCTTTCCTAGGTGCATAACTTTGCACCTGTCCACATGAAATTTCATCTACCATTTGAAAGTCCAGTCTTCCAATTTATCAAGGTACTCTTGCAATTTTTCACAATCCTCTTAGGTTTTAACAAGTTTGAATAATTTTGTGTCATCTGCAAATTTGATTACCTCACTCGTTATTCCCATTCCCAAGTCATTTACAAATATGTTACACAGCAGTGGACCCAGCACAGATCCCTGGAGTCTCCAATATTCACCTTTCTCCATTGGGAAAATTGGCCATTTAGCCCTACCCTCTGCTTTTTATCTTTTAACCAGTTCCTGATCCACAATAGTACACTGCCTCCTATCCCATGACTTTTAATTTTGCCAAGAGTCTCTCATCGGGGACCTTGTCAAAGGCTTTCTGAAAATCCAGATACACTATATCGACCAGCTCACCTTTCTCTACCAGTTTATTCACACCTTCGGAAATGTATATATAAATGTAGATTGGCACATCCCTGCTGCAGTGTCTTCTAGAAGTAAGGAGATCCTGGTTCTCTACAGGGAGAACTATTCAGGCAAATGGTTACAGAACCCACACGTGATGGGGCCATATTTGACTTAGTGCTTAGGAATGGGGAAAGAGTTTCTGATATTATAATGGGAGATCATCTCGCATCCAGTGATCAGCAGGTAGTATGGTTCAGTATTAGGACTAGGGCTGATAAAATCCATTCAAAAGTGAGGGTCTGCACTTTAGGAAAATTAACTTTGCCAAGATGGGACAATACTTTAAAGAGTCATTAATGGGATGGGAATAGCTGCGGATGTAGAAAAACAGTGGGCAAAACTGAAAGGGGATATTTTAAGGGTAACAAACCTTTTTTAGAAAGGTAAATAAAAAGTAGACACCCAGAGTAGACACCCTAGAGATGTAGATAACATGAGAAGGGATCTACCTAAGCTTGAAGAATGGTCTAGATTTTGGCAGCTGAGATTTAATGCTAAAAAAATGTAGGGTCATGTATTTGGGCTGCAACAATCCAAGGGAGTGGTACTGTATAGGGGGTGACATACTTCTATCCATGAAAGAAGAACGGGACTGATATGCAGAAATGTTTCTTTACGGAAAGAGTGGTGGATCCGTGGAATAATCTCCCAGTGGAGGTGCTAGAGATGAGGACAGTCTCTGAATTCAAAAAAGCATGGGACAAACACAGAGAATCTCTAAAGGAAAAAAGAGGACTCGTAGTGGTTCATATGGAAGGGCAGACTAGATAGGCCATATGATCTTTTTCTGCTATCATGTTTCTATGTTTCTATCTAGCTAAACTTGAAGAACGTTGTAGAATTTGACCGCTGAGATTTAATGCTAAAAAATGCAGGGTTATGCATTTGGTCTGCAAAAATCTAAAGAAGCAGTACAGCGTAGGGAGTGAGGTACTTCTGTACATAAAAGAAGAGCAGGACTTGGGCGTATCTACGTCTGATGATCTTAAAGTAGCGAAACAGGTAGAAAAGGCAACTACGAAAGCCATTAGGATGCTTGGGGGCATAGGGAAAGTAATGGTAGGCAAAAAAAGGGAGGTGATAATGCCTCAGTATAAGTCTTTGGTGCAACCTCATTTGGAGTATTGTGTGCAATTCTGGAGACCACACCTTCAAAAGATATAAGCAGGTTGGGGTCGGTGCAAAGAGTGGCTATTAAAAAGGTTAGTGGTCTTCATTATGAAGCATATGAGGACAGACTTAAGGATTTTAATATGTATACTTTAGAGGAAAGGTGGGATAGGGAAGATATGATAGAGACATTTAAATGCCTCCATGGCATAAATGTACAGGAGGAGAGCCTCTTTCAATTGAGGGCAAGCTCTGCTACGAGGGGACATAGCATGAGAGTGAAAGGGAGTAGACTCAGGAGTAATATGTGGAAATATTTCTTTACAGAAAGAGTGGTAGATGCATGGAATACTCTCCAGTGGAGGTGGTAGAGATGAGGACAGTATCTGAATTCAAAAAAGCATGGGACGAACAGAGAGGCTCTCTAAGGAAAAAAGGGGACTCTTGTAGTGGTTGATATGGAAGGGCCGACTAGATAGACCATGTGGTCTTTTTCTGCCGTCACGTTTCTCTGTTTCTCTGTCTGTCTATGTAGTTAGGAAAAAGAGATAGTTGGGACCCATATTGGATACCTCTGTTATTAATTTTGTTGCTTTATTTTGTTATGTCATGCTATCCTGTCTTTTAGCCAGAATTCATATCGAAAGGACTCAAATTATCATAACGTCAAGGCAGTTTCTCTCTTTGGGCAGGATTTGGTCTCTTATCACCAAATACAGCAGTTATAAATTGTTCCTGACCTTAGCTGCTTAAGAGAACTAGTATTTGTCTGATAAGAGCAGGCAGCAGGGGCAGTTAAAAATAGACTTTTGGGTTGATATTCTTAACAGGACATTCATTCAGTGGCTGATGACAATATAACTTTTTCATCTGCATATCTTCAAAACTTACAGCAATAGTATTGAGCCAAAGAGCTGACTGAATGGCCTGATACTATCCATGTAAGACGAGATGAGGGCTGAGCAAGGACAAAGGTGGGCCAATATTCAGCAGTGGTGGTTAGCGCAATTACAGCGCCTAGCCATCACCGCTAACACTAAACCCAGACATTCAATGCCAGGGCCATATCCGGCCACTGGGATTGAATGTCTGGGTCTGCCGCGGAGGCGGGAAGCCATCTGGGCAGCAGAGATATTCAGCCGATGCCCAGTTATCCTCAGCGACAAAGGTTAAGCCAACTTTTACCGCACCTTACTTTCACCGCAGAGGGATAACCCATCAGCAGCTGAATATTGCCACTGGCCCGTTATCCCTGGGTTCTGCCCACAGAATGCCCCCAGAATGCCCCGATGCTAACCGGTTAACATTGGGGCGTATAGCGGCAGTGCCCGTGGATAGTAAATGGAAGCAGCTGTGTTAGTGCCACTGAATACACTGCTTAGGGCATTTACACCACTTACAGGTCTGTAAACCATGTATAATGCCTTTGCATATCAGGCCCTATCTGTTTAGCAACTAAATGAATAATTAGTATGATTAGATTAAGCCTGATAAATGCAGGCCTAAACTAAAGGATGGTGCCAACATGGTGACTACAGTATCCATTTCTTCATCACCCCTGCGTAATGACGGATAATAGTGCTGAATATGTAGATAAGGTTAAATGCCGCAGCCAGGAGTCACCTCAGTACTGACTCCTTTCTATTTATTAGCCTATACCTAGATTTACTAAAATGTGATATGGCATTCGCATGTGTTCAGGTGCATTATTTACATGCGATGGGGACACAGTAGCACCCTTTAGTAAATCCTGACCAGTGGTTCTCAACCCACTGCGTACATGAGATAGATCTGCATACAATGGAAGCAGTGCATGCAGATCTATCTCATACATATTCATTGTGGATATCCTGAAAACCTGACTGGCCTGAGAGTCCCAGAGGACTGAGTTGAGAACCACTGATCTAGACCATAATGCAGCCAAGCAACAACTTGTCTACCGAAGCAGAGTGGCTTGGAAAGCAGAAAACATGGAAAAATTATGCTTTCTAGAAGAAGCAAGAAAGAAGAAGAAAGCAAGAGTCCCTTCCATGCTGGTCCAAACCACAAAATAGAGGAATTTAACATCCACAGAATGGGAAAGCAGTAATTTCTGCAACAGACTATCTGGGGATGAGTTTGGAGAGATCCACCCTCCCTATTTCAGAGAGCCACAGGGCCATCCAAAGGAATATGTCAAACAAATGTTTTGTTTAGAAAAGCTGGGAACTGGGCTGGGTCATCAAAAATATACCTCACAGACTGGTACCTTTATTTGCAATGCTTTCTTTTTTTGGATAACAGAGTGTAGTGGTTTTGGTCACCTCTTATTTAGTTGTATGGTTGAGAGACTTACCTTGGGCTGTAGATGGTGGAACTATCTGCTATGGACTGTCTTGACAGACTTCTAGTCACACTGGCACCAGAGGGTGATCCCCATCCCAGTGAAGATCCCAGCCATGATTTCACACTTCCCGCTGGTTCTAAACTTATGGTAGATCCAATACTAGACTGGTTATCCCTAAAACCAAAAGAGGGCAAATAGTCATCAAAGTATTAGCACCGGGGCCAGATATGCAAAAGGATTTCTCCCATTTTGCAGATAAATTTTTAAGACTTGAGCATGTAGCGCAGCCTTTTCTGCATTCCAGCATATGCTTATAAATTCACCCCAGAGCATATGCGCTTCAAAGCAGATGTTCAAACAACAGAGGACCTTCGAACTGGATAAACATGTTTGGCAGCACTATCCAGAGAGTGCCACTGAATATTCTGCCTATTTGCTGCGGCACTATCCAGATAGTCCTTGGGTGAGGCAAAGGGGGGCAAGCACTTATCCATTTAGCTGTGGTTTTCAGTCTGCTAATTGGATAAGTGACCATATAGAGTCAAGCCAAATAAAAGCAGGCCTAACTTTATGCGAGCTGGCTATTCGATAGTAGCTGAATATTGTCACTATCCAGATAGCCTGCAGCAATCACCACTGAAGCCAGATATTCAGTGGAAGCCTTCCACCAAATATCCAGTTTCACGCTGGCCACTGTGGCCTGAATATCTGCCCAATAGCGCTTACTTTTATGAAATATACACATGAGTTCCCAAAGGTACAAAATGGGTAGAGCAGAGGTGGAATTAGCCCTCAGATAAAATACATGCATAAGTGCCAGGGAGGTTGCAAGTTTGCCTTCAGGGGGGTGGAATGTGGACGTAGATAAGCACATTAGCGCATGATCACCGTCAATGGGGCAATTAGCGCAGGTGCAGCTAATGATACCTCAGTGGGTATCAGGTGTGCCTGCGTTAACTGCGCCACATGTTAATATATGCATTAGCTTGTTAACTGCTGGGAACATGTTGGTCACGCCCCAATGGTGAACATAGAGGCTTTGCACTTACCGGGCCTTGAAACTGCATGTTAAGTGCAAAATCTTAACGGGATTTAGTAAAAAGGAACCCTAGTGGGTGTTCCAAAGCTGCTGAGTTAAAGCAACATATATACATCAAGCAAACAGCATTATCTAAAGATTTCATCAAATCTCTGCTACCTGCTTATTTAAATAAGAACATATAACCACACACTGTCCATGTATTAATATGTATCAAGTAAATCTCTTTTTGACAGCTAGCTATCAATAATGTAATTTAGTGTTACCAAAAAGAACTAACCAGTAAGTTGCCCTCAGGGGTTTACTTACACATCTTTTGTTGAGCAGGATTCTTGAGCTGTCTGAACACTAAAATGAGGAAGACAAGATAATCAATCAGCACATTTTGCAATGAATTATGTTGCTATTAAGCACAATAGAAAGTAGCATGTTGTCTGCATTCCCATGGATAAAAGAGCGCTTTATCTGTGAAAGTAGACTTTTATTAAAATTCTTCCTTCGATATGTGGGTAAATTTGCACAAGTACCCAGAGTGTTCTGATGCATTCACAGAGGTGTGGTTGAAGAGGGGATTATACTTATGCACATGTGTTAGAAAACTCAAGCATCCATGCCTAAATGAACCCCAAAAAGGTATGCGCACCGAAGAGCATGTGTGAATGTGTGTACACAGCTTCCCTTGAGTCTCATCTGCAGTCTGTCTGGATGTCTCTCCGCCGTTTGAAATTGAATATGGCCAAAACTGAACTTCTTATTTTTTCCCAACCCTCCTTCCCCCTTTCTCTATCTCTGCAGATAACACTCTTCTACTTCCTGTTTCCTCAGCCTGTAACCTTAGGCTCATCTTTGACCCCTCCCTCTCCTTTCCCACACACATCCAACAGATTGCTAAAACCTGTCGTTTCTTTTTCTGAAACATCAGCAAAATTCACCCCTTTCTTTCTGAACACTACTAAGACACTTATCCGCTCTTTAGTCACCTCCCATCTAGACTATTGCAACTTCCTCCTTGCTGGTCTCATTCCGATTCACTTCTCTCCCTTAAATCTGTTTAGAACTCAACTGCACGGCTCATCTTCCGCCAGCCCCGATATACTCATATAACCCTTCCTCTCAATTCACTTCATTGGCTCCCTTTCTTTTCCGTATCCATTTCAAACTTCTCCTTTTGAGCTATAAATGCATTCACTCCACTGTCCCTCACTACCTTTCCTCTCTCCTCTCTCTATACACACCTCCTCGTGAACTCCACTTTTTTACTAACTTTCTTCTCTCCATGCCTTTTTCTTCCACTGCCAACTCCAGACTTCGATCCTTTCACCTTGCAGCTCCTTATGCCTGGAACAAACTACCTGTGTCTGTACATTAGGCTTCATTTCTGCCCCTTTTCAAATCCATACTAAAAGTTGAACTCTTTGAGGCTGCTTTTGGATCCTGATGCCTTGTTCTCCTATGTGTGTCTTTATCTTTCCCTAGTTGTACCCTTGTTCTCAGCTATTGTATTGTCTGTTTTGATTAGCTTGTAAGCTCTGACAAGCAGGGACCGTCTTTTTACATGTATCTGTACAGAGCTGCGTACGCCTTGTAGCGCTTTATAAATGATTAATAGCAGTGCTAGTAGTAGTAGTAGCAAATTGCAGAATGGAAGTAACTGCACACTTTTGTTTTCAAAATCCAAGCATGTCCACACAAAAAAACTATACACATGCCTTTTACGCGACTTGCTGTAAAATTACTTTGGGGAGGGGAAAATCCTAATCTTATCATGACGCTAATGTGAAAAATACAAAAAGGTGTCTATTTTATGCCTATTTCACAAAGGCCATATCTACAAACATTAAATAATGTGAAATAATTTATAGAACATGTTTCTAGAAATGATGCTGTCTTGGCTGAAATGCTGATTGGCTGAACTTGTCAGGGGAGAGGTGCTTTGCTCAGTCCTGGCACTAAGGGGCCTGTTTACTAAAGCCCGCTAAGCACCTCTTAGCATGTGATAACAGCCTGCGGTAACTGTGAACGAGTAGCCATGACAGTTGCTGCGCATTAATTCCCATGGTAACTGCGCGTCAGGCAATAGAGTGGGGAATGGATGGGTTAGGGGAGGTGTGTGGCCTGGAGAGTACACCGCACTTCGTGTGGGTGTAATTGCCATGTGCTGTCAAAGTGGCAATTAGCATAGGTGGCACTAGGTGCATTCACATTAATTGCATCACACCTTACAGTATGCATCGGTGTGGTCACTGCCGGGAGCATGCTGGGCACGCCCCGAACAGTTACCATTGAGGCTTTGCACTTACCGTATGTTAGTTTTCATGTTAAACGTGTGTTAAGTGCAACCCCTTAACGGGCTTTAGTAAAAAGGCCCCGAAGATAAGTACAAAAGGGATTTTTAAAAAGCATTTTATGTGGAATTACGGGGACATTTGATTTGCGCAAAGAATAATGGACCAATGATTGCACGTAGAAATGGAGGTGATTTAAAAGAGTTTGAAAGTGACTGAAATACTGTGTATTCCCCATCCCCCTCCCCCCTCCCCCCGAGGTCCGCATGCTAAGGTTTAATTTATGGGCTGTAGGTTTTAAGCATAATAAAATAAGTGACATTTGTATGTAATAAGCTCATGTTCACAACCATTGTGAGGTGTAAAAACAGCAATGTATTCAAGTTTAGATAGACACCTTTGTGTTATTAGTAGACTAATATGATGTACCCGGTGCATGTACAGACATTTTCTAAAATGCACATAGACATTGCAACTACGCTCAAACTACACCTCCAGGAATGCTTATACTCAGATGTGTAAAAGGAGACCTACATTGTTTATGTGCAAACCTAGGCTCAGGTTTATAAGAGCCTCTTTCCATTTGCAAGATGTGCTTTACACATGCAAAAAGCTTTAGAAAATTACTCCAGCTTAGTACCTCAGGCCCTATGTCCCTATCCACTTTTTTGGCTAATGAATATTTTAATATGCATAGTCTGGTTCTCAATAGGGACGTGCATTCATTTGAAATGAAATGGAAAATGTCAGCAATATTTCTTATTTTGTTTTGTATCTCTTTTATATGAAAACAAAAGAAAAAACTCTGCAATTTCATCACTTCCCATCTCTCATTAATAGTGTGCGCTATTGAGCAATTGTGCGAGCTGTTGACAAATAGTGAACATTATTGAGTCATAGTGCGTACTTTTAAGGCATACGTAGTGACCCCATTACACAATAGTGCATGCTGTTTGGGCATATCTGAATAATGCACACTATTGCATAATAGAGTGCACTATGGCTCAATAGTGTGCTCTATGGCTCAATAGTGTGCGCTATTAACAAAAGATGGGAAGCAACAAAATTAAATGGAATGAAATGAAAAATTCTGCAAACATAGGAAACGGAACACAATGAAACTTTTGGTCCCACACACTCCTAGTCCTCAATCTCTTTCTTGATATCGAAAACCCTAAAAAGGTAAATTTTCAGTCAGATACTTAACTGGCAACCATATACCTACTACACTAGCGGAAAAAATTGTGGATACACCTGTAAACTTTGAGCTCTCCGCGATAATATCTGTCTTACTTACATTAATTAAGTATTCTATATATTAGATACTCTATGCGGATTGTTGCCATAACATTTGGGAGCATATTATAAACGAATATCATCAACATTTATCAGAAAAAAACTTCAATTTGGAGTCAGACAAGGTAATTGATGTCTTTTTCTCAGGAAAATGATATTTTTCATGAAACTGTCGATCCACTTTAAGCAGGTTTTAAGCAGAATCTCGTGTATAAGCTGACGCTTCAGATAATGTGTGCTATACTGCCAGGTGTATACAAGCTGTATCGAAGTCATATTTGTACTTTTGTCATTCTTACAAATTTATTTTATTTATTAGCAAAAATATTTAAAAAAATGACAAATGCTTAATAAAAAGTTTCCAATTTGGAATATGTTGTTGTATTTTGTAGATTAATGATGGCAGCAACAAAGAGGGTTGACTGGTCTCCTAAAAAGAGAGCAACAGCCCTTACTTTGAGAAATGAGGGGTACAGCTTTCATGAAATCGCTCAGAAGATGGGCCAAGGAGTGACAACATCTGGTGTACAAAAGCTGTGTGCTCGCTTCAAAGTCACTGAAAGTGTTGCAACTCAGAAGGGAAGAGGAAGGAAAAAGTCTACAACACTTTCAGTGGATCGACAGTTTTATGAAAAATATCATTTTCCTGAGAAAAAGACATCAATTACCTTGTCTGACTCCAAATCGACGTTTTTTCTGATAAATGTTGATGATATTCATTTGTAATATGTTCCCAAATGTTATGGCAACAATCTGCATAGAGTATCTAATATATATAATACTTAATTAACGTAAGAAAAACAGATATTATCGCAGAGAGCTCAAATTTTACAGGTGTATCCGCTAGTGTATTTTGCCCTCACTAATCCTGTTAATATTCTAATACCAGGTACCTGTATGGAATGGGAGCAATAATCAAACAGTCCACATCAATGTGAGGGCTTTCTGTCAAAATTCCTGGATGTGCTGTTTGTGAATCATCATAGACCAGGTGCTCACATTTAACCAACAAATTAAAAAGACTACCAGAACAATATTCCACAAAGCAAAAACGGTGCAACGGCTCAGACCTCTCATTGATCCACAGGACTTCAGAACAGTCATGCAGGCTATGACGCTCCCCCACCTGGACTACTGCAATATAATTTATCACAGACTACCCACCACCCACACCAACCCTCTATGAACTATCTTAAACACCACTGCAAGAATCATCCAGAAAGCAAAAAACATGATTACATCACTCCAGTCCTGAGAGAACTGCACATACTACCACTCGAAGCAAGGATCAAATACAAATCTGCACTGCTTATCATAAGAACATAAGATATGCCATACTGGGTCAGACCAAGGTCCATCAAGCCCAGTATTCTGTTTCCAACAGTGGCCAATCTAGGTCATATGTACCTAGCAGTTTCCCCAATGGATACAGGTTCCACAATGCTTGTATTGGTTCAAGCATTGATATCCTGGGTCCCTTCTTAATAATGGTTTATGGACCTTTCTTCCAGGAACTTGTCCAAGCCTTTTTAAAACCCAGCTACACTAACAGCCTTTACTACATCCTCCAGTAACAAATTCCAGAGTTTGATTACACGTTGAGTGAAAAAATATTTTCTTTTATTAGTTTTAAATAGTTTACCCTGTTCCCAAATAGTTTACCCTATTTAAGACTAATAAAAGAAAATATTTTTTCACTCAACGTGTAATCAAACTCTAGAATTTGTTACCGGAGGATGTAGTAAAGGCTGTTAGTGTAGCTGGGTTTAAAAGCCCTCCATCAAACGCAGACCTCTCACCTCCGGTCCCTACTACCCCAGCCCACCCTCAACAGGCCAACCCGACAGACCACCAGCAACACCCTCACTATCCCCCACGAACAAACTAAGTGCAATCAACGGACCTGCAACACAGCTTTCAAACTGTATGCACCCTCCCTCTGGAACTCCCTGCCGAGCCAAATCCGAAACAGAGACCTCTCCACATTCCGGAAACAACTAAAACCCATCCTGTTTCATGAATACCTTGGACCAGAAACAGACATCCATCACTGACAACTCTTCCAGACCTTCTGACATATCCCCAGAACTACCTACTAAGAGACTCATGTCTAAGTCGTTACTTTCTGTTCAGATCATAAGTGTTGGCCGCCCTGGTGACGCCCCCCCCCCCCCCTCTCTGTGAACTGATTACTGTCCTCCCCCCTTTCTTTGTTAAACTGCTTTGACCCGGTGAAAAGCGGGATGTAAATACAGTTAAATAAATAAATAAAATTCAGCACGTAGTTTTGCTTTGCTGCAGGGCTAAGAAGTAGCCATGGTATTTGGGTCTGCTTTTTCGATGCAGAAAACTTTAATGGAGAAAAGCCCATGTAGATTTCAAACTATAATCTACATGCATGTTTTTTCTCCCCGACCTAAATGTGCCCTCAAATATTTCCTAACAGCGTGGCTAGAAGTGTGAATGTTGTAAGGAAGAGAATGTGCTTTTATCTGCATTAAGGATGGACAATGTTTGTTTTTAGCAAAAAAGCAATTTATAGAGTTAAAAAGTGTTTTAACTTGTACTTGCTGAAAAAACAGCTTTCAAACTTGCTCTTCCTATGTTTAAATATTGTCTTTTTTATACATGGACATTGGCACCAGTGAAAACTATGATGTGAAGCAATGGTTCTCAATCCAGTCCTCAGCACATATCCTAATCAGTTTCATTTTCAGGGGTTCTCAGACGGGGTTGTGGGTTTGACTTGTGCCTGATATTCCAACCCTTAGGCTGAGGTCAGGTGGCAAAAAAGTGGTGTTGCCTGTGTAAGCGGTGCATATCCGGGTATCCGGCATCCTCAGTCAGTCACCGATGGATGAATGTGCACGCAGTGCACATGGCTTAAACCAGATATCTGCAGGGGCATAATGGGGGAGTAGCTGCAACATACCCAGTTAGCAACGATATTCAGCGGCACACGTCACCGAGCCAAACGCCATAAACGGCATATCTTTAGTCCAGGTTTTTGGGCGCATTTGGCTTGGTGATATGCCAGTACACGTCGTGTGGAGCAATGGCAATAATGGGTATTATCTGTACCTGCAGTATTAGTGCCTGTGCAATGCGGGGCCTGCACATACTGCAATGGAGGTGGAGATGCCACTGACGCGCCAGGGGACAGAGGCAGCAGCACAATGTGCAGCAGCAGCAACAGCCATTGACCCACTGTGAGAGGCGCAGATACTGTACTTCACGGATATACTGTACAGACCAAGGTAATGTACCTGCAACTGTTGGAGGAGGAAGTGTACCAATGCTACGAGTTGGACAGCGATACCATAACAGAGCTGTGTGGATGCTGTGCAGAGAGTTGGAGCCAGCTGCCGCCCAAAGCCACGCACTGCCAGTGGCTCTGAAGGTGACCACTGCACTAGGATTCCTGGCCTTAGGAAGCTTCCAGCATGTGGTAGGTGCCATCACTCGCATCACCCAGTCTGCCATATGCCACTGCCTTCACCACTGCCTTGGTGAGAAGGATGCGAATGTATATCACCTTCCCCACCACACCTGAGCAAAGGCAGGAGATGATGCAGGCATTTTCTGATATAACTGGCTTCCCTTCTGTCACTGGTATCATTGACTGCACACATGTTGCACTAAGGGCACCGGGTCAGTACCAGAGGGCATTCTGAGGCAGTGCATCTTGGAGACATGGCAAGAGTCTGAACAGCAGCCAAGCAATGACATGCTGCACAGAGCTCTGCACGAAATATCACCAGAATGCACTACCTCATGTCATAGTCTTGTGAAAGGCACCATAAATATGTCCACCACCTACCCACCCTTCCAGCCCCAACATATCTGGCACAGTTGCTGTACTTATGTGTGCCTATTCCCCTGTTCCCACAGGTGACCATGGATACCCTCTCCAACCATGGCTACTGATTCCTATGCACCGCCCACAGACCCCACAAGAGGAGCGATTCAACCAGGCACACCAGAGGATCAGGGCAGTGGTAGAACGGACTATTAGGGTCTTCAAAAGCTGCTTTCAATGCCTAGACTGCAGTAGGGGTGAGCTGCTGTACAGCTCTGAACATGTGTGCAGGATCTGTACAGCCTGCTTCATCCTACATAACCTTGTTATGCAGCGTGGCATCCCCATCCCTCAGGTGAGATGATAGAGGGGACAGATGCCACAGAGGCTGCAGAAGAGGAAGGGGTGCAGAGGGGGAACCAACAGCAGAAGGCATTAGCACTGTTCAGCAAGAACATTCATTCATGAAACCTTCTAGAGTAAGTACTGTCAGATTTATTACAGTGCAGTCAAACAAATATTGCACAAATGGTGCCCTCTTACCACCCCCACCATCCAGCTCATGATCAGGCCCTGCCTGCTTCCCCACCCTGGTGCTGTGTTGCAATGGCACAGTCTTGGAGACATTGCTCGCTATGTCCTCGTCCTCCCCTGTGATGGAGCCTGTATCATGATACTGCTGTTGGGGGCCCCTCTTGAAGGACAGCTGCATCCTGGTGGGAGGTGAATAACTAGCAACAGGTGTTTGACATGGAAGTCATGTAGGCTGCCATCTCCCTGAGGAGCTTAACCTATGCCTCCCTGTGCCTCTGCTCCATCATGTGGTGGTCCGGCAGCATCTGATTGCTTGCCTGCAGCTCCTGGTAGATCGCATGCAGCTCAGAGCAGATGCCCTCTGTGCACTCCTGCAAACATGTCCCCACCTGAAGCATCTGTTGGTCCATCTTGTCTGCCCCAGTATCTCCCAGGTCCTCCTGGATGGGGAAGGCCAGTTCACTAGCTGCAGGCTGAGTAGGGTCAGGTTCCTCATCCCTGCTCATCATGGTACGCTGCTCTACTCCAGAACAAATGTGGATTGGCTGAGGTTCCTGTGCTGCAACTGCAGAAGCACTGGAGCCACCAGATTTGGATGCTGTCTGTTTGAGCCATTGTGGGTTGTGATGGTCCTGGTTCTGGCTGGTCTGTAGGATAGAAAGAGTGACACAGATCAGACCTCGGCACTAGCCAATGGAAAAGGGGAGAGAATGCATTGAGTGCACACCAGCCCTGATAAGCAAGGGGCTGGTGGCACCAATGCAGCTCCCTGCCACTGTAGCCATATCCCCATATTAGATAGGTGTGAGAAGTACAGTTACAGTGTTTTCCAAGCAATGGAGAGGTGGCATGCATCACCCGTTTGTACAGCAGGTCTGCATAGAATGCATGTTTGTCCAGGTTTTGCATGCACCCTGTAGAAAGCTACAAAGGGTGAATGTGCATATCTAGCAACATTGCCCCTGCTGCTACAGATGCCTACAGAATATTCCCAAGGTGACAGCCAGCTACCAACCAGCTACACATCAAGGAGCAGATCATGAGGATGAAGACCTATAATACCCTGTCTGCTCACCTGTGTGCTCTCCCAAGGCACGGTGAGCAGACACTTTAGAGAGCCCTGTTGTTCCTCGTACCTGTGCATACCCAAACACACCATGAGGTCTACTATGGGGGCATACCTCTTACACATAACTGTCCCCAACCATGCTTTGCAGTTATGAGTCACATCACCTATGAGGAACAGCTCTGACGTGCTTCTGGATGCACAGAACAGAGTTCCAGATATGACATCATCTACTAAGGGACAGCAGTGGCATCATAACACTATAATTATTTATTTATTTAACTGGTTTTCTACACTGCTTTATCATTTCAATCAAAGCAGATTACATTATAACTTAAACTTGGTAATGCACATTCAACAGGGATATTGATAACAGATTTTTCTGAGGCAATGGAAGGTTAATTGACTTGCCCAAGGTCACTAGGCGTGCTTGTGGGAATTGAACCTTGGTCGCTTGGTTCTTTCCCTAATGGTACAATAAACCACCCTCTGACCCCACAAGGGGACATGTGAAAACATATCTGCGTTTTTGTCTATGAACAGGTGGAGGGGCAGAGAAATGGCCAGGTGAGTCAATAGCAGTGAGATGGCAGTCAGGATGAGCCATGGGAGGGCATGGAGGATAGCATGCTGAGACCAAGGGTGAGGAAGAGGGTAGGCAGCACTACATAAGAGCGGAGTATCAGGCATGCAACAGCAGTAGGGATGACAACCCAGCACCCTGTGCCATATGGCAAAACAATCTAACATGTGACACACCAGTTAGGGAGCAGGAGCTACTCACCCTCCTATGTGGCAGGAGCAGAGCTATCATGATCCACAATGCCAGTGATGATGATGTCATCCATGAACTGCAGCACCTGTTCTTCCAGGGGGCTCACAGGTTTCTACCAATCAGATGGCAACTTGCTGTTAGCTGCCTTCTTCTCCTTTGCAGGTCCTCCACATTCACCTTGCAGAGGATCTCCTGCCAGCCATGCTGTTGTGTGCTGGCATTCTCAGAGCCAAAGAGAGTGGCATGCTCCTTCATGAAGAGCCCCAGGTACATGGAGATCTCTGAGGTCATGAAATTAGTTTTGCAGGTGTGTTTCATGGCCATGTGTGCTAGTGTGACATCCAAATGGCTAACTGGAGAGGTGGAAGGCTACCTGTGAAAGGTTCTTATAATATGTGGTTATGAGACCATGCCCTGGGACACAACCTGCCCAAAAGGATAAAAGAAACCCAAATACGATTAATGCACAGGACAGTTGAATATTGGCTCTAATGGTGTGCGCCAGGAGCCATCATTTCTGTGGCAAAGATTAACTGTGGATAATCAACATTTTGACCGGTTAACCAATGCAAGCAGGTAAATGGAATATCTCATTTACTATGTGTCTAACCAACAAAACCAGGCAAGAGGGCTCTTGGTTATGGAGTGCTAGATGTCCGTACCCAGAGTCACCGCCTGACACCATCATAGCATGTATATGCTGAGGTATCAGTTGCTGTGGAATGGTCCATGCACCAGGCAGCCAGACCATGTCCCACTGGATAGGTATGGGTGCATGTACACTGGCCATTGGGCCAATATAGTGAGAAGAACATATCTGTACCTTATAAGGTTTCTGGCTGCTGGGCAAGGCACAGGGGTGTGTGGCTAGAAGTGTGGTCTGGGAGGAGTACACAGGGAGGCTGATTGGTATGTGCACTCACACAGCAATACGCAACCTTTAAGTGCTGGAGTGCTGTGTGTGGGGGACAGCAATATGCAGGGGAGCTATGGCTCTAGAGCAGTGTTTCCCAACCCAGTCCTCGGGGAACGCCAGGCCAGTCAGGTTTTCAGGATATCCCTAATGAATTTGCATGAGATATATATGCATTAGAGATAGCTTGCCAACCTGACTGGTTTGTGGCCCTCCAGGGCTGGATTTGGAGACCCCTGCCGTACACCTCTGTCATTTAAGATTGTGAGTGGGCAAGGTACAGATGTCCTAGACATCGAAAGGGTAGATAGAACGTGTCACATTCCTCCTCGATTCTCACCACCACCAAAGAGTTGTCTAATAGACAATATTTTGGTGGTGGTGAGAAGTCAGGAGGAATGGGACACGTTCTATCTACCCTTTCGGTGTCTAGGACATCTGTACCTTGGCCACTCACAATCTTAAATGACAGAGGTGTAAGGCAGGGGTCTCTAAATCCAGCCCTGGAGGGCCACAAACCAGTCAGGTTGGCAGGCTATCTCTAATGCATATATATCTCATGCAAATTCATTAGGGATATCCTGAAAACCTGACTGGCCTGGCGTTCCCCGAGGACTGGGTTGGGAAACACTGCTCTAGAGGGAAGATACACGACATGCCACACAGGCAACTGACCTGGGAGGCCAAGGAGGCAGCATGAGGAAACGCAGCCTATAGCCCCCAACAGTACCACAGAGTTGTGGCAGGGGACTGCAGAACCAATAACCATGTTGATGCCCTAGAACCCTAGAGGCACCTCTGGGGCTTGTCAGGGATGGAACCAGGAGTCACATGCCCTGGGCCCCTGCCTTACCACCCACATTACTGCACCTTGTTTCCTGACATGTGTGTAGAGGCCTGTCACTGTACTGTGGCTCCCATCAATGGGCCATATCCAGATCCTCCCAAATCCCTGTCACCCAGACAGGGACAGATCCTGTGGTCAGACATCTCTGTCATGCCCCAGCCATGTGCAGGCAGCGGTACCTACCTTAGTAGATGCCATCTGACAGTAGCCCCCTGAACAGTACACCACCTGTGCATTAACAATACCGCCATTAACTATAGTAGTGCTCAGATAAGTGTGCCATGATCACTGGCTAGTCTGGAACAGAGCACCAGGAGACCATGTGACCTACATGAGCACTCGTGGCCCCCTCATGCTGTGTGCCTGCTCCCATCCCATTCCCCATTCCATGGATGCTCCTCTACAATACCACATTGCAGGCTCCAATTGGCACTGTCCATGCTCTCGCTTGTGTTGCTTTATACCCACACTGAGGAATGTGTGTGACAACGCATACACCCATATGTGCAGATCTTATCAGCAAACTGATATCTCACCAGACTGCACCTGTACCCTGACTCCCAGTATTCTCCATTCACATATCTGCTTAGCTCGCACTATATGATGTACCAAATACAAAGCATTACTTACCATCTTTAAAATCACTTATCAGCTATCACCACCTACCCTTTTAACACACATCAACAAAGATCCGGAAAATAGAATCAAATGGAAACCCAAGAAAAACCTATTACTAATACGCAAGACTAAAACAAAAGCAAAACAAACAACTTGTCACAGAGCCTTTTCAATATAGGCACTATCATTCTGTAACTCACTTCCCGAGAACATAAGAATTATCATTGACCTATGGGACTTCAGGAAAGCCATAAAAACATTCCTCTTCTTGGAACACTATGGGCCAGACACCTGATACAACACTAGGCCACACCCACCTCAGTAAAACCATATACACATCCTTTCCCCCTGCCTGCCCTAGCCCCTCAGGCTTACCTATATTGATGCTATATCGCACATCCATACCAAAGATACCTTCGCAATATAGTACTCTGAGTGTGATGTAATTTACCATGTAAATCATATCATATTGTTTGTTGACCCTGTTACCATCCCAGTTTAACTCCCTTGTTCTATGTAAAGTTTTATTTTACCTGTTCACTGTAAACCACTTTGAATACAAGATAAGGCGGTACAGAAAACGTGTTAAATAAATAAATACCTCAGCATTGCTGCCGTGGGACTGCTAGTCTGGCCACCACCTTGGTCTGTGTCCTCAACATACCATGTGCTCACACTCAGGCACTAACACTGTCCCAGCAGCCACCACAGGCCTTAACCTGTACAATGCAAACTAATATCCGCCCCTCCAATGTGCCAGACACACCAACAACACGCCGTTTCCCATTCTCATCCCTCCGCCCATTAGCCCTGCCAACATTGCCTTTCTCCAACTTTCCCACACATGCCAGTCCTGCCATTCTTCATCTGATGGCACAGGTGGGTCATGAGTGTTCGCTCAAGCGCAGGAGGCTATGCTGACACCCCGCACTCCTCCTGGCCTTCCTCCTTGATAGCTACAGCTGTCATGCCTGGCTCCCTTGTCCCTAGCAAGGCATTTGTGCCTGCTTCTTCAGTCCCATCCCTCTCCCTAGCATTCACTACTACCCTAGCACATGCTCTTCATGGGGGCCCCTCCCCAGGTGCTCCCCCAACTCCTCCACTGCCTCCTCCTCCTCCTCCTCCACCTTCCTGTTCTCTTACTCATTCAGGTCCCCCTCTGGTTCTTCCTCATCCTCCTCTCTTACTCTTCCTCTGCCCCTGTAAAAAAACAAGATATGCCATACTAGGTCAGACCAAGCTCCATCAAGCCCAGTAACCTGTTTCCAAGAGTTGTCAATCCAGGTCACAAGTACCTAGCAGGTTCCCAAAAGGACACATTAGTTCCACAATGCTTGTATTGCAGCAAGCAGTGGATTTCTAGGGTCCTCTTTAATAATGGTTTATGGACCTTTCCTCCAGGAACTTCTCCAAATCTTTTTTAAACCCAGCTACATTAACAGCTTTTAATACATCCTCTGGTAATGAATTCCAGAGTTTGATTATGCATTGAGTGAAAAAATATTTTCTCTTATTAATCTTAAATGGATTACACTGTAGCTTCAGTGCATGTCCTCTTGTCTTTCTACTTTTTGATGGCGTAAACAATCGATCTACGCTTACACGTTCCACTCCGTTCATTAATTTATAGACCTTTATCATATCTCCCCTCAGTTGCCTCTTTTCCAGGTTGAAGAGCCCTAACCTTTTAAGCCTCTCCTCATAGAGGTATCCTTCCATCCCCTTTACCATTTTGGTAGCTCTTCTCTGTACCTTTTCTAACTCCGCTATATCCTTTTTAAGTTACGGCAACCAGAATTACACACAATATTCCAGGTGCGGTCGCACCATGGAATGATACAGAGGCATTATAATATCCTTTGTTTTATTCTCCATTCCTTTCCTCAGGATGCCTAGCATTCTATTTGCTCTCTTGGCCACCGCTGTACACTGGGCAGAAGGTTTCAATGTGTTATCCATGATGACGCCTAAATCTTTTTCCTGGGTGGTGGTTCCTAATGTGGAACCTTGAATCACTTAACCATAGTTTGGGTTGTTCTTTCCTAAGTGCATAACATTGCACTTGTCCATATTAAATTTCATCTGCCTTTGAATGTCTATTCTTCCAATTTATCAAAGTCCTCTTGCAATTTTTCACAATCTTCTTGGGTTTTAAAAGTTTTGAATAATTTTGTGTGAACTTCAAATTTGATTACCTCACTCTTGAATATGTTAAAAAGCAGCGGATCCAGCACAGATCCCTTGTGAACTCCACTATTCATCTTTCTCCATTGGGAAAATTGGCCATTTAGCCCTACCCTCTGCTTTCTATCTTTTAATCAGTTCCTGATCCACAATAGTATGCTGCCTCCTATTCCAGGACTTTTTAATTTTGCCAAGAGTCTCTCATGAGGGACCTTGACAAAGGTTTTCTGAAAATCCAAATACACTATATCAACTGGCTCACCTTTGTCTACTTGTTTATTCACACCTTCAAAAAAACATAACAGATTAATAAGAAAAGTCCTTACTAGGCAAAAACATGTTGGCTTTTTCCCATTAAACCATAACTATCTACATGTTCAGTAATTTTTTTCTTTATAATGGTTTCTACCATTTTGCCTGATATTGATATCAGGCTCACCGGTCTGTAGTTTCCCGGATCACCCCTAGACCTTTTTAAAAATTGGCGTTATATTGGCCATTTGCCAATCTTCAGGTATTAAAGATGATTTTAATGATAGTTCACAGATTACTAATAGTAGGTCTGCAATCTCATATTTCAGTTCTTTCAACTTGCTTGGATATATACCATGCGGTCCAGGTGATTTTCTGGTTATAATACATCTTCCTGGTTTATTGATATTTCTTTCAATTCTTCCAGTTCATCACCTTTAAATACCATTTTAGTCATGGGTAACTTCCCTTCATCTTCTTCAGTAAAGACCAAAGGAAATAATTCATTTAGTCTCAACGCTATGGTCTTGTCCCCTCTTAGTGCCATTTTTACCCCTCTATCATCTAATGGTCCAACTGACTCTCTCACAGTTTTGTTTTGTTTTTGCTACGAATGTACTTAGAAAAGTTTTTATTATGCGTTTTTGCTTCCATGGCAAGCTTTTTTTCAAATTCTCTCTTTGCGTGCCTTATCAATGCCTTGCATCTAACTTGCCAGTGCTTATGTTGTTTCCAGTTTTCCTTTTTCTATTTCCTGAAAGATGCTTTTTTGGCTACACTGCCTCTCTGACCTCTCCTTTAAACCATGCTGGCAGTGTTTTAGACTTCCTTCCATTCTTCTTAAAGTGTGGGCTTCCAAGATAGTTTTTTTAAACAACACCCAGGCTTGATCTAAATCTTTAACCTTTGCAGCTGCTCCTTTTAGTTTTTTCTTAACTATTTTCCTCATTGTATCATAGTCTCCCTTTTGAAAGATAAAAGGTATTACTGTGGATTTCCTTTCTATCCTTCCTCCATTTATTATATCAAACATGATCATACTATGATCACTGTTGCCAACACCCAACACCCTTATCTCTTGCACCAGATCTTATGTGCCACTAAGGACTAGGTCCAAAATGGCTCTCTCTCTTGTCGGTTCATGAACCGGCTGTTCGAAGAAGTCATTTATTTCATCTAGAAACATTATCTCCATAGCATGTCCTCTTTTTCCTCTGCTGCCACTTCTGGGGCCTCTGCAGTGGCCTCATCCTCCTCCTCCCTCTTGGAGGTGCTGGCTGTGAGAGATTTTTTGTTTGTGGTGGTGGTGCTGGGCCTGAGGCTGGAGCTGGAGCTTGCTGCCCCAAAGGATGCTCCTGCAGGCAGTGGGTGTGTCTGACTGGGCTGGGGAGACTGCCTGGCTGATTCCCTTGGCACCTCCTCCTAGGCTTCTTTGGCTGTGAAGAGAGAGGCAGTGGGCCATAAGATGGATATAACATAGGGCTTGCAGGAGATGGAAAGAGCTGCGCACACAATGGCAACAGTGCATGCACACTCCATGAGCAGCCACATATCCACATATGTTAGGCTAGCAACATATTTATCCATGCAGCTTTTAACTAAGCCTCTGAAATTTTGCACCAACAATAAAAAGATTCACACTGTTTGCTAGGGATGTGCATTCTTTAAAGCATATTTGGTTCTCGAATATGCCTTAAAGTTGAAGCTGTATATGTCTTTATTTGCTATATTTCCAGGAGGGATGTGTACCATGCCATGTGGCTGGCTTACCTGTGGCTGCTGCCACCTCCTCCCCAAGGCACTGGAGGAGCTCAGGCATGGTCCTGAATGGCATGCCAGTGCTTTGAGAGTTCAGTGCCCACCAAAGTCACTGTGGGAGAGAGGTATTTAATCAGGTCTGTGCCATTTGGTGCCCACATTGACCCCCACTGCTACCAATTGCAAAACTGTTCCCAGGGCCCCTGTCCACCATTGCAGGAGTGGCGTGTGTGGCCACTTTCACTACCACATCTCCATCTCTTTTTTCCCAATCTGCACCCTGCTCTGTCCCATCCTTACTCATCTATCTTTGTTTACACCATCCACCTCACTCGGCTACGCAGCCTTTCCTCCCCTCTCTTCCACTCTCCCTAACCCCTTGTCCTCCCTATCTCGTCCCCACCCATTCTATACCTGCATCTTTTGACCCAACTGTCACCATCTATCATTGATCCTGTGGCACCACTCTTGGAGCATGAGGCCCTGGTTTGTGTGTTGTGCTATTTGTTAAGTTGCATTTGTGTGATTGTTGCACAGAGTCATCTCGTCATGCTGTACATCAAGTTCTAGCTCTGGAACATGTGGTGGTATGTGGGGAACATGGACTTAGGTGACACCACACTGGGGAATGGCCAGGTGCACGGGACAGTTGGTACAATAACAGTGGTGATACTCTCACAACATGCAAAAGCAATATGGAACTGCTTCCACAATAGGCCTGTGATTCCCCTGCTCATGGTTTTGCTTTTACACAACGATTCTCCTGGGTGGTCTTGAACCTGTGACCCATGCATTTGTAGGACATCCTCTAACAAGAGGAGCTCTTGTGTCACCTTGTGTGATGTCTGCAGCTGCATACTGTTCTAGGATGGGGTCCCCTGGCATTCTGGGATGGCAGGGAAGTGTATTTTGAACTGTTTGAACTGTGTAACCTGCCAGGGTCAGTGATCTAATGCATGCCACTGTCCACAGCGACTGCAATGGGGCATCCGCACTGTTTGCATATGCACTCCCACAGCCAGGCCTGTGCTGTTCTGCCCATCCCTCCTGAAGTTCGACCTCCCATTGGCTACTCACCTCCACAGGCAGAGCTGGATCCCCTTCCAGATTGCAATGGTGTCTCCTGGGGTATAGCACTGCCTCCTATTGAAAGACCATTCTGATCAGGGCCTCAGCCTCTGCAGGGCTAAAGTTTGCTACTTTCCTTGCCGCCATGCTGTTGCTAAGTATCTGCCCAGTCAGAGGGGGCTCCTGCACATGCAGTACGCATTTGCCTTATGATATCAAAACCGTTATGGGCTCTATGGGGGCTGCTGGTACACCCGGCTATTCACTGGCAGCAAATTTTCTATAGTATGTGGTTATCACACCATTACCCAGGTATGACGGGATATTGACCTTGCCTGCCTTTCCATCCCTGCAATTATGGGCTTCCCTCTGCACCCTTCACAGTGCCACTGAATATCTGAAGGTGCCACACTATATGTCCCGATGCTAACCAATTAGCATTGGGGTGTTCCCAGGTGGCACCCATCGCTAACCAGGCAGTGGCGATATTGAGCCACTGTCCGGTGAGCAAAACACAGTGCAAGTCAGGCCAGGGTTTCCTGCGCCTGCCTTAACTTTCGCCGCAGAAGCTAACCAGGCATCAACTGAATATTTCCACTGCTGGTTAGCTTTGTGGCAATCTGGAAAGCCTGGATATTCATTGCCGGAGTCTTGATATGACCCTGACATAGAATCTCTGAGTTTTAAGTTCAGCACCAGTGGCTAGTCATTTTTACAGCATTGAATATCAGACCCCCTGTTTTTACCCATGTAGCTTTTAACTAAGTCTCTGAAATTTTGCACTGACAATTGAAAGATGCACACTATTTGATAGTGATGTGCATTCTTTAAAGCAAATTTGGTTCTTTAATGTGCCTTAAAAATGTAATATTAAAATGCTGAATTAACACAAACTAACTTACTTATTAATGCATATTACGTTTATTTGATGCATCAAAAAATTGCTATTAAAACCAATGTGTGAAGCTACGTAAAAAAGTCAGCCTGAAAATCACAATTTCACTCTTACAGGCATCTCTAAACAGACCAGAAAAAGGCTCATGGAAATGTTTGCCAAGCAGGTTATTCACATCAGAATAATGATCTACATTCCACATTCTCCAGTGAAGATTAGGTTTTGAAATAAATGGCTTTATTTAAAAATAAAAATGGGGCAGCTCTCAGCTAATTGCTTATTTGATGCATAATTTGAGTAATGTGAGGCCAGCCACGAAAGGGAATGGGAGACCTCATGAACTAGGTGAGAGCCATGGCCGCCATCCATGGAGTGCGACGCATGCACCTTGGACAGAGGGGTGACTACGGACAGTTCACAGATGAATTGCGGGACAATTTTCTGTCGCAAGGAGAGGTGAGTGTGATGGGAGGGGCATCAGGGATGGCACAACTGGCAGGTGTGAATGTGGTGGAGAATGGTAGAAAGGGGAAGGGAGATAGTGCGGCCGAGAGACAAGCTCCAGCATCACTCAATGGGTTAGACACGGAAGAAAGAGGGAAGGGGTAACCACAGCAACACAAATGTGGGGCTTCAAGAGGGCAGGCATAGGGGGAGGTCAGGTATTTTAGGGTTGTTGCAGGAGTTAGTGCAAATGGTAGCACAAAGCAACACTTCACAAGGCACAGTGCAGCTAGGGTCAGGCCTGCCCCAGGGTTAGACCGGTGACCTCAAAAAGGGGCCTGGTGGTGCCACCGCAGCAAGCACCCCTGGGGGAGTGACACAGGGGGCAGTCAACAGCAAAGCAGTAGGTACAAGGGAAGGGGACAAAGTTTGGGGGCCGAGGCAAGGCCAGAAGAGTACACTTGCCTCTCTAGCACACTAGATAGCCATGTGCCCTTTGCCCAAAAGGAGAAAATATGGAAGGGCAAATATATCAACATATTCACTTTACTGATTAGATGGAACGACAATAATTGTGACAGTAAGAGCTGCCAGGGTAGGTGCAAGCTGGCTAGCAGGAAGCATACCAAGAACGATAGAGAACTGGTGTGCCACCTTCGATATTTTGTCCAGAACAGTGCCGGGGCCTCTTCAAATACCAGGACAGCATTTGTGAGGCTTACAGGGTATATAGGAGATTGGTTAGATTACGATGAGCAGTTTCACAGGAATATGGCAGGAAACAAAGGGCTCAGCTGGGACAGGAAGGACATAGACTTTCAGGCTGATGACACAGGACCAGCGGGGGAGCAGGGCCAGCACAACCACGCAGTCACAGTGGCCAATAAAGAACACGGGAATGCAGCCCCCTCCAAGTGCCCGAAGGAGCATCTGCAGGCTATTCAATGGGGGCTCCTGTAGATTTAACAATAGCTTCAAATACAGACATGCTTGCTTGATATGTGGTGAGGGGCATCCCCAGACCAGATGCTGTAAGAGACAGGGAGGTGAGCCCCAACAGTTGCATTGAATCAGTCATTTTCAGGTAGGCAGGCCTCCATGCCTATTAAGGTTGCGGCACTGCAGCGGAACCTAGCAGGTTATGATAAATGGAAAGTGACTTGGCTAGTTCATGGTTTTTTGTTCAGCTTTGATATACCTTATAACAGCCCCCTCTGGACTGCGGGCGGCAGGTAACTTAAAATCATCATTAGAAAGAAAGGGTGACGTGCAGCATAAAATTGACAAGGAGCGGGCACTCTGAAGGGTAGCATGGCTCTTCAGGCACAGGCCCATACCTAACTTAATAGTATCACCTCTGGGCCTAGTCCCAAAAAAGGAGCCGGGGGAATATCAGCTCATCCATCACCTGTCTGACCCAGATGGAAATTCAGTTAAATGACCACCTGGAGCAATCAATGTGCTCCGTGAAGAACGCCCCCGTAGACTAGGCCTTAGACCTGCCAAGGGCACACAGAAGAGGGATGTGATTGGCTAAGACAGATGTGGAGGCAGCCTTCTGGCTATTGCCGATACATTTGGATAGCTTCCACTTGCTAGGGTTCCAATTTTGGGGCCACAACTATTTTGACAAATGCCTCCCGCCAGGTTGTTCAGTGTCCTGCACGTACTTCAGGGAATTCAGCTCAGCCATGCAGTGGATGGTGGCATCGGAAATCGGCATTGGTAATATCATACAATACCTAGATGATTTCTTGTTGATGATTGGCGACTGGTGGGCCTGCCAGAGGAACCTCGAGATTTTCCAGCGCAAGGCCATTGAACTGGGGCTCCCGCTGGCAGAGAAGATGGAAGAGCTCTCCCAGCATCTGGCTTTCTTGGGGATTGAGATAGACATGATGGAAATAGCGACCTGGCTCCCAGCCAATAAGATGGTGGCCCTGAGAGAACCATGCAAATGATTGGTGTAGCCAGGAAGGTCACCCTAAAGCAAATGCAATCCTAGATCGGGCACTTGAACTGTGCATGCAGGGTAATGCCTATGGGCAGGGCTTTCATATAGCGCTTAGCAGACTCCACGAGAGGCATTTGCAGAAGCACCACTTTATCAGGGTCAGTGTGGCCATCTGCGAGGACCTGGCTGTATGGTGAGAGTTCCTGGGGAAGTATAATGGCAGGAACATATAGAAAGAAACTCTCATCAGCAAGAGGGACGGAGCTATTCACAGATATGGTGGGCGGCATTGATTTCAGGATCTATTTTAAGGGCAATGGTGCCACAAGAGATAGCCGAGGAGCGGCACAGGCAGGATGTAAATAAGGACGTCATGTTTCTCAAGATATTCCCCATTGTGGTGGCTATGACGTAATGGAAACTCACATTTGCATATAAAGGGATAATCTTCCGGTCTGACAATGCTGTAGTGGTATATGCAATAAATAAGCAGTCAGCTAGGGCTGGGAGAGTAATGAGGCTGCTTAGGAGATTGGTGCTGCTGAGCCTGAAATTGAATGCTTTTATAACAGCCAGCCATGTGCCAGGGGAATTTAATGATATTGTGGATGCTCTTTCTTGTTTTCAGCTGCACCACTTCAGGCAACTCGCCCGACAGCATCTCCCATGGCAAGCTGATGCCGGCGGAAATGTGGAGTGCAGGATGCAAAGCGCTGGCAGAATGTTGATTGCGTCCCTGTCCCTGGAAGGTGTACTGGAGAGTGTGGGTCAGGCTGGGAGCTTCGCCAAACGACGGGATTTCAGCCCAGAGTGAGAAGTAATGCTAGGACAGTTGCTGGAATTCATAACATGGTTGCAGGAAGAGGATACCTCACTCAGACACCCTAAGCTGATGCTAACGGGCATGGCTTTCTTTCTGAAGCTCATGGGGAATGGACACAATGAAGAAATTCATGGTTAGAAAGGTAATGGTCGAGAGAAACCACCCAGAGGCTGGATGGGCGCCAACCTATCACCCTACACCTGCTGAGAGTAGTCCTTCTGAAAGTGGCGGAGATGGCAAGAGATGACTTTGAGAAGAGTCTCTTTAGGGTGACCCTACTGATTATGTTCTTTGGCACTTTCGGGATAAGCGAGACTATTCCCAGATCCAAATCAGACACTATGGGCCCTGCTCTTAGAGAGACGGATGTCACGGTGGGGGGGGGGGGGGAGAGAACAGGATTGCACTCTTCCTGGGGAAGTCTAAGACAGATCAGAGCTATAGGGTTAAAACGATGTGGCTCAACATCACCAGAATCTGGGACCTTTGACCTATGAGTGCTATGAAAGAATATCTGTAGGCACATTCACTAGGGGGGCACTCCTGTGGCAAACGAATGGCGCTTGCCTCTCCCAGTTCTAATTCAAGGCAATATGGCAAAGGGCACTAAAGAGAGCAGGGTTTGGAAAGGCGGGCTTGACCCTGCATTCATTCAGGATAGGAGTGGCCACTACAGTACATAGATTGAGTTTCAGAGTTGGACAAATCCAAGCTATCGGGAGATGGGCCTCCAAAAGATACAAGCTGTATATCAGGTAAAGGGGGAGGGAGGGTGGGTAACACAGTTAACCAAGCTCTCTCATTTTATTCCACTAGGTATCAAAAGGAACACAGTCTGAATAGTGGGACATTCCTACATCTTTTGGGCAAGGAAAAGAGCAGTGGGCAGCCATTTCAGAAAACAGCTCAGCTTTCCCCTGTTTACTATGAGCATACAGTGGATAAGGAAGAGGGGGATGCTGTGGGACCAGCTGCGGCCTGCACTCGTTAGCCAGCAGCGAGTGAACTAACCTCCAGATTTCATTGTGCTGCATTTAGGCATGGACTTAGTGTCCATGAAGGGCATGGACCTGATCATCAAGGTCAAGAGAGACTTGGCATGGATATGCTCCGAGCTGTGGGCAGGCATCATCTGGCCCCGGATACTCCCCAAGCAGTAATGGATTTGGGGCCGCCTGACATGAGGGAATAGAGAAAAACAGGAAAAATTTGAATGCAGAAGTGGGGAATTTTGTCAGGGCTTCAGGGGGGAAGGGGTAATGATCAGGCACGACAGCATTGAAGTGGGGGCTGCAGCAGTATATAAAGGGGATGAGGTTCACCTGAACAATATTGGCTTGGATTTTTTTCAATGCCGATCTGCGGAGGGTAGTCAGTTTGGTTCTCACGATGGGGTGAGTTGGGCCACGACTCTCCTGGTGGCGGGTTCTCACTGACAAAAGGTGGAGAGTACCACATTTTATGGGGAGGCTCAGGTACCGGCTTGGGCAATATTCCTAGATATCTCCGCTACCTTCGATTCAGTTAATCATAATCTACTCCTTGCCCGACTCCTCGAGAAGGGAATCGGAGGTCTCGCCTGGGAATGGTGTAGGTCATACCTGTCTGAGCGATGGCAACATGTCAGAGTCGGTCCCACCACATCCACTTCTTTCCACCAACATCAAGGTGTTCCGCAAGGATCGTCCTTATCTGCACTTCTATTTAATGTATACTTACAGCCGATTTGTGACATCATACGCACCTTCAATATCTCCTCATTAATCTACGCCGACGATGTTCTACTGTTTACCCCATTTAAAGTCAGTCAACCAGACTTCACCAACCTTATTCAATGCTTCAATGCCATCACAGACTGGTTAGCATCCCAAAACCTCCGTATAAACTTCAAAAAGACTGAAGTCCTGTTCATATCAAGAAACAAAGCATTCTCACCTCCATCCTCTCTAAAAGTAAGAGATGCGGATCTCCCCTGTAAACCATCTATTCGCTACCTAGGGATTACTCTGGATCAGCATTTTGAATTTAAGGAACACATTCGGAACGTCACAAAGGCTGTCTACAATAAAATAAGAACGCTAAGGCAACTCAGACCCATGCTACCTCACAACAACTTTCGGACCATCTTCCAGGCCCTCACACTACCTCATTTTGATTATGCTAATGTAGTATTATACGGTCTCCCCAAAAACACCATTAATCCACTACAACTGGCGATGAACGCGGCTGCTAGGGTGCTTTGTGGTCTAGCAAGATCAGACCATATCACCCCGACTCTCATGGAACTACACTGGCTACCAATTCATTGCAGGATAACCTATAAAATCCTCATCATCACTTTCAAGATCATCAACAACCTTGCCCCCACGTCTCTTAATGATCTCATCTCCCTCACCCATAAAAACAGAGCGAGAAGGACAACAACGAACAACACCCTGATTATCCCCAAGGAGTCCATCAAATGTATCCAATCAACCAAGAAAAGGACCTTCGCCTTCTATGCACCTAAATGCTGGAATGACCTCACACCTGAAATAAGAGCAATTAAAGACCTCTCTCAATTTCGCAAGGCAATCAAGCACCACATCTTCCTTCTCCATTTTGCACAAGCATCCAATCCTCATCTGATCATCAGCACTCCTAAACCGACAAACTCTCACTCTTCACCCCCAATTCCCTCATAAGTAATTCTGCCTCAAGTTCTCGTATATCCTACCTTATTCCGACCATACTCTGTCTGTGAATACTATAGAACCCAATATGTTTATACATAGTTACAGTTTTTACACTGTTGTTTGTACATAATTATACTGTGTGTACATAGTTATAGTTTTATTACCCTCTGTTCCAAGTTTAAGTTTCCTGTTATAATGTAAGCACACCAGTGTCTTCTGATTGTGCAGCTTCTGTTACTTGTAAACCGCACTGAAAACAAATAGCGCGGTATATAAAAGATGTTAAATAAATAAATAAATAAATAAAATAAATTTATAGTTATTCTTGTTGTATTGTTTAAATATATGATGTAAAATGTTGGGGTAATGATATGTAAGCTGTGGCCTGTTAATCTCACTAATAAAGCGTGGTTGCACCAAAGCATTGATGACATGTGATATTCGTATGTCAAATAGGGTGAGGGGGAGAGAGGAACTAGCAGGAGCCCGGAGGATATACAGCATGTCCCTGGTTATGCGAAACCAGCCATAAAAGGGTGCTGGTTGGCTCATAACCAGGCTGCTGGGCAAGGAAGCCCACGCACAAAGGGACCTTTATAGGTTTTTTTTTTATTGTTTAAATCCATGATGTAAAATGTTGGAATATATGATATGCAAACTGTGGCCTGTTAATCCTACTAATAAAGTGTGGCTGCACCAAAGCATTGATGACGTGTGATATTCGTATGTCAAATGGGGGAGAGGAAGGAGGAGCTAGCAAGAGCCCCGAGGACGTACAGCATGCCCCTGATTATGGACGCTGCATACCAAACAGCCTGTCTAATTGTATTGCTCAACGTAGCAATATATAATAGGTGTTTTATAAACGTAACAAACACAAAATAGTGTAAGAATTATGATTACAGAAATTTTAAATAGTATAGGGTCTGTTCTGTCCTGCTATTCGCCCCCCTTCCATCTCCGACAAAAGCCTCTCCATATGAACAAGGAGTTTGTATGGGGAGGCATAGATGGGGGGGGCGGAAGGGGGCATTGTGGAAGTGGAATTAGGATGGGCAGTAGACAGCCCATGACCCCGGACATACAGGGCCAATTCTGAAGTCAGCCGTGTACGTCCGGGGTCGGCAGACTGGACGGGGGACGGTAGGTCCGGGCAGCACCAGTGAGGGGACGGGATGTAGGGAATTCCCCGTAGCTTGACCCTGGCCATGGAAGGCCAGTTCAGCGATCGGGATCGGGCTGCAGGTAAAGGAAATTGTGGTTGGCGGATAGGGATCGCGGCTCCTGAATGGAGCCGCAGTGCCATGGCAATGGGATGCCATGGCACCATGGCTCCATTCAGAAGCCTGACTGAGTTAGCCAGGCAGGGGTCTGCACAGGCAGGCCAATTGGAATCGGATCCCGGCCTGCACATACAGACCCTAGACCTGATTCTGATCCTGTGGGGCACGTCTAGCTCCCGCAGGATCAGAATCGGGTCTACCTCTGTGCATCCCGATTCTGATCAGGTGCACAGGGGCCTGGACACACATATTAGAATGTGCCTCCACCTGTTTAGCTTTCTTTTGCAAAATCTTTGATTTTGTGAATCTAGGACAATGCTTCTGACATGTAGTGGTTCAACTCGTTGATGATGACACTATACTTATCCTTAGATCTTATGCCTCTCACTGCTCTCAGGGCATAAGATTTTTCCTGAGTGTTACAAACAAGCCAAAGGTGCCTTTTACTGGTCCTAGACATTCCTTTTATGGACCTTCTAAAGAAGAAGGTTACCTTTCAGTGTCACTCTCGTCACTTGATTCTACTTCTTCAAGGGCTGCCTGTAAATCAGCAATTCGCCTAATTGATGTTTCAAGATCAGCTTGTAACGTCTGTCGCACAGCTGATAGCTCATCCACCTGCTTTTCCTAAAGAAAAAGAAATACTGTAGTTATTTATTAGTACAGATTTCCAGTAGACAAATTGAGCACATCTGAATATCTTACAATATTTTTTCTGGAACAATAATGGCTAGCATAACATAAAAAGATCTCATTGTTCATTAAACAGAAATTGATATAAAACTTGAAACAATTTCTACAAAAGTATTATTCAAGTATGGTCAGACCTCTGATCCTGGGCCACCAGAGACCTGCATTAAACCAGATAAGAAGACTCTTAACCATGCCCGTCAAGGTGGTTGGCCATCGGGCATTGAAAAGGAATTGCAGGGAATCCTAACCTGGGTTGCTAACTGTGGACTTTTAGAACTTGCCTTATAAGCATAGGTTCTTACTTATGGATCTCAACTGAGTGATTACCCTACGGTAAAATTCCAGCTTTGAACTACTAGAATAAATGTGTAGATATGTGTTTTTTTGTGCTCACACACAGGGGAGTTGTTTTAGAATCCTATTCATGATTTGGATGTCTGAAAGTGGGCCTTCAGACATCCCAATCATATCCATGTCCCAAGCACCATTTCAGAATATTCCAAACTTACACATGTCCAGCATGATCACATCCATGTCGCATGGGGGTGTTGCAGAGGCATGTCTGGGGTAGTCTGGGAAAGATACGCATATGCACCCAATTTTCAGAATGGGGCTGCACATTTAAAACTGCAGTAGACACATCCATGTCTATACCTGCTCCTGGGCATGAATAGACATTTGAAAGGTACTTTTTTCTGCCAGCTATCAATGGTACAAGGAAGAGGTGAATGCCCCCTCACTCCCACAAGAGTTTTCACCAACACAGAGAGCCGACTGTATTAGGTACATAACAAGGCCATATTGTCTGCTGCTGGGTCACTGCACATCTCCTTGTCTACAATGGCAAGCCAGGACATGTATGTGGTAAAACATACACATGCATGTCCTAAAATACTGACACTAGCACGTCTATATGAATGATACCGCAAACATTTGTCTTGCATGTCCACGTTTCTGGAATTGGATGGCTTTTTGCATATGTCTGGCTCCTTATTTTGCACATCTCCATCCCACTCTACATTGTGATGGACACGTTTACCTTTTGGGGTGAAGTTGGGTGATTTTAAATGCCATTTATGTGTCCACCTTCACAGCTTCTCCTCCCACAGAATTTCATGCATTTTGACGTGGATGTCCCAGATTTTGCCTAAACTGCCTTTCGAAAATGTGCTTCATAATCTACTATAATTTTGGCAACAATTATGATTGGTGTGGAGGTGTAGAGCCAGATTCATAGAGGAGGATGCCCGGGCCGTCCAGATGTCCCCAATGAAGACGGGGCTGTGTGGACCCGATTCTGATCCGTGGGAACAAAACATTCCCGCGGTAGCCAGAATCTGGCCCGAGGACGGCCCGGCATGCCCCTTCCACCTGCAGGGATGTCCTCCCCGCAGGCGCCCCAACATCTGTGGCTCAAGCCACCCAGTTCCCCACCACCCGACCCACGGCTGGCCTGCCGCGGCCTGGATTAGGTGGTAGGGACCCCCGGCCACGGGGGGGGATCCTCGGGCCCGATCGGGCAAAAAGTGTTGCTTATACCACCTTTGAGGTGGTATAAGCAGCACGTCTCCACAGGCCCAGCAGGACGTACAGGGCCATGACCTGAATCGGTTCTGTACATGCTGACGGGCTGGCTCACCCCTGCTCCACCACGTTCCTGCCCCATCACACCCCCCGCTGGCTCTCCATGTCCTGAAGCACAGGACGACACTACAAACGCAAGTGCCATGCAAAAAACAGAGAACCAGTCCAAAGGCGTGATGTGGTGGAAAAACACAACCTTTAATACAAAAATGGTTTGGGCTGGCATTTTTGTATTAAAGGTTGTGTTTTTCCACCACACCACGCCTTTGGACTGGTTCTCTGAAGCACAGGACGTACAGGGAGAGACGGAGGGGGAACCGGGCATGGACGGCTTGCAAACGGCGTTTATGAATGACCTCCATAATGTCAACCATCATTTCTAGCAAGGTGACTTTTTAACACAAGAAATCACTTAAACCACAGCAGACTAGTGTTACCAGGAAGCCAATGTTCAGCAAGACAGCAAGTGGATGTTATCCAAATAAAGTTATCTGGGTAACTTTATCTGGATATTAAGCAGGGCTTATTCATATAAGCTGCTGCTGAATATATCTGAATAATGTTATCCTGGCAAACTTTAGCATGGCAGCACTGAACATCAGCACTCTTCACCTAAAAGTCCCAGAAATGCCCTCTCCTCTGCCCCATGTTGCCTAGGTAAAGTTTGTTGTTACCCAACAAATTTATCTGTTGAATGGAGAAGGGGGTCTTTACATCCTCAATGTTTCTCAGCAAAAATTAGAAGTTACCGCGACAAACCCTTTGAATATTGACCTCTAAGTGGTTTAGAAGTGATGACTGACCCCAGAGATACTAAACCAACATAATAAATCTATCAGAATACACAGATCCTAGATCACCTGTGTATAATATATAGCCACAATGTGGAAAGAGACAAGCTGCTATAGAATCTGCAGTAACATCTATTCCATAATTTTGACTACCCAAATGTGGCAGAAAAGAAGCATCTACAGTCTGGCTAATGGTAACCGACTGATGGCTCATGGGAAAGTCATGGTAAGTTTTCAGCGGCTGTTTAAGAGCTTTGTCATAGTTGGCCACAACTTTTACAAAGTTTGGTGCTGTTAATCCAAGGGCAACAAAATGTCAATCAATGCAAACAACAAACAATGACTAAGGCCATCCTATTTGCATTTACTTAATCTGAGACTAATCACAGGGCGTGGAATTGGGCTTCTTTCAAGCATAATTCTACACTGTCTTGAGTGCAATTTTGTTTTTTAACTTATAAGGAATTTTTGAACATAGGTAGAAAGGAATTCATCAAATAGTTTCTAATTTACCATGCATGCTGAAAGAAAGTGCACACCGCAAATTTAACTTGATTAAAGCTGCCAGCTGTAAAATTGCCATCTCGGCAGTGACAAGGTGAGAGATGACTTGAAGCGCAGACAGCGACAGGCCTCCGTGTGGAAGCCAGCAAACTGTCAGAGTAAATAATGAAACTCCCAGCATTGCAGGGTTAGCAGGGCCTAAGGGGAATAGAACTGAAGTTCATAAAAGCATGCAAAGAAATAGCTAATCTTAGACTGTATTCAATCCCACACAATCCACAACAAAAGTTCAAAACCGTGGCTAATGTTAAAAAGGCTTTAGGATCTTTATTAACATTTGTAATACAAAATGAACCTATTTAAGACCAGAAAAGTGCTAAAGAATCAGCATGCTGGTTTAGTGGAAGGTCTCTGGTTTGATTTCTAGATTGAATCTTCCACTCCCTGGGTTGACTGGGGCTGGAGTTGTGAAGAGGCAGCGGTTTACAGTTCCTGGGGGACTGGGGGGGGGGGGGAGGAAAAGGCAGGGGAGAGAAAGTAATGGTCATCATTAAGGTGACACAGCGTTCCATAAGGAGTCTTGGTATATGACTCCCGGCCTCAGGGCACTCGCTGTAATAACCAGACTAGGAATAGTGGGAGTGTGGGCCTATTAAAATTGAGGCAAATCCCCTGGATATTTGTGAATGAGGACTTATTTTGAACAACTAGGTCAAAAAACAAAGGACTAAAACTTCTGCGAGTTCTTTTTCAGAGTTAGCATTCTAAAAATGTATTGTATATTATAAAGCTGTGTGTCACTGGCCAAGGACATCGGATTGTCTTTGATAGCAATAACACAGCATTTCCATCCTAGTGCTTATAAAGAACAAATACATTTTATAGACTGAATTACATTTGCCGTGGTGACACATTGCCAGAGTCACTAACTTTTGATGTTATCATAAATTAATAGGTGTATTGCTGAATGGAGACATTGTTGAGCTCTCGTATTTCTGCTGTATGGAAGATGGTATGTTTTAAATTGCTACAGGTTAAGCAGTTTCCTTTTTTTTTTAGCTTTCAGCTCTTCACACAGTGATACATGCTCTAATCTTCAGCTCCTTTGATTACTGTAATGCCCTCTATACTTGGCTGCCAGGAAAAGTTTATAAGAGATTCCAAAGGTTGCAAAACATCGTTACCCAAGTTGTCGCTGGACATGATCAGCAGATTAGTGGGGGCGCTTTGACTAGTCTCGACTGGGTGCTCATCAAGGAGTGCATTCAGTTCAAATTCCTGGTGTTGGCTTTTTGGGTCATCTGTTTATAGTCCCCTGCCTATATCATAGGTATGTTGAACCAGTTCTTTCCAGGTAGATGCCTTCATTCTAGTCAAGTGGACTTGCTGATGCTTCTAACAATGAAATACATACAGCAGGAATGATGGTAGAGTCATCCTTTTCGGTGCCAGTGACCCACTTGTGGAACAGTCTCCCTTTGGAGATTTGGCAGGAATGTAATCTATTGTCCTTCGAGATGAAAGCCAAAACACGGCTTTATCCTGAGGCTAATGATGGCTAGTGGATGCATTCTTATCAGGCTTGACTTGGTCAGCCTGTTTTAGCGGTATTCAGGGGTGCACAGGCCAACGATTTTTGTTGTTTAGTTTCTTGTGTTTATGTTAATATTTGTTTATTTTCTTTTAATTCCATTTTGGGGAAAATGTTGCTAATAGCGTACACTACTGCTCAGTAGTGCATGCTATTAAGCAATAGTGCACTGTATGGGCAAATAGTGCTTATAATTGAGTAATAGTGCAAGCTATTCATCAATAAATAGTGTACACTCTTGATGACAGGACACACTATTGACTCATAGCAAGCACTATCACTCTATTGTGCACACTACTGAGAGACAATGTGCACTATTAATGATAGACAGGAAAGCGTAGTTACTCACCTATAACAGGTGTTCTCCAGGGACAGCAGGAATCAGTCCTCACATATGGGTGATGTCGGTGCCAACAGAACCCACATGGAGCATTTCCCCAGCTTTCAAAGAAAGCCTTTGGGTCATGCTACCATGCATGCGTGGTCCCCTTCCAACCCAAGGATGCCATCTTGCTGAGTCAGATGACATAGCTAGGATAGTAGTAAACAATAAAACAAGGTAGGGCGGCAACTCCCAAGGGAAGAGGGAGGGTTGTGAGGACTGTTTCCTGCTGTCCCTGGAGAACACCTGTTATAGGTGAATAACTAGGCTTTCTCCAGGAACAAGCAGGAAATCAGTCATCACATATGGGACTCCCTAGCTCCAGGCTGTCAAGGACTGAACCACAACAGCACCAACAGCGACCAATGGGGTAGCCGTGAGTTGCAGAAGATGAGTCCCCACTGAGAGATTCTGCAGAGCCTTAGCATCCAGTGGCACTATCACTCTGGTAGCCTGAACACAGAAGTGTCAGAGGGCAAGAGTTGCCTACACCCTAAGAATATTATGGAGAACCTCATGGCCAAACTCACTGTCCTTGCAGGACTCATTCTCCAGGCAGTAGTGAGCTGCGAACGTATGAATTGGAGACCATGTGGTGGCCTTGCAGATCTCCGTCACCAGCACTGAGCATAAGATTTAGGCGTCATCATGGATAACAAATAAAAACCCTTCACCCAGTGTGCAGCAGCAGCCAAGAAAGCAAACAAAATGCTAGGAATCATAAGGAAAGGAATGGAGACTAAAACAAAGGATATTATAATGCCTCTATATCTTTATCTTTATTTACATTTAATATACCGCCCTTGTCGAAACGTGAGGGCGGTTTACAATAAAATTATATAAATAAAAGCGTTAAAAAGGAAAAGAAATCCATTAAAATAAAGAAAAGAAGGACCAAAGAGGTCACAGAACAAAACAAACAATAGACAAACCAGACAAACCATGGGTAAGCAAGACAAACAAAACAATTAGACAGGACTACTGGGAGGGGAGATCATATGCCTGTTGGAACAAGTGAGTTTTTAGTAGGTTTTTGAAGTGTTGGTAGGAAGGCTCTAGACGAAGAGAGGAAGGAAGAGAATTCCAGAGTGAGGGGCCCAAGAAAAAGAAAGCGGCGTGGCGTGTCTGTTCAAGGTGAGCTCATGAAGGTGGGGGGAGAAACAGACGGTTAGCGTGTAATGACCGGAGCTGCCGATAAGGAGTGTGAAGAGAGACTAGATTTGCTAAGTACTGTGGGTTGGAAGTATGGATGACTCTATGTAATAGTATAAGAACCTTGTATTTAAACCGAAAGTGCAGCGGAAGTCAATGGAGGCGAAGCAGAAGAGGAGTTACATGATCCGATTTCCGGGCAAAAGTGACAAGACGAGCGGCTGTGTTCTGCAGGAGTTGAAGGCGTTTGAGTTGGTAGGTGGGGAGATTGGCATAAACTACGTTACAGTAATCCAGTCTGGACATAACTAGAGCTAACACCAGAGGGGTAAGGGAGTCAGAAGACAGAATTGAACGGACTGAGCGTATTTGGCGTAGAGTAAAGAAGGAGCGACGGGATAAGTTAGAAACGTGTTCGTGAAAGGATAATGATGAATCTAAGATTACCCCTAAGTATCGGAGGGAAGAAGTAAGAGGAATAGGAACAGAATTTTGTTTCATAGTGCGACCACACCTTGAATATTGTGTGTAATTCTGGTCACCGTACCTTAAAAAGGATATAGCAGAATTAGAAAAGGTACAGAGAAGAGCCACCAAAATGATAAAAGGGATGGAAAGATACCCCTATGAAAGGGGGCTTAAAAGGTTAGGGCTCTTCAACTGGAAAAGAGACGACTGAGGGGAGATAGGATAGAGGTCTATAAATTAATGAATGGAGTGGAATGGATAAATGTTGATCGATTGTTTATGCCATGAAAAAGTAGAAAGACTAGGGGACATGCAATGAAGCTACAATGTAAACCATTTAAGACTAATAAGCGAAAATATGCTATCACTCAATGCGTAAGTCTAGAATTCGTTACCGGAGGATGTAGTAAAATCTGTTATTGTAGCTGGGTTTATATAAGGTTTGGACAAGTTCCTGGAGGTAAGGTCCATAAACCATTATTAAAGAAGACACGGGAAATCCAGTGCTTGCCCCAATACAAGCACTGTGGGATCTCTGTGTCTTTTTAGGAAACTACTAGGTACTTGTGACTTGGATTGGCCACTGTTGGAAACAGGATACTGGGCTTCATGGACCTTGGTATGACCCAGTATGGCATTTCTTATATTCTTAAGGGATTGTCTCTCACATGTTTGAGTAAAGCGCTGTCTATGCCTTGTAGCACTATAGTGTAGTTAGATGTTCCTGGCTACCTGCTGTGTTAGCAATCAACACACATTAGCACCCACATTTACTGCAAGGTGCACTCCTAGCCCATTCCCCCTTCCCTGCTCTCTAATCAGAAATTCTGCCTCAGGTCTTCAATGTGCTAGTTAACCGGTACTGTTAATTCTGTGTGCTCTTTTTTTTACCTCCACATTAACCGTTAATGTGTTTAAATCTGCGTTATACACTAAACGAAGTTTAGTAATAGGCCCTTAAATGTTGTGCTAGCTTTTACTCCAGTAAAACGTTGGCTTTTCCTGAATGACAATATCCTCGTGTTTTCAGAGAAGAAACTTATCAATGCAAAAGCAATTTTTGCACTGCAGCAAACCTTAATGGGATCTTCCCTTCCCCAGTGAACGCTGACCCATGTATGATTGATTACCCAGCTTCCCCTCTTTATGACTATGAGACAATTATTACATTTGGCACTCTGTTTTGTTGACTTGCACAAAAAAATTCATGCATTCAACTCATGTCAGAAATTAATAGTGTATTCTATGTACAGAAAATGCATTTGTTTCTTATACCTGAAGTCAAATGGTATGTTAGTATGTTAATGTTTAAATAGAGGAACTGTACTGGAATTATCCAGTATGTTGTAAATGTCACCCCTCATTCTGTTTCTATGCTGCCAGGTCGAACCTGTTATTTTAAGATGCAGTTACCACTTTTTTATTATTTACAGCAGACGCACTCCCTATTTGTTAATTTTTATTTTATTTTAAATAGTAAAATGGCAACTACATGAACATGAAAAGAAATGGGAGGGGTTAATGAACATAAGATATGCCATACTGGGTCAGACCAAGGTCCATCAAGCCCAGTATCCTGTTTCCAACAGTGGCCAATCTAGGTCATATGTACCTAGCAGTATCCCCAAGAGACACAGGTTCCACAATGCTTGTATTGGGTCAAGCATTGATATCCTGGGTCCCTTTTTAATAATGGTTTATGGACCTTTCCTCCAGGAACTTGTCCAAACCTTTTTTAAACCCAGCTACACTAACAGCCTTTATTACATCCTCCGGTAACAAATTCCAGAGTTTGATTACAAGTTGAGTGAAAAAATATTTTCTCTTATTTGTCTTAGTTTACCCTGTAGCTTCATTACATGTCCCCTAGTCTTTCTATGTTCTGATAGCGTAAACAATTGATCTATGTTTACGTGTTCCACTCCATTCATTAATTTATAGACCTCTATCATATCTCCCCTCAGCCGTCTCTTTTCCAGGTTGAAGAGCAATAACCTTTGTAGCCTCTCTTCATAGGAGTAGCCTTCCATCCCCTTTACCATTTTGGTGGCTCTTCTCTGTACCTTTTCTAATAACGCTATATCCTTTTTAATATACGGCGACCAGAATTTCACACAATATTCAAGGTGCGGTCGTACCATGGAAAGATACAGAGGCATTATAATATCCTTTGTTTTATTTTCCATTCCTTTCCTTATGATACTTAGCATTCTATTTGCTTTCTTGACCGCCGCTGCACACTGGGCGGAGGGTTTTAACATGTTATCCACGATGACGACTAAATCTTTTTCCTGGGTGGTGGTTCCCAATGTGGAACCTTGCATTGTGTAACCATAGTGTGGGTTGTTCTTTCCTAGGTGCATAACTTTGCACTTGTCCACATTAAATTTCATCTGCCATTTGGATGCCCAGTCTTCCAATTTATCCAGATCCTCCTGCAGTTTTCTGAAATCCCCTTGGGTTTTAACAACTTTAAACAGTTTTGTGTCATCTGCAAATTTGATAACCTCACTAGATATTCCCTTTTCCAGGTCATTTATGAATATGTCAAAAAGCAGCGGACCCTGTACAGATCCCTGGGGTACTCCACTATTCACCTTTTTTCATTGGGAAAATTGGCCATTTAGCCCTACCCTCTCTGCTTTCTATCTTTTAACCAGTTCCCGATCCACAATAGTACACTGCCTCCTATCCCATGACTTTTTAGTTTTGCCAAAAGCCTCTGATGAGGGACCTTGTCAAAGGCTTTCTGAAAGTCCAGATACACTATATCAACCGACTCACCTTTGTCTATCTGTTTATTCACACCTTCAAAAAACCATAATATATTAGTAAGACAAGATCTGCCTTGTCTAAAGCCATGTGGGCTGTCTCCCATTAGGCCATGACTATCTACATGCTGAGTAATTTTGTTTTTTATGATGGTCTGTAGTTTCCTGGATCACCCCTGGAATCCTTTTTAAAAATTGGCGTTACATTGGCGATCCTCCAATCTTCAGGTATTACAGATGATTTTAATGAAAGTTCACAGATTACTAATTGCAGGTCTGTAATCTCATATTTCAGTTCTTTCAACACCCTTGGATGTATACCATCTGGTCCAGGTGATTTGCTGCTATTCAGTTTATCAAATAGTTGTAATGCATCTTCCTGGTGTAGCGATATTTCTCTCAATTCCTCTGCAGTATCACCTTTAAATACCACTTCAGTCTTGGGTAACATCCCTACATCTTCCTCAGTAAAGACTGAAACAAAGAATTCATGAAATTGCTACAGAGTAAATTAATTGCCACAGAGTAGATTTATTCCGTCTGACACTGCCGTGTTTCAACATGTTATGCCTGCCTGGGTTCAAAATGGTGTATATGACTCCTAGCTTTTATCTTTATTTGGCAGATTGACCCCATGAGACTATCCCTAGAGATCATAGGTGCCATTTTGAATCTGGGGGGCAGCAGGGTGGGAGTGAAGAGGGATTGCTCCTTCCATGGCCACTATTTATTTACAAATTTTTAGATACCATCTTCATGAACAAATAACCATGGCCACCAGGTTCCAAGGAAATTTCTCTCCTATACTAACACTCACTTTGGAAGGAGTTCCCATGATTATTAAGCTCTTTTTAGAATATCTCGGAATTATCTTGTACTTTCAGCTCTCCTTCTTACTCCAGATAGCTCAGGTAGTAAAATCAGCATTTCTAGCTATTCCATTCACCATTATTTGGACCCACAGTCATCTTGTGACTTCAGAACAGAGGAGTCAGTACAGAGGGTGGCTACTAAAATGGTTAGTGGTCTTCATTATAAAGCATATGAGATCAGACTTAAGGGTCTTAATATGTACACCTTACAGGATAGGCGGGATAGAGGTGATATGATTGAGATGTTTAAATACCTCCATGGCATAAATGCACAGGGGGAGAGCCTCGCTCAATTGAAAGCAAGTTCTGATACGAGGGGACATGGGATGAGGGTGAAAGGGGATAGATTCAGGAGTGATATTCGGAAATATTTCTTTACAGAAAGAGTGGTGGATCCGTGGAATAGTCTCCCAGTGGAGGTGGCAGAGATGAGGACAGTATCTGAATTCAAAAAAGCATGGGACAAACACAGAGGATCTCTAAAGGAAAAAAGGGGACTGTTGTAGTTGTTGATATGGAAGGACAGACAAGATAGGTCATGTGGTCTTTTTCTGTCGTCATTTTTCTATGTTTCTATGTTTCATTTCTGCAATGTTGCTTACTTCAGTTTACCAAATTATGAAACTAAATGCCTACAGACTGTCCAAATACTGCAGCGCATATTCTCTCTCGTGATCACAAGTATGATCACATTTCCACGCTGCTACTTGAACATCAATAGCTCCCAAATGAGTTGTTTCAAATATAAAATTCTTACTCACAAGGCCCTCTATGATAAAGCCCCTCATATCTCTCCTCATTTGTCAGATTACATGCCCCAGTTCTATCCCTTTGCTCATTGAATGACAAGCGCCTGCGTATTCCACCTCCTTCAAAGGCTAAGCACAAGTTCATCCAATAATCTGCATTCTCTTTGCTGCTCCAATGGTCTGGAAGAGTCTGCCCCCTCACTTATGACAAGTTTCCAAAAGTGACTCTTAAAACCTATCTCTGCCTTCGAGCTCTTCCAGTGGCACACTGGACTGTTAGTCAACTACTGCTGATTACTCCCGATTTCTCTCAGGCCCTCCCTTTGCTACCTTCTTCTCTTTGCCTTTATTTTAATTGAGTTCCCTTTGTATGTTATGAATAGATTTTAATGTAAACCATCTTGTTGCTTGCTAAAGGCGATATAGCAAATGCAATAAAACAATAAACCATAAAACCATGACAATTGCTAATCAAATCAAAGAGAGAGCAATAATGATACAAAAGATCGAGGTATAAGGAAGACATCAATTAACAATTTTTTTCTCAAACCGGTAAAATTCCCCTAAAAAGAGTTTTCATTCCTTTTCTAAAACATAATACATTGGTTTCCATTCTTAGACTGATTGCTAAAGAATTCCATAATTGAGGACAAACCACACTAAAGTTTTAGATCTCCAAGTTACCTTACGAATAAATGCTACATCGGCAACCTCTAAGAGACCTTGAGCATGTGCGTTTGCTCAAATGCCCTGCCCATACTAAGCATGCTGACAAATGTTTGTTGCTGGTGTGTCTCTGTTCTACAGCCACGCCAGACCTGGAGCTGCCCTTAGAATTGTGCTATCCTATTTGTAGGGCTAGTCCTGCCTGCGCTTCCATGTTTAAGTAAAAGTGGGGATCGTGTAATTTAAATGGAGTCAAGAAAATGGTGGCAATGCCTTAGTTTCCTTCTTCCTCTTACTTTTGCCATATCCATAACCAGTGCATTTTTCCTAGGAAAAGAGGAGCCCCTACTCATATGCAGGGCTCCTTCATTAATACACGAGGACCACGGGTCAATTTTAATAGACAATGAATATGGCCGAAGCCTTATGTGCATTTAACAGCTTTAACTATTTTGGTAGTTTGGTCAGGATTTTTATTATATTTGAAAACAACTTCAAACTTTCTGCATCAGCTATAGTCACTGTCATAACTACCACATCAATAGCTGCTAAGAAAACGAATGTTTTTAAATTATTATCCAACTACTATAATTAGAAATGAAACATATTCACAAATTATATTAGCACATTAGTTTTTTATGCACAGTTTTGTACAAAATGTATGTTTCTCCAAGGGATCTGATTTTTAAATAGCACCAGATGTATATAGCAAGAGTAATATTCATCAAGGTAGCATGTTATTGGGGCTTTATCAGCACCAAAATCAAGAGGTGCCTTCACTGCAAACAATATATGGGTTGTAGATATCAGGCTATCAATTTCCTGAAAAGGAAAGTTTGGAATCCAAACTCAAGGTGAGCTACAATAGTGTGCTGGAGGCAGTGGAACACTAAGGGGCTTCCCTGAGGTCAGAAGACGCATCAACTGGGTTTGAACCTGGCTTCCCACCTTGCTGCTCTAACCACTAGGTTACTCTTCTGCTAGAAGAGCTTGCAGCATGCCTGCTTTTCTGTAGGGGCAGCATAAACAAGCAGAAGGTCGATGACTTCAGAAAAGAGAGATGCAAACTCATGATCATCTTCTATGATCCTGTAAAGAAATACTTACAGAATACTGATCCCTTCCACCAAGGGGGCTAGAGTTCATATGTTTATTAAAATGCGCTACGTTAGCAAGCATTGAGGCCCATTGTTTAGCATGGGGTCAGGGCCGGACCCATGCTAGCTGATGGGGGCGTGCCAAGCATGTCCTCATGCAGCTAGCACAGGTTTAGCTTTGCCCTCGCGCTAAGCTGTTTGCCGCGATTAACGTGGGTGCACTTACCAGCACCCATCGATCTGGTGGTAAGTGCCCTTGTTCTAACTGCAACAATGCCGGTTAGCATGCAGCAAAACTACCCACACTGACTGCAATGTGCACGTTCTGCCCCTGGACCGCCCAGTCTCTGCCCCAACGAGCACTAAGCAGTTAGCGCGGGATTTTGATCGTGGCTGCATGGTAATGGTTTCCATAGCACGCTTAGTTTGCAGAAAACCCCACACTAACCATTAACACACATTAGTAGACATGTTCCTAAGCCTCTTCTGACACCAGACTTTAGGAAAATATTCTAGATAGTGCACATGCATTCACTTAATCTCAGCTCATTCCTGCACTGGTGTTATAAGTAATTCACGATGAAAGATGTACAAAAAAGACCATTTCACATTGTTCATATATTTTGATTAGTAGTTCAGAATGGACATCTCCTCACTGAAAGTGTTCACCTTAGCTTTTAATGCAAAAGTGAGAGCACTCATAATGGCAGACTAGATGGACCGTGCTGATCTTTCTCTGCCATCATTTACTATGTCACAATTTTACTATGTTACTGTGGATTAATTTATACATGAATTTTTTGAGAAACATTTTGCAAAGGTATAGTAGGGGGGTTATTTTAAAAGCAGCCTCAAGTGTAAATGCCAGAATTTATATGTATAAATTGACATACATGTATAAATACCATTTTAGAAAGGAGCTATTTCCAGGTGGCAATGCACACAATGTTTAGTTTCCCAGGAAATGTGGAGGGTTCAGATGGACGTGTTCCCTCTTGGTACCACAAAAAAGCAAGCAACTCCAGAAATAATAAAGAAAAGAAGTAAGAGTGAAGAAAGACCACTGCCACACTAAAGGAGTCTTCTGTAATCACTCTTTATTAGGGATCCAACTTAACTGAGTTTCGGCAACCACACCTGCATCAGGGGTCTACAAAATAACATGTATGAAAAAGAAAACCTTGTACAAAAACATCAAAGAAAAATAATCTAAGAAAATAAACATACAAAGAAACCATTAGACATATTTAAAAAATAGTTTACAAATATAGAAGACTAAAGTGCAATTGGTAATACGAAGTTATAACATAAAAGCACACGTGAACAAAACATAAAAATTATTTACCAATATATAACTGTGTCAGTGCTATAAACATTAGTCTTCTATACTATTTGTAAACTATTTTTTAATATTTCTAATGGCTTTCTTTGTATGTTTATTTACTGCGATTATTTTTCTTTGCTTTTTTACAAGATTTACTTTTTCATGCATGTTTTTATTTGTACTTGTGCCATTGGCATGTTCATTGGCACTGCAATAACCCAGCACATGGGTGCACCTAAAGCCACCCATTCAAGTGGCGCTAAGAGCACCCACACTAACAGCAACAATCATGGAAAGCGCACACCCATCATCCCCATGCTAACCATGATGCACCGTCAACGCCCATGTTCCGCCCCAACCCGCCCTGTCTCTGCCCATTTGTGCACTAACCTGTTAGTGCAGGATTTTTACTACAGGGCCCTGCATTAATGTTTAGCATGGTGTTCTTACCGTGCTAGTGGTTAGCATGATTTAGCAAACATGCCCTTATATGCACCTCAATCAATAGATTGGTGCATTAGGTTAGCAGTGGCATGGAACCATCCATAAAGATGAAGGTAGTCCAAGAGGTCATATGTTCATGTGCATATTTTGATTATTGTGAGACCTTTTGGTTAGAACCAGAGAAAGAGTGGTGCTTGGTGTCCACTAAGAAAGTGGATTTTCCATGCTAAGTTATCCAATAGAACAAAAGATGCTGACAAAATATCCGGACAGAAACAACTAGGCATATTGTTTGGACCAGCTGTTTGTTGTTTGCCATAATCTACTATCTTACTGTGTTACTGTGACTGGCAACTGAAACTTGTCCTTAACATCTGAAGAGCCAGAGATGTCTTCGCTTACCAGTTCCACACGTCTGTGACAAGCTTCCATTTCTCTCTGAGACAATTCATGCAGCTCCATCTTCATGTCTTCCATTCGTGCTTGGTAATACTTGGCATTCTCCTTCTCTCGAGCCTCAGTCTCGGCGGCTTTCTCCAGCTCATCCCCCATCTTTATCATGCTGTCTCTCAAGCGCAAAATCAGCATCTGCAATAGAATGAGGAAATGTCAGGAAGATGTCAATGATTTTTAAGAAAGTATGAGTTGGTACGTGGACTTTGTTTTTTCAATGAAGATCTTTTCCAGAGACACAGAATGAGTAAAAGCGCATTTTCCATAATCTCTTCTCGCCTGTGGGTTCACTGGAAGTAAATACTCTGGTTTTGCCCCTTGGCCTTTCACTCGGGATGGTATTTGTCAATAGATCTTTTTCAAGAAAGCATTATGATTATTTTATAGGGATTGTGATATAGCGAGTGAGCGCTAATCTCTGGGTCTCTGGTGAGGGCCTCTGGACAGACCGTTATAGCCAGATTCAGAGGACAAAAAGAGTTTTTATACTAGCAGTTTAGTCCAAAATACAAAAAATATGCCTGCCTTAATTTTGCAGGCCTTTACAGCAGCATAATGCCCAATAAATATTCACAGTGCGAGCATACAACAGACAGCTCCTTCTTCCTGATCTTGGCGTCTCTGCTTCACCCTGGGCCTATTTATTTATTTAATTTTCTTATGTACCGCGCTATTTGTCATCAGTGCGGTTTACATTGAAACAATGCAACAATTGGTCAGATATAACAGACCTATTACAAGTAACAGGAAAATTAACATGGAAGTAAACAGGGAAATCATTTATATTTATAGAAAATACATGTTGGAGATATATAAAATCTATACAGTTAGTTAGGGTAGGTATGAGGTTAAAATGATGGGGGAGGGGAAGGGGTGTTTAGGTGTTTGAAGTGTGCGATGAAAAGGTGGTGTTTAAGGGCTTTTTTGAATTGTTTGATGTCTTTAATTGCTCTGATATTGGGAGGGAGTTTGTTCCAACATCTAGGAGCATAATTTGAAAAAGCCCTATTGATGGATGATTGATTAGCTTTTAAGGAAACTTTTGGTATAAGTAGTGTGTCAACAACTGGAGATCTCCTGGACCTGTTATTTGTTGTGTGTATGATGAGATCAGAGATGGAATCTGGAGAAATATTATTGAAGGCCCTAAAGGTGGTAAGGATGGCCTTATATTGGATTCTACAGTTTATTGGTAACCAATGAAGCTTCTCTAGAATGGGGGAAATATGCTCACACTTTGATGATCCACAGAGGACACGAGCAGCTGCGTTCATGGCCTAGGTTTTTGACTTTTTCTGCTGGGCCCTGCTCTTAAAGGGCTCCTTTTACTAAAACTTGCTAAGGTGTTGCACTAAAGGTGCAAAACAAACGCATGTTAAATGCAAAGCCTCTGTGTTAGCTGTCAAGGGTGTTTCAAGCATGTCTCCGGCAGTTAACGCTCGGTTGTGAACTACATGCATGCCAATAAGGCGGATTCACCTAGGACCTGATTCTGTCCCGCATGGCTATCCCCTTTGTGCATCTGGTCTGAGCCAGACATATAAAGGGGATCGCGATTTTGATCCCCCGGGGCACTTCTAGCCCCACAGGATCAGAATTGTGATCAGGCCTGCTCTATTTAAATGCCGCGATGCAGGCCGCCAGCAATTAAGGTTTTTTCCCTACAGCCCAATCCCCAATCTGGCCTCCTAAGGCCAGGGTCGAGCTGCGGGGAAGAAATCCTGGCCCCCCCAGCCCCTTCCGCGCCCCAACTTTTAAAAAACAATGTCCAGAGAATAACTTTCCCAGCCATTTCGCCGGCCCTGGACATACAGGGCCGACATTAGAATCGGTCCTGTACGTCTAGGGCCAGCGACCACCCACTGCTCGCCCACTCTCTGCCCCCAGGCCACCTCTTCCCCACCCCCCCAACTAACCTCCCTGCACAACTGGCAGGGAAGTTAGTTGGGGGCTGCCACCGGCATGAATAACGAGGATGGACATCCCATTGGGACATTCAACCCTGCTATTTGTGTCTCAGAATAACCCCCTAATAGCTCCCACAGAGATGTCATTAGGTGAACTCATGTTAAGAGTCACATCACCCGTGATCACATGACACTGCCCCGGCACTAGCGGAAATGTGCTCTCTATGTCCACACTCCACCCATTCCCCACCTCATGCCAAGATGGCCAATTCTTATCATGCGTTTTAGCATGCATGGTTGGCATGCCTGCAAGTTAGTGTTCTCGGCTGCCAGTTGCCAGGCATTAAAACACATGTTAAGTGATCACCAGGCTTTAGTAAAAGGGGTCCTAGGTTCCTTAACTATGGCCCGATTAAAGTGGGTTCAGCTGTTATCCCTTAAAGAGAGCTAGTGGTCTCGTCTATATAGCTGTTTATTTATTTTATTTATTTAACAGGTTTTATATACCGCCTTTTCATAGATTCAAAGTGGTTTACATATAATAATTGTAGCAACAAGCTTTACATAGAACGGAGGAATAACTTATTGGATTACATGGAGTATAAAACATTTAACTTCTCAAACTATGTACATCTGCATTCTTGCATGAAAGTGGGTGTTGTGGTTGCATTTTATAGTTATCTAGAGGCAACAATGTTGCAGTATGGATTGAGTGCATGGATTTTTGTTGCAGGAGAGGTCAGTGAGATTTAAAGTCATTATATTAAATCATGAGTGGGGTAGAGATGTAGAAAGGGATGTAGAGTGATTAGCAGGTTACTAAGTTACTCCAGTGAGTTCTTATAGTTCACTTTCTTCCATGGTGGGGCCATAGTATTCTAGGAAGAGATGCGTCTTTACAGCTTTCCTAAAATCCAATAGGTCTTTGGTTGCACATATTGATCTGGGCAGTTGATTCCATAGATGGGGAGCATAGAGGGAGAAGGCTCTATTGCTGGTGGAATGCTTTGAGGTTCTGAAGCTAGTTGGAATTTCTAGGGTTTTGTAGTCTGCTCCTCTTCTTGTTGTAGTTGGACATGTTTTTTTGATCAGTGGTTGAAGCGTGGGTGGAGAGAGATTATTTAATATTTTGAATATTATAATTATATTCTTATATTTAACACATATTTTGACAGGGAGCCAATGAAGCTGGTGAAGGGTAGGTGTTATATGGCTGTACTTTACTGTTCCAGTAATTAGAAGGCCGCAGGGGCGCGTCCCCGGGGCCGCCACTAACCGGGGGGGCGGCAAGCTGCTTTAGCCCGCGGGAACCGGCGGCGCGCATAGCGAGGGGAGGCCGCGCCGTCTGGCGAGCTCATTGGCTCCCGCGGGGTGTTTTCAAATGCACGGGAGCCAATGGGTGCCGAGGATGGCGGGCCGCGGAGGGGGGGAGGTGCGGGGACTCGGCGCGGCTCCGGCCTTTCTGTTGGGGGGCTGGAGGCGACGGACGTGTTTTTCTTCTGCGCGCCGGCGGCCGGAGCCATCCTTGGTGCCTGGAGTGCTGGACCTGAGGCACGGCGGCGGCGGCGGGTCGGAGCGGCGGCGTGCGGGTGGCGGTTCCTCTCCCGGCTGTGGGGTTTTCCTCCGGGCTAAGGTGACAGGCCCGGAAATTGCCAGGCAAGTGGTCCGGTTTTGGACAGGGGTTGGTTGATTGCGGGGTGCAGGGCTAACACAAAAAAAAAAAAAAAAAAACGAACGAAAGCAGGGAGCTGTGCAGACGGTTTCCCTAGCTGCCTCCTGCTAGTGCTGCCTATTGCGAGTGCTGGGCATGTCGCCAACGGGAAAAAAGGGGGGACCCAAGCCTGGGAGGAGGTCTGGCCAGGCTTCCCCGAGTCAGCCTGGAGCCTGTGGGACAGCTGCTACAAGGCCCGAGAGGCAGCGGGCGCGCAAAAAGAAAGGAGGGGCTGGGTCGGGTGTGGAGCCACAGGAGCCACCTTCTTCAATTACTCGGGGGCGGGAGGCCCGGGGCAGGGCTCCTAGCCGGAGCAGAGCTTCCCAGCGGGGCTCTGGCTCTTTAACGGGTACGGGGCGCGACCGGCACACGCAAGGTGCGGGTCCGGTTGCCCGGGGGGGGGCGGGGTGGTCGGGGTAGGTCTAGGGGGGCAGTGAGAGGTGCACCAGGAGTCCGTGGGGCTCCCGGGGGGGATGTGGCCAACCAGCAGGGAGGCGATACTTCTTGTGGGCCAGCTAGGCTGGGGAGTGTCTCGGCCAGTGCAGGTGGGGTTTCCCTGCCTGCTTGGGAGCACTGGCAGAGCGGGGGACAAGGCTCTTCTAGTGCAGAGTGGCTAGGAGCGTGGCAGCCACCATGGGCGTTGCCGGGTGTTCCTTCGGCGTTTTCTGTTTTTTCTCCGCAGGTACCTGCTGGATGGCACTACGGGGGACACCCGTGGATGATGGCTGCTGGACAGGCAGACGACAGGCCGGTGGTTGCTGGCGGTAGTCCCTTGCCTAGTGGGGCAGGTGGCGGAGCGGCTGCAGCGGATGCATCGCAACGGGAGTCCGGAGTTCCTGCTGCGACAGTCGCCTCAGCGGCAGGTGAGTTGGATGCGGGCACAACGCCGGATGTTGTCGTCGAGGTAGCGCCCATCGCTAGTCGGGCGGAGGGGATTGATGCTCCGTCGGGCGAAAAGGGTCGGAAGCGGTCGAGGAAGAGGGGGCGGCATTTGTGTCGTCGTCATCGACGTTCGGAATCCTCCTCCTCATCAACGTCGGATTTTTCATCCAGTTCTCTTTCGGACGGTGGCGGTCGAGGGCGCGGGGACAAGGGGGAGTCAGATAGGGCTGTGCAAGCGGGAGCGTCTCCTTCCGTGGTGGCTTTCTCAGAGTTATGGGAGGGCGTGCCAAAGCATCTGCGGAGAAGAATTGTTAAGCGTCGTTACTTGGATATATTCCGTTTGCTTGAGGGTCGTAAACGGTCGGGGGATAGTCGGAGGAAGCGTAAGGAGGACGAGAAGGCAGGCAGGGTTCGGAGGGTGGCGCGGAATGTGGTCAATTGGACGCGGGCCTTTCTGCGATTAGCTAGTGTGTGGGGTAATGCGCATCCGGACCAGTATGGGATGCTTCTGGCGTATGCGGATTCCATCTTAGAGGCGTCGCAGACTCACGAAGGTTGGGCTTGGCTCAACTATGATGAGAAGTTCCGGGATAAGATGGAGGAGAATCAGCTGCTGTCCTGGGGAACGCAAGACATTAATCTGTGGCTGACGCAGATGGCGATCAGACCTAGTGGGGGGAGTGCAGGCCGCGGTGGACTGTCGGGTGCTACGAAGGTGGATCGCCCCTTTCGATCCGGCGTGCCCCCTGCTTTGCAGAGACTCCAGGGGGGGGGGAGTGCAGGTGACTTGTGCTGGCGGTTCAATAAGTCTTCCTGCCCCTTTCCGGACTGCAAATTCCGGCACGCATGCACCCTCTGTAATGGAAGCCACTCAGCACTTAAATGTGTTAAAAAGAGTGGTGGAGGGGCCGCCCCCCTCCCTCCCCGATAGTAGCAGCTTGGTGAGTCTGGCTCCCACTCCGATTGAGATTAATGTTCTGGGTCCTTGGCTTCGGCGCTATCCTCGGAGGCGCGTAAGCCGTAGTTTGGAGTATGGCTTTCGGGAGGGGTTCCCTATACCAGTGGTAGGCAATGTGAGGGTAGCCAGGGCTCGGAATTCACCGTCGGTCCGGCGTTTCGCGCCTTTCGTCAGGGATAAGTTGGCATCGGAGATTGTTCTGGGTAGGGTAGCGGGTCCGTTCGACCAGCTGCCGTTTGCTGACCTGGTGCTATCTCCACTGGGTATTATTCCAAAAAAGGAGCCGGGTAAGTATCGCTTGATTCATAATCTGTCCTTTCCCATTGGTTCCTCGGTTAATGATCACATTCCTAAGGACTTGTGTGCGGTACGCTATGCATCTTTTGATGATGCAGTCGACCTGGTGAGAGCCTGCGGGTCTGGGTGCTTGTTGGCAAAAGTGGATATTGAATCCGCCTTCCGGTTGTTGCCAGTTCATCCGTCGTCCTTTCCTTTGCTGGGGTTTTCCTGGGAAGGGAAATATTATTTCGACAAATGCATGCCGATGGGCTGTTCGGTTTCCTGTGCGTATTTCGAGCAGTTTAGTTCCTTTTTGCATTGGGCGTTTGTCGACTGGATGGGGTGTGGGGCGGTCGTTCATTACCTGGATGATTTTTTGTTTGTCGGGCCGGCGGCTACTGGACAGTGTAAGGCGTTGTTGGACGGTTTTGTTCAACTAGCTCAGCTTTGGGGGGTTCCCCTAGCGTCTGGTAAGACGGAGGGCCCGGCGACTATCCTTACCTTTTTGGGCGTGGAATTGGACTCAGTGGCGCGGGTCGCCCGCTTGCCCAGGGAAAAAGTTGTCAAGCTGCGTGTGTTGGTGGCCAACGCGCTGGTTTCCCGCAAGCTAACGTTGCGTGAGATGCAGTCCTTGGTTGGTTCGCTTAACTTTGCTTGCAGGGTTATTCCCATGGGGAGGGTCTTCTTGCGTCGGCTCGCTGGGGCCACTACGGGTGTGGAGAAGCCCCATCACCGCATTAGAATGTCTCATAGCCTCCGGGCAGATCTCAGGATCTGGGATGCATTTTTAAGTACGTTCAATGGGACCACGGTGTTACGGGACCAGGAGGTGACTTCTGCTGATCTGCAATTGTTTACTGATGCGGCTGGGGGAGCGGGCCTTGGAATTTATTTTGGAGGCTCTTGGTGTGCGGCGGGGTGGCCGCAGTCCTGGAGAGATAGTGGCCTTACGGATAACATTACCTTTCTTGAGTTGTTCCCCATTCTCGTGGTCATGTCAGTATGGCCTAGCCGGCTTCGCAATCGGAGGATTCTGTGGTGGTGCGAAAATGACGCCGTGGTGTCCGTGGTCAATCGCTATTCCCCCAAATGTAGGCCCGTCGCTAACTTGATGCGCCAGGTTATTTTCACCTGTTTACAGTTGAATTTAGTGATTAGGGCTCGGCACATTCCGGGTAGTCATAACACCATTGCTGATGCTCTTTCCCGTTTCAAGTGGGAGCAGTTTCGCGCCTTGGCGCCCGATGCGGACGAGGAGGGCGCAGCAGTCCCGGAGCACCTCTGGCGCATTGGCCTAGTGACCTGATGGAGCTGCTTCGCCAGTCAGTCTCTCCGGCAACCTGGGTTGCTTATCAGCGCGGCTACAGCTGTGTCGTATCCTTTCTGGTACTTCATGGGTGGCAAGAGGGTCCGGCCTCTGATCAGCTGTTGGGTCAGTATGTGCTGGAGTCCAAGTCGGCGGGCTTGTCGCGTGCTACCGTGCGGCGGCATCTAGCGGGGTTTTCCTTTTTTGCCCGCGCTCTCGGGTGGGGGGCAGCGGGTGGGGGATTTTTGACGCGTATGCTGCTGCGTGGTTGGGAGCGGTCCTGCCCTGCTTTGGGGGATTGGCGGCGCCCTATCACGCATGATGTGTTGCGGCGTTTATGCGATGCTTTGCCTCATGTGGTTTCCTCCCACTATGAAGGGGCGCTGTTCCGCGCGGTTTTTTCCGTAGCATTTTTCGGAGCTTTTCGGGTCGGTGAGTTGGTGGCGGAATCGGGAAGGACTTGCGCCGGGAGGGAGTTTCAGCTTCATCAGGTGCAATTCCGTGGGGGCGGGGTTCGTATCCGCCTTGCCCGTTCTAAGACGGATCAAGCGGGGCGGGGGGCCTGGGTAGAGTTGTCAGCGGTGCCTGGCTCCCCTTCGTGTCCGGTGGCGTTATTGCAGGCGTACCTACTGGTGCGTCCGGATATCGGAGGTAGCTTGTTTATTCATCGGGATGCGCGGGTTCTCACCCGCTTCCAGTTTGCAGCGGTGTTGCGTCTGGCGTTACGGCGCGTAGGCGAGGACCCCGCGGCGTTTGCCCCACACTCCTTCCGGATTGGGGCGGCGACCAGCGTGGCTGCTGCTGGCCTGTCGGATCCGGAGATCCAACGGATCGGGAGATGGCGATCGCGGGCATTCCATAGCTATGTGCGTCTTTAGGGTTGGGGGGGGGGTATGACTAACTACTTTGTTATTCTTTCTTTGCAGGGCAAAGCCTGGGATCGTGTTGCTGTTGGGTGATTGGCCACTCCTTTGTGTTCTGGGCTGGTCGGCGAGCAGCGACACGGCCGATGGGGCTGCATTTGGGACTTTCGGAGCTTGCAGTAACCGTCTCATGGCTGGGCGAGCGCGGGCTTCGGTGGTTCCAGCTATTGCCTTTGCTGCGGCATCACCAGCGTTCCCGATGTGCACCGGACATTTACTGATACACTTGGGTGGCAACGATTTGGTTGCCTGGACTTGCCGACAGTTGATTCGGGCAGTCAAAAAGGACTTGGGGGTGGTGTTCGGGATGTTTCCGGGAGTGCTAGTGTTGTGGTCTGATATCATTCCAAGGCCGTCCTGGGCTCAGCGACGGTGGTCCCGGGGTGTGGCGAAGATTAACCGACAAATGGGTGGGGGACAAAGGGGGCTGTCAAATTTTACACCCTTGGGTGGAAGTGGGGTGCTCGGGCCTTTACCGGCCTGATGGCGTGCACTTGTCCCCAATAGGGTTGGATTTACTTCTCAATGATTGGCAGGAGGCCTTGGAGGATATTAGATTAAGGGCCCGGGCTGGTCGCAGCTTACCTTTGGGGGGCGGCTCCGGTCGTGGCTGACCTGAGCCGGTGGCGGGATCCCGGAGGTTTCCGGGGTCCGGAGCCGGAGGCAAGCAGGAGGGCGGGGTAGGGTACCCCCGACCCGGTTAATCCCTCAGGTTTTTTGCTAATGATATGGCGAAGCCGGAAGAGGGAGGGCGTGGATAAGCAATTGGGCTTGTGCCCGAGGGGGAAGCGGAAGCAGCGTCACCTTGCTCATAACGTGGCGGGTGAGGGCTCGCTCTGCTTGGCGGGGGTGGGGGTGGGGAGATTTATGATGTTTTGTATTTGTATTAGATGGTTTGTTAAAAGGTTATTAAAGCTGCGACCAGTTTGAAACCCAAATTGTTGTCATGGGATTGTTACCAGGCCTGGGGTGGAAGGAAAATGGGGGTGGTAGGAGGGGCGGAGGGCAGCGTGTACGCTGTACCTGGTTATTAGAAGGCCGCAGGGGCGCGTCCCCGGGGCCGCCACTAACCGGGGGGGCGGCAAGCTGCTTTAGCCCGCGGGAACCGGCGGCGCGCATAGCGAGGGGAGGCCGCGCCGTCTGGCGAGCTCATTGGCTCCCGCGGGGTGTTTTCAAATGCGCGGGAGCCAATGGGTGCCGAGGACGGCGGGCCGCGGAGGGGGGGAGGTGCGGGGACTCGGCGCGGCTCCGGCCTTTCTGTTGGGGGGCTGGAGGCGATGGACGTCCCGCCCTCCCTCCCTTTACAAGGACGTGGGGGCGGGGGTATGGGTTGTTGCAGCTTGGGGGGGAGATTGGCGGGATCCCGGAGGTTTCTGGGGTCCGGAGCCGGAGGCAAGCAGGAGGGCGGGGGTAGGGTACCCCCGACCCGGTTAATCCCTCAGGTTTTTGCTAATGATATGGCGAAGCCGGAAGAGGGAGGGCGTGGATAAGCAATTGGGCTTGTGCCCGAGGGGGAAGCGGAAGCAGCGTCACCTTGCTCATAACGTGGCGGGTGAGGGCTCGCTCTGCTTGGCGGGGGTGGGGTCGGTGAGATTTATGATGTTTTGTATTTGTATTAGATGGTTTGTTAAAAGGTTATTAAAGCTGCGACCAGTTTGAAACCCAAAAATGTTGTCATGTGATTGTTAACAGGTATTGGGTGGAAGGAAAATGGGGGTGGTAGGAGGGGCGGAGGGCAGCGTGTACGCCGTACCCGGTTATGATTCTTGCAGCTGTATTTTGTACCAGTTGCATGGGGAGCATAGTCTTATGAGGTAAGCCATGGTAGATTACATTACAATAGTCCAGTATTGGTGTTACTATGGCTTTTTCGATACTGTTCTAAAGTGATAGTCGTCGAGTAGTGGTTTAAGCTTATGTAGGGTTCTGAGTTTGTGGTAGGCTGATTTAGTTATTCTTTTTATGTGGGGTTGAAAGCTGAGGTGCTGGTCAAACGTTATCCCAAGATATTTAACTTCCTGTTTGTTGGTTAAGGTGTCATCTAGGATTTTGATGGAGTCAGGTGGAGAGAATGTGGTGTTCCTGGTTATATGCATTAATTCTGATTTTTTGAAGTTTATATATAGGTTCTGTTCATTGAGCCATTTTGCCATGGATTCAAGACATGATGTAACTCGGGAGTAGACTGGGCAGTTGGTGTTTATAGAGTGAATACCATAATATCATCCGCATATATTTTGTATTGAATGTTATGATGTCTTATTTATTTAATTTATTTATTTATTTAACATTTCTTCTATACCGCGCTATTAAAATCAGCGCGGTGTACATCGAACAAAAGTACTGCAATGCATACAAGCAACATTGAGTTTACAAAGAACAGGGAATTGAACATGGGATCGAAACCGGGGAAACTAAATACATATCAACTTGAAACTATGTACAAAAATCTAATATGTGTGGGTGTTGCATTGAATTTGTGGAGAAGAAGATTAGTGGTTGGTTGGGCTTGAGTGGGGACTACCTATTGTCAGTGGTGTTGACGTGCAGGGTCGACTGGGGTATGAGGGAAGCTTGCTGGTTGCGCTTCTATCACCAGAAGTGTCTGGATAGCATTTTGTGAACAGGTGGAATTTCAAGGCTTTTCTGAATAGGATGAGGCTTTTAATTCCACGGATTTCATGGGGGAGTGCATTCCAGTTTGAAGGGGCGAATATGGAGAAGGCTCTGTTAGAGGTAGCCTTTGTGCATGTAGTCATTAGCTTGGGGACTACTAATGTGTTCAATGCAGTAGACCTTCTGATGATGCTGCATAGTGGTTGTATGTAAATAGTGAAGAGTAACTCGAATAGTGCTGAACCCTGTGGGACACCCTGGTGTTGGGTGAAGGGTTTAGACTGCTGGCTCTTGATTCTAACTTGTTGGTGGCGGTGGGATAGGTATGAGAAAAACCAGTTTAGAATGGTTCCACTTATTCCTATATCTTGAAGTCTTTGTAGCAGGGAGTTGTGGTTTATTGAGTCAAAGGCTGCTGTGATGTCAACGAAGCATAGAATGAATCCTTGGTGAACATTGTCCATACCAGTAATAAGAGTGTCTATCAGAGATGTGATGAGTGTTTCAATGCTGTGGTTCTGCCTGAATCCATATTGATGGGGGTCCAATGGAGCATAGGTATCTATGTGGTCTTGTAACTGTTGTTGAACCATTTTCTCTATTATTTTGACTACAAATAGAAGGCTTGATATAGGTCGGTAAGAGCTTGGGTCAATTTTATGTAGGCTGTTGTTTTTATGTAGGGATGTGCACTGGTTTTGAAATGAAATGAAAAATACAATGTTATCAATTTTTTCCATTTGAAAATAAGTGAATTCTTCCCCCTCTCGAAAAAAAGGATATGAAATGAAAAATGGTCAGTGTGTACAACCTATTTTTAATAGGAATCGCTTGTGTTTCCTATCTGATCCAGAACAGGTTTTATTGGGCTGGAAATCTTCAGAGTAGGAAGAGGTCAAAAAATAGTTTAATGATCACAAATGCATCTCACAAAAAATTGAAAATTATCATTCTTCTAGGTATTGTGTTGGACTGACTGTCTTTCAGCAAACCTTCAAGAGCATGTGAAAAGTGTACAATACCTCATATCTTTTGATTTGTGCCTTCTGAAACTCCAGCTTGTTTTCCGAATCACAAATTGCTGCTTCCTGCCGGCTAACAATTGACCGTTCTACCATTGATTGCTCAAAGTAGTCAATCCTGCTCTGGGCCACCTGCAGCTGTGACATCAAGAAAGATCATTTAGTCAGCAATTTTTGAAAATTGATATGTAAGGCTATTTTCAATCCTATGATACAATTTTCCGTTTCACGGTGAAATTATGTGCAAATGATACTTTCTAATATTCTGTTTGTTCCTTCTGTGTTATTGGTATTCACTGATGGCTTCTTTAAAGTCATTATGAACACTTGGAATCTTCAATTCTTAAGATTGCTCTTCCAGTTTAGAAGTCGTATGTTCCAAGAACATTAATTTGCCTCATACAACAGAAAAAAACATATTTGGATATTTATCATGTTCAAATGCAAGTTCAAGAGTTTTCCTATAACTAAATTCTAAGATACATTATGAGTAAAAAGGCAGCATGAGACCCAAAGCCAAAAGAAGATCTTCCACTCAAAGCCAAATGGCAATGCATGCTTTTTAATTCAATTAGACAACTTTGGGGGCCCTATAAAAAATGAGGTTAGTTTTATTATTTCAGCTAAAAAAAACTCCCTCTCATACTCTTTCTTTATTGCTTTGTCCTTCTTTCACCTTCCATGCTAACCATGCAATGATTCAATCACCATGGAAGCCTTCCAGAATACAAAAGGAGAGCTTTAAATATTAGCCAGTCAGCAGATTTGATTGACTGTTTCTATGTACTTGCTGGTAGGGAGAGAGGGGAGATCCAAGGAATTCAGTGTTTTATGATGAGCAGCCATAGGGGACTATTCAGTATGACTAAACAAATGAAAAGCAGATAAGCAAGAAATTGGGGCAAAGCTGGCATTTGGAACGCTTGACTATGATTTTTGTTTGTATCATCACAGGCTGGTAGTTTGAAGGTTGTACTCATGAGATTGATGTCAACATAATTAACCAGGACATCTATGTGATATTTCTACCTTTACCGATGAACATACTGAGTAAATATTACATTTTGTAAGTAAAATATAATTATCAACCAGCCTATAATGGACAAAACAAATGGACAGTGAGAGGTGTCCAAGAAACCGGCAATTAAAAATAGGGAGCAGTTCATGAAAGCAGATTACCTATAAAATCTTAATTTTGATTCCATTCTGATGTTTCCTTGCACCTTTATTATAATTTTTAAGTTGATGCGTTTGCACTTCAACCTCCATTGCCTCAAAAGAAAGGCCTGGCAATCTATTTCCGGTCACACTGCCAAGAGTGACTTCTGCAACTCGGTCCTGGCTGGTCTCCCTAATGTGCAACTTTACCGTCTCTAATGCATACAAAACACAGCTGCTCGACTCATTTTTCACTCCTCCATCCGTGATCACATTACACCTCTCCTCATCCATCTTCACTGGCTCCCCATTAAATTTCGTATTCATTATAAAATTCTGGTACTCCTTCATCGTGTTCTCCACACCCACTCACCCCAGTATCTGGCTGACCTTGTCCGTCTGCACACCCCAGCTCGCTCCCTCCGATCCTTCCACCTCAACCGCCTGTACCTCCCCTCTCCTGCCTCCGCCTGTCTTCAATCCACTCGCTCTTCCGCATTTTTCTTCCCAGCCCCCGCCCTGTGGAACTCCCTCCCTTCCTCTATTCGGCTTGAGCATGAGCATTCTACTTTTAAGAACAGCCTCAAGACCCATCTCTTTGCCCTTGCCTTTGACCTCCCAGATCCTTCTGTATGACCTCCTTCTTCCTGTCCTCCTCTCTACCCCTACTCTTGTCTCGTTGTATGATTCCGTCTGGTGTGCTTTCCTATCTTATTATTGTAATTTCCTTTCCTTTTCACACCTTATGGTTTTTCTTAATTTGTACTATGTAAACCGCTTTGATGTTTTTTTCCCTCAGTGGTATATCAAGTAAATAAACATAAACATAAACATAAAATCCTGGAACTGCTGGGTCGCCAAGAGTCAGCATTGACTAAAGGCACACATTGCCATTTTTTTTTGTTTGCGCACATTTGGAGGTTTCTATTAAAAAGAGGTTAGTGGGGAAGGATCTTTTGTTAGGTATTATATTATTTTCCTTCCAGTGGGCGGTGATAGTAGTCAAGATTTTGGAAATGGAGACATGCAGTCGTGCAGCAGTAGAAAATAAGACCTCAAAATGTAATTGCTAGGTATTTTGAGTTGCTGAAAAATACTGAGGGAATGAGAGGGCATTCTCCCATTCTTGAGCACTTTTCAAATGTCTGTTCATGCCCAGGGTATGGTCATGGACGTGTCTGCCAGTAGATTTACTAGTATCTTTTGTGTAATACCCCGGACATGCCTCTGGCACGCTCCTACAAGACAAAGACGTGATTGTACGGGACATGTGTAAACTCAGGGCACTCTAAATGGCTCTTGGGACATGAATATCATTGGAATGACTAAATGGCCATTTTCAGGCATCCAAATCATGAATAGGGCTTCTAAAATGACCCCCATAAGCACTAACCTCACCCCCAACCTCACATTGGAATGTCTCTTCAAGCAACGGGCAAACTAATGGGCATACAGACTGATAGGCACAACTTCTCCCATATTAAGGGCAGGCAATTTCTTAATGTCTAATATATTAATTCCTGTAGCAAAATCACATGTTTTTTTTAAGTCTGCTTATTAAATATATCTAAAATACATATTTTAAATCAAAGAACAGATGAACAGCTTTTCATGGATTCAGTTAGTATGCATCTCAACAAGCTTCATCCTTTCTGGTATTTTCTGCTGGAATACCATTTTTTGCATAATTTGCTAAAAGAACTCAGTCATCGTCAATGATCACCGTTCCACATCCTGCTCAACATGAATATCTGGGTTTAGAGTTCAGCGCCAGGGCTAGCCACTGCAGAGTGCTAGCCGCTGGCGCTGAATATCAGGCCCAGTGATTTTTGCACATAAACGGCACATATCTCTAGGAAGCTCCTTATAAGATGACTCTCAAACTGTCTATCAAAATCTTGTCTTTGGATGGTTTTCCCACAATAAATTGGAAAGGCAATATTAGAGTTGTAACTCTCTAGTAAAATGAAGCTAAGTTTTCACTTAATTTTACTTTTGCTACCAGCTTACTTCTGGAGCTTATGGTTTGATATTTCAGGAATCCTATTTCTTAAGAGTTTCCCGGAATTCTCCACCAGAAGCCAAGGTCAAATTCTTAAATAAGGCTTCTCCTTGGCAGTGTTTTATATGCCTGCTCCATCACCCGTTGCCTATTTGCTAAGGACAGGCTTTCATATTGCGAGGTCAGCAAACTCTGTAGAACTCTGATGCCTCGAGAGTGTAAAAGAACATCTAAAAGTTACACGTGCTCACTGCTCACATTTAATTGTACTGCCTACAGTTTAGGAAATGGCTAAGGAGAAACAAGCATTGAGATTTGCCAGCATCGTTGACTCTGCATTCTGTTAATCCATTCGTGCGACGATAAGGCAGCTTTAACGATGTTAGATGACAACAAAAAGCCACACAAGTCAAGGATCCTATTGTAAAATAACTCTTAAGACCATGGGAAAAACTTCTGTTAGTTTGTAGCAATCCAGCAGGAACAGCAATTTTACAAAGGAACAAATTCAAAGAGAGAGTGGCATCAATTAAAGGGCATCAATGAACAAACAAAGCTTTTTCAAAGAAGGGGAAGCTGTAAAACTAGAGGGCATACGATGAAGCTGCAAGGCGGTAAACTGAAAGGCATTCGCCAGCACAATTTATTAGCCAAAGACACTGGGTTACCTTCTTGTAAGGCCTTAAATGACAGCACCAAAATCTTAAATTCTACTCAAGCCAAAATGGATAGGCAGTGAAAAAACTGTAACACAGGGCTAACTCTCTCCCTTCTAGCTTTAACCAGCACCATCCTAGCTGCAGAAATCTGCAACAACTGAATCTTCCTCATTAATCAACCTAGTAGCCCAAAGTTTTGCATTTGGAAATGGGTTCTAATGCCAGAATGGTAAACACTATTGCCTCTCTTATACTCCATATCCAAATAAGTATTTAGCTGACATGTATGCTTGCCCAGCTGACGTAAAAAAAAGTATCTAGGTTTTATGAAGAAGATATGCATTTTCTTTGCAAAATAGGAAATACATACATACTTCTGAGCCCCATCCAATGCACACCCAGAACATACCCCTTGGAAAATTGTGCATGGTGCAGACTTACACATGTAAGTAGTGGCTTTTTGCAAATCAATACTTAGATATTTTGGGCATTTACATGTGTAAACTTTCTACTTATGTGCAAATGCCACAGAAGACTTTTAAAATTACCTCCAAAAGCTGCTAATGTAGCTCAAAACTTTAAAAGACGATGATTAAACGAAGCCTAAAATGGATTAGAAATTAACACATAATTTTAAACTATATCAGGCTGATATTTAAAGACACTGCTAACTGAATAATGCTTCTAAATATTTCCTGTGACTGACGGGGCACAGGCAACAAGTTATCCGGATGGAGATAATATTTAGTCCGCTATCTGGGAAGCTAACTGCATGACGTTAGGATAGTGAAAAGGCAGTCCATTTATGCAGTTTGCTATCTGGATAGGGGACTGAATATCACCACTAATTGAATAGAGATATCAGTCACTGCAGTATCCACATATTCAGCACCGGCCACTATCCAGATATCAGCACTGAAGGTTTGGAGTTTATTTAACTAATGCAACCAGCATTTAGAAAACACTATCAGCTGCATTTAAATATTGTCCTAAACATTTTGCCCCAGAGTGTAAATCTAAGATGCCAATATAATAAACTACATTTTTAGATGCAAATCTGATAATGCATGTAAAAAGCTATTGGACCTCGTCTACCTCTACCTCCTCTTTCGTTCATTGCCATTTTGTAAATTGCTTTGCAAGTTTTATGCTAAGTAGAATGTGCATTAATATAATAGGAGTATAAAAATGTGGTAGGACTCACAGCAAGTTCCACTGATTGCTAATGCAAAACAATCTGCATTCATTGTTGGGGACATCCCCACTATTTTCTCATATAGTTAACGTACAGGAAATCCCCTTCTTGGAAGTAATTTGATAAAGAGATGCCTAGTTAAAGCACCTTGTAAGATCCCTTTATTAAAGCCATTTTGTCAAAAGAACATAAGAACATAAGATATGCCATAATGGGTCAGACCAAGGTCCATCAAGCCCAGTATTCTGTTTCCAACAGTGGCCAATCTAGGTCATAAGTACCTAGCAGTATCCCCAAAAGACACAGGTTCCAGAATACTTGTACTGGGTCAAGCATTGATATCCTGGGTCCCTTCTTAATAATGGTTTATGGACCTTTCCTCCAGGAACTTGCCCAAACCTTTTTTAAACCCAGCCACACTAACAGCCTTTACTACATCCTCTGATAACAAATTCCAGAGTTTGATTACACGTTGAGTGCAAAAATATTTTCTTTTATTAGTCTTAAATAGTTTACCCTGTAGCTTCATTGCATGTCCCCTAGTCTTTCTATATTCTGATAACGTAAACAATCGATCTACGTTTACCCGTTCCACTCCGTTCATTAATTTATAGACTTCTATCATATCTCCCCTCAGCCGTCTCTTTTCCAGGTTATAGAGCCCTAACCTTTTTAGCCTTTCTTCATAGGAGTATCCTTCCATCCCCTTTACCATTTTGGTGGCTCTTTTCTGAACCTTTTCTAATAATGCTATATTCTTTTTAAGATACAGCAACCAGAATTGCACGCAATATTCAAGATGCGGTCTCACCATGGAATGATATAGAGGCATTATAATATCTTTTGTTTTATTTTCCATTACTTTCCTTATGATACCTAGCATTCTATTTGCTCTCTTGGCCGCCGCTGCACACTGGGCCGAGGGTTTTAACATGTTATCCACAATGACGCCTAAATCTTTTTCCTTGGTGGTGATTCCTAATGTGGAACCTTGCATCGTGTAACCATAGTTTGGGTTGTTCTTCCCTAGGTGCATAACTTTGCACTTGTCCACATTAAATTTCATCTGCCATTTTGATGCCCAGTCTTCCAATTTATCAAGATCCTCTTGCAATTTTCCACAATCCACTTGGGTTTTAACAACTTTAAATAATTTTGTGTCATCTGCAAATTTGATGACCTCACTCGTTATTCCACTTTCCAGGTCATTTATGAAAATGTCAAAAAGCAGCGGACCCAGCACAGATCCCTGGGGTACACCACTATTCACCTTTCTCCATTGGGAAAATTGGCCATTTAGCCCTACTCTCTGCTTTCTATCTTTTAACCAGTTCCTGATTCACAATAGTACACTGCCTCCTATCCCATGACTCTTTAGTTTTGCCAAAAGTCTCTGATGAGGGACCTTGTCAAAGGCTTTCTGAAAATCCAGATACACTATATCAACTGACTCACCTTTGTCCACCTGTTTATTCACACCTTCAAAAGAAACATAACAGATTAGTAAGACAAGATCTTCCTTGTCTAAAGCCATGTTGGCTGTCTCCCATTAGGCCATGACTATCTACATGCTGAGCAATTCTATTCTTTATGATGGTTTCTACCATTTTTCCCGGTGCTGATGTCAGGCTCACCGGTCTGTAGTTTACCGGATCACCCCTGGAACCCTTTTTAAAAATTGGTGTTACATTGGCGATCCTCCAATCTTCAGGTATTAGAGATGATTTTAATGATAGTTCACAGATTACTAATAGCAGGTCTACAATCTCATATTTCAGTTCTTTCAACACCCTTGGATGTATACCATCCAGCCCAGGTGATTTGCTACTCTTCAGTTTATCTAATAGTTGTAATACATCTTCCCGATATATCGATATTTCCTTCAATTCTTCCGCACCTTTAAATACCACTTCAGTCATGGGTAACATCCCTACATCTTCCTCAGTAAAGACCGAAGCAAAGAATTCATTCAGTCTCTCTGCTATCGCCTTGTCGCCTCTTAGTGCCCCTTTAACCCCTCTATCATCTAATGGACAACTGACTCTCTCACAGGTTTTTTGCTACGAATGTATTTGAAAAAGTCTTTATTTCGCGTTTTGGCTTCCGCAGCAAGCTTCTTCTCAAATTCTCCGTTTGCCTGCCTTATCAATGCCTTGAATTTGACTTGCCAGTGCTTGTGCTGTTTCCAGGTTTCGTTGTTTGGCTCTTTTTTTCCATTTCCTGAAAGAAGCTTTTTTGGCAACAACAGCCTCTCTGACCTCACCTTTAAACCATGCTGGCAGTTTTTTGGACTTCCATCCACTTTTCTTAAAGTGTGGAATACAGCTGGTCTGGGCTTCCAAGATAGTATTTTTCAAGAACACCCAAGCTTGATGTAAGTCTTTAACCTTTGCAATTGCTCCTTTTAGTTTTTTCTTAACTATTTTCCTCATTTTATCATAGTCTCCCTTTCAAAAGTTAAAAGGTAGTACTGTGGATCTCCTTACTATCCCTCCTCCACTAATTAAATCAAATGCGATCATGCTATGATCACTATTGCCAAGTGACACCAACACCCTTATCTCTTGCACTAGATCTGGTGTTCCACTAAGGACTAGGTCTAATATGGCTTCCCCTCTGGTCGGTTCATGAACCAGCTGCTCCAAGAAGCAGTCATTTATTTCATCTAGGAACTTTATCTCCCTTACATGTCCTGCCGTGACACTGACCCAGTCGATACCTGGGTAATTGAAATCACCTATTATTATTACTGTGCTGTAACTTTTGTTAGCTTCCTTGATTTCTTTGAGCATTTCATCATCCATTTGTTCATTCTGGCCAGGCGGTCGATAGTACACCCCCACTGCCATCGCCTTCCCCTTTTTACATGGAATTTCAATCCATAGAGATTCTACAGCAAATTTTGTTTCCTGCAAAACGTTAATCCTTTCTGACTCAATGCCCTCTCTAACATAGAGTGCAACACCTCCACCAATTTGATCAGCTCTATCATTACGATATAGTTTGTACCCAGGTATCACAGTGTCCCACTGGTTGTCCTCCTTCCACCATATCTCTGATATTCCAATCATATGTAACCTCTCATTTAGTGCTATATATTCTAACTCTCCCATCTTATTTTTTAGACTTCTAGCATTTGCATACAAGCATTTTAGAGACTGTATTTTATTCATATTAATTTGGCTATTGGTAGACATTTGTAATTTGGTATTTTTAAGCTCTGTCTGCTCCATACTTGAGGGCATTTGGGCTACTTTACTCATTTTTGGAACCTCTCTGCTTTTGGTAGTATCCTTCAAGGATACATTCTTTCAAACCATCCACTCTTGGACGACTGTCGGCTTTCCCCTATTATCTAGTTTAAAAGCTGCTCTATCTCCTTTTTAAAGGTTGATGCCAGCAGCCTGGTTCCATCCCAGTTAAGGTGAAGCCCATCCCTTTGGAAGAGCCCCTCCTTTCTCCAGAACGTTCCGCAGTTCTTAACAAATCCAAAACCCTCATCTCTGCACCATTGTCTCATCCATGCATTGAGACTCCAGAGCTCTGCCTGCCTTTTGCGTCCTGCGCGTGGAACGGGAAGCATTTCGAAGAACACTACCCTGGAAGTTCTGGATTTCAACTTCCTACCTAAAAGCCTAAATTTAGCCTCTAGAACCTCCCTACCACATTTTCCTATGTCATTGGTACCGACATGTACCAAGACAGCAGACTCCTCCCCAGCACTATCTAACTCCTTATCTAGGTGGCGCGTGAGGTCCGCTACCTTCGCACCAGGCAGGCATATTACCAGGTGATCCTCACGTCCACCAGCCATCCAGCTATCTACATGCCTAATGATCGAATCACCAACTATAACGGCTGTCCTAACCCTTCCCTCATGGGCACATGGCCCTGGAGAAACTTCCTTGGTGGAAGAGGGTTTTACATCACCTGGAGGACAGGTCCTAGTTACAGGATGACTTCCTGCCACACCAGGGTGATGCTCTCCTGTCACGTGACCTCTCTCCTCCATGGCAACAGGGATGCTGCCAGACTGGAGGTGGGACTTCAGGACTATATCCCTGTAGGTCTCGTCTATGTACCTCTCTGTCTTTCTTATGTTTTCCAAGTCTGCTACTCTAGCCTCTAGAGAACGGACTCGTTCCCTGAGAGCAAAGAGCTCCTTGCACCTAGTGCACACATAAGACCTCTCACCAACTGGGAGAAAATCATACATGTGACACTCAATGCAAAGAACTGGCAAGCCCCCATCTCGCTGCTGGATTGCTGTCTGCATCTTAGTTTTAAGCTTGTGTTTAGATATTTAACTTCTTTACTTACTAAGGGTTGCTATGGATATTTATACTAATAAAACTGTACCTAATACGTTTAATATAGCATGTTCCCCTGAAGCTTAATTAATCTCAGGTCCTTAGTGTATGACTGATTTGGGTAACGAGCTTCACCTGACAGCACCTCTTGTCTTTTAAAATGTGTAAGTACCTAAGAAGTAGGCACCTATGTGTCTGTAGAAAGTCCTAGCATAAGTGGCAGAGATTGCACCTTAAGTTAAGGTATGGACATGTACACCAGCCTTGGAGCTAGTGTAAATGATCATGCGAATATTTTTCAAGAACACATGTAAATTATAGTATTTTATCATCTATGCACATACTTGCGTTCTCCGCCCATGTTCTATCCTAACTCCACCCTTGTGCACCCACTGGCAATGTACACACCATCATGCAATGCCTGTACGTTTATGTGGGGCGTTATTTTATAAGAGGTCATTAACAAGCATATATGATCACATACACATGTTAATGACTAAAATAACCTCAAAATAGGCATGTATGTTGCAGCTAAAGGTACATGTCCACTTAAAAAGTTACCCTTACCACAGTGCAATGCAGTTCATTACACCTGTTTGCATTACTGTATCTCCTGTAACTACCTCTACTGTAACTGTAAGGTGCAGTCCATACCCATTCCCCACCCTATTCTGAAATAGGAAGTTAAAGTGGGAATTAGCATGAGCAACCAATTCAGCTGCTATGCAGTTTAGTGCAGGCCCGGGCTGTTAGCATGCTTTAATTCCTGCATTAATTGCCTAGTGCACTTTGGGACATGTTTACTAAACCATGCTAACAGTTAGTGGGGGGCTTACTGTGCTCTAGGTGTGCAATGCTGACAGTTAGTGCAAGGCAGTGCAGTGAAGGTCCTATGCTAAATGTTAGCATGGGAAAGGCAGTGACTGGGTAGGCTGGGGCAGAGTGTGGGTATTTACAGCACATCATAGTTAGCATGGTCATCGCTGGTGTATGCTAACTGTGATTGTTGCCACCAGTGTGGGTACACTTATTGCCTCCTCCATGGATGGCAGTAAGTGCGCCTGTATTATCATAGTGAGATGCATTTTCCTGCAGTAACTGCAAAGAGACATGCTGAGCATATGTCCAGCAGTTAGCGTGGGTTTATACCAGCTCTTGCAGTAACTTTGGGAGCTTACTGCATGCTAACATTGCATTTTAGTAAACATGCGCCTTTACTAAATAGCCCACTATGAGGCCGATTTTGCATCTGACACAACCGGCCACATTGCCCGGCCAAAACCTAGACATGCCAGAGATATCCCTGATTCTGCCGCCGGGGGGCCCAGATGTAACCACGATGGCAGAATCAGGGACTTAGATGCCTGGGAACTCCCCGCATGCCAAGCTGATTAACATATGGGGAGCTGCCCATCCCAACACCAGAATGACACTGCTGGTGCGAGGGAGCAGAGGCGTCCTGGCACCGTGGCAATGAGCCATCCACACGACGTCTCAGAATGCCATGGCATACTTCCACTCCTATAGCCCACTCTCCGGCCTTCCCTGGCAGCCACTGTAGGCCAGATCCTGGCTGCAGGGGCATGGCATGGCGAGTGAACTGTTGTGTGGGGGTGTGCAATGCACGATGTGGGGGGCACCTGTGGCTAATTCCATCTTTGGAGTGGAATAAGCCAGGCGTCCAACTCGTCGCCAGGGAACATACAGAGGCATGACCAGAATTGCCTCTGTACGTCCCGGCTAGTGGCCCCTCCACTGCACCGCTCCTGTTCCGACCTAGCAGCACCCTCTCCCGCCCCCATCCAGTGTTCTCTGCACAAATGCGGTGTACCTGCGGGGAGCACAAGCATCAGAATCAGCTTCAGGGGCTGAGTGCAGGTTGGACGTGCGGGCCGTACATCCAACCTGGCTATTCATGTTTTGGAATGCTGGCCTATGTGCATTATAGATATATTGAATGAGCAAAACTTTGCATTTGGGACTGCAAACTATGTGCAAATCACGTCATTACCCATGTTAACTAAGTTCATTTTCATCATAAAATTGCACAAAATGACATAGTTGAAGGAAAATTAGCTACAGCTCTAAGAGGCACAGTTAGGGTTGTTGTTGTTGGGTTTTTTTGCATAGACATCCATAATTTTCTATGGCTTTTAACACAAGACAATTCATGTTAACCTATTTTACATATTTTACCCAAGGGCTATTATTACTATAAAAATATTTTACACTAACGACTCATTTCCTTGATCTGTGCCGCAGGTTCATGCATCAACCTCAAAGACTTCAGCAGAAGGCATGTGGGTTTGAATCATTTCTTACAGCCCAAACAGAGTGGGTTTTAAAATCGAACCTGTGCCATTGCTTAGTCATTATAATATTCAATTAAAGGTGCTTTATTTTTTAAATATTATGCTACTCTTGCAATAAGACAAGATCTTACTTTCTCTTGAAGACTTTGTTTCTCTTTTTTATAAACCTCCACCTGCTCCTGTAGTTCTCGTATCTGAGTAATGTCAGAAGCAGACTATTAAAAAAAAAAAAAGAAACCTTTCAGTACAATAAAAGTTAAGAAATAATTATGAGTCAGAATGAAGAAAACGATGAAAGCATCATGTTAGGAATCACGCAAACTTCACTGTATGAAAGTGCACGCATTGAAGGAATCCATTAATGATGTTCTCACATCAATGGCTGACATGTCATGAAATCCCACGAAGGTGTCAAAATCAAATGCACAAGATGAAATCCTGGAAATGTGGAGGGAAATTTGAAAGCATAACACCTATCGGATTTTCCAAAGAAACGCCTATTTCATGCTTATATTTTTTTTCTAAAAGCAGCATAGGCATGTATGTGCCTTTATAAAATACACTACCGGGACTAGTTGTAGGAGCTTAAGAATGTTCCAAGTCAGGTGGAACCGTGTGCATGTACACTATGAGGGTCTTTTTACTAATGGGCGCTACCTGGCAGCATACGCTAAAGGTGTGCTGGGACGCGCATTGCCAGACAGTGCAGGGCCATCATAGCGCAGGATGATGCCCATGCTAGCTGTGCTACCCACATTAGAGGCATGAGTGCAAGGGGGAGAGGTGGAGAATGGTCGTAATGAGCTAAGCGCAGTTAAAGCTGTGTACACCATGTGCTAACTGAATTAGCGGGCTTCACCCAACGCCACCTCAGTAAGTGGCATTAGGTGCACCCGCGCTAATGCAGCACACGCTATGGGACAAGACTGCGGTCACTGTCCGGGAAATGCTTTCCACATCCCCAATAGTTAATGCAGGAATGTTGCATGTAATGCACCATGGTTTCAGCGCTATTCACGCATTAGCACCCCTTAGTAAAAGACTCCCTATGTATGTATGCACATATTTTCTAACACACATGCATACCTCATAACTACGCCCCAGCTCCTCTCAGAAGCCAGCCGTTGTGTCTGCATAGCTTATATGTGTGTATTTATGCCATGCTACTGGAACAATTCAGCTTCCTGGAAAGGTCATGCGAACTTACTTTCATAGGATGAATCCTATATGTGACCCATTACCTCCAGTCTCATTTGACATCTCTCAGCTTTTAAGCTCTAGCTCATGATGTAACTTCTATAAATCATCTCTAGAGACCCCTAGCCATTGCCCTCTGAGTCAAATATCTCTATTTTGGACACATGAGTTGCAAGCTAGCTCACTGCTTTCCCTCTCTCTCTCCCCCTGCCCAGTTATTATATTCGATTGAAATATCTACAGAAAGACTCATCATGCTGGTATTGATCCAGAATGAGGGCAGCACTCTGGATTTCAGCTATTTACAGTAGGTTCCTTGTTTCCTTATTTTATAACAAAACAGTTTGAAATTTAAAAAGTGAGTCTTCTCATGGATACTGATATTTTAGAACTTGCTGTCTAGCAATTCAGCTTGTATGTGTTGTGAGGATTGTATAGATTGAGGGAAACATACACTTTTGGCATATATCTTTGTATGTGCATACGAGTATATACCTATGCAATTTTACTATAGTCATTTTCTGTATGTAAAACATGCTTTACATGTGGAAAACACTTTAGAAAATTACCCCCTTTAAAAGCAGAGAACTGGAGTTGCCATGTTAATCACTTGGTTACATGGAAATGTTGTTGTGATACTTTTTTATTGGCCTGCCATCAATCCTGATGAAGGAAAGGATAACTCAGAGCTTGTCAACTATATATTAAATTAGTCCAATACAAAGGTACCACCTGTGACTTGTTTATTGACCTTTATTTCTCCTTCAAGAACAAATTTTAGAAACATAGTTACTGCCCAGACAATAAATATACTGAACAGAATCATAGCTAACTTGATGAGTTTGGGGGTGGGGGAGGTGGGTATTGTGCTCCTCCGGGCTTCCAGCCCAGTCTGAATGAGGACAGGCCATGAGCCTTCATTTCCAACTACAATCCCCACAGTTTATTTTCTATTTTCTATCTTCTCAATATTTACCTTTGTCCACTCATTGCAGTAATAGTCCTCAATTGTGGTCTATACACCACGATTCTTTCTGGAACCTTGCAATTCTGGGCCTTATTACTACCACTAGTCATTACCATTACATGATAACAATGACCCGCCATCCCTACTGGCTATGTATGTTGCCACTACAGAATCCCCAAGTTCTAATTTTTATTTAATTCAGTTAAATACAGTTATACAACAGGATGTCTGAGTTTTATTCTGTATTTAAAAGCTGTAAGGTAATCTTAGATTCTATGGTTCAGAATGTCTCTGAAATATATTGCATCTTTTTGCGTTTTCTCATCTTGGCTATCATATCTCTTTACTGTCTAGCGATCCTAAATTCCAACACTTCTTCACTGTTTAGCTAAATTCCAACACTTCTTCACTGTTTAGCAAGCTTGTGTTAGGTTTTAACACTGGTTTTAATGAACATTAACAAAAATCTTCAACATGTGTTAAAATCCACATTGAACACATACCATGGGATCTGATGATGAAGTGGGGAACAGGGCAGGGAATGCTCATAGCATAATAGGTGCTAACTGCAAAACGGTGTAGTTAACTGCATCCGCATTATTTGGTGCAGCATTAACATGCGCAAGCAGTATGCCGCATGTGTTGATATCATGGCTGACTTCCCCGAAATGACAACCATTATCCCAAACATTGCCAGGAAGGTTTGGACTTAAAGCACATTCAAACAACATTAACCAGTGTTAAATGCAAGACCTCACTGCACTCGAGTAAGTCGACCTCTAAATACAGATGCAGCTGACTCATTCACTGTTGAATGCATGGCTATGTGGATGGTGTTATCAAGAGCATTTTGGTCTCCTGGACCACGGGATGATTTTCCAAGGGCTGCAGAACAGAGACGGTGTCCATCTGTCCAAGAAGGGTCAAAGTGTCTTCAGCAGCAAACTGGCTAGCCTACTGAAGAAAGCCCCCAGGTAACTGCAACATTAAATCCTCTGCAGAAATGGGTAAAAGGACAACAGCTGGAAAGTGGTGTGTAAAAATGCATGTAGCATGGGAAAAAAGATCCCAGATGTTGAGGCTTTAATAGAAAAGGCTGACTTGGATTTAGTGGCGGCTATGGAGACATGGTTTACGGACAATCATGACTGGGATGTAATTATACCGGGCTATACTTTATTCAGGAAGGGAAGGGGAGGAGGAGTGGCACTATATGTAAAAAATAATATTAAAGTTATAGAATTACAGGGCTTAAAAGGAAGAGAGGAGGCACTGTGGGTTAAACTAGAAAGAGGGAAAGGGAAATCCATTTGCACTAGAGTGATATACAGACCCTTCTCATAGGGAGATGTGGACGGAGATTTAATAGAAGACATATGCAGTGTTGCCATGAAAGGAGAAGTGTTACTGATAGGTGATTTTGATATGGCAGATGTTGATTAGCACATTTTTATTTATTTACTTAAAAGGATTTATATTCCGCTTTATCCTGAAATCAAAGCGGATTACACAGCAAACAAATCAAGTGGCAGGGTGCGTGGGTATGGGCATGCAGTGATAAATCGAGGGGTGTGTGTGGTGTGAGGTTGATTGTGTGGTGAGCTATATACAGTATGGGTTATGTGCACATGTCATCTAGAAGTAAAGATTCTCTACAGGGAGAACTATTCAGGCAACTTGTAACACACCCATATGTGAAGGGGCCATATTGGACTTGGTGCTTACCAATGGGGAAAGTGTTTCTAATGTTATAGTGGAGGATCATCTTGCATCCAGTGATCACCAGATGGTGTGGTTCAGTATTCGGATTATGGCTGATAAAATCCATTCAAAAGCAAGGGTCTTAAACTTTAGGAAAACTAACTTTGCCAAGATGGGCCAATACCTCAGAGAGTTGTTAGCGGGATGGGAACAACTGGGGGATGTAGAAAAACAGTGGGCAAAACTGAAAGGGGATGTTTTAAGGGCAACCAACGGCTTTTTTTAATGTAAAAAAAAGAAAGCCGCTATGGATCTCAAAAGAAGTAGCTAAAAGGTGAAGAAAAGAGAGGAGGGCCTTCAGGAAATACCAGATATGACAGAGAGAGGAAGAAAGGCATCTATATTTGGAAAAACTTAGAGAAGCTAGCAAAGTAGTCAGGAAAGCAAATATACAGAAAGAAGAAGAAATATGCAATGCAATAAAATTGGGGAATAAGACATTTTTCAGATATGTTAGTGAGAAGAGGAAGGGCAAAAGTGGTATTGTGAAACTCAAAGGTGAAGGGGAGGAATATGTAGAAGCTGATGAAGATAAAGCGGAATTGCTTAACAAATATTTCTGTTCTGTGTTCACAGATGAAGGGCCAGGAGCAGGACCTCAGAAAACACCCACATATAGGAACAGAAGTGAAGGGAAGCTCAAATAATTTTCAGAAGACTGTGTTCATGAGGAACTAGCTAAACTGAAAGTAGATAAAGCCATTAGACCGGATGGGACACAACGGCTCCACTGACAAACCTTTTCAATGCTTCTTTGGAGTTGGGAGTGGTCTCAGAGGACTGGAAAAAGGCACATGTGGTCCCTTTACACAAAAGCGAAAGGAAGGATGAGATTGAAAACTACAGGCCGGCCAGTCTAACCTCTCTGGTGAGTAAAATATTGGAAATGCTGCTAAAAGAGAGAATAGTGAGGTTTCTGAAGCCCAATGGATTTCAGGATCCGAGGCCACATGGTTTACCAGAGGCAGGTCTTTTGAAACAAATCTGACTGATTCATTTGAGTGACTGACCAGGGAGTTGGATTGAGGGAGAGCCCTAAATGTGGTGTACTTAGATTTCAGTAAAGCCTTTGACAAACTGAGCACCCGAGGGATGGACCCTAAAGTTACTGATTGGATTAGAAATTGGTTGAGTGGGAGGCGGCAAAGGGTACAGGTAAATGGAGCTCACTCTGAGGAAGAGATGGTTACCAGTGGTGTGCCTCAGGGATCTGTCCTTGGTCTGATTCTTTTTAATATCTTTGTTAGTGAAATTACGGACGGGCTGTCGGGTAGGTTGGCTTGTTTGTGGATGATAGCAAAATCTGCAATAGAGTAGGCACCCAGGAAGGTAGTAGATAACATGAAGAGGGATCTAGCAAAGGCTGAAGAATGATCTAGAATTTGGCAGCTGAGATTTAATGCCAAAAAATGCAGGGTCATGCATTTGAGCTGCAAAAAAACAAGGGAGCAATACAGTATAGGGTGTGAAGTACTTCTGTCCACAAAACCAGAGCAGGAAACATAGAAATATACTGTAGAAAAATAGAAATATGACGACAGAAAAAGACCACATGGCCTATCTAGTCTGTCCTTCCATATCAACAACTACAACAGTCCGTTTTTACCTTTAGAGATCCTCTGTGTTTGTCCCATGCTTTTTTGAATTCAGTTTGGGATCAGTAGCTTGGGATCATTGTGTCTGACGATCATTGTGTCTGACGATCTTAAAGTAGTTAAACAGTTAGAAAAGGCAATGGTTAAAGCCAGAAGGATGCTTGGGTGCATAGGGAGAGAAATGGCCAGCAAAATAAAGGAGGTGATAGTGCCTCTTTATAAGTCTCTGGTGCAACCTCATTTGGAGTATTGTGTGCAATTCTGGAGACCACATCTTCAAAAGGATATAAATAGGTTGGAGTCGGTACAGAGGATGGCTACTGAAATGGTTAGTGGTCTTCATTATAAAGCATATGAGGACAGACTTAAAGATCTTAATAAGTAGAGGAAAGGTGGGAAAGAGGATATATGATAGAGAAGTTTAAATACCTTCATGGCATAAATGCACAGGAGAAGAGTCTCTTTCGATTTAAAGACGCGGGGACATAGGAAGAGAGTGAAAGGGGATAGATGTAGGAGTAATATGCAGAAATATTTCTTTATGGAAAGAGTGGTAGATGTATGGGGTAGTCTCCCAGTTGAGGTGGTAGAGACGAGGACAGTATCTGAATTCAAAAAAGCATGGAACAAACACAGAGGATCTCTAAAGGTAAAAAGGGGACTATTGTAGTTGATATGGAAGGGCTGTCATGTTTCTAACATGCCCACCTTTTTCCATCCTCTTAGATCTAGGCATGTACATTTGTTTGAAACAACAATGAAAATATCAATGACATTATCTATATAATTTCATACTGGTTTCAATTCGAAACGTAAGTGAAAAGCTGGAAATTTCATTGCTTCCCGTCAGTGTCGCTATCGCGTGATAGCACATGAATGTTTTGTCAGTAGCATGCACTATTGAGCAACAGTATGCACATACATGAATCATGCATACATTTGTGCATGCTACTGATGCATAGCATGTGCGACTGACCAATAGCATGTACAATTCAACCATTGCACACATTATTGAGTAATAGTGTGCACTTACAGGCTGCCCATGCTCAGCCCAAACTCCACTTATATGCACATTCACAGTGAAAGCACATGTGATGCAAACTACATGTGTTCTTTCATGCTGCTTGAAATTTTATAGGACATTTACATACATTAAGTGGCCACTTAGACATGTAAATGACTAAAATACCAGATTTTGCACACATGGTTCACACATAAATCTAGGAAATCACCCGTTGAGGGTGGACAGTTTCCAAAGCCTTCATTTCAGAGAGTAAAATGCTTTCATTAGCCCCAGCAATGGCATGGAAAATTGCCTGCATAGACTAGAAAAGGGCACGCTGGCATTTTGAGGTGCGGAGGTAAAACTTCTCCTTCCTATCATATGCTTTCCACAGCTCAATGTACATGTTCTTCAGTCGTCTTACCTGTGCTATTAGGGCTTTGTGTTTTTCCATCAGGTCATTTAGGTCTTCCTGATCCTCATCAATGCGTTTCAGGAGATCGGCTTTCTCATGCTGCAGCTGGTACAACTGCTCATCAACCTGGTACAAAATGACGATAAAAAAGATGAGGGAAAATAATATTCAAAGAGAGTGCGAATAGGGAAATGGGCAGAGCTTAATGGAAGGAGCAAGATTAGAGGGGAGGAAAGGAGTGGAGGGGCGGAGCATAAGGGAAGGGACAGTGGTGTAGGAGAAGGATAGGAGAATGGGTGCAGCATAAGGGGAGAGATAGAGTTGGAGGAGAAACAGAAGACAAGATGAAAGGAAAGGAGTGAAATGTAAGGAATGGACAGATTGAAAACTTGGATGGGAGAGGAAGAGTGCATGGCTGGATGTAAGGGCAGGAGAGTGTGGAAGGGAGGGTATTGAAGGGTACAGAGGGGAAATAGTGCAAAAGGGTGGGAGGGACAGAGAGTGGGTACAGGATGAGAAGAAAGTGCAAGGGAGAGAAAGCGTAGTTATTCACCTGTAACAGGTGATCTCCGGGAGAAGCTTCTGCACAGGGTTCCGTCTGTGTCAACATCACCCATATTTGAGAACCGATTCCTGCTGTCCCTAGAGAACACCTGTTACAGGTGAGTACTACTCCCTTCTACACCCTGGCACATGCATACACACACACACACACACACCCCGAGCCGAGCCCTCCTGACACAAGCACTTACACAGCCTCTTGACACATGCAGCCTTTGACACAAACATACACAGCCCCGAACCCACTACCCCCTCAATTTTCACTGACAAACATACCCCAATACTCACATCCATCCCCACCACCACTCGGCAATAGATATGCCTCCACCTATCGAACACACACATCCCCCTGTCCTCTGACATCCCACATTCACATCTCCACAGATAAACTGCTAAACTTTCCCTGTGGTAACAGATATACAAATCATACATCAATTCACACACACATGCACACCTCGTATACACCATCAGTCCCTATTCCTACCAGCCACAAATGCCCTGCTTCCCCTACTGAAACATACTTTAGCATGGCTCTTTCAACTAACTCTCCCATCCAGATATGGTGGGGTCTGCAAATGCAGAAAAGGGGAAACACCTCATTTTGCCACACTATACATGTACACTTTCAACTTGGGAGGGGTGGTCTAGTGGTTAGGACAAGGTACTTCAGGCCAGAGGGCTGGGGGTTCAAGTCCCACCTGGGGACAGCAATCTCAGGCTGGAGGGACTGGGATTTCTAGTCCTATAAGCACTCCTTGTGGTCTTGGGCAAGCCACTTAACCCTCCACTGCCCATGTTCCCTGTAAGTATTAGCATATGTGTCTCATATCCCCTCGTGTTAAATGTATCCCCCAATTGACCACTTTGACCCAGTGAAAAGCGGGATATAAATAAACTTGTTTTGCTGGCAGCTACAGGTAAATAAAATTGGGATATTTAGTGCCCTTATCAGGATAGTGGCTGATGGTAAATACCTCACTTCAGTGCCAAGTAAGTCCCACTGGGAGGGATAGTCAGCAGCTGAATATTTTCTTTGACCACCTTACTGCTATCCAGATGGTGCCGGCACTGATCTCTGCATCTCGAAATTCAGTACCAGCCATTACCCAGATACTGGTGCTGAAGATCGTGATTTCAATTAACCATGGCAGCTGGTGTTTAAAAAAACACCACCATGGTGAAATAATGGGCCGTTATTTCTTTTTATTTCAAGAAAATTAAGTAAAAAAGTGCTTCATCTGTAGCAGGATAGATACAGTAGAGCCAGTGACAATCCGCTGTCCAAGAAGATGTTTAATAAGAAAAAGAAATAAAACAGGTTTGATAAAATCAATCTATCCCGGAGCCCCACGGGACTGCACAAGCCTTTGTGCTATATAGAACACAATAAGAAAAAAATGATTGACTTTGAAGTTTTCCCCCTGGCAGAACACAGCACATGTTGAGAAGTCTCTTCCTTCCAGTGCAAGGTTTCAAGGCCAAAATATTTCCTCTTGACATCCTGTATCATCACACAATTAACCTACCCATTGATTCTATCCACAATCTTGGTCAGTCCTAATGCGTTTTATTAGTCAGTCCTTAAGGCAATAGGATTTAATAAACTAGTCAGCATTTTCATAGATTTAAGCAAGTACAGTTCAATATAATAGCAGTAAAAAGTCTGGTTGGGAAGTATCTTTGGGTTCAGAGTCCATTCAAGGCTGGTATTGACTTATTGCTGTTGTCAATAAACAGGAGGCAACTTTCAAACCCTGCAGGCAGCTTGCAGGAATGTGGCTACAAAGTCCAGTGTTTCCCTTTGAAAATTTGGGACCAGACAGGACCACAGTTACTTTACAGCAGGTGGGAAATAAGTGCATTAAAATATGCATGTAGATTTCAAAAAGAAACCTCCAGGCATAGTCCATCATCTCTGATCTTCGCCCCACTCTATTTTCTGCCTGGACAAAAGTACTGGTGCTTTGAAACAGCGCATATCTCTTTTTTAGCCTGCAAAGGGGGGAATTTCCCAGCCTGGAAAATGACAACAACACAAATGACAAATATTTGATGTCTGTTTGTTTTACCTGTGAAAATTAATTTGGAAATTGCCCTTTTATGTAAGGTCCATGGGAATGGAATTAGCTAGTCAGCTTTATCTTTGTGAATATTCAATATCATTCCAGAATTTTAAAAAAAATACACTTTATAAACAAACATAGTATTGCTAGGGCAGTACCATATTCTTGTTTCTGCCAATGTTCTCCAGTTCCACATGAAGATTCTCCAACTCCAGGCTCAACGATTTCTGCGATTTCTGGGCTTCTATATATTTAGCTTCACTTTCTTCAAGCTGGGAAAAAAATATTGTATCATGAAAGCAAAGTACTACTGATGGGACAAAGTGAATTAACTTTGCCATAAAAATGATTTGATTCTTTTGGCTACTGTCCTCATCATATTATCCTACCATTAATGTAATAACAGTAGTTACAATATTAAAATATGTCATGATTAAGATTTATACGTATTTTTCATTCAGACTCGAGAGCAATAACTTTCATAATGTAGGAGCAGATAAATTCAAGGAAAGCAGCAAAATCAGCATTCAACAGGTGTAAAAAAATGTTAGTGTGTGCTATTGGTAATGCACAATTCTACATTACAGGCAACATTAAAAGATTCTAATATGCTGAAAATATTAATGAGCTCTGTCACATGTAAATGCATGCAAAGTTGTTCATTAATATTTAAATAGCTTAATGCGGATCACTTTAAATCTCATGATCTGCATCAAGCTTCTGAAAGTTAACTAAACCTCAGTAGCCTTGGGTCATCTGGTGCCATTTTGAGGACAGGAATAAGTGGGTATCACTCCTGCCCAGAGGTACCTGAGGATGCTGTTGGAAAAGGGGAAGACTGGAGGGGTCAGGGGTCTTTTTTGTTAGTAAAGTGGTCGGTGAGGTTTTTACTGGATGGCAGTTCCTGCCAGCCAGGGTGGAGAGAGTCCTACAAGGGTTAGCATATTTGGAGGGGTGCAGAGGTATTTCCAGAGAGGACACTTGGAATTGATGCCCTCTTTGTTTTATTGCAAGTGCAGTACCCGCACGTTTCCACAACTGGTAATGCACATTGGTTTCCACATTTAATGCCCTTTAGCAAATCCTGTAATCATAAGTGGGAACTAAAACATATATTTTTAATGCATTTTAGTAAATAAGCTCCTTCAAAAGACATCATAAAAGCAGCTCTGGGATGCAAAGTAGGACCAGCAATTTTGATGCCAGATCTGAAAAATGGCTACCAAGGACAAGAGGAGGAAAGAAAACTATATAGTCTTTATCAACTAAGCAGAGTTAGGTAAACCCATCACACCATCATAAGATGACCTCCCAAGGTTACTGAGAATCGGTGGGTATCTGAACTCTTGAATCTTCTTTCCTAGGGTGTAGTTCATTCCTCCACCACTACACCACTTCTCATCCCAGTTTTAATTAGTGCCGAGGTAAGGTGTTTTTATTTTATTTTATATTAACATGAAATAACAAGAGTTGAACATGCATGTCATGGTTCCACTGTCATACACTTCCCCTAAGCACAATTGTTTTCAGAATGCATTTGGCCCATAGAGTAAGTTTGCATTCTATGTAGACTTCATAATATTAACCCACAGAATCATCAAAATAAATTGCGAACAAAATGTTTCAGATTTGAAATGTTCACCTTTTAAAATTAAGCCAAATAACTTTTATCCTGTTGGCACATTATATACGTTTATTGTTTGGTCAGTAAACTTGATGTCTAGCTTGATATCAGTGTTGGAAGTAATCAAATTGGTGAAATTCAAGGACAACATGAACCAGAGTTTTTGTCCAACATTGTAAAAGCCAAGACAAGAATAAAGTCCTCACTGTTAGAAATCTAGTCTCTTCCAATATTACTCTCCTGCTATTTTTAAAGAAGCATTTCAATCTTAGCTGGCTACAAGCCATCCTTGATAATCTTAAATGGATGTACAATTCTATCGAGGATACTATATAGTACTGTTGGGGTACAATCAACTTTTAAGTTAGTTTCATTAAAATTCTTTATAAGATAGTAGTGCAAGCTGTGAAGCTATGGCTTTGACCTATGGATGAAGTGTTAATTGAAAAAAATGAATGTCCCTGTAGAGCTAAATCAAACTCTTTCCTTCAGTTCTTCCTTAACCACCTCTGTTGCAGTTAGACTTTCCTGAAGCCAGAGGCAAAGTAGCTAGAAATAGTCCAGCTAATTAACCTTAATCGTCACCATTAAACAAATGGCTCTGTGGACAAGTGAAGCCCATGTTTTATCCTTTGTGAGAGCTTTCAATTTTGATAAAGATTGCTCATACTTGCATACAAAATATTCAAGATGATGTCACGGTAATTTGCAAAATTATATGAGATAGGTCCTTTTTAATTCACTGCTGAGTATTTTATAAATAGAAATTTTGTGAATCATAAATTCACACTAGCAAAAATACATAAAAATTAATTTTGTGTGAATGCACTTTTCTACCTCCTGCTTCACCCGATCAGCGTTACTGCAGGAGAGCAGGCTCAGGTGAGCTCCTCCCCGCTCCCCTAGCGATCAGGCCAATCAGGTGAAGATTTCCAGCACAGAGAGGACTTTAAATTCGGCAAAGTGTCTGAAATCGGCCTTTCCACCTCCTGCTTCACCCAATCAGCATTACAGTAAGAGAGTGGGCTCAGGTGAGCTCCTCCCCGCTCCCCTAACGATCCAGCCAATCAGGCAAAGATTTCTAGCACAGAGAGGACTTTAAATTCGGCAGTGCAGGCCCGCACCTGAGGGCCTCACCAGAGGGCACTTTGGCATGGACCACCAAAACCAGCAACTGAATTATCTCTCAGGTTTTTGTGAAACTATAGCCACCTTAACCAATGAAACCAGCCTAGATATCCACTGTACCAAGGGTAAGTGTTATCCTCGAGTGACACAGCCCCATTTAAACTGCCGCCCTTATGTTTTCATACCACAACCTTCGCTCCAGGTAAACTGTAGTAAATATTGTTCCTCCGAGCTTACCTAGATAATGAAACTAAGACTCCCACCCTGCAACCAGCAGATATATGAACCATTACCCTTGTAATAGCTCTCATCTTAACATACAAATCCACCCCAATAGGTGAATAACCTTGCTATATACAACTTTTGATTTCAACTGTATTAACTGAAAATACCTCTGAGCATTGTAAGTGTATAGGCCTTACTACACATATGTGTTAACTTACTGCATTGAATAACTATCACCGCTGAACTTCAAGTTTCAGGCATCATAGCACAAAACCTTTATCTTATCTTACTGCACCGTTTGTCAATTACCACTGAACTACCTGTGTACAGGCTTTATAACGCAATACCTTATCTTATCTTACTTCACCGTTTATCAATTACTGCTGAACTCTCAAGTGTACAGGCTTTATTGCACAAAGTATTATTCCAACTGCATGGCTCAACTGATACCCCCTAGTTTATCAACTTTAAAATCTCTGCCTCACAATAGTGCTATGTCAGGGGTACTATCCCACAACTACATCTGACTCTATTAAGAGTATTATCCAAATAGGAATTTGATTCAGCCTCCTGCTCCATGATTCTAACACACACCTCTACATACACATCTCCCATACTCAAACTAATATAACTTCCCTCCAGGACAACCCCCCCTCCCCCCCCCCCCAGTCTCAGTGCACCATATCCTATGACCAGAATTCACAGTCTCCTTATAGCAATACACAGCACCCCAACATTGGAGCTCTATAAATTCCTACTATGCACAACCTTCATACTAATCCTAGCATCCATTCTAACACACTTCCTTCAGCTACAAACAAATGCAGACCAACTATCCCACATCCCTATAATCCGCTCTAGGCATAACCTATCCCTACACCAATACAGGAACACTAACCTCAAAGCTCACCCCACAGGACACAACAAAACTCAAAGATTAATCATTATCCACACCCAAAACCTTAACTTGACCCAGAAATCTTCTGATGCATTTATACCAATAAAATGCATCCTTATAAATGATAGATCTATCAAAAACAAAATACCAGTTATCCTAGACTTGGTCAAAGATGAAAACCCTGATATGCTTTGTATCACAGAAACCTGGCTATCCGACTCCGACAATGTATTACTAAATCAATTAAACACAACTGGATACAACCTATTCAACTACCCCAGAGATTCGAAAAGAGGAGGTGGTGTCCTCATTCTAACTAAGCAAGAACTAAAAGTCTCCCTCACCATTTGTACCAACATAGATGGGATGGACATAATTAAAATTGAAAACAAAAACTTGTCTATATGTCTCATATACAGGCCACCCACTTCAAATCATGACAATCTTACTTCAATACTAGAAACTACATGCTCCACTTCAATAAAGAAACTTCACATCCTCCTAGGTGATTTCAACCTACCATCCTTCCACCACACATAATCCACCCTCTTCCTTAACTCAATGGCTGACATGGGATTTCAGCAAATAGTAAATATGTCCACTCACACTAAAGGCAATATCCTTGACCTTATATTCCTCCCGAAACTAATCACAAACCACACACTATATTTGCTTCTGCAAACAATTCAGGTCCTTTGGTCAAACCATTACATAATAAAATTCGCTGTACCAATGCTACCATATTCCCCCCATCAACGTAATGTAGCACCTCCTGAAAACATGATCCCAAATACTTCAATAAGGAAGACTTCCTTAAGGACATTATACCCCAACTTGACAACCAACCAACAGATCTCAATGTTGTCATAAATATTGGAACATCATAATTGCAAATGCTGCAACACCCCACAATCCTCAAGCAAAACCCATAGACCTTCTGAGAAATGGTACTCCAAGGAACTTGTAGGACTAAAAAGAGTACTAAGGAAACTCAAACACAAATGGAGGGAAACCAAATCAGATCAGGACAAACTAATCTATATGACATCCCTACAGAAATACAAAGAAGCAATCAACAGCAAAAAGAAAGAATACCACACTAAACTTCTTACCAAATCTCTGAATCGCCCAAGAGAACTCTTAGAAATCGTTAAATCTCTAACTACAAGCCCAAATAATAAATTAAACAATCCCACCATAAAGCCCCAAATAGTTGCTGATCACTATGAAGGTAAACTAAAAAACAAAACCCCTGACAACAACCACCCCTCCTCTAAGGCATTGCTAAACACCAACATCTGGCATTGCTTTCATCAAATTGACCAAAAACAGTTGCTGACCATGATTACCAAATGAACCGAATGCATGCCAACAAATTAGCATGCCTAGTCATAGGCATCGGAAACGAATGGGCAGCCAGGCTTCAAATCCCACCGCTGCTACCATTGAACTTGCTGAATACTGGAGATGATGGAATGCTGTCTTCTTTAAACCTCTGGATGTTTTCAAGTAAAAACAAACACTTTTCAGATACCTGTTCGTATCTGAAGCAAGTCTAAACTTAGACAGGACGGCTTCCAAAATCACCCCCACATGAAATCCAAATTATTCATTGAGTGCCTGATAAAAATATTTGGGTTAATACTGAGCCACAGTGGTCAGGACGTTTTTAAAATCCTGGTCATTGATATTCTGGATATTTATTTATTTAACAGATATTTCTATACCACAATTTCCGAAGATCAATTGTGGTTTACAGGGAACAACACGTTTGAGAGGTACAAACAGGTACTTGCTCAATTACATAAAACAAATAACTATTTACATAGACGTTATTCAATAAGACTGAACTTGCTGACATGGTAGTAGCAAGAGTAACTTATGTACAAATAAAGGTGTGTTGGATTGCAGTGGGATAGGTTGTGTTGGGTTGTGTGGCTTGGGCAGATGCTCGTGTTGTTTCTAGGGTGTAGGTTCAACGCCAGTATCCTGATGGTGGCTGTTGCTGAATATCTGGATCCTGTGGCCTGCGCCAGTGCTCTCCAAATAGTGGCATTATTCAGCACCACTAATTGGGTAGCTACCCAGATAACGTAGGGCAGACTTTTTTTCTGTCCAAAGTTATGCAGATAGTTATAGGGGTCATTTTTGAAGCTCTATTCATGCTTTGGACATCCGAAAATGGGCATAGAGACATCCAAAGCCATTATAGAAGTCAAGTCCGTGGATGTCCAAGTCTAAATGGGAGCGTGGGGAAAGCTTGGCTGGGCCTGATCTCAGAAACGTCCCGGATGTCTGCCATCACCTCTAAGTGTAGACTTGCTTCAGGCATGAACAGGCATCTGAAAAGTGCCCATTTTGGCTGAAAAACATCCAGAGGGTGTAGAGAAGATAGCACTCCATCATTCCTAGTACTCAGCACAACTTCAACAACAGCAGCAGCGGGATTTGAACCCTGGCTTCCCTGATCCTAGCCCACTACTCTAACCATTTGACTAGTCCTTGATATCCAGGGACTGAAATATTATTCTGAGGACATCTATGTAGACGCCTCTGCAGATGTCCATATTGGGCATGTCCATGTTTGTGAAATTATGTCTGCGCCTAGTCGTGCCTACTTTTTATCAGACATTCTGGCTTAGACATCTCAGGTTGCACCTGAACGTCCTTTCTAAAACGCCCCTCTTTCTGGATAGTAGTGCTGAACAGCATCATCATCCATTTAATTCACTACTCTGCCCTAGTACTGTCCAAATAATGTCATGGCGGTCTATAAAGATATTCAGCAGCACTAGCCATGTAGTGCTTCTGAACATCCCATTTAGGGCACATCCAAATAGCAGGTGCTGCTATTCAGATAAATACGTCTGAATATTGACCTGACTGTCATTATACCAGTCTTAAAGTCAATGGCTGGGTTCTGATATCATCCAGAATACAGCTCCAAAGGGAAGAGATGGAGATGAAAGGAGCGTGATGTGGTTTCCAATCTAATTCAGACGTGTAATTCCAATGTATGCAAAAAGATGTTACGATTCTATATACTCCCTGGCCTGGCTCCGAGATTTTTGAATTTCAAAGTAACTAGTGAAGTAGAATGTGGGAAGAAAAAAGTGGATAATAAGGTCTGAGTAATGCCTATGCCCCACTAAACATGTATGGCCATGAATGAAACGCAAAATTAAGCAAATCAAATCTTGTTATAGCTTTCAGACTAGAAAAAACAAAGATTTTACTGGCTTTGCACAAAATTTATACTGTTATCCAGATGTTGTTCTTCCAAGATATATGTACATATCCATGCACCAGAACAAGAAATGTTCTCAAACAAAATGGGTCTGAGAGGAAGTGTAAGGGGGAACCATAGAGCAGCTAGGAGTGATCAAACCAACCAGGAGAAACATGCCAACGCCTGCTAGTAGGAGGGCGGGATTTCAGTCAATCACAATCTCCTCTTGGAAATCTCTCTAAGACCTCTGCTATCTGGTTTACTTCTGGCAGCCCCCCCCCCCTCCCCTCGTCCCTCTGCTCTCCTCCTCCCCTATTCCTATTGTTTTATCCCTGCAGTACCTAGGTGTTACCCTTGATTCCTCTCTCTCTTTTAAAGACCAAATTTCCTCCGTTGTCCAATGCTCCTTCTTCACCCTGAAGCAACTTCGTGCCGTCCGTCCTTTCCTTTCCCCCTCTTCCATGACCACACTGCTCCTCTCCCTCGTCATATCTCGCCTGGATTATTGTAATGTTTCCCTGGCCAGTCTCCCTCAGTCCCAGCTCGTTTTTCTACAATGTGTCCAAAATACTGCTGTCAGTATTCTAACCCACGCCTCCCGCTTCCATCACTTCACCCCCCTTCTCCTATGCCTGCACTGGCTCCCAATTCCTTTCCGGATCCAGTATAAATTTCTTATTTTCATTCATAGATCAATCTACACCGGAAACCCTCTCTATCTTGCTGATCAGGTCCACCTTCACATCCCCACCGCTCCCTCCGATCCATCATGCCAATTGTATGTCCCTTCCTTCCCCATCCCAGGCTCATCTGGAATCTACCCGTTCATCTGCCTTTTACTTTCTTGGTCCCAGACTCTGGAACTCGCTCCCCCCAGCCCTCCATTTAGAATCCTCTTTCAACACTTTCAAGGCCAAACTGAAAACTCACCTTTTCTGCTCTGCTTTTGACCTCCCCCTTCCTCCCTCACCTCTTTCCCCACCTCCTCCTTGATGTACAATTCTCTTCTTTCCCTTTCACCTGTCGTCCTGTCTACCCCACTTCTCTCAGCCCTTATCTTTTCTGTCCTGTCTAATTTTTAATGGTGTTCCTTTTCCTTTCTTAGCAGCTTTTATTATTGTTTGTAAACCGCTCAGATACTTTGTTATGGGCGGTATATTGTAATACAGAAGCACAGGCAGAGCCTATGGAAGTAGAAAGAAAGGTGGATTTTACCTTTAAAAATGACAGTCAGCCAACACACACAGCTCAAAGTCTGCACAAGGGAAGCAAGCAGAGAGAGGGAGCAGTTGAGCTGACACACCCAAGCTCTGACGTAGCAGCAAGCTTGGAGTTTGATTACTCTCACCTGCTTAGAAAAGCCGAGCCAAGCTTCAGAGAGGAGAAATATAAACGCTGCTCAGTAGCTCCAGGAAAGGAGGAGAAGGAGGCAGAGAAGGAGGGAAGCAGAAGGCCTGGCAGAGAGCAAAGAAGCGGAAGGTGTGGCAGAGAAGGAAGCATTGGCCAGGAAGGAGAGACTGGCACACGGAGAGCTTCAGAGAGGTGAAGAAGCTCAGAGACTTCAGAAGGTTGGAGACCCTGTGAAGAACCTGGTTGCAGTTCAGGAAGTGAGTCCAGCCAAGCAGAAGGAGAGAAGGCACAGCCGGTTACTAGGAACCTGCCTAGACGGAGAGAGCTGGGGGCCCTTCAGATCTCACTGCCGGAGGAAAGGCTTCGAGGTCTATACAGGTGAGAGTCTAACACTAAACCAGGGAAGTCAAGAAGCTCAGCTTCTACTAGAGAGCTAGGGCAGTGCTCTAGTCTGGATTCGAATGCAGAAAGTTATAAAGCATTTCCTAGCAGCTGGAGAGAGCTAGGGGAGAGCCAGGGAAGAATCTCCACAGCCACAAGCCTTACAAGACCTCACCCTCTAGAACGGTACCCAGGGGAAGCTCCCCAGTTCTTAGAGAGAGGTCATTCCAAGCCTAGCAGTAACAGCTTAAAACAAAACTCAGTAAGCTCTGAGGTTGAGGATATGCAATAGGAATTTACTTAAGCTGACTCAGAAGCAATTCCAATGGATTGTACGCTCTGCCTGGCAGACGACATAAAATCCCTTCGCTAAAGATTGTGTGAATGAGCTGAGGGAAAGCAAAGAAAAGGAAGTGTTTTTCTTCAAGGAAAAAGAAGAAGCTGTTTTGTTTTACTACTTTGTTATATGGAAAAATGCCTTACACGTTTTGGAAGCCAAGAGTATGAAGAGTATGAGTATGTTTGTGTAAATAACCTTCATGCAAAAGCTCCTGTAAAGAGTACTGTTTTGTTCTGCACTAAATCCATTTAGGAAGGGGAATAAACCTCTTGTCAACTTTTGCCTAACACTCGACTCATGGCTATCCTTTTATCAGAGGACTAAAAACTACCACTCCCATAAGGCATAGCGGGAGTAAAGCTATAGTCATTTTCTGCATAAAGGACATCATGGCAACCCCAACCCTCTGACCCCTAGGTGGAGGGCTGGGGCGCATATGACAATATTACGTTTTTAATAAACATAAACATAAATAAACATAAATGGATCCAGAGGAGCAATCCCTGAAGAGCCATGTAGCATTGCTTAGGACATTTTAATGATGGTACAACCATTTTCTGTCTCTGGTGATACAGCACGCCTCTGAAACCAGGCCAGGGAGGGTGAGACATGGTTCTGAACTAGTAATGGACTTTTCTTTTGACACACCGGTGCCTATATTGGCTTAAATCATCAGCACTGCCTCACGGTCTTGTCTTTCAACAAGGGGAAGAAGGATCTGCACATTTACTATGAATCCCAAACACGTTCCCTGAAATGATAGCGCTGTAATGCACAATTCAGCAATGTTTGCACACACGACGAAACTATGAAAATGTTCAGAGAAATGTCTGGAATTCACTTTATTCAGTAACACGTGTTGATGTTAGTGGTGGAATGTTTTGACCACAACCTCGCAATGCTACTGGCCTCTGTCTTTTCACCTTAGTTCTCCATCTCCATGGTGGAGGCTCAAGTCTGAATTCAGTGGCTATCTAGGTCAGGTCAGTATCTGCAACTATAAGAGGAATGAGGTGGGCACTAGAGCCACACAGGCTATGCCAACAGTCATGTCCTGCCTCTCACTCTCTTTCCTTTCCCTTCGCAAACCAATATCACACACATTTACAGGCAGAAAGCAGGAGCTAACACAAGCTCACAGCATCAGAAAGACTTAGGGAGACAGAATTACAGGAGCACTAATAATGTGGGTTTGGGGAAATGGCCATTGTAGGGGGAGCAGGCAGAGCCACTTAGCTGGCTTTCGTTGCACCCATGCTACGTGCTCTGAGCTTCGAACACCCGCATGAGCAGTGCTTGGGTGGGAAAGCCCCGCCCCACCCACTCGCATTTTTAGCATAGCGCTGATACTGCAAACTAACCCCACGCTATCCAGGTAACGGACATTAGTAAACATGCTCCAGAGTATGTTCCTGTGAAAAATAAATCAAACTCTGATTTGATCATTTACAAGTTTGCTTCCATGGGTGCGAGACCCAAAAACATGTAGATGAAAAGTTTTTTCTCAAAAATATTTTCTGAAGGGTTGAGAGTTCATTTCTCCTGCTTTCTTGTTCTATCATCTCTATATGGATTACTGATTTGCAAGGATACAGGTGATGCTTGACTTGATTCACCAGTATATAAATCTGTCTGGCGGTAGCATTGGTAGTGTGGAGACCAGTTCTGTAGGTGCATGTCTGGGCCATCCAGACATCCAGAAATCTGGACTACTACTACTACTATTTAGCATTTATATAGCGCTATGCATGCAGCGCTGTACAGAAATATAAGCAAAAAGACAGTCCCTGCTCGTCAGAGCTTACAATCTAGTCTAGATTCTGCTCCCGCAGGGGCTAGACAGCCCCACAGGGGCAGAATCGCAGCATAGGGCCTGGACATCCAGGACATGCCCCAATTCAGGCACCCTGGACATCCAGGCACTTCCCCAGCTAGCCCAACCAGTTTCCTACATGCAGGAGCACCAATTGCCCACACAGCCTCCACAGGAGTGGAGGAGTGGCCTAGTGGTTGGGGCAAGGTACTTCAGGCCGGAAGGTCGGGGGTTAAAATCCCACTAGAGGACAGCAACCTTGGGCCGGAAGGACTGGGGTTTCTAGTCCCACAGGTGCTCCTTGTGGTCTTGGGCAAGCCACTTAACCCTCCATAGCCCATGTTCCCTGTAAAATAGTTATCTCCAAGTTATAATGCCCTGTTCAATGTAATTTCAGTTTGTTCAATGTAAACCACACTGATGCAGAATAGCGCGGTATATAAGAGAATGTAAATAAATAAATAAATAAACAGCCTGCAAGTGTCCTGTTCCTTGCCGCCCAGCCCAATAGGGGCTTCTGAGGCCAGAATCGGGTTGCGGGGAACCCCTTCTGCTCATCTCCTTCTTGGGCCCTAAAACTGATGTCAGCCACTGTCGGGGGGGGGGACGACTTATTCTATCTCTAAGGTGGAATAAGTCCCCCATCTGTATCAGCGACCCCAGACATACAGGGCTGACACCGGAATTGGCCCTTTATGTCCGTGGTCAGGGTCCCGCCTACTCCCCACCCTCACTCCTCCTCCAGCCTACCTCTCCCGCCCCAATCCAGAGCTCCCTGCATATCTCTGCAGTATGTATGGGCAGCTCTTTTTGAAAATCAGTACCCTGGCATTTAGTGAGGCGATACGTCCAACCCGGACATATATCCCCGCTAAACGTGATTTTGAATGACCCCCTTATTGTTTAGTAGAATAGTGATGTGAAAGAGAAATTTTACTCTTGGCAAAAGTTTATTTAGTCTTTACAGTTTGGTTCAAAAGGTAACCCTTTCCTTTTTCTGTGCCAGCTGTCCCTTAATCTATTTGGATAGTTTTAGGAAGGTGATCAAAATGATTTGGAGCCTGCGCCAGAAGTCATATGAGAAGAAACTTGAAGACCTAAATATATATGTTGTTCTCCTCAATCAATATACTTGATCCCAACTACGATAAATTAACAACCTGCCTTACTGAAGCTGAAAAATGGCTCCGATCAAACAACTTGACCATTAACTTCAAAAAAACTGAAGTTCTATTTACAACAAGAAACACAAACTTTATCCCACCAACTGACATCAAACTTCTGAACTTTACTCTCCCAGTTAAAGAAGAGATTAAATACCTAGGAGTCACCCTCGACAAGACCCTCAGTTTCACAACGCACATAAAAACAATTTACTACAAGCTTCGTTCCATACAACAATTGAGGCCGCTCTTGGAAAATGACGATTTTAGAACTATCACACAAGCCTTAATAACCCCACACTTTGACTTTTGTAATGGTATACTACATGGCATAACAAAGAAGAATCTAAAAATCCTTCAAATGGCCCAAAATGTTACCGCAAGAGTAATATTCAAAGCCAAACTAACTGATCACATTACACCGATTTTATTCTCTCTACATTGGCTACCTATCTCCAGCAGGATTCAATATAAAATACTGTTGACCACCTTCAAATTAATTAATAAAATTGCCCCATAATACCTAACCACACTTATTCAGAACCCTCCTGAAAACAGAATAAGATGAAGAAGGAACCTTAATACCTTCATAGTACCTGACACAATAAGGAAGACAAAACATACAACAAGCAACAGTGCCTTCTCATTTGTAGCACCAACCCTATGGAACAACCTCCCGGATCAATTAAGAGAGATAAAAGATCTACAAAAATTCCGAAAGGACCTAAAAACATTTCTATTCACCCAACACTACTCCAACACAATTTGTGACATGGGTTTGGCCTCCCAACCTCCGTAACTCGACTTGGATACACTCTTTCAAATTGATTCAATATGGTTTTGACCTCTGAAAATAAGACGATTCTTTAAACATAATTATATGTAAATCTATGTAGCAAATTGTAAATAGTTCTAAATCTGTTTTTACTTCTTGTATATAATTATCTACAGTTCCAAGTATGTTTTATAGTTTTTACTTCTTGTACATAGTTATCTACAGTTCCATGTATGTTATATAGTTGCACATTGTTCTATGTACTTTAACATTGTTCGATGTAAACCGCCACTGATCCTGAGAATTGGCGGTATATAAATGTTTTGCAAATAAAATAAATATATACCCTAGAGGAGAGGAGGGGCAGGGGAGATATGATGTTTGAATACTTAAAGGGTATCAATGAACAAACAAACCTTTTTCAAAGAAGGGGAAGCTGTAAAACTAGAGGGCATAAAATTAAGCTACAAGACGGTAAACTTAAGAGCAACGTCAGGAAATACTTTTTCACTGAAAGGGTGGTTGATGCTTGGAATGATTGGATGACGGAAGTGGTGGGGGCAAACACAATGACAAAATTCAAAATGACATGGGACAGACACAGTGGATCCCATTACAGCAAGAGGATAAAATCAAAATAAATTTAACTATTTTTTTATATTTCAACAATAGAGAGGGGTGACCTGTACACAGCGGCAGGTGCAACCCTAAACAAAGGCATGGAGAGGGGTGACCTGCACAAAGTGGCAGGTTCACTCACTCTAGCCACCTTACTGGACAAACTAGATGGAGTATACTGGTCTTTATCCACCGTCATTTACTATGTTATGTGACGCAGTGGCAGCGCTGGAACCCATGGAAACTGATACTGACCCGCTGGAAGGTTCAGGTACTGCAGGTAAATGCAAGGTTTTCCCTTCTCAGCACAAGATGCACAGAGCTAATCAGCTAACACAGTTCACCTCAGGGGAGGAGAGAAGCAGAGTTACTGATTGGGCACGCCCTAGCAGGAGGCGGGCTCCCCAGAGCAGGGGCACCTTGTTAAACAGAGAGAAGGAAGACAGTAGTGGAAGGAGTGGAATTGGAGTGAGTGGAATTGGAAGGAGTGGATTTGGAACAAGTATCAGAAGGGGAAAACGAATGAGAAGGCAAAGGACGTTGGAAAAGCAACAAGGAAAGGAGAGTGAAGGTGGAATAAGGCAAGAAGCTCTCTTTGATACAGAAACCTTTGACCTAGCAAGAGAAACACTGCCCAGCTGTAATACAAGGAAAAGGGATTCAGAACCAGGAAGTAGGTACCGGGGATACTCAGCGCCTGAAAGAACCTTCTGGGAGCAACAGAGGTTAGAAGCACTGAGAGACCCAGGGATAAAGCCTAGGTTTCTGGAACAAACAGCTGACCCTTGGAGAGGAAGGCAGCGTGGCAAGGCATTCTCAGACAAGCCTCATTATAAGGTACCTGATGTATTTAATTCATATGACAAGTTTTATGAGAACCCAGAAAGAGTGAATGTTGACTTTAAAACTCAGGACAGTTTCAGGCATTGTGAAAGCAGTTGGCTGCAGCCTGAAGTTCCTTTAAACAAACCCAGCTTTTCTCACCAGACAGCTGAAGCTTTTAGCAAGCAGGCTGATATAAGGAATCCAGCTGAATTGTTCAGGAGAGAATTAAGCCAGGATGTTTTAAGAGGTCCTACCTTTGAATCACTCCTTAGAAACACTCCTCATGCAAAGGAACTTGTTAACCCGACACCTGCATACAGAGACAAGTGGGGGAGGGGTAACTCCACTGCAGTGAATGAATGTTTGAACAGAGACGGCATTGCTTGCTTTCTCTCTTTTAAATACTCTTCTAATAGAGTCAGTAGCGGTTGCTGCTGTTCCTTGAAACTGGCGCTGGCTCTCTGCTGCGCCTCCAACGCAAGGTCAGCCTGGCGCTCTAGTTGCATCGCCATCCATTTGATGATGTCTTGTGGATCCATCGCCATCTTGGGAACTCCTGAAACACAAACAGAACACGGACCCAAGTGCGGTATCACACACTCTAAATTATCTCTGGGTTTCCTCCAGAAAATAAAATATTATATATATTTTTTTCTCCCCCCAGTTAGCACTAGGGGACACCCTCGCCCTGGTATCCTCACAACCCAAGGTGGATACCCTTTACCTGGCTAAGGTGTATATAAGGCACGTCAGCAATGGCTCCTGTAGCCTTCTGCGATCTCTCCTCCTCTGCTGGGCTCGTCAGCTCTTCAGCCGGGGTCCACTGGAAGAGGTTCTCTGCAGCTCCTGCTGTGGCTCCTTCTGCATCTGCGCCAAAATCCTTAATACTACGCCACTTGGGGGGGCGGAGCCTGATGTCCAGCGGGTAAGACGCTTCGCGTTGAAGCTCCCGAGAGGCCTACTTAGAATCCTGACTTGATACCTATACAAACTTACTATTTCGCTCCGAGCTGACCGGGGTACATCGGGGGGGATGGCGGCCCATAAACCAGCGCGCCTGGACTTCGGGTCTCCTTCTTCTTCTCACGGAAAACGCTCCAAAACAGAGGTGTCCTCCCCACAGAAGATGGCTCCATTTCGTGAAAACCCCGAAATGCACCTGGAGATTTTAGAGGAAATACGCGGCGTGAAGGAATTGGTGCAGTCCAATGGAGAAGCGCTTCGAGCCATGCGAGAAGACTTTGGAGTGCTCCAGGACCGACTTGAAAGTCTCTCATTACGGCAGGACAATATGGCGGGGGTCCTCGACTCGCACGTGGTGCGCTTGGGCAAACTGGACCAGGCTGAGCGCCAGATACAGAATCTTCAAAAGGAGTTAGAAGATAGCAATAATCGAGCCCGTCGCAACAATGTGAGGCTCATTGGAATACCGGAGGGGGTGGAAGCCGGAGATATAAGAGAATTCCTGCTCAAAACTCTTCCCTCCTTGCTGAAGATCACTTTTCATAGAGAACTGGAAATCGATCGTGCGCACCGTGTTCCTACCCACATGGCGCTCAACCGAACGACGACCCCCCGGCCTATTATCTTTCGCTTGCTACGATATCAACAAGTGGAACAAATTTTAAATGCTGCCCGGACGAATCATCATTTGGAATTTGAAGGTCACAAAGTCTCCTTCTTCCCTGATTTTACAAAGCCCACCGTTGACCGTCGGAAGAAACTCCTTGCTTTTCGCCCTCGACTTCAACAGCTACAGGCTCGCTTTGGCCTGTTGTATCCAGCGAAGCTCCGCGTGACTCTTCACAACCAAACCAGGACATTCGAAGATCCTGATCTACTGTCAACATTTTTGGACTCCAAAGAAGCAGAGCAGATGCGCTAATCCAAAAACTTGGACTTTTATCTGCCGGCTCTGTCCGCCATTTTGAAGGGCCCGATGCGGCGGTCATAGCCAAGCACAGAGACTACCTGGACTTTCTTTCTTTCTCTATATGACCTTTTGTTTTTTGGTCTCCTATCCCTCCATGATGTGTGCCTCGGTCGGATTCGGAGCACGCACAGTCCTACAGGTCATGTGTTTTTTTTTTTTTTTCTCAATTTTGGCCTTCTCTGGGGTTTCTCCCCGCAGACACATGGTCGCCAGTAATTTCTGGGGTTTTGCTTCTTCTCTACCGCACTGCGGTTTTCTTTTTTAATGTGGGGCGCTCCATTGTATTATCTTAGCCTATTTTCTTTCATGTCATATGTACAGCCAGATACAGTCAATATGAGGGACATTGTGAAATTATGTGCGCTATCATGCTCAGAACTTTTAATTTTCTGAATGGCCTTATGTAAAATTTTATCACTCAACGTAAAAGGCATTAATAGTTCAATCAAAAGGAAGAAACTCCTTAGCTATCTTAGCCATGAGCATGCTGATTTTGTGTTTCTTCAGGAAACGCATCTAAACTCTGCTGCAACACTGCAACTCAATGCTAAGTCTAACATGGTGGCTGCCTATTTTCCCGCCGTTTCCAAACGGTGCGGGGTAGCCATTCTGGTTAAGAAGTCTTTGCAAGCTACTGTAATAGATACTAGCGCTGACAAGGAGGGTAGATGGGCCCGTGCACACCTTAAGGTTGGAGATAGTGAATTCATGTGTATTTGTATTTATGCCCCGAATGTAGACGACCCTGCTTACTATGCAAGTATTGCGCAGTAGGCATAGGCCTCTGCCAATGCTCCATCAATACTTGGTGGTGATTTTAATCAAGTGTTCCATCACTCTTTTCTTCTCAAACAAGGCGCTCGTTGGCTGGAAGATCCAGTACCGAGTAGACCTGTGTGACTAGACATAGAAGTGGATCTTTGCAAACCGATTCCTCTTACTTTTCTCCCTGGTATGACTCTCCCATCAGACTCCCACTATCCCCCAATGCTTTTAGACACTTTAGGTGCCTTTAATACTCTAATGCACTCTTTAGACTCCTGACTCTGTCCGTTCGACAGGCTCCCGCTTTGGTACAATACTTGATTTCGAATACAACATAAGTCGATGGCGTGGAGCCCCTGGTACACTAGGGGCATTTGGATTCCTAGCCAGTTGTTCCATGATGGTCGCTGGAAAACTTTTAGTGAATTGCAAACTGAATTTGGTCTCCCAGCGGGGCACTGCTTTCAGTCGAAGCAACTTCGGCATTGCCTTCGGAGTGCTAGGGTACTTCCGCCATCGGCATCCCCTATACAAGGTTGATCGGAGACTATCCGATCTATCGGTAGTTCCCCGGGTGTAGCATCCAATTTTACAAAACCTTATGTAATGCTATAACTAGCGATACCCCTATTGCGCAGAAGCATGGGAGAGAGAATTGCATGTGACTTGACCTTGGAGCAATGGAGCCTTGTCTGGAGTAGAGTGACACGGGTTTCCCGATCCGCCTCACTCACTCAGACACTCTTCTTTCTAGCCCACCGGTGTTTTTACACTCCTGACAGATTAGCCAAATGGAACACTACTCAGGGCAATAGTTGTTGGACATCCCATGCGGCCATTGGCTCACTACCTCATGTTATGTATGAATGTCCCGCACTACAGTATAACTGGCGTCGGGTCTGGGGTCGTATCCAGTCTATTTTGCACTTTCAGGAGCCCCTTTCTTGGAGGATGGTGAGACTTCGCCCAGTTGCGGGGATCTCCTCTCTTCCAAAAACGGCTTACTTCCTTTTGGACTTTATGCTTGGCATTGCTATTTCCCTAATTAAGAAATACTGGAAAATAGCTCCCATCTGAGCCCCAATGCATGGTGGAATCATGTTTGTCTCTACAGTACATATGAACAAATACCTTGTATGTTTGCTTCCCCCGTTCAGACTTCTCATTATTGGTCTAAATGTAAGATGCTCAATGACTATGTACATTCTGCTAAATACTCTCATCTGACTGTCTAAATTTGTATATATTTTGGTCCCATGATCATTCTGTATCGTAGATACTCTTTTGACCGTTTTGATGTATAATCACTGTTAATTGGAAGCGCTCACATGCTGACCTAATCGGCTAGAGAAGAAGCATGGGGGTGGGGGGTAATTGGGTTTACTTTTCCTTATTGTATACTTGTTTTGTCTCCTTTGGTGTGTTGTTTCTTTTGTTTGTTGCAAAATGAAAATAAAAGTTTAAAAAAAAAAAAAATACTACGCCACTTGTTACCCTTAGCATCCACTCCCTAACCTTGAGGGTTTAAGGAGGGATGGGCCTTTGTAGTTGTGGGGCCAAATGATAGGCGGGCACAAGAAAATTAATTTTTTTATAAGGATTTATTTACCCCGCTCCGTGGTGGAATGGAACAGGCGTGAGGATTACCAAAACAGGAACAAAAGAAAATCAAGGCTTTTCAATGCTGTGTTTAAAATGTCCTTTCATACTGGGATTCACATTACGTCATGTGTCCTCTTACTTTGCAATCACAATAAACAAGGGAAAACAATATTGTTCATGAGTTGTATCTAAATTATACTTTAGCTTATTTTCACTGCTTCATAAGCTCTTCATCCAGGTACTTAAACAACATACATTTTTGTAAGCTCTTCATCCAGGTATTTAAACAACATACCTTTTAGGATATGCTAGAAAATGACCATTCAAGCTTTGCTTTGGTTAGTTCTATCAATCAGACCGATTGAGCAGTCCATTGGCTGATTGACTTCAATCATGGGCAACGGAGAAGCTAATGGTATTTCTGCCTCAGGATTCTTTCCTGCTTGCACTAACTTCTGTTCAGCAATAGCTCTTTTATCTAAGAATTGTTTAAACTCTTTAAGGAGAACTTCAGCCTGCTTTCTAGCTGGGCTAGACTGAGGATTTGCTCCTTCCTTGGGTAAGTAATTGTTTACAGAGGTTACTTCTGGAAAGCAAGCAATGCCATCTCTGTTCAAACATTCATTCACTGCAGTGGACTTACCCCTCCCCCACTTGTCTCTGTATGCAGGTGTCGGGTTAACAAGTTCCTTTGCATGAGGAGTGTTTCTAAGGAGTGATTCAAAGGTAGGACCTCTTAAAACATCCTGGCTTAATTCTCTCCTGAACAATTCAGCTGGATTCCTTATATCAGCCTGCTTGCTAAAAGCTTCAGCTGTCTGGTGAGAAAAGCTGGGTTTGTTTAAAGGAACTTCAGGCTGCAGCCAACTGCTTTCACAATGCCTGAAACTGTCCTGAGTTTTAAAGTCAACATTCACTCTTTCTAGGTTCTCATAAAACTTGTCATATGAATTAAATACACCAGGTACCTTATAATGAGGCTTGTCTGAGAATGCCTTGCCATGCTGCCTTCCTCTCCAAGGGTCAGCTGTTTGTTCCAGAAACCTAGGCTTTATCCCTGGGCCTCTCAGTGCTTCTAACCTCTGTTGCTCCCAGAAGGTTCTTTTAGGTGCTGAGTATCCCCGGTACCTACTTCCTGGTTCTGAATCCCTTTTCCTTGTATTACAGCTGGGCAGTGTTTCTCTTGCTAGGTCAAAGGTTTCTGTATCAAAGAGAGCTTCTTGCCTTATTCCACCTTCACTCTCCTTTCCTTGTTGCTTTTCCAACGTCCTTTGCCTTCTCATTCATTTTCCCCTTCTGATACTTGTTCCAAATCCACTCCTTCCAATTCCACTCACTCCAATTCCACTCCTTCCACTACTGTCTTCCTTCTCTCTGTTTAACAAGGTGCCCCTGCTCTGGGGAGCCCGCCTCCTGCTAGGGCGTGCCCAATCAGTAACTCTGCTTCTCACCTCCCCTGAGGTGAACTGTGTTAGCTGATTAGCTCTGTGCATCTTGTGCTGAGAAGGGAAAATCTTGCATTTACCTGCAGTACCTGAACCTTCCAGCGGGTCAGTATCAGTTTCCATGGGTTCCAGCGCTGCCACTGCGTCACAGTTACTATATATGCATATATAGGTGCCTATTTTATAAAGACACATAGGGTTAAAGGGGCACTAAGAGGCGACAAGGCGATAGCAGAGAGACTGAATGAATTCTTTGCTTCGGTCTTTACTGAGGAAGATGTAGGGATGTTACCCATGACTGAAGTGGTATTTAAAGGTGCAGAAGAATTGAAGGAAATATCGATACATCGGGAAGATGTATTACAACTATTAGATAAACTAAAGAGTAGCAGATCACCTGGGCTGAATGGTATACATCCAAGGGTGTTGAAAGAAATGAAATATGAGATTGCAGACCTGCTATTAGTAATTTGTGAACTATCATTAAAATCATCTCTAATACCTGAAGATTGGAGGATCACCAATGTAACACCAATTTTTAAAAAGGGTTCCAGGGGTGATCCGGGAAACTACAGACCGGTGAGCCTGATGTCAGTACCGGGGAAAATGGTAGAAACCATCATAAAGAATAAAATTACTCAGCATGTAGATAGTCATGGCCTAATGGGAGACAGACAACATGGCTTTAGACAAGGAAGATCTTGTCTTACTAATCTGTTATGTTTTTTTGAAGGTGTGAATAAACAGATGGACAAAGGTGAGTCGGTTGATATAGTGTATCTGGACTTTCAGAAAGCCTTTGACAAGGTCCCTCATCACAGACTTTTGGCAAAACTAAAGAGTCATGGGATAGGAGGCAGTGTACTACTGTGGATCAGGAACTGGTTAAAAGATAGAAAGCAGAGGGTAGGGCTAAATGGCCAATTTTCCCAATGGAGAAAGGTGAATAGTGGTGTACCCCAGGGATCTGTGCTGGGTCCGCTGCTTTTTGACATATTCATAAATGACCTGGAAAGTGGAATAACGAGAGAGGTTATCAAATTTGCAGATGACACAAAACTATTTAAAGTTGTTAAAACCCAAGAAGGCTGTGGAAAATTGCAAGAGGATCTTGATAAATTGAAAGACTGGGCATCAAAATGGCAGATGAAATTTAATGTGGACAAGTGCAAAGTTATGCACCTAGGGAAGAACAACCCAAATTATGGTTACACGATGCAAGGTTCCATATTAGGAACCACCACCCAGGAAAAAGATTTAGGCGTCATTGTGGATAACATGTTAAAACCCTTGGCCCAGTGTGCAGCGACGGCCAAGAGAGCAAAGAGAATGCTAGGTATCATAAGGAAAGGAATGGAAAATAAAACAAAAGATATTATAATGCCTCTATATCGTTCCATGGTGAGACCACACCTTGAATATTGTGTGCAATTCTGGTCGCCGTATCTTAAAAAGGATCTAGCGATATTAGAAAAGGTTCAGAGAAGAGCCGCCAAAATGGTAAAGGGGATGAAAGGATACTCCTATGAAGAAAGGCTAAAAAGGTTAGGGCTCTTTAACCTGGAAAAGAGACGGCTGAGGGGAGATATGATAGAAATCTATAAATTAATGAACGGAGTGGAACGGGTAAACGAAGATCGATTGTTTAAGTTATCAGAATATAGAAAGACTAGGGGACATGCAATGAAGCTACAAGGTAAACTATTTACGACTAATAAAAGAAAATATTTTTTCACTCAACGTATAATCAAACTCTGGAATTTGTTACCGGACGATGTAGAAAGACTGTTAGTGTAGCTGGGTTTAAAAAAGGTTTGGACAATTTCCTGGAGGAAAGGTCCATAAACCATTATTAAGAAGGGACCCAGGATATCAATGCTTGACCCAGTACAGGCATTGTGGAATCTGTGTCTTTTGGGGAAACTGCTAGGTATGTATGACCTAGATTGGCCACTGTTGGAAACAGGATACTGGGCTTGATGGATCTTGGTCTGACCCAGTATGGCATATCTTATGTTCTTATGTTCTTATGTTCTGTATAAAATACTAGGGCATGTCCAGAAGAAAGAGGTGAGATTTATGCCATGGACATTTATGCCTGTTTGGGAGCAGACATAAATGTTAGTGTGTAAAATATGCGCATTCTAAAATATGCTCGTAAACTGTGACTCCACCCATGCTTTGCCCAAACTTCTCCCCTGAACACACCTACTCTAAAGTCGCTCACAAGCGTGCACCTAACTGCATTGCATGTACTTTGACACGCGAGAATTTTATAGTAGGCCTTTTTGGAATATATATACTGCATCAAAAATCATTGGTAAAATTACCTTGCAAATACACTTACCTTTAGCCATTGAAGTTAAAGAGATAGAGGCTGATTTACTAAGCTGTGTTAGCCTTTTAACAGAGAGATTACTGCACATTCCCTGTTAATACAGGCTTGTACTAAGAGATAACACAGCACATTAGCTGTTAGTTGTTAACGCACACTAAATCCTGCATAAAACTCTTAATATGACAAGTGCCATTTGGGGGTGGGAAATGGGTGGGGGCTGCACCTTACAATGAATGTGGAGATTGTTACCTTACATTAAAGGCATAATTTTATAAGGAGGTGCATATTTCTAGGTGCTAAGTATGAGTGTAAATGCCAGTCATTTACATGGAGGCGTGGTGATATCCGCGCTAAAATGACCCCTTTATAAAATACCAACCTGCATTTAAAGTAAGAGCATTAATCTGATGGGGGGACTTTCACTGTGGGTATGGCTAGAGCATGGGCAGTGTGGGCAAGTATGAGCATCAATGATAAAATAGAATAATTTACAAAATGTAGGTGAGGTCCTTTGCACCAGCTCTAAGGCGGGTATAAGTGACCGTAGCTTAATTTAAGGCACTTTCTCGGCCACAGATGCTAGTGTTTTTTAAGGACAAATAGGCGCTTACTTCGGCTTAACTCAGGCAAGCAGTACATCATGCAGAACAGTTCACACCATCGGAAGAGGTGTTGCTAACTGCATTGCATATTATGTGCTGTGCAGGTAATACGAAGTAACACATTTTTCTTTGCATTAACAGTATGGCAGTCATTTCACAAATACTGAGGATGACTCCAAACATCACTAGAGAGGTTTTGCAGTGATTACATGCTCATTTGGACAAAGCTGCATTGTAACTGCAACTCTGACCCCATCTTAGTAAATAGGGGCTATAATGTCCACTGGACTCTAGAAAAATTTGGAAAGAAAAAGAAGAGAAGTTGTCCTGAAGTACACATGAAAGAAAAGCACTTCTAAATTAAAAAAATAAATGCAAATAATCTCCCAAATTAATGATGCAATTAGATCTTATTAGGTATGCAAATGCATATTGTGCACATTCATTTGTGAATAAAACCAGATCGGTTTGGAGGTCATAAGGGTGAGAACTGAGAAATGATCCTAATGGTCCTGTTTGAGAGTGAACATTTTACAAAGAGCATAAAACAGAAAGATGTTTTTTGATACAAGTGCTCTTGAGCTTAGCTGTATTGCTTTTCTCTCTGTTTTTTTCATATAAAAACAAATTATCTTCCATTACAGGGACATGCCTGAAATGGTTAGCCACTGCAAACCATTTTAACGTCTAAAGGTTACAGCATATATAAAAGGTCACGTTACATAATTTTCTTTTTTTCTTTTAGGCGAATCAATTATAAATTACATTTGTGGAAAGAAACAAATTATTGAATGTAATGCGTTTGATGAAATTGCATGCATTAGCAAGGAAGATGTAAGCTTTTGCTAATGGATCCAGCTGTACTTTAATAAAACATAAAGGGGCTTTATTTGGACCCCTATTTGTGCTTTGCACATGTGAAAATGCCAAACCAAACATTTAAATCGCTTCCACGTACCAAAAGTCATTTTAAGATAACTGGATCTTACGTATGTCCACCTGATAATATTAATGTTACATAGGGGCATTGCAGAGGCATGTCTGAGGCAGGCTGAAAAAGATCCAGCGCATCTCGGATATCACAATGGTGATGCATATTTAACTTGCCAGCGGTCATATCTATATTTAGACCTGCATCCCAGCATGAACAAGCATTTTAAACGTGCTCATTTCCACCAGCTGTCACCAGTAGGGATAATAGGGAATGCCCTCTCAATCCTTCAATAAATTTCTCCCTCTCAAAGAAAGCTACCATATAAATATTGAAGCCTCCTTGTTCTCCGTCGCGCAGCTGCATGTTTGAAGAATGGACGGCGCTTATGCGGATATGACGTCCTAGCCACATGCAGGTTCCAGAATATTGTCAATGACATGTCTATGTCGCTGGGCCCTCCAGCATTCACGTTTTGCACATGAACATCTCTGAAATTGCCCTTCTCCCTGCACGTGTCTGGGTCTTTATTCTACATGCCCTTGTTTTATAGGACACTGATGGAGACATTTATCTTTCGAGGCAAGGATAGGTCAATTTTTGAATGCATTTACACATGTCCAGCTTCTCTACTGCCCTCCTACAGAATTTCAGATGTTTTGACTTGTACATCCCAGTGGGCACCTAAATGGCCTATCTACAACGTGCCTTCGCAGGGCCTATTTGTTAAATGCAGTAAGTGTTTGCACTGGAAACGTTAAGGGATGCAGGTCTAAATATAGATATGACCGCTGGCAAGTTAAATATGCATCACCATTGTGATATCCGAGATGCGCTGGATCTTTTTCAGCCTGCCTCAGACATGCCTCTGCAATGCCCCTGTGAAGTGCAAACCTGTGTTATAAATTATGGGGTTACAACTGCTGGAACCAGGAGAGGAGTGGAGGGGGGCCGCTCCTGCCTCAATGACCACTGGGACCACCAGGGCATTCTGGGTAAACTCCGGGGAGGGTTTAGGGCATAGGGGAAGGGTCAGGATTGGAACCTCATTGGGGAGTTCATTTGGGGGGTTTAGAGAGTCAAAGGACTGCCTCAAGGGGTCGTTTTTGCTGTCCTGCTTGGGGGTGTTGAAGGGGGATGCTTGGAGAGGATGCTGCGTGGAGGGAGTATATAAGTCATGGGGGGCTCATTGGGGTATGACTGATAAGGAGATTTGTGGTTTGCGAGAGGGGAACAGTGTTCAGGGAAACCATCAAAGCAGCATGTCTATGGGTTTTTTTGTGGCCATGCTATCGACGCAGCTGCAGTTAATGCCATCTCCTGAGTTGGAATTAAGTGTAGCCGTGTTATCAGCAATCATGACAGCTAGCATGGAATGCCATCTCACACGCTAGCGGTCACCAGCCAACACACCTATTCTTTCCCCAAACCCCGCCCAGTGCTCACTCTGCCAGGCACTAACCAGCAATTGTGGAATTTTTACCACACTGGATAATTTTAGCATATGGTAGTGTCCACCCTAAGCCTGTGGTAATGGTTACCAAAATTCATTAAAAATAAATAAAAATAATTTTCTTTGAAAAATGGCCACCAAATAAAATAGTAAAAACACCAAGGGGTATGTTTACTAAAACCCCGCTAATGTGCGCGGCCCGCTAGTGTGCGGGTGCCATATAAGGAGTGGGCGTTTCTTTCTGAAAAAGAAAAACCGGGATTTAAATATGCGCTAAGGTGCGCGGCGCCCATGTGCGCCCCACACATTAGCGCATGAGAAAGCTGCACGGGAGGCATAAGTGGCGTGCTGATGTGCAAACAGAAAAGCAGAGCCACAGCACAATGGTTAAGACACTGACCAATGGTGCAGGGATCAGGGGTTCAATCCCCCCCACAGTACCCCATAAAGACAGCTGGCTGAGGCATTACTTTAGGAGCCAGTTTAATATTGGGAGGCATAAGGAGGCGGGCATAATGCGGCATGCTATTGCTTTAGGAGGCATTTTAATATTGGGAGGCATAAGGCGGCGCGCTGATGGGTAAGCACAGGAACAGAACCACAGCACAATGTTAAGACACTAACCAATAGTGCAGGGATCAGGGGTTCAATCCCCCACAGTGCCCAATGAACAAGGCTGGCTGAGGCATTATGTATTATGGGGAAGATTGCTTTAGGAGGCATTTTATTTTTATTTTAATTATCACTACTAGCAAACGCACTCTCAAAGCGTGTTAACATAAGGCGCCCCATAAGGCACATTTTAAAGTGCACTGTCCGCCAAGGCACCCTAGAATGTTGCTTATAGGGCGCTTTATAGGGTGCCGTATGAGATACCGCAAGGTCAGAGTACTGTTTTTTATGGCAGCACTGTGCAGTTTAAGGAATGAAAAGCATAAGTAGGTGCGCTGAAATGCAAGTAGGAGCAGCAGTGGAGCACAATGGTTAAGGCACTGACTGCTGATACAGGGGTCATGAGTTTGCTCCCCAGTGCGCCTAATACATAAGGCTGGATGAGACATCAGCTTTGCAATGTATGTTTTGTTTCCTGCAGCACTTTATTTTTATTTTATTAATTGCTGCCAGCAAACACGCCCTCACGTGCCGTAATTGAAGGTGCCGTATAAGGCACCCTATAAGGCACTCCATAGGGCACATTATAAAGTGCACTGTCTGCCACGGCACCCTAAAATGTCCCTTAAAGGGCACCCTATAAGTTGCGTCACAGGATAATGTATAGTGCACCTTACATGGACGGGAACCATAAGGTGTCCTACAGGGCGCCCTATAAAGCACCCTCAGAGGCACCTTATGGGTACAGTATGCTGAGGGTGTTTTTGCTGGCAGCAAAAATGTACATTAAAAAGAGATAATGCTTTGGGCAGCCCTATCAAATAACCCCACTGGGGGGTTTAAACCCATGACCTCTGGCTCCACAGGCAGTGAAGTAACCATTGTACTACAGCCCTCTAGCTGCTAGCAAGCCCCTGGCTGGCTGCAGAGGGAGTGCACGTCACCACACAGACAGTCTGCTGTGGTCACCAGGATAGGGTTAGCCCACCCGTACCCATGATGCACTGCACATGCTGTCCACAGATAAACACAAGATGGGGAATGCACCCCCACAGCACCTCGGCCTGGTAGGGGGAAGTGACCATGTGCACCCCCACAGCACCTCGGCCTGGTAGGGGGTACTGACCGTGTGTTTTACTGGCACAGAGTAGCTACACACCGTCACATTGTGCGGGTACTGTGCTCACCCTGAGGGTGCGGTGAGGCGCCCAGCACCAGGTCCACAGCACCTTCCATGGCTGAAAGAGGCCATGCCGGAGGTCCAAAGCAGTGTTAATCTGTGAGATTATGTAGTTCTGCAGAAACACCTTGGATATCTCTGTCTGTCTCAGTCAGGTGGGCCATGCACCACCACCCCCCCCCCCCCCCCCCCCCCAGGGCCGAGGGTGGCAAACAGGGTCTCCCATCAACAGATCCACATTCTACCTCCCTGCAATGGTGGCAGTAGAGGGGACCATCAACCACAGTCCTGCTGGGGAACAGACACCCCACAGCACAGTCAATGCAGCTCTGTACACATCCAGAACACAATAGCAGACAGACTGTAGGCCTGGATATGCTAAGCTACACCCCACCACTATCTGATATTCTCCTGCAGCAAGCCTTCAGCCACTGCACCCTGCAAGCCACTCCATCAAGACACATACCAGCTGCAAACAGTCTGCTAGCTAGTCCATGCTCCCAGTGGAAATGCATGCACCCAGAACTGGGATGTCAGCATACACAACAAGCAGATAAATCAGTGACTGGGCCCCAAAAGGAAATCCATAAATATCACATGAAAGAAATACTATATAGCACTATGGGGGTACCTAGCCATGCTGTCATCACTGCACAGTCAGGGTGAGAGTGATCCCCCAGCAGGACATACTGAGGTCACCCTGTCTGTGTAGGTGGTGGCCGGGCACTACAATGTCCCAGCCAGTGCCCTATGCCCTGTGCAGATGCATCCTGGCCAGGTCACCCTGTCCGGGCTATACCCATGGTACCTTGCTCCTCATTATGCACATTTGCAGGCCAATACTGGCAACAGTGCTGGCAGTGTGGGCTGTGAAAGGTGTTTACAGCCACCACACACTGTATAGACAGACACACACTCCCACACCTATGCCAGCATTGTGCTACTATAGAGGAGTTTAGCAGCCCTGCCCACCACACCAGTCCTGGGCACAGTACAGGCATGGATATGCTACGCAATACTGTTGGGGGTCACTCCCCAGGGTGGTAAACACTGTCAGAGACCAGACCTGAAGCACACACCGCAGACATCAGAAAGATTGTTATGATGGAGGTCAATGAGCAAACTGTGCTTAACGTAGGACTTGCTATCTGCCAGTAATCATAGGAAACGTTTGATAGGTGTGTACCGTATAACCAGGTGTAGGGTGGCATTGCTAAGGTATGCAAGTGCTAGTATTGGGAGATGCACGCAGGGCCCAATGTCCTGCCTCTCCAGGAGGCATTAGCCAATGGGGCCTGTGGGTGTGGGTGTGTCTGGCCCTGTTGGCTGCTGCTTTACGGCAGAGGTTCCCAAATCCAGTCCTGGTGTGCCAAACACTGTTCGGGTTTTCATGCTGTCCCTCATGAATATGCATGGGATACATCTGCATACCATGGGGGTGGTGCATAGATATGCAGCACAGGCATCTGTATTAGAGGCAGCATGGAAACTGAATGGTGTTTGGCCCTCCTGGACTGCATTTGGGGGATTCTGCCGTAGGTAATGTACATTTCTATGGTGTTTGTGCTGTGTAGGGTAAAATAGAGGTTTTTGACCCATGCGTATGGTCTCAGCAATAATGGTTCAGTCTTTACTACCATGATTTCTTCATGGGTAAAATATGGGGACTGGGTTGCCAGGAGCCCCAGCTGGGATTTGAACCTGTGACCTTCTGGTCCTAAAGGCACTGACTGTGTCCGCTGCACCACAGTCTTAGCACAAAAACAGTGCATTCCCTGGGGAGTCCATGGCTGTTTGTCAGACAGGGCCTGTCTGTTGTAGGGCACTGCACCCACGTGAAGGGGGCTAGGCCGCCATCTGCTGTGGGCAGCAGCCACTGCCCCCTCCACCAACGGTACCCCTCCGCCACCATGCTGACATGGCCTTATATTGCTGACAGCATCACAGCTAAATGATATGTGGCTCTCCAGGACTGCACTGAGGGGACTGTGGTTTAGGTAATGCGCATGTTTCTGGAGTCTGTGCTCTGTAGGGTAAAATAGAGGTGTTTGGCCAATGCTTATGTTATCTGCAAAAAAGGTTGGTCTTTACTATCATGGTTTAGTGGTGGGTAAAATATGGGGATTGGGTTTGCAGGAGCCCCAGCTGGGACTTGAACTGGTGATCTTTGGCTCCTGAACACACTGTCTGTGTTCACTGCACCACACTGTGGCCACAGAGACAGTGCAGTCCCTGGAGATAGGAAACCTGGCCAAAGGAGTCATAAACCCTGCTCTGCACAATTTCACTGTGGGATCATTCACCTTGTATGGGGACGGAGCGTAGACCCTTCTAAAATTCATATTTCTTTTTTGGGGCTTTCTTGGGAGTGATTTTTGATGTTTTCCATGACTATCACTATTGCCCAGCTGGATTAAAATTTATTAGAATTTTGTTGTGGTCATTTTCAATTTTTATTTGCTATTTTGTTCTGTGCACATGTATCACACTGCTCACGTTTTGTAGGTTTCCCTGGTTTTGCTGTACATTGCTGACAGAAATGGTTTCTCTTCCCTTTAAATCGGCTCTAACGCGAGGTTTTCACTCGCGGTATTTTTTCATCGAATTTCAGCCCCGCTCCTGTGCGGGGAGCCTCTCCCCTCCCACTCTCCACCCATTGACCCCGTCCCTCCGCCCCTCAGGAGCCTTCCTCCGCCCTCAGAATGCCTTTCCACGCCTCTATCGCACATCAGCGCGCCGCGCACTTGTGCGGGCCCGTTAGTGCAGCACGCACGTGTGCGGGGCACAAAAACGCACTATTAGCGTGCGCTAAGGTACCTTAGCGCACGCTCAAGTGCGCCCCGCACAATTGCGCGGTTTAGTAAACATACCCCCAAGTCAATATTAAAAAGCCTTTATGAAGCCAGCATTGAGTGCTGCGTAGGGCTTTTAAAAACAATCCATCCCAGAGAATGCATAACTTTTGGCAACGAAGTCATGCAGGGGTAATTTTATAATGCATTTTTTGAGTGTAAGACATGTTTTAGAAACAGAAATGGCTTTTTACACAATTGCACACATATATACGAGCATGTAAGTAAATATTTACCTCATTCTTTTGTTCCTGATTACAAGTATCCTTGCTGAGAAAAGCCCAGATACCTTTAAATGGGCTGTATGTAGGCAGAGCTTGGGCCCCTAGGCAGAGTTGGGGCAGCGTTTCTAGATACGTGCGACTTTATAAAATACCTACAAACCTCCTGGAGTATATGCGTATATGCAGAATTCTGCAGCTGCTTTGGAGCAGGTGTAACTTTGCACAACCACACTTGTATGATACTAGTGGAATCGTAGAGGATTACTTTCAGAGCCTGTTTTATAAAGACGCAAGTTACCTTAATAAAATAGTCATAAAATCGGTGCATTTTAAAAAAAGCTTTATGAGCACCCTGATGTGAATTTTCCCTTCACAAGTTCAAAGTCAGGCACTTCAAACTGGGAAGAGATTTGGAGCCAGATTTGGAGAGGACCAGAGGAGACCCAGGAAGATATACCAAGAGCTGCAAAATTCAATCGCTCTTCGTTTAACTTTATGTGGTTAACTGAATAGCACAAATAAGTATAATTTTAGATAGATAAGTTGTGTCAAAATTTATATGTGCATATTCACTTAAAAGTATGAATTAGCTGAATACATATATAATTTTATATGTATAATCTATCCATAGAACATTATTCAATCAGCATTTGGCTAAATATTTACCGCATTCTTTTGAAAATGAAACAGGATTACAGAGTAAATTGTAAAAAAAAAAAAAGAGATTCTTAGCATTTGTAAAATACTGTATAATATGTCAAATATTGTAAAATAATTCAGTGGCCAGAAGCTGAGAAATGGTAGACTGAAACATCTGGTTTGGGCCCCATTAGTCAGAGCTCTACCAACAGTGGGTCATTACGCAGCTGTTTCCACATAAGCCTTCTCCATAAGAGGCACTCTGAGCACTAATTAAAGGGAAAAAAATAATTCTCCAACATTTCCTTTTAGCTGCAGATGGTTTTTAATGCCACTAATGACCTTCTGAGCTGACATCTTATACTATAATATCCCTGTATGGCTAAGTTCCCTTGTGAGCTGTTACTGTGTATAGTATTTCTCTTGCAAAACATTGATTTGCCTGAATTTTTGCTTAGTCACAGATCTATTGTTTTTTTATTACTAATTGAAGCAGGCTTTTTGGTTCCTGAGGATTGGTCCAAAGATGCACAGATATGTAACTGTGCTCCTTATATCTGATCTTTGCAGTTTTCTGGGTCATGCTGCGTCTTAGTAATTGGAACCAACATTTCAGCCACCATGCTGTGGTTTTCTGCAGGGTGAATTGGTTAAACGGTGGATATATCTGTTCTTTTAGGTAGTAGTCCTCAAACCGGACTGGTGGGCTTGAGGCGGAAAATTTGAAATTCAGTGCTGGCATTTTGTTGGTATGGATGGGCCTGCAAGGTATGAAGTGAGAAACAACTAATGCCAGTGCTGCTGTATAAGAAAAAAATCACATTCTCCTCCCTGGATATTAATCACACATCGGGGAGTTAGCGATCTGACAGCCATGCATAGCGTTGCGCTTAACCAAAAGATGCAAAACCATTTTATTATGCTAATGCGAATATTCCTTAATACTTATTTAGTTTGGTCCTGCATCATACTCAGATGGACATGAAAGGGTGAGAGGTCACACCAGGCGGTTAAAAAACTAGGAAAAAATTCAGCACATTTATGTTCAGGTTAATGGGTTCCATCCGGGGATTTTCCATTACACGCAAGCTGAACACTGAGGCTTGCCCAGGGCTTTATCATACCGATGGAGTTCACTTGTCTAAAGTTGGTTTAGTTATATTTAACTGTGCCATACAAGACTTCATTGAGATGTTAATAGTCAGGGATGGCCACAGCAAATCTTTCATAGGTACCAGTGACAAGTGAGGTGTGACTGTCACAGTCTGTGATGTGGTTAGGCCCAAGACCGAGCACACAGCAGTAGTAAAGGAAGGGGAAATGCAGTTGGGACATTTAAGATGGTATTTCCTCTGCACTCCTTTGGGTTGTAACAGACTGACTGTAAGGCAGCTCCACTCTCAGCTTCCATGGTAGGAGACAGGAGCTTGATATGCTGCCCATTGTTGAACAGTTGTATACCCAACCTTCCATGGGCTGGGTGCAAAGCAAGGATGGATACACTGATGCCCCAAAGACACATATTTTCCAACCTTTACAGTTGACTTAGGACTCAAGCAATGTGTTTCACTCCCCATCTATCAAGCTGGGCACTCCCTGAACCTAGTCTTCACTCATACCGACTCTTTCTACTCGTCTCAGAACTGTCTACCCTCCAAATTCCCTGGTCTGATCATTTTCTTGTTCAGTTTTACTTATGCCTGGTAATCTCCTTGGGTCCTGTAATAACTATCTCTCAATGGCAAATAACTCATTCTACGCTTCCCTCATCCCCCCCAACTCCCCCCCCCCCCCCCCCCCAGACATTGTATTTTCTCATTCCTTGGAAGCACTACCTTTAATGAAGAGGCCATAGCATGGAATGAGAACCTGGCTGCAGCACTGGATACAGTTCCTCTACTATCCCTTCACCAACAGGTACGTCACTCTGAAAGAACTTGGCGGAAGCATAAGACCCCTGATCTGCTAGCCAAATTCAGATCCTGCTATAACCATTATAAACTCAGTATCACTCTGTCAAAGAAGAACTACTACTCCCTCGCTAGCAAAAAAAGCACAAAATCGTCCTCAGAAGCACTTTGCAGTTATAGCCCAACTTTCTGATCTGAGGCCGTCAGCTCCTCTGATGCTTGACAAGGGTCTCTTACCAATCCTTCACACAATCATCAACAATAGTCTATCTACCAGTTTGGTTCCTTCACTCTGGAAACAGGCCATCATATGTCCCCTTCTCAAGCGTAAATCTTTGGATGCAGCTGAACCAGCTCACTAACTACCTGTTTCCAACCTCCCCTTTATATTGAAAATAACTGAAAAGGCTGTAGTCTCTCAACTTTGGAACCACTTAGAAAAAACCAACACCCTCCATCCCCGATAGGATTCCGACCAGGGCATAGTACATAAACCATCTTAACAGCCTGCTTAGCAAAGTGCATGGTGCCCTAGAAAATGGAAAGATCGCATTAGCCGTATCTCTTGACCTATCCATAGCCTTCAACCTATTCAACCATTCCATCCTGCTCTCCCATCTGACCATTAGCAGCATCTGTGATACCATCCTCGCTTGGTTTTCCTCTTTTCTGTCCTGCCGCACTTATTCCATATTGGCTGGGTCCTGTTCATCTAGCTCATACCCATTAACTTGCTCCATGCTGGTCCCTCTTTTATTTAATATCTAACCCATCACTAACCTAACCCAGTTTAGGAAGGCCCTCAAGCACCACCTCTTCCTCAAATACTTCTCAGATAACAATGAATCAATTCACTCAAACAAATGTATCTACACCAGCATACCTAGTCAGCTAAACTAACACTCCTATCAAGATATCCTTGATTATTGAGACCTATGTCACATAAATGACACCTGTATGTAAATAGTTACCCACTATGTTACATATTATTCTATGACACCTGTGTGTAAATAGTTACCCCACTGTTATTCAAGTTTTGCTGTCCTGTTAATTGTAAACTCAGACCTGTTATCCTGTTCTGAGAATTTTGTTCCATGTAAACCGCACTGATGCCGAATAGCGTGGTATAGACGAGATTGTAAATAAATAAATAAATAAATAATATCTTCCTGGGTCCACTTCTATTTCTTATTCATGATTCACCCATAATAGACTACTACTATGCAGATGATGTACTCTTGATAGCCTACATCAAATCTCAGTCCCCTGGTCTCTCTGTACTCAATAGTTGTCTTTCTAGAGTGACCGCTTAGCTGAGAGAGAAGCAGCTGAGACTGAAGAACATCTCAAAACCTTTGCCACCTGACTCACTGACAGTACCTCAGCTCCTTCACTTTCCCTTATCCTCATTGTCAACTGTTCAGCTTTCTTCGTATCTTAAGTATCTTCATGTCTTTCTGGACTCTGAATTATCCTTCAAAAGCAGGTTAGTCACAGTCTTCGTTACTAGTACTTTGTCAATTTCAGGCTCTCTGTCCCTTTCTGGATTCCATGGCCCACACGTTTGCACTCAGCTATGTTATTTCCTGCAGACACCACTGTAATCCCATCTACACAGGTACATCTCCGCTTTTATTCCAACAACACTGGCTTCCTTTCCGTTATTGCATCAATTGCAAAACCCTCACCCTGACCCACAAGGCTTCATACACAGACACTCCTATCTACCTATCCTCCTTGATCACCTTCCATGCCCCAGCCAGAGGCCTGCACTTAATCCACGACAATCGGCTAGATGTTCCACCATCCTCCCCTGCCAGATTGGAGACCACCAGACACACAGTCTTCTTTTTCATAGCTCCTGTTCTCTAGAATGCCCTTCCCCTTGTTCAATGAGGCGTTTGAGATGTCATGTACACAGTGCGATGGTGGGCCAACACTTGCAACTCACAACTCGTAACATCCTTATCTGTTATGGTTGCTTGCTATGGGGTCTATTCTGAACCACAAATAGCGGGGATGGATGTCCCACTATTCATCTGCCTTTCCCATCCCCGTCAGGCCTCCCCATACGAACAGAGAGTTTGTATGGGGAAGTTAGACGAGGGCGGGAAAGGAGTGGCGCGGAGGCAGAGACGGGGCTGGCAGTGGGCAGTCTGCAGCCCTGGACATATTGGGCCAATTCTGATGTCGGCCCTGTACATCTGCAGTCAGCAGAGTAGACTGGGAACTTACTCCACCTCTGAGGTGGAATAAGTTCCCCTAGATGGGACTGGACAGCAGGCCCGGGACATGTCAAATGGTGGATGGGCCACAGACGATTCCCCGCAGCCCGACCCTGTCTTTGGAAGGCCAGATCGGGGATCAGGCTGCGGGGAATGAATCCAGTCGGCAGTGGCCGGGGATCATGGCTCCTGAATGCAGCTGTGGTGCCATGGCACTTGGACATCATGACGCCACGACTCCATTCAGGAGCCCCGATTAATTTAGCTGGGCAGGTGCCTTTACAGGTCCAGGCCTGCATGTACAGGCTTAGACGAGATTCTGATCCCACGGGAGCTAGATGTGCCCCACGGGATCAGAATCCCATCTACCTCTGTGCATCCAGTTCTGACCGGACGCACAGAGGAGGGGACATCCAACACGGAATAGGCCTCCATCTATCTAGTCCTGCTGTTTCTCTCCCTTTCTCTTTCCTTTTTGATTTGTAGTTCCTTTACAATATTTTCAAGCCAAAGATTTTATTGTAAACTGTCCTCTTGCTGGTTCAAAGAGCAATATATTAAGACAAAATAAACCATAACTCATATTTCAGTTCTTTCAACACCCTTGGATGTATACCATCCAGCCCAGGTGATTTGCTACTCTTCAGTTTATCTAATAGTTGTAATTCATCTTCCCGATGTATCGATATTTCCCTCAATTCTTCCGCACCTTTAAATACCACTTCAGTCATGGGTAACATCCCTACAACTTCCTCAGTAAAGACCGAAGCAAAGAATTCATTCAGTCTCTCCGCTATCGCCTTGTCGCCTCTTAGTGCTCCTTTAACTCCTCTATCATCTAATGGTCCAACTGATTCTCTCACAGGTTTTTTGCTACAAATGTACTTGAAAAAATCTTTATTTCGCATTTTTGCTTCCGCAGCAAGCTTCTTCTCAAATTCTCTCTTTGCCTGCTTTATCAATGCCTTGCATTTGACCTGCCAGTGCTTGTGCTGTTTCCAGGTTTCATCGTTTGGCTCTTTTTTCCATTTCCTGAAAGATGCTTTCTTGGCAACAACAGCCTCTCTGACCTCACCTTTAAACCATGCTGGCAGTTTTTTGGACTTCCTTCCACTTTTCTTAAAGCGTGGAATACAGCTGGTCTGGGCTTCCAAGATAGTATTTTTCAACAACACCCAAGCTTGATGTAAGTAACTATTTTCCGCATTTTATCATAGTCTCCCTTTCGAAAGTTAAAAGGTAGTACTGTGGATTTCCTTACTATCCCTCTTCCACTAATTAAATCAAATGTGATCATGCTATGATCACTATTGCCAAGTGGCCCCAACACCCTTATCTCTTGCACTAGATCTGGTGTTCCACTAAGGACTAGGTCTAATATGGCTTCCCCTCTCGTCGGTTCATGGACCAGCTACTCCAAGAAGCAGTCATTTATGTCATCTAGGAACTTTATCTCCCTAGCGTGTACTGCCGTGACACTGACCCAGTCGATACCGGGGTAATTGAAATCGCCCATTATTATTACCGCGCTGTAACTTTTGTTAGCTTCCTTGATTTCTTTGAGCATTTCATCATCCATTTGTTCATTCTGGCCAGGCGGTCGATAGTATACCCCCACCGCCATCGCCTTCCCCTTTTTACATGGAATTTCAATCCATAGAGATTCTACAGCAAATTTTGTTTCCTGCAAAACTTTAATCCTTTCTGACTCAATGCCCTCTCTAACATAGAGCGCAACCCCTCCACCAATTTGATCAGCTCTATCATTACGATATAGTTTGTACCCAGGTATCACAGTGTCCTACTGGTTGTCCTCCTTCCACCATGTCTCTGATATTCCAATCACATCTAACCTCTCATTTAGTGCTATATATTCTAACTCTCCCATCTTATTTTTTAGACTTCTAGCATTTGCATACAAGCATTTTAGAGACTGTGTTTTATTCATATTAATTTGGCTATTGGTAGACATGGGTAATTTGGGATCTTTAAGCTCTGTCTGCTCCATATTCGAGGGCATTTGGGCTACTTTACTCTTTTTTGGAACCTCTCTGCTTTTGGTAGTATCCTTCAAGGATACATTCTTTCAAACCATCCACTCTTGGGCAACTGTCGGCTTTCCCCTATTATCTAGTTTAAAAGCTGCTCTATCTCCTTTTTAAAGGTTAATGCCAGCAGCCTGGTTCCATCCCAGTTAAGGTGAAGCCCATCCCTTCGGAAGAGCCCCTCCTTTCCCCAGAATGTACCCCAGTTCCTAACAAATCCAAACCCCTCATCTCTGCACCATTGTCTCATCCACGCATTGAGACTCCGGAGCTCTGCCTGCCTTTTGGGTCCTGCACGTGGAATGGGAAGCATTTCGGAGAACGCTACCCTGAAAGTTCTGGATTTCAATTTCCTACCTAAAAGCCTAAATTTAGCCTCCAGAACCTCCCTACCACATTTTCCTATGTCATTGGTACCGACATGTACCAAGACAGCAGACTCCTCCCCAGCACTATCTAAGACCTTATCTAGGTGATAAGTGATAACCACCTAGACCACTATCTAGGTGGTTAGTGTAGAAGTACGTCCATTGGCATAAAGGTGCACACTTTGCTTGGGTGCAGTCTGTGTGGACTACAAGTGGAGTTCACACATACACACATAGATTATGAAATATCTTGATCTACACGTGTGCATATGAAAAGCGCATGCAAACATTTACACCTCTATCTTCAAAGTGCATTCTCTGGCACATACACTATCAAATAGCACCTACGCAGGCACCTACCCATGATGCCCTGTTATAAAATGATCCTCCACATGTGTTGTTGGGGCTGAAGAACTCCAGTGACAGAAGCTGCTGCTTGTTAGTTTGCTGTGACTTAGTGCTGCAAGGCGCAGACTATGTATCCCGGTCTGCTTATAAATCAGATAATGGCTATAGGCTTGTCCCAGTTACTATGAATAACTGACACCCAGGGCTTTGAGTTACAGGTGTGTTTTTCATATGAAGATGCTCTGCTGTTTGGATAGAAACATGTGGGTAATTCTTAAAGTCATTTTCGCGGGTATGTGGCCACATACTATGTTAATGCCCCATTATAAAGTACCAGTCAGTATAAAAGTTTGCGTATTGGCATGAATGCATGCACATTGCCGGATGGAGAAGCTGGGGACATGGTCTGGGAAGATCATGGGTGGAATTCACAAGAAGGCATGTTGATTATGAAGTGCATTAATCTACATATGTACTTGTGCACTTTACATACATTCATTTGCATCTGATCTCAAGCAGATGTAAATGTCCATGCCTGGAATTAAGCTGACTATGAGGATCATTTTAGAAGCCCTATTCGTTACTTGGACATCAGTAAATAAGTACATAAATGTGGAAATCACAGGGACATCCCAGAGCCATTTTAGAAATCAGATATGGAGACGCCCTCAGCACAAGAATGTCTACATCGCATGGGGGCATGGTAGAGGTGTGTCCAGGGGCATTTTGTAAAGATACACGTCTACACCCAATTTCAGAATCGGTGACATGTCTCCACCCAGCATTGGTAACACCCACATCTATTCCTGCACGAACAGATATCAGAAAAACTCTTGTTTAGCCACCAAAACACATGGAGGGAGTAGAGTAGAAGGTGCTCTGATTCCCCTTTACTTTTCTCAACTATAAAGAAATCTGAAGGGAAACAAGGGCATTTGTTTTATGGTTCGCACATCACAGTGCATCTCCACTTGAAAAATAGCAGGCAGGGACATGCATTCGCCACAGGACAGATGCCCCACCCTGAAATATCGAAATGGGGACCATTTCTGGGGCCATTTCCACAGACATTCATTTTGGGCACGTACTCATTTCTAAAATTGCCCCATAACTTGCATGTTGCCAGCATTTTTTCAGGCATTTTGGCTTGGACATCCCAGATTGCACCTAGATGTTATTTCTAAAATATGCCTTCACATGTTTTTATAAAATAGCACCTAAGCAAGTGTCTACTTGCCCACTTAAACAAGGCACCTCCTTATAAAATCACTCTTGTATTGTACAAAAGGCATTGGTAAGAACCATCGTGGGATGATGTGGATAGAAACTGGGTGGCCTAGGGAAGGCCACTTCAAGGCCTATGCTGGTTTTCTCAGCATGGGGGTAGGTCATTCATTTCTTATTGATTTGTTTTACTTTGGTGTTTATTTTGGGCATGCCACTTAACCTTCTGTTGTCTCAGGTACAAGCTATCATTGCAACCCCTACGAGGGCAGGGAAATCACCTCTGTACCTTGATGCAGCTTGCCATAAGCTACTACAAAATACAAGTAAATGAAAAACAAAATGAAGCAACAATTTTTCTCATGCGCAGCCTTATTCTTTTCTGAAAACAGCAACTCAGAAGCTGCATTTGTATAAAAACAACTGTTCAGTTTATCCTCATTGTCAATCTTCATTACCAGTGAGTTTTAAATTTAAGTGACAATTTAACACCTTAAAATTTCTCTTGACCGAGTTGATTTTAATAATTTATTCCCAGACTGCATTGTATGGGAACCTAAGAGGATGCTTTATGTCTGCAGAATAAAAATTCAATAGGCTCCAGCCTGACAATAGCCCAGTGATACCATAATGTTGATCATTACATACTGAGACACAAACTGGGTAGTCGGCATTCTGGCCCCATCTACCGTATCGTCCCTGCCCCCTCCTCCCCCCTTCCCCACCACCCAATTTCCCATTTTCCCCTCATTCCCTTTTGGTTATGCTCAAGTGACTAGACACAATGCTTCAAATAAGAATCTGCACACGTTGTCTTTGACGAGAGATAATACTGGAATTTATTGTGACTGCAGTATAACTTCAAACACCTGTCATTAATTCAGACAGACATGTATTGTTTTCTGCCTAATGCAATACATTAACTAACTACTTTGAATGTTTCTGGGCCCCCCTAGACACGCAGCTCTTAAACTACCTAGTTATGTGAACTGTGTAATTAAAAACTCAGAGGTGGAGTCTGGCTGGAAGATGGGCGGAGTCACATTTGATGCAAGGGATGGAACACAACCGCACCCGTGTCTGTAAGTGTACGCATGTTCTTCTCGTTACCTGTACTTTTATGTGTGGGGTGATTTTATCATTTTATACACGCATATACTGGCATAGGATGAGGGTGAAAGGAGATAGACTCAGGAATAATATGCGGAAATATTTCTTTATAGAAAGAGTGGTAGATGCGTGGAAGACTAGGGGACATGCAATGAAGCTACAGGGTAAACTATTTAAGACTAATAAAAGAAAATATTTTTTCACTCAACGTGTAATCAAACTCTGGAATTTGTTACCGGAGGATGTAGTAAAGGCTGTTAGTGTAGCTGGGTTTAAAAAAGGTTTGGACAATCTGCTAACTCTCAATTGTCTGCTGTCCATTTATCCTTTTATCTGTCTTCTAGTTTTTTTCCATTCTCTCTCTACATCTGTCTCTAACATACTGATCTTTCCCCTTTTGCTCTTTTCTCCATTTCTTTCTTTATTCCTTTTTCATCCACTCAAATTTCACCCCTCCACCCTCAATCCCCACTTACTCTCGGAATACTCAAACAATCATAGATTTTTCTTCCCTTCCACACAAAATATCTGTTTCCCTTTCCATTCTCACTCCCCCAGCTTCTTTTTTTCTTTTGCCAGTCCCATCCCACCCCTTTCTGATCCTCCCCCAAGATCAGCTCCCTTTTAGCTCCAGCCCCTCCCTGCATCCACTCCCTTCCAGTCCCATTTGCCCATCCCCCTGCATCAGCCTATTTCCAATCCTAGCATCCCCCCCCCCAGTATCAGTCCTCCTCCAGTCTCTACTCTCTCCCAGCATCAGCTCCCTCATAGTCCCCCAGCATCAGACCATTTCAAGTCCTAACCCCCCAGTATCAGTTCCCTTCCATTCCCAGTCCCCCATCCCAAGGACCATTTCCAGTCCTAACACTCCAGTATAAGTCCTCCTCTAGTCCATCCCAGCATCAGCGCCTTTCTAGTCCCAGTCCCCCATCCCCAACCTATTTCCAGTCCTAACCCCCTAGTATCAGTTTGCTTCCAGTCCCTCCCAGCATCCGTTCCCTTCCTGTCCCAGTCCCCCATCCCCAAACATCAGCTCATTTCAGTCCTGGCCCTGTTCTAGTCCCTTGTCCCCCCTCCCCAGTTCCATTCTAGCGCTCAAGCACTCTGTTCCCATTCTCGTTCTAGCCCCCAGTCCTTGCTGTTCCTGCTCCCATTCTAGCCCCCTCCCCCCCCCCCCCCCGTCACACACCAAAAGGGACCTCGTGCCTCATCAGCTTCAGAGGGAGCTGGGGAGGCCCGAAGCCCTGGCTCGAGTCACCTCTGAACAATTGTTGGAGTAAAGAGTGGCGTTTGCCTTCTCTCCTGCAGCTGTGATAAAAAGGAACCCACCAGCATGTTGAGTGCCGGGAGATCACGGCACGTCGGACGTGCCACCGTTTAACCTCCCAGCACTCAGTGCGCCAGCAGGTTCCTTTTTATCACAGTTGCAGGAGAGAAGGCAAATACAGTTCTTTACTCCTGCGGCTGTTCAGAGGTCAGCCGGGGCGTCGGGCCTCCCCAGTTCCCTCTGCAGCTGGTCAGCTGGGGGGTCCCCCAAGGTGCGGGATAATGTGCGGGCAACATTCCCACACAATTGATGAATCAACCCTGCTCAGGACTTCCTTTATGTCTTGCATCTGTTGGTCTCATATCATCCCTCACAGATATAATGATCTGAAACTTCTAGCCACCTGGTCCTTCCCCCAGACTTGCAAGCCGAGCTTGAATCTACACACCACTCGGCTTTCTTTTTCCTTGCCCCACATCTCTGGAATGCATTACTAGATTACATACGGATAGAATCCTGCTATTCAAAATTCAAAAAGACTCTTAAAACCCATTACTTTGAGTCGGTGTTCCTGGATTTAAGGGATCAGGGATAGCCTGGAGAGATGACATGCTTGCTCAGCCTCTGTTTCAGGGTGTTTGTATTTTATTTTTGTTGTTAATCTCCTTTCCTTTCTTGCATCTTTTCCCTATACTAGCTCTATTAGATTGGAGTTCCCTTCCCCTTTCCCGTCGTTTTTTTTAAATTGGAAACTGCTTGATGCCTAACCGCGAAAGGCAGTAAATCAAATACAGAATAAACATAAACCTCAAGCCCAGGTAATGCAGGCCTCAAACGCTCCCACTAACCTTGCCACATTGGGAATGCCTCTTTCCTGCCCGGCCGCCATCCTGATGCACGCAACCAGGGTTGCATGGGGTTTTCAGCATGGTGCCCACGCTACATTTTAGTGCGGCTCTGAAAGCACACACTAACCCTGTGCTACTCTGGCAGTGCGCGTTAATAAACATGCCCCAGCAGATGCTAAATGTCAGTGGTCAGTCAAGGGCATCTCCAGGTAACACCAAAATTCTTTCCATAAACCAGCCTACTGTAAGAAGCAAATAACTTGCTTTTTAGTTATTTCTTTCCACCAGGTGCAAACATCTGGTGCTCACAGATGCTGTTTATGTGGCAGAGCTTGCTCGGTTACAGTAGGCCTTTACATGTTTCTTAATTGCTCATTTTTCAGGACTTGTTTGTTGCTACTGGAAATATACAACATGGGTTAATTACCACAGTAATTGGTTCTAATGTTGGCTCTCATCACATCTTATTCTTTCATTTTAGCTTTTGTTTAATGCTAATTTTGTTATGCTGTTATATCCTTAAGTGGAAAATTAAGATCTTTCTACCGCCTTAATTCTCTCCTACCATGCTATGCAGTGTTTTAATGCACTTTTACATGGAATATTCCCATTCTAGTGTATGGTCATACTAAATTTATCTGAGAATAGAGTCACGATCTAGGAGGGAGCTTTGTATGCACTGCTATAATATTCTTTTCTTATGAATACTGATATAGCCAACTTCCTACTGCCTTTATCAGAAAGGAGGAGTAAGGGAGTTCATTCCTATCAAGATGAAGGTAAACTTCAGGGTCAACCAAGTTAGTCAGTGTCCAGGGTTCAAAGTAAATTTTCTCAACTGAAATAATCTCAACAGTACATTTCAAGAGAGCTGCATCCAAACTTCATGTGCCAAAGGTAATATTGTTCTTCTTTTTGACCCACCACATCCCTATCCCAGGAGAATCCTGGTAACATGCAAAACAGCTGACACCACCAGCGTTCAGAATTTAATAGGAACTGAGGAAATACCATTAGGGACGCTTGTATTTCCTACTTTCTCTATTTGACTGGTTCCCAACAGCATTCCCCTGATTCAGTTTTTTTCCGAAAGACCCCCGTAGCTAGAGATCCAAGCTACTGAATTCCTCTCACACTGCAGTCTGCAGGTAAGGCACCCCTCCTGTTCACTACTTGTTGTATTGTATGGTACTCTGTGAATCAGATTAGGTACACTCTTTCTCCTTTGCCCTTTCAACACACTGGTGGTTGCTAATTTCAGCTTCTGAGAAACCCCTGGAGAACTCTTAATGAAACCCTCTTCTAACCTGAGAAGAGTCTCGCCTGATTCCTTCTCTAGATGACAGAATTTGTCCAGATGGTTTAATTCTGCCCATACCAGGCCAGCAATGAACTTTACTCCTAAACCAAGGCATGCGGAATATAATCTCAGTCTCTCAAATTCATTGCTAACGTTCACCATAGTACGTGCATCGTGTCAGAGAGAGCTTCCTTCTGGAGTTCATAAAATGCGACGTTTAAAGGGAAACGGGCACCCAACCTGATGGAAAATATTTGTTTGTTTTTATCACATTTTCTTGGTCTCTGACTGCATTTCTTGGTACTTGAGGATCTTTTCTCTCTCTCTCTCTCTCTCTCTCCACATAATGCACTGGATAATCAGATAACACGGACACTTCTATCACTGCCAATTCTCGTCTTTTTCTGCTTTATTTTATTTATCAGCATTTGGTAAACTGCCCATGGGGATAGCAGAGCAATTTACAATGAGTCCATACTATTAAAACAGTAATACAAATAAATAAATAAAAAAATATAAAATAAAATAATAATACAAGTAAAATAAAAAGTTCCAAACTCGGCCCATGTGCATACCCACGGGGAAAGAACACATCATAACACCAAAGCGCACACGTCTATGCTGGTCGGTATTTTATAATACTGTAGGTCTTTTAGGTGTGTATGAGGCTATGTACATGCAGGAACAACTTTATAAAATTACCTTCAAAATTATGTTCTAGTCAACATAGAATAATCAGATTTGAACAACAAATTTTTTTCTAAGATCATTCCAGTTCTAAAACCATCACAGAATCTCTAAGAGGAATAGAAAATCAGGACTTGAAGGAGACATTAGACAGGTAAAGGAAGCAAAGAAAACTAAACAGCTTTGGATCTAGTAGGGTTCAAATTAAGGGGCATGTTTGCTAAATGCACTAAACATTAGCATTTCACCACATGCTAAGCACACCACACTAACTGTAAGCATGGGGTACTATGGTAAAATCCCGTGCCTACCCATTAGCATGCAATGGGGCGGGTTGGGCAGGTTCGGGGCAAAATGTGGGTGTTGATGGTAAATCATGCTAGCGCAGGTATCATTGGCATGCATGAACTGTGAATGTTGCCATTAGTGTTGGTGCTTGTATTACCTCCTCAGGGAGGCACGCTAATTTATTTATTTATTTATTTAACCAGTTTTGTATACCACCTTATCCTTCAATCAAGGTGGTTGACAAGACAACAAAGGACTTACATGTTGAGGGCATGGGAAGATCAAATACAATACATTACAATATAAATACAGTACAAACAGTAAATTATAATATCTCATAGTGAAACTGGATATACAAGTTGATCAATTTAAGTTATTTGACCAAATAATTCTATGCATAAATAAGTCTTTAAAGATATGCGAAAGTCTTTGATATCTTCCTGAGCTCTTAATTCTTCAGGAATAGAATTCCATACCTCTGGTGCCAGGAAGGAAAATGCTCTTTTAGAGGTCATCTGTTTTGATCTATTGAAGTTTAAAGGTGTACTAAGCTTATTGGAGTTATGAGATCGTCTAGGTCTTAGGCTCTTGTCTTTGGATATTATATGCTGTAGAATATCTGCTGAAGATTGGTGAAAGATTTTGAAAATAATCATTAGGTTTTTGTATTTTGCTCTTGCAATAATTGGAAGGAAATGTAACTGTTTAAGGACAAGAATTATGTGATCAAATTTTGCAGAGCCAGTAATTATACGTGCAGTAGTGTTTTGAACTAATTGGAGAGGATGGATAGCGTTTTTAGGAAGACCTTGATACAAGACGTTTCCAAAATCAAGAAGGAGTGTTATGACAGCTTGACATACCATGCAAAAGTAATTTGTATTTAATATTGATTTTAGTCTTCTTATAATCTTTAAGCGATGGTATGCTTTAGCTGCAATTTTGTTTATATGAGATTTTAAGTTTAAATATTTATCTAAGGTTATACCTAAATATCTTACTTCATCTTTAATTTTTATTTCTTTATTTAATAGGTTAATTTCACTTGGTAGTTTTAAGGACTGACAATTCGATATGAACAATGCTTCCGTTTTGTCAGAATTTATTTTTAAATTGTTGTTATTGAGCCAATTCTTCATATCATTCAAACAGCTATTAATTTTTGTTGTATCAAAGGTATTTTGATCAATTGAAGTATAAATCATAATGTCATCAGCGTATAAATGATAATCCATTTCATGATGTTTAATAATTTGACATATGGGTTGAATATAGATATTAAAGAGGATAGATGATAAAGCAGAACCTTGCGGAATACCTTGTACAATCGTGAATTGTGAGGATTATTTGTCCCCATTTTTTACTAGTTGTGAATGATTGGTTAAGTAAGAAGCGAACCATTTTATTGTATTGTTGGATAAGCCAATATTTTGTAGACGTTGCAGCATTATTGAGTGAGACACAGTAGCAAATGCTGCTGAGACATCGATGAAGATTAATAGAAATAATTTGTTTTTGTCAAGACCTGTTATAAGATTATTAAAGAGAGAAATCAGTAGCGTTTCCACATTGTGATTTGGTTTAAAGCCATGCTGATATATATCCAGTGGGTCATGTAAGTCAATGTGATCTTTCAGTTGTTTTTGTACTACTTTTTCTATAATTTTTGATATAAAAGGTAAACTTGAAATAGGACGGTATGACTTGGGGTCAGTGATGTCTAGTGATTTACCTTTATAGATTGGTCGAATTATAGCTTTCTTTAGTATAGATGGTAAATGTCCTTGTTTTAAAGAATTGTTGACGATATTTGCAATGTGAAAACTAATTTGATTTTTAGTACTTTTAATCCATTCCACTGGACATGGGTCAGCTGGGGAAGTTGTTGTATTAATTGTGCTGATTATATTTTCAATTTGTTTTGAATTTGGTATAGAAAAATCCTTCCAGACTTTTGTGAATTCGATGCAAGGTTTCATCCAAAATTGGTGGTCTTGTGATGTAGGTAAGCTGTTTGGCGAAAGTGAATTTTTGTTTATCAGGTAGTTCGCAAATAGTTGGGGATCTATTTGATAGTCACTATATGAAGTGTTCACTTTTGTGAGTTGTTGAACAATGTTAAAGAGCTCCCTTGGTTTATTAGCTGCTTTCATTATTAGATTTGTATGGTATTGTTGTTTACGATAATTTATTAGCTTATTGTATTCTATTTGCTAAACATTAAATAGAAATTTTATATCTTGAGATTTAGTTAGTCTCCATTTACGCTCACGTTTTCTTAAAATGCGTTTTGTCTCCCTGATTTCATTTGAATACCATGGTGCATTTTTCTCCCTGCGTGTTTGTGCTTTATTATTTTTCAGGGCTATAGCAGCATTTGAAATGATGTTGTTCCAATTTTTGATGGCTTTATCCAATTCAGTGTAGTTTTGTTGCAACTGTGGAATAATTTCTTTAAGAAAATCTTCTTTATGGAAAGCTTTAAATTTTCTAGTTTTGTAATCACTTGTTAAGTTGTTGGATGAAGTTTGAAGATGCAAGGAAAATGAAATTAGATAATGATCAGACCAAGGTACTGGAGTAGCTTTTGGGACTGTAATTTGATTTTGTGAAAATAGTTGCTCTGAGCAAAAGATCAAATCTGGAGTGGTTCCATGTTGGTGCCTAGGCTGGTTAATTATCTGTTGATAAGAGTAAAGGCGCGGGCAGGGTCCCGGCGCCTGCAGGTAACCGGGTGCTCGGCCTGGTGCGGGACCCTGCCGCACTGGGAAGAAGCCGGGGGTGATGTGGGCGTGCACGTCTCACGACGCCGATTGCATCCTTTGAATTGATTGGCTCCGCCCAGGTGAGCATGCGGGGGAGCCAATCGGAGGAGATCACATGTGCTCAGGGTGCAGTAGGAGCCGAGCACATGTCGGGAGTCTGCGGAGGCTGATCACGTCGTTTTTTGGTGCGTCGGAGGCTGCGGGCGGTAGCAGTTGCGGCGGAAGGTCCAGAGGACGGGACGCATGAGCGGCGGTGTGTAGCGGTAGGCGGAGTGTCGGGAGAGCCCCGGAAGCTGTGCGGTGGGGTGAGCGGGGTACTTGCCAGCTTCCTACAGCCTGCAGACTGCTGGGACGTCACGGGCCATGGCTGAGCACGGTGCATGAGGCCCGCAGAATCAGGCGAGTTGGGGCTGCGGAAATACTATTTAGGAGGGGGAGAATTGAAAGAGAAGGGCTGAGGGCTGGTGGGTATAAAAACAAAACAAAACATAAAACATAATCTGCTGCAACTGATTAGCTAGAAGTTTAAGGGGATGCCGGGAAGAAAAGGCCACCGGGGGGGCGGACTGGGGACCAGATGGGCGGAGGGGTACAGGATGGGGGGATCTCTAGAGGGCGGGGGGTGGTCAGGAAGGGTCGGGGGGGCCGACGGGTGTGGCGGACTGCTCTGCCTCACAACAGGGGTGGGGAGGGCCAGGTGGCCGGCACGTGGTCGGGCCGGGCACTCCCTGGTAGCAAGGAGGTCAAGGGGGGAGCAGCCGAGCTCAGGGACAGGGCACCGGGAGCCTTCTAGAGGCTGGTGGGCTAGAGGGAGATGCATCAGTGCTTACAACAGGGGCTGGGGGACAGGAAGGTCCCCAGGGGGAGCTGGATGCTAGTATGGACACGGGTGGGGACTAGATGTCCGCCGGGGTACGGGGGTACCGGTCCATCCAGGGATGGTAGAGAGAGGGGGTCCTTGGGGCGGGCATGGGCATGGCGTAGCCAGGTGGGGGGCTAGATGCGATTGGGCTTCGGGGAGTGGATCAGTGGGGTCGATGGACTATGGAGCGGTGGGGCGTCAGTACGCCTGGGATCAGTGTATGGGGGGGCCAAGGCCTGTCATGGGCCGATTGGGCGGGGGTGTGGCAACCGATGTGGTCTGCGGGTATTTCCCCCCCCCCCCTGCTTTTCTGTTTATTTCTTCACAGGTGCCTTTTCTGGCATCGCCGGGACCGGCGCAGAGACCAGCGGAACGACTGATGGAGACCAGAAATGCCACGTCCGCTACACCACGCAGGGGCCTGGTTGTGGGAGCGGAGGCTTGCGGTGTGAGTGAGGAATGGCTTGCGGAGTGAGTGAGGAATGCGGGAGCGGAGGAGTGTGGTGTGTGGATTCAGCGCAAGGGGTACAGTGTCCGACGGCGATGGCTTCAGGGCCCATGGCTGTGGAGGGTGAGTCCCAAATTGACGAGGGTGCATAGGGTGAGGGTAGCAGCGTGCGGGGTGGACGGTCGGGAAAAGTGAGGCAAAAGAGGAAGCATACGTGTCGGCGGTGGTGAAGTTTGGCATCGTCGCCTTCATCGTCTTCGGGTTCGTCGAGGCCGTCTTCATCGGAGGGCGAAGGTGGGGGGCCAGAGGTGCGAGAAGCGGCGGCAGCGGTGAGTGGTGCATTGGGGGGGGGGACTCCGAATTTGGCGACCTTGTCGGAGTTATGGGAAGGAGTTCTGAGGAAGCTTAGATGAAGAATTCACAAGCGGAAATACATTGACATTTTCCGCCTGCTGGAGGGGCTTAAGCGGTCCAGAGAGAGCAGGAAGAAGCGCAAGGAAGACGAGAAAGCGGGCCGAATTAGGAAGGTGTCTCGGACGATTGTGAACTGGATGCGGGCTTTCCTGTGGCTGGCTAGTGTTTGGGGGTGACATTATCTGGGTCAGAATGGAATGTTGCTGGCATATGCTGATTCGATATTAGAAGCCTCGCAGATCCATGAAGGTTGGTCGTGGCTTAATTATGATGAAAGGTTTAGGGATAAAATGGAGGAGAACAAGTTGTTAACCTGGGGCATGCAGGATATCAACTTATGGCTCACCCAGATGTCAGTTAGGGCGTTAGTGGGAGGGGGCTTGGGAAAAGGATGGGCGGCGTCCACCACGGGGACGAGTCGTTCCTTTCGGGGCGGGGGAGCCGCTGTGCTCAGTAGAGTGGTGGCCGGCAGTGGGGGGGGGGACGTATGCTGGTGTTTCAATAAGTCCACCTGTCCCTTCCCGGATTGCAAGCTCCGGTACGTCTGCTCGGCCTGTGGCGGAGGACATTCCGTGGCAAAATGCCTTAAGAGAGGTATGGGGTTGCCCACTCCGCAGGCCCTTAAGTAGCGGAGGGGAGTTCGACGTGGCACCGACGCCTATACAGGTGGAGGTTTTGAAGGGGTGGCGTAGGCAATACCCAAAGCGAAGGGATAGGGCAGTTTTGCAGTTTGGTTTTGTCATACCGGTGCAGGGAGTTGTGTCATGGCAGCGCGTAATTCCGCATCGGTGAGACGTTTTTCGGCTGTGGCGCAGGAGAAGTTGGCGGTTGAATTGAAGTTAGGTAGGGTGGCTGGGCCTTTTACTCAGCCCCCTTTCCGGAAGTTTGTTGTATCCCCTTTGGGAATTATTCCCAAGAAGGAACCGGGGAAGTTCCGGATGACTGACAATTTGTCGTGTCCGGTGGGGGCCTCGGTGAATGATCACATACCGCGCAAGTGTTGTACAGTGCGCTATGCTTCGTTCAACAGGGCAGTGGAGTTGGTCAGGCAGGCGGGGTGCAGCATAGTGATGGCGAAGGTGGATATCGAGTCGGCGTTTCGTCTGTTGCCAGTTCATCCCACTTCCTTTCATTTGCTAGGTTTTTGTTTTGCCAATGTGTTTTATTTCGACAAGTGCATGCCGATGGGTTGCGCGGTGTCATGCGCCTATTTTGAAAGGTCCAGTACCTTCCTGCAGTGGGCGGTGGCGCGCCGGGTGGGTAGGTCTGAGGTGGTGCATTATTTAGATGACTTCTTGTTTTTGGGAGCTCCGCACACGACAGCGTGTACAGAGCTGTTGGAAGGTTTTGTGAGTGTTGTGGGTGAGTTGGGAGTGCCTTTGGCGGACAGGAAGACGGAGGGACCGTGTACTAGGCTCACCTTCTTGGGAGTTGAGTTAGATTCCGATCAAATGGTGGCGCGCTTGCCGATGCAGAAGGTAGGTAAGTTGCGGGTTCTGGTTGCGAATGTGTTGGCTTCCTCGAAATTAACATTGAAGGAAATGCAGGCTTTGATTGGCTCGCTTAACTTTGCGTGTAGAGTGATTCCGATGGGTAGAGTATTTATACGCCATATAGTGGCAGCAACAGCAGGGGTGGTGAAGCCACACCACCACATTCGAGTTTCCAGGGTTATGAGGAAGGACTTGCTGGTCTGGGACGTCTTTTTCAAGGATTTTAATGGGATGTCGGTCATACGGGAAGCTGAGCGTTCGAGCGAGGAGTTACAACTGTTTATGGATACAGCTGGTGGTGTAGGGATGGGAATTTATTTCTGTGGAGTGTGGTGTGCTGATAAATGGCCGAGAGAGTGGTGGGAGGAGGGTCTGTTAAAGAATATAATGTTTTTGGAGTTGTTTCCGATGCTAGTGGCGTTGGAGTTGTAGCCGGACAGGCTTCAGAATCGCAAGGTGGTGTGGTGGTGTGATAACGAAGCAGTGGTGAGTGTCATTAATTATTACACTCCGCGATGTCTGCAGGTGGCGGCACTGATGAGATTGGTAGTGCTTACCTGTTTGCGCCTGAATGTTGTGTTGAAGGCCAGATATATTCCAGGTCATACTAATGTAATTGCGGATGCTTTTTCCCATTTGCAGTGGGACCGGTTTCGGCAGCTGACTCCGGAGGCGGATCTGGAGGGGCGTGTTGTCCCTTGGAGCTTATGGAATGGTGGCCTGCTGAGATGAAGGAGCTGCTTCGGAGTTCGGTGGCTGAGAGGACCTCGGACGCTTACCAGAGAGGTTGTGCGCAGGTGGTTGCCTTTTTGAGGGCGCGGGCGTGGAAAGGGGGGCCTGTGACAGATATATTTCTTGGGCAGTATATTATCAGTGTGAAGGGGCAAGGGGTGTTACAATCATCGGTGCATAGCCATCTGGCCGGTTTTGCCTTTTTCACGAGAGCTGTCGGATGGGATTCCATGGGCGGTGGATTCATGGTCCAGAGGCTGTTGCGGGGCTGGGAGTGTTTGCGGCCTACTCCTCGGGATCGGCGGCTGCCGATTACGCACGAGTTACTCATGAGCCTATGTAGGGAGTTACCTAAGGTTGCAGAGTTGCGATACAAAGCCATTCTTTTCCATGCAGTGTTTAGTTTGGCTTTCTTTGGTGCTTTTCGGGTGGGGGAATTGGTGGCAAACTCTCGGAAGGCAGGAGTAGGGAGTAGCATGCAACACCAACATGTGCATTGTGGCGGCGGGCAACTACGGGTTCTCCTGGCAAAATCCAAAACGGATCAGAGTGGGAAGGGTCTGTGGGTGGTATTGAAGGAGATTGGGGGGCCTACCTGCCCAGTAGCTGCTATGCAGGAGTACTTGCGGGTGCATCCAGTAGTAGCGGGAGGGCTGTGCACTGCGATGCACGGTTGCTGACACGGTTTCAGGTGTCGGCGGTGTTGCGTATGGTATTGCTACGAGTGGGCGAGGACCCTAGTCGCTTTTCTGCGCACTCTTTTTGCATCGGGGCAGCGACCAGTGCGGCGGAGTTGGGTCTGTCGGGGGAGTAGATTCAAAGTATTGGCAGGTGGCGGTTCAAGGCCTTCAAAGGATATATCTGTTTATGACGGGTGGGGGGGGATATGCGGGGGTGATTCTAATTGTTCATTTCTTTTGCAGATGGTCTTGGTGTTGCGGGATTGTTGGATTATGGGGCACTCCTTCGTGTACTGGGCTGGTCAGCAAGCAGCGGTGCGGCCAGTCGGGCTGAACCTGGGTTTCGATCCAGAGGTGGTGTCAGTATCATGGCTGGGCGAACGGGGTCTGCGGTGGACGCAGCTGTTGCCCTTGCTATGACATCAGTGGTGCCTACGCAAACAGCCAGACATTTTGCTGTTGCATCTTAGTGGCAATGTGTTGACATCATGGACATGCAAGCAGCTGATTAACGCAGCAAAGAAAGATCTGGCTGTGGTGCTGCGGTGGTTTGCGAGGGTGGTGCTGATCTGGTCTGACATTATACCCAGACCGGCTTGTTGGGGACAGCGGCGGTGATTTAGGGGCCTCACGAAAATTAATCGGCAGATTGGGCAGTGGGTGTGTGAGATGGGGGGGGTATCAAGTGCAACATGCGTGGGTGGAAGTGACTTGTACCGGATTGTATAGGAGCGATGGAGTTCACCTATCTCCGGTGGGGGTGGATTTACTGTTGAACGATTGGCAGAAAGCAGTGGAGAGGGTAATTCAGGACAATGCCCACTGGTCGCAGCTTGGTAATGGGGGGGGCGGCTCAGACAGTCAACAGGTCTGAGCCAGTGGCAGGATCCCGGAGGTTTCCGGGGTCCGGAGCCAGAGGCTACTTGGGCGGGGGGTGGGGTGCCCACAACCCGGATAAACCCTGGCAGACTTATGCTACTGACATGGCAGAGTCGGATAAGGGTGGTAGGAACTTGGCCGGTGGCTTGACTGTGGCAGGGGCGGAGGCGAGGTCACCTTGCTAATTGTACGGCTGGTGACGGATCGCTCCGCTGGGAGTTTGGGTTGTTGTTGTTGATTATTGTTCAGAGTGTTCTAATGTTTGATTAATAATAAAGCTGCAACCAGTTGCTTCCAAGAACAGTGTCGTCGTTTTTTTGTAACCCACGAGTTGGGGGGAACGGTGGGGATGCGGGGGGGGGGAGAGAGATAAGGAGGGGTGAGTGGTGGTCGAAAGAAGGAGGGTGAGCAGCGGGTCCAGCTACCCGGTTACCTAACGATTTTACTGCATTTAGGAAAGTTCTGGACTCATTAGAAGGTGATGATGATAGATTTTAATCACCTAGTGCAATTAGTGGTTTAATTTGAGAGCTATATGTGCACATTAATTTCAAAATTGTTGAAAGGTGATCCTTTGCAGCATTAGGTGGTCTATATGTGAGGCAAATATTGAGATGGTGGTTTGATATAATAATTGAGGTTGATTCAGTAGAATTATTCGTTGTGATAGATTTAAATTTATAGATTGTTTTTGCTAATATTAGGATTCCTCCTCCTTTTTTATGTTCTCTAGGACAATTAAATATTTCATAATCTAAAAGGGTAATCTTATTTAAAATAATTTGATCTGTGTCTTTTAACCAAGTTTCTGTGATGCAAATGATATCAAGATTATGATCTTTGATATAATCATAGATAATGTTTGGCTTATTTCTTATTGACCTTGCATTTATTAAGACACATGAAATAGGTGAATGAAGAATTGGGTTTCTGGTGCTACGTTAAAATGATGAAGAATGAATTTTATTTAATTTTTTATCTTTTTGTTTATGATGATGATGGTATTTGAAACTATTATTATTATACCTAACATAATTTGGACTAATAGGATTAATTACTATAGCGTTTGGTAAAGCTTGCTGTGTAAGAAATAACATATTAAAATAAAGAAGTATATATTGATATGTTGTATGCATGTTTGAGAAACTTGTGTAAACGTTAAAGGAGTTAGATAATTGAATTGTTTTAAATTAAGAAGGTAAACTTTAAATTACATATGATTACATTCACTATATTATAGTTTTATGCTTGCTATGTTTAGGAGACGATAACAGATTATTTGGGTTTACAAAGTGAGTTGATAGGTTAATTAAATGAACTTTTAAATTAAATTAAATTACTTGCTTACCATTATTTTCTTAGTTTTAATGTTGATAGTTTTGCGTTTTCTGCAATGTCCCCCACCTAAGGACCACGCCTGACAGTGGCAGCTCCTAACGGTATCAAGGCTCCTCCCCCTAGCCCCGATTGGTAGATTAAGCAAGGGAATGCCTTAGATGTGATCAGGCAAAGAGCTGCTTGATGATACTTAAATCAGCTGTGCAGGACAAACAGGCAGTCTGATCCAGATGGTGGCAGCTCCTAACGGTATCAAGGCTCCTCCCCTTAGCCTCGATTGGTAGATTAAGCAATGGAATGCCTTAGATGTGATCAGGCAAAGAGCAGCTTGATGATACTTAAATCAGCTGTGCAGGACAAACAGGCAGTCTGATCCAGACGGTGGCAGCTCCTAACGGTATCAAGGCACCCATCTGCCACTTAGTGTGATAAGCCATGGCTCCAATGTGTTAATGGCAGGAGGTCATGGAGACATGTCCTTAAAGGTTAGCATGAGCTTCTGCACTAATTCTTGGGGTCAAATGCTTGCAAACATGCCCCTAAGATAGTTATTAGAATTTGAAAGGGAAATGGTACTGATGTGGTCAAAACAGCCAAGTAATTGGATATCATTAGCATAAAGGAATATGCTGTTGCCAAAGCCCAGAAGTATAGTAGCTAAAGAAGCTAAGAAGATGTTAAAAAGCAAAGGCATCAATATGGAGCCTTGTGGGACTCCACAGGAGAGAGGGGCTGGGCTTAAAATTGAATTATGCTTCTAAATCCAGAAAAAAACCTGTGAGAAAAGACTGCAACCAACTGAATGCCATCCCATTTACACCCCTGTCTAGAAGTCTTCCGAGCAAATGGGAGTAATCCACCAAGCTCTATGTTATCCTGGTTCTCTTCTTTTCTATCACACTTTCAGTATTTATTCTGGTGGATCCTCCTTTGCTGCTATCCCACTCTCAGATGGTGCACCCCAAGGATCTGTCTTGGGTCCACTCTTTTGCCAAGCTGAAGTTGAAAAAGAGCAAGCCGCTAATGAATGTAGCAAAATATGACCTTGAGAATATACTGGAATTTAAAAACTGCCTGCGAAATTGATTTACTGCTTTAGATACAAATGACAGAGCTCCAGAAGAGTTATGGGATGACATCAAGAAGGTTGTGTTGGAAGAAAGCAAGACGTCTCTACAAAAGGTGAAAGAGCAAAAACAGCCAAAATGGATGACCGAAAAAACTCTGAAAATTGCCCAGAAATGCAGAGAAGCTAAAGCCAGAGGAGAAAGAGAAGCAATCACAGAACTCAACAGAGATTTCCAACATGCAGCAAGACAAGACAAGGAGAAGTACTACAATGACGTATGCAAGTAAAATATTAGAGGAAGAGCAAGATCGGCTTTCCTAAAGCTACTAGAGTTAAAGAAAAAGTTTGACTTGTTCAAGCCATGGCATTTTCAATAACATCATATGAATGCGAAAATTGGACATGGAAAAAGATAGACAGGAAGAAAATTGATGCCTTTGAATTATGGTGACAGCGATAAATACTGTGTATACCATGGACTGACCAAAGAACAAACCAGTCAGTACTAGAGGAGATCAAACCTAAGCTTTCTTTAGAAGCTCAGAAGACAGGACTTTGACTTTCATACTTTGGACACATCCTATGAAGACAGAGATCATTAGAGAAGGACATCATGCTTGGCAAAGTAGAAGGTCAACGCAAAAGAGGAAGGCCAGCAATGAGATGGATCGATACAATAACAGCAGCTACAGGTGCCAGTCTGTCAACAATGAGCCTCCTGACCGAAGACTGAACACAATTTAGGAGAATTTTCCAAAGGATCGCCATGAGTCAACATTGACTCGACGGCATTTAACAACAGTCATCTCCCGTCTAGACAATTGCAACCTGCTCCTTGCTGGTCTCCCTCTGAATCATCTCTTTCCCCTTCAATCTATTCAAAACTCAGCTGTGTGGCTAATTTTTTGTCAGCCTCGATATGCTCATATAACCCCTCTTCTCAAATCGCTTCATTGGTTTCCTATGCACTTCCATATCCAGTTCAAACTTCTCCGACAGACTTCTAAGTACACTCATTCTGCTGCTCCTCACTACCTTTCCTTTCTTATCTCTCCCTATACCTCCCCTTGGAAACTCAACTCTTCTAGCGGATCACTTCTGGAACAAACTACCTGAGTCTGTACATCAGGCGTCATCTCTGGCCCTTTTCAAATCCAGGCTAAAAACTCACCTCTTTGAGGCTGCTTTTGAATCCTGATCCGTTTAGTCTCCTATGTGTTTCCTTCCATTCCCTAGATGTATCCTTGTCCTCAGCTGTTGTTTTGCCTGTCTTAACTAGATTGCAAGCTCTGATGAGCAGGGACCATCCTTTACATGTATCTATACAGCTCTACGTGCGCCTTGTAGGACTATACAAATGGTAAGTAGTAGCGGTAGTAGTAATGTTGCTGTGATATCTACAAGGACTAAAAGAGAATGCTTATCTTCATCAAAAGACACTTGAATCTGACCTAACATAGATACTAAAGATCTTTTTGTGCTATGCCTCATTCTGAACCCAGGTGCTTGAAATGCAAACATTTGTTTTTTGCCAAAAAAAAGGTGGGCAGAGAATTCAAAACCATGTTTTAATGATTTTTTGAGAGAAAAGATAGTAGCATAATATATGATGGCAGATAAAGACCAGTATGGTCTATCTAGCCTGTCCAGTAAGGTGGCTAGAGAAGGAGGTACGCTGCTCCGTGCAGGTCACCCCCTCTATACCTTTGTTTAAGGTTATTGGATATTGGATTGGAGTATTGGTTATTGGATATTGCTGAGAAACTAGAAGGATTTCAGTGATCAAGATTAGGTTTCTTTATCAAAGGTTCCACATAGGCCACTTGCCACTTGTGAGGCATGTTTGGAAAAAGCTTAAATTTATCATATCACAAAGTGAAAGAGATTTAAAACAGGATCAAGAAATCAGGGAGGGGGGAAAAAGTCTACCAAAGAGTGTTTTTCCCAAGGATATTACTGACATTTTTGGAAAGGAGCTAAAGAACATTTCCCTTAAGAAGATGATGGAAATTTGGAAATTTTCTGAAGGTTTTATAGATCAATCTGAACAATGATCTGAAATACAAGTTAAAAAGATTGAGTTCCCTGGAGGAGCAAAAAAAATATCATTCATCTTTTCAATATTAAAAATAAAAGATCTAAACTCTTCTACGAGAGGGTCAATAGAAGAGAGGGGGGACAGAAGTTTGGAAATTATTCAAAAGAGGCTACATGAAGAGTTGCCAGAACCCTGAAGAAAAAAAAAAAAGTTTCTTAGCCTTCTGAATCCTCGGCCTATAGGTCTGTTGGAGAAATTTACTAATGCTTTTTTTCTGCAAAACATCTATTTTTCAGTCATGGCAGTCCTTTAGATATATGTTCACTGGGGGAGGGGGCAACTTTATCTAAAGTAGCCTGCAATACCTCATTCCAAACAGTAGCTTGACTATAAATTGAACGCAAAGAACAATTCTCAGGGTGATGAAGATCTTCAGCTAGGAGGGATAAATCAACATTAGGGAGTTTTCTAGATATCCTCCTGACCCCAGAGGAAGGGTAAGTAATAGAAGAGGAGAAAGGTAATTGAAAAGAAATAGGAAAATGGTTGGTCCATGACATAACGATATAATAGAAAGAATTATTTTTCATCAAACGGGAATATCGGAAGTAAAAATAATATCCAAGCAATGACCTACTGAGTAGAGGGAGGGGGGGACAGTAGAAAAGAGATTTTCATCTGATTGCTGATGCTGTGTTGGGCAAAATATTGGCTGGGCATGGCCCCAGTGGCCTACCCTATATATACACTGCCCTTGGAAGCTACTTGTAAAATATCAGCTCAAAAAAAAAAGTTAAATAGCTGAAATGATTAGTTACTACCATTTTAATTTTAGTAGTCAGAGACAATAATTAAGTTGCAACCACATGGTTTTGCTTTAAATTTGAAAAAAGAATTAGAAGCTCTCTGGTTCAGGGAACCGGAGTCTGAAACCCCTGCAACCAGCCCCTATACTCAGGAAGTCATGATATCATTTTTACCGTGCCAACAGTCATTAATAAAACTGCAGATTTTTAAATTCTGATTTATATAGGAGTGAGAAAATGAAAATTTAGTGTGGAATGTGGTGTTAGGGTAAAGGCTCTGAGGGGGCGGTGCCTTTGTTTGATCAATACTGCTTTCTATGCTGGACCTGAAAAGAGCATTTACTGTTGTAAATAGTTGGTTTTCTGTCAGTGCCCTTGTGTCTTTGTCTCTTCCGAGGTAAATAATTCATGTCACCTGAAAGTGCTAGCACTGCAGTGAACAGTTTATCTGTGTCAATGGTCTTCATGGTTTACCTATGTCAATATCTATCTGTTGCTTGGATTGATGATTTCAGAACGCACGTGAGTATGAAATAACCATTAAACCTCATGCTGTAGTGTAGATGATAAATTAGCCTCCCTAGAAGCCTTTGAGTTTAGCTTGATTGTTCCAGCATTCCATTGCTCCATCTTAGCATTAATTCACCTAACAACTGCAAGAAACATCTTTTGAGCTCCACATGATCGCCGGTTCTATTTTTAGACACCACTGTGCTGTATTCTGGACACCTCGCACACAGCACAGCCTTTTATTTTCTATTCATTCACAGCCACAGACCCCTGCTCAGCCTCCCACCGCATCATATCGGCCTTTTCCTACAAACCCTCAGAAGCCAAGCGGAACACCTCTCGTCCCCATCCCTCCCACCCTCCTAAAGAAAAATTCATGGCCCGATTGTACCTTTTACAAATTACGACACGAGAGAGTCAAAAACTGAAATAACAAATACTGTTGAAAGAAAGCCCCCCTCCCCCATAAAGAAGAGCTAGTCTATTCTTACATCCCTCTCAGTTTCTCTCCCACTTTCCAGTTTCAGAAGTTCAGCTTATTTCGCTGTGGACTCATGACCTAATAGCAAAGCCCCTTCCATGAAGCAGCGAGCATCATCCTTTCAACTATTCCTCCTGGTGAGCTCCTCAGGGGTCTAATACTGTTGTCTCAACACAAAGAAAGAAATTCAGAGGACTGAGAGCATCAAGCAACTGTGAATACAGAGGCACACTGTGAAACACCAGGTTGAATAGATTTCTTAGACCATACCTACAGGAAGGGGAGAAAAGCCCTATGGCGAAGCTGATCTCAAATCTATAAAGCAAAACTCAACTGCCCGTCCTTGGAGATATAGATAGATAGATAGATAGATAGATAGATAGATAGATGTATGAAACACTTCAATTTATAATCCAGATTGCTGAGTATTTTGCAAATGACAGTGAGACTGATATAATCATACAAAAGTTACTGGAGGCTCAGACGCCCTCTTGGCACGAAATATAGAATAGGACCTTACGAATGGTTATAATCCTATCAGCAGTATCGACATGCCATTCAAAGAGAACAGTGCCTTGCAGTGCATTGCAAAATAGCTGAAAGAAAGGCAAGTCTTCTGTGACATATTTACTCAAGCATTCAAACATTTCTGAGCTATGCTGTTCCTTTTTTTATTTCACTTTCCCCCTACTCTCCTCGGCTCTTTTCTAGCAAAGCTGTCGATCCCCATACAAACTCTTATAACCACATATTACATCGCAAGTAGTGATAACTGGAGGACAATGCTACAGTATCATGTAGGAATAATCTGAACAAAGACTGCAATAACCATAGAACTCTAATAAAACATAATTGTATTTCCATTTAAAGTATTCTTTGTGCTCAGTTAATAAGTTTGGCTGCATATGGTGATACCTTACAAGCTGCCTGACCTCTCTCATTTACTGCCAGGATTGTTACTAGGGGTAAGGTAAAAAGCCACCCCATTATCCTTTGGAGCAAGCCTGTGAGTCTAAAAACATGCAAGCCCAAAGAGAAGGCAGCTGCTGAATACAGCCTTCGTTTGGGGCACTGTTTTGGCTAGGAACTTCCTAGCCCACTGTGTATCTGACCTGCCTTCTGTTGAACCCCCACCTCCATCCGTGGTCAATGTGTCTCCTCTTTTATTCCTTACCTTCACGGCAGACATGCTCTCTCCCTTTTTTCCATCCAAACAAATACTCCCTCCATTTCTTCCTGCTTACAGGTTACCACTTTTCCCATCTACCTACACCCTAGAGTCTGCTTCCCTCTCTCCTCCCCACACCATGACTATATCACTTTTCCACAAAGTAGGACACCACCATTTCAGGTCCTATCAGCTTAGATCCTGCTTTCACCCCCTACCTCTGCCCATCCCAATACCTGATTGCCTATTTCTTCCCTCACACCCTATGCCTTCCGAATCCTGAGTACGTATTCTTGTGCTTTTGTACGTCAATCAATTTGGGGTCAATTTGGTTCAAAACAAATCTGAGCTGCCCCTATTCTAAGTGCCAGGGAGGGGATGGGGCAGAGGAGTAGTGAGAAGAGGAAAGGTGGTGATATGTAATTTTGGGTCAATTTCTGTGTGTTCTCTATTGGGACATAATGTAAATATTGTCAAGCACTTCTATGAAACAATGGAATATGCTCCACAGTATCATGAAGGCCTAGATTAGTCTCAAATCCAGGATAAGACATGGAGTACAATCCTACTACATGTAGAATCAGAGCTGGCTCCAGGGTTGGATCAAGGTGTTGCTGCCCAAGGCAAATCTTAAGTTTTATACTCCTCTTCCCCCTCCCCAGCTGTCAAAATCTATGATTTGGCTTTAAATGTCCTGCTCTTTGCTATCCCCCAGAAGTTGCCACCCCAGGTGGCTACATAGTTTACCTAATGGTTGGGCTGGCCCCATGAAGAACACCCCACCACATTTCATTTCTGCTTTCAACCAAGAAACTTGTTGTACATGTGAACTCTGATTTCTAAACAGTTAACAAATAAAAAACACTATTTGCTACTTTCATTGTAAAGAACATATAAGAAAAAGTACTATATGCTTATAGAGGAAATTAAGGACATCCAGGCTGAAGAAAGATATCGAGTCACAAAGAGTTAACATGTTACAACACATGTGCACAAATCCAGGAGGGAGGAGTGGTCTAGTGGTTGGGGCAAGGTACCTCAGGCTGGAAGGTTGGGGGCTCAAATCCCACAACAACCTTAAAAACATAGAAATATGATAACAGAAAAAGACCACATAGCCTATGTAGCCTGTCCTTTCACATGAACAACTATAACAGTCCCCTTTTTTACCTTTAGAGATCCTCTTTGTTTGTCCCGTGCTTTTTTGAATTCAGTTACTGTCCTCATCTCCACCACCTCCACTGGGAGACTATTCCACGGATCCACCACTCTTTCCGTAAAGAAATATTTCCTCATATCACTCCTGAATCTATCCCCCTTCACCCTCATCCCATGTCCCCTCATAGCAGAACTTGCTTTCAATTGAAAGAGGCTCTCCACCTGAACATTTATGCCATGGAGGTTTTTAAACATCTCAATCATATCACCATTATCCCGCCTTGCCTCTAAGGTGTACATATTAAGATCCTTAAGTCTGACCCCTTGTATGCTTTATAATGAAGACCACTAACCATTTTAGTAGCCACCCTCTGCACCGACTCTATCCTGTTCACATCCTTTTTTAAGGTGCGGTCTCCAGAATTGCACACTATACTCCAAATGAGGTCGCACTAAAGACTTATACAGAGGCACCATCACCTCCTTTTTTCTGCTAGCCATTCCTCTCTGTATGCACCCAAGCATCCTTCTAGCTTTTGCCGTCACCTTTTCTACCTGTTTAGCTACTTTAAGATCATGAGACACAACCACGCCTAGGTCCCGCTCTTCTTTAGTGCGGAAGGAAGGACTGGGGTTTCTAGTCCCACAGGTGCTCCTTGTGGTCTTGGGCAAGCCACTTAACCCTCCATTGCCCATGTTCCCTGTAAATAGTTATCTCCACGTTATAATGCCCTGTTCAATGTAATTTCAGTTTGTTCAATGTAAACCACCTTGATATCATGAAAGGTGGTATATAAGAAATATTAAATAAATAATCCACCTTTAGGACTGCAATGCCCATAAACAGAGAGCCAGGAATCACCCTAGAGAGCAGGCAGGAGCCCCTCGTTGATTAGAGAGGTAGTGGAGAATCCTCTATCCTTTGGGTGCTTTCCAGAGCTGGCTACAATGGTATTGAGCACCTTAGGTAAACATTACATTTTACATCCCACCCCCACCCTCCCCAAAATTTTGTTAATTCAGCTCTAGAGTCATGATCATCCCTACACCACCCCTCCCACAATATTCCTGTACAAATGCAAAACTGGACACCATATTTTTGAATATTAAACATTGCTTTGTATGTTTGTGTGTGCCCGCTCTCCCTGCGGGTAAAAGAATGGGCTGCTGGTTTTATGAGTTTCTTTGAATGTCAGGATCTATTGCTTTGCCTTGACTGCTGCTGCTCTTTTCGCCCCCTCTTCCTTCCCCCCCCCCCCCCAGAAGCTGCTGCCCTAGTCAACTGCCTAGTCTTGTCAAATAATTGTGCCTATCTGCTGCTAACAAAATTTGATGCCCTAGCATATGACTGTGTTGCCTATGTCTAAATCAGACCCTCCACATGCATGACTCCCATGCTATGAACTTAAAATTGCAGAATGAATTATGAACTCTATTGCGATCTAACCTGACTATGAACTTTCTCCAGTTCTCCTTTGTTCACAGATTGTCCTGAGTCTTCCATGGTTGCGAGCAGAAGCTGCAAGTCTGACAGAAGGGCATGTGTCCTCTTCAGGTCTCGTCGGAGCCGCTTCTCCACATCAAAGTCTCGATGACCAATCTGCAGTCAGAACGCTTTCATTAGACCAATAGCCTTGAATGATATTGCAGGACATTTCAGCTAATAGTGCATGCAGTAGAATTCCATGAGGCTATAAAATTATGCAGTCCTGTGCGTAAAGAGGCATTTCACTTATCACCCTCAACAATGGAGAGGAAAGAATTTGTCTCTGGCAAATTTAGAGTCTTGCTGGGGGGTTTTCACAACTTTCACAGGTGCTCATTTTATAAGAGGGCACTTATTTTTAACTTATTTTATAAGGACACATGGACAACTATGGGGCATGTTTCCTAAAGTGAAGTAATGTATAACGCAGGGTTTAATTGTGAACTAAGCGTGCTGCGCTGTGACTGTGTGCTAAACCAGCCAGCGCAGTAAAAATCCCGTACTAACCACTTAGCACATGAGGGGGGGAGTTGGAGACTAGGCGGGTTAGGAGTGGAAAGTGGGCATTGACTGTACACTGCACTTAGTGCGGGGTGCAGTGAGCATGGCTGCACTTACTGCCACCTCGATGGATATTGGTAAGTGCACCCGCCTTAATTGCAATTGCCGGTTTAGCACACTGGGGTATTTCGCAGCATGCAAACTGTGGGGAACAAGCCAACCACACCCTGATGGTTAGCCAGGCCCATTTCCCTCTTAGTGCACTAGAGTAAACATGCCCTTGTGCGTCTTTAGAAAAAAGTAGCACAAATCTGGTGGAAACAGAAGCTAGACTGAAGCTGCAGATATTTATGCTGCTTGGGAGCAGGTGCAAACGTCAGTGCATAATGTCTGTATGTCTGTCTTTGTTTTATAAAATATGCACATAAATTGCAACCAGACCCAGTGCTACCATGAAGCAAACTAGACAGTTGCCTAGAGTGTCAGATATCCGAGGGGAGGGATAGCAGCAGCCAGGGCCGGCCCGTCCATTGAGCGAGAATGTTTTTTGCACAGGGCCCCGCGTTTCAGGGGGCCCCGCGCAAAAAACATTCTTTTGTAAAAGTAAAATTGAAAAAAAAAAAGAAAACCTGTCTCCTGCCGCTGTCGGGGCCGCCGCGGCAGAATCGAGCGTGCCGCGGGGCCCCCTGTACCCGGCACAGCCTCTCCTCCCTGTAGCAACTCTCTCTTCTGAGCTGCAGTCAGACGCGCCGGCTTGCAGAGCGCGAAGGGAAGAGTTTCCCTTTCGCGACTCTGTTAGGCCCGCGGGGGCTGATGGGAACTTCCCATCAGCCCCCGCGGGCTTAACAGAGCAGCGAGGGAAAAACTCTTCCCTCGCGCTCTGCAAGCCGGCGCGTCTGACTTCAGCTCCAACTAGAGAGCTGCTACAGGGAGGAGAGGCTGTGCCGGGTACAGGGGGCCCCGCGGCACGCTCGATTCTGCCGCGGCGGCCCCGACAGCGGCAGGAAACAGGTTTTCTTTTTTTAAAAAATTTCCCTGGGCTGGGCTGGGCTGGGCTGGGCGTTAGGAGTGGTGCTGGGCTGGGCTGGGCTGGGCTGGGGGTTAGAAGTGCTGCTGGGCTGGGCTGGGGGGGTGGTGTTAGGAGTAGTGATGGGCTGGGCTGGGCTGGGCTGGGCTGGGTGGGGGGGGGGTGTTAGGAGTAGTGATGGGCTGGGCTGGGCTGGGCTGGGGGGGGTGGTTAGGAGTTGTGATGGGCTGGGCTGGGCTGGTCTGGGCTGGGGGTGGGAGGTGTTAGGATTATTGATGGGATGGGCTGGGCTGGCGGGGGGGGGGTTAGGAGTGGTGATGGACACTGGGCTGGTTGGGGGGGTTAGGAGTGGTGTTGGGCACTGGGCTGGCTGGGGGGGGGTAGGAGTGGTGATGGGCACTGGGGTGGCTGGGGGGGTTAGGAGTGGTGATGGGTGCTGGGCTGGGGGGGTTAGGAGTGGTGATGGGCGCTGGGGGGGTTAGGAGTTGTGATGGGCGCTGGGGAGGGGTTAGGAGTGGTGATGGGCGCTGGGGGGGCTTAAACTAAAAATTGGGTGATGGGGGATTAGGACTGGAAATGGGCTGGTGGGATTAGGACTGGAAGTGGGTTGATGGGGGTTAGGACTGGTAATGGGCTATGGGAGGGCTTAAACTAAAAAATGAGTGATGGGGGATTAGGACTGGGAGTGGGCTGATGGGGAGGTTAGGACTGGTAATGGGCTATGGGGGGCTTAAACTGAAAATTGGGTGCGGGGGGGTTAGGACTGGAAATGGGCTGGTGGGATGAGGACTGGGAGGGGGCTATGGGGGGGCTAGGACTGGTAATGGGTTGGGGGGGTTGCTAGGACTGGAAATGGGCTGAGTGGAAGGGGGCTTGAACTGCAAATAGCTGTTGGGGATGGGGCTTGGAATGGAAATGGGCTGAGGGGAAGTGGGGGGCTTGAACTGCAAATAGCTGATGGGGACGGGGCTTGGAATGGAAATGGGCTGAGGGGAAGTGGGGGACTTGAACTGCAAATAGCTGATGGGGAGGGGGACTTGGAATGGAAATGGGCTGAGTGGAAGGGGGCTTGAACTGCAAATAGCTGATGGGAAGGGGGGCTTGGAATGGGCTCTTAGGGGAGGGAGCTAGGACAGGAACTGGGCTGATGGATGGGCTAGGATAGAACTGAGAATTGGGTGTTGGGGGGAGCTAAGATTGGAAATGGGCTGTGGTGGGGGCTTGGATTGAAATGGACTCATGGAGGGGCTAGAACTGGAAGTAGGCTCATGGGGGGCTTGGTTTAGAAATGGGCTGAGTGGAGGGGAGCTAGGATTTAACATGGGCTGATGGTGGGGCTAGGAAAGGACTAGAAATGGGCTGATGGGAGGCTGGTATTGGAAATGAGCTGATGAAGGGACTCGGATAGGACTGGAAATGGATGGGGGAGCTAGGACTGGAAATGGGCTGATGTGGGGACTAGAAGGGAGCGGATACTGGGTGGGGCTGGAACTAAAAGGGAGCTGATGTTGGGGGAGATTAGAAGGGGATGGGGCTGGGAGAATGAAATGGAGAGGGGAAAAATATTTTGTGTGGGAGGGAAGAAAAATGTACAATTGGCCGGGTATTGGGAGACTAAGTGGGGATTGAGGATGGAGGGGTAAAATTTGAGTGGATGAAATAGGAATGAGGAAAGAGCAAAAGGAGAAAGATTATTATGTTAAAGCAGATGTAGAGAGAGAATGGAAAAAACTAGAAGAGAAGAAAGGACAAATGGACAGCAGACGATGGAGAGATAGCAGAAGACACAAATAAACCAGAAGAAAGTGGCTGGAACAATTGCAACTGAAAAAAAAATGCACAAAAGGTACAAAGATATCTCTTTATTTTGAATTTATTAACTGGAATATGTCAGCTCTGGGAAATGTGCATCATTAATGTCTGTGCTTTGTTTAGTACAAGAGGAAATTAATTTATAGTTTTATTTCTACATTGTTGTTGTACATTCCAAGTTTGGCTTTTAGGGTTCCCAGTTTAATTATTGTCTTCCTGTTTTTAAATTGTGATTCCTTGTTTGGTGATAGTCTATGTTCTGCATGTGTAACTGAGCTGAGGTATTCTGTTTATGTAATTCCTATTTGACATTGTCACTTGTTCTCTTTCCCCAGTAGGTCATGTATTGTTATTCTCTGAAATGTATTGGTTTAATATTTGCAGTGTTGCCTTTTGATAGGTAGTGTATGGTGCTTTATGAGTCCTGGTAGTGCTGTTGGGATACGGTGGGTTTGCTATGGGTTCTAAATGGGCAGTGTTTGTAGTAGTTCCTAATGTGCCTGGCGGTTGGCACTGGATTATAGTAATGTAGAAATCTTTGTCTTTTTTAATCCATACACTCATGAAGAGGCATGTATACTAAAAGTTAGTGTATGGTAACATTATGCAAATATTTATGCAAATGAGGCCCCTTATGCAAATGAGGCCCCGCACCGAGTCTCCGCACATGGCCCCGCACCCCCCTTGGGCCGCCCCTGGCAGCAGCAGCAGCAATTACTGCAAGCAGCCCTGCAGCACTTACATAAACCTCCAGTGCTGCGGGGCTCTTTGTGCTTCTACCCCCTCTGATGCACACCGCCAACTTCCTGTTTGCACAGGGTGGGGGCAGGAGCAGGCCGGCCTCCTTGGCTCCCTCATATCCTTGCACTGGCCCTGATTGCAGCCCCACCCAAATTCCGTCCATAAGCACACCTACTCTACAAATACACACTTACACGGTGCATAAGCTAGATGTGACCTAATTTTAAAAGAAGCCTTTTACGCATGTAAACCAGCATTTTACATGAGAAAAGGCTTAGAAAATTACCTCCATAAGCAGGTCTTTCATGTGTGCTTCCTTCCAAACTCCCCCAGAACCTCCACTTCTTGATGCCATGCCTTGGGAAATAAGATGACTTACTGTAAAGAAGTGCTTCACAACTCTGTCCTGGGGGATACCTAGCCAATCAGTTTTCAGGATATCCACAACAAATATTCATGTGATAGATTTGCATGAACTGCCTCCATTGCATGTGGTTTTCTTTCGTGCATCTTCACTGGGGATATCCTGAAAATTTGGCTGGCTTGGCTCCTCCAGGACAGTAGAGGCACTGTGGAGAAGGAGGGGTAGATGGATAATTACTGCTCTGTATAGGGTACATGTGGTAAAGAAAGAGAGAGGCAAGGATGTGTGGGAAGCAGAAGCTTCATGTCATTAATATTTTTGCAAATATCCTGCAAAGCTAAGTCATGAAAATATATTTTCTTTATCTCCAGGAACAAGCAGGAATGTAGTCTTCACATATGGGTATCGTCGGTACCGACGGAGCCTGCGCGGGAACGCTCCCCAGCGTCCAATAGGAAAGCCTTTGAGATCATCCCACAGCGCCTGCATGCTGCCTTCCCGCTTTTCCCAACTGTCCCTCTCCGGTTCTTCGTTTTCCACGGAGCTGAAAGGTCGCATATCCTGTCACCGCAGAAAAAAATCCCTTCTATTCTTCTTTTTTGTGGTTGCGTCTGCCTTCCCTCGACGCTACACCGGTACCGCCGATTCTTCTTCTTTCTATTCTTCAAAAAAAGAAAACTTTCTTCTGGAGTCTTTCCAGTAATTTTCTCTCAGGTGCCACATGCCATTTTGGGCACTAGGCCCAACTTTTCCTTCAGAATGGAAAAACCTGCTTCGGGTTTTAAAAAGTGTTCTAAGTGTGGCGGTACCATCTCCGTCACCGACACCCATGAGTGGTGCCTCAAATGTTTAGGTCATGACCACTCTATTTCAGAGTGTGTTGCCTGTGAGATGATGTCGAAAAGGGGCCGGCAGAACCGAGCTGCTAAGCTTAGCACCCTTTTTCCCTCCGATGCAGCCTCCGTGGCATCGACGTCGTCCAGGGCTTCATCTTCCTCGCATGGATCTCAGGTAACTAAACATAAATCTAGCCGGTCCTCAAAGGGTAGATCTCCTTCTAGACAGCGAGATGCCTCTGGCATTGCCCTTGAGGAACTTTCACTGGCAAAATTGCCCCGGCGGGAGGCTTCGGCTTCCAAAGCACTAACGGGGCTCCAGGATGTTCTTGAGGCTTCAACCTCAGCAGAACTACTGGTGCCATGCTCTGGGGTACCGGGCGCTTCTTCCAGTACCGATACCCAAGCATCGGTAGCGTTGATAGAGCAGAGATTCTTGCCTATTGAATACAGTCTGGCGGCTCTTCTCACAGCCTCGATGCCCTTGAAACCGCTTTAGACAATTCAACCGGTACCGGCACCGACTGCATCGACATCGGCAGGTATTCTACCAGGCCCGAGTCATGCGTATCCATCCGGTATCGACAGGTCGGTACCAGACCACTCCGATCAGTACCGGTACCATGCCTTGCACGATCACCTGGATCGGAGATACTTTGAATCCTCGGATGAGTCTGAAGACTCTGAAAGCTCTGCCGATACCAGAGTACTTCTTCCTGAGGATTCCTCTTCTCCTCAGCGTAGGATGTCTCCACCATAGGATATAACTTTTCAGGATTTTATCTGAGATGTGGCTCGAGGTCTTTCCATCACAGTGCCTCCTAAAAAAGAGCCTAGGGCAAAGGAATTAGAAATCTTGCAATACCCTAAAGCTCCCAAGGAGGCAGCTACCTTACCTATTCATGAGATCTTGCATGATCTCATGTTAAGGATGTGGGAAACACCTCTAACCACATCTCCTCACTCTCAAAGACTCGACACCATGTATTGAGTTCCTCCCTGTCCTGGGTTTCAGAAGACTCAATTACCACACCATTCCATGGTGGTGGAGTCAGCAATGAGAAGGATAAAGAGTGCAAAAAGGCATGCATCTAATCCTCCAGGACGTGAGTGTAGGACTCTTGACGCCTTTGGACGTCGAACCTTCCAGGCTTCCATGCTTTCTGCTAGGATCATTTCCTATATCTTATATATGGGAATGTTCCTTAAGGAGGTCACAGGAGATTTAGAGCTTATGAGCCCTCTTCTTCCTGATGATAAGAGGCAAGATTATCTCGCCCTTGTCAAACATGCTCAGGATGCTTCCAAGTTTGTGAATTGTGCAGCTTTTGACTGCTTTGAGTGCATAAGCAGAACCTCTGCCATTGCCATAGGTGCACGTAGGATTGCCTGGCTCCAGGCATCTGACTTGGAAATTTGGGTACAGGATAAACTAGGGAATATTCTTGCACAGGAGAGAATCTCTTTGGCAAGAATTGGCAGGAAAAAGCTAATGAGATAAATGCTGACAATATCACTATGGATAGATTGTCTAAATCTACAGCTGATCCTGCGAGGAGAAAATCCTCTAAGAAACCATTCTTCAGTAAGAAGAGGTTTTATCCCTCCTATACCCAACAGGGGCATCGTTTAGGTCAGCCTGCCCAAAAGGGACAGCAGCAACAACCTAGACAAAGAAAGACAAAAGCAGCTAAGCCTCAACCAGCTCAGCAGACTCAGCCTCCACAGGGGCTTTGACTCCTATCTAGAGAACTTTGCCTTCCTGGCCCTGAACGGCCCAGAACCCTCCACCATACCAGGAAGGTTATGTCATTTTGCCCCCAGATGGGGTCAGATAACAGCAGAAAATTGGACTCTGTCTATTGTAAGAGAGGGGTACAAGCTTCATTTCCTTAGCATGCCCCCTCCTTCAATGGTAAGACAGTTCAATTCTCAGACCTCTCTCAACGACCAGTTAGGTCAAGAGGTCACTGTGCTTCTTGCCCAAGGGGCAATAGAAGAGGTACCCATTCCCCAATTGGGTACAGGGTTTTACTCCCCCTATTTCCTTATTCCAAAGGAAACAGGAGGACACAGACCCATTTTAGACCTCAGAGAATTGAACAAATTCCTGTTCAAAGAGAAGTTCAAAATGATTTCTCTAGGAACTCTGCTGCCATACCTTCAGAGTCAGGATTGGCTTTGTTCTCTAGATCTCAAGGATGTGTACACTCACGCAGGGCCGGCCCGTCCATTGAGCAAGAATGTTTTTTGCACAGGGCCCCGCGTTTCAGGGGGCCCCGCGCAAAGAACATTCTGCTTTTTTTTTAAATTAAATTTAAAAAAAAAACCTGTCTCTGGCTGCTGCCGCGTCCGTCGCAGCAGCGGCAGAATGGCGTGTCCCGCGGGGCCCCTTCTCCTCGTCGAGCCCTCTGCAAGGGCTTTCAGATTCGCGAAGGGAGAGTGCTCCCTCGCGTCTCTGTAAAGCCCGCAGGGGCTAATGGGAAATTTCCCATCTGCCCCTTTAGACGCGAGGGGCTGATGGGAAATTTCCCATTAGCCCCTGCGGGCTTTACAGAGACGCGAGGGAGCACTCTCCCTTCGCGAATCTGAAAGCCCTTGCAGAGGGCTCGACGAGGAGAGGGGGCCCCGCGGGACACGCCATTCTGCCGCTGCTGCGACGGACGCGGCAGCGGCAGCAGCTAGAGCCAGGTTTTTGTTTTTTGTTTTTAATTTGCCGAAAGGGAAGGGAAGGGGGGGGGGCTGATGGAGGCTGTCTGGAAATGTGCAAGGGGGGGGTTAGGACTGGAAATGTGCAAGGGGGGGGTTAGGACTGGAAATGTGCAAGGGGGGGGGTTAGGGACTGGAAATGTGCAAGGGGGGGGTTAGGACTGGAAATGTGCAAGGGGGGGGGTTAGGACTGGAAATGGGCTGGAGGGGGGTTTAGGACTGGAAATGGGCTAGGGGGGGGTTAAGACTGCTAATGGGCTGGGGCTGAGGGAGGCTGACTGGAAATGGGGTGTTGGGGGGTTAGGACGGGAAATGGGCTGGGGGGTTAGGACTGGAAATGGGCTAGGGGGGTTAAGACTGCTAATGGGCTGGGGCTGATGGAGGCTGACTGGAAATGGGCTGGGGGGGTTAAGACTGGTAATGGGCTGGGGCTGATGGAGGCTGTCTGGAAATGGGGTGATGGGGGGGTTAGGACTGGAAATGGGCTGGGGGGGTTAAGACTGGTAATGGGCTGGGGGTTGATGGAGGCTGACTGGAAATGGGGTGATGGGGGGTTAGGACTTGAAATGGGCTGGGGGGGTTAAGACGTAATGGGCTGTGGGCTGATGGGGGCTGTCTGGAAATAGGGTGATGGGGGTTAGGATTGCTAATGGGCTATGGGGGGGGGTTAGGACTGCTAATGGGCTATGGGGGCGCTAGGACAGGAAAAGGGCTGATGGGGAGGGGTTAGGACTTGAGGTGGGCTGATGTGGTTAGGACTAGTAATGGGCTGTGGGCTGATGGGGGGGGTTAGGACTGGCAATGGGCTATGGGGGGCTGACTGGAAATGGGCTGATGGGGTTAAGACTGGAAGTGGGCTGATGGGGGGTTAGGACTGGTAATGGGTTATAGGGGGGGCTTAAACTGAAAATGGGTTGATGGGGGGCTAGGACTGGTAATGGGTTGGGGGATTGCTATGACTGGAAATGGACTGAGTGGACGGGGAGGCTTGAACTGCAAATAGCTGATGGGGAGGGAGCTTGGAATGGAAATGGGCTGTGAGGGAAGGGAGCTAGAACTGAAAATGGGCTGATGGAGCAGCTAGGATAGGACTGGAAATGGGCTGTTGGGGGGAGCTAAGATTGGAAATGGGCTGTGGTGGGGGCTTGAATTGAAATGGACTCATGGAGGGGCTAGAACTGGAAGTAGGCTCATGGGGGGGCTTGGACTGGAATTGGGCTGAGTGGAGGGGAGCTAGGATTTGACATGGGCTGATGGTGGGGCTAGGAAATGACTAGAAATGGGCTGATGGGGGGCTAGGATTGGAAATGAGCTGATGAAGGGACTCAGACTGAAAATGGATGGGGGAGCTAGGACTGGAAATGGGTTGATGGGGGGCTAGGACTGGAAATGGGCTGATGCAGGGACTAGAAGGGAATGGATGCTGGGTGAGACTGGAACTAGAAGGGAGTTGATGTTGGGGGAGGATTAGAATGGGATGGGGCTGGGAGAGTAAAATGGAGAGGGGAAAAATATTTTGTGTGGGAGGGATGAAAAATCTACAATTGGCCGGGTATTGGGAGAGTAAGTGGGGATTGAGGATGGAGGGGTAAAATTTGTGTGGATGAAATAAGAATGAGGAAAGAGCAAAAGGATAAAGATTAGTATGTTAAAGCAGATGTAGAGAGAGAGGATGGAAAGAAAACTAGAAGAGAGAAGAAAGGACAAATGGACAGCAGACGATGGAGAGTTAGCAGAAAACATGAAGAAACCAGAAGAAAGTGGCTGGAGCAATTGCAACTGAAAAAAAATGCACAAAAGGTAGAAATATATCTCTTTATTTTGAATTTATTAACTGGAATATGAAAGCTCTGGGAAATGTGCATCATTAACGTCTGCGCTTTGTTTGGTACAAGAGGAAATTAATTTATAGTTTTATTTCTACAGTGTTGTTGTACATTCCAAGTTTGGCTTTTGGGGTTCCCAGTTTAATTATTGCCTTCCTGTTTCTAAATTGCGATTCCTTGTTTGGTGATGGTCTATGTTCTGCATGTGTAACTGAGCTGAGGTATTCTGTTTATGTAATTCCTATTTGACATTGCCACTTGTTCTCTTTCCCCAGTATTCTCTGAAATGTACTGGTTTAATATTTGCAGTGTTTCCTTTTGATAGGTAGGGTCTGGTGCTTTGTGAGTCCTGGTAATGCTGTCAGGATACAGCGGGTTTGCTATGGGTTCTAAATGGGCAGCGTTTGTAGTAGTTCCTAATGTGCCTGGCGGTTGGCACTGGATTATAGTAATGTAGAAATCTTTTAGTCTTTCTTTATCCATACACTCATTAAGAGACATGTTTACTAAAAGTTAGTGTATGGTAACATTATGCAAATATTTATGCAAATAAGGCCACTTATGCAAATGAGGCCCCGCACCGAGTCTCCGCACATGGCCCCGCACCCCCCTTGGGCCGCCCCTGCACTCACGTTCTCATCCATCCAACTCATTGAAAGTTCCTTCACTTTCTGTTTCAAGGAAAGCACTACCAATATAGTGTTCTTCCTTTTGGCCTGGCCTCTGCACCAAGAGTGTTCACAAAATGCATGGCTGTGGTGGCAGCATTTCTCCGCACCCTAGGAATATTCGTCTTCCCTTACTTAGACGACTGGCTCATTCAAGCCCCTTCAGAGCCAGAGGCCAGGGTTGCTCTCTCTCGCACAATGCGCATCCTTCATTATTTGGGACTTGTCATAAACTTCCCAAAATCCAACCTTGCTCCCACTCTGTCCCTGGAGTTTATAGGAGCTCTGCTGCATACCAGACAGACAAGGGCCTACCTTCCACAGCCCCGCTGCCTTCGCATTGTGCAGTTAGCTTCCCAAGCAGTGCTAAAACCTCACCTCACTGCTCGGGAAATGTTACATTTGCTAGGCCACATAACATCCACCGTGCATGTGGTTCCTTATGCTCGCCTTCATATGAGGGCAGCCCAGTGGACTTTATCCACTTAGTGGACTCAGGCATCAGGTTGCCTGTCAGACAAAATAGCAAACTCAGATCACCTTATTTTGTCCCTCCAATAGTGGCAGTCACCCCAAAACCTTTTGGTGGGGTCTCTTTTTCAGCAACCCCCACCCCAAGCCACTCTAACAACAGATGCCTCACAGGTGAGTTGGGGAGCCCACCTGCAAGGCCTCTCTACCAAGGGTACCTGGACTCCACAGGAGGCCTATCTACACATCAATCTCCTGGAACTCAGAGCAATCTTCCTTGCTCTTCGAGTATTCCACAACCAGCTCAGCTACAAGACAGTCCTAGTTCAAACGGACAATCGAGTAGCCATGTTCTATGTGAACAAGCAGAGCGCAACAGGCTCTCTGTCGCTATGCAACGAAGCTTTGTGACTATGGGCCCTCGCCAGAGAGCATCAGATTCATCTCCTTGCAGTGTATCTTCCAGGCATTCAAAACTCTTGGGCAGACAGACTCAGTCAAGTTCTGCTTCCACACGAATGGTCTCTCCATGCAGACCAGGTGGCCAAAATTTTTCAAATTTGGGGAACCCCAGACATAGACCTCTTTGCAAGTCCGCTGAATGCCAAACGTCCCTGGTTCTGTTCCAGAATTCCGGCTCAGGGTTGTCAGGCCAGGGATGCTTTCCTCCTCCATTGGGGCCAGGACTTCCTGTATGCCTTTCCACCCATTCCCCTAATTCCCAAAACCCTATTCAAGCTTCAGAGAGACAGAGGTCATATGATTCTCATAGCTCCACATTGGCCACGGCAAATGTGGTTCCCTCTGCTCCTACATCTCTCTCAGACTCCGCCTCTGGAGTTAGGATCTGCTCCAAATCTCCTTTCTCAGGAGGACAGGATGCTGTGGCATCCCAGTCCCCAGTCTCTGCATCTCAGGGCCTGGTTGCTGAAAGCCTAGAACTTCACGGTCTTAACCTTTCTCATCAGGTAAAGGATATCCTTTTTGCTTCCAGGAAGCCTTCCACAAGACGCTCTTATGCATTCAAGTGGAAAAGGTTTACCATATGGTGCTCACAGAAGGGTCTTAACCCTCTTGCGATACCTCTGGAATCATTACTGGAGTATCTCCTTCATTTATCTAATGCAGGGCTTAAGACCAATTCAGTGAGAGTTCATTTGAGTGCTATTGCAGCTTCTTTCAAGCCTCTAAATGGACAATCTATTTCCTCTCATCCTCTCATAGCGAGATTTATGAGAGGCCTTCTTTTATGTAAGCCTCCCATTAAGCCACCACCGGTGGCATGGGACTTAAATCTGGTGTTTGGGCAGCTCATGAAGCCGCCTTTTGAACCATTAGCTACTACCTCTTTGAAATTCCTTTCCTGGAAGGTCATCTTTCTTATTGCAATCACATCAGCACGTCGCATCAGTGAATTGCAAGCGTTGGTGGCTGATCCTCCTTATACAAGGTTCCATCATGATAAGGTAGTCCTTAGGACTGATCCACACTTTATGCCAAAGGTGGTGTCATCTTTTTATTTAAACCAAGCGGTTTACCTTCCTGTATTCTTCCCAAGGCCTCATGCCTCAAATGCAGAAAGGAATCTTCATACTTTGGACTGTAAAAGGACTTTGGCCTTTTACTTGCAAAGGACACAGCAACATAGAAAGTCCTCTCAACTCTTTGTTGCTTTTGATCCTAGTCATTTGGAACTTCCAGTCTCCAAAAGAACACTGTCCAGCTGGATTGCACAGTGTATATCTTTTGCTTATGAGAGTAAGAACCTTCCTCTTGAAGGCCATGTCACAGCTCACAATGTGAGAGCCACGGCAACCACTATGGCTCATCTTTACTCTGTGTCTATCGACGACATCTGTCGAGCAGCTTCTTGGGCTTCGGTTCATGCCTTCACAGCCATTACTGCTTAGACAAGGACTCCCGCCAGGATGCCTTGTTTGGTCAGGCTGTTCTTCAACACCTGTTCCATACTTAAACAACTCCTACCCACCATCCCTGGTAAGATGCCAGAGACCCATGGGGGAGTGGAGCCCTTTCACAGGGGCATACAACTTCTGGGGCCTTCTCCCTGGCATCTGCAGCTAGGGATTCCCCATATGTGAAGACTACATTCCTGCTTGTTCCTGGAGATAGCATAATTACTCACCTGTAACAGGTGATCTCCGGGAACAGCAGGAATTTAGTCTTCACAACCCATCCACCTTCCCTAGGAGTTGTATCTCTCTATCTCTCTCTCTTTCCCTCTCTCTTTGTCTCAGCTTTAAACTCAACTGGAGAGGGACAGTTGGGAAAGATGGGAAGGCAGCACGCAGGCACTGTGGGATACCCCCAAAGGCTTTCCTATTGGATGCTGGGGAGCATTCCCGTTCAGGTTCCGTCGGTACCGACGATACTCATATGTGAAAACTAAATTCCTGCTGTTCCCGGAGAGCACCTGTTACAGGTGAGTAACTATGCTTTACACTAGAACTGGAGAATTTCTGCACAAAAAAGTGGCAAATGGTAAAATCTACTATGTGTAAACCTGTGGAAAAAATGAATAAATAAAATACAAAAAGGGGAACAGAATACAGTAAGAATCATAAAAAAAGATGATCATCTAAATTATTTATCTCTTTATCAAAAGCTTTCCTACTGAATTCTTGGGAGAAAAAAAGACAGAAGTAGCAAAGCTAAACATAAATGCAAAAAGCCATGATTTAGGGACAGGTTTACTGAAGTGTGCTAAGCTTCGGCACCTTAGTGTGCATTAAGAGGCAAACGTTAGCCTGGGAGGTGAAATGGACCCATGCTAACTGTTGGGGTCGTGCACGGCATGTCCACCTGCAGTAACTGCAGTGAGAAACTCCTCCCTGTGCAAAAACCTGCAATCGCAATTTATGTGGAGGCACTTAACATCACCCTCTGAGGTGGCATTAAAGGCACCCTCACTAACTGCATCAGTGACAGCACAGGCTATTCACTCCCATGCTAACTGCAATGTGCTGTCAACAGCCACTCTCAGCCCTTAATCCGCCTTGTCCCTACCTCGTTACATGCTAAGCAGTTAGTGCAGGATTTTTACTGCATTGGCAGCTTAATCATGCAATAGAAGTTACCGCATGGTCAACATTAGCATACATTAGTAAACATGCCCCTTCATATTTTACATTTTTGCTTTTGCTGTCAGTATTGTTCCTGCCAATCATGGCTTCAGTGTGATAACTTAATGCTGTCTGTCTGTTTAATACCTGAGTTGTCATTCTTCCTGCTTATATAGGTTATTAATCTCTATGAGCTCCAATCTTGATTTCATTTCTCTATTCTTATTTAAAAGTGGTGTAGATATAATCTACCTACTTACACTAGAGGAAAGGTTGATACATGGCCAGAATTCTTGAAAGATTTACAAAGTCCAACCTCATATGTCAAGATGCCATATTAATATTTTCAATTAATCCCTCCTGCAACACATTTTAGATCACTTCCCATTCTCCCTCTAGTTTAGGAGATGGTCTAGAACAAACTTGGATTGAGTTTCTAAGTTACATTGAAGTAGATTGAAGATGAATGCAGCCAAACCTAAGATGGTTTGTTTTGGAGAGATTGATTGGACGGTACTCACAAAGACCCCACATTAATGGTGTTCTGGTTCCTCCAAAGATTTCAACAGAAATCTTGCAGTTTTCATAGATTCTAGAAGTCCCTTTCAATCCCAAATTGCCAAAGTAGCTCAAACAGCCTATTATAAGCTTTGGCACGTAAAAAAACCTAAAACTATATTTAGATGAGATGTAAACTACAATAAAACAAATGACATAAATAGAAATTATAAAATGATATAAATAACAAAACCAAAAATGGCTTCCTGACAAGAAACGTCATTTTCTTACATGCTGCAGAAGGAGCTGCAACTACAGATGTGACATAACCTTCTTCTTCCTTATGTGAACCTGTCAATTTTTTCAGTCTGAAAGAAAATTGTATTTTGGTTTTTACTGGATGTCTGGTAGGTCATGTAATGATACCTCAAGTTGCTCATTAAAGACCTGCCGCATTTCAAAAATGGCTTTCACTGCTGGGGCACATTAAAAGGATTTTTCAACTTTATAACTGCACTCGTTACGCATGGTGGCCCTGAACCAAGCAGTATGCAAAATGGCCTTTTGGAATGTTCTGCCAGCAGAAATGGACTTTACCTTGTGCTGACCGAGATCCTCTGGTGAAACAGCCTGGCTATAATTATTTGCACTGTAACCATCACTAACTGACAGGAGCACAGAACTATGATGTTGTTCAATGTAGCAATTATCATAACTGGAAAACATAACCTGAATGTGGTAAATTAGTAGTTCTCAATCCAGTCCTTGGGACATACCCAGCCACTTAGATTTTCAGACTATGCATGAATGTGGTAGACCCTCTGGTAAAGTCAATGAGGCAGATGAGACTTAAAGAGGAGGCCTTTTAATTATTTAACTATTTATTTCAAGTGTTTGTTTCTTTACACGGGCTTGATATGACGCTTATGTTCAATGGAGAATCTAAAGGGGCTTACAGTAAAATTTATAAAAGAACCAATCGCAAAAGACAAATTACCAAACAAATGTTGGTGGTTGTTCCCAGGTTCTGGGATCAACTTCCTGGAGGAGCTAATGTTAGAGCAGGATTATAGAATATTCTGAAGGAAATAAACAAATTAAAAAGTGCATGCAGTAGGCACTGCAAAAAAGACATGTTTCACTGATGGAGTACATGGTTTTCATACGTGAGTAGATGGAGCATTTAAGACATGCAAGAGGATTAATGAATGGTGCATTTTCCCTTTTTCCCTTTGCAAATTCATACATGCGTGGGATGGGAGGAACGAAGACGCATGATAAAGTCCATCTCTTTAGGGCTGCAGCGGTTGTGGGTTGTAGGAGGCATCATGACTGGTGGTGTCTAGTTATTGGTGTCTATCCTCTGATAGTGTGTGGGTTGGTGGGTATGATGCAGGGTGCCTGTGTGTGTGTATATATGGGTGTGCTGCAGAGAAATGTGTGTGTTTGGTGCAGGAATGGCAGGCATGTGTGTGTGTGTGTGTTTGTGTATGGGTGTGTAGTGCCGGAATAGGGGGTGTGGGGATGTGTGTGTGTGTGTATATGTTTCTGGTGCAGGGATGGGTGATCATGTGTGTCTTTGGTGCCGGGGTGGGATGAGTCTGTGTTTCTGGTGCAGAAATGGGGTAAGCATGTGTTTGTGGTGTAGGGATGGGATGAGTGTGGGCTGAGTGTATGCGTGTGGTGCAGGAGTGGGATGAGTGTGAGTTCGTGGTGTGGGGATGGGATGAGTGTGGGGTGAGTGTATGCGTGTGGTGCAGGAGTGGGATGAGTGTGAGTTTGTGGTGTGGGGATGGGATGAGTGTGGGGTGAGTGTATGCGTGTGGTGCAGGAGTGGGATGAGTGTGAGTTCGTGGTGTGGGGATGGGATGAGTGTGGGGTGAGTGTATGCGTGTGGTGCAGGAGTGGGATGAGTGTGAGTTCGTGGTGTGGGGATGGGATGAGTGTGGGGTGAGTGTATGCGTGTGGTGCAGGAGTGGGATGAGTGTGGTGCGGGGATTTTATTTATTATTTTATTTATTTATATTCTCTTATATACCACGCTATTCTGCATCAGTGCGGTTTACATTGAACAAACTGAAATTACATTGAACAGGGCATTATAACTTGGAGATAACTATTTTACAGGGAACATGGGCTATGGAGGGTTAAGTGGCTTGCCCAAGACCACAAGGAGCACCTGTGGGACTAGAAACCCCAGTCCTTCCAGCCCAAGGTTGCTGTCCTCTAGTGGGATTTGAACCCCCAACCTTCCGGCCTGAAGTACCTTGCCCCAACCACTAGGCTACTCCTCCACTCCTGGGATGGGATGGGATGAGTGTGGGGTGAGTGTATGCGTGTGGTGCAGGAGTGGGATGAGTGTGAGTTCGTGGTGTGGGGATGGGATGAGTGTGGGGTGAGTGTATGTGTGTGGTGTAGGAGTGGGATGAGTGTGAGTTCATGGTGTGGGGAGTGCGATGAGTGTGGGGTGAGTGTATGTGTGTGGTGTAGGAGTGGGATGAGTGTGAGTTTGTGGTGTGGGGATGGGATGAGTGTGGGGTGAGTGTATGTGTGTGGTGGAGTGGGATGAGTGTGAGTTTGTGGTGTGGGGATGGGGTGAGTGTGGGGTGAGTGTGTGTGGTGTAGGAGTGGGATGAGTGTGAGTTTGTGGTGGGATGGGATGAGTGTGGGGTGAGTGTATGTGTGTGGTGGAGTGGGATGAGTGTGAGTTTGTGGTGTGGGGATGGGATGAGTGTGGGGTGAGTGTATGTTCATGGTGTAGGAGTGGGATGAGTGTGAGTTCATGGTGTGGGGAGTGGGATGAGTGTGGGGTGAGTGTGTGTGGTGTAGGAGTGGGATGAGTGTGAGTTTGTGGTGTGGGGATGGGATGAGTGTGGGGTGAGTGTATGTTCATGGTGTAGGAGTGGGATGAGTGTGAGTTCATGGTGTGGGGAGGGGGATGAGTGTGGGGTGAGTGTGTGTGGTGTAGGAGTGGGATGAGTGTGAGTTTGTGGTGTGGGGATGGGATGAGTGTGGGGTGAGTATATGTTCGTGGTGCAGGAGTGGGATGAGTGTGAGTTTGTGGTGGGATGGGATGAGTGCGGGGTGAGTGTATGCGTGTGGTGTAGGAATCGGATGAGTGTGAGTTTCTGGGGTGGAGATGTGCTGAGTGTGGGCTGAGTGTACGTGTGTGGTGCTGGAGTGGGACGACTGTGAGTTTGTGGTGCGGGGATGGGATGAGTGTATGTGTGTGGTGTAGGAGTGTGATGAGAGTGAGTTTGTGGTGTGGGGATGGGGTGAGTGTTGGGTGAGTGTATGCGTGTGGTGTAGGAGTGGGATGAGTGTGAGTTTGTGGTGTGGGGATGGGGTGAGTGTGGGGTGAGTGTATGCGTGTGGTGTAGGAGTGGGATGAGTGTGAGTTTGTGGTATAGGGATGGGGTGAGTGTATGTGTGTGGTGTAGGAGTGGGATGAGTGTGAGTTTGTGGTGTGGGGAGTGAGATGAGTGTGGGGTGAGTGTATGTGTGTGGTGTAGGAGTGGGATGAGTATGAGTTTGTGGTGTGGGGAGGGAATGAGTGTGGGGTGAATGTATGCATGTGGTGTAGGAGTGGGATGAGTGTGAGTTTGTGGTGTGGGGGTGGGGTGAGTGTATGTGTGTGGTGTAGGAGTGGGATGAGTGTGAGTTCATGGTGTGGGGAGTGGGATGAGTGTGGGCTGAGTGTATGCATGTGGTGCAGGAGTGGGATGACTGTGGTGCGGGGATGGGATGAGTGTGGGGTGAGTGTATGCGTGTGGTGCAGGAGTGGGATGAGTGTGAGTTCGTGGTGTGGGGATGGGATGAGTGTGGGGTGAGTGTATGCGTGTGGTGCAGGAGTGGGATGAGTGTGAGTTCGTGGTGTGGGGATGGGATGAGTGTGGGGTGAGTGTATGCGTGTGGTGCAGGAGTGGGATGAGTGTGAGTTCATTGTGTGGGGAGTGGGATGAGTGTGGGGTGAGTGTATGTGTGTGGTGCAGGAGTGGGATGACTGTGGTGCGGGGCTGGGATGAGTGTGGGGTGAGTGTCTGTGTGTGGTGCAGGAGTGGGATGAGTGTGAGTTCGTGGTGTGGGGATAGGGTGAGTGTGGGGTGAGTGTATGCGTGTGGTGCAGGAGTGGGATGAGTGTGAGTTCGTGGTGTGGGGATGGGATGAGTGTGGGGTGAGTGTATGCATGTGGTGCAGGAGTGGGATGAGTGTGAGTTCGTGGTGTGGGGATGGGATGAGTGTGGGGTGAGTGTATGCGCGTGGTGCAGGAGTGGGATGAGTGTGAGTTCGTGGTGTGGGGATGGGGTGAGTGTGGGGTGAGTGTATGCGTGTGGTGCAGGAGTGGGATGAGTGTGAGTTCGTGGTGTGGGGATGGGATGAGTGTGGGGTGAGTGTATGCGTGTGGTGCAGGAGTGGGATGAGTGTGAGTTCATGGTGTGGGGAGTGGGATGAGTGTGGTCTGAGTGTATGCATGTGGTGCAGGAGTGGGATGACTGTGGTGCGGGGATGGGATGAGTGTGGGGTGAGTGTATGTGTGTGGTGCAGGAGTGGGATGAGTGTGAGTTTGTGGTGTGGGGATGGGATGAGTGTGGGGTGAGTGTATGCGTGTGGTGCAGGAGTGGGATGAGTGTGAGTTCGTGGTGTGGGGATGGGATGAGTGTGGGGTGAGTGTATGCGTGTGGTGCAGGAGTGGGATGAGTGTGAGTTCGTGGTGTGGGGATGGGGTGAGTGTGGGGTGAGTGTATGCGTGTGGTGCAGGAGTGGGATGAGTGTGAGTTCGCGGTGTGGGGATGGGATGAGTGTGGGGTGAGTGTATGCGTGTGGTGCAGGAGTGGGATGAGTGTGAGTTCATGGTGTGGGGAGTGGGATGAGTGTGGGGTGAGTGTATGTGTGTGGTGTAGGAGTGGGATGAGTGTGAGTTCATGGTGTGGGGAGTGCGATGAGTGTGGGGTGAGTGTATGTGTGTGGTGTAGGAGTGGGATGAGTGTGAGTTTGTGGTGTGGGGATGGGATGAGTGTGGGGTGAGTGTATGTGTGTGGTGTAGGAGTGGGATGAGTGTGGGGTGAGTGTATGTGTGTGGTGGAGTGGGATGAGTGTGAGTTTGTGGTGTGGGGATGGGGTGAGTGTGTGTGGTGTAGGAGTGGGATGAGTGTGAGTTTGTGGTGTGGGGATGGGATGAGTGTGGGGTGAGTGTATGTGTGTGGTGGAGTGGGATGAGTGTGAGTTTGTGGTGTGGGGATGGGATGAGTGTGGGGTGAGTGTATGTTCATGGTGTAGGAGTGGGATGAGTGTGAGTTCATGGTGTGGGGAGTGGGATGAGTGTGGGGTGAGTGTGTGTGGTGTAGGAGTGGGATGAGTGTGAGTTTGTGGTGTGGGGATGGGATGAGTGTGGGGTGAGTGTATGTTCATGGTGTAGGAGTGGGATGAGTGTGAGTTCATGGTGTGGGGAGGGGGATGAGTGTGGGGTGAGTGTGTGTGGTGTAGGAGTGGGATGAGTGTGAGTTTGTGGTGTGGGGATGGGATGAGTGTGGGGTGAGTATATGTTCGTGGTGCAGGAGTGGGATGAGTGTGAGTTTGTGGTGGGATGGGATGAGTGCGGGGTGAGTGTATGCGTGTGGTGTAGGAATCGGATGAGTGTGAGTTTCTGGGGTGGAGATGTGCTGAGTGTGGGCTGAGTGTACGTGTGTGGTGCAGGAGTGGGATGACTGTGAGTTTGTGGTGCGGGGATGGGATGAGTGTATGTGTGTGGTGTAGGAGTGTGATGAGAGTGAGTTTGTGGTGTGGGGATGGGGTGAGTGTTGGGTGAGTGTATGCGTGTGGTGTAGGAGTGGGATGAGTGTGAGTTTGTGGTGTGGGGATGGGGTGAGTGTGGGGTGAGTGTATGCGTGTGGTGTAGGAGTGGGATGAGTGTGAGTTTGTGGTATAGGGATGGGGTGAGTGTATGTGTGTGGTGTAGGAGTGGGATGAGTGTGAGTTCATGGTGTAGGGAGTGGGATGAGTGTGGAGTGAGTGTATGTGTGTGGTGTAGGAGTGGGATGAGTGTGAGTTTGTGGTGTGGGGAGTGAGATGAGTGTGGGGTGAGTGTATGTGTGTGGTGTAGGAGTGGGATGAGTATGAGTTTGTGGTGTGGGGAGGGAATGAGTGTGGGGTGAATGTATGCATGTGGTGTAGGAGTGGGATTTGTGTGAGTTTGTGGTGTGGGGGTGGGGTGAGTGTATGTGTGTGGTGTAGGAGTGGGATGAGTGTGAGTTCATGGTGTGGGGAGTGGGATGAGTGTGGGCTGAGTGTATGCATGTGGTGCAGGAGTGGGATGACTGTGGTGCGGGGATGGGATGAGTGTGGGGTGAGTGTATGCGTGTGGTGCAGGAGTGGGATGAGTGTGAGTTCGTGGTGTGGGGATGGGATGAGTGTGGGGTGAGTGTATGCGTGTGGTGCAGGAGTGGGATGAGTGTGAGTTCGTGGTGTGGGGATGGGATGAGTGTGGGGTGAGTGTATGCATGTGGTGCAGGAGTGGGATGAGTGTGAGTTCGTGGTGTGGGGATGGGATGAGTGTGGGGTGAGTGTATGCGTGTGGTGCAGGAGTGGGATGAGTGTGAGTTCGTGGTGTGGGGATGGGTGAGTGTGGGGTGAGTGTATGCGTGTGGTGCAGGAGTGGGATGAGTGTGAGTTCGTGGTGTGGGGATGGGATGAGTGTGGGGTGAGTGTATGCATGTGGTGCAGGAGTGGGATGAGTGTGAGTTCATGGTGTGGGGAGTGGGATGAGTGTGGTCTGAGTGTATGCATGTGGTGCAGGAGTGGGATGACTGTGGTGCGGGGATGGGATGAGTGTGGGGTGAGTGTATGTGTGGTGCAGGAGTGGGATGAGTGTGAGTTTGTGGTGTGTGGGGATGGGATGAGTGTGGGGTGAGTGTATGCGTGTGGTGCAGGAGTGGGATGAGTGTGAGTTCGTGGTGTGGGGATGGGATGAGTGTGGGGTGAGTGTATGCGTGTGGTGCAGGAGTGGGATGAGTGTGAGTTCGTGGTGTGGGGATGGGGTGAGTGTGGGGTGAGTGTATGCGTGTGGTGCAGGAGTGGGATGAGTGTGAGTTCGTGGTGTGGGGATGGGATGAGTGTGGGGTGAGTGTATGCATGTGGTGCAGGAGTGGGATGAGTGTGAGTTCATGGTATGGGGAGTGGGATGAGTGTGGGGTGAGTGTATGTGTGTGGTGTAGGAGTGGGATGAGTGTGAGTTTGTGGTGTGGGGAGTGGGATGAGTGTGGGGTGAGTGTATGCGTGTGGTGCAGGAGTGGGATGAGTGTGAGTTCGTGGTGTGGGGATGGGATGAGTGTGGGGTGAGTGTATGTGTGTGGTGTAGGAGTGGGATGAGTGTGAGTTCATGGTGTGGGGAGTGGGATGAGTGTGGGGTGAGTGTATGTGTGTGGTGTACGAGTGGGATGAGTGTGAGTTTGTGGTGTGGGGATGGGATGAGTGTGGGGTGAGTGTATGTGTGTGGTGTGGTGTAGGAGTGGGATGAGTGGGTGTGGGGTGAGTGTATGTGTGTGGTGGAGTGGGATGAGTGTGAGTTTGTGGTGTGGGGATGGGGATGGGGTGAGTGTGGGGTGAGTGTGTGTGGTGTAGGAGTGGGATGAGTGTGAGTTTGTGGTGTGGGGATGGGATGAGTGTGGGGTGAGTGTATGTTCGTGGTGCAGGAGTGGGATGAGTGTGAGTTTGTGGTGTGGGGATGGGATGAGTGTGGGGTGAGTATATGTTCGTGGTGCAGGAGTGGGATGAGTGTGAGTTTGTGGTGTGGGAATGGGATGAGTGTGGGGTGAGTGTATGTGTGTGGTGGAGTGGGATGAGTGTGAGTTTGTGGTGTGGGGATGGGATGAGTGTGGGGTGAGTGTATGTTCATGGTGTAGGAGTGGGATGAGTGTGAGTTCATGGTGTGGGGAGTGGGATGAGTGTGGGGTGAGTGTGTGTGGTGTAGGAGTGGGATGAGTGTGAGTTTGTGGTGTGGGGATGGGATGAGTGTGGGGTGAGTATATGTTCGTGGTGCAGGAGTGGGATGAGTGTGAGTTTGTGGTGGGATGGGATGAGTGCGGGGTGAGTGTATGCGTGTGGTGTAGGAATGGGATGAGTGTGAGTTTGTGGGGTGGAGATGTGCTGAGTGTGGGCTGAGTGTACGTGTGTGGTGCAGGAGTGGGATGACTGTGAGTTTGTGGTGCGGGGATGGGATGAGTGTATGTGTGTGGTGTAGGAGTTTGATGAGAGTGAGTTTGTGGTGTGGGGATGGGGTGAGTGTTGGGTGAGTGTATGCGTGTGGTGTAGGAGTGGGATGAGTGTGAGTTTGTGGTGTGGGGATGGGGTGAGTGTGGGGTGAGTGTATGTGTGTGGTGTAGGAGTGGGATGAGTGTGAGTTCATGGTGTAGGGAGTGGGATGAGTGTGGAGTGAGTGTATGTGTGTGGTGTAGGAGTGGGATGAGTGTGAGTTTGTGGTGTGGGGAGTGAGATGAGTGTGGGGTGAGTGTATGTGTGTGGTGTAGGAGTGGGATGAGTATGAGTTTGTGGTGTGGGGAGGGAATGAGTGTGGGGTGAGTGTATGCGTGTGGTGTAGGAGTGGGATGAGTGTGAGTTTGTGGTGTGGGGATGGGGTGAGTGTGGGGTGAGTGTATGTGTGTGGTGTAGGAGTGGGATGAGTGTGAGTTCATGGTGTGGGGATGGGATGAGGTGAGTGTATGGTGTAGGAGTGGGATGAGTGTGAGTTCATGGTGTGGGGGAAGTGGGATGAGTGTGGGGTGAGTGTATGATAGTGGTGGAGGAGTGGGATGAGTGTGAGTTTGTGGTGTGGGGATGGGATGAGTGTGGGGTGAGTGTATGCTTGTGGTGCAGGAGTGGGATGAGTGTGAGTTCGTGGTGTGGGGAGTGGATGAGTGTGGCGTTAGAGAATGAGTGAGTAGGAGGAGTAGGATGAGTGTGAGTTGGTGGTGTGGGGAAGGGATGAGTGTGGGGTGAGTGTATGTTCATGGTGTAGGAGTGGGATGAGTGTGAGTTTGTGGTGGGATGGGATGAGTGCGGGGTGAGTGTATGCGTGTGGTGTAGGAATGGGATGAGTGTGAGTTTGTGGGGTGGAGATGTGCTGAGTGTGGGCTGAGTGTACGTGTGTGGTGCAGGAGTGGGATGACTGTGAGATTGTGGTGCGGGGATGGGATGAGTGTATGTGTGTGGTGTAGGAGTGTGATGAGAGTGAGTTTGTGGTGTGGGGATGGGGTGAGTGTGGGGTGAGTGTATGCGTGTGGTGTAGGAGTGGGATGAGTGTGAGTTTGTGGTATAGGGATGGGGTGAGTGTATGTGTGTGGTGTAGGAGTGGGATGAGTGTGAGTTCATGGTGTAGGGAGTGGGATGAGTGTGGAGTGAGTGTATGTGTGTGGTGTAGGAGTGGGATGAGTGTGAGTTTGTGGTGTGGGGAGTGAGATGAGTGTGGGGTGAGTGTATGTGTGTGGTGTAGGAGTGGGATGAGTATGAGTTTGTGGTGTGGGGAGGGAATGAGTGTGGGATGAATGTATGCATGTGGTGTAGGAGTGGGATGAGTGTGAGTTTGTGGTGTGGGGAGTGGGATGAGTGTGGGCTGAGTGTATGTGTGTGGTGTAGGAGTGGGATGAGTGTGAGTTCATGGTGTGGGGAGTGGGATGAGTGTGGGCTGAGTGTATGCATGTGGTGCAGGAGTGGGATGACTGTTGTGCGGGGATGGGATGAGTGTGGGGTGAGTGTATGCGTGTGGTGCAGGAGTGGGATGAGTGTGAGTTCGTGGTGTGGGGATGGGATGAGTGTGGGGTGAGTGTATGCGTGTGGTGCAGGAGTGGGATGAGTGTGAGTTCATGGTGTGGGGATGGGGTGAGTGTGGGGTGAGTGTATGCGTGTGGTGCAGGAGTGGGATGAGTGTGAGTTCGTGGTGTGGGGAAGGGATGAGTGTGGGGTGAGTGTATGTGTGTGGTGCAGGAGTGGGATGAGTGTGAGTTCATGGTGTGGGGAGTGGGATGAGTGTGGGGTGAGTGTATGTGTGTGGTGCAGGAGTGGGATGACTGTGGTGCGGGGATGGGATGAGTGTGGGGTGAGTGTATGTGTGTGGTGCAGGAGTGGGATGAGTGTGAGTTCGTGGTGTGGGGATGGGGTGAGTGTGGGGTGAGTGTATGCGTGTGGTGCAGGAGTGGGATGAGTGTGAGTTCGTGGTGTGGGGATGGGATGAGTGTGGGGTGAGTGTATGCATGTGGTGCAGGAGTGGGATGAGTGTGAGTTTGTGGTGTGGGGATGGGATGAGTGTGGGGTGAGTGTATGCGTGTGGTGCAGGAGTGGGATGAGTGTGAGTTCGTGGTGTGGGGATGGGGTGAGTGTGGGGTGAGTGTATGCGTGTGGTGCAGGAGTGGGATGAGTGTGAGTTTGTGGTGTGGGGATGGGGTGAGTGTGGGGTGAGTGTATGCGTGTGGTGCAGGAGTGGGATGAGTGTGAGTTCGTGGTGTGGGGATGGGGTGAGTGTGGGGTGAGTGTATGCGTGTGGTGCAGGAGTTGGATGACTGTGGTGCGGGGATGGGATGAGTGTGGGGTGAGTGTATGGGTGTGGTGCAGGAGTGGGATGAGTGTGAGTTTGTGGTGTGGGGATGGGATGAGTGTGGGGTGAGTGTATGCGTGTGGTGCAGGAGTGGGATGAGTGTGAGTTCGTGGTGTGGGGATGGGATGAGTGTGGGGTGAGTGTATGCGTGTGGTGCAGGAGTGGGATGAGTGTGAGTTCGTGGTGTGGGGATGGGATGAGTGTGGGGTGAGTGTATGTGTGTGGTGTAGGAGTGGGATGAGTGTGAGTTCATGGTGTGGGGAGTGGGATGAGTGTGGGGTGAGTGTATGTGTGTGGTGTAGGAATGGGATGAGTGTGAGTTTGTGGTGTGGGGATGGGTTGAGTGTGGGGTGAGTGTATGTGTGTGGTGTAGGAGTGGGATGAGTGTGGGGTGAGTGTATGTGTGTGGTGGAGTGGGATGAGTGTGAGTTTGTGGTGTGGGGATGGGGTGAGTGTGGGGTGAGTGTGTGTGGTGTAGGAGTGGGATGAGTGTAAGTTTGTGGTGTGGGGATGGGATGAGTGTGGGGTGAGTGTATGTGTGTGGTGGAGTGGGATGAGTGTGAGTTTGTGGTGTGGGGATGGGATGAGTGTGGGGTGAGTGTATGTTCATGGTGTAGGAGTGGGATGAGTGTGAGTTCATGGTGTGGGGAGTGGGATGAGTGTGGGGTGAGTGTGTGTGGTGTAGGAGTGGGATGAGTGTGAGTTTGTGGTGTGGGGATGGGATGAGTGTGGGGTGAGTGTATGTTCATGGTGTAGGAGTGGGATGAGTGTGAGTTCATGGTGTGGGGAGTGGGATGAGTGTGGGGTGAGTGTGTGTGGTGCAGGAGTGGGATGAGTGTGAGTTTGTGGTGTGGGGATGGGATGAGTGTGGGGTGAGTATATGTTCGTGGTGCAGGAGTGGGATGAGTGTGAGTTTGTGGTGGGATGGGATGAGTGCGGGGTGAGTGTATGCGTGTGGTGTAGGAATGGGATGAGTGTGAGTTTGTGGGGTGGAGATGTGCTGAGTGTGGGCTGAGTGTACGTGTGTGGTGCAGGAGTGGGATGACTGTGAGATTGTGGTGCGGGGATGGGATGAGTGTATGTGTGTGGTGTAGGAGTGTGATGAGAGTGAGTTTGTGGTGTGGGGATGGGGTGAGTGTTGGGTGAGTGTATGCGTGTGGTGTAGGAGTGGGATGAGTGTGAGTTTGTGGTGTGGGGATGGGGTGAGTGTATGTGTGTGGTGTAGGAGTGGGATGAGTGTGAGTTCATGGTGTAGGGAGTGGGATGAGTGTGGAGTGAGTGTATGTGTGTGGTGTAGGAGTGGGATGAGTGTGAGTTTGTGGTGTGGGGAGTGAGATGAGTGTGGGGTGAGTGTATGTGTGTGGTGTAGGAGTGGGATGAGTATGAGTTTGTGGTGTGGGGAGGGAATGAGTGTGGGGTGAATGTATGCATGTGGTGTAGGAGTGGGATGAGTGTGAGTTTGTGGTTGGGGGAGTGGGATGAGTGTGGGCTGAGTGTATGTGTGTGGTGTAGGAGTGGGATGAGTGTGAGTTCGTGGTGTGGGGAGTGGGATGAGTGTGGGCTGAGTGTATGCATGTGGTGCAGGAGTGGGATGACTGTGGTGCGGGGATGGGATGAGTATGAGTGTGGGGTGAGTGTATGAGTGTGGTGCAGGAGTGGGATGAGTGTGAGTTCATGGTGTGGGGATGGGATGAGTGTGGGGTGAGTGTATGTGTGTGGTGCAGGAGTGGGATGAGTGTGAGTTCGTGGTATGGGGATGGGGTGAGTGTGGGGTGAGTGTATGCGTGTGGTGCAGGAGTGGGATGAGTGTGAGTTCGTGGTGTGGGGATGGGATGAGTGTGGGGTGAGTGTATGTGTGTGGTGCAGGAGTGGGATGAGTGTGAGTTCATGGTGTGGGGAGTGGGATGAGTGTGGGGTGAGTGTATGTGTGTGGTGCAGGAGTGGGATGACTGTGGTGCGGGGATGGGATGAGTGTGGGGTGAGTGTATGTGTGTGGTGCAGGAGTGGGATGAGTGTGAGTTCGTGGTGTGGGGATGGGGTGAGTGTGGGGTGAGTGTATGCGTGTGGTGCAGGAGTGGGATGAGTGTGAGTTCATGGTGTGGGGATGGGATGAGTGTGGGGTGAGTGTATGCGTGTGGTGCAGGAGTGGGATGAGTGTGAGTTCATGGTGTGGGGATGGGATGAGTGTGGGGTGAGTGTATGCGTGTGGTGCAGGAGTGGGATGAGTGTGAGTTCGTGGTGTGGGGATGGGGTGAGTGTGGGGTGAGTGTATGCGTGTGGTGCAGGAGTGGGATGAGTGTGAGTTTGTGGTGTGGGGATGGGGTGAGTGTGGGGTGAGTGTATGCATGTGGTGCAGGAGTGGGATGAGTGTGAGTTCGTGGTGTGGGGATGGGGTGAGTGTGGGGTGAGTGTATGCGTGTGGTGCAGGAGTGGGATGAGTGTGAGTTTGTGGTGTGGGGATGGGGTGAGTGTGGGGTGAGTGTGGGGTGAGTGTATGCGTGTGGTGCAGGAGTGGGATGAGTGTGAGTTCGTGGTGTGGGGATGGGGTGAGTGTGGGGTGAGTGTATGCGTGTGGTGCAGGAGTTGGATGACTGTGGTGCGGGGATGGGATGAGTGTGGGGTGAGTGTATGTGTGTGGTGCAGGAGTGGGATGAGTGTGAGTTTGTGGTGTGGGGATGGGATGAGTGTGGGGTGAGTGTATGCGTGTGGTGCAGGAGTGGGATGAGTGTGAGTTCGTGGTGTGGGGATGGGATGAGTATGGGGTGAGTGTATGCGTGTGGTGCAGGAGTGGGATGAGTGTGAGTTTGTGGTGTGGGGATGGGGTGAGTGTGGGGTGAGTGTATGCATGTGGTGCAGGAGTGGGATGAGTGTGAGTTCGTGGTGTGGGGATGGGATGAGTGTGGGGTGAGTGTATGCGTGTGATGCAGGAGTGGGATGAGTGTGAGTTCATGGTGTGGGGAGTGGGATGAGTGTGGGGTGAGTGTATGTGTGTGGTGTAGGAGTGGGATGAGTGTGAGTTTGTGGTGTGGGGATGGGGTGAGTGTGGGGTGAGTGTATGCGTGTGGTGCAGGAGTGGGATGAGTGTGAGTTCGTGGTGTGGGGATGGGATGAGTGTGGGGTGAGAGTATGTGTGTGGTGTAGGAGTGGGATGAGTGTGAGTTCATGGTGTGGGGAGTGGGATGAGTGTGGGGTGAGTGTATGTGTGTGGTGTAGGAGTGGGATGAGTGTGAGTTTGTGGTGTGGGGATGGGATGAGTGTGGGGTGAGTGTATGTGTGTGGTGTAGGAGTGGGATGAGTGTGGGGTGAGTGTATGTGTGTGGTGGAGTGGGATGAGTGTGAGTTTGTGGTGTGGGGATGGGGTGAGTGTGTGTGGTGTAGGAGTGGGATGAGTGTGAGTTTGTGGTGTGGGGATGGGATGAGTGTGGGGTGAGTGTATGTGTGTGGTGGAGTGGGATGAGTGTGAGTTTGTGGTGTGGGGATGGGATGAGTGTGGGGTGAGTGTATGTTCATGGTGGAGGAGTGGGATGAGTGTGAGTTCATGGTGTGGGGAGTGGGATGAGTGTGGGGTGAGTGTGTGTGGTGTAGGAGTGGGATGAGTGTGAGTTTGTGGTGTGGGGATGGGATGAGTGTGGGGTGAGTATATGTTCGTGGTGCAGGAGTGGGATGAGTGTGAGTTTGTGGTGGGATGGGATGAGTGCGGGGTGAGTGTATGCGTGTGGTGTAGGAATGGGATGAGTGTGAGTTTGTGGGGTGGAGATGTGCTGAATGTGGGCTGAGTGTACGTGTGTGGTGCAGGAGTGGGATGACTGTGAGTTTGTGGTGCGGGGATGGGATGAGTGTATGTGTGTGGTGTAGGAGTTTGATGAGAGTGAGTTTGTGGTGTGGGGATGGGGTGAGTGTTGGGTGAGTGTATGCGTGTGGTGTAGGAGTGGGATGAGTGTGAGTTTGTGGTGTGGGGATGGGGTGAGTGTGGGGTGAGTGTATGTGTGTGGTGTAGGAGTGGGATGAGTGTGAGTTCATGGTGTAGGGAGTGGGATGAGTGTGGAGTGAGTGTATGTGTGTGGTGTAGGAGTGGGATGAGTGTGAGTTTGTGGTGTGGGGAGTGAGATGAGTGTGGGGTGAGTGTATGTGTGTGGTGTAGGAGTGGGATGAGTATGAGTTTGTGGTGTGGGGAGGGAATGAGTGTGGGGTGAATGTATGCATGTGGTGTAGGAGTGGGATGAGTGTGAGTTTGTGGTGTGGGGGTGGGGTGAGTGTATGTGTGTGGTGTAGGAGTGGGATGAGTGTGAGTTTGTGGTGTGGGGATGGGGTGAGTGTGGGGTGAGTGTATGTGTGTGGTGTAGGAGTGGGATGAGTGTGAGTTCATGGTGTGGGGAATGGGATGAGTGTATGTTCATGGTGTAGGAGTGGGATGAGTGTGAGTTCATGGTGTGGGGAGTGGGATGAGTGTGGGGTGAGTGTATGTGTGTGGTGTAGGAGTGGGATGAGTGTGAGTTTGTGGTGTGGGGAGGGAATGAGTGTGGGGTGAATGTATGCATGTGGTGTAGGAGTGGGATGAGTGTGAGTTTGTGGTGTGGGGATGGGATGAGTGTGGGGTGAATGTATGCATGTGGTATAGGAGTGGGATGAGTATGAGTTTGTGGTGTGGGGAGGGAATGAGTGTGGGGTGAATGTATGCATGTGGTGTAGGAGTGGGATGAGTGTGAGTTTGTGGTGTGGGGAGTGGGGTGAGTGTGGGGTGAGTATGCATGTGGTGTAGGAGTGGGATGAGTGTGAGTTTGTGGTGTGGGGATGGGGTGATTGTGGGGTGAGTGTATGTGTGTGGTGTAGGAGTGGGATGAGTGTGAGTTTGTGGTGTGGGGATGGGGTGAGTGTGGGGTGAGTGTATGTGTGTGGTGTAGGAGTGGGATGAGTGTGAGTTTGTGGTGTGGGGATGGGGTGAGTGCAGGGTGAGTATGTGTGTGGTGCAGGAGTGGGTTGAGTGTGAGTTTGTGGTGTGGGGATGGGGTGAGTGTGGGGTGCGTGTATGTGTGTGGTGTAGGAGTGGGATGAGTGTGAGTTCATGGTGTGCGGATGGGGTGAGTGTGGGGTGAGTGTGTGCATGTGGTGTAGGAGTGGGATGAGTGGAGTTCATGGTGTGGGGATGGGATGAGTGTGAGTTCGTGGTGTGGGGAGTGGGATGAGTGTGGGGTGAGTGTATGTGTGTGGTATAGGAGTGGGATGACTGTGAGTTTGTGGTGTGGGGATGGGATGAGTGTGGGGTCAATGTGTGCGTGTGCTGCAGGAGTGGGATGAGTGTGAGTTTGTGGTGTGGGGATGGGGTGAGTGACCTGCTGCCTTTTGTCTTCATAGACATAGCTTTGTTTGCACATTCATAAAACATTGCATATAGAAAAATAGGCAGATGGACTGACTCAACAATCAGTGATTTCGCCTTATGCAAAAATCTGTCTCTTTCCTAAATAATTTGCAGATGGGGGGGGGGGGAAGACTCCATATTGTGCTGATTTATCCAGTTCCATTCTGTGGTTAATGAAGGCAAGCGGCAGAGGGATGGCATGGGTATCAGGTTTCTATGGCTTTTAGCTTTGACTTACTTAATTTTACATTGTTGTAGTTTGTTATTTTTATAGTGTTGTATATTGCTTCTCCTTTGGATCCTGGCCCCCTTATTCTCCTGTCTAAACCCATATGTATTTTTAATCAGTTCCCTAAGAATGCCTAGTGCCTTGGTGCTGATTGTAAGCTCTGTGGAGAAGGGACCGTCTTGTGTATTTGTACAGCATTGCATGTGCCTTGTAGCACTTTGATACTGTTCTTCATAGGAGGCTTATCAATAAACTGAGCAGCCTGGGGATGGTAGTGCCATCTCCTCTTCCCAACACAACCCACAGAGCTTCTTCTTCTTTCCCCACGCCCCCTGCATTTCAGCAGCTTTAATATGGCTTTTGACATATAGGGCTACTCCTCCTCTTCTGTCTTCTCTGTCTCTTCTCAATAAATTATAGCCAGCTATGGCTATATCTCATTCATGTGACTTGTTAAACCATGCTTCTGTAATGGCCACAATGTCCAAGCCCATTTCCACCAGTAGGACTTCCAGGTCAGGAACTTTGTTGGCTAGGCTTGGCAGTTAAGACGTAAAGTGAAGAAGTGCACATGGGATGCAGAAATCCAAAGGAATTTTATGCAATAGGGGGAGAGGGGTTGGTGTGCACGAACCAGGAGAGGGACCTCGGAGTGATAGTGTCTGAAGATCTCAATGTGGCGAAACAATGTGACAAAGCGGTAGCCAAAGCCAGAAGAATGCTGGGCTGCATTCAGAGAGGAATAACCAGCAGAAAGGAGGAAGTATTAATGCCCCTGTACAAGTCATTGTTGAGGCCTCCCTTGAAGTATTGTGTTCAGTTTTGGAGACTATGGGGTATGTTTACTAAACTGCGGTAAAGTTACAGACCGCGCATTAGGTAACGTTAACGATCGTTAGGTAACGTTAACATGCGGTATGTAACATTAACGCGCGTTAACGTTACCTAACGATTGTCAACGTTCCTGGCAACGGTAAACACCGCAGAGGGTGGAGAGAGGGCAGAGAGAAGGGGGTCAATGGACGGGGAGTGGGCGGGGAGAGGCTCCCTGCACACTAATGCGCTGAACTGAAGGGCTGAATCCTACCGCGAATGACAACCTGCCGTTAGATGCACATTTGCAGGAGAGAGAAACCATTTAAGTGTCAGCAATGTACAGCATAGACAGGGAGCCCAAGAAACGTGATAGTAGTGCTCCATTTCCAGCAACAGCATAGTGCCCAAGTATGAAAGGCCACTATGGCAATGGTGCAAATGGGGCATAGGGGACTGAAGGCGGGACATGTAGCGGGGGCAGCTGGGGCACAGGGTGGACTAGGCGGGTGCCTAGGTGGAACATAGAAACTGGAAATCAGCATGACAGCAGCTAACAAAGGCCAAACACAATCCACCTACATCTACCTGGTCCACCCGAGCTAACAGTTGCCAGGGCACTGACCTAACATCCCCCCAGCCAACCCTCCCCCAAGCGGAAGGGACATACTATTGGTAGGCGGTGATGGGGGGACTGTGAGGATGCTCATGTATGCCTCCTGCCCCAGACCCCGCTCCCTAGGACTGGCCTGGGACTGCGCACTACCAGCACCGACAGCATATGGTCATGTCAGCATGGCAGGGGGGGGTGCGCCCATGCTGGAGGGGCAGTGGCACCTGCCTGCAATGGACCTAGGCCATGCCTTGTACCAGTACATGGTGTGCAGTGCAACATAAAAGGTCTGGCTGAGGAAAAGTACAGGTAGCCCCAGGGACTACCATGCATCTGTGGCAACAGTGTGGTGCAGTACACCCATCCAGTGTGTCCAGAGGCAGAGGGTCACAGGTTTAAGTCCCAGCTCTGGTTCCTGCAGAGCATGTCCCTATATTTTACCCTACAATGCAGATACAACAGCAACATGTGCAAAGCCCAAAGCAGCGGTGAAAAGGGGTACAAACACCCACTCACACAGGCTCCACAATCCAAAGATGCATGGAGAGTCAGGCTGTTGGCCCCAGCATTGAGCTGCAGTTATCACCAGACCACTACTACTACCTCCTGCACAGTTTAGCAATGTCGGCACTGTGATCAGGACCAGTGTGGTGGGCATGGTTGCCAACCACCCCTATCATTGCACAATGCTGCAATAGGAGTGTGTGTGTGTATGTCTATCCATTGTTCTGCGCCTGCCCACCCCTCTCTGGGCCCAAAATGTCCCACTGTTACCAGCATTAGCCTGAATATGTGCATAATGAGGAGCAAGGTGTTGTGGTTATGGCCCGGACAGGGCGGATTGACCAGGATGCATCTTCACAGGGTGTGGAGCAATGGCTGGAACACTGTAGTGCCCAACCACCGCCTGCATGGACAGGGTGGCCACAGCATGTCATGCTGGGAGGGCACTCACTTTAACCGAGCAGAGACCATGGCATGTCTAGGTTCCCACATAGCGCCCTACACTATCTGCCTCCAGTGATACTTTTGTGTTTCCAATGCTGGGGCCCCAATCACTGAGATGCCTGCTTGGTGCACATAGTTCCTCTGTGAGCATGCACTATGGACTGGCTAGTGGACTGTCTGAAGTTAGACTGTGCATGGTTGTAACACCTATAAGGTGCAGTCTGACTGTGCTGTCTGCTGGTGACTGGCAGACAGTGGTGTGAGGCAGTTGGGGTTTACCAGACCTAACCCCAACGTTGCTGCTGGTCTGCCACTGCCCCAGTCACAGGCATGGTTCTTGCCCACCAACCCTGGAGGGCTATCTTATACCAACAGGATGGAGATTGCTTCACCGGGGCTGGGGTACCTGTCCCTTACCTACAAAAAGGGTGATGTGAGCCCTTTGGGGTATGTAGTGTATACCACTTTGACCTTATAAAGGCACTGCTACACAAACCTCATGCAGGTCTAGAAATCCCTCTGCCCTAATAACAGATGCCTATGTCAGCCAGACCCTAACACAGGGTACACACTAATCTGGGTGGTGTCTGGTCCCAGAGGGCCACATGTGACTGCAGGATACAGATGGACACCGAATTACCATGAGCTGCACTGCAAGGAACACCTGTCACACCCTGGTAGTGTTGGGGATGTACAGCAGGACCTATCTCTAGCACCACATGTACTGCAGACCTAGTGCTGGGCACCCATCCTATCCCTCAGGGTGAACACAGAACCTGCATAATGGCATGGTCTGTAGCTACACTATGCCAGTATCACACACTGTCAGTTCGTCTTTCCAAGCTGAGGTACCGGAGAGGTGCAGACCCCATTTGGTGATCAGCTGGAGACAGCTATTCAGCTATTCAGCATTGCACAATGGGTACTGGTGGGGTTACCCTATCCTGGCACTCAGAACAGACAGTTTGTGTGGTGACCTGCAGTCTTTATGTACCCAGCCATTGCTCTGGCATACACCACGGAGGTATAGCCTACTGGTTAATACAATGCCATTCTCGGCAGTGTTCATGGGTTCAATTCCTCATTGTTCCCTCCTCTCATGCCTGTCTTACTCAAATAGTGTGCATGCCTGTAACAGTCATATTTTGCAGATCTGTGCTGCCAGCCCATAATACCCTCGCCACAACTGCCAACATTCCCTCGGTCCGTCTATCTGCGTCTGTCAGCTGTGTAGAGTCCTGTCTGCCTGTGCAGGCTGCCACCCCATGTCCTGCACTGCTACCCTTTCCTGCATTGCGCCTCATCGTGCTTGCCTCGCCTGTGCCTGATCTGCATGGCACCACCACTCCTCTGTCCACCCATCATTGTAACTATCCTGCCACCTCCGCCTCCATTGGGGGACACGTATTCCCATCATCTGCCACCAACTGTCTTTCCAGTACTTTACATTGCCAACACCCTGTGCTGTGGTACAGTTGCCCCCACCATGTTTGTCATCAGTACTGGCAGCCACATGGGATGCCCGCAGATATGGCAGGTCTAGCGGCTCCCAGCTCTCCCTCCTTCATTCACCTGTTCATTGCCTTTCCTGAGTGCTCTATCTAGTGTTAGGGCTACATCTGTCTCTGTTCCCCACAGGTCATGTATGCCATCCTACGGCACCTTGCAGCCCTTAGGGCATACTAACCTAGGGCACCGTAACCTTGTTAGGCCTCCTTAACCTATGGTTCCATAGCCCAGGGTGCCTTCTACAGTACCTTGTCCAGGGGTGCCTAATACGGCGCTTAGCCTAAGGAGCCATATAGGGCGCCTTACAAGGCACCTTACAAGGCACCTTACATGGCGCCTTGTAATGTGCCTTGTAAGCTGCCTTATAGGCACCTTGTAACGCGCGTTAGTCTAAGGTGCCTTGTAACATGCGTTAGCCGATACGGTTTGCTGTAACGATGCACCGCCCACGCCTTTATATGGGCATCTGTACCTTTACCGCGGAACCTAACGCAGGTGACATTACCGCAGTTTAGTAAACATACCCCTATATCTCACAAAGGACATAAAAAGACTTGAAATAGTTCAGAGGAAGGCAACCAAAATGATTTGGAGCCTGCGCCAGAAGACGTATGAGGAGAGACTTGAAGACCTAAATATGTATACCCTAGAAGAGAGGAGGGACAGGGGAGATATGATAGAGACGTTTAAATACTTAAAGAGTATTAATGACTAAACAAATCTTTTTCAAAGAAGGGGAAGCTGTAAAACTAGAGGACAAAACATGAAGCTGCAAGGCAGTAAACTTAGAAGCAACATCAGTAAATACTTTTTCACTGAAAGGGTGGTGGATGCTTGGAATGCCCTCTCGATGGAGGTGGTGGGGGCAAACACAGTGATGGAATTCAAAATGGCATGGGATAGACACAGTGATTCCCTTTATAGCAAGTGGATAAAATCAAAGCAAACTTAAATATCTTTTATACTTCCATAAATGGAAGGGGGTGACCTGCACGGAGCAGCAGTTACAACCACTCTAGCCACCTTACTGGATTATGGGGTATTCCAGGGCTGGCTTGAGAAACAGTCGATATCATTCAAGATTCAACCAGCACAACATATCACACTGTTAAATAACAGGATATACAGTAACTCATATTAAAATGCTTCTGTTGCTTTCTATCATGTTTTAAGTCTCTGTTTCTCCATTTCATGTCTCAATGACTAGAGCTGAATCATATGCAGATGCAAGAAAAGTGTCCGCAGTTCAAGGCCCATTCAGCTTCCTCGAGGAGGCCAGCAAGCCCACTTTCTCCTGCCTGATGTGGTGCTAAATATTAACTGCAAGAATGATTCATGTTTATTCTTCTCAATACAATTACCAGTGAATTGTAGTCATGGCAACAACAATAATTTTTTAAGAATTGTCGTTGCATTATTTCCTTCTTTGGACCAACAACATGACCATCATTCATAAATTATATACCAGTTTGTGACTGCTGCGCAAATCATCACATCACTTTGCAACACTTTATCTTTTTAGTTATTGATGCACACAATCATCCACTTTCATTGTTCGTGTTTAACTTTTGATTGTAATTAAATGATGAGGATAAAGTAGAATTGCTCAACAAATATTTCTGTTCTGTGTTCACAGATGAAGGGCCAGGAAAGGGACTTCAGAAAACAAACACAAATAGGAATGAAAGTGAGGTAGATCTTGAATGAGAAACTGGCTAAACTAAAATAGACAAAGCGACGGGGTAAGATGGGATATATCCAAGGGTACTGGAGGGACTTAGGGAAATAATGACAGCTCTGCTATCTCATCTTTTCAATATTTGTAGAGTCAGGAGTGATCCTGGAGGACTTGAGATGGGCGGATGTGATTCCTGTTCACAAACATAGAAGTAAGGAAGAGGTTGAGAACTACAGACCAGTTAGTTTGGCCTCTGTGGTGAATAAATTAATGGATATGTTGCTAAAGTAGAGGATAACGTAGTTTCTGGAATCCAGGATCTGAGACAGCATGTTAGGTCTTGTTAGACAAATCTGATTATTTCTTTGAATGTGTGACTAGAAAATTGGATCAGGGAAGAGTGCCAAATGTGGTATACTTAGCATAGACCTTTGACACCATTCTGTATTGGCAACTTATTAATAAACTAAGTACCCTTGGGATGAATCCTAAAGTAAGAAAATAGTCGAGTGGGAGGTGACAAGGGGTAGTAGAAAAATGGTGTTCACTTTGAAAGTAGGGGAGTTATCAGTGGTGTGCCTCAGGGATCGGTTGTGGTCCTGTTCTTTTTAACATTTTTGTGATATTTCAGAAGGTTGACATTTTCATGAGATTGCAGAAGGTCCATTGGGAAAGGTATGCCTCTTTGCAGGGGTGGACAACATGAAGAGGGATCTGGCAAAACTTGATGAATGGTTGAGAATTTGGCAAGTAAGATTTAATGCTAAAAAATACAAGGTTGTGCATTTGGGCTGCAAAACCCAAGGGAGCAGTGTATGGGGTGAAGTAATTCAATGCATGAAAGAAGAGTGGTACCTGAGGGTGATGATATAGGACGACCTGAAAGTGGTCAAACAGAAAAGGTGATGGCAAAAGCCAGAAGGCTGCTTGGGTATATAGGGAAAGAAATAGCCAGCAGGAAAAAGGAAGAGATGATGCCTTTGTATAAGTCTCATTTGGGGTACTGTGCACAATTCTGGAGACTGCACCTTCAAAATATATAAACAGGATGGAATTAGTCCAGAGAGTGGCTACTATAATAGTCAGTGGTTTTCATCATAAAGCATTACGGGGACAGACTTCAAGATCTCGATATCTAAACTTTGAAGAAAAGGCGAGAGGAGAGAAGATATTATAGAAACATTTAAATACTTCCAAGATATAAATGTCCAGGAGATGGCCCTCTTTCAATTGAAAGGAAACTCTGGAATGAGGGGTCATAAGATGAAGGTGAAAGGGGATAAATTCAGAGGTAATCTAAGGAAAAAGTTCTTTATGGAAAAGGGTGGGGGATGCATGGAAGAGTCTCCCAGTGAAGATGGTGGAAACAAGGACTCTGAATTCAAGAACGCATAGGACAAGCACAGAGGATCTCTTGAGGGAGCCAGACTTTCTTTCTTAAAAGTCCAACTAGGTACTGTACAGGCCAATAAATTCAACTTCTCAGAAATTTCACAGCAAGGACCATATTGTACTGCTGGTAAAGATCAAAAACAGAAACAGACACCTTTTTGCTGATAACAGCCGTAAACCCCTCACCCCTCCTCCTCTGAAGCCAGTTTCTCTTAATAATATTCAGTCCCTTAATTTGGATAGAAGCCTAGCACAATACTTTCCTAGCCAGGTCACTAACTTCCAGTCAAGCAAGGCCAGGTCGCATCCTTCACTGCTTGTTTCCTATCACTGTCTCCTCCCTCTCAGCTGTTTGCACCAAAGGCCAACTGGATTGTCGCCCTCTCTAGTAGCTTTTCCACCATCAGGCTTGTGCAGAAGACAAATAGAGCTCAAACCCACTCAAAGACTGGAAATCTGATTATTCTGAATAATGTGGGCAAAATTTCACCCCCAAACCTTTCTTAGCTATGTCTTAATAAATGGTTATAATTTCCTTATTGCTGTTCTTCTCACATGATATTATCAAGGGAACCATATACTCTTTGTAACCTAGCATGTATAAAATATGGGCCCGATTTTTGAAGGCTTTTACATGGGTAAATGCCCTAGTTGCCCACGTAAAGGCCCTATCTGGGATTTTCAATGGGCACCTACATGGGTAGTGACTTTTGAAAATCCTGGATATGTCCCTAATGCGCCCTGGTGCTATCCGCATAGCACTGGGGCATGTTGGGGCGTTCCGAGGCGGAGCGGAGGCGGGCCATGGTGCTACCCATGTAGCACCAATTTTCGATGCTACACGGTTAGCGCTCTGCACCTTAAAGATAGAAGTAGGACTAACTGTGTAGGCGCAGGGGCTAACCATGTAGCTTCGAAAATTGGTGCTGCACAAGTAGCCCCTGTGGCTTCCTGTATGTGCGGCATGACCTGGATTTTCAATGCCAGGGCCGCATAAGACCCCGGCATTGAAATCCAGGTTAGGCAGGAGGTGGGCGGGCTATGCACCGACGTGGTGCATAGCACCACCCAACTGAAATCGGGGCCCTATATCTCTTGAGGCCTGATTTGCTAACATGCCTTAACGCTTTAATACAAGTTATGCACAGAAGCCACATTTTAGATAGGATGTGCAGATCAGAACTGAAATGTCAAGGTCAGGATATAGTCAGTTCTGACAGTATTTTAGGAACAGTTTTGCTGAACATGGAAGCGTTTCTAAAATACACATCAATGTGCAGCAGAAAGAGCCTTCAGAACTATCCACTTAGGACAAATTGATGGCGGAAACTCAATAACTTACACATGTATCTGAACCATTTTGCAAACTGAGATGCACAGATGCTGTTACTCAACTATAGAAGACCTGAGACAAATAAACATTGGGGGATTAAGAAAAATATCCCTTTAATCCCTCCTGTAAAGCGAAGGGCAAACAAAACCTATTTGTGTCAGGGAGCAGGTTAAAATCAGTTGTCGCCAATTTCAGGCTTGCACCTGCAGTCCCTATCTGAAATGAGGAATACTGTACCCCAACATGCCACCATCTACTTTCAATGGGGTATGGGCATACACGTCTCAAATGAACCTTTTCTAAAATGGCCATTTACACATGGATGCAATTTGCATATGCATATTGTCTGATTATTCACATGTAAATGGTGAATACAGCTTCTAAAATAACCCCCTTAGCAAATAGGCCCCTTGACAATAACAGTGCTATATGGAATAATGTTTTTCCATTGAGTTAATACACATTTGTAAGTCTAGTTGGGTCATTTCTTTATTCCATAAGCTGGTTCATTTTTTTCACTGAATTGATGATACGGCTGCTTCTCCTACCTGCTCACAGAGGGTTCCAATGAGTCCTTCCAAATCCTGCTTTTCATGAAGCGCCATCTGTTTTTCTTCATATTCCTGCTCCAACTGCATCTCCAACTGACGAAGCTAGAGTAAAGGCACGCAGTGTTAGAACGGGAAAAATTGCTGTTTATAGAACACATTAATCCTGGGATGCTGAATTTAACTCACAAGTGTCACAAGCAGGCCTGGTTTTCAGGATTTCCACAGCAAATTTTCATGAAGTACATTTGCCTATATATGATCCAAGAATAAGGTTATTAGATGTCCCTCACTGTCGGGAATTGTTCCCAATTTTACAACTGTGTCCCCGACTTCCACCTGTTTGGCAGCCTCCTTTCCAGCAACAGGGACAGAGGAGGATAGAAAAAATATTAATCTTCAATTAAGTGACTGATTGGAATATGTTAGCGTTTAGGATTTACATCCATTATTTTTATATTCTGTCGATTTTGTCTACTTGGAAGTGATATCGTTACTTTCATGGAACGGACGAGAGGGGTGGTATAATGCCTCCTTGTCCCTCTTCCGTGCCTTGTTACTGAAACCTGGAACTACAGGGTCCTTTCCTCCCCCTCCCCTCACCACACTGCAGATAAGTGTCCTAGATTTGCCTGCAAAATATTTGGTAACCATATCCAAGACCCAAGCTCATTTATGCAGTTTTGCTGCAATCCTGAAAAACAAACATCTCTGAGGCATCCATGGACTGAAGTTCATCATTATTGTACCAGGAGTGATGGGAAAAAAACAAATTCACTCTATTCATAGCCTCTAACAAAATGTTTCAGTAATCTTAAAATAACACAGGAAAGAAGAAGCAGAAGTAGCAGCAAGTAAAACCAGTCTAAGGTTTATTAAAACAAAACCTTGGACTGGTTTTACCTGCTGCCTACCTCTACATGTTCTTTGTTGCTTTTATTTGCAGGTAGTTTGCCTCTTTGTGTAGACTGTGAATCTTAAAATATAGCCTCTTCTTTTTATTACCCTTCATGATATAACTTCAGAACATGCAGCCTATGTAAAATCTCCACCCCTAACCTGCCCACTTGTGTCCCTAAAACAAGATGCAAAGTTAACACAGGAATTGGTCCTCACTAACTGGCATGGCCCCACACTAGCTGGCAATGCATGTCCAAGGCGTGCTTTAGTAAAAGACCCTCTTAGAGTGCAAAATAGCTTGCTCCATTGAGTTTGAATCAAATGATTTAACTGAACAGGTGATCCAAAAAAAAAAATTGAACCAAAATTTTTTTCTCATGCACTTCTCTACTAACCAGTTGTTTGAAAAATTTCCTAGAGACCTAAGTAAAGCTAACCCGTTATCTTATCTGATCAACATGTCTTAAAAATTGATCCCTAAATATGTTGTTGTTAAGTGCTGTTGAGTTGGTGCCGACTCATGACAACCCTCTAGATAGTTGTCCTAAACTGTGTTCAGTCTTCAGTCTTCAATCTGGTGGCTAATTGTTAATAGATTGGCACTCAGAGCTGCTGTTATTGTATCAATCCATTGCATTGTTGGCCTTCCTCTTTTGTGCTGACCTTCAATCTTGCCAAGCATGATGTCTTTCTCTAATGATCTCTCTCTTCGCATGATGTGTCCAAAGTATGAAAGTCGATGTCTTGTCATCTGAGCTCATAAACAAAGCTTAGGCTTCATCTCCTCTAGTACCGACTGGTTTGTCGTTTTTCAGGCAGTCCATGGCTGAGATGCCAGACTAAGACAAACCACCCATCTGGGCAGCAGCAGACTGGGACAGTACTGGTGACGGAAGATCACATTTCTGTGACAGTAGCAACAACACTAGCATTACCTGTGCGAAAGAAAGACCAGGCAATCTACTTCCGTATCTTGACACGATAACTCAATGGATCCCCAAGTATATATGAATTAAATAAAAAAGGAAGGAAAAATAAAAACGAGGTGGGGGGGGGGAAATGATTAGAACAAGTGAAACTGAAAAGAAGAATCGGAAAGAGAGAAAAGACTGATATCAGGAGATAAAACCGGCATGAGTAGGAAGAGACGATGCGAGGTAAACAAGAAGAGAAATGGATAATAAAAGTTAAGGAGAGATGTGAAATCAAACTGGTTGCAGATGCACAGTAAGAAACATGTATTTGGATAGCTATTGAAGCATGGCATATTAATTAACTTGATGAGCCCCACTTTATGACATTTTCACCCCCAGTTTCCATTGGGATGCAACACCAGGCTAAGCAGAGAGGTCGGGACCTGAACATTACTGAGCAACAAATACACTTGTAGTCTCACAATCCCTGTGATATTGTTTGCACCTGACAGAGCATTTCATCTCTTTGACCTCTATCTGGAAATATGTTTTCCCACCGCCTTCCCCCACCCCTAATTTATTTGAGCATAATGAATTGGCACTCGCAAGAATGACAACCCAGCTACATTAATAACAAGCAATGAAGCATTTAGTCTATTTCTTTATAATATCAGACACAAGACAATATAAAGATTGCATCTTTCCACATAATGGATAGGAAAAAGTAATAGATTCATCTATATTGAGTGAATTTTCATAATTATAATAGGAACCTATTATTATAGCCTGTTCTCACTCAAGTACAAAGTACAAATCTTAGAACACAACCAAGCAAAATAGAGATGTTATGAATTTAAATATACTTGCATGGTAATACTACAGTAAAATGTAAAAAATAAGTACAAAATTGCTGCCCCAATGTAAATGAGCACATTGAGTGATACTGGGATTTGATCCCAAGTTTTTAACCTCCCTCCTCCCCACCTCTGTTGCCCCCATGTTGGACCCCCACCTCCATTTGTGGTCAATGGAACTATGTGAAGCTGAACTGGCTGCACAATACTCTTAGGGGTATGTTTACTAAACTGCATTAGTGTGATTCGCGTTAGGATCCGCGGTACAGGCAGAAATCCCAAATAAGGACATGGGCGGTATATCATTACCGATAACGCGCATTACAAGGCGCCATAAATTAACGAGCGTTACATGGCACGTTACCACGTTTTAATCTTAAGAAGGTGCACAGACAGGAAACACAGAAACAGAGCTTTAGCACAATAGTTACTACACTGACTGATGGTACAGGGGTCATGGGTTTGATTCCCCAGTGTGCCCAATGCATAAGGCTAGCTGAGGCATCACCCTTTACATTTAAGTAGTGATTGTTGAGGCATTTTACGTTTAGTTCATTAGTGCTGCCAGCAAACACACCCTCACAATGGTATAACCTAAGGTGCCGCATAAGGCACTCCATAGGGTACATTATAAAGTGCACTGTCCGCCAAGGCACCCCATAATGTCCCCTATAGGGCACCTTATAGGGCGCCCTAAAAGGTGCCTTATGGGGCGCCTGATGAGGCACCGTAAGGTTACAGTACTCTGAGGGTGTTTTTGCTGGCAGCACTAATGTACATCACAAATAGACAATGCCTCAGACAGCCCTATCAAATAACCCCACCATGGGTATGAAACCATGACCTCTGGCCGCACAGGCAGTGAAGTAACCAGTGGGCTACAGCTGCTAACAAACCCCTGGCTGGCTGCAGAAAGACTGCACGCCACCACACAAACTGCTGAGGCTACCAGGATACGGTTAACCCACCCGTACCCATGATCCACTGCACATGCAAATCAGCAATCCACAGATGGGCACAGGATGGGGTATGCACCCTCACAGCACCTCGGCCTGGTAGGGGGAACTGACCGTGTGTGGTACAGGCACAGAGTAGCCACAGACCGTCACATTGTGCGGGTACTGTGCTCTCCCTGAGGGTGAGGTGGGGTGCCCAGCACCAGGTCCACAGCACCTTTCATGGCTGAAATACACCACGATGCAGGTCCCCATCAGTGTGTGATAGGTAGTTCCGGCAGACACACCTAGGGTACATCTGTGTCCCTCTGTATTTCTCAGTCATGTCTAGCTCTTATGGGCTATGATGCACCCAGAATAGTGCATATTTTGTGTTGGTGCCATGGTGACATGATGTGGGTGCAGGGGGGGGGGTGTTTGGACCCATAGGCAGATTATGTACCACCACACAACCCACCCTCTGGGGCTCAGGGTGGGAAACAGGATCACCCACCATAGATCCACATTCCACCTCCCTGCAATGGTAGCAGTAGAGGGGACCATCCACCCCAGTCCTGCTGGGGAACAGGCACCCTACAGGGCAGGTAATGCAGATCTGTGCCGATCCATAAAGCAATAGCAGACAGACAGACAGTAGGCCTGGAAATGGCCAGCTGCCCCCCACCACTATCTGACATTCTCCAGCAGCAAGCCTCCAGCCGCTGCACCCTGCAAGGTGTTCCAGCCAGACAGATGCTAGTTGCAGGCAGTCTGCTAGCTAGTCCATAGTGCATGTTCCTGGAGAAAATGCATGTACCCAGAACTGGGATGTCAGCATACACACCAAGCAGATAAGTCAGTGATTGGGTGCCAAAAGGGACCCATAAATATCACATGAGAGAAATACTACACAGCACTATGGGGGAACCTAGCCATGCCGTGGTCACTGCTCAGTCAGGGTGAGAGTGACCTTCCAGCAGGACATGCTGTGGCCACCCTGTCCATGCAGGTGGTGGCCGGCCACTACAATGTCCGAGCCATTGCCCTATGCTATGTACAGATGGATCCAGGCCAGGCCATCCTATCCTGGCTATTCCCACGGCACCCTACTCCTCATTATGTACATTGGCAGGTCAATACTGGCAACAGCGCAAGCAGTGTGGGCTGTGGAGGGTGTTTGCAGCCACCACACACTGGATAGACAGACACACACTCCCCACACCTATGCCAGCATTGTGCAACTATAGAGGTGTTTGGAAGCCCTGGCCACCACACCAATCCTGGGCAGAGTGCAGGCATGGCTATGGTAAGCAATACTGTTGGGGGTCACTCCCCAGGGTGGTAAACACCAGACACCAGACCTGAAGCACACTCCACCGACATCAGAAAGGTTGCTATGATGCAGCTCAATCAGCAAATTGTGCCTAACTTAGGAATTGCTATCTGCCAGTAATCATAGCAACCTTTTGATAGATGTGTACCGTATTCCCAGGTTTAGGGTGGCATTGCTAAGGTATGCAAGTGCTAGTATTGGGAGATGCACGCAGGGCCCAAAGTCCTGCCTCTCCAGGAGGCTTTGGATAATGGGGCCTGTGGGTGCGGGTGTGTCTGCCCCTGTTGGCTGCTGCTTTACAGCAGAGGTTCCCGACTCTAGTCCTGGTGTGCCAAACACTGTTCGGGTTTTCCTGCTGTCCTCCATGAATATGCATGAGATACATCTGCATACCATGGGGGCGGCGCATAGAAATGTAGCACAGGCATCTTTATTAGAGGCAGCATGGAACCTGAATGGTGTTTGGCCCTCCAGGACTGCATTTGGGAGACTCTGCTCTAGGTAATGCGCATGTTTATGGTGTCTGTGCTCTGTAGGGTAATATGTAGGTGTTTTGGGCATGTTTACATCATCTGCAATAAAGGTTCTGTCTGTATTAGCACGTTTTTGTAGTGGGTAAAATAAGGGGACTGGGTTGGCAGGCGCCACAGCTGGGACTTGAACCTGTGACTTTCTGCTTCTGAATACACTGGTTTTGTGCACTGCACCACCATGTTCTCACAGAGTCAGCACATTCCCTGGTGATACCATAACTGTTCATCAGACAGGGCTTGTCTGTTGCAGTGCATGGCACCCACCTACACAGGGCTAGGCCACGGTCTGCTCTGGGCAGCTGCCACTGCCCCCTCCACCACCAGTGACCCTCTGCCACCATGCTGACAGTCCCTTCTGCTGGTGGTGCTGGTGGAGCGCAGTCTCAGGCCATCCAGTGTGCGGGTAGGTGGCTGCCTATGGTGCGGGTTCTGGGGTAGGGGTGCCTGCATAGGTGTCCACGCTACCCCCCAGCACTGCCTGCCAGTGTTCTGTGCCCTTGGAGGTAGCTGCTGGGTACTATCTCCTGTGGCACTGTGGGAAGCACAGTTATGCCCATGTTGGGCCTTCAGCAGTTGCTGTCTGGCTGCTCTGCTGTTTCAGCATTCGTATGGGTCAGCTAGGCATCGCCCTAGTCCGCACTGTGGCCCAGCTGCACCACAGCATGTGCCGCCTGCGGCCCTCTGTATCCCCTTTTCCGGCATCTGTCCAGTTGCCGTTCCGACATGTCCGCCCTGCTGTTGCCGCACATGTGCACGTCATAGGACACCTGTCCGATGGAAAGGAAAACCCTGCACAGCGCAATTTCACTGTGGCTCATTCACCTTGTATGGGGACGGCGCAAAGACCCTTCCACGATTTATATCTTTTCTATGGAGCTTTCTCGGGTGGGGGGGTTTGATGTTTCCCATTAATACCACTATTGGCCAGCGTGGTTATGGTTCTTTTCCAGTTTGTTGAGGTCATTTTCAATGTTTATGTGCCCTTTTGTTCTGTGCACATGTATCACACATCACTTTTTTTAGGTTTCCCTGCCTATGCTGTACATTGCTGACACCGAAACGGTTTCTCTCCCCTGAAATGTGCATTTAACGGCAGGTTTTCAATCGCTTTAGGATTCAGCTCTTCAGATCAGCGCGTTAGTGTGAAAGGAGCCTCTCCCCGCCCACACTCCGCCCATTGACCCCTTCTCTCCACCCTCTCTCCACCTTCTGCGGTGTTTTACCTCGCTGCGGAACTTTACGAACGTTAACTTACGTTAACGTGCGTTAACGTTACATAACGCGCGTTATGTACCATTACCGCAGTTTAGTAAACATCCCCCTTAGTAGCTTAGTAGCTTGGGCAAATGAAAGTAGGTGAGATGTTGTGTCTTGTCATTGTGGTTTGAAGAGATATCACAGCTATTCACTCTTTTTTTGAGAGACAACATTCTAATTACAATTATAGAATTTCAGAAACAATCAGAAATGCTGACGATTCTGAGATCTACCTTTCTGTGCCTGAAATCTCTCCAGGAATCTAGGCCCAGATCTCTGCCTGTTTATCCAACACTGCTGTCTGGATGTCTCACCGCCATCTGAAACTGAACAAGACCAAAACTAAGCTCCTTATCTTCCTCCCCTCTCTGTTTCTGGAGATAACACTATACTCCTGCCCATTTCCTCAGCTCACACAACCTTGGGATCATTTTCGACTCTTCTTTCTCCTTTTCTGCATACATCCAACAGACAGCTAAAACCTGTCACTTCTTTCTCTAGAACATTGGCAAAATTCATCCCTTCCTTTCTATACACACTAGTAAGACACTACACTCTTTACTCACCTCCCGGCTAGATTATTGCAACCTCCTCCTTGCTGGTCTCCCTCAGAATCATCTCTCTCCCATTCAATCTGTTCAAAACTCAGCTGCACGGCTAATCTTCCGCCAGCCTTGATATGCTCATGTAACCCCTCTTCTGAAGTCACTTCGCTGGCTCCCTATTCATTTCCATATCCAGTTCAAACTTTTCCTAATCACTAAGTGCACTCATTCAGCTGCTCCTCACTATCTTTCCTCTCTTGTCTCCCTACACCCCTCCTCGGGAACTCCATTCTTCTGGCAAATCCTTTCTAACTGTGCCCTTCTTTTCTACAGCCAACTCCAGACTTCGATCCTTTTACCTTGCTACTCCTTATGCCTGGAACAAACTACCTGAGTCTGTGCGTCAGGCTTCATCTCTGGCCATTTTCAAATCCAGATTGAAAACTCACCTCTTTGAGGCCGCTTTTGGATCCTGATCTGCTTAGTCTCCTATGTGTTTCCTTACCTTTCCCATAGATATATCCTTGCCCTCAACTATTCTATTGCCTGTCTTGACAGGATTGTAAGCTCAGATGAGCAGGGACCATCTTTTACATGTGTCTGTACAGCGCTACATATGCCTTGTACCACTATACAAATGATCAGTAGTAGTAGTACTAGTAGTAGTAAATGCACGTGGATTATTGTACCTGGTGGTTATAGTCACCTAACAGCTTTGATTGTAAGTTTTCTTGAATATTCGCAGCTTTTGACTACAAGCAATACAAAAGGAGGTGTATTCTGTTCTCCGCCCTTTCTGTGGCATGGGCTTCCTCTGACAATTTGTTTTATTGATGATCTTATGGGTTTTAGGAGGGCGGAGAAAACATTTTTCGTTAAATTTACATTTTCGATGCCTTAACTTTGTTCCAATGTACTGCTGTCTGTGTTGAATTTGTGTTATGATGGTATCTGCTTTTATTATGTTTGTTTTATTATATCCTACTTTGGATTTTTATAGGAGTGGAGGAGTAGCCTAGTGGTTAGAGTTCTGGACTGGTAACCAAAAGACCAGGGTTTGAGTCCCACTAACACTCCTTGTGTCCTTGGGCAAATCACTTAATCCTCTGTTGTTTCAGTAGAAAGGCCTGACAGTCTACTCAGGAGCTGCTGTGTCAGCACTGACTTAAAGGCATGCATTGACCTGGGCTTTTGTAAAGGAAGGTGAAATATTGACAAAAAGAAATCTGATGTTAATGCAAGACATCAAGGTCCCAGAATTCAAAGAAATCATGCTCCTAACTTTGAGAGTTATGCTCCTAAATTGGCCCCTTTGGAAATTTACTGGGACTGAGTGCCTAAATATATACTCAAAATTTCACAAAGGGGCCGATATTCAGAGCAGCCGATATTTAAATGCCACGGTACTTAAATATCAGCGGGATATTCAGAAGCAGTATCTGGACAGGAGCTGTCTCTGAATATTCTATTACACTACCAGAATTGACCAACGCCCTCTCTACCACGCGAAAAACCACCTGTCCATCCGACCCTATTCCCTCCCACTGGCTCTCTGAGTCTTCGTTGGCTCTGCTTCCTTTGGTTCTTTCTATCTTTAACACTAGTCTGTCCTCCGGCACCTTCCCCTCACATTGGAAACACGCCCTGATACGTCCTCTTTTGAAGAAACCCTCTCTGGATTCTTCCACACCATCTAACTGGCGTCCTATCTCTAACCTCCCCTTTCTCTCTAAGCTTCTCGAAAGGTTGGTTTTCTCTCAGCTGTCTTCGCACTTAGAGGATTCTTTGGTTCTTCACCCCCGTCAATCTGGTTTCCGTCCTGGGCACAGTACCAAAGCTATCCTTATTTCTTTTCTTAATGAGTTGCATGTTGCCCACGATCACGGTCCTGTCTCTGTAGCTGTCTCACTTGATCTTTCTGCCACCTTCGATATTATTGACCACCGCACTCTTCTTCTAAGGCTTCGTTCTATTGGTCTTTCTGGTCCGGTCCTTCATTGGTTTCACTCATTTCTTTTTGACCGGTCTTTTTCAGTGCTTTCTGGCTCTGACTCGTCTACTCCGTCACTTCTTCCCTGTGGTGTCCCTAAGGGTTCTGTGTTGGCCCCCCTGCTGTTTAACATCTTTCTGGCCCCTCTCGCTTTACTCATTCAGCAGCATGGTATCTCTGCGTACTATTACGCAGATGATATCATTCTTCTTTTTCACACCTGTTTCTCTCACGCCTGATATTGGTCCTCTCAATGTTTGTCTCTCAGCTGTCTCTTCCTGGTTTTCAGAGAACTTTCTACACGTTGACCTGTCTAAGACCGCGGCTATCTGGTTCACTGCTGGTGCTCCTATTCCTACCCTCACTCCATCTCTTTCTGTCGGTCCTATCCCTCTCGTCTCGTCCTTGCGCTATCTTGGTGTCACTCTGGATTCAGCTTTAACCTTCAGAGATCACGTTTCTTCTATCGTCCAACGTTCCTTCTGTACGTTGCATCAACTTCGTGCAGTCCGGCCTTTTCTCTCCCCCTCTTCCATGACCACACTTCTTCTTTCCCTCGTTGTTTCTCACCTAGACTATTGTAACGCTTCCCTGGCCGGTCTCCCACTCACTCAGCTTCGCCGACTCCAATTAGTTCATCACACTGCTGCTCGTCTTCTGACCAATACATCCCGATCTGCCCATGTCACTCCCCTTCTCATTCATTTACACTGGTTGCCTATCCCTTTTCGTATACAATATAAGATTCTGATTTTTGTTCACAGGGCTTTGCACACTGGTGTCCCACTCTACCTTTCTGATTTGGTTCACTTCCATTGCCCCTCTAGAGCTCTTCAATCGATTCATGCTAATCGCCTTTTTCTTCCACCTCCTTCCAGGGCTCGTCTTGAATCCACATGTTCCTCTGCTTTCTTTTTCCTTGGTCCCCGTCTCTGGAACTCATTGCCACTTGCTTTACGTCTGGAATCTTCCCTCCGCACCTTTAAAGCTTCTCTCAAGACCCACCTCTTTTGCACAGCTTTCGACATTCCTCCTCCTCCTCCTCCTCCTGCCGACAACTGATTGTTTCCCTTCCCTCTGTTTTGCGCTTATTGCTTCCCTCTTTTGCGCTTATTGTTTTCCTCTGTTTTTTGCTTATCCCTTCCCCCTGCTTTGCATTTATCACTGTACTGTTCCTTCTTTTCTGCTGTCCCTTTTGTAAACAAATGGTGTTCCTTTCTGTTTCCTTCAGTAGTCTCTTTTGTTTTTATTGTAAAATGCTGCATGCCTCTTGGTTTAGGCAGTATAATACGTTTTAAATAAAGATAAAGATAAAGATCCTAGCTGTGTGGTGCTAAGCAGATAAGTGCTAGATAGCAACTTAGGACAGTCTTGTAAGAGGCCCATTTTGCCAGTAGAAGTCCGGCCTGGATAGCAAGCTATCCGGGCTAGCACTGACCCGCCTTCTCCTCACCCACAGACTGCCCTGCTCTAACCGGATAGTTCCTCAGTGGTCTACTACTACTATTTAGCCCTTGTAGAGCGCTACGCATGCAGTGCTGTACAGTTAACCTACAAGAGGCAGCTCACATACAAAAGACAGTCCCTACCCGTCAGAGTCATGCTCATCAGAGCTTACAATCTAGTCAGAATAATACAGAGCATAGATCATAGGAGATATTCCACACTGCTATCCATATAGTGCCATTGGTTGGCTGGCCAGCTAAGGGTTTTGAATATTAGACTCTAAACTCCTAAATTTGCAGCATAAAAATTAGATGCCAACAGAGGTGGCTTTAAGGCAGGGGAAAATGAATAGCAGGTCTATATTTATACGTAGAACTTTTAAGTTCCTAAATTAAGATTAATTTTCAGCTGAAAATTTAGGCTCCTAAATTTGACTGAAAATAGGGCATAAATTTTAGGAGCCTAACTTAGGGACCTAAATTTAGAATCTTAGGGCCCAATATTCAGCACCGGTAGCTAGCGTTCCTACAGCGGCTAGTTGCCAGCACTGAACCTTGGACCCGGAGGTCTACTAGGCAGCAGTGATATTGATCCACTGCCTGGTTAGCTTCTGTGGCAAAAGTAAGGCCAGCCTTTGCTGCACCTTACTTTCACTTCATGTCACTAACTGGGCAGCTACTCAATATCGCCGCTGCCCAGTTAATGATGGGCGTTGCCCCAGAATGCCCCTGGCACACCCCAATGCTAAACATTTATCATCATGGCATGCTATGGCAGCACCCGTGGATATTTAGTTAAGGCCCAATTCCATCCCAGATGTAAAAGCTCTCTGTATGCCCGACCAGAACCAGACGCACAGAGGGAGTCACAAACAGGCCTGTATGTGCAGGCTGGGACCATGATTCAACTCGGCCTGCACGTACAGGCCTTGCCCTACTAACTCAGTCAAGGCTTTTAAATGGAGCCGCGGTGCCATGGAGTCTGGTTGTCATGGCACTGCAGCTCCATCTAAAAGCCACAATCCCCGGCTGCCAGCCTCCAGATTGCTTTCGCCACAGCCCAACCCCCGATCTGGCCTCTGAGGACCATGGTTGGGCTGTGGAGAATGCCCTCTGCCCCCTGCCACCCCTTCCAGCCCTGGGCCCGCCGATCCTGCTGAATCAGAGGCCAGCGACTGCCCACTGCCTACTCTAATGCTGTCCCTGATTTGCCCCTTTCCCGTCCCCGTCTACCTTCCCTGTACAACACACGGGGAAGGTACTCGGGCCTGGGAAAGGGCATGAATAGCGGGGACAGACATCCCAACGGGATGTCCATCCCCATTATTCATTGCTCAGAATGAACCCCTTAGTGTCAATGGCTATCCCTCAGAATGGCATTTATATGGTTTGCACGTCAGCAAACCATGCAAATCCCTTTGAATAGCAGGTCATCGGCTTCTTTTGAATATGGGGCCCCATATACCTACAGATGTACTGAACTATGGAATATATATGAGAAGCATACTTTTCAGCATGGAATATCTGTTTTTCATACAGTAAGTTGGATTATCTTCAGTTGCAGAAACAAATGCTCAATGTTCTCATCAAACATGGCTGAAGCTGAAGGAATTGGCAAGAGGCTCTTTCATTTGGATAAAATAAATCCATTTTTGGTTTCAGTTACTGAGGATCTGCAACAAATGAAGAGTGAGGAAAAGGAATGACTAGACCTTGAGTAGACATGCCAACCTACCTTCCTTTGGCAAGACTGCTGAACATCTTCTAGCTCCTCCTCCTTGTCTTCCAGCTCCTTCAGGTGAATCTGCTTCATCCGTTCCATTTCCATCTCAAATCGCAAGCGCACCTGTGAGTAAAAATGTCCATGCCTGAGCAGAACATAAAATCAGTAGGGATGCACGCTGCTTCTGTTCTTGTAACCAAACGAAAGAAGAAAAGCTGTCGAGGCTAAACATCAAGAAAGAATACCGTGCAGTTCTTCTCCTCTGGAAAAAGTCAAGGCATAGTTTATGAACTGAAGAATATTTAATCCTAGTGCACAACAATAAAAGAAATCATTTTTGCAACATGCCAAAATGAAATGGAGTCAATCCTACACCAAGAACAGCACTTCCAGTAAAGCAAAATGATCAAGCCTGCTAATGGACAGACTCTCAAGCATTAATTAAATACACATTCATATAGTTAGGGAATAGAAGTAACAGTTCGCAATGTAGCCCTGTGGTTCTCAACCCAGTCCTCTCGGACCCCCCAGGCCAGTCAGGTTTTCAGGATATCCCCAATGAATATGCATGTGCTAGATCTGCATACAATGGAAGCAGTGCATGCAAATTTATCTCATGCATATTCATTGTGGATATCCTGAAAACCTGATTGGCCTGGGAGGTCCCAGAGGACTCTGTAAATCTATGTGCGTGTGGGTAAATGAATATGTAAAATGGGCAGGGGTCTATGCAAAATAAACCATTACCTCAGAAGTTTTATCTGGATTGAGACCCCTCGGATGAACTCTCTCTGAACTCACAGCCCAGAGAGAAGAAATGTGCATGATTTTTCTTTTTATAGTCTGCACAGTGTGCTTAGTAGTAGCCCTCACCATAGGGGATAATTTTGCTGAATCTAGTGTTTTCTTGTGCACAACTGCGACTATGTCACCTTACATGTCTTGCATTAGGCTAATGTAGAGGTGTGTCGAGGATAACCTGTACCTGAGTGCTCTATTTAGCAAACTGTTGGAGAAGGGTAGGGTGAGGAAGAGAATCATTGTTCCTGTAATCTCTGTTCTCTAGCCCTGTGGCCAAAATGAATAAAGTTTTATTTCTGCAAGACTGTCTGATTAATTTCCACGGCGATATAGTATAGCAAGAAGTGGAGCAGTAGTCTAGTTGTTAGAGCAACAGCCTAGTACACAAGAGATCAAGGTTCATTTCCCACTGGCACTTCTTGTGGCCTTGGATAAGTCACTTTACTCTCCGCTACCTTGGAAGAAAAGGCCTGGCAATCTACTTTGGTCATACCTTGCCAAGAAAACCCACGGGTTGCTGGGTCTCCATGGGCCCAAATTTCAGATGGGCGGTGCTGTGCGCCGCATAGGCCTCCCGCCTAACCCGGATTTTCCATGCTGTGGTCATATGCGGCACCGGCATCGAAAATCCAGGTGTTGCCGCACAGCCAGGTAGCCGCAGGAGCTACTCGTGTAGTATCGATTTTCGATGTTACACGGTTAGCCCCAGCGCCTTAAAGACAGGCGAGGATTTCCCATGTCTATCTTTAAGGTGCAGAGCACTAACTGTGTAGCATCAAAAATCAGTGCTACATGGGTAGCGCCATGGCCCGCCTCTGCCCTGCCTCGGAACGTCCCAACATGCCCCGATGCTATATGGATAGCACCTAGGCACGTTAGGGACATAGCTGAGATTTTCGAAGGGCACTAATCGTGTAGATGCCCTTCGAAAATCCAGGATAAGGCCTTTACTAGGTAACTAGGGAAGTTACCCATATAAAGGCCTTTGAAAATTGGGCCCCAGAAGTCAGCACTGACTTGATGGCACTTAAAAAAAATGATATAGATAAAGATTGCCATTCTGCCTATTACACTGGCGGGTGAGATATTCAAAGTGTTTTAGCTGATTAGGAGACCTTCTAACAGGTTAAAATGCACTCAGCCCAATATTCAGTGGCACTAACCACTGAATATCTCCACAGGCCATGTAAAAGCCACCCAGTTCAAACTGGGGTGGTCTGTGGGCAGACTGGAGGTGGTGACAACCACTGAAATGTAGGTCAGGACAGTATGGTCTCCATTGTAATCTGAGCTTCTCTGTATTAAGGAAATTGGGACCGTGTAATTTTCTTTCTGCCTGATCAGCCTTCAAATTCTATTTCTTTCATTAATCCTCAATAAGCAATTGGCTTCATATATTCGGCTTCTCGTTCTGAGCGCTGCTCCAGTTTCTCATCTAAGGATTTCCCTTTTAATTCAGTGTTAGTACCAGCAAGGCTTCAGAAGGTCATAAATATGTATTTTATGTTTTAAATTCTGTGAATTAATTAATGTAGCTGTCAGATTAGATCAGCATATTGCAATCTAGGTCTAGGGATGCAAAACCGTACAAATTACCTGTTCGAGATGCTGAATTGAATTGTCTTGCTCGTTCAGTAACTGACTTTGTTCCGCACTACTGGCCTCCAGCTCCCAGACTCTCTTCTTCAGCGATGCCACGGAATTCACACCGAACGTACTGGATGCGGAGAGATCCTTCACTTGGGCTGCTAGTACTTCTGTTTCCTTGTTCAGATTCACAATCTCTTGTTCTTTTTGCTGTAAATAGGGAAAACTCAGGATCGGACAGGTCTTGGTTGAGCGGTCCATTGTGTGCATGTGCGATAAAGTCAACAAGATTATTGTCGATAGGTGCCTGAATTCTCTTGTGCTTATTCAGCTCATTAGCACATCTTAAAAATTGAATGCAGTTAGGTAAATTAGTGGTCATTAAAAAGTTATAATACATGTTTAAAAATTGTTATTAAAATGAATTTATCAAATGAAACAATGTCTGAAAACTGAGAAGAAAGCCCAAATAAACTGAAAATGAAGGGGAAATGTTCAGTGAACATATCTAGTTGTTGGTAATACTGTTTTACATGACTAACAATACATTTGTGATTAGAGATGCCCTCTGGTTTAACTGACGGTGTGTTAGCATAGCCAAGTTCTCGTCCTCTCCCTGTGAGGGAGTGGGGCTGAGGAATGGAATGACACAGGGGAGGCTGGTTGGCTAACAAGGGAGAGAGAGGGATAGGAGAGGAGGGTAGGGGCCAGTCTTTGGGTTTGTGGACTTGGTGAGCAGGATCGGGCTAGATAGGGTTTTTTTCATGCCTACCCACCACATACATATAGTTTTCCAAAATGAGCTAGATGCAAGTTTTATTTTTCACTAATTTGTTTATTTTGGGGCCTTTTCATTTTTTTAAATATACGTTATTGCCAAGAATGATACAGAGCCAAATCATCATTTAAACACTTCCATAAATCCTTTAACACATGGCCTATGGACAGAAATTGAATACATGTTTTTTTTCATTAGGTAAACACATAGCAAAGCACTATGGACCTGATTTTCTCAATACTGTTTTCCTCTACACAAAGAATGGGAGAAAACCTTTAATAAATTTGGGCCTGTATTTTATTTTAGAAATGATTGTTCTTAATTTAACAGTAGTATTAAATGGCATCTTTTCCATTCTGGCAAAGGACCTTCCTAATCATAAAATAAATGTAAACATTTATATCAAAAACACACAAAGTTGATGGTACAGATATTTTGGAGCATTTTTACTGAAGTGCACTAACTGTTAGTAATGGGGCCCATGCACATTGATTATCATGTGATTGGGCAAGGACTGGGTGAGTTTCAGGGCAAAATGTGGGCACTGACAATGCACTGTTAGCACGGGCATTTTGGGTGCACACTAACTTTAAATGTTGCCCTTAGCATGGGTGCACTTTATGCCACGTCAGTGGGTAGTGTTAAGTGTACCAACATGCCAGTTACGGTGCAGCTGTGTGTTAGCATCACACTATTAGCAAGGGGACGATGCACAGGCCCCCCAAAATTAACATGGACCTTCACGCTAATTTGGCAGCACAAGCACATGCTACTGGCGCACCGATAAGCATACCCCCTTGTTGGCTTTCCTATTTGCATGAAAACCTGGAAAGAGCTTTATTTTACCCACCCGCCATTTAATAGCAGCGATGGACAGTCAGCTAGAATAGTCCTTTGAGTAAAATGACGAACGAAAAACTCATCGTCCATGACAAAAATCTCAGACAAACCCAACAACTGTCACTGAGAAAAGACTGCACCGTACTCTAATTAATTAATCATGTTGATGCAAGAAGACATTTGGAAGAATGACACTTGAACATTCTTCATGCACAAAATGCCACAGGACAAAAAGGCTGGAAATAAACAAATTGTCAACATCTGCAGGATTATTTTGTAGGCTGATAGCTTTTACACCAGACAAGTGTGAGAATGTCAAAAGAAAATATTGCCCATTAGATCATCTAGGTCCCTTCTTTAGACATGACTTGCACAGATGAGGTGCTCCACACATCTGCGTCCACAAATATTCCACCTGTCTCCAGCACCATAAAGGCTTCTTGAATTCTGTCTAATAATAGCTATCAGAGCGAATCAGTATACAAACGTTTTCTGGAAGCATGGGGCAAACTAGTCAAATTTCAAAATGCTAATGATGTGCATTCAGTTCATTAGTGCACCTTAATAAATTTAGGACTATGTTTCTTTATTTAGCTCACATCTTTCCGGTATCGTTCATGGTGAGCTACAGTCAGGTACTGCCTTGTCCCTGGATTACAATCTAAGTCTGCACCTGAGGCAATGGAGGCTAAGTGATGACTTGCCCAAGGCCACGAAGCTTCAAACCCTGGCCTTTTTGGTTACCAGACTACTGCTCTAACCACGAAGCTACGCCTGCATTTCTTGCGCACATGCTTACTAAAATGTGGTAGTTCACCATGCTTCAGCCCCAAATCTTAGTGCAGGGATGGCGCTGGGCCCATGCTAACGAAGGGGGCCATGCATGGCATGTCCCCATGGATTCAGCACCCCCTTGCTAAGCTGTTTGCTGTAACTGTCGCCAACCACTGCGGTTGGCGACATTCACCCTCGCTTACTGCAATTCACCCTCACTTACTGCAATATTGATGGTGAGTGCGCACGGAAGATACCCCTGCTAAGCATAATGCGCAGTCAACGCCCACACTCCGCCCCAACCCACCCAGTCTCCATCTCTACCCACAGTAAGCGGTTAGCACATCCTTAAAATATGTATAAGGAGGCGCAGGACTGCGCATGGATTTGCCGTCACGCACAGCGGGAGGAGCCATTTTATAAATTTACATGTGGTAAAGTTGTGCAGTACCAACATGGCAGCTTCCATGGGGAAGAGGTGATTTAGCAGCTCCACATGTACGAACCAGCACTTCTTCATGTATCCAGGCCACTTTGGAAAACTGTACATATAAGTGCCACCGATTAAAAGAGAGGCAGCAATTCTTACTTTACATTGGGCATTTCGAACGAGTGACTATAAGAATATAAGATATGCCATACTGGGTCAGACCAAGGTCCATCAAGCCCAGTATCCTGCTTCCAACAGAGGTCAATCTAGATCACAAGTACCTAGCAGTTTCCCCAGAAGACACAGGTTCCACAATACTTGTACTGGGGCAAGCAGTGGATTTCCCAGGTCCCTGTTAATGATACTTTATGGACCTTTCCTCCAGGAACTTGTCCAAACCTTTTTTAAACCTAACTACACTAACAGCTTTTATTACATCCTCCGGTAATGAATTCAAGAGTTTTATTACACGTTGAGTAAAAAAATATTTTTTCGTATTAGTCTTATGTGGGTTACACTGTAGCTTCATTGCATGTCCCCTAGTCTTTCTATATTTTGATGGCATAAACAATCGATCTACTTTTACCCATTCCACTCCATTCATTAATTTATAGACCTCTATCATATCTCCCCCTCAGCTGTCTCTTTTCCAGGTTGAAGATCCCTAACCTTTTTAGCCTCTCCTCATAAGGGCATCGTTCCATCCTCTTTACCATTTAGTTGCTCTTCTCTGTATCTTTTCTAATTCCACTATATCCTTTTTAAGATATGGCAACCAGAACTGCACAAAATATTCAAAGTGCGGTCGCACCATGGAACAATACAGAGGCATTATAATATCCTTTGTTTTATTCTCCATGCTTTTCCTTATGATTCCTAGCATTCTATTTGCTTTTATGGCTGCCACTGCACACTGGGCAGAGGGTTTCAACGTGTTAGCCATGATGATGCCTAGATATTTTTCCTGGGTGGTGGTTCCTAATGTGGAGCCTTGCATCATGTAACCAAAGTTTAGGTTATTCTTTCTTAGGTGCATAACTTTACACTTGTCCACATTAAATTTCATCTGCCATTTCAACGTCCAGTCTTACAATTTATTAAGGTCCTCTTGCAATTTTTCACAATCCTTTTGGTTTTTGACAACTTTGAATAATTTTGTGTCACCTGCAGATTTGATTACCTCACTCGTTAATCCCATTTCCAGGTCATTTACGAATATGTTAAAAAGCAGCAGACCCATCACAGATCCCTGGGATACTCCACTAATCATCTTTCATCCATTTAGCCCTACCCTCTGCTTTCTATCTTTTAACCAGTTCCTGATCCACAATAGTACACTGTCTCCTATCCCATGACTTTTTAATTTCGCAAAGAGTCTCTCATGAGGGACGTTGTCAAAGGCTTTCTGAAAATCCAGATACACTATATCAACCGACCCACGTTTGTCTGTTTATTTACACCTTTAAAAAAAATAACAGATTAGTAAGACAAGACCTTCCCTGGCTAAAGCCATGTTGGCTGTCTCCCATTAAACCATGACTATCTACATGTTCAGAAATTTTGTTCTTATTAATTGTTTCTACCATTTTTCCCAGTACTGACATCAGGTTCAACAGTTGTAGTTTCACTTGTTAATCTGTGAACTATCATTAAAATCATCTCTAATACCTGAAGATTGGAGGATCGCCAATGTAACACCAATTTTTAAAAAGGGTTCCAGGGGTGATCCGGGAAACTACAGACCGGTGAGCCTCACGTCAGTACCGGGAAAAATGGTAGAAACCATCATAAAGAATAAAATTACTCAGCATGTAGATAGTCATGGCCTAATGGGAGACAGCCAACATGGCTTTAGATAAGGAAGATCTTGTCTTACTAATCTGTTATGTTTTTTTGAAAGTATGAATAAACAGGTGGACAAAGGTGAGTCGGGTGATATAGTGTATCTGGACTTTCAGAAAGCCTTTGAGAAGGTCCCTCATCAGAGACTTTTGGCAAAACTAAAGAGTCATGGGATAGGAGGCAGTGTACTACTGTGGATCAGGAACTGGTTAAAAGATAGAAAGCAGAGGGTAGGGCTAAATGGCCAATTTTCCCAATGGAGAAAGGTGAATAGTGGTGTATCCCAGGGATCTGTGCTGGGTCCGCTGCTTTTTGACATATTCATAAATGACCTGGAAAGTGGAATAACGAGTGAGGTTATCAAATTTGCAGATGACACAAAACTATTTAAAGTTGTTAAAACCCAAGAGGATTGTGGAAAATTGCAAGAGGATCTTGATAAATTGGAAGACTGGGCATCAAAATGGCAGATGAAATTTAATGTGGACAAGTGCAAAGTTATGCACCTAGGGAAGAACAACCCAAACTATGGTTACACGATGCAAGGTTCCACATTAGGAACCACCACCCAGGATAACATATTAAAACCCTCGGCCCAGTGTGCAGCGGCAGCCAAGAAAGCAAATAGAATGCTAGGTATCTTAAGGAAAGGAATGGAAAATAAAACAAAATATATTATAATGCCTCTATATCGTTCCATGGTGAGACCGCACCTTGAATATTGTGTGCAATTCTGGTCACCGTATCTTAAAAAGGAGATAGCGTTATTAGAAAAGGTTCAGAGAAGAGCCACCAAAATGGTAAAGGGGATGGAAGGATACTCCTATGAAGAAAGGCTAAAAAGGTTAGGGCTCTTTAACCTGGAAAAGAGACGGCTGAGGGTAGATATGATAGAAGTCTATAAATTAATGAACGGAGTGGAACGGGTAAACGTAGATCGATTGTTTATGTTATGAGAATATAGAAAGACTAGGGGACATGCAATGAAGCTACAGGGTAAACTATTTAAGACTAATAAAAGAAAATATTTTTTCACTCAACGTGTAAAACTCTGTAATTTGTTACTGGAGGATGTAGTAAAGGCTATTAGTGTAGCTGGGTTTAAAAAAGGTTTGGACAAGTTCCTGGAGGAAAGGTCCATAAACCATTATTAAGAAGGGACCCAGGATATCAATGCTTGACCCAGTACAAGCATTGCGGAACCTGTGTCTTTTGGGGAAACTGCTAGGTACGTATGACCTAGATTGGCCACTGTTGGAAACAGGATACTGGGTTTGATGGAACTTGGTCTGACCCAGTATGGCATATCTTATGTTCTTATGTTCACCGGATCACCCCTGGAACCTTTTTTAAAGGTATTACATTGGCCATCCTCCAATCCTCAGATATTACTAATGATTTTAATAATAGTTCACAGATTACTAATAGTAGGTCTGCAGTCTCGCATTTTAGTTCTTTCAATACCCTCGGATATATACAATCTAGTCCAGATGATTTGCTACTCTTCAGTTTATCAAATAGTTGTAATACATCTTCCCGGTTTATCAATATTTCTTTCAATTCGCCTGCTCTATCAGCTTTAAATACAATTTCAGTCATGGGAAACTTCCCTATATCTTCTTTAGTAAAGACTGAGGCAAAGAATTTATTCAGTCTCTCCACTATGGCCTTGTCCCTTCTTAGTGCCCCTTTTGCCCCTCTATCATCCAATGACCCAACTGACTCTCTCTCACAGGTTTTTTGCTATGAATGTACTCGAAAAAGTCTTTAATACACATTTTTGCTTCCACAACAAGCTTTTTTTCAAATTCTCTCTGTGCCTGCCTTATCAATGCCTTGCATCTAACTTGCCAGTGCTTATGTTGTTTCCAGTTTTCGTCATTTGACTCCTTTTTCCATTTCCTGAAGGATATTTTTTTGGCTACAACAGCCTCTCTGACCTCACCTTTAAACCATGCTGGCAATTTTTGGACTTCCTTCCAGTGTGAAATACAGCTGGTCTGGGCTTCCAAAATAATATTTTTAAACAACATCCACACTTGATGTAAATCTTTAACCTTTGCAGCTGCTCCTTTTAGTTTTTTCTTAACTGTTTTCCTCATTTTATCATATTCTCCCTTTTGAAAGTTAAAATGATTTCCTTGCTATCCTTCCTCCATTTATTAAATCAAATGTGATCATGCTATGATCACTATTGTCAAGTGGCCCCAACACCCTTATCCTTTGCATCAGATCTTGTGTTCCACTAAGGACTAGGTCCAAGATAGCTGCCCCTCTTGTCGATTCATGACCAGCTGCTCCAAGAAGTAGTCATTTATTTCACCTAGAAACTTTTATCTCCCTAACATGTTCTGCCATGACACTGACTCAGTCAATAATGGGGTAATTGAAATCACCCATTGTTTTTACTGTGCTGTAAAGATTGTTAGCTTCCCTGATTTTCTTTAAGCATTTCATCATCCATTTGTTCATTCTGGCTAGGCCTTTGATAGTGCACCCCCACTGCCATCGCCTTCCCCTTCTTACATGGAATTTCAATCCATAGATTCTACAGTGTATGTTGTTTCCTGAAAAACTTTAATCCTGGGTAACTCAATGCCCTCCCTAAACATAGAACACAACCCCTCCACCAATTTGATCTACTCTATCACTGCAAAATAATTTATTCCCAAGTATCACAGTGTCCCACTGGTTGTCCTCCTTCCACCATGTCTCTGAGATACCAATCATATCTAACTTTTCATTTAGTGCTATATATTCTAACTCTCCCATCTTATTTTTTAGACTTCTAGCATTTGCATACAAGCCTTTGAGAGACTGTATTTTATTCATATTAATCTGGCTATTGGTAGGCATGGATAATTTGGAATCTTTAAGTTCTGTCTGCTCTGTACTTAAGGGCATTTGGGTTAGTTTTGTCTTTATTGGAACCTCTCTGCTGATGTGCATTAACATCAATCTTTTTTTCTAGTATCCTTCAAGGATACACCCTTCCAAACCATGAGCTCTTAGGCGACTGTCGGCTCTCCCCTATTATCTAGTTTAAAAGCTGCTCTATTTCCTTTTAAAAGGTTAATGCCAGCATCCTGGTTCTATGCCAGTTAAGGTGAAGCCCACCCCTTTGGAAAAACCCCTCCTTTCCCCAGAATAATGGTCCCCAGTTCCTAACAAATCCAAAACCCTCTTTCTTGCACCATCATCTCATATGCATTGAGACTCCGTAGCTCTGCCTGCCTTTTGGGTCCTGCAAATGGAACAGGAAGCATTTCAGAGAATGCTACCCTGGAAGTCCTGGATTTCAACTTCCTACCTAAAAGCCTAAATTTGGCCTCCAGAACCTCCGTACCATACTTTCCTATATCATTGGTACCGACATGTACCAATACAGCAGATTTCTCCCCAGTACTATCAAAGACCTTGCCTAGGTGGCACGTGAGGTCCGCTACCTTCGCACCAGGCAGGCATGTTACCAGGTGATCCTCACATCCCCCAGCCACCCTGCTATCTACATGCCTAACAATCGAATCACCAACTATAACGGCTGTCCCAACCCTTCCCTCATGGGCATATGGCCTTGGAGAAGCCTCCTTGGTGTGAGAGGGTTTTACATTACCTGAAGGACAGGAACTAGCTATAGAATCACTTCCTGCCACACCAGGGTGATGCTCTCCTATGACCTCTCTCCTCCATGGCAACAGGGATGCTGCCAGACTGGAGGTAAGACTTCGGTACTACGTCCCTGTAGATCTCATCTATGCGCCTCTCTGTCTTCCTTATGTCCTCCAAGTTTGCTACTTTAGCCTCCAGAGATCGGACTCATTCCCAGAGAGCAACAAGCTCCTTGCACCTAGTGCACACATAAGACCCCTCACCAACTGGGAGAAAATCATACATGTGACACTTGATGCAAAAGACTAGAAAGCCCCCATTTCGCTGCTGGACTGCTGTTTGCATCTTAGTTTTAAGGTTGTGTTTATGTATTTAAGCTGTTTACTTACATAGATTTGCTGGGCATACTTATACTAATAAAACTATATCTGATATGGTTAATTAATCTCAGGTCCTTAATGTATGCTTGATGAGGCTAAACAGCTGCACCTGAGAGTGAATATGGGCACAATCCCTTCCCTTTAAGAGGTTTAGGAGCCTATGAAGCTACGATTATCCCAAGGATGGGTGGGAGTTGGAGAGGGAGGGAGAGAAAGAAGACCTAATGAAAGTTGGCTTGCTTCTAAGGGAAAGGTTTATCAATTTCCTGGATGACTAAAAGAGCAGGAATTAAGGAAAAATGCTCCCTTATTCCCTTCTGTAAAGCTCTGGCTGAAAGGAGCACTTTTTAAACAACCATGCATGCCTCTGAGCTGGTGAAGAAGCTAGCGGGAAATGTTTTGCCATGCATGTGGCTTCCCTTCTTAAATAAGGGACTACAAATACAGATTTTGGCATGCCCAGACCACGATCAAACTATACCCCCACCATGGAATTTCTGCATGGTTTGAATCTCCAGCTTTATGGGTCCACATGTACTGTAGCTATGATTCTGCCATTCTATTCACCACTGTGACTTCTAAATATGTGCTTAGATGGATCTTGATAATAGTTTATAGGGATGTGTGCAGGGCAAAATTTTCAAATATTTTCTGCCTTTTTTTAAATATTTCATTTGTTTCAGAGGCTTTGCACGTTTTTTTAGGGCATTCTATTGCCAAAAGCGCTCACCAAACTGTTTTTGTACATACCATTTACAAATAGTAGATTCTAAAAGAAGGCAGGCACCCTGCTCAAAAAGCCCTGGTTTGTCCCATTTCCCCTTCCCCCACCCACCAACTTCTCTACACTTATTCTATCACCATAGGGTCCCAAGAGGGTAGGCGTGCTCTCCAGCCACTCACGTTCCACAGTGCTGTACTCCAAAATGGTAATAGCTGACCCAAGATCAACCTCATCTTAGGCTATGAGCTCTACTCCAGAACTGTGCTAGGCCCAGTTCAGCTGGCACCATTTTGGAGGACAGCAACTAGGAATCTCTGCTGACGTCTTTGGATTTTACAGCTATGGGGTAAGATGTAGAGGTTTCAAGGGCCTTTCCTCAGGAAGCACACTGCACTATTTTTAAAGGAATGGATTGTTTCCCTAGCAGGATTGGTCAATTCCTTCTCCTCATTAATATGACATCAGAAGCCATGTGTTTAAATGCTTACGGGTTTACCTTAGTTGTTTAGCGCAAAATGCTGTGATTTCTTCTGGAATCCTACTAGCCTGAAGCAGGACTTAACTTCACACGTGTGTGCCACGTCGTGTATGGTGGAGTCCTTGAATTTTTGGTGTTTTTTGATGACGATAAGTCTATTTAAATATATATTTCTAAATAAAATTAGTAAAAGGAGCCTCCGCTGCAAGGGATGAGTTGGTATCCTCTCCTCTTTTGATGATGTCTCCGAAATATATATAAATAGTGTTTCCACCCATTGTTCATGAGTTGGGACCTTATTGATGAAGGATTGTATGATTTGGTTACCAAATATTTTGGGCTACCATTAGTGACTATTTTTAAAGGAAAGCAAAAAGCAATGAAATTTTCTTGCAGTATTTTTTGTATCATTTTTAAAACAAAATAAAATGGAGAAAAAAATATTTTCTATAGCGTTTCAATAATACTTTAGGTGTTTATTTTAGAAACTCTATTCATGATTTGCACATGTGAATCTGACCACACATATGTGGTAATCATATCCATGTCCAAACAGCCCTTTTAATAAGGCCCAAATGTACATCACATGGGGCATGTCAGCGACATGGTTTGGATGGAGCAATAAAATACACATGTATCTCTAGGTGCATATGTGCGTTCTGCGTGGGCAAAGGAAATTATCCACGTCTGTATTTACACCTGCTCCCTCCCCCTCCCCCAACTCCTCCGGCATGTTTGGCTTTTCAGACAGCCCTCCACATGTTATTTAGAAGAATGGCAGGACATCCAAGTCTGCAAAGTATGAAGGATACCCAGGGCCGTAACGTCGATGAAATGCACCCTGTGCGAGTTGCACATAGGGCACGCCCCCCCCCCCCCCGCACCTCCATCTAGCCACTTTATAGGTGCGGGAGAGAAGAGGCGCGCACCCGATGTGCAACTCGCCGGCACACTAAGCAGGTCTGGACCCTCCCGGAGAGACCAGACCTGCTTAGTGTGCCGGCGAGAAGACTTAAGGGGCACATTTTGGCTCTCTGCCGCTGCCTGCCACCGCTAAAGTGGTGGTGGCAGGCAGCGGCAGAGAGCCAAAATGCACCACTTAAGTCTTTGTGCCCTGTGCACCGCTCGCACAGGGCTCGGCACGGCACTGAGGATACCCATGTGCATACCAACATTTAAATATGCACACTCTGAAATACTAGCATGTACAAGTCACCAGGGTTCCTTTGTCAACTTTATACACATGCATGTTTCTTAAATAACGTCTCCTGCTGCACATATATGCCTATCACCTGTGTATCTGCATTTAACACACATGTATATAACTGCAAATGTTTTCACTTGGACATTGCAGCAATCATTTCTAAAATGTGCAGAATTATGGCAGTATAAGGAGTATAAACAACAATTTGCTGCTTAGTACTTATCAAAGGGCTCTCACCCAGGGCTGGCCCAAGGGTTTCTGCTGCCCTAGGCAGACCCCCCCCCTCCTATACCACTCCCTTGGCCCACTATGCCGCTGTGCCAGCCCCCCACGGCATTCATCTTCTCAACGAGGAAGGAGAGTGACATAGCAATTCCTCCCTTCCTTGCCACGGTGAACCTTAAGGCAGCCACACGTGTGCTTACAGCCTGCCACTCCTGCCCCCTCCGATGCAACTTCCTGTCGGAGGGAGGCAGCAGTGGCATGTCCTGACTACATGCATGCATGCATGTGTGCCACTGCTTTAAGAGCCCCTGCAGCATTGAAGCAGCAGCTGTGCCATGCTTTAAGGAAGGGAGAGATCAGCATGCTGCCCACCAGGGTCTGCCACCCTAGCCGACTGCCTAGTTTGCCTAGAGGACGGGCAGGACCTGTTCTCACCATTCTTGTTCCTCTTAGTGAGTTGTTTTTTGCTACCATAAAACTATTACACAAGGAACTTCCAAAAGCCCCCTCATTGAGAGGCATGTTTACTAAGCTGCACGACCTGCTAACACAGCCAATAGCGGGCGCTTTCAGGCCGTGTGGAGAGCGCAGGGAAAAAGCAGATACTGCAGCAATTTTCTGCGCTATCTGCAGAGCCAACGGTAAATGCAAGAGTGGGCAAGATACGGACGGAGTGGGCACGCCTGCAACATGCAGTTCCCGCAGGCATCAAAAGCGCAGGTCGCCGTCAATGTTGCAGCAAGTGCAGGTGCAGAGATCACCACTTTACTGGGTGGCATTAGGTGCATCCTCAGTGCCGATGGCCACTCTCAGCGCATTATCTGCCGGGGAAATGCTATGCGTGCTCCCAACAGACAGTGCACCACTTTTGCAGCTCATGCGGTACTACTTGCACGATAACGACACGTTAGCTGCAGAAGTCTAATAGACATACCTCTGAGTGTAGAGCACCTACAAGAAAGAGCATCATAGCAGCTCTCTGTCCTGGCCATATTCTTGATATCGTTCCTAGGTCTGCTCATTTTATTAGGTGTGCTTTTACCTCAAGTTTGTGCTGAAGTTTCCCCAGCTCCCATCTGCAGGTTGTATTCTCCTGGGCGACCTTTTCACGGAGGCTCTTTTCAAAGGCTGATTCCCCCAGGGCTTGAGCTAACTGCACATCAAACCTGCCACACAGAACATTCAAATTATACTTCTTCACACACTGGCTGCTGATGGGATCAGTGCTACGGATAAATGTTATTTGAGGTTCTGAGGTGATCGGGACAGCAGCCTATGGCAGTTATATGCTTTTGCTAAGCTTCCTTCAAAAATGCTTTTAGGAAGGAGGATGACTGTTTTAATGATCTTTCTCATAAAAAGAGAGAAAACATCCAGACCCCTGAAGGGTACAAGGAAGATCTAGGTACTTGTCTGAAACCAGAGAACCAAATTCTTCTTAATAAAGCTATTTCTATTCTAGAGCATATCACCTGCATTTATCATTTCACCTGAAGCAGAAACTCTTGTCACTTTTCGCCCAACAAATGACAACTGTGAAATTACAATTATTAAACTGAACTAGTTCGGTGTGAAAAGATTGCATGCCGTATGGTGAAACCTGTATTTAGTGTTAAATTCCTTTTACAATAAAGTCACTTTGAAAGGAAACGAGAACTTCATGTTGTCTGGGTATAGCTCTTCTTAAAATACATATTAGCTTAGACTTATTTTGGGCATGGGGTGGGGGTAGACTTGGAGAAGAAAGATATTCAGTTGCTGAACAGGGATTGAACAGGGAATTCAGAAAGGTTCTCGTTTGAACTATATCCAGAAATAGTCACCCTGCTGCAGCAGCATTTAGTTGAGTTCCCCAAAGACCTGGACAGTTTTCTGGTAAACCCCATGGAGGGAGGGGCATAGTCAAAGGGAATGATATGATTGGCAGAGCCACTAACCATGTCAATGCCCTTGTATGGGACATTCAGTAGCATTAACATGGTTAGTACCACTGAAGACCCATAGGTGCTGCCACTGCACACCCCAAAGTTAACCAAGTAGTAAAGGAGCATTTTGGGGGGGGGCAGCGCCCGTCAATAACCAGGCAACAGTGACATTGAGCTGCTACCCGGTTATCGACACGTGGCGAAAGTCAGGCACAGTAAAGGCTGGCCTAACGTTTTCCACAGATGCTAACCGGACAATGGCTGAATATCTCCGCTGCCCAGTTAGCTTCCCAGCAGTCCGGGCAACCCGGGTATTCAATGCTAAGACCTGGATATGGCACTGGCATTGAATATCCAGGTTTAAGGGTCAGCAGTGGTAGTGGCTAGCCACTGACACTGACTATCGGACGCTACGTGCATTAACCTTCTTCTTGAGCTGAAGGAAAGCTAATATATCTCATGACTATTCATTGGGAATGTCTTCAAAACCATATCTATTTGTTCGCCTAGAGGACCAACATTAACTACCTTTGATATGCTGTTGAATAATGTCAGTCAGGGCATCATGTGCCACAGTGCAGTAGTAGCAACTTTTATTGGAGGAGAAATGCTTTAAGATAACCAGTCAATAAAGGATCATTTGACTCCTGCTTAGATGCACTAAATTCTTTTGTAACCACAGTAATATGTGGAAAGTACTAAGGACCTGATTTTAGAACATGGCGCCTAAGGAGGAGTTCTAAAAGGAACCTATCTAAGGCCTATTTCATAAAGGCAATATAGTCGCCTATATGCCTTTATAAAATAGACTCCCAAAACCAGCTCCAATAGGGCACAAATGCCAGTGCAGCTATGTACACCTGCTCCAAAGCTGGCGTGAATGCACGCATGTACTCGGCACATGTATCCATCATGAAGACATTTCTATTCTGCCCTGACTCCGCCCAAACAATGCCCCTGGCAAAACCTACACATGGCATATCTATAAATATGTACCATCTTGTTGGCATGCATAATCATGCATATGCACGCATAAACAGCCACACAGGTTTATAAAGGCCATTTGCATATATAAAAACAATTTTAATGTGTCAGAGAACCTTTATAAAATGACACCCTAGGGAGGTAATTTTATGATCTTTACCCATGCATAAAAAGTATGTGCGGTGACAAGAAGACATCTCAATACCATACAGCAGGGGTTCACAACCCTGTCCTTGGAACACATCTAGCCAGTAAGGTTTTCAGAATAACCACAATGAATATGCACATCACAACTCAGCTCAACCATCTCGACAACCAACATCCATAAATAAGACATATTCAGTCTGACATCAACTGAGGAGCTCAGTAACATCATCTCCAATATCAATACCACCTGACCCATACCCAGTTTCATGGGCTAAGATTCTCAAGGCTGAATTCTCCACTTCATACAAAAAATAGTCCACATCTCTCTCTCACAAGAATACCTGCCCCCGCCCCAATGAAAACCTCAGTCAGACCCACACTAATGAAACCAACCCTTGATCCGTCCTCTCCTTGATCTTACAGACCCATTTCAAGTATTCCATTTATTGCCAAGATTATAGAAAAAGTTGCACAGCCAGCTCCAAAATCACATTGATATCCATGCACTTTGGACCCCCAACCAGACTTGAGAAATCCCAACAAGGATTTGTCATTATATTTCTGGATATCTCTGCCACCTTTGATTCAATAAACCACCACACTTTAATAACTAGACTACAGGAAATTGGCCTCATTGGCACTACATTGGAATGATTCACATCTTATCTCACTGACCACAAACAACAAGTTAAAGTTGGCACACAAATATCAAGCAGCTACAAACAACGACAAGGCATACTGCAGGGCTCAGCACTCTCCACCCTGCTCTTCAACATATACATTCAACATATACATTCATATACATATGCGCAACACTAAGAAAATTCCAATACAATCTATACGCTGGTGACATTATTTTCTTCACCCCCTGACTTTACAACTACATCAGCCTGCTTCACTACTGTCACACAAAACCTCACAAACATGTACCTGGCATTTAATCATAGCAAATCTGAAGTACTCCTAATAACGAGGGGCTCCTCCTTCGCCCCCCCCCTCTTCCCCCCCACTAAAACTAAGAATCAACCGTACTGAGTTAACGGATAAATATGAAGTCAAATACATGGGCACCACACTCGAAGAGAACCTTAACATGCTCTCGCACATAAAAAAGACAGCTAACACAGCTTATATAAAGATGAGAATGCTACAAAACCTACGTCCATTGCTGGAGCACAACGACTTAGAACAGTTTTCTAGACCATTATCACACCCCTCTTGGATTACAGCAACATTCTCTATCAGAGCCTACGAAAATATGCTCTATACCCCCTACAGATGGTACAAAATACCGCCATCATAATACTAGTTGATACATTAAGATTTGAACATATCACACCCACCCTGAAGAATTTCCACTGGTTACCTTTACCTCTCAGAGCAAAACACAAAGCCATCACCACTATATTTAATAGATTACACAAACAGTCAGCCACCTGCCTGAAGACACTAGTAAACAAGGGCCCAGAACACATATCAAGAAGGTTTATCAACCAGAATCTGCTTTCCATACAACCGCTCAAGATAAAGTCTAAACAAACCTGCAATGGAGCCTTGTCTCTCTTCGCACCCTCAATATGGAATTCACTTCCTGAACAGAGAAATATGATGGCAGAAAAAGGCCATATCGCTTATCTAGTCTGCCCTTCCATTTCAGATACTAAAGTCCCTTTTTTCATTTGGAGATCTTCTGTGTTTGTCCCCTGCTTTTTTAAATTCAGATACTGCCCTCATCACTACTACCACCACTGGGAGACTATTCCATGCATCTACCACTCTTTCCATAAAGAAATATTTCCGCATATTACTCCTGAGTCTATCCCCTTTTACTCTCATCTTATGTCCCCTTGTAGCAGAGCTTGTTTCAATTGAAAGAGGCTCTCCTCCTGTGCATTTATGCCATGGAGGTATTTAAACATCTCTATAATATCTCCCCATCCTGCCTTTCCTCTAACGTATACATATTAAGATCTTTAAGTCTGTCTCCATATGCTTTATAGCGAAGGCCTCTAACCATTTTAGTAGTTACCCTCTGCACCGACTCCATCCTGTTTATATCCTTTTGAAGGTATGGTCTCCAGAAATGCACACAATACTCCAAATGAGGTTGCACCAGAGACTTATACAGAGGCACTATCACCTCCTTTCTTCTGCTGGCCATTCATCTCCCTAATGCACCCAAGCATCCTTCTGGCTTTTGCCATTGCCTTTTCTACCTGTCTAGCCACCTTAAGATCATCAGAAACAATTACGCCCAAGTCCCGCTCTTTTTTCATGGACAAAAGTACTTAACCCCAACACTATACTGCTCCCTAGGATTTTTGCAGCCCAAATGCATGACCCTACATTTTTTAGCATTAAATTTCAGGTGCCAAATTCTTGCGCAATCTTCAAGCATAGCTAGATCCCTCCTCATGTTGTTGATTCCTTCCTGGGTGTCTGCTCTATTGCAGATTTTGGTATCATCCATAAACAGGCAAACCTTATGCAATAGCCCTTCTGCAATATCACTAACAAAGATGTTAAACAGAATTGGACCAAGGACAAATCCCTACGGCACACCACTGGTAACCTCCTTCTCCTCAGAGTGAGCTCCATTTACCTGTAGCATTTGTCGCCTCCCACTCAACCAATTTTTAACTCAGTCAGTCACTTTATGGTCCATTCTTAGACTGCTCAGATTGTTTAAAAGTCGTTTGTGTGGAATGGTGTCAAAAGCTTTACTGAAATCTAAGTACACCACATGTAGGGCTCTCCCTCGGTCCAACTCCCTAGTCACCCAGTCAAAGAAATCAATCAGATTTATCTGACATGACCTACCTCTGGTAAACCCATGCTGCCTCTGATTCTGCAATCTATTGTATTTCAGCAATCTCACTATTCTCTCTTTTAGTTGCATTTCCAATAACACAGGTACACTACCAAAAAACTGCCTCCAGTTTTGCAACTGATTCCTATAGATTTTGGGGTGCTGAATCCAGGAAAAATAGCCAAAATGTTCCATTACGTCACGTTTTCTTGCAAAATTAGATTTCTTACCCATATAAGGAATGTTCACATAATTTCTTTTTAGCCGACTGCAGTTTATTTTCTTGGCCCAAAATAGAGGTTGTAATGGTTAACTAACTAGAAACACTCCCTCATGATATTTTAGAGTGTTTTGTATTCATTTTATACATTAACAGGACAATTGGGAGGCGGGGGGATAAATCCAGTACTCGCGCTGGCGCATGTTCTTTCCTGTTCGCTCGCTCAAACACGGTGGTTGCGACATGAACGTTCCTGTCAAATTTCAGTTTCTTGCAAGTTCATTATTACCTTTTGTTTGCTCAGTCGTAATCCAGCTTTATTCCGAAGTGGTTCACTACAGTTGTAGTTTGCAGTGCTGTGTATTTGTGATGGCTCACAGAGCCAGAGGTTGCGTCAACTCTCCGGACAGTTTTTGTTTTATTTGTGGGGAATATATCGTGAAAAAGCGGCAGAGGAACATTTCTGCATTTATTAAAAAAGTATATTTCGCCTATTTCGGTTTGAAGTTAGGCGATCAAGACAAACCGTGGGCTCCTCACAAAGTGTGCAAGACATGTGAGGAAGATCTACGCTTATGGATGAAAGGTAAAAAACAAGCATTTCGTTTCGGAATACCTATGATGTGGCGTGAACAAAGAGACCACAGCAGTGACTGCTATTTTTGCTGTTGCATTGTGAAGGGATACAACTTAAAAAATAAGAACGTAATAAGTTACCCCAACCTTCCCTCAGCAATTAGGCCTATGCCTCATAGCAACGAAGTACCTGTGCCTGAACCACCAAAATCTTTGGATCATATTTGTGTGGACGGTTCTGATCATGATGAGACTCATCAGATGGCTTTTCCCGATGAGTCCAGTACTTCCGAGTTTGAAACTGAACCAGATCCGAAACCTGAACTTTTCTCTCAAGCTGAATTGAATGATTTAGTCCGGGATTTAGGACTCCCAAAAGATGCTGCCCAACTGCTAGGTTCTCGGCTTAAACAGAAAAATCTATTGTCACCAGGAACAACATTTTATTGGTACCGCAACCGCGAGACACAATTTTTGAAGTATTTCAGCAAAGAGGAAGATTTGATATTTTGCAACGATATATACGGAGTGATGGAAAAGTTTAAACTCAAGTATGATCCTGCTGAATGGCGGCTGTTCATTGATTCGTCAAAAGACAGCATAAAAGGTGTTCTTCTTCATAATGGCAACACATTCGCTTCAGTTCCTATTGCTCACTCTGTTATTCTCCAAGAAAAATACGAGAATTTGGCCCTGATTCTTCAGAAGATTCGTTATGATCAGCATAAGTGGATGATTTGTGGAGACTTTAAAATTCTATCCATGCTATTAGGGCAGCAATCCGGTTTCACCAAATATCCCTGCTTCCTTTGCTTGTGGGATAGCCGGGCCCGCAACCTACACTGGGGGAAAAAAGACTGGCCAATTCGGGAGTATTTGAGACCCGGTGAGAAAAATGTTCTTCATGAGAGCTTGGTACCTCGTGATAAAATTCTATTACCACCTCTCCACATTAAGTTGGGTCTCATTAAGCAATTCATCAAGTCCCTTCCAAAAGATGGTGAGTGCTTTCGGTACCTTTGCTCAAAGTTCCCCCGACTTTCTGAAGCAAAGCTAAAGGAAGGAGTGTTTGTTGGCCCTGATATAAGGAAACTCATTTCAGATGGAGCATTCGCTGAAACGATGTCTGAGAAGGAAAAAGAAGCCTGGGATTCCTTCAAGGATGTTGTTCTCAAATTCTTGGGGAACAGGCGGGATGAGAACTATAAGGATATTGTTGCCAGGATGCTCAATGCCTTCAAAGAACAAGGCTGTAACATGAACCTGAAAGTCCATTTCTTGCACTCCCATGTGAACTACTTTCCCGAAAACTTGGGGGCGTACAGTGAAGAACAAGGTGAAAGGTTTCACCAGGACATCAAGGACGCAGAGAGAAGGTACCAAGGAAGATGGAACACCACTATGATGGCTGATTTCTGCTGGTTGCTGCTGCGCGAAACCCCAGATGAAAAATACGCCAAGCAGCGCACCAAGAGAAGCATTCGGGGGAAGAAGAAACGGGCCCACCAGGAGATTGATTGACCCAAGAATGACTTTAAAATCTAAACTGTGTTGACAAATATCGTGTTTTTACTAAACTTTGAAATAAAAATTTGCTAGTTATTACCACAGTGTCGGATCTCATTTATTAGAATTTTATTTTCACACCATCGGGTGTTTGTCTTCATGTATTGCAATGGTGCGGTTTGCGTTTTCTATTCTTACATACATACCTGTACAACATTTTTTGCACATTTCTTTGCTTTGCTTTGTGTCTAACCTCGCTCTTATATGCTCAATGTTTGTGCACATGTATGTGGCTGTTTTAAGTGCAGACAATTTTGCTACCATCACAGTGTGTTTTGTTGACATTACTCTATTCTTATGTGCTGCCTTGTTACAATTTTCTTTATTCTTATTTGAATAACTACTAAACAATTAGTATAAAGAATTCATCCAAGAAACTTTTATCTCGATCGCACTCAATCTGTAACGTTCACCTCAAACTGCTAACCCAATGTAGCAAAAAATCTGTACGTGATGGAGCAAATTGGTTACCAGATTTGGATTCAGCGCACCAAAAAACGTAAAAATCAATCGAAACATTAGAGGCAGTTTAAAAAAATTTTTTTTAGTGTACCTGTGTAATTTACTCATCACAGAGGTTAAACTAACCAGCTTGTAGCTTTCAACCTCATCCTTCCGCTTTTGTGTAAAGGAATCATATGTGCCTTTCTCCAGTCCTCTGGGACCACTCCTGACTCTAAAGAAGCAATGGAAAGGTCAGTCAGTGGAGCTGCTAGTACCTCCCCAGCTTTCTTTAATATTCTCGGATGTATCCAATCTAGTCCCATAGCTTTTATCTACTTTTAGTTTAGCTAGTATTCTGAAAATCATTCAGGATCCCCATCACTTCTATTGCTATTTTTGGGTGTTTTCTGAGGTCCTGCTCCTGGACCTTCATCTGTAAACACAGAACAGAAATATTTGTTAAGCAATTCTGCTTTATCCTCATCAGCTTCTACATATTCCTCCCCTTCACCCTTGAGTCTGACAAGACCACTTTTGCACTTCCTTCTCTTACCAACATATTTTTATTTATTTATTTATTTTATTTATTTTTCTTATATACCGCGCTATTAAAATCAGTGCGGTTTACATTATAACTGAACAATACAACAATGTATTAAATAACACAAAGTGCTTACATAGAACAGGGGACAATGATAAAGGAGAGAGAACGGGGGAAACTATTTACACAATATATGCATAGTAATTACATGGAGCTATATACAACTAATGCTTAAACTTAAACTCTTCGTATGATCATAGTTGGTACAGCCAGGGGAGAGGGGTGACTAACCATTCTCATGTTGGGTTAGAGCGTTGGGATAGTTGGAGCAAGGAGTGAATGCCTGTGACTTGTGGTTTCCGGGACTGGTTTCAGGATAGTAGATTTGAAATAGGTGGTGTTTTATTGTTTTTCTGAATGTGGTGAGGCTTGGTATGGATCGAATCCAGGTAGGAAGTTCATTCCAGGCTGTCGGAGCAAAAATCGAAAAGGCTCTATTAGAAGTTGCCTTTATGCACCTTGTGGTAAATTTAGGTACTGTTAACATGTTCAGTAGTGCGGGCCGTCTTATTCTGTTGTCAGGTATGTTGTTTATCAGATTGCTGATTGGTGTGGGAGACTGATTGTTCAATGCCTTGAAAGTCATGACTAGTACCTTGTATTGAATTCGGACTTGTAGCGGTAGCCAGTGTAACTCTTTCATTACTGGCGTTATATGATCCAATCTTGATACACCTGTTAGAACCCTTGCAGCTGAGTTCATGGCCAGCTGAAGCAGGCTGAGGGTTGCCTGTGGGAGACCATGGAGGATGATGTTCGCGAAATCCAGGTGTGGGATCACTAGGGCCTGAAATATCGTTCGATAGTCCGAAAAATCGAGTAGTGGGCGTAGGTGGCGTAGGGTTCGTATCTTGTGGTAAACTGATCTTGTAACGTTCTTAATGTGGGTTGTCATAACTAGGTGTCGATCTAGAGTGATGCCGAGATATCGGATTGTATCTTTTGTTGTGAGTTCGGCATTTCTAACTTGAAGGTAGGGAGGTGGGACGAACTTCTGATTCCTTGTGACAAAGAGGACGTCGGTCTTGCTATGATTGATCCTCAGGTTTTGCGTGAGGAGCCATTCAGCGACTGCATCAAAGCATCTGATGATAGGGGAGAAATCAGGCTGCTCAATAATGAATGGAATGTCATCAGCATACAAAAGGCATTCTACATTTAAGGAGCGGATCAGAGAGCATATAGGCTGCATATAAATATTAAATAGTAAAGCAGACAGTGATGATCCCTGGGGTACTCCCTGCTTCTGTAGGAAAGGCTCAGAGGCTGTGTTGCCTGTTTTTACTTGCTGCCATCTGTTCGTTAAGTATGATTTGCACCATTGTAATGCAGTGTCCTGTATCCCTTTTTCTTGGAGACGTTGTAATAGTATCTTATGGTCCACAGAATCAAAGGCGGCTGCAATGTCGAGAAAGATAAGGACGAAGCCATGGTGTATATTGTCAATTCCTGTAATTAGTTTGTCGAAGAGGGTAGTTAAAATGGTGTCTACCCCATGCGATTCTCTGAAGCCATGTTGAGCTGGGTCGAGAGGAGTCTCGGCATCAACATGCTGATGGATCTGTCGTTGGACTATTTTCTCGATGATCTTAGCAAGCAGGGGAATACTCGATATAGGTCTGTATGATTCGACTTTGGATGTATCAAGGCGGCTATTTTTTAGTAAGGGCCTGATTGATGTGTGTTTTAAACTTTGTGGGAAGACACCCCTTAATAATGATTGGTTGGTTATATACATAATGAATGGCTTAGTTCATGTCGAAGTTCCTTTATCCAGCTTGCTGGGCAAGGGTCATTAGGAGCCGTGGTAAGGTTGATGGAGGCAATGGTGTCTTCAATTTCCTTAGTAGATACTGTAGAGAAGTTGAGTAGTAGGGTAGGTTTTGATGTACTTATTACGATTGTTGGGTTACAGGTTGATGAAATCATATTGGATTGGATCATTTTTGATTGCAGATAGTTTGAATAATCCTGTGGTTGAGGCATGAGTGGACATACTGGTGCTGGGTCCCCTATCAATGATTTTACTATATTAAATAGGTCATGTGTCTTATTCAAAGACCGTTTTAGAATGGTTGAGTGATGTTGTTTCCTTTTTTCACTTATTTTTTCTCTGTGTAATGCTAGATGTGAGTTATAATTGTGGTAGGCTACTGTAGTCTGATTCCTTCGCCATCGTCTTTCGAGTCTACGTAGTTGTAAGAGGGATGCTCGAAGGTCAGTGGAGTACCAGGGGGCATGTTCACGTTTCCTGGGTACTTTGTTAGTGGATGGGATACAGGCTATGTCTCTGATACTGTTGTTCCAATTTGCTACAAGTTCGTCGGGGTCAATTGTAGAAACATCGAGGCGTGGCAGTAGCTTAACAAGAACATCCTCTTTGTTGAGAGGACGAAATCGTGTTGTTAATATTCTGGAATCAGGGGTGTTGGTCCTGTCACTGATCTTATGATGGTGGGTGACTGGTATGTAGAAGTTGATGAGATTATGATCGGACCAAGGTACTGGGGATATAGCAGTCAACAGTTGAGGAGTGGAGTCAGCTATATATTGGGGTGCGAAAATAAGGTCAAGGATACCGCCCTTTGTATGCGTGGGGGAGTGTACTATTTGCTTATCTGAAAATTGTCTTATCCCCCCCCCTCCCCCTTTTATTGCACTGGCTATTTCTTTATCTTTTTGTATCTTTGCTTTCCTGAGTACTTTGTTTATTTATTTTATTTATTTATTTTATTTCACATTCTTATATACCGCCTTATCCGGCAATCAAGGCGGTTTACAATGAACATAACTTGAACATTACATCTAACATGGTTAACTTTGTACAATATAACAGCACATACATACATATGTGGAGTGGCTCAGTGGTTGGGACAGGTTACCTCAGGCCGGAAGGCCAGGGGTTCAATTCCCACATGGGGACAAGCAACCTCAGGCCTGAGAGACTGGGGTCTCTAGTCCCATGACCACTCCTTGTGGCCATGGGCAAGCCACTTAACCCTCCATTGCCTCAGGTACACTTAGGTTGTGAGCCCTTCAGGGACAAGGGAATAAAAAGTACCTGTTAGTATACATGTAAACCACACTGATTCTAAAGAGCGCAGTATAAAAAATAAATAAATAAATATTGAACAACATTAATGAGCTATTTACAATGTAACTGGCATGAAGGCATAGGGGTTAGAGATGGTCATTTTGATGGTCTGTAAGTGGTGTATATCCGTGATTGACTGATTACAGGGTAGATGGGTAGTTGCAAAGGAGGGGATTTGAGTCATGATCAGAGAATATTTACAGTGTGGTTATTAAAGTAGCCTTTGTTAGGGAGTACGTGATCTGAGTGGAGTTGACCATAGTGTTCTGTGAATAGTAGTGGTTTTATTCTTTTTCTGAAGTCCATCAGGTCCTTTATTTCTCTTATTGCTGGTGGTAGAGAATTCCATAGAGTCGGGGCATAATATGAAAATGTTCTATTGCTCGTTGTTTTATTTGTTTTGCAGAAGTCAGTTGGTGTGGATAGGGAGTTTTGTGTACTTCCCCTTCTCTGTCTGGTGTCTGGGGTTTTGGATATTAGAGTAGTAAGGTGAGATGGTGATATGTTATGTAACAATTTAAATATGATGACCAGGTTCTTGTCTTTACTTCTACTGGCAATAGAGAGCCTGTGCAGACTGTGTAAGATTGGTGTGATGCGTTCTGAACCAAATGCTTGCATTATTACATGTGCTACTGTGTTTTGTGCAAGCTAGAGATGTGCTAATGTTTGCGTTGGTAGACCTTGTAATACGCTGTTACAATAGTCTATATGTGGATTGATCATTGCCTGTATAACTGTTCTGAAGTCTGATGGTTCTAATAGGGCCTTAGTCGTTGTAGCATCTTAATCTTTCCGTAGATGACTTGGGTAGATTTATTTATATGGGTAGCAAGATTCAGAGATTTATCCAGGATGATTCCTAGGTGTTTACCTCCTCCTTCACTGCAATTGCTGCTTCTCCAAGATGTATATGTGGAGGAAGGCTGAATTCTTTGTCTCTGGTTGTGAAGATGATTTCTGTTTTCTTGAGGTTCATTTTCAGGTTGTTTGATAGAAGCCATTGAGAAGCTTCATGATAACATGCAGTAATTCACTCTAGGTAAACTTTTGTGGTGTTAATTGGAAGGTACATCATGATATCGTCTGCATAAATGTGGTAGAAAAGTTTATGCTTTTGAAAGATTTTGCAGATTGGTTGGAGGTAGATATTAAATAGTAGGGCAGATAGTGCAGATCCCTGGGGGATTCCTTGATTTTCACTAAAGGGTTTTGATGTGGTTTGGCCAATTTTTACCTGTTGAGTGCGGTCTTTTAGGTATGAAATGAACCAGGTTAGGGCCATTCTGGAAATTCCAATTTGTTATAATCTTGTTAAGAGTATATTGTGGCTAAATGAGTCAAATGCTGATGCAATATCGAGGAATATCATTATGAATACATTCCTGAGTTTTTCAAAACCTTTGATGAGGGTATCAAATAGGGCTATGATGAAGGTTTCAACCCTGTGATGTATTCCGAAACCATACTGTTGTGGATCAAGTGGAGTATTTGAATCTAGGTGGTCTTGTCACTGGTTTTGAACTATTTTTTCTATTATCTTTGCTAAATAAGGTAGACTCAATATTGGTCTGTAGGAGCTCAGTTGGAGTTTGTCCAATGTGTTTGATTTTAGTATTGGACGTATAGATGCCTGTTTCAGTGATTTTGGCATGTAACCTTGAGTTATTTTTGCATTGTTGGCACCAATGCATCATGTGCCATCTTTACCTTACCTTCTCTAAGTCTTTCCAAATATAGATGTTTGTTTTTTCTCTGTGACCTCTTGTATTTTATAAAGGCCACCCTCTTTTTCTTCATCTTTTCAGATACTTCTTTTGAGAACCATAGCAGCCTCCTTTTCCTTTTACAGTTATTTACCTGTCTAACAAAAAGATTTATTGCCCTTAAACTATTTTCTTTCCGTTTTACCCATTGCTTTTCTACATCCCCCAGCTATTCCCATCCCCCTAATGACTCCTTGAGGTATTGTCCCATCTTGACAAAGTTAGTTTTCCTAAAGTCTAAGACTCTTGCTTTTGAATGATTTTATCAGTCCTAGTCCTAATTCTGAACCATACTATCTGGTGTGGCCCCTTCACATGTGGGTTCTGTTACCAGTTACCAGACTAGTTCTCTATGTAAAGAGAATCTAGGGTCTCCTAGATGACACTGCAGCAGAGATGTGCCAATTAACATCTGGCATAAGGTCAGCCCAAACAATATAAAATCTGCGAAAGAGACTCAAAACGCATCTCTTTACAGAACACTATGGATCAGACACAAAAATCGAATACTATCTCCCCCAACATCACCAAATTTGCTTTAACAAACATTCCCTAAGTTTCTACCCCCAGTTAATTCCAAGTTGTACATACCCTAAGTTCTATGTAAAAACTTAATTCAGTTGAGTTATGGTTTTCCCTGTTCTATTTAAACCGTTTTGATTTAAGAAAGATGGTATACATGTAGAACATGTTAAAATAAAATAAACTAAATAAATTTGCATGCAATACATATTCATTGAAAACCTGACTGGCTAGGTGTGCCCCTAAGACTGGGTTGAGAATCCCTGCCATAGAGGCTTGGAGACAAAGCCATAAGCTAATCCTTAATACAAAGAAGTCAACAGCACTTTGGCTCCTAGACAAGATTCTCCTTATAAATGTATTCACCAGTGTGGTAGTGTGGCATGCTGTGTGAAGGGGGTTTTCTGTTCAAACACCAAACAGACAGTAGATCAGGGAAACAAAACTGTTTTTATTCAGACCCAGTTTGTTACACCTCTCTGGTCTCCAGCCCTGTTGATAATCCCTCTGGAGAAGGATGGCTAACACTCTATAGACCCAATCACATACTCTCCCCCTCAGCTCAACCATACCCTGTTGAGCGCTTGCCTCACCCAGGAACCCCACTCAGGAAAGGAAGTCCACGTTCAGGTGAGTCTGACCAGCCTTATGGTGAACCTGGAACTGGTAGGGTTGGAGACTCAAGAACTACCATATAATATGGCATTGGACTCTTTATGCTAAGCCAGCCACTTGGGGGGTTGGTGGTCTGTTATTAGCATAAACAAAAGGCCGAGTAGGCAGTATTTAAAAGTATGGAGCACCCACTTGATAGCATAATGCTTCTCCAATGAAGCAGTTTCCTGCAGATGAATGCTATGGGATGTTGTTCATTCCCAACTTCCTGGGTCAGAATGGCTTCGAGGCCAACCTCCAAGGCATAATGCTGCTCCAACTTAGCAGAGCTGTCAGCCAGGCCCATATCGCTATGAAGTTTGGGTAGTCTCAGTCGATTACCACTGGACATGGTAGCCGAGGCAGAACCATGATCTCAACAATGACTTGACCTGCTGGAGTTTTAAGTGAGACCTGTGCCGTTGGATACTGCTTCTGGTCTTCATGCCCATAGACCAGTGTTACTGTGCATAGTCAATGTGAAAACAGATTAGAGTGTCCCAGCGAAGAAGGGTCTGCACATTTACGGAGTCTATTGAGGACAGGAGACAGATCCCCTTGAGCTCCACAAGAATCACAAAGTTCTGTGATCCTGGGGGCACTGTCCACAAAAACACAGATGTGAAAGGTGGTTAGGCTGACCTCCATGGGTTCTTCCACACCCAGGGGACATTCCTGAGCAAAGTGTTCCCTGGCTCCACACCTAAAACAGGTGAAGGGGTTGTGGCTGGGACCATGCCTCCATTTAGGAGGTGGCTTTAGGGATCGGAACATGGGAGCCAACATTTATTCTGGCTTTCCCTTCCATCTTCGTGGATTGACGGGTGACTTCTTCCCCTTCTCACTGTCTGCTTCAGTCACTAGCTGAGCTTCATAATACCCCTTGGCTATTTCTAGTGCACTCTCCAGTGTGATCTTGGAGTGCTGACACACTCAGTGTGTCATTGAGATGCTCAAGTCCTCCAAAACCTACTCCAACAGCAGAATCTTGGCAATCTCCAGCCCAGTCTTTCCCTCTGGTTGCAGCCACTTCCATGTTAACTCCTTCAATTGACAGAGGAACCACCGAGGGCTCTTTTTTATCTAGAGTCCCCCCTTTCTGAAGCACTGGCAATAGGCCTTTGGTGTTTAGCTAGCCGTTCCTATATGGCAGCCTTGATAGCTGCATATGTAGCTCACCCATCAAGGTTGGCATCCTGGAATGCAGCCTGACTGCTACCCGTCAGCAAATTCCCCAAGTAAGTAGTCCATGTTGCCTCCGACCACCCGACCATGTGGGCTGTTCATTCAAAGTTCACCAAAAAGTGATCAAGTTCATCTTCTGATGTCTTTTTTTTATTAGCAGTTGCGCTGGAGGGTGGAATAGCAGTTCCTGTAGGACTTGAGTCAACAGAGACAGGGAACTACTCTGTAATTCCCTTTGCACCTGAATAAGCTCTTGTTGCTGCTGATATTGTTGTTGTTGCTGTTGATGTTGTTGTTGTTGCTGATGATGATATTGTTGTTGTTGTTGTTGCTGCTGTTGATGTTGTTGTTGCCGCTGCCCTTCTAACAGGGCTTGTTGAAAGTGCTGCTGACAATGTTGCTACTGCTGCTGATATTGTTGCTGCTGCTGCTGCTGTTGCTGCTGATCTTCTGCCAGAATGTGGAGGAGCCACTGCATCCTGGCTTGTCACTGTTCACTTGCAACACCACCACAACTTCCTCTTCTGTACCTGAGTTAACCCTGCAGTTTTTCAGTCCCAACAAATTTTTAGCAACCTCTAGTGGCCAGAACAAAGCCTGCCTGTCCGGCACTGGACAAGCCTTCTGAAAGCTCCCTAGCTAGGGTGAGGCCAGCCCAGCCCTCTTAGCCCACACAAACAAAATAAATCCTGACCTGTTGTAGAGGCCCAACCCTGGAGGAACATGGATTTGCCCTCAGTCATGTGGTAGAGAAAATCCTCAAGTTGTCACCACATGTGGTAGTATGCGGTCTGAAGGGGTTTTCTGTTCAAACACCAGACAGACAGCAGATCAGGCAAACAAAACTTGCTTTTATTCAGACCCAGGTTGTTTCACTTTCACAAAGCTGGTCTCCCAGCCTTTCCTCCAGCCCAGTTAAAGTTCCTTCCTTGTCCAGTTAAAACTCCTACATTTGTACAGCTTGCTTTGAAAGGATTCCTGGCTCCATGGGCCTCTCTCCCTTCTGCAGCCTGCTGTGTTTCAGCATCCCCTTGTGAGCTACCTCCTCCCAGCTTTGAACTCCAGGCTGCAGGCTATCTTAAAGGGGTCTGTTGATAATCCTGCTGGAGAGGGACAGGCAACATTCTATAGACCTCATCACACCCAGATTTCGGATAATGAGTACTGAAATTATTACTTGGAATACCGCTGAATAATCTCACTTCCTCTGTCTCACATATCTCATCTTTGATCAAGATCCTTTTTTTGCCCTACGACTGATAAGATCTATTAGACCATACATTAATAGGAATTTTTAAAAACACTCATCCATACACTTATCCTGAATCATTTAGATTACTGTAATGCTTTGCTGATCAGGACGCCACACTACTTTATAAAATTCTACAGTTAATTCTGTGGTCAAATTGATTTACAACACAAAGAGAACTGAACCTGTCACTCCTCCTTTAATCGAGCAACACTGGCTGCCAATTCTCAGTAGGATTAAGTTTAAAATCATAATGCTTGCTCATTGAACCTTCTGTCTTGATTACCCACATTATCCGTATGATTTATTTCTCTATGCTCCCAAACGCCAACTAAGATCTCTTCAGCAACATCTTTCAATTACCTCCTCAGCAAGGAAATTTAAAATGAGTATAGATGAAGGAAGCTGCCTTCTCCTATTACGCACCTGTCCTTTGGAATGCACTGCCCATCTGAGCAAAAAGCTCCCACCAGAAGCTTGAAGCAACATGGCTTTTGCAAAGTTCTTTTGCGGATTATTTGGGGTCTACAATGTAGCTATCAAATCTTACAGTTGTTAACGTATCACAACCAAACCAGGTTTAGGACAGCCATCCAGTGGGTTGCCATGAGTACAGTAGGTATCGACTCGATAGCAGTTAACAACAACAGATATCTATGAAAGACCATGTAGTGGAGGAGTGGCCTAGTGGTTGGGGCAAGGTACTTCAGGCCGGAAGGTTGGGGGTTCAAATCCCACTAGAGGACTGCAACCTTGGGCCAGAAGGACTGGGGTTTCTAGTCCCACAGGTGCTCCTTGTGGTCTTGGGCAAGCCACTTAACCCTCCATTGCTCATTTTCCCTGTAAAATAGTTATCTCCACATTATAATGCCCCGTTCAATGTAATTTCAGTTTGTCCAATGTAAACCACCTTGATATCATGAAAGGTAGAATATAAGAAATGTTAAATAATAAATAAATAAATGTGATATTCAGCCACTGCCTGGTTAGCTCTGGAAGAGAAAGTTAGGGCAGCTTTTGTACCGCCGCTAAGGGATAACAGGGCAGTGGCTGAATATCAGCGCTCCACGGTTATCGCCAGACACGCCCCGATGCTAAGCGATTAGCACTGAGGCGTACAGCAGCATTACTCAAGGATATTCAGTGGCACTAACCGTGTTAGCGCCACTGAATATCCCGCTTAGGGGCATTTACGTGGTTTACAGCTCTGTAAACCATGTAAACGCCTTTGAACATAGGGCTCTTTGTGTTTTAGATTAAGACATGTCCTCTGCTCAAAAGAGAAGGACTATTAACAAGACTTAGATGCTATGGGAAATGGCGGTGCATGAGGTTGGTCGAGTATTCCTTTTTTCTTTCTCTGACTCAATCTAAGACTCACACCTTAGTGAGAGAGTGATGTTGGAGACTTCAGGTTCCCATAGTGGAAAGCTGGTAATTTCCAAGTCATACTATGGTTAGCACCATGTAAAGCAACACGGATTCTTGTTGGTACTTCTTGCTTACAGATATCATCAGCTTTTTCAGTCCCCTGCAGAAAGCGTTTTGTATACTACAGAGCCCTTTTCACTAAAGCCCGCTAAGTGGGTAATGTGCATTTTCGCTGGTGATAACAGCTCACGGTAACTGTTACTATGTGGGCATGACAGCTACAGGCTGCTAAAATGCACATCGTGTGAAGGAAAGGGGAATGAGTACAGTATGAGTGTCGTGTTCTCATGGAGGTACATATCACACACTATCAATGTGAAAATTAGCACACCACTAGCGATACCACTATGGGTGACACCAGATGCATTAGGGTACGCGTCTGTGTGGGAACTGCCAGGAACATGCTTGTGATGCCCCCAACAGTTACCATGGAGGCTTCGCGCATAACACTCATTACTTTTCATGCTAAATGCACATTATGTGCAAAATTCTAATGGGCTTTAAAAAGGGCCCCTAAATTGCATTAACGGTAATGCAAGCAATAACGCGTGCTATCTAATACATATGGTAAATGCTGTTAAATGCACATGAACTAGTCTGCCTTCCACAGAATCTATGCTAATCAGGTAATGATATGCAAAAATATTCTAAAGAGTCCATTATCTATTAGTGCTGCAAAAACAACATGTTAAAATGCACAAAATGTAATCTTAACTATGTATCAAACAGGAATAGTTAGGCTTTGTGTTATCACCCACATTAATATACATCTTTTTTTCAAGGTACAAATTTTACAGGAATCCAGAGAACAAAAGGTTCCAGACACAAATCAGACTATGTTCAAGAAAATAGCAGTCAGGTAATTACAAATACATCAAGAAAAACTCACACAAAAAAAAGAAATTAAACCAATAAGCCAAGTCTATCCCTCAAAAACAAAAAAAGCAATTAAGAAAGAAAGGCCAGATACTCTCAAACCACTGAGCAATTAAAATACTTCTCAGCAAAATCCATCACTTTCTATTGCATCTAGACAAAAAGAAGCAGCTACTAAGCTGTGGTAAAATAAATACATTTTACTGTAGCACTATTTACCATGAAAGTCACTAAGCTGCAGTGCCTGCGGGGTCACTGACCTGCAAGGCAATGCTAAAAAAAATTCCTGGTGCGGCCTCAGTCTCGGACAACTTCTCCATACCCCAACTATACATCTCTTCATCTTTGCTACTCCAACCATGCATCTTTTCACCACCTGACACCCCTAACATACATCGTCTCCCACCCCTGACTCCTGCCCCCGGTCTCCTTCCTGGTACCTATCAGGACTTACTCCGTTTAGCAGGTGGGCAGGAGTGATCCCCCGTCACTCGTTATCATGAAGGGCCTGAGTTCAAAGTGGGGCAGTCAACCTCTAGCAATAGTCTCATGACACTACCACTAGCAGTGGTCAAGTTGCCAAATGAGGGGAAACAACCAAATTGTGCACCCAAAAAAGATACAATTTCTGCATGCATAGCTAAAAGCCCCGTCATACATCTTAGAATACAGCAGACATTTCTTATGTCACAGATACAAACAATCCCTAGCCAGAAAAAATAACTTCTTAATTACATTTCTATCTGATTCAAAAGCAAAGATGCAATTAAAATACCCCATCCCACAGTCCATTCTCTTAATGACTCCAAAAATTGAGAAAGGTCCAAGCTATCAAAGGAGATCTGTCTCCATCATCATTATCGGGGGTGGGGGGAGCATATATTTGCCAGAAAGGAGATAATACAACTTAGCCACAAATTGACTGGCCGCTTTTGAAACTTTCTCAACTTGACTAGTGGTGGAGTACCAGCAACACATGGAAAATTGAGGGGATGGAGATTACCCCCTTTGTTAGGCTGTAGAAATCTCTATCATTTCAATTGTTATTAACCACTATCGAAAAGTCATTTGTAGTTTTTTAAGGCAAGTCTGTTTTGATTCAGCCCTTTACAGTGGCCAAGTCTCAACATCCCAGTCTTACCGTCTTTGTTTTTTCTCCAGTTCATGGTTACGGCTTTGCTGACTTTCCATTAGGACTCGTGTGTCCTCCAGATCAGAGGTCAAATGTTTGCACTTTCTTTTCATCTGCTGTGCTGTTCGTTTGACCCCTTCATAAGCATTTTGCACCTCAGAGAGCTGTGTAGGAAAATATCAAACCCCAAATCAAAGAAGAATAACTCATTAATTTTCAGGGTCACAATTTAAGTTCATGAATTCACACAAATTATCAGAAATGGAAGGAAGCCTAAAGCAATATTGACAAATTCTTCAGCCTTCTTGCTCTATTTGGTGCAACTGAGCAAATTATTAGGAATAGATGCATGACAATCTCTCTACAGAAACAGAATAAGAATATGACGAAACACTATAGTTGCTGCAACACACTGCGACCCACTAGTTGGCAAATGTGGTACTGAACTGTTTGGATCGTACGGCGGTTCTAATAGCAGTGTTACTGGCTTTCACATTGTTGCTCATGTGAGAAGGGAATTTATTTGCCGATGGCTGTTTACATTCTGTAATTTATTTGGGGGAAGGAAAGGAGTTTTATTTTCTGCCTTTTCTAACCTGAGACGATTATTCCTGCGAGGATCAGGAAAACAAGTGGGCTGCAAGGGATCACTTCCTCTTCTATAATCGGATACGGATACTCGGGGGTAATTTAGCATTTTCCACATGTAACGAGTGTTTTGCATACAGAAAACAGCTCTGATAAAATTTCACAGTCGAATACACACGTGTAAGTATGCACCCTGACAAAATTGTGTGTAGTTATATGCCCAACACATGTGCGGGTTTCCGGGAGTATGGGGGATCTTTTACTAATGGGGGCTAGCTAAAAGCATGTTCTGGCATGTGCTGAATGCAGGGTGGCCCAAGGGTGATGCGGGGCCATGTGCGGAGACTCATTGAGGGGCCTCATTTGCATAGCCACTGGACCTCCCAGCATCTGTTCCCTTCCAGTCCAAGTCCCCCAACCCTATCATCAGCCCATTTCCAGTCCTGGCCCTCCTCGTTCCCATTCTAGCCCCTAGTCCCTCCCCCTGTTTCATTCTAGCACCCGTTTCCATTCGCATTCTAGCCCCCAAGCCCCCCTCCCCAGCAACACATTTAAAGGAGCCAAGCACTTGATCGGCTTCAGAGGGAGCCGGGGAGGTCCAAAGCCCTGGCTGACCTCTGAACAGCCGCGGGAATAAAGAGCAGCGTTTGCCTTCTCTACCATGGCTGTTATAAAAAGGAGCCCGCCGGCGTGCTGAGTGCTGGGAGGTCAAATGGGGGCACGTCCAACGTGCCCTGACTTCCCAGCACTCAGCGTGCCAGTGGGCTCCTGCTGGAATTCTGCACACAATAATTCAAAATGTTACGATTTTTTGTGATTTGTTTTCTGAATTGTATTTTAAATTAAGTTTCACTCAGAAACAATATGCTTTCTTATTTTGACCAACAAAGCATGCATAATTTTGCATTTTTCAGACCTTTTGACACAGAAGTTTGAATTTTGTTTGCAGAATTCCAGCAGGAATAATTAATGCGGGTTCAGCTAATGTCACCAGCGCTATTGCGGCATCCATTAGAGGAAAGGGCTCCACATTAACTGCCGGAGAAATGCTTTCCACATCCCTGGCAGTTAATATTGTGGTGTTGCACCTAACGCACATTTCTGCACTTTTGGTGCGTTAGGTGCAACACCTTAGTGCCCTTTAGTAAAAGACTCCCATAGTTTGGGGAGAGCGGAGGTGGAATTGCAATCCACGCTTGGAATAAATGCTTACATTTACACTTTCTTTGGAGCAGGTGTGAATATATGCTTGAGGATTTTTGTGCATTTAGGACCAATATTAAAAGGAAGTTATAACTTTAGCCCTTATATAGAGAGAATCGGTCTAAAAATCTGTCTGAAATGGCACAGTGATATTCATATTGTAAAGGCGGAATAGAGAGCAGGCTTTCAATTTATCTGGCTAGCTGAACAGCAGACATAAATTAGATGTACAACAGTGGCATGATGACCTTATCATACATATGCTGAATACGGGGGTCATTTTAGAAGGGCTCGTTTACATGTGGATGTCCTTACCATGTGGATGCTTCAAGCGAGCATGCTGGGGACATGGTTTGGGAGTAGCCTCTTTAATCCCCAGCACGTATATCTGGGAGACGTCAAGATTCTGCCATTTGATTTCTGCAGTGTACAAGTTTGTAATGTGGCTCCCCTGGATCCACGTATCGGCAAATATCCATGCACTCCTGCACCTCAAAAATTCTTATTTAGAAAAGGGCCCAAGTCTAGTGGAGTCTTTCCTAAAAATCCACCTGAACTGTAAACACCACCTCCTCAATGTCTCTATTCCAACCTCCATGTCTTTTCTAAAACAGGCCTTTATTTAAAGAGAAGTACTGAACCTAAATATTCATTTAAATGCTGGCAATGCCACTAGCACCGGCATTTAAATTGATATGGTCTCCACTAATGTGGACCAGCAGACGTTTTGGTCGGGCTTGGGAGTATGGTTGGAAAGTAGGGTGAGGGGGCAGCTATTGGGGGGGGGGAGCTGCAATGAGGTCCTGGATGGGAAGAGGGATTGGTCCCAGGGAACTGATGCAAGGGGGGGAGGGATCCAGGAATGGTGGTTTACATAAATGAATGCAAATCTTTGGGCTGATTGATCTGTGGAGGGCAGCCCACCCGATAGACAGCAATTATACATATTTTCCTGCAGTCCATGGTAGCTATAGCCATATTGATCATATGCTGGGAGATTCCACCTGGGTGCAACGACTGGAGGGTGCTACCAATGTCCCTATTGCATGGGCCGACCACGTGCCCATCTTGGTGAATCTGGGAGGAACTTGCAAGGCTAGGGCTAGGAGTGGAGGAGTGGCCTAGTGGTTGGGGCAAGGTACTTCAGGACAGAAGGTCAGGGGTTCAAATCCCACTAGAGGACAGCAACCTTGGGCCAGAAGGACTGGGGTTTCTAGTCCCACAGGTGCTCCTTGTGGTCTTGGGCAAGCCACTTAACCCTCCATAGCCCATGTTCCCTGTAAAATAGTTATCTCCAAGTTATAATGCCCTGTTCAATGTAATTTCAGTTTGTTCAGTGTAAACCACACTGATGCAGAATAGCACGGTATATAAGAGAATATAAATAAATAATAGGACCTGATTATTCTGGAGGCTTGTTGTAGCTTCCAGTTCCATTGCTGATGTGAACGGAGGGAATTCATTCAGCTCCGTGCTGTCGCATTATTAACCTGGAATTTAGCTAATTTTATTTCCCTGGTTTCTGCTACAGTGTCTACAGTACAGTATGCCAAAAACCATGCAGGTCCGCTTGGAAAAGACGATTAAGGAGATGTACACCTATAAAGCTAAAAACCTCTTACAGCTCGAATCGGAGCCCAGCATCATGGCAGCTGGGGATAATGACCTTTCTGAGTGCAGGGGCTCCGAACTCAAAGGGACTGACAATATCGCCCTTCTGCTGCAGAAAATCTGTATCTCTAAAGCTGAGATCATCTCTACTGTCACAGCTAGTTTTGCTGAGCATTTTGACACTCTGGTCTCCTGGATTGCTGTAGTGGAGGAACGTGTCAGCGTGGTTGAAGACCAAGAAATGCGGGCTATGGAAGAGTTAGTTAAACTTAAAAAAGTGGTATGCTGGCTCTCCATCGTCTCTGCCTTGTACATAGCTCAGGTTAATACATGTACCTCCCCCCCCCCCCCTAACTTTTAATTTTTTTAATTTATAATTTAAATTTGTAATTTTCATGCGTTTTCTCTGCTGTTATTCGATTTCTCCGGTATGTTTCTACCTGGTTCCTTTTTCTTTTTCTTTATTATATTGCTCACTTTGCACCTTTTTCTTTTTCTTTTTTTTTATTATGAATTTTTAACATACTTACAAAGCAAGTATACAAGCAACCGAAATGTTCATATATGCCATAAGCAAAAAATAAGGAAAACATTCATATATACCTGCAATTGAGAAGGATCTGAAAAAATATATTTAGAACCCTGAAACGTAACTAGACATTTACAGGGGTACCTGAGAAAAAATGAAGCCGGTAGGGCCACTACCCTAGGTTTCATAGCCAAAAAGGCCTGTCTCCTAAGTTGTGTAACCCTACAGACATCCGGAAACATCTGAACCCTAGCACCACAGAAAAGAATTGATGAATTTTTGAAATACTGCTTTAAAAAAGCTGCTTTATCATACTCAGATACAAAAGTTACTACCAAGGTAGCACGAGAAAGAATAGTGTCTTGAGAATCTTCTAAGAATTTTCTAAGGTCTAAGTCAGTACCCCCTTGGAGAGTATCAAACTCCCCAGGAGGACCAGCTGAGACCCGTCGCCCAGTCAAATAATATAATTTAGAAACCAAAATGGAGTCTGCCGAGGCCAGACCCAAAGCTTCTTTAAGATACTTCCGGAATAGGATTTCAGCTGAAAGTAAATGACAAACAGGGAAATTTAATAGCCGAATATTCTTAACTCAAAACAAATTATCATACGTTTCCATCTTATGGTGAACAAGTAAACTTTCCTTAATACTAGAAGAACTAATAGCTTTAAGAGAGACACACTGATTTTTACACTTAATAATTTGAGAAGAAATATTCCCTAACCGATCTTCTACGTCACACAGCTTAGTAGTAACCTCAGCAGAGAAACCACACAGCTGTGAGACTGTGGGAGCTAAGATATTTTCTATGCGAGATACACTCTTCCAGATATCAGCCAGGGTAACCTGATCATCAGGCACCTCCTTAATGACACCCGGAACAGAAACCCAAGCAACTGGTGTCAGCATTCCCCTGGCAATTGCCGGCGTACTTTGCTGAACATGTTCTCCCACAGTTCCTGAAGAGGGTGGGGAAATATATACTGGAGGAGAAGGTGGAGACCTGTCCGGGGAACTTGGAGACGCCACAGATGAACGAAAGGCCAGAAAGTCAGAGTCCAGGGACACATCCGCGCCCACCTTTACCTTAAGATGTTTATCCATTGGGCCCACCACTGTTTCTGCTTGTGCCGCTGGTATCACTTTTTTCTTCCTTTTTCCCATCGCGGTCTCTGCGGCCACAAGAACTTATAGCCCACTGCTCTTACGGTGCTCCAAGGGGCTCCCAAGGGGCCTAACACGCCCCTTGTATCTAACCCCTTAGATCGCTGCCCCCAGCTAGCGCCTCTGGCTGCGCCCACCAGCGGAGCTTTTGAAGAGGCCCCCAATGACGTCGGGGCCGCCGGACCAGGAGCCTGCCGCCTCCGGACGAAAACGCTGTCTCTCTGGCTCTCCCACCGGTGCTATCCACTGCTCCACCTTTTGAAGAGGCCCCCGATGATGTCGGGGCCGCCGGACCAGGAGCCTGCCGCCTCCGGATGAAAACGCTGTCTCTCCGGCTCTCCCACCGGTGCTATCCACTGCTCCGCCTTTTGAAGAGGCCCCCGAGGACGTCGGGGCCGCCGGACCAGGAGCCTGCCACCTCCGGACGAAAACGCTGTCTCTCCGGCTCTCCCACCGGTGCTATCCACTGCTCTGCCTTTTGAAGAGGCCCCCGACAACGTCGGGGCCGCCGGACCAGGAGCCTGCCGCCTCCGGATGAAAACGCTGTCTCTCCGGCTCTCTCACCGGTGCTATCCACTGCTCTGCCTTTTGAAGAGGCCCCCGATGATGTCGGGGCCGCTGGACCAGGAGCCTGACGCCTCCGGACGAAAACGCTGTCTCTCCGGCTCTCCCCCTGCACCTTTTTCTTAAACTAATCGATAGCAGGGATGTTGGATATGTGAAGTGCTGGGCCTGATTAAGGAGTACTCTCTGGCAGCTGTATCTTTGACATAGTTCCCCATTTTGTATAAACATTTCTACCTCACCACCACTTAACTGTATTGTTTATGAAAGGTGGTTTTTGATGACTGATTAACTTATTTGTCGGTTTTTTGTATTCCATGCATTTATAAATAAATGAAGTTATAAAATTAAAAAAAAACGATAGCTTGTTGAAGGGAGAAGAGGTGTTAAAAGAGTTGGAGGTGGCAGTAGGGGACTACATGACTATCAATGAAAATGGTAAAATGGGCCTGGACATGCTCTGGGATGGCCTTGAGGTTGTGCTGCAAGTGCAATTTATTTATTTATTTATTTACATTCTCTTATATACCGCACTATTTGGCATCAGCGCAGTTTACATGGAACAAAATGCTCAGTACAAATAACATGTATGAGTTTACAGATAACAGGGAACAAAAACTTGGATAACAGGGGTAACTATTTACAAAACTTAGTACATGGAATAATAATCAAAGAGGATGCACAGAAAACACAATCCACGTCATGGGTTTGAGTGTCAACTTGGTGTGTTGTTGGTATGCTATAAGTTTGTCTGGGAATGTGGATGGTATGGGGGTGTCTTGGAGCTCTAGGGGATGCAGTTGGGCTCAATAAGGTACTTGTTGAAGAGGTAGCCTTTGAGGGCTTTCCTGAACTGTGGTAGATTCTTAATAGCCCGGATATCATGGGGTAATGCATTCCAGTATCTTGGGGCACTGAGACTGAAGGCCCAGTTGGCTGTCGATTTAGTGCAAACAGTAAGTGCCTTCAGTACGGTTAGGGAGTTTATAGCTGTAGCTGTTGGTGCAGTTGGGAGCCCATAAGAAAGGGAGAGAAGGGAATACATCCAGGTCCTCGATTGTGAGGTGTGGAGCTGGAGACTCCACAAACGCACTGGGGAGCAGGGGTGAGGGCCCAGCTGGAAGCGGCTCAGTGGAAATAAGTCTAGTGCCTTATTGGCTTGTAAGTTGCATGAGAGGGAGAAAGCGACGGCTATCTCTAAGATAAAGGGCCCTACTCTATAAAGGGGATGAAATTCGGAAGCACATCATGCCATTCTATCAGAGTCTTTATGCTCAGGAGGAAGGAATTGAGGAGGAGCAGATTTGCAAATATTTACAAGAGGGAGGAGAAATGCCCCAACAGGTCCTGCAATTGGTCTGGATAGCACGCAAAGAGGACCGGAGAAATATGTTACTGGCTATTGATGCAGAGATGGCCTTTGATAACGTCCACTATGACTTCCTGTTTGGGGTCTTGGCAGAGGTGGGAGTGGGACCTAACCTTTTGGCCTGCATTAGGGCATTATATTATATTATATTGATTATATGATAAAGCGGTATAGAAATCCAATTAAATAAATAAATAAATAAAATTATATCAGGACTCAAGGGCAGTGGTTAGGATCAATAGCGATACTCTGAGTTCTTTCCACTGAGCAGAGAGACCCATCAGTGGTGCCCACTATCCCTGCTTTTGTTCACCTGGCCATGGAACCCCTGATGTGCCAGATCAGGGGGCATGGAGACATAGGGGGGACAGCACAAAATTGTGCTATTTGCTAATGGTATTTTGCTTAACCTGATCTGTCCCCTGCTTTCTCTTCTGGAGCTCATGCAGAAGCTTCGGGAATACGGGGCTCTGTCGGGTTTTTTAATTAACTAGGAGAAGACAGAAACCCTTAACCTGAATCTTGATACTTCCCTGGTGCAGTGCCTTTGTGATGCTTATCCTTACCGCTGGGCTCAGTCTTTATTCCAGTAACTTGGTGTCTCGGTCACCTAGATCCCGGAGGGAATGTACAAAGCTAATTATCTGAATCTGTTTAGGCAGGTGGGGGATGATATGGAACGTTGGGGGAAAGGGGAGCTATCCTCACTGAGGAGAGTAGCAACCATTAAAATGAATGTGCTCCCCCGTCTTCTTTATTTTTTTCAAACTCTGCCCTTGAGAGTACCTGTGGCAGATTTGAGAAGATTCCAGAGGAAGATTATTTTATTTTATCTGGAAGCGCTACCCCTCCCAAAATAGCACGATGCATGCTATATGCATCTCGGCAGTTGGGGGGGGAGAGGCCTGGGGGTCCCTGAAGTGCGGTTATATTACCTGGGAGCGCAAATGTGGCAGGTCATGCATTGGAGAGATGCAGGGGAGGGGAGAAGCATTTTAAGGCAGTGGGACAGGTTTGGGAGGAGGATGTGCAGCTCTCCCATTTCCCATGGTTGTTGGGATCGACTCCTGGGGAGTGCTGGAGGGAGAATCCTTACCTTCATCACCTTTGGGATCATTAGCGGAGGGATCGACGAAGGGTAGCGCCTAAGGCTACATTCACGGCATTAACGCCTATTTGGGATGCCCCTTCCTTTGTCCCAGGGAGGGAGGAAGTGTTTTGGAGGTGGGAGCCTCGAGGGCTAAATACCTTTGCCAAGCTAATATCATAGGGGGAGCTGATTCCCTTCACCCAGCTGAAATATAAGTATCAGCTGCTGGGGAGGGTGTTTTTGCGTTTATGCAAGTATCTCATTTCCTGAAACAGCGCTCGGGAGCCTTGAGACTGGGATACTTTAAGAGCAAAGGCCTAATTTGACTGTTGTATAGAGGACTACAGGGGGACCTCCAACAGAAGTTTTCCTATCAGATTGCTTCGGAGAATGATTTGGGTAGAGTGTTTTATAAGAAAGAATGGGAGAGGGTGTGCCTCGGGATGGGGCATCAAGCTCTGATGGCGGCTGTGAGAGAAACCTCATACAAATTGCTTATACACTGGTACTATACTCCTGAGCATTTCCATAAAATGTTTCTCCAGAACTCAGATAGATGTTTGCAGGAGTGTGGTTTCCGGGGAACGATGTACCATATTCAGTGGGAGTGTCATGAAATGGTTCTCTACCCAGGCCAGATACGGGAACAGATACAGACTATTTTCCAAGCGAACATGGGGCTGGACCTAGTCTTTTGTTTATTGGGGGAATGTCCAGAGGGACTGCACTTAAGATGGACTCACCCAATCCGGGCTTGCATTCAGGAAGCTCGGGAAGAGATTGCATGTAACTGGAAGAATTGCCACTCCCTGGACCTGGCAGTAAGGAAAAATTGCTTGAGAAGGTTGGTCTTGATGGAGTTTGACAGCTCTTTGGCGCCAGCAGGGTGAACAATTTGAAGGCTGCTGGAAGACACTTTTGGACTATCTAGCAGTGTGACACATCTTTGGGGGGAGGCTGAGGAGGGAGGGGGGTTCATTGAGGGTGCAGGGTGGTGAGTCTAATTTGATGGGGAGGAAAAAACAAAAGTTTTGTTGTTTGATTTCATGGAGAGTGTCATTAGATGTTTGTATGGGTTGCATCTTTCATAAAATCTGAAAAATAAAATAAAATAAATAATATTGATAAGGCTGGCCCCATTTTATCAACATCGGGTCCATATTCCAACAGTGGTGATGGTAAATCAGCCTGTCGGCTATATTTTTGGGGCCAGTGAGATATAACGAGTAATGAGACTCATAATCGTCTTATGTTTCAACCCAACTGTTTAGTTTCATTACAAAATCTCGTTGTAATGGATAATGTTATAAGTTACCAAATTTGCAATGCATTACTATAGCGTTGTTAAAGTAAAATTGTTACTTCCCAACACTGTCACTAGGCTGCCTTGTGGCAAAGTACATGGGTGCTTTTGTACCTTTCTATGTTTGCTTAATTTAAGGAGAAGCCTTCCATGTCCCTTGCTCCATTCTCTTGTACCTGAGTGTTGCCTTTATAAAATCATCTTAAAATAGGTGTCTTTTCCAAACTTTTACATAGGTGCCCTGTGATAAAATGACCCTTTTTGTATTCAGTTCTCCTTATTTGTTGAACCTTAAATTTATCAGGTTTGAATCATCAATGGCTCATGTCTAGCTTGTCAAAATTTGACTTCAGTCCTTCAAATTGACTGGACTTTGGAATTAATTCAAATCTGTTTGTTCGTCACTGGTTCTGGGACTACAAAGACTTCAACCACTTGGTTGCAAAGGATTTGGGTAGTTATTAAAAATTCATGCTCATTTCAAAGAGATACTGCAGTGAGTTATATTAAACAATAAAAATAACAAAAGGAAGTTTACTTATTAAGCAGGGAAACTATTACCATATAATGATCCTATTATGTTTTCAACTACCAGTAAACCACTATAGTCAAAATGAGAAAGTAGAATCATTAAAAAGTTGCTTTAAATAAACAGAATGTTCAGTTAATGAAGCCTGTAATCACAGAATAAATATATGAATCCAAAAGGGATATGTTGTTCTACCCATTCCCAGGAAAGGTTGCATTTGTTATTACTATTTAATGTGCTATAGAAATGTATTTATCCTTGGGGAAGTTGACCTGATTTGACAGCCTTTTATTGGTGCTGCACCGGACCGTTTTACAACTTTTACTGGAAATGAAAGACCAGCGCCGTACCTAGCCCTGCGCAAGCGGTGCAACCATACAGGGTGCAAAGATATAGGGGTGCATTTGCCAGCCTTGGCTCCCTCTCAAATACACACTACTGCCCTTGTTCTGCCGCTATCTTTTCATGTTTCCTTGACGTTGGTGGCAACAGAGGAATGGACAGCAAATTGAAAAAAAAAAAACCCATGGGTCTTTCCAATTTCCTGCTAGAATGCAGGTCTGATCCCTCCCTCCCCTGATGTATGTCACAGAAGGGAGGGACCAGACCAGCCATTCAAACGCAGGTCTTTGCAACTCCATGCTTGAATGTCTGACCTGGTCCCTCCATCCTCGGACTCAGGCATATGTCAGGGGAAGGAGGGATCAGACCTGCATGCTAGCAGGAAATCAGAAAGACCCACATTTTGTTTTTCAATTTTATATCCATCTGCTGCTGCCGCCGCCACCACTACCAAGAAAACATGAAAAGCGGCAGAGGGGCTCCTTGAGCGAGCTCCTTGTGGCGACGACGGGGGCAACAACCTCGGTCGTGCTCACCCTTCTCTGCCATTGATACCCGACACTCCGGTTTTAAGGTACTTATCATTAAGCTTTCTCTCTGCATGGGTCTCACCCCCTTCTTCTCTTGCCTCCATTTATAGGGCTTTTCCCTTTTTTCTCCTTCTTATTAGTGGCCTTTACACTACTACCGAGTCCATGACTTCCATCCCAGTTCACTGGGGGCACCGCCCCCCTGCATTTAATAATTCACTCTCCGGAGTTCCTTTTCGTCACATTGAATGTCTTGTGGACTGCCGCACTGTGCAAACGAACCGCAATTCCCCTACCATCTCACCTTTTACTGCTCCCTTGCTCTCCCTCTCGCTTGCCCTTTTAAACTGTCGTTCTCTTCGGAACAAAACCCATCTGATACATGATCTACTCACGCAAAATACTTTAGACGCCCTCTTCCTCACGGAGACCTGGCTCCGGGAGGGCGAGGATGCCGTCCTTCATCGCTGCCTTCCACCTGGCTACTCTGCTCTTCACCAGCCCCGTTGCAACCGCAGTGGTGGAGGTGTAGCAGTCATTTATCGTTCTTCTCTCTGCTTTACTTCTGCTATCTCCCCTCCATCCTACCCCGAGGCTCTCCTCGTCCATTATGGTCCCCCGCCCTCTACATCTTTTCTCCTTATCTATGCCCCCCCATCTATGCGCATGGACCTTTGGGAAGCTCTCCTAAGTTTGCTCTCTGAGGCCTCTTTTCTGTCCCCGCATCTTATTTTATTTTTATTTATTTATTTATTTAACTGTATTTATATCCCTCTTTTCACCGGGTCAAAGCGGCGTTACATATAAGGGTGGGGAAATCAAGTAGAGGGTGGGGGCCATCACCAGGTTGGCAACATTGATGATTCTGACATAAGACAGATTTTAGACATGGACAGTACGGTGTAGTGGTCACTCAGAGGGTCATGGTGAGTTCAGGGGTTGTTGCATTTTTTGGTGGAGGTTGTCTTGAAATATTCTTGGAATAGGATGGTTTTCAGCTGTTTTCTGAATGATAGGAGGTCGTTATTGTTTCTGAGGTGGTTTGGTAAAGAGTTCCATAGGGATGGTGCATAGAGTTCAAAGGCTCGGTTGCATGTCTTTTGAGAGCTTTTGCTTCTTTTATGAGGGACGGTGAGGTAGTTGTTGGAGGTCTGTCTAGTTGTTATTCCGTGGGTCGGGCGGGTCAGCAGGGTGCAGAGCTGGGTGTTCCGCGCTTGGTGGATGGCTTTGTGGGTGAGTAGAATGGACTTGTATTTAGTTCTTGCTTCGAGGGGAAGTATGTGTAGGTCTCTTAGGATTGGGGTGATGTGGTCGCTTTTCTTTGCTCTCTGAATAATTCTTGCTGTGGTGTTCAATGCAGTTCGGAGGGGGTTAGTCTGTGTAGCTGGGAGTCCATGGTAGATTATGTTGCAGTAGTCCAGATGTGGGAGAGTCATGGCTTGCATCACTGTCCTGAAGTCCTGAGGTTCGAGGAGAGGTCTGAGCCGCTGCGCTGTTTTCGCTTTATGGAATATATTTCCTGCAGTTTTTGTGATTTGTTGCTTGAGGGTTAGAGCTTGGTCGATGATAATGCCTAGGTATCTTATTTGTGGTTGTATTTGGATGCATGTGGTTCCTATGTTGAGGTGTGTAGGTGGCATGAAGTCTGGGTCTTTTGTTACTATGAGGGCTTCAGTTTTCTTTATGTTTATGGATAGGTTGTTTTCTTGTAGCCAGTGGGACACTTCAGAGAAGCATGCTGAGAGACGTGTATTTGTTGGGTTTGCGGTCGTAATTGGGGCGTAGAGCATGATATCGTCAGCATAGATATGGAAGTTGATGTTGTGGGTACGTATGGCTGAACAGAGTGGTTGTAGGTAGATGTTGAAGAGCACGGCTGATAGCGTGGATCCTTGGAGTACTCCTTGGTGTTGTTGGAAGGAGGGCGAGGTTAAGGTGCTGGTACGGATGAGTTGATATCTGTTGGTTAGGTATGATTGAAACCATTGGAGTGTGGTGTCTTTGATCCCAATTGACTGCAATCTTCATATTAGGATGTTGTGGGAGATGGTGTCGAAGGCTGCTGATATGTCAAGGAAGATCATGATATATCCAGAATGTTTTTCTTGGGTTCCTATGATGAGGGTGTTCATCAGTGTGGTCATGAGGGTCTCAACTCCATGGAGTGGGCGGAAGCCGTGTTGTTGTGGGTCCAGTATGTTGTTGATGTCTAGGTGCTCTTGAAGCTGCTGCTGGACTATTTTCTCGATTATCTTGGCGGTGAATGGTAGGCTTGCTATTGGTCTGTAGGATGCGGGGTCTTGGGGATCAAGGTTTTGTTTTTTTAGGGATGGTCGAATGATCGTAGTTTTGAGGATATCAGGCATGTGACCTTGAGAGAGGGATTCGTTGACAATATGGGTTAATGGTGTGCTTAGGTGTTCTTTGGATTTCTTTATCCAGTCGGTGGGGCAGGGGTCCAGCGGGGAGGTGGTGGTGTTTAGGCGGGAGATGGTGGATGATATTTCTTCTGCGGTGGTTTCTTTGAAGGTAGTCCAGTCTCTGTATATGTTGGGGTGGAGGTTTGTTGTAGTTGGAGCTGTTTGTATTGATGGGCTAGTATCTCTGGTGGAATCTTTGGTAATTGGTCAGAGTTGTTGGGTGCTTTTGTCAATTGTTTGACAATCTGAAAGAGTTCACGAGGTTTATTTATGGATGTGTTTATATGATTTTCGTGTGGTAGGTTTTCTTTGCTTTGTCGGTCTCAGAGTGGTATGCGTTGAGTTCACATAGGTATATTGTTTTGTCACTGTCATTCTTGGTTTTTCTCCATTTTCTTTCTGTTCTTCTGAGTTTCATTTTCAGCTTTCGGAGACTGGGGGTGAACCATCTGGCTTTTGTGGAAGTAGGTCTTGTGGTGGTTTTGTTCGTCGGTGCCTTGGATGCAGTGGAGATCGTGGTATTCCACTTGTGAATTAGGACATCGATGTTAGTGGAGTTTGTTTGTAGTTTGGGTAGAGTTTGTGCTAGGAAGTCCTCTTTGTTGAATGTTTTAAATCTTCTAGTTTGGTGTCCGTCTTCCTTGTTGGTCATAGGTTGGTAGATGTGGGAGATGGCAATGAGGTAGTGGCCTGACCAGGGTACAGGCGAGATCTGTGGGGTTTTGCATGAGGAGGCAGTTTGAGAGTTTAGGAATATGAGGTCCAGCGTGTTACCTTTTTCGTGGGTGGGTTCTTGTATGATCTGTATCAGGTTCATTGCTGTCATGGCGGTGGTGAAGGTTTCTGTTTGTTCCTCTTGAAGTGAAGGGAGGTTAAAGTCTCCTAGGATGATTTGTTCTTTTGCGGAGTTGGTGCTCTCGGATATGCCCTTGTCATACTTGGTGATTTCAACATTCATTATGAATCCCCTTGCCGACAAAAGGACCAGACTCTGTTATCCTTATTAGAGGACCTTTCCTTCGTACAGCACATTTCGTGCCCTACACATTCTACTGGGCACACCTTAGATCTGATTTTTACTCCTGAAGCCTCTACAGTCCTTCCAGACTGCATTTCCACGTTCTCTTTGCCTTGGTCTGACCACTCCTGCCTTTTCTTCTCTATTACACCCCCATCTCCTCATGTACCAACCTCCCGTCCCCATCTACCCCCTCTTAGGCTCAAACGTCACATTACTCCTCTGACTCGCCAACAATTTCCCTCCGCTGATTCCCTCTTTTCTTCCACCTTCTTTTCGCTTTCTGTGAATGAACAAATTGATCTTTGGACTTCCACTCTCACCACCACATTGGATCAGCTGGCTCCCCCTCTTGCCCTACCCCCGTCTCGTCCTCAGGCCCGCCATCCATGGTTTCACCCCGGTCTCTACCTTCAACGGACACATCTCCGTCGTGCAGAGCGAGCATGGCGTAAACATCCCACCCCTTGCTCTCTCACTGCTTTCCGTGCTGCCCAAGCTTTGTACCGTGAAATGATTACCAAGGCCAAATGTTCATATTACTCTGATCGTATCTCCACCGCCTCCAACTCATCACAACAACTATTTAGGGTCCTCCGTTCCCTTACTACATTATCCACCTCTGCAGCATCTTCCACATCTCCCCCCAATGCGCCTGATTCTGATTCCCTTACCTCTTTCTTCTTAGGGAAAATTGCATCTCTTCGCGCTACCTTTCCCTCTTGTCCCCCGCCACTGTCTCCTTCTCTACCTCACCCTCCTTTGCCTACTCTTCCCTCCCTCCCCCCTCCTGGCAATATTTTTCCTCATACTTGGAGTATGTTCCGCCCCATCACCTCAGTGGAACTTTCCACTGTCATTGCTACTTCTCACAAAACCACCTGTCCTCTTGACCCCATACCTTCCTCTTGGTTGTCAGACACCTCTCTTGCACTGCTGCCTTACATACTTCACATTTTTAATAACAGCCTTTCCTCTGGTATCTTCCCCACCGCTTGGAAACATGCCCTTATCCGTCCGCTCCTAAAAAAACCCTTCTCTGGATCCTTTCGCCCCAGCAAGCTGGCGTTCTGTATCAAATCTTCCCTTCCTGTCTAAATCTCTGGAAAAACTGGTGTTCGCTCAGCTCTCTGCATATCTGGACTCTACTCTCTCTCTCCACCCACGTCAATCCGGGTTTCGTACAGGTCACAGCACTGAAACTATTCTTATCTCCCTTCTAAGTGAAGTTCATCAAGCCCACGATCGAGGTGATCTCTCCCTTGTGGTGACTTTAGATCTCTCCTCTGCCTTCGACATCATTGATCACCATTCCCTCCTATCTCGGCTGGCTGACATTGGGATCTGTGGGCCTGTCCTTGCCTAGTTTCAGTCTTTTCTCTCCTCCCGCACTTTTTCAGTACAAACCAGCTCAACCACTTCTTCTCCCCTGCCCCTTCTGTGTGGGGTCCCCCAGGGTTCAGTTCTCGCTCCTCTTCTTTAACATTTTTCTCGCCCTGTTAGCACTTGTTGTGCAACAGTTAGGGATCTCTGGTTACTTCTATGCCGATGACATTCTTCTTGTTCACCACACCAGTTCCCTCTCACCAGACCTCTCTGCACTCAATTTCTGTCTCACCCGTGTCGCTTCATGGATCAGTGATAACTTTCTCCACGTGAATCCCTCCAAATCTGCCTCACTTTGGATTTCCTTTAACACGCCACCACCTTCCTGCTCTCCTCTCTTTCTCTCTACTCCTATTCCCTTAGTCTCTTCCCTCCGTTACCTTGGAGTCACTCTTGATTCCTCTCTCTCATTTCATCACCACATTTCTTCACTCATCCGTCGGTCCTTCTTTTTTCTGCGCCAAATCCGAGCTATACGTCCCTTCCTCCCTTCCTCCTCTCTCACCTCCTTAGTTGTCTCTCTAGTTCTCTCAAGACTGGACTACTGCAATACAGTTTTAGCGGGCCTTCCTCAACATCAACTTCGACGTCTCCAACTGGTTCAAAATACGGCCGCGCGTCTGCTCACCTACTCCTCTCCTCGCGATCACGTCACTCCCTTGCTTCTTCAATTACACTGGCTCCCATTAATTTCCGTTTTCGTTACAAGCTCCTCATACTTACTCATAAAGCATTGCACACTGACTGTCCTCAATACCTAGCTGATTCCATCCGTTTGCAACCCTCTCCCCGTCCACTTCACTCAGCACACGGTTATCGCCTCTATCTCCCTGCACCATCTGCAGCTCACCTAGAAACCACACGCCACTCCGCTTTTTTCTTCCTGGCCCCGGCCCTTTGGAACTCACTTCCATCCACACTCCGCACTGAATTGTCCTTCCAGCATTTCAAACGCTTACTCAAAACCCATTTTTTTCAGCAGGCCTTTGACCTTCCAGACTCTTAGTACCACTTTCCTCACCACTGCTTTCTGGACCTCTCTCTTTCTCTTTCATCGGTGCTTTGCTGCTTTTTCTGTCCTGTCTAAATTAATGGCGTTCTTTTCCTTTTTCTACCTATATTGTTTTATATTGTACACCGCTCTGACGCATATGCTTGGGCGGTATATCAAGCAATAAATAAAGATAAAGATAAAGGGCGGTCAGCGCAGGGAGCCAGCTGGACATAGACGTGTGGGGTAAGGCAACAGGGGAGATGCTGGGCATGGGGAAAATGGCAAACCTGTGATAGCAGGAGGGGGAGCACCAGATGTGCAAGTCACACAGGGCAAATTTATGGCTCGGTCTGGACCTGTGAAAGACTACCCTTCCAAGAATTCCATCATCTCAAGAAGCATCTGCCATTGGGGCACACAGTAACGATGCACTGAGTTAAAAATTCATTCAAAAAAACTATGTTCTTGTTGGGTATTCTGAACATTATCTCAGCTGGATTTGCATTATTTTTTTTTATTTTTTTTTTTTTATTTACATTCTCTTATATACCGCACTATTCTGCATCAGTGCCGTTTACATTGAACAAACTGAAATTACATTGAACAGGGCATTATAACTTGGAGATAACTATTTTACAGGGAACATGGGCTATGGAGGGTTAAGTGGCTTGCCCAAGACCACAAGGAGCACCTGTGGGACTAGAAACCCCAGTCCTTCCGGCCCAAGGTTGCTGTCCTCTAGTGGGATTTGAACCACCGACCTTCCGGCCTGAAGTACCTTGCCCCAACCACTAGGCCACTCCTCCACTCCATTAAGCTTGGTAAATGTCTCTGATAGTGTAAGTGGATATGGTTTCACAGAATTTCTGGCACAAGAACATGGCAAAAGAAAAATCTTTGGAGTAAATTTCTACATCAGGAGTCAATAGATTCACAAGGCAAAAATCCAGATAACATTTTACAGAGAGCTACAGACCAGACAAACTTTGGGCCAATCAGGAAGTTAAATCACCACCAATACTTGCTAGAGTCAGCCCCCAAGGGGTCAAGTCAGCTCTTCTGCAGTATGGCTGCCTTCCAATGCCTTTATTCAGAAATTCAATCTAAGTTTGTACCTGAGACAATAGAGGATTAAATGTCTTGACCAAGATTATAAGGAGCCACAGTGGGATTTGTTGAACCCTGGTTGCCTTCTGCTTCTATACTGGGAAATGCACTGGTGAGCAAACAATCTGGCATAAAATTAAATCTCATTGGTCATAGACAAATCTTCCTGGAGTTAACATTTAGGGATATGTTTACTAAAGTGTGCTAATTTTCAGTGCAGGGTTTAGCACAGGGGTCTCAAACTCAAATTGCTTTGAGGGCCGAATGAGGACTTGTAAAGTAACCCGGGGGCCGCATAAGACGCGGGGCCTCATTTGCATAAGGGGCCTCATTTGCATAAATATTTGCATAATGTTACCATGCACTAACTTTTAGTAAACATGCCTCTTTAATGAGTGCATGGATAAAGAAAGACTAAAAGATTTAGAAACAGGAAGACAATAATTAAACTGGGAACCCCAAAAGCCAAACTTGGAATGTACAACAACACTGTAGAAATAAAACTATAAATTAATTTCCTCTTGTACTAAACAAAGCGCAAACATTAATGATGCACATTTCCCAGAGCTGACATATTCCAGTTAATAAATTCAAAATAAAGAGATATTTTTCTACCTTTTGTGCATTTTTTTTCAGTTGCAATTGTTCCAGCCACTTTCTTCTGGTTTCTTCATGTCTTCTGCTAACTCTCCATCGTCTGCTGTCCATTTGCCCTTTCTTCTCTCCTAGTTTTTTTTCCATTCTCTCTCTACATCTGCTTTAACATACTAATCTTTCTCCTTTTTCTCTTTCCTCATTCCTATTTCATCCACTCAAATTTTACCCCTCCATCCTCAATCCCCACTTACTCTCCCAATACCTGGCCAATTGTAGATTTGTCTTCTCTCCCAGACAAAATATTTTTCCCCTCTCCATTTCACTTTCCCAGCTCCATCCCATTCTAATCCTCCCCCAACATCAGCTCCCTTCTAGTTCCAGCCCCACCCAGCATACGCTCCCTTCTAGTCCCTGCATCAGTCCATTTCCAATCCTAGCCCCCCATCAGCCCATTTCCAATCCTAGCCCCCCATCAGCCCATTTCCAATCCTAGCTCCCTCCCCTCACAGCCCATTTCCATTCCAAGCCCCCTCCCCATCAGCCATTTGCAGTTCAAGCCCCCCTTCCAATCAGCCCACCTCCAGTCCTAACCCCCATCTGCCCATTTCCAGTCCTAGCCCCCACCATAGCCCATTACCAGTCATAACCCCCCCCTGCCAATAGCCCACTTCCAGCCCTAACCCCCATTACCCCATTTCAGTCAGCCCCTCCATAGCTCATTACCAGTCCTAACTCCCCCCAGCAGCCCACGTCCCGTCCTTCCTGGCCCCCACCTGCCCATTTCCAGTACTAGCCCCCACCATAGCCCATTACCAGTCATACCCCCCCTGCCAATAGCCCATTTCCAGTCATAACCCCCCCCCCCCGCCAATAGCCCATTTCCAGTCATAACCCCCCCTGCCAATAGCCCATTTCCAGTCATAACCCCCCCCTGCCAATAGCCCATTTCCAGTCATAACCCCCCCCCCTGCCAATAGCCCATTTCCCGTCCTACACGCCCCCTGCCAATAGCCCATTTACAGTCCTACACCCCCCCCTGCCAATAGCCCACTTCCAGTCATAACCCCCCTTGCCAATAGCCCATTTCCAGTCCTACACCCCCCCCTGCCAATAGCCCATTTCCAGTCCTACCCCCCCCTGCCAATAGCCATTTTCCAGTCCTACCCCCCCCCCCCCCTGCCAATAGCCCATTTCCAGTCCTACACCCCCCCCTGCCAATAGCCCATTTCCAGTCCTACCCCCCCCCCCCCGGGTAAATAAAAAAAACACCTGGCTTCTTCTGCTGCTGCTGCAGCAGAAAATCAGCTGTCCCGCGGCCCCTTCCTCTCTGCCCGGAGATCCCTCATTGTGCTTCATCAGCGTGTGCTTCTTAAGCCGCGAAGAGAGTATTTCCCTCTCGCGCGGCTTAAGCCTATTCACTTGTCAAGCCTCGCGAGAGGGGAATACTCTCTTCGCGGCTTGAAAAGCACACGCTGATGGAGCACAATGAAGGATCTCCGGGCAGAGAGGAAGGTACCGCAGCACAGCTGATTTTGCTGCTTGAGCAGCAGAAGCCCGTTTTAAAAAAAAAATTGACAGTCGATTCTGCCGCTGCCACGGCGGCAACGGCAGAAGCAAGGCTTTTTTTATTTCCCTCCGTCGCGGGCCGCACAACCTTCTCTCGCGGGCCGCATGCGGCCCGCGGGCCGCGTGTTTGAGACCCCTGGTTTAGCACATGGTAAATGGTTAGCATGGGGCCAGAGTAACCGTCACCACACGCTAAAAATGCCAGCACAGTAAAAACCCCATGCTAACTGCTTAGAGTGCAATTGAGCAGGAACTAGGTGGATTAAGTACAGAGTTGGTGCTGCCTGCACAGTGAGATTAGTATGGGTGCACGTGATAATCATCAATGTCGCAATTCTATCAGGTGCATTTACTGCCAACAGAATGATGGAATGAAGTACACCCACATTAAGCGTGGTTGAAGGAAACAAGGTGCTTCCCAGTACTCTTCTTGCATCAGGACTTGACAGAAACACCCCCAACAGTTAATATAGGTTGGCCATAGTTCCCGCCTTAATTTTTGTCAAGAAACACTAAAAAATGCCCCTTAATTTTTTATTTCTTTGATTTTTTTCAGTGTGAGAAAAATACACTGAAAAAATCAAAGAAACAGGCTGAAATTTCTCAGACTATTTGACCAATCATGTAGCTGAGAAATATTGAAGAGTTATCAGTGCTCGGGTTTAGAATTAATTTCTTGGTGTCATGTTAAAGCTCTTTAATCACCTTAACACCCAATGCACCACAGCTACAAAAAGACATTATTTTCAGGCTCATTTTTGGCGACAAGCAAAATTTAAGCATGATAAACAGCCATTTTTTTATGTCTGCTCTTTCACACTTTCTGCTTTGGATTAGTATGAATAATTATTCATTACTCAAAATATTCCTCAAAACATTTTGTACTTAGCGTGATTATTTGTATATTTGATATCTGAAAAAGAAACATGATTTATGCAAAAACACCTACATGGAAACATTGCATAAAGGCAATGCTAATGGCATAATTTTGTGTTTCTCTTCTGGTCTGCCTGCATTAATAAGGAGATATATTCCTGCTAGCTTTAAGCTGCAAGCACACCACACTACAATGTGAATAGTAGAATGGAAAGGTGTCAGAGATGCTGCATTCTCTTGCAGTTATAGCATTTAAATTGTCATTGCACATAATAACAGCAATACTAATGGAAAATATATGACATCTTCCCATCTCAATTAGCTTCCAAAAACTCCAAGGTGAACTTTGCATCTCTAATAGTGGTATAAAGAGTCCATCTGTCTTTGCAGGGAACTGTTGCAATCTTCTTTGAGGCCCCCCTACATAAAACCACCTACTTTGGTACCTAATGAATTTTTGTTCATGTTTCTCTTTGCCTTGACAACTTATTCATGGTCAGAAAATGAAGTGCACCCTCTGAGCAAAAGATCTGGAGCTCCATATAAGATTTAACGCTGGGGTAAAATGAATGGAATTAATTGCAAAATGTATAGTTCTGTTTTCCTTTTATTATTTTACAATTTGACATCTTTCTTCCATTCATGGAGAAGAATCAAAGAAAATGAGAACTGAATAGGACTCTATTGTGGATTTTTATTAATATATTCCTAAATGGCTCACCAAATAGATTTGGAATAGATGTCGCAAATAAAAGAAATCATATTTAATTTATGTGCAAGTGCTAGTGGGGGTTCTTTTAGAAGCCTCATTCTCAATGACCATGTAGAAAATCCAGCATTTACACATCTGAAAATGGAAATTTTAAAACGGGCTAAATTGAGATGTGAATATCCGTAAAACATAGAAATTGTAAAGGGCTGTGTCAAGTCATGGCTCGGGCAGATGTATAACTAAAATTGTCCAGATCGGAACTTATAGTTACTCATTGGCACATGTAGGGGATTAAAGGAATTATTGTTTATTTATCCCTCAAAACTGAAATGAATTAAAAATAGCAGCCACTATAGTTAACTGGATGTATTAATACATAAAGGTTTGCAACTGACTGAGTGACACATTTAAGTTATTCATGCAAGATATAAAACCCAAACTTACACGCGTATGTTGCTGCGTCGTCTCCACTGAGTTTTTCCACATGTAGATGCGTAAAGTGGATCTTCTGCCTTTACATGTCAGCAACTAAATCTGTACTCCTGCACATTCTTACACATATTTTAGAAAAGGCTACATGTTTGGCAGAGCCTTTTCTAAAGCACTGCTAAAATTGTGTACATCCTATGAATTGTGTCCAAAAAATTATTATCCAAGGACATTCTGGATCTGGAAAGGATGCACATTAAGTTGTGACTGTTATTATATTCTCTGTGGCAGAAGCATAGCACAGTTACAAAAAGGACACGCACTACTGGTTAAATTATGTCATCAGAGGAAGGCTGATATAAGTCCAACACATTTATATCTTTCAGGAATATAGCAGATCTCCATACTTACATTTAGGGAGCTAGTTACAAAGGTGCACTAATATTAATGCACATTAATTCACTATAATGTGCATTATTTTAGCATAGGTCCCATGTTATTCAATGGGAACTACTTACTAATAATATGAATTAATGTTAGTACACCTTAGTAACTAGCCCCTTTAGGGAGTAACTTCATAAGGGACCTGAGTGTGTAGAACAGTGTTTTACAAGCTCAGATGGGGTCTTTCCAGATCTTCTCAGTGGCAGATACAGATGTGCTTAGTTTTGGGGGGGGGGGGAGAGGGAGGTCATGAATATTTTCCAATTTGGGGGTGTCTTTTTTTAGTTTCATTCATGTTTAGTGTGCACTAAATTGATTTAAGGTGAACTAGCCAAAGATTAATATGTACTAAGTCGATTGACACATATTAAATACATTTAGTGCCCACTAAACTTTTTAGAGCAGTTTAGTGAGCAGTTTGGACACTTTGCTAAAAAGGAGCACAGGGCCCTGGGGACATAGGCAGAATGCAGAGAGACTGAAGCACACACACCCTAAAGTTAGAGCCGAACCTCCAAGGTAGTAACATGGTCCTCATGCACATTATCGTGTAGGGCTTAGTAAACATGCCCCCAATGCGCATTCAACACCCTAACAAGCTTTAGTAAAAGGGCCCCTATATGTATAGCAAATACACAATATTATAAATGCCTATTTTTGTAGACAAACCTCTACTTTACAGGTAGTAATATCTAAAAATGCCTACTGTATGTATTATTTTGATTCTTATTTGCAACAATTTGGAATCATCTGTAGCTATCGCAATTTCAGCACTCCTAATTTCTCCATTTTAACAAGGGGAATGGATTTTGGACTTAGCTCACAACGCTTTTAGGGGCAGCCCAAGGCAAGTAACATTCAGGCACAGTAGGTATTTTACCTATTCCTTTGTGGGCTTAAAATCCGAGTTCGGACTGAGGCTAAGGAGGATCACAAGGAGTGTCAGTGGGATTTGAACCACTCTCAGCCCGCTGCTGTGCACATAAAACTCTTTCAAGAGCAACTCCAGATTTCCTTTACTCCAGCAAGAACATTGCTTTCTTCAAAGGATTATCTTTTAGTCATTCCTTCACACACTCAATTAAAAAATGAGCTCACATACCACGCTGACTCTTTTTTGTTTGGCCCCCTATTCTTTGGAACATCCTCCCTCAACATTTAAGTCTTGAATCTTCCACCATTAGACTTAGGAGAGGTCTCAAAGCCTATTAGTTTGAGTTGGTGTTTGGAGACTTTCTTGAGGAGGGATAATCAGCAACACCTTTCCACCTTCTATACTTTTTAATATTAATCTTTTACATCTAAAATTGGATGCTTGAGTTTATTAAGTAATGTATTTGTTTAACTTTATTTTGATCGTACCCCCGCTTTCCTGTGCCTCAAAAGTTGGGTGAGCAAGTTTTAATAAATATAAACCTAAACCATTAGACTCCTCCTCCTCCATGCCTCATCGCAAGCCGTATGTTTGGGAGTGACTCTTAAAAATCCCACAGATCATAGTATTGCTGGGCTTCCTTGACTGCGTGCATCGCTGGTGCAAAGTATGCGAGCGAAAACTGTGAAAAACAGCTACGAGGATGCTATAAGGAAATCTCCGCTTTTGTTGCTCTGATGATACTGTAGTACAGTATTTAAACCTGGCAAAATGACACACTCTCTTCGATTGCCTCATGAAAAGATCTTAGCTCTTGAAAACTAGCCAGAAACATATTAAGCAGGTCCATTATAAAGATATTGCTTAGAACTTAATTGTTTACTTTTTATCTTTGTATTTGAGAAGACAAACATGACAGTCACAATATTTTCTTCCAGTATTTGAACTAATTTTTCAATATCTTAATTGCAGACTAAATTAAATTGTTTTCCATTAGTTCAGTGATCCATAGTCAGAAATTAAGAAACTCAGAATATCAATTTTCTGATTAGTTCAACCACCATCTAATTAAAAAAAAGAGTTGGACTCTGGACTTTTCCTCTTACCTTTTCTTCCAGTTCTTTTCTGTACTTTAGTTCTCTCTCCAGTCGCTCTTCAAACTGTGCAAGTCGCTTTCTGAGAAATTCGATTTCGGTCTGCGCACAGTCAAAGCGAATCTGCCAGTCCTCTGCTGTAGAGTGAACAGCGCGGGTCTTACCATCAGTATAAACAGCGTCACGGTTCATGGATACAGTAACAGCCATTAAAGTATATAGTTTTCTTTCTGGTTATTTTTCCTTTCCAGACCACATTATATTGCTTCGATACTGAACCTTTTCAGAACTCTTTGAGGATATCAGCATGATAGATGTAAGGCATGAATGCAGCATAGCCATATGAAGAGTTGATTAAGAGGAGAATACTTTACAAATAAGGTGCAGCTCCAGGGCTGGTGCAAGGAAATGGGGCACTCTAGGCGAACCTCATCTTTTGCGCCCCTCTGCTCCTGTTCCTGCTACACCTGCCACCCGTTGCTGTCTTCCTTTTCGATAGAGGGGGAGAAGCCAAACAGCCTCACGGTGTCATTGGGCCGTTTGAGGGCATTGCTGCTGTCCCAGAGAGGGGCAGCAGCAGCATCAATGGACCACCCCTGGACCACTGACACTCTAGGCATCTGCCTAATTCACCTAATTGCTGTGCTGGCCCTGTGCAGCTCTAATAAAAATTTTTAAAGTGTGAGAATACCGTAACAAAAATGCATTAGATCGTTAACAGCAAGACCTAGAAAAGACAACCAATAAAGAGCCCAGCAGATCAAAGAAACAGGCTCTGTTCTTTAAAGAAGCTAGGAATTTTTTCTATGCTAACCCAATACTGCTGGTGGAATCCTATGGGAGGATATTTATTGCTTTGTATCTTAATCTGCAATTTTAATATTGTTTTTCTTGGGGAATAATTCTGGATTTTATTATTGTTGGCAGCGATTTATGGGGATATTTATTGTTCTGCACACTAACTTTTGTCTTGTTCTTTTTCAGACTATCTAGGCACTGTAAGTGTTGCATGGTACTAAGATAAACTTGTAAACTTAAGCAGAGCCTTCAAACTTTATACCTTAGCAATGCTTGAAGTAGGGCACCGAGGAAACAGATGAGGTTCGATTCTATACCTACCGCCTCCAGAATTGCTTTGACCAAGTTCCCGCTGTTGAATTTGCTGCTGAGCTTCTTCCATTTGCTTTGCAACAGTCTCCAAATTCTTCTGCACCTGGTCGTATTTATTCTGAAATGAAATCAGATCACATCAGTAGCAAAAACAGTACAGCTTCACAGCATGCTAAAGAATCTGTGGGTTGCATAAGACTGAACTGCACAAAATCACAAGATAAGAAATTTCTCCCAATTCAGAAACTGAATTCAAAGGCTCCCTGTTAAGAAATATTTTTCACGCTTATTCATAGCAAGCTTTGCTGTTTCTGTGCATGTTGGTTCACTGGTAAGTACACAACAAACATTCATGAGATATCCAGTAGGTACTGTATATTCAGACCACAAAAAAGATCTTAGACATCTTAGAAGGATCTTTGATTAGGTAATTTTACAAAAGGAGCACATTAGACTGCATACCTCAGATACATATTAGAATTTAATAGTGTAAAGTGATAAGAAACTGCTCTATATCCAAATAACCTTAGCAAACAAGCTGAACTACACACATTGTACAGAGTTCTTAGATCTCAGATAAGAGGCTAGCTGCTCTTTGTTTTAAGGAGCAGTTAGGGACTCCGGTAGATCTTTCAGTTTTCCTTCAACAAGTACCAAAGCTCCAATAACTGAGATATGACTGGGAAAAATCATGCTGCCAAAGCTGTTCCCCCTCCTATAGCTTCTGCCTCTGTTCAGATAGACAGCCTGATCCCAGACAAGGGACTGGTTCCATGTGCATGATGCCTGCAAGCTGAATCCATCATGAAAGAAGTGGCATAACTGAGAGAAGAGGTGGTGAGGCTGAGAAGCATCCATGACAGCAAGAAGTACATCGAGCATCCAAGGTCTCCAACAGACATGAAGACGGTAAACCACAGAAAAAAAGAAAGCTTTATGCAAATCACAAGGGGCAGCAGAATTGACACCCAATCTCCAACTCCGTCATCCCTTAAATTGAAAAACTGATTTGTAGCCCTGGAAGTGCACTGTAGATGGTATATCAAGCCAAATGAAACTGTAAAACTGTAACTGGAGGAGGAAAACATCCCAAAAACAGGAAGAACCACAGCTCAAGCACCCCAAAGTTGCAGAATCAGTGACCACAAAGAAGTAAAGCATAGTGGTGGTTGTTGACTCTGTTCTGAGGGGTACTGAGACATCTATATGCCGACTAGACTTGATGTCCCAAGTGTGCTGTCTGCCAGGTGCCAAAATCTGAGATGTTAAGGAGAGTTTGCCTATTGACTACTATCCAATGCTGCTCATCCATGTCAACACAAACGATACTGCTAGGTATCCCCACGAGCATATCAAGAGTGACTTCTCTGAGAGAAGGTGACACAGATAGATGCTCAAGTGGTGTTCTCCTCAATACTCCCTGTTGATAGTAAAGGCCAAGGCAGAGAAACTCACATTCTAGAGATGAATGCATGGCTATGTGGATGGTGTCATCAAGAGTGTTTTGGTTTCATGGACCATGGGATGATCTCCCAAGGGCTGCTGAGCAGAGATGGTGTCTTCCGCAGCAGACTGGCTAACCTACTAAAGAGGGCTTTAAACTAGATTTGTTGGGGGTGGGTGAAGAAAGCTACAGGTAAGTGAAATCCTTGAGGTATGTATATGGGTAAAAAGGGCAACATCTGGAAAGCAGTCTGTATTGATACCCTTAGTATTGGAAATAATATTTCAGATGTTGAAGCTTTAATGGAAGAAACTGACTTGGATTTAGTGGCAGTTATGGAGACATGGCTTACAGAGAACCATGACTGACATGGCTCACAGGAAGGGCAAGCTAAGAAGAAAGGGAGGAGAAGTAGCACTATATGTAAAAGATAATATTAAAGCTACAGAATTCCCGGGCTTATGAGAGAAGGGGGAGGCATTGTGGGTTAAACTGGAAAGAGGGAATGGAGTATCCATTTGCTTTGGTGTTATATACAGACCTTCTTCACAGGCAGAAGAAATGAACAGAGATTTAATTGAAGACATTCACAGTATCACTATTAAAGCAGAGGTGTTGCTGATAGGTGATTTCAATATGACAGATATTGATTGGGACATCCTGTTGTGTTGTCATCTAGAAATAGTGAAGTCTTGGATTCTTTACAGGGAGAACTATTCTGGCTACTGGTAACAGAACTCATGCATGAGGGGGCCATACTGGACCTGGTGCTTTTGAATGGGGAGAATGTTTCTGATGTTACAGTGGGTGATCATCTTGCATCCAGTTATCATCAGATGGTGTGGTTCAGTATTAGCACTAGGCTTGATAAAGTCCAGTTAAAAGTGAGGGTCCTAGACTTTAGGAAAGCAAACTTTGCCAAGTTGGGAGAATACCTTAAGCAAACATTAGCGGGATGGGAACTGCTCGAAGATATAGAAACGCAGTGGGAAAAACTGAAAGGGGCTTTTTAAGGGCAACAAACCTTTTTATTAGGAAAGTAAGTAAATGTAAAAAGAAAAGGAGGCCACTATATTTCTCGAAAGAAGTAGCTGAAAATGTGAAGAAAAAGAGGGTGTCCTTCATAAAATACAAGAGATCACAGAATAGAAAGACAAGCATCAATATTCAGAAAAGCTTAGATAAGCTAGGAAAGTAGTCAGGAAAACAAAGATACAAATGGAAGAGAAAATAGCCAATGCAATAAAATAGGAGGGGCAAAACATTTTTCAGATATGTTAGTGAGAGGAGGAAGTGCAAAGTAGTATTGTCAGACTGAAGGGTGAAGGAAAAGAATATGTAGAAACTGATGAGGATAAAGCAGAATTGCTTGACAAATATTTCTGTTCTGTGTTCACAGATGAAGGGCCAGGAGCAGAACCTCAGAAAACACTGGCAAATAGGTACAGAAGTGAACTGGATCTTGAATGATTTTCAGAACACTGTGTTCGCGAGTTGCTAGTTCAACTAAAAGTAGACAAAGCAATAGGGCTGCATGGGAAACATCAGACAGTACTGAAGGAAGGTAGGGAAGTTCTAGCAGCTCCACTGTCTGACCTTTTCAATGCTTCTTTAGAGTCTGGTGTGGTCCCAGAAGACCGAATAAAAGCATATGTGGTCCCTTTACGTAAAAGCAAAAGTAAGGATGAGATTGGTAACTACAGGCCAGTTAGTCTGAATACTGTGGTGAATAAACATGCCAAAAGAGGATATTGAGGTTTCTGGAATCCAATAGATTGCAGGATTCAAGGCAGCATGGTTTTATGAGAGGCAGGTCTTGTCAAACAAATCTAATTAATTTCTTTGACTGAGTGACCAGAGAGTTGGATCGAGGGAGAGCTCTAGATGTTGTATACTTAGATTTCAGTAAAGTCTTTGACACTGTTTCACATAAGCGACTTATAAATAAATTGAATGCTGTAGGAATGGACCTTAAAGTGAGTGAGAGGTGACAAAGGGTACAGCTAAATGGCGCTTGCTCTGAGGAGAAATATGTTACCAATGGTGTGCTGCAGGGATCTGTACTTGGTCTGATTCTTTTTAACACTTTTTCAGAAGTGCTATCAGGTAAGGTTGCCTCTTTGTGGATGATACCAAAATCTGCAATAGAATAGATATCCAGCAAAGAGTAGACAACATGAGGAGGGATATAGCAAAGCTTGAAGAATGGTCAAGAATCTGGCAGCTGAGACTTAACATTATAAAATGCAGCATCAGGCATTTGAGCTGCAAAAATCTAAGAGAGTGGGACAGTATAGGAGGGAAAACCCTTCTGCCCATGAAAGAAGAGTGAGGCCTGGGCATGATTGTGTATGATGATCTTAAGGTGGCTAAACAAGTAGAAAAGGCGATGATGAAAGCCAGACGGATGCTTGGGTGCATGGGAAGAGGAACAGCCAGCAGGAACATAAGAACATAAGAACATAAGATATGCCATACTGGGTCAGACCAAGGTCCATCAAGCCCAGTATTCTGTTTCCAACAGTGGCCAATCTAGGTCATATGTACCTAGCAGTTTCCCCAAGAGACACAAGTTCCACAAGAGACACAAGTTCCACAAGGAGGTGATAGTGCCTCTGCATAAGGTTTTGGTGAGACCTAATTTAGAGTATTGTGTGCAATTCTGGAGACCGCACCTTCAAAAGGATATAAACAGAATAGAGATGATGCAAAGGGTGGCTACCAAAATGGAAGAAAGACGAAGACAGGAAATATGATAGACGTTTAAATACCTCCGTGGCATAAATGCACAGGAGGAGAGCCTCTTTCAATTGAAAGAAAGCTTTGCAACCAGGGGACATAGGATGAAGATGAACGGGGATAGACTCAGGAATAATTTGCAGAAATATTTCTTTACAGAAAGAGTCATAGATGAGTGGAATAGTCTCCCAGTGGGGATAGTAGAGACAAAAATGGTATCTGAATTCAAGAAAGCATGGGACAAATATGGAGGATCTCTAAAGGAAAAAGGACTGTAGAGCTTAGTGGTTCATATGGAAGGGCAGATTGGATAGGCCGTATGGTATTTATCTGCCATCATGTTTCTAGGTTTGTCCGGGCTGTGCCGCCGGGCCCCGGTCCCGCGGCCGGCCCAGTAACCGGGTTCCTGGGGCCCGACCGCATGTAGGCCTGTGGCTTGGGGGGGGGGCTTCAGCCCCGGATTGTGGTGGGCGGGGGCTTCCGCACTCGGGCTCCATGCTTGAAGGTGGAGCCCGGTGATTGGACCGCGCGGGTGGTCGGGGGGCGGAGTCAGCGCGAGCAACGAGGGAGCGCCGGCTGGCGTTCCCCCTCTTCTCCGTTGCTCGTGCTTCTGCCAGGTTGGTTTTTTCGGCGCTGCGGGGAGCCAGGCCTCCATTTGACTGAGGCCTCTTCTTTGCGGCGTGGTGGTTCGCGGCGTCGTCTCGGCTGGGGGGAGGGGTTTTCCTCCACGGAGGGATACCGGGGAGGCTAGACCGCCGGGCGTGCGGTGTGTTGCTCTACCGGCGGAGAGCCACGTGGCGGACTCCCAACCGGTGCTCTTCTTGCCGGCGGCCTCGGCGGGCGTTAAAGTACTTTCCTCCGGTGGGGGGTGGGCCTCCCGCGGGGGGGTTGCAGGCCTTCTCACATCGTGAAAAGGCAGTGAGGGTTAGGGCTAGCCAGCTCGGGGACCCTTCCCTAGGCCCCCACTAACCTAACCAAAAAAAAAACAACAACAAAGAACGCTTTTATACTCATATAGTATAAAGACCCAACTTAGCAAAAAAAAAAAAAAAAAAACCAAACCCCAACTTGCATAACTCAGGGCATAGCCCGCAGCGTGCTCTGGGGTTTCTGGCCTTCCGCTCTTGGCGGCCCCACTTGGGAGTGCATGGCTCGGCGTCTTACTGGGCGCGGTGCACCAAAAGAGCCACGGGGGTTGGCTCGCGGGCGCGGAGTTGCACGACGAGGGGCCCCGTTGCCGGGCTGCGGTGGGGCGGGGTGTCCTGCCCCCCCCGGCCCCAGTATCCTGCGGGGGCCCAGGCGGGGGCATGGGCGTAGCACGGCTCACGATGCACGTGGGCGTAGGGCCGCTCGGGTGCTGGCGGTTCCCCATGAGGCTGAGACCGCACTCGGTGGGCCGGGCCCTCACTCGGGGGGGGGTTGACGGTGTCGGTGCTGCTCCGGTAGTAGCTGGTTTGGGGGGGGGCGCTTGGCTCGTCCACGGGCGCTGCGGCTGGCAGGCCCGTCGGCGTGTTGCCGGATCCGGTTATGGGGAGCCCTTCCCTAGCCCCGCTGGGTTCCCCCCCTCCCGGCTTCCCCTCTCCCCCAGGCTCGTGGGCTTTCGGGGCTGTCCCTTGGGGGGGCTTGTGGCATTGGGGGGGGGCTGGGGTAGTTGGTTTGGTGATACGCGTGGGGCGGCGGGGAGCGCGGTGGCCTGGGATGCTGGTAGGCTGGGGTCCTCGGCGCACGGCTGGGGTGCCGGGCCGTGCGCAGTGCCTAGTACTCCTGCGGCTCTGGCTGCTGGGTTTTCTTCTTTTTCTCCGCAGGTCCCGCGGAATTCGACACCTGCGACATCCATGGCGACTTCTGCCGCGGGGGCCGGTCCTGGTCCTTCGGGTCCTGCGAATGTGCTGGTATCGGAGGTGTCTGGACTGTCTACGGGGAGTGCCCCGGGGGACGCTTCCGGTGGGACGGGTGAGTATGCAGGGGTCTCTGGTGGGGCGGGGGGCGGGGCCCTTGCTACCGTTCCCGGCTTGCCCGCGGCTAAAAGGGCTAGGCACCGTCAGGGGCGCCGTTGTCGGCGGGCGTCTTCATTTTCCTCCTCCTCGACGTCTTCCTCGGCCTCTTCCTGTGGTTCGGCGCCTGGGACGTCGGACGCGGGGGTGGGCGCGGGGGCCTCCGTCGTCCGCTGTGCTGAGTTGTGGGAGAGCGTCCTGCGTAAGTTGCGCCGGCGTATTAAGCGTCGTCGGTACATCGATATTTTCCGCCTGCTCGACGGCCGGAAGCGTTCTGGCGAGAGCCGGAAAAAGCGCCGGGAGGACAAAAAGGCGGGCAGGGTCCGCAAGGCCTCGCGGAATACGCTCAATTGGACCCGTGCCTTCCTGCGGCTGGCGAGTGTCTGGGGTCACTATTTCCCGGGGCGTTATTGGCTTATGCCGACAACATCTTGGCGGCATCCCAGGCTCACGATGGCTGGGCCTGGTTGAATTATGATGAGGAGTTTCGGGATCAGATGGAGGAGAATTGTCACTTGTCCTGGGGGACGAAGGACATCAACCTCTGGTTGACCCAGATGTCCGCGAAGGGGTGTGTTGGAGGGGCGGGCGCTGCGGGTGGAAAAGGGGGTCCCGCTCAGGTCCCGGTGGGGGGGCGTTCCTTTTGAGTCCCCGCCTCGGCCCCGCCTCAGTCCCGCGGGGGTAACGTCGGGGGGGACGTCTGTTGGCGCTTCAACAAGGCGTCCTGCCCGTTCCCCGACTGCAAATTTAAGCATGCCTGTTCCTTGTGCGGGGGCGTCCATGCTGCCATTAAGTGTAGCCGGAAGGGGGTCGTGGGAGCCCCCTCTGGAGGTAAGTGAGGTCGGTGGTGGGGGGCTGGCCCCGACTCCGGTGCGGATCGAGGCGATGCGGCCATGGTTGGCGGAGTATGGGCGGTCCCTTCATGGTCAGGCGGCCGCTTTGCTTTTACAGGGGTTCTCGGGGGGTTTCCGTATCCCGGTTCAGGGTGCGTCTGCATGGGGTGGGCTACGAAACGCGGCTTCGGTGCAGGAGCACGGCGATTTCGTGCGTCGGAAGATTGCGGAAGAGTGTGCTGTGGGTAGGGTTGCGGGCCCCTTTTCGGTCCCCCCTTTTTCCCCGTTCACGGTTTCGCCCTTGGGGGTGGTCCCCAAAAAGGAGTCGGGTAAGTTCAGGCTGATCCACAACCTCTCCTGCCCTCCGGGCGATTCTGTCAACGATCGTATACCCCGTGAGCTCTGTACGGTCCGTTACGCTTCCTTCGATGCGGCCGTGTCCTTGGTGCGCCAGTGTGGCCCTGGAGCGTTACTCGCCAAGGTGGACATTGAATCGGCTTTCCGTTTATTGCCGGTACATCCAGCGGCTTTCCCTTTGCTCGGTTTTCGTTTCGAGGCGCAGTTCTACTTCGATAAGTGCATGCCTATGGGCTGTTCGATCTCCTGTGCCTATTTTGAAGCCTTCAGCACCTTCTTGCACTGGGTGGTCGAGCGGCAGTCAGGGGTCTCTAGCATAGTCCACTACCTCGATGATTTCCTGTTTGTCGGGCCGGAGCGCTCTACTACTTGTTCCGCTCTCCTTCGGACTTTCCTCGGCTTGTCCGTTGCCTTTGGTATTCCTATTGCGGCTGGAAAAACGGTGGGGCCGGTCACTTGCCTCACCTTTCTGGGCATTGAGATTCACACGGTCGCGATGGTCGTCCGGTTGCCAGCGTCGAAGGTCCAGCGGCTGCGCGAACTGGTGGCTTTGGTCGGTTCCGCTGCAAAGGTTTCCCTCCGGGTCCTTCAGTCGTTGCTTGGGCACCTCAATTTTGCTTGCCGTGTTCTTCCCATGGGGCGCCCCTTTGCGCGGCGCTTATCTTTGGCAATGGCGGGCCTCCGTCTCCCCCATCATCGGATTCGGGTCTCTGCGGGGATGCGGGAGGACTTACGGGTCTGGGATGCGTTCCTCGTGGGTTTCGATGGTTGCTCCGTGCTTCAGTTGCCTGAGCTCTCGAATGTCGATCTGCAGTTGTTCACCGATGCAGCGGGCAGTTCGGGCTTCGGGGCTTTCTGTCATGGTGCCTGGTGTGCTGAGCCTTGGCCGGCGGCTTGGGTTCGTTCCAGTTTGACGCGGAACATCACTTTCTTGGAGCTTTTCCCGATCGTGGCAGTTTTCTGGATCTGGCCGGACAAGCTGCACAACCGGCGTATGGTGTTCTGGTGCAACAATGCCGCGGTGGTGGAGGTCATCAACCGGCACGCGCCTCGTTGTCCGCGTGTGGCTGTGCTGATGCGGGTGTTCGTCCTTGCCTGCTTGCGTCTTAATGTCACCGCCCGAGCACGGCATGTGCCGGGCGCCCAGAATTCCATTGCTGATGCTTTATCCCGTTTTCAGTGGGCTTCATTCCGGCGACTGGCCCCGGGGGCGGACGAGGTGGCCTCCCGGGTCCCGGAGCATCTCTGGACAGTTGGGACCCTGAAGTGATGTCCTTGTTGGCCGCGTCGGTGGCCCGCGGCACCTGGGCGTCGTACCGGCGGGGCTACTTACAGGTGAGTGCGTTCCTTTATGCGCAGGGCTGGTCAGGGGGGGTGGTGCCCGAAGGACTTGTCGGCCGGTTTCTTTTGTCGGCTAAGAAGGAGGACCGGGCTCGGTCGGCGGTCGGCGGAGCTTTGGCGGGGTTTTCCTTCTTTTGCAAGGCCGCTGGTTGGGGTAACCCTCGTATGTCCTTTTTGGTTCGGCATCTGCTGGCGGGATGGGCCCGTGTGCATCCTGCGTCGCGGGACGGGCGGCTCCCGGTTTCGCATGAGCTTCTACTGCGAATTTGCGATGTCTTGCCGCGTCAGGCGGCCTCTGGCTTCGAGGCCGTCTTGTTCCATGGGCTGTTCACCACGACTTTCTTTGGTGCATTTCGGGTATCCGAGCTGGTTCCCCGCTCCGCCCGCAGCGGAGCGTTTGGCGGGCTCGATTTTTCACACGTTCGGGTGGACGCGGAACAGGCGCGAATTTTTATACCGCGTTCGAAGACAGATCAGTCTGGGAAGGGGAGCTGGGTTCTTTTAAGCCCCATCCCTCCCTTGGTATCCTGCCCGGTTCGTGCGCTGTGCACCTACGTTCAGCACAGGCCGGCGGCGTGTGGCTATTTCTTCATACACGCGGATGGCAAGCCGGTAACTCAGTTCCAGTTCACGGCGGTGCTGCGTCTGGTCCTGCGGGCCTTGGGTTGTGCCGACCGCCGGTATGCTTCGCATTTGTTCCGGATCGGGGCGGCGACTAGTGCGGCGGCTGCGGGTCTTGACGGTCGGGTGATCCAGCGCATTGGCAGGTGGCGCTCAGGGGCGTATGCTGGGTATGTGCGCCCGGCGGCTCCTGGGGATGTGGTCTAGCGCCTGTGGGCATTAGGACTGGGGTCCCTGGGGGGGGGGCTTGGGGGGCTACTAATGTCTGTTTCCTATTTCAGAGTTGCCTGCTGGTGGCAGTCCGCTTGTTTTCTGCTTTCAGATGGCGGGTGCTCCGGCGACTGGTGGATCATTGGGCACTCCTTCGTCTACTGGGTGGAGCGTCGGGCGGCGGTCCGGCCGTTGGGTGCCCATCTTGGTCTCGCCCCCTCTGGAGTACGGCTTTGCTGGATGGGTCAACGCGGCATGCACTGGGAGCAGCTCTTGACTCGGGTCCAGGCGGAGATCGGACTGTGGCGGCGGCCGGTGGGGTTGCTACTCCATCTCGGCGGCAATGACCTGGTAGCTTGGTCTTGTCGGCAGCTCATCCGGACTGTACAGAGAGACATTGCTCAGTTGCGGGAGCTCCTCCCGGGGGTGGCTATTATTTGGTCCGACATTGTGCCCCGTCCGGCCTGTTGGACCCAGCGGCGTTGGTCGAGGGGCCTGGTGAAGATTAACAGGCAGATTGGCCGCTGGGTTCAACGGACGGGGGGGCGACAGGTCTCGCACCCTTGGGCGGACGTTTCCTGTGCCGGCCTCTATCGGCTGGATGGAGTTCATCTCGCCCCGGTGGGACAGGACCTGCTGTTAAATGATTGGCAGGAGGCATTGGAGTCTTGGTGCTGGTCGCAGCTTTCGGTGGTGGGGGCGGCGCAAGGATAGTAGCCTACCTTCGCGCCGGTGGCGGGGTGGCGAGCAGGTGCTCGCTGACCCAGGGGGGCATTTCAGCTTTATGCCGCTGTCCACAGGAGCGGCACTATTCTTTTGTTGGGGGAGACGCCCCAGCTGGGGGTCTCTGCCCGGAAATTGGCAACCCTGGAGCCGGCCTTTGCTTATAACATGGCGAGGCGGGCGGTAGGGGGAAACGGGGGGGGGGGGTGTGGATGATGCACCACTTTGTTAGAAACGGCTGATGGAAGCGTCATCCGGAGGACGGGTGGGGGGGGGTGTTTTGGTTACTGTTATGAAGGTTGATTTGGGCCCATGTTGGGCCGGTGTTTAATACCTTTAAATAAAAGCTGCGACCAAGCAATTGCACCATTCTCTGATGTCTGCCTGTATTTGTCATGGGTTAAGGGGTGTTGGGAGGTGTGAGGGGTAAAAGGGGGGGGGGGGTGGGGGTGAGGGGCGGGTTGGGGCATCCGGATACCTCGGTTAGTCCGGGCTGTGCCGCCGGGCCCCGGTCCCGCGGCCGGCCCCGTAACCGGGTTCCCGGGGCCCGACCGCGTGTAGGCCTGTGGCTTGGGGGGGGGCTTCAGCCCCGGATTGTGGTGGGCGGGGGCTTCCGCACTTGGGCTCCACGCTTGAAGGTGGAGCCCGGTGATTGGACCGCGCGGGCGGTCGGGGGGCGGAGTCAGCGCGAGCAACGAGGGAGCGCCGGCTGGCGTTCCCCCTCTTCTCCGTTGCTCGCACTTCTGCCAGGTTTCCCTCCCTCCCTCCCCTTATTTCTGTTGGGGGGTGGGGGGGACAATACATACAAAAAACAACAACAACAACAACAAAAAAAAACGAAAGGGGCGTTGCAGCTGGTGGGGGGGACTCATTGTTTAGGGCTGTGGCGGGGTGGCGAGCAGGTGCTCGCTGACCCGGGGGGGCATTTCAGCTTTATGCCGCTGTCCACAGGAGCGGCACTATTCTTTTGTTGGGGGAGACGCCCCAGCTGGGGGTCTCTGCCCGGAAATTGGCAACCCTGGAGCCGGCCTTTGCTTATAACATGGCGAGGCGGGCGGTAGGGGGAAACGGGGGGGTGTGGATGATGCACCACTTTGCTAGAAACGGCTGGTGGGAGCGTCATCCGGAGGACGGGTGGGGGGGGGGTGTTTTGGTTACTGTTATGAAGGTTGATTTGGGCCCATGTTGGGCCGGTGTTTAATACCTTTAAATAAAAGCTGCGACCAAGCAATTGCACCATTCTCTGATGTCTGCCTGTATTTGTCATGGGTTAAGGGGTGTTGGGAGGTGTGAGGGGTAAAAGGGGGGGGGGTGAGGGGCGGGTTGGGGCATCCGGATACCTCGGTTACTATATAAAATTACACACCAACCTCAAAATAAAAACGAATCAATAAGAAGGACCATCATAATTTGGAAATTCCAGTATGTACAGTTATTTCATAATGCGCCAACTTATTTCCATCAAGTTGCTAGCTTTCAGATAAGTTTGAATTGAAAAGAAATATTTTTGATTTGACTTGCACCATAGATATATATAGATATAGATATTTATTTATTTACTAATTTACTGTTTTGTTTTAAGTAGCATTGGGTCACTAACAAACAGTCCAATGCTACAGGCCACAGTCTTAAAGAGGCTGCATTGTGAAAATATAACCAATGGTCTTGGGGTCCCATCCCCCCAGTACCACCAAGAAGTCAGTACCGCACTTCCTACAGTGACCCCAGCATCACCAAAACTCCAGACAGCACCCCAAAAGACCTCCATTCCTCTGGATGTCAAATCTACACCTCCACCCATGAAGACCCCAGTCCTTTCTCTGGGCCACCCAGGCCTATCTTTACTATTCTCTGGTGGTATATAAGACATGCAGCAAGAGTGATCCCCTCCCACTCCTGTCAGCGCTGGCATCAGGATCAAAATGGCGCCATAACCCTTAGCGACAGTCTAGCAAGCTGTGTTATTCAATTTCAATGCTAATAAGATATTTTGTATGCATTTGATTGCTTTACATCTCATTAGTACTCAATGCATAGTGGTCTAAAATATCGTGTATTATGGTAAAATAATGCATGTTTTGGGCAAAATCTCAGTTGTCATTCCCTTAGTGCACTGTAGTAAGTATCCCCCAAATTTATCCTGTGCTAGAGCTTCCACTTTTTGTCATGAATGAATGTTGGTATTTATGATATCTGTATGCGATGGTTAGAAATTAATTATTTGAAATATTTTTTTCAAAATATTTATATTCATTTGACACTAAGGGGCATGTTTACTAAACTGTGCTAGCTGTTAACACAGGTTTGAGTATGTGCAAATGGCCCGCAATAACAGTTAATGCGCATGCTAAACAATCAGCGTCAAGTTCACTCCATGCTATCTGCTTAGTGTGTGACAGAGAGGGAAATGGGCAGGGTAGGCACGATCACCAATACTGCTGCAGGTAGCATGGGTGCGTTTAGTGCCACCTCAGTGAGTCGCATGAATTGCATCCACGTTGCCGCTGGCACACGAATCTGAATCAATACAGTATCTGTGGGGGCCATACTGTACATGCTCCCAACAGCTTGTGCATGACTTTTGCACGTACCACGTATAGTTATCTACCCTAAACATGAAATATCTGCAGAACCCTAGGTCACTTTAGTAAACCGCCCTAATTTTTCTTACATCAAAGGTTTTGTTTTGAGAACCTGTGCCATCAATATGGAGTCATGCTAACCTAACCACTGACAGTAGCACAATACCCCATTCATGATGATGGGCAATTGGTCATACTCACATGATTATCACCTGATATCCACACTGTTTACTATTAACGATCATTGTACATCTCCTTTGTAAATAGTTACAATATGCTACTGTATAACACTCAGCTGTAATCAAAAGTTTGAGTTACTGTTACCAGCCTATTCTTAAGTTTAGTTGTATTATAGAACAGGATGTATACTTATGCCGTTAGCTTTGGTTTTATGTAAACCGCTTTGAATGTTAGAAAGGCGGCATAGAAATGAGTTCAAATAAATAAATAGTTTCTTATATTGCTTGTCATGCATCATTCCCAATAACATTTATATAGTCAATGAGTTGTCACAGTTCACATATGGTCATTGTCTCCCATTGTTAACGCAGCATAATGATGTCACTGATATTTTTATCAGTCTTCCTGCTGAAAATGTACCTGCATATCCTTTATCTCTCGCAATGCCCGGAGCCGCTCTGCCCGTTCACTGTTCAAGACCCGGCAGGTTACCTCACCTTTGAATCGCTCATCGGATAACTCTGTTGTCAAGTCTGTAATCTAAAAATGTTTAATATTGATTTAAGCGCAATTTTTCCCAACAGCAGTGTTTTACAGAACATGTCTTGATCTATCAAAGATGTTCCTAAAAATGAATCCTATAACACAGTCAACACAGAAAGTGAAACTTTCATATGGAAATTCAAACTTCATTAGGTATGTTCTAAAACGTGTAGGTTAAAGGTCAGTGATCTTCTGAAGAGATTTCGTTCCCTGCTTTCCTCTTACTTATCTTTATAAAATAGGATTTTAGAACCATCTAATAGGACACAAATTCTCTTGCACAATATGTAAAATGTGTGCCTAAATCGCAAATGCTCCCCAGCTCCAAACAAACTACGCCCTCAAAGGAACATCTGCACACAGATCTTGAAAAGTTGGATCTACTTTTTTGAAGCACCTACGGGAGTAATTTTCTAAGGGGGCATGACAAACAAACTAGCCCAGGGAAAGCATAATAAATAGCTATAAACAAAAAATTTAAAACAAAAGCCAAAAGTCTAAAACATGTACCTTTATTTTAAAAAAAAACACCCAGGGAAAGATAATAAATAACTAAAAACTAAAATTAAAAACCAAAATAATACCAGATTAAAAAAAGGGGGGTATTCCTCCTCCTCCTCATCATCTCTTTCTATGGCTAATACTATGGACCAATGGCCTTATAAGTTGTTTATTCCAGTTTCCCATTGTTTATTCACATTTTACAACTTTTATTTTGTTTGTTTTTATGCTCAACCTTGCCTTCTAGTGTGTTTTAATGTACTTTATTGTTTTATGCTTTTGCTATTACATGTTTAATTATGATTTTAGTGACATGATTGGTGTATGTGGTTTATTTTTAACTCTTATTTTTATAGTAACATAGTAACATAGTAAATGACGGCAGATAAAGACCAGCATGGTCCAGCTAGTCTGCCCAGTAAGATGGTCGGAGTAAGATGGCAGGAGTATGTGCCACTCTGTGCAGGCCACCCCTCAGGCCACCCCTCCCCATGTCTTTGTTCAGGGATGAACCCATTATATTTTTATTACTTTTGTTTATATATTCTTTATTATACAACTTACATGTTTTATTTGCTTCATTTATTTGTAGTTTTCTACTTGTTCCCCCTGAGGAAGGCTTTGGCTGAAACACGTAGGGGATTGTGAATAAAGCACCAGTGACCACTTTACTCATGTCTTGCTCTTTTGTGTTTTGCTTGCTTGGTTGCAAGTGCACTTGCGCCCTTTTGGGACTACTTTAAACTGCAATATACACACTCACTTTGCAGGAATTTAGTCATGAATGTACATATGAGGCTAAATACTTACATTAATGTTCTCTTATAAAATAACGACCAGCATAAAAGTATGCACATACACACGATGATATGTACTTTCCTCATAAGGGTGGACATGGGTGGGATTTGGGTGGAGTATGGTCAGAGTGCACGCATAGATTATAAAATACTATAAATGTCTGAACAATAACTTAAGGTGCAATTGCTGCCTCTTGTGCTCATCTTTTATAAAGAAAAGTAGGCACCTACTTATCTTTATAAAATAGCATTTACGTAGGTACCTAAGTAAGCGTTATCCTCGTGGAGGCCAATTTCAAATGGTGCATGCATGTGCCTCAGGGACACCCAAAACTTGGATGGAGTCAAGTTGTACCATACTCCGCAACCATGGCAGCTAGACGCACCTACAATAGTGGAATCAGGCACCTAGATGTCCCAGCATGCACCGTATTCCACTGCAGAGGACATCCCTTGGGCTACCCGTCCAGACCGCATAACGCTCGAACTGGTGTGCCAGTGCAGTGGCCGTCATTCTAGAAACAGCCTGCAAACACAAATCTAGCTCCAACCACCTACTGATCCTAGGTGATTTTAACCCCACTTCCATTGCCCCTAAAACTTTCTAGACACAATGGATGCCCTTGGATACACACAAATCATCAAACAGCCCATTCACAACAAGGGAAACATGCTAAACCTGATATTCCTACCACCACCCTTGCTCAGAGACTACAACCTCCCACCACCAACCTTAGCCATCATACCCTGGTCAGACTACAAGACACTCACCTTCTTCTTCCCGCACAGAACACTCCCTCAAGAGGAACCAAACACTCAATCCACTATTCACAGATTCTACCACCTAGAAACGCGACAATTCATAACAAAAATACTACCACACCTTCAAGACTCCTATGAGAACTTAGACTCATTCATCAAAAACTGGAACAAAACTATAAAAAGTTTGGGCCCGATTCTGTTCCGGACGTAGATCTCTGTGCATCCGATCTGAACCAGATGCATAGAGGGGATCGCAATTCTCATCCTGCGGGGCACGTCTAGCCCCACAGGATCAGAATCGCAAACAGTCCTGCACGTGAAGTCAGTCCAGCCTGCACATGCAAAACTGTCCCCGGCTAACTCAGTCAGGCTTTTAAATGGAGCCGCGGTGCCATGGAGTCATGTTGCCATTTAAAAGCCATGATGCCAGCCGCCTGAAAAAGGGATTTAATTCCCTACAGCCCAACCCCCGATCTGGCCTCCTAAGGCCAGGATAAGGCCGTGGGGAATGTCCCCTGGTCTCCTCTGCCCCATCCTCGGAGGTGGAATAACTTCCCTGCATATGTCACTGGTCCTGGATATACAGGGCCAACATTAGAATCGGCCCTGTACATCCAGGGCCAGCAACTGCCCAGACTCCGCCCCAGGGCCACCCATTCCCTGCCCCCGTCTAACTTCCCCGCACAACCGGCAGGGAAGTTAGTCGGGGCAGGAGACGGCACGAATAGCGAGGATAGACATCCCATCGGGCCATCCATCCCCGCTATTCATGGCTCAGAATAACCCCCTATAGCAATAAACCAGCATCCTCCAGCTAACAAACGTAACTGCAACTCAGCCACATGGTACTCCACACAACTCAAAAACATGAAGCGTAACCTAAGAGCACTGGAAAGGAAATGGAGATGGAACAAATCAACTATTAACCTCCACAACTACCTTTCCAAACTAAGAGAATACCAAAGAGCTACAAACAGGGCAAAAAAGGAGTACGACACCAACATGATTCAAAGGTCTTTAAACCATTCCTGAGAGCTATTTGATTTGGTCAAAAACCTAGTAAAAGACCCCATGCCAAAGCAATGACAGATTACTTTAAGACACTGACACGTCCGCCAGGCAACCAGACTCTCACAACAACAAATCAACCAGCTCACAACCACATAACCTCCAGAATCACTTGGGACTCTTTCTCAACCATCTCCCCTGAACACTTGGAAAAAATCATCATGAACATTAATACTACTACATCCTCGCTGACCCATGTCCAGTCAGCTGGATTAAGGCTGCACAAACAGAACTACTACCTATAATACTTAAAATCACACAACGATCACTGCAACATGGATACATGCCCATTGACCTAAAATTTGCCTCCATTCATCCATCACTAAAAGCCTTATCTGACCAACCCAGCCAGTCTCATACTGTCCAATTGCCAGCCTGCCATTCCTGGCAAAAGTAATAAAAGTAGTACTTTCACAACTACATGAATACCTGGACTCTTACTACCCACTTGACCCCCAGCAATATGGCTTCAGGCCTCAACATGGAGTAGAATCTCTCCTAACCATTCTAAATGACAACCCCACAAAAGGCATCGACAAAACTAAGGATTCTTCCTCATATTCCTGGATATCAAGGCCACCATTGACTCTGTCCCACACAGTCTGATCATTCAATGTCTGCAAACAATCGGACTGAAAGGCACCACGCTTAAATGATTCATATCATACCTATCAGATCGCCAACTTCAAGTAAAATTGGGCATTGAAACCTCAGAGCCTTACTTACAATGGAAGGAAGTCCCCCAAGCTCAGCCCTATCTTCATTGTTATTCACCCTCTTCCTCCAGGCAATCTGTTCTATAATACAAGCACACAACGTACTTTACCATGTATATGCAGATGATATCATGCTTTACACTCCAATCAACACCACTAATCCCACCATCACCCACGTTAAGAAATGCTTCACCTCCATGTTAATTTGGCTCACTGAACACAACATGAATATAAATTTCAAGAAAACTGAACTCTTATATATCTTCAAAGATACCAACTTCATACTACCTATTCACATAACTGTTGCCAGAGCCCAATTACAAGTCAAATCTCAAGTACGGTACCTGGGGATCATCTTTGATCAACACCTCACACTTTCCCCTCACATAACCAACATTAAAAGAACCATCTACCTCAAGCTCAAGATGGTACAACATCTAAGACCACTCCTGAACCCAAACGATTTTCACCCAGTTCGTCAAGCACTCACATTCCCTCACTTCGATTGCTGTAACCTCATTCTACAAGACCTACCTAAATCTGCACTTCAACCACTTGAATTAACCATGAATATTGCAGCAAGCATACTCTGCAATGCCCCAAGGATGGAACATATAACCCCAATACTCAAACAACTGTACTGGATACCCATCACTCAACAAATCAAATACAAGTCTATCCACATGATCTTCAAGCTCTTCCACAGACTGTCTTCCACCTACCTCCAATAATTAATACAGAAAACTCCTAATAACAGATCCAGGAGAACCAACTCTCTCAAGACGCTCCATATACCATCTTTAAACAAGAAAACCAACTCCACCATATGCAAAAGGGCCTTTTCCCTCTTCGCACTGGCACTATGCAGCGCAATACCAGACTATTTCCACACCACGAATGATCACACAGACTTCAAGAAAAACCTAAAAACTCATTTGTTCCTTGAACCAATGAGAATACATAGTCAACATTACATCGGTATAGCCGTTCCATCACAACCCCCCTTCCCCCAGCTATTCTCACTCCCCCCACTCTACCCTCCCCCAGCCCATCCCCACCATCATCCCACCTCCTCCACATAACAGCATTCCAACACCTTATTGGTTGTTCTTATCTTTATATATATTATATTACAACAATTGCTTCATGTTTACAGTTCCATGCATCTACTAAGTTGTTACTTTTTCATGTAAACTAGTACTATGTACCTCATTAAGTTGTCTCTGTTCCATGTAAGCCAACTTGGCCAAGTTGTTATATGTAAACCGCTTAGACACGTAGATCAGTGGTATATAAACACAGTTAAATGCATAAATATAATAAATAAATAAATTTCTGCCATTCAGGCTAGTATTTTATCAAGACAAGTAGTCGCCTACTTGTTTTTAAAAAAGTAGGCTTAATATAGGTACCTTAAAAAGCGCTTTAACTAAATGTCCCCTTATAACATCATCCTGTAATGTGTGTACAGCCTCACGCAATTTTATAGGAACAATTATCCACATGTAAAACATACTTTACATGCTTTATGAAAGTATTCTTCAAATAGGTGTATTTTCGGACATTTTGCATAGGTCCCTCCATCCAGGTGTTAGACAGTTGTTTGGTTAATTCTTGAAGGCAGCCGCCTACTTTAATTATCAGAATATTTTTTTAAATCTTTTATTTTCTTTATATGTTGGAATAAATATTCCAAACCACTTATCCAGTTAGCGGCATCTGCTGTCTAGGTGAGTGGTGCCAGTGACTACCAGAGGCACTATCGGGACATGCAGCTGAAATGCTTCCTGACTCCCTTTGTCATTATCTGGATAGGGCTGAGGCAGAGCATAGGTGGAGCAGGGGTAGTCCTCGGAGTTATATGGATAGTGACAGTATTAGCTCGCTGTATGGAGAGCTATCAGCATAAAATTAGGACAGCCAGAATTCTGCTAGCTCTCTGGATAGTGGACTGAATAAATCTACTTTCTGGATAGCAGTGCCAGTCATAATATCTACATATTCAGCACCAGCCATTATCCAGATACTGACACTGAATATCTGCCCATGCTCCACTCAAACTCCGCCTCTGTTTATGCCCACAGTTCAATTGGATGTGTGCACGCATGTACTTACAATTTTTAGACTCCACATAGGGCCAGTGGGTACCAGTGGGTTTAATATACATTTGTACAGTTGTACCTGCTTTGCAACAGGAGGTCTACACAGGGCTTTTAAAACATAAGTCTTGAGTAGAATTTTCCCCAACTCTGCCACATTTTGGGTGTAGATAAAATAGATGCAAATGTACACAAGTATGTACTGACTTCATGTATACAAATATAGAGCTTGGGTATAATCCAAGAGTTTCAAGCATTGGTCCTCACTTGCTGCAAGCCAGTCAAGTCTTCAAGTCAATCTGGTTTCAGGACTTCTCCAATGAATATGCATGAGAGAACTTTGCATAAGGTGGGAATAGTGAGCACACAGATCTCTCATGCATATTGCCACATCGCTATCTGGGCCCAAGGGCTTACAGACTGGACGACGGCCTTGTATGTCCTCCCTGAATAAAGTTCCCTTTAAAGTGACCAGAGGATTCTGGGACTTGTAGTGCTCTTTACTCTTGAGGGACAAGAATTGTAGTTGAGTCAGTGGTTGTAAGGCGGCAAGAAATTTATTGTGGGGATTTTCCAGGGCATGCAAAGGTTCAATACACAACATAAGCAGAAGGATACATCTCCAACGTAAAAGATGAAATCAGAACTAAATCAGGATAACGTAACAAAAGCTTCACTTCACAGCTGTTCTGCTTCTCATACACATTCACACCGGGGACTGCCCCGTGTGGTCAATTAGCAGTAGCACAAACTTTCTAACAGCCGTGGTTTCTCTTTTGAAAGCACACAGTTCTTTCACAGCACTGCTTAACTTCAGCCAGTGGTAGAACTCGGTAAACTCAAACTTAGCTTTCTTCAGCATAAAGCAGAGACTGCCCTTGCCTTCCTATAGAGTTTCACAGATTCTCAGCTCATGTTCTTCACTGCAGAATCTTTCCTTAGGGCTAAAGAACAGTCCATTGGAATGGGCAAACATTCACCATTAGGCAAACATGAATCTATTTGCATTCTTTCAGTATCATCAGAGCAAATAGTGTTTCTCTCAAGGTTAGGAGTTTTCCCAAACTTTCTCTCTTTCATGAACTCCTGAAATTGGCTCCACAGCAACTCAGCCTGCATTGGCACTTTTAAATTAGGGGAGTGAACCTTCTCTTCAGAGAACAGCTTCCTTAATGCCTCTAACTTTGAGGTTTCAAAGGTTGTACTTTTGTCAGGACTATGGCTTTTAGCTTCTGATAAGCTCTCTACCCACTCCTTAACAGTGGAAGGTGAGGACACAATTTCCTGTCCTTTAAAACTGGCAAAATGTCTCTTTGCTAGATTATCAGAAATGAAACTGCTGGCTTAACCTTGGGGCTTTTCTTTCAGACAAACGCTGCTTTCTCTCCTCCTGGGTTCCTCCAGGCTCTGAAATGCAGGGTCCTTCCGTCTTACTCCAGTCCCTCTGAGGTAGCTGCTTTCTGTGGAAATTCCCTCTGGCTTTCTCCTCCAGCTAAGCACCGCTTCAGCTTCTTTCTCTCCTCTCTCACCTTTCCAGCTCCAACAGCTGTTCCTGTTCCTTGCTCCACGTCCACCTCTCCTCCATTCACTTGTGCCTCTGCCTTCTGTTGCTGTCTCAGTATCTCTCTCCACCAGGTCTTTCTCTCCCATGTCTGAGCTTGTGTCAGGGCTCCAGCCTGAGCCTCTGTTTCCTTCACTTCCTTCACCTCTCTGATGATTCTTGCTTTGCTCTGCTCGTGATTTTAAACACTGCTGCCTGCTAGGCCTTCCCTGTTCTCTGCACCTGTGTGACCAATCAGGAGGGAAGCCTGTCTCCACCCCTGAGCTAGGGCGTGGCCTGACATTTGCAGGGAACTGACTTTTCCTCTGACTTGGCTTGTAATTCCCCTGCACATGTGCACTGCCATTCAGTTCCAAGGGGAATTCAGGATTTTCATCCAGTTCCATGTCTTCTAGAGAGCTTTCGACACCACAATATTCATGAGATAAATTTGCATAAGGTGGAGGTAGTGAGCATACAGATCTCTCTCATGCATATTCATTAGGGGTATCTGAAAACCCAACCAATTTGAGAGTAATTAGACAAAGTTAGGTACACACATACTGATGCACCATAACCAAGTCGTGGCAATTATGCCTTTCCTACAGCAGGTGTAACTGCTTATGCCAAGATTGAGCAGTAGCGCGTGTAAGTCAAAGGGGCATGTTTAACATGTGTTAATAAACCTAACACATGTTACATAGTAACATAGTAAATGACGGCAGATAAAGACCAGCATGGCCCATCTAGTCTGCCCAGCAAGATGGCAAGAGTAGGTGCACCTGTCACTCTGTGCAGGCCACCCCTCCCCATGTCTTTGTTTAGGGGTAAACCCACCACTCCATGTAGGACACCCCTATCTGTTGAGATATTATATGGTTCAGAAGTTAGATGGTACCGTTTATCTTGTTTTTATCCTATTGCTGTAAAGGGATCTACTGTGTTTGTCCCATGCCTTCTTGAATTCCGTCACCGTGTTTGCCCCCACAACTTCCATCAGGAGGGCATTCCAAGCATCCACCACCCTTTCAGTGAAAAAATATTTCCTGACATTGCCTTTCAGTTTACCACCTTGAAGCTTCATGTTATGCCCTCTAGTTTTACAGTTTCCCCATCTTTGGAAGAGGTTTGTTTGTTCATCATTTCTCTTTAAGTATTTAAAGGTCTGAATCATATCTCCCCTGTCCCTCCTCTCCTCCAAAGTGTACATATTTAGGTCTTCAAGTCTCTTCTCATAAGGCTTCTGACGCAGGCTCCAACTCATTTTGGTCGCTTTCCTCTGAACCGTTTCCAGTCTTTTTACATCTTTTGCAAGATACGGTCTCCAAAACTGAACACAGTATTCCAAGTGAGGCCTCACCAGTGGCATAAGTACCTCTTCCTTTCTGCTGGTAATCCCTCTTTGAATGCAGCCCAACATCCTCCTGGCTTTTGCCACCGCCTTGTCGCACTGTTTTGCCACCTTGAGATCATCAGAGATAATCACACCAAGGTCTTTCTCTTGAACCATGCATACCAACCTCTCGCCCCCTATCGCGTACATTTCCCTTCGATTTCTGCTACCCAAGTGCATGACACTGCACTTTTTTGCATTAAATCGTAGTTGCCAAGCATTAGACCAGTCTTCCAGCTTTTGTAGATCTTTCCTCATGTTAACCACTCCCTCGGGGGAGTCCACTCTGTTGCAAATTTTTGTGTCGTCTGCAAAAAGACTTTTCCATTCAGACTTTTGTTGAGACTTTTATTTTTATTGCACGTTAAGCTTTAGTAAACATGCCCCATTGTATTCTATAATTTACATGTGTGCATTTAAAGCCTCCTATTGTCAAGCCCCAGCCCTCCGCCTAGGGCTCAGAGCGTTGGGGTTGCCATTATATGCTCCTGGCAGAAGGTGAGATAAAACCTTTTGCTCCCGCTATGCCTGCTGGGAGTGGTAGTTCCTTTTCCCTCTGATAAGGAAATAGTTGTGAGACCAGTGGTAAGGCAAAATGACAAGAATTTATTCCTGAACAAAAAGATTCAGTGCAGATTAAATCAGGATACTCTTCAGGTGTTTGCTCGAGGATATTTACAGAACTTAAACTGATTGAGCTTCACACTCTTTGCTCAAAAAATGTGCAATGCATATCACATGTAACAGATAGAAAACATAACAGCTTCTTCTCACAAAGAGAAATATCTTCTTTCCCTTTGTTCACACTCAGCTCCCTCATACACATTTAGCAAAGGGATTCTATATCATCTGCCAAACACAGTGTACAGTCCATAGGCACTTCTGCTGAGTCACTCTCATTAAAGTCCTGTTGCATCTCTTCAAACTCTGGAACTAAGGAGTTTGGCTTTAAGCTGTTATTATACGGCTTAGGATAATTTCCCCCTAAGACCTCTGGTGCTTCCTTTGGGCACAGTTCTATATGGTAAGGATTGGAAATACCTGAGGTTGTGGAGATTCCTCTCTGGCTTTGTTCAGCTAGCTTTTTCCAGCTGTAGGGAAACGCTCTCTGATTCCCTGTTTGGAGTTCTTGTCTGGAGCACTACTGTGGTTCCCAGTCCCAAACTGAGCTTTGCAAACTCCTGGGTTTAGTGCTAGGTTCCCACCTGTGAGCTCCTTGAAGCTTTTTATCTGGCAATGAGGTCTGAAGGTCTCTCTGCTCTCTCCCTCTAGGCAGGTTTCTGACAGCAGTCTTTCCCTTCTCTCCTTCTGCTCTGTCTGCTTCAATTCCAGAACTGCAGCTGGGTTTCCTCAAAGGTCTCCTCCCAGCTCTTCTCCAACCATCTCTCCAACCACCTCTCCAGTCAATACTCTTATCAACACTCTTACCGGCTCTCTCAGCGAGACTCCAATCACCAACTCCTCCTCTGCTTTCTCCTACCCAGGGTTTATATTCCTATTCCCTGAGCCTTGGGTCTGCCTTCCTGAACAGGTGTGTGTAATTAGGTTCCAGGCTTGCAGTTACGTCAGAGCTTGGGTGTGTCAGCCTAGCTCCTGTTTCCCTATGCTTGCCTCTCTCTTGCAAACGCTGAAACATGTGTGCAGCCTGACTGTCAGTTTGTTTAAAGGAAAAATCATCCTTTTCTTCTAATTCCATATGTTCAGTATGGGCTTCTTCATCACACTATGCACCCCACAAGCTTTGCCCCCATACACACCCCAACTGAAAGTACACGATGGGTCTTATACACACATGTATAGAATAGCAACCCCCAAAACACTCAAGTGCCACATAAATAGCGCTTAAATTTCCACGCATCCCTTATCCACTCAACCCTTTGGTGTCCCTCTAGTTAGTGCAAACCATTCAGATACACGACTTTTGACGAGATAGAAATTCTGTCAATGCTATGGCTATGTTTACCTGCAGTTAGTTAGCGAGAATCATTTCCACTAGGAATTTTTTGCCAAAGGTAAATAACTGATTACCTGAATGGAGTGATGTGGAAAGACACTCTCTTATTGTTTTGAAATATGAGGACTTTAATTTAAATTTATTTGGAAAAATCAGGTTTGGGAAACAAATGCACAAATGTCCTGAAATATACAAATGCGTGCATGGCGAATATGGAGTTTGAAGCACCACTATTTCTTGGAGAACTGGGCGATCACAAATTATTTAGCACTTGGAAAAAACATAAATATATTGCCACATGAACCATCACAGGATGACAAACTTTAGATTACAGTATTACAAGTGAACTAATAATGTGATTCAAGTTTGTTCAGTCCTGCACCATGTGCCATGATGGTCACATGGTTCCGCTATTATCTATCGCAAACAAACACACAGCAGTCTGTCCCATTTTCATATTTTATGCAGTTTTGGTAGTGGGAATGATCTATTACAGAAATGTTACAGCTAATGTCCTCTCTCCTGTGAAATATGGCACTAAGCTTTCTGATATGCTGAGAAAATTATTATATTCGCAGAGAAATTTGTCTTTGAAGTCAGTTTCCCAGAACACTACAAAGAATGAATTACGATAACTTTAGAAGATATCAAGACAACACAGGTTTTAATAGACTTTCCACCCATTAATCAAATGTATGATGCAAATATCCCTCGCTTTGCTTGCCGTCTGCTCATTACCACTCATACGTCTGGGCTCGGAACTTACTATTTTTTTTTTTATGTTTTGTTCCAACATATCAAAAGGGCATCCAAAGCAGAAAACAATATTACAAGGAAATAACAATGATGATGGAAGTAGCAAATTGGCAATGAAGGACCTGAAATGACCTGAAAACAAGATTATCCATTATAGCTGCGAAGCAGAATGAGGTAATCCACAGCCTCTCATGCATTAGCCCTACTGAAGATCAAAACATACCGAAGTCCTTCCTGAACAAAAGTTCCCGGGGGCTTAATCGATAGCGTTGAACTTATAAATAACAACCAACATTAACCATCAAAAATGAGGGCAAGATTTGTGCATTCTGGGGGTGGCACCACTTGGATGTACAATTTATTGGAGGGGGGGGATATTCCAAAGGGTTTACCAGTTAGCAGGAAAGATGCCCGGTTAAAATCGGCACACTCTGTGGGCAGAGTGGGGGCTGTACAGGTACTGGTGATATTCAACCGCTAACAAGATATCTAAACCACATAAAGCTCGGCTGTCCTAAATGTATCTGGTTTTTGCTATCCGGTCAGTGGCTGAATCTCACCATTAACCAGATAGCAAGTGTTCTGCCTGGTGAAAACAGATATTTAGTACTCGATGCCATAGAAGCTCCAGTGTGTAATATCCAGTTGTACTTAAAGCAGCAGCAGCTAGGCGCTTTAAAAGTATTGAGCTCCTCTCCTGAATATCAGGCCCTATGGCAGTTATTCTGATCTCCAAATAGTGGGGTATGTCAGGCTTGGACGTACCACCCAAGAAAAGGCCTGGGACACTATTCCTGTCCCAGCAATCCCTGCACGTACAAAGGGAGTGCTGGATGGGAACAGGAGGAGGCAGGACGGAGGTGGAGCAAGGGTGGGTCAATGCAACCGGACATACAGAGGCCATTCAGGTTGGACCTTTGTATGTCCCCCGGCACAGTGATGAACACCCAGCTTATTCCACCCCAAAAGTGGAATAAGCCCCAGGGATCCCCACTGCATGGCACCGCACACCCCCACAAATCATCCCAACAGCCGCGCTGTATCCCTACAGCCACGATCTGGCCCATGGAGGCCTCCGGTGATGGCAGGATTACGGTCTGCAGGGGCAGGCCGGGGGAATGGCATTCCGAGCCATCCTTTATATGGCTCATTGCCATGACACCATGACACCACGGCTCCCGCGCCCCAGCTGTGCCATTCTGGCATCTGGACGGGCAGCTTCCCATATACCAAGTTCATTGGCATATGGTGAGCGCCCAGACATCCAAGTCACAGATTCTGCCATCATGGCTAGGTCCCAGCTCCGCGGCAGCAGAATCAGGTACATTTCCTGCACGTCTGGTTTTTGCACAGCCAATGCAGCCGGACATGAGGGAAACAGAATCAGCCTCTATGGGGTATGTTTACTAAACCGTCTTAACGTGCGCCCGGCGATAGTGTGCAGGATGCCATAAAAGGAGTCTCAGTCTTAAAGTAGCAAAACGGAATTATCGCGCGATAACGCGCGCTGCTGCGCACATTATCGGGCAAAGCACCGCTAAGCGCGTTACTGCGCAATACTCTTAAGTAGGCGCGCAGACATGTAAACATAGAAGCAGAGGTGTAGCACAATGGTTAATACACTGCCTGATGGTACAGGGGTCATGAGTTTGATCCCCCCAATATACCTAATGCATAAGGTTGGCTGAGGCATCACCCTTTACATTTAAGTAGTGATTTTTGAGGCATTTTACTTTTATTTTAATTAGTGCTGCCAGCAAACACACCCTCACGGTGGCGTAACCTAAGGTGCCACATAAGGCACCCCATAACGCATTCCATAGGGCACATTATAAAGTGCACTGTCCGCCAAGGCACCCTATAATGTCCCCTTTAGGACACCTTATAAGGCGCTTCATAGGGTGCCTTATAAGGCGCCTTATGGGGTGCCTTATGAGGCACCTTAAGGTTACAGTACTCTGAGGGTGTTTTTGCTGGAAGCACTAATGTACATTAAAAATAGACAATGCCTCAGACAGCCCTATCCAATAACCCCACCATGGGTTTGAACCCATGACCTCTGGCAGTGAAGTAACCAGTGGGCTACAGCTGCTAACAAACCCTTGGCTGGCTGCAGAAGGACTGCACGTCACCACACAAACTGTCTGCTGTGGTGACCAGGATAGGGTTAACCCACCCATACCCATGATGCACTGCACATGCAAATCAGCAGTTGACAGATGGGCACAAGATGGGTACACACCCCCACAGCACCTCGGCCTGGTAGGGGGAACTGACCGTGTGTGGTACTGGCACAGAGTAGCCACAGACCGTCACATTGTGCGGGTACTGTGCTCAACCTGAGGGTGAGGTGGGGCGCCCAGCACCAGGTCCACAGCACCTTTTATGGCTGAAATACATCATGCTGCAGGTCCCCATCAGTGCTACTGTGTGTGATAGGTAGTTTCTGTAGATACACCTAGGATACATCTGCGTCCTTCTGTATTTCTCAGTCATGTCTAGTCCTTATGGGCTATGATGCACCCAGAATAGTGCATATCCTGTGTTGGTGCCATGGTTACATGATGTAGGTGAAGGGGGGGCGTTTAGACCCATAGGCGGATTATGTACCACCACACAACCCACTCTCTGGGTCTTAGGGTGGGAAACAGGATCGCCCACCAATAGATCCATATTCTACCTCCCTGCAATGGTAGCAGTAGAGGGGAACATCAACCCCAGGCCTGCTGGGGAACAGACACCCTACAGGGCAGGCAATGCAGAGCTGTACACATCCATAAAGCAATAACAGACAGACAATAGGCCTGGAAATGCTCAGCTGCCCCCCACCACTATCTGACATTCTCCAGCAGCAAGCCTCCAGCCGCTGCACCCTGCAAGGTGTTCCAGCAAGACACATACTAGCTGCAGACAGTGCATGGTCCTAGAGGAGATGCGTGTACCCAGAACTGGGATGTCAGCATACACACCAAGCAGATAAATCAGTGATTGGGCCATAAAAGGGACCCATAAATATCACATGAGAGTAATAGTATTTAGCACTATGGGGGAACCTAGCCATGCCGTGGTCACTGCTCAGTCAGGGTGAGAGTGTCCTCCCAGCAGGACATGCTGTGGCCATGCTGTCTGTGCAGGTGGTGGCTGGGCACTACAATGTCCGAGCCATTGCCCTATGCCCTGTGCAGATGCAGCCAGGCCAGGCCACCCTATCCAAGCTATTCCCACAGTACCTTGCTCCTCATTATGCACATTGGCAGGCCACTACTGGCAACAGTGCTAGCAGTGTGGGCTGTGGAGAGTGTTGGCAGCCACCACACACTGGATAGACAGACACACACTCCACACACCTATGCCAGCATTGTGCAACTATAGAGTTGTTTGGCAGCCCTGGCCACCACACCAGTCCTGGGCACAGTGCAGGCATGGCTATGGTACGCAATACTGTTGGGGTCACTCTATCAGACACCAGACCTGAGGCACACTCCACAGACATCAGAAAGGTTGCTATGTCAATCAGCCAATTGTGCTTAATGTAGGAATTGCTATCTGCCAGTTATCATAGCAACTTTTTGATAGCTGTGTACAGTTTTCCCATGTCTAGGGTGGCATTGCTAAGGTATGCAAGTGCTAGTATGGGGAGATGCACACAGGGCCCAACATCCTGCCTCTCCAGGAGGCTTGGGATAATGGAGCCTGTGGGTGCGGGTGTGTCTGCCCCTGTTGGCCGCTGCTCTAGGGCAGAGGTTCCCAACTCCAGTCCTGGAGAGCCAAACACTGTTTGGGTTTTCATGCTGTCCCTAATGAATATGCATGAGATACATCTGCATACCATGGGGACAGTGCATAGCAATGCAGCACAGCCACATTTATTAGAGGCAGCATGGAACCTGAATGGTGTTTGGCCCTCCAGGACTGCATTTGGGAGACTCTGCTATAGGTAATGCGCATGTTTATGGTGTCTGTGCTCTGTAGGGTAAAATGTAGGTGTTTTGGGCATGTCTACGTCATCTGCACTAAAGGTTCTGTCTGTATTAGCACGTTTTAGTAGTGGGTAAAATATGGGGGCTGGGTTGGCAGGAACCACAGCTGGGACTTGAACCTGTGACTTTCTGCTCCTGAACACACTGGCTGTGTGCACTGCACCACCATGTTGCCACAGAGACAGTGCATTCCCTGGGGATACCATGACTGTTTGTCAGACAGGACCTGTCTGTTGCAGTGCATGGCACCCACCTACACAGGGCTAGGCCACGGTCTGCTCTGGGCAACTGCCACTGCCCCCTCCACCACGAGTATCCCTCTGCCACCCTGCTGACATGCCCTTCTGCTGGTGGTGCTAGTGGAGCACAGTCTCAGGCCATCCAGTGTGCGGGTAGGCGGCTGCCTATGGTGCGGGTTCTGGGGTTGGGGTGCCTGCATAGATGTCCACGCTTCCCCCCAGCACCGCCTGCCAATGTTCTGTGCCCTTGGGCGTACCTGCTGGGTACTATTTATTTATTTATTTATTTAGCTGTATTTATATCCCGCTTTTCACCGGGTACTATCCCCTGTGACACTGTGGGAAGCACACTCGTGCCCATGCTGGGCCCTCATCAGTTGCTGTCTGGCTGCTCTACTGTTTCAGCATTCCTATGGGCCACCTAGGCATCACCCTAGTCCGCACTGTGGCCCAGCTGCAGTACAGCAAGTGCCGTCTGCAGCCCTCTGTGTCCCCTTTCCCAGCATCTGTCCAGTTGCCCATTCCGACATGCCCGCCCTGCTGTTGTGGAACATGTGCACACCATAGGAAACCTGTCCAATGGAGAGGGAAACTCTGATCAGCACTATTTCACTGTGGGATCATTCACCTAGTATGGGGACGGAGCGTAGACCCTTCCAAAATTCATATCTTTTTTTTGGGAGCTTTCTTGGGAGTGTTTTTTGATGTTTCCCATTAATATCACTATTGCCCAGCTTGTTTATGGTTTTTTTATATTTTGTTGGGGTCATTTTCAATGTTTATTTGCACTTTTGTTCCGTGCACATGTATCACACTTATCACTTTTTTGTTGGTTTCTCTGGTTTTGCTGTACATTGCTGACAGAAATGGTTTCTCTTCCCTTTAAATCAGCTTTAATGCCAGGGTTTCACTGGCGTTAGTTTTCAGCCTCGGATTTCACAGCGTTAGTGTGCAGAGTGCCTCTCCCCTCCCTCTCTCTACCCATTGACCCCTTCTCTCTGCCCCTGGGGAGCCTTTCTCCGTCCTCCAAGAGCCTTTCTCCGCCTTCAGCGCTCGTTTGCGCCGCAGCGCGCGTTATCACGCGATAAGGTACCTGTGCGCCTTGTAAAGCGCCATTACTGCGCGATAAGGTACCTTATCATGTGATAACGTCACGGAGCGCACATTAAGACGGTTTAGTAAACATACCCATATGTGTCTTATTGATAATATTCAGTCATTAAATATCTAATTAATTGGTTCATTTTTACAACAGGGTGCCATGGGTAGGCACTCATTTGTCTTTATAAAATACTAGTGTACGTGGCAGAGGAGGTGCCTTGAGCATGAGTGATGATTTGTACCTGCTAGCGGGGAGGTATAACTGTTCCCATGTACTCTTTGCATGTACACATATAGATTAAACTATTTTATAATCTATGTGCATACATGTGAACTCTATGCATGCCTTGTGCACACCATGCCCGTGGCAGTGACTGTTGGCAAAGTATGTGCCTTTATACCCAAGTGTAATGCTTTTACGCCGGTCAGTATTTTATATAAGGTCATTTACATATATCTGTGGCCACATCCATGCAGGAATCACTTCACAAAATTACCTCCCAAGGGGATTATTTTAGAAGCCCTATTCATCTGAAAATAGACATAGAGATGTCTCCAGAGCCATTTTAGAAGCTGGGTCTGTGGATGTCCCAGGCACGAGGACCTCCAAGTTTGGAATGGGGGTGTGGCGAAGCATGGCCAGGTCATTCCCCTGATCATGGAGGTTCTCATCTGATTTCAGACATGTCCTGGGTGTCCCAAGCTGAATAAAAGGTTATACCTGCTCCAGGCACAAATAGGCATCTGAAAAGTGCTTGTTATGTCAGGTAAATGTCTGGAGGGTGTGGGGAAGGAGGCATACTCAATCCACTTTATTTTAGAATTTCACAGTGAACACTGATGGGGAATGTGGGGTCATGTTTCCGTGTGTCTGACATCCCCATATGTAACCTTGCCTGAGCTGGACATCCCTGACCCACAGTTTCATAGTGCAGACACCTACATGGACGCTGACATAGGAGTCCATATCGTGGGGGTCTATGTTTCTAACATCAGGCTGAAGCATAGATCAGCTTAGTGGTTTTCTGTACATTCTGACCTGGTCATCCGTGACTGCATTTGGATACCCTTTCTAAAATGCCACTTCCCATGTCTAGGTCATAAAATAGCACGCATCACTTGAAATGTTTGATTTGGATGTTTCAACATTGTGGATAATCAGTGCTACCAAAATGAATAGTGTTGCCGGATATATGTATGACTGGAAGTAGTCTAGGTTAGTCCTTTCAAATTCTATTCTCTATCTGCTGAATTGGTGCAATAAAGAGGAGCAGTTGAGTGCATGAAACACTGGACTGTGATGCTGAAGTCCTGGAACATGACTTAAGTTTCCTTTCTGCCACAGCACATAGCAGGTTCACTTCCTCTGTGCCTATGAGACCCAAATGAAAAAAAACAACAACAAACAAACCCATTTGCCTTAACCTGACTTTTTTGGGTGTCAGTATGGAGGCACTTTTGGAAAACCAGAGGACGTTTTTAGATCTACAAACTAATTTGCAAAGAGAAACTTCCTATGGGGGTTTCTCGTTGAAAATTCATGTTAGATGAAGGCCATGGGGGGCTTTGCATCTGCTTTCCCTTAGGAAGAACATGAGCACTGGTTTTAAAATGAGCTCTCTCCCCCATGCATATCTCCCCCATGCATATCTTCCCCATGCATATCTCCCCCATGCATATCTTCCCCATGCATATCTCCCCCATGCATATCTTCCCCATGCATATCTTCCCTTTCCTGCTCTAACCCTGCATGAGGTCACCATTTTTGAGGTAGCCAGAAGTCATAACATGATTGTGCAGGTTTGTTCTTTTTGGATAAATTGAAGGGGCGACTTTCAAATGAGGCAATCAACTATGTTAATTGTTGTAAGCTGCCACCATTTAGCATGGCCGAGGGCACTGCCACCGTCATTTCTTAGATACTGGCGGACGGGTACAGGGTGGACTTCCAGTAGGAGAGAGCGGGATCTTTTATTTATTTATTAAAGAAGCAAGGAGTGTCCTGACTGGGTGGATAATAAATGCCTCCCTAAAACAGGGCATTTTCCCCCTGAAGCTGGAGACAATTATTTGAAGAAACCAGTGTTAAAGAAATCGGCTTCAGATGCAAATAAAATACAGAACTATAGATTAATTTCAAATTTGCCTAACCTGAGCACATTGAGCCTGAGCACTATCCTAGCAGTTATTTATTATCTTTTATGAATTCATGTGAGACACTGGACTTGTGAATCAGGGCTTAGCTTGACTTTTAGCACTGAAATTACATCGTTATCCTTGCTTGATGGTTTATTGAGAAATCAATATTCTAAGAAGGTCTCTACAGTGGTCCTGCTAGATTTGATGGCAGCCTTCGACGTTATAGATCAGAGGGAGTTGTTATGTAGTTTGATATCCTAGGATGTCAAGGATCGTTCTCGGAGTGTGTCCTCCAAGAGAGATTTGCCATCACCGTGAAATCTAGCATGTGAGGTTCCTCAGAACATTATTCTATCTCCAATATTTTTAACCTCACTGAACCATTTTTAAAATGTTTGCTGTTTTAAACATACAGACTTAAGCATTCATTTCCCCATCTGCATGACCTATACAAGTAATCCTTGATGTCTTTTATCCTATCCCTCTCTCACATTCCTTCAGTCACACACCTCAAGTTCACTTCTACTCCACGTCAATTTATAATTGAGCCATAGAGCCCAACAATACAATTCGCTAAGCAAATACACGGTATCTCAACAACAATCCAAGACAGATACTCTAACCTTAGTGATGCATATGTTTCTATGAAACGCCTGTTCATATGACTCTATGTAGCAAGTTTTGTAAATAGTTTGTAAATAGTTTACCCCTGTTATCCAAGTTTTTTTGCCCTGTTATCTGTAAACTCATACGTGTTAGCTGTATTGAGCTTTTCTGTTCCATGTAAACCGCGCTGATGCTGAATAGTGCGGTATATAAGAAACTGTAAATAAATAAATAAATAATTGCATGCAAACCATTTAATAAATAGACACCTCTCATCTGTAGAAACACACTGCATACATCCATGGGATTATGTACTATTAATATGCCACTATATAGTGCAGCAAAGCTTGTTAGCATAAGCAGATCCAAGCCTGAGCAATGGGTCAGAGGCCATTTATTTGCACGAGATTGAAAACTTTTTCTATAGTTGGCCATTTACTTTGGAACAGTCTGCCATCTGAGCTCTGACAAATTGATTCATATCTATAATATAGGAAGAAAGTAAAAGCCTAATTTTTTCTCTCAGGCTTTTAGGTCTTATTTGTTACACGTGTAGGCTATGACTACAGAAAGAGGCATGAATACATGTAATCATTTTGGGTCCATCCTTTGCCTTGCTGCAGAAAACATAGCTGGCTCTGTGCTTTATGTAGATTGGTTTGTATATACCTGCTTTTGTTAGTCTGCTTGTATTTTTTAATATATTGTATTTTATGGGGTCAGTATTCAAAAGGGCTTATAGGATTAACAGGACCTGCTAAAGAGATAAAGCCCGCTAAGAGGGATATTTAGCAGCTGAATTTTGCCGGTATCTGGCTAATATTGGCACTGACTGCTAAAGCTGGATACTCAGTGCCGGCCGGCATCTGCACACCAGTGCTGAAGAGACATATTTTATTTAGCATTTTGGCATTCGAGAAAAAGAGCGACTACCATGGCTGGATATTGACGCCTCTGTTTTTACTTTGGAACCTGGCAAGAGCAAGCCTGCGTTCTACTGGCAATCGATAAATACAATTACATTACCTCTAAAGCATTGCTCAGGTCATGTCCGTTATTTTGCATAAATAGCAACATTGACTATTGAGGCTATGGAGATTTTAAAGATATACAATATCCAGCGCAGGCAAACTACACGGCAACATCAGCGAGCAGGACTCATTCCTACTGCTTACTCATACAGCAGCTCTGGTCGGCACTCCTATATACAGTCATTGCACTGTCACACAGGCCAATGTCAATCACCCCCCATAGACAATCTTAGGGATGCGGTAGCCAAGTTTCCCGAGTCCTATCAAGATTCCCATATACACTGAGCCGTAAAAGACAATCGTGGAAGATAGTCAACCCTCACGGCAAGGTATTTCTACTGCTGCTGCTGCTCTCTCCAAGTTCTTGTGTGATTGGATTCTTCTAGACCCAAAATATTTTTAAAGAGTTATCATGTGCAATGTTGAGAGGGAAACGTAAAATAAATACTAGAAATGGTGTGCTCTCCTTCTTATGTGTTTATTGATGGTAATAGATAGAAATCCATTTTTTCTCTAGCTGTTTAACTCCATGTCTGTATCCGTCTGTGGAGTCATGAGCGCTATAGTGGTATCCATCAGTCCACAAAGGCAGTTACTGAGCCTATGTTTGACCTTTGGAAAACTCAGGGGCATATTTACTAAACAGCGGTAGCAATTAACACAGGGCAACTGCAGATAATGCAGCCAATTTCTGCACTATCTGCAGGTGTGGGCAGGATTAGGTGAAGAGTGGGCATGTCTGCAACACCCCAGGCTTCAATAGCATGCAGTAACTGGACAATGCAAGAAGAATTACATCATTTTGTTTGTGTCTCTGCTGGTGCTTTTGGCAATCAGTCAGATCAGTGCGTTTGAACATATCTGAGGCAACGGTGATTGAACAGTCAACAGACACTGCTAGGTCCATGTGCCTAATCCAAGTTAGCATCAGCCACGGGATGTTCAGAGACTTTGCCAACCCAGTTCCAAAGTTCTGGTACAAGAGGAGGGCCAATGCCTACTGGGGAAAGACAAGTAGGCAAATCCATATTGAAATGAAACTTGGGAAGGGTAATTTTGTAAACCTTTTTTTGTGCATAAAATGCCTCATACAATTAGGTCAAACCTAAAAGTATGCATGGTGCAAGCCGGGGTGTATTTGTAGAGTAGGTGTGCTTAGGGGAGGAGTTCAAGCAGAGTGTGGGTGGAGCTATGATTAATCCTTGTATTTTATAAAATACACGCATACATAAGTAAAGTATGCCTTGCATACAGGCCTGCTCTCAAGAGCAGATGTAATGTCCACACCTTCAATCTAGCTGTGATTCCTGCAGAATTTGTGCAAATATTTTATAAAGACATATAGAGGCCTCTGTGTCTTTATAAAATACCTCCCTGCCCTGTTAACCTGGGTGTCCTGTCATAAAATCACTCCAAAAATGTGCTGCATAACTCAGAAATAGGGGGAGGATTACTCTAAACCCCCAGGTAAAGGGGTTTCTTGATTTTCAAGAGCTTCCCCACCCCAAACCCTATACCCCAGAACTGCCCAACCACACCACAAACTGCCTCACACCAAAAGAAATTACACTCCTGCAACTGTCCCGCCATCCTGCAAACTACCCTATTCTAAAAAACTACCCCTCACAATTATCCATCTCCCCCCAAACTGCCCTACCCCTAAAAACTACTCCCACCACTTCCCCACCACCCCGCTAACTGCCCCATCCCCAACAAATACCTCTGCAACTGTGCTATCACTTCATAAACCACTCATTCTTGTAATAATACATCCCCTCCGCAAACTAACCCACAATCTGCAGCTTATTCCTACAGATACAACACATGTAGCACAAATACAGAGCACAACAGAGATGCCCACATCCACATTCAGATCACAAACATACACACAAACACACACTCACATCAACACATACACACAAACATCTTCACATAGAGGGATTACAAATAATTCCCTAGCTCTGATATACTGCATTTTGAGTTAATCAAATATATATTTAATTTTCTTTGTGTTTAATTCTACCATTAAACCTACTGGGGGAACTGCACTGATTTTTTATTGATTTCTGTGTGTACGGCTAACTAATATCTGTTGCCATGGGCAGGGTTAGATTAAGGCACTGGCAAAGTTTAGGGGGGAGGGAGGATGTGTTATGAGATGTGCTCAAGGCTTAGAAGGTTAGGATTGCAAACAGTTTGGCTTTTTTTCAGGATTCTACAGATTTTTACATTAATGTCTGCAATCTAGAAGGATGGCTAACATGTCAGGACATTGTTCAAAGTCTAAACTCTATCTGCAGATCTCCAATTCTCGCCTAGATAAGTGAGCCCGCCCTCCCTGCTTTCAGTGTTAATAGCAACACAGACTGTGGATAGGGTCCAGGCAATGAGAAAGTTATGGGAGTGGAGTCCCGGAAAGTGCCCTAATTACAGAAAAGGAGTTGATGGTTGGGGGACGTTTATGCAGCTGATGGGAGATGGAATAGAAATGAAGCCCCCTCCCCCCCCCCCCCAAAAAAAAATGCCCCAAATGTATTTCTATGGGAAAAACAGCTCCAGCAACATTCCCATAGAAAATGTTGATTCACAGTAACATAGCAATTTTGACATTACTCCTTCCAAACAATCCTCTCCTCTCATCACAGACAGACAACCAACACAAATGCAAATACATGCACAAACAAGCAAGCATTCATGCACACACATACAAACATTTATTTATTTAACAGGTTTTTTATACTGTTTTATCATTTCGGTCAAAATGACATATTGTAACTTAACTTGGTAATGTATATTAAACAAGGACATTGATAAATTGGATTTTTCTGAGGCAATGGAGGGTTAAGTGACTTGCCCAAGGCCACAAGGAGTGCTAGTGGGAATCGAACCCTGGTCTCTGGGTTCACCAAACCATTAGGCTACTCCTCCACCAGAGTTTAATTTCCATGCCTTCACTGGTCCTGACACACAAACACGCACATGCATGCATCCAACCACACACAGACATACCAGCCTCAAATTACACACACACACACGGATTGGAAAAAAAACTCCATGAACCATGCTCTGTATGCTTTCCCCACTTTTGTTCATTATCTTTGGGGATTTTTTCAGAGTTTCAGGTTTTTAGTTATTCTAGAAACTTCTAGGAGTCTCATGGGTCCCCTCTGATTTGAACATCTGTTGGGGGCTCTTGCCATACTGCACCAAGTTGACATTAAACCATGCTATCCAGGAAAACTCTTGTCAAACAAACATATAAATCTGGAAAGCTAAAATGTATAACTTTCAAAGCATATATCCGTTTGCATGACAAAGAGGCCCAGAGGATCTTAGCAAATGCTAAAACAAATGGCACAGACTGCTGGCCCGCTTTTCCTATGTACACGCAGCTGTCAGGGCTGGACTAGCCGCTTCTCGATTATGCAAGGAACTTGTAAACACAAACGATGGCTTAAACAGCCAAGCAGACAACCTGACTTGGCTGAGGACTTTCCAAAAATGAATCCATACATGGTTTAATTTTATTTTTTCATGCATCATTACCATTGCTGCTAAATTCTATTTTCCATGTGCTGGCAATCCTCTTCATAGTACTTCACCAAGCCAAAATGTTTGAAATAATACTTTTAAGGAAAAACGAAATAGTTTATAAGTAAAATAGCTCTAGAAAATATACACTTGCATTTCTTGGATGTTGAAAGCACTTGCGCTTTGAGGTACGTGCATACTTTTTATTTAATTGCACGCCACTGTGTGTGTGTGTCATTCCCTGGAAATAAAGCACACACTGTTCTCCTGGATCCTACACCTACCGCAATATAATTATCCATTAGTCTTCTATCCTTCTTCCATTCAGCTAGTTCCAAGGTGAGTCACACACACACACACACCCATCTCCATGGTTGCCTCGGTAGGAATAGTATGAAAAGTTTAATTTTCATGCCTTTACTGGTCCGGACTATAGAATATCCCACAGGATAGCAGATTGCTAGAGCTTCATGTAAGTGGTATAGATAGGTAGATAGAAATAGTTATAAATTATATTGTTGACAAAAGAAAGCTCCAAAATGGGAATAAACAATAGATGGTGAACAAAGGAGTATTACTTATGATCACGAAAGGGAAGAAAAAATGATGGGGTGTGGTATACAGTAATGAAAGCTGCATCCAGAGAGATGTTAAGCAGAAGCTGAGCCTGTTGAATAGGATCTATGTACTGAAAGACAAGATTTCCACAGGGTATAGCTGGGATAAGCAAACAAGAAAGACCGAGTAGACTGAACGAGGGAGACTATAGAAGGATAAGAGAAGGGCAAAGCAAGTGGGAACTGAGCCAGAAAGGATGTCTAAAACAAAGAGATTGATATACTAAAAATTTTGCAAAGGTTATTTCGCGGGCTAAAATCACTAATAGTGTTTTATTAGATGTAGCATGCACTCTTTCCACATATAGAAGGTGATTCTGTAATAGAGCGCCTAGGCGGGGTAAGCACCTTGCAGTCAGCGCGCCCTGCACTATTAGCACAGGTGCACTTAGCCCACACCTTCATAGGTGGAGTTAAATGCAGCCATGCTATTTTTATGCAGCGTTAGGGCAGGGTTCATTGTGCTAACTGCTGGAAACATGCTTTCCATGCTCCCAACTGTAAGCGTGGTGATGTTGCACCTAATGCACTATGGTTTTGAGCACTATCGGCATGTTAGTAAAAGGGCCGCCTAGCTATTCCTGCCTCAGAACAGGTTTACCTTTGTGCTCAGCATTCGGGTAAGCTAATTTATTTAAGGCACATGAGCCCAAATATTGTCTTTATAAAACTCTCCTGCCTAGGTGCCCTTTTATAAAATTACCCTCAACGAGAACAATTTTAAAATGAATTTCTGTGTATTAAGTAATGCTTTACAAGGACGGGCAAGGTCAGTTCTACATGCTCAAGTCTTTGGGGGTCATTTTATAAGGGGGTGCCTACTTTTAAGCGCCAAGTCTGTGCCTAACTGGGGGCTAATTTAATTATTGACGTTTGTGTGGCCACATACAAGCCTAAATGACCTCTAATAAAATGCGGCCGGCAGAAAAATATTCCCATTGCTGACTGGTATGTGCTTTGCATGGATGGCGTTTGGATGCAGCATACAAGTAGCTGCGTAAATTATAAGATACTATAATTTAGTCGCGTTCATGCAAAATCTAGCAAGAGCATATGCAGCAGCTCCAGGGCTGACGTAAAGGTCTGTACCTTGCCTCAAGGTAGGATTCCCGTCACTTCGGCTAGTATTTTATGAAACAGCAGTAGGTGCCTACTTGTTTATATAAAATAGGCTTAACATAGGCAACTTTAAAAAACCTTGAAATAGATGCCCTATTATATAATTAACCTTCATATGCAGAAATAGGCACTGACTGAATTAGCTGGGTGGAAGCATGTACGTGCAGGCTGACCGGGATCGGGTCCCAGGCCTGCACGTATAGGCCTAGTCGCGATTCTGAGCCCTGCGGGATCAGAATCATGTCTGCCCCTATGCATCCAATTCCGATCCGGCGCACAGGTGCATGGATGCCCAGATGGAATGCCGCTCTGTGTGAGCTTCTGCCACCAGTCTATGGCTCCATTTCCCAGAAGACTTCATAAAGGAATAAACTTCCACCATCGCACCAGCAGGTATTAGTATGTTTCTTCTGGTTGTTTTGATCCCCTCTACCTGCTCTCTGATTCTTATTTCCGTTCAGGGCCCATCTAGCTTGGGATCATTTCCCCTTCTGATGTGTGCACCTGCCTCTTTTACCAGAACTTGATTCTCTACCACTCTGGTATATACCTCGCTGTTATTTGTCTGAGTTGAGTTCCTACTACTCTTCAGATCTGTGATCCGGTTTTCCTTTGATGCTGTGGTCCTGCAGTTCTTCATGGTCAGCAAGGATCGCTCCAGCCACACACATGGTGACATCATCCATGATGGAGTCAGAGTGGTTCTTGTTTCCCAGGCCAGTAAAATTGAAGTAAAACCTTGCAGCCACACAGGAATTCCCATGCTCCTGACTGACCAAGGATCACCTCAGTCTATTTTTATCCACCTCAGTAGCGGACATGTTCTATGCTTCTCTCCCTCAATTCTTCTAAAACACCTTCACAGAGTTCAGTTTCATGGAGCTAGTCTTCAGCCTGGTTTCAAAAGATGCCCATGCTGTGCTAAAAAGATATTACTCATGGACTCTCACATGGAGTGCCTCAGATGCATGGGGCCTGACCATAAGGTAGAAGACTGCCCCAGCTGCTCTAAAATGTCCCCCTGGACCCTGAAGTACCGGCAGTACAAGCTCCGTGATTACCTGAAATCCGAGGGCAGAAGAGACTCTCACTCCCCAGCTGACCACCCCCCCCCCCCCCTCCTCTTGCCAAGCAGACAAATGCTCGGCCTCTAACAGCTCCAGCAGGGCTGAAAGTGCAAGGAAAGCCATTAAAAGTGCTAAAGCAGCACTACATGGCTCCAAGGCTCCCGATGGCACCAGTCACTATGCACCCACCGGCTCCAATAGATCCACCCCCTGGGCTGCCTCCTCCAATGATGCTGAACTACTACTAATAATTATCATTTGTATAGCGCTATAAGGCATATGCAGCACTGTACATATAGATGCAAGACACAGTCCCTGCTCATCAGAGCTTACAATCTAATCAAGACAAAACACGTGGAGGCTAATTCCAGAACATGCACATCCGTCCCGTGGGCACATCCAAATTGAAAACAGGGCTGATTTGTACGTGAGTCCACAGCCGCAGGGATAGACATAGCCATGGTTCCAGAATAGGAGACATAGATGTGTTCTGCACGGTGCAAACAAAGCATAATGGTGTACAAGAGAAAGGTATATGCAGTCAACGGCTGGGTATGTCCTCACATCCACCATATTCAGAAATGATAGACGTATTCGATCCTGACCGACTCCACGATATACCCACAAACGACCATGCCTCCTCTGTAAAACACACATCTCCTAAGGCACTGTGCTTACTGACAGTGTTGTGCTGATGCAATATACACAAGAGCTGATGGTATATAAATGTCAATGCAAAATAGACGATATACTCCAGTCTGTTGCATGCACAGAACAATGCAAGTTAGCTCAGGCTCTCTAAGATAGTACGAAAGCAAGTAGAAGGCAATATGTGTGACATGTGCTGCATTGCATCACAACATACATGGCAGTATTTATTTATTTTATATTCTCTTATATACTGCGCTATTTTCCATCAGTGTGGTTTACATTGAACAAACTGAAATTACATTGAACAGGGCATTATAACTTGGAGATAACTATTTTACAGGAAACATGTGCTATGGAGGGTTAAGTGGCTTGCCAAGACCACAAAGAGCACCTGTGGGACTAGAAACCCCAGTCCTTCCGGCCCAAGGTTGCTGTCCTCTAGTGGGATTTGAACCCCAGACCTTCCAGCCTGAAGTACCTTGCCCCAACCACTAGGCCACTCCTCCACTCCCTAGTAGATACCTCCCTAGTTCTGCATGTTTTGGTCATCTCAGGAAAACGTCTGTACAATGCTAAGTCAGGACAAAAAAGGAGCAGGTCACACCACACCTTGGAAGACAGAGCTGTATTGGTACCTGAGAGATCACCCTACAATGTTTCAGCAATAGCCTTCTCAGGGGTATATAGACCTCTGGAAAAATAAAAAATCATTTAAAAAATATATATAAATAAATTAGTCAAACATTAAACATGCAGCAATTAATACAAACAAGAAAGTGAACACATAATGTTAAGAACATAAGATATGCCATACTGGGTCAGACCAAGGTCCATCAAGCCCAGTATCCTGTTTCCAATAGTGGCCAATCTAGGTCATAAGTACCTAGCAGTATCCCCAAGAGACACAGGTTCCACAATCATTGTATTGGGTCAAGCATTGATATCCTGGGTCCCTTTTTAATAATGGTTTATGGACCTTTCCTCCAGGAACTTGTCCAAACCTTTTTTAAATCCATCTACACCAACAGCCCTTACTACATCCTCCGGTAACAAATTCCAGAGTTTGATTACACGTTGAGTGAAAAAATATTTTTTCTTATTTGTCTTAAATAGTTTACCCTGTAGCTTCATTACATGTCCCCTAGCCTTTCTATATTCTGATAGCATAAACAATCGATCTACGTTTACCCGTTCCACTCCATTCATTAATTTATAGACCTCTATCATATCTCCCCTCAGCCGTCTCTTTTCCAGGTTGAAGAGCCCTAACCTTTGTAGCCTCTCTTCATAGGAGTAGCCTTCAATCCCCTTTAGCATTTTGGTGGCTCTTCTCTGTACCTTTTCTAATAACGCTATATCCTTTTTAAGATACGGCGAACAGAATTGCACACAATATTCAAGGTGCGGTTGTATCATGGAACGATACAGAGGCATTATAATATCCTTTGTTTTATTTTCCATTCCTTTCCTTAGGATACCTAGCATTCTATTTGCTTTCTTGGCCGCCGCTGCACACTGGGCGGAGCGTTTTAACATGTTATCCACGATGACTCCTAAATCTTTTTCCAGGGTGGTGGTTCCCAATGTGGAACCTTGCATCGTGTAACCATAGTTTGGGTTCTTCTTTCCTAGGTGCATAACTTTGCACTTGTCCACATTAAATTTCATCTGCCATTTGGATGCCCAGTCTTCCAATTTTTGCAGATCCTCCTGCAGTTTTCCACAATCCTCTTGGGTTTTAACAACTTTAAACAGTTTTGTGTCGTCTGCAAATTTGATAACCTCACTAGTTATTCCCTTTTCCAGGTCATTTATGTTAATTACAAACTTCATGTAATGTAAAAAATGTCCAACTAGTGGAAAGCCACTTTAAATACATAGGGGTATGTTTACTAAAACCCCGTTAGGGTGCGCAGCGCGCTAGTGTGCGGATGCCATATAAGGAGTGGGCGTTTCAGTCAGAAAAAAGCAAAACCGGGATTAATCATGCGCTAATGTGCGCTGTGCTCAAGTGCGCCCCGCACATTAGCGCATGAGAAAGTTGCGCGGGAAGCATAAGTGGCGCGCTGATGTGCAAGCACAAAAACAGAGCCACAGTACAATGGTTAAGACACTGACCAATAGTGCATGGATCATGGGTTCAATCCCCCACTGTGCCCAATGAAGAAGGCTGGCTGAGGCATTACCTATTATGGGGAAGATTGCTTTAAGAGGCATTTTATTTTTATTTTAATTATCTCTACTAGCAAACGCATTCTCAAAGCGTGTTAACATAAGGCGCCCCATAAGGCACATTTTAAAGAGCACTGTCCGCCAAGGCACCCTAGAATGTTGCTTATAGGGCGCTTGATAGGGTGCCGTATGAGGTACCGCAAGGTCACAGCACTGTTTTTGATGGCAGCACTGTGCAGTTTAAGGAATGAAAATCATAAGTAGGTGCACTGACATGCAAGGAGGAGCAGCAGTGTAGCACAATGGTTAAGACACTGACCAATGATGGAGGAGTCATGGGTTCAATCCCCCACTGTGCCTAATGAAGAAGGCTGGTTAGGGCATTACCTGTTATAGGTAATATTGCTGTAGGGGGCATTTTATTTTTATTTTAATTAGTGCTGCCAGCAAACACACCCTCAAAGTATTGTAACATAAGGTGCTGCATAAGGCACCTCATAGGATACCCCATAGGGCACATTTTAAAGTGCACTGTCCGCCACGGCACCCTACAATGTTGCTGAAAGGCTATGAGGCACAGCAAGGTTATAGCACTGTGTTTGATGGCAGCACTGTGCATTTAAACGCATGGAAATCTGAAGTAGGTGCGCTGACATGCAAGAAAGAACAGCAGTGTAGCACAATGGTTAAGGCACTGAGTGCTGATACAGGGGTCATGAGTTTGCTCCCCAGTGTGCCTAATATGTAAGGCTGGCTGAGGCATCAGCTTTGCAATGTATGTATTGTTTCCTGCAGCACTTTATTTGTATTTTATTAATTGCTGCCAGCAAACATGCCCTCATGTGCCGTAATTGAAGGTGCCGCATAAGGCACCCTATAAGGCACTCCATAGGGCACATTATAAAGTGCACTATCCACCACGGCACCCTAAAATGTCCCCTATAGGGCACCCTATAAGTCGCTCCACAGGATAACGTATAGTGCACCTTATATGGACGGTAACCATAAGGTGCCCTATAGGGCGCCCTATAAAGCGCCCTCAGAGGCACCTTATGGGTACAGTACGCTGAGAGTGTTTTTGCTGGCAGCAATAATGTACATGAAAAAGAGATAATGCTTTGGACAGCCCTATCAAATAACCCCACTGTGGGTCTAAACCCATGATCTCTGGCTCCACAGGCAGTGAAGTAACCAGTGGGCTACAGCTCTATAGCTGCTAGTAAGCCCCTGGCTGGCTGTAGAGGGACTGCACGTCACCACACAGACAGTCTGCTGTGGTCACCAGGATAGGGTTAGGCCACCCGTACCCATGATGCACTGCACATGCAAATCAGCTGTCCACAGATGAACACAAGATGGGGTATGCACCCCCACAACACCTCGGCCTGGTAGGGGGAACTGACCATGTCCACCCCACAGCACCTCGGCCTGGTAGGGGGTACTGACCGTGTGTGTTACTGGCACAGAGTAGCTACACACCATCACATTGTGCGGGTACTGTGCTCACCCTGAGTGTGCGGTGGGGCGCCCAGCACCAGGTCCACAGCACCTTCCATGGCAGAAATAGGCCATGCTGCAGGTCTCCAGCAGTGCTAATGTGTGAGATAGGTAGTTTCTGCAGAAACACCTTGGATATATCTGTCTGTCTCAGTCAGGTGTAGCCCCCATGGACCCCCAGGAGGATCATGCACCACCACCACCACCACCTCCACCTCCTCCTCCTCCTCCTCCTCCTCCTCCTCCAGGGCTGAGGGTGGCAAACATGGTCTCCCATCAACAGATGCACATTCTACCTCCCAGCAATGGTGGCAGTAGAGGGGACCATCAACCCCAGTTCTGCTGGGGAACAGACACCCTATAGGGCAGTCAATGCAGCTCTGTACACATCCATAACACAATAGCAGACAGACATTAGGCCTGGATATGCTAAGCTGCACCTCACCACTATCTGATATTCTCCTGCAGCAAGCCTTCAGCCACTGCACCCTGCAAGGCGCTCCATCAAGACACATACCAGCTGCAAACAGTCTGCTAGCTAGTCCATAGTGCATGGTCCTGGTGGAAATGGGTGCACCCAGAACTGGGATGTCAGCATACACAACAAGCAGATAAGTCAGTAACTGGGCTCCAAAAGGAAAACCATAAATATCACATGAAAGAAATACTACATAGCACTATGGGGGTGCCTAGCCATGCTGTGGTCACTGCACAGTCAGGGTGAGAGTGATCTCCCAGCAGGACATGCTGAGGCCACCCTGTCTGTGTAGGTGGTGGCCAGGCACTAAAATGTCCCAGCCAGTGCCCTATGCCCTGTGCAGATGCATCCTGGCCAGGCCACCCTGTCCGGGCTATACCCATGGTACCTTGCTCCTCATTATGCACATTGGCAGGCCAATACTGGCAACAGTGCTGGCAGTGTGGGCTGTGGAGGGTGTTTGCAGCCACCACACACTGGATAGACAGACAGACACCCCCACACCTATGCCAGCATTGTGCTACTATAGAGGAGTTTAGCAGCCCTGGCCACCACACCAGTCCTGGGCACAGTACAGGCATGGATATGGTACGCAATACTGTTGGGGGTCACTCCCCAGGGTGGTAAACACTGTCAGAGACCAGACCTGAAGTACACTCCACAGACATCAGAAAGATTGTCATGATGGAGCTCAATGAGCAAACTGTGCTTAACGTAGGAATTGCTATCTGCCAGTAATCATAGGAAATGTTTGATAGCTTTGTACCGTATACCCAGGTGTAGGGTGGCATTGCTAAGGTATGCAAGTGCTAGTATTGGGAGATGCACGCAGGTCCCAATGTCCTGCCTCTCCAGGAGGCATTGGCTGATGGGGCCTGTGGGTGTGGGTGTGTCTGCCCCTGTTGGCTGCTGCTTTACAGCAGAGGTTCCCAACTCCAGTCCTGGTGTGCCAAACACTGTTCGGGTTTTCATGCTGTCCCTCATGAATATGCATGAGATACATCTGCATACCATGGGGGTGGTGCATAGATATGCAGCACAGGCATCTTTATTAGAGGCAGCATGGAACCTGAATGGTGTTTGGCCCTCCAGGACTGCATTTGGGAGACTCTGCTCTAGGTAATGCGCCTGTTTATAGTGTCTGGGCTCTGTAGGGTAAAATATAGGCGTATTAACCATGCGTATGTTCTCTGCAATAAAGGTTTGTCCTTACTATCACGGTTTAGTTGTGGGAAAAATATGTGGACTGAATTGGCAGTAGCCCCACCTGGGGTTTGGACCTGTGACCTTCTGTTCTTGCACACACTGTCTGTGTGCACTGCACCACCGTGTTGTCACAGTTATGCTACATTTCCTGGGGATTCCATGACTGTACATCCGACAGGGACTGTTTGTTGCAGTGCACGGCACCCACCTGGACAGGGCTAGGCCATGGTCTGCTGTGGCCACCAGCTGCTGCCACCTCCACCACCAGTACCGCTCCATCCTTAGATTGGAGACAGCATAAACCCTGAAGGTTTTGTGGCCCTCCAGGACTGCATTTGGGGGAATCTGCTCTAGGTAATGTGCATGTTTCTGGTGTCTGTGCTCTGTAGGGTAAAATAGAGGTGTTTGAGCCATGCTTATGTTCTCTGCAATAAAGGTTCGTCTTTACTATCACAATATAGTTGTGGGTAAAATATGGGGACTGGATTGGCAGGAGCCCCAGCTGGGGATTGAACCTGTGACCTTCTGTCTCCAAACACACTGGTTGTGTGCACTGCACCACCGTGTTGCCACAGAGACAGTGCATTCCCTGATGATACCATGACTGTTTGTCCGGCAGGGCCTGTCTGTTGCAGTGCATTGCACCCACCTACACAGGGCTAGGCCATGGTCTGCTCTGGGCAGCTGCCATTGCCCCCCTCCACCTCCAGTACCCCTGTGCCACCATGCTGACATGCCCTTCTGGTGGTGGTGCTGGTGGTACGCAGTCTCAGGCCATCCTGTTTGCGGGTAGGCGGCTGCCTATAGTGCGGGTTCTGGGGTAGGGGTGCCTGCATATCTGTCCGCACGTCCCCCAATCACTGCCTGCCAATGTTCTGTGCCCTTGGGGGTACCTGCTGGGTACTATCCCCTGTGACACTGTGCTAAACACTCTCGTGCCCATGTTGGGCCCTCATCAGTTGCTGTCTGGCTAATGTTTAGTTTCAGCATTCCTAAGTGCCATCTAGGCATCTGCCTAGTCCGCACTGTGCCCCAGCTGCACCACAGCATGTGCCGCCTGCAGCCCTCTGAATCCCCTTTCCCAGCATCTGTCCAGTTGCCCATTACGACATGCCTGCCCTGCTGTTGTGGAACATGTGCATGCCATAGGTAACCTGTCCAATGGAGAGGGAAACCCTGATCAGTGCTATTTCACTGTGGGATCATTCACCTTGTATGGGGACGGAGCGTAGACCCTTCTAAAATTCATATTTATTTTTTGGGGCTTTCTTGGGAGTGTTTTCTGATGTTTCCCATTACTATCACTATTGCCCAGCTTTATTATAATTTTATTATATTTTGTTGGGGTCATTTTTGATGTTTATTTGCCCTTTTGTTCCGTGCACATGTATCACACTGCTCACTTTTTGTAGGTTTCCCTGGTTTTGAGTTACATTGCTTACAGAAATGGTTTCTCTTCCCTTTAAATCGGTTCTATCACGAGGTTTTCACTCGCGGTATTTTTTTACTTGAATTTCAGCCCCGCTCCTGTGCGGGGAGCCTCTCCCCTCCCACTCTCCACCCATTGACCCCTTCTCTCCGCCCCTGGGGAGCCTTCCTCCGCCCTCCGGGAGCCTTTCCACGCCTCTATCTCACATCAGCGCGCCGCGCACATGAGCGGGCATTTTAGTGCAGCGCGCACATGTGCGGGGCACAAAAATGCATCATTAGCATGCGCTAAGGTACCGTAGCGCACGCTATTGTGCGCCACGCACTTGAGCGCAGTTAAGTAAACATACCCCATAGAGACATATCAATAAATAATAAGAACAATAGTAATCAATATATCATAAATCAATATGAAACTCATAAAAACATCTAAGAAACAATAAAATTACACATATAAACATTCAAAAATATGAAAAACACCAAGAGCTGATAACACTTATACATTTTTAATACATGCTAATACAATGATAAAAAGACTGCCTTATAATCTCCAAATTAAAAAGGAGTAAAATTGTGTTAGATATATGAAAAAAAACATATGAGACAATAAATAGACGAGAATGACCATCAAGCTGGGTAGACGGTGACCATAAACTTGCCAGAGAGGAGGGACCTAATCATACTGTATGCTCTCTTGATTGAATATAACCTGTATACCTATGGTACACAACAGCAGGGAAATAATATAATCAAGTTCTCAATATTAATGTATAGTTTCTTCATTGTGGAATCAAGTCCTATCCATATAGTGCCAACTGGCTATCTCAAGGAGTTCTGAAGGCTAACTATATTCTATTAGATCAATAGAGAATCAAGTCCTATCTATATAAGGACGACTGACTATCTCAGGGGATTATGAGAGCTAATTATATTCAATTGGATCTATTAGATTCTTTGTTAAGAGAATACGTGGTCAGCATTTATCCTTATGAGCTGTCATATCTCCACTACAGCAGGGCTTGAGCGAAGGATGAATAACACATACCATCTCAACTGATCTGTTGACAATATTTAGCAGGACTCTACTGACCTAATCACCTATTTGCAACACCTATATCGCCAATACTTTAAATGTCTAGAAAGACCCTAATATTTATAAACCCATACTTGTGTTATGTGTTTCATGAACAGATATAATCAGACCTTGGCAGGAGGAGAACTAGAGCTAAAATGGATGCTCGCACCTCCGACCGCTCTTAAGAAGCACCTCACTCACATGCTTGGTTTAACTACAGGGCTATATAGCATGGTATTAAACACATGTCCATTTGTGCGAAACATATAAGATTGTATTCCTGAACCACAAGCGTACTATTTAGAAGGCCAGACCTTGGATGCTCTTTTCTTTTCTATTTTTTTCAAGAAACCTAGCCTAACAATAGTAGCGCAGAATCTGTGCTGCATGCTAACGCCGCGAGCGGTCTCTAGCCCATCATAACCAGCCACATGCAAAGCCCTTTTCTCCAACATAACTCGCAAATATTAAGTGGAAAACCATCCACTGTAGAAGATCCATGTGACCAACATCAACCTTATGTGTCTTGGAAACTACATAGCAAATTTCAATTGTGAGCCTTAGAAGCAACGCTCCAGCTTAAACTTTTGAAAAGCGCCTTGCTCACATGAGTAAAATATAATAAAATACATGCCCTTCGAAATTCCTTATACGTTCACATAAAACTCATACCAGATGTGATATCTGTACTTACTGCTGCAATGTGCACCAAACAAAAAGCACTTTGCAGATGAAGACCTCTGAAAAGAAGAAACAACCCACTGCATGTCAGATATTCAAAGGAGGCAGGCCGACATCACATGTCATCCCTTAAATATTCATAAGTGGGTGGTACATATGGACATCCTCGTGAGTGGGCATCCCAAATTATAGCATACTAATCCGCCAAGAGAGCACATAGGCTGTTTGTATATTTATATATATAATGAACGACTGATCACCTTTAGCAACATAGAAAAAAACTTTCTATTTCCATGCAGCATATGTGATAGAAAAATGCTGCAAGCTGATAGACCATTGCTCGAGCACCAAACATGCTAAGCAAAACTGACAAGCAAATCTAAAGATCCTGGTGGCAAAGAGGGGTACTCAAAAGTCGGGGATGTCATTTGATTGTCAGAAGGGACCTGGCCATCATCCATTTTCTTTCCCAAGGTCAGCGATCATGCTTTATCATACCATCTCACAACTCATGCTCCAATCTCTGGTCATGTTCCAATCTCATAGGATCACCAACAGGCAGTAGGTGTCTGTATATCCAATCATACATCCTTCAGTAAGAAATGTATGTGGGGATGGTATATTCACATATATATACTGACACATCCATACATACACACACACATATATAAATAAATGTGCATGCGCGCGCGCACGCACACACACACACACACATATATATATATATATACAGTATATATATGTATACACACACACACACACACATGCCTACACCTTCTTGTGTGGACATGAGCACATAGCAAAGGCCAGCTATGGGAGAAAAAACTACAAAAAAGCGGAAAGGTCAGATTCTAGGTTCAACCCTAAGAGGGCCATAGAGTTCATCTGAAAAATGTATCTTTGCTCAAGCCGTAATAATGTTTTATCCATGTCCTCTCCAGGCCAGTGTGGATATATCTGTTTTAGCACAATGAATTTAAGATCTGTAAGGTTATATGATAATTCACGTCAATGTGCAACTAATGATTTCTGTGGAATACCATGTTTAATACAACTTTAATGCTCCACAATCCATGTTCAAACTGATCTTTTGGTTTTCCCTATATATATTAATTTGTAAGCGCACAGGATGGCATATATCACATTCTCCATATTGCAGTTGGTAAATGTAGACAGGAAAAACCACACCCCCATTAGTGGATGTATGAAAACGTCTTTGATAGTGATGGCATGAGAGCACACTGAACTTGAAACACTTGATTTTCGGCGCGGAACTGGCAGAGCTGATGGTACTACAAGACCAGAAAGATTCTGGTTTCTTTTATATGCTATGGGTACATGTTGTTTCGCAAAAGCAGGTATAGTCTCAAGGATATGCCTTTCCTCCTTAATTATTCTAGAGATCTGTCTTGAAAACGTAGAAAAAAGCAGTGGACAAATAAATCTGTCCTTTTTAGATTTAACCTTATTAGTAATCAAACTTTCTCGTTTTGTAAATTATGCTCTAGAAAAGGCTTTATCTGTGCATTGCTTAGGGTATCTCTTCTCAGGAAAAAGTCTAGCAAGATCCAATCCATTCACCTCAAAATCTTCCTGGTTCATACATACTCACCTAACCCGAATGGATATGTGTTGACATTTAGCTATGGTGCCTCTGTTCTGTTTTTCCTGCCCAATTACACCGGTACATGGTGATGCCGCAGTAAACCCTACAGTCCAGGTACCAGCGAGCCATTCCTGTCCCCCCCAGATAATGTGGATAAGTACACTAGATCCTCCCAAGCAACACGCAAACCCCACACACACTCACACTCTCATGTAGTCTCAAAAATGCATGCTTCTGCACAGAACATGCCCAGCACCTTAAAACTACAGCTGGTATAACGTTATAGCATGGCATCTCAGGACTCCATTACCATTCAGATATTTTTGGCATGTGAATTGTTATGGACCCCTACTAAGTACAAGCAGTGCATGTCAGCATTGCCAGAATGAACACTGTGGCACTTCTTAATATTTATGTGGGGGTGTTTTTCAATGTGTCCTCATTGTACAACCTCCCCTCACCTCTGCTTTCTGTTCTGTACAACCACATCTTGTGTTTTCCCAGACAGCAGACACACCGGGGCACAACATAATTGTCACAGCCAATCTTCTAGCTCGGCTGCATTGCAGAACAGGGCGGAACATTTTCTAAGTCCAGTCCCTTTTCCCCGTTTCCACAGGATTAACTTAGACGTACACGGGTAACACTGATGATGTACATGGGCCTTTCCGGGATACGCTTTATACATCTCCATGGCTGGCCATGCCCCCTCTCCACCACTTCCCTCCCCCATTCTGCAATCCCCATGCTAGCGCCATGTACGTGCAGGGCTGCATGGCTTCGGCATACAGTTCTAGATGTTTTCGTGTGACACACGTCTATCCCTCACATCTAGGTTACTTATTCATGTTCTGGAATGACTCCCATAGTGAAACTGGGGACTAGAGCATGGTAAGATACACATAAGAAGTGGATAAGAGAGTGAGGGCATCAGTATCCAAAAGCGGTTTCAAAGAGGCGGGTTTTTAGCCTGGATTTGAATAGGGCTAGAGAAGGAGCCCGATGCACAGACTCAGGTGGTTTGTTCCAGGCATATGGAGCAGCAAGACTGAATGAATGAATCTGGAGTTGGTAGTGGTAGAGAAGGACACAGATAAAAGGGATCTGCCAGAGGAGCGGAGATTCCGAGGAAGGGTGTAGAGTGAGATAAGAGAGGAAGGGTAGTGAGGAGCCGCAGAGTGAGTGCACTTGTAGGTAAATAGGAGAAGTTTGAACTGGATGTGGAAACTGATAGGGAGCCAGTGAAGTGGCTTGAGAAGAGGGGTTGCATGAGCATAGCGACACTGGCAGAAGATAAGTCATGCAGTTGAATTTTGAATAGATTGGAGAAAGATGATTCAGAGGAAGACCAGTGAGGAGCAGGTTACAATAGTCAAGGCAGGAGGTAACTAGTGAGTGGATAAGGGACTTAGTAATGTGAGTAGAAAGGAAGGAACACATTTTGCTTATGTTATAGAGAAAGAAGTGGCAGGTTTTGGCCATCTGTTGGATACGCCCAGACAAAAAGAAAGTAGAGCCAAAGATGACCCCAAGGTTGCAAACTGAGGAAACAGGGAAGAGTGTAGTGTCATCCACAAAAATAGAGGAGGGAAGAAGGGGGGAGATGGGTTTAGGGGGAAAGATAAGGATCTCAGTTTTGGCCATGTTCAATTTCAGATGGCAGTGAGACATCCAGGCAGCAATGTTAGATAAGCAGACAGATTCGGGACTGAATTCTCGGAGAGATTTCAGGCACAGAAAGGTAGATCTGAGAGTTATCAGTATAAAGATGGTACTGAAAACCATGGTAGGAAATAAGTGCACCAAGAGACTGAGTGTAGAGAGAGAAAAAAAGAGGTCCTAAGACAGAGCCCTGAGGTGCACCGACTGAAAGTGGGATGGCAATAGAGGAGGATCCACCAAAACATACACTGGGAGAGATAAGAAGAAACCTAGAACAGAACAGAGCCCCTAAATCAGCGGTTCTCAACCTGTGGGTCGCGACCCCCACGGGGGTCACGACAGGATTTAGCGGGGGTCGCCTCATTCCACTGTTGAAAAAAAAAAAAAAAAGCACACAAGTTGCTGCCGCTGCCGAGTCCACTTCTCGGCAGCAGCAAACTCACAGACTCCAATCTTCTGCAGCCACGGCTCCCTGTCTCTTAGGGAACCGCGGCTATGCCTGTAAAACCGTTGCACAGCCTTCCTGCCTCTCGACGGGCTCTGTGCAGCATTGTCCCGCCTCCAAAGGAAGTTGTTTACCACTTCCTTTGGAGGCGAGACAATGCTGCACGGAGCCCGTTTAGAGACAGAAAGGCTCCGCAACGGTTTTACAGGCATAGCCGCGGCTCCCTAAGAGACAGGGAGCCGTGGCTGCAGAAGAAGGAGGCAGACATGGGGAGAGGGGAGCAGGGAACCTGCAATGGGGCTGACATGGGGAAGAGGGGGCTGACATGGAGGGATGGATGGTGGGAGGGGGGCTGACATGGACAGGGGGGCTGACATGGAGGGAGGGGGACTGACATGGATGGATGGATGGAGGGAGGGAGAGGGGGCTGACATGGACAGAGGGGGGCTGACATGGACAAAGGGAAGAGACAGGGGGACGTACTGGACAGACGGGGGATAAATGCTGGACAGAGGGGAGAGACAGTGTGGGTTAGGATTATAATGGGCAGATGGGGGGCTAGGACTGGTAATGGGTTGATTAGGGAAGGCTAGGACTGGGAATGGACTGATCAAGGGGGTTGGGACTGGTAATGTGCTGATAGGGGGGTAGGACTGGTAATGGACTGATGGGGGGCTAGCATTAGAAATGAGCTGATCGGGGAGGTTAGGACTGGAAATGGGCTGAATAGAGAAGGCTAGGACTGGTAATGGACTGATGGGGGGGGGGGTAGGACTGGTAATGGGCTGATTAGGGGAGCCTAGCACTGGTAATGGGGTTGAGGAGGGACTAGCACTGGAAATGAGCTGATTAGGGGAGGCTAGGACTGGTAATGAGCTGATGGGGGGTAGGACTGGTATTGGGCTGATTAGGGGAGGTTAGCACTGGTAATGGGGTTGAGGGGGAACTAGCACTGGAAGCGAGCTCATTGTTGGGCTTCGACTGGGAATGGGCTAATTGTGGGGAGGGGAGGATAGAGCTGCTGGCGCTGGAAGAAAACTGGGGGCTAAGGCTACAAATGGGCTGATACGAGGGGATGGGAGAATGGAACTGGAAGGGAGTGGATCTGAGAGGGGCTGCCATGGTATTTGTACTAGAAGGGACTGGTCAGTGGGGAAGGAGGGGAACTGGAAGGGAATGGACACCAGTGGCAGTCATGGGAATGCAAGTTGACATTGGAAGGTACTGAGAGTGAGGACTGGAAAGGGGCTGATACTGGGGAGGGTTACTGGGACTAGAAATAGGCTGATGGAAAGAAGTGAAGAAAACGAAAGAAGAGATAAGAAATGGCAGATGGACCATAGACCACAGAAAGAGAGCTAAGAGAAGACAGGAAAGCAGAAGCCTCAGATGGGGATCCGCATGATCAGAGAATAAATTGGTCAGAAAACAAAGGTAGAAAAAATAATTTTATTTCATATTAGTGATTCGACTACAAAATCATCATAATTTTGAAATCAAATATTGTTACTTGTTATTATTAATTAGTTTTGGCTTAAATAAGTAAATTTTATAAATAAAAACATATTACAAAGGCCTATAATATATTCATAATTCAACAAATGATTACAGCGACAATGCGTTAATGGTAAAGGAAGAGAGACGCATTTCATTTTATCATTGGTAAAAGGGGTCACGGTACAAAAAAGGTTGAGAACCACTGCCCTAAATTCAAGTGATGACAGGGTATTGAGGAGACAGTAGTGGTCAACAGCGTTAAAGGCAGCAGAAAGGTCAAGAAGGGTGAGGATCGAGTAAAGGCCCTTGGATTTGGCGAGGAACAAGTCACTGGAGACTCAGACAAGAGCAGTTTCTATGGAATATAGAGGAAAAAAGTCAGACTGCAGTGGATACAGAAGGGCTTGAGAGGAAAGAAAGTCAAGACAATGGTGGTGAACTGCTCGTTCAAGTAGTTTTGAAGCAAAGGGGAGGAGAGAGATAGGCTGATAGCTGGAAGGACAGGCAGGGTCTAGTGAGAGATCTTTGAGGAGAGATGTCACCAGAGCATGCTTGAAGGCCACAGGAACAGTTGCTGTAGAAAGCAATACGTTAAGGATATGACAGATGGAAGGGATGACAGCAGAAGAGATAGAGCTTAGTAGATGGGTAGGAATGGGATCAGAGGAGCAGGTAGTCAATTTGGAGGAGGAGAGAAGATTTGTAGTTTCCTCCTCGGTGATTTCAGAAAAGGAAGAAAGAGTGACAGAAGATGGGGGAAGGATTTGGGATTGAAGAGGGGGAGGGGGAGGAGAACCTGTGGAGAATTCAAAGCTAATATTTTGGACTGTGTCATGAAAATAGTCAGGCAAGGTCTTGGCAGAAAGTGAAGGAAGGATTGAAGGAGGAGAGACCTTGAGGAAAGAGTTAAGCGTAGCAAAGAAACAGCGAGGGTCAGAAGCAAGAGAATAGTCAGATGGACGTAGTACTCTTGCTTGGTGAGTGCTATGGCTGACTGAAAAGAGGTTAGCATGAATTTGAAATGTAGGTGGACAGCAAGGGCACTCATAAGAACATAAGATATGCCATACTGGGTCAGACCAAGGTCCATCAAGCCCAGTATCCTGTTTCCAACAGTGGCCAATCTAGGTCATACGTACCTAGCAGTTTCCCCAAAAGACACAGGTTCTGCAATGCTTGTACTGGGTCAAGCATTGATATCCTGGGTCCCTTCTTAATAATGGTTTATGGACCTTTCCTCCAGGAACTTGTCCAAACCTTTTTTAAACCCAGCTACATTAACAGCCTTTACTACATCCTCCGGTAACAAATTCCAGAGTTTGATTACACGTTGAGTGAAAAAATATTTTCTTTCATTAGTCTTAAATAGTTTATCCTGTAGCTTCATTGTATGTCCCCTAGTCTTTCTATATTCTGATAACGTAAACAATCGATCTACGTGTACCCGTTCCACTCCGTTCATTAATTTATAGACTTCTATCATATCTCCCCTCAGCCATCTCTTTTCCAGGTTAAAGAGCCCTAACCTTTTTAGCCTTTCTTCATAGGAGTATCCTTCCATCCCCTTTACCATTTTGGTGGCTCTTCTCTGAACCTTTTCTAATATCGCTATATCCTTTTTAAGATACGGTGACCAGAATTGCACACAATATTCAAGGTGCGGTCTCACCATGGAACGGTATAGAGGCATTATAATATCTTTTGTTTTATTTTCCATTCCTTTCCTTATGATACCTAGCATTCTATTTGCTCTCTTGGCTGTCGCTGCACACTGGGCCAAGGGTTTTAACATGTTATCCACAATGACGCCTAAATCTTTTTCCTGGGTGGTGGTTTCTAATGTGGAGCCTTGCATCGTGTAACCATAGTTTGGGTTGTTCTTCCCTAGGTGCATAACTTTGCACTTGTCCACATTAAATTTCATCTGCCATTTTGATGCCCAGTCTTCCAATTTATCAAGATCCTCTTGCAATTTTCCACTATCCTCTTGGGTTTTAACAACTTTAAATAGTTTTTTGTCATCTGCAAATTTGACAGCTGAGCAGGCACAGGAACATGGGTAGCGGGTTGCCGAAGACAGCCAAGGTTGAGATACGGTACACCTCACAATGCATGGAATGGGAGGAACAAGTGCATCCAGAGCAGGGGAGAGTATAGTAATATAGTATATGATGGCAGATAAAGACCAGCATGGTCCATCCAGTCTGCCCAGCAAGGCGGCAAGAGTAGGTGCTCCGTGCAGGTCACCCCCTCCCCATGCCTTTGTTTAGGGGTGTACCCACTGCTCTGTGTATGTCACCCCTATTTGTTAAGATATAAGAGATAGTTATGTTAATTTTGATTTTATCCTGTTGATATAAAGGGATCCACTGTGTCTGTCCCATGCCATTTTGAATTCTGTCATTGTATTTGCCCCATCACTCCCATCGGGAGGGCATTCCAAGTATCCACCATCCTTTCAGTGAAAAAGTATTTCCTGACATTGCCTTTCAATTTATCCCCTTGCAGCTTCATGTTATGCCCTCTAGTTTTACAGCTTCCCGTCTTTGGAAGAGGTTTGTTCATTAATACTCTAAATATTTAAAGGTTTGAATCATATCTCCCCTGTCCCTCCTCTCCTCCACAGTGCACATATTTAGGTCTTCAAGTCTCTTCTCATAATTCTTCTGATGCAGGCTCCAAATCATTTTGGTCGCCTTTCTCTGCATCGTTTCCAGTCTTTTTATATCCTTTGAGAGATATGATCTCCAAAACTGAACACAATATTCCAAGTGAGGCCTCACCAGCAAATTGTACTGTGGCATTAGTACCTCTTCCTTTCTGCTGGTAATTCCTCTCTGTATGTAACTCAGCATCCTTCTGGCTTTTGCCACCATCTTGTTGCACTGTTTCGCCACCTTGAGATCCTCAGAAACAATCATGCCAAGGTCCTTCTCCTAGTCTGGGCACAACAATCTCTGGCCCCCTATCACGTACAATTCCTTTAGATTTCTGCTTCCCAAGTGCATGACACTGCACTTCTTCACATTAAATCTTAACTGCCAAGCTTTAGACCATTCTTCCAACTTTTGTAGATCTTTCCTCATGTTCTCCATCCCTCAGGGGAGTCCATTCTATTGCAAATTTTCGTGTCATCTGAAAAAAGACAGACTTTTCCTTTCAGTCATTCAGCGATATCACTCACAAATACATTGAACAGAACTGATCCCAGAACCGAACCCTGGGGCACACTGCTAATCACCTTCCTTTCATCCGAGAGAGTTCCATTTACCATCACCTTCTGTCATCTGTCAGTCAACCAATTTCTGATCCAATTCACCTCCTTGGGACCAATCCACAAGCTGTTGAGTTTATTGATAAGCCTCCTATGAGGGACAGTATCAAAGGCTTTGCTGAATTCCAAGTAGATGACATGTATCGCATGCCCTTGATCTAGTTCTCTGGTCACCCAGTCAAAGAACTCAATCAGATTTGTTTGGCAAGATTGTCCTTTGGTAAAACCATGTTGCCTCAGATCATGCAACCTGTTGGTTTCGAGAAACTCCACTATTCATTCTTTCATGAGCACCTCCATTACTTTTCCTTCCACTGAGGTAACTCTTACCGGCCTGTAGTTTGTCACTTCTTCCCTGTTACCACTTTTGTGAAGAGGTATCACAACAGCCCTTCTCCAGTTCTGTGGAACTTCTCCTGTCTCCAAGGATCTATTAAAAACATCCTTTAAAGGCCCTGCAAGAACCTCTCTGAGCTCTTTCAGTATCCTGGGATGTATCCCATCTGATCCCATGGCCTTGTCCACTTTCAGTTTTGCAAACTGTTCTAACACATCATCTTCTGTGAATAGTGTGGTATCTACTCCATTCCCATTTGTATATTTGGGAATCACAGGTGGTCCTTCTCCAGGATTTTCTTTGGTTAAAACAGAGCAGAGGTATCAACTCCAAATACTTTCTCATTCCCAAGAAAACAGAGGTGGAGTGTGCCCCATCCTGGACCTCTGCAAGTTGAAAACGTTCAGGATGTACTCCTTTGCAGCTATTCTTCCCCTCATTCAACAGAATCAGTGGCTCATTTCCCTTGACCTCAAAGACGTGTATACTCACATTCCAATCCACCCGAGCGCTGCTTCAGTTTTCTAAACTGTCACTATCAGTATCATGTACTTCCTCTTGGCCTTTCATCAGTGCCACAGGTGTTCACAAAATGCATGGTTATAGCAGCAGCTCACCTACGCGAGCAAGGAATCTAAGTGTATCCATACCTGGACAACAGGCTGATAGCAGACAGCTCCCCTTCAGTAGTACAGGATTCACTGAGGCAGGCCATTCATCTTTATCTGATGACAAAACTGGGTTTCATCATAAATCTTGATAAGTCCTGTCTCAATCCAACTCAAGAAACAGAATTCATAGGAGCTCACATCTCTACCTCCTTGACCACTGCTACCCTGCCACATCAAAGGGCAACTACAATACAGTCAGTAGTACATCAGATCTCTCACATTGAAAGGGCCTCTACTAGTACTCTACTGAAACCTTTGGGACACATGTCAGCCACTTCATATTGTGCCTCATGCACGTCTCCACATGTGCCAAATTCAGTGCATCAATGGAATCAATTTCTGCAACCTCTGTCAACAGTGATACTCCTGTCAGACACTTTTCACAAGGCCATCCAATGGTGGCGCAGTATGTACAACCTTCTACCAGGGAAGTTCTTACACCCCCCATAACCTCAGGCCATATTGACAACAGATGCCTCCGGCCTGGGATGGAGGGACATCTTGGCAACCAATGCATGCAAGGGTGCTCGTTGACACAAGAATGCATCCTCCACATCAACCTGCTGGAGTTATAAGCAATCAAGAACTCTCTCAAAATCTTTGTAGAAGAGGCAAGGGGCCTTGCACTTCAAGTCCAGACAGGCAATCAAATGGCCATGAATTACCTTAATAAACAGGGAGGCAAGGATCATACCTTCTCTGCCGGAAGCACTTCAGATTTGGCACTTCATCTTGTCAAATAACATTTTTCGCATAGCCACCTACTAGCCATGCAACCACAACCAGCAGGCGGACAGATTGAGTGGACACCTGGACTCTCATGAATGGTCCCTCCATTCTGCAGTGACACATTCACTTTTCCAGAAGTGGAGCACAGCAGAGAAAGATCTTTTTGTCACCAATGTCAATGCGAAGTGCCCACAATTTTGCTCCCATTGGCCAACACTGTGAAATCTCACCCCAGATGTATTTGCAATGTGTTTTGGACAAAATACCTTCCCTCCAATTCCACTGATATCCTGGACCCTCCAAAAGGCACGAGTAAATCAATCACAAATGATCCTGGTAGTTCCCTACTCGCTCAGGCAAGTCTAGTTCCCCAGTCTGCAGCTTCTATCACCAGCTTCACCAGTGTTCCTCTTGTTCTTGCCTGATATATTCACTCAGCATGACAGCACTCTCCTCCATCACAACCTAGAGAGATTGGCCCTGATGGCATGGATATTGAAACCACATTGATGCAACACTTTTATGTCACCTACCACATCAAGAATATTCTCCTTCTATCACAGAAACCATCCATTAGATGCTCGTATGCAATGAAATGGAAACAATACACATTGTGGTGTATGGCACATGCATTAGATCCGTTCACGGTCACCATGCAGCATGTCTTGGAGTATCTTCAGCATCTATCAGATGGAGGCCTCTCTTCTCCTGTCCGCATGCATCTGGTGACCATTTCAATGTACTACCATATGGTGTATGAAAAACCTCTTCCATCACATCAGCTTATCTGCAGATTCATGAAAGGACTTTTCAATAAAACCTCCCCCTGAGACACCCACCACCAGTATGGGATCTCACTGTGGTGCATTTTTCAGTTGACTCAGCCACCCTTTGAACCACTGGAGCATGACATCATTTCTCATCTTACATAGAAGACACTCTTCTCGATGGGCATAATATCCACCTGAATAATAGGGGAACTACATGCCTTAGTGTACTATCCACCGTACCTGCAAATATTCGATAGTAAAGTTTTACTTCAAACATCCAAAATTCTTACCCAAAGTAGTATCGGCCTTCCATTTCAACCAATCAATAGTTCTTCCCGTGTATTTCCCACCTCCACACCTCACTCCAGATGAAGCTACTCTATATACGCTTGATTGCATAGGAGTGCTTCGCATTTATCTAAATCACACCTCCTAAAGGTACAGGCCAACCAACTTTTTCTTTCGGTGGCTCCCACTGCGGTCCCAAACTGGTGGGAAAACAGACCTTATCAACTTGGATACCAAGTGCATTGACTTCTGTTACCAAAGAGCAGGCTTACATTTGCAATCCCACATTACAGCACACAAACTCAGAGCTACAGCTGCTACTACCACTTTCCTAGCCCAAACATCCACGGAAGAGATTTGTAAAGCTGCTACATAGTCGACTCACAATACCTTCATTTAGCACTATTACTTAGACCACACTCCACAGTCGGATGTTGACTTCAGTTGAGCAGTGTTGGAATCCTCCTTGAACCGCTTTAACCTGCCTCCTCCTTCATAAGCACGGGTAGCATACATAAGAAAACAGCAGCAGCAACCTTATGCTACCCTTCCCTTGGGAGTCACAATGTATATAGCTGGAGCAAGCCTTGCTGTCCATGGAGAAAGCAAAGCTGCATACCTTTAACGGATGTTCATCTTGGATAGCAGGATCCTACAGCCACACACTTCCCATCCGACCGCCTGGGTTGAAGCTCACTATAAAAGGACTGAGGGGACTGTTGGTCAGCCAGGAGGGCAGGAATTCCTGCACAGCTGCAAGTCTTTACTTTAATTTAACTAGCTTAAGAAGCAATAATTGCTTTGGCTTCATCATTGATAATGTCACCATGTGGCTGTAGGATCCTGCTGTCCAAGGAGAATACCCATTACAGGTGTGCAACTTTGTTTTCTCATTGCCATGTTTTCCCACTGTAATCTTGCTGTGTTCTGCTCTAGCCTCTGATGTAGCCCTCCTGGCTGTATCTGTTGTTCTGTCAACATTTTCATTGTGTTTAGTAGTATATCCCTAAGCACTAACCCTGTTTGCCTGGTGGCCACTAGCATCTAAGGGCTCGATCCAGGGGAAAGCCACCTGCTTCAGGTAGAAGTTCACATCTTCCTTGTTCCAGTGCCAGGTCTACCCCACCCTAGGGTTCTGCTTTCCTTGTCCCTCTCCCCCATCCCCACGTTTATCCTACCAGAGGGGTAGCTGAATGGTTAGAGCAACAAGCTATGCACCAGTAAAAGCTAGCGTTCAAATCTCATTGCTGTTCTTTATGTTTTTGGGCAAGTCACTTAACCCTTCATTGCCTCAGGCACAAACTTAGATTGTAAGCCTTCAGGGAACAGAAAAATACTAGCTGTATCTGAATGTAACTCGCTGTGAGTAAACTCCAAAATCCAAGCAGCTTGGTTTACTTGTAAATACTACAGATGAAATCCACAACCCAGTTCTGACTTTGCACCAGTTTTGTCTTCCAAATGCCCTGCTCGCCCCCTTCTGCATGTGACAAGGGAATACACTGACACCTGGCTGACAATTTTATAGATAATTACTATCCTGCATCTGAAGACATTTGCTACCTGTCTTTCAGTAAGCTGAGTAACTTCTGTTATCAGGGAGGCCTGCAAGATTACACACCTCACTGTAATAACAATATGTTGCCTTGGGTGAAGCAATTTTCCTTTCTTATTACTAGTTCTGGTAGGAGAATGGATTATATTTGCACTCAGATGTTTTCAGAACTGTGACACGTTAACAGTATAAATCTGTGAAATATAGTGGGTTATAATGCCTTCTTTGCCTCATTTTGATTCTCTCGTGTTTCGACTCCTTCCTGCACGTTAATTAAAACAGCAGGCAGAGGGAGAAGTGGAAAATGTCAAATTATGACTGTATTGCAGTATAAACACTACGGGGCCCTTCTACTAAGGTGCGCTATGCAATCAGGACATATTTTGGCGCGTATTAAGCCTGCGCTGTGACCCATGGTAACTGACAGCATGGGGCCAACACAATTAGCATGAGCTGATTTGTGCACTGTAACTCATACGTTGGGGTGGTAAAGGGGCAGTTTAGGGGCAGAATATGGGCATGGGGAAATTTGCATAGGGGTAAACACCATGCCCTAACTGTAATTCTTGCAATTAGAGCAGGTTCAACTAACACCACATCAATAGAATGAGTTAAGTGTATCCGCGGTAATTGTGCATGCTGCCGCACTGTGTTAGGTTTCTGTTCTATGCGGTAATTGCTGGGAACATGCTGGACACGCACCCGGTAGTTAGCACATAGTGGTTTCAACTGCCGTGCGTTCGTTTTAACACTAAACATGCATTAGTTGCAAAATCCTAGCATAGTTTAAGAAAAGGACCCCTGTGATATGATTGTTTAGATACATCACAAAGGCATAAAATGGTATCATGTTACACATGGCTTAATCTTATGGCATAGATCACGGTCTGGGATGAGAATCACCAGTCTTCTTATCTGTAATCACGTCTTACTTTGCATTGTTCTATGGATATTCAAAGGACAAGGAATGTTCTTTCTAACAATATTTATGGTTTTACTCATTTCCAGGCCAGTCAACAAGGATTTTGGCATGCTTTGCAGTTCAGACATCTCAGAACATGCAGCTATTTCAAGCTAGAAAGTTCATTACTGACTCTAGGGCTTAGGCATAACATGACACCATTATGTAGATGAAGTAAGCAAAACTATAGCAGTTACCATTACTGTCAGAATTCTGAAGTTAAATACACTAGGCATAGATTGGTAAAGAGCAGCACCAAAACAAGCTAGGGACAGGAGGAGAGAGAATGAAGACGAGATTATGAAAAGAGAGCTAAGAGAAGACAGAGGAAAATAAAAACCAGAGACTGGGACCAACACAATTAGAAAAATAAAATGACCCGACAACAAAGGTAGAAAACAGAATTTTATTTTCTATTTTGTAACTGGAAAATGTCCGCTTTCGGAAAGTATATCTGCCAGGAGTCAGGATTGGTGTCCGACATGGTTGGGGCTTAGCCCAAGGCAAAAATCTGAGAAGGGACCCAAAGGCCCACTAGGAAGCTGTGCCTTTTTCAGTCTCAGACAGATCTAAGGCCCTCTCTGGCCGAGGCCCAGGGCAATTTTCCTAATTGCTTCTGGGGGTCGGCAGAGAGTAGGGCATTCAAAGCTAAACAATAAATTCTGACAGCCAAGGGGGACATATGGGTTAAGATTTGCTTAGGTCAATATGCTTGAAATTGAGAGGGATTTTTTTTCGTATGGTAAGTTTTATGGGGAAAGTTCTAGTTCTGCTGTGCTCTGCACAGATTGTGGGGGAAGGGGCTGGCTGGGCAGGGTTTGATGGATGCAGAATATAAATTTTTAGCTTTAATGCCATAAGGGAGGGGCCTGAGAAGGGGACTGTGGCTGTATAGGTGCTGAAGACTTCAATCTCTTGTACACTCCCCTCCCCTGCCCCCTTGATATAGCCTGCAGATGCTAAAGCCTGCACCGCTGTATTCTCTGCAATTATTTTTTGTGGGCGAGGTAGGGGGCGGGCATGGATAGAGCATGGCTAGCCACAAGATGCGTTTTTCTCTTTTAAAAAGTTGGCAGCTTTATGTAGCAGCTGCAAAGACAATAAAACAGTAAAGCAGAACTTACCAGTGCTTCGGTGCTGTGCTCTGACAAGCTGGTTCCACTCCTATGCAAACAGGAAGTCCGAATCAGAGGGAGCGGGACTGGCAGGCAGCAGTTCAGAGGCTCTGGCAAGTGCTGCTTTGATGTTTTGTTATCATTGCCACACTGCAGGTACCGGAAAAGGGTGGCAGCGGTGGGGATGGGAGCAGGGAAGCAGCAGGATATGTAAAGTTCTGCACTTGGGGGGGGGGGCATTCTGTCCCGCAAATAGTGGGGTTGGAAGTGCAGGCTGGACGTCCAACCCACGCACAACTCCAGGACACGAGTCTGTCACCAGCACTCCCCACACATGCACAACGTTTGTGCAGGGAGCACTGGACAGGGTGGGAGGGGGCAGTGTTGGGGCAGAGCCAGCAGCTGGGATGTATAGAGGCAATTCAGGTCATACCTCTGTACATTCTCCAGCACCCCCTTGGACGCCCAGGCTATTCCATCCCGATGGTGGAATAAGCCCGGGGGGGGGATCTCGATGATTGTGCAATGCACACCTCGGCACCACAGGGCCCCAGCCTCACCGTGATGCAGTCATTATTCGGGCCATGGGAGCCACCAGTGCCAGCAGGATCGTAGTCTGCAGGGGCGAATTTCAGAGATGGCCTTCCAAGCAGTCATATCGATGACTCATTGTCCTGGTGCCAGAATGCCGCAGCTCCCATACCCCAGCCATGACCTTCTGGCCTCAGGATGGGTAACTCCCCATACGTTGATCATATCGGCATACAGGGAGCGCCCAGATGTCTATGTCCCTGATTATGCCATCGCGGGTACCCGCAACAGCAGAATTAGGTACAGTTTTGGCATGTCTATTTTCCAATCAGGCACTATGGGTGGATGTGCAGGAACCAGAATCGTCCTCTTAGGGAAGAACAACCCAAACTATGGTTTACGAGACTTCAACCGGGACAGAAGAGCAGGTGAGTCATGGAGCATGAGGCACTGTGGCAAGCCAACGTTTTTGTAAGTTTGCCATGCTGGCTCCATGGGCTTGGCAGGGGTGCACCCCCCTCCCAGCTGCACCCACTGCCCTGCCCTTGGTACACCACTGTATAGCAGAATTGGCAAATGTACAGAGAAGAGCATCCAAAATGGTAAAGGGAATGGAAAGATACCCCTATGAAGAAAGGCTTAAAAGGTTAGCACTCTTCAACTTGGAAAAGAGACGGCTGAGAGGAGATATGATAGAGGTCTATAAATAATGAATGGAGTAGAACAGACAAATGTAGATCGGTTGTTTACTCCTTCAAAAGTAGAAATATTAGGGACATGCAATGAAGCTACAACATAGCCCATTTAAGACTTATAGGAGAAAATATTTTTTCATTTAATGCGTAATCAAACTTATATCCTTATTAATGAGGGCTCGCCTAGGGCGTCTCATATCCTTGCACCAATCCTGTGTAGCTATTGCCAGGGGTGGGGTCTGGGCAGGAGTCGCAAAGTATATCTGAAGATTATGAGAGCAATCCAAGGCACGCGTTCTCATCTCGTGAAGAACTTGATATACCAGCATTTAAAGTTTAGGCAGCAAAAGAGAAGACAGATGGTACTTTAATTAAAATAGTTAATGAATAAAGAATAATTGCAAAACTTAATTTGAGAAAAGAAAAAATTATATACTAAGAAGCATGGGAACAAGTTACTAATGCTGCTGTCTCTAGTGATCATAAAACATTTTGACATCTTGTTACTGGGGGGGTAAAGAATATTGAGACTGGCCCAGAGTTATGATTTACAGTGTTATGTGCCTAACTCCAGTGCCTACATTTAGGAAATCAGTTTTAGGCTCCTAAAATTGGATGACAAGAAGAACAAGATAGGAAGAAGGGGACGAGGAGAGGCACTATATGTAAAAAATAATATTAAAGCTATAGAATTATAGGGCTTACCAGGGAGCAAGGAGACACTGTGGGTTAACCTAGAAAGAGGGAATGGAAAATCCATTTACATTGGTGTGATATACAGATTTCCTTCACAGGAAGAAGTGGATGGAGATTTTAATAGAAGACATATATGCATTGCCATGAAAGGAGAAGTGCTACTGATAGGTGATTTCATTATGCCAGTTGTTGACTGAAACATCCCTGCTGCAGTGTCACATAGAAGTAAGGAGGTCCTAGATTCTCTACAGGGAAAACTATTCCGGCACCTACTAACAGAACCAATATGTGACAGGGCTATACAGGACCTGGTGATTACCAATGGAGAAAGTGTTTCTGATGTTATAGTGGGAGATAATCTCGCAACTAGTGATCATCAGAATGTGTGATTCAGTGTTAGGAGTAGGGCTGATAAAGTCCATTCATAAGAGAGGATCTTAGTCTTTACGAAAACTAATTTTGCCAAGATGGGACAATACCTCAAGGAGTCAATAGCAGGATGGGAACAGCTAGGGGATGTAGAAAAGCAATGGGCAAAACTGAAAGGAGATATTTTAAGTGCAACAAACATTTTTGTTAAAAATGTAAATAAATATAAAAGGAAAAGGAGACCATTATGGTTCTCGAAAGAAGTAGCTGAAAAGGTGAAGAAATAGAGGGTGACCTTCATAAAATACAAGAGATCACAGAAAGAGGAAAACAAGCATTGATATTTGGAAAAACTTAGAGAAGACAGGAAAGTAATCAGGAAAGCAAAGATACAAAAAGAAGAAGAAATAGTCAATGCAATAAAATGGAGGGACAAGACATGTTAGTGAGAGGAGGAAGTGCAAAAATGCTATTGTCAGACTCAAGTGGGAAGGGGAGGTGTTTTTGAAGGGCCAGGAGCAGGACCTCAGAAAACACCCACAAATAAGAAAAGAAGTGAAGGGGATCTTTAACAATTTTCAAAAGACTGTTCATGAGGAACTAGCTAAACTAAACAGACAAAGCAATGGGGCTAAATGGGATACATCAGAGAGTACTGAAGGAACTTGGTGACGTTCTAGCAGCTCCACTATCTGTCCTTTTCAACAGGTTTACTAGAGACAGGTCTTGTCAGACAAATCTGATTGATTTCTTTGCCACCAGAGAGTTAGACCGAGAGAGAGCCCTAGATGTGGTGTACTTAGATTTCAGCAAAGCCTTTGACACCTTTCCTCATAGGCGACTTACAAATAGAGCATCCTAGGGATGGACCCTAAAATGACTGACTGGATTAGAAATTGGTTGAGTGGGAGGCAACAAAGGGTACAGGTAAATGGAGCTCACTCTGAGGAGAAGGTTGTTACCAGTGGTATGCCACAGCAATCTGTCCTTGGTCCGATTCTTCTTAATACTTTTGTTAGTGATAAAGTGGAAGGTTTACCTCTTTGTGGCTGATACCAAAATCTGCAAGAGTAGACACCCAGGAAGGAGTAGATAACATTAGGAGGGATCTAGCTCAAGAATGGTCGAGAATTTGGCAGCTGAAATTTGATGTTAAAAAATGCAGGGTCATGCATTTGGGCTGCAAAAATCCAAGGGAGCAAAACAGTGTATGGGACAAAGTACTTCTGTCCACAAAAGAAGTGTGGGGCCTTGGAGTGATCGATTCTGATTAGCTTAAAGTGGCTAAACAGGTAGAAAAGGAAACAACGAAAGCCAGACAGATGCTTGGGTGCTTAGGAAGATGAATGGCCAGCAGGAAAAAAGAGGTGCTAATGCCTCTGTATAAGTCTTTGGTGAAATTTCATTTGGAGTATTGTGTGCAATTGTGAGGACCACAACTTCAAAAGTATATAAACAGGATGCAGTCAGTGCAGAGGGTGGCAACCAAAATAGTCAGTGGTCTTCGTTATAAACCATATGCGGACAGACTTAAAGATCTCAATATGTATACTTTAGAGGAAAGGAGGATAGAGGAGATATGATAGAGACATTTAAATACCTCCTTGGCATAAATGCAATTGAAAGAAATCTCTGCAATAAGGGGACATAAGAAGAGGGTAAAAGAGGATAGACTCAGGAGTACTATGCGGAAATATTTTTTCACAGAAAGAGTGGTAGATGTGTCTCTCAATGGAGGTAGTAAAGACGAGGACAGTATCTGAATTCAAGAAAACTTGGGGCAAACATAGAAGATCTCTAAAGGCAAAAATGGGACTATAGTAGTTGATATGAAAGGGCAGACTAGATGGGCCATATGGTATTTTTCTGCCATCATGTTTCTATGTTTTTAGGAATTTTGAGCCTAAAACCAGGGCTGTCCCAATGATACTTGTGTCTTTTACAGCCTTTAAAAACACAATAGCTCAACAAATCCCTCCATTATTCAAAACATGACTGTTTACCCGGTTAATTCACGATCCATAAGAAATAAGATTCCTGTCATATTTGACCGAATTATTGATAAGAAACCTTCATGTTATGGAATCTTGCTTGATAGAGACAGAAACTGTCCTCATAAATCATCTATGCACACCTGGCCATTAAGTGATATTAAACCCTCGCATGCTAGAATGAGAAGTTGGGATTCTAGATGTCTATAGGAAGCAGCTTGCTCTATCAATTTGTAATGGCATAGCAGAAAATGTACCATCTTATGAAATCTTATTTCTTTCTTCTATCATCTAGAGCTTAGGTGTAGTACATTGTCCACCTAGACTTTTGGAATTTGACATAGCCCCATCAGTGAAATTATTATTGAACACTGAATAAGTTCCCTCAAACTGTGTTAGGAGATTTCAATTTACACAGTAGGGAAATACCACCCAGTATACAGAGTAAGAAATTTTTAAACAGGCTGCGACATAGCGGAGAAGAAGCAGTGGGCGAAAGTGGAGATGAAAGCGATGGCGGCGGTGGTGGCGGTAAAAGCAGGATGCCGAGAGAAGAAGAAGAGCACAGTGCAGCCGAAAATGGCAGAGACGCCACTGTGCCCCAATCGCAGGCAGTGCCGGAGCTCATGGAGGAGATCTTGACGACGGTAGTGGGAGCACTCTCCATCCAGTTTGATGCCCTGAACGGAAAGATTGACCTACTTCAATCCTCACTGGGAACCTTGGGCAGCCGTGTGTTGGAGGTCGAGATCCATATTGAGAGGGCGGAGGAGAGTGTGGCGGAGCTCCAGCAAGAAGTAGGCCGTATGAGAACTGCTATGCAGACCCAGGAAGCCAAGTTGGATGATTTTGAGAACAGGTCCCGACGCAACAACCTGCATTTTTTTGGGCGTCCCAGAAAGCATTTTGGATCGTGACTTAAAGTCCTACCTGGAGACGGTGGGGCTGAAGCTATTGGAGGGTGCAACAGAGGGAGGCCCGGTCCAAACCGAGAGACTGCACAGAGTGGGACCCAGACAGCCTAAAGATGGCCGGCCACGTGTGGTACTGGCAACTGGTTCCTGAGATTCCCGCAGAAGGAGGCAGTGCTGTGTGCCGCACAAAAGCAAGGACCGATGGCGCAGGGCAATGTTAAGCTGCGGATTGTGCAGGATTATTCTGAAGCCCTGGGGCTGCGCAGGCGGGCATATGGACCATGGTGTCAAAAGTTGATTGACGCTAATATTCAGTTTATGGTACATATCCTTCCCGCCTGCTTGTGACTCACGACGGTAGGCGCCGAGCCTTTGAATCAGCTACGGCAGCGGCCCAATACGTGGAAGAAGTGACGCGGAGAGAGACGACATCGGTGGCGGATCGCCCCACCAACTCGGGGATGGCGACCTGAGGAAGCTGAGAGGAGGAATCACATACAACGGTGTGCTGTATGTGGGACATTTTTCTAAGCACATGGGGAAAAGCCTAACTTTTGGGGCTGGATTTGCCTGTGACCCTGGACTATGAAAGTGGGCTAAGAGCCCTAGAAATGTTAATAAGTTAAGATTGCTTGTTCGAGGGTGTAATGTTTATGGAATGTTATGTATGGTGAGAAGAGGTAGGTTAAGGGGGCTAGTAATGCTGGTGGTAGAATGGGGGTTTCAGCGAAGGGGTAAGGAAGGAGGAGGGAGGGGGGCCACTTGCACATGTTGGTGACTTCATAGATCTGGAGGAAAGGGGCAAGGAAGAAGGGGGGTACGGGGAGCGGAGGGGGGAGGGGGGAGGGGAAGAAGGGGGGAGAAGGGGGTAATGTTGTGTACTGTGAGTTCAGAGCCTGATTTAGACCTACCACCCTGAAGATCATCTCGTGGAATGTATGCGGAATAGGGTCTCCGATTAAGAGATACAAAGTGTTGAAGGTATTAGCCAGGCAGCAATGTGATATTGCTCTGCTGCAAGAAACCCACCAGACAGAGGGAGAGCACCAGAAGTTACAGAGAGATTGAGTAGGACAAGGGTGGGGGGCTCAGACCCAAGGGAAGAAGGGGGTACGGGGAGCAGAGGGAGGGAAGGGAAGAGAGGGGGGAGGAGAAGGGGGTAATGCTGTCTACTGCGATTTCAGAGCCTGATTTAGACCTACCACCCTGAAGATCATCTCATGGAATGTATGCGGAATAGGGTCTCCGATTACGAGATACAAAGTGTTGAAGGAATTAGCCAGGCAGCAATGTGATATTGCTCTGCTGCAAGAAACCCACCAGACAGAGGGAGAGCACCAGAAGTTACAGAGAGATTGGGTAGGACAAGGGTGGGGGGCTCAGGCCCAAGGGAAGAAGGGGGGGGGGGTGGTCATCTTGATCCACCAACGAGTGTGATTTGTGATGGAGCGGGAATATCATGAACCCAATGGCAGATATGTACTAGTGTATGGACAGATGGAGGGGAAGCCCATTGTACTCTCTATAGCCCAAACAATCTGGATAGAGCACTGTATATGAGGTTGGCATCCCGAGTGGAACAGCTACCGGATGCCCCTTTGATTCTGGGTAGGGATTTTAATGGGGGTTATGGACATGGAGTTGGATATGATGAGAGGGGGGGATAGCGGACGTTCGCAAACCACTAAAACGTTGCAGGGGTTGCGCCGAAAGCTAGGGGCGATAGACCCATGGAGTCTTACACCCGATGGATAGAGATTTTACTCATCAGTCACGGGCACATGGTTCCAGTGCACGTATAGACCATATTCTGACTTCTGAAAGACTTTTGCCCATGTTTCAGATGCACAGATAGGCCTGATGGAGATTTCAGACCACGCCCTCATTTGGATAGACCTAGAATGGCAGGGGAGTAGTGCGCGGATGAGATTGTGGAGATTTCCGCTGGAATTATATAAGGCTTCAGCTTTCCACCTTTATCTGAAACAGAAATGGCAGGACTTTGCGCTATATAACCAAGAGCACTGAAATGACCCAGAGTTATACTGGGAAACAGCTAAAGTGGTGTTGAGAGGAGACATCATTGGGTACGTGGCACGGAAATGGCGTTTGGCCTCTGAGCAGATCGTTCATCTGGAGAGGCAGTTGGTGAGAGAACGGAGGAGATGCTCGAACTGTCCAAGTGCAGGAAATAGAAAGCGATTGTGGGAGACGCAAACGGTTCTTGATGAGCTGCTCCATAGCAGAACGAAGAAATCCTTTCTATATTATCGTTATTAGCTCTATCAATTTGGGGATAGGCCAGGAAAACTGTTAGCGCGGTGTCTTCAAGGGAGTAGGGGGTCTAAAGCGGTGGCGGCCCTGAGAGATGACCAAGGTACCTTCCACAAAGAGAGCAGAGCAATAGCCCAAATATTTTGTGCCTTTTATCAGAAGTTATACTCGACAGAGGGGGGAGAGAGGGCTCACATGGAGCACTATTTTAAGGCGTTAAAACTGCCACGGTTCAGAGAGGAGCAGAGAGCCAAATTAGATGGGCCCATAACGTTAGAGGAAGTGCAGCAAGTCATTCAGAAGGCTAGCTGTTACAAGTCGCCTGGACCCGATGGCTATGGGGCGGAGTTTTATAAGCTATTGAGCAAACTAGTAGCACTGGCTATGCTAGCAGTGTACCACAAGAGAGTGGAACAAGGCCATGTTTGTTGGGGGGGGGGGGAACCATGCACATATTATTTTGATACCCAAGTCAGGAAAAGATCTGCTTCAAGCGGCCTCCTATAGGCCCATATCACTGCTAAATTATGATTGGAAGGTACTTTCTAAGATCTTAGTGGAGCGATTGGCGTCGGTTTTGGATGATTTGATTCATGGAACACAAGTTGGTTTGTGAGGGATAGGTACGCAGTGCGGAACCTGCGGAAAATCTTAGCATCACTGGAGTGGGTTGGGGGGAAACAACTTCAATCATTGGTAGTTTATTTATTTATTTATTTATTTATTTTATTTGAGCACATTTTTATACCACTCCTTCCAGTGATCAGCAGCGGTTTACATTTAACAATTAACTCTGCATAGGTTAGCAGTTACATAAAACAGTAGGATCATAACATTAGAACATTAATAGGAGGTAATGTTTAGGATAACTCAATAAATAGAAATAGAAAAAATAAAACTAACATGCATGCTATTTGATTAACTGTATACATTATTTGTGTAGATAATATAAGTAGATTCATTATTTTGATTCTTCGTGGACTTGAGAGAAACTAAGTGGTAAAAGCGGAAGAGGATCTCCATTTAATTGTTTTCATCACAGAATTACTCTATGTTATTTCTGACTGATTGAAGTATTCTTGAAATAGATGTGTTTTAAGGCTTTTACGGAATGATGTGAGATCTTTGTTAGCTCTTAAGATGTCAGGGAGTTTGTTCCATTGTGTTGGAGCGGTGTATGTGAATGCTCTATTACTGGTGAATGCCTTTGTTTTGCAAATGGAGAGGGGGGTTTGTAATATATTTAGGTTGTGAGTACGTCTTTTCCTGTTTGTAGTTTGCGGCTTTATGAGTGTAGCAAGATGGGATGGGGCAGAATTGTCTATTAGTTTGAATGTTGTAATTATTATTTTGTATCGTATGCGTGCATGTATAGGCAACCAATGAAGTTCTCTTAGAATAGGTGTGATGTGATCTGAGAAGGGTACGTTCATTAGGATTCGGGCTGTTACATTTTGTGCCATCTGGAGTATGTTTGTTGTTTTTTTGGGCAGGCCTTGTAGTATGCCATTACAATAGTCCAGATGTGGCATTATGATTGCTTGTATTATTGAACTAAAGTCTGATAGTTCAATGATGTTACGTAAAGGCTGTAGGGTTCTTAGTTTGTAGAAAATGGTTCTATTTAGAAGTCTAAGTTGGGTTTCCATGTTAAGTGTGCTATCTAGTGTGACACCTAGGTACTTTAGTTCTTGTTTAGTGTTATAGGTAGCATTATTTAATATGATTGTGGGGGGGGGGGGGTGTTTAAACTCCGGATTTTTAGAGATAAACATTACTTCAGTTTTTTTGTGATTGATAAGCATATTGTTTTGTTGGAGTCATTGTTGTGCTTCATTAAGGCAATTTTCTATGTGACTGTAATCTGGGTTACATATATCCAATTGTGTAGTTAGCTTTGATGCTGAGAAAGCCTTTGATCGGGTGAGTTGGCAGTACTTGCAGTATCTCTTGCCAAGGTATGGCCTGGGAGACTCCTTCTGAGGTATTATACACAAACCCTACGGCAGGGGTATTGTGTAATGGAGTGCTGTCTGAAACATTTGCCTTGAAGAGGGGCACTCGTCAGGGATGGCCACTCTCCCCGCTGCTATTTGTGTTGATTTTGGATCAGATGGTGCGGGCAATAGAGGCGTCCCAAGAGATACAGGGGGTGCAGATTGGGAACCAGGGGTTTAAGATGGCCACATTTGCTGATGACATGTTGGTGGCACCTGCTCTCCCCGCAACAGTCACTGCCCAGATTGCTAGAGAAGTTGGAGAGATTTGGAAGTTTTGCCAGATTGAAAATTAACAGGGACAAATCTAAAGCTTTAGATGTGTCGGGTAAACTCCAGGGTAGCTGGGGGGGCAACTTCCCACTTAAATGGGCAGCTGATTCCTTCCTTTATTCTCCTGACTCGGAATCAGACGGAGCTATATAAGCAGAATTTTGAGAGAGTTCTTTTCAAACTCCATACGCAGATACAGGCGTGGAGTTCACTCCCTTTGTCATTGCTGGGTAGAGCGGTGCCATTGGGGATGGTAGTTCTGCCCCGAGTGTTATATTGGCTGCAAACCCTCCCAGTTTGGTTACTGCAGAAGGACTCAAATAAGCTGGAGAGGGATATTTGGGGTTTTCTGTGGAAAGGGGCCCGCACTCGGATTCAGCTGAGCCACTTACAAGGGGGATGGCAGAGGGGGGGCATCGGGGTCCCTAATCTGCGACTAAATGCGTTGGCTTGCCAGGCGCGACACATTGGGGATTGGCTGGGAGGGATGGAAACATACACCCCTAGGGTGTTAGAAGAAGTGATGGTAGCACCGCAGACGTTGTTGGCGGTCTTACATTTGGAGACTTCTCTGCTCCAAAAGGGGGTGGGTGGGAGTGGGCTAATGCAGCCAGTGCGGCTAACATGGCAACAGCTGAATAGATATTGGGGGAGGTAGCCAGTTGTATCCAGTTGGCTGCCGTTGCAGGGCAATGTAATATTTACGCCAGGCTCGGAAACGGCCGTCTTTCGGGTGTGGTATCGATTGGGTATTGGAACGCTGGGACATGTAGTGGACCTAGAGGGGAAATGTAAATCCCTTGGGGTTTTAGGTAGGGAATACGGGGTGAGTAGTAGTCATTACTATGCTTATGCACAGCTTTCCCATTATGTGGCCTCTCTCTCTACGAGCGAGTTGACTGGAGTCCGGTCCGCACAACTACTGGAATTTTTCTCGCTGGATGGGGATACACCGCCAAAGATCTCTGGTCTAAGGAAGAGGTTGGACCAATATCGCGTGAGTCTGGATTACTCAAAAGAGGAGGCTAAGTGGACGGAGGAACTCAGCCAGGGGACCGTATCGCAGGCTTGGTAGAGGGGGCACGCTGGAGAGAGGTGCAGTTCAAATGCATTATACGTGCACATTTTTCTCCAAGGAGGGCTCTATGGAGTCGTCTCACCTTGGATGGTAGTTGTTCGAAATGTTCCGGTCCCCTAGCAGATTTGGGTCATATGTGGTGGAGTTGTCCATCCACTCAGCGCTATTGGGTGCGAATCAGTACATATCTAAGTAGCCTGCTCTGGCAACAGGTCACGTGGTCAGGGGCTTTAGTAGCCTTGGATCAACTTGAACCACTCCACCCTAAAGGGAGATGGGAGCGTATTTTGGTGAGGAAGGCCTATCTGATGGGTAAAGGGCCAATAATTCATAGATGGAGAGAACCAATGCCCCCTACTTTTTGGGAATGGTGCAATAGCTTCCATCAATTGATGCTTTTTGAGAGAAGGGGGGCGAGAGGGAACAGCCCAAGGTGGTCTTCCTTTTTGGCTGATATGGGAGCCTTACATACAAACACTACAGCCCGGATACATAACGAAATTCTGCGGGAGGGGTAGGAGGAGATAAGATTAGAACCTTAAAAAAAAATGTGCCTGGCCTCGGGATAGGTGGGAGCCGGGTAAGGAGAGGCAGAGAGCTGAGTCACTCCTGGGGTGGTGGTACAGAGTGGAGGGGGGGAGGGTTGGGGGTAGGGAGGAGGCTAAGGAGGGGCTATAGTGTGTCATTACTGAAGAGCTGAGTGGTCTCTCCGGCAGAGGATAAGAGTTCACCTCGCCGGGTGATGTTATATATTGGTTGTTTGCTTTGTTATGTAATGCAATGTGTGTGGATTAATAAACAGATTTTCACAAAAAAAAATTATTCTGATGAATTCTTAATTCAGACAAATGGGAATACATACCAGCAAGCAAATGTTACTTGCAAGAATAAAATGATGTCTTTTCTTTTAAGGTTATGTCTAAACTTTGTGACCCTCCTTCTAAGCCAATGGACCAGTACACTTCAATCAAGGACCGGGATCGGTTCCAGCAAGCTTTTGTATGCCATTTAGTGATATGGGCACTCATTACTAGCCTGGTCTTTGGTACATGGAGAATCTGTTACCGGAGAGTTTGTGATCACACAACCCGAGTTGCATTTGCCTAAGCTTTTAATTAATGCTTTAGAACAACCTCAGAATATCTGAACTTACTTAGAAACATTTCTAACTTTCGTCTTTCGGACATGCATAATCCAGTTGATCTATTGACAACATGCTTAATTGCAATACCTACACCAGCTCAAGTCTTGTTGTACTATTTTAAAGCTACACAAAATGACAGTCTTGCAAACGAAGAAGATGCAAGGACACACCTTATGTTATAAAATGACATGTAACCCTGATGAAATATCAAAATGTCAGCACCTAAAGATGTAAAGGGAAACTGCTAATGATATTGATACAATACCTTTTTTTGCAATACAACTAGAAAATATAGAAATGCAACTAACACTATGGGGTATGTTTACTAAACCGTCTTAACGTCGCAGCGGTGGTATTATCATGCGATAAGTGACGTTATTGCGTGATAAACCGCATGATAACATCACTTATCGCGCGATAACGTCACTTATTGCGCGATAACGCAGCATTAAGGCACACTAACACTGTGAAATCCGGGTCTGAAGGATGGAATAAGGCTTCCCAGAGGGCGGAGAGAAGGGGTCAATGGGTGGAGAGTGGGCAGGGAGAGGCTCCAGGCACACTAACAAGGTGAAATCTGGGTTTGAACACTAACGCCAGTGAAACCCTCGCGTTAGGCACATTTTCAGGAAAGAGAAACCATTTCAGTCAGCAATGTGAAGCAAAGGCAGGGAAACCCATAAAAGTGATAGTAGTGATACATGTGCAGGAACCAAAAAGGCAAATAAACATATAAAATGACCAGAGCCACATTTAAAATCCCAATAACCAAGCTGGCCAATAGTGATATTAATGATAAACATAAAGCAACACTACTGACAAAGCGTAAAAATTAAGATATCATGTTTGGAAGGGTCTATGCTCTGTACCCCTACAAGGTGAATGATCCCACATTGAAATAGCGCTGATAAAGGGTTTCTGTCATTTACATTGGGCAGGTTTGTTATGGCGTGCACATGTGCAGCAACAGCAGAGTGTCAAAATAACAAAAGACCCAGCGGAAAAAGAACCAGTTATTCAAAATATTTTTTGTCGGAATGGCCAGCACAGTTTAGAGGAAAAGCACCTCTTACCACAGTGACCTGTCCCTTTTAATCATATAATATTGAATTTGAAAACAACTCTTTGTTAAAAAGATAGCTAATACTTAGCGTAATGAAGAAAACAGGCTGCAGAAATGCTGTAATCAACAGTGTGCCAGATACTACGACGTGACACGTTTCGGGGATATATCCATAAACCCCCTGCTTCAGGTCAGACCACTGTTCAATAACGTCAGCCTTGAAATCACTTCTGAATGAAATGGTTTTTATACCCCAGGCGTCCAAGTTAATCCAGTAATCCTGAAAGGACACGCCCATCAGGTGAAGCATATACAGAGGAACCAATCAGAAAAGGGAAGAGGAACCACCAATCAGGAGCCTCCTCCCGATCTGAATGGCTAAAAGATGGTATGCCAATCCTGCTGCTGATTTAAACCTGCCGGATGTACAGTGTTTAACCGAAAGATCCATTTTTGTTCCAGATTTTGCAGGGTCTGAACAGGGGCGGCCCAAGGGGGGTGTGGGGCCATGTGCGGAGACTCGGTGTGGGGCCTCATTTGCATAAGTGGCCTTATTTGCATAAATATTTGCATAATGTTACCATACACTTAATTTTAGTAAACATGTCTCTTAATGAGTGTATGGATAAAGAAAGACTAAAAGATTTCTACATTACTATAATCCAGTGCCAACCGTCAGGCACATTAGGAACTACTACAAACGCTGCCCATTTAGAACCCATAGCAAACCCGCCGTATCCTGACAGCATTACCAGGACTCACAAAGCACCATACCCTACCTATGAAAAGGCAACACTGCAAATATTAAACCAATACATTTCAGAGAATACTGGGGAAAGAGAACAAGTGGCAATGTCAAATAGAAATTACATAAATAGAATACCTCAGCTCAGTTACACATGCAGTACATAGACCATCACCAAACAAGGAATCACAATTTAGAAACAGGAAGGCAATAATTAAACTGGGAACCCCAAAAGCCAAACTTGGAATGTACAACAACACTGTAGAAATAAAACTATAAATTAATTTCCTCTTGTACCAAACAAAGTGCAGACGTTAATGATGCACATTTCCCAGAGCTTTCATATTCCAGTTAATAAATTCAAAATAAAGAGAAATCTTTCTACCTTTTGTGCATTTTTTTCAGTTGCAATTGCTCCAGCCACTTTCTTCTGGTTTCTTCATGTTTTCTGCTAACTGTCCATCGTCTGCTGTCCATTTGTTCTTTCTTCTCTCTTCTAGTTTTTTTTTCCATTCTCTCTCTCTACATCTGCTTTGACATACTAATCTTTCTCCATTTGCTCTTTCCTCATTCATATTTCATCCACACAAATTTTACCCCTCCATCCTCAATCCCCACTTACTCTCCCAATACCCGGCCAATTGTAGATTTTTCATCCCTCCCACACAAAATATTTTTCCCCTCTCCATTTTACTCTCCCAGTCCCATCCCATTCTAACCCTCCCCCAACATCAGCTCCCTTCTAGTTCCAGTCTCACCCAGCATCCATTCCCTTCTAGTCCCTGCATCAGCCCATTTCCAGTCCTAGCCCCCCATCAACCCATTTCCAGTCCTAGCTCCCCCATCCATTTTCAGTCTGAGTCCCTTCATCAGCTCATTTCCAATCCTAGCCCCCATCAGCCCATTTCTAGTCATTTCCTAGCCCCACCATCAGCCCATGTCAAATCCTAGCTCCCCTCCACTCAGCCCAATTCCAGTCCAAGCTCCCCATGAGCCTACTTCCAGTTCTAGCCCCTCCATGAGTCCATTTCAATTCAAGCCCCCACCACAGCCCATTTCCAATCTTAGCTCCCCCCAACAGCCCATTTCCAGTCCTATCCTAGCTGCTCCATCAGCCCATTTTCAGTCCTAGCTCCCTTCCCTCACAGCCCATTTCCATTCCAAGCTCCCTCCCCATCAGCTATTTGCAGTTCAAGCCTCCCCTTCCACTCAGCCCATTTCCAGTCATAGAAACCCCCCAACCCATTACCAGTCCTAGCCCCCCATCAACCCACTTCCAGTCCTAACACCCCATCACCCCATTTTCAGTTTAAGCCCCCCTATAACCCATTACCAGTCCTAACCCCCCATCAGCCCACTTCCAGTCTTAACCCCATCAGCCCATTTCCAGTCAGCCCCCCATAGCTCATTGCCAGTCCTAAACCCCCCCCCCCATCAGCCCACAGCCTATTACCAGTCCTAACCACATCAGCCCTCCTCAAGTCCTAACTCCTCCCCATCAGCCCATTTCCTGTCCTAGCCCCCCATAGCCCATTATCAGTCCTAACCCCCCCCCCCCCATAGCCCATTAGCAGTCCTAACCCCATCACCTCATTTCCAGACAGCCCCCATCAGCCCACAGACCATTACCAGTCTTAACCCCCCATAGCCCATTACCAGTCCTAACCCCCCCAACAGACCACAGCCCATTACCAGTCCTAACCCCTCCCCATCAGCCCATTTCCTGACCTAGCCTCCCCCCCATAGCCCATTATCAGTCCTAACCCCCCATAGCCCATTAACAGTCCTAACCCCCCCCCATAGCCCATTACCAGTCCTAAACCCCCCAAAGCCCATTGCCAGTCCTAACCCCATCACCACATTTCCAGACAGCCCCCATCAGCCCACAGCCCATTACTAGTCTTAACAACCCCCCTATAGCCCATTACCAGTCCTAACCCCCCCACAGCCCACAGCCCATTACCAGTCCTAACCCCTCCCCATCAGCGCATTTCCTGTTCTAGGCCCCCCATAGCCCATTTTTAGTCCTAACCCCCCCATAGCCCATTAACAGTCCTAACCCCCCATCGCCCCCTATTGCCACACAGCCCCCATCAGCCCACAGCCCATTGCCAGTCTTAACCCCCCCCCCCCCAGCCCATTACCAGTCCTAACCCCTCCCCCCCATCGGCTTATGGCAAAATTAAAAAAAAAAAAAAAAAGCTGGCTCTGGCTGCTGCCCCTGCCGCCGTCGCGGCAGCGGCAGAATGAAGTGTCCCGCGGGGCCTCCTCTGCTCGCTGAGCCCCTCTGCAAGGGCTTTCAGATTCGCGAAGGGAGAGTGTCTCCCTCGCGTCTCTATTAAGCCCGCAGGGGCTAATGGGAAATTTCCCATCTGCCCCTTTAGACGCGAGGGGCGGATGGGAAATTTCCCATTAGCCCCTGCAGGCTTAACAGAGACGCGAGGGAGACACTCTCCCTTCGCGAATCTGAAAGCCCTTGCAGAGGGGCTCAGCGAGTAGAGGAGGCCCCGCGGGACACTTCATTCTGCCGCTGCCGCGGCGGCAGCAGCAGCAGCCAGAGCCAGCTTTTTTTTTTTAAATGTAATTTTAAAAAAAGCAGAATGTTCTTTGCGCGGGGCCCCCTGAAACGCGGGGCCCTGTGCAAAAAACATTCTTGCTCAATGGATGGGCCGGCCCTGGGTCTGAACCCTGTCACCTCCCCTTGGATTAGGGGGCACATGATCCAGGATCCGCCAGCAAAGATCTTTAAAGTGATGTGAGCTCTCCAGACAGTGATTAACTAGAGGCGCTGTCAACATCTTTGTACGTAGCCGAGAAGCATGTTCCCCTAAACGTAGTTTGCAAGCTCGCGAGGTCCGCCCCACATAGAACAATGCACAAGGGCATATAATCAGGTAAACCACATAGGCAGTAGTACAGTCCATATGCCAACGAGTATAATAGCGCTTCTGAGTGTTACTATCAATCCAGAACAAGCCCGATAAAGTGCTGGAGCAATAGGAACATGTCCATGTAGGTACCCCTACCCGAGAACCCACACCATAGGCAGCCGCCTACCGGCACACTGGATGGCCTGGGACTGCGCACCACCAGCACCACCGGCATAATGGCTTGGCAGCATGGTGGCAGAGGGATGCTGGTGACGGAAGGGGCAGTGGCATCTGCCCACAGCAGACCACGGCCAAGCCACGTTTAGCTGGGTGCCGTGCACTGCAACAAACAGGGTCTGTCTGACGAACAGTCATGGTATCCCCAGGGAATGCTCTGTCCCTGTGGCAACAGTGTGGTGCAGTACACACAGCCAGTGTGTTCAGGAGCAAAAAGTCACAAGTTCAAGTCCCAGCTGTGGCTCCTGCCAACCCTCTCCCCATATTTTACCCAGTACTAAACCGTGGTAATAAAGATGGAACCTTTATTGCAAATAAAATAAACATGCCTAAAACTCCTATATCTTACCCTACAGAGCACAGACACCATAAACATGTGCAATCCCTAGAGCAGAGTCTCCCAAATGCAGTCCTGGAGGGCCAAACACCATTCAGGTTTCATGCTGTCCCTAATAAATATGCCTGTGCTGCATTTGTATGCGCCCCCCCCCATTGTATGCAAATGTATCTCATGCATATTCATTAGGGACAGCATGAAAACCTGAACAGTGTTTGGCACACCAGGACCGGAGTTGGGAACGTCTGCCCTAGAGCAGCAGCCAACAGGGGCATAAACACCCACACCCACAGGCTCCACTATCCACAGCCTCATGAAGAGTCAGGCTGTTGGGCCCTGCGCGGAGCAGCATCTCCTAATACTGGCACCTGCATACCTTAGCAATGCCATCCTAAACTTGGGAACACGTTCCACATATATCAATAGGTTGCTATGATTAATGTCAGCTAACAAATCCTAAGTTAAACACAATTTGTTGATAGAGATGCATCATAGCAACCTTTCTGATATCTGTGGAGTGTGTTTCAGTTATTAATTCTGACAGTGTTTACCACCCCGGGGAGTGACCCTAACAGTATTGAGTACCATAGCAATGCCCGCACTGTGCCCAGGACTGGTGTGGCAGACAGGGCTGCCACAAACCTCTATATTTGCACAATGCTGGCATAGGTGTGGGAGTGTGTGTCTGTCTACCCAGTGTGTTGTGGCTGCCTACACTTTACTGAGCGCACATTGCTTGCACTGTTTCCAGTGTTAGCCTGCCAATGTGCATAATGAGGAGCAAGATACTGTGGGTATGGCCCGGACAGGGTGGCATGGGTAGGATGCATTTGCACAGGGTATAGTGCAATGTATAGGGCAATCTCACTTGGTTTGCAGCTTGTCGTGCTGTGAGGGCTTGCGTGCATCAGTGATGCTGAGAGCTAAACTATCGGTAGTTTAACTACTGGCAGGGTCTCCCAAGATGGACAGGTCTCAGCTGAGGTGCCAGACCAAGACAAACCACCCATCTGGGCAGCAGCAGAATGGGATAGTGTTGACGGCGGAGGATCACATTTTTGTGACAACGGCAACAACACCAAACTTAAACTGCGCGGAAGAAAGGCCCGGCAATCTACTTCTGTATCTTGCCATGAAAACCCAATGGATAGTTACAACAAAACAAATTGTGCTATGGTGCTGGAAGGTGAGACCCCCAGGTCGGAAGGCACTCAACTAGCTACTGGGGAAGAGCTGAAGACGTTTCAGAGTAAAGCCAGCATTTATGATGTGGTTGGATCAAAGCCCTCGGGAAGTCTGACTGCTGATGTAGCTGTGCATGAAATGAGAGTCAGAAGCTGTCTTACACATTGGAACATGGAACGTACGAAGCATGAACCAAGGGAAGTTGGAGGTGGTCAAGAATAAAATGGAACGTGTACAACTTGATCTGTTGGGTGTCAGCGAACTGAAATGGACTGGCATCGGGCACTTTGCATCAGATGATCACATGGTCTACTATGCTGGAAATGAAAGACAAAGAAGAAATGGTATTGCATTTATAATAAAGAAGAAACTTGCAAGAACTGTAATGAAATACAATGCAGTCAGCGAACGCTTAATCTCTATTAGTCTACGAGGATTGTCTATCAACACAACTATAATTCAAGTATATGCCCCAACAACAGCTGCACAAGAGAATGAAATTGAAGAGTTCTATGAACAAGTACAAGCTGAAATTGACAGAACATGCAAACAGGATATCCTGATAGTCATGGGTGACTGGAATGCAAAAGCTGGCAACAAAGAAGAAGGCAAAGTAGTTGGAAAATATGGACTTGGCAACAGAAATGAAGCTGGAGAAAGACTGATAGAATTCTGCAAGACCAATGATCTATTCATCTCAAACACCTTCTTCCAGCAACACAAGCAGCGACTGTACACTTGGACTTCACCCAATGGATTGTATAAAAATCAAATTGACTACATCTGTGGAAGTCAATGATGGAAAAGCTCTATAACATCAACCAAGACAAAACCTGGAGCTGACTGTGGTACAGATCATCAACTACTAGTATGCAAACTCAAGCTAAAGTTGAAAAAGAGCAAACCACTCATGAATGCAGCAAAATATGACCTTGAGAATATACCACTGGAATTTAAAGACTGCCTGCAAAATCAATTTGCTGCTTTAGATACAAATGACAGAGCTCCGGAAGAGTTATGGAATGGCATCAAGAAGGTTGTGTTGGAAGAAAGCGAGAAGTCTCTACAAAAGGTGAAAAAGCAAAAACGGCCAAAATGGATGACGGAAGAAACTCTGAAAATTGCCCAGAAATGCAGAGAAGCTAAAGCCAGAGGAGAAAGAAAGACAATCGCAGAACTCAGAGATTTCCAACGTGCAGCAAGACAGGACAAGGAAAAGTACTACAACGATGCATGCAAGGAAATAGAAGCAGAAACTATTAGAGAAAGAAGAAGATCGGCTTTCCTAAAGCTACGAGAGTTAAAGAAAAAGTTCCAGCCTTGAACTGGAATGTTACAAGATGCTCAAGGTTCTATGTTGAATGATGCTGAGAAGATCAAGAAAAGGTGGAAGGAATATACAGAGTTTTTATATGATAAAGATCAAGTGGACCAACAGCCGTTTCAACCTGTACCTTATGATCAGGAACCATTGGTGATGAAAGAAGAAGTTGAAGCAGCATTGAAAGCCTTATCAAAGAACAAAGCACCAGGCATTGATGGCATTCCTATAGAAGTATTGCAGCAATCTGATGCAGCTGTTACCGTACTTACAAGGCTCTGCCAAGAAATATGGAAGACAACATCATGGCCAACTGACTGGAAAAGATCTGTGTTTAGACCAATACTAAAGAAAGGTGATCCAACTGACTGTGGAAATTATCGAACAATCACTTTGATCCCACATGCCAGCAAGATTCTACTGAAGATTATTCAAAAGAGACTACAGCCATACCTGAAACAAGAACTACCTGAAGTGCAAACAGGGTTCAGGAAAGGGCGAGGAACGAGAGACATCATTGCGGATGTGAGATGGATCCTTGAAAAGACTAAAGAATACCAAAAGGATATCTATTTGTGCTTTATCGACTATAGCAAGACTTTTGTGTAAACCATGAGAAACTCTGGGCCACATTAAGAAGCATGGGTATACCAGAACACCTGATCGTTCTCTTGCGCAATCTGTACATTGATCAAGAAGCAACAGTTTGAACGGAACAAGGAGAAACAGAATGGTTTAAAATAAGCAAAGGTGTAAGACAAGGCTGCATACTTTCCTCCTACATGTTTAATTTATATGCAGAACAAATCATCAGAGAAGCAGGATTGTATGAAGACAACAGAGGTGTGAAGATTGGTGGAAGACTCATCAACAACCTTCGCTATGCTGATGATACTACATTACTGGCTGAAAGTGAAGATGATCTGAAACATTTGCTTCTCACAATCAAAGAACATAGTCTCAAAATGGGCCTGCACCTTAATGTAAAGAAGGCAAAGATCATGACAACTGGCATAATCAACAGGTTCATCGTTGAAGGAGAAGAAATTGAAATTGTGAACAACTTTAACCTACTTGGATCAACTATCAATAAAGAAGCAACAAGCAGTCAAGAAATCAAACAACATATTGCTCTTGGCAGAATGGCTATGAAAGACCTAGATAAGATTCTCAAGAGCGGAGATGTCTCTCTCCATACAAAGATTCGATTTGTTCAAGCCATGGTATTTTCAATAACATCATATGGATGTGAAAGCTGGACAGTGAAAAAGACAGACAGGAAAAAATTGATGCCTTTGAATTATGGTGCTGGCAGCGAATACTGTGTATACCATGGACTGCCCGAAGAACAAACCAGTCGGTACTAGAGGAGATCAAACCTAAGCTTTCTTTAGAAGCTCAGATGACAAGACTTCGACTTTCATACTTTGGACACATCATGCGAAGAGAGAGATCATTAGAGAAAGACATCATGCTTGGCAAGATAGAAGGTCAACGCAAAAGAGGAAGACCAGCAATGAGATGGATCGATACAATAACAGCAGCTACGGGTACCAGTCTGTCAACAATGAGCTGCCTGACTGAAGACCGAACACAATTTAGGATAGCTATCCAGAGGGTCGCCATGAGTCGACTCCGACTCGACGGCACTTAACAACAACATAGGGCAATGGCTGTAGTCCCCGACCATCACCTGCACGGACAGGGTGGCCACAGCATGTCATGCTGGGAGGTCGCTCTCACCCTGACTGAGCAGTGACCACGGCATGACTAGGTTCCTCCATAGTGCTATACATTATTTCTCTCAAGTGATATTTATGGGTTCTCTTTTCTGGGGCCCAATCACTGACATACCTGCGTGATGTGTGTGCTGACATCCCAGTTTTGGGTGCACACAGTTCCTCCAGGAACATGCACTATGTACTAGCTAGCAGACTGTCTGCAGTTAGCATCTGTATGGCCGCACCACCTTGCAGGGTGTGGCAGGTGCCCTCTGCTGGTGAATGTCAGATTGTAGTGGGGTGCAGCTGAGCTGACTGGGCCCACTACCTATCTGATAGTGGCCCCTGTCCCAAGTGCAGATCTTCAGCAGGACTGGGGTTGCTGGTCCCACAGCCTGTCCTTCATGTACCTCCACTGCCCCCCTTCCAAAGGGTGAGAGTGCAGGTCTGTTGGGGGCAGATCATGTCCCCCACCCTGACCCAGAGAGGGAGGTTTGCTAAGTACATTGTTGCCATGTGAGCTCTGACACACCCCTGCTCCCTAAACAGGTGACCATAGCAAGCACAGTGGATATGCACTATGTTGTGTGCATCATGGTTCACAAGGGCCAGACATGACTGGCAATTATAAATGGACACAGAGACCTCCTAAAGGTGTCTGCAACAAATACCTTTCACACTGGCACTGATGGAGACCTGCAGCACAGCCCACCTCAACCAACCCGGGTACTGCGGACCTGGTGCTGGCCACTCCACCTCACCCTCGGTGAGCACAGAACATGCACATTGGCATGGCCTGTGGGTACTCTGTGCCAGTAACACGCACAGTCATTCCCCCCTACCAAGCTGACGTGCTGTAGAGGTGCATACCCCATCTGGTGAGCAGATGTAGACTGCTGTTCTGCATGTGAATTGCATTATGGATACTGTTGGTTCTATCCTATCCTGGTGGCCACAGCAGACAGTTCTATGGTGACGTGCACTCTTTCTGTAGCCAGCCATTGGTATGATAGCTCCCATAGTGATATAGCACAATGGTTAATGCAATGACTTCAGTAGCAGAGGTCATGGGTTCAATTCCTCTGTTCCCCTTTTTTTATGGCTGTCCTACACAACTACGTTTCATTTGTGTAACAGTCATATCTGTGCAGATCTGTGCTGCCACCACATTCTACCCTCATCACTGTTGCCATTCATCCTTCTGTCCGTGCCAGCTGTGAGGCTTCCTGCCCTAATGTGCAGGCTGCTACCCCATGTCCTGCACTGGCACACTTTTCTGCATTGCGGCTCTTCATGCTTGCCTCTCCTGTGTCTGCTCTGCATGGCACTGCTCTCCTCTGTCCTTCTGTCATTGCACTTATCCTGCCACCTCTACCTCCTCTGGTGGACACGTATCCCCATTCTCTGCCACACACTGTCATTGTTGCACTGTACATTACCATCACCCTGTACATCGGTACAGCTGCCCCCGATATGTTTGTCCACTTTACCTGCTGCCACATGGGCTGCACGCAGATTTGGCTGGTCCATGAGCTCTGTCATCTACTTCCTTCCATCACTTGTTCATTGCTTTTCCTTGGTGCTCTGTGCAGTGTTATGGTTACATCTGTGTTTGAGCCATACATTTCATGCTTGTGACTTTGGGGCACCTTTGTGCCCCTGGACACCATCTCCTGTGTCACCTTGGCATCCCTGGGGCATCTTTTGCAACACCTTAGGTTTGGCCAGCTTATGGGACGCCTTATATGCTGCCTTGGAGGGTGCCAACCTTTCCTGCCGCCCTCTGGGGAACATTATGACCTGCCTTGGATGATATGTCTGACTCTTACAAGCAGGGAAAGGGATTGCCTCAGACAGTCTTTTAACTGAGCCCATTGAGGGATCAAACTCATGACCACTGTATCAGCAGTCAATGTATTAACCATTGTGCTACACCTCTGTTGCTGTGATTGTAGGTCAGCGTGCCTAATTAAGGCTAACGTGCATTAACGTGCCACAGCTCCCTCTTTCGTGCAATAACGGACTTTATCGCGCGATAACCCGAAATGCTACCTTAAGACCGGAACGCCCACTACCTTATATGGCATTTGTCACAGTAAGACTGCAACTAATGCCGGTAACATTAAGACGGTTTAGTAAACGTACCCCTATGAGTTGCAATAATACAATGTTACAAGCTAATTATAGTAGAAATGTTAAGTTGCCAATAGGATGGTTATTTTTTTGTGGTAATACCACACCTGCACAATTAATGCTTTAGCTTACGACATATTAAAAAATCATACTTCAGCTGCTTTGTAAGAATTATTTATAGATTTAAGAAGCACTAGAAAAGAAGTGTTGCAAAATTGAGCAGCAATAGATTATCTACTTTTAAAACATAATTATGGATGTGAACATTTTGAAGGCATGTGTTGCTTCAGTTTAACTGATCATGCTATATCCATTCAGTCTTATATTCAAGCTTTGCAAAAACTAGCCAAAGAAATCAAACAAGGTATTACTGTTTATTGGTGGAATTGGTTATTTGGATGGCTACCCGGTATGGGTAGCCTCAGACAGATCACTGGCGGAATTATTATCTGTATCTGTTTATTGATTATAGTATGCTGCTTTATTCAATGTATACCCAGCTTTATTGTTATGTTTCATCTACTAAATTCCCCACTATGTTGCCTGTATCTTATACACTTAATCAATAGTCAAAGGACCGAATATAGTGAAAGTGAATTAAAGTTGACTACTGATTATGCATCAGCAGTGAGTTAGGGGTTAATTGAACCTCAGTTTTATGGGAGAGAGAGATTCCTGTACAATTTTGTGAAAAACATCTTCTTGCATAACTACATCATGTGAATTTTATGATAGGGAGTCCTGATACAAGGATGTAGATAAGGAAAAGCTTCTTCCCATAGCAACTGTGTTTTTTCTCATAAAGTGAAGGTCACCTACCAGAGTTCTGAGCTTCTGAACCATGGGGTGGGAGATGCCCCTCCCTTGAGCGTTCTCAGGCGTCTGGCCAGCGTCTTAATTATGTTTAATGGACAGCTGATCCTAATCTGTGTGTATGTCATCTGATGGAAAATTACTGGTTGCTCTTGCAACAGGATAAAATGGGTGCCTTTTTCAGCCAGAGTGAAGCGAAAAAGGGGTCCCATCTATGGAGCGAACAAATGTACTGCCTAGATGTCTCCTGGCTGAGAAGTCTCTCTCTCGCCTGGCTGAATCTGGGATCCATTTAGTCAAAGTGTGGCATGAGATGAAGGTCATGGCTCTGTCGGTGATGTATCATTTTCCTGTATCTTGCTGTTTGTAGATAAGTGAATTACTTGCTTTCAAGTTATCTTTTCTAATTATAGGAGGTGAATAAGTGAATTACTTGCTTTCAAGTTAGCTTTTCTTTATTTCATAAACAGACTACTTATCTTTATTCTAAAGTGTGTTAGCCTTTATTTTTGTAACCCGTTCAGTTAGCAAAACTATTGTGTATGTCTTTTTTTTTTTTTCTATTTATGCAATTTTACAAGTTTAAACATCAATCAATAATGTTTACAGAAAAGATGAATTCTTGTGAACAAATACAAAAGAAACAATCAAATTATCTAGAAATACATAACAAGAAACATCATTAGCCCCCATAATGGGGGAATGGTTACAAAATAAACTGAAGGCAGGAAAAGACCTACAGTATAGCAGAAATCAGTTCAATAATAAAGATGGTAACAAGAGATTGGGATCATCATTTATCAACAGATGGTAAGCCCTTAAAAAAACATAGACATTATAGTATGCGTTGTGTACTGATAAATGACGACAGATCTCCAGGCTGAAAAAAAACATATTTCTGAGACTTAAAAAGTATTATACATTTACATGGAAATCTGAGCGTGAAAGAAGCTCCCAATTGAGTAACACCAGGTTTTAATAGAAGAAAAGCTTTACGACGTTTCTGGGTTTCCTTTGAAACATCCGGGAAAACAGATATCTTTTTCCCCATAAACAAATTAACTCTTTTCTTATAAAACCTTTTAAGGAGCCAATCCCTATCTGATGAAAGGGCAAGAGATACCAACAATGTAGAAGTTCTAATTTCACCCTCCCCAGGGGAACTAAGCATAGCGGAGACATCAAGAAAATCAAAATCCACAGTTCCTTGTACAGTCCGGCCCTCTTTTTTACCCGAAGGTAAATAGAAAACTCTCTGCACAAGAGGAATTAAATCCATAGGGACCATTAAGGTTTCATGAAGATACTTCTTAAATAGTTCGAATGGTGCTACATCCGGAACCATGGGAAAATTTAGCAACCTAAGATTAGAGGCCCTAGTAGCATTCTCCAAAGTCTCCAACTTCGTTTTCAACATTAAATTGTCCTTCATTAGGGAAAAGGTTAAATCAGAAACCTGTGAGAGCTTCTGATCAGCAACAGCAGCATTATTCTTAACTTCCACAAGATCATTAGTCAGGAAAAGCACATCCCCCTTAAGTTTAGAAACAGTAGAAGACGAGAGAGTCAATTGTTGAGTCACAGCCTGTGAAAGCTGGCTAATCGCTTCCCAAATGTTATCCAAAGTCACCACAGCCGGTCGAACAAGTAAGAAAGAGAATGGAGGCCCAATTGGAGTGGAACTTTCCTGCGATGATTCAACATCATTTACCAGACCGGCTTCCTTGCTCACCTCGATAGAAGTTGGAGCTCCAGGTACACAAACAGCCGCCTCAGAAACCGACAGCTGCGCTCCGGGACTTCTACTCAGCACGCCCCGCTTCTGGTCCTTCACCACATCCAGCACCGGGAGAGGAGAAGGGCCACGCACTAGAGAGATCCCCGAAGATCCTGGAGCCACCGGAGGTGAACGTCCATCTGGGGGGAGAGACAGTTCGAGGGCGGAAGATGCCGCGCTTTCCTCAAGCGGCGAAACCAAGCCCGCTCTAATCTCCCCTATCTGATCTGCACTTAGCTGTACAAATTTGTCCATCGGACCCACAGCAACAGCCGTCGACTCCGCGGGGGGAGCTTTAGGCTTTCCCTTACGTTTTGGCATTAAGCTCAGATCCTCTCGAATGCCATCTTGAAATTAACCACTCCCCACAGCAGCCTGCCCATTCCTTTCTGAACACCACTATTGTGTATGTCTAATTGTGATTCATCTAGAACAGCGAATAAAGGTGAATACAAATCTTTTAAATAATTAAACCATTAGGCAATGCTAGGCAGTTGTCTAGGGACGCAGTTTCTGCGAGCCATCAAAGCACAGCAGCCGTCAAAGTAAAACAATAAATCCCGACAGCCAGACAAACTCAAAGAGCCCTCGGCACATTCTTTTACATGCAGGGAGAGCGGGCACACACATATGCAAAGTTTTACATTGAAAAGTATGATGTCCAATTATGCATTGTTGTGGGAGGGATGATGTTGGGATGACCATGATTGCTGAGTTTAGTTATCAAATCCCAGGGGGGGCTGCATAAAGCTGAAGGTTCACCCGATATCCTTGCACCAGCCCTGCCTAAAACTTACGAATGTCTAAGAACCACTGAAATTTCACCAAACATCCAGAAGGTAATATTATAAGAGAGTTCCTGGTTTAAGAGGACAAGTAGGCACCTATGTAGGTGCTCTTCTTTATTAAACATGAAGGGGCATTAGAAAGGGCATCCAAGTGCAATCTGGGACGTCCAGGGCAAAACATGCAGAAAAATACTGGGGACATCTAAGTTTCAGCCTGATTATAGAAGCAGAGATATCCCTGAGGTGGACGCCCACGCCAGTGCCCACATAGACGTCACCACTACAAAATCTTGGGGCAGGGATGTCTATCACATGCAACTTTCCATACAGGGATGTCTATTGGTGTGGCAAAATGAAAACAAGAGCCCTCATTCTGTGTCAGTGCTAATTGTCAACACTGAAAATATAGGGGATATGAGTGTACCACCATCTCTACACCCTCCGGATATTTAGCTAGCTAAATGAGCACTTTTCCAATGCCTATTCATGCCTGGAGCAGGTATAACCTTTAAGAGTGCTCGAGACAAGCAGGACATTTCTGAAATTGAGCTAGGACATCCATGTTCTTGGGAACGCCCTAATCATGCTGCCGCCACACCCCCTTCACTGCTTGGATGTCCTTGCACCCAGGACATTTCCGGAGCCAGCTTCTAATGCCTCCGGAGATGTCTCTCTAGTTTGGACGTCTGCATGCCCGCTTGTAGACAAATAGCACTTTTAAAATAACCCCTATGGGTTGCTGTATGTGTTTATAAAATACCAGAAACATGGCAGAAATCACACCTTGAGTGCAAAAGTGGACATTTTACATCAGCTCAAGAGTAGCTGTAAATGAACGCCAATAAAGTTTGCAAGTATACGTGTAAATTAAAACATTTTACATTCATGAACTTTGTCCACACTCTGACCAGACTGCACCCCAGCTACACCTTTACAGACAAAGTACTTGTTCTCATGATTAGGTGCATAACTTTATGTGCAAAAATGACTTTTAACCCCCTCCCGCTCCTCCTCCCAATGTCAGAAATGAAATCACTCAAAGTAGGCACTCGGCGTTCTTTGAAAATCTGCCTCACTTAGCCAAAGCAGAAGGGATGTATTACATGTAGTTGTAGTCATTGTGGGCCCAATATTCATTTGTGATGGCTATGTGCCTCTACAGCGCATAACTGTCACCACTGAACTTTAACCCCAAATATTCAATGCTGGGGTGATATGTGACTCCAGTATTAAATATCCAGGGTTGCCGCTGCCCAGTTAGTTCCCACGGCTAAAGATAGGCCAGCTTTTGCTGCATCTATCTTTACCCGTGGGTCGCTAACCGTGTAGCGGTACAATATCGCCACTGCCTGATTAGTAACTGGTGCATCCGTCCCAGAACACCCCGATGCTAAACGGTTAGCATCGGGGCATGTAGCAGTGTTAATCAGGGCTATTCAGCGGCTCTAACCGTGTTAGGGCCACTGAATATCCCTCTAAGTGACATTTTACATGGTTTACACCATGTAAATGCCTTTGAATATCGGGCCCTGTGTTTTTATGTTTTTCTCTAGTCATGTATTTATTTTATTTATTTACATTCTCTTATATACCGCGCTATTCTGCATCAGTGTGGTTTACATTGAACAAACTGAAATTACATTGAACAGGGCATTATAACTTGGAGATAACTATTTTACAGGGAACATGTATGTGTTTTTATATATCTTTAGAGTTATGCATGTCAATTTGTTACTTGCTCAGTACTGTGGATGGCTCAGACTATAAATCTTTTAATAAATAAAATAATAAATACTACATCTTCCATGGAAGTGGCATTACATGTTAGATCAAGGTTTTCTTTAACAGATTCACCAACTCTTACAATTAGCCTTGTTTCAGTCGCCTACCTTGCTTTCCAGTAGGTCTGTGTTTTGTCTCAGTTCATTACGTGACCGTTCTGACTTCTCCAATTTCATTGTCAGTGCTAAGATTTCTTCCTAAGAAAACACAAAACCATTATCTTAAAATCCAGGATTCTATGTGTCTGATGATGCTAGAGAAGCATTTCATAGAAGAAGCAAATAAAGGCACTATAGCAGAGACATATCACCTGAGAAAATAGATCCGTATAACAACCTTATCAAGGTATTTTGCCAGAATGAAGGTAATTGTATAAAATCAGACCCAGTTAATGACTTTACAAAGTAATAGCATCAGTGCGAAAGAACGTACTATATAGAAGCGCCGGTACTTATTGTACATCATCTCCAGAACTGGTATAAGCAACAGCACCTACTTTCTGCAATCACATGTGTAAATTAAGGAATTTGATAATCTATGCACCTAAGTGCAAACCCCACCCAAAGCCCTGCCCTTTGCATGCACACAGCGAAAGTATGCGCCATGCAAACAAGGTGTGTACTTTTATGCTAGTTGGTATTTTATAGGAGGTCATTTATGCGAATAAGTGGCCAGTTAATGTATGTAAATAACTAAAATACCAACATTTGCATGCAGACTTGCTGCCTAATCTAAGTGGATCCTCATAAACTGACCCCCCTATGGAGCTAATTTTATAAGAAAGCTGCATAAATATATGCACTTCGCAGTATAATGGAGCGGAGATCTCTGTTCCCTGTAACCACAGAGCCAAGGTTTGAATTCCACTGATGCTCCTTGTACAGGTCACTCAACCCTTTATTGCCTCTGGGGATGGGGATGAGGAAATACCTATTGTAACTTGCCTTGAACCCCTACCGGAAAAATGTAAGTAGAATAATACTAATTCATTTTGGTTTTTTATTAAGATGCACAGCATAGTACCACAGAGCTACAGTGTATCTTATATATATAGTTCCTCTCACTTCCCACGCTTTCATATTTGAGATGAAGACTCTTAATGAGTTTAATTAAAGTTGTATCTGGTGGTCTCCAACACAAAGGGGATGTCCTTTTGGGTAGCATGATTTAAGGCAGATCATGGATGCCAATGCCTAGACTGCATCTATTGACAGATGCTAATGATATATGGACCAAGAAATGGGTACAATTTGTCTACTGGATTGTCAACCTGTACTAATGCCAATCCTGTTGATTACGGCTGCATCCGCCATACTGGGTCAGACAAGTATCCTTTTTCCAACAGTGGCCAATCCAGGTCACGAGTACCTGTTAGGAGCATAAAGTTAGGGATAACCCTCCAATTGTAATGTGACCACTTTGATTGAAGGATAAGGTGGTATACAAATCTGTCTAAATAAATATAGTTTGACACCATGCTTCTTCTAGCATCCTCTTCTCAAAAAACATACCAGCATTCTCTCTCTTAACAGCGCTAAGATGTTTCTGGAATTGTCTCAGGGATCCTAGTGCACCCTCTACTGAAATGGAATAGCTACTGTCGACAGTATAGGCATGAAGAGATCATATAATATCTCAATTGGATCGAGATCAGGATTCATTGCTGGCTAGTTTAAAACAGTCCTTTTTTTCAAGCATTCTTTTGCCATTTTGAATGTATGTTTTGGTTCACTGTTCTGCTGGAGGACCCATGACCTTCGACCCAGACCTAGCTTTCTGACACTAGGTAGCACATTTTGCTCCAAAATACCTTGGTAGTCCTCTGTCTTCATGATTCCTTTAATACCTTCCAGGCCTCCAGTTCCTGAGGCAGCAAAACAGCCCCACAACATTATGGAAACTACACCATATTTAACTGTAAGAAGGGTGTTCTTTCCTTATAAGCTTCATTTCTTTGCCTGTAAATGTATTGCTGGTCTGCATTGCCAAAGAGCTCAAGTTTGATTTCATCTGTTCACAGAACATTTTCCCAGAAATATTGTGGTTTCTCAAGGTGGATTTGGGCAAAGATCAGATGTGCCTTTTTATGTCCGTCTTTGAGCAGTGGACTCGTGCTTCGTCTTCGCCTATGAAATCCTCCTTTGTTTAGTGCACGGCATATGGTGTGGGTTGAAACCATTACTTCAGATTTCTCAGGTCAGCCTTAAGCTCTTTGGGTGTTGTACGTGGTGCTTTTCCAACAGTTCACAGTAATCTTTGAAGATTTCTTGGATTAATTTTCCTCTTCCCACTATATCCTGGAAGGTTCTTGAAAGTTCCATGAGCAGAAAACATCTTAACAACATTGAAAACTGTAGACACAACAATCTCAAGGTGTGTTTGGTGATAATGGCTTTTCTGATGGTCTCAGGCAGCTCTCCTGTCTTCAGCATTGCGAAAATGGAACAGGGAGTGCATGTAGCCATTTTAAACATCATTCATTGATTGATTGAGTACAGCTAATTGATCACAGGTGGGTCTAATTTGACTACAATGGGAATGTGGTTCTTCTGTTCAAACTGATAAGGGTGCCAGTAATCATGTCCTATTTAACTACTCAAAACCTGTGACTATATCCCACAATAAATATTCAAACAACTCCAAGAAATATACCTGTAAAACATAAATTTTTGTCGGAACTAATGCCTTGAAGACACAATTTGCTCTCGTAGCATAACGTTCCTTTTTTATTTGTTAAATTGTATAGGGGCGCAACCCTAAAAGAATTACCCAAAGGATACTACACATCCACAGGGTATACCCGATTTAGTGCAGGAAATGGATCCATATAAGGCTATCAGGACCACCAAAAGCCTCTAATCCGGGGCTATTGCATCAAATCTCGCTGCTGCCCGCTGGTCAAAGCCAGCCATATACACAATATAATTCAGTATACGATCCTCAGCTTTAAATGAACAGAAATTCAGTACTTAGCTGTCACATGGAGACTACGCTCCTGGATCAGATTAGTTTAATGAAATGGTCCAGGTCATAAAAGACAGATCTTCATAGTAATCATGTCCTGGCAATGTCCCAGTTTTTATACTAGTTCCTACTATTCCATTTTTAATAGCTATTCCCATTAGATCAGGAAAACTGCAAGGGAAGAGCTTAAGTAATCTAAAAATCTGCATATTTATTTGTTTATTCTACACGTCTCTCCCCCTTTTCAAATCCATGCTTAAAAACTCACCTCTTTCAGGCTGCTTTTGGATCCTGATCCGCTTAGTCTCCTGTGTGTCTCCTTACCTTTCCCTAGTTGTATCCTTGTCCTCAGCCATTGTATTGTCTGTCTTGACTAGATTGTAAGATCTGATGAGCAGGGACTGTCATTTATATGTATCTGTACAGCCCTGCATATGCCTTGTAGCACTTTATAAATGTTCAATAGTAGTAGTATTTATTTTATTTATTTACATTCTCTTATATACTGTGCTATTCTGCATCAGTGTGGTTTACATTGAACAAACTGCAATTACATTGAACAGAGCATTATAACTTGGAGATAACTATTTTACAGGGAACATGGGCTATGGAGGGTTAAGTGGCTTGCCCAAGACCACAAGGAGCACCTGTGGGACTAGAAACCCCAGTCCTTCCGGCCCAAGGTTGCTGTCCTCTAATGTGATTTGAACCCCCGACCTTCCAGCCCGAAGTACCTTGCCCCAACCACCAGGCCACTCCTCCACTACTAGCAGTAGTAGTAGTTTTATTAGTTTATTTTGTATGTCAAATATATGTGCTTATATAGTCCACAGCCATTTCACTGGCCACTGTTTTTTAGGAGATATTGGATTTTAAGGGGTTGAACTGCAAGGGTGCCAATAATGTTGACCAAAACTGTATTCACATGACGTAACAGTTTAGAAGGGAACTCTAGGATGGATCTGGGACATCCAGAGCAGAATGTCCAAAAATCCGGGAGAGTGAAGGGAGGCTTACCTAAGTGCTGTCTGACATCACTCCGTCTCCATCCCAAAAAATGAATGTCCGCATAGATAGCAAGGTCAGGTGCGTGCATGGTTGCAGGTCATTTCACAAATGCAGATGTCCCAAAATTGCACACCTGCGGAACCAGATACTTGAATGTCCCAGCCGGGGTACTACAGAAGGGAGGTCCTATGTTCTAAGACTAGCACACCCTGGCCCGCCATTTCAAAAACTCAGACGTGCAGCTGTGTGCTTGCAATATGTTTGGATTATATATTTTATTTACATGCATGTTTCTTCAGCCAGGCAATCTTAACTGTGGTGATGAAAATGCATTTTGCTGTTCTCCCTGGAAGCATTACAGACATGGAATGAGCACTTTTTTGCACCTTATTTGTGGTCAGGATTAGGTATAGGCCTGGATGCGTCAACAACTAGGGCCAGATGTACTTGTGTTGTTTTGAAATTGCACCACAACGTGCACCTCCCTTGCTCCAACCAGGACACGCCCCCCACCACACCCACATGCTACCTGGACGTTCTCACGTCAGGGTGTCAATGCACCTGGCTTTCTAAAATGGCTCTGGAGATGTCTCGATGATTTGCACATCTATGTGCCCGTTTTCAGACATCCAACTCACGAATAGAGCTTCTAAAATACTCCCTATACGGATAAGTCCTTTTGAATATTTGGAAATATTCTTTCCTAATAATTTTATTACAATAGAGTACCTCCTTAGCCCGTAACTTGTGTTCATCTATGTTGATGCTGAGCGATGGGCGAATACAACACATGAGTTGCCACCATGGCCAATCTTTCACTGCCTGGAACTTCACAAGGTTCTTCTGGATACACCGAATAGCTGTCTGCTGAATCTGAAATATCAGAATCAGTATATTAAGTGAATCTAATACATTTTTTAGACCCAGCCTAAAATGAAGCTTTCTTTGTCAGAAAATAAATACTGGTGTAACATAGCTAATAGTTCCACCATACTATAAATTTATCTTAAGCTTTCTAAGCTCAATATTCGGCGACGCAGCCACCGAATCATTTTTTAGGGCGTGTAGATTAAAACATTTGGTTTTGTTTTATTGTTTTCTGTCTTCGTATCGTGTTTTTTCAATAGAGCGCCCTATTGCATAATAAGGCAAATTATTGCACAACAGCACACACTGTTTGCACATATGCACACAATGTTTGCACATACATGAAAGCAAATCCCTAATCATTTTTAACATAAAAGCTATCAGGTCGGTATTTAAACTCTGCAGTCAGCCTTCTTTAAATGGCATTTGTGAAATTGTGCCCTGGCATTTCTGCGCGATTGGGGATGGTTCTGAGCATTTATTTTATAAAGTGCATACACACTTATGTTGCCTTTATAAAACAGGCTTAAAATAATTATCTTTTCAAACTTCCCACGCGGGTGTCCTGTTACAAAATTACACCCCACTCGTGAACGTTCCATTTTATTTTATTTTGGGACACCATTTAGAGCCTTCTGAAAAGTCTAACTACTCCAAATATGTCATCAAGCTATTGTACATCAGAACGGAAATTCACGTACTTTTCTTTTTTTGAGTTTCTGACGACAGAGAAAACCCTGGCAGGATGCCTGAAAGAGAATTATATTCTGAGAGATCAGCTTTTCCCGCTGTCTTTCCAGTCTGGACAGCACGCCATACTTCATGAAGACCTGAGGGTGGAAGAACAGAAGACCTGACAAAGATGTAGCCAACCTGTCACAAAACCATTTAGAAAGGCAATTGATTAGGCGAGTTTTCATTCCTTTAAAAAATTTTAGTCAAAAGAGTGGTATGGATGGTTTCCAACAAAAAAAAGATGTCGAGTCACTATAAGCCATTAACACTTAGGGGTATGTTTACTAAAGTGTGGTAAATGTGAATAACGCGCGTTGTACGACATTAACGATTGTAAGTGCAGTATAACGTGTGTAATCACGCGCCAATGACCGTTAACATCATACTACGCGCGTTAACCGTAGTTAACGATCGTAAAGCCCCACGGCGCATTAAAACAGCGCAGAAGGTGGAGAGTGGGCGGAGAGAAGGGGTCAATGGGCGGAGAGTGGGCGGGGAGAGGCTCCCCTCACACTAACGCGCTGAAGTGCAGAGCTCAATTCCAACGCGAATGAAAACCTGTCGTTAAAGGCATATTAAAGAGAAGAGAAACCATTTCCGTCAGCAATGTACAGCAAAACCGGGGAAACCTACAAAACGTGAGCAGTGTGATACATGTGCACAGAACAAAATTGCAAATAAAACTTTAGAATGACCACAAGAAACAGTGTAAAAATTATAATCCAGCTGGGCAACAGTGATATCAATGGGCAACAATAAAAAACACTCCCAGGAAAGCTCCAAAAAAAAGAAATGATGTGTGGAAGGGTCTACACTCCGTAGACCCTTTCAAAATCATTTCATTTTATTGGAGCTTTCCTGGGAGTGTTTTTTAATGTTGCCCAATGATATTGTTGCCCAGCTTGGGTATGGGTGTGTGCCCCTGTTTTCTAGGTCGTTTTTGAGGTTTATGTGCACGTTTGTCTTCATACAAGGTAAATGAGCCCACAGTAAAATTGTGCAGAGCAGGGTTTCTGACTCGTCAGGCCAGTTTTCCTATCTCCAGGGACTGCACTGTCACTGTGGCCACAGTGTGGTGCAACGGACACAGCCAGTGCCTATAAGACCAGAGGGTCACAGGTTCAAATCCCAGCTGGGGCTCCTGCCAACCCAGTCCCCATAGTTTTACCCACCACTAAATAGTGATAGTAAAGACACTCCTTTATTGCAGAGAACATACACATGGTTAATACGCCTATATTTTACCACACCAAACACAGACACCATAAACAGGCGCATTACCTAGAGCAGAGTCTCGCAAATGCAGTCCTGGAGGGCCCCACACCATTCAGGTTCAATGCTGCCTCTAATAAAGATGCCTGTGCTGCATATCTATGCACCACCCCCATGGTATGCAGATGTAGCTCATGCATATCTATGAGGGACAGCATGAAAACCCGAACAGTGTTTGGAACACCAGGACTGGAGTTGGGAAACTCTGTCGTAAAGCAGCAGCCAACAGGGCCAGACACTCCCACACACACACCCACAGACCCCATTGGCCAATGCCTCCTGGAGAGGCAGGACATTGGGCCCTGCCTGTACCTCCCAATACTAGCAGTTGCATACCTTAGCAATGCCACCCTACACCTGGGTATATGGTACACAGCCATCAAACGTTTCCTATGATAACTGGCAGATATCAATGCCTACGTTAAGCACATTTTGCTCATTGAGCTCCACCATAACAATCATTCTGATGTCTGCGGTGTGTGCTGCAGGTCTGGTCTCTGATAGTGTTTACCACCCTGGGGAGTGACCCCCAACAGTATTGCGTACCATATCCATGCCTGTACTGTGCCCAGGACTGATGTGGTGGGTATGGCTGCTGAACACCCCTATAGTAGCACAATGCTGGCATAGGTGTGGGGGTGGCTGTCTGTCTATCCAGTGTGTGGTGGCTGCAAACACCTTCCACAGCCCACACTGCCAGCAATGTTGCCAGTATTGGGCTGCCAATGTGCATAATGAGGAGCAAGGTACCATGGGTATAGGCCGGACAGGGTGGCCTGGCCAGGGTGCACCTGCACAGGGCATAGGGCACTGACTGGGACATTTTAGTGCCCGGCCACCACCTACACAGACAGGGTGACCTCAGTATGTCCTGCTGAGAGATCACTCTCACCCTGACTGTGCAGTGACCACAGCATGGCTAGGCACCCCCATAGTGCTATATAGTATTTCTCTCATGTGATAGATATGGGTTTCCTTTTGGGGCCCAGTCACTGATTTATCTGCTTGCTGTGTATGCTGACATCCCAGTTCTGGGTGCATGCATCTCCACTGGGCACATGCACTATTGACTAACTAGCAGGCTGTTTGCAGCTGGTATGTGTCTTGATGGAGTGGTTTGCAGGGTGCAGCGGCTGATGGCTTGCAGCAGGAGAATATCAGATAGTGGTGGGGTGCAGCTTACAATATCCAGGCCTAATGTCTGTCTGCTATTGTGTTATGGATGTGTACCGAGCTGCATTGACTGCCCTGTGGGGTGTCTGTTCCTCAGCAGGACTGGGGTTGATGTTCCCCTCTACTGCCACCTTTGCAGGGAGGTAGAATGTGGATCTATTGTTAGGAGACCCTGTTTGTTGCCTTCGGCCCTGGGGGAGGGGGGTGGTGGTACATGGGCCACCTGGGGGGTCCATGGGGGCTACACCTGACTGAAATAGACAGAGATATCCAAGGTGTTTCTGCAGAAACTACCTATCTCACACATTAACACTGCTTTGGACCTGCGCCATGGCCTCTTTCAGCCATGGACGGTGCTGTGGACCTGGTGCTGGGCGCCTCACTGCACCCTCAGGGTGAGCACAGTACCCGCACAATGTGACGGTGTGTAGCTACTCTGTGCCAGTATAACACACGGTCAGTACCCCCGTACCAGGCCGAGGTGCTGTGGGGGTGCACATGGTCAGTTCCCCCTACCAGGCCGAGGTGCTGTGGGGGTGCATTCCCCATGGTGTGTATCTGTGGACAGCTGATTTGCATGTGCAGTGCATCATGGGTGTGACTGGCACAATCCAACCCTGTGAAAATCCAGCATCTGCTCACAGGCTCTGATAAACCATAGGCCATCACACGTACATCTGTTAGCATAATGCATAAGTGCAAGACACCCTAAAGGGTCTGTAATATAAGGTGCCCACGTTGGTAAAAACACACGTACCCACGTACGATTGTACGCACGCACCAACGCACGGGGCTATGCACGTACCAACGCACGCAGCCACGCACGCAGCCTCACACGCACCAACGTACGTGGCTAGGCACACTCCTAGGGTGTGTTTCTGACACCACTACTCAACGTAAAGAAAAACATGCCTCCTCATTCCCTATGTAATGTACAGGGTGATGCCTGCGCCAGCGTTCTGCGTTAGGCACACTGGGGACTCGAACCCATACTGCCTGTAACAGCGGTCAGTACCGTAACCATTGTGCTACAGCTCTGTTTCAGTGCTTTGTGTCTGTACGCCTTCTTACGATTAACGCGCAGTAACGCGCCATGGCGCCCTGTAACGCTCGTTAGTTTTTGGAACGCGCGTTAGTGGTAACGATGTACCGCCCATGTCCTTATTTGGGGTTTCTGTCACTACCGCGGCTCCTAACGCGAATTGCACTAACGCAGTTTAGTAAACATACCCCTTAGTATCACACTGCTGAATCAAGAACGACTGCACACTATTGGGAACTTATGTTATATTAGAGGGAGGAGTGGTCTAGTGGTTAGGACAAGGTACTTCAGGCCGGAGGGCCGGGGGTTCAAGTCCCACCTGGGGACAGCAATCTCAGGCCAGAGGGACCGGGATTCCTAGTCCTATAGGCCCTCCTTGTGGTCTTGGGCAAGCCACTTAACCCTCCATTGCCCATGTTCCCTGTAAGTATCAGCATATGTGTCTCATATCCCATCATGTTAAATGTATCCCCCAATTGACCGCTTTGACCCAGTGAAAAGCAGGATATAAATACAGCTAAATAAATAAATATTAGACATCACACCTCCTTCAACCTTTTGCTATGAGCAACATGGCTATTTCAAAATACTTACTGTGATGTCCTTTAATATGACGTCATTTCCTATCGTATACTGCTTATGTTTTATGTCTGTATAGTTTCAAGATGTTATTTTATTCACTCCTCTCCTTATGTGTTCTCCTGGTTGTAACATTATGTATATTACTTTGTTTAATTTTAATCTGGTTTTAATTTTCATGATATTTTAATTTAATTTAGATGTTTTCGTGTTTTCTGTTTGGAACTTCCTTCTAAATCACTTAGATGCCAGTTGGATGTGCTTAAATAAATAGAGAGCTAGTACCCAGGTTCGGTTGACTCCCCAGTTTAAGTTAAATGTAAACCTCTTTGACTGGATGATAAAGCGGTATGGAAAACTTGTTAAATAAATAAATACGGAACAGAAGGAATGCAGCAGGGCAGGATCTTCATGAAAAACAAAAGACAAAAAGAACAGTACTCAAGGGAGGTGAAGGAGAAGATGCGTTTAAATAGACAAGTCATCCATTGAAGGTCAGGAGGGTTATTTTACAAGCATCCCCACAGGTGACTAACAATTGTAGACATTTAGAATGTCAGGTGCACGTAAATGCCATGTTCGAGAGGGGCTATTTTACATGCAGAGATGCAACTGCATCTAGATGTCAAAGAGACTGGTTTGCTCAGGCCTACAATATAGAAGTAGAAAAGTTAGATGTCAGCTTTTACAGCTTCCCCAAGACACGAATTAGTGCCTGATTTAAGAGGCTGTGTCAAGACCGAGGTCTGCCCCTCCAATCAACTCTGACATCATTCCCACCCCACCATCACTCTTGGTAACCTTCGGATCCCAAGGCATCCCCCTCCCTGACTCCCCAAACACTTCTCTTTCCACCCCCCCCCAAAGCATCTGACCCCCCACACTCGCACTCACATCCCCTCCCCAGCCACAAGGAACTCCCAAGCCCTACTGGCATACCCTCCAAGCCCCTACCCCGATCACCACCCTGTGGATCCCTGGGGATTGATGCAAGTAGGAATGATCTCCAGTCACTCCTGTTCTCACAGTCTAGGCTTCCATGGTAATTGTATGGTACAAGTGCTAGGGGGTTATTGTACTATGATGATCGAATAGCAGCATGCCAAATTTCATTAAATAAATAAATGTGGAATCTACGCCCAGAATGCTCCTAACTCTGCCTCGACTTATATGGAGACATTTTGCATGCATAGCGATATATGCGGCCAAAATGTAGGCGTTCCTGAGTGTGAATGGCTTATGTGATCAGCACCTGCTGCTCACCACGTAAGTGGATTTTGATATTTTCCCATTGTATTTCCTTGACACAAGTACAAATGCTCAAAAATTAAGATTTTATATTAATTAATGCATATTATATAGCATGTACTTCTATGTTCATCAAAAAATAGCATCTATTAAAATAGGAAATATTAATATGTTTATTAATGTCTTTGCAACTATATTTGTCAATACTAGCTCGTTAACGGATGCCACAGAGGTAGCCACAATACAATGAAAATTAGTATCATTAAAGGAGCAACATGATTGCCTCATTACCAGTTTGATTGCTTCATTAATGACTGTGTTAACTTCCCAGACCAATGAGTTTTTAGAAGCTGTTGTAAAATCAATGTTCATAGTGATGACAAGACGTTTCTCTGGAATAAGAGGTGATTGGTGCCAACATTCAATTGATTAAGCATGCTGGTGTAATACATGAATGCAAACCATGTAGCAAAAATAGGAACTGAATTCCTTCTGGAGGGTTTCCTACTTTCTTTTCTATCGCATTCCAGCGATCATGCCTGGTACTTGTATACTTAATGCAACGTCCACTGCTGTGCAGGGCTGCAGCCAGCTGCAGATCTCCAGGGACCATCCATAGGCGGCTTCTTGAAGAGTAACTGAGTTCTTTTCTGGATGCCCCTCCCTCTACTCCCACCCCCATCTGGAAAGTTGCAACTCTTATATTATTCTCTTATTGGCATCAGAGAAATGAAGAAAAAATATAAATTGAGAGAAACTACAGAGGGTGTTAGATTGAACCACTCAGCCTGGCAGGCATAAGGTCACCTTCCCCCTCACAACCACATTTACAATAGCAAATGTTTCCTTTATAAGGCAATTAATAATCTTACCAGTTCAGAGTTTTAACAGAGAATAAGAAAAGATCCTAAAGAAAGCTTTTTACCGCGCTGTTTCATGAGTTTCACAGAGCGAGCAGTAGGATCAAAGGGGCATGTTTGCTAAAGCAGTGGCTGGGAGCATGGGGGTTTAGCATGGGGCTAACACACAGGCCAAAAGCGACCACGTTAAAAGTGCTGTGTTACCAGAGCAGAGCGCGGATAGGTGAGGATAGAGCAGAGCCGGGGCAGAAAATGGGCAACAACTGCTGAGTGCCACTAGCAATGGACACTGTGCATGCCCCGCCTGGTCCATACAGGGCTCCCTGCTCCCTCAGATGCCACGTTTGCACCCCCACTATTAGGGCTACAGAATGGTCTCTCTGCATCTGTTTGCTTTCCTGCTTTGCATTCCGCCCCCCCCCCCCCATATACTTTGTCCCATTGCTCTGAGTTGTGCAACTAGTTATGTCATTCGCGGTCATCCTCCTCTATCCAGCCCTGACCATTTTCTACTGCTCTGTTGGTGGGGTGGGGGCCCATGTATTACAGTCTGCTGTGCTTTTGTAGTCTACTGGCACCTGAGTAACATATTGGTGGCTTGAAATTGCAGGGCCATGTAGCAATGCATTCGCTGTGTGCATGCGCTCTGGCTGCTTGTGCGCTCTGGCTGTGCATTCGCCAATATGCCCTAGTGCCACGACCAGTGTGCCATTACTTCTCTACCATGGCCATGCCCCCTACTGCTATCATCGCCTCTGTGCCTTGCCGCAATAAAAACACGTGCTAAATGCATGTTTTCCCCATGCTACCTCCTGCGCTTTTAGTATACCTGCCTCAAAGATCATAACTGGGAGTTCAGTTTGCCAAACTGGACCTAGCGACATTACTTCATTGAAACGCCAATGGCATTTATCACCTCAGCAGAGCAAATTATTAGGTTAAATACAGCAAGCTATAGCCCAAATCATTAACTGGATCTCTTATTCATTGCAGTGTGTGGAGAAGGAAAACAAATGGAAACCTCAAAAGGACATATGTTGTACAAGATTTGCATTTAAGTAGCTGCAGTCAGGACTTGTTTAATAGCCAGAAAGGACAGGCACCACTGACCCCTTCCTTACTTCAGAAACAAGGGAGTTATTCCATATCCTGAATAGGCCATTTGCATGTGCACGGGAGATGTGTATCCTCCGAAAACATCTATGACCGTATTACGATACTCAGCACCCGTGCACATCCATGGCGCTGGCATGGGGATCTCAGAATCTGTCCCGAAAGGGCGGAATGGGGGTATGGTTTGCCACAGAGATGTTTATAGTGCATTCAGGAAACGCCCATGTGCATTTTTTTACTTTCCCGCAGACGTGCCCGTTATTCCTGCCAAAGACGTGGAATAATACCAGTACTTAGACAATATGCTGCTGTGTTCTACAATTTGTCCCAAATTGTATAAACGTTGTGGCAAGTGTGATTGCAGTCTGGAAAAACATCACAAGATGCAACTATAAAGAACAGAAATCAGAGATGAGGGAATCTTGTAGGTTCAAGAGTCATTAATATCTACCCCTAAAGAAATATTAAGAACAGCAATAGTGTTTATTCTGGCTATGCTGAAATTTGCTGTTTGTACTTAAAGAGCTAATCTAGGGACCCTAACAATTTCTGTGTTATAAAACATGAGAATGTTGATGTAAGAATTGTATGTGAGTGAGTCTGGAAAAGAATCCTGTTTGAGTGAGAAAGGGAAATCATATGTGTAGTCATCAGACTTCATGCTATTATGGTATACCAGCCTTTATTTATACATTCTGAGAATCTTTTTGGCAGAAATATGTCTTTTATGACTGCAAGCAAAAGTGTCAGTGTAAGTGTGCGTGTGTGTGTGTGTGTGCGTGTGTGTGTGTTTTGAGGGTTGCATGGGAGTATCCCTGTATGCTGATCTGCAATTCAGGAAGGACATGAATGCCTGGCCAGTACCTGGACCTTACGAATGACCACAGTGTCACCAGGTGCCAGTGTGATAGGGCAGCCACACATCAGCTGTGCCAGGCACTGGGAGACATGACTGATGTTGTGCCAACATTCCCCAGATTGTGCCATGAGGCCACATCCTTACCCAGTCCAGGATCTATGCAAGAGTGGTGATATGTCTGGAGGATGGCTACTTGGTATGATGGCACAGGAATCACCCCTCCCATGCCCACACAGGCATTGCCACAATGCAGACTGTAGGAAGGCAGGCAGTGTTGCCCCACAGAGAGCAGATGAATACAGACCGACATAAGCCAAGACAGAGTGGACATTGTATGGGACAGGTGTAGCCACATGTAGGGAGCTGCTATTAGAAATGCCAGTACCCAGATATGTGGGAAACAGATACCATAGCCAGAAAGTCAGTCATTAGAGGAGCATAGTTTTGTTGCTCAGCAGTATAATGTATCCTTTGGGGCACTGCAAAATTAGTTTAGGTTGTTGTGAGATTGGTAAGGATCCATACTCAGCTTTTTAAGACATGCTTTCAGAAATAACCAATGCAAGAATAACTGTGGAAGTGTTATACTGCCAAGTAATGCGTGCTGCAAAGTATGTCATGACAAACAGGTTAATATTTACTTGATTTTAAAATACATTAGAGTGCACTACGATAACTTTACAGTGCTCTGGGATGACACAGACTAGTAGATGTGGCCTAGTTTGCATCAGCATTTATGTACATCACTATGTGTACTTTACATCAGCAAAATACTGTCAGTGAGAACAAGAACTTAGGAGATCCACATTTTAACTGAGGAGTCATGGTTATCGCAGAGATGGGCATGATCAGAAATATGCAACTTTTCAGAATATGGTGAGCGCAGGGATGTCCAAAACGATCCCAGCATTTACCTGTGTTCGGTAATATTAGTGGGGACATGTTTCTACGCTTCACTCTATGGCCTGTTTCTGCACCTGTGTGCGGGTCTTGCATTGGAGATGTACACAGGCCAGCTGAACAGCACGTTGGCCCTGCTGCGCCGGACATGTCTACGAGGACATTCCAGAACCACTGGCAGCTGCAGAAGTCGGTGCAAATCGTGCCCGTGCCTGATTTAAACGTTTTTCGGGAACTAGCGAAATGTGCCTCTTTGTCAGTGCAGATGGCAAGCCTAGATGTCAGCGTGGACACAGCCAATCTCATACGAAGAAAAGCCATGTCAGTGTATTCTGTGTCCTGTGGATGACACCAGCTGTATCCTGTTAATGTTCTTGTGGGTTTAAGGCCCTCAGCACTGCACTGGAACCCAGTCAGAAATGAGCCCAAGGTTTGCCATTATCATTTATCATTAATAGAGCACAAGACAGGTTAATGGGAACTCTGTAGCACTCAGTTCATTAGTTCAACTATGGAAAATGGTAAAATGAAAGAGAACAAGGGAAGAAATAGCAAGAAAAAGGAAAAGGCAATACCTGACTATGTCCAACCACAATGCTTTTTTTATCCAGATCAAGCAACTGTAGCAGCTCCTCTATAGCCTGCAAAGAAAGAAACCCCTGGAGAATTATAAAAAGGGTAGGATTGCTCAGCAAATACATACACTGTCCTTGGCTATGAAAACAGGAGACATATTTCAATTATAAACCACAATAAGGGAAGTATAAAAGGTGCACCGAGTGTAGTAGTTACTTAGCGGCCATTGTTCTCGAGTAATGGACTAAGCACTTGGGAAAGGGGACACAGAGTCCAAGGCCTTGGGAGATGGAAAGAGTGAGAGACAGAGAGTGCTTTTAAATCTGACAATGAATCTGACAATAATGGCTCCCTCCCACCGTCGTGCATCAGCTGTGAAACCCATTAAATCAGACTCTTGTTCTTACAGGGGTTTTGTTTGCTTGGGAGATGAAGACACTGTATCTCCTTTGCAAAATCGTTTTCTTTCATTTATTTTACTCATGGTTCGGGGGGGGGGGGCAATTTCATAAGTGGTTGAGTACTTTAAGCATCAATTACATACCTAACTGGGGGTTATTTTATGTGGTGCATACATGCACTAATGATGTCAGTAGCAGCCAGTGTAAAAGTACATGTATGACTCGATGGCATGTACTTTGGGTGGAGAGTGGGCAAAGAGCACAGTATGCACATAGGTAGAGGTTATGGAAGGCATCATGTCACTCAGCCGGATATTCAGCAGCAGTAATGTGGTTAGTGCTGCTGGATATCCCCGTGTGCAGCCACTAAGCGCCCCAATGCCAGCCGGCGAGCATCAGAGCGTTTCTGGGAACGAGCGGCATCCGAGGATAACTGGCTAGTGGCGATATACTCAACCATCAACCAGTTATCCAAAAGTGGCTGAATATAGCTGTTGACCGGATTGCAAAATCGCAATGCAACCAACCCGCATATACTACTACTATTAAGCATTTGTATAACGCTACAAGACATGCACAGTGCTGCACATACACATGTAAAAGACAGTCCCCGCTCATCAGAGCTTACAATCTAGTCAAGGCAAATAACACAGTAGCTGTAGACGTGGGATACTTCTAGAGGGAATGGTAAGGAAACACAAAGGAGATCAGGTGAGTCAAGATCTGAAAGCGGCAGCGAAGAGGTGAGTTTTCAGTCTGGTTTTGAAAAGGGTCGTAGAAGGCGCCTGACGTACAGACTCAGGTAGTTTGTTCCAGGCATACGGAGCAGCAAGGTAAAAGAAGCGATGTCTGGAGTTAGCAATAGAAGAGAAGGGCACAGATAGAAGCGATTTGCCAGAAGAGCAAAGTTCCTGAGGATGGGTGTAGGGAGAGATAAGAGAGGGAAGGTAGTGAGGAGCTGCAGTGTGAAGGCACTTATAGGTTAGGAGGAAAAGTTTGAACTGGATATGGAAATGGATAGGGAGCAAATAAGGTGACTTGAGAAGAGGGGTAATATGAGCATGACGAGGCTGGCGCAAGATTAGCCACGCAGCAGAGTGTTGAATCGATTGAAGGGGAGAGAGATGACTCAGAGGGAGCCCAGCAAGGGGCAGGTTACAATAGTCTAGATGGGAGGTGACTAAAGAGTGGATAAGTGTCTTAGTAGTGTATTCAGAAAGGAACGGACAGATTTTGTTGATGTTATAGAAATAGAAGCAGCAGGCTTTAGCTATCAGTTGGATGTATGTGGAGAAGGAGAGAGAGGAGTCAAAGACGACCCCAAGGTTGCAAGCTGAGGAAACAGGGAAAAGTAGAAAGTTATCTACAGAGATTGAGAAAGGAGGAAGGGGAGAGGATGGTTTAGGGAGAAAAATAAGAAGCTCAGTTTTGGCCATGTTCAATTTCAAGTGACGATGAGACATCCAAGCAGCAATATCACAAAAGCAAGCAGAGATCCGGGCCTGGATTGCCAGAGAGATTTCAGGTGTACAGAGGTAGATCTGGGAGTCATCAGCATAAGAATGGTACTGAAAGCCATGGGAAAAGATGAGTGCACCAAGGGACTAGGTACAGAGAGAGAAAAGGAGAGAACCCAAACTGAGAAAGGGATAGCAGCAGAGGAGGATCCACCAGAACAAACATTAAAGGAGCGATGGGAGAGCTAAGAGGACCAGGATAGCACAGAGCCTTTAAAACCAAACGAGGACAAGATATCAAGGAGAAGGTGATGGTCAACAGTGTCAAAAGCAGCAGAAAGGTCAAGAAGGATGAGGACTGAGTAAAGGCCCTTGGATTTTGCCAGGAACAAGTGACTAGAGACTTTGGCAAGAGCTGTTTCAGTAGAATGTAAAGGACGAAAACCAGATTGTAAAGGATCCAGGAGGGCTTGAGAGGAGTGAAAGTCAAGGCAATGGAAGTGAATCGCACGTTCAAGTAGTTTAGTAGTTTGGACATGCAATGCCGGATATAACCCAGCATTGAATATCCGTGTTCAGTTTACAGCGGCGATCGCTAGCTGCGGTAACAGCGTAAGCCGCCGCCACTGACTATCCCTCTCCCCTGTAAAGTATAAAATATTATAATTTAAAATATGTTCTTAAAAATATCTAGGTGTGAGCATTTACATCAGCTCTAGGGCTGGTGTCTACACCTTAACTTAAGGCGCCATTACTTACACTAAGGCCAGGATTTATAAACCCCAAGCAGGTGCCTACTTGTTTTCATAAAATTGGCTTGACATAGGTGCCCCCTTATACAGTTACCTTCTTAGGAGCTAATTTTATATGCAACCGTGTAAGGTTCTGCACCATCATCGCGTGTAAGTCATGTATTTTCAATGACTTATGCGCATGGATGAGCCTTTACGCCCATACTTTAGCAGGTCGCTGTTTTTCAATTGCGTGCATCAGGCCAATGACATGTGCTTTCAGTGTGGGCATGCACAGGAGCAGAGCGTGAGCCTAGTGTAAAATCTATGTATGTAAGCTATAAAATCCTATAATGTGCTTTCTTTTGAAATCTAGGAGCCTGAATTATGCTGGTGTAAATGATCGCAGCTCTATCTAATGTGGGTTTTCAGCCATTTACTCCCCTATTTTATAAACAAAAATAGGCACTTTCTTTTCATCATAAAATGTGCTTAAGGTGAGCGCATTCTAAATGAATAAAAAATTCACAGGGTGGCTGGGCTAATCTATCTATGAATTCGATTAAGACAGCTGATGTGGAAATTGTGAAAATGTTCGTGGAGGTCAGAGCAATGTACTGGGCAGAATGGGTTCAGTGGTATGCATGCCCAAGGAATTTCCGGTCCCTGGTTTATACTGAAAGGTGAATGCTTCACCAGGGCCTTTACGAATGTGACACTTAAAACTCATAGGTCCACCAAAACCAGACTGCAGGAAGTCTGAAAGAAATCTTAAGCCTTGCAGTGATATATACTGCAGCTTGGAACACAGGAATTCGAAGGCTAGCAAAACCATCAGCACAATGAGCACAAAGGAGAGAGGTTCTGACGAATATAGAGATGATCATCTCTCGGGGTCATGCCTCCCAAAGAGTTTATTTTGCTCATCCTATGACAAGTATGATCGGTATGCCTAAGCCCGGGTATGCTGGCTATGATCTCAGTCTCTACTACTGTATCTTCTCCTAATGCTCTTTCTAATACTTGCATTTTACCAAAGCGAGCTTCCTCCTGGAGCTCATAGAGTGTCCTATTTACTAAACCATATTAGCTGTTTAACACAATCAAGAGGGAGGTTACTAAGCTGCAGCAAAATTTCACATTTCACTACAGTTTAATTTACTGTGGGAGTCACTAACCTGCAGTAACTTAGTACTGTAGATTAATGATTTGCATTACTTTACTTACATTCTCTTATATACCGTGCTATTCTGCATCAGTGTGGTTTACATTGAACAAACTGAAATTACATTGAACAGGGCATTATAACTTGGAGATAACTATTTTACAGGGAACATGGGCTATGGAGGGTTAAGTGGCTTGCCCAAGACCACAAGGAGCACCTGTGGGACTAGAAACCCCAGTCCTTCCGGCCCAAGGTTGCTGTCCTCTAGTGGGATTTGAACCCCTGACCTTCCAGCCTGAAGTACCTTGCCCCAACCACTAGGCTACTCCTCCACTCCACACCCAAACAGGCTTCCACTTGCCCTTCACACATAAGCCAGCTGTTGTAGAATTCATCTCTTTGGGACTATTTCTGTATGTTTCTGTCACATTTTCCTGATCTCCGATCGCATCTTTTTCTACTTTATGTTCTGTCTCTCCATATGCAGTGCAGAACAGTTATTTGATGTACTCTCATGATTAGAAAACTCTGTATTTTGACTACACATAGGGGTCAATTTTCAGAGGGTGAGGCAACTTATTTATTTATTTATTTATTTAGTAAACATTTGTATACCGCTGCTTCCTACGATCAGCAGCGGTTTACTTTACAGAATCATAATGTATCGTACAATACAGAGAATTTTTAAGATATACATTTCGATTGAGCAATGATTTAAATAACACAAGAAATAGCAATTAGATACTTTATACATCGGATTGGGGCTCACAAATCTAAAAATACATTTGATTGTAGGCGCGTGGGAGGGGCCCAAACTATACATATATACAAGATTATATACCAGTATTCCAAATGCCGTCATGGCAGGCAAAAGCCATCTCGTTGAGGTAAGGTGTCGCACTTAGGTCCGGTTGTAGTGAGCCTGAAATAAGTGGGTTTTGAGTTTCTTTCTGAATTCACTCAAATTATTTGTCAGTCGCAACTCGTGTGGGAGTTGGTTCCAGTGGATTGGTGCTGTATATGTGAATGCTCTATTGCTTGTTTCTGCTTTGACAGTTCTTATGCTGATTGGAACACAAAGAGTGTTGAGATTTATGGTTCTTCTGTTCCTGTTGTGTGGTTGTATAGTGATTAGGTTGTCGAGGTAGGAGGGTGCAATGTTGTGAATGAGCTTAAACGTTGTTATGAGGAGTTTGAAAATGATGCGAGCGTTTACCGGGAGCCAATGTAGTTCCATTAGCACTGGGGTTATGTGATCTGTGACGCTTTTTTCCATGATGACTCTTGCCGCAACATTTTGAGCCATTTGCAAGATATTTAGGGTGTTCTTCGGAAGCCCTTGCAGGATGGCGTTGCAGTAGTCTAGGTGAGGAGTGATTAGAGCTTGTGCAACAGCCCTGAAGTCAGATTTCTCGAGGATATTGCGAAGCGGTTGCAGAACTTTCAATTTGTAAAAAATGGCTCGGTTAATTGTTCGGAGGTGCTTATCCATCTTAAGGTTGTTGTCCAGTAGGACCCCTAGATATTTTATTGCAGGCTTCGTATGATATATGTTTTTGTTGAGGGTGACTGTGGTGGGCGGGATGAAATTGGTTTTCTTGGAGATAAACATGACCTCTGTTTTCTTGTGGTTTACTGACATGTTGTTTTGTTGAAGCCATGTTTGAAGCATGTCAAGGCATTCTTCTATCGGAGAGAAATCTGGTTGTGTTATGTCAAGTTGTGAGTAGAGCATCACATCGTCAGCATAGATGTGGTAACTGATGTTGCATTTCTGAAAGATCTCGCAGACCGGTTTTATATACAAATTGAATAGGAGAGATGATAAGGCGGACCCTTGCGGAATCCCCTGTGTTTGGGGGAAGGGATCGGCTTTATCGTCATTGAATTGAATTGTCCCCTTGGAAAGTGTTAAATTTAATTCAAAACAGATTCAAAGTGGATTACAGACAGAAAAGATTACAACACTACTATTATCAGATAAGAAAAATGAATAAAATCACAGATTTATAATACAGTATAAAACAGTACTAAACTAAGCAAGGCAAACAGGATTATAATCTTAATCACAATCCCCTTGAATTTAAGTATTTCTGAAATAAATGTGTTTTCAGAGCGCAACGAAAAGCCTCTTAATATTTTGAGGTAGCTGATTCCATTCTAAACATACACAGTATGAGAACAATTTATCAAAGGTTTGTTTAAAATGAAAATCTTTTATCAAAGGATAAGACAAATTAGTCACAGACAGCAACGTTCTCATATTAACTGGAAAAAACACAAAATTTGAGCAGAAACTGAGGAGCTGAGCCATGCAAACCTTTGAAAACAAAGCACAATTTGAAAAGTATTCTAGTTTGTATGGGCAACCAATGCGAGTTTATTAACAGTGGAGGAACTGTGGTCATGCTGTAGTACTTAGCAAGAATTGTAATCTCATTTTCGGCTTAATAGGTATGCCAAGATATATAATGCTAAAATAATCAAGTTGCGATATTAAGAGATCTTGAACTTAGATTCAAAAATGCTCCCCATGTAATTGAAAGCAAATTTTACCAAAATGGTATAATTTATAATATTTATTTATTCCTTTTTTATACCGTGCTCTTTAGAATCAGTGCGGTTTACATGTATACTAACAGGTACTTTTTTATTCCCTTGTCCCTGAAGGCCCCACAATCTAAGTATACCTGAGGCAATGGAGGTTAAGTGGCTTGCCCAAGGCCACAGGGAGTGGCCATGGGACTAGAGACCCAAGTCCCTCCAGCCTGAAGTTGCTTGTCCCCACGTGGGACTTGAACCCCCTGGCATTCTGGCCTGAGGAAAACCTGTCCCAACCACTGAGCCACTCCTCCCCATCTTCCTTATTATGTAAGAAATATGCAATTTCATAGTAGGATGAAAATCTAATATAATCTCTAGGACTTCCAAAGAGGAAATCAAATGAGCTCCCAAATTTATGAATCTAATCTCACTTGGCACCTCAACATGGCTTCTATTTCTAGATATTTTACCAGCCGAGGAAGCTCTCCTAGGAGGGATTGAACCGACACCAGCACCCGCTCCGCCTCCGACCGCCTGCTACCGCTCCGCCCGCCCTATCGGGGCAGCTCTGCTCATTTAAAACGAGCAGCAGCCGAGCCAGACAGCCTCACCAGCTGAGGAAGCTCTCCCAGGAGGGATTAAGCCGACACCAGCATCCGCTCCGCCTCCAACCGCCTGCTACCGCTCCACCCGCCCAATCGGGGCAGCTCTGCTCATTTAAAACAAGCAGCAGCCGGCGCACCCGAATCAGTCAGTAAACGCCACGAGACCACAATGCTGACCAACTACAACAATGCAGCAGAACCACCGCAGCTTGAGCTCCCCTGCCAGGGTTGAGCTCGCTAACACCAGACACCACCAGCCGCCGTTGACTGCAGGTAACCAATAGCTTTTACCACAATGAAAGCAATTTCCATTGTAAAGCTGAAACCCTGAACAGTGATTGCAAGTAAAATACACCTACCAGACAAAAATCGCTGGTACAACCACTAAAACACTGATCTGCATGAACTGCCCAGAACTGCAAGAAACCGATAAAGGGTCACAAATTAACATATAAAGCTGTACCATTAGAGCACCAAATAGCATTAGAAAACCACAGAGCAATGGAAGTTATTAATACCATACTTTTAATTTGTCTGTGCCTGACAGTATGTACCTGCACATGCAATGCGAACCCGCACAACCATTTTCCCTACACATGGCAACCTTTATATCGATACACACTATTCATGATACCCACATATGTGGTATACAATGTGCATTACCCCACTCACATTAGCACTATACTGCAACCCGACCGAGTATCAACCACCAAGCACCGTAATAAGCCATGCAACTACTATAACCCAAGACCGAAGGAAACGCACCAGCGAATAACCATAACAAAACCGAACACAAACCCACAACCTAACAAAATGCCTCAAACCCCATACACTTGTATACTAATAAATGCCAGATCAGTAAGAAATAAAATTCACGTTATGCATAATGTCATCACAGATGAAAAACCAGACATCCTATGCATCACAGAAACATGGATCACAGACACTGACCCCACCCTACTCAACCAATTGAACAAACCTGGCTATAAGATATACAACTGTCCACGAACCAGTAGAAGGGGAGGTGGAGTCCTAATTTTCGCTAAGGACTCACTACACCTAACCAACACATCGCAAAACACAGTCGATGGAATCGATATATTCAAACTGGAAAGCAAAACACTAATAATTTGTCTCATCTATAGACCCCCCCCCCCTCCACTTCACAGCATGAAACTCTTGCTGCCGCGCTAGAGATGATCTCTACAACAATCAAAAAATGCCAAATCATACTAGGAGACCTCAATCTAGCATCAACCTCACCTATGCATGCAAGCACCTTCCTGGAAGCTATGGACCAACTAGGATACAAACAAATAATACAAGATGCCACACATAACAAAGAAAACATACTAGATCTGGTATTTATACCCAAGAAAGACCAGCAGGATGGCAGCACCGAACCTGTACCACAAATAACACAAGTTCCATGGTCCGACCACCACCTGATAAAATTTACCTTATACCTACCTACCAAACCTGGCAATCCACAAACGGGATCAATGACGCAGCTTGGAAGGAAATTCCAGAAATTCAACAAAGAAGCACTAATAAGCTCCATCACAACGCACGTAAACACTGACTACACCAACCTAGAAACCCTAATCAACCAATGGAACGAAGAGATAGAAGCAATCTCAGAACTAAAGACGAAAGCACCAAACAATGCGAACACTAAAACAAGAACCAAAACGGAGCCCTGGTACACGACAACACTAAACAAAATGAAGAACGACCTAAGGAAACTAGAAAAAAAATGGAGACAAACGAAGACCCCCGAACGCAAAGCAGAATACTTAACGTTCCTCTCAAAATACAAAGTCAAAATCAACCTTGCAAAAAAAACCCATCATACCAACATACTCAACAAGGTGCTGAACAGACCCAGAGACTTGTTTGAGCTCATTAAATCCCTTACCAAAACCTCCCAGGATGATAACTGCAATGACGCTATTAAAGCGCAAACATTAACTGACCACTATGCCAGTAAACTCAACCCACCATCAGTGGGACACCCCACCCAAAACCAGACCTCAAACTACCCCCCACAGCATGTCACAACCATGAACAGGAACAAGAAATGGAACACTTTCTACGAAATGGAGGACAGGCAAATAATAAACATAATCACAAACCTAAACACTACAACCTCCCTATTAGATCCCTGCCCAGCAGCCTGGCTCAAGGCAACAAAGCAAGAAATGTTCGAACTGTTGCTTCTTGATCAATGTAAAGGTTGCGGAAGAGAACCATTAGGTTTTTCTGGTATACCCATGCTTCTTAATGTAGCCAAGAGATTCTCATGGTTTACACAGTCAAAAGCCTTGCTGTAATCAATAAAACACATACAGTTATCCTTTTGGTATTCTTTTGTCTTTTCAAGGATCCATCTCACATCTGTGATGATGTCTCTTGTTCCTCACCTTTTCCTGAAGCCTGCTTGCACTTCAGATAGTTCTCGTTCTAGGTATCGTTGTAGCCCCCGCTGAATGATCTTGAGTAGAATCTTGATGGCATGTGGGATCAGAGCGATTGTGTGATAATTTCCTCAGTTGGATCACCTTTCTTTAGTATTGGTATACACACAGATCTTTTCCAGTCAGTTGGCCATGATGTTGTCTTCCAAATTCCCTGGCAAAGCCTTCTAAGTATGACAACAGCCATATCCAATTGTTGTAATACTTGAATGCCATCAATACTTGGTGTTTTTTTCTTTGATAATGCTTTCAATGTGCTTTGACTTCTTCTTTCATCATCAATGACTCCTGATCATAAGAGCCATTTCAGCCTTATGCCATAACCTTGGTGTAAGGTTGAAACGACTGTTGCTCTACTTGATCTTTATGATATAATGACTCTGTATATTCTTTCCATCTTTTCTTGATCTTCTCAGCATCATTCAACATGGATCCTTGAGTATCTTGTAGCATTCCAATTCGAGGCTGGAATTTTTTCTTTAACTCTCGTAGCTTTTGGAAAGCCAATCTTGTTCTTTCTCTAATAGTTGCTGATTCTATTTCCTTGCATGTGTCATTGTAGTATTTCTCCTTGTCTCATCTTGCTACACATTGTTGAGTTTTTTTTATTTATTGATTTATTTAACATCTTTTTTATACTGTCTTTCTACCAATCAAGACAGTTCACATATAACTCAGTGCATATAATAATGAAATTTGAACAATAGGGTGCACATTACAGTAAACACATATATTAACATTGCCTCTCTTTCTCCTCTGGCTTTAGTTTCTCTGCGTTTCTGGGCAATTTTCAGAGTTTTTTCAATCATCCGTGTTGGCCATTTTTGTTTTTTCACTTTTTGTAGAGACTTCTCACTTTCTTATAGCACAATTTTCTTGCCGTCATCCCATAACTCTTCTGGTGCTCTGTCATTTGTATCCAAAACAGCAAATCGATTTTGCAGGCAGTTTTAAAATTCCAGTGGTATACTCTCACGGTCATATTTTGCTACATTCATGAGTGGCTTGCTGTTTTTCAGCTTTAGCTTGAGTTTGCATACTAGTAGTTGGTGATCTGAACCACAGTTGGCTCCAGGTTTTGTCTTTGTTGACATTATTGAGCTTTTCCAATGTTGGACTTCCACTGATGCAGTCAATTTGATTTTTGTACAATCCGTGGGTAAAGTCCATGTGTACAGTTGCCGCATGTGTTGCTGGAAGAAAGTGTTTGAGATGAATAGATCATTGGTCTGGCAGAATTCTCAGTCTTTCTCCAGCTTCTTTTTTGTTGCCAACCACTTTGCCTTCTTCTTTGTTGCCGACTTTTGCGTCCCAGTGACTCAAGACTATCAGGATATCTTGTTTGCATGTTCTGTCAATTTCAGCTTGTACTTGTTCATAGAACTCGTCCAGTTCTTCCTTTTCTGCAAATGCTGTTAGAACATGTACCTGAATAATAGTTGTGTTGATGGGCATTCCCCATAGGCAAAAACAAAATTAAGAATTCACTGACTGCATTGTATTTCACACAGTTCTTGTAAGTTTCTTCTTAATTATAAATGCGACACCATTTCTTCTTTGTCTTTCATTTCCAGCATAGTAAACCATGTGATCCTCAGCTGCAATGTGCCCAATGCCAGTCCATTTCAGTTCGCCGACGGCCATTCTTGACCACCTCCAGTTTCCCTTGGTTCATGCTTCGTACGTTCCACATCCCAGCTTCTGACTCCGATTTCATGCGCAGCTACATCAGCAGTCAGGCATTCTGTGGGGCTTTGATGCAACCACCTCATGAATGCTGGCTTTACTCTGAAAAGTCTTCAGCTCATCTCCAGTAGCCAATTGAGTGCCTTCCAATCTGGGAGTCTCATCTTCCAGCACTGTAGTGCAATTTGTTTTGTTGTGACTATATATTGGGTTTACATGGAAAGATACAGAAGTAGATTGCCAGGTCTTTCTTCCACACAGATAATGCTAGTGTTGTTGCCGTTCTCACAGAAATGTGATCCTCTGCCGCCAACACCGTCCCATTCTGCTGCTGCCCAGATGGGTGGTTTGTCTTAGTCTGGCACCTCAGCTGAGACATGTCCATCTTGGGAGACCCTGCCAGCAGTTATGCTACTGATAGCTTAGCCCTCAGCATCACTGATGCCCACAAGCTCTCACAGCACGACAAGCTGCAAATCAAATGTGAGTTTAAAGACTTATGGAAACTAAATTCAGGCTAACAATTCACTTATCTAGATTTAGGAACCTAAGTGATGTGCTGAACGTTTTTTGTAAATTCCTCCTCCTTAACAGCAGTATTGGCTTTTGTTAATTGTGAAACTGCCTTATCAAATCTGGAAGTCCTGACTCCATTTGCACATATTTTTCATAGCTTGCACAATTTAGCATGATTTAATGTATAATTCATATCCTATTCTGCTTTATAGCTACTGAATAATTTCATACTTTTTTCATAGATATGGATTGAAGTGGGACTGAGTTTATTTTGTCCAGTTTAGATACCGGTATTGAAAATAATTTCACACTTCCACATGTTTTGCCATAAGTTCCTGGATTGTCTCCCAGGACACCAAAAATTAAAAGCTTTCCTAAAGGGTTTCTGTTTTTTCTCCAGAAAAACAATGGTGTGCCTTCTCTTTAAGTTTTTCTACATTTGAGTAGAGACTCATTCAGAACCTATGTATACTCAATGACATTACCTACTCCAGGGAAAGAGTAAAAGTCTTTGGATTAGTTCAAAATAAACTGATTCCTTCCAAATAAAGGGAAATAAGTGTTATGATTTGATTGATTGACTGAAGCTCCATTTTAGATAGGCCATCAAGAGGAGAACTGGGACATCCAGTTCATGGACTTACCCAATCCCTACTATATTTTCCCACTGCTGACCATGGCACTCTTATGTAAAATAGCTAGGACACCAGTACCTCTAGCAAGAGAAGTGATTTTAAAAACCATCTTGAAGAAAGAACATCCCAAACTCCGGAAACATCGCAGGTTCTTGGCTTCAGCAACATGGATAGTGGGCCCAAACAGGCCTGCCATCTGTTAAAGGGGATGGTGCTGGGATCAAGTCACCCCCTAGTCCCAGACCCATTCAACAGCATCCCAACCTTCTCCCAAACTCACCTGATATCACCACTTACATCCCCTCTGCCCCTTTCAATGGTTCCGGACTGTCAGCACTCAAGTTCAAAATGGAACCTCTGACCCCTAGTGGTAGTACCACAAGACTCTGCTAAGAGGTCAGAAGCACCATTTTAAACTTGGACAGCAATAGAGCAGAAGCATCCTGGAATCACTGCTGCCTCCCACAAGACACCATGGAGACCACAAGTAAAAGCCAGAGGAGATGTAAGTGGTGATGTTGAGGAGATTGTGAGGTTGTGAGTTTAATTTTTTACAGTTGGAGGGGTCATGGCATTGGGCAGTGTGTAGAATGATATGTTTTTGCACTTGCCCTGGATCTAAGCAGGCAAATGCTATTACAGCTACTACTATTGAGCATTTGTATAGCACTACAAGATGTACACAGTGCTGCACAGACATGTAAGAGACCGTCCCTGCTCAACAGAGCTTACAATCTAGTCAAGACAGACAACACAGTAGGTGTAGAAATGGGATCTATCTAGGGGGAATGGTAAGGAAACACAAAGGAGATCAGGTGAGTCAAGATCCGAAAGCGGCGGCGAAGAGGTGAATTTTTAGCCTAGATTTAAAAAGGGCCAGAGAAGATGCCCGATCTACAGACTCAAGTAGTTTGTTCCAGGCATAAGGAGCAGCAAGGTGAAAGGAACCAAGTCTGGAGTTAGCAATAGAAGAGAAGGGCACAGATAGAAGTGATTTGCTAGAAGATCGGAGTTCCTGAGGAGTGGTGTAGGGAGAGATAAGAGAGGAAAGGTAGGGAGGAGTTGCAGAGTGTGTGCCTCAGGGAAGGTGCAAAGGCAAATAGGAAACATTTTTAAAACAGACTTTTATTCCCATTGTAAAATGGAAAGTAACCTTCTTCTTTCTGGCTATGTCAAAGCCACTGCTTCCCGCCCTGTCTCCTTAAAATTTCTGCATCCCAGGGACACATACATGCAAATAGCAACTCACTAAAACAGAACTAATTCAGGTGAACAGGATTTCTCAACCCAATTCAAGAGGCGTGCCTAAACTATTCTGGGTCTCAGGATACCATGCTGGCTGATGTATGCAAATCTATCTCATGCATATTCTGAAGGAATATCCTGAAACCAGACTAATTGGGTGTGACTCAAGACATGCTAGGGAAACACTACCTTAGTTTAAAGTGAGTCTGGCTAGGAGGAGAATAAGAATATTAGATTTAAAAAAATCCATAAAAAACCCAAACCAGCTCACACTGAGTCAAAAGATGGCACAATAACAATCACAGCAGAAACTGCTGTTCCTGAAAATAATCTGATGTTATTCTCCTTGAATATAGTTGTCCATCTTTCTATAACACCACTGTCACCTAAACAATATGCTCTTAACATGTACCTGTCTGAACATGAAACTTACAGAGGTTCTTAGTTCAGGAGCGACAGAAGGCTTTTCCTTTGGGGGAGGCCTAAGCATCACCCCAAATTCTGCCCTAACCGCCCCATGAGCAGAGACCCTTCCTGTTCTGTCCATGGGATCTGAACTCCCGTGGGCAGACAGGAAGGATCTTTGCCAAGATGGCGGCCGGAAAGCAGCAGGCTGCTCATGGGGATCCCATCCCCTGAGATCGCAGCAAAGACCCTTCCTGTCTGCTCACGAGGATCATGGGATCTCTGCAGGCAGCCTGCTGCCTGTTGACCGCGATCATGGCAAAGACCCTTCCTGACTGCCCGGGGGAGATTGGAGCCCCGTGGGCAGCTGCAATCGCGGTTTCTTCTGCCCGCAGGGAATGGGATCCCTGTGAACAGCCTAATGCCTGCCATGCTGTGACTTTTGATGGGGCCAGGGCCTGTGTGGTTCCACTCCTTTCCAATACCTATGTCTTAGTTTCTCATCAATATCTGACTAGATTGGAATCAGCCTCCCTTGGTATTCATCTATGTAGGATTAAAGAGACCATACCTTTTTCTCATCGCCTCTTCTGTTAGCGGGTGGAAACTTCTTTGTAATTAGCATAGTTAAGATCTGGAACTGGTGACGGAACTCAGTAAACCCCATACGATCAGTGTAACCTATAGAAACCAATGAAATGCAGACATCAGTTTGCAAAATTCAGTTCTTCTTTAAAATTAAAGAGCTTCCCCTGCATTAACACTGTCCGGTACTTCTATAACAAATTACAGCTCAGTTGGCTTTATTCAGCAGACAAAACACACATTTTGGGAGGATATTAATCAGGAAGGCTAATTCAGTTTTTTGGAAAGAAATAATGGTCCCAAACATTGATTCTCTTCCTGGTCCTTGGGACTCATCTAGCCAATTGGATTTTCAGGATATCCACAATAAATATACATGAGATATATCTGCAGGCGTAAGAGTGTCCCGTTCCCTATCCCTCCCAACTGGTCGGTGGATAAAAAGAAGAAAGACGGGTGCTTCCTCATAGGAAAGCAGATGGGTCATAGAGACGCAGCAGTGTACAGAGATTCTAGGCTGAAACATTGGCTGGTTGCTCCCCTCTAGAGGTGTCCTAATGGTTGTGTCCCACGGGTGTGTATAGAGCATGCATATGATGACAGCAGGGAGAGAAGGAACAGGATGCGCTTCTGTTACTCTGATGGAGTGCTTCAAGGGAGAAAGCCTCTGAAGGTGCCTCTCATCCTCTGATAGTGGTGTCTTGGAGCCAGGGCAGCAATCCAGCCTGCTTGTTCCCTGAGGAGCCAATCATGGACTGAGGAGCCAGGAAGGGGAGGACTTGTCCTGGATTCCAGATTCCTAAGAAAAAGTTAAGTCAAGGAGAAAGAGGGCCTGGCAGAAGACTCTATCTATCTATCTTTTCTGCTAAGCTGACAGTAGGTGTGTAAGTTTATTTGAAATGACATGGGAAATGTCAATGTCATTTCTCATGTCATTTCATGTCATACGTTTAACCTGAAAAAACTGGGAAAAAACTAAATTTTTTTGATATTTTACTGTGTTGTCAATAGTGCACCCTATTGCGCAATAGTGTGCAGAACAGCTCATAGTGTGCACTATTGCCTGACAGTGCACCATATTGCACTACTGAAGAACAGCGTGTGCTATTGTGCAATAGTGTAAACCACTGAGCAGTAAAGGGTACTCTTTAAACAATAAAGATCACTACTGCACAATGGTGTGCACTATTGGCAACATTGCCGTTGAAATCAAGAAATATTAAAAAACAGAATAAAATGAAAAATCCCACCAACAACATTAGAAACTAAAGATAATAAAAATATTTTCCTGCATACCCCTAGCTGGCTGTCTGCTTTTCTAGTCTAAGAAGGCGTGAAGGAGAAGCTGCCCCATCAATGCTAAGCCAAGAGTCCCACAGATTCCAGAGGACATTCGAGAAAAAATCATTTCTGCCAAGGAGAAAAGCAGACATTGGATTGTTCAGGTAAGAGGGATTCTTGAGGTCCCAGGAGACTATAGAGCAAAAAGGGTCCTTAAAGTCCTAAGAATTTGGGAAGAAGAGCTGCCCATACATCAGGAAAAGGCAGGAGGGAAAACGATGCCTACCCCTTGTTCTGTTTTGTTGTGCCTATTCAATATCTTCCATTGAAACTGTACCAACAACAGTTTTGTTTTAGTTGAAAAAATGTATTCAGGTAAGACTTTTAGTTCAGAACCCTACCCACTATACAATGTCTCCTTTACTGGAAGTATTACTGCTTGGGTCTTGGATTTGAGCAATTCTTCCCCTCATGAGAGAATCCATGCTAAGTTTTCACCATCATCTCAGGGACGTGGGAACCTGGAACCCTGTGAACCTTCCTATAGAAGTTATATATGCACCAGCTACTCGTATATTTCATGCTTATTTTTTTTTAAGATCCTGAAAAAAGACTGGCTGGCAGGGTCCCAAGGACTGGGTTGAGAATCAGTAATCTGCAACATACTAAACTAATTGCCTTCCAAAAAGTACTTCTGCAAAAACTCAATATCATGGAAAGAACCGGGTTGTTCAATGCAAGGAGGTCTGGTCAACTTACTCTGGTGTACCACTTTATCAGCTTAGAAGACACTTGTAACCAATATTAGCATCAAAAGGTTAAATATCCGAAAAACCTTCCCATCTGACACTTAGCCCTATAAAGCCATAGCACATCAAAAAAGGAATAGCAGAGCAATATTCTGCCTTCCAGAATAACCGAGTCAAAGTATTTCCCTTCTAGACCTCAGTCCTATATACAGTATATTACACCATGTCCTCTTAAGACTAAGATCTCTAATGCTTTACTTAAAATAGCATTTCAGACAGGCCTTTTAGGCGCCATCTGGGAAATCCAAGCAAAAGGCCTGACATTCTGTGGGAGGGGCAGTAGAAAAGACGGGCACTTGCAAATGCGTTCCAAAATTGACCTATCTCCAGAGCTGGCCAAGGAGTTGGTTCAAGGTGTTGGCACCCTAGGCAAACCTTAATCTTTACATATACCCCCAGGCTGTCAAAATCTATTGTTTAGCTCTCTGAATGCCCTGCTCTTTGTTCCACTCCCCCTACCCCAGAAGTTGCCACTTTATGTAACTGCCTAGGGTGCCTAATGGTTGAGCCGACCCTCTCTATCTCCATCAACATACAAGGAAACGGGGACATGCAGAAACAACCCGCACACACATGTAGGGAAATGGCCGGTTTTAGAAATTGCACATGCAAGATATACATAGCTGCAAAACCAGCAACATCTACATGTCCACAGTGGTATTTCAGAACATGCATACGTATCTGTCGCCATGTAGATGTCCTGGCCTGCAATTTTGTGCGCAAAGACATGCAGCGACACAGCAGCTCAAAAAAGGCCTGTGAATTTACTTGTATGCTTTTTTGAGGGGGCGAAAATTAATGAAGGTGTCAGAGGAATTCCCCTCTTCTCCTTACTGTTCTTTGTTGGCTATAATGAGCACTTTTCAAATACCTATTCGTACCCAGGGCAGGTACAGACACGGACATTCTGTCAGCGGCCATAAATGGACAAGAGCATTCTAAAATAGGAATTACACATAGATCTTTTACAGACCACCCTGGACATGCCCCACCACGCCCACACGCGACGTAGATGCGATTGCGCCGGACATGTGTAAATTTGGGCCTTTCTAAAATGGCTTCTAGGACACGGATGTGTTTTCAGACATGAAACTCATAAACAGAGCTTCAAAAATGACTCCTTTCATATCTACTTCATTCCATCTGATAGCAAGGCTACAAGCCAAAAAAAAAAACCAATATATGAAAGTAATAATAATTTTTTCAGCATATTTTTATGTGTATGACTCAATGAGGAAAAGGAGGAGAATGGGCCCCCTGTAACTGCAAAGCGAGCATGTATCCTATTCAAGAAATACATTCACTTCCTGTATAGACAATAAACTCCTGTTTGTCTGAATTAATAAAGCACCTCAAAAGAGCACTTTTTGTATTTCATTGAAAAGACTAATCTCTTGCTGTGGAAAAAATGGCATTTCCACTCTTTCGGCTCTTTTGTTTCACAGTCTGTAGGGTACAAAGTTTAAATGCCATGCAAACGGCACAGCAATTACAAACACATTAGGATTGTGCTGGATAAAAACTGTCAAGCTCAGCTGGTGTGTTTCACTTACTAACACGCGTCAGCCAGAGGTGTGATAGGATGTCTGGAATTATTAACTAAGACAATTATTAAATTACTGTCAGGGCTTCTCTTGTTTCAAGTGTTTCTAAAACAGAAGATTTTAATAAAAGTTTGAATTAAAAGAGGAAAGGAAAAGAGACAAATCAATTCCACCGTTAATTCTTGACAGCTTGATTTTACTCTTAATTGTTATCATGATAGGTAATGAATGTAGTTTATATCCTTACAGGTGCTCATCATTCATGAGATTTGAGGGTTTCTGTCACTTATGTACACAATAGGTAACTTTGTAAATGGGTGCTTTCAAATACCTTCTGTCTTATTAAATAGCTGATTTACTGTGGTGTTTTCTCACAGACAGGGAGGGTTGCCTTAGTATATCAGGCCCACAGGAGCAGTTAAAGATTTCAGTGATGCAATTAAAGAGGTTTAGTAAGTCGCCGTTATCTCTAGCACCATTCCAAAATAATCAAGCAAAAATCCTTTGACTTCTTGAGATAGTACCTATCCTACACAATCGCAGGGCATCGAGTAACTGTGCCCCAAACAGCTGTATTCTCAGCATGGGAATATCCACGGCAGCGCTCATGACCTCGCCTCCTTCTCCTCCCGCTCTGCTGGAATGGGAAGGGATCTTCCAGTCTGTATCCTCTGCACCTGATCTTGGGACAAAACAATGGACAAAGTGTACCTGGGAACGCTTGATCAGATTCATCATGGCATCCTAGGAAGACGAGAAAGAACACGCCATTTATAACACAAGGCAAAATCAAAGACTCGTCCTGAGTGGAAATCATACACTTTTCCATTAATTTTGTAACTTTCTCATTCTGTTGTGGGCTATAGCTTGAATATCTCTGATGGATTGTCATACAGCTTCAGAAACAATGGGAATAAATGTATTTGCCAGTTCTGTTTTTAAATTCTAATAATAAATTCAAGATGGCAGAAGAGGAATTGCATTTAAGTCTTACACATGCTAGCATGCCCTGGGATGAAAGCTGAAGATGCAGCCAGTCTAAAGCACCCCAAATGTTTATTAATGTCATTTAATGCAAGATTTATAATCTGTCTTTTGAATAGAATTATCTATAAGGTAAAGTATTATAAATACAACAAAAACAATCAAAATTAGATCTTATGATTACATCAGTAACAAAATAAAATGACAGTGGGAAAACGTTCCCCCTTCAGTACAACTATCCTCCTCTGGATAAACACATTCGGGACTATTCCATCCTGCGAAGAGCAGAGATGTCCATCCCTGCTATTCACCCCCCTGCCGGCCCCATCAAAAGCCTCCCCGTATGAATAACGCGTTTGTACGGGGAGGCTTAGACAGGGGTGAGAAGGCAGAATGAGGGTGGGGCATGGGGGGGGTCCGCAACCCCCAGACATACAGGGCCGATTCTGAGGTTGGCCCTGTATGTCTGGGGTCGGCAAACTGAACAGGGGACTTATTCCACCTCAGAGGTGGAATACGTCCCCCTGGGTGTCGGGGGATGGCAGGCCCAGGCACCAGCGGAAAGGTGAGGGGTGCAGGGGATTCCCCACAGCCCAACCCTGGCCATGAAAGGCCAGATTGGGGGTCGGGCTGTGGGGAAAGATTGGAAGCACTGCTGAAAGAGAAAATAGTGAGGTTTCTGGAGTCCAACGCATTACTGGATCCGAGGCAGCATGGCTTCACCAGAGGCAGATCTTGTCAGACAAATCTGATTGATTTCTTTGACTGGGTGACCAAGGAGTTGGACCGAGGGAGAACCCTAGATGTGATGTATTTAGATTTTAGTAAAGCCTTTGACACCATTCTGCACAGGCGACTTATAAACAAACTGGGCACCCGAGGGTTAGAAACTGGTTGAGTGGGAGGCAACAAAGGGTACAGGTAAACAGAACTCACTCAGAGGAGAAGGAGGTTACCAGTGATGAGCCCTGGGGATCTGTCCTTGGTCTGATTCTTTTTAACATCTTTGTTAGTGATATTGCTGAAGGGCTGTTGGGTAATGTTTGCCTCTTTGCAGATGATACCAAAATCTGCAAGAGTAGACACTCTGGAAGGTGTAGGTAACATGAGGAAAGATCTAACTAAGCTTGAAGAATGGTCTAGAATTTGGCAGCTGAGATTTAATGTTAAAAAATGCAAGGTCATGCATTTGGGCTGCAGCAATCCAAGGAGCGATATATTATAGGGGATGAAGTACTTCTGTCCACAAAAGAAGAACAGGACCTAGACGTGTTGTGTCTGATGATCTTCAAGTAGCTAAACAGGTAGAAAAGGCAACGGCGAAAGCTAGAAAGATGCTTGGATGCAAAGGGAGAGAATGGCCAGCAGAAGAAAGGAGGTGTTAGTGCCTCTGTATAGGTCTTTGGTGCAACCTCATTTGGAGTATTGTGTTCAATTCTGGAGACGGCACCTTGAAAAGGATATAAACAAGTTGGAGTCGGTACAGAGGGTGGCTACTAAAATGGTTAACATAAGAACATAAGATATGCCATACTGGGTTAGACCAAGGTCCATCAAGCCCAGTATCCTGTTTCCAACAGTGGCCAATCTAGGTCATAGGTACCTAGCAATTTCCCCAAAAGACACAATGCTTGTATTGGTCAAGCATTGATATCCTGGACCCCTTTTAATAATGGCTTATGGACCTTTCCTCCAGGAACTTGTCCAAACCTACACTAACAGCTTTTACTACATCCTCCGGTAGCATATTCCAGAGTTTGATTACACGTTGAGTGAAAAAATATTTTCTCTTATTTGTCTTGAATAGTTTACCCTGTAGCTTCATTGCATGTCCCCTAGTCTTTCTATATTCTGATGACGTAAACAATCGATCTACGTTTACCCGTTCCACTCCGTTCATTAATTTATAGACTTCTATCATATCTCTCCTCAGCCGTCTCTTTTCCAGGTTAAAGAACCCTAACCTTTTTAGCCTTTCTTCATAGGGGTATCCTTACATCCCCTTTACCATTTTGGTAGCTCTTCTCTGAACCTTTTCTAATAATGCTATATCCTTTTTAAGATACTGCAACCAGAATTGCACACAATATTCAAGGTGCGGTCGCACCATGGAACGATACAGAGGCATTATAATATCCTTTGTTTTATTTTCCATTCCTTTCCTTATGATACCTAGCATTCTATTTGCTCTCTTGTCCGCCGCTGCACACTGGGCGGAGGGTTAGTGGTCTTCATTTTAAAGCATATGAGGACAGACTTAAGGATCTTAATATGTATACTTTAGAGGAAAGGCAGGATAGAGGTGATATGATTGAGACATTTAAATATCTCCATGACATAAATGCACAGGAGGAGAGCCTCTTTCGATTGAAAGCAAGCTCTGCTACAATGGGACATAGGATGAGGGTGAAAGGGGATAGACTCAAGAGTAATATGCAGAAATATTTCTTTACAGAAAGAGTGGTAGATGTGTGGAATAGTATCCCAGTGGAGGTGGTAGAAATGATGATAATATCTGAATTCAAAAAAGCATGGGACAAACACAGAGGATCTCTAAAGGGAAAAAGGGGACTGTTGTAGTGGTTGATATGGAAGAGCAAACTAGATAGGCCATGTGGTCTTTTTCTGCCGTCATGTTTCGTTTCTATGAATGGAGCTGTGGAGCCCTAGCAACGGGATGCCAATGCACCGTGGCTCCATTCAGGAACCTGACTGAGGTAGCCTGGCAGGTGACTGTGCATGCAGGCCGATCGGAATCGGGTCCCAGCCTGCACATACAGGCCCTAGACCCAATTCTGATCCTGCAGGACACGTCTAGCCCTCACAGGATCATAATCGGGTCCACCACTGGACGTCCCAAAATCTACAAACTAAACAGTTGTTTACTAAAAGTCAAATAATTAGTAAACAATTTCCTGTTGCAGAGGATTCCAAACTTAAGAGTGCGAACCATTTTGCAGCCTGTTACATGGTATTTAAACAGAAGCAATAAGCAAAAAGGATAGATTAGAATTTTGACTAGAATGTAAAACATAATCCAGTTACATGCCAGTTTTATCCCATAAATAGATTGACTTTTGTTTGTTAATAACTAAAAAAAAAAAAATAGCCTTTAGACAACCCAACTTCATTAAAGGACTGTTAGTAGTGTGATAATCCTTGTAGAAAGTCCTATCTGCAAAGTCTATGAATGCAGGCACGCAATAGTTCTGTTCTCCAATAATAATAATAATGCCACACTTAGATTTTTGTAACGGCTTACTACAGGGTACATCCAAGAAGAATCTACTTATCCTTCAAAGGGCCCAGAATGTTACTACCCGGATTATTTTTAAAGCCAAATTATCTGACCACATCTCTCCAATTTTATATGCCCTTCACTGGCTACCTATTCATAGCAGGATTCAATACAAAACACTAGTCACCATTTTTAAGCTCGTTAATGATATAGCTCCTTCACATCTATCAACATTAATTAAGTCCCCCTCAGAAACTAGGCTAAGAAGAAGAGCAAACCTCAATACATTGCTAATTCCCGACTCTATGAAAAAGCTTAAACAGATAACAACTAATACCGCCTTTTCTTTCTACGCCCCCAGTCAATGGAACAAATTACCCTGCAATCTGAGAGAGATTAAAGACCTTAGTTCCTTCAGGAAGGAACTAGAAACACATCTATTCACCCAGCACTTTCTTGACTTACAACCTACACTCGAACAAAAAGCACAAGATTATGCAACTCTAATATCACAAGCATACCCAACCTAACCCAAAATCACATTTTCTCATTTGTAACTCATACTGAATGTTAGTCAATCCTAGTATCACTGTTATAAAATAATTCCTTACTGTCAAATTACATACCTCAGTATGATTTATCTCTCTCAATCAATTGCAATTAATGCATATAATCCCCATGACTGTCATTGAATTACATACATCAGTATGATCAATCTCTCTCAACCAATGTAAGACATGCCATACTGGGTCAGACCGAGGTCCATCAAGCCCAGTATCCTGTTTCCAACAGTGGCCAATCTAGGTCATACGTACCTAGCAGTTTCCCCAAAAGACACAAGTTCCACAATGCTTGTACTGGGTCAAGCATTGATATCCTGGGTCCCTTTTTAATAGTGGTTTATGGACCTTTCCTCCAGGAACTTGTCCAAACCTTTTTTAAACCCAGCTATACTATCAGCCCTTACCACATCCTCCGGTAACAGATTCCAGAGTTTGATTACACGTTGAGTGAAAAAATATTTTCTCTTATTTGTCTTAAATAGTTTACCCTGTAGCTTCATTACATGTCCCCTAGTCTTTCTATATTCTGATAGCGTAAACAATTGATCCACGTTTATCTGTTCCACTCCATTCATTAATTTATAGACCTCTATCATATCTCCCCTCAGCCGTCTCTTTTCCAGGCTAAAGAGCCCTAACCTTTTTAGCCTCTCTTCATAGGAGTAGCCTTCCATCCCCTTCACCAATTTGGTGGCTCTTCTCTGTACTTTTTCTAATAACGCTATGTCCTTTTTAAGATACGGTGACCAGAATTGCACACAATATTCAAGGTGCGGTCGTACCATGGAGCGATACAGAGGCATTATAATATCCTTTGTTTTATTCTCCATCCCTTTCCTTATGATACCTAGCATTCTGTTTGCTTTCTTGGCCGCCGCTCCACACTGGGTGGAGGGTTTTAACATGTTATCCACGATGACTCCTAAATCTTTTTCCTGGGTGGTGGCTTCTAATGTGGAGCCTTGCATCGAGTAACTATAGTGTGGGTTGTTCTTTCCTAGGTGCATGACTTTGCACTTGTACACATTAAATTTCATTTGCCATTTGGATGCCCAGTCTTCCAATTTATCCAGGTCCTCCTGCAGTTTTCCACTTTCCTCTTGGGTTTTAACAGCTTTAAACAGTTTTGTGTCATCTGCAAATTTGATAACCTCACTCGTTATTCCCTTTTCCAGGTCATTTATGAATATGTCAAAAAGCAGCGGACCCAGTACAGATCCCTGGGGTACTCCACTATTCACCTTTTTCCATTGGGAATATTGGCCATTTAGCCCTACTCTCTGCTTTCTATCTTTTAACCAGTTCCCGATCCACAATAGTACACTGCCTCCTATCCCATGACTTTTTAGCTTTGCCAAAAGTCTCTGATGGGGGACCTTGTCAAAAGCTTTCTGAAAATCCAGATACACTATATCAACCGACTCACCTTTGTCTACCTGTTTATGCACACCTTCAAAAAAACATATCAGATTAGTAAGACAAGATCTTCCTTGTCTAAAGCCATGTTGGCTGTCTCCCATTAGGCCATGACTATCTACATGCTGCGTAATTTTGTTCTTTATGATGGTTTCTACCATTTTCCCTGGTACTGACGTCAGGCTCACCGGTCTGTAATTTCCCGGGTCACCCCTGGAACCCTTTTTAAAAATTGGTGTTACGTTGGCGACCCTCCAATCTTCAGGTATTACAGATGATTTTAATGAAAGTTCACAGATTACCAATAGCAGGTCTGCAATCTCATATTTCAGTTCTTTCAACACTCTGGGATGTATACCATCCGGTCCAGGTGATTTGCTACTATTCAGTTTATCAAATAGTTGTAATATATCTTCCCGGTGTAGCGATATTTCTCTCAATTCCTCTGCAGTATCACCTTTAAATACCACTTCAGTCTTGGGTAACATCCCTACATCTTCCTCAGTAAAGACCGAAGCAAAGAATTCATTCAGTCTCTCCGCTATAGCCTTGTCTCCTCTTACTGCCCCTTTTACCCCTCTATCATCTAACGGTCCAATTGACTCTCTCACAGGCCTTTTGCTACGAATGTACTTGAAAAAGTCTTTATTTCGTGTTTTTGCTTCCGCAGCAAGTTTCTTTTCAAATTCCCGCTTTGCCTGCCTTATCAATGCTTTGCATTTAACTTGCCAGTGCTTGTGCTGTTTCCAGTTTTCATCATTTGGCTCTTTTTTCCATTTCCTGAAGGTTGCTTTTTTGGCAGCAACAGCCTCTCTGACCTCACCTTTAAACCATGCTGGCAGTTTTTTGGACTTTCTCCCACTCTTCTTAATGCGTGGAATACAGCTGGTCTGGGCTTCGAGGATAGTAGTTTTAAATAACGCCCAAGCTTGCTGTAAGTCTTTAACCTTTGGAACCGCTCCTTTTAGTTTTTTCCTAACTATATTCCTCATTCTATCATAGTCTCCCTTTTGAAAGTTAAAAGGTAGTACTGTGGATTTCTTTACTATTTGTTCTCCAATAATTAAATCAAACATGATCATATTATGGTCACTATTGCCAAGTGGTCCCAACACCCTTATTTCTTGCACCAGATCTGGCGTTCCACTAAGGACTAGGTCCAGTATGGCTTCCCCTCTGGTCGGTTCATGAACCAGCTGCTCCAAGAAGCAGTCATTTATTCCATCTAGAAACTTTATCTCTTTAGTTTGTCCTGCCATGACACTGACCCAGTCGATACCGGGGTAATTGAAATCACCCATTATTACTACTCTGTTGTGACTTTTGTTAGCTTCTGTGATTTCTTTGAGCATTTCATCATCCATTTGTTCATTCTGGCCAGGCGGTCGATAGTACACCCCCACTGCCATCACCTTCCCCTTCATAAGTGGAATTTCAATCCATAGAGATTCTACAGCAAATTTTGTTCCCTGCAAAACTTTAATCCTTTCTGACTCAATGCCCTCTCTAACATAGAGCGCAACTCCACCACCAATTTGATCAGCTCTATCATTACGATATAGTTTGTAAATAGTAAATACGTTAATACGTTTACAATACGTAATAGTTAATACGTTTACAATTTGTATTTTTAGTTTTCTATGTAATGAATTTTTGCACTGTTAATGTTCCATGTAATGTTAGTGTTAATTCTTTGACATGTTCTCTGTAAACCGCTCCTGATCTCTGGAAGGGGCGGTATAAAAAAGCACACAAATAAATAAATAAATTTATCCCATATGCTACACAACATATCTGTAAATATATTTGTGATACGTGTTGAATAAGAACACGTATAAACTCTGATGCCTGGTATCTTGCACTTCACCAACTCACATTCCCAAAAGAAATTAAAACAGTTGGCTACATCCTGATTCTCTGAGCTTCAGAGAATCTGGAATTCTTTGGAGTTGTCTTTCATTTGTGCAAACAAAATCTTGTATTTTGCAACCTATACTTTAGGCATGATAAATAAAAAAGACCTCCTTCAATAGAGAGGTTTTGGACAATCAAGATAATGTGTGATTCACCTGATCTGGACTGTACTGAAAATGATCAGTAATTTTTTAATGTAACCTGATCATATTAGGGAGGCTCTAATCACTCAGGATTTTTTGTGATGCTGACGAGGGATGTATAAATTGGTATGCTTAAAGAATATTCCAGGGGCATGTTTACTAAAGTGAGGTAGTTTTGTGTGCCTAACGTACCTTGAGCATTAGGTGCAAGTAATTGTCAGGGGTGTGGCCAGCAGGTGACTGACAGTTACCAGACAGACAAGCCCGCCTTGGCAATTACTGCTGGTGCACCTAACGCCATCTCTTGAGGTGGAGTTAAGTGTGCCTGTGCTATCTGCAACATTGCTGATTAGCACACGCTGCCTATGGCTGTGCTAGCTGTGATGTGCGTCAATGCCCATGCTCCGCCCCACACCAGCCCTGCACTACCCAGTTAGTGCACTGGGCCATTCAGCTGCACCAACTGGACAGTGCCACCCTTAGCTGGCCAGCCTCCCACCTGCCCCCATATCTCCAGCGGATAAAATAAATCTGGAAGAAACAGGGAATGCAAGTTAGCGATGGGTAGAGGAAATGAACAAGTCTGTCTCAAAATGATCGTTTTTCCATTAGAGTCAATATGAAAAATAAGAAGAAGGAACTTTAAAAAAAGAATTGAAAGGATTGATGGCATTTATCCATTAGAGGTCGGCACACTGGTAGTTTTCCCATTTTAGTGCATGCGATTTGCATGTAGTAAACGCTAAAATGGAGAAGTAAGTGAAAATGTAAACAGCTTTCTTTGGTGAATAGTTTTCATTTGGTTTTGAAATGAAATATGTTTCATTACACGTGTCATTTCAAAACATAGAAACAGAAAGATAGAAAATGACAGCAGATAAAGCCCATATGGCCTATCCAGTCTGCCCATCCATGAGAACTAGTAAGTTCTAAAATCACTTCCTCTCCCTCAGAGAGCCTCTGTACTTGTCCCATGCTTTCTTGAATTCAGATACAATTCCCATCTTCACCACCTCCATTGGGAGGCAGTTCCATACATCCACCACCCTTTCCGTAAAGAAATATTTCCTCAGATTACTCCTGATCAATCTCCTTTCACCTTTACCCTATGACCCCTCATCCAGAGCTTCATTTTAACTCTGCATTTATGCCATGGAGGTATTTATTTATTTATTTATTTATTTGGCATACATTTATACACCGCTCCTTCCAGGGATCAGAAGCGGTCCATCGTTGTACAAGCCCGGGGAGGGGGGGCAGAACAAGGAAGGGATAAACAACGAAAAGATTACAGTTATACAATTAATTGGCACATACATTACTGTTTGAACACCAGTTTAAGTTACAAATTGTTGTACAAGACATGGGAGAGGGGACAAGACAAGGGAGAGCTTGACAACGGCACGATTACAGATATACATATTATTAGCACATACATTACAGATTTAATACCAGTGTAAATCACAGAATTATCGTTTGAAGCACCCGGTGAGTTTATATAATATATATATATATATATACTTATATAATATACAACAGATGCAATAAATAGGGTCATGAAAGGAGAAGAAATATACATATCAATAACACAGGTACACTACCAAAAAACTGCCTCCAGTTTTGCAACTGATTCCTATAGATTTTGGGGTGCTGAATCCAGGAAAAATAGCCAAAATGTTCCATCATGTCACGTTTTCTTGCAAAATTAGATTTCTTACCCATATAAGGAATGTTCACATAATTTCTTTTTAGCCGACTGCAGTTTATTTTCTTGGCCCAAAATAGAGGTTGTAATGGTTAACTAACTAGAAACACTCCCTCATGATATTTTAGAGTGTTTTGTATTCATTTTATACATTAACAGGACAATTGGGAGGCGGGGGACTAAATCCAGTACTCGCGCTGGCGCATGTTCTTTCCTGTTCGCCTCGCCTCGTTCGCTCGCTCGCTCAAACACGGTGGTTGCGACATGAACGTTCCTGTCAAATTTCAGTTTCTTGCAAGTTCATTATTACCTTTTGTTTGCTCAGTCGTAATCCAGCTTTATTCTGAAGTGGTTCACTACAGTTGTAGTTTGCAGTGCTGTGTATTTGTGATGGCTCACAGAGCCAGAGGTTGCGTCAACTCTCCGGACAGTTTTTGTTTTATTTGTGGGGAATATACCGTGAAAAAGCGGCAGAGGAACATTTCTGCATTTATTAAAAAAGTATATTTCGCCTATTTCGGTTTGAAGTTAGGCGATCAAGACAAACCGTGGGCTCCTCACAAAGTGTGCAAGACATGTGAGGAAGATCTACGCTTATGGATGAAAGGTAAAAAACAAGCATTTCGTTTCGGAATACCTATGATGTGGCGTGAACAAAGAGACCACAGCAGTGACTGCTATTTTTGCTCTTACATTGTGAAGGGATACAACTTAAAAAATAAGAAAGAAATAAGTTACCCCAACCTTCCCTCAGCAATTAGGCCTATGCCTCATAGCAACGAAGTACCTGAGCCTGAACAAAAAAAATATTTTGATCATATTTGTGTGCAAGGTTCTGATCATGATGAGACTCATCAGATGGCTTTTCCCGATGAGTCCAGTACTTCCGAGTTTGAAACTGAACCAGATCCGAAACCTGAACTTTTCTCTCAAGCTGAATTGAATGATTTAGTCCGGGATTTAGGACTCCCAAAAGATGCTGCCCAACTGCTAGGTTCTCGGCTTAAACAGAAAAATCTATTGTCACCAGGAACAACTTTTTATTGGTACCACAACCGCGAGACACAATTTTTGAAGTATTTCAGCAAAGAGGAAGATTTGGTATTTTGCAACAATATATACGGAGTGATGGAAAAGTTTAAACTCAAGTATGATCCTGCTGAATGGCGGCTGTTCATTGATTCGTCAAAAGACAGCATAAAAGGTGTTCTTCTTCATAATGGCAACACATTCGCCTCAGTTCCTATTGCTCACTCTGTTATTCTCCAAGAAAAATACAAGAATTTGGCCCTGATTCTTCATAAGGTTCGTTATGATGAGCATAAGTGGATGATTTGTGGAGACTTTAAAATTCTATCCATGTTATTAGGGCAGCAATCCGGTTTCACCAAATATCCCTGCTTCCTTTGCTTGTGGGATAGCCGTGCCCGCGACCTACACTGGGGGAAAAAAGACTGGCCAATTCGGGAGTATTTGAGACCCAGTGAGAAAAATGTTCTTCATGAGAGCTTGGTACCTCGTGATAAAATTTTATTACCACCTCTCCACATTAAGTTGGGTCTCATTAAGCAATTCATCAAGTCCCTTCCAAAAGATGGTGAGTGCTTTCGGTACCTTTGCTCAAAGTTCCCCCGACTTTCTGAAGCAAAGCTAAAGGAAGGAGTGTTTGTTGGCCCTGATATAAGGAAACTCATTTCAGATGGAGCATTCGCTGAAACGATGTCTGAGAAGGAAAAAGAAGCCTGGGATTCCTTCAAGGATGTTGTTCTCAAATTCTTGGGGAACAGGTGGGATGAGAACTATAAGGATATTGTTGCCAGGATGCTCAATGCCTTCAAAGAACAAGGCTGTAACATGAGCCTGAAAGTCCATTTCTTGCACTCCCATGTGAACTACTTTCCTGAAAACTTGGGGGCGTACAGTGAAGAACAAGGTGAAAGGTTTCACCAGGACATCAAGGACGCAGAGAGAAGGTACCAAGGAAGATGGAACACCACTATGATGGCTGATTTCTGCTGGTTGCTGCTGCAGGAAACCCCAGATGAAAAATACGCCAAGCAGCGCACCAAGAGAAGCATTCGGGGGAAGAAGAAACGGGCCCACCAGGAGATTGATTGACCCAAGAATGACTTTAAAATCTAAACTGTGTTGACAAATATCGTGTTTTTACTAAACTTTGAAATAAAAATTTGCTAGTTATTATCACAGTGTCGGATCTCATTTATTAGAATTTTATTTTCACACCATCGGGTGTTTGTCTTCATGTATTGCAATGGTGCGGTTTGCGTTTTCTATTCTTACATACATACCTGTACAACATTTTTTGCACATTTCTTTGCTTTGCTTTGTGTCTAACCTCGCTCTTATATGCTCAATGTTTGTGCACATGTATGTGGCTGTTTTAAGTGCAGACAATTTTGCTACCATCACAGTGTGTTTTGTTGACATTACTCTATTCTTATGTGCTGCCTTGTTACAATTTTCTTTATTCTTATTTGAATAACTACTAAACAATCAGTATAAAGAATTCATCCAAGAAACTTTTATCTCGATCGCACTCAATCTGAAACGTTCACCTCAAACTGCTAACCCAATGTAGCAAAAAATCTGTACGTGATGGAGCAAATTGGTTACCAGATTTGGATTCAGCGCACCAAAAAACGTAAAAATCAATCGAAACATTAGAGGCAGTTTAAAAAAGTTTTTTTTAGTGTACCTGTGTAATTTTGATCATTATGGAAGTGGACATCAAATGAGCATTAGGTTCATATGAAGCTTAGTCTTTTGAGGTAGGTGGGCAGCATGGGAGGGGAGAGTTGGAGCTGGCTATGTGATGCTGTAGTGTATTTGGAATAGGTGTGTTTTAAGCTTTTTTCTGAAGACCTGTAGGTCCCTGATCAGACGTAGCTCGTGTGGCAGTTGGTTCCAGAGCATGGGTGCAGAGTAGGAGAATGCCCAGTTGCTGGTCCGTTCTTTGACTAGCATAATGCTGCTGGGCACGCAGAGAGTGTTCAGGTTAGCAGTGCGTCGGCATCTGTTGGCTGGCTGAATGGTGATGAGGTTATCAAGAAAGGAGGGAGATAAATTGTTGATGATTTTAAATGTAGTTATCAGCATTTTGTAGATTATCCTTGCAGGTATGGGGAGCCAGTGGAGCTCTATGAGAACTGGGGTGATGTGGTCAGACAATCTCTTATTCATGATAATTCTGGCTGAAACATTTTGCGCCATTTGTATGATGCTTAATGTTTTTTTCGGTAGACCTTGCAAAATTGCGTTACAGTAATCAAGGTGCGGAATGACGAGAGCCTGTGCAACTGTTCTAAAGTCCGAGTGGTCAATGATGGAGCGTATAGGTTGTAGAACTCTCAGTTTGTGAAAAATGGCTCTGTTAGTTATCCGGAGATGTTTGTCCATTTTTAGGTTTGCATCGATTAGAACCCCTAAGTATTTGATCTCATTTTTAGCGAGATAGGTGTTTCCGTTCAGGGTGATAGATGCAGGAGGTTTGAAATCTTGTTTTCCTGATATGAACATCACTTCAGTTTTCTTGTGATTTATAGACATGTTGCTGCATTGGAGCCAGTTCTGCAGGTCGTGTAGGCATTCTTCTAGTTGGTTGAGATTGGGGTTGTTTGTATCGAGTTGTGTGTACAGCATGATGTCATCAGCATATAGGTGGTAGCTGATACTATGCTTCTGGAATATTGTACACACTGGCTGGATATAGATGTTAAACAACAGGGAGGAGATGGCTGAGCCCTGTGGTATCCCTTGGGTTTGGGGAAATGGCTTTGCTTGCTTGTTATTGAAGCGAACCTGTTGCATTCTATTTAAATGTCTCTATCACATCTCCCCTTTCCTGCTTTTCTTCTAAAGTATATATATTGAGATTTTTAAGTCTTTCCCCATATACTTTATGGCAAAGACCACTGACCATTTTTAGTAACCAACTTCTGGATGACTCCATCCTGTTTATATCCTTTTGAAGGTGTAGTCAGCAGAATTATACACAGAACTCCAAATGAGGTCTCACTAGAGAGTTATACAAAGGCACTATCGCCTCTTTTTTCCTGCTGGCCATTCATCTCCCTATGTAACCATTTTTCTGTCTTTTGCCATTGCCTTTTCCTACACTTTTGGCCATAATGACTAGAAGTCATCTTATTATTATACAGAGCACATCTCTTCTTACCATTAATCACTGTGCTTCCATTCACTATTCTCCAACTATTTGCTTCAAAAGGGATTGTAAAGAGCAAACATTATTTATATCAGTGACATTGCGAGAGATGTCACGAAGAAACAAAACCCAAATCCTCAATGACTACATAACTGACAACAACATAGATATATTATGCATAACAGAATCCTGGTTCTCCAATACATAGTAACATAGTAACATAGTAAATGACGGCAGATAAAGACCAGCATGGTCTATCTAGTCTGCCCAGCAAGACGGCAAGAGTAGGTGCACCCGTCGCTCTGTGCAGGCCACCCCTCCCCATGTCTTTGTTTAGAGGTAAACCCACCACTTCATGTAGGACACCCCTATTTGTTGAAACGTTATATGGTTCAGAAGTTAGATGGTACTGTTTATTTTGTTTTTATCCTATTGCTGTAAAGGGATCCTCTGTGTTTGTCCCAAGCCTTTTTGAATTCCGTCACCGTGTTTGCCCCCACCACTTCCATCGGGAGGGCATTCCAAGCATCCACCACCCTTTCAGAGAAAAAATATTTCCTGACATTGCCTTTCAATTTACCCCCTTGCAGCTTCATGTTATGCCCTCTAGTTTTACAGCTTCCCCGTCTTTGGAAGAGGTTTGTTTGTTCATCATTTCTCTTTAAGTATTTAAAGGTCTGCATCATATCTCCCCTGTCCCTCCTCTCCTCCAAAGTGTACATATTTAGGTCTTCAAGTCTCTTCTCATAAGACTTCTGACGCAGGCTCCAAATCATTTTGGTCGCCTTCCTCTGAACAGTTTCCAGTCTTTTTGCATCTTTTGCAAGATACGGTCTCCAAAACTGAACACAGTATTCCAAGTGAAGCCTCACCAGTGACTTATACAGTGGCATAAGCACCTCTTCCTTTCTGCTGGTAATCCCTCTTTGTATGCAGCCCAACATCCTCCTGGCTTTTGCCACCGCCTTGTTGCACTGTTTTGCCACCTTGAGATCATCAGAGATAATCACACCAAGGTCTTTCTGCTGAACCGTGCATACCAACCTCTCGCCCCCTATCGCGTACATTTCCCTTGGATTTCTGCTACCCAAGTGTATGACACTGCACTTTTTCGCATTAAATCATAGTTGCCAAGCATTAGACCAGTCTTCCAGCTTTTGTGGATCTTTCCTCATGTTAACCACTCCCTCGGGGGAGTCCACTCTGTTGCAAATTTTTGTGTCATCTGCAAAAAGACAGACTTTTACATTCAGTCCTTCAGCAATATCACTCACAACTACATTGAACAGTGCTGGGCCCAGGACTGAACCCTGGGGCACCCCGCTAATCACCTTCCTCTCATCCGAGTGAGCTCCATGTACAATCACCTTTTGCCGTCTGTCAGTCAACCATTTTCTAATCCAGTTTACCATCTTGGGACCCATCCCCAAGCTACTGAGTTTGTTGACAAGCCTCCTATGAGGAACAGTATCAAAGGCTTTGCTGAAATCCAGGTAGAGACATCCATCGCATGCCCCTGATCTAGTTCCTTGGTCACCCAGTCAAAGAACTCAATCAGATTTGTTTGGCAAGACCGTCCTTCGGTAAAACCATGTTGCCTCAGATCTTGCATCCTGTTGGTTTTGAGAAAGTTCACTATTCGCTCTTTCAGGAGCGCCTCCATTACTTTTCCCACCACCGAGGTGAGGCTCACGGGCCTGTAGTTTGACATTTCTTTCCTGTCACCACTTTTGTGTAGAAGTACGACATCAGCCATTCTCCAGTCCTGAGGAACCTCTCCTGTTTCCAAGGATCTGTTGAAGACATCCTTTAACGGTCCTTCAAGAACCTCTCTGAGCTCTTCCAGTATCCTGGGATGTATCCCATCCGGTCCCATGGCTTTGTCCACTTTCAGTTTAGCAAGTTGTTCTAACACCTCGTCTTCTGTGAATGGTGTGGTATCTACTTCATTCCCATTTTTATATTTGGGAGTCACAGCTGGTCCATCTCCAGGATCTTCTTTAGTAACAACAGAGCAGAAGTATTTGTTTAGCAATTTCGCTTTTTCAGTGTCACTTTCCATGAGTCCTTTCCTAGCACTTCTGAGTCCTGCAATTCCAACTCTGATCTTCTTCCTTTCCTGAATAAACCTGAAGAAATTTTTGTTGCCACCCTTAACATCTTTAGCCATCTTTTCCTCTGCCTTTGATTTTGCTATCCTTATTACTCTTTTAGACTCTTTGAGTTGGAGCCTGTATTCATTTCTGTGTTCTTCTGTTTGCAAGCTTTTGAATTTTGCAAAAGTTGTGTTTTTTGCCTTTATTTGAGCAGCCACCTCTTTAGAAAGCCAAATAGGTTTCCTTCTCCTCTTGTTTTTATTTACTTTTCTTACATATTTATCTGTTGCCCCTTTTATTGCCTCCTTTAGTTTAGCCCATTGCAATTCCACTTCCTTTATCCCCTTCCACCCGTCATCTCCTCCTTTAAGTACTCTGCCATTTTATTGAAGTCAGTGTATTTGAAGTTTAGGATTTTGAGCTTGCTATGATTGGCCTGTACCATGGCTTTTATCTCAAACCACACCGTGTGATGGTCGCTGTTGCTCACAGGGGCACTCACGCAGACATTCGACACACTATCACCGTTGGTGAGCACTACATCCAGCGTTGAGCTTTCCCTGATTGGTTCCATCACAATTTGTCTAAATAATGCATCTTGGAGAGCATCCACAATTTTTTTGCTTCTTTCCAGATGTGCAGAAGGAGTAATCCAATCCACATCAGGTAGATTAAAGTCACCCAATATGATCGCTTCCCCCTTTGTTGCTATCTTGGCAATATCTATAATCAATTCATTGTCTCTCTCTTCAATTTGAGTCGGAGGTCTGTAGACTACAGCAATATGGATGACAGTGCCATCTCCTCTTTCCAACGCAATCCAGAGCGATTCTTCTTTTCCCCATGTCCCCTGCATTTCAGTAGCTTTAATATTGCTTTAATATGTGGCCATCGATTGGCAGGTATGTACTTAAGTAATTGCAGTCAGAACATGCGATGTGAGAGAGAGCTATGAGACGCACAGGGAGTTTCTGACACTGTAGGAAGAGATTTTAGATTTTTATAGGGGATTGCCGGTAGGGTAATAAGAAACTTAGTAAGGAGAGCCCTCGGTGATAAGAGAGAACGTGAGGGGCCCCAGTGACAAAGTGTACAGCTGCAGCATATAGCGATATTATGTAGAGGGGTTTAAATTAAGGTAGGATATTCCAGCCCGCATGCGCGTCGTCTTTTGGAGCTTGGAGTCATCAGTGTGAGAAAGAGCTCTGGATTAGAGGACGTGGGCAGCGTCACTAAAAGTGAGTTAGAGTTTGTTAGCACTTTGAGAACGAATATGTTATGGTGTGCTTTTAGCATTTGGTTTTAAGGTTTGCTATTTCTGTCTTTTCTAGTATGGGGAAGGATCTCCTGAAGAAAGTCTGTTTTTGAAGCGCCGTAATGGCGCCTGTTTAGAGCGTCGGGATCCGTTTCACCATGAGCAACACGTAGGGTGATGCCTTTTAAGCTAAGTGATTATGCCATATAAATTTAAAGCACAAAAGTTAAAGTTGAAAATGCACTGGGGTCGTTGATGTTAATCACAGCACCAAACTGTTGGACTTCTGTCCTGAGAAGAGTGCCGAGTGAGTCTGAGACCTGTTAACAGTGAAGTGAAAGTATCAAGTGGATAAGTCTAATTTACTTTAGAGTCGTAATTGAACGTAATTTCACCAGCAGTACTTTAATATTGCTTTTGACATACAATACAATACAGACACTATCCTCATCAACTAATTGAAACCACCCAATTACGACAGCTTCAATTGCTCTCACCCATACCGCAGGGGCGGCGGCATTTGCATCCTGGCAAGAAATAACCTATTATTCAAGCAAACACAAATTACCTCCACAGCTACCTCATAACAAACAAACAAATGACACTATGTCTTGCCTACCACTCTCCCAGAGCAAAGCAAAATGAGTTAGCGACCATCCTTGAACTTGCCAGTACTTATTCAAACCACACCTCTCATTTCACACTAATGGGTGCCCTAAACCTATCCTCTACTCCATTAAGCCAATCTAACAGGGTTTCGCACTTGTGTTCCTGGACATAGCCGCAGCATTTGACTCGGTGAGCCATGACCTCCTTCCAATAAGGCTAAAAGAGAAAGGAGTTGGCGGAACTGCCCTTGAATGGTGTAGATCGTACTTATCTGAAAGATGGCAACACGTTCGGTCTGGTGGAATGATGTCTGATCCATTTCACCAAGGACAGGGAGTCCCGCAAGGTTTCTTCCTTTCTGCTTTACTGTTCAATATTTATATGCAACCTATTTGCAAGATCATCAGGTCCTTTAATGTGAGTTGCATGATATATGCGGACGATGTCCTGCTTTATATGCCTTTCAACATAGATAAATTGGACCTATCCCCACTAAGTAACTGCTTTGATGCCATATCGCAATGGCTCTTGTCACAAAACCTAAGGATTCAACATAAGAAGACAGAGGTGCTCTTCATGTCAAAGAACCCGAGCTTCAGCCCCCCACAGTTCCTGAAGGTGAAGGATGCTGAGCTACAATCAAAACCCAACATAAGATATCTGGGCGTTACACTCGACCAGAACCTTGACATGAAAGCACATATAGCCAATACTGTAAGAATCATATACTACAAAATCCGGTCACTAAGACATCTTCGCCCCCTGCTTGAACCTGAGGATTTTCGCACCATCTACCAGGCTCTGATCATGCCTCACTTTGACTATGCTAATGTCATTTTGCTAGGCCTCCCTCAATCCACCCTGAACCCCTTACAGCTCGCAATGAATAGCGCTGCGAGGGTTCTCTATGGGGCATCTAGATGTGAGCATGTGTCACCCCTGCTAATGCAGTTACACTGGCTTCCTATACATGCCAGGATCATATTCAAAACATTACTACTTACATTCAAAGCAGTAAATAGTCTCTCCCCCACATCATTAACCAAACTCATCAAACCCATAGCCCCGAATAGATTAAGGAGATCAATTGCAGTAAATTCGCTAATGGTTCCCCGCGAACTTACTAGAAGCACCTCAGCAACAGCAAACCGGGCTTTCAGCCTTCGTGCCCCTAAACTCTGGAATGCACTACCGCCAGATATTAGAGCAATCAACAGCCTACTGCAATTTAGAAAAGCCCTCAAACACTACTTATTCCTTAAATACTTCTCAGTGAGTGCAGAGGCACGCCCCCTCCCTGTGAATCATAGACACACTGAATCACCTATTGATCCAGAATTTCCCACTTAGTAAGGTTCCACAGACCTTTGGTATAAGGTTCTACGGGCCTGTCTTAAATCTCATCTGCGCTATCATTTAAGATGTTAATAGTTCACTGTTATATTCTGTTATTCTTAATCACATTACTATCCAGGTTTTATGACCCCAGTTACTGATTTTGCCCTGTTATCCAAGTTTTATGCCCCTGTTTATTGTAACTCAGACGCTTGCTTATGGTGCTGAATTTTTGTTTGATGTAAACCGCGCTGAAGTCAAAGAGTGCGGTATATAAGAAATGTAAATAAATAAATAAATATAAATCATTCATGGAAGCCATGAGACACCTCCAATTCTCCCAACTGAACCAAGCCCCAACCCACACTAAAGGAAACACCTTGGATCTCATATTCATCCAATTGCAACTTCTGGAAACCTACGCAACCCCCAAACCGCTGCTCACAGACGTACCATGGTCAGACCACTACACCATCACCTGCTACTTATCTTTACATCTTACCTCTAAAACGCAGGCAACTCACAATAAAACCGCCACCGATTAAAACCTTCAACAAACCTACCTTCATTAAAAAAGTGCTCACTTCTCTCGAGGAAGATCACCAGGACCTTGACCTCACCATAAACAAATTCATAAGCACAATACAATCCTTTCCCACTTCAGCTCTCACTAGTACCGTGAAACCACACCACGAAATCCACAGCCCGCGGTACACACCATGCCTAAAAAACTTAAGCGGAAACTTCGAAAACTGGAATGCAGATGGAGAAGCACACTTGATGATCAAACAAAATGAACCTAACTTTTTAACCTCCAAACATACCGTTCTGAGACCAACAACGCAAAACAAGAACACCACTCTGGACTAATAATGAAAGCAATAAACAAACCCAGAGAACTATTCAGCATACTTACAAAACTAGCAAAAGGACAACAGCCAAGCCCACGAGACGGACACCCTTGACCCACAGATCTTTGCTACATACCTGCAATCAAAACACCCCATGTCATCTCTTAGCCTGCTCATCCCTACTACCTGTGACAATCCTGCAGACCTAAACACCACAAATACACTTCCACGATTCTTCAGCCTCAACTCTACAGAACATCTTGAGCATATAATACATGGCCTCTATACCACAACATCTCCTCTGGAACCATGCCCAGCCACCTGGTTCAAATGCACAAAAACAGAGCTTGCTCCATTTCTGTATAAGCTAATCACAACCTCCTTCTCCAAGGGATATTTTCCTATATGCCTCAAATCAGCGTCAATCTGTCCAATCCTCAAAAACTCCAAACTTGATCCAAAAGACCCAAGCTCATACAGGCCTATCTCCATCCTACCACTTATTGCCAAAGTCTTTGAGAAGGTACTCCTCTACCAATTACAAGAACATATTGACTCATAAGAACATAAGATATGCCATACTGGGTCAGACCAAGGTCCATCAAGCCCAGTATCCTGTTTCCAACAGTGGCCAGTCTAGGTCATAAGTACCTAGCAGTTTCCCCAAAAGAAACAGATTCCACAATGCTTGTATGGGATCAAGCAGTGACATCCTGGGTCCCTTTTAATAATGGTTTATGGATCTTTCCTCCAGGAACTTGTCCAAAACCTTTTTAAACCCAGCTACACTAACAGCTTTTACTACATCCTCTGGTAACAAATTCCAGAGTTTGATTACACGTTGAGTGAAAAAATATTTTCTCTTATTAGTCTTAACTAGGTTACCCTGTAGCTTCATTGCATGTCCCCTAGTCTTTCTATATTCTGATGACGTAAACAATCAATCTACATTTACCCGTTCTACTCCATTCATTAATTTATAGACATCTATCATATCTCCCCTCAGCCATCTCTTTTCCAGGTTGAAGAGCCCTAACCTTTTTAGCCTTTCTTCATAGGGGTATCCTTCCATCCCCTTTACCATTTTGGTGGCTCTTCTCTGTACATTTTCTAATAACGCTATATCCTTTTTAAGATACGGCAACCAGAATTGCGGACAATATTCAAGGTGTGGTCGCATCATGGAACGATACAGAGGCATTATAATATCCTTTGTTTTATTTTCCATTCCTTTCCTTATGATACCTAGTATTCTATTTGCTCTCTTGGCTGCCACTGCACACTGAGTGGAGGGTTTTAACATGTTATCCATGATGCCTAAATCTTTGTCCTGGGTGGTGGTTCCTAATGTGGAACCTTGTATCATGTAACCATAGTTTGGGTTGTTCTTTCCTAGGTGCATAACTTTGCACTTGTCCACAATAAATTTCATCTGCCATTTGGATGCCCAGTCTTCCAATTTATCAAGATCCTCTTGCAATTTTCCAAAACTTTAAATAGTTTTGTGTCATCTGCAAATTTGATAACCTCACTCGTTATTCCCATTTCCAGGTAATTTGTGAATATATTAAAAAGCAGCGGACCTAGCACAGATCCCTGGGATACTCCACTATTCACCTTTCTCCACTGGAAAAATTGGCCATTTAACCCTACCCTCTGCTTTCTATCAAACTCTTCCTTAGACATGCACCAGCACAGATTCCGCAACAACCACAGAGTGGAAACCTTGCTCATCTCGTTAACAGATCGGCTTATCGAGGGCATAGAAAACACTAAACAAGGCTTCATCCTCATCTTTCTGGACATTGCAGCAGCCTTTGAACAATATCCCATGACATCCTCTTATAGCGCCTATTCAACATAGGAATCCATGACAATGCCTAAAATTGCTTCGATCATACCTCATGAATCGCTCTCCATGTATTCAAATTGGTCAAAAGACCTCCGAACAAATCACCCTGATACAAAGCATCCCTCAAGGCTCTGCACTTTCAGCATTACTGAATCTGCAACATCATAAGCTCACTCAATGTCTACTACTACCTTTATACCGATGATATTATGATTTATGCTCCCTTCTCCACTGCAAACCCAGACTACTCATCAATTACAACCTGCTTCAATGCTATAACACAATGGCTATCAGAACATAATCTCAAGATCAACTTCAAAAAAAACAGAAGTACTATTCCTCATCAAAAATCAATCCTTCCTCCCCCCAAAAACATTGAAGGTGAACAATTTCAACCTGAAAGTTGTCTGAAGTAAGATACCTCTGTGTCACTATAGATCAGCATTGTACATTCCAATCACATATAGATAAAGTGACTCAATCCATCTACAGCAAATTAAGAACACTCCAACACTTATGGCCCCTTCTTGAACCTCATGATTTACGAACAGTCTTTCAGGCATTGATACTACCACACTTCGACTTCTGCAATACCATCCTCCATGGACTCTCAGAGAACATTACATCCACTTCAACTTGCACAGCATGCAGCCACCCAAATCCTGATATGCTCATCTAGATACAGTCAAGTCACACCAATTCTAAAGGAACTACATCAGTTACATCTCCTAAGTCAAATTAAGTACAAAGCCCTAATAACAAAATAATCCATCAGTTATCCTCCCAATACCTTCAATCTATCGTAACAAAGACCCCAGAAAACCGCCAGAGAAGAACTACTTCTTCAAACCTACTGATCCTGCCTCCTATTCTGACCAAGAGCAACCAGACAACTTGCACTATGGCATTCACCATATGTGCCCCTAGACTCTGGAATGCCCTACCACACCAGATCAGAGACACCCACAACCTAAAAACCTTCAGAAAGCTGTTAAAGACCACTTGTTCATTGAGCATTTTAACGGGCTCACTTAACTCACCCAGTTATTGACTCTCATCCTATTGGCCATCCCATCCACCCTTCCCCCTTTTAAACCCTTAATTTAAGTACCGACCCATACTACAACCTAGAGCTTCCTCTCTATAATGTATATAGTTGCCTTGTTCTATGTTTTACTTAACATATTCAAGGTAATTCAGTCCTCATAAAATTATTTCATGTATAGTTGACGTTTAGTTCACTGTAATTGATCCTCGAAAATGCGGTATATAAGAATAAATAAATAAACAAATAAAACAAATAAAAGGCGCGTTGCTGTGACTCACCACTTGAAGTATGATTTGGGCACATACTGAGTTTCTTTTCACAGCAGCAAAACTGCTAGTGAATGTCTTCCTTATGCAGCCCACGCGCTGCAAAGCCTGCTGGAAATGTCCCTCCAGGCCTGCCACTGAGCGACAGATCAGTGGAATTTTTGACCGTGTCAGGAACAGGTTCTTGATATCATCCCTAAGACATAATAAGAGAGGAGGCTGATATCACAACGTCTTCAAAATATGTGCCCTATACTTGGCATTATGTCGTTTGTGCTTACATCATTCTTCAGAACAAGTCAAGATAGAACAGGTATGATTAAGAGCTTGGGGGTTCATAGCATTATGACAAGTAGTGGCTAATTATCAGATTAGCTGTCTTACCGTGTGCATTTTAGCAGCAATAATTGCTACATTCAACAATAATTTTCTAACAGAGATGCTCTGATAAGGAACAAGTCCACAAAACACAAATCTAGGGTATTAATTTTGGCTGTATATAGTCAGAGCACAATTTTCAAGGCTCTCTCTGCCGATAAAACAATGATTCACTAGCAGAGAGGAGCTATTTGAAAATTACCCACCCTGCAGGTGGGCCAAAATACACACGTCTTTGGGTAAAAATATGCATATTGTACTTTTATCCATACTGAGCAAATGCATTCCTGGAGCAGGGATTACAACTCCTCACAGTTTTTTCAAAAGTATGTGTGTTATTTTGGTCTAAAATGTGCTTGCAAAACAAAAGTTTCATTTTTAATACAATATAAAGCCACATATTCATTTGTGAGACAGATATTTATTCTATGTGGTCTATATTCAGTTGCATGGTCAAGGTATAATTTGAAACGTCTAATTTAGATGGTTCCAAATTATAGCTACTGTATGTTCATGGTGCTAGACATTTAGGCAATGCCGCTGAATATACACATATAACGTAAAATTAGACATTTCGGGTCTTCCTGCAATTTATGCAGCCACCTGGACATTTAGTTTAGATGGCTAACAGCCCGATATTGCCACTGAAATGTATAAATTATACGTCTATGTGTCACCGCCCCAGTATGCCCCAAATCCTGATCTAAATTTGGAAGGATTATTTTGGATATATAACAATTTCTATGGATAAAATTATCCATTCAAGAGGCCTGCATTGTTTAAAAAAAAACTATGAGGTCGATATTGCCATTGCCAGCACAAATCCTTTGTAATATTGGGTCCTTATTTCTATTTTCCTTCTTGCTAGATGTTAGAGTTACTCCCCTCGTGAGACCTCCTGGGAATTTGCAATCCATTGTCTGTAGGTACAGTAGTAACAGAGCTTTCTAGCATGAAAAGAACAATGCATCCAATGGCTGGCAGCATCACTAGAGACACGCTTTGTAATTTACATTTCATTTATTTATGTTTATTTTATTTACTGTCTTTCCAGTAATTGTTCAAAGTGACTTAGATTCAGGTACAGTTTGCATTTCCCTGTCCCCAGGGACCATTTTAGTAAACTGTGGTATTTCTTTGCTCTGACATGCTCCTTGAGTCAAAATCAACATGTGTTAGTTGCAACCACACCAAAGCAATTATCAGGGGTGTGGCCTGCAGGTGCTCAACAGGTATCACGCAAGCAAGCAAGCCCCTTAGCATGCGTTCTGGCTCTTGGGAATTAGTGCAGGCACGCCTATTGCCATCTACTGAGGTGACGGTATATGCACCGCGCTAACTGCAACATTGGTGATTAGCATGCACTACTGATTCCTGTGCCACCTGCAAGGTGCAGTCAACACCCACTGTCCACCCTGACCCCACCCTATTGCACAATGCACAGTTAACATGCATGTCAATGGCAAGTTAATTATCCTGCCTGCGCAGTAACTATTACCGTGCACCTATGGAAGTGATTAACGCATGCTGAAATGCACATTAACTGCATTAGGAATTTAATGAAAGGGCCTTTACGTTTGTCCCTGAGTCAGTGGAGTGTTAAGTGACTTGCCTAAGGCCGTAAGGAGCAGCAGTGGGATGGAAACTTCCATCATGTCATGTAAAATTTTCACTAAGGTTTTTTTTCTTCTTTTTCTATTTAAAAATAAACTCTGAAATTCTTGAAAAATGTGCTTGATAAGTAAATGTAAAACTGTCCTATACTATATGATGGGCTTTTGCTCTTCATATCAGGCACGATGTGTACTAGGACTGTGTATGGCCAAAAAAAAATTTGGTTCATGCTCATTTCAAACAAATTTTTCCCAATTTTCGATCATTTTTTCATGTTCGTTTCAACTATTCATTTTTTTGCAAGTACACTATATACACACTAGAACATTTTTTACAATTGCAAATTGATTGTACATGTGTTATTTCGTAGGTATACGTACCAAAAAGCGATTGGCATGCACTTTCATATTTTAGGTACACAAACAAACTGAATCAGTAGTAATGCATGCACAGTCCTAGTCTGTACTTTGTTCGAGAGTCACTTACATTTTCGATTCTTGCAGAACCTGGATAGCATTCTTTGCAGAGAGATTCATCTTGGCTTTATGAACCCATCCAGTACAATCATAGCGAACCGGGTCTTTGCCCAGTTGATGGAAGATCTCAAACTGAAGTGCCTGCTCACACTTACGAATGGGTCCTAGCGCTGCAATTAAAAGAATGAAATAGTCATTGGCTAATGAGTGTAAAAATATCCTGTTCATATGATATTAGAAATTACTAGGTTATGCTGAGATGAGAGAGGGGAAGAGAAATTCAAAAACTAAGATTTGCCTAGAAGATACCTGAACAAATCTTTTAAATGTCATAATTCTAATGTATGATTTGCCAGAATGCACAAATATATCGATGATTATTTGACTATGGCCAACATTCTGAAAAATGAATAGCGGGGTTGGACATCCGGGGTGGACACGTGCTCATCCCCCAATGGCGATTACGTACCCATGCGCTCCCCACACGTACAGTGCGTTTGTGCGGGAGCACTGGACGGGGCCAGGAGGGAGCATTGCCGGGGTGGAGTGAGGGAGTGGCTATGTGCTGGGATGTAGAGAAGCAATACTGGTCATGCCTCTGTTCCTACCCGGAACCACAATTGACGCCTGCCTTATTCCACCCCGAAGGTGGAATAAGTGTCGGGCGCTGTGGTGTGTGCAGCCTGCAGCCCTCTCTTTCCCATTGCGACAACCTGAGAGGGCCCCCGCTGAGGGTTGGATGGTGGGGAAATGGGGCCGCTTTGTGTCTGGGCCTTCGGTGTCTCTGGCTGGACATGCCAGTGCCATGGCAACGGGATACCAGCGCACCAGCCAGAGCGCTGTGCAGTGGAGACGGGCAGATGCCAGGAGCACGCTGGCCTGTCTAAATACACAATTTCACAATCGTAGGAACACAGGGTTCCCGCGGTTGTGAAATCATGCACAGCTGGGCCCCATCCAAGTTTTGGGTGTTCCGACGGCCCGGCCATGCACCTTTGTGAATAGGCCTCCACTTCAAACCAGAGTTGCTACTATGGAATTTTGCTTAACAGAGAGGCATCAAATTTCGCCAAGTCCCTATAATAGTAATTTAGCAATGCTAAAACATTGATAGATGCTATAGTTCACAAGAGTATTCCTGGGTCTATGTCTTTCCATTAATCACCAGGGGTCTCATATGTCTTTGCAATAAGAGGATAATTGTTACACACCAATAACACACATAAATGCCCATATTTTACTAATTCATTCATGTTAAGGGGCCACTTATGTGCATAAATGTCCTCTTATAAAATTCCAACTAACGTGAAAGTAAGCACATTGTTTACATGGTGTGAACTTTCACTGTGAGCATGCATATAGGTGGAGTTTAGGTGGAGCATAGATGGTACGAGCAAGTAAGCACGTTGATTATAGATTTTGATCATTTATGCTTGCAAAATGTAGGCGGGATCATTTACACCAGCTATAAGGCTGGTGTACGTGGTTGCCCCTTAATTTAAGGCGCATTCGCTGACACTTACCCTAGTATTTAATAAAGTTAAATATAGGAACATTATTTATTTATTTATTTATTTGCTTTATTTGGCGTTTCTTTTATACTGCCCCTTCCTGAGATCAAGAGCAGTTTACAATTGAACAACAATATTACACAGAACAAGGTTTTAACAGTCAGTTTATTCAACAAATATCTTAACTATATACATACAACTGTGAACATGAACTATTTACAGAGGGTGAGGTACTTTGACTTCATAACACATTGGATGGATGTTATGAGGAGGGCTGATTTTGTGATGGTTCAATGGGGGAAGTGGTGTCTCTTGTATTGTCTCCATAGTGCTGAATGAAGAGGTTTTTATCTCCTTCCTAAATGTATTCAGGCCTTTGATAGCGCGTAGGAAGGCTGGGAGGGCATTCCATAGTGAAGGCGCCGCAAGGGAAAAGGCACAGTTGCCTGTAGATTGTTTGGTCTTTCTAAACGTAGTGTGTTTTGTAAATGTTCTCTTCTAGATCTTATATTTGTGGCATGAGTAATTAGAGTTGATAGGTATGATGGAGCAAGGTTATTTGCAAGTTTGAAGGTTGTCATGATCATTTTATATTTCATTCTGCTCATTATTGGTAACCAGTGGAGGTCATATAGTAAAGATGTTATATGATCTGATAGGCGTGCTTTGCAGAAGATTCTGGCAGTTACATTTTGTACGATTTGTAGCTGATATAAATGTTTTTTGGGGATACCGTAAAGGAAGCTATTGCAAAATTGAAGTGGGGGTGATTAGAGCATGGACCACTGATCTGAAATCATGTGTGTCAAGAAGAAGTCTAAGGTGTTGTAGTGTTCTCAGTTTGAAGTATGTTGTTTTAAGACCATATGGCCTATATAGTATGCCCTTCTATATCAACTATCATATTCCCTTTTTTCCTTCAGAGATCTTCTGTGTTTGTCCCATGCTTTCTTGAATTCAGATACTGTCCTCGCCTCTAGCACCACCACCGGAAGATTATTACACTCATCTATCACTCTTTCCATAAAGAAATAAGACTCCTGAGTTTATCCCCCTTCACCCTTATCCTATGCCCCCTCATTGCAGAGCTTTCTTTCAATTGAAAGAGACTCTCCTCCTGTGCATTTATGGCATAGAAGTATTTAAATGTTTCTATCATATCTACTCTATCCCACCTTTCTTCTGAAGTATACATATTGAGATCATATGGTTTATAATGAACACCACTGACCATTTTGGTAGCCACCCTCTGCACCAACTCTCTCCTATTTAGATCCTTTTGAAGGTGCGGTCTCGAGAATTCCACACAATACTCCAAATGAGGTCTCATCAAAGACTTATACAGAGGCACTATCATCTCCTTCTTCCTGCTGGCCATTGCTCTTCCTATGCATACAAGCATCCTTCTGGCTTTCACAGTCATCTTTTCTACCTGTTTAGCCATTTTAAGATCATCAGAAACAATCACGCCTAGATCCCACTCTTCTTTCACCCCTTATACTGTACCACTCGCTTGGATTTTTGCAGCCCAAATGTATGACCCTGCATTTTTTAGCATTAAATCTCAGCTGCCAAATTCTCGACCATTCTTCAAGCTAAGCTAGATCCCTCCTAATGTTGTCTACTCCTTCCTGGGTGTCTACTCTTTTGCAAATTTTTGAATCATCCGCAAAGAGGCAAACCTTACCCAACAGCCCTTTCACAATATCACTAACAAAAATATTAAAATGAATCAGTCTAAGAACATATTCCTGCAGCACACCACTGGTAACATCCTTCTCCTCAGAGTGAGCTGCATTTACTTGTACCCTTTGTTGCCTCCCACTCAACCAATTTCTAACCCAGTCAGTCACTTTAGGATCCATCCCTAGATTGCTCAATTTATTTATGATACCTGTGTAGAATGCTGTCAAAGGCTTTACTGAAATCTAAGTACACCACATCTAGGGCTCTCTCTTAGTCCAACTCTCTGGTCACTCAGTCAAAGCAATCAATCAGACTTGTCGAACAAGACTTGCTTCTAATATACCCATGCTGACTCAGATTATGCAATCCATTGGACTCCAAAAACCTCACTATCCTCTCTTTTAGAAGCGTTTCCATTAATTTACTCACCACAGAGGTCAAACTAACCAGCCTATAGTTCTCAGCTTCATCCTTACATCCGCTTTTGTGTAAAGGGACCACATATGCCTTTCTCCAGTCCTCTGCCACCACTCCCGACTAAAAAGGTCAGAGAGTGGAGCTACTAGAACTTCCACAAGTTCCTTCAATACTCTCGGATGTATCCCATCCAGCCCCATCGCTTTGTCTATTTTTAGTTTAGCTGGTTCCTCACGAACACAGTCTTCTGAAAATCATTCAAGATCCACTTCACTACTCTTCCTATTTGTAGGTGTTTTCTGAGATCCTGCTCCTGGCCCTTCATCTGTGAATACAGAACAAAAATATGTGCTAAGCAATTCTGCTTTATCCTCATCAGCTTCTACATATTCCTCCTCTTCACTCTTGAATCGGACAATACCACTTTTGCACTTCCTCCTCTCGCTAACATATCTGAAAAATGTCTTGTCCCCCCATTTTATTACATTGGCTATTTCTTCTTTTTTGTATCTTTGCTTTCCTGACTACTTTCCTAGCTTCTCTAAGTTTTTCCAAATATTGATGTTGGTCTTCCTCTTTTTATGATCTTTTGTATTTTATGAAGGCCTCCCTCTTTCTTTACCTTTTCAGCTACTTCTTTTGAGAACCATAGTGGCCTTCGTTTCCATTTACATTTCTTTAACTTTCGAACAAAAAGGTTTGTTGCCCTTAAAATATCCCCTTTCACTTTTGCTTATTGCTGTTCTACATCTATCAGCTGTTTCCATTCTGCTAATGACTCCTTGAAGTATAATCCCATCTTGGCAAAGTTAATTTTCCTAAAGTCTAAGACCCTTGCTTTTGAATGGACTTTATCAGCCCTAGTCCTAATACTGAACCACATCATCAGGTGATCATTGGATGTGAGATGATCTCCCACATTAACAGCAGAAACACTTTCCCCATTGGTAAGCACCAGGTCCAGGATGGCCCCTTCATTTATTTATTTTATTTATTATTTATTTGGTTACATTTTTATACTACTCCTTCCAGCGATCAGGAGCGGTTTACATTAAACATTTAACTCAGCCATAACAGTTACAGGTTTAAAACTATATACATCTTAACATATTTATAACTATATGTATGAGTTCTGTTATCAGATGCCAGTGCTTGACTTGACTTTATAAAATAGGCACATGAAAAACATGTGTTAACTAGGTGCAACTTTTTAAAATTGCCTTCACGTGACCCCAATACTACTGGAACTCCACTGGCTCCCTATAAACAGCCGAATCAAATATAAGATTATCCTAACAACCTATAAACTTATAAATGACATAACCCCTTCACACCTATCCACATTACTCCAATCTCCAACATCGACAAGGACCCTCAGACAGAACGCGGCCCACTCCCTCATCACACCAAAAGACATCCGTAAAACTAAGAATTCCACTAGCTCCAGAGCATACTCATTCACTGCCCCTACACTCTGGAACGACCTCCCTATTGAACTTCGCACCATAAGAGACCTCACCCAATTCAGAAAAGAATTAAAGACCTACCTATTCACTGAACACTTCGAAATCCCCTATTCCCCCAAGACCAGCTCCACAACAAACATGGTCACACATACACAGACTCCCTTAATCCCCTAACCCAACAATGTATCCACAAGACTTTCCCCCCTCCCTCACACCTGAAGACGAAAAAAAGGAACTAAATTCCAGCACCTACACCAATTCCTGCCCCACACACCACACACACCACACACTGTAAATATTCATTTGTATAAAGTTTAATATGTTTGCTTTAATACCTATAAATGGTATATTTACTGTTTAATGTAAATAGTTGATTTCTATTGTTCTATGTTCTATGTTCTATGTAAAATGTATACAAACTGTGTACATGACTGTTGACTTGTTATATGTAAACCGCCCTTGATCTCTGGAAGGGGCGGTATAAAAGAAATAGTTAAATAAATAAAAATAAATAAATAAATAAAAAAGGATGTCCATGTGTAATCTATGACATCTAAGCCAGAATGTCTGAAAAAAACAGCAGGCTCGTCCAAGTGCAGACACAAGTTCACAAATTTGGATGGGCCCCATATGTACATCTGCTGGGACATCTACATTGACATCCCCAGAATAGTATTTCAGACCCCAAGCATTTAGGAATAGCATAATGGTTAGAGTAGTAGGCTAGGACCAGGGAATCCAGGGTTCAAATCCCACTGCTGCCATCATTGTGATTGTACCAAGTACTGGGGATGGTGGAGTCTTATCTTCTCTACACCCTTGGATGTTTTTCAGTCAATACTAGCACTTTTCCAATGCTTAGTTGTGCCTGGAGCAGGTTTAAACTTAGATGTGACTCTGGACAGACATCTAGGATGTTTCTGAGATCAGGCAGCGACATCCAGGTTTCTGGGAACACCTCAGCCACACCCCCATCATGTATCCATTCAGATCTGGATGACTTCATGCTGCAGACATCCACAAACCCAGCTTCTAAAATGGATCTGGAGACATCTCTGTGTTTTGGACATCTCAGTACCCATTTTCAGATGTCCAAAGCATGAACAGGGCTTCCAAAATAATCCCCCTAAATGTCTTGGGTTCCAGATGCCTTCTGCTATAGAATATATCTCTTTAGAGTAATCAAATTTGACTTTTAATAACTGGAAGGAGGACAGTAAGGTGTGCATTTAAGAAGCCTTGTTGACGATTTGGATGTCCAAAAATGGACACACAGATGTCCAAATCACAAAGTCATCCTGGGATCCATTTTACAAATGATGTCTGAAAATGGCCCCAATGTGGGGATATTCAAATATGTTTATGTTTATGTTTATTTATTTGATATACCGCCCTACTTTAAGAAGCAGAGCGGTTCACAGTTTACAATAACTTAGAAAGGGGGCACAAGGCCAGAAAGTGAAAGGAAATTACAATCAATAATAGGACAGAAGTAGTAAATAGGCATACAAGACAAAGAGCAGAGTAACAATTATAGTTGGGGAGATGGGTCAAACAAAAGGGGAGGGAAGGTCAAAGGCTAGGGAAAAAAGGTGGGTTTTTAGGTTCTTTTCGAAGGTGATGTGATGGGGTTCCAACCTGAGGGAAGAGGGCAGTTAGTTCCAGAGTGCTGGGCCAATGAAAAAGAACGCAGATGAGTGGGTGGACTGGAGGTGGGCAAGAGAGGGAGAAGACAAGTAGGCAAGAAGTATGATGAAGGCATGTCTGGATTAGGGTGATGAACTTAGATGTTCCAGCTCGATTCCAGAAAAGACGGGGACATCTGCAACCTCGTCCAAGTTTAGACCTGCTCCAGGCATGAATAGACATTGGGAAAGTGCTCATTTGGGCCATTAAACATCCGGAGGGTGCCATAAGATGGCATTACACCATCTCCAGTAGTCTCCATAATCACAATGATATTTTGTGGGTAAATGGAAAACTTGTTTTGTGTTTGAACCACCACTGAATGTCTTATAATATCCAAGACTGGGGATGTATATTTCAGGGACATCTATGTAGACAGCCCCACAGCCATCCATATTGGATAAATTGTGCCTGAACTTGGATGTGTCTGTCCTTTTTTCTGATCTTCTGGTTTGGACATTCCGGACTGTACTTAGACGTCATTTTAAAAAAGTGCCTTAAAAAAAAAACTACTGCACTAACATATAACTTTCAGGAGATAGACTAAGATAAAATGAGGACGTGATTAGAAAAAAACAAAAGGAGCAGCTGCAAAGATTTAGGGGCATGTTTACTAAGCTGCACTAATGTTTTGCAGGTATCATGTATTGAGAGTGGAAATCAACGCACAGTATGTGCAACAGTCATATTCTATTTGTTAGGAGTATGTACAGGATGTCTTCAGCAGATACCGCACTGATTCGAACCCTTACATGCCCCAGCAGCATTTGCAGTTAACACAGATGTATTGAATACTACCCATCAAGGCTACATTAAGTGTACCTGTGCTAACTGCAACATTGATGATGAATGCACGTTACTACCCCCCACTGTTCCCTCTAAGCTGTGCGCGTGTGCGCGCGCACACACCTCACCGAGCAAGCACACATACTTTACAACAGAGCACACAAAAATTACGGTTCTGATTCTGATAGAAAACACCACAGACGTCTTAAAATTTAAAAGCTGTTATGTATTTACGGTTTTCACAAGTTCTACAATGTTTTCTAGTGCAATCAATGTGGTGTACATACTGTATTCTGATGTGTAGTCAAATTTTAAAGTATATAAATCTGAGTGTCGTTATGTGGCGCACAAAAATTTAACCTTCCTTCAAAAGCTGCACAGCTGATATTTTATGCGCACACAGCCTACAGAAAGTTAGAGGGAACATTGCTACCCCCATACTAATCACTATGTGCAGTCATGTCCATTCTCCATCCCTAACCTATCTATTTCCCTCCCCATCATAGAATTAACTACATGCTGTCTGTTTTTGCATTCATGCTGTTAGTGTAGCTCCATACATGCTGGTTAGCATGCACTTAAGTGCACATTAACAGTTAACACAACTTAGTAAATATGCCCCTAAGAGTTTGCATCAACCTCAGACATTGCTTAAAAATACCATCTTGGAAGACCAGATCAGATGCAGTCCATATGTTAAAAAAGGCAGAATGAAGGCCAACTGATCTCTTGTATGATCAAAAGGTGAGGTGAAAGAGGCTATTTTATCCAAAAGAACATCTATCAAAAAATGGAAAATGGATCCACATGAAGAAACTAGGAAACAGTATCATATACTATGTTACTATGTATGTTAATACTGGCTAGTTAGATGGAAAGCATTGCTAAAGTAAGTAAAAAGATAATTTGAAAAGAAGCTTGCCGTAATATAAACTTTTTTAGATATATTTGAAGCAAGAAGCCTGTGAGAGAGTGAACTGGACCATCAGTTGATCAAGAGGTAAATGGGGCACTCAGGGAAGACAAGGCCATAGCTGAAAGACCACATGAATTCTTCAGTCTTCAGTGAGGAAGATGTAAAGGATAGAGATGATTAGTATAGTGTATCTAGATTTTCATCAAACATTTGACAAAGTCCTTCATGCGGGGGCAGAAAAACCAACCTCTGCTCCAGCCCCCAGGTTCTCTAATTACTAATACTGTGTGGAACAACAGCTGGTTGGAACATGGCCTAGTGGCCCACCCCGTTCCACTGCCTATGCCTTTATGATAAATTCCTGAGGAAATTTAAAAGACCTGGGATAGGAGTCCATGGCCTTTCGTGACCTGGGAACTGGATACAAGATAAAAAAAGAGACTTGTTGTTCTCTATAAACCACTTCGATAGCCTGAAAAGTAGTATCTAAAAACATTTAAATAAATAAATAAATAAAATGGTCAAGTTTTGTAATGCAGAAAAATAAATGATGTTGTGCCCCTGGGACCTGTTCTGGGACTTTTGAATATATTTATAAATGATCTGGAAATGGGAACAATGAGCAGGGTAGGATTATCTCTTTAGTAAACCCTAGGCAAATACGTGTGTTGCCCTACCCCTACACCACCCATCGCAATATAAATACGTTTTAAAACCCCAACAGATGGGTTCCTGTATGATTCTAACTACAGAGGAAAACCAGAAGGTAAGAAGGGTTGCTCACTAATTCCTGTCGACTGGAAAGCAATACACAGAGGTTGTGAAGAATAGACAGTAAGGAAAAACATTTTTCCCAATTTTCCGGTAATTTTCCATGCTCGTTTCACATGTTTTCTTCTTCAGGACTACATACTATTTGCACGCTAGAGCTTTTCTAGTGTAGAAATGGATTGTACATATGTTAATTCTTAGATAGATGCAAATACAAGTGATTTGTACATGCTTTACATTATTAGGCTCCCAATTGAACCATAAACCTCTCCAGCAGCACTCCGGCCCCTGCAAGCAGCTCTCCCGGACGGGGATAGAGCGGGCCGGAGCACCATCACCAGCACCCACGTGAGCGATCTGCCCTATCGGGGCAGCACCGTTGCTGTTTAAATCGCCGCCGGTCGGGCGAGCGATCTCTCCAGCAGCACTCCGGCCCCTGCAAGCAGCTCTCCCGGACGGGGATAGAGCGGGCCGGAGCACCATCACCAGCACCCACGTGAGCGATCTGCCCTATCGGGGCAGCACCGTTGCTGTTTAAATCGCCGCCAGTCGGGCGAGCGATCTCTCCAGCAGCACTCCGGCCCCTGCAAGCAGCTCTCCTGGACGGGGATAGAGCGGGCCGGAGCACCATCACCAGCACCCACGTGAGCGATCTGCCCTATCGGGGCAGCACCGTTGCTGTTTAAATCGCCGCCGGTCAGGCGTGCCCGCGCCTGTCGGGCCCGCGCCTGAGGGCCTCGCCAGAGGGCCCTTTGGCGTGGCCCTTAGGCGAGGCACCACAGGCACCTAGATATCTGGCCGCAAACCTACACAAGCCAGGCTAAAGGCATTCATCGGCTCAAGTCCTGCAATCAAATTCAACGAACCCGTCCCAAATCTCGCCATTCAGTGACCTTAAAGGAATCCAACAGCAACAACCATCTAGAGACAGTATCTATTTCAAACAACTTATGCTCTATAAACCTGGTCTATAGATCACCATCAGGAGATCCAGACGACCTAGCAACCATAATAAATCTGGCATCTCTCACCCAGGGCCCAAACAAACCCAATTGGATCTTAGGAGATATCAACCTACCATCATTACAGGACACCCAAGCAACAGCATTCCTAGATGCCCTAGAGAGCCTCGGATACACGCAAATGGTGAGAGAACCTACTCACGAGAAAGGCAATATCCTCAACCTCATATTCGCACCACAGCTAATTTTGGATCAACCACAAAACATAGTACTATCCATAACGGCAGTCCCATGGACCGATCACAAACTCATCACCTTCCAGATGCATACCACTAACCATTCACACAAGACAATAATGGATAAAAGCAAGCCCACTAACTCATCTACCAGAAGTTTCCAACCATTTAACAGAGAACGCATCCTCTCTGAGATTAGCACACTCTCTGATGACACCTCACTAAGCCTTGAAGAACTGATCTCCTCCTGGAACAGAAAAATCAGCACTATTGCTATCCGCCCTCCAACAAACAAGAACCCAAAAAAGAGATCTACAGCCCCATGGTTCACAGCGGACTTAAAAGCCTCACTAACTATTCTAAGAAGGCTAGAAAAACGATGGAGAAAATCACGCACCAGTAGTGACCAAGCAGCTTACATCCAACACCTGGCAGAGCATCGTAGAACCATCACAGATAAAATCAGACAACACCACACAGACACCCTGAAACGGTCATTGAATAAACCTCATGACCTGTTTAACTTAGTTAAAACACTTGCCAAAGAACCAACCCCGGAGCACCACAGCATGATCCACCCACAGGACTATGCAATTTATATGCAATCTAAAATGTGCAAAACTAATAAAATATTAATACCGGAACCTCTTGATGAACAAGACTACCCAGTATCTCTGGCATCCTTCTCCACTCCCTCAAAGAAAACCATTGAAGATACCATCCTAGCACTAAATACATCCACTGCGCACACAGACCCTTGCCCTGCACACTGGATAAAGGACCTGCGTTGTGACATATCATCAATTATAGCAAAAATTTTAAACCAGTCCTTCACCACCGGCTCATTTCCAACTACGCTCAAGCAGACCTCTGTAAGACCGCTGTTAAAGAACACTAAACTTGATCCTCAGAAGGTAGAATCTTATAGGCCCATATCTAGCATACCTATGCTAGCAAAAATCATTGAGAAAGTAGTGCACAGGCAACTACAGGATCATATAGACACCTCTGCTCCACTTGATCCGGCTCAACATGGTTTCAGAGAGTCACATGGAGTAGAAACACTACTTACAACACTCCTCAACAACATAATCTCAGGTATGGATAACATACGCCAAGGTTTCGCTCTTGTATTTCTCGATATAGCAGCGGCCTTTGACTCGGTATGCCATGAAATTCTCATCTGCCGGTTAAGGGAAAAAGGCATCTGCGGAACAGCACTTGAATGGTGCAAATCTTACCTGTCCGACAGATGGCAGCACATCCGAATTGACGGGGATACATCTGAACCATTCCAACAAAGTCAAGGTGTACCCCAAGGATCCTCCTTATCTGCATTGATGTTTAATATATATTCAACCCCTCTGCAACATCATCAGATCCTTTAATGTCAGTTACATGATATATGCAGACGATGTGCTACTATATATGCCAATATCATTGGATTGCCTGGATCTCACACCGCTGACTAACTGTTTTGACGCCGTAGCAGAGTGGCTCCTATCCCAAAACCTGAGAATACAACACAAAAAGACGGAAGTCCTTTTCGTCTCAAGGAACACCAACTTCACTCCTCCTAGTTGTATTAATGTAAAGGATGCCCAGCTCCAAGTGAAACCTGCAATACGTTACCTTGGAGTAACACTGGACCAAAACCTTGACATGAAGAGTCACATAGCCAACACAGTCAAGGCAATCTACTTTAAAATTAGATCCCTCAGACACCTACGCACACTACTTGAACCAGATGATTTCCGTACCATTTATCAAGCCCTTATACTTCCCCATTTCGACTTTGCAAACTCTATTCTACAGGGGCTCCCCCGGTCCACCCTGAACCCCCTGCAACTGGCCATGAATAGTGCAGCGAGGGTACTCCTCGGGGCATCTAGGAGAGACCACGTGACACCACTCCTAAAACAGCTACACTGGCTTCCCATTCAAGCAAGGATCAGTTTCAAGACTGTACTGCTAACATTTAAAGCGACCAAGGGGCTCACCTCTTCTTCTCTCTCCAACCTCATACTACCACTTGCACCAAACAGGCCAAGAAGAACAGCAGAAATGAACACACTAGCTATCCCAAACGACACCACAAGATGTGCCAGATCAACAGCCAACAGAGCATTCCGACTCTGTGCCCCCACTTTATGGAACACCTTACCAGCACAAATCAGATCAGTACCAAATTTGAGTCAGTTCAGAAAGTCACTGAAACATTTCCTCTTCCTTAAATATCTCAATGACAGCTCAGAACATAACCTCCAGGTGAATAGCAGGAGTGGCCAAACAGACAGACCATCGCAACAGGCCAACTACACAATGTAAATACAAACAGTTCCATATACTATTGCACCACCTTTGTATATAGTTAACCATGATATCTCTTGTCAGATAACACACCTTTGTATATAGTTTCCCCTATTTCCCAAGTTTATATCTCCTGTTAAATGTAATTGACCAGACATATGTAAATTGTCGGATGTTTTTTGTTCAATGTAAACCGCGCTGATGTCTAATAGTGCGGTATATAAGAATTGTTAATAAATAAATAAATAAATAAATAAATAAAGTGCCACTGCTCTCTCACTGCCTCAAGTACTCCCCCAACTCCCCGAAGTAGGAAGAGTAAAAGAAGGAGAGAGACAAAGAAATCATCTGAAAAGATCCCGAATGAAAACGGATCCCACAAACGTCTTCAAAGTAAAAAGCTACTAGAATCAGTATGTTATAATCCTCTGAGCTCACACGAGAAAGGTACTAATTGGCATAGTCCTTTGTTAATGTGTAACTGTTTTATCTCTCAAGATACATTGTAACCTAATAGTCCTTTGTTAATGTGTAACTGTTTTATCTCTCAAGATACATTGTAACCTAATAGAATCCAATCCCATCACTGATATCTCATTGCTGCTAGTATCCTATCTTGTTAATGCATCATCCTAGTACTGCAGCATATCATTATGTATCTCCCTGACATGATTGGAATATAATTGATTTCATAGATATGTCATACTTACCCTGAGGCCGAGTCCTCTACAGACCTCCCTACTGCCCCATATTAATCGATAATTCTGCATAATATCTCCTCCTCCCCACTGTATTTCATTACTACACTGTGTTCCACTATTATACTGTGCCTCATTGATTCTAGTGTTGTCACATTGTGCCTCTCTGTTACTTGCTACTCGCAAAATGGCCATCCATTTCGCCTCCCTCTTTAGCATTTACCTCCTCACTCACTGGCTTGGAGCCACCCAGGCCCTCTACACGTCCCTCAGCAATATCCCTATCCTGAATAGCCACGGAAAAAGATGGTCTGATCCCCCATACTCCCACCCAAGAAGTGACACTCACACGCGCCGCTCCCACCTTATCCAGGTAGCACTCCAGTTATCTAAAACACCCATTCAGCAAAAACCTCTGAGCTGCCGACCACTGAAATGTGCCATCATTAACGCACGCTCTATTCGCAAAAAATGGCCTGTTGTACTAGACACAATCTCACTCTACAACCTAGAAATACTTATGATTACTGAAACCTGGTTATCATCAGAGGACAACGTTATCCTCAACCAACTTCTACCCCCCAATTTCTCCATACACACAAGACATAGAGAAAACAAAAAAGGAGGTGGGGTGCTAATAATCACCAAAACAGACCTTGACTTCCATATATTAGACTCCTCCAGCACAACCACTCTAGACATCCTCTCTATTGCAAACCAGTATTGCTCTCTCAACCTGTTATACAGAACACCCTCGGCTTGTCCAGATGACCTCCCAACCATTCTTGACCTTGCTGCCAATACCCTCAGTCCCATAAACCTAATTGGATAATGGGTGATTTCAATCTCCCTTCATTACTCCAAAACCACGCAAATGCCTTCCTTGGTGCCATGGAAGAACTAGCACTCAAGCAAATCATCAATGAACCAACACATATAAAGGGGAATGTTCTTGACATGGTATTTGCTCCTCAGCCAATCATCGAGCAAAACCATAATCTACAAACTTCAGTAACTGACGTACCGTGGTCAGACCACAAATTGATTATTATCCAGATACCTACCAACAATGAGCAGCTGCACAGAAGCAAGAACCAGAACAGCACCTCACGAGCATTTACAAGAAGCTTTTGCCCTTTTAACAGGGAACACATTATATCGGAGACACAATCCCTCCTCAACAAAACTACGCCTGACCTTGAAGAACTGATCTCATCATGGAACTCCAACTTAAATGCCATCGCACAACGCCCAGACTCCAACACCACAGCAAGGATGAAGAGAAGCTCTGCCCCGTGGTTTCTCTCCTGAGCTACGATCCTCTCTTACGCAACTACGTAAACTTGAGCGCCGATGGCGCCGATCGCTCTCTATCGAAGATCAGACCGCCTACCAATCTCACCTCTCAATTCATCGTGAAGCAATCACATCCAAAATGAAACAATATCACACCGACACCCTAAAGAGATCATTGAATAAACCACCTGACCTCTTCAACTTGGTCAAATCCCTCTCGAAGGAACCATCCCCCGATCCTCACAGTGTGATCCACCCACAAGAATACGCTGACTACCTGCAATCCAAGATCATTCAAACCGAAAAGGAGTCAACAACACAGTTTCAGGAACCAATGGGCCTAACCACACTTGACAAGTTTTCTACACCTTCCACTAAATGCATAGAAGATACCATAGCATCCCTCAACACCTCCACAGCACAGACTGACCCATGTCCAGCCTTCTGGATCAAGGAATTACGTGATGTGTTTAGCCCTTTCATAGCAAACCTAATGAACCTCTCCTTCACAACAGGATATTTCCCCACAACACTCAAGCAGACATCCATTAGGCCACTATTAAAAAACCCCAAGCTTGACCCGTAAAAGGTCGATTCTTATAGGCCAATAGCCAGCATTCCCCTCCTAGCCAAGATAACCGAAAAGGAAGTACAACGGCAAATTCAAAATCACATAGACTCCGCGGCTCCCCTAGATCACTGCCAACATGGTTTTAGAGAATATCATGGAGTCGAGACCCTTCTTACTAGCCTATTCAACGTTATTATCACAGGCATAGACAACATCCACCAAGGTTTTGTGCTCATCTTTTTAGACATCGCTGCTGCGTTTGATTCGGTGAGTCACGAAATTCTCCTTGGAAGGCTGAAAGAGAAGGGCATCTGCAACACTGCGCTAGGATGGTGTGAATCCTATCTGGAAGAAAGATGGCAATACGTGAAGTCTGGATCAGAGGAATCAAAACACTTCCATCAAAAACAAGGTGTACCTCAAGGCTCCTCGTTGTCCTCCCTTCTGTTCAATATTTACATGCAGCCCATCTGCAACATCATAAGATCATTTGACGTGAGCTGTTTGATATATGCAGATGACATTCTTTTATACATGCCGTTCTCCACAGCCCAAATGGACCTAGCTCCACTAATAGACTGTTTCAATGCTGTCTCAGCGTGGCTTCAATCACAGAATCTACGCATTCAACATAAAAAGACGGAGGTTCTTTTCATCTCCAGAGACCCCAACTTTACTCCTCCATCCCATGTCAGTGTCAAGGAAGCTGACCTACTAACCAAAGAAACAATAAGGTACCTTGGAGTTACGTTGGACCAACGTCTAGATATGAAACAGCACATAAGCAACATTGTCAAAGCTGTATATTTTAAAATCTGCACACTCAGACATCTGCGCTCCCTGCTGGACCAAGATGACTTCCGGACCATATACCAAGCGCTAATTCTGCCTCACTTCGACTTTGCAAACGCCATCTTTCAAGGGCTCCCTCAATCCACATTGGCCACATTACAGCTGGCCATGAATGCTGCAGCAAGGGTCCTACATGGAGCCGCCAGAAGTGACCACGTGACTCTCATTCTCAAACAACTTCACTGGTTACCTATCCATGGGAGGATCATTTTTAAAACCCTACTCCTTGCTTTCAAGGCGATCAAGGGTATTTCCTCCGCCTCACTCACAGACCTTGTTCACATAGTGCCCCCCAACAGAGCCAGAAGAGCAATAGCCATAAACCTACTAGTAACACCTAAGGCATCGTCGAAGTGCAACATATCAACCACAAACAGGGCGTTCAGTTTCTATGTACCTAAATGCTGGAATGCCCTACCCCCTGACATTAGGGCTATCACTGACCTAGTGCAGTTCAGGAAGGCACTCAAATTCCATCTTTTCCTCTAATGCTACCCAACCACCAATGCCACCTAGACATCCCCTCTGAAGAATTGCCACAGTTAGGAAACCCTTACTCCTATTATGATATCATTACTTATTGCCATATAATTATTTCATGTATGCATATAGTTGTATATAGTTGACCCCTGTTATCCATGTTTGTACCCCTGTTCGATGTAAAACCTAACAGCTTGTTGTTATGGTCGTTGTGTTATAATGTAAACCGCGCTGATGCCGAATAGTGCGGTATATAAAAAATTGTAATAAATAAAAATAAATAAAAATAAATAAATGCACAGCCTTAATAGACAGACCTCTCCAAACAGCACTGGTTCTGCTCTCTTCCTCTACTTTTTTTCAGCCCCTGACTTACCCAGGCAAAAATCTGTCCTGGCAGCCAGTAAATCTGCAGATCTGAAAAAGATCCTGAATTTTCTAATGAGGCCCCTTTGTTTAGTTACTAACTGTGCATAAACGTCAGTATTTTAGTTATTTAAGTGAATATATAGCTGCATGCATGCATAAATGAATTGCTTATAAAATAGCAATTAGCTGGAAAGTAAGCATATTGTTTCCATGTTATTTATATTCTCTTATATACCGCGCTATTCTGCATCAGTGTGGTTTACATTGAACAAACTGAAATTACATTGAACAGGGCATTATAACTTGGAGATAACTATTTTACAGGGAACATGGGCTATGGAGGGTTAAGTGGCTTGCCCAAGACCACAAGGAGCGCCTGTGGGACTAGAAACCCCAGTCCTTCTGGCCCAAGGTTGCTGTCCTCTAGTGGGATTTGAACCCCCGACCTTCTGGCCTGAAGTACCTTGCCCCAACCACTAGGCCACTCCTCCATTCAATCCATGGCACATACTTTCACTGTGAATGGGAATATGGGCAGAGTTTGGGCAGAGTATAGACACGCACAGGATCCAAAAGGCAGGCAGAGCTCCAGACTCTCAATGCAGGATGAGACGAGGGTGCAAGGAAGAGGATTTTGGATTTATTAGGAACTAGAGAACATTCTGGGGAAAGGAGGGGGTTTTCCGAAGGGATGGGCTCCATCCACCTTAACCGAGATGGAACCAGGCTGCTGGCATTAACCTTTAAAAAGGAGATAGAGCAGCTTTTAAACTAGATAATAGGGAAAAGCCAACAGTCGCCCAAGAGCCCATGGTTCGGAACAATGTATCCCTGAAGGATACTAGCAAAAGACTGAAGTTAGGACATATCAACAGAGAGGTTACAATAAAGACAAAAGTAACCCAAATGCCCTTAAGTACAGAGCAGACAGAGCTTAAAGATCCCAAATTATCTACCGATAACCAGATTAATATGAATAAAATACAGCCTCTAAAATGTTTGTATGCAAATGCTAGAAGTCTAAAAAATAAGATGGGAGAGTTAGAATATATAGCACTAAATGAGAGGTTAGATATGATTGGTATCTCAGAGACATGGTGGAAGAAGGACAACCAGTGGGACACTGTGATACCTGGTGTGATACCGCAAGCCCTCTGATGCAAGAAAGGAAACTTTTAAATCTTGAAAAAAACAGGATTTGCCTGCAATTACGAGAAGGGACACATAGAGGGAGCAGGAGAACAAACCTGAAAGTGGAAGAACCACACCTCTATGGGCAGGACTCAGAAGCAGCTGCTCTGGATTTAAGTAGGAACAGAGCACTGCAAGAGGGAGAGCCAAGAGAGAGAGAGCCAAGAGCGAGAGAGCCAAGAGAGGCAAAGGTGCCAGGAAGGCAGTCAAGAGAGCCAGAAAGGCAACAGAGAAACTCCGAAGGGAAGAACCCAGAGGAGAAGCACAGGAGGAGGCAAGGAGCTTGGCAGAGACCTTCATGTGGAGAACAGGAGGCAGTGCCAAGGGAAGCTCCAGAGGCCAGACTCAGAGACCGAGGTGAGGTCACTGACAAACCCAGCAGAGCTAAAGGAAAGGAAGCTACTGGGAGAGCAGGCCTAGAGAAAGGCCATACACAACTTCAAGGGGCAGTATCACGGACTGCAGCCAAGGAAGGAAGTGCTTATCCCTCCGGTTGGAGAAGAAACCTTCAAGAGAAAAAAGGTACTTTTAAAAGCTTTTACAAAAGTAACTTGAAAGATAAAGGAAAAGTTCATAGCCTTGAGAGAAAGGATATACCTGGAGCACAAAACTCTCAGACTAGGCCTCAAGCCTTTTTCAAGAAGCCTAGAGAGGAACAAAGGGCTAGTTTTTATCTGGACAATAAGGACTGTTTTAAACCAGATATAACTGATAAGTTTTACAGGAAAAAGTTTAATGTTGCCAGAGAATGGAAGGAGCAAACTTTTAGTCCTGAAACAACAGCAAGCCCAGGGAGATATACTAGACCTAAAAGCCGACGCCCCAAACTACCAAGCCAGCACTGGGATACAGTATGGCATGCTTTTAGGAAACCAGGTTTTAATATCCAAGAGATCTCAGAGACCTCAGTTTCAGATCCCATAGACATGGAATGGCTGCCAGGGGAATCTGAGAGCACTGAAGATATAGAATCAATGGAATGTGACTTTTGCACAAGAAGATATCTTTGAGTAAAAGGCAAACAAATCTAATGTGTGCAAATTGTACTGGAAAGTTTATGCTTTAAGTTGGTGAAGGAACCATGTTATTTTGAGTGTTTTGCTGACTCACGTTTTGATGCAACTGAATTTATGTTCTGTTACTCATTACCTCATATTTTGAATTTCTTCATGCGAAAAGGGGAAATAAAAGCCTTTTTGTACCCTACACTTGGCAAGAGTTACTTTTTTAGGTTGTTGACCCTGAGGCTGACAATGTGACCTGCTATCCCATTGACCCTCACAACAGATCAACCCGGAACCTTTTAATTCTTATGCGCTCCCCAGCCCCTGTGGAACCACTACGCCGCCACTAGAGGGGGCTGCGGGGGACACTGGGTACAAACTATATCGCAATGTAGAGTAAATCAAATTGGTGGAAGGGTTGCACTGTTAGAGAGGGCATTGAGTCATAAAGGATTAACGTTTTGCAGGAAACAAAATTCACTGTAGAATCTCTAGGGATTGAAATTCCGTGTAAAAAGGAGAAGGGGAAGGCGATGGCAGTGGGGATGTACTATTGATCGCCTCGCCAGAATAAACAAATGAATGATGAAATGCTCAAAGAAATCAGTGAAGCTAACAAAAGTTACAGCACAGTAATAATAATGGTTGATTCTAATAACCCTTGTATTGACTGGGTCAGTGTCACGGCAGGACATTCTAGAGAGATAAAGTACCTAGATGAAATAAATAACTTCTTCTTGGAGCAGCTGGTTCATGAACCGACCAGAGGGGAAGCCATTTTGGATCTAGTCCTTAGTGGAATACAAGATCTGGTGCAAGAGATAAGGGTGTTGGGGCCATTTGGCAAAAGTGATCATAGCATGATCACATTTGATTTAATAAATGGAGGAATGACGGCAAGGAAATCCACAGTACTACCTTTAAACTTTCAAAAGACAGATTATGATAAAATGAGGAAAATAGTTAAGAAAAAACTAAAAGGAGCAGCTGCAAAAGTTAAAGATTTATATCAAGCATGGGTCTTGTTTAAAAATACTATATTGGAAGCCCAGACCAGCTGTATTCCACACTTTAAGAAAAGTGGAAGGAAGTCCAAAAAACTGCCAGCATGGTTTAAAGGTGAGGTCAGAGAGGCTGTTGTTGCCTAAAAAGCATCTTTCAGGAAATGGAAAAAAGAGCCATATGACAAAAACTGGAAATAGCACAAGCACTGGCAAGTTAGATGCAAGGCATTGATAAGGCAGGCAAAGAGAGAATTTCTGTGGAAGCAAAAATGCATAATAAAGATTTTTTTCAAGTACAATCGTATCAAAAAACCTGTGAGAGAGTCAGTTGGACCATTAGATGATAGGGGGGTAAAAGGGGCACTAAGAGGGAACAAGGCCATAGCAGACAGCCTGAATGAATTCTTTGCTTCGGTCTTTACTGAGGAAGATGTAGGGATGTTACCCATGACTGAAATGGTGATGCCGCGGAAGAATTGAAAGAAATATCGATACACTGGGAAGATGTATTATAACTATCTGATAAACTGAAGAATAGCAAATCACCTGGACCAGATAGTATACATCCAAGGGTGTTGAAAGAACTGAAATATGAGATTGCAGACCGACTATTAGTAATCCGTGAACCAACATTAAAATCATCTCTAATACCTGAAGAGTGGAGGATGGCCAATGTAACGCCAATTTTTAAAAAGGATTCCAGGGGTGATCTGGGAAACTATAGACCAGTGAGACTGACGTCAGTACCGGGAAAAATGGTAGAAACTATTATAAAGAACAAAATTACTGAACATGGCTTAATGGGAGACAGCCAAAATGGCTTTAGCTAAGGAAGGTCTTGTCTTACTAATCTTATATTTCTGAAGGTGTGAATAAACAGGTAGACAAAGTTGAGTCGGTTGATATAGTGTATCTGGATTTTCAGAAAGCCTTTGACAAGGTCCCTCATGAGAGACTCTTGGTGAAATTAAAAAGTCATGGGATAGGAGGCAGTGTACTATTGTGGATCAGGAGCTGGTTAAAAGATAGAAAGAAGAGTATAGGGCTAAATGGTCAATTTTTTCAAAGGAGAAAAGTGAATAGTGAAGTACCCCAGGGATCTATGCTGGGTCCGCTGCTTTTTAACATATTCGCAAATGACCTGGAAATGGGAATAACAAGTGAAGTAATCAAATTTGCAGATGACACAAAATTATTCAAAGTTGTTAAAAACCCATGAGGATTGTGAAAAATTGCAAGACCTTGATAAATTGGCAAATGGCAGATGGAATTTAATGTGGACAAGTGCAAAGTTATGCACCTAGGAAAGAACAACACAAACTGTGGTTACACGATGCAAGGTTCCACATTAGGAACCATCACCCAGGAAAAGGTTTAGGCATCATCATGGATAACACGTTGAAACCCTCCACCTAATGTGCAGCAGAGGAAAGGAATGGAGAATAAAACAAAGGATATTATAATGCCTCTGTATCGTTCCATGGTGCAACTGCACCTTGAATACTGTGTGCGATTCAAGTCACTGTATCTTAAAAAGGCTATAGTGTTATTAGAAAAGGTACAGAGAAAAGCAACCAAAATGATAAAGGGGATGGAAGGATACACTTATGAAGAAAGACTAAAAAGGTTAGGCTCTTCAACCTGGAAAAGAGACAGCTGAGGGGAGATATGATAGAGGTCTATAAATTAATGAATGGAGTGGAACTCGTAAATGTAGATCGATTGCTTATGCCATCAAAATACAGAAAGACTAGAGGGACATGCAATGAAGCTACAGGGTAATCTATTTAAGACTAATAGGAGAAAATACTTTTTCACTCAACGTGTAATTAAACTCTAGAATTTGTTACCGAAGGATGTAGTAAAAGCTGTTAGTGTAGTGTCGGCACGTCTCCCTGGTGGCCAGTGGACGCCAGGGCAGGTGGGACATAAAACTTTTAATGTTAAGATAGGAGAGTCTTTTAAGGGTGAAAAGGCACTTGGTCCTTGTAGTTTTTAGCTCCAATCTTTAAAGAAACCATTAAAGCAGAGTGGTGGGAAAAAGAAGGCTTTTATTCCCTTTACACAGTGGTTCCAATTGTTGGGTTACAACTCAAAGTAAATGTCCTTAATTCAGGTAAGTAAGAAAACTCAGGTTTAAAGCAAAAATGTTGAATTTCACAGGAATAGCAGTGCTTAGTCAATTAAAGAATGCTCGGTTGGCAGTTCAAGCAATTCACAAGTCTGGCAAAGACTCTATGCTACCAGAAACACAGAGAGTACAATCCATTTCCTGGTCTGATAATTCTCCTGCCAGTTCCACTTGCATTGGCTCATAATCAGATATGTCTGACTCTGTATCCCTAGTCTCTTGGGAAACAGCTCCAGGGGTTTTGTATATCTCTTGCAGTACTTGCCAATGTCCTTGGCCTAGCCTAGGGCGTCAGCCACGTGCTGTTTTAGGATTAAATGTGTTCTCTCTTCTTAGAGGTTTTATAGCTGCTTTCCCAGAGTCTTTAACATGTATAGCTTCCTTCATAGGCATATATTTATCATACCTTATATTGCAGCAACAAGCAGGTAAATGGCTTTCTTCAATTGCTTGCCTCTCACAGTCAGCAGCTTGATGAAATTCTTTTCTTTGAAAGTTTGGTTTACCTTGCAGCCTTTGAACCCATTCTCCTGGTACGCGCCTGCTTCTGCATAAGCCCAGCTCCTGGCTTTCCTGCTCAGCGTGGCTTAGCTTCCCCAGCTGATTCTCCTTTGGCCTCTGCTTGCAATTAGTACAGTGCTTTTGCCTCTTCGGGCAAACAGCTCTCTCTCTAGCTTGAGCTGGTCCCTCCTTAGGTCCTTCCTCAGCTCCTGGTGAGTCACCTCTCACTCCTGGTGATCCTCTAGCTCCGGAGAAATCAGGCTTCCACTTCAACCTCCCTCCTCTCCAGTCTTCCACTCTCCCCTTATAAAGCACTCCTGCCTTTGAGGATTGGGAGCTGGTTGTCAGTTCCTCGTGACCAGCTGGGCGTGGCCCTTCAGTCTCTCTGAATGCCCTCCTGCTCCCTCTAGCTGGTTCCTGCGAATATTGCAACTTGTGCACATCTTTTTTTCTCTGAAAAACAGCTTCTTTTTTCTCCTCTGGGCTTTCATCAGCCCTCGCTGCATTACAGTAGCCAGGTTTAAAAAAGGTTTGAACAAGTTCCTGGAGGAAAGGTCCATAAAGCATTATTAAAGGGGACCCTGGAAATCCACTGCTTGCCCCAGTACAAGCATTGTGTAACCTGTGTCTTTTGGGAAAACCGCTAGGTACTTGTGACCTAGATTGGCCACCATTGGAAACAGGATACTGGGCTCAATGGACCTTGGTCTGACCCAGTATGGCATATCTTATGTTCTTATGTGAGAGCAGGCATGTGTGTTGATTATAGAATATGATCATTTGCGCTTGTACTTAAAAAAAGAGGCACAGTTATTCAACACCAGCTCTAGGGCAGGTGTAAGCAATTACACCTTAATTTAAGGCTCATTTTCTGCCACTTATGCTAGTATCTTATAAAGACAAGTAGATGTCTATGTATCTTCATAAAACAGGCTTAATTTACGTATGTTAAAAAGTGCTTTGACTATGCACTCTGTTATTAAATTACCCTTCCCGAGTCTCCATCCAGAAAAAGAATACAGGTGTTATCGTGGACAATACGTTGAAATCCCCTGCTTGGTGTGCAGCAATGGGCCAGAAAGCAAGCAGGATATTAGCAATTATGGTAGCTTTATATAAATGTTTTTAAATAAAAAAAAGTAGAGACAATGGAGAATAAAACAGATACTGTAATAATGCCTGTGCATCATTCCATGGTGCAGCCACACCTTGAATACTCTGCAGTTTTGGTTACTACATCTCAAAGATATAGTAGAATTATAAAAGGGACAGAGAAGAGTGACCAAAGTGATAAAATGAATGAAACAATTCCTCTAGGAGGAAAGGCTAAAGAGGTTAGGGCTCTTTGGCTCAGAGAAGAGACAGCTAAGGGGAGATATGATAGAGACCTATAAAATCATTAGTGGAGTGGAACAAGTAAATGCCATCAAGTCACTAAGTAGAACATTTAAAATAAATTGGAAAAAATAATATTCAAAGGCATTTACACAGTTTTCAGACTTGCAAACCATGTAAATGTCGCTCTGCGGGATATCAGCATTACTAACATGATTAGTGCCGTTGAATATCCATGGGTGCCTCTGCTACACGCCCCAGTGCTAACCGGTTACCATCGGGCATGCTGCGGCATTCCTGGGTGACACCCATCACAAACCGGGCAGTGATGATATAGAGCCACTGCCCGGTTAGCGACATGCAGCAGAAGTCAAACTCAGGAAACACCGGCCTAACTTTCAGCACAGAAGCTAATTGGGCACTGATGCCCGGTTGGCTTTGCGGCATTGTGGGCAACCCGGATATTCAATGCCAGAGTCCCGGCCACTTTAGCAGTGCTAGCCTCCAGCGCTGAATAGTGGGCCCAATATTTTTTCACTCGATGCATAATTAAGCTCTGGAATTCATTGTTTGAGGATGTTAACGTAGCTGAGTTTAGAAAAGATATGGACAAGTTCCTAGAGGAAAAGTCCATAAACATCATTAAGTTAGACCTGGGGAAAGCCACTTTTTATCCCTGGTAGTAAATAGTTATAGTTTATTAGATTTGATAAATAGCCCTTTGTAAAATAACATCCAGAGCAGTTTACAGTTTCAGAATCAACAATAAATCAGGAAAAGAACTCCATTCATAATAGGAAAGACATACAGCATAGGACAGGTAATACAGCATACAAATTAGGAGAGGAGCAGAAAATCTGGCTACTTTTGGAATCCTGCCAAGTACCAGTGACCTGGACTGGCCACTGTTAGATACAGGATACAGGACTTAATTAACTTTTGGTCGGACCTAGTATGATAATTCTTATGTTTAGAAGAATCACGAGCCAGATTTATCTCACCTCTGTGCTCTTTATGTCCTCTGCTCTCACCTCTCTTTATCCTTCTTACTTCCTAGTTCTCTTTTATGTCTATATTCTTCTACCTTATATATAAACAGTATATACTGAGAGCAGACTTCACCTCTCTTACCTTCTTTATCAGCTCCTTTCTTCTCAAAGTAAGAGCACAGACGATCAAGCGCTACGCCATCACTTGATCCCTGGATCAGTACTTCTTCATCTAGGATCCAAAGTAAACCTTTGGGTTCTTCTGTCTGAGCATTATGAACATTAAGCTGGGAAAAAAAAAGTCCAACATAAACCCATCAGACCTCATAATAAGCAAAGTCATAGTACACATGTTGTCAGACAAATCTAATTAATTTCTTTGACTGGGCAACCAGAGGAGAGCCCTAGATGCAGTGTACTTAGATTTCAGTAAAGTCTTTGACACCATTCCAGGTGACATTGAGGACCTGAGGAATGGACTCTGAAGTGACTGTCTGGGTTAGAAATTGGTTGAGTGGGAGGTGACAAAGGGTACAGGTAAATAGAGCTCACTCTGAGGAGAAGAATGTTACCAGTGGTGTACCACAGAGATCTGACCGATTGTTTTTAACATTTTTGTTCGTGATATTGCAGAGGGCTGTCAGGTAAGGTTCGTCTCTTTGTGGATGATAAAGAAAATCTGCAATAGAGAAGACACCCAGGAAGGAGTAGATAATATGAGCAGGGATCAAGCTAAGCTTGAAGAATGGTTAAGAATTTGGCAGCTGAAAAATATAGGGTCATGCAATTTTGCTGCAAAAATCCAAGGAAGCAGTACAATATAAGGAATGAAGTACTTCTGTCCACAAAAGAAGAGCAGGACCTGGGCATGATTGTTTCTGATGATCTTAAGGCGGCTAAACAGGTAGAAAAGTTAACGGCAAAAATTAAAAGGATGCTTGGGTGCATAGAGAGAGGAATGGCCAGCAGGAAGAAGGAGGTGATAGTGTCTCTGTGTAAGTCTTTGGTGAGACTTCATTTGGAGTATTGTGTGGAATTCTGAAGACCACACCTTCAAAAGGATGTAGTCTGTACAGAGGGTGGCTACCAAAATGGTCAGTGGGCTTCACCATATGGGGATCGACTTACATATTTCAATATGTATTGTCATGCAGCAGGAGCTGATGGAAGCAAAGATGCAAGAAAAGAAGCTGTTTTTCATAATATAAAAGATGTGCATGGGATGCAATTCCCGCACAGAGCAGCTAGAGGGAACAGCCGTGCACTCACAGAGGCTGACTGGACACACCTAGCTAATCGACACCACCTGACAAGCAGCCCAGAAAGCTCAAACACAGGAGAGCTTTATAAGCAAGAGGCTGGAGACTGGAAAGGTAGTAGAGGTAGAGGTGGAGGTAAAGGTGGACCAGAGAGAAGCACCAGGAGCAAAGCTGTGCGAGAGAAATGCACCACGAGCAAGGGCCAAGAAGAAGGAAGCACCAGGAGCATTGAGCTAAGCCCTAGGAGTGAAGGGGAAAGCAATGCTGAGCAAAGGAACAGTCACTTTGGGAAGCAGAGCAGTGCTGAAGGAAGAAGCCAGAAGTTAGGCTTGGAAAGAGGCCTGCGCTTACCGGAGGAACCAGTGACCAGACTGAAAGGTAACAAGAGCTTTCAGGGAAAAGACTGTCACGAGGATTGTAGCCCTGGAGAACTACTAGAAGGAGAAAGTTCCTGTTCTACATGCTGCTGGAAGCCAAGGTATGCTGACTCTGTTTTTATGAGAAAGAGCTCATCTTATAAGTGCCCTTTTAAAAGCAATGCTCGTCTTACAAGAAAGGAAAGTAAACCTACCTTGTATAACCCAGATGGTAAAAGCACAAAGGTAGGCCACGCTCACTGGCAAACTTTAGAAGAACTCAACAAACACCCAGAGAATAAGAATAGCGACTGGCCAGAAACAATAGCCAGAGAAACCCCAGATATAGAAAGGGATAACTCTGACTCAGAGCCGATGCAAGTGGAATTTGTGGAGCCTAGTCTTCTGTCTCAAGAGGAGATGGACTGTTCTCTATGCGTTACCAGCAGTTTAGAATCACTGCTAGACTTGTAAATACTATATACTGCCTCCAGAGTGTTACTTGTATGCTAAAAGGAAGAAGAGTATTGAAACGGTTGAGTTACTCTGGGAAGCCTTAATTAATCCTTGTTGCAACTGTGAAGCATAACAGTTTTTCTTTACCATGAGTTTGTTTCATTCCTGAAGTAAAGGACATTTTCCTCTATGTTGTGACCCACCTGAATCTTTTGCGTAAAGGGAAATAAAAGCCTATGTTATCCCTCTATTCTGCATTCACAATTTACTTCTTAATAGGAGCTGAACTACTAAGACCAGGCTGCACCTGGCTCTTAAAGGAACCTCCTCTCATATAAAAATATCTTTGTGTCCAACCTACCCCTATGACCACTGGCCACCAGGGGCGGTACGCGACAGTATACATTGGAGGAAAGGCAGGATAGAGGAGATAAGATAGAAACATTTAAATACCTCCATGGCATAAATTCACAGGAGGAGAGCCTCTGTCATTTGAAAGAAAGCTCTGCAACAAGGGGAGATGGGATGAAGGTGAAGGGGGATAGACTTAGTAGTAATATGCGGAAATATTTCTTTATATAAAGAATGGAACAGGCTCCCAGTGGAAGTAGTAGAGATGAGGACGGTATTTGAATTCAAGAATGCATGGGACAAACAGAGGATCTCTAAAGGAGAAAAGGGGACTATAGTGGTTGGTATGGAAGGGCAGACTAGATAGGCCATATGGTCTCTTTCTATGAATTACTCACCTGTTTAAGATTAGAACAACAGATTGAACAGCCCTGTTTAAATGGTGAGACTGAGAATCTGCATAAAGATAAATGAAAAACCACCTAGCTATTTTTATGTGAAGACACATCTCCCTGTCCTACTAGACACAGATAAATCAATTGTAGAACAGGTTGCAAAAAGCTTGAAAATTAAATAAAAACCAGAAACATTTATCATAAACTAAGGCCCTTATTCTTGAATGCAGGTTGTAGGGCTGCACATCCTGCCCCCAATCCACCTAGATCCTAATCCCCATCAGCTCTTCCCATATGTCTTGTGCTTCAGGACAGGGAGAGTCGGTGGGGATTGGGAGGGGGCCGCCCGGCATCATGTACAGTGCCAATTCATTCACGGCCCTGTATGTGCTGCCAGGCCTGCTGGGACATGCTGCTTATATCACCTCAGAGGTGGTATAAGCAGAATTTGGCGACCAATCGGGCCAGGGGAGCCACCCTGAGGCCGGGGCCGGGTGTGGAGGGGTCCCCACCTCTCCATCCAGGCCGTGGAAGGCCAGCCTTGGGTTGGGCAGTGGGGAAAAGAGGGGCAAGGAATGTGGATGTCTGGGGCATCTGTGGGGAGGATGTCCCCACAGGAGGAGTGGGCATGCCGGACCATCCTCGGGTCCGATTCTGGCTCCCATGGGTACATTTTGTTCCCAAGGACCAGAATCAGGTCCTAACGGCCCCGTCTTCAGCAGGGATGTCCAGACAGCCCGGACGCCCCCTCCTGGAATGGGGCTCCATATCTATGTGACATAGGGGGCAAGCTTACTAAACCACACTACCACACTACCAGGTAGTATGGGGTTCAGCACACTCAAGTGCGCCACGCTGACATTTAGAGCACAGCACAGAGAAGGGTGACCAAAATAATAAAGAGAATGGAACAACTCTCCTATGAGGAAAGGCTAAAGAAGGTATGGTTCTTCAGTCTGGAGGAGAGATGCCTGAGGGGAGATATGATAGAGGTCTATAAAATCCTGAGTGGAGTGGAACTGGTAGACGCAGAGAGAGTGTTTACTCTTTCAAAAAATAGAAGGACTAAGGGACATCCCATGAAGCTAGAAAGTAGTATAGATATTTCTTCTCTCAACGTATAATTAGTCTTTGGAACTCATTGCCGGCGGATGTCATAAGAGCAGGTAACATAGCTGGGTTTAAGAAAGGTTTGGACAAATTCCTAGAGGAGACGTCCATAAACCATTATTAAGATAGACCAAGTGAAGACCACTGCTTATCCCTGAGTATAAATAGCATGGAACTGGATACTTCTGGGATGTTAGGTGCTTGTGACCTGGATTGGCTACTGTTGGGAACAGGACACTGGGCTTGATGGACCTTTGGTCTGACCCAATATGGCATTTCTTATGGTCTTATTTTCTTAACATCTGCCTTCACTCCACACTGGCACTAATCTCTAGATAGTGCCAGGACACTGCAATAATTTTAGCCACACTATTCAGATGGTGCCACCGAAAATTAATAGATAGGGCACTTATCTGGATAGCAGCTGCTCCTATCCAGATAAGTAGCTTTGAATATCGATCCAACGTATAGTTCAAAACATTTCCCCATCAGCAATTAGACTGGCTCCAGGGTATGTATAAATGTCAGTTAACTACTCATTTGGACCCAAGATTTGGAATAATGATGGAAGGCTGAATTGTGCTTTTCTCTTATGTTTAAAACCACCTCAAACACCACACAAATTGTTCATTTATTGACTCCCTTTGGACAATTTTGCTAAATCCCATGCTTGCATAGTACTTTCCAAGTTTACCAAAAACCAGCTGATGCAGCTAAGTTCCCTCAGCCATTACTGCCATATTTCTATCTATTCGACTCATAATATGTCCCGATTTCTTCCTTTGAAGGCCCCCAATCAAGAAAAACAGTTCAAAAGCTATTTAAAAATCTCCAGTGACTTTGCTTCAGTCCTACCTTCTGTTCTGTTTCTCTGTAAACCACAGAGCGGTAGCCTTCAGTGATCAGTGAGATGAAACCCACCCTCTGCATTTTAAACCATGATTGATAGGATTCTCTGGGCTAGGCTGAACAGTACTTGTTTTTAATCTGTACTGGTGGATTAGTTCAGGAGAAGCAAACTAACAATACAATATTCTTTAATGGTCTTGTTCTTCATTGTCCTGAATCAGTTACCTTTTTTATTCCAGCCTACCACAGGTCTCTCCGTTTATAGCAAGAAATATTATTCTGCAGCACTGGAGTGACAAAACTATTATCGTGCATTGGAGAAAAGTTCTCATTTGAGATAAGTGAGTTCCCAGATTTCTTTCAATGAGTCTTTGTGTCAGTTTCTCTTTACGGATATGTTAAATCATCCTTCTTTAACCTTTACGGTAGAGTCGCAAATATATTTTTCATGCTGCACTGCCAATAAGTTTTAGTGGTCTGCAACTGCTGTTTATTTGGATACTATATTAGATGTGATGAAGTACAATGCAACCCAATATTCTGTGGTTCATCAGAAGAAATGGGCCTTGGCCAGATCAGTAGAATGAGTTTGAGCTTGATAAACCCATTTTGCTGCAGTAATAAAGAGCAGTGTGTGTTCTAGGTGAGGCCCAGTTGCAGAGAGCTGTCTAACATTCCAGTTTCTCTTCAAGTTGAATGAGCGAGAGTAGTGTTTGTAGCCTCTTTTTGGTTAGGGATTCAAGTAGAAGGAGCCGAGAATGGTCTCTTCCTGGCCTTCTGACTGAGAGTAAGCATCTGTACAATATCTGATTATTGGGAAGAGGGAGGATAACCCCTTACCTCTCCATCCCTTTGGGGACACAATGATAAGAACATAAAATATGCCATACTGGGTCAGTCCATCAAGCCCAGTTTCCTGTTTCCAACAGTGGCTAAGCCAGGTCTCAAATACCTGTCAGGTTCCCAAAAGATAGATGTAATGACCATTGCTAAAGCTCAAAAGAGAAATCTGAATGTACCTCTGTACAATCAGGTAAGAATTCCCACATTACTGTTAACGCTAGAGTATTATGCTCGCCGGCAGCTGGTGAACATATAGAGGAGCATTTTAGAAAGGCTGTCCAAGTGCAATCTGGGACGTCTAAGCCAAAAGGTCTGGGAAAAAAAGCAATTACATCCAGGTGCAGACACGATTTCACATCTGTGGACGTGCTCAATATGGATGTTTGCGGGGGCATCTACATGGGTGCCCCTTAAAGGTATTTCAGAACCAGGATATCTAGAAATAGCCTAATGGTTAGTGTAGTGGGCTAAGACCAGGGAAGCCAGAGCTCATATCTCTCAGTGGCTATCATTGTGATTGTTTTGGGTACTGGAGATGATTAAGTGTTATCTACTTTACACACTCTGGAGGTTTTTCAGCCAAAATAAGCACTTTCTAAAATGACTCTGAAGACATCTCTATGCCCATTTTCAGACATCCAAGCATGAATAGGTCTTTCAAAATAACCCCCACAACTTCTCACTGTGGATTTTTGGCCACCATACAGACAGTAACAGGCAAAAACTTCTAACCAGCCTGACCTTATCTGTATAACAGGCTTAACATAAACAGTTAGAGGCACATTCCAACCTGGCCGTCCAGCCCCTTGTGCGGCCGACCAGAAGCGGGACACCCAGAGGTATTATTATTTATGTTATTTATTTTAATTCTCTTATATACCGCGCTATTCTGCATCAGTGCGGTTTACATTGAACAAACTGAAATTACATTGAACAGGGCATTATAACTTGGAGATAACTATTTTACAGGGAACATGGGCTATGGAGGGTTAAGTGGCTTGCCCAAGACCACAAGGAGCACCTGTGGGACTAGAAATCCCAGTAGACCCAATTCTGATCCTGCGGGAGCTAGACATACCTGTGGGATCAGAATCAAGTCTATGGCCTGAACGTGCAGGCTGGGCCTGATTCTGGTCAGCCTACAAGCCCAGAAGATCCCCAGATACCTCAGTCATGCTCCTGAATGGAGCTACAGTGCCATGGCATCCCGTCACCATGGCACCGCGGCTCCATTCAGGAGCCACAAATGCTAGCCACTGCCAATTTTCTTCTTGCCCCACAGCTGGACCCTTGATCCGGCCTCCCATGGCCAGGGTCTGGCTGTAGGGATCTTCCTGCACCCCCCTACCTGTTTGTCCCAGCCCAGCTGCAAGATCCCCTGACTTCCAGGGGAACGTATTGCTATGGAATAAGCCCCCCATCTATGTTCATAGCCCTGGACGTACAGGGCTGACCTCAGAATCTGCTCTGTATGCCCTGGGTCGTGGCCCACCCATGCCCCGCCCTCATTCCACTTCAGAAATGCCCCCTCCCACACTCATCTAAACCTCCCCATAAAACACACTGTTCATACGGGGAGACATTAGCTAGTGCTGGCAGGGGAGCGAATAGCAAGGATGGACGTCCAATCCGGACATCCATCCCCACTATTCACTGTACTGAATGACCCCCTTAGTGAAATACTAATGGCCAGCAGATAGAGCTAAATGGTCCAGTAGAACTATGGAATGGATCTCAAAGTGCTTGTTGACTGAAGTTCAAAGCAACCGATACTAGCATAGGATCTCTCATGCCTTGGAATTTGCAAACAAATATTTTGAGCCATGAGCCAAAGGAAAGTTATAGTTTTCCACCAATGAAGCCCCAGTCATCTCTGAACCTCAGGTGAAATCCGGTTTACTGGGAATTTGAGGACAGAGAATTGTGGTATTTCCCAATCAAAATCATAACACAATTGTTTAGTAGAGTTTCCTAAAGAGAACAGTTTCTGGAATGGCAGAGGGCTACCCATCAGCCAGTCAGGTCCACCATCAGGAAAACTAGGTGATCACCAAGGGCAGCAGATTCTGAAGGGCGGGGGGGGGGGTGGCAAAGAGCAGGGCATTCAAAGCTAAACAATAGATTCGGACAGCCAAGGGGGGCGCATGGCTTAAGATTTGCCTAGGGCGCCAACACCTTGAACAAATTTTGGGGCTAACCCTTCTGGCACTGCTGCATATTGCCATGGAGTAGAAAAAAGAGATTGATTTGTGACTCAGGTTCTCTGATCTGTAGGTATGGGCAGGGCTGGGGATACCACTGATATAATATTCACAACATCTAGATGAGGAAAAATTCTAATAATCATATAATGATGATAACAGATGGCTGAATTTAGAGCCCATGATTGCCTGGTGCATTGCCCTTGGTCGAGGAGAATCACAGCAATGGCTCTTGTACAGTTCCCTCGCTTTAGGAAATTCATTTTACAAAAAATTATGGACTTTTACACTTTGATTCTGTGATATAATTATTTTATTGGTATTATTCCTGGTGATTTTTTTCAGTTTATTGGTTTTAATCTGTTCTTGTGTTTGTTGTTATTGTTCAGTGATGTATGGATCTTTATTATGTTGATGAAACTTGCTTTGGGCATTCACATGGAAAAATATGAGCAAAATTAACTATTATAAATATATTTGCGAGGATCTAAAATCGGGAGGAAAAAAGCTGAGTACTTGCAAGTGAAGGCTCGTGATGTCAGATCCCAGTCCTAGTCCTGACTGAGCTGGAAGTGCAAAAGAGCTCAAAAAATGCTCAAAAAAGAGAGAGAGAAAGAAAAGCCTCTGGAAGCAAACAGCACTCTACCTTTTTCAAGAAGGGATTAAAGGCATTCATATGGATTCTAGAACTAGCCTTACAATGGCAGATAATTACTATAAATGAACACGTAAAACCCATACCTTTGCCACAGAGAAATTACACATAATTGTTTACCAATCTAGAACATTCTCAGATGTGTGGGACAGAGATTGAAAGTGATAAGACCACCCTGGTTTTAACCTGGCAAGTTTTCTGGTGGTCTGTGAGGATATTCAGCGGTACTAACAAGTTAATGCTGCTGAATATCGAGCTGACCGCATTTCATTGCAGGTCTGCTAACTGTCTAAAATGCTTTGAATATGCCCCCATGACGTTTTTTAGCATTTGATATTTTAAAGGGATAATTTTCATACTATCTAGACTGGGACAAGGACTCGCGGACCTTGCACTAATCCTCAAAATGAAAGCATGTGAACTTTCTCTTTGAAATTTGCCATGGATTCACGCACGTAGATATTTGCACGAATAATAAATGCAAAGGCTTTTAAAAATCCTCCTTCCTCCCCAACCTAAATATGTCCCTGAGAACGTCTCAATGATGTTAAAATTGTGCGGTTTGTGGGTAACACATACTTTTAGCTACATTGAGTAAGGGCAGGCCTAAGGCAGGTAAAATGTTTTTCACCCATGGAAATAATTTATAGATCATGCTGAATAACTAATGACCACAGTGATTGACTGTATCCCAGCTTGAATTTCTTTATCTATTATTGATCATGGAATGGACGGAGAGTGAATCATTTGCAAAATTTTCCTACCTGTAATGAAGTTTGGTCAATGACAGACACGGTGGTAACTGGGGACAGCTCCGGCAGGTCAAAGGCCACTTCAATGCTTTCCTGTAACATATGATTTCAAGGTTGACTTGCTTTGAAAACTGACATGTGAGCTCCAAAACAAGTGGTAAAAAACAAAACTAAGAGTTGTGAGAAACAACAGTCATTTATAGCTAGCTTTGTGATAATTGAAAGTCTGCCAACTAAAGCTTAGAACTCACGCATCTTTGAACTAAACTATACTTAAAATGACAGATCTAGCAGCAGTGAGGCTTGCTGTCAAGATGCAACCACACTAAAAGGGAGCCCGCAGTCACTCAGTGAATGGCAAATACATCATATAAATTATTAGCCTGAGAGCAATTGCTCAGCTAACACCAAAGCAGACAGAATATAATCTGTTATTTAAATTGAAAGTTTTAAGGCTTTCCACATCTTTATTCAATATCTTTCAAAATATTGAGGATTCACAAAGTTTCGGACTTATAACTATATGAGGCAAATTTAATTGATCTGTGTGTTGCATGTTGACTGTGAATTATTCTCCACTCTGTTCATTAAAAATAACCATCAAGGCTACTTAGACTGACCCATTGATCCAGTCCATGGAAATATCACTGAGATGTGTAGCTGATACAAGGCAGGTCTGAATGGTAGGAATCAACTCCACGGTCATTAATGTTTTGTTTTCTACAGCCTTCGAGGAAACAAACATTTAACATACTATCATAGTGGTGAGAAGAAGGAAAGAGGATTTGGGGATAAGCAGGAAAACAAGGAGAGGAGGACAAGAGGGAGAACTGGGAATGGGCAGAAAAGGATGAGAAGGATCAGGAATAGGGGAGAAAAGAAAAAGGGATGACGTGAAATGAGAAAAGGAAAAAACACGAATAAAGGATAAGAGCACAGGAGGGAATTCCTGGGATCTGGGAGGGCAGGATCAAAAGAACGTTTTTGGAGGGGTGGCCCTGCCCTAACTCACGCCTCCCCTCCAGTCTTCTTTGTCTCATCTACCTAAGTACACACTCAACCCCCAGTCTCATGCAGACACACACACGCGCGCGCGCATCCCCGTCAGTCCTTCAGCTCCTCTTCACACATATTCCTGCCAACCCCCATCCTCTCTTTTCTATACTGATTCTGATCCGCCATCCCCTCTTCACACAGATGTTGATGCCCCCAGCTCCTTTCTAAAATACCTTCACGTTGATCCCCCTCCGCTTCATTATATTCCCTATTTCACCATCACACCATTCCACCGTCCTTTTCTATACCCCAGAAGCACTCCACATCCTTTATTGTATGCCCCTGATCCCTCCAGAAGCTTTTTCACTGGTTAATGCTCCCTCCATGTCCCCCGCCACACTAATAAAGCCAGCAGGAAGAAGAGAAAGAATGTCTGGCTGCACCTTCCAAATTTAGCAGCTTCATAGCAATGGTGCTTCCTAGTGAGGACAGGTCGGACCTTTGTTGCTGGGCCAGGGATTATGCTAATATTATAGATATATCTTTATGTATTTTGAATGTATTAACTTGTTTTTATTATTAGAATGTCTTTGTATTTGATTGCATATTTTTGTACTATAAACCATGCTAAGAAGCAGCGGCATAAATCCTGCCCATGTGGACCCTATAGTGCAGGGGAGCCCCAAGGAAAAAGGTGGTCCACTTGCAGCTCCTCCCTTACCTTCTGAAATAGACTTCCCCCGCTCTAGGACCCTTTAAAATTTGCTACTTGGGGTCCAATAATTTGAATTTCTACCACTTCTGGGTGGTCATTTGGTGGACCATAAAGGTGGGACTTAAAATCCTGGATTAGAATAAGTTTAGGTTAGAGCTTGTCTTTCGTCTACTTGGGACCCAGATATGCTTTGCATCATGCAGGATGCGTAGGCCTTTGTGGTTGAACATGCAAGTCAGGCTCCAGGTGGCAGAAGATAAGAATGCAACCAGAAGCGCCCCCTGCTCTCCTGTTCCTACTGCCGACTCAATAGGCACAGAAGGGGATTGCTGGGAAATCAGGGGGTGTTGAAAACAAACACTGCCAGCTTCCCAAACAGCCCGAGCTCTATTTCCCATGATTCTGCAGGCGATTAGTCAATTCTGCAGCAAGGATTAGATTTTATAGCCCTTAGAGGAGAATGGGGATATTGATGATTGTTAGTAGTAGAGTAACTTTAATAAAGCGACTTCATGCTTCCACACAAGAAGAGCTAAGTCTTCACCTCCTGGTATCTCTCTATTTCTGAAACAAATGCCCTCTTATAGAAGAGGGCCTGAAGGCGCTCCTGTACATAATTATGGCACAGCTCTTCAAAAGTAGCAGCTCGATCCTTCTTCTGGTGTCTGGGACTCTGGAAGCCAGGAGTATCCATCACCATAATGGAAGCCAAAGAGAGATGACTGGATGAAAATGATCTAAGGGGAAAATACATTTGAAGATTTCCTTTTACTATCTTTCAAACGCACACATCTCACATGAGCTGACACATTTTCATTGCTGCTATTTTTTTGTTTTCCTCTATTATATGCCTTTATTCACTAAGGGGCATATTTGCTAAAGTGTGTTATTGTAGCTTGTAGTACGTCCCAAAATTTAGCACTGGGGTAGCACTGGACCTGCGCTAAGGAATGGGGTGTGGCCGACATATCCCCATGCAGTCAGCACAGGCCTGGCACCGCCCCCATGCTAAGGCATCTGGCCATGATCGCCACAGATGCAATTCATGCTACTCATTGAGGTGGTGGTAAGTGCACCTATGATAACCACTGCAGGGAAGATTCGTACACAGTCATGTTCCCCGTACTAATCTCTCTGAGCAGTCACCGCCCACTCTTTGCCCAACCCTTCCCCAATCTGCACTATGTGGTTATTGTGAATTTTTACTATAGTGGTCTCCTTAGTGCCATGGTAATGATTACCATGGTCCCACACTAAGTGGGTTTACCACGTGATAGTCATTACCACACTTTATTAAACATGCCCCTGAGTATCTCAGTGTAAGGCCAAATCTAATACAATATAAGAACATAAGATATACCCTACTAGGTCAGACCAAGGGTCCATCAAGCCTGGTGTCCTGCTTCCAATGGCGGCCAATCCAAGTCACAAATACCTGTCAGGTTTCCCAAAAGATAGAAAAATTCCATGCTGCATGTCCCAGAATGCACTGAAGGTCACCATTAATAGTATCCTGGAAATACTGAGAGATGATAAGCAGAAAACTACTTACAAGTAGAAAAAGCAACTGGCTAAACACAGAGGATCTCTAAGAGGTAGGGCTATGTATTTCTCTGCGCATATTCATTGTGTTATTGTGCTTTAAACAAATGGAGGGGCCCTATTACCAAAACTCATTATGGTTTTGCATTTAATGCCTGTTTAGTATGAAAATTAATATGCATTAACGCAGTAACTCTCAGGAGCATGGGCAACATGTTCCCAGCAATTATCACACAGACCCTAAAGTGTGGTGAAATTAACATGGGTGCACCCACACTATTTGCCATACTGGCAGCTCGTGATAGGTACCCCCATGGTAACTTCCATATGCTTTTCATACCTACACTCCATCCATACCTTGCCCATTCCTTGCCCCGTCACACAATAGGCAATTAATGAGCATTTTAGTGCTGCTGGCAGCTTGAGTATAGCACAGCCACGGGAGCAAAAGCATATGCTCCCACATCTATGCTGAACATTAATATAGTTGCAGGAGCAAAAGCAAATGCTCCTGTGGCTGTGTTAATGTTTACAATAGCTGCAGTCCATGATGCAAAGAGTGAGCCAGTAAGGCAGGCTTCCTGCACCCCTACTGTGGTACACCCTGAGCCAATGCCTCACTGGCTCACCTCTTAAGCCGACTCTGAGTGAACTTACAATTGTTACAAAGAATGAGCAAATGAGAAAGGTGATAGAAAGGTGATAAGAAGAGTAGGGCTGTGAGACCAAGTGCCGAAATATGGGGAGGGGAGAAGGTTTGAAGGACCTGGAGGGTTTGGGGAGGGGAGGGGTTGGGGAAGTTGAAAAGGACAGAGTGCAGTGGAGTGGATGAAAGCAACAGGAAGTGAAAGGTCTTCCCTGAAGCAGGTGAAAGAGGGTAGTAATAGGAGAAGTGAAAGGGGAAATGAAAGCCTGGATGGGGTTAAGACACAAATGGTCTGGATGTGAAGAGAGGATGAGTGCTAGAGAATGAACTGGGGCTGATGAAAGGATGAGAAGCAGAAGGTGGTAAATGAGACCGAGAAAGAGATTAATACAGAGGGAGGAAATGGCAAGCTAGAAAGTGAGTGAAAGACATGGAGGGGGGATGGGATGCTGGCAAAGGAATGAGACTGATGTGGAATGGAAGGACTAGGGAAATAAGGTTAGGAAATGGAAAGCTGGTAAGTATGTGCACAGTGAAAAGAGGAAGACTGAAGATTGTAGGAAGGAGAAAGAGGAAAGGAATGAAGCTATAGTTAGGTAAAAGACAAATGAGAGATATAGAAGGACAATGTCAGAGAGAGATGTAGCAAAGGAAAGGACAAAGAAAACAGGGAGTGTGAAGAAACAGAAAATGGAAATGGGATCTTGAAAAGAGAAGAAATCCAGCAAGATTAAGTAGAAAAGAGAGACTGGGACTAACCCAACTGGAAAAATAAGATGATCAGACAAGAAAGGTACAAAAGAGTGTAGTTTTTAGAGAATAAAATATCAGATTTGAAAATGTGCATTTCTTATGGTTCATTACAGGAGGAAATACATTTTGGATCCTTTTCTTCCATGTTTTACAGCTTGGTGTCTGATTTTGGGGTCTTCCATTTAAAGTTTTGTCTTTTGTAGTTTCTTATTCTGTAATTGGTGATAGTCTATGTTTTCCATGTGCAGCCCAGATAAGGGATTCTGTTAATATATACATTCTCTCTTGGAAGCCGTAGTAGCTCTGTTTGTTCTCTTTTCCAGCTGGGGATTGCTGGTGTTCTAGAATATTTGCAGTGCTGAAGTTCCATAGGTAGGGTTGGTGCAATTTGATTTCTTGATGCTGGTGTCAAATGTCCATTTGCATGGTTTTGTGTGATGACGCACAATGTCTAGCTGCGGAAGGCATTAGTGGTATTGTCACTGATGTGAGACTAGAATTTGAATAGAACTGTTTTGTATGTTGAGATGTGAAGTGAAATGTCCTACTTCTGTTGTTGGGAGAGTTTTATTGATGAGTCTGGGAATGAATAATTTTGCCCTATCAGACTAATATTCAAAGACAATTAGGCGTTTGCTGGCAAATGCATAATTAGCCTAACCATGTATTTTCAAAAACTATACAGATAGCATCAGGCTTTTAAATTGCAGAATGACCAGATATTATCTGTTTACTTGCGGGGCATGTTAGGGGAGGAGCAAGGGTCAGTCAGCAAATTATCTAGAAGGTGGCAATATTCAGCCACTCTTCAGGTAAATTACATGTTTAGTTTAGGTCTGCGGAATATAAGGCTTTGCCTAAACAGATAATACAATGACCAAGCATCACTCTCTGTACTGTATATTCAGCACATTATCTATATGGATAGTGACACAGAATACACAGATTAGGTTAAATGGGAGGGTGGCATTTAAAAAGCCAGTGGGCTGAAAATATATCCCTGTTTGCGCAGCTTGCACTGCAAGATCGGACCCAAGGAAAGGGGGCACAAAAGGAAATTTTGGCTGAGGGTGCTACAACCCCTTCAGCCAACCCTGATTCCACTATGTCGTTTTAGGAATACAGCAATCAGAAATGCACACAGTAGTCAAGGTCACCCCATTTGCCCTATCTATTTTGGTACCATCTTCACAGGACAGAAATGATCCCAGCTGTTTCTTCCCCAATGACACAGCAGTCTGAGACTAGCATCACTGTAAATTTTAGTTGCACAAAATGATGCTAACCAAATACTGATTCAAGTTTCCATGAGGATCATGTCCTGAAAACAAGCTAGGGACATTGCAAACCACAAGGCAGCCATGTGGGAATCATGACCCATCGGATCGATACCGGCAGCTTCATGATGGCAAGGTTCCATTCAGATGGGCCAATAGTATATAGGCAGTCAGAATTTAGGGAAACAGCTGCAGTAGTTTTAGTTGTAGTTTAGATTATTGCAAAGTTCAGAGATTTGAGGGCTTGGGTGTTCTATTGAGCAAGGGAAAGATAATGAAAAATAGCTTAGATAAACAGCAATATTGTACAACAGATCACGCTTCTATGCTTGGCACCTGGGATCTATCCTTGCAGTGCAAGCAGGAATGGATTGGCCAATGGCCAACTGGTCTTTATCTGTCATCAGCTACTCTGTTAGAAGCTCACAACATTGGATTTGATCACCAAAGATTTACTGATCTATAAGTTATGACATTTATCGGTGTGCTGTATGTAACAATAAAGTACAGTATAATGAAGGCAGGCAATAAATCACAGGAAAACTAGTTGAATGTCTGTGCAAATGATTGGCGAATATATGACCTTATTAAAACAAAACCTCAAACAGGTGATGGCAGAAAATAAGTACCACCAAGGATACTGCTGACAAATAACGTAACGCACCAAGCATTTATGAAAAATTCCTCAACATGTGCCGTGTCCTGACAATCTTGAGGAAAGCAGATAATTGAATTTAGCTATCAAGCTCCTGCTTATCTTGAAAGCCATTTTCAGTTTCATTATAATTTCCTTGTCAAATGTCGTGCTTGCTTTACTTGGAAGCAATAAAGCATGTTGCATTTTATACCTTATAGATGTTGTAAGTTGTAAGGTAATTAACTTAAAGGGTATGCACGTCAGTGAGCCTTAAAAAATGTAAAGACACATTTTAGAAAGGCCGTGTAGATGCAATCTGGGACATCCAATTCAAAACGTCTAAAATTCCATGAGAGGTGCAACAGCAAAGGTGGGTATGTGTGCATTTTAAAACTGACCCAAATTCATCCTAAAAGACCACGAGAAAGAAAAGGTTCAGGATATGCAGTATTATGCAAGTTTTGAGGCAATTTTAGAAACTTGCACGTCTGATATGGACAGCCGCGGGCCACGGCAACATAGATGTGTCCATGATGGTATTCCGGAACAGACACCTGTATTTCTCACCAAATACATTTCCTGGTCTGACATTTTGCAAGCGGAGGCATGCAGCTGCGTAACAGCCAAGAAAAAATTCTGTTTAAGTGTATGCTTTTTTGTAGTGGTGAAAATTACGGAGAGAGTGAGAGGGCTTACTCCTCTTCTCTGCAAAGGTCTTCGGTTGCTGGAATGACCACTTTTCAGATGCTACTTTGTGTCCAGAGGTGGGTATAGACATGTGTGTGTCTGCCACAGAGTCCAAATGGGCAGTGCAAATGCAATGTGTGCTTTTGATTCAGTCCTGACTCCTGCTCTACAATCAGGCGCACACATGTATCTTTTTAGGAATACCACAGGTACGCCTCCAGTACGTCCCCATGAGTCACAGACGTGATCGTGCCGGACACACATAAACCTGGGCATTCTAAAATAGCTTTCAGGATGTCAGTGTGGTTTGCCCATCTGAATGGGCATTTTCAGATCTGAGAATCATGAATAGCGCTTCTAAAATAACTCCAGTTAGTGCACACTAAACTCAAAATATGCACACTAATCTAATCAATTTAACACGTCTTAATTTGTCAATTAGTATGCACTATAACAATTTAGCATGCACTAAAAATTCCCTATTCAAAGGCATATGTGAAAACAACTGAAAAAACACCCCAAGATCAGGAAAGATTTGTGAAAAACAAACCTAACTGAATTTTTCTTACCTGTGCAAATCCCTATTCATTTACCTGAAATAACTTGCAATGCAAAGGTAACTGTGCCCATGGCCTTTGCTCTTATTTTAAAATAAAATAAGAAAATAAAAAGAAGTTTTAGCATCAATTCCTTTTTCTATAGCTTTCTGCTCCTTCAGAAACTGTATTAAATATGAAGCAATGGACTTTCCATCAAAGCCTATTGCTTAAACAGTGTCATGATAATACATTTAAGCTGCAAACTGTAAACAAATTTCAAATTAAATCCTCCATGAATCAAGTGTTTGCACAGTTTAATGTTTTCCGGCATTTGATTTATTCTAGAGTAAGCAGTTTTAAATATGTTTTTAGATTGAGGCTTCTACTGATTTACGGTCGCATCCGCATTCAAGAAAATATCTTCCACGTCCCAGAGAAATGAGCAGAATCCTGTTTATGAGCATCTCACTATGTTGGGGTGCAGTTAATCTCTTTCTACAATATCTGTTATTTAATGAGTCATAAAGTATGCTTTGCATGGACACCGCACCCGTCTGTTGTTCTAGAGACGTGCTGTAGGAAGTGTGAGGCCAATGGCTGAGTGTCTTTGAACATACACGATTACTACTAGATCTGACATTTTAACCAGGGAACGCAATGGGGCAGGAGCAGAGGGGGGGATCAATCCTGCCATGTCCATTAGAAGACCAAGGATATCCCCCAGGTAAGTCCCGGGGAGAGAGGCATGGATGAGGGGAGGGTTGGGTTCTGGTCCTTGGTGGTGGGAAGCTTTGATCCAAGGAGTAGGGCTCTGATCCAGGGGAGCTTTCATCCAGGTGCTAATTGTAGGGCTTGACTTGAGGAGGCCTAACTTGGGGGGGAGGGGTGATGATCCGGTCGAGGGAGGCTTCATTCAGGGGAGAGGGTGATGCAATTAAGTAGTCAGGGTTCCTTTACCTTTATGGACAGCAGCCACGCTATCTGACGACCAGTAGCACAACTACTATACTTCTTTTGAGGTGGTGTTAACTGCACCCATACTATCAGCAGCCCTGACAGCACTCAGTAACATACTGTGTGCAAGCTGTCCATGCTAGCCACACCCTGTCTTTACCTATAGCCCACCCTGATCCCACCTCAACCCATGCTAAGCAGAGATTTTTAATTAGTCCAAAAGTTTTAGCTAGCTAAAAAATGCATAAAGTTAGTCCAATAAAATATAGTGCTTTATTTTTGTTTTTATTTACTAACATGTACTTCTGTGGAGGAGTAGCCTAGTGGTTAGAGTACCAGCATGATACCCAAGAGACCAGGGTTTGATTCCCACTGGCACTCCTTGTGATCTTGGGCAAGTCACTTAACCCTCCATTGCCTTTGAAGAAAAGCCTAACTAAATCCAAAGTCCCATCCGTAGTGATCACAAATTAAACCTGTATAAATAAACCACTATCTCCTTAGCATGAATCAATGTAGATATTTGTTGGACATCACCGGAAAGGGGCAGACATTGTAATCCATGCCCTCCACACGGTTCGGTCCCTTTTAATAAAGTGCAAATCTCCAAACAATGTGGAACAAAAACCACTACTTAACTTTAAGAAAATGTGTAAACTCTTCTTAGATCCAGCACGATGTGCACATTTCGGGTTTTCACCCTTTCTCAAGTGCCACCATCTTGTCTTGTCGTAACCGCTATAGAACGCTGAAACACAGCTGATCCATTCAAAAGGCTGCTTCTTCAGAGAATGGCCATACTCCGCCGTCAATCAAAATTAATCACCCAATGCAAACCGTCAGGGAATACCCACTTATTCAGGGAAATCCCTAGGTATATAAAATGACGTTAAGTAATACTGGACCAATCCAGTTCTTTATTAAGTCCCGCCGGATGCACTGAATGCAAATGAAATATCCAAAACTGTTCTCGTTCCTGAAGGATCTGGGTACGGTCTCCCCCACGCGGATTGCAGGGAATGTTATCAAGGACAGTCCAATGAAGGTCTTGAAATGTGTGATTTAATGCAAGACAATGATCCACAATCGGCGCTGTATCGATCTTCAAACGAAGTCGTGAAGCATGTTCTGCTATACGAATCTTAATCCGGCGAATAGTTCTGCCGACATAAATCAGAGAGCAGGGGCATTGTATTAAATACACCACATAAGAAGTATTACAGTCAGTCTCCCATTTATGGATAATAGATTGCCCAGTCATAGGGTGAATCCATTCCTTCCCTGTCAGGGAAGTGGCACAATACAAACAAGCTCCACAGGAACAGTGCCCAATAGACAAAGGTGGCGGGGTCTGAGGTCTATCAACTGACACCGTTGTTCTTGCCACAACATCTCCAAGGTTCGCCCCCCCTAGCTGACACAGAAAGAACGGCGATTTTTGACACCAGCTCACCCTAAGATACCCATACTGTATTTGGTTCCGAAAATACATAAATCTTTGGTTTCTCCACCGGGTAGACCTATTGTCTCCTGTAGGGGATCGGTGCTTGAACCATTGTCGAAATATTGTGATGTTTTTCTATGTAAAGAAGCGGCTTTGGTTCGCTCTTATGTGCGTGACACCACTCATTTTCTGCAACAATTACATGCTCTAGATGTATCACTTTGGAATTTTCAGATGATTACTTTAGATGTCGCCGCTTTATATACAAATATTGACCAGACTGAAGCTTTAGACTTATTGCAATATAAGTTTCAGTTTGCACCTTCTCGGATTCCGCGTACTTTTTTGTTAGAACTAATTTCATTAGTATTGACCCGCAATTATTTTATGTCTCAAGGAACTTTTTACCAACAAACATTTGGTATAGCTATGGGGGCTACAGCAGCGCCTTCCATAGCGACCCTATATATGGCACAGATTGAAGAAACATACAAATATAGCACCACCCTTTATATCTCCAAACACTCCTTACAAACTTCCAATAATAAATACAATAAACTATTAAATTCAATTCTAAGGTATTAAGGCCTCAGTAAATGCTCATACCTTTCATTTGGCGAACGGTGTCACCATAGGACAGAGCTTACAACGTATGCATCACAGGCCTCACCCTCCCTACCCTTTTCTTTATTTTATATCTACCAAGAAATTTACATCCAAAAAAAGTACTTTTAAAGGATTCGGTCATTCAGTATTATCAATCTTAAAATTCACATCAACAACTAAAGTGTAAAATCTATTTTTTATTTTTTATTTACCAATGTTAATCTTGGAGAAAATATTCCCCCTATTTCTATGAGAAGTGACACTACAGTGCCAGAGAAGAACAATTAAGTCTCTCGCAGAGACCAGCAAGCATCCGAAAAAATAAAAAAAGAAATAGATATAATGAAACTACTTTCCATCTACTATACAGCTAGTAATACTGCACTTATCTGAACAGTCAGATTGAAGAAACCCATTTGTATGCAGCACCTTATTTCCAGTTTATCCCTTTTTGGAAACGTTTTTTAGACGACATTTTCTTTTTATGGACTGGTACATCTATTCAATTACAAGAATTTCTGGTGTGGATAAACGGTATTAAACCGAATCTAACCTTTACAGCTACTATCGCTGATTATCACATTGATTTTTTGGATGTTTCCATATTCCATGAGTCAGATCATTTTCGTACTTCATTGTATCGCAAAGCCGTTCAGCGAAATAGTTTATTGTCTTTTCAAACTTTCCATCCCGGTCCTTTGAAGAAAGGTCTTCCTTATGGCCAATTTTTAAGACTGAGACGGATCTGTTCCTCGGTAGCAGATTTTAAAATACACTCCTTTGAACGTCTTCAAAGATTACGGGTTCGGGGATATCCTGAATATGTTATACAGCGGGCATACCGACGTGCCTTATACACCCATCGTGAATGGCTTTTCTCACAAATGGGTGAAAATGATCATAGTTCATCATCTGCCATAGTGGGGGTCCTACCATATATGACGTCTAGCACTGCAGTAGTGAGGATTCTTAGAAAACATTGGTCAATATTAGGATTGCATCCTCGTTTCCAAAGACCTTTTAGGGTAGCGTTTTCTAGGGGGGCGAACCTTGGAGATGTTGTGGCAAGAACAACGGTGTCAGTTGATAGACCTCAGACCCCGCCACCTTTGTCTATTGGGCACCATTCCTGTGGAGCTTGCTTGTATTGTGCCACTTCCCTGACAGGGAAGGAATGGATTCACCCTATGACTGGGCAATCAATTATCCGTAAATGGGAGACTGACTGTAATACTTCTTATGTGGTGTATTTAATACAATGCCCCTGCTCTCTGATTTATGTCAGCAGAACTATTCGCCGGATTAAGATTCGTATAGCAGAACATGCTTCACGACTTCGTTTGAAGATCGATACAGCGCCGATTGTGGATCATTGTCTTGCATTAAATCACACATTTCAAGACCTTCATTGGACTGTCCTTGATTACATTCCCTGCGATCCGCGTTGGGGAGACCGTACCCAGATCCTTCAGGAACGAGAACAGTTTTGGATATTTCATTTGCATTCAGTGCATCCGGCGGGACTTAATAAAGAACTGGATTGGTCCAGTATTACTTAACGTCATTTTATATACCTAGGGATTTCCCTGAATAAGTGGGTATTCCCTGACGGTTTGCATTGGGTGATTAATTTTGATTGACGGCGGAGTATGGCCATTCTCTGAAGAAGCAGCCTTTTGAATGGATCAGCTGTGTTTCAGCATTCTATAGCGGTTACGACAAGACAAGATGGTGGCACTTGAGACAGGGTGAAAACCCGAAACGTGCACGTCGTGCCGGATCTAAGAAGAGTTTACACATTTTCTTAAAGTTAAGTAGCGGTTTTTGTTCCACATTGTTTGGAGATTTGCACTTTATTAAAAGGGACCGAACCATGTGGAGGGCATGGATTACAATGTCTGCCCCTTTCCGGTGATGTCCGACAAATATCTACATTGATTCATGCTAAGGAGATAGTGGTTTATTTATATAGGTTTGAAGAAAAGCCTGGCAATCTACTTCTGGTCACACTGCCAAGAAAACCCAGGTGTTGCTGGGTCACCAGAAGTCAGCACTGACTTGAAGGCATGCTCTGTACTTCTATGGACTAAACTATATATAATAATAGCATGGAATGCTTACAGCAATTATAAATTAAGAGGAAAATTGCTGCGGCTGCCTTTTAGGCACCAATGTTCCACATGTGGAACATATTTTTGCAATGATATAGCTTTATCAATTTTCAAACAAATTAGATGAAACTTTGTCAATGAGTTTATAGACATTGACCTCTTGAGCAATAAAAAAAATTTTTTTCCAATTGGTGATATACCCCCTTCTACAGTATGCCAAAGTAGACCAAAGTTGGCACTTTATGGTTTATGTAATATATCCTTCTACAATTTTGTTCTCACATGTCCGTCTGTCTTATTAGGGTGAGATTCATACTCTGGAATGTTTTATGAGTGTGTTGGTCAGGTTTTATGCATGTCGGTAACCTATTCATGTTTTTGTGATTACTTCTTTCCGTGTGTTCCACCTGTGGAACGTTGGGACTTCCGGGTGTCATTTTTTTCATTTTACAATTTCTGCCATATTTTTTGCAGGATTGTTATTCAACTAATTCTATATAGTTATAATTCCTAAATACCATTGCCTGATGCTTCAAGAAGCAGTAACACGCATTGCGGAAGATTCAGATGTAGAAGAAGCCGACATTTTGATTTTGCCACCCAATGATGAAATGGCTGCTTCAGACATTGAAGAAATTGATGAAGAAAATTTGGAGTCTATTGAGCCTGGCAAAGTGTGTGGTGAATTAGATCTGGATATTCAAAAAGTTGCTAATGTGGAATCCAAGGGAAGTGATCAGCTGGTAGAAAGTGACAGTGACAGTGAGCTCTTATCTAATTATCAGTCAGCTCAACCAGCAAAAAAGCGTAAGTGAATAAAATCAACCCCAAAATGGATGAAGAGGGACGACTTTTTGACTCCAATGCCAGAAGCATCTCCCGAAAAATTAGCCGATCTTCACACTGATTTGATTGATAAATCTCCCTTTGACCTCTTTATGCAAATTTTTGGTGATGATTACGTTGATCATCTTGCCAGTATGACCAATATTTATGCTCAGCAGAAATTGGCAAATATTGATACAAATGGGGACAAGTTGATTCGGTTTTTTGGCATTTTGCTCCTCAGTGGATACCACCAGTTGCCCAAAGAAAGTCACTATTGGTCGACTGCCGAGGATTTGAGCAATAATATTGTTCCAAAGATAATGAGTCGCAAACGTTTCCGGGATTTGAAAACTTACTTCCACATTGTTGATAATCTCAATTTGCAACCTGGAAAAGTAGCAAAAATTGAGCCATTTTACGATCACCTCACAGCACAGTTTGTGAAAGTCGGTGGAGTGTTCAGTGAAAACTTGAGTATTGATGAATCAATGGTGCCATATTACGGGCACCACAGTTGCAAAATGTTTATTCGAGGTAAGCCAATTCGATTCGGTTACAAAGTGTGGATGTTGTGCTGCCCTGCTGGGTATCCATTTTCGATGCAAATTTACACTGGTGCCAAGGAAAAAGATGGTCCTCAGTACAATGTTCCACTTGGCACTAGAGTTGTTCTTGATTTGATATCAGTTGTTGAAAATCCAAATCATCACAGCTTGTTTTTTGACAACTATTTCACTTCATATGATCTCATGATTGATCTGAAAGCAAAAGGCTTTCGTGCTGTTGGAACTGTTGTGAAAACCGTACCAGCAAGTGCCCCTTTTTTTCTTCAAAGGAGCTTGCCAAAAAGCCTCGTGGCGAATATGATTACTGTGGTGATGGTAATGTGGTGTGTGTCCGTTGGAATGACAACAGTGTGGTTACAGTCATGTCAAATTGGATGCAGCCAAAACCTCTTCAAAATGCCAATCGATATTCTGTCAAACAAAAGCAAAAAATCATTATCAAGCAGCCAAAATTGATTGGAGCTTATGACCAAAGTATGGGTGGTGTCGACTTGTTAGATCGTTTGCTAGGTAGCTACCGTCCTAAATTACAAAGCAAAAAATGGTGGTGGAATTTGTTTGCCAATGGTCTAAATATGGCCGTTGTTGCTGTCTGGCGTTTGCAATGTCATCTTTTGGGCAAACAAGCCCTGAGTCACTTGGATTCCCGCCGCGAGGTTGCTTTGGTGGCTATGAAAGTTGGACTCGAGGGCTATCGTTCTCGAAAAGGTGGCCCAACAGTTTCGATTCCCTCTGCTATTACAGCTTCAGCTAACACCAGTCACTATTTGTCTTCTACAAGCCAAGGTCATTGCATTGTCTGCTCGAAGAATACAAAAAAATGGTGCCAGTTTTGTGGCAAGCGCCTGCATGAGAAGTGTTTTCCGGATTTTCACTCTCGCTGAAATTTTCCCTTCAAGCTTTATTCTGTACAGTCATCTCCGTTTGTGTCTAATAACTTTTAAAAATTGCTTAATTGAAGTATTTGTTTGTTTCCAGTTTACGATATTCAATAAAAAAAGCAATTAAAATTTTTGAAAAAATGACGCTTGGAGGGGCCAATGTTCCACAAATGGAACATGCTTTTTCCTAGGAAGTACATATCCAAATTAGCTGAAAATTTATATTTGACATATTTACATGTAGTGTACTAAAATACATAACAATTAAGTATTAGAAGCAATTGCTTCTATGAGCGGCCTCTCAAAGGTTATATTAAAGAAAGCCTGCCATTCACCAGACAGCAGCGATATTAGCTATTCACCTGTCCTAACTTTAACCGGATAAGCTCTCCTGTTAGTGGCTGAAGATCACAGTGTCACCACTCCCGATCCGCCCACAGACCACCCAGGGCATTTTTCTGTGGTCTATTGGGATATTCAGCGGCACTGGCCGGTTAGTGCCAGTAAATATCAGGCTGAGCATGTTTTAACCAGTTAGCAGGTCTGGAAACCAGCTAAAACTCTCTGAATATGCCCTTCTATTTGTAATTCTATCTACTGCATGAAAGTCAATTAATGTACAGAAACGTGACGGCAGAAAAGATCATATGTTCTATCCACTCTGCCCTTCCATACCAACTACTATAGCCCCTCTTTTCCTTTAGAGATCTTCTGTGCTTGTCCCATGCGTTCTTGAATTCAGATACTGTCCTCATCTCTACTACCTCCACTGGGAGGCTATTCCATTAATCTACCACTCTTTCCGAAAAGAAATATTTGCGCATATTACCCCCAAGTCTATCCCCTTTCACCTTCATCCTGTGCCCCCTTGTTGCAAAACTTTCTTTCAACTGAAAGAGGCTCTCTTCCTGTGCATTTATGCCATGGAGATATTTAAACGTCTCTATTATATCTCCTTGCTCCCGCCTTTCCTCTAAAGTATATATATTGAGATCTTTAAGTCTGTCCTCATATGTCTTATCACAAAATTCACTGACCATTTTGGTAGCCAGCCTTTGCATCAACTCCATCCTGTTTATATCCTTTTGAAGGTGAAGTCTCCAGAATACTCCAAAACTTTGCTTTTTTATTTCATCTAGTACTTTTGCCTCCCTCAAGTGAAAAGCATAACAGTGGCTTCTGCCATTACATCTATTGATCCAAGCAGGCCACCGTATTGCAATGAGGTAGGCAGAAATTCTTTTCAATCAACCCTCACGCAGCAGTGAAAGCATAGCCACATGGGTCCATATTGTGTATACATGCCACAGAGGGCAAAAGGTTTTCATTTGTTTTTGGTTCATTTGGTCATTTTCCACAATTTCTGAGCATTTTTTTTGGTTTGTTTCACACATCCATTTTAATAAAAAAATTGTCATGTTCATTAAAATGGTTTAACCTGCACTAATTCACTTAACATGTGCTAATTTGTAGGGTAACGCGCTGTGATGGGGGTCTACAGAATGTTACCCATCCCTCTCCAAAGGAAGTATCAACAGTCCCCTTTAAGAGTGTCTGCAGCCCAAAGTTCAGGGCTGGGAGGGCGTGGCTCACCAGGAGATGTTAAAAGAACCCTGTAGGCTGTAGGAGAGAGAGAGAGGCCTATGGAGTGAGAAGTCCTTCCAAGACAAGTCGTGCAAAGGAGTTCTGAGGTAGGAACTTTAACCAGGGCGGGAGAAAGGGCCGGGAGAACTAGCTTGTGGATGTTTAACAAGCTAGGACAAAAATAAGCTGATTTTATTTTTCCTTAACTGCTGTCTGTTCTGGGTTTTGCTTGTGGAGGTTTAACAGCTGGGACAGAATAAAAACTGTTGTTATTTTCCCTGAACTGCTGTCTGGCCTGTGTTTTAAAGAAAACCCCTTCCCACCACATGCCACACTACCACATATGGTGGCAACTTGGGGATTTCCTCTAACCACGTGACTGAGGGCAAATCCACATTCCTCCAGGGCTGGGCCTCTACAGCAGGTCAGGATTTTTTCTGATTTTTTTGAATGGGCTAAGAGGTTTGCCTCACCCTTATTAGGGAGCTTGAAGAAGGTATAGTCAGGTCCAGACAAGCAGGCTTTGTTTTGGTCACTAGAGGCTACTGAAAGTTTGATGGAGCTGGGATACTACAGGATTAACTCAGTTGCAAAAGAAGCAGCTGTGGTGGTATTGCAAGACAGCAGTGACAAGCCAGGATGAAGTGGTTCCTCCAGATTCTGGCAGAAGGTCAGCAGCAGCAACAATATCAGCAGCAACACCAACAGTATCAACAGCAACAGCTACAGTGTCAGCAGCAGTTTCAATAAGTCGTGCTAGAAAGACAGCAGCAATGACATCAACAGCAACAAGAGCTTATTCAGGCGCAAGGGGAGTTACCGAGAAGTTCCCTGGCTCAGTAGACTCTACAGGCACCACCACTCCATCCTCCAGCGCAAGCGCTACTGAAAATGACAGCAGATGATGAACCTGACCACTTTTTGGTGAACTTTGAACGAAATGCCCGCATGACCGGGTGGCCGGTGGCAACATGTACTACTTACTTGGGGAATTTGCTGATGGCTAGCAGCCAGGCTGCATTCCAGGATGCCAACCCTGATGGACGAGCTACGTATGCAGCTGTCAAGGCCGCCATATTGGAACAAGCTGGCTATACACCAGAGGCCTACTGCCAGTGATTCAGAAAGGAGGGGCTCCAGATGAAAGAGGTTCCTCTGCCGATTGAAGGAGCTCGCATGGAAGTGGCTACTATCGGAGGGAAAGACCAGGCCGGAGGTAGCCAAGATTGTGCTATTGGAGCAGTTTTTGGAGGGCTTGACTGCCCAGATGAAACAATGGGTACATCAGCACTCCAAGCTTAGAGTGCATTGGAAATAGCAAAGGAGTATCATAAAGCCCAGCTGGTGACCAAAGCAGACAGTGAGAAGGAGAAGTCGTCACCCGTTAGCCAAAGAAGACGGAAGGGGAAGCTGGAACAGATGTTGGCTCCCATGTTCCAACCTTCAAAGTCACCTTCTAGGAAGGACATGGCCCCAGCCATGACCCTTTCACCTGTTTTAGGTGTGCAGTCTGGGGACACTTTGCTCGGGAATGTCCCCTGGGTATGAAAGAACCCATGCATGTCAGCCTAACCACCCCTCACACCTACGCTTTTGTGAACACAACCCACCCCATGGCACAGAACTTTGCGATCCCAGTGGAGCTCAAGGGAACCCACCTTCAAGCTTTGATAGACTCTGGGAGTGTGCGGACCCTCATTTACCGGGAAGCAGTAACCCATTTTCAAATTGACTATGCAAAGACTGTAACGCTGGCCTGTGTACATAGAGACCAGAGGCAGCATCCAACGGCACAGGTTTCACTTAAGACTCCAGCAGGGCAAGCCACATTTGAGGTCATAGTGCTGACCTGGCTCCCCTATCCAGTGGGAATTGGCCAAGACTACCCAAACTTCGGAGCAATATGGGCCCAGCTAGCTAATGGCTTCGCTAAGTTGGACCAAGAAGATTTCCCAGAGATCTTCCCCCTTGAAGACCTGGATCTATATGTTGAGAATCTGAAACCTGCTAAGTCTTGGAGATGTCATCACCGGAAAAACTACGCTGCCAACAGAATCTGCAGGGGGCTATGGGGGGAGGAATCCAGGGGGGGGAGATCCTAGGGAAGAAACCCCTGGGGATAGCTCAGGGCTCAGCGATAGTGACCCAAATACAATTGTCTCCTTTCCAGAGTGGGGGATTCTAGAGGGTCCAGCAAGAGGATGAATCTCTTAAACATGCCCAAGAGCGGGTTTTGGAGATGGATGGGGTTCCTTTAGGTAACGGAGAGTCCTTTGCAAGAACTGTTCTCTATTTTGTGCTAAAGGTAGATTTATTATACAGAGCGTCTGAGGGTGCCCTAGAGGGGGGGAGAGGTAGAGCAACTGATAGATCCTCGGCCCTAGAGTCAGCAGGTGTTATTGTTGCCCCATAGCCATTATTAGGGGGACACCTGGGGGTGGAGAAAACACTAAAGCATGTTTTAGCCCGATTTTTTTCTGGCTCGGGTCTATAAAGAGGTGAAGTTTTATTGCCAGGCATGCCCCACCTGCCAACTTCATAACTCTGTTAGAGTCTGAGCTGCCCCTCTAATGCCTATGCCCAACATTGAAACCCCATTTGAAAGAATGGCCATGAATCTGGTAGGATATTTGTAGTGAACCATCCAAAGCAACAAATATATTTTAGTAATACTGGACTATGTTATCCAATACTCAGCGGCCATTGCTCTATGGAATATGAAGACTACTACGATCGTGAGTGTCCTCTGGGAAGTATTCTCGTGGGTGGGACTATCCAAGGATGTCCTCAAAGATCAAGGAACACCCTATGTATCCAAGGTGATAAAGCAAGTGTGTGCCTTGGTGAAGGTCAAGATGCTGCGAACATCATTATATCACACACAGACAGATAGCCTCATTAAGCGATTCAATAAAACTCTGAAACAGATGCTTAAAAGGTTTATGCAGGAGGATGGGAAGAATTAGGATACACTCCTTTCTGATTTGATGTTTGCCATCCGTGAGATACCTCAGAGTTCCACGGGGGTTTTGCCTTTTGAGTTGCTCATCAAAAGATGGCCAAGAGGCATATCTGCAACACAAACCAATGTACTAGTTCCCGAGCCTTCTCTTACATTACTCCAAAATTGTGGAACTCACTTCCCAATGACTTAAAAGCAACAAAGGACCTCCTGCAATTCCGTAAGGACTTAAAAACATTTCTTTTCATTGATTATTTTGGTGATCCAAATAGTATCAATAAATCCCAAGACATCTAAAACATTATAAAAATAACTAAGTGGTAATGCAAAATTTGCAACATAATTACACAACACACCTCATGATACCAATGTATACAACCATACCACACACAGACTATTGTGTACAGATATAAAAAGTGTATTGTATATACTGCAGTTGTAACAAGTTAAATGTACATAGTTTTAAAGTTTAATGTGAAAGTTGCTGTGATGTTTCATGTAAACCGCCCTTGATCTCAGGAAGGGGCGGTATATAAAAGCTTGTTAAATAAATAAATAAATAAGATAAACCTGGAAAGAAGAACCCTGTGCTGGGTGTAATTTGGTGGAGTACATTATACAAATACAAGACCGGCTGAGGGAAGCAGGAGAGGTGGCCAAACTCAGTCTGGAAAAAGCCCAACAATTGGGTAGCTGTGCACCCCACTTTCCAAACAGGAGACAGTTTTAGTTTTGCTGCCCTCATCTGAGAGCAAGTTACTCTGTAAATGGCAGGAGCCCTATGAGGTGGAAGAGAAAGTGGGGCCTGTTAACTACAAGACTGCCCAGCCAGATAAACATAAGTAAGCCAAAATTTACCATATTAAACTACTGAAAAAATGGACTCCAGTGATGGCTATAGTGGTAGAGAGAGATGATTTTGGCTGGAAATTTCAGCCCTATCGAATCCAGCTCAAGTCCAAATTGGAGACCAGTTCTCTGCTGCGCACAAGAGTTTTGATCCACTGGAATGTAAAGGTGTTCTCCACCTGCCCGGGACGAACCCACCTCATTTGTCATGATATCGTTACTGACTCTGGGGTGGTTATCTGGCAATGACCATACCAAATTCCAAAGGTCCAGCGAAAGGCCATTGCCAAGAAGCTGGAAGAGATGCTTAACCTGGGAGGGATAGAAGAGTCTATGAGTGATGGGTCATCACCCATCATCTTGATTCCTAAACCCGATGGATGCATCAGATTCTACATTGACTTCCTAAGGGTCAATGCTGCTTATAAACTGGAAGCGTATTCCATGCCCAGAATAGATGAGCTAATCGAGCGACTCTGTAGAGCACACTTTATATCAACCATGGATCTGACCAAGGAATATTGACAGGTGCCCTTGACTCCGAATGATAAGGAGAAGACTGCTTTTTCGGCACCACAAGGTCTGTTGCAGTTTACAGTACTGCACTTTGGATTGCACAGGGCTCCTGCCATGTTTCAGTGCCTAGTCAACCACCTACTGAGACCGCACAAGGAGTAAACGGCTGCATACCTTAATAACATCATCATCTACAGCAGAGACTGGACCACCCATCTAACCCAAGTACAAGCTGTGTTGGCTAGCCCATGGAAGACTGGGTTAATGGCCAACCCCAAGAAATGTTTTCTGGGAGATCGGGATGTTCAATACCTGGGCTATCTAATTGGGAATGGGCAGATATGACCTCAACTATGGAAGGTGGATGCCATTGCCCAGGTCCCCACTCCAAATCAAAGAAAAAAAGTCTGTGCCTTCCTTGGATTGATTGGCTGTTACTGCCAGTTCATCCCTAATTTTGGAACTGTTAACCAATCTCCTCCAGAAGAGAGCTCCAAAATGTATTCAGTGATGACCTGGACCTGGCCTTCCAGCACCTCAAGAATGCCGTGTGCTCTGAACCTGTCCTGATTAGCCCTGATTTCTCTATACTGTTTATTGTGAAAACTGATGCCTCAGAAGTGAGTCTAGGAGCCATTCTGGCCAAGGAAGTCAGGGGTGAGGAACATCCCATAGCATTCATCAGCAGGAAGCTGCTTCCCCGGAAACAGCATTATGCGGTAATCGAGAAGGAAGCCCTGGCTGTCAAGTGGGCGCTTGAGATCTTCAAATACTACCTGCTCGGCCATCTGTTTACATTGGTTACAGGCTATCAACCCCTCAAGTGGCTGGCTGAACATAAGGAGTCCAACGGTCATATTATGCAGTGGTTTATGAGTCTCCAACCCTACCAGTTTTGGGTCCACCATAGGACTAGTCAGGCTCACCTGAACACAGACTTTCTTTCCTGGGTTGGGGCCCTGCGTGAGACAGGTGCTCAATGGAGCATGGTTGAACTCAGGGGGAGGGTGTGTGATGGGGTCTACAGAATGTTACCCATCCCTCTCCAAAGGGAGTATCAACAGTCCCCTTTAAGAGAGTGCAGCCTGAGTTCAGGGCTGGAAGGGCATGGCTCGAAGGGAGAGGTTAAGAATCTAGCAAGCTGCAGGACGGAGAGAGACCCATGGAGTGAGAAGTCCTTCCAAGACAAGACGTGCAAAGGAGTTCTCAGGTAGCAATTTTAATTGGAGCTGGAGGAAGGGCTGGGAGGAACAGCTTTGGAGGTTTAACAAGCTGGGACAGAAATAAGCTGACTTTATTTTCCCTGAACTGCTGTCTGTTCTGGGTTTTATTTGTGGAGGTTTAACAAGCTGGGACAGAATAAAAACTGCTTTTATTTTCCCTGAACTGCTGTGCGGCCTGTATTTTACAGAAACCCCCTTCCCACCTCATGCCACACTACCATATGCACATTGAATAGATTTAACATGCACTAAATTTATGAAGGCACAATAACAAACCTAATGCACATTCCTACCATGCTATCTTGTGTTCTTGGATTCCTTCTTCATAAACAGGATAAGCAAAATATTGCCACAGTGAACATCAGCAGGTAATGAATGTTGGGAAGCTAAAGGCCAAAATAGTCCATCCAGTCTGCCCAGCAAGGTGTTTAGAGTCATAACATGGCTCTGAGCAGGTTTTAGGGTTGCAACTGTCACTCCAGGCAGGTTATCTTGTTGCTGTAATGTTATTATAGGTTATTCCAGTGCTTCAGTGCCCATCCTTTTGCCACAAGTGATTCTCTCAGGCCAATATTCAAAGGGACTTTAAGTTTAAGAGCCATCACTAAACGTGTAATTACCCTATCTGTGAATTTTTCATAGCACCATATGGATAGTGCCACTGAACATGCCCTCTAAATGCTCTGACCCTATCAGGATAGTGCTGGGATGGTCCTATTTGTGTTTATCTGACATCGCTGAATATACCTTTGCAGTTTCAGATCAACAACAGAAAACTAGTTGAGTTCAGTGGTCTATGAACCTCACCTGTTGATGAGCGAGACGATAACGGCAAACAATTCCTCATAAAGGCCAGAACCCATTCCTTCTATGCACTCCACCCCTGTCATCTTCAATCCTAAAGTAAGAGCAAACAGAATAATAGACTTCAAGATGTTTAAAAAAATATTTGGCTGTTCTGCTGTGGCAATTTAGCAAGATCTGTTACAAGCGCCTATGATTCACATTGTCTTCTTTAATTTGAAAGAAAGGGGGAAGAAGCGGCCTAGATTTTCATGGCAAGGACACATGTAAATGTTGGTATTTCAGTCAATTACATGGATAAGTGGCCACTTAGGTGTGTAAATGACTTTTTAATAAAATACCAACTAGCATAAAAGTACGCGCCTTGTTTGCATCACATGTACTTTCACTGTGTGCTTACACATGAGTAGAGTCTGGGCAAAATGTGGGTGGTGCAAGCAAGTATGCACATAGATTATAAAATCCCTTCATTTACATTCATTCTTGGGAAAAATACGAGTTATCATTTAGACCGGCGCTAGGACTGGTGTAAGTCATCGTGCCTTAAATTAACATGCTTATTGTCATACTTACGCCTTATTTTATAAAGTCAAGGACATGTGTAATTTACTTTGTAAAATGGGCATAGGATACGCATGAAAAAACGTGCCTTAACTAGGGGCCACTTTATAAAATTACCTTCAAAATATTTAAAAAGAATTGTTTAAGAAAAAAAGATAAAGAGAGAATTTGTTTAGAGCTTACTCAATAGAGCCTTTCCAATGGTATTTTTGCTATCTGATTTAAACAGTATGGGGGTTATTCTGAACCACGAATAGCGGGGATAGATGGCCCGACAGGATATCCATCCCCATGATTCGTGGCTTCACCTGCCCGCGAATAACTTCCCCGCCAATTGTGCGGGGAAGTTAGATGGGGATGAGGAATGGGCAAGCAGTGGGTGGTCTCCGATCCTGGATGTACAGGGCCGATTCTAATGTCGGCCCTGTACGTCCAGGGCTGGTGAAATGTCCAGGGAAGTTATTCCACCTCTAAGATGGAATAACTTCCCTAGATGTTTTTTTTTTTTAGAAAGCCCAGGGTGTGGATGGGGCAAGGAGGGCCAGGGTTTATTCCCCTCAGCCCGACCCTGGCCTTAGGAGGCCAGATCGGGGGTCGGGCTGCGGGAAATAAACTTTTTTCCTTGGCGGCCAGCATCGCAGCTTTTAAATGGAGCTGCGGTGCCATGGCGCCGCAGCTCCATTTAAAAGCTCTGACTGAGTTAGTTAGACTACTAATGTACATGCAGGCAAGACTAAATCGCAGTCCCGGCCTGCACATACATTGCTGTTCGCGATTCTGATCCTGCAGGGCTAGATGTGCCTCACGGGATGAGACTCCCACTCCCCTCTGTGCGTCCGGTTCAGACAGAGGGGATCTATGTCTGGAACAGAATCGGGCCCTATATGAATGTCCTCAAATTACACTTTGAAGCCAGTTGTCCAGTTAAAGAGTCAATCTAAATCAATGGTTCTCAACTACTATGTCATGTGGCTGGCGCAAGGAGGGCAGTGGTTCCAAGGAGGCTGCGGCAGCAGGAAGCACAGCAGCACAATAAATCCGGTGGCAGGAGATGCGGCCGTACAAGCCACGACATTCTTCTTTCATTTGTTCAAAGCTGCGCTCCTTTCCAGGGTCACAGCTGCATGAGGCACTTAACGATGATTTCCATTCCAGTGTGTGGAAATGAGATCATATTAAATGCTATTTGCTGCTACAACCCTGGGAAGGAGCACAGCTTTGAACAAATGAAAGCAGAATGTCATGGCTTCTGTGCCATGTCTTCTGCCACCTAGGAGAGGGAAGATGCTGCACTGTTGGGGTTGGGGGGAGGGGAGAGAACAGATGTACTGTTGGAGGGAAGGGAGAAGGCATATTTCTGCTCTATGGGGAGGGAGAGGAGGAGAGAGGAGATGCTGCACTGTTGGGGTGGGGGGAGTAATGGAGAGAGGAGACAGGAAATGTTGCACCACTGAAGAGGAAGGGGAGAGGGAAAACAAAGGTGGACAGGCTGAGCTACAAGGATGGGATGAAGGAAAGAGAGGGAGAGGGAGGAGTGCTGCTGGGCATGGGGGAACCCTGTGGGAGAGGCCATTGGGGGTTGACAGGGAGATGACTGAGAGGGGGATGTCGAGTACAGAGAACAGAAATGTGATCATGAGGAGTGGACGAAAGATAGAAGGGAATAAGAGTGGGGAAGGAATGAGGCAGGGAAAATGGCAGAGCTGGGGAAAATTGTTTGGGTAGGAGGTGGAAAGCTAGTAGGTAGGTGAAAATTAAAAAGAAAGAGATAGAGGTTGAAGTTTGAGTGGACACAGGGCAGAAAAGAGAGCAATGGAGGAAATGACTATTGCTGCTACTATTAATCATTTGTATAGCACCACAAGGTGTATGTAGTGCTGTACGAATAGATGTAAAGCACAGTCCCTATTCATCAGAGCTTACAATCTAATCAAGCAAAACATATAGAAAAACGTGGGACTAGAGTATGATAAGATACACATAAGTAGTGGACAAGAGAGTGAGGAGCATCAGGATCCAAAAGCAGCTTCAAAGAGGTGGGTTTTTAGCCTGATATGAATACGGCTTGAGAAGGAGCCTGGCGCACAAACGCAGGTAGTTTGTTCCAGGCATATGGAGCAGCGAGGTGGAATGAATGAAATCTGGAGTTGGCAGTGGTAGAGAAGGGCACAGATTAAAGATCTGCCAGAGGTGGGGGGTTCCCGAGAAGGGATGTAGAGTGAGATAAGAGAGGAAAGGTAGTGAGGAGCTGCACTTCCAGGTCAGTAAAAGAAGTTTGAACTGGATGCGGAAACTGATAGGAGCCAGTGACGTGACTTGAGAAGAGGAGAGGACTAAAAGATAAACATCAATATGTCAGGCACTGATGTAAGGAGGGAATGGGAAAAGATAGGAGGAAAGAGGAGAAGCAGAGAATGGACAGCAGACACTGGAAATAGCATTAAGTCAGATGAGGAAAGCAGAAAAGAGAGACTGGGCCCAATGTGACTGGGAAAATCAAATACGAGTACCCAGACAACAAAGGTATAAAGTATTTTACTGTATCTTGAATTTAGTCACTAGAATATGTTTGCTTTGGGAAACGTGGATTGCAGATGTTTTTTGTATTTTATTCAGTACAAGAGGAAATGCATTTGTTTTCTATTTCTCCAATGGTCTTGGGATTCCCAGTTCAATTTTTGCCTTCATATTTCTATTTTTAATTTGTTCTCCTTTCTTCTGTGTTTGATGAGAGTCTGTATGTTGCATGTGACTGGGGTGTGGTCTTCTTAGCATGTAGTTTTTGTGTAGAAATCTGTAATAGATCTGTTGTTGTTAAGTGCCGTCGCGTCTGAGTCGACTCATGGCGACCCTCTGGATAGCTATCCTAAATTATGTTCGGTCTTCAGTCAGGCGGTTCATTGTTGACAGACTGGTACCCGTAGCTGCTGTTATTGTATCGATCCATCTCATTGCTTGCCTTCCTCTTTTGTGTTGATCTTCTATCTTGCCAAGCATGTTGTCTTTCTCTAATGATCTCTCTCTTCGCATGATGTGTCCAAAGTATGAAAGTCGAAGTCTTGTCATCTGAGCTTCTAAAGAAAGCTTAGGTTGATCTTCTCTAGTACCGACTGGTTTGTTCTTCGGGTAATCCATGGTATACACAGTATTCGCCGCCAGCACCATAATTCAAAGGCATCAATTTTCTTCCTGTCTATCTTTTTCACTGTCCAGCTTTCACGTCCATATGATGTTATTGGAAATACCATGGCTTGAACAAGTCGCATCTTTGTATGGAGAGAGACATCTCTGCTCTTGAGAATCTTATCTAGGTCTTTCATAGTCATTCTGCCAAGAGCAATACGTCGTCTGATTTCTTGACTGCTTGTTGCTTCTTTATTGATAGTTGATCCAAGTAGGTTAAAGTTGTTCACAATTTCAGTTTCTTCTCCTTCAACGATGAACCTGTTGATTATGCCAGTTGTCATGATCTTTGTCTTCTTTACATTAAGGTGCAGGCCCATTTTGAGACTATGTTCTTTGATTGTGAGAAGCAAATGTTTCAGATCATCTTCACTTTCAGCCAGTAATGTGGTATCATCAGCATAGCGAAGGTTGTTGATGAGTCTTCCACCAATCTTCACACCTCTGTTGTCTTCATACAATCCTGCTTCTCTGATGATTTGCTCTGCATATAAATTAAACAGTTGGGGGAAAGTATGCAGCCTTGTCTTACACCTTTGCTTATTTTAAACCATTCTGTTTCTCCTTGTTCCGTTCAAACTATTGCTTCTTGATCAGTGTACAGATTGTGCAAGAGTACAATCAGGTGTTCTGGTATACCCATGCTTCTTAATGTGGCCCAGAGTTTCTCATGGTTTAGACAGTCAAAAGCCTTGCTATAGTCAATAAAGCACAAATAGATATCCTTTTGGTATTCTTTAGTCTTTTCAAGGATCCATCTCACATCCGCAATGATGTCTCTCGTTCCTCGCCCTTTCCTGAACCCTGCTTGCACTTCAGGTAGTTCTTGTTCCAGGTATGGTTGTAGTCTCTTTTGAATAATCTTCAGTAGAATCTTGCTGGCATGTGGGATCAGAGCGATTGTGCGATAATTTCCACAGTCAGTTGGATCACCTTTCTTTAGTATTGGTATAAACACAGATCTTTTCCAGTCAATTGGCCATGATGTTGTCTTCCATATTTCTTGGCAGAGCCTTTTAAGTACGGTAACAGCTGCATCAGATTGCTGTAATACTTCTATGGGAATGCTATTAATGCCTGGTGCTTTGTTCTTTGATAAGGCTTTCAATGCTGCTTCAACTTCTTCTTTCATCACCAATGGTTCCCAATCATAAGGTACAGGTTGAAATGGCTGTTGGTCCACTTGATCTTTATTATATAAAAACTCTGTATATTCCTTCCACCTTTTTTTGATCTTCTCAGCATCATTCAACATAGAACCTTGAGCATCTTGTAACATTCCAATTCGAGGCTGGAACTTTTTCTTTAACTCTCGTAGCTTTAGGAAAGCCAATCTTATTCTTCCTCTAATAGTTTCTGCTTCTATTTCCTTGCATGCGTCGTTTTAGTAGTTTTCCTTGTCCTGTCTTGCTGCACGTTGGAAATCTCTGTTGAGTTCTGTGATTGTGTTTCTTTCTCCTCTGGCTTTAGCTTCTCTGCGTTTCTGGGCAATTTTCAGAGTTTCTTCCGTCATCCATTTTGGCCATTTTTTCTTTTTCATCTTTTGTAGAGACTTCTCGCTTTCTTCCAACACAATCTTCTTGATGTCATTCCATAACTCTTCTGGAGCTCTGTCATTTGTATCTAAAGCAGCAAATCAATTTTGCAGGCAGTCTTTAAATTCCAGTGGTATATTCTCAAGGTCATATTTTGCTGCATTCATGAGTGGTTTGCTCTTTTGCAACTTTAGCTTGAGTTTGCATACTAGTAGTTGATGATCTGTACCACAGTCAGCTCCAGGTTTTGTCTTTATTGATGTTATAGAGCGTTTCCATTGTTGACTTCCACAGATGTAGTCAATTTGATTTTTATACAATCCATTGGGTGAAGTCCATGTGTACAGTCGCCGCTTGTGTTGCTGGAAGAAGGTGTTTGAGATGAATAGATAGTTGGTCTTGCAGAATTCTATGAGTCTTTCTCCAGCTTCATTTCTGTTGCCAAGTCCATATTTTCCAACTACTTTGCCTTCTTTTTTGTTGCCAACCTTTGCGTTCCAGTTACCCATGACTATCAGGATATCCTATTTGCATGTTCTGTCAATTTCAGCTTGTACTTGTTCATAGAACTCTTCAATTTCATTCTCTTCTGCAGCTGTTGTTGGGGCATATACTTGAATTATAGTTGTGTTGATAGGCATTCCTCATAGATGTATAGAGATTAAGCGTTCGCTGACTGCATTGTACTTCATTACAGTTCTTGCAAGTTTCTTCTTTATTATAAATGCAACACCATTTCTTCTTTGTCTTTCATTTCCAGCATAGTAGACCATGTGATCATCTGATGCAAAGTGCCCGATGCCAGTCCATTTAAGTTTGCTGACACCCAACAGATCAAGTTGTACACGTTCCATTTCATTCTTGACCACCTCCGACTTCCCTTGGTTCATGCTTCGTATGTTCTATGTTCCAATGTGTAAGACATCTTTACAGCTTCTGACTCTTATTTCATGCGCAGCTACATCAGCAGTCAGACGTCCCGAGGGCTTTGATCCAACCACATCATAAATGCTGGCTTTACTCTGAAAAGTCTTCAGCTCTTCCCCCGTAGCTAGTTGAGTTCCTTCCGACCTGGGTGTCTCATCCTCCAGCACTATAGCACAATTTGTTTTGTTGTAACTATCCATTGGGTTTTCATGGCAAGATACAGAAGTAGATTGCCGGGCCTTTCTTCTGCGCAGTTTAAGTTTGGTGTTGTTGCCGTTTGTCACAGAAATGTGATCCTCCACCGTCAACACTATCCCATTCTGCTGCTGCCCAGATGGGTGGTTTGTCTTGGTCTGGCACCTCAGCTGAGACCTGTCCATCTTGGGAAACCCTGCCAGTAGTTAAACTACCGATAGTTTAGCTCTCAGCATCACTGATGCACACAAGCCCTCACAGCACGACAAGCTGCAAACCAAGTGAGGGGTAATAGATCTACTTGTTCTGTTTTTACCAGTGGTAGATGTATTGGTGTTCTAGGGTGTTTTACTTATAGGGGTACTGATGTTCCTGGGAAGGGTTCTTGATGTTTGAATCACAGAAATTAGTGCCTGCTGCAGGTCTGCTACTGTACATATGCGTTCCGTGGGATTTTTTTCTGGTTTTGCATTATTTCACAATTTATGTAGTAGTGGAGAAATCTTTGTCACAGCTGACATTTGAATCAGAATATTTTCTGTATGGTGTTTTCCGTGGAGAAATGTCCTAGTTCTGCTGTGCACCCGTTATTGAGGTAAGCAGGGAGTTTTTGGATTCAGAATATGCTTACATTTAACTCGTAAGAGCTGCTATACTGTGTCAGACCAAAAGTTCATGAGGGCCATGTATGTTCCAGTGGCGAAAAGGTTGAGAACCATTAATCTAAACTGTTCCTAGACTACTGAACTTGGTCTTTTGTAAACATGAAAAACAACCAACTTGAAAAAATATCAACTTCAAAGTTCTTCAGAACTCAGAAAATAGACTCAAAAGAAAGCTTGTCTAATTCTAGATGGTATTGCTGTTTTATCTAATGTCCCTGTTTAATATTAATCTTAGTTTCCTCCATGTGCTTGTTCAGGAAACATAGCTCCCTTCACTGATGCTTTATTGAAGTCTTATCTTCCGATGACCTACTTGCAGAAAACTATATAAGAAAGGCCATAAGTATCTACTAAGGGAGCCTTTTACTAAAGTGCATTAAGGCATTTAACATAGGAATCAATGCATGCTAATGTCTGGTGCACGGCCGTACTAACAGTTAACATGGTGATTTGGCACTTAGTGTGCACTAATTCCTGCATAGTGAGGCAGGAAACTAAGAGGAATTTCCAAGCACACCTTGATAAATTACCCATACACATAACATCTTATGAACTCCAGAGGGAGGCTCTCTTTGGCACTATGCAAGTACTACGCCACGCATTAGCAGTAAATTTGACAGACAGAGATCATACATATCCTAGCTTAGAACTGAGGTTCATAACTATTATGGTATGTGCAAAACCAACCCATTTGGAGAAACTGCCCCGAAGGCAGAAAATGATCATGGAAATAGGTGACATTACGGGCATCTGCATTAATTGTAGTGAGTTAACGCATGCTAATTATCTTTTTTCTGTTTTAACTGCATGAGCAGGAGATGGTTAACATCGATGCTCTGAAGTTATTCAGTTGGGGAAGGGCCATGGTGCAGTGTAGCCCACATTTCTCTGTAACCACTGCAAAATGGCAGACTATACAAAATAAAGCAACAGGGACTTGGCCACAGCTCCTCAGGAACCAGATTGAGTGGAAAGCCTGATCCTGTTACTTCAATTTGCATATATAGACTGCTGCTCATTGAAGCAAAGCTAAAGAAGAGATTTAACAGAGGTATAGAGAGGTAAACTTGAAGGGGTTAACAATCCAGATGTCACAAAGGAATGGGGTCCACACTGTACACTTAAGTAAATATACATTTTTTGATTCATCTTTGAAAAATATGTTAACCACTTTCTACTTGTATTTCAGCCTTTAATTCAAATTTATATTTTTCATCCTTACTTTGATACCTGTACTGGTTGCTAGGAAACTGAGCACCTTACAACAACTTCCCAAGCATGAATGTTCTCCGTCTGGCAGATGTCAGAGCTTAAAAGCTCTGTGCATCGAGTGCCAGATGGAATTATACAAGGGCAAAAAAGCATTTGAATAGGAATGCCACATGGTAAACTGCTGTGCAGGGAGGGGCAAGTTCTGCCTATGTGGTTGGGGTGAAAGAAAAAAAATTGACAACCTTAGTAGCAACAAGTGAGGAAAGCATGCAGAGCATGGCTCATGGAATTCTTTCCAACCCTAGTGTGCATGTGTGCGCATGCATACCTGTCAGGATCATCAGTATTTTTCCCAGCAGAGGCCATAGAACTTTGCTTTTGTCACTGTTTCCTCAAGTTTGTGGGAGGAACAATATGGTTTTATAGATACCGCAGGGGTGGGAGGATGATTTATCAAGCTTTTTCCTCTAGGATAAAAATTGCTCCAGTTCTGAACTGACATTTTTCTCATTGTGAGTATTGGATTTTGTAGGTTTAAGACTGGTTGAAATCTGTATGCAAATTACAATATACAAATAAGTGTAAAAAAAAACAACCCTGTGTATTTTCTTGATAAATCTTGAGCAATTTTTGCACAGGAGGAAACTTTGATAAATCCTTCCTTTTGTTCCTTAAATTGGAATTTTAATTTTAATAAGAAAATACCATCCTTGATATATAACACCTGGTACTAAAATGGTTAATGCCTAGACTGTTATCTTAAAACGTGGGCTCTGTGGTTCGTGGAATACCGACTGGACCCATCTACAAGTATTCAGCCTGGCTGTTTATACCACTGTTCCACTCTTCGTCTTGGTTCAGTCGTTTCCCTCCCGATGTGGCTTCTTCAATTATCTGTTTGAGATGGTGTTTGAAGACTGCAGTGGAGAGCTCCTCGTAGTCACAACCCAGCACGTTGGCTGCATTATTGGCCCATTCAAACTTCATGAACTGCTTTCTGCCAACTGGAGAAAAAAGAATAAAACAAGTCTTGCCTCAACCAAGCAATAATATGCTGCATGCAATATTTTCCAGCTTTCATTAATCTTGGCCAACTAACTCAGTCTTATAATGAATTACTGCCTCTGTTGGTCATGCAAACTGATATTTAGGGTTCTTGATTTAAGGTTTTATCCAATAAACACCAATAAAATACCAAATTTAAAAAAAAAGCTATAGATGATTGGGTGAACACCACTTCCACAAAAACACTCCTGTCCCCTCCCCAGGTTTTTGTACCTTCAAAGAAACTTCATTAGCTGGAAAATAAGGGGCTGATTTTTAAAGGTATTTATCTGGTTAGTTGGGTAGAGGAATATTCGGTGTTCCCATCCAGATAGTGCTGCTGAATATTTCATTTGACCGCTGCAGCACTATCCAGTAGTGCCGAGATGGTCTGTGAGAGGAGCAGGAGTAGGGACAAAATTTAGCTGGATAGTAATGATAATAAGCCCCCCATCTAAATAGTTAACTGCATAAATTTTGACAGCAAAAATGCGGTCTTATCTTTATGTGGTATTAGGATGAATATTGCTGCTATTTTACCATTGGCCAGTGTTGAATCCTGATATTCAGTGCTGGCCACAATCTAGATACCAATGCTGAAGATACAGATTTTATTTAACAGTAATGACTGGTATTTAAAAAGAAACTCTGACCACCAATTAAATATTGACCTCTTAAATCTACAGGGTCGATATTCAAAGCAATCTGTCTGGGTAACCTTGGGAGTTCTCCAGATAAATCAATGACTCAGTTTCCTTCTTCCTCTACTGAACAAGTAAATTATGCACTGACAACTTTGATATTGGGTCAAAATATATTTTGTTAAATATGAAAGGGGATTTGGCATTCTGCTATCCAGTTAAGTGTATGCGGCTATTTATCTTTAAGCAAACATCCATTTATCTTTCAGTAGATTTAGCTCCATTGAATGTCAACCTCACAATTTATAAAAGCCTAAAAAATAAGTCCTTTTATATTTAATTTTTAAAGAGTGCCCAGAAGCCATGTGGTCCCCCTGGCACAGGCATCATAGAGACAAGTTTGGATATGGACTAGAATTAAGGCAACTGTGAGCAGAGCAAATTAATGTAAGTATCAAAAATGCAGTGAAGATAAAACCACAGTCAGTGCAATATTCAGGGGCACTAAACTGTTTAATGCTGCTGAATATCCCTTGCTACCGTTAGTATGCCCCGAAGCTAGCCAGCTAGTATTGGGGTGGAGTGGGGTCGGTACTGAGGATTGGCTGGTCAGCAATGATGTTGAACCACTGGACAGATAACCCTAACCAGCTAAGGTTAGGACAGCAGAATGACCAATTTAGATATCTGAAACACAGCAAAGCCAGGTGTGTACGGTGGTCACAGGTGCTTTATTAAAAGAAATCCCTTACGCGTTTCAGCAAATGCCTTCTTCAGGAGGCACAAAACCTCAATTAAAAACAAAGACAATAAATCATATTTCATAAATAAAGTAAATAGTCTAGGACATAAATATATAAAATAAACATAAATAATATGAACACATATGACAAGGGTGTATAAAAACATGAGGCAGAGCAAAAAACAATAAAACACACCCTAATCATATAGGAAAATAAAAGCATTTAGTGCCCAACCCATGGTGTGGACCTTAAAGGACAGAACAGAGAGCTGAGGAGGAACCATATCCATATAGGCACCTAAGCAAATGGAAATAAGTACTTACAAAGACACACTGTGTAGTAATTAAATAGAAGGAAGTGTAAAGCCACACTATGTAATGTTTTAAATGAATAAACATGTATCTGTAAAAGCATATCAGAATGCATAGTCAGTATGGAGCTCGTTGAGCCAAAGGGAAACCGTGTTGAGGACATACATTTTCCGTCTAAGAATACCTTCTGTGCCATTCAAGCATCCTCCTAAATAAACTTACTATCTACTCTAGAGCATAAAAAGATGTTAATTAAATCACAAATCTGTCAAGTATAACAGACGGATATTATAAAGGGGGGGGGAAGAAGGAGGGAGGCAGTCGAGAGGACAGACGCAATATAATCGGCAACAGTTAAACATTCATATATAATATAATAAAGGGATTATGTGCAAGAGCATAAAAGCATTGAATAAATTCTGTGCAAGAGCGTAAACTCACCCAACCAAAGGTTGAAAAAACGCCGTAGCGATGAAGCAAATCACCAATAAGTTATGTGCTGGACACAGGAGCAAGCACTCTTTTAAAGAACCGTGGGTTCACGCCAAAAAGAGGGGGTCAAAAGGAAAACATTTGCCTAAACCAATTGTAAAAATGTTCAAAAATCAATGTATCCCCTATGTATATAAAATCTAGAATATGTGCAGATTGGAAACAGCAGTCAAAATGGTAATATGCTGGACGAGTACGGAAGAAACATGAAAACTTGTATAATGTGTTTGGCGAATATAGAAGCCAGGTTGTGCCTATAGAACTAAAAAAGCCAAACACACTGGAAACCAATTAGAAGTGCGGTAAACATGGTGCCCAATATAAACTCTTCCCGACGCCGACACACTAAGCCAGCCATCAAGCAGTCATACTGAACAAAAAAAAATATTAACATTCAAAGGCAGCCCCTTGAAGAGTAAAACATAGGGGATGGGTTGAAATGAGCTGTTAGAAAGGTGGGCTTTTAAACTTTTTCTAGAAATTTTTGATTTGTTTGTTGTCGTGTCAATGCTGACTCGTAGCGACCCAGCCCCTGGGTTTTCTTGGCAAGGTGCAACTGGAAATAGATTACCAGGCCTTTCTTCAACCTGGAAAGTGTACAGCACCTGGTATTCCAAGGTGGTCACTCGTCCAAGTACCCCGATCCTTCTGAGATCAGGCTCATTCAAGTCAATAAAGATTTTTTATTTTATTTCATTTATGTTTTCAAAGATTCATGATTGTATTTTTTAATATTATTGTAATCCGCATTGTGCATTCCAGCGAATTGAAAAACTGAAAAGGTTTTTTTTAATTAAATTAAATTACTTCAGATTTTTTATACTTTCTAAAAGGTGACAATCCACTGAAGATGGTCTAACTATAGCATAACAACCTGCAAGAGAGAAACCAAACCTTTGCCACTCACAGATTAAATTCTGCGAAATCAATAAAAGGACTCCAGAATGCAAGTTGTAAACACTGTAAACTTCTTCATAGACAAAGGGGGGGTCTTTTACTAACAGGCACTAAGGTGTTGCACCCAACATGCCAATAGCGCCAAAACTATGGCACGTTAGGTGCAACATTTTCGCGTAAACTGTCAGGGGCGGGAAAAGCATTTCCCTGGCAGTTAATGTGGCCATAGCGTGTGCTGTGTTAGCGCGTGCTGTGTTAGCGTGTGGCAGTTAATGTCCCATAGCGTGTGCTGTGTTAGCACGGGTTCATCTAACGCTCCCTCGGTAGATGGCATTAGATAAATCTGTACTAATTCAGTTAGCACACGGTGTGAACTGTGCCAAATTCACCATACCCAGTCTCCACCCCTAGCCCATCCACTCGCACCTCTAACGTGGGATGCACAGTTGGCGCGGGAATCATCCTGAGCTATCATGACCCTGCTCTAGCTGGCAATGCTCATCCCAACGAGCCTTTAGTATGCACCAGAACACGCACTGTCAGCTAACGCCTGTTAGTAAAAGATCCCCAAAGTATTACAGCCTTTACGGCGCTATGTCAAGTTGGGAAGCGTTCAGAAAATGGTCAAACGGCAGCTTTGGAAAGTGGGTAACAGATTTTCCTATTTGGACTGGCAATACCGTGAAAGGTTTCCAACTCTCACCCTCTCATACAGCATTTATGGGGGGGGGGGGTTCGGATGAATTCTGGTCTAGGTTGTAAGACGCATCCAGGAAACAAAAAGACTTTAAAACTAGTTACTCTGCAATTCCACTTGGGTGTTGTGGCAGGCATACTGTAGTTAATTGTAAACAGGGACAGCAGAATATCTTTTTTGGCTGGGGAGGGGGCATACAAACCAATCTGCAGCCCCACCCCTAAACTCTCTAGTTGCTGATGCTGTGTTGGGGCCATGGCCCCTGTGACTCGCCCCGTTCCTCTGCCTATGACTGTAAATAAAAGCAGTGGCATGGATTTTGTCTGTTCTTCATTCCAGCTAGACGACAGAGATGCATCAACCATTATGACCCTGAACTAATAAATGTTACTCCCAGAATACCGTCAAACATAAGCCAGAGTCATATGACAAGACAGCTAGCTACAGGAGGATTATCAATATGCTTCCAAGAGACCTCTAGTGCACTGCACTGCTAAAATCATATAATGCTACATTATGGTCATTGTCATTATACGGCGTACTCCTCTACCATAAGCGAGCTGGAGGCAAACAGAGTCCAAGGGACCCATTTACTAAAGACTGCTGAGGGGTTGTTGGCTAATAGACGCCCTTGGGTGGGGGGGGAGCGTCGGGGGGGGGGAAGATACTATGAAAATATGTAAATATGTTTCTTGAAATGGTTGTGATGTGGCTATGTTGTTCAATAAACAGATTTTGAAAAAAAAAAAAAAGACTGCTAGCTGGTTAAAGCACGTGTCAGGAGCCACGAATGCTAATGTGCATGCATGTCAGCTACCAGCCGCTAGAACACACATTAAGTGACGATGGCACACAAGGGAAGGAAGTGGGTGGATTAGGGGTGGAGCGTGAGTGTGGACAGCACATTGCTGCTAGCATGAGAGCAATTCCCACGCACTCAGTGGCATTGTGGCAATTAGCATGAGTGCACATAACGACATCGCTATGGAATTTCTTAGGTGCACCCGTGTTAATCACGTCATGCATTCTGCCGCTTGATTGTGTACCAACTGCCAGGAACTTGCTGGGCACACCCCCAAAAGGTACTGTATGACAGTTGCACTTAGCGTGGATTCGTTTTGACCACTAATAATGTGGTAAGCGCAACCCTTTAGCAAAAGAGCCCCTAACTCCCTTTTTAAAATGTATTTTATTTCTGGATTCATGCACATTGGTATGTGAGAAAAGTACTAGCACAGAACTGCAAGCAATATTCATAATTAAGAGACTACTATCTACACTCTCATGGAGCCACTTTGTTAGCAATAAAAGGTGATGGTTCGTTAATAAAATCAAATGGGAACAGAATGTGACTAATAGGCTAGAAGCCATCAAGCAAGTATATAGATTTGATGGAAAGCCTTTTCTTCTCATGCACCCTGCAGTTTACCTTTGCTGTGAAGGTTAGTTATTGCAATTATTTGTAAGAGCGCCCTACCCACAGTAAAAAAGAAGCTGGGAATTGGCTTATGAGGCTATCCAGGAGAATACATACGAGACCCCCAAGTGTCATTTCTTTGGGCCGAATATGAACTGGTAAGCAACGTTCCCACCTAGCTGCGCAGGAGTCCTCTGGCCTGCTGCTGCCAGTCAGGGGGAACGCTACAATATTGCGCTTATTAGTCATATTTTTCACCCAGCTCTTGGACACTGGGTACACTTCCTTCCATGCCATCTGCACAAGGTGATCAAAGTCTTTACTGGCTGAATGTTCAGTAGTCAATGAACTTAATCCAAAATAATGTCTGAATCCCGAATGTGACTCTGCTTAGAAATTAAAGGCGTCCATGGAAGTCCCATAGCCCAGTCTATAGAACTGTCACTTGCTTGTAAACGTGGAGCCTGATTCAGGTAGGAGCATGTCCAGGACGTCCATATGGCCTCAAGCAAGACAGGCTGATTTGGACCCGATTCTGGACTGTGGGTATAAAACATTTCTGCAGTAACCAGAATAGGGCTCGAGGATGGCCCAGCATGCCCCTGCTGCCTGTGGGGATGTCCTCCCCGCAGGCGCCCACAACTCCCATGGCTTTGGCCCCCTTTTCCCAGCAGCCTAACCCACGGCTGGCCTGCCGTAGCCTGGATAAGGCAGCAGGGACCCCTCTGGCCCCGGGAGGGATTCCCAAGCCCGTTCACCAGTTTTGTACTGCTTATTCCACCTTTGAGGCCCAGCAGGACGTTGTGACGCGGGGGCCGGGCGGAGTCTGCGCGCGCGTGTGCCAGCACCCCCTGGTGGCGGCGTAGTAGTTCCACCGAAGGGTGGGTTCCACGGGGCGCCGCCGCTCGCTGGTCCTCTGTCACCAAGAAGGTTAGATTGGGGTTGGCCAGGTGCAAGGGTCAAGGGTACCAGCCTTGTGCCGGCCTCGTTACCAAACTCCCAAAGAGAAAAAAAATTATACTCTTGCACAAAGTGGAGGAAAAATGAAAAAGGCTTTTATTCCCCTTTTTTGCACTAAGGGTTCAAATCATACGCACAACACACTGGTAAACGTAACAGAAAAAGTCTTTGCAACGGATTTTCCAAACAGGGCATGAATTAACCAAAAAGGGCTGTTAACTTCACAGTATCAAAAAATGTTCAAACAGTAATGCTTCATTCACTGCCAGATCCATGGAATGATTCAATCTCATCCACAACACAATAGGTACATTCCATTGGGCTATCCAAGTCCTCGGATATAGATTCCACTTGCATGGCCTCCTCCTCTGACTGCTCTGGGGAAACCGAATAAGTGTCCTTCCCTGGAGTATGTTCTGGTGTTTCCCAGGACTTAGCCAAATGTTTGGGCCTAGGCTTCTGCAAGGTGGAATACCACAGTGGCAGCTCTTTTTCTAAATGTTTAAAAACATTTTCTTGGTAATGTTTTCCTCTGCCAGTTCTTTGCTTATAACAGCTGTCCTTTAACTTATATTTCTGTCCTTGTTTATGATAAGGAGAGTCACCTTCCCCGGATTCTTCTCTAGGCAAACTATAACAAATTTTAAAAGCTTTACCTCCTGCTTTTCTCCTGGTTCTTTGGGACAACGCTGGAGGCCTACCTTGGCTACTGCCTTCCGTGTCAGTGCTCTCTAGTCTGTACCTTCGGCTCTCCCACTCTTCTCTCCTTTGGCTTTTATGGCTGGTTTTCTTTCCGGCTTCAGAGCCTAATCTAGTCAGGCTTCGGCCTTCTCGGCCTATCCTCTGGGCTATAGGACTGGTTCTCCTTCCCCAGCCTGTCTTTCTGCTCAGGCTTGGCTTGAGCCTAGACCTTGGCTTTGGTCTCTCCTCTGCATAGCCTGTTCTTGGTCCTTCTCTGGAGCTGCTTCTAACTTGTTCTCTTCCAGGTGGCACACTTCCTGGTGAACCTTCTGAGCTCCCTTGCGAGACTGCTGACTCTTGCCTGCCTCTCCTTAAATGTGTGGAGTTGGAGTATGACTCCTGCCCCCTGAGGCGTGGTTCTGGAGTCTCTGTCCTGCCTCTCCTGCTCCCCCTAGATGGATCCTTTGGAAATTGCAGGTCATTTCTTTTTTTCTCAGAATTTAAAACTTTTTTTCTTTCTAGAAGAGGGTCCGCTGCGTCACAACGTACAGGGCCGTACCCGGAATCGGCACTGTACGTCCTGCTTGGCTGACCCAACCCCACTCTGCTTCTTCCCGCCCTCCGCCAGTTCTCCTCTTCCTGATGCTCAGGACGCATGGGGTGAGCCAAAGGGGGAATCGGGCCCAGACTGGCTTGCGGGGCTGCATGTCCCGCCGCGACATGCAGCCCCGCAACCTGCATCTCAGAATCGGGCCCATATCCTTTAATTAACTGGCTTACGAAAATGCAATCAAAATATTTCATTTTCCTTCTGAACTGTATAGCCTAGGACTGGTAATAGGAAACGGGAATGCTATAAAGAGCTGGCAATGTATCCTTGGGGTTAGCGTGTTTTGCTTAGATGGGGAAAAGTGACAGAAGAGTCCCTAGACAATACTCAAAAACATGTTTTTATATTTGGAAATCTGCTTTCTCTAATGGGAACCATAATTCAAATGTAGTGGCACAGTGTTATAAAATGATTCATTTCAAACTAGAATCAAATTAGATTCCACCACTATAAAGGCTTCGAGGGAACTTAATTTCCTGTGTGATTAAGAAACCTCACCTTTCCCTCCATAGCATTAGTTCTCACAAATGTTGCTTGCTCCACATGCATCTTATTAAAAGATTTTCATCTCAGACTAATCCAAGGGCACATGAAAAAGTCATAAGGCATAAAGAGGTTTTAGGTGCAGAGAGTCACTTTCTTGACCTACCCCTACCATTCGGAAGACCCCTTTTTGTCGGTCATGGACTGAAAGTGTGCATGTGCTGTTATACTTAGCTTTTTTTTTTTTTTTTTGCACAGTGTAGTATACATACGTTTACCCCGAGGAAGGCTGTCGCTTTCCATGTCCCTTGAAAAGCCCGTTTTAATTTTATTTCATGTTTTATTAAGGGGCCTCGGTAAGACTTCATTGATCATTAAATCTCCTGAAAAGGCAGACAGGTGACACACAGAGCAACCAGCATGCAAACGCAGAAAATAATACCCTATATATAGTCACAAATCTGTTTATTTATCGCTGATTTTTTTTTTTGCAGTATAGGGCAGCCTGCATTGCATAAAACCCAGCTAAAGCTAGAAACTACTCAATACGGTTGAAACATTTAGAGAGAAATACGTAACAGCCCAGGATAGCACCAACACAAGTCATTTTTCCATGTTACTCAAGTTTAATTTTTCATTTTTAGGTTCTTTTTGTGGAAGAAATATTTGTTTTCTTTTTAAAATGCCTCCCCTCACACACAACCATTCCTTTCACTCGCACAATACATGTGATGTACTTGTTGTTCGTTCGCTGTAGTTATTCAGGGCACTAGTTACTAAGAGGCGTTATCATTAATGCACGTCTAGAAAAGGTAAGACCATGTTCCCGTGCTCCTGTTCTGAGGCTTGACACTAATATCACATGCTCTCTCTTCACTACTCCTGTAATCGTCTGTGCAAGCCCAATCTATACAAGTAAATTAATGGGCTCTGTTCCCACCGAGCTCAGTGTTTTCCAAACCATCAGTATAAGCATTGAGGCCTAGTGAATGAAAGCATATTAAAACAGTCATAATCATTGACAGTGCTAACATACAGACATTAAAAAATCTATGTTAATGAGGTGAAGAGATGCAAAAATATACAAAAATAGTTCAATACCCATGAGTAGCGCAAAAATGTATATGTGTAACTCTGCCCTTCTACACGCCCACAGTGAAAGTACATGTGATCGGCCCCACGTATACACTTTTGGAGTTGTGACTGCATCAAGCACATTTACGCATGTATATAATTAAAATACCTCAATTTACATGCATTGTCCACACATATAAAGCAGCTGGGATGTACATTCATTTGAAACAAAATGAGATATTTGTCACTTTGATCTGAAACATGGCACTAAAAAATCCAAAATTTCCCTAATTCATCACAGGCCAGGCTAGCTTCAAACTAGTAACTTTTGGGTTGAAAGTGAGCCATCTTGCAGAAGAGTCACCAGGACTCCATGAGGGGAGTGGCTCTGTCCAGCATTGCTATATTGCTAGTGATTTTCCTTCCTGTTTCCTGATTGGCTCAAAGTTTGTCTGGTAAAATACCAACTGGATTTTGACTCATACAGTAGAGAGTTACTCCAAAGATTTTTCTTTTACCATGTTTTTGCGCCAGAAATTCTGCCTCTGATAGTATACTTTGGCACGGTTTCACAGAATGTCTGCACGAGAACATGGCAAAAGTGAAATCTTTTGAGTAAATCTCTATAGCAGGAGTTCATATTTATTTATTTAGCTGGATTTCTATATCACCTTTCAGAGTGTCAAAGCGGTTTACATAGAACAAGATAAACAGTAACATTTACATAGAACAGGATGAAAAGTAACGTACATGGAACGTTAGCGATAGCTCTAGCACAACATCATACAAGTTGGGCAATTAACAGTGGCATCAACAAGAACTTATATACCTAGGGAACATATATACATAATCATGAAGAGGGTATAATAACGGGAGATGAAAGAGGCTAGAAGTTAAGGAGGGGTGAGGAAGGGGAGTGAAGATAGAGAAGAGGAGGAAGGGGGTGGGGAGGGCAAAAGAAGGGAGTGGAGGAAGGTACTGACTTCTTACTGCTATAATTCTGGGGGCATTATTTAGGGAGGCTCATTTCTGAAATGCTCTGTAAATATATATGTCTTTGTTTTTATGTGAAAGTCTTCCAGGCTCCTTGTTGTTCGAATATTATCGGGGAGGTTGTTCCAGATCTTCGGTGCAAACGGAGAATGCCCTATTCGATGACACTTGTGTGCTTATTTTTATTAGTGAAATGATAAAAGTGAATTGCGAGTTAGCTCTTTGAGGCCTATTCTCTGTCGGTTTCTGGAGTAGGAAGTATAGGTATTCGGAGGATAGCAGGCGGTAGGCCTTAAAAGCAGTAATTAAGGCTTTATATTTGATTCTGGCATTGATGGAGAGCCAGTGGAGGTTTTTCAGGACTGGAGTTATATGATCCTTTCTGGATGCTCCTGTCAGAACCCTGGCAGCTGTGTCCACACCATCTGTACTGGGTGTATTGCTTTTGCAGGTAGGCCATGGAGGATGACGTTACAATAGTCCAGGTAAGATCATGGCCCGATATACTGAGCATAAGTTGTGGTGGTCTAAAAGCGGTCGTAGACCTTGAGCTGTTTTTATTTTTTGTTTTGTTAGTTTGACTATGTTCTCAATGTGTTGCAGGAAGATTAGGCCCTGGTCCAGGGTAACACCCAGATATCATACAATGGTTTTTACTTGAAGCTGTATGTTGGTATGTTGATGAATGTCGGTGTATGCAGCTTGTGTCTTTGGTAACACGGAGGACTTCTGTCTTTTGATAATTTATGAGTAGGTTGTGTGACAGCCATTTGGTGACAGCTGTGAAGCATTCTATTAGCGGAGACTATACAGGTTGTATGGAAGTGAATGGAACATATAGCATGATATCATCAGCGTACCACATATACCACATATATGAGACGTTATGGGCCCGATTCTGATACCGACGTACATCTCCTTTGTATGTCTGGGCTGACCCGGACGTACAAAGGAGATCACGATTCTGATCACGCAGGGCATGTCTAGCCCCGCGGGATCAGAATCGCGAACAGGCCTGTATGTGCAGGCCAGGACTGCGATTCAGTCCCGGCCTGCACGTACAGCATAGCCTGGCTAACTCAGCCAGTGCTTTTAAATGGAGCTGCGGCACCATGGCGTCTTATTGCCATGGCACCGCAGCTCCATTTAAAAGCCGTGATGCCGTCCGCTGCTAAAATGTTAATTCCCCGCAGTCCAACCCTCGATCTGGCCTCCTAAGGCCAGGGTCAGGCTGCAGGGTATTAACTTTGCCCCCTCAGCCCCTTCTGCACCCCGAGTCCACCAAAAAGAAACGCCCAGGGAAGTTATTCCACCCTGGGGCTAAGACCCCCCTCTTCCCCATTGCCCGACCCAAGGCTGGTAAGTCAGGGCCTGGATCAGGCAATGGGGACCCCCGCACCCAGCCCTGGCCCTAGGGGGGATCCCTGGGCCTGATCACCCCATCAGTGCTGATTAGTCCATCTTTGAAGTGAAAAAATTAGCCAGCAGGACATACAGGGTCATAACCTGAATCAGCCTGCCCCCACCCTATACGTTCTTCCCCAGATCCCGCCCCTCCCGCCACCCGCCGGCTCTCCCTGTCCTGCGGCTCTAGTCATGCAGAGAGAGCAGGAGGGGGAATAGGGTCCAGACAGCTTGCAGGACCACACATCCTACTGGAATGGGCAGCCCCACAATCTGCGACTCTGAATCGGGCCCTGATTCTGAGTTGGACGTGCCAGCCCTTTGTGCACCCGGTCGGAACCGGACACACAGAATGAACCAGGATTCTGATCCTGAGGGGCATGTCTAGCCCCTCAGGATGAGAATCGTGTCCAGGCCTGTATGTGCAGGCCGGGACCCCGATTCTGGTTGGCCTGCACATACAGGCCTTCCCCAGCTAACTCAGTCAGGGCTCTTGAATGGAGCAATGGCACCATGGCATCAGGTTGCTATGGCACTGTGTTTCCATTCAAGAGCCACAATCCCCTGCCACCATACTGAAATCTTCATTCCCTGCAGCCTGACCTCCGATCTAGCCTCCCAAGGCCAGGGTCAAACTGTGGGGAATTTCCTCTGCCCCCTTCCACCTTTTCTGAGTCCTGGACATGCCAGATCCACCCGATTAGAGGAACTTATTCCACATTGGAATTGGCCCTGTACGTCCGGGGTCGCTGATGCCCACTGCCCACCCTAACACCACCCCCGCAACATCTCTTTCCTGCCCCATCTAACCTCCCCGTACAATGTCTGGGGAAGTTAATTGAGGTTGGCAAAGGGGCTAAATAGCGGGGATGGACGTCCCATTGGGATGTTCATCACTGCTATTCATGCCTCGGAATGATCCTGATAGTCTTCATCCAAAGAAATCCTTCTACCAACAATAGCTGCAGAGAAGAACTAAAACATTTCAAACAGAACTCAAAATACCAAAAATAATTTCTTATTCTGCTATCAGCTCAGTAACAGCATTATAAACCCTCACCAGTACTAGGCATATTGTGAAGTAATACAAAACCTTACAAAAATTAATCAAGACATATAGAGAAAATCTACCATAGCATAACAGCATCAACTTCCAAAACTCACACAAGGGACCTATCTAGAAAAGAGGAGCACCGTAAATATTGCAGTGGGCCATAGAACAACCATAAACCTATTCAGCTAACTGAGCAAGCCAGATATTTATCCTGACAAAGAAACTCCATGCTAACAGAATATCTGCCTCAGTCACACACCCAGAACACAGACAGATCTTTACCAAACTAAAAATAGACATATGTTGACAAAAATGAAACTGAAACCCCAAGAAGCCAGACTCAATACCAGTGGCATAGCCAGGACTGATTTTCTGTTGGGGCCTGGGGTTAATATGAGTAGGTGCAAAGCAACGTGTATGTTGACACTGCTTCCAGTTACTTTCTCATTTGACTGTTCTACTGCTGCTGATTGAATGCCAGAATGGAGGAGCTACAGCCCACCCAGGACCACCCTTGGCAACAGCCCTGCATTCAGTATAACACTAGGGAAATAGAAAGAGATGCATGTGCCCATGTGCTGTGCAATATAAAGATACAGAACATGACAATTCCAGAGACTGACATTCCACTCACTGAATTGAAAAAAATAATTATTTTTCTACCTTTGTTGACTGACCATTTTATTCTCTAGGCTCTGGTTTATGCTTTCCTCTATCTTATTTTATGTTGCTTTCTAAGGTCTCTGGCCCATCTACCACTTCTATCCCTTCCTGCCTTTTCCATTTTCTTACATCTCTGGCATTTAGCTTTTTCTTTCAGATTTCTTCCATTTTTCTCTCTCTATAAACTCAGATTTCACTATGTCTTCATACCGTCCAGTCCTCAATCCCTCCTCTCGTTACTACATCTACCACCTTACAGCCCGTAACGCAGACCTCTCATTCACCATCTCTCTCCCTTTCCAAGCCCCTTATTCCTCAGTCTTTAACTCTCTTTCTATTCCCCCCCCCCCACCATGGCCAGCATCTGTCCAAGGCTGGTCCCATGATTGATTCAAGGTGTTGACACCCTAAGCAAACCTTAACCCTTCTTGCCCTGCTCTTTCCAACCTACAGAAGCCCACCTCTTACTCTGCCTAATGGTTGGCTTGACCCTTCATCTGTCCCCTTCTCTTTTCCCCTATCCAGTATCTATTCTGTCTCTCTTCCATCCAGTGCCTCATCTCCTTTTTCTTACTCCACTATGTCCACCATTTCCCCTATCTCTCTATTCCTCCTCCTCCCATGTCCAATATACAGTATCTGTCTTTCTCTCCCTTCCCTTGTGTCCAGCATCAGGGCCAGCCCGTCCACTAGGTGGGGCTAGGTGGCACGTAGCTGCAAAGGTTCCACTTTTTCACAACAGGTGTAATTTTGTTCTCCTATAATTATGACCTTGCTAAGCATAAAGAAAACAGCCACTTTTGTGTCTAGCAGCAGCGTAAGTATAGATGCACTGTTATAAAATTACCCCTAAAAAGTATTCATCAGCTTTGTTTGCATGCATTTAGTTTAAGATGCAAGTTAATATACATATGTAGATTTCCCTTGAAGACCAGACCTGTCTGTGGCTCTCCAGGGCTGGAGTTCTACAGCTCGGATACATAGCCTACAATAAAGATGATAAGTAGACTTAAGGATGCCCATGGTTAAAGGCTGCAAATGGACTGGTTTTCAGAATACTCTCACTGAATATTCCTTGCAGGTATTTGCATATATTTCATTTGAACTTGGCATACTAAACCAAGTACCTTGCTAATGGTGTATAGTACTTTCCAAATCCAATATTCAAAATATATTTTATTGTTTACATTTAATGAACATTTTCTAGACTATGGAGATGCTTTCAAGAAGGCAAAATGAATTGGCAACAGTTAGAGTATGATAATTCAGAAGTAATTAGCAACAGAAACAGGAGTCCAGATGAAGAAGTAGTTAACACCTCTGGTTACATTCTCTGGGGAGTAACAGCACCTTACTTTGCAGTGCAAGTTCCAGTGCACCTTAGGATAGACATCCCCAAGTCTGTCTCATTGAACCCATGTCCAACATCTACGATGAATATTTATAAGAGTAATTTGCACATCCCAGATCTCCAGTGCATGCAAATCTACCTCATGTATATTCATTGTAGATATCTTGAAGCTCAGACTGACAGTGGGGGGGGGGGGGGTTACAAGAACGGGTTTGGGAACTCTGCTTAAAATGCATGCCGAGAGGTCTCTCTCATGAAACTCAACAGTCAATTCTGAGTTTGTGAAACACTATCTCTTGCTTCTCTTATCTTTAGTTTTCTAGCATCACCTGATCTATAATAACCCCAAAGTATTGGGAAACCTTCTAGGCAGCATTATGTTGATTAACCTTATTTAGCAACTTGACCCCTAACAGTAATACAGTGAGACTACTGCCAGGGGGTTCCAGTGCGCTCATTTTCAATCTGGCAATTTATAGGGCAGCAGACAACTAGAGGTTGCTCCTACCTTCCCACATGCTAGAGACCACAGAGACTCCCAGTAGCTGCTGGAGGAAGGAAAGAGTAGTTACTCACCTGTAACAGGTGTTCTCTAGGAGCAGCAGGAATCAGTCCTCACTTAAGGGTGACATCGGCACCGATGGAGCCCCCGTGCGGAGCATTTCCCCAGCTTTCTAAGAAAGCCTTTGGGAATACTACACGCATGCACGGTCCCCTTCCCGCCTAAAGGTACCATCTTGCTCATTCAAATGACATAGCTAAAAAACAGCACACAAAAATGAAAAAATTGACTATGTACAACTGCAACTCCCAGGGGAGGAGGGAGGGTTGTGAGAACTGATTCCTGCTGCTACTGGAGAACACCTGTTACAGGTGAGTAACTACTCTTTCTCCAGGACCAAGCAGGAAGTCAGTCCTCACTTATGGAACTCCCCAGCTTCAGGCTACCGGGGGCCCAGAGCTGAAAAATGAGCCCCCTCTAACCTCAGTATCAGAGAAAGGATTTCACTGAAAACATACCCCCACCGGTGGCCCAACCAGAGGGCTGGAGGGCAGGAGTTGCCTAAACCTCAAAGAGATTCCGGAGCACTGCCTGACCGAAAGCACTGTCCCTGTGGGACTCCCTCTCCAGGCAGTAATGGGCCGCAAAAGTCTGACTTGAGGACCAAGTTGCAGCCCTGCAGATGTCTGCCAATGGTACAGAGCGGAGATTAGCTACTGAGGCAGCCATTGCCCTGACACGGTGGGCCGTGACCCGACCCTGCAAAGGAAGGTCAGCTGCCCTGTAAGCCCAGGTGATACAGTCAGCCACCCAGATGGACAAGGTACGCTTGGACACAGGTACCCCCAAGTTATTGGGGTCAAAAGATACGAAGAGCTGAGTAGCCCTCCTATGCCCCTGCGTCCGCTCAAGGTAGAAGGATAAGGCCCTCCTACAGTCCAGGGTATGCAGAACTGTCTCAGCCCAGCTGGCATGGGGCCTAGGGAAGAATGTTGGAAGAACCACCTCCTGGTTGAGATGGAAAGAGGAGACAACCTTGGGGAGGAACTTAGGATGAGTCCTAAGGACTACCCTGTTCCTATAGAAGCGAGTGTATGGCCTGTCACAGACCAGGGCTTGAAGTTCACTCACTCACCTGGCCGAGGTCAAGGCCACTAGGAATAGAGTCTTCCAGGATAGGAAGCGTAAAGGGCACATAGCCATAGGTTCAAAAGGTGGGTGAGTAAGTTGCTGCAAGACCACATTCAACTCCCACTCAGGGGCTGGTGGACGGAGAGGAGGCTTGAGCAGTAGTAAGCCTCTGAGAAATCTGGACACCAATGAGTGAACTGACAAAGAATGTCCTTCCACCAGAGAGCGATGAGCTGCCAGAGCAGAGAGGTGGACCCGAACAGAATTGGACTTAAGGCACTGATTGGACAAGTGCAGTAGGTACTGGAGCACTACTGGCACAGTACAGGTGAAAGGATCTTCCTTGCGTTGCTGACACCACAAGGAGAACCATCTCCACTTTAGAGCATATGTCTTCCTGGTGGATTGCTTTCTAGAGGCCAAGACCACCTCTTCCACTTCCTGAGGTAGGCCCCAGGGAGCCAAGACTACCCTTGCAGCCTCCATGCCATCAGATGTAGAGATTTGAGATTGGGATGCAGAAGGGAACCATGATCCTGAGATAGAAGGTCGGGTTGGAATCCCAGAGGCATGAGTGTCTCCACTGCCAGCTGAAGTAGCAGGGGGAACCAGGGCTGCCTCGGCCAGTTGGGAGCAACCAGAAGTACTAAGGCCTTGTCCCTGAGAACCTTGAACAAGGTTCGGGGCACCAGAGGTGTGGGAGGAAACGCATAGAGCAGGCCCTGGGACCAAGAAATCAGGAAGGCATCCGCCGCCACCCTTAGGGGATGCAGTTGCCTGGAACAAAACCTGGGCAGTTGGTGATTCAGGGGAATGGCAAAGAGATCCATGGAGGGAAGTTCCCATTTTAGGAAAATCTGTTGAACCACCAAAGGGTGCAGCTTCCACTCGTGGGGCTGCAGAATTCTGTTTAAGCGGTCTGCCAGAAAGTTCTCCTGGCCAGGAAGATACAGAGCCCTCAGCAACATTTGGTGCCTGAGGGCAAAAGAGCAAAGGACCTGTGCTTTCTGGCATAGAGGCCTGGATCCAGTGCCGCCCTGTTTGTTCACATAGAACATGGCTACTTGGTTGTCCGTCTGAACTAGAACAGACTGGTGGGCCAAGGAGTGAGAAAAAGCCTTGAGGGCTAAGCAAATAGCCCGCAGTTCCAGTAGGTTGATCTGTTGCAGGGCTTCCCATGGGGACCAGAGGCCTTGGGTGCAGCTCCCTTGACAGTGTGCACCCCAGCCCTGCAAGGAGGCATCAGTTGTCAACACCACTTTGGGAGCAGCTACCTGAAAAGGCACCCCCTGCAGCAAGTTGGGGGGGGTGTAGCCACCACTGAAGCGAATCCAGGAAAGGTTTGGATACCCTTACTTTGTCTGCTAGGCTCCCTGTGGCCTGCTTCCATTGAGTTCTGAGGAACCACTGTGCAGGCCTCATGTGGAGGCGGGCATTGGGGGTCACATGCACAATCGATGCCATGTGTCCCAGGAGCTGCAGACAGAGCCTGGCAGGAACCCTCAGCAGACTGAGAAACCGGGATGCCAACTCCATGAGCCTTTGAGCTCTGTCCTCTGGCAAGTAAGCCCTTGCTTGCAGAGAGTCCAGCCGTGCTCCTATGAACTCGAGGTTCTGGAAGGGGAGCAAAGTGGACTTTGCGAAGTTTATGACAAAGCCTAGGTCTTGAAGGAGTGTGACAGTCCTGAAGGTGGCCTGCCTGGCCTCCTGGTAGGTCTGACCCCGGATGAGCCAGTCGTCCAGATAGGGGAAGACAAATATCCCTTGAGTCCTCAAGTAGGCCGCCACCACAGCTAGGCACTTTGTAAAGACCCATGGGGCGGAGGTTAGGCCAAAAGGCAGCACCCTGTACTGGTAATGGCTTCCTCCCACCACGAACCTGAGGTACTTTCTGTGGTCTGGATGAATGAGGATGTGAGTGTACGCATCCTTTAGATCTAAGGAGCATAGCTAATCTCCCTGCTGTAGGTAGGGCAGAAGTGTTCCAAGAGTAAGCATCTTGAACTTCTCTTTCTCCAAGAACTTGTTGAGGTTTCTGAGGTCTAGGATAGGCCTTAGCCCTCCTGTTCTCTTTGGTAGAACCCGTGCCCTTGCAGGTGAGGAGGTACAGGCTCCATCGCCTTGTCCAGAAGCAGACCCTGAAGTTCTTGGAGGAGGAGAGTGGTGTGCAGGAGAGGCTTCAGAGGTTCTCCTGGAAAGTAGACAGGAGGTAGCTGTTGGAAATGAAGCATATAGCCTTGGTGAATGATGCTTAAGACCCAAGCATCCCCTGTAATGGGTGGCCACCGGTGGGCAAACAGGGCTAAGCGACCTCCTGTGCAGGGATGGGACAGCAGGGACGGAGAGGCTATGCCTTGGGAATCAAAAACCCCCTACCTGCTGGGTAGGAGCAGGAGCCGAAGGCTTGGGGGTCTTCTGCCTACAGGGGCCCATGTCCCTGCCCCTTGGCCTGCTGCCCCTGAGGGGGAGCTGGGGAGGCCTGGTATTGAGGGAAAGGTTTGTAGGCAGACACCTTTCTCGGGTAGAAGGGCTTTTTACCCGAGCCCTTCTTTTTGTGAGAAGGGGCAGAAGTCTTTCTGGACAGCCTAGTCCTGGTCAGGTGCTCGGTTTCGAGCTCAGCCGCCTTCTCGGCCATGGGTTTGCCAAAAAGGTTCTCACCTCGGCAAGAGACATCAACCAACTTGTCCTGTACCCAAGGCTCGAGGTCCGATGACTGCAGCCATGCCTGGCGTCGGGTCGCGATGCCGGTGGCCACCACATGAGCCGAAGCCTCGAAGCCATCGTAGGCTGCTCGGGACATGAATTTGGAACAGTCCCGGATTCCTGAAGACAAAGACTGGAACCTCTGCAAAGGTTCCCCGGAGAGGCCAGCAGAGAACCCGGCAAGCTCCTTTGCCAGGTCTCGGAGGAACATGCCCATGTACAGCTGGTATGACTGGACACGGCAAGCAAGCATCGAGCCCTGGAAGCACTTTCTGCTGAAAGCATCCAGGTTCCGGGCCTCCCTGCCGGGGGGCACTGCAGAGTGCATCTTCTGGCTCTTCAGTCGATGCATGGCCGATTCCACCACCATGGAATGGTGCGGCAGCTGCGCCTTTTGGAAGCCAGGGTTCTTACGGAGTCGATAAATGGAATCGACTCACTTGCTCAAGACCAGCGCCGAGGCCGGTGCCTGCCACATCCGGAAGAGGAGCCGTTCCAGCATCGGAGGAACCGGCACAGTAAAGGCCTCCTTCGGAGGGGAGTCATACTGGAGGGCCTCGAGTTCCTCGGCTCGAGGCTCCTCCTCGGGGTCCGTGGGAATCGCCAAGGCCTTGGCCATGTCCCGCACGAACTCCGAGAACCGGGTGTCCTCCGGAGGGGACCTACTCCACCGCTCGGACTGCGGTGAGTCCAACGGGACGCACCGAGTCCGGAAGGTATCGGGGGACTCCTCATCCTCCGTCTCCCAGGCTGACTCATCCAAAGATGAGTCGAGGGGCTCCGACCGTGCGGGTCGAGGTGGCACCCGCCCTGACGCCGAAGACACCGGCGTTGACGCCCTCAGTTCCGAGCGGGAGGTCGAGGGAGACCTTGACCGAGGACGACTTTTAGCCTTCATGGTCTTGAGTATCGGCTCAGTCTCCAGGGTCGACTTCGACGTCGATGTCCCGGTGGTCGGGGCCGATGCACCAGCGAGGCTGGCCATCAGTACCCGCTGCTGCTCCATGAAGGCAGACAATCTGCACTCCAAGGCTGTCAGCCTGAGTCCAAGCTCAGGAGACTCAGCAGCCACCGACTCGGGCCCCAGCGGCACCAGGCCCGACGTCGGCTCTCTCGGAGGAGAGTTCATGAGGACTACGGGACTTACGTGTCTGACGGTCTCCGGCTCTACACGAGGTACTTTGGACGGCTTCTCCTGCTCCAAAGGCCCGGGATGGCGGTCGGGGGTCTTAGGCCTGGCCCTCGAGGAACCAGGGACCTCTTCCGACGCCGCCTTCACGAGCTGTTTCTTCCTCTTGCATTCCCGGTCGGGGGACCCCCTGTCCGAGGAACCCCAACGATGCTCGGGATCAGACTCCCGAGACGTCGAGGCCTCAGACGAGGTCCGGGCCCGGCCGGAGGCAGAATCCGAAAAAATCCTTTCCTTCTGGTGCTGACGGCTTCGAAGTGCCTTGGTGGACATTTTGCCACACGGGCCACAGATCATGGGATCATGATCTGGGCCGAGGCACCGAAGGCAGCAGTCGTGTGTGTCGGTGAGAGACATTAGTTTCTTGCACCGATCACACTTCTTGAAACCACTGGAAGCCATCGGGGAAAAAAGGGCCCCCGCGAGGTCAAAAGACCAGCCTTCCAGGGAAAAGCAGAAAAAAGGGCGCGAACGCCAGACACGAAGGGCAAAAACCGAAAATAGAGAACAGGCTCGATCCCGGTGTACCGAACCCAGCGGGAAGGGGAACCGGCGTAGAACTCAGAGAAAAAAGCGAAGAAATCTTCGAAAAACGTCAACTTTTCCCGGGTGACTAGGACGAACATCTGAAGGGCTCCACGGAAAAAGAGAGACTGAGCAAGATGGCACTTTTAGGCGGGAAGGGGACCGTGCATGCGTGTAGTATTCCCAAAGGCTTTCATAGAAAGCTGGGGAAATGCTCCGCACGGGGGCTCCATCGGCGCCGATGTCACCCATAAGTGAGGACTGACTTCCTGCTTGGTCCTGGAGAATGCAGGGTACGGATGGCAGCTTTAGGGTGGAGAGCTGGATTGGGGGGGGGGGGGTTCTGGATTGGGGGAGCCCTGTAGTAAAAGGCACGTTGCCATTTCTGACCTTCATGTTAACAGTTTAGGCACACTAAAGTCCATGCTTAACACTGAATGCTCCTTAGCAAAGAGGCCTCTTGGTGATGAATAGAAGCATGCATAGAAAAATCTTATATTTTATTTTAGTATTTCTTTTTTAAATTTTTTTTAAATTTTATTTTTGTCTTTTTAATGTTAAGATGCACCAAAGTGACAAATTAAATGACATTTTGAGGAGTGGGAGGTTGAAGTTTAAGATGAAGAATAACACAAAACAATCGATGTCGCCATCATTTTACCCTTGTTAAAACAACAGCATGTCCCTAATGATTTAAGCAGCTTTTGAAGTCCAAAGAGAGAAAGCTGAACACATCAAGCTACAGGGGGCATCTCCTTATAGCAGTCAGTAAAATACTCCCAAAAGCACAACATGTTTTCCGGCTATTGTCCTTCGCTGGGTGGCAACGATCACAGAGCTCCCACCTGCCCCTGCAGTTCACACCAACACAAATGTATTGACTTAATAACCATTAATTAACAGCCCTGAGAAATCAGGAATTTGCCAGGAATATTTTTAGCATTACACTTTCATTCTAATCAGTGCTTTTGGGAAACAATTAAACAGCATTAGAATGTGCTCTGGGAACAAAATACTTGGCAACTAGTCTGAAGAACAGATTCAAGCTAGTGAAAAAACTCTATGTGGCAGATCTGCATTTCACTGAGAAGACTCCCAACTTCTTTTGGACTGTTTTCTCGCCTCTTTTGGACTGCTTTTTCGCCTCTCAGGGCCCAGGAAGAGCACCCGCCACCCCCTTGCTCATAAGGGCTCTCCTGTCCTCCCAGGACCCAAGGAAGGGATTAATCTGCTTGTACTTACACACTCCTACAGCCTGAGGAGATGTTCCCAACCCCTGGGTTCATTCCCTTTCTCTTTCTGGGCCTGGGGAGGGGAACCAATGCTCTATTTGCCCATGTGAAAAGGAGCCATTTTTACAGTAGCATTGCAATAACTCCCAGAGACCTTTTCTTCCTTCCTTTTTTAGTCTGCATCACACTAAAATAACATATTACATTTTGACCAAACTATGACTTTTAAACCTACAAAGCTTCAACAGCTTCTGCAGATCAGCTTTCAGCCCTCCTACAAGCAATCTATATGCTACCCAAGAATAACAAACAATAAATTTACCATCATCTCCCAACAGGATTGCCAGGTCTTTTACAAATGCTATACAAGCCCTGGAATTCACAGAGAATATCAATGAGCCTACCCATGAAAAGGGAAACCTTCTTGACCTCATCTTCATCTCAAACCGCACTCAGGTATACGTACTACTATCAGTCAAAATATCTTCAGATCATAAGACTGTCTCCTTTTTTCTACCCCAGAGCCTAACCTGCAGATCCAGACATCCACCCACACATACACCTTGCCAGACAAGGTTCAAAAGATGGGAAAAGGAAAACTTTATACAGACAATAATCCCCCAGTTTAAACAGGACTCACACCACCTAGACACTCCCATTCAAGGAAACTCCCTAGAAAACATGCAAGAGCAAACTGGTACACTACAGAGCTAAGGGACAAAAAGCATATACTCAGAAAAATAGAGAGAAGATAGAGATATGACCATGCTACAAGAGTACCAGAACACAATCGTGGGGAAGTTCTAGCAACTCCACTGACTGACCTTTTCAATGCCTCGTTGGAGTCGGGAGTGGTGCCAAAGGACTGGAGAGAGGCTCATGTGGTGCCTTTACACAAAAGCAGAAGTAAGGATGTGGTTGAAAACTACAAGCTGCTGAAAGAGAAAATAGTGAGGTTTCTGGAGTCCAGCGGATTACAGGATCCGAGGCAGCATGGATTCACCAGAGGCAGGTCTTGTCAGACAAATCTGATTGATTTCTTTGACTGGGTGACCAGGGAGTTGGACCGAGGGAGAGCTCTAGATGTGGTATATTTAGATTTCAGTAAAGCCTTTGACACTGTTCCTCACAGGCGACTTATAAACAAACTGAGCACCCTAGGGATGGACCCTAAAGTTACTGCTTGGGTTAGAAATTGGTTGAGTGGGAGGCGACAAAGAGTACAAGTAAATGGAGCTCACTCTGAGGAGAAGGATGTTACCAGTGGTGTGCCCCAGGGATCTGTCCTTGGTCCGATTCTTTTTAACATCTTTGTTAGTGATATAGCGGAAGGGCTGTCGGGTAAGGTTTGCCTCTTTGCAGATGATACCAAAATCTGCAATAGAGTAGACACCCAGGAAGGTGTAGATAACATGAGGAGGGATCTAGCTAAGCTTGAAGAATGGTCTAGAATTTGGCAGCTGGGATTTAATGTTAAAAAATGTAAGGTCATGCATTTAGGCTGCAGCAATCCAAGGGAGCAATACAGTATAGGAGGTGAAGTACTTTGTCCACTAAAGAAGAGCGGGACCTAGGCGTGGTTGTGTCTGATGATCTTAAAGTAGCTAAACAGGTAGAAAAGGCGACGGCAAAAGCTAGAAGGATGCTTGGGTGCATACGGAGAGGAATGGCTAGCAGAAAAAAGGAGGTGATAATGCCTCTGTATAAGTCTTTGGTGCGACCTCATTTGGAGTATAGTGTGCAATTCTGGAGACCGCACCATCAAAAGGATGTGAACAGGATGGAGTCGGTGCAGAGGGTGGCTACTAAAATGATTAGTGGGCTTCATTATAAAGCATATGAGGACAGACTTAAGGATCTTAATATGTACACCTTAGAGGAAAGGCGGGATAGAGGTGATATGATTGAGATGTTTAAATACCTCCGTGGCATAAATGTTCAGGGAGAGAGCCTCTTTCAATTGAAAGCAAGTTCTGCTACGAGGGGACATGGGATGAGGGTGAAGGGAGATAGATTCAGGAGTGGTATGCGGAAATATTTCTTTACGGAAAGAGTAGTGGATCCATGGAATAGTCTCCCGGTGGAGGTTGTAGAGATGAGGACAGTAGCTGAATTCAAAAAAGCATGGGACCAACACAGAGGATCTCTAAAGGTAAAAAGTGAACTGTTGTAGTTGTTGTTATGGAAGGACAGACTAGATAGGCCATGTGGTCTTTTTCTGTCATCATGTTTCTATGTTTCTGTTTCTATGTTTCAATCAATGATATAAAAAGAGAGTACTACTCCAGACTTATCTTAGCGTCCATAAACAGCCCCAGAGAGCTATTTGACTTAGCAAAATCTTTACTTAAGAACCCGAACCAAACAACAACCAACCTATAGCATCCCAAGTAATGGCAGACAATCTACAATCAAAGACTAACAGAACTTCAACAACAGAGGGAGAGGGAGGAATGGCTCAGTGGTTGGGACAGGTTACCTCAGGCCAGAGGGCCAGGGGTTCAATTCCCACATGAGGACAAGCAACCTCAGGCCGGAGGGACTGGGGTCTCTAGTCCCATGGCCACTCCTTGTGGCCTTGGGCAAGCCACTTAACCCTCCATTGCCTCAGGTACACTTAGATTGTGAGCCCTTCAGGGACAAGAGAATAAAAAGTACCTGTTAGTATATATGTAAAACCACACTGATTCTAAAGAGCATGGTATAAAAAATAAATAAATAAATAAATAAACATCAACTATGCCCAATAGCCACACATCTACACCCCACCTCTGGCACACCTTCCAAGATACCTTCCCACAACAACTAGAGAATATTATCACTAGCCTCAACACTACTACGTCATACCTTGACCCATGTCCAGTAAGCTGGATCAAACTAGCCCATATTGACCTAATCCCCACCATCCTCAGAATCACCAAGCTCTCACAACCCAAGCTGCATGCCAACTGTGATAATGAGAGTTGTGCAGAGCCCATGGAAACACAGGATAGTGGTGACTATTGTCACCAGTAACCCTCCCCAGAGGCAAAATCATGGGGGTAGGTCAGCCTGGGCGTGTCCAAACCTAGCAAGAAGGATAGTGCGGTTGGCCCTGCACTGCCTTCTGGGTATTGTAGTCCCTCTTACTAAGCAAGGAATGAGTTGTAGTCGAGTGGAGTTAGGCAAAAGACAGGATTTTATTTCCCCTTCCAGGTGGATTCATTGCAAGAAAAACAAGAACAAAAATGACCATACTTCTGGTACAAAAATGAAACGAAACAGGAACAGAAACAGCTTCTATCTTCAGCTCACATAAACAATTAGTTGAACAAAAATGTAACTGCAGCAGTCACTTTTCTCAAAGGCAAACTCTCTTGCTTTCAGTGCTGTTTCACCAAAACTTTTAAACAGCTATTCTAGCATAGAGACGTGACATGGTCTGCTACAGACAGCGTACAATCCATTTCTTCTTCTGGGGTTTGTTCCATAAGAAATTCTATTGGCATTTCTTCACACTCACCCCCAGCTAAGAATTCTTGTGGATTATTATACGTCCCTCCAAAGAGCAGTCTCTCTTCACTGCCTCGAGACTTCCCTTCTCCCGTTGCTACAGAGCAGGGTGGAAGATTACCACATATACTGGAGTTTGCTATAGGAGAGCCCCACAAACTCTGGCAGTTACAGGGAAAACTTTTACATTCCGTTTCTCTTCTATAAGGTTTATACAGCCTACCTTCCAACTTTCACGCACAGGAACCTCTCAGCACAGCTGGGTCAATAAGGCTTTCACAGCACGGCTGCGTTCTCCTGCCTTTTACCCTTTGCTTTTTATTTTTATTTATTATTTATTAACAGCTTTTATATACCGCACTTTTGTCATCAGCGCGGTTTACATTTTAACAACTTTGTACTTAAGCATTAAACATATGTCAAGTTTACAAGTAACAGGAAATGAACATGGATAACAGGGATTAAGAATAACAAATATTTCTCTCTGACATATAAATGTCCTCTGGCCAGGACGTCTCTGCTTCACTGGACCTGCAGCTTTCAACTTGGACACTTTCCTCTGGTCCCTTTCTCCAACTGGTTCCCCAACCAGTCCTCCGACCAAGGCTTCCTTCAGTCCTGCAGCTGGGTCTCTCATCAACCCTCCTGCTGAGACTCCTCCTGGTTCTGAGTCCTCTCCTTGCCCTCTCTGTTCCTGTTCTTGCTCTCCTTGTTCTTCCTCTTGCTGCTCTCTCACTATCCTCAGGTGAGTAATTTTTACGTACGTGTGTCCTAGGGCTTAACTGCACCCCGCCCTCATCCAGCTGCCTCTCATTACACACTGAGCTCGGGACTTGTTTGCAGTTTGGGCATGTTCTCTCCCCTCATGACACTCTTTGTTTACGTTGCTCATGGCAACCCTGGGCCATGTGCTTTTCTATGCTGTCAGTTTCAGACACACATTCTTCAGCTTCACCCAGATCCATAGCTTCTGGAAGATCCACTACATTACACTATGTCTTTAAGACAAGAGACAGGCAAGCTTTTCAGAGGGCTAAAGCTACAGCCAAGAAAAAGAAACACGTACTTGCTGAGGCTAAGCCACGCCCAAGCCCCAACGTGAGTGCAGGCTTGGACTCTAATGACAACCACCTGTGCAGAGATGAGGGTGTGGTAGCTAGGAAGCAGCTTTTTAAACCTGCTTCAGTGCAGAGAGAGACAGCAAGAGAAGAAGGAAGGACGAAGGAAGGAGAAAGGAGAAAGGAGCAGCAACAGGAAGGAGCAAGGAGATGGGTGAAGTTTAACTCCACGTGGGAGAAACAGTTCCAACAGCAAAGGAAGCAATCCTTGGATGGAAGGTATGTCTGAGCCAGAGACTGGCAGATGTATAGCTGGGGAGGTTGCTGAAGAGCTGGAACAAGGTGCAGTGCAGTGTGTGCAAGAGACAGTTCAGAAAACCCAAGCTGCCAGAAGGGGGGTGAAAGCTGTTACAAACGAACGTAACCAAGACCCAGCCAAAGGCAGAGACGTAGTACTGAACACAGCTGAAGCAGTTAAGCTTTTGTTCCAGGGAAAGAAGCCCCACACTCCTGATACAGCCAATGCTTACCAGGGAGAGCAGTTCTGGAAAGGACTTTTGAACTTTCTACAGAATAGTAAGTTGGAAAACATCGTTGAAAATCCTGAAAGAGATAAGCAATTTGCAGAACAGGAAGGTATGCAAATTGACACTCTTGAGTCAGATTCAGTGTATGATGAATCACCGATGGATTGTTCTTTTTGCATGAGGGAAATTGAAAGCTGCTAGAAAGGGCTGTAAAAAGAACCTTTTTGAAGAGCAATTTTTCCTTAGCCAGGAAAGTGCTAAGACCTTCTTTAAGCTAAAGAACTTTGCTAAGAACAGAAGTTGAATTAAAGCAGCATTATTGGAAAATGACCAGAATTTACCTATGCTGAGATGTGTACTGAATACAGCTGTCGTGTTTAAAGAAGTATTTCAGTTCTTTAACTTCACATGTACTTTTGTTTCTGTAAGTTTTTCTGTTTTGGAGAATAATCCTTTTACCTGCGTTATCATTGAATTTAATGCGTGGAAAGAACCCAAAAATTAATTTCTTGTTTTTGCCTTAAACAACCCCAGTGGTCACACACTACTTTGTCTTTAATGAAAAACACTACAAGTCCCAGGATTCCTTGCTGGAGACAAAAATAGTTTTATTTGAGGACAAATATGGTAGCCCTTTGCCTATGAGCCACCAGGCCCAGGCAGGGGGTCACGACAAGTGGCGTAGTTAGAACATAAGAACATAAGATATGCCATACTGGGTCAGACCAAGATCCATCAAGCCCAGTATCCTGTTTCCAACAGTGGCCAATCTAGGTCATACGTACCTAGCAGTATCCCCAAAAGACAAAGGTTCCACAATGCTTGTATTGGGTCAAGCATTGATATCCTGGGTCCCTTTTTAATAATGGTTTATGGACCTTTCCTCCAGGAACTTATCCAAACCTTTTTTAAACCCAGCTACACTAACAGTTCTTACTACATCCTCCGGTAACAAATTCCAGAGTTTGATTACACGTTCAGTGAAAAAATATTTTCTCTTATTTGTCTTAAATAGTTTACCCTGTAGCTTCATTGCATGTCCCCTAGTCTTTCTATATTCTGATAACGTAAACAATTGATCTACGTTTACCCGTTCCACTCCATTCATTAATTTATAGACCTCTATCTTATCTCCCCTCAGCCGTCTCTTTTCCAGGTTAAAGAGCCCTAACCTCTGTAGCCTCTCTTCATAGGAGTAGCCTTCCATCCCCTTTACCATTTTGGTGGCTCTTTTCTGTACCTTTTCTAATAACGCTATATCCTTTTTAAGATACGGCGACCAAAGTTGCACACAATATTCAAGGTGCGGTCGTACCATGGAACGATACAGAGGCATTATAATATCCTTTGTTTTATTTTCCATTCCTTTCCTTATGATACCTAGCATTCTCTTTGCTTTCTTGGCTGACGCTGCACACTGGGCGGAGGGCTTTAACATGTTATCCACAATGACTCCTAAATCTTTTTCCTGGGTGGTGGTTCCCAATGTGGAACCTTGCATCCTGTAACCATAGTGTGGGTTGTTCTTTCCTAGGTGCATAACTTTGCACTTGTCCACATTAAATTTCATCTGCCATTTGGATGCCCAGTCTTCCAATTTATCCAGATCCTCCTGCAGTTTTCCACAGTCCTCTTGGGTTTTAACAACTTTAAACAGTTTTGTGTCGCCTGCAAATTTGATAACCTCACTCGTTATTCCCTTTTCCAGGTCATTTATGAATATGTCAAATAGTAGCGGACCCAGTACAGATCCCTAGGGTACTCCACTAGTCACCTTTTTCCATTGGGAAAATTGGCCATTTAGCCCTACCCTCTGCTTTCTATCTTTTAACCAGTTCCTGATCCACAATAGTACACTGCCTCCTATCCCATGACTTTGTAGTTTTGCCAAAAGTCTCTGATGAGGGACCTTGTCAAAGGCTTTCTGAAAGTCCAGATATACTATATCAACTGACTCACCTTTGTCTACCTGTTTATTCACACCTTCAAAAAAACATATCAGATTAGTGAGACAAGATCTTCCTTGTCTAAAGCCATGTTGGCTGTCTCCCATTAGGCCATTACTATCCACATGCTGTGTAATTTTGTTCTTTATGATGGTTTCTACCATTTTCCCCGGTACTGATGTCAGGCTCACCAGTCTGTAATTTCCTGGATCACCCCTGGAACCCTTTTTAAAAATTGGCGTTACATTAGCGATCTTCCAATCTTCAGGTATTACAGATGATTTTAATGAAAGTTCACAGATTACTAATAGCAGGTCTGCAATCTCATATTTCAGTTCTTTCAACACTCTTGGATGTATACCATCCGGTCCAGGTGATTTGCTACTATTCAGTTTATCAAATAGTTGTAATACATCTTCCCGGTGTAGTGATATTTCTCTCAATTCCTCTGCAGTATCACCTTTAAATACCACTTTGGTCTTGGGTAACATCCCTACATCTTCCTCAGTAAAGACCGAAGCAAAGAATTCATTCAGTCTCTCTGCTATAGCCTTGTCTCCTTTTACTGCCCCTTTTACCCCTCTGTCATCTAATGGTCCAATTGACTCTCTCACAGGCCTTTTGCTACGAATGTACTTGAAAAAGTCTTTGTTTCGTGTTTTTGCTTCTGTAGCAAGTTCCTTCTAAAATTCTCGCTTTGCCTGCCTTATCAATGCTTTGCATTTAACTTGCCAGTGCTTGTGCTGTTTCCAGTTTTCTTCGTTTGGCTCTTTTTTCCATTTCCTGAAAGATGCTTTTTTGGCAGCAACAGCCTCTCTGACCTCACCTTTAAACAATGCTGGCAGTTTTTTGGACTTTCTTCCACTCTTCTTAATGCGTGGAATATAGTTGGTCTGGGCTTCCAGGATAGTATTTTTAAACAACACCCAAGCTTGATGCAAGTCTTTAACCTTTGCAACTGCTCCTTTTAGTTTTTTCTTAACTATATTCCTCATTTTATCATAGTCTCCTTTTCGAAAGTTAAAAGGTAGTACTGTGGATTTCTTTACTATCCCTCCTCCACTAATTAAATCAAACACGATCATGCTATGATCACTATTGCCAAGTGGTCCCAACACCCTTATTTCTTGCACCAGATCTGGTGTTCCACTAAGGACTAGATCCAGTATGGCTTCCCCTCTGGTCGATTCATGAACCAGCTGCTCCAAGAAGCAGTCATTTATTTCATCTAGAAACTTTATCTCCCTAGCATGTCCCGCTGTGACACTGAGCCAGTCGATACCGGGGTAATTGAAATTGCCCATTATCACTACTCTGCTGTAACGTTTGTTAGCTTCCTTGATCTCTTTAAGCATTTCATCATCCATTTGTTCATTCTGGCCAGGCGGTCGATAGTACACCCCCACTGCCATCACCTTCCCCTTCATACATGGAATTTCAATTCATAGAGATTCTACAGCAAATTTTGTTTCCTGCAAAACTTTAATCCTTTCTGACTCAATGCCCTCTCTAACATAGAGCGCAACCCCTCCTCCAATTTGATCAGTTCTATCATTATGATATAGTTTGTATCCAGGTATCACAGTGTCCCACTGGTTGTCCTCCTTCCACCATGTCTTTGAGATTGCAATCATATCTAACCTCTCATTTAGTGCTATATATTCTAACTCTCCCATCTTATTGTTTAGACTTCTAGCATTTGCATACAAGCATTTCAGAGACTGTATTTTATTAATATTAATCTAGTTATTGGTAGGCATGGGTAATTTGGAATCTTTACACTCTGTCTGCACCATACTCAAGGGCATTTGGGCTACTTTACTCTTTTTTGTAACCTCACTGCTTTCGGTAGTATCCTTCAAGGATACCGTCTTCCGAACCATGCACTCTTGGGCGACTGTCGGCTTTCCCCTATTTTCTAGTTTAAAAGCTTCTCTATCTCCTTTTTAAAGGTTAATGCCAGCAGCCTGGTTCCATCCCGGTTAAGGTGAAGCCCATCCCTTCGGAAGAGCCCCTCCTTTCCCCAGAATGTTCCCCAGTTCCTAACAAATCCAAAACCCTCATCCTTGCACCATTGTCTCATCCACGCATTGAGACTCTGGAGCTCTGCCTGCCTTTTGGGTCCTGCACGTGGAACAGGAAGCATTTCGGAGAATGCTACCCTGGATGTTCTGGATTTCAACTTCCTACCTAAAAGCTTGGCAGGATACTTGGATCTACGCATGCGCTGAGGATTCCAAGCATCAGGAATTGGCACAGGAATTAAATTTGCTGCAAAGCCGTGCAGAGGAGCATGTGGAACTAAAGCGGAGTAATCAGGAAGAGTGCAGACACCTATCCTTTGTGAGAAACCTGAAGCTACACCGGTATCAGGTAACCTGTACCTAACTTGGGTTATTTACGGATACTAGACAGGGTGTAGAAATCTAGCCTGGAAAAGGTCACAAAGGAGTAGTGCACAGGGTATTGTGATACCGCATTTGGGTGGTGTTCCTTTCTTTTTCTTCTCTTCACAGAATAAAAGAGGACTATGGATTTCCAGGAGACGCTTCGATGGATGGCGGGCCAGTTCGAAAAACAAAGAGAAATGTCTTTGCAAGCGCAGGAGCAAGCAGCGGCACAAATGCAGGCCTAGCAACAACTGCTCTTAGAAAAGATGGAGGTATGGATAGCGAACCAGAAGAAGGAGCCGGATCCAGCTATGCCTCCACCAGGTTCTACAGAACTGTTTCGTTCATGTACACTAGGACCACACACTAGTGGGACATTTAGCTTTGGACAGTTGTCTGATAAGGATGATATAGACGATTTTTTGGAAGCCTTTGACCGAGTAGCCCACATAATTGGGTGGCCAAAAGACCAATGAGCCGTACGCCTGGCCACGTCCCTCACGGGTGAGGCCTTGGCAGCGTACCGAGCCATGCCTGCGGCACTCGCAAACAATTATGAAGAATTTAAAAAAGCCATTAGGGACAGGTTAGGACTAACTCCCTTGGTGTATCACCGTTTGCTAAGGAGCACAAATTTGAGGCCTGGCGAAACACCAAGAGCGTTATGCCAGAGAGTTAAGAGTCTGGTGTTAAAATGGTTAGTTCCAGAGGGAAAGACAATAGACTCTATAATTGATAGTATTGTATTGGAACAGTATATGGCCGCAGTCCCACAAGAAGTGCGTACCTTCATGATATTACAAAATTGCCAAAACACACAAGAAGCGACATTGCTTACAAAGCGTTTCATGGAGGCTGAAGTGGCTGCTCAAGAGAAAGGCAGTGCTTCTGGGTTGGCAATTCAAGCATTATCAGAAAGAAAGGGAAGGCCCAAGGATGATGTTGAAAAAGTGTGCATGCCTATGTTAAAGAGCAATTATGTAAAACGAAAATGCTTTAAATGTGGTAGTGAGGTTAATTTACTTAAAAATTGTAAATCAAAAACAGCACTGATAACTGCAGACACGAAATAAATCAGAGAGGGTTTTCTTATATCTGTAAGAGTACAGGGTGTTGTTGCAGAGGCTTTACTGGACTCTGGATCGGATCAAAGTATGATATCCAGAAAGCTTTGGCAACAAATTGAATCCCAGGATGGGGCAGTCCCACTCAAGTCAGATGGATCTGTAAAGATAAGGTGCATTCACAGGTCAGCATCCCCTTACCCTGTATATAAAGTTTCAGTGAAAGGGTTAGGAGTGGAAAAAGAAATCCCCGTAGCTGTTGTACCCAGATTGCCACATGACTTGGTATTGGAGAGGGACTGGCCACAATTTCAGAAGGGTTTAAAACAGGGTTTGCAGTCAGCAGAAGGCATGATCTCCACAAGAGCTCAGTCGAAGTCCCTAGAGGGAAGCGATGAACCTCCAGATAGAGAGTTAGAGGATCTTCCGTCCCACGAAGATCTAATAACTGCCCCAGTGATTAAGGATAAGAAAGGAAAAGGGGAAAAGCATCGGGAGAGACAGACCCGATCCCAGAATAGAGCTGAGGTACAAGCCGGGCAAGGGTTACCTTGGGTCCCAGCCGAATTGATGGACAAATTCCCATCCTTCCCTAAAGAGCAGCAGGCAGATCCAGCTCTTACACGGGCCTTCGAGTATGCCAAAAGTGGAAGGGATACCCTGCCTAGGTTTCTTCTAGATGGGGAAATTCTGTATAGGGAAAGTCTAGATCCACATACTGGGAACAAACGTAAACAGCTTGTAGTACCTACAACATTTAAAACCCTAGTCTTAAGGCTTGCTCACGATCACCCCATAGGGGGGCACAAAGGGATACAGGGAACACTGGACCAGATATTAGCATATTTTTACTGGCCAGGTGTCTTTAAGGAAACTTCCAGATTTTGTGAATCTTGTCCGTCTTGCCAACGGGTAACCTCGGTTCGGCCAACAGAGGTACCAATGTTACCCGTACCGGTAATTTCAGAACCCATTCACAGAGTAGCTATGGACATAGTAGGTCCCATGATAAGGACACCCCGCGGATTCCAGTACGTGTTGGTCATGGTGGACCAAGCCACAAGATTTCCGTGGGCTGTACCTCTATGAAGTATATCCGCCAAAACAGTAGCAGCAGAAGTGATAAAGCTGTTTTGTGAGGTAGGATTTCCTAGGGAGGTGTTGACCGATAGGGGCAGTAATTTTATGTCCAAATATTTAGCTCAGTTCTGGGATGCGTTTGGAATTAAGCATGTAAAGACCGCCGCCTACCATCCGCAGTCAAATGGACTAGTGGAGAGGCAGAATCAAACTTTAAAGAAAATGTTGAGACGAAGTTTAGAAGGTAACATGACGGAATGGGACACCATGCTTCCTTTCGTCCTATACGCTTGTAGGGAACGAAAGCAGGCATCCTTAGGGACCTCGCCGTACGAATTAATGTATGGGCGGCCCCCATGAGGTATTTTAGATATACTAAGGGAACAGTGGGTGGAACCCGGGATAGAAGAAATAGGGGTGCCTCAGTTTTTGAGGGATTTAAGAGGCCGATTATCTCGAACCTCTCAAGTAGCCGAGGAGAATTTGAGAGCCAGTCAGTTAAGACAGAAAAGTTACTATGACCGGAATACAAAACCTCGCCAGCTGGCTATAGGCGAGAAAGTAATTGTAATGGTGACAGGGGCCACTCCAAAATTTGAGAGCCAGTGGAAAGGGCCCTATAGAGTGGTAAAACCGGTAGGCCCAGTGTCATACTTAGTGGACAACAGGAGAGGCTGCCAACAGGTTTACCATGTAAAGGTGTTAAGGCCCTGGCACGAGAGAGTAGCGTTAGCACAGGTGGCCGTAGTAAACCTTAGAGCACAGAATGGGAACAGCAACACTAATAGCCTAGCAAGAATTACGAGCTGTGCAGATAGTGTTCAACCAGCCTGTAATATCTTAAGGGGGGGAATGTGTGATAATGAGAGTTGTGCAGAGCCCATGGAAACACAGGATAGTGGTGACTATGTCTTTAAGACAAGAGACAGGCAAGCTTTTCAGAGGGCTAAAGCTACAGCCAAGCAAAAGAAACACGTACTTGCTGAGGCTAAGCCACACCCAAGCCCCAACGTGAGTGCAGGCTTGGACTCTAATGACAACCACCTGTGCAGAGATGAGGGTGTGGTAGCTAGGAAGCAGCTTTTTAAACCTGCTTCAGTGCAGAGAGAGACAGCAAGAGCAGAAGGAAGAACGAAGGAAGGAGAAAGGAGCAGAACAGGAAGGAGCAAGGAGATGGGGGAAGTTTAACTCCATGTGGGAGAAACAGTTCCAACAGCAAAGGAAGCAACCCTTGGGTGGAAGGTACGTCTGAGCCAGAGACCGGCAGATGTATAGCTGGGGAGGTTGCTGAAGAGCTGGAACAAGGTACAGTGCAGTGTGTGCAAGAGACAGTTCAGAAAACCCAAGCTGCCAGAAGGGGGGTGAAAGCTGTTATAAACGAACGTAACCAAGACCCAGCCAAAGGCAGAGACGTAGTACTGAACACAGCTGAAGCAGTTAAGCTTTTGTTCCAGGGAAAGAAACCCCATGCTCCTGATACAGCCAATGCTTACCAGTGAGAGCAGTTCTGGAAAGGACTTTTGAACTTTCTACAGAATAGTAAGTTGGATAACATTGTTGAAAATCCTGAAAGAGATAAGCAATTTGCAGAACAGGAAGGTATGCAAATTGACACTCTTGAGTCAGATTCAGTGTATGACGAATCACCGATGGATTGTTCTTTTTGCATGAGGGAAATTGAAAGCTGCTAGAAAGGGCTGTAAAAAGAACCTTTTTGAAGAGCAATTTTTCCTTAGCTAGGAAAGTGCTAAGACCTTCTTTAAGCTAAAGAACTTTGCTAAGAACAGAAGTTGAATTAAAGTAGCATTATTGGAAAATGACCAGAATTTACCTATGCTGAGATGTATAATGAAAACAGCTGCCGTGTTTAAAGAAGTATTTCAGTTCTTTAACTTCACATGTACTTTTGTTCCTGTAAGTTTTTCTGTTTTGAAGAATAATCCTTTTGCCTGCGTTATCATTGAATTTAATGCGTGGAAAGAACCCAAAAATAAATTTCTTGTTTTTGCCTTAAACAACCCCAGTGGTCACACACTACTTTGTCTTTAATGAAAAAAACTACAAGTCCCAGGATTCCTTGCTGGAGACAAAAATAGTTTTATTTGAGGACAAATATGGCAGCCCTTTGCCTATGAGCCACTGGCCCAGGCAGGGGGGTCACGACACAACCAACCTTAAATATGCCTCTGTTCACCCAATAATTTAAAAAAAAAATGGACCCTACTACTCCATCCTCATAACATCCAATTTCTAGCCTATCATTCCTAGCAAAAATTATTGAAAAGATGGTACAACTTCAACTTCTAGAACAAGTCAACCAGTATGCCCTTCTTGACCTTCAACAATACAGCTTCGGGCCTCATCACGGGGTAGAGACGCTCCTAACAACCCTACTGGACAGACTTATACAAGGTATCCAGAAACCAAGGTAAGGTTTTATATGCTTGTTCCTAGACATAAAATCTACATTTGATTCACTCCCTCATGGTGCACTACTCTGCTACCTTCAAGACATAGGAATTTATGGTACAACACTAAAATGGTTTACATCCTACCTAACAGACCGAATACAACAAGTAAAATCCACAGGAATCACCTCAACCCCATTCCTGCTCAAACAAGGCATACCAAAAGTGTCCTCACTAACAGCACTACTCTTTAACATCTTCATTCCACCTATATGTTCAATAATACAGGCTCACAATGTATTATATCACATATACGCGGACGATATTATGATCTACTTGCCCTTCTCCGTTTTAGAGGCCTATTACACAACCCAATCTCACAATGGCTCGCTGATTATAACCTGTCAACCTTAGCAAAAGAGACATCCTTTTTATCACCAGAGACACAGTCTTCCTTCCACCAACACATATTAAACTAGCCGATGCACAAATTCAGGTTAAATCAGAAGTGCGCTACCTGGGGATAATTTTGGACCAATACTTAACCCTTCAAGCTCACATCAACAACACCATCAGACTAGCTTACCAGATGAAGACTGCCCAACACCTATGTACCCTACTAAATCCTCATGACTTCCAGACTCTATTCCAAGCTCTGGTATTTCCATACATAGACTTCTGCAGTATCCTCCTACAGGGCCTACCAGACTATCTGATCCACCCTCTGAGGCTAGCTCAGAAGACTGCTGCACAGATATTATATGGTGCCCCTAGACTGAAACAAATAATAACACTACTCAAAGATCTTCACTGGCTGCCTATCCTGGTCTGCATAAAATACAAGGTCATTCTCACTATTTTCAAAATATACAATTAGCTCTCATCTACTTACCCTCAATCACTAATACATAAAGAGCCCAATTCCAGAAAATGTATGCCTGATCTGTGGGCATGGCCAAATTGAAGACGGGGCTGATTCAAACCTGATTCTGCAACCGTGGGAATGAACATGCCTGCAATTCCAGAATCGAGGATTAGAACGCTGCAGGCACGGTATGCACAAACTTGTATGGAGCAACACAGGCCCTCACTGACAGTACGGCACCAGGGTATACACAGCTAATGGCCCTGACATCCACGCGCTCAGTGTATGCTGCTACGATGTATGTTTCAGATCCTAGCCGTGCATCACCTCAGCTCCTCCCCTCACCGATAGTGGTGTGCTTATGCCAACTGCACATGAACACGGCTGATACGGACATGCAGGTCTGTTGCATGGCCAGCACACTGCCAAGTAATCTCAGTGACCGCAAAGATATTATGCCAAAGTCAGTCTGAAAGTAGTATATTTGTCATGACGTACCCAGCAGTGGAATGAAATCTTCAGGTACAGCACACAGACATATCCTTGCTTAGAAGTGAGGTTCACGACTGTCACGGTATCCACAAAACTAACTCATTTGGAGAAACTGCCTCCAGTAAAATTAGACTCCAGTGGATATGATGCAGACAAATCTCTGAGTCCTGCCCTTATTTCACCATTCTGCTGGTATAACAGGGACTTCCAGGGGAAGCACTAAGTATGTAAAGGGGCCCTCCCTGAGTATGCTTTATGCATCTTGCCGACTTACCATGCCCCCATTCCGCTCCGTCCACCCTTGTCCTCTGATCCCCATGCTAGCGGCATGTATCTGCAGGGCTGCGGGGTTCCAGAATATGCTATGGACATTTTCACTTGCAGGATGTCTACCATGCACATTTATCTGGCTTATTTCTGTTCTGGAATGGCCCCCAAAGTACCAAATAATAGACCAAGAAGAAAAAGCATGCAATCTACTCTCACTGTCCCCCCCCCCCCCCCTGCCCACAGGACAAGTACACAAACAACATCAAAGAGAGCTGTCTCGCTCTACGCACCAAACATTTGGAACGAACTCCCTCAAGACATATGTACCACACAAGATCTCAGCGTATGTCAAAAGACTAAAACTCACCTATTCAGGGAATACTATGGGACCTAATACCAGATAACACCCCCTCACAACCCACACCTACACTCAACCATCCCCTCTCCCCCTCCCCCTCCCCTTTCCAATGATCCAGTATTTGGAATGTTTAAATGTTACGATTAGTTCACAACGTGCAAATTGGTTAAACAAGTTCCACTTTGTTATGTTTACTTTATGTTTTCACTCTGTTCAATCTAACTCCTAATGTACTGTTCCAAACTTTAGGAGCATATGTCATGTTCTCTGTGACCTGCTTTGACTGTAAGATAAAAACAGTTAAATAAATAAATAAGCTCTGAGAAGAACCATACAACTGTGTGTAAGGCAATGGGACGTGTCCTAACATACGGAGGTCACACAAACGAGTTTCCTATTAGTATCATAAGCATAGAAAATCATTTGGGAAAACCGGTCTTTTACCTAGGTATTTTCCGTTGTCTCATGTATCAATATTTCCATAAAAAGTGGCATGATAGAAAGGTCGTTTAGGTGCCATCTAGGGTGTCCAAGTCAAATGCCTGAAATTCCTTTGGAGGGGCAGTAAATACATTGTAAAATCAACCTATTTCTTCCCCAAAAGATAAATGTCTCCGCCAACAGACACGTGCAGGGAAAGGGCTAATTTTAGAAAAGTTCACGTGCAAAATATACATGCCTGTGCAGACTGGAAACATAGACATCACCACAACAGTATTTCAGAATGTACACGTGTATTTGTCACCATAGACATGTCCCTGTCGGCCATTTTGCAAGCAGAGACGTGCAGTGGCACAGCAGCTCACAAAAAGACCTCTGTATTTATCTGTATACTTTTTGGAAGGGACAAAAATTATTACGGGGCATTCCTCTCTTCTCCCTACTGCACGTTTTCAAATGCCTGTCCATGTCCGGGAGCAGCTATAGACATAGATGTGACTGCTGGCGGTCATATCTATGCAGCACCCTTCTAAAATTAGATCTACATGTCAATCTTTAACAGACCGCCCTGGACACATGTCTACTATGTTCCCATGCGACAAAGACGTGATTGTGCCAGACACATGTAAATCTGGGCCTTTCTAAAATGGCTCTTGGAACGTGGATGTGACTGGCATATCTGGATGGGCATTTTCAGACGTGCAAATCACGAGCACAGCTTCTAATATGTTCCCCAAACTGTAGAGTGATACCAAGAATCAAATTCCTCCATATGACTGAAAACAAACTGTGTTTGACACTCCACACAAATAATGTTACGCATACTTTTAAAGCACCAGGTCACAGACTCCATGAACCACACCATCCTACCTGAAATGTATTCACACTACAACACAAGAATCACATAATCTTCTTCAGTGTTCTCACAGGACAAACAAGAACTCAAAGTGGCCATCAAGTGCAGGTCATATATCATCCATAAGTCTCATTTTTTGAAGCTAACTTCATGCTGAAGGTTCACTTTAAAGTATAATTCTTTATTTATATAAACTTAAATACCACCTCCCTGAACTCATGATCATTTTAGCAGTAAACAATAAAAAATAAAAAAATAAAATAAAATTATAATACAATGATAGTGCAAGGTGAATTTAAAAAGATAAAAATTTAGGGGCATGTTTACTAAAGTGTGCTAATAGCTAGCATGGGGTATACCGCACGCTAAGTGTACCATGCAGACCTTTAGCATGGGGCAGTGACATAAGAGTTCCACGTTAACTGCTTAATATGGGCTGAGGCAGTGACTTGGCGTGTCAGGGGGCGGAGTGTGGGTGTTGACAGTACATCGTGGTTAGAGTGGGCACTAACCACTATTGCTACCATTAGCGTGGGCACACTTGTTGCCTCCTCAATGGGCACAGGAAGTGAGAGTTAGGCGTGCTCAGTAGTTAATGCGCTGAGGCATGTCTCCTCGCGGTAACTGCAGGGGGACATGCCAGAAAAAGAACCCCGACAGTCAGCGCAGGTGTGCACCAGCTCCCACGTTCACTTTTGTGACTTAATGCGGTTCTTTATTTAATAGAAAGGGAAGGTAATTTTGTAACAGTCCACCAAACTTTGCATCGATTGCACCACATTTCAAAGGACACACAATCTCTGGAAATTATCCTACTGAAAACGCACTACATCTACGCCGCTGGTTAGGACAAATAACATTTTTGAGAAAATTTACAATCGTACTTTTAAAAATCCAAAAATACGCACAAAAGTCCAAAGCCTGACCTAACTGCATCCCCGGGGATGCCTCTGTTCACTGAGAATAAAAGCATATATATATGTTTTATAACAAGCTAGTTCAATACTGATTCATTATGTGTTGCAACAGCATTGAAAAATTATCATCCTATTGCCTGCTATCACAAATCAACTGTCTGAAGCACTGTACACAGAAAGCCGATAATAAAATCTAAAATCAGCAAATAACATAACAAAAACAAAAACACAGCCATAATGTCAAGATACACATATCAAACTGCTTCACCACAAGCAATTCATAACCAGTCTCACCACCTTTCTCTCCACTCCTCAGTCTCAACCAAAAACTAACCCCTAATAAAACTAAATTATAACTCATTTTTATTTTGTTGTTATAAACTGTGTTATGGTTCTTGCTTTTTCTTTTTCAACATATATTCTGCATCCACAGTGGGTGCAGAGCAGAACCAGGACATTCACCCACAGAAATCAATATTTAAAAAAAAAAATCAGATTCTGATCATCTCACTAACAACAACAACCGCTTTTCTCCAGTACCAGGCATATTGTGAACTAATAGAAACCCCTACAACAAAGAGCAAACCTACCATACCATATCAGCACAAACTTCCAAAACTCACATAAGGAGCCCATCCAAAAAAAACATCACTGTAAATGCTACATTGGGCCCTGGAACATCCATACACCTATTTGAAAAGCTGTACAAGTCAAATTACTACAGTACAGTATAGATATTTATGTTCAAACTCCATGTTAACAGAACACCTGACCTCAGTCACACACTCACAACATCGACCCTCACCAAGTACAAAATAAGATACCACAATCTATAATAAAAATAAAAATATGTAGACAAAATTTAAACTGAACCCCCAGGAAGCCAGAGTCCACATGCAGTGCAACATCAGATAAATAAGAGATGCAGTTCCCCAATACTGTGTAAAATATAAAGATAGCACAAAGTCCAATCACTAAGGGGCTTGTTTACAAAGCCGCGGTAGCGGTTTGCGATCGTAATCGGAGCCGCGGCCCCATTGATTTCAATGGGGCCGCGGCTGCGATCGCGATCGCGAACCACTACCGCGGCTTTGTAAACAAGCCCCTAAAATTAAATAAAATTATTTTTTCTACCTTTGTTGTCTGACGATTTTATTCTCTGATCATGCTGGTCCCGATCTGAGGCTTCTGCTTTCCTGTCTTCTCTTAGCTCTCTTTCTGTGGTCTATGGTCCATCTGCCATTTCTTATCTCTTTATTTATTTATTAATTTATTAATTTATTTATTTACATTCTCTTATATACCGCGCTATTCTGCATCAGTGCGGTATATAAGAGAATGTTTTGTTTTCTTCACTTCCTTCCATCAGCCTATATCCATTTCCAGTAACTCTCCCCAGTATCAGCCCCCTTTCCAGTCCTCCCCTCCCAGTACTTTCCAGTGTCAACCATCAGCTCCCTTCCAGGCTCCTCCCCATTAACTAGCCACCTACCACTCCCATCCCCAAGTGTCAGCTCCCTTCCAGTCCCCCTTCAGTACATCCCAGGTGTCAGCTCCATTCCAGCCCCATCCTTCCCCCATGTCAGCTCCCTTCCTGCCCCTTCCTTCCCCTGACAGACCCTCTCAGTATCTGCTCCCTTCCAGTCCTATTCTCCCATTCCTCCCATCAGCCCATTTCCAGTCCTAGCCCTCCCCCTAATCAGCCTATTTCCATTCTTAACCCCCATCATCCCATTTCCAGTTCTAACCCCTCGATAGCCCATTACTATTCCTATACCCTCCCGATCAGCCTATTTCTATTCTTAACCCCGCATCAGCCCATTTCCAGTTCTAACCCCCCCCCCCCCCAATAGCCCTTTACCAGTCATAGTCCCCTCCCGGTCAGTCTATTTCTATTCTTAACCCTCATCGGCCCATTTCCAGTTCTAACCACCCCCCGATAGCCCATTACCAGTCCTAGCCCCCCTCCTGATCAGCCTATTTCTATTGTTAACCTCCCCATCAACCCATTTCCAATCCTAGCCCTTCCCCCATCAGCCCATTACTATTTCCTGACCTGTGCTACCCCCCCCCCCCAGCCCAACCCAGCCTGACCTTCTCAAGGGAAATTGAAGAATAAAAAAAATGGTTGCAGAAGCTGCTGCTGTAGCGGCAGCAGCAGTATGAAGTGCCTCGCGGTCACCGCCTCCCTGAAGAGCCCTGACAGCTACCAGTCTCTCTCCCCCCCCACGCCAGCTCAGCTTTGCAAAGCCACGCAAAGGGAGAGTGTTTCCCTTTCCCCAGGCTCTGTTAAAGCTGAGCCCGCCGGCACTGATTGGAAACAGAAACAGGAAATGCTGTTTCCCATCATTGCTGGTGGGCTAAGCTTTAACAGAGCCGTGGGAAAGAGAAACACTCTCCCTCTGCGCAGCTCTGCAAAGCTGAGCCGGTGCGGGGGAGGGGGGGAGATTGGTAGCTGTCAGAGCTCTTTGGGGAGGTAGTGGCCAAGGGGCACTTCATACTGCTGCTGCAACCATTTTTTTTTATTTTTTGAAGGCCAAGTGAGGCAATCTTTTTTGGGGGCAATTTTTGCCGCCCCCAAAAAGTTGACTCCTGAGGCTACTGCCTCACTCGGCCTCATTATAGAGCCGCCCCTGACCCAGTCCCTTGGTGCCCTTATCTCTTCCCAAAGCTTTCAGTATCATTTCTATGCTGATGACTCTCAAATCTATCCTCACCTGAAATTTCTCTTACACTCCAAGCTCATAATTCTGTTTGCTTATCTGACATCACAGCTTGGATGTCTCATCGCCATCTGAAATTAAACATGGCTAAAACCAAACTTCTTATCTTTCCACCTAAACCCTCCTCCCCACTTCCTCCTTTTTCTATCACTGTTGACAATACTCTTCTTCCTGTTTCCTCAGCCCGCAACCTTGGGGTCATCTTTGACTCCTCCCTTTCCTTCTCCACACATATTCAACAGATTGCTAATACTTGTCATTTCTCTCTCTATAAGATTAACAAAATTTGCCCCTTCCTCTCTGAACACACAACTAAAACTCATGTTCACTCTTTAGTTACCTCCCGTCTTGTCTACTGCAACCTCCTCCTTGCTGGTCTCCCTCAGAGTCATCTCTCTCCTCTTCAATCTATCCAGAACTCTGCTGCGCAGTTCATCTTCCCCCAGCCCCGATACACTCACATAACCCCTCTTCTAAATCGCTTCACTGGCTTCCCTTCCATTTCCGTATCCCTTTCAAACTTCTCCTTCTAACATATGAATGCATTCACTCTACTGCCCCTCATTACCTTTCCTCTGTCCTCGCTCCCTATACCCCTCCTCGTGAACTCTGCTTCTCTTCTGGCTTTCTTCTCTCTATGCCCTTTTCATCTACTGCAAACTCCAGATTTTGATCTTTTCACCTTACTGCTCCTTATGCCTGGAACAAACTTCCTGTATCTTTATATCAAGTCTCATCTCTCTCCCTCTTCAAATCCATACTAAATACTTACCCCTTTGAGGCCGCCTTTGGATCCTAATCTCTTGTTCCCATTGTGTCTCCTCTCCCCATTGAACCTCTTATTTCTCTTGTGCTGTATGTCTTAATTAGGGACTGTCTTCGATACATGTTTGTACAGCGCTGCATTCGTCTTCCACCACTATATAAATGATTAATAGTAGTAGTCTAAAGGGCCCTTTTACAGAAGTGCGCCAAGTAGTTAACTCTTGTTTTCACGTGTGATAACTGTGTGCAAGGACTGAAAATAGCTGGTACTACAGGAGTATGGCAGTTACCATGCACTGATTTCTGATACATGAACTTATTTTATAGCACTACTGGGTGTGCGCAGTCCTGTACAGCGGTGATAAGTAGTCAAGTAAATTAGGCCCCTGCCCCAAAGAGGTTACAATCTCAGCGGATGTTAACAGTCTCAATTGTTATGTCCATTGTTATGCCAATTGTGTTTTTATGTTTTTATTGTGTTTTTATGTGATTGCATATTGATTTAAATGCTTTTACAGGCTAGGGGTATATAAGAGCTTTTTAAATAAATAAGAGAGAAACTGACATCCCCAGGATCACAAAGGCTATCAGCAGCGGAAGTTGGAATCGAACACTGGATTCCTTGTGACTTAGCACATTGCACTAACCAGCAGGCTGCGTCCTTGCCCCAGGGACTTAAACTTCTAACAGGACATACAGTACTGCCTAATAACCCTTCTACCTCTTGAAAACTTCTATTTTCGGCTGTGTCGATGGACTTCAAAAGAAATTTGTTGCCTCTAATGTTTGGGGAAAATACCTCTGAGGATATAGCTCTTGCTAAAGTTTTATACTGTGTAATAAAAGAGAAAGTTAATGTATCAAACAAGAGCTTAACTGCTCAATCCTACGGCATTACAGTTAGACCCAGATGAAGCATACAGGTGGGCAATTGTCGTGTCTCAATAAATGCGTTAGCCTAGAACAGTGGTTCTCAAGCCAGTCCTCTGGGACCCCCAGGCCAATCGGGTTTTCAGGATGTCCATGATGAATATGCATGAGACAGAGCTGCATGCACTGCTTCCATTGTATGCAGATCTATCTCATGCATATTCATTGGACTAGGGGTCCCAGAGGACTGGGTAAGAACCACTGGCCTGGAAGGTGTCATCTGACTGTCATTTTTGCTACTCCAGACTAACACGGCTACCCCTCTGCACATTTTCAAAACCTTTGTCAGTATGTCCATTAAAAAACTGGCCCACGGAGGAAGTGACGTCATCGACTGAAATGGCAGCATAGACAGAGAGCTCCGGAGGGTAGCTCAGGAATATAAAAATATTTCCCCTATCCGAGTGTGTGTTTCCCCGAGTTAACGAAGGAGTGGTGGAGGAAGGAACCCTGCTTCTCATGGCGACGAGAAAGAAAGCCGCAGACTTGAAGGAGTTTGCATATGGGGCAGCGAAAACTCCATCGGCTGAGAAGAAGATGGCGGGGCAAAGCGCGGGAACTGGTGAGGTGCCTGATCGGAGGGGGCAGCGGAGTGAGGTTCCAGCACAGGCGGAGACTCTGGTGCAAAATGTAACGAGAGTGGAACTGCAGGGTTGGTTCGGAGAATTAAAAACCGAAATGCAGGCAGTGCGGACGGAGGTCGGGGATTTGTGTGCAGCCTTGCGGGAGGAGATGTGTGAACTGGGACAGCGCTTTGAGGCTCAAGAGCAGCAGCTGAGCCGTTTGGAGGATCGGCAGTCCGCGGTGGAAGGCACGCTTAAGGAGTCGGAGGCGTGGAAAGACATGGTTATGCTTAAGTTGGAGGACCTGGAAAATAGGTCCCGACGGAACAACTTACGCCTACGAGGAGTGCCTGAAGAAAAAGAATTTGGGGACAGTGAGAAAGTGGCGTGCGCTATTTTAAAGACTGTGTTGCTGGAATCTGGGCCTGAGCTGCTGCAGGGGGAGTTGAACTTGGTTCGGGCCCACAGAGCCTTGGGCCCCAGTAGGCCTAATCGGCCACGGGACATAGTGTTGTGTCTGGCGGACTTCAAAATTAAGGAGAGGATCCTGACACTGATGCGTAATCGCCGGGATTTTATCTGGCAAGGATATAATATTCAGATTTACCCGGATCTGGCGGCTGGAACTCTGCAGCGGAGAAGGGAAATGCAGCCGGTCACAGCAATCCTGCGGAGGGACAATGTTCGGTACCGCTGGCTGTACCCCTTTGGCATCTTGTTTACAGTGGGGCTTAAGAACTGGAGGGCCCACACAGTATCGGAGGCACTGGCTGCGGTTAAAGGGGCGGGTTTGGGGTCTCCTCGGTCGCCAGTCCCGGAGGGCGGTAGTGGCAGAATGGAGAAGCCAGGGCCTCGGAGGAGCACCGTGGAGGGGCGCAGGCATCCGGTCGAAGCCGGTGAAGGGCCAGCTGGAGGCCTGATTGTGGAGGGAACTACATGAGAGCTCGGGGACTTCTAAAATTATTTGAATTGGGAGCGGGACCCTCCACGGGTTGATTCTGCCTTCTATTGATAGTAGTGTACCTGTTCGACATGTTTTTGGTATTTGTGTATACTGCGGTGTAGTTGATATTAGATGTTTGTTAATGGAGGGGGAGAGAGGGGGGGGGTGGGGAGGCAGGGGTAGATGGGGATGGGGGGAGTATATGGGGGAATGACGGTTAGTGGAGGGTAGTTGGGGAGGGGTGGCGGAGGGGGGGACTGTGGGGGGGGATGGGGGATGCGCAGAGGGGGCGGGGGGTGAGTTTAACTGGGAGCTGCCACGGGTTGATGAGCACTACTCCAAGGGAGACCTCCTGGAGGTGGAGGGGGAATTGGACGGGGGGGGGGAGGGGGGAGGGGAGAGGGACCTGGGGGGAGGGGGGGAGGGGGGGAGGGGGGGAGGGGGTGGGGCGGCGGGGGGAGGGGGGGATGGGACGCTCAGGGGGGCTGGATTGGGGAGTGGACGGGGGAGGGGGGGGGAGAAGGGGAGAATGGGGGGGGGACAAGAGTGGGGCAACAGAGGTTGACCATAGCCACGCTGAATGTGAGGGGGTTGGGCACCTGGCGGAAAGAGGCGTATGGTGGAGCGTGAAGGGGTTAGGTTGCAAGCGGATTTTATTTGTCTCCAGGAAACCCACCTGAAGGTAGGCCAGGAAAGGTTCTTGCAAACGCGGAGGTATCCCCGGGTGATGCTGGCTGGGCAGAGGGCGGAGGCTCGGAAGGGGGGGGTGGGCATTTTGGTGGGGGAGCAATGGGTAGATAAGGTGGTGGGGGAATATAGGGACAAACGGGGGCGGGCTGTGGGGCTTAAAATTCAAGTTGGGAGGGAACAGGTATGGGTGGTGAGCTTGTATGGCCCTAACGATAGGCAGGGAGAATTTTTTGTGCGTATGCAGGAGGAATTGGGGACGTTAAGTGACGCCCCCTTATAATTGGGGGTGATTTTAATTTGACGGTGAATCCCCGGGTTGATAATGGAGGGGGAAGTGGGTTGGGGCGGCGGGGGGACAGGGTGAAATTGCTTCATTTGAAGGAAAGGTTAGCGGTGGAAGATGTTTGGCGGAGTCAACACCCTGGGTGCAAGCAATACACTTTTTACTCGGCGCCCCATGGTACCTATAGTAGGATTGATATGGTGTGGGCGGGGGGCAGCTGGTTGAATAGGGTGGATGAGGTGGATCAGGGCCCCATCACGTGGACGGATCACGCGCCTGTATGGGTGCGGTTTAATTTGGGATATGTGGATGAGGGGATCAAATTTTGGAGGCTTAATGAAGCCGTGTTGGAGGAACCAGGGGTGGTTGAGGATATTGGGAAGGTGGTTAGGGAATACCAGGAATTTAACTTGAATGGTGAGGTGGAGTTAGGGATGGTGTGGGATGGGCTTAAGGCGGTGGTGCGGGGACATCTGGTGCAGGTAGCGGCCAGGGTGCGCCGTAGGAGGGGGAAACGGAGCGCCAACTGTTGCAAGAAATCAAGCACTTGGAGGGGAGGGTGCAGGAAAGAGGGGGGGGAGGCGGGGGGGTTATCGTGAAATTGAAGGAGTTGCGGGGGCAACTGGAGCAATTGAGGGCGAGTGATCTGGCCTATGAACTACGAGTTCTGAAGCAGCAGTGGTTTGAGGGGGGTAATAAGGTGGGGCGGAGATTAGCCCAACGGTTACGTACTAAGGTGATGAGGGCAAATATTGGGGGCATCCGGGGAACAGGAGGGAGGTTGGTCCACGGGAATAATGAAATTCGGGAGACCTTTGCGGGCTATTATCAGTCTTTGTATACGAGTGAGGTGCGGGGGGGGAAGGCTTCATGTGTAGACTACCTGCAGGATTGCGCCTTACCTACATTGTCTCTCGAGAAGCAGGAGTGGCTGGATCGTCCCATAACGGAGGGGGAGGTGATTCAGGCGATTGGGTTGTTGAAAAGGGGTAAGGCCCCGGGATTGGACGGCTTGTCGGGACGCTTTTATCAAGTGTTCAAGTCCCTTTTGGGGCCTTTGTTGGTGGAAGTCTTTAACGGGGTGTTATCGGGGGGGCAGACTCCAAATTCTATGCGGGAGGCTGGGATTACTGTTATCCCTAAACCCGGCAAGGACCCGATGGTCTGTGGGTCATATAGGCCCATCTCTCTACTGAACGTGGACGCTAAATTGTTTGCAAAAGTGTTAGCTAATCGACTAGCTCTGGTGATGCCTGAATTGATACATCCAGACCAAACCGGGTTTATCTCGGGGAGGCAAGGCGGAGATAATATTCGTAAGATTTGTAATCTTACCTGGGAGGTCCAGAGGACGGGGCAGCGGGCGGTTTTTCTAACGGTAGACGCGGAAAAGGCGTTTGATAGGGTGGAGTGGCCTTTTATGCTTAGTGTGCTGGAGAAAGTGGGGATGGGTCCTAACTTTGTTCACTGGGTTCAAGCGCTGTATAAGGCTCCTCAGGCCCGGGTACGGGTTAATGGCAGTTACTCCGGAGCGTTTGCGCTGGGTAGGGGGACTAGGCAGGGGTGCCCATTGTCCCCTCTGCTTTTCGCTTTGGTCATTGAACCATTGGCAGCGAGGATTTAGGGGGTCCCCCGATATTAAGGGGATTCTTATGAACTCCCAGGAGGTTAAGATTACACTGTTTGCGGATGATGTCATTTTTACGCTAAGGGAACCCCTGATCACCTTACCGAATTTGATGCATGAGATTGCGGCATATAGTCGGGTATCGGGGTACAAGATAAACGATAGTAAATCGGAGATCTTAGGGTTTAACCTAACACCTGCTTTGGAGGGGGGGCTGAGAGGCGGTTTTGCGTTTAAGTGGGTGGGGGAAGGCTTTCGGTATCTGGGGATCCAGATGGGGCGGAATTTGGAGGGATTGGCGCGGATCAACTATGGGGGGCTTTTGAATGAAGTGTGCCGGGATTTGCAACGGTGGAAAGGGTTGTATCTTACATGGTTAGGTAGGATTGCGGTTTTAAAAATGAATGTCCTGCCGCGGTTTTTGTTTTTGTTTGGTTCTCTTCCATGTAAGGTGTCCCGGACCTTTTTGAAACGAGCACAGCGGATGATGATGGAGTTTATCTGGGCGGGTCAGCGCCCGAGGGTGGGGCGGCTTGTCATGTATCGCCCGAGTAGGGAGGGGGGAATGGGGGTTCCCTGGCTGGAAAAGTACTATTTGGCTTCCCAGTTGAGGGCGCTGCTTAGTTGGCAGGGAGGCGAGAGGGAGACCCCTCGGTGGGTGCAGTTGGAGCAGGGGCCGAGAGCTGGAGAGAGTTTGGGGGAATGGATTTGGGACCCGGGAGGGGGGGTGGAAGGGGGGGCCTGATGGGAACCCATTCCGGGCCTTGACAAAGGGGCTTTGGGTAAGGTGGCGGGGTCCGCTGTTAGGGGGGGAAGAGATATACTCGGGGACTGTCTATTATGGGGGTTCAGGAGTTTGCCCCGGGGAGAGAGGGAGGGGTGTTTCGGGAATGGAGGGGGAAGGGGTTACGGGATATGGGACAGTTGCTCCATGCGGGGGGGGGGGGGTTGAAGAGTTGGGGGGATTTAATGGCTGAGTATGGGCTGGATGGGAGAGGGTTCTTTGCGTATCTGCAGGTAGGGTCATTTTTAGGCAGGCGGGAGGTCAAAGTAGAAATGTGCCAAGCAGCTACGGTGGTCGAAAACCTTTTGGTGAAAGGGGAGCGGAGAGGGTCCATTACCCAGTTGTATAAGGAATTGATTAGGTTGGGGGGGGTAGGAGCGAGTATACGGGGGGAGGTGGCTTGGGAGGAGCGGTTGGGAGGGGAGTGGGATCGGGAGCGATGGCGGGACATCTATGTGTGGTCTCGGAGGTTGGCCCCGGGTACTGCGTATCTGGAGAGTAGTTTGAAGATTCGCTACCAGACTTATTGGACGCCGTGGAAATTGAAGGCTTTTAGGAAGGAGGAGTTAGGGCTGTGTTGGCGGGGGTGTGGGGAGCGAGGGGATCTATATCATTTGCTGTGGGAATGCCCGATAGTGCGGGCCTATGTGGTCGGACTGGGAGGGGGTTGTAAGGGAGATAACGGGGATCCTGGTGGTCTTTACTCCGGCCAAGGTGTTGCTGAATGAATTGGAGGGAGAGGGGGGACCGGGAGGTACAACTGCTGATGGGTTATTGTATAGCGGCAGCACGGGGTGAGATTTTGCTGAGATGGAGGAGTAGGGCTCCCCCTTCTCGAGGGGATATTATGGGCAGGTTAAATGGGCCGCGGGGAATGTGTGAAATTGCGGCTTACGGGGCACATAAGGTGCCGCATTTCCGGCAAGTGTGGCAGAGCTATGATGCGTGGTTGCAGAGGGGGCAGGTGGGAGGGGAGGGTACGGGGAGGAGGGCTTAGGGGGCGTTAGGCGGGGAAGGGGGGAGACGGGTGGGGTGGATTCAGGGTTGGGAGGGGGGGGATTGCGGGATAAGGGTGGGGGGCGGGAGGGGTTCTTTGAGGACAGATCAAGGGAGGTCCTTCTATGGGGTGGGGTGGCCCGGCTCTGGGAGGGAAGAGAGGGTGGACGAAGTTTTGTTCGTTAGTTGGGGGGTATATGGGGGGGGGGGTTATGTTGACATGTTTGTTTATTATTGAAGGTTTGTGATGTATCCTGTTAAAAATTAATAAAGAAAAAGTTACAAAAAAAAAAAAAAAAACTGGCCCACGAAGCCTAAGAATAGCCGAGGAGTTGCATTCATATTAGTAGCAGGAGCAGGGAAAAGACGACAGATGGAATAAGACATGTAGCAGCATCGTAGACGGGCAGAAAAGGACAGACTGGATTGATTAAGGGGCCCTTGTATTAAAGTTCATTGTGCAGTTAATGCGTGATTTGGCATGCGTTAACTACATGCTTGGGTCCATGGTAACAGTTACCTTGCAACCATGACCGTTATTGCAAGCCAATTTTCATGCTAGCTGACAATCATGTATTCAGTGCCGAATGGAAGTAAGAGGGTCAGAGAACAGACATGGTGAGCACACTGAAGCTAGTATGGGGGGTACATGCACATGCTGTCAATGCTGCAATTAGTGTGGATTCACCTAGCGCCACTTCGATAGATAGATGACACCACCATGCGTTAAGGTACAGTAGTGGCAATTACCGCGCATTTGTTTTTGTGCTAATCGTTCATTGCAAAACCCTAACCCTCTTTAGCAAAAGGGCTCCTAAGTGGTCCTTATCTGAGCATATTACAGTACCATGCAAAAATATATTGTCAGTATACTTTATCATTTAATTCTTACGAAGATACAATGATATGACTGTTAAGAATTTCTAAGATCTATCTAGGATGCTACAAAGGGGATATTATAGAGTTCTGAATGCCCCTGAAGTGGAGGAGTAGCCTAATGGTTAGAGCAGAGTAGAGTAGAGTTGATTCCCACTAGTGCTCCTTGTGACCTTGGGCAAGTCACTTAACCCTCCACGGCTTCAGATGAAAGGCCTGTCAATCTACTTCCAGTCACACTGCCAAAAACCCCAGGTGTCAGCATTAACTTGAAGGCATGCGTTGCATTTTTGAATTTCCCTAGATGGGTGACTGATGTGCTAGTTCCTAATGTATTTCTAAAACACCTTTCTATTGTCGTCTCTTCACTGGCTGCCACTTTGATTACATAGGCATGACAAAAATGTGGGTTTTCATAGTTTGCCCTTCATGATTTCCATCTCTCTTAAGTACCTCTTTTGTCTTTCACTTCCTATATCCCATCCCCGGTATCCTAATAACTTAACTATTGATGTCTCATTTATTTATTTATTTATTTATTTATTACAGTTGCTTATATACCGCACTATTCGGCATCAGCGCGGTTTACAGTATAACAAAGTGACCAAAACACACATTCTGTTTGGTTTTACATCGAACAGGGGTATAAACTTGGATAACATGGGTTGAACTATATACATGAACTATTTACATGAAATAGGCTATATACATGAAGTAAAATTCCTATAACAGGGTTGAATTGTACAATAAATAATGAGTCCGTTTCGAATACTTGAGACATTGTGAGTATGGGCTGCAAAAAGGCGGTGTTTCTTAGGTGATGCTATCTAGATTCATCGCTGGTTGGGTAGTATTGGAGGAAGAGGTGATATTTGATTGCCTTCCTGAATTGGGTCAGGTCTGCAATAGCTCGAATGTCTGGTGGGAGTGCATTCCAACATTTGGGGACGTAAAGACTGAAGGCCCTATTTGCTGTTGTGTTATTGCATTTAGTCAAGGTCTTCGGGGTTGTTAGTAACAGTCATGTAACAGTTCAGCAGACTGTCCTATGCTCCCCTTCTACATGACCACCAGCATCCTTGAGAGTTAGGTTCCTGACCCCCCCCCCCCCACACACACACACACACACACACACACACACCACTGCCGTATCCCCACTATTTCCTGACTCCTGTATTCAAGATGAAGAGCATGCCTATTTTCCTGCCCTCTGTTTCCTTCATTTTGCTTCTCTTTAACCTCATATTTATTATAAGCATAGCTTAGAAATATCATATAGGTGATGTTGGATAAAAGCAATAGCCAAACCCTGGCCTGTAATGAGAATGCTTTAGTTACAAGATATTTGCTAGCTTGTACCTTTTTTCACTAGTAGTTCAAGACACTGCAGTATATACCATAAGGCTAACAATCTGAGATAATGGAGGTGTTAATTGGTTTATCTGAGGTCCCAAGGAACATCAGTGGGATTTGAACCCCAACTGTAACGGATTGTAGCCTGCTGCTATAACCACTAGGCTACTCTGCCTTAAAGCTGTCTGGGAAGCTACTTACTTTCAGCTACATTCTGGTAAATTCAGCTGCACACTTTCAAGTATACCTGGCAACCTGGTCTCTACAGCTGAAAGTGCTAAATGAAGCAGAGCATAGGAGAAAAGTAATAAATGGCCATTTTGGTAGAGGCATGCATTCACAGTTTATTTGGGTACTTAATACAAATGAATGTGTGTGCAATCAGTTTGCATGCACAAAAATGTTGTAACACATAAGATACATGTGATTTAGACACATATATGCAAAAACAAGAAACCACACAAAAAGTGCAAAAACCTTGCTTAAAAGAAGACTAACCGAACTTTGTTTTGGTCATGCACAGCCTTACACTATAGTTCTGATATGTGAGAGTCATATTTGCAGTACCCAAAAGGGCTCCTTCCGATCTGTACCTATGAGAAAAGTATCCGTAATCTATATGCTACACTAGGAAGTTTCACCCATTATAGTAATAAATATAATATTGCATTATGTATTATATCCGAGTAATAATTCCCAGTCGATAAAGAGCTTACTTATAATGCAATTTAGGATTTTTTAGCCCACTTTTCCAAACAATGCTTGAGTCAGCTTAGTGAGAATTCAGGCCCAATAAATCCCGGTCCCTAAGAGCTTACCATCTAAGTGGGTACCTGAGGAAATGGGAGATAAAGGGACACCCAAACTCTTAAGGCATATTAGTGGGGGGATTGGGATTTGAACCCTAGCTTTGGTCCATTACTTTAGCCATTAGGCTACTCCTTTTCCCTAATAAAATTCTCTGAAACTGCTACAAAACTACAGCAAAACCAAGAGTGCCCCCACAGTTCCCTGGCAAGAGACAGGCTGAGACAGTCCTAGTTTTGTCCAACTATGGGCAGAGAGATTTAAAGTTGCCAAGTTACCTAGTTCCAGGAACAACAGTTTTTGCCAGGTCTGGCTTTAAATTTGCATTGCAATGCAGTATGGTATCTGTAGTCCCTGATTTTACCCATTGGAATCAATGCTGCAGGTCCCATAATGCATCAGAATGCGTGTCAGAAATCCAGGACTGGCCTCACTCTTGGAACTGGGTAACTTGGCAACTCTTATGATTTACGTCTGATTTCCCAATTAATTTTTCTAAGAAGAAAATGGAATTGCCTTTCAATGCGTGCTACTGACTGGCTAAGCTTGTTTCCCTTGATGTGGAGTTATATCATAACTGGATGTCACAGGGATTACCAAAACTCTTCTGGTAGGACCCCCAGTCCGTTGCATTTTCAAAATATCTACCCTGGAGATCCTGAGATAAATTTGCATATAATGTGCATCTTATCTTATGAAAACTTGTGCGTATATTCTGAAAACCTGACTAGCCTCGAGGTCACAGGACTGGCAATTTATTCAGTCCAAGAAAAGAGTGTTTGACTGGTCCTACTTTTGAATTTGTATCCCAAAGTAGTGTGGTTTTTGTAGTCTCTCATTCTACCTGTTCCCAAATTAGTGCTGTGGATCCCATAATGCATCATGGTGAGACTGGCAGAAATCCGGGACTGGCCTAAAAAAATCGTCCTTCTGGAACTGGGTGGCTTGGCAACTACACTATAGAAATGGTAACTAATACTAGCAGTAGAACTCATCTTGATCCTTTGTCAAGCTCAAAAAGTAGACGTGCCATGAAACAGTGGGTATACTCTCCCCCACATGCAAGGGAAGAATTTTCAAAATGTATTTCTACATGACTAAACACACGGAAATCATTGTTTATTGTTCCTGTGTGTTGGGTGTAACTGTAAACTATTAAAACTACATGGATTATTATAGAAAATCCACTGTATTTCCATAGATATATGCAGGTGAGCTAACTGCAGAGTTACCAAGTTGCCCAGTTCCAGGAGTGAGAGTTTTATGGCGGGTTCTGGTTTTAAATTTGCATTGCAGTGCAGTATGGCATTTGTAGTTTCTGATTTTACCCATTGGAATCAGTGTTGCAGCTCCCATAATGCATCATAATGAGATTGTCAGAAATCCAGGACTGTCTTAAAATCTCACTACTAGAGCTGGGTAAGGGAGCTGTTCTTGAACCAGTGAAGTAGAGTATCTTAAACTAGAGACTTGTGCACAAGAACCACCATTTCTAACTTGTTCATTGTACACTTCCTTGTTGTTACACGAAAATTGGTATAGCAAATACAATAAACACCTAGTGCTAGAGGTCAAGATACATCGGCTCTACCCCCTGCTGGCTTCTTCGGACCCAGGTGTTCCTACTTCCTCCTATTTCACAGCTTCTTCCTGAAGGCTGCTGGATTTGATCATGGCCGGTCTAGAGCTGAAGTGTAACTCTTCTCTGACTACAGGTATTTTATCTTAGCTATTCTGCCTGACTATAAATTATTGTTATTATGATTTGTAAGGTGTATAAGAGATGTGCCCAGCACTTTACAGAGACAGGTAATGGATAGTCTCTGCTCTTGAAAGCTTATGGTCTAGTCAAGTCTGTCAAATAGGATGCACGGTGAAAACAATTTGGAGAGTGAATGGATTTTGCTGATCAAATACAATGGTGGGGTTGTAAACGTTTAAGGGCAGCTCTGGTGATGGATTAGTCTGCTGTTCTTTGGCACAGTTAGGGGGTAGAATACGTACCCCAGTCTGCTTATAAATCAGGTAACCACTGAAGGTTTGCTTCACTTACCATAAATAATTGACACTTGGAAATTTGGGCTATAAAAGGGCTTTTCATTACTGATGCATCTGTAAAACAATAGGAAGGCGCTAAACCAGGTGGGATTAATTGAAGGAGGGGCTGCTTTTATAGAATAGTAGTTTCAAATGCATTAGCAATGTATTCTTATGAAATGTTTTTTATTTGTTGTAAGCTGTTTAAGGCTATCTTTATGGATGTAAAGATCATAGTAGAGCTATAAAGAATTTGCCTACCTTACTGGTGAATTGGACAAAAAAGAAGTCTTTGGTCTTGACCCTGCCTATCTTCAGGAGCAGGGTATTTGGTATTCTTATCAACTGCCTTTATTTTAGCTGTTTTGTAATCATCTGCCTCCTTTAAGCAGTGTGTAGCACTGATGCAGTTTTAGGACAAGCTGTATTTGTCTTGGGCTTGTAGACCTGATTTTCCTGATAAAGCAAGAATGTAAGTCCATGTTGGCAGTGAGTTAACACCAGGAATGAATCGGCCTGCCCTGGAAATCCAGGAGTCTTTTGGCATGTCTAACTATAGGGCACATTTAGTAAGTGCGGTAAATGGTTTTTTGTGGGCTTTTTTTTTTTTTTTTTTGCAATTAAGACAAAAATTTAGAGTGTGGTAAGTGCAAAGGCTGTATGCTAACTATTAGCATACAGCCTTGGGGTGTGCACAGCATGTCACGTGTTACTGCACAGAAACATTCCTTGCCGCATGTCATTCACAGTTAATGCAGGTACACTTAATACCACCCAGTGAGGTAGCATTAAGTGTACCTAGGCTAACTGCATCATTAGATTATGGTTAGTGCAGGGGGAATTAGCACAATCTGCAGTCCACACCCACTCTCCACCTCTAAGCCACCCAGCCTCTGCTCTGTTGCATGCAAAGCGGTGTGGCATTTTTACCATGCAGGCTGCTTGCAGTCACTGTTACCTTGGGCCTGCGCTAACCGGTCAGTGTATGCTAAAGCATGCATTAACCATTAGCACAGTTCAGGAAACATGTGCTCAGCTGCAGTCCTAAAAGTCAGCCTTTTAAAAATGATAGATATAGTTTTACATCTGTGCTTGTGATCTCATTGCCCATCGTATAGGCTTTTTATTTCAATGACTACTAAAGAGCTTCCAGAGTGCACTTCACAAATGCATTTTTTTTAAGGCTGATGACATAACAAAGGCACTCGGATAACTGTGCAAGATCCATAAAAGCAGGATTGTCCGAGTTCCTTTCTTAACAAAACTGGTGTTCTCATCTATTTAAAATGGATCGCATTCGCTCACTGACTATAGAGACCATTCAGTCATGAAGAAAGGAATTTCAATAAAATACTTTCCTCCATCATGATCTGTAGGAATAACGCCATCATCCAGTAGGGGAAAATTATTTATTCTCTTTATATCAGAAGGCTGGGAAATTGTCCTTAGACAATGAAAAGTTGAATACCATCATATTGCAGCTTTCCTATTATAGTCAAAGGCAATATGACCTTGACATAATCATATTCAGCTTCAGACCGTGGTCTCCTGGTCTGTTTTTAAAGCTCTGAAACACCCTGTAAGCAGTAATCAATGTTGCTCTGACGCACGCAGTCGTGCATTACTTGCGCAGATCAGGACTTGACTGCATTCTCTTCCCTTTTCATAACCAATCTTCTGCAACCAATCTGCTAAGCCTATGTGAGCACTGTACCCAATCGCCCGAGTCTGGGTGAGCCCTCCAGTGGGCTTCCTGCTGCCAGGCTGGGGGCAAAGGAGAGGGAAAAGAAGACAGAGAGTGGAGTCAGAGCTTATTCTCTTTCCCAGGTGCTTTATGCATCTTGCTCTGAGGGCAATGGGCTGAGTACTCGCTGCCTCAAAGCAGATATGGGAGCAGAGTGGCCCATTGCTGGAACGTGATCCCAGGGCTGCTTGCCAGCAGGTACATGGACGGGGAAGAATGCATGGCCTGTTTGCTAAGAAGAAGGGAAAATGTGTACAATAGGCTGGATCCTGGGGAAGGGAGGGTAAGAAACAGGGGGCCAAATGCAGGGGAAGGGAAAGGTGGGATAAAGAGGGAAGAAATGGAGGGTTAGTGGAAGGAGAATGCACAAAATGTAGACGGATGAGAACAATGGCATTAAATCAATGAGGAATGATGCAAAGATGGGGAAAAAGGTGAAGGGGATGGGAGACAAAGGAACAGGAGGGAAATGGAATGGAGGGAGCTGAAAGATATGAATAGTTAAGGAGGCATGAAAAGAAGATGAGAAGAGAGGGTAGAGAGGCAGAACTTGGATCCCCAGTGGTAAGCATACATTGGAGCCCTCCCATCCCTTTCTCACACTGGCATTGTGTGTAGACCAGTGCTGCACATACACACACTCCTCCACTCCTATTGTAATAACATATTATAGGAAACAGCAGAGGCACAAAGGGACGGGATTCCCCCCCAGTCATTCACGGCTGAATAGCAGTGCACACCCACAAAATAATTAGAGAGAACAAAGGAGGCAACTTCAGAAAACAGGGATAAGATAATCATGACTATAAAACAATATTCTACGCTAAAAATCATTGTTCATAAAATAGGCAGGACCAGCTTAAGAGGTGAACCAGTGGGCTCAAGGCATATCACAATAGGGGCGCAGGAAGCCTGCCTCACCGACTCGCTGCCAGCCTGCACTCTGCCTCCCCAGCCACGGCATTGACAGTCATGGGAGCATTTGTTTTGCTCCCTTGGCTATATTAATGCTCAGCACAGCTGCAGGATTTGCTCCTGCAGTTGTGCTCAGCGTCCCAACTGAGGTTCTTGCATCGGACTTGTCTGTCTTATTCCAGCCAGGCTTCACATATCACATCCTAAAATTTAAATAATCCCTTGCATGTCTCAGGGAATTTCTCTCAACTAGGCGTGAAAGTATTCTAAAGGCAGCGCCCCAATTCTTTGTGTTTTTTGGTTTGCAGTCACTTTGGATTTGCAGTAACCCTTACAAGGGATTTGGGGTTGTTTTCACGGGAGTGTAACTGTCAGTGGTTTCTTTTTTCCATATTCTCTTACTGCCACGGAGACCTGGCTGTTGCCCAGACGTACAGTATTTAGTGTACTGTCACTTTTTGTGTTTTCTGCTTTCCCTTTTCCATTGTGATCTGCCGCCTCTCTGTCTGACCCTTTTCTACTTTTGGTCAGATCACATGTGCATGATTTTACTTAACGAGCTTGCTATCGCATTGGCAGATTTCTCCTTTCCTTCCAGACCCTAAACACAATCTGCTGCTAAGTTATCTTTACTCGTATGTCCCCTTGATCTTTTTCCACCCTTTTTGGACATAGATGGCATATTGTCATTTTTGGTTTGTTCACAGCACTCACTTCCAGTCGTCTGCCCACTTTTTTTTTTTTTTTTTTTTTTCTGTTTCCTTGGGCCGCTTCCAACGAGTTCACTGTCCCTTGCATGCTGGCTGCTTTTGGGGCTCTGCGGCCCCTGAGATTTGCTTCTCCAGGTCAGATATGAGCAAATGAAGCGTCCGTGGAATGTACTGTCACCATGGCTCCAACCCTGTTCACAAACTCCTTCATGCCTTGCTTTGCTGTTCTCTCTTGAAATCACTCTCTCCAGTATGCACCTCATTGATATAGCTGAAGCTGTCCACATGAAACCCACAGATGGCTGCTGCTCTCACCATTTTCCGCTGTGCCTTGTATTCTCTGATCTTGTGCATCTGACTGTTCTTGTTTGGTTGTTTACTGCATATCCCAGGCTTTCTGCTTGCCTTTGCAGCTCCTGGATCCTCTGCAATGTGTAGCAGCTCTCTGATACCATCGGCATGCCTCTGCTTGTGTTGGTGGCCTTGACGTGGATCAGTCACTGCAGTGATACCAAAGCATTCCACCACCAGATACTAATGTCAACATGCATTACATCAACTCATTTGCAATGCCAGAAGAGTGCTTCCAAGCACTGCAACATTAGCGCCCCCCAGGAAGCGCAGCACCTCTTTTAAAATTCGGACTTTTTTGTGGTGCTCGCTGCTCAGTAGCTACAAATGCTCATGTGCAGTAGCTGACCTGCGGAAGGGATCTGGAGTAGTGGCAGGCATTGTACAATGGATTCGTAGCAGTGACTGGTGCCATAGTAGAGGTACGGAGGGAAAAGACTTCCAGAGGTTTAGCACTAATGTCCCACCGATGATCATCACATGTTATGCAACTCACAAAGAAAAAAGGTCTCCCTCCTCTCACTATGCCAAGGCTAGCTTTCCGGCCAAGAACAGCTTCTTCCCCTACTTAACGGCGGAATGTGTGTCCATGCCTTGTTTTTGTTGCGGTCAGACTATGCCCACAGTGTTTGTTTATTTTATTTGTTACATTTTTCTATACCGCCCCTTCCAGAGATCAGTGGTGGTTTACAGGTAACCGAACATGTTACATAAAACAGGAGCTAACCTTTCACATGATAACTTTGACATGAAACATTTTCAATTGTAACTATGTATAGGTTAACTATACATATAAAGGTGTTCTTTGGTTTGGGTGAGAATGATTAGGGTCTGTGTGGCCTTCAGTAGTCCTTTGCCACCAGTTGTGTTAGGTAATGGACTGGTGTGTCAGTGATGCTTGTGAGTTTCGATGTGGGTTGTCTTCTCCATAGTATGCGGTGAAGAGGTGGGTTTTAAGCTGCTTTCTGAACTCTTGGAGATCTTTGATTGCACAGATGGATAATGGTAGGGAGTTCCAGAGGCTGGGGACCGTATATATAATGCTCTGGAGCTGGTGGTTCATTTAGTTTTGCAGATTGAGTGTGGGATTATTAGGGAGTAAAGAGCATTCTCCCTTCGTGATCTAGTGTCTGCGGGGGTATGAAGAAGAGTTGAGAGGAAGGATGGTGCAGCATTGTTAATGAGCTTAAAAATTGTCATGAGTAGTTTGCATTTTATCCAGCTTTGTATTGAGAGCCAGTGGAGGTCATGTAAGAGGGGTGTGATATGATCGGTTAGTCAGGCTTTGCAGAAGATTGTGGTTGTGATGTTTTGCACTTATTGGAGTATGTATAGGTTTTTTTGCCAGTAGACCCTGCAACAGGTTGTTACAGTAGTCAAAGTGGGGGGTAATGATGGCTTGAACAACCGACCTGAAATCATTTACATTGAACAGGGCATTATAACTTGGAGATAACAACAATTTTTTTAATTTTTTTAAGTTTGTAAAAGATTGTTCTGGCTGTTTGCTTCAGGTGGGGTAGCATGCTGAGTGATTTGTCAAGAATAATTCCTTGTTATTTAACCTCTTGCTTGACTGGGAGTGTGATGTTGTTGATGGTGATGGTTTAGGGTAGGGTTATGTTTTGAATCCTTGTGATGTAGAGCATTTTCTGTCTTATTAAAGTTTATGCTGAGATTGTTGGATTTCAACCAAGACTCACTTTCATTAATGCAGTTGGCTAGGTTATTATAGGTGGGGTTGTTTACATCTATAGGGAGTGACAGCATAATGTCACCCGCATATATATAATATTCAATGTCATGCTTCCTAAATATATGGGTGATGGGCTGTAGGTACAGGTTGAATGAGAGGGTGGATCCTTGTGGTATACAGGTACTTGGGGGTTCTTCCCCTATTTGAATTTGTAGTTTGCGGTTTGTGATATAACCACCCAGGCCGAGATGTTCAAGTCTTGAGATGAGGGTGTTGTGGTTAATGTTGTCAAAGGCTGATGCAATATCTAAGAAAAGTAATAGGAATGCATGGCTTGGGTTATTTATGCCTCTGATAAGGTTTCGACCCCATGAAATGGTTGAAAGCCATATTGGTGCACAACCAGGGAGGTATTAGTATCTAGGTAGTCTTGAAATTGGTTTAGGATAGATTTTTTTGATTATTTTAGCAATAAATGGAATGCTTGCTATTGGTCTGTATGAGTTTGGTTCATTTCTGCTTAGTGCTTTGTTCTTTAGTACGGGGCAAATGGATGACGTTTTTAGGTCAGTGGGCATAATACCTTGGAGTAGAGATCTGTTTATTATTTGAAGGAGGTACGGTGTTCGGTTTTTGTGGCCTTGATCCATGATACAGGACATGGGTCCAGGGGGGAGGTAGTCGTGTTGATGTTAGACATTATATTTAGTAGGTGCTTCTGGTCTATTCTGCAGAATGTTGTCCAGGCGTTGGTATTTTTTGGGGGTTCGGATGAGGAGGGTTATTTCGCTTTTTAGCTTTCCTGCAAAGTAGCCGGCGAGGGTGTGGGGTTCAATGCTGCATATGTCTGAGTCATTCTGGTTGGTTTTGGTTAGGGACTGGACAATGGCAAATAACTCTCTTGGTCGATTAAGGGCACGATTTATGATTCTGGTGTGGTGTTTTTTTGGTTTAATTGTGCCTTTGTAGGCAGTAAGTAAAGGTATTGAAGTTTTGTTTTGTGTTTTGGATATATGCTATTTCTTTACAAGTTTTCTCAATTGCCACTTTAGTTTTAGGAGTTCTGGGGTGTACCATTTTTTTTCTCAGTACTTGGAGGAGTGCCTTGCAGGATTGTTTGGGGGGGATGCTGCTTTTTGTATAGTGCTACTCCGGGTGCTTAGCAAGGTGTTTAGATCTGAGGTGTCTGAGAGCTGGGGTAGGATGTTGTGAAGGAAGGCATCTTTGTTGAATTGGGTGAAGCGTTTTGGTGTGTGGTGGGTTAATCGGTGTATTGGCAGTAGTGCTCATTTGTGGGATCTTGAAGGTTACAAGGTGGTGGTTAGACCATGGAACTTCAGATATGGATGGAGGGGTATAGTGAGGGTGATGTGCAGTTGAGGCAGGGAGGAAGACAGGATCCAGGATGTTTCCCTTATTCTGGGTGGGTACAGTTATAATTTTGTTGGAATCCCATGTTGGCCATTGAGTCCAGGAAGGAGGTTGCCTGGGAGGTATCCAGTGAGGGGAGGTCCAGGTCTCCTAGAATGATGTGCGGTTTGCTGAGGGAGGCCGTGAAGCTGTAAAACTAGAGGGCATAACAAGATGCTGCAAGGGGATAAACTGAAAGGCAATGTCAGGAAAGACCTTTTCACTGAAAGGGTAGTGGGTGCTTGGAATGCCCTCCCAATGGAAGTGGTGGGGGCAAACACAGTGACAGAATTCAAAATGGCATGGGACAGACCAAAGTGGATCCTTTTATAGCGACAGGATAAAATCAAAATAAGCATAACTATCTCTTTATATCTGAACAAATAGGGGTGTCCTACATGGAGTGGTGGGTACACCCCTAAACAAAGGCATGGGGAGAGGTGACCTGCACGGAGCGGCAAGTGCACCTACTCTTGCTGCTTTGCTGGGCAGACTACATGGATCATACTGGTCTTTATCTGCCGTCATAAACTATGTTGCTATGGGTTAGGCTGTTGTGGTCAGGTGCTGGCGGTCTATAAATGAGACAGATGGAGAAGTTCTTATTTTGGATCTTGAGCATGTCCATCCCATCTAAGTTACTAGCTAGAGAAGGTGTAGCTCTGTGTTCTGTTTTGCATAGTATGAGTACTCCACCTCCTCTTTTTGGAGTCCCTGGGGCAGTTGAGGTCAAAACCCTGTATCTGTAGCAGGTTTGTTAGGACATTGTCAGTGGGGGAGAGCCACGTCTCTGTAACACAGAGGATATCTGGGCTTTCTTCCTCTAGCATGTCTATGACTACTGGTATTTTATTCCTTATCGATCTTGCATTAATGCGGATGCATTTCAGTTACGGGTGTGTGTGCGGAGGGTATAATGCTTGACATTGTTGTGTTGTGTTGATGTGTACTAATCTGTTGCAGTGTTTATGGTGATTTTGTGTGTGGGGCCTGGAGGTATATTATGTTAAATAGTGGTGCATCTAGCTTGTGTCTGGGTGTGGTGTGAATGATGGGAATGTGACAGGCGGGATAAGCGTCTGTGGTGAGTGAGAGTGTGATTGTTAACTGATGTGAGAAGAAGGTAGAGTATAGTAAGGGCTAATTTGTGGGTATCTTTTGTGTGGGTTTCTGTTGGGTGCAGTGTCGTGGCATTGTGTGAGTTACAGGTCAACAGATAATTTGCAGTGCAATTAAAATAGCATTAGGCAATGTTACATATATTCAATGTTAAATATATTACAGTGTATTATATGAATGACATTGTTGGAGGACAATGTACATCATGTAGTAGTGGACTATAGTGGTAAGAGGTTAAATGTCACAGATCAGAGGTTTGGTTGAGTCCCTGATGATTCGTGCGTGGTGAAGGACTTACGTTCGACATGGTCGCAGTTATGGGCAATTTTTTATTTATTTACTTACATTCTCTTATATACCGCGCTATTCTGCATCAGTGCGGTTTACATTGAACAAACTGAAATTACATTGAACAGGGCATTATAACTTGGAAATAACTATTTTACAGGGAACATGGGCTATGGAGGGTTAAGTGGCTTGCCCAAGACCACAAGGAGCACCTGTGGGACTAGAAACCCCAGTCCTTCTGGCCCAAGGTTGCTGTCCTCTAGTGGGATTTGAACCCCCGACCTTCCGGCCTGAAGTACCTTGCCAACCACTAGGCCACTCCTCCACTCCAGCGATGCTCGCTTTTTTTTTTTTTTTTTTTTTTTTAACCTAGATGAGGCTTGGTCAGATATTGTTTTGTGTTTTTAACCAGCTGATGTGTTGGGTTGGATGCTCCCTCTTGTTAGGCACCAGAAGAAACTTACAATTCCTAACTTCCACGCATAAGGACTATGCGAGCTGGTGTGTGAAGTGGCTCTTCTTAAGTGCTTTGGGGCATCTTTAAATTTACAGTTCTGCAGCAAAGACCTGAATGGCCTTGCGGTGTTGATCGGGGAGGAACGTTCCTTCCCGCTCGGCTCCCTGATGCTGATCAGATGGGCCCCGTTGTCCCTTGATCCAGTGATCCAGGATGACGAGAGCAGGGTTTTGCTTGGTGCAATTTTTATCGCTTCTGGTTCCCACCTAAGGGCCACACCAAAAGGCCCTATGGCACGGGTCTGCCAAGTGCGGGCATGCGTGTGGCATGCCTGCTTTTATGCGGTGGAGATGCAGAGCCAATTTGGATCTTGGCGGGGGGAGCAGGAGGGGCTAGCAGCTCCCGCTTCTACCCCCGATGATGGATCGGCTGCCGGAGAGTCTGGTGAAGAGGCTTTCTTCTGGCGGCGTGCCTGCTTTTATGCGGTGGAGGTGCAGAGTGGGATGTGAATTCAGTTTCACCCCTTGACATCCTTTGAAACTCCATCAAACTCATCTTAGATCTGATGCTTTTATTCCAGCATAGTCTGGCCCTTGCTCCTCAGTTCCCTCGTTTTTTTGGGGGTTTTTTAGTGCCCCGATCAATGTTCTGTAGAACATCCTATTATTTTTTCATTGTTCTGGGTTGGGCTATTGTCTCTGCACTTTGCCCTTTTTGTGGCTACTGCAGCTGCTCTCATTCTTTTTATTCGCTCCAGACGTGGCTCTTTGTAATGATTTCCTTTGCCTGTCTCCCCCCACCCCCTTATTTCCCATCTCTCTTTCCCTGCCTTGCCCTCCCATTCTTTTTCCCTTAAGCCATAGTTGACTCGCTTCCTGCCCTGTTCCTGTGCATTTCCGTGCTGCTGTTCCAGAGCCTATACCTTGTCCTGACAAACCCACCCTTCTTCCCCTCCCCATCCCCTGCTACTTGCCGTGGCTCCTCTAACCAGGGCACCAACCATAGTATACAGCCCAGGCCCCCTGTTAAAGCTTTTGGGCTAGTCTGCATCAACAGAACAAGGATTGAGGCAGACTGTTACAAAGACAAATATTAATTTCATGGCTATGTAACCTCCCTTTTATCTTCTCTGGAGGAATATTTATCTTCTACCATAGCATCTCCTACATTATACCCTCTTCACCTTCCCTAGTTACATATCTGAGCCCACATGTAACAGAGGAATATTGTAGACTGAAATGGTTAAAGAAATCTGATATGCTGACTACCTATCTCTCTACTCTGGGTAATATAGATGTCAGTGTGCTGAATGGATAGTGTCATAACTCTGAAAGCGAAAAGACAGATTGTCAAGATCATGAATCTGTGTTAACACTAATCATTAAAAAAAGTTGTTGTTCAGTAAAAAATAGTATTGGTGCCGACAAACTCTTGATTGCACAGTTTTGCTGATACCAGCAGTTCTGCTGCAACAAACGTGTTCTCATGGGATGAAAGAACAGAAATAAACAAACAGCTCCCAAAATGTCCCTGTAGTGGCAAAAAAATTAAAAAAAAAAAAAAGAATAGTAAATTTCCTAAAGTTTAAAATTCAAGCCTAGTACACCCATCGCAAGTGTACAACGAACGCAGCAAACAACTCGCATAATAAACATCAAGAACTGGAACACCTTCCACACACCAGCCGCTGAACTCCTAGATAACATCATATCAGCCTACAGTAAACATGACAACATCCTCGCTGGATCCATGCCCGGTATCATATCCAACCTAAACACGACAACATACCCTCTGGATCCATGCCCAGTATCATAGATCAAGCTTGCAAGGAAAGAAAGAATCCCATTTATACCCAAAATTACACAATTATCTCTCTCAAAAGGATACATGCCTACTAGCCTTAAGCAAGCATCTGTCAGACCAACGCTAAAGAGCCGTTCTCTTAACCTGAAAGGCCCATATGAGCTGGGTTCTATTCCAGCATGCCATTTATTGCCCAAATAATCAAAAAATCTGTTCAACAACAGCTGCAAGACTACAAAGATGAGCTCATACCCCCCTAGACTGTCAGCAACATGGCTTCAAACCCAACCACGGTGTTAAGACATTACTCACATCACTGGAGGTAGAGCAGCAGCAGGGCCCTCAAAGGTCTTGCTTCCATTTTGTAGTCCAGTGCCATGTTGCAGACTCCCAAGCCTGCCACCTTAGGCAGATGCCTAATCTGCCCAGCAGTAGGGTCAGCCCTGCCTCTAATACACTGGTATCAGTGCCACCATAATGCAAACCTACACTGAAGTGAATAGATGATGCATAAATGTGCACAATGGGAGCAGCAAAAAAAATTGCAGCAAGCTTCAGAAAAGGATGGCAGGAAGACTGTAGGTCCTATCCAGTCTGACCATCCAATCTAGCTATTCAGATTTATAGTCCCTTCTTTCTCAAAGATCCTCTATGCTTGTCTTACGCTTTCTTTGATTCAAATACAGTCTGTATCTCCATCACCTCTACAGAGAGGGTGTTCCACACATCCAGCTTGCTTTTCGTAAAGAAATATTTCCTTAGCTTATGCCTGAGTCTATCCTCTTTCACCTTCTTCCTATGATCTTCCATTCAATTGAAAGAAGCCTGCCTCTTGTGCATTTAAGCCATGGAGGTATTCAAATTCCTGTCATATCTACCTTTTCCCATCTTTCTTCTAGAATATACATATTGAGAACTTTAACTCTGTCCTCCTATGCTTTTGACATAGACCACGGTTTTAATAGCCGACCTCTGGATTGACTCTGTCCTATTTAGATCCTTTGGAAAGTGCAGTTTCCAGAACTGTATACAGTACTCCAAATGAGGTTTCATCAAACACTTTCACCTCCTTTTTCCAGCTCACCTTCTGGCTATTGCCGTCACCTTTTTCTATCTATTCAGCTACCTTTTAAAATCATAAGAACATAAGAACATAAGATATCCCATACTGGGTCAGACCAAGGTCCATCAAGCCCAGTATTCTGTTTCCAACAGTGGCCAATCTAGGTCATATGTACCTAGTAGTTTCCCCAAGAGACACAAGTTCCACAGTGCTTGTACTGGGTCAACCATTGATATCTTCGGTCACTTCTTAATAATGGTTTATGGACCTTTCCTCCAGGAACTTGTCCAAACCTTTTTTAAACCCAGCTACACTAACAGCCTTTACTACATCCTCCGGTAACAAATTCCAGAGTTTGATTACACGTTGAGTGAAAAAATATTTTCTTTTATTAGTCTTAAATAGTTTACCCTGTAGCTTCATTGCATGTCCCCTAGTCTTTCTATATTCTGATAAGGTAAACAATCGATCTACATTTACCCGTTCCACTCCATTCATTAATTTATAGACTTCTATCATATCTCCTCTCAGCCATCTCTTTTCCAGATGAAAGAGCCCTAACCTTTTTAGCCTCTCTTCATAGGAGTATCCTTCCATCCCCTTTACCATATTGGTGGCTCTTCTCTGTACCTTTTCTAAAATCGCTATATCCTTTTTAAGATACGGCGACCAGAATTGCACAATATTCAAGGTGCGGTCTCACCATGGAACGATATAGAGGCATTATAATATCTTTTGTTTTATTTTCCATTCCTTTCCTTATCATACCTAGCATTCTATTTGCTCTCTTGGCCGCCGCTGCACACTGGGCCGAGGGTTTTAACATGGTATCCACAATGACGCCTAAATCTTTTTCCTGGGTGGTGGTTCCTAATGTGGAACCTTGCATCGTGTAACCATAGTTTGGGTTGTTCTTCCCTAGGTGCATAACCTTGCACTTGTCCACATTAAATTTCATCTGCCATTTTGATGCCCAGTCTTCCAATTTATCAAGATCCTCTTGCAATTTTTCACAATCCTCTTGGGTTTTAACAACTTTAAATAGTTTTGTGTCATCTGCAAATTTGATAACCTCACTCGTTATTCCACTTTCCAGGTCATTTATGAATATGTCAAAAAGCAGCGGACCCAGCACAGATCCCTGGGGTACACCACTATTCACCTTTCTCCATTGGGAAAATTGGCCATTTAGCCCTACCCTCTGCTTTCTATCTTTTAACCAGTTCCTGATCCACAATAGTACACTGCCTCCTATCCCATGACTCTTTAGTTTTGCCAAAAGTCTCTGATGAGGGACCTTGTCAAAGGCTTTCTGAAAGTCCAGATACACAATATCAACTGACTCACCTTTGTCCACCTGTTTATTCACTCCTTCAAAAAAACATAACAGATTAGTAAGACAAGATCTTCCTTGTCTAAAGCCATGTTGACTGTCTCCCATTAGGTTGTGACTATCTACATGCTGAGTAATTTTATTCTTTATGATGGTTTCTACCATTTTTCCCGGTACTGACGTCAGGCTCACTGGTCTGTAGTTTCCCGGATCACCCCTGGAACCCTTTTTAAAAATTGTCGTTACCTGAAGATTGGAGGATCGCCAATGTATTACAGATGATTTTAATGAAAATTCACAGATTACTAATAGCATGTCTGCAATCTCATATTTCAGTTCTTTCAACACCCTTGGATGTATACCATCCGGCCCAGGCGATTTGCTTGTTGTTGTTGTTAAGTGCCGTCGAGTCGGAGTCGACTCATGGCGACCCTCTGGATAGCTATCCTAAATTGTGTTCGGTCTTCAGTCAGGCGGCTCATTGTTGACAGACTGGTACCCGTAGCTGCTGTTATTGTAGCAATCCATCTCATTGCTGGCCTTCCTCTTTTGCGTTGACCTTCTATCTTGCCAAGCATGATGTCTTTCTCTAATGATCTCTCTCTTCGCATGATGTGTCCGAAGTATGAAAGTCGAAGTCTTGTCATCTGAGCTTCTAAAGAAAGCTTAGGTTTGATCTCTTCTAGTACCGACTGGTTTGTTCTTCGGGCAGTCCATGGTATACACAGTATTCGCCGCCAGCACCATAATTCAAAGGCATCAATTTTCTTCCTGTCTGTCTTTTTCACTGTCCAGCTTTCACATCCATATGATGTTATTGAAAATACCATGGCTTGAACAAGTCGAATCTTTGTATGGAGAGAGACATCTCTGCTCTTGAGAATCTTATCTAGGTCTTTCATAGCCATTCTGCCAAGAGCAATGCGTCGTCTGATTTCTTGACTGCTTGTTGCTTCTTTATTGATAGTTGATCCAAGTAGGTTAAAGTTGTTCACGATTTCAATTTCTTCTCCTTCAACGATGAACCTGTTGATTATGCCAGTTGTCATGATCTTTGTCTTCTTTACATTAAGGTGCAGGCCCATTTTGAGACTATGTTCTTTGATTGTGAGAAGCAAATGTTTCAGATCATCTTCACTTTCAGCCAGTAATGTGGTATCATCAGCATAGCGAAGGTTGTTGATGAGTCTTCCACCAATCTTCACACCTCTGTTGTCTTCATACAGTCCTGCTTCTCTGATGATTTGTTCTGCATATAAATTAAACAGGTAGGGGGAAAGTATGCAGCCTTGTCTTACACCTTTGCTTATTTTAAACCATTCTGTTTCTCCTTGTTCCGTTCGAACTGTTGCTTCTTGATCAATGTACAGATTACGCAAGAGAACGATCAGGTGTTCTGGTATACCCATGCTTCTTAATGTGGCCCAGAGTTTCTCATGGTTTACACAGTCAAAAGCCTTGCTATAGTCGATAAAGCACAAATAGATATCCTTTTGGTATTCTTTAGTCTTTTCAAGGATCCATCTCACATCCGCAATGATGTCTCTCGTTCCTCGCCCTTTCCTGAACCCTGCTTGCACTTCAGGTAGTTCTTGTTCTAGGTATGGCTGTAGTCTCTTTTGAATAATCTTCAGTAGAATCTTGCTGGCATGTGGGATCAGAGCGATTGTGCGATAATTTCCACAGTCAGTTGGATCACCTTTCTTTAGTATTGGTATAAACACAGATCTTTTCCAGTCAGTTGGCCATGATGTTGTCTTCCATATTTCTTGGCAGAGCCTTGTAAGTACGGTAACAGCTGCATCAGATTGCTGCAATACTTCTATGGGAATGCTATCAATGCCTGGTGCTTTGTTCTTTGATAAGGCTTTCAATGCTGCTTCAACTTCTTCTTTCATCACCAATGGTTCCTGATCATAAGGTATAGGTTGAAACGGCTGTTGGTCCACTTGATCTTTATCATATAAAAACTCTGTATATTCCTTCCACCTTTTCTTGATCTTCTCAGCATCATTCAACATAGAACCTTGAGCATCTTGTAACATTCCAATTCGAGGCTGGAACTTTTTCTTTAACTCTCGCAGCTTTAGGAAAGCCGATCTTGTTCTTCCTCTAATAGTTTCTGCTTCTATTTCCTTGCAAGTGTCATTGTAGTACTTTTCCTTGTCCTGTCTTGCTGCACGTTGAAAATCTCTGTTGAGTTCTGCGATTGTCTTTCTTTCTCCTTTGGCTTTAGCTTCTCTGCGTTTCTGGGCAATTTTCAGAGTTTCTTCCGTCATCCATTTTGGACGTTTTTGCTTTTTCACCTTTTGTAGAGACTTCTCGCTTTCTTCCAGCACAACCTTCTTGATGTCATTCCATAACTCTTCCGGAGCTCTGTCATTTGTATCTAAGGCAGCAAATCGATTTTGCAGGCAGTCTTTAAATTCCAGTGGTATATTCTCAAGGTCATATTTTGGTGCATTCATGAGTGGTTTGCTCTTTTTCAACTTTAGCTTGAGTTTGCATACTAGTAGTTGATGATCTGTACCACAGTCAGCTCCAGGTTTTGTCTTTGTTGATGTTACAGAGCTTTTCCATCGTTGACTTCCACAGATGTAGTCAATTTGATTTTTATACAATCCATTGGGTGAAGTCCATGTGTACAGTCGTCGCTTGTGTTGCTGAAAGAAGGTGTTTGAGATGAATAGATCATTGGTCTTGCAGAATTCTATCAATCTTTCTCCAGCTTCATTTCTGTTGCCAAGTCCATATTTTCCAACTACTTTGCCTTCTTCTTTGTTGCCAACTTTTGCGTTCCAGTCACCCATGACTATCAGGATATCCTGTTTGCATGTTCTGTCAATTTCAGCTTGTACTTGTTCATAGAACTCTTCAATTTCATTCTCTTCTGCAGCTGTTGTTGGGGCATATACTTGAATTATAGTTGTGTTGATAGGCAATCCTCGTAGACGAATAGAGATTAAGCGTTCGCTGACTGCATTGTATTTCATTACAGTTCTTGCAAGTTTCTTCTTTATTATAAATGCAACACCATTTCTTCTTTGTCTTTCATTTCCAGCATAGTAGACCATGTGATCATCTGATGCAAAGTGCCCGATGCCAGTCCATTTCAGTTCGCTGACACCCAACAGATCAAGTTGTACACGTTCCATTTCATTCTTGACCACTTCCAACTTCCCTTGGTTCATGCTTCGTACGTTCCATGTTCCAATGTGTAAGACATCTTTACAGCTTCTGACTCTCATTTCATGCGCAGCTACATCAGCAGTCAGACTTCCCGAAGGCTTTGATCCAACCACATCATAAATGCTGGCTTTACTCTGAAAAGTCTTCAGCTCTTCCCCAGTAGCTAGTTGAGTGCCTTCCGACCTGGGAGTCTCATCTTCCAGCACCATAGCACAATTTGTTTTGTTGTAACTATCCATTGGGTTTTCATGACAAGATACAGAAGTAGATTGCCGGGCCTTCCTTCCGCGCAGTTTAAGTTTGGTGTTGTTGCCGTTGTCACAGAAATGTGATCCTCCGCCGTCAACACTATCCCATTCTGCTGCTGCCCAGATGGGTGGTTTGTCTTCGTCTGGCACCTCAGCTGAGACCTGTCCATCTTGGGAGACCCTGCCAGTAGTTAAACTACCGATAGTTTAGCTCTCAGCATCACTGATGCACACAAGCCCTCACAGCACGACAAGCTGCAAACTTCAGTTTATCTAATAGTTGTAATACATCTTCCCGATGTATCGATATTTCCTTCAATTCTTCCGCACCTTTAAATACCACTTCAATCATGGGTAACATCCCTACATCTTCCTCAGTAAAGACCGAAGCAAAGAATTCATTCAGTCTCTCCGCTATCACCTTGTCGCCTCTTAGTGCCCCTTTAACTCCTCTATCATCTAATGGACCAACTGACTCTCACAATTTTTTTGCTACGAATGTACTTGAAAAAGTCTTTATTTTGCGTTTTTGCTTCCGCAGCAAGCTGCTTCTCAAATTCTCCCTTTGCCTGCCTTATCAATGCCTTGCATTTGACTTGCCAGTGCTTGTGCTGTTTCCAGGTTTCGTCGTTTGGCTGTTTTTTCCATTTCCTGAAAGATGCTTTTTTGGCAACAACAGCCTCTCTGACCTCACCTTTAAAAAATGCTGGCAGTTTTTTGGACTTCCTTCCACTTTCTTAAAGCGTGGAATACAGCTGGTCTGGGCTTACAAGATAGTATTTTTCAACAACACCCAAGCTTGATGTAAGTCTTTAACGTTTCCAACTGCTCCTTTTAGTTTTTTCTTAACTATTTTTCTCATTTTATCATAGTCTCCCTTTTGAAAGTTAAAAGGTAGTACTGTGGATTTCCTTACTATCCCTCCTCCACTAATTCAATCAAATGTGATCATGCTATGATCACTATTGCCAAGTGGCCCCAACAGCCTTTTCTCTTGCACTAGATCTGGTGTTCCACTAAGGACTAGTTCTAATATGGCTTCTTCTCTGGTTGGTTCATGAACCAGCTGCTCCAAGAAGCAGTCATTTATTTCATCTAGGAACTTTATCTCCCTAGCATGTCCTGCCGTGACACTGACCCACTCGCTACCGGGGTAATTGAAATCACTCTATTATTACTGCGCTGTAACTTTTGTTAGCTTCCTTGATTTCTTTGAGCATTTCATCATCCATTTGTTCATTCTGTCCAGGCGGTCGATAGTACACCCCCACTGCCATCGCCTTCCTCTTTTTACATGGAATTTCAATCCATAGAGATTCTACAGCAAATTTTGTTTCCTGCAAAACTTTAATCCTTTCTGACTCAATGCCCTATCTAACATAGAGCGCAACCCCTCCACCAATTTGACCAGCTCTATCATTACGATATAGTTTGTACCCAGGTATCACAGTGTCCCACTGGTTGTCCTCCTCCTTCCACCATGTCTCTGATATTCCAATCATATCTAACCTCTCATTTAGTGCTATATATTCTAACTCTCCCATCTTATTTTTTAGACTTCTAGCATTTGCATACAAGCATTTTAGAGACTTTATTTTATTCATATTAATCTGGCTATTGGTAGACATGGGTAATTTGTGATCTTTAAGCTCTGTCTGCTCCATACTCTAGGGCATTTGTGCTACTTTACACTTTTTTTTTTTTTTGGAACCTCTCTGCTTGTGGTAGTATCCTTCAAGGATACATTCTTCCCTTTCTCCCTCTAAAGCAGGAGTTCCCACCCCAGTCCTCGGGACACACTTAGGCAGCCATGTTTTTAGTATAACCACAATGTAGTGGTGTAAATTCCACCCAAGCAGCCCCTACAAGGCAGAGGGGCCCAGGCAGAAAGGGGGCCCATATAGTGGCAGTAAAGCAGTGTGGCAACCATACTTGATCATCTTTGCCACGCTGCCTCCGCTCTTGTGTTTGCCTCATGCCCTACTGCTATTCCCTGCTGGGCTGAAATCTCATGATAACAGCCGCACCTTGAGACTTCGGCCCAGCAGAGAAGAGCCGCCGGGCATGAGGCAAACTTACAAGAGCGAAGCCAGCATGGCAAAGATGATACAGTAATGTTGCCGCTGCCACTGCACAGGGAGGGGGGTAATGGCAATGAGAGGCCCTGAGCAAATTTTGCTTGGGAGCCCCCTCATTGGAGCTTACACTACTGCCACAATGAATATGCATGACGGAGCTTTGTTTTCAATGGAGTTAGTGCATGCAGATTTATCTCATGGATATTCATTATGGTTATCCTGACCAAGGATGGTTCTAGCATTAGGCAGGGTGAAGCAGCTGCCTCAGGTGTCAGATTTATTTTTTTTGTGGCGGCAAAAAAATGCCCCCAAATCACAGCACTGGTGTCTGTCTGCCTCATGCTGCCTAAAGAAAAAAATTCAGTGGCATCTCCTTCATGATGTTGCTATTGCTGCTGTCGCTTTTCCTGTTTTGACGGCAGCAGTGGTGACAGCAGGCCCCAAGTTCAGACTGGAAAAAAAAGCTCAGGTCGATGCTTCATTCTGCTCCTGTGGCCACCCCACCGGTCCTGCCCCCTCTGACATGTCAAGGGAGTGGGACCAAAACGCCCTTGCGCAGGAGTAGAATGTTGCAGAGGTCCGCAGGTGGGTTCTGTTTTGTTTTGTGTGTTTTTGATTTTTTTGTTTTGTTTTGTTTATTTTTTTTTTTCAGTCTCGGAGGCCTTCTGCTGCCACCTCTGCTGACTTAAGAGAAGCATCAGCAGGGCCGTCCCTAGGCATATGTGGGCATGTTGTTGGCACACAGCCCCGTTGAACCAGGGGTCCCGCATTGACCTTGGGCTGTATCCATGTAGTGCCTGGCCCAGTGCCATCCCCGACTTACTGTTGTTGGCCAGCCTGTCCCAACAAGTGTCAATCTCAATCCAGCTCTGTATACTGTCATGCCGAACACCCCCCCCCCCCCCCCCAATGCTGACGTGCCAACAGACAACTGTACACAGCGATCTCTTCCTCTGACTCCCATCTGCAACCTTGTCTTCATCTGCATGTGCAGCCATACTGCATGCTGAACCCAAACCAACAGACCGACTTGATGGAGCCAAGTCGGGCCTAGGATGGCAGGCCCTCCTCACACGGACTGTCGACCGGTTCAGCTCCAGTCAATGCCTCAGCCCTGCCTCAGCCTGCCGGTCCTGGCTGTTGCTGTTGCAGCTCTGGTTGAATTTTTGCGACAGTACAACTACCTGATCCGAGTCCACAGGTAACTGTTTGTTTTCTAGACACTGTGTGTGAAGAATCGGTGCTTTCAACTTTAAATAAAGATTCTCTGATTTTACTCTTCGCTGCACTGTTTATAAAATCAGACGAATCTGCGCAAGGCCTCATATGGGCTGTGGAATCCCTCCCTTACTCCCCACACTCGGTCCCTCTGTAGTGTATCATTACTGATAGTGCCACTTTTTGCAGGAGACTTCTCTCTCTCATCCTAGCTGTCACACAAGAGAGGGAGTAGAGTAGTGGAGGAGTAGCCTAATGGTTAGAGCACTGGCTTGAGAACCAAAGAGACCAGGGTTCGATTCCCACTAGCACTCCCTGTGGTCTTGGGCAAGTCACTTAACTTGTATTTTTCTGAGGCAATGGAGGGTTATCAATGTCTCTGTTTAGATTGTAACTTAACTTGGTAATGTACATTAAACTGCTTTGACTGAAATGATAAAGCAGTATTAAAAAACCTGTTAAATAATAGAGGAGAGATGCTGGACACAGGGGAGGGAAGGGACAGAGTGGGAGGTGGAGGAGACCTGCTGACACAGGGGGGGGGGGTCACAAATAACAAGAAGGGGCATGCTAGACACAGATGGAGAAGAGATGATGAATATCAAAGTAAATAGGGGTTGGTTCAGAGATGGTGGATGTGGGAGAAAATAGGGAGAGATGCTGGACATGCTGGGAGGATAGTGGATGGGAAGAGATAGGACAGATGCTGCATGGGGGGGGCAAGAGGTTGAGAGAAGAGTATGCTAGAAACAGCAAGGAAGAGAGAAAGGAGAGAGGTAGCAAAGACTGGGAAGTAGAGAGGCTGGGCAAGGACAGAAAGATGGGGAGGTGTCAGATGGATATAGGGGAGGAAATGAAGAAGACGAGGGGTGAGAAGTGGCAGATGGACCGGAGACCCTGGAAAGAGTTAAGAGAAAATAGACAGCAGAAACCAGAGACTGGAACCAACATGATTTTAAAAAAATGGCCAGAAACCAAAGGTATAAAAACATTGAGGTGGGATATTCAGTGGTGGCAGCTAATTCTGATAAAGTGGCCAGCTGTTGCCGCTGGACACTGAATGCGGGGTCATATATGGCCACCGGCATTGAATATCGGGGTTGGCTGGACAGTGAGTTAGCTAATCTGTCAGCGACAATATTCGGCTCCTGGGCATGCCTATAGTTAAACCAGCCATTAAAGTGTCTAACTTTAGCCACTTTAGGATAACCGGCTAGTGGCTGAATATCATTGCCGGCTGGTTATCCTTGGGTGCCGCCCCCGCTCCAACCCCTGAATGCCCCACTTCACTGAGTATCCACTGAGTGGCACTGAGGTGGTTTGCCAGTCTGCAAACAGCCCAAATGACTTTGAATATGCCTCCCTTAGTATTCAATACAGTGTCTGGAATATGTTAGTTTTTGTAATTTACACATGCTGCCTTTATATGCATCTCTTTATATTTCTCTTGTATTGTATTGCATACAGTCTGACGACTTGGGAATTTGTTTAATATTTTCTATATATTTCTATTTTTGGTCTGTGATCATTTATGCTGTAGTTGGTGAGGGTTACCTATGTTCTAAGCGTGTGATTGCGGGCGGGCATTCTGTTGTCATGGAGTTTCTATGTAGGAATCTGGCTTGTTCGGTTTTCCTAGTAGATATACTGATGTTCTAGGGCGCACTGCAATATTTACACTTCTGCCTTTTTCGGAGTAAGCTCCTTCTGTTAATTCTGGAAGTTAGTGCTGTTTTGGAACGCTAGATATGCTCAATAGTTCCTGTGCTGTAGTTTTTTCTCTTTTTTTTCCTTTTGTTCCTTGTGTGGTACCAACTGTAGGTTGTTGGTGGGAGACGGTGCAATATGGATAGTCTGAGATTTGCAGGTTTGTGTTCTTGCTGCAGTCCAATACAGCCTGTGCACCGTGAATTTGAACTTCACATCCAGCAAGATTACTTTTTTAGTGTGTAAATATATTATGCAAATGAGTGCCCACAATAAATCTCCACACATGGCCCTGCATCACTCTCAGGCCATCCCTGAGTGGCAGCAGGGGCTGGAGCTGAAAGGGAGATGGTAGTCAGGTGTGGAGGGCAGGTATGAACACAAGTTGGGGGGGGGCCAAGGGCAGATGGACATAACTGGGGGAGCAAAGGGCAGAAATTGAACACAACGGGGCGGACAGACGACAGATGTTGTATACAAATGAGGGGTGGAGGGAAGATACTGGACACAAATTGGGGGGGTGGAGGGCTGATGCTGGATATGGAATGAGGGGATATAAAGTAGATGGTGGATACAGGATGTGAGAGTGGGGGGATAAATGCTGGCCAAGGGTAGGGGATGGAGGGCAGATACTGGACATAGGGTAGGAGCCATGGGGGTTGAGGGCATATGCTAAACATGGTGTGGGGCATAGGGGGATGAAGAGGAGATGCTAGACACAGGATGACGAGAGAGGGCAGATGCTGGACATGGGGTGAGAGAGAGGAGATGCTAGACACAGGATGACTAGAGAGGGCAGATGCTGGACATGGTGTGGGGCATAGGGGGATGAAGGGCAGATGCTGGACATGGGGTGAGAGAGAGGAGATGCTAGACACAGGATGACGAGAGAGGGGAGATGCTGGACATGGGGTGAGAGAGAGGAGATGCTAGACACAGGATGACGAGAGAGGGGAGATGCTGGACATGGGGTGAGAGAGAGGAGATGCTAGACACAGGATGACGAGAGAGGGCAGATGCTGGACATGGAGTGGGGAAGATGGGAGGATGCTGGACATAATGAGGGAAAGCGCTGATGGCACCAGAGGGAGTGATGCAGGATAGGGTAGGAGAGAAGGAGAGATGCTGGACACAAGGAGGGTGAAAGAAAGAAAGAGAAGTTAGACTGGGGGAATAAGTGTCAGAGGAAGGCTAGAGAGATGTTGAGTAAGAGGACTGTGTTAGAAGTGGCAAGTAAACGCAGCAAAAAGAGGGAGATTGAAGACTGGATGGTAAGAAGGGGACATGAAATATGAGGATAGAGAAAAATAAATGGAAGAAAGCTGAAAAGAAAAGATCAGTGTCTGAGCTGGAAGGAGGTGAAGAAGACAGGAGGGGAGAGAAGTGACAGATGGACCAGAGCCCCAAGAGGGTGAGTTAAGAGAAGATCAAGGAAAGCAAACCAGAGGCTGGGATCAATAGGATTAAAGCATAAAATAGCCAGACGACAAAGGTAGAAAAATTAATTTTATTTTTAATTTAGTGATTGAAATATGTCTGTTTGGATTTTATAGGTCCGATATTCAACCTGTGGCAATCAACATTTTTAAAGCGCCTGACCATCATGGGCAGAAGTGAAACCGTATATTCAGTGCTGGAACTCGGATATTCTCTGGCACTAAATACCCAGTTTCGGAGCTGACCAGCACAGCTGTCCAGACAGTGGCAGTACTCAGCTGCTGTCCGGATAGCCGAATTGCATAAAAGTAGGACAGTTATTGAAATGCCCCGACTTTATATGGGCACTTAGCCGGTTGCAAATGCAATGTGTGCCTTTTGAGTCAGTACTGACTGCTGCGACCCAGCAGCTCCTGGGTTTTCTTGGCAGTGTCCGGAAGTAGATGACCTTCCATTGCCTTGGAAGAAAGGCCTGGTAAAGTGACTTAGCCAAGGCCACAAGGCATGTTAGTGGGAATTGAACCTTAGTCTCTTGGTTACCAAGCCAGTGCTCTAACTACTAGGCTGCGCTTCTGGTTAGCAGACTGGAAAAAGCTGCTAACCAGCCTTGCCCTGCCCATGGACTTCCCTGGCACTGTCCAATCAGTGCCATGATGTTTAGGGGAGATATTCAGCAGGACTGGCCGGTTAAAGCCTGCTGACAGAAAGATTCAGAGGGCACTATCTAGTTATCAGATCCTGCTAACCAGAGCCGGCCCCAGAACTGCTTCAAGGTGTTGGCGCCATAGGCATACTTTAAGCCTTAAGCCCCTCCTGGCTGTCAGAATCTATTATTTAGCTTTGAATGCCCTGCTCTTTGATGCCCCTAAGAAGTTGGTGCACTAGGCGTCTACCTAGTTTGCCTAGTGGTTGGGCCGTTCCTGCTGCTAACCAGATAAACCCCTTTGAATATTGGGTCGTACATGTTTTATCTTTACGCTTTGCTCAGTACAGAGGCATCTGCAAATCTGTTTCTCTGATGATGTATTGGATACAGTCTGGTATTTTTTTTTTTTTTAATTTTTGATTATATAATTTTATTTTTAGTTTGCAGTAATGTAATCTATACTTAGTGAGGATCTATCTGTATTCTGAGAGTGTTACCGATGCCAGGTATTCAGTTAGAATGGAGTTTCTATGTAGGGGTCTGTAGTAATCCGTCTTGCTCAGTTTTCAAATAAGTTTATCTATGTTCTAGGGCCCACTGCAATATTTACAGAGCTAATATTTTCCGGGTAGACTCCTTGTGTGAGTTTTAGGCGTTGATGCTGTTATAGTATGATAGATTTTCTCTATAGGTCCTGAGTGATTGTTACAGAGTTTTGTATTACTTCACTGTATGCCCAGTACTGGTGAGGGTTTATATTGTTACTGAGATGACATCAGAATCAACAATTTATTTTTTTGTTTGAGTTCAATGGTGAAATGTCCTCTGCACCATTGGGGGAGATGGATTTCTTTGGATGTAGAATATAGGAGTTATTTTAGAAGCCCTATTTGTGCTTTGGACGCCTGAAAATGGGCATGGAGATGTCCCCAGAAGCATTTTAGAAGCTGGCCCTATGGACATTTCGGGGGCAAGAACATCCAAGTCTGAACGGAGGCGTGGAGAAGACATGTCCAGGGTGTTCCCAGAAGTTGGATGTGCTCATTCTATTTAAAAACATAAGAAATGCTATACTGGGTTAGACCAAGGTCCATCATGCCCAATATCCTGTTTCCAACAGTAGCCAATCTAGGTCACAAGTACCTGGCAGGTTCCCAAAAAGGTACCCAGGTTCCACAATGCTTGTACTGGGGCAAGCAGTGGATTTCTTGGGTCCTCTTTAATAATGGTTAATGGGCCTTTCCTCCAGAAACTTGTCCAAACCTTTTTTTAAACCCAGCTACACTTTGTCCTGAGCCATATCCACGTTTATACCTGCCCCAGCAACAACAGACATTGGAAAAATGCTGGTTTTGTCAGACAGACATTTGGAGGGAGGAGTTGGTCTGCTCAGGTCTCCTACATTTTCCATGTTGACAGCGAACACTGACGGAGAATGAGGACTCGTGTATTCGTTTTGCTATGCTATATAACTAAGCTGCTAAAATTTTTGCTAATTAAAAGCAACATTGCAAAGCTTTTTTTAAAAAGTATATGTCCTAGGAATATATTGCTTTTTTTTCCCCCCTTGGGGCAACCACATAATCTGTGTTATGAATGAGGGGTCCCCCTATTTCCTAACTGGAGTTCTGAGGAGAGCCCTCCATTTTGGGTGTCAGGGGGATGGGGGGCACAGGGCGCTAGCTCATCTCTCGTCTCGGGCAACAGATTGTCTTGAGCTGCCCTTGATCCTGAAGACCTGACTGTCTAGATGTGTCCCAAGGACTGGGTTGAGAACCACTGCTCTAAAATGTATCTAATTATTTGGTATGGGTTCAATTAGGTTATGTAAATAAATCTCTTACTGCTGTTTAGGTAACCAGGTCATAGGTAATTGGCAGCTATGACCATCGGATCCTGGCATCATCTTGAAACGGTGACATACCAAGGGCGGGGAGGGAGTTGCATCTCTGCCAGGCCCACACTGCAAACCTATCTTTATGTGATGGGTAGCTTGCTGTGTTGCCTCTGCTCCAAGCCTAATGGCTCCCCCTCCCCTAGGCCGAAGTCTCGCAGCACACAAAACTTTGGCCCAGGAGGAAAGAGTAGCCTGGCCTGGAGAGGACGCAGCGCAACAAGCCACCCACTGCATTAAGGTAGGTTTGCCATGCCGACTCCATCGTGTGGGCTCAGTAGGGTGGTTGCTACTTGCCATGAGGGGGGCACCGGCTCCAAGTGCCTATGGGGGTTGCAACACCACTGTCTTGAAAGAAACATTTTTGCTTCCCTAACCCACTACAGCTTACTTCTTGCTGGCTTTACATCCTCTTGTGGTAATTAAACTCTTTTGAAAATGATCAGGAGTTTGGACTTTTGATGGTATTTAGGGGATGGAGTGAGCTTATAACTAATAGGAAGCTATTGGTTGATTTGTTGGAGAAGCTGCGTTACTAGCTCTGCCTCAGTGAAGCTGAGCTACAAAAATATACTTCTAGACTGTTTAATGTATTTTATTGATGCATCTGTATTACTTTTATAATGATTTTGTTTATTTTATTACTTTTGCTGCAGAAGCTTTGGGTTGAACTTCAGCCATGAAAGGCGATGTATATGTAACATATAACTGAAACCAACCACAGGAGCTTTCAGTAGTTCAAAGGTGGAAGCAGGTTTCAGGACGATTATGGATTTTGCTTGCTCTTGAGATGTAATTGTCCATCTAAAATATTCAGCAGCTCTTCAATCCACAGTTTTACTTTCAAGATTCTACAGGCTTTAATTTTAAATTCATATCTTGGCAAGACATGTTACAGCTTCAGCACAGTCGCGGAAAAGTAGCTTTGTCACCTGGTTGGCCTCAAACATGGAAATGACTCTGAAAAAGGCAGGCACTTTAATTCTAATTTGTTTGGGCATTTTCATATTTAAAATTTTAAAATGCTGTTTTAAAATAATACATTTTTAGTCGGTTCTCCAAATTAAATTTCTACTTGACCTAAACATGGAGATCGGGGGGGGGGGGGGGGCAAACATGAACCTCCTCACAGGAAGGCAAGTACTTCTGGTAGGATTTCCCTTTCGAAATCCTATGGTTGAGCACAATGTGGGTACAAAATGCGCCCTATAAATTGTGTATGGTGGTTGGATTAGGGATTCTCCATGTAAGATTTCTCACCTCCAGCCTAACCTTGCCCACATTTTTCCTGCAGCTAAAGGTACACTAACCACAAAGGGGTGGGTTGAAGATGGCCAAACATTTACATGGATTTCCTGTTCAATTTATCAGTTGTATATAGAGAGAAAGGGAGACCAGCCAGTTGCGGGTGGGACACGTAGCCCTCTCGCTGCTTGTGGCTGGGGAGGGGAAGACTGGAAGCATAAGGGGTGGCCAGGAAAGGGGATGAGCAAGAAGGAAGCCAGCACAGAGGGAGAAGGCAATAGAGGAGTATTTAGGAGAAGGGACACAGAAGGCAGGGGTCAGTCAGGAGTGCTTTCCTTCCATTCCTACCATATGCAGAAGCAGAAAGGAGGGTGCCGGTGAGGGCGTGCATTATCGGCCAAAGGGGAGGAGCTAAGATCAGAGCTGGAGTAATAAGGCAAGTGCCCGGAGACATGGTCATTGTCATTGCCAGTGTGCAGCTGAGCTCGGAGGTGTCTCTGCAGGGAGCGAGTCAGGCGGCGGCGGCAGCAGCTGAAGCCAGTGCCATGTGGCAGATTGCTACAGTGCGGCCTTGATTCAGCCAGTGGTGACTGGAGGCTGAGGTACACATCGGTGGGTCATCGGGGAGGAGAAACCACACAGCAGGGCTGTTTACAGTAGCTCCCCTTCCCCCAGGTAGAGCCTCGTCTGATCTCTTGTAGAGGGCACTGTGGATGGGAGGTTGGCATCTGGGCGGCGTTGAATGCAGCGGCCATCTGCTCAGCCACAAGGTGGATGTCAGATCGGCCACGAGGCTGATGCAAGGAGTTGCCCCCCTCCCCCCACCTCTTAAAGGACCAGGACCAGCAAGTGAATAAAAGCTGGTCTGCCAGCATGAAGAGAAGGCAAGAGGAAGCAGCGAGAGCAGTGGAGGTAAGCTGGGGAAGCCTCACAAGCAGGCAGCTAGCACAGCAGCCAGGAAAAAAGGACGGCACAAGGCATCGACTGGTAAGAAAGGGCAGCACAAGTCGCCAGCTGCTCAAGAAAGGTGAGAGCAAGGGGCACAACCATGCCAGGAGCAGGATTTGTGGCAGATGCAGCGAAGCACCAGGGCTGATGGGTCGCTACATAGACTCCATAGGTCCCAGCGCACCACAATTCTCCCAAGCGGCAGGGTGGTGGAGAGACCAACATCAGCAGCTCGGTGCATCGGGTGAGGTCTGTTGCAGCAGTCCACGGAGCGGGACACCTGCACGTCCTACTCTCTGAGCTGTAGAGCCAACTGCTGCAAGCGATGGATGGAGAACAGAGCGGAGGAGCTGAAATAGTCTGGCGGCCAGGACAGGCAACCTGAAATGGCCAGTGGCGAGTACAATAGTGGTGCATGACATTCAGACACAGCACTGCCAACATGGTGACACAAAAAGGAGTGATGGGGGTGGTAATGGAGAAGGAAAGGGGAATAATGAGGAGGGCAGTAAGGAAGGGAGAGCGCAAGAGGCAGATGGTGAAGGGGAGGGGGTCGCCAGGGGAGTAGCAAACTAGATATGGAGGCACAGCGCAAAAGGGACTGGGGGAAATAATGCTGATGTTGGATAAGATTATGGAAATGCTGGCTGCAAGTACACATCAGGAAACAGCTGGGATGAGCGGGTTGGTAGGGGAAACTGGAAATGAGAGAGGGAAGGAATGCCAGGAATCTGAGGGGGAGGGGAAGGAAGAAAATAAATACAGTGTAACGTCACAACAAAATGCGACAGCAGAAACAGGTTCAAAAGACAGGGAAAGGAGTAAGCCCGTGGAGCAGAGCCGTCTGAGTATATTTACACAATGAGCTCTAGAGATGGCCATATACCAGCAGCTACAAAAGAAAAAGTTTGGAGGAATGAATATGTAGACTTATTCTCTTTGTTGGTCATGCAGGCGGATGCAATAACTGTAAAGGGAAATGTAAAGTGCTGAACAAAAACGTAGAGGTAATACCTAAGATGATAGCAGGTTGGTGTGCAGCGTTTAGAGTATTAGCCAGCATAGTCGTGAAGAAGGCGCCGGGTAGATTCAGGGATCTATTTAAATGCCAAGATTTGATATGCAGTGCTTACAGGACATAGAGGGGCGATACTTTACTACTATATGATGAACTGTTTAGAAGGAATATGGCCAATTTTTAATAAAGATTTGAGCTGGGAAAGGAAAGATATGGGACTGGATCATGAGCCTGGTCCACAGATCAATAAGCCTGGCCGGGGATACAGAATCAGCTGGCATAATTAGCTTGGGGGATAGAAAAGTGAGGGGCAAATGGGGGATGGCAGGTGTAAGGCTATGGGCAACCACAAAGTGGGTTTGGGCCACAGCAGCCCTTTTAGGGGAACCCACCAGCGGGATCAGAGGGTGGGCTCAGCCCGTAATAGTTCCCGCCCTCGGGAGTGGTGTGTACAAATTATTTAATAACGGGGTATGTAGGTTCCAAGCAAACTGAAAATACAGGCACACTTGCGCAATATGTGTCGAAGGCCACCCACAGATTAAATGCAATAAACGGTCCGGAAACCCACAACACAGAGGACCAAAGGATGGAAACTTTCAACATGGCAATAAATCTGGAGGCCATGAGAAAAAACTTGGCGGGGAGGGGGGTTACGATGCACAGGAGGCGCAGTGGCTATTGGAGGATTTCCCGAAGGGCTTGGAGATCCCTTATGAGGGCCCGATGGGCGGTAGGATATTAGGAAACTTAGTCAGTTTTTGATAGACCAAGAAAGGTTAGGGAGAAAATAGCAAAAGAGGTGATGCTGGGCAAGATTGCTGGCCCTTTTAGAAAGAAACCAATAGCCAACCTTAAAGTGTGTCCTCTGAGTCTTGTACCAAAGAAAGAACCTGGGGAGTTCAGGTTTATACGCTGTTTGTCATAACAAGAAGGGGGATCAGTCAATAATTACTTACTTCACTGAGCACAACCTCTCATCTAAGCCATGGTTGACCAAGCGCTGGATATGGTGCGGTCAGTGGGGCAGGGCACGTGGCTATCTAAGACGGACATTGGGTCTGCCTTCAGGCTGATGCCGCTGCATCAGGACAGCTTCCACTTGCTGGGCTTCACATTTGAGGGAATTGTTCACGGATGCATCGGGCAGCACCTGAAATGGTATTTACTTTCAGGGTAGGTGGTATAGGAAGAGGTGGCCAAAGAGTTGCAGCTCGACCCAATTCAAAGAGACATCAGTTTTAAGGAGATGTTTCTGCTACTGGTGACATTTCTGCTATGGAAGGCAGAGTTTTGTAACAAACGCGTGGTGTTCTGGACAGAATGCAACAGACAGCAAAGTCAGGGAGGCTGATGAAGTTCATTTGGAGACTAGCGTTGTTGAGCTTGCAATTTAAATGTTGTTTCTCCTAGACATGTCCCGCATGAGAGGAATGAGATAGCTGATGCTCTTTCCTGTTTCTAGGATGAATGCTTCCTTAAGATGGCCGTGAATGCAGCAGAAAAGGAAACCAGGATACTGGGGGGAGCAATGGAACTGATACTGTACATCTCTTCTTGGCAGGAAGCACATGGGTGATATACAAAAGGGGTTGGAAGAAACTGGCATTTTTCTTGAACAGCATTAGAGGGGGCAAGTGGACAGGTGTCAGTCATGCAGATAGCGCATTTCTTGATGTGGGGGAAAAAGGTGCAGCAGTAGGAGCGGCGAAGGCGATGCTATCAGGGGTAGCAATTTTCCAGAAACTAAGATGGGAGGACGCTGCGGCAAAAGCTGATAGAAGGGTGGGCCAAAGCTGCTGACCTCCCCCAGAAAGAGAGGAGTAGGAGGTCAATAACTCTGCAGATGCTGGGGGCAGCCATGGAGGTGGTAAAGGACAGACTGTGGGACGATTTTGGCTTTTCTGATCGTGTTCTTCGGGGCATTAGGATAAGTGAGGTCATAACTAAGAGCAAGTGCAATTTCCAGGGGGCGGCATTAAAGAGGAAAGGGATAGTGCAGCTACAGGACAGGGTAAGCCTGCTTTTAGCCACTTTGAAAACCAACCAGAAAGGGACAGGGAAGATGGTGTGGCTTCGGAGAATAGAGGAGACGTAGTGGTGCCCTGTGCGAGTTCTCCAGGAGTATCTCTTGGTAAGGCCACGATTGCACAATTGGAAAATTTATCTGTGATTTCTGTCTGAGACATCAAATAGCAGGCACAAGTATTAAGTGTCCTTGACTTAGCAAAACACAACTTGGGAAATGTATTCAGATCAAGATAAACAGGTGCCAACAGGCAGGCAAACATCCATCAAAATTTCAAAAATGCCAAGCCTACAGATATAGGTGATAACAATAGTTACATGTGATTATAAGCAGAAGGGTAATGAGCATTGTTGATTTTAGGAAAGATGCTGTCTGTGGGTTGTTGTCGTGCTTGAATACAAGGTAGAGATCTTAATCCTGGCTGGTCTATGTTGATTTTGAAATCTGAAGGCTCCTGTTTAGGTATTCTGTTTTAAGGGTATGTAGTAAACCGCTGAAAGAATGAACCTGCCCTGTCTGATGGGAATCATTTTCCCTGTTACCAGTCCTGCATTACATAGTAAGATCCTGGTATAGATTGGGCACCTTCCTATTATAGCCCCGAGTTTCATTATTACTTTGTTTATTTCAATTTTATGTTTTTCCAAAAAATGCTGAAGGCAAATTTACAGTTAAATATACATAATCGGATTTAAAGATACATCAAAACCTCAAACAAAATTATAAAACCATAGACCAACAACGACACAGACTTAGACATAGAAGCAATTTGATACCACTGTTAAATTGCAATTTGCATTTGTTCTATGTAAATCACCTTGACCCAGAGAAAGACAGTATATAAATTCAGATAAATAAATAAACATTTAAATAAATATAACCATACTTAAATAGCATAAAACACCACAATAAAGATCTCAGATTCTACAGTAATCATGCAAAAGGTTTCCAAAGAGTATAGAAAGGCTTTTCAAAAAATTTAATTTTCAAAAAGTACTAAACATTTTACATTCCAGCTTGTCTTAACACCAGAGGATTATAGCTAATACTACCTTGGCGCTTCACTGTGCTTCATCTGGTACATTGCCCTGTCTTCTGTTTCTTTGTCAAGAACTAATCTGAAGAATTGCTCTTCTCCTACAGACACACCAGATGGTGTGAGGATATACTCGGGGAAAACAATACCATTCCAAGATGTTCTGTCATTATTGTACGGAATTTGTTCTGTAGGGGAAAGGTAATAGGGGCCAATCATCTTTATATTCGCAGCAATCTTTTCAGAAAGATTGGAAGATGTATGGTGCATATCACAAAAATCATCTGTGATGCTTGCTACAATTACGGATTCAACTCTGCTCGTTACTGCCATGACACAATAAATTAATGAAAAATTAGAACCTACTTGAGGGCTAAGCTTTGGTTAAAAAGAATAATTTCTACTTCGATGACTGACTAGTTTTTCAACTTTCCACATATTCTGACCAATGTGAAGCAGGATTGCAAAATCTCCTCATCCCTTTTGAGGATCAAGCAAATCACTCTTGACTTCTATTTGGACCAAAATTGGTGCTCCAACGATGATATCTAATTGGTTCTCTAATGTGGTCAAATGTCATTCCTTGTAGATTTTGATTAGCATGTTTAATACTGCCTTCTTTTAAATGACTTGGCATAATCAGATGCTTGGTTGTGTACAGTTTAATACACAGAGGTGCAGAAATCCAAGAAAGCAGTACTGATGTGCCCCAGTTAGAGAGAGAGACCTTGCGATGGCCTCATCTGATGATTGCAGGGTAGCAAAACTGTGATAAGGTGGTGGCCAAAGTCAGTGGGAAGGCCATGTTAGATTGCACTGTGAGGCATAGCCAGTAGATACAAGGAAGTGACTAAATGACTCTGTACAGATTGTTTGTTTTGGTGAGATCTCGCCTATAATATTGTGTCCAATGCTGGAGAATGTATAGCAGAAATGATACAGACAAATAAGCGTGGAAGTGGTCAAGAGAAAAGATCACAAATTCCTTATCTCTCCAATCCAGTCCCGTCCCATTACCTGTGGATTGTCATGCCTTACTAGCATCTTGGAGACTGAGCATGTCACAAAGTGACATCGGCATATATGGGCAGCTGGTAGCACCTCCCAGCCCCCAGTATTTGTCTCCAAGCAGCTGGAGAGAAATGACTCCTTTCAGGGGACTCACTGTAGGGACCTTTTGGTTGTATTTTGGATAGCCAGGGGAAGGGGAAAGCCCTCCTAGCAGGGACCCTTTTCTGTTGGGGTTTTTTCACCTACCCACCTTGTTTGATAAAGAGGTTTGGGGTTTTTTTCGGGGGGGGGGGGGGATAAAGCCTTCAAGCCTGAGGTGACTTTCGGTAAGCTAGCTAACTGGCAGTAATAGCACAACTTCGGCTGACAGACTGCAAGCCCTTAGTTTCAGGAGGAGGGGCCTTGCAGCGTTGCAGTTTTACTCCAACAACTCCCGAACCCTCCCGCGGTGAGTTGCTTCTAAGACTGCTGAAATCTGACTTCCTCCCCTCTGGGACCTCCCACAACCACCGACACTGAGCGGCTCGTCTTGTGGCAGTAGAGCAAGTATTTACTTCCTCCCTTCCTCCGGCAGAGTAGGTTTTTTTTTGTTTTTGTTTTTTGTTTTGGGGGGCAGGTACAGCATCAGGGGTTTCATTTTCAGGACAGCTGAACTCTCTGTAAGGAAACCATGTGGCTGCGCAGGAAAGGACGCCATTTCCATTTTTTTTTTATTTTCCCTCTCCCAACCTCGGGTATCTTGCTCAGGGGCTCCTTCGGACGCAGTCCTAATTTTGCCATTTTGCAAGGTTAACACCAAAATCTAGATGTAAATGTGCATATTCTAAGAGAGGTGAGATGGGAGATACTCGGAGGTTTCTCCTTTCATATTTGAATCTATCAATGCGCAAGAAGAAAACCTTTTTTTTCTAGAAAAAAGAATATTCTAGAACAAGAGATTGCAGTAAAAGGCTTCAAAGAGCAATAGCAGCAATATCAGAGAAATATGCCTTCATCGAAAAGGTGATGGATGACGCATAGGCAGCCTCCCAGCAGAGGAATTCAAGAATATCTAGCATAAGCACCATGGAATGCTGGTAGTGAAAACCAGAAATCAAGTAAGGTATATAACATCACACCAGCACTGAGCTTGGGAAGATTAGATAGGCCTTAGGACACCTTTATGCTGTCATTTAATATTTCTGAGATTCTGGAAGCTTTCTATTTAGAGCAGCTGGATTGTTTTCCAGCTGTTGGTTTCTAGAAAAAGGGCCTCATTTGTCTCAGGGGAGGGGGGACCAGTTTCTCCAAATGGGCTAGTTTTGCACATTTTATATTCACTACTGCACCAAGGGAAAATACTAATTACTCCAATGCAAACCCTTGTCTCTATCTGAACCTTCCCAAAAAGACACTCTCAAAATTCTCAGAAAAACATATCGAACAATCTCCTGCAATAAATTATCCTCTTTTTTACAATCAACCATAGGGTGCAAAATGACCTCGGGTTTTACTTTTCTGTCCCTCTATGCGGCAAAATTCATACCATAGGGGATTACAAAAGGTGTAACATCAGGGGTCCAGCCTCTCCCTTCCAACTTACAAACTCAAAATCACTTACCAATATTAAAGTACTTTTTCAATACTACCTATAATACCTTTAATAATTTTTACTTTTTACACCTTTTTCAACTTATTTTCTTCTTCTTAATATCTACTCCAAATTAATCTTCTACGATATTCCTGAAAAACAAAGCCAAATGGCTCTACAGATTACTGTTTACATAACATTTGATATACCGCCCCCTGTTACATCGGGGCGGTTTACATTATAAATAAAATCATCAAGTCAGAAACGGAAAGAGAAAGTTACAATTACTTGAAGAAAGGAAGGAAGGGAAACAGAGGACGGAGGAAGATAGGAAGATAGAGTCAGCTAGATCCAGGAAAGGCACAGGAGAACAGATGAGTTTGGATAAGGGAGCGAAATTTAGGATATGATTCTTCCAATCGGAGGGCAGTGGGTAGTGAATTCCAGAGGGAGGGACCAAGGTAGAAGAACGCTGATTTACGGGTGGATTGGAGATGTGCATGGGAAGGGGCTGGAAGGTGAAGGCGATTGATGTGAATGGACCAGAGGCTTCGAGAGGGGACATGGAAGGAGAGCAAATCGGAGAGGTATTGGGGTCTATGAAGGTAAATGGCTCGATGGACCAGAGTAAGGACCTTGTAAGGGATCTGGAATTGTAGTGGCAGCTAGTGAAGGTGTTGTAGAAGAGGGGTGACGTGATCGCGTGAAGAGGCATGTAGGAGCATCCGGGCAGCCGTGTTTTGAATTAACTGTAGTCGATGTAACTGATACTGAGGGATACCGGCGTAAATGGAATTACAAAAATCTAATCGGGTTATGACTAATGAAAGAAGAAGGGTAGTGAGTGCCTGAGGAGATAGAAAAGGTCGAATGGCACGAATCTGCGGAAGGCAGTAAAAAGAACGCTGAGAAATAGAAGAAATGTGATCGTGAAACGTGAGTGCACTATCAAGAATGACACCAAGATACCGAAGTTTGGAAACTGTGAAAATAGAGGCACCAGAAAGAGAAGGCGTAGGAGGCGGAGTGGAGGAACTGTAGGTAAACCAAATAGCAGCCGTTTTGGAGATATTCAGAACCAGACAATTTGAGGAGAGCCAGGAGGAAACTGAGGATAGACAGACCTCCAGTGGAGTGATATCAGGATGGGATGAGGAAGTGTGGTGCAGAAGGAGAATATCGTCAGCATAATAGTAGCCCGAAATACCCAACTGCTGGACAAGAAGTGAGAGAGGAGCCAGAAAAAGATTGAATAACAGGGGAGCCAAAATAGAGCCCTGAGGAACACCACAGGTGAGAGGGAAATGACCTGAGGTGGAAAGACCAGAAGTAACTGCAAATGAATGAGAAAATCAACTTTTATCACCATCTAAGCAATATTCTCATTACTTATCTTCAAAATTTATCCACAGAAGTCTTCTTCTAAGCGCCTGCAAATATCACCAACATCATCTGGTTTCAATCGCATATTTTTTAACACCCAACAAAGGTCTTAGTTTATCCTTTACAAAGGCTCCATCAGGGGTATATTCTTTTCACAGACGACGAACTCAGGAGGAGGAGGAAATCAGTTTTGCGCATACCATGACAGTTATGAACTTCACTCCTAAGCCCAGAGTATGTGGCGTATGATCTCCGTCTCTCAAATTTACTGCTAATGCTCACTGTAGTACTTGCATTGTGCCAAAGAGAGCTTCCTTCTGGAGTTCATAAGACATAACATGTATTGGTAGTTTGTCAAAATGTAGCTGGAAGTTCTTCATCAGGCCTGTGGCTCCCAATACAATGGGAAATATTTCTGTATTTTTAAGCCACATTTTTTTGGTCTCTGACGGCATTTCTTGGTACTTCAGGATCTTCTCCCTCTCCAAGCGATTTCATAGAGGTGTCGATGCAGAGTGATTCTTCTATCACTATATCAGGTTTCCTCTCATCCAGCTTTTTATCCATCAGAATGGGAATGTCCCTTGTGATCATAACCTCTTCATTCTCTGTGATTCTCTTAGGATCATGATCCCAGTGCTTTTCAGGGACAGTGATGTGGTAGTGTTTTACAAAGTTTCCAGTGGATGAGGCATGCTACTTTGTTGTGCAGAGAGAACTTTTCTGCAATCAGAACTTCACAGCCAGCTATGAGGTGAGTCACTGTTTCCAACTCTTTCATACAGAATCAATATATGTCTGTGTTTGCCAGTTTTTTCAATGCTTGCTGTATGTCATCTCTTCCGTAGCCCTTTGTCCTGGGCTGCAACTATCAAGCTCTCATCCCTGAGCTTCAGTTCACTTCTCCTTAATGATTCATGTGTCCATTCTTTTTCAACAAATGGATCCTGGAGTAATGCTTTGTATTTCCCTTGTACATTTGCCACTTGTTTTTCCTCATTTGCTGATCTAATTCTTTGAAGAGTTCTTTCTCTTGTTTTGCAAAGTCTGTTGCTTCCTTCCCTGTGTATGCTTGTGGATTCTCACTCATTCCTTCTAGTCATTGGAATGCTTGTCCAGGTTTGATGATGCAGATATATTCTGGATGTTTATTTTTATATTTCAGCATTTTTTATGTATTTGTATCTGATGCTGCTGTTAGGTAGGCTTGAAGGCCTATGATAGTAGCTCTATATGTGTAATCAATCTCTGAGGCCAAGCCCCCCTTCAGCTCTACGGATGTACAGTCTTGGCATACAATGATTCTTATAAAGTACCTCATGGGCATGGAGGAGTTTTCTTGTTTGTACATCCAGTTTTTCAAGAGTTTTAAAAGGCCAGTCTACAATCCCAAAGCTGTTTAAGAGTACAGAATTTGCCAGCTGATGGCTTGTATTTTATTCCATGATTTTAAAGCACTTTTCAATAATAATTTTAATATTCTATAGTATTCTTTACTGATCTTTTCTCTCGGTAATTTCTGCTAGTGTGTCATTCCTTCCTCTACTCTGAGATATTTATATTCACCTTCCTGTTCAAGTTCCTTGATGTCACAGCCCTCAGTCAGGGAGATGTTTTCCATTTTGCTCAATTTTCCTCTTTAAAAAAAAAAACAACAACAAAAAAACAGTTGCCTTAGCATATTTGTCACAACCAAAAGCCATCCTGATGTCCTCAGAAAAGCTTTTCGCTACATAGAGTTGCTCTGCAAATTGGTTACTGGAACTGAGGCGTTTCAGGTCATCTAGAAATAATACATGGGCTGTTTACCTTCTTTAGGATTCCGGCTAAACCCATATCCCAAAGGGTTGATAAGAGTACTCATTGGATTAGGTGGCATACAAAACAGGGCCTCATTTGTCCTTTGTGACGAGGACTATATCTTTTATAGCCAGTGAAATAAGGTGTTTTTAAAATGCTAGGGAGCTATTTAGAACAATATGTAGCTCTAATACAGGGGTGCAAAGTTCAGTCTTTGAGAGCCACAAACGCGCTAGGTTTTCAGGATATCGTTGATGAATACGCATGAGAGAGAGCTGCATTCACCGAAGTAGATCTAGTTCATGCACGTTCATTAGGGATATCCTAAAAATCTGGCCTGTATGTAGCCCTCCAGGACTTAATTTAGACAAGCCTACTCTAGAACATGGGTGGAGAACTTATTGAAGAGCTGCAAATCTATGACATTTTCAATATATTCCTAATATAATTATATATGAGAGATTTACACTTATGCTGTCTTAGTTGTATTCAAATCTGTTTTCATTAATCTGTTTTCATTAGGGATATTATAAAAACCTGAGCAGTTTGTGGCCCTGAAAGACTGGAGGTTTCCCACTCCCCTACACCTCTCTGCTGTTTCCTGTTATATGCAGTATTCAGTAGTCTGCAATCTTGAAAGCGATCGAAACACCAGACCTATAATATGTCTGTTTCAGTTCATCCATAGTTAATTGGGCAATAACCATCAATGTATCAAGATCAATTGAACAGAGTCCGTAGTGAAGCTGAGCTTAAAAATAAGCATTCTGCATTTATATGTCCAACCTTTTAAGCATTGTCTGATTAAACACAAAAAGAGAATTGCAACTGAATTGTAAACTCTCTAACTTTTAGCAAAGCTAATCCTTCCTCAGATAGCTTGCTTCAGTAAACTTTAATGTATTGATTTCCCCTTAAGCTAAATCTGTTTCAGATATGGTTGAGAAAATGAAGTACTTGAATTTCTTTAAGTGTACCCAAATTCATAGCATAGTAAATGCCAAAAAGCATAATAGCCCATTCAGTCTGTCCAGCAAGGTGTGGTTGCTTCTTCATGCAGGGTGTATCCTCCTTTCTGGAATATTCTGGGTCGAGATGCAGGTTCCTCTCGCCTCCCAGCCACCATAGTTTTTGGGAAGCATAGTATAATCATTTTTCTGTTTTGGACAGAACAGCTCTCCCACGTAGGTTATCTCTGCGCTTTTGTTGCCATTCTTTCATGTTTACCCCATACCTTTTTGAATCTGGGAACTATTGTAGTCTCTGTCACTGCCTTTGAGAGTCCATTCCATGCATCCATGATCCCTTTCCTTTCTGGGAAAAAATATTTCTTGATGATGATCTTGGTCTATCTCCTTGGAGCTACATATCATAACTCCTTGTTCCTTTGGTTAAGAAACGCTTACTTTTGTGCATGAATGCATTTTGGGTATTTGAATCTCCTGTATCTTGCCTCTCTCTCCTCTAAAGTATATACAGGGTGGCCCAAAACAAGTGAGAACATCTCGTAAATTAAAAGCTTAAATAGCTAAAAAAGATAAATAAGTAAACTATTTAACATCTTTATTTCGACAATTTCCGGTCGCCATCTTTTTTTCTTTTTCTTGTCTTTTTTTATTTGTCAATCGTTTACATCTGTCTTTTTGAATTTTTAAATAACTTATATGCTACGAAATGTTCTCACTTTTTTTGGGGCACCCTGTATATTTAGATCTTCACCAATGACTTGTACAGAAGCTTCTTTCTATGCGGCCTGGCATCCCTCTGCCTCTAGCCACCATCTTGCCATGCTCTTCTTTCACTTTTAGATCATTAGACAGTATCATCCTAAGAGCTCTCTCCTGATCAGTACACACTGACCTCTCCTCCCACCCTTCCTCCGTCCCATCATCTACAGCTTCTTTGGATTTCTGTATCCCAGATGCACAGCTTTACTTGATAGTTAAGATTTGATGCACAAAACAGCAATTGACTGACTACTTATCATTCTGTCTACTCCCTCATTGGTGGACACTCTGTTGCAGATCTTTGTCAATCTGTGGACGACAGTCTTCCTTCTAATCCCTCTGAAATTTCATTAATAGAACCATCCCCAGCACTGATCTCTTAGACATTCCATTAAACACCTTTAATATCCTGCAAGTGAGCTCCATATACTACCACTCAGCCAATATCTAATCCACTTCATCACCATGAGAATCTCCCCTCGGTTACTCAGTATATTTATGAGAGCCCCCTGTACTGAAATACAATTACATCTAGCACACATCTAGATCCAGTTCTAATCGCCCAAATGAAGAAATCGGTTGGATTCATTTGACCTGATCTACCCTGGATCTTTAACTTGCTGAATTGTAAATAAGGTAGTTCACTATTCTTTCCTTTGGTAAAGTCTATTTTAATTTTCCCGACCCATTACGTCATCGGATCAACTCAAAAATAACTTTAATCTAATCTTACTTCAGTTATTCATCACATACAAGTTAGAACTGGCTTAAATAACAGGGCCCCTGAAATATATTGCTCCAGAACTATATTTTTGACATGGAATATATGTCCTAATACCCTCAAATTAAAGTTAGATAAGAACATAAGATATGCCATACTGGGTCATACCAGGGTCCATCAAGCCCAGTATCCTGTTTCCAGCAGTGGCCAATCTGGGTCATACGTACCTAGCAGTTTCCCCAAAAGACACACAAGTTCAACAATGCTTGTATTGGGGCAAGTAGTGGATTTCCTGAGTCCTCTTTAATAATAGTTTTTATAGCCTTTTCCACCAGGAACTTGTCCAAACTTTTTTTTTTTTTTTTAAACCCAGCTACATTAACAGCTTTTTACTACATCCTCTGGTAACGAATTACAGAGTTTGATTACATGTTGAGTGAAAAAATTATTTTCTCTTATTAGTCTTAAATGGGTTATGCTGTCGCTTCATTGCATGTCCCCTAGTCTTTCTACTTTTTGATGGCGTAAATTGATCTAAGTTTACCCGTTCCATTCATTAATTTTATAGACCTCTATCATATCTCCCCTCAGCCATCTCTTTTCCAGGTTGAAGAGTCCTAACCTTTTTAAGCCTCTTTTCATAGGGGTATCCATCCATCCCCTTTACCATTTTGGTGGCCCTTCTCTGTACCTTTTCTAAGGCCACTATATATAAAAAAAGGAACTGAAAGCATCCTTACTTACCTCAAACAACGTCGAGGACATAGGCTTTATCGTGAGTATATCTAACAGTCTATCTTTCTATCTAGTTTATAGACCCCCAAGCTCAAACCCTGTCTAGAAATAATAACAGAAATAATATGCTCATTCACCAGCAAACAATCTCTAATACTACTAGGTGATTTCAACCTTGCATCACTACACTATAATCATGCTACGTCATTCTTAAACTCCATAAATGACATGGATTTTCACCAACTAATATACATTCCCACACAGTAAAGGCAACATCCTTGATTTAGTGTTCATACCTAATGACATATTTAGCTCCTACCAACCCACAATGCTAGAGATTCAACCAGTCCCTTGATCAGACCATCATCTCATAAAATTCCAACTACCAGTTTTCGACCTCTCTCACACAAAACCCTCATGTGTATCATCACCCAAACGATATAAGAAATTTTGAGGAGGACAGTTTCTTAAAACAAACCCTACAGCACCTAAACTGAGACCCAAAAAATTTAGACAAAGCCATAACAAATTGGAATGATACCATATCCAATGCTGTCATCATAAATGTACAGCATGCAACCAATACTAGAAAACAAAATGCAGCGTGGTATAATCAAGACCTCAAGCAGTTGAAAACCACTCTGCGCAAAACTGAAAGCAAATGGAGATGCACAAAATCTACTGCTCTATGATCTCAATACATGTCCACACTTAAACACTACAAAGACACTATCGACAATAAAAAGAAAGAACATTAACATACTCTCTAAATCACTCAACCGCCCTAGGGAACTATTCTATATTGTAAAGTCTCTGACCAATAATACCACAAATAAAAGCACATAGATCCTCAAATTTTTAGCCAGTTAATATTTTAAATATTTCTTTATAATAAGACATGGATATAATCACCTATCCAAGACTTATTCAACACCAAGCGTCTCCTGGTCAACATTCTCTCAGCCCACAAAGGATACACTCAGTAACATAATAACTAAAATAAACACAACTACTTCCAATCGTGACCCATGTCCAGTTAACTGGAAAAAAGCTACAAAAGCAGAACTTTCTTCTTTCATCCTTCCCATAATCAGCCTCTCACTACAACAAGGCCACATGCCCCCTCCCTAAAACATGCCTTAATACGTCCCATTCTGAAAAACACCTCCCTGGACAAAAACAGCCCTACTTCATACAGACCTATATCATACTCCCCTTCATGGCTAAACTGCTAGAAAAATGAATATCAATATGGTTTTCGCCCACATCATGGAGCTGAGACCATCCTTTCCGTCCTGTTCAACAGACTAATATGTGGTATAGACAACTCCAAACAAGCGTTTCATCCTCATATTTTGAGACATCACTAGAGCATTTGACAGCATAAACCACTCCATTATGCTCTCCCGATTACATCAAATAGGTACATATTAAAGACACAGTTCTCCAATGGTTTCAATCATATCTCTCCGATAGAACGCAACAGGTCAAATCCGGACAACATACATCTAAACCATACAATCAAGAACAAGGCCTATCCCAGGGATCCGCCCTATCCGCCCTTCTGTTCAATATCTATCTCCAACCCATCTGCATGATCTTCAAAAAAATTCCAGGTAAACTATCATATATATGCAGATGACTTAATGTTATATTTACCATTCAACATCTTCAATCCCACACTACAACAAATTAGACTACTTCACTGAAGTAGCAGAATGGCTCAACTCCCACAATCTTAATCAACCTCAGGAAAACTGAATCCCTCTATATAACTAGAAATCACATTTTCACCCCTCCAACCTCTATCAGAATTCATGATACAAGCATCGCAGTAAAGAACGACGTGAAATACCTTGGGGTCATTCTAGACATACACTCAACATGTCAACACATATAAAATAAACAACAAGAAAAATCTTATACAAACTCAAAATGATAAAACAACTTTGACCTCTTTTATCTGTCCATGATTTTGGTCGGTCCTCCAAGCAATCATAACACTCCATTTTGACCTCTGCAATAGCATTCTCCAAGGATTGTCTAAACAAACCATAAACGGCTCCAAACGGCACATATGGCAGCATGGATAACATGGAAAACGAACATCACCCCCATATTATACAATTTGCACTGGTTCCCAATCCAGAGCCAGATAAACTATAAAATACTAGTGACCATATTTAAACTACTCAAAGACATCGCCCCATCACACCTCGCTACACTCACCACTAAGGAAGCTGACACTCGAACGAAACGAGGATGCAACAAAATCAAACTAACCACCCTTCAGACTACAGAAAATCTATAAAAACAACAAATAGAGTTTTCTCGTACTTTGCCCCCTCCATCTAGAATAACTTACCAGATGAGCTAAGAGAAATGAATGACCTTTCCACCTTCCATAAAAGAATTAAAAACTTACCTTTTCATGCAATATTTTGGAAACCCGCAAGAATCCACCAATGCCGATTTTTACCAGCCCCTCAACTTAGATGTACCATCCCCCTACTTCATACTATCCTTCTCCTTTACTTTATCAACATGCAATTAACAAATGCCACCCCCTAGTTCATGAAATCAAACCAAGGGCACAACACACTGTATATAGTTTTGCAACTTAGCATAGCTTTAACCTAAGTTTTTGTTCAGATTCCAATGTATATAGTTCTTCTGTTTTATGTAATTGATTATGTAGTTTGCTGTACATTTTGAGCATTGTTCAATGTAAACCGCATTTGATCTGTTGGAAAAAGCAGTATAAAAATTCTAATAAAATAAAAATAAAATCCTTTTTAAGATACAGCAACCAGAATTGCACACAATATTCAAGGTGCGGCCGCACCATGGAATGATACAGAGGCATTATAATAACCTTTGTTTTATTCTCCATTCCTTTCCTTATGATTCCTAGCATTCTATTTGCCTTCTTGGCCGCCGCTACACACTGTTCGGAGGGTTTCAACAAGTTATCCATGGTGACTCCTAAAACTTTTTTTTGGGTGAGGTTTCGTAATGTGGAACCATGTATCATGTAACAGTAGTTTGGGTTGTTCTTTCCTAGCTGCATAACTTTGCACTTGTCCACATTAAATTTCATCTGCCATTTGAACATCCAGTCTTCCAATTTATCAAGGTCCTCTTGCAAATTTTTACAGTCCTCTTGGTTTTTAACAACTTTGAATTATTTTGTCATCTGCAAATTCGATTACCTCACTCGTTTTTCCCATTTCCAGGACATTTACAAATATGTTAAACAGTGGACCCAGCACAGATCCCTGGGGTACTCCACTATTCACCTTTCTTCATTGGGAAAATTGACCATTTAGCCCAACCCTCTGCTTTCTATCTTTTAACCAGTTCCTGATCCACAATAGTACCCTGCCTCCTATCTCATGACTTTTTAATTTCGCCAAGAATCTCTCATGAAGGGCCTTGTCAAAGGTTTTCTGAAAATCCGGATACACTGTATCAACTGGCTCACTTTTGTCTACCTGTTCACACCTTCAAAAAAAATATAACGGATTAGTAAGACAAGACCTTCTTTGACCAAAGCCATGTTGGCTTTCTCCCATTAAAACAGGACTATCTACATGTTCAGTAATTTTGTGCTTTTATAATGTTTCTACCATTTTGCTCAGTACTAACTTCAGGATCACCAGTCTGTAGTTTCTTGGATCACCCCGGAACCCTTTAGCAAATGGCCAACGTAATGTCAATTTTTTTAATCTTCAGGTATTAAAGTTGATTTTAATGATTAGTTCACAGATTGCAGTTCTACTATTAGCAATCTCAAATTTCAGTTCTTTCAACACCCTCTGATGTATACCATCCAGTCCAGGTGATTTGCTACTCTTTAGTTTATCAAATAATTGAAATACATCTGCCAGGTACTGGTGACTTAGATTGGCCACTGTTGGAAACAGGATGCTGGGCTTGTTGGGCCTTGGTCTGACCAAGTATGCATTTCTTATTTTCTTATTTCTTTCAGTTCTTCTGATGCATCGCCTTTAAGTACCATTTCAGCCATATTACATTTTCTTCAGTACAGACCAGAGTGAAGCAAAGAATTCATTCAGTATCTCTGCTATGGCCTTGTCCCCTCTTAGTGCCTCTCTTGCCTCTCTATCATCTAATGGTCCAACTGACTCTCACATTATTTTTGCTACGAATGTACTTGGAAAAAGTTTTTATTATGCATTTTTTTGCCTCCATGGCAAGTTGCTTTTTTTTATGTTGTCTCTTTGCCTACCTCATCAATGCTTTGCATCTATCTTGCCAGTTATTATGATAATTCCAGTTTTTGTCATTTGGCTCCTTTTTCCATTTCCTGAAAGATGCTTTTTTTGGCTACAACAGCCTCTCTGACCTTATCTTTAAACCATGCTTGCAGTTTTTTGTACTTACTTCCACTTTTCTTAAAGCGTGGCATACCGCTGGTCTGGGCTTCCAAGATAGTATTTTTAAACAACACCCATACTTGATGTAAATCTTTAACTGTTGCAGCTATTAGGTTTTTTCTTAAGATTTCCTCATTTTATCATAATCTCCCTTTTTGAAAGTTAAAATGTAGTACTGTGGATTTTCTTGCTGTCCTTCTTCCATTTATTAAATCAAACGCGATCATGCTATGATCACTGTTGCCAAGTGGCCCCCAACACCCTTATCTCTTGCATCAGATCTTGTGTTCTATTAAGGACTAGGTCCAAAATGGCTTCTCCTCTTGTCAGTTCATGAACCAGCTGCTCCAAGAAGCAGTCATTTATTTCATCTAGAAACGTTTATCTCCCTAGCATGTCCTGTTGTAACACTAACCCAGTCAATACCGGGGTAATTGAAATCACCCATTATTACTGTGTTGTAACTTTTGTTAGCTTCCCTGATTTTCTTTGAACATTTCATCATCCATTTGTTCATTCCGGCCAGGCAGTCGGTAGTTTACCCCCACTGCCATTGACTTCCCCGTTTTACATGGAATTTTGATCCATAGAGAGTCTACAGTGTATTTTGTTTCCTGCAAAACTTTAAGCCTGTGTGACTCAATGTCCTCTCTAATATACAGTGCAACTCCTCCACCAATTTGATCTACTCTGTTATTACAATATGATTTGTACCCAGCTATCCGTGTCCCACTGGTTGTTCTCCTTTCACCAGATCTCTGAGATACCAATCATATTTAACCTCTCATTTAGTGCTATATATTCTAACTCTCCCATCTTATTTTTTAGGCTTCTAACATTTGCATACAAGAATTTTAGAGGTTGTATTTTATTCTTATTAATCTGGTTGTCAGTAGATAGGAGTAATTTGGAATCTTTCAGCTCTGACTGCTCTATACTTCAGGGCAATTGGGTTACTTTTTTGTCGTTATTGGAATCTCTCTGTCAATATGCCCTAATTTCAGTCTTTTGCTAGTATCCTTCAAGGATACATCCTTCCGAACAATGCGCTCTTGGGCAACTGTCGACTTTCCCCTATTTAGTTTAAAAGCTACTCTATCTCCTTTTTAAAGGTTAATGCCAGCAACCTGGTTCTATTCCAGTTAAGGTGAAGCCTATCCCTTCAGAAAAGCCACTCCTTTCCCCAGAATGTTGCCCAGCTCCTAACAAATCCAAACTCTCTTCCTTGCACCATCATCTCATCCATGCATTGAAACTCTGGAGCTCTTCCTGCCTTTTGGGTCCTGCATGTGGAAAAGGAAGCATTTCTGAGAATGCTACCCTGGAAGTTCTGGATTTCAGCTTCCCACCTAAAAGCCTAAATTTGGCCTCCAGAACCTCCCTCCCACATTTTCGTATGTCATTGGTACCAACATGTACCAAGACAGCAGACTCCTCCCCAGCACTGTCTAAAACTTTGTCTAGGTGGCCCATGAGGTCCACTACCTTTGCACCAGGCAGGCATGTTACCACGTGATCCTCACATCCATCAGCCACCCAAATATTTACATGCCTAATGATCGAATCGTCAACTCTAATGACTGTCCTAACCCTTCCCTCATGGGCACATGGCTCTGGAGAAACTTCCTTGGTGCAGAGGGTTTTACATTACCTGGAGGACAGGTCCTAGCTACAGGATCACTTCCTGCCACACCAGGTTATGTTCTGTCACATGACCCCTCTCCTCCATGGCAACAGGGAGGCTGCCAGACTTCAGTACTATGTCCCCATAGATCACTTCTATATACCTCTCTGTCTTCCTTATGTCCTCCAAGTCTGCTACTCTAGTCTCCAGAGATCAGACTTGTTCCTTGAGAGCAAAGAGCTCCTTGCACCTAGTGCACATGTAAGACGCTTCACCAAGTGGGAGAAAATCATGCATGTGACACTCAATGCAAAAGACTGGAAAGCTCCCATCTCGCTGCTAGACTGCCGTCTGCATCTTTAGTTTTAAGGATTTGTTTAGTCCATGTTCCCTATAAAATAGTTATCTCCAAGTTATAATGCCCTGTTCAATGTAATTTCAGTTTGTTCAATGTAAACCGCCTTGATATCATGAAAGGCGGTATATAAGAAAATGTTAAGTAAACAAGTTAAATACCTAAATTTATTTTAAGTGGCAATTCATTCTGGTTTTTATTTTCATTTCTAAAAGGGAGAAATAAGTCTTTCAAGCCTTTTGAAAATGCCTCCCACCATCATAAAAGTGAGCAGATGTAAGCTCTGGTCTACTGAATTCAACCCAAATCTCATGCAGACTCCATATCATGTTTATATTCCAGTGTATCACTGTAAGTACCCAAAATGTATAGTATGAAATCGTATGGCATATGAGGTGGCCAGGGATGGATAGTTGTGAAGACCACATAGGAGAATCAAGACCTTTTGGTGCAAGCCTAAGCCGAGTTGCTGTTTGCAAGCAGAACTGCGGGTATTTTTATCATTTTAAATTGTTGAACGTACATAGGTTTACCACTGATTTTCCTTTCTCTTTGTTCCCTTGCATTTGTCCTGTGAGTTGATTTACCCGAAGAACAGACTTGGGGAAGGCACACTTACAACAGAAATGCACACTCGTTCCATAAAAAGTCTGAAATGGGAGAAAACAGGAAGCAGAACTAAGAATAATATTAAAAGAAGCAATAGTGCTGCCATGTGAGTTATTTTGAGCAGAGGATATGCTTTAATTTAAGTATAACAACTGGCAGTCATTGGGAATAATTACCGTACAAAGGTGATTTTAAATTAGGCAATCGGAAGGAACTCTTCCCTCTTCCTACACATCACTTTAGATCAGAGATTCTCAGCCCAGTCCTCAGGGCACACTTAGCCAGTCGGGTTTTCAGGATAACTGCATGGAATATGATAGGTGAGCCTTTAGCATAGATTTGAAAAGAGGCAAAGATGAAGCCTGACGCACAGACTCAGGAAGTCTGATCCAGGCATAAGGAGCAGCAAAGTCTGGAGTGAGCAGTGAAAGAAAGGGGCAAAGAGGAGCAAGTCAGTAGAAGAGCGGAGTTCACGATGAGGGGTGTAGGGGGAGGGGAAAGGTAGTGAAGAGCAAAAGAATGAATGCATTTAAAGATCAGAAGGAGGAGTTTGACTTGGATACGGAAGGGAAGCCTATGAAGTGACTTGAGAAAAGGGGTTATATGAGTATATCGAGGCTGGAGAAAGATTAGTCACACAGCAGAGTTCTGACTAGATTGAAGGGAAGAGAGAGATGACTCAGAGGGAGACCAGCAAAAAGTAGATTGCAGTAGTCAAGACGGGAAGTAATTAGAGAGTGGACACGTGTTTTTAGTAGTGTGTTCAGAGAGGAAGGGGTGAATTTTGTTAATATTATAGAGAAAGAAACAACAGTATTCCCAGCCTCAACCCACCAGGAGAGCTGAAGACCTACACCAAGAATCAAACCCATCACCCTCCCTGTGGTAGTACGTAGCATTGCCATTCATATATCAGGCCAGCACCATTCTTGGCCTTTCTACCAAATATGATGTGTGGTCTTCTCATAATTCTAACCGCAGTGCTTCAGTGGTGCCAATCGGTGCCCTACAAGTAGATTGAAGCCAACAGCCCGCAAACACATTTTCTGCAGGTTAGTAATTGACCCTAACATGGTGGCGATCCTGATGTCATAGGGATGGGGGTTAGTAGCTGCACCTGCTGCATTAAGTGCATTGCCAATGGTGCAGATGCATGTGCGCTACTGCAGTGCTCTTAAGGTGCAGTAAATAGCTGCACTGTGTGGTAACTACATGGTCACATGCTGGGCTTGCCCCCAAAGTTACCGCACAAGCTTTGTAGTTACCACGCATTAATTTTTGCAACTAACATTATAACTGCAAAACCTTAGCACATAAGATAGGCCATACTAGGTCAGACCAAGGGTCCATCAAACCCAGTATCCTGTTGCCAACAATGGCCAATCCAGATCACAAGTACCTGTCAAGTTCCTAAAAGGTATACAGATTCCTTACTCTCCCTCCAGTCCAGTCCAGGTAGAGACTGAATAATCATATGACTGATGTCACTATACAAGAGCCCTCACTCCACCTTGATACCTCAGTATTTCAGTCTCCAGTAGCTCGAAGGCAGATGTTGATTCACTGACTTAGGTCCATGAACCCAACGGCAGAAACTAGGCTGCTCTATCCACAAAATCCTAAATAAGTACATTAGTCATATTAAATAAAGACTGCAGTCCAAAAGAACCCATTAGTGGGTGTATTTGTCTCTGCAAAGGCACTGCGACCCGTTCAATTGGTGCGCAGTGCCTCCATACCGGGGGAAGAGAGAAAGAAGCCTGTACAACACTTCTGCTTCTCCTCTGATCCTACCTCTCTTTGGGAGGCCGCATAAAGGGGAAGCAGCTTTTAAGGCTTCCATTGCTAGATGGGTGAGGGAGACCATTGTTACAGCATACCTGCTGTGATGCCGAGAAGCGCTGGTTGGGTTGTGCATCCATTCCACCAGGGCCCAGGCGATGCCTTGGGCCGAGTTTCACCTGGTACCGCCTTCCGATATTTGCAAAGCGACAACGCGATCATTACATGCTTTTGCAAAGCACTATCATCTCAATGTGCAAGCCAGGCAGGATGCACGATTTGGGGTGCAGGTTTTGCAAGCAGGGCTCATGGGTCCCTCCTCTCCTTGAGTACTGCTGTGGTACATTCCAATTCTCTGGACTGGACTGGAGGGATGGGAATGTAGGTGAAATTAGGCCTTGCTTATCTTTCATAGAATCCCTCCAGTCCAGGACCTGCCCTGTCCGAGTTTTAGTTTTTCATCTGTTGCGAGCCAGAGGAGATCAGTTAATGAAGCAGAGTTGTAGGCCCCAAAATGCAGAGTTTCCAGAGATGCCAGAGATGTCTCCCTCTTGGGAGAGTCTTGAAGGGCTCAATCCGATCAAGCAAACTCTTAAAATGCAAATAATAAAAAAATCAGTGTTCTGCTGCCTGGTGATGGTAGTTTTTTGTTCGGCGGATACTTTTGTGAAAGAGGAGGTGCCACCTGTGTTAATGCCATTGTTATGGAGGGCATTTAGAATAGTGTAGTTTTAGTTTGTTTCTTTGCTCTTCTGTGAGTGTTTTAGTTGCTTTGTCAATGGCATACTGAAGTGTCAAGGGAGCGTGGGGGCTCTTGTATAGTGACGGCATCAGTCATTTGAATATTCAGTCTTGCTAGTGGACAGACACAACCCAATTGACTGGACTGCAGAGACTCCATGACAGGAAAATCAGGTAAGGCCTAATTTCACCTTTGATGTTGCTTGTCCGAGGGGATTTCCTTGGTCTACTTTAATAATGGTTTATGAAGTTTTCCTGCAGGAACTTGTCCAAACTTCTTTTAAACCCAGCGTCACTAACAGCTTTTACTACATCCTCTGGTACGAATTCCAGTTTGATTACACGTTGAGTGAACATATATTTTCTCCAGTTTCCCTTAAATGTGATACATTGTAGCTCCATTGCATATCCCCTAGTCTCTTTATTTTTTGAAATGTTCAAAGAAAATAACTAATTTACTTTTACTCGTTCCACTCCAGTCATCATTTTATAAACCTGTACTTTAAGTAGAATGGAAGAGTAGCCTAGTGGTTAGAATAGTGGTCTGGTGACCATAGAGACCAAGATTTGAATCCCACAGGATTTCCGTGTGGCTTTAAGGAAATCACTTAACCCTATATTGCCTCGGGTACAAAATCATCCACTGTACTTGTATGTAACTCATCTCAAACTGTAATGGCATAAGCTTAATAATGAATATTTTAAAATAAACAGGCCTCAAAATTAACCAGTCTCAATGATAAAATTCACCTCAGAAGACTGGAAATAAAAGGAGGACTAGACAGAATGTAAGACATTTCAGTGATTATCCAAATGTGCCTCAGTAACAGACACATTAACCTTTCTTTTGTGAGATTTAAATGTAATTCTAAGTAATCACAAAGTAGGAAACCTTGAGTGCACTTGAGAAGACGAACACAATGCCTCAGTGCAATAAGGGATGGAGAAAGAAAATAGTGCACTTTAAAAAAAAAAAAAAAAGACTAATTTAATCTCTGAAACCATGAGACAGGAAAAACCTGATATTTCTTTCCTAGGAGATGAACTCCTGAACAAAACCCCACCCTCTTGGAAATTTCAGAAACTTGTCACCTTTCATAAAGCTGGTAGAATTTAACAATGCTTACTAAATCTACATTTCTGAATCCTCCTTGTTTATCCAACATGACTTTTGCTATAACCATGCACCGATGAGCTTTGAAAATAAGATTTCAACTAGCTGATTTTTTTTAAAGGCCTACAGCATAACATCCTTGTAATGAACAAATAACTTTTTTAAAAAAATGTTACTAGTTACATATTTCTCAGATTCCCATGCTGGACCTATTCTTTGCAGATGATGACTCGGAGGACCTGGAACAAATTAGTGTGAATCTGCCAGAGCTGTTACAGTAAACTGACAATTCAACAGTAACAAATCACTGGAACCTTATGGTTTTATATATTACAAGGAGCAGGTCTGCAATCCCTTATCCTCCAAATCTGCCCTCCGCACCTGAGTATGGGAGGGAAGTCAATGGAACGCCAGTTTTCAAAATTGTTCCTGAATGATCCTACTACTACTACTGAACGTTTTGTATAATGCTACAAGATGTACGCAGTGCTAGTCAAGACAGACAAACAATAACTGTAGACATGGGATACATCTAGGGGGAATGGTAAGGAAACACAAAGGAGACCAGGTGAGTCAAGATCCGAAAGCGGCAGCAGAGAAGTGAGTTTTTTTTCAGCCTGGATTTGAAAAGGGTCAGAGAAGGAGCCTGACATACAAACTCAAGTAGTTACGTATCAGAGAACCATATATCATTGCAGGATAAAGTGGTAAAACCTATTATTAAGGATAAAATTGCCCAACATTTGGATAAATGTAGCTTAACAGTTAAGAGCCAACATGGATTTCACAAAGAAAAGTCATGGCTTCCTAATCTACTAAAACTCTTTGAAGGTGTGAATAAATATATGGAAAAATGTGAGTCCAGTTGATTTATAGTGTATTTGAATTTTCAGAGGTAACTTGATAGTCTTCATGAGATTCCTCAGGAAATTTTGAAAGATACGGGATAAAATAGTGTCTTACTGTGGACAAGAGAACAGGTAAAAAGGACAGGAATCAAAGAGCAGGGCTAAACAGTCGGTTTATGTTATCTCCAGGTACAAGCAGGAGTGAGTCTTCACATATGGTATCGTCGGTACCGATGGAGCCTGCGCGGGAACGCTCCCCAGCGTCCAAAAGGAAAGCTTTTGGGAGCATCCCACAGCGCCTGCACGCTGTCTTCCCGCCTTTCCTAACCGCCTCTCTCCAGTTCTTCTTTTCCGCGGAGCCAGCAGGTCGTGTTCCTGTCACCGCTGAAGAATTTCTTTATTTTATTTTATTTCTTTGGTCGCGCGTCTGCCTTCTCGACACTGGACCGGTACCGCCGGTCTTTTCTTTCTTTATTCTAAAAAAAAAAACAAAAACAAAAAAAACCCATGTTTTTTCTCACTTCAGTGCATTTTCTTCTTTGGCCTTAGGCCTAGGACATTTTTCCTCATGGAAAAGCCTGCCTCTGGGTTTAAAAAATGCACGAAGTGCAGCGGCACTATTTCTGTCACTGACACCCATGAATGGTGTCTAAAATGTTTAGGTCCTGACCACTCCATTGCGGATTGTGAGTCCTGCTCTATGATGTCTAAAAGAGGTCTACAGAATCGAGTAGCTAAGCTCAGTACCCTGTTTCCCTCGGATGCAGCTTCGGTTGCATCAACGTCTTCCAGGGCTTCTTCTTCCTCACATGGATCTCAGGTAACCAAACTTAAATCCAGCCGGTTCTCAAAGGGTAGATCTCCCTCTAAGTATCGAGATGCCTCTGGGCTTGCCCTCGAGGAATCCGCACCGGCAAAATTACCCCGGCGGGAGGCTCCGGCTTCCAAAGCTTTATCTATGGGGTCACAGGTTGACATCAATGGCTCGGCCTCGACCGATCACCTGTTGCCATGTTCTGGGGTACCGGTGGTTCCCACTGGTACCAACATCCAGACATTGATTGCGTCAATGGATCAGAATATCCTGACCATGCAGTGTGCCATCACGGCATTCATACAAGCTGCGACGCCTTCGGTACCGCAACAAACTCCGTTGCCGGTACCGACATCGGTTCCAGTGCCGGTACCGATTGCATCGACATCCGCTTTGGTGTCGACTGCAGCGGTACACTGTTCTGTGATGCCCATCGGTACTGAACCGGTACCGATCACTCCCGATGTCGATACCGCCCGGTACGCGTATCGGGCTCTGCAGGAGCATCCAGACAGGCGATACTTCGATTCCTCTGAAGACTCTGATGAATCAGAGGTCTCTGTCGAAGCATCGGTGATTCATCCTCAGGAGCCCTCTTCTCCAAAAAGGAGAATGTCTCCTCCAGAAGACTTGTCTTTTCAAGATTTCATTAGGGAAGTGGCCAGGGGTCTTTCCATCTCAGTGGCCCCTGAGACAGAGCCTAGAGCCAAGAAATTAGATATTTTACAATATCCTAAGGCTCCTAAAGAGGCAGCCACTTTACCAATACATGAGATTCTTTATGATCACATGTTGGGCATATGGGAGACTCCTCTCACCACTTCCCCTCATTCTCGCAGGTTGGACACCATGTATCGTGTTCCTCCTTGTCCTGGCTTTCATAAGACTCAGCTTCCTCACCACTCCATTGTGGTGGAGTCTGCTATGAAGAAGATAAAGAGTACAAAAAGGCACTCTTCTGCTCCTCCAGGAAGAGAATGCAGAACCTTAGATGCCTTTGGCAGGAGAATTTTCCAGGCCAGTATGCTTGTTGCCAGAATCAACTCCTATAGTCTCTATATGGGGATGTTTCTAAAAGAAGTTACAGATCACCTGCAAACTTTATCTCCTTTTATTTCAGAAGATAAAAGGGAAGAGTTCCTCACCTGGCTCAAACATGCCCAGGATATTTCCAAGTTTTCCAACCATGCAGCCTTTGACTCTTTTGAAGGTGCCAGCAGAGCCTCGGCCATTGCCATAGGTGCATGCAGAGTTGCTTGGTTACAAGCTTCTGATTTGGAACCTTGTGTGCAAGATGGACTGGGAAACCTTCCTTGTACAGGTGAAAACCTTTTTGGCAAAGATTGGCAAGCAAAGGCCACCCAAATGGATGCTGAAAATTCTGCTTTAGATAGACCTTCAAAGTCTACTTCTGCTCCTTTTAAGAAAAGGTGGTTCAAAAAAGGATTTTTTCCCAAAAAAGAGAAATATTCTGCTTATGGTCAGCAGTCATCTACTGCAGGTCGTTTTGCTACAAAGAGACAGCAACAACCGAAACAGGCCAAGCCTAAGGCTGCTAGGACTGCTACGGCCCAACAGCCTCAGCCTCCTCAAGGCCTTTGACTTACAACTAGAGAGCTTAGTCTTTCTGGCTCTAGAACATCCAGAGCCTCTCACCATCCCAGGAAGGTTGGCTTACTTTGCTCCCAGATGGGAACAAATCACAGCAGAGCAATGGACCCTCTCCATCATAAGGGAGGGGTACAAGCTTCATTTCTTAAACCTTCCTCCTCACACCATGGTGAGACAGTTCAATTCTCAGACATCTCTCCTCGACCTTCTGGGTCAGGAGATTACTACCCTTCTTGCCCAAGGGGCAATAGAAGAAGTACCCCTTCTTCAACAGGGCTCAGGGTTCTACTCCCCCTACTTTCTTATCCCAAAGAAAACAGGGGGCTACAGACCCATATTAGATCTCAGAGAATTGAACAAGTTTCTATGCAAGGAGAAATTCAAGATGATTTCTCTCGGTACTCTCCTTCCATACCTTCAGAGTCAGGATTGGCTTTGCTCTCTAGACCTCAAGGATGCGTACACCCATGTCCTCATCCATCCAACACACAGAAGGTTCCTTCGGTTCCTTTATCAAGGGAAGCACTACCAATACAAAGTGCTTCCTTTCGGTCTGGCCTCTGCACCAAGGGTGTTCACAAAATGCATGGCAGTAGTAGCTGCATTTCTACGCACTCTAGGGATATTCGTATTCCCATATCTGGACGACTGGCTCATCCGAGCTCCATCCCAGTCAGAGGCCCAGACTTCTCTAACCTGCACAAGCCGTATCCTTCAGTATCTGGGACTTGTAATAAACTTTCCAAAATCCCATCTCACCCCTACTCAGTCTCTAGAGTTCATAGGGGCCTTGCTGGATACCACAACTGCAAGGGCCTATCTTCCCCAGGCCCGTTGCCTACGCTTGGTGCAGTTAGCCTCACAAATTTAGTTAAAATCCCATTTAACTGCTCGAGAGATGTTACAACTGTTAGGCCACATGGCATCCACTGTGCATGTGGTTCCTTACGCTCGCCTTCACATGAGGGCAGCTCAGTGGACTCTGTCCACCCAATGGACCCAGGCATCAGGTTGCCTGTCAGACAAAATAGCAACCTCCAGTCGCCTCTTTTGGTCCCTCCACTGGTGGAAGTCCACTCAAAATCTGTTGCTGGGGTCCCCCTTTCAAGAGGTGTTACCCCACGCAACCCTTACAACAGATGCCTCTCCAAGAGGTTGGGGAGCTCATCTTTAAGATCTCTCCACTCAAGGCATCTGGTCTCTAGAGGAGACATCTCTACATATCAACCTCTTAGAGCTCAGAGCAATTTTTCTAGCTCTGTCTTCCACACCCTGCTCAGCTACAAGACAGTCCTCATCCACACGGACAACCAGGTAGCCATGTTCTACGTGAACAAGCAGGGCGGGACTGGCTCTCTGTCGCTTTGCAACGAAGCTCTGAGATTGTGGGCCTTCGCCAGAGAGCATCAAATTCATCTCATGGCAGTGTATCTTTCAGGGGTTCAAAACTCTTGGGCAGACAGACTCAGTCGAGTTCTGCTTCCACACGAATGGTCCCTCCATGGGGACCAAATAGCCAGGATCTTCCGAATTTGGGGAACCCCGGACATAGACCTCTTTGCAAGTCCGTGGAATGCCAAACTTCCCCGGTTCTGTTCCAGGATTCCGTGTCAGGGAGTTCAGGCCAGGGATGCCTTCCTCCTTCATTGGGGGCAAGACTTCCTCTATGCCTTTCCACCCATTCCCCTAATTCCCAAGACACTCTTCAAACTTCAGAGAGACAAGGGGTCTATGATCCTCATAGCACCACATTGGCCACGCCAAGTGTGGTACCCTCTACTTCTACATCTCTCCCAAGCTCCCTCCCTGGACTTGGGATCTGCTCCAGACCTCCTGTCCCAGGAGGAGGGAACGTTGTGGCACCCAAATCCCCAGTCTCTTCACCTCAGAGACTGGTTGCTGAAGGCTTAGACCTTCAAGATTTGCATCTTTCTCAGCAAGTGAAGGATATCCTTCATGCTTCCAGAAAGCCTTCCACTAGACGTTCCTATTCTTTTAAATGGAAAAGATTTTCTATTTGGTGTGCAAAGTAGGGTCTTAACCCTCTTGCAATACCTCTGAATTCTTTACTAGAGTATTTGCTGCATTTATCCCATGCAGGCCTTAAAACAAATTCAGTAAGAGTCCATTTGAGTGCTATTGCAGCATCCCTTAAACCTCTCAATGGACAGCCTATTTCCTCTCATCCTCTTATAGCAAGATTCATGAGAAGCCTTCTTTTGACTAAACCTCCCATCAGACCACCTCCAGTGGCATGGGACTTGAATCTGGTTCTTGGCCAGCTTATGCAGCCACCTTTTGAACCCTTAGCCACTACCTCCTTGAAATTTCTTTCCTGGAAGGTTATTTTTCTCATTGCAGTCACTTCAGCTCGCCGCATCAGTGAGCTGCAAGCCTTGGTGGCTAATCCTCCTTATACAAGGTTCCATCATGACAAGGTAGTCCTCAGGACTAATCCACACTTTATGCCTAAAGTGATCTCACCTTTTCATCTGAACCAGGAGGTTTATTTACCTGTCTTTTTTTCCAGGACCTCATGCTTCAAGTGCAGAGAGGAATCTTCATACCCTGGATTGTAAAAGAGCTCTTGCGTTTTACTTACAAAGGACACAGCAACATAGAAAGTCCTCTCAACTCTTTGTTGCTTTTGAGCTCTCTCATTTAGGACTTCCAGTCTCTAAGAGAGCTCTGTCCAATTGGATTGCTCAGTGTATTTCTTTCGCCTACCAGAGTAAGAACCTTTCTCTGGAGGGCCATGTCACAGCTCACAATGTGAAGGCCATGGCAGCCTCTATGGCTCATCTAAATTCTGTGTCCATCGACCAGATCTGTCGAGCGGCCACCTGGGCCTCGGTTCATACCTTCACAGCCCATTACTGCTTGGACAAGGACTCCCGCCGGGATGCCTTATTTGGTCAGGCTGTTCTCAAACACCTGTTCCATACCTAACCAACTCCTACCTCCATCCCTGGCTGGATGCCTGAGATTCATGGGTGGAGGTAGAGCCCTTCCCAGGGACTCACAACCTGGGTGATCTCCCAGGCATCTCTAGCTGGGGAGTCCCCATATGTGAAGACTCATTCCTGCTTGTTCCTGGAGATAGCACACTTACTTACCTGTAACAGGTGATCTCTGGGAACAGCAGGAATAAGTCTTCACAACCCACCCACCTCCCCTAGGAGTTGTATCTCTCTATCTTTCTTTCCTTTCCTCACTCTCTCTTTGTCTCAGCTTTAATACTCGAACTGGAGAGAGGCGGTTAGGAAAGGCGGGAAGGCAGCGCGCAGGCGCTGTGGGATGCTCCCAAAAGCTTTCCTTTTGGACGCTGGGGAGCGTTCCCGCGCAGGCTCCGTCGGTACCGACGATACCCATATGTGAAGACTTATTCCTGCTGTTCCCAGAGATTACCTGTTACAGGTAAGTAACTGTGCTTTCCCAATGGAGAGAGGCAAGTAGTGGAACACCTCAGGAATCTGTTCTGAAACCACTGTTATTTAATTTAGTCATTAACGATCTGGAAAAGGGAGCAATAATTGAAGTGATCCAACTAACAGATAACATAATAGATTCAAGGTAGCTGAAATACAGGCGGACTATGAAGACCTGCAGAAGGATCTTGCCGGGCTGGAGAACTAGGCATCTAAATGGCAGATGAAGTTTATTTTGGACAAGTGGAAAATGATGCATAAAGGGAAAAATTAACCCTAACACTAGAGGTACACGATGCAGTTAGCTGAAAATGCATGCCAGCTGGCCCAGTCTCCCCTTCGTATCCCTGCCCAAACCATGCACCTGGGAGAACTCATACGCCGAACAACTCTAGTCATAGACTAATTTTTATAACAGGGCACCTAGGTTTGGAGATGGAAAGGGGGCCTCTTGGTAACCTATTTTATAAATACCTACAGTTGTCTGTGTCTTTTTAAAATACTAGCACAAATCCCAGAGAAATCATATCTAGATTGCAGCATTGAGTTCTTATGCTTGCTCCGGAGCATACGTATACGTTAGCATATATTCTATAAAATATGCAGGTTTGCCCAGACTCCTCCCTTGAGCACACCTACTGCAATAGTATGCTCCTAAGTCCATCACAGGTACATCTAGGTGTGACCTAATTTAATAAGAGGCCTTTTACAGATAGAAAAGGTTGATAAAATTACACCCATAGCAAAAACAAGATGGCTGCTTATCACCGCTCTGCAGGGGAATGTTTTTATATGCTTGAGTCTAGGGAGTTACTTCTCTGGGTTAGACCCTTTCAATATACCTTTTCAGCAATCACATTAAAATTATTGCTTAAAGCCCTTGAATATGAAATTAATGCTTTTACCAGCCCCCTTAATATGAAGTATTAATACAAAGAATTTGGTGTCTTTAAAAGGTCTAACTCCGTTCATCTATTTCAAGTTGGTAGAAAAAAGAATGGAAGGGCTGAATTAGAAACTGGGTGATTTCCTCAATTCCAGCCTATAGAAAGACAGACAATATTAACCAGCAAAAGGAAGATGGAGATTTCACATCAGCCAGGCTCTAAATGGAGTCATGCTTTGTGTTTCCTAGCCAAGAATCGCCACTGTGTTGACATGGAAAGTTAGGAGGAATATGGAATGAAAGGGGTGTGGGACAAGCCCTGGGTAGATACAAATGAAGGTTCATGGCACCGTAACCCAAAAGAGATGGATTCCAGTTTATTCAGAACGAAAAGGAGGAAACTGTCCCCCTCCCCTGAGTAAAAGAAAACTACGCTATTTACTTTAAAATATTGATGAAATTATCTTCACAAGCTGCTGTGCTTTGGGTTAAGGGTTTCTGAATAGGATAGTGTCTTTCCCCTGATGGATAGTCATGTATTCTATTTTTTGCTTATGTGAATTTGACTCGCTTCTCTCCCATAATATTGTGGTGTTGATGGAAATTGAGGATGATTTCTTATTTTATTTTCCTTTTCCTGATTGATTGCTACTCCTTCCCCCCCCCCCCCCCCCCCGTGCTGTACAAGTGAATACGCCTGGTATTAAAAACTTGAAGATTGCATAAAAATATTATAAAATAAAATATTAATGAAACTAGAAATTGTTGAAGATCTGTTATGGCAGAATTTCAGCCGAGAGAATGGTTATCAAAATGAGAGGTTTAACCACAGTAAACAAGCCTCCATGGGGACCATTTCCCTGCCCTGCCTTTGATCTAGTTTCTAACTGCGTTTTCTTTCATTCCTTTGACATATGACAGGGGCATTGATGCCAGAGAGCACGATACTGAACTTCAACTTGAGACATGCCCTTCTTTTCAATCCTATACCTCGGCTAACTCTCTGAGGAGTCACAGGCCTAGTCTCGGTTCATTACTCAGTATGCCGCTCGGACACAGAAATAGCTCTAGTTTTGCCAGCTTGCAGGATACCAGGAGGTGAAAGTCCACCACTGGAAGCCAAAAAGTGCCGCTGCCTCACTGTAAACAGATTTCTTGTAGCAGGTCTGTTTGTATAAAATGCACAGCAGCGATAAAACACAAAAGTACATGCATAAAAGAAGGATCGCAAGGAAGAGGTGGTGATCGCCTGGGACATTCCTGTTCTGACTGATAAAAAGCTTGATGCAAGGAAACCATAGAGAGAGGGGCAAACAATGAGAACTGCATTGATAATAGAGGTGTCGGTGCCAAGCGATTGTTCTGTGAATATAATGGGAGAGGAAGAAGATCCTCAAGTAACTGGAAATGCAGTCTGAGAATAAAAAGGTGCCAGGAAAATACAGAAATATTTCCCATCCTGCTGGCTGCCACTGGCTTGATTAAAAACAGTTTCCAATTATACCTTGATAAGTTGCTGATACGCATTGAGACTTACTTTAGAAGCATCTCCACAGTAACTAGGAGCATATACGTGTAGATCACACACTTGTAAAATATGATTTCAGAAAGCCGACCCATGGTGATCCACACCATGCAGATTTCAAGAGGGCGTGGCTTGGGTGGGCCAATAATCTACATGTGTAGTCCCATTTCACAAAGGGAATACACGGGTAAACATAGATCGGTGCTTTAGGCCGTTTAAAAAGTAGAAAGACTAGGACATGCCATGAAGCTACAGTGTAACCCATTTAAGACCAATAAGAGAAAATATTTTTTCACTCAATGCATTATCAAATTCTGGAATTCGTTACTGGAGGATGTAGTAAACGCTGTTAGTGTAGCTGGGTTTAAAAAAGGTTTGGACAAGTTCCTGGAGGAAAAGTACATAAACCATTATTAAAGAGGACCCGGGAAATCCACTGCTTACCCCGGGGCAAGCATTGTAGAACCTGTGTCTTTTTGGGAACTTGCCAGGTACTTGTGGCCTGGATTGGCCACTGTTGGAAACAGGATATTGGACTTGATGGACCTTGGTCTGACCCAGTATGGCATTTCTTATGTATATGGGAAAGACCCTTCCCCATCGGTTTTTATACCAGCTGAGAGGGGTGCATAGATCTTTTAAAGTGCTTTTTTTGGTCAGGACTTTACACAAGAGATTAAGAGCATTATTTTCCTTAATTCGCTATTGCTCATTTCCTCATCCAAAATGAAAATCCATGAGAACTGCAGCCATTGTACTTGACTGGCCGCACTTACACTGATGGGTTTGCAAAACCGTCTGTGTGCACATGGAAGTCGCAAAATTACCACTTCCCATGTGGAAGCTGCTCTTATATTTGCTTTTTCCACATGTAGATTTTGCAGAATGGCTCCACATGCTGTTCATGCCGGCAAATTCACACACATTCCTGTAAATCCTTTGTGTTTTACAAAAGGCTTCTCATTTCTTGAACTTTTTGTAAAGTGCTGCTGGAATTGAACCCATCCTGACCTGCATGTCTTGGTTCCGATCTCAATGTTCTATGTAAAATGGGCCTTATGACATCTTATGAACTCCAGAAGGAAACTCTCCTTTGAGCATTAGTAGTACATTTGAGATTGGGATCATACGCCACATACTATATCTTAGACGTGAGGTTCCTCGTTGTCATGGTATGCGCAACCCTAACCTTTTTCCCTTGAAAGAGAAATATCTAACATGGTGGCCAGTAGATACAGGCGGGCCTTCTTAGTCAATCCATTTTTCCCCCTCCTGTTACAAAATTGTAGATCCCACCTGATTTCCAGCTTTATTTAACTTCTCTGCAAGAAGGCAGGCCTGGGAAAAAACTTTCATTTTGTTTTTCATTTTACTTATGGCCTTTTTTTCTGTGTTTCATTTAATTTCTGCATTTTAGTGCACTCTACAGTATATCATTTTAAAACTCCTTTAGTGGGTACTGAAATGATTTAGCATGTAGTGAAATGGCAGAAACAAAATTTAAGTTTTTGCCATTTCAGGTGGGACATGAGACGAAAAACAATAAATGTCCTTGGAATGTCCCATTTTAAAAATGACAAAACACATCCCTACTCCGTTTGCGTCTTCTCCTCTCTTGCATTTTAAAATAGCTTTTTCTTCTGCATCTCCTTTTCGTCATCACTCCATGCATCTACCACATTTTCTGTAAAGACATTTGTCTAAATTAGTCTTAAGGTGACCTTCCTCCATCCTCATGCCATGACCACTTACTGCTTGTCTATCTATTTGCACTTGAGGGCAACCATCATGAAAGGCATCCATTTAAGTTCAGTCATGATTTATGTATATAAATTGTCTAAAAATGCCCTCTTGCATTGCAGTTAAATGTAAATGGAATGGTCCACAAATGTGCATAATTTTACCTGCATTTACAGGAGGCATTTACATGGGAACACGTAGGATGCTGGAGGAAAATAAGGCTGTGTGGGTTTTTGTGTTTTGTGTGTTTTTCTTTTCTTTTTTTTTTTCATTTCAAGATGCATGCTAAACTTTTTAGTGTACAAAGTTGATAGGACGTGCATGAAAAACCATTTTGCATTTGCTGAAAGTGAAACAGAAGAACAAAATAAATGATTAAAAAAAGCAATAATTTTTCCAAGGAAACACATGTAGATGAAGTTGGAACTCTATGGGGCATGTTTACTAAAAGGTTAATGCGCGTTAAGTGCCACCATGGCCCTTTTATTTATGTTGGCACAGTAGCACGCTTAACTTTTGTTAACATGCATTACTCTTTATTTAATGTGCCATTCTGAGCGTTACTTTTCCGTAATAAAAGTGCTTGCCCAAAATCAGGTACAAATATCTGTGGGTACATTTTGAAAACTAGTGAAAAGTCTGAGTTGTGGTGGGTTTTTTTTTTTATCTGTGGGCCTTGTTTCAGTGTGTGACCAGTTATAAAATTGCTCCTGAAGTATCATAAGATCAAAATTCCTTATTAATAAACTTGTACACCTTCATGAACAGAATTGCAATTATTTGTTTTTTAGGGATAGGCACAAGCAAACATATTTCTATTGTGTTTTCAGGTTGTTTGTCCTATTTCCTAATTTTTAGGGCTTTTTTTTTAACTTTGTTTCACACATTTAAAAAAATGCAATGCACATTAGAACTCAATGCATGCTAATCTACTCAACACACCTTAAGTCATAGGTTAAGGTGTGTTAAATTAATTTAGCATGCACTGAATTTTTGTAGGAACACTTATGTTTATTAGGTTTCTTGATATACCGTTTCTTCATTATACCAGGGCGGTTTACAAATATAATATACAATAAAAGGCAGTGGCGAAAGACCAGGAAAGGGATTTCCAATGTATGATTTCCAATGTACTCCTGTTCAATGTAAAACCTGACAGTTTGTCGTTATGGTCGTTTTGTTATGATGTAAACCGCGCTGATTCTAAATAGCGCGGTATATAAGAAACTGTAATAAATAAATAAAAATGACAGGACAGCGATAGAATAGAGAAAAAGAGAGGAGAGAAGGGGAACCACTAGAGTCACGAGTTATGTGGGACATGAGAGGCTAGGGAATGGTGGGAGGCAGATCAAATGCTGTTTGAAAAAGGTGAGTCTTCAGGAGGTTTTTGAACTTGAGAGAGGAGTGTTCTTGATGCAGCTCAGAAGGGAAGGAATCCCAGAGGGGGGAGAGGGCCAGAAAGAAAAAAGCGGAGTATCGGGTGGATTGAAGGTGAGCACGAGAGGGTAATGGGAGAACTGACCGATTTAATGTGAATTGAACGGAGACTACGGGTGGGGATGTGAAACTGGAGGAGGTCCGCTAGGTATTGTGGAGTATTTGTGTATATGACATGATGGGTCAGAGTAAGAATTTTGTAGTGGATCCGGTGTGCGAGAGGAAGCAAGTGTAGTTAAATAAAAAATGGAGTAATATGTTTTCGATGTGATGCATATGTTATGATCCAGGTGGCAGTGTTTTGTATCAGTTGAAGCTGGTGAAGTTGGGTCTGGGTGATGTCTGCAAGAGCTAGATTGCAGAAATCCAAACGTGACATGACTAGGGATAAAAGGAGTGTGGTCGGTGCCTGAGAGGACAAGAAGGGACGAATTGCTCTAATTTGACGAAGATAAAAGAAGGCGCGATGAGTGAGGAGTGAAATGCTCATGGAAAGAGAGTGAAGTGTTCAGTGTCACGCCAAGATAGCAGAGTGTTGGTACCAGGGGGATTGTAATATTGGCAAGGACTGTGGCAACTGATGGGCAGGGACCACCGAACATAAAACAACATTGCAAGGATTTTTGCGAGATTGAGATGAAGACAGTTTGCAGCTAGCCATCGGGAGATCTGTGTTAAACAGTCATTGAGAATAGAGAGATTGAGCTGAAGCGGGTGGGTATGGTGAAGTATAATGTCATCGGCATAGTAGTATGCTGATAGACTGAACTGTTGGATAAGAAGGCAAGTGGAGCTAGAAAGACATCAAAGAGGAGGGGGGACGAGGACGGAACCCTGAGGGACACCACAGCAAAGTGGGACAGGATCCGAGGAGGTGTCACCCACGTGTACTGAGAAGGACCGTGAGGTGAGAAAGGAGTGAAACCATCGAAATACTGTCCCATGAAGCCCAGATTCATGCAGACAGGAGAGAAGTGATCTACTAGATTGAAAGCCGCTGATAGATCGAGGGGAAACTGCCAAAGTAGCGTCCCCACATTTGTGTGCTGCGTGCAGGTTACTGAGGAAAGAGAGCATGATAGTCTCTACGCTATGACCAGGATGGAAACTAGACTGGTGCAGGTGAAGCAGACAGGTGGAATCAAGGTGGTGAGAGTTGCGAGAAAACACCCTTTGTCAGAATTTTTGAAAGGAAAGGCAAGTTGGAGATTGGGTGATAATTGGCAGGATCAAGTGGATCGAGAGAGTTTTTTTCTTTTTTAACATCTGTGACGCGAACAACAAGGGTTTGGAGTATGCACTCTTGGAGACATATTTACTAAAGCGTGCTAAGCATTTGCACTTCAGCCCACATTGGGAAGCACAGCAGCCCCAAGCAAATTGTTGGATGTGCCAAGCATGTCACCTGGCAGTAGCTCTATCAACTTAATCACAACTAATGTAGATGCACTTAAGGCCACTCATGCTAACTTCAACATTGACAATTAGCATGCTTTAATTACACTTGCACTAATTTCAATGTGCAGTGAACCCTTACTCTCCACCACTAAGCTGCCCAGTTCCCGCCCCATCATGCACTAAGCAGTTAGCATGGACTTTTTACCACACTGGCTCTTTTTAGTGTCAGGAACAATTATCATGGTCCTACGCCAACTACTTAGAGCACATTAAACTCACTTGGTAAACATTATTGCACTTTACTAAACATGTCGTATGAAGTCCTTAACAGGTTATGACACTGTTTTAAAGATCCAATAAAAAAAAAAGATTATTACTTTTGAAACCACATAAGCCCCCACTAAGACTCCCTTTTTCTCCTAGACTTGTAGAACTCTACCACAGCATGATATCTGCTGATGTGTCATATCCCAGTTAGTTAAGAAAATTCAGTTGCCTCCCATGTCTTATAACTAGCTGACAAGATGGGAGTTGGAACTGTGGGACTTCTTGAGAATTCAGGCTTTCATTAAATACAGGGGAAAAGCCAAAGAAGCTAGGTATTGTAGAACTCTCCATTTTTGTTCCATTAAAAACAGGCCAAAAATGGTATTCCACATACTCATTATAAAATTTATTCTATCTAACCTGATAGAACAGACAGCAGGATTGCATAAAGGCTCTTAGGTTTCTGCCAAGTGCATCTGGAAGAAATTTTCACAACAGGGCAAGATGGTGGCTCTGTCCACTCCATGTCTCGCATAAAATCAAAGGATGTCCACAACTTATGTTGCCTACCCTTCCTCACTTGACATGCACTGAGAGAACTTTCAGTCATTATCGGACCTTTTCCATGATTTTTGGACATTTTTTCAGTTTTTTGAATCATTATTTTATTCATAAAAATTCCTTTAATGCATATAAAGCAACCTTACAAGCTTTATCAGTTAATGTCTCTTACATTGATTTTGTGCACTAATTTTGAGGTGCACCAATGAATGCAAATTCCCTACCGTGTACAAGCTTAAAGTATAAATCCCACTCGCTAATCCTACTCTATCAAGCATCTGAATTCCCAGGAAAAGAATTTGACTTTTGCACACATGTTCTAGTTGTGCATATTGAGGCTATTTTCTGTTTTTAATAGGGATATGTATTTGTTTCACTGGCACGACTTAAAATTAGCTCGTTAAGTCAATTACCACACATTTTAAGGGTTGTAATGTGTTTTCAAAAAAATGTTTTATTAAAACGAATGTGAGAAAAGAGCCAAAAAAAGTCCAAGGATCGGACAGAAATCCCAAATGAACCAGAAGAAATGTTTGCCCTGTAGGCCTCCCTACATTTGACTTCATTTTGAAGTTGCCTGTTCATTTAACACTGATCTAAGGCTGTTAGGGCAGCAAGACAAAGAGGCAGTGTAGTGCTACATGCTCTTCTCTTACCTTTGCATGTTCCTGCCGCTCCTAGGTGATAGATGCCAGCCAGTACACGCCAAATGGCCTTCTGTTCATTCACTGTAAATCCCAGGGTCTCCATAGCAGCTTGAAGCTGGGCAAACGCTACAGTTGCCCTCTGTTTCTCCTCAGCCTGGCAAAGAAGAGAGATAGGAATAGCTCAGGAGTCGTGCAACTATTGGTGTTAGAATCCTACAACCATTATATTTCATATCGATTTTGATAGAGAACTCGCTGGGCACCTTAAGTCCTAGAGATATAATATATCTCTGGCAAATTGTCGTTTAATCTGATCACTACAAATATCTTCCTGAAAGGTATAAGTTGTATTAGCACCTAGCGAAATGCTGTCTTGTTTACTTAAGCGGGTTGGAGGGGGGATGAAAAGAAATCTCTGTTCGAAGGAAGACTCTGTGGCATTGAGTTTACAGTGTATTTATTTATAATGTGGGGTTTAAAGGAAATGTCATGTTACATTTAATTTTAGAAGCGTGATGCATGACTGTCTAGGGAGAGATGCTGACAACTTATTGCTTGCCAGTTTTATATTGCAACTGCTGTACTAGAAAAGAGATCACAAATTCATCCTAAGGCCTTTAATAAGAAGTGGCTGCCGGGGTGATGATGCTCCTATTGAAAGCTGGTGCTGCAGTAGTTTTCTTTAATGTCTTTGCCCCTGGGTGATCATACCCACTTAGACTTCCATTGTCATTAAGGCCAAGAACTGTGCAATGCACACAGGAGTCCCTGCTAGCTTCACAACTAAAAGAGCACAAAAGCTACATTTCCGAAGAGGTTTCCACACAAACAGAAAATGGAGAAAATCATGGAAGCCTGATCAAAACTGAAATGGACCAATTCATGAAACCTTTTTATATCTCTGGCCAGATTGACCACATCAGGGTATTTACGCACAAAGGGTACCAAGAACAATTCTATAGATTTCTCTGGATAAGTGTTTTATCAAATGGAGTCAAATGTGTAAAATACGTACCTGTTTAACCCTACAGAAATGTTATTCTGGCATCTCCAGTGTGCTATCCTCACCCTTTCTCAGTATATCAGATTTCACCCATTTGGCCCTGCAAAAATTTAGAGCTAAAATCTAATAGAATTTGTTTTTAGAGATGCATATAATATGTGCTTCTCATCGGGCAAGAATTGGAAGGAAGCATCTTTTATGAGAATAACCCTCAGTACCATTCTTGCACCAGCAGAGGTCACTATAACACCAGTAGACATTCTCCCTTCTTGGAGCCAGTTTGGCTTTGTCAGGCAGAAGACTCAACCTTGTACCAGAGTGATCATGTTATCTACTGTGTTAGATCAGTGTAACGGCCTAGAGACAACTCGTCAAGCCTAAAAACATTTTTGAAATTAATTGAGGAGGATGAAGCATCTATCTAGACTGAAATATGTTACCACATTAGGACCATTAACAAATTATATTATCCTTCCAGTCCAGTCCCGCACCTCTGGGTAGTGCACCTCTTCCAGCAGCTTAGAGACTGAGCATGTCATCTTTTTTTTATGACACTAGTGTACTTATGCAGCTAGCACCACCTACCAGCCCCAGTATGCTCAGTCTCCAAGCAGCTGGAGGTTGTGAGCCAGGGTGCTGGACTCACTAAAGGGATAACTAAGGAACATAGGTCAGACTTAGGGAGAAGCTTAAGTTTTCTTTTTCCTGTCAGCTACAGGTTATTTGGTTTGTTGGTAGTTAAGTTAGTCCCCCTTTTTTTTTTTCTTTTCCCAAACTAAGGCTGTTTTTTTTTTTTTTGCTTACCGAGCACAAGGCAGGAACGAAGGAGGCAGTGGGGAGGAGGATTCCCCCCCCCCTTCCTTTCGGGGGGGGGGCATTGCTTGTGTGAGGAGGCTTCCCACAGTTGAGACTTCTGGCAGCTCCTGAACCCGTCGTCAGGTGAGGAGCCACCGGGTGGGCAGCATCTGCAAGCTGGCAGCTCTGGAAAGCCCCCCCCCCCCCCCAGCGCTGAAGCCGCCTTTGAGGTTGCAACTGGCAATGATTTCCTGTTATCGGGTAAAAGTCCACAGAGTGTCGTTGGGTGCTCACCTGGATGTGCTGAGATTTCTTTGGGCGATGACCCACCTCGGTCCGCCGAGGAAGGCAGTAGTACTGCCTTGGAATCTCGATCTGGTGCCTGCTGCACTGGTTGGAGAACCCTTTGAGCTGTTGAGTTGGGCTTGATGCTGAAAAAGGTATACCTGGTGGCGGTTTGCTCGGCACACAGGATTTCGGAGCTTCAGGCCCTGTTGTGCCAGGAACCTTTCCTTTCTTTCTCCAAGGAGAAAGTGGTCCTGTGCCCGGTACCTTCTTTTTTGCCTAAGGTAGTCTCAGCATTTCATGTGAAGCAGGTGTTTCTTTGCTGGCGTTGATGGGTGCAGAAGGGTCCCAGTCACGCCACAGCTGTGCTGCCTGGATGTTAGAAGAGCCCTGCGGAAGTATGTGAAAAGGACATTGCCCTTTCAGAAATCAAACCGTCTGTTTGTTCTTTTTGGCAGGCCACGCAAAGGTGAGGCGGCAGCTAAGGCTTCCATTTCCAGATGTATCGGGGAGGTGATTGCATCAGCCTATATCTTGAAGAGTAAAGCATTACCGGCGGGACTGCGGGCGCATTCCACGAGAGCCCAGGCAGCCTCATGGGCAGAGTACAGTTTGGACCCGCCAGTGGTGATATGTAGGGCAGCAATGTGGTCATTGCTGCATACTTTTCAAAGCATTATCGCCTGGATGTCCAGGTGATGGGTGATGCATGTTTTGGATTGGCAGTGCTTCAGGCCGTTTGTGCGGGTCCCTCCCGTTAACTGCTCTGATAATTCCAGAGGTGCGGGACTGGACTGGAGGGATAAGGAAAGAGAAATTAGACTTACCTGCTAATTGTTGTAACTTGAGGAACTCCAGTCCAGTCCCGGAACCCGCCCTGAGTGTTTCTGTTCTAATATGTGTGCACCCCGGTCCTGAAGCCGGTTCCCTTGATAAAGAAAGTGCTAGGAGGAGAGTGGGGGTGCAGACCAGTAGTGCGGTCAGTCTCTTGCTCCCCGCTGGTTGGAGTGGTTCGGCCACTCAAGAGGTAGGCCTCCTCATCCTGGAAGGGGCAGTCGGGATATCCTTCCCAGGGAATGGAGGGGGGGTATTAGTTGATTTAGGTATAGAAGTGTTGTTTATATGTTTAACTAATTTGTTGCTCCTGTGAGTCTGCTTTATCAATAGGTGGTGGGCAGTGCCAGCTGCATAAGTATACTGGTGTCATCAGAAAGATGACATGCTCAGTCTCCAAGCTGCTGGAAGAGGTACACTACCCAGAGGTGCAGGACTGGACTGGAGTTTCTCAAGGAACAACAATTAGCAGGTAAGTCTAATTTCTCTTTATTTTTCATTCACTTGATTACATGCTTTCCTTAAAAAAAAATATCTTATTCCCAGCGTGATACAGTTCACTGTAAATGAAGTCATCTTTTTGTATCAGAAGTTACTGTTCACCAACACAATCGGCAAGTTACCAGTCTAATAGCATTGCAATATGCAGAATCCTGTCAGTGGATTTAATATTTGACCCAGTACTTTGCACAAGGCAAAAGGGGTTTTCAGACGTGCTGTTGATGAGCTGTACCACTCATTAATTTGCAAGGATAGAATATTTACATCCTTCATCATCCAGTATTTTTTATTTTTGCCTGGCACTTCAGAAATGCCTTATGTAAACAACATTTTCTAATTTCTTAATCTGTCTTGAACTGTTATTTTTACATCTTTGCTCACTTGTACTCTTTCCCTTTTTCAGAGATGCTGTGTAAAGGGATTAGGCATTCACAGGGGTTCGTTCAAATGCTCTCAGCAGAGAGGCTTAAATAGCAGAACACATGGAAGGCAGCTTGAGAGTGGGCGTTGTAATAAACCCTTGCATGTTTAATCATAGACTAGAACATTTAAGATTTTCTGTTTGCTGTATTGTTTCTTCTGCATATTATATGTATGTATATGGTTGTGCCCAGTGATGGTAAATTTATAATAACTTCTGTATTCCTAGACATCTTTATTAGAGAAATGAGAGTATTTGTCCTAAGGGTCTTTTTCAGCCATTATTACTTAAAGCACCTCTTTATATTTAAAACGGACCAGGCGGCCTTTTTGATTCATGCATTAGACTAGTGGTTCTCAACCCAGTCCTTCAGACAATACCCTGCCAGTAGTCTTTGGGAAATTCACAATGAATATGCATGAAGAAATTTGCATACAAGAGAGGCACTGCATGCAACTCTGTTTCATGCATATTCATTTTGGATATCCTAAAACCTCTACTAGCTTGGTATGTCTGAAAGACTGGATCATAAGAACATAAGATCTGCCATACTGGGTCAGAAAAAGGTCCATCAAGCCCGGTATCCTGTTTCCAACAGAGGTCGATCTAGGTCATACGTACCTAGCAATTTCCCCAAAAGACACAGGTTCCGCAATGCTTGTACTGGGTCAAGCATTGATATCCTGGGTCCCCTCTTAATAATGGTTTATGGACCATTCCTCCAGGAACTTGTCCAAACCTTTTTTAAACCCAGCTACACTAACAGCCTTTACTACATCCTCCGGTAACAAATTCCAGAGTTTGATTACACGTTGAGTGAAGAAATATTTTCTTTTATTAGTTTTAAATAGTTTACCCTGTAGCTTCATTGCATGTCCCCTAGTCTTTGTATATTCTGATAATGTCAACAATCTATCTACGTTTACCCGTTCCACTCCGTTCATTAATTTATAGACTTCTATCATATCTCCCCTCAGCTGTCTCTTTTCCAGGTTAAAAAGCCCTAACCTTTTTAACCTTTCTTCATAGGAGTATCCTTCCATCCCCTTTACCATTTTGGTGGCTCTTCTCTGAACCTTTTCTAATAACGCTATATCCTTTTTAAGATACGGCGACCAGAATTGCACACAATATTCAAGGTGCAGTCTCACTCAGGTATATTCGGGAAAGGAAGAAGATCAGAGTTGGAATTGCAGGACTCAGAAGTGCTGGGAAAGGACTCGTGGAAAGTGACACTGAAAAAGCAAAATTGCTGAACAAATACTTCTGCTCTGTTTTTACTAAAGAAGATCCTGGAGATGGACCAGCTGTGACTCCCAAATATAAAAATAGGAATGAAGTAGATACCACACCATTCACAGAAGATGAGGTGTTAGAACAACTTGCTAAACTGAAAGTGGACAAAGCCATGGGACCAGATGGGATACATCCCAGGATACTGAAAGAGCTCAGAGAGGTTCTTGCAGGACCGTTAAAGGATGTCTTCAGCAGATCCTTGGAAACAGGAGTGGTTCCTCAGGACTGGAGAATGGCTAATGTTGTACCTCTACACAAAAGTGGTGACAGGGAAGAAGTGTCAAACTACAGGCCCGTGAGCCTTACCTCGGTGGCGGGAAAAGTAATGGAGGCGCTCCTGAAAGAGCAAATAGTGAACTTTCTCAAAACCAACAGGTTGCAAGATCCAAGGCAACATGGTTTTACCGAAGGACGGTCTTGCCAAACAAATCTGATTGAGTTCTTTGATTGGGTGACCAAGGAACTAGATCTGGGGCATGCAATGGATGTCATCTATCTAGATTTCAACAAAGCCTTTGATACTGTTCCTCATAGGAGGCTTGTCAAACTCAGTAGCTTGGGGATGGGTTCCAAGATAGTAAACTGGATTAGAAATTGGTTGACTGACAGACAACAGAAGGTGATGGTACATGGAGCTCACTCGGATGAGAGGAAGGTGATTAGCAGGGTGCCTCAGGGTTCGGTCCTGGGCCCGGCACTGTCAATATAATTGTGAGTGATATTGCTGAAGGACTGAATGGAAAAGTCTGTCTTTTTGCAGATGACACAAAAATTTGCAACAGAGTGGACTCCCCCAAGGGAGTGGTTAACATGAGGAAAGATCTACAAAAGCTGGAAGACTGGTCTAATGCTTGGCAACTACGATTTAATGTGAAAAAGTGCAGTGTCATGCACTTGGGTAGCAGAAATCCAAGGGAAAAGTACACGATAGGGGGTGAGAGGTTGGTATGCACGGTTCAGGAGAAAGACCTTGGTGTGATTATCTCTGATGATCTCAACGTGGCAAAACAGTGCGACAAGGCGGTGGCAAAAGCCAGGAGGATGTTGGGTTGCATACAAAGAGGGATTACCAGCAGAAAGGAAGAGGTACTTATGCCACTGTACAAGTCACTGGTGAGGCCTCACTTGGAATACTGTGTTCAGTTTTGGAGACCGTATCTTGCAAAAGATGTAAAAAGACTGGAAACTGTTGAGAGAAAGGCGACCAAAATGATTTGGAGCCTGCGTCAGAAGCCTTATGAGAAGAGACTTGAAGACCTAAATATGTACACTTTGGAGGAGAGGAGGGACAGGGGAGATATGATTCAGACCTTTAAATGCTTAAAGAGAAATGATGAACAAACAAACCTCTTCCAAAGACGGGGAAGCTGTAAAACTAGAGGGCATAACATGAAGCTGCAAGGTGGTAAATTGAAAGGCAATGTCAGGAAATATTTCTTAACTTAAAGGGTGGTGGATGCTTGGAATGCCCTCCCGATGGAAGTGGTGGGGGCAAATACGGTGATCGAATTCAAAACGGCCTGGGACAAACACTGTGGATCCCTTTACAGCAACAGAATAAAAACAAAATAAACAGTACCATCTCACTTCTGAACTATCTAGCGTCTCAACAAATAAGGGTGCCCTACATGGAGTGGTGGGTTCACCCCTAAACAAAAACAAAAAACATGGGGAGGGGTGGCCTGCACAGAGCGACAGGTGCACCTACTCTTGCCATCTTGCTGGGCAGACTAGATGGACCATGCTGGTCTTTGTCTGCCATCACTTACTATGTTACTATGTTACTATGTTACCATGGAACGATATAGAGGCATTATAATATCTTTTGTTTTATTTTCCATTCCTTTCCTTATGATACCTAGCATTCTATTTGCTCTCTTGGCCGCCGCTGCACACTGGGCCGAGGGTTTTAACATGCTATCCACAATGACGCCTAAATCTTTTTCCTGGGTGGTGGTTCCTAATGTGGAACCTTGCATCCTGTAACCATAGTTTGGGTTGTTCTTCCCTAGGTGCGTAACTTTGCACTTGTCCACATTAAATTTCATCTGCCATTTTGATGATGCCCAGTCTTCCAATTTATCAAGATCCTCTTGCAATTTTCCACAATCCTCTTGGGTTTTAACAACTTTAAATAGTTTTGTGTCATCTGCAAATTTGATAACCTCACTCGTTATTCCACTTTCCAGGTCATTTATGAATATGTCAAAAAGCAGCAGACCCAGCACAGATCCCTGGGGTACACCACTATTCACTTTTCTCCATTGGGAAAATTGGCTATTTAGCCCAACCCTCTGCTTTCTATCTTTTAACCAGTTCTTGATCCACAGTAGTACACTGCCTCCTATCCCATGACTCTTTAGTTTTGCCAAAAGTCTCTGATGAGGGACCTTGTCAAAGGTTTTCTGAAAGTCCAGATACACTATATCAACCGACTCACCTTTGTCCACTTGTTTATTCACACTTTCAAAAAAACATAATAGATTAGTAAGACAAGATCTTCCTTGTCTAAAACCATGTTGGCTGTCTCCCATTAGGCCATGACTATCTACATGCTGAGTAATTTTATTCTTTATGATGGTTTCTACCATTTTTCCTGGTACTGACGTGAGGCTCACAGGTCTGTAGTTTCCCGGATCACCCCTGGAACACTTTTTAAAAATTGGCGTTACATTGGCGATCCTTCAATCTTCAGGTATTACAGATGATTTTAATGAAAATTCACAGATTACTAATAGCAGGTCTGAAATCTCATATTTCAGTTCTTTCAACATCCTTGGATGTATACCATCTAGTCCAGGTGATTTGCTGCTATTCAGTTTATCAAATAGTTGTAATACATCTTCCCGATGTATCGATATTTCCTTCAATTCTTCCGCACCTTTAAATACCACTTCAGTCATGGTTAACATCCCTACATCTTCCTCAGTAAAGACCGAAGCAAAGAATTCATTCAGTCTCTCCGCTATCGCCTTGTCGCCTCTTAGTGCCCCTTTAACTCCTCTATCATCTAATGGACCAACTGACTCTCTCACAGGTTTTTTGCTATGAATGTACTTGAAAAAAATCTTTATTTCGCGTTTTTGCTTCCGCAGCAAGCTTCGTCTCAAATTCTCCCTTTGCCTGCTTTATCAATGCCTTGCATTTGACTTGCCAGTGCCTGTGCTGTTACCAGGTTTCGTCGTTTGGCTCTTTTTTCCATTTCCTGAAAGATGCTTTTTTTGGCAACAACAGCCTCTCTGACCTCCCCTTTAAACCATGCTGGCAGTTTTTTGGACTTCCTTCCACTTTTCTTAAAGCGTGGAATACAGCTGGTCTGGGCTTCCAAGATAGTGTTTTTCAACAACACCCAAGCTTGATGTAAGTCTTTAACCTTTGCAACTGCTCCTTTTAGTCTTTTCTTAACTATTTTCCTCATTTTATCATAGTCTCCCTTTCGAAAGTTAAAAGGTAGTACTGTGGATTTCCTTACTATCCCTCCTCCACAAATTAAATCAAAGGTGATCATGCAATGATCACTATTGCCAAGTGGCCCCAACACCCTTATCTCTTTCACTAGATCTGGTGTTCCACTAAGGACTAGGTCTAATATGGCTTCCCCTCTGGTCGGTTCATGAACCAGCTGTTCCAAGAAGCAGTCATTTATGTCATCTAGGAACTTTATCTCCCTAGCATGTCCTGCTACACAGTACCCTGACCTGTGCTGCTGAGGTAAGCCATACTCTTATTTGATTTAAAATTTTAAATTATAGCTCTTTGCTGCTGCTAGGCTCTAACTTATTATGAAATTTAAACTACAAGCTCTCTGCTGGTTCTAAATTTAACCAGAAAGCTCTCTCCTGTGTTTTAAATTTAAACTAAAAGTACTTTACTGATACTGGGCCCTGAGTGACTATTAAATTTAAACTACAAGCTCTCTGCTGGGTATGATATGTAACCAGAAAGTTCTCTTCTGTGTTTTAAATTTAAACTTAAACTGCTGCTACTAGGCCCTGACTGATTTAACAAAAAATAGTTGGTTCACAGATTAATGAGCTTTAATACAAAGAACTCCTTACAGAAAATTCCCAGAAGTATATACTCACAATTGCAGATCTCTCTCCAGAAGTAACAGTCCCCTTTTGTAGTCCTGCAAGACTCGAGAACCATAATCTGTACACTACATTTTTACATTGTCCAGCCATGTTCTTCTTTGAATATATTAAGTTCTGTACAGTAAATTACATAGCAATGGCACAGTTTTTAGCACAAAATATTTACAGAAGTAGCTATGCCTCTTTTATTATAACAGAGGACTCAGTTAATCAAAATTCAATTTGAACTCTGGAAGGCAGCAAGAGCCAAGAGTCCCGAATAGCAACTGTTACAAGGCAAAATTTCTAGAGCCCCCTGGGGGCATTGGGCTAATTTTGGGGGGGGGGGGGCATTGAAAGACAAGGTGGGGGCACTGAACTACCCTAGGGGGGTGCTGGAGAGAAGCACAATATAGCAGCATGAACAAATAAGAAGTAAAAGTATACACATTGAGTAAACTACAGGAACACTGAAGAGCAGTCAATCACAAGAGAAAGGAATACCATACCAACACCCTCATTCGCTCTCTTAACAAGCCCCAAGAGCTCTTCAGTCTCGTTAAATCCCTTACGAATGACGCATCCAAGAACCTTCTGGCAAATACCCCCAACCCTGATGCCTTTGCCTCACACTTCCAGAGTAAAACAAATTTGATGAGTTCTCTCTCAGAGAAGCCTGATGCTGAAAATTCCTCTCTTGAACTACCCCCCACAGGAGATGCACTCATACCCACCCTTGATGCATTCTACCCATACTTGGCTGAGCAAATAGAAAACATCATTTGCATGATTAATACCACCACTGCCCCAGCTGATCCATACCCGGCATTCTGGATTAAGCAAGCAAGAACCTGACCTAAGCGCAACTATTCCGTCTCCTTCCAGCCTCCCCTTCCTGACTAAGATATTAGAAAAGATCGTCCAGCAACAAATCCAGGACCACATTGACCCCCATGCACCTCTTGACCCAGAGCAGCATGGGTTCTGCCAGCAGCATGGGGTTGAAACCCTTCTAGTGACTCTTAGACTCTGCACTGGTTTAGATAAGAAGAGGCATGGATTCATCCTAATCTTCATGGACATTGCCTCTGCCTTTGATACCGTCAGTCAGAGTCTTCTTCTCGACCGCTTAGAGAAAAAGGGGATTCAAACACAGCCCTCAACTGGTGTAGATTCTACTTGACTGGTCACCAGCAACAGGTACACATAGGAACGCAGTTATCGAGCACTTTTCAGCAAACTCAAGGAGTCCCTCAAGGCTCATCTCTTCCAAGCCCTGCTATTCAACATCTATATACAGCCAATCTGTGCGATAATACAGTCCTTCAACATCCTCTACCACATTTATGCAGATGATGTCTTACTCTATACCCCATTCTCCACTGACAACCCTGAGTTTTCCATCGTTATAGAATGCTTCATTATGGTCTCTCATTGGCTGTCTGCATACAACCTTATGGTTAACTGCAGGAAGACTGAAGTCTTATTTATAACCAGAGACCAAACATTTACCCTGCCAACTTCCCTGCGGGTGAGAGATGTAGAACTCATGACCAAGCAGAAGGTATGCTATCTGGGAGTCATCTTGGACCAACAGCTGAGTATGCTTGCACATGTACATAATGCCATCAAGGCAGTCTACTATAAGATAAGGACCCTCAATCATCTACGCCCGCTCCTAGACCCCTCAGATTTTCGCACAGTATTCCAAGCTCTCATCTTCCTGCACTTTGACTGCGCCAATATTATCCTTCATGGCCTCCCAAAACACACCCTCCAACCACTCCAATTGGCCATGAACACAGCAGCCCAATCATTCCAAGGTGTGTCCCAGATTCAAACACATCTCGCCCATCTTGATGCAGCTACACTGGCTCCCCATAACTAGCCGTCTGATCTACAAAGCCCTTCTACTCATGTTCAAGATTCTTCATAACTTGTCTGCATCCTACCTGACAGCAATAATACAATATACTCCAGACAACAGAATGAGAAGATCAAGCATGGTAAACACTCTGGTTACACCTTCAGCAATAAGGACTTGCACCCAGGCTGCCAGGAATCGCACCTTTTTTCTTATACACACCAACCCCTTGGAATGTCCTTCCTGCCTTGACCTGAGCCATCGCTGACTAGTCAACCTTTAGAAAGGCCTTAAAGACTCGCTTGTTCCAGCTACTTTATGACCACATACCTTTAAATAAGGACTTGCATAGTGCAGGCATCCCTCACCTATATAACGTATAACCTTTAGGCTCGGCTGCATAACTTGTAAGTAGTTCTCCCATCCCTCCCCTAATTCCCCTGCCCCATCCAAGTTCATATCCCCATGGAATTTTAACGTAACCCCTTGTTTCTATGTATTACTTGTTCTATGTAAACTAGATTCTATGTTAAATACCTGTTCTATGTAAAGTTGGCTTGACTGTTCACGTTCCATGTAAACCGCGCTGATATTAAATAGCGCGATATATAAAAGCAAGCAAATTGACTGTATACTAAATGAGCATATGTTTTTGCATCCTCGCAAGAGAACCAACAGTGCATATGTTTACATTACGTGATGACACCAGGGTGGTTTCACTAGCATATTTGGCAAGAATAAGCACTAAGTTGCATCCAGTATGTCAGATCTGTATGTGTGAACAAAATATACCGAAAGTGAAATGAGACGGATAAACGTCTAAAACAGCTATTGGCCAGTGTTGGATGGCCCCTACTCAGTAATTTTAAAGCAGACATTGAGAAACTGGTATCACTTCATCAAGCCCATGCACCCATTAAACATGTTCAATAGATAGTGTATTTTATTAAAATTTGTGTTTTGAAAAATTGCTTTTGTGTTGTAAATTTAAATAAAAAATTCAATTTCATCATTAATGTTGTTAAACGATCCTGTTTGTTATTAATTAAAAACATTTGTTGAAATTTTGAATGATTTGTTTTGAATAGCCTCACTGGGTGAGGGGGAGCACTGTAATAAATTTATGGAACCAAGGGGGCGGCAGGCCAAAAAACATTTGGGAATCGCTGTTTTAGAGAAATGTGTTTGAAAACAAATAGGGAAAGCAAGCAGAGCATAGCTCATGGAATTCTTTCCAACCCCCACCCCATGTGAGTATGTGCATGGATACACCCATCTGTACTGCTTGTGTGTGTGTTGTCTTGTATATGGTGTTGTCTGTGTGGACATAGGTGCAAATTGTATCCCCCCAATTGTGTTGTGACCACTTTGATTGAAGGATAAGGTGGTATACACGACTATCTAAATAAATAAATAAATAGATTTATTTATTTATTTGGTGTGTGTGGGCTGGTAAGTACGCTTTTATGCATATCTGTACATGTTTATATGTATGTGTGTACATGTATATTTATATCAGTGGTTTTTCTGTGTGCATCTGTGATCCAGAGAGGCAACAAGAGGGGAGGGCTGTTTAACAGACGCATTTCCATAATCACTATGTTACTGTAAATCGGTGCTTGTAGGCTGCAGCTGTTAAAACAACTTCTTCTATAGAAATTCATTGAGACTACTTTTTTTTTGAGGGGGGGGGCTTCATTTCTTTTCCATTTCTCACCGTATGCAGAAGCTGAAGCTTAATTTCTACATCACAGGAATTTCCCCAGCTCACCTCCTCCCTTTCTGTGACTAGAGCAACATTCCAATGCTCCGCCCCCGCAGCCTTTCCATTGGTTGGATTCTACCTTCAATTTCTGCTGCTAGTTATATTGAAGCAGACAATCACAGAACACTCCACTCGCACAGGTGGGGAGGGTCAAGGCTGTTAGTGTAACTGGGTTTAAAAAAAGTTTGGACAAGTTCCTGGAGGAAAGGTCCATAAACCATTATTAAGAAGGGACCCAGGATATCAATGCTTGACCCAGTACAAGCATTGCGAAACCTGTGTCTTTTGGGGAAACTGCTAGGTACGTATGACCTAGATTGGACACTGTTGGAAATAGGATACTGGGCTTGATGGATCTTGGTCTGACCCAGTATGACATATCTTAGGTTCTTATGTTCTTAAGTCCTCTTCTCTTGATGCTCTTGTGCCACCTATCCCTCGTTCTGTCAGACGTACTTCACCCCAGCTCTGGTTGTCCTCAACTTGCCACTTTATCCACTCCTGTGCCTACTCTGCTGAGCACACGTGGCTTAAATCTCGCCTCCTTTCTGACATCCTTCACTTCAAATTCATGCTTAACTCCTTCCAGTCTGCATTAGCTCTTGCTAAACAAGACTACTATATCCACCTGACAAATTCTTACTACTAACCCCCACCGATTTTTCTCCACTCTTTAATTCTCTCCTCAAGGCGAGGCGCCTCCTAGCCCCCTTTCTCTCTCTGTCTCTAGCTGAGTTTTCCTTTAACAAAATACATGAGATTTCTCTCCAGTCCCCCCCCCCCCAGTACAACCTCATTCCTGCCTCTCCTTCAATACCAATTTTTCCCATCAAGCTCTTACTTTTTCTTCCTTTCCAAAGATATCTGATGATGAAATTTCTCATCTTCTTTCCTCCTCCAAACCCACAACCTGCTCTTCCGATCCCATCTCCTTCTCTCCATTTCCTCGTCTGTCATCCCTTCCATCTCACATATTTCTCAACCTCCTGTTTTTACTGCTACTGTCCTGTAGCCTTCAAGTATGTGGTAGTCACACCCCTGCTCCAGAAACCTCTGGATCCTGTATCATCCTTTCATTTCTAAACTTCTTCAGCATGCCGTCCTCCACCACTGTCATGATTTTCTTTCCTCTCAAGCTCTTCTAGAACCTTTTCAGTCTGGCTTTCGCCCCCTACATTCCACTAAAATGGCACTAGCCAAGGTCTCTAGTGGTTTGTTCCTGGCTAAATCTAAGGGCCTCTCTTCCATCCTTATCCTTCTTGACCTTTCAGTTGCTTTTGATACTGTTGACCACCTCCTTCTCCTTGAGACCTTGTCATCGCTTGGTTTTAGAGACACTGTCCAGTCATGGTTTTCATCTTATTTCCCTTCGCTCTTTCAGTGTTTTGTTCTAATGGCCCCTGCTCTTCCCCTGGTCCACTCTCAGTTGGTGTTCCCCAAGGGTTTGTTCTGGGCCCTCTACTTGTCTCTCTCTATACCCAGTCCCTTAGTTCTTTCATTTCCTCTCATGGATTTCAGTACCATTTTTATGCTGATGATTATCAAATTTACCTTTCTACTCCTGATATTTCTCAGGCACTGCAGGCCTATCTCTCTACCTGTCTCTCTGACATTGCAACCTGGGTGTCTCACCATTGGTTGAAACTTAGGTATTTATTTTTCCCTCTAAACCCTCCTCTCCCCTTCCTGTTTTTTTCGATCTCTGTTGATAATACTCTTCTTTCACCGGTTTCATTGGCCCATAACCTTGGTGTCATTTTTTTATTATTCCCGCCTTCTCCGCACATACACAAAAAATTGCCAAGACCTGTTGCTTCTTTCTCTATAACATTTACAAGTCGTCCCTTCCTCTCTGAATACACTGCTAGAACGCTTGTCCACTCTTTAATAACTTCCTGTCTTGACTATTGCAACCTCCTACATGCTGGCTTCCCTCCGAGTCATCTTTCTCCCCTTCAATCAGTTCAAAAGTGCCGCGCTACTAATTTTTTGCCAGCCTCGTTTTGCTCATATAACCCCTCTTCTGAAAACACTTTATTGGCTTCCCTTCCACTTGTGCATCCAATTTAAACTCTTTCTGACCTTTAAGTGCATTTACTCTGCTGCTTCTCCCTATCTCTCCTCTCCCTCTACATCTCTTCTCACAAACTTCGTTCTTCTACTGTCTTGCTCCTTTCTTTGCCCTTTTCTACCTCTGCTAACTCCGGTCCTTTCACCTCGCTGCTCCTTATGCTTGGAATAAACTTCCTGAGTCTGTGCATCAGGCTTCATCCCTGCCCCTTTTCAAATTAAGCTAAAGGCTCACCTCATTAAGGCTGCCTTTTGGACCCTGACCCCTTGTTCCTTATGTCTCTTTAACCTTCCCTATTCTATCCTCTTTCTCTCTTGTTTGTCTGATTAGATTGTAAGCTCTGATGAGTAGGGACTATCTTTATCTTTGTTTGTACAGCGCTGCATATGCCTAGCAGCATTTCATAAATGTTTAATAATAATACAGAAGGGCCAGAGGGAAGGAGTTGCATTAGTCCCCAAAGAGGTGCTGAAGAACGGACTGGCTGAAGGCGCTGTCATGCCGGGAGTCCTCCTTGAGGCAATAGTGAGCTGCAAAGGTATGGACCGAGGACCAGGTGGCCACTCGACAAATCTTTGGCAGGGAGACTGAGCGTAGGTTAGCCACAAAGACAGCCATAGCCCAAACGTTATGTGCCATCACATGACACTCCAGAGACAGGCCAGGCTGACCATAGGCAAAGGAAATGCAGTCAGCTACCCAGGTGGAAAGGGTGTGCTTGAGATGGCCATGCCCAGTCTATTGGAGTCATAAGAAACGAACAGTTTAGAGGAGCGGTGATGAGCCTTCATCCGATCCAGGTAGAAAGCCAAAGCCTGTTTACGATCCAAGGTATGAAGAGGCTTCTGCCCTGCTTGAGTGCAGCTTTGGAGAGAAAGTGGGAAGAACCACCTCCTGGTTGGGGTGGAAGTGAGAAACCATATTAGGAAGACACATGGGGTGCATGCAGAGAAGAACCACCCTATTCCTATGAAACCTAGTGTAAGGGGCCACCAGGGCTTGCAGTTCGTTAACCCTGCGCACTGACGTGAGCACCACCAGGATGACTACCATCCACGAAAGGTACTTGAGATGGCAGGAAGCCAGTGGTCCAAAAGGAGGGTCAATGAGTTTACCCAGAACCACATTAAGGTCCCAGGCCACTGATGGTGAGCAATTGGGAGGCCATGAGAGCAAGAAACCCCGCATGAAGTGGCCAGTGAGAGGATGAACTGACCACCGCATGATGATAGGCTGCCACGGCACTCGAGTGCACCCTGACGGAATTGGACTTTAATCTAGCCCTGAAGAGGTGCAGAAGGTACTGCAGGATCACCGAACAGGAGAGCAAATTGAAACCTCTATCCGCACACCAGACCGAGAATCTGTTCCATTTGAAGGCATATGCTCACATGGTGGAATCCTTACGGGACGCGAGGAGGATGTCCTCAATGTCCCTAGGCAAGTGGTGGTGAGCAAAGGCTAGCCTTTCAGCATCCATGCTGTCAGTCAACGACTTGAGATTGAGACGCAGGAGGGTCCTGGAGTTCTGAGATATCCACCAGAACCCATAACACAGCCCCACTCAATTAACAACCATTGTACTATAATGTAAATAGCTCATTCTGTAAATAGTTGAAACCAATCCCATGTATGCCCCCTCTCCCAATGTTTTATGTAAAAGTTGAAATGTTGATCTGTAAACCGCTTTGATTATAAGAGAAGGCATTATAGAAAACCTACTAAATAAATAAATAAATCTGGGGCAAACCCAGAAGAATGGGTGGCTTCTGAGAAAGGCGCAGTAGATATCACGGCTGCCGGGGTTAGTGTGGGGCGATAAGGATCATTGTAGCCCTGTCTGTCTGGACCTTGAAGAGGCCATGGGTGGGTAAGATACAGCAGGCCCTCACCCGAGCGGAGGAGAAAAGTATCGGCCACGAAGCGTTTCCAGCAAGGAATCCTGGAGCAGAACCTCGGCAGCTGAGCATTGTTCAGGCTGGTGAAGAGGTCCATCGCCAGGGTGTCCCACTGAAAGGCTAAGAATCCACTTGTGAGGCTGCAGCATCCTGCTGAACTGCTCCGCCAGGACATTTTCCTGCCCTGGGAGGTAGATGTCCCAGAGCAGGAAGATATCCCTGGTTTGCGAATTTCCAGTAATCTCCTTCCAGCAGAGGAGGTAGGACCCAGTGCTGCCCTTTTTGTTGATGTAGAACATCGCCACCTGATGGTCCGTTCGAACCAGGACAGCCTGATTTGCCAGGTAATACTGGAAGACTCGCAGGGCATTTGCAACAGCTCGGCGCTCGAGGAAGTTGATTTGCAGCTGGCTCTCCTTTTGTGACCAGAGACCTTGGGACTGAAAACCCAAGGGGTGGAGTAGCAGCCTAATGGTTAGAGCACTGGCTTGGAACCAAAAGACCAGGGTTCAATTCCCACTAGCACTCTTTGTGGCCATGGGCAAGTCACTTAATCCTCCATTGCCTCAGAAGAATCAAAGTTATCAATGTCCCTGTTTAATATACAGTGTAAACTGCTTTGACTAAAATGATAAAGCGGTATAAAAGGTCTCTTTAAATAAATAAAATTATTCCAAATGGGCTCCCTAGCCGAGTTTGGAGGCATCTGTGGTGAGGACCTGCTTCTGCGGAGGGGATCCTGAAAGGGGAGCCCTGCCAGAAGATTGCATGACCATCGCCATCAGGCGAGGGAGCGGGAGAGCAGCGGGGTGATCCATACTCTGTCTGACACTGAGTGCAGAGAGTCCACTGGGCTCGACACATATGGAAAATGGGCTAAGTGTATGACAAGGACCGTTGAGGCCATGTGCCCCAGGAGATGGAGGATCTGCCGAGTCGAGACAGTCAGAGGACTGGATCTCCTCTGCCAAGAGGGAGAGATGCTGAGCTCTGTCAGGCAGAAGGAAGGCCTGAGTGGTATCGAGGAGAGCCCCGATGAACTCCAGGCACTGGGCAGGCTGTAGGTGGATATGGAATAGTTTACCACGAAACTCAAGGTCTCCAGGAGCTGGATGGTGCAACTTAGGGCCTGTCAGACTTGTCCAGGGACCCTCCCATTATCAGCCAGTCATCCAGGTAAGGGAAGACTGATACGCCCTGCAGCTGTAGGAAGGCGGCAACCACCACCAGGCACTTTTGAATACCCTCGCAGCAGATGCCAATCCGCACAGGAGGAGCCAGTACTGATAGTGACATCTGCTGATAACAAAGTGGAGGTACTGCCGGTGCAAGGGGTGGATCAGGATGTGGGTGTAGGCATCTTTGAGATCCAAGGCGCATAGTCAGTCTCCCTAGTGGATTACCTGGGATCTGGGCATGATTGTGTCTGACTATCGTAAAGTAGCTAAACAGGTAGAAAAGGTGATGGCAAAAGCTAAAAGGATTCTTGGGTGCATAGAGAGGGGAATGGCCAACAGAAAAAAAGAAGGTTTTAGTGCTTCTGTATAAGTCTTAGGTGTGACCTCATTTGGAGTATTGTGTGCAATTCTGTAGACCGCACCTTCAAAAGAATATAAACAGGTTGGAGTCTGTGCAGAGGGTGGCTACTAAAATGGTTAGTGGTCTTCGTTATAAAAATCCAAGGACAGACTTAAGGATCTTAATATGTATACTTTAGAGAAAGGCAGGATAGAGGAAATATGATAGAGATGTTTAAAAATCTCCATGGCATAAATGCTCAGGAGGAGAGCTGCTTTCAATTGAAAGCAAGCTCTGCTATGAGGGGACATAGGATGAGGGTGAAACTCAGGAGTAATATGCGGAAATATTTCTTTATGGAAAGAGTGGTAGATGCATGGAATAGTCTCCCAGTGGAGGTGGTAGAGATGAGGACAGTATCTAAATTCAAAAAAGCATGGGACAAACTCAGAAGATCTCTAAAGGAAAAGAGAGGACTAAATAGGCTATATGGTCTTTTTCTGACATCATGTTTCTATGTTTAACATTCCAAGGGCTACCATCTTGAACTTCTCCTTCACTAAGAAGCAGTTGAGATCCCATAAGTCCAGAATGGGTCACAATCTGCCTATCATCTTGGGAACCAGGAAGTAGCAGGAGTGCCCCTTTGAAGCAATGGGATGAGCTCCACTGCCATGTCGGTGAGAAGAACTGCGAGCTCCCTTTGAAGGAGGTCCTGATGGGCGGGATCCAGAGGACGTTCCCCTGGAAAGAACAAGGGTGGTGTCTGATGGAAGAGAAGGATGTAGCCCTCCTTTACCACCTGAAGACCCCAGGTGTCGGTGGTAATACTGGGCCTCTAGTGGTTGAAGAATGTGAGACATCCTTTTCTGTGCTGTGGTTCCTGACCTCCCATGAGAAGAGGGGCTATGCCCCAGGAGTCAACCCCCCCCCCCCCCCAAGGCTGTGGCACAGGTCTGTTTGGGGCTTGGGGGGTTTAAATCTACAGGGGCCCTGCCTGTGGCCCTTGGCCGGCTGCCCCTGTGGGGTAATTTGATAGGACATGATGTTGGGGGTAAGTTCCATAGGCCGCCATCTTTTTTTGGGCAGAAGGACTTTTCCCCCGAAGCCCTCTGTCAGGAAGGATCAGCAGTCTTCTGAGAGAGCCTGGTTCTGGTCATCAGCTCGGTCTCCAACTCGGCAGTCTTGTCCGTCATGGGCTTGCCAAAGAGATTCATCATCCAGCAGGGGACATTGGCCAACTTGTCCTAAACCCATTGCTCCAGGTTTGAGGACTGTACCCATGCCATGCAGCAGTCACTATTGCCCACTGCAGCCACTCTAGCCACAGACTCGAAGCTGTCATAGGCTGCTCGAGTCACATACTTGGAGCACTCCTTGACTGTGGTCACCAGCCTCCAGAAGTGCAGGAAGTGGTCATCGGACAGCCCTTTTGAGAACCAGGTAAGCTTATTCGCCAGGTCTCTCAGATACATGCCCATGTACAGCTGGTAAGCCTGGATACGGGCCATGAGCATAGAGCCCTGGAAATGCTTCTTGCCAAACCCATTCATGGTGTGGGCCTCCTGACCTGGGGTCACCGAGGAGTGCGTCTTCTGGCTATTGATCTGGTGCATGGCTCATTCCACCACCATGGAGTTATGTGGTAGTTGGGTTCTTCAAAGCCGGGGCTCTTGTATACCCGATACATGGAATCGAGCCACTTGCTCACAAAGGGAACTATAACCGGAGCTTCCCACATCCTGAAAAGGAGGCGCTCCAAGATGGGAGACACCGGCACAGTTATAGCCGCCTTGGGAGGAGAATCATACTGGAGTATGTCCAGGTCCTCCGACCGAGGCTCCTCTTCTACCTCGATGGTGAAGTAGAGGGCCTTGCCCATGTCTTGGATGAAGTCAATGAAGGAAATGTCCTCCGGCGAGGACTTACAACACTCCTGAGGAGGAAAGGTGTCCAATGGAACATCCAGATGCCAAACAGTATCTGGAGACTCGTCGTCCATCTCCCATTCCAAATCTGAATCAGAAGGGAGCTTGAAGCACCAGCAGGAATCGTGCCAGTGTGCAGGCGAGGGCAACATCCGGGGTTCCTGGCGGTCCAAACGCGATGCACTGAGTGGAGAACCCTAGGCTCAGATTGGTCATCAGAATCGGCCCACAGAGCATGCTGTTCCAGGACAGATTGGATTACCTCTGGTGAGGCCCTCACTGTGGAGGGGCCCATTGCCAGCCCCAAGGAACCAGAGGTAATTGGGACCGGGGTCTTCTAGCTTACCAGGAAGGCAGCCAGGCTGTGCTCCAGGGACACCCTTCTGTCCTTAAGGCCCGAAGGCTCTGCAGCCACCAGCCTGGGCACAAAGGGTATCGATCCCGGCACTGGCTCACTCGGTGGGGACTCACCGAGGGTGATCTTCTGAGGGGGTGGGAACCACTTCCTGCCAAGGCAGCTTCAAAGACTGTTCCCGGCCCTCACCCTCAGAATCCCATCAAGGGCTGCAGTGCTGGTGCTTGTGGGTCTTACCCGTGGTACCGATATTGACCCCCAATGAAGACTTAGATGAAATCCGTCCCTTCCAAGGACCGAGCTCCACCAATGGTTGCTAATCCTATGCTCCATGAGAGAGCTCAGTGGCTGCTGGGGTCAGAGTCCAGTGGCTGAGGACTTGGGTCCAAACAACATCTCCTTCTGCCTTTCACAATTCTTATGCCCCTTGCTTGTCATCTGAAGACAGAGAGCGGGCAAGAGGAAGCGTCATGATTGGCCCTGAGGCATTGAAGGCAGCAGCTGTGGCAGTCCGTGATGGGCATGGTCCTGCCACAATCGGTGCACTTCTTAAAATCACTAATCGAGGATGTCGTAGGAAAGACCCCTGCAGGGTCAAACTCCAATGTCCTGATTAGTAGGGCGTGAGAGAAAAAACCCGTATTTCTAAAGAGAAAAAGGAAACAAAAGCACCTGAGATAAAATGTGACGCCAAGGTAACGACCGTTTCAGGGTAGCGAGACTGTGATGGCATGCGACCAAGAAAAACAGCGAGGAAAAACCAAGAAGAGTTATCCCAAAACATGACAACTTTTTCCCGAGGTGCAGATGGTCTGGTGGGCTCCATGGAAAAACAAAAACAATGACAAAGGGAAAATGGCTACCTTGGGCGGGAAGGTAATCACGCATTCGTGGTTGTTCTCCCAAAGGCTTTCTTTGAAAACTGGGGAGAGATTATCGCGTGGGCTTCATTGGTGCCGACATCACCCATACGAGAGTGAGCTGATAAGTCCCTGGTCTTGTAACGAAACCAAACGTTACAGGCAAACTTCGGTTCAGTTAGCTTGAATATAATCACAAGGAAGTGGGCTAATGATTATTGTCCTTTTGGGTGTTGCAGGATACATAATGTGTTTGATTTGTTTAGACCAAAGTATTCCAGTGATACCTAAGGTAAGTGATAGCTGTATATTAGACTAGCTTAATATATATGTGACTAGCTTCTGAGCTACTCTCTCTTCAAGAGATCAACATAAGTCCACTGTGAATTCTAACAAAGCCTTTCACAGGCTTCTGTTTTATTTAAGAGTAACTTTGATGGTAATTTTTTAAGGGCCACCTAGACATATCTGCTTATTTCAATGTGCATATTTCATTCCTGTTTTATAAAGTAAAGTACTGTATAAAATGGAGGCATAAGTGGTAAAACTGTGCATTAAACAAGGCGTGAGCACTTACCCCATTCCTATTGCTGGTGTAAATGTCCATGCCTAGATTTTACAAAAATGTGCGTTAGTTTTCACTCTGCTCATGCACCACACAAGTTCTGCCTCCATGCGTGCCCACAGTGAAATGGCGCACTATTAGTATGAAGCACATACTGTCAGAATAGCGACTGATTACATTATCAGCGAAACTGGTCATTTAATACACATAAAGCACTAAAACGCCATGATTTACATCCATAAGCATGCACAGAAATGTAGGTGCACCTTAGAAATTACCCTCTTTATGGTGGGTTAGCCTGGAACATTTTCCCCCTTAATGCCAATAGTCCATTGTAAGTTCATTTGGTGGGGATGGGGAAAGAGGGGTAGGGGGGAAAGGGCTCTTTGTTACACCCATACAGAAAATTTAATCTGCTCTCAAAATATAACTAAAACACATTCTTTAAATTTTGTTACTTCTGTACTGCATGTGAAATAACGTGTGTTAGCAGTGCTGGAAGGTATGTCCTCATGCTAGAGAATTAATTATGCACCAAAAAAGTCAGATTGGCTAGTAGAATTCATCTCTTCCTGGGGGAGGGGCATTTTAGAAATTTGTTTAAGCCAGAATGTCTGGGGGGTTAAAAAAAAAAAAAAAGAGGCATGTCCAAGTTGAGACACGATTTCATAAACGTGGACGTGTCCCATATGGACATCTAATGGGCATCTACATTGACATCCTTGTAATAGTATTCAAGACCAGGGGCGTCTAGGAATAACCTAATGGTTAGAATAGTGGGCTAGGACCAGGGAAGTCAGGGTTCAAATCCCACTGCTGCTATCATTGTAACTGTGCTGAGTACTGGGGATGATGGTGGTATATTTTCTCTAAAATCCTCTGGATTTTTTTTCAGGCAAAACGAGCACTTTCCCGCTGCTTATTCATGCCAGGAGCAGGTCTAAACTTAGACCCTATTCCAGATGTCCAGGACGTTTCTGAGATCAGGCGGTGACGTCCAGGTTCTGGAGAACACCAGAGCCACGCCTCCACCATGCCTCCTTTCAGAATTGGATGTCCACAGACCCAGCTTCTAAAATGGCTTTGGAGACGTCTCTGTGCTTTGAAGTTCTCTATGCCCATTTTTAGACATCCAAAGCATAAATAAGGGCTTCCAAAATAACCCCTAATATGTAATACCCTGGGAGCCAGGTCAAAGTGTCTGGATCAGACATGTCTTCCACATATTTGTTAAAAGGTTCAGGTAGTTTCTCTTAAAAAAAAATATTTACAGACTCTTTTCTACCCTCGTACCTTTTTGGATCTTAAGCCTTGGTGTAGTTACTGACATCTTTCCTTTAAGAGGAGAAATTTAACAGCAATTTCTGTGGGTGAAAATAATTTGAAAACATCTGCCTGTTAATACGAAGTGAACTAACATACTTCCAGCCTCAGTGCATGTAAACGCATTTAGAATAAGCAGAAGCTTTGCAGGGTTAGAGAAGGGTTAGCATTTACAGGCACGCTTTAGAACGGTACTTCTCGATCCTAAAGGCACACCTAGCCAGTCAGATTTTCAGGATTACCAATGTACGTAAATAAGCATGTGACACGTTTGCATACATTGGAAGTTCATTGTAGGCAAATTTCTCTCATGCATATTCTTTTTGGTAATCCTGAAAACCTGACTGGCTAGATGTGCCTTCAAGGAGAGGATTGAGCAGCTTTAGAAAATATACATGTAGGTTAATAAATTAATCCTCCAAATTTGTGCATGGTCAAGAGCAGATGTGAAGGTCTGTTTATACATTTCCTGAGTAATCTTCCAGTGGCTGTATGTGTGTACTTTCATTTTGAAAATTCACCAGTACCCACATGGGGGGAGGAGAGGGGGAGTCAAGAAAAGAAAAGTATATGTATATTTAAATTTTCTATTTGTACATACGCCCAATTTAAAAATGATCTCTTAACCTGACCCTACAGCCTGTGCCTTTTTTAAACCGGAGTAAACTGAATTAGGTTCTTTATTTATCCTTATTTATTCATTGTATAACACTTCCTTCTATAAAGACCTCAAATTATTCACAACCAGCACAGTAGCCAAATTGTTTAAAATAAATTAAACTAGCTAATTAAAAAATATAAAATCCACTTATAAAGGTAAAAGAAATATTACAGCAAGGAATACTATAAGGCAGTGAAATGTTAGTTGCAAATGAATGTGTTTTTGGGATCCATCTAGCAGTCATCAAATCATTTTAATAGGGATATCTCTAATGGGAGGTTTTTTTACCAGTAAGGGAGGGCACAGCAAAGTGCGCAGTTCTGAACTATAGAAGATTTAGTAACATTTAAGGACTGAATTTCCAACAAATCTTCATCCTGGGATCATAGCATAATAGTTCTGGTACATGCTGACTTAAATTTATGCAGCAAGTGTGCATGTAGATTTCTGTATTTTAGTCAGCTACGCATGTAAGTGGCCACTTAAATGCGTAAATGATCTCTCTTTTTTATTTTTATTTTAAATACCGATTAGCATGAAGATGCACGAGTTTTTTGCATCTCATGGACTTTCATTGTGGGCAGAATGTGGATGGCACAAGCAAGTATGCATGTCAATCATAAACGTCCTGAATGTGCATACTTGAAACAGAAGGCATAGTCAATTATAGCAGCTCAAGGGATGCTCTAAGTGATCACTCCTTAACATATGTGTGTACATTCACACTTAAACCTTAAACGCACATTAACTAAGTGCTAATTAATAAAATCACCCCCTAAATGTTTTTAGGTCAAAACTTTAAACCTTGTCTGTAACATCACAGGCAACCAGTGAAGGTTTGTCAAGATAGGAGCTATATTCTTCCTAAATTTTGTGTGAATCAGAAGCCCTGCGGAAGTGTTCTGCATTGGTTGCACTTTTCCATGGCTGGCTGAAGCATAAGATATTGTAGTAATCGAGTCATGACATTATAGCTGCTTAGAAGAGGCAGCTCTATAATTAGGCGAAGTGAGGCGGTGGCCTCAGGCAACAAACATTTGGGGGTGGCGGAAATGCCCCCAAAAGAGTCGTCTCACTCCGCCTTCAGTTTAATTTAAAAAAAAAAAAAAAACGCAGACAAACTGCTACTGCCACGATAGCTTTAGAAATGAGAGGATACCAGTGCGGAGCCTCCCGGTGGTATGGAACCTCTGCTGTTGCCGCGTCCTGCCTCCAAAAGGCATTGACGATAGAGTGCGACGCAGCAACAACAGAGGTTCCATACCGCCGGGAGGCTCTGCACCAGTTTACTCTCATTTCTAAAGCTATCACAGGCAGCCGAAGGGGAAGGAGAACGAGCTACATGGCGGGGGAGAGAAAAGGAACGAGCAACCCGGGAAGAGGAGCAGGGAGGAGAGAAGAGGAACGAGCTACATGGGAAGGGGGGCTGGAAGAAAGCTGACGAGGAAGAGAAGGGGCAAAGAGTGGGCTGGAAGAAAGCTGACAGGGGGAAGAGAGAACTGGAAGGCAGCTGACAGGGGAAGGAGATGGCTGGAAGGGAACTGAGGGGAAGGAGATGGCTGGAAGGGAACTGAGTTGGGGGCTGGAAGGGAACTGACATGGGGGGAAAGAGGGGGATGAAAGGGAGCTGACACCTGGGGGTGGGACTGGAGGGAGTTGACATTTGGAGATGGGACTGGTAGGTAGCTGGATAATAGGGAGGAGGCTGGCAGAGAAGGGGCATTGGGACTGGAAGGGAGCTGACACGTGTGGAGGGTCATTGGGACTGGAAATAGGCTGATGTAGGGAAGTGAAGAAAACAAAAGAAAAGACAAATGGCAGAGTGCTAAGAGAAGACAGGAAAGCAGAAGCCTCAGATCAGGACCAGTATGACCAGAGAATAAAATGGTAAGATGACAAAGGTAGAAAAAAATAATTTTATTTTCAATTTAGTGATTGGACTTTGTGCTATTTTTATAGCTTACACGTATGGGATACTGCATCTCTTATCTGATGTTGCACTGCATGCAGAGTCTGACTTCTTGGGGATTCGGTTTAATTTTTCTCTAAATATTTTATTTTTACTTTAGGCTGTGATCACTTATTCTGTACTTGGTGAGAGTCTGTGTTCCTAGTGTGTGACTGAGGCCATGTTCTGTTAACATGGAGTTTGTACACAGGGATCTGTACTGTAGTAATTTGCCTTGTTCAGCTTTTCAAATAAGTGTTAGATGTTCTAGGGCCTGCTGCAGTATTTATAGTGCTGCTTTTTTTATACTGGTAATGGTATGGTAGATTTTGGCCTTGTAGATCTTTGGTGACTTTTGCAGGATTTTATAATAGTTTCCAATATTCCTGGTACTGGAGAATATTTGTTAGTGAGATGACCAGAATCCAATTTTTTTATTTATTTATTTAAGATACCGAGTTCTGTGGGTGAATGTCCTGGTTCTGCTCTGCACCCACTGTTGAAGGGAGTTCTGTGGATGCAAAATATATGTTGAAAAAGAAAAAGCAAAAACCATAATGCAGTTTATAACAACAAAATAAAAATGAGTTATAGTTTAGTGTTATAAACAGTGCTGTGGTTCTCGCTCATTCTTTTAGTTCTTTGGTGTGCAAACATCTTGCATTTCCTCCATATTATCTAATTAGTGCTTTGGTTTGGTTCAGTCCCTGACTGAGTTTTGAGAAGGCGCCCCCTCCCACTCTATGGGGGGGGATGGGGGCACCATCTCATCCTTCTCCTCAGGCAGCAGATTGCCTTGAGCCGCCCCTGCTGCTTAGACCATATGCACAAAATCCTGCTATTATTAAAAAAAAATTGAACAAATCATCTACAGCTAACATATATAATAAAAGCAATTATTTACTATGGTTAAGTTACATTCAAATGTCAGCACAGGATCTGCCTTGTTACCTAAGCGCCTGACCTGAATGTTTGGTAGGGTAACAATGCCATCCTTTTATAAAGAAGGGCAAGGAAAAAACTGAAACCTTAAGAACATAGTGTCCTGCCCCCGCCTAGGGCCGGTGACTCTAGAGCAAGGGTGACCTCTACTTTGTCTTCAAGTGTCCTTTTTGACTAAGGTAGCAGCAAGGTACGCTGGGAGTTGTAGTCTAGGTTTACTATCAAACAAAGGTGTTGTGGCACGAGGGTCATTTGAACAGATAAATTTTTATTTGGGGTTTTCCCTTTCACACATAGATTCTTGGCTCAAAACATGACACGGATTACTTTCCAAAACAATAGGAAATAGGAGCAATTCAAAGTTAGAAAATAAAGCATATGGCAAACTGTTTCTTCACAGCAAACATTCAGGAGAGAACAACTTTGCATTACCTTCATGCAAAGGTTGTCTAACGTAGGTCCAAGTGATCAATCTCACATAAAGAACAATCCATCTCACAGATATCAGTTGTATCAGGAGTGCTTTCTACGTCAACAATCATCTCCTCGCTGTAATCATTATAATTCTGCTTAGGGGAACTTCTAGACTGCAGGTCCCTGAGAACTTCTTGCAGCTGTTCAATAAAGTTGTCCCTCTGATTGGCAGTAACTTTCTCTAGTGCAGGAAACTGATTCTTACGTAAGCTCTTAGCAAAAGCCTTTACGTCTGTTTCAAAACACTTACTAAGAATGTTTCTGACTGGAACTGTTTTCGCAGCAGTGCTATCTCTGCTCTTATTAGCACTGTTCTTTAACTGCTGTACAATCTCCTCAACAAGTCTCTGGCTAGGAATTATGGCAGACGTACCTTTCTCACTCGCAATGCCTTTTCTGTAATCAGAGCTTTCCTCCCTCGTATAGGTAAACTCTTCTACCTTTTCTTCGGGTAGTTTCCACAGAGGTTTTAGCTTTGCTTCTAGTGCTCTCGAGGTAAAGGAAATTGACCCTCCAGAATCCTCCTTTGCTAGTTCTGGGTTCCAAAGTTTCCCTCTTTGCTGCTCTCCTCTTTGCCTTCCTTGCCTGCGTTGCTCTGTCTGCTGTCGTTGCTCGCCTCGTGGCTTCTGTGTGCTCTCTCTCTCTCTCTCTCCACCTCTCTCCTGAACTCTAGCTCTGAAGCAGGTTTAAAACAGCTTCCTTCAGCAGCCACACCCCTCTGGCTACTCAGGTGCAACTCATTAGAGCTCTACTCAGCTCCTACGTCACTGCTATGGCTGGGCTCAGTTCTAGTTAGAAGCTTTCGGTTTCTATGGGAACCTGACTTGTCCTTACTCTTAAAGGTACAATGCTCATTATTTTCCCAATCCATCTGCTCAGCATTGCTGTCATTATCACAATAGGAACATAAGAAATGCCATACTGGGGCAGACCAAGGTCCATCAAGTTTCCAACAGTGGCCAATCCAAGTCACAAGTACCTGGCAGGTTCCCAAAAAGGCACACAGGTTCCACAATTCTCGTCATGGGGTAAGCAGTGGATTTCCCGTGTCCTCTTAGTTTATGGACCTATCCTCCAGGAACCTGTCCAAACCTTTTTTTAAACCCAGCAACACTAACTGTTTTTACCACATCCTCTGGTAACGAATTCCAGAGTTTGATTACTCATTGAGTAAAAAAAATATTTTCTCTTATTAGTCTTAAATGGGTTATACATTGTAGCTTCATTGCATGTCCTTTAGTCTTTCTACTTTTTGATGGTGTAAACAACCAATCTATGTCTACCAGTTTCACTCGATTCATTAATTTATAAACCTCTATCATATCCCTTCTCAGCCATCTCGTTTCCAAGTTGAAGAGCCCTAACCTTTTAAGCCTTTCCTCAGAGGTATCCTTCCATCCCCGTTACCATTTTTGTCGCTTCTCTCTGTACCTTTTCCTTTTCTTCCCTGCCCAAAGAACATCTGTCTTAAATTAGAAGCTAGTCCACTTAACACAAATCCATTTCTTTAATTTTATTCAGTCCTTTAATTTTCTCCAAGGCTGTTATCCAATTTCAGCCAAAGGAGACTTAAAACAGAGTATCATCAACTGAAACTGAAAACCAACCCCGGGAATCCTGGGCAACTCTATCATCAATAGGACACCAGGCTGAGGAGCAATATCTCGGAGATTAAATTGGCATCCACTATTTATTGTACTTATTTATTACCTTTTATAAGTTGCACTGATTCCATTACGTCTCCAGGTGCGATAAAAAGGAAGTTTGATAATTCAAATCTGGCCCAGTCAGATGCTTCACAGCCAGATACAAAGTGAAGATTTGATGATGTACAGTGTTAATGCTTTTGGCATTTAAGATGGAATTGCTACCCTTGCAAAGCCCCTTCAAAAAATCATCAACAATGATCATCTGAAATGATTTTCATGCCATGAAAATTCTGGCACTTGAACTGATAACTACCCAGAATATTATGGTCCTCTATAAAGTCCCAGATTTGGAAAACAATGGCTTATGACAGATAAGGAAAATTTGCAATTGGATATTTCAAAACTAATCTTAAGCCTGTTCCTGGAAGGCCACAAACTGACCTGGTTTGCAACATTTCCACAAGGAATATTCATTGAGCATAGTTGTATAAACTTGGGCTAGGAACTAGTGTAGGAAAATAAGTAGAAGTATGTGACATTGAGTCAATGCTGACTCCTGGCAACCTAAACCTTAGATTTTGTGGGGAGGTGCGACTGGAAGAAGATTGTTGGGTCTTTCTTTGCGCAGTAAGTCTACAGCACCTGATATTCCAAGATGGTCTCCCATCCAAGAACTAGCCAGGCCTGATCCTGCTTAGCTTCTGTGATCAGCCCAAGAGCAGACTTGTTCAGATTGATGAAGGACTAGTGTAGAAGTCTGTTTATTGAAGTGTATTATCATTCCATAACATGCTTTAGTAATGTAACACCATTTAGTAAATACTGTAGGTCATGTCATATGGTTCATTTAAGTGTAGTTTAATCAGCCCCTTACTTTGGATCACTTAGATACCTTTTAAATCCAATAGGTGGCATGTCTGGAGTGGACGTCCAAACCCTGCTATTCATTGGGACCCCATTCCTGGTCCAGAGCTCCCCACAGGAGCTCTGGGAGGGGGTGGGCAGCGGGGGGGGGGGGGGGGGAGACAGGGCAGACTGGAGGTGGGGGACCCAGACCCCGGGTGTAGAGGGCTGATTCCAGTCACAGCTCTCTACATCCGGGCTGGATGAAATGAATGGGTGACTTGTTCCACCTCGGGGGTGGAATAAGTCACACCAACTGTGGCAATCTGCGGTGGCGGACACCCCTGAAAGGTAGGGAAGGCACAGGAGATTCTCCACAGCCCAACCCCTGCCTCGGCAGGCCCGTTAAGGGGTTGAGCAGTGGGGAAAGCAAGCTATTCTGGGTCAGGAGGTGAGCGCAGCTACTGCATGGTGTCCCGGTGCCATGGCGACGGGATGCCATGTCACTGGGCTCCATGCAGGACCCGTGGCCAGGTTGGATGGGGAGTGAAGGTGGTATCCAAGAGACCTGAATCAGGGTATGTCCTGCCCGTCCAAGCCCTTTGCACCCAATTGCAGTGTATCTTCCAGGAGTTCAAAACTCTCGTGCAGACAGACTCAGTCGAGTTCTGCTTCCACACGAATGGTCCCTACATATGGACCAGATACGCAGAATCTTTCAGGAATGGGGGACCCCGGACATAGACCTCTTTGCAAGTCCGTGGAATGCCAAACTTCCCCGGTTCTGTTCCAGAACTCAGTGTCAGGGAGCTCAGGCCCACGATGCCTTCCTCCTGCATTGGGGTCAGGAATTCCTCTATGCCTTTCCACCCATTCCTCTAATATCCAAGACTCTGTTCAAGCTCCAGAGGGATCACGGGACTATGATCCTCATAGCTCCCCGCTGGCCACGCCAGGTATGGTTCCCTCTACTTCTGCATCTCTCCCAGGGATCCTCCCTGGACCTGGGAGCTGCGCCAGACCTTCTGTCTCAGGAGGAGGGGACTTTGTGGCACCCAAACCCCAAATCCCTACATCTCAGAGCTTGGTTACTGAAGGCCTAAGTCTTCAAGACTTTAATCTTTCTCAACCTGTGACAGATATCCTTCATGCCTCTAGGAAACCTTCCACGAGGCGTTCTTATGCTTTCAAATGGAAACGTTTTTCCATTTGGTGTGCTCAGCAGGGTCTTGACCCTCTAGCACTTCCTTTGAATTCCCTCTTGGACTATCTCCTGCATCTTTCAAATGCAGGCCTTAAGACGAATTCAGTAAGGGTCCATTTGAGTGCTATTGCAGCATCCTTAAAACCTATAAATGGACAACCTGTCTCCTCTCATCCTCTTGTTGCACGTTTCATGAGAGGCCTGACTCTAACTAAACCTCCCATCCGACCTCCTCCGGTAGCATGGGATTTGAACCTCGTTCTAGGTCAGCTTATGAAGCCACCTTTTGAGCCTTTGGACTCTACCTCCTTCAAATTTCTTTCCTGGAAGGTTGTTTTCCTTATTGCAGTCACTTCGGCTCGCCGCATCAGTGAACTGCAGGCTTTAGTGGCTCATCCACCTTATACTAGGTTTCATCATGATAAGGTGGTCCTTAGGACGAATCCCCACTTTATGCCCAAAGTGGTCTCGCCTTTTCATCTTAATCAAGAGGTATATCTACCTGTCTTTTTCCCGGCTCCTCATGCATCCAGTGCAGAGAGGAACCTTCATACTCTGGATTGTAAAAGAGCTCTTGCCTTTTACCTCAACAGGACTCAACCACATCGAAAGTCTTCCCAACTTTTCGTGGCTTTTGATCCTTCTCATTTGGGACTTCCAGTCACCAAGCGTACACTTTCCAATTGGATCGCTCAGTGTATTTCTTTTGCTTACCAGAGTAAGAACATTTCTATGGAGGGCCATGTCACAGCTCACAATGTGAGGGCCATGGCCACTTCTATGGCTCATCTTCACTCTGTGTCCATAGATCAGATCTGTCGAGCAGCCACTTGGGCCTCGGTTCATACCTTCACAGCCCATTACTGCTTGGACAAGGACTCCCGCCGGGATGCCTTGTTTGGTCAGGCTGTCCTCAAACACCTGTTCCATACTTAAACAACTCCTGCCCACCTTCCCTGGATGGATGCCTGAGATCCATGCGAAGATGGTTTACCCTTGGAGGGGGATCTCCCAGGCATCTTAGCTAGGGAGTCCCCATATGTGATGACGTATTCCTGCTTGTTCCTGGAGATAGCACAGTTACTTACCTGTAACAGGTGATCTCTGGGAACAGCAGGAATTAGTCATCACAACCCACCCACCTCCCCTAGGAGTTGTATCTCTATCTATCTATCTTCCTGTCCTCTCTCTCTATTGTCTCAGCTTTAAACTCGAACTGACGAGAGCTGGTCAGGAAGGCGGGAAGGCAGCGCGCATGTGCAGTGGGAGGCCCCAAAAGCTTTTAGTCTAGCTCCTGTGTGTTCAGAATCTGGTGCAAATCTGGCCCAACCATATTTTGGACGCCCGGATGGCCCCTTTCTGCATGGGGCTCCATGTGCTTGCAGCCCTCAAGAACCATAATTTAGAATATTATCCTTGTACACAATCATAACTCAACCAAAATAATTTAGTCTGCTGAGTTTTCTTCTTTCCTGCTGTAACACCACATATTCTACTTGTTTCAGCTTTTCCTTTCACTTTTCTCACATGCTTATCTCATGTCAAGAAGAAAAATATTTAAAACATTTTTAAAACATGTTGAGGCATGTTTAGGCATGTTTACTCCAGTGCAGTAATGGATAGCATGAAGTTTACCATGTGTTAATCGCACCATGCAATTAGCAGAGAGTAGTACAGTAAAAAAAAAAAAAAAAAAAAACCTCACACTAACCATTAGCACCATGACTGGGCAAGCTAGGGCTAAAGTGTGGTGGTGATGGTGCATGCTAATGACAAATATTGCCATTGCCACAGGTGCACTTAACACCATCTCAAAGAAAGCAGTAAGTGCACCCTCGTTAACTTTGCTTGCAAATCAGTACATTCCAGTGCGTCTCTGCACTATACCTGCTGGGGTCTCCATGTTAACGTTTTGCAGCCTAACGTGCACTGTCGGCGCATTTTGGTGACCATGCCCCATTTTGTGATGTGTTTTTGTTGCACTAACTTAAAGCATTTTTTGGCCGGCTTGTAGTAAGCAAAATGCGCAGGCAGAAGATGAGGTGATAGATTATACTAGGATGGTAGTGTGAAAGGAAAGGGGAAAGGAGGGGTGTTTGTGTTAGGAACTGAGTGGCACAAAATTATGGCCGGTAGCAAGTTAAAAAGCCCAAATCTCTCTTTAGCCCCAAATGTTAGTTTTGAACTGCTGGATCATTTTAACTTCGAATGTCTTGCGCTTTAAGTTGACCAAAATGGCAACTACACTACGAGCAGGGCCGGATTTACCTATACGCCATGTACACCATGGCGTAGGGCCCACAGCCGGCAGGGGCCCACAAAAAAAGAACAAGTTCATTTTTTTTAAATACAATTTTAAAAAAAACCTGGTGGCTGCCGCCGCGGGGCCCCCTCTGCTGCCGCGGCAGCACCGACTGACCCGCGGGGGCCCCGTCTACAAGCTGAAGTCGTCGGGTCGGGTCGTCCCTCCCTCGCTGCAGGCTGTAGGCTGTGAGAGACGCGAAAGGAGAGTGTCTCCTCGCGTCTCTGTTAAGCCCGCAGGGGCTGATGGGACATTTCCCATCAGCCCCTGTGGGCTTAACAGAGACGCGAGGAGACGCTCTCCCTTCGCGTCTCTCGCAGCCTGCAGCCTGCACGGAGGGAGGGAGGGAGAACCGACCCGACCCGACGGCTTCAGCTTGTAGACGGGGCCCCCGCGGGTCAGTCCGTGCTGCCGCGGCAGCAGAGGGGGCCCCGCGGCGGCAGCCACCAGGTTTTTTTTTAAATTAAATTTTACTTTAGGCCGGGGGGGGGGTAGGACTGGTAATGGGCTATGGGGGGGGGTAGGACTGGTAATGGGCTATTGGGGGGGCTGGGGCTGGAAATGGGCTGGGGCGGGGGGTAGGGCTGGTAATGGGCTATGGGGGGAGGTAGGACTGGTAATGGGCTATTGGGGGGGCTGGGGCTGGAAATGGGCTGGGCTGGGCTGGGGGGGGTTAAGGCTAGAGGTGGGCTGATGGGGTTAGGACTGGTAATGGACTGTGGGCTGTTGGGGGGGCTTAGAACTGGCAATGGGCTATGGGGGGGTTAAGACTGCTAATGGGCTGTGGGCTGATGGGGGCTGTCTGTTAATGGGCTATTGGCGGGCTAGGACTGGAAATAGGCTTCTGGGCTAAAGACTGAAGGAGGTCTGATGGGTTTAGGACTGGTAATGGGCTGTTGGGGGGGTTAGAACTGGTAATGGGCTTTGGGGGGGTTAAGACTGGTAATGGGCTGTGGGCTGATGGGGGTTGTCTGGTAATGGGCTATGGGGGGCTAGGACTGGAAATGGGCTGGGGGGTTAAAACTGGAGGTGGGATGATGGGGTTAGGACTGGTAATGGGCTGTGGGCTGATGGGGGGGGTAGGACTGGCAATGGGCTATGGGGGGCTGACTGGAAATGGGTTGATGGGGTTAGGACTGGAAGTGGGCTGATGGGGGGTTAGGACTGGTAATGGGTTATAGGGGGGCTTAAACTGAAAATGGGGTGATGGGGGGTTAAGGACTGAAAATGGGGTGATGGGGGGTTAAGGACTGTAAGTGGGGTGATGGGGGGGCTAGGACTGGTATTGGGTTGGGGGGTTGCTAGGACTGGAAATGGACTGATGGATGGCTAGGACTGGAAATGGGCTGATGCAGGGACTAGAAGGGAATGGATGCTGGGTGAGGCTGGAACTAGAAGGGAGCTGATGTTGGGGGAGGATTAGAATGGGATGGGGCTGGAAGAGTAAAATGGAGAAGGGAAAAATATTTTGTGTGGGAGGGATAAAAAATCTACAATTGGCCGGGTATTGGGAGAGTAAGTGGGGATTGAGGATGGAGGGGTAAAATTTGAGTGGATGAAATAGGAATGAGGAAAGAGCAAAAGGAGAAAGATTAGTATGTTAAAGCAAATGTAGAGAGAGAATGGAAAAAAATCTAGAAGAGAGAAGAAAGGACAAATGGACAGCAGACGATGGAGAGTTAGCAGAAGACACGAAGAAACCAGAAGAAAGTGGCTGGAGCAATTGCAGCTGAAAAAAATGCACAAAAGGTAGAAAAATATCTCTTTATTTTGAATTTATTAATTGGAATATGTCAGCTCTGGTAAATGTGCATCATTAACGTCTGCGCTTTGTTTAGTACAAGAGCAAATTAATGTATAGTTTTATTTCTACAGTGTTGTACATTCCAAGTTTGGCTTTTGGGATTCCCAGTTTAATTATTGTCTTCCTGTTTCTAAATTGTGATTACTTGTTTGGTGATGGTCTATGTTCTGCATGTGTAACTGAGCTGAGGTGTTCTGTTTATATAATTCCTATTTGACATTGCCACTTGTTCTCTTTCCCCAGTAGGTCATGTATTGTTGTTCTCTGAAATGTATTGGTTTAATATTTGCAGTGTTGCCTTTTGATAGGTAGAGTATGGTGCTTTGTGAGTCCTGGTAGTGCTGTTAGGATACGGCGGGTTTACTATGGGCAGTGTTTGTAGTAGTTCCTAATGTGTCTGGCAGTTGGCACTGGATTATAGTAATGTAGAAATCTTTTAGTCTTTCTTTATCCATACACTCATTAAGAGGCACGTTTACTAAAAGTTAGTATATGGTAACATTATGGAAATATTTATGCAAATGAGGCCCCTTATGCAAATGAGGCCCGCACCCCCCTTGGGCCGCCCCTGCTGGGGGCCCACAATTTTTGTTGGCGTAGGGCCTCACTCAAGGTAAATCCGGCCCTGACTACGAGGCATGTTGACTAACCTCATTGGGCTTTTGCAGCTAATGCAACATGTTAGCACAAATGGCGCGGTGATAGCTGCAGAAGTCACACCTGATCTGTTAGGAGGGGTCCACAGCATTTCCCTGGCAGATAGTGTGGTGAAAAAGCGTTGATTGAGGCATGGCAGAATTGCCAATGCAGTTAACACTAACCACTGAGGTGGTGTTAGCTGCACCCATGATGCCTGCAAAACGTACAATTACCACATGCTGTCAACGCCCGTGGTAACTGCATATTACAGGCACACCCGCTTGCGCTACTAACACGAAATATGCAGATAGTGCAGGGAATTCCCTGCACTATCTGCATTCGGCCCATGATCACTGTTACCGCAGCGTGGTTTTCCCACGTTAACAACCAATGCGCTTTAATAAACATATCCCTACTTTTACTCATGTTCTTTTCTACGAGAGACAGAAATACCATATGCACCGTGATTTATTGTGATATATCTCAATATTTACAGCAACCATCTTCAAATGTATTGTATCATCCATTTCAGGGCTCGATTGGAAAAGCACATGATGCATTTCCGCTACCAATTTCTAACATCTGAAAATGAATTTTAAGGTCCCAGCAAGTATCATCGCAATGTACTTCTGGGAGGGAGGTGGTTCAGAATTTTGTGACAATATTTCATGTCAGACACACACCTGGCACATGATTTATATAATCACATTTCATTTGGGGCATTAGCTGTGAAGAAAGCAAGGGAGAGATCAGGGTTATAAGGTCGGAGAGGGCTTCAAAGTCATTTGCTTGTTCTTACCTTCAAACATGGCCTGATTCCAAAGGAGTTGTTCTCAGCCATCTGGTGCATGTGCAGCTCTGTTCTGCAACCAGTTATGAAAGAAATGAAAATTAAATTGTGCACTGACTACAAATGTTGAATATTACTGTTTGTTTTTTTAAGAAGGCAGCTAGGAAAGGATTGGATGCATTCAGCTCATAAATATTACAGCATTCTATGTAAGCATTGTTCAAAACCTATTAGCGAACCCTTCGGAACTAAATATTTTTTGACTTGGCACTAAGGAGGCCATACAGGCTTGTCTTTAATCATCTTTGCTCTCAAGGGTCTAGTTATTTTTCAAAAGGTTAGATCGGTCATCTTTTTTATAGTCCTTTATACCATCCGGTAAGAACTGAGTGTTAATGATTTTTCTGGGTAGAAAACTTATGAGAGCATTTTAAACTCATTGGTCTAGAGTCTTTTGAAAGAACTTCCTTATGTATGCCAGCACTGTATACTTATTCCACCCTGCAGAAGGTTTCTTCTACTACTACTACTTGACACGTCCATGAGATGTACATTTATTTATTTATTTATTTTATTTAGTGTTCTTTTATACCGCACTCTTTTTCATCAGCGCGGTTTACATTAAACAGAAATACTCATTGCAAGCAACAAACTGTGATGAGTTTACATATAACAGGAGAATTCAACTGGGAATTTAACTTTGGGAAAACTTTGTACATATTTGTAAAATTTTTTTTTAAAAAACTTAGTACGTATTTGTAATACATTCGTACATAGCATTGTACCACTACAGGTATGAAAACCCCCATTGCATGGAGCTTTCAGTCTAGTTGAGAGACACAGAGGACCCACACATTTTTAGTGATCACTTAGCCTTCTTTCTTAAAAACATCTTTACTGTAATTTATTTATTTTTTATTTCCTCCCTCCTCCCTCCCCCCTTAACTATTACTAATAGTAATAGTTAAGATCTGGAAGAGTCTGCTTTAGAAATCCCAAATCCAATCTCAAAATGGGTAAGCTTTGAAGTGGGACTTGAATAATGCAGAAGAGGAAACACAAGAAACCATTTCAGGAAGGCCGCTCTAGATATATAGTGGCACAAAACAGAACATATAGAGAATTAAATTTAGTAATGAAGGAAGACGGGCGCAGATGAGAGCAGCTTGCCCGATGAGCAGAGGCATAGGACGAGATAGGAAGCAAATGGAGAGGCAATGTAGTGCCATGGAAAGAAGGATTACGCAATCATAAAGGCATTGGAAAAGCGCAAGTCATACATCTGAATTTTGGATATACTGTAATATAGGAAGATAGTTCTTTAGGACACTTATAAAAAGCCAAGCTGGATGAAACGTGTGTTCAAATAAGAATCTTGGCAGCGCATTCAGAAAGGAAGGGACACGTTTTGGTAATAGAGAGAGAAATGGCATGTTTTAGTAGGGGCATTCAACACCATGTAAGAACATAAGAACATAAGAGATGCCATACTGGGTCAGACCAAGGTCCATCAAGCCCAGTATCCTGTTTCCAACAGTGGCCAATCTAGGTCATATGTACCTAGCAGTTTCCCCAAAAGACACCGGTTCCACAATGCTTGTATTGGGTCAAGCAGTGATATCCTGGGTCCCTTTTTAATAATGGTTTATTGACCTTTCCTCCAGGAACTTGTCCAAACCTTTTTTATTTTTTATTTTTTTATTTATCAAATTTTCCAACCATTATTACAAAGTAATAAAGATACAAGGCAAAACAATCAATTCCATTAGAATAGAACACGAAATAAAAAAAGAAAATAGTACAAGTCCCTGTTACTGGAGATTGAAACCAAAATAATACAATCCAAGAAAAAAAACTCATAAAAGTATTAGAAGGAAATTACCCAATATTAATCCCATTCATACTAAGCTAACCAACACATGGTGGACCCCAAAACTAAGGCAGTCAACTTGACTTCAAAAAACACATATGAGTCCCTAATGTGACAAGACATTTACAAGGAAATTTCAAGAAAAAAGTTGCCCCCATCTCAAGAACTCGTGGCTTCAGGGCAAAAAAACCCTTACGCCTGACCTGTTTTTGTCTGGACACATCAGGGAAGATATTTATCTTCTGTCCACAAAACCATTCTTTTTTCTGGAAAAATAATTTCAACACTAAATATTTATTTCAGAGTGAAAGGAAACTAGTAAGTTCGCTCTAGTAGAAATTTCATCTAAAGATGACTCAATAAATTCAGAAATATTCAAAGTGTCCAAGGATACTAGGGCATCAACTTCCCCCTCCACAACACTAATAACTTTCTTAAAGCTAGGAAGATAGTAGATATTATTAAAAACAAGTGTAGCAGAATCTTAATACCCCAAAATCTCCTTAAGATATTTACGAAAAAGAATATCAGGAGAAAGATAATGCATCTTGGGGAAATTGAGGTACCTAAGATTCTTAGCTCTAAGACCATTTTCCAATTGTTCATGCTGACAATGCAGCATGAGACTATCTTTAATAGAGGAAGAGACTGCCCCTGTACATTGGAAACCTGAGCCTCAACTTTCAAACAACGAGAATCAACAGATATCAAACATTCATCATGATGAGTGAGCTTATCAACAGTTTCCTGAGTAAATGCAGTAAACTGGGGCACAATCGATGACAAAGAAGCATCAATATGGTCACATGATGTGGTGAGCTTGGGTGAACGCTGATCACTTGAGCTCCAGTTCCCCCCCCCTCCTCCGTGCTGGTGAATTTGGGCCGTTTCTAACTGCTGCGAAGCACCGAAAAGACTCTCCAAGTGTTGGGAGAAGGGAGAGAAGTGACCAAAAAAGAGGAGAGAATGGCAGTGGCGGCGAAATCAAGCAGACGGGAGAAAGACCGGGCCGCGGGGCAACAGAAAATGGCAGACTCACCCCCGGCGCACACTTCCTCGGCCTCCCTGGCATTCATCGAAGAGATATCAGCGGCGGTATCAGGTGCTTTGTCAGCACAATTTGAAGCGCTGCCTAATAAAACGGACGTGCTGCAGAGTTCAATGGGCTCTTAGGCACTCACATGCAGGAGGCGGAGATCCGTATCGGCCACACTGAAGAGGAAATGGAAAATCTAACCCGGGAGCTGGGGCGTGTGCAGGCCGTGTTAAAGGCGCATGAGGCAAAGTTAGATGACATTGAAAACCGCTCCAAACGAAATAATTTGCGGTTTTTGGGCATATCAGATTCAGTCCTGGATAGAGACTTGAAATTCTTTGTGAAAACCCTGTCTGTCTCTTTGCTGGAGGGAGAGGGAGAAAGTGGTAAGATCATGGTTGAGAGGGCTCACAGAGTGGGACCGAAGAATGAGAGAGACCGCAGGCCCAGGGTGGTCCTGGCTAAGATTTTGCAGTTCCCGCAAAAGGAAATCATATTGAGAGCAGCGCGAAAACAAGGTACAATTGAAAAAGACAATATGAAAATAAGAATAGCTCAGGACTACTCGGTGGCCCTGAGTCAGCGCCGGAGAGCATATGCGCCCTTCTGCCAAAAACTAATAGAGGCCAACATCTGGTTTATAGTGCAATACCCGGCCAGATTACATGTTACCCGGAACGGGGTGCACCGGGTATTTGAATCGGCGGGGGAGGCGATTTAAATATGTGGACAGCCTGAGGACCGAGGACATTACCCTCACTGAGGAGCAGACCGGGGCTTCATGAGAGACTTTCCAGAGGAGTATGCACTGGTGCAGAAGTGAGCGCCGAATTCATTTAAGGAGGCGATATTCTCCGACGCTGTGCCTAGGATATGACTGGGTGCTGTCCGGGGCTGGGACTGGCTCTACGAACTCGCCAGGGGATATTATGACAATGGAGAATTGGCGGAGAGGGCTCTACCCCTTGGGGGTGGGGAGGCCGGATACCTGAAGGGGCTGATAACTGTGCCTTGATATCCACAATTCTTTCTATTAGCTTGTTCTCTGTTTATGTTTTGGTTTTGTTTGTATTGTTGTAGGTTCTCTGTTTTCTGGGATGTGGGGGGCAGACTGGTCGGAGGGACTAGCTTCGATCTGGCCACGATATTTGGCTGTGATAGGGAGGGTGGGAGTGGGGCGGACGGTACTGAGGGAGGGGGCAGGGCAGTGAGGGGGTAAGTGGTGCGGGGAGTGCTGAACGGTGGAGGGGGAGGGGGGATCTGTTCACATCAATCATGACTAGGTCAGAGAGGAGGGATAGGATTAGTGGAGGATGATAAGGCTTTTGAGGGGGGCCAGGGAGGGGGGAGGGGAAATATGGGGATTGAGGGTAGAATATAGGGGAGGGGGTTCGTAGCCTCAGCGGGAGGATAATTCGAGCAGAGGGGGATAGGAGGGGATACTAGGGGGGGGCCTCAGGCTGGGGGGCCCCTCTGGGGAAAAGGTTCAGTATGGTGAGATATGAGAAAAACAGGGATAAGCCACCCTGAAGATTGTATCCTGGAATGCCTGTGGAGTGGGTAGTCCAGTAAAAAGATATAAAGTGTTGCAAGCATTAACGAGGCAGAAAAGCGATATTGCTATGCTGCAGGAAACCCACCAGATGGCAGAAGAACACCTTAAACTGTACAGAGACTGGATGGGACAGGGCTGGGGGGCCCCGGCCAAGGGGGAAAAAAGGTGGAGTGGTCATTTTGATTCATAAGCGAGTGAGATTTGCACTGACACAAGCATACACCAATCCAGAGGGCAGGTTTATAGTGCTACATGGTCTGTTGGAAGGGAAGCCAATCGTGCTGGGTAATTTGTATAGTTCAAGCTCCTTGGACCAGTAGATGTATGCGCGATTGGCCTCTAGGGTGGAGCAGTTGCCGGAGGTCCCTTTGATCTTAGGAGGGGACTTTAACGGAGTGTTGGATTTTGACTTCGATACATCGCGAGGAGGGGGAGACCGGGCATGGGCCCCAACAGCAAAAGTACTGCGGGGCCTTCAGAAACGGCTGGATGTCGAGGACCCTTGGCGCCTGCTGCACCCGTCCGATAAGGATTTCACACACCAGTCTAGGGCACACGGTACTAGTGCGCAAATTGATTACATACTGCTATCACGGGGGTTGTTTGCTGGAACGGCAGATGCACAAATTGGACCCATGGAGATTTCGGATCACGCAATGATTTGGGTGGAATTACAATGGTATGATGCTTATGTGCGGACTAGGTTGTGGAGGTTTCCGTTGGATCTTTACCAGGACAATGATTTTCATGTCTTTATTAAACAGCGGTGGCAAGAGTTGACACCAGGATGATCCGGAGTTGTTTTGGGAGACAGCCAAAGTGGTTCTAAGAGGTGACATTATAGGCTGTGGGGCACCTAGGGAAGAACAACCCAAACTATGGTTACACGATGCAAGGTTCCACATTAGGAACCACCACCCAGGAAAAAGATTTAGGCGTCATTGTGGAAACCATGTTAAAACCCTCGGCCCAGTGTGCAGCGGCGGCCAAGAGAGCAAATAGAATGCTAGGTATAATAAGGAAAGGAATGGAAAATAAAACAAAAGATATTATAATGCCTATATATCGTTCCATGGTGAGACCGCACCTTGAATATTGTGTGCAATTCTGGTCGCTGTATCTTAAAAAGGATATAGCGATTTTAGAAAAGGTTCAGAGAAGAGCCACCAAAATGGTAAAGGGGATGGAAGGATACTCCTATGAAGAAAGGCTAAAAAGGTTAGGGCTCTTTAACCTGGAAAAGAGACAGCTGAGGGGAGATATGATAGAAGTCTATAAATTAATGAACGGAGTGGAACGGGTAAACGTAGATCGATTGTTTACATTATCAGAATATAGAAAGACTAGGGGACATGCAATGAAGCTACAGGGTAAACTATTTAAGACTAATAAAAGAAAATATTTTTTCACTCAATGTGTAATCAAACTCTGGAATTTGTTACCGGAGGATGTAGTAAAGGCTATTAGTGTAGCTGGGTTTAAAAAAGGTTTGGACAAGTTCCTGGAGGAAAGGTCCATAAACCATTATTAAGAAGTGACCGAAGATATCAATGCTTGACCCAGTACAAGCATTGTGGAACTTGTGTCTCTTGGGGAAACTGCTAGGTACATATGACCTAGATTGGCCACTGTTGGAAACAGAATACCGGGCTTGATGGATCTTGGTCTGACCCAGTATGGCATATCTTATGATCTTATGTTCTTATATTGCCTGCAAGGCAGCAGATCGGTGCGGTGTTGCGGGATGCACAGGGTAACCTGCATAAGGAGAGTCTCAAGATTGCGCAGGTATTCCAATCTTTTTATCAAAAATTGTATTCGGAAGTTGAGGGATCCTGGACTCGGATGGAGGATTATCTGAGGGACCTACAGCTCCCTCGGTTGGTGGTTGAACAGCTGGCTCAGTTAGAAAAAACAATCACAGTACAGGAGGTAGAAAATGTTATTCAGAGAGCCAGTTGTTCTAAGGCGCCTGGTCCGGATGGTTTTCGAGCGGAATTGTATAAGGTGTTGGAACCCTTGGTGACCCCTTCCTTCACCAACGAACGGAAAGGTTATGTTCACATGGGGGGACAATCATGCGCATATTGTGTTAATACCTAAACCGGGGAAGGACCATACTCAGGCCGCCTCCTACAGACCAATCTCACTGCTAAACTTTGATTTGAAAGTGATGTCTAAGATCCTAGCAGACCGATTGGCGTTAGTGCTGGGAGACCTGGTGCATGACTCCCAAGTGGGCTTCGTGAAGAGGCGATATGCAGTTCGGAATCTACGAAAGATCACTGCGTCGCTAGAGTGGGTACGTGCAGTCGTTGCTGATCAGCTTTGATGCAGATAAAGCTTTTGACCAGGTGAACTGGCAGTATATGAAAGGCTTGCTGCCATGTCATGGTCTCGGGCCCTCCTTTTGTAAAATGGTCGAGGTTCTGTATTCGAGCCCCACTGCAGGGGTGATATGCAATAGATTGTCAGAGAAGTTTTCATTAGAGCGAGGCACACGACAGGGCTGCTCCCTTTCTCCTCTGTTTTGTGTTGTCACTGGATCCGCTGATATGATGGATAGAGACGTCCAGGGATATCGGGGGTGCGGATTGGGGCGTGTGGTTTCAAAATGGCAGCTTTCACAGATGATATGTTAGTGTACTTACTATCCCCACAACAGTCTTTGCCTTGCCTCTTGGAGGAATTTGCATGCTTTGGAAGTTTTGCAGGACTACGTATTAATATGGATAAATCAGAGGCACTGGATGTGTCGGGACTTCTTAGACATAGTTGGGGGACTACTTTCCCATTGAAATGGGCGGATGATTCCTTTATATATTTGGGTATCCTGTTGCCCAGGGATCCTAAGGAGTTGTATAAACAGAACTTTGAGCGGGTATTCCGCGGGCTCTGCATGCAGCTGCGGGCGTGGAACCCCTTGCCCCTGTCTCTATTAGGCAGAGCGGCGGCGCTGGGGATGGTAGTTTTTGCCTTGGGTGCTATACTGGTTACAAACTCTCCCGGTCTGGTTATTGAGAAAAGACCTTACCCGCCTAGAGCATGAGATCCGACGGTTTTTGTGGAAAGGGGCCAGAGCCCATATCCCACTGAATCGCCTGCGAGGGGGATGGAGCCAGAGGGGGGATAGGGGTCCCAGATTTGTGGTCTTATACCTTGGCTTGTCAAGCTAGGCATTTAGGGGACTGGTTGGGGGATACGGAGTACTATTCTCCCAGAGCGTTGAAGGAGGCATTCGTAGCCCCTCATACATTGCTGGCGGTGGTGCACTCGGAGGGATCAGCACTCCACTCGCGACTGACTATGAGTGTGCTGCTGACTCCAGCAAGATGTGTGTGGAGGCAATTAAATCGCTTTTGGGGTAGATCTCCTAAGGTGTCAAGTTGGCTACCATTACAGGGTAATACTCATTTCCCCCCGGGGTCGGACACAGTGGTGTTTCAAAAATGGCAGGAACTTGGGATTAGTAAACTTGGACATGTGGTGGACGTGGAAGGGCAATGCAAAGCTTTTGCGGTTCTTTGTAGGGAATATAGGGTGAGCAGCCACCAGATTTTTGCGTATGCCCAGCTCTCCCACTATGTGACGACCTTGTCACAAGGGGATCTGGCGGTAGAGAGATCGGCAACGATCCTTGAGTTTCTTGCTCTGGGGGAGAGATCGCCACCAAAAATTTCATGTTTGACGCGACAGTTGGATAGATATAGGGCTCCTCCAGAGTATTCATCGGAAGAGGCCTTGTGGGCACGAGAACTGAGCTTGGTGGTGGCTCCAGGGTCTGTCCAGGGCGCCTTGATGCGAATCGCAAGTTTGGTAGAGGGGGCTAGGTGGAGAGAGGTGCAGTTTAAATGTGTTATTCGAGCACATTTCTCCCCGAGGAGGGCGTTACGGAGTCACCTCACGCTGGATGGCGGATGCCCGAAATGTTCTGCTCCACTGTCAGACTTGAGTCATATGTGGTGGGGATGTCAGCGAGTTCGGGCTTACTGGCTGAGGATTAGTAACTATATGAGCAGATTGATACAGCAACCAATCAGCTGGATGGGGGCTCTAGTCGTTTTGGATCAACTTGGACCACTCCACCCAAAGGGGAAATGGGAGCGCCTACTGATACGGAAGGCCTGTTTGGTGGGGAAGGGACCGATTTTACACAGATGGAGGGAGCAGATCCCTCCTACATTTTGGGGATGCTCCTTGAGAGGGCAGCTGCTAGAGGGAATGTCAAAAGGTGGCCCCTATTTCTTCTGGTCTGGGAACCATATATTCAGACATTGAGACCTCACACTCATAACAGAATATTGCAAATGAGTTGAAGTGGGCCCGGGGTAGGGGGGAGCCTTGTGGATGGGGTGGAGGATTGCTACTAAGTAAAAAGCCAACCCCTCCTCTGCTCAGGGAAAGGATGAGGCTACGGGGGTGAGGGGAGGGATGGGAGGGAGGGAGGGGGATAAAGTGGGGAGGGGGAAAGGGGGTATATAATGTTGTATACCATGAGTGATCGATTCTTTGTGATCAGTTGGTGGATCAGAGTTAACCACGCCTGATGGAGTGTTGTAAGTTGGAATGTTGTAAAGTACTGCACTCGTGGATCAATAAACAAAGTTAAAAAAAGAAGCATCAATACGCGTTAACAAGCTCCATATATCTTTTAAGGAAACCTCTGACTGATCACCCTGAGCAGAAGAGCCCACCAACTTAAAGGGAACATTGAGGGCCTCTCCGACTTGAATCACCCGGGGAAGAGAAACATCTCCTTCCCGGGGGCCCACATCGGAAGAGGAAACAGGCTCTGATAAAGAAACAGGAGAAGACCTCCCTACCAAAGCAGGTGAGGAGGTCAACAATCCCGAAATCTCCTTGCTGGATAGCGGGGGAGGGATATCACCCACCTCTAAATTAGAGGAGCTATTAGGAGAGGAAACACTATTAGACAGAGGCAACGATAAACTTCCATAATCTCTAGCAGCCAGTACAATATATTTGTCCATAGGACCTACTGCTTTCACAGTCTTAGATGGATTCACTGTACCCACGCCAACAACCCTCTTCTTTAGTTTGCCCATGCCAGAGTGTAATCCAGTCTAAGGCTCCTCCGTGCTCCGAAGGGGCTGTTCCTGCCCCTTGAGACACGGCCGTGGCACAAGGCTGCGCTTTAAACCCCTCCTGATGATGCGGGAGTGACGCGGCAAGTTAGACGAGCAGCAAACAAGGGTCCACTAGTTGCCTCACGTGCGAGCACAGATGGTCTGGGTAGGTCCTGCACCTCAAGGTAACTCTCTCCAACGAGCACTCCATAGGGCCACGCTTTAAACCCCTCCTGATGATGCGGGAGTGATGCGACAAGTTAGACGAGCAGCAAACAAGGGTCCACTAGTTGCCTCACGTGCGAGCACAGATGGTCTGGGTAGGTCCTGCACCTCAAGGTAACTCTCTCCAACGAGCACTCCATAGGGCCACGCTTTAAACCCCTCCTGATGATGCGGGAGTGATGCGACAAGTTAGACGAGCAGCAAACAAGGGTCCACTAGTTGCCTCACATGCGAGCACAGATGGTCCGGGTAGGTCCTGCACCTCAAGGTAACTCGCACCCTGTCCAAACCTTTTTTAAACCCAGCTACATTAACAGCTTTTACTACATCCTCCGGTAACAAATTCCAGAGTTTGATTACACGTTTCGTTAGTTTTCTTTTCCGTTCTTGGAAATAACACACAGTATTTGCCAATAGCAGGTGCTATTTCTGAATCAAATTTCATTTTTCTTTGAAACAAAGCAGGGCTGTTTTCATTTCAAAACAAATGCATGCCCCTAAATGTGAGAGGCCTTTTGTATGTCTGCAGAGGAGGAGAGAGAGAATTTAGTGACAACCCCAGGTTTCTAGCAAAGAGAACAGGGAGGATTGCAGTCTTAATGTCGATAGAGGGAGGTAGGTTTGGAAGGAAAGGACAAAAAGCTCAGTTTTGGTCGTAAATTGGACCTGATTTTATGTGACAAATCCAAAAAGATGTCCAATTTAAAGCCAGTATCATAAAGACATCTAGGTTGCCATCTAAAAAAAGAAAAAACACCCAGAACCAGTCTCATTAGCATTCAAAAACCAACATGCACATTTCGCCTGCTAGGATGTTGGTCTAAATGTGTGTACTCTATGCATGTATTCAAGAACTACACAAGTACATGACAACTCTGCCTCTGCTGTGCCCAAACTATGTTCCCTTCCAGGTCATGGAAAAGTAGGAACACGTTTCTGCCATTTTATTAAAGCTTTTTTCCATATAAAAAAAGCTCTACATGCAGAAAAAGCTTTATAAGATTACCTCCATTAAGTTTAGGGCCATCCAGATATCTACTTAGTAAATAACAGCAGATTGGACAGGCCGCTCTGGTCTTTAATCTGCTCAGTAAAGTGGCTAGCATAACTGCAGTTCAGTACAAATCACCTCTCCCATGCCTTTGATTTAAGTTTGTGAAATGTCAGATGAAATGAGCTGAAATTTGGTACTGGATTCCAAGTGCAAGCTCTAGTGTAGAGAGAGAGAGAGAGAATCGGTCAGGCAGCAACATAAGACGATACTGAAATTTTTGGGCAGAGATCATAGCACCGAGGGATTGAGTATAAAGAGAGAAGAGGGCCCAGAACAGAGCCCTGAGGGCATCTGCTCATAATGAGATAGCATAGCAGGGTCCATCAAAGATATATACTGAAAGTGCAATAGAAGAACCAGGATAGAACAGAACAGAGTCCCTGGAATCCAAGTGAGAGCAGATTGTTAAGAAGTAGACCGTAATTATTAGTGTGAAAGCCAGCAGATAGATCAAGGAGGAATGAGGACTGAGTGGTAAACCCTCGTTCTGGCCATGAAGAGGTCACTGGAAGCTTTTGTCAAGGACTCTCATGGTGGAATAAAAAGAGAGAGAACCTGATTTCAGTGACACTGAATGAAGAGAAGTCTAGGCAAAGGAGGTAAACAATTGAAGTAGACAGAGATGAGGGACTATAGACAGCAGAGCAAATAGAACCCAGTGAAGGATTCTTGAGGTGCTAAACAGAGGACAGCTATAGGGAAGAGAGAACTGAGGAGCTGGGAGAAATAAGGGGTCAGAGGTTTCTGAAAAAATATTTCTCATTTTTGGAATAATGCAAGCCCTTGCCATGAGGGTCATTTTAGAAGCTCTATTCGTGATTTGGACATCTGAAAAGGGGCATTCAGAGACGTTCCTAGACTTTGTTTAGAAAGCTCAGTATATGGATGTCTGTTTAACATGGGGACATGGGAGATGCATGTTGCGGTGTGATTTCGGAACGACATGGGCACATCTGGCCCTGACTGTTGACTCGTCCAAACCTATACCTGCTTCTGATCACAAATAAGGTGCAAAAAAGTGCTCGTTTCAGGGCAGCAACACTTGCAGGGGGGAAGAGTGAAATGCACACTCAGCCCCACAGTTAATTTTTCAGGACCAAAGAAAAAGCTGTATGCTAATTTATAGTTCAAACATATTACTGGCCCACTGCAGAACCTCTGATAACCCGAAATTGCTGGCCAGGACATTCATGTCTCATAACACAGACGCCCCCCTTCTGAAATCCCCAGCTGGCAAATCCAAGTACCCGGTTCTGCAGCCGTGCAATTTGGGGATAGCCACCTTTCTGAAATGACTACCACTTTGCACATACCTAACCTTGCTCTCTGCATGGGCCTGTCCGGTTACTGGGATATCCATCTTTTGGGGCAGATATGGAGCAATTTCTGAAGGCAGTTCTACATGCCTCCCTTCACTGCTGCCATTTCCCTGGATTTTTGGACATGGTGCTCTAGACATCGCAGATTCCTTCTAGACGGCCCTCCTAAAATCCCACTTCATCTCTTCTTTACTCCCTCTGTTCGGGGGAGCACTTGCCCAGTACAGACTAGTAGTAATGATGTGCAAAAATATTCAACGAGAACATGGCGCAAGCTTGACCTTTTGCCTTTTTATAGAAGAAAATCTGGAAAAAGACTGCTTCCACAATCCTCACTATAGTCCAAACGGTTTCCTATTAAATTCTAACGTGTTGAAAAGGTGATTGCATCTCCTTTCTTCTCTTCACTTGCAAACCCACCATTTTTGGCATGGGCATGCCGGTAAAGTGTGTAGCAAGTCGATAAGGCCGTATGAAAAGCAGAGTTTTCATTTTGCAGGCATTCTGCAAAACCTATCACAGGAGTAGAGAGTCCTGACTGAAACACTTTGCTTTGGAAATGTTTCATTGCTGAGTGTCGGGGAAGTATCTGGAGTACAGTATTCAGGACCTAACTCCTCTGGCTCTATGTGCTGGGTGGTTTTTTTGAACTTGCATAATGGACTTTTTGTTTGAGAAACATTTTTCATATTTTTTTATACATTCTTGGTTATGGAAATATGTGGCATACTGAGCCAAAAACCTGCACAATACCAGACACCTATTTTTATGAGTGCCCATTAGCCATTATTTATAACACCATCACAAATTTTTCTGAATTGCATGGTTTGGTTGGCAGGTGCTTTGAGTCTGATTTGCATTTTCTGCTATCACATATTAGGAATGAACTGAGTAGTCCACTCCCCACCAACCACTAAAGAAATAACTCAATATCCCATAGTATTCAAACAAATTTGGATTTATTAGCATACTTTATGAAAGCACTCAAATTTGTAAAAATTTTCAGAAACACTTCAAAGCATTAATGAAGTGTGATTTGAAGATTTTAGTCATTTTGTGCTGAAATGCAACAGCTTTTTCATTCATCTGCTGCTTGACACTCGAGGACTTCTCGTGCACATTAGGTTAAGAGGATGGAATCGAGCCCAGAATGAGCCCTGAGAACTCTTGGGATTATGGGCATCACCTGGGAAAAGAGAACCTCGATGCATGCGGCGGTGGTTCTGAGAGCACAGGAGCTACAGGCTGTCTTGCATGAAGAGAGCTTCAGAGACTGAGAAATTGGGTTTGAAAGCTGACTTGTGTCTTGGTGACAAGCAGCATGGAAACGATCCTGTCGTCTGTCTGGCGAGACTTTGAGTCAAATGTGGGGGGAAAAAAATTTAGCCCTTGAAACGGCTAAATACAGTTTGGCATAAATATGTCTATTCTTCCACAGTGGGGACAATGTTCCTGGCAATTCTGATGCAGCACAGCATTCACTATTCATGGCAAAAACTGGCACTATCTAAAACACTAACTGGTTAAAGTGCAAAAAATCCACCATAATACAGAAATATTCGTAAAGGTGCAGCCTAATCAAAGAGGGAAGGTTCTGCTTGCTTTCTTTTCCATCTTCTGTCCTCCTCCCCCAGCCATGCTTAAGAGGCTGCAGATCTAAGGCCACAACATGGCAGCCAGGGCTGAGTGCAAAGGACTGAGAGGCTGGTGGTACATAATGTGCGGCTCTACTTTCCTGTTCTCTGCCCTTGGTTACATTTGCAAATCATGTCACTGACTCCATTCTCCAGGAACTACTTTTCCCAGAAGCTCGGGGATACGGTTCTTGGCAGTAATCGCTCCTTTCTCCCTATTCAGTGACTTCCTTTTGTGGCTTTCAGCCATTCCTACAAATGTTCCTTTTGTTAATAAAATTATCCTAGCCTGAGCCTGGGGAATGCATTCGGAAGGGAAAGAAGGGGATCTATACATGCAAAATATTATGGGGCACTTCTTCTATTTGTTGATCACCTTGTTGCTAGTTGGAAAGTTAGTATAAGTATTACTACGGTGTGTTTCATTTTTGTTTTGGAGGTTTGCCCAATAATTCATTCTTTCCCCCTTTTATGTCTTCCAGCCAAATTAGAACTAGGCCCCAGATTCTGACCCACCCCCAATTTTATCCTCCCAATGTGCATATAATGATCATGGACCACAGCTCCTTCTAGAACCCTGTGTCAGGGGCCCTAAATCCAGCCACTAGATGTCACCCTTAACAGTAACCATAATTCTAACCCCCCCCCCCCCCCAGCATTCCTCTGCAGCACTCAGGGTGTGGCACACCCAATCCAGGAATAAAGCTGTACACTTTCCGCATAGAAGCGCAGAGCACTTGCCACCAGCCCTATTATGATGTTTTAAATCTCTGCTTTAACTTGCTCTATTTTATGCTATGGACCATGTGCACACTTCTGTATTGTCTTTTACGCTCCTCTGTTGTCTGCCGCTCACAGTTCTTGCACAGGCCCTCTGTTTGTTTGGTATGTTTTTGTCTGTCTACAGGCATGTGTGTGTACATAGCTTTATCGATATTACACACACAAAATAAATATATATATATATAATATACACACACATACAAAATATAAAAGCAAGCTATCCAATAGGCGCTTGTTGGCTACTTTATATATTTCAACCATTATACAAGCTAATCAGTAAAGCTACGTTACTCTGTAAGCTGTCAGAAGGAATTCTTGTGTAGTCGGCTTGCTCCCTCTCCTGGAGAAATGCCTTTTATTCTTTTCAGTCCAGCTCACAGCTCCAGAAAGTCCACTTATGCTCATTGTTCCAATATCCATTGTATTCCCTCTGCATTTCTGATCTAAGCTATCATTAATCGACACAATTTTTGCATTTACCACAAACCTATTAATAGACTAGCATAGAGAGTAGTAGAGAATCGAGATTAACCTGCACACTATAGCAGATTCTCGTTCTCTCTCTGCCAGACTGCACTAACCCACTCTCTGTGACTCAAACACACGTGCTAGCTTTCAGACCAGATGATCTTTCTAAGATGTTTCAGTTTCCCTCTCAGGAAGTCGTCAATGCCTGTAAAATTGGTATTGAGGCTGTAAAGAAGTTGCATCGATTTGGGATTCTATACAGCAAAGCATCGAAACGACCTAGAAAGGCGAATCCTTTGTACAAGGGGTGCTCAAGTTCAGTCCTTGAGGGCCACAAACAAGCCAATGTTTCAGGCTATCCCTACTGAATATGCATATGAGAGATTTGCATACATACTGCCTCCATCGTATGCAGGTCTCTCTCATGTATATTCATTTGAGATATTCTGAAAACCTGGCCTATCTGCGGTCTTTGAGGACTGAACTTCTGTACCCCCCTTTTTTTGCACATTATGTTGAAACTGCATTCTAGGTAAAGACGGCTGAATTGGAGAAGTGCCTTAGTGGTTGGGGGCTCTCGACTCTGTCCTTGGGACACACCTTGCCAGTCAGGTTTTCAGTTTAACCACAATGAATATGCATGTGAGAGGTCTTCATACAATGGAGGCGGTGCATGCAAATCTCTCTCATGCATATTCATTGTGGTTATCCTGAAAACCCGACTGGCTAGATATATCCCAAGGACTGGGTTGAGAACCGATGGGTTAGAACAATGGTCTAAGAACCAGGAAAATCAGAGTTTACATCTTATTTTTCTCACTGACACTCCTTGTAACCTTAGGCAAGTCAGTTCACCTTTTATTGCCTCAGGGACTCACTTAAATTGTAAGCTCTTAGGGGCAAATACTTTTCGTACATGAATCAACACCATTGTACAATGCGGCTTACATTTAGGAGCCCTTTTAGTAAAATGCTCTGTGCAGTTAATGCACATTTTAGTATGTGGGAACAGTTACCATGGCAGGTACCGCGCACTAAAATGCCTTTTTAGTTATCCATTATGTGATGGGGCAAGGAATGGTGGGTGGGTTAGGGGCCGAGTGTGGGTACGAATCGCTCACTTACTGGCCAAGTGGTAATTAACACAGATGTATTTAATGATATCTCTATGGGTGGTGGCAGGTGCGCTTGTGTTAATTACAAATGCCACCGCCGCGTGCTAAAGTACAGTTCTCCACCGCCGCGTGCTAAAGTACAGTTCTGTGTGCTAACTGCTGGGGACATGTTGGCACACCTCCGACAGCACAAAACCGTTGCATTGACCATTAAATTTTGCTCTCAACATGTGGGAAGTGCAAAGCCTTGCCAGCACTTTAGTAAAAGGGACCCTTAGTTACCCTATAAAATTATATATTTTGAGTGGTGATGTAGTTTTTTTAAAAAAGACCGCAAGTTTTTTTTTTTTTTTTTTATATTATGTTTGAAGTATTATGTGCATTTTTGGAGGGGGGGTTTGTGATCGTTTTTATCATGTTTGTTTTTTATGATCCACCTAAGCATTTTGATAGGTAGAACCTTTTTAGAAAGTATTAGTAGTATTTGCAAAATTATGTGTCTTCTCATGCGTTTTAAACAGAAAGGAACCATTGGGCCATTATGATAACTGTCTGTCTTAATGTGTAGATATACCTCAGGTCAGGCAATCGTTTAGGTCAAGCTTTCTCTAAGCATTATGGGATGAATGCTGACTGTTAGTAGACATCAATCCCATAAGGCTTCAGGATGGAATCGCTGTTCCATGAAGGAAACTTGCAGTAAATGTATTATCGTGCCTGGTGCAGTTCAGCACTCTGTCAGCTGCTAGGTCAGTGCAAAGGGTATTGGGCACTCTAGACGAAACTCAGCCTTGTGCTCCCCTCTCAATGGGCTTTTAGACCCCTAGCGCGCACACCCTGATTTAGTTGATTAAACTCAATCGTAATCATCTCAACACCGTCCCTCCTAGAACAACCCTATAAAAATGCATATTTGGACATGTGAAGTTGTATTTTAGATGGAATGTCCAGGTGCAATCTGGGTCATCCAGGGCAAAATGGCTGAAAAAATGCCAACGGCATTCAATTGCAAATACTTGGGGCATAATGTTCATGGCTTTGCTCTAGCCACAGGTTTTTCCAGTTTGTCCCGAGTGTTTTTTGAAGATGCGGGAGTAGCGTCTGGGCACAGATTGAGCGTGTTGGGGGAAGAATGTGGGTACTGATGTTGCATTGCACTTGCTGCAGGTGCTAGGACTGTGTGCTAATGGCAAGTGTTGCCATAAGCATGGGTGTACTTAATGCCACTGCTTGCCACACCTTAGGATGCATCAGTGGTAGAGGGACGCACACATGGCCCCTGAAGTTGGTGTGGGCCTAAGGCTACCAGATTCTTTGCAGGCAAATCTGGGACCCCTTGCTATCCGAAGCCAGGGGGAGGGGGGAAGGAAGGGACACCTTAATTCCATGTTTGAGCAACAAAGCGTAGAGGATGGAAGAGGAGGCATTACTCTGTGCCCCCCTCCCCCACTGACCTCCATCCCATGACAGCAACATCACTTCCAAGTAGACAAATCGACAGAGAACCAGAAAGAGAGATGCATTTCCCCTGTACTATGCAAAATATACAAATAACGGATGTAGGTTTAAAAAAAAAAAACGACACATTCAAAACACTAAATTGAAAATAAAATGTTGCTCTACTCTCTGTCACCATTGCTGAAATTGGAAACAGGAAGCAGCCAAACAGGTGTGAGTCAGGGACACAGTTCTAAAATCGAAGACAATCCCTGAAAATCAGGAACATCTGGTGACCTTATATAGGCCTCCATGCTGGATTCACAGCTTAAATTTGTGCTACCGGTAGGTTCTTTACTAAGCAGGTCTCTAGGTGTCATGATGCCTTTATAAAATAGGCATCTTCTCAACGTCCAATCCTAAACAACCTATTATAGTACTATCCTCTGTGTCCCCCCTCCCCCGTCCCCTCTAGCATGTCTCCGTTCCTTCAGAAAGGGCCATTGGTTGTGGAGTAAAGAATAGGGGAGGACCCAAGAAGGAGAGACAGAGCAACGCTTCCTGCCTCACTCTTCAGTGTCACGCTTGCCTCTGTCCGTACCTCAAATCGAAGTCCAGTCCAGCCAGCATATAGGAAAAGATGTTGAAGTTACTTTCTCCTTCTGGTTGTTTGGCAACTCGAATTCTTTCCAACAGCATGGTCTTCAAAGAAGAAGAGAACAAACGTTAGCCTCTTCATTACACCCTCCCCCGATACTCCCTCATCAATGCCAGAGAAGACAAAAAAGGTTTTCAGCTGAAGTTGTCCCCCCCAAGCAGAGTGTCTAAGGCCTCCCATCCCCCCCTCCAGTGCAACAAAATGCTTTCTGAGCCCTCCCTAGTAGGAAACCCCCAGCAGATGTTCCCCCCCCCCTCTGACCCCAACCCAAGCCCTACTTGGGGGGGGTCATCGGTGGACAGTGGGAGCAGGAGTATTGCCCTCTTGCTCCTCCTCAGCACATGCTCAGATCCAGAATGGAGCCAGTGACCATTAATGGTAACCTTGTGCTACTCAGTAATGCAAGATTACCACTAGGAGTCTGTTCCATTTTAGATCAGACAGCATGTCTGTATTGTGGGCCTACCCAAACCACTCCTCCTCCCTGCCCTCACCACACTCCTAAGGAATGTGGTGAGCATGTGTATGACAATCTACACATTTAAATGCAATATGTGCCATTGAATCAATGCTGACTCCTGGCAACCCAGCAGCCCCTAGGTTTTCTTGGCAAGGTGTGACCCAAAGTAGTTTGCCAGGCCTTTCTTCAGAGGCAGTAGAAGGTAAAGTGACTTGCCAAGGCTACGAGGAGGGCCAATGGGAATTGAACCCTAGTCTCCAGGCTGCTGCACTAACCACCAGGCTACATCTCAACTCCTTAGATGGGGTAATGCTTCTAAAATAACCCCCTTAGTACATAAGATGAAGTTTTTCCAGTGAGGAACTTCTCAGCTTTCCTCATAATATCTTTTCCCTGTCACCAATAACTGACATGAAAAAATATTTGATCCAAACTTAAATTGTATTTGTTATGCAAATTTGATTAGTTGCTATAGCCAAAAGATGCTTACAGTGACCTACAATAAAACCTATGCAATAAACAAACAGTAATGCAAAAAAGTAACAATAATAACTAATAATACCAGTGGGGCATACCACAGTTACCAGTGGTGTGCCTCAGGGATCTGTCCTTGGTCCGATTCTTTTTAACATCTTTGTTAGTGATATTGCGGAAGGGCTATCTGGTAGGTTTGCCTCTTTGTGGATGATACCAAACTCTGTAATACAGTAGACACCCAGGAAGGTGTAGATAACATGAGGAGGGATCTAACTAAGCTTGAAGAATGGTCTAGAATTTGGTAGTTGAGATTTAATGTTAAAAAATGCAAGGTCATGCATTTGGGCTGCAGCAATCCACGGGAGAGATATAGTATAGGGGTAAGAACATAAGATATGCCATACTGGGTCAGACCAAGGTCCATCAAGCCCAGTATCCTGTCTCCAACAGTGGTCAATCCAGGTCATAAGTACCTAGCAGTTTCCCCAAAAGACACATGTTCCACAATGCTTGTATTGGGTCAAGCAGTGATATCCCGGGTCCCTTTTAATAATGGTTTATGAACCTATCCTCCAGGAACTTGTCCAAACTTTTTTAAAATTCAGCTACACTAACAGCTTTTACTACATCCTCTGATAACAAATTCCAGAGTTTGATTACACGTTGAGTGAAAAAATATTTTCTCTTATTAGTCTGAAATAGGTTACCCTGTAGCTTCATTGTATGTTCCCTAGTCTTTCTATATTCTGATGACTTAAACAGTTGATCTACGTTTACCTGTTCCTCCCCATTCATTAATTTATAGACCTCTATTATATCTCCCCTCAGCTGTCTGTTTTCCAGGTTGAAGAGCCCCAACCTTTACAACCTCTCCTCATAGGGGTATCCTTCCATCCTCCTTACCATCTTTGTGGCTCTTCTCTGTACCTTTTCTTTGTCTACAAAAGAAGATCAGGACCTAGGCGTGATCAAGTCTGATGATCTTAAAGTAGCTAAACAGGTACAAAAGGCAACAGTGAAAGCTAAAAGTATGCTTGGGTGCATAGGGAGAAGAATGGCCAGCAGAAGAAAGGAGGTGATTGTTCCTCTATATAAGAGTCTAGTGCGGGCCGTGCGGCCATATTTAGAGTATTGCGTGTAATTCTGGAGACCACACTTTCAAAAGGATATAAACAGGTTGGAGTCAGTGAAGAGGGTGGCTACTAAAATGGTTAGTCGTCTTCATTATAAAGCATATGAGGACAGACTTATGGATCCTAATATGTATACTTTAGAGGAAAGGCGGGATAGAGGTGATATGATTTGAGATGTTTAAATACCTCCAAGGCATAAATGCACAGGTGGAGAGCCTCTTTCGATTGAAAGCAAGCTCTGATACAAGGGGACATAGGATGAGGATGAAAGGGAATGGATTCAGAAGTAATATGTGGAAATATTTCTTTACAGTGGTGATGTATGGAATAGTCTCCCAGTGGAGGTGGCAGAGATGATGACAGTATCTGAATTCAAAAAAGAATGGGACAAACACACAGGATGTATAAAGGCATAAAGGGGACTGTCGTAGTTGTTGATATGGATGTGCAGACTGGATAGATCATGTAGTCTCTTTGTGCCATCATGTTTCCATGTTGCTCATGTGATTTGGAGTAAATTTAATATAGTGATTGCAGTCAATACAAGTCTATCATTTACCAGCAATCTATGTCAGAATTAGTAAATGAAATCTGCCTCACATGTCACCTTTCATGGATTGGATTTTCCCAGGAACTTCTGAGGCACTGTAGCATGCTAGAAGCTCAGGGCTTACCTGGAGATGTGCAGCTGTCACACGGCCTGTGGCACTAAAATCCAGCGACATGACCATGGAGAATCGAGTGGAGTTACTACTTTGGCAGGTAGACACAGTGCCAAAAGCCTTCAATATGCTAAACATTGCCTGAATCTTCTCCACTGCAGAATAATATAAATAAATATGTCTCACTTTGAAAACAACCATAAGAATTTAGCCTCATAAAGTGCAGTAGGTTTAGACAGTTAACAAAAGAAACTTGGCAAATGTCCATGCCAAGTCAAATTCCTCTGTGGAGTTGTGGATTCCTCCAGAGAGATCTGTTTCCCAGCATTAATGATGAGACTCTGGATACCTTTAATAGTACTGAGTAGCTCTATTAGTATCAAGGAAAATAAACATTCCTAATGATGAATTTATTTAAATTCCAGGATAGACCTAAAGAAACTAAGGAATATGTTTTTACCAAGCCGGGCTAATGGTTAACCCGTGCTATTTGTAACTAGGTCCCATTGAATAACATGGGTTAGCCACTAGCCCGGCTTTGTCAACATACCCCTAGCTTATACTCCATGTAAATTTGTTGCATATCATCCTTCCAGTCCAGACCAGTATATAAATGGGTTTTCCCTCTCCTTCAGCAGCTGAAGACTGAGCATGTCAGAATTTTGAAGACGCTGTATGAGAGCTCCCGCTTTAGCTCAGACTCCAGTATCCTCAGTCCTCAGCAGCTGAGGGAATATCCCTTTCTTAGTGGATCCTACTGAGAGGATTGAGAGCAACTGTAATCTCCAGACAAGGTCACAGGAGTGGATTTATTCTAAGCCGGGTGTCCTCTTTCTCAGTTTGGGAATTGGGGTAGGCTGGCAGCCACCAGGATCCTTTAGTGGGTCAGGTAGGCCCAAGGAGTAAATACCTGGTGGTCCAGGTCCCTTTCCCCTCTCAGCTGGACATCCCAGTTCTCTGGTCAGGGACCTCTGGGGTTGATCTTTCACTAGCGGTCTGCACCTGATATCTATCTAAGCCTGGTCAGTGCAATCTGGAGTAAAAAACAACACAAAAAAAACCCAAAGTAAAGTCTGTGATTGGAGCGGTAAGCTGGAACAGAGCAGTACTGCCTGAGGGGAGAGCAATCCGGAAGCCGCAGTAAAAGCGGGCCAGCGTTTACCTTCTCCTTTATCAGCACTTTTGCTTTTACTTTCCCCTGCTCTCTCATGGCCCTCCTTTGCATCAGTTTTATCTCCAGGAACAAGAAGGAATAAGTCCTCACATATGGGTACGTCGGTACCGACGAAGCCTGCGCGGGAAAGCTCCCCAGCTTCCCAGAAGGAAAGCTTTTGGGGCCTCCCACTGCGCATGCGCACTGCCTTCCCGCCTTCCTGACCAACTCTCCTCAGTTCTTCTTTTTCCGCGGAGCCAGCAGTCATGCTCCTGTCACCGCTGAAGAAGTTGTTATTTTAATTTATTTCTTTGGCCGCGTGTCTGCCTTCCCCGATTCCAGACCGGTACTGCCGGTCTTTTTTCTTTTATTTAAAAAAAAAAAAAAATCTTCTTTTTTCCTCACTTGGTGTGTTTGTTCTGTGAGGCCTTTAGGCCTTCACAAATTCTCCCACATGGAGAAACAAGCCTCTGGGTTTAAAAAATGCACCAAGTGCAGCGGTACTATTTCAGTCACAGACACCCATGAATGGTGTCTTAAATGTTTGGGGCCTGACCATTCCATTCCAGATTCCCCATCCTGTTCTTTGATGTCTAAACGTGGCTTACAGAACCGGGCAGCCAAGTTTCACATGCTGTTTTCTACAGATACTCCAGCATCGACATCTTCCAGGTCTTCCTCTCCTGATGGATCTCAGGTAACCAAACATTCCTCTGGCAGGTCCTCAAAGGGCAAATCTCCCTCTAAGTATCGAGATATCCCTGGGCTTGACCCTGAGGACCCTGCCCCAGCCAAACAACCCCGGCGGGAAGCTCCGGCTTCCAAAGCTCCTCCTATGGGGTTACAGGTTGACATCGATGGCACGGCCTCGACCGATCACCTGTTAGACTGTTCTGGGGTACTGGCTCATTTATCTGGTACCGACATCCAGACAGTCGTGGCGTCCATGGATCAAACAGTTCAATCCATGCAGCAGGCCATTTTCGCTTTCATTAAGGCTGCGACACCCTCGGTACCGCACCCGTACCGACTCCGGTTCCGGTACCACAACCGATACCGGTACCCAGGCCATCCACATCGACCAGGATACCGATTCCGGTTCCCGGTTTCGGGGTTTTTCCCGATACCGATCCGGTTCCGGGTACCCCCGATGTCGATACCGGTCGATACGCTTATCGATCCCTGGAAGCAAACAGACGATACTTTGAGTCTTCTGATGATTCTGATTCATCAGATGACTCTGCTGAAGTATCCCTTACTCTACCTGAGGAGCCCTCTTCTCCAAAGAGGAGAATGTCTCCTCCAGAGGATTTATCCTTTCAAGACTTCATCACTGAAGTAGCTAAAGGTCTTTCTATTTCTGTATCCTCTGAAAAAGAACCTAGAGCAAAAAAGTTAGACATTTTAGGATACTCTAAGGTTCCCAAAGAGGCAGTCACCTTGCCCATCCATGAAATTCTTCAAGAACACATGATGGACTTATGGGAGACTCCTCTCACCCTATCTCACATTCTTGTCGTCTGGACACCATGTATCGTGTCCCCCCTTCTCCTGGGTTTCAAAAAACTCAGCTCCCTCACCACTCCATCGTGGTGCAGTCAGCTATGAAAAGGATAAAGAGTACTAAAAGACACTCTTCTACTCCCCCAGGAAGAGAATGTAGGACTCTGGATGCTTTTGGAAGAAAAATCTTCCAAGCAAGTATGCTTATTGGCAGAATCAACTCATACAGCCTCTATATGGGCATGTTTCTGAAGAAGATTGCATTAAAGATACGCCATTTTCTCCCCTTTATCCCAGAGGATAGAAAGGAGGAGTTCCTTCTTTTGCTAAAGCATACCCAAGATATTTCAAAGTTCTCCAACAGAGCAGCCTTTGACTCCTTTGAGGGTGCTAGCAGAGCCACAGGTATTGCCATTGCGGCTCGCAGAATTGCTTGGCTCCAGGCCTCTGACCTAGAACCCTGGGTCCAAGATGGGTTGGGAAATTTGCCCTGTACAGGTGAGAATCTGTTTGGTAAGGAGTGGCAAATCAAAGCCACTCAAATGGATGCAGAAAATGCTGCATTAGATAGACTTTCTAAGTCTACCTCTACCCCTGTCAAGAAAAAATCTTTCAAAAAGCCTTTCTACAAGAAGGCCAGATTTGCCACAAATACTGGCCAACAATCTTCTGCAGCTCGCTTTGCTCCTAAGCGTCAGCAGCCTAAACAGGCCAGGGCAAAACCTGCAGGGGCTGCTACAGCCCAACAGTCCCAACCCCCTCAGGGTTTTTGACTTAAATCTAGAGAACTTAACCTTTCTGGCTCTAAAACCAGAACCTCTCACCATTCCAGGAAGGTTAACTCATTTTGCTCCCAGATGGGAGAAAATCACATCAGAACAATGGACCCTCTCTATCATCAGAGAGGGCTACAAACTACATTTCTCCAACCTTCTTCCCCATACCATGGTGAGAAGTTTCAATGCTCCCCCATCTCTCCTAGACCTGTTGAGTCAGGAGGTGACCACTCTTCTCGCCCAAAAGGCAATAGAAGAGGTTCCTCTTCCTCAACATGGATCAGGTTTTTACTCCCCTTATTTTCTCATTCCCAAGAAAACAGGGGGGTACAGACCCATTCTGGATCTCAGAGAATTGAACAAATTTCTATACAAGGAGAAATTCAAGATGCTTTCTCTAGGTACTCTCCTTCCATACCTACAGAGTCAGGATTGGCTTTGTTCTCTAGATCTCAAGGATGCGTACACACATATACTCATCCATCCATCCCACAGAAAATTCCTACGGTTTCTGTTCCAGGGAAAACATTTCCAGTACAGAGTACTTCCCTTCGGTCTAGCCTCTGCTCCAAGGGTATTTACCAAATGCATGGCAATAGTAGCTGCATTTCTACGCACCCTGGGAATTTTTGTCTTCCCATACCTGGACGACTGGCTCATCCGAGCTCCATCTCAGTCCGAGGCTCAGACTTCCCTGGATCGCACCAGACGCATCCTGCAGTATCTGGGACTTGTGATCAATCTGCCAAAGTCTCAACTCACCCCTACGCAATCCCTGGAGTTCATAGGGGCCTGGTTGGATACCACCACTGCAAAGGCCTATCTACCTCAGGCCCGTTGCCAATGTCTAGTGCACTTAGTCTCTCAGACTCAGTCCAGAAGCCACTTGACTGCCAGAGAGATGCTACAACTATTAGGCCACATGGCCTCCACAGTGCATGTGGTGCCTTATGCTCGCCTACATATGAGAGCAGCTCAATGGACTTTATCCACCCAGTGGACTCAAGCATCAGGAGCTCTCTCAGACCAAATAGCAAACTCCAGTCGTCTCTTTTGGTCTCTCCAATGGTGGATATCCACTCAAAATCTGTTGTTGGGGGCCCCCTTTCAACCATTGTTGCCCCAAGCAACCCTCACAACAGATGCCTCCCAAACAGGTTGGGGGGCTCATCTCCAAGATCTCTCCACTCAGGGCACTTGGTCTCCACAGGAGACCACCCTTCATATCAACCACTTGGAACTTCGAGCAATCTTTCTGGCTCTCAAAGTTTTTCATACCCTCCTCAGCAACATGACAGTCCTTATTCACACGGACAATCAAGTAGCCATGTTTTACATAAACAAACAAGGAGGGACTGGTTCTCTGTCGCTTTGCAACGAAGCTCTAAGATTATGGGCCTTCACCAGAGAGCGTCAAATCCATCTCCTGGCAGTATATCTTCCAGGAATCCAAAATTCTTGGGCAGACAGACTCAGTCGAGTTCTGCTTCCACACGAATGGTCCCTGCACATGGATCAGGTACTCAGAATCTTCCAGAAATGGGGAACCCCGGACATAGACCTCTTTGCAAGTCCGTGGAATGCCAAACTTCCCCGGTTCTATTCCAGAATTCCGTGTCAGGGAGTTCAGGCCAAGGATGCCTTCCTCTTGCATTGGGGTCAGGGCTTCCTGTATGCCTTTCCTCCCATTCCTTTTGTTCCCAAGACTCTGTTCAAATTTCAAAGGGATCAAGGGTCCATGATCCTCATAGCTCCACCCTGGCCACGCCAAGTGTGGTACCCTCTACTTCTGCATCTCTCCCAAGCCCCCTCCCTGGACTTGGGAGTGGCTCCAGACCTTCTGTCTCAGGAGGAGGGGACTTTGTGGCACCCAAACCCCAAGTCCCTTCACCTCAGAGCTTGGTTACTGAAGGCCTAGATCTTCACCACTTCAATCTTTCGCAGCAAGTGAAGGATATCCCTACATGCCTCTAGGAAACCTTCCACTAGGCGTTCTTACACTTTTAAATGGAAAAAAATTTCCATTTGGTGTGCTCAAAAGGGTCTTAACCCTCTAGCACTCCCATTGAATTCTCTTTTGGAATATCTCCTGCATCTCTCCAATGCAGGACTCAAAACGAATTCAGTAAGAGTCCATTTGAGTGCTATTGCGGCATCACTTAAGCCCATCAATGGACAACCTGTTTCCTCTCATCCTCTTATTGCAAGATTCATGAGAGGCCTAACCTTAACTAAACCTCCCATTCGACCTCCTCCGGTGGCATGGGACTTAAACTTGGTTCTTGGTCAGCTTATGAAGCCACCTTTTGAACCCTTAGCCACTACCTCCTTGAAATTTCTTTCCTGGATGGTTATTTTTCTTATTGCAGTCACCTCAGCTCGCCGTATCAGTGAACTGCAAGCTCTAGTGGCTAATCCACCTTATACAAGGTTCCATCATGATAAGGTGGTCCTTAGGACCAATCCCCACTTTATACCTAAAGTGGTCTCCCCTTTTCATCTTAATCAAGAGGTATATTTACCTGTCTTTTTTCCAGCTCCTCATGCATCCAGTGCAGAGAGGAACCTTCATACTCTAGACTGTAAAAGAGCTCTTGCCTTTTACCTCCACAGGACACAGCAACATCGAAAGTCTTCTCAGCTTTTTGTTGCTTTTGATCCTTCTCATTTCGGACTTCCAGTCTCCAAAAGAACACTCTCCAATTGGATTGCTCAGTGTATCTCTTTTGCTTACCAGAGTAAGAACCTTTCTCTGGAGGGCCATGTCACCGCTCACAACATGAGGGCCATGGCCACCTCTATGGCTCATTTAAACTCTGTGTCCATTGACCAGATCTGTCGAGCAGCCACCTGGGCCTCGGTTCATACCTTTACAGCCCATTACTGTTTGGACAAGGACTCCCGCCGGGATGCCTTGTTTAGTCAAGCTGTCCTAAGACACCTGTTCCATTCTTGAACAACTCCAGCCCACCTTCCCTGAATGGATGTCTGAGATCCATAGGAAGATGAGAAACCTTTCAGGGTCTCATACCCTTCAGGGGATCTCCCAGGCATCTTAGCTAGGGAGTCCCCATATGTGAGGACTTATTCCTGCTTGTTCCTGGAGATAGCACAGTTACTTACCTGTAACAGGTGATCTCTGGGAACAGCAGGAATTAGTCCTCACAACCCACCCGCCTCCCCTAGGAGTTGTATCTATCTCTCTCTTTCCTTTCCTCTCTCTATTGTCTCAGTTTTAAACGCAAACTGAGGAGAGTTGGTCAGGAAGGCGGGAAGGCAGCGCGCATGCGCAGTGGGAGGCCCCAAAAGCTTTCCTTCTGGGAAGCTGGGGAGCTTTCCCGCGCAGGTTCCGTCGGTACCGACGTACCCATATGTGAGGACTAATTCCTGCTGTTCCCAGAGATCACCTGTTACAGGTAAGTAACTGTGCTTTATTTGGATGTACATGTTCGTGGCTTCTGTTGCGTGAGAAGCCGTGGTTTAAGTCCTCTTTCCGTTTGCTGTCTCTGCAGTCATCAGGGTAGGTGCTTGGAGCATGGTTTGGCCAGCGGGGAGATGGACAGCTTGGCTGAACAGCAGGATGTCAGCAGTTCTTGCAGTTTTGGTGGGAACCACGGCCTTTCAGTGCAGGCTGCCATTTCCTCCCAGAAGGACAGATCTGTAAAAAAGAAGGTGAAGATGTGTTTGTCAGCAAATTCAGTACAGCAGACAGCTCTCTGCTCAGCTGGGGAGCAGGAGGAAACCATTTTTTTCCTTTCCCTGTACAAAGCATATCTATTGATGTGGGCACAGTCTGAGGCTTTGGGCCTTGCTGCCCTGTTCTGCAGGAGGGATCTCAAGACTTGGCAGCCCCCCAACTAAGAAACCAAGAGAGAAGGCATACCTCTGGGGGGGTTCCTGAGGCTCCTCGGTCAATGGGCTTGGAGGGATCTGGGGGAGGGTCCCTCATATCTCTGTGGCAAAATGCCCAGTGCCGGACTTGGAGGAGGGAGAGATCCCTCCGGGGATGATCCTAATGTCTTCAGGGTTTTGCCTAAAGAGGAGCTGGTGGCTCTGATTCGATACTCATTGGCTGCTTTCAACATTGTGTCCCCTGCACTGGTTGCTGAGGAACCGCTGGAGGGCTCCCTGTTGCAGGGGTTCAAAGATTCCCAGGCATGTTTTCCACTGCTTAAAGTGATCAAGAAGATGATCAAGACAGAGTGGGAGATCCCAGAAGTGGGCTTCAAAGGGAGCAGAGTAATTGGTCACCTATATCTCATACACAGGAGGAGAAGGAGCTCCTCAGGATGCCTAAGGTAGATGCGGTGGTTTTGGCAGTTACAAAAAAGACCACGATCCGGGTGGAAGGGGCAGGGGCTCTGAAGGATCTTCAGGACCGGAAATTGGAGTCCATCCTTAAATAAGCCTTTGATACCTGTGCCCTGCCTTGCAAGTCTCCATTTGTGACGCCTATGTGGCCAGAGCTGGCTTCAGGTGTTGGCTTCATCAGAGTTGGCAGCACAGCCGGTGGCACAGGAGGGAGCCAAGCTGGAATTGGCAGTGGCTTACCTGGCGGACACCTTTTATGATTTGGTGCGCTCTTTCTCAAATGCTTTTGCCTCGATTGTGGCAATGCGAAGGTCCCTGTGGTTACGGAATTGGTCAGCGGATGTCTCATCAAAAACTAGACTCCGTAAATTACCCTTTAAGGATAAGCTGCTCTTTGGCAAAGCCCTGGATAAGTTGGTAAAGGACATGGATGATTCCAGAGGGGGATGTCTGCTTAAGAAGCCCAGCAAAGCGGGCAATCTTGGGATTTTCCCAGGTTTCGGTCCAACCATTTCTCCCCTTTCCAAAGGGCAAGGTATATTCCAAGGGGTTAATCCTTTCAGGGATTCCATGGAGCAAGGAGGGGATTTTTCTTAGCCCCTCAGCCTCCTCCAAAAAGCCACAATGAAGCTAGCAAGGTCCAGGCGGAGGTAGTTCTGGTTGAGGGTTGTTTACAGCGCTTTCTCTCTACCTGGGCCGAAATCTCATCCAACCAGTGGGTGCTCGAGATAATTTGGGAAGGGGACGCGTTGAAGTTCATGTGGCTTCTTTCTGATGCTTTTGTGAGATCCCCTTGTCCAGCAGCAAAAGCCGAGGTGATACAGAAAACTGAATCGCCTGCTGAGTTTGGAGGCCGTGGTACCGGTTCCTCTGGACCAGTACAGAGCGGACCGTTATTCTATCTACTTCATGGTTCCCAAGAAAGAGGGCACCTTCTGACCAATTCTAGATCTCAAGATCGTGAATCAGGGGTTGCAGGTGACGCATTTCCACATGGAGACGCTGCGGTTGGTCATTCTGGCGGTCTGTCAGGGAGAGTTTGACGGTGCTAGACCTCACGGAGGCTTACATCCATATTGCCATCCAACCAGATCATCAGACGTTTCTGAGGTTTGTTTTGCTGATGGGGCATTTTCAGTTTCAGGCTCTTCCCTTCGGGCTTGCTATGGCTCCATGCAGCTTTACGAAAGTCATGTTAGTGCTGGCGGTGGCGGTCTTGCATCAGCAGGGAGTGCTGGGGCATCCCTATCTGAATGATTGGCTTATTTGAGCTAAGTCCTAACCAAGAGCCAGTTACGACCTGTTCAGTAGTTGGTATACTTGGGTACGCAGTTTGACACGCAAACAGGATGCATGTCTCTTCTGATGTGTAGGATCCAGAAGCTCTAGGGGCAGGTATGCAGGTTCCTAGCCATGAAGGCACCATTAGCATGGGACTACCTGCTTCTAGGCTCCATGGCAGCATCGCTGGACCTGGTTCCTTGGGCCAGCTTGAAAATGCAGCCATTACAGTGGGCAATACTGTCTCGCAGAGCCACCCTCTCTCTCTGTGGCTGACCAAACTGGCGAAGACGAGTCCAAACTGGTGGCTTCAGACCAGCCGAGGTCTGAATTCCCTTGGAAGCACAGGAATGGGTGCTGCTGACAATGGATGCCAGCCTTATGGGCTTGGGTGTACATTGTCAGTCGCAAGTAACACAGGGCCAGTGGTCACTGGAGGAGAGCTCTTTGCCCATCAGTCGACTGGAGATGAGAGTGGGTTTACTGGTGCTCCATTGCAGGAATGGAAGGCAGTCAGAGTATGTTCAGCCAATGCGACCACAGTGGCATACATCAATTAACAGGGAGGCAAGTTGGCCATGGTGGAAGAAGCGCAGCCCCTGCTTCTCTGGGCGGAGCAATGACTCACTGCTCTGTCCGCAGCGCAAATCAATAATGACTATCTTTAAAGTACTACAGAATCTCTCATCACCATACCTAAGCTCTCTAACTCAGCTCTTCTGGCAAATTGCTTCTATCTGTGCCCTTCTCTTCTATTCGATTGGTTCTATCTTACGCCCTGGTCCTTGAAAGGGCGTAGATGAGGTGAAGAGGATATGCTCTGTCTGTAATTGCCACACTATTGCAGTCCTGGGAAAAAGTCTACAACTTTAGCTTATGTGCAGATATGACGATTTTTTTGAGAGTTGGTGCAGTCCCAAACAAGTCCATCCATTCGCAGACACTCTCAGAAATCTAACTTTTCTTCCAGGATGGTTTGTAGAAGGGGTTGGCCATCAGCTCCCTGAAGGAGCAGGTGGCAGCCATCTCCTATTATCGGGGACATGTGCAGGGGAGATCCTTGGGGTCCCACCCAGATGTGGTATGTTTTCTCAGAGCGGTGAAGCATGTCCCCAGATTCAGCCGGTTGTTCCGCTGTGGTACCTCAATTTGGTTCTGTCTCTCTTTGGCGGATGCTCCTTTTGAGCCCCTGGCCGATGTGTCGCTGAAATACTTAATGTTGAAAACCGTGTTCCTATTAGCAATCTATTCTGTGCACAGAATTTTTAAGCTGCAGGTGTTGTCATGTAGGGGGCCATTTCTGGTGCTCTCCAAGGAGAAGGTGGTTCTCAGACTGGTGCCGTCTTTCCTGCCAAAGGTGGTCTCCAGCTTCCATGTCTATCGATTTTGGTTTCTTTGCTGGCATTCCCAAATCTGGATGATTTGGAGGAAGACAGGTAACTGCACAAACTTGATTTATGCAGAGGTTTGCGTCGCTATTTGAAGAAGACCGCAAATTTACGTAGGTCCAATTGTTTGTTCATTTTTGTTCGGTAGTCCGTGGAAAGGAAAAGCAGCCTCCAAAGCCTCGGTGGCACGATGGGTGAAAGAGGTTATCAGTTCAGTGTATGCTGCTCGTGGTAAACCAGGGTTGGTGGGTCTGTAAGCCCATTCCACGAAATCTCATGCGATGTCCTGGGCGGAACACAACAGAATTCTGCTAGTGGACATTGAGGAGCAGCAACATGGACGACGTTGCATACATTTACTTGTCATTATTGGTTAGATGTGTAGACCACAGCAGAGGTGTGTTTCAGGGCATCGGTGCTTCAAGTTATCCTCGTGGGTTCCTCCCATCATTAGTACTGCTCTGATACATCCCATTGGTATCCTGGTCTGGACTGCAGGGACAATATGGAAGGTGAAATTAGGCCTTACCTGCTAATTGTCTTTCCTTGAGTCCCTCCAGTCCAGATCAGGTCCTGCCTGGGGATTATCATCTCTTGTTTGGTTTCAGAATGGAGCAAGTCCAGCTGAGAGAGAAGGACGGATCGTCTGAAGAGTCAAACAGTGATCTGTGTTATCTTCCTTGTCTGCTTCCAATGGGGGGTGGGTAGCTTTGTCCTGTCCTTGTGTATGATAGCTCCCGTAAGTACTTTAGTTTTCTAATTCCTGGCTTTAGAATAGTTTACTTCTGTCGCCTCTGCCGTACTTTCTGAGTCTGGTGAGATGGGCTATTGTTCCTGTTGTATGCTCTCTTGTTCTCTGCTTTGTCAGTAGGATGCTGGAGTCTGAGCTAAATGTGGAGCTCTAAATTCTGACATGCTCAGTCTTCAGCTGCTGAAGGAGGGGACCCATTCGTATCCTGGTCTCGACTGGAGAGACTCAAGAAAAGACAGCAGGTAAAACCTAATTTCACCTTCGCTTCAAGATTAGTACCTCTGTTACTAATGTGCATTAGCTAGTTAACACATGTTATTAGGGCAGTCATGTTTGTTGAGTTTAATTGTTAATGTCTTTAGCGGGGTAGGAGTCTAAGGACATAAAAAGTAATGGGGTAGCATGCCAAGCTAAAGGTTGACCTAGGGTGATTATTACCAACATTTAAATCCACTGTTTTGGAGGCACAATTCTTTTAAAAGCATTTGCCAGAGTGAAAACCCTTCCCATTGCCAACCTTGCCACAAATGGCTACACCCACCATATAGGTGGTGGGTGTGGCCATTTGCGCACATAAAGCGCTGTGTTGCCCTGCATTAATGCCTCTGTAAATTAGAGCCCTGTAACTTCCATTGTTAGCAGCATGCAGAAAAGCACTGACCTGCTCCACCCCCCCCCCTCTCTGTACCTGTGACTCTGCCCCCCATGCTGCCTGCAGTGCTGACCAGGTGCTCAAGGGCAGCCTGGCATAGACTTGTTTTCCCAGCACCACTTCTCCCCATCGGGATAATAGTCTGGTTCTGATGCCGTATTAGCATGTTCCAGTAAGCCCTCTGTGCCATGGAGTAGATGTGAGGCGGCAGGCTGACTGTCTTCCCTTTGAACACCTAGGGAGAGGACACCAGAATTTTAGACACTTTGAGAGTGTTCTGCTGCTTCCTGATTCGTTCCATAAACAAAGCATGTCGGGTACTGATAATCAACCCGTGCGGTCGGACAAAGCAAAAATAGACATAAATTCAATTCAACTAAAAATGCATTTACAGAATGGATTGTGAGGAGAAGGGGGGGGGGGGACAGAAGACATCATTGGTACAGCGTACATATCACAGGATGGCATTTGGGAGTAGCGCACACCACTCACAGCGCTTTTTCTTTGTTAAAACACATGTATTGCATAAAGTTACATTAACTGGCTTATTATCTGGTCACCAACTTTAACTAGCCCAGTGAGTGATGTTCCAAGGTCAGACATCTAGCTAATTTACCGATGACATCCTCTGCCTCTCTCACACATCCTTGCCTGCATGCCAGGCTAGAGCCAGTCTGAATCAATGGCATTATCCCTCTTTCTAACTCTAGTCATTATTTATTGTATATTTGTTGCAAGTTCAGATCTCAGACTTTCCCAATATCCAACCTATAGGGATGTCTACCAGCAAGACAAATTTGGTCGTTTTCCAGATTTTTGGGTACGTTTGTTTGGGTTCGTTTCACACATTCATTTTAATAGGAAAAATTTAGTGCATGCTAAATTGATTTAGGGGATTTTACAAAAATGTAGTAAGCACATGGGTTTTATTCCTTGTAACCATTAGCACAGGACCACGCTAAGAACTACCATATGGTAACAATTCCACAGAAAGTGGTTACTCAGATTGAGATGGGAACTGGGCAGGTTCTGGATGGAGATGAGCATGGCATGATATGCTATTGTGTAGTATTTGTCATGACTATAGTGATGAAGCTGTGCTCAATGTCATCTCAAATCGCACGACTACTGGCCCTTACCTAGTAAAAATCTTGACCCCGATCCTGAACAACATCCCCCCCCCCAACCTTCTTTCCCACATTGGGACTTACCTGGGAAACTCCTGGTTATCTAGTAGATAGGATGCAAGAGGTCCTTCTCTGCTCCTGCCCTGTAACCACCAGGCTTCAAAATGGTGGTGATGACCCCTACTGGTAGTCTTGCAGTACTACTGCTAGTGTCAACCTTCCATATAAGGGCAATCATTCCTTATATGACATGTTGACTCCTATCACTGCTGCTTCGAGATTATGCCTGGAGGTCATCACCACCATTATGAACTCTGGCTGCTACGGGGTAGGAGTGGAGGAGTACTGCTTCCACCTGGTCACTAGATAACCAGAGAGACCTCCACTGCGGTCAGAGGTTGAGAGAGGGCCAGGGTGAGCTATTAGGGGGTCTTCTACTTGGTGGGAATTGGGTTGGAGGAATTTCTTGTGTGGAGGGGTCTCTTGAGGGGGGGTTCTGTTCGGGTGAGAAATGCTATACAGGGGGCTACTATTCTTGGGGTCAGGGTAAGTTTCTGCTCTGTGTACTAAATGCAGGGTAGATATTGACCATGCTCCCTGCATTTACCACAGAAACCTTGCACTTACCACACCTTAAATTTTGCATTTAAGTTGTGGCAAGTGAAAAAACCTGCCACACTTTAGTAACTGGGCTCCTTAATGCATACAATGTTGATTAGTGCATCCTAAATCAATTAGAAAGCACTCCATTTTTTTAAGGTGCACTAATAAAGTAAGATCTGTAGGAGTGTGCATCTATTTTACAAGGTGGTGAGATAATTGGTCAGTTAGTATAGATTTCATGTGAATTTCATCACGGTTGCCACCATCTGGGCTGCACCTGCTCTCTCTTTTAGAAAACTGAAACAAATATCTCAGGAGAGCACCGTGTGGATAATATAGGAAGCCATCTCCTTTTCGGAGTTATCGTTGCAGAAGCTGTTCTCAGCCCCTCTCCCTCTTCCCTGTAGAGACCATACTCATAGACCAAGCAACAACATTTCAGCCTTAAACCAGGACAAGCCTGGGCCCGAGGAAGCCCCCAAAGCTTTATTATCCCAACGCACGCAATCCAGATACTGTCCATGCAAAAGCGTTTCCTTTTTAACTGACCTTTTCAGTGGTGACTTCTCAAGATACATTTGTCACTGAGACACTAATGATCTCAACTTTCCAAAGAGAGAAATTAATGTAACAAATTACATCCCAAGATTTCTTCAGTTAAAAGCTGGCTTGGGACATAAAAAAAAGTGTTATGTATCCCAAAATAGAAACTAGAAAAATAATCTAAAGAAAATACGTTTTGCTAACATTTTTTAAAATAAAATGGCATTTTAAAAGTTCTGAGATGGATCTTTTTTATTTTTTTAATTCATAATGGTTTTGATCATCAATATTATTTTGAGTTCTTAGATGAACTGCTACAAGGTACAATTCACCTTAAATTGTGTAGTTGTAAAGATTTATATGCATGGACAAACGATGCTCTCGACCAGTCAGGGAGTTTCTCTATTTCTACCCATTTCAAAGAAGCTTATATGTGGATTTTCATAACATTCGTTGATAACCTGATCTAAGAAAACCTACATTTCTACACTAATTTATGGGACTTGATGACCATATTTTTCAAGGTCACACAAGTCCAACTTTATTTAACAAATCTTTTTATATCATTTTTCTACAAGTCAAAACAGTTTACATGGAACTGGGCTGATACAGAGAACGAGTTATAAGGAACATCAAAAGCCATTTACAGTTAACATGAAAACTATTTAAATGTGAACAGAAAACAATGAACATTTTGTATATTTCAATATATTCAAATCAGTATTTCTCTAACAAACTATGTACATGGGGGGGGGGTGAGGGGTGAAGGGGTAAAGGGCTTTATGGGGGTAGGTTGAAGGATGAAATGATTATTTGTATTGGGTAGTCCTGATCTGTGGTTGTTGAGTGCCTGATGCCAAAATTTTCTGTGAAGAGGTGGGTTTTGAGCTTTTTTTAAGAAAGTCTGCAGTTGATTTGCTATTTGAAATTGAGGGGGGTGGTGAATTCCAGAGGGTAGGGGCAAACAAGGAGAATGCTCTCATTCTTCTGATTTTGCTTGGATTTGCGAGTCTGTGGTGGGAGACTGAAGAGAATCTGGGTGCTCTTTCTTCTTAGTCTGACAGAGTTCAAGATGTGAATTGGTGCTTGGAGTCGCACTGGGGATTGTTGATCCAGGGTTTTGTGAATGATGATTAGAACTCTGAATTGTATTCTGGAGCTGATGGGAAGCCAGTGAAGGTGTTTGAGGATTGGCGTGATGTGGATTTGTTTTGAAGCTTGGAAGATAGATCGGGCAACAGTATTTTGGGCGAGTTTAAGTGGGAGGAGAGCATATTTCGGTAGACCATGATAAATGGAATTACAGTAGTCAAACAAGGGAGTGAGGGTGGTTTGGCATACTGAGCGGAATGTATCAGGGGGTAAGAGGGGGCATAGGTTTCAGAGAGTTCTGAGTTTGTAGTATGCCACTTTGGTGATATTTTGCATATGGGCCTTGAAGGTCAGCTGTTGGTCTAGTGTGATGCTTTGATATTTTATCTGCTCTTACTACTACTACTGAGCATTTATATAGCGCTACAAGATGTACACAGCACTGCACAGGCATATAAGAGACAGTCCCTGCTCATCAGAGCTTACAATCTAGTCAATACAGACAACACAATAGGTGTAGATATGGGATATATCTAGGGGGCATGATAAGGAAACACAAAGGAGATAAGGTGAGTCAAGATCCAAAAGTAGCAACGAAGACGTGAGTTTTCAGCCTGGATTTGAAAAGGGTTAGAGAAGGCACCTGACATACAGACTCAGGTAGTTTGTTCCAGGCATAAGGAGCAGCAAGGTGAAAGGAGCGAAGTTTGGAGTTAGCAGTAGAAGAGACGGGCACAGATAGAAGTGATTTGCTAGCAGAGTTCCCGAGGAGGAGTGTAGGGAGAGAAGGTCAGGAGGAGTCGCAGAGCGAATGCACTTATAGGTCAGCAGGAGAAGTTTGAACTGGATGTGGAAATGAATAGGAAGCCAATGAAGAGACCTGAGAAGAAGGGTAATATGAGCATGACGAGGTTGGCGGAAGATTAGCCGTGCAGCAGTGTGTTAACAGACTGAAGGGGGAGAGAGATGATTCAGCAGGAGACCAGCAAGGAGTAGGTTGCAATAGTCAAGGCGGGAGGTGCTGACTCTGATATCGTTGTGGGTGAGTCTGATGGAAGCAGAGGGATGAAGTTGGGGTCTTTTGTGACATGGAGGAGCTCTATTTTATTGACGGTGATGGAGAGATTATGAAGATGGAACTAGTTTATTGCTTCTGAGAGGCAACTTGAGAGCGTAGACTGATTAGGAGCGAAGGTGGAGAATGGTGCAGAGATCATGATGTCAGCAGCATATATTACTACTACTACTACTACTACTACTACTACTACTGAGCATTTGTATAGCGCTACCAGTCATATGCAGCGCTGCACAGACATATAAGAGACAATCCCTGCCCATCAGAGCTTACAATCTAGTCAAAACAAAACACAGAAGGCGTAAGCAGGGGTAAAACAAGGGAAGGAAAGGAGATTAGGTGAGTCAAGATCCAAAAGCGGCAGCGAAGAGGTGAGCTTCAACCTGGATTTGAAGAGGGTTAGAGAAGGTGCCTGGCGTACAGACACAGGTAGTTTGTTCCAGGCGTAGGGTGCAGCAAGGTGAAAGAAGCGAAGTCTGGCGTTAGCAGTAGGAAGAAGGGCACAGATAGAAGCAGTTGGCTAGAAGAGCAGAGTTCCCAAGGGGGGATGTAAGGGGAGATAAGAGAAGAAAGGTACTGAGGAGCCGCAGAGTGAATGCATTTATAGGTCAGCAGGAGAAGCTTGAACTAGATGCGGAAACAGATAGGAAGCCAGTGAAGTGACCTGAGAAGAGGAGTAATATGGGCATGATGAGGCTGGCAGAAGATTAGCCGTGCAGTGGAGTATTGAATAGATTGAAGCGGAGAGAGATGATTCAAAGGGAGAGCAACAAGCAGTAGGTTACAGTAGTCAAGACGGGAGGTGATTAAGGAGTGGATTAGCGTTTTAATAATGTGTTCAGAGAGGAAGGGGCAGATTTTGCTAATGTTATAGAGAAAGAAACGGCAGGTCTTAGCTACAGGATGGATATGTGTAGGGAAAGAGAGAGAAAGGAGTCAAAGACAACCCCCAAATTGTGGGCCGAGGAAACAGGAAGGAGTACAGAGTTATCCACAGAGACTGAGGAAGAGGAGGAGAGGTTTTAGGGGGAAAGATAAGAAGTTCAGTCTTGGCCATGTTCAATTTCAAATGGCGGTGAGACATCCAGGCAGCAATGTCAGAAAGGCAAGTAGAGATCCGGGTCTGGATTGCCAGAGAGAGTTCAGGCGTAGAGAGGTAGATCTAGGAGTCATCAGCATACAGATGGTAATGAAAGCCATGAAAAGAGATAAGCGCACAAAGGGACTGGGTATAGAGAGAAAAAAGGAGCGGACCCAAGACAGATCTTTGGGGTGCACCAACTAGGAGGAGGAGCCACCAGAACACACACACTGAAGGAGTGATGGGAGAGATAGGAGGAGAACCAGGATAGTACAGAGCCCTTAAAGCCAAGCGAGGACAGGGTATCGAGGAGAAGGTTGTGGTCAACGGTGTCAGAAGCAGCAGAGAGGTCAAGAAGGATGAGGACAGAGTACAGGCCCTTGGATTTTGCCAGGAACAAGTCACTGGAGACTTTGATAAGAGCCATTGCAGTAGAGTGTAAAGGACGCAAGCCAGACTGTAAAGGATCCAGGAGGGCATGAGAGGAGAGGAAGTCGAGGCAGCGGCGGTGAACTGCACGTTCAAGTAGTTTAGAAATGAATGGCAGGAGAGAGATGAGTCGATAATTAGAAGGACAGGTGGGATTAAGTGAGGGTTTCTTGAGGAGAGGTGTGACCACAGTATGCTTGAAGTCTGCAAGGACAGTTGCAGTGGAGAGCGAAAAGTTGAGAATATGAGAGATGGAAGGGACAACGGTGGAGGAGATGGGGCTTAGGAGACGGGAGGGGATAGGATCCAGAGGAGCAGGTGGTGAGTTTGGAGGAAGAAAGAAGGTGTGCAGTTTCCAGAGATCTCAGGAAAGGAAGAGAGGGTAGCAAGGGAAGGGAGGGGAGAGTCGGGAGTGGAGAGGGGGAGGAGGGGAAATAGCTGGGTTTGTGGGGAATTGGAGGGTGATCTTGTGGATTTTGTCATGGAAATAGTCAGCCAGGGTTAGGGCAGAGAGGGAGGGAGGGGGCAGAGACGGAGGCACTTTGAGGAGAGAGCTGAGAGTGGTAAAGACGGCGAGGATCAGAGGCAAGAAAGTTAGTCAGATGGACATAATAGTCTTGTTTGGCAAGAACTATGGCTGACTGGAAAGAGACAAGCATGAATTTGAAGTGTAGAAAATCTTCAGGGGAGCGGGATTTGAGCCAAGCACACTCATTGGAATGGGCACAGGAGCGTAGATAGCAGGTAGTGGGTGAAAGCCAAGGCTGGGATGCAGAACGTCTCACAGGATGTGGGGTGGGTGGAGCTAGAGCATCCAGAGCTGAGGAGAGTGCAGCATTATAGGAAGTTACTGCCTCGTCAAAAGACTTGGATGACAAAGTGGAAGAAAGAGATGGAGAAATGGTGAAAGAGAGAGCCAAGGGATCGGTAGCATGAAGGTTTCTAAATAGGTTGGAGGAGACAGGATGAGGCTGAGGCAGTGGGAGATGAAGATTAAAGCTTAGAAGGTGATAGTCAGATAAGGGAAGAACTGAGCTACGAAGGTTCAAGGGTAAGGAACTAGAGAAAATATCAGGTCCAGGCAGTGGCCATGCTGGTGAGTGGGGGCAGTGGAACAAAGTTGGAGGTCAAATGAGGAGGTGAGGGAGAGGAGCTTTAAAGCATGAGGATCAGAGGGGTTATCGACATGAATGTTAAAATCCCCAAGAATAAGAGTGGGGGAAGAGGAATCCAGAAAGAAGGAAAGCCACGAGTCGAAGTCAGTGAGAAAGGTAGAAACAGACTTATCAGGAGGTCGATAAATAACAGCTACCCGGAGAGGAAGTGGAGTGAAGAGGTGGATGGAGTGGACTTCAAAAGAGAGAAAGGAGTGAGACTGAGGCAGCAGGAGGGGTTGGAATTGGCACGAGGGAGAAAGTAGAAGCCCAACACCACCACCACGGCCAGTGGGATGAGGTGTGTGGGAGAACTGATAGCCCCCGTGGCAGAGGGCAGCAGTAGATTCGGTATCATATGGGAGGAGCCAGGTCTCTGTTAGTGCAAGAAGATGTAGAGCATTGGAGATAGAGGTCATGAGTAAAAGCGAGTTTATTAGAGACAGAGTGTGCGTTCCATAAGGCACATGAGAAAAGGATAGTGGAAGGGGAAAGGAGAGGGATATGGATAAGATTAGACATGTTGCGTGAAGATCTCTTCTCAGAGTGAGACAGAAATCTAGGGGGGCCAGGATTGGGGTTGATATCTCCAGATGAGAGAAGGAGAAGGAGTAGTATAGTACGGGGTAGAAAGGAGACAGTACTGCAGAAACGAGGGTGAGGTTGCCTAAGAGCGAGAGGAGATGGTTGAATGAGAGGGAGAAAGTGATGAAGCTCAAGAGCTGATGATTGGTTGGACGACAGCATGGAGGGGGAAGTAAGGGTGGTACAGGGGGGATGAGGAGTGAGGGTGCAGGTAGGAGGGGCAACAGAGAGTATGAAGAAAAGGAAGATAATGTGATGTAGAGCCGTGGAAGAGGAGCAGAGAGGGGCGATGCAGTATATGTTATTTTACAAGCAATGAGGTAGCAATGGAGTCAATAGGCTATGCAGCATATGTTATCTTTACAGCAGTGAGGTAGTAGTGAGGTAGGAATGGAGGTAGCAAAGAGGTAGTAATGGAATCTGCAGGCTTGGCAGCATATGTTATATTTGCAAGCAGGATTGCTGCGTCCGATGGCGGGTCCCTTGCGGCAGTCACTGATGGTGGATGGAAGTGTGCTTAGACGCTGAGCTCCGGTCAGGGAAGCGAAGGAGGGAGAGAGCTGCAGGGTTCTTCGCGCCTATTGGCACATATGGTTGCAGTTGAAGCGGAGAGGAGGAGGAGGTCTTGCGGCGTATGTCCTTTCCCACTACCGGGCCCGGAATTCTACTTGGAATTGTTGGATGATGGCAGACAGTAGTTGAATGCATATATTGAATAGTAGATAGGAGAGGGATGATCCTTGTGGCACTCCCTAGTTAAGAGTGAAGGGAACTGAGGTTTATGTTTGTATCTTAATTCTCTGGCTTCGGCTAGTGAGAGAGGAATGGAACCATTTGAGGGGGATGCCATGGACTCCAGTGTGGTGGCATTGGAGCTGTGGGATACGGTGTCAAAGGCAGCGGTGATATCCAGGAAGATCAGGATGAAGCCTTGAGTGATTGTTTCAATGCCTCGATGAGAGAATTTAGGAGGGAGGTCATAAGAATTTCAGTGCCATGGTTTGGTCAGAATCCATGTTGATGCATGTTTAGAGGTGCGAAGTGGTCTATATGATCTTGGAGTGGGGTTTGTAAGGCTTTCTCAATAATTTTTGAAATAAATGGTATGCTAGTTAAGTGTCTGTAAGAAGAGGGTGAGTGTGGATCCAGATTTGGTTTCTTCAGGAGTGGTCTGATTGATGCTTGTTGGAGGGAGGGAGGAAGAAAATCTTGCAAAAGGGATAATTGGACAATATCAGACATGATAGGTAGGAATTGTTCTTCTGTGATTTTAATCCAGGAAACTGGACAAGGGTCAGGTGGGAAGGTTGCTGTATTGATGTTGATTATGTTATACAGTTCGTCAGATAATAGGGTCTTGAAGGTTGTCCAGTGGTGATCTTGAGCAGTCTCTTTGTTCGAGGTTGGGATGGTAGGACTGCTGTAGGGTGCAAGTTTGTGCTTGGCTTGCAAGTATGAGGCCATGTCCTGTGGATTAAGAGTGTGGTCATGATTTGTTTGTGAAGTGTTTTGACAATGTTGAAGAGTTCTCTGGGTTTGTTGATGGATCTTGATGCTGGAGTCCTAGTATAGTTTTAGTTTATGCAGGTATTGAGATCTGAGTTGATATTCTTGAGACTTTCTCCATTGTAGGTTGCGTTTTTGTGTCTTGTCCTCTGTGGTAGGCTTGAACAGAAGGTAGGCAAAACAACTGGCATCTGCCATACAGCACAACGTCTCCAAATCAATCAGCACTTTGATTAGTATTCTTGGTTTGTTGCAATAAAAACAAAGTTGCAAAGAATGAAGTTTGTGTCGTCATTGTGTCTTTTCCATATTAGCTATAATTCTTTGCTGCCATCCTGTGGACATTGGCAGAAGTGCATGACTATTCTTTACAGATCTGTGACAAGTGAATGGTATTCACCTCACAAATACAGATTTAACAGCTTATAGGATCAGACTCGAAACATGAGGCCATGTAGACTAGAATTGCCCATTAAATATGCTGAAGTTGAACTGTTGAGGTTTATGAAGTTGATTCATATTAGCATAAATGGTTATTTAGTGATTTAACCAGATTTGTGTACCACCTTATCCTTCAATCAAAGTGGTTTACAGTGTAACTAAATTAGGTACAATTAAGAAGGACGGGATGGGAGGGGGATGGGAGGTGAGTGGGATCATGTGCATCTGTACAACTATTTATAATTATGTCAATGGTGGTCTGCTCATAGCCAGGTCTATGGACTCTTCGAGAGCTCGTAGTGCTCTGTGGATAGCAGGGTCTTGAGCATTAGCATACAAAATCAATTTAATGAATATTAACTTGCGTGTACAGTTGATTTGCATGCATTAAAAATGTTCCATTAAAAAAAAAACATGTGAGAAGAACAGAAAAAATCAACAATTATCCTGGGAAAGGCCAAATTTCTAAAAATGAACACACCTTTTTTTTTTCCTGTAAACATTCCTAGTACATTTGAGTCAATGAAATTTTTATTAGGTTTTGGATTTTTTTTTCTCGAAGATGGATAAAATCTAGCTATCAAATTATTACATGTTATGTTGGGCTTTTACCCCAAATTTCCCATTTTCCTGTTCAACGGTATTTGTAATCTCATAGGAAGATACTAGGAAAATGTGACACATGGAGAGAAATAGTCAAACTGTTTGTATTGTGGCAAACCCTGGGAGTGGTCTATAGCCATGAGGTTTGCCAAAATAATCAAAGCAAAGGTATACGGTCTTGCTTTCATTATTATCTTACCAAAAAACATACTGCACCAATTTGTGCCTTAAAACTATGTGCATACCTGTTGTGCCCCATACCATCCCCACACCTGCACAGCCCGAAGACCCTGCAGCTACGGTGAACAACATACATACTGCCAATGGCCCCTTGGGGCAATGATCAGAAAGCCCGTTTCCTCGGTGTTTTACTGCCTCGCCAGAACGTGTTTTATTCTTTCATATGCAGTGCCCACAGTGGTCGGGCAGAGATTAGGCTGCGTCAGAGTAATCATTGCTAGTCACATGGCTTGCTGGCATCCCTTTTAATTACATGAGTAATTAGTCTAGTACATACTTAAAAAATGCAAACGTCTGATAAAAAGGGATTTTATTTATCTTGCTTTCATAAATTGTCAATAATTGATTAGCCAGTGATCTACTGGCTTCTGGCAATTATGTCTGTAACTTGCCATGGTATAAACTAGAATTTCTGTGTGCCACGGTGTAATATTGACTCCCAATTAAAGATGGCACTGATATGGGCACTGCAGTGCTCTCCCTATAAGAGGGAAGGGCATGAGGCAAGCGTTTTCTCATATCCTGCTTTCTTTTGTATCAAGATATACAATCCATTTTTTTAGATCTGAAAATTTGATTTAAAAGTATTTCAACCATGTCCCTAGTCAGATGGGAGAGTTTTTAATAATTCATCAGCTTCCATATTGAAAAAAATATGTATGCCCTCCCCCATGCAGCTACGGTTCTCGTACTCCCCTACCCCCTCCCTGGCCCACAGAGACAATGCGGCAAACTAATTTACCTTAAAGTTGGCTTGGCACACTGTCTGCTCCATGGGCCTGCCGCTCTCCTGGCCAAAGTCTCATGAATCACGAAACTTCGGCTGGAAGAGGGGAGTGGCGAGGCCCACGTAGTGAAGATAGACAGTGCGGCAAACCATCTTTAAGACAGGTAAGTTTGTCATGCTGTATCATGGGCTTGGTGGTGGGTGCACTCCCCTCCCTGCCCTTGGTATGCCACCGCACAGAGCAAGCGCAAGTCGGGGTCCAATGAGATCATTATTTGAGATTCTGGTTTTTATGTAGTCTTCTACTATGTTATGTTACTAGATTTGATTCCTGATTCAAGCTTTGGTTTCTTAGATTAGCAAGGGACTGGGTCAGAGACAGTTAATGTCAACCTTTAGGAGGGCATCCCAGTCATTGCTAAACAAAATAGGATTTGAAATCCATTGAGATCCATACCTTGGCTTCATACTGCACTCATGGAAACGTGCAGTGTAACTATAGATGAGGATCATAGACACCATCCATTCGACTCATTTTCACTTTCTGTAATAACACTGAATTATATCCCTGAATTTTGCCTCTCTTCCCCACGGCTGTTTCCTAGGCTTTCTTGATCTCCAGTGCAGTAGTTTGCTTACACTGTTTCTACAGAGAACTGTTCCTTGTATCCACCACCCATTCTCCAAGGAAATATGTCATCTTTGTACCAACTTGGCCTTCTTGTAACTTCACACAATAATTTTTTTTCTAAAACTTCCTCTGTACTGAAAATACTTGTTTCTTGTACACTACATCTTCCTTTGAGATTTTTAAATACCTTTATCTTGTGCTCCTCTCCTTTTGGTTTTCTAGGGTGCACATGTTTAGCTCTTGAAGTCTAGGCTCATAAGGCTTATGATGTAGACTACCATATTTTTAACCCTTTCCTTGATTGACTCTCCACTATTTAGATATGCTCTGTAACAGAAGTGCCAGTCTAGTATGAATGAGTCTGTACCTTTTCTGGGTGACTAGCAGTCATAGGACCAGGCCTGATGGCTACCAGGTTTGGTCCAGCGTATGTGTGGATGAGCTGAGACTGATATCGATGCTGAAGGGTATTGACGACACTTGACTCATTTAGGCTAATGAGCATGGCTAGATCTTCTGCGTAATCCAACTTGGAGGGATTTGTCTGCACAGAAGCAAAAGTCAAACATTTTAGAAAAAGCACAACAAGAATGATGTCAAAAATAATCATAAACGCACATGCACATTTATGAATAGCTTGCCTTTCCATCATATAGTACAAAGTCCTCCCAAGATCTAGGCACAATTTCACAATAGCAGGCCATAGTGTGGTACGTTCTGTAACAATTTCATGCGGCATGCTGTGACTCACTCTTCTTGCATCATCACTTTCACTTGTACAGATTTTCTATCATGTCCATGGAAAACATTTTGCACTATGGCATCAATCACATCTTACTATCTTGACAGAAGTCTCCTTTCAGGGGACTTGAGAAGAATTAAAATAGCAATACCATCTATGAAAACGCTAGATATTCCACTAATTCTACTCTGTTTTCAAGCTCCCTTTTTCTGTTTTCTCCAAAGATTATTTTCTCATGGTTCTGCATCTTTTTGTAATAAAATGACTATACCTTTCATATTATAGCAACAACTGCTGTTAAGAAATGCTTTTTCTAAGGTCACTACCGGGACTAGCCCAACCTCCAGGCAAACTATGCAGTCACCTAGGACAGCAACTTTTGTGGGGGCAACAAAGAATAGGGCATTCAAAGCTTAACAATTGATTTTAACAGCCAGGGTGTGGGATGTGAAGCTTAAAGTTTAAGCTAAAGGAGAAGTGCTACTGATAGGGGATTTCAATATGCCGGATGTTGATTGACACACCCCTGCTGCAGTGTCATCTAGAAGTAAAGAGCTCCTGGATTCTCTACAGGGAGAACTATTCCAGCAACTGATAACAGAACCCACATGTGAAGGGGCCATAGTGGACTTGGTGCTTACAAATGGGGAAAGTGTTTCTGATGTTATAGTGGAGGATCATCTCACAGCCAGTGATCACCAGATGGTGTGGTTCAGTATTAAGACACGGGCTGAGAAAGTCCATTCAAAAGCAAGGGTCTTAGACTTTAGGAAAACTAACTTTGCCAAGATGGGAGAATCCCTCAAGGAGTCGTTAGTGGAATGGGAACAGCTGGGGATGTAGAAAAACAATAGGTAAAACTGAAAGGGGATATTTTAGGGGCAATAAGCCTTTTTGTTAGAAAGGTAAAGGAATAGAAAAGGAGACCATTATGGTTCTCAAAAGAAGTAGCTGAAAAGGTGAAGAAAGAGAGAGGCCTTCATGAAATACAAGAGATCACAGAGAGAGGAAGACAAGCATAAATATTTGGAAAAACTTAAAGAAGCTAGGAAAGTAGTCAGGAAAGCAAAGATACACAAAGAAGAAGAAATAGCCAATGCAATAAAATGAGGGGCAAGACATTTTTCAGATATATTAGGAGAGGAGGCAGTATAAAAGTGGTACTGTCAGATTCAAGGGAGAAGAAGAAGAATATGTAAAAGCTGTTGAGGATAAAGAGGAACTGCTTAACAAATATTTCTATTCTGTGTTCATAGATGAAGGGCCAGGAGCAGGACCTCAGAAAACACCCATAAATAAGATCCGAAATGAAGGGGATCTTGAATGATTTTCAGAAGACTGTTCATGAGGAACTAACTAAACTAAAAGTAGACAAAATGATGGGGCCAGATGGGATACATCCGAGAACATTGAAGGAATTGAGACATTCTAGTGGCTCCACTGACTAACCTTTTCAGTGCTTTTATGGAGTCGGGAGTGGTCCCAGAGTACTGGAGAAAGGCACATGTGGTCCCTTTACACAAAAGTGGAAGTAAGGATGAGGTTAAGAACTACAGGCTAGTTAGTCTGATCTCTGTGGTGAGTAAATTAATGGAAATGTTGCTAAAACAGAGGATAGTGAGGTTTCTGGAGTCCAGTGGATTGCAGGATCCGAGGCAGCATGTATTTGCCAGAGGCAGGTCTTGTCAGACAAATCTGATTGATTTCTTTGACTGGATGACCAGAGTTGGACCAAGAGAGAGCCCTAGATGTGGTGTACTTAGATTTCAGTAAAGCCTTTAGCACCATTCTGCACAGGTGACTTATAAATAAATTGAGCAACCTAGGGATGGGCCCCAAAGTGACTGACTGGGTTAGAAATTGGTTGAGTGGCAGGTGGCAAAGAGTACAGATAAATGGAGCTCACTCTGAGGAGAAGGGAGGTCACCAGTGGTGTGCCGCAGGGATCTGTCTTTGGTCCGATTCTTTTTGTTAATGATATTGCGGAAGGGCTGTTGGGTAAGGTTTGCATCTTTGCGGATGATAACAAAATCTGCAATAGACACCTAGGAGGGAGTAGATAACATGAGGAGGTCTCTAACTAAGCTTGAAGAATGGTCAAGAATTTGACAGCTGAGATTTAATGCTAAAAAATGCAAGGTCATGCATTTGGGCAGCAAAAATCCAAGGAAGCGATACAGTAAAGGGGGTGAAGTACTTCTGTCTATGAAAGAAGAGCGAGACCTGGGCGTGATCATTTCTGATTACACAGGTACACTAAAAAAATTTTTTTTTAAACTGCCTCTAATGTTTCGATTGATTTTTACGTTTTTTGGTGTGCTGAATCCAAATCTGGTAACCAATTTGCTCCATCACGTACAGATTTTTTGCTACATTGGGTTAGCAGTTTGAGGTGAACGTTTCAGATTGAATGCGATCGAGATAAAAGTTTCTTGGATGAATTCTTTATACTAATTGTTTAGTAGTTATTCAAATAAGAATAAAGAAAATTGTAACAAGGCAGCACATAAGAATAGAGTAATGTCAACAAAACACACTGTGATGGTAGCAAAATTGTCTGCACTTAAAACAGCCACATACATGTGCACAAACATTGAGCATATAAGAGCGAGGTTAGACACAAAGCAAAGCAAAGAAATGTGCAAAAAATGTAGTACAGGTATGTATGTAAGAATAGAAAACGCAAACCGCACCATTGCAATACATGAAGACAAACACCCGATGGTGTGAAAATAAAATTCTAATAAATGAGATCCGACACTGTGGTAATAACTAGCAAATTTTTATTTCAAAGTTTAGTAAAAACACGATATTTGTCAACACAGTTTAGATTTTAAAGTCATTCTTGGGTCAATCAATCTCCTGGTGGGCCCGTTTCTTCTTCCCCCGAATGCTTCTCTTGGTGTGCTGCTTGGCGTATTTTTCATCTGGGGTTTCCCGCAGCAGCAACCAGCAGAAATCAGCCATCATAGTGGTGTTCCATCTTCCTTGGTACCTTCTCTCTGCGTCCTTGATGTCCTGGTGAAACCTTTCACCTTGTTCTTCACTGTACGCCCCCAAGTTTTCGGGAAAGTAGTTCACATGGGAGTGCAAGAAATGGACTTTCAGGCTCATGTTACAGCCTTGTTCTTTGAAGGCATTGAGCATCCTGGCAACAATATCCTTATAGTTCTCATCCCGCCTGTTCCCCAAGAATTTGAGAACAACATCCTTGAAGGAATCCCAGGCTTCTTTTTCCTTCTCAGACATCGTTTCAGCGAATGCTCCATCTGAAATGAGTTTCCTTATATCAGGGCCAACAAACACTCCTTCCTTTAGCTTTGCTTCAGAAAGTCGGGGGAACTTTGAGCAAAGGTACCGAAAGCACTCACCATCTTTTGGAAGGGACTTGATGAATTGCTTAATGAGACCCAACTTAATGTGGAGAGGTGGTAATAGAATTTTATCACGAGGTACCAAGCTCTCATGAAGAACATTTTTCTCACCGGGTCTCAAATACTCCCGAATTGGCCAGTCTTTTTTCCCCCAGTGTAGGTCGCGGGCCCAGCTATCCCACATGCAAAGGAAGCAGGGATATTTGGTGAAACCGGATTGCTGCCCTAATAGCATGGATAGAATTTTAAAGTCTCCACAAATCATCCACTTATGCTCATCATAACGAATCTTCTGAAGAATCAGGGCCAAATTCTCGTATTTTTCTTGGAGAATAACAGAGTGAGCAATAGGAACTGAAGCGAATGTGTTGCCATTATGAAGAAGAACACCTTTTATGCTGTCTTTTGACGAATCAATGAACAGCCGCCATTCAGCAGGATCATACTTGAGTTTAAACTTTTCCATACTCCGTATATATCGTTGCAAAATACCAAATCTTCCTCTTTGCTGAAATACTTCAAAAATTGTGTCTCGCGGTTGCGGTACCAATAAAAAGTTGTTCCTGGTGACAATAGATTTTTCTGTTTAAGCTGAGAACCTAGCAGTTGGGCAGCATCTTTTGGGAGTCCTAAATCCCGGACTAAATCATTCAATTCAGCTTGAGAGAAAAGTTCAGGTTTCGGATCTGGTTCAGTTTCAAACTCGGAAGTACTGGACTCATCGGGAAAAGCCATCTGATGAGTCTCATCATGATCAGAACCGTCCACACAAATATGATCCAAAGATTTTGGTGGTTCAGGCACAGGTACTTCGTTGCTATGAGGCATAGGCCTAATTGCTGAGGGAAGGTTGGGGTAACTTATTACATTCTTATTTTTTAAGTTGTATCCCTTCACAATGCAAGAGCAAAAATAGCAGTCACTGCTGTGGTCTCTTTGTTCACGCCACATCATAGGTATTCCGAAACGAAATGCTTGTTTTTTACCTTTCATCCATAAGCGTAGATCTTCCTCACATGTCTTGCACACTTTGTGAGGATCCCACGGTTTGTCTTGATCGCCTAACTTCAAACCGAAATAGGCGAAATATACTTTTTTAATAAATGCAGAAATGTTCCTCTGCCGCTTTTTCATGGTATATTCCCCACAAATAAAACAAAAACTGTCCGGAGAGTTGACGCAACCTCTGTCTCTGTGAGCCATCACAAAAACACAGCACTGCAAACTACAACTGTAGTGAACCACTTCGGAATAAAGCTGGATTACGACTGAGCAAACAAAAGGTAATAATGAACTTGCAAGAAACTGAAATTTGACAGGAACGTTCATGTCACAACCACCGTGTTTGAGCGAGCGAACGAGGCGAGGCGAACAGGAAAGAACATGCGCCAGCGCGAGTACTGGATTTAGCCCCCCGCCTCCCAATTGTCCTGTTAATGTATAAAATGAATACAAAACACTCTAAAATATCATGAGGGAGTGTTTCTAGTTAGTTAACCATTACAACCTCTATTTTGGGCCAAGAAAATAAACTGCAGTCGGCTAAAAAGAATTTATGTGAACATTCCTTATATGGGTAAGAAATCTAATTTTGCAAGAAAACGTGATGTGATGGAACATTTTGGCTATTTTTCCTGGATTCAGCACCCCAAAATCTATAGGAATCAGTTGCAAAACTGGAGGCAGTTTTTTGGTAGTGTACCTGTGTTATCTTAAAGTGGCTAAATAGGTAGAAAAGGCGACTGCAAAAGCCAGAAGGATGCTTGGGTGCATAGGGAGAGCAATGGCCAGAGAAAAAAAGGAGGTGATAGTGCCTGTGTATAAGTCTCTGGTATGACCTCATTTGGAGTATTGTGTGCAATTCTGTAGACCACATTTTCAAAAGGATATAAACAGCATGGAGTCAGTGCAGAGGGTGGCTACTGAAATGATCAATGGTCTTCATTATAAACCATATGGTGACAGACTTAAAGATCTTAATAGGTATACGTTAGAGGAAAGGAAGGATTGAGGAGACGTGATAGATATTTAAATTCTCCATGGCATAAATGCACAAGAGGAGAGTCTCTTTTGACTGAAAGCAAGCTCTGCAACGAGGGGGCATAGGATGAGGGTGAAAGGAGATAGATTCAGGAGTAATATGAGGAAATATTTCTTTACAGAAAGAGTGGTATATGCATGGAATAGTATCCCAGTGGAGGTAGAAGAGACTAGGATAGTATATGAATTCAAGAAATCATGGCACAAACTCACAAGATCTCTTACAGGAGAAAAGGGGACTATAATAGTTGATATGGAAGGGCAGGCTAGATAGGCCATATGGTCTTTTTCTGCTGTCAAGTTTCTATGTTTGCCAAGGGTGCCAATACCTTGAACCAGCTCTGGGGTTGTCCCTGGTCTCTACTACCACTCCTGCTACTAGTTATCATTTGTATAGCTCTACTAGGCAGCGCTGTATACATACATACATGTAAGAGGCAGATAAACAGAACAAACAGGGGATTAGAATAATTCTTTAAGGGAAATGATTAAAACACACATGGATGTTTAAACAGGAGAATAAGGGGGCCAGGATCAAAAAGCAGCCTCAAAGATGTGGAGTTTTTAGTCTGGATTGGAATAGGACCAGAGATGGAGCATGAAGTACTGACCCACATAGTCTAGTCTATTCCAGGCATACAGTGCAGCAAGTAGTATGAAATGACTCTGGAGTTGGCAGTAGAAGAGAAGGGCAGAGATAAAAGCGATTTGCCAGTAGAGTGAAGATCCTGAGGCGTGGTGTAGGAAGAGCTAAGAGAGGAGAGGTAATGAGGAGCAACAGAATGAATGTGCTTGTAGGTCAGTAGGAGAAGTTTGAACTCTGCGTGGAAGTGGATAGGGAGCCAATGAAGTGACTTGAGAAGAAGGTTATGTGAGCGTAGCGACACAGATGGAAGACTGGCCATGCAGCTGATTTTTAAATGGATTGAAGAGGAGACAGATGGTTCAATGACAGCCATCTCATCTTTTGATACTGTATTTATGTTTTGGGGTAGATAGTTCAGGAATCTGTTATATTGCAGTACAGTAAGTGTCCTTGAGTTACAAAAACAAATCTATAAATCTGGAAGTCTTTAAGCAGGGGTGCTTTCAAAAGTGTGTTAACTTTTTCTCCTCTATAAAAAGCAGAAAATAGGAGACCTCCTTAAAATCTATTTGCTCAAAGTGTTAATTAAAATATTTTTGTTAGTACTGCTGCTTCAAATCTCTCTTGTTCTGAGTTACTGGTACATCTGTTACATCGTCACATTGTTGGACAGAGATGATTTATCTATAGTGTTGGAATACCGAATATGAAAGATAATAAAGCAACACCTCGATGTAGAGAGCTGAACGATGGAAGCTGACGTGAAATAAAGAACGAGAGTTCATCAGGGTTATTTACCATTACCCTGTGATTCAAGAAGTAACTCATGGACCAAGTGATTATTCTGTACTTATATATACAATCTCATGACATAAGCAAAACTAACGCATTTGAAGATGCTACCGTGAAAGAGAGAAGTCTGGTTTCCACACTTTATGATAAAGCATAAGTGAAGAAAAGAGTTAGTCAACTAGCATAGTAGCATTCAATTAAAACTATTGTGTGTTGTATTCTAAATTTACTTTTGATTATTTTATTTAACTCCCCACTCATAAAGGACCATCATTGGTTTACAGCTGTGAATTACTGTATATTATACCACAGTGCTTCACCTTGTAAAAATAAGGAGCAAATCTTGTGCTGACGGGATCCTGTCTCCTTGTTTCTATGAAAGCCAGTGCAAAACAATTAGCTATGATATTAGCTGTGGTACCAAGGCCACTTTCCTTTTCTAAGCCAACGCATCAACCATCAGAAGTTGCTAACAGTGGAGTCTTGGAGGTTGATATTACAGATCACAGTTTTTAAGTACTAATTCAACACCACCTCTTGTTACTGTGTGTCAACTGTATTCTCTTGTACTCTCGCTTATGTTGAAATAAGAGTTTCTCTTTTAATATTTTTCCACTCACTCTGTGGATATTTTCTTCATCCACATCCATCACAGTATTATCAGCTTCACAGCGAATTCTCACTCTTCCCTCAGGTAATTCAGGAGTCCCAACGTCTGGTTTTAGTTCAGTGGCTGTAAAAGGAAACCAAGAATAAAGCTGTTTCATACATTCTCCAAACAACTTTCATTTGAAGCTGCATCACTAGTAGTCTAGTAACACTCTAGAAATAACGAACAAATCAAAGAATAAAGCCGTGCAAGACAGAAAGAGCTGGTATACTGGGGGCAGGAGAGATGCCCGTTTACTCAAAATGGCTGCCATAAGGCAGGAGCAATGATGTTTTCTGTCCCCTAGCTGAGTTGGGCCAGTGGACATTTTAATTCTAAGCTGCTGCTGCAGAAACATGGGTTTTTAAAAATTGTACTTATATTCCCACATCTCAGAATGCAAGTGTAGCATTTTGCAATATTTAACTAAGGCACTCACCAAGCAAAATTACTATATCCATCTTACTAACTCTCTTATCACTGATCCTTGTCGTCTCTTCTCAACTCATAACTCTCTCCTCAGGACACCTCCCCTTTCAACCCCTCCTTCTCTTTCTGCCCAAACCCTAACCGACTTTGTCCATGACAAAATCCACAAGATCACACTCAAATTTACAACTAGATCAGCCTCATCTCCTCTTCCCCCACCTCAATACTAACTCTTCCCCTTGTTCTCTTACACTTTCTTTCTTCTCTAGGATCTCTGATGAAGAAACTTCTAATCTTCTTTCATCCTCTAAACTTACTACTTGCTCTTCTGATCCTATCCCCAACCATCTCCTTGGCTACATTTCTTCCTCTTTCATTCCTTCCATCTCACATATTCTCAAATCTCTCGCTCCCCACTGCCATGTCCCTGCTACCTTCAAGAATGCGGTGGTCACACTTCTCCTTAAGAAATCAACTCTTGACCCTAGATGTCCTTCTATCGACCCATCACCCTTCTTCCCTACATTTCTAAACTTCTTGAGCGTGCAGTCCTCCTCCGTTGTCTTGATTTTCTTTCCTCTCAATTCCTCTTGAATCTGGCTTTCGCCCTTCCATTCTACTGATACAGAACTTGCTAAAGTTTCCAGTGATTTGTTCCTGGTTAAATTCATGGGTCTTTATTCAGTCCTCATCCTTCTTGACCTTTCTGCTGTTTTTGACACTGTCGATCACCACCTTCTTCTTGGCACATTATCCTCGCTTGGTTTTAGGGACACAGTGCTGTCCTGGTTCTCTTCTTATCTCTCCCATAGCTTTTTCAGTGTTTCTTCTGGTGGTTCCTCCTCTTCTGCTATTCTACTCTCAGTTGGTGTACCCTAGGGATCTATTGTTGGCCCCCTTCTTTTCTGACTTTATATCCAGTCCTTTGGTGCTCTCATCTCCTCCCATGGTTTTCAGTATCATTTTTATGCTACTGATTCTCAGATCTGTCTTTCGACACCTGATATCTCTTCTGCACTCCAGACCTGCATCTCTGCCTGCCTGTCAGACATCGCCACCTGGATGACTTCCCGCCATTTGAAATTAAACAAGGCCAAAAGTGAACTTCTTATTTTTCCTCCTAAACCTTTCTCCCCCCTTCCTTCTTTCTATATCTCTGTGAATAACACTCTTCTACTTCCTGTTTCCTTAGCCCACAACCTTGGGGTCATCTTTGACTCCTTCCTTTCCTTCTCCTCTCACATCCAACAGCTAGCTAAAACCTGTCATTTCTTTCTCTTCAATATTAACAAAATCCACCCCTCCTTTCTGAACACACTACTAAAACACTTGTCCACTCTCTAATTATTTCCCATCTTGACTATTGCAATCTCCTTCTTGCTGGTATCCCACTTAGCCACCTTTCTCCCCTTCAATCTGTTCAGAACTCTGCTGCGCATCTAATTTTTTGCCAGCCTCTCTATTCTCATAAGACCCCTCTTCTCAAATAACATCATTGGCGTCTTCTCAAATGACATCATTGGCGTCCCTTCCGTTTCTGTATCCAATTCAAGCTTCTCCTTTTGACCTATAAGTGCATTTACTCCTCTGCTGCTGACTACCTTTCCTCCCTCCTCTCTCCCCTCTCCCTACACCTCTCATTGTGAACTCCGCTCTTCTACTGGCTTGCTTCTCTCTTTGCCCTTTTCCTCCATTGCCAACTCTGGACTTTGGTTCTTTCACTTTGCTGTTCCTTATACCTGAAACAAACTCCCAATGCCTGTATGTCAGGCTCCATCTCTTCCTCTCCAAGTCCATGCTAAAGGCTCACCTCTTTTGAAGCTGCTTTTAGGTCCTGACCCCTCTTTTTCCTTGTGTCTCCTTCCCTTCCCTTCCCTTCCCTTTATTCTTATCCTTTGTCTTTTCTGTCTTGATTAGATTGTAAGCTCTAACGAGCAGGGACTGTCTCTATATATGTGTATGCCTTGAAGCGTTATATAAATGATTAATAGTAGTAGTAGCATTTCCTTTAAGCCACATAGCAGTAAGAGTGCTTGAACAGGTGGCTACCTGTGTACCTTGAGCAAAGTTTGAGACCCTATTATTTCTTCAGAAAGGGTTAGGAGGGAAATAACGGACACATGTTTGTAAAATTCAGCATATGGGCATTCTCTGGTCAAGGTACAACTCCAGGAACACCTATATTTAGAGCTTGATAATGAGTCATTTTCTTAGCAGCCAGTGATATAAGTTCTAAGGCGCCTCCCAAGAATAATTTTGCTGAGGGTACCCCATTATTGAAAGATGACAGTCTCCGAGTATGGCACTAGCTAAGAAATTAGGAGCATGTGACGAGGCATGCATGTAATGATTTTTCTGCACACTCGGCAGTCATACTCCTTTCTTGTACACAATGTATGCACAGGCATGGGGTAGAATGGGTAAATGTAGATCGGTGGTTTTCTTCTTCATAAAGTAGAAAGGTTAGGGGACACACAATGAAGCTACAATGTAACACATTTAAGACTAATTGGAGAAAATAATTTTTCACTCAACACGTAATCAAAATCTGGAATTCGTTACTGGAAGTTGTAGTAAAAACTGTTAGAGTAGCTGGGCTTAAAAAAGGTTTGGAAAGTTCCTGAAGGAAAAGTCCATAAATCATTATTAAGGTGGACCAGGGAAATTCACTGCTTACCCCTTGGTCAAGCAGCATGGAATCTTTGTACCTTTTGGGGACTTGACAGGTGCTTGGAACCTGGATTGGCTTGGAAAACAGGATACTGGGCTTGATGGACCCTTGGTCTGACCCAGTATGGCATGTCTTATGTTCTTACTCTTTTAGACATTTTTAGGACTACCTTAAAAAGCTCTTACATTTTTTCTTTCTTTTTAAATTGTGCAACCCCTTACAAAAGGAGAACGGACATAATGTGGCTGCATTAGAAGATAAAAACTGTTGGGAAAAACAAGTCAAAAATAGCTGGAAATAAGGATGGGGGTTTGGGTTTGGGAGAAGGTATCAGGCCCAGTCCTTTGGTCTTCCAGTTCAGTTGAAACTGGCTTCTACAGGGCTATGATGGCTTGAGACTTCATTGAAAATTATACTGGACGGGGCAGCGTTCCCCTCTGTTTTTTATACCCCCTCTCTCAGTTTAGTCCAGCTATTTATAGTGAAAACTGCAGCTCTTTTCAGAACATGGATAATATAGACCCTAAATCTGGTCACTAGGTGTCATTGTTGCATGATGACTGAAACGCCCTCTCACCAGGGCCTGTGAATGCTGCCTCTGCAGCACCACCAGCATCAGTCAATTGGGAAAGCAGACACGTCATGAGAATGAAACCCAGGATATTCCCACAGCACTTGCCACTGGGCCTGCCCCAGGACTAACAATACAGTTACAATAATACCCAGCTTCACAGTACAGTAAAATCGGCCTTAAAGTTGACTATACAGTAAACAAAAATTAAAAATGGACATTTTTTCTTTTCCTTATTCCTCTTTAAATTCCTTCATCTTTGATTTTTTTTCCCCCAGCCCCTGCCCCTTCTCAAGCCTCCAACATACTCCAGAGGTTTGGGTATCCCCACTATGTTTTAAGGGCTGGAGGCAACTCCCACAGTGCTGCTTGTTGGCCATCAGGGGGCACCATAGATACAAGTCTTTCCATCACCATTTGGCCTGCGCATACCACCTTCCAGTGGCATCTGTAGACCAACAGATGAGGATTCTGAACCCACATCTCCCTAGGGATGCAAAATATTTGGCCAGCACGGCTAATATGCTTCAAGGGAAGCCAGCAGAACCAAAAACTATCTAATCTATCTAAGATTTTTGCCAACTGCTGGACTGCAGGCTGGGAATGAATTTTCTCTCCCTGACCTAACCCCTGTTCTGCAGACTTAATTTAGTGAGAATAAGGGGCAGGTCCAAAATCGAGCTGTGGTACTATTAGTAGCAGCAGCAGCAGCGTTGCATTGTAAATGTGCACAGGGTAGGCCATCAATGGCGCACACCTCTTCCCGTCCCACTGACACCCGTGTGCACCATGACTGGGCATTGGACTAGCCCCTACGTTCGTAAAACTGGTTCCTCAGGGCAGGAGAGATTGAGGCAGGGTCTTGTTTGGTTGTTGAGGGGAAATGGCTATGGGGAGGTGGGACTTGGCTATGCTTAAGAACGTTGGCAACCTTAGATTTCCATAGTACTGCAGTGTGAGCCATAGGCTGTAATTATACAGTGATAATGTGAGTGTGTGTGTGTACGTTCTCCACCATTTATCTTATAGGATTTTCAGCGTTGCTCAAGTAGCTTCAACCCCATGTTCACAACACTCCTCCTGGCACCAAAATCCTTTAATGCAAACCTTGTAGTGAAGTTTGTGCTGGAATGTCAAGTAGCTTCTTTTTTAGTCCTACATTAAGAAGTTATTTCATAAATGGCAATTACCCAGTGTAAATCCATATTTGTGAACAAACCAGACTTGTTCTGTCTCATACCACACATCATCCGACACCTAGGAAAAAAATGAGAAATCTCCCAGTCAGTAGGTCTTGAAACTGCTGCAGCATAGGAAAAGGCATGAAACCAAGGGTCTGCATCCTCCGATATCGCAGCCATATTTTGTTGAAAGATGTCAGTGACAGACTTAAAGGTCATTCTAGCTAGCCCTGCCACTAAAACTTTGGATAACAATGCTTTAGCTTGTACATCACAAAAAAAAAAGTGTGTGTACTAAAACTCGTACTTACTTGGTAGTATACTAAATTTTAACATGTACACACCAGAAAAATTGCCTCCCTAGCATTGGGAACACTATTAGCACACAGGCAAACCCATAAAGCAAATTCACTAATTCCTGCATGAAACTGGATGAAGTAGTGGTGGAGCAGTTAATGCCACCTCAAGAGTTGTAGTTAGCTACACAGCATATAACATGCAATGCAATTAACATGTGATTGCAACTTTTTTTCGCTGTTCAGTGCACAACCGTCCTCCCGGAAATATAGGAAATGCTCCCAGCCTGTAGATGGTAATTTTGTAAACTTTTTTCCATGCATAAATGGTCGGCTTCCGCTTGGAAAAGGCCTCTTATAAAATTAGGTTAGGCCTAAAAAATGTGCAGGGCGCAAAATCATGCATGCTTGTAGAATTAGGCGTGCACCGAGGAAGAATTGGAGGGAGGAGAGGTGGGTTTGCGATTTACGTGCATATTTAATAAAATGCAGTCGTATGCGCACAAAGTCTGTACTAATACTGCTCTCTTCAATCTGGGCATAATTTCTTCGGGATTTATAGATACACACAGGTGCCCACGTGTCTATAAAATAGGCACCTTCCTGCCCAATTAACCTAGGCACCTTGCTATCAAACTTCTCTCGTGGAGGGCAATTTTATAAGGAATGCCTTGGTTAACGCACATTTTTAACGTGTGTTTTTCACTGCCCTAGCATTTTAACCATTTAGGTCCCTATAGACTTTATAAAACAGGGAGTAAGTGCAAAGGCACGTGCCTGGTGTAAATCTCCACAACTTCTTTTCTCAGGAGCTCATGTATATTATAGTATTTTATCATTTACACACATAACTCTACTCTCTGCCTACACTCCAACCAAACTCCTCCCCTGCACATGCCCACAGTGAAAGTACCCACAATCGGCCCAACGTGTATGTTTCCAGAATACCGACCATGTCAAATATGCACATAAATGCCCATTTATGTATATATGTATCTAAAAGATCTTTGTATGCACATGCATAAACATGTAAATCTAGGCACAACTTTTAAATGTGCCTTCTTAATGTTGAAGTTCAGCAGTTACCATACAGCAACTGAAAAATCTTACCACACTTTAGTAAATAAGGGCCTAAATGTTTAAAATACTAGGATGGTCCAAACAAACAAGGTGACTGGTATAATTTTCCTGTTTCACTATTTTCATCATCACTACTGGGGTGATATATTTTGGGGCTCATTTTATAACAGGGCACTACGCTTATTTTATAAAGGTGAAATACTCCCTACAAAAAGATAATTAAGGTCCCAGCATATAATGATGAAATTAATTACTTTTCAGGACCATTGGACACACTATCGCATTTCCCAGAGAATCTTCCGCATCTGAGGTCCTCAAAAATAATTAATTTCATTACTGTGTATTGGAACATTTTGTGGGGAAAATTTGTGTTTTATATGTACAAGTTGTGGGATTTTGGGATTTTACAGGGGGAGGAACATTCAAAGGCATTTATGCTATTGGAAGACTTATAGACTATGTAAATGCTGCTCACTGGGCTATACCGGTTTGTGCGGCTGAATGTCGTGACGTTAGGCAGCTAGCGTTGAGGCGTTCCAGGGATGGAGCGGGGCTGGCACTGTGGGTTAACCAGGCAGCGATGATATTCGGCTCCTTCCTGGTTTAACCCTAACTGGCTAGAGTTTTGCAATCCAGCCAACGGCTGAATATTGCTGCAGAGCAGATTGCAACTTGGACATTCAATGCTGGCACCCGGCTAGGACTCGACATCGACTATCTGGAGCAAAATTAAAGCAGTAATAGCCAGCTGCCTTAAGTGTGCTGGCCACCACTGCTCAAAATGCCCCCCCCCCCCTTTACATTTTATAAAGGCAACAGGAATCTATGTGCATTTGTGAAATAAGCTCATACAGTGATCGCCGGTAGTGCACAAATGCTCGAATGCAAATTTATACCTTCTCAAAAAAGTCGTTAATGTGAGCATATATTCTATGCGTGGCTCTGCATATCTTATAAAATGCATGGCTACATCGCAACTTCACCCCTGCTTCACCGAAACTATACCCTTAAACGCCAAAGCCCGGTATGTGTATATAGTACATCCCATCTTGTTGGCGTATGTATTCAGTAGCACAATTTTGAAAGAACACATTGCGTAAAACATGTTTTACGCATGGAAAGTGCTTTTATAGAATTTTCCCTTTTTATGTGGTCATAACCTGTGAGGTGTCAGTGCCTCCGAAATGCTATGAATACAAAGTAAGCTGCTTTGTTAATAGCATAACGTCGATAGACTAATAAAGTAACTGCTTATAAATTGTTCATTGCATACTAAATGGAACTCCAGTCTTTAACTGGGCTGGAATCCATGGACTTTCATTCTTTTAACAAAATCTTCCTATACTTGCTGTTAGGTCTATTTCACTTTCAAGAGTATGATTAGAAAGGCACTCACCTTGTCTGAATCTGCCCTTTCTTTTGGCTCTTCTAAGTTATTCTCGTTGACATAATGTTCTTCCATATTGTCTTTTGTCAAGTCTTCTTTCTCTTTATTTTCAGAATTTGTCCTTTCTGCTTCGCACACTTCTCTTACAGTTTCTTCACTGCTGCTATGGAGGTCAGTAGATCCTTTGCTATTCTGTATTTCAGCAGGTTGGGGGTCCGCACTAGGCTTGTTGTTCTCCTTGGCTCCATCCATAATAACCTGCTGTGGAGGTAAGGCTAGAGGGAGAGAGAGAAGGGAAGGCGGAGGTGGAGATTTGCAGGTCCCTGAGGCATCCTTTGATTTCTGTTGGTTTTGAATGTTCATTGTGGACTCGGACACTGGTTTGACCTGCCTGTTTGCAGTGTGCCTAACTGTCTTCAAGGTGAGAGGTTTGTTTTGTATTTCTTGTGATTCCTGCCCCTGGTGTTCCTCCCCGTTGAGAACATTCACTAGTAACTGAGGTTTGCTGTCCATGTCTTCTAATCCAAGAAAGTTCTCATCTTTTAACAAAAAGTTTTTCACTAGGCTGTCGTTGAGTTTTCCTGGAGACTAGAAAGGAAATTGAAAGTGAAGTTACCCTACTTTTTCCAGCATAGGGAATGAACTAGATACTGAAGGAAGTGAGGCACTAATTAGTGGTAACAGGAACCAGGCTTGCTAAGGCCTTATGCTATGTAAGCTTATCCTTGCAGTTCTGCCTGGTTATTTTAATAGTGCTGGGTCTAGTCTCAGACGTGATTGGCTGAATTGTATGGCATGGGAAAGTCTACCTACTCAGTGCACTGTACAAGCTCATAAGATGACAGATTGAACCCAGATTTCCAGAAGAGAAAGATCAGTACCGAAACTCAGTCTACCAGCTAGCTTCACCATCAAAACTGTAAAAAATGTTGATTGCCTGGATCCTCCTCTTATCCTGTAGTTTAAATTTGCAAAGCTTGTTTAATATTACATTTTAAAGTATTCTTTTCATTTTCTGAATTAGATCCAAACAATTCAAAACTGCGCTCAGACTAGATAGATTTCAGCCTGGCTTGAGTTAATCACGTAAAGCAGATTTTTCCGAAATTCTCTCAGCAATTCCATAGTTGCAAAATCCAGATTTAATCAGAAAAATTAAATGAGGCCTGCTTTATTATTTTATAAAGCTCTGAAGCACCATTTCCAAAGGTGGAGGGGCAACTTAGTAGTTGAAGAAGCAGGCTGTGAACCTGGAAATCCAGAGGGTACGTTTACTAACCCGAGCTATCTGCAACTAGGTCCCATTGAATAACATGAGACCGAGTTGTAGATAGACTGGGTTAATCATTAACCCGACTTAGTAAACCTACTTTCGGGATTCAAATCCTCGCTTTTCCCACGACAGGTTACTTCAACCTTTTTGCTTCAAGTACAACTAAATTGTGAATCAATCTGGATAGGGAAATAACTTGTGTACCTAAATACGTAATTTAACTTGAATTTGGATTTGGAAAAGGAGAGGAATAAATCTAAAATCCAAATAATCAAAAAGAATTTACTGGAACTTAGTGACGAGTTGAACACTCTATTTATGTATTTTCACCTATTACTCGCCAAAAGCTTAGAGCAATGTACCAAAAGCTTAGAGCAATGTACAAAAAGTTAAACATCAAATTGAAGTCAGAATATAAAACAAAATATAACAATAAGTGACATTTAAAATCACATAAAATACAATAAATTATAGTTTAACCATCAAATGTATATAATTCAAATGACAACGGTTATAACAAAAGCAAAACTGAAAACAACTAATTCAAATATTAGTAGGTCTTTTAAACTTTTGCCTGAAAGCTATGGATTTTCTGGGGAACTTACACTTCAAAGATTTGTACATCACTATTTGTTGCCAATTAAACTAGGACTTTACTGTAAACAATTCAGGGAAATGAGCTTATAGAAATAGTTTACTGTTGTATTAGTTTGACTTGAAATATCCAGCATTCAGGTTTTACTTTCTGTGACCTCACCTATTGTCGCCCCTGTTAACAAGGGGTCTCAAAGTCTGGTCCTTGAGAGTCACAAACCAGTTGGGTTTTCAGGATACCCAAAGTGAACATGAGATTTGTATATGGTGGAAGCAGTAGTCTTGCAAATCTATCTCAAACCTTAGTTTGCGGCTCCCAAGGGCCAGTTTGAGACCCCTTCTATCTGCCTAAGTGAGGATTTTTCATATTTTACCCTGTGCAAATCTCCAGGCTTCTCTTTGGGGCCAGATGGTATCTGCTGTTTGAAACACCTCTACTGCTATCAGACAAAATTAAACTAAAAATGCATGCTACACAACTACGAAGGCCAATAAAATCATCTTTTCTTCACAGAAGAATTACCACCTTTAAAACAAACCCCCAAAAAATGAATAAGCTACCAACATGAGGTACAGGCAATTTAGAACATTAAAAGATCTGTCAAATTATTTTCTTGGCTTGAGTCTCCAATATAAAGATCATCAAAACGTCACTGGAGTAACTTCCAAGATAGGTGAAGATATATCTCTCTTGTTTTCGGTCATCTCTCCAGTTCAAAAACCAGGGGAATCTCAGTGCCTCCAGACTTTGTTCTCATTTAATTAAATTTACCTTAATTTCCACGGACTAAGCTTTCTATGTATTTGACTGTGCCCTGGCTCAACATCTCTTGCTAAGCAGAATTATTGGGTTCATACATGGGTCATAAAACCAGGACAGAATCTTATGTAGGGATATGCATGTAAAAATATTGGTTGGGTTCGTATTTTAATCGGTTTCATGGCTCATTGAATTTCAGGCCTAATTAGTGGTAACTGGAACCAGGCTTGCCTTTGTTTTCGGATCACCACAAAAGTTCATTTGTTTCAAAGCATCCTATTTTGGGCTCTACCACTGGGGTTTTCTATCCAAGTGTTATGTAACCTTCTGATGGGCATCAGCAGATGAGAGAGCAGCATCCCAGAGAGCAAGTGATCCTTTTACTAAAGTGCACTAAGCAGTTGACATGCTTTTTAATACCCGGTAACCAGTGGTATAAGTTACAATGAGAGGCCCCTAAGCAAAGATTTGCTAAGGGCACCCCCCCCCCCCCCCCCCCCCCCCCCCCGGTGCAGTGGTGATAGCATGGCACGCTTACTTCATTCTGTTTGCCACGCTGCTCTGCTCTTGTAAGTTCACCACTGGCCTGGCATTGTTCTCTGCTGGACTGAAGTCTTGCGGTGTGGCTGTTATAAAGACTTCGGTGAGGAACAGCCGCCAGGCCCGCAGGAAACATGATATAGTACGTTTGCCACACTGCTGCTGCCGCCGCCACTGCCGCTGTGTGGGCCTCCTTTTTGTGGCAGCTGCTTAGGCAGAATTTACGCTACTAACAGTAACCACAGTAACTTCTGCTATTTCTGATCATTTGTATAGCGCTACAAGGTGTACACAGCGCTGTGCAAACACAAATGACTGCTATGCATTAAAAATCTGCATTAATTGCTTAACATGTCATGAAGTAGAGACTAGGTGGTCACAACCCTGACAGTGTGCAGCCTTTACACTTAATGTGCCCTGGTTTTTGCACTTTGCACGCGGTAAATGCCAAACCTTACTGCACTTTAGTAAAAGAGCTCCCAAGAGTGGCATGAACACCCAATGGCACCAAAAGAGGGGGCACGAATAATTGAACAAACACTCTAAAAGCACCATAAAAAGAGGAAAAACGCAAAAACAGTGACACAATTTGCACAAGGCACCATTAGAGAGCGAAAAGCCACACTAACGGTGGCAAGAGTGGCCCAGGGTATCATAATGGCACATCAAAGATAGTAACAACATCCCAGGCAGAGTGAGAGAGCATGAGGGGAGGCAGGGAGGGACAGTAGCAGCAAAGCTCCAAGATCCCAGGGAATTTAGAAAGGGGCAAAGGAGGAGAACGGTTTCCTTGATATATCAGGAAATATATTAATATATATATCAATATATATATTTTAGTAGTATTCAGCTCACACCTTTCCAGTAGTAGTTCAAGCTTAGGGTACTGTAGGTATTTCCCTGTCCCCAGAGGGCTTATGACTTAACATTTTTGTACCTGAGGCAATAGAGGGTTAAGTGACTTGCCCAAGGCCACAAGGAGTGCTGGTGGGATTTGAACCCTGGTCTTTCTGGTCCCAGGCTGCTGTGTATTATACATATGAATATATTCATATGTCTATATAAAATGTTTTGAAGGAGACGGGAAGTGTTGCCCAAAAAAAACATATAACCAGCAAAGGGAGAAGGCGGGAGGAGCAGTTGGACAGTAACTGCAGCACAACAGTACAGCACGGTGCTGAAGGCAAAAAGCACTAGTTTGCTTCCCCTATAGACTAAGTACTGTATATGGATAGTGCCACTGGAAATCATTACAGATTGCTCTGCCAGTTATCCAGATGGTAGCGACCAGGGCCGGCCGCACGGCACCCAAGGCAGGCCATGTGCTTCAGCACTCATGGCCTGCCACTTTTGACGCCCCCCTCTCTGACAAGAAGTTGTCGGAGAGGGCCAGAAGTGGCAGGCACATAGCCTGCCACAGGCTGCTGCCACCACCACACCAAGCCAAGCCATTCCTCCCTGATCCTGCTGATGGAATTGGCGGCAGTGGGGGGCTCAGTGTGGAGTCAGTAGTGCGGTGCAATGTGGCACAGCTCAGCTCGGCTGGGGGGGGGGGCAGCATGACACAGCATGGCCGTGGCTTCTGCTTGGGGCAGCAGAAACCCTTTGTGCTGTCCACTTCCCACAATTCAGACCATTCCTTTATTAAGTCCGACATGACCATGTTTCAGCCAGAAATTTGCCTGCATCAGGGGCACATTGCACCATAGGAAAAGAATTATAATGCTCATAAAATTACCACTACTGTGACTGTTCCTCTCACAAACAGTCTTTAGCTAAGTCAGGAATGTTCTGAACTGTGGAAAGCGTCACTACCCCTGCTGTTTTTTGTTTTTGTGATTTTTGTGGGGATATTCCCTTGTATTTCTTGTTTTGGGTTTTATTTTTTAATCCAGATGGTGCCAGAGCAGAACAGACGGTAATGATGTTCAATTCACTATCCATATAGCTAACAGAGGAGAGCAAAAAGGCTGCCCATATACAGTAGATAACCAATCTGCTATCCATTTAGCTCACCGCTCTTATACATATGGGGCCCTGAGCAAACCTTTGAGAATGGACCTTATCCCCTAGGCTGGTGCTAAACTCCCTTCCCCACATGTTTTTGTTTTATTTCTGGGACTCCCAAAAAAAAAATACCCAAGCTCCTCTGCCTGCTCCTGGAGCCTGGATCCAAACCTGCCCGAGCTATCCTTGCATGACCGTGGTCAGTGGCAGACTCACTCTCCCCTCCCATTGCTAGATGCAGCAAACACTATTTTTTTTAATAAGTATTTCCCGTTTGATGTACCTCCAAATTCGGGCCATTTTCTGCAGCCTAATACCAGGCCCAAACAACACAGACTGCTCTACTGCTGCCGTCTTCCACTGATGTGCCATGCAAACACACATACTTAAAAGTAACTCTGCCTGTGCTCAAAGCTAGCAGCCCCCGCAGTAACTAGCAGCGTGGCAGCCTGTGACCCAAAAGTCTACAAAAAAACCCCTACCAGCTTCAGTCTGCTGCACTCAAAGCTCTATTTACCTATGGGCATTTGGGCCCCATTGTGCAGGGGCTGGGGCAGCTGTCCTTTTTGCCCATAGGTAAAAGCAGCCCTGTATATGCATATTCAGTGCACTCAATATCCATAAAATATTTAAGCTCTGTGGCTGGCATTTAAAAAAAACAAAATAAAAGCAGATCGTGGTGTTTTAATATCGGGCTATTAAGTTGCTTGCCACATCTTCTTACTGCTATCTAAACATTCTTATTCCTCCACTGAACTTTCTGAAGAAATGAGGCACATCGCTTGCAAAAAATGGCAATGAGCGTAAAGCCTCGCCTACAAAATTACAAGGCTGTTAGCGAGGGCTCGATTTAAGATGCATGCAAGAGGCATTTAATTCCCAAGCCCCCAGGTGCATGATACATCAAAACAGTATTTGTGACATGCAGTCTGCAATTACCACCCTCTGATTTTTCTATGAGTCACATCAGAAGGAATGGGTTGGTATTACAGCAAGAACATTGAAAGCACAAGAGATGGTGGCTATTTGCATATGTGGTTAGTTTAACTGTTTCGTGCTGAGGAAGACAAAGAAAGGGGAATAGAATAGTGATATCAAGTTAGGCTCGGCCTAACGACCTAGGTACTACATTCAACCACCCTTCATTGCTCTATCAGGTTTGTCTTTTCAATTTTTATCACAGTCTTCTGATATTTCCATTCTTTCTTACCCTTCCCAAAAACCAGCTTAAGCAAACCATCCGCTTTATGATAAATTACTTTGATGCCCCTTTTGGTTTTAATTTTGCTATAATGAAAGATTTATTTCATGCTCCTTTTGAAGATTTGTCAAAAATAATAGGTTTCAATGTTTTTGCACCTGAAGTTGCTCAGAAGGATCTGGGTGGGGGAAACCAGGAAGTGGCCCAAAAGTACTGCTCTCCCAGAATGCTTTGCGTTCTAAAAACAGGAGTAAGCTGTGACTTGGAGCTGTGCAATCAAACCTGGTTAGGTAGCCGTAGAAAAGAAAGAGTCATAACACTTCAACCTTGAATGTTTCTCCCATCCTTGGAGAACCATTCTTAAAAATATCAAGAAAATTAATACGAAATACACACATAGAAAGCAAATAAAACATTAGCAAAACATTCAAAGAGACAATTAAGAGCAAACATACATTTGACAAAAAAGTCAATCAAGGAGACAAGCAAATTCTACGGGAAGATAGCAGGAAGTGTTAATAGGGGCTGATAAAAAATCATACAACGGAAAGGGATGTGTTGGGGGATCTTGGAGTGATGAGACAGCTACAATTTATGGGAGGCATACCTTCAAAACATCTGGCGCAGGATCTTGCTTAACCTATTGAAAGATGTAGTGATCTTTTTGTAAATATCAGTTTTCATAAACGTACAATAAGTTGATAGTGCTCCTCTGAGGAGCGTTATTAGTTGGGCATTTCAGGTCACTAAAATATCAAATGTTTAGACTCCCAGGAGACTTTAACCTGACCCAGTTATTATATGCAAATTTCTCTTCATGCAAAGCCTACTGACATTTTATGCTCGAGTGTCCCCGGATTTAGCTAAAAACAGCCCATGAATCAAACAGCAGGAAGTACTGCCCGGTTTTAGGAATACAGCTGAGTTTTGCCTGAAAATGCTTTCTCTAGGCATAAAGAGCCTCATAGTTAAAGCCTCGTCCTCATTTTCCGAGGTTTGTCCTGTGTTTCTCGTTACTAAGGTTGCAATGCTCGACTTTCTTCTGAGAGTTACAGTGCAATTTGATTTTAAAAAGCTAGGAGTGTACAGTATATACTATTCGGATAACCTTAGCGAGAACGTTAATTGAGGGGTATCTCCTAGTTGTCAGCCACATAAGCTTGATTGCCTGCTACCCTGATCTAGCTGTGGCCATCACCCCGCTTCATCTTTTCCCCAGTCACTGCACTGGAGATTTCTTAGCTGGCATCCGGGCAAGCTTGAACATCCAGAGGGCAGTACTTCATTTCTAGACTGAAAGAAGTGGAGCTACGGAACTGGGGGAGGAGTCAGGGACAGAAGCAACAGAAAAGAGGCTGGATTAGAGAGTAGAATGACCGTTCTCTGCTCCGTTCCAGGCTCACCCCTCCCCTCCTCTTCCCTGGGATCTGAAAGAAAGCAGTGGAACTGTGTTCCAGGCTGTTACCCTCTAGCAAGACTTAATTTCTGGGGGGATCACACTTTCTCCTGTTGGTGTTGAGAAGCGTAAGCAAATCGGCACTGAAGCCCATGTTAGCAAATTTGTTGCCACCTCCCCTTAATTGTACCTGAAAACAAACCAAAGCCTTGACTTTCTCATATTGCTATTTTTTTTCACTTCAGTTTGATCTCCTCCTCCTTTTTTGGCCCTTGACTGTTCCAATAGCCAGGCGCCTGCCCCTCCATCATCCTTCCCCACTTCTTTTACCGACTCTGCTGAAATGATTTTTCTGTTTTTCTTGGGAGCTTTGTAAACGGCTCATAATAATGATAATTTCCAGAGAAATCATTAACTGAGTTGATTTCTCAGATAATATCTTTGTAAACCAGTTATTCAAGGCCAGTCAGTGCCTTGGTAATTTGCTCTGTCTCTGAGACCTCACACTAGGAAGACTAAATGCTAAAGTGCTAGAAACTGGAAGGGGATGACGAGGGATTGATCACACTGTATGTCCCCTCTTTATAAACTCCACTGCTTGCTACTGCCAGGGACAAGATGTAGGGCTGGCTGGACCATTGTCTGGCCTAGTTTTATAAGGCCTGATATTTAAAAAAATAAAAAAAAATCTAAGCTCCTAAATTTGTGCCCTATTTTCAGCCACACTTAAGAACCTAAGTTTTCAGCTGAAATTGCATCCTAATTTAGGAGCTTAATATGTATGCTTCTTAATTTAGATCCGCCATTCATTTGCCTAGATTGATGAGCCCAATTTAGAGGCCTAGTGCTGAAAATCGGTGTTAAGCTCCTAAATTCTTTTCCCCACCATAAAGCCACCCCCTTGCCACCCACTTTTTATGCTCCTAAATTTAAATTTAGTGAAATTTTAAGAAAATATTTAGATACTCGGCCTTAATAAATTTTCGAAGAGGCCAATTTAGGCACATAACTCTCAAAGTTAGGAGCATAAATCATTTGCATATCAGTCCAACAGTTGTTCTGTACAAAAGACACAGGCAATGGCAAATGAGGTAAAGTACTTACAGGTGGTTCGTCCTTTGTTTTGTTATCCTGGATTTTGGTTTCTTTTGATTCCTTTTCTGTCTCACGAACAAGTTGTTTAATGAAACCACCAGATACCACTGAGAAAATTGGAGGTGGAGAGGTAGGCGTTGGGCTCTTGTCTTCTTCTCTAATCTATTTACAAATAACAGAAACATCTTAGTAGATGTCGAAGTTGCACTGACTCGGTAATTCTGTATCGCTTCCAATGGAAGGGGCCAAGCTCGGGGTTCTACATCATCTTCTCCTGCTCTCTCTGCATCAAAGGCAGAAGTTCAGAATGAGCTGAAATGCAGCAAAAATACAAGGACTACCGTTCCTGTCACCAGCTAAAAATTTGATTCAGGGGCACTCAGAGCATCTTTTAATGTAAGAGTCCTCGGAAAACTGAAGTGAGAAGGCAGGATTGTGATTTTGCCCATTGACTGGAATAAGGGATAATTTAAACTAGCTGACTGAATTGCCAGATATGGTTGGCTGAATTTGCATTTTCCAGACATTAAAGCACAGATGTGAGGCTACCCATTGCACAAAAAAGTAGCAGGAACTAGCCCTTAGATATTTGTTGGGGGAGTTAAACCCTTTCACTCAGCCCTAGGGAAGTTCTAAAAAGCATGGAACAAACAGAGGATCTCTAAAGGAAAAAAAGGGACTCTTGTAGTTGTTGATATGGAAGGACAGACTAGATAGGCCATGTGGTCTTTTTCTGTGGTCATGTTTCTATGTTTCTATGTTTTCTATGTTTCTAAATCTCAAAGGCAGCCAAGTACTTTGCTTTTCATTTAAGGTATTATGTTAATTTTCTGATGCTTCGTTTCTGCTTCCTGTCCTCACTTGGAGCTGGAGGAGACGCACATGGATGTTGTGCACAAATAGTAAAGGAAAATGTTGAAATTGTGAAAATGAGACCAGTCTGATGGTTCAGGGCACTGCCACACAGTGTCATGTGAAGTGACCTAGGTTCAATTCTGGGGTCAACATTTCCATTCTGCAGGCTGTCAGGTATTGAGGGTGATATAGAGACACCATTTATAGCTCCTGGTAGCAGATGAGATGGGGAATTCATAGCAATTACATAAATGAAAACATCTAGTGGCTAGATTTAGGGCCCATCATTGCAGGCTTCCAAAAGAAGTCTTGGTGTATAGCTATCAGTTGAGGCAGGGGCAGTGGAACACCTTTTTGGTTGGAGGGGCTAAACAAATCAATCTCCAACCCTACTCCAAACTCTCTGATGCTGATACTGTGTTTGAGCAAATTGGTGGGGCCATGGCTCCTGTGGCCCACCCCTTTCCACTGCCTGTGAGTTGAGGATTGATGCAGAATGACTGAACTAAAATTGAAAGGAAATATAAAATAAGGGGAAAATCCATAGAGAATTGTATACAAAGGCTTCTGTTGCAGATCACCTTCACGTTTCACCTCACCTGCTCCGGTCCATTCACGTGAACTGCTTCTCCCTTCCCTCCCCTACGCACGCCCGTTTAGAACTCACCCGTCACTCTGCCTTTTTCTTCCTGGCCCTGGAACTCATTGCTCTACACACTCTGTTCTGAACTGTCTTTCTCTCTACTACTACTACTGAGCATTTGCATAGCGCTACAAGTCATACGCAGCTCTGCACAGACATGTAAGAGACAGTCCCTGTTCATCAGCGCTTACAATCTAGACAAGACAGACAACATAGAAGGTGTAGGCAGGGATAAAACAAGGGGGAAAAGAAAAAGGAGATCAGGTGAGTCAAGATCCAAAAGCAGCAGCGAAGAGGTGAGTTTTCAGCCTGGATTTGGTTAGAGAAGGCGCCTGGCGTAGAGACACAAGTAGTTTGTTCCAGGAGTAAGGCGCAGCAAGGTGAAAGGAGCGAAGTCTGGAGTTAGCAATAGAAGAGAAGGGCACAGATAGAAGCAGTTTGCCAGAAGAGTGGAGTTCCCAAGGGGGGTTGTAAGGAGAGATAAGAGAGGAAAGGTAGTGAGGAGTTGCAGAGTGAATGCATTTATAGGTCAGTAGAAGTTTGAACTGGATGCGGAAACGGATATGGAGCCAATGAAGTGATTGAGAAGAGGAGTAATATGGGCATGACGAGGCTGGCGGAAGATTAGCCGCGCAACAGAGTGCTAAACAGATTGAAGGGGAGAGAGATGATTCAAAGGGAGACCAGCAAGGAGTAGGTTACAGTAGTTAAGACGGGAGGAGTGGCCTAGTGGTTGGGGCAGTTACCTCAGGCTGGAAGGTCGGGGGTTCAAATACCACTAGAGGACAGCAACCTTAGGCCAGAAGGACTGGGGTTTCTAGTCCCACAGGTACTCCTTGTGGTCTTGGGCACGCCACTTAACCCTCCATTGCCCATGTTCCCTGTAAGTATTAGCGTATGTGTCTCATATCCCCTCGTGTTAAATGCATCCCCCAATTGTGTTGTGACCACTTTGATTGAAGGATAAGGTGGTATACAAAACTGTCTAAATAAATAAATAAATAATTAAGGGGTGGATAAGCATCTTAGTAGTGTGTTCAGAAAGGAAAGGGTGGATTTGCTGATGTTATAGAGAAAGAAACGGCAGGTCTTAGCTATCAGATGGATGTGTGTGGAAAAAAAGAGAGGAGTCAAAGACAACCCCAAGATTGTGGGCCGAGGAAACAGGAAGGAGTACAGAGTTATCCACAGAGACTGAGAAAGGAGGAAGAGGAGGGGAGGTTTTAGGGGGAAAGATAAGAAGTTCAGTCTTGGCCATGTTCAATTTCAAACAGCGGTGAGACATCCAGGCAGCAATGTCAGAAAGGCAGGCAGAGATCCGGGTCTGGATTGCCGGAGAGATTTCAGGCGTAGAGAGGTAGATGTGGGGGGAGTCAGCATACAGATGGTACTGAAAGCCATGGGAAGAGATAGGCGCTCCAAGGGACTGGGTATAGAGAGAGAAAATGAGCGGATCCAAGACAGATCCTTGGGGTACACCAACTGGGAGCAGGATAGCAGAGGAGGAGGAGGAGGAGCCACCAGAACACACACTAAAAGAGCGATGGGAGAGATAGGAGGAGAACCAGGATAGTACAGAGCCCTTAAAACCAAGTGAGGACAGGGTATCGAGGAGAAGGTTGTGGTCAACAGTGTCGAAAGCAGCAGAGAGGTCAAGAAGGATGAGGACAGAATAAAGGCCCTTGGATTTTGCCAGGAACAAGTCACTGGAGACATTGGCAAGAGCTGTTTCAGTAGAGTGTAAAGGACAAAAGCCAGACTGTAAAGGATCCAGGAGGGCATGAGAGGAGAGGAAGTATAGGCAGCGGTGGTGAACTGCATGTTCAAGTAGTTTAGAAATGAAGGGAAGGAGGGAGATGGGTCGATAATTTGAAGGACAGGTGGGATCAAGTGAGGGTTTCTTGAGGAGAGGTGTGACCACAGCATGCTTGAAGTCTGCAGGGACTGTTGCAGTGGAGAGCGATAGGTTGAGAATATGAGAGATGGAAAGGACAACAGTGGAGGAGATGGGGCTTAGAAGATGGGTGAGGATAGGATCAGAGGAGCAGGTGGTGAGTTTGGAGGAAGAAAGAAGGTGTGCAGTTTCCTCTTCAGAGATCACAGGAAAGGAAGAGAGGGCAGAAGAGGTAGGGGGGGAAAGTTGGGAGTGAAGAGGGGGAGGAGGGGGAGTAGCTGACTTTGTGGGGAATTGGAGGGTGATCTTGTGGATTTTGTCATGGAAATAGTCAGCCAGGGTTTCGGCAGAAAGGGAAGGAGGGATCAGAGGCAGAGGCACTTTGAGGAGAGAGTTGAGAGTAGTAAAGAGACGGCGAGGATCAGAGGCAAGAAAGTTAGTCAGATGGACATAATAGTCTTGTTTGGCAAGAGCTATGGCTGACTGGAAAGAGACAAGCATGAATTTGAAGTGTAGAAAGTCTACAAGGGAGGAGTAGCCTAGTGGTTGGGGCAAGGTACTTCAGGCCAGAAGGTCGGGAGTTCAAATCCCACTAGAGGACAGCAACCTTGGGCCGGAAGGACTGGGGTTTCTAGTCCCACAGGTGCTCCTTGTGGTCTTGGGCAAGCCACTTAACCCTTCATTGCCCATGTTCCCTGTAAGTATTAGTGTATGTGTCTCATATCCCTGCGTGTTAAATGTATCTCCCAATTGTGTTGTGACCGCTTTGATTGAAGGATAAGGCGGTATACAAAACTGTCTAAATAAAATAAATAAATAAAATAAATACAAGGGAGGGGGCTTTGAGCCAAGCACACTCAGCAGAATGGGCACAGGAATGTAGATAGCAGGTAGTGGATGAAAGCCAGGGCTGGAGTGCAGAACGTCTCACAAGACGTGGCATGCGGAGTGAGAGCATCCAGAGCAGAGGAGAGTGCGGCATTATAGGAAGTTAATGGTTAAGGCACTTGATATACCGCCCTTCTATGTTGTATATCAGAGCGTTTTACAACTTATGCTAACAGGCACTGCCTCATCAACAGACTTCGATGACATAGTGGAAGAAAGAGATGAAGAAATAGTGGAAGAGGGAACCAAGGGATCAATAGCATGAAGATTGCTAAAACGTTTGAAGGAGACGGGATGAGGTTGAGGCAGCGGGTGATGAAGATTAAAGCTTAAAAGGTGATGGTCAGATAAGGGAAGAACTGAGTTACAGAAGTTCGAGGGTAAGCAACTAGAGAAAAATATCAGGTCAAGGCAGTGGCCATGCTGGTGAGTGGGGGCAGTGGAACAAAGTTATAGGTCAAATGAGGAGGTAAGGGAGAGGAGCTTTAAAGCATAAGGATCAGAGGGGTTATCAACATGAATGTTAAAATCCCCAAGAATAAGAATGGGGGAAGAGGAATCCAGAAGGAAGGAAAGCCACGAGTCAAAGTCAATGAGAAAGGTAGAAGCAGACTTGTCAGGAGGTCGATAAATAACAGCTACCCGGAGAGGAAGTGGAGTGAAAAGGCGGATGGAGTGGACTTCAAAAGAGAGAAAGGAGTGAGACTGAGGCAGCAGGAGGGGTTGGAATTGGCAGGAGGGAGAAAGTAGAAGCCCAACACCACCACCACGGCCAGTGGGATGAGGCGTGTCGGAGAACTGATAACCCCCATGACAGAGAGCAGCAATAGATGCAGTATCATCTGGGAGGCGCCAGGTCTCAGTTAGAGCAAGAAGATGTAGAGCATTAGAGAGAAAGAGATCATGAGTAAAAGCAAGTTTATTAGATACAGAGTGTGCGTTCCACAAGGCAGATGAGAAAGGGAGAGTGGAAGGGGAAAGGAGAGGGATATGAATAAGATTAGACATATTGCGTGAAGAGCTGCATTCAAGACTCACCTATTTCATCTTGCCTATGACCTCTACCCCCATCTTCCACCCTCCCTCCTGAGAGTGTCTCTCCTTTCTTTCCTGTTATCTGAACCTCTCCATCTGCCTCTACTTATATTCTATCCTCTGCCTCTGCCTCTCCTCTCCTCTTTCCTGTCTAGAAAATGGTGTTCTTTTCATCATTTCCTCTTGTAGCCGACTTTGATGCTTTTGCTTGGGCGGTATATCAAGCGACGAAATAAAGATAAAGATCAACAGGAACCTTTAGGGTAAAAAAAAATCATGAAAATGTTTTGCTATAGCTATTTGCTGAGAAATATTGTTGCCTTGAATTTCTCTTCTCTCAAGCCCTCCTCGATCCATTTCAATCTGGCTTTTGTCCCTTACACTGTACTGAAACGGCCCTTGCTAAAGTCTCTAGCGACTTGTTCCAAAGGCCTTTACTCAGTCCTCATTCTTCTTGACCTTTCTACTGCTTTTGATACTGTTGACAACCACCTTCTCCTTGATACATTGTCCTCACTTGATTTTAGGGGCTCTGTACTGTCCTGGTTCTCTTCTTATCTCTCCCATCGCTCCTTCAGTGTCTGTTCTGGCGGTTCCTCCTCTACTGCTATCCCTCTCTCAGTTGGTGTACCCCAGGGATCTGTTCTAGGCCCTCTCCTTTTCTCTCTCTACACCCATTCCCTTGGTGCTCTCATCTCCTCCCATGTATCATTTTTAAGCTGATGACTCTCAGATCTATCTATCTACACCTGATGTTTCTCTTGCACTCCAGGCCTATATATCTGCCTGTCTATATGGCATTGCTGCCTGGATGTCTGACTGCCATTTGAAATTGAACATGGCCAAAACAAAACTACTTATTTTCCCCCAAACCCTCTTCCCCCCCCCCCCCTTCCTCCCTTCTCTATCACTGTTGATAACACACTTCTGCTTCCTGTTTCCTCAGTGTGCAATATTGGAATCATCTTCAACTCTTCCATCTCCTTCTCCACACATAGTCAACAGATAGCAAAAAGCTGTCGTTTCTTTCTCTACAATATTAAAAAAAATTCACCCCTTCCTTTCTGAACACACTACTAAAACACTTATCCACTCTCTAGTCACTTGTCGCCTCAACTATTGCAACCTCCTCCTTGCTGGTCTCCCTCTGAGTCATCTTCTCTCCTTCAATCTGTTCAAAATCTCTGCTGCGCGGTTAATCTTCCACCTGTCCTAATATACTCATATAACCCCTCTTCTCAAATCACTTCATTGACTTCCCTTCCATTTCCATATCCAATACAAACTTCTTCTGGCCTATAAGTGCATTCATTCTATTGCTCCTCACTACTTTTCCTCTCTTCTCTCTCCCTACACCCCTCCTCATGAACTCCGCTCTTTCTCTGGCTTGCTTCTCTCTATGCCCTTCTCTTCAGCAGCCAATTACAGATTTTGATCCTTTCACCTTGCTGCTCCTTATGCCTAGAACAAACTTCCTGTATATCGGGTTTCATCTCTCCACTTTTTGAAATCCATGCTAAAGGCTCACCTTTTTTCCGGCCATTTTTGGATCTTAATCCTTTGTTCTTCTGTTTCATTACCCTTCCCTACTGTACACTTGTTCTCATCTATTGTACTGTCTGATTAGAATGTAAGCTCTGATGAGCAGGGACCGTCTTTTATATGTCTGTACAGTGCTGCGTATGCCTTATAGCACTATACAAATTATTAATAGTAGTAGTATTGTATGAATGTCTGCTGTCTGCATTGTCAAAATAAATCAATATTTATTAAGATGTGTTAACCAGGTAATATACTGTACATTACTGCACATTAGCTTGCATCAATGCAACTTTTACATATACCGCAAGCTCCGTGATTCTCACTGGGGCCTGTTTACTAAATGTGGAGATAATTCTGTTAAAGCTTTTTCATGTGTATATGCCATTCTTTAAAACACAGGCCAGACAGCAGTTCAGGGAAAACAAAAGCAGTTTTTATTCTGTCCCAGCTTGTTAAACCTCTGCCAAGCAAAACCCAGAACAGACAGCAATTCAGTGAAAATAAAATCAGCTTTACTTTTGTCTCAGCTTGTTAATCCTCCACAAGCTGGTTCTCCCGACCCTTCCTCCAGCTCCAGTTAAAGTTCCTACCTCAGAACTCCTTTGTATGGCTTGCCTTGGAAGGACTTCTGCCTCCATGGGCCTCTCTCCCTCCTGTAGTCTGCTGGGTTCTTAACCTCTCCCTGTGAGCCATGTCCTCCCAGCCATGAACTCTGGGCTGCAGACTCTCTTAAAGGGGACTGTTGATATTCCCTTTGGAGAGGGACAGGTAACATTCTATAGACCCCATCACACCCTCTTTGAGAGTAATTTTATATCTCCAGGAACAAGCAGGAATAAGTCCTCACATATGGGTACGTCGGAACCGACGGAGCCTGCGCGGGAAAGCTCCCCAGCTTCCCAGAAAGGAAGCTTTTGGGGCCTCCCACTGCACATGCGCGCTGCCTTCCCGCCTTCCTGACCAGCTCTCCTCAGTTTCTCTTTTTCCGCGGAGCCAGCAGGTCGTGTTCCTGTCACCGCTGAAGAAATTGTTATTTTAGTTTCTTTCTTTAGACCGCGTACCTGCCTTCCCCATACCGAAACCGGTACCGCCGGTCTCTCTTTTCTTTTCTTTCTTAAAAAAAAAAAAAAAAAGCTTTTATTTTTTAGCACAACTTGGTGACTTCTGTTAGGCCTCAGGCCTACACAAAATCTCCTCATGGAGAAACCAGCTCCTGGTTTCAAGAAGTGTACCAAGTGTAGTGCTGTTATTTCTGTTACAGACACCCATGACTGGTGTCTTAAATGTTTGGGGCCTGACCACTCCATTCCGGACTGCCCATCCTGCTCCCAGATGTCTAAACGTGGTTTGCAGAACCGGGCCAACAAATTCCATGTGCTGTTTGCTTCAGATAATCCAGCATCACAGTCATCTAGGTCTTCCTCTCCGGATGGATCTCAGGTAACCAAACCTTCTTCGGGCAGGTCCTCAAAGAGCAAATCTCCTTCAAAGCATCGAGAGGCTCTCAATTTTGAATCTGAGGACCATGCCCCAGCCAAACAACCCCGGCGGGAAGCTCTGGCTTCCAAAGCACCATCTATGGGGTTACAGGTTGACATCGATGGCACAGCCTCGACCGATCACCTGTTAGACTGCTCTGGGGTACCGGCCCATGCCGGTACCGACATCCAGGCAGCAGTGGCGTCTATGGGCAATACTGTCCAGACCATGCAGCAGGCCGTTCTGGCTTTCATTAACGCTGCAACGCCCTCGGTACCGCATCTAGCGGTTCCGGGTCCGGTTCCGGTACTGTCTTCCATACCGGAACCGAGACCATCGTCTTCCAAACGCAGATCGGTTCCGCATGCCAGATCCGGGTTTTCACCCGATACCGATCCCATACCCGGTACGCCCGATGTCGATACCGATCGGTATGCGTATCGTGCGTTGGAAGCAAATAGAGGATACTCTGATTCTTCTGAGGATTTTGACTCCTCTGATGACTCTGATGAGCTATCTCTAGTTCTTCCTGAAGAGCCTTCTTCCCCAAAGAGGAGAATGTCTCCACCAGAGGATTTGTCCTTTCAAGACTTCATTATAGAAGTAGCTAAAGGACTTTCTATTACCACATCCTCTGAAAAAGAACCTAGATCAAAGAAATTGGATATTTTAGGATACCCTAAGGTTCCTAAAGAGGCAGTCACCCTGCCTATCCATGAAATCCTTCAAGAACACTTGATGGACTTATGGGAGGCTCCTCTAACGTTGTCTCCTCATTCCCGTAGGTTGGACACCATGTACCGGGTCCCTCCTTCTCCTGGTTTTCAAAAAACTCCGCTGCCTCACCATTCCATTGTGATGAAGTCTGCGCTGAAAAAGATTAAGAGTACCAAAAGGCACTCTTCTACCCCTCCAGGGCGGGAATGTAAGACCCTAGACTCTTTTGGTAGGAAAATCTTCCAGGCTAGTATGCTTATAGCCAGGATTAATTCATACAGTCTGTATATGGGCATGTTTCTAAGGGAACTTGCCCTAAAGGTACGGCATTTTGCCTCCTTTATCCCTGAGGATAGAAAGGAGGAGTTCATTTCTCTGGTGAAACAGCTTCTAGATGTTTCTAAGTTCTCCAACAGAGCAGCTTTTGATTCCTTTGAGGGTGCCGGTAGAGCTTTGGGCATTGCTATTGCAGCCCGACGACTTGCTTGGCTCCAGGCCTCTGACCTAGAACCCTGGGTCCTGGATGGCTTACGGAATCTGCCCTGTACAGGTGAGAACTTATTTGGTAAAGACTGGCAAATTAAAGCCACTCAAATGGACGCAGAAAATGCTACATTAGATAGACTTTCTAAGTCTACCTCTACTCCTGCCAAGAAAAAGTCTTTCAAGAGGCCTTACTACAAGAAGGCCAGATTTTCCACAAATACTGGCCAACAATCTTCTCAGCCTCGCTTTGCTGCTAAACGTCAGCAACCTAAACAGGCAAGGTCAAAGCCTGCAGCGTCTGCCACTCCTCAGCAGGCTCAACCCCCTCAGGGGTTTTGACTTGCCCCTAGAGAACTTAACATTTCTGGCTCTAGAACAACCAGAGCCCCTCACCATTCCCGGAAGGTTAGCTCACTTTGCTCCCAGATGGGGGCAAATTACATCAGAGCACTGGACCCTCTCTATCATCAGAGAGGGCTACAAACTTCATTTTTCCAACCTTCCTCCACATACCATGGTGAGGCACTTCAATTCTCCCCCATCTCTCCTGGATCTGTTGGGTCAGGAAATCTCTTCTCTCCTTTCCCAAGGGGCAATAGAAGAGGTTCCTCTTCTTCAACAAGGGACAGGATTCTACTCCCCTTATTTTCTCATACCAAAGAAGACAGGGGGATTCAGACCTATCCTAGATCTGAGAGAATTGAACAAATTTCTGTACAAGGAGAAATTCAAAATGCTTTCTCTAGGAGTGGCCTAGTGGTTGGGGCAAGGTACTTCAGGCCGGAAGGTCGGGGGTTCAAATCCCACTAGAGGACAGCAACCTTGGGCCGGAAGGACTGGGGTTTCTAGTCCCACAGGTGCTCCTTGTGGTCTTGGGCAAGCCACTTAACCCTCCATAGCCCATGTTCCCTGTAAAATAGTTATCTCCACGTTATAATGCCCTGTTCAATGTAATTTCAGTTTGTTCAATGTAAACCGCACTGATGCAGAATAGCGCGGTATATAAGAGAATGTAAATAAATAAATAAATTCTCCTTCCATACCTTCAGAGTCAGGATTGGCTTTGTTCTCTAGATCTCAAGGATGCGTACACACATATACTCATCCACCCATCCCACAAAAAATATCTAAGATTTCTGTTTCAGGGAAAACATTTCCAGTACAGAGTACTTCCCTTCGGTCTAGCCTCTGCTCCAAGAGTGTTCACCAAATGCATGGCAGTTGTTGCCGCATTTCTAAGAGGTCTGGGAATTTTTGTATTCCCATATCTGGACGACTGGCTCATCCGAGCTCCATCTCAGTCAGAGGCCCAGATTTCCCTGGACCGCACAAGGCACATTCTGCAGTATCTGGGACTGGTGGTAAACCTTCCCAAGTCTCAACTTATCCCTACTCAGTCTCTGGAATTCATAGGGGCCCAGTTGGACACCACCACTGCAAGGGCCTACCTACCTCAAGTCCGGGGCCAACGTCTGGTGTGCTTGGCCTCCCAAGCTCAGTCCAGCAGTCACTTGACAGCCAGAGAAATGCTGCAACTTCTGGGCCACATGGCCTCCACGGTTCACGTGGTGCCCTACGCTCGTCTTCATATGAGAGCAGCTCAATGGACCTTGGCCACCCAGTGGACTCAAGCATCAGGAGCGCTCTCCGACCAAATCCTCACCTCAAAGCGTCTGTTTTGGTCCCTCCAATGGTGGATGTCCACCAAGAATCTGTTGTTGGGGGCCCCCTTCCAACCTTTGTTGCCCCAAGCAACCCTCACAACAGATGCCTCCCAAACAGGGTGGGGAGCCCATCTACAATCCCTCTCCACTCAGGGTACTTGGTCTCCACAGGAGACCACCCTTCACATCAACCTCCTGGAACTGCGAGCAATCTTCTTTGCCCTCAAAGTCTTCCATACCCTCCTTGTCAACCTGACCGTCCTAGTTCAGACAGACAATCAGGTGGCCATGTTCTACGTAAACAAACAAGGAGGGACAGGCTCTCTGTCGCTTTGCAACGAAGCTCTCAGATTATGGGCCTTCCCCAGAGAGCATCAAATTCATCTTCTGGCAGTATATCTTCCAGGGGTTCAAAACTCTCGGGCAGACAGACTCAGTCGAGTTCTGCTTCCACACGAATGGTCCCTACATATGGACCAGATAGGCAGAATCTTTCAGGAATGGGGAACCCCGGACATAGACCTCTTTGCAAGTCCGTGGAATGCCAAACTTCCCTGGTTCTGTTCCAGGACTCCGTGTCAGGGAGCTCAGGCCAACGACGCCTTTCTCCTGCATTGGGGTCAGGAATTCCTATATGCCTTTCCACCCATTCCTTTGATTCCCAAGACTCTCTTCAAACTCCAGAGGGATCACGGATCGATGATCCTCATAGCTCCACGCTGGCCACGCCAAGTGTGGTTCCCTCTACCTCTGCATCTCTCCCAGGGACCCTCCCTGGACCTGGGAGCGGCACCAGACCTTCTGTCTCAGGAGGAGGGGACTTTGTGGCACCCAAACCCCAAGTCCCTACACCTCAGAGCTTGGTTACTGAAGGCCTAAGCCTTCATGACTTCAATCTTTCTCAACCAGTGAAAGATATCCTTCATGCCTCTAGGAAACCCTCCACGAGGCGTTCCTATGCTTTCAAATGGAAACGCTTTTCCATTTGGTGTGCTCAACAGGGTCCTGACCCTCTAGCACTTCCTTTGAATTCTCTATTAGACTATCTCCTGCATCTTTCTAATGCAGGCCTTAAGACGAATTCAGTACGAGTCCATTTGAGTGCTATTGCAGCATCTTTAAAACCTATAAATGGACAACCTGTCTCCTCTCATCCTCTTATTGCAAGGTTCATGAGAGGCCTGACTCTAACTAAGCCTCCCATCCGACCTCCTCCGGTAGCATGGGATTTGAACCTAGTTCTAGGTCAGCTTATGAAGCCACCGTTTGAACCGTTGGTTTCTACCTCCTTGAAATTTCTTTCCTGGAAGGTCCTTTTCCTTATTGCAGTCACTTCGGCTCGCCGCATCAGTGAACTACAGGCCTTAGTGGCTCATCCACCTTATGCTAGGTTTCATCATGATAAGGTGGTCCTCAGGACGAATTCCCACTTTATGCCCAAAGTGGTCTCGCCTTTTCATCTTAATCAAGAGGTATATCTACCTGTCTTTTTTCCGGCTCCTCATGCATCCAGTGCAGAGAGGAGCCTTCATACTTTAGATTGTAAAAGAGCTCTTGCCTTTTACCTCAACAGGACTCAGCCACATCGAAAGTCTTCCCAACTTTTTGTGGCTTTTGATCCTTCTCATTTGGGACTTCCAGTCTCCAAACGTACACTTTCCAATTGGATTGCTCAGTGTATTTCCTTTGCTTACCAGAGTAAAAACATTTCTCTGGAAGGCCATGTCACAGCTCACAATGTGAGAGCCATGGCCACTTCTATGGCTCATCTTCACTCTGTAGCCATAGATCAGATCTGTCGAGCCGCCACCTGGGCCTCGGTTCATACCTTCACAGCCCATTACTGTTTGGACAAGGACTCCCGCCGGGATGCCTTGTTTGGTCAGGCTGTCCTCAAACACCTGTTCCATACTTGAACAACTCCTGCCCACCTTCCCAGGATGGATGCCTGAGATCCATACGAAGATGGCGAACCCTTGGAAGGGGATCTCCCAGGCATCTTAGCTAGGGAGTCCCCATATGTGAGGACTTATTCCTGCTTGTTCCTGGAGATAGCACAGTTACTTACCTGTAACAGGTGATCTCTGGGAACAGCAGGAATTAGTCCTCACAACCCACCCACCTCCCCTAGGAGTTGTATCTTCTATCTATCTTCCTTTCCTCTCTCTATTGTCTCAGCTATAAACTCGAACTGAGGAGAGCTGGTCAGGAAGGCGGGAAGGCAGCACGCATGTGCAGTGGGAGGCCCCAAAAACTTCCTTTCTGGGAAGCTGGGGAGCTTTCCCGCGCAGGCTCCGTCGGTTCCGACGTACCCATATGTGAGGACTAATTCCTGCTGTTCCCAGAGATCATCTGTTACAGGTAAGTAACTGTGCTATACTCCTGTATTAACCATGTAATCGCAAGCCCTGTGCAGATTTTTCCTTCAGTTGCTTTTGCATAGGTCAACTGAACATCACAGCTGGTGACAGACCCGAATGCACAGACACAGCACCCAGTGCCTAAATAATTTAACACAAGAGGCAATTGCCTTTTTCTAAATCTGGGTCCGCCTGCAAAATGCATCAGGATAGGTGTTAAGTAATCAGGACAGACCCATAATAATCTCAGGGTCAGTGACGCTGAAGATTCCTGAAGCACTATGACCTCTTGAAATGATTCTGTTACCAGTGATGTCCTAGGGCACAACAGGAGCTCCTCCAGAAATGGAATCAAGAATGGTATTAAGAGGTGACGAATATACATCAAAATAAAACATTGGAGCAGAAGGAATTTAAAAAAATCCAGCATAGATTTCCATTTCTGTGTTTTCAAGGTTCATAAAATTGAGGCAAAGTTGTTTTATGGTGCTTCCTCTTTGAGATTCTTACCATGTCATATTTCAAAAGAGCTTATAGTTAAATATTCGTACCTACAAACCCAAACATTTGTAGGTGTCAAGTCTGTATTCTGATGAACTATTGCCACTTTCACAGGAAAGCCAAGCATAGGTAAGGGTATGGTCAATGCTGAGTTGACCTGGACTAAGTTTGCTGAAGTCTGACATTCGAAGGACGAAGCATAAAGCCTTCTCCAACATTCCAACCAATTAAGAAAATTCCTAAATTTTCATGACTCTCTGTGCATATTGGATTTGATCCAAGGTTGGGTCTAATGACCTTTTTTATTAATGCAAAAAAGTGCACACGGTATAGCAAATTCTAGTTTAGAAGAGGAGATTGTTGAGTTTTTAAATAAAGCCCTTGGTATGTATTATTAAAGGACTCTTCCTATGAGATGTACAAATACTACAAAATAGAACAGACTGCATATTTCAAGAATATCATAGCAGATGTCGCACATGCATTCTTGTTTATAAATATTGTTACAGTCTAGTAGCCATATCGGTTAATAAAAGAAATGAAATCTTAACGGTACTAAAGAATAACTTAGAGGTTGTGAAGGTCCCTGTTCCACATCTCGTATATTATAACATTATTTGACTGTTCTTACTTTACTACAATTATAAGTTCAACAAGCTGCTGAGAAACTACCAAGCATAGGTTAAGGAGCTCTATTCACCAAAAGCTATCAACACAACTTCAATTCTTCGTTCAAATTTTGAATGGGGTTAGTAAAGCATTCTTAGCATTAAAAGCACCATGGATTTTTATAACTTGGGGGGGGGGGGGGTTAAGTTACTGATATTTTTCTTGTGTCATGCCTCCCCCCGGAACCTCAATCAAAATTAAGAAGGGCTGGGGTGGAGCGGCAATTAGATGACAGTTATGCCCTAGAACTGTTTTTTCAACTCCTAATCCAATATCATCGTTTTCACTCTAATTCTGTTTCCATGCAAAAGCAGCCTGGAGACCAAGACAGGAAGTAGAAAACCAATATTAGAATAAAATATGTAGTTGAAATGGAGTTGCTGCAGCTGTATAACTAACATCCAAAGTTAACAAATAGAGAAGAGATTTTTCAGTGCATTTTAGAACTTCAACCTTAATTTAACCTTTGCCATTACTTGATGATTGTGACTCTTCCCCCTCTCCCCTCCTCCCGGGGCTGTGAATGGTACCTATGCAATTTCTAGAACGCCAGTTGCCAAGGCAGCAGAACACCTGAGCTGGGAATCGCACTTGGCCTCCTTAGCATAGCACATTTCTAATTTTTGGTAAATGCCTGCATCATTCTTTCTGCACTGTGATTTGCTTTTTGTCAACCCTGAAGTTTAGTCAGAGACTAGTTTTGGTATCATGCTATTAAGATGATAGAGGAGGAACTGAATTTCGGCATTTTTTAAATTTTATTTTTATTTGGGCCTGCTCCACCTGCAGAGGTGGTACACTCGGGCCAGGGACGGAGGCAGACAAAATGGCAGCCGCTTTAATGCCAACAAGTGTTCCCCTAAGTCCCTAGAAAGACCATCTGGAGAATGGTGGGATCAACACAGAGGATAGATAGAAGGGGCAAAAAAAAATTAAAATGCTTTTTACCGATTGATCTACTACTAATGAAAACATAAACATCAACTGAAAGTAAGTTTCCTTCAGTGGATTATTAATGAGTTAGTATCTTGATGATCATGAATGTCACTGGCAAATTAGGCTATATTGGATATGATTTTAGTGGCGCAAATCTACTACTGTTGTGAGATGTACTTGATGTGCAGACATTCCTAGCACAAGCAGATCCTCTAAGGACCGATCGGTACTAAAGCTTTTTCATGCAAGCTGAAACAAAATGCAACAGGTGACATGCAGCTTTCCTTCTGCTCCCACAGGGCGAGGCGTGATGAAATGGCCATGCTGGTCTGTTGTCGGGAAGGTGCGTTGGGTAGGCTACAAGGACTGAATACAATGCTTCTAGCTAGATGAGTGAAACATCAGATGAGGCCTAGGAGTAGCCGGTGATTCTAGAATAAGGTGGAAGAAAAGAAGAAGATTAATCAGAAGAACAGTGAATGGAGCACCTTATTTAAGTACCGTGGCGTAAAGAGAACCCACACAGAGAAATTCTGCTAATAGTTGCTATGTTCATTCAGTGCCATTATTATCATTAGTCCATTTTTCCCCTATACACAGAATGGAGGGAGATTGAACCTTAGTAAATCAGGCCCTAAGAATTCTGCTGTACAACTCAAGCTATCGATTGTTGAAAATCTGCTATTAAGTTTATATCATCCTATTTTATGGCAACTTAATTCTAAGATTTTTTCTAGGCTGCTGCCTGTGAAAGAAAGGCCAAGGACTGGTTTGAGGAACAGGAAGTGATGATAAACCATAATCCCATCATTCCAATAGCAAAAATCTGGATCCTTCAGTTTCTAGCACAACAGTATTCGACCCAGTCTTTGGGCCCCCCAACTAGTCAAGCTTTCAGTCTATCCCTAACAAAAATGCATGAGAGAGAGTTGCATACATTGAAGGTGCTGCATGCAAATATCTCATGCATATTCATTAGGGATATCATAAAAGTCCAACAAACTGAGGGGAGGGGGGATTTTGCACAGATAACCCAGCAGCGCATCTCACCAACAGTCCAGTATCCATAAGAACCAATCTTCTCTTACTTCTCCTGCGCTATCACAGTTTGCTCAGTCTGTTATCTGATTTTCTGCTACTGCATTACTGGACGTGCACAGCACAAATTTACTTTGGAGCTTACAGTCTAATCAATAAAGATAGGATACATTAGTGATTTTCAGGAAATTAGTGTAATACAGTAAATATAGTTAAAAAGAGACTGCTTTGATCAGGAAAAGACCGAGTTTGATGTGAAAGCAGCCTGTCCGAGTGACACTGAAAGGATAATTTTCTAAGTGACCTAGGTTCTTAACCATGTAGTTGGGTGGCCAGATTCCTGGGTTTGAATATCGGCCCAAACAGAGCAGTTAAATATAGCTGCATTGATTCATAATGTGTGATTATACTTTAGTCCGAAGAAGCATTTCCAAGGAGAAAACTACATACACCTATATAGTTTGAAATTTCATTATACATATTTTCTCCCACAAAGCCCTATCAACACAAATAGCAAGGACAAAATATATGACTACTTTTGCAACCATCTGTCCTTAGTTAATTTTAAAAAAGAAATTTGGCATTTGAGCTCCCTGTAAAATATTTTAAAAAAGCAAAAATAACCTTTTCTTAACCATCCATGCCTTCCGTCAGATCTTTCTTGTTCCTAAATTGTCCAAGAGCCCTGGTCTGGGTCATAAACAGTTAAGCCAGCATGGAATTGACAGCTATGGCATCCTTCATTTGCATATCATGACGACATGAGAGTACGTTCTGCTAGAGACATGCATACCTAGGGGGTTCTTTTGTTTCATTTCAGGTGGGGGGGGGAAGGGGTTCCAGGGTTTTTTGTTTATTTAGGTTTTTTCCCCATTTAAATGCTCATTAGAGGAGTAGTTGAGTGGTTAGGCAGCAACCTGGGATCAGAATCTCACCGACTCTCCTTGTAGCCTTGGGCAGGTCACTTAACCGTCCATTGCCTCTGGTACAAGCTTTGATGGTAAACCCTCTGGGGACCTAACGCATATTCCTAATGTCTGCATTTTAACTAGCGGGCTTGGGATCCAGTAGCTACAGTGCCGACTTTCAAGCGATTTAGCCAGCCAACTTGGGGGGCTAGTCAGCTAAACCCCTACTGTTTAAAAACAAAATGTACCCCGTTTTTCAAAGATCAAATTTCATTGCCTAAAAAAATGGCTTCCTCGGGAGTGGCAATGGGATCTGGGAGGGAATTTAGGCAGCTAATGCTGATTTTGAGCACTCGTTGCCTAATTTAAGAAACAAAAACTAGGCAAATCAAATGCAAGGTAAATCCTAGATTTAACAATTTTGTGACTAAAAATCAACTCAGTCAGCCAAAATCAGGCTTTGAAAATCTACCCATATCGACCTCCATTTATTTTCTGCTTTACAAACATTAGAGTCCTTGACTTGTTGGCTAACGAACAATAAGATGTGTCTGAAAAAAATTACAAGTAGATTATAAAATGAAAGAGCATTAAGGAAAAAATCAGCAAAATGCACTTTGACCATGTTTGTTAGAGCTTAACGTGTACCACCTTCGGCTGAACGGTATTTAGTGCATACTAATTTCCATTAGCTCCTGCTAAGCTTTAGTAAACGTGGGCCATAGGAACTTTGTTTCCTGCGGAGGAGAAATAAGCTAATGGTTGTGGCACTGAAAACTGAGTCAGGAGAAATCCTAGTGTGCAAATTCGTGTTTATCTCCTCTTCCACTCTGATAAATTTCATTTCTGTTTATGCAACCATCACTTCCACCGAGAGTCATTCCATGTATCCACCACCTCTTCTGTGATGAAACATTTCCCAGTGTGATTCCTTAGAGCCTCTTAACTGTGACATCTTCTAGATCATTCTTTCCCCCCAAAAAGGTTAACTACAGATCCTATGTCTGATCTTGAACATCTGTAATTGAATATCAGCTTGCCTTCTCCTCTTTCTTTTGACTTTGGAAGCTTTCATACAGACCAGATGTCAAAGATATATTGCTAGACTTCCCATCTAGAAGAGAATGTGTGTCTGATTTTTTGAAATCTATGCAGATTTTACGATAATTCAGTTTGGTGGTCGTCCTACTCACATAGCAGGCCAGAGTCTAAAGCTAGATTTTTTTTTTTTCTCCAGAGAAATTTTTTTAACAAAATGGACTTGATTCCAGCTACTATTCAATCAGTTTAAAATTGTTTGTTATAAAATGTTTATTATAAACAGAATGTGACCCCTGAAGATTCCTTAATGGCTGTGATTCTCCACTATCTGAGTTACAGAATCACTCCAAGGATATGTTGGTAAGCCGTTGATCTCAATTGCTCCTCTTAAAATGTGTCTGACTATATTTTCTAAATACGCCCCATATTGCTCAAAGAACCTGTCAAAATTGTACCGAATTAGACATGGGGGGGGGGGGGGTGTCTTGTGCTAGTTGGCAGCTTGTGTGTGGCATGCACTAAAATCATACCTTGGACATGGGCTACCAACTAGCATGAGGCCATGAGAGTTAGCAAAGGCTGAATCCCATGCTAGCTGTGCATCTGGTGTGAAGGACGCGAGAGGGCAGGTTAGGGGGTGGAGAGTGGGCACGCTAAGCTCTGTGCAGTTAGCGCAAGGTACACACCGCATGCTGTGTCCCATGTGATTAACATGGGTTCACCTAACACCATCTCAAAGGGTGGGGTTCAGTGCACCTGCGCCAATGTGCGCAATAGGGGACAGGCTTCACATAAACTGCCAGATAAGTGCTTTCCCCATCCCCAATACTTAACGCAGTGGTGTTGCCCCTAACGCACCATTGTTTTGTAGCTATTGGCGCATTAGATGCAATGCCTTAGCGCTCTTTAGTAAAAGACCCCCCCATAGAGTTGAAAGATGGCGACCTAAATATCTGACCGTACACAATTTGTAAAAGTTAACCAGAACTCCTCACCTACCTTTCCCCAAGAACAAGGAATACCTCAGGGCTCTGCTTTATCTGCCCTTCTATTCAACCTTTATCTCCAACCAATTTGTACCATTTTTCAAAAATACAAAATGAAATACCATATATATGCGGACGACATTATGCTGTACTCAGCATTTGATATACATGATCCAAACTATGACAAAATAGCAAGCTGCCTTATGGAAACTGAAAAATGGCTAAGTAAAAATAATCTGAAAATCAACTTCAAGAAAACAGAGATACTAATCACATCAAGAAACACAAATTACACACCACCAACTGACTTCAAAATTCTTAACTTTACCATACCTATAAAGGAAAATATTAAATACTTAGGAGTCACTCTAGACAAGGCTCTCAATTTTACTAATCATATTAAGAAAATAACTAAAACAATATTCTACAAGCTACGCTCAATTCAACAACTGAGACCACTACTAGAAATCAATGACTTTAGAACCATCACACAGGCACTGATAACTCCCCATTTTGATTTCTGCAATAGAATATTAACAGGTGTATCTAAAAAGAGCCTAAAAACACTACAGATGGCTCAAAATGTTACAGCAAGAATAATCTTCAAAGCCAAACTGAGCGATCACATCACCCCGATACTCTACTCTCTGCATTGGCTACCTATACAAAGTAGAATTCAATATAAAATAATATTGACCACTTTCAAACTGATAAACCAGATTGCCCCATCATACCTGGCTACACTAATTCATAGACCTATAGAAAACAGAATAAGACGTAAAAGGAACCTCCATACTATTTCAGTTCCCGACTCAATAAGAAAAACTAAACAAATAACAAGTAGCAGTGCCTTCTCATTTGTAGCACCTTCTCTATGGAATAATCTCCCTGATCAACTAAGGGAAATAAAAGACATAAAACATTTCCGAAAAGATCTAAAAACTTACTTGTTCACACAATACTACTCAAACATAGATAAAGACCTAGATAAGACTTCCCACCCTCCATAGATCTCCATGATATCCTTGCCCTAATACTGACAATGCTACTGCCAATAGAGAACTCATGATAAAACTTTAATGTATATATGTAAATAGTTCCAAATATCGTCAATACAACCTATATATAGTTCTGTTTACTGTTCATCGTAAGTGATTAACTACCTGTATATAGTTTTTGAATACTGTTCAATGTACCTGTTTATCACAGCAATGTTTTATGTATTTCATGTTGTTTGATGTAAACCGCCACTGATCTCAGGAAGTGGCGGTATATAAAAGATTTGCAAATAAATAAATAAATAAAATAAATCCCAACTAGAATCATGAAAATGAAATTGTAAAATTCATTTGTAAGAGTATAATACGGCCATTGTAATTGCTAAGAAAATATGTTATTACTGCTACTACTAACCAATATCACATTTAGCATGTGTTATTCCACTAACAGGTGCTGATTTATCAATCTTTCATGGCGAGCAGCTTGCTAATTGTTTTTCTGACAAAATACATTAAGTATTAGAAATTCACAGTCAATAAACATGGAATCTTATCATCAAAGCCTTGTACTGAGAGCTCCTCTCATCCATCCCTGAACTCCTTCAGTGATTTAGAGGTTGATAAAATCTCGAAGGATCTACAATTTGTGAGGTGTCTCTTGGATCAACACCATTATGGTTAATGAAAGAGACCAGATATGACCTAACGGGTTGGATTAAACAGATTCTTAATGTATCTTTTCTGAAGGTAATTTTCCCTGAAATCTTTAGAAGCTGTGGGGAGACATCTTTCATGGAACCCTCTGTGAAATCTAGTTTTAAATATCCCCTTTCTGGATAAAATAATTGAAATTGTTAAACCTCTTTAATTAGAAGATATATTGGACATAAGGGGCCCTTTTTACTAAACTGCATTTGTTTTTGCACTAAATGCAACATGCAAAGCCTGAATAGTAACTGTTGGGAGGGTGACTGACATGTTCCTGATAGTTAATGTGAATGAGAGTTTCCTCACACATGGCACTTTTACAATTTTTTTTTTTTTAGTGCCATCAAGTCAGTGTTGACTCATAGCGACCCAGCTACCTCTGGGTTTTCTTGGCAATGTATCACCGGAAGTAGATTGCCAGCCTTTTCTTCTGAGGCAATGGAGGGTAAAGTGACTTGCCCAAAGTCACAAGGCGTGCCAGTGGGAGTCAAACCCTTGATCTTCTGGGTACTAGGCAGTTGCTCTAACCACTAGGCTACTCCTCCACTCCATAGATACACTTAATTTTACCTACTGAGGTGGCACTAGGTGCTCCTGTGTTAATGACGACATTGGAAATATGTCCCCCTGCTCACCATGTCCACTCTCCACTCCTATCCCATCCATTAAGCATCTTAACATGGCCGTGCCAGCATACAAATCAGCATATGGTCACCGTCATGCCCCACGGTAACAGTTAACGCAGGCCGAAACAGGCAGCTGTCGTGGACGAAAATGTGTGTTAACTGCTTAGCCACTTTAGTAAAAGAACCTCTAAGAATTTACATACTTTTCAATCCTTTTTTTTTCCATTCTGAACAAAACCGCTTTAATTTCATTGAATGATGACTTGTTTTGTGAATAGGACAATGATTTGAGCTCTCTTAGTCATCCTGGACCTTCTCTGTATTTAAGATGATTGAGGATAATACTTCACTGGATCATTTTATATAATTTGAGGACTGGTGGTAAGGCTTAGCTCTCCTAGAGAAAGCCACATTGCCTATTATTCAATGGAGTTCTTCATACAGCCACTTTACTGAGGCTTATAGAAATGTCCAGTGTTTTTCATAAGTATTTGTTTCTCTTGCTTCTATTCTTTGTATGCAAGCTGAATGTTAATATGCTTAAACTGAACTCAAGTAAAGTAGAGGCTGTTTGTTTTGGCAACTCTGTTCCACAAAATTCAGCTAAGCTTCAAACATTAGAAGGGACAACGCTATCCCTTGATTCTCAAATACAGTGTCTTGGAGTTGTCATAGCTTCATTACTGAACAATAGATATACAAATTAAAGTTGTTTCTAGAAATTATTGTATTCATCAATTAGGTCTTTTTCTTTTTTTGGAATGAGCAGAATTCATAATTGTGATTCATGTTCTAACAACCACTATATAATGGCACGCCTCAGATAGTAAAAAAGCTAAATTTGGTTCATAAAAATGGCAGTATGGTAATTGACCAGATTTTGTGATCCTATTACTCCAAGCCCCAGGGGTTTGTACTGGCTCTGTGTGCCTTTGGGCACAATTTAAGGGCCTCTCAATTGCCTTTAAGAGTATAGGACAGGCAATGTGTACCTAAGAAATTGTTTGTCCTTAATACTCCTTCAATGGCTTTCTACTCAGCTAAGAAGAGTCCTTTAGTTTTTCTCCTGTTATCCAAAAATCAAATCACCTAGATAAGGAGGAGTGTTTTGTACTCAACTTCAGCTTGGTGGAACTTCCTGACCTAAGAAACAAGGCTGACAAAGGGTTATTTAAATTTTAGACACTTGATCAAAACATGGCTATCTCAGAAAATGGTTGGTTGATTTATTTGCATGGTTAGTTTGCTTGGTTTCAGTGTGATCATCTGTTTTAATAGGCAGAAAATAAACATATATTATAGTTATCATATTTTTTGGTAAATCTGTTAATTATCTGTCTGAAATTTCATATTTTAATTCTCTGTTCCTTGTCCAATGGCATAAATACTACCCAAGCAATCTTTGCTACATGGGATGGCCACAGCAAACACTGCTTATATTTAACAAGGTCTCCTTGCCACCTTCCAACATCTTTCTTCAATTGGGATTTCCCAATTTGCTGCCACTGCAGCTACCACAGAAGTGTTTAAGACTATCATCTCCTGCTGCTAGGACCAAGTCTCAAAATAAGACCCTGGTGATTTTATAGCTCTTATCCCAAGACGTGGTCCTGGCATCTGGAAAAGATGTCCTCAAGCATTTTTCCAGTGGGGAGGGGAGCAGAATCGGATCATTTTAATTGAAGAATCTCAGGAGGCAATATGGTGACCTTCTTAACTTTAAGAGTTTGTTGCTTTCACCTCAGGCTAAGTTTTAAGTTGTGAGCTCTTTGGAAGGTCATGTAATAAATGAACATAAGGAATAAATACACCAAGGCACCAAATATTCTTGATGTCCCAGTTGAATGAAAGGTGTTAAACCATAGTAGAATAACTATTAAATTTCCAGGACATTAGGATAAACTCACACAGAGCAGCAGTGCTGATGATAGTGGTACTGCTGCGTTGGATTTACTCCAAGAGCGAGCATGAAAAAAATCAATCTTGTGGTGTTATTTTATGTCACTTCATGAACATTTTCATTTGTGCAGTTTCCATTAAAATCAATGAAGTAAGCAAAAAGCATAATATTTTTGTCTAGAACATTATGGTTTTCCATTCAATTTTTTATGAATCTTGAAGCATTGACGATACCCCTCCCCCCCCCATAAATTGTTTCATTTCAAATGAAAACACATTTCTAAAAGGCAAGTCCCCATTGAATGTGCCTGTGTGAAGCACACAAAAAGGATTGTAAGAGAGGCAAAGTAAAGCTCTCTGTACTTTGAGTCTTAGCAGTAAATCGGCATAGGAAACTTGTCCAGATAATAAACTGATTAGTCAGTCCTAGATTGCTGACTGTCGAGATTCTGGAGGCTTAACTTTCGAGCAAGGACTTTATACAACTAAGCCTCACAATTTGTTCAGATTTTGTTTCCCCTGCAGCAACAATGATGTCTGGGATTATGGGATTCAGAGTAGCTGGTAACATATGTATGTACTTTAGAGATAGCCCAGAGGTTTCAATCTATTGATCTATCATCGTCTAAATACCCAGAGCCTGGTAAGGATTTTAGGGCCCTAACTACAGTGAGAATGAAAACTAGCTTAGCATTGCCAAGGCCTCTATATTTATTAATTTTCTTTAAAATCATTTATAGCCCATTAATCCTAATGACTATTTCTCAGTGGGTAACACAATTAACATAAAAGGCAGCGTCTGTGGACGGATCTGACCGGCCGGGTACCCCCCCCCCCCCCCGGGCCAGGTCCCGCAGCCCAAGACATCGGAGAAGGAGCGGCCTGCAAAGGTCCCCCAGAAGGAGTCGACCTCGGACCGTCCTCTGTTCCCAGACACCATCCTCATCGAGGATTCCCCTTTGGAGGAGCCAGCGCCTGGCCCGAATCTCTTGGTGCCTGCTCTGAAGGCTCCAGAGCCTTCTGGCCTGGAGTGCAGAATGACGGCCCTGGAGTGCAGTTTGTCTGCCTTCATGGACCAGCAGCGGGCGCTGTTGTCCGGTATGACCGGTTCATCTGCCCCGACCACCGGGTCCTAGATGTCGAAGACATCCCCGGAGCCTGAGCCAATCCTCGAGGTCCTTCAGCCTCGAGTCGATCCTCAGCTGAGGTCTCAATCCGAATCCCACTCAACGGGACCGCAATCATCCCTGTAAAGTGTGCCGGGTACTGGCCGCAGAGCTTTAGGAGTCCCAAGGCCCACAGAGCAGCCCTCCTATGAGTCCTCGATGAACTACTCTGAGTGGGAGACGGAGGATGAGGAGTCCCCTGATGCCCATCGCCACTGCGACGTCCCATCGGACTCTGCTGTCTCAGAGCCTTGACAACGGTCCCTGCCGGAGGATATGGGCTTCCTTGATTTCCTCAGGATATGTCCAATGCCTTGGCCTTCCCTACGGAATCAGAGGAGGACCCTTAGGCGGATGAATTGGAAATCCTCCAGTACAAGACCCCCTCCGAGGGAATTGCTCACAGTGTCCATCCCTCCCATCCTGGATTGATGCTCTGTATGTGGGAGACACCGGTGTCTGTGCCAGTGGTGAGCAAGTGGCTTGACTCGATGTATCAAGTCTGCCGGAGCCTGGGCTTCCAGAAATCACAGCTGCCGCATAACTCCATGATGGTGGATTTGGCCATGCATCGGTTGAAAAGTCAAAAGACGCACTTCTCTATGCCCCCTGGTAGGGAGGTCTGCACCTTGGACGCCCTTGGCAGAAAGTGTTACCAGGGCTCGATGCTCATCGGCCGCATCCAGGCCTACCAGCTCTACATGGGCATGTTTCTGAGACCTGGTGAAGGAACTCGCCGGATTCTCAGTTGTTCTCTGAGGAACCCCTGCAGTGGTTCAAGAACCTGGCTAAGGCCGACAGTGAGTGCTCCAAGTTTGTCTCGAGCAGCCTATGACTGGTTCGAGTCGGCGGATCAAGTAGCGGCGGTGGGCATCGGTGCACGATGCCAAGCTTGGCTACAGTTGTCCGAACTTGAGCAGTGGGTTCAGGACAAAGTGGTTGATGTCCAATGCCAAGGAGAGAATCTCAAACCCATGGCCGACAAGGCTGCTGAGCTGAAGATAGAGTTCATGACGAGGACCAGGCTCTCTAAAAAGACTGCTGCCCCTCCCTGATGGAAGGGCTCAGGTAAAAAGTCCTTCTACATGAGGAAAGCGGCTGCTTACAGAAACTACCCACCTTTTCAGGCCTCCCCGGCTCCCCAACAGGGTCAGCAGGCCAAGGGACATGGGCATGGCCCTCATAAGCAGAAGGCTCCAATACCCCAGGAAACGGCTCCGTCCCAGCCAGGGGGAGTGTTTGACTCCTTGAGTATAGCCTCTCTACCCCAAGGAGGTCAACAGCCCACAGGGGGACGTCTGGCCCACTATACCCAGAGGTGGTTGACCATCATCACCGGCTCCTGGGCACTTCGGGTGATCAGGGAGGATTACCTCCTCCACCTGACTTAGATACCTCCCCTATATTTTCCGGGAGAGCCCCTCAGGTCTCCCCTCCACTGGGACCTTCTCCTGAAGGAGCTGGCAGGCCTTCTCGAGTACAAAGTGGTGGAACCAGTGCCCCACCATCCCAAGGGCAAGCGGTTCTACTCCAGGTATTTCCTCGTGCCAAAAAAGAACAGGGGGGCCTAAGGCCCATCCTCGACCTGCGCAGCCTCAACAAATTCCTGGTGAGGGAGAGGTTCAAGATGCTCTCCCTTGGAACACTGCTGCCCTACCTCCAGTGGGGAGATTGGCTATGCTCCTTAGACCTCAAGGATGCCTATACCCACATCCTCATTCACCCCAACCACTGGCAGTACCTGTGGTTCATAGTGGGGGGCAGGCACTATCAGTACAGGGTGCTCCCTTTCAGTTTGGCTTCTGCCTCAAGGGTCTTCACAAAATGCCTGGCAGTCGTGGCTGCCTTCTAAGGTTCCAGGGAGTCTTTTGTCTTCCCCTACCTGGACAACTGGCTCATAAAGGGAGGCACGACCTCAGAGGTGCTACAGGCCACCGCATACACCATCCAGGTTCTGCAGCATTTGGGCTTTGTCATAAACGACCCCAAATCTTACCTCCTCCCGACACAATGTCTGGAGCTCATTGGGGCAAAGATGGACATCCTCCAGTTAAAGGCCTTCCTGCCCAGGGACTGAGCTGATCGTCTCCGGACTCTGGCACAGGACATTCAGTACCGTCCCTCGGTGCACACTCGGCGACTTCTGAGCCTTCTCATGCACATGGCCTCCACGGTCCATGTCACCCCAGAGGCTCGCCTCCACATGAGGCCGGTGGAGTGGTGTCTCTAGGACCAGTGGACTTAAGCCACAGGGCACCTCCAAGACAGAGTCTCTGTAACCTGCCAACTGGCAGACTGTCTGGTCTGGTGGCAGTCTGTACAGTATCTTGAGGCGGACATGCCTTTTCAGGCCCTGAGCTCCACAAGGGTCCTCACCACGGACACCTCCCTGCTTGGCTGGGGAGCCCACTGTGAGGACCTCTGCACCCAGGGCAGCTGGTCACCAGACGAGAGCACCCAGCAGATCAACCTCCTGGAGCTGTGGGCGATATACTTAGCCCTGTGAGTGTTTTGCCACTACAAGCTGGTGCTGGTCCAGATGGACAACTAGGTGGCAATGTTCTATGTGAACAAACGGGGGCACAGGGTCCTGTGCCCTCTGTTGGGAGGCAGTGCTCCTCTGCTCATATGCAATCCAACAGGGTATTCTCCTGCAGGCAGTATACCTACCAGGCCAGAACAACCTGCTGGCCGACAGGCTGGGTAGGGTCTTCCAGCCACACGAGTGGCCGGCAGGCTGAGCGGCTCTTCCAGATCTGGGGGAAACCCATGATGGACCTGTTCACCAGTCCGGACAACTTCTAGTTGCCCCACTTTTGTTCTTGGCAGGTCCAGCCCTCCAGGGTGGCAGCGGACGCTAGGTTACCTTCTCCTTATTCTTGAAATCCCCCCACCTTAGCCTATTATTGACAGCCTGCTAACTAAGCAATAACTGAAATAGACGTGGCCCTGGCAAGGAGAAATTGGAGAAGCTGAACCCCCAACCCTATATTTATTTATTTATTTTATTTATTTATTTATTTATATTTCTTATATACCGCGCTATTATAATCAGTGCGGTTTACATTTGAAACAGAACATACAAGAATGTAAGCAAGTTACATCAAGTTTTTTTACATTGAACAGGGAATGTAAAACATGGAGTAAAAACGAGGGAGGAACTATGTACATATTGTAAACAAATATACAATTCTCTGAGCAACAACGCAAATCTGACATGGCGTTGCACCAAAATGCTGCATGCCTCCCTGAACTCTCGCAGCTTCGCCGATATCCCCACTGAGTAGTTTTGAAAAATGAGTAGGCTTCGCGTGCTCCCATTCTGCCGGCATTGCATGTGAGAAGCTCTCAGGACACATTTCTTCTGGTGGGCATTCAGGAATCAGGCGATTATAACACACGGCCTATTATCTGAGGGACGCCGCTGCCCCAGCCTCTGTGCTCGCTCTATTATTATAGGTCCAGTCCCCTCCTCAAGTGGTAAATTTAAATGGAGCTAGGCTTCCAAAAACCCTTTCAATTCCCTGTCTGAGGCCTTCCCTTCAATCCCAATAAACTGGAGATTCTTCCTTCTCCTGTGGTTCTCCAGGTCCTCAAGTTTGTCTGCGTGCTGTTGTACTAGGACCTCCATGCTTTTCAGTTTGGCCTGTACCTGGATGTGCGCGTCTTCTAGGGACCCAATTCTTTGCTCTGCCTGCTCAAATCAGCCCTTAAAGTCCACCACCACCTGCATCACATTGTCCATCTGTGTCGCTAGACCATTAAAGCAACCTTCCAATGCTTGCACTACGGCTTTGGAGACTTCCTCGACCATTGCCCCAGAGATATCAAGCTTCAGGCAATTCAGATGACCTTCTGCCATTTTAGATCTGCCGCTCATGCTTTCTCTCCGGGCGGGCTTTGTCACCATAAGCAAGCAGCAAGCCGGTGTTTTGTGGGCTACAACCGTCTGTGTATGCTCTGCTCTCTCGTTCCCTTTCGGCAGCAATTGCAAGGCTCAAACTTTGCGCTATTCATCAGAGGAAGGGAGAGAGCTCCGGAGCTAGGAAAGATGCATCCTCCCTAGTCCACCATACCACTGGAAGTCCATACTTTGAATTTTATAGTGTCACCAGCTTTGAGATTTCTGCAAAGAGCAGAAATTCAAGATTAAGGGGCATGTTTACTAACGTGTGCCTACTGTTAGCCTGGGATTTAGCACGCAGTAAGTGCCCTGTGCTAACTGTGTAGTGCATGATCGGCCGGGGACTGGGTAGGTTCTGGCCAAACATGGGTGTGGATGGTGCTTCACGGCGAGTATGAGCATTTTCGGCACATGCTAACTGTGAAGGTAGCTGTTAGCATGGGTGCACATAACACTACCTCAGTGGGTGGTGGTAAGTGTACCCACGCGCCAGTTAGCATAGTGTGGTACATGAGCACTGCGCTAATGATAGGGGATGGATGCACATGCCCAAAAGGCTAACACGGGTGTCTGCACTGACTTCAAGCCCCAAAGCATTCTCCTGCCATATTTCTTAATAAACATACCCCTAAATAAATCGGTCACACTCCATATACTTCAGCTCTCTCGAACTCTGTCTAAACCTGTATTCTTCTCTGGAGCTCCTACACAAAATTCAGCAGAGTAAATCCAATTAAATGAAAATAAAATAAGCTTGGTAATAAGGTATAGAAAGGAAGCTGGGCAAGTCCAGATGTACGTAGGTAGGTACGTATGTATGTATTTCTTATATATTGCCTTTCAAGGTTATCAAGGCAGTTTACATTGAACACAACAGAACTTAAGTTACATAGCACAATTAGAGGAACAAGGGTAACAGATACATAACAGAGATTACTTTAACTATCCATAGGAAGGACAAGGGACAGGTTAAACTGAATACAGTTAATTACAGTGTGAATCAATAGTGGGTCTAGTTCCGAGTGTAATTAGGAATCATTTGGCAGTATGATAAATTAAGTGTCTGTCCCATAGCATTCCTGAAAGATGTGTGTTTTGAGCCTCTTGCTGAACTCTAAGTCTTTTATTACTCTTATATTTTTTGGGAGAGAATTCCATAAGGTTGGACTGTAGATGGAGAAAGTACATTGGCATATTTCTTGTGTGCTGGTTGTTTTATGTTTGGGGACTCATCTTGGTCTGCTATCCAAGTTTGTGTGAATGAGTGACCGCAGGCAGTCAGCAGTTAAGTGGTGTATACTCTTAAATGTGTTCATGAATGATTTGTATTTTATGTGTGCTTTGATGGGCAGCCAGTGTAGCTCTTTCAGGACCAGGGTGATATGCTTTTTCTGGATGTCCATGATATCATGCAGGCTACAGTGTTTTGGGCAATTTGTAATGGGAGGAGTGTACATTTTGGCAGTCCTTGAAGTATAGAATTACAATAATCCAAGTGAGGGGTGGTGATCGCTTGGCAAATGGTGCGGAATAGATTATGATCCTATTGCAGGTGGAGGTTGTGAAGGATCTTTATTCTTTGATATGTCACTGCAGTTGCTTTCTTAATATGGGTTTGGAAATTCAGTTTCTGGTCTAGTATCACACCAAGGAATTTAACCACCAACCTGATGGGGATTTCATAATTGTTTGATCTTCTCTGGTGGTGTGTAGATGTAGTCTATGTTAATGACTAATGCCTCAGTTTTGCTGACATTTAATGTAAGAGATTGTTCTTGGGTCATTTCGTTAAGGCATGAAAGTATAGTGAAGAAGTCTGGATTCTTTGTAGCGAATGGAGTATATAACATAATGCCATCTGCATAAATGTGATACCTTATCCTGTACTTTTGAAGGATGTGACATATGAGCTGTATATATAGGTTAAATAGGAGGACAGAGAGGACTGATCCTTGAGGCAATACTTGATGTTGAAAAGGTTTTGAGGTTTTGTCGCACAGTTTGACTTGTGTGCCTTCAGTTAAGTAAGTGCAGAACCATCTTAGGGGGTCCCATTTACCCCAATTTCTACAAGGCGATCAATGAGTTTTCTGTGATTTACAGAGTCAAAAGCTACAAATATATCGATGAATATGAGGATAAAGGCTTGCTCGGACCTTTCAATTCCCTTTAGCAAGTTGTCTAAGAGGGAGGTGAGAAGCGTTTCTACGCCATAATTTTGTCGGAAGCCATGCCGTTGATCATCAAGAGGTATAGGCATCATTGGTAACCATCTAGGGTGCCAAATTTTAAAGAAACCTAATATGCAGGCCAAAGAAGATCCTGCTCCCAGTTACTTCAGGGCCATAAGTATCTGCTGCTTCAGAGGAGCACCACTGTAGGGCTAGGGCCTTCCTCTACTCCTCTCAAATCTTTTTTGGGATCTCAAATACCTGCTACTATTCTTCCCCTTCCCCCTTGAATCAGTTTTCTGCTCTTGTCTATAGGTACCACAGCCTTAAAACCAGCCCTGAACTGAGGTGTTAAGCATTTGTCTCGTAGGAATCCATGTTGAAGATAAGCCCTGAGATGGCTCACCAGCGGTAGTGGCAGGGCCGGATTTAGCTATACGCCATGTACGCCATGGCGTAGGGCCCACAGCTGCAAAGGGCCCACAAAAATTGAAGTAGTTAGGCTTTTTTTTTTAATAAAATAAAAAAAAAACCTGCTGGCTGCCGCCGCGGGGCCCCCTCTGCTGCCGCGGCAGCATGGACTGACCCGCGGGGGCCCCCTCTGTAAGCTCGGTCCCTCCCTCCGTGCCTCCGTGTCTCCCTCCGTGCAGGCTGTTAGAGACGCGAAGGCAGACTGTCTCCTTCTGCCTTCCCGTCTCTGTTAAGCCCGCAGGGCTGATGGGAAATTTCCCATCAGCCCCTGCGGGCTTAACAGAGACGCGAAGGAGACAGTCTGCCTTCGCGTCTCTAACAGCCTGCACGGAGGGAGACACGGAGGCACGGAGGGAGGGACCGAGCTTACAGAGGGGGCCCCCGCGGGTCAGTCCATGCTGCCGCGGCAGCAGAGGGGGCCCCGCGGCGGCAGCCAGCAGGTTTTTTTTTTAAAAATAAATTTTACTTTAGGCCGGGGGAGGGGGAGGGGGAGGGGGTAGGACTGGTAATTGGGGGGGCTGGGACTGGGGCTGGAAATGGGTTGGGACTGGGACTGGAAATGGGCTGGGACTGGGACTGGAAATGGGCTGGGGGGATTAAGGCTGGAGGTGGGCTGATGAGGAGGACTGGTAATGGGCTGTGGGCTGTTGGGGGGGGGTTAGAACTGGTAATGGGCTTTGGGGGGTTAAGACTGGTAATGGGCTGTGGGCTGATGGGGGCTGTCTGGTAATGGGCTATGGGGGGGGCTAGGACTGGAAATGGGCTGGGGGGGGTTAAGACTGGAGGTGGGCTGATGGGGTTAGGACTGGTAATGGGCTGTTGGGGGGGGTTTAGAACTGGTAATGGGTTTTGGGGGGTTTAGACTGGTAATGGGCTGTGGGCTGATGGGGGCTGTCTGGTAATGGGCTATGGGGGGGCTAGGACTGGAAATGGGCTGGGGGGTTAAGACTGGAGGTGGGCTGATGGGGTTAGGACTGATAATGGGCTGTTGGGGGGGTTTAGAACTGGTAATGGGCTTTGGGGGGGGTTAAGACTGGTAATGGGCTGTGGGCTGATGGGGGCTGTCTGGTAATGGGCTATGGGGGGGTTAGGACTGGAAATGGGCTGGGGGGGGTTAAGACTGGAGGTGGGCTGATGGGGTTAGGACTGGTAATGGGCTGTGGGCTGATGGGCTGATGGGGGGGGTTAGGACTGGCAATGGGCTATGGGGGGCTGACTGGAAATGGGTTGATGGGGTTAGGACTGGAAGTGGGCTGATGGGGGGTTAGGACTGGTAATGGGTTATAGGGGGGGCTTAAACTGAAAATGGGGTGATGGGGGGTTAGGACTGGTATTGGGTTGGGGGGTTGCTAGGACTGGAAATGGGCTGATGGGTGGCTAGGACTGGAAATGGGCTGATGCAGGGACTAGAAGGGAATGGATGCTGGGTGAGGCTGGAACTAGAAGGGAGCTGATGTTGGGGGAGGATTAGAATGGGATGGGGCTGGAAGAGTAAAATGGAGAAGGGAAAAATATTTTGTGTGGGAGGGATAAAAAAATCTACAATTGGCCGAGTATTGGGAGAGTAAGTGGGGATTGAGGATGGAGGGGTAAAATTTGACTGGATGAAATAGGAATGAGGAAAGAGCAAAAGGAGAAAGATTAGTATGTTAAAGCAGATGTAGAGAGAGAATGGAAAAAAACTAGAAGAGAGAAGAAAGGACAAATGGACAGCAGACGATGGAGAGTTAGCAGAAGACATGAAGAAACCAGAAGAAAGTGGCTGGAGCAATTGCAGCTGAAAAAAATGCACAAAAGGTAGAAAAATATCTCTTTATTTTGAATTTATTAATTGGAATATGTCAGCTCTGGTAAATGTGCATCATTGACGTCTGCGCTTTGTTTAGTACAAGAGCAAATTAATGTATAGTTTTATTTCTACAGTGTTGTACATTCCAAGTTTGGCTTTTGGGATTCCCAGTTTAATTATTGTCTTCCTGTTTCTAAAATGTGATTACTTGTTTGGTGATGGTCTATGTTCTGCATGTGTAACTGAGCTGAGGTGTTCTGTTTATATAATTCCTATTTGACATTGCCACTTGTTCTCTTTCCCCAGTAGGTCATGTATTGTTGTTCTCTGAAATGTATTGGTTTAATATTTGCAGTGTTGCCTTTTGATTGGTAGAGTATGGTGCTTTGTGAGTCCTGGTAGTGCTGTTAGGATACGGCGGGTTTGCTATGGGTTCTAAATGGGCAGTGTTTGTAGTAGTTCCTAATGTGTCTGGCAGTTGGCACTGGATTATAGTAATGTAGAAATCTTTTAGTCTTTCTTTATCCATACACTCATTAAGAGGCACGTTTACTAAAAGTTAGTATATGGTAACATTATGCAAATATTTATGCAAATGAGGCCCCTTATGCAAATGAGGCCCACACCCCCCTTGGGCCGCCCCTGCTGGGGCCCACAATTTTTGTTGGCATAGGGCCTCACTCAAGGTAAATCCGGCCCTGGGTAGTGGTGAAGGTCAACTCTTCTAACAGATTTTGGGCATCATAGGGACGTATGGAGGACAGTGGTTAATAAAGGGTATAAGATGTCAGGTAAAGGATATTATGAGAAGGCTCTGATGCTGGGTTGCATATGAGAATTTATATGTTCTTCCATCCAAGGTGGAAGATTTTTAAACTGGCAGATGAGAGATGCCAACTTGATCTTTATCTGCAGTCATTCATAATAATGTATACATTCGCTATGCAAAATCACAGCAGACAGTGAAAACTCAAAACCACAAATGCCTAGTTCTGATTTATGGTATTTTGCCAGCTAAAAATCTGAAGATCATACTCTGCATTCACAGTACAAAATTATGGCGAGAAAAACTTTATTTGTAGTAGTCTGATTTCATGGCGAGCATTTTTTCTTCACAGCTCTTGAATGAGCCCCATGTCAGATATAGCTCGTTAAGTGCCGCACTGCAGTGTGTGTAAAGAGTATTGTACATCTTCCCTAAGGCAGAAAGTTTAAATGATTGCTTCATTTACCAAATTAGATTATGACTGGGAAATTAATACATAGACATTTCTCTCACCAGGTGTGACCTTTTCCCGATAACAGTTTGGCAATATGATTTCACTTTGCCTTAGGGTGTCAGGCAACCAGCTCATTTCCATACCTAGAAGTTTACTCATATTTACTTTCTGTGGTTCATTGCTGAACCAAATTCTTGAGGAGAGTTTATGATCTCTTGCTGCTATTTTTAAGGTCATATATCACAAGAACTGAGAAACATGATGACGTTACAGTATCATTAGAAAGCAGTCTTTTGTAGTGGAGGTGTAGCTTAGTGTGTAAAGCGGCAGGCTAAGAACCAGCAAAGTCAGGGTTCAAATCCCACCACTGTTTCTTGTGATCTTGGGGAAGTCACTTAACCCTCCATTGCTTTAGGTACAAATTTAGATTGTAAGCCCTCTGGGGCTAAAATGAGGTACTTTACCACATGTTCAGCCCTAAAAACAAAGCTTAGGTGAAAACAAAATGTATAATACCAAAAGAAATAAGTAGCTCCTGCTTTCTTTTTTTTTTTTTTTTAACCTATTTTAAGGATTACAGCACCAGGATGGGAAAACATTGGTTGTGCACACCACCACTCTGCTGAATCCGTCGCATCTTTCAGGCACCAGAAAACCTTTTCAGAACTTCTGATCGTGTCAGCCTTGTGATGCTAACCAACAAAAAAGCACTGTGCCACGAAAGCCAGGAAAAACAAGTCCAAAATGTAGCACAAGGAAGGCTTTAGCTTGAAAAGCTTTTTATTTTATACTTAATTGAGACTGGATGCCAAAGACCCGACACTGGCTGTGTTTTGTCACACCTTCATCGAGTATTGGCATACTACAATCATAAAACAAACATAATTTAATCACATATAGATAACCATATTAAAAAACATAATTAATAAAATAACTAATAAAACATTGAAAATAGTAAAAGTGGAATGATAAAATATTATAAATTAGACATACACACACTTCCAAATTGTACTATAATAAATTAAATAAATATATACATCCATAACACATCAATAAATACATTAAAAACCTATGTGATTGTGACAACACCTTAAAAAACATTAAAAAACATTAAAAATACCTCTCTTGGTAGTATGTTCAATATTCACAATTGTCGTCTAGATAATTTTGTCGCATATATACAATTCTTATGTCTTAAAAAATAATTAAATAAAGATAAAAATTAAATAATATCCATACATGGAAGACTAAAATAAAAACAAAAAAGTTAAAAACGAAGCAGGAGTAACTTAACATAAAAAACCTTTAGGGGGCACCAAACCTCACTGGATTCTATTATAAATCGTAATATTGGACAATGAAACCCTGAACTGGTACATAATAAATAATTAAAATTGAATATAACATATACATTATTAATACAACTATATATTAAATAACTTAATTTATAAAATGTATCTTTGTTGTTTACATGAAGACTAAAGGGGAGATTTATTCCTCCTATAAATCGGCATGTATTACGAGTGTTGATAATTGTGAAAATTTTCAAAAGGAGAGAACAGAGAATTTTGCCATATACCAATATTACCTTTTTAATCCTTATGTTCTTATGAATTGATGTGACTAAGTATTCTTACTGGGCAAAACTATGGCAAAATTCTTCTTATCACCCTATCCTCACTTGGATTCAAAGACTCTATACTATCTTGGTTCTCTTCTATCTATCCCATCGCTCTTTTAGTGTGTGCTTCGATGGCTCCTCCTCCTCTTCAACCCCACTACCTGTAGGAGTTCCTCAGGATTCCGTCTTAGGTTCACTCCTCTTCTCTCTCTATACCCAATCCATTGGCACCCTTATCTCTTTCCATGGCTTTCACTATCATCTCTATGCCGACGACTTTCAAATCTATCTTTCTGTACTTGTTATCTCTCCTGATATCCAGTCTAAGATCTCACTCTGTCTCTCTGACATTGCTGCCTGGATGTCCCACTGCCGCTTAAAACTGAACATGGCCAAAACTGAGCTGCTTATCTTTCCCCCCAAATGCTTCCCCTCCTCTTTCCCCTTTCTCTTTCTCTGTTGATAACTCTGTACTCCTCCCTGTTTCTTGAGCAAGTAACCTTGGGGTTATCTTCGATTCCTCTCTCTCTTTCTCTTCACATATCCAGCTCATTGCTAAAACTTGTCGTTGCTTTCTATACAATATTTCCAAAATTCGCCCCTTCCTCTATGTTGTCACCACAAAATTGATTGTCCACTCCTTAATCACCTCCCATCTTGATTATTGTAATGTTTTCCTTGCCGGCCTCCCTGCAAGCCACCTCTTTCCTCTTCAGTCAATTCAACACTCCGCTGCTCGACTCATTTTCCGCCAGTCTCGTTTTTCCCAAATCACTCCTCTCCTCATGTCGCTTCATTGGCTTCCCATCCGTCTCCGTATCCAATTTAAACTTCTCCTCCTGACCTATAAATGTATTCACTCTTCTGCCGCCCAGTACCTTTCATCTCTCATCTCTCCTTACACCCCCTCTCGGTTGCTTCGCTCTTCTAACAGTCTTCGTTTATCTGTGCCCTTTACTCGTACTGCCAGTTCCAGACTTCGCTCCTTCCAACTGGCAGCACCCTTTGCTTGGAATAGTCTTCCTATCTCTGTGCGCCAGGCGTCCTCCCTGGCCATTTTCAAGTCCAGACTAAAATCCCACCTCTTCACTATTGCTTTCCGTTCCTGTCTTACCCTATCTTGATCTCTCTATCAACATTTGCTTACTTTGTCCTGTAAATTTGTTGTTATTTGTATTATGTAACTTATTTTGTTTTCTGTCTTATTAGATTGTGAGCTCTGATGAGCAGGGACTGTCTATCTTCTATGTTTGTACAGCGCTTCGTATGTTGCGGTGCTTTATAAGTCTTTAATAATAATAATAATAATAAAATAAAGTTTTTCAAGCTAAAGCCTTCCTTGTGCTACGTTCTGGACTTGTTTAGCTATGCATCATGAGATAAGCATGCAGAATCAGGACGCACTGGCCCACAAATTTCAAAATCACTTATTAGTGACAGCAGGAAATAATGGTAGAGGATCGGACCAGCGGTGCAAGCAAATGGAGGATGAACCCATCTCACATGGCACTCGAACATCTCAGAAATAGATGATGTGGGTTATTGACCCTCTGCAAAAAAAGAACTCGTTTATCCCTTTGAATTATAGATACGAATATAGGCTGTTTAAAACACAGGGGAGACGATGACAGCTGTGAAGCACCATGAGACCCTTCAATAGGGACTACAGAGAGACTACAGAATCGATCATTTCTGCTTAGCAGTGTATTGACACCTCCAAAATAAGAAGTAAAAGTAATTATAATGCAATTTTTATATTTATTTTATCTTTATCTTTTATCTTTATTGCACATTTTATATACCGCCCATTGTCGAAACATGAGGGCGGTTTACAATAAAATAAATGTAAATGCTGGCATTAAAAGAAAGGAACTCCATTAAAATAAAGAGAAAGAAGGACCAAAGGGGCCACCGGACAAAACAGTAAAATCAAACAATAACCCAACAGTAAATTCAATAAATAACAGTAAATTCAAACAATAACCAGACAAATCCAATGTCAAAAGACCAATAAGGACAACAAAGTCAAACAATAATCAAACTGGGTGGTAAGACAATAAACATACAGACAGACAGAGAACTATACTATACTAGCATTCATCTGAAACTAACCGTATTTCTAGCAAAAACAGTACAAATTGAGGGCAATATTTAATGACAGCAGCAGCGACTAAGCCCTTAAGACAGAAATTGGAATGTTTTAAGGCTCTATATGGCATGTTCACTGAGCCCAGCACGAATCTCAGCAGTTATCTTGCTGAGAGAGTACCTCGCCACACTAAAACGTCAAGTGCAATTAACATGGGTGCATTTAACACCACCCATTGAGTGCCTGAGTGAATCCTCCCCCTCCACCCCCCCTGCTGAGGTATTGTGTAGCCTTCTTCCTGTTTCCTCCACGTGTGCATAGTCTGTTTTAGTTTGCTTTTCTCTGATCAGAGAAGAGCAGTGCTTTTACAGAGCTCTGCTAGAGAGTGGATATTTGCCTCCTGTGACACCTTGCTGTGAGTTCTAGCTGTTTATTTAATTATTTATTGTTTGTCTGTTTATTTAATTTATTGTTTGTCTTAGTGGTGTGCTAGTTCAGCCTTCTCAGCTGTACTTACCTTGCCTCTCTCAACTAACTGGGCTTTGTGTGGTACCCCCCTCCCCCCTGCTGAGGGTTCAGGACAGGGTACCTTGTAACTGCCCTCTTTAATAGGACTTATCTCCCTCCCTCCCTCCCCAGCACCCACCCACCCCTGGGGTAATTGTAGTTTTATAGGTACTTGCACATCTTAAAGGAAAGGGGCTGCTCTCAGGTGCAGCTCTTTATCCAAATCAGTCATACACGGAGGACCTGAGATTAATTAATTAAGCTTCAGGTACACAGGGTATATTAGGGGTATTAGGTACACTTTTATTAGTATAAGCATCTACACCAATCCTTATTATATACAGAATTTAAAAGACCTAAACACAAGCTTTAAACTAAGATGCAGACAGAAGTCCAGCAACGAGATGGGGGTTCTCCAGTCTTTTGCATTGAGTGTCACATGTATGATTTTCTCCCAGTTGGTGAGAGGTCTTACGTATGCACTAAGTGCAAGGAGCTCTTTGCTCTCAGGGAACGAGTCCGTTCTCTAGAGGCTAGAGTAGCAGACCTGGAAGATATAAGAAAGACCGAGAAGTACATGGACGAGACCTACAGGGATATAGTCCTGAAGTCCCACCTCCAGTCTGGCAGCATACCTGTTGCCATGGAGGAGAGAGGTCACGTGACAGGAGAGCATCACCCTGATGTGGCAGGAAGTGATCCTGTAACTAGGACCTGTCCTCCAGGTGATGTAAAACCCTCTCGCACCGAGGACGTTTCTCCAGGGCCATGTCCCCATGAGGGGAGGGTCAGGACAGCTGTTATAGTTGGTGATTCAATCATTAGGAATGTAGATAACTGGGTGGCTGGTGGACGTGAGGATCGCCTGGTAACATGCCTGCCTGGTGCGAAGGTAGCAGACCTCACGCACCGCCTAGATAGGATCATAGATAGTGCTGGGGAGGAGTCTGCTGTCTTGGTACATGTTGGTACCAATGACATAGGAAAATGTGGTAGGGAAGTTCTGGAGGCTAAATTTAAGCTTTTAGGTAGGAAGTTGAAATCCAGAACTTCCAGGATAGCATTCTCCGAAATGCTTCCTGTTCCACGTGCAGGACCCAAAAGACAGGCAGAGCTCCGGAGTCTCAATGCGTGGATGAGACAATGGTGCAAGGATGAGGGTTTTGGATTTGTTAGGAACTGGGGAACATTCTGGGGAAAGAGGGGGCTCTTCCGAAGGGATGGGCTTCACCTTAATCAGGATGGGACCAGACTGCTGGCATTAACCTTTAAAAAAGAGATAGAGAAGCTTTTAAACTAGAAAATAGGGGAAAGCCGACAGTCACCCAGGAGCGCATGGTTCGGACAAAGGTATCCTTGAAGGATACTACCAAAAGCAGTGAGGTTCCAAAAGGGAGTATAGTAGCCCAAATGCCCTTGAGTAAGGAGCAGACAGAGCATAAAGATTCCAAATTACCCATGCCTACCAATAGCCAGATTAATATTAATAAAATACAGTCTCTAAAATGCTTGTATGCCAATGCTAGAAGTCTAAACAATAAGATGGGAGAGTTAGAATATATAGCACTAAATGAGAGGTTAGATATGATTGCACTCTCAGAGACATGGTGGAAAGAGGATAACCAGTGGGATACTGTGATACCTGGATACAAACTATATCGTAATGATAGAGCTGATCAAATTGGTGGAGGGGTTGCGCTCTATGTTAGAGAGGGCATTGAGTCAGAAAGGATTAAAGTTTTGCAGGGAACAAAATTTGCTGTAGAATCTCTATGGATTGAAATTCCATTTATGAAGGGGAAGGTGATGGCAGTGGGAGTATACTATCGACCGCCTGGCCAGAATGAACAAATGGATGATGAAATGCTCAAAGAAATCAAGGAAGCTAACAAAAGTCACAACAGAGTAGTAATAATGGGTGATTTCAATTACCCCGGTATCGACTGGGTCAGTGTCACAGCAGGACAAGCTAAAGAGATAAAGTTTCTAGATGAAATAAATGACTGCTTCTTGGAGCAGCAGGTTCATGAACCGACCAGAGGGGAAGCCATACTGGACCTAGTCCTTAGTGGAACGCCAGATCTGGTGCAAGAAATAAGGGTGTTGGGACCACTTGGCAATAGTGATCACAGTATGATCATGTTTGATTTAATTAGTGGAGGACAGATAGTAAAGGAATCCACAGTACTACCTTTTAACTTTCAAAAGGGAGACTATGATAGAATGAGGAATATAGTTAGGAAAAAACTAAAAGGAGCGGTTCCAAAGGTTAAAGACTTACAGCAAGCTTGGGTGTTATTTAAAAATACTATCCTCGAAGCCCAGACCAGCTGTATTCCACGCATTAAGAAAAGTGGAAGAAAGTCCAAAAAACTGCCAGCATGGTTTAAAGGTGAGGTCAGAGAGGCTGTTACTGCCAAAAAAGCAACCTTCAGGAAATGGAAAAAAGAGACAAATGATGAAAACTGGAAACAGCACAAGCACTGGCAAGTTAAATGCAAAGCATTGATAAGGCAGGCAAAGCGGGAATTTGAGAAGAAACTTGCTACGGAAGCAAAAACACAAAATAAAGACTTTTTCAAGTACATTCGTAGCAAAAGGCCTGTGAGAGAGTCAATTGGACCATTAGATGATAGAGGGGTAAAAGGGGCAGTAAGAGGAGACAAGGCTATAGCAGAGAGACTGAATGAATTCTTTGCTTCGGTCTTTACTGAGGAAGATGTAGGGATGTTACCCAAGACTGAAGTGGTATTTAAAGGTGATACTGCAGAGAAATTGAGAGAAATATCGCTACACCGGGAAGATATATTACAACTATTTGATAAACTGAATAGTAGCAAATCACCTGGACCGGATGGTATACATCCCAGAGTGTTGAAAGAACTGAAATATGAGATTGCAGACCTGCTATTGGTAATCTGTGAACTTTCATTAAAATCATCTGTAATACCTGAAGATTGGAGGGTCGCCAACGTAACACCAATTTTTAAAAAGGGTTCCAGGGGTGACCCGGGAAATTACAGACCGGTGAGCCTGACGTCAGTACCAGGGAAAATGGTAGAAACCATCATAAAGAACAAAATTACACAGCATGTAGTTAGTCATGGCCTAATGGGAGACAGCCAACATGGCTTTAGACAAGGAAGATCTTGTCTTACTAATCTGATATGTTTTTTGAAGGTGTGCATAAACAGGTAGACAAAGGTGAGTCGGTTGATATAGTGTATCTGGACTTTCAGAAAGCTTTTGACAAGGTCCCCCATCAGAGACTTTTGGCGAAGCTAAAAAGTCATGGGATAGGAGGCAGTGTACTATTGTGGATCGGGAACTGGTTAAAAGATAGAAAGCAGAGGATAGGGCTAAATGGCCAATATTCCCAATGGAAAAAGGTGAATAGTGGAGTACCCCAGGGATCTGTACTGGGTCCGCTACTTTTTGACATATTCATAAATGAACTGGAAAAGGGAATAACTAGTGAGGTTATCAAATTTGCAGATGACACAAAACTGTTTAAAGTTGTTAAAACCCAAGAGGATTGTGGAAAACTGCAGGAGGATCTGGATAAATTGGAAGACTGGGCATCCAAATGGCAGATGAAATTTAGTAGTATTTAATCTTTTTATTCATTGAAAATAGTTAACATATTGAAACATTTTAGACAGCATACACTTTGAGATAACTTAAGAAACATACATATTGAAACAATGTAAACAGCATACATATTAAACAATGTTAAACATTTTTTACTTTTCTCCCCTCCCCCCCCCCTTTATCCACCACCCCCATCCCATACTCCCATACTCCCTCCCATTCCTTAACTTTATCCCCCTCCCTCCCATTCATTAATAATCCACAAAAGAATGCAATTAATACATTATAATTTCCCCTTCTCCTTCTTTCACCTTCACCCTTTTGCACTATCCCCTTCCAATCCCCATCCTCCCTACTAAACCAATTCAAACCTAACCCCAATATAATCCTAACTTAGCCAATTTAAATTGTTAAAATATCATTCCTTGCCCTTGCTGAAACCCCATCAAGATAAGGAGTCCAAACATTTAAAAAATAAGCTCTTTTACGCACATGTTTTCTAGTAGATACTCCTTCCCATAAAATCAGGTGATGTAATACGTTTCTCCACTCCCAAAATTCTGGACCTTTAGGATCTCTCCAATTTCGAAGTATACATTGCTTAGCAAGCAGACATTTCCTCACTAAATGTCTATTCCCTGATAATGAAAGCCCCAAAGAATCTGGAACATCAAGAATTGCAAACCCTGGAGTCAAAATTAAAGATTGCCTCAATATACCACTTAGAAATTTTTGAATATTAATCCAAAATTTCTTCACACATGTACAAGTCCAGAACATATGCCCCAAATGTGCCTTTTCCATTCTACACCTTGGGCATTCACTACTTTGAGCAAAGCCCCCCCCCCCCTCCATGCTCTATAGGGTGAAATATAAGCACGTTCAACTATCTTAAATTGCATTTCTCGTAATTTTGCTCCCACTATTTGTCTAGGAATACACCCAATGGCCTTTTCCCAGGCAAATCTTTCAAGATTGACTTCTAATTCTTTCCCCCAATGCAAACTCAGATGATCAAAATTCTTGACATGAACTAAATTAAATAAAGCCTTATTATATTCTGCTACAGTTATCCTCTCCTTGTCCTTCAACGCAAACCAATCTTCCAATTTTCTAAAATTTTCTAATCTCAAACCAATACTCCTATCAGCTATGGAAATCAAATAATATTTTAAATGTAGATATGCATAAAAATGCCCCTGAGACAAACCATAACTTCTTTTTAGTTCACTAAATGGTTTAAGTACATCCTCCTCATTAATTACTTGAATACAGCAGAAAAACACCCTTTTTCTCCCAGCCTTTAAATAAAATTGACTTTATACTTTGATGAAAGTCAATATTGCCCTGCAGTGGTGTAGCTTCTGGTTCCCACAACGGTTGCCCAAAATATCACCAATCAGAGAATTACTTAGACGGCAGTTGCTTTAGCTCAAAAGACTTTTATTTAGAATAACAAAAGTGATTATAAAATAGCAAACAGCAAATGCCTATCTAGAGATGGCAGACAGTACTTTCTTTCTCTGTGAAGAGGAAGAAAATACCGCCCGCCCCTACCTGAAAAATAATTGCCTTATATACATTTCTCTCCGTCTCAAATGTCTGTTCAGTAATCCATCATACATTCTTAAGTGTCAGCAGGGCCCTGCAACACTTTTCCCAGGGGAGAATCTCCTTACATTTGTACATCTGGACCTATCTGGACCTGCACTTAGACCTGCTCATTTATACATGGCCTATGACCTCTATACATCTGGAAATGCTTTTAGGTCTATTTATCTATGCATGGCCTGTGACCTCTGTGCTTTTAGGTCTATTTATCTATGCATGGCCTGTGACCTCTGCCCTCTGCCCCTTCCTGTGTATTTTCTTCTTCTGGCACTAATTGAAACCTTCAGGGTAGGAGAGTGTGTTTATGCTCATAAGAATTGCATTCCTGGCTTAGCCTGTATTTTTTCTTGCTTAGGCTCAAATACTGCTAGGCCCAATATTTTGCACACTCCTATGCAGAATATGGTTACCCAGAATTCTCCATAGCAAATCCTCCATAGCAGGCCACATCTACTCCTTTATACCCACATGCTTGTCTTCTGTGCCATCCATAATATCATCAGGCAAGGGTGCAGTTATATAAAGCTAATATGAAGCCAATATATATATAAGCAGACCCAAGGCAGATTTAAGTCAGATTTCCCTACAGTGGCAAATAACCTGAAATTTCATTTGAAACACCCAATTTTTCACAAAGCTTCTGCGAACTCCATCGAACCCCCTGCCATAATATATTACTTTTAAATACTTTAGGAAACTTCACTCTCGAAACATGTAACCAAATATCACCAAATAATAACCAACAGCACACACAGTAAAGGTAATACACTTGACCTGGTCCTGCTGCCAGATGTCCTCTACAAAACCTATAACTCTAACTCCCTCAAATGCACCCCAACCCCGTGGTCTGACCATCACCTCATTAACTTCAATATCACAATTAACAACACGACAGTAAGACGAACACAAACATCCACACTAACCCACAGATTTAAAAAATATAATGAAGAAGAATTTCCAGACCTAATAATCCCCAAACTATCAAACACACCCCAGGACCTTGACACAGCAGTAACAAGCTGGCACGAAATCATTCACAATGCAGCTGCTAATAAACAGGTGACCAAGAAGAACACCTGTACTAAAGCTGCCCAAGCTCCTTTGTATAATAACACATTACACCTACTAAAAAGAAATCTAAGGAAAGCCGAATGCAAATGGAGGAAAAATAAAAACACCATTAATAAGGACTCATACATCATTCTCCTTAATTCATATAAACACGCAACTAACAATGCCAAGAAAAACTACCATACCTCTATAATAAACAATGCAATAAACAAACCTAGAGAACTATTCTCAATAGCCCAAAAGCTAACAAACAACAACCACCTCTCCAGCAATGATACCATAGAAATCTCACCACAGGAAATGGCAAACTATTACATGGACAAAATTACGTCCCACCCCCAGCTACCAAGTCCTAAACAACCATCTCAAATACAACATACTGACGAATGGACGGACTTCCAACCTCTAACTACTGTCTCACTCAAGAACATTATAACAAATATTAATACAACAACCTCACTCCTTGACCCATGCCCAGTAAATTGGCTAAAAAACTCGATATCTATACTATCCCAATTCATACTCCCCATAATAAATCTCTCACTAAAAAATGGGTACTTACCCCCATCACTAAAGCATACCCAAATCCGCCCTATCTTAAAAAACTCCACTCTTGACAAATCATCACCTAAGTCCTACAGACCCATATCAAGTATTCCATTTTTGGCTAAATTGATTGAAAAAGCAGTTCAAATCCAGACACAAGAATACATCGACAGCTCAGCCCCCCTTGACAATCAGCAGTATGGGTTCCGCCCTCGACATGGGGTGGAGACACTGCTAACAGTTCTAATTGATACGCTCGTAAGAGGCATTGATAGCTCAAAACAGGCATTCCTACTCATTTTCATTGACATATCGGCAGCTTTTGATAGTGTTCACCATACAACGATGATAAGTAAATTGTGACAAATAGGAATAACATCCACTGTTCTAAAATGGTTTTCCTCATACTTAAGCAACCGAACCCAAACGGTCCGCATCAGTAACCTTACATCAAAAACATACAATCAGGAACTAGGCCTCCCCCAAGGCTCTGCCCTGTCAGCGCTTCTATTTAATATATACATAAAACACATTTGCCAAATATTCAAAAAACACAATGTATTATATCACATTTACGCAGACGACATAATGTTGTATGTACCTTTCACAATACCAAACATCCCTACATTACTTATCAATACATGCCTCAGCGAAATAAACAATTGGCTAAATGAAAATAACTTATACATTAACCATGCAAAAACGGAAGCCCTAATAGTAACCAAAAACACATCATTCACCCCACCACCACAGATCTCACTGCAAAACAATGATATCACAATAAAAACTGAAATACGGTACCTAGGAGTAATACTACACAAACACCTCAGTATGGACCCACAGATAAGAAATATAACAAAGAAAGTTTATTTCAAACTTAAAATATTAAAGCAACTCCGCCCCCTATTGCACCTACAGGATTTTCAACGCATAATACAAGCCATCATAACACCCCACTTTGACTTTGCAAACTTAACCTTACTAGGCGTAACAAATCAAAACTTAAAAAGACTACAACTAGCACAAAATGCAGCAGCCAAGACCATCATAAAAACAGTTCCCTTCCAACATATTACACCTATCTTAGAGTCCCTACACTGGCTCCCAATCCAATGCCGCATACAGTATAAAACTCTGTTAACCACATACAAGGCCCTAAATAACACAGCACCCTGTACATTAAATAACCTAATCATCAAGGAACCCAGTCATAACCTACAAAGACGAGACCAATTAAATAAGTTAATAACACCAAAAGAATTTATAAGAGCCAAAAAATCAACGAACAAGAAAGCTTTCTCCCATGCTGCCCCCATACTGTGGAACAACATCCCAGCGGAATTAAGATCATCACCCCAAATCATGGAGTTTAGGAAAAAACTCAAAACATACTTATTCTCAACACATTATGCATCCGTATCAAACTCTCAAATACAACAAGAAAAGGGATAGCCGCACCAGCAATAAGTGACCCTCGAACTGGAATATGTACTAAAACCTTGTAAGATATCCAGAGATTCTAATTAAAATTGTATTATAGTTCTAAACATGTTCACTGTATATAGTTCTCAATTCTATCAATCTGTTACAGATAGATTGAGCCCATTATTGTTTACACTGTTATATGTAAAAACAGCATTGATGTTTACTGCCGTTCCTTGTAAAACAGCCTTGCTTGTTCATTGTTGTTCATTGTAAACCGCAACTGATCTATGGAAGTTGCGGTATATAAAAACCTGCTAATTAAATGTAACATTGACCGAAGGGAATAAGGAGCAACTAATGCTGATTCAAAATCATAAGGAGTATAAACCGAAGTACCACCTATCCAATCACGTACGTGACGAAGTAAACAACCCATATTATATAATTCTATACAAGGTAACCCCATACCACCTTGTTGCCATGAACCATACAAACGATCAATTCTTAATCTTGGATGTTTCCCTCTCCAAAAAAATCTCTGCAATAATCTCTCTAATTTCTGCACATCCTGTCTTAAAAGTCGTAATGGAATTAATTGTAAAATATACAAAATTTTTGGAAAAATCATCATCTTATATGCAGCTATCCTACCCCCTAATGAAAGTGGCAAAGGTGTCCAAACCTGTAATTTATTTTGTATATCTCGCATCAATGGCCTAACATTCTGTCTATACAAATGGCTCGGATTTTTGGGCAACCAAATTCCTAAATACTTAAATTTGTTAGTAGCCCATTTTAATGGAAATTCATCACCCCATTTTCCCTGCAATCCCCCATTAATATCCAAAGCTTCCGATTTAGTCATATTCAATCTTAAACCAGCAATTTCCCCAAATCGACTAATCATATCTAGAAGTCTTTTTAAAGATTCACAAGGATTTAACAACATGACTAATAAATCATCTGCAAAAGCAGAAATTTTGAATATACATGTTCCAACTTTCACTCCTTGTATCTCATCACAAGCATAAATCAATCTCAGTAAAGGATCCAATGAAAGCACAAACAACAATGGTGATAAAGGACAACCCTGTCTAGTTCCACGCGTAATATAAAAATTATTTGTAATCTGTCCATTACCTCCTATTACTGCCTTTGGTTTATAATACAAAGCACTAATTCCCATTATAAATCTTTCACCTATGCCATAGGTTTTTAAAATTTCAAATAAATATTTCCATTCTACTCTATCAAAAGCTTTTTCTGCATCAAAACTTACCAATAAAGATGGGACAGCCATTTTTCTAACCCAACTCAATGCTCCTAATATTTTCCTTACATTCTTTGAAGGGTACCGTTCTCTCACAAATCCAGTGTGACAATCATGTAATAAAAGAGGCAGATAACCTGCCAACCGATCTGCTAAAATCTTTGCAAACAATTTTAAATCATAATTTATTAACGAAATTGGTCGATATGACTCAACCTCAGTTACATCTTTACCAGGTTTAGGCAGAACCACAATATGAGCAAGATTATTATTATATTTAAAAACTCCCTCATTCATCCACCTATTAAATAAAGTCACTAACACTGGTGTAATCTGAACTTGCAGCAATTTATAATATTCTGCTCTAAGACCATCTAATCCTGGAGCTTTATATCTTGTGGCATTATCAATTTTACTTTGAATTTCCTCTGCTGTTATAGGAGCTTCCAATTGCATTTGCTGAACCTTAGTAAGATGCGGTAAATGTATTTTTCCCAAAAAAAATTTAATATTTTCATTGGAAACATCTTCTCCCCTATATAACTTTGTATAATAATTTACAAAAATTCTCCCTATAACCGCACTATTTTTACATATTACTCCACCTTTATCTTTCAAAAGTGGAACAAATCTGGATCCTTTACCTCGTGCCAAACAACGAGCTAAACGTTTCCCCGATTTATCCCCATATTGATATAAATGATGTTTATAATATAACAGAGATTTTTTAGCTATTTGTTGTAATAAAGTATTTAAAGTTGCTTGAGTAGCAAGTAACTGCTCTTTGTTGAAATTATTAGGTTTATTAGCCAGGAGCCTCCGTTCTCTACAAATTTGTTTCTCCAATCTAAGAATCCTAAAAGCAAGCATTCTTCTCCTTCGAGCTATATAAGAAATTATGTCTCCTCTCAAAACAGCTTTTGAAGCCTCCCAAAATAACTCTGGGTCATTTTTATGCTTCTCATTAAAATAATCATAATCATTCCATTTAGTTATTAAAAAATCCTTGAAATTAGTATCATAACATATCTCGAGTGGTAAGCGCCAAGAACCTTTACTACTACCATGCTGACTTCCTATCCAATCTACCCACACAGGAGCATGATCTGAAATTTCATATGGACCAATGACTGCGTCCACCATATTTGGAAACAATATTTCAGATACTAGTATTGCATCAAGGCGCGCACTAGTACCATGTGCTCTAGACAAGTGCGTAAAATCTCGTTCAGTCGGATGAAGAACTCTCCAAACATCTATAAGCCTGCATCTCTGAATGAATCTCTTTAAAAGTTTTATGATACTAAGACGATTACTCCCACACCTCCCTGACACATCCATTTGTTTATCAAAGACACCATTCCAGTCCCCTCCTAATATAATAGGAGACTCAGGTAACTTATCAATTTCTGCCATTAAATCTATAAAAAAATTTGGATCAGGCACATTTGGAGCATATACACTGCCTAACAACAACTTATGTCCATTTAAATTCCCTTGCACTAAGACAAATCTCCCTTCAGGATCCACTACCATCCTATCCTTCTGGAAGCCTATTCCTGTCTTAATTAATATAGCTACCCCTCTTTTCTTTCCCTTCGCAGAAGCCCCATAAATTAACTCAATACCTTTTTTCTTTATTCGAACCAGGTCTTCTATAGACTGGTGAGTCTCTTGTAACAAAACCACATCTGCTTTATGTCTTCTTCTTGCCAATAGAATTTTGTTTCGCTTAAAGGGGCTTGTAAGACCACACACGTTCCATGAGAGAACGCTCATCCTCCAGATAATATCATTAGTTAAATATTAAAATTTAACTTAATCATATATTCAAATTTAGAAGTGTCCCCCCAGCCTAGGACCCTTATAGCTATTACCAATACTTGAAATTCTTTCTTCTTAACAATAAATTGGCTTTCAATATAAACTATAATAATAATATAATAGTAATAATAACATATATTTAAACCCCCTATTATCCCCTCCCCATCCCATTTCCTCCCTCCCACCCATAAAAGCAGATGAAATTTAATGTGGACAAGTGCAAAGTTATGCACCTAGGAAAGAACAACCCACACTATAGTTACACGATGCAAGGTTCCACATTAGAAACCACCACCCAGGAAAAAGATTTAGGAGTCATCGTGGATAACATGTTAAAACCCTCCGCCCAGTGTGCAGCGGCGGCCAAGAAAGCAAATAGAATGCTAGGTATCATAAGGAAAGGGATGGAGAATAAAACAAAGGATATTATAATGCCTCTGTATCGCTCCATGGTACGACCGCACCTTGAATATTGTGTGCAATTCTGGTCACCGTATCTTATAAAGGACATAGCGTTATTAGAAAAAGTACAGAGAAGAGCCACCAAATTGGTGAAGGGGATGGAAGGCTACTCCTATGAAGAGAGGCTAAAAAGGTTAGGGCTCTTTAACCTGGAAAAGAGACGGCTGAGGGGAGATATGATAGAGGTCTATAAATTAATGAATGGAGTGGAACGGATAAACGTGGATCAATTGTTTACGCTATCAGAATATAGAAAGACTAGGGGACATGTAATGAAGCTACAGGGTAAACTATTTAAGACAAATAAGAGAAAATATTTTTTCACTCAACGTGTAATCAAACTCTGGAATCTGTTACCGGAGGATGTAGTAAGGGCTGTTAGTATAGCTGGGTTTAAAAAAGGTTTGGACAAGTTCCTGGAGGAAAGGTCCATAAACCACTATTAAAAAGGGACCCAGGATATCAATGCTTGACCCAGTACAGTATTGCTAGGTACGTATGACCTAGATTGGCCACTGTTGGAAACAGGATACTGGGTTTGATGGACCTCGGTCTGACCCAGTATGGCATGTCTTATGTTCTTATGGTGTTAGTGCACCCATACTAGCTACAACATGTTAATAACCCCCATGCTAACCAAAATTTGCAGGCAACATCCACAGTCTACCCCATTTATGCCCTGTTGTGCGCTAAATAGTTAGTGCGGTGTTTGCGAAAGTGGTTACTGTGGTCCCGTGCTAACTGCTCGGCATGCGATAAAGTATGTGTTACACATTAGCACGCTTTACTGAACATATCTTCCCCCCCCCCCCTTCCTTTGTGGTCAAAGAATTCTTGTCTTTCCAGATGTGGCTCAGGCCTATCTGAGGCAGTTTCTTTCCCAATGCCCTAAGATTATGGCTGCAGGTGTTACTCTTTTTTTAAAAATTCCCTTTTAAGTGTTTGATTTCATTTCAGGGTAATACATTTTTCCAGATGTGTTGGGTCCATAAAAATAAAATTATTATTGATCATGGTGTCTGAGATATTAGGGGTCTTGGGTGGTAATTAGGTCTGGAATGAGTGGGGGACCCATTGTGTGGAAGTATTTCCATTGGATTTCTTGATTTGATTTCTCTTTATTTACTATACTTGCTCTTTCCCTGATGTGGACTTTTTCTTTCTATTGCCAGTTCTGTTTCTGGATTATTATTTATTATGTTTTTGAATATACAATATACAATATTGGAATTTCTTGGTCTTTATGGATTGTAAAATGTGAAACGCTACTTTTTTAAAATTAAAACATATCCCAACATAGGTAATTTTATATGGAGGCAAGTAATGTTACTTTCTTACACACTTATTTGTCATGTATTTTCAATGACCCACATGTATGGATGGGCCTTAACACTTGTACTTTGGCTGGTTGACACATTCAGGCTGATGACGTGTATTTCAGGTGTGGGTGTGCATGGGAGTAGAGCACAAATCTACACACACAAGTTGTAAAATATTATAACTTAGTCTGAAACGTGGACAGCAGTAGAAGGACGTTCTTTATTGATCTAAAAAAGCCCAAGATTATTAACAACCTATTGTCACCTCACCTCCTCTCCTTACTTCATACTACACCCTGTACCAGAAATCAATGAACAAGCTCACAGAATCTACTACATGTACCACTGCTGTTCACAAAAGCTTCCGATACCACCTCGAAAAGAGCTTTCTCTGTCTGTGCACTGCAATTATGGAATTCTATCCCTGACCATTTAAGGAGTACTACAGATGCATCGACGTTCAAAAAGGCCTTAAAGACATACATATTTAAAGACTACTACTTCTTGGACAATATGCTCAGACTAATTACTAATTAGCTAATCCAATCCAAACACTTACAGTACGTAGAGGTTTTCCCCCATGTTTTTTAATAGATTGTTCTTATTTCCAAGTTTGTTTTCCTTGTTCTATGTAATATGTTCTGTTATAATGTAAACCACTTTGACCAGTGTATAAAACAGTATAGAAAAATTGTTTAATTAATTAATTAAATAGACTTAAGTAGCAAGAGAGATGCAAAAATATTAACAAACAGGCTTACAATCCTCCCATACATAATTCATAGAGATCGGGAGGGGGGGGGAGGAGTGGCTCAGTGGTTGGGACAGGTTACCCCAGGTCAGAGGGCCAGGAGTTCAATTCCCACATGGGGACAAGTAACCTCAGGCCAGAGGGACTGGGGTCTCCAGTCCCATGGCCACTCCTTGTGGCCTTGGGCAAGCCACTTAACCCTCCATTGCCTCAGGTACACTGAGACTGTAAGCCCTTCAAGGACAAGAGAATAAAAAATGCCTGTTAGTGTACAGTATATCTGTAAACTGCTCTCATACACACAGTAAAGGGCGGTATATCAAGTGCCTAAACCATAGGTTTTCAACCCAGTCCTCGGGGAACCCTAGGCCAGTAAGGTTTTCAGGATTCCCACAATAAATATGCATAAGATAGATTTGCATACAATGAAGGCAGAAAATGCAAATCTTTCTCATGCATATTCATTCTGGGAATCCTGAAAACCTAACTGGCCTGGGGTTCCCCGAGGACTGGGTTGAAAACCCGCCCTAAACCATAAACATAGTAACAGTAAATGATGGCAGATAAAGACCACTATGGTCCATCTAGTCTGCCCAGTAAGATGACAAGAGTAGCTGCACCTGCTGCTTTGTGCAGGCTTAAGTTTATTTTGATTTTCTCCTGTTGCTGTAAAGGGATCCACTGTGTCTGTCCCATGCCATTTTGAATTCTATCACTGTATTTGCCCCCACCACTTCCATCGGGAGGGCATTCCAAGCATTCACCACTCTCAGTGAAAAAGTATTTCCTGACATTGCCTTTCATTTTACCCCCTTGCAGCTTCATGTCATACCCTCTAGTTTTACAGACAGTTTTCCCCGTCTTTGGAAGAGGTTTGTTTGTTCATTATTTCTCTTTAAGTATTTAAACCATCAGAGTGGCTTTGCAACAGGTAGACATCCGATGATAACTTGCATGCTTTTTGTAATCTGTTATCTAGAGCAGCCTCTCTTTAAGACTCCTTCAGTGGCACTTTTGTTAGACGTAGTTACTTTTTGAAACGGTGCATTGGTTCAGCCGGGTAGAACAAAAAATCCATTATAATCTCAAGAACTGTTATGATGACGCTTAAGGAACATTGTTCATGTTTCCAGATCAAAACACTAACAGCTTTGATGGTGTCTCGTGTGCAAAAGCAACATGATCTTAATCATTTGAGATGATGAGTTATTGACTCTATGGAAGCTGACCGAAGAGGAGGTAATCGTGATGCGTGACTCAGTGTCTTACAAAAACGGTGGATCTTTATGTTGTATTCTGTGGTACTCTAGGGAATGAATATGGCAACAGAGTGGATGATGCTGATCAAGAAGAACATTTTGATGGTGTTGGATAAATGATCTATGGGAGTCTATGCTTTGATACTGGCTGAGAATAATGTTTGTTTATTTAGGCCTTTATATAGAGAGATGACTCCAGTGAAGAGTGTCTAATGAATTCAGTCACTAGGAACATGGGAGGGGGGTGTCTCTGGTGATCATGTTATAAGATGAGCTATGATGAGTTTGGCTGACATTAATGATTCCTGATGCAAAACATTGCTATGGAAGAGTATTAGGTTTTGAACTTACAACTGTGTCAAATCATTTGTTTTTGAACTAACTTATTTTGAGTAGTTTTCTGAATCTATAGTGTAAACATTTGGTGTTTTTTTATTAAATATTTCAAATACAATAAAAATGACATGATATGGCTGCATTGCTGCTATCATATGGAAATGGTTCAACAAAAATTTCTGTAGGGCTCGATGATATTGTTCGATTTTGCTTGGGATAGAAATTTATTGAGATGATTCAATTTCTGTACTACTGCCTTCAGACCAGAATCAATCTTAACGGCTGTTTGTCTGACAACTTTAGTCTTGCTCAGGGGACTAAACAGGGGCGCCACCTATCTCCTTTATTGTTTAATATGGCCCTTGAACCTCTGGCCATAGTAATTAGGGCACATGCTGAAATACTGGACTATGGATTGTAAACTTATTGACATATGCCAATGATGGTAGTCCATCGATTCCTTGTTAAAGATTATTCAACAGTTTTCTAATCTATCTGGATACAAGATTAATTGGGACAAGGAAATAGGAGGAGGAGGCAGCAATTAAATGGGGGACTGTAACATCTTTTATTAAACTTTTGAGGCTTGCAGATGCCTTTGTGCTTAACTGAGAAACTTTGGTTTTTGTGGGCCAATGTCATCACTCTGTCTATGCACAGTACTTTAACAAGTTTAGTGTGGCAAAGATGCTATGCAGATGTGTGCACAAGTATGAGAGTATTTGTTTTTGTTTCTATTCCATTTCGTTCCTCCAGTCCAGTCCTGGCACCTTAGGGTAATCACCCCCCCCCTTCCTCCCCCAGCAGCTTGGAGACTGAGCATGGCTCCACCCCCAGCCTCCAGTATATACAGCTGGCTCCACCCCCAGCCTCCAGTATCTCAGTCTCCAAGCAGCTAGAGGGACGTGATTCCCAACTTGGATTCGCTGAAAGAACAAACTGTTTTTTTTATTTTAGTAATTAAAGAGGAATTTCATTGCCGGCACTAGAGCACTGTTCCACTCAGCAAGGGCAGGGCTATTCGAGCTGCCTCTTGACTGGGAGCCTAAGTTGATCTGCAGCTGTAAATTTTAAAAAAAAAAACGTTTTTGGAGTGATCTGCTGGTCCGGTACTACTCCCCTGATGGGAAGGAGTGCTCAGCAGCCCGGAGCAAACCAGGGCAGGTGAGGTAAGAGCCCTGTCAGTGTGAGGAGTTTAAGTGCACTGAAGCCGGTAGGTTTTGCGGCTGTAGCAGCGTTCAGCAGGAGACCAGGTATCAGGAGCCTCTGGTTGTGCCCGCCGTGGATAGCAGGGCTCTCACTGAGTGGGGCGTCATCGGGGGCACCCAGGAGAGCGGGAGTAGTTTCAGCGAAGCGGCACAAGGCCTGCAACATCTGGAGCCATGTGATTTCAGAAGGGGGAAATGTGTGGCAGCCATTTTGGCTAATCATGGGAACCGGGGAAGAAGGCGGTTGCCACGTGGTCAGCAGTTAGGCCCCAGAGAGGGAGAAAAATCAGACAGGCGGGTATCGGGGGTCAGAGGGTGGTCCCTTTACCATCTGGGAGCATAGCAGCTCAGCTTGCACATTAGTTGTAAAACAAAAAGAAATGCCAGCAAGCCAGACCTGTGTGGCCTGTGGGTCCCACAGGGGCCCGGTCTCAGTGGCTGGCTTCTGCAGGGGTTGGGAGCAGGAGTCCAAGGTAACAGAGATAGATTGCTGGGGGAAGAGTCCAGCAAACCTCAAAGCACATCGGCAGAACAGGAGGCAGCAGGGTCCTCAATTGCGCCCAGCGGAATTGCAGAGAGCACAGAGGGAAAGGATCTCCCTTGGGTGAAGGTGCCTAAGAACATAGGCAAAAAAGGAGACGAAGGTAAAGGGCGTAGGAACAGCCAGTGGCAGGTGGTCTGGGAGATTTCTTGTCAGAGTTTGTGCTTCTGCTGCACAAGGCATTCTGTTTGAAACAGGGAGTGACGGAGAAGGTGGTGCTTCCCGGTGGTAAAGCCAAGCGCCCAGCAGAAGCTATGATGGTGATAGAAGGAGAGGACAAGGAACCTGGTCCCAGTAAGTGTTGCATGGTGGATGAGGTCTGGGAGGTACCTCCACGGGATGAGGAGGACTGTGACAAGGAGGAAGGTGAGATTCTGCAAGCTGAGAAGTTCCATATTATACGAGTCTTCCATAGAGAGGAACTAGCAGGGGTGTGTGTGAGAGGAGTCCAGCTGATGCCCGACTGTGTCCTGCGCCTATCCTGTGCGGTTGGGGAGTCTGACCTTCCGGAGCAGCGGTGCGACGCAGTGATTGGCCCCGACGTCATCTCCGGGGCTAGAAATCCGCGGTTGTACCGCGGTTGCGCGGTCGCGGTTGCGTCTTAAGGGGTGCGTTTAAAGGGGTTTGAGAGGCCCCTTGTGCGCCCCTTAGGCGCACGTGGCGCGCAGGGAGCAGGGAGACCCAGGACTGGTATGGGTAAGCGTAAGAAGAGGCTAAACGTGAGTAATTCCAACCCCGACAAGGCTGTTAAGATCTCTGGGCCTATGGACAGGCATATTGTACCTGTTTCTGGTGATGGGAAATCACCTGCTCCCGTATCTAAGCCCTCGGTCTCTCTTGATAGCTCCATCGGTTCTTCAGGGGGTTTTAACTCTGCCCCACATGCTAATTTACGGAAACCTCAACTTTTAACGTCTTCACCCGTTGAAGGAGGGGCCCTTGGGGGTTTGGAACCTATATCATCAGTGGTGTCATCTAGCTGTCTGGTGGACATTGCGGCAGTGTCCCTGCCTCAAGTCCTTCAGCTTCCGGCGGTTCCTGAAGGCGTTTCAAGTGATGGTGTATCTGCTTCTCCTGAGGCTGCTCAGAATGTGTCTTTATCTGACATCTGGTGTATTCTGTCCAGGATTGAGCGTTCTTTATTATCTGTTACTACTCAGATTAATGTTTTTTCACAAGATTCTGTTTCTAAGATGGCTCAGCATGATTTACAGATGTCTGCTTTAGATAGCAAATGTCAGAAAATTGATGCACAATATTCTTTGCTACAGTCTGCTAATTTGTCTTTTATGAGGGATAGTTTAATGTTACATACTAAACAGGAGTTACTAGAGAATAATTTGAGGGCAGTAAATATTCGCTGTTTGAACTTCCCTTGTACTAGATTAATTTCGCCCAAAATCTTATTTGAAAAATATTTAACAGAAGTATTGGGGTACCAGTTAAATACTATGCCAGTAATTACAAAAATATATTACTTGCCTGGCCCGAGGCCTATAACCTCTAGTGACCGGCAATCCGTAGCCTTGGCTGAACCTTTAGATTCCTTGGATATTACTAATTTTATAGAGTCTTCGCGTGACTTAATTAAAACTAGATCTACTCTTTTGGTTTCTTTCTCTTCGGAGATAGATAAGAGTACTGTCATGCGACTTTATTTTTGTAATAAGAATGCTGAATTCTGTGGGGGAAAAGTTAATATATTCCCAGATGTGGCCAGGCAAACTCAAGCTAGGCGTAGAGCCTTTTTGGCTCTTAAGCCACGGGTTCTCGCTTCTGGCGCAACTTTCTTCTTGAAATTTCCTTGCAAATGTCTGGTCACATCTGGGGGTACTAAATATGTGTTTATGGATGTTGGATCATTAGAAGTATTCCTTAAGGGGCTAGACCCTCAGGTTGTAGCAGATGCATAGGTATAAGGTGTGCTACGTTTTTCATTTTTTTTCCTTTGGTTGTTCTATTAGCATTGTATGTAATAATTAGAGTTTGTTCAATTTTGGCTGTTGGCTGGATGTTCCCTCACCACTCCCCGTGAGGTGGACTAAGCTTGTTTTCTTATTATTCTTGTGATAATTTATTTTGCCTATGTTTGATATTTTGTATAACCTTAATAAAAATTAAATTACAAAAGAGAGGAGCTAGCAGTTTTGATAGCGCACTTGGCTAAAGCATTGAAGTTTCGTATGGAGGTGCTTGAGGAAGAGGAATCAGTCGAGGATCCGCTCTTTCAGGTAGTTCGATCATTTCAGAAGGTCTTTCCTCTACATAAGCTGGTGCGGTGCATGATCCAGGAGGAATGGGAAATGCCGGAGGGGCTGCTGAGGGATACTAGGATGATAGCGCAATTGTACCCTCTTCCAGAGTGGGATAGGGAGCTCTTTCGCCCACCCAGAGTGGATGCAGTGGTCTCCGCAGTGCCGAAGAAGACGACGATACAGGTAGAAGGTAGCACAGCTCTGAAGGATGTACAAGTTTGGAAGCTTGAGATGCTCTTGAAGCAGGCATTTGAGACTTATGCCATTTCATTGCAGGCATCGGTGTGTGGTGTATTTGTGGCCCAGGCCTGTCTCCGCTGGGTGCAAGTCGGGAGTGGTGCCAAAGGACTGGAGAGAGGCTCATGTGGTGCCTTTACACAAAAGCGGAAGTAAGGATGTGGTTGATAACTACAGGCCGGTTAGTTTAACTTTGGTGGTGAGTAAATTATTGGAAACGCTGCTGAAAGAGAAAATAGTGAGGTTTCTGGAGTCCAGCGGATTACAGGATCCGAGGCAGCATGGATTCACCAGAGGCAGGTCTTGTCAGACAAATCTGATTGATTTCTTTGACTGGGTGACCAGGGAGTTGGACCGAGGGAGAGCTCTAGATGTGGTGTATTTAGATTTCAGTAAAGCCTTTGACACTGTTCCTCACAGGCGACTTATAAACAAACTGAGCACCCTAGGGATGGACCCTAAAGTTACTGCTTGGGTTAGAAATTGGTTGGGTGGGAGGCGACAAAGAGTACAAGTAAATGGAGCTCACTCTGAGGAGAAGGATGTTACCAGTGGTGTGCCCCAGGGATCTGTCCTTGGTCCGATTCTTTTTAACATCTTTGTTAGTGATATAGCGGAAGGGCTGTCGGGTAAGGTTTGCCTCTTTGCGGATGATACCAAAATCTGCAATAGAGTAGACACCCAGGAAGGTGTAGATAACATGAGGAGGGATCTAGCTAAGCTTGAAGAATGGTCTAGAATTTGGCAGCTGGGATTTAATGTTAAAAAATGTAAGGTTATGCATTTGGGCTGCAGCAATCCAAGGGAGCAATACAGTATAGGAGGTGAAGTACTTTTGTCCACTAAAGAAGAGCGGGACCTAGGCGTGGTTGTGTCTGATGATCTTAAAGTAGCTAAACAGGTAGAAAAGGCGACGGCAAAAGCTAGAAGGAAGCTTGGGTGCATACGGAGAGGAATGGCTAGCAGAAAAAAGGAGGTGATAATGCCTCTGTATAAGTCTTTGGTGCGACCTCATTTGGAGTATGGTGTGCAATTCTGGAGACCGCACCTTCAAAAGGATGTGAACAGGATGGAGTCGGTGCAGAGGGTTGCTACTAAAATGATTAATGGGCTTCATTATAAAGCATATGAGGACAGACTTAAGGATCTTAATATGTACACCTTAGAGGAAAGGCGGGATAGAGGTGATATGATTGAGATGTTTAAATACCTCCGTGGCATAAATGTTCAGGGAGAGAGCCTCTTTCAATTGAAAGCAAGTTCTGCTACGAGGGGACATGGGATGAGGGTGAAGGGAGATAGATTCAGGAGTGATATGCGGAAATATTTCTTTATGGAAAGAGTAGTGGATCCGTGGAATAGTCTCCCAGTGGAGGTGGTAGAGATGAGGACAGTAACTGAATTCAAAAAAGCATGGGACCAACACAGAGGATCTCTAAAGGTAAAAAGTGGACTGTTGTAGTTGTTATGGAAGGACAGACTAGATGGGCCTTGTGGTCTTTTTCTGTCATCATGTTTCTATGTTTCTATCAGTGGGGATCCTGAGGCAGAGCAGGGGCGGCCCTCAGATAGTGAAGCTGGAGTCTGGGACGGCGTATTTGGCAGATACTTTTTACGACCTGATTCGCTGTATGTCCAAGGGAATGGCCTCTGTAGTGGTGGCAAGACGTCACTTGTGGCTTCGGAATTGGTCGGTGGATGTGTTGTCCAAGTCGTGGTTGAGCAAGTTGCCATTCAGGGGCAAACTCTAAAAGTCTAATTTCTTCTTCTATTTTGTTCCTCCAGTCCAGTCCCAGCACCTTTGGGATGTACCAAAGCAGTACTAACCCTGAGAGGGCCCCGCTAATCCTGACTGCAGTACTACCGAGCCAGTGAGCCTCTTCTGCCGCCTGGATATCTAGTCGGTAATGTTTCACAAACGACGACAATGAGGCCCAAGAAGCACTCTACAATTGTCAAATGGCAGAACCAGACTGAACTCCGCATATGATGCCCCTGGGCCCGTGTTGAATGCGCCTTTAACCCTACAGGCACTGGCCTCTGATACAGGAGACACACGGAAGAGATGGTCTCTCTAAACCATCTGAAAATGGATGCCTTGGACACTGCCTCCCTTTTGCGTGGCCCTCCAAACAAGACAAATAGCCGCTGTGTTTTACAAAAGGCTTTAGATATCTTCAAGTACCTCTTCAACATTCTACGCACATCCAAACTTCACAGTGCAGTGCAGATGATCCCGGGGTGGGTGTACGACCTAACTTCTGCTTATCCTCTGGTAAACATCCCATCTTGGGAGGACCTAAACAAGCTAGTCAAGGACCTCGGTGAGACTAAGATGGGATGCTTACCAGAGGATAAGCAGAAGTTAGGTCGTACACCCACCCCGGGATGAGAGTGTTTTCGGTCAGTGTGTTTTGCTCCATACCAGAGAGGTTGCTTCCCTGCAAGGGGGTCCTCCTTTCATGGCTTCAGGGGCGCAGGAAGAGGATTTTACTCTTCCACTGCTGTAGCTACAAAGAAACAGCAAAGAGATGAGGTTGGGACAGGCGTTTCAAATTCCGTTAGGGGGTCGGTTACGGGAATTTTATGATGCCTGGGCTCGCATTACGACCAACCAACGGGTGCTCGAAGTCATCAGAGAGGGATATGCACTAGAATTCGCCCAGCCCCTACGGGAGGGCTTTATCAACTCACCATGCAAAGCACAGGGAAAGCGCAAGGCAGTGCATGAGATACTCCAACAGTTGCTGGACCTACAAGCAGTGGTGCACATGCCACGAGGCCAGCATGGATGTGGTTGATATTCCATTTATTTTGTGGTCCCAAAGAAGGAAGAAGTGTTCAGGCCTATACTGGATCTCAAATACATCAATCAGGCTCTGCAGGTGCCGCACTTTTGCATGGAGACTTTGCGGTCTGTGATAGTGGCGGTTCGAGAAGAGGAGTTCTTAACCTCCCTTGACCTCACAGAAGCGTATCTCCATATACCAATAAGGGCCATAAGCATATCTCCATATACCATAATCAGCAGTATCTGAGATTTGCAGTACCAGAGGGGCATTTCCAGTTTCGAGCACTGCCTTTTGGGCTGGCATTTGTGCCGAGGACTTTCAGCAAGATCATGGTGGTTGTGGCAGCGGTTTTATGGCAAGAAGGAATACTGGTTCACTCTTGTCTCGACGATTGGCTAATAAGGGAAAAATCCTGGGAGGAGAGCATCAAGGTCACTGGCCGAGTCATTCTGTTCCTTCAGGGCCTGAGATGGGTTGTGAACTTTGCGAAGAATCAAGTCATGCCATCGCAGGATCTCGAGTACCTAGGGGTACGTTTTCAGACAGGCACAGGCAGAGTGTCTCTTCCAGGGACCAGGGCTCACAAAATCCAGGGGAAGGTCCAGTGGTTCCTAAGGCTACAGAGGCCGACGGCATGGCCCTACCCGCAGGTCCTGGGATCCATGGTGGCGGCGACAGACTTGGTTCTGTGGGCGCGGGGGCTTCTGTGCAGATGGTCGGTGCAGCGTCTACCTCTATCCTACCATCTTCCCTGCATGGCAGAGGTGTGGGGGCACTCGAATGGCGGTTATAGGATGAGACACTGCTGAAAGGGAGGCCGTTACAGGTGCCCCACTGGACACAGCTCACAACAGATTCAAGCCTTGTCAGCAGGGGGGCTCATTGCAAGGCTCAATTTCTACAAGAATTGTGGTTGGATCATGAAGTGCAGTGGCCCATAAACTGTTTGGCACTGAAGGCCGTCTTTCTGGTACTGCAAGGATTTTGGCACAGGTTAGAAGGGAAGGCCATGAGAGTATTCTCAGACAATGCAGCAACAGTAGCATACATTGATCGACAGGTAGGAACAGGCGGTGTGCAGCTGGAAGAGGAGCCTGAGGAGCTGATGGCATGAGCGGAGGAGCACCTCTTGGCACTGTCAGCAGTGTACATGGCGGGGCGAGAGAACGTGCAGGCAGACTATCTCAGCAGAGTGAGGATCAATCCAGCAGAATGGAGTCTCAATCAAGCCATATTTGACCGGATGGTGGATCACTGGGGGGCAGCCAATTATGGACCTGATGGCGACCTGCGAGTCAGCCAAGGTGGCCAGGTCCTTCAGCAGGAGAGAGCTGATGTCGAAAGGTCTTAATGTGCTGGTGCAGCCATGGCCCAGGACAGGGCTGCTGTATGTCTTTCCTCCCTGGCCGCTCGTCAGCAGAGTAGTGCAGATGATAGAGACCCATCCAGGGCGGGTGCTGCTGATCACACTGGATTGGCCAAAGTGGCCGTGGTATGCAGATCTGAAGCGCATGCTGATCGACAGATTGTGGTGGTTGCCCATGAGTGGAGGAGTAGCCTAATGGTTAAGAACACTGGCTTGGGAACCCAGAGACCAGGGTTCGATTCCCACTAGCACTCCTTGTGGCCTTGGGCAAGTCGCTTAACCCTCCATTGCCTCAGAAAAAATCCAAGTTATCAATGTCCCTGTTTAATGTACATTACCAAGTTTAAGTTTCAATGTAAATCGCTTTGATTGAAATGATAAAGCGGTATATAAAACCTGTTAAATAAAATAAATAAATAAATGGACCTGCTGTGCCAAGGGCCTATCCAGGTGCTGCAGGTGGATCGGTTCTCACTTACGGCATGGCTCTTGAAAGGGCATGCTTGAGGAAGTGGAGCTATGTGCCTGCTGTAATAGCAACCCTGCTCAAGGCATGCAGGGGGTCCACATCTCTGGTGTACATCCGGGTATGGAGAGTGTTTGAACACTGGTGCCAAGGGCAGGGGATTTTGGCAATGAAGTGTGGAGTACTGAATGTGCTAGCCTTCCTGCAGACAGGACTGGAGAAAGGCTTGGCTTGCAGCTCATTGAGAGTACAGGTGGCTGCCCTCTCGCGCTATATGCGGCATGTGGGGGCAGGGTCCGTAGCCTCGCATCTGGACATGGCCTGTTTTCTTAGAGCAGTGAAGCAGTTGCAACCACCACGGCAGTCGATAGTGCCACCTTGGGACCTGAATTTGGTTTTTTTGGCACTCAGTGTCTCCTTTCGAGCCCTTAGCAGGTTGTTCCTTGATGGTCTGCAACGTCATCCTTCTTTTTGATGTTCATCTCTTCGGCAAGAAGGGTATCAGAGTTCCAGGCCTTCTCATGTGGAGAGCCGTACCTCGTTATTGCAAGAAAGAGGGTGGTCCTAAGGATGGTACCCTCCTTTCTTCCAAAGGTGTGCTCTGGCTTCCACTTGAATCAGGGGGTCTTGCTTCCGGTCTTTTCGGGGGAGGTCCGTGGTCCAGGGGCAGATCCTTTGTTGTGAAGTTTGGATGTGCGTAGAGTGTTGAAGAGGTACTTGAAGATATCCAAAGCCTTTCGTAAAACACAGCGGCTATTTGGAGGGCCACGCAAAAGGGAGGCAGTGTCCAAGGCATCCATTTTCAGATGGTTTAGAGAGACCATCTCTTCGGTGTGTCTCCTGCATCAGAGGCCAGTGCCTGTAGGGTTAAAGGCGCATTCAACACGGGCCCAGGGGCATCGTATGCGGAGTTCAGTCTGGTTCTGCCATTTGACAATTGTAGAGTGGCTACTTGGGCCTCGTTGTCGTAGTTTGTGAAACATTACCGACTAGTTATCCAGGCGGCAGAAGAGGCTCGCTTTGGCTCGGTAGTACTGCAGTCAGGATTAGCGGGGCCCTCCCAGGGTTAGTACTGCTTTGGTACATCGCAAAGGTGCCGGGACTGGACTGGAGGAACAAAATAGAAGAAGAAAATAGACTTTACCTTCTAATTGATGTTCCTTGAGTGACTCCAGTCCAGTCCCGAATCCCTCCCTATGGCTAACCCTTCATTCGTTCATTCTTTCATTTTTGGATCATTTTCCAGAGAGAATTACACTTATTCAGCTCTTATAGTGCCGTGGAAAGAAAAAAAAAAAGAGTAGAGAGAGATAACAAGAGAGGAGTAGGTTATGAGGGCGGAGTTTCGCGTGGGCAGGGCGTGAGCTGTAGATAGAGATCTGGTCTCCTGGAGAATGCAGGTGCCTATGACAGCGCACACAGAGGACTCTCCTTCCCTGGTGGGGAGGGGGGGGGAGGGTTCCATTGGATTCTGTCGAGGGGTTCTGCAAGTTAATGGTTTCTATTTTAACTGTTTAATAATAATAATAATAATAATAATAGTTCTTTCCGTGACTCTGCTTTGTTACTAGGATACTGGAGGCTGGGGATGGAGCCAGCTGTATGTCTAGGAGAACATCATGAAAAGCATGACATGCTCAGTCTCCAAGCTTCTGGAGTGGGGTGACTACCCTAAGATGCAGGGACTGGACTGGAGTCACTCAAGGAACATCAATTAGCAGGTAAGGTCTTATTTTTTCTTTTTAAGTTTTGATTGTAAGTTTCATTTCTGGCTGTTATAAAATAAATAAATAAGATGAACAAAAAAAATTAGACTTAATATAGACGCAGTTTGGGTGCCCAAAACTAGCTGCCCAGTTATAAAAAGTATCCTCTATAAGTGTAAGTTTATAAGGGTCATCAAGTTTAACTTTCGTTTTCATGCACAAATTTTGTACCTATTTTATAAAGTACATTATGTGCTTACTTTACTTTATGAAATAGGGATGTAAGGGCTGTAAAAACACAGACAAACTAGCTTGCAGCTAGATTCGCAGGAATGTACGTAACGTGTATAGTAACTTATAACTTAAATGTGTAAAGTTGTGCTCCTCCCAGACTCCGCACCTCTACTCGCCCATACCAAAAGTACATGCAGTTGAACTTATGACCAAACTTATTGTACTAGTGGCTGCCAAAGTACACATGTAAATGTCCTTCTGCGTGTGTTAAGTCATGGAAAATACATGGATTTACATATGTTGATGGCACTCATTATAAAATTACCTCCTTTATGCCTAAAATTCTACATTTGGAAAAGGGCAGTGTTTAGGAGCAGAGTGAGGGCAGAAATAAATATATATGTTCAGCAGAACATTCAACCATTGAACGCATAAGTTCTACCTTAAGTGTAGATGCTTAATTAGAAGGTATAGCTTTAAATTACGTTTAAAGTTTATATGTGCATTTTCTACACTGGCATTTCATGTTTTGACCCACTGAAAGTATGTATAACTTTACATATATAATAACGGTAAGTTTTCAATGGTAGCGTTGAGTATATAGTTTTTAAAAGCCAGCCATGTTTAAAAAAATATGTATATTCAGCTCTACTATATGGATAGTCAGTGGTGCCGAATATAATAATATAATATTCTCCACTGACCACTGTTGCTACTGTCCATTTAGTTTAGGCCTGTCTTTCAGCAGCTGTTTCTACAGATAGTGGTTAGACAGATGATCAGTCTGCCACTATCCATATAGGAATTACTTTTTTTTTTGTTTGTTTTTTAAGTGCCATCAAGTCAATGCTGACTCCGGGGATGGGGGGAGAAAAGAACTAAAATCCAATATTGGAACAAATAGATAAATAAAGGGTAACACATGACAGAAGATGGTGGTAAACAGAACTCACTCAGAAGAAAGGAAGGTGCGTAGTGGCGTGCCTTAGGGATCATTCTTGGGACCGGTACTGTTCAATGTATTTGTGGGTGATATTGCAGAAGGATTGAATGGAAAAGTCTGCCTTTTTTGCAGATGACACAAAAATTTGCAACAGAGTGGACACTTCTGAGGGAGTAGACAACATGAGAAAATATCTAAAAACACTGGAAGATTGGTCTAATGCTTGCCAGTGAATATTTAATGCGAAGAAGTGCAGAGTCATGCACTTGGGATGCAGAAGTCCAAAGGAATTGCTTATGACAGGGGGGGAGAGGTTGGTGTGCATGGACCAGGAGAGGGACTTTGGAGTCGGGGCAGGCCCAAGGGTTTCTGTCACCCTAAGCAGATGCCCAGGCCATATCCTCCCCTATGTTCCGAGCCGCACCTCCCCATGCTAAGCCGCGCTACTGCTTATTCCGGCACTGGAGCCGAGGTAGGGTGCGTGGCTTGGCAGCAGACCATGTGCTTCAGCGCACATGGCCTGCCACTTCTGACCCCCCTCCGACATAATTTCAGGGGTTCAGAAGCGACAGGCTGTGTGTGCCAAAGCACATGGCCTGTCGCCCATAGAGATCTGCTGCCTTAGGCGGCTGCCTAGTGGACTCGCCAGGCCTGCTTGGCGTGATAGTATCTGAGGATGTCAAAGTGGTAAAACAATGTGACAAGGTGGTAGCCAAAGCCAGAAGGATGCTGGGCTGCATACAGAGAGGAATAACCAGCAGAAAGGAGGAGGTATATTTGCCCCTGGATAAGTCAGCGTTGAGATCTTACATGGAGTATACTGTGGTCAGTTTTGGAAGACTATATCTCACAAAGGATATAAAAAGACTTGAAACAGTTCAGAGAAAGGAGACCATAAAGATGTGGAGCCAGCACCAGAAGACATATAAAAAAAAGAGACTTGAAGGCCTAAATATGTATATGCTAGAGGAGAAGAGGGACAGGGGCAATGTTCCCTCTAACCTGCGCTGGGTCTGCCGCCAACATTCCTGCTGGTGGGGGGAGGGGAGGGGCAGAGCTTCGATCGCCGGACTAACACACACCGCAGCACCCTCGCAATGTTCTTTTTAATCTGCGCCGGGTCCTCCGCCGGCATTCCTGCCGGTGGGGGGAGGGGCAGAGTGTCGATTGCTCTGCACCTCCCCCCACTGGCAGGAATGTTGGTGGCAGACCCAGCGCAGGTTAGCGGGAACATTGGACAGGGGAGATATGATACAGACCTTTAAATGCTTAGAGTATTAATGAACAAACAAATCTTTTTCAAGAAGGGAAAGCTGTAAAACTAGAGGGCATACGATGAAGATGTAAGGTGGTAAACTTAAAAGCAACATTAGGAAATACTTTTTCACTGGAAGGATGGTGGATGCTTGGAATGCCCTCTCGATGGAGGTGGTGGGGACAAATACAGTGACAGAATTCAAAATGGCATGGGATAGACACAATGGATCCCTGTATAGCAAGAGGATAAAATCAAAGCAAAGTTAAATATCTTTTAACTTCAATAAACAGAGGGGGGCTGATCTCCATGGAGAGACAGGTACAATCCTAAACACAGGCTTAGAGGGAGTGATCCATACAGAGCAGCGATTACAATCATTTAGCCACTTACTGGGCAGACTAGATGGACCACACGGGTCTTTATCTGCTGTCATATACTATGTTACCACATTAAACACAAGAGATGTAACCACAATTGCTTCTTTAATCACTGGTGCAAACGAGTCATTGCTTGACATGTAGAGCGTAATTCTATAATCTCACAGGCAGGTGAAGCATGTGGCTGCATGCACATTTGGGGCTTATTCTGTAAAGTTAAGCACACCTGAGTTTTACTTCAAAGCAGGGGTTCTCAACCTAGCCTATCCCAGGGGTTCTCTGCCTAGCCAATCTGAATTTTCAGGATAACATCATTGAATATGCATGAGAGAGATTTGCATACAATGGAGACAGTGCATGCAAATAACGCTCATGCATAGTCATTGTAGTTATCCTGAAAATGCGAGGACTGGGTTAAGAACCCCTGCTTTAAAGAAGAGAGGCATATAGACGCTCCTGAGTCTAGTCGCAGCGGTTATTCATGCTTTAGGGCAGATGTAAATGCTGGCACCTAGATCAGCACAGTAACATACATTGAGTCATATGAATGCGAGTAAATCTAGGACCGGGCCAGACTCCATCCCCATACGCCCTAACAATGTACGTGCAATAAGAATTGTACATGTGCTTACGGAATAGCGACTGCGTAAAGTGCCCGTTCATGCACGTAAGTCCTTTAAAATAGGAACTTTGGCGTGTTTCGCATATATACCTTCCTGCATGCCTCTTAACGCCTGTCTCAGGGCAAGTATAGATGCTGATGTCTATATTTTTTAAAGTAGATACTATTACTACTAATAATAATTTGTATAGCGCTACAAGGCGTACGCAGCACTGTACATATAGATGTAAGACACAGTCCCTGCTCATCAGAGCTTACAATCTAATCAAGATGAAGAAACATCACAAAACTGGGGACTAGAGTATGGTAAAATACACATAAGTAGTGGACAAGAGAATGAGGAGCATCAGGATTCAAAAGTGGCTTCAAAGAGGTGGGTCTTCAGCCTGGACTTGAATAGGACTAGGGAAGGGGCCTGACACACAGACTCAGATAGTTTGTTCCAGGCTTATGGAGCAGCAAGGTGGAATGAACGAAGTCTGGCGTTTTCAGTGGCAGATAGAGTAATTACTCACCTGTAACAGGTGTTCTCCAGGAGCAGCAGGAATCAGTCCTCACATATGGGTGACGTCGGCGCTGACGGAGCCCCCGTGCGGAGCATTTCCCCAGCTTTCATAGAAAGCCTTTGGGAATGCAGCGCACATGCGCGGTCCCCTTCCCGCCCAAGGGTGCCATCTTGCTCAGTCTGATGACATAGTTAAAAGACAGTAAAAATAGCAAAAATAAATCATATGACTGCAACTCCAAGGGGAGGAGGGAGGATTGTGAGCACTGTTCCCTCTAAGCTGTGCGCGTGTGCACGCGCACACATCTCTCCGAGCGAGCGCACATACTTTACAACAGAGCGCACAAAAATTATGGTTCTGATTCTGATAGAAAACAACACAGACGTCTTAAAATTTAAAAGTTGTTGTGTATTTACGGTTTTCACAAGTTCTACAATATTTTCTAGTGCAATCAATGTGGTGTACATACTGTATTCTGATGTGTAGTCAAATTTTAAAGTATTTAACTCCAAGTGTCGTTATGTGGCGCACAAAAATTTAACCTTCCTTCAAAAGCTGCACAGCTGATATTTTATGCGCACACAGCCTACAGAAAATTAGAGGGAACATTGGTTGTGAGGACTGATTCCTGCTGCTCCTGGAGAACACCTGTTACAGGTGAGTAATTACTCTTTCTCCAGGACCAAGCAGGAAGTCAGTCCTCACATATGGGACTCCCTAGCTTAGGGCTACCAGAGGCCCCAAACTGAAAAAATGAGTTCCCTCTAGAGCCTCAGCATGCAAGAACAGAATCTTCTCTGAGAACGCCCCCGACAGGTAGCCCAATACCAGGGCCGGAGGGTAGGAGTTGCCTAGACCCCAAAGAGATTATGGAGTACCGCTTGCCCAAAAGCACTGTCCCTGCGGGACTCCCTTTCAAGGCAGTAGTGGGCCACAAAAATCTGGCTTGAAGACCAAGTAGCGGCCCGGCAGATGTCTGCCAACGGAACAGAGTGGAGATGAGCCACTGACGCAGCCTTCGCCCTGACATGGTGAGCCGTAACTCGACCCTGCAACGAGAGGCTGGCTGCCCTGTAAGCCCAGGCGATACAGTCAGCTACCCATATGGACAAAGTACGCTTGGAGACAGCCAACCCCAACTTATTGGGGTCATAAGAGACGAAGAGCTGAACTGCCCTCCAGTGCTCCCGCGTACGGTCAAGGTAGAAGGACAACGCCCTCCTACAGTCCAGGGTATGCAAGACCATCTCAGCCCAGCTAGCATGAGGCCTGGGAAATAAAGTCGGAAGAACCACCTCCTGATTGAGGTGGAAGGAGGAGACAACCTTTGGGAGGAACTTAGGGTGAGTCTGTAAGACTACCCTGTTCCTATAGAACCTAGTATAAGGTGCTTCTGAGACTAGGGCCTGAAGCTCACTCACTCGCCTAGCGGAGGTAAGGGCTACCAGAAACAGCATTTTCCAGGACAGAAAACGCAGAGGGCAAGTAGCCATAGGTTCAAATGGTGGGCAAGTAAGCCGTTGCAAGACCACATTTAAATCCCAGTCAGGGGCAGGTGGACGCACTGGAGGCTTAAGCAAAATCAGGCCTCTGAGGAAGCGAGCCACCAAAGGATGGCTGGAGAGAGATTGACCCTCCACCTGTGAGTGGTGTGCGGAAAGAGCACTAAGGTGAACTCTAACAGAATTGGATTTAAGGCCTAGGTTGGACAGGTGAAGCAAATACTGCAGCACCTCCGGTACCAGGCATGAGAAGGGATTCTTGTTGTGTTGAGTACACCAGGAAGAGAATCTCCGCCACTTAAGGGCATAAGACTTTCTGGTGGACTGCCTCCTAGAGGCCAAGACTATGTCCTCCACTTCCCTAGGCAGTAGTAAAGGCACTAGGACTACCCTTTCAGCAGCCAGGCCATCAAATTGAGGGACTGGAGATTGGGGTGCAAGAGAGATCCCTGCTCCTGAGAGGAGATTGGGTTGTATCCCCAGAGGAAGAGGAGTGTCCACCGATAGTTGCAACAGTAGTGGGAACCAGGGTTGCCTTGGCCACCTGGGGGCCACCAGAATCACTGAGGCCTTGTCCTGGATGACCTTGAATAGTGTCTTGGACACTAGAGGCGTGGGAGGAAATGCATATAGGAGGCCTGTAGACTATGGAATGAGAAACGCATCTGCTGCCACTCTGAGAGGATGCGGTTGTCTGGAGCAGAACCTGGGAAGTTGACGGAGGGGCTCTTCCGAAGGGATGGGCTTCACCTTAACTGGGATGGAACCAGGCTGCTGGCATTAACCTTTAAAAAGGAGATAGAGCAGCTTTTAAACTAGATATTAGGGGAAAGCCGACAGTAGCCCAAGAGCGGATGGTTCGGAAGAATGTATCTTTGAAGGATACTACCAAAAGCAGAGAGGTTCCACAAAAGAGTAAAGTAGCCCAAATGCCCTCAAGTATGGAGCAGACAGAGCTTAAAGATCCCAAATTACCCATGTCTAACAATAGCCAAATTAATATGAATAAAATACGTTCTCTAAAATGCTTGTATGCAAATGCTAGAAGTCTAAAAAATAAGATGGCAGAGTTAGAATATATAGCACTAAATGAAACGTTAGATATGATTGGAATATCAGAGACATGGTGGAAGGAGGACAACCAGTGGGACACTGTGATACCTGGGTACAAACTATATCGTAATGATAGAGCTGATCAAATTGGTGGAGGGGTTGCTCTCTATGTTAGAGAGGGCATTGAGTCAGAAAGGATTAAAGTTTTGCAGGAAACAAAATCTGCTGTAGAATCTATATGGATTGAAATTCCATGTAAAAGGGGGAAGGCAATGGCAGTGGGGGTGTACTATCGAGCGCCTGGCCAGAATGACCAAATAGATGATGAAATGCTCAAAGAAATCAAGGAAGCTAACAAATGTTACAGTGCAGTACTAATAATGGGTGATTTCAACTACCCCGGTATCGACTGGGTCAGTGTCACGTCAGGACATGCTAGGGAGATAAAGTTCCTAGATGAAATAAATGACTGCTTCTTGGAGCAGCTGGTTCATGAACCGACCAGAGGGGAAGCCATATTAGACCTAGTCCTTAGTGGAACACCAGATCTAGTGCAAGAGATAAGGTTGTTGGGGCCACTTGGCAATAGTGATCATAGCATGATCGCCTTTGATTTAATTAGTGGAGGAGGGATAGTAAGGAAATCCACAGTACTACCTTTTAGCTTTCGAAAGGGAGACTATGATAAAATAAGGAAAACAGTTAAGAAAAAACTAAAAGGAGCAGTTGCAAAGGTTAAAGACGTACATCAGGCTTGGCTGTTGTTGAAAAATACTATCTTGGAAGCCCAGACCAGCTGTATTCCACGCTTTAAGAAAAGTGGAAGGAAGTCCAAAAAACTGCCAGCATGGTTTAAAGGTGAGGTCAGAGAGGCTGTTGCCAAAAAAGCATCTTTCAGGAAATGGAAAAAAGAGCCAAACGACGAAACCTGGAAACAGCACAAGCACTGGCAAGTCAAATGCAAGGCACTGATAAGGCAGGCAAAGGGAGAATTTGAGAAGAAGCTTGCTGCGGAAGCAAAAACGCGAAGTAAAGACCTTTTCAAGTACATTCGTAGCAAAAAACCTGTGAGAGAGTCAGTTGGTCCATTAGATGATAAAGGGGTTAAAGGAGCACTAAGAGGCGACAAGGTGATAGCGGAGAGACTGAATGAATTCTTTGCTTCAGTCTTTACTGAGGAAGATGTAGGAATGTTACCCATGACTGAAGTGGTATTTAAAGGTGCGGAAGAATTGAAGGAAATATCGATACATCGGGAAGATGTATTACAACTATTAGATAAACTGAAGAGTAGCAAATCACCTGGGCCGGATGGTATACATCCAAGGGTGTTGAAAGAACTGAAATATGAGATTGCAGACCTGCTATTAGTAATCTGTGAACTATCATTAAAATCATCTCTAATACCTGAAGATTGGAGGATCGCCAATGTAACACCAATTTTTAAAAAGGGTTCCAGGGGTGATCCGGGAAACTACAGACCGGTGAGCCTGACATCAGTACCAGGAAAAATGGTAGAAACCATCATAAAGAATAAAATTACTCAGCATGTAGATAGTCATGACCTAATGGGAGACAGTCAACATGGCTTTAGACAAGGAAGATCTTGTCTTACTAATCTGTTATGTTTTTTTGAAGGAGTGAATAATCAGGTGGACAAAGGTGAGTCGGTTGATATTGTGTATCTGGACTTTCAGAAAGCCTTTGACAAGGTCCCTCATCAGAGACTTTTGGCAAAACTAAAGAGTCATGGGATAGGAGGCAGTGTACTATTGTGGATCAGGAACTGGTTAAAAGATAGAAAGCAGAGGGTAGGGCTAAATGGCCAATTTTCCCAATGGAGAAAGGTGAATAGTGGTGTACCCCAGGGATCTGTGCTGGGTCCGCTGCTTTTTGACATATTCATAAATGACCTGGAAAGTGGAATAACGAGTGAGGTTATCAAATTTGCAGATGACACAAAACTATTTAAAGTTGTTAAAACCCAAGAGGATTGTGGAAAATTGCAAGAGGATCTTGATAAATTGGAAGACTGGGCATCAAAATGGCAGATGAAATTTAATGTGGACAAGTGCAAGGTTATGCACCTAGGGAAGAACAACCCAAACTATGGTTACATGATGCAAGGTTCCACATTAAGAACTACCACCCAGGAAAAAGATTTAGGCGTCATTGTAGATACCATGTTAAAACCCTCAGCCCAGTGTGCAGCAGCGGCCAAGAGAGCAAATAGAATGCTAGGTATGATAAGGAAAGGAATGGAAAATAAAACAAAAGATATTATAATGTCTCTATATCGTTCCATGGTGAGACCGCACCTTGAATATTGTGTGCAATTCTGGTCGCCGTATCTTAAAAAGGATATAGCGATTTTAGAAAAGGTTCAGAGAAGAGCTACCAAAATGGTAAAGGGGATGGAAGGATACTCCTATGAAGAAAGGCTAAAAAGGTTAGGGTTCTTTAACCTGGAAAAGAGACGGCTGAGAGGGAGATATGATAGAAGTCTATAAATTAATGAACGGAGTGGAACGGGTAAACGTAGATCGATTGTTTACCTTATCAGAATATAGAAAGACTAGGGGACATGCAATGAAGCTACAGGGTAAACTATTTAAGACTAATAAAAGAAAATATTTTTTCACTTAACGTGTAATCAAACTCTGGAATTTGTTACCGGAGGATGTAGTAAAGGCTGTTAGTGTAGCTGGGTTTAAAAAAGGTTTGGACAAATTCCTGGAGGAAAGGTCTATAAACCATTATTAAGAAGGGACCCAGGATATCAATGCTTGAACCAATACAAGCATTGTGGAATCTGTGTCCCTTGGGGAAACTGCTAGGTTCATATGAACTAGATTGGCCACTGTTGGAAACAGAATACTGGGCTTGATGGACCTTGGTCTGACCCAGTATGGCATATCTTATGTTCTTATGTTCTTATGACGGTTCAGAGGACTGGCAAAAAGATCTATGGTTGGAAGACCCCATCTCAGGAAGAGCTGTTGAACCACTAAAGGGTTCAACTACCATTCGTGCGGCTGCAGAATCCTGATCAATCTGTCCGCCAGGTAATTCTCCTGACCTGGGAGATAGACTGCTCTGAGAAGAATGCCATGATCGACTGCCCAGGAGCACAGTTTCTGCACCTCCAGACAGAGAAGACAGGACCCTGTGCCCCCTTGTTTGTTCACATAGAACATAGCCACTTGATTGTCTGTCTGAACTAAGACGGACTGGTGAGAGATGAGATGAGAGAAAGTTCTCAGGGCTAAGCGGATAGCTCTCAGTTCTAAGAGATTGATCTGCTGTGCGGCCTCCCAAGGAGTCCGCAGGCCTTGAGTACATGCCCCTTGGCAATGTGCACCCCAACCTTGTAGAGAAGCATCGGTTGTCAGCACCTGAGAGTGTGGAGGTGCCTGAAAAGGCACCCCTTGTACTAGATTCGGAAGATGAAGCCACCATTGCAGAGAAGACTGTAGTAGGCTGGACACCCTCACTATGTCCATGAGGCTTCCTGTGGCTTGGTGCCACTGAGTCCTGAGGCCCCACTGAGCTGGTCTCATGTGTAGACGGGCATTTGGAGTCACATGGACCGTGGATGCCATGTGGCCTAAGAGCCTCGGGAATTGTCTGGCGGAGACCAGAGAATTGCTGTGGAATAGCCTAGCTAGAGCCATCAATCTGTGGGCCCTGTCCACTGGTAGAAAGGCCTTTGCCTGAAAGGTGTCCAGTCGAGCTCCTATGAACTCCATGTTCTGGGAGGGATGCAAACTGGACTTTGCGAAGTTTATGACAAACCCCAGGTGCTGAAGCAGAGCGACAGTGCGAAGGGTGGCTTGATTGGCCACTTGTGGGGACTGACCCCTGATGAGCCAATCGTCCAGATATGGAAAGACAAAGAGGCCCTGAACCCTGAGGTAGGCTGCCACCACTGCCAGGCACTTGGTGAATACCCTGGGGGTGGATGTAAGGCCAAAAGGCAGTACTCTATACTGATAATGGTTTCCTCCCACTACAAATCTGAGATATTGTCTGTGGTCTGGATGAATAAGGATGTGAGTATAAGCATCCTTTAGATCTAAGGAGCATAGCCAATCTCCCTGCTGGAGGTAGGGCAGCAGGATTTCAAGGGTAAGCATCTTGAACTTTTCCCTCTCCAGGAACTTGTTCAGGTTTTGCAAGTCTAGGATAGGTCTGAGGTCTCCTGTTCTCTTTGGTACCAGGAAGTACCTGGAATAGAAGCCGTGACCTCTCAGGTGGTGGGGCACCGGTTCCACTGCCTGTTCCCTTAGAAGACCTGCCAAATCCTGTAGGAATAAGTCCCTGTGCAGAGGGAGTCTGGGAGGCTCCCCTGGAAAATAGGAGGGGGGTACCTGGTGGAAGTGGAGGAGATAGCCCTTCTGGACTATACTTAGAACCCAGGTTTCCCTTGTGACGGCTGACCACCTGTGGGCGAACAGGGCCAGCCTGCCTCCAGTGCTGATGGGAGCCAGCTGAGGAGGAGAGGCTATGCCAATGCAGTCAAAATCCCCCTCCCTGCTGAGCAGAAGCTGGAGTAGGAGGCTTGGGGGCCTTCTGCCTACGGGGCCCATGACCCTGCCCCTTGGCCTGTTGACCCTGTTGGGGAGCTACAGAGGCTTGATAATGAGGGTACTGTTTATAGGAGATGATGTCCTCGGCTAAAAGGTCTTTTTTCCCCGAGCCCTTCTTCTTCTGAGAAGGGGCAGAGGTTTTTCTGGACAACCTTGTCCAGGTAAGAGTCTCAGTCTCGAGTTCGGCAGCCTTGTCAGCCATGGGCTTGCCAAAGAGGTTTTCACCTCGGCAGGGGACATCGACCTACATGTCCTGCACCCATGGCTCGAGGTCCGATGACTGTAGCCAAGCCTGACGGCGTGCACCAATGCCGGCCGCGGCTACTCGGGCCGAAGCCTCAAAGCCATCATAGGCTGCTCGAGATATAAACATCGAGCACTCACGAATACCCGAGGACAGAGCACTGAATCTCTGCAAAGGTTCCTCGGAGAGACCAACAGAGAACCCATCAATCTCCTTTGCCAGGTCTCGAAGGTACATGCCCATGTACAGCTGGTAGGTCTGGACACGGCAAGCAAGCATAGAGCCCTGGAAGCACTTCTTACCGAGGGCATCCAGGTTCCAGGCCTCCCGGCCGGGAGGCACCAAGGAGTGCATCTTCTGACTCTTCAGACGATGCATGGCCGATTCCACAACCATGGAGTGGTGCGGTAATTGTGACTTTTGGAACCCGGGGCTCTTGCGGACTCGATAGATGGAATCGACCCGCTTGCTCAAAACTGGCGTTGAGGCCGGCACCTCCCACGTGTGGAAGAGCAACCGTTCCAGCATCGGAGGAACCGTAACAGTAAAGGCCTCCTTCAGAGGAGATTCATACTGTAGGGCCTCGAGCTCCTCGGCTCGAGGCTCCTCGGGATCTGCAGAGAATGCCAAAGCCTTGGTCATGTCCTGCACGAAATCCGAGAACCGGGTATCCTCCGGGGGGGGGGGGGGACCTTCTCCGAGGCTTGGATTCGGGCGAGTCCGAAAGATGTCAGGCGACTCCTCATCCTCCGTCTCCCAGCCGGACTCCTCGGAGGAGGAATCAAGAGGCTCCAGTCGGGCAGGCATCGATGCCATCCGCCCCAATGCCGAGGGTACCGGCGTTGACGACCTCGGTCCCGAACGGGAGGCCGAGGGGGACGTTGGCCGAGGATCGACTCGAGCTCGCATGGACTCAAGGATCGGCTCAGCCTCCAGGGTCGACTTGGACGTCGATGTCCCAGTGGTCGGGGCAGATGCACCGGTGAGACCAGCAATCAGTGCCCGCTGCTGTTCCATGAAGGCAGCCAAGCTGCTCTCCAAGGCCGTCAACCTGAGTCCGAGCTCAGGAGACTCAGCAGCCCCCGACTTGGGCCCCAGCGGCGCCGGGCCCGACTTTGGCTCCCTGGAGGTGAGTCCACGAGGACTACAGTACTCACGTGACCCGGGGACTCCATCTCCACACGAGGTTGTTTTGCAGGCCTCACCGACGCCGAAAACCCGGGACGGCGCTCGGGGCTATGCGACTTGGCCCTCGAGGAGCCAAGTGCGTCCACCGACGCCGCCCTCGTGGGTTTTTTCTTCTTACGATGCTCCCACGAGGGAGACCCCCTTTCAGAGGAGCCTCGACGCTGCTCGGGGCCGGAGTCCCAAGATGTCGAGGCCTCTGACGAGGTCCGGGCCCGACCGGACGCGGAGTCAGAGAAGATTCTTTCCTTTTGGTGCTGCCGACTCCGTAACGCCTTAGAGGACATTTTCCCATACGGACCACAGATCATCGGGTCATGATTGGGTCTGAGGCACCGGAGGCAGCAGTCATGTGTGTCAGTGAGAGACATAAGTTTCTTGCACCGATCACACTTTTTAAACCTGCTGGCAGCCATCGGGGGAAAAAGGGCCCCTGCAAGGTTGAAAGACCGGGCTGCCAGTGAAAAAAGAAAAAATGGCGCGAACGCTAGTCACTAAGGACAAAAACCGAAAAAGAGATCCGGGCTCAATACCGACGTATCAGGCCCAGGCGGGAAAGGGAAACCGGCGTCGAACCGAAGAAAAACAGGTGAACGCTGAGAAAATCAACTTCTTCCTCAGGTGAAACAAATATACATCCGTCGGGCTCCGCGGAAAAAAGAAGACTGAGCAAGATGGCACCCTTGGGTGGGAAGGGGACTGTGCATGCGCGCTGCATTCCCAAAGGCTTTCTATGAAAGCTGGGGAAATGCTCTGCACGGGGGCTCCGTCGGCGCCGACGTCACCATATGTGAGGACTGACTTCCTGCTTGGTCCTGGAGAAATGTGTAATGCTGTTGTAAAAATGGAAATCCCATTGAGACAGAATGAGACTAAACTGAAATCTGCACCACTCTCGCAATGAATAAATCAAAAAGCAGAGCTCCAAAAATTTTTCACGATCATTTCACTGGATATGTTAAAAACTTTACAAATTCATTTTTATTTCTTTAAATAGTAAAAAAAATATTTTGATCTCTTTTGTGAAAAGGTGTCCCACAGCTAATGATCATTAAACTAGAAAACTACTACTACTGAACATTTGTATAGCGCTTCAAGGCATATGCGGTGCTACACAGACACATGTAAAAGACTGTCCCTGCTCATCAGAGCTTACAATCTAGGACAACACAGTAGCTGTAGACACGGGATACATCTAGGGGGAACAGTAAGGAAACACAAAGGAGACCAGGTGAGTCGAGATCTGAAAGCGGCAGCGAAGAGGTGAGTTTTCAGCCTGGATTAGAAAAGGGCCAGAGAAGACGACGCCTGATGTACAACTCAGGTAATTTGTTCCAGACATAAGGAGCAGCAAGGTGAAAGGAGCGAAGTCTGGAGTTGGCAATAGAAGAGAAGGGCACAGATAAAAGCAATTTGCCAGAAGAGCAGAGTTCCCGAGGGGTATAGAGAGAGATAAGAGGAAAGGTAGTAAGGAGCTGCAGAGTGAATGCACTTATAGGTCATCAGGAGAAGTTTGATACAGAAATGGATAGAAAGCAAATGAAGAGACTTGAGAAGAGGAGTAATATGAGCATGACAAGGCTGGTGGAAGATTAGCCATGCAACAGAGTGTTGAACAGATTGAAAGGGAGAGAGATGACTCAGAGGGAGACCAGCAAGGAGTAGGTTACAATAGTCTAGATGGGAGGTGACTAAGGAGTGGATAAGTGTCTTAGTAGTGTGTTCAGAAAGGAATGGGTGAATTTTGTTCATGTAGAGAAAAACAGCAGGTTTTAGCTATCAGTTGGATGTGTGTGGAGAAGAGGAGAGAGGAGTCAAACAGCCCCAAGGTTGAAAGCTGAGGAGACAGGGAGGAATAGAGAGTTATCCACAGAAAGGAGAAAGGGGAGAGGAAGATTTAGGGGGAAAAGTAAGGAGCTCAGTTTTTGCCATGTTCAATTTCAAGAGGTGGTGAGACATCCAAGCAGCAATGTCAGAAAGGCAGGCAGAGATCTGTGCCTGGATTGCTGGAGAGATTTTAGGTGTAGAGAGGTAGATCTGTGGGAGTCATCAGCATAAAGATGGTACTGAAAGCCACGGGAAGAGATGAGTGCACCAAGGGACTGGACAAGACCAATCCTTGGGGTAGACCAACTGAGAGTGGGATAGCAGTAGAGGAGGATCCACCAGAACAAACACTGAAAGAGTGATGGGAGAGATAAGAAGAGAACCAGGGTAGCACACAGAGCCCTTTAAAACCAAGTGAGGAGAAGGTATCAAGGAGAAGGTTGTGGTCAGCAGTGTCTAAAGTAGCAGAAATGTCAAGAACGATGAGGATCGAGTAAAGGTCCTTGAATTTTGCCAGGAACAGGTCACTGGAGACTTTGGCAAGAGCCATTTCGGTAGAATGAAAAGGATGAAAGCCAGATTGTAGAGGATACAGAAGGGCTTGAGAGAAAGTTAAGGCAACGGTGGTGAACCCGCACATTCAGGTAGTTTAGAAATGAAGGAGAGGAGGGAGATGGGTCAATAGTGAGAAGGACAGGTAGAGTCTAGTGAGGGTTTCTTGAGGAGAGGAGTGACCATAGCATGCTTGAAGGCTGCAGGGGAAGTTGCAGTGGAGAGTGATAGGTTAAGAATATGATAGATGGAAGGGACCACAATGGAGGTGACGGAGCTAAAGAGACTGGTGGGAATAGGATCAGATGAGAAGGTAGTGATTTTGGATGAGGAAAGAAGGTGAATGTTTTCCTCCTCGGAGATCATAGAAAAGAAAGAAAACATAGCGGGGGGGGGGGGGGGGGGGTTGGGAGTGAAGAGAGAGGAGGAGGAGGGGGAAGTAGCTGACCTTCTGGGGAATTGGAGTGTGATCTTGTGGATTTTGTCATGGACGTAGTCAGCCAGGATTTGGGCAGAAAGGGAGGAAGGGGTTGGAGGTGAAGGCACCTTAAGGAGAGAGTTGAGAGTTGTAAAGAGACGATGAGGGTCAGAGGCGAGAGAATTAGTAAGATGGACATAATAGTTTTGTTTTGCAAGTGTTACGGCTGACTGAAAAGAGACAAGCATGAATTTGAAGTGTAGAAAGTCCACAAGGGTGCGGGATTTGAGCCAAGCATGCTCAGCTGAGCAGGCACAGGAATGTAGATAATGTGTAGTGGAAGACAGCCATGGTTGAGATAAAGTACACCTCACAGGACATTGCATGGGCGGAGTAAGAGCATTCAGAGCAGAGGAGAGTGAAGTGTTATAGGAAGTTACAGCCTCATCAACAAGAGACCGTTTTTGACCGATTGGAGACTCTTACGATGGAGTTCTAATATCTTCTTTTTGCTCAGAAACTTCACCTATATTGGTTTGTTGCTTTCTTTTGATAGATAGAAATCTCCTCACCTTCAAGCTTAAGGTTAATTGACTGTTTATTATTAAAATGTAGTTAAAGTCAGCTTGCACTTTCTGTTTTGAATTGGAGTTCAGTCCCTACCACATCCAATCGGCCTTAGAAGCGAGAATTGTTCTCTTGTTTGCTGAGTAGCATATTTCTGACTAGTGATTCATGCCGTCCTCTTATGTGCCTTTTAACTCTTGCTGTTATCTGGCTCCGACATATTGCCCCTTCTGTCTTCACGAAAGGCACAGTAATTCTAGCTATTTGTCCTCTAAGGATCACAAACAGTTTTAACTTTTAAAGTTGTCTTGTCAAGTTCCCTCGACTGTCATATTTTGAGGATACAGCATCTACCACTCAAAACTATGATGTAATGTTATATTCCCTATTTGTGCCCTACTATTTACAGATTGAGAGTAATCTTATATACTACTAGACTTCCTAAGGATACTCACATAGTGCTTCAGTAAGTATTGATTCACATATCAATATGGCACTACCTTCGTACCTCCTCATCTCTCTTCTTTACCACATATTTGGGTTTTTATATTATCATTTGTATTCATTTGTACTCTGCCTTATCTTCTATGATTTTAATATTTTATTTTGATTCATTTATTCATTTAATTAATTTATTGATATAATTGTTATACATGGTTTAATATTTATTTGTCTTTTGATTGTTTTTATCTTTTGAAAATGTATACTCCCTGAAGAAGGCAGCAGCCGAAATGCGTAGGGGTTTTTAATAATAAAGTACTTGTGACCTCCACATGCCACTCGCCCTTTGTGTTTTTTTGAGAAGAGGAGTTACATGAGAATAGCAACACTGGTGGAAGATACAGTAAGCTGGGCAGCTGAGTTTTGAAGAGATTGAAGGGGAGAAAGATGATTCAGAGGGAGACCAGCGAGGAGCAGTTTACCATAGTCTAGATGGGAGGTGACTAGTGAGTGGATAAGGGTCTTAGCAGTGTGTGTAGAAAGGAAGGGATGAATTTTGCTGATGTTATAGAGAAAGAAGCAACATGTTTTAGCTATCTGTTTGATGTGTGCAGAGTAAGAGAGAATCAAAGATGACCCCAAGGTTGCAAGCTGAGGAAAAAGGGAGAAGTATAGTGTTATCCACGAAATAGAGGAGGGAAGGGGGGAGGTGGGTGTAGGAGGAATGATAAAGAGCTCAGTTTTGGCCATGTTCAATTTCAGGCTGTGGTGAGACATCCAAGCAGCAGTGTTTGATAAGCAGGCAGAGATCTGGGCCTGGATTCCCAGAGAGACTTCTGGTGCAGAGAGAGAGATCTGAGAGTCATCAGTAAAGATGTCACTGAAAACTATGTGAGGATATAAGTGCACCAAGGGACTGAGTGTAGAGAGAGAAAAGTAGAGGTCCCAAGACGGATCCCTTAGGTACACCAACTGAAAAAGAGATGGCAATAAAGGATCCACCAGAACATACACTAAAAACGCAATGGGAGAGATAAGAAGAAAATCAGGACAGAAATGAGCCCTTAAATCCAAGCAGGAACAGGATATCAAGGAGAAGGTGAGGATCAACAGTGCCAAAGGCAGCAGAAAGGTCAAGAAGGATGAGGATCAAGTAAAGGGATTGGGGGAGGAACAAGTCACTGGAGACTTTGGCAAGAGCCATTTCTGTGGAATGTAGAGAACGAAAGCCAGATTGCAGTGGATCCAGAAGGGTTTCAAAGGAAAGAAAGTCAAGAAAGCGGCGGTGAGCCGCTCACTCAAATAGTTTTGAAGCAAAGGGGAGGAGAGAGGCCAATAACTGGCAGGACAGGTAGGATCTAGTGAAGGCTTTTTGAGGAGAGGCATAATCAGAGCATGTTTGAAGGCTACAGGAACAGTTTCAGAGGAAAGCGATAGGTTAAGGATATGAAAGATGGAAGGAATGACAGCAGAAAAGAGAGAGCTTAGTAGATGGGTGGGAAATGGGATCAGAGGAGCAGGTAGTCAGTTTGAAGGAGAGATGATTTTCTATTTCCTCTTCAGTGATTTCAGAAAAGGAAGAAAGGGTGACAGAAGGTGAGGGAAAGATTTGAGATCGAAGAAGGGGAACCTGAAGTGGAGGTGACACTGTGGAGAATTCAAGGCCAATCTTCTGGTTTTTTCATGGAAATAGTCAACCAAAGTCTGGACAGAAAAGTGAAGGAGGGATTGGGGGAGGAGGAACCTTGAGGAGAGAGTTGAGCATAGCAAAGAGATGGTGAGGGTCAGAGGCCAGAGAGTTAGTCAGATGGACATAGTACTCTTGCTTGGTGAGTGCTATGGCTGACTGAAAAACGGTTAGCATGAATTTGGAATGTGGGTAGTTAGCAAGAGTATATGATTTAAGCCAAAGGCGCTCAGTTGAGCGGGCAAAGGAACATAAGTAGCAGGTTGTTGAGGACAGCCAGGGTTGAGGTATGGTACACCTGACAGGGTGTGGACTGGGAGGAGCCAGTGTATCCAGAACAGAGGAGAATATAGTGTTATAGGAAGACACTGCCTCATCAGTGGACTCAAATGTCATAGTGGAGAAAAGAGGTGAGAAGACGACAGTGGAGAGAGCTGAAGGGTCAATAGTGTGAAGATTCCTAAATATGTTGGTGGAGATCGGGTGAGACCAAGAAGGGGGGTGGATAAGCGTGAAGGTTAGCAGATGATGGTCAGATAAGGGAAGAACTGAGGTGGAGAAATTTGAGGGTGAGCAGTTGGAGGCACACACCCCCACACCTTCCTCTTTGAGAAATGTCTTTAGGTACAAAAGAGCCACAGACCTTCCACCTACTTTTTGGGGCATTTTTACTAGTGCCGCAGGGTTAAGTGCCTGATAAGTGCACTGCACTAAACATTAGCACAGGGTCAGCTCAAAAATCCAAGCTAACAGGTTAGCACAGAAATGGGCCAAGAACAGGCACTTTGGGGGCAAATGTGGACATAGATTGCACGTTTCAGTTAGTGCCAGCATGCGCTAGCAGTGATTCTTGCCATTAGCGATGGTGCATTAAAGCCAGATAAATGGTGGTGTTAGGTACACCCACATGCCACGTTCTGCAGTTACGCACATTAACAACGTGCCAAGGATAGGGGGATGGATACATATGCCCCCTGAAGTTGGCGCATGCCGCTCGTACATGTAAAAATTCAATGGAAAATAACATGTGAATTTCAGAATGCAAACTATACACATTTATTTTCCTCACAACCCAAATGTGCTTCTGGTAACACCTCCTCGTGACCCAACTAACAGTAGTATGACACTATAGAAGATCACAAGTACCTTTCCAGACAGTCAGTTTACTTAGGTAGATGGCTTTGAAATTTACCCTCTAGAAAGACAAATACAGTAGGACATATTAAACAGGATTCCTTTTTCCCTTACCTCTGAAACTGGAACAATCGTTCTGCCTGGTGAGAGAGCTTCGTTAAACTGTGTCTGCATTACACATCTCGCATTCAGCTTATGTGTACGGTTAATTCTAGCAGATTAGTAATAGCCTAGCTGGACATCATATCTCTACATTTTAGAGATGTGCACAAGGGAAAAAATTGTTGGTGTGTTTTTTGAAAACTTGCTTTATCACAGATTTTTTTTTCATTTCATTTCACACCTTCATGAACATTTTTTTAAACGTTCTGTATTCATTTCTAGATTAATGTGCATTGAGTTGATTTTTTGCAGATGTTTAAGGCACTTTAACGAACAGAATGTGCACTAATGAAAGACATCTCCGAATATATTATCACATCCTTTAGAAGTGCTACATTTACCGCCCTAAAGATTTTGTATTATTTTTATGCTCAACTCCCCATCGAAAAATAGCTTCTAACTGTTTTAACCACCTGTATATTTCTGAACCACCTTTTCAAAGAAGTTTATAGGATCAAGATTCAATTAAAATGTACCATCATAATCACATCAGCCAAACCCTACCCCACCTAAATCCACCCATAATCCTACCCAAAGCAAAAATATACTTAACATAATATGACAGAAACGATAAAATGCAATAAATAGAAATTATATAAAACATATAGATAAAAAATGAAAGCAAAGAAGTCCAAAAATAAAATACATTAGTTTTTACTAAAAGAAATCCATCCTTTCAAATCTGTCGACTCAGAACAGCCATCTGGGCATCATCATGGTACTATGAGTCTTACAAATAGAGGAATTTGCATGATTTCATACATTAAATATAGCAAAAACTATAGTCAGAATTTAATGATAGGGCAAAGAACAGGCACAGCACTGCAGGCTATGGGTTGATCTATAGGAGAGTAACAAATTCAAGAATCAAAGGAACAGATAAGTTCTTATCATGAAATTTCTTAAAAAGCACACATTTTTTGAATGCCTTTTCAAAACTTGCTGGATTTCTTTTTTGTGCTCTGATTAATCAATTAATATGTACCAGGAAGCACAATCCAAAGTAGTGAGATTTGGTCACTTATGAGAAGTTTTCCAAACTATTGTATCTATAGATTTAAATGTAACTTATTAATCTTGAATTTTTGTTATAATCCTTCTGTGGGTCAGGCAATAAAAATAACCATCGGCACCAAGTAAACCTGTCATGATAACCCGTCAAGTCTGGCTAAAAATAGCCCATCTGATCCTCTCCTGAGCACAGTAACAAGTACACTAAGAAAGTATGCTTTGGAAACTCAAAAAATGACCTGCTTGCATTGAGTAAAACAGCCAATTTCCCCAACCCAAATAGTCCAAATACTATACCTTCTGCACTTTGGGACTACTGTAATTGAATGCAATCCTATGATCAGGCGCTTTTCTCTAAAGGCAGCTAAAGGATCCTACCAAGCTGGAAAAAAAGCCGTGGGAGCAGGCAGACAGAGTGAGGTACACGGGCTTGTCTACAACCCTGACCGTCCCTCCCTTCCCCCACTTTCAACAAATCTCCAGTGCAATAGCAGCAGCTGCTGAAGCTGCACAAGTCACTGTTATAAATAGAGTCACGCTCCAGGTCCCAGGCATGGGGCTGACAGCTGTAGGGTGATAGGAGAGAGAGGCCAAACTAAAGAAAAGGAAGGGCCAATGCTCTTGACAGGATATTTTAAAAAGAAAACATTACACAACAGCAATTCAGTTATAGCCCCAACCCCTGAAAAGCATTGCGATTAAGAATGTATTTTCCTATTTATCAAGAGTTTTTGGTAGCCTATAAGTTGGAAATCGATGACTTCCTATAGCGTCCACCTTCCAACCACCTTTCCTTGCTTATATCTCTCTACATCCTGGCAGATACTTTTTTATCAGTGCCCTTCTCTGGCACTGCCAACCTCAGACTTCGTTCATGCCGCCTTGCTACTCCATAAACTACCCGAGTCAGTACGTCAGGCTCCATCTCTGGACCTATTCAAATCCAACCTAAAAACTCACCTCTTCAAGGCTGCTTTTGGATCCCGATCATCTTATTCTCCTGCTTACCACCCATGTGTACATTTAAAATGCAGAGTATATATGTAAATTCCAGCAGCTGCCCATGCTCCAGAGCAGGTGTAAATATACATGTATGCCTGCTGCTACTAGACACATGTAAGCAGCAGTGTTAGAAAGGGAAAGTATATGTCCGTTGTCCCTTTCTAAAATGCTTATGATTTACCTGTACATGGGCTGTGCCCACTTATTCAGCTGATTTTAAATCTCTGCGAGGGTAATTGTAGAAGGCGTGCCTAGGTTAACACGTTTTAATATGTGTATTTTGCACATATTTTATAAAGTAGAGTGTGCATGCACTTGATTTCATAAAATAGGGGTGTAAGTGGTTGAACACGTGTCAGATTTAGGCTTTTGTATATATATGCCTGTATTTTATAAAATATGCACCTGCTTGCTACACCTATGGAAATGCCAACCATGAAAGTGCGTGCCATTGGCCTTTTACATATACTTCTAGAATGGCAACCAGCTAAAGTATGAGCATAAAGGCCTATCTACATGCATGAGTTATTGAAAATATGTGATTTATGCTTGTAGATAGTACAGATCTTTACGTAGTTCCTTATAAAGTTATCCCTAAATGTATTGGATAGTTAGAAAATAAGATGATCATTGCAAGTGTTTTTTTTTTAGTCTTTCTCAATCACTATTCTATGATGTGGTTGGAAATATTACCCCCTCTCCATAAGGCTATTTTTGAAAGTCAGATGCAATAGCTAAGTGTTTTTAAATGAACTTGTTGCTTATGGTGTTTTTTTTTTAACTGGTTAAACATTGATGAAACCAGACGTTGGTTTCCCTACAAAATACTAGGATTTGGAAGGTAACACCCAATACGTTCCTGTATGAGATTGTGCAATTAATTTTCTCTGCTTAAAATCTATGTAGCATGTTGGAGCTGTATTGCAGAGAAGTACCTCAAGAGTAAAGTCATTTGCAGCAGCCTGAATCATAAAAAATATTCTGAAATGCTTGAGCTAGTTTTTTGCACTGGCTTTTCAGAAGTATTCATACTACGGGACATGTTTACTTTAAGATAATGCGCATTTACAAACTTTATCGTGTGCTAAGTGACACTGTGCCCACAGAGAAAATGGGCCACAACAGCACTCCATACATTAGCGTTACTAAACACGGCCCCATATTGTCAGGGTGAAAACATGTCACCAAAGGTCATAAGTTACATTGGATGAGTTTACATGCAATGGATTCAAGTTCATATTTGATATATCATAAAAGGCATTGCCTTATTGCATGTACCAATCACATTCTGCCAGGTTTGATGTCATTTCCGATACTTATTTTTAGCATGGCTGCCTACCAGGTTATAGAAGTGTAGGGTAGATGCTGAAGGAAATGTTAAAATAATGGTTTTAAAATAAAATTCTAATAAATATGTGATGTTCCTGCTTTTGGAAATACTGCACCTTGCATATTTTTAAGACTTAATAATTCTTACAATAACCAAATCAGAACAATTTTCCTAGACTTGCAAACTTATGACTTTTTCATTTGTACTCACTGTGCTTTCTTCATATTTCCTTAGTTTTTAACAGTAGTCTTAAACCAGTAAAGAGTAGTTACTGACCTGTAACAGGTGTTCTCCAGGAGCAGCAGGAATCAGTCCTCACATATGGGTGTCATCGGCGCCGATGAAGCCCCAGCGGAGCATTTCCCCAGCTTTCTATGAAAGCCTTCGGGAATGCAGGCATGCATGCGCGGTTCCCTTCCCGCCTAAAGGTGCCATCTTACCTCAGTCAAATGACATAGCTAAGAACAGCACACAAAAAATGAAAAATAAACTATGTACAACTGCAACGCCAAAGGGAGGAGGGAGGGTTGTGAGGACTGATTCCTGCTGCTCCTGGAGAACACCTGTTACAGGTGAGTAACTACTCTTTCTCCAGGACCAAGCAGGAAGTCAGTCCTCACATATGGGTGACTCCCAAGCTCTGGGCTACCGAGGAACCCAGGCTGAACAAGAGTACTTCCTCTAGTCTCAGCAGCAAAGAAAGGCATTTCAAGGACACAACCTCCACCGGTAGCCCAACAGAGGGCAGGAGTTGCCTAAACCTCAAAGAGATTCCGGAGTACTGCTTGGCCAAAAGCACTGTCCCTACGGGGCTCCCTCTCCAGGCAGTAATGGGCCGCAAAAGTCTGGCTTGAAGACCAAGTTGCAGCCCTGCAGATGTCTACCAAGGGCACAGAGCAGAGATGAGCCACTGAGGCAGCCATTGCCCTGACTCGTAATCCGACCCTGCAAAGGAAGGTCAGCCGCCTTATAAGCCCATTTAGTTTCCACGCCGCAACCCGTCATTCTAGGTACTGTGCCTCTTGATCCTATCACTGATGGTGCGAGTTTAAGCTCAATTGAGCGCTCCCCCCTGGTTTTCTTGAATTGTCTGGGGAAGCCTCTCCTGTTGCGGCCTCGCTAAATGTGCTTCCCAAAGAGGTTTCTTGGAGTCGCCCTCCCCCTCCAGTGGCCATACCGTCTGCTTCCACAGCTTCTTTAGCGGATGTCTGGACTGTAGTTTCGCGTACGGAACATATGCTTTTAGAGACTGTTCCAAAACTCTGTCAATTTACAAGGGACTCTGTTCTAAAGTTTCAATCTCTTGATTCCCAGATTGGAGCCTGCGGCTCTGCGCTGGCGAAACTGGAGCCTCAAGTTAGTAAGTTTGCAGATTTTACAGCAGCTCATGCCAAAGATAGTTTTCTTTTGCATCAGAAGCTGGAAAATCTGGAAAACTTAGCTCGTAAGATGAATCTTCGTCTGCTGAATTTTCCCACTTGTTCGATGCTGTCTCCCATAGTGCTCTTTAGGAAATATCTGAAAGACACTCTCCTTTTTCCTCAGGCTGACTCCTGTTCGGTGATTAAATGTTATTACCTTCCTTTTAATGCTTCTTCCAGTCCTGAGGATAAGGAGGTGTTACCTATGTCAGATAAAGCTGATTTTAATTTAAGAGCTTTCCTAGAAGATACACAGGATGTGATTACTACTAGGGCCACTTTACTGGTTACTTTATCCTCTGAGGATGATAAGATTTCCATTTTGAAGTCTTATTTCAAGAGGAAGGAGTTCCAGTTCTGCGGTGATAGAGTATTGATATTCCCAGATGTATCTCGCTCTACGCAACTTCGTAGGAAGTCCTTTCTTTTGTTAAAACCTAGGGTGCTCGCTTTGGAGGCTACCTTTTTTCTAAAGTACCCTTGCAAATGTTGTATCTCATTGCACTATGATAAATTTGTCTTTTTCTCTTCATCTGATTTGGAAAAGTGGCTTGTTGAGCGGGAAAAGGTTCGTAGTACATCATGTTTAGTATTGGTGGGCGGTGTGGGTACTCGTCCGGCTGAAATTGGCTATATCCTTGAGGTTCTGCCTTGCTTTCTTTGTACATTTTCTTTTGTTTAGTTTAGACATTCCCCGAGATGTGGACTGTTTTTTTGTATTGGTTTCTACAATATTTTTTCTCTCTATGTTTTGCTGTATTATTGGTTGTAATTGTTTATACATTATGACTATGTTAAAGGTATCTTCATAAATAAATAATTAAAAAAAAAAAATAAAAAAATAAGCCCAGGTGATACAGTCAGCTACCCAGATGGACAAGGTTACGCTTGGACACAGCCAACCCCAACTTATTGGGGTCAAAGGAGACGAAGAGCTGTGTAGCCCTTCTATGCCCCTGCGTACGGTCAAGGTAGAAGGATAAGGCCCTCCTACAATCCAGGGTATGCAGGACTGCTTCAGCCTGGCTTGCATGAGGCCTAGGGAAGAATGTTGGAAGAACCACCTCCTGGTTGAGGTGGAAAAAGAGGCGACAACCTTAGGGAGGAACTTGGGATGAGTCCTAAGGACTACCCTGTTCCTGTAAATCCTGGTGTAAGGCCTATCACAGACTAGTGCCTGAAGCTCACTTACTCGCCTAGCCGAAGTAAGGGCTATCAGGAAGAGTGTCTTCCAGGAGAGGAAGCGTAGTGGACAAGTAGCCATCGGCTCAAAAGGTGGGCGAATCAGTTGCTGCAAGACCACATTCAGCTCCCACTCAGGGGCAGGAGGACAGATGGGAGGCTTGAGCAAAAGCAAGCCCCTAAGAAAGCAGGACACCAAGGGGTGACCAGATAGAGAATGTCCCTCCACCAGAGAGTGGTGAGCTGCTAGAGCTGAGAGGTGGACCTGAACAGAATTGGATTTAAGGCCTTGATTTGACAAGTGCAGTAAGTACTGAAGGACTACTGGCACAGTACAGGAGAAAGGATCAACTGTACGTAGCTGACACCACACAAAAATCCTTTTCCATTTGAGAGCATAGGTTTTCCTAGTGGACTGTTTCCTAGAGGCTAGGACAACCTCCTCAACATCCTGAGGCAGGCCCCAGGGAGCAAAGACTACCCTTGCAGCCTCCAGGCCATCAAATTGAGAGCTTTGAGACTGGGGTGCAGAAGGGAACCCTGCTCCTGTGAGAGAAGGTCGGGTTGCAACCCCAGAGGTAGTGGAGGATCCACCACCAGTTGAAGCAGAAGAGGAAACCAAGGCTGTCTCGGTCACTTGGGAGCTAACAGCAGGACCGAGGCCTTGTCCTGAAGAATCTTGAAGAGAGTTCGGGCCACCAAGGGCGTGGGAGGAAACGCATACAGGAGGCCCTGAGACCAGGATATCAGAAAAGCATCCGCTGCTATCTGCAGAGGATGCGGTTGCCTGGAGCAGAACTTTGGCAGCTGCTTGTTCATGGGGCTGGCAAAGAGATCTATCAAAGGGAGACCCCATTTCTGGAAGATCTTCTGAACTACTGAATGATGCAGCTGCCACTCGTGGGGCTGCAGTATTCTGCTTAATCTGTCTGCCAGGTAGTTGTCCTCGCCTGGAAGGTACACAGCCTTGAGGAGCATGTTGTGCTCTTCAGCTCGAGGCTCCTCCTCGGGGTCCACCGGAATAGCCAAGGCAGCAGCCATATCCCGGACAAACTCCGAGAACCGAGTATCCTCCGGGGGGGGACCTACTCCGGGGCTCAGACTGCGGTGAGTCCGAAGGGATGCACTGAGTCTTGAAGGTATCAGGAGTCTCCTCGTCCTCCGTCTCCCAAGCTGACTCGTCCGAGGAGGAGTCAGGGTCCGACCCCGCGGGGCCCTGGAGCACCTGCCCTGATGCCGGAGGCACCGGCGTCGACGCCCTCGGTTCCGAACGGGAGGTCGAGGGAGACCGCGACCGAGGTCGACTCCGAGCCACGATGGACTCGAGTATCGGCTTGGTCTCCGGGGTCGACTTCGAAGTCGATATCCCGGTGGTTGGGGCAGATGCGCCAGACAGGCTGGCCATCAGTGCCCGCTGCTCCTCCATGAAGGCAGACAATCTGCTCTCCAAGGCTGTCATCCTGAGACTCAGCTCGGGAGAGGCAGCAGCCACCGACTCAGGCCCCGGCGGCGGCTCCCTGGGAGGAGAGTCCTCGAGGACTAAGGGGCTTACGTGTCCAGCAGACTCCGGCTCCACGCGAGGAACTTTTGCAGGCTTCCCGTGTTCCACGGGCCTGGGGCGACGGTCGGGGGTCTTAGACCTGGCCCTCAAGGAGCCAGGGACCTCCTCCGACGACACCCTCGCGAGCCGCTTCTTCCTCTTGCGTTCCCAGTCGGGGGACCCCCTGTCCGAGGAGCTTAGACGGCGCTCGGGATCAGAATCCCGAGATGTCGAGGCCTCAGACGAGGTCCGGGCCCGGCCGGAGGCTGAGTCCGAGAAAAGCCTTTCTTTTTGCTGCTGGCGACTTCGGAGTGCCTTGGAAGACATCTTTCCACATGGTCCGCATGACTTAGAGTCGTGGTCGGGGCCGAGGCACCGAAGGCAGCAGTCGTGTGTGTCGGTGAGAGACATCAGTTTCTTACACCGATCACACTTTTTAAAACCGCTGGAAGCCATCGGGGAAAAAAGAGTCCCCGCGAGGTCAAAGGACCAGCCTTCCAGGGAAAAATGGAAAAAAGGGTGCGAATGCCAGCCACGAAGGGCAAAAACCGAAAAAGAAGAATCGGGCTCGATACCAGTGTACCGAACCCGGCGGGAGGGCAACCGGCGTCGAACCGGGAGAAAAAATAGCGAAAATCACCAAAAAATCTAATTTTAACCAGGAGAACAGGACACACGTCCGGTGGGCTTCACGGAAAAAAAGAGACTGAGGTAAGATGGCACCTTTAGGCGGGAAGGGAACCGCGCATGCGTGCCTGCACTCCCAAAGGCTTTCACAGAAAGCTGGGGAAATGCTCCGCTGGGGCTTCATCGGCGCCGATGACACCCATATGTGAGGACTGACTTCCTGCTTGGTCCTGGAGAATCTTTAGAACTATGCAAGGCTCTCCTATGATCCATGACATAAGAGTCTAAAGGCTAAAACCTGGTTCCCCCTTCAAGCCTTCGATTTATGAGTTACTGCATCTTGGAGCTGACAACCTTCCCTCCAGTGCCCATCCCTTCACCTCCATTTCTAGGTGAGCCCCCACCTCCATTTCCTGTACGTTCCCTGGAACCAGGCTGCATGTCAGGTCTATTCCACCCAGATGGTTGAATAAGCCCTGGGGTCCCCACCGTATGGGTACCACACACTATACCGCCAGCCACGCTGAGCACCTGCAGCCATGGTCTGGGCCATAGGGGCCCCTGGGACCACCCAGATAGTGGTCTGCAGGTGCTGATGGGGTGCATGGCATTCTGAGCCATCAGGTAGATGACTCTTTGCCATGGTGCCAGAATGTTACTGCTCCCTTGCACCAGCAGTAGCATTCTGGTGTTGTGACAGGCAGTTTCCTGTATGTCAATCTCCTCAGAATACAGGGAGCGCCCAAATGTCCAAGTCCCAATTCTACCTTTGCAGGTAGGTCCGGGCCCTGCGGTGACAGAATCTGGTATATCACAGGCACGTCTACATGTTGGGCGGGCAGGGCAGCCAGACATTCGGGAAATGGAATCAGTAATGGAATCAGCCTCCACGGTGGTTAATTTTGAAGATCTGTTGGTGATTTGGATGCCTAAAAATGGGCATTCAGACATGTAAATCACACATATCCACAGGATCCATTTTAAAAAGCCTGGTACATAGATGTCCTCGGTGTTAACACGTCCATGTAGCATGGAGGTGTGGCCTGTGCAGTGCAACGGTGGTGTACATGTGATTTTAGAACAGCATGAGAATGTCTGGCCTTGGCTGTTGATGCATACAAGCCTATTCCTGCTCCAGACCACAAATAAGTTACAGAAAAGTGCTAATTGCATGGCAGCAATACTTGCAGGGGGGAGAGCAAAATATGCACTCACCACCACAGTACTTTTTGCAAGGCCAACAAAACCTGCATGCCAATTAAAAGTGCTTTTATTTTCATTGCCCTGCTGCCATATGTCTGCAGATTTAAAATGGCCGGTGGGGACATGCACGTATCATAGCATAAACACTGTGCTTCTGAAATACCTCGGTTGGCATGTCTATGTACCCATTTTTGTGGCCACACATTTCAGGGACATCCACATTTCTAAATAGGCCCATGCAAACGGTATGGCAAGGTATGTGAATGTTTGCAGGCCAATCTCCAGAACTGGTTGTAGGGACATACATCTTTAGGGCAGAGACAGAGCAGTTTCAGATGGCACTTAGACGTGCCTCCCTGCACTGCCACCACTCCTGATAGTTTGGATGTTGTGACCTAGGCATCTCAAATTCTTCCTGGACATCTCTTCTAAAATGCTGCATCACAGGGGTAATTCTATAAATCTTTTCCATTCATCAAATGGCCCTTATAAAATTAGGTCATGCCTGAAAGAAGGCAAAGAGAAAACAAGCATATGCTTGTAGCATAGATATGCTGTGAGCAGGAATTGTGATTTATGCATATACTTTACGTGCTAACATTTACATCTGCTCCTAAGCAGGCATAAATGTCGGTGCCCGCAATCTAGGCACTCTTCTCCAGGATTTGTTCTAGTATTTATGGAGACAAGATTCAAAATACACTTTATAATTTCACTTGGTTTGCAGCTTGTCATGCTGTGGGGGCTTGTGTGCATCAGTGATGCTGCGAGCTAAGGTATTGGTAGCTTAACTACTGGCAGGGTCTCCCAAGATACTGGTCTCAGCTGAGGTGCATGACTAAGACAAACCACCCCATCTAAGCAGCAGCAGAATGGGGATAGTGTGGACGCGAAGGATCACATTTCTGAGACAACTGCAACAATACTAGAATTACCTGCACAGAAGAAGAGCCTGGAAAATCTACTTCTCTATCTTGCAAAAAAACCCCAATAGATGGTCACAAAATAAATTGCAATATACTGTAATGCTGGAAGATGAGACACCCCCCCCCCCCCCAGGTTGGAAGGCACTCAACTGGCTACTGGGGATGAGCTGAAGACTTCTCGGAGCAAAGCCAGCATTTATGTGGATGGATCAAAGCTGCCTGACTGCTGACTTAGCTGGGCATGAGTCAGAAGTTGCAAAGATGTCTTACATAGTGGGACATGGAATGTAAAAAACATGAACCAAGGGAAGTTGGAGGTGGTCAAGAATGAAATGGAAGGTGTACTACTTGATCTCTTGGGTATCAGCGAACTGACTGGCAATGGACACTTTGTATTTGATGATCATATGGTCTACTATGCTGGATAATGAAAGACAAAGTAGAAATGGTGTTGCATTTATAATTAAAAGAAACTTGCAAGAAATGTAACTAAATACAGTGTAGTCAGTGAGTGCTTGATTTCTATTTGTCTATGAGGAATGCCCATCAACACAACTATAATTCAGATATATGCCCCAACAACAGCTGCAGAAGAGGAAGCTGATGAGTTCTATGAACAAGTACAACCTGAAATTGACAGAACATGCAAACAGGATATTCTGATAGTTCTCTGTAAAACAGCTGTGTCAACACTTTTACCTTATGTTCTATATAAACCGTCTTGAATTGTAGAAAGACGGTATATAAGAAGCATTAAATAAATAAATAGTCATGGGTGACTGGAATGCAAAAGTTGGCAACAAAGAAGAAGGCAAAGTGGTTGGAAAATATGGACAAAGACTAATAGAATTCTGCAGGACCAATGATCTATTCATCTCAAACACCTTTTTCCTGCAACACAAAGGCTGACTGTACATGTGGACTTCGCCCAATGGATTACACAAAAATTAAATTGACTACAGCTGTGGAGATCAATGAGGGAAAAGCTTGATAACACAAACAAAGCCAATACCTGGAGCCAACTGTGGTACAGATTACCAATTACTAGTATGCAAATTCAAGCTAAAATTGAAAAAGAGCAAATCAAAATATGATCTTGAGAATATGCCACTGGAATTTAAAGATTGCCTGCAAAATCAATTTGCTGCTTTAGATACAAATAACAGAGCTCCAGAAGAGTTATGGGTTGACATTGCAAAGGTTGTGTTGGAAGAAAGTGAGAAGTCTCTACAAAAGGTGAAAAAGCAAAAACGGCCAAAATGGATGACTGAAGAAAAACTGCCTCTCTTTCTCTTCTGGCTGTAGCTTCTCTGCATTTCTGAGCAATTTTCAATCACAGAACTCAACAGAGATTTCCAACATGCAACAAGACAAGACAAGCATAAGTATTACAATGTGCATGCAAGGAATTAGAATCAGAAACTATTAGAGGAAGAAAAAGATCGGCTTTCCTAAAGCTACAAGAGTTAAAGGTAAAATTCAAGCCTCAAATTGGAATGCTACAAGATGCTCAAGGATCCATGTTGAATGATGCTGAGATGATCAAGAAAAGGTGGAAAAAATATATACTGTAGAGTCGTTATACCATAAAGATTAAGTGCACCGACAGCCTTTTCAATCTGTACCTTTATCAGGAACAATTGGTGATGAAAGAAGAAGTCAAAGCAGCATTGAAAGTCTTATCAAAGAACAAAGCACCAGGCATTGATGGCATTCCTATTGAAGTATTACAGTAATTTGATGAAGCTGTTACCATATTTGCAAGGCTCTGCCAGGAAATATGGAAGACAAATTCATGGCGAACTGACTGGAAAAGATCTGTGTTTATACCAATACTGAAGAAAGGTGATCCCGACTGACTGTGAGAAATTATCGCAAAATCACTCCGATCCCAAATGCCAGCAAGATTTTACTCAAGATCATTCAGCAGATACCACAACCATACCTGGAACAAAAACTGCCTGATGTGTAAGCAGGGTTCAGGAAAGGGCGAGGAACGAGAGACATCATCGCGGATGTAAGATGAGTCCTTGAAAAGATAAAAGAATACCAAAAGGATATCCATATATGTTTTATTGACTACAGCAAGGCTTTTGACTGTGTAAACCATGAGAAACTCTGGACCACATTAAGAAGCATGGGTATACCAGAACACCTGATAGTTCTCTTGCACAACCTTTACATTTATCAAGAAACAACAGGTCAAATAGAACTAGGAGAAAAAGAATGGTTTAAAATCAGCAAAGGTGTGCGACTAGGCTGCATACTTTCCCCTTACCTCTTTAATTTATATGCAGAACAAATCATCAGAGCAGCAGGACTATATGAAGACAACTGAGGTGTGAAGATTGATGGAAGACTCATCAACAACTTTTGCTATGCTGATGATACCACATTACTGGCTGAAAGAGAAGACTATCTGAAACATTTGCTTCTCAAGATCAAAGAACGTAGTCTTAAAATGGGCCTGTAGCTTAACGCTAACAAGACAAAGATCCTGAGAACTGGCAAAATCATTATGTTCATTGATGGAGAAAAAATCAAAATAGTTGACAACTTTAACGTACTTGGATCAACTATCAATAAAGAAACAACAAGCAGTCAAGAAATCAAACAACACATTGCTCTTGGCAAAATGGCTATGAAGGACCTAGACAAAATTCTCAAGAACAGAGATGTCTCTCTGCAGACAAAGATTTGACTCGTTCAAGCCATGGTATTTTCAATAACATCATATGGATGCGAAAGTTGGACAGAAAAAGATAGACAAGAAAATTGATGCCTTTGAATTATGGTGTTGGTGACGAATACTGTGTATAGCATGGACTGCTCGAAGAACAAACTAGTCCGTATTAGAGATCAAACCTAAGCTTTGCTTAGAAGCTGAGATGGCAAGACTTCAACTTTCATACTTTAGACATATCATGAGAAGAGAGAAATTGTTAGAGAAAGACATAATGCTTGGCAAGGTAGAAGGTCAACATAAAAGAGGAAGGCTGACAATGAGATGGATAGATACAATAACAGCAGCTATGTTGCCACTCTATCAACAATGTACTGCCTGACAGAAGACCAAACACAGTTTAGACCAGGGGTCTCAAACACGCGGCCCGCGATGCACAGGAAAAAAAAAAAAAACCCGGCTTCTGCTGCTGCTGTCCCGCGGCCCCTTCCCATCTGCCCGGCAATAGCAGCAATATCGCAAGTCCCGCGGGGTCCCCCCCACCCGGCAGATCCTTTCCTGCTTGCCTGCCTGTCAGTTCTTCTCCGCTTCGGCTTTCAGAGCCGCGAAAGGAGAGATTCTCCCTCGCGACTCTGTTAAGCTCGCTGGGGCAGATGGGAAATTTCCCATAAGCCCCAGCGGGCTTAACAGAGTCACGAGGGAGAAGCTCTCCCTTCGCGGCTCTGAAAGCCGAAGCGGAGAAGAACTGACAGGCAGGCAAGCAGGAAAGGATCTGCCGGGTGGGGGGGGGACCCCGCGGGACTTGCGATATTGCTGCTACCGCCGCGGCAGCAGCTAGGCTTTTTTCTAAAGTTTAATTTTCCTGGGGGGGGGGAGGGAGTAGGACTTGATGTGGGCTGGTGGGGGGGGGGGAGCAGGACTTGATGTGGGCTGCTTGGGGGGGGGAGCAGGACGTGATGTGGGCTGCTGGGGGGGGGGAGCAGGACTTGATGTGGGCTGCTGGGGGGGGAGCAGGACTTGATGTGGGCTGCTGGGGGGGGGAGCAGGACTTGATGTGGGCTGCTGGGGGGGGGAGCAGGACTTGATGTGGGCTGCTGGGGGGGTAGGACTGGAAATGGGGTGATGGGGGGATAGTACTGAAAATGGGGTGATGGGGGTTAGGACTGGAGGTGGTCTGATTGGGGGGCTAAGACTGAAAATGGGGTTATGGGGGGGCTAAGAATGAAGATGGGGCGATGGAAGGGTTAGGCCTGGAAGTGAGCTGTTGGAAATGTGCATCTTTAACGTCTGCACTTTATTTAATACAAGAGGAAATCAATGTATAGTTTTATTTCTACAGTGTTGTACATTCTAAGTTTGGCTTTTGGGGTTCCCAGTTTAATTGTCTTCCTGTTTCTAAATTGTGATTCCTTGTTTGATGATGGTGTATGTTCTGCATGTGTAACTGAGCTGAGGTATTCTGTTTATGTAATTCCTATTTGACATTGCCACTTGTTCTCTTTCCCGAGTAGGTCATGTATTGTTATTCTCTGAAATGTGTTGATTTAATATTTGCAGTGTTGCCTTTTGATAGTTAGGGTATGGTGCTTTGTGAGTCCTGGTAGTGCTGTTAGGACATGGCAGGTTTGCTATGGGTTCTAAATGAGCAGTGTTTCTAGTAGTTCCTAATGTGCCTGGCGGTTGGCACTGGTTTATAGTAATGTAGAAATCTTTTAGTCTTTCTTTATCCATACACTCATTAAGAGGCATGTTTACTAAAAGTTAGTGTATGGTAACATTATGCAAATATTTATGCAAATGATGCCCTTATGCAAATGAGGCCTGCGTCTTGTGCGGCCCCCGGGTTACTCTACAAGTCCTCATTTGGCCCTCAAAGCAATTTGAGTTTGAGACCCCTGGTTTAGACCAAATATCCATAGGGTTGCCATGAGTCGACATCGACTCGATGGCACTTTACAAGGCAATTTTATAAGCCGTTTTTTGCATTAAGCCATATTTTACCTATGAAATAAGCACTTCTAAAATTGCTTGGGGTAGAGTGAGGGCAATATGATGACTGCTAGCATCTGAGTATAAACAGGTTTTGGCTGCGCTTAGTGTGTTTTGTTTTTAAAATGTGGATGTTGATTCCACAGGTACAGAAAATGAAAAGCAAGGGGAAAACCTTACTTGTTGAAGGCACTATGCTGGTTTCACACTGATGCAGTCTATGTACCCTTCCCAAGATTCTGACAACCCCAAACTCTATCCCAGCACCTTCCAAAACGGTTCCCTCTCCTTGATGCAATCCGTTTTTAAGAATCCAATCCTTCAAAGTAAGCAAGCTCCTCATCACAATGACCATCTTCATCCCTCCTGCAAGAAAAGTGTGAAAGCTCCCTACTGGTATTGCTATACCATGATGCAAGTAAAGTGGCACTAGGCAGCAGCATTGAATGAAGTGTTGTGCTCTCATATCCTTTCCTGCCTGGAGTGAGGAATCTCAGTAAAAGTGAAATAAGTTCCCCCTTCCATCCCTTCATAATATTATGTTGGAGGAGAGGAGTCTGGTCTAACTTCAGGGTATTAGGATCTTGGGAGGGTAGGGGGTACTGAGACTGGATCAGAGATCTTGATGTGGTCTCAGGAAAGCATCAAGGGTGGGGGGGGGTATCAGTTTCTTGAGGGGGCGGAGACTATATGGGAGGTAAGAAGATGCTAGAACTATGTCAGGATAGAGGATACAGGCTGGTGATAACTTGGGTGTGGGAGAGGAGCCTGAAGATGAGGGAGAGTCAGGGCATAGAGATTGGGATATTGGGCAATTCCAGCCAACTCTAGCACCTTGGACAGGTGATTTTGCATTGTAATGCATGCATGCTAAATTTTATTGGTTGATTTATAAAACATAGTTACTCTCCTGTAACAGGTGTTCTCCAGGGACAGCAGGAATCAGTCCTCGCTTATGGGTGACGTCAGCACCAATGGAGCAATTCCCCAGCTTTCAAAGAAAGCCTTTGGGATTGCTACCAAACATGCGTGGTCCTCTGCCCGCCCAAAGATGCCATCTTTCTCAGTTAGGTCCTAGAGCTAGAGCCCTACTAAGCAGAAGGGAAAGGGAAGGACAAAAAAACCTGCAACTCTTCAGGAGAGGTGGGAGGGTAGCGAGGACTGATTCCTGCTGTCCCTGGAGAAAACCTGTTACATGTGAGTAACTACATTTTCTCCAAGAACAAGCAGGAAGTCAGTCCTCACTTATGGGACTCCCCAGCTACAGGCTACCGAACCTGTAAGCCAAAAATGCCTCTGCAGGGCAGTGAGCAGAAGCCGATGTCCGAAGGAAGCCAGAGTCCTCGGGGAAAGCTCTCGATAGCCGCAGAAGAAGGGTCAGAGAACAGGAGTTGCTTATACCCTGAACAGACTACGGAGTACAGCCTGACCTAAGGTGCTGTCCTGGCGGGACTCCTGCTCCAGGCAGTAGTGCGAGGCGAAGGTATTCACTGAAGACCTGGTCGCTACCAGGCATATGTCCATCAGAGGCACTGAGCACAGCGAAGCCACTGCGGATGCCATGCGCGGTGACCCGCCGATCCAGCAGGGTGCCAACCTTTGCCTGGGCGAAGGCGATGCAATCTGCCACCCAAATGGAAAGGGTGTGCTTGGTGACTGCCAGCCCCAGGCGGTTGGGATCGTAGGCGAAGAAGAGCCGGGTGGACCTGCGATGCCCTTGAGTGCGTTGCAAGTAGAAGGCAAGAGCCCTCTTGCAATTGAGTGTATGCAGGACCTCCGATTCCTGGTCAGCGTGAGGTCTCGGAAAGAAAGTCGGCAAGACCATCTCCTGATTGAGGTCGAAGTCCGATACAACTTTCAGTAGGAATTTGGGATGGGTGCGAAGGACCACCCTGTTCCTGTAAAACCTGGTGTAGGGGCCTCGGCCATGACGGCTTGAAGTTCACTGACTCACCATGCGGAGGTCTGTGCCACCAGGAAAATCACCTTCCAGGAGAGGTGCTGGAGTGAGCACATCACCATCGGCTCAAAGAGTGACCGCATCAGCTGCATGAGCACGATGTTCAAGTCCCATGAGCCAGATGGGGGAGTTTGGAAAGCAGGACGCCCCGCATGAAGTGGAAGACTAGAGGCTGACCCGAGAGGGGTTTCCCTTCGACGGGCAAGTGGTTGGCCGAGATGGCGCTCAGGTGAATCCTGACCGAATCAGACTTCAGTCCCACCTGTGAAAGGTGGAGAAGATACTGGAGAACCCAACGGGTGGAGCAGGAGAACGGGTCGATCTGGAGCTCGGAGCACCAGTTCGAAAACCGCCGCCACTTCAGGGCATAGGCCTGCCTCGTCGAGTCTTCCTCAAAGCTAGGAGGATGCCTTTGATCTCCACCGGGAGGTAAAGCGAGGCTAAAGAAACCCGTTCAGCTGCCAGGCTGTCAGGGATAGCGAGACCAAGTTCGGATGAAGCAGCCGCCCCTCCTCCTGCTTCAGCAGACTGGGGGCACTGCCCAGGGGAACCGGAGGCTCCAACAAGAGCCGGAGTAGAAGCAGGAGCCAAGGTTAATGAGGCCACGAAGATCACCGAGGTTCGATCTCGCTGGATCTTGAGGAGGGTCCTTGCCAGGACAGGAGTGGGAGGGAACGCATACAGAAGCCTGGAGGTCCAAGACAGGAGGAATGCATCTAGGGCCATCCTGCTCGGGTGTTGTGTTGGCCCGCAGAAACGGGGGAGCTGTGAGTTCACAGGGCTGGTGAACAGGTCCATGGACGGAGTCCCCCAATGGCAGAACAGGTGGCGAGCAACCTGTGGACTCAGGCGCCACTCGTGCAGGTGGAGAAGTCTGCTGAGCCTGTCCGCAAGGACATTGTCTTGGCCTGGGAGGTAGACAATTCTTAAGGTCATGCCTCGGCACACTACGAAGGAGCAGAGGAGGACTGCCTCCTGGCAAAGGAGGCGAGAGCCCGTGCCCCCCTCCTTGTTGATGTAGAACATTACAACTCTGTCAGTCTGCACGAGCACTGACCTGCCCCTCAGGTGACACTCGAAGACCTTCAAGGCCAACCGGACCGCTCAAAGCTCGATCTGCTGTTGAGAATTCCTTGGGTGACCACCTTCCCTGAATACAGAGATGGCCTCAGTGGGCTTCCTAGCACAACAGTGAGGCGTACGTGGTCAAGATGAATTTGTGCAGATGAGTCTGGAAAGGCATGCCCCGAAGGAGGCTCTGGGGGTCCTGCCACCAGACTAGGGACTCGAATAGGTTGCGAGACACCCGGACGGGTCCCGGAAGTGGCCTGGAGCCGCTTGCATGTGCATGTGAGCATGGGGAACGACATGCACCATCGAGGCCATGTGTCCCAGGAGGCATAGCATGGCCCGTGCTGAGAATCTCGGCTGGCCATGGACCTTGGCAGCTAGAGCGCGGAGTCAATCCACACATGCTCAAGGGAGAAAAGTGGTAGCACGTTCTGTGTCGAGAAGAGTGCCAATGAACTCCCAGGGTCCGCACCGGTATGAGGTGGGATTTGGAGTAGTTGATCAGAAACCCGAGACGATTGAGGAGGAGAACTGTGTGCGAGGCCGAGAGATGAGCCATCTCTGCGGAGGTGCCTGAGACAAGCCAATCATCTAGATAAGGGTAGATGGAGTGGGCTGCAGCCACCAACAGGCATTTGGTGAAGACTTGTGGGGCAGACGCGAGTCCGAAGGGGAGTACTCTGTACTGGAAGTGCTCTCCCTGCACTCTGAAACGCAGGTACTTCCTGTGCTTGGGGGGGGGGGGGGACAGGAATATGAGCGTAAGCGTCTCTGAGATTTAAGGAGCATAGCCAATTGTCCTGCTGGAGGTAGGGCAGCAGGATGCCAAGGGGATAGCATTTTGAACGTCTCCTGCGGTGGGACCCTTTTGACTGAGGAGCTTGTTCAACTCTTGCTGCAAGCAAGCCTGGTGCGAGGGAAGCTGGGTAGGCTCCGCTGGAAAGAAGGGAATAGGGGATCTGTCCAGACGAAGATGATACCCGTCCCAGATCACCTGTAGGACCCAGGTGTCTGAAGTAATAGTCGCCCATTCGGGGGCAAAAAGAGACAGGCATCCTCCCCCGGACAGAAATGACCCTAGGGGGTGAGAGACTATGCTTTCGGCATCAAAACCCCGGTGCTGGCTGGGGTGTGCTGGTGGCTGGGCCTTGGATGCCTTGGGGTTCCAATGACCCTTAACATCCACTTTGCCCTGAGTGCTGGTCGTTGGCGCAGGGGCAGGTGGGTATCCCCAGTAGGGGAGCGCTTTCCTCTGGAAGAATGACTTTTTGGTGTGCTGCTTCTTCCGTGGAAGTGAGGATGTTTTGCGAGAGAGTTGGGTGTGAGTCATGAACTCTGTCTCGATCTCGGCTGCCTTGTCCTCCATGGGCTTGCTGCACAGCTTGTCACCGAGGCAGGGGACATCCAGGAGCTTCTCCTGGACCCACTGCTCTAGGTCCAAAGATTGTAGCCATGCCTGGCGTTGGGCTCCGTTGCCTGCTGCCACTACACTGGCGGAAGATTCAAACCCATTGTACACAGTATGGGAAAGGTATTTTGAGCAGTATGCGACCAACCTCAGGAGGGACCGGAACCTGAGGTGGTGCTGCCCACCCAGACCCACGGAAAAACTGCCGAGCTCCTTGGCAAGGTCGAGCAGAAACATACCCATATAAAATTGGTATGCCTGGATGCGGCATGCCAGCATAGATCCTTGGTAAGCTTTGCACCAGGCAGGACTGAAGAGTGTGACTTCGGATTCTTCTGTTTCCGCATTGCAGAGTCGACTACCATGGAGGTGTGAGGAAGTTGGGTCTTCCAAAACCCCGGGCTGCGCTGGACTCCAATACATGGCATCGAGTCTCCTACTAACAATAGGGACCGAGGTAGGTGTTTCCCACATGCGGAGAAGTAGCCGGGATAGAATGGACGGTATCGGAACCATAAGAGACTCCCTGGGTGGAGACTTGTACTGCAAGATGTTGAGTAGTTCTGCCCTTGGCGCCTCCTCGATCTGCGTCGGCAGGTTGAGGGCCCGAGCCATATCCTGCACAAACACCAGGAAAGAGGTGTCCTCTGGAGGTGACCGCCTTTGAGAGGCAGAGGGGTTGGGTCAGAGGGGAGATCCCTGTGGGCGTGGGTTTACGGGGAAGTTCCCCTGTCCAATTCCCAGCCCGAGAGGTCCGAGAAGGACTTGGAGTCAGGCTGGTCCCTGTGCCCTGTGGCCAATGCCTGCTTGGAGCTAGAGGCACTGGCTCTGGAAGACCTCACCCCCGAAGAACGGGATGGCGAGCAAGACTGGTGCCAAGGACCCTCATGAGGCCCGTGGCTCTTGGGGGTTTCCAGGGCAGTTTTTGGGACCCCAGTCGGGTGACCCTCAGTCTCTAGGTGCAAGCCAGCCATGCTGGATAAGAGCGCCTGCTGGGCAGTGAGGAAGGCAGAAACGTTGCGCTCCAGTGCCAGCATCTGGGACTCCCACTTGGGATTGAGTCCTTGCGATGCCGACACCAGGGTTACTAGGTATGGCATAGAGGAGGAGAGGGGGTCCTCACCGGGCAACCCTCAGGAGACCAGGCACCATCGCTGGAGGCCTCCGTCTCCATAAGAGATACTTTTCGAGGCCGCTCCTTGTCAGACTCTCAGCAACGCCAATGAAGGCTAAGGGAACAAGCACGAGACCGCTAGTGCTTATCCGGAGCCCCCAACAGCGAATTAGAGGTCGTCGTCTTCTTCTGCTGTTCCACCTCGGGTGAATCTTGATCAGAGTGACGCCTACACCGCGGGATCACTGCGGGGGACCCCGCCAGCAGTGGATCAGAAGGGTGAGGTGCCACCAGGAATCCTGGGGTTGCTTTGCGGAAAATGTCTTCGGACTTCTGCTTGTGGCTGAGCAAGGCCTTAGCGGACATTTTCTTACAGAGTGAGCAGAGCTCGGAGTTGTGGTCAGCCCCCAGACACTGTAGACAGCAGTCGTGGGAGTCCATGAGCAACATATTTTTGAAGCATCTGTCACATTTCTTAATTCTGGTGGCCATAGGGGCAAAGAGGGCCCCTGCTAGGACGAAAACCCTCAAGGTCAGCGGTTGGAGAAAAAAGGGTGCGAAAAGGGCCTGACAGAAAAAACACTATGGAATAAAGAAAAGGGATCCCCTAGCCCACAGCCGAAGCAGGGGGTGAAGGGGAGGATGGGAGAGGACTGGTGCAACCGGAAAAAAGGGGCCAAAAGGCCAAAGTCAAAAAACTTTTTCTGAGGGACGAGGACGTGCGCCCAAAGGGCTCTGCGGAAAAATGGAGACTGAGCAAGATGGCACCTTTGGGCGGGAAGAGGACCCATGTATGCGTGGCAGCAATCCCAAAGGCTTTCTTTGAAAGCTGGGGAATTGCTCCATGCGTGCTCCGTCAGTGCCGTCACCCATAAGTGAGGACTGACTTCCTGCTTGTTCCTGGAGAACATCAAAATATTTTGTCAGACCAAATTATATCCAAGAAGCTCTAACAATCAGTTGCTCTTTTCAGGCATTAGTCTATTTTTCTTTTAAGTGATTAGATATACCATCACTCTTCAGTCCAAAGACACTATATTTTTAAAATTTCATCATCCATATTGTGCCAACTAAAACCGCTGTTTTTCAAAATCCATATTTCTGCTTCTGGGCATGAATGATATTACTCAAAAAAAAAATGAGTACTTATCTTGACCGTTCAATTTCAAACTCTATTCAATAGTAAAGTACTTAATTTGTCCAGGTTCAAGACAGAAAACTTACTTCGTTTCTTAGTGAGCACTCTCATCTCATGGTCATTATGGCCTCAGTATGCCTATTTAACCCGATGGATGCCAAAGCTTTCCAACCCCATGGATAAATTCAGACCCAGAATATCCAATGAGAGCACCCACAGCAGTGTAGTCCAATCGATCTGTCGATTAAGCCCATAAGGATTGAATTTAAAGTGAAAATCCACCTTTTTTGTTTATAGTTTAAACAAGCTGCTCTGTCCCCACCTCACCAGAATTGAGGTACATGAGCAATAATTCATCAGCGCAAGTCAGTAAACAAATGTTGCACTAAAGGTGCAGACTTAGTCTTGGTTTGAATTCTGGAGTGATGCTCTTTTAATTGCTGAATCAGTGAGTGTTTTGTTCTTCCGATGTATACATGTATAAACGTTCACTGCTTCAGTGATTAAGAGAACATCACTCCAGAATTCAAACCAAAACTAGGTCTGCACCTAGAGAGGGGGCCAGAAGCAAACAGCCCCACGGTGACAAAGCTTAAAGGTATGCGCTGCAGGGTTGTTTGTGGCCATTGCTGCTTCTGTACGTTACGGAGAGGGATGACAGCCATGGCAATGTGTGCTGATTTGGGAGGAGGCAGGCACAAGAGATGTTTGCCTACAGCGCCTCATCTCCTTGTGCTGGTCCTGGCTGGTACAAGCTAAAATTTACTGCATGTGGAGAGTAATTTTATAAATCACTTTCACATTTAAATGGGCTCATAAAAAGTAAGTCACATTTGCAAGTATGCCAGCATGCATTTGCACAGTGAATGAACATGGGGTGAAGTTTGGGAAGAGCATGAGCGGAGTCGCGGTTGACAAATGCATTTTGTAAAATACGCACATACACATAGGCATAATGTCCGTGCCTGCAATGTAGGCAAGATTTGCACTAGTATTTTATAAATTCATATAAGTGCCTATGTGTCTTAATAAAAGAAGCCCCTTTTTGTTCACTTAAGCTAGATGCCATGTTAGAAAACTACCCCTCCCCCCCAGGCCCCATTCTGATAGAGGCCTATTCAGATTCCAAAGCTGGACGGACCAGATTTGCACCCGATTTTGCACTTGCATGAGCTAGATGTTCCCACAGGAGCAGAATTGGGTGAAAAGGGCCTGGACAGGCAGGATCTGCCCCGATTCTGTGCTGCTACACGTCCAGCTCCCTTCCTGTACAACCCTCCCAATGCTCCTGCATGGAGCCCCCCGGTGCCATGGTGTCCCATCGCACCGATTCCACACATGGGTTTAAAGGTCCTGTTCCCTGACCCCCGATAGGCCCTGCTAAGGCCAGGATCGAGGTGTGGGGAACCTCCCGCTGCCGCTCACATGGGTTTGGGGGGGTCCTCCGCTGGTGATCGCCTCCCTCGGGGTGTCTTATTCCATCTCTGAGGTGGAATAAGTTACCTGACCATCCTTGCCACGACTGGAATTGGCCATGTACGTCTGGGGTCAGGGTCCTGCTTCCGCCATGCCCACGCTCCTCCCACTCCCATCCAGAGCTTCCCGCACATTTCCTCTGTACGCGCGGGGAGCTTTGGGTTCGGCATCGGGCACAAACATTTGTCTGAGGATGTACATTTCCACTAAATTCTGCATGGAATGACCCCCTAAGTGGATATTTTAGCTTGCACATGCTGAAAAATTTATTAGTGTGTGTTTAGTGCATAGGTCCCATACTAAATTTTCATCAGTGATGAAAAATGGCAACAACTTTTTCTTTCAGTGATAAGAGTACATGGGAAAATGTATTTGTTAGTCAATTTGTAGTCTCTATTGCCCAATGATACTGTATATGGTCTAACATGATGGTCCCAAAACAGATTAAACCAAACAATGCTTTATTACTAGACTGGTAGCAGATTCATGTGATCAAGCTGACCAATCATATTGCTTGAAGGCTGCAGCCATCTGGAAGCTAGGATAATACATAAGGCTGATGAATTCTTGTAACGTGACAATGAAACTGCCTTAAAATCATAATTTGTCCAAGATGCTATTTAAAATACAATGGAAAAAACTGTCCAAGGTAGAGGAGTTTTGTTTTGGACAAAAATAGAGATCACCCAATAACATCTCGGTTATTGTAAATGCAGGAAAGATGTTCATTGAGAATTAGAAATGATGATGATTAAAAATTCACCAACCTTATATTATGGTCTACAAACAAGCTGCTGAAAGAGAGATTAAACACAGCATAGAGTTGAGAAACTGTACAACTGCTTTCAGAGAGGGACTTATCAAGACATGCTCCTCTGTCTTGATCGCTCACTTCCCTGCCTTTTTTTCCCTCAAACTCACAAGATAAGCCAATAGATGTTTAAAAATTTACAGCTCGATTCAGAAACCCCTAGAGCCAGGTGCCAAAGCTCTAGCGCAGAGTTTCATCATGTAGTTTTAGTGCAGCGACGCTGTAAGCAAATGGCATGCAGATTAGCACTGAACAAGCCAGGCTTATGTGCACAGGGGGTTTGCCTATATCCTGTGCACAAAAAGGCAGTTGTGTGCATGTGCTGGATTGCTATCTAGCACACAGCAATTTTATTCTGAGCAGAAGCTCTGCTCAGAATAATGTTGCTGTTTATATGCTAGATAGCAAAGCTAGATAAAAGTCGCAAAGGCTATATACTGAAGAGGCAGACATAAATTCTTCATCAGAACTGACCGCAGACCTTATCATCCCCTTAGACCTTGCATTAAAATCTCATCTTAGCTTTAGCCTTCTGCACACTTTACTGCATTGCCATCTGTTTAAACGTGTGGTGTGCTGCTGTTAGCGCAGGCATCTGCGCAGTGTTTATGCTTGTGTTAGATTCCTTCTTGCATTCTACATCCACAATAGTGCAAAATATTTGGCATAAACATTGCATAGTTCCCCGTGCTAACAGCAGCACACATTTCTGCTTCAAGCTGTGCTGAATACAGAGAGAAAATAACAGATCTCTGGCCATCTCTGAAAGAGTACTGCAAATATGTATGGTTATCGAGATTCTTACGTTTGATTACTTAAGATAACAAAATGATATCCATCTGATTTCAAAATATCTTATCTCATAACCATTCGCTCAACTTTTATTTATAAAGTATCAGTACTTTTCCTAGTGATGCTCATGAAAGCAGATATATACATAAAAGACTTAATATTGGGTTGAAGTGCATAATGGACCTCACAATACCGTTTGCAATGTAACCCTAGATAAACCATTTTTAGGGGTTTACTCTTTTATCTTTTCCACCTGACAGATTCTAAAATGTTTTTTTTCATAAAATTTGACTATGAAAGATATTGATTTTTCACTTCACAGTGCACGAAACAGTAAATGAAAATGGTTAATACTTAACAGAAGACATTGTGGACAGAGTTCATGCTATGCAGGCACATCTACAGCTGTCAAGTTATTCACACATTTCCTTAGTAGGTAATTTAAATAACATATACACTTGCACATAAATGTGTCGGATAAATATAGGACTCTCTTTTTTTAAATTAGTTCTCAAGTCTGTTGGCACTTCGCACTGTACTGGGAAGGAAACTAAATTCAGCAGGTTGACAGGAGGGAACATGGACTGGATCGGTGAAGAAAGAAAAAGAGCCAGGATAAAGGTGTAATGCAAGTCTTGAATTAAATATTATCAAGCTGTCCAGTGGTTTGACATTACAGTCCAATAAAGACTGACAGTGTAATGGGAAGATATACTGAACTAGCGATTATCTCAATTTTTCCCAAATTTAGTCTTTGAGATTCACAGACTCTGAGTATTTCTTTTTCTTAAATCCATTTACAAGTAGAAAAGCATAAATTCCTTCATTCTGAATTCCAGTCATCTGATGTGGACATGAAGCAGTTAAGTTTGATGAAGACTTGCTAATGATGAAAACTGTACACAATGCTTGTTTTTTTTTTCTTAACAGCAAAGAGGCATCAGATGAGTTGAAGCTCTGATAAACATGGATTCCGGATTCCAGCAGGATATGTACTCTATGCCATTCAGTGCACTAGCATGCACTTGATTTAATGAGATAAAATAAAAAATTAAAAGTGCAATTGACCTGAAAGGGAGAACGATCTTCATATTAATTGTAAACCTAGGAAGAGAAGGAGACCACCTGTTCAAAAACTTTAAAATATCTTAAATTTCTATAGCAGATCACTAGACAAAGTTACCATGCACTTTTGTTCAACACTTGATATTCTATTCAATGAGATATAGGCCAAGGAAAGGAAAATTGTGGTGTAGCTACTGTTTGGAATACAGTAACTGGGTGAAAAACTGAGAGTGTGGCTGTCTCATAAAATATCTATAACTCTAAACCACAGGATGGTTAGAAGTGCATAAAAGAACCATACCATTGAATGCCAGTTATGCAAAGTCAACAGTGCAAGACAGAATAATGACTTTGTGGCAACACTTAAAGATTAACTAGTGTCAGATGGAATGTTCTCGTATATTGCAGATTTTTGGGGGAAGTTGATCTGTCTGACCAAATAACTGAAAAGAGGGGTGTATACCTTAGAATATCCATTCTCAGTTCAGTATAGACCACAATACTTGAAGATATAACAGAAAGCTATCTCTTTTTTTTCTCTCTCTAGCTTGAGGATTTGAACCATTTCGTACACCACCAGGGTGCAATGATGTGTGGGGTTGATGACCAAAAAATTAAATCTGGAAATTTTCACCAGTTGTAATAGTGAAAACTCATGCAGTCATTGACTTGATGCCTAAAGCCTCTACAGACCAGGTGTGAAGTCCTGTCTTTAAATTCTCATGTACAAGAAACATCCAGTGCTGCTTCTACGTACACCTTGTTTTACAGGCCCATGTGTGTGACAAATAATAATGCCGTGGGCCTTGCACAAGGTGAAATAAGAGTGGTTGTCTCTTAATAACTCTTTTTTTTTTACTTTTCTTCTAAAGGCCATTGCTGTTTCTGTGGCTGAGTGGTGGTTTTGAAATCTCTACAACAGCTGAGCGAGATTTATTGAGAAATTTTGGAGCCCGACGTAACAGTCGCTGTGCTTCAGTGAAGGCATCCGTCAATTCTTTTTTCCATTGTACAAATTCAGGGTCACTCTAAAGACAGAAAAATAATACACCAAATGATTAGAATTAAATAATTTGTGTCATCCAAGGTAAAAGCTTGGAGTCCTTTTTATTTAGTATTTGAAAATTATCTTAAAGGGAGCTTACCATTATAGGAACAGTTTCTAGTGAGCATTTTTGCTTTATATACTGGATAGGCAAGGCAAATATTATATTCATTTAAATAATACCCAGTGTTAAATCCAACAATGTACATCCTATGTTCTCCTCCTTCACTTAATGCTCCCAAGTTATCAGCATGGAATACTTTAGGTCTGTAAGAGTACCACTCCTCTCCCATCAAGTATACTTCGCTAGGCATTCAGAGTTTCAAATGGGATAGGTTTTAGTGTTCTATATTCTCTACTGTAGTCAAACATACATTCCCTATTGTCCCTCCAGTCCAGTCCCGTACCTCTAGGTAGTGTACCTCTTCCAGAAGCTTGGAGACTGAGCATGTCACACTTTGACACTGGTACTAATACCGTGTGACCGCCTACTCTCACCAGTATACTCGGTCTGTAAGCAGCTGGAGGAGGAGGTGGTGAGCCAGGGTGCTGGACTCACTGAAGGGACAACTAAGGAGCTAAAGTCTTAGTTAGAGTTACCTATTTGGTTGGATATGCTTTTGTTTGTTCAGAGAGTGCTAGGGCTAAATTTGGAAAAAAAATGAAAAGAGTTAAGGCAGCGAATTTGGCAGAGAGAGCAGCACCCCCCCCCCCCCCCGTTTGTTGCAGTTTGGCGGTGATGAATTCTGTAGCTGGGGCAGGGCAGGCTCCTGAACCTGTAAGCGGGTGAGGAGCTGCTGAGCTGGCAGAAGAACAGCGGGAACAGAGCACTGAAGAACGACTTCCTCCAATGCCCATCCTGTAACCAAAGCCATGTTAATGGCTGAGCTCAGGAGCTTTGCAGGAGCCAGAGCTTTGATTTGTGGGTGGTGTGAGGTCGTGTGGAATGCATTGCCGGACACCACTTAGCAGGTTTTCAGTCTGTATGCTGCCAGGGCAGCGCTGCACGGGAAAACACACCGCGAGTCTGCCATTTTCAACTGCCTCAGGGGGTTTTTTTTCGCTGTGTCTGAGCGGGCACCACTTTCCCAAGGGATTTTGGGCGGTAGTTTGAGATATGAGCAGGTTCCCAGCCATATTTAGCCAATGAAATAAATTTTTAAAAAAAACTTGCAAGGTGCCAGACAAGGCAGCCGCAGTGGAGGAAACGCTGTTAAGGTTGCTTCAGCTCAGGGCCGTGGTGCTTGTCCTTGCAACTAGTGTGGATGCGGTTGATACTCCATTTACTTCATGGTGCCAAAGAAGTACGGGTCCTTTCGTCCCATTCTCAACTTCAAGCGAGTCTATTGCTGCTTGCGAGTCCCGCATTTCCATATGGAGACCTTGCATTCAGTCATAGTCGCGGTCAGTTCTTAATGTCCCCCGATCTTACGGAGTCTTATCTACACATACCTATGCGGCCAGAATATCATCAGTTTCTCCGGTTTGCAGTGTCTATAGGGCATTTTCAGTTTCAAGCGCTGCCCTTCGAGCTAGCCACAGTTCCCCAGACTTTCCCCAAGGTCATGGTGGTAGTGGCGGCAGCACTTTGCAGAGGGGGTGCTGGTGCAAGTGTTGTCGGCGGCTCATGTGGCAGGAGTCAACATGTGACAGCAGACTACCTGAGTCAGGTAGCATAAACCCCAGCGGGTGGGTGCTCAACCAGGAGGTATTCGCCCAAGTTGTGCATCACTGAGGTACACCTGTCACAGACCTGATGGGAACGTTCGCAACTTGAAAAGCAAAACGTTTTTTCAGCAGAAGAAGAAAGTGGATGTCGGAGAGCCTGGATTTATTTTTATTTATTTATTTATTTATTTAACATTTCTTATATACCGCGCTATTAAGATCAGTGCGGTGTACATTGAACAAAATATACAACAATGTATGCAAGTAACATTGAGTTTACATAGAACATGGGAATATATAACATGGATTAACAGGGAAAACTATGTACAGTCAACATCATATGTATATGTTTTTACTAAATAAATATGTTAGCTCAAGTGGATATTATCTGCGTAATTTATGTAGGAGGCGGGAATCAACAGAGGATGTGGAGCTATCGTGGAGCTTAACCATTTTCTGGTTGAATTAAGGTAATATGGTGTTTAGTGCACGTTGGAGGTCTGTTGTTTGAGTGAACATGCGGGGTCACTTCTGGGTAGAATTTTGTGAATAAGTGATGCTTCACGGCTTTCCTGAATTGTAAAAGGTTTTTGATACAACGAATTTCATGAGGAAGTAAATTCCAGTTCAGGGGTGCAAATAAAGAGAAAGCTCTGTTCGATGTAGCTTTAGTACAAGATGTCATCATCTTGGGAACTATTAAGGTATTCATAGCAGTGGTCCTTCTGTTTCTATTTTCGAGGGTGTTATGTATTAGTTTGCTAATTGGTGTCGGAGGGTAGTTATTCCTGGCCTTGAAGGTCAGAACTAGAGACTTATATGTAAGTCTGGCTTGTAATGGTAACCAGTGTAGGTCCTTCATGATCGGCGTTATGTGAGCAGCTCTTGGTGACCCAGAGAGGACTCTTGCAGCTGCGTTCATAGCCAGACGAAGTGGATTTAAGGTTGATTGAGAGAGGCCATGGAGGATGATATTCGCAAAATCTAGGTGAGGGATGACTAGAGCCTGGAATATTGAGCGATAATCAGTATAGTCAAGTAGTGGTCGGAGGTGGCGTAGCGTTCTGATCTTATGATATATCCTCTTTGTCACATTCTTCACATGCGTTGTCATATCTAGGTGTTGATCCAATGTGATGCCGAGGTATCGGATAGTGGGTTTTGACGTCAGTTCTATGTTATTGATTAGCAGTGACGGAGGGGGTATGAACTTGCGATTTCTTGTGACAAATAATACATCAGTTTTGTTGTGATTTATTCTTAAGTTTTGTGTCAACAGCCATTCGGCTATTGCACCAAAACAATTAATTATTGGTGTGAACACTGGTTGGTCAGTATTAAACGGCATGTAAATGAGGATGTCATCTGCGTATGCCAGGCATTGCACGTTGAAGGATCGGATCAACTCACATATCGGCTGCATATAAATGTTGAACATTAATGCTGATAATGAAGATCCTTGAGGTACACCTTGAGACTGTAGGAATGGCTCTGATGATTCCTGACCTGTTTTAACTTGTTGCCACCTATTGGAAAGGTAGGATCTACACCATTCAAGTGCTGTGTTTTGAATTCCCTTCTCACTCAGACGTTGCAGCAGTATGTTGTGGTTTACAGAATCAAAGGCAGCGGAGATGTCCAAAAATATGAGCACAAATCCCTGTTTAATGTCGTTTATTCCCGTGATAAGATCATTGAATAAGGTTGTAAGGATTGTGTCAACTCCATGTGCTTCTCTGAAACCATGTTGTGATTTGTCTAGAGGCGCTTCAATGTCAATATGCTGCTGGAGCTGTTGTTGGGCAGCTTTCTCGATAATTTTTGCAAGTTGTGGAATGCTCGAGATTGGCCTAAACGATTCAACTTTGGATGAGTCAAGCTTACTGTTTTTTAGTAAAGGCTTGATGGAGGTGTGTTTCAGACTTTTTGGGAATGAGCCTGTTAGGAAGGACTGGTTCAGTAACAGGCACAGAATTTGACTTAGCTCATGACGTAACTCTTTGATCCAGCTGGCTGGGCATGGGTCATTGGGAGCTGTGCTAGGATTGATGGAGGCGATAATTTTTACAATTTCACTAGTAGATATAGTGTTGAAGTTGCAAAAAGGTGTTATATGGGATTTCTTAGGTGATGCAGAAGGGTTGTTGGTATTTATGCTTGTGTTAGCTGTAATCATTTTTGATTGCAGGTAATTTGCGTAGTCCTGAGGCTGCGGCATTGCAGGTTGATCTGAGACTGGTTCTCTTGTTATGGATTTTACTAACTTGAATAATGCATGAGGTTTATTGATGGCACGTTTCAACAGGTTTGTGTGGTAGATCTTCTTACTCAATGTTATTTTCTCACGGTGTGTAGTTAAGTGTGAGTTATATGTTTCAAGTGCCTCTGGAGAATGGGTTCGACGCCACTGTCTTTCAAGTTTGCGTAGATGAATGAGAGATGAACGCAAGCAGACGGATGCTCTTGTGCAGCAGTGGCCCACAGAGGGACTTCTCTATGTGTTCCCACCGTGGGCCCTCATAGGCCGGATCAGGCAGAGGATTGAGGCTCATCGGGGATTGATCATTCTGATTGCTCCCGATTGGCCAAGACATCCGTGGTATGCTGATCTCGTGAGAATTCTAGCGGATCATCTGTGGAGCCTTCCAGTGCAGGTAGATCTTCTGGTGCAGGGGCTGTTGCTTATACCCCAAGTGGATCGATTCTTGCTTACGGCCCGGTCTTGAAAGGGCAAGGCTGAGAAAGAAAGGCTACTCGCCATCCATGATTAGCACCTTGCTAAAAGCGAGGAAGCAGTCTACCTCTTTGGCATACATTTGGGTCTGGTGCATCTTTGAGTTGTGGTATATGGAGAGGTGGATTCGTCCAGCCTCAGTTACCATGCCCGACGTCTTGGTGTTTCTGCAGGCTGGTTTCGAGAAGGGCCTGGTGATGAGTTCCTTGAGGGTGCAGGTGGCGGCACTTGCCTGCTACCATGGCAAGATACAGGGGGCAGTGCTGGAAACACACCCGGATGTGGCATGATTCCTGAGGGCAGTAGGTCACCTACGCTCACCTCGTTGGACAGTGGTGCCGCTGTGCGATCTCAATCTGGTGTTAGCAGTGTGTGGATAACCTTTCGAGCCGCATGTTGCTGAAGGACTTGACTCTGAAGACAGTTTATCTCGTGGCGATGTGCTCGGCCCGCAGAATCTGAGTTGCAGGCCCTTTCTTGCTGAGAGCCATATCTTTCCTTTTCTAGGGAAAAAGTGGTTCTCCATTCAGTTCCTTCCTTTTTGCCCAAGGTGGTCTAGGTTTTTCATTTGAACCAGACGGTTTCTTTGCTGGTCCTAGGAAACACGAAGAGCAGTGCTAATGGTTCCCAGTTGCATTGCTTGGATGTGCGTCGTGTTCTGAAAAGATATTTGACGAGGACGTCTGCCTTCCGCAGGTCGGATCGTCTGCTTGTGGTGTTTGGAGGTCTGCGTAAAGGGAAGGTAGTGGCCAAGGCCTCGATTTCTCGGTGGATTAGAGAGGCGATTTCATCCGCGTATCTCTTGAAGGGTAAGCAGGTGACAGTGGGGTTGCGGGTCCATTCCAATAGAGCTCTAGCGACCTCATGGGTGGCGTTTGGCTTAGTGCCATCGGTGGAGATCTATAAGGTGTCAACTTGGTCTGTGCTGCATACTTTTGTTAAACACTATCACCTGGATGTCCAGGCGGTGGGAGATGCCTGTTTTGGATCGGTGGTGCTTCAGGCCGGTCTGGCAGGTCCATCCCATTAAGCTGACTGCTCTGATACATCCCAGAGGTGTGGGACTGGACTGGAGGGATGATAAGGAAGATGAAATTAGACTTACCTGATAATTGTTGTTCCTTGAGGAACTCCAGTCCAGTCCTGGATCCCACCCCGAGTACTGCCTAGCGGTGTCCAGAGCCTGGAGGGATTTCCAGTTTCATGTTAATGGCCCTGGAGGGGTAGTCTGTCTCGCGTTCAGTCTTGAACAAGTTGGCCCAGTAGGATCGCAGGTAGGGCCCTTTTTCGGTGGGAGGTGGACTCTCTTTCTCCAACTCGGGAGGGGGGTTTGTTTTGTTTGAGTTTATTGGTTAAGTTTTTCTAACTATTTATTTGTTGCTCCTGTGAGTCTGCTTTGTCGGTAGGTTACAGGTGAGAGTGGGCAGTCCCACAGTATTAGTACCAGTGTCATCAAAGTGTGACATGCTCAGTCTCCAAACTGCTGGAAGAGGTACACTACCCAGAGGACTGGACTGGCGTTCCTCAAGGAACAACAATTAGCAGGTAAGTTTAATTTCGTCTTTAAAGTATTACTCTTCCTAATTAGAATCCACGTTCTCTTTTTTTGTTGTTGTTTTAAAGAGCAGAGTATAAGAACATTTGAGAACTTTAATTTCTTTAAAAAGATAATTGATTGGATTTCATATTTGGTGCTTTTATCATAGACCTCTATTTACTAGGCTGTGTTAGCTGTTGAATGCTGGAATTAATTATGTTATCTTTATACAGCACTACCCCTTCTCCCGACAATATTACTTTTCCCCTAGATGACAGCCCCTCCACAGACATCACCTACCCTCTCCCCGACTCCTCCCGGCCCTTACCGTAGCATCTTAAAGGTCTAGTGGATAGAGCAGGATAGATTCCCCACTGTTCTGCCCAGTTACTGCCTGAGTTCAAAATAGCAGCTATGACCCCTAACAGTAGTCTCGTGATACTACTGCTGGAAGTTAATCAAGGAGATCGTTTCTGCCCTATCCAGTAGACCGAGGATATCGCAGTAACTGCAGGAAGGGTATTGGCAGCCGTGACAGTTAAAGAATAATTTTATAAGTCACAGCTAAATTAATATTTCATGCCTCTTTTATAAAGTCAAGTGTGCTTATACTTTATAAAATAGGGGTATAAGTGGGCAAAGATACATGTTGTTTTAAGGCGCAAACAGTTATGGCAGACATTATCAGCCCTACTTTTCAATATTTACATAAAACCGGTCTGCAATATCTTTAAAAAATTTGGAGTACAATATCACCTCTATGCGGACGATATTATGATGTACATACCATTTACGATCCCTAACCTACCGATACAACTCCTATCAGACTGCTATAACGAAATTACAATTTGGCTAAAAACTCAAAACCTCCATATAAACCATGCTAAAACCGAAGTCCTAATCGTAACAAAAAAACAATCATTTATTCCTCCAACCCACATAACACTACAAAACCAAGAAATTAAAATAAAAAACGAAATAAGATATCTAGGTGTCATTTTAGATACACACCTTACAATCGAAACCCACATTAGAAATACCATAAAGAAAATCTACTTCAAACTTAAAATCCTCAAACAACTACGCCCCCTCGTATTTATACAAGATTTTATTAATATTACACAGGCTACCATAACCCCCCCACTTTGATTTCGCCAACCTAATACTTATGGGCATTTCAAAACAAAACATCAAAAGAATTCAACTAGCTCAAAATGCAACAGCTAGAATTATATTAAAAATAAACTCACTCCAACACATAACACCGATACTAGCATCCCTTCACTGGTTACCAATACAAAGCAGGATAATATACAAAACAATAATAACTGCATTCAAAGCCTTAAATGACATGGCTCCGAAGACATTATGTAATCTAATATGCAAAGAACCACCTAAGCCTACTCATAGAAAAGGACAATTAAATAAACTAAAGATTCCAAAAGAATTCATAAAAACTCACAAATTAACAAACAATAGAGCCTTTTCCCACATAGCTCCAACCATCTGGAATTCACTACCAGAGGACCTACGATCACTAACAGAGATCACGGAATTCCGGAAAAAATTGAAAACGTATCTATTCACTAAACACTATAATACCATGGAAAACCCTCCACTCGACTTAGATAAAGGCTAAACAGGAACCTGCCCACATCAAGTATATACTCCCTACTATAACGGACAACATACATAGCTTAAACGAAATGACGCTCCATTCTATTATGCCCTAATACCTCCACATGTATATAGTTGCAACTGTTATGTACTGCCTTACGTTTTACAGACATTACATTTTGTTTAGATAAATTGTTACTCACACTGTTTTAGTTGAAATATTCTGCTTAGTTATTACTCTCTGCTTTGTTTAAGTTAAGATGTTCTATGTAAAAAGTTAAGATGTTCTATGTAAAACAAACTTCGCTTTGTTAACTGTTGTTAATTGTACACCGCAACTGATCGCTGGAAGATGCGGTATATAAATGAGTGTTAAATAAATAGATAAATAATGTAAATGCTCACGCCCATATTTTTCAAGAACACACATAAACCATAGTATTTTGGGGTCACGTGATGCTATGAGCGAGTGAAGACATTCCTTTGCTCGCTCCAGAGATGCCTCCTCAATTTGGGCCATTGTTAAGTGCCAGTGAGTCAGTGTCAACTCATAGTGACCCTCTGGAGAGTTGTCCTAAACTGTGTTCAATCTTCAGTCAGGTGCCTCATTGTTGACAGATTGATACAATAACAGCAGCTATGAGTGCCAATCAATCTCATTGCTGGTCTTCCTCTTTTGTGTTGACCTTCTATCTTGCCAAGCAGGATGTTTTTCTCTAATGATTTCTCTCTCTTTGTATGATGTGGCCAAAGCATGAAAGTCGAAGTCTTGTCATCTGAGCTTCTAAAGAAAGCTTAGGTTTGATCTCCTCTAGTACTGACTGGTTTGTTCTACGGGCAATCCATTGTATACACAGTATTGGTCACCAGGGTCAGCTATTTCAATTTCTTCTCCATCAATGATGAACTTATTGATTTTGCCAGTTGTCAGGATCTTTGTCTTCTTTACATAAAGTGCAGGCCTATTTTAAGACTATGTTCCTTGATCTTGAGAAGCAAATGTTTCAGATTGTCTTCACTTTCAGCCAGTAATGTGATGGTATCAGCATAGCGAAGGCTGCTGCTAAGTCTTCCACCAATCTTCACACCTCAGTTGTCTTCAATTTATATGAAGAACAAATCATCAGAGAAGCAGGACTGTATGAACAGGTAGGGGGAACGTATGCAGCCTTGTCATACACCTTTGCTGATTTTAAATCATTCTGTTTCTCCATTTGAACTGTTGCTTCTTGATCAATGTAAAGGTTGTGCAAGAGAACAATCGGGTGTTCTGGTATGCCCATGCTTCTTAATGTGGCCCAGAGTTTCTCATGGTTTACAAAGTCAAAAACCTTGCTGTAGTTGATAAAACATAGATAACCTTTTTGGTGGTATTTTGTTTTTTCAAGGATCCATCTCACATCCGCGATGATGTCTCTTGTTCCTCGCTCTTTCCTGAACCCTGCTTGCACTTCAGGTAGTTCTTGTTCCAGGTATGGTTGTAGTCTCTGCTGAATAATCTTGAGTAGAATCTTGCTGACACGTGGGATCGGAACGATTGTGCAATAATTTCCACAGTCAGTTGGATCACCTTTCTTTAGTACTGGTATAAACATAGATCTTTTTCAGTTAGTTGGCCATGATGTTATCTTCCAAATTTCCTGGCAAAGCCTTGTAAGTATGGTATCAGCTGCATCAGATTGCTGTAATACTTCAATGGGAATGCCATCAATGCCAGGTGCTTTGTTCTTTGATAAGGCCTTCAATGCTGCTTCGACTCCTTCTTTTATCACCAACGGTTCCCGATCATAAGGTACAGGTTGAATCGGCTGGTTTAATGACTCTGTAAATTATTTTCACCTTTTCTTGATCTTTCTCAGCATTATTCAACCTGGATCCTTCAGCATCTTGTAATATTCTAATTTGAGGCTGGAATTTTTTCTTTAACTCTCGTAACTTTAGAAAAGCTGATCTTGTTCTTTCTCTAATAGTATCTGCTTCTATTTCCTTGCATGTGTCATTGTAGTTCTGCTTCCTGTCTTCTCTTGCTGCACGTTGGAAATCTCTGAGTTCTGCGATTGCCTCTTTTCCTCCTCTGGCTTTAGCTTCTCTGCGTTTCTGGGCAATTTTCAGAGTTTCTTTGTTCATCCATTTTGGCTTTTTGTAGAGATTTCTCACTTTCTTCCAACACAACCTTCTTGATGTCATCCCATAACTCTTCTGGAGCTCTGTCATTTGTATCTAAAGCAGCAAATCGATTTTGCAGGCAGTCTTTAAACTCCAGTGGTATATTCTCAAATTCATATTTTCATACATTCATGAACAGCTTGCTCTCCTTCAACTTTAGTTTATCTACTAGTAGTTGGTGATCTTACCACAGTCAGCTCCAGATGTTATCTTTGTTGATGTGTTAGAGCTATTCCATCGTTGACTTCCACAGATGTAGTTGATTTGATCATTGGATGAAGTCTGTGTAGTCGCCACTTGTGTTGCTGGAAGAAGGTTTGAGATGACTAAATCGTTGGTCTTGCAGAATTTTATCAGTCTTTCTCCAGCATCATTTCTGTTGCCAAGTCCATTTTTCCAACTACTTTGCCGCCTTCTTTGTTGCCAACCTTTGCGTTCCAGTCACCCATGACTTTTAGGATATCCTGTTCATAGAACTTATCAACATCATCCTCTTCTGCAGCTGTTGTTGGGACATATACCTGAATTATAGTTTTGTCGATGGGCATCCCTCACAGACTAATAGAAATTAAGCGTTCACTGATTGCATTGTATTTCATTACAGTTCTTGTAAGTTTCTTCTTAATTATAAATGCAACACCATTTGGGCCTTTACCATTTCTTATATCACCCATTTTCAGTTGTTACGGTGGTTGGGGGATCGCGGAAAGGCCTGTGTGTCTACTGCTCAACTGGAGGAAGTGGTCGCAATGCGCTCCGCAGTCAAAAATGATAAAGGCAGACCCGGGTAAGATCTAAGATGGTGGTCACAGCCATGGCGCCAGCCTCTCCGAGCACAAAGTGTGTGGAGTCTGCCCAGGAGGAGATGGCCTGTGAAATGGTGAAGCTTCTGGAACCAAAATTTGATCAGGTATCGCAGAGGTTGGAAGGGATGGGTGAGGCCTTGGCCGACATCCGGCGCAAAGTGGGGGAAGTGGAGTAGCGCAACGACTGATTTGCGAGACTTTAGGAAAAATCTCAAAACCCACTTATTCCAGGTTCACTACCACCTGACTTAGATTGCGACACCCCTATGCTCGCTGAACCTAGATGGTTTCTGTCTGCAGCGAAGGCATTTAGTAAACCGGTATTTAACCTTGCATATTTGTATATTTCTGCCCCCCACGCACATCCCTATAATTAAATGTATATTTAGATTTGTGAGTTCTCATCTAATGTATATTGAAACCAATTGATCTTCCTGTGATGTGTAAATCAATACTCAATCTAACTGTATATCTTAAAAATTTACTGTATTGCAATACATTATGATTCTGTAAAGTAAGCCGCTACTGATCGTGGGAAGTAGCGGTATACAAATGTTTACTAAATAAATAAATAAATAAATCTCCTCGCTGGTGGACTCGGATAGGCAGCATAAGCGGGAGATCCGGGCACAGCAAGCAGTGATTGCTAATCTTCTTAAAGTTGATGACCTGGAGAATCTATTAAAAAGGAATAACATATGGATAGTAGGCATGCCTGAAACTTGGTCGGATCAGGCCTTGCCCTCCCTATTTGACTATTACCTACCTAAAAAACTGATCCAAGTACAGCGTGCACACAGAATTGGATTGAAGATGGAGGGCCAGAGTAGACCACGAGCGGTTATTGCATGCCTATTACACTTTCAACGTAAGGCTCTGTTACTGCAGGTTTTTCTGAAAAAGCGAGATTTGCGCTTGGAAAACCATCTGATTTTACTTTTCCAGGACTACTCAGCTGCAGCAAAGCGCGAGGAGTTTGGCCCTGTGTGTGCTGAACTCTTTAAAAATCAAATCTATTTCACTTTGTCCTATCCTGCAGTTCTGAAGGTGCAACATGAAGGGTCAGTGCATGTGTTTGAACAAGTGGCGATGGCCAAGAATTTCTTGGATAGCCTTGAGGATTGAGTATGGGGACTCTGAGTGCTGTGGTGCTGTTTGCCTTTTTCTGTTTGTGTGTTTCTTTTTAAGCCAGCTCCCTTCGCTGTCAAGTGAGCTTTTCCCATGCTACTGGGTTTTGGTTGAGTGTTGGTGGGTATGCTGGTTTGGAGTCCATGTTGAGTGGGTGGGAGGAGACCAACTGAGGAAGGAGTAGGGTAGCCCTGAAAAATCAATATGGAGGTGTGGCTCGCTCCAAGGCGGTGGAGTTATGGGTAAGTTGTTTTTTGGATGTGGTGGGTGGGGATTTGGTTATGTGGGATGTGTGTGGATGAAACTGTGGGTAAGTGTGTCTGGAGGGAGGTGGGGAAGAAAGGCTGGGTATTATTTGAGGACTAGAAAGGAGGGGGGGGAAGTGGGTAGGTGGGAGGACCCTCCTTGCAGCACTGACTGATCTCAGTGAGGCTGGGCTGGTGAACCTTGGGTTTGAGTCTGGGCAACCCAAGGACATATATAGTCTTATGTCCTAAATTTGAAGGAGTGTGAAGGGCAGATGTCACGTAATGTACAGGTTGTCACTTGGAATGTAGGTGAGATTAACCCCCCCGATTAAATGTTCCAAAATTCTCTAAGCATTAAAGAGCAGAGGTGCACAGCTAACCTTGCTCCATGAGATGTATCTGAGTGCATTGGAACATTCTAAAGAGGACTGGATGGCCTCGGAGCCCAACGAGGCACCCATACACCAAGAAAAGAGGGGGGGGTCTGATAAAGAAAAAGCTCCCCCTGGAAGTTACCAATTGGGAGGCAGATCCATAGGAGGTTTCTTTTTTTGTCTGCCACTATGTATAACAAGCGGTATCTTATTGGCAATATTTATGCTCCTAATATGATCATGGATTTTTTAAGGGAATGCTCCAAAGGTTGTCTTGAACAGCCCAGCGCCAGGTTATATTATTGGGCGATTTTAATTGCTCATATGATCCAGAGCAGGATTGCTCCAGGTGGATTCTGACGAGGGGATGGACTAACAAAGGGATTGGCTATTTGTGTCAGTTGGGGGGCTGGTGGATGTGTGGCGTGCATTTCACCCAGGTGAGTGGGACTTTACACCTTATCTAGGGTACATGGGACTTGGTGGAGGCTGGACTATATCTTGGTATCCTCTGGCAGCTTTAGTTGTGTTCTTCGGGCAGATATGGACCCTATTGTGATTTCTGATCATGGTATGGATGGATGGATTTGGAGGGGGCAGCTGATGTATATTGGGGCTGGAGGTTCCCGGCTCAAATATGGGAGGATGAGGATTTTCAGACATATTTGCAACTGCAATGAGACAACTATCTCCAGTTAAAGAGGAGCATAAGTGCACTCCCACGTTGTTTTGGGAAGTGAGTAAGGCGGTGGTTGGGGGGGTCTATTATGGCATATATGGTTAGAAGATGAAAGCATCTGGATAGGAGTATTCTACAACTGGAGAGGATGCTGCAGCATCAGAGGCGAGAGACTCAGCAGGTGTATTTTGCAGTGCTTAATACGTTGCTTCAACAGTGAGCCCTGGCAACTATGTGGCATTATACAGTAAGCACCAATTCTATCACTATAGGAATAACACGGGGAGTATGTTGGCTAGGGTGGTGAGAGACCCCGGTTTGTGTCTGCTATAAAAGGTGGGAAAGGGTGGGTATGTAATGACTCCCGTAGCATAGCAAAGGTCTTTTGGACCTTCTATCAATTCTTGTACATGCCTGACACTGAAGGTCCAGAATGTGGGGAGAAGTTCCTCCAGTGTATGTCCCTACTCACCTTGACAGAGGCCGAGTTAGGGGTGCTGAAAGGGCCTATTAGAGGTTCTGAAGTCCAGCAGATCATAAAGGCAGGGACTCTCCAGATGGCTATGAAGTGCAGAATTACAAAACTCTAGAGTCTAGACTTACTCCGGCCCTAGTGGACGTCGATGACGCTGTGTTAGGGGAGGGGATTTTGCCAAGAGATATGCGGCAGGCTACTATCACAGTACTTCCAAAACCTGGGAAGGACCCGCTAGACCCTGCGTCATATAGGCCAACTATGATGTGAAGCTGTTGGCTTCTATCTTAGCTCTGCGTCTTAAGAGCATTTTGCCTTGCCTGATCAGATCAGGTGGGATTTGTACAGGGTAGGGGAGTGGTGAAAAACATTGCAAAGCTTTTATTGGCCATAGATTATTGTGTCAGCTCCCATTGATCTTAGTAAGTTTTTTATTTTGAGAAAACGTTTGACAGTCTCCTGGTCGTATCTGCAGGTGACTTTGCAGCGTTTTGGCTTTGAGGGGGGACTTCTGGAGGTGGATTCAGATGTTATATAATGAACTTCAGGCAATGATTTTGGTCAGCGGGGTGATGTCCGCACCCTTTACATTGGGTAGGGGTATCTAACAGGGGTTCCCTTTGTGCCCAATGTTGTCATTTTGTCCTTGGAGCCACTTCTTAGGACACTACAGGTAGCGGAACAAGTGCACGGTCTGTTCTTGGAAAATGAGGTCATTAAGCTTAGTACCTATGCGGATGACATGCTATTCTGTATGCGAGATCTGGAACCCTCAGTGCAGGAGGCCTTGTGTATTACTGCAGGTTTTGGTCATTTTTCAGGGTTCAAAGTGAATTGGAGAATGTCTTTGGCACTGGATGTGAGTGACTTAGTTTGGGGGAGTTGGGTGAGAGCTTTCCCTTTGACATGGGTGGAGGCTCCGATCTGGTATTTGGAAATACAATTGCCCACAGATCCGGCTAAACTGTACGACTGTAATATTAAACCTTTTATGACACAGCACCCTGGTCGTTGGGCTGGGCTCCTGATTTTGTTAGGGCTGGGTTGTCCTCTTTAAGAAGGTAGAGTTGCCAAGATGGATGCATGTGATGCACCATCTTCCTGTTTGGGTTACTAGTAAAGATTGGTCGCGGTTGGACAAACAGGTGTGTTCTTTCTTATGGTAGGGGTGGTGGTCACGCATACCATTACAAACTTTAAAAAGGGAGTGGGAGGAGGGAGGTTTGAGTCTCCCGTATTTGCGCACTTATAATTTGTTGTGTATGATGCGTCACTTGAAGGATGTATTTGTGGCATGAAGGAATGTGCGCTAATGTCCCTTGGATTGGCTTTTGGCCCCAATTCATAGAGTGGCCATGTTACACAAGGAATCTAGAGGGCTCCCAGTGGAGTGGGAGGGGGATATCTGGGATCTTTACAGGCAGCAGGGTGGGTCCTTTGTTGTTGATACGCTGTTTCATGAAAATTATGTGGGATTGCTGGCTATAGTCCCCAGTCAGTGGGCTACTAAGGGGATTATTAACATCAGCGCCCTGTGAATGGAGGGCGGGGCAGAGCTTGACTCCTTTGATAATTTACAGAACCGATATGGTCTGGATCAGAAAGACTTTTATTGTTACTTGCAGGTTCGACATTATGTTCAGGAACTTTGGTGAGTGGAACTGGACATTCTGCAAGGGGGGGAGGTGTTGTGGAGGCGGTTGCGACCCACTCTGGATCTGAAAATTTTAGACTTGCTGGTGCTAAGATGGGTTTGATACTATTACTTCGGCTCTCTTGTGCTCGGCTTTCCAGCAAAGCTCTCGCTTTTCAGAATGTGCTATCATGCAGGACCTTCAGTACAAGTTTCTCTGGCAAGCTTAAGTTCATGATGTATAGGCAAACCATGCAGGTTTTAGAGAAATGGATGCTTGCAGACTTTCTGCACAAGCTCCTGGTACGCTAGCATACCATTTTTGGTTTTGCCTGCAGGTACAAGATTTGTGGGTGAAGAGGTGTGGGGGTTTTGGAATTTTTCTAGCCATGGCAGTGTGCCCGGAGATGGGGATGTGTCTGTTCAGGCAGTTCTCCACAGATTGGTGCAGTTCTCCCTATCAGTGTTTGCTTTGTGGGAAGGGTTTTCTGGTGGGTAAGAAGCTTATCTTGAGACACTGGCTGTCCGAGGAGGCACTCATCCAGCAGGAGTGGGAACAGGCCATGCTGGAGATGGAATATCGGAATGCTAGGATGCAGGATTCTATGGTGTGGGATAATTTCAATGCCATCTGGAAAACCTGTGATAGATATTTTAGTGCCGGAGGCATGAGGGGTGGTACTAAATATGTAGGAGGGATAGATAGGGCTGGGGGGGGGGGGGCATATTGACTGTCAGTAGAAGGGATAAGGATGTGAGTAGTGACTGGCAAGATGTGGTTGCAAGAGAGGATGGGGTTTGCATTCTTGTCCACAGTTTATGGTTCCCACACTGTGTTTACATGGGAAGAGGAATGGGATTGGCCTATAGTTATTTTGTTCTCCAAGAACAAGCAGGAAGTCAGTCCTCACATACGGGGTGATGTAGGCACTGATAGAGCCCATGTGCTAGCTTCTCTCCAGCTTTCAAAGAAATCCTTTGGGAGATGTACTATGCATGCGTAGTCCCCTTCCTGCCCAAGGATGCCATCTTGCCTCAGTCTCCTTTTTTCCACAGAGCCTACCGGACATGTCTGTTTTCCACCAAAAAAGTTTGTATTGTTTCTTCTTGAATTTTTCTTTTTCTCCGGTCGCATACCGGTTCCCTTTCTCACCCTTGGCATTGCATCTCAGGTCTGTTCTGTTTTTTGAGAGTTTCTCAACTGGCTTCGTGCTTTTTTTTCCATGGCTGGGCCCGAGGCTTTCAACCTTGCTGGGGCTGTTTTCCCCACCATGGCTTCTGCCAGTGGCTTCAAGAATTGTGACAGATGTGCCCACACCATGTTGCGAACTGACACATACGACTGCTGCCTCTGATGCCTAAGGCCAGATCATGACCCCTTGGATTGTGGTCTCTACAAGAATATGACCTCCAAGGCCATCAAGGGCCGTCAGCAACAGCGGGAGTCTACAAGATAGTCTCTAGTGATACCGCACTGCAGGACCCTGGGAACCCTGGAGAGACATTGCTATCTGAGAACCCCAAAGGAAGAGCCCAAGGAGCACCGAAACCCTCGAAGACCGCAACGGTGTATGAGCCTGGGAAAATGGGCAAGTCCCACAGTCCCCATCACGAGTCCGAGGGGAAGGAGCAGCAGATCAAACTACTCTAAAAGGAATTGTCGGCATCCAGCGACCAGCCTCAGACCCATGAGGCCATCTTGGTTGAGGACGGTCCCTCGATGGAGCTGGCATCGGGCCAGAGTCCCTTGGTGCTTGTGCTGAAATCTGTGGAACCATCTGGCCTCAAGACCAGGATGGTGGCCTTGGAACGCAGTTTGTCTGCTTTCATGGCCCAGCAGCAGGCTCTGATGCCCGGCTCTTCGAGGCCAGCACTCCCAACTACCGGGCCCTCGACCTCAAGAGAATCTCTAGATATCAAGCCAATCCTCGAGCGCTATCAGCCTCAAGAGGTCCCTCATGCCCACAGCTCCGACCGCAGGACTTCCAGGAGCTAGGGGTCATTGGGCTCGGGGCTTGACTCCGGGCTGCCCCGACACCTCCACGGGTTGGACTGGGATACCGAAGATGATGAATCCCCAGATACCCATCGTCACCAGGATGTGCCCTCTGACCCATCCCTCACCAAGACCCAGCATCGGTCCCCGCCTGAGGACATGGCTTTTCCTCGACTTTGTGTGGGACATGGCCAAGGCATTGGTCTTCAAGACAGAGTCGGAGGAGGACTCCAAAAGAGGCACTCACAGTGCCCGTGCCCCTGATGCTGGAATGGCTGCTCCTCCGCATGTGGAAGACCCCCGCATCTGTGCCCATAAGAACATGATATGCCATACTGGGTCAGACCAAGGTCCATCAAGCCCAGTATCCTGTTTCCAACAGTGGCCAATCTAGGTCATACATACCTAGCAGTATCCCCAAGAGACACAGGTTCCACAATGCTTGTATTGGGTCAAGCATTGATATCCTGGGTCACTCACTACTGGGTCCCTCACTACAGGTTTCCCATAGTGTCCAGATTCCTGGGTTATGCCTCACTTCCAGCAGATGGAGATGGAGGGCCCTAGCTTTTGTGATGTCACAGTATAAGGAAGCTGCTCTCTCCCTCCCTAAGCCAGTATTAATCTAACAAAGCAAAAATGTAGAATCAAGAGCTATATACAAACCATGCCAAAGAGGAATTAAAACCCCCCAAGGCGCAAACCAGTCAGCCGAAGCTGACCTCCTCTGGGAAAGTACACTTCCCAAGTCAACTGATTCCCCGTGTTGCCTGATCCCATTTAGAGACACTGGATTAGCCACTAAACGCACACCCTCCAGAAAGGCCTCACTACAGGTTTCCACATGGGTGTGTTCTGGAATGGACTGAAGGGACTCAAGGAAAGAAAATTAGCACGTAAAGTCTAATTTCACCTTCCATAGAGTCCCTCCAGTCCAGTCCAGTCCAGACTTCTGGAATGTACCAGAGCAGTATTCAAGAAAGGGAGGGACCCGTGAGGCCGGCCTCCAACACTCGCGCCCCAAACCATGCATCCCTCCTCGCTCGTACATCCAAACAATAATGCCACACAAACGTATACAACAGGGACCAAGTCCCTGCTTTGCATATCTCTGCTGGTAATACAAGACTGAACTCAGCACAAGAAGCAGTCTGTGCCCTGGTAGAATGCGCCCAAAATCTTGCCGGTAGAGCCTTCTTATGCAAAAGCTAGGTAGAGGCAATTGCCTCCTTTACCTAGAAGGTGATGATGGCTTTCAAAGTGGCCTCCCCCCCCACCCCGCTGCGGTTCCCCGAACAGCAAGAAAAGACTGTCCGACTTCCAGAAAGATTCTATGCACATAAGGTACCGCCGAAGCCTCCTCCACATATCCAGCAGGCATAGATGTTCATCTGTCGTCTCAAAAAGTGAAGGTAGCGCCACTGACTGATTGACATGGAAAATCAAGACCACCTTAGGCAAAAACGAAGGCACTAGCCTCAATACGACCCGCTCTTTAGATAGGGAGAGGAAGGGTCCCAGCACGACAAAGCTTGCAGCTCTGTTCCACCAGGCGCATTTCAAATTGTCACCAGGAAGACCACTTTAAGAGTAAGATCCTTCAAGGTTGCTCCTGCCAAAGGTTGAAAAGGAGCCTCTGTTGGAACGGACAACTCCAAAATGAGATCTCAGGTCAGAACTACAGAGCAAAACCGTGATCAAAATTGTTTCGCCACCCTCAAGAAGCATGCTACATCTGGGTGCGCTGCCAGGTAGCACCCCTGCACCCGCCCATGGTAGCAAGCCAGGGCACCTACTTGAATGCACAACAAATTAAGAGCCAGGCCTTTCTCCATCCCCGCCTACAAGAAAACCAGAATCTGCAGGACAGTAGCCAAAAGCACACACTCTTCCCAGTCTGAACACCAGTCCTCAAAGACACGTCAGACCCTGACATAAGCCAAAGAAGTGGAATGCTAGTGAGCCTTGAGCAAGGTCTAAATCAACTGCGATAAGTAGCTTCTTCACCTCAACTGAGCCCTCTAAGTGCCAGGCCGTAAGCAAGAATCGTTCTGCCTGAGGCATGAGAATTGGGCCTTGGAATAGCAGGTTGGCCCTAGTCAGCAGGTGCCAGGGTACCCCCACCGACAGTTGAAATCAGGTCTGCATACCATGGTCATCGGGGCCAGTCCGGAGCCACCAGCACTACCAAGCCCTGATGCGCCTCTATCCGTTGGATCACTCTGTCTATCAGAGGCCATAAGAGAAACACATGCAGGAGACCTCATGATGGCCAAGGCTGTGCCAACACATCGAGGGCCTTCTGACAACTTTTCTCTGCACCGGCTGAAGAAACGACTGGCCTTTGCTTTTGCCGCGGTAGCCATGAAATCCATCACCGGTGTTCCCCAACAGTGTACTATCTCTTGGAACACTAACTCTTCCAGAACTTACTCCTCTTGATCCAACCATTGGTGGCTGAAGAAGTCAGCCTGCACATTCTTGCTTTTCCTGCCACATGGGTGGCCGACAGCGCTAAGAGACTGAGTTCTGCCCACTGAAGAAGCGGTCTTATCCTCTGCCAGAAATGCATTCCCTGTGCCTCTGTGAAGAGGAGACAGATAGAGACATAGCTGAAAACAGAGAGGGGGAGCTCAACAAGATCACAAACAAAAATACTGAAAAGTAAGACACTCTAACAATAAGATAAATATTTATCTATACAGGCAGACAGACCTTATAAGCAAGCAGTTAAAAAGTCAGACCCTAAACAGAAGCTAGGACCCCAGCAAGGCGGCGTAATCTGCCAATTGGGAGGATCTCCTCCCAAGCCCATCTCATCTCATCTCATTAGGACTTCTTAGTCCCACTGGCAGTATTTGGGAAGAATCCTCTCTCCGCTCCTCACCTACCCCAAAAGAACTGCCCCTTAGCTGGATAGCCCCAGCGCTGATAGGGAGCAAAATAAACAGCTCTGAATCACCGGAAATCCTTGGACTGGCCCCTCATTGACGAGGTGAAGCTCGGGCCTTTTGGCTTGTCCTCTGGAAGCTTTGCTGGTTTGGTCTTGCTAAGGTACTTGACGAGCTTTGCCAAAACCTCACCAAAGAGCAGCTTGCCCTTAAACTGCAGCCTACTCAGGCAGGATTTGGAAAAGATATCTGCTGTCCAGTTATGCAACCACAGAAAATGATGATCCACCAACATGGAGGCCATGCTCTTGGCCGAAGCTCTAAGAAGGTCATAAAAGGCATCTGCCAGCATACACACATCCCGACTCCAGTTTGGCGGCTGCTGGCAGGGTCTGTGCTTCCGGCAGCCCCTGTGATTAACGTAAACAGGCTCAAGCCACATACACACTGCAAACTGATGCTTGGAGAGCCAAAGCATTCACTTCAAAGGCCTGCTTCAGCAGAGTCTCCAACTTCTTGTCCTGCACGTCCTTGAGGGCTGCCCCATCTTCCACAGGAATGGTGATATTCTTAGTGACCGCCAAGACTACAGTATCAACTTTAGGTACCTTGAGAAATTCCTTTTCTGCTATCGCTGCAATGGGGTATAAGCAAGCCATTGCCTGAGCACCCTGTAAACCTACCTTAGGTACCTCCCATTTTAGTTCCATCATCTGCTTGAGAGCTCTAAGGATCAGAAAGGCTGTCTCAGAGGTCTGGATGCCTTGGAGCCTAGCAGAACCTCCAGTTCTGGAGTGTTCTGTGAGATATCTACCATGGCCAGGGACTGCATGATCAGAGCCAGAAGCTACTCATGCCTAAAGACCTGCACTATACTAGGGTCTTCCCCTTGTGGAATTTCTCCCTCTTCCTGTTCGGTGCTGCCCTCATCCAGAGCCAGCTCTGAGGGTCCCTCTATAGGGTCCTCTGAAGCATTGGACGCCACCGAAGCCTGGTCTTGAGGCAATTCTAAATGCCCTAGAGCATGCTGTGCCCCCAAGGGTGCCGCCACCCCCAGCTCCAGCAAAATCTCCATCATCAGACAAGGAGGAGATGGACTGGAATCCCTGGACCCCCCCAGGCCCTGCTTAAGTAGTAGGTGTGGTGTAAAAGTAAAACAAACTCCAGGAAAAAGGGGAGGGCTCAAGCAGGAATTGAATCCTGGTTCCCAGCACTGGTAGAGACAGATAAAACAGGAGCAGCTAAAAGGGCCGTGTTTCCTACCAAAACCACAGGCGACGAGATGGAGGTTGCTGTATCTTCCATTTCCTGCTGCACTTCTAGACACTGACTCAAAGCTTCTGTCACCAGAGAAACTGCTTTGAAGTCTCTCGCCCACAGCACAGTTCTCAGAAACGCAGCCGCAGCAACGTCCCGAACTAGTCAGATGCCCTTCTTAACTCCACAGGCCACACAGACCAGTTTTGGCATAACAAAGAAGAAATGCTAGGTCCCAATGAAAAGATCACAAGAGTCTGCCCTGAACATGAAAACAACTTGGCGAACAATAAAGAAGACCAGTGCAACAAGGAAAAACACTCATCCTCTCTGGGTGCTCTGTAGAAGCTGGCCTCTGCGGTTGCTGCCTCTTGTTCCTGCCGACCATCAGAGACTGAACTCTTCAGGCCGTCTCAGCAGAAACGTGCCTGATGCCACAAAGCAGGTTCGCTGACAGGGACAAAGAGCCCTGACTGAACAGGGTACTTTACTGCTTCCCACCCCAACCAGGGACCGCAGCTGACTTAACAGCAGAGGTTCCCTGGGGGGGGGGGGTGCACTCTGAACATGCCGGATTGAAATTCCTCTTTTCATCTAATCAAATAAAGCTTTCTGTCTCTTAGCCAATTGAGTCAAAGCCCTTTATAATGGACCCCCCCCCTTTTTTTTTTAAACTAGCTACTAGTCCCTCCAGTACAAACCAGACTGTACTGAGCTCATTCCATCTGCTGGAGACAGAGGATACTGGCAGAGAGGAAGAGAGCAGCTCCCTTATACTGTGATATCACAAAAGCTAAGGGCCTCCGTCTCCATCTTCTGGAAGTGAGGCATAACCCAAGAATCTGGACTGGACTCGAGGGACCCTATGGAATGTGTCATTTTTAATGTGCTGTTATTTTTAATGCATGGTAACCATTAGCACAGGCCCATGTAAACAGTTGCCATGCTTTTAAATATGTGTAAACTGCTTTACACACTTTAGTAAATATCTTCCAGTGATGCACTCTCTGCAATCCTGATTATTTAGAATCAGCTGATGAGTCTGCATTCCTGGCTATCAATTCCAGCAATCCTTAAGAAAATATTAATCTTCCAAGAAACAGACAGTAAACTGGAAATCCCAAAAGTATTGGGATCAATTTTTAAAAGAAGCTATATGTTTAATGGCGGCTGGGAAGTATATAACTTTCCTACTTTTATATATTGAAAGGTTAACTGGATAAGATCAGGCCAAAAATTCCTTGAACTAGTCTGATGCTATCTACATAATGAAGGGGTGAAGCATCAATATTATCCATAAAGCACTGATATTCAGCCAAATATCAGGCCTAAACTCAATGGATAGCGGCAATCCTCTATTACATGGACATTCAGTGCTGCTGAACATATGAGGTGTGACAAAAAAAGAAAAAAAGACTGTGGCAGCCACGCCCATGACTCAATGCCAGTTGGCTAACCACTTATGTCACTGTGTTGTGCAACATCTCGCCACCATTCTGCTGTAATATTTTTCATCTCTCTCACTCCGTTTTTCTTTTTCAGGTTTTTTTGTAACACACTGCTCCATCGCTTTGTCATGCAACTGGAGGTGGCAGAAATATGGAGCAAAGAATCAACTTGAAATTTCTGGTTAAGTTGGAGAAGGGCCCAACTGAGTGTCTCCAACTTCTCCAAAAGGCTTATGAAGAAGATGCAATGTCAAGGCCACGAGTCTTTGAGTGGCACAAACGCTTCAAGACTGGCCGCGAGGAGGTGGAGGATGACCCCAAGTCAGGACGGCCTTCCACGACAAAGACGGCTGAGAACATTGACAGAGTGAACCAGCTGGTGCGGAGTGATCGCAGATTGACGGTGTGGATGATAGCTGAGGAGCTAGCCTGAACAGGGAGTCAGTGCGAACTATCTTGGTGCAGGAGTTGGGGATGTGGAAGGTGTGCGCCAAGATGCTGCACATGCTTTTATCGGATGACCAGAAGGCGCACCGGGTCAATGTTTGTCGAGACTTGCTAGAGAAGATCGGAGAAGATCCAAAGTTTGTCAGCCGAGTCATCACAGGAGACGAGACTTGAGTCTTCCAGTATGACCCTGAAAGCAAGAGACAGAGCCTGCAGTGGAAGACTCAACTGTCACCCAGACCCAAGAAAGCGCGCATGTCCAAATCAAGGATCAAGGACATGCTGGTTGCATTCTTCGACCAGAAAAGAGTGGTCATGAGTTTGTGCCTGAGGGTCAGACAGTCAACCAGCACTTCTACCAGCAGGTCCTCAATCGCCTCCATGATGGGGTTAGGCGCAGCAGGCAAGCTCTGTGGAGAGACAAGTCGTGGCTGCTCCACCATGACAATGCGCCCGCACACCACGCTCAGTGTGAGGCAGCTCTTGACCACCCTCTTTATTCCCCAGATCTCACACCATGTGACTTCTGGCTCATCCCCAAGCTGAAGACTGTGCTCAAAGGAACTCATTTCGCCTCTGTAGAAGAGAGAAAGGCCACTGTGACGAGGGAGCTGAGGGACCTCAAGGAGGAAGACTTTATTGAGTGCTTCCGTACGTGGCAGAAGCGAATGCAGAAGTGCATTAACTCTGGGGGAGATTATTTTGAAGGGCACAATGCATAATTTCTCTGTAGATTTTGTAATAAAACATTTATGGGACAGTCTCATTTCTTTTTTGTCATACCTCGTATGTATTTATTAAAACACCATGGCTAGTGTTTCTGCTGAGAATTACTCTAGTTGTGACCTTACAACTTTATTTAAGATATATTGACAGCCATTTCAAATCATTCTGAAATTTATCAGGTTGATATTGAATCCCCTTAGCATATTTTTTAAAAACTAGACATGGCGGTTAAAAAAAAAAAAAAAAAAAAGAAGAAAATCCAAATATAAAGCATCACTATCTAGATAGTGAGTGGCACTAAGTAGCAGGATAGAGCGACGACTGCGGGCATTTTCCAGACAGCAGAGATATTCAATGCCATTATCTAAATATAGAATATAGAAAATATTCTATGTTTCTATAAAGGGAAAAAGGGGACTGTTGTGTTAGTTGATATGGAACAGCAGACTAAATAGGCCATGTGGTCTTTTTCTGCCGTCATGTTTTTATGTTTCTAAATAACTATCATCGCTAACTGGAAAGTTTCAGTGGCCATCCATTATACTATTAGTGCTGGGATGGTAAGTAATGATTTTCAGCGACACTTATACAGATAGCAGGTGCTACTGTCTGGAAAAGTGCATTTAAATATTTGGCCTCTAGAATTCAACTTCTTCTATAGCAAGCATAAAGAGTAGTTACTCACCTGTAACAGGTGTTCTCCAGGAGCAGCAGGAATCAGTCCTCACATATGGGTGTCATTGACGCCGATGAAGCCCCAGCGGAGCATTTCCCCAGCTTTCTATGAAAGCCTTTGGGAATGCAGGCACGCATGCGCGGTTCCCTTCCCGCCTAAAGGTGCCATCTTACCTCAGTCAAATGACATAGCTAAGAACAGCACACAAAAATAAAAAATAAGCTATGTACAACTGCAACTCTAAGGGGAGGAGGGAGGGTTGTGAGGACTGATTCCTGCTGCTTCTGGAGAACACCTGTTACAGGTGAGTAACTACTCTTTCTCCAGAACCAAGCAGGAAGTCAGTGCTCACATATGGGTGACTCCCAAGCTCTGGGCTACCGAGGAACCCAGGCTGAACAAGAGTACTCCCTCTAGTCTCAGCAGCAAAGAAAGGCTTTTCAAGGACACACCCTCCACCAGTAGCCCAACAGAGGGCAGGAGTTGCCTAAACCTCAAAGAGATTCCGGAGTTCTGCTTGGCCAAAAGCACTGTCCCTACGGGACTCCCTCTCCAGACAGTAATGGGCCGCAAAGGTTTGGCTTGAAGACCAAGTTGCAGCCCTGCAGATGTCTACCAAGGGCACAGAGCGGAGATGAGCCACTGAGGCAGCCATTGCCCTGACACGGTGGGTCGTAACCCGACCCTGCAAAGGAAGGTCAGCCGCCTTGTAAGCCCAGGTGATACAGTTAGCCACCCAGATAGACAAGGTACGCTTGGACACAGCCAACCCCAACTTATTAGGGTCAAAAGAAACGAAGAGCTGAGTAGCCCTTCTATGCCCCTGCGTACGGTCAAGGTAGAAGGATAAGGCCCTCCTACAGTCCAGGGTATGCAGAACTGCTTCAGCCTGGCTTGCATGAGGCCTAGGGAAGAATGTTGGAAGAACCACCTCCTGATTGAGGTGGAAAGAGGAGACAACCTTTGGGAGGAACTTTGGATGAGTCCTGAGGACTACCCTGTTCCTATAAATTCTAGTGTAAGGCCTATCACAGATCAGGGCCTGAAGCTCACTCACTAGCCTAGCCGAAGTAAGGGCTATCAGGAAGAGTGTCTTCTAGAAGAGGAAGCGTAGTGGGCAAGTAGCCATTGGCTCAAAAGGTGGGCGAGTCAGTTGCTGCAAGACCACATTCAACTCCCACTCAGGGGCAGGAGGACGGATTGGAGGCTTGAGTAAAAGCAAGCCCCTGAGAAAGTGGGACACCAAGGGGTGAACCGACAGAGAATGTCCCTCCACCAGTGAGTGGTGAGCTGCTAGAGCTGAGAGATGGACCCGAACAGAATTGGACTTGAGTCCCTGATTGGACAAGTGGAGTAAATACTGAAGCACTACTGGTACCGTATAGGAGAAAGGATCCTCTGTAAGTAGCTGACACCACACAGAAAACCTTCTCCATTTGAGAGCATAGATTTTCCTAGTGGACTGTTTCCTAGAGGCTAGGACAACCTCCTCAACTTCCTGAGGCAGGCCCCAGGGAGCCAAAACTACCCTTGCAGCCTCCAGGCCATCAAATTGAAAGCTTTGAGATTGGGATGCAGAAGGGAACCCTGATCCTGAGAGAGAAGATCGGGTTGCAACCCCAGAGGCAGTGGGGGATCCACTGCCAGCTGGAGCAGAAGTAGAAACCAAGGTTGTCTCGGCCACCTGGGAGCCACCAGCAGGACCGAGGCCTTGTCCTGAAGAATTTTGAAAAGAGTTCGGGCCACGAAGGGCGTGGGAGGAAACGCATACAGGAGGCCCTGAGACCAGGGAATCAAGCCTGGAACAGAACTTTGGCAGTTGTTTGTTCAGTGGACTGGCAAACAGATCTATTCAAGGGATACCCCATTTCAGGAAGATCCTCTGAACTACCAAGGGATGCAGTTGCCACTCGTGGGGCTGCAGAATCCTGCTCAACTTGTCGGCCAGGTAGTTCTCCTGGCCTGGAAGGTACACAGCCCTGAGGAGCATGCTGTGCTTTAGGGCAAATGACCAAAGGTCTTGAGCTTCCCGACAAAGGAGCCTGGACCCAGTCCCACCCTGTTTGTTCACATAAAACATGGCCACCTGGTTGTCTGTCTGAATGAGGACAGATTGATGAGCCAGGGCAGGAGAGAAAACTTTGAGAGCTAGGCGAATAGCCCTGAGTTCCAGGAGATTGATCTGCTGTGCCGCCTCCCAAGGAGACCACAGGCCCTGGGTGCACTTGTTTAGACAATGAGCTCCCCAGCCCTGCAGGGAGGCGTCGGTGGTCAGTACCACCGTGTACCCAGGAATCTGAAAGGGCACTGCTGTTAGCAGATTGGGTGGGTGCACCCACTAGCTGAGGGAGTTCAGAAAGTGTCTGGACACCCTTATCCTGTCCCTGAGGCTGCCTGTGGCCTGTGACCACTGAGTCTGAAGGCACCACTGTGCAGGCCTCATATGGAGCCTGGCATTGGGGGTCACATGTACTGTCGAAGCCATGTGGCCTAGAAGCCTCAGGCAGAGTCTGGCGGAGACCAGCGACCTGTTGAGAAACTGGTTTGCCAAGGCTATCAATCTTTGTGCTCTGTCTTCTGGCAAGAAAGCCTTTGCTAGGAGAGAGTCCAGCCTTGCTCCTATGAACTCCAAATTCTGGGAGGGGAGCAAAGTGGACTTTGCGAAGTTTATGACAAACCCTAGGCTTTGAAGAAGAGCAATAGCTCTGAGGGTGGCTTGGCTGGCTTCCTGGCACGTCTGACCCCTGATGAGCCAGTCGTCCAGATAGTGGAAGACAAAGATTCCCTGATTCCTCAGGTAGGCCGCCACCACTTCCAGGCATTTGGTAAAGACCCTGGGAGCGGAGGTCAGGCCCAAAAGGCAGTACTCTGTACTGATAATGGTTTCCTCCCACAATGAGGTACTTTCTGTGGTCTGGATGAATGAGGATGTGAGTGTACGCATCCTTTAGATCTAAGCAGCATAGCCAATCTATCTGCTGGAGGTAGGGCAGAAGCGTTCCAAGAGTAAGCATCTTGAACTTTTCTTTCTCTAGGAACTTCTTTAGGTTCCTGAGATCCAGAATAGGTCGAAGGCCACCGGTTCTTTTGGGTACCAGGAAATACCCGGAGTAGAACCCCCGCCCTTGCAAGTGGGGAGGCACAGGTTCCACCACCCTGTCCAACAACAGACCTTGAAGTTCCTGAAGGAGAAGGTCTGTATGCAGGGAAGGCCTTGGAGGCTCCCCTGGAAAGTATGGTGGAGGCAGTTGGTGAAAATGTAGTGCATAGCCCCTGTGGACTATGTCCAACACCCAACTGTCCCCGGTGATGAGGGGCCACTGGTGGGCAAAAAGGGCGAGGTGACCTCCTGTGCAGGGTTGGGATAGCAGGGACGGAGAGGCTATGCCTAAGGAGTCAAAAAACCCCACCCTGCTGAGTGGGAGCAGGGGCCGCAGGCTTGGGAGTCCTCTGCCTACGGGGCCCATTACCCTGCCCCTTGGCTTGCTGACCCTGAGGGGCAGCTTGGGCGGCCTGGTACTGTGGGTACTGTTTGTAGGCAGTGCCCTTCCTCGGGTAAAAGGGCTTTTTACCCGAGCCCTTCTTTTTGTGAGAAGGGGCAGAAGTCTTCCTAGACAGCCTTGTCCTCGTGAGGTGCTCGGTTTCGAGCTGTGCGGCCTTCTCGGTCATGGGCTTGCCAAAAAGATTCTCACCTCGGCAAGGGACATCGACCAACTTGTCCTGAACCCATGACTCGAGGTCCGATGACTGCAGCCATGCCTGGCGTCGAGCCGCGATGGCGGCTGCCGCAACACGGGCCGAAGCCTCGAAGCCATCGTAGGCAGCGCGGGACATAAACTTGGAGCATTCCCGGATCCCCGAGGACAAGGACTTGAACCTCTGCAAGGGTTCACCGGAGAGTCCAGCAGAGAATCCGACCAACTCCTTGGCCAGGTCTCGCAAGTACATGCCCATGTACAGCTGGTAAGACTGGACACGGCAAGCAAGCATTGAGCCCTGGAAGCACTTTCTACCAAAACCATCGAGGTTCCGGGCCTCCCTGCCAGGGGGCACCACGGAGTGCATCTTCTGACTTTTCAGGCGATGCATGGTCGATTCCACAACCATAGAATGGTGTAGTAGCTGCGCCTTCTGAAAGCCAGGGCTCTTCCGGAGTCGATAGATAGAATCGACCCGCTTGCTTAGAACCGGCGCCGAGGCCGGTGCCTCCCCCATCCGGAAGAGGAGCCGTTCCAGCATCGGAGGAACTGGAACAGTAAAGGCCTCCTTCGGAGGAGAGTCGTACTGTAGGGCCTCGAGCTCCTCGGCTCAAGGCTCCTCCTCGGGGTCCGCAGGGATAGCCAACGTGGTGGCCATATCCTGGACGAACTCCGAGAACCGGATATCCTCCAGGGGGGATCTACTCCGGGGCTCGGACTTCCGTGAGTCCGACGGGACGCACCGAGTCTGGAAGGTGTCAGGGGACTCCTCATCCTCCGTCTCCCAGGCGGACTCGTCCGATGAGGAATCGGGGTCCGACCGTGTGGGGCCTGTGAGCACCCACCCCGACGCCGAAGGCACCGGTGTCGATGCCCTCGGTCCCAAACGGGAGGTCGAGGGAGACTGTGACCGAGGTCGACCTCGAGCCTTTATGGTCTCGAGTATCGGCTCGGTCTCTGGGGTCGACTTCAATGTCCCAGTGGTCGGGGCAGATGCGCCAGACAGGCTGGCCATCAGTGCCTGCTGCTGTTCCATGAAGGCAGACAGTCTGCTCTCCAAGGCTGTCAGCCTGAGACCCAGCTCAGGAGACTCAGCAGCCCCCAACTCGGGCCCCGGCGGCGGCTCTCTGGGAGGAGAGTCCACGAGGACTACAGGACTTACGTGTCCAGCAGACTCCGGCTCCACTAGAGGTACTTTGGGAGGCTTCTCCTGTTCCACGGGCCCGGGGCGACGGTCGGGGGTCTGAGAGACAGCTCTCGAGGAGCCAGGGACCTCTTCCGACGATGCCCTCGCGAGCTGCTTCTTCCTCTTTCGTTCCCGGTTGGGGGACCCCCTGTCCGAGGAGCCCCGATGGTGCTCGGGATCCGATTCCCGAGATGTCGAGGCCTCAGACGAGGTCCGGGCCCGGTCGGAGGCTGAGACAGAAAAAGCCTTTCCTTTTGGTGCTGACGACTTCCAAGCGCCTTGGAAGACATTTTTCCACATGGTCCACACGTCTTAGGATCGTGGTCAGGACCGAGGCACCGAAGGCAGCAGTTGTGTGTGTCGGTGAGAGACATTAGCTTCTGGCACCGATCACACTTTTTGAACCCACTGGAAGCCATCGGGGAATAAAAGAGTCCCCGCGAGGTCAAAGGACCAGCCTTCCAGGGAAAAAGAAAAAAAGGGTGTGAACGCCAGCCACGAAGGGCAAAAACCGAAAAAAGAAGATCGAGCTCGATACCGGTGTACCGAACCCGGCAGAAGGGGAACCGGCGTCGAACCGGAGAAAAAATAGCGAAGGAATTGCGAAAAAATCGAACTGTTTTCTGGGAGGACTAGGACACACGTCCGGTGGGCTTCACGGAAAAAGAGAGACTGAGCAAGATGGCACCTTTAGCCGGGAAGGGAACCGCGCATGCATGCCTGCATTCCGAAAGGCTTTCTTGGAAAGCTGGGGAAATGCTCCGCAAGGGCTTCATCGACGTCGATGACACCCATATGTGAGGACTGACTTCCTGCTTGATCCTGGAGAACTACAGATCCCAGCATGCTTTGAAATGAAAATTAAAATAACCAATCAGGAAAATGTTTTATTATAAAAAAAATCAATAATATACTTATTTATTTCAATTTTACCTCACACTGAAGGACAAACTGTTTTCCGCCTTTAATCTTCAGTAAAATGCACTTTTTATCCTTAATTTGGGTTTCTTCCACTGATATTATTTGCTCCATCGTCAACAGGTTTTGCTGCATCATGAAATTAAAACATAGTAAGCATGAAGGCCTGGGTAGAGTAACCTACTTCTTTGACAAAGTAACCCAGAAGGGTCTAGATACCAGAAAATCTGCTTTTGCCTAGAATGACATTTCTTTCTGCAGTAATATGGAGAAGTACCAATTGCTAGAAGCCTTAACAACTGAGGCATATAGGTTTAAAACTGTTTTACTTAAAATATTTGTAGATGTTTCTCTCGTTTTCTAAATTAACTTGAGTAGAATCTTGCTCTAGTTCCTGAAAGATATGTATGATTGCAGGACTAGTGGAACAAGGGCCAGATTGCTCCTTTATTTGGAGAAAACCAAAGTACTCACACTTTCCTAATCCTTTTTGGAATGTCTTAATGGCTTTGTCATCTTTCGAAACAGCTTTGATCATACGACTTACCATAGTTATGACTATATATTGGCATAGCCTAGAATCCATTTCACCTAAATGCAAGTTATGTTCATATTTAACATATGTATCTATACACCATTCACTATAGAGCTACTTGGGTATAATTATTATTTTCTTTTTCTTTCCTCAATTCAAAATTTTGGGAAATGTCCATAACCTGAAATATATTTATTATTGTTACAACGGAAGAAGTCACACCAAATTTAATGTTTTATGTGCAAGTTACATTTATGGGGGCAATTTTCAGACTGTCTACATTGGAACAAAGACTGTAGGAGAAAAGATGCGTGCATATTGAAACCTGCAGCCTATGTGTCGCCTGTTGGCAATTTTTCCATTAAAATGAGCATGCTAAGCTAAAAAGACATTCTACACGTGTTCTTTTCCTACACTGACTAAAACACCATCTTGGAATGCCTCCTCTGAATTAAATTAAAAGTACTTGTGATGTGAAACCATGCACCTAGCTTCAGGGCCATACCAAGGGCGCAAGTACAGAAGGGGGTGCTAGTATCATTACTGGGCTTCCAGGAAGCTGAAAAAGAGTGAGTTACTGAATGTAGCTGGGTAGAGGGAGGGCACTAGATTCATTAGTCGCACAGGGTGCATTTCTAGCTTGGTACGGTCTTGCCTAGCTTTAGCCGCATTAAAAGAGAACAATTTTCAGATGGGCAATGTACACAGATAAACCACTATTTACCTGCATCAATGACTTTGAAAATTGTCCTGCCATTAAGACTATGTAGTACTAGAAGTTTCAGTATTTAAATTATTTGGGTGACCTTTTCAATGAAGAACATTCCAGACCTTTCATTAAAGTGGGTTCACCTAGAAGAAACATTTGGAGTGATAATGCGGAAAAGCTGGTCCTCTTAAAAAAGATAAGACAATAGATGTGCTCATAACATAATAAATCACAGCAGATAAAGACTAGCATGGTCCATCTCGTCTGCATAGTGAGGTAGCTAGAGTTGTACCTGCTCCTCCATGCAGATTATCCTCCTCTATGGTACTGTTCAGGATTTTAACTGCAGCTTCATAAAGGGAAATACCTAGCAGACCTGAGTTTAACTTTCTATGAGCTAAATTCAAATAAATTTGAAGAAAAAGAAAACATACCAAAGACAATTGCCATTAAATGTCTACAGATTATTTACAACATGATAAAGTTTACTGCATCTTAAGAAATAAGACGACATGAATAGTGATATTTTATCCAAAGTTTCTAGTTTATTTTGTGAAAGCAAAGATGAATCCAGAAATGAAGTAGCCTGTGGTATTGTAAATGGGGTGTAAAGCAAGCAGGCTAGGATCTCACCTGCTGTCATATTCCGTCTTAGTAAAAATTTAAAAAAATAGGAGAATTTACAAAATTTTGGTTGCAACGTAAAATAATCAGCAATTACTTTCAATATATATATCTTCACATCTGAAAATATATTGTCGCAACTGGACTCTAGCATCTTTTGAGATCAGTGCTATAATTGTTCTATTTTGATATTTGCATGTTACTTTATTTATTTATTTACTTACTAATATTCCAGGAGCCCTTCAACAAAACAATATCATAAACTGCAAAGTTCCACAAAATAATTCTCAGTAAACTTATTTTTTCCTTGTGTGTAAATGATATGAGGTCAGCATTATCTCCTGCTGATAATGTACAGTAGTCTGTCATAAGCTCTTAAAAATAACACTTATTGTATATAAATATGCATTATTATTATACAGTGTTGTGGTATAAAAATAAGTCTCTTCTCCAAAGAGCTTACAATCTAATTAGGTACTTGCAGCAATGAAAGAGAAAAGTGGCTTGCCCAAGATCGCAAAGCTGTGGTGATAAAAGTGGGATATGAACACTGGTTTCCCTGGTACTCTGTTTCTCAAAGCAGTAGGTCTTTTTCTCTAAGGTAAAAGCCCAGATGGCTCTAGGGATGGTACCAGGCTGCTGACATTAACCTTTAAAAAGGAGAGAGAGCAGTTTTTAAACTTGATACTAGGGGAAAGCCGACAGTTGCCCAAGAGCGCATGGTTCGGAAGGATGCATCCTTAAAGGATACTAGCAAAAGAGGGACGTTACGGCATCCTGGCAGAGAGGTATCAATAAAGATAACAATAACCCAGATGCCCTTAAGTACAGAGCTGAAAAATTCAAAATTACCCCTATCAACTGATAAACAGATTAATATGAATAAAATACAACCTCTAAAATGCCTGTATGCAAATGCTAGAAGTCTAAAAAATAAGCACTAAATAAACAGCTAGATACGACTGGCATCTCAGAGACCTGGGTGGAAGGAGGACAACCAGTGGGACAGTGTGATATGTGGGTACAAACTATATTGCAATACTAGGGTAGATCAAATTGGTGGAGGGGTTGCGCTGTGTTAGAGGGGGCATTGAGTCACACAGGAGAACAGTTTTGAAGGAAACAAAATACACTGTAGAATCTTTATGGATAGAAAGTCCATGTAAAAAGAGTAAGGCGATGGCAGTAGGGGGTATACTACCGTCCGCCTGGCCAAAATGAGCAGATGGATAATGAAATGCTAAGAGAAATCAGAGAAGCTAACAAAAGTTACAACACAGTAATAATGGGCGAGTTCAACTACCCTGGTATAGACTGGGTCAGGGTCACTGCTGGACCTGCTAGAGAGAGAAAGTTTCTAGATGAGATAAATGACTGCTTCTTGGAGAAGCTGGTTCATGAACAGAAAAGAGGGGAAGCTATTCTGGAACTAGTCCTTAGTGGTATACAGGATCTGGTGCAAGAGATAATTGTGTTGGGGCCACTTGGGCAATAGCGATCATTGCATGATTGAGTTTGATTTAATAAATGGAAGAAGTACAGCAAGGAAATCACAATACTACCTTTTAACTTTCAAAAAGGAGACTATGATAAAATGAGGAAAATAGTTAAGGAAAAACGAAAAGGAGCAGCTGCACAGGTTAAAGATTTACATCAAACATGGGTGTGTTTAAAAATACTATCTTGGAAGTCCAGACCAGATGTATTCCATGCTTTAAGAAAAGTGGAAGGAAGGCCAAAAAACTGCCAGCATGGTTAAAAGGAGAGGTCAGAGAGGCTGTTGTACCTGAAAAGCATCTTTCAGGAAATGGAAAAATGAGCCAAATGAAGCAAATGGGAAACAACATAAGTACTGGCAATTTAGATGCAAGGCATTGATAAGGCAGGCAAAGACAAAATTTGAAAAAAGTGCTGTGGAAGCAAAAACACATCACATTCGTAGTAAAAAAAACCATGAGGCAGGTAGTTGGACCACTGGATGATGGAGGGGTAAAAGGGGTGCTAAGAGAGGACAAGGCCATAGCGAAGAGAGTGAATGAATTCTTTGCTTTTGTCTTTACTGAAGAAGATGTAGGGAAGTTAACCATGCCTGAAATGGTATTTAAAGATGATATATTGGAAGAACCGAAAGAAATATTGATAAACCAGGAAGGCATATTACAAATATCTGATACACTGAGAAGTAATAAATCACCTGAACTGGATGATATACATCCGAGGGTGTTGAAAGAACTGAAAGATGAGATTGCAGACCTACTATCATTAAAATCATTTGTAATACCTGAAGATTGGAGAATGACCAATGTAATGTCAGTTATTAAAAAGGGCCCTGGGGTGATCCAGGAAACTATAGGCCGATGAGCCTGACATCGATACAGAGCAAAATGGTAGAAACCATTATAAAAAAAAATTATTGAACATATATATAGCCATGGTTTAATGGGAAAAACCCAACATGGATATAGCCAAGGAAAGTCTTATCCTACTAATCTGTTATATTTCTTTGAAGGTGTGAGTAAACAGGTAGACCAAGGTGAACTACTTCAAATAGTGTTATCTGGACTTTCAAAAAGCCTTTTACAAGATACCTCATGAGAAGACTCTTGGCCTAATTAAAACGTCATGGGATTGGAAGCAATATACTACTGGCTAAAAAATAGAAAGCAGAGGGAAGGGGTAAATAGGCGATTTTCCCAATGAAGAAAGGTGAAAGGTACCCCAGGGTTCTGTGCTGGTTCTGCTGCTTTTTAACATATTTGTAAATGACCTGGAAATGGGAATAACGAATGAGGTAATCAAATTTTCAGATGACACACAATTATTCAAAGTTGTTAAAACGCATGAGGATTGTGAAAAATTGCAAGAGGACCTTGATAAATTGGAAACTGGGCATCCAAATGTCAGTTGAAACTTAATGTGGACAAGTGCAAAGGTATGCACCTAGGAAAAAACAACCCAAACTATGGTTACACGATACAAGGTTCCATATTACGAACCAGCACCCAGGAAAAGGATTTAGGTGTCATCGTGGAAAATATGTTGAAACCCTCCGCCCAGTGCGCAGCAGTGGCTAAGTAAGCAAATCAGAATGCTAGACGTCATAAGGAAAACCAAGGATATTATAATGCCTCTGTATCCGTATGCAAATGCATCTTGAATATTGTGTGCAATTCTGGTCACCATATCTTAAAAAGTATATAGCAGAATTAGAAAAGGTACAGAGAAGAGCCACCAAAATGGTAAAGGAGATGGAAGGATACACCTGCGAAGAGAGGCTAAAAAGCTTAGGGCTCTTCAACCTGGAAAAAAGACAGCTGAGGGGAGATATGATAGAGGTCTATAAATTAATGAATGGAGTGGTACGGGTAAACGTAGATCGATTGTTTATGCCATCAAACTATAGAAAGAATAGGGGACATGCAATGAAGCTACAATGTAACCTATTTAAGACTAATAAGAGAATATTTTTTCACTCAATGTGTAATCAAACTCTGGAATTCATTACCGGAGGATGTAGTAAAAGTTGTTAGTGTAGCTGGGTTTAAAAAGATTTGGACAAGTCCCTGGAGGAAAGGTCTATAAACCATTAGTAAAGGGGATCTGGGAAATCCACTGCTTGCCCCAATACAAGCATTGTGGAACCCGTGCCTTTTGGGGAAACTGCTAGGTACTTGTGACCTAGATTGGCCACTGCTGGAAACAGGATATTGGGCTTGATAGACCTTGGTCTGATACAGTATGGCATATCTTGTGTTCTTAGGTCACAGGCAGCCAGAGGGGGCTTGACTGGAGGCTTCGAAAGAAGCAAGCCCAGCATGAAATAGCCATGATGGAATGCTCCTATCGCACTGAGGTGAACACACATGGAGTTGGACTTGAGCCCAGAATCAAAGAGGTGCAGAAGATACTCCAGCTGGTCCATGGGGCAGGTAAAGGGGGTCCAGTGCCCGACCAGCACACCAGATGGCAAACTGTTGTCACTTGAATACACAAGCCTTAAGCGACTCCTTGTGAGATGCCAGGAGGATCTCAGTAACACTCTCAAGAAGGGCGAGCTCTGCGAGGGCTACCTGCTCAGCATCCATGCCGTGAGCACTAAGGAGCAGAAGTTGGGGTGCAACAAGGAGACGCTCTCCTGAGAAATCAGATCCGAGTCAGATTCCAGGCGGAGAGGCTACCTCTGTGACAGCTGCAGTAGTAACAGCAACCACGGTTACCAGGGCCAGTAGGGAGCAATGAGAATATGGATCCTCCTCTGCCTGGAGCATCTTCACGGGGTAGGTACAAAGCAGGCCGACCCCCTCCCCCCAGGGTAGCCGGAAGGCATCTGGGTCCAGGTGGGTGCATGCTGGCTGGCCTCCAAGAGCAGAACCGAGCTACCTGCACATTCTGCGCCGAAGCAAAGAGGTCCACCTCCGGGGTCCCCCACTCCTGTAAGATCCGCTCCATCACGTCCCTCCTGAGGGTCCACTCGTGTAGCTGAAGCACCTGGCTGAGGCAATCCACTAGGCCATTGCTTTTTCGGGGCAGATAAGTCGCCCTCAGGTCTATGCCGTGGAGCTGGGCAAACTTCCAGGGGCGAACAGGCTCCCAACACAGGAGGTGCGAGCCTGTGCCCTCCTGCTTGTTCACACCTGAATTGCCAAGTGTGTTCAGAAGACATGGAGAGCATTTGCAATGGCCTGGAGTTTGAGGAGTTGATCTGATGGACATTTTTGCTCTCTGACCACAGACCCCAGCTGAGCTTGTAGGCATCCGTCATGAGCAGCTTGCAGGGTGCTGCTGGCTGGAACGGAAGGCCCTGTTGCCACTTTTTGGGTACGAACCACCACTCCAGGGACTGCACAGGAGTTGCAGTGATGACCACCCTGTCCCACAGGTGGCCTGAGGTTTGCTCCCATTATATTCAAAAAGTCCACTGAGCTTTGCCATATGTGGAGGTGGGCCTAGGGGTGACATGCACTGTGGTTGCCATGTGCCCGAGGGCTCTCACAGCGCCAGCACCACACTACAGCCCATGGGCTGCTAACATGTCCACCACTTCGATGAGATGCTGCAGGCAGTCCGCCAGTAGAAATGTTCTCACCCGAGTGGTATCGAGGAAGGCTGTATCTGCTGGAGGTGGGACTTTGGATAGTTTATCACAATGGTGATCTCGGTGGACCGTCGTATGCTGGAACCAGTCATCGAGGGTTTGGAGAAAAGAAGCCATGACTGCCAGGCACTTTGTGAAGACCTTGGGGGTTGTGACCAGCTCGAAGGGAAGCCGGTTGCCCAGCATGAACCAAAGGCACTGTCTGTGATGTGGGTAGATTGGATCATGCATGTACACATCCTTCAGATCCAAGGAGCATAGCCAGTCATCTTGGAGGAATGGGAGCAGCATCCCCAACACGAGCAACTTGAATTTTTTGTGTACCGGGAACCGGTTGAGGTTTCGCAGATCTCGAATTTGGCGGACCCTGCTGGTATTCTTGGGGACCAGAAAGTACCTGGAGTAGAAGCCCTGCCCAATTTGGGCCGGGGGAACTGGTGAGATGGCATGGTTGGCCAGAAAGGCCACGACCTTGGTCTTCAGCAGGCTCCAGTGCGTGGGGGTCCATGGGGTACTCCACAAGATTGTAAGGGGGCAGCAGCTGGGTGAAATGCAGCCGACAGCCGCTGTGGATGATATGCAGTACCCAAGCATCCGAGTTACCATAGGCCACTAGTGGACAAAGTGGACGAGCCTCCCCTCAACTTCTGGGGGACCTCGGTGTGCAACAGTCAACTGGCTATGCTCCTGAGGACCCCATTAAGTCCCTCTCCCCTGGCTTTGGTTGGCGGTGGGCTGTGACCGGTGTCTTCTCCCTCTGCTGCGAGCGGGGAGTCTGGGCCTTAGGCTGCACCTGCAAATCGGGATGGAACATAGTGACATGGGTGCAGGAAGAAAGCCGCCTCGGCCTGTTGTTTCTTCTGTGCAGGGTCTGTAGCTTTTCTGGAAAATTCTGGTGAGGGTCACCTGCTCCTTCTTCAGCTCCTTGGCCTTTTCCTCCATGGGTTTGCTGACACCCTGACAGGGGAAGTTGGCGATCTTGTCCTGGACCCACTGCTCCAGGTCAGAGGACTGAAACCAGGCCATCCACCATGCAGCGATGCCCACGGCCACTACCCTACTGGCAGATTAAAAGGCAACATAGGTGCCCCAGACCATAAATTTTAAGCAATCCTTGCCAAGAGCTCATGAACAAGGGAAGCAAAATCATCTATGTATAGCATGACAGCCCGGATCCTGGCTTACCAGACTTACATGGCCATGCTTCTCAAGGATATCAGCATGGAACCCTGGAAGCACTTTCTTACAAAGGAAGCGCCCACATGGGTGGCACCGAGGAGTGTGTTTTAGCACTCTTTGCCTGCTTCAAGGTAGACTCTACCACAATGTAATTGTGGGGCAGCTGAGGCTTCTCGAAATCCAGAGCCTTCTGGACCCAGTACAGGGAGTCCAACTGGCAGCTGACGACAGACAGCATAAGTGGTGTCTCCCACAGTGGCAGCCTCTGCAGGACATGTGTATGGTTATGCAATTTCTTGATATACTGCCCAGGCTGAAGGGCATCAGAGCGGTTTACAATCACTACTAGCAGGTACTGGATACAATCCCTCGTCCTCAAAGACCTCATAATCTATGTGTACCTGAGGCAACAGAGGCTTAAGTGGTTTGCCCAAAGGCACAAGGAGTGCCTATAGGATTAGCAAGCCCAGTCCCTCCGGCCTGAGATTGCTGTCCCCAAGGGGGAATTGAACCTCTGGCCCTCCGTCCTGGGGCACCTTGTCCTAACAACTAGGCCACTCCTCTCTCTGTGGATGGGGACCATCACCACCTCACGGGGGTCCGAGGGGTACTGGAGGAGTTCCAGTTCCGCCACTCTCGGTTCCTTCTCCACTTCCAGAGAAAAGGGGATGGCCTTGGCCAGGTCCTGAACAAAATCCTGGAGAATATGTCTTCCAGGAGTGATTTGTACTGATCCAGAGAGGATGATTGGGTTGGACAGGAGGTCTGGGGCCTGAAGGTCCGACACCATTGATTCAGACTCAGATTCCCATATTAACTCTGAGGAGAAGTCAAAGTAATACTGAGTCTCCTCCAAATGCCAACTACGCAGCTCAGGAGCATGGATGTCAATGGTCCCCCTTGTGCCTGGCATGTCAGCGATGATGCCCCTGGGCCTTGAACTCTGACACACAGGAGAGAGAGATGGCTCCGGTCACTAGCGTAGATACCGATCTCCCACCCAATGTCTGAGCCATGATGGGCAGGGCAAGGGTCTCCAAGATTAGCTGGAAGGAATATGGTGACAATGCATTCCGTGCCGCAAAACCTGCATTCTGCAGAGCTTCCACCATCCCTACATGAGCTTCCAATGCTCCTAGGCATTCATCCAGAACCACCAATGATGAGAACATCAGTGCCTCCTTGGATGGGGGACTCCACACTGACTGGATCATCAAGAGACATCTGGCTACACTCCTGGGCACTGGATCTGCCTTCCAGTTCAGGAAACCTTAGCCAGCCACTCCTGGCCCTCGCTGCCCGTCTTGCACCTAGAGGCGCTGGAGTAGCGCTACATGTGGATTTTCTCTTTGTGCTCCCCTTTCAATGTCAATGGGGTCTCTGCAGAGGGTTTCCCCTCTCCTGCCTGAACTCCTCTGCTCCTTCCCCTTGGCCACCTCAGGCATGGATGAGGGGGATGGGGCAGACGACGCTGAATCAGATGAGCTGAAGAAGTATTCCTTCTGCTTTTCCCCACCCTTCAGCCCTCAATGCTGCACAATGCTGGCTGGCAGTCCAGTCTAAGGCATTGTGAGCACAAATTGTGGCGGTCCATGGCAGAGATGGTCTTGCCGAATTTGGTGCATTTCTTAAAGCCGCTAGCTGGCTTAGACATGTTGAAAAATAGTGTCTCGGCAAAATCAAACAGAAAAACAGCCATGGGCAGGGAAAAAAATCCCTGAAGGGGAAAGAGACACCAAAAGGCACGAAAAAGTAAAAAACACCCAAAGGGTAAGAAAAATAAAACTGGAGAATACGGCATCGTGGCAGGTGGGGAAGGCAGGCATGAAAGAGTAGTTACTCACCTGTAACAGGTGTTCTCCAGGAGCAGCAGGAATCAGTCCTCACATATGGGTGATGTCGGTGCCGACGGAGCCCCCGTGCGGAGCATTTCCCCAGCTTTCAAGGAAAGCCTTTGGGAATGCAGCGCGCATGCGCGGTTCCCTTCCCGCCCAAGGGTGCCATCTTGCTCAGTCTGATGACATAGCTAAAAGACAGCAAAAAAACAAAATGAAGTATATGACTGCAACTCCAGGGGAGGAGGGAGGGTCGTGAGGACTGATTCCTGCTGTTCCTGGAGAACACCTGTTACAGGTGAGTAACTACTCTTTCTCCAGGACAAAGCAGGAAGTCGGTCCTCACATATGGGACTCCCCAGCTCTAGGCTACCGGGAACCCAAAGCTGAAAAAATGACTCCCTCTCAAGAGCCTCAGCATCCGTGATAAGAATATCCTCTGAGAACGCCCCCGTACGGTAGCCCAACACAAGGGCCGGAGGGTAGGAGTTGCCTAAACCTCAAAGAGATTACGGAGTACCGCCTGCCCGAAAGCACTGTCCTTTTGGGACTCTCTCTCGAGGCAGTAGTGGGCTGCAAAAGTCTGGTTTGAAGACCAAGTAGCGTCCCGACAGATGTCTGCCAACGGAACAGAGTGGAGATGAGCTACTGACGCGGCTTTCGCCCTGACACAGTGGGCCGTGACTTGACCCTGCAAGGAGAGGCCGGCTGCCTTGTACACCCAGGCGATGCAATCTGCTACCCGAGTGGACAACGTACGCTTGGAGACAGGCAACCCCAGTTTAATAGGGTCAAAGGAGATGAAGAGCTGAGTAGCCCTTCGGTGCCCCCGCCTACGTTCTATGTAAAAGGACAATGCCCTCTTACAGTCCAGGGTATGCAAGACTGTTTCAGCCCGGCTGGTATGCGGCCTGGAAAAGAATGTCAGAAGAACCACCTCCTGGTTGGGGTGGAAGGAGGAGACAACTTTTGGAAGGAACTTCGGATGGGTCCATAGGACCACCCTGTTCCTATAGAACCATGTGTACGGTCTATCAGAAACCAGAGCTTGTAGTTCACTCACACGTCTGGCCGAGGTAAGAGCTACCTGGAAGAGCGCCTTCCAAGAAAGGAAGCGTAAATGGCAAGTAGCCATCGGCTCAAACGGTGGGCGAGTAAGTTGCTGCAAGACCACATTCAAATCCCACTCAGTGGCTAGTGGACGAATCGGAGGCTTGAGTAGAAGCAGGCCTCTGTGGAAGCGGGACACCAAGGGGTAAACCGACAGACTGACCCTCCACCGGTGAGTGGTGTGCTGATAGAGCACTGAGGTGGACCCGAACAGAGTTGGACTTAAGGCCTTGGTCTAACAGGTGAAGTAGGTATTGTAGTACTACTGGCACAAGGCAGGAGAAAGGGTCTTCATTGTCCTGAGCACACCATATTGAGAACCTAGGCCACTTGAGGGCATAGGACTTTCTGATGGACTGCCTCCTAGAAGCCAAGACCACCACCTCAACTTCCCTAGGTAGAAGTAAGGGAGATAGCACTATCCTTTCAGCAGCCAGGCCATCAGATGGAGGGATCTGAGATTGGGGTGCAGAAGGGAACCCTGATTCTGAGACAGGAGATCGGATTGCAACCCCAGAGGGAATGGAGTTTCCACCGTCAACTGCAGAAGAAGTGGAAACCACGTTGCCTCGGCCATCTGGGGGCTACCAGAATCACCGAGGCCTTGTCCCGTAGAATCTTGAACAGAGTTCGGGCCACCAGGGGCGTGGGAGGAAATGCATACAGGAGGCCCGTAGACCAAGAGATCAGAAACGCATCTGCTGCCATTCTCAGGGGATGCGGCTGTCTGGAGCAAAACCTGGGCAGCTGCTGGTTTAGTGGACTTGCAAAGAGATCGACTGATGGAAGTCCCCATCGTAGAAAGATCTGCTGGATCACCAGAGGATTCAACTGCCATTCGTGAGGCTGGAGAATCCTGCTTAGTTTGTCTGCCAAGAAGTTCTCCTGACCAGGTAGATAAACTGCTTTGAGAAACATGCCTTGTCTGACTGCAAAAGAGCAAAGGGCCTGCGCCTCCTGACATAGGAGTCTGGACCCTGTGCCCCCTTGCTTGTTCACATAGAACATTGCTACCTGATTGTCTGTCTGAACTAAGACAGTCCGGTGAGAGAGGGCATGTGAAAAAGTCTGGAGAGCCTAGCGGATTGCTTGCAGCTCCAACAGATTGATCTGCTGTGTGGCCTCCCGAGGAGACCAGAGGCCTTGAGTGCACGTGCCCTGGCAATGTGCACCCCAGCCCTTTAAGGAAGCATCGGTCGTCAGCACCCTTGTGTGTGCTGGGGCCTAAAAAGGTACTCCCCTGAGAAGGTTTGGGAGATGTAGCCACCACTTCAAGGAGTCCAAAAGTGGTTTGGACACCTTTACTCTGTCTCGAAGGTCGCCTGTGGCCTGCGCCCACTAAGCTCTGAGGCACCACTGAGCAGCCCGCATATGCAGACAGGCATTCGGAGTCACATGTACCGTGGATGCCATGTGGCCCAGGAGCCGCAGGAAGTGCCTGGCGGAGATCTGAGAATTGCTTTGGAACTGGTTGGTCAAATCTATCAGTCTGTGGGCCATGTCCTCGCGCAACTAGGCTCTTGCCTGCAGGGTGTCTAACCTTGCCCCTATAAACTCTAGGTTTTGTGAGGGGAGCAAAGTGGACTTTGCGTAGTTTATGACAAAGCCCAGATGCTGAAGAAGAGAGACAGTGCGAAGAGCGGCTTGTCTGGCCTCCTGGAGAGACTGGCCCCTGATGAGTCAGTCGTCCAGATATGGGAAGATGAAAATTCCCTGATTCCTGAGATAGGCACCACCACCGCCAGGCATTTGGTGAAAACCCTGGGGACGGAAGTTAGGCCAAAGGGAAGTACTCTGTACTGGAAATGGTTTCCTCCCACCACAAATCTGAGATACTGTCTGTGGTCTGGATGGATGAGGATGTGAGTATAAGCATCCTTTAGATCCAAGGAGCATAGCCAATCTCCCTGCTGGAGGTAGGGCAGCAGTATCCCAAGAGTAAGCATCTTGAACTTTTCCCTCTCCAGAAACTTGTTTAAGTTTCGCAAGTCTAGGATAGGCCGGAGGCCTCCTGTCCTTTTTGGTACCAAGAAGTACCTGGAGTAGAAGCCTTGCCCTTCCAGGTGGTGGGGCACCAGTTCCACCGCCTGTTCCTTTAGAAGACTTGCCAACTCCTGAAGGAGGAGATTTTTGTGCAGAGGGAGTCTTGGAGGCTCCCCTGGAAAATAGGAGGGTGTATCTGGTGGAAATGGAGCAAGTAGCCCTTCTGGACTATGCTGAGAACCCAGGTATCCCCTGTGATGGCTGGCCACCTGTAGGCGTAAAGGGTCAGCTGACCTCCTGTGCTGAGTGGAGCCAGCTATGGAGAAGAGGCTATGCTGTGGGAGTCAAAACCCTGCTCCCTGCTGTGCAGGAGCCGGAGCTGGCGACTTTGGGGTCTTCTGCCTACGGGGCCCATGCCCCTGCCCCTGCCCCATGGCCTGCTGGCCCTGTTGGGGAGCTGGAGAGGCCTGGTATTGAGGATAGGATTTGTAGGCAGCACCCTTCCTCGGGAAAAAGGGCTTCTTTCCCGAGCCCTTCTTTTTCTGAGAAGGGGCAGAAATCTTCCTGGACAGCCTTGTCCTGGTGAGAGTCTCAGTCTCGATTTCCGCAGCCTTTTCAGTCATGGGCTTACCGAAAATGTTTTCACCACGGCAGGGGACATCGACCAACTTGTCCTGCACCCATGGCGCCAGGTCTGATGACTGTCGCCAAGCCTAACGGCATGCACCGATGCCGGCCGCGGCTACCCAGGCTGAAGTCTCGAAGCCATCATAGGCTGCTCGAGAGATAAACTTCGAGCACTCTCGAATCCCTATTGACAAAGCCTTGAACCTCTGCAAAGGCTCCTCAGGGAGGTCAGCTGAGAACCCGGCAATCTCGTTTGCCAGATCTCGTAGGTACATGCCCATGTACAGCTGGTAGGTATGGACACGGCAAGATAGCATAGAGCCCTGGAAGCACTTTCTACCGAGGGCATCCAGATTCCTGGCCTCCTGGCCGGGGGGGCACCAAGGAGTGCATCTTCTGACTATTCAGATGGTGCATGGCCGATTCCACAACCATGAAGTGGTGCGGTAGCTGTGCCTTTTGGAACCCAGGGCTCTTACGGACTCGATAAATGGAATCGACACGTTTGCTAAGAACCGGCGTCGAGGCCGGTGCCTCCCACATACAGAAGAGCAGCCATTCCAGCATCGGAAGAACCGGTACAGTAAAGGCTTCCTTCGGAGGAAAATCATACTGGAGGGCATCAAGCTCCTCGGCTCAAGGCTCCTCCTCAGCGTCCGCAGGGAAGGCCAAGGCTTTGGCCATGTCCCTCACGAAGTCCGAGAACCGGGTATCCTCCGGGGGGGGGGGGGGGGAGACTGTCTCCGAGGCTCAGACTACGGTGAGTCCAAAGGGATGCACCAGGTCTGGAAGATGTCCGGGGACTCCTCGTCCTCCGTCTCCCACTCCGACTCCTCTGACGAGGAATTGAGCGGCTCCGGCTGTGTGGGCCTCGGTGCCACCCGCCCCGACGCTGAGGGTATTGGCACCGACGACCTCGGCCCCGCATGGGAGGTCGAGGGGGACCTTGACCAAGGATCGACTCGAGACTTCATCGACTTGAGGATTGGCTCGGTCTCTGGGGTCGACTTAGACGTCGAGGTCCCGGTGGTCGGGGCAGATGCACCGGTCAAACCGGCGATCAGCACCCACTGCTGTTCCATGAAGGCAGCCAAGCTGCTCTCCAAGGTCGTCAACCTGAGTCCAAGCTCAGGAGACTCAGCAGCCCCTGACTCAGGCCCCGACGGCGGCACTCCCAGAGAAGAGTCCACGAGGACAACTGCACTTATGTGACTCGGGGACTCTGGCTCCACACGAGGTAACTTGGAAGGCCTCTCCGACTCCGAGAGCCTGGGGTGGCGGTCAGGGCTACGCGACCTGGCCCTCGAGGAACCAGGAGCCTCCACCGATGCCACCCTTGCGAGCTTTTTCTTCCTTCTGTGCTCCCGGGTGGGAGACTCCATTTCAGAGGAACCCCGACGGTGCTCGGGGTCGGACTCCCAAGATGTCGAGGCCTCTGACGAAGTCCGGGCCCGGCCAGCCGCGGAGTCAGAGAAAACTCTCACGTTGATGCTGACGGCTCCGAAGCACCTTCGATGACATTTTGCCGCACGGGCCACAGGCCAGCGGGTCATGGTCGGGCCTGAGGCATCGGAGGCAGCAGTCATGTGTGTCAGTGAGAGACATAGGTTTCTTGCACCCATCACACTTTTTGAACCCGCTGGCAGCCATCGGGGGAAAAAGGGCCCCTGCAAGGTCAAAAGACCGGGCTGCCAGTGAAAACACAAAAACAGCGCGAACGCTAGTCACAAAGGACAAAAACCGAAAATCAAAACTCCGGACTCGATACCGGTGTACCGAGCCCAGACGGGAAGGGGAACCGACTTCGAACTGGATAAGACAACGTGAAAATCGCAGAAAAAAAATCAACTTTTCCCAGGTGACACGAACTCATGTCCATCGGGCTCAGCAGAAAAAAACAGACTGAGCAAGATGGCACCCTTGGGCGGGAAGGGGACCGCGCATGCATGCTGCATTCCCAAAGGCTTTCCTTGAAAGCTGGGGAAATGCTCCACACGGGGGCTCCGTCGGCGCCAACGTCACCCATATGTGAGGACTGACTTCCTGCTTGGTCCTGGAGAATGCGTAGTGCACCTCTCAGAAGCTTCCCAGATTTGGATACTGGGGGGCGTTCCGTGCGGGACTCTGTCGGTGACATCACCCATATGTGAGGATTTATAATACTGCTTGTTCACGGATTAATTGCTATAATTCTATATTTGTTTTTTATCAAAATGTAAAACCGTTCAGAAGCAGGTTTGTAGAACATTCAGATTTCCCTCTTGGGAGCTATGCAAATATTCAATTTGTTCTCTTAACATCTCTCATATTCAAATAAATTAGGCCCCTATATACAGTTCTGGTCAGCATTATTGGCACCCTTGCAGTTCAACCCCTTAATGTCCAATATCTCCTAAAAAAAAAATAGCCAGTGAATGGACTATATTAAACTGGCCAGCAATGAGTCCTGATCTCAATAAAACAGAGAACCTTTGGAAAGAGATGAAATCTGCCATTGATAAAATGAATCCTGGAATCATTCATGAGTTGGAACAAATCACAGTTGAAGAGTTGGAGAAACTACCAGCAGACAGATGTAGGAAACTTATAGATGGCTACAAGAAACGTATGGAGGCTATCACCACTGCCAAGATTGTGCAACCAAATATTAGTGAAGGATGTCATTAATTCTAGCCAGGTCATATTTAGTTTTTTTCTCAGAAATTACTGCTTAAATTGTACAGATATCTTTTTTTTGTATACCTTTGAACATACAATTAAAATAGTATGATAACATACAGTTGAGGAATAATTGGAAACATTCTAAGATACTGTACACAACATACCTAAAATGCAAGGGTGTCAATGTTGACCGCAGCTGTATACTAAAGTGAATTATATTTACTAAGCTGTGTTAGCTATGATATAAACGTGTTTATAAAATCAAAATACATTCATATCAACACAATTGTAAGAGAAGTTACACATCTCAGGGTGTTGTCCAACCAAGTTATGGTACAAACAAACCCAGTTTATACATATTTTTCCCCACTACCCCATCCCAGGTTAGCATAAACCACAATCTCTGAATTCCATTACAGATGGTCTCATTACCGAAATTTGGTGACACTTTCACACTCTGAGGTTCCCGTGAGAGGAGCCTTGAGGTCCATCCAGATGCTATTTAAGATAGCTCTTAGTGCAGCATGTTTAAAGTGGCACTTAGCACATGCTGACTGTTAACAGCTAATGCAGAAAATGCCATTTTAGAATGATGACTGAGACTGTATTACAGTTAATGGGGACGTTGTCCCTGCATATGGATGTTAAAATGACAACCGCTGAGCAGTTAATGCCATCTCATGAAGAGTAGTTAACTGCTTCGTACATTATTGTCTGCCATTAGCTCATGGTAATGACTTCTTTGCATTAATTACACAGCTCCCTCCCAAAAATACAGGAACACCCTCAACAGTTACCACAGAGGTTTTACTGTGTGTTGACTAGCAAATATGTTGTAACTGCAAAATCTTAATACACTTCACTAAATAGGTGCCATAATGTAAGTCCAAAGAGACCACATCATTTGTATAGAATTACCCTCCACATGCTGTATGTATAAGTGGCTACATAGCTAATGTGCATATTTATATGTGTGTTAATCATGCCTATTCTATAAAGTCAAAGCTGCACAGATTTGACCTTACAGAATAGCTCTATCCAAGCTCTGCCATATACAAGCCAAAATTAAAATATAAGTAATGATCTCCATGCGCATACCTACAGAATTGCAACTGAATAATTTATATGCATAAAGGACTAATATACCACAATTTATGCAAATAAATGGTACATAAATTTATGCAGCACCTTATAAAATTACCTTCATAATGTAAGTATGAATTTAGTATATAACATAAAAACAAATATAAACACACACACAGCAGGGGTAAGTGATTGGATCTCAAATGTAAGAAATCAAAATGTATTAACTAAACCCGACACAACACTGATTTCTTACACTCGTTGGGGTCCAGTCACTTACGCCTGCTGTGTGTGTTTGCAGGAGTAAACATAATTATACTGTATATTACAAAGAAACCATCAAAGAGAGAATTATTATCATCAGATATCCAGTATCAAATGATAAGAAAATCTAATGTTAACCAAATGATGACAATCACCTGCGCCTGTTAAACTCTTAGGGGCCTATTTATTAAGCTGTGCTAGCTGTTAATACTAGAAGCCCCAAAGTGCATCAATAGACGCAAATGCATCTTCGAAGTTGTATACCAGCGCCACTGCTAGAACCATGTTAGTCATGTTCCATGACTTTGTTAGCAAAGTCAAGATGTTCAAATATGTGCATCGAAAATTAATGACAGATGCACCACCTAGCGGGAAAATGAATTTATACCTAGAAGCCCCAAAGTGCATCAATTGACGCACTCAATTGTTTTGTATGTGTCAATTGATGTACTTTGGGGCTTCTAGGTATAAATTCATGTTCCCACTAGGTGGCGCATCTCAATCACTGTTTACAGTTTTACTCCGACATTAAAAACAGTAAACACACGATGACATGTAATGACGTCACATACTGCACGTATTTAACAAATAAGTAACTTCACATTAATTCACATCTGCATTTCATGCTAAACGCAGTCGTTGTGATAATGCGTCAATTGACGCACTTTGGGGTTTCTAGGTAAAATTCTTTTTGTGGCTTCCAGTGTTAATGTGGAAGTTAGCCATTCTGCTGTGTTAACAGCCAATGTGGAAGGGGGTGCAGAATGGGCGGAGACTGAGCCTTACAGTTAATATGGAGACTGTTACTGCATATTAACTGTTAACTGCACTATGTTATCTGCTATGTTAATAACACCTGAATAGATTAGCTAATTATATAGCACATTAATGATATTTCTTCTGTGTTGCCTCTTCGGGTCGCATCTAGCAGGTTGCTTTTTTTTTTAGTTAAAACAGTTTTTGCAATTAACACATAGTAAGTGCAAAATCGCATTGCACTTAAGTAAATGGGCCTTTTATGTGCAATATTTAAGAACTTTACACTTAATTACTATGGCATGTACCACTGTTATCAATAGACATTTGGACTTACCCGAGATTCTCCTTCTCCTCTCCATTCAAGTCGGTTTGGAAAGAGGTAAAAGTAGCGCCGTTGCCACTGAGTTAAGAATGGATTGCCCAGTTTCATCATGTACCCATGCATAATGCAGTCCTTTCCTAGCGCATAGTCTGTAGCAAAACACAACTGAATTAAAGATAATAGAAGAAAAACAAAATCTGGACATAAATACATCATAATTTATAAAGCTTTGTACATATTTTGAAAATATCTTAAGCAGTTTACATTATTATACAGCATGCTTACAGAAGGAGATTGGCTTAAAAATATAAAGGACCTGAAATACCTGTAAAAGAGTAGATTAAGGGGGTTAAAAGCAGTACATACACGTGTATATAGGCTATATATGTAAAGAGTGATTTTAGAAAGCTGCTATTTACCCATAGAGACTCACCCCATGTAAAAATTTCAAGAGGGTGTGGACAAGGCACAATTTGGGCAGGCCCAAAATATCGATGTGTCTTCCCAATTTTATCTATTTATTTGAAAATTCTTTTAAGTTACCCATCTGGGGCCAACCCCGCTTAAGACAGCACACATATCATGGAAACGTATGCATAAGGCTAGCAGTAAGGGACTGTAACCAAAACATTTGCCCTGGCCCCCATGCCACAAGCCTGCCCAAAATTGAAGGCGGCATAGGTTGCTGATGAGTTTGGAGTCCCCTCCCAAATTTTTGCCCAGGGTCATTGCAGTTGCCCTACTTGTGTGTATTCTTTTGGAAATTCAAAAATATGAATGTAAATGCATTCTTCACCCTTAACTTGTTCCCAAGGGATTGCTCCCCAAGATGCTCATATACTTAGACATGCCCTTGCATATGTGTATTAGGCAATTTGCGAAAGCCCCATTTCTATGCATAAAACTCTGTTTTGTGCAGGAAAATGTCTTTGAAAACTGACCTCACTATGCCATATTCCTGAAAATGTAGATAGAAAAAGGCTGACCCAACACATTTTGTTTCTTTCTCAAAATATTCTACAGTTTGTAAAAGCAGGGTTGCACATTTCATAGTATTTTTTAACTAGGTGGCAAACTAACAACTGGATCATCAGTAAACTCGAGCAATGAACTTACTCTATAGAAAAGTCAAATAAAGATCCAGGTTTAATAGGCATATTTCAAAACTCTTCAGTGCAACTATATACAAACTTAAGCCTAGCACAGGACTTGCCCTGTTTCGTGGGAAACATGGACTCCTCACTGCCCCTTTTTCTAACAAACACTTTCAAAAAAAAGCTTGAAGTTGTATCTCCCAGAGTACAATGTCTACATTATTTGCTACAGCATTCAAAGCTGCTTATACTATGATGTCTTCATAAAATACTCCTAACCTATAATTGAAAAAGATTATGCTTTGCTATATACCGTATGCTGCTTCTTTTATATGGAACTATGCTGATGTCTTTTATAACAGGTTAAGCTACCAAGAGTGGTCATTATGAGACATGACAAAGAGTGAAGGGTGGTGCAATTGCTTAATATCTGAAGCTCTTTGGGTTACAAAATGCTGGCTATTTTACCTTCTTCATGGCCAAGCTGCTTATTTTTAGCCCTCTTCCTGGCCTCAATTTTATCTGTATCTGCATTAACAGCATCATACACCGTTTCAGCTACTTCTTGTTGCCAACGCTCTGATATCACCAGAGGGAAGTTCTTGTAAAGTTCTTGGTCACTATCAAGAAGCTAATTAGATAAAAAAATCATAAGAAAAGTGGTATAATAGCATTAGCGCATGCCATTTTGAAGTCGTCATCTTACTGCATTTTAATATATTCATTTGTAGGGTCTTAAAGCAGTCTGTAGCACTACTACTGTTTAGTATTTATACATATTAGTGCAGTGTGGTATGTTTATCATGCTCCACATACTATATAATTACGAAAGCAAACCTCCATATAAATATATCAATTTGTACTATAGAAAGATCATTGGAATCCAGATGTTTAAAAGAGATAATGTACTTAAGCTTCTGAAGGAGCAAAACAAATATATGAACTCAGTAGTACATTGCCTTGTAAAAATTGTCATACTCTTACATATTTCATATTCTGTTGTCTAAAAATAGAATGAAAATGTATTAAAATACTAATTTGTTTCAGTGACCTTTCACATTAAAGTGTATATAGAACAATTATAGAAATATTCAAATAGTAATTAAGAATAAAAATCCTGATGGTGATTTTATTTAACAGGTTTTCTTTTCATTTCAGTCAAAGTGGTTTTTACATTGCAACATAAACTTGGTAATGTACATTAAACGCATTTCCACAAATTACTTTAACAATGCTCATAAAGCATAGTTACTCACCTGTAACAGGTGATCTCTGGGAATAGCAGAAATCAGCCCGCACATTATGAGTAGTGACATGACCCTCCAATGAGAGTCCTGCTTGTGCATAAACAAAAGAAATGCAATCTGCTATCTATCTAGATACAGTATATTTTGTCACGGGTAGCTCCAGGTAACTACGATCAAAGGAAATGAATAATTGAGAGGATTTTCTGTGATCTTTAGTTCTATCCAAGTAATATGCCAGCGCGCGCTTGCAGTCTAAAATGTGTAATGCTGCTTCAGCCCGAGACACAAGTGGTCTAGGGAAAAAACTGAGAAGATTACTGACTGGTTTAGATGGAAGGAGAAAAACACCTTTGGGAGGAAATGCGGATGAGTACGCAGATCCACCTTGTCATGGTGGAACAGAGCATAAGGGGGATCCGCCATCAGAGCCTGCAGCTCGCTGATGTGGCGAATGGAAGTGAAGGCAATAAGGAAGATGACCTTCCAAGACAGAAACTTCAGCGAAGTGGTGGCTAAATGTTTGAAAGGTGGCTTTAAAACCACATTCAGATCCTAGGCCACTGGAGGTAGCCTAATTGGGTGGCTTGGACAGCAGGAGACCTCCACATGAAGTATGCTACTAAGGGGTGTGAGGAGATAGGCTGTCCATCCACTAGTCTGTGAGAGGCCGCACTCTGCTTATCCTCAGGAAGCAGGGGAATGAGTGTCTCTAGATCCCTGGTGACAAAACATGCCCATGTACAGTATACAAGAGTTGATTCTGGAGCTCAATATGCTTGCCTGGAAACATCGACACCTGAAGGCATTGAGTGTCCTCGAGTCTCTGCCAGGAGGCATAGATGAATGGTTCTTTGAGCTATTTGGTGCATCGCTGATTCTACCACTATTGACTGGTGGGGGAGCTCAGGCGGATATGATGCACTGGTAAGGTGGCCGCTTCCTTGGGCGTGGGAGGGTATTAGAGTATCTCCAGTTCATCCACCTTCTGTTCCTTTTCTGAGGCTACTGTGATGGAGAGCCCTGCTGCCATGTCACGTATGAAGTCTTGAAAGGAGATATCTTCTGGAGGGGTCCGAAGGTAGGACAGGAAGTTCTTGAGAATCGAGTGACCCCCCCCCCCCTTAGATTCTGAAGAACTTGAATCAGAATCCGGCAGGAAATCACAGTATCAGCAGTCTTGGGTTCAACCTCGATGCTTCGTGGAAGTCGACGGTTGATGCTGATATCGATACTCAGAGGTATCGGAACAGAGAGCAATGTTGGATACCAGGGGCATCGACCAGTTCCAATGGAAGAATCAGCCTATGGTACTTGGACAATGCCAGTTTGAGGGCCGGCATCGGGCCCTATATGCCTGGCCATAGGCTCAGTGCCAAAGCCTGCACTCCTGAAGCTCTCGATGTTATCAGTACTGAGCCTGCCAGGGGTGTTGCCAAACACCTCTCGAAAGCCAGCATGCTCTGGTCTAGGGAGATGGCTGATGTCTGGGCGAAACTGCATATGGGGCTCTGAGTCACAGACCCAGAACATGAAACCAGTAGTTCTCCAGAGGTTGGTGCCTTGGGAGCATCCCGGAGCCTCACTTGTGCTTTGGAGAACAAATCCTCCCACCAGGGCTGTTTGTCAGGCTGATCTGCATCGGAGGCACCTCTAGGGGAGTTGCAATGCTTATGCTGGGACTTTTCCTTCGTATCGGAATCGGTCTTCGATGCCAAAGATTTGGAAACGGCCACAGACTTTGACTTATTTCAGTGTTTGGACTTTGAAGAAACCTGAGACCCATGAGAAGAAATTGATGCCCTCGATAAAGTGGAAACCACTGAAACAGAGTCCAAGCAAACAACGATCCAAACTGTCTGTACCAACAAATGACAGAGGCCTCAAGAACCGAGCCAAAGGACAAAATGTGGGTTCATGTTCAGGACCCAAACATTTTAGACACAAGTTGTGTTTATCAGTGGCCGAAATGGTACTGGTATACGTGGTACATATTTTTGAAACCACTGACTGGCTTTTCCATGCCTGAAAAAGATGTCTTTGAGATTGAAGATAAGGCTATGGAGGTCAAGAGGCCTAATTTAGCGGTGAGAACTGCAGTGAAAATACATCTCCATATTGTACATAGTACAGCTTAACAATTTGCATAACTATCTCAATTTATTCTGTAAATAGGTTTTTCAAAGTTATAATGTAAATTTCCAGTTTTGTTCTCTGTAAACCGCCACTGATTTTTGGAAGTGGCGGTATATAAGTTCTAATAAATAAAATAAAATAAAAATAAATAGAGAAAAATTGAAAATAAAAAAGGAAGAAAGAGTAGTTAAAGAGAGATAAACTTCGAGCACTCTCGAATACCGGTGGACAAGGCCTGGAACCTCTGCAAAGGTTTCCTCTGAGAGACCAGCAGAGAACCCGGCAATTTCCTTTGCCAGGTCTCGGAGGTACATGCCCATGTAGAGCTGGTAAGTCTGGACACGGCAAGCAAGCATAGAGCCCTGGAAGCACTTCCTACCGAGGGCATCCAGGTTCTGGGCCTCCCGGCCGGGAGGCACCGAGGAGTGCATCTTCTGACTTTTCAGTCGATGCATGGCCGATTCCACAACCAATGAGTGGTGCGGTAATTGTGCCTTTTGGAACCCGGGGCTCTTGCGGACTCGATAAATGGAATCGACGCGCTTGCTTAACACCGGCGTCAAAGCCTGGGTCTCCCACATGCGGAAGAGTAGCCGCTCCAGCATCGGAGGAACCGGAACAGTAAAGGCCTCCTTCGGGGGAGAGTCATACTGGAGGGCCTCGAGCTCCTCAGCTCGAGGCTCCTCCTCGGGATCCGCGGGGAAGGCCAAGGCCTTGACCATATCCCGCACGAAGTCCGAGAACCGGGTATCCTCCGGTGGGGACCGTCTCCAAGGTTCGGACTCGGGTGAGTCCGAGGGGACACACCGAGTCCGATGGGTGTCGGGTGACTCTTCGTCCTTCGTCTCCCAGCCCGACTCCTCGGAGGAGAAATCGAGCAGCTCTGGTCGGGCGGGCACCGATGCCCTCCGCCCTGACGCCGAGGGTATCGGCGTCGACGACCTTGGCCCCGAACGGGAGGTCGAGGGAGACCATGGCCGAGGATCGACTCGAGCCCGCATGGACTCGAGGATCGGGTCGGCCTCCGGGGTCGACTTGGACGTCGAGGTCCCGGTGGTCGGGGCAGATGCACCGGTGAGACCGGCGATCAATGCCCGTTGCTGTTCCATGAAGGCAGCGAGGCTGCTCTCCAAGGCCGTCAACCTGAGTCCGAGCTCAGGAGACCCAGCAGCCCCCGACTCGGGCCCCGACGGCGGCTCCCTCGGAGGAGAGTCAACGAGGACAACAGCACTTACGTGTCCAGGAGACTCCATCTCGACACGAGGATGCTTCGCAGGCCTCTCCGACTCCGAAGACCCGGGACGGCTATCGGGGCTAGGCGACCTGGCCCTCGAGGAACCAGGAGCGTCCACTGACGCCGCCCTCGCGGGTTTCTTCTTCCTGCGATGTTCCCGCGAAGGAGACCCCCGCTCAGAGGAACCCCGACACTGCTCGGGGCCGGAGTCCCGAGACTTCAAGGCCTCTGACGAGGTCCGGGCCCGGCCGGACGCGGAGTCAGAAAAAATTCTATCCCTCTGGTGCTGCCGACTCCTCAAGGCCTTCGAGGACATTTAGCCACACGGACCGCAGATCATCGGGTCATGATCGGGTCCGAGGCAACGGAGGCAGCAGTCATGAGTGTTGGTAAGAGACATAAGTTTCTTACACCGATCACATTTCTTAAACCCGCTGGCAGCCATCGGGAGAAAAAGGGCCCCTGCTGGGTCAAAAGACCGGTCTGCCAGGGAAAAAGAAAAAAGGCGCGAACGCCAGTCACAAAGGACAAAAACCAAAAAAAGAGAGAAAGGACTCGATACCGGCGTATCAGTCCAAGCGGGAAAAGGATCCAGCGTTGAACCGGAGGAAAAATAGAAAAATAGAGAAAATCAACTTTTTCCTCGGCGAAAAACAAACTACGTCTGTCGGGCTCCGCGGAAAAAAGAAGACTGAGCAAGATGGCACCCTTGGGCGGGAAGGGGACCGCGCATGCGCGCTGCAATTCCCAAAGGCTTTCTGTGAAAGCTGGGGAAATGCTCCGCACGAGGGCTCCGTCGGCGCCGACGTCACCCATATGTGAGGACTGACTTCCTGCTTGGTCCTGGAGAATTATCGGGACTGATGTCTGATTCAACAGAACTAGCGTCAATGGGAAGGCAGTTGCAAAATGTACCCCGAAGGGCATAAAAGAGAGAAAGAGTAGTTACTCACCTGTAACGGGTGTTCTCCAGGAGCAGCAGGAATCAGTCCTCACATATGGGTGACGTCGGCGCCGACGGAGCCCTTGCGGAGCAATTTCCCCAGCTTTCAAAGAAAGCCTTTGGGAATTGCAGCGCGCATGCGCGGTCCCCTTCCCGCCCAAGGGTGCCATCTTGCTCAGTCTGATGACATAGCTAAAAGACAGCAAAAATTAGCAAAAACGAAATGATATGACTGCAACTCCAAGGGGAGGAGGGAGGGTTGTGAGGAAACAGATCCATGGTGGGGAGTCCCCACCTGAGAAAGATCCGCTGAACCACTAATGGATCTAATCTCCACTCGTGTGGTTGGAGGATCCTGCTTAGCTTGTCTGCCAGGTAATTTTCCTGACCTGGGAGATAGACCGCTTTGAGGAGGATGCCGTGGTGGACGGCCCAAGAGCACAGTCTTCGTGCCTCCTGGCAGAGAAGGAAGGAGCCTGTGCCTCCTTGTTTGTTCACGTAGAACATTGCAACTTGATTGTCCGTCTGGACCAGCACAGACTGGTGAGAAGTGAGGTGGGAGAAGGCCTTGAGTACATGTCCCTTGGCAATGTGCTCCCCAACCGAGGAGAGAAGCATCGGTTGTTAGTACCTGAGAAGGCGGAGGAGATTGAAAATCCACTCCCATTAGCAGGTTTGGCAGATGAAGCCACCACCGCAGAGAAGAGACCAGCAGGTCGGAGACCTGTACTGAGTCTGTCAGGCTCCCCGTGACCTGATGCCATTGAGTTCGAAGGCACCACTGAGCAGGTCGCATGTTCAGGCGGGCATTGGGGGTCACTCTTCCCAATCTGCACACGAAGTCAGAAGCGGATTGGGAAGAGTGACTACTATACCACATAGACGTGCTCAGCTGTGTGGTTCCCTGACCCCTGACGAAGGCTGCGGCCGAAACTTGTTAAGTTGGGTCCTTAATAAAGATTACTCATTATCATTTGGTAGGCTGTGGTCATACTTCCGCTGTTCCACTCCGGTTGTCCGTTTGCGGAAGATTATCTTCTTTTCTTCCCCCCAGAAAAGACATTATCACCAAACATAAAACTCAAAGGGGTACAAGGCCATCTCCAAAGACCTTGTGATTCCTGCGTCTACAGTTCACAATGTTATTAAGATATTTTCTGCTCATGGAACTGTCATCATGAACCTCCCAGGACGTGGTGGGAAGAAGAAAATTAATCCAAAAAGTTTTTGAAGGTTAGCGCAAACTGTTGGAAAAACACCACTTACAACATCCAAAGAACTTAAGGCTGACCTGGAGTGGTGGTTTCAACCTGCACCATATGCCGCACACTACACAAAAAAGGACTTCATGGGTGAAGGCCAAGGAGGACACTGCTCAAAGATAGACATAAAAAGACATGCCTGATCTTTGTCCAAACCCACTTTGAGATACCACAATCCTGTGAAAACGTTCTGTGGACAGATGAAACGAAACTTGAACTCTTTGGCAATGCAGACCAGCGATCATTTCTTTGCCTGTAAATGTAAGATTATAAAGGGGGGGAACCCCCTTCCTACTGTTAAATATAGTGGAGGTTTCATAATGTTGTGGAGCTGTTTTGCTGTCTCAGAAATGCGAGGCTTGGAACATATTAAATGAATCATGAAGTCAGAAATGTGCTACATAGTGTCAGAAAGCTAGGTCTGGGTCAAAGGTCATGGGTCCTCGAGCAGCACAATGTCCCAAAAATTACATAAGAATGGTTAAAAAGGAAAAAAGGGGATATTGCATTTACCAATAATTTCCTTTCCTGGAGTCCTGCTAGACCAGTGCAGCCAACCAGGTTATCTTCCCCAACCAGCAGATGAGACACAGAAAACACCAGAACTGTGACATCACCACAGCATAACATCAAGGAGTGGAGGAGTGGCCTAGTGGTTGGGGCAAGGTACTTCAGGCCGGAAGGTCGGGGGTTCAAATCCCACTAGAGGACAGTAACCTTGGGCCGGAAGGACTGGGGTTTCTAGTCCCACAGGTGCTCCTTGTGGTCTTGGGCAAGCCACTTAACCCTCCATAGCCCATGTTCCCTGTAAAATAGTTCTCTGTGTGCTGTGCTTTCCTGTCTAATCAATGTGTTTATACCTAAAAAAAAAAATTTCCTGTCATGATTTGACAATTTCCAATCTGTAATCAAACCGCTGCTGATCGCTGGAAGTAGCGGTATACAAATGTATACTAAATAAATAAATAAATAAGTACAGCTAGGGGCACTCTTCAATATATTCCTAGCAAGCCAGACAACCCACAGGAGAACGAACAAACGAGGGCCCTGTTGATGCCCAACTACTCACAAGGCTTCATGACGAGGGAGTTATGTACAGCTTTCAATGAAGCACATATTGTACAGAGGCGCAGACTGTTAGTTCCTTCCTCACTTAGGGCAGGTCTGGACTGGTTTAGCAGGACTCTAGGAAAGGAAATCATCAGTAAGTAAAACTTCTCCTTCCAGATCCTCCTGCTAGACCAGTCCAGACAATAGGGAAGTACCCAAACTACTTCCCATCCAGGCAGGCCAGCAGCACAGCCTTGAGCACCCAAGTACCAAACTGAGCAGTATCCCGCACTTGACATCCAAGCAGTAATGTCCTACAAATGTAGAAAGCGACGAACATGTCGTTGCTTTACAAATGTCCAGGGGTGAGACATTTGCAGCCTCTGCCCGTGGTAAGTATGCCTTTAGGCAGCAGACACCTCCTTGCCTGACAACAGGTAGGCTGACGTTGCCTTGGCCGCCACCTACCCCTTTTGCAGGCCCGCAAATAGCACAAACAAATTCGTGGCCTCCAAGTATCACATGAGGAGTCTCCGAACATCCAGGAGTTGACGGTATCGATCCTGGCTTTGACACTAGTCATGGGAAAAAGAGAAGGAAATAAGCTGATTGACATGAAAAGGGGAGAGTACCTTTGGCAGGAAAGAGGGTACGGGATGTAGGGTGACCCTTTTCTCCAAGAACATCGGGAAGGGAATCCCAGTACGACAGAGCCTGTAACTCGGAAACTCAGCGAGCCGATGTCATAGCCACCAGGAACACCGCTTTCAAGGTCAGGTCCTTGATGGCTGCCCACTTGTGGGGTTCAAATGGGTCCCCAATGAGAGCCCGCAAAACCATGGCTAGATCCCAAAGAGGTAGGGCAGGCCGCAAGGCCCAGATACTGCAAAAGAAACACCACATGTCCTTGTGGCAGGCCAGCGAAGTCTTGCCAGGAGCCCCTGGTATGCCGCAAAAGATGCCATCTGGACCCGCAAGGAGCTTCAGGCCAAGCCTTTATGGAATCCATCCTGTAGAAAGGGCAGAATCAATGGGAGCTGTGGCTTCCAAGGTGACAGCTGCCTGTCCCGGCACCAACGGTTAAATAACCAACACACCTGGGCAGAGGCCAGTGGCATGGATCATTGTCGAACCTGCAAGAGGGTGAAACACCACTTCTGCAGAATAGCCCTTCCCCATCAGGCACCACCTTTCAAGAGCCAGGCAATAAGCAAGGAGGGAACCGGGAGTTCTATGAGCATGGGACCTGCCTGAGCAGGCCCCGAGCGTTCCCCAATTGAAGTGTCCGCACCACTTGCAGATGCACCAGCTCCACATATCACGGGCATTGTGGCTAATCCGGCACCACCAGAATCACCCAGAGAGGATGGCGCTCTTTCCGCTGCAACACCAGAGGAATCATGGCCCACTGAGGAAACACAAAGTAGGATGACCAGCAGCGAAGCCTGAGACAAGGTGTCTACCCCCAACATCCAGAGTGCTCTCTGGCTACTGAAGAATTTGGGAACCTTTGCATTCTCGGCTGTCGCCATCAGATACATCTCGGGATGACACCAATGTCAAACAATGCAGTCGGAAAACCCATGGCGCCAGCTCCCACTCGCTCAGATCGAGGACATGGCGGCTGAGGTATTCCATCTGAACACTGTCCTCCCCATCGATCTGATACGCCAAGACTGCCAGAAGGTGCTTCTCCACCCAGGGGAACAACAGTCAGTAGTATCTCTTGTGCCACACCCAGACATTTGGTGCCCCTCAATCGGTTGACATACGAAACCACTACTGTGTTGTCCGAGAGGACTCACACGGCCTGCCCCTTCAGTAATGGCAGGAAGAAGATCAGGGTCAGCTGCATGGCCCACACCTCCGACCGCTCAATGGCCCACCTGGCTTCCTACGGCAACCACTGACCTTGAGCTGACCTGCCCAAGCAGTAGGTGCCCCATCCCGATAAGAAGGCATCAGTGGTTACCACTATCCAGGTCAGGGCTTCCAAGGGGAGCCCCCCCCAGGAGAAGGATGCCAGTGGAGTTCCACCACTGTAGACTGTTCGGCACCCTGGCAGGGAGCAGGGGGCCATGGTGAGAGGAATGCTCTCTGCAGGGGGCACATGTGCGCTCTGGCCCATGACACCAGATCTAGCATTGCTACCATGGTACCCAGGAGCTGTAAGTAATCCCAGACCCTCTGAGCTGCAGAGGTGAGGAACTCGAGCTGCAGGCGGAACCTGAGTCACTGGGTCTGTGCAAGAAAGAATTGGCCCTGTGCAACTCTTGCTGTGGTTGACGATGCAACCCAGCCGCTCCAGAGAGAGATGACAGTCCTGACCGAGTCCTCGGCTGCGGCCCACAACTTGGCCCTCATGAGCCAGACGTCCAGGTATGGATGGACACAGATCCCTTTGCAGCGAAGGACTACCATGACGACCATCATGACCTTGGAGAAGGTCTATGGGGGGTGGCATTGGCAACTGGCAAAATCTGAAGTAGTCTCAAAATGGCAACACTGAGGAAAACCGATCCTCCACTCGAATGGGATTGTGCAGATACGCTTCCATGAGGTCCAGGGTGGCGAGGAATTCCCCCCTGTCAAACCGACAGGATGACAGACCACAAGGTTTCCATCCAAAAACAGGGCACACACAAGCAGCAATTGACCCCCTGAAGGTCCAAGATAGGTCAAAAGTCCCCATCCTTCTTTGGGACCACAAAATAGATAAAGTACCGCCTCACGCCCCTCATGGCTGCAAGAAATGGAACCACAGCCCAGAGGTCCAGAAGACATCACAGCATAGCCTGGATGGCTTGGTGTTTTGCCGCAGACCTGCAAGGGGACACCACAAACCTGCCCCGAACCTGCCTGGTGAGATCTAAAGTGTAACACTGGCTTATCACATCCAGAACCCAACAGTCAGACGTGATTTGAGCCCACTCTCACCAGAAGAAATGCAGGCATCCCCTGTCCTGCAACACTTTGGGACAGGCCCCCGACCCATCAGCAGAAGGCATGGAAGGAGGGGCTGGACTCCTTTGTCATGCTGGAGGAGCCCTGAGTCCGCCAGGCTCCCTGAAAGGACCAATTGTGCTCACCAGAGCCAGAATAGGACGAGAACAAAGATGACCTCCCCAGCCAATAAGGGCATGATTTGCAGAATCCAGAACATGAGGAGCCTGAGCCAGCTGAAGACGACTGCTTGGAGGAATTGCGGGGCTCGTCTTGCAGTAGACGCTGCGGCTTCATCTCCCCAAGGTCCTTAAAAAGCTTTTCCAGATCCTCCCCAAACAAGAGCACCCCCTTGAAGGGGAGGCCGGCCAATCAACACTTGAAGGCCATATCCGCCAACCAGTTCCACAACCACAGCCAGCACTGGGCTATATTTGCAGCCACCACCCCTGGGTAGCCAAATGCAAGAGATCATAAAAGGCATCCACCAGAAAGGCAGCCACGGATGCCAAATGTGCCGTGCAGTCATCTTCCTGCAGAAGCTGGATCCAGCAAAGGAGAGCTCATGCCAACCCCCTCCCCCTGCACACTGACATCTGCCTGGTCACCGCCGAAGCCGAAAAGGCGGTCTTCAAGAGCCATTCAACCTTCTTATCATGGGGCTCATGAAGGGCTGCGACCCCCTCAACTGGAATGGTGGTCCATTTAGTCACCGCCGTGGCCAAGGAGTCCACCTTAGAGTAGCGCAGCCACTTTTGGAGGTCATCCTGTGACTATGGATAAAGTCTGCCTAGGCACAAAATCAACCAAAGGGTCGTGTCTGGTTTCTCCTATTCTTCCGTGACCATCTGATGTAGCTCTGCCGGGAATGGGAAGATCCTCGAGGGAGTCCGTATGTCCTTGAGAATAGGGTCCGAGGAGGAATGAGCTGCCACTGCTGCTGGCTCCAGGATACATAACTCTGACATCATCTGAGAAATTAGCGAGGTAACCTTGTCCCTTTGGAGGATCCCCATTACTCGTATCTCCATGTCCTCCTCCTGGAGGGAAAGTCCCCCTCCTCATCTGGGGGCGATGACTCCTCCGAGGAATCTGCCAGCATCCAGACCCTGCTCGCCCTCCTTACCCAGGGACTCGAGGGCCCCCAGGGACCACACCAGCATCATGCAGGCCATGCACCCCTGCCATCCATCTTGCTCTCCCTTGAGTGTTTATGGTTGCCCCTGGCCTCCAGGGCCACAGCTTACGACTGGGATGGCATGGGGGGATGAAGTCATGCCCCCTTTCCACATGGCCCGCACTTGCTGGAATAGCATGGCAAATTCCGCTGCATCTGGGGTGGAAACCAATGCCCCTGGCATAGACACAGTGTCTTCCTCCTGTGAGGCAGCAAGAAGGGCAGCGAGCGAACCCCTGCCTCAGGGGGATGGGTGTGGTGTGCGCAGGCTGGGCTCAAGTTCCCAGTGGCACCACAGTCGCAGATGCCACTGCCAGAGAAGATGTCAACAACTCTCCTAGGTCTGCAGCACAAGCAGCACACATCCACTGAACATAGAAACATGACAGCAGAAAAAGACCACATGGCTTATCTAGTCTGCCCTTCCATAACACCCACTGAACGAGTGAGCGGTGTCCTTGCCACAGCCCAGGTAGCAAGGGAGTGATGGGCCCATGCAATTCTGGCACGCACACAACAGGCCACAAAAAAGGCAGGAAGCAGGCCATGCAGCCTGCCCACTGTACTACACCCCGGAGTGGGGGGAAACGGGCTATGGAGTCTCCCTGACCAGCGCTGTTACCCCCAACAAGGATGAGGACAATACCGGCGCAGCTGCAGTAGGTACTCCTGCCACTGATGCCTTCGGCCTGGCCCCAAGCTCCCCCCTTCCAAACTCCGCCTCCAGCCAGGAGAGAGAGGGGGCAGGGGGAGAGAAGGTGCTGAAGTCTCCACCATGGAAGCCTGAACTCCACTGAAAACTGCTTCCTAACCCTAATTTTTTTTTTTTGTCAAAATAATAAACTTAAGAAATAAACAAGTCAGGCTACAGTCAGACCCTCAGCATCATGCTCTTGTAGGCCCTCCTGGGCAACTGAACTGGCCCTCATGGCCAGAGGTTTCCCGCACCACCACCCCATCCCCCGACAGATCAGGCCACCAGACGGGCATCTTTAATATTACCGTGGACAGCAACTGGCTCAACTGTCCCGTGTCCTCATGACGGTCTGCAGGAGCCAACAATCAGAGCTGTACTGGAACCAACCACCATCTGCTGAGACAAATAAAATACTGAAGAGTGCCCCTAGCTGTACTGGGTGTTATGCTGTGGAGATGTCACAGCTGTTCTAGTGTTTTCTCCTCTGTCTCATCATCTGCTGGTTGGGTGAGATAAACTGGTTGTCTGGACTGGTCTAGCAGGAAGATCTGGAATGGACTGTTTTAAACTGGCCAGCAAGGAGTCCTGATCGTAGTCCAATTAAGAACCTTTGGAAAGAGCTGAACTCTGCCATTGGTAAAAGGAATTCTGGAAACATTCATGAGCTGCAACAAATTACAGTTGAAGAGTGGGAGAAACTACCAGCAGTCAGATGTACGAAACTTATAGATGGTTATAAGAAACATTTGGAGACCGTCATCACTGTCAAGGGTTGTGCAACCAAATATTAGTGAGGGGTGCCATTAATCCTGTCTGTCAGGCTCCCCGTGGCCTGATGCCATTGAGTTTGAAGGCACCACTGAGCAGGTCGCATGTTCAGGCGGGCATTGGGGGTCACATGGACCGTGGAAGCCATATGGCCGAGCAGTCTCAGAAATTGCCTGGCAGAGACCAGGGAATTGCTGTGAAAGTGGCCGGCGAGATCGATGAGCCTGTGCGCTCTGTCCAGAGGCAGGAAGGCCCGCGCCTGAAGTGTGCTTAACCGTGCGCCGATGAATTCGAGATCTTGAGAGGGGAGCAAAGTGGACTTTGCGAAGTTTATGACAAAGCCCAAGTGCTTGAGCAGAGACACAGTGCGATGAGTGGCCTGAGTGGCCTCTTGGGAAGACTGGGCCCTGATGAGCCAGTCGTCCAGGTATGGAAACACAAAAAGGCCTTGAAGTCTTAGATAGGCCGCCACCACTGCTAGGCATTTGGTGAAGACCCTAGGGGCGGAGGATAGGCCAAAGGGCAGGACTCTGTACTGGTAATGATTTCCTCCCACAACAAATCGGAGATATTGTCTGTGGTCTGGATGAATAAGGATGTGAGTATAGGCATCCTTGAGATCTAAGGAGCATAGCCAGTCTCCCTGCTGGAGGTATGGCAGCAGGATTCCAAGGGTAAGCATCTTGAACTTTTCCCTCGCCAGGAACTTGTTGAGGTTTCGCAAGTCCAGGATGGGTCTGAGGCCTCCTGTTCTTTTTGGTATCAGAAAGTACCTGGAATAAAAGCTGTGACCTCTCAGGTGGTGGGGCACCGGTTCCACAGCCTGTTCCTGAAGAAGACCTGCTAACTCCTGAAGGAGTAAGTCCCTGTGCAGAGGGAGTCTTGGAGGCTCCCCTGGAAAGTAGGAGGGAGGTACCTGGTGAAAGCATAGAAGATAGCCGTTCTGAACTATATGAAGCACCCAGGTATCTGAGGTGATGGCTGACCACCTGTGGGCAAAGTGGACCAGCCGGCCTCCTGTGCTGAGAGAAACCAGTTGAGGGGAAGAGGCTATGCTGATGGAGTCAAAAACCCCCACCCTGCTGAGCAGGGGCCGGTGTTGTGGGCTTGGGGGCCTGCTACCTACGGGACCCATTACCCCGTCCCTTGGCCTGCTGACCCTTTTGGGGAGCTGCTGAGGCCTGATACTGAGGGTAGTATTTATAGGCAGCCGCCTTCCTCAGGTAAAAGGGCTTTTTCCCCGAGCCCTTCTTCTTCTGAGAAGGGGCAGAGGTTTTCCTGGACAGCCTAGTTCTGGTCAGAGTCTCGGTCTCAATTTGTGCAGCCTTTTCAGCCATGGGTTTGCCAAAGAGGTTTTCACCTCTGCAGGGGACATCGACCAACTTGTCCTGGACCCATGGCTCGAGGTCGGATGACTGAAGCCAAGCCTGTCGGTGGGCACCGATGCCGGCCCCGGCTACTCGAGCCGATGCTTCGAAGCCATCGTAGGCTGCTCGAGAGATCAATTTCGAGCACTCTCGAATACCAGTGGACAAGGCTTGGAACCTCTGCAAAGGCTCCTCGGAGAGACCAGCAGAGAACCCGGCAATTTCTTTTGCCAGATCTCGGAAATACATGCCCATATAGAGCTGGTAGGTCTGGACTCGACAAGCAAGCATAGAGCCCTGGAAGCACTTCCTACCGAGGGCATCCAGGGTCCGGGCCTCCCGGCTGGGAGGCACCGAGGAGTGCATCTTCTGACTCTTGAGTCGATGCATGGTCGATTCCACCACCATGGAATGGTGCGGTAGTTGTGCCTTTTGGAACCCGGGGCTCTTGCGGACTCGATAAATGGAATCGACCCGCTTGCTTAACACCGGCGCCGACGCTGGGCTCTCCCACATGCGGAAGAGAAGTCGTTCCAGCATCGGAGGAACTGGTACAGTAAAGGCCTCCTTCGGGGGAGAGTCATACTGGAGGGCATCGAGCTCTTCGGCTCGAGGCTCCTCCTCGGGATCCGCGGGGAATGCCAAGGCCTTGGCCATATCCCACACGAAGTCCGAGAACCGGGTGTCCTCCGGGGGGGACCGTCTCCGAGGTTCGGACTCGGGCGAGTCCGATGGGACACACCGAGTCCGAAAAGTACCAGGTGACTCTTCGTCCTCCGTTTCCCAGTCGGACTCCTCGGAGGAGGAATCGAGCGGCTCCGATCGGGCGGGCACCAAGGGAGTCGGCGTCGACGACCTCGGTCCCGAACGGGAGGCCGAGGGAGACCGCGACCGAGGATCGACTCGAACTTGCATGGACTCTAGGATCGGCTCAGTCTCCGGGGTCGACTTGGACGTCGACGTCCCGGTGGCCGGGGCAGACGCATTGGCGAGACCAGCGATCAATGCCCGCTGCTGGTCCATGAAGGCAGCCAAACTGCTCTCCAAGGCCGTCAACCTGAGTCCAAGCTCAGGAGACCCAGCAGCCCCCGACTCGGGCCCCGACGGCGGCTCCTTCGGAGGCGAGTCCACGAGGACTACAGTACTCGCGTGTCCAGGCGACTCCATCTCGAGACGAGGATGTTTCGAAGGCCTCTCCGACTCCGAGGACCCGGGACGGCTATCGGGGCTATGCGACCTGGCCCTCGAGGAACCAAGAGCATCCACCGATGCCGCTCTCGCGGGTTTTTTCTTCCGATGATGTTCCCGGGTAGGAGACCCCCGCTCAGAGGAACTCCGACGATGCTCAGGACCGGAGTCCCGGGACGTCGAAGCCTCTGACGATGTCCGGGCCCGGCCGGACGCGGAGTCAGAGAAGATCCGTTCCCTTTGATGCTGCCGACTCCTCAATGCTTTTGAGGACATCTTGCCACACGGACCACAGATCATCGGGTCATGATCGGGTCCGAGGCAGCAGTCGTGTGTGTCGGTAAGAGACATAAGTTTCTTACAGCGATCACACTTCTTAAACCCGCTGGCAGCCATCGAGGGAAAAAGGGCCCCTGCGAGGTCAAAAGACAGGGCTGCCAGGGAAAAATGAAAAATGGCGCGAACGCCTGTCACGAAGGACAAAAAACCGAAAAATAAAGAAACGGACCCGATACCGGCGTAGCGGGTCTGGGCGGGAAAAGTAACCGGCGTCGAACCGAGAAAAAAGAAAAATAAGAAAGAAAATCAACTTTTTCAGCGGCGATCACAAACAGCGTCTGTAGGGCTCCGCGGAAAAAAGAAGACTGAGCAAGATGGCACCCTTGGGCGGGAAGGGGACCGCACATACGCGCTGAAATTCCCAAAGGCTTTCTTTGAAAGCTGGGGAAATTGCTCCGCGAGGGCTCCATCGGCGCCGACGTCACCCATATGTGAGGACTGACTTCCTTCTTGGTCCTGGAGAAGTATCATTCTATGGTGCGACAGCACCTTGAATATTGTGTGCAATTCTGGTCGCCATAACTTAAAAAGGATATAGCGTTATTAGAAAAGGTACAGAAAAGAGTCACTAAAATGGTAAAAGGGATGGAAGGATACCCCTATAAAGAGAGGCTAAAAAGGTTAGGGCTCTTCAACCTGGAAAAGAGACGGCTCAGGGGAGATATGATAGAGGTCTATAAATTAATGAATGAAGTGGAACGGGTAAACATAGATCGATTGTTTACGTCGTCAGAATATAGAAAGACTAGGGGACATGCAAAGAAGCTACCAGGTAACCTATTTAAGACTAATAAGAGAAAATATTTTTTTCACTCAACGTGTAATCAAACTCTGGAATTTGTTACCGGAGGATATAGTAAAAGCTGTTAGTGTAGCTGGGTTTAAAAAATGTTTGGACAAGTTCCTGGAGGAAAGGTCCATAAACCATTATTAAAAGGGGCCCGTGATATCACTGCTTGACTCAATACAAGCATTGTAGAACCTGTGTCTTTTGGGGAAACTTCTAGGTACTTATGACCTAGATTGACCACTGTTGGAAACAGGATACTGGGCTTGATGGACCTTGGTCTGACTCAGTATGGTATATCATATGTTCTTTTGTGGAGCCAGTAGAACTGAGGAGAGAAGTTGGGAGGGAAGGAAGGCAGGCATACAGGTGTAGTGGAGTGCTCCCAAAGGCTTTCCTATTAGACACTGGGGAATGTTGTTCCCCCATGAACCCTGTTGGTAACATTCACCCATATGTTAAAACTGCATTCCTGCTTGTTCCTGGAGATTAATTTAAATAGAGCCCACCCGTGGCCAAGCATGAACGGAGTCAAATACTCTTAGATGAAAAATCAAACTCAGTTGCATAAAGTAAATTTTATATAAAGGTCTAAATATTCTAAACCTGAAATAGCTAAAGAAAACTCTAGGACAAAAGCCTATTCAAAAGGAAACGGCTATAAGAAAATTTCAGTGTATTTGAATATCCCTTGGGGTACTGTCAGATCCATTATTGTAAAGTGGAAATAATTTGGCACCACCAAGATGACACTGCTTCAGTCGGACTGTCCTTCCAAAATCAGTAACCAGGGATAACGGAAATTCTTGAAGAAGGTTAAAGTGAAATTGCGTAGTTACTTACCTGTAACAGGTGTTCTCCAGGGACAGCATGAATCAGTCCTCACATATGGGTGACGTTGGCGCCGACAGAGCCCTCGTGCGGAGCAATTCCCCAGTTTTCAAAGAAAACCTTTGGGATTGCATCACGCATGTGCAGTCCCCTTCCCGCCCGAGGGTGCCATCTTGCTCAGTCAAATGACATAGCTAAACAGACGGTAAAAGGATAAAAATTAATCAAGGACTGCAACTCCAGGGGAGGAGGGAGGGTTGTGAGGACTGATTCCTGCTGTCCCTGGAGAACACTTATTGCAGGTGAGTAACTACGCTTTCTCCAGGAACAAGCAGGAAGTCAGTTCTCGCATATGGGACTCCCTAGCTATAGGCTACTGAGAACCAATAGCTGAAAAATGGTTCCCTCTAGAAGAGCCAGAGCCGCAGCCGCTGTGATAGGAATTCAGCGGAGAACACAACACCTCCGGTAGCCTGACACCAAAGGATCGGAGGGTAGGAGTTACCTAAACCTCAAATAAGCTACGGAGTACCGCCTGGCCGAAAGCACTGTCTCTTTGGGACTAACTATCCAAGCAGTAATGGGCTGCAAAAGTCTGGCCCGAAGACCAGGTGGCGGCCCCGCAGATGTCTGCCAGCGGAAGAGAGTGGAAGTGAGCCACTGATGCAGCCTTAGCCCTGACACAGTGGACCGTGACTCGACCCTGCAATGGGAGGTCGGCCGCCCTGTACGCCCAGGCAATGCAGTCTGCCACCCAGGTGGACAATGTGCGCTTGGAGACAGGTAGCCCCAGCTTACTGGGGTCATAAGAGACAAAGAGCTGAGAAGCCCTTCGATGTCCCCGCGTACGCTCCAGGTAGAAGGCCTACGCCCTCTTACAATCCAGGGTATGCAGGACCGCCTCTGCCCGGCTAGCATGCGGTCTGGGAAAGAAGGTTGGAAGAACCACCTCTTGGTTGAGGTGGAACGAAGAGACCACTTTCGGAAGGAACTTGGGGTGGGTGCGAAGGACCACCCTGTTCCTATAAAACCGTGTGTATGGCCTATCCGAAACAAGAGCTTGCAGCTCATTCACTCGTCTAGCAGACGTGAGTGCTACCAGGAAGAGCACCTTCCAGGAGAGGAAGCGCAGATGGCAAGTGGACATCAGCTCAAAAGGTGGGCGAGTAAGCTGCTCTAAGACCACATTCAAATCCCACTCGGTTGCCGGGGGACAAACCGGGGGTTTTAGTAGAAGTAGACCTCTGAGGAATCTGGACACCAAGGGGTGAGCCGAAAGAGGTTGTCCTTCCACTGGAGAGTGGTGTGCTGACAAAGCATTCAGGTGGACCCTGACAGAGTTAGACTTAAGACCTAATTCTGAGAGGGTAAAGCAGCTACTGCAGCACCACTGGTACAAGGCAAGTGAAAGGATTCTCATTGTGCTGGGTACACCACACCTCAAACCTGCACCACTTGAAGGCATAGGTTCTCCGAGTGGACTGTCTCCTTGAGGCCAGTAACACTTCTATGTTCTTAGGTAGGAGGAGAGGAGCCAGCACTACCCTTTCAGCAGCCATGCCATCAGGTTGAGGGACCTGAGGTTGGGATGTAAGAGAGAGCCCTGCTCCTGGGAGAGGAGGTTGGGTTGCATCCCCAAAGGGAGTGGGGCTTCCCCTGCCAGCTGGAGGAGAAGCGGAAACCAAGGCTGTCTTGGCCATCTGGGGGCTACCAGAATGACAGAAGCCTTGTCTTGAAGGATTTTGAACAGCGTCCGGGCCACCAGAGGCGTGGGAGGAAACGCATACAGGAGATCAGAAAAGCATCTGCAGCCACCCTCTGAGGATGTGGCTGTCTGGAGCAAAAGCAGGGCAACTGGTGATTTTGCGGACTGGCAAAGAGCTCTATGGACTGATACCCCAGCAGTGGAAGATCTGCTGGGCCACTTCTGGATTCAGTTGCCACGCGTGAGGTTGAAGAATCCTGCTTAGCTTGTCTGCTAGGAAGTTCTCCTGACCTGGCAGGTAGTTACTCACCTGTAGTAGGCGATCTCCGGGAACAGCATGAATTTAGTCTTCACATAAGGGTGTCGTCGGTACCGACGGAGCCTGCGCGGGAACGCTCCCCAGCGTCCAATAGGAAAGCTTTTGGGAGCATCCCACAGTGCCTGCGTGCTGCCTTCCCGCCTTTCCAACTGTCCCTCTCCAGTTGAGTTTATAGCTGAGACCAAAGAGAGAGGGAGAGATACAACTCCTAGGGGAGGTGGGTGGGTTGTGAAGATTAAATTCCTGCTGTTCCCGGAGATCACCTGTTAGAGGTGAGTAACTACGCTATCTCCAGGAACAAGCAGGAATGTAGTCGTCACATATGGGGACTCCCTAGCTGCAGATGCCAGGGAGATGGCCCCAGGAAGTTGTCAGCCCTTGTGAAAGGGCTATGCTTCCCCCCATGGATCTCTGGCATCCTACCAGGGATGGTGGGTTGGAGTTGACTAAGTCTGAAAAAGGCGTTGAAGAATAGCCTGACCAAACAAGGCATCCCAGTGGGAGTCCTTGTCTAAGCAGTAGTGGGCCATGAAGGTATGTACCAAAGCCCAAGTAGCTGCTCGACAGATGTCGTCGATAGACACAGAATGAAGATGAGCCATTGAGGCTGCCATGGCTCTCACATTGTGAGCTGTGACATGGCCTTCAAGAGGAAGGTTCTTACTCTCATAGGCAAAGGATATGCATTGTTCAATCCAGTTAGAGTTCTTTTGGACACTGGAAGTCCCAAATGACTAGGATAAAAAGCAACAAAGAGTTGAGAAGATTTTCAATGTTGCTGTGTCCTCTGCAAGTAAAAGGCTAAAGCTCTTTTACAGTCCAAAGTATGAAGGTTTCTTTCTGCACTGGAGGCATGAGGCCTCGGAAAGAATATGGGAAGGTAAACCGCTTGGTTTAAATGGAAAGGCGAAACCACCTTTGGCATAAAGTGTGGATGAATCCTAAGAACTACCTTATGGTGGAACCTTGTGTAAGGAGGTTCAGCCACTAATGCTTGCAATTCACTGATGCGAAGTGCTAATGTGATTGCAATGAGGAAGATGACTTTCCAGGAAAGGAATTTCAGAGATGTAGTGGCTAATGGTTCAAAGGGCGGTTTCACGAGCTGCCCGAGCACCAGATTCGAGCACCAGATTCAAGTCCCATGCCACTGGTGGTGGCTTAATGGGAGGCTTTTTTAAAAGAAGACCTTTCATAAATCTCGCTATGAGAGGATATAGGTTGTCCACTTAGAGGCTTGTAAGAAGCTGCAATAGCACTGATGGACTCTTAATGAATTTGTCTTAAGACCCACATTTGACAAATGAAGGAGATACTCCAGTATCGATTCCAGAGGTATCGCAAGAGGGTTAAGACCTTTCTGCGAGCACCATATGGTAAACCTTTTCCACTTAGAGGCGTATGAGCATCTTGTGGAGGGTTTCCTAGAAGCATAAAGGATAACCTTTACCTGTTGAGAAAGGTTGAGATCCTGAAGCTCTAGGCCTTCAGCAACAAGGCCCTGAGATGCAGAGACTGGGGATTGGGATGCCACAGCATCCTGTTCTTTTAGGAGAGAAGATCTGGAGCAGACCCCAACTCCAAAGTTGGAGATTGAGAGAGATGTAGAAGCAGAGGATACCACGTTTGCCGTGGCCAACGTGGAGCTATGAGAATCATTTGACCTCTGTCTCTCTGAAGCTTGAATAGTGTTTTGGGGATGAGGGGAATGGCTAGGAAGGCATATAGGAAGTCCTGACCCCAGTGAAGGAGGAAGGCGTCCCTTGCCTGACAATGTCGAGCTGGGATTCTGGAAGAGAACCAGGGAAGTTTGGCATTCAGCGGACTTGCAAAGAGGTCTATGTCTGGGTTCCTTAAATCTGAAATATTTGGGCAAGCTGGTGTGCATGGAGAGACCATTCGTGTGGTAGCAGAACTCGACTGAGTTTGTCTGCCCAAGAGTTTTGAATGCCTGGAAGATACACCGCAAGGAGATGAATCTGATGCTCTCTGGTGAGGGCCCATAGTCGCAAAGGAGAAATTTCACTTACCGTTAATTTCCTTTCCTGGAATACTGCTAGATCAGTCCAGACAAACAGGTTATGCACCCCTGCCAGCAGATCTTGGAGACAGAGAATTCTACCAGAGCTCTGATAGGCTGGAGCCTGGTGATATAATCCTACCCCTAGGGATCTCCCTCAGTTACGTCCACAAGCTAATGCAACATGAACTGTAACATCACCCCAGAGGGTCCCAAGTGAACTATATACAAGGGAGCCGAAGAACACCCTAGAGCTGAAAACAGTATCCACCTACGAACCCATGGACTGCCCAGGGCGAGGCATACCGGCAAAGAGAAGAACCGCGGTCGGCAGCTGCACCGCACCAGCGGCACTCCAACCAACAGCAGGGCGGGTCCTGGACTAGTTTAGCAGTATTCCAGGAAAGGAAATTAACGGTAAGTGAAATTTCTCCTTCCAGTTCATACTGCTAGACCAGTCCAGACAAATGGGCAGTACCCAAGCTACCTGCTTTCAAGGGGGGGCAAGGCCGCCGACAGCTCAGCAACTCCAAAACGGACTTCCTGACGGGCATGAACGTCCAACCTATAATGACTGACAAAGGTGGACAGCGACGACCAAGTCGCCGCCCGGCGAATGTCGAGAGGAACTACATGAGACCTCCCAGCCTACAAAGTTGCTTGCGCCCGAGAGGAGTGAGCACAGAGTCCCGGTGGAGCTTGTTCTCCCTGAAGAAGGTACGCCGCCTCAATGGCCTCCGTAACCCATCTAGAAATGGTAGATTCGGAGGCTGCGGATCCCCGACGAGAACCCGCGAACAAGACAAAAGAGGAACAGTCATATGGAAGGTCTGGCGACCCCCAGATACCGAAAAAGAACCTTCTTAAGGTCCACCGCCCGCAACGGAGACCGACCACTGTCACACTGCGTCTTTGGAAAAGACGGAAAGGAAAGAGGCTGGTCAACAGCGAACGGCGTCAGCACTTTGGGCAACAAAGGAAGGGACAGTTCTCAGAGAAACGCCTTCGGAGGAAAACGAGAGATAGGGATCTCGACACAGAGAGCCTGGAGCTCAGAAACACGGCGTGCCGAAGTTATGGCCACCAAGAAGACTGCCTTCAGAGTCCAATCTAGAAGAGAACAGGCCCTCAGAGGCTCAAAGGGAGGAGCAACGAGGGCACAGAGGACAAGCACGAGAGCCCACGCCGGCACAGGCGAACGCAGAGGAGGCCGGAAGGCCCTAACTCCGCGGAGGAACCGAGACACATCCGAATACGAAGCTATCGATCGCCCCGGTATAGGACCCCGAAAACAAGTTAAAGCGACCATTTGTACTCGCAAGGAATTGAGCGCTAATCCCTTATCCACTCCGGCCTGTAAAAAGGACAGGATGTCCGGAACACCGCAACGCCAGGGTGTGAGGTTATTTCGCGAACACTAACCATCAAGAGGCGCCAAACCCGAGCGTAAGTCAGCGTCGTGGAAGACCGCCGTGCCGTGAGAAGCGCCACGACCACGCTAGGCGAAGAGCCGTAGCGAGCAAACCGGCGGCGGTTAATAGCCAGGCCGAAAGCGAGTAAGGAGCCGGGTCTTCCATCTCCACCGGTCCATGAATCAGAAGGCCGAGAAACGCCTCGAGGCGGAGCAGCCACGCCCCAGACAGACGGAAGAGATCCGCATACCATGGTCCGTGAGCCCAATTCGGAGCCAGGAGGAGTACAGGGCCGCGACGGTCTCGGAGCCGCCGGAGAACTATGCATATCACGGATCAGGGAGGGAAAACACACAGGAGAAGATGAGACAGCCACGGTTGAGAGAGAGCATCTATGCCGTGCGCCCCCTCGTCCCTCCAATGGCCGAAGTACAGCGAAGCCTTGGCAGTCTGCGCCGTAGCCATTAGATCCATGGTCGGCAGTGCCCACAGGTGAACAATGGACCGGAACGCATCCGGCTGCAGAGCCCAGCCCCCGGGCTCCAGAGAGTGCCGGATGAGAAAATTGGCTTACACATTGTTCACGCCTGCGATGTGCTGCGCCGATAGCCTGAAGATGTTCCTCCGCCCACGGGAGGAGCAAACGCCTCTCCTGTGAGACATCCGGACATTGCGTGCCGCCTATGCGGCTTAGGTAAGCAACCGTCGTGGCGTCGGACAGGATCCGAACCGCATGCCACCGCAGAAGAGGCTGAAACTGAAGAAGGGTGAAGCGCACTTTCCGCGTCTCGAGACGATTGATAGACCCTTGGGCTGCGCAAGGTGACCAACTCCCCTGCGCCGAGGCCAAGCCGCAAGGCGCTCCCCAACCAGAGAGGTTGGCGTCTGGCATCACCAAGATCCAGCGCAGAGACTCCAGAGAGACCCCCCGTAGAACATTGTGTGCCTGAAGCCACCAGCGGAGGCTGCGGTGCACCGGCAGAAGCAAAGGTAACCGGATTAGATAACTGTCCGATACCGGCGACCAACGAGATAGAAGCGCCGTCGGCAAGCAGCGCATGTGCGCTCCTGCCCACGGAACGAGGGCTATCGTTGCTGCCAAGGACCCCAAGAGTTGAAGGTAGCCCCCAAGGCCGAGGTGACGCTTGATCCAAGCAGCGGCGGAGCTGAAGAGAGATCTTCTGAAAACGTTCCTGAGGTAGAAACACCCGCCCCCGACGAGTGTCGCACCCAGCCCCTAGAAAATCCAGGACCTGAAGCATCCCAAAATAGACAGAGTAACGGCCCAGTCCTCCTTCCAACGGTGGACCGGGACGAATGGCATCTAAACGCTGGAGCCTGTAAATGAAGCAACATCCGCTGCCCATTGCCGCAGGCTGAGCCATCTCCGAGCTACCGACACCGGTGCTAGGAAGCGAGCTGAGCCGCAAGAGATCACAGAATGCCTCTGCCCGGAATGCAGTGATGGATTCGAAATGAACCAACTCGGGAACACCTGGAAGCTGCTGAATCCAGCGAAGGGAGGCCCGAGCTGCTAGACCTCTGCACACCCCTGCCAGAAGGAAATAGCGGATGAAGGAAAACCCGTCTTCAGCAGCCTCCCAACTCTTTAGGTCTTGCTGGTCGTGGAGCGCCACTCCGCCCTCAACCGGAAGTGTGGTATGCCTGATGACCCTGGTCAGAATGCATCAACTGTCGGGTATGTCAGCCAACGGTCCAAGTGAAAGGGAGACCAAGGGTATAACTTACCAATACCGCGTGCCGTACGAATGCCCTGGAAAATGGGATCCGTCTGCAACCGGATTTGAGAATCCGGATCAGGCATGTCGGCTAGGGGGAGCGACTCCATCACCTGTGTGATTACAGCCGGCAACTCCTCTTTCCGAAAAAGGCTGAGAACCATCAGCGAAGAAAACAGACGGAGAATATTCCCCATCTCCGTACTCCAACGAGTCAGGGCTGACCTCCGAAGATTTAAAGTCTTCTTGAATATCCATAGTACCCCGCAAGGCACATGCAACGCTCCAAGGAGGACATACTGCTCTAAGGTCTGAGGACTTATGGGACCACTTGCGAGACCACGCCATATGCTTGCCTGCTACTGGGCAGGTGTAGGAGATATTCCAAGACTCCAAAAGTCACAGGCGTCATGCCAGATGGAAGAGTGTGAGGAAGGCACTGTCAGTCAAGCCTGCTGTGGCCTCCAGCGGCTGTGGAAGCGACATGGGAGCTGACTGAATCGTTTCCTGCAGGAAGATCCTGCAGCAGGGGCTCTGAGGAGGGAGGAGATAAGGTGCTGATGAACCCATCTAGCAGCGCAGTGGGAATGGGGAAAGAGGGGATGCAGCGTGCAGGTGGAACACAAGCAATCTATTAATTCCCCATTCGGCTGATTACTTATTACATATAATACAGCCAGAGAAACAAGCATTGTAGAGACTTAAACCACCTTTCCTCTTTTTTTCCCTTTTTTTTTTTTTTAGCATTTAAAACAAAAATCAAGGTAGGCTCAGGGAAACCGAAGACTCTTCAAAGAAAAGGATTTTGAAACTCTCCGTGCCTCCACAGCATGTTTAAATGTGTGGAAACTGCTGTCTAGAGCTGTTCCCTCTAAAAAGAAACACTGAAGAGAAAAACAAAATGGCCGCTGGCACAGAAAAACTGTCAGGTATTCACTGAGCTGAGAAGGGAACTGTCAGTCATTCACTGTGCTGGTACAGAGAAACTTTCAAAGTCAGGGTAAGGCAATTACAGTGACTGAAAGTAGGGAAATTAGAGTTTGATTCCTCCGCAGCCACTCAGACCTCCATGGAAGGGGCTGAAAGGTGTTTCTGGGGAGGGATGTAGAAGCTCAAACCCAGCCGTACGGAAGATGACAGTGAGTATGTTTAATTAGGTAGAGCCCAAAACAGTCAGGATCCAAAACACTGACTTAAAATTCCAATCAAATGGTATATTGAAAAAGACAGGTACAATATTCCAGTAAGACGTACAAAGTAACCGGCTGCAGTTTGTGGATTAAAACTTTTAAAGTAGGAACTTCAAAACTCAGAGGCAGCCGGTCCGGGAGCAGTAGCTGAGGCAAGTAAGAAAAAAAACCAGGCTACTCACAGTTTCCTTTCAGGAATTGATACCTGAACTTCCTGGGGATGTCCGTGGCAAAGACTCAGCGCAGCGTAAAGCCAATGGAGAGCTCCACTGAAGCCAGGCTCAGGAGTTCCCAAGTTTATCTGGGGAATCAAGACGCTGGGGGAAGAGCACAGTTGATTTCTGAGGTCCCTGTGTGTCTTCTGACAGCCTATGCAGCGTAGACCTGAATAAGGCATAGGGAGAACTAAAAAAAAAAATAACTCTGCCCCGGAGGAACAGGCATTTAACAATATTCCCCACACTATGCAATGCCTCAGCCAGCCTTCTTTGTTGGGCACAGTGAGGGATGGAACCCATGAGCCCTGCACCAGTGGTCAGTGTCTTAGCATTGTACTGTGGCTCTGAATTGCATCCGGTTCTCTAATCATGCCTTCCGTACTTTTTATTCATTATGTTAATACATAGGCAGAGAAAAAAGGGACCCCCACACAACTCACAGCTAGCAAGTGTTGTGGAAAAATTTAAACAGCAATCTTTTTTGGTGCTAGAAGCCAGCAAAGAGAGAAGGAATCTGGCTTCTCGCCAAAAACCAGGGCTCATTAGCTATTCAAAATGGCCGCCGGCAAAAATAAACCTCAAAAAGAGTGAATTAAAACCCCCAAAAGCTAAGGAATTAACTTAAAAAGTCAAATGACAAGGTGGGGGGGGGGGGGGGGGTTGCAGGCATGAGAGAAATGCCTAAAATCGCTGAAAAATCAATCCAGTCACCACAGAGTTGCAGACAGCAGTGGGAGAAAGACAGGTTTTGTACTCACAGTACCGAAAGTGCAGAGAAGCCACGGACCGCTGCTGAGAGCACTGCCAGCTGCCTCACCACTAAAATCAGCCCCAGGGACTGGATTTTAGGAGGCTTACCATCCAGCTAAATAGTCTTCTTGACTAGTGCTGGGAAGTCTGCACATCAGCGATCTCTACTGTGACCTGCAGGACACAGGAGCTCAGCTGGAATTCATCCTGGTGCCCAGATAAGTACACTGGCAACTACAGGGTATAATCTCTCCCAGAGAAATCACAAAGAAATAAAGCATCTTAAATTTTTTTGAAGGAGCAAAAAAAAAAAAGCATCCAGATCTGCTGGAGACAGAGAAAAAGTGAGGGAGACCCCTAGGGGTAGGATTATATCAGCAGGCTCCAGCCTATCAGAGCTCTGGTAGAATTCTCTGTCTCCAAGATCTGCTGGCAGGGGTGCATAACCCGTTTGTCTGGACTGGTCTAGCAGTATGAACTGGAAGCTTTGTTGCATAGCGACAGAGAGCCTGTTCCGCCCTGCTTGTTCACATAGAACATGGCTACCTGATTGTCCGTTTGAACTAGGACTGTCTTGTATCTGAGCTGGGCATGAAATACTTGAAGAGAAAGGAAGATTGCTCTGAGTTCCAGGAGTTTGATGTGAAGACAGGCCTCCTGTGGAGTCCAGGTACCCTGGATATAGAGATCATGTAGGTGAGCTCCCCATCCCACCTGAGATGCATCTGTTAGGGTGGCTTGGAATAGGGGTTTCTGGGAAGGAGACCACACAAGAAGGTTTTTGAGCAATTGCCACCATTGGAGGGATGAAATAAGATGGTCTGAGTTTATTTTGTCCGACAGACAACCTGAGGCCTGTGTCCACTGAGTGGATAATGTCCACTGGGCTGCTCGCATGTGGAGGCGAGCATAAGGAACCACATGCACAGTGGATGCCATGTGGCCCAGCAGTTGTAGCATTTCTCGAGCAGTAAGATAAGGTTTGAGCACTGCTTGAGAAGCTAGCTGTATTATGCAAAGACAGCCGGGATGCGGAAGGAAAGCCCTTGTCTGTCTGGTATCCAGATGAGCTCCTATGAACTCTAGGGACTTAGTGGGAGCAAGATTGGATTTTGGGAGGTTTATGACTAGTCCCAAATACTGAAGGATTCACATTGTGCAAAACAAAGCAGTGCTGGCTTCTGGCACAATAGGGGCTCGAATGAGCCAGTTGTCTAAATAGGGGAAGACGAATATTCCCAGAGTGCGGAGAAATGCAGCTACCACAGCCATGTATTTTGTGAATACTCTTGGTGCAGAAGCCAGGCCAAAGGGAAGAACTCTGTACTGGAAGTGCTTTCCTTGAAAAAGGAATCTGAGGAATCTTCTGTGATTTGGATGGATGAGAATATGAGTATACGCATCCTTGAGATCTACAGAACAAAGCCAATTCTGACTTTGAAGTTATGGCAGCAGAGTTCCTAGAGAGACCATTTTGAACTTCTCTCAGAACAGATATTTGTTCAATTCTCTGAGGTCTAAAATGGGCCTGTATCCTCCTGTTTTCTTTGGAATAAGAAAATAGGGGGAGTAGAACCCTATACCCTGTTGCGGAATGGGTACTTCCTCTATTGTTCCTTGTGCAAGGAGTGTTGTGACTTCTTGACCTAAGAGACTGTCGAGAGAGGTCTGAGAATTGAACTGTCTTACCATTGTAGGAGGAGGCATGCTGTGAAAATGAAGCTTGTACCCCTTTCGTACAATGGACAGAGTCCAATTTTCTGCTGTTATTTGGTACCATCTGTGGGCAAAATGACATAACCTGCCTGGGATGTCCAATGGTTCTGGACCCTTAAGGGGCAGGGAAGGCGAAGTTCTCTAGAGAGGAGTCAAAGCCCCTGAGGAGGCTGAGCCTGCTGAGCTGGTTGAGGTTTTACCGCTTTTGGTTTCTTTTGTTTTCTAGGTTGTTGCTGTTGTCCCTTTTGGGCAGGCTGACCTGGATGGTGTCCCTGTTGGGTATAGGAAGGATAAAACTTTTTTTTCTTATTGAAAAATGTTTTTTTAGAGGATCTTTTCCATGCAGGATCGGCTGTAGATTTGGACAATCTATCCAAAGTGATATTGTCTGCATCTATCTCATTAGCCTTCTCCTGCCAATTCTTGCCAAAGAGATTTTCTCCTGTGCAAGGAATGTTTCCTAATTTATCCTGTACCCAAATTTCCAAGTCAGATGCCTGAAGCCAGGCAATCTGACGTGCACCAATGGCAATAGCAGAGGTTCTGCTTATGCACTCAAAACAGTCAAAAGCTGCACGATTTACAAACTTGGAAACATCCTGGGCATGTTTGACAAGAGTAAGATAGTCCTGTCTTTTGTCATCAGGAAGAAGGGGGCTCATAAGCTCCAAGTCTCCTGTAACCTCTTTAAGGAACATTCCCATATACAAGATATAGGAACTGATCCTAGCTGAGAGCATGGAAGCTTGAAAGCATTGATGCCCAAAGGCATTGAGAGTCCTGCATTCACGACCTGGAGGATTGGATGTATGTCTCTTTGCACTTTTGATTCTACGCATGGCTGATTCCACTACCATTGAATGGTGTGGTAATTGAGTTTTTTGAAAGCCAGGACAAGGTGGAACTCGATATATAGTATCGAGTCTCCGAGAATGAGGAGATGTGGTTAGAGGTGTTTCCCACATTCTTAGCATAAGATCATGTAAGATCTCATGAATAGGCAGAGTAGCTGCCTCTTTGGGAGCCTTAGGGTATTGGAGAGTCTCCAACTCCTTTGCCCTAGGCTCTTTTTCAGGAGCTACTGTGATGGAAAGGCCTCTGGCCACATCATGGATAAAATCCTGAAAGGACCTATCCTCTGGCGGAGACATTCTGCGCTGAGGAGAAGAGGAATCCTCTGGGAGAAGTACTCTTGTATCGGCAGAGTCTTCAGAGTCATCAGACTCAAAGGATTAAAAATACCTCCGATTCCGGTGATTGTGCAGCGCACGGTACCGGTATCGATCGAAGACGGTATCGGGTTGCTCCAGTACCGATCTGTTGATGCTGGAGACAGACGCATGACCTGGTATGGGTGGCATACCCATCGACGTCGATGCCGTCGGTACCGGACCGGTATCTGTTGAGGTATCTGAAACGATTTCAATGTGAGAAGAGCCGCTAGACTGCATTCGATAGCAAGAAATCTCTGGTCTATCGACGCTGACGATGCTTGGGTGTCGGTACTAGTAGAAGCGGCCAGAACCCCAGAGCATGGCGCCAGTAGTTCTGCTGAGGTTGAGGCCTCGAACATCCTGGAGCCCCGTTGATACTTTGGAAGCCGAAGTCTCCTGCCGGGGCAGTTCTGCCGGTGAAAATTCCTCAAGGGCAACGCCAGTGGCATCTCGATACTTAGAAGGAGATCTACCCTTTGAGGACCGGCTAGAAACATAGAAACATGATGACAGAAAAAGACCACAAGGCCCATCTAGTCTGTCCTTCCATAACAACAACTACAACAGTCCACTTTCTACCTTTAGAGATCCTCTGTGTTGGTCCCATGCTTTTTTGAATTCAGTTACTGTCCTCATCTCTACCACCTCCACTGGGAGACTATTCCACGGATCCACTACTCTTTCCGTAAAGAAATATTTCTGCATATCACTCCTGAATCTATCTCCCTTCACCCTCATCCCATGTCCCCTCGTCGCAGAACTTGCTTTCAATTGAAAGAGGCTCTCTCCCTGAACATTTATGCCACGGAGGTATTTAAACATCTCAATCATATCACCTCTATCCCGCCTTTCCTCTAAGGTGTACATATTAAGATCCTTAAGTCTGTCCTCATATGCTTTATAATGAAGCCCATTAATCATTTTAGTAGCAACCCTCTGCACCGACTCCATCCTGTTCACATCCTTTTGAAGGTGCGGTCTCCAGAATTGCACACCATACTCCAAATGAGGTCGCACCAAAGACTTATACAGAGGCATTATCACCTCCTTTTTTCTGCTAGCCATTCCTCTCCGTATGCACCCAAGCATCCTTCTAGCTTTTGCCGTCGCCTTTTCTACCTGTTTAGCTACTTTAAGATCATCAGACACAACCACGCCTAGGTCCCGCTCTTCTTTAGTGGACAAAAGTACTTCACCTCCTATACTGTATTGCTCCCTTGGATTGCTGCAGCCCAAATGCATGACCTTACATTTTTTAACATTAAATCCCAGCTGCCAAATTCTAGACCATTCTTCAAGCTTAGCTAGATCCCTCCTCATGTTATCTACACCTTCCTGGGTGTCTACTCTATTACAGATTTTGGTATCATCCGCAAAGAGGCAAACCTTACCCGACAGCCCTTCCGCTATATCACTAACAAAGATGTTAAAAAGAATCGAACCAAGGACAGATCCCTGGGGCACACCACTGGTAACATCCTTCTCCTCAGAGTGAGCTCCATTTACTTGTACTCTTTGTCGCCTCCCACCCAACCAATTTCTAACCCAAGCAGTAACTTTAGGGTCCATCCCTAGGGTGCTCAGTTTGTTTATAAGTCGCCTGTGAGGAACAGTGTCAAAGGCTTTACTGAAATCTAAATACACCACATCTAGAGCTCTCCCTTGGTCCAACTCCCTGGTCACCCAGTCAAAGAAATCGATCAGATTTGTCTGACAAGACCTGCCTCTGGTGAATCCATGCTGCCTCGGATCCTGTAATCCGCCGGACTCCAGAAACCTCACTATTTTCTCTTTCAGCAGCGTTTCCAATAATTTACTCACCACCGAAGTTAAACTAACCGGCCTGTAGTTTTCAACCACATCCTTACTTCCGCTTTTGTGTAAAGGCACCACATGAGCCTCTCTCCAGTCCTTTGGCACCACTCCCAACTCCAACGAGGCATTGAAAAGGTCAGTCAGTGGAGTTGATAGAACGTCCCCAAGTTCCCTCAGTATTCTAGGGTGTATCCCATCCGGTCCCATCGCTTTGTCTACTTTAAGTTGAGCTAGTTTCTCACGAACACAGTCTTCTGAAAATTGTTCAAGATGTCCCTCGCTTCTGTTCTTATTTGTGGGTGTTTTCTGAGGTCCTGCTCCTGGTTCTTCATCTGTGAACACAGAACAAAAATATTTGTTAAGCAATTCCGCTTTATCCTTATCAGCTTCTACATATTCCCCCCCTGCACTCTTGAGTCTGACAATACCACTTTTGCCCTTCCTCTTCTCACTAATATATCTGAAAAATGTCTTATCCCCCCATTTTATTGCATTGGCTATTTCCTCCTCCTTTTGAATCTTTGCCTTCTTGACTACTTTGCTAGCTTCTCTAAGTTTTTCCAAATACAGATGCCTGTCTTCCTCTCTCTGTGATCTCTTGTATTTCATGAAGGCCTCCCTCTTTTTCTTCACTTTTTCAGCTACTTCCTTCGAAAACCATAGTGGTCTCCTTTTCCTTTTGCCTTTATTTACCATTTTAACAAAAAGGTTGGTTGCCTTTAAAATACCCCCTTTCAGTTTTGCCCACTGTTTTTCTACATCCCCCAGCTGTTCCCATCCCACTAACGACTCCCTGAGGTATTGGCCCATCTTCGCAAAGTTAGTCTTCCTAAAGTCTAAGATCTTCACCTTGGAATGGATTCTAACAGCCCTAGTCCTAATACTGAACCACACCATCTGGTGGTCACTGGATGAAAAATGATCTCCCACTACAACATCAGAAACACTCTCACCATTGGTAAGCACCAAGTCCAGTATGGCCCCTTCACGTGTGGGGTCTGTTACCAATTGCCTGAATAGTTCTCCCTGTAGAGAATCCAGGATCTCCTTACTTCTAGATGATACTGCAGCAGGAATGTGCCAATCAACATCTGGCATATTGAAATCTCCTAGCAGTAGCACTTCCCCTTTCCTAGCAATGCTGCGTATGTCTTCAATTAACTCTCTGTCCACCTCTTCCTCTTGTGAGGGAGGTCTGTATATCACACCAATGCAAATAGATTTCTCTTTCCCTCTTTCTAGTTTAACCCACAATGCCTCCTCTCTCCCTTTTAAGCTCTGTAATTCCAAAGCTTTAATAGTAGTTTTTACATATAGTGCTACTCCTCCTCCCCTTCTTCCTACCCTGTCCTTTCTGAATAAAGTATAGCCAGGTATAGTTACATCCCAGTCATGGTTTTCTGTGAACCATGTTTCTGTAACTGCCACTAAATCCAAGTCAGCCACTCCCACCAAAGCTTCAACTTCAGGGATCTTATTTCCCATGCTACGGGCATTAATACACACTGCTTTCCATGTGTTACCCCTGTTACCCATTTCCATAAAGGTATTTAATGTATCACCTACCTGGGGGCTTTCACTTACCTGGGGGCTTTCTTCACCCATCCCCAACGAATCTAGTTTAAAGCCCTCTTCAGTAGATTAGCCAGTCTACTACCAAAGATGCGTTGACCTTTCTTGGACAGATGGATGCCATCTCTGCTCTGCATCCCTTGGAACAGCATCCCATGGTCTAGGAAACCAAAACGCTCTTGAAGACACCATCCACGCAGCCATGCATTCATCTCCAGGATGCGAGCCTCTCTGCCTTGGCCTTTACCCTCAACAGGGAGGATTGAAGAGAACACCACCTGTGCACCTACCTGCTTCACCCTCTGTCCCAGAGCCATGAAGTCACTTTTGATACGTTCCGAGGTATACCTGGCAGTATCATTTGTTCCAACATGGATTAGCAACATTGGGTAATAGTCAGTGGGCTTGATGAGTCTCGGCAAACTCTCCGTAACATCTTGGATCTTGGCACCAGGCAGACAGCACACCTCTCTGGACATCAAGTCTGGTCGGCAGATGGACGCCTCAGTACCCCTCAGAAGAGAGTCTCCAACAACCACTACCCTTCGTTTCCTTCTGGTCACTGATTCCGCAACTATGGGGTACTTGAACTCTGGTTCTTCCCTTTCCAGGGATGCTTTCACCTCCTCCACTTCCAGGGCTGCATAATGGTTCTTCAATTCAAGGGCTGGAGAAGTTGGATTGGTGATTTTGCAGGCTCTGGTGACTGTTGTCCAACCATCGACATTCTGTTGGCACCCATCTTCTCCTGTGCTGGAAAGCCTGGTTGCTGCAAGAAGCATCTCATCAATGTACTTCTCACTGTCTTGAATGCTCCTCAGCCTCGCCACCTCCTCTCTGAGTTCCTCCACTTGTTTCCTCAGAGCTTCAGCATGCAGGCACCCTGCACATGGAACCGGTTCTTCATCTGGCATTAGGACCTCTGTCTGGACCAAGACAGAAGCTGTAACGGGGGCAACAGCTTTAGCAATACGATTTTTCCCAGCCATTGTTCTGTTTGTGGAGCTTAGGTATCTGTTAAAGCAAAAGAGAGAGATCTACCAAGTACCAGCTGCTTTCGCAGCTGTCCTTTCAGAGAAAAAGCAGTTAAATCTCTTTAATTATATTCAATATGTGCTGGTCCAATTCACTGTGATTTGCTAAAGGGGGAGGTGCCCTATAAAGCAAGACTGCTCACTAGGGGTGGGTGGGAGCCGGGGTGGGTAGGGAGGGAACTAATACCTGATTAGGTGTTAGCAGTTTCTGAATCTGAGGAGGTTACAGAGTTCAGCAACCTACTGTGCTCCAGTAAAGTTCCCCTAAAACAGCAAAAATGTAAGTAACCTTGCTTTTAAAAAGTACACACAAAACCCTTTTAAGAGCTCCCAGTCAGAGAGCTAGTAATGTAATAAAAAAACCAAACAAAGAAACCCTCAAATCCTTACTGTTTGATGTGTGGAGCCCTGGTTAAGAAAGCCTCAAAAGGGCGGGCAGGGCACAGGAGCCTTTTATGCAGGCTTCAACTGCACTCAGGAAACAGGCCCACTAACACCTGATTAGGTGTTAGCAGTTTCTGAATCTGAGGAGGTTACAGAGTTCAGCAACCTACTGTGCTCCAGTAAAGTTCCCCTAAAACAGCAAAAATGTAAGTAACCTTGCTTTTAAAAAGTACACACAAAACCCTTTTAAGAGCTCCCAGTCAGAGAGCTAGTAATGTAATAAAAAAACCAAACAAAGAAACCCTCAAATCCTTACTGTTTGATGTGTGGAGCCCTGGTTAAGAAAGCCTGGTTAAGAAAGCTAGATTTATGTTTAGCTATCTGAGATCCATGGGAGGAAGATGAGGCCCTGGAGGACGTCGATGCAACAGACACCGCGTCTGATGGAAAAAGGGTGCTAAGCTTTGCAGTGCGATTCTGCTGACCCCTTTTTGACGTCACTCCACAGGAGAGGTACTCCAAAGTAGAGTGGTCAGGACCTAAACATTTGAGACACCAATCATGGGTGTCGGTGACGGAGATGGTACTGTCACACTTAGAACATTTTTTAAAACCAGATGTTGGTTTTTCCATTTTTAAGGAAAAATTGGGCCTAGTGCCCAAAATGGCGCCTAGCACCAAGGAAAAAAGTTTCTGAAGTAAAATAGCTCAGAAACAATAGTTTTGTTTTGTTTTTTTAAGAAGAAAGAAGAACGAACCGGCGGTACCGGTATAGCGTCAAGGGAAGGCAGACGCGACTACAAAAAACAAAGATTAAAGACAAAGTTTTTCTGCAGTGACAGGGTATGGGACCTGTCAGCTCCGCGGAAAACGAAGAACTGGAGAGGGACAGTTGGAAAGGCGGGAAGGCAGCACACAGGTGCTGTGGGATGCTCCCAAAAGCTTTCCTATTGGACGCTAGGGAGCGTTCCCACACAGGCTCTGTCGTTACGGACGATACCCATATGTGAACACTACATTCCTGCTTGTTCCTGGAGATACTGCTTTGAGGGACATACCCTGCCTGATTGCAAAGGAAAAGAGGTTGAGTGTCTCCTGACATAGGAGATGGGACCCTGTACCTCCCTGTTTGTTCATGTAGAACATTGCTATCTGATTGTCGGTATGCACCAAGACAGATTGATGTCAGAGAACATGACAGAAGGTTTGAAGAGCTAGGCGAATCGCCTGAAGCTCTAAGAGGTTGATTTGGTGCATACTCTCCTGAGGAGACCACAACCCCTGAGTGCATGATCCCTGGCAATGGGCTCCCCAGCTCAGCTAGGAGGCATCTGTCAGCCCTCTTGTGTGCGAGGGAGGCTGAAAAGGCACTCCCTCGAGCAGGTTGGGTGGCTGAAGCCACCACGCCAACGACTTCATCAGTCATTTGGACACTCTGATCCTGTCTTGGAGTCATCCTGTGGCTTGTGTCCACTGATCTCTGAGGCACCACTGAGCTGTTCTCATGTGGAGAAGGGCATTTTGGGTTACATGTACCATAGAGGCCATGTGGCCCAGGAGACGTAGAAAGTGTCTCGCTGAGATCTGAGAATTGAGGCTGACCTGGTGCACCAGTGCCCGAAGCCTCTGTGCCCTGTCCTCTGGCAGGTAAGCTCTTACCCGAAGGGTGTCTAGCCTTGCTCCTATGAACTCTAAGTTTTGAGTGGGGAGCAAATTGGACTTTGCTTGATTTATGACAAAGCCTAGATGCTGTAGCATGTTGATAGTGTGAGCTGTGGCCTGTTGGGCCTCCTGAGGCAACTGGGCCCTGATGAGCCAGTTGTCCAGGTAAGGGAAGACAAAAATCCCTTGGTTCCTGAGGAAGGCCGCCACTACCGCCAGGCATTTGGTAAACACTCTGAGAGCAGAGGCTAGGCCAAATGGAAGTACTCTGTACTGAAAATTGTTTCCTCCCACTACAAATCTGAGATATTGTCTGTGGTCTGGATGTATGAGGATGTGCGTGTAGGCATCCTTCAGGTCTAAGGAGCATAGCCAATCTCCCTGGTGGAGGTAAGGCAGCAAGTGGAGTGGAGTAGTGGCCTAGTGGTTGGGGCAAGGTACTTCAGGCTGGAAGGTCAGGGGTTCAAATCCCACTAGAGGACAGCAACCTTGGGCCAGAAGGACTGGGGTTTCTAGTCCCACGGGTGCTCCTTGTGGTCTTGGGCAAGCCACTTAACCCTCCATAGCCCATGTTCCCTGTAAAATAGTTATCTCCAAGTTATAATGCCCTGTTAAATGTAATTTCAGTTTGTTCAATGTAAACCGCACTGATGCAGAATAGCGCAGTATATAAGAGAATGTAAATAAAATAAATAAATAAATAAATAAAATAAATATTTCAAGGGAAAGCATCTTGAACTTTTCCCTCACCAGGAACTTGTTTAAGTTTCGCAGGTCGAGGATGGGTCTGAGGCCCCCTGTTCTCTTCGGTATCAGAAAATACCTGGAGTAGAAGCCTTGTCCCTGCAGGTGGTGGGGCACCGGTTCCACCGCCTGATCCTCTAGAAGACTGGTCAGCTCCTGCAAGAGGAGGTCCCTGTGTAGAGGAGTCTGAGAGGCTGTCCTGGAAAGAAGGAGGGAGATACCTGGTTGAAGTGGAGCAAATAGCCCCTTTGGACTATTTGAAGGAACCAGGTATCTGTGGTGATTGTTGGCCACCTGTGGGCATACAGGCTCAGCCTTCCTCCTGTGCAGGCCTTCACCCCTGGTTGGAGAGAGACTATGCTTTGGCAGTCAAAACCCCCCTCCTGGCTGGGTTGGAGCCAGAGCTGGAGGCTTGGGGGTCTTCTGCTTACGTGGGCCATGCCCCTGTCCCTGGGCCTGCTGCCCCTGTGGGAGAGCTGGGGTGGCCTGGTGAATGGGGTAGTTGTGGTAAGCAGCACCCTTCCTCGGGGAAAATTTTACCCGAGCCCTTCTTTTTAGAAGGGGCAGAAGTCTTCTTGGAGAGTCTTGTCCGGGTCAAGTACTCTTACTCGAGTTCAGCAGCCTTCTCAGTCATGGGTTTGCCAAAGAGGTTGTCACCCCGGCAAGAAACATCGACCAACTTGTCCTGAACCCATGGCTCCAGGTTTGATGACATTAGCCAAGCCTGACGGCGGGCACCGATGCTGGCTGCGGCTACTCGGGCTGAGGCCTCGAAGCCGTCATAGGCTGCTCGAGACCTAAACTTCGAGCACTCCCGGATCCCAGTGGACAAGTTCTTGAAACGCTGCAAGGGTTCCTCAGAGAGACCAGCTGAGAACCCGGCAATCTCCTTCTCCAGGTCCCGCAAGTACATGCCCATGTACAGCTGGTATTTTTGGACTCGGCATGACAGCATCGAGCCCTGGTAGCACTTTCTGCTGAGGGCATCCAGGTTCTGGGCTTCCCTGCCAGGAGGCACCGAGGAGTGCGTTTTTTGGCTCTTGAGCCTGTGCATGGCCGATTCCACAACCATGGAGTTGTGTGGCAGTGGCTTTTTGGAACCCAGGGCTCTTGCGGATTCGATAGATGGAATTGACCCGCTTGCTGAGAACCGGCATCGAGGCCGGTGACTTCCACATGTGGAGCATCAGCCGTTTCAACATCGGAGGAACTGGTACTGTAAGGGCTTCCCGAGGGGGAAAGTCATACTGGAGGGCTTTGAGCTCCTCGGCTCGAGTCTCCTCCTCCGTATCCGCCGGGAATGCCAAAGCCTTGGCCATGTCCCTGACGAAGTCTGAGAAATGGGTATCCTCTGGGGGGGGGGGGACCTTCTCCAAGGCTCGGAACCCGGCGTGTCCGATGGGACATACCGAGTCCGGTTGGTGTCCGGAGACGACTCATCTTCTGTTTCCCATGCCGAGTCCTCCGAGGAGGAATCGATGTGCTCCAGCCGTGAGGGCTTCGGTCTCGACTGCCCCAATGCCGAGGGCACCGGCGTTTATGACCTTGATCCCAAATGGGAGGTCGAGGGAGACCTCGGCCGAGGATCAACTGGAGTCCAAATAGTCTCGATGATCGGCTCAGCCTCCAGGGTCGACTTGGACGTCGGGGTCCCGGTGGTCAGGGTGGATGGACCGGTGAGACCGGCCATCAGTGCCCACTGCTGCTACATGAAGGCAGACATGCTGCGCTCCAGGACCGCCATTCTGAGACTGAGCTCAGAAGGTTCCTCAGCCTCCGGGCCGGGTCCTGATGCCGGTTCTCCCAGAGGAGAGTCAACGAGGACAACAGCAGTTACCTTCCTCGGTGTTTCTGGCTCCGTGCAAGGTACCTTTTGCAGGCTGCTCCGACTCCGAGGACCCGGGGCAGCGGTCAGGACTCCGCGACCTGGCCCATGAGGATCCAGGCTGATCAGAGGCATCCAACGACGCCACCCTCGCAGGTTTCTCCAGTGTTCCCATGAGGGAGACCCCTGCTCAGAGTACCCCTGACGATGCTCAGAGTCAGACAGCTCCCGAAACATCGAGGCTTCTGAAGAGGTCCGGACCCGGGTGGATGCGGACTTGGAGAAAATACTTTCACGCTGCTGCTGCCTACTTCTAAGTGCTTTGGAAGACATCTTGCCCCATGGGCCCCAGACCTTCGGGTCATGGTCGGGCCTGAGGCAGCTGAGACAGCAGTCGTGTGTGTCGGTGAGTGACATTCATTTTTTACACTGATCACACTTTTTAAACCCGCTGGCAGCCATCAGGGGAAAAAGGGCCCCTGTAAGGTCAAACGAGCGGGCTGCCAGTGAAAAAGAAAAAAGCGCGAACGCTAGTAACTAAGGACAAAAAACGAAAAAGAATGACCGGACTTGATACCGGTGTACCGAACCGAGGTGGGAAGGGGAACCGGCGTCGAACCGGGCTGAAGAAGAGAATCTTCAATAGTTCTGACGCACTCTTTCCATGAGGGAAGTTGGACTACGTTCGTTGGGCTCCGCGGAAAAAGCGAGACTGAGCAAGATGGCACCCTTGGGCAGGAAGGGGACCGCGCATGCGTGATGCAATCCCAAAGGCTTTCTTTGAAAGCTGGGGGATTGCTCCGCACGAGGGCTCCATCGGCGCCGAAGTCACCCATATGTGAGGCTGACTTCCTGCTTGTTCCTGGAGAACTAATATTACTTGAAAAGAAATACAGAGATCTGCGGCTGCTTACTCCACCAACATGGCAGGATGACAAGAAGAGGCTACTGCTGAAAAAAAGCTGTATGATCTGCTACATAGTGTTTGCAAAGAAATACACATGGGGCAGTGCATGCATGTGGCAAAAGGTTTTGTGGGACTTTTTGCTCTTGGTACTAAGTGATGTGTAGCACATTACTCTGCTAATGCTATCCCTTCAATAAAGCATGATGGTGGTAACATTATGTTATGGAGAAACTCTGCAACAATGAGAACAAAGTCTTTATAAGATCAAGGGAGAGAGGGATGGTGCAAAATGAAGGCAGATTCTGGAGGAAAACCTGTTCCAATCTGCCACAGAACTGGGACTGGGGAGATTCAACTTTCAGCAGAACAATGATTCTAAGCATAAAGCAGCAGCAACTTTGGAGTGACTCAGCAATAAAAAGGACATCCTCAAATGGTCCACACCTGAATAAAATAGAAAATGTGTGGTGGGACATTTTCTTCCTGAGGGAAAGAAGCCTTTCTGAGTAAGTGAACATTAGTTTGTTGGCAAACTTGGTGACTCGGTTTGGTATAGAGAAAAAATTGCTGGTTTATTTGAAAAGCCAATTTTTTATTTCATTAAAAAAGTAAACATAGTTATCAATTAATTTCTGGTAAGTTGTAGGTAGGCCCTAATACCCTTAAAAGAAAACAAGGCAAATAATCTCTTTTCCCACTCAGGACAGGTACATCTCTTAATTTTATAGTTAGTTAACCCAAAAAAAAGAGAGAGTGTGAAATCTGACACCACTGTGTATTTGTAGTAAGTGATCAACCCTTATTAGCAGTTCATTGTAAATCAAACAAAAAATAAAATAAAGGCTTTTCCGAAAGGATGGGCTCCACCTTAACCAGTATGGAACTAGGCTACTGACATTAACCTTTAAAAAAGATATACAGCAGCTTTTAAACTACATCATAGGGGAAAGCTGATAGTCGCCCAAGAGCGCATGGTTCAGCCTTGTAGGACAGTAGCAAAAGAGGGAAGTTAGGACATCCCAATAAAAAGGTTCCAATAAAGATAAAAGTAACCCAGATGCTGTCACATACAGAGCAGACAAAGCCAAATTACCCTTATCAACTGATTAACGATTAATATGAATAAAATACAACCTCTAAAATGCCTGTATGAAAAGCTAGAAGTCTAAAAATGAAAATGGAAGAGTTAGACTATATGGCACTAAATGAAAGGTTAGATATAATTGGCATCTCCGAGACCTGGTAGTAGGGCAACCAATGGGACACTGTGATACCTGCGTACAAACTATATCGCAATGATAGGGTAGATCAAATTGGTGGAAGGATTGTGCTCTTTGTTAGAGAGGGCATTGAGTCACACAGGATTAAAGTTTTGCAGAAAACAAAATACAGTGTAGAATCACTATGAATAGAAATTCCATGTAAAAAGGGGAAGAAATGGCAGTGGGAATGTACTTACCGACCGCCAGGTCAGAATGAACAGATGGATGATAAAATGCTAAAAGAAATCAGAAAAGCTAATAAAAGTTACAAGCAGTAATAATGGGTGATTTCAATTACCCTGATATTGACTGGATCAATGTCTCAGCAGACATGCTAGGGAGATAACGTTTCTAGATGAAATAAATGACTGCTTCTTGGAGCAGTTGGTTCATGAACTGACAAGAGGGGAAACTATTTTGGACCTAGTCCTTAGTGAAAGAGATAAAAGTGTTGGAGCCACTTGGCAACGGTGATCATAGCATGATCATATTTGATTTAATAAATGGAGGGTGGATGGCAAGGAAATCCAGAATGCTACCTTTTAACTTTCAAAAGGGAGACTATGATAAAATGAGGAAAATAATTAAGAAAAAACTAAAAGGAGCAGCTACAAAGGTTAAAGATTTACCTCAAGCATGGGCATTGTTTAAAAATACTATCTTGGAAGCCCAGGCCAGATGTATTCCACACTTTAAGAATAGTGGAAGGAAGGCCAAAAAACTGCTAGCATGGTTTAAAGGTCAGAGATGCTGTTGTAGCCAAAACAGCATCTTTCAGGAAATGGAAAAAGGAGCTAAATGACAAAAATGGGAAGCAACATAAGCACTGGCAAGTTAAATGCAAAGCATTAATAAGGAAAGCAAAGAGAGAATTTGAAAGAAAGCTTGCATATGGAAGCAAAAATGCATAATAAAAACTTTTTCAAGTACATTTGTAGCAAAAAAAGCTGAGAGAGGGAGTTGGACCATTAGTTGACAGAGGGGTAAAAGGGGGCACTAAGGGAGGACAAGGTCATAGTGGAGAGACTGGATGAATTCTTTGCTTTGGTCTTTACTGAAAATGATGTAGAGAAGTTACCCATGCTTGAAATGGTATTTAAAGGTGATGTATCGGAAGAATTGAGAGAAATATCGATAAACCGGGAAGCTGTATTACAACTATTTGATAAATTGAAGAGTAGCAAATCATCTGGACCAGATGGTATACATCTAGGGTGTTGAAAGAACTGAAATATGAGCTTGCAGACCTAATATTAATAAACTGTAAACAATCATTAAAATCATCTGTAGTACCTGGAGAATGGTCAATGTAATGCCAATTTTTAAAAATGGTTCTAGAGGAATTACAGATCAGTAGCCTGATGTCAGTACTGAGCAAAATGGTGGAAACTTATAAAGAATAACATTTCTGAACATGTAGATAGTCATGGCTTGATGGGAGAAAGCCAACCTGGATTAGCCAAGGAAAGTCTTGTCTTACTAATCTGTTATATTTTTTTTGAAGGTGTGAACAAACAGGTAGACGAGCCAGTCGATATAGTGTATCTGCATTTTCAGCAAGCCTCTGACAAGGTCCCTCATGAGAGATTCTTGGCGAAATTAAATAGTCATGAGATAGGAGGCATGCCTCTGACACTGACGGAAACCAAATCCCTGGTGGCCCGTTGTCCTGAACCTCCCTTTTTTATGATGGAGCGGGAGTGTTGCAGACACGCTCCACCCCCCCTCCCCGTGCCACCATCTTGTAAAAGTGGTGGCGCCTAGCCCAACATGGTGCATTCTGGGATGCACCAGCAGGATGAGACTGCCATCAAAGATATTTTCTACCGTATATGGCAGTCTGACCCTACATAGAGCATCCCAAGATGCACGTTCAGGGCCAGGTGCTGCCATTTTTCAAGATGGTGGTGGGAGTGCATGGGCAATGCTTCCACTACATCATTAAGGTACTGGGTGGGAGGATCAGGGCAGGTGGGCCACCAGGGATTTGGTTTCTGTCAGAAGCACTGGCCCCCAGACAATATTTTGATGGCATTGGGGGCATTCCCCGATGCCTGGATCATCTGAGGTGAAGTGTCAAACTTCCCCTCAGAGGATCCTGTTTCTCTGGGAGAGCATGCCAGACTTGCACAGATTTCTGTGCACGTTTGGCTTGCTCTCCCAGTATAACGCTGACATTTGCACCACAGTTTAAAACTGGCTAATTTGTATATGTGCCTCTTTTCTGCATGCCGGTGCTGAAGTTGCACGTTGCATAGAGGCATATATAGTAATAGCGCATGACTTCAGAGCCGGCTTTCTGCATCAGCCCCAAGGTGCTTACAAAAATAATTAAGATAGACATAGAATTCTGAGTAAACAATGTGGATGAGGAACCACACAGCCTGACATGTTCGCTTGATTGGAACCAATGGATTTGCTTATGCAGAACTCTTGAACATAATTTATACCCTAAAATAAATGTTACAAATAAATTTTGATAAAATTATCATTTTCCATAATTTATGACAAACTGTAAGACATAAAGCATTAGAAGTAGGATCATGCAATTACTGTTAGCAGTTGCTAGCATTTTATGAAATACAGTATATTGTGCTAGAATCATAGTGTTTGCTAGGATAACTGCTATAATAATAAAATATAAAACATTGCCTGGTTGTCCCTATGTACCTATGACATTTAATATTTAATGAAAGTAATATGAAACAGCTGGTATTTCAACATTTCCTATTATTAAAGTCCGAGATGACCAAAAAAAAAAAGGCTATATTGCTTACCTCTAATGGGGTTTTCTCAAGAGACAGTAGGATAAATCGGCCACACAAGTTGGTGACGTCAATTGGCAACGCCAGCATCGAAGAGCTCTCTCAGAGCTCATAAAGTAGAAAGACTAGGGGACATGCAATGAAGCTACAGTGTAACCCGTTTAAGACATATAAGAGAATATTTTTTCACTCAATGTGTAATCAAACTCTGAAATTCATTACTGGAGGATGCTGTTGGTGTAGCTGGGTTTAAAAAAAGGTTTGGACAAGTTCCTGGAGGAAAGATCCATATACCATTATTAAAGAGGACTCAGGTAATCCATTACTTGCCCCAGTACAAGCATTATGGAATGTGCTAGGTACTTGTGACCTGGATGGGCCACTCTTGGAAAAGGGATACGGGGCTTGATGGACCTTGGTCTGACCCAGTATGGTATTTCTTATGTTCTTAGGTATTTCTGGGCATGGCAGGGGTTCTTGTTCAGCTGCCTCTTTGTGAGCTTCCTCACAATAATGCAAGAGCTTATGATACCACTTCCGAAGGGAGGGAAGCAGGAATGTGTGGGCAGTATATTCTGCAGGCTCCTCTTTACAGGAAAGTAACTTAACGTTCCCCTTCAACAAGCAGGATGAGCCAGACATATGAGTGGTGATCCCTAGCTCAGGGCTGTTTGAAAGAAAGCATCACCAAAAATAAAAAAAATATTGGCTTGCAGTTCAGTTAGATCTTGGAACTAATATCCTAGGCAGAGAACATCGTACCTGAATCAACCTATCTTAAAAGGACTAGAGGGAGAAGCTGGAATAAGCAGCACACTTTTTTAAAAATAGATTGTGCAAAGATAAAGCAATGAGATGTGAGTGAGGAAAGAAGGTGAAATAGTGGTTTTACAGCCTGAAGTTGCACATAATGCAAGGCCGCAGGGCAGGGTCCCAGCGGCCGCTTGTAACCGGGTGTTCGGCCGGTGCGGTGACCCTGGCTCACGGCCGTCGTCATCAAGGGGGCAGAGGCGCGATGACTGGCTCCACCCGCGTGCAGGAGCGCGGTGGAGCCTGGGAAGAGGGAGGCGTTGGGGTTTGAGGAGCCAGGAGTCGGCAACGGTTGACTCGGCTCCTGCGTCTCCTCGGTGACGGTGCCTGCTTTGCTTTGCTTGGAAGCGCGGCCGGCTTGCATAGAAAGGAAGCTAAGGAGGTTGCGCGGGGAGCGGCTACAGAGGCCCATCGTGCGGAATGACAAGGTGCGAAACAGTGGCAGTGGTGGCACTGCAGTGGCAGTTCTGGCCGCCGCAGTGGGAGCTGACCGGAGGCTGATGGAAGGGGCTTGGGGATCGGAGCCGTCGGCGAGTGGCGTGATTTGTCAGGCACGAGCAGGTGGTCTGGGCCGAGAGAATCTGTCAGCTATGGCGGGCAATGTGTTGCTGGGCTTCAGCTTGGACGGGTCTGTTGTGGAGGCCAGCCCGAGGGACAGGGCCAGTGACCGGGAGCCGGGCTGCTCCTTGCATTGCTGCGGCCTTGAATCTCTGACTTGGGGGCCCCAGGACGTTCACGTGAGCGGCAGCGGTTACCCCTCGGAGGTAGGGAAGGGGAGCTCACGATGGGGAAAGAGGAATGCAATGGGAGATGGGAAGGAGCGGTTGAAGTGTGGGACTGTGAACGGCCGCAGGTTCCCTTGCAGTGGGGAGGGCTATTAGGACTTTGCAGCCTTTTGGGTCTGCGTTGTTTCCTCCACCTTGGTTTTCTTTGGTGTTTCTCTTTATGTCTCCACAGGTTGCGATAAGAAATTGGCACGCTGACAGGAGAGTGTAGGAAGCCAATTGCAATCAGAGCGCACAGGACAGGCTGCATCAGTGGACCAAGGAGGGTGGACACTTGATGCTGCATCCATTGGCAGCAGGGGGGCCAAGATAAGGGCAGCAGGTGAGTTGCAGGCGAATCGGGGAAGGTACTGCGACCGAGATCACGGGGTGGAGCGGGGGTACAGCGCGCAAGAAAAGGAGGCATTAGTGTCGGCAGCGCCACTGGTCGGAGTCATCCCCCTCTTCGTCACTGGCTATTCGTCCTCGTCGCTGGGGGCGGATGTTGTTGAGCAAGGGGCGGGAAGCAGTGTGTTAGAGGAGAATTGGCTCGGGAGTAGAGTCCAAAGACTTTGCGCCAAAGGATTCAGAAGTGGCGATATATAGATCTTTCCGCCTTCTAGAAGGCAGACGACGGTCAAGGGAGCGTGCGTTGAAAAGGAAAGAAGACGAGTAGGTGGGATGCGTCAAAAAAAAAAAAAAAAGAGGGGGAGGAGAGCTAGTTGTTGGGGGTCGCACAGGATTAGACCACGCCAGCGAAAGGTAGGACAGGGCAGGTACTGATTGCCCAGGAGGTTGAAGGGGGACAGGGGGGTCGTTCCACTCGGGCAGGAGAGGTGGTGATACAACAGATGGGGGGGGGGGCAGAGGGGCAGACGAATTGTGTGGGAGGTTCGCAAGTCTTCTTGCCCATCTGTGACTGCAAATATCAACCGGTGGACTCAGTCTGCAGGGAGGACACTCGGCAGGAAAGGTGCCGGCCCCTCAAGCACTCAGTGAAGGTTAGCCAGCCTACTATACTAATTCGGGTAGGGGCCTTAAGTCCTGGGCTGCGGCAAGACCCGCAGCGAGGATGCGGGAGCGTCCCAGGCGTGAAATTCGCCTTTGTTGCGGTGCTGTCAACGCATGGTTAGGTATGAGTAGGAGGTCGAGCTGACTTTAGACGGAAGTCCGGCCCCCTTTATAGGTATCATACAAAAAAAAAAAAAAAACTTGGAAATTCTGGAAGATTCATAACTTCGTTTCCGTTGGGCGTGCAGGTGAATGATCGCATATTGTGGAGCGGGGTACGGTTCGTGCTCCTTGTTGATCGGATGGTGGACAGTTTTGATGGGGGAGGTTAGTTCAAAAATGCATGACTATGGGCTGTGCCGTGTCGGTTTGGAGATTTCATACATGCCAGCTAAGGGTGTGGGGGCGGAAGGTAGGCCGGGCAAATGTTGTTCAGGAGTAGATAACGGGTGCGTGGGAGCAGTACCATCAGTGAGGGGTTAGGAGCTATTAAAATGCGTGGCGGATAGGCAGCACGAACTGGATAAGACAGATCGCCCGGGGCTGAGGAGGACCTGTTAGGCGGGGATTTGGAGTTCGCCGAGGGGGGGGATCGTCTCCCTCTTGATAAAGGTCAAGATGGTGGGGCTGGGTGGCGAACGGGTGGGGCTTCATCGTAATTAGCATTGAAGGAAATGCAGGCTCCCTGATGGCGGGGTTGCTGCGGCAGGGGGCGATGTCATCTTCAGGAGGGCGTGAAATGCACTGACGTATGTGGGAATCAAAGGTAGGCGTGCGGAGGTGCGGATCTGGGATGTCTGGGGAAAGACTTTCCACTGCCCTGATGGCCGTGCTAGGCTGGACTGCCAGTCTATTGGTACGGGAATTATGTTAGGAGAGCGTAGCGTGCGGACAGCTCATAGCAAGCTTGGCGTGAAGCCAGCCTAACTTGGAAATAGCCTTCCAGGAATTGTCGCCCAGGTAGGGGCTAGAGAGTTGTGGCTCGATAAGCGCGCAGCCGCAGGGGAGTGTGGGGGAGCGACAATGCAGCAGTGGTCAGAGGAGGGAAGAGGTGTGAGCACGTTTGCCTCGGAATGTGGGGATACGTCTCGGCATATCCCAGAAGGCTCTAATGGGATGGCGGACGTTCTTTCTCGTCCCAAAGGGGGAACGGTGGTGAACCAGAAAGGATGAGGGGCCCCGCAGAAATGATGGACCATTGGCCGGGAGAGATGCAGGAATTACGAGTAGCTACAGGGGTGGGGGCATTCGTGATCAACGCCTCTTGACTCTAGGAGGCTTATTACACAGGGGCTACTGGGGAGGTGCTGCTCTGCCTTACCCGGTGGGGGATATTACAATATGATGCCTCCCTATTCCGGGTGGTGATGCCTGGTATAATTTCGGCACATTCTATATTAGCAGGTCCGTAGCGAACGCCAGCAAAGCTGGGGTGGGTGTCAGTATACAGTGACAGCAGGTACAGGCAAACGAAGGGCTGTTGCGGGTCATCCTAGTGAAATCGGAGACGGACTACAAGGGAAGGGATTTTGGAGGTAGCGGGTGATGGCTGAACTAGGGTTATGCCCAGTGGACACCTTGTGGGGCTTGGGGCGGTTACGACTGCGCGGGAGGGGGAATCTTGACGCATTTTGTAAGTTCAGCTGGGCTGAGGATGCTGCTTTAACATGTAGGAGACGGATGCTTTTTGTAAGTTCAGTGGGCTGAGGATGGTGCTACAGCATGGAGGGGATGGCCCGCGGCAGTTCGCAGCACACTCATCTGACTTTGGGGCAGCGACCAGTGGGGTCGTGGCGGGGTTACCGGACTAAGAGCTACAAGCATCGGCGGATGGGGTGCCAGGGTGTTCGGGCTGGGTTAGGCTTCAGGGAGGCGAGGGGTTAAGTAATTGTTGATGTTAATCGATTGGAGTTCAGATGCGGGACAAAGGCCTAGGGTCGGTTGGCCTATGGGTTATTCCATCGTGGTGGCGGATGGTTAGGGAGAATCGTTGTGGCTGGCGTGGTCGGGATCCAGCGGGGGAGTCGTTTTATGGCTGGGTGAGCGCGGTCGCAGTTGGCTGCAGCTAATACCTTGGCTGGGACACCATGAGCGATCAAGGAGCAGGCCGGCATAGCTCTGGTTATATTTGGGGGGCAACGACAGGGTCGTGGATCGGCCTTCTGTGCAGGTTTCAAGGCGGTATTGATGTGTCGGATATAATGTCAAGGCCTGCTGGCTAAAAAAAAAAAAAAAAGGGGGATTCGGCTGGGCGCCGGTTGGGGTCCGGGCAAGGCAGTTAGCTAAGCAGGCAGTCATGAGTGGAGAGCGAGTGTGCATGGTTGTTAGGGGAGGGAGGGCACGTATCCCCTAGGGGTGTTGAATTGCTTAGCAATGGGTGTTGAATTGCTTAACCCCCCGCCGAAGCACACATTCCAATACCACCTGCCAGTGATTGCTAACTGGTCGCAGCTTTGTTATGGGGGGGGGGGGGCACGGCTTTGGGACATTATTGTCACTAGTACCGGTAGATGGATCCCGGAGGTGTCCGGGGTCCGGAGCTGTAGGCCGTACTGGGGCCGGGGGTGGGTTGCTGACTGCCCTATATTAATGTCCTCTGTGCCAGTGGCGGGATCCCGGAGGTTTCCGGGGTCCGGAGGCTTAGGCTATGCTTGGGCCGGGGGCAAGGTGCCCCCGATCCGGACAACCCCTGGCTGACATCTGCTAATTACATGGCGAGGTTGGGGAAAGGGGATTAGGAAGATTGCCATTGGCATGACTGCGGCAGAAGCGGAGGCAGGGTCACTTTGCTAACAGCATGGCTGGTGAGGCATTGCTCTGCTGTTTGGATTGTTAAGAGGATTATTCTTGGACTGTAATGTTTGGAATGTTATAAAAGTTAATAAAACTGCGACCGGTTATTTTCCCAAGAGCGGTTGTATGTGTGTGTTTTGTACAAAAGGAGGGTGGAACTAAAGGGGGGGGGGAAGGGGTGGAGGGTTAGAGGGGCCCGGAGCACCGTGTCCGAGCTACCTCGGTTAATGCAAGACCGCGGGGCAGGGTCCCGGCGGCTGCTTGTAACCGGGTGTTCGGCTGGTGCGGGGACCCTGGCTCGCGGCCATCGTCATCAAGTGGGCAGAGGTGTGATGACGTTGTGGGCGCCGGTGGCGATGATTGGCTCTACCCGCATGCAGGAGAATGGTGGAGCCTTGGAGGAGGGAGGCGGTGCGGCGTTGGGGGTTGAGGAGCAAAGAGTCGGCAACGGTTGACTCGGCTCCTGCGTCTCCTCCTGACGGTGCCTGCTTCCCTCCCTCCCTCCCTGTGTTAGGGATGTTGGGTGGGGGCTGAAGGGGTGTCGCAGCGGGGGGGGGGGGGAGTGGGATCCCGGAGGTTTCCGGTGTCTGGAGCCTTAGGCTATGCTTGGACCGGGGGCGGGGTGCCCCCGACCCAGACAACCCCTGGCTGACTTTTGCTAATTACATTGCGAGGTCGGGGAAAGGGGATTAGGAAGATTGCCATTGGCATGACTGCGGCAGAAGCGGAGGCAGGGTCACCTTGCTAACAGCATGGCAGGTGAGGCATTGCTCCACTGTTTGGATTGTTAAGAGGATTATTCTTGGACAGTAATGTTTGGTATGTTATAAAAGTTAATAAAGCTGCGACCGGTTATTTTCCAAGAGTAGTTGTATGTGTGTATTTTGTACAAAAGGAGGGTGGAACTAAAGGTTGGGGGGGGGAAGGGGGGATGGTTAGAGGGGCCCAGAGCACCGTGTCCAAGCTACCTCGGTTACCAGATTTTAAGATTTTAGTAATGCCATTTAAGGCAGTTAAACTTATTAGACAACATTCTTTGACTTTAAAAACACTGTTCCCTCTAAGCTGTGTGTGTGCACACATGAAAATATAATACTGTAGTAATTTTAGGTGTTATAAAACAGAAAAAAGAAACTGAACTATTTACATCTGTCTGATATTAGCACAGAGTATGACCACTTAATTTAAATTGGTGCACTGTTCAGTTGGCTGTTTGGTTGCCATCCACAGGATGGTGCTATAATGTTAATCATAAACAGATAAAATTTAATTATGACGATGCTGGGGATGCAGTGGTGTTCAATGACTGCACAGTGGTCCATAGAAAGGCAGCTTTGTGAAAGTTTGTCAACACATATAGCCCCCAGAAGATAGCATCCCCCCACGGACTCAGGGACCACTATTTCTTTCTCACCCTATATATCTCTGCAACCAGAAATACCGATACTTTGTATCTAGTATAAAGTTTGCAGTAAAATCACCCAGTGACCTAAATGTATATACACTAGGGGAGAGAAAAGACAAGGGTATTTAAATACCCCAAAGATATTAAAAGTGAATGAAAAAGAATGCTCTAGCACAGAAGAGTTAGGATTTGGGGTTCATGGAGCAGCCTCCCTGGGAAGGCACATCTTGATCTGTGGGAGAAGACCAATAAGTAGATTGAAGAAAGACAATAATAGGCTCGGGGTAGCACATAAACTTTTTAAATAAATGCAATAGCAGCTGCACTGATTCTGATTAGCCAGTCTGAAAAAAACAGCAGTAATATAACAGGCAGGCACCATTTTTATTTGAGTAAAACATTTTATCAGGTTGATGTTCAGAGCCCTTAGCTGGCTGGCCAGACGGCTAAGGGGACCGACCGCAATATTCAGCGGTGCTGTCTGGATTCTGCCAATGAACATTTCCACAGACTGTCCTGTTACTATTTGGTTAATGCAGGGGCAGTCCATGGGCACAGTAGAGGTGGCACTCAATAGGTCAACATCATTTTCAGTCGCCCTTTTCCGGACAAATAAGGCTGCATGAAAAGCAGACCAAAGTTGCACTACAGATAATGTGCTAACCAGGTAAATGCTGGCACCACTCAGCTTGAATATTCAGCGGAAGCTCCTAACCAATATTTAAGCATCTGCATATCAGCAGTTTTGAAAACTGGACCCCAAAATTTTAAAAGTTATAACAATAATGGCTCATTTCCTGAGTTTTGCTGCCTTGTTATGATTACAATTTTTAATCAATAGTGTCTGCTTACACAGTGGCTCACAGATTTGGTCAGTGGAACTTTTTGCACATAGGGTGGAAATTTTGCACACAAACCACTGGTCCTAAGGAGGAACACTTTAATATATTATCAGTCTATGTGAAATTTAAATTCTCAAGCACAGAAATTGTTAGAGGTTCCTTCCTTGTGTTTTGTGGGGAAGGCTTTTACAAGAAATTGTGATTGTTCGATCATGGGTCCACGACTGTGGGAGTCTTTGCCTGTTGAGAATAGAATGGAAAATAATTTGAAAGATTTCCAGAAAAAAAAGAGAACTTTTTAATTTACAGAATCTTATAGGAGGTGATTTTATTATAGGTCACTTAGGGGGAAAATAAAGTAAGATCTATATTGAGAATATTTTATAGAGACACATAGGCATTTTTGTGTCTTTATAAAATGCTAGGGATAAAGCGGCAGAAATCATGGTGAGAATGAAGTCATGGATATTTACAACAGCTTGTCAGCTGCTGTAAATTGTATGCACGTACAATATGCATGAATATATAAATTTTATAAAGAACACATGCACTTTTTAACACTGCCTGTGCTCCACCCAAACTCCACCCCAAAACATGCTTACACATAGATCTCTTTCAGAGCCATTTATGTTGGTGCTGCCAGATGACCTACCCACTTGTTTGAGTGATTCATCCTGCTTGTCAACAGAGATGCCCACACATGCAAATAAAGACCTTCTAGATCTTTCTGTGCTCTGAGCGAGCTGTTTTGTGTTAGCACCATTGGATGATGTCATTCAATTATGTGGTTGATTCATCCAGCTGATGGATGGAGAATGAAATAACCCTTATTAATAATTTTTACTTAAAATAGATTTTTAACGTGGTTCAATTGCAAACTCACAGAGCCAGGAATTCATTTTTAAAAGATAGGTTTGAATAATTTTCATGTCAGAAGGAAAACCTAATTGCTCAATTCAGTTTTCATCAACCACCAACACTGACTGCCTGAGAATGAAATACCATCAGGTTTCAGGCTGAGTGGGTTGGGCACAGTGGTCTCTGTAATTATAGTCACACTTTGGGGCTTGTCTTTTTCTGAAGAAGTTTTGTTATTTTTAAAATAAAGAGTGAGGAATTGGAGTGGGCAAGGAAGACAACGATTTTCCAATTTCAAAGCCCACAGCTAAAACACAGCACAATTCAAACAGTACCACTGCACTGCTCATTTGCAAAGCAAAACAGGCCTTCTGGAACTTATGATATCTGTAAGCTACAGCTTATCACATACAAACACAGGTAAATGTATGTGCTACAGTCTGCAGATAGCTTGTTTTTGAAATGCTTACAGGTAAGCTGCGAATACTACTCAATGCTATTCTTGGGTATTTAATAATGCCTGCTCCTGAATTAATAAAATGATTAAAATGGTATGAATCAAATTTTTTATCTAAAGGTTTAAAGACTTGAAAGGTTTAATGAAAACATTACCTTAATGCCTTTGGTATCTTCTTCATCAAAGGAACCAATATCAAAGGCATCTGCAGCATTTACTTCTCCCCGAGGAGGAATCAATGGTGGAGGATACTAGAAGATAAAAGTCAAAGCAGTACAAAGATATGCACATTTTAGAATGGGATTATTGGGATTTTAGTTTGCACACATGGGATTAATTTTCTTTTGAATATTGACCTATTAGGAGCCATTTTCCTTTAATTCCCATGTTGCTGAAAGGCGCACAAGTACTTCGAGGGGAGAGTTAATAGCTTGATTTTGGCTATATTAACTATCATGTTTATTCTGATATGTACATTATGCTCTTGAAAGTTATTATATTAAAATTTTATATAAGTATCACTTTCTGATTCTGTGTTTTGACATTAGTCTATTTAATATATTTCTATGCAGGTCACAATAAAACATCTGAAATATACACACAATAATATAATAGTAATAAACCAATAAAAATAATCGCATCAAGAACCACTGCAGAACCCAAGACCATCTGAATTTACCAGATAGCACCTCCAATTATAAGCCAAATGCATGTATGAACAACACGGCCTTAAGATGTTATCTCAATAAGATCAAATCTTAAATCATGTGAAGACCTATAGTTAGAACATTTCATCATGGAGACGTCATAACAGAAAAAAGTCATATGAATGAATGGTTGACTTTTTAATATCCCTTAAAGAAGGCATATCAAGAATGTTTTGTTGGAACAGATGTAGTGCCTGAACAAGACTATGATCTTGCAATAAAGGCATAAGGCAGGCCTTGACAAATTTTCTTGGAATCCAGGAGCCAACAAACATTTAAGAGCTGGCTGCCAAGACCTTGGTCACAGTGCTTGCTTTCCCCCTCCCCCCCCCCCCCCAAAAAAAAAGGTGTATCGCAGTTCCCTTGTTAAGGGCCTGATTTACTGATTTCTCAATTTTCTATGGGAAAAGAAAGCTTAAAACCGTAAGATCAGCAAACTGTCTGGGAGAACTTGGAGTTGGTTGAGAGGTCTCAAACAAAGTTTAAATGACGGGCAGACAATGCTGATGCTTGAGAAATCCCAGACAAAGAAGGAAACCAATCAAAAACACATTCTCCCATTCTTACCTGCTGAGCTGAGGCCCAACAGGTAAGATAACTAAGATAAGATATTTAATTCAATTCCCTCTGTGCTTTATGGTATAATATTTCAAAACAATTTGCAGCAATTAAACTTTTACAGCTCCATCATTTCTGAAAATATGTTAAGATGTTCCCAGGAATATTCTCAGATCATTCATGTCTTAAACAGTATCTGGTCTCACACACTGGTTTATTCAGTGTGTGAAATCAGTCATTTATAGCTTAGCTAATATAAATCAATCCGTTGTAATCAGATGTGAGGTAATGTGCACATCTGTTAGCAAATGGGTTGTTCTTAGGACAGTGACGGCTTTGAAAGGAAATTGTTTAAATAATTTTAAAAAACTATGACATGGTAGTTTTTTTTAAATCATTGCTATAGGATATTATCACTAGTCATGATGCTGCACCCTTGCACAAGACAGCACAGGGGACTAGACTCAAAGCTGCAACGCAGCATTTCAACATAGCTCAGCTGCACATGTATTTTAACATTAATGTTGATTTGTACATGTGTATAGACACATCTAGAATGCACAGCAATGAATGGAAGAGCGGACGAAAAGAAAGAGTCTGTGAAAGAGTATGATAAAAGATCCTATTAAAAAGGACCATAGCCTTGAGTTGGCAACTTCAACATGTTTAAGTATTCAGGATAGTTTTAAGAACTTATTTTTTACCTTTTGTAAATAGACTTGCTGCCAGTCAATTCCTTGGAAAAAAGGATGCTCTTTCACTTCATGTGCACTACAGAAGAAACAAACTTTGATAAGTAGAGATGGAACTAATTTGTGGGGCAATTTTCATACTGTCAGCCTAGTGAAAAGCTCACAATTATTTTTAACCTACACACATTACATTAGCTTTGATTCTGGAGGAGTGATGGATGCAACTTTGGGGTTCGGAAGTATTTTTTTACAGGTGTAGAAGTATGGTTGACATTTTGGGATCAGAAGAGGGGTTTGTGGAGGGCACTGTAGATCAAGAGCAGAGATCCGTTCCCATAAGGGGGATGGATCTATGGCAGTGTGAGGGGAGGAGGTAGATTATATTTTGGGAAGGACAAGTGATTCTTTGTATCATCAAGGAAATGAGCCACTTGATGGATATGCTTTAGAAAAGTTAGCTATAGGCTAATTTTCAGCCACAGCCTGACTAAGTTGTAGCTGAAAATTAGATTGAAAATAGGTCCATAACTGAGCTGCTCAACAGTTCTTTAAAAATTGCAACATGATGACTAAAATAAGCACACAAAATTTTAAATTATCCTGACCTTTTGACAAAAGCAAAAGTTATTTATCTGAAGTTATAAAGTTCACCTATAAAAAATGATCAAGATGGATTCCAACCAAACCTTTGTTAAAAAATCCCAATGTAATCCAAAACTCTCCCTCCAATCAACAAACATGCTCATGTACAGCTGTGGGCAACATTATTGGCACCCTTGCAGTTCAACCCCTTAATGTCCAATATCTCCTAAAAAAAAGTGGCAAGTGAAACGGCTTTTGGCTATATATGCACACATATTTAACACATAAAAGAATAAAATAAAACAAGACCAATTAAAAAAGGAAATAATATAAAAACTGGGACATAGCCAGGACATAATTACTATCCACAAAAAAACCCTCAATCCATTCTTAACAGACATCCAGTGGAATAATTTTTCATGAAGGAGAAAAGGATCTCAGACCACCAGAGCGTTGGTCATAAGCATCACTTATCTTAGCCCTTGATCCCTTGTTTAACAGCATCAATGATCCAGAAAAACTCATTTAAATGTATATGTTTAATCTTATATGATTAAACCTATTAACTTAAATAAGACGTTTTATTGGACCAGTGAGGCAATTGAGCAAGGGGTCAAGGGCTAAGATAAGTGATGCCTATGACCAACGCTCTGGTGGTTTGAGATCCTTTTCTCCTTTATGAAAAAGTATTCCATTGGATGTCTCTGTTAACAATGGAGTGAGTTCTTTTTGTGGATGAACATATCATTTTTTTGTTCTGTGACTGGTCTGGCTTTTGGTGATTAGGACATGATTATTGGTACCCTTATAAATAATTCAAATCAGTTTGAACAGAAGAACCACATATCTATTGCAGTAAAATTAGATGCACCTGTATTCTATTGTCAGTACTTGTATGACTTGAATAAACCAATGAATGATGGCTCTAATGTTCAAAATGGCCACATTGGTGAAGACAAGAGAGATGCCTAAGATCTTCAGAAAAGCAATTATCACCAAACTTCAAAGGGGTACAAGACCATCTCTAAAGACCTTGGGATTCCTGTGTCTACAGTTCGCAATCTTATTAAGATTTTTGCTTATGGAACTGTCAAGAACCTTCCAGGATGTGGTGATAAAAAGAAAATTAACCCAAGAAGTCTTCAAAGGTTAGTGCGAACTGTTGGACAAACACCATGGACAACATCCAAAGAGCTTAAAGCTGACTGGAGCAATCTGGAGTGTTGGTTTCAACCCGCACCATATGCCGTACATTAACAAAGGAGGACTTCATGGGCGAAGACCAAGCAGGACCCCACTACTCAAAGACAGACATAAAATTGCACACCCGATCTTTGCCCAAACCCACCTTGAGAAACCACAATCCTTCTGGGAAAATGTTCTGTTGACAGATGAAACCAAACTTGAGCTTTCTGGTAATGCAGACCAGCAATACATTTACAGGTGAAGAAATGAAGCTTATAAGGAAAACGGTTAAATTAGACTTACCTGCTAATTGTAGTTCCTGGAGGAATTCTAGTCTAGTCCCGGAATCCTTGGGTTGTCAACCTCATCCAGCAGCTTTGGAGACTGAGAAACTTTACTGTTGTGATGTCACTGGCATATAAGCGCTGGCACCACCTCCTCTCACCAGTTAACCTATTGACAAAGCAGACTCACCAGAGCAACAAGTAAGCAGAGAAATAGAAACATCAAGGCAAGTGCGCCAAATAACTATCTACACGAAAACCCCCGCCTATTGACTATGCCATGAGATCCTCCTTCCCCTCAACAAGAAGGACTACACCCCACGCCGGGAATATAATTGACCTATCATTAGCAAAACTGAACTCTCTCAAAACAAACGTGGCTTAACTGTAAGTATGCTCCTGCTTCAGGCCCCTTAGAATCACCATTTAGGGCGGGAACCGGGACTAGACTAGAGTTCCTCCAGGAACTACAATTAGCAGGTAAGTCTAATTTAACCTTCCTGATCATCCCTCTAGTCTAGTCCCGGAATCCTTGGGATGTAACAGAGCAGTGAAAACAATCAACGTGAGGGGCCTGCTAACCCCGCCTGAAGCACCGCTGAACCAAAACAGGTATCTCTCTCCGCCTGCACATCAAGACGGTAATGCTTCACAAAGGAGTGTGTCGAAGACCATGTCGCCGCTCTACATATGTCCTCTAATGGCACTAAGCTATACTCTGCCCAGGACACGGCTTGTGCTCTAGTGGAATGAGCCCTCAATCCTTCTGGAACCAGACGGCCGCGTAAGAGATACGCTGACGATATCGCCTCCTTTAACCACCGAGCAATCGAACCCTTAGAGGCGGCTTCACCCCGTCTAGGTCCTGCAAACAGAACAAACAATCTGTCCGATTTCCGAAAACTAGCTGTTCTGGTTAAATACAACTGCAAAGCCTGCTTAACATCCAAGCGATGGAGCTGCCCCGCATCCTGATCCTTCGTCTTGGCTGCAAACACTGGTAAAGACACCACCTGATTCATATGAAACCCCGATACGACCTTAGGCAAGAACGATGGCACTGTCCACAACACTACCTTAGAGCCTGAGAAGGACAGAAAAGGCTTTCTACAGGATAGCGCCTGCAACTCCGACACTCGTCTTGCAGACACAATAGCCACCAGAAACACCACCTTAAGGGATAGATCTTTCAGCGTCACCTTCGCCAAGGGCTCAAAAGGCGCCTTTCCCAACGCCTCCAAGACCAAGGGAAGGTCCCAGGACGGGACTAAACGCCGACACGGCGGCCTCAGTAAGGACACCGCTCTCAAAAAACGCTTCACATCCACATGAGTACCCAGCGAACTGCTGAGCACCTTACCCCTGTAACAGGACAACGCTCCTAACTGGACCTTCAATGACGACGATGCTAAGCCCTTCTGAAACCCGTCCTGTAAGAAAGCGAGCACGTGAGGTACTGACGCCCTAAAAGGAAGAAACTGTGGCTCCGCACACCAAGCCTCAAAAATACACCACACTCTAATGTATGCCAAAGACGCAGACCTCCGCCTCGCCTTCAGAAGGGTCACTATTACTGCCCCCGAATAACCCTTCGCTCTCAACTGAGCCCTTTCAATAGCCAGGCTGTAAGCGAGAATCGATCCACTTGGGGCATGCAAAGGGGTCCCTGAGTTAACAGATCCTTTCGAACTGGAAGCCGCCAGGGCCCCTCCACCACGAGGCATACCAGGTCTGCGTACCACGGTCTTCGTGGCCAATCCGGAGCAATGAATATCACTCTCCCTCTGTGAAGCTTGATGCGCTGAAGCACTCGACCGATCAACACCCACGGAGGAAACACATACAGAAGTTGGTCCTGCGGCCAAGCTTGAACAAGAGCATCGAGACCCTCGGACATTCTTTCCCTTCTCCTGCTGAAGAACCGATTGACCTGAGCCGACTGAAATGTTACCATGAGATCCATCACCGGCACTCCCCAGCGATGCACCAACTCTCCGAACGCTTCCGGATGAAGAACCCACTCCCCCGGGTCTACCTTCACGCGATTCAAGAAATCGGCCTGCACATTGTCCACTCCTGCGACGTGTGCTGCCGAGAAGGCCACCAGATGCCGTTCTGCCCATTCGAACAAGCTGTCCACCTCGGACTCGAGCGCCACACTGCTGGTGCCCCCTTGCCGGTTGATGTAGGCTACTGCAGTCGCATTGTCTGAGAACACCCGAATGGCCTGCCCTTGAAGACATGGCCGAAATTCCTGCAACGCCAGCGTCACCGCTCTCAACTCCAACCTGTTGATGGACCAAGCCGTCTCCTGAGCGGACCACGCCCCCTGCGCTATGCGACCTTGACAATGGGCTCCCCATCCTTGAAGACTGGCATCTGTTGTAAGAGCTATCCAAGCTGGCGGTTCCAACGACATGCCCTTTTCCAGACTCCCTGGATTTAACCACCATTGCAGAGCCTGGCGTGTCTGAGGAGGACAAACCAATCTCCGGGACAAGGAATCTCTCTGATGGGACCATTGTTTCAACAACGCTCTCTGCAATGGCCGCATGTGAGCCCGCACCCACGGAACCACATCTAGTGTCGCCGCCATGGTCCCCAACACCCGCAGGTACTCCCAGGCATTGGGACTCCGCATGCCGAGGAAACGAACTATCAACTGTCTGAGCGCCAACACCCAATGACGAGGAAGAAAGACTTGACCGATCCCCATATCGAATCGAGCTCCCAGATATTCTAGGTTCTGAGTCGGCTGCAACTGGCTCTTTGCTACGTTGACCACCCAGCCGAGGCTCTGTAGCATCGCTACCACTTTGGCCGTGGCCGAGACACTCTCTGCTCGAGACTTTGCCCTTATCAACCAATTGTCCAGATACGGGTGAACCAACACCCCGTCCTTTCGCAAGGCCGCTGCGACCACCACCATTACCTTGGTAAATGTCTGTGGCGCAGTTGCCAGGCCAAAGGGTAGTGCTTGAAACTGAAAATGCCCCATCGGTACCGCAAACCTGAGGAATTTCTGATGCTCCTGCCATATTGGAATGTGAAGGTACACTTCCGACAGGTCCAAGGACGTCAAAAACTCCCCTTTTTGTACCGCTACAATAACCGACCTGAGGGTTTCCATACGGAAGTGCGACACCCGGAGACAGCGATTCACCCTCTTTAGATCCAGAATGGGACGCCACATCCCTTCTTTCTTTGGTATGACAAAGTAAATGGAGTATCGACCGCCTCTTGACGGACTGGAAAGGGGGGCTGTTACTTCTGGAGAGAAATCTGAAATTGTGAGTATATACTTCTGGGAATTTTTCTGAAAGGAATTGTTTTTCTTTTAAAGCTAATTAATCTGTGAACCCACTATTTTTTTTTGTTAAATCAGTCAGGGCCTAGTAGCAACAGTTTAAGATTCAATTTAAAAACACAGAAGAGAACTTTCTGGTTACCTTTCATACCCAGTAGACAGCTGTAGTTTAAATTTCATAGTCACTCAGGGCCTAGCATCAGCAAAGTACTTTTAGTTTCAAATTAAAACACAGAAGAGAGCTTTCTGGTTAAATTTAGAATCCAGCAGAGAGCTTGTAGTTTAAATTTCATAATAGGTTAGAGCCTAGTAGCAGCAAAGAACTATAATTTAAATCAAATCAGAATATAGTTTTTCCTCAGCAGCACAGGACAAGGTACTGTGTAGCAGCCCTTTTTTTAATAAGTGTTATATCCCTCCCTCCCTCCCCACACCCACCCTCCCCTGGGAAAATCACAGCTTTATAGGTACTTGCACAACTTAAAAGACAGGAGGTGCTCTCAGGTGAAGCTCATTACCCAAATCAGTCATACACCAAGGACCTGAGATTAATTAAGCTTCAGGTGAACAAGGTATATTAAACTTCTTAGGTACAGTTTTAGTGGTATAAATATCCATTGCACCCTTTAGTACATATAGAACTTAAAGATCTAAACACAAACTTAAAACTAAGATGCAGACAGCAGTCCAGCAGCGGGATGTGGGCTTTCCAGTCTTTTGCATTGAGTGTCACATGTATGATTTTCTCCCAGCTGGTGAGAGGTCTTACGTGTGCACTAGGTGCAAGGAGCTCTCTGCTCTCAGGGAACAAGTCCGTTCTCTAGAGGCTAGAGTAGCAGACTTGGAAAACATAAGACAGACAGAGAGGTACATAGACGAGACCTACAGGGATATAGTCCTGAAGTCCCACCTCCAGTCTGGCAGCATCCCTGTTGCCATGGAGGAGAGAGGTCACGTGACAGGAGAGCATCACCCTGGTGTGGCAGGAAGTGATCCTGTAACTAGGACCTGTCCTCCAGGTGATGTAAACCCCTCTCGCACCGAGGAGGTTTCTCCAGGGCCAAGTGCCCATGCGGGAAGGGTTAGGACAGCAGTTATAGTTGGTGATTCGATCATTAGGCATGTAGATAGCTGGGTGGCTGGTGGACGTGAGGATCGCCTGGTAACATGCCTGCCTGGTGCGAAGGTAGCGGACCTCACACGCCACCTAGATAAGGTCTTAGATAGTGCTGGGGAGGAGTCTGCTGTCTTGGTACATGTTGGTACCAATGACATAGGAAAATGTGGTAGGGAGGTTCTGGAAGCTAAATTTAGGCTTTTAGGTAGGAAGTTGAAATCCAGAACTTCCAGGGTAGCGTTCTCCGAAATGCTTCCCGTTCCACGCGCAGGACCCAATAGGCAGGCAGAGCTCCGGAGTCTCAATGCGTGGATGAGACAATGGTGCAGAGATGAGGGGTTCGGATTTGTTAGGAACTGGGGAACATTCTGGGGAAAGGAGGGGCTCTTCCGAAGGGATGGGCTTCACCTTAACCGGGATGGAACCAGGCTGCTGGCATTAACCTTTAAAAAGGAGATAGAGCAGCTTTTAAACTAGATAATAGGGGAAAGCCGACAGTCGCCCAAGAGCGCATGGTTCGGAAGAATGTATCCTTGAAGGATACTACAAAAAGCAGAGAGGTTCCAAAAAAGAGTAAAGTAGCCCAAATGCCCTCGAGTATGGAGCAGACAGAACTTAAAGATCCCAAATTACCCATGTCTACCAATAGCCAAATTAATATGAATAAAATACAGTCTCTAAAATGCTTGTATGCAAATGCTAGAAGTCTACAAAACAAGATGGGAGAGTTAGAATATATAGCACTAAACGAGAGGTTAGATATGATTGGAATATCAGAGACATGGTGGAAGGAGGACAACCAGTGGGACACTGTGATACCTGGGTACAAACTATATCGAAATGATAGAGCTGATCAAATTGGTGGAGGGGTTGCGCTCTATGTTAGAGAGGGCATTGAGTCAGAAAGGATTAAAGTTTTGCAAGAAACAAAATTTGCTGTAGAATCTCTATGGATTGAAATTCCATGTAAAAAGGGGAAGGCGATGGCAGTGGGGGTGTACTATCGTCCGCCTGGCCAGAATGAACAAATGGATGATGAAATGCTCAAAGAAATCAAGGAAGCTAGCAAAAGTTACAGTGCAGTAATAATAATGGGTGATTTCAATTACCCCGGCATCGACTGGGTCAGTGTCACAACAGGACATGCTAGGGAGATCAATTTCCTAGATGAAATAAATGACTGCTTCTTGGAGCAGCTGGTTCATGAACCGACCAGAGGGGAAGCAATATTAGACCTAGTCCTTAGTGGAACACCAGATGTAGTGCAAGAGATAAGGGTGTTGGGGCCACTTGGCAATAGTGATCATAGCATGATCGCCTTTGATTTAATTAGTGGAGGAGGGATAGTAAGGAAATCCACAGTACTACCCCTTAACTTTCGAAAGGGAGACTATGATAGAATGAGGAAAACAGTTAAGAAAAAACTAAAAGGAGCAGTTGCAAAGGTTAAAGACGTACATCAAGCTTGGGTGTTGTTGAAAAATACTATCTTGGAAGCCCAGACCAGCTGTATTCCACGCTTTAAGAAAAGTGGAAGGAAGTCCAAAAAATTGCCAGCATGGTTTAAAGCTGAGGTCAGAGAGGCTGTTGTTGCCAAAAAAGCATCTTTCAAGAAATGGAAAAAAGAGCCAAATGATGAAACCTGGAAACAGCACAAGAACTGGCAAGTCAAATGCAAGGCATTGATAAGGCAGGCAAAGAGAGAATTTGAGAAGAAGCTTGCTGCGGAAGCAAAAACGCGAAATAAAGACCTTTTCAAGTACATTCGTAGCAAAAAACCCGTGAGAGAGTCAGTTGGTCCATTAGATGATAAAGGGGTTAAAGGAGCACTAAGAGGCGACAAGGCGATAGCGGAGAGACTGAATGAATTCTTTGCTTCGGTCTTTACTGAGGAAGATGTAGGGATGTTACCCACGACTGAAGTGGTATTTAAAGGTGTGGAAGAATTGAAGGAAATATCGATACATCGGGAAGATGTCCTACAACTATTAGATAAACTGAAGAGTAGCAAATCACCTGGGCCGGATGGTATACATCCAAGGGTGTTGAAAGAACTGAAATTTGAGATTGCAGACCTGCTATCAGTAATCTGTGAACTATCATTAAAATCATCTCTAATACCTGAGGATTGGAGGATCGCCAATGTAACACCAATTTTTAAAAAGGGTTCGAGGGGTGATCCGGGAAACTACAGACCGGTGAGCCTGACATCAGTACCGGGAAAAATGGTAGAAACCATCATAAAGAATAAAATTACTCAGCATATAGATAGTCATGACCTAATGGGAGACAGCCAACATGGCTTTAGACAAGGAAGATCTTGTCTTACTAATCTGTTATGTTTTTTTGAAGGAGTGAATAAACAGGTGGACAAAGGTGAGTCGGTTGATATTGTGTATCTGGACTTTCAGAAAGCCTTTGACAAGGTCCCTCATGAGAGACTTTTGGCAAAACTAAAGAGTCATGGGATAGGAGGCAGTGTACTACTGTGGATCAGGAACTGGTTAAAAGATAGAAAGCAGAGGGTAGGGCTAAATGGCCAATTTTCCCAATGGAGAAAGGTGAATAGTGGTGTACCCCAGGGATCTGTGCTGGGTCCGCTGCTTTTTGACATATTCATAAATGACCTGGAAAGTGGAATAACGAGTGAGGTTATCAAATTTGCTGATGACACAAAACTATTTAAAGTTGTTAAAACCCAGGAGGATTGTGGAAAATTGCAAGAGGATCTTGATAAATTGGAAGACTGGGCATCAAAATGGCAGATGAAATTTAATGTGGAGAAGTGCAAGGTTATGCACCTAGGGAAGAACAACCCAAACTATGGTTACACGATGCAAGGTTCCACATTAGGAACCACCACCCAAGAAAAAGATTTAGGCGTCCTTGTGGATACCATGTTAAAACCCTCGGCCCAGTGTGCAGCGGCGGCCAAGAGAGCAAATAGAATGCTAGGTATGATAAGGAAAGGAATGGAAAATAAAACAAAAGATATTATAATGCCTCTATATCGTTCCATGGTGAGACCGCACCTTGAATATTGTGTGCAATTCTGGTCGCCATATCTTAAAAAGGATATAGCAATTTTAGAAAAGGTTCAGAGAAGAGCCACCAAAATGGTAAAGGGGATGGAAGGCTACTCCTATGAAGAAAGGTTAAAAAGGTTGGGGCTCTTTAACCTGGAAAAGAGACGGCTGAGGGGAGATATGATAGAAGTCTATAAATTAATGAACGGAGTGGAACGGGTAAACGTAGATCGATTGTTTACCTTATCAGAATATAGAAAGACTAGGGGACATGCAATGAAGCTACAGGGTAAACTATTTAAGACTAATAAAAGAAAATATTTTTTCACTCAACGTGTAATCAAACTCTGGAATTTGTTACCGGAGGATGTAGTAAAGGCTGTTAGTGTAGCTGGGTTTAAAAAAGGTTTGGACAAGTTCCTGGAGGAAAGGTCCATAAACCATTATTAAGAAGGGACCCAGGATATCAATGCTTGAACCAATACAAGCATTGTGGAACCTGTGTCCCTTGGGGAAACTGCTAGGTACGTATGACCTAGATTGGCCACTGTTGGAAACAGAATACTGGGCTTGATGGACCTTGGTCTGACCCAGTATGGCATATCTTATGTTCTTATGTTCTTATGTTCCTAATTGGTCTACTGGAACCGGTACAACCGCTTTGAGCGCCAGTAGCCGCTGTACCTGCACTGCCCTGCACGTTTCCTGCACTGCCCTGTGCTTTGCTCTGGCCTTGCATGGGGACTGAACGAAAGAATCGGTTACCGGGCGCTGCAATTCCAAGGCATAACCTTCCCTGATCACCTCTAAGATCCACTGATCGGATGTTAGTTGGACCCAGGCAGGGTAAAAGTCCCGTAACCGACCCCCCATGGGAACTAACCCTACCTGGGCCCCCCTGACTTCATTGTGACTTCCTGAAGGGCGAGGAGGAGGACGCAGGCGCAAAGCCTTTGCTCGCCCCACGAAACCCCTGGTTTCGAGTAGGGAAACAACCTCGCTGACCCTGTCCAAACCTCAGGGTACAAAAGCGGCGAAAATCCCGCTGCTGACCCTGGAGGTTGAAGCCGGGACGACCCTGTTTCTGCTTGTCCTCCGGCAATCTACCTCCCTTGGACTCTCCTAAATCCTTCACTAACTTCTCTAGATCCTCTCCAAAAAGTAACTTGCCACGGAAAGGAAGCTTACTTAACCTAGCCTTAGAAGAACCATCGGCCGCCCAATTACGCAGCCAAAGACATCTCCTACCCGCTACTACTGAAGCCATACTCTTCGCTAAACCCCGGATCAGATCATAATGAATATCGGCGAGATATGCCGCGCTGGACTCCAATCTGGATGCCTCCTTGCTCTCTTCCACCGAGCTCGCACCCTGAATCCGTTGCGCCCATCGCAGACAGGCTCTGGCTACCCAAGCCCCACAAATAGAAGCTTGCAAAGATAATGCATTTGTCTCAAAGACCTGCTTAAGCAACGTTTCTAACTTTACGGTCCTGCGCATCCTTGAGCGCCGCTGACCCTTCCACCGGAATGGTGGTTTTCTTAAGTGACAGCAGACACTGCCGCGTCTACCTTTGGCGCTTTAAACAGGTCCCGATCCTGATACATCAGCGGGTAAAGCTGTGACATCACCCTAGAACCCTTGAACACAGCTTCTGGCATATCCCATTCCTCCTGAATCATCTTCTTAAACACCCTATGCACCGGGAAGGCCCTCTGCATCTTGCGGAAAGCCTGGAGCAAAGGATCCTCCAGGGTAGTATCCTCCGCAGATCCCCCCGTTGGCATATTCAAAGTCTTAAGGGACTCTGTAATGAGCGCCGGTAACTCCTCCCTATGGAAAACCCGGACCACTCTTGCTTGATCCTCTTGATCCTTAATCTCACCTTCCTCTAGGTCATCATCCAGGCCCTCATCAAGGTCTGCTTCCTCTGCGCGAATGTCGTCTGACAGGACTGACTGATCAACCCTATCCCTGTCCAGTCTGGCCTTCTTTACCATACCGCTAGATACATCCCCCGGGATAGGAGAACCTGGCCTCTTTCCTCTAAGACTCTCCCCGGAAGGCCCTGCCTTCGGTGCCTCCTGAGAAGCCCCTAATGCTTTTTGAATTAAAGTTAGAAAATCTGAGGAAAAATAGCCGCAAAACTCCCTGAGACCGGCAGCTGTGGCAGTGGAGGAACTTGAACTGTCAAAGTAGAGGGCCCCGACTCAGGAACAGGCAGAGGGGCCAGAACCGGCTCAAGCCCCTCTGTCAAATCCTCTTTCCCTTCTGCCTCCACTCCAGCAGGCATATCTGTAGAGCCGGACTCGAGACTACAGCCCTCACAGACGCCATCTGGAGTCACTGAACTTCTCCGGGCACCACATCTGGAGTCACTGAACTTCTCCGGGCACCACATAAAAGGCAAAGCTGTTTGGCTGGCATGCTGTGCCCCGCTAGAAAGAAGATCCTGTTTCTCTTTTTTTTTTCTTTTATATGTAAGGCGTGAGACAGGCCGCTGCAGTGAAAAAAACGGAAGAAAACTAGCCCCCAATTATGAAAAACAATAAACGAAGTATGAAAAACTAACAGAAACGCTGTTTTCTGTGCTCTCTATGAGCCGCAGTAGCCCCCACTGTCCGCGGCGAATTTTCCCACGCGAAAACATGCAGCGCGGCCCATCTCCCCCTGAAACTGCCGCTTGCCGCTGAGCAGGTCTCTTACCTCTCCGGACTCTGCCTTTACAGTTAACCAGCGAAAAACAGCGATCTGAGTCTTCCTACTCCACCGGAACCTCAGAACCGCTGCTGCTGAAACTTTCACCGACACCGCTGACAACGGAGAGGGCGGCTCAAAGCGCTTGCAGGCAGGACGTCTGCGCGCTGAGTCCAGCCCCCCACTGACTCCGGAGCCTGCCTGAAAGGCCCAGATAACCAGGCGCGGGTCTCCTGCTCAAACTGCGTGAAATCCCCCGCAGGCTTCCGATTCACTCAAAACAGGTGAAAGAAAATAACAAAGGGAAAACCGAGGACCTCAGGGCAATCAACGGCACAGCCAAACGCCCTGAAATTACTCCACATGAATTAACCCTTAACTAACCACTCAGCTAACAGCTCATTACACTTGCTGTTCCTTCTTTTATTTATTTATTTTTTTAAACTAATCTGCTTAATTGTTCCTCAAGTGAGCCCTGAAATCCCTGGGCTCACCACCTCTCAAGCTGCTTTGGAGACTGATAACTGGTGAGAGGAGCTGGTGCCAGCGCTTATATGCCAGTGACATCACAACAGTAAAGTTTCTCAGTCTCCAAAGCTGCTGGATGAGGTTGACAACCCAAGGATTCCGGGACTAGACTAGAGGGACGATCAGGAACACATTCTTCCTACAGCTAAATATGGTGGAAGTTCCATAATGTTGTGGGGCTGCTTTGCTGCTTCAGGAACTAGAGGCCAGGAACATATTAAAGGAATCATGAAGTCAGAGGACTACCAAGGTATTTTGGAGCAAAATGTGGTACCTGGTGTCAGAAAGCTGTGTCTGAGTGAAAGGTCATGTGTCCTCCAGCAGGACAATGACCCAAAACATATATCCAAAAGTATAAAAGAATGGTTAAAAAGAAATAAATGGACTGTTTTAAACTGGCCAGCAATGAGTCCTGATCGCAATCCAATTGAGAACCTTTGGAAAGAGCTGTAATCTGCCATTGGTAAAAGGAATCCTGGAAACATTCATGAATTGGAACAAATCATAGTTGATGAGTGGGAGAAACTACTAGCAGACATATGTACGAAACTTATAGATGGCTACAAGAAACATTTGGAGGCTGTCATCACTGCCAAGGTTTGTGCAACCAAATATCAGTGAAAGATGCCATTAATCCTGCCCATGACATTTTTTTTTTCTCAGAAATTACTACGTCTAAGTTGCATAGACATCTTTTTTTCTGTTGTATACCTTTGAAATAGGAATTACACTTACCTGGTAATTGTGGTTCCTTGAGTGACTCCAGTTTAGTCCTCAACCTCAGGGTAGTGAACCTCCTCCTGCAGCATGGAGACTGGGTATGTCATTAACTCATGACATCACTGGATATAGCCTGCTGGTCTCTCCCATCAGCCCCCAGTGAACTATTGACAAAGCAGACTCAAAGGAGCAAAAAATCAGTAACTTTTTTTTTTTAAACTTAACATTATATACAAGGGCATGCAGAACATATAACCTATCTACCTACTATTCCCCTTCCAGAAGGAAAGGGACTGCTTCCTGCATGCTCTCCTTTCCGTCAAATGCCTAGCCCTAAATAATCCAGAGCAATATAGCAATATATATAACAATATCATAATATAATAATATAACAATATAGCGCAAAACAAATGGAAGCATCAAAACGATTAAACACCAGTGAAGGCCTATATCCACTTTTAACCTTGCACTTCCCCCAACAGAAAAACCACTGCTAAGACCCCATCCCCGGGCGGGAATGAGGACTAAACTGGAGTCACTCAAGGAACCACAATTACCAGGTAAGTGTAATTCCTATTTCCTTATCGTTCCTCCAGTTTAGTCCTCAACCTCTAGGATATATCAGAGCAGTAATCATTGGGAGGGACCTTTCCAGCCGGATCTCAACACCGCTTCCCTGAAAATGGCATCCTTAGCCGCCAGCATGATTAAATGGAAAGACAGAGCTCAACGGCCTTCAACAGAGGTATTTAGAAGTATTCATACTCTTTGTATATATGTTTTGGGTCCAGAGCATATTCATTTAATTTTATGTGACACAATTATTATTTTAAAACAATGTTTTATGTATTTATTATCATTTATTATCCTTTATGATACTATTTAGCTAATTCATTATTGCTTATTTATTGTTTTGTTTGTCTGTTCTTTTATAATTATAAGCATTGTGTATTTATGTTTTTAGTTTTTATGCCTGGCTAGCCCCTGACGAAGGGTGACGAAACACGGCCTGTGTCGGGCGGTCTAAGGCTCAATAAAGAACTCTGTCTTTCCATTTAATCACGCTTCGGACTGGTTTTCCTTTGTTTGCGTGATTCCTTGCTTCTGTGGTGTTGTATCCTTAGCCGCCAGAACATCTAGGCGGTAGTGCTTACTGAAAGTATGGAGAGACAACCAAAAGGCCTCCCTACAGATGTTCACTGGCGGAACCAAACTGTGCTCCGTCCAAGAAGACGCTTGCACTCTGGTAGAGTGAGCTCGTAAGCTCTCTGGAACTGTACGGTCCCGTAGAAGATAAGCCGATGCACTCGTCGCTCCAATTCATCCAGAAATGGACTCCTTTGCCGCTGCTTCCCTTTGCGGGGCCCTCCGAACACCCCAAAGAGAGACGATCCGCCTTGCAAAAGTTTCTGAAACCTTTAAACACTGCCGCAGCGCTCTCTTGATGTCCATACAGTGCAAGCTATGGTTCAATACGCTCCCCTCCGCCGCACCTAGCGCTGGAAGAGAGACCATTTTAGTTAGGTGAACGTAGAAACCACCTTTGGCAACAACGACGGAACCAGCCTCCAGGCCACCTTCTGTCTGGAGACAGACAAAAACCGATTCCTGACAGGTCAACGCCTGCAACTCCGAAAATCGCCTCGCTGAACAGATGACCATCAAACATACCATCTTCAAGGCAAAACCCTTAACCTATGCCTGTTGCAAGGGCCCCAATGGCACACTAGCTAACGCTCCTAAAACCAACTTGAGCTTCCCCGGTGGAATTAATATCCTACGACAGTCTGGTAATCGCCTGAGAAAGCGTACCACATCGACCTGTGCATGAGAGCCACTCCCTGTCCTTTGCCCCTATAGCAAGACAGAGCTGCTAACTGAACTCTGCAGGACCTGCCTTTACCAAACCCGTCCTGCAGAAAACTTAATATCAAGGGAACTGACACTGTTGTTGCGCGAGCGTGCCTTCGCGAGCACCCGTTCTCAAGATGTGCCATATACGCACATATGCAAGGGACGTAGACTTTTTTTTTTGCGGCAAGGTGGCAAAGACTGCTGTCAAGCAACTCTTTTTCCTTAAGCTTGCCCTTTCAATGGCCACCCTGTAAGCAAAAACCGATGCACCTGAGGCATTCGAAGGGAACTCCGTAGCAACAGAATCTCCAATGTCGGAAACCTCCATGGATTCCCGTCGAGCAACCATATGAGGCAGGCATACCACGGGCGCCTTGGCCAGCCCAAGGCCCCCAACCACACGTTTCCCCGAAGTGCTTCGATACGCAGAACCACTCGAGCTATGAGTGCCCCCAGTGGAAAGACAGAGAAGTCCGGACGAAGGCCGCTGTTGAAACAGTGTGCCGATGCCTTCCGACCTCCTTTCGCGTCATCTGCTGAAGAAGCGACCCGTTTACGCAGAGTGAAACGCCACCATGAGGTCCATTACTGGCTGTCCCCATATGCGACCGATCTGTGCGAACACCTCCGGATGCCACTCCCATTCTCTGGCATCTACTTGGACCCAGCTGAGGAAATCCACCGTCACAATGTCCTTACCCGCAACATGCGCCACCGAAAATGCTGGCAGCCAAAGCTCTTTCCACACACACAGACCCTCTGCCGTGGCCTCTATGGCCACACTTCCGGTTCTGCCCTGCCGATTGATGTAGGCCACCGCCGTGGAGTTGTCGGACAGGACTCGCACCGCTCGACCTGTCACCGTAGCTTCGAACGCCTACAACGCCTGGCGTATTGCTCACATTTCTAGCCGGTTGATTGACCACTGGATCTCCTGTGTACTCCAAGAGCCTTGCACGAAACGATCTCCGAACATAGCGGAGTTTAACAAAGTTTTTGGCCAAGCTCCCGGAGGAAAGGTCCATAACCTTTTATTAGAGAGAAGCTGGAAAATTATAATATTTTTTTTATACCAACTTTCACCAATTCAAGATGTTCTACAAGGCACACAACCCAACAGAGCGTCACATCTGTTGTACATGCAACGGAACCCTTAAAATATGAGCATACATGAATCCACTGCTTGCCCCGATACAAGCATTGAGTAGCCTATTCGTCTTTTTGGAAACCAGCCAGGTCCTTAACACCTGGATTGGCTACCCTAGGAAAAAGGATACTGGACCTGAAAGAGCTTGGTCTGACCCAGTATGGCATTTCTCGTATCCTTATGAATGAAAGGAACCTCCCCAAGGTCTCTGCCTTGGAAGTAACAGGCTGCGCCTGGCCCTGTGGCTAGCTCACACAGAGCAGTGCGGCCTAGTGGTTGAGGCTAGTTGCCAGAGGACCAAGGGTTTGAATTCCAATCGAGACCACCAACCTTGGGCCATAAAAACTGGGGTTTCTGGCATGGCCTGTTCTTCGTTAAGCGACTTAACCCTCTGCCTTAGGTACCAAAACATAAATTGTGAGCCCTTCAGGGACAAGGGAAATAGAAATACCGTAATCGACTGTATGCCACCCTGACCTGTAGGCAATCAATATACTCAAATAAATAACTGAGTGGGACTATGTGACCGTAGCAAACACTGGCAGTGGAGAGACATCAGAGCTGGTGCTGGTTCCTGGTCTTCCTTTCTCGCTCTCCCAGTCCTTCTGCCAGCATTGAGAAAAGGCTGAGAATAGATTGTCCAGTGGGCCGGGGACCTTGCGTCCTGGACATCAGAGAGAAAGAGGGACTAGGATCTGGGAGCAAAGCCCAAAGAGAAATGGAAACCGGTGACTGTGACACTGTAGCCCCTCCGGATGGCTCACTCCACAGCAGATTCCATGACTGCATCTCCAACCCCATGTAACACCATGAGGACCTCATGCACTTTATTACAATCGACATCCTTAGTCTGATAATACAGTCTGAGCAAAGAAATGCAGTCTCACTCTGCAAAGAGTGCACCCAAAAATCATGCCTAAGCAAATGTGAGCACATACAAAATGCGCATCTACATATACAGGTGACCCAGCACCTGTCACCCAAACACAGTGCAGTGAGCACGTTTGAACATAGGCTGAATGCATGGAGCATACACAGAGTATTAACTTCCTCTATGAAACCTTCCAGTGCCCTGGAGTGCTAAGCCCCAGACTGTGCTACCTAGACGTCCTTCTCTTCACCCTCAGCACGGGCCCTTTAACAAGATGGCAGAGACGAGTCAGTGCCCCTGCTAAGTGCTTAAAGCCCTGCTCTGACAGCACAGGCTCTAGAAATAGATGAGAATTTCCTGGGAAGGGCATGCTAAGTGAAGCTATGAAACACACAGGCACCCCCCCCCCCCCCGGCCTTCCTGAAGTCAGAGAAATAGCAGTGGGATACACCGACAACCTTTCAAGTGGAGGTCTTAGAGGTTGCTGCCTGTGTGAACCTGATGAGGAATACGATTTTGTATTTTACAAACCCCCCCAGGGATGGGGGCACTGAATACTATATGGATTCATGAGCAGCGCTGCCATCCGGTGGCCTTTAGGGCACCAGAGCCCGACAAACGATACAGAAGTTGAGCTTTAAATCTTGGTCATATAAACTTGATTTGCAGAACATTACAGTTGCTTGTTTAGTCACTAACCCCTGAGAGCCCATGAGGTGGCCCTGTGGTTATTTCTTCCTTGACTTGCAGAGAATGATCAATCTGATGATGGCTGCATACACAAGGTCACAGAAAGGCACTATGAAGTGTACCAGTAGCCCTCTTGTGGCCACAGACTGTAGCACAGGCACTTCTTGGTTGACAGTTTAACTGTTACTATTATTATATATTTTTTTATATCCTAAGGTTTCCTAAACCTGTCCCTGTGAAACCACAGGCGTTTGGGCAACTTTCACTATAGAATACACAAAAGCACACTTCCAGCCTGTCCCTCCTTCCAACTACAAGTTAGGGCTCTGCTCTTGAAGAACCTAAAAGCTGGCAATTTGCCTAATATCCCGGGACTTAACAGATGCTCCTCAGAGACATGATTAGGAGGGAAAGAACATGTGGCATCAGAGATCAATGCCAAAACTGCTGTCCTATAAAACTAAGAATAAACTTAAAAATAAAGAGGACTGACAACAGCCCCCTTAAGGCTGAGGAACCCCCCGAGCCTCAAAAAACCTACACACAAAAGAAACACTAGGCCCAAAAATCTAGCTATTCTGCCTGTCGTCTTCCTCACACAGGCAGCTCGCCATGCGGCTTCCTCACACAGGCAGCTTGCCACGTGGTCCAAATACCTAGAGAGAAAATGGCCGCCCCTTTGCCAACAAATTTTGGCGCCAAGAACAACAGCCGCTGCAAAAAGGAGGCCTCAGCAGACCGACAGAGCCCGAAGGCCTTACTTGCAGGGCCAAAAGCCATGCAGCCTGCTCCTACCACCTTGAATTCATCCGATCCTCAAGCTGCGCTGCCGCACCTGGCAGCCACAGCGAGGACCGCTCAGCCGGTTCCACAGAATAAAATTAAAATCCCGCAGCAACGGAGAGGCTCCATCTCACACAGCTTCAGTGTGGCTGTACGGGTCCCGGAGCTCTCTCCCGTACCGTCCAGGGAGAGAGATTGGCACCGGCAAATGCCTGCAGCAAGTGAAAATAACTGACAAGGAGGGAAGGCGAGAGCTGCTACTAATTTAAAGAGCCAGGTTCAAATTTAAAATTACTGTAAATATAAGGAAATTTGCTCCTAACAACTAAAGGGAACTAGTCCCTGATTGCCAATTAACCAAAGGTAACTGAATTAAAAGTAAAATTAAAAGTAAAATTAAAGGTAAAATCAGAATAGAATTTGTCACACTAAATGCTCCTTATCTGTTACCCCAAGTGAGCCTAGAAGCTAGGCTCACTATGTCCTCCTGCTGCATGGAGACTGGACACACTAGGGGCTGATGGGAGAGACCAGCAGGCTATATCCAGTGAGGTCATGAGCCATTCTCCAAGCTGCAGGAGGAGGTTCACTACCCAGAGGTTGAGGACTAAACTGGAGGAACGATAAGGAACATACTATTTAAATATTATGATGACATACAGTTCGAATATTTCCAATAATTTCTCAAGATATTTTACACAACATAGATAAAATGTAAGGGTGCCAATATGTTGACCACTGCTGTATGCTGTTATTATGGCTGCCTTCTGTGCTCTGTGTATTCTATAATTTTTTCAACCAATGGAGTCCCTATCAATCTCTGTTATGTTTTTATGTGAACCGTTATGGTGCATAATGAAGGATGTTATATCAGATTTTAATTAAACCATAAACTATCCCTAAAATAAATACCACCCAAATGTCTCTCTAAATGGAATAATCCTTCAGAAGTCTTTGAAACTGGACATAGTTTTTCTTCACATGCAAGAGAACCGGAAGATGTTTCATAACATTGGGCCAGCAACCGAGAACATTGTGACATGACCCCATGTAATCCAATCAACATGCAAATTGGGCACAACCAACTCATGACTCCATGAGAATGTAGATAATGTCCTGATTCATGCCATTCTAAAAGTTGTCTTAATTATCCAGACACACCCTCATGCAATACCTTAACACTAGAACGCAAATTCATCTTCGAAGTTGTATACCAGCGCCACTGCTAGAACCATGTCGGTCATGTTCCATGACTTTGTTAGCAAGGTCAAGATGTTCAAATATGTACATCGAAAATTAATGACAGATGCACTACCTAGCGGGAAAATGAATTTATACCTATAAGCTCCAAAGTACGTCAACTGACGCACTCAGTTGTCTTTTATGCGTCAATTGACGTACTTTGGGGCTTCTAGGTATAAAGTCATGTTCCCACTAGGTGGCGCATCTCAATCACTGTTTACAGTTTTACTTCGACATCATAAACAATAAACACACTGACGTCATGTAATGACGTCACATACTGCACGTATTTAACCCCTTTTGGACCAGTGTATGTTTTACATACATAAGGTTTCCATACTTACTACTCAACTGTTTACTAATTCATGGTTATAAATTCAATGAACTATGTTTAGCTATTATCGTTATGTCAAAAAGTGTTATATACAGATTTTTTATCTGAGATCTAGTTAGTTTAATAGGTATTCGAAGTTTGCTGATTTTGACGGTACTGGCGGCTCAACATAAAAATATCACAAAAAATAGTAAGTAGCTTAAAATGCTGTAATAGCTACTATTTTGCAAATAAAAGTATTTGTAGACTTTAGAAAATAGGTTTAGATAACTGTAAGTTACTTAGTGTCAGAGTTATTGGTGCGTATATCGGCCTTGCATATTTTTCATACGCTGGGCTAATATGTTGTCGAAACTAATTGCTGTCAAGCATTCTCTTCTAGGTGTTTCAATGGTGCAATATTGACACACTGCATCAGAAGTGTTTTCACGTGTATCATATTCCGCCGTCAGAATGGACTGTTGACAAACTATATTATATCATAATAAAGTGTTTTAAATGAAAGCTGCAGTTTCATACAGTATGTTTATGTCAATGAATATTGGAACTGAATCCTATCTTTTCTGAAGGCGGACAATATACTATAGAAAAACATACACTATGTGAAACTTCTATTTTCTGCAAAGTTTTAATATTTTTTATTATTGCCGGTATTTCATAGTTGTTTGAGTGTAATAAATCTAATAAATCATCCAGAACAGAGAAAGAATATGCAAGCTGTCCAAAACGGGTTAACAAATAAGTAACTTCACATTAATTCACATCTGCATTTCATGCTAAACGCAGTCATCGTGATAATGCGTCAATTGACGCACTTTGGGGTTTCTAGGTAAAATGCCTTTTGGGGCTTCTAGTGTTAAATATCAAGAAGTAAACTTTAAACTAAATATATTGCCATACTGGCAGCCAATGTAGAGTCCTTAATTCAGAGGAAATATTGGCTAATTACTCACTTCCATCAACAGACATACGACTGGCATTATGGACCAACTGCAAGGCTCATATGGTCTCACCAGGAGGACCAAGAAAAAGCCCAATGCTGTAGTCCAACCCTCATAATATAAGCTTCTGTAAGACCACTTGAAAATCAGGTAAAATGTGGAGCCTTCTCGCTTTCTTCCAACACAACCTTATTATGTTGGAAGAAAATGAGAAGTTTCTACATAAGGTGAAAAAACAAAAATGGCCAAAATGGATGAATGAAGAAACTCTGAAAATTGTCCAGAAACGTAGAGAGGCTAAAGTTGGCAGAGAAAGAGAGGCAATCGCAGAACTCAACAGAGATTTCCAACGTGCAGTAAGACAAGACAATGATAAGTACTACAATGACACATGCAAGGAAATAGAATCAGAAACTATTAGAGGAAGAACAAGATTAGGTTTTCTAAAGTTACAAGAGTTAAAGAAAGCCTCAAATTGAAAAGCTACAAGATGCTCAAGGATCCATGTTAAATGATGCTGAGAAGATCAAGAAAAGGTGGAAAGAATATCCAGAGTCATTATACCATAAAGATCAAGTGGACCAACAGCCATTTCAACCTGTACCTTATGATCAGGAAACATTGGTGATGAGAGACGAAGCCGAAGCAGCATTGAAAGCCTTATCAAAGAACAAAGCACTGGGTATTAATGGTATCCCCACTGAAGTAATACAGCAATTGGATGAAGCTGTTATCATACTTACAAGGCTCTGTCAAGAAATTTGGAAGACAAATTCATGGCCAACTGACTGGAAAATCTCTGTGTTTATACCAATACTGAAGAAAGGTGATCCAACTGACTGTGGAAATTATCGCACAATCACTCTGATCCTATATGCCAACAAGATTCTATTCAAGATCATTCAGCAGATACTACAACCATATCCAGAACAAGAATTGCCTGAAGTGTAATCCGGGATCAGGAAAGGGTGAGGAACGAGAGACATCATCGCGGATGTGAAATGGATCCTTGAAAAGACAAAAGAATACCAAAAGGATATCCATATGTGTTTTATTGACTACAGCAAGGCTTTTGACTGTGTATACCATGAGAAACTCTGGGCCACATTAAGAAGCATGGGTATACCAGAACACCTGATAGTTCTCTTGCACAATCTTTACATTGACCAAGAAGCAACAATTCAAACAGAACTAGGAGAAAAAGAATGGTTTGAAATCAGCAAAGGTGAACAACATACTTTCTCCCTACCTCTTAAAATTACATACAGAAGAAATCATCAGAGAAGCAGGACTGTATGAAGACAAGCGAGTTGTGAAGATTGGTGAAAGACTCATCAACAACCTTCACTATGCTGATGATACCACATTACTGGCGGGAAGTGAAGACGATCTGAAACATTTGCTTCTCAAGATCAAGGAACATAGTCTTAAAATGGGTCTGCACCAAATATTCTGACAACTGGCAAAATCAGTAAGTTCATCACTGATGGAGAAGAAATTGAAATAGTTGACAACTTTAACCTACTTGAATCAACAATCGATAAAGAAAGGACTAGCAATCAAGAAATCAGATGATGTATTGCTCTTTGTAGAATGGCTATTGAGAACCTAGACAAGGATTCTCAAGAGCAGAGATGTCTCTCTCCATACAAAAATTTGACTTATCCAGGCCATGGTATTTTCAATAAAGTCATATGGATGCGAAAGTTGGACAGTGAAAAAGATAGATAGGAAGAAAATTGATGCCTTTGAATTATGGGGCTGGCAACGAATATTGTATATATCATGGACTGCCCGAAGAACAAACCAATCAGTACTAGAGGAGATCAAACCTAAGCTTTCTTTAGAAGTTCAGATGATTTGACTTTCGTACTTTGGACACATCATGCGAAGAGAGATCATTGGAGAAAGATATAATGCTTGGGAAGGTAGAAGTAAAAGAGGAAGGCCCGCAATTAGATGGATTGCTACAATAACAGCAGCTATGGATACCACTCTATCAACAATGAGCCGCTTGGCTGAAGACCGAACAAAGTTTAGGTCAACTATCCAGAGGGTCGGTAGGAGTTGACACCGACTCGACGGCACTTAACAGAACGCGGAGGGTAATTTTACAAAAAGTCACCAATGTGTGAAGACCACATAGATGCCTATTGTACAAAGACACACAGAAGACTGAGTTTTTATAAATTACTAGGAGTAAATCAGCAGAAATAGCAGCTACAATGAAGCCATAAATATTGAGGTGTAAAGTACATATGTATTTTATTAAATGCCCACAAAAACTGCAACTCCACCTGTCTGCTCTGCCCAAACTCCACATCTCAAGCCATCTGAGCAAGCAAAGCTTAAAAAAGGCAGCACTTATCACAGCCCTTACCTGCTTTCTTCCAGATCATTTTGAATCAGGATGGACCCCTAACCATATCAAAAGCCGAAGCCAAACCAACCAACATAAGTAAAGACTCTTGTTTCTTCACAAACTGAATGTGCAAACTATTTGAGACAGCCATCAATTCTTCTTTCATACTATGGAAACTGCAGAAGCCACTCTGCCATCAAATAGTCATGCACAAACTCATTCAATTAGTGCCGGGAACACTTTTCAGGCACCTTAGAGGTTGCTTGCAAATTTGATACAGGGCAATAATTCAGAGCCATAAAGGCTCCTTCAGCAGTGGTCTAACTACTGCACATTTATTTATTTAACAGGTTTTTGGTATACCGTTTTTCTACCAGCCAAAATGGTGTACAATTAACAAGAGTCATAATGAACAAGGGTATAATAGGCATGGGTTACAATTAACTAAGGTACAATAAGCAGGGGTAGGTAATGCAGTGAAACAAATCTCATTACCTAGGCAAGGGTAGGCAAAGGAGTGTAAATACAGTGGGTGTGAGGAAGGGTCGATAGATATTTGTATAAAGGTGAACATAGTGGGAGGGGGGCTAGTTGGGTGATTACGGAGGAGGGGCTGGAGGGATGCTGTGAGTTGGATGGGGGTGGTCAGCTGGTGGATTGTTCAATGCCGTAGTGCTCTTGGAAGAGGTATGTCTTGAGGTGCTTTTTAAAGCTCTGAGATGACTGGATGTTCTGAAGTGCTGGAGGTGGTGCATTCCAGAGGGTAGGGGCACAGAATGTTAAAGGCCCTTAGGCGAGCATATTGTTTGCTCTTGCAGAATCATGAGAGCAGGTCAAGAAGGCTCTATGTGGCTAGCCTTCGTGGCCTGTAGGTGTTGGGAGAGCTGATTAGAGGTAGCATTTTGGCGAGTTTTGTTGATGATCATGAGAATTTTGTTTTATTCTAGAGGTGATTGGTAGCCAGTGTAGCAACCTCAGTATGGGTATGACATGGCTGTATCTGGAGATTCCATAGATTGTGGGTGCGGTGGTGTTTTGAGCTAGCTGTAGAGGAGGGATTGTGGCTTTGGGGAAGCCTTGATATATGGAGTTGCAGTAATCCAGGATGGGGTTAATGGAGGTTTGGAAAACCGAGAGGAGGGGGCGTAGGTTATGTAGTGTTTTGAGCTTGCAGTAAACTGTCTTAGTGGTGTTCCGGATGTGGGGCTGGAAGGTTAGTGCTGATCCAGTGTGATGCAAAAGTACTTGACTTGGGTTCAGACTTGGAGCTCAGTGTCATCGAATTTGACAGAGGTGGATGGAGTGAATGTGGGGTCCCTTGTGATGTGGAGAATTTCTATCTTACTGAAGTTCACAGAGAGGTTGTGTAGTTGCAACCAGTTGACTATTTCGTTGAAGCATGTCATAAGTTTAGCGTAGTCAGGAGCGGTTGTTGGAAATGACATGTAGATCATTATATCGTTGGCATAGATCTGTTGCCAATGTAGAAGTTCTGGATAGATGCACATAGGGGTCGTATGTAAATATTGAAGAGTAGGGATGAGAATGCAGATCCTTTAAGCACTCCCTGAGGCAGGGTGAATGGTGATGATGTGTGGTGTTCAATTTGTATCTGTTGCATGCATTCGGAAAGGTTTGAGTGAATACAATTGAGAGGTTGTCCTTGTACGCTGATGCTGTGAAGTTGTTTGAGCAGTGTTTGATGTGAAAGTGTGTCAAATGTGGCAGATATGGCCAGGAATAGCAGTATTAAGCCGCTGGAGGTTTTCTTGGTACCGATAATGAGGGATGACAGAAGAGAAGTCAACAGGGTTTCGGCACTGTGTTCGGGGCGAAACCCATGTTGGTGCTTGTCAAGGGGAGCATGTTGATCAAAGCGTACCTGAAGTTGATCTGGACCGCTTTTTCTATAATATTTGCAAGGAAGGGTACGCTGGTGATGGGTCTGTATGAGGTAGGTGAAGTTGGGTCTAGATGGGGTTTCTTTAAGAGGGGTATGACTGAGGCTTACTTGAGGGATGGGGGGTGGTTGGCCTGTGACAAGGAAGCTCGAAGAATGGAACCTAGGAATGGAAGGAAATGTGATCCTGTGGATTTTACACATGATACTGGGCAGGGGTCTAGAGCGGAGATGGTGGTGTTGATGTGAGAGATTATGGTGTTGAGCTCCTCAGGGGGTACGTTTCTGAAGGTGGTCCATGGTGGTGTATCCTCAGGGAATTTCTGAGGGTGGAAGGCAGGGTGTGGTGAGTGTAGAAGAGCTGTATTTGGTCTTGAGGAAGTCCTGGAGGTTTAGGAAGCCCCCTTGTTAAGGTTGGGTGGGGTCTCTGGTGAAGGATTTTACTAGCTCGATGACTCTCTGGGTTTATTCAGGGGGCTGAGAAGTACGTCACTGTGATATTCCCATTTGTGCTTGATAGTATTGCTTCAGTAAGCCTTGAGCTGGTCCATGTATTTAGTGTGCATTTCGGGGGCCTTGTTTTTTCTCCATTGGCGCTCGAAACGGTGAAGCATGCGCTTCTGCTCACGCAGCTCAGTAGAATACCATGGTGCATGATGACGTTTGTTTAGAGGGTTGTGGTCGGGGGGGGGGGGTGCAGTGACTGCAGATGACATGATGCAGATCCATTGGTCGATCAGACTGTCAAGGTCAACTGTGGGCAGTATTGTACTGATAGCTGGTAGTGTTTTCTGGAGAAAGATGTGTTCGTCAAAGGTGACAAATTGTCTGGCAATGGAAGTCTTGTTAAGTGGAGGATAGGTGATGTATAGGTGGAGTATTGAAAATGTAATAAGTTGATAGTCGGACCAGAGGACTGGAAATAGGGTGGATGGGACATGCTGAGGTGAGCTGAGCAAGGGGGTGTGAAAGAAGACCAGGTCGAGAAATCCCCCTTTTGTGTATGTAAACATGGTGATGATTTGGGTGAATTGCAGGTTGTTCATGGCTTGCAGGAATACAGTGCTTCGACTGGTGGGGGCTGATGGGAAGTTTAGGTCCCCAAGGAGAATGAGGTGCTTACGGTGTGATGTATTTCAGCAAACTGTATCCAGTAGTGCATTGAGGTCATCATTCTTGTTGTGCGGAGCTCTATATGCTAAGCAAAAAGTAAGGTATTCGTTGGAGACTGTGAGAATGTCCATACCTGTGGAGGAGCTGGTGTTGATGGTTGTGAATTTCAGGTTCTTGTTTGCAAGAATGCACATGCCACCTCCTCTATTGTGAAGGCGCGAGCAGTTGTGCATTGTATGTGTACTAGTGTTCAGTTGATTGAGCAGCATGTTGTCATTGACAGTAAACGATGTCTCAGTGATGATATGTCGTCTATCCCATCATTGGTGATGTAATCAGTGATAGTCTGGATTTTACTGTAGTCTAAGCAAGTGTTTATTAGGGCAGAGGTGATGGTGGTGCCAGTGTGCGCATCAGGAGGGGGTGATGGCTCTGGATTGATAGAGCAGAGATGTCTTGATTTTCTACTGTAGAGGGTGCCGTTGGAGTCCCATGGTCTGCAAACTATGGGGATTGGGCAGAACCTGTGCCCCTATGTTGTGACGCCTTGCAGTGTGAGCAGGGAGAGCATCCGGAGGATAAGTCATATACAAGGGAGATTCATGCTTGTAGTCCAATGAGCGGAATGGAGTGTATCTATATCTGTTTTTGCGGTTGCGGGTTGTCAGGGTACCTTCTTTCGCGTGTTCCTGATCAATGGAAGAGGTCCTACACCTAAGGGCCCTTTGGTGTGGTGCACCTTGGTGCAGAAGCCCTTAAAAACAGTTTCTGTGTGGATGGAAGAAAGTTGGAGGGTCACGTCGGCAGTGGGAGGGGCTTACCTCCTTTGGGCAAATGTTGCAGATGAGGTCCAGTGCTGTGTGCTGGCAGCGATGGTGGCTTTAGGTTAGCTGTGGCAGTGTGAGTGAAGCTACGGTGCGTGTGTGTGTTGGAGCATCTGATGATTGGCCTTGATGCAGAGTCCCTTAAAAACAGTTTCTCTACAGCCAGAAGGACGTCGGAGGGTCATGTCGGCAGCGGGAGGGGCTTACTTCCTTTGTGTAAACGCTGCAGATGAAGTCCAGTGCTGTGTGCTGGCGGCTTGAGGTTAGCTGTGGTGGCATGAGTGAAGCTCCGGTGCGTGTGTGTGTGTGCTGGAGCGTCTGATGATCGGCCTTGATGCAGAGTCCCTTAAAAACAGTTTCTGTGTGGCCGGAAGGACATCGGAAGTTCACATCGGCAGTGGGAGGGGCTTTTACTCCCTTTGTGTAAACGCTGCAGATGAGGTCCGGTGCTGTGTGCTGGCAGCGATGGTGGCTTGAATTTAGCTGTGACAGCATGAGTGAAGCTCCGGAGTGTGCATGTTGGAGCGTCTGATGATCGGCCTTGGTGCAGAGTCCCTTAAAAACATTTCAAGCCTCCTGGTAAAAAACTACTACTACTGAACATTTGCATAGCACTACAAGACATATGCAGTGCTACACAGACACATGTAAAAGTCGGTCCCTGCTCATCAGAGCTTAAACGACAGACAACTCAGTAGCTGAAGACAGGGGATACATATAGGGGGAAGGAAACACAAAGGAGTTCAGGTGAGTCACGATCCGAAAGCAACAGCAAAGAGATGAACTTTCAGCCTGGATTTGAAAAGGGTCAGAGAAGGCACCTGACGTACAGACTCAGGTATTTTGTTCCAAGCATAAGGAGCAGCAAGATGAAATGAGCGAAGTCTGGAGTTAGCAATAGAAAGGAAGAACACAGACAGTTGTGATTTGCCAGAAGAGCGGAGTTCCCAAGGAGGAGTGTAGGGAGAGATAAGAGAAGAAAGGTAATGAGGAGCTGCAGAGTGAATGCACTTATAGGTCAGCAGGAGAAGTTTGAACTGGATGCGAAAACGGATAGGGAGCCAATGAAGTGACTTGAGAAGAGGTGTAAATATGAGCATGACGAGGCTGGCAGATGATTAGCTGCGCAGCAAAGTGTTGAACAGATTGAAGGGGAGAGAGATGATTCAGAGCAAGGAGTAGGTTACAATAGGCTAGACAGGAGGTGACTACGGAGTGGATAAGTGTCTTAGTAGTGTGTTCAGAAAGGAATGAGGGATAATCTTTTAAGAGGTATAGATGACATTAAGAACGGATTCCTGCTAGTATTCATGGATGTCTTGGCTGCTTTTGACATAAAGTGGGGTTACTTACCTGTAACTAGGTTCTCCTTGGACAGCAGGATAAGTCAGCCACACCTGGTGACATCATCCGACGGCGCCGAGGACGGAGTGCTCTCCAATAGCACTCCACGATGGCTAATCTCCATGCTCCTGTGTCCCCATCTCTGGGCCCGCCCCTACCTGGCTCAGTTTGTGCTAAGAGAGGAGTCCCGGACGGTAGGCAGGGGGCCTATGGTGATGTAGGATAGCCGGGGCCATCCGTAGGGGAGGTGGGTGGGAATGTGTGACTGACTTATCCTGCTGTCCAAGGAGAACCTACGTTACAGGTAAGTAACCCCACTTTCTCCCTGGACTAGCAGGATGCGTCAGCCACACCTGGTGACTCACTATCAAGCCGTAGGCTACTGCTGCGGGCGGATGGACCCGGGCAGATGGACCCCTCTGGCATGGTGTGAGTGTTACAAATGGTCGGTCACTTGGTAACCTTTAATCAGAGGAGGCACATGTAGCGACTATGCAGTGGAATCACATGTAGCAACCGTGTATGTGTCAACTGCAACAATCGTAACCGTGAAGAACAGAACATATTCGAACAGCAAACAGCACACATGACATTATGCACAGCAATTATGCACAGCCGCAGTAGTTCTTGCGCTGAGCAGGGGCTGGAGGCCGCTTGCTAAGGGGCCGAGGCAGTTACTAGTCCCGTGTCAGTGCTTGCGCTCAGGACAGTCCGACCAAAGGAGGAGTCGGAGTGGGACAGTCGGTCTAGGCAGTAGTGCCACTGGAAGGTGTGTACAGAGGACCATGTGGCGGCCTTGCAGATCTGCTGGATAGGCAAAGCGTGGAGATTAGCCATCGTGGTTGCCATGGCTCTGAGCTGGTGTGCGTGGGCTGTAGCAGGCGTTTGAGCCCCAGCTTGGGAGTAGAAGAATGTGATGCACGCCGAGATCCAGCGGGATAGTGTTCTCTTTGTGACAGGATGGCCCGGTCTAGCTGGGTCGAAGGAGACAAAGAGCTGTGGGCCAGTGTGGTGTTCCTGAGTGCGGCGTAGGTAGGTGCGTAGCACCTGTACGCAGTCCAGGGTGTGCAGGTGGCGTTCTTCTGCGTTGGCATGCAGTTCCGGGTAAAAATCCGGAAGTTCGATGCTTTGATTCACATGGAAGCTCGATACCACTTTGGGTACGAATTTCAGGTGTGTTCGTAGCGAGGCATGATCCTTGCGGAGGAATGTGTATGGTTGATGCGCTACCAAGGCTTGTAGCTCGCTGACTCGTCTGGCCGAGGTGACTGCAATCAGGAAAAGGGTTTTCCAGGAGAGGAACTTCAACGGTGTCTCATCTAGAGATTCGAAAGGACTCTCGGTGAGCGCGTTGAGGACGCTGGGTAGGTCCCACTGCGGTACCGGTTTCTGTACCGGGGGATATAGGTTGGTGATTCCTTTCATGAACCTGGAGGTTAGAGGATGGGTGGAGACTGAGCCATCCTCCACAGGGTCATGGAAGGCTGCAATAGCCAAAAGGTGTACTTTTATTGATGAAGGCTTGAGTCCCGTGTGGACAAGGGTGGTCAGGTAACGGAGGATTTGTGGAAGAGGGCAGGAGATTGGGTGGAGGATTTCTTCCGCACACCAAGCGTCGAAGCGCTTCCACTTCATGGCGTAGGAGTGGCATGTGGAGTCCCGACGTGACGTGAGGATGAATGGCTGGACCTCTACCGTCAGGTGCAAGGAGGTCAGCTGTGACCTTTCAAGTTCCAGGCAGTCAGTGCGAGAGTATCCAGATTGGGATGAAGGGTGTTCCCCCCGTCCTGGGTGATGAGGTCTGGTCTTGGAGGTAGCCTGATGGGTTCCCCGTCCAAGAGCTCGTGCAGAATAGAAAACCACATTTGTCTGGGCCAGTAGGGGGCGACGAGAATGACTCTGGCCTTCTCGTGTATGATCTTCTGCAGCACTTTGGAGATCAGTGGTGTGGGGAGGGGGGGTAAGCGTATAGGAGTTTGAACTCCCCCCAGTGTAGTTAGAAGGCATCTGCTGCTGTCCTCTGTTTCGATGGGTGTCGGGAGCAGAATTCTTGGCACTTGGTGTTGGAGGGATGAGCAAAGAGGTCCAAGCGTGGGTGGCCCCATTGCCGGAATAAGGATGCTCCCACCTGTTCGTTGAGGGACCATTCGTGTGGTAGTAGTTGACGGCTCAGCTTGTCCGCTAGCTGGTTGTCCGTGCCAGGAAGGTAAACAGCTTTCAGCTGACAGTCCAAGCGGAGCGCGAGGTTCCAGGTTTGTAGGGCCTCCATGCAGAGGTGTAGTGACCCCATGCCCCCTTGCTTGTTTATGTAGAACATCGCCATTTGGTTGTCAGTTTGAACCCGCAGAGTTCTTCCGCGTAACCATTTCGAGAAGGTTCAGAGGCCAAGGCGGATTGCGCGGAGTTTGAGGAGGTTGATGTGCAGGCTGCTCTCGGTCTCTGTCCACTTCACTTGTGTCTGCAGGTGGTTGAGATGTGCTCCCTAGCCCATACTGGAGGTGTCCGTGGTTAGGATCATATCGTGCTGGGGGGGGTTTCCCTCGGCCAGATTCTCCTTGCGAAGCCACCAGCGGAGGGCGCTTCGTGTCTGGTTGTCGATTGCTATTCTTGCGGACATAGGTTGCCTCTTTTGGTTCCAGTTCCTTCTCAGGTGCCACTGTATGGGTCTCATCTGGAGTCTGGCATGGGGAAGTAACTGTGTAGTTGCTGACATGTGGCCCAGGAGGCGAAGCAGAGTTCTGGCGGCAACCGTGTTGGCCCTGATAACGGCCGCGGCGAGAGAAATGATGGCCTCCGCTCTTGGTGTGGGCAGGAATGCTTTTGCCTGAGCCGTGTGGAGGGAGGCTCCGATGAACTCTAGGGTCTGTGTGGGGTGGAGCTGCGACTTCTGGAGGTTGATGAGGAATCCCAGTGTTGACAGCAGCGTTACTGTGTCTCTCGCTGCTCTGTGTGTCTTGTGTCGCGAAGGGGTCAAGATGAGCCAGTCGTCGAGGTATGGGAAGATGCAAATTCCTGTTTTCCGTAGATGGGCTGCTGCTACGGCTACACATTTTGTGAAGACCCTTGGTGCCGGGGAGAAGCCGAAAGGGAGTACTCGGTATTGGTAGTGTTGGGTCCCGAAGCGGAAGCACAGGAACTGCCTGTGTGAGCGGTGGATGGGAATATGGGCGTAGGCATCTTGGAGGTCCAGAGAGGCCAGCCAGTGGTGAGGTTGTAGTAGCGGTAGGATGGATCGGAGTGAGTACATCCTGAAGCGTTCCTTTTGGATGAATTTGTTGAGGCCCCTGAGGTTGAGGATAGGGCGGAGGCCCCCGGATTTCTTGGGTATGAGTAAATACCTTGAGTAGAACCCACACCCCTGCTGATTCGGGGGAACTGGCTCGATGGCCCGTGCTGACAGGAGGGCATGGATCTCCGCTTGCATGGTGGCTGTGAGTTTGTCCGGTGTGCAGTTGGAGGGGCGCAAGTGTTGGGTTGGGGTCTTGGAGAAGCGCATCCTGTAGCCCGTACGGATGATTTGCAGGACCCATGAGTCTGTGGTGATATTCTCCCAGGCTCCTAAGAACGCAGAGAGGTGCCCCCCCACCTGCGGGGTCCTGCTCGACGGAGCGTCAAAAGGAGGGTGTGTTCTTCCCTGACGATGCTGAAGGTTGTTTTTGCTGTCTGTGGTCCTTCTGTCATGGTTTTTGATGATAGGGCTTATACTGGTACTGCTGCTGCTTGTTGCGCTGTGGTTGCCATTTCTGGTAGGGCTGGTAGCGTCTGGACGATGTGTAGGGCCTGCTTGGTACGCACCTTGCCTGCTCCGTGAGTTGGGGTTGTGCTCCATGCCCTCAGAAGCTAAGGTTTTGAGAGTGGAGCAGCAGTCTTTCATGTCATCCACGGTTTCTTTGAATTTAACCCCAAAGAGGTTGTCGCAAGCGCATAGCGCATCTGTCAGTCTCTTGTGCGTGTCCTCTCGGAGTCCTGAGGCTCGTAGCCATGCCCAGCGCCTGGAGGCAATTCCGTTTGCAGCTGTCCTAGCCGCGGAGTCGAAGGTAGCACGGATGAGATGCTTACCGCATTCTTTCAGGTCATTCAGGATAGGCAGGAAGGGGGCCTGCATTTCTGCGTTGAGTCCTTCAATTGTCTCCTTGAGGGTATCCAGTATTGTATCAAGGTACAATAACTGTTGGAAGGAGTGTGATGCAATTTTCGCGCTCAGCATGGCTGATTGGTAAGTCTTTTTACCAAAGTTGTCCATTAGTTTATAGTCTTTGCCCGGGGGGGCGTTGGAGTGCGTGCGTGAGCTTTTGCTGTGCTTTAATGCTGACTCTACCACGATGGATTGGTGGGGAAGTTGTGGCTTGTCGAAGCCTGGCGCTGGGGTAACTTGGTATTTAGCTTCAAGTCTCCGCGAGGTAGCTGCACTGGAAGCTGGGGTTTGCCACAGCTTGGTGAGGTTCTCCATCAGTAGATGATGGACCGGGATGGAGACGATGGACCTGGGGGTTTTGGGGAACTTGAGAAGGCCGAGGACTTCATTCCTAGGGTCTGGTGTATCCGTGGGCAAAAGAGCCAGGCGAGTGGATATCTTTTGTAGGAACTTAGGGTAGGTCAGGTCCTCCGGTGGAGATGGCGAAAGGGGTGGCGGTGCTGGAGTTGGTGAGGGCGAGCGGGAGCGCCCTTCGCTGCAAGAGCGGTGTGAGCGGCTGGAGTGGGACAGCCCTGCTGCATGCTCCTCATCGCTGTCCGTGAGTGGCTCCGGGGAAAAACCTAGATGCATAGGTGATCCGGGCGGAGAAGGTGTCTGGGGGTTTATGTCCAGCGAGGTTGATCTTGAGGATGTGGTGCGCGGGTGTCTGGAGAGTGTAAGGCAAGTCGGGAAGATACGGTAGGTTCGTGCTGTGCAATGAGCTTGGACAGCAGTTTGATGATTTCTGCTTGGGTGTCCTGAGGTTGCTGCCTGTCTTTGGTACCATGCAGAATGTCTTTTTCTGTTTTGCTGGCTGTACCTGATTGACCATGGTAAGTTGTTGCTGATGGTGCTCTGGATCGCGATCTGTGCAGGGAGCGAGATCTGCTACATTTTCTGCCTTTGCGCTGGTTGTGTCTCTGCTGCTGCAGCTGTGGTGCCGTTTCCCTCTGCTGCAGCTGTGTTGCTGCCTCCTCCCGTGTCTGTCCTGGCTGTCTTCGGCACGGTGCCCCGTGGCGCGGTGGCTGCTGCCCTTCCGAGTGGGGCTGGCACGGGGAGGAGTCCTGCTGGCACGAGGAGGAGTCCTGTAGGCTCAGGGAGGAGTCCTGCTGGAGCGGAGAGACGGAGATCCTTCGTTGGCGCGGAAGTGACGTCTTTTGACGTCATCGCTGGGCGGAGCTTCCCTGTGCTTGCTCTTTCCGGCGCGGGGAGGCAGTCGGGCAGGAGACCGGAGGGGCTTCTTGACTTCATGGCAGTGGATGTTTTGCCCGGGGAAGCAATGTAAGGGCTTGTAGCCGAGGGTACCTCTGGGGGATGCTTGAGGGCCACCGAGGAAGGTATGGAGGAAGGGGAGGGAGTTTCAGAGATTGCCAAGATGGCGGTGTCCACGTTGCTCACCTCATGGTTTGCAGGTGCTGTTCTCTTCCCGTTGTTCTCTTTTGCTGCTGGCTTGTCCTTTTTAGATTTTGGGACCTTGTTTGCAGCGCCTTCCGAGGACGAGAGGAACTCCTGGAGATTGTAATTCCGTGCTTTTCTTGCTCTGGGGGACATGCGGGCACAGTGCGGGCAGTCCTCTACATGGTGAGCTGCCCCCAGGCATCGGATGCAGCGATCATGGGTGTCCTACGAGTTCATCTTCCTGCCGTACTTGGTGCACTTCTTAAATCCAGGTTTGTGGTTCTTTTTGTCTTTGATTTTGTCCACTGTAGTAAAGTAGTAGGAGAGCTGTAGATTCCATCCTGTAGGCAGGGCGGACGAAGAAAAAACTGAGCCAGGTAGGGGCGGGCCCAGAGGTGGGGACACAGGAGCATGCTCAGAAGGGCTTTGCCTTTCTGAGCTATTGGAGAGCACTCCATCCTTGGTGCCGTCGGATGAGGTCACCAGGTGTGGCTGACGCATCCTGCTAGTCCAGGGAGAATATCTCCTTCTAAGCTTCTGCACTGTTTACACCATATAGGCTTACAAAAGAATACTCTAAACTGGTTTAGCTCTTACTTGGAAGGCCGTATGCAGCAAGTCAAATGTGACCAAAAAAAATCCTTGCAATTCCCTATTATTCAAGGAGTACCACAAGGCTCAGCTTTATCTTCTATACTATTCAATATTTATATCCTTATATCCCATCATTAAACTTCACAAATTCCATTATCATCTCTATGCTGATGACATCATGGTATATGCTCCAATAGTCTTACAATCAATTGACACATCAGCAATTTCTAGATGCCTCCAAGACATGAATACCTGGCTTTTAGATAACAACTTTTCACTTAATTATGATAAAACAGAGGCAATGTTCGTTACTAGAAACCCTAATTTCATTCCACTGAACACTATTGACTTACTAAATAGATCCATTGTAGTTAAGAATGAGGTCAAATACCTTGGCATAATATTGGATAAGGCTTTGAACCTTAAATCTCATATTGCCAGAACTGCAAACAAGGCCTATCATCGTTTAAAGATTATTAGAAAACTAAAGCCATTACTCCATCAAGACCATTTCCGTACAGTGTGTCAAGCACTCATCACCCCACTCCTAGATTACGGAAATCTGCTGTATCAAGGCCTCCCTCAGCAAAGTTTAGAGTAGTTACTCACCTGTAACAGGTGTTCTCCAGGAGCAGTAGGAATCAGTCCTCACATATGGGTGACATCGACGTCGATGGAGCCCCCATGCTGAGCATTTCCCCAGCTTTCTAAGAAAGCCTTTGGGAATACACCCACGCATGTGCGGTCCCCTTCCCACCCAAAGGTGCCATCTTGCTCAGTCAGATGACATAGCCAAAAGACAGCACAAGAAACAAAATGAACTATGTACAACTGCAACTCCCAGGGGAGGAGGGAGGGTTGTGAGGACTGATTCCTGCTGCTCCTAGAGAACACCTGTTACAGGTGAGTAACTACTCTTTCTCCAGGACCAAGCAGGAAGTCAGTCCTCACATATGGGTGACTCCCTAGCTCTGGGCTACCAGGAACCCAGGCTGAAAAATAGAGCTCCCTCTGTGAAGCCTCAGCATCAGGGAAAGAATTTTACTGAGAAGAGATCCCACCGGTAGCCCAACAAGAGGGCTGGAGTTGCCTAAACCTCAAAGAGATTCCGGAGTACTGCTTGACCAAAAGCACTGTCCCTACGGGACTCCCTCTCCAGGCAGTAATGGGCTGCAAACGTCTGGCTTGAGTACCAAGTTGCAGCCCTACAGATGTCTGCCAACGGTACAGAGCGGAGATGAGCTACTGATGCAGCCATTGCCTGGACACGGTGGGCTGTGACTCGACCCTGCAAGGGAAGGTCTGCTGCCCTGTAAGCCCAGGTGATACAGTCTGCCACCCATATGGACAAGATATGCTTGGAGACAGGTAACCCCAAGTTGTTTGGGTCAAAGGAGACGAAGAGCTGAGTAGCCCTTCTATGACCCTTAGTACGCTCAATGTAGAAAGACAAGGCCCTTCTACAGTCCAGGGTATGCAGGACTTCCTGAGCCCGGCTGGCATGGAGCCTAGGGAAGAATGTTGGAAGAACCACCTCCTGACTGAGGTGGAAAGAGGAGACTACCTTCGGGAGGAACTTAGGATGAGTCCTAAGGACTACCCTGTTCCTATAGAAACGAGTGTATGGCCAGGGCCAGGGTTCACTCACTCGCCTGGCCGAGGTCAGTGCCACTAGGAAAAGAGCCTTCCAAGAAAGGAAGCGGAGAGGACACGTAGCAATCGGCTCAAAGGGAGGGCGAGTAAGCTGCTGCAAGACCACATTCAACTCCCACTCAGGGGCTGGTGGATGGAGTGGAGGCTTTAGCAAGAGCAAGCCTCTGAGGAAGCGGGACACCAAGGGGTGAACCGATAAAGAGTGCCCTTCCACCAGTGAGTGGTGGGCTGCCAGAGCAGAAAGGTGTACCCGAACAGAATTGGACTTAAGACTCTGATTAGACAAGTGCAGCAGGTACTGAAGCACCACTGGCACAGGACAGGAGAAAGGGTTCTCCTGGCATTGGTCACACCACAAGGAGAACCGTTTCCACTTCAGGGCATAGGTCTTTCTGGTGGATTGCTTCCTAGAGGCCAAGACCACCTCTTCAACTTCCTGAGGCAGGCCCCAGGGAGCCAGCACTACCCTTGCAGCCTCCAGGCCATCAAATTGAGAGTTTTGAGATTGGGGTGCAGAAGGGAACCCTGATCCTGAGAAAGAAGATCGGGTTGCAACCACAGAGGGAGTGGGGTGTCCACCGCCAGCTGTAACAGAAGCGGGAACCAGGGCTGTCTCGGCCATCTGGGGGCTACCAATATGACCGAGGCCCTGTCCCTTAGAATCTTGAACAAGGTTCGGGCCACCAGGGACGTGGGAGGAAACACATACAGGAGGCCCTTGGACCATGATATCAGGAAGGCATCCGCTGCCAATCTCGTGGGATGTGGTTGTCTGGAGCAGAACTGAGGCAGCTGCCGGTTCAGGGGACTGCAAACAACATACAAGGTCTCAGTAAAAAATAGCACTGCTCATTTAAGACTCACGTCAAAAATATAGCTGAGGTCGTTGATGTGACACAGCACTCCGCTATATTTTTGACGTGAGTCTTAAATGAGCAGTGCTAGTTTTTACTGAGACCTCGTATGTTGTTTCTAATCCTTACTGAAGGTGAAAGAGAACGATTTTTCTGAACTTTGTGATTGCGCTCGTTCTTACTTACAAGGCCAACGATTTTGTGGGGTTCAGGGGACTGGCAAAGAGGTCTATGGATGGAAGTCCCCATTTCAGGAAAATGTTCTGAACCACCAAAGGGTGCAGTTGCCATTCGTGAGGCTGTAGAGCCATGCTCAATCTGTCTGCCAGGAAATTTTCGTGGACACAGAATGAGCACCAAACTCGCAAGGAGACCAAACAAACCAAGGGGCGAGCAGGATAGGGGTCACTAGCACTTTATTAATGAAACATTAATAAAGTGCTAGTGACCCCTATCCTGCTCGCCCCTTGGTTTGTTAGGAAATTTTCGTGGCCAGGAAGATAGACTGCCCTGAGCAGCATATTGTGTCGAAGTGCAAAAGAGCATAGGGCCTGTGCCTCCTGACACAGGAGTCTGGACCCCGTGCCCCCTTGTTTGTTCACATAGAACATCGCCACCTGGTTGTCTGTCTGCACCAAGACAGATTGGTGGGCCAGGGTGTGAGAGAAGGCTTTGAGGGCTAAGCGAATCGCCCGGAGCTCCAGCAGGTTGATTTGTTGTGTGGCCTCCCATGGAGACCACAGGCCCTGTGTGCACTTGCCCAGACAATGTGCACCTCAGCCCTGCAAGGAGGCATCGGTTGTGAGTACCACAGTGGAAACAGGTACCTGAAAAGGAATTCCCTGTAGAAGGTTGGAGGGGTGTAGCCACCACTGCAGGGATTTCAGGAAGAGTTTGGACACCCTTACTTTGTCTCTGAGTCTTCCTGTGGCCTGCCTCCACTGAGTCCTGAGACACCACTATGCAGGCCTCATATGCAGGCGAGCATTGGGGGTCACATGTACTGTTGAGGCCATGTGGCCCAGGAGCCTTAGACAGAGTCTGACGGAAACCAGTGGGTTGTTCAGGAACTGGCTGGCCAAGTCCATCAGCCTTCCCGCTCTGTCTTCTGGCAAGTAAGCCTTTGCTTGCAGGGAGTCTAACCATGCTCCTATGAACTCTAGGTTCTAGGAGGGGAGCAAAGTGGACTTTGCGAAGTTTATGACAAAGCCTAGTTGCTGAAGGAGAGAGACAGTATGGAGGGTGGTTTGCCTGGCCTCCTGGAGAGTCTGACCCCTGATGAGCCAGTCGTCCAGGTAGGGGAAGACAAAAATACCCTGGTTTCTCAAGTAGGCTGCCACCACCACCAGGCACTTTGTGAAAACCCGTGGGGCGGAGGTTAGGCCAAAGGGCAGTACCCTGTACTGAAAGTGGTTTCCTCCCACCACGAACCTTAGGTATTTTCTGTGGTCTGGATGAATGAGGATGTGAGTGTATGCATCCTTCAGATCTAAGGAGCATAGCCAATCTCCCTGCTGGAGGTAGGGCAGCAGTGTTCCAAGAGTAAGCATCTTGAACTTTTCCTTTTCCAAGAACTTGTTGAGATTTCTCAAGTTCAGAATGGGCTGGAGACCTCCAGTTCTATTTGGCACAAGAAAGTACCTGGAGTAGAAGCCCTGCCCCAGCAGGTGGGGAAGTACAGGCTCCACCGCCCTGTCTTGAAGAAGACCTTGCAGTTCCTGGAGAAGGAGTTCCTTATGCAGATTAGGCCTTGGAGGCTCCCCCCGAAAGTAGGAGGGGGGTACCTGATTGAAATGGAGCAAATAGCCCTTCGGGACAATGCTTAGTACCCAAGCATCTCTTGTGATGGGCGGCCACTGGTGGGCAAACAGGGCCAACCGACCTCCCGTGCTGAGATGGGCCAGCAGAGGTGGAGAGGCTATGCAGTGGGAGTCAAAACCCCCCTCCCTGCTGAGTAGGAGCAGGAGCTGGAGGCTTGGGGGCTTTCTGCCTACGGGGCCCATGTCCCTGCCCCTTGGCCTGCTGACCCTGCTGGGGAGCTGGGGAGGCCTGATAGTGAGGGAAAGGTTTGTAGGCAGATGACTTCCTCGGGTAAAAGGTCTTTTTCCCCGAGCCCTTCTTCTTATGAGAAGGGGCAAAAGTTTTTCTGGACAACCTTGTCCTTGTCAGAGTCTCTGTCTCGAGCTCAGCGGCCTTTTCGGCCATGGGCTTGCTGAAGAGATTTTCACCCCGGCATGGGACATCGACTAACTTGTCCTGTACCCATGGCTCGAGGTCCGATGACTGTGGCCATGCCTGGCGTCGAGCATTGATGCCGGCCGCCGCTACTCGGGCCGAAGCCTCAAAGCCATCGTAGGTCGCCCGGGAGATGAATTTGGAACATTCCCGGATCCCCGAGGACAAGGTCTTGAAACTCTGCAAAGGTTCCCTGGAGAGGCCAGCCGAGAACACGGCTATTTCCTTAGCCAGGTCCCGCAAGTACATGCCCATGTACAGCTGGTAGGACTGGACACGGCAAGCAAGCATCAAGCCCTGGAAGCACTTTCTGCCGATGGCATCCAGGCTTCGGGCCTCCCTAATGGGGGGCACCGCGGAGTGCATCTTCTGGCTCTTCAGACGATGCATGGCCGATTCCACAACCATAGAATGGTGCGGCAGCTGCCCCTTCTGGAACCCAGGGCTCTTTCGGACTTGATACATGGAATCGATCCGCTTGCTCTAAACCGGCGCCTCCCACATTCGGAAGAGGAGTCGTTCCAGCATCGGAGGAACCGGCACAGTAAAGGCCTCCCTCGGGGGAGAGTCATACTGTAGGGCATCGAGCTCTTCGGCTCAAGGCTCCTCCTCGGGATCCGCAGGAACATTCAAAGCCTTGGCCATGTCCCTGACAAACTCCGAGAACCGGGTGTCCTCCGGTGGGGACCTACTCCGGGGCTCGGAATGCGGTGAGTCCGAAGGGTATCGGGGGACTCCTCGTACTCCGTCTCCCACGCAGACTCATCTAAGGAAGAGTCGAGGGGCTCCGACCATGTGGGCTCCGGTAACACCCGCCCCAATGCCGGGGCCATCGGCGTCGACGCCCTCGGTCCCGAACGGGAGGTCAAGGGAGACCGTGACCGAGTCCGGACTCGGGCCTTCATGGCTTCGAGAACTGGCTCGGTCTCCGGGGTCGACTTAGACGTCGACGTCCCGGTGGTCAGGGCAGATGCACCAGTCAGGCTGGCCATCAGCATCCGCTGCTGATCCATGAAGGCACAGTCTGCACTCGAAGGCAGACAGTCTGCACTCCAAGGCTGTCAGCCTGAGTCCAAGCTCAGGAGACTCAGCAGCCACTGACTCGGGCCCCAGCGGCGCCGGGCCCGACATCGGCTCCCTGGGAGGAGAGTCCTCGAGGACAACAGGACTTACCTGCTCGATGGACTCCGGCTCTATACGAGGCACCTTAGGTGGCTTCTCCAGCTCCAAAGGCCCGGGGCGACGGTCAGGGGTCCGGGACCTGGCCCTCGAGGAACCAGGGGTATCCTCCGACGCTGCCCTCACAAGCTTTCTCTTCCTCTTATGCTCCCAACTGGGGGACCCCCTTTCAGAGGAACCCCGACGAAGCTCAGGGTCCAACTCCTGAGACATCAAGGCCTCTGATGAGGTCCGGGCTTGACCGGAGGCAGAGTCAGAAAAAATTCTCTCCTTCTGATGCTGCTGGCTTCTGAGTGCCTTAGTGGACATCTTTCCACACGGGACACAGACCTTGGGATCATGGTCCGGCCCGAGGCAACGCAGGCAGCAGTCGTGTGTGTTGGTAAGAGACATGAGCTTCTTACTACGATCACACTTTTTAAAACCACTGGAGGCCATCGGGGAAAAAAGCCCCCCGCGAGGTCAAAAGACCGGCCCTCCAGGGAAAAAGAAAAAGAGCGTGAACGCGTGCCACAAAGGGCAAAAACCCGAAAAAATAGAGATCGGGTCGATACCGGCGTCCCAGGCGGGAAGGGGAACCGGCATCGAACCGGACAAAAAAGAGCGAAAATCGCAGAAAAAAATCAAACTTTTCCGGGTGACACGGACTCACGTCCGTTGGGCTCCATGGAAAAAGAAAGACTGAGCAAGATGGCACCTTTGGGCGGGAAGGGGACTGCGCATGCGTGGGTGTATTCCCAAAGGCTTTCTTAGAAAGCTGGGGAAATGCTCCGAATGGGGGCTCCATCGACGTCGATGTCACCCATATGTGAGGACTGACTTCCTGCTTGGTCCTGGAGAAACACCCTCTCCAGATGGTTCAAAATACAGCTGCATGCATCATCACCGGTTCTGCAATAACAGATCATATCTCCCCTGTCTTACAACAATTGCAATGGCTTCCAGTAAATGTAAGGTCTAAATTCAAAACACTTTTAATTATCTTCAGAATATATAATCATCTATCGGCAGATGCATTACAGAGTATTATAACAAAGGATATTATTAATAGGCCAAGAAGAAGCAGCATCAATTATGACAACAGAATTGGCACTCCTGCTGGATACTGTAAGACTAAACAAGCAACTTCAAAAAGAGCTCCTTCATTACTAGCGTCCAGACTATGGAACTCTCTCCCAATGGACCTCAGGACTATGAGTGATATTAAAGAATCTCCAGGAACAAGCAGGAATGAGTCTTCACATATGGGTACGTCGGTACCGACGGAGCCTGCGCGGGAACGCTCCCCAGCGTCCAATCAGAAAGCCTTTGGGAGCATCCCACAGCGCCTGCGTGCTGCCTTCCCGCCTTTCCCAATTGTCTCTCCTCAGTTCTTCTTTTCCGCGGAGCCAGCAGGTCGTGTTCCTGTCACCGCAGAAGAATTTCCTTATTTTTTCTTTATTTCTTTTGTGTCGTGTCTGCCTTCTTCGACGCTGTACCGGTACCGCCGGTCTTTGTTCTTTTCTTCTTGTAAAAAAAGAAAACAAACAAACCTTTTTTCCGTTCTTTTTCTTCAGGTGCACTTGCGTTTTGGGCCTTAGGCCCAAAACGTTTTTTCTTTAAATATGGAAAAGCCTGCCTCAGGATTTAAAAAGTGCACAAAATGTGGTGGTACCATTTCCGTCACCGACACCCATGACTGGTGTCTAAAATGTTTAGGTCCTGACCATTCCATAACAGATTGTGTGTCCTGTTCCATGATGTCTAAAAGAGGTCGGCAGAACCGAGCTGCCAAGCTCAGTACCCTGTTTCCCTCTGATGCGGCTTCAGTGGCATCGACGTCTTCCAGGGCTTCTTCTTCCTCACATGGATCTCAGGTAACTAAACATAAATCCAGCCGGTCCTCGAAGGGTAGATCTCCTTCTAAGCATCGAGATGCCTCTGGCGTTGCCCTCGAGGATTCTGCACTGGCAAAATTATCCCGGCGGGAGGCTTCGGCCTCTAAAGCATCATCATCGGGGTTCCAGGATGATCTCGAAGGCGTGGCCTCGACAGATCTCCTGGTGCCATGCTCTGGGGTACCGATGGCTTCCACCGGTACCGACTTCCAAGCATTGGCGGCGTCAATGGATCTGAGGATTCTGTCCATAGAACGCATTCTGGCGGCTTTCCTTGTGGCATCGACGCCCATGGTACTGCAACAGACTACTCCACCGGTACCGGCTCTAGCATCGCCATCAGTACCGATCCCGGTGGCATCGACATCGGCATCGGTGTCCGCTATGCCGGTACTCTGTCAGCTGAAGCCCTCCGGTACCGATACCCCGGTACTGGTTATTCCCGATACCGACCCCAGTCGGTACGGGTATCGGGCTTTGCAAGAGCATCCGGACAGACGATACTTTGATTCCTCTGAGGACTCTGAGGATTCTGAAGAGTCGGTCGATGCAGTGATACTTCTTCCACAGGAGGAGTCCTCTCCTAAACGAAGAATGTCTCCTCCAGAAGACTTGTCTTTTCAAGACTTTATCAGGGAGGTGGCTCGGGTCTCTCTATTACAGTGGCCCCTGAGACAGAGCCCAGAGCCAAGGAGTTAGATATTTTACAATATCCTAAAACTCCTAAGGAGGCAGCTACCTTGCCTATTCATGAGATTCTGTATGATCTCATGTTGAGGATGTGGGAAGCACCTCTAATCACCTCTCCTCATTCTCGCAGGTTGGATACCATGTATCGTGTCCCTCCTTGTCCTGGTTTCCAAAAAACTCAACTTCCTCACCACTCTATTGTGGTGGAGTCAGAAATGAGAAAGATTAGAAATGCCAAAAGACATGCCTCTAATCCTCCAGGACGTGAATGTAGAACCCTGGATGCTTTTGGAAGGAGAGTCTTCCAAGCTTCCATGCTTGCTGCGAGAATTAATTCTTATAGTCTCTACATGGGAATGTTCTTAAAAGAAGTCACTGACCATTTGCAGACTTTAAGTCCTTTTATGTCTGAAGATAAAAGGCAGGACTTTCTCACTGGGCTCAAACATGCCCAAGATATCTCCAAATTTTCTAACCGTGCAGCTTTCGATTCCTTTGAATGCGTAAGCCGAGCCTCAGCTATTGCCGTAAGTGCACGTAGGATTGCTTGGCTTCAAGCATCTGATTTGGAGATCTGGGTTCAAAATGAATTAGGAAATATCCCTTGTACAGGTGAGAACCTGTTTGGTAAGGATTGGCAAGCAAAAGCCAATCAGATGGATGCTGAAAATTCTGCTTTGGATAGACTATCCAAATCCACAGCTGCTCCTGCTAAGAAAAGGTTATTCAAGAAAACACCTTTTTCTAAAAAGGGAAGATTCTATCCTGCTTATGGTCAGCGAGCATCTTCTGCAGCTCAGTTCCCTACCAAACGTTAGCAATCCTCCAAACAGAGCAAAGCAAAGGCTGCTAGGCCTGCTCCAGCCCAGCAACCTCAGCCCCCTCAGGGCCTTTGACTTTCTGCTAGAGAACTTACCCTTCCTGGCTCTAGAAGGGCCAGAGCCCTCCACCATTCCAGGAAGGTTATGTCACTTTGCTCCCAGGTGGGGGAAAATTACAGCAGAGCATTGGACACTCTCCATCATAAGAGAGGGGTACAAACTTCATTTTTCAAGCTTGCCCCCTCTCACAAGAGTGCACCAGTTCAATTCTCCAACCTCCCTCCTCAACCTGTTGCAGCAGGAGGTTGCCACTCTTCTCGCCCAGGGGGCAATAGAGGAAGTGCCTTTTCAACAACAGGGCACAGGGTTCTACTCCCTCTATTTTCTTATTCCAAAGAAGACAGGGGGCTTCAGACCCATCTTAGATCTCAGAGAGTTGAACAGATTCCTAGTCAAGGAAAAATTCAAGATGGTTTCTCTAGGAACTCTGCTGCCATACCTTCAGAGTCAGGATTAGCTTTGTTCTCTAGATCTCAAGGATGCGTAAACTCATGTTCTCATCCATCTATCTCACAGAAGGTTCCTTTTTCAAGAGAAGCACTATCAATACAGAGTGCTCCCTTTTGGTCTGGCCTCTGCACCAAGGGTGTTCACGAAATGCAAGGCAGTGGTAGCTGCTTTTCTGCGCACCCTGGGAATATTCGTCTTCCCTTACCTGGATGACTGGCTCATTCGAGCTCCCACTCAATCAGAGGCCAAGAGTTCTCTAACCTGCACAATGCGTATCCTTCAGTATTTAGGGCTGGTAATAAACATCCCAAAATCCAATTTGATCCCTACTCAGTCCCTGGAGTTTATAGGGGCGTTGCTGGATACCACAAGGGCAAGGGCCTATCTTCCCCAGGCCCGTTGCCTTTGCTTGGTGCAGTTAGCTTCTCAGGCAGAGTTGAAGCCCCTACTAACTGCTCGAGAGATGTTACAGTTGCTAGGCCACATGGCATCCACCGTACATGTGGTACCATATGCTCGCCTTCACATGAGGGCAGCTCAGTGGACTTTATCCACCCAATGGACCCAGGCATTAGGCTGCCTGTCAGACAAAATAGCAAACACAAGTCTCCTCATTTTGTCCCTCCAGTGGTGGAAGTCCCCTCAAAACCTGTTGCTGGGGTCCCCCTTTCAGCAGCCTCTACCCCAAGCAACTCTTACTACAGATGCTTCTCCAATGGGGTGGGGAGCTCATCTGCAGGACCTCTCCACCCAAGGCATCTGGTCCCCACAGGAGACTTGTCTACATATCAATCTCTTGGAACTCAGAGCAATCTTCCTTGCTCTGCGGGTTTTCCACACCCTGCTCAGCCACAAGACAGTCCTTATCCACACGGACAATCAGGTAGCCATGTTCTATGTGAACAAGCAGGGAGGAACTGGCTCTCTGTTGCTTTGCAACGAAGCTTTGTGACTGTGGGTCCTCGCCAGAGAACATCACATTCATCTTCTGGCAGTTTATCTTCCAGGCGTTCAAAACTCTTGGGCAGACAGGCTCAGTCGAGTTCTGCTTCCACACGAGTGGTCCCTACATATGGACCAGGTATCCAAGATTTTTCAAATTTGGGGAACCCCGGACTTAGTCCTCTTTGCAAGTCCGTGGAATGCCAAACTTCCCCGGTTCTGTTCCAGAACTCTGGCTCAGGGAGCTCAGGCAAGGGATGCTTTCCTCCTTCACTGGGGTCAAGACTTCCTCTATGCCTTTCCACTCATTCCCATAATTCCCAAAACCCTGTTCAAGCTTCAGAGAGACAGAGGCCACATGATTCTCATAGCTCCACATTGGCCACGGCAAGTGTGGTACCCTCTGCTTCTACATCTCTCTCAGGCTCCCTCCCTGGAGTTAGGGTCTGCTCCAGACCTCCTCTCTCAAGAGGACGGAAGGTTATGGCATCCCAATCCCCAGTCTCTGCATCTCAGGGCTTGGTTGCTGAAGGCCTAGACCTCCAGGATCTTCATCTTTCTCAACAAGTGAAAGATGTTCTTTATGCTTCCAGAAAACCTTCCACTAGACGTTCTTATGCTTTCAAGTGGAAGAGGTTTACTATCTGGTGTTCTGGGAAGAGTCTTAACCCCCTTGCCATACCTCTGGAATCTTTGCTGGAGTATCTCCTCCATCTGTCTAATGCAGGCCTTAAAACAAATTCAGTAAGGGTCCATTTGAGTGCTATTGCAGCTTCCCTTAAGCCTCTAAATGGACAACCTATTTCCTCTCATCCTCTGGTAGCAAGATTCATGAGAGGCCTCCTTTTAACAAAGCCTCCCATTAGACCACCCCCGGTGGCATGGGACTTAAACTTGGTTCTTGGTCAGCTTATGAAGCCGCCTTTTGAACCTTTAGCTACCACCTACTTCAAATACCTTTCTTGGAAGGTTATCTTTCTCATTGCAATCACATCAGCACGTCGTATTAGTGAACTGCAAGCACTCGTAGCTAATCCACCTTATACAAGGTTCCATCATGACAAGGTGATCCTTAGGACTAATCCACACTTTATGCCTAAGGTGGTCTCGCCTTTTCACCTCAACCAGGAGGTCTACCTACCTGTCTTTTTTCCAGGACCTCATGCATCAAGTGCAGAGAGGAATCTTCATACCCTGGACTGTAAAAGAGCTCTGGCTTTTTACTTATAAAGGACACAGCAACAGAGAAAGTCTTCCCAACTCTTTGTTGCCTTTGATCCTTCTCATTTGGGAATAGCAGTCTCCAAGAGAACACTATTTAACTGCACTGCCCAGTGTATTTCTTTCGCCTATCAGAGCAAGAATCTTTCTCTGGAGGGCCATGTCACAGCTCACAATGTGAGAGCCATGGCAGCCTCAATGGCTCATCTGAACTCTGTGTCTACTGACATCTGTCGAGCAGCCACTTGGGCCTCGGTTCATACCTTCACAGCCCATTACTGCTTGGACAAGGACTCCTGCCGGGATGCCTTGTTTGGTCAGGCTGTTCTCAAACACCTGTTCCATACTTAATCAACTCCTACCCACCATCCCTCATGGGATGCCAGAGATCCATGTGGGGAAGTGCAGCCCTGTCTCAGGGACACACAACTTATGGGATCTCTCCCTGGCATCTAAAGCTAGGGAGTCTCCATATGTGAAGACTCATTCCTGCTTGTTCCTGGAGATAGCATAGTTACTTACCTGTAACAGGTGATCTCTGGGAACAGCAGGAATAAATCTTCACAACCCACCCACCTCCCCTAGGAGTTGTCTCTCTCTCTCTCTCTTTCCTTTCCCTCTCTCTCTCTCTTTGTCTCAGCTCTAAAACTCAACTGAGGAGAGACAGTTGGGAAGGCAGCACGCAGGCGCTGTGGGATGCTCCCAAAGGCTTTCTGATTGGACGCTGGGGAGCGTTCCCACGCAGGCTCCGTCGGTACCGATGTACCCATATGTGAAGACTTATTCCTGCTGTTCCCAGAGATCACCTGTTACAGGTAAGTAACTGTGCTTTTCTGCAAGGCCTTGAAAACCCTGCTTTTCACTGAAACTTAAGATTTAGTAAATAGTTTTTACCAATAGGTCTATTATTACATTAACTCGTCTTAGTTTTGTTTAGTGTTATGTATAATGTTTTATGAACCTTATGTTATTTTTTTCCTTATGTTATTTGTAACCTTCTGTTTGTAATGTGACCACTTTGATTGTAGGATAAGGTGGGATACAAATCTGGGTCTAAATAAATAAATAAGATGGTGAACTGGATCAGAAATGGTTGATTGACAGACAACAGACGGTGACGGTAAACGGAACTCACTCAGAAGAAAGGAAGGTGATTAGTGTGTGCCACAGGGTTTGTCCCTGGGACCGGTACTGTTCAATGTATTTGTGAGTGATATTGCTGAAGGACTGAATGGAAAAGCATGTCTTTTTGCAGATGATACGAAAATTTGCAATAGAGGACTCCCCTGAGGGAGTGGATAATATGAGGAAAGATCTACAAAAGCTGGAAGAATGGTCTAATGCTTGGCAGTTAAGATTTAATGTGAAGAAGTGCAGTGTCATGCACTTGGGAAACAGAAATCCAAGGGAATTGTATGCGATAGAGGGCGAGAGGTTGGTCTGCACGGACCAGAATGACCTCGGAGTGATTGTTTCTGAGGATCTCAAGGTGGCGAAACATATGTGAAGACTCATTCCTGCTTGTTCCTGGAGATGTAAGTTTACTTCTGCATATCAGAGACTGTTTATCCTGTTGATGTCTTCAGTTGTTGGTGACTGGAAGGTAAAACTAATGCCACAAGCAAAGAGAATTCAGCTTTAGAATGACGACAAAAAGCATCAAGAAATGAGTAAGATGGCCATGACTGACCCAGCCAGTGTAGGACAAAGGTGAAATTAGACTTACCTGCTAATTGTTGTTCCTTGAGGAACTCCAGTCTAGTCCCGAACTCTGGAGTTTATGCTCCTCTTCCAGAAGCTTGGAGACTGAGAAACGTCATTTCTGTGATGTCACAGGTACATAAGTACAGACCCCTACTTCACACTCCAGTAACCTATTGACAAAGCAGGCTCCCCGGAGCAACAATTAATTAACAAATAACAATGTATTAAATATACTAACCAAACCTGAATATGACGTAAGAGAACACTATATATAGTTAAACTCTTCTCTTATTTACAGTGCTTAACAAGTGCTGAGGCCCGTCCCTCCCCTGCATGAAGGACGTGGAATCCCACCCACACATTCCCCAGTCCACACCCTACTGTGAAGAACCATGTCATCCCATCACATTAACCGAAGCTTACCTGTAAGACTCCTACGCTTCAGGCTAAAGTCCACCGGACTCACTAGGGTGGGATACGGAACTAGACTGGAGTTCCTCAAGGAACAACAATTAGCAGGTAAGTCTAATTTCACCTTCCTTATCGTCCCTCCAGTCTAGTCCCGAACTCTGGAGATGTAACAGAGCAGTGATAGCACTTATTGGGAGGGATCCTGTAGACCAGCCTGAAGCACTGCTGATCCAAAACAGGCATCCCTGCCCGCCTGAACATCCAGACGGTAATGCTTAACAAAGGAATTGAGCGAAGACCAGGTAGCTGCTTTACAAATCTCTGCCGCCGGTACCAAACTGCACTCTGCCCACGAAGTCGCCTGAGCTCTGGTAGAATGAGCCCTAAGTCCTTCAAGTACCAACTTGCCTTTTAGAAGATATGCCGACACTATGGCCTCCTTCGCCCTTCGCACAATGGAGGCCTTCGATGCTGCTTCTCCTTTGCGAGGCCCTGCAAAGAGAACAAACAACCTATCCGATTTATGGAAACCGGCTGTCTGACGCAAATAGCTCTTTAACGCTTGATGAACATCCAAGAGATGTAACCGCTCAGAAGGCTGTTCTCCACTGTCTGCGCTAAACACCGGCAATGAAACCACCTGATTCACATGAAACGCTGAGACCACCTTCGGCAGAAAGGACGGCACGGGTCTCCAAACCACCTTAGACTCCAAAAAGGATAGAAAAGGCCTCCAACAGGACAAAGCTTGCAACTCTGAAATTTGCCTAGGAGAACAGATAGCTACCAAGAACACAACCTTAAGAGTAAGATCCTTCAGAGACGCCCTTGACAGTGGCTCAAATGGCTCTTTTACCAGCACCTGCAAGACCAAAGGGAGATCCCAAGCTGGCACTACTTGCGTGCGAGGGGGCCTCAAGAGAGACACGGCTTTCAAAAAACGCTTTATATCCGGATGCCCCTCAAGTGCTACCCCTCGAACTTTGCCCCTATAACAGGACAACGCTGCCAGCTGCACCCGCAACGATGAAGCCGCCAAGCCTTTTTGAAAGCCTTCCTGCAAGAAAGACAAAACCTGTGGGAGAGAAACATTTAGCACCACAATCTGCCTGCTCATACACCAATTCTCAAAAATTCGCCAAACCCAGATATAAGCCAAAGAATTTGACCTACGACGAGCCTTCAGCAAGGTGGAAATCACCACCGCCGAATAACCCTTCGCCGTCATCATCGCCCTTTCAAGAGCCAAGCCGTAAGTGGGAATCGAGCTACCTGAGGCATGAGCAAGGGGCCCTAAGACAGCAGATCGTCCCGCAGGGGAAGCTGCCACGGCTCCGCGACCACCAGCTTCATGAGGTCTGCATACCACGGTCTCCTCAGCCAATCCGGCGCGATTAAGACTACCTGTCCTTTGAACCTTTCTACGCGCTGCAACACTCGACTGATTAGCACCCACGGAGGGAACATGTATAGGAGGTGCCCCTCCGGCAAGGGTTGAATGAGCGCATCCAGGCCTTCTGACATACGCTCTTTCCTTCTGCTGAAGAAACGATCTACCTGAGCCGACTGAAAGGTCGCCATCAGATCCATGACTGGCATCGCACCAGCATCACGAACACCTCTGGGTGAAGAACCCACTCCCCCAGGTCTACCTTTACCTGGCTCAAGAAGTCAGCCTGCACATTGTCTACCCTCGCTACATGCGCTGCCGACAACGCTTCCAGGTTTTCTTCGGCCCAGTCGAACAAACTCTGGGCCTCCGTCTCAAGCTGTACACTGTTCGTTCCTCCTTGACGGTTGATGTAAGCCACTGTGGTTCCGTTGTCGGAAAATACTCGAATGGCTTTCCCATGAAGATAAAGATGAAAGTCGCGAAGCGCTAGAGCTACCGCCCTCAACTCTAACCTATTGATGGACCGACCCCTTTCCAGTTCGGTCCATTGACCTTGAGCAAACCTTCCTTGAAAGTGGGCCCCCCAGCCGTAGAGACTGGCGTCTGTCGTCAGTGACAGCCACACTGGCGCCTCCAATGGCATCCCCTTCCCGAAACATCCGGGATGCAACCAACATTGAAGGGCCTTGCGCGTTTCCTGGGGCAAGGGAGGCATTTTGACAAGAGATCGTTCTGATGCGACCACCTTCTCAACAATGCTCTCTGCAATGGCCGCATGTGGGCCCGCGCCCAGGGGACCAACTCGAGAGTTGCTGCCATTGTTCCAAGCAACTGTAGATAATGCCATGCCGTGGGACGCTGCCTTTGGATAAACTCGCGGACCAATCCCCTTAGCGCTAGCACCCGCTTCCACGGAAGAAGAACTCTTCCCGCACTGGTGTCGAAGTGCGCTCCCAGATGCTCTAGACTCTGAAACGGCGCCAACTTGCTCTTTACCCTGTTGACTACCCAACCGAGACTCTCCAGGAACGCCACCACCTTGGCTGTAGCGACACGTGGAGACAGCGATTTACCTTTTTGAGATCTAAAATTGGTCGATATGTCTCTTCCTTCTTTGGAACTATGAAGTAAATGGAGTATCGACCGCAGCCTAACTGGTCGGGAGGCACTGGCACTACGGCCTTGAGAGACAACAACCTTTGTATGGTCTCCCTCACCACCCTGCGCTTGATGCGGGTGTTGCATGGAGACTGCACAAAGGACTCCGTCACTGGGCGCTGCAACTCCAAGGCATAACCCTCTCGAATAACCTCCAGCACCCACTGATCTGAGGTAACTCGGATCCAGGCAGGGTAAAATTCCCGCAAACGACCCCCCACGGGAACGCACTCCCCCCGGGCCCCCCTGCTTCATTGGGACTTATGGAGATTGAAGGAGGAGGAGGCCGAGAAAGAGGACGCCCCAAATCCCTGCTCCTCGGAAGCCTCAAAACCCCTGGTTTCTATAGGGAAAATGCGCTCTCTGACTTTGCCCAAACCTTGGGAAGCAAAAACGCCGAAACGCCCTCTGCTGTCCTTTAGGCAGAGAAGGCACTCGCCCCTGTTTCTGTCTGTCCTCCGGTAGCCTACCACCTTTGGATTCTCCAAAATCCTTTACGATCTTATCCAAATCCTCTCCAAACAGGAGCTTCCCCCGGAAATGGAGTTTACTAACCTGAGCCTTAGACGAACTGTCCGCCGCCCAATTGCGCAGCCAAAGATAACGTCACGCCGCTACCGCTGAGGACATACTCTTGGACAGGCCTCTAATAAGGTCATAATGAATATCCACCAGATAGGCCGCTCCGGACTCCAATCTCGCCGCTTCCTCCGCTGTATCTTCTGCCTGGTCACCTTGAATACGCTGCACCCAGCAAAGACACACTCTCGCCACCCATGCCCCACAAATGGATGCTTGCAAGGACAGCGCATTCACTTCAAAGACCTGCTTTAACAAAGTCTCCAGTTTCCGGTCCTGCCCATCCTTGAGGGCGCACTACCCTCTACCGGAATGGTAGTCTTCTTGGTGACCGCTGATACAGCTGCATCCACTCTGGTAGACTTAAACAACTCCCGATCCTGGTCCATGAGAGGGTACAGCCTCGCCATACCTCTGTATCCCTTGAAAGCTGCTTCGGGTAGGTTCCACTCCTCCTGAATCATTTCCCGAACCACCTGGTGCACCGGGAATGCCCTTTGAGTCTTTCTAAAGGCCTGCAGCAACGGGTCCTCCAGGTCTGTCTCCTCCGCTTGACCTCTGGAGGCATATTAAGAGCTTTGAGAGTCTCTGAAATGAGTACGGGCAACTCCTCTCATCGAAATACGCGCACCACTCTTGCCTGATCTTCCTGTTCCATAATCTCGCCTTCCTCCAACTCTTCATCCAAATCCAGGTCAGGGTCCTCTGACCGGTCCCCCTCCAAGATGATCGAGTCCTTCTCACCTCTAGGCCTCTAAGCCACTGAACCTGAACCTCCCGCGGGCAGAGGTGTTCCCGGTCTCTTTACCCCCAGCAGAGACTCCATGACCCCTGGCGGAGAAACCCCCTGAGGCCAAGCCGAATGCCCACTGGATTACCGCCACAAACTCCGGTGAAAAAATTGCTGCCAGCCCTCCAGCTAATGGGGGCTGCGGGCCCCGTACATCCGGAGCAGAGGAAGTGCCAGGCACCGGCTCTGGAGGTGGAGGAAGAGGGGACTCTGGCTCCATCAGAATGGCAGGCCCTCCTCTTTGAGCCTCCGCTACCCCCTCCGAGTCTTGGTCCAGTGCTGCAGACGCCACACTGCAGCTCCTGCACACCCCCGCCTTGGACACCGCGCTCCTCTTTGCCCCACAGAGCAAACAAAGCGTTTTAGAAGGCATTACCCTTGTGGCTGCTCCCCCAAGCTCCAGAGGGCTCTCTGCGCAGCACAACGCCTTAACGACCTCCGAACACAATAAAAATCCTTTTTCTTTTTTTCTTTTATCTCATCCCAATCAAAAGGGGCCCCCCAGGCACTCCCTGGAAAAAGGAAGTGAAAACGAGCTTTCCCCTTGGAATAACGCGACAATCTGTAGCCGCTGACTGAATCCCGGCGTTTTCCCGCGCAGCTGACACGCGGCCCAGCCTGATCTCCCCGGCCGCGTCTCAGTGCCCCGCCGGCTCCCAACCTGCTTCCCGCTCAACCACATAAATTGTACCTCAATTCTCTGCAACGGGAAGCCTTTCTCCTGCGGCGCTCAATTGCCAAGCGAGAGCTGCCACCTCAGGCAAATTGGGAGCCCAACACTGCCGAGATCCTCCTCTGAGCAGAGCCGCCGGACAAAGACGACAAGCGCACTGACGTCCGCGACCCAATAGCTCTGGCAGGCAGAGTCTTCTGCTCTGCCAATGGGCCGCAGTCACCTCTGGCTCTTTTAGTCACTACGAAGGCTCCCGCCCCCGGAGGTGACTGCCCCAAAATTAATCTGCTCTGTGCACCCCCCCCCCCGAAATCAGCAGGAGGGGGGGGGGGAAGGGCTCAGCCTCAACTAGTAATAAAGTACATATCAAAAAAATAAAGGAAGAGTTAGCCCTTTCTTTTTTTTTTTTTACCAAATGAAACGAAACTAAATGAAATGAAACTAAATGGAACTAAAAATTAAATTAAATTAAATCCTAACTTTCCTTAATTGCTCCTCCAGTGAGCCCCGTACCAGGCTCACTAATCCTCCAGCTGCTTGGAGACTGAGAGAACTGGAGTGTGAAGGAGGGGTCTGTACTTATGTACCCGTGACATCGCAGAAATGACGTTTCTCAGTCTCTAAGCTGCTGGAAGAGGAGCATAAACTCCAGAGTTCGGGACTAGACTGGAGGGACGATAAGGAATTACTATTCGGCACACTCAATGTATATGGATCTAACCCTGCAAATTTATTGAAATACTACTGCAGCAACGATACAATTAGTGATGCGATAAACTGTACTGAGATGATTCGTTTTTATCATTTGGGTTTATAAAGGCTGCAAAGGGCAGCGTCCCAAGCCGGCCGCCTGTAACTGGGCGGCGCGGCAAGATGCGGCAACATCTTCGCGGGAGAGGAGGGGGGCGGGGAGGCTAGGTGACGTAGGGGTGTACATTTAAATTAATTGGCTCTCCCAGCGTTTGGTGCGTGGGGGAGAGCCAATGAAATAGGAGGTCTGAGGGCAGCGGAGGAGAGGAGCCGGAATCGGGGGTCAGTCTGCGAGGCTTCGGCGAGCAGCGGGAGCGGAGAGAGAGTGTCTAGGAGCGAAGGTGCCGTTTCGATTCAGGACAGGGTGCAGTGCCTGGGGCATTGGGAAGCAGTAGCGGGGACTCCAGAGCCCGCAGGCGTGGCTGGGCTGTGCTCAGCAGCTGATTGGAGAGCGGCAGAGGGGCACGTGGCCTTGAACGGAGTGTCGGACACGCGGTGCTGGCTGCAGAGGTGCGGCGGTATCAGGTCAAGGCAGGGGTTTAAGTCAAATCCTTCTCTATATGGCCAGGGGGGGCTTGCTGGATAGAGGGCGGGGGAGGGGGCGTGCCAGGGGTGCTGCTGGCTAGCAAGGGGGTAAAGCGGGCGGCCAGGCCAGGCCAAGGAATGTGAGGGTAGAAGGGTAGCAAAGGGTAGCCAGCAGGATCCAAAGGGGACAAGGTGCAAGGGGAACTGGGAGGGGGGCACGGGAAGAGGCTTCTCTGGCACTGAGGGGGGGGCGTGGAGGGGGGACAAGGGGGGCCGGTCCTCGGAAGCAGGGTGGGCCTGGTAGGGGAGACTAGAATTACAAGTAGAGGGTATGAGGGGGGCGGATGCCAGGGGTGAAAATGGAGAAAGGCTGGAAAGACATCCGGAGATGCCGGGTACAGCGGTGGGGGGGACGAAGCCATGGGACTGCAGGGGGCCATGGGTGCTCAGGGGGTTGGGATGTCGGGTGATAGTGGGGTTGGGTTCTGGGGGGGTAGGGGGGCCCGGGAGTGGCAGCGGTGCATGGTGGATGGCAGACTAGTCACCCGGGGAGGGGGGGGTTGCTGGGTATGGTGGGGAACAGCTAGGGGGAGGGGTGGGGTCTTGGCAGCATTGCCTACAATTCAAAGGTATTATTTAATGCTTTATAATATTTACTATCATGTAAATGCAACAAAAAATAGTCAAATGTGATTGATAAAATAGAGTGTGTGTGTGCGCGCCCCATGGAGTCAAGCAAATGAAGACCAATTGGCCTATCCAGTCTGTCCAATAATTCTGATCTGCACTGCTAAGGTTATATCACAGCTGCCAACTGTAGAAGCTAGACCATATGTATGGTCTCTATTAAGTCAGTTTTTTTCATCTTCCATTTTCTCTACCATTCCGAATAAGTGAGCATTCTATTTCCTGTTTTTGATCTAACATCCAGTGTGTCTCCTACTACCAAATCTATTACAAAATACAACTAAAACACAAGAGGAAAATAAACAAAAAAGAAAGATTCTACCTTCCGCCTTGGCAGCCAAGCCTCTTAGTGACATCTCGCTGGAGAAAGCCTTCTAAAAGGGACTTCAGCTCAGGACTAAATGAATCTGGTAACTCTACATTCTATTGAAAAACAAGAAACAGTGGTAAATTAAGACATAAATTCTGAATGTCATAGTAATCTGAAATCACAAGAAGAAAAAAGCTGCTAAAAGATACTACCATGACTATAAGCCATTTTTTATGAATTTGTTCAAAGCTGTTTCTGCAATTCAACACAACATCTTTACTGAAAATGAAATTGAATTAAATATATTGTCTAAGAATGAAAGTTCTGAAAGATTATTCTAATCCTTACCATTGTCAATGTCATCCGGTCAATTTCATGTTTATCTTTGGTTTTGTGCTGCCTAAAAGGGCTGTGCCTGTAGAATAGGAGGGAAAAAGTAATTGAAATTTAAAGTTGATCCACAGTATTAGACCATGATAGCTTAAGAATTTTAGACATTTCTATCCACTACAACAAAACAGGTTAGTACTGCTGTGCTCCAAAAAAACAAAGAGGCATACGGTAAAGTTGCAAAAGTTAATCGGCACACTCTGCTTCATTTTATTTTGTTTCAGCCATTTAATTATGCACTTTACTGATGAAAAATTTAATTTGCAGAGAGATATTAAATGAGGATGGATGATTCATTTCAGATTTCAACTTTATTTGCCATTTCTACATTGAACCAGGGAAGATTAGTGGACACCATGAAACAAAAGATTAAGATTCTTTGCTGTTCTCTGGAACAAAATAGTTTGGGCTAGAATCTGTTTCTCTCTTTATTGGAAAGAAAATGTGTGGTTGTTTACTGTGCTTTTTAAATTAATTGAATAACGTTATTTAACAGGATGCATCTCTTTCAGTGATGACTACTAAACTATCCTTTTAATCAATTTTATTTGAGACAAAAGTTTTAAAATGTAGCTACTTCGCTTATTTTAGCGGCCACGGAGCAAAATGCGAGGAACCCCCCACACACTTTGACGATTCAGTCCAGTTAGCTCTACGTCAGGTGTTTTGTGACCTGTTACCCCCAGAACCAAAAACGTGCTTGTATATTTTGGTTCTGGGAAGAAGAGGCCACAAAACACCTGATACAGAGCTGACTGGATTGAATCATCAAAGTGTGGGTGGGGTTCCTCACAGTTTGCTCCATAGGCGCTAAATAAGCGAAGTAGCTACATTTTAAAGCTTTTGTCTCAAACAAAATTGATTAAAAAGGTGGTCTGTTACGGGAGAGTGGAACACTTCCCTCTCTAGACAGCCTATCAACAAATAAAAATTATTGTTGAATTTCTAAATATCTGCTCTTCGGGAGAGTAGACCTTTCATATCCATTTATTGTGGTAGACCCTGTGGGTTTTTCTTGTTAAGACATGATTACTGGAACCCTTACAACCAAATCAAATCAAATTGAACAGAAGAACCACATTCCCATTACAGTAAAATTAGACACACCTGAGATCAATCGTCAGTACTCAAATAGCTTGTATCAACCAATCAATGATGGCTCTAATGTTTAAAATGGTCACATTCACTTCCTGTTCCATTTTCACAATGGTGAAGACAAGACAGCTGTTTGAGAGCGTCAGAAAAGCCATTATCACCAAACATCAAACTTGAAAAAGGTACAAGGCCATCTCCAAAGACAGTCTCTGCAATGTTATTAAGAAATTTTCTGCTCATAGAACTGTCAAGAAGCTCCCATGACGTGGTGGGAAGAGGAAAATTAATCCAACAAGTCTTCGAAGGTTAGTGCGAACTATTGGAAAAACACCACGGACAACATCCAAAGAGCTTAAGGCTGGCCTGGAGCAATCTGGAGTGGTAGTTTGAACCTGCATCATACGCCATGCACTAAACATAGAAGGACTTCATGGGCGAAGGCCAAGAGGACCCCACTACCCAAAGGCAGACATAAAAAGGCACACCTGATCTTTGCCGAAACAACAATCCTGTGAAAATGTTCTGTGGACAATTGAAACCAAACTTGAGCTCTTTAGCAATGCAGACCAGCAATACATTTACAGGCAAACAATTGAAGCTTATAAGGAAAAAAACAGCCTTTCTACAGTTAAATATGGTAGAGGTTCGATAATGTTGTGGGGCTGTTTTGCTGCCTCAGGAACTGGAGGCCTGGAATGTATTAAAAAAATCATGAAGTCAGAGGACTACCAAGGTATTTTGGAGCAAACGTTGCTACTTAGGGGCTTGTTTACAAAGCCGCGGTAGTGGTTCGCGATCGCGATCGCAGCCGCGGCCCCATTGAAATCAATGGGGCCGCGGCTCCGATTACGATCGCAAACCGCTACCGCGGCTTTGTAAACAAGCCCCCTAGTGTCAAAAAGCTAGGTCTGGATTGAAGGTCATGGGTTCTCTAGAAGAAAGTATAAAAGAATGGTAAAAAGAAATAAATGGACTGTTTTAAACTGGCCGGCAATGAGTCCTGATCTCAATCCAATTGAGAACATTTGGAGACAGCTAAAATCTGCCATTGGTAAAAGGAATCCCGGAAACATTTATGAGATGTAACAAATCACAGTTGAAGACTGGGAGAAACTACCAGCAGACAGATGTACAAAACCTATAGATGGCTACAAGAAACATTTGGAGGCTGTCATCACTACCAAGTGTTGTGCAACCAAATATTAGTGAAGTGTGCCATTAATCCTGTTCAGGCCATATTTAGTTTTTTTTCCTCAGAAATTACTATGTCTAAGTTGCATAGACATATTTTTTTGTTGTACACCTTTGAACATACTATTAAGATATTATGATAACATACAGTTGGAATATTTCCAATTATTTCTCAAGATATTGTACACAACATACCTAAAATGCAAGGATGCCAACAATATTGACCAAAACTGTACAAGGTAAAAAGGGGACTATTGTAGTCGATATGGAAGGGCAGACTATTAGATAGGCCATGTGGTCTTTTTCTGCCATCATGTTTCTGTGTGTGTGTTAACTTGCATTTAACATGTGTTATGGTGACCTTTGGAAGTTAATACTAAATAGGCCCCACTGACAAAAACGTGGCTTGCTTTAGAAGAAATGAGAATGACACATTTTGTAAACTGATTGACATTCTTGGGGATGGAAGTCAGATCATTTACTTCAAAAATAATATATGTCAGATTCAGGTGAAATTAATGAATGTTAGATTCCTCATACGTACAACTCTAAGGTTTATTGGTGTTTACTAATATAAGCTCAGCGTGACTTTTAATAGGATGCTTGTTACCTCCTCAAAAGCTCCCAGGACAGAAGTAAATCTGTGCATGTGTGTGTGCCAGCAAGAATCATCACATGCCAATTGCACCCTGGCCATTTTCCACCCCTAGAAATGTCTACATGTATGTCATATAATGGTAGGTGCTATGCTTTCTGAATACTTAGGGATATGTTATTATATACAGAATTTAAAAGACCTAACCACAAGCTTTAAACTAAGATGCAGACAAAAGTCCAGCAGCGAGATGGGGGCTTTCCGGTCTCTTGCATTGAGTGTCACATGTATGATTTTCTCCCAGTTGGTGAGAGGTCTTACGTATGCACTAAGTGCAAGGAGCTCTTTGCTCTCAGGGAACAAGTTCGTTCTCTAGAGGCTAGAGTAGCAGACCTGGAAGACATAAGAAAGACAGAGAAGTACATGGACGAGACCTACAGGGATATAGACCTGAAGTCCCACCTCCAGTCTGGCAGCACCCCTGTTGCCATGGAGGAGAGAGGTCACGTGACAGGAGAGCATCACCCTGGTGTGGCAGGAAGTGATCCTGAAACTAGGACCTGTCCTCCAGGTGATGTAAAACCCTCTCGCACCGAGGACGTTTCTCCAGGGCCATGTCCCCATGAGAGGAGATTCAGGACAGCTGTCATAGTTGGTGATTCAATCATTAGGAATGTAGAAAGCTGGGTGGCTGGTGGACGTGAGGATCGCCTGGTAACATGCCTGCCTGGTGCGAAGGTAGCGGACCTCACGCACCACCTAGATAGGATCATAGATAGTGCTGGGGAGGAGTCTGCTGTCTTGGTACATGTTGGTACCAATGACATAGGAAAATGTGGTAGGGAAGTTCTGGAGGCTAATTTTAAGCTTTTAGGTAGGAAGTTGAAATCCAGAACTTCCAGGATAGCGTTCTCCGAAATGCTTCCTGTTCCACGTGCAGGACCCAAAAGACAGGAAGAGCTCCGGAGTCTCAATGCGTGGATGAGACAATGGTGCAAGGATGAGGGTTTTGGATTTGTTAGGAACTGGGGAACATTCTGGGGAAAGGAGGGGCTCTTCCGAAGGGATGGGCTTCACCTTAATCAGGATGGAACCAGACTGCTGGCATTAACCTTTAAAAAGGAGATAGAGAAGCTTTTAAACTAGAAAATAGGGGAAAGCCGACAGTCGCCCAGGAGCGCATGGTTCAGATAAAGGTATCCTTGAAGGATACTACCAAAAGCAGTGAGGTTCCAAAAAAGAGTACAGTAGCCCAAATGCCCTTGAGTAAGGTGCAGACAGAGTGTAAAGATTCCAAATTACCCATGCCTACCAATAGCCAGATTAATAGTAATAAAATACAGTCTCTAAAATGCTTGTATGCAAATGCTAGAAGTCTAAACAATAAGATGGGAGAGTTAGAATATATAGCACTAAATGAGAGGTTAGATATGATTGCAATCTCAGAGACATGGTGGAAGGAGGATAACCAGTGGGACACTGTGATACCTGGATACAAACTATATCGTAATGACAGAACTGATCAAATTGGTGGAAGGGTTGCTCTCTATGTTAGAGAGGGCATTGAGTCAGAAAGAATTAAAGTTTTGCAGGAAACAAAATTTGCTGTAGAATCTCTATGGATTGAAATTCCATGTAAAAAGGGGAAGGTGATGGCAGTGGGAGTGTACTATCGACCACCTGGCTAGAATGAACAAAATGGATGATTAAATGCTTAAAGAAATCAAGGAAGCTAACAAAGGTCACAGCAGAGTAGTAATAATGGGTGGTTTCAATTACCCTGGTATCGACTGGGTCAGTGTTACGGCAGGACAAGCTAGGGAGATAAAGTTTCTAGATGAAATAAATGACTGCTTCTTGGAGCAGCTGGTTCATGAACCGACCAGAGGGGAAGCCATACTGGACCTCGTCCTTAGTGGAATGCCAGATCTGGTGCAAGAAATAAGGGTGTTGGGACCACTTGGCAATAGTGATCATAGCATGATCATGTTTGATTTAATTAGTGGAGGAGTGATAGTAAAGAAATCCACAGTACTACCTTTTAACTTTCAAAAGGGAGACTATGATAAAATGAGGAATATAGTTAAGAAAAAACTATAAGGAGCGGTTGCAAATGTTAAAGGCTTACAGCAAGCTTGGATGTTATTTAAAAATACTATCCTCGAAGCCCAGACCAGCTGTATTCCACGCATTAAGAAAAGTGGAAGAAAGTCCAAAAAACTGCCAGCATGGTTTAAAGGTGAGGTCAGAGAGGCTGTTGCTGCCAAAAAAGCATCCTTCAGGAAATGGAAAAAAAGAGTCAAACGAAGAAAACTGGAAACAGCACAAGCACTGGCAAGTAAAATGCAAAGCATTGATAAGGCACGCAAAGCGAGAATTTGAGAAGGAACTTGCTACGGAAGCAAAAACACGAAATAAAGACTTTTTCAAGTACATTCGTAGCAAAAGGCCTGTGAGAGAGTCCGTTGGGCCATTAGATGATAGAGGGGTAAAAGGGGCAGTAAGAGGAGACAAGGCTATAGCAGAGAGACTGAATGAATTCTTTGCTTCGGTCTTTACTGAGGAAGATGTAGGGATGTTGCCCAAGACTGAAGTGGTATTTAAAGGTGATACTGCAGAGGAATTGAGAGAAATATCGCTACACCGGGAAGATATATTACAACTATTTGATAAACTGAATAGTAGCAAATCACCTGGACCGGATGGTATACATCCAAGAGTGTTGAAAGAACTGAAATATGAGATTGCGGACCTGCTATTGGTAATCTGTGAACTTTCATTAAAATCATCTGTAATACCTGAAGATTGGAGGGTCGCCAGCGTAACACCAATCTTTAAAAAGGGTTCCAGGGGTGACCCGGTAAATTACAGACCGGTGAATCTGACGTCAGTACCAGGGAAAATGGTAGAAACCATCATAAAGAACAAAATTACACAGCATGTAGATAGTCATGGCCTAATGGGAGACAGCCAACATGGCTTTAGACAAGGAAGATCTTGTCTTACTAATCTGATAGAGGACCTGAGATTAATTAAGCTTCAGGTACACAGGGTGTATTAGGGGTATTAGATACACTTTTATTAGTATAAGCACCTACACCAATCCTTATTATATACCGAATTTAAAAGACCTAAACACAAGCTTTAAACTAAGATGCAGACAGAGGTCCAGCAACGAGATGGGGGTTCTCCAGTCTTTTGCATTGAGTGTCACATGTATGATTTTCTCCCAGTTGGTGAGAGGTCCTACATATGCACTAAGTGCAGGGAGCTCTTTGCTCTCAGGGAACGAGTCCGTTCTCTAGAGGCTAGAGTAGCAGACCTGGAAGACATAAGAAAGACAGAGAAGTACATGGACGAGACCTACAGGGATATAGTCCTGAAGTCCCACCTCCAGTCTGGCAGCATCCCTGTTGCCATGGAGGAGAGAGGTCGCGTGACAGGAGAGCATCACCCTGGTGTGGCAGGAAGTGATCCTGTAACTAGGACCTGTCCTCCAGGTGATGTAAAACCCTCTCGCACCGAGGACGTTTCTCCAGGGCCATGTCCCCATGAGGGGAGGGTCAGGACAGCTGTTATAGTTGGTGATTCAATCATTAGGAATGTAGATAGCTGGGTGGCTGGTGGACGTGAGGATCGCCTGGTAACATGCCTGCCTGGTGCGAAGGTAGCAGATCTCACACACCGCCTAGATAGGATCATAGATAGTGCTGGGGGGGAGTCTGCTGTCTTGGTACATGTTGGTACCAATGACATAGGAAAATGTGGTAGGGAAGTTCTGGAGGCTAAATTTAAGCTTTTAGGTAGGAAGTTGAAATCCAGAACTTCCAGGATAGCGTTCTCCGAAATGCTTCCTGTTCCACGTGCAGGACCCAAAAGACAGGCAGAGCTCCGGAGTCTCAATGCGTGGATGAGACAATGGTGCAAGGATGAGGGTTTTGGATTTGTTAGGAACTGGGGAACATTCTGGGGAAAGGGGGGGCTCTTCCGAAGGGATGGGCTTCACCTTAATCAGGATGGGACCAGACTGCTGGCATTAACCTTTAAAAAAGAGATAGAGAAGCTTTTAAACTAGAAAATAGGGGAAAGCCGACAGTCACCCAGGAGCGCATGGTTCGGACAAAGGTATCCTTGAAGGATACTACCAAAAACAGTGAGGTTCCAAAAGGGAGTATAGTAGCCCAAATGCCCTTGAGTAAGGAGCAGACAGAGCATAAAGATTCCCAATTACCCATGCCTACCAATAGCCAGATTAATATTAATAAAATTAATAAAATACAGTCACTAAAATGCTTGTATGCCAATGCTAGAAGTCTAAACAATAAGATGGGAGAATTAGAATATATAGCACTAAATGAGAGGTTAGATATGATTGCACTCTCAGAGACATGGTGGAAGGAGGATAACCAGTGGGACACTGTGATACCTGGATACAAACTATATCGTAATGATAGAGCTGAACAAATTGGTGGAGGGGTTGCGCTCTATGTTAAAGAGGGCATTGAGTCAGAAAGGATTAAAGTTTTGCAGCGAACACAATTTGCTGTAGAATCTCTATGGATTGAAATTCCATTTATGAAAGGGAAGGTGATGGCAGTGGGAGTATACTATCAACCACCTGGCCAGAATGAACAAATGGATGATGAAATGCTCAAAGAAATCAAGGAAGCTAACAAAAGCCACAACAGAGTAGTAATAATGGGTGATTTCAATTACCCCGGTATCGACTGGGACAGTCTCACAGCAGGACAAGCTAAAGAGATAAAGTTTCTAGATGAAATAAATGACTGCTTCTTGGAGCAGCTGATTCATGAACCGACCAGAGGGGAAGCCATACTGGACCTAGTCCTTAGTGGAATGCCAGATCTGGTGCAAGAAATAAGGGTGTTGGGACCACTTGGCAATAGTGATCATAGTATGATCATGTTTGATTTAATCAGTGGAGGACAGATAGTAAAGGAATCCACAGTACTACCTTTTAACTTTCAAAAGGGAGACTATGATAGAATGAGGAATATAGTTCGGAAAAAACTAAAAGGAGCGGTTCCAAAGGTTAAAAACTTACAGCAAGCTTGGGTGTTATTTAAAAATACTATCCTCGAAGCCCAGACCAGCTGTATTCCACGCATTAAGAAAAGTGGAAGAAAGTCCCAAAAAACTGCCAGCATGGTTTAAAGGTGAGGTCAGAGAGGCTGTTGCTGCCAAAAGAGCAACCTTCAGGACATGGAAAAAAGAGCCAAATGATGAAAACTGGAAACAACACAAGCACTGGCAAGTTAAATGCAAAGCATTGATAAGGCAGGCAAAGCGGGAATGGGAATTTGAGAAGAAACTTGCTACGGAAGCAAAAACACGAAATAAAGACTTTTTCAAGTACATTCGTAGCAAAAGGCCTGTGAGAGAGTCAATTGGACCATTAGATGATAGAGGGGTAAAAGGGGCAGTAAGAGGGGACAAGGCTATAGCAGAGAGACTGAATGAATTCTTTGCTTCGGTCTTTACTGAGGAAGATGTAGGGATGTTACCCAAGACTGAAGTGGTATTTAAAGGTGATACTGCAGAGGAATTGAGAGAAATATCGCTACACCGGGAAGATATATTACAACTATTTGATAAACTGAATAGTAACAAATCACCTGGACCGGATGGTATACATCCCAGAGTGTTGAAAGAACTGAAATATGAGATTGCAGACCTGCTATTGGTAATCTGTGAACTTTCATTAAAATCAACATAAGAACATAACATAAGAAATGCCATACTGGGTCAGACCGAGGTCCATCAAGCCCAGTATCCTGTTTCCAACAGTGGCCAATCTAGGTCATACGTACCTAGCAGTTTCCCCAAAAGACACAGGTTCTGCAGTGCTTGTACTAGGTCAAGCATTGATATCCTGGGTCCCTTTTTAATAGTGGTTTATGGACCTTTCCTCCAGGAACTTGTCCAAACCTTTTTTAAACCCAGCTATACTAACAGCCCTTACTACATCCTCCGGTAACAGATTCCAGAGTTTGATTACACGTTGAGTGAAGAAATATTTTCTCTTATTTGTCTTAAATAGTTTACCCCGTAGCTTCATTACATGTCCCCTAGTCCTTCTATATTCTGATAGCGTAAACAATTGATCCACGTTTATCCGTTCCACTCCATTCATTAATTTATAGACCTCTATCATATCTCCCCTCAGCCGTCTCTTTTCCAGGTTAAAGAGCTCTAACCTTTTTAGCCTCTCTTCATAGGAGTAGCCTTCCATCCCCTTCACCAATTTGGTGGCTCTTCTCTGTACTTTTTCTAATAACTCTATGTCCTTTTTAAGATACGGTGACCAGAATTGCACACAATATTCAAGGTGCGGTCGTACCATGGAGCGATACAGAGGCATTATAATCATCTGTAATACCTGAAGATTGGAGGGTCGCCAACGTAACACCAATTTTTAAAAAGGGTTCCAGGGGTGACCCGGGAAATTACAGACCGGTGAGCCTGACGTCAGTACCAGGGAAAATGGTAGAAACCATCATAAAGAACAAAATTACACAGCATGTAGATAGCCATGGCCTAATGGGAGACAGCCAACATGGCTTTAGACAAGGAAGATCTTGTCTTACTAATCTGATCTGTTTTTTTGAAGGTGTGCATAAACAGGTAGACAAAGGTGAGTCGGTTGATATAGTGTATCTGGACTTTCAGAAAGCTTTTGAGAAGGTCCCCATCAGAGACTTTTGGCAAAGCTAAAAAGTCATGGGATAGGAGGCAGTGTACTATTGTGGATCGGGAACTGGTTAAAAGATAGAAAGCAGAGGGTAGGGCTAAATGGCCAATATTCCCAATGGAAAAAGGTGAATAGTGGAGTACCCCAGGGATCTGTACTGGGTCCCCTACTTTTTGACATATTCATAAATGACCTGGAAAAAGGAATAACTAGTGAGGTTATCAAATTTGCAGATGACACAAAACTGTTTAAAGTTGTTAAAACCCAAGAGGATTGTGGAAAACTGCAGGAGGATCTGGATAAATTGGAAGACTGGGCATCCAAATGGCAGATGAAATTTAATGTGGACAAGTGCAAAGTTATGCACCTAGGAAAGAACAACCCACACTATAGTTACACGATGCAAGGCTCCACATTAGAAACCACCACCCAGGAAAAAGATTTAGGAGTCATCGTGGATAACATGTTAAAACCCTCCGCCCAGTGTGCAGCGGCGGCCAAGAAAGCAAATAGAATGCTAGGTATCATAAGGAAAGGGATGGAGAATAAAACAAAGGATATTATAATGCCTCTGTATCGCTCCATGGTACGACCGCACCTTGAATATTGTGTGCAATTCTGGTCACCGTATCTTAAAAAGGACATAGAGTTATTAGAAAAAGTACAGAGAAGAGCCACCAAATTGGTGAAGGGGATGGAAGGCTACTCCTATGAAGAGAGGCTAAAAAGGTTAGGGCTCTTTAACCTGGAAAAGAGACGGCTGAGGGGAGATATGATAGAGGTCTATAAATTAATGAATGGAGTGGAACGGATAAACGTGGATCAATTGTTTACGCTATCAGAATATAGAAGGACTAGGGGACATGTAATGAAGCTACAGGGTAAACTATTTAAGACAAATAAGAGAAAATATTTCTTCACTCAACGTGTAATCAAACTCTGGAATCTGTTACCGGAGGATGTAGTAAGGGCTGTTAGTATAGCTGGGTTTAAAAAAGGTTTGGACAAGTTCCTGGAGGAAAGGTCCATAAACCACTATTAAAAAGGGACCCAGGATATCAATGCTTGACCTAGTACAAGCACTGCAGAACCTGTGTCTTTTGGGGAAACTGCTAGGTACGTATGACCTAGATTGGCCACTGTTGGAAACAGGATACTGGGCTTGATGGACCTCGGTCTGACCCAGTATGGCATTTCTTATGTTCTTATGATATGTTTTTTTGAAGGTGTGCATAAACAGGTAAACAAAGGTGAGTCGGTTGATATAGTGTATCTAGACTTTCAGAAAGCTTTTGATAAGGTCCCTCATCAGAGACTTTTGGCGAAACTAAAAAGTCATGGGATAGGAGGCAGTGTACTATTGTGTATCGGGAACTGGTTAAAAGATAGAAAGCAGAGGGTAGGGCTAAATGGCCAATATTCCCAATGGAAAAAGGTGAATAGTGGAGTACCCCAGGGATCTGTACTGGGTCCGCTACTTTTTGACATATTCATAAATGACCTGGAAAAGGGAATAACGAGTGAGGTTATCAAATTTGCAGATGATACAAAACTGTTTAAAGTTGTTAATACCCAAGAGGATTGTGGAAAACTGCAGGAGGATCTGGATAAATTGGAAGACTGGGCATCCAAATGGCAGATGAAATTTAATGTGGACAAGTGCAAAGTTATGCACCTAGGAAAGAACAACCCACACTATAGTTACACAATGCAAGGTTCCACATTGGGAACCAGCACCCAGGAAAAAGATTTAGGAGTCATCGTGGATAACATGTCAAAATCCTCTGCCCAGTGTGCAGCGGCAGCCAAGAAAGCAAATAGAATGCTAGGTATCATAAAGAAAGGGATGGAAAATAAAACAAAGGATATTATAATGCCTCTGTATCGTTCCATGGTAAGACCACACCTTGAATATTGTGTGCAATTCTGGTCACCGTATCTTAAAAAGGACATAGCATTATTAGAAAAAGTACAGAGAAGAGCCACCAAAATGGTGAAGGGGATGGAAGGCTACTCCTATGAAGAGAGGCTACAAAGGTTGGGGCTCTTCAACCTGGAAAAGAGACGGCTGAGGGGAGATATGATAGAGGTCTATAAATTAATGAATGGAGTGGAGCAGGTAAACGTGGATCAATTGTTTACGCTATCAGAATATAGAAAGACTAGGGGACATGCAATGAAGCTACAGGGTAAACTATTTAAGACAAATAAGAGAAGAAGAAATTAGGTCTTACCTGCTAATTGTCTTTCCTTGAGCTTTCTCTGGGCCAGTCCAGGGAATGGTAGGGTTGTCAATCCCCTTTAGCAGCTGAGGACTGAATACTTCAAGTTTTCTTGATAGCTTAAGCCACTCCCCCTGACGTCGACTGGCCAGTCTTCTTCTGACAAAGCAGTTAACCAGAAACAATCTGAAACACAAACCCGTTAGTAACTGATAAAGCGCTATATTCCCTCGGAACCAGCAAGAACAAGAAAACGTTCTTGCCGACACGGCCATAAAAGAGCCGCTATATATAATGGTACTTTTTTTTGTTTGTTTTGTTTAAATTGTAAAACTCTGACCTCCACAGACAGAACGTAGAAGCCCCAAAGTATTCACTCCGCATGAAGCCCATTAACCTAATATCTTACGGTTACTTCGGTCAAGACAACCGAAACAGAAAAGGGTGGGACCCTGGACTGGCCCGGAGAAAGCTCAAGGAAAGACAATTAGCAAGTAAGACCTAATTTCTTCTTCCTTATCACTTCTCCGGGCCAGTTCAGGGAATGGTAGGGCAGTACCAGAGCAGTACCTAAATCCGGGAGGGACCCGCAAGCCCCGCGATAAGAGCCGAAGCCCCAACTTTCGCATCCTCTGCGGCCTGAACATCCAATCGGTAATGTTTGGCAAAGGTATGCAAGGAAGACCACGTCGCCGCTCTACAGATGTCCACTGGAGGAACAAAGGCAAACTCTGCCCAAGACGCCTCCGGTGGAGTCCGACCACTGGCTTCATAAGCCGCTGCAATGGCACTCCGCACCCATCGAGCAATCGAGGACTTAGCCGCCGCTTGACCCTTCTTGAATCCGGCATACTGAACAAATAACCGGTCCGTCTTCCGGAAAGGTTTAGTGACCTTAAGGTACGCCTTCAAAACGCGACCGAGATCCAACTGGCGGAGCGCACGATCCAACCGAGAATCCGTTAAATCCGAAAAAACAGGCAAGACCACAGACTGATTAATATGAAAGGCTGACACAACCTTGGGAAGAAAAGAAGGCACCGTTCGTAGTAACACTCGTCCAGGCAAGAACTGAAGATAAGGCTCCTGACAGGACAAGGCCTGTAAATCGGAAATTCGTCTCGCCGAGCACAAGGCCACCAGAAATGCAGTTTTCAATGAGCACTCTCGTAAAGAAATCGAGGAAGCCGACGCAAACGGCGGCCGTGACCATGCCTCCAACACGATATTTAAATCCCACGGAGGCACGATTGGACGAACCGGCGGCCGAATGAGCTTCGCCGCCCCAAAAAAACGTTGTACATCCAAATGAGCTGCCAGCCGGCGTTTTTGCACTGTGCCCCGAAAACACGTCAGCGCCGCCAAATGAACCTTAAGTGTACTGAGAGCCAAACCTTTATCTAAGCCCTCCTGGAGAAATAAAAGCAATTGCGGCAAGGTAGACGACCGAGGCAGAAAACCCCTCTGTCCACACCAATCCTCGAAGAGCTGCCACACCCGAACATACGCCAGGGAAGTGCTAGGCCTTTTCGAGCGAAGTAAGGTAGAAATGACGGAACTAGCGTAACCTCTGAGTCTCAAACGCTCCCTCTCAAGAGCCAAGCCATAAGCAAGAAGCGATCTACTTAAGGCATGAGAACCGGTCCCTGACTCAAGAGATTGATCCTGACCGGAAGACGCCAAGGCGAATCTATCAACAACCGCACGAGGTCGGCATACCAAGGACGTCGAGGCCAATCGGGCGCGATCAGGATTACAGTCCCGCGGTGTCCCGCTATTCGACGAATAATCCGACTCAACATCGGCCATGGAGGGAAAACGTATAAGAAACAATCCACTGGCCACGGCTGAACCAGAGCATCCAAGCCCTCTGACATGCGCTCTCGCCTTCTGCTGAAAAACCTGTTCGCCTTCGCATTGTGGAAGGTAGCCATGAGATCCATGCTTGGCTGCCCCCAACGTAACGTCAGTTCGTGAAAAACCGCTACGTTCAGTTCCCATTCTCCGGGATCGAGAACATTGCGACTGAGATAATCTGCCTGCACGTTGTCCTTGCCTGCCACGTGCGCCGCGGATAAGGCCAAGAGACGTCTCTCCGCCCACGTCATCAATTCCTGGCATTCGAGAATGAGAGGCAGACTCTTGGTCCCGCCCTGCCGATTTATATATGCCACTGTCACTGCATTGTCGGAAAAAATCCGAATAGCCTTTCCCCGGAGAAAGCTTTCGAAGCTCTGGAGGGCGAGCCGAGCGGCGCGAAGTTCCAGCCGGTTGATCGACCACAAGCTCTCTTCCGCGTTCCAACACCCCTGAGTCACCTGTGACCGACAATGAGCACCCCAGCCCGTGAGACTGGTGTCCGTGGTCACTAACACCCATTGCGGATCCTGTAAGGGCATTCCTGCTCTCAGATGATGAGGGTCTAACCACCACTGCAGATTGTGCCGAACCAGTTCCGGGCAGAGCAGTTTCTGTGAAAGAGGGTGAAGCTGAGGCGACCACCGGGAAAGCAAGGCTTGCTGCAGTGGCCACATGTGAGCTCGGGCCCACGGAACAAGATCCAAGGTCGCCGCCATGGATCCCAAGAGCTGTAAGTACGTCCATGCCGACGGAGCCGCCATTTGCAAAAACGCGCTCACCTGCTGCAAGATCTTGAGCACTCTGACCTCGGGCAATAAGACCAGCCCTCGAGACGTGTCGAATAAGGCCCCGAGATAAGTCAGTTGCGTAACCGGCTGCAAGCGACTTTTGGTCCGATTGAGGACCCAACCGAGCTTTTCCAGAAGCTGAACTACACGAGCCGTCGCCGCCACTGCGGCCACGTGCGAATCCGCTCTGATCAGCTAATCGTCGAGATACGGATGAACCCGGATGCCTTCTTTCCGCAGCGCCGCTGCTACCACCACCATCAGTTTCGTGAAAGTACGTGGAGCCGTGGCAAGACCGAGCGGTAACGCTCGGAACTGGAAGTGCCCCATGGGCAGGGCAAATCGCAAAAATTGCTGATGAGACTGTCTGATGGGAATGTGCAGATACGCTTCCGTGAGATCTATGGAGGAGAGAAACTCCCCCGGCTGAACCGAGCGAATAACTGCACGCAACGTCTCCATGCGAAAATGAGGCACCCGCAAGGCCTGGTTGACGTTCTTGAGATCCAGTACCGGACGAAAAGAACCTTCCTTTTTTGGAACCACGAAATAAATCGAGTATCGACCGCAGCCGTATTGGTCGCGAGGCACGGGGACCACCGCTCGGAGCTGCAAGAGGTGGGACAGTGTGTCTGAAATGGCTTGCGCCTTGGGACCCGGAGCACAGGGCGACATTACAAATGCGTCGCGTAGAGGATAAGCGAAGTCAGCGTAGTTACTCACCTGTAACAGGTGTTCTCCAGGAGCAGCAGGAATCAGTCCTCACATATGGGTGACGTCGGCGCCGACGGAGCCCTCGCGGAGCAATTTTCCCCAGCTTTCAAAGAAAGCCTTTGGGAATTGCAGCGCGCATGCGCGGTCCCCTTCCCACCCAAGGGTGCCATCTTAGCCAGTCAGATGACATAGCTAAAAGACAGCATAAAAATTTGCAAAAAAACTAAAGCAGATGATTGCAACTCCAAGGGGAGGAGGGAGGGTTGTGAGGACTGATTCCTGCTGCTCCTGGAGAACACCTGTTACAGGTGAGTAACTACGCTTTCTCCAGGACCAAGCAGGAAGTCAGTCCTCACATATGGGACTCCCAAGCTTAAGGCTACCGGAGACCCTAAGCACAAAAATGAGCTCCCTCTAGCTCAGCAGTACAGAAGGAAGGAATCTTCACTGAATTATTACCCACCGGTAGCCCCCATCCGGGATGGAGGGTAGGAGTTGCTCAAACCTCGAAGAGATTTCGGAGGACTGCCTGTCCGAAAGCACTGTCCCTGCGGGACTCCCTCTCGAGGCAGTAATGGACCGCAAAAGTCTGGCTCGAAGACCAAGTAGCGGCCCGGCAGATGTCTGCCAATGGAACAGAGCGGAGATAAGCCACTGACGTAGCCTTCGCCCGAACACAATGAGCCGTGACACGACTTTCTAACGAGAGTCCGGCTGCCCCATAAGCCCAAGCGATACAGTCAGCAACCCAGATGGACAGAGTACGCTTGGAGACAGGGAGCCCCAATTTATTGGGGTCAAAAGACACAAAAAGCTGAGCAGCTTTACGGTGCTCCCGCGTACGGTCAAGGTAGAAGTTCAATGCCCTTCTACAGTCCAGGGTATGCAGGACCATTTCAGCTCGGCTGGAGTGTGGCCTGGGAAAGAAGGTCGGAAGTACCACCTCCTGATTGATGTGAAAAGGGGAGACCACTTTTGGAAGAAATTTAGGGTGAGTCCGTAGGACTACCCTATTTTTGTAGAACCGAGTGTAAGGGGGATCAGACACGAGGGCCTGCAATTCACTTACGCGTCTAGCAGAAGTGAGGGCTATCAGGAATAAGGTTTTCCAAGAAAGAAAACGGAGAGAACAGGTAGCCATAGGTTCAAAAGGCGGACAGGTGATCCGCTGCAAAACCACATTCAGATCCCAGTCAGGTGCTGGCGGGCGCAGAGGTGGTTTAAGTAGAAGGAGACCTCGGAGAAACCTTGCCACGAGAGGGTCGCTGGAAAGAGGTCTGCCGTCCACCGGCACATGATGTGCTGAAAGAGCACTGAGGTGAACTTTGACGGAGTTGGACTTAAGTCCCAGATTAGAGAGGTAGAGCAAGTACTGCAAGATCACCGACACCGAGCAGGAGAAGGGATCCTGAGACTGCTGGGCACACCAAGCGGAAAAGCGACGCCATTTAAGGGCGTAGCATTTGCGGGTAGAAGGTCGCCGGGAAGCTAGGACGACCTCTTCCACCTCTGCCGGCAGTAGAAGGGGAGCAAGGACTACCCTTTCAGCAGCCAGGCCATCAGATGTAGAGATCTGAGGTTGGGGTGCAGTAGGGACCCCTGATCCTGTGTTAGGAGATCTGGTTGAAACCCCAGAGGGAACGGAGCCTCCACCGCCAGTTGCAGCAGGAGTGGAAACCACGGCTGTCTGGGCCACCGAGGAGCTATCAGGATCATGGAAGCTTTGTCTCGGAGAACCTTGAAAAGAGTTCGAGAGACTAGCGGTATGGGAGGAAAGGCATAGAGAAGGCTTTTCGACCATGAGAGCAGAAAAGCATCCGCCGCTACTCGAAGGGGATGCGGCTGCCGAGAGCAGAAGCGAGGAAGTTGCCGGTTGAGAGGACTGGCAAAGAGATCCATCGTGGGGAGGCCCCACTTCAGAAAAAGTTTCTGAACTACCAAGGGATCCAGTCGCCACTCGTGTGGTTGGAGGATTCTGCTGAGATTGTCCGCCAGGCAATTTTCTTGGCCTGGGAGATAAACTGCCTTGAGAAGAATGCCGTGGCTGACGGCCCAAGAGCAGAGCCTCTGTGCTTCTCGACAGAGAAGGAAGGAGCCCGTGCCCCCCTGTTTGTTCACGTAGAACATGGCAACTTGATTGTCCGTCTGGACAAGGACGGACCGGTGAGAAGTCAGGTGGGAGAAAGCCTTGAGAGCCAGACGGATCGCTCTGAGCTCCAGGAAGTTGATCTGCTGCGCAGACTCCCACGTGGTCCAGAGACCTTGAGTACATGCCCCTTGGCAATGCGCTCCCCAGCCTAGGAGAGAAGCATCGGTCGTCTGCACTTGAGCCGGCGGAGGAGACTGAAAAGGCATTCCGAGTACCAGGTTCGGCCGATGAAGCCACCACTGTAGAGAAGAGGCCAGCGGGCCGGAGATGCGCACTAAGTCGGCTAGGCCGCCCGTGGCCTGTTGCCACTGCTTGCGAAGGCACCACTGAGCAGGCCGCATATTCAGGCGGGCATTGGGGTCACGTGGACGGTGGAAGCCATATGGCCGAGTAGTCTCAGGAAGCGCCTGGCCGAGACCAGGGACTGGCTGCGAAAACGGCCGGCTAGGTCCATGAGCCGTTGAGCCCTGTCGAGAGGCAGGAAAGCTCGCGCCTGAAGAGTGTGCAATCTTGCGCCGATGAACTCGAGATCTTGCGAGGGGAGCAAAGTGGACTTTGCGAAGTTTATGACAAAGCCCAAGTACTGGAGAAGAGTCACAGTGCGGTGTGTGGCTTTTGTGACTTCTGGAGAGGACGATGCTCTGATGAGCCAGTCGTCTAGGTACGGAAAGACATAGAGGCCGTGAAGCCGGAGATAAGCCGCCACCACCGCGAGACATTTTGTGAAGACTCGTGGTGCGGAGGATAGGCCAAAGGGCAGTACTCTGTACTGGTAATGATTTCCTGCCACCACAAACCTTAGGTATTGGCGGTGGCTTGGGTGGATGAGGATGTGCGTGTAGGCATCCTTTAGATCCAAGGAGCATAGCCAATCTCCCTGCTGGAGGTAGGGCAGAAGGATTCCAAGGGTAAGCATCTTGAACTTCTCCCTCACGAGGAACTTGTTGAGGTTGCGCAAGTCCAGGATGGGTCTGAGGCCTCCCGTTCTTTTTGGTATTAGGAAATACCTGGAATAGAAGCCTTGACCCCTCAGGTGGTGGGGCACCGGTTCCACAGCCTGTTCCTGAAGAAGACTTGCTAACTCCTGAAGGAGTAAGTCCCTGTGCAGAGGGAGTCGTGGAGGCTCTCCCGGGAAATAGGAGGGAGGGACCTGGTGGAAGTGGAGAAGATAGCCTTCTCTCACAATATGAAGCACCCAGGCATCTGAAGTGATGTTGGACCACCTGTGGGCAAAGTGGACCAGCCGGCCTCCTGTGCTGGGAGGAACCAGCTGAGGGGGAGAGGCTATGACGATGAAGTCAAAAACCCCCACCCTGCTGAGCAGGGGCCAGTGGTGCAGGCTTGGGGGCTTGCTGCCTACGGGACCCGTTACCCCGTCCCTTGGCCTGCTGACCCCCGAAGAAAAAAGAGAAATAAACGACGAAAAATCAACTTTTTCTGCGGGGACAAGAAGACCACGTCTGTAGGGCTCCGCGGAAAAAAGAAGACTGGCTAAGATGGCACCCTTGGGCGGGAATGGGACCGCGCATGCGCGCTGCAATTCCCAAAGGCTTTCTTTGAAAGCTGGGGAAAATTGCTCCGCGAGGGCTCCGTCGGCGCCGACGTCACCCATATGTGAGGACTGACTTCCTGCTTGGTCCTGGAGAACAGCGCATACCCCTTCTGAACCACCTCCAACACCCATTTGTCCGTGGTTATCGCGGTCCAGGCTGGAAGAAACTCCTGTAGGCGCCCTCCCACAGGAATCAACGCCTGGACCAGCAAACCTTCATTGCGGTTTCTTAGGGGTGGACTGAGAAGCCTGGAAGTAAGACCTACCATAACCTCTGGCCCCTCGAAAGGACTGACCGCGAAACCCCGCACAGCCTCTGGAATAGGGAGCAAAGCGCGCTCCCCGGAATCTGCGGGCGTCCCGACTTAAGCCCCGGATACCCCCGGATCCTCTAACCAGCTTGGGCCGGTCCTCTGGCAAGCGTCTGCCTTTGGAGTCTCCGAGATCCTTAACAATCTTCTCCAATGCCTCACCAAAAAGCAAGCACCCTTTATAGGGTAATTTACTCAGACGTAACTTAGAGGACACATCTGCCGACCAGTTACGCAACCAGAGAAAACGCCTGGCAGCGACAAGCGACGCCATAGTTTTTGCCGCAATCCGTAGTAAATCATAGAAAGCGTCAGCCATATAAGCCGCCGCCGACTCCAACTTTGCTCCCTCTGCTCCAGAAACAGACGCAGAATCCACAGAAGCGTTCTCCCTGCATCCACCGAATGGATGCCCTCGAGACGTAAGCTCCACACACAGCAGCCTGAAGTGCCAGAGCGCTAGAATCAAAGGCCTGTTTGAGCAGAACTTCCAACTTTCGATCCTGGAGATCTTTAAGCGCCGCTGCACCTTCCACCGGAATGGTAGTCTTTTTGGTCACTGCCGACACAATGGCATCCACCTTGGGCATGCGTAATAATTCTTTTTCTTCGTGCGGCACTGGGTAAAGCCGCGCCAACGCGCAACTCCCGCGGAGAGGAGCTTCAGGACACTCCCACTCAGACTCAATCATCTGTTTAATCACGCGGTGAACAGGAAAACAGCGTTGCTCAGCTTTAAAGCCCTGCAACAAAGGATCCTCTAAAGCAGGGGTTCTCAACCCTGTCCTCGGGACACACCTAGCCAGTCGGGTTTTCAGGATAACCACAATGAATATGCATGGAAGAGATTTGCATATAATGGAGGCAGTGCATGCAAATCTCTCTCATACATAGTCATTGTGGTTATCCTGAAAACCCGACTGGCTAGGTGGGTCCCGAGGACAGGGTTGAGAACCCCTGCTCTAAAGGCTCCTGAGAAACGGAGGGAGGAAGGAGGTGCAAGGCCGACAAGGACTGAGCAATGAGGGCACCTAGTTCTTCCTTGCGGAAGACCCGAAATACATTTGGGTCTTCGCCGGGTGCTATTTCCCCCTCCTCTAGCTCCTCTGGACCCAGGTCCAAGCCTGCATGGGAAAGAAGCTCGTTGGAACTCAGATCTCTCTCCTCTTGACCCAGGGGTTCTGAAATCAGCGGCCCAAAGGGATCCAGCGGAGCCTGGGATGCTCCCGCGCGCTGAGAAGACCCCTCCCCAGGGTCCTCAGCCACCGGAGAGACCACCGACCCGGGTAAAGAGGCAGGAAGAGGAACCGAAGCAGAGGACTGAGAGGCTCTCAGCAGAAAAGCCTTGTGTATCGCCAAAATGAATTCAGGTGAAAAGAACGCTGAAACCCCTTCCGGAGCTGCAGCAGGAGCCTGCGAGGGCTGCACCCGTTCGGAAACATCTTTGCTAGATTTGGACTTTCTTTTCCTGGCCCGGTGATGCTCCGCGGGCACGCTGACCGGCGCGCACAAAATGGACGACTTTCCAGCCTTGTCCGCGGGTACAGAGGCCCTCTCCGATTCTGACAGAATCGCTTCGTCCATGGAACGTGTGCCCTGCGCTGCTGCGTGTAAGGGACAACAGTTCCTGATTGCCGCGGTCCGGAGCAGGAAAGCCCGAGTGCCGCAAACACTGACGACGGAGAAAAAAGTAAAAACGCCCAGTGACAGACGCTCCCCCGAACCGGCTCACCTGGACGAGGAGCGGAGCGTGGCCATGGCCAAACGCTGTCCCGCTGCTAGCGGGACGCTTAGCACCCCGGACTGTTTGAACCTGGGAGCCCCAGTTGTTCCTCTGCTTCTATCTGCTGCAGCAGAGACGGAGGCGGCCCCGAAGGTAGGCTCTACCTTGCTCCTGCCACTTAACACTGTACACTCAACGTCTCTGAGCTCCCGCTGTGCAGCCTCGACTACACTAGTTCCGAGAAATATAGGTTAGTATCAGCCCTGCTAGAGCCAACTTGTATAACAGAAATTAGAAATCAAAAGCAAAAACTAAAGTTCTTCTGAGGGAGAGAGGCAGATCGATCCTCTTTAGCTGCTGAGGACTGAAAGACTGGCTAGTCGAAGTCAGGGGGAGTGGCTTAAGCTATCAAGAAAACTTGAAGTATTCAGTCCTCAGCTGCTAAAAGGGATTGACAACCCTACCATTCCCTGGACTGGCCCGGAGAAGTGATAAGGAAAATATTTTTTCACTCAACGTGTAATCAAACTCTGGAATTTGTTACCGGAGGATGTGGTAAGGGCTGTTAGTGTAGCTGGGTTTAAAAAAGGTTTGGACAAGTTCCTGGAGGAAAGGTCCATAAACCACTATTAAAAAGGGACCCAGGATAATCAATGCTTGACCCAGTACAAGCATTGTGGAACCTGTGTCTTTTGGGGATACTGCTAGGTACGTATGACCTAGACTGGCCACTGTTGGAAACAGGATACTGGGCTTGATGGACCTCGGTCTGACCCAGTATGGCATATCTTATGTTCTTATGTTTACAAAGCAGGGTAGCGACCTTGGGGCCACTTGGCAATAGTGATCATAGCATGATCACCTTTGATTTAATTAGTGGAGGAGGGATAGTAAGGAAATCCACAGTACTACCCTTTAACTTTCGAAAGGGAGACTATGATAAAATGAGGAAAACAGTTAAGAAAAAACTAAAAGGAGCAGTTGCAAAGGTTAAAGACGTACATCAAGCTTGGATGTTGTTGAAAAATACTATCTTGGAAGCCCAGACCAGCTGTATTCCACGCTTTAAGAAAAGTGGAAGGAAGTCCAAAAAACTGCCAGCATGGTTTAAAGGTGAGGTCAGAGAGGCTGTTGTTGCCAAAAAAGCATCTTTCAGGAAATGGAAAAAAGAGCCAAATGACGAAACCTGGAAACAGCACAAGCACTGGCAAGTCAAATGCAAGGCATTGATAAGGCAGGCAAAGAGAGAATTTGAGAAGAAGCTTGCTGCGGAAGCAAAAACACGAAATAAAGACCTTTTCAAGTACATTCGTAGCAAAAAACCTGTGAGAGAGTCAGTTGGTCCATTAGATGATAAAGGGGTTAAAGGAGCACTAAGAGGCGACAAGGCGATAGCGGAGAGACTGAATGAATTCTTTGCTTCGGTCTTTACTGAGGAAGATGTAGGGATGTTACCCATGACTGAAGTGGTATTTAAAGGTGCGGAAGAATTGAAGGAAATATTGATACATCGGGAAGATGTCTTACAACTATTAGATAAACTGAAGAGTAGCAAATCACCTGGGCCGGATGGTATACATCCAAGGGTGTTGAAAGAACTGAAATATGAGATTGCAGACCTGCTATTAGTAATCTGTGAACTATCATTAAAATCATCTCTAATACCTGAAGATTGGAGGATCGCCGATGTAACACCAATTTTTAAAAAGGGTTCCAGGGGTGATCCGGGAAACTACAGACCGGTGAGCCTGATGTCAGTACCGGGAAAAATGGTAGAAACCATCATAAAGAATAAAATTACTCAGCATGTAGATAGTCACGACCTAATGGGAGACAGCCAACATGGCTTTAGACAAGGAAGATCTTGTCTTACTAATCTGTTATGTTTTTTTGAAGGAGTGAATAAACAGGTGGACAAAGGTGAGTCGGTTGATACTGTGTATCTGGACTTTCAGAAAGCCTTTGAAAAGGTCCCTCATGAGAGACTTTTGGCAAAACTAAAGAGTCATGGGATAGGAGGCAGTGTACTATTGTGGATCAGGAACTGGTTAAAAGATAGAAAGCAGAGGGTAGGGCTAAATGGCCAATTTTCCCAATGGAGAAAGGTGAATAGTGGTGTACCCCAGGGATCTGTGCTGGGTCCGCTGCTTTTTGAGATATTCATAAATGACCTGGAAAGTGGAATGACGAGTGAGGTTATCAAATTTGCAGATGACACAAAACTATTTAAAGTTGTTAAAACCCAAGAGGATTGTGAAAAATTGCAAGAGGATCTTGATAAATTGGAAGACTGGGCATCAAAATGGCAGATGAAATTTAATGTGGACAAGTGCAAGGTTATGCACCTAGGGAAGAACAACCCAAACTATGGTTACACGATGCAAGGTTCCACATTAGGAACCACCACCCAGGAAAAAGATTTAGGCGTCATTGTGGATACCATGTTAAAACCCTCGGCCCAGTGTGCAGCGGCGGCCAAGAGAGCAAATAGAATGCTAGGTATGATAAGGAAAGGAATGGAAAATAAAACAAAAGATATTATAATGCCTCTATATCGTTCCATGGTGAGACCGCACCTTGAATATTGTGTGCAATTCTGGTCGCCGTATCTTAAAAAGGATATAGCGATTTTAGAAAAGGTTCAGAGAAGAGCCACCAAAATGGTAAAGGGGATGGAAGGATACTCCTATGAGGAAAGGCTAAAAAGGTTAGGGCTCTTTAACCTGGAAAAGAGACGGCTGAGGGGAGATATGATAGAAGTCTATAAATTAATGAACGGAGTGGAACGGGTAAACGTGATCGATTGTTTACGTTATCAGAATATAGAAAGACTAGGGGACATGCAATGAAACTACAGGGTAAACTATTTAAGACTAATAAAAGAAAATATTTTTTCACTCAACGTGTAATCAAATTCTGGAATTTGTTACTGGAGGATGTAGTAAAGGCTGTTAGTGTAGCTGGGTTTAAAAAAGGTTTGGACAAGTTCCTGGAGGAAAGGTCCATAAACCATTATTAAGAAGAGAACGAAGATATCAATGCTTGACCCAGTACAAGCATTGTGGAACTTGTGTCTCTTGGGGAAACTGCTAGGTACATATGGCCTAGATTGGCCACTGTTGGAAACAGAATACTGGGCTTGATGGACCTTGGTCTGACCCAGTATGGCATATCTTATGTTCTTATGTGCGCTATCGGAGCCGCAGCACCATTGAATTCAATGGAGCTGCGGCTCCATTATTGCATGGAGGCCGCTACCGCTGCTTTGTAAACATACCCTTTACTTTTATGCACGTATACCCTGCAGTAATTTCATAAGTGCCTACACGTGCGCATAAAACACTTTTATACGCTCAATTAGCTTATAAAATTACCTCCTGTATAACAAGCAATTGCTCATCTTTAACTTTCAGCTTAATAATTGGCATTGAAAGTGTTAAGCAGCTGGAATAGCCCTCATTTAAGTAGCTTAGAAGGGACAAATTAATGTGTATGTTTGAATAAATATTCAATAGTTTAGTTATACATTGATTAATAAACAAAGCAAACCATGAACATATCATAGCATCTTCGCAAAGGAACACACACATACACCGCTAAACGTTTTATCAAATGATGGTTTTGTGATTTACAGTGTAGTATACAAATAACCAATTTAATTATTCTTGAGTGAGGGACAGCTGTAGTATCTACAACATTAACGAGCGTATAAAGACAACATTTTTCAAATTACAAGAAAAATCAGTGAGGCATTATTCTGCTTGAGGAAAGCAGATAGCTGGCATGAAGAAGAAATTACTTTGGCAAGGCAGACAAAATCCTAATCTTTTTTAGTAGAATAAATGTCAACAAGCAAGTTGTAGGAGATTCCTTTTTACTGAACATAGGACTAGATTTACTAAAGCACTTTCCTATACTGCTCTAACACTATGCAAAATGAAAAAGTACAAGGCACAAAGAAGTACCTATTTTGCTGTATCAAACTAACCAGCTATAAGCTGATTTGATGGCACAGAGGAGGTGCTGAATGAGACATAAGATCCTCCAAACATAATGAGAATAAAGAAAAATGTTTAAATGTTGGAAAAACTATTAAGTGTTGTGGTCTTAGTAAACAGGGATGCTAAAGAAAAGAATGGTTACAGTAAATAAGTGCTTGGAAACAATTAGGAAAAACGTTTTCCAAACATTTTTGCCCTCAACTGCTTGTAATGTGTTTCTAGAACATTATGCGTCTGATTTTGAAACAGTTTAGGTGTCTAACTTCAAGTGTTAGGTGCCCAGATTTTAGAAAGGCCCAAATTTACTTGTCTTCCCTATCATTACATCCAAATCACATGGGGGCATGATGGAAGCACATCCATCTTTGACTTCACAATGGCGCCGCACATGTAAACCTGCCAATGAGCATGTCCATATTTAGACCTGCTCTTCAGCAAAAATAGACCTTCCAAAAGTGCTTGTTTTGGCCAGATCTCAACAGCAGAGATGACAGGGGAATGCCCTCTCACTTCCCTATTTTCTCCCCCTTAACAAAGAATAGCAGGTAAAGAGCGAGGCCTCTTTGTTTACTGTCATGCCACTGCACATCTCAATTTACAAAATGGCTGTGCTGTATGTGGATTTGGCAACTTATCCATGTGTACATACCAAAATACTGGGGCTGACATGTCTATGTTGCTGGGCCCTCCCACGCTGAGGTTTCAGACGTGCACGTTTTTAAAATCAGCTTTCTGCCTGGCCCCATTATCTGGGATGTTGACAGGGACATGTCTGTGTTGGAATGCATTTACAGGTATCCATCTCTTCTACTGATCCTCCTACAGAATTTCAGATGTTTTGATGTGTAATGTGTCTTTAATTTAAGGGATCATTGCATCATTAAGTCTACGGTTTTCTCTAAATAAATTATCTGATTTTCAGAGGTTTCTAAACTGTTTTCTTGTTTTTTTGGGGTTTGTTTTTTTTTTTTTTACTAAACTCCTAGCATGCTTGCCATTTATAAATTAACATTTAACTTAACTTTGGTAACACGATTGTTTAAAGCAGTACTATTGTAAAATCCAGCTCAAAACACATTAGCAATTCTCCATAGCTGGCATAAACAATACATTGCTCTGCTGTGTTCAGTGGAAATAATTTTCTGGTTTTCTAACATACTTGTATAATTTTTGTGTGCAATAGGGGACAATCTCCATTTATGGTTTCTTGCTTTTCCATGAAGGATTCTCAGCAAGGTCAGTACATAGAGAAACTCAGAAAGAAAATATGGAAAAATATCTATACCCAAAGATCTATCCTAATCTTTGAGCTACCTAGTATTTCATAAATATAAGAAAGCTGATTATTGTTGAGTTATTGAGGTCTCTTGTATCTGGAAGAGTTAGCTAACCTTTTCCTTTCCAGAGTTTTACAATTACTATGTATTTATATAATGCTTTTTCATCTGAATCCCATGACAGCTTGCCAATTTAATAATCCAGAAACAATCTGGTATCACTGGGGTGGACAGTCTGGCAGTACATTCCGATACTAGTCAGGAATGAGCGTCTTCGAGTGAACAGGGACAATAAAGTGACTTGCTAAGGTAATTCAGAGAGTTATAATATGTCTCCGATCTCCTACTGTAGCGATTAAGCTATGCAGCTTCCCATGTATGCAACACTTTTTCTTTGTATTTTTAAGGAAATTGAAATGTGCACATTTATGAAACATGAACAAATAGTAGCTAAAGTTGAAGCATTTGACTATTAGCTCTGTGATTTACAATTTTCAAACATGTGCTAACAAATCCCTTTGTGTATATATGTGCATTACTATGTGACCAATACAGGCACATGCATTTTTCTTATTAATTAAATCAAACTAGGCAAGAAATAGTGATCCTTCTGTAGAAGATATTGCATACACAATTTGGTTTGCAATGAACGTCGATATGGTGCATCAGTTCAGTTTGCTTTCATACTACCATCTTAAATTTATGGTCAACAGGAAAAAGTTTGCAGGTCCCTCCAGAAATGTTTTGCCCACTTCTCTTCCACCAGCAAGCATAGTGGGAGTGTTACTTCCAACCAGATTTATGAATTCACTACTTCTTTCTGTGATGCCACTACTAGACCAACCACAAACTCCCTCTGTCCACTAACCTCACGATGCTAAAGCTCAGTACTATAGCTTCAGCAGAAGATACGAATCTAATCTCCCTATGCACTGATCTTTGATTTGGTCTTAGGCAAACTATTGGGTTTTTTTTCTACCTCTTTCATTAACTTTCATGTGCCCAAAGATAATGTTCTCCTGCTAACTTCAAGGCTGCAGTACATCAATTACTTTATCCCTGGGAAGCCTAAGTTCTTATCATGTCTTTCCTTTAACAGATCATTTCTATCTAACCTTTAAAGCAAAGCATACATCAAAATATTTTTCAGATTATTCACAATTATAGATTTTAGCAGCTCAACTGTCTAGCAAATGTCTTATAAGATTAGAGTTATCCTAGTAAGAATTTAATAGCATATTTGTCAAAATAAGATGATGACTATGTCGAGAAAGCATAGTTACTCACCTGTAACAGGTGATCTCCAGGAACAGCAGAAATCAGTCTTCACATATGGGTGACATCAGCACCGACAGAGCCCACATGGGAACACTCCCCAGCATACAATAGAATTGCTTTTGGGAGCATCCCTCCACGCATGTGTGCCTTAGAGACAAAACAGAAAAAAACACCATTCTACAACTCCCAGGTGAGGAGGGCAGGTTGTGAAGACTGATTCCTGCTGTTCCCGGAGATCACCTGTTACAAGTGAGTAACTATGCTATTTCCAGGAACAAGCAGGAATGCAGCCTTCACATTTGGGACTCACTAGCTTCTGGCTACCATGGATGCCAGAAGAGTAAGGTGCGACTGACAGGGAAAAAACCCCGAACCACAATGAGAGTATGAATCCGTCAGACTCAGCCCCTTCAGCAAACTCTCCGCTCAGGTAGCTGGTAGGAACAGAGGGCTGGGGGGAAGGAGGTGTAGTTAAATCCCAAAAATGTGCTGAAGAACGGCTTGGCCAAAATTTGCCTCCCTATTGGAGTCCTTGTCCAGACAGTAAAGGGCAGCAAAAGTATGAATGGAAGACAATGTGGCAACTTGGCAGATCTCCGAGATGGAGACAAAATGTAGATGAGCGACTGTGGCAGCCATGGCTCAGACATTATGAGCTGTGACATGACCCTATAGGGAAAGTCCAGCCTGCACATAAGCTAAGGAAATGCAGTTCGCAATCCAGTTAGAAAGAGTATGCTTGATGACTGGTAGGCCCAAATGACTAGGGTCAAATGATACAAAAAGTTGTAAGGACTGTCAATGGGCCTTAGTTCTGTCCAAATAATAGGCTAAAGCTCTCTTGCAATCCAGGGTATGCAGTGTTGCTTCAGCTAGAGAAGAATGAGGTCTTGGAAAAAAAGTTGGAAGAGAAACCAACTGATTAAGATGGAAAGGAGGGACCTCCTTCGGAAGGGACCTGGGATGGGTCCAGAGGATGATCCTATCTTGGTGGAAGCGTGTGTAAGGAGCATAATCCACTAGAGCTTGTAATTCACTGACATGACAAGCCGATGTGAGAGAACCAAGAATGTAATCTTCCAAGTGAGGAACTTCAGTGAAGTTGAGGTGAGGGGTTCAAAGGGAGGTTTGAGCAGCTGAGCCAGGATAACATTGAGGTTCCAGGCTCCTGGAGGTAGTCTGATTGGTGGCCTTGTCAGGAGAAGGCTGCGCATGAAGCATGCTACCAGAGGATGAATGGAGATAGGCTGTCCAGCCACAGGATGGTGAAAGGTCACAATAGCACTAAGGTGGACCTGAACGGAATTTGTCTTTAGTCCTGCCCTAGAGAAATGAAGAAGAAACTGACGCAGAGGCTCCACCGGGCAAGTAAATAGGTTGAGAGCCCTTTGTGACCACAAGAGGGCAAACTTACACCATGTGAATGTGTAAGCGCTTCAAGTGGAGTCTTTTTTAGATGCCAGGAGGATATCTAGATGAGATAAGACTAGACTTTCAGCGGCCACGCTGTCAACCAGAGCGCCCTCAGATTGGGGTGAAGGAGCGAGCCCTGGTCCTGCGATAGGAGATTGGGTGCACATTCCAGACTGAGAGGTTTGTGTTTGCGCTCGTCGAAGGAGCAGGGGAAACTATGGTTAATGTGGCCAGAATGTGGTGATGAGAATCATCATTCCCCTGTTCAATTGAAGCTTGAAGAGGGTCTTCGGTATTAATGGAATGGGTGGGAATGCATAAAGCAGTCCCTGTCCCTAGTGAAGAAGAAACGCATCTAAGGCCTGGCTCTCTGGAGATGGGATCCTGGAACAGAACTGAGGAAGCTGGGTGTTCATTGGAGCAGCAAAGAGGTCAATGATGGGAGTTCCCCATAATTAAAAAATGTTCTGCATTGTTTCTTGATGGAGAGTCCAGTCACGTGGTCAAAGGACTTGACTCAATCTGTCTGCTAGCACATTCGGCTCCCCCGGAAGGTAAACTGCTCGAAGCAGCATCTGATGAGATATAGCAAAGACCCAGAGGTGGACCGTCTCTCTGCAAAGGAAGTGAGATCCAATTCCCCCTTGTTTGTTGATGTAATACATAGCTACCTGGTTGTCGGTCTGAATGAGTACCGATTGCCCGGTCAACTGAGGACGGAACACATGAAGGGCATTGGCAATTGCCCTGAGTTCTAGGAGGTTGATGTGGTAAGAGGTTTCCCTGGGGGACCAGAAGCCTTGCATAGTGAGGCCTTTGAGGTGAGTTCCCCAGCCCTGTTGGGAAGTATCTGTCGTCAAGGTACACTGTGGTGCAGACATCCGAAAAGATAACCCGACAAGCAGATTTTGAGGGGTGCACCACCACTTGAGGGGGTCCAACAGCTGAGGAAAGATGGTGATCTTGTCCGTGAGATGACCCGTTGACTGCCTCCACTGAGCGGGAAGAGTCCACTGTGCTGGACGCATGTGAAGGTGAGCATGCGGGATGACATGGCCTGTGGAGGCCATGTATCCCAAGAGACGGAGCATGTCCCTTGCCCTGATGCGGCACTGGCTTTGGCAATGATTTGCCAGCTCAAGGAGGCGGTGGAGCCGTTCTCCTAGAAGGAAGGCTTGAGCTTGTGTAGTGTCTAGAAGCGCCCCAATAAACTCTAGTTTTTGAGTTGCAGCAAGATGGGACTTTGGGTAGCTGACCACAAAGCCCAGATGCTGAAGCACCGAGATGGTGCGCTGGAGAGATATTGTCACTACTTGAAGGCTATCGCCCTTGATTAGTCAATCGTATAAGTAAGGGAAGACGAAGATGCCCAGTGTATGGAGGTAGTCCACTACTACTGTCAGACACTTTGTAAAAACTCTTGGTGCAGATGTGAGACCAAAAGGTAGAACACTGTACTGGTAGTGCAGATCCTGGAACAAGAAGCGGTGGTACTTTCTGTGAGAGGGATGTATGAGGATGTGAGTGTAGGCATCCTTGAGATCCAGAGAGCAGAGCCAGCCTTCTTCCTGAAGGTAAGGAAGTAGGGTTCCTAGCAAGACCATCTTGAACTTTTCCCGCACCAGGAACTTATTGAGATTCCTGAGGTCCAGGATAGGCCTGAACCCTCCCTGTTTTTCTGGGGATGAGGAAATAAAGGGAGTAAAACCTGAGCCCTTGTTGAGGGGGTGGAACTTCCTTTATGGCTCCCTGCGCTAGCAAAGTGACTATCTCTTGCTGAAGTAGGCTGGAGTGCAGAGGATCCATGGGGGACTCCCCTATGAAGAATGTGGGGGGCAGGTTCTGGAAATCGAGCTGATAATCCCTACTCATGACCCTGAGTCTAGGGTTCTAACGTAATGAGAGGCCATCTGTGGGCAAAGAGGATGGGGAGGGGGATCCTGTAGGGGGAGACTGGCTATGCCCTTGAGGAAGTAGTCAAAAACCAACTGCAGGCTGCACCAGTGGAGTTCTTTGAGGCTTTAGGCTTCCTGGACTGACTTGGCCCCTGCTGCTCCTGATGTGGGTGTTGAGGCTGATAAGAGGAATAAGGTAGTCAGGAAGGGTAGTACCTTTTCTTCCTGGGGTAGAAGGGTTTTATTTATTTATTTTATTTATTTATTCTTTTCTTCTATACCGCCCCTTCCAGAGATCAAGGGCGGTTTACAGAGAACAGTTTAACAGTTTTTATGTACTTTTACATGGAACAGTAATTTGTAACTATGTACAGGTAACATTGCATGCAGCTGTGTCCAATAACTATTTACAATGAACAGTAATCAATTATTACAAAGAACAATAGACAATAATCATATATTACAGACGGACTTGTGTGCGTTCTGGAAGTTTTTTTCTTTTCTTACGTAATACATAAGGGGGGCTAGTAGCGGTGGATCTGTTTGAATTAGTCGCATGCGTGTTCAGGAGGTTGGTGGGAGTGTTTCTGTGACTGCTGGGGGGGTGGCTCTTGGGAGGTAGGGGATTTCAAAATGCTCGGTGAAGAGGTGGGTTTTGAGTTCTTTTTGGAATAGATGAAGGTCTTTCGTCATGCAAAGGGTTATTGGGAGTTCATTCCAGAGGGTGGGGGCAGCAAATGAGAAGGCTCTGGAGCTTGTAGTTTCTTGGAAGAAGTCGTCTTCTTAGCTGGATCAGCCGTCTTTCGAGACAGGCTTTTTAGGGTGAGATCATCCATCTCAATCTCACCGGCCTTTTTTCACCACTCTTTTCCAAACAAGTTCTCTCCTGTACAGGGAACGTTAGCAAGTTTGTCTTGAACCCATTGTTCAAGGTCAGACACTTGCAGCCAGGCCATTCTCCTGGTTCCTGTACAGACTGCTGCTGCTCTACTGGTGGACTCAAAGGCATCCCTAGTGAGGAATTTGGCCAAGACTGACCAAGGTCTGATATGGACCATGCTTGTCAGGTGGCAACAGGGTGGAGAACTCAGCCAGATCTTTAGCTACATCTCTCAAAATCATATCCATGTAAAGCATATAGGAGTTGATCCTGGATGCCAGTATAACTGCTTGGAAGCACTGACACCCAAATGCATCAAGAGTCCTTGATTCCCTTCCTGGGGGTACAGAGAAGTGATTTTTAGAACTCTTAACTCAACGCTTTGCCAATTCCACAACCATGACTGACGGAAGGGAGTCTCCCATATGCGGAGCATGAGGCCCTGAAGGATATGATGTATTGTCAGCATAGCAGCCATCTAAGGCATTGAGGTGTACTGAAGAATTTCAAGTTCTTCAGCTCTTGGTTCAGTCTTGGCGGTGACCGATACCGAGAGTGCTGCCGCCATGTCTTTGATGAAATCTTGAAAAGACATGTCCTCAGGTGGTGAACGATGCCGCTCATGTGGTGGAGAAGGGAACAAAGGAATGTCCGGAGGTCCTATGGAACCGACTGACTTGATGTCTGATTCCAAGGAGGAGAAATTAGAGCTTGATTAGAAGTCAAATCAGTATCGGTCGGTACCTTGGAGTCGATGCTGTGCCGATGCCCCAAAGTGCCTCGAAATAGGTGCATCGATGAGCTCTAATGGGGGTATAGGCCCCAGAGCCTGAGATAGTGCCGGTTCCATCAATGCTGTAGAATGCCTCGGTGCACAAACATCAAGGTCGGACATTGAGTTTCCGGATCCTGAAGGCCTCGGCACTACTGTCAGAATAGCAGCCAGACTCTGCTCGATAGCCAGCACCCGCTGATCGAGGGAGACTGGAGGTGTCTGGGTGGCTTCCTATATGGGACCCTGCACCACCATCCCAGAAAACGGTACCAGGAGCTTACTGGAGGGCGATGCTTCGGGAGCCTCCCGGAGCCACTCTAGTGCTTTGGAGGAAGTATCCTCCTGCTGGGGCTGTCTCTCTAGCTGGTCCAAGTCCTGTTCCTCTGTGAGGGAATGTTGATGTCGGTGTCAGGAATCAGTGTTGCACGCTAATGCAGAGGTCTTCGATGCCTTTTCTGCCTCCATGGAGAACTTGTGTTTGCTGTTATGTTTGGGCTTCAAGAGGTACAGAAACCATGAGACAAGGTGAATGCCCATGATGGTGTGGAGGTCACCGAAGAATGTGCTGAGGTAGCTGAGTATGACAGGAACAGCTTTCCCCATTGGTGTTCATGGTTTTTAAGTCCCCTCCTGGTCATTCGCTGACACAGGGGGCAAGCCGAAGCGTCATGATCCGGGCCCAAATACTTTAAGCACCAGTCGTGCTTATCTGTAGCAGAGATAGTGTTTCAGCACTTAGTACATTTTTTAAAACCACTATGTGGTTTCTCCATACTTGAGAAGACCACAGAGGCAAAATCAAAAAAAGCAATGGTGGCCTAGGCCAGCCAAACAAGCAGCAACACTACAAATTAAGTAAAAATTAAGTAAAAAAGAAAATTAAAAAGTTGAAAAAGAGACCGGTGTTCCCAATACATAAGAAAATAAGATATGACATACTGGGTCAGACCAAGGTCCATCAAGCCCAGTATCCTGTTTCCAACAGTGGCCAATCTAGGTCATACGTACCTAGACGTTTCCCCAAAAGACACAAGTTCCACATTGCTTGTATTGGGTCAAGCATCGATATCCTGGGTCCCTACTTAATAATGGTTTATGGACCTTTCCTCCAGGAACTTGTCCAAACCTTTTTTAAACCCAGCTACACTAACAGCCTTTACCACATCCTCCGGCAACAAATTCCAGAGTTTTATTACACGTTGAGTGAAAAAATATTTTCTTTTATTAGTCTTAAATAGTTTACCCTGTAGCTTCATTGCATGTCCCCTAGTCTTTCTATATTCTGATAAGGTAAACAATCGATCTACGTTTACCCGTTCCACTCCGTTCATTAATTTATAGACTTCTATCATATCTCCCCTCAGCCGTCTCTTTTCCAAGTTAACCTTTTTAGCCTTTCTTCATAGGGGTATCCTTCCATCTCCTTTACCATTTTGGTGGCTCTTCTCTGAACCTTTTCTAATAACGCTATATCCTTTTTAAGATACGGCGACCAGAATTGCACACAATATTCAAGGTGTGGTCTCACCATGGAACGATATAGAGGCATTATAATATGCTTTGTTTTATTTTCCATTCCTTTCCTTATGATACCTAGCATTCTATTTGCTCTCTTGGCCGCCGCTGCACACTGGGCCAAGGGTTTTAACATGTTATCCACAATGACGCCTAAATCATTTTCCTGGGTGGTGGTTCCTAATGTGGAACCTTGCATTGTGTAAGCATAGTTTGGGTTGTTCTTCCCTAGGTGCATAACTTTGCACTTGTCCACATTCAATTTCATCTGCCATTTTGATGCCCAGTCTTCCAATTTATCAAGATCCTCTTGAAATTTTCCACAACCCTCTTGGGTTTTTTACAACTTTAAATAGTTTTGTGTCATCTGCAAATTTGATAACCTCACTCGTTATTCCCTTTTCCAGTTCATTTATGAATATGTCAAAAAGCAGCGGATCGATGGGAAAGCAAAGCACGATGTACCCGAAGGCACTAAGAAGAATTTCATCAGTGAGAAGAGAACAATGTCCTAATGGCTCTGTGGAAAAAAAATGAATGAGGAGAGTTGTTGGGCAGGCAGGCACACATGCGTGGAGGGATGCTCCCACAAGCATTCCTATTGGATGTTGGGGAGTGTTCCCGCAGGGGCTCTGTCTGTGCAGATGTGACCCATAAGTGAAGACTGCATTCCTGCTTGTTCCTGGAGATTAAATTGTTATGCTTTAGTTTAAAAATAAAAGATGATTTAACAATCATCTTATATTTTTAAAAGAGTGGAGAAGTAGCCGAATGGTTAGAGTGGAATGGAGAAGTAGCCTAATCGTTAGAGCACTGGCATGGGAACCTAGAGATCCAGGTTTCGATTCCCACTAGCACTCCTTGTGGGCTTCGGCAAGTTCCTTAACTCTCCATTGCCTCAGAAAAAAATCCAAGTTGTCATTGTCCCTGTTTAATGTACATTACTAAGCTTGTGTTACAATATAAACCACTTTGACTAAAATGATGAAGTGGTATAAAAATACCTGTTAAATAAATAAGTATATTCAATATTAAAAATTCCTAAAATATGGTTTTCCCTGATGACTGTAGAGATACGCAACATTGGAGAAAGGAATTTTTGCAATTTAAGCCTAAAATGTTAGCAATATGCATCCTTTTTTGTGTGCTTTTTCTGTAAATATGATCTCCAGGAACAAGCAGGAATGAGTCTTCACATATGGGGTACGTCGGTACCGACGGAGCCAGCGCGGGAACGCTCCCCAGCTTCCCAAAAAGAAAAGCTTTTGGGAGCATCCCACAGCGCCTGCGCGCTGCCTTCCCGCCTTTCCTAACCGCCTCTCCTCAGTTCTTCTTTGCCGCAGAGCCAGCAGGTCGTGTTCCTGTCACCGCTGAAGAAGTTCTTTGTTTTATTTTATTTCTTTGGTTGCGCGTCTGCCCCGACTTCGGACTGGTACCGCCGGTCTTTTCTTTCTTTTCTTATATTAAAAAAAAAAATATATATATAGTTTTCCCTCACTTAGTGTGTTTTTCTTCTTTGGGCCTTAGGCCTCACAAAGAATTTTTTCCTCATGGAAAAAAAAGCCTACGGGTTTAAAAAATGCACTAAGTGCAGCGGTACTATTTCTGTTACTGACACCCATGAATGGTGTCTTAAATGTTTGGGTCCTGAACACTCCATTCCGGATTGTCCGTCCTGTTCTTTGATGTCTAAACGAGGTTTACAGAACCGAGCAGCCAAGCTCCATATGCTGTTTCCCTCTGATGCAGCTTCAGTGGCATCAACGTCTTCCAGGGCTTCTTCTTCCTCCCATGGATCTCAGGTAACCAAACATAAATCCAGCCGGTCCTCGAAGGGTAGGTCTCCTTCCAAGCATCGAGATGCCTCCGGGCTTGCCCTCGAGGATCCGGCACCGGCAAAACAACCCCGGCGGGAAGCTCCGGCTTCCAAAGCTCCACCTATGGGGTTACAGGTTGACATCGATGGCACGGCCTCGACCGATCACCTGTTAGAATGCTCTGGGGTACCAGCGCAACCTTCCGGTACCGAATTCCAGGCATTCATGGCGTCGATGGATCACAATGTTCTATCCATGCAGCAGGCTATCACGGCCTTCATTCAAGCTGCGACGCCGCTGATACCACAACAAACTCCGTTGTCGGTATCGGCTCCGGTACCGGCACCAGCGTGGTACCAGTACCGACTGCATCGACATCGACCAGGATGCTGACTGCAGCGGTTCCCTGTCCAGGGATGCTCGTTGGTACCGAACCGGTACCGACGACGCCCGATGTCGATACCGCTCGATACGCGTACTGAGTTTTAGAAGACCACCCTGACAGGCGATATTTTGATTCCTCTGATGATTCTGATACATCAGAGGAGTCTGCTGAAGTATCTATAGCCCTTCCTGAAGAGCCTTCTTCTCCAAAAAGAAGAATGTCTCCTCCAGAGGACTTATCCTTTCAAGACTTCATAAGAGAAGTGGCTAAAGGACTTTCTATTTCAGTAACCTCTGAATCAGAGCCTAGAGCTAAAAAATTGGATATTTTAGGTTATTCTAAGGCTCCTAAGGAGGCAGTCACCTTGCCAATTCATGAGATTCTTTATGAGCACATGATTGACTTATGGGAGACTCCTCTTACTATCTCTCCTCATTCTCGAAGATTGGACACTATGTACCGTGTCCCTCCTTGTCCTGGGTTTCATAAAACACAGCTTCCCCACCATTCTATTGTGGTGCAGTCAGCTATGAAAAGGATAAAGAGTGCAAAAAGACACTCTTCTGCCCCTCCAGGAAGAGAATGCAGGACCTTGGATGCTTTTGGCAGGAAAATCTTCCAGGCCAGTATGCTCATTGCCAGAATCAATTCCTATAGTCTTTACATGGGTATGTTTCTAAAATAAGTTGCAGATAAACTGCACACTTTCCTCCCTTTTCTTCCAGAGGATAAAAGGGAAGAATTCCTTCTTTGGCTCAAGCATACTCAAGACATTTCAAAGTTTTCCAACCGTGCAGCTTTTGACTCCTTTGAAGGTGCCAGCAGAGCTTCGGCCATTGCCATAGCTGCTCGCAGAATTGCTTGGCTCCAAGCTTCTGATTTAGAACCCTGGGTCCAGGATGGTTTGGGAAATCTCCCCTGTACAGGTGAAAATCTGTTTGGCAAAGAGTGGCAAATAAAGGCCACTCAAATGGATGCAGAAAATTCTGCTCTGGATAGACTTTCAAAGTCAACCTCCATTCCTGCCAAGAAAAAATCTTTCAAGAAGTCTTTTTTCAAAAAGGGCAGATTCCCTTCTACTTCTGGCCAACAATCATCTACAGGTCTCTTTGCTACTAAGCGTCAGCAACCTAAACAGGCCAGGCCTAAGTCTACAGGGGCTGCTGCAACTCAGCAGTCCCAACCTCCTCAGGGTTTTTGACTTGATGCTAGAGAACTTAGCCTTTCTGGCTCTAAAACAGCCAGAGCCTCTCACCATTCCAGGAAGGTTAGCTCATTTTGTTCCCAGATGGGAGCAAATTACAACAGAGCAGTGGACCCTCTCCATCATAAGCGAGGGCTACAAGCTTCATTTCTCAAACCTTCCTCCTCACACCATGGTGAGACACTTCAATTCTCCAACATCTCTTCTCGACCTTCTAGGTCAGGAGGTGGCTACCCTTCTTGCCCAAGGGGCAATAGAAGAAGTACCTCTTCTTCAACAAGGGTCAGGGTTTTACTCCCCCTATTTTCTCATCCCAAAGAAGACAGGGGGCTACAGACCCATATTAGATCTCAGAGAATTGAACAAATTTCTATGCAAGGAGAAATTCAAGATGCTTTCTCTGGGTACTCTCCTTCCATACCTTCAGAGTCAGGATTGGCTTTGTTCTCTAGATCTCAAGGATGCGTACACACATGTCCTCATCCATCCTTCTCACAGAAGGTTCCTCCGTTTCCTTTTCCAAGGAAAGCATTACCAATACAGGGTACTTCCTTTCGGTCTGGCCTCTGCTCCAAGAGTGTTCACCAAATGCATGGCAGTAGTAGCTGCATTTCTACGCACTCTGGGAAGTTTTGTATTCCCATACCTGGCCTATCTTCCTCAGGCCCGTTGCCTACGCCTGGTGCAGTTAGCCTCCCAGATTCAGTCAAAGAGCCATTTAACTGCCCGGGAGATGCTGCAACTGCTAGACCACATGGCATCCACAGTGCATGTGGTCCCCTATGCTCGCCTTCACATGAGAGCAGCTCAATGGAATTTGTCCACCCAGTGGACTCAAGCATCAGGTGCTCTGTCAGACAAAATAGCAACCTCCAGGCGCCTCTTTTGGTCTCTCCAGTGGTGGAAGTCCACCCAAAATCTGTTGCTGGGGTCCCCCTTCCAACAGTTGTTACCCCAAGCAACCCTCACAACAGATGCCTCCCAAACAGGTTGGGGAGCTCATCTGCAAGACCTCTCCACTCAAGGCACTTGGTCTCCACAGGAGACCTATCTCCATATCAACCACTTGGAGCTCCGAGCAGTTTTTCTAGCTCTCAAGGTCTTCCATACCCTGCTCAGCTACAAGACAGTCCTCATTCATACGGACAATCAAGTAGCAATGTTTTACATAAACAAGCAAGGAGGAACTGGCTCTCTGTCGCTTTGCAACGAAGCTTTAAGATTGTGGGCCTTCGCCAGAGAGCATCAAATCCATCTCCTGGCCGTATACCTTCCAGGAATCCAAAACTCTTGGGCAGACAGACTCAGTCGAGTTCTGCTTCCACACGAATGGTCCCTGCACATGGACCAAGTACTCAGAATCTTTCAAGAGTGGGGAACCCCGGACATAGACCTCTTTGCAAGACCGTGGAATGCCAAACTTCCCCGGTTCTGTTCCAGAATTCCGTGTCAGGGAGTTCAGGCCAAGGATGCCTTCCTCCTTCATTGGGGTCAAGACTTCCTGTATGCCTTTCCACCCATTCCTTTAATTCCCAAGACTCTGTTCAAACTCCAGAGGGATCAAGGGTCTATGATCCTCATAGCTCCACGCTGGCCACACCAAGTGTGGTACACTCTACTTCTACATCTCTCTCAAGCTCCCTCCCTAGACTTGGGAGCTGCTCTAGACCTACTGTCTCAGGAGGAGGGGACTTTGTGGCACCCAAACCCCAAGTCCCTTCACCTCAGAGCTTGGTTGCTGAAGGCCTAGACCTTCAGGATTGGAATCTTTCTCAGCAGGTGAAGGATATCCTTCATGCTTCCAGGAAACCTTCTACTAGACGTTCCTATGCTTTTAAATGGAAAAGGTTTTCCATTTGGTGTACTAAGAAGGGTCTTGACCCTCTAGCACTACCTTTGAATTCTCTATTGGAATATCTCCTGCATCTTTCCAATGCAGGCCTTAAGACGAATTCAGTAAGGGTCCATTTAAGTGCTATTGCAGCATCCCTTAAGCCTATCAATGGACACCCAATTTCCTCTCATCCTCTTATTGCAAGATTCATGAGAGGCCTAACTTTAACTAAACCTCCCATTAGGCCTTCTCCGGTGGCATGGGACTTAAATCTGGTTCTTGGTCAGCTTATGAAGCCACCTTTCGAACCCTTAGCTACTACCTCCCTGAAATTTCTTTCCTGGAAGGTTATCTTCCTTATTGCAGTCACCTCAGCTCGCCGCATCAGTGAACTGCAGGCCTTAGTGGCTAATCCACCTTATACAAGATTCCATCATGATAAGGTAGTCCTTAGGACCAATCCACACTTTATGCCTAAAGTGGTCTCACCTTTTCATCTTAATCAAGAGGTATATTTACCTGTCTTTTTTCCAGCTCCTCATGCATCAAGTGCAGAGAGGAATCTTCATACTCTGGATTGTAAGAGAGCTCTTGCCTTTTACTTACAAAGGACACAGCAACATAGAAAGTCTTCTCAACTCTTTGTTGCTTTTGATCCCTCTCATTTGGGACTTCCAGTCTCTAAGAGAACACTGTCGATTTGGATTGCTCAGTGTATTTCTTTCGCCTACCAGAGTAAGAACCTTTCTCTGGAGGGCCATGTCACAGCTCATAATGTGAGGGCCATGGCCACCTCTATGGCTCATCTAAATTCTGTGTCCATCGACCAAATCTGTCGAGCGGCCACCTGGGCCTCGGTTCATACCTTCACAGCCCATTACTGCTTGGACAAGGACTCCCGCCGGGATGCCTTGTTTGGTCAGGCTGTTCTCAAACACCTGTTCCATTCTTAATCAACTCCTGCCCTCCTTCCCAGGATGGATGCCTGAGGTCCATAGGCGGAGGTAGAGCCCTTCCAAGGGTCTCATAACCTCAGGGATCTCTAGCTAGGGAGTCCCCATATGTGAAGACTCATTCCTGCTTGTTCCTGGAGATAGCACAGTTACTTACCTGTAACAGGTGATCTCTGGGAACAGCAGGAATAAGTCTTCACAACCCACCCACTTCCCCGAGGAGTTGTATCTCTCTGTCTTTCCTTTCCTCTCTGTCTCTTTGTCTCAGCTTTAAAACCGAACTGAGGAGAGGCGGTTAGGAAAGGCGGGATGGCAGCGTGCAGGCGCTGTGGGATGCTCCCAAAAGCTTTCCTTTTTGGGAAGCTGGGGAGCGTTCCCGCGCAGGCTCCGTCGGTACCGACGTACCCCATATGTGAAGACTTATTCCTGCTGTTCCCAGAGATCACCTGTTACAGGTAAGTAACTGTGCTTTATTGTATATTGGGGAATTAAGTATATGTTTGCTGATCCTTCTCATTTAGAAGCTTTCTTTCTTGATAAGTAGATGTGTTATGAAGACTGTGCTGCTGTATACTCCTATGACTTTTTTCCTCTCTTTTCTTTTATTTGTTACCTAATAGGAGATGGTATCTTTTCTCACAAAGAAGTTATTTGTATGCATGCTTCCTGGGACACAGAAGCTAAACCTCCATAATATGGATGGAATACTTAATTTGCTCTTTCTTTGTTATTTAGCTTTTTATTTAAGATGATTTTCTTGACTATTCTTCTTGTTAAAATTTTTGAAATCAATAAATAAGTCCAACAGTCAACAGTGAGACATGCAATGATGTCACATATTTACCTGATTATATACTGTTCTATTATTGTTAAAAAGACTAAGGGCCATATGTAGTGTCAGTGGGACAAAACAGTAATATCATGAATTATTTTACCATAACATATGTTAAAGGAAATGCACATTGCATAATAATGAGATGCAAAGCATGCAAAATACCTCCTTATTATGCAAATCAAATAACACAGCCTGTGGTGAGCTTCACAAGCTGGCATTGTATTTCCTGACCAGAAGTATTAGGCCGCTAACACATAGTCCGATGCTCATGGGCGCTATCTTAAAGGGGCAGTGATTGCTAAAAGGCACATAGCCCACGCTTCTTCCTCCAGTCAAGATCCTTCACTCTCTGAAGTCATCTCTGGACCCTCACTTCCCCCCTCAAAGAAGACTCCACCCCCACTCATGACCACCCTTTCTAAAGAAACCCCCGGGCCTTCTTCACTAATCCCTCATGGTCTAGCAGATATGGGGAAGAAACAATTCCCTGTTGCTCCTGCCCTGTGTAGCTCTGGGTTCAAAATGTGGCTCATAACCTATAGCGGTGGTACTGTGAGATTACTGCCAGAGGCTGTGAGCCACCATTTTGAACCCGGAGCCCTACAGAGGAGGAGCAACTGTGAATCACTCTTACCCCATACCCATTAGACCACTAAGGATTAGTAAGGTAGGCATAGCAGAGGCCTATGGGGAGAGTGGGTTGAGAGTTCAGGTGGTAACTTCAACAGTGCGAGGGGTCTTGATTTGGGTGAGAATCTGTGCACATTTTATTTATTTATTTTATTTAATTTAACAATCGCTTATATACCGCACTTTCCCAGTGATCAGGTGCGGTTTACAAAAAACAAGTTAAGGGACAGATCAAAGATCTGTGCTGTTACATGGAACATCAGAGAACTATGTACAATCGGCCTGAACCTTAAACAAAACATATTTAGTTAAACAAAACATATTTTAGCAAACACCAGTCCCTTTAAGATGAGTTAGCAGTCCAATGCTCAAGGGCAAGAAAATATGGCAACTTGGCTCAAAGCAGTAGTACTGTGAGACTACCGCTAAAGGTCACAAGCTACCATTTTGAACCCAGAGCCAAAATGGATTAATTAGGCCTAGGGGAGGGTCTATGGGAATCTTCTTCACAGGGGAGGGTCCGGGAGTGATTTCAGGGAGGGAAGAGTTTCACTGGTATCTGGGCGATACTCTTTGGGGGATGGTCATGGGTCTTGACTGGGGGGAGAGGTGGTTTACACACCTTTTTTAGCAAGCAATGGTCCCTTTAAGAAGGCTCCCTGGTTCTGGTCATCCTGTCTCTTATTTTTACAAGCTCCTCAGAGAACTACTCTCAAGCATTGCTTAGGGGTTCAGAGAGTATGGGAGGCTGATTTAGCTGTACTCTCTGAAGGATGTGGAGCACGGGCACGGTCACCGTCTCCTTAAGGGCCAAGGAGTACTGAAGGATCTCAAACTCTTCTGCCCTGGGCTCATCCTCAGTCTCCAAAGTAAATGGTATGGCCTTGGCAATGTCCCTAACAAAATCCTGGTAGGTTATATCCTCAGACTTGACATTGGTTACAAAGCCTTCTGAATCCGACTCAGAGAGGAAGTCAAAGTACTTCTGAGTCTATGCCTGGATCTCCCTCCTGATCCAGGGGGCTTGGGAGCTCCTTCAGGAGCGATGATGCACCAATGCTTGTCTAGATTGAAATGCTAGAGAGTGATATTGGCTGGGCAGGCAATGGTGTCGGGGCCCTTCGATGCCCCGATGTCAATGCATCTCCCACAGACAAGGCGTACATCTCGAGGATCGGTTGCACGTAGCTGACATCTATGCAGCCCACGTCGAGGCAGTCTGCTGCACAGCCAAAAGTGCTGCAATCCGTTCCTCAAGAGCCTGCAGAAGGCGTTTCTCCATGGCTGCTGCTGATGATCAGGTACCTGGCACTGAAGGCACCAACTATGGGTTTCCGCAGTGGATATGGTCCTTGTGCACTGGGAACACTTTTTGAACCTGCTAGCAAGTTTTTGGGACATACCACCTGGAAAAATAGCCGCAGTGAAATCAAATGGCTCGATTTTTAAAAAGAGGAGGGCCCAGCCGGTGCACTGGTGCCTAAGGGAGCAGAGGTGCCGCAGAAAAAAAAAGTTAAAACGACTGAAAAAAGGAAAATTAAAAGGGAAAACAGAAGAAACTGCAATGGTAGGCAATTATTGTGAAAACCGGAAGGTGCAGGATCCCCAGAGGGAAAAACCCCCAATTACCAAGTGTCTGTTGGGCTCCGCAGAAAAACAAAGACTAGTTCAAGATGGCGCCATTGTGGAGGGGGGGGGGGGGGAGATGGTGCGCAGTCATTTTGGCTTTGGTTATATTCTATGTTTGTTGCTTCGATATAATCAATAAAAAGGCTGAACTGAAAAAGGAGAAGAGAACAATAATGCAGCTTAATAGGTACAAGTTGTGTTATTCATTTACTGCAGAAGTCACTAACTTACTGCAGGTTAGTGACCCTGAGGTAAAATAAGAAATTTTACCACAGCTTAGTAATTTCTCCCCCCTTTGTCAGTTAGGACTAATTTATAGTCAGGGAACCCAGCCCCAATGGACCTAACCAGTCAAATTTTGATCAGCTAGATTTAGCTGAAAACTTTCCTAAAAACAACTGCTGAAACTTAGCCAGTTATCTTGCCAGCTCAATAGCCTTTTGAATATTGATGTCGTAGTTAATAAACTAAAAGGTTTATTAAGGAACAGGAGGAACAGTGAAAATGAAAAGCTTTAATATGTGAACAAGCAGGGAAACAGAAAAATGAACTAAACAGAAAGCACTAGCTAGTACACTTGACCTTATCTTGCCAGCAGACTTAGGAGGTAATTTTCTAAACCTTTTTTTGCATGGGCATTATATGGGTACTTCTATAAACTCCCAAAGTTAACGTGCATACAAGAGTACTTTACTTTACAAAATTAGGGAATAATAGCCGAGATACACATGCCCAAATGTGGCATAGCCACTTACACCAACCCTAGACTTGGTGTAAATCTTCACAATCTTCACGTAAGTCCTTTAGCACAGGAACTCATGCACATTAGTAGCGTGTAAATTTCCATGTGCTCTTTATAGAATCAGCCCCTTTAAGTACAGAAATGGAGAAATTTCACTTACCGTTAATTTCCTTTCCTGGAATACTGCTAGACCAGTCCAGACAAGTGGGTTATGCACCCTGCCAGCAGATAGGGAGACAGAGAAAAAATCTCCAGAGCTGTGACTGGTCAAGCTCTGGGTGACATAGGCATACCCCTAGGGGTCCTATTCAGTAACAATGTAACAAGCCAAATAGGCAACATCTCAGGGACAAAACGCAACTATGAACCCTTAAAAAAGGAACCAACTCAACCCCTCAACGCGAACGAAAAACGGAAGAGGAGGATCAAATATCATTTCAAAGGGAAGAAGCCTGAAACAACTGCTTTGACACATTCCCAGGAAACAAACTCTGGATGTGCTCGCGGAGCCTATGACTGTCGGCTGCTCTGCACAAGTACCAGTACCTCTGACAAGTTGGGTGGGTTCTGGACTGGTCTAGCAGTATTCCAGGAAAGGAAATTAACGGTAAGTGAAATTTCTCCTTCCAAATCATACTGCTAGACCAGTCCAGACAAGCGGGAAGTAGCCAAGCTAATTACCCTCAGGGTGGGCAGATAGAGCCGCCGACAGCACCGCAACTCCGAAACGACTGTCCTCTCGGGCCTGTATATCCAACCGATAGTGCTGAACAAAAGAGGACAAGGACGACCAGGTGCCTGCTCGACAAATATTGAGAGGAAGGACGTGGGACCTCTCGGCCCATGACGTGGATTGGGCTCGAGTGGAATGAGCTCAAAGCCTTTCTGGAACCGGCTGGCCTTGGAGAATGTAAGCAGATTCAATGGCACGACGCAGCCACCTAGCGATAGAAGGCTTGGAAGCAGCCAAACCCTTGCGCGGCCCCGAAAGGAGAACAAAAAGATGGTCAGTCTTGCGAAAGGAATTGGTAACATTCAAATAGCGAAGGAGAACTCGCTTGAGGTCGAGGAAGGGAAGACCTTTGCGCCTACCCGCACACTGTTCATTAGAGAAGGCAGGCAATAGCAGGGGCTGATTGACATGAAAAGGAGTAACCACTTTGGGCAGGAAGGAAGGAACCGTGCGAAGAGTTACCCCCTCAGGAGAGAAAGAAAGATACGGATCCCTGCACGAGAGAGCTTGAAGCTCCGCGATTCTTCGAGCCGACGTGATTGCTACCAAAAACACCGTTTGGAGCGTCAAATCTAGAAGAGACACTTCCTTCAAAGGCTCAAAGGGCGGATTTCCGAGCACCCTGAGAACTAGTGCTAGATCCCAAGGAGGAACTACCGAACGGGTCGGAGGATGAAGCAGTTTGACCCCTTTCAGAAACCAAGACACATCAGCGTGGGAAGCAAGGGATCTACCGACCACCGGACCCCGATAACATGTCAAGGCAGACATGTGCACTCGAAGCAAACTGAGCGCCAACCCTTTATCAAGACCGTCCTGTAAAAAGGCAAGAATATCAGGAATTGAGGTACGCCACGGGGACAAGTGATGACGTGAACACCAAGCCTCGAAGATGCGCCACACTCTCGCAGCAGCAGCGGATGTTGAAAACCATTGTGTGCTAAGGAGGGTAGCCACCACCTTAGGCGAATACCCCTTACGGATCAAATGGTGGCGTTCAAGAGCCAAGCCATAAGCGAGTAGGGAGCTGGATTTTCCATGAAGATCGGTCCCTGTCTGAGGAGTCCGGAGGGAGCTGCCAGCCGCAATGGCGACCCCCGTGAAAGCCTTATGAGATCGGCATACCATGGTCTTCTTGGCCAATCCGGGGCCACGAGGACTATCGGCCCCCTGTGTGACCGAATTTGCTGCAGGAACCTGCCGATCATGGACCAGGGTGGAAAAACATAAAGAAGCTGGTTTTCCGGCCAAGTCTGAGTCAACACATCGATGCCGAGAGTCCCGCGTTCTCTCCAACGGCTGAAGAAACTCAGAACTTAGGCATTCGCTGCCGATGCCATGAGATCTATCGCTGGCGACCCCCATTTTTGAACTATCCTCTGGAAGGCTAGCGGGGCCAGTTCCCACTCGCTGGGGTCAAGGGTATTGCGACTCAGAAAGTCCGCCTTCACATTGCTGGTTCCTGCAATGTGTTGGGTGGAGAGGGCTTGGAGATTTCTCTCTGCCCAAGGAAGAAGAAGAAGAGCCATCTCGTTTGACACTCCAGTGCACTTGGTCCCTCCTTGACGGTTGATGTAGGAAACTGTGGTCGCGTTGTCGGATAGTATCCGAATCGCTTTCCCGTGCAGAAGAGTGTGAAATCTCAGTAGAGCCAGACGTACTGCTCGTGCCTCTAGTCGATTGATCATCCAGTGGGATTCGCGTGCTGTCCAAGTGCCCAGTGTGAGATCAACAGTGCGCGCCCCAACCGGACAGACAGGCATCCATTGTTAGAACGATCCAACACGGAGTCTCTAAGGGAACCCCCTTCAGGAGGTTTCTGGAGGAGAGCCATCACTGTAGGTTTAGTCTGACCCTGGAGTGAAGCGGAAGGTGAATATGGCAGTCTTCCGAAACTGGTGACCATCGTGTCAGGAGAGCTTTCTGTAGACAGCGCATGTGCACTCTGGCCCAAGGCACGAGATCTATGGACGCCGCCATGGATCCCAGGACTTGAAGGTAATCCCATGCTCGAGGCGAGACCTGTGCTAGGAGACTGTGAACTTGAGAAGTTAACTTGAGGAATCGAGGCATTGACAAAAAGACCCCGACCTAAGGCTGTTTCGAATCGAGCCACCAAAAATTTGATCTCCTGGGACGGCTGAAGACAACTCTTGTCGCGGTTGATTACCCAGCCGAGGTTCTCGAGAAAGGCAACAACCACCGAGACTGTGCTGCAAGCCTTGGGGAGAGAGTCTGCGCGAATGAGCCAGCCATCCAGATAAGGATGAACTCTGATGCCGCGGCTGCGTAAGGCCGCAGCTACTACCACCATTACCTTGGAGAAGGTTCGAGGCGCCGAAGCTAGACCGAAGGGCATCGCACAAAATTGGAAATGCTGACTGAGTACCGCGAATCGAAGGAATCGCTGATGCCCCTCTCGAATGGGAATGTGAAAGAATGCTTCCGCGAGATCGAGGGAAGCTAGAATTCCCCCTTGTGTACCGCTTGAATAATGGATCGCAGAGTCTCCATTCGAAAGTGTGGTACCCGCAGACTGCGATTGACGCCTTTGAGTTCCAAGATAGGACGAAAGGAGCCGTCCTTTTTTTTTTTTTTTGGCATCACGAAATAGACAGAGTAACGGCCTAGTCCTCTTTCCAACGGTGGAACTGGACGAATGGCATCTAAACGCTGGAGTCTTTGAATGAAGCAACATCCGCTGCCCATTGACGCAGCCAGAGCCATCTCCGAGCTACTGTCACCAGTGCTACGGAGCGAGCTGACAGCCGCAAGAGATCATAGAAGGCCTCTGCCAGGAATGCAGCGATGGATTCTAAACGAGACAACTCAGGATCACCTGGAAGCTGCTGAATCCATCGAAGGGAGGCCCGTGCTGCTAGACCTCCGCACACCACTGCTTGAAGGGAAAGAGCGGACGACGAAAAACCCATCTTTAGCAGACTCTCTACTTTTTAGTCTTGCTGGTTGCGGAGTGCCGCTTCGCCCTCAACCGGAATTGTGGTATGCTTGGTGACCCCGGTCACTAACGCATCAACTTTTGGGTATGTCAACCAACGGTCCAAGTCAGAGGGTGACCAAGGGTATAACTGACCAATACCGCATGCCGTACGTAGAGAGGACTCTGGAGAGTCCCACTCTCAAGATACCATTTGCTGTAACTCAGCTGGAAAGGAAAAGGCTTTGGAAGGCTTACGAATGCCCTGTAAAATGGGATCCGGCTGCAACAGGGTTTGAGAACTCTGAGGATCAGGCATGTCGGCTAGGCGTAGCGACTCCATCACCTGTGTGATTAGGGCCGGCAACTTCTCTTTCCGAAAAAGTCTGATATCTTGAGAGTCCTCGTGAACTTTCAGCGAAGAATCAGACGGAGAATATTCCCCATCTTCTTTCTCCAACGAGCCAGGGCTCACCTCCGAAGATTTAAAGTCTTCTTGAATATCCGTAGTGTCCCACAAGCCACATGCAACGTTCCTGGGAGGACGTACTGCTTTAAGGTCTGAGGACTTTTGGGATCGCTTGTGAGACCCCGCCATATACTTGTCTGCTACCGGGCGGGTGCTGGAGGTATACCAAAACACTCCGAACGCCACAGGTGCCATGCCTGGCGGAAGAGCGTCAGGAACTCACTGTCAGCCAAGGCTGCTGTAGCTTCCAGCAGCTGTGGAAGCAAAATGGGAGCTGACTGAGTCCTTTCTGCAAGTAGATCCTGCTGCAGGGGCTCTAAGGAGGGAGGAGTTAAGGCGCTGATGTCCCCAGCTGGCAGCGCAGTGGGAATGGAGGAAGAAGATTCTCCTGGATGCAGCATGCAGGTGGAACACAAGCAATCTATTAACTCATTATTATTATTATTACATATAATACTGTGGTAGGCGAAGGCCTATGATCCATGCTGATTGAACTAAACAGGCAGGCCCAAGTAGCTTGACCTGTAAATGAAGCTTATGGTTAGGCCCAGAAGAATGAACCCCCCCCCCCCCAATATTGCCTCCATAGAATTGAAACCTAACTAAGCTTAACTGAGCATAGCTAAGCAGAAACAAAACTTAAAAAGGACAGAAAAACAGCTTTAATTGATACTGATAAGACTGTGTGAAGCTTCTATGAAATTAATTAACTTGCTGTAAGGAAGGTTACAGTGCCCTGCTTTCCCACATATTCCAGCTGGTTAGCGACCTTGGAGGAGAAAAGTATCAAAGTCGAAGAACTGACCATTGTAATTGGGACTGTAAGGGGGGGAAACAGGTGCTAAGCCCAGTCAAGGGCCCTCATTGGATAGCTACGTAACGGTACCGGGACCAATAGATGGTGTAAGAAGGGTTGCCGGGACCAATGAAAAGTTTGCCTATGTCTAGAATGGGAAAGAAAGGTATAAAAGTTGTTGTTTTACTAACAGCCGGGGCTCAGCCATTTTGAATGTGATTCTGCTTGAGTCTTGTGCACAAATAAATGATTTGGACCTTCTGAACAGACTCCTGGTATTATTGGATTGTTTGCGCTCTGCTGCTACATATTCTTGGTGCATTGGCTGGGAATGCGTGGTTAGTAGAGAGTATACGGGACAATATACCATGACTTTCCGCCTCTACAGGTTTGGTCCTGCCGGGATCGTGCCCTCCCGACGTGGGCTCGGCTCCCAGGCGCCACCGGTCCAGTTGCATCGGAGGGAGTTGGGCCAGGCCTCGGCGGGTGCTGGACCCGGACGGAACCAACACCTCGAACCCGTGAGGGGAGTCCGAGGTCCAACTCATGCGGTTGCTTGGGAACGGGAACCGGATCCGGTGAGTATAGTTTTTGATATGTCTAGACAGATGAGTCAGAGCAGAACTGCTGTTTGAAACTTGGAATTTGTAACTTGGTAAGAGAGCTTGATCACCTCTCAAGACGGTCCGATTAACCTTGCATAGTGTATTCGCGGGGTGAAACTATCGTCTTCTTGATTTTGACTTTGATTTTGAACTTGTTATAGCCTAGTTAGCAGAGACAGGATTGGGCTATTTTGGGATACGTTGCTAGCATGATTGTGTGAATGAAGGGTGAGTGAGAGGTCTGGCAGCACGGACCAAGCGAAGGCGGACTCCTGAGTAACGCATTTCCTGACCGGGCGACCGCGTTCAGGTCGTAAAAAGGAGGAAGCGACCGTCGTCTTGTCTTGTTATTTGTTTCCCTTGAATGTTTCTAGGGCCGTGAGGACCCCTCACCCACGGTCCGCCCTCCTTTTCCCTTCTGTTTGTTGTTGCGCGCGCACACATCGATATGGGAAGGGCGGGGTCTACCAGGCACACTCCGTTAGAATGTATGATCAAGTATTTTAATAAAGGATATTCAGGAGATTATGGAATAAAAATGACTGCAACACGATTGCAAGTTTTGTGTACTAGGGAGTGGCCTGCATTAGATCCTATGTGGCCCCGAGAGGGAACCTTCACTATAGGAATTATTCAGTCAGTTCACCAGAAGCTGCGAGTAGCACACCCCGACCAGTATCCTTATATAGATTCCTGGTTAAGTATTTGTGAGAACCCACCCCCTTGGGCACGGCGCTGTTATGAAGAACAGTGCAGGATAATGTTAGCATTAACAGACCAGACACAGAAGACAGGGACAGTTAAGGAACCTATTCAGAAACCTGTTCTTGTTGACCCTGAGTCCCCGGGAGTTGTAATTAGACAGCCCCGAGCCCAGTGCCCAGTGAAGGTACCACCACGTCCTGCGGCAGTGCCCCGGGAACAGCGAGACCCATCCCCTGACCCACCACCAGAAGATCAGATAGAGGATCCACCTCTTGACGAGGATAACGATCCGCCTGAGAGAGAGGGGACAAGGTTGAGTCAGAGCAGGAAGAAGAGGAAGTGTCTTCTCAGGGCGAGACTGACAGTGTAAAATCAACTATCAGTGCAAGCTCATCTGTTACAAGCGAGGCGTCCCAGACTAAGCGCACTGTGAGACAGAAAGCCCCTGCCAAGAAAGTCCCTATTAAGACACAGAAAGCTCCTGTCAAGAAAATGATGCCACTGCGGCAGGTCCCGGGAATGCCCGTGAGAAATGAGGATGACCAGATAGTAGCGGGACCCATAAGTTTAGTATATGTGCCATTCTCCACTACTGATTTGCTAAATTGGAAATTGCATTATGCTTCCTACACTGACAAGCCCCAAGAGTTAACAGAATTAATGAATACCATTATGCAGACCCATCAACCCACTTGGTCAGATTGCCGTCAGCTCCTGTCTACTTTATTTACTACTGAGGAGCGGACACGAATTAAGCGAGCAGCTATCGATTGGCTAGCAGATAATCCCCTGGCTGAGGGAGGAGAAGGAGCAGGAATAGACAATCGCGAGGCAGCCAAGAGAGAATTCCCTAATGAGGACCCCGAGTGGGATCCGAATACCGATAGAGGATCCAGAGCTCTATCACGGTTTCGCCAAGGCCTTATGCAAGGTCTGCGAAAGGGGGGTCAGAAAGCCATGAATCTTTCTAAAATAACCGAAGTTATTCAGAGCATAGATGAAAGCCCAGCAGTATTCTATGAAAGATTATCTGAAGCATACAGGATGTATACTCCCTATGACCCAGATGCACCAGGAAGCCTATGCATGGTGAATGCCGCTTTTGTAAGCCAGTCACAACCAGACATTAGACGTAAACTACAGAAATTAGAAGGGTTTGCGGGCATGAATGCAACTCAGTTACTGGAAGTCGCTCATAAAGTGTTTGTGAATCGTGATAATGAAAGACAGAAAGAAAGTGATCGAAAGATGAAGAAGAAAGCTGATTTTTTGGCTGCGGCCATAGTTGAACAGAGAAGGGGAGATATCCCTAGTCGAAGGAGCCGAGGAAGAGGGCGGGGCCGAGGAGACGGCCGGCCCACACTAGGCGCGAATCAATGCACTTATTGCAAGGAAGAAGGACATTGGAGAAATGCATGCCCGCAACTCGAAGACGCCTCCCAGGATGAAGGGGAAAACGCCCCTTGGAGAGAGAGAGAGAAAGAGGCCGACCCCAGAACCGCAGAGGAACCAATCGAGTACATTTTCAACGTGAAAGAACGGAGGCCATAGAGGGAGTTGCAGCCGCAACGGCCTATAACCAAGATGAAGCAAATTAGGACAGACCGGGCTCCGAATTCACTTTAGGTCTCCAGGAGCCTATGGTCAGTATACAGATAGGAGACCAATTCATGGACTTTATGGTTGATACTGGAGCAGAACATTCTGTAGTAGATAAGCAAATAGCTCCTTTGTCTACAAGAGCAGTCACCATTGTGGGAGCAACTGGTGCCAAAGCCACTAAGTCTTTTCTTCAAAACCGCATATGTAATTTAGGAGGACAGCAAATAACGCACCAATTCCTTTACATGCCTGAGTGCCCAGTGCCACTACTGGGACGAGATATGCTAGCCAAACTACAGGCCCAAATATCCTTTACTGAGAAAGGAGAAATGCAAATGACAGTGAATCCAGAACCTGCAGGACTAATGGTGCTTACTGTTCCCCGAGAAGAAGAATGGAGATATTATAGCACCGAGCCAACTCATGACACTAAACTCAATGTGATAGAAAACATTGTAGCCCCTCCTGGAGTATGGGCAGAGGGCAATCCACCAGGCCTAGCCAAACATATAGCTCCAGTAATTGTGAACCTCAAGCCTAGTGCAGAACCAGTACATGTTAAACAATACCCACTCCCAAGAGCAGCGATTGAAGGCATTCACCGCCACTTGTTAAGACTACTGGAGTATGGCCTACTTAAAGTATGTCAGTCACCATGGAACACTCCTCTCTTGCCAGTGAAAAAGCCTGGGACAGGTGACTACCGCCCAGTGCAAGACCTAAGGAGAGTGAATGAAGCAGTTGAAACTATACATCCAGTTGTGCCAAATCCCTATACACTCCTAGGACTGATTCCTGATGAAGCTACCCACTTTACTGTTTTGGATTTGAAGGATGCATTATTTTGCATAAGATTAGCCCCAATTAGCCAGTTGCTGTTTGCTTTTGAATGGCAGGACCCTGTCTCAGGAAGACGGGGCCAACTCACTTGGACACGATTACCTCAAGGATTCAAGAACTCGCCCACCATTTTTAGTGCTGCACTAAACCAAGATCTTTCAAGCTACCCTGTAGCTCCTGGGAAAAGAGTACTTCTTCAGTATGTGGATGACCTACTGGTAGCTGCCACATCAGAAAGTGAATGTGTGCAAGCCACTAATGACCTCTTATAACTACTGGATGCAGCTGGATACAAAGTTTCCAGAGCCAAAGCACAGCTATGCCAAGAAGAAGTGAAATATTTGGGCTTTCGCTTGACCAAAGGAAGCCGACAATTAGGACGAGAGAGAAAAGAAGCCGTGTGTAGTATCCAAACCCCAACTACCAGAAAGCAAGTCAGAGCCTTTCTGGGAGCAGCAGGATACTGCCGAATATGGATACCCAACTTTGCACAGATTGCTAAACCACTATATGAAGCCACCAAAGGAGAAGAGAGGTCACCACTAGAGTGGGGACCAGATCAAGATAATGCTTTCAAAACTTTGAAGGAAGCATTGATGTCATCACCAGCACTTGGATTACCAGATGTCCAAAAGCCTTTCCATCTCTTTGTACATGAAATGCAAGGGAACGCTCTAGGCATGTTGACTCAAAAATTAGGACATTGGGAGCGACCTGTAGCATACCTATCGAAACAATTGGACACTGTAGCCAAAGGATGGCCACCATGTTTGAGAGCTGTTGCAGCCACAGCGTTATTAGTGAGTGAAGCAGACAAACTCACCTTAGGACAGAATCTACGCGTCACAGTACCACATGCAGTACTTGCCCTCATGGAACAAAAAGCAAATCATTGGCTCACCAATTCTCGGATGCTGAAATACCAAAGTATGCTATGTGAAAATCCGCAAATACAACTGGAAGTGAGCCATGCCTTGAACCCAGCCACACTGATACCAGTCAGCAGAGACCCTCCAGAGCATGACTGTATAGAAGTCATGGATACTGTATTTTCAAGTCGACCTGATCTGACTGATGTGCCCCTAGAGAATCCTGACCAGACCTATTTCGTGGATGGAAGCAGCCTCATCATTAATGGACGACGCTGTGCCAGGTATGCAGTAGTCACCCGGGAGAAAGTCATTGAATCATCAGCTGTTGCATCAGGCACATCAGCCCAGAAAGCAGAATTGATAGCACTCACCAGGGCACTAGTATTGGGTGCTGGACTTCAGTTGAATGTATATACGGACTCAAAATATGCCTTCACCACTTTGCATGCACATGGAGCTCTCTACAAAGAACGAGGGCTCATCACCTCGGGAGGCAAATCAATTAAATACGGCCCAGAAATATTGATGTTACTAGATGCAGTATGGGCCCCTACACGTGTTGCTGTCATGCACTGTCGAGGACACCAAGCAGGAAAAGGAGAAGTTGCCCAAGGAAACAGATTTGCTGATGCTTCAGCACGAAAAGCAGCCATGACAGGCCAAATTTCATCGCAAGCCGTACCAGTACAAGCAGTATTGTTTCCTGTACCCCTTAATTTATGGACACCACGATATACCACCAAAGAATTGGACTATTACTGTGATAAGGAAAAGGGAGTACTGAAAGATGGGTGGATTGAGCTGCCACCACCAGAGGGCAGTCAACCCCCAGGACGGATAGTGGTCCCTGAATCCTTGGGACCAGCCTTCGTCAAGGCCTTTCATCAAGCCACACATTACGGGAAAAGTGCTATGGAGAAAGCACTCAAACCATATTTTTGCATTGTCCTGTTGGGAGCCTTGTCAGCCTCAGTAGCCCGCCAGTGTCTGATTTGTGCCAAGAACAATGCTAAACAGGGTCCCACGCCACCACCCCGAGTTCAGTCAGGAGGTGTAACCCCCATGCACCACCTACAAGTAGACTTTACTGAAATGCCAAAAGCCAATGGATATCGTTAGTTTTAGTTTGTACCTTCTCTGGGTGGGTGGAGGCCTTCCCCACCAGGACAGAAAAAGCCCGAGAAGTTACCAAGGTTTTGTTAAGAGAAATTATCCCCAGATTCGGAATTCCAGCAGTAATTGGGTCAGACAATGGGCCCTCATTTGTATCTCAGATTACCCAGCAGTTAGCAGGTGCCCTACAGATACAATGGAAGTTACACACTGCATACAGACCCCAAAGTTCAGGGAAAGTTGAGCAAATGAATAGAACTTTGAAATCTCAGATGTCCAAGCTATGTCAGGAGACCCACCTAAAGTGGCCCCAAGTTCTCCCAATAGCCTTACTCAGAATACGCTCAGCGCCTGTGAAGTCATCAGGATTTTCTCCCTTTAAAGTTTTGTATGGCAAACCCCCACCGATAGTGCAGGGCGTGAAAGGTAGTTTGCCACAGATTGGTTCAGAAATAACCAGACAAGAACTTCTAGCTCTTAGTTCTGTTCTGCAGACTCTTCATGCGTGGGTACAGGACCAGTTGCCTATCAACTTGACGGAACCCCTGCATCCCTACAAGCCTGGTACCTCGGTGTGGATCAAAGATTGGAAGAAGACACCGCTGGAACCTCATTGGAAGGGACCATACACCGTCATCCTGTCTACACCAACTGCAGTAAAGGTAGCAGAAATTGATTCTTGGATTCATCATAGCAGAGTCAAGCCGGCAGCAGTCCCAGATCCAGACCAGTGGACAGCAGTGCAGCATCCTGACATTCCTTTGCGTCTCACCCTGCGGCGGCAACCAGCAACCTAGAACTCCTTTGGGACACTCATGAACTACGGTGTTTCACTAGTTACAGTCTTTCGAAGAGGATTACTGTGTCCAACACAGTGAAACTTGCTCTCTTGTGATTTCAGGCATAGTTTTGCCTTTACAGACTCTATGCAGGCCAGCTACGATTGGTAGGTTGGCTACAACGGACAATTTGAGGATCTTCAATCAACATTGACACCCGTTGAATTGCTTCATTAGCAAACGGGTCAGCTTTTGTGTCGAGAACCAGTGGACGTCGAGATCAAGATTTTCCAGCGGAGATTCAGAAGGACTACAATCAACATGCATCTTTATTTTTATTTTGTTCTGGCTGCCTACATGGGGAACTTTGAATTTATCTTTGCTTTACCCCCATGCACTGCTTGCATTACCTCTACCCGGACTGGGATGAAAGTGACTCAGACTTTGCTTTATCATTCTTACTATACCTGTACTGGTACAGTAAGCCGGTGTATTTATAACACCACTGAACTGAACGTTTGTACCAAGGGTAATACTAAAGTTTGTTTTAACCCACATCAGAACCCATCTTACTATACCTTAGAAATAAGATGGAATGATGCAGATGGAGCTTTACTTAATGCTACACCCCCACTCACTGATCCTGCAAAGCCTGCTGTTTTATATTTTGATGCTTGTGATGCCATAAATAGAGATAGTCGTTCTAAGTGTGCCAATTGGGAGAAAGCATATTCTCATGATGACAAGTATATGTGTCCAGAAGGAACCACCGGGTGGGGGGCATGTACAGGTAAATGAGTTTTAGCCAACGAATACAGTACAGCCCCAATTGAAGATTACTATTGCCCAAAGTGGGAATGTGTTTTCTATGCAACATGGAAAACTGGTATGGTAGAAAATACCAGAGACAATCGAATGGCTGCCTTAATGAAACCATACGTGAAGAATTTAGAAAATTGTAAGAAAGGTGCCTGTAATCCGTTAGAATTATACATAATCAATCCCAGCGCATGGAAACAAGGGTATAAGTTTGGCCTACGTATCGCAGGCTCTGGATCAGATCCAGGGACCATTGTATATAAGATTAAATACCCAAGCCCATCGATCATCAAGGTACCATATACATAATACTTTTATGAGACTATGCATGTAAATAAGTTTGATATCCCTCACCCTTCTCAGAATTTGTTCCTAGAGTTAGCTGGAGCAGTGGTCTCCAGTCTTCACATTTCAGATTGCTACTTTTGTGGTGGAACTAGAATGGGTGATCAGTGGCCTTGGGAGGCCCAAGAATTGAATTACTCAGTAGCCTATAATCACACTGAATTGCATAAAACCACAAGTGAATGGGTATTGGCACACCCGATAGTTGGACGTCTGTGCTATGCTAGAACTGGACCTCAGTTCAATTTGCAGGTGGGACAGCTGGTCTGTCTCAGCCAGAAGTTTTATAACGACACTACAAAACAGACGTCCTGGTGGTCAGGAGTTAATGAATCTGAGCCCACCAATCCATTGATGAAATTCCCCGAGCTTGCCCCTTTATGGACTGACCTTGCCCAACCTCATGTCTGGCAAGCCCCACCTGGCCTATATTGGATTTGTGGAACCAGAGCATATGCTCGACTCCCTATTCATTGGGGAGGGGCGTGTGTCTTAGGGACTATCCGACCCTCTTTCTTTCTGTTGCCCACAGAACACGGAGAACAATTAGGCTACCCAGTATACTCAAAGAGGCAAAAGAGAGCAGCCTTGCAGATAGGCAAATGGGAGAAATGGGATGGTGACGATTGGCCACCCGAGCGAATCATTGCCTATTATGGACCTGCCACTTGGGAGCAAGATGGCATGTGGGGATATCGTACCCCAATTTATATGTTGAATAGAATTATACGCTTGCAAGCAGTAGTTGAACTCATCACTAATGAAACTAGTCAAGCACTTACACTTTTAGCTAGACAAAGCACACAAATGCGTACTGCAATATATCAAAATCGTTTCGCACTAGATTACTTGTTCGCAGCTGAAGGAGGAGTATGTGGTAAGCTAAATCTCACGAATTGTTGCTTGAAGATAGATGATAAGGGTCAGGTGGTTGAAGAGATTGCTGAAAACATGCGAAAGCAAGCTTATGTGCCAGTACAGACCTGGCATGGTCTTAAGATACCCAATTGGTTTGCATCCATCTTCTCTGGTTTAGGAGGACTTACCACTTTTGCTATGTTGATATTGCTATTTCTAGCTTTGTTTTTGCTTTTACCATGTATAATCCCATGTTGTATGCGCTCTATTAATAGTGTTATTGAAAATACCGTAGAACGTAAAACTGCTACTAAGATTTTAGCCTTATGGCACCCTACTCCTGGTACCATTGGTAAAAACCCAACTCCAGTGTAAATGAGTGATTTAGATCTCACCCCTTATTAGCATTAGGGTGAGATTAATCAAAGGGGGGAATGTGGTAGGCGAAGGCCTATGATCCATGCTGATTGAACTAAACAGGCAGGCCCAAGTAGCTTGACCTGTAAATGAAGCTTATGGTTAGGCCCAGAAGAATGAAACCCCCCCCCCCAATATTGCCTCCATAGAATTGAAACCTAACTAAGCTTAACTGAGCATAGCTAAGCAGAAACGAAACTTAAAAAGGACAGAAAAACAGCTTTAATTGATACTGATAAGACTGTGTGAAGCTTCTATGAAATTAATTAACTTGCTGTAAGGAAGGTTACAGTGCCCTGCTTTCCCACATATTCCAGCTGGTTAGCGACCTTGGAGGAGAAAAGTATCAAAGTCGAAGAACTGACCATTGTAATTGGGACTGTAAGGGGGGAAACAGGTGCTAAGCCCAGTCAAGGGCCCTCATTGGATAGCTACGTAACGGTACCGGGACCAATAGATGGTGTAAGAAGGGTTACCGGGACCAATGAAAAGTTTGCCTATGTCTAGAATGGGAAAGAAAGGTATAAAAGTTGTTGTTTTACTAACAGCCGGGGCTCAGCCATTTTGAATGTGATTCTGCTTGAGTCTTGTGCACAAATAAATGATTTGGACCTTCTGAACAGACTCCTGGTATTATTGGATTGTTTGCGCTCTGCTGCTACAATACAGCTGTGCAGAGAAACAGGCATTGCAGAGGCTTAAACCTTTTTTTTTTTTTTTAAACAAAAATCAAGGTAGGCTTAGGGAAACAGAACACTCTTCAAAGAAAAGGGATTTTGAAACTCCCTGTGCCTTCACAGCATGTTTAAATGTTTTGAAATGGCTGCCCAGAGCTGCTCCCTCCAAAAAAAAAAAAACACTGAAGAGAAATCCCTCCCGATTTTCAAAATGGCCACCGGCAGATAAAAACTGCAAAATAAAAGTTTCCTAAGCTCTAAAAATCTTAAAAATGCAGCAAAATTGCAGGGGAAGAGGCAAGGAGTGCTGCTAGCAACTTAAAAATTCAAATCCTGACGAACCCTGAATCACCAGAAACGGAGGGGAGAAGGAAACTGTCAGTTATTCACTGTGCTGGTACAGAGGAGTTGAGTTCCCATGGAGGAGAAGAGAAACTTTCAAAGTCAGTGTAAGGTAATTACAGTGACTGAAAGGTAGGGAAATTAGAGTTTGATGCCTCTGCAGCCACTTAGACCCTCATGGCAGGGGCTGGAAGGTGTTTCTGAGGAGGGATGGAGAGAAGGGGAGCTGCACTGACAGTGAAATCAGGTGCTCAAACCCTGCTGCATTGCTGATTACAGAAAATATAGCTATTAAGGAGGGAAGCCTGGGAAACCCAGAGAAACACCTCTTGTGTGCTCTGGGTGCATCCAGGAAATAAAAATGAAGAAAAGAAAATAGGAACTTCAAAACCCAGTTTAACAGACCCCGACGAAACACGAAGTGAAGGAATCAGGTCAGAGACAGCCAGTCCCGATGCAGTTGAAATAAACCCAGGGCAGCTGAGGCAAGTAAGAAAACAGTTTACTTACAGTTTCTCTCAGAAATTGATACCTGATCCTCCTGCTAATGTCTAAGCCCTCGTGGCAAAGACTCAGTGCTGCTTAAAGAAAATCGGGAGCTCTACTGAAGCCAGGCTCAGGAGCTCTACAAGTTTATCTGGGGAATCAAGTTGCTGGGAAACCCAGAGTAACACCTCTTGTGTACTCTGGGTGCATCCAGGAGCCTCAAGATACAGTGAAAAAGGAAAAAACAAATTGTAGAATAAGCTTGAAGAACACCCTCATCTGCTGAGACAGAGAAAATACTGAATAGGACCCCTAGGGGTATTCCTATGTCACCCAGAGCCTGACCAATCACAGCTCTGGAGTTTTTTTCTCTGTCTCCCTATCTGCTGGGTGGGGTGCATAACCCGCTTGTCTGGACTGGTCTAGCAGTATGATCTGGAAAGGTGCTTATAAAATTGCTCTGGGATATACACATATAAAAGTATGTACTATTAATGCATAAATCATACTTTTACATGGTATATGCTTAGATGTTGCAGAAAGTGAAGGCTGGGCGGAGTTGCATGATGCATACATGTGTTATACAATATGAATGTATCCATGCAAACTTTGGCAGATCATTGACTCCTGCCATTAGTAGGTGCAAATGTCTGCTCCTGGGAGACAATTTTTTAAAAGCATATAAGCTTATATGTGGCCTTTATAAAAATAGGCGTAACACATGTCTTCACAGACAAAGCACCATATATTATTTCCCTCAATCACTATACATTTCAAATCTGTATTGAAAGCTTTTCTGGTAAACTTGCAGCCTTTCTGGTAAGATCAACTGGAACATGTTCTTCTCAGTTACACAGTTCATCAACTACATAGGAGTTTCACGCATTTCTCTCTCTGCAATAGAGTTCTCTGATAAAATAAGCATCCCTAACCCAATAACATCAAACAGCCTCCTTCTGGATCAGGCAGCAGTATTAATCCTATCAATTCCAGCTAGTAGCAACTGCAGAATGCTGCTTAATCAGGATGCCGTCTGCAGGTCAGCAGTCATCAAGGAAAGGAGTTTTTAAAGAAGAAACAAGCCCTTGGGCAAAACAGGGAGAATATTTATTTGAATGCAATCTATATATTTTACTCACCCTCTCAGAAGTTTGAACAGCATACAGCCTAAGGAGAACCAGTCTGCACTGCTATCATACGCAGTTCCCTTCTGTAGTACTTCTGGAGCCATATAGCCATGAGTCCCACTGAAGGGATATAATGAAGACAGATCAGTTTTCACTTTAAATATTAATATTAAAATTATACTAATAGTATATAATTCTTGTTTTATGTAATAAAGGACCCAATATCCTAAGGGTTATTTTACTAAAATTTAACATGACGAAAACAATTTCTTGACAGAATTCATAGGACCCAAAGAGGGCAATTTTCCAAAGCCATTTATCTGGATAAACTGTTTGAAAATGGCCCAGCCTTGAGGTACGTAAAGTATGCTTGGGTATCAATGGGGCATGTTTACAAACGCACACTACCTAGGCAACGCAGGGTTAATATGCATTTTTGCCAGCACTAAAAAACCTGTGCAATCCGGGAGGCATGTGTCTGGGTGGCGTCTCTGGGCATTCCTGCCACAGTAGCACTAGCTCAGGCTGCTGGAGCTTAGCAGGAAGCAACTACTGCCAGCACAGGATGTGGTTTTAACATGGCGAGCCTTGCTAAATTCAGAGGTATGGCGGGCCACGCCCCCCTGCATCTTGTGCAGTGCTCAGCACTAGTAATATGACCCAAACCCGTGTTACGAGCATGGAGCTTAGTAAACGTGCCCCAATACAAATAAATGTTACCTGCTACAGTCTTGTTTCAGGCTCCATGTTTTACTACCAAATGATCTATTCTGCCTCCATTAAATACCAACATACAGGGTTGCATAAACCCAGAATACTACAGTATGTATGAAAATAAAATAATCAGAATATTATGGGCATGATAGGTTTATACAGTTCTCTTTTGGTCCTCAGAAGTTGCTTCTCTATAAGTAGAAAAATGATCAAAAGTTATGTCCTGATTGTTATTTTTTTTCCTAAACAGCTTTTAAGCTGAGAACACATTTGTCTGTTCTCAACAATAATCGGTAATCAAGATAAAAATACACTTAAATTAGTCACTAAGTTTCATGGCACGGCTGTGCAGGCAATTTATCCTTTATTTAAAAGAAACAGATTCCAGAATTGAATCACAAGTAATGATTCATAATTACTATTACAATTTATGAGTCAGGTCTTTTTGCAAGGAACAAGCAGCAGTAAATTTCTGTAGTGAAAGCAGTCTGAGAGAAGTACAATATAAATGTGTGGCTTTGCATTTTCCACCTATTTTTTGGCATTTTCCCCTTTGGATAAATTTAGTATGTTGGTACAGAAGTTTTAGGGAAAATATTTTTGTAACAAAAATCCTTCAATCATAAGGCTTTCAGTTTCTGTTCAGAAAGGATGTCTATTATGTGAGTGGGATAAAAGCAGGGGTTCTTTTTCCCCAAATGAAACATTTTCACATTTTATGCAGACAATAGGTAATCGTGAAATGTCGGGTTGTTCTCCAGGCGAAGCTCACACATCAGCTTTTAACAGAGCAATGAAAAAAAACTGCTGGGCTTAGAAAGATTCTCGTATCCATCACCTGATCATTCCAGCTGGCAGCTGCTCCGTTAAGTCTGACCAGCCTTGTGACATCTTTTGAAGCTTCTTTGCCAAACAAATCATCATTAATAACACTCTTGTGGTTTTTTAAAGCCTAGACCAGTGATGGCTAACCTTTTTGAGCCCGAGTGCCCAAACTGCCGCACAAAACCAAAGAATTTCCTCAAAGTGCCAGCACGTCAATTAAACCTTAACAACAAGATTTTAGTATCTAAAAACTCTTTATAAAGTTGCCTGAACTATGTAACATCATTTGTAAAGGTTGGAATCTTTGTATTGTCAGAGAATCAATTTGATTCACAATCCTTTGGTTTTCATTTCAATGTATTGGCAATTTATAATGTTTTAATGATTTCATTCAATTTAATGAATTTAGGAAGAATTTGATTCAGTTACACAATATATTTTAAATGTATTATTCACATAACATGTCAAATGTATCCTGAGTAAAAAAAAGATAAACTTCTTAAAACTGTTAACTGTGTCAGGACTCGGTATGTATTCCCAAAGAATCTATACATGAAAAAAATTAATGTGATGTTTGTTGTTGCATGCATGCTGATAACTTGTCAAAGAGATATCTTTCTACATTTTGTGCATTTTTTTTCAGTTGCAATTGCTCCAGACACTTTCTTCTGGTTTCTTCATGTTTTCTGCTAACTCTCCATCATCTGCTGTCCATTTGTCCTTTCTTCTCTCTTCTAGTGTTTTTTCCATTCTCTCTCTCTACATCCGCTTTAACATACTAATCTTTCTCCTTTTGCTCTTTCCTCATTCCTATTTCATCCACTCAAATTTTACCCCTCCATCCTCAATCCCCACTTACTCTCCCAATACCCGGCCAATTGTAGATTTTTTATCCCTCCCACACAAAATATTTTTCCCCTCTCCATTTTACTCTCCCAGCCCCATCCCATTCTAATCCTCCCCCAACATCAGCTCCCTTCTAGTTCCAGCCTCACCCAGCATCCATTCCCTTCTAGTCCCTGCATCAGCCCATTTCCAGTCCTAGCCCCCCATCAGCCCATTTCCAGTCCTAGCAACCCCCCAACCCAATACCAGTCCTAGCCCCCCCCATCAACCCACTTCCAGTCCTAACCCCATCAACCCATTTCCAGTCAGCCCCCCATAGCCCATTGCCAGTCCTAACCCCCCCATCAGCCCACAGCCCATTACCAGTCCTAACCCCATCAGCCCACCTCAAGTCCTAACCCCTCCCTATCAGCCCATTTCCTGTCCTAGCCCCCCCCCATAGCCCATTATCAGTCCTAACCCCTCCATAGCCCATTACCAGACAGCCCCCATCAGCCAACAGCCCATTACCCGTCTTAACCCCCCCATAGCCCATTACCAGTTCTAACCCCCCCAACAGCCCACAGCCCATTACCAGTCCTAACTCCATCAACCCACCTCAAGTCCTAACCCCTCCCCATCAGCCCATTTCCTGTCCTAGCCCCCCCCATAGCCCATCAGCACTCCTAACCCCCCCAGCCCCCCCATAGCCCATCAGCACTCCTAACCCCCCCCAGCCCCCCCATAGCCCATCAGCACTCCTAACCCCCCCCAGCCCCCCCATAGCCCATCAGAACTCCTAACCCCCCCATAGCCCATCAGCACTCCTAAACCCCCCCAGCCCCCCATAGCCCATCAGCACTCCTAACCCCCCCAGCCCATCAGCACTCCTAACCCCCCCCAGCCCCCCATAGCCCATCAGAACTCCTAACCCCCCCAGCCCATCAGCACGCCTAACCCCCCCCAGCCCATCAGCAATCCTAACCCCCCCCAGCCCCCCCAGCCCATCAGCAATCCAAACCCCCCCCCCCCCCCAGCCCAGGCCAGCCGAGGGAATTTTTTTTTTTTAAAGCTGTCTTCTCCCGCTGCCGGGGCCGCCGCGGCAGAATCGAGTGTGCCGCGGGGCCCCCCCTGCCAAGCACAGCCTGCCCTCCCCCTCTATCCGCTCTCTCGTCGCAGCTCACAGTGACATGCGCCGGCTTTCAGAGCGCGAAGGGATTAGTTTCCCTTTCGCGGCTCTGTTAAGCCCGCGGGGGCTTAACAGAGCAGCGAGGGAGAAACTCTTCCCTCGCTCTCTGAAAGCCGGCGCGTGTCACTGTGAGCTGCGACGAGAGAGCGGATAGAGGGGGAGGGCAGGCTGTGCTGGGCAGGGGGGGCCCCGCGGCACACTCGATTCTGCCGCGGCGGCCCCGGCAGCGGGAGAAGACAGCTTTTTTTTTTTTTAAATTTTACTTGCGGACCTTCCCGCGTGCCAGCTGCAAGGCCTTCGCGTGCCACAGCTGGCACGCGTGCCATAGGTTCGCCATCGCTGGCCTAGACTAAAACTGCCGTATTATGCAAGTCAAAACATTTCTACTTGATTAGAATGTCAGAAACAGTGAGAACACACCAAGATGGACTTTGTCTCATTATGATGTCCAAAACTGAAAGCATAGCTTAGATACATTAAAGGGCCTTTTCTTCTCCTTTAATGTGCAAGAACAGTTATTGATAGCAGCACAATGCTCACAGAGAAAAATCTTGAGCCTTTGGCACTGAAACAATGAGTGGGGGTTGGGTATGGTGGCATGGTTCAGAAAGGTGTACCAAACGGGAGGGAAGAAGAATGGATGAAAGAGAGAGATAAGAGGGAGGGGGGCCAGAGTAAAGGGAAGTAAATCTGGGGGAGACAGTGGATGGGAGGATGAGACTGAATGGATGGGAAAGAATGATAAGGAAGGAGGAAGGTGAATTGGATGAAGGGAATGGAAGCAATAAAGAAACAAAGCAAGAATGGGGATGAGAGGAAGGGGAGATTTCTGCAGGCAGGCTAGAGGAGGAAAAAAAGGCCCATGTGCAATGGAGAAAAATTGAAAGGAGAATGCTGTAAAGAGGTGAGTTGGAAAGGAGGTATATATTACAAGAAGAAAAAAAGTAATTGTATGCATAAAACAGAGAGAAAGAGTAGTTACTCACCTGTAACAGGTGTTCTCCAGGAGCAGCAGGAATCAGTCATCACATATGGGTGACATCGGTTCCCTTCCCGCCTAAAGGTGCCATCTTGCTCAGTCTCTCTTTTTCCGTGAAGCCCACTGGACGTGTGTCCTAGTCCTCCCGGAAAATAGTTAGATTTTTTCGCGATTCCTTCGCTATTTTTTCTCCGGTTCGACGCCGGTTCCCCTCCCGCCGGATTCATTACACCGGTATCGAGCCCGATCTTCTTTTTTCGGTTTTTGCCCTTCGTGGCTGGCGTTGCGCCCTTTTTTTCTTTTTCCCTGGAAGGCCGGTCCTTTGACCTCGCAGGGACTCTTTTTTCCCCGATGGCTTCCAATGGGTTCAAAAAGTGTGATCGGTGCAAGAAGTTAATATCTCTCACCGACACACACGACTGCTGCCTTCGGTGCCTCGGTCCTGACCACGATCCTAAGACGTGTGGACCATGTGGAAAAATCGCTTCGAAGTCATCAGCACCAAAAGGAAAGGCTTTTCTCTGACTCGGCCTCCGGCTGGGCCCGGACCTCGTCTGAGGCCTCGACATCTCGGGAATCGGATCCCGAGCACCGTCGGGGCTCCTCGGACAGGGGGTCCCCCGACCGGGAACGAAAGAGGAAGAAGCAGCTCGCGAGTGCATCGTTGGAAGAGGTCCCTGGCTCCTCGAGAGCTAGGTCTCAGACCCCCGACCATTGTCCCGGGTCCGTGGAACAGGAGAAGCCTCCCAAAGTACCTCGATTGGAGCAGGAGTCTGCTGGACACGTAAGTCCTGTAGTCCTCGTGGACTCTCCTCCCAGAGAGCCGACGTCGGGCCCGGCACCACGGGCTGCTGAGACTCCTGAGCTGGGTCTCAGGCTGACAGCCTTGGAGAGCAGACTGTCTGCCTCCATGGAACAGCAGCGGGCACTGATGGCCAGCCTGTCTGGCGCATCTGCCCCGACCACCGGGACATCGACATCGAAGTCGACCCCGGAGACTGAGCCAATACTCGAGACCATAAAGGCTCGAGGTCGACCTCGGTCGCGGTCTCCCTCGACCTCCCGTTCGGGACCGAGGGCATCGATGCCGGTGCCTTCGGCGTCGGGGCGGGTGCTCACAGGCCCCGCGCGGTCAGACCCCGATTCCTCATTGGATGAGTCCGCCTGGGAGACGGAGGACGAGGAGTCCACCGACACCTTCCGGACTCGATGCGTCCCGTCGGACTCACCGCAGTCTGAGCCCCGGAGTAGATCCCCCCAAGAGGATACCCGGTTCTCGGAGTTCGTCCGGGATATGGCCACCGCGTTGGCTATCCCTGCGGACCCCGAGGAGGAGCCTTGAGCCGAGGAGCTCGAGGCCCTACAGTACGACTCTCCTCCGAAGGAGGCCTTTACTGTTCCGGTTCCTCCGATGCTGGAACGGCTCCTCTTCCGGATGTGGGAGGCGGGTCGATTCTATCTTTTGACTCCGGAAGAGTCCTGGCTTTCAGAAGGCGCAGCTACCACACCATTCCATGGTGGTGGAATCGACCATGCATCACCTGAAAAGTCAGAAGATGCACTCCACGGTGCCCTCTGGCAGGGAGGCCCGGAACCTTGATGGTTTAGGTAGAAAGTGCCTCCAGGGCTCGATGCTTGCTTGCCGCGTCCAGTCTTACCAACTGTACATGGGCATGTACTTGCGAGACCTGGCCAAGGAGCTGGCCGGGTTCTCTGCTGGTCTCTCCTGGGAACCCTTGCAGAAGTTTAAGTCCTTGTCCTCTGGGATCCTGGAATGCTCCAAGTTTATGTCCCGCGCTGCCTACGATGGCTTCAAGGCTTCGGCCCGTGTTGCGGCAGCCGGCATCGCGGCTCGACGCCAGGCATGGCTGCTGTCATCGGACCTCAAGGCATGGGTTCAGGACAAGTTAATTGATGTCCCTTGCCGAGGTGAGAACCTTTTTGGCAAGCCCATGACCGAGAAGGCCGCACAGCTCGAAACCGAGCACCTCACGAGGACAAGGCTGTCTAGAAAGACTTCTGCCCCTTCTCACAAAAAGAAGGGCTCGGGTAAAAAGCCCTTTTACCCGAGGAAGGGAACTGCCTACAAACAGTACCCACAGTACCAGGCCGCCCAAGCTACCCTCAGGGTCAGCAAGCCAAGGGGCAGGGTAATGGGCTCCGTAGGCAGAGGACTCCCAAGCCTCCGGCCCCTGCTCCCACTCAGCAGGGTGGGGGTTTTGACTCCTTAGGCATAGCCTCTCCGTCCCTGCTCTCACAACCCTGCACAGGAGGTCGCCTCACCCTGTTTGCCCACAAGTGGCCACTCAGCACTGGAGACAGTTGGGTGTTAAGCATAGTCCACAAGGGCTATCTGCTACACTTCCAACAGCAGCCTCCTCCATACTTTCCAGGGGAACCTCCAAGGCCTCCCCTGCACACAGATCTTCTCCTTCAGGAGCTCCAAGGTCTGTTGGTAGACAGGGCAGTGGAGCCTGTGCCTCCCCACTTACAAGGTCAAGGGTTCTATTCCAGGTATTTCCTGGTACCCAAAAGAACCGGTGGCCTTCGGCCTATTCTAGACCTCAGAAATCTCAACAAATTCCTGGAGAAGGAAAAGTTCAAGATGCTTACTCTTGGAACACTTCTGCCCTACCTCCAGCAGGGAGATTGGCTATGCTCCTTGGATCTAAAGGATGCATACACTCACATCCTCATTCATCCAGACCACAGAAAGTACCTCAGGTTCATTGGGGGAGGAAACCATTATCAGTACAGAGTACTGCCTTTTGGCCTTACCTCCGCTCCCAGGGTCTTTACCAAATGCCTGGCAGTGGTGGCGGCCTACCTGAGAAATCAGGGTATCTTTGTCTTCCCCTATCTGGATGACTGGCTCATCAGGGATCAGACGTGCCAGGAGGCCAGACAAGCCACCCTCAGAACTATAGCTCTTCTTCAAAGCCTGGGATTTGTAATAAACTTCGCAAAGTCCACTTTGCTCCCCTCCCAGAACTTGGAGTTCATAGGGGCAAGGTTGGACTCTCTGCTGGCAAGGGCATTCTTGCCAGAAGACAGAGCCCAAAGACTGATAAACTTGGCAAACCAGTTTCTCTGCAGGCCACTGGTTTCCGCCAGACTCTGCCTGAGGCTTTTTGGCCACATGGCTTCAACAGTACATGTGACCCCCAATGCCAGGCTCCATATGAGGCCTGCACAGTGGTGCCTTCGGACTCAGTGGTCTCAGGCCACCGGCAGCCTCAGAGACAGGATAAGGGTGTCCAGACAATTTCTGAACTCCCTCAGCTGGTGGCTGCACTCGCCCAATCTGCTGCAAGGGGTACCTTTCCAGATTCCTGGGTTCACAGTGGTGTTGACCACGGACGCCTCCCTGCAGAGCTGGGGAGCTCATTTTCTCGGCAAGTGCACCCAGGGCCTGTGGTCTCCCTGGGAAGCCGCACAGCAGATCAATCTACTGGAACTCAGGGCTATTCAGTTAGCCCTCAAAACTTTCTCTCCAATCCTGGCTCATCAGTCTGTCCTAGTTCAAACAGACAACCAGGTAGCCATGTTTTATGTGAACAAGCAGGGCGGGACTGGGTCCAGGCTCCTTTGTCAGGAAGCACAGGACCTTTGCTTGTTTGCTCTCAGACACAACATGCTCCTCAAGGCTGTGTATCTCCCTGGCCAGGAAAACTACCTGGCCGACAGGTTGAGCAGGATTCTGCAGCCCCATGAGTGGCAGCTCCATCCTTTGGTGGTTCAGAAGATTTTCCTGAAATGGGGACTTCCATCCATAGATCTGTTTGCCAGTCCACTGAACAAGCAACTGCCCAAGTTCTGCTCCAGGCAACCGCATCCTCTGCGGATAGCAGCAGATGCTTTTCTAATTTCATGGTCTCAGGGCCTCCTGTATGCGTTTCCTCCCACTCCCTTGGTGGCCCGAACCCTGTTCAAGATTCTTCAGGACAAGGCCTCGGTCCTGCTGGTGGCTCCCAGGTGGCCGAGACAGCCTTGGTTTCCACTTCTGCTTCAGCTGGCAGTGGATCCCCCACTGCCTCTGGGGTTGCAACCCAACCTTCTCTCTCAGGATCAGGGTTCCCTTCTGCACCCCAATCTCAAAGCTCTCAATTTGATGGCCTGGAGGCTGCAAGGGTAGTTTTGGCTCCCTGGGGCCTACCTCAGGAAGTTGAGGTTGTCCTAGCCTCTAGGAAACAGTCCACTAGGAAAACCTATGCTCTCAAGTGGAAAAGGTTTTCTGTGTGGTGTCAGCTACGTACAGAGGATCCTTTCTCCTGTACCGTACCAGTAGTGCTTCAGTACTTACTGCACTTATCAAATCAGGGACTTAAGTCCTAATTCTGTTCGGGTCCACCTCTCAGCTCTAGCAGCTCACCACTCACTGGTGGAAGGACATTCTCTGTCGGTTCACCCCTTGGTGTCCCTGTTTCTCAGAAGCTTGCTTTTGCTCAAGCCTCCAATCCGTCCTCCTGCTCCTGAGTGGGAGTTGAATGTGGTCTTGCAGCAACTGACTCGCCCACCTTTTGAGCCGATGGCTACTTGCCCTCTACGCTTCCTGTCCTGGAAGACATTCTTCTTGGTAGCCCTAACCTCGGCCAGGCGAGTGAGTGAGCTTCAGGCCCTGGTCTGTGACAGGCCTTACACCCGCTTCTATAGGAACAGGGTAGTCCTTCGGACTCATCCAAAGTTCCTCCCAAAAGTTTATTTTTTTACATTTTTGTGTGCTGTTTTTAGCTATGTCATTTGACTGAGCAAGATGGCACCTTTAGGCGGGAAGGGAACCGCGCATGCGTGCCTGCAGTCCCAAAGGCTTTCTTGGAAAGCTGGGAAAATGCTCTGCAAGGGCTTCATCGATGTCGATGTCACCCATATGTGAGGACTGACTTCCTGCTTGGTCCTGGAGAAAGAAGGAAAATGGAGAGAAAACAGAACAAAAGCAAGGAAGCAGGCAGTTACATAAAGGATGAAAAATATTTTTTGAAATGAAAAGATTAGAAACTCAATTTTTATTGAAAACGTATCCATTATATATAAAAGGATGCAAAACCATACACAAAACATATTCACATGTTAGAGAATCTTCTAAAGCTTGCTGCAGAATTTACCCATGAGCTGGTGTTGAAACTCAAGAGCCTTGGTATTAGTCAAGTGCAATAAGTACCATGGAGGCAGATCTCACAGAATCTGACAACAGTGACATCTGTTCATGGTTACACTTGTATCAGGTTCTAAAGGAAAATTCATGCTCTCCATTGATAAGCCTGCTAAATTCAAGAAAGGGGCAGTGGGGAACAGAGTTTCAAAGGTGGTGATGGTGGTGTGGGGTGCCTAGATGACCTAAATGAAGTTCTATTATACCTCTGCATGGAAGTCCTTCACCCAACCACTTTTCAATTCCTAGTCAAACACTGCTATGAGCAAGATTTAAGAAGGTCCAGAAGTCCAACAAAGCTGGCCAACCCAAAGTACAGAACTACTGTAAATGAAGTGTCCACATTGCTTCTAATTGTATCAGCACAATACTTACACACTAGCATGTGGTTTCTTTTTGGAAAAATCACAGGCAAGACCAAGATCTGATATTCTTACATGTCCATGCTCATCTAACAGGATATTTGCAGGCTAAAAATAGATAAGAAAAGTGATCACTTATAAGATACACATAAAATAATTATTTGCCATTTTTATCATTATTAAATTATTATGGATTAGTCATTCTAGAGTCTGTGAGGTCTAATTTAAAAAAATGTTCAGAGCTTCTTTTAAGATCATAAGTTTTAGGCATCTAAATTTAGGAAATGTTCAATCAAACTCAAGCATCTACATATTTTTGCAGGTTACTTAGTTTTTGGGAAGCACAATGGGAAATTTATGTAAAATACATAAAGACCCACATAATTATGCAAAGTAGCTCACTGTCTACATCCACACAGGTAAATATTTATTTATTTATTTACAGTCTCTTTTATACCGAACTATTCAACATCAGTGCAGTTTACATGACAACTGAAAACTTATATGGTGCAGGAATCTGCTCCGCATTTACAATGAACAGGTGCTTAAACTTGGGTAAAACCGGGATAACTATTTACATATAGGCATCACAAATATACACAAAACTAGGCATCACAAATATACACAAAACTGACTTTTTTGTATAAAAGAGAACTGTACTCCAAGGAAGTATGGCCTGTTTTTGATCAGTACTGAAACCAGTATGTTAATGAGTTTTCTTGAAGCTTCTAGGGTTATATGAGCAAAGCTGGTCTATCACATTCCTTTATTATAACTGTTCTTGGCTAGCTAAGATTCTAAAGTTGTAGAAAACATACCTGCTGATAACTCAGGATAAGCAGTAAGAATGGATATAATGGGATACGTTGTCAAAGGGTTTACTATCTTTCAGAGTTAGGGACATTAATTAGTTCCTTTCAAAACTGGCCATGGCTTAGTTCTTAAATTTAAGGATCTATCTTCACTAGGCAGCTAAATGTAGGTGCCTGAAAGTGGGAGTTTATGGTATAGAGTTGGGTTGGAAAAAATAGGTGCTTAATGCCGATTTTTTAGCAGTAAACACCTAAGTGGGAAGCCAATATATTAATTCAGACCAAAGTCTAGGAATGACCCAGTAACATGAGATAACTTTCTCCCAGTACCGAGTCATCTGCATAATATGGATACATGTTCACATATTTTTGCAGACTGTATTACAAAAACGTAATTATTTTTCTTCCCTGCTCTCAATCTAAAATATAACTTAAAGAAATATATTTCTAGAACTATTTACAGGTTAATGGTGCTCCCTGATCTAGAAGCTCTAGGTGGAGACGACACCTATAACAACAATATTACTGGTATAAAATGGCGTAGCCAAATGTGGTCCATATGGGTTTGGTTTTCAGGATATGCACAATGAATATGTATGAGATATACTGTATTTGTATGCATTGGGAGGCAGATTTACATACATTATTGTGCATATTATTCATGGCTATCCCCAAAATCACACTTGTTTGTGATGTATAGGGTCAGGAGTTGGCCATCTTTGATTATCAGGCTTGGAGTGAGGTGGATACCTTTCTGAGGTACAGCAGGCTACATCTCAGTGGCAGTAAAAAGGTCTTTAGATTACAATGTGTTCCTATATACAGAATCTCTCAGCATTAATGAGAGGAATTATGGGCTGAGGTATTCCCAATGGCACGTAGGTTCTCAGTGGTAACAACAGCTTCTGTAGCCAAGAGCTTTCTCTATTACATTTCCTATGATGCTAAGCATGCCGGTATATTCTTATTTAAATTATTTGCAATATCTAGTAGCTAAATACTTCTCCCTGCTGGCAACTTGCCTTTTGTGACCTATGCCAGCTGTTGCCTATCACTCAACCAGTTTATTACCTTAGGACCCATTCCAAGGTGTTCAGTTTGTTAACAAGCCATCTTTGTGGACCACTGTCCAAAGTCTTACCGAAATACAGAGCTTTTTTCCAGTGGTATGCACTGATACACAGTACCAGCAAATATTCACTTCATCAAAAATGCCCATGGTCTTCTGAACTGACTTATATTGCAAACACGCTATAGAAGCAAACTTCCTGCCTGCCTCAGTGAAGCCACCGTATGGGAAAAAGCAAGCAGCTCAAGTACAGGACTGAATATGAAGAGACCACAGTGGTGTGATGCAGCTGGGGATGCAGGTTTTAGATAGTGCTGGGGAGGTACATGTTGGTACAGATGCCATAGAAAAGTGTGGTAGGGAAGCTCTAGAAGCCAAATTTAGGCTTTTAGGTAGGATGAGGAAATTCAGAACTTCCAGGGTAGCATTCTCAGAAATGCTTCCTATTCCACACACTGGATCCAAAAGGCAGGCAGAGCTCCAGAGTATGAATGCGTGCATGAGATGATGGTGCAAGGAAGAGGGTTCTAGTTTTATTAGGAAATGGGTAACATTCTGGGGAAGGGGAGGGGTGGGGGTTCTGAAAGGATGGGCTCCACCTTAACCAGGGTAGAACCAGGCTGCTGGCATTTACCCTTAAAAAGGAGATATAGCAACTTTCAAACTAGATAATAGGGGAAAGATGAAAGTCGCCCAAGAGCACATGGTTCGGAATGATATATACCGGTACTTGAAGGATACTAGTAAAAGAGGAAAGTTATGGCATCCTGATAGAAACGTTCTAATAAAGGTAAAAATAACCCAGATGCCTTTAAGTACAGAGCAGAGCTGCAAGATTCCAAATTACCCCATCAACAAATAACCAGATTGTTAATATGGACAAAATACAACCTTTGAAATGCCTGCATGCAAATGCTAAAAGTCTAAAAAATAAGATGGGAGAGTTAGAATATATAGCACTAAAGGTACAGTTAGGTCTTACCTGCTAATTGTCTTTTCTTGAGTCCCTCCAGTCCAGTCAAGTGGGTTACCTCTCTCTACCAGCAGCTGGAGACCAAGCATGCTCAAAGTTGTGATGTTAGCATAAAAGAGAGCACTCCCCTGCCTTTAATCCCCAATATCCTGTTAACAAAGCAGACTCAAAGGACAGCATAACCAGACTAAGGTAACATTACTACCTCCCCATACTGTAGCACAAAAACAATCTCTTTGTTTTTGTTTTGTTTTTTGAAAAACACTATATTACTCCACAACTATATACATATCTGAAAAGAGCGGAATCAGGAAACTGTCATTTCCCCCAGGGTTGACCACTTCTCCATGGCAAATGAATGTTCTTACCTCTGATGTTTGCCCTTGTACAGAATCTCCAAGAAGACTCCGCCAAAGACTTTCGGGCTTGCTCATGATTCCCAAAAACCTCAGAAGAAAATAAAACCCCAGGGCCAGAGCCTGAGCTGAGAGGGTCATGGACTGGACTGGAGAGATTCAAGGAAAGACAATTAGCAGGTAAGACCTAATTGCACCTTCCTAATCATCCATCCAGTCCTGACCAGACAAGTGGGATTTACCAGAGCAGTACTCAACAATGAAGCCAAAATTCGCATTCTCACCTGACTGGACATCAAACGGTAATGTCATGTGAAAGTATGCAGAGAGGCCCACATGATCACCCTGCAAATATCTCATGGTGGCACCAAGCTATTCTCTGCCCAGGAGGCCACCTGTGCCATGGTTGAACATGCCTTTAAAGCGGCTGGCAGGATTTTTTGCTTCACCAGGTAAACTGAGGCAATAGTCTCCTTGATCCAGCGCACAATTGTCGCCTTGGAGGCAACCTCGCTCTTATAAGGTCTGCCAAAAAGATGGTGTGACTTACAAAAGGCCTTGCTCCACTTCAGATAATGACAGAGGACATGACCAACATTGAGTAGATGCAAGCATCGGTCCCCGTCAGTCTTTGTTGAGGGGGGTGAACACTGGCAAGGTAACTGTCTGATTGAGATGAAATTCCGACACCACCTTAGGCAGAAAGAACAGAATGGGCCGCAAAACCATCTCCGCTTTTGAAAGGCATAAGAAGGGCTCTCAACAAGATAGGGATTATAGCTCTGAGCTTCTCCGCACCGAGAAGATTGCCACCAAGAAAATCGCTTTCAATGTCAAGTCCTTCAGGGTAACCCTGCTGAGAAGCTAAAAAGGTGCCTACACCAGCGCTGCCAAAACCAAATTAAGATCCCATGGAGGTACACAACACCAGACTAGGGGATGAAAATGCTGTACTGTTCACAGGAATCGAACCACATCAGGATGCGCTGCAAGAGATACTCCATGCACACGGCAGCAATAACAGGCCAAGGCTGCCACTTGGACTTTCAAAGAATTGAAGGTGAGTCCTTTGTCCAGCCTGGCTTGCAAGAACTCCAAGACATCTGGCATGGAGTCAGCAAGGGGTCAGATGCCTCGATGCTCACCCCGGTCCTCAAACACGCGCCAGACTCTCACATATGCCAAGGAGGTAGAACACTTTCTAGTTTGTAAGAGCATGTTTACCACAGCACCAGAGTAACCTCTCTGCCTCAAGTGTACCCTCTCAAGAGTCAGGCCGTAAGCGAGAATCAATCCATCTAGGGCATGAGGATCTTACCCTATACCAGCAAGTTCTTCCTGGTTGGCAGGTGCTAAGGGGGCGCAGCCAACAGCTGAAGAAGATCAGCGTACTATGGATGCCACGTCCACTCTGAGGTTATGAGTACTATCAGATCCAGGCACTTCTCAATCCGTTGCAGTAGATGGTCAATGAGCAGTCACAGGAGAAAGACATACAGTAAGTCCTCTGCTAGCCACCTCTGTGCCAGGGCATCGAAGCGGACATTCTCTCCCTGCGCCTGTTGAAAAATTTGCTGGCCTTGGCATTTGCAGTAGATGCCATCAGTTCCATGGTGGGTTCGTCCCACCGGCTATGTCTTGGAACACTTCAGGATTCAATTCACACTCTCCCAGATCGAGTCAATTTTGATTGTCCTTGCCCGATACATCCAATGCCAACAAAGCTAGAAGATTGGACACGGCCCAGAGTAGAAGGGGTTAAATCTCCTCCATGAAGGCCACACTGCCTGTGCCCCCTTGACAATTTATATAGGGTTCCGTGATCTCATTATCAAAGCAGACTTGCACTGCCTGGTTCAAACTAATAGGAGAAAGACTTGGAGCACCAGAAACATCACTTGCATTTCCAGCTGATTGATCGACCACTCGGCCTTTGCTGGAGTCCAACACCCCTGCATTACTTGTGCCTCGCAATGCGTTCCCCACCCTGTGAGGCTGGCATTGGTCGTCAGCAGAATCCACTCAGGAGGCTCCAGGGACACCCCCACCGTCAGATTTGTTGGCTGGAGCTACCACTGGAGAAAGAGTCTTGTAACTAGTGGACACAATAGTCTCCTTGACAAACGATAACATTGAGACAACTAATGGGAAAGAAGGGCTTGTTGCAGCGGTCTCATGTGTCCCAGCCATTGCCATGGACCCAAGCACCTGCAGTTAATACCACATCGACAGAGAAGTCATGGCTAGGAAGCGTTGCATCTGTAACTGTATCTTTTGAGCCCAATCGGACAATAGGAACACCTTTCCCTCCTTTGTATTGAAGCATGCCCTGAGATAGACAGTGTCCTGGGAAGGGTCGAGCTTCCTCTTGGACAGGTTGATGATCCATCCAAGCTGCTGTAGGAAAGTCACCACATGATGAGTGGCCACTGTACTTTCTTCCATCGACTTTGCTTGTATCAGCCAGTCATCGAGAAAGGGACGAACCAAGATCCCTTCCTTTTGCCAGGTGGCCACCATGACTTTGGTGCCATCGCTAAGCCAAAAGGTAAAGCCCTGAACTGAAAATGACCAACTGGTAATGCAAATCTCAGAAAACGCTGATGTTGGGGCTTGATGGGAACATGCAGATAAGCCTCCATGAGATTCAGGGTTGTGAAGAACTCGCTCCTTCTGACTGCACAAACCACCAAGCGCAGCATTTGCATCTGGAAGCGCAGCACTCGCAAAGCACAGTTGACATGCTTGAGGTCCAGGATGGGCCAAAAAGAACCTTCCAGATCTGAACTGGTCTTGGGGGACAGGCACTGCCACCTCCAGCTGAAGCAAGCGCTGCAACGTATCCTGCACCGCCCTGAGCTTGGCTGGGGCTGAGCAAGGTGATAGAAGAAAGGCATCGGAGAGGGGTCATAGGAACATAATATATGCCATAGTGGGTCAGACCAAGGTCCATCAAGCCCAGTATCCTGTTTCCAACAGTGGCCAATCTACGTCACAAGTACCTAGCAGTTTCCACAAAAGACACAGGTTCCACAATGCTTGCACTGGGTCAAGCAGTGGATATTCTGAATAACCTTTTATAATGGTTTATGGATCTTTCCTCCAGGAACCTGTCCAAACCTTTTTAAAACCCAGCTACACTAACAGCTTTTACTACATCCTCCGGTAGCAAATTCCAGAGTTTGATGAGAACAAAGTAGCGGAGCCTGGACTGACAAAGTAAAACCTTGTTTATTACGCCCCAACGCGTTTCGGCCACCGGCCTTCTTCTGGGGGTCTTAAAGAACACACCTCAAAAATAATAAACATAAACATATAGGTTAAACACATTATATAAAAAAAAACCTGTATTACATCAATAAATAAATAAATGAAATATTGATGAAATAATAATTAAAACCATAAATTACACTCAAAACATCTAAAAGACAATCTATTAATTCATAATGGTTAATTAAAAACCCAACTGATAAATAAAAATATATATTAAAAAATATATATATATATTAAGAAATAATAATAAATAATAAAACCATATTAAAATACTAAGAAAAAGGAGAGAGACGAGGAGAAGCAAACAGTAAATAAATACCTTAATATGATCAAATTGAGTGTTATCCCGGATTGAACCTATGGGATACTGACAGCTGACAATGAACAAATAAATTATTAAATAAATAAATATATACTCTTGAAACAAGTATATACAATTCTAAAAACTCAACAATACATGTTAACAAATATATAACCAATTAATAATAAATAATTAATTACATAAATAAATATACATATATATAAAAAATATATATACAGTATATAAAAAACGCTTATAAAAATAACGCTTATAAAAGTAAAACTGTATACATGTATAATATAAAAACGTTACATATATGAATATTCAAGCACTTCAAGAGACACAAAAGGAGCATGTAATAAAATAATATAAAGTTAAAATATAAAAAAGTTAAAATATAAAAAAATTAAGAAAAAATCATCATAAAACACATGTAGAAATTGTGTAAAAAATCGTGTAAAAAAAGGTGGAGACACTCTTAAATTAGAAATCATCATATTCTTAAAAATTACATTATATTCTTAAAAATGTCTAGTGCAGCTTCTATAATGTACTTATTAAATTGATAACAGATATCTAGGAGAGAACAAAGTAGCGGAGCCTGGACTGACAAAGTAAAACCTTGTTTATTACGGCCCAACGCGTTTCGGCCACCGGCCTTCTTCAGGGGGTCTTAAAGAACACACCTCAAAAATAATAAACATAAACATATAGGTTAAACACATTATATAAAAAAAACTGTATTACATCAATAAATAAATAAATGAAATATTGATGAAATAATAATTAAAACCATAAATTTCCTCCAGGAACCTGTCCAAACCTTTTTAAAACCCAGCTACACTAACAGCTTTTACTACATCCTCCGGTAGCAAATTCCAGAGTTTGATTACACGTTGAGTGAAAAAATATTTTCTCTTATTAGTCTTAAATAGTTTACCCTGTAGCTTCATTGCATGCCCCTTAGTCTTTTTATATTTTGACGGCATAAACAATCGATCTATGTTTACCCATTCCACTCCATTTATTAATTTATAGACCTCTATCATATCTCCCCTCAGCTGTCTCTTTTCCAGGTTGAAGAACCCTAACCTTTTTAGCCTCTCTTCATAGGGGTATCCTTCCATCCCCTTTACCATTTTGGTGGTTCTTCTATGTACCTTTTCTAATAACGTTATTTCCTTTTTAAGATATGGCAACCAGAATTGCACACAATATTCAAGGTGTGGTCGCACCATGAAACGATAAAGAGGCATTATAATATCCTTTATTTTATTCTCCATTCCTTTCCTTATGATATGTAGCATTCTATTTGCTGTCTTGGCCGCCGCTGCACACTGGGCGGAAGGTTTCAACATGTTATGCACAATGACGCCTAAATCTTTTTCCTGTGTGGTGGTTCCTAATGTGGAACTTTGCATCATGTAACCATAGTTTGGGTTTTTCTTTCCTAGGTGCATAACTTTGCACTTGTGCACATTAAATTTTATCTGCCATTTGGATGCCCAGTCTTCCAATTTATCAAGATGCTCCTGCAATTTTCCACAATCCTCATGGGTTTTAACAACTTTGAATAGTTTTGTGTCATCTGCAAATTTGATTACTTCACTCATTATTCCCACATCCAAGTCATTTATGAATATGTTAAAAAGCAGCGGACCCAGCACAGATCCCTGGGTACTCCGCTATTCACCTTCTCTATTGAGAAAATTGGCCATTTAGCTTAACCCTCTGCTTTATATCTTTTAACCAGTTCCTGATCCACAATAGTACACTGTCTCCTATCCCATGACTTTTTAATTTCGCCAAGCGTTTTCTCATGAGGGACCTTGTCAAAGGCTTTCTGAAAATCCAGATACACTATATCAACCGACTCACCTTTGTCCACCTATTTATTCACACCTTCAAAAAAACTTAACAGATTAGTAAGACAAGATCTTCCTTGGCAAAAGCCATGTTGGCTGTCTCTCATTAATCCTTGACTATCTACATCTTCAGTAATTTTGTTCTTTATGATGGTTTTTACCAGTTTTCCCAGTACTGACGTCAGGCTCACGGTCTGTAGATTCCCGGATCACCCCTGGAACCCTTTGTAAAAAAATTAGCATTACATTGGCCATCCTCCAATCTTTAGGTATTACAGATGATTTTAATGATAGTTCACAGATTACTAATAGCAGGTCTGCAATCTCATATTTCAGTTCTTTCAACACTCTTGGATGTATACCATCCAGTCCAGGTGATTTGCTACTCTTCAGTTTATCAAATAGTTGTAATACATCTTCCTGGTGTGTCAATATGTCTTTCAATTCTTTCGCAGCATCACCTTTAAATACCATTTCAGCTATGGGTAACATCCCTACGTCTTTATTTATTTTATTTATTTACATTCTCTTATATACTGCGCTATTCTGCATCAGTGCGGTTTACATTGAACAAACTGAAATTACATTGAACAGGGCATTATAACTTGGAGATAACTATTTAACAGGGAACATGGGCTATGGAGGGTTAAGTGGCTTGCCCAAGACCACAAAGAGCGCCTGTGGGACTAGAAATCCCAGTCCTTCCGGCCCAAGGTTGCTGTCCTCTAGTGGGATTTGAACCCCCGACCTTCCGGCCTGAAGGAGCTTGCCCCAACCACTAGGCCACTCCTCAACTCTTTCTCAGTAAAGACTGAAGCAAAGAATTCATTCAGTCTTTCCGCTATGGCCTTGTCCCCTCTTAGTGCCCTTTTTACCCCTCTATCATCCAATGGTCCAACTGACTCTCTTGCCGGTTTTTTGCTACGAATGTACTTGAAAAAGTCTTTATTATGCATTTTTGCTTCCACAGCAAGCTTCTTCTCAAATTCCTTCTTTGCCTTCCTTATCAGTACCTTGCATCTAACTTGCCAGTGCTTGTGTTGTTTCCAGTTTTCATTCTTTGGCTCCTTTTTCCATATCCTGATAGATGCTTTTTTGGCAACAACAGCCTCTCTGACCTCATCTTTAAATCATGGTGGCATTTGTTTCAGACTTCCTTCCACTTTTCTTATATTCTAACTCTCCCATCTTATTTTTTAGACTTCTAGCATTTGCATACAAGCATTTTAGAGACTGTATTTTATTCATATTAATCTGGCTATTGGTAGGCAGGGGTAATTTGGAATCTTTAAGCTCTGTCAGCTGTGTACTCAATGACATTTGTGTTACTTTTGTCTTTATTGGAACCTGTCTGCTGATATGCCCTAACTTCATTTTTTTGGTAGTATCCTTCAAGGATACATTGTTCCGAACCATGCGCTCTTGGGTGACTGTCAGCTCTCCCTTATCATCTAGTTTAAAAGCTGCTGTATCTCCTTTTTAAAGGTTAATGCCAGCAGCCTCGTTCCATCCTGGTTAAGGTGAAGCACATCCCTTCGGAAGAGCCCCCTTCTTTCCCCAGAATGTTCCCCAGTTCCTAACAAATTCAAAACCCTCATCCTTGAACCATCTTCTCATCCACATATTGAGACTCCAGAGCTCTGCCTGCCTTTTGGGTCTTGCACGTGGAACGGGAAGCATTTCGGAGAATGCTACCCTGGAAGTTCTGGATTTCAACTTCCTACCTAAAAGCCTAAATTTAGCCTCCAGAACGTCCCTACCACACTTTCCTATGTCATTGGTACTGACATGTACCAACATAGCAGACTCCTCCCCGGCACTATCTAAGACACATATCCTTCACAAATCACCTCCAGAACCCACTGGTCTGTTGTGATGGAGACCCAGAAGGAGTAAAAACATTGCAGCCACCCACCTACTCGTTCGTGCTCCATCTGGGCCAGCCTCGCTTCATTGGGAATTTTTAGGAGGGGCCAGAGTCCTGGCATAAAAACCTCTTCCCATGTCCCAGTAGCCTTGAAAAGGTTGGCCACAGGAGGAGTAATGCCCCCTTTGAAAGGAGGGAAAGCACACAGCATGGAACCTACAATAATTCCCAGGCTGACCCCTGGGCACAGCTCCTGGCTTTGGAACATTTGGCCGATCCTCAGGAAGCCTAGACCCTTAGAGTCATCCAAATCGTTCACTATCTTCTCCAGTGCTTCCCCGAACAATAGCTTTCCCTTAAAAGGAAACTTACGGAGACAAGTCTTAGAGGAGACATCGGCAGACCAGTTGCACAGCCACAGAAAGTGCCTGGCCGCAATAATGGAAGCCATGGTGTTGGCCGAAGCCCAGACTTGATCATAAAAGGCATCAGCCAGGTAGGCCAAAGTAGTCTCCAATTTGGCTGGTTCAGGAAGAGGGAGACCTGAGTCGCCCTCAGCCATCGGAAGGCCCTGGGACCAGGGAACACAGGTAACATAAGCTCCACAAATGGAAAATTATAGAGTCAAGGCGCTGGTATCAAACACCTGCTTCAACAGTTGCTCAAGCTTACATTCTTGCACATCTTGCAATGCCACTCCACCTTCCACCAGAATGGTGGTCTTTTTGGTCACTGCTGAGACCAGCGTGTCCACCTTCGGCATTTTCAGGAGCTCTCTGTAAACCTGAGGGATGGGGTAGAGGCAGCTTACAGCACTACTACCCTTCAACCCTGCCTCAGGAACTTCCCATTCTGTTTCAATCATATGCTTTATCACCTGATGTACCAGGAAAGCCGTCTGAGAGGATCTAAAGCCCTGTAGGAGCAGATCCTCTAAAAGATCCTCTGAGGGAGTAGGAGCCTGCATCATATTAAGAGCAGCCAACGAGTGAGAAATCAGTGAGGCCAGCTCCTGCTTGCGAAAAATCTGTACCACATGAGGGTCCTCCCCAGAGAGGATTTTGCCATCTTCCAACTCCCAGGCCCCTGCCTCCCTCCAGAGCTCTGATGAACCCTCCCAGGGTCCTCTGAGGCATCTGACTGAGGAGATTCCTGTTCCCCCCACAGGTCATCTTCCAGGCATGGATGTTTGTGGGGTGATACATCCTGACAGGGCTCTCCCTGAGTAGGAGCCTCTGCCCCCTTGTCCACCTCTTTGTCAAGGTGTTTCTTTCCTGGAGCTGTGCCTTTCTGCCGCTTCATACAATAAGCTTGGCGTATGAGTAAAACAAAGTCTGGAATGAAAAATCATTCTATGGAGCTATTTTCTTCCAGTTTAGGCAGTTCTGAAGCAGAAGTGTGATTCTTAGCTTTGGTATGTTTCTTTACCGAGTTGGAGACTGTCTTTGGAGCTGATTTCAAAATGGCTGCGGTTCCCGCCAAAATCACGGGAACTGCAACTCTGCCTGACCCTGCTCTTGCAGCCCTGATGCCGGAACCGATTCCCTCTTCGACATCTGGGCCTCTGCGGACTTGCCTTCTCTCACGCAGGAACAGCAAACTCCTGCCGTGGCTAAAGTACCTCTGCTGCTGCCACACACGGTACACGAAAGCTTGGCCGGCTGCATGAACTAAAAATGCACCAAAATGAAGGGGATGACTGTCCGTACTCGCACCACCAAAATATATGCATTCAACCCCCCTCACACGCTATGGTAATACCCCGAGAAGCAAGGAGGAAGGCTATAAAGCCCCAGACCAGCCCCCAAACTGAGAAGGAAACTGCTTACCGCTGACGAAGATCCCGTCCTCACCAGCCGCAGCTACACAATCACTCCAGCTTACCAACAGTGCTTGTGCTTTGTAAACTTTAAAAGGCACAGAAATGTATGCGGCAAAAAGCTGAGCATAAAGGAAAACCCCCAGATTATCCCACTAAAGGGTCTACTGGGGATTCTGGCTGGGGGAGGGGGACTACCAGGTAATTGATCCCCAGGACCCACCTAGCCGACCCAATGACCCTGGTGGAGAAAAAGAGCAGTTCCTGACACCTGCTCAGACCACTTTGCACCAATAGCTACCCAGCCACCAGTTCTGTTTATAATGCTTCTGCTGAAGCTGCTTTGACCTTTCAGGTATTTAATCTAACATCTAAGAATTATCCCTCATGTGGAGATCCGACGAAGTGGAAGCTCCTCCTCAGCTGCTAAAGACCGAGATACTTGTGGTTAGAGGCACAGGAGTGCTCTCTTCTATGCTGACATCACAACTTTGAGCATGCTTGGTTTCCAGCTGCTTTTTGGAAGGAGAAAACCCACTTGACTGGACTGAACTGGAGGGATAATTAGGAATGAAAGGTTAGATATAATTGGCATTTCAGAGACCTGATAGAAGGACAACCAATGGAACACTGATACCTGGATACAAATCATATCAGAATGATAGCGTAGATCAAATAGGTGGAGGGGTGGCGCTCCATGTTAGAGAGGGCATGAGTCACATAGGATAAAGGTTCTGCAGGAAACAAAACACACTATAGAATTTCTATGGATAGAAATTCCATGTAAAAAGGGGAAGGCAATGCAGTGGGGGTGTACTACTGTCTACCTAGCCAGAATGAACAGATGGATGATGAAATGTTAAAAGAAATCAGGAAAGCTAACAAAAGTTACAACACAGTAACAGTGGGCGACTTCAATTACCTTGGTATCAACTGGGTCAATGTCACATTAGGACATGCTAGAGAGAACATTTCTAGATGAAATAAATGACTGCTTCTTGAAGCAGCTGGTTCATGAACCAACACAAGGAAAAGCTATTTTAGACCTAGTCCTTAGTGGAACACAGAATCCAGTGCAAGAGATAATGGGGTAGGGGCCACTTGGCAAGAGTGATCATAGCATGATCACATTTGATTTAATAAATGGAGGAAGGACAGCAAAGAAAATGTAGTTACTCACCTGTAACAGGTGTTCTCCAGGGACAGCAGGAATCAGTCCGCACATATGGGTGACATCGGCGCCGACGGAGCCCTCATGCGGAGCAATTCCCTAGCTTTCAAAGAAAGCCTTTGGGATTGCATCGCGCATGCGCGGTCCCCTTCCTGCCCAAGGGTGCCATCTTGCTCAGTCAGATGACATAGTTAAAAAGACAGCAAAAATGAGAAAAGAATAATCAAAGGACTGCAACTCCAGGGGAGGAGGGAGGGTCATGAGGACTGATTCCTGCTGTCCCTGGAGAACACCTGTTACAGGTGAGTAACTACGCTTTCTCCAGGAACAAGCAGGAAGTCTGTCCTCACATATGGGACTCCCTAGCTATAGGCTACCGAGAACCCATAGCTAAAAGCGGCTCCCTCTAGAAGAGCCGCAGCAGCAGTGATATGATTTTTCTCCGAGAACACAACCCCCACGGTAGCCTGACACCAAAGGGTCGGAGGGTAGGAGTTTCCTAAACCTCGAATAGGTTACGGAGTACCGCCTGACTGAAAACACTGTCCCGCCGGAACTCTCTCTTCAGGCAGTAGTGGGCTGCAAAAGTCTGGCTTGAAGACCAAGTTGCGGCCCGGCAGATGTCTGCCAACGGAACAGAGCGGTGGTTAGCCACTGATGCGGCCTTAGCCCTGACAGAGTGGGCCGTGATCCGGCCCTGCAGTTGGAGGTCTGCCCTGTATGCCCAGGCGATGCAGTCTGCCACCCAGGTGGATAACGTGCGCTTGGAGACAGGTAGACCCAGTTTACTAGGGTCATAAGAGACAAAGAGCTGGGAAGCCCTCCAATGTCCCCGTGTATGTTCCAGGGAGAAGGCGAGTGCCCTCTTACAGTCCAGGGTGTGCAGAACCACTTCTGCCCTGCTAGTATGTGGCCTGGGGAAGAAGGTTGTAAGAACCACCTCTTGGTTGAGGTGAAACGAGGAAACCACTTTAGAAGGAACTTGGGGTGAGTACGTAGAACCACCCTGTTTTTATAAAACCATGTATACGGCCTATCCGATACTAAAGTTTGCTGCTCGCTCACACATCGAGCAGACATGAGTGCCACCAGAAAGAGTGCTTTCCAGGAAAGGAAGCAGAGATGACAGATGGACATTGGTTCAAAAGGTGGGCAAGTAAACCTCTGCAAGACCACATTTAAGTCCCACTCTGTAGCCGGTGGCAGAATCTGAGGCTTCAAGAGGAGGCGGTCTCTGAGGAATCGGGATACCAAAGGGTAAGCGGAAAGAGGTTGCCCGTCCACTGGAGAGTGGTTAGCTGATAGCGCACTCAGGTGGACCCTGACAGAGTTAGACTTGAGGCCTAACTCCGAGAGGTGGAGCAAGTAGTGTAATACCTGAGGTACTTGGCAAGCGAACGGGTTCTCCTTACTTTGGCCACACTACCCTTCAAATCTACGCCACTTGAGCACGTAGGATTTTCTAGTGGATTGCCTCCTAGAGGCCAGCAACACCTCCTCAACCTCCTTGGGAAGGAGTAGAGGAGCAAGTACTACCCTCTCAGCAGCCAGGCCATTAAGTTGAGGGATCTGAGATTGGGGTGTAGCAAGGAACCCTGTTCCTGGGTTAAGAGGTCGGGCTGCACCCCCATTGGGAGTGGAGTTGAAGGAGAAGAGGGAACAAAGGCTGTCTGGGCCACCTGGGGGCTACCAGGATGATAGAGGCCTTGTCCAGAAGAATATTGAACAGAGTGTGTGACACCAGGGGTGTGGGTAGGAAAGCATAGAGAAGGCCCTGTGCCCACGAGATCAGGAAAGCATCTGCCGCCACACTCAGCGGATGCGGCTGCCTCAAGCAGAACCGGGGCAACTGATAGCTTTGCGGACTGGCAAAGAGATCCATGGATGGGAGACCCCAGTGGTTGAAGATCTTCTGGGCTACATCCCAATTCAGTTGCCACTCGTGAGACTGAAGAATCCTGCTCAACTTGACGGCCAGGAGATTCTCCAGACCTGGCAGATAAACTGCCCTTAGGGACATGTGATGTGACACTGCAAAAGAGCAGAGGTCCAGAGTTTCCTGGCATAGGATGCGAGAACCTGTGCCTCCCTGTTTGTTGATGTAGAACATTGCTACTTGATTGTCTGTCTGTATCAGCACCGACTGATGTGAAAGAAGATGACAGAAGGCTTGAAGAGCTAGGCGGATGGCTCGAAGCTCTAGAAGATTGGATTTGAAGTGCGGCCTCTTGCGAGGACCACAGACCCTGAGTGCATGAACCCTGGCAATGGGCTCCCCAGCACAGCAAGGAGGCATCTGTCGTCAGCACTCTGGTGTGAGAGGGAGGTTGGAATGGTACTCCTTGAAGCAAGCTGGGGGGTGAAGCCACCATTGCAAGGCTGTCACCAGTAGCTTGGAAATCGCAACCCTGTCTCTGAGGCGGCCGGTGGCTTGTGTCCACTGGTCTCTGAGACTCCACTGAGCTGTGCGCATGTGGAATCGAACATATGGAGTCACATGCACCATGGAGGCCATGTGGCCCAGGAGGCGTAGGAAACCTGAGGTCTGTGCTGGACCTGCTGGACCAAGTCCAGCAACCACCTTGCCCTGTCTAGTGGTAGGTAAACCCTTGCCTGAAGCGTGTCCAGTTTTGCCCCTATGAACTCTAAGTTCTGAGTGGAGGTAAAGTGTACTTTGCGTGATTTATAACAAACCCTAGGTGCTGGAGCAGGGTGACTGTGCGAGCAGTGGCCTGCTATGCCTCCTGTGCCGATTGGCCCCTGATGAGCCAGTCGTCTAGGTATGGAAAGACAAACGCTCCCTGGCTTCTGAGGAAGGCCGCCACCACTGCTAGGCATTTGGTAAATACTCTGGGAGCGGAAGCTAGGCCAAAGGGAAGCACTTTGTACTGGAAGTGGTTTCCTCCAACCACAAACCTGAGATATTGTCTGTGGTCTGGGTGTATGAGGATGTGAGTATAAGCATCCTTTAGGTCTAAGGAGCATAGCCAGTCTCCCTGGTGGAGGTAAGGCAGTAAGATCCCAAAGGAAAGCATCTTGAACTTTTCCCTCACCAGGAACTTGTTCAGATTTCGCAAGTCTAGGATGGGGCGAAGGCCTCCTTTTCTTTTTGGTATGAGGAAACACCTGGAGTACAAGCCTTGCCCCTACAGGTTGTGGGGCACTGGTTCCACTGCCTGATCCTTTAGCAGACCTGTCAACTCCTGCAGGAGGAGGTTCCTGTGAAGAGGGGGCCTGAGAGGCTCTCCTGGGAAAAAGGAGGTGGGCACCTGGTTGAAATGAAGTAAATAACCCTGCTGGACTATGTTCAAAACCCAGGCGTCGGTAGTAATGGCCGGCCACCTGTGGGCGTACAGAGCCAGCCTTCCTCCTGTGCAGGGCCAAACCACTGGTGGGAGAGGAGCTATGCAGTGGGAGTCAAAAACCCCCTCCCGGCTGGGTAGGAGCTGGAGCTGGAGGCTTGGGGGTCTTCGGCTTATGTGGGCCATGCCCCTGTCCCCTGGCCTGCTGCCCCTGTTGGGGAGCTGGGGTGGCCTGGTAAGTGGGGTAGTTTCTGTGAGCCGTACCCTTCCTCGGGAAAAAGAGCTTTCTCCCCCGAGGCCTTTTTCTTGTGAGAAGGTGCAAATGTCTTCTTCGACAACCTTGTCTGGGTCAAGTACTCGGACTCAATTTCTGCAGCTTTTTCGGTCATGGGTTTGCCGAAGAGGTTGTCTCCTCAGCACAGGACGTCGACCAACTTGTCCTGAACCCATGGCTCCAGGTCCGATGACATGCACCGATGCCGGCCGCAGCTACTCGGGCCGAAACCTCGAAGCCGTCGTAAGCTGCCTGAGACACGAACTTTGAGCACTCTCGGATCCCTGTGGACAAGGCCTTGAAGCGCTGCAAGGAGAGACCAGCTGAGAACCTGGCAATCTCCTTTGCCAGATCCCGCAAGTACATGCCCATGTACAGCTGGTAGGTCTGGACATGGCATGACAGCATCGAGCCCTGGTAGCACTTTCTGCCGAGGGCGTCCAGGTTCTGGGCCTCCCGGCCGGGAGGCACAAGGAGTGCATCTTTTGGCTTTTCAGCCTTTGCATGGCCAATTCCACAACCATGGAGTTGTGAGGCAGCTGCACTTTCTGGAACCCAGGACTCTTGCGGACTCGATAAATGGAATCGACCCGCTTGCTGAGCACCGGCATCGAGGCCGGGGACTCCCACATGCGTTCCAACATCAGAGGCACCAGTACAGTAAGGGTCTCCTTCGGGGGAGAGTCATACTGGAGGGCATCGAGCTCCTCGGCTCGAAGCTCCTCCTCGGCGTCCGCAGGGAATGCCAAAGCCTTGGCCATGTCCCTTACGAAGTAAGAGAACTGAGTGTCCTCCGGGGGGGGGGGGGGGCCTATTCCAAGGCTCCGAACCTGGAGAGTCCGATGGAATACCCCGGGTTTGGTAGGTGTCTGGGGAGTCTTCCTCCTCCGTCTCCCACGCTGAGTCCTCCGAGGAGGACTTGATGGGCTCCGATTTCGAGGGCTTCGAGCCCGACTGCCCTGACGCCGAGGGCACCGGTGTCGATGACCTCGGGGGGGACCTTGGCTGAGGATCGACTCGAGACCTGATCGACTCGAGGATCGGCTCAGCCTACAGCTTCAACTTCGACGTCCCGGTGGTCGGGGCAGATGGACCGGCGAGACCAGCCATCAGCGCCCGCTGCTGCTCCAAGAAGGCAGCCATGCTGATCTCCAGGGCCGCCAACCTGAGACCGAGCTCAGAAGGCTCTGCAGCTCCCGGCTCGGGTCCCGACGGTGTCAGGCCCGACGCCATTTCTCCCGGAGGAGAGTCCACGAGAACAACAGACATTACCTTGTCCGACGTCTCCGGCTCCTTGCGAGGTTGTTTAGCCGGCCGCTCCGACTCCGAGGACCCAGGGCGGCAGTCCGGGCTCCTCGGCCTGGAACCCGAGGGCCCAAGCCGATCAGAGGCATCCAGCGATGCCGCCCTCGCAAGTTTTTTCTTTTTCCGGTGTTCCCTGGAGGGAGACCCCCGCTCAGAAGACCCACGACGGTGCTTGTCTCCGAGTCCCGATATGTCGAGCCTTCTGACGAAGTCCGGGCCTGGGCAGATGCGGACTCAGGAAAAATCCTGTCACGCTGATGCTGCCTGCTCCTCAAAGATTTCGAAGACATCTTACCACACGGCCCACAGACCACCGGGTCATGGTCAGGGCTGAGGCATCGGAGGCAGCAGGCGTGTGTGTCGGTGAGAGACATCAACTTCTTACACCAATCACACTTTTTAAACCCGCTGGCAGCCATCGGGGGAAAAAGGGCCCCTGCGAGGTCAAACGACCGGGCTGCCAGTGAAAAATAAAAAGAGCGTGAACGCTAGTCACGAAGGACGAAAACGAAAAATAAGACTGGACTCGAAACCGGTGTACCGAGCCAAAGGCGGGAAGGGGAACTGGTGTCGAACCGGGAAGCTTTTTTCCATGGTGAAAACGGGACCACGTCCATTGGGCTCCGCGGAAAAAAGAAGACTGAGCAAGATGGCACCCTTGGGCAGGAAAGGGACCGTACATGTGCGATGCAATCCCAGAGGCTTTCTTTGAAAGCTGGGGAATTGCTCCGCACAAGGGTCTGTCGGCGCCGACGTCACCCATTATGTGAGGACTGACTTCCTGCTTGTTCCTGGAGAAATACATAGCATTAGCTTTTAAATTTCAAAAGGGAGACTATGATAAAATGAAGAAAATAGTTAAGAAAAAACTAAAAGGAGCAGCTGCAAAGGTTAAAGGTTTACATCAAGCATGGGTGTGGTTTAAAAATATTATCTTGGAAGCCCAGACCAGATATATTCCACGCTTTAAAAAAGGTGGAAGGACAAACAGCCAGAATAGTTTAAAGGTGAGGTGTAGCCAAAAAAGCATCTTCCAGGAATTAGAAAAAGGAGCCAAATGACAAAAACAGGAAGCACTGACAAATTAGAAATTTGAAAAGAAGCTTGCCATGGAAGCAAAAACACATAATAAAATCTTTTACAAGTACAATCATAGCCAAAAACCTCTGAGTCAGTTGGACCATTAGATGATAGGATGATAGAGGAGTAAAAGGAGCACTAAGAGAAGACAAGGCCATAGCAGATAAATTGAATGAATTCTTTTCTTCGGTCTCTACTGAAGATGATGTAGGGAAGTTACTCATGCTTGAAATGGTATTTAAAGGTGATGTATCGAAAGAACTGAAACATAGCCTAACATCGGTTTCGGGCAAAAACCTAACATCGGTTTCGGGCAAAAAGAGGTTGCTCACCTGTAAGGTGTTCTCCGGGGACATCAGGAATCAGTCCTCACATATGGGTGACGTCGGCGCCGACGGAGCCCTTGAGCGGAGCAAATCCCCAGCTTTCAGAGAAAGCCTTTGGGAGTTGCTATCATGCATGCACAGTCCCCTTCCGTCCAAGAGTGCCATCTTGCTCAGTCAAATGACATAGCTAAAAAGATGGTAAGCAGGAAGTCAGTCCTCACATATGGGACTCCTCAGCTATAGGCTACCGAGAACCCACAGCTGAAAAATAGGATCCCTCTATGAGAGCCGCAAGCAGCCACAATAGGAATCTAACTAAGAGAATAGCACTCCGGTAGCCTGACACAGAAGGGTCAGAGGGCAGCAGTTGCTTAGACCTCGAAAAGGTTACGGAGTAGAGCCTGGCCAAAAGCACTGTCCCGTCAGGACTCCCTATCCAGGCAATAATGGGTTGCGAAAGTCTGGCCTGAAGACCAGGTGGCGGCCCGGCAGATGTCTGCCAGTGGAACAGAGCAGAAATGAGCCACTGATGCCATGACACAACCCTCCAAAGGAAGCTCAGCTGCCCTGTATGCCCTGGCAATACAGTTTGCTACCCCCAGGTGGACAGCGTATGCTTGGAAATACAATCCCCAGCTTACTGGGGTCATAGGATATGAAGAGCTGAGGAGCCCTTCGATGCGCTTGCGTACGCTGGATATAGAAGGCCAATGCCCTCTTACAGTCCAGGGTATGCAGCACTGCCTCTGCCCGACTGGCATGCGGTCTGGGAAAAAGGTAGGAAGCACCACCTCTTGGTTGAGGTGGAATGAGGAGACCACTTTCGGAAGGAACTTGGGGTGCGTGCAAAGCACCACCCGGTTCTTATAGAACCTAGTGTAAGGCCTGTCTGACACAGGGCCTGAAGCTCACTCACTCGCCGGGCCAACGTGAATGCCACCAAGAAAACCACCTTCCAAGAGAGGTAGCAGAGATGGCAGGTCGCCATCAGCTCAAAGGGTGGCTGAGTAAGCTGCCCCAAAACCACATTCAGATCCCACTCGGTCGCCGGAGGGGGACCAGAGGCTTCAAAAGAAGCAGGCCTCTAAAAAAACAAGAAACCAAGGGATGGGCCGAGAGGGGCTTCTCCTCCACCGGGAAGTGGTTCACTGCAAGGGCGCAGAGGTGCACTCTTACGGAGTTGGACTTGAGGCCCAAATCCGAGAGGCGGAGAAGGTACTGTAAAACCACTCCAACCTGGCAGGAGAAAGGATCCTCACCCTGCCCCTCGCACCAAGTCACAAACCTCTGCCACATCAAGGCATAGGTCCATCTAGTCACCGGCCTCCTTGAGGCCAGCAAGACCTCTTCAACATCCCTTAGAAGGAGCGGAGCGAGCATCACCGTTTCAGCAGCCATGCCATCAGGTTGAGGGAGCTGAGGTTGGGATGCAGGAAAGTACCCCCATTCCTGGGACAGAAGGCTTAGGGGGGACCCCAGGGGAATGGGGGCCTCCACCGCTAGCTGAAGTAGAAGTGGAAACCAGGGTTACCTCGGCCACTGCGGGGCTACCAGGATGACCGAGGCCTTGTCCTGGAGGATCTTGAATAGAGTCTTGGCCACCAGAGGCGTCGGAGGAAACGCATACAGGAGGCCCACGGACCACGATATCAGAAAGGCATCGGCGGCCACCCTGTGCGGGTGTGGCTGCCTGGAGCAGAACCGGGGCTACTGGTGATTGACCGGACTCGCAAGCAAATCCATCACTGGCAGTCCCCAGATCTGGAAAAGCCAATTGGCAATCCCACGGTCCAATTGCCACTTGTGAGGCTGGAGAATCCTGCTTAGCCTGTCGGCCAACCAGTTGTCCTGGCCCGGCAGGTAGATGGCCCGCAGATGAATGCCATGCTGGGCTGCAAACAAGCACAGATTCAGGGTTTCCTGACACAGGAGACGGGACCCCATGCCACCATGCTTGTTCAAATAGTACACAACCACCTGGTTGTCTGTGCTTACCAAGACAGGTTCATGGGCCAGGATCTACCGGAAAACTCCTAGAGCCAGGCGGATGGCATGGAGTTCCAAGAAATTGATCTGTTGTGCTTTCTCATTTGGGGACCACACTCCCTGAGTATGGAACCCCTGGCAATGGGCCCCCCAGCCCAGCAAGGACGCATCCGTGGTCAGGATCCTCGTGTGTAGAGGAGCCTGGAAAGACATCCCCGCCTCCAAGTGGAATGGCTGAAGTCACCAGTCCAGGGACTGTACTAGCCGCCTGGACACTGTGACTTTGTCCCTGAGGCAACCTGTGGCCTGTGACCACTGGTCTCTGAGGCACCACTGAGCAGTCCACATGTGGAGGCGGGCATCTGGGGTCACATGGACCGTGGAAGCCATGTGCCCGAGGAGGCGCAGAAATTGTCTTGCTGACACTACGGACATGCAACTCACCTGACGTGCCAGAGTCAGAAGCCTGCTTGCCCTGTCTGCGGGCAGATAGGTCCTCATCTGAAGGGTGTTGAGTCTGGCCCCAATGAACTCCAGCTGCTGAGTTGGAGCAAGGCTGGACTTGAGGTAGTTGATTACAAACCCCAGATGATGGAGCACCTGGATGGTGCGAGATGTGGCCTGGTGGACCTTGCTGGCTGAAGTGCCTCTGATGAGCCAGTCATCTAGGTAGGGGAAGACAAAGACCCCTTGAAGTCTGAGAAAGGCGGCCATCACAGCCAGGCACTTTGTGAATACACTGGGGGCCGAGGCCAAGCCAAAGGGGAGTACTTGTACTAGTAGTGATTGCCTCCCACCACAAAGCGTAGATACTGCCTCTGGTCTGGGTGTATTAGGATGTGTGTATACGCATCTTTTAGGTCTAAGGAGCATAGCCAGTCTCCCTGGCGGAGGTAAGGCAGCAATATTCCAAGGGAGAGCATTCTGAACTTCTCTCTCACTAGGAACTTGTTTAGGTTGTGCAGGGCGAGGATGGGTCTGAGGCCTTCTGTTCTCTTTGGTACCAGAAAGTACCTGGAGTAGAAGCCCTTGCCCTGAAGCTGGTGGGGCACCGGTTCTATCGCCTGATCCTCAAGAAGACCCGCCAACTCCTTCAGAAGAAGGTTGCGGTGGAGAGACCTGAGGGGCTCTCCCGGGAAGTAAGGAGGAGGCACCTGGGCTAGGTGAAGGAGACAGCCCTCTTGGACCATCTGCAAGACCCAGGCATCGGTGGTAATGGCTGTCTATCTGTGGGTATACAGGGCAGGCCTGCCTCCTGTGCACTGCCTGTCCCCTGTGGGAAGAGGGGCCATGTGTAAGAGTCAAAAGCCACTGCAGACTGGGCCAGAGCCGGTGCCTGGGGTTTGGGGGCTTTCTGCTTACGCGGGCCATGCCCCCGGGAGGCCTGAAAATGGGGGTAGCTTCGGTAAGCAGCACCCTTCCTCGGGTAAAAGGGCTTTTTACCAGAGCCCTTCTTGGGAGAAGGGGCAGAGGTCTTCTTGGAGAGCCGTGTCCTTGTCATGTACTCGGTCTCCAGTTCTGCGGCCTTGTTGGTCATGGGTTTGCCAAAGAGGTTCTCCCCTTGGTATGGGACATCGACCAACTTGTCCTGAACCCATTGCTCGAGGTCCGATGGCTGCAGCCATGCCTGGCGGCGTGCACTGATTCCAGCTGTGGCTACCCGGGCTGCTGACTCGAACCCGTCATAGGCTGCTCGAGACATAAACTTCGAGCACTCACGGACGGCGGTGGACAGGCTCCTGAAGTGCTGCAAAGGCCCCTTGGAGAGACCAGCTGAGTACCCGGCAAGTTCCTTCGCCATAACTCTCAGGAACATGCCCATGTACAGCTGGTAATCCTGGATTCGACAAGTCAGCATTGAACCCTGGAAGCACTTTCTGCCGAGGGCACCCAAGTTGCAGGCCTCCCTACCGGGAGGCACTGAGGAGTGCGTCTTCTGGCTCTTCAGCCTGCGCATGGCCGATTCCACAACCATGGAGTTGTGCATTAGCTATGACTTTTGAAATCCAGGGCTCCGGCGAACTCAATACATTGTTCCGGAGGGGACCTTCTCCGAGGTTCAGATACCGGGGAATCGGATGGAACATCCCTGTGCCGACTGGTGTCTGGGGACTCCTCTTCCTCCGTTTCCCACTCTGATGCCTCCGAAGAGTTATCAAGGGGCTCTGGCATCAAGGGCCCCAGCGCCAACTGCCCCGATGTCAGGAGGCTCGGCGGCAACGACAACCTCGGTCCTGAACGGGAAGCCGAGTAGGACCTCGGCCGACGATCGACTCGAGCCCAAAAGGTCTCAAGGATCGGCTCGGCCTCCGGGGTCGACTTCGACGTCGATGACCCGGTGGTCGGGGCGGAAGAACCAGACAGACCGGCAATCAGCGCCCTCTGCTGCTCCATGAAGGCAGTAAAACTGCGCTCCAAGGCCGCCATTCTGGACTCGAGTCTGAAAGGATTTGCAGCCACTGGCTCGGGTCCCGACGCAGTTGGGCCCAATGCCGGTTCCCCCGGAGGGGAGTCCTCGACGAGGACAGTTGTTCCCTGCCTCGGCTGATCCGTCTCCTGACGAGGAACCTTTGCTGGGCGTGCCGTCTCTGAAGATCCTGGCTGATGCTCGGGGCTCTGTGACAGGCCCCAGGAGGACTTCTTCTTCCTCCTGTGGTCCCTCGAGGGAGACTCCCTCTCCGAGGAACTTCGATGCTGCTCGGGCTTGGAAGCTCCCCCCGAGACGTAGAGGCCTCAGACGAGGTCCAGGCTCTCGAAGGCAAGGACTCAGAAAAAATCCTATCATGCTGCTGCTGGCGGCTCTTCAGGGCCTTACAGGACATCTTCCTACACGGACCACAGACCGTTGGGTCATGGTCGGACGCGAAGTGCCAGAGACAGCAGTCATGCGTATTGGTGAGGGACATAAATTTCACACACTGATCGCATTTTTTAAACCCGCTGGTAGCCTTCGGGGGAAAAAGGGCCCCTGCGAGTTTCAAAGACCCGGGCTGCCAGTGAAAAAGAAAAAGGGTGCGAACGCCAGTCACGAAGGATAAAAACCGAAAAAATAAAGCTGGACTCGATACCGGTGTATCGAGCTGAAGGCGGGAAGAGGAACTGGTGTCGACTGGTAGAGAAAAGAGAAAATTTTTAACCTTGAATTCATTACCCGAGGATATAGTAAAAACTGTTAGTATAGCTAGGTTTAAAAAACGTTTGGACAAGATCCTGAAGGAAAAGCTTGCGCGGCTGCAGGGGAAGAAGTGGGAGATATATGCTGCAGTAAAGAGTTATTAGAGCCACAAGAAGCAGGTGAGCTCATGATTTGAAGCTTCCATCTTTTCCTTTCGTTTGCCTTCATCACTCCTCCTTCTCTCTGTGCATCTCTCTTCCATTTCTGGTGCTGCTCCTATCCAGCTGCTCCTCTTCACTTAACACTGCACCTCTTCCTTTTGTGGTAACACAGATCATTTAAGTTGTTTGAATTGTGCAGTGCTCCATAAGTACAGAGAAGGGCACAGTTCAAACAGCTGATGCATAAATCACATTGCCTGAGAAGGAAGAGAAGAGGCACCATATCAAGAGACGAGGAGCAGTCTTGACAGCGTGGGGCTGGAGCACGGAAGGGGTGGTGAGAGGCAGAGGTGCATCGGGACAGCAGAGACTGAAATTGGCTGGGTTGGGGATGCAAGGAAGAGTGTAGAGACTCTGAAAGTTGGTAAAATGTAGCAGAGATCTTGAAACTGGGGGGCAGAATCATTTTGTAATTGAAAGCCTCAGAGATTTTATTGGGGTAGGCGGTAGGCAGGTCAGTGTGGGGACTTGGACTGGGTGGGAGAGAAAAGGGAGGGACTTGGTGGTGGAATGTGATTGGGGATTTGGTTGATGAGCTGAAAGCATGAGTGAAGGTGGGTTAAATGGGGTTTGGATATATGTGTGGAAGAAATGAGGATAGGTTAAAAATGGTGTAAAAGGCTTGGAACACTAAGGAGTGGGTGAGAGAGGAAAGGGATGAGCGTGTAAAGATATAAATAGAGATTGGAAATGGAGCTGAAGAGGCAGTGAAAGGGGGCAATGGAAGCCTGTGTAGCAGGTTAGAAACAAGGGGCTGGAGCCATGTACTCCCCACATGGTACAGGAAGCTGCCACTGTGTTAAGCACCAATCCTCCTGCTGGTTGGGGAGAGGGAAATGGAGGAGGCAGGTGGTAGGCTGGTGTAAATGCAAGGAAGAGATAGGGGAAAGTGGGCTGAGAAAGAGGGTAAGAAGACTCATGATGAAAGAACTGTAGTGACAGAGAACACTGCAGGATAGATGGGGAGGGGGAGGAGTATTTTTGCAGATTAAGGAAGGAGGAAGGAGAAGAGGAGTGGAAAACATAAGAGGGAAGGAATGGGGAAAGGAAAGTAGGTGGGAAGAAGAAGAATAGGATGAGGAGACAAGAAGGAAGAAATAGAATGAAGAGTATTAAAAGATCCATTCTAAAGGAAGGAAACAAATGGAGAGATAACTCAAAGAGAAAAACAAAATTGACACCAGAAAGACAGAGAATAAAAAAGGAACAGGTGAGAGACCAGTTAGCCAGAAGATCAAACCAAAAGCACAAACGTTAGAAACTTTTAATGTCCGAGAGAGGTTATTAAAAATTTGTTAGTGTAGATATCCTCAGTCCAAAGTCTCTGACCTAGGTGCACCTTGCACAGCTTGATTTTATTTATTTATTTATTTATTTAACATTTCTTATATACTGCCTTTTATGATATCAAGGTGGTTTACAATGAACTGAAATTACATTGAATGGGGCATTATAACGTGGAGATAGAGTAGTTACTCACCTGTAACAGGTGTTCTCCAGGAGCAGCAGGAATCAGTCCTCACATATGGGTGTCATCGGTGCCGATGAAGCCCCAGCGTAGCATTTCCCTAGCTTTCCATGAAAGCCTTTGGAAATGCTGGCACGCATGCGCGGTTCCCTTCCCGCCTAAAGGTGCCATCTTACCTCAGTCAAATGACATAGCTAAGAACAGCACACAAAAATGTAAAAACAAACTATGTACAACTGCAACTCCAAGGGGAGGAGGGAGGGTTGTGAGGACTGATTCCTGCTGCTCCTGGAGAACACCTGTTACAGGTGAGTAACTACTCTTTCTCCAGGACCAAGCAGGAAGTCAGTCCTCGCATATGGGTGACTCCCTAGCTCTGGGCTACCAGGAACCCAGGCTGAACAAGAGAACTCCCTCTAGTCACAGCATCAAAGAAAGGCTTTTCAAGGACACAACCTCTACCGGTAGCCCAACAGAGGGCAGGAGGGCAGGAGTTGCCTAAACCTTAAAGAGATTCCGGAGTACTGCTTGGCTAAAAGCACTGTCCCTACGGGACTCCCTCTCCAGACAGTAATGGGCCGCAAAAGTCTGGCTTGAAGACCAAGTTGCAGCCCTGCAGATGTCTACCAAGGGCACAGAGCGGAGATGAGCCACTGAGGCAGCCATTGCCCTGACACGATGGGCCGTGACCCTACCCTGCAAAGGAAGGTCAGCCGCCTTGTAAGCCCAGGTGATACAGTCAGCCACCCAGATGGACAAGGTATGCTTGGACACAGCCAGCCTCTACTTATTGGGGTCAAATGAGACGAAGAGCTGAGTAGCCCTTCTATGTCCCTGCGTACGGTCAAGGTAGAAGGATAAGGCCCTCCTACAGTCCAGGGTATGCAGGACTGCTTCAGCCTGGCTAGCATGAGGCCTAGGGAAGAATGTTGGAAGAACCACCTCCTGGATGAGGTGGAAAGAGGAGAAAACCTTGGGAAGGAACTTTGGATGAGTCCTAAGGACTACCCTGTTCCTATAAATCCTGGTGTAAGGTCTATCACAGACCAGGGCCTGAAGCTCACTCACTCGCCTAGCCGAGGTGAGGGCTATCAGGAAGAGAGTCTTCCAGGAAAGGAAGCGTAGAGGGCAAGTAGCCACTGGCTCAAAGGGTGGGCGAGTCAGTTGCTGCAAGACCACATTCAGTTCCCACTCAGGAGCAGGAGGACGGATGGGGGGCTTGAGCAAAAGCAAGCCCCTGAGAAAGCGGGACACCAAGGGGTGACCAGACAGAGAATGTCCCTCCACCAGTGAGTGGTGAGCTGCTTGAGCTGAGAGGTGGACCCGAACAGAATTGGACTTAAGTCCCTGATTTGATAAGTGCAGTAAGTACTGAAGCACTACTGGCACAGTACAGGAGAAAGGATCCTCTGTACGAAGCTGACACCACACAGAAAACCTCTTCCATTTGAGGGCATAGGTTTTCCTAGCGTACTGTTTCCTAGAGGCTAGGGCAACCTCCTCAACTTCCTGAGGCAGGCCCCAGGGAGCCTAAACTACCCTTGCAGCCTCCAGGCCATCAAATTGAGAGCTTTGAGATTGGGGTGCAGAAGGGAACCCTGCTCCTGTGAGAGAAGGTCGGGCTGCAATCCCAGAGGTAGTGGGGAATCCACTGCCAGTTGAAGCAGAAGTGGAAACCAAGGCTACCTCGGCCACCTGGGAGCTACCAGCAGGACCGAGGCCTTGTCCTGAAGAGTCTTGAAAAGAGTTCGGGCCACCAAGGCGTGGGAGGAAACGCATACAGGAGGCCCTGAGACCAGGACATCAGAAAAGCATCTGGTGCTATCCTCAAAGGATGCGATTGCCTGGAGCAGAACTTGGGCAGTTGCTTGTTCAGCGGACTGGCAAAGGATCTATCCAAGGGAGACCCCACTTCAGGAAGATCTTCTGAACGACCAAGGGATGCAGCTGCCACTCGTGGGGCTGCAGAATTCTGCTCAACCGGTCGGCCAGGCAGTTCTCCTGGCCTGGAAGGTACACCGTCTTGAGAAGCATGTTGTGCTTTAGGGCAAAGGAATAAAGGTCTTGAGTCTCCTGACAAAGGAGCTTTGACCCAGTCCCGTTCTGTTTGTTCATATAAAACATGGCTACCTGGTTGTCTGTTTGAATCAAGACTGAGCGGTAAGCCAAGGCCGGAGAAAAAGCCTTGAGAGCTAAGCGGATAGCTCAAAGTTCTAGGAGATTGATCTGTTGGGCTGCCTCCCAGGGAGACCAGAGGCCTTGAGTGCACTTGTCCAGACAATAAGCACCCCAGCCCTGCAGAGAGGCATTGGTGGTGAGAACCACCGAGTATTCTGGCATTTGGAAGGGCATCCCTTTCAGCAGATTGGGTGGATGTAGCCACCAGCTGAGGGAGGCCAAAAGGGGTCTGGACACCCTTATCCTGTCTCTTAGGTGGCCTGTGGCCTGAGACCACTGAGTCCGAAGGCACCACTGTGCAGGCCTCATATGGAGCCTGGCATTGGGAGTCACATGCACTGTCGAAGCCATGTGGCCCAGAAGCCTGGGGCAGAGTCTGGCGGAGACCAGGGACCTGTTTAGAAACTGTTTGGCCACGTCCATCAGTCTTTGAGCCCTGTCTTCTGGCAAGAATGCCTTTGCCAGTTGAGAATCCAACCTTGCCCCTATGAACTCCAAGTTCTGGGAGGGGAGCAAAGTGGACTTTGCGAAGTTTATGACAAAGCCCACGTTTTGAAGCAGAGCAATGGTTCTGAGGGTGGCTGCTCTGGCCTCCAGGGACATCTGACCCCTGATGAGCCAGTCGTGCAGATAGGGAAAGACAAAGATGCCTTGATTCCTCAGGTAGGCCGCAACCACTGCCAGGCACTTGGTAAAGACCCTGGGAGCGGAGGTCAGGCCAAAAGGTAGTACTATGTACTGATAATGGTTTCCTCCCACAATGAACCTGAGGTACTTTCTATGGTCTGGATGAATGAGGATGTGAGTGTACGCATCCTTTAGATCTAAGGAGCATAGCCAATCTCCCTGCTGGAGGTAGGGCAGAAGTGTTCCAAAGTAAGGATCTTGAACTTTTCTTTCTCTAGGAACTTGTTGAGGTCCAGAATGGGTCGAAGGCCACCGGTCCTTTTGGGTACCAGGAAATACCTGGAGTAGAATCAGTGACCTTGCAAGTGGGGAGGCACAGGCTCCACCGCCCTGTCCACCAACAGACCTTGGAGCTCTTGAAGGAGAAGGTCTGTGTGCAGGGGAGGCCCCAAGGGCTCCCCTGGGAAGTAAGGAGGAGGCAGTTGATGAAAATGCAGGGCATAGCCCTTTTGGACTATGTCCAGCACCCAACTGTCGGTGGTAATGAGAGGCCACTGGTGGGCAAAGAGTACAAGGCGATCGCCTGTGCAGGGCTGGGAAAGCAGGGACGGAGTGGCTACGCTCAAGGAGTCAAAACCCCCCACCCTGCTGAGTGGAAGCAGGGGCAGAAGGCTTGGGGGTCCTCTGCCTATGGGGCCCATTACCCTGGCCCTTGGCTTGCTGACACTGAGGGGCAGCTTGGGCAGCCTGATACTGAGGGTACTGTTTGTAGGCAGTGCCCTTCCTCGGGTAAAAGGACTTTTTACCCGAGCCCTTCTTTTTATGTGAAGGGGCAGAGGTCTTTCTCGACAGCCTTGTCCGGGTAAGGTGCTCGGTCTCGAGCTGAGCAGCCTTCTCGGTCACGGGTTTGCCAAAAAGGTTCTCACCTCGGCAGGGGACATCGACCAACTTGTCCTGAACCCATGGCTCGAGGTCTGATGACTGCAGCCACGCCTGGCGTCGAGCCGCGATGCCGGCAGCCGCAACTCGGGCCGAAGCCTCGAAGCCATCGTAGGCGGCGCAGGAAATGAACTTTGAGCATTCCCGACAAGGTCTTAAATCTCTGCAAGGGTTCCCCGGAGAGACCAGCAGAGAATCCGGCCAATTCCTTTGCCAGGTCTCGCAAGTACATGCCCATGTACAGCTGGTAAGACTGGACAGGGCAAGCAAGCATAGACCCCTGGAAGCACTTCCTACCGACGCCATCGAGGTTGCGGGCCTCCCTGCCGGGGGGCACCGCAGAGTGCTTCTTCTGGCTCTTCAGATGATGCATGGTCAATTCCACAACCATGGAATGGTGTGGTAGCTGTGCTTTCTGGAAACCAGGGCTTTTGCGGAGTCGATAGATGGAATCGACTCACTTGCTCAAAACCGGCGCCGAGGCCGGTGCCTCCCACATCCCGAAGAGGAGCCGTTCCAGCATCGGAGGAACCGGGACAGTAAAGGCCTCCTTCGGAGGAGAGTCGTACTGTAGAGCATCGAGCTCCTCGGCTCGAGGCTCTTCCTCGGGATCGGCAGGGATAGCCAAGGCAGCGGCCATATCCCGGACGAACTCCGAGAACCTAGTGTCCTCCGAAGGGGATCTACTCCGGGGTTCAGACTGCGGTGAGTCCGACGGGATGCACCGAGTCTTAAAAGTATCGGGAGACTCCTCGTCCTCCGTCTCCCAGGCGGACTCATCCGAGGAGGAGTCAGGGTCCAACCCCGCGGGGCCCCGAGGCACCCTCACCAACGCCGGGGGCACCGGCGTCGACACCCTCAGTCCCGAACGGGAGGTCGAGGGAGACCTCGACCGAGGACGACTTCGAGCCACGAGGGTCTCGAATATCGGCTTGGTCTCCGGGGTTGACTTCGAAGTCGACGTCCCGGTGGTCGGGGCAGATGCAGCAGACAGGCTGGCCATCAGTGCCCGCTGCTGCTCCATGAAGGCAGACAATCTGCACTCCAAGGCTGTCATCCTGAGACTCAGCTCGGGAAACGCAGCAGCCACCGACTCGGGCCCTGGTGGCACCGGGCCCGACGTCGGCTCTCTGGGAGGAGAGTCCACGAGGACTACGGGGCTTACTTGTCCAGCAGACTCCGGCTCCACGCGAGGAACTTTGGCAGGCTTCTCTTGGTCCACGGGCCCGGGACGGCGGTCGGGGGTCTTAGACCTGGCCCTCGAGGGACCAGGGACCTCCTCCGACGCCGCCCTCGCGAGCCGCTTCTTCCTCTTGCATTCCCGGTCAGGGGACCCCCTGTCCGAGGAGCTTCGACGGCGCTCGGGATCGGAATCCCGAGATGTCGAGGTCCGGGCCTGGCTGGAGGCAGAGTCCGAGAAAAATCTCTCCTTCTGATGCTGTCGACTTTTGAGTGCCTTGGAAGACATCTTCCCACATGGCACACACGACTTGGGGTCGTGGTCAGGGCCGAGGCACCGAAGGCAGCAGTCGTGTGTATCGGTGAGAGACATAAGTTTCTTACAACGATCACACTTTTTGAAACCACTGGAAGCCATCGGGGAAAAAAGAGCCCCTGCGAGGTCAAAAGACCGGCCTTCCAGGGAAAAATGAAAAAAGGGCACAAACGCCAGCCACGAAGGGCAAAAACCGAAAAAGAAATAAGCAGGCTCGATAGCGGTGTACCGAACCCGGCGGGAGGGGAACCGGCGTCGAACCGGAGAAAAAATAGCGAAAAATCGCCGAAGAAAAAATCACTTTTATCCGGGAGAACAGGACACACGTCCGGTGGGCTTCTCGGAAAAAAAGAGACTGAGGTAAGATGGCACCTTTAGGCGGGAAGGGAACCGCGCATGCATGCCAGCATTCCCAAAGGCTTTCATGGAAAGCTGGGGAAATGCTCCGTTGGGGCTTCATCGGCGCCGATGACACCCATATGTGAGGACTGACTTCCTGCTTGGTCCTGGAGAAAATTATTTACAGGGAACATGGGCAATGGAGGGTTAAGTGGCTTGCCCAAGACCACAAGGAGCACCTGTGGGAACATGAAATCCCAGTCCTTCTGGCCCAAGGTTTCTGTCCTCTAGTGGGATTTGAACCCCGGACCTTCTGGCCTGAGGTAACTTGCCCCGACCACTAGGCCACTCCTCCCTGATTTAGTGTTGACTGGTTTGACTTTCTGGTACATAATTAATTTAATGAATGAAAAACAAATTTTGCGCATGTAAACTGTTCAATTGAGTGTTTGAAATATCTGTTAATGAAGCTTTCAGACTTCTTAAGGGAATGGAATAAGTCACGGAATAGATGCAGGGATATTGTTTCATCACTAAGATTGGCGGATTCGGGGGATGGTACAGGGATATAAAGCCTGCTATCTCTAGTACTGGAGGGCTCAGGAGCGTAGGTGTGGGGGAAGGAGAGGAGGATGCTGGGCAGACTGGCAACATGGCAAGTGGATGTTTTTCTTTATTTCCTCTTTTGTAATTGTTATAACCCTTAATGTAACCCCTAATGTAAACCACTTTGATTGAAGGAAAGCACAGTTACTTACCTGTAACAGGTGATCTCTGGGAACAGCAGGAATTAGTCCTCACATATGGGTACGTCGGAACCGACGGAGCCTGCGCGGGAAAGCTCCCCAGCTTCCCTGAAAGGAAGCTTTTGGGGCCTCCCACTGCACATGCGCGCTGCCTTCCCGCCTTCCTGACCAGCTCTCCTCAGTTCGAGTTTATAGCTGAGACAATAGAGAGAGGAAAGGAAGATAGATAGATAGAAGATACAACTCCTAGGGGAGGTGGGTGGGTTGTGAGGACTAATTCCTGCTGTTCCCAGAGATCACCTGTTACAGATAAGTAACTGTGCTATCTCCAGGAACAAGCAGGAATAAGTCCTCACTTATGGGGACTCCCTAGCTAAGATGCCTGGGAGATCCCCTCCCAAGGGTTCACCATCTTCGTATGGATCTCAGGCATCCATCCAGGGAAGGTGGGCAGGAGTTGTTCAAGTATGGAACAGGTGTTTGAGGACAGCCTGACCAAACAAGGCATCCCGGCGGGAGTCCTTGTCCAAACAGTAATGGGCTGTGAAGGTATGAACCGAGGCCCAGGTGGCTGCTCGACAGATCTGATCTATGGATACAGAGTGAAGATGAGCCATAGAAGTGGCCATGGCTCTCACATTGTGAGCTGTGACATGGCCTTCCAGAGAAATGTTTTTACTCTGGTAAGCAAAGGAAATACACTGAGCAATCCAATTGGAAAGTGTACGTTTGGAGACTGGACGTCCCAAATGAGAAGGATCAAAAGCCACGAAAAGCTGGGAAGACTTTCGATGTGGCTGAGTCCTGTTGAGGTAAAAGGCAAGAGCTCTTTTACAATCTAAAGTATGAAGGTTCCTCTCTGCACTGGATGCATGAGGAGCTGGAAAAAAGACAGGTAGATATACCTCTTGATTAAGATGAAAAGGCGAGACCACTTTAGGCATAAAGTGGGGATTCGTCCTTAGGACCACCTTATCATGATGAAACCTGGTATAAGGTGGATGAGCCACTAAGGCCTGTAGTTCACTGATGCGGCGAGCCGAAGTGACTGCAACAAGGAAAAGGACCTTCCAGGAAAGAAATTTCAAGGAGGTAGAAACCAACGGTTCAAAAGGTGGCTTCATAAGCTGACTTAGAACTAGGTTCAAGTCCCATGCTACCGGAGGAGGTCGGATGGGAGGCTTAGTTAGAGTCAGGCCTCTCATGAATCTTGCAACAAGCGGATGAGAGGAGACAGGTTGTCCATTTATAGGTTTTAAGGATGCTGCAATAGCACTCAAATGGACTCTTACTGAATTCGTCTTGAGGCCTGCATTAGAAAGATGCAGGAGATAGTCTAGTAGAGAATTCAAAGGAAGTGCTAGAGGGTCAAGACCCTGTTGAGCACACCAAATGGAAAAGCGTTTCCATTTGAAAGCATAGGAACGCCTCGTGGAGGGTTTCCTAGAGGCATGAAGGATATCTTTCACTGGTTGAGAAAGATTGAAGTCATGAAGGCTTAGGCCTTCAGTAACCAAGCTCTGAGGTGTAGGGACTTGGGGTTGGGGTGCCACAAAGTCCCTTTCTCCTGAGAGAGAGAAGGTCTGGCGCAGCTCCCAGGTCCAGGGAGGGTCCCTGGGAGAGATGCAGAAGTAGAGGGAACCACACTTGGCGTGGCCAGCGTGGAGCTATGAGGATCATCGATCCGTGATCCCTCTAGAGTTTGAACAGAGTCTTGGGAATCAAAGGAATGGGTGGAAAAGCATATAGGAATTCCTGACCCCAATGCAGGAGAAAGACGTCGTTGGCCTGAGCTCCCTGACACGGAGTCCTGGAACAGAACCGGGGAAGTTTGGCATTCCACGGACTTGCAAAGAGGTCTATGTCCGGGGTTCCCCATTCCTGAAAGATTCTGCCTATCTGGTCCATATGTAGGGACCATTCGTGTGGAAGCAGAACTCGACTGAGTCTGTCTGCCCGAGAGTTTTGAACCCCTGGAAGATATACTGCCAGAAGATGAATTTGATGCTCTCTGGCGAAGGCCCATAATCTGAGAGCTTCGTTGCAAAGTGACAGAGAGCCTGTCCCTCCTTGTTTGTTCACGTAGAACATGGCCACCTGATTGTCTGTCAGGTTGACAAGGAGGGTATGGAAGACTTTGAGGGCAAAGAAGATTGCTCGCAGTTCCAGGAGGTTGATGTGAAGGGTGGTCTCCTGCGGAGACCAAGTACCCTGAGTGGAGAGGGATTGTAGATGGGCTCCCCACCCTGTTTGGGAGGCATCTGTTGTGAGGGTTGCTTGGGGCAACAAAGGTTGGAAGGGGGCCCCCAACAACAGATTCTTGGTGGACATCCACCATTGGAGGGACCAAAACAGACGCTTTGAGGTGAGTATTTGGTCGGAGAGCGCTCCTGATGCTTGAGTCCATTGGGTGGCCAAGGTCCATTGAGCTGCTCTCATATGAAGACGAGCGTAGGGCACCACGTGTACCGTGGAGGCCATGTGGCCCAGAAGTCGCAGCATTTCTCTGGCTGTCAAGTGACTGCTGGACTGAGCTTGGGAGGCCAAGCACAGCAGACGTTGGCCCCGGACTTGAGGTAGGTAGGCCCTCGCAGTGGTGGTGTCCAACTGGGCCCCTATGAATTCTAGAGACTGAGTAGGGGTATGTTGAGACTTGGGAAGCTTTACCACCAGTCCCAGATACTGCAGAAGGTGCCTTGTGCGGTCCAGGGAAATCTGGGCCTCTGACTGAGATGGAGCTCGGATGAGCCAGTCGTCCAGATATGGGAATACAAAAATTCCCAGACCTCTTAGAAATGCGGCAACAACTGCCATGCATTTGGTGAACACTCTTGGAGCAGAGGCTAGACCGAAGGGAAGTACTCTGTACTGGAAATGTTTTCCCTGAAACAGAAATCTTTGATATTTTCTGTGGGATGGGTGGATGAGTATATGTGTGTACGCATCCTTGAGATCTAGAGAACAAAGCCAATCCTGACTCTGAAGGTATGGAAGGAGAATGCCTAGAGAAAGCATTTTGAATTTCTCCTTGTACAGAAATTTGTTCAATTCTCTCAGATCTAGGATAGGTCTGAATCCCCCTGTCTTCTTTGTTATGAGAAAATAAGGGGAGTAGAATCCTGTCCCTTGTTGAAGAAGAGGAACCTCTTCTATTGCCCCTTGGGCAAGGAGAGAAGAGACTTCCTGATCCAACAGGTCCAGGAGAAATGGGGGAGAATTGAAGTGCCTCACCATGGTATATGGAGGAAGGTTGGAAAAATGAAGTTTGTAGCCCTCTCTGATGATAGAGAGGGTCCATTGCTCTGATGTGATTTGCTCCCATCTAGGAGCAAAGTGAGCTAACCTTCCGGGAATGGTGAGGGGCTCTGGTTGTTCTAGAGCCAGAAATGTTAAGTTCTCTAGGGGCAAGTCAAAACCCCTGAGGGGGTTGAGTCTGCTGAGGAGTGGTAGACGCTGCAGGCTTTGACTTTGCCTGTTTAGGTTGCTGACGTTTAGCAGCAAAGCGAGGCTGAGAAGATTGTTGGCCAGTATTTGTGGAAAATCTGGCCTTCTTGTAGTAAGGCCTCTTGAAAGACTTTTTCTTGGCAGGAGTAGAGGTAGACTTAGAAAGTCTATCCAAGGTAGCATTTTCTGCGTCCATTTGAGTGGCTTAAATTTGCCAGTCCTTACCAAATAAGTTCTCACCTGTACAGGGCAGATTCCATAAGCCATCCAGGACCCAGGGTTCTAGGTCAGAGGCCTGGAGCCAAGCAAGTCGTCGGGCTGCAATAGCAATGCCCGAAGCTCTACCGGCACCCTCAAAGGAATCAAAAGCTGCTCTGTTGGAGAACTTAGAAACATCTAGAAGCTGTTTCACCAGAGAAATGAACTCCTCTTTTCTATCCTCAGGGATAAAGGAGGCAAAATGTTGTATCTTTAGGGCAAGTTCCCTGAGAAACATGCCCATATACAGACTATAAGAATTAATCCTGGCTATAAGCATAGTAGCCTGGAAAATTTTCTTGCCAAAAGAGTCTAGGGTCTTACATTCTCGTCCTGGAGGGGTAGAAGAGTGCCTTTTGGTACTCTTAATCTTTTTCAGTGCAGACTTCACTACAATGGAATGGTGAGGCAACTGAGTCTTTTGAAAACCAGAAGAAGGAGGGACCCGGTACATGGTGTCCAACCTACGAGAATAAGGAGACAACGTTAGAGGAGCCTCCCATAAGTCCATCAAGTGTTCTTGAAGGATTTCATGGATAGGCAAGGTGACTGCCTCTTTAGGAACCTTAGGGTATCCTAAAATATCCAATTTCTTTGACCTAGGTTCTTTTTCAGAGGATGTGGTAATAGAAAGTCCTTTAGCTAGTTCAATAATGAAGTCTTGAAAGGACAAATCCTCTGGTGGAGACATTCTCCTCTTTGGGGAAGAGGGGTCTTCATGAAGAACTAGAGACAGCTCATCAGAGTCCTCAGAGGAGTTATAATCCTCTGAAGAATCAGAGTATTCTCTATTTGTTTCCAACGCACGATACGCATACCGATCGGTATCGACATCGGGCGTACCGGGTATGGGATCGGTATCGGGTGAAAACCCGGATCCGGCATGCGGAACCGATCTGCGTTTGGAAGTCGATGGTCTCGGTTCCGGTAAGAGAGACGATACCGGAACCGGACCCGGTACTGCTGAACGCGGTACCGAGGGCGTCGCAGCATTAATAAAAGCCAGCATGGCCTGCTGCATGGTCTGAACAGTATTGCTCATAGACGCCACTGCTGCCTGGATATCGGTACCGGTATGGGCCGGTACCCCAGAGCATTCTAACAGGTGATCAGTCGAGGCCGTGCCATCGATGTCAACCTGTAACCCCATAGATGGTGCTTTGGAAGCCAGAGCTTCCCGCCGGGGTTGTTTGGCTGGGGCAGGATCCTCAGACTCAAAAGAGAGAGCCTCTCGATGCTTTGAAGGAGATTTGCTCTTTGAGAACCTGCCCACAGAGGGTTTGGTTACCTGAGATCCATCCGGAGAGGAAGACCTGGATGACTGTGATGCTGGATTATCTGAAGCAAACAGCACATGGAATTTGTTGGCCCGGTTCTGCAACCCACGTTTAGACATCTGGGAGCAGGATGGGCAGTCCGGAATGGAGTGGTCAGGTCCCAAACACTTAAGACACCATTCATGGGTGTCTGTGACAGAAATAACAGCACTACACTTGGTACACTTCTTCACACCAGGGGCTGGTTTCTCCATGCGGAGAATTTGTGTAGGCCTGAGGCCTAACCGAAGTCACCAAGTTGTGCAGAAAAAAGATTTTTTTTTTTTTTTTAAAGAAAAGAAAAGAGAGACCGGAGGTACCGGTTTCGGTATGGGGAAGGCAGGTACGCGGTCTAAAGAAACAAACTAAAACAATAATTTCTTCAGCGGTGACAGGAACACGACCTGCTGGCTCCGCGGAAAAAGAGAAACTGAGGAGAGCTGGTCAGGAAGGCGGGAAGGCAGCGCGCATGTGCAGTGGGAGGCCCCAAAAGCTTCCTTTCAGGGAAGCTGGGGAGCTTTCCCGCGCAGGCTCCGTCGGTTCCGACGTACCCATATGTGAGGACTTATTCCTGCTTGTTCCTGGAGATAAGGTGGTATATAAATCTGGATAAATAAATAAATAAAATGTTCTTTGATGTTCTTGGTTAGGGCTGGTGTTAGGTAATGGGCGCTTTAGGCGAGCCTTCAGTCTAATGCCCCTCCCCCATCATTATCCCAACACCACCATTCCCACAATAATCCTGGACATCATACTTTTAAATATCAAGCTTTGCTTTGTATGTATGTATGTGCCCACTCTCCTTGCAGGTAAAAGAATGTGCACATGGCTCTTTGAGTTTGGCTGTTGCGATCTGTTCTCCTTTGCCTCTCCCCAAAAGCTACTGCCCTAGGCAACGGCCTAGTTTTGCCTGATGAATGAGCCAGCCCTGCCTATATCCATATCAAAATCGTTCTTTTTCCATGTCATTAACCAAAACAACCAGTGGTAACCTAAATAAGAGGGTTCACCCATTCATTGCATTCTGCTTATCTTGCCTAATGGTTGAGCTGGCCTGCTCTTAGTGTTTGTAGTAAGTAGCAGCGACATCACACAGCCCTTCTTCCCCATGGTCCTCAACGTTTGCAGCCCTATTTCTAGCTCATTTGTAGAGTACTGCTGGATGAAATACACAGACATCAGTGCTAGAACAGCAATCGGCTTTTTAATATACAGTTTTTTTTCTTTTTATAGCAGAAGGTTGGTCCTAGGTGTGTGTGTGTGTGTGTGAGAGAGAGAGAAACAGGGAGGATGCTGGGCTGGGGGCTTTGGAGGGGAAGAGATAAAATAGAGGGTATTGCTGGGGGGTGGGGTGATGGGAGAGGATGAGGAAAGGGAGGAATGGTACTTGGCAGGAGGTCTTGGATGGAGAGGAACAGAGAAAAGATGATATTGAAAATGACTTTGGATTTATAAACTATGCAGACATTTTAGTTACGTGCTTCTCCTTTTCTGCTTGCCGTATCCTTCCAATATGGATCATAGTCTGCTCTGCCTAATATAATTATATATCTATCCCAGAGATGGGGCTCATTGAACCACATCTCCACAATGGCGGCAGCAGCATTAAGACAGCCTTTGTGTTTGTGTCCTACTATGTAAATCAGAAAAGGTTGGATACAGGAAGAAAAGTAGTTCTCTTTCAATTTCTTCATTGTTGCACTAGAGGCCTCTGGTCTTCTCTGCTTCTGTTGTTCCCAATAAAACGCATGTTGGTGTTCTAAGGACTGGTCTATTATTTACAATGTTGCCTTTTTTTTATGCTCTGCAGCTGGTTGCAGAGGGTGTGGCTACTGTGGGGGTAGAGCCACAGTCACTTTGGCCCCTTAAAATTGGCCTTGTATGTGAGTACTGGCACGTCTTTTCCTAGTTAAAAAAAGCAGTGCTGAAATCTCCCTAGAAATTGAATTCTTTCTTCTTGCAGTGAAAGAAACAGATCAGATTTGTTTAGCACAACCTCTCTGGTGAAACCATACTGCCTCGGAGCCTGTGATCTGCTTTGCTGGATATAAGATAGAATCACTAAGGGAAAGGAAAGCGGAGTATTATTTTCTCCACCACTGAGACAAAGCTAACTGGTTCAACATCTAGAGTACGAACAGAATTTTATTATACAAACTGAACTGCTCTATAAAAGTCATTTTGTTTAATAACTCAAGAGTGTACACTGTGGTTGTGCAGAGGCTGCAATCGTGTGAAGGCAGGAACAGTAAGATCACTTACTTTCAAGTCTCTGTATACAACAAATCGATTGTGCATGTGCTCTAATCCCAGAATGATTTCAGTAGCATAAAACCTCATTTCCTTTTCAGAAAACACCCCATGTTGGGAGAGATGATAGTGCAAATCTCCTCCTAAAAGCAGAAAATTGACATAGTATATAATTAAAGAAACAGTGGACAACAATGTGCTTTACATCAAATTAGTTTACATAAGTTGAATAATCATTTTTGAGATAAAAGGTTCATTTAAAGAGACATTTTTTTTCTCTCCTTGGACAAGCAGGATGAGTCAGCCACATGCTGATGATGTCATCTGATAGCACCATAGACAGATTAAATCTCCTAAAGCTCAGAAAAACCTATAAGACTTTCCTGAGCATGTACCAGCCACCCACTACCACTGTGCCTGCTCAATTTCACCTCAGTGCTCATTGAGCCCTTACCTCATCATTCAACCTCCAGCTTTGGTCTATTGTCCCTATTCACCAGCAAGGCCAAGGCCACTACCCTCAACCTTGTATTCTTCTCTAATTGCTTGCCCTCAACTTCTGTATCTCACTTCTTTTCTTATCGGACCATCACCTGCTCAGCTTCATCACTCACTGCCTCATCCTTGCCCTATCTCCTCAAACCTCTTTAGAACTCTTCATTCTATTGACCCTTTGGCTCTCTCCTCCACTGTCTCATCCTCTTTCCTCCACTATGTCATCTGAGTCTGTTGATGAGGCAGTAGCTTCCTATAACACTGCATTCTCCTTTGCTCTGGATGCTCTTGCTCTGCCCATGCCACGTCCTGTGATGTGTACTGTACCTCTTCCATAACCCGCTATCTTCATTCCTATGCCCGCTCAGCTGAGCATACTTGGCTCAAATCCTGCACCCTTGCAGACTTTCTACACTTCAAATTCATGCTTGTCTTTTTCCAGTCAGTCACAGCACTCACCAAACAAGACTATTATGTCCATCTGACTAATGTTCCTTCAACCGTTCACTGTATTATCTCAGTTCAATGCACATCATTTTGACTTGTAGAAAAACGGTATATCAAAATGTGTTAAATAAATAAATAACTCTTGCCTCTGAACTTCGCCGTCTCCTTACAACTCTCAACTCTCTCCTCAAGGTGCCTCTGTCTCAGACCCCTCCCTCCCTTTCTGCCCAAACCCTGGCTGACTACTTCCATGACAAAATCCACAAGATTACACTCCAATTCCCATGAGGTCTGCTACTTCCCCTCCTCCCCCTCCTCACTCCCAACTCCCCCCTCCCCACCTCCTGCTACCCTTTCTTCCCTTTTTATGATCTGTGAGGAGAAAACTACTCACCTTCTTTCCAAACTCACTACCTGCTCCTCTGATCCTATTCCCACCCATCTCCTTAGCTCCAATTCCTCCATTGTGTCCTTTCCATCTCTCATATTCTCAACCTATCGCTCTCCACTTCATCTTTCCCTGCAGCCTTCAATATGCTGTGGTAATTCCTCTCCTCAAGAAACCCTCACTAGACCCTACCCTGTCCTTCTCACTATTGACACATCTCCCTCCTCCCCTTCATTTCTAAACTACTTGAATGTGCCGTTGCCTGAATTTTCTCGCCCCTCAAGCCCTTCTGGATCCTCTACAATCCAGCTTTCGTCCTTTACATTCTACTGAAACGGCTCTTGCCAAAGTCTCCAGTGACAAGGGTCTTTACTCAATCCTCATCCTTCTTAACCTTTCTGCTGCTTTTGACACTGTTGACCACAACCTTCTCCTTGATACCTTGTCCTTGGTTGGCTTTAAGGGCTCTGTGCTATCCTGGTTCTCTTCTTATCTTTCCGCTTTCAATGTTTGTTCTGGTGGATCCTCCTCTACTGCTATCCTGCTCTCAGTTGGTGTACCCCAAGGATCTGTCTTGGGGCCACACCTTTTCTCTCTCTATACCCAGTCCCTTGGTGCACTCATCTTTTCCCATGGCTTTCAGTACCATCTTTATGTTGATGACTCCCAGATCTACCTCTCTACACCTGAAATCTCCATGGCAATCCAGGCCAGGATCTCTGCCTGTCTCTCTGACATTGCTGCTTGGATGACTCACTTCCACTTGAAATTGAACATGGCCAAAACTGAGCTTCTTATTTCCCCCCCTAAACCCTCCTCTCCCCTTCCTCCTATCTCAGTCTCTTTGGATAACTCTTCAGTCCTCCCTGTCTCCTCAGCTCGCAACCTTGGGGTCATCTTTGACTCCTCTCTCTCCTTCTCCACACACATCTAACTAACAGCTAAATCCAGTCATTTCTTTCTCTACAACATCAACAAAATTCGCCCATTCCTTTCTGAACACACTACTAAGACACTTATTCACTCCTTAGCCACCTCCCATCTAGATTATTGTAACCTACTCCTTGCTGGTCTCCATCTGAATCATCTCTCTCCCCTTCAATCCAACACTCTGCTGCGCAGCTAATCTTCCACTAGCCTCACATTCTTATATTACCCCTCTCCCCAGTTCATGCTGAGACAGCATGGAGATCATACCTTGACTCACCAATGACTCTTCTGAATCTCCACAGTGCAGCAGCCCTGCTTGTCCATTTAGTATGCTGGCTGAAAGCTGCTCATGGTGCCATGCCTGAAAATGGGGCAGTCAGTGGGATAGACAGAAATAGGCACCGCTTCTGAACTCTGGAGTCCTTGTTCAGGAGAGGCACTGCAAGAAACAGGAACTAGCAGATGGGTGGAGCTCAATCCACGCGGAGCACTTCTATGAGGCATGTAAACACACAATCCAGACTAGTAACTCTTTCAGAGACAAGGAAGTGAGGTAGGGTGAGCCATCCTTCTTGAGGTTTGGACTAGCAATATCTGTGCAGGGCATGAGCATTTGACATTCCCCCAGATCATTGTCACAGATTAGTTCCCACTCTTGGGATCCCTGTACAACCCTCCAGAACACTAATTTCCCTTCCTCCTGCCATGGAGGGCAGGATAGGCTATGTCTTGCAACCGACACTCACTTTTATGGACATAGCTTCATAATATCACTTCATTGCTCTCAGCAGTTCCTTTACTCCAGTTAAGTTGCATTGCTCTTTGACCCCCTATGGATCTCAAATGCATTGTATATAGTAGCACTCCCATCTTAGAACCTCTCTTCTCAAGTCACTTCACTTCACTGGCTCCCTATCCATTTCTGCATTCAATTCAAACTTCTCCTACTGACTTATAAGCGTATTCATTCTACATCTCCTCATTACATTACTTCTCTCATCACTCCCTACACCCCTCCTCAGGAACTCAGTTCCTCTGGCAGATCCCTTTTATCTGTGTCCTTCTCTGTCACTGCCAACTCCAGACTTCGCTTATTCCATCTTGCTGCTCCATATGCTTGAGACAAACTACCCAAGTTAGTACACCAGATTCCTTCTCTGGCCCTATTCAAATCCAGGCTAAAAACCCACCTCTTTGAGGATGCATTTGGATCCTGGATCCCCTTATTCTCCTGCTTATCACATGTCTGTATCTTGCCATTCCGAAGTACCCTAGCCCCCGGCTGTTGTGTAGTCTATCTTGATTAGATTGTAAGCGCTGATGAGCAGAGACGTTTTTTTACTTGTACATGTACAGCACTGTGTATACCCTCTAGTGCTATACAAATGATAACCTTGTAGTAGTAGTAGCATATGGCATCACAAGGCACTCATCTACTACTTAAATGCAGCTAGAGGGACCTAGACAGAAAAAGACCACCGCACCAGGGCTACCCAGGCAGAAAGGTGACTACTCTGGAAGCTATCCTTTTCACCCCACTGAAACCAAACAACATGGGGAGGGGGGATTGCCTTTACAAGTTACACCCTTCTTTAAAGGCCACTGGTATGCATAGACCATTGATCTTTTTCCATCAACCATCCACCCCTAGTGTGCAACTATCAGGATCTGCAGGAGCTGCTCTCATCTGATGTGATAGACACTCTGACCAACCTCTCTAGTTATTGTTTGTTTGCCTGTCTCCAGTTTTCTTCCACTAAACTGTTCCTCTGTTTATTAGCCATTTTTCATAGCCCCTGGGAATAATGGAAATCTCCAGGGCCAGCTACAATTTGGTGCATGGCCCACAACATCTCACCATTTTTCTCAATAAGATTTGAGACTTGTTGTGCCATGTAGAGGCGTCTATCATTGCCCGTATCTTACCTTGGGCTTTGCCTGCTCTGTGCAGCTCCATCCTACCACAGCATGTTTTACAGGCTGCAAAGGAAGAACACATGCCTCTATTTTAACACCCCTTCATGGCCCTCAGCTTGGGAGTCATCAATGTGTGGTTAACTCATCCTGCTTGTCCAAGGAGAAAGTGTGATTACTTACCTGTAACAGGGGTTCTCTGTGGATGCAGAAGCCAGCCACATAAACCAACCCACCTCCACTTTAGGATGAACCTGCTTACAGCTGAATGTATTGAAGTGGAATTGGGCAGGCACAGTGGGGGGTGGCTCCTTCTAGACTTTTCTGAGCTTTAGGAAAGCAAATCTGTCTAATGGCGCTGTCAGATGTCATCACCAGTATGTGGCTGACTTATTGTGCTGTCCATGGAGAATCCCCATTACAGGTAAGTAACCTCAGTTTTACATTTTATTGAGCTAAATAGGTGAAAGGTAATTTTTATCGTAGGCTGTCTTTGTGTGAAGACCAAATGCCTTTATAAAAATAAGAAGGAAAAAATGGCAGAAATCATGCTTAAATTGAAGCCACGGATACTTATGCTTGTTTGGAAGCAAGCATAAATGTTTGTACATATGTGCATACTTTATAAATGCTGCATGTAAATCATGATTCTGCTAATACTTCTCCCAAATTCCACCCCAGAACAAGCCTACATGCAAGTCACATGAAAGTATGCACCATCTTGGTACCATACACACATTTAAATGCATCATCCCTGGGATAATTTCTTATCAGAGACTTTATATACATGAAAATCCTTTTAAAATTATAATATAGTAGTTGGAAGTACTACAGTTTTTATGTTTAAAAAAGTCTCTGACTAAAGAAAAAATATTATTTGCTGCATGTTTCCTACATTGTATTGTGTGTTTTGTAAATCATTTTGGGTCGAACTGCGTTTAAGGCAGTATATATCCCATAATAACATGGGATAGTGGACAGAGGTTCTCATTTTTGTGAGACCTATACATTTTTAAAGATAAATGCAAAATAGTCCTCTCAGAAAGCAGTAGCTGTGTTTTTAAATATAATCATAAGTAATATTTCAGGAAGTTTATAACCTACATGTTTATGAAAGCTGATGAATTACAACATATTTTGATTAAGCATAGTTACTCACCTGTAGCAGATGCTCTCTGTGGACAGCTTTCAATAGAAGCTGGGGAGTGTTCCTGCACGGGGCTCCGCTGGTGACATCACCCCTGTGAGGACCTACTTTCTGTTTGTCCACGGAGAAAGCGTAGTTACTCACCTGTAACAGGTGATCTCCGGGAACAGCAGGAATTAAGTCTTCACATATGGGTATCATCGGTACCGACGGAGCCTGCACGGGAACGCTCCCCAGTGTCGAAAGCTTTTGGGAGCATCCCACAGCGCATGCGTACTGCCTTCCCAGCTCTCCTCCGTCAGTTGAGTTTATAGTTAAGACAAAAGGAAAGAAAGAGAGAGAGCGAGAACTCCTAGGGGAGGTGGGTGGGTTGTGAAGACTTAATTTCTGCTGTTCCTGGAGATCACCTGTTGCAGGTGAGTAACTACGCTATCTCCAGGAACAAGCAGGAATGTAGTCTTCATATATGGGGACTCCCCAGCTGAGAGATGCCAGGTGGATGACCCTAGCAAGCTGCGAACCTCTGGTGAGATGGGTCATTCTTCCTCCCATGGATCTCTGGCATCGGGACGGAAGGTAGGAGTTGTGCTAAGTCTGAAAGAGATGCTGTAGAACAGCCTGTCCAAATGAGGCATCCCGACGGGAGTCCTTGTCTAAACAAATGGGTTGTAAAAGTGTGTACTGAAGCCCAGGTGGCTGCTCTACAGATGTCGTCAATGGACACAGAACGAAGATTAGCCATAGAGGTTGCCATCGCTCTCACATTGTGAGCTGTGATGTGGACTTCAAGAGAAAGTCCCTTACTCTCGTATGCAAATGATATGCAATTTGCAATCCATCTAGAGAGATTTCGTTTGGAAACTGGAAGTCCCAAATGACTAGAATCAAAAGCAGCGAAAAGCTGAGAAGATTTTCTATGTTACTTAGTTCTTTGAAGTTAAAAACCTAAGGCTCTTACAATCCAAGGTATAAAGGTTCCTTTCTGCATTAGAGGCATGAGGCCTAAGAAAGAATACAGGAAGGTAAACCGCTTGGTTAAAATGAAAAGGCGAAACCACCTTTGGCATGAAGTGAGGATGAGTCCTAAGAACTACCTTATCATGGTGAAATCTTGTATAAGGAGGATCAGCCACTAAGGCCTGCAACTCACTGATGTGTCTTGCAGAAGTGAGAACAACTAGGAAGATGACTTTCCAGGAAAGAAACTTCAGGTCCGTAGTGGCTAAGGGCTCAAAGAGTGGTTTCAGAAGCTGCCCGAGAACAAGATAAAGATCCCATGCCACCAGTGGCGGCTTAATGGGAGGTTTTGTTAACAGTAGACCTCTCATAAATCTTGCTACAAGTGGATGAGAGGCGATAGGTTGGTCATCTAGTGGTCTGTGGGAAGCAGCAATGGCACTAAGATGAACCCTTATTGAATTGGTTTTAAGACCAGAATTTGATAAGTGGAGGAAATACTCCAGTAGCGATTCCACAGGCACCAAAAAGGGGGTAAGTCCCCTTTGAGAACACCATACAGAGAACCTTTTCTGCTTAAAGGTGTAGGATCGTCTTGTGGAGGGTTTCTGGAGGACACCAGGATATCCTTTACCTGTTGAGAAAGGTTGATATCTGGAAGCTCTACGCCCTCAGCAACCAGGCCCTGAGATGCAGGGACTGGGGATTCGGGTGCAATAGCATCCCGTCCTCCTGGGACAGAAGATCTGGAGCATGTCCCAACTCCAATGGCGTGGCTTGAGAGAGACATAGAAGCAGAGGATACCACGTTGGCCGTGGCCAACGTGGAGCTATGAGTATCATATGTCCTCTATCTCTCTGAAGTTTGAACAGTGTTTTGGGAATGAGGTGAATGGGTGGGAAGGCACAGAGGAACATAAGAACATAAGATATGCCATACTGGGTCAGACCAAGGTCCATCAAGCCCAGTATTCTGTTTCCAACAGTGGCCAGTCTAGGTCATACGTACCTAGCAGTTTCCCCAAGGGACACAGGTTCCACAATGCTTGTATTGGTTCAAGCATTGATATCCTGGGTCCCTTCTTAATAATGGTTTATGGACTTTTCCTCCAGGAACTTGTCCAAACCTTTTTTAAACCCAGCTACACTACTACATCCTCCGGTAACAAATTCCAGAGTTTGATTACACGTTGAGTGAAAAAATATTTTCTTTTATTAGTCTTAAATAGTTTACCCTGGAAGTCTTGCCACCCAGTGGAGGAGGAAAGCATCTCTTGCCTGACAGTTTTGAGCTGGAATTCTGGAACAGAATCGGGGAAGTTTGGCATTCTGTGGACTTGCAAAGAGGTCTATATCTGGGGTCCCCCAGATTCGAAACACTCAAGCAATCTGGTCTGAGTGACGAGACCATTCGTGTGGCAGCAGTATTCGACTGAGTTTGTCTGCCCAAAGATTTTGAATGCCCGGAAGATATATCACTAGGAGGTGGATTTGATGCTCTCTGGCGAGGGCGCACAGTCGCAAAGCTTTGTTGCATAATGACAGAGAGCCTGTTCCGCCCTGCTTGCTCACGTAGAACATGGCTACCTGATTGTCGGTCTGGACCCGAACTGTCTTGTAGCTGAGCTGGGCCTGGAATACTCGAAGAGCATGGAAAATGTCTCTGAGTTCTAGGAGGTTTATGTGAAGACAAGCCTCCTGCAGGGTCCAAAGACCCTGAGTCGAGAGATCGTGCAAGTGAGCCCCCCAACCCAACTTGGATGCATCCGTTGTTAGGGTGGCCTGGAATAGAGGCTACTGGAAAAGACAGCCTACTAGAAGGTTTTCCAGTGATTGCCACCACTGAAGAGACGAAATGAGATGTGTGGAGTTTCTGATTTTGTCCGATAGGCGACCGGAGGCCTGTGTCCACTGAGAGGAGAGGGTCCACTGGGCTGCTCGCATGTGAAGACGAGCATAGGGAACCATATGGACAGTGGATGCCATATGCCCCAGAAGCTGAAGCATTTCCCGAGCAGTTAGGAAGACTTTCATAGCTGCTTGGGATGCCAATTGCACTATAAGAAGACAGCGGGGCTGTGGTAGGAAAGCCCTTGACCGTCTGGTATCTAGTCGAGCCCCTATGAACTCCAGGGATTGAGAAGGGGTGAGCTGAGATTTTGGGAGGTTTATGACCAGTCCCAAGTAGCGAAGAATTCCAATCGTGCGAGAAACAGCGAAGCTGGCTTCTGGAGCTGTGGATGCTCGAATGAGTCAATCGTCTAAGTAGGGGAAGACAAATATTCCTAGAGTTCTCAGAAATGCTGCTACTACTGCCATGCATTTTGTGAAAACTCTTGGGGCAGAAGCCAAACTGAAAGGAAGAACCTTGTATTGGAAGTGTCTTCCCTGGAAAAGGAATCAAAGGAATTTTCTGTGATCTGTATGGATGAGAATATGAGTATATGCATCCTTTAGATCTAGAGAACATAGCCAGTCCTGACTCTGAAGGTATGGCAGGAGTGTTCCGAGGGAGATCATTTTGAATTTTTCTTGGAACAGATATTTGTTTAATTCTCTGAGGTCCAGAATAGGCCTGTGTCCCCCTGATTTTTTGGGAATGAGAAAATAGGGGGAGTAGAATCCTGTCCCCTGTTGGGGTATGGGTACTTCTTCTATTGCTCCTTGAGCAAGAAGTGATGTGACCTCCTGACCAAAGAGATTGGTGACAGGGACTTGAGGATTGAACTGCTTTATGATTGTAGGAGGGGGCACTCTGTGGAAGTGAAGTCTGTACTCCTCTCATACAATGGAAAGAGTCCAGTTTTCTGATGTTATTTGTTGCCATCTGCTGGCAAAATGGCATAACCTTCCTGGAATGGTGAGGGGTTCTGGACCTTTCAGGGGCAGAAAGACTAAGTTCTCTAGAAAAGAGTCAAAGCCCCTGAGGAGGCTGAGCTTGCGGAGCCAAATGAGTTCTTTGAACTTGTGGCTTCCGCTGTTGTCTGTTCTGTTGGTTCCCCTTTTGGGGAACATGAACTGGAGAATGAGCATGATGGGTGTAAGATGGGTAAAACCTCTTTTTTCTTATTGAAAAAGGGCTTTTTGGCTGACTTTTTCTTTGTTGGGTTGGCTGTAGACTTTGATAGTCTGTTCAAGGTAGCATTTTCTGATTCAAGCTGATTTGCCTTGTCTTGGCAATCCTTGCCAGAGAGATTTTCTCCTGTGCAAGGAATATTTCCCAGTTTCTCTTGCACCCATTGTTCTAAGTCCGATGCTTGCAGCCAGGCAATACGACGTGCACCGATGGAAATAGCAGAGGTTCTGCTAATACATTCAAAGCAATCAAAGGTTGCACGATTCACAAACTTAGAGACATCCTGGGTGTGTTTGACCAGAGTAAGAAAATCCCCTCTTTTGTCCTCAGGAAGAAGAGGGCTCATGAGCTTCAAGTCTCCTGTAACTTCTTTGAGGAACATTCCCGTATAGAGGATGCAAGAGCTGATCCTGGCTGCTAACATGGAGGATTGGAAGCATCGACGCCCAAAGGCATCGAGTGTCCTCGACTCACGGCCTGGAGGATTGGAGGAATGCGTTTTAGCACTCTTAATCCTAAGCATTGCCAATTCCACTACCATTGAATGGTGTGGTAACTGAGTCTTTTGAAACCCAGGACAGCTTGGAACTCGGTACATGGTATCGAGTCATCAGGAGTGTGGAGACATTCTTAGCATAAGATCCTGCAAGATCCTATGAATGGGCAGGGTAGCTGCCTCTTTAGGAGACTTAGGGGTATGTTTACTAAACTGCGGTAATCATATATAACGCGCATTATGGAACGTTAACGATCGTTAGCGCATCATAATGCGTGTTATGATGCTTTAACGATCGTTAGCGCATCATAACGCACGTTATGATGCGCTAACGATCGTTAACGTTACATAACGCGCGTTATGATGCGCTAACGATCGTAATGCCCCGCGGCGCGATAAAACACCGCAGAAGGTGGAGAGAGGGCGGAGAGAAGGGGTCAGTGGGCAGAGAGTGGGCGGGGAGAGGCTCCCCTCACACTAACGCGCTGATTTTCAGAGCAGAATTCCAACACGAATGAAAACCTGCCGTTAAATGCACATTACAGGGGAGAGAAACCATTTCAGTGTCAGCAATGTACAGCCCAGGAAGGGAAACCAAAACAAAAGTGATAAGTGTGATACATGTGCACAGAACAAAAGGGCACAGAAACACTGAAAATGACCCCAACAAACTGTAAAAAAACAATAACCAAGCTGGCCAATAGTGGTATCAATGAGAAACATCAACCCCTCCCCCCCCCGAGTAAGCTCCATAGAACAGATATAAATCGTGGAAGGGTCTATACTCCGTCCCCATACAAGGTGAATGAGCCCACAGTGAAATAGCGCTGCTCAGGGTTTTCCCCACCATTGGACAGGGTTCCTATGGCGTGCACATGTCCCGCAACATCAGGGCGGGCATGTCGGAACGGCAACTGGACAGATGCCGGAGAAGGGGATACAGAGAGCCGCAGGCGGCACATGTTGTGGTGGAGCTGGGCCACAGTGCGGACTAGGGTGATGCCTAGGTGGCCCATACGAATGCTGAAACAGCGGAGCAGCCAGACAGCAACTGCTGAAGGCCCAACATGGACACGAGTGTGTTTCCCAAAGTGTCACAGGGGATAGTACCCAACAGCTACCCCCAAGGGCACGGAACATTGGCAGGCGGGGCTGGGGGGGAGCGTGGACGTCTATGCAGGGACCCCTACCCCAGAACCTGCACCATAGGCAGCCGCCTACCTGCACACTGGATGGCCTGAGACTGCGCACCACCAGCTCCACCAGCAGAAGGGCATGTCAGCATGGTGGCTGAGGGATACTGGTAGTGGAGGGGGCAGTGGCAGCTGGCCAGAGCAGACCGTGGCCTAGCCCTGTGTAGGTGGGTGCCATGCACTTCAACAGACAGGCCCTGTCTGACCAACAGTCATGGTATCACCAGGGAATGCACCATCTCTGTGATAACATGGTGGTGCAGTGCACAAAACCAGTGTATTCAGAAGCAGAAGGTCACAGGTTCAAGTCCCAGCTGTGGTTTCCGCCAACCCAGTCCTCATATTTTACCCACTACTATAACGTGCTAATACAGACAGAACCTTTCTTGCAGATGACGTAAACATGCCCAAAACACCTACATTTTACCCTACAGAGCACAGATACCATAAACATGCACATTACCTAGAGCAGAGCCTCCCAAAGGCAGTCCTGGTGGGCCAAACACCATTCCGGTTCCATGCTGCCTCTGATAAAGATGCCTGTGCTGCATTTCTATGTGCCACCCCCATGGTATGCAGATGTATCTCCTGAATATTCATGAGGGACAGCATGAAAACCTGAACAGTGTTTGGCACCGCAGGACTGGAGTTGGGAACCTCTGCCGTAAAGCAGCAGCCAATAGGGGCAGACACACCCGCACCCACAGGCCCCATTATCCAAAGCCTCCTGGAGAGGCAGGACTTTGGGCTCTGCGTGCATCTCCCAATACTAGCACTTGCATACTTTAGTAATGCCACCCTAAACCTGGGAATATGGTACACATCTATCAAAAGGTTGCTATGATTACTGGCAGATAGCAATTCCTAGGTTAAGTACAATTTTCTGAGTGAGCTGCATCATAGCAACCTTTCTGATGTCTGTGGAGTGTGCTACAGGTCTTGTGTCTGACAGTGTTTACCAACCTGGGGAGTGACTCCTACAGTATTGCGTACCATAGCCATGCCTGCACTGTGCCCAGGACTGGTGTGGTGGCCTGGGCTGCCCAACACCTCTATAGTTGCACAATGCTGGCATAGGTGTGGGGAGTGTGTGTCTGTCTATCCAGTGTGTGGTGGCTGCCAACACCCTCCACAGCCCACACTGCTAGCACTGTTACCAGTATTGGCCTGCCAATGTGCATAATGAGGAGCAAGGTACCGTGGGAATAGCCTGGATAGGGTGGCCTGGCCTGGCCGCATCTGCCCAGAGCATAGGGCAATGGCTCGGACATTGTAGTGCCCGGTACCACCTGCACGGACAGAGTGGCCACAGCATGTCCTGCTGGGAGGTCACTCTCACCCTGACTGAGCAGTGATCACGGCATGGCTAGGTTCCCCCATAGTACTGAATAGTATTTCTCTCATGTGATATTTATGGGTTCTCTTTTGGGGCCCGATCACTGACTTATCTGCTTGGTGTGTATGCTGACCTCCCAGTTTTGGGTACACGCATCTCCTCCACGACCATGCATTATGGACTAGCTAGCAGACTGTTTGCAGCTAGTATGTGTGTTGCTGGAATACCTTGCAGGGTGCAGCGGCTGGAGGCTTGCTGCTGGAGAATGTCAGATTGGGGGGGGGGGCAGCTGTGCGTTTTGTCACACTTCACCACCCTCCGATATACATAGGCGGTTGCCTAGGAGGGGTTGGCAGGCGAGACAGGAGAAGAATACATATTTTTAACCTTATAAGTGCTGCAGCCTGGTATCCGTTGTAGTTGTGGACCAAGTAAGTACAGCGAAGGCTTGAATGGGATAACAATAACTTTTATTGTTGCACAGGAGTTTTTACTGAACTACTTCCCCAAACACAGACATAAGATGGGGCTACTAGATTGTGTCAAATAAAAGTCCAAGGATCTCCTGATACTTCTCAGGTACTAGATTAAAGCAAAACATACAGCTTTTCAAACTTCTTCCAGCTTCAAATACCACTGCAGCTTTCCATACATAAGCCTTACTTTCAGGTACAAGCTTCAATAAAGGAAAACTTCCCTGCGTTGCATTTTTACTCTTCCAGCTTTCAATTACAACAGCTGTTTCCCCACATAGGCATTGCTTTCAGGTACATGCTCTAAATAAAGGAAAACTTCACAGCGTTGTACTCCTCTTCACAGCTGCTTAATTAGGCTTGAGTTTCCACACAGGCAGAACGCTGCCTTTCTCCGTGTAAAACTCAGGTTAGAATAGTTAGGCTTTCTCAGCACTTCTACAGGATACATTTATACAGCTTTCACTCCCTTTGACAAAACCCACAGTCCATATCTGAACCACTGCTATCACTTAGAGGTGCTTCAGTTTGCAGTTCCTCCAGCTCAGGATCTGATACGTCCTTATGACCAGGTTTAATGGAGTCTACAGATTGCCACTGCTTAATCAGTGCTCTAAGCTGCTTCCGTTTGTTATCCTTAAAACTCCTAGGCACTTGCAAGGATTCCAAATCACCAGCACCTTTTAAAACATCATAAAAAGGGCTCACCTTCCTTCTGGTCTGCCTAGTATATGCTTTCTGGTTGAGAGGCAAATATTTATCTTGATACTGCTTTACCAGCTCCCTTAAAACAGCGTGCTCTTCAGGGTCTGACTCTAGCCCTTGGCTGTGATGCCTGCAATTAGTAATTTGCTTAGTGGCACCTGGGTTATACTCTGAGCTAGAACTCCTGTCACGTTCTCTGTAGTGGGAAAACATTTGCAGTCTTTTGACTGGGACTTTCTCTCTGCCCAACCTCTCCTCTGTAATTATGGCTTCAAGAGAAGGTTCCAGAGAACTACTCCTGTCTTTTCTAGGCAAGGTATCTAACCTTTTCCCCTGAGGTTTGAAATAGTTTCTGACCTGTTTCTGTTTGCTGTGCGGCTCAAGGTAGTTCCTTTCTGGAAGCTTTTTCAGACACCTCTCCTGAGACCTGGCTGTCTCTCTGCAGTCTGGCCAGCAACTCCCCAAGCACCTTGTGCTAACCGGATACCGGTTGCTCTTGGCTTTGCTTCTCCTGGTCCCCAGATCTCTCCCTGGATCTGACTCTCTTGGACCTTCCTGGAACTGCTCTCCCTCCAAGGCTGAATCCAACTCCAATGCTGAGTCTCTTCCGGATTCTCCTCCACCCTTGGATGCCAGCTCTCCCTTGGCTGTTTGCTCTCTCTTGGCTGCCTTTTCTCCCTTGAGGGCTCCTTCTCCTCCTTCCCCCTGACTAACAGTTGCTTCCTGGTTATGTAAACAGGGCTGCCCTATCAGGTGTGACTCCGCCCCTTTTCCTCCCATGTCAGCTCCCTGAGTTTGTCTGGAGCTCGGGTGTGGCTCTCTTTCTGCTTTCTTGTGCAGAGAAGCTTTCAGGGCTGGATCCTTAACCCTTTCCTGACCTGTTTTACTGACAGCTTCTGAGGACAAAAAGTGTTTTAAACCCCTATTTTTAGGTTCTGCAGCCTCTGCCTTGTCACATAACCCCCCATTTAAGATATTCCGGGCTGACTGGACCTGTCCAGAACAGCACGGAATTTTACTCTGGTGACTGTAGCTAGCGAAACGATCACTCTTTATGGCTAACCGAGCTAAAGCTACTCGCTCGTGCCACGGCCGTAAAACATTTACATGGAAATTTTGTTGTTTCCCCTTCCTAGTCTCTACGGTGTATGTGGCTGGCCCCACCTGTTTGATGACCCGACAGGGTCCTTTCCAGGCACTCTCAAATTTAGGGCTATGACCGGGCACCATTACAATGACCTTTTCTCTGATGTCTAAGTGACGCGGTCGGGTACGACGGTCATAATATTTTTTTTGACGCCCCTGACTGGTGGTCATATTTTCCTCCACTACCTGAGACGTGCGCTGCAACCGCCCCCTTAAGTCCTTTAAGAACTGGGGTATCTCTACCTCATCCGTAGTGGGTTCTACCCATTGGTCCCGCAAGATATCTAATACGCCTCTGGGTGCCCGCCCATACAGAAGCTCATATGGGGAGACGCCTAAGGAAACCTGCTTCCTTTCCCGACAGGCGTACAATATGAAGGGGAGCATCATATCCCACTCAGCCATTTCTCCCTCCAGGCTTTTCCTCAACATTCTTTTGATGGTCTGGTTTTGCCGTTCAACCAGACCATTGGTCTGAGGATGGTAGGCTGCCGTTTTGATATGCTTAATGCCAAAGGCATCCCAGACCTGTGCCAGATAGCGAGACAGAAAATTAGTACCCCGGTCTGTTAAAATTTCCCGTGGGAACCCTATCTCACAAAAAAGCTTCAACAATTCTGTGGCAATAGTGCGTGCCGATGTATTCCTTAGGGGAACTGCCCAGGGGAATCGCGTGGCATGAGCCACTATAACTAAAATGTACTGAAATCCCCTGGGAGTCCGAATTAAGGGTCCGACCATATCCATTGCTAATCGCTCAATTGGACAAGAAATACGGGGTATAGGCATCAGAGGCACTTTCCCTGGTAAGGAGGGAGTAACCTTCTGACATAAGGGGCACGCTTCACAAAATTTCGGGGTTTCCCTGAAAACCCCGGGCCAAAAAAAACGATTCAAAATTTGGTCTAACGTGCCTTGGGCTCCTTTGTGTCCCCCTAGCGGATGGTCGTGAGCCAACCTCAAGACCAAATTTTTAAACGTATTGGGCACCACTAATTGCCTCTGGGTATTACCGGAACGGGGGTCTAAGCTTACTCTGTATAACACATTCCCCTCCACGTAAAAATGGGGCAATGATCCTGCTCCCTTATTTACATTGTTAAAGGCATGGGTCAGGGCTGGATCCTGCCTTTGTTCCTCGGGAAACGAAGGGAATTTGGCCACCAATTCGGCCGAAGCCCATGGTAATTCCTGTCCTGCTGTTAGCTCTCTTCGGTTTTGGGCCCTGCGATGCTTCCCCCCGCGTGTTTCCCCCTTCTTAGCTTTCCTACGCTCCCTAGGAGGAGTCACCAACCCGCTGTGTGAGGGTAACCCTACCATGGGGTCATTAGCGAGATCCGGGTCCGCCTGACCGGCCTTACTTTGAGCTCGCATGGACACTAGGCCCAACCCGGATCCCTCCCGCCTTACAGGTTCCTTTCCTATCCTTGTAGGGTTAGGGACTTTGGCTTCTGCGGTGGCGGCTAGTCCTTTAACTAGGCCTTTCTTAAATTGAGGCCAATCCCTACCTAAAACTATGGAATGCGGTAACCTAGGTACCACTGCTACTGAGATGTCTTTTCTCAAACCTAGCCCTTCCACAGTTACCGGGTGCAAAGGATATGACGATGACGCGCCATGCACACAACGAATTCTTATTTTGTTCTCAGGCTGCCTTACAGAATTCCCACCCTGAGCTTCTATCTCCTTCCATAGGGCTTTAGAGACCATTGACTGGTCGGCGCCCAAATCTAAAAGGGCTTCGACCTGGATATTGTTGACCCGAACTGTTAGTAAAAATCCCTCCCCAACCTCCTTGGACTGGGTGGTTACTAACACCAGCTTATCCCTGCAATTCTTCCTCAAATGACCCTTCCGTCCACATGCAAAGCATTTGCGCTCCTCCCAACCAGGTTTTGGTAAGGGCTTCTTAGACATATACTCCCCCACCCTTAACCTCTCCTTCACTCCTGGCATTCTCAAGACTGCTGCATCAGAAAGACCCATCCTCTTCTGACCAATGGCTTTGGCCTCTAAGAAGCGGTCAGCCAGCGAGATGGCCTCTCTCGTGTTCCTACAGTCTTGTAGAATTAGGAAGGACTATATTTCCCCTGGTAATGCTTCTACGAATTGCTCTAACACAATGTCATCCAATATCGTGTCAATGCTCTTTCCCTCTGGAGATAGCCACTTGTATACCAAGGTTCTGACTCGATGGCATAAGGCCTGTGGTGTTTCGCCCGGGGTTAACTTGCACCCTCGCAAAAGGCGGCGATATACCACTGGAGTTAGGCCTAATCTTTCCCTAATGGTTTTGACCACTGCCTCATATTTGTTGGCCTGGTCATTAGGCATAGCCCGGTAAGCTGCGAGAGCCTCTCCCGTTAGCGATGTTGCTAGCCTAATGACCCACTGTTCTTTCGGCCAAGCGCTCATGAGCGCAATGCGTTCGAAAACCTCTAGGTAATCGTCAACATTCTCATCTTTTGACATTTGGCCTAATGAGAATATACCCTGGCCTACTGTTCCCAGTCCTGCTACAGCTCCTAATGAACTGGACACAGTCTTTAGCACTTCCGCTGCTTGCTTTTGTTCACCCATCCATGATCCCAGCAGATCCAACAGCGGCTGTTGTTGCGCACGAAGCATCTCTGCCGTCCTCTCCTGGGCTTGCGCCGACATCACCTGCTGCTGCTGAAATCTTTCCGCGACCCAGCTCATTAGCTGTGCTGGCTCCATCCTGATGTATACTGCAAGGAAACAAAAAGCAACACCAAGTGCGATACACACACAATTGCACCCTCCTCAGCTTCCAGTCCAACCCTGCAATCTTACCACCCCCTTGCAGCAGTATCCAAGCTAACCCCTCTTAGCTACTGGTTACCTGCCACCAGTGGAGTGTCTCGCTCATCAGCACTGCGGTATCCCTGGTACAGGTACTCCGTTCCGCCTCCGCCGATATTCCACTCCGAGATGCAGTCTTGCAGACCTGGTAAGCTCTTCCTAGGTACCTTTTTGTGTTAAAAATTTTTTTTTCCAAAACTTCCAAGAATGTTCCTTCTTCAGAACTTTATTGGCAACGTCAGTAAGCGACTCTCTTCTGTGTGAGGCCGTAGTTTAAAAATATCCGAAGAACTACGCCAGTTTCTCCTCTTTGTCACACTTCACCACCTTCCGATATACATAGGCGGTTGCATAGGAGGGGTTGGCAGGCGAGACAGAAGAAGAATACATATTTTTAACCTTATAAGTGCTGCAGCCTGGTATCCGTTGTAGTTGTGGACCAAGTAAGTACAGCGAAGGCTTGAATGGGATAACAATAACTTTTATTGTTGCACAGGAGTTTTTACTGAACTACTTCCCCAAACACAGACATAAGATGGGGCTACTAGATTGTGTCAAATAAAAGTCCAAGGATCTCCTGATACTTCTCAGGTACTAGATTAAAGCAAAACATACAGCTTTTCAAACTTCTTCCAGCTTCAAATACCACTGCAGCTTTCCATGCATAAGCCTTACTTTCAGGTACAAGCTTCAATAAAGGAAAACTTCCCTGCGTTGCATTTTTACTCTTCCAGCTTTCAATTACAACAGCTGTTTCCCCACATAGGCATTGCTTTCAGGTACATGCTCTAAATAAAGGAAAACTTCACAGCGTTGTACTCCTCTTCACAGCTGCTTAATTAGGCTTGAGTTTCCACACAGGCAGAACGCTGCCTTTCTCCGTGTAAAACTCAGGTTAGAACAGTTAGGCTTTCTCAGCACTTCTACAGGATACATTTATACAGCTTTCACTCCCTTTGACAAAACCCACAGTCCATATCTGAACCACTGCTATCACTTAGAGGTGCTTCAGTTTGCAGTTCCTCCAGCTCAGGATCTGATACGTCCTTATGACCAGGGTTAATGGAGTCTACAGATTGCCACTGCTTAATCAGTGCTCTAAGCTGCTTCCGTTTGTTATCCTTAAAACTCCTAGGCACTTGCAAGGATTCCAAATCACCAGCACCTTTTAAAACATCATAAAAAGGGCTCACCTTCCTTCTGGTCTGCCTAGTATATGCTTTCTGGTTGAGAGGCAAATATTTATCTTGATACTGCTTTACCAGCTCCCTTAAAACAGCGTGCTCTTCAGGGTCTGACTCTAGCCCTTGGCTGTGATGCCTGCAATTAGTAATTTGCTTAGTGGCACCTGGGTTATACTCTGAGCTAGAACTCCTGTCACGTTCTCTGTAGTGGGAAAACGTTTGCAGTCTTTTGACTGGGACTTTCTCTCTGCCCAACCTCTCCTCTGTAATTATGGCTTCAAGAGAAGGTTCCAGAGAACTACTCCTGTCTCTTCTAGGCAAGGTATCTAACCTTTTCCCCTGAGGTTTGAAATAGTTTCTGACCTGTTTCTGTTTGCTGTGCGGCTCAAGGTAGTTCCTTCCTGGAAGCTTTTTCAGACACCTCTCCTGAGACCTGGCTGTCTCTCTGCAGTCTGGCCAGCAACTCCCCAAGCACCTTGTGCTAACCGGATACCGGTTGCTCTTGGCTTTGCTTCTCCTGGTCCCCAGATCTCTCCCTGGATCTGACTCTCTTGGACCTTCCTGGAACTGCTCTCCCTCCAAGGCTGAATCCAACTCCAATGCTGAGTCTCTTCCGGATTCTCCTCCACCCTTGGATGCCAGCTCTCCCTTGGCTGCTTGCTCTCTCTTGGCTGCCTTTTCTCCCTTGAGGGCTCCTTCTCCTCCTTCCCCCTAACAGTTGCTTCCTGGTTATGTGAACAGGGCTGCCCTATCAGGTGTGACTCTGCCCCTTTTCCTCCCACATCAGCTCCCTGAGTTTGTCTGGAGCTCGGGTGTGGCTCTCTTTCTGCTTTCTTGTGCAGAGAAGCTTTCAGGGCTGGATCCTTAACCCTTTCCTGACCTGTTTTACTGATAGCTTCTGAGGACAAAAAGTGTTTTCAACCCCTATTTTTAGGTTCTGCAGCCTCTGCCTTGTCACAGTTTCCAGGCCTTCTGTCTGCTACTGCTTTATGGATGTGTACAGCTCTGCATTGCCTGCCCTGTAGGGTGTTTGATCCCTAGCAGGACTGGGGTGATGGTCCCCTCTACTGCCACCATTGCAGGGGGGTAGAAAGTGGATCTGTTGGCGGGAGATCCTGTCCCCCACTCTGAGCCCCAGAGGGTGCGTTGGGTGGTGGTATGTAATCTCCCTGTGGGTCCCAACACCCCCATTCACTTACATCATGTGACCATGGCACCCACACAGGGTATGCACTTTTCTGGGTGCATCATAGTCCATAAGGGCTAGATGTGACATACAGATGAACACAGGCATATCCTAGGGGTGTTTGCAAGCACTACCTATCACACATTGGCACTGATGGGGACCTGCAGCATAGCCTATCTCAGCAAAGCCAGGTGCTGTGAGAATGGTGCTGGGCACCATACCTCTCCCTCAGGGTGAGCACAGGACCCGCACACTGTGACGGTCTGTAGCTACTCTGTGCCACTAACACACACCGTCGGCACCCCCTACCAGGCTGAGGTGCTGTGGGGTGCATACCCCATCTTGTAATCATCTGTAGACTGCTGATTTACATGTGCTGTGCATCCTGGGTACGGATGGGTTGACCCTCTCCTGGTAACCACAGCAGAATGTGGGTGTGGTGCCATGCAGTCCTCCTGTAGCCAGCCAGGTGTTTATTAGCAGCTCTAGCCCACTGGTTACTTCACTGCCTGTGGAGCCAGAGGTCATGGGTTCAAAACCCACAGTGGGGTTCATCGATAGGGCTGTCTTAGGCATTGTCTATTTTTATTGTATATTAGTGCTGCCAGCAGGCGCCCTATGAAGTGCCTTATAAGGTGCCTTATATGGTGTCCTATAGGGGACATTATAGGGTGCCTTGGCAGACAGCGCACTTTATAATGTGCCCTATGGAGTGCCTTCTAGGGTGCCTTATGTGGCACCTTAGGTTACACCACTGTGTGGGTGTGTTTGCTGGCAGCACTATTAAAGTACAACTAAACCTCCTCACAGCCCAATACTTAACCCTTTCCAGGCCAAGCCCAGAACTTTTGGGATCCAAACTTCTGCCTAAATATTCCTATCAAATGGTATATAATACATGACCATGGCAGAGGGATCGTCACTATTGGAACATATTGAATAAGACGGGTACAATTTTCCTGACATATGCAAACATTAACCCGGCTGCAGAATGTGGATTAAAATATTATAGTAGGCCTTCAAAGGGTTACACATGATGCCTCAGCCAGCCTTATTCATTAGGCACACTGGGGAATCAAACCCATGACCCTTGTACCATCAGTCTGTGTAGTAACCATTGTGCTACAGCTCTGTTTCTGTATTTGGGTGTCTGCGCGCCTTCTTAAGCTTAACGCGCAGTAACGCACCCTGTAACGATCGTTGCTGCGCGGCGCCTTATAACGCGCGTTATCGGTAACGATGTACCGCCCATGTCCTTTTTTGGCATTTCTTCCACTAACGCGGCTCCTAACGCGAATCACACTAATGCAGTTTAGTAAACATACCCGTTAGGGTATTGAAGAATTTCTAATTCATCTGCTCTGGGTAACTTTTCTGGAGTCACCGTGATTGCAAGACCTTGAGCTACATCATGTATGAAATCCTGTAAGGACATGTCCTCTGGAGGAGACATTCTGTGTTGAGGAGAAGGAGATAGATCCTCTGGAAGGATTGCTCTAGTACCAGCAGAGTCATCAGAGTCATCGGAATCGGAGGCTTCGAAATATCTCTGTGCCGGGTGTTTCTGCAACACTCAGTACTGGGGTACCACTCGAAGTCGGTATCGGGGTGTCTCGGTACCGGCCCCTCGATACCTGAGATAGACTCAAGGCTCAGCATGGGGGGCAGCATACCTGCCGAGGCAGGTGCACTCGGTACCGGCACCGATGTCAGTACCGATACCTGTGGAACAGATTGTAGCGGTCTTAGTGGTACCAAAGCTGCTAAGAGAGCCGCTAGACTGCGTTCTATAGCGAGGATTCTCTGATCCATTGCTCCTGCTGATGCCTGGGTGTCGGTACCTGTGGAAACGGCCACGATCCTAGAACATGGCACCAGTAGTTCTGCAGAGGTTGAAGCCTCTGGAACATTCTGGAGCCCCATTAATGCTTTGGAGACCGAGACCTCCCGCCGGGGCTGTTTTGCCGGTGAACTTTCCTTGAGGGCAACACCAGTGGCACCTCGATACTTAGAAGGAGATCTACCCTTTGAGGACCGACCAGTCTTAGAAGACTTAGGTTTAGTTACCTGAGAACCATGGGAGGAAGATGAAGCCCTGGAAGACGTCGATGCAATGGACATCGTATCAGCGGCAAAAAGAGTACAGAGTTTTGCAGCTCTATTCTGCAGGCCCCTCTTGGTCATCTTTCTGCAGGAGAGACATTCCGATGGAGAATGGTCAGGACCTAATCATTTAAGACACCATTCATGGGTGTCGGTGACGGATATGGTACCGCCACATTTAGAACATTTCTTAAAACCACTAGCTGTTTTTTCCATGTTTGAAGAAAAAATGGGCCTAGTGCCCAAAATGACGCCTAACCCCGAGAGGGGAAAGGCTCCTAAAGAAAAGATTTTTAGAAGCTAGGGTTTTCTTTTTAAAGAAGAAAAGAGAACTGGTGGTACCAGTATACCAGTAGGCGTCGAGTGAAGGCAGATGCGACCACAAAAAAAACAAAAGAAGAATTTTTCTGCGCTGACAGCGTATACGTCCTGTCGGCTCCACGGAAAACGAAGAACTAATGGAGGAGAGTTGGAAAGGCGGGAAAGCAGCACGCAGGCGCTGTGGGATGCTCCCAAAAGCTTTCCTATTGGATGCTGGGGAGCATTCCCGCACAGGCTCCGTCGGTACCGACAATACCCATATGTGAAGACTACATTCCTCCTTGTTCCTGGAGATTGTTTATACTGGTCCAATTAAAGGTATCAAACAAAGATTCTAATTTTCTTTAGATCCAACAATGCTAACTAGTACTCCCCAGAGGAAAGAATTTTCAAATCAATCTAGCTGTGCTGCAACAGAATACTGTACCCAGGCTGGTGTATCTAAAACTTACCTTGGTTTGGCCTGCTAAAAGTATAGAAGAGATTGTGCTGCATTGTATATAGTTAGCTGGATTACAAAATAGGCATTCCCAAGGGCATTTTTTGAGTAGGGGAGGAAAATAGCAATGCATGTGACAATTTCAAAAATACATGCACTATTTTACCTCTTTCAGCCATCCACACAAAATACCAGGTGCAAAGTATTCAGGGTAGTTTCTCTTTGAAAATGAGCATAAAGTACATGGGCTGTTTGAAAAATTGCTCTTATAATTTATAACTAGTAATATATTCCAATGGGGAAAGGTTAATTATGTATTTAGTATTATCCTACAAAGGTATAATCATCAGAGATCAACACTTATGTGGCTAGCTTTTCAAAGCAAACGTTCTAGAAACATAACTCTCTGAGGCAAAGCATTGACCATCATTCCCTTACATCAATGAATAATTCTGATACAAGTCTGGCAAATGCAAGAATGCATGAGTTTTGAAAGGAAGAACTGGGTGAATTGTATGAATGCATGAAAGTATTTTTCTCTGAAGAACAAGAAAATAATTTTGTTTGGAAACCTTGAGATTGAGATCACATTCAACATACCCTGGGCTTAAGAGTGAGGTTCATATGGAATATACAAAGCTAATCCATTTAGAGATATTGTCCTGACACAATTAGGAACCATGAAATAAATGTCCACAATCAGTCTCCATCCTTAAACTTTGAAAAGTATTCCAATCAGGGCTTAATTTGTAGACAAAAAAGGAGTAGAAATGTGAAGCCGGGGAGAGGGTGGGCAGGCCAGGGGCTAGATTAGAATATGAACTTGCATGCACTGTCTCTATTGCATGCAAAACTGTTTCATGCATATTCAATGTGGATATCTTAAAAAACAGATTGGCCAGGGGATACACCAGGATTGGCTTGAGAAACACAGCAGTACAAAGTTTTAAGAAAGAGAAATGAAATTACACTTACCTGGTAATTGTAGTTCCTGGAGGGTCCAGTTTAGTCCTCCACATCCGGGTAGTGCACCTCCTCCTGCAGCAAGGAGACTGGACCAATCAACTCTTTAGTAATCTAGCCTGCATCCTGCTGGAACTCCCATCAGCCCTCCAGTGAACTAGTAACAAAGCAGACTCAAAAAAAAGAACAGATTAAAGGAAAAAAAGGTATGTATCAGTATAGAGTACCCCTTAATCAGCTACGTGACCCCCTCCCCAAACGAGAGGGCTCGAACTCCGCACCTTGCTTCTGTCCCCTGCACCTAAAACCGGCAGTCAGAGCAGCAAGCTAATGAACAAACAACGCCAGAGAAAAAAGAAAAAATCAAAGGAACGTAGAGACCCTAGAAAAAACCACCCAGGGCCCTCGTCCGGTGGGATTTTGATCCCCTTTTTGTTTTTTTAAATCGGTTACTCTTATGAGCCGAAAACATACCGACAGCGTCGCACAACGGACTTAGCGCGCCGCCCAAAGTAGTTACAGAAACTTCCGGGCGGGAAGGAGGACTAAACTGGACCCTCCAGGAACTACAATTACCAGGTAAGTGTAATTTCCATTTCCTGAGCGGGTGTCCAGTTTAGTCCTCCACATCCGGGATGTACCAGAGCAGTTAACAACGGGGGGGATCTTGCCACATGGCACGCAAGACCGCCGACCCAAAACAAGTATCCTGAGCCGCCGCCACATCCAAGCGGTAATGTCTACTAAAGGCATGGAGAGAGGACCACGTCGCTGCCCTGCAAATCTCCAATGGCGGGACCAGACAATGCTCCGCCCAAGACGTGGCTTGCGCTCTAGTAGAATGAGCTCGCAGACCCAATGGAACAGCTTTACCCTGCAGAATATACGCCGAAGCGATAGCCTCCTTAATCCATCTAGAAATGGAGGCCTTCGCCGCCGCCTCCCCCTTGCGAGGCCCACCGAAAAGCACAAAGAAGTGATCCGACTTTTGAAAGGATTCGGAAACCTTCAGATACCGACGCAGAATGCGCCGCACATCCAGCCGATGAAGAACGGTGTCGGACTTCTGAGATGATTCTGGGGAAAAAACGGGCAACACCACAGACTGATTGACATGAAAGGGAGAGACCACCTTTGGCAGAAAAGAGGGAACAGTCCGCAATACCACCCGATCACGGAAAAAGGACAAGAAGGGAGCTCTACAAGAAAGCGCCTGAAGTTCCGAAATACGGCGCGCCGAGCAAATGGCAACGAGAAAGACCGCCTTCAGCGTCAAGTCTTTAACCGAGGCATGGCGGAGGGGTTCAAATGGCTCCCGAACCAAAGCCTGCAGCACCAGGTTCAAATCCCAAGGTGGCAAAGTCACCCTGCGCGACGGACGCAACCGAAACACAGCTTTTAGAAAACGTCGAATGTCCACATGCGCCGCAAGAGGGACATCCTGAATCTTGCCCCATAGCACGCCAGGGCCGCTACCTGTACCTTCAGAGAACTCGCGGCAAGCCCCTTGTCAAACCCATCTTGCAGAAAACTAAGAATGACCGCCACCGACGAAGACGCAGCCCGGACGCCATGTCGGGAACACCAATCCTCAAAAATTCGCCAAACTCGAACATACGTAAGGGATGTAGAAGCTTTCCTAACCCGAAGCAGGGTAGCAATAACCGCCAGGGAATACCCCTTCCTTTTCAACCTAGCCCTTTCAATGGCCATACCGTAAGCGAGAACCGATCCACCTGAGGCATGCGCAGGGGCCCCTGAACCAGCAGATCCACTAAGGGATGAAGCTGCCATGGCACGCCGTCGAGCAGCCGCACCAGATCTGCATACCAAGGACGACAGGGCCAATCCGGCGCCACCAACAAGACCTTTCCGCGGTGAGCTTCGATGCGTTGAACTACTCTTCCGATCAGAGCCCACGGCGGGAAGACATACAGAAGTCTGAACTCGGGCCACGGTTGGATGAGTGCATCGATGCCTTCGGACATGCGCTCTCGCCGCCTGCTGAAAAAGCGATTTGTCTTTGCAGACCGGAAGGTCGCCATGAGATCCATGATGGGCGGACCCCAGCGACGAACTATTTGAGCATATATCTGCGGATGCAACTCCCACTCTCTGGCGTCCACGTGCACCCGGCTCAGAAAATCCTCCATCACATTTTCTGTTCCCGCGATATGCGCTGCCGAAATGGCTAGGAGACGCACCTCCACCTAAGCGAACAGCGCATCCGCCTCTTCTTCCATTGCCATGCTTCCCGTGCCTCCCTGCCGGTTGACGTACACCACCGCCGCCGAGTTGTCTGACAGGACACGAACCGCCCGAGTCCGAACCGACGACTCGAAGGCTTGCAACGCTAGGCGCACAGCGCGCAGCTCGAGACGGTTGATCGACCACAGAGCCTCCTGCGGAGACCACGTCCCTTGCGCGAAACGGCCCAGACAGTGGGCTCCCCAGCCTGCTAGACTCGCATCCGTGAGGACCGGTAACCAAACTGGTTGTTCCAAGGGAGCTCCCGCCCAAAGGGACTGCGGGCACAGCCACCACTGTAGCGCTTTCCGAACCCGGCTCGGACATGGCAATCGGCGATTGAGAGAATCTGACTGATGGGACCAACGACGTAACAGAGCCCGCTGAAGAGGCCGCATATGGAACCTGGCCCACGGAACCACCGCCAGAGTCGACGCCATGGTTCCCAGCAACCGGAGATACCACCATGCCGATGTAGCGGGACTCGCCAAGAAAAACTGCACCAGTTGACGCAACCCTTGTGTGCGGCGATCCGGTAGAGACACCACTCCCGCCGACGTGTCGAAGCAAACTCCCAGATATTCGAGAAGCTGAGTCAGAACCAAGTGACTCTTTTGTACATTGATCACCCAGCCGAGGCTCTGCAGGAGACGCACCACCTTGTCCGTAGCCTGTAAGCTCTCCTCCGCTGACTTCGCTCTTATCAACCAGTCGTCGAGATAGGGGTGGACTAGTACACCTTCCCTTCGCAAGGCCGCCGCCACCACCACCATGACCTTGGTGAAAATGCGAGGAGCTGTGGCCAGGCCGAAAGGCAATGCTTGGAACTGAAAGTGACCCCAGGGAAACGCGAACCGCAGAAACTTTTGATGTGTCGCTCTGATTGGAATATGTAGATAAGCCTCGGTGAGGTCCAGAGAAGTCAAAAACTCCCCCTGCCGCACTGCGACGATGACAGACCTGAGGGTCTCCATGCGAAAATGAGGAACCCGCAGACAGCGATTCACGCCCTTGAAATCCAGAATAGGACGTAAGGACGAGTCCTTCTTTGGCACCATGAAATAAATGGAGTAACGACCGAGACCGCGCTCGCTCTCCGGAACGGGAACGACCGCACCGAGCGCTAAAAGACGCTCCAAAGTAGCTCGAATGGCCAGTTCCTTTCGCCGCCCACTGCTGGGAGACAGAACAAAGGAGTCTCACGGCGGAATGGCAAACTCCAACGCATAACCGTCTCTGACAATTTCCAGGACCCACTGGTCCGTTGTTATGTGGACCCAAGAGGGAAGGAAGTTCCGGAGGCGCCCGCCGATCACTTGGCCTCCCTCCGGGGTCCGCCTCACTTCATTGCGGTTTGCGACTAAAGGAAGAGGCCGAGCCGGAGGAACCTGATGAAAATCCTCTGCCAGCACCTCGGAAACCAAGAAAGGACTGCGATCGAGACGGAAACCTGCCTCGCTGAGAACTCCAAAGGCGGGAAGACCGAAACCTCCTAAAGTCCCGAAATTGACCCCGGACTACAGGTAGACCTCTACCGGACTTAGGCCTGTCCTCCGGCAGCCTCCCTCCTTTAGACTCTCCCAAGTCCTTCACCAACTTATCCAAATCGTCCCCGAACAACAACCTGCCTTTAAAGGGGAGTTTGCTGAGCCGAGATTTGGAAGAAGGGTCGGCTGCCCAGTTGCGCAACCAAAGGGATCTGCGCGCCACCACCAACGAGGCCATACTATTAGCCAACGTCCGGATCAAATCATAATGGACATCCGCCAAATATGCTGAACCAGACTCTAAGCGCGTGACCTCAAGCAACGCTTGTTGATCTAAGAGTGGATTCTGGCGCAACCGTTGAGCCCACCGCAACGAGGCTCTAGCTATCCAGGCTCCACAGATAGAAGCCTGCAACGACAAGGCATTGGTTTCGAATGCTTGTTTCAACAAGCCATCCACTCTCTTATTTTGAATGTCCTTCAAGGCCGCACTGCCCTCCACCGGGATTATGGTCTTCTTGGTCACCGCCGAAACGGCGGCGTCCACCCGAGGCGACTTAAACTTCTCCTTATCCTTGTCTGCTAAAGGATAGAGGTGATGCATGGTCCGGATCCCTTTCAAACCAGAGTCCGGCTGGTCCCACTCAGTTTGAATCATTTGAGCCACAACCCGGTGTACTGGGAACACCACCTGTGAATCCCGAACCGCCTGAATAAGAGGGTCCTCCAAAGCTTCGCCGTCCCCCGGAGGTGGCGCAGCGAGATTGAGTGTCTGAAGAGCCTCCGTGATAAGAGGAACCAATTCCTCCTGACGAAACACCCGAACAATTCTAGCTTGATCCTCAGGGTCCGGAATCTCTCCTTTTTCAAGATCATCCATACTGCCCTCAGGCTCTACCTCCGCATCCATGTCGTGCCCTTCCAAATCCTCGTGAACGAGGTCTAAAGACCGAGGTCTCTTAGCCTGCTTGGAAACCCGTCCGGTCAGCTCTGAACTAGCTGGCGGAGGGGCAGGAGACGAGGACAAGGACTCAGGCCATTTGCCCAACCGCCCCAATTTGAAGGCCTGATGCATAATCAGCACGAAGTCTGGCGAAAAATCCGTAAAGGCAGAAGGAAGGTCCCCTGGTTCTACCGGAATCCCAGACCCCTGATCCTGAGAACCAGACGAAACAGGCGGCAACAGAGGACCGGGAGAAGCATTTCCTTCAGCAGACAATGCAGATTCCAAGGGCTCTGACTAAGAAGTGCCTGCCATCTGTTGATCTATATCACCGGAGACAACAGCACAGCTCCCGCAGAAGCCAGAAGCAGACACTGACCGCCTACGCAAACCGCAGACCACACACTGCGGCTTTGAGGACATGAAGAACAGCCTACAGCCCCGCAGAACGGGAAGGGATAGACTGAGAGAAGCAGCTCGCAGAGAAAAAAGGCCGAGGGCCAATGCAGATATCTGAACACCGGCCGGCACTAGTTCTCTGCGTCGGGCCCTGTAGTTTTTTTTTTTTTTTTGGTTATGTGAGATGCAGAGAAATCAGCAACCTCCCAACCCTTCTTGGGATCCAAAACGCCACCAAACTAGCAAGGCAGGAAGCCTCTAACACTTTTACAGCCAAAAATGCAAAGCTAAAATGGCCGCCGCGGTCGAGCTGCGCTGAAGAAAAAAAGGCACCAAAAACTAAAAAAGAAAGAAAAGAGCCGACGAAACTAACATCCCCTAAAAATCGGAGAGAAGGCACTTACCAGGCAAGTAGCAATACATGAAAGGCCCGCAATGCCGTTCAAACCGAGAACGGGAACGTGCAGAGAGCCCGTTTACTGCAGGGCAGCTGAAGCGCCGGTCCTCAGCCAGACAGCTTATAGCCGTGCCGTGAGAAAAGCAACACCTGCCGAGCCCGGGAGCCCACGGATCCTACCCCTGAACCGTCCTGGGGGAGCGATCACAGTTTGCTGCGCACTCTGAGCTGCCAAAAGAGTACCGGGTGAGAAGAGCAGTGCCGGTTCGGCTCCTCCACCGCGCTTGCCCCTTGTTTTTGTTTTTTTTTAAAGGTACAGGCTGCAAATAGGAAAAAAATAAAGAGAAAGGAACTGAAAATAAAGCAAAGGGATAAATGAAACAGCTAACAAGATTCGAAGTGAGCCTAGCGCCAGGCTCACACCACCTCCTGCTGCAAGGAGACTGGACACACTGGAGGGCTGATGGGAGTTCCAGCAGGATGCAGGCTAGATTACTAAAGAGTTGATTGGTCCAGTCTCCTTGCTGCAGGAGGAGGTGCACTACCCAGGTGTGGAGGACTAAACTGGACACCCGCTCAGGAACATCTTTAAGTTTCAAGCAATGCAAGCAGAGACCAAGAAAATACGGCAGAAAGATAGAGAAGTGGCCCCAATCATATGGCACACCACCAAACTGATTAAAGAGACTTTCCAAGCTAATATGTTGCTTGTACATCTCACATCCTATGAACTCCAGGAAGTCATTTTTATTGGCCCAGGCAGGCACTGAGATGATCATTAGCAGACTTAGACTGAAATCATCTCTAACATATCCCAGTTTAGAAGTAAGTTCATTCCGGTCATGCTACATGCAAAACTAACTGTGGAAATCTTCTTCACATTATGCCACTTATAAATACACAAAATAAATTTAAAGGTCAGTGTGAGTTGAAAAAGACCTCAGATTGTGTCCCTTTCACTTTTTTAGCCATAAGATGCCTCTCTCAGAGCCTTCAATTCTTTGATAGAACTGCTTGTCATGGGTCAAGAAAAAAACCCTCTTTATATCACCTCCCTGTGAAATAACCCCTATTAATATGTTGGGGTCATTTTTTGTGTCTGTTGATCATTATACAAGCACAGTCAACGAGGCCTACATTTTGCCAATTCTACTGCATCAGGAGTGTGTTGCAAGGTTCCACATTAGGAACCACCACCCAGGAAAAAGATTTAGGCGTCATTGTGGATACCATGTTAAAACCCTCGGCCCAGTGTGCAGCGGCGGCCAAGAGAGCAAATAGAATGCTAGGTATGATAAGGAAAGGAATGGAAAATAAAACAAAAGATATTATAATGCCTCTATATCGTTCCATGATGAGACCGTACCTTGAATATTGTGTGCAATTCTGGTCGCCGTATCTTAAAAAGGATATATCGATTTTAGAAAAGGTTCAGAGAAGAGCCACCAAAATGGTAAAGGGGATGGAAGGATACTCCTATGAAGAAAGGCTAAAAAGGTTAGGGCTCTTTAACCTGGAAAAGAGACGGCTGAGGGGAGATATGATAGAAGTCTATAAATTAATGAACGGAGTGGAACGGGTAAACGTAGATCGACTGTTTACGTTATCAGAATATACAAAGACTAGGGGACATGCAATGAAGCTACAGGGTAAACTATTTAAGACTAATAAAAGAAAATATTTTTTCACTCAACGTGTAATCAAACTCTGGAATTTGTTACCGGAGGATGTAGTAAAGGCTGTTAGTGTAGCTGGGTTTAAAAAAGGTTTGGACAAGTTCCTGGAGGAAAGGTCCATAAGCCATTATTAAGAAGTGACTGAAGATATCAATGCTTGACCCAGTACAAGCATTGTGGAACTTGTGTCTCTTGGGGATACTGCTAGGTACATATGACCTAGATTGGCCACTGTTGGAAACAGAATACTGGGCTTGATGGACCCTGGTCTGACCCAGTATGGCATATCTTATGTTCTTATGTTCTTATGTGTTCAGTGATATCATGACATGTGCGTACAATCTACAGCAAATGTGGTTTACCGTCTCTACATGCTACAGCATGCTTGAAAAGCTTGAGAGCATACAGAGATGAATGCTGGACAGAAAACCTCTGAAGTTTTCTGAGTATAGGAGATAAGTAACCCCTGAAGCAAGACCTTTTGCGGGGTAGACTGAAAAAATAGTGCTATGATGGGCATTTGGAAGAATAAAATATATGAACTGAGGGCCCGATATTGAGGTGAGCAGGCTATGTGCTGCGGCGGCACATAGCCTGCCCATCAACCCCCTTAACCCGGATTTTCACTTCCACTCTGGCGGAAGTGAAAATTTGGATAAGTTTGCATGCCCCGGCAGCCACAGAGGCTACACGGGTCGCAGCGATTTTCGTTGCTACCCGCATAGCTTCTGCATTTTAAAGATAGGCGAGGTTTTTTCTCGCCTAACTTTAAGGTGCAGAGGGCTACGCAGGTAGCATCGAATATCGCTGCTACCTGTGTAGCCCCTTTCTCTGTCCCGGAACGCCCCTAACACACCTCAATGCTATGCGGATAGCATCTGGGCGCATCAGGGACTTAGCTGGGATATTTGATGGGCATTACCCGTGTAGGTGCCCTTCGAATATCCCAGATAAGGCCCTTACACAGGTAACTAAGGAAATTACCCATGTAAGGGCCTTCGAATATCAGGCCCTGAATATTTTGGAGTAGGAACAGATATATTAAAACTAGTTTTAATTATGATGTAAATTAAAATGGACATATAGATTTGCTACTGTGTTTGTATCACTATAGTAATTTGTGAGTCCGACAAAAACATTCACTTTATTCCTAAAGGATTACTTGGTTGATGGGATGTGCCAAGCAATCCATTTGGAGAGAATGGCCCCAAGAGAGATAATCAACCTCAGAAGGAGAGCTTGCTCTGCTTCAGAATATTCCTGATTAAGAGTTCATAATGTTACATCTGTACTAACTAACCAACCAACCAGATAGGTACTTACATATATATAATGAAAATATTGAAATCTTTGGCAAAGGCTGATATGAAGAAAGCAGGCATCTTCAGTCACCAGGCACCGAGAGATAAGTTTCAGAACCAGTAAAACAATATTGAGGATACCATACCGAAAGTATAGTGCAAACATGAAACATCTATACAAAGCCGCTTTCAAAATAGAATGTGAAAAACAATTCACTCCTTTGTTAATTTTTTTCAACAGTAATGTAGAAAGGAATTGGAGGTGTGGAAAGAAACATTATTACTTGTCAAAAGTAATCCAGACTTCACAGTGCAATGTCTTTAGCAAGAGCAAAAGCTCTGACAGTCAAAACCAAGCAAACAGCTATATATGTTCACAAACTGTATCAGTAAAGGGCACAAAATCAAATATAGAAAAATATATGTACATACAGCGTAGATACTCACCAGTAACAGGTGTTCTCCGGGGACAGCAGGAATCAGTCCTCACATATGGGTGATGTCTGCACCGATGGAGCCATCTCAGAAGCATCCCCCCAGCTTTCAAAGAAAGACTTTTGGGAGATGCCACCATGCATGCGTGGTCCCCCTTCCCGCCCAAGGGTGCCATCTTGCTCAGTCTCCTTTTTTCCACCGAGCCCTTCAGACATTTGTCTGACTTGTCCCTGGAAAAAGTTGATTTTTCTTTCTGAGTTTCATACTCATCTCCGGTATCGCACCAGTACTCTTCCCACCACCGACCTCGTTGCCTCGGCGTCTAGTTCGGATTTATTTTTGTAGTTTTTGTTCTTTCTTCATCTCGCATCTTCACACCTTTTTTCTCCCACTGGCAGTCCGGAGAGTCTTCGACCTCGCAGGGGTACTTTTTTTCCCCCATGGCTACCGGTGGCTTTAAGAAGTGTGATTGGTGCTCTAAAATTATGTCTTTGACCGACACACACGACTGCTGTCTCCACTGCCTTGGGCCAGACTACGACCCGGCAGCCTGCGGTCTCTGCAAAAGGATGTCCAGTAAGGCCCTCAAGACCCACCAGCAGCACCACAACAAGTTTTTCCCCGAGTCCCCGGTGCCTCCGAAGGCTAGGGCTTAGTCTGAGGCCCTGACATCTCCAGCGGAACCTCCCAAACCTGAGCCTCATTGTGGGTCCTCAGAAAGAGGGTCCCCCTTGAGGGAACCTAGGAAGAAGAAACAATCCTCAAAGGCTGTGTCCTTGGACAGTTCCAACCAGTCGGGTGCTCCCTGGCCCTGGTCACGCAGTCTGAGACGTTTGTCCGAGGCTTTGGAGAGGGAGCAGCCTGCAAAGGTCCCCCAAAAGTATCAGTCCCCAGCCACCATCCTTCGGGGGAGCCGACATCGGGCCCGAGTCCCTGGGTGCCTGCGCTGAAGGCTTCGGAGCTTTTTGGTTTGGAATCCAGAATGGCTGTCCTGGAGGGCAGTTTGTCTGCCTTCATGGACCAGCAGCGGGAGCTGTTGTCCGGCATAACTGGTTCATCCACCCTGACAACCGGGCCCTTGACGTCCAAGATGTTCCCTGGAGGCCGAGGTCGCGATCCGAGTCCCACTCGATGGGACCCCTCTACGGACTACTCCGAGTGGGAGACAGAGGACGAGGAGTCCCCTGAAACTTGTCGTCACCAGGAAGTCCCATCTGACTCTCCCGTCTCGGAGCCTCGACAGCATTCCCCGCCGGAGGATATGGGCTTCCTTGATTTTGTCAAGGATTCCCTACCGAGTTGGTGGAGGACCCTCGGGCGGATGAGTTGGAAATCCTCCAGTATGAGGCTCCTCCGAGTGAATCGCTAACGGTGTCCATTCTTCCCATTCTGGAATGGCTGATGCTCCGGATGTGGGAAACACCGGCTTCAGTACCAGTGGTAAGCAAGCTCGACTCGATGTACCGAGTCAACTGGAGCCCGGACTTCCAAAGGTCACAGCTGCTGCATAACTCCATGGTGGTGCAGTCGGCCATTCGTCGGCTGAAAAGCCAGAAGATGCACTCCTCGGTGCCCCACCGGCAGGGAAGCCCGCACCCTGGACACCCTCGGCAGAAAGTGCTACCAGGGCTCGATGCTTATCGGCCACATCCAGGATTACCAGCTGTACATGGGCATGTACCTGAGAGAGACGTGGCGAAGGAACTCGCCGGGTTCTCAGCTGGTCTCTCCAAGGAAGCCTTGCAGCAGTTCAAGAACCTGGCCAAGGCAGTCCATGAATACTCCAAATTCATGTCTCGAGTGGCCTATAATCAGTTTGAGTTGGCAGCTCGAGTAGCAGCGGTGGGCATCGGTACACGCCACCAAGCTTGGCTACAGTTGTCCGACCTCAAGCAATGGGTCCAGAACAAATTGGTCAATGTCCCCTGCCAAGGACAGAACCTCTTTGTCAAACCCATGACCGACAAGGCTGCTGAGCTGGAGACCGAGTTCACAATGAGGACCAAGGACCAGGCTCTCTAAAAAGGCCGCTGCCCCTCCCCAACGGAAGGGCTCGGGTAAAAAGTCCTTTTACACAAAGAAGGGAGCTGCTTAGAGAAACTACCCACCTTTTCAGGCCTCCCCAGCTACCCAACAGGGTCAGCAGGCCAAGGGACATGGGCATGGCCCTCGTAAGCAGAAGGCTCCAAAACTCCAGGCACTGGCTCCGGCCCAGCAAGGGGGGAGTTTTTGACTCCTTGAGCATAGCCTCTCTGCCCTACGGAGATCAGCAGCCCACAGGAAGATGTCTGGCCCTCTATGCCCAGAGGTTGTTGACCATCACCATCGATTCCTGGGCACCGGGTAGTCAGGGAGGGTTACCACCTGACTCAGACGCCTCCCCCTTACTTTCCGGCAGAGCACCTCAGATCTCCCCTTCACTGGGACCTTCTACTGAAGGAGTTGGTGGGCCTACTCAAGGACAAAGCAGTGGAATCGGTGCCTCACCATCTCAAGGGCAAGGGGTTCTACTCCAAGTACTTCCTCGTCCCAAAAAGGACAGGCGGCCTAAGGTCCATCCTTGACCTGCGAAACCTCAACAAATTCCTGGTGAGAGAGAAGTTCAAGATGCTCTCCCTTGGAACATTGCTGCCATACCTCCAGCAGGGAACTTGGCTATACTCCTTAGACCTCAAGGATGCTTATACTCACATCTTCATCCACCCCCACCACAGGCAGTACCTGAGGTTTGTAGTGGAGGGCAGGCATTTTCAGTACAGGGTGCTCCCCTTCGGCTTGTCCTCGGTTCCAAGAGTACTCACAAAATGCCTGGCAGTCGTGGCAGCCTTCCTCCACCTCCAGGGGGTCTTTGTCTTCCCCTACCTGGACAACTAGCTCATAAAGGGAGGCATGGCCTCAGAGGTGCAGCAGGCCACCATACGCATCATTCAGGTCCTGCAACACTTGGGCTTTGTCATAAACTACCCCAAGTCTCACCTCCTCCTGGCACAATGCCTGGAGTTCATTGGGGCAAAGCTCGACACTCTCTAGTCAAAGGCCTTCTTGCTCAGGGACCGAGCCAATTGTCTCAGGACTCTGGCACGGGACATTCAGTGCAGTCCCTTGGTGCCTGCTTGGTTTCTTCTGCGTCTCCTCAGGTACATGGCCTTCACTGTCCACGTCACCTCAGACCCTCGCCTCCACATGAGGGCAGTGCAGTGGTGTCTCTGGGACTAGTGGTATCAGGCCACAGGTTGCCTCCGAGACAGAGTCTCTGTAACCCGCCAACTAGCGGACTCCCTGGTCTGGTGGCAGTCTCTCCAGCATCTCGAGGCGGCCATGCCTTTTCAGGTCCCAAGCACCTCAAGGCCACAGACGCCTCCCTGCTCGGCTAGGGAGCCCACTGTGGAGAGTTCCACAACCAGGGCAACTGGTGACCAGACAAGAGCACCCAGCAGATCAACCTCCTGGAGCTTCGAGCCATACGCTTAGCCTTGCGAGTTTTCTGTCACCACCTGCGTCACCAGCTGGTGCTGGTCCAGATGGACAACCAGGTGGCGATGTTCTACGTGAACAAACAGGGGGCCACGGGGTCGCATACCATTTGTCAGGAGGCATTGCTCTTCTGCTCGTACTCAATCCAACAGGGTATCCTTCTGCGGGGAGATAAATCACGCCCAGAGAGCTCTTTGATATTGGACAGCAGCTCATTAAAAACACCACCTCAAATAAAACAGAAAATAATTTATGCCCATACGACATGGCTAAATTCCTCCAAGCCAAATTAGGCACAACCACCATCGGAACCACAATGCAAACTCCAAGACCAAACAACAACCCTCTCAACCATATATGGGCCACATTCAACACCATATCAACAGAACAACTTGAATCTATCACCTGAAATCTCAACATTGCGACCTCTCCCCTTGACCCATGCCCAGTCTCATGGTTAAAAATCAGCAAACAAGAGCTCAGCCCAACCCTTCTTAAGATCGTGCAATCTTCCCTATCCCTAGGATATATGTCCAAGAGCCTAAAGAGTGCCTCAATCAGATTATCCTAAAGATTATCCTAAAGAACCCTATACTAGACCCACGATCCCCAGCCTCCTACAGACCCATATCCAGTATCCCCTTCATTGCCAGGTAGCTGCCCGGCAGATGTCCTCAATGGCCAGTGCACGGAGATTGGCTACTGAGGTTGCTATAGCTCACACATTTTGAGCGGTGACATAACCCTCCAAGGAGAGTGCTGCTTGTGCATAAGCAAAAGAAATGCAATTTGCTATCCATCTAGAGTACATTTCGGCACCGGTAGTCCCAGGTGACTAGGATCAAAGGAAATGAATAATTGAGAGGATCTTCTGAGATCTTCAGTTATATCCAAGTAGTAGGCCAGCGCTTGCTTGCCGTCTAAAGTGTGTAGCGCTGCTTCAGCACGAGACGCATGAGATCTAGGGAAGAAAATCGGGAGGATTACAGACTGGTTTAGATGGAAAGGAGAAACCAACTTCAGAAGGAAGTGTGGATGGGTAGGGAGAACCACCTTGTCATGGTGGAACAGAGTATAGCGGGGATCCACCACTAGCGTTTGCAGCTCACTGATGTGGCAAGCTGAAATGAGGGCAATATGGAAGATGACCTTCGAAGATAGGAACTTCAGTGATGTGGTGGTTAAAGGTTCAAAAGGTGGCTTTAGAAGTTGCGCCAGAACCGCATTCAGATCCCAAGCCACCAGAGGTGGCTTAATGAGTGGTTTGGATAGCAGGAGACCCCGCATGAAAAATGCTACTAAGGGGTATAAGGAGATAGGCAGTACAACCACTGGTCTGTGAGAGGCCGTAATGGCACGAAGGTGAACTCTCACTGAGTTAGTTTTGAGACCTGTCAAGAATAAGTGGAGGAGATATAGTAGAAGCGACTCCACTGGGCAAGAAAAGGGGTCCTTTGGGGAGCACCAGAGGGCAAACCTATGCCATTTGAAGGAAAAATCGCCTGGTGGAATCTTTACGAGATGCAAGGAGGACATCCTTGATCGCCTGTGGTAGGTTGAGGAGGGGAAGCTCTAGCCCTTCAGCAGCCAAACTGTCAGGCATAGGGAGTGAAGACTGGGATGGAGGAGCGTCCTGTAGTCCTAAGAGAGGAGGTCAGGTGCGCATCCCAGGTTGAGTGGCTGAGTCTGTGCAAGGCGAAGAAGCAGAGGAAACCATGGTTGATGGGGTCTGAAGGGGACTATAAGAATCATCGAACACATCTAGAGGAGCCATGATGCTTATGCTGGGACTTCTCTCTAGCCTCGGTATCAATCTTCAATGCTGATGCTGAGGATTTGGGAGTGGCCAGAGACTTTGACTTACTTTTGTGTTTGGACTTTGAAGAAACCTGAGACCCATGAGAGGATGATGCTCTCAATAAAGTGGAAGCCACTGAAACCGAGTCAGAGGTGAACAACGATCTATATTGTCTGGATCGGTCCTTGAGGCCTCTCTTTGTCATTTGCTGGCACAAAGGACAAGAATTGGGTTGATGTTCAGGGTCCAAACATTTTAGACATCAGTAATGTTTATCAGTGACTAATATAGCACCGGCACACTTGGCACATTTTTTAAAACCACTAGTTAGCTCTTTCATGCCGTAAAAAAGTTCTCTTCAAGGTTGAAACAAAGGCTATGGAGCCCTAGAGGCCTAATTTGGTGGTGAAAACCATGATGAAAATCAGAGTAAAGAAAAATGAAAACTTGAAAATAAAAAAAGAAAGATTTATCGGGAGTGGTGTCAGATTTGATGGAATCGATGTCGATGGGAAGGCAGAAGCACGATGTCAAACAAAAAAAGAGACGTTTTTCAGCGGTGACAGGAATGATGTGTCCTGCTGGCTCCATGGAAAATGAAGAACTGAGGAGAGGAGTTGGGAAGGTAGGAAGGCAGGCATGCAGGTACAGTGGAGTGCTCCCAAAGGCTTTCCTACTGGACGCTGGGGAGCGCTCCCGTGTGGGCTCAGTTGGTGACATTCACTCATATGTGAAGACTGCATTCCTGCTTGTTCATGGAAATAATCTGTATCTTAGGGCTAATTGTGTCTGTATATTCAATAGCATGAGGTTGTTAACAAAATAGTGTATACAGGCTAAAATCAATTCTCTTTTCCTTCCTAAAAACCTGCATATAAATCAGTCTGTCACATTGTTATCACTGCTGATGTTAGAAGCAGAAGAGCATCTGAGGCCCAGGAGAAGAAATGGAAGAAGAAAATGCCTTGCAGGACAGGGAAAACCAGACTGAACACACACACTTATGATTTCTGAAAGGAGGAGGAGGATGGACATCAGAAGGTACTGTCACATTATTCACAGTCCGGCAGTAGTGTCCATTTGAAGGAAACACTGCCTGCTTTCATTTACTTGCATTCCCCCTGCTGGCGATTTGTTCAGAAGCTTTCCTCTGTAAGCACATGGGCTGCTGATTCCTGCTTGGGAGAACACCCTCATTGAAAGCTTCAGCTAACCTTGTATGCTCTGTTCAGAATCTAGCTTGTTGTTTATTTATTTATTGTTCTGTACATAAGAACATAAGATATGCCATACTGGGTCAGACCAAGGTCCATCAAGCCCAGTATCCTGTTTCCAACAGTGGCCAATCTAGGTCATATGTACCTAGCAGTTTCCCTAAAAGACACAGGTTCCACAATGCTTGTATTGGGTCAAACATTGATATCCTGAGTCCCTTCTTAATAACAGTTTATGGACCTTTTCTCCAGGAACATGTCCAGACCTTTTTTAAACCCAGCTACACTAACAGCCTTTACTACATCCTCCGGTAACAAATTCCAGAGTTTGATTACACATTGAGTGAAAAAATATTTTCTTTTATTATTCTTAAATAGTTTATCCTGTAGCTTCATTGCATGTCCCCTAGTCTTTCTATATTCGAATAACAAACAATCGATCTACGTTTACCTGTTCCACTCCATTCATTAATTTATAGACTTCTATCATATCTCCCCTCAGCCGTCTCTTTTCCAGGTTAATGAGCCCTAACCTTTTTAGCCTTTCTTCATAGGGGTATCCTTTCATCCCCTTTACCATTTTGGTGGCTCTTTTCTGAACCTTTTCTAATAACGCTATATCCTTTTTAAGATACTGCGACCAGAATTGCACACAATATTCAAGGTGCGGTCTCACCATGGAACGATATAGAGGCATTATAATATCCTTTGTTTTATTTTCCATTCCTTTCCTTATGATACCTAGCATTCTATTTGCTCTCTTGGCCGCTGCTGCACACTGGGCTGAGGGTTTTAACATGTTATCCACAATGACACCTAAATCTTTTTCCTGGTGGTGGTTCCTAATGTGGAACCTTGCATCGTGTAACCATATTTTGGTTGTTCTTCCCTAGGTGCATAACTTTGCACTTGTCCACATTACATTTCATCTGCCATTTTGATGCCCAGTCTTCCAATTTAACAAGATCCTCTTGCAATTTTCCACAATCCTCTTGGGTTTTAACAACTTTAAATAGTTTTGTGTCATATGCAAATTTGATAACATCACTCGTTATTCCCTTTTCCAGGTCATTTATGAATATGACAAAAAGCAGCGGACCCAGCACAGATCCCTGGGGTACACCACTATTCACCTTTCTCCATTAGGAAAATTGGCCATTTAGCCCTACCCTCTGCTTTCTATCTTTTAACCAGTTCCTGATCCACAGTAGTACACTGCCCCCCATCTCATGACTCTTTAGTTTTACCAAACGTCTCTGATGAGGGACCTTGTCAAAGGCTTTCTGAAAGTCCAAATACACTATATCAACCGAATCACCTTTGTCTACCTGTTTATTCACACCTTCAAAAAAACATAACAGATTAGTATATACTTCTGTTTTGTCAATGTGTGACCTATCTTCTGTCTGTCCTTTCACCAGCTCCTGCTTATGCAGTGCTGTCTCTTCCCTCTCAACACATTATTACCCATCTCCCATCCTTCACTCCCCCAACCCCCCCCCCCCCTTCCAGGCTTAACACTCTTTCATAGCCTTCCTCTGCTCATTGATGCAATTACTCCGGTGCACCTCAAGCCTCCAGGACTCCTCCCCCCCCCAACATATATCTCCTTGACTTGCATTCTCTTCTCTTACCCTCTCCTATGGCTCCACATCACTTTTTGTTCTTGATGTTAACCTTAATCTTTTCTGCTTGTTCCCTCAGCTCCATGGCTCTATTTCTCATTACCCATTCCTTACTGTCCCCACCTCCCCAACCATTTTGTCTTCAAGCTTATCATCTGCCTTTGAGCTTCATCTTTTTCTTCTTCTCATTCAGCCATCTCCACTCTCACGGAGGGAACCTTACCCTTGCCTCTGTTGTGCTGCCTCCACTCTCCCCTATTCTCTCCTACTCCTTCTCTAGTCTGGAGATGTCAAACTCAACCTGTTCCCCCCCCCACCCTAGACTTTTTATACACTCACAGGGAAGATCAATGCTTAGCCTTAATCTCTAATACTCTACATCTCCTGGCTCTTACTGAAACTTGGTTTCTCCTTGAAGATTCAGCTTCAGTTCCTGCCCTCTGTCATGGAGGCTACCCATTTTCCCATACACCTTGGCTCATTGGCCAAGGTGGCGTTGTTGTGTTTCTACTCCCTGATTTCTGCCAATTCCAGCCCCTCCTTCTGCCTCCATCTAATTAATTTGCTTCCTTTGAAGTTGATGCCATCTGCCTATTTTCTTTACTACCTCTCGAGGTAGCTGTCATGTATCGACCCCCCCCCCCCCCACAACAAGTCCACCTCTCCCTTTCTCACAGACTTTGAATCGTGGTTCACTTCCTTTCTGGATTCGTCTTCCCCTTCCCTTATTCTTGAAGATTTTAACATTCCCGTTGATGACCCTTCTGACCCTTCTGCCTTAAAGCTCCTTTCCCTAACCTCCTCATTCAGCTTCCAGTTGTGCTCTACCACTCCTACTCACAAGAATGGCCACTGCCTTACATAAGAACATAAGATATGCCATACTGGGTCAGACCAAGGTCCATCAAGCCAGTATTCTGTTTCCAACAGTGGCCAATCTAGGTCATATGTACCTAGCAGTTTCCCCAAGGGACACAGGTTCCACAATGCTTGTATTGGTTCAAGCATTGATATCCTGGGTCCCTTCTTAATAACGGTTTATGGACCTTTCCTCCAGGAACTTGTCCAAACCTTTTTAAGCCTTGACCCTATCTTCTCCTCCAACTGCTCACCCTCCAACGTCTCCACCTCAGTTCTGCCCTTATCTGACCATCACCTGCTAACCTTCACTCTTAACCATCCCCCATCTTGGTCTCGCCCGATCTCCACAACATGTTTAGGAATCTTCACACCCTCAACCCTTCAGCACTCTCCACTGCTGTCTTATCACCTCTTTCATCCACTATGTCATTGGAGTGCATTGATGGGGCAGTATCCTCCTATAACACTATACTCTCCTCTGCTCTGGATGCACTTGCTCCTCCCATTCCATGCCCCGTGAGACATACCGTACCTCAACCCTGGCTGTCTTCGACAACCCACTACCTACATTCCTGTGCCTGCTCAGCTGAGTGCCTTTAGCTTAAATCACGTACCTTTGTTGACTACCTGCATTTCAAATTCATGCTAACCTCCTTCCAGTCGACCATAGCATTTGCAAAGCAAGAGTACTATGTCCATCTGACTAACTCTTTCCTCTTATCTGACATTGCTGCCTGGATGTCTCACTGCCATCTGAAACTGAACATGGCCAAAACAGATCCTTATCTTTTCCCCTAAACAGGGAGAGCAGAAGCTGACATCAGAGGCTGTGATCGGGAGCTCCTCCTCATCTCTGGAGCCTGCCAATCAGATCACAATTCCACAGCTTTAAACCGCCACTGCAGGGGTGTGCCTGAGGGCTCTTTGGCATGGCCCATAGGGGTAGGCCCTTGGCGAGAATAAAGAAAGATAACAAAAGTGATAACAATTATTAGAGACCTGATCAATATGGTAGTCGCTCAGATATTAATAACAAACTCCTCTGTGGTAAGAGATCTACCTCTGTATGGAACCTCCCTACTACTGCTGTTTCTTCTTGATTCCCTCTCACTATATTCCCTATCTCTTTTCTATTCTATAGATGATGTTCTTTTCATATAGTCTCTATTTTATACTGTTTTCTCTACCTTTCCTATTATACAATGGCGTTCTTTTCCTCTTTTCTGCAGCATTTTGCTTTTATTGCAAACCGCCCTAATGTCTTGACATGGGCGGTATATCAAGTGTATCAATAAAGATAAACCCACATCTCCCTTTCCTCCCTTCTCTATTTCTTTGGATAAAGAGTAGTTACTCACCTGTAACAGGTATTCTCCAGGAGCAGCAGGAATCAGTCCTTACATATGGGTGTCATCGACGCCGATGAAGCCCCAGCGGAGCATTTCCCCAGCTTTCTATGAAAGCCTTTGGGAATGCAGGCATGCATGCGCGGTTCCCTTCCCGCCTAAAGGTGCCATTTTACCTCAGTCAAATGACATAGCTAAGAACAGCACACAAAAATGAAAAATAAACTATGTAAAACTGCAACTCCCAGGGGAGGAGGGAGGGTTGTGAGGACTGATTCCTGCTGCTCCTGGAGAACACCTGTTACAGGTGAGTAACTACTCTTTCTCCAGGACCAAGCAGGAAGTCAGTCCTCACATATGGGTGACTCCCCAGCTCTGGGCTACCGAGGAACCCAGGCTGAACAAGAGAACTCCCTCTAGTCCCAGCAGCAAAGAAAGGCTTTTCACTGACACAACCTCCACCGGTAGCCCAACAGAGGGCAGGAGTTGCCTAAACCTCAAAGAGATTCCGGAGTACTGCTTGGCCAAAAGCACTGTCCCTACGGGACTCCCTCTCCAGACAGTAGTGGGCCGCAAAGGTCTGGCTTGAAGACCAAGTTGCAGCCTTGCAGATGTCTACCAAGGGCACAGAGCAGAGATGAGCCACTGAGGCAGCCATTGCCCTGACACGGTGGGCCATAACCCGACCCTGCAAAGGGAGGTCAGCCACCTTGTAAGCCCAGGTGATACAGTCAGCCACCCAGATGGACAAGGTACGCTTGGACACAGCTAATCCCTAACTTATTACGGTCAAAGGATACGAAGAGCTGAGTAGCCCTTCTATGCCCCTGCGTACGGTCAAGGTAGAAGGATAAGGCCCTCCTACAGTCCAGGGTATGCAGAACTGCTTCAGCCTGGCTGGCATGAGGCCTAGGGAAGAATGTTGGAAGAACCACCTCCTGGTTGAGGTGGAAAGAGGAAACAACCTTTGGGAGGAACTTTGGATGAGTCCTAAGGACTATCCTGTTCCCATGGAAGCAAGTGTAAGGCCTATCACAGACCAGGGCCTGAAGCTCGCTCACTCGCCTGGCCGAGGTAAGGGCTACTAGGAAGAGTGTCTTACAGGACAGGAAGCGTAGAGGGCAAGTAGCCATCGGCTCAAAAGGTGGGCAAGTCAGCTGCTGCAAGACCACATTCAACTCCCACTCAGGAACAGGACGATGGATTGGAGGCTTGGGCAAAAGTAAGCCCCTGAGAAAGTGGGACACCAAGGGGTGAACCAACAGAGAATGTCCTTCCACCAGTGAGTGGTGAGCTGCTAGAGCTGAGAGGTGGACCCGAACAGAATTGGACTTAAGTCCCTGATTGGACAAGTGCAGTAAGTACTGAAGCACCACTGGTACAGTACAGGAGAAAGGATCCTCTGTACGTAGCTGACACAACACAGAAAACCTTTTCCACTTGAGAGCATAGGTTTTCCTAGTGGACTGTTTCCTAGAGGCTAGGATAACCTCCTCAACCTCCTGAGGTAGGCCCCAGGGAGCCAAAACTACCCTTGCAGCCTCCAGGCCATCAAATTGAGAGCTTTGAGATTGGGGTGCAGAAGGGAACCCTGATCCTGAGAGAGAAGGTCGGGTTGCAACCCCAGAGGCAGTGGGGGATCCACCGCCAGCTGAAGCAGAAGTGGAAACCAAGGCTGTCTCGGCCATCTGGGAGCTACCAGCAGGACTGAGGCCTTGTCCTGAAGGATCTCGAACAGAGTTTGGGCCACCAAGGGCGTGGGAGGAAACGCATACAGGAGGCCCTGAGACCATGGAATCAGAAAAGCATCTGCTGCTATCCGCAGAGGATGCGGTTGCCTGGAGCAGAACTTGGGCAGTTGCTTGTTCAGTGGACGGGCAAACAGATCTATCAAAGGGAGACCCCATTTCAGGAAGATCTTCTGAACTACCAAGGGATGCAGCTGCCACTCGTGGGGCTGCAAAATCCTGCTCAACCTGTCGGCCAGGTAGTTTTCCTGGCCTGGAAGGTACACAGCCCTGAGGAGCATGTTTTGCTTGAGGGCAAATGAACAAAGGTCCTGAGCCTCCCGACAAAGGAGCCTGGACCAAGTCCCGACCTGTTTGTTCACATAAAACATGGCTACCTGGTTGTCTGTCTGAAACAGGACAGACTGATGAGCCAGGGTAGGAGAGCAAACTTTGAGAGCCAAGCGAATAGCCCTGAGTTCTAGGAGATTGATCTGCTATGCAGCCTCCCAAGGAGACCACAGGCCCTGGGTGCACTTGCTCAGACAATGAGCTCCCCAGCCCTGCAGGGAGGCGTCTGTGGTCAGTACCACTGTGTACCCAGGAATTTGAAAGTGCACCCCTTTTAGTAGATTGGGCGGGTGCAGCCACCAGCTGAGGAAGTCCAGAAATGGTCTGGACACCCTTATCCTGTCTCTGAGGTTGCCTGTGGCTTGTGACCACTGATTCCGAAGGCACCACTGTGCAGGCCGCATATGGAGCCTGGCATTGGGGGTTACATGAACTGTCAAAACCATGTGGCCAAGTAGCCTCAAGCAGAGTCTGGCAGAGACCAGTGACCTGCTGAGAAACTGGTTTGCCAAGGCTATCAATCTTTGGCAGCAGAGAGTCCAGCCTTGCTCCTATGAACTCCAAGTTCCAGGAGGGGAGCAACGTGGACTTTGCGAAGTTTATTACAAACCCCAGGCTTTGAAGAAGAGCAATAGTTCTGAGGGTGGCTTGTCTGGCCTCCTGGCACGTCTGACCCCTGATGAGCCAGTCGTCCAGATAGGGGAAGACAAAGATTCCCTGATTTCTCAGGTAGGCCGCCACCACTGCCAGGCATTTGGTAAAGACCCTGGGAGCGGAGGTGAGGCCAAAAGGCAGTACTCTGTACTGATAATGGTTTCCTCCCACAATGAACCTGAGGTACTTTCTGTGGTCTAGATGAATGAGGATGTGAGTGTACGCATCCTTTAGATCTAAGGAGCATAGCCAATCTCCCTGCTGGAGGTAGGGCAGAAGTGTTCCAAGAGTAAGCATCTTGAACTTTTCCTTCTCTAGGAACTTGTTGAGGTTCCTGAGGTCCAGAATAGGTCGAAGGCCACCGGTTCTTTTGGGCACCAGGAAATAGAATCCGTGACCTTGCAAGTGGGGAGGCACAGGCTCCCCCGCCCTGTCCACCAACAGACCTTGAAGCTCTTGAAGGAGAAGGTCTGTGTGCAGGGGAGGCCTTGGAGGCTCCCCTGGAAAGTATGGCGGAGGAAGTTGGTGAAAATGCAGTGCATAGCCCCTGTGGATTATGTTCAACACCCAACTATCCCCAGTGATGTGGGGCCACTGGTGGGCAAAGAGGGCGAGGCGACCTCCTGTGCAGGGTTGGGAGAGCAGGGACTGAGAGGCTATGCTCAAGGAGTCAAAAACCCCCACCCTGCTGAGTGGGAGCAGGGGCCGGAGGCTTGGGGGTCCTCTGCCTGCGGGGCCCATATCCCTGCCCCTTGGCCTGCTGACCCTGGGGTGCAGCTTGGGCAGCCTGATACTGAGGGTACTGTTTGTAGGCAGTGCCCTTCCTCGGGTAAAAGGGCTTCTTATCCGAGGCCTTCTTCTTGTGAGAAGGGGCAGAGGTCTTTCTAGACAGCCTTGTCCTTGTAAGGTGCTCAGTCTCGAGCTGTGCGGCCTTCTTAGCCATGGGCTTGCCAAAAAGGTTCTCACCTCGGCAAGGGACATCGACCAACTTGTCCTGAACCCATGGCTCGAGGTCCGATGACTGCAGCCATGTCTGGCGTCGAGCCGCGATGCCGGCTGCCGCAACTCGAGCCAAAGCCTCAAAGCCATCATAGGCGGCGCAGGACATAAACTTCGAGCAGTCCCGAATCCCCGAGGACAAGGACTTGAATCTCTGCAAGGGCTCCCCGGAGAGACCAGCGAAGAACCCGGCCAACTCCTTGGCCAGGTCACGCAAGTACATGCCCATGTACAGCTGGTAAGACTGGACACGGCAAGCAAGCATCGATCCCTGAAAGCATTTTCTGCCAACACCATCGAGGTTCCGGGCCTCCCTGCCGGGGGGCACCGCAGAGTGCATCTTCTGACTTTTCAGGCGATGCATGGCCGATTCCACCACCATGGAATGGTGTGGTAGCTGCGCCTTCTGAAAGCCAGGGCTCTTCCGGAGTCGATAGATCGAATCGACCCGCTTGCTTAGAACCGGCACCGAAGCCGGTGCCTCCCACATCCGGAAGAGGAGCCGTTCCAGCATCGGAGGAACCGGGACAGTAAAGGCCTCCTTGGGAGGAGAGTCGTACTGCAGGGCCTCGAGCTCCTCGGCTCGAGGCTCCTCCACGGGGTCCGCCGGGATAGCCAACGCGGTGGCCATATCCCGGACAAACTCCGAGAACCGGGTATCCTCCGGAGGGGATCTACTCCGGGGCTCAGACTGCGGTGAGTCCGACGGGACGCACCGAGTCTTGAATGTGTCGGGGGACTCCTCATCCTCCGTCTCCCAGGCGGACTCGTCTGACGAGGAGTCAGGATCCGACCCCACGGGTCCCTGGAGCACCTGCCCCGACGCCGGAGGAACCAGCGTCGACGCCCTCGGTCCCGAACGGGAGGTCGAGGGAGACCGCGACCGAGGTCGACCTCGAGCCATCATGGATTCGAGTATCGGCTCGGTCTCTGGGGTTGACTTCGATGTCGATGTCCCGGTGGTCAGGGCAGATGCGCCAGACAGGCTGGCCATCAGTGCCCTCTGCTGCTCCATGAAGGCAGACAGTCTGCACTCCAAGGCTGTCATCCTGAGACTCAGCTCGGGAGACGCAGCAGCCACCGACTCAGATGTCGGCTCTCTGGGAGGAGAGTCCTCGAGGACTACGGGGCTTACGTGTCCAGCAGACTCCGGCTCCACGCGAGGAACTTTGGCAGGCTTCTCCTGTTCCACGGGCCCGGGGCGACGGTCGGGGGTCTTAGACCTGGCCCTCGAGGAGCCAGGGATCTCCTCCTCCGACGCCCTCACGAGCCGCTTCTTCCTCTTGCGCTCCCGGTCGGGGGACCCCCTGTCCGAGGAGCCCCGATGGCGCTTGGGATCCGAATTCCGAGATGTCGAGGCCTCAGACGAGGTCCGGGCCCGGCCGGAGGCTGAGTCGGCGAAAAGCCTTTCTTTCTGCTGCTGGTGACTTCGCAGTGCCTTGGAAGACATCTTCCCACATGGTCCACATATCTTAGGGTCATGATCAGGACCGAGGCACCGAAGGCAGCAGTCGTGTGTGTCGGTGAGAGACATCAACTTCTTACACCGATCACACTTTTTAAAACCGCTGGAAGCCATCGGGGAAAAAAGAGTCCCCGCGAGGTCAAAGGACTGGCCTTCCAGGGAAAAAGCAAAAAAGGGCGCGAACGCCAGCCACGAAGGGCAAAAACCGAAAAAGAAGAATCGGGCTCGATACTGGTGTACCGAACCCGGCGGGAGGGGAACCGGCGTCGAACCGGGAAGAAAGAATAGCGAGAATCGCCGAAAAAATCTAACTTTTATCCGGGATGACAGGACACACGTCCGGTGGGCTTCTCAGAAAAAGTGAGACTGAGGTAAGATGGCACCTTTAGGCGGGAAGGGAACCGTGCATGCGTGCCTGCATTCCCAAAGGCTTTCATAGAAAGCGGGGGAAATGCTCCGCTGGGGCTTCATCGGCGTCAATGACACCCATATGTGAGTACTGACTTCCTGCTTGGTCCTGGAGAATACTACTTTCTTCCCTGTTTCCTCAGCTCACAACCTTGGGGTCATCTTTGACTCTATTCTCCCTTTCTCTGCACATATCCAACAGATAGCTAAAACCTGTCACTTCTTTCTCTATAACATTGGCAAAATTCGTCCCTTCCTTTCTACACACACTACTAAGACACTTATTCACTCTTTAGTCACTTCCCTTCTAGACTATTGTAACCTTCTCCTTGCTGGTCTCCCTCTGAATCATCTCTTCCCCTTCAATCTGTTCAAAACTCAGCTGCGCAGTTAATCTTCCGCCAGCCTTATCATGCTCATATAACCTCTGTTCTCAAGTCGCTTCACTGGCTCCCTATCCATTTCTGTATCCAGTTCAAGCTTATCTTACTGACCTATAAATGCACTCAATCTGCTGCTCCTCACTACCTTTCTTCTCTTATCTCTCCCTACACCCCTCCTCAGGTGCTATGCTCTTCTGGCAGATCCCTTCTATCTGTGCCCTTCTATTCTACTGCCAACTCCAGACTTTGATCCATCCACCTTGCTGCTCCTTACGCCTGGAACAAACTATCTGAGTCTGTGCTTCAGGCTTCATCTTTGGCCCTTTTCAAATCCAGGATAAAAACTCACCTCTTTGAGTCTGCTTTTGGATCCTGATCCATTGTCTCCCATGAGTTTCCATGCTACTCTCCTAGATGTGGGTTTGTCCTCAACTGTTGTGCTGTCTGGCTTGACTAGATTGTATGCTCTGATGAGCAGGGACCGTCTTTTACATGGGTCTGTACTGCGCTGTGTATGCCTTGTAGTGCTATACAAATACAAGTAGCAGTGGTAGTAGCTGAAGGAGCATTCCACAGTCCCTCTTGGAAGGGGGTCCTCTAGAATGGTAAGTTTCCATTTCGGAGGCATATGGGATGAAAGGTATAGCCGAAAGAGGGTGGGCTTGAGTCCTTTAGTGAGACATAGCATAAGGAGATAGGTCTTGCAGGATGGAAGGAGAATCAAGCCTTTCCTGGGGGTGGTAGGCTTGAATATTCTTGTGGAAAATAGGTGGAGGGAGGATGCAGAGATGCCCCAGAGAGTATGGACTTGAATCTTATTACTGGGGGCTTGAAAGAGGGTGAAGAGATGTCCATATGGAGTTGGTTGAACTATAAGAGGGAGGAAAAAAAGCCCTGTTCCTTGCTAGCCTACCTTATCACTTTGGACCAGTTAACATGGAGGATTTTCACAGTTTGGAGATGCTAAGCATTCATGCTGAAATTGTTCATTGTTTCTCCCATTGGTTTCAATGGAAATAACATTTCAAAAAAAGGCAGAACAAAAAAAAATGTAATGGCACAAACCTAAGGGCAAAATGACACAAGTGAATATGTTTTTTAGTGTGTTGGCCCATTAGTGGAGTGAGAAGTAGCCCAATGGTTAGAGCACTGGCTTCGTAACCAAGAGATCAGGATTAGATTCTCATTAGCACTCCTTGTGGCCTTGCACAAGTCATTTAACCCTCTATTGCCTTGGAAGAAAGGCCTGGCAATCTACTTCTGGTTACACTACCAAAAAAACCCAGGACCTGCTAAGTCACCAGGAGTCAGCATTGACTCGAAGGCACATACTGCATTTTTAAGGCCCATTAAGAGTTGGTTTGCAATGATGCTAGACAGTATGCATTTCACCAGGAGAAAAAAAGTATAGCTACTCACCTGTTACAGCTGTTCTCTAAGGACAGCAATAATCAGTCCTCACATATGGGTGACGTCGGTGCCAAAGGAGCTTGCAGTCTGCTGCAGATAGAAGGACAGGGCACTCTTACAATCCAGAGTATGGAGAATTCTCTGCCTTACTGGCATGAGGCCTCAGGAAGAAGGTGGGGAGCAAAACCTCCTGACTGAAGTGGAAGGGGGATACCACCTTTGGCTGAAACTTGGGGTGTGTGCAAAGCACCACACTGTTCATGTAGAACCTCATGTAGGGAGGCTGTGCTATCAGAGCCTGAACTTTGCTGACCCTGTGAGCCGACGTACGTGCCACGAGAAAAGAGATCTTCTAGGAGAGGTACCACAAGTGGCAAGTAGTCAGGGGCTCAAATGATGGCTTAGTGAGCTGCAAAAACACCACATTGAGATCCCACTCTGCCGCAGGAGGACGGATGGGAGGCTTGGACAACATGAGGCCCTGCAGGAAATGTGAAACAAGGGGCTGAGCCGAGAGGGGCTTGCCCTCAACGGAGTAGTGGTTGCCTGCAATGGCGCTCAGGTGCACTCTGACTGAGTTGGATGGAGTAGGCACCAAGCAGGAGAATGGGTTTACCCACCTCTCGGCACACCACACCACAAATTGGTGCCACTTAAAGGCATATGTCCTGCTTTTGGAGGTCTTGCGGGAGGCCAAAAGGACCTCCTCCATGTCTCATGGGAGGTTGAAGGGGGCTAGAGCTACCCTTTCATCAGTAAAGCCATGAGCAACAGGGACCCCAGGTTGGGGTACAGGAGAGAGCTTTCCTCCTGTGAAAGTAGTCCTAGAGTGTGGCTCAGGAATTGGAGATGCTGCCGCCCGGTAGGGAATCTGTGGGAACCAGGGCTGCCTGGGCCACCGGAGGGTTTTCAGTATGTGATGCCCTGTCATGCTGGACCTTGAAGAGGGTCTTGGCAATCAGCGGTGTCAGTGGGAATGCTTTTGTAAAGCAGGCCTTCTGTCCACGGAATGAGGAACATGTCCGCCGCCACCAGGGATGGGTGAGGCTGGCGGGACCAGAAGTGGGGCAACTGCATGTTGTCTGGGCTGGCGAACAGGTCCATTAGAAGGAAGTACAAGAGTCAGAATAGTGAGGAGGCTACTCTGGGTTCCAGGTGCCATTCGTGCAGATGTAGGACTCTGCTCAACCTGTCCACCAGGACACTGTCCTGGCCCAGGAGGTAGACCGCCCACAGGAGCATCTTGTTGTGTGCCACATATGAGCAAAGGGCTACCGCCTCCTGGCAGAGGGAATATGACGCCGTACACCCTTGCTTGTTGATATAGAACACTGACTTGACTGTCCATCTGGACCAGCACCGACTGGTGCCTCAACCTGTGGCAGAAGGCGCGGAGGGCCAAAAATATCGCCCGGAGCTCCATAAGGTTGATCTGCAACTGGCATTCCATCTGTGACCAACTGCTGTTGGTAAAGTGGTCCTCGCAATGAGCTCCCCATCCCAGTAGCGAGGCATCCGTTGTAGGGACCTTCTGGGGGGGCAGGTGCCTGGAAGGGCATCCCAGCCTGATGTGGCGGGGAAGCTGCCACCAGTGGAGAGAGGTCACCAGCTGGTGGGTCACTCTTATCCAATCTTGAAGCCTGCCCGTGGCTTGTGTCCACTGCGAGGCACCACTGAGCTGCTCTCATGAATAGGCGGGCATAAGGGGTCACGTGGACTATGGAGGCCATGTGGTCCAGAAGACAGAAGAGGCGAGTGGGCACCAACTGGCGGTGCTGCACCTCTGCGGCTAGCACCCTGAGGCATTCTGCCCTCTCCAAAGGGAGGAAGGCCTTGGCTTGGAAGCTATCTAACTGTGTCCCTATGAACTCCAGGCACTGAGCTGGTGGGACTTGGAGTAATTGATGACAAACCCCAGAAGCTGCAGGATGAGAGTGGTGCGCTCGGTGGCGTGGTGCACCTCTGCAACTGTGCCTCCCTTATCATCCAGTCGTCCAGGTAGGGAAAGACGAAGGCCCCTTGGAGGCAAAGATGGGCTGCAACCACTGCCAGGCACCTGGTGAAGACCCTTGCCGATAAGGCCAGCCCGAAGGGTAGCACCCTGTATTGCAGTGACTGCTGCAGGAATCAGTCCTCACATATGGGTGATGTTGGCACAGATGGAGCCTGCGCAGAGCATTTCCCCAGATTTCAAAGAAAGCCTTAGGGAATTCCACCACGCATGCGTGGTTTCCTTCCCACCCAAGGGTGCCATCTTATTCAGTAGGGTACCTAGGGCGCCATAGCTAAAGCCTCTCCAAAAAGATGGCAAAAATGAAGAGCAACTCCAAGGGGAGGAGGGAGGGCTATGAGGACTGATTCCTGCTGTCCCAACACCTGTTACAGGTGATTAACTATGCTTTTTCCACAGGCCTCGATGGGGAACCCCTCCAGCAGTTCAAGTCAGGTGAGTAACTACGCTTTCTCCAGGAACAAGCAGGAAGTCAGTCCTCATATATGGGACTCCCAAGCTACAGCCTATTGAGGACCTGTAGGAAAAAGAAAAATACAACGGCGGAGCCGTGAGCAGTCACCAGTGAACCCAAAGGCAGCCTGAGGACCCCGAGTCCATGGATTTTTATTTATTTATTTTATTTATTTAACAGTATTTCTAAACCGCCTTATCATAATAATCAAGGTGGTATCACAGCAAACAATCTGGTAGTGTGAGTGTGTTATACATGCAGTGAGGGTGAAAATTTAGTTGAGTGCGTGTTGCATTGTGTGCTAGATTTGTTTGAGCTATGTACAATGTGGGCTATATACAGTGGTGCTAAAAACGTTTTATATACATACAGTGTTAGGCGGTAACACGTGCTGTTATACAGTCACTTAGGTTATGTGATGTGTCCATAGTGTTCTATGAACAGCATGGTTTTCAGCTGTTTTCTAAAGTCTTTGAGGTCTGTAGTTGCCCTCAAATCGTCCGGTAGTTTGTTCCATATTGTTGGAGCAGCCATGGAGAGTGCTCTGTCTGTTGTGTCCTTGCGTGTGTGTTTGTATTCACTTGGGGTGCTGACTCGGTTGTGTGTTTGTTTTCTTCTAGGACATGTGCTGGTGTCTGGTTGTATGAGGGTGTGCAGGCTGTTGGCTGATGTGTGCTGTTTTATCTTAAATAGGTTTCTGATAGTTTTGTATCTGATGCGTGCACCGATTGGAAGCCAGTGTAAGTCCTTTAAGGTAGGTGTGATGTGCTCCTGTCTTGCAGTTCCGGATATGATTCGTGCTGCGGTGTTTTGTGCCAGTTGGAGTGGTTTGATGGCTTCTTTCGGTAGTCCAAGGTATATCGGATTGCAGAAGTCCAGTAGTGGGGTTATCAGTGCTTGACAGACGGTACGGAAGTGTTCTGGGGTGAGGAGTGGTTTCAGTCTCCTGATGATTCGCATTTTGTAGTATGCTTTTTGGATTGTTTTGTCTATGTGTGGCTTGAGATTGAGTTGATTGTCCAGAGTAACCCCGAGGTATCTCACTTCTGACCTTATTGGTATGGTAGTGTTTTGTATCTGTATATTTGGTGGGTGTATGAAGCTTTGGTTCCGAGTGATGATTAAAGCTTCAGTCTTGTTGTAGTTTATTGCGAGGTTGTTGTTTTGACACCAACTGGTCATTTGGGTAAGGCAGTCTGTTATCTTAGAGAAGTCCGGGTTGTCGATTGATATCGGGGTGTATATCATGATGGATAGCCACGCTCCCAGGTTGGAGGGCAGGAGTACGGCCTGGCTGAAGATGCTGTCCCGGCGGGACTCTCTCTCCAGGCAGTAGTGCACCGCGAAGGTATAAGCGGAGGACCAGGTGGCGGCTCGGCAGACGTCCGCCAGCAGAACTGAGCGCAGGTTAGCGACCAACGTTGTCATCGCTCGGACATTGTGTGTTGTGACTCTGCGGTCCACTGGAAGCCCAGCCTGAACCTGGGCAAAAGTGATACAGTCCGCCACCCAGATGGACAGGGTTTGCTTGGTGACCGCCAGCCCCAGGCAGCTGGGGTCATAGGAGACCAAGAGCTGCCAAGATCTGCGGTGGTCCAGAGTCCACTGTAGGTAGAAAGAAAGAGCCCTCTTACAGTCCAGCGTATGGAGAATCGCCGACGCCCAGTCAACATGGGGCTTCAGGAAAAAGGTGGGCAGCACTATCTCCTGGTTGAGATGGAAGTCCAAGATGACCTTCGGGAGGAACTTGGGGTGAGTACTGTGATGGGGCCCGTATGGTAGAGCCCTTTTAAACCCTGTTACAGGCGGTTGCCTAGGGTTGTTGAAGTTTACTCTGCTCTTGATATAAAAACAGAGTCTTATGGTCAAGTGGTAAGGAAAAATTAAGTATGGGTTTTATTCCCCTTCCCGAATAGACATTCTTCAAGGAACAAAAATACAAACACAGCAATGAAAAATGGTAACAGAAAACTTCTTTCCTTTGTTATCTTCACAAAGCTCTTCTTTTCAAAAGGTCAACATAAAGAAGTGTGGTCACTTTTACAACATATAGTACAATCCATTGGCATGGGGTCTGAAGGGTGGCTGTTATCTTCCCATAACATCCCTTCAGTTTCACTCCCAAAACCGTCTGAATCATCCTCTTCAGATGTGCTAAAATCTGGCACAGCCTCCTGTGATAGTTCACTATCGCTTCCTGCAAAAGTTCCTTTAATCCCAGGATTATATCTGCCTGGCCTGAGGAATGCTTTCTGCTTGCTTTCCTCACGGAGTGAGAGTTCTGGATACCTTTCACTTATAACATTATATTCAGGGCCACGCCCTTTGCAACAGTCATAGCTTTTAAACCTTTCTTCAAAAGTATAAGGCTCCCACCTTTTTATCTTGGTGCTAGCATTAGCTCTTGGGTTGTAGTGGACTCTCCCCCCAGCTTTTCGGTCAAGCTGTGAGTTAACAAACTCTGTATCAGCTTCCCAGCTGTTTCTTAGTTTACAGCCATGTTTGAAGTTCCCTTCACCCGGTAAACTCCCTCTGGGCTGACCTGTGCTTACTGGCTGCACATACCGTCCTCCTGAGCTGCGGGCCCCTCCTGGCTTCTCTCCAGGTCTGCTTTCTGTAGCATAGCTTTTCCCAGCACTGCTCCTTCCAACCCTTCTCTCACGAGCACTGGTTCCTGGATTGCAGCTTCCTTTCCCAGCACTCCTCTGCTGTTCCTGCTCCTGTCTCCATCTCTCCTCCTCTCTCTCTGACTAAAACTCTCCCTTATATGGTTCCTTGCCCTGCACGTTACGTGAGAGTTAGAATACAGGTGCTCCTGATGAGCTTTTGGCTTTGCTTGCACTAACAGCCTTTTCTGCTCAGCTGTTTCTCTGTGCCTTGTGTCTTTTCCTACAGCTGAATCTGAGGTAAGCTCTTCACTTTCCTGAATTTCCATAGGCTCTATATTACCCACTGCATCACAGTATGCAGAACCACCCTGTTCCCGTAGAACCTCATGTACGGTGCCTCAGTCATCAGAGCCTGGAGCTCGCTGACTCTCCGGGCGGAGGTGAGGGCCACCATGAAGGCCACCTTCCATGACAGTGCCGCAGTGAGCAGGTAGCCATGGGCTCAAAAGGCGGCCTGGTCAGTTGCGTGAGGATCACATTGAGGTCCCACTCTGCCAGGGGAGGGCGGGTGGGGGGCTTAGAGAGAAGCAGGTTCCGCATGATGCGGGAGACGAGCGGTTGCCCTGAGAGGGGTTTACCCTTGATGTGATGGTGGTTCGCTGAGATGGCACTCAGGTGAACCCTAACCGAGTTAGATTTAAGTCCAACCTGCGAGAAGTGGAGTATTTATTTATTTTATTTATTTAAACTTATTTCTATACCGCCTTATCCTGCAATCAAGGCGGTCTGAACAGCAAACAGTCAATAAGATACAGGGTATAGTGTGTACATGCAGTGAGTAGTGTATGCGTGTGAGTGTGTCTGGACGTTGATTCTTGTGGTGCTATTTACAGCGTGCGCTATTTACAATGCTATGGGTATCAGTTCCTTGCTTAATTACAATTATAGTGACATGTGGGGGGAATTGAGGTGTCTGTTGCATGGTTTAAGTAATGTCACCATAGTGTTCTATGAAGAGGGTTGTCTTCAGTAGCTTCCTGAACGCCTTAAGTTCTGTTGTTGAATGCAGTTCGTCGGGGAGGGCGTTCCAGATTGTTGGTGCTGCCTTTGATAAGGCTCGGTTTTCGATGTCCTTGCATAACCTGTTGATATCTTTAGGTGTGTTGACACGGTTGGATGTGCCTCTTCTTCTCGGTCTTGTGCTGTTGTCTGGTTGGATGAGTGGGTGTAGGCTGAAAGCTGATGATTGATGTTTGATTTTGAAAATGTTTATGATTGTCTTGTATCTAATGCGGGCACTGATAGGCAGCCAGTGGAGCTCTTTTAGGGTGGGTGTGATGTGTTCTTGTCTTGTGGTGCCAGCAATTATGCGTGCTGCAGTGTTTTGTGCCAGCTGCAATGGTCTTAGTGTCTGTTTTGTTAGACCTAGATAGATTGGGTTGCAGAAGTCTAGGATTGGGGTTATTAGTGCTTGACAAACTGTGCGGAAGTGTTCCTGAGTGAGGAGGGGCTTGAGGCGTCGTACTAGTCTCATCCTGTGGTATGCATTTTTGGTGGTTCTGCTGATGTGGGACTGAAGGTTAAGTTCTTTGTCCATTGTCACTCCGAGGTATTTCACTTCTGATTGTATGGGTATGGTTGTGGTACCTATCTTGATGTTGCGGGGGGAGGGGGATGAAGTCGGAGTTTTGTGTGATGAGGTGTTCATATGTGTGAGACAGTCTGTTATCTTGGTGTGGTCTGGGTTGTCGAGGGTGAATGGTGTGTATATCATTATGTCGTCCCCATAGATTGTGTATTTTATCCCGTGCTCTTTTATGATGTTGCATATTGCTTGGATGTAGATGTTGAATAAGAGAGCTGATAGTGCGGATCCTTGGGGTACTTTTATGAGTCGGGATGTGTTGGGCCCAATCTTGACCTGTATCTGTCTGTCCGTTAGGTAAGAGTGGAACCACCTCAGTGTGGCTCTGTGTAGTCCGATGTTCTGTAGTCTTGCTAGTAGTGTTCCGTGGTCGACTGTGTCAAACGCTGATGATAGGTCAATGAAGATCATGAGTATCCCATTCTTGCTGTTGTCTATGAGGTGTAGTATGTCGTTAAAGAGGTATAGCAGGAGTGTTTCAACTCCATGGTTGGGGCGGAAACCGTGTTGGTTGTGGTCGAGTTGTGCGTGGTTGTCGATGTGGTCTTGTAGTTGATGTTGTACCACTTTCTCAATAATCTTAGCCAGTAGGGGGATGCTTGTGATGGGTCTGTAGGCTGCTGGGTTGTTTTTGTCGAGTGCTGATTTCTTCGGGATTGGTCTTATTGTGGCAAGTTTTAGCTGGTCTGGCATGATACCTTGTGTTAGAGAACTTTTCACCATGTTGTGTATGGTGTGGATGAAGTTTGACTTTGTCGTTTTGATCCATGTGACTGGGCATGGGTCTGTTGGGGCCGTGCTTGTGTTGAGGGCGGTGATGATGTGTGAGAGCTGCTCTGTGGATGGGTTGCTGAATTTGTCCCAAGTTTTTCTTGGGGTGGTGGTTGGTTTGGTGCTTGTGTTAGTATTCCTTCGTGGAGCTGAGTGGAATTTGTCTTGGATGTGGTCTGCGAATGTTTGTGGGTCTATTTGCACTTCGCTGTCGGATTTGTTCTCCTTGGTGAGTGTTTTCACAATTTCGAAGAGCTTTCTCGGTTTGTTGTTTGATTTGAGTATGAGGTTGGTGTGGTATTCTCTCTTTGTTTGGTTGATGAGATCGTTGTACTCTTTTTGTTTTGCTAAGTATAAAGTCTGTTTGTTGGGAGACTTGGTGTGTCTCCAATGCCGTTCTAACTTCCTGAGTTCTCTTTTTTTGATCCGTATGGTTTTTGAGTACCAGGGTGTGTGATGTGCCCTAGTGCGGTGATCTTTCTTGGGTCTGTGTTCGGTGGCTTTGGAGGCTGCATTGATGATGCTGTTCCATTTTCTGATTTGATCGTCTAAATCCTCTTCTGTATTCAGGTGCGGAATCGTGTCCTTGAGAAATTGGTCCTTGTTGAAGCTTTTAAATCTTCTTTGTGCTGTTGGTTTGTCTAAGTTTTTGTCATGGTTTTGTCCTTGTGGCATGACCTTTGTTTTGATTATGTGATGGTCTGACCATGGGACGGGGGTGACATCTGGTGTAGATATGTTACCATTGTCCGTTAGAAAATTGGGTGCGAATATGAGGTCTGGTGATGATCCGTGTTTCTGTGTTGGTGTGTTGATCATTTGGGTGTATTGTAAGGATCCCATAGGTTGTAGGAAGGCTTTTGAGTCCTTTGTGTTGGAGGATTTTAGGTTGAAGTCTCCTAGTAATAGCAGGGGTTTGTTGCTGGTGTTGAAGGCACAGACCTCCTCTAGAGTGGATGGCTAGTTCATCTGGTGGTACATTCGGGGCTCTGTAGGTGAGGCAAAGTGCCATCCATTTGTTTTCCACAGTGATGGTGTTGCATTGGTTGGTGTTTGATGAGCTTCGTGACTTGAATCTCAGGCTGTTCCTTGCGAGGATCAGGACCCCTCCTCCTCTTCGTTGTGTGCGTGGGCATTTGAATGCTGTGTATGTGGTTGGTACTAGCTGATTAAGTAGCAGATTATCGGTGGGGGTGAGCCATGTTTCAGTAATGCACAGTATGTCGGGTTGATGCTCTTCTATGTGGTCTGCTATTGTGTTAATTTTGTTTCTTATGGATCTGGCATTGATGAGCTCGATTGTGATCGTAGTCGGGGTGCTTAGTTGAATCTGCGCTTTGTTTGGGTTTGTTTGTGTGTTGGGTTTGTGTCTGTTTTGCCTCCTGTGCTTGGGGGTCTTGATTGTGTTCCAGTGTGTCTACTGTAGGTGTGTGAAGAGTTGTGCTGGATGCCATGGAGTGCTTGTTAGTAGGGTGTGGTTGGTTGCCTGGTGTGGTAAGAGATGGGTGAGGAGGAGGCTGATGGGCAGAATCCATGTTGTTTACATTCTTATGCAGTCAGAGTTTGGTAGATGTTGCACTTACTTTGCTCTGCTGGTGTTGTCTTTCTTGTCTTCGATGTCTGAGTTTGGTTGCTGCTTGTGGCTCTTGCAGGAGTAGCAGGTAGGGCAGGAAAACGGGTCCGCTCAGAGCTCCGAGCACCACACCGAGAACCGGCGCCACTCGAGTCCTTTCATGAAGCCAAAAGAATGTCCTCGATCTCCATAGGGAGATGGAAGGGTACTAGGGCAACCTGCTCAGCCACTAGGTTGTGAGAAATAGAGACCTCAAATCGGGGTGAAGGAGCAGACCCTCCTCTCTGCATCAGCAGCCCCGGCGAGTTTCTGAGAGGAACCAGGAGCTTTTTCAAGAGATGGAGTAGCAGAGGGAACCACAGTTGCCTGGGCCACCTCGGAGCCATGAGAATCACTGTGGCCCCCTCCCATTGGACCTTGAGGAGGGTCCAATCTATGAGCAGCATGGGGGGGAAGGCATACAGCAGGCTGGTTGTCCACAAAAAAAGGAAGGCATCAGGAGCCACCCTGCCTGGGTGTGAGAGGGGGCTGCAGGACTGGTAAAGAAGTCCAGGTCTGGAGTCCCCCAACACTGGAAGAGCTGCTGCGCTGTCTGAGGACACAGGCGCTACTCGTGTGGCTGAAGGAGTCTGCTTAGCTGGTCAGCCAAAGCGTTGTCCTCGCTCAGGAGATAGGTGGCTCGGAGGGTCATGCCCTGGCTCAACACAAAGGAGCACAGGGCCACCGTCTCCAGGCAGAGGCTGTAAGAGCCGGTACCCCTCTGTTTGTTCACGTACAACATCGTGACCTGGTTGTCCGTCTGGACAAGCACCACTCGGTGCTGCAGGTGGTGCCTGAAAGCCCTGAGTGTGAGGAAGATGGCTCGGAGCTCCAGTAGTTTGGTCTGCTGTCGGGTCTCCTTGAGGGATCAAGTCCCTTGCGTGTGCAGTTCCTCGTAGTGGGCCCCCCAGCCCACCAGGGAGGCGTCCGTCATCAAGACCACTTGGTTTGTTGGGGCCTGGAAAGGCATGCCTCGAAGCAGGTTCCATGCATCCCACCACCAGCCTAGGTAGTTCGCCAAGCAGAATGTGACAGAGATGTGGTCTTGGAGTCGGACAATCACTTGGGTCCACTGTGCATGGAGGCACCACTGTGCCGCCCGCATGTTGAAGTGGGCATTGAGCATGACATAGACCCTAGAGGCCATGTGGCCGAGAATGCAAAGCATTGACTGAATCGAGACTGCGCTGCAGTGTTGCACATCAGAGGCCAGGGACATGAGGCAGTCTGCTCTGTCCTGGGGAAGTAAGGCCATGGCCCACAGAGTGTCCAAGCGAGCCCCAATGAACTCCAGGGATTGTACCAGAACGAGGTGGGATTTTGGGTAGTTTACCACGAATCCCAGGTGCTCTAGAAGGCGAATGGTGCGGTCCTTGGCCTGCCGAGTCTTGGAGGCCATGCCCCCTGTGATGAGCCAGTTATCTAGAGAAGGTGCCCTGCAGCCGGAGGTGGGCCACTGCCACGACCAAGCATTTTGTGAAGACTTGAGGGGCGGATGCAAGGCCTAAGGGAAGCACTCTGTACTGGTTCCCCTGTACCATGAAGTGGAGGCACTTTCTGTGTTTGGGATGGACGAGGATGTGAGTGTAAGCATCCCTTAGATCCAAGGAGCATAGCCAATCGCCTTGCTGGAGGTAGGGCAGCAGTGTGCCAAGGGAGAACATCTTGAACTTGTACCCCACCAGGAATATGTTTAGGTTCCTCAGGTCAAGGATGGGCTGGAGGCCTCCTGTTCTTCTTGGGACGAAGAAGTACCAGGAGTAAACCCCCGTCCCTTGAGGTACGGTGGGATTGGTTCCACTGCCCTGTCCTCGATGAGGCCTGTGAGCTACTGAGTCAGGAGGGCCTGGTACAGGGGGAGCCACCTTGGCTCTCGGGGGCAGTACGGAGGGGGAGTTGATCCAGATGGAGGAGATAGCACTCCCACATGACCTGGAGAACCCAGGCATTGGTGATGATGAATTCCCACTGGGGAGTGAAGTGGACCAGATGCCCCCCGACTGACAGCTGGCCCGCCAGTGGATGAGAGCCTATGCCGATGGCGTCAAAACCCTGAGGCCAGCTGGGCCAGTGTCGGAGGTTGGTTCTTAGGACCCTTTGGCTTGCAAGGGCCCTGGGCCCCACTTTTGCCCTGGTCGCCCTGAGCCGGGGTCGACACCAGTGGGTAGGGTGGGTAGCCTCTATATGGGAGCCCCTTCCTGTGGAAGAAAGACTTTTTGCCTTGTTGTTTCTTCCTGGGGAGGGAGAAGATTTTCCGGGAGAGGCGAGTATGGGTCACGTACTCTGTCTCAATCTCCATCTCCGCTGCCTTGTCCTCCATGGGCTTGCCAAACAGCTGCTCACCGAGGCAAGGGATATCAAACAGTTTCTCCTGGACCCACTGTTCCAGGTCCAAGGACTGGAGCTAGGCCTGCCGGAATCACTGCAGCGGCCCAGGGAGTCCTCGAGATCGAGGTCCCTGTGAAGGTGTGTGCCAGCAGGGCCTGGCATCAGCATCTGCTGAGCAGTGAGGAACACAGAATCGCTTCATTCCAAGGCCAGCATTCGGGCCTCCCACTCAGGAGTCCATGCAATACTAATGCCAAGGTGACTGGGTCTGGTGTCGAGGAAGAGAGGGGGTCCGTGCTGGGAAGTCTCCTTATCGGTTCGAGGTACCTTTCTGGGCTGCTTCTTCTCCGACTCTTGAGTCTGCCGAGGGGGGCTGAGAGACCAGACGCGTGACCTCTCACGCTTGTCTGGCACTAACGACAGAGTCCTCGTGGCCTCCTTCTTCCACTCACATTCTGGAGAACCCCTGGTCGGAGTGCCGTCGGGCCCATGGAGGAGCCTTAGGAGACTCCAGGAGTTGCGGGGACATAGAGTGGGAGGTTACCTGGGAAACCGGGGCTGCCTTGCGGAAGAGATCATCCAGCTTCTGCTTACGACTCTGGATGGCCGTAGAGGACATCTTCTTGCAGAGGGAGCATAGCTCTGGGTCATGGTCAGCTCCAAGGCACCTAAAACTACAGTCATGGGTGTCTGTGAGCGACAGGTTTTTAGAGCATCTATCACATTTTTTGAAACCGGAGGCCATTGGGGCAAAAAGGACCCCTGCAAGGTCGAAGATCCGCAACACGGCCAGCGGTTAAAAAGGGCGGGAAGCGCGGGAAGACGAAAAATAAAGGAAAAGAGAATCCTGAGACCGAGAGCCAAAGCAGTGGTGCTCGAGATGGTGGGAAGAGGACCGGCGAAGGCCAGAAAGAACAAAAAACAGAGTAAGAATTGAGAAAACTGAGCAAGTTGGCACTCTTGGGCGGGAAGGGGACCACGCATGCGTGGTGGCATTCCCAAAGGTTTTCTTTGAAAGCTGGGGGAATGCGCTGCACGGGCTCCGTCGGTGCCGATGTCACCCATATGTGAGGACTGACTCCCCGCTTGTTCCTGGAGAAACTGGTGAGCTCCCTCGCCAGTTCCTTGAGGTACATGCCGATGTACAACTAATAGGATTTGACTCAGCAAGCTAGGATCAAGCCCTAGAAGCATTTTTGGCTGAGGGTGTCCAGGGGCACCAAGGAGCGAATCTTTTGGCTCTTGAATTGCCGCATGGCCGACTCGACAACCAATGAATTATGCGGGAGCTGGGTCTTTTGTAACCCCGGGCTTCAGCGGACTCGGTGCATGGAGTCAAGCCTCTGCTCACTATAGGCACACACAACTGTTTCTCCCACATGTGGAGGAGGAGAAGCTGAGGATCGGAGGGGTGGGCTCCATGAGGGCCTCCTTCAGAGGGGAATTGTATTGGAGGATCTCAAATTCCTCTGTGCAGGGGTTCCCCTCCACCTCAGTCTCAAACACAAGCAACTTTGACATGTCCCGCACAAAGCTGAGGAAGGCAATGCCCTCGGGTGAAGAATGATGCTGGGACACCGGTGGAGATGAGTCTGAGGACATGTCTCAGTGTCGTGTGTCCAGGGACTCCTCGTTTTCAGTCTCCTGGTCTGACTCAAAGTCAGAGGAAGAATCCGAGGCTCCACAACTCTCATAGTCAGGGTCCGAGCCCAAAGGCCTGCAACCCCTGGAAGACCTGCAGTCTGAGCCATGTGTGCTCACCAGAGAGGACTGGTGTCCCTAGGAATGGGATCGGAACCTCGTCTGATGCTGGTGACTCTCTCGAGGACAGTGGTGTTCGAGGATCCGCTTGACGTCCGGTCGCCGGTGTGGATGAACCGGAGGAACCGGACATCAGTACCCGCTGCTGGACTAGGAGGGAAGATACTGCGCTCCAAAGCTGCCATCTTGGTCTCCATGCCACTTGGTTCTGCAGCTCTCGATGCAGGCACTGATGTTTTTGGGCCCAGCGTTGGTTCCGTTGAGGGGCAGTCCTCAACCAAGATGGCATCGGAGGTCCAAGGCCGGTCGCCTGATGCTGACAACTCCTTCCGGGGCAGCTTGTGAGGCCACTCCTGCTCCGACCCCTCGTACTCACACCATGGACTATGGGGTCTCATGTGGGGTTTACCCACTTTTCTAGACCCATCTTCCGAGGCAGCCTTCGAGTATTTGGAGCTCTTCTTGTGTTCCATCTCCATGGATTTCCTCTCGGAGAACCTGTTGCCATGGGACTCCGAGGCGGCTCGGGCATTGCTGGGCACCGATGTACCGGAGGAGGCTCTGCAGTGTGGTGTCGCCGGGGACTCTGGCACAGAGTCAGACTTATGGAAGAACTTCTCCTGCTGCAACTGATGGCTCTTGATGGCCTTTGCGGACATGGACTTGCAGAGGTCACGGTCCAAGCTGTCATGGTCCGGCCCAAAGCAACCGAGGGCAGCAGTCATGTGGGTTGGTAAGGGACATCATCTTATTGCACTGATCACATTTTTTGAAGCCACTGGAGGCTATGGGGAAAATGGGTCCTGCCACCTGGGCGAGGGTCCGAGGCCCACTGGCCAAAAAAGGGCATGATGCACCAGTCGAGGGACACCTTGAGAAAACTTAAGAAATGAACCTGAGGAGCAACGCTGAGGCGAGCTGCCTCGGGGGCAGGATGAGGAATCAGTACGCTACCAGAAAAAAGAAAATTTTAAGACAAAGAGAGACACGATTTCTGGGGAAACAGGACAGACGTCTGGATGGCTCCACGGAAAAAAGGAGATTGAGGCAAGATGGCACCCTTGGGTGGGAAGGGGACCAAGCATGCATGGTGCATATCCCAAAGTCTTTTTTTGAAAACTGGAGAGATTGCTACTACGTGCGAGCTCCATTGGTGCCGACATCACCCATATGTGAGGACTGACTTCCTGCTTGTTCCTGAAGAACAAACAATATCAATAAAACAACATTAGGAGGTGGATTTTATTCAGTAAAAATTCAATACCATGCCGTAAAGGCGTCAAAATGCATAAACACATCTTGCTCTACAATTCAAGTTCCAAAATTCAAAAGCCTAAGTTAAAAGTAATATTGTCCTAATATGAATTTATGGGATTAAAATGTGGCTATAAAAAAGATAGGTGCTTGTAGAGGCTTGGAAACATTACTGTGATTTCAGTCTGCTGTGAATCCAGAAATCTGATAACATGGTACAATCACCATGTAAAAGCCCACAAGTCTGAGTCATATACCATTGCCAGTCTGTTGCGTTACTCCCGATAAACACAGGGCCTGCTGAGTTCTGCAGCCCTCAAAGATTAAGTATTATGCTAAGAAGATGAGTGCCAAGTTTCAAGGAAATGTAATTCTTTTCAGAATACAGGAAGCATATTTTGGAGCTTAAAGAGGGATTGTGTTTCAATGCTAACAAGAATTATAGGTTAATTGTATGAAAATTGAATGATTCTGAATGTTAAGAGGTTTGGTTCTTCTTGTGTGGCAGAGAGGATTGGCTGTGGAGGGCTGTGGAAAGCGAAAGTTGGTATTAATTTATGTTACTTTACGCTGTACATGAATGTTTTGCATTCATTGTTCCAATGAAAGGTTTTGATAAAAAAATATATATATTGTGATGAGGTGAGTGCAGCCCAGCTAGGGAAAACGGAAAAAAAGAAGGATTTTTTTTCATTGCGGGGGATGGGAGCACAAAATCCTAGGCTCCATACTAGAAGCACTGAAAGAAACCTAGAGGGCAGAGCCAAAGGTAAGCCAATCACAGACCACAGGACAACCCTGCAGAGGAGTAGGAGGTCCAAGTGGGAGGAGCTAGGAAGGGAGTTGCCCAGCTCAACAGTTAACAGAGGAAGAACAAACAAAAGAGGGAGGCACAGTTTGAGTTTGAAGCAGGAGGAGGAAGGAGCTGTGAGCAGAAGGTCCAGGAGGAGTGCAGGAGAAAGCACCAGTGGCAGCTGCAGTTCAAGGCCTAGCCCAGGTTCAAGTCCAATTCCCAGGAGGCACAGACAGGAGAGGTCGGGGGCCAAGCTGTGGAAAACCCTTGCAGCCAAGGAGAGCAGCAAATGGAGGAACCATTACAAAGGCAGCCAAGGAAGGTACGCAGAGAATGAGCAGTGCCACCAGAATAGTTCTTGCTCTGACTCAGAGGAGACTTTCAGACACCTGAAGCCTCAGCACAGCAAGAAGTATCTCAGGAGGGAGGTTAAGCGGGAGAGACACACAGGAGACTGGCTTGGAGGAGCCAAGGCCAGGCAGTGTGAGAGACTGTTTAACATTGCAAAGACTCTTAAGGAAAAGTTACCAGAGCACTTTCAAAGAGCATCTAGCTGTAGCTCACTGGAGAGCATGGAAGTAGGCCCTGAAGGAAGTGTTGTTGAGTCAGAAACCTCTGAGATGGAATGTGAGCTGTGCACTAAAATACAATAGTAATGTGTGTTAGAAAACAGTGAAATACAAAAGGAAGCTGTTGTAAGTTAAAGCAGTTTTCAAGAGTTGAAAGAGAAGAGTAACCCTGAAGACAAGAGGTTAGGAATCTCTCTCTTAGGAAGCAAAAACTGCAAAACTTCAGTGAAGGCCCAAACAGCTAGAACTGTTTGTATGGGGCGTGGCAACAGCGGGGTTGGAAGCTGTGAAGAGTTTTACAAATGCTTTTGTGTTTTGAAATGGCAAGCAATTGCAGTGAAGAATAGAAACTGCTGTGAGTTTTGTTTGGACATTTTCATTTGGAGAAATTATCCTGTATTTCTTTTGTCTGGAAAAAGTGCTTAAAGAATTTTTATGTTCATCACTTGCCAACTTTGGAAACCGAATAAAAATTTCCTGTGCGCTTTAAATAACCACTTGGCTTTCCTTATTGACACAACTACAACCCTCGAAGGGATACAGATGGCCAGCCGTCCCTACTAGGCAACCGCCTGGTAGGGGCGCGAGCGTCACAATATTGTAGCAGGAAGAGAGAGATGCCCCTTCGGAAACAGTACATTAAGACAAAGTTCACTTGTCTGTGTTCTGAATCTATCATTTGAGGCTCTCTCTGTTCAGAGCTATGGTAGCACAGTCCTGTATTAACATTCTTTGTGGCTTTTAGAGTTTGCATCACCAGCTTGAGTACTACCAAAGTAACAGTTTATGCCGTGTACCCAGCAGGCATCAAATATCAGATGTCTTCTAGATTGTAAGCTCTAAGAGCAAGGACTATCTACTTTTGTGTCTAAATAGCACTGTGTATGCCTTGTAACGCTCTATAAATGATTAATAATAAAAATAATAGTCAATGGTCTGTAGTCCTTGGATCTATTTAAGTTTATATATGTGGCACATATCATCTAGGTATGACAATCCATTTCACCTCTTAGAATGCTGTTTTATATACATTACTAATTGATTCTATATGCATTATCTTTTATTGACACATGATAAATTAAGTATATAAATATATAATGTGTAGATACCCCTAAAGCAGACAAAAATGGCTATGCTGGGTACCTTGATGAGTATCTTAATATCTGATTTGCATGCTTCATTTATTATTCTTTTAGGGGGGATTTTATAAAGAGCCGCATAAAGATACGCACCATCTAAGTACGTAAATCACCTATTTTTAAGGATTTACATGCATGCTTTAACCGGTTGCTATTTCATAAGTATGCGCGTAAAATCAATCGTGTGTACTTTTCAGTATGGGCGTGCACATGGGCAGTGCTTGGATGAAGTGAAAATTTATAAAGTACTATAACTTACATGTGTTCTTTAGAGATCTAGGGCTGGTGTAAGTGCCGATGCCTAGATTAAATGTTTGTTTTCCAACACTTATGCCCCCATTTTATTTTGTTTTTTAGGCACGTTTCGCTTTGCTTAGTGCCTATTGTCAAGGCTTTGCCATTCTGGAGATTGCAGAAAAACTGTGTATAAGCCACATGCAAACAGAAGACTAGAGGATCGCAGCAAAGACAGTGTTGAGACAAGCTGTGATCATCGCCAAGAGGTCTGCCTTGTACTCATAGACACGTTTTCTGTGGGCTGAAGAGGAGAGAGAGATCATGACTGCAGCCAAGGCCACTGCAAGAAAAGGAACTATGTCCAGAAAAGGTAAGGTGAAATTAGACTTACCTGCTAATTGTTGTACCTTGAGGAACTCCAGTCTAGTCCCGAACCTCTGGGTTGTGCTCTTCCTCCAGCAGCTTGGAGACTGAGAAAACGTCATCTTTTTGATGACACTGGTATAACTGCACAGGAACCACCTACTCGCTGCAGTTACCTATTGACAAAGCAGACTCATCGGAGCAACAATTAAGTAGCAACCACTACTAACAAACTGTAACTTACTTAACTAATAACTTTTAAGTAAGAAAATATCTCTTCTGTTCTTTGCGGGATGTGGGATTAGACTGGAGTTCCTCAAGGAACAACAATTAGCAGGTAAGTCTAATTTCAACTTTCTTATCGTCCCTCCAGTCTAGTCCCGAACCTCTGGGGATGTAACAGAGCAGTGAACAACTCAACGGGAGGGACCTTCTAGACCAGCCTGAAGCACCACTGATCCAAAGGAGGTATCCCTTTGTGCCAAAACATCCAAACGGTAATGTTTGACAAATGAATTCAACGACGACCAGGTAGCTGCCTTACAAATCTCTACCGGTGGCACCAACCTGTACTCAGCCCATGAAGCCACTTGAGCCCTAGTCGAATGAGCTTTAAGCCCTTCTGGTACCATTTTGCCCTTCAACACGTATGCCGACGCTATCGCCTCTTTAATCCATCTGGCGATGGAAGCCTTACTGCTTCTCCCTTCTTCGCAACGCCAAACAGGACAAATAGTCTATCAGACTTGCGAAAGTCCGCCGTCCGTCGGATATATTTCTTTAAAGCCCGACTAACATCCAACCGGTGTACTTGTCCTGCGGAAGTAGCCACCTTATCTCCACAGAAAACTGGCAAAGAAACTACTTGATTCACATGAAACACTGATACCACCTTTGGTAAAAAGGACGGCACCGGCCTCAATACTACCTTAGTATCGTGAAAAGACAGAAAAGGCTTCCTACAAGACAAAGCCTGCAATTCCGAAATTCTCCTTGCTGAAGAAATAGCTACTAGGAAGACGACCTTGAGGGTAAGATCCTTCAAAGATGATCTAGACAAAGGCTCAAAGGGTTCGCGCACCAATGCCTCCAGCACTAAATGGAAATCCCAGGTCGGGACCACCTGTCTACATGGTGGCCTCAAAAGAGACACCGCCCTTAAAAAACGTTTTACATCTGGGTGAGCCGCCAGTGCTTCCCCTTTGATCTTCCCTCTATAACAGGACAGCGCTGCCAACTGCACCCTTAAGGAGGCGGCCGCTAAACCTTTCTGAAATCCATCCTACAAGAAAGCCAGACTTTGTGGTATCGACACTCGTAACGCTTCTAACTCTCTGCCTACACAACAATCTTCAAAAATACGCCAAATGTGAATATACGCCAACGAGGTAGATCTCCTACATGCCTTCAACAAAGTAGCAATCACTGCTGTGGAGTATCCTTTGGCTCTCAGCCTTGCTCTCTCAAGAGCCAAGCTGTAAGCGAGAATCAATCCAACTGAGGCATGTTCAGTGGACCCTGACATAACAGATCTCTCCTCACTGGAAGATGCCATGGCTGTTCTACCAAGAGTCTCATCAGATCCGCACACCAAGGCCTTCTTGGCCAATCCGGAGCAATCAGTATCACCAAACCTTTGTGAAGTTCGATGAGTCAAAGCACCCGGCCTATTGGAGGAGTGGAGGAGTGGCCTAGTGGTTGGGGCAAGGTACTTCAGGCCGGAAGGTTGGGGGTTCAAATCCCACTAGAGGACAGCAACCTTGGGCTGGAAGGACTGGGGTTTCTAGTCCCACAGGTGCTCCTTGTGGTCTTGGGCAAGCCACTTAACCCTCCATAGCCCATGTTCCCTGTAAAATAGTTATCTCCAAGTTATAATGCCCTGTTCAATGTAATTTCAGTTTGTGCAATGTAAACCGCACTGATGCAGAATAGCGCGGTATATAAGAAAATGTAAATAAATAAATAAATAAACACCCAAGGTGGAAACACGTACAGGAGCTGCTCTTCCGGCCATTCCTGTATGAGAGCATCCAGGCCTTCCTACATTCTCTCCCTTCTTCTGCTGAAGAATCAACTGGTCTTGCTGACTGGAAAGTCGCTATGAGATCCATTACTGGCATCCCCCAGCGCGGTACCACCATCTCGTACACTTTCGGATGAAGCACCCACTCTCCTGGGTCTACCTTTACTCGACTCAGAAAGTCGGCCTCTACATTGTCCACTCCTGCTACGTGCGCTGCCGACAGAGCCACCAGGTTTTGCTCGACCCATATAAACATCTGTGCTTCTAGTGCTACACTGCTGGTGCCCCCTTGACGGTTGATGTATGCTACTGCCGTCGCATTGTTGGAAAACACCCGAATCGCCTTTCCTTGGAGATAGGGCTGAAAAATTTGCAATGCTAGTGCTACTGCTTTCAATTCCAGCCTGTTGATTGACCATCGCTTTTCCAGATCGGTCCACTGACCTTGTGCGAACCTTCCTTGGCAGTGAGCTCCCCAGCCGACTAGGCTGGCATCTGTTGTTAGGAGTATCCAACAAGGCGTTTCCAAGGGCATCCCTTTTTCCAGACACCCCGGACTCAACCACCACCGAAGCACTTGTCGCATCTCTGTCAGACAGGGTAGTTTTCAAGACAGAGGCTCGTCCTAGTGGGACCACCGTCTGAGCAATGCTCTCTGCAAGGGTCTCATATGGGCCCTTGCCCATAGAACTAGTTTGAGAGTCGCCGCCATGGTACCTAGCAACTGTAGATAATGCCATGCCGTGGGCTGCGACCTGCCTAGAAACTCGCAGACCAACTTCCTCAAGCTGTGCGCTCGGTGCTGTGGCAGAAAAACCCTGCCGATCTCCATATCGAAACAAGCTCCCAGGTACTCTAGACTCTGCGACGGGATCAACTTGCTTTTTGACATATGGACTACCAAACCTAGACGCTGTAGAAAGGCGACCACTTTGGCTGTAGCTGCCACGCTCTCGACCCTTGACTTCGCTTGAATCAGCCAATCATCCAGATATGGGTGTACCAGTACCCCGTCCTTTCGCAATGATGCCACTACTTCTACCATCACCTTGGTAAACGTCCGTGGCGCCGTAGCTAGGCCAAATGGTAGCGCTCGGAATTGAAAATGTCCCATGGGTACTGCAAATTTGAGAAACCTTTGGTGTTCCTGCCGAAACGGAATATGCAGGTACGCTTCCGACAGATCTTGACTACTACTTCTCTAAGTTTTTCCAAATACAGATGTCTGTCTTCCTCTCTCTGTGATCTCTTGTATTTCATGAAGGCCTCCCTCTTTTTCTTCACTTTTTCAGTTACTTCTTTCGAAAACCATAGTGGTCTCCTTTTCCTTTTACCTTTATTTACCATTTTAACAAAAAGGATGGTTGCCCTTAAAATATCCCCTTTCAGTTTTTCCCACGGTTTTTCTACATCCCTCAGCTGTTCCCATCCAACTAACGACTCCCTGAGGTATTGGCCCATCTTCGCAAAGTTAGTCTTCCTAAAGTCTAAGATCCTCGCCTTTGAATGGATTCTAACAGCCCTAGTCCTAATACTGAACCACATCATCTGGTGATCACTGGATGCAAAATGATCTCCCACTACAACATCAGAAACACTTTCACCATTGGTAAGCACCAAGTCCAGTATGGCCCCTTCACGTGTGGGGTCTGTTACCAATTGCCTGAATAGTTCTTCCTGTAGAGAATCCAGGATCTCCTTACTTCTAGATGATACTGCAGCAGGAATGTGCCAATCAACATCTGGCATATTGAAATTTCCTATCAGTAGCACTTCCCCTTTCCTAGCAATGCTGCGCATGTCTTCAATTAACTCTGTCCACCTCTTCCTCTTGTGAGGGAGGTCTGTATATCACACCAATGTAAATAGATTTCTCTTTCCCTATTTCCAGTTTAACCCACAATGCCTCCCCTCTCCCTTTTAAGCTCTGTAATTCCAAAGCTTTAATAGTAGTTTTTACATATAGTGCCAGTCCTCCCCTACTTCCTACCCTGTCCTTTCTGAATAAAGTATAGCCAGGTATAGTTACATCCCAATCATGGTCTTCTCTGAACCATGTTTCTGTAACTGCCACTAAATCCAAGTCAGCCACTCCCACCAAAGCTTCAACATCAGGGATCTTATTTCTCATGTTATGGGCCTTTATACACACTGCTTTCCATATGTTACCCCTGTTACCCATTTCCATAAAGTTGTTTAATGTATCACCTACCTGGGGGCTTTTACTTACCTGGGGGCTTTCTTCACCCATCCCCAATGAATCTAGTTTAAAGCCCTCTTCAGTAGATTAGCCAGTCTGCTACTGAAGACGCGTTGACCTTTCTTGGACAGATGGATGCCATCTCTGCTCTGCAACCCTTGGAACAGCATCCCATGGTCTAGGAAACCAAAACGCTCTTGATGACACCATCCATGCAGCCATGCATTCATCTCCTGGATGCGAGCCTCTCTGCCTTGGCCGTTACTCTCAACAGGGAGGATTGAAAAGAACACCACCTGTGCACCTAACTGCTTCACCCTCTGTCCCAGAGCCATGAAGTCACTTTTGATACGTTCCGAGGTATACCTGGCAGTATCATTTGTTCCAACATGGATTAGCAACATTGGGTAATATTCATTGAGCTTGATGAGTCTCGGCAAACTCTCTGTAACATCTTGGATTTTGGCACCAGGCAGACAGCATACCTCTTTGGACATCAAGTCTGGTCGGCAGATGGACGCCTCAGTACCCCTCAGAAGAGAGTCTCCAACCACCACTACCCTTCGTTTCCTTCTGGTCACTGATTCTGCAACTTTGGGGTACTTGGGCTCTGGTTCTTCCCTTTCCAGGGATGCTTTCACCTCCTCCACTTCCAGGGCTGCATAATGGTTCTTCAATTCAAGGGCTGGAGAAGTTGGATTGGTGATTTTGCAGGCCCTGGTGACTTGTGTCCAACCATCGACATTCTGTTGGCACCCATCTTCTCTGCTGGAGAGCTTGGTTGCTGCAAGAAGCATCTCATCAATGTACTTCTCACTGTCTTAAATGCTCCTCAGCCTCGCCACCTCCTCTCTGAGTTCCTCCACTTGTTTCCTCAGAACTTCAGCATCCAGGCACCCTGCACATGGAACCGGTCCTTCAACTGGCATTAGGACCTCTGTCTGGACCGAGGCAGAAGCTGTAACGGGGGCAACAGCTTTAGCGATATGATTTTTCCCAGCCATTGTTCTGTTCGTGGAGCTTAGGTATCTGTTAAAGCAAAAGAGAGAGATCTACCAAGTACCAGCCGGTTTCCCAGCTGTCCTTTCAGAGAAAAAGCAGTTAAATCTCCTTAATTATATTCAAAATGTGCTGCTCCAATTCTCTGTGCTTTGTCAAATGGGGAGGTGCCCTATAAAGCAAGACTACTCGCTAGGGGTGGGTGGGAGTCGGGGTGGGTGGGAGGGAACACCTGATTAGGTGTTAGCAGTTCCCAAAGCTGAGGAGGTTACTGGAGTTCAACCACCTACTGTGCTCAAGGAAAGTCCCACTAAAGCACCAAAAAGAAAGTAACCTTGCTTTAAAAATGTACAAAAAACCCTTTTAAGAGCTCCCAGTCAGAGAGCTAACAATTTAATATAATAAAACAAACCCTTAAATCCTTACTGTTGATTGATCTGGAGAGCTCCTGTAGGAACTCCTGTAGGAGCTTTCTTTGGAACTATGAAGTAAATTCAGTATCGACCAGAACCGCATTGGTCCCGAAGAACCAGCACTATGGCTGCATAACCTTCTCGAATGACCTCCAGTACCCATTGGTCATGTAATTTGGACCCAGGCAGGGTAAAAATCCCATAGCCGACCTCCTACAGGCACCAGGTCTACCTGGGTCCCCCTGACTTCATTGTGACTTTCTGAGGTTGGAAGAGGAGGCAGCAAATCCTCTGCCCGTTCCTCGTAAACCTAGAAACCCCTGATTTATATTGGGGAAATGTCCTCTTTGACCTTGACTGAACCTCGGGGAATGAAACCGACGAAATTCCCTCTGAGGAATCTTAGAAGTTGAAGCCGATCGTCCCTGCTTTTGTTTGTCCTCCGGGAGCCTCCCACCTTTGGACTCTCCGAGATCCTTTACCAGCTTATCTAAGTCTTCTCTAAAAAGGAGCTTTCCCCTGAAAGGAAGCTTACTTAGCCTTGCTTTGGAAGAACCATCTGCAGCCCAATTGTGGAGCCAAAGATACTGCCGTGCTGCTATTACCGAAGCCATACTGTTCGACAAACCTCGAATAAGGTCATAATGAATATCAGACAGATAAGCCATTCCAAACTCAGTCTGGACACCTCTCCAGTGGCATCTTCCTGTTCCCCTTGGATTCGTTGCGACCAGCGAAGACAGGCTCTCGCCACCCATGCTCCACAAATAGACGTTTGTATAGACAGGGCATTCACGTCAAACACCTGTTTTAATAAGGCATCTAGTTTTCTATCTTGGGCATCCTTGAGAGCCACGCTACCCTCTATCAGGATGGTAGTTTTCTTGGTGACCGCCGAGACGGCAGCATCTACTCTTGGTGACTTAAACAACTCTCGATCCTGGTCCACTAATGGGTAAAGACGGGACATAACCCTGGACCCTTTAAGCCCCGCCTCGGACATGTCCCACTCTCCCTGAATCATTTCCTTAACCACTCTGTGTACTGGAAAGGCTCTCTGAGTCTTCCAAAAGGCCTGCAACAACGGGTCTTCTAAGGAAGAATCCTCCGCCGGTCCAGTCGCCGGCATATTAAGCGCTTTGAGTGTCTCTGAAATGAGCGCTGGTAATTTGTCTTTCTGGAAAACCCAGACCACCCTAGCCTGGTCTTCCTGTTCCATGAGCTCTCCTTCCTCCAACTCTTCGTCGAGCTCTATGTCAGAATCTCCCTCCTCGGAGGGAAGACCCACTGAGGCTACCAACTGATCTGGTCGCTCTCTTTCTATCCTGGACTTCTTTGCCAGGATCCCTGATATGTAACAACACTACATTGCTTACAACAACATCATACCTTTGAAGATTTGCGTTGTTTTGTGATAGATTGAGTGGCTCAAGGTAGGAGTGGAAAATCTAGAGCGCAAACATTACTAATTCAAGAACAAAAATGGATTTTCAAATTGCAATCTGTTTACCCTAAGGGACTTAACAACATGATAGAATGGGGGGCTTGTATCTGACATCAATGCAATTGGAAAGGAAACCATTTAAATTCCTGGTCTGGCCGCATTCCGCATGCGCGGCGTTTTTTGGAAAGCCGGGAGGCTATGGATGACACGCCGAGAGTAGCATGCAATCTGTAGAATTCATTGCTTTTTAATTTTAAGATGAGGTAGGAATGTTAAGCTTCAACACTTCATAAACGTTTGAGTTCAATATTTGTTTTATGCTATTTTGCTATACTGAAAGAACTTTGTCTGCCATATTTTCTCCGTAGACAGAGCTAATCTTTAAATTTGCCCCCTGAAGAAAGAACTGAAATGCAAGAGTGGTACCCGCACAGTGGCGTGGGGGAACTTTATGAACAAGCTTCTAGTAGTTTTAAAGATAAGTGCAATTTTCAAAACTAGAGAAGTTTAAGAGCAGTATTTAAGCTGAATACAATTTTGTACAAGCACTGAAATGTCTACCATTATAGTTTCAAAGACAACTGCAATCTCCAGGGATGGAGAAGTTTAAAAGCAGCATTTGAGATATCCATAACTTTGTCTAAGATTTAAAATTGAGGAATATTGAGAAACACCTTTTACTACCATACAACTACAAGAACCCAATCAATTTAGGAACCATATAGTGGTCGTTGATGTAAAGTGGGCATGCTTTTTGAAAGAAAAGAATTCCAGGCATTGCCGATCTTCAGCTGAGACCACTGGTTCCATTCAAAATCGATTTGTTATTCTACTTGAAAGATAGTATAACATCTCTATAAGGGGTAGTAGTATAATAATATTGATGAGAATCTCTAATTATAGTGGAGGGACACAGTTTTTTCGATTAGAGGATCCCTGATATGCCCGCTGTGAGAGGCGTTCCTGGTCTCTTTTCCCCATGTTCCACCTCGATGGAACCGGTTGTGGGCACTCTCTGTGTGTTTCCTAACGCTTGTTGGAGAAGAGCAACAAAATCTGGGGAAAAAAAATCGCTGCTAGCCCCCCCAAAAGAGGCGGTGGAGGAGGAATGAAATCCGGCGCTGAGGACGGCCCCACCATGGGCTCAAGCGGTGGCAAAGTGGGGGAAACTGGATCTGGCACGCCTCCCGTCACCCCTTTACCACCTTCCACACTCACCTCCAGGGCTTGCTCTATAGCGGATGCCTCCTGCACACCCCCCCCGACACACACCTGTGTCTGACACCACTCCCCTTCTAGTGCCGCAAACTAAGCACTGCGGCCTAGAAGGCATCACGTTAGAGCAGATATTGTTTAATGAAAAAATCCAGAGGCCCCCCCCTCAGCCTAGGCCTTGCTACTCCCCTCAGGTCCTGACTGAAGTGGCACTTTTTTTTTTTAAAACTGAAGTAGAATCTTCCTTGAAGCCCCCCGAGACAGATTCAGTGGAAAAAATAAGAAACGAAGCTCCCCCGGCTAGCTACGAACTTCAGCAGGTCACTCAACTGTCCCGGCGTTTCCCACGCTGCTGCCACGTGGCTGGGCCCGCTCTGCACGCACGCGGTTTCCGATTACCTTCCCCTCTCTTACCTTGCCACTGTCGACATTCTCCTGTCCAAGGGCATCCCTGCACTCATTCACTTGCAGTAAGCTCTTCTCTCACCACGCGCCTCTGCCATGGCGCAGTTTTGTCTCCGGGAGAGAGAGAACAAGAGAGATGAAGGCACTGACCCACGAACCGCTGGATCCATCCTGCATGGCACTCAGCGCTAACAGGCAAGCTTCTGCATGCGCTGCAGTGCCTAATGTACCGGTTCCTCACCCATTAAAGTGGGATCGGGAACCGGAGCTTTGCCTCTCTTGATGTTTTCCTTCCCCGATGAAGAGCAGTAAGCCCAGCTGGGGGGAGGAGGGAGGGAGGGCTCTCAGTCCAACTGATTCTTAAAGCAGCAGTACTCCTAAAATAGAAGAATTGAATCTACACAAGCTTAAACTAAATAACTTTTAAACCATAACCAGTTAATCAAATTCTCCTCTCTATCCTTAATTGTTCCTCAAGTGAGCCACGAATCTGTGTGCTCATCACCCTCCAGCTGCTTGGAGACTGAGAGAACTGGAGCGAGGAGGCGGTGCCTGTGCAGTTATACCAGTGTCATCAAAAAGATGACGTTTTCTCAGTCTCCAAGCTGCTGAAGGAGAAGCACAACCCAGAGGTTCGGGACTAGACTGGAGGGACGATAAGGAAGAGACATTTAAAAGGGCAGTGCGTTTGTGAAACAAAGATAGGGTGGAGAGGAATGGAGGGCAGAGGGTGATAGTGCAAGAGGAAGGGAGAAAGGCATAGATGCTGAGAAGGGAAACAGAGTAGGGGGCAGCAGCAGAAAAAGAGCGGGAAGAATACAATGGGTTTAGTCTGAAAGCATGCCACCCCAAGATCACACAAACCGACAGGCACCACTCATCCCCACACTACACACAAGGACAGGCATCCCATCCCTACATTATACACAGGCACCCCATCCGTGCACACACACATACGTGTATGTAACCTCCGATAGTTGCTATGGCACACTGAAAGGCCAAATGCATGATCCCACTGACACGCACTCTGACACTTCCTATGCATGAGCTCTCCAACACTTTGTTTTGACACACACAGATGAACCCCCTGAATGCCTGATTCTGCAAATGGAGGAAACATGCCATTTTATGACACTGCAATTGTGCACTATTTAATTTGCAATAATTTTTATTTTATTGTAAATAGCAAATATTCAACAAATAGTCATAGAAATGTACATAGTTCTTGAAAATATTCCTCAAACATAGTTCTGTTTTCCAGAAAAGCATCCCTAAACACTTCCCCCTTCTATGCCCCTATTTAATAAAGAAATGTAGGCTCCTTCTTTTCTTTATAAAACAGGCTCAAGATAGGCACTTTCTGGGTGCCCAAACTAGTATCCGGTTATAAAATTATCCTCCACGTGATTTCATATATTGGATAATAAAGATTATGTACTATATATTTCTAGGTTTATAAGTATTTATTGTTTTCAGTGCACTCTGCTCTCTGTAGGGGAAATTTTATAACAACCAACCTATGTGTGGAGGCCAAGTAGGTGGTTATTTTATAAAGAGAACATAGGCACCTATATGTCTTTATAAAATAGCGTCACAAAACCAGCAAGAAAAGTGAGTAAAAACAATCATGTAAATTTACATCTGTTTTATAAGCGGGTATAACTTTATGCACATAAAGTATACATGTACATGCACATTTTATAAAATATATGCGCTTATTGATGCCGCTGATGCTCTGCACCAACTCCTGTCCCAAAAATGCCTCTGCTTAGATCATGTAAAAGTAGGCACAAACATTCTCATTTGCAAAACTTCTGAGATAATTTTAAAAGAGGCCTTTTCCATGCTTAAAACAAGGTTTACCCAAAGAAAACCATAATAAATTACCCACTATAAGTACAGTTTTAGATTTGATATCAGTCACCTCAGTAATACCAGCATCAACTATGATTTGCCTACCCCTTTGCTTTTCTTTGGACTTTTAAAACATTTTGTGCCAAGGGTAAGTATTTCTTGTTTCCACTTTTCAGGTAATCTCTTTTGTATTCTAATATAGCTTCGGAAAACAGCTCATCTCAGAGTATAAACATAAGCATCTGGTATAAGAACCAAAACCTTGGATGGCATATTGGAGCAAGTACTAAAGCATGAAGAATTCACAGTATAGACTGAGAAAAGGGCAGACGCTAAGACAGAGACCTAAAACAGGAACCTCTCCTGCTTTGGCTCCATCTCCAGGCTCTGATTTGCTCATTCTACTGGACAGGACCAAGCACAATCAGAAGTGGGGAAACACTTTCTCCAGCTCCTGCAGTGGCAAGGGGAAAGAGAACAAAGGAGAGAACAAGAGATTGTGTCTTTGAGAGACAGCTCAACACAGTGGAAGGAGCAGCAGAAAGGGGAGCAACAGTAAGTAAGGTTGGCAATACAGAGAAAGCAAGAGATTGTGTGACTCTGCAAGTGAGAGGGTGATCAATAGTGTAGGAAGTATACAGAGAGAACAAGACTGTGCATATGTGATGGAGCAATCAAGAGTTGGGAGCAATAATGTATGATTCTGTGTGTAACAAAAAACTACTACTGATCATTTGTATAGTGCTACAAGGCAAATGCAGCGCTGCACAGACACATGTAAGAGACTGTCCCTGTTCATCAGAGTTTACAATCTAGTCAAGACAGACAATAGAACAATTGGGGACTAGGATATGTCTAGGGAATGGTAAAGAAAGAGTAGGAGAAAGTATGGGGAAAAAGAAATTCTTTAGATTAAAACTGATTAATCTGTGAACCCAATATATTTGTTAAATCAGTAAGGGCCTAGTAGCAGCAAAGAGCTTTCAGTTTAAAAGTTTAAATTTAAAACACAGAAGAGAGCTTTCTTGTTAAATTCAGAACCCAGCAGAGAGCTTCTAGTTTAAATTTAATACTCAGTCAGGGCCTAGTAGCAGCAAAGAGCTCTAATTTATCAGAATATAACTTAGCATAAAAGGCAAAACAGGGTCAGTATTCTTTGAGCAATAAATTATTTCTAGAGGCCTTCTACATAGGGGGCAAAAGACCAGTGAAATGTATTAAATAGGTGTTAAAGCCAGGAGGCAGATCAAAGGCCATTTTGAAAGACTCCCCTCTATCCAAGCAAGGACTGTGTTAATCATCCAGGAAATTGGCCACAGCTTACCTCAGAAGCATAGGCATAAATAGTTCAACCAGAGTTCTGTGATTCTCAGTCTTGAAGGACTACAAAAGGGGACTGCGTCTTCTAGACAGAGATCTGCAATTATAAGTATTTACTTCTGGGAATTTTTCGAAATCTTGGGGAAAAATAAATTCTTTAGATTAAAGCGGATTAATCTGTGAACCCAGTGTATTTGTTAAATCAGTCAGGGCCTAGTAGCAGCAAAGAGCTTTCAGTTTAAATTTAAAACACAGCAGACAGCTTTCTAGTTAAATTTAGAACCCAAGACTCCCTCTATCCAAGCAAAGGCTGTGGGACTCCTCCTGGAAATTGGTCACAGATTACCTTAGAAGCACAGGACAGGGTACTGTGTAGCGGCCAGCTTTTAATAAGTCTTTCACCCTCCCTCTCTCCCCAATATCCACCCGCCCCTGGGATAATTGTAGGTGCATAAACCTCTTAAAGGAAAGGAGGTGCCATATTCACTTTCAGGTGTAGTTGTTTGTCCTCATCAGGCAAACATTAAGGACCTGAGATTAATTAAGCTTCAGGTGAATAAAGTACATTAAATGTATTAGGTGTAGTTTTATTAGTATAAGTATCCCTATTAACCCTTAGTAGGTAAAGAACTTAAATACTTTAACACAACCTTAAAACTAAGATGCAGACAGCAGTCCAGCAGCAAGATGGGGGTTTTCTAATCTTTTGCATTGAGTGTCACATGTATGATTTTCTCCCAGTTGGTGAGAGGTCTTATGTGTGCAATAGGTGCAAGGAGCTCTTTGCTCTCAGGGAACAAGTCCGATCTCTGGAGGCTCGAGTAGCAGACTTGGACGACATTAGGAAGAAAGAGAGGTACATAGACGAGACCTACAGGGATATAGTAATAAGTCCCACCTCCAGTATGGCAGCATCCCAGTTGCCATAGAGGAGAGGTCATATGACAGGAGAGCATCACCCTGGTGTGGTAGGAAGTTATCCTGTAGCTAGGACCTATCCTCCAGGTGATGCAAAACATTCTCGCACCGAGGAAGTTTCTCCAGGGCCATGTGCCCATGAGGGAAGGGTTAGGACAGCCGTTATAGCTGGTGATTTGATTATTAGACATGTAGATAGCTGGGTGGCTGGTGAACGTGAGGATCGCCTGGTAACATGCCTGCCTGGTGCAAAGGTAGAGAACTTCACGTGCCACACAGACAAGTTCTTAGATAGTGCTGGGGAGGAGTCTGCTATCTTGGTACATGTCGGTACCAATGACATAGGAAAATGTGGTAGGGACGTTTTGGAGGCTAAATTTAGGCTTTTAGGTAGGAAGTTGAAATCCAGAAATTCAAGGTAGCATTCTCTGAAATGCTTCCCCTTTCATGCGCAGGACCCAAAAGGCAGGCAGAGCTCCGGAGTCTCAATGCGTGGATGAGACGATGGTGCAAGGATGAGGGTTTTGGATTTGTTAGGAACTGGGAAACATTCTGGGGAAAGGAGGGGCTCTTCCGAAGGGATGGGCTTCACCTTAACCAGGATGGAACCAGGTTGCTGACATTAACCTTTAAAAAGGAGATACAGAAGCTTTTAAACTAGATGATAGGGGAAAGCTGACAGTCACCCAAGGGTGCATGGTTAAGAACAATGTATCCTTGAAGGATACTACCAAAAAAATGAAGTTAGGGCATATCAGCAGACAGGTTCCAATAAAGACAAAAGTAACCCAAATGTCCTTGAGTACACAGCTGACAGAGCTTAAAAATTCCAAATTACCCCTGCCTACTGATAGCCAGATTAATATGAATAAAATACAGTCTCTAAAATGCTTGTATGCAAATACTAGAAGTCTAAAAAAATAGCACTAAAGAAGTTAGATATGATTGGTATCTCAGAGACATGGTGGAAGGAGGACAACCAGTGGGACACTGTGATACCTGGGTACAAACTATATTGTAATGATATAACTGATCAAATTGGTGGAAGGGTTGCACTCTATGTTAGAGAGGGCATTGAGTCACAAAGGATTAAAGCTTAGCAGGAAACAAAATTTGCTGTAGAATCTCTATGGATTGAAATTCCATGTAAAAAGGGGAAGGAGATGGAAGTGGGGGTGTACTATCGACCGCCTGGTCAGATCTGAACAAATGGATGATGAAATGCTCAAAAAAATCAGGGAAGCTAACAAAAGTTACAGTACAGTAATAATAATGGGTGATTTCAATTACCCCGATATTGACTGGGTCAGTGTAATAGTAGGACATGCTAGGGAGATAACGTTTCTAGATGAAAAACATGATTGCTTTTTAGAGCGGCTGGTTCATGAACAGACCAGAGGGGAAGCCATTTTGGACCTAGTACTTAGTGGAACACCAGATCTGTTGCAAGAGATAAGGGTGTTGGGGCCACTTGGAAATAGTGATCATAACATGATTGCATTGATCTAATTAATGGAGGAGGGACGGTAAGGAAATCCACAGTACTAACTTTTAATTTCAAAAGGGAGACTATGATAAAATGAGGAAAATAGTTAAGAGAAAACTAAAAGGAGCAGTTACAAAGGTTAAAGACTTAGATCAAGCATGGGTGTTGTTTAAAAATACTATCTTGAAAGCCCAGACCAGCTGTATTCCACGCTTTAAGAAAAGTGGAAGGAAGTCCAAAAAACTGCCAGCATGGTTTAAAGGTGAGGTCAGAGAGGCTGTTGTTGCCAAAAAAGCATCTTTCAGGAAATGGAAAAAAGAGCCAAATGATGAAAACTGGAAACAGCACAAGCAGTAGCAAGTTAGATGCAAGGCATTAATAAGGCAGGCAAAGAGAGAATTTGAGATGAAGCTTGCTGTGGAAGCAAAATCACGTAATAAAGATGTTTTCAAGTATATTCGTAGCAAAAGACCTGTGAAAGAGTCAGTTGGACCATTAGATGATAGAGGGGTGATATGGGCACTAAGAGGGAACAAGACCACTGCGGAGAGACTGAATGAATTCTTTGCTTCGGTCTTTACTGAGGAAGATGTAGGGATGTTACCCATGACTGAAGTGGTAATTAAAGGTGATACTGCGGAAGAACTGAAAGAAATATCGACACACCGGGAAGATGTATTACAACTATTTCATAAACTGAAGAGTAGCAAATCACCTGGACCGGATGGTATACATCCAAGGGTGTTGAAAGAACTGAAATATGAGATTGCAGACCTGCTATTAGTAATCTGTGCACTATCATTAAAATCAACTGTAATACCTGAAGACTGGAGGATCGCCAATATAACACCAATTTTAAAAAGGATTCCAGAGGTGATCTGGGAAACTACAGACTGGTGAGCCTGAAGTCAGTACCGCAAAAAATGGTAGAAACCATCATAAAGAACAAAATTACTGAACATGTAGATAGTCATGGCTTAATGGGAGACAGACAACATGGCTTTAGGCAAGGAAGATCTTGTCTTACTAATCTCTTGTTTTTTTGAAGTTGTGAATAAACAGGTAGACAAAGGTGAGTTGGTTGATATAGTGTATCTGGACTGTCAGAAAGCTTTTGACAAGGTCCCTCATCAGAGACTTTTGGCAAAACTAAAAAGTCATGAGATAGGAGGCAGTGTAATATTGTGGATCAGGAACTGGTTAAAAGATAGAAAGCAGAGGGTAGGGCTAAATGGCCAATTTTCCCAATGGAGAAATCTGAATAGTGGAGTAGCCTCAGGGATATGAGCTTGGTCCGTTGTTTTTTTAACATATTCATAAATGACCTCAAAATGGGAATAACGAGTGAGGTTATCAAATTTGCAGATGACACAAAACTATTTAAAGTTGCTAAAACCCAAGACGATTGTTGAAAATTGCAAGAGCATCTTGATAAATTGGAAGACTGGGCATCCAAATGGCACATGAAATTTAATGTGGACAAGTGCAAAGTTATGCAATTAGGAAAGAACAACCCAAACTATGGTTACACGATGTAATGTTCTGTATTAGGAACCACCACCCAGGAAAAAGATTTAGGCGTCATCGTGGATAACATGTTAAAACCCTCCGCCCAGTGTGCAGCGGCGGCCAAGAGAGCAAACAGAATGCTAGGTATCATAAGGAAAGGAATGGAAAATAAAACCAAGGATATTATAATGCCTCTGTATCGTTCCATGGTGCGACCGCACCTTGAATATTATGTGCAATTCTGATTGCCATATCTTAAAAAGGATATATCGTTATTAAAAAAGGTACAGAGAAGAGCCACCAAAATAGTAAAGGGGAAGAAGGATACCCCTATGCGGAGAGGCTAAAAAGGTTAGGGCTGTTCAACCTGGAAATGAGACGGCTGAGGGGAGATATGATAGAGGTCTATAAATTAATGAATTAAGTGGAACGGGTAAATGTAGATCGATTGCACAGGTACACTACCAAAAAACTGCCTCCAGGTTTGCAACTGATTCCTATAGATTTTGGGGTGCTGAATCCAGGAAAAATAGCCAAAATGTTCCAACACATCACGTTTTCTTGCAAAATTAGATTTCTTACCCATATAAGGAATGTTCACATAATTTCTTTTTAGCCGACTGCAGTTTATTTTCTTGGCCCAAAATAGAGGTTGTAATGGTTAACTAACTAGAAACACTCCCTCATGATATTTTAGAGTGTTTTGTATTCATTTTATACATTAACAGGACAATTGGGAGGCGGGGGGCTAAATCCAGTACTCGCGCTGGCGCATGTTCTTTCCTGTTCGCCTCTCCTCGTTCGCTCGCTCAAACACGGTGGTTGCGACATGAACGTTCCTGTCAAATTTCAGTTTCTTGCAAGTTCATTATTACCTTTTGTTTGCTCAGTCGTAATCCAGCTTTATTCCGAAGTGGTTCACTACAGTTGTAGTTTGCAGTGCTGTGTATTTGTGATGGCTCACAGAGCCAGAGGTTGCGTCAACTCTCCGGACAGTTTTTGTTTTATTTGTGGGGAATATACCGTGAAAAAGCAGCAGAGGAACATTTCTGCATTTATTAAAAAAGTATATTTCGCCTATTTCGGTTTGAAGTTAGGCGATCAAGACAAACCGTGGGCTCCTCACAAAGTGTGCAAGACATGTGAGGAAGATCTACGCTTATGGATGAAAGGTAAAAAACAAGCATTTCATTTCGGAATACCTATGATGTGGCGTGAACAAAGAGACCACAGCAGTGACTGCTATTTTTGCTCTTGCATTGTGAAGGGATACAACTTAAAAAATAAGAACGTAATAAGTTACCCCAACCTTCCCTCAGCAATTAGGCCTATGCCTCATAGCAACGAAGTACCTGTGCCTGAACCACTAAAATCTTTGGATCATATTTGTGTGGACGGTTCTGATCATGATGAGACTCATCAGATGGCTTTTCCCGATGAGTCCAGTACTTCCGAGTTTGAAACTGAACCAGATCCGAAACCTGAACTTTTCTCTCAAGCTGAATTGAATGATTTAGTCCGGGATTTAGGACTCCCAAAAGATGCTGCCCAACTGCTAGGTTCTCGGCTTAAACAGAAAAATCTATTGTCACCAGGAACAACTTTTTATTGGTACAGCAACCGTGAGACACAATTTTTGAAGTATTTCAGCAAAGAGGAAGATTTGGTATTTTGCAACGATATATACGGAGTGATGGAAAAGTTTAAACTCAAGTATGATCCTGCTGAATGGCGGCTGTTCATTGATTCGTCAAAAGACAGCATAAAAGGTGTTCTTCTTCATAATGGCAACACATTCGCTTCAGTTCCTATTGCTCACTCTGTTATTCTCCAAGAAAAATACGAGAATTTGGCCCTGATTCTTCAGAAGATTCGTTATGATGAGCATAAGTGGATGATTTGTGGAGACTTTAAAATTCTATCCATGCTATTAGGGCAGCAATCCGGTTTCACCAAATATCCCTGCTTCCTTTGCTTGTGGGATAGCCGGGCCCGCGACCTACACTGGGGGAAAAAAGACTGGCCAATTCGGGAGTATTTGAGACCCGGTGAGAAAAATGTTCTTCATGAGAGCTTGGTACCTCGTGATAAAATTCTATTACCACCTCTCCACATTAAGTTGGGTCTCATTAAGCAATTCATCAAGTGCCTTCCAAAAGATGGTGAGTGCTTTCGGTACCTTTGCTCAAAGTTCCCCCGACTTTCTGAAGCAAAGCTAAAGGAAGGAGTGTTTGTTGGCCCTGATATAAGGAAACTCATTTCAGATGGAGCATTCGCTGAAACGATGTCTGAGAAGGATAAAGAAGCCTGGGATTCCTTCAAGGATGTTGTTCTCAAATTCTTGGGGAACAGGCGGGATGAGAACTATAAGGATATTGTTGCCAGGATGCTCAATGCCTTCAAAGAACAAGGCTGTAACATGAGCCTGAAAGTCCATTTCTTGCACTCCCATGTGAACTACTTTCCCGAAAACTTGGAGGCGTACAGTGAAGAACAAGGTGAAAGGTTTCACCAGGACATCAAGGACGCAGAGAGAAGGTACCAAGGAAGATGGAACACCACTATGATGGCTGATTTCTGCTGGTTGCTGCTGCGGGAAACCCCAGATGAAAAATACGCCAAGCAGCGCACCAAGAGAAGCATTCGGGGGAAGAAGAAACGGGCCCACCAGGAGATTGATTGACCCAAGAATGACTTTAAAATCTAAACTGTGTTGACAAATATCGTGTTTTTTACTAAACTTTGAAATAAAAATTTGCTAGTTATTACCACAGTGTCGGATCTCATTTATTAGAATTTTATTTTCACACCATCGGGTGTTTGTCTTCATGTATTGCAATGGTGCGGTTTGCGTTTTCTATTCTTACATACATACCTGTACAACATTTTTTTGCACATTTCTTTGCTTTGCTTTGTGTCTAACCTCGCTCTTATATGCTCAATGTTTGTGCACATGTATGTGGCTGTTTTAAGTGCAGACAATTTTGCTACCATCACAGTGTGTTTTGTTGACATTACTCTATTCTTATGTACTGCCTTGTTACAATTTTCTTTATTCTTATTTGAATAACTACTAAACAATTAGTATAAAGAATTCATCCAAGAAACTTTTATCTCGATCGCACTCAATCTGAAACGTTCACCTCAAACTGCTAACCCAATGTAGCAAAAACTCTGTACGTGATGGAGCAAATTGGTTACCAGATTTGGATTCAGCGCACCAAAAAACGTAAAAATCAATCGAAACATTAGAGGCAGTTAAAAAAAAATTTTTTTTAGTGTACCTGTGTTGTTTATGTCATCAGAATATAGAAAGACTAGGGGACATGCAATGAAGCTACAGAGTAACCTATTTAAGACTAATAAGAGAAAATATTTTTTCACTCAACCTGTAATCAAACTCTGGAATTTGTTACCGGAGGATGTAGTAAAAGATATTAGTGTAGTTGGGTTTAAAAAAGGGTTGGACAAATTCCTGCCGGAAAGGTCCATAAACCATTATTAAAAGGAACCCGGGATATCACTGTTTGACTCAATACAAGCATTGTGGAACTTGTGTCTTTTGGGGAAACTGCTAGGTACTTATGACCTAGATTGGCCACTGTTGAAAACAGGATGCTGAACTTGATGAACCTTGGTCTGACCCAGTATGGCATATCTTATGTTCACCTGTAACAGGTGTTCTCCGGAAGCAGCAGTAATCAGTCCTCATTTAAAGGCGATGTCACCATAAGAACATAAGATATGCCATACTTGGTCAGACAAAGGTCCATCAAGCCCAGTATCCTGGAAACAGGATACTGGGCTTGATGGACCTTTGTCTGACCAAGTATGGCATATCTTATGTTCTTATGGTGACATCGCCTTTAAATGAGGACTGATTACTGCTGCTTCCGGAGAACACCTGTTACAGGTGAACATAAGATATGCCATACTGGGTCAGACCAAGGTTCATCAAGTTCAGCATCCTGTTTTCAACAGTGGCCAATCTAGGTCATAAGTACCTAGCAGTTTCCCCAAAAGACACAGGTTCCACAATGCTTGTATTGGGTCAAGCACTCGCACGGGAACACTCCCCAGTTTTCACAGAAAGCCTTTGTGAGTCCACCACATATGCGTGGTCGCCTCCCTGCCAGAAACGCAGCCATCTTATCTCAGTATGATGACATAGGTTAAGTAATCCAAAAAGAAAAAACAAATCCACAGGAAGGAAGGAGGGTAGTGAGGACTGATGCCTGCTGCTCCCAGAGAACATCTGTTACTGGTGAGTAACCATGCATTCTCCTGGACCAAGCAGAAGCCAGTCCTCACTTATGGGACTTCCATAGCTACTGGCTACCGAAAAAAACCTGTAAATCGCTCAACGGGGCAACGAGAAAAACTGAACCATGACGAACACTGGAAAAACGCTGTAAGGTTCCAAGAGTCGACATATGGCATCAAGCAAGAGCGACTCTCCGGTAGCCTGTACAGACAGAAGGGCCGGAGGGAAGGAGTTGCATTAATTCCCAAAAAGGTGCCAGAGCATGGCTTGGTCGAAGGTGCTGCTATGCTGGGACTCCGCATCCAGGCAGTAATGGGGCTGTGAAGGTGTGGACAGAAGATCACATTGCAGCCCTACAGATCTCCAGCAAGGAGAGTGAGTGCAGGTTAGCCACAGAGGCTGCCAGGGTGCGGACATTGTGCACTGTGACATGGTGCTCTAAGGAAAGTCGAGCCTGGGCATAGGCAAAGGAGATGCAGTCAGCCACCCAAATGGAAAGGGTGCGTTTACAAACTTCCACGCCCAGCCTGTTCGGATCATAAGAAATGAAGAGCTGGGAGGAACATCAATGGGCTTTCATTCATACCAGATAGAAAGCCAATGCCCTCTTACAATCCAGGGTATGAAGAGAGGCCTCTGCTCTATTCACAGGAGGCCTGGAAAAGAAGGTGAGAAGTACCACCGACTGGTTGAGATTAAAAGGTGAAACCACCTTAGGAAGAAATTTAGGATAAGTACAGAGGACCACCCTGTTTTTGTAGAACCTGGTATGGGGTGCGTACGCCACCCGCACCTGTAATTCACTGCCTCTGCGTGCTGAAGTAAGCGCCACTAAGAAAATGACCTTCCAGGATAGAAGCTTGAGAGGGCAAGTAGCACGTGGCTCAAAAGGTGAAGAGAGCAGCTGCCCTAGGACCACATTGAGGTCCCATGCCACTGGTGGTGGTTGAATCGGCGGACGCAAAAGCAAGAGACTCCTCAAGAAGCGTCCAATGAGGGGGTGAGTGGAAAGAGACGGAGCATCTATGGTGTGATGCTAAGGTGCTAGATGTACTCGGACTGAATTGGATTTTAAGCCAGCATAGAAAGGTGCAGAAGATACACTAGAACCTGCTCCATTGAGCAGGAGAAAGGGTTAAGGGCTTTGTCCACATACCAGACAGAATATCTGTGCCATTTGAAGGTGTAGGCACGTCTGGAGGAATCCTTGAAGGATGCAATGAGAATATTCTCCACATCCCTAGGCAGATGAAACTGAGCAAGAGCTACCCTCTCAGCGTCCAAGCCGGGAGGGCTAGGGACTTCAGATTGGGGTAGAGGAGGGTCCCCTCATCCTGAGAGCGCAGACCCAGGGCATGGCCAAGGTGAAGAGGAGGTGTCCTGGAGAGGTGAAGCAACAGGGGGTACCAAGGTTGCCTCGGCCAGTGTGGGGCAATAAATATCATGGTGACCCTGTTTGTCTGGACCTTGAAAAGGGTCTTGGTAACCAAGGGAGTTGGTGGATAAGCATAAAGCAAGCCCTTGCCCCAGTTCAGGAAGAATGCATTGGAGGCTACTTGATTGTGACAGAGAACTCTGGAGCAGAACAACGGCAGCTGGGCATTGTGAGGAGCAGCAAAGAAGTCCATGGACGGAGTGCCCCATTTCTGGAAGATGGTGGAGACTACTTGTGCATTGAGAGTCCACTCATGCAGCTGCAGCACCCTGCTGAGCCCGTCCACCAATGTGTTGTTCTGTCCCGGGAGGCAGACCGCCCGGAGAAGCATGACGTGCTTTATGGCAAATCTCCAGAGACGAACGGCCTCCCAGCAGAGGAGGTATGAGTCCGTGCCAACCTGCTTGTTGATACAGAACATTGCTACCTGGTTGTCCACGGATGAGGACTACCTGGTTAGACAGCTGTTGCTGGAAGACTCAAAGGGCATTTGCTATCGCCTTGAGCTTGAGGAAGTTTAACTGATGAAGACCCTCTCCCATCGTCCAGATACCCTGGGTACGCAGGCCATCAAGATGGGCTCCCTAGCACAGTTTGGAGGCATCTGTGGTCAGCATCCGCTAGTGAGGTGGGACCTGGAAGGGAAGTCCCGCTAGAAGATGAATTGGCTGCTGTCACCAGAAAAGGTAGTCCTTTAGTGGTGAAATCACCCTGACCTGGTCCATGAGACAGTTCGTCACCTGACTACTCTGTGTACAGAGCATCCACTGCGCCTGTCACTCTGTAGCCGGGTAGATGGAGTTACATGGACTGTGGAGGCCATGTGACGTAAGAGCCGAAGCATTTGGTGAGCCAAGATAGCTGAGCAATGTTGGGCATCCTGGGCCAGAACGATGAGGCACTGGGCTTGGTGAGAGGGAAGGAAGGCTCTAGCTGCCGTGGTATCGAGGAAAGCCCCAATGAACTTGAGGCGCTGAGTGGGCTGCAGATGGGACTTTGGGTAGTTGATGACAAAACCCAGCTGCTCCAGCTCCTGCATGGTGCGTTGTGTGGACAGATGGATCTCGTCCGGTGTCCTGCCTCTGACTAACCAGTCGCCCAGATAGGGGAAGACGAGGATGCCCTGCACTCAAAGAAAAGTGACTACAACCACTAGACATTTTATGAAAACCCTTGGGGCAGACGCCAGTCCGAAAAGTAAAACCGTGTATTGATAGTGAGTGACATCCGCTGATGATGAAGCTGAGGTACTGCCAGTGCAGGAAGTGAATGAGAATGTGGGTATAGGCATTATTTATTTATTTATTTAGCTGTATTTATATCCCGCTTTTCACCGGGTCAAAGCAGTCAATTGGGGGATACATTTAACATGAGGGGATATGAGACACATACACTAATACTTACAGGGAACATGGGCAATGGAGGGTTAAGTGGCTTGCCCAAGACCACAAGGAGTGCCTACAGGACTAGAAATCCCAGTCCCTTTGGCCTGAGATTGCTGTCCCCAGGTGGGACTTGAACCCCCGGCCCTCCGGCCTGAAGTACCTTGTCCTAATCACTAGACCACTCCTCCCTGTGAGATCCAAGGAGCACAGCCAATCTTCCCGCTGGAGGTAAGGCAGTAAGGTTCCAAGGGATACCATCTTGAACATCTCACGCACTAGAAAGCACTTGAAGATCCCAGGCATTGGTGGTTATGCTGGGCCAATGATGGGGAAAAATTGTGAGACACCACCGAATATGCTGCAGAACTGGACTGGATAGGGGAAGAAGGGCTATGGTCCTGGAGTCAAAAGTTCCCCCAGGCTGTAGCTGTGGCATCAGTTGGGGCTTCGGGGCTTAAGGCTGATGATGCTTCTGGCTTTAGTCTTTGGCCTGGTGCGGCTGGTAGGACTGATAAGGAACATATGTGCCATAAGCTTTCTTCTTCACGTAGAAGGACTTCTTCTCCAAGGCCTTCCATCGGGAAGGATCAGCAGCCTTCCACAAGAGCCTGTTCATGGTGATCTGTTCAGTCTCCAACTCTGTGGCCTTCTCCATCATGGGTTTGCCAAAGTGATTCTCTCCTTGACATGGGACATCAACCAACGTGTCCTGAACCCATTGCTCAAAGTCAGATGACTGTAGCCGTGCAAGACAGCAGGCATCAATACACACCACAGCCACTATAGCCACGTACTCAAAGCCATCGTAGTCTGCATGAGTTACGTATTTGGAGCATTCCTTGACCATAGCAACCAGGCTCTGGAAGCGCTGAAGATGGTCGTCAGATAAGCCAGCCGAGAACCCAGCAAGCTCCCCTGCCAGGTCAGCGTAGTTACTCACCTGTAACAGGTGTTCTCCAGGGACAGCAGGAATCAGTCCTCACATATGGGTGACGTCGGCGCCGACGGAGCCCTCGTGCGGAGCAATTCCCCAGCTTTCAAAGAAAGCCTTTGGGATTGCATCATGCATGTGTGGTCCCCTTCCCGCCCAAGGGTGCCATCTTGCTAAGTCTAATGACATAGCTAAAAGACAGCAAAAAGAAGAAAAGCAATAGTAGGACTGCAACTCCAGGGGAGGACGGAGGGTTGTGAGGACTGATTCCTGCTGTCCCTGGAGAACACCTGTTACAGGTGAGTAACTACGCTTTCTCCAGGAACAAGCAGGAAGTCAGTCCTCACATTTGGGACTCCCTAGCTATAGGCTACCGAGAACCCATAGCTGAAAAATGGCTCCCTCTGGAAGAGCCGCAGCAGCTGTGATAGGAATCCAGCAGAGACACAACACCCCCAGTAGCCTGACACCAGAGGGCCGGAGGGTAGGAGTTGTCTACACCTCAAATAAGTTCCAGAGTACCGCCTGGCCAAAAGCACTGTCTCGGCAGGACTCTCCATCCAAGCAGTAATGGGCTGCAAAAGTCTGGATTGAAGACTAGGTGGCGGCCCGGCAGATGTCTGCCAGTGGAACAGAGCAGAAGTGAGCCACTGATGCGGCCTTAGCCCTGACATGGTGGGCAGTGACTTGACCCTGCAACGGGAGGTCGGCTGCCCTGTACAGCCAGGCTATGCAGTCTGCCACCCAGGTGGACAACGTCCGCTTGGAGAAGGAAGCCCCAGCTTACTGGGGTCAAAAGAGATGAAGTGCTGAGGAGCCCTTCGATGTCCCCTCGTACACTCCAGGTAGAAGGCTTAACGCCCTCTTACAGTCAAGGGTATGCAGGACTGCCTCTGCCCGGCTGGAATGCGGTCTGGGAAAGAATGTCGGAAGAACCACCTTCTGGTTGAGGTGGAATGGAGAGACTACCTTTGGGAGGAACTTAGGGTGGGTGCGTAGGACCACCCTAGTCCTGTAAAACCGTATGTATGGTCTTTCTGAAACCAAAGCCTGCAGCTCACTCACTCGCCTTGCAGACGTGAGTGCCACCAGGAAGAGTACCTTCCAGGAGAGGAAGCGTAGATAGCAAGTAGACATTGGCTGAAAAGGTGGGTGAGTAAGCTGAAGGGCGAACTGGGGGTTTTAGTAGAAGTAGACCTCTGAGGAACCTTGACAGCAAGGGCTGAAGCGACAGAGTCTTAAATAGTTTACCCTGTAGCTTCATTGCATGTCCCCTAGTCTTTCTATATTCTGATAAGGTAAACAATCGATCTACGTTTACCCGTTTTACTCCGTTCATTAATTTATAGACTTCTATCATATCTCCCCTCAGCCGTCTTTTCCAGGTTAAAGAGCCCCAACCTTTTTAGCCTTTCTTCATAGGAGTATCCTTCCATCCCCTTTACCATTTTGGTGGCTCTTCTCTGAACCTTTTCTAAAATCGCTATATCCTTTTTATGAAACGGCGACCAGAATTGCACACAATATTCAAGGTGCGGTCTCACCATGGAACGATATAGATGCATTATAATATCTTTTGTTTTATTTTTTATTTTTCATTCCTGTCCTTATCATACCTAGCATTCTATTTGCTCTCTTGGCCGCCGCTGCACACTGGGCCGAGGGTTTTAACATGGTATCCACAATGACGCTTAAATCTTTTTCCTGGGTGGTGGTTCCTAATGTGGAACCTTGCATCGTGTAACCATAGTTTGGGTTGTTCTTCCCTAGGTGCATAACCTTGCACTTGTCCACATTAAATTTCATCTGCCATTTTGATGCCCTGTCTTCCAATTTATCAAGATCCTCTTGCAATTTTCCACAATCCTCTTGGGTTTTAACAACTTTAAATAGTTTTGTGTCATCTGCAAATTTGATAACCTCACTCGTTATTCCACTTTCCAGGTCATTTATGAATATGTCAAAAAGCAGCGGACCCAGCACAGATCCCTGGGGTACACCACTATTCACCTTTCTCCATTGGGAAAATTGGCCATTTAGCCCTACCCTCTGCTTTCTATCTTTTAACCAGTTCCTGATCCACCATAGTACACTGCCTCCTATCCCATGACTCTTTAGTTTTGCCAAAAGTCTCTGATGAGGGACCTTGTCAAAGGCTTTCTGAAAGTCCAGATACACAATATCAACCGACTCCCCTTTGTCCACCTGATTATTCACTCCTTCAAAAAAACATAACATATTAGTTAGTAAGACAAGATCTTCCTTGTCTAAAGCCATGTTGGTTGTCTCCCATTAGGTCATGACTATCTACATGCTGAGTAATTTTATTCTTTATGATGGTTTCTACCATTTTTCCCGGTACTGATGTCAGGCTCACCGGTCTGTAGTTTCCCGGATCACCCCTGGAACCCTTTTTAAAAATTGGTGTTACATTGGCGATCCTCCAATCTTCAGGTATTAGAGATGATTTTAATGATAGTTCACAGATACTAATAGCAGGTCTGCAATCTCGTATTTCAGTTCTTTGAACACCCTTGGGCCTTCTCCCCAGCGGGAGTGGGGTCTCCACTGCCAGCTGGAGGAGAAGTGGGAACCAAGATTGCCTTGGCCATCTGGGGGCTACAAGAATGACCGAGGCCCTGACCCAAAGGATTTTGAACAGAGTTCGGGCCACCAGGGGCATGGGAGGAAATGCATATAGGAGGCCCACCGACCAGGAGATCAGATATGCATCTGCAGCCATCCTCCTGGGATGTGGCTGTCTGGAGCAGAACCGGGGCAGCTGAAGATTTTGCGGACTGGCAAAGAGCTTTATAGACATATACCCCCAGCAGTGGAAGATCTTCTGGGCTACCTCCAGATTCAGTTGCCATTCGTGAGGTAAACCGCCTTGAGAGACATACCTTGTCTGATGGCAAAGGATGTCACGCCCCCACCACTCGCCTCTAGGTTAGAGGGGCGTGGATTATTGAAGGAACTTTCTGCTGTACGCTTTTTCAGCTTTTTTTAAAACTATTTCCCTGCAATGCCCTCTGGGAAATGTAGTCCTTATTCAGCTGTATGAGTGCACCATGCAGAAAGCTGTAGTCAGGCTCAAGTAGGTAAGGCAAACGACAGAAATTTATTATTTTTATATACACAATGGTTCGATCACACCACACATAGGATTGTTGGTTCAGGACTCTTGGAAGCAAAAATTGTCCAAAACATATCCAACCACAAAATGCAGTTAGCGTAGTTACTCACCTGTAACAGGTGTTCTCCAGGAGCAGCAGGAATCAGTCCTCACATATGGGTGACGTCGGCGCCGACGGAGCCCTCGCGGAGCAATTTTCCCCAGCTTTCAAAGAAAGCCTTTGGGAATTGCAGCGCGCATGCGCGGTCCCCTTCCCGCCCAAAGGTGCCATCTTGGCCAGTCAGATGACATAGCAAAAAGACAGCAAAAAAAGTGCAAAAACGAAATCATAGGATTGCAACTCCAAGGGGAGGAGGGAGGGTTGTGAGGACTGATTCCTGCTGCTCCTGGAGAACACCTGTTACAGGTGAGTAACTACGCTTTCTCCAGGACCAAGCAGGAAGTCAGTCCTCACATATGGGACTCCCCAGCTTAAGGCTACCGGAGACCCTAAGCACAAAAATGAGCTCCCTCCAGCTCAGCAGCACAGAAGTAAGGAATCTTCTCTGACTAATCTCCAACCGGTAGCCCAACATCCGGGATGGAGGGTAGGAGTTGCCTAAACCTCGAAGAGATTACGGAGGACTGCCTGTCCGAAAGCACTGTCCCTGCGGGACTCCCTCTCGAGGCAGTAATGGGCCGCAAAAGTCTGGCCCGAAGACCAAGTAGCGGCCCGGCAGATGTCTGCCAACGGAACAGAGCGGAGGAAAGCCACTGACGCAGCCTTCGCCCGAACCCGATGAGCGGTGAGTCGACTCTCCAGTTAGAGGCCTGCCGCCGCATAAGTCCAAGCAATACAGTCAGCTACCCAGATGGACAGAGTACGCTTAGAGACAGGGAGCCCCAATTTATTAGGGTCGTAAGACAGGAAGAGCTGGACAGTCTTACGGTGCTCCCGCGTACGATCAAGGTAGAAGTTCAGCGCCCTTCTACAGTCCAGGGTATGCAAGACCATCTCAGCACGGCTGGAGTGTGGCCTGGGAAAGAAGGTCGGAAGTACCACCTCCTGATTGATGTGAAAGGGGGAGACCACCTTTGGGAGAAACTTAGGGTGAGTCCGCAGGACTACCCTGTTCTTGTAGAACCGAGTGTAGGGAGGATCAGACACCAGGGCCTGCAGTTCACTAACGCGTCTAGCGGAAGTGAGGGCCACCAGGAATAAGGTTTTCCAAGAGAGAAAACGAAGAGGACAGGTAGCCATGGGTTCAAAAGGCGGGCAGGTGATCCGCTGTAAAACCACGTTCAGGTCCCAGTCAGGGGCTGGGGGCCGCAACGGCGGTTTGAGGAGAAGAAGGCCCCGGGAGAACCGAGCCACGAGGGGGTGGCCGGAAAGAGGCCTGCCTTCCACCGGCACATGATGCGCCGAAATAGCACTGAGGTGAACCTTGACCGAGTTGGACTTGAGCCCAAGGTTGGAGAGGGAAAGCAAGTACTGCAAGACCACCGACACCGAGCAGGAGAAGGGATCTTGAGACCGTTGAGTACACCAGATGGAAAAGCGACGCCATTTAAGGGCGTAGGATTTCCGGGTAGAAGGTCGCCTGGAAGCCAGTACGACTTCCTCCACCTCCGGAGGTAACAGGAGGGGAGCAAGGACTACCCTTTCAGCAGCCAGGCCATCAGATGCAGAGCTCTGAGGTTGGGGTGTAGGAGAGACCCCTGATCCTGAGTCAGGAGATCGGGTTGAAACCCCAGAGGCAACGGGGTATCCACCGCCAGCTGCATCAGAAGGGGGAACCACGGTTGCCGGGGCCACCGGGGAGCGATCAGGATCACGGAGGCCTCGTCCTGGAGAACCTTGAAAAGAGTTTGAGACACCAGCGGCATGGGAGGAAAGGCATACAGAAGGCCCGTGGACCATGAGAGCAGAAAAGCATCCGCCGCTACTCGGAGGGGGTGCGGTTCCCGAGAGCAGAATCGAGGAAGTTGCCTGTTCAGAGGACTGGCGAAGAGATCCAGCGTGGGAAGGCCCCACCGCAGGAAGATCCGTTGGACCACCAACGGGTCCAATCTCCACTCGTGCGGTTGGAGGATTCTGCTCAGTTTGTCTGCCAGGTGATTTTCTTGACCTGGGAGATAGACCGCTTTGAGGAGGATTCCCCGGCTGACGGCCCAAGCGCAGAGCTTTTGTGCTTCCCGGCAGAGAAGGGAGGAGCCCGTGCCCCCCTGCTTGTTCACGTAGAACATAGCAACTTGATTGTCCGTCTGGACCAGCACAGACTGGTGAGATGTGAGGTGGGAGAAGGCCTTCAGAGCCAGGCGAATGGCCCTGAGCTCCAGGAAGTTGGTCTGCTGGGCAGATTCCCACGGGGTCCAGAGACCCTGAGTACATGACCCTTGGCAATGTGCTCCCCAACCCAGGAGAGAAGCATCGGTCGTCAGAACCTGGGCCGGCGGAGGAGACTGGATAAGCATTCCGAGCACTAGGTTGGGTAGGTGAAGCCACCATCGTAGGGAAGAGACTAGCGGGCCGGAGATGCGTACCGAGTCCGTCAGTCTCCCCGAGGCCTGACGCCATTGAGAGCGAAGGCACCACTGAGCGGGCCGCATGTTCAGGCGGGCATTGGGGGTCACATGGACCGTGGACGCCATATGGCCGAGCAGTTTCAGGAAGAGCCGGGCCGAGACCCGGGGATGGCTGCGAAAATGGCTGGCGAGAGCCATGAGCCGATGAGCCCTGTCGAGCGGTAGAAACGCCCGAGCCTGAAGCGTGTCCAGTCTGGCGCCAATGAACTCGAGGTCCTGAGAGGGGAGCAAAGTGGACTTTTCGAAGTTTATGACAAAACCCAAGTACTGGAGCAGAGTTACAGTACGTTTTGTGGCGTGAGTGGCCTCCGTGGCGGACGGGGCCCTGATAAGCCAGTCGTCCAGGTAAGGAAAGACGAAGAGGCCTTGAAGCCGGAGATAAGCCGCAACCACTGCGAGACATTTTGTGAAGACTCGTGGTGCGGAGGATAGGCCAAAGGGCAGTACTCTGTATTGGTAATGATTGCCCGCCACCACAAACCGTAGGTATTGGCGGTGGCTGGTGTGAATGAGGATGTGAGTGTAGGCATCCTTTAGATCCAAGGAGCATAGCCAATCTCCCTGCCGGAGGTAGGGCAGCAGGATTCCAAGGGTAAGCATCTTGAACTTTTCCCTCTCCAGGAACTTGTTGAGGTTCCGCAAGTCTAGGATGGGTCTGAGGCCACCAGTCCGCTTTGGTACCAGAAAGTACCGGGAATAAAAGCCGTGACCCCGCAGGTGGCGGGGCACCGGCTCCACTGCCTGTTCCCGAATAAGACTTGCCAACTCCTGAAGGAGTAAGTCCCGGTGAAGAGGGGGTCGCAGAGGCTCCCCTGGAAAGTAGGGGGGAGGTACCTGGTGGAAGTGCAGAAGATAGCCCTCTCGGACTATGTGGAGCACCCAGGCGTCTGACGTGATGTTGGACCACCTGTGGGCAAAGTGGACCAGCCGGCCTCCCGTGCTGAGAGAAACCAGCGGAGGGGGAGAGGCTATGCTGAACGAGTCAAAAAACCCCACCCTGCGGAGCAGGGGGCCGGTGGCGCAGGCTTGGGGGCTTGCTGCCTACGGGATCTGTTACCCCGTCCCTTGGCCTGCTGACCCTGATGGGGAGCTGCGGAGGCCTGATAATTTAATTTAATTAATTTAATTTAATTAGCAGGTTTTTAAATACCGCAACTTCCATAGATCAGTTGCGGTTTACAATGAACAACAATGAACAAGCAAGGCTGTTTTACAAGGAACGGCAGTAAACATCATGCTGTTTTTACATATAACAGTGTTAACAATAATAACAATTTCGGTAATAACAATAATGGGTTCAATCTATCAGAACAGATTGATAGTTGAGAACTATATACATTGAACATGTTTAGAACTAAAATACAGTTTTAAATAGATAATGGGGGTAGTGTTTATAGGCAGCCGCCTTCCTCGGGTAAAAGGGCTTCTTTCCCGAGCCCTTCTTCTTTTGGGAAGGGGCAGAGGTTTTCCTGGAGAGCCGAGTCCTGGTGAGAGTCTCTGTCTCGAGCTGAGCAGCCTTCTCGTCCATAGGTTTACCAAAGAGGTTTTCACCTCTGCAGGGGACATCGACCAACTTGTCCTGCACCCAGGGCTCGAGGTCGGATGACTGGAGCCAAGCCTGGCGGCGGGCTCCGATGCCGGCTGCAGCTACTCGAGCCGATGCCTCGAAGCCATCATAGGCTGCTCGAGAAATGAACTTGGAGCACTCACGAATACCAGTGGACAAGGCCAGGAACCTCCGCAAAGGTTCCTCGGAGAGACCAGCAGAGAATCCGGCTAGTTCTTTAGCCAGGTCCCGGAGATACATGCCCATGTAGAGCTGGTAAGTCTGGACCCGACAAGCAAGCATAGAGCCCTGAAAACACTTCTTACCGATGCCATCCAGGCTGTGGGCTTCCCTGCCGGGAGGCACCGAGGAGTGCATCTTCTGGCTCTTGAGCCGATGCATGGCCGATTCCACCACCATGGAATGGTGCGGCAGCTGTGCTTTCTGGAAGCCAGGGCTCTTGCGGACTCGATATATGGCATCGACCCGTTTGCTTAAGACCGGCGACGACGCCGGACTCTCCCACATGCGGAAGAGAAGTCGTTCCAGCATCGGAGGAACCGGTACAGTAAAGTGCTCCTTCGCAGGAGAGTCATACTGGAGGGCATCGAGCTCTTCGGCTCGAGGCTCCTCCTCGGGATCCGCAGGGAAGGCCAAGGCCTTGGCCATATCCCTCACGAAGTCCGAGAACCGGGCATCCTCCGGGGGGGACTGCCTCCGAGGTTCGGACTCAGGGGAGTCAGAAGGGACACACCGAGTCCGAAAAGAACCAGGTGACTCATCCACCTCGGATTCCCAGGCCGACTCCTCGGAGGAGGAGTCGAGCGGCTCCGGTCGGGCGGGCACAGACGCCGTCCGCCCCGATGCCGAGGGAGTCGACGACCTCGGCCCCGAACGGGAGGCCGAAGGTGACCTCGACCGAGGATCGACTCGAGCCCGCATGGACTCGAGGATCGGCTCGGTCTCCGGGGTCGACTTAGACGTCGACGTCCCGGCGGTCAGGGCAGACGCGCCAGCGAGGCCAGTGATCAATGCCCGCTGCTGGTCCATGAAGGCAGACAAGCTGCGCTCCAAGGCCGTCAACCTGAGTCCGAACTCAGGAGACCCAGCAGCCCCCGACTCGGGCCCCGACGGCGTCGGGCCCGACGTTGGACCACTCGGAGGCGAGTCTACGAAGACAACAGCACTTACGTGAGCAGAGGAGTCCATCTCCAGACGAGGCTGTTTGGACGGCCGCTCCAGCTCCAAAGACCCGGGACGGCTGTCGGGGCTATGCGACCTGGCCCTTGAGGAACCAGGAGCGTCCACCGACGCCGCCCTCGCGGGTTTCTTCTTCCGCTGATGTTCCCGGTTAGGGGACCCCCGCTTAGAAGAGCTCCGGCGGTGCTCAGAGCCAGATTCTCTGGACACCGAAGCTTCTGACGAGGTCCGGGTACGGCTGGGGTCAGAGAAGATTCTCTCCCGCTGATGCTGCTGACTCCGCAAAGACTTCGCGGACATCTTGCTACAGGGCCCACAGATCATTTCTTCATGATCGGGGCCCAGGCAGCGGAGGCAGCAATCGTGTGTGTCGGTAAGAGACATAAGTTTCTTACACATAACACACTTCTTAAATCCACTGGCGGCCATCGGGGGAAAATGGGCCCCTGCGAGGTCGAACGAACGGGCCGCCAGGGAAAAATGAAAAAAGGCGCGAAGTAGTCGCGAAGGACAGAAAAAAACGAAAAAGAAGGGGAGGCCTCGCAACCGGCGTCGCGAGGCCAGGCGGAAAAAGGACCGGCGTCGAACCGAAGAAATACTGAAAATAATAAGAAAAAATCAACTTTTCGGCGGTGACTATAAGACAACGTCTGTAGGGCTCCGCGGAAAAAAGAAGACTGGCCAAGATGGCACCTTTGGGCGGGAAGGGGACCGCGCATGCGCGCTTCAATTCCCAAAGGCTTTCTTTGAAAGCTGGGGAAAATTGCTCTGCGAGGGCTCCGTCGGCGCCGACGTCACCCATATGTGAGGACTGACTTCCTGCTTGGTCCTGGAGAATTAAAGGTTCTCTCTATTGCAGGATACACAGTCTTTACCAGCAAGCCTAATTGTATTCCCTTCTTAGCTTTGCTGGCTAAAGCACCAAACAAAAAGCACATTTAAAGTCTGTGGTAAACTTCCCCTTTATAAACACCTGGGAAACACAGCCCCCTTGCTTGTGGAATAAGGATATCTTTTTCCTGGATAACGTCCTTTCAGGACTGGCTTGCCTTCTCTATGTTCCCCAGGTTTATAGCTTGGCACAAAGAACAGTCCATGGGAGTGTCCTCCTCAATCAGCTTCACCTCAGGCTCTCTCAGCTGCATAGGCTTTGACTCCCCGTCCTGCTCAGCTAACAGCCTCCCGGGGGATCTTGGAGTCTCTCTTGTTCCTGGCTCCAAACTCTCCTGTAGCCGTGCTACATGCCAAATAGCACTCTCTCCAGCTGGAAGCTCCGTTCCTCTGCTCTGCTCAGCCTGGCTTCCTGCTTCTCCTCTCCTTCTTTCCCTTTCTACTAAATCATACTCTGCTCTGGGTTTATACTTCCAGGGCTCTAGCTCCAACCCCACCCTACTCAGGTGACGGCAATCAGCCTGACTCCGGGCACCTGAGTGTTTGAAGCATTCACTGCCTAAAGCTGGGGTCACCAACCTCCAGAGGGCCGCGGGCCGCACAGCAGACTACCGGGAGCCTAGCGGGCCGCACCCCCCTTCTCCCCGCCCCGCGAAAAAAAACAACAAACGCAAAATTATGAAAACAATGGCTGATCACCTTTATTGAATTTAATGAGATGGCTGATGATTCATGCTAGCAGACAAACGCTTAAAGTCCGGCTTCACAGATGACACTGACAGGAGAAGGGACGCTTGCAGGTGGTCGTCGGTGAGCTGCGAGCGCGTGGATACAATGGCGGGAATCCTTGGCGGGCCGCACGTAATGTTAACCGGGGTAGAGCCTCGCGGGCCGCACGAAGGGACCTCGTGGGCCGCATGCGGCCCGCGGGCCGCAGGTTGGTGACCCCTGGCCTAAAGGGTTCTGAGCCTTGTATCATCTCCCCTTCATTCCACTAGGGGGAGCCTGAAATGTGGGCCACGTGGAAGTTTTCTGATCCCTGGAGGTGTTTATGGCTTTCTTACCCTGATTTGAGTAAAGGGGGCCCTTTACTAGGGTGAATTCCCTGTCTCTTTGTCCTCCCCCGGACTCTGGATAGGCCTCCTTGCCACAAGGAGCAGAGGTCCAGTGCCTCCTGACATAGGACATGGGATCCTGTCCCTCCCTGCTTGTTCACGTAGAACATAGCCACCTGATTGTTTGTCTGTACGAGCACAGATTGATGCGAGAGAACATGGCAGAAGGCTTGCAGAGCTAGGCGTATCGCCCGGAGCACCAAGAGGTTGATCTGTTGTGTCCCCTTCTTGGGGAGACCACAACCCCTGAGTGCAGGAGTCCTGACAATGGGCTCCCCAGCCCAGCAGGGATGCATCTGTCGTCAAGACTCTTGAAGACACCGGGGGTTGGAAAGGCACTCCTCCGAGCAGGTTAAACCACCAGACCAGCGACTTTAGCAGTCGTTTGGACACCCTTATCCTGTCTCGGAGTCGACCTGTGGCCTGCATCCACTGATTCCGGAGGCACCACTGAGTTGTCCTCATGTGGAGCCGGGCGTTCGGGGTCACATGCACTGTGGAAGCCATGTGTCCCAAGAGACGCAGGAAATGCCTTGCTAATATTTGAGACCTGTGGTTTATCTGGCACACTAGCTCCCGAAGCCTCTGCGACCTGTCCAGTGGCAGGTAAGCCTTTTCCTGCAGAGTGTCTAGTTTTGCCCCAATGAACTCTAAGTTCTGTGTGGGGAACAAGGTGGACTTTGCCTGATTTATGACAAAGCCTAGATGTTGCAGTATGTTGATAGTACAAGTGGTGGCCTGTTGGGCCTCCTGAGGCAACGGGGCCCTGATGAGCCAGTCGTCCAGGTATGGGAAGACAAAGATACCCTGGTCTTTGAGAAACCCCGCCACCACCACCATGCATTTGGTAAATACTCTGGGGGCGGAGGCTAGGCCGAATGGAAGTACTCTGTACTGGAAATGGTTTCCTCCCACTACAAATATGAGATATTGTCTGTGGTCTGGATGTATGAGGATGTGTGTGTAAGCATCCTTCAGGTCTAAGGAGCATAGCCAATCTCCATGGTGGAGGTATGGCAGCAAAATTCCAAGGGAAAGCATCTTGAACTTTTCCTTCACCAGGAACTTGTTTATGTTTTGCAGGTCGAGGATGTTCGCTTTGGTATCAGGAAATACCTGGAGTAGAAGCCTTGCAGGCTGTGGGGTACTGGTTCCACCGCCTGATCCTCCAGGAGACCTGCTAACTCCTGCAAAGGGAGGTTCCTGTGTAGAGGAGGTCTTAGAGGCTCTCCTGGAAAATAGGAAGGGGGTACCTGGCTGAAGTGGAGCAAATAGCCCTTTTAGACTATTTGTAGGACCCAGGTGTCTGTGCTGACTGCTGGTCACCTGTAGGCGTACAGGGCCAGCCTCCCTCCTGTGCCCAGTCTCACCCCTGGCTGGAGAGAGACCATACAGTGGCTGTCAAAAAACCCCAACCGGCTGGGAGGGAGCTGGTGCTTGGGGGTCTTCTCCTTACGCGGGCCATGCCCCTGTCCCTTGGCCTGCTGCCCATGTTGGGGAGCTGGGGAGGCCTGGTGAGTGGGGTAGTTGCGGTAAGCAGTACCCTTTCTCTGGAAAAAGGGCTTTTTACCCGAGCCCTTCTTCTTAGAAGGGGCAGAAGTCTTTTTGGAGAGTCTTGTCCGGGTCAAGTACTCGGACTCGATTTCCGCAGCCTTTTCAGTAATGGGTTTGCCAAACAGGTTCTCACCTCGGCAGGGAAGATCGACCAACTTGTCCTGTACCCATAACTCTAGGTCTGACGACATTAGCCATGCCTGGCATCGTGCACCGATGCCGGCTGCAGCTACCCGGGCCGAAGCCTCAAAGCCGTCATGGGCTGCTCGAGACATGAACTTCGAGCACTCTCGAATCCACATGGACAAGGCTTTGAATCTCTGCAAGGGTTCCTCGGAGAGGCCAGCTGAGAACCCGGCAATTTTTTTAGCCAGGTCCTGTAAGTACATGCCCGTGTACAGCTGGTATGTTTGGACACAGCATGACAGCATGGAGCCCTGGTAGCACTTTCTGCCGAGGGCATCCAGGTTCCAGGCTTCCCTCCCAGGAGGCACCGAGGAGTGTGTTTTCTGGCTCTTGAGCCTTTGCATGGCCGAATCCACAACCATGGAGTTGTGCGACAGCTGTGCCTTCTGGAACCCAGGGCTCTTGCGGAACCGAAAGATGTAATCAACTCGTCTGCTGAGCACCGGCATCGAGGCTGGTGATTCCCACATACGGAACAACAGCCGTTCCAACATCAGAGGAACCAGTACAGTAAGGGCTTCCTTCGGTGGAAAATCATACTGGAGGGCATTGAGCTCTTCGGCTCAAGGCTCCTCCTCGGTGTCCGCCGTGAAGGCCAAGGCCTTGGCCATGTCCTGTACGAACTCTGAGAACCGGGTATCCTCCTGGGGAGACCTTCTCCGAGGTTCGGACCCTGGCGAGTCTGATGGGACACACCGGGTCCGGTGGGTGCCTGGGGAGTCTTCATCCTCCGTCTCCCAGGCCGAGTCCTCCGAGGAGGAATTGATGGGCTCCGGCCGTGAGGGCTTCGGTCTCGACCGCCCCGACGCCAATGGCACCGGTGTCGACAACCTCGGTCCTGAACGGGAGGTCGAGGGAGACCTCGGCCGAGGATCAACTCAAGCTCGAAGAGCCTCAAGGATCGGCTCGGCCTCCGGGGTCGACTTGAATGTCGAGGTCCCGGTGGTCGGGGCAGATGGACCAGTGAGACCGGCCATCAGTGCCCGCTGCTCCTCCATGAAGGCAGCCATGCTACGCTCCAAAGCCGCCATTCTGAGACAGAGTCCAGAAGGCTCCGCAGCCTCTGGCTCGGGTCCAGACGCCGTCGGACCCGATGCCAGCTCTCCCCGAGGAGAGTCCATGAGGACAACAGTCTTTACCTTCCTCGGAGTCGGAACCGAGGACTCGGGGCGGCAGTCAGGACTCCGAGACCTGGCCCGCAAGGAACCAGGCCTATCAGAGGCATCCAACGCCGCCTCCCTCATGAGTTTTTTCTTCCTCCGGTGTCCCCTGGAGGGAGACCCCCTCTCAGAAGACCCCTGACGGTGCTCGGAGTCCGACAGCTCCCGAGATGTCGAGGCTTCTTTTTTTTTTTTTATTTTATATTTATGAATTTTACAATAAATCCAGGCAAATATATTAACCTGAATGGAAATAAGAAAGCTGGTTTACAAAGATAAACAAGTTATCCAACACAGGAAAATATACATAAGGAAATAACAGTACCAGCCCCTTCTAAAGCCCACAATATAAGGGGGAGAAAACAGAAAAATACCATACGATAAGTGCAGGAAATAAACTGTGGGAATACAGCCAGAGTATTATACTGCGCAGTGAATCTATATTACATCAGAGGAACGACGGGCATTAATGAAGGCAAGTAGCTGAGACGGGTCATAAAAAACATACATAGCTGAATTCAATTTAACCAAACATTTTGATGGAAATTTAAGAAAAAACTGGCCCCCCAACAGCAGAACGCCAGGGCGTAATAGGAGAAACTCACGTCTACGCCTCTGAGTAGGTTTAGAGAAATCTGGAAAGACCCTAGTGTTTAAACCTAAGAACTGAGAGTCACGCTTCCGAAAAAACATCTTGAGAAACCAGTCCCGATCAGAAATCAATGCAAAGGTAACAACTAAAGTGGCAGGAGTTACAGTATCAATTAAAGAAGTTTCTAACAAGGCAGATACATTTAAAGAGTCAGCAACTTCAACCCCAGGAATAATACCCCCACCCTCAACCTTCTTCTTAATAGACAAATAGTAAGCTTTCACCAAGGGGGGGTGCGAATCCCCCGAAACCCCCAATACATCTTCCAAATATTTCTTAAACATTTCTTTAGCGCCTATAGACTGAGCCTTGGGAAAATTAACCAAACGAAGGTTAGGGTATCTAGATAAGTTCTCCAATTGTTCAACTCTAAGCTGAATAGCCATAACATCTTTCTGATAACCTAAGGTTAATGCCTCAACTTGAGTTACTTGCTGCTTCAACTCAGTAACCGACGTCTGCAGCGTAGAAATCTCCACCGTATGCTGTTGAAGAAAGCCCTGATGTGACTGAATCTGAGATGACATAGTGGAGACCTGGGGAACCAAAAGTTCAGCGAGCTTCACTATTGCAGTCCAAATAGTCTCCAGGGTAAATACAGCTGGTTTCTCAAAGGAGAAAGGCCCCTGAGCCTGAGTACACACAGCTCCAGCCTCAATACTTCTGCCAGACTCCTCCGATTCTATAGAGGGCCCCAAGGGAACCGCTGATGGAAAAATGGTGACCGGAGAAGCAGGCACGGCAATACAGCCGGGCCGCAAAGCAGACGCCCCTCCGCGGTCCTCTCCCCGTAGGTTCTCTCGGGGAGGAATCACCGTCTGCTTTGGCTTCTCAGCCAACAAGGGTTCTTTTAAAGGGCGCCACTGCTCCGGCGAAGAGATCTCAGGCCCGGAATCACCCGCCAAACTCGATACAGCCAAGGTGTCCCTAGGGCCGCCAATCGCCGGAATCTCCGACTGCCGCCGCGGCACCAAAAAAGAATCGAGCGGTCCAACCGTCTGCCCAGGTAAAGGGGTCGAGGTTGCCGGGGTAGACGAGGGTTTCTTCACCCCTTTTGCTTTCCTCTTCCCCATTTATGAAAAGCTGCCGCGGAGCACTTCCCTCAGTCAGCCATTTTGGAATCTCCCCCCGATGTCGAGGCTTCTGACGAGTTCCGGACCCTGGTGGATGCAGACTCTGAGAAAATCCTCTCACGCTGCTGCTGCCTACTTCTGAGTGCCTTCAAAGTCATCTTGCCGCACGGGCCACAGGCCACTGAGTCATGGTCGGCCCCGAGGCATCGGAGAGAGCAGTCATGTGTGTCGGTGAGGGACATTAACCTTTTACACCGATCACACTTTTTAAACCTGCTGGCAGCCATCGGGGGAAAAAGGGCCCCTGCGAGGACAAACGACTGGGCTGCCAGTGAAAAAGAAAAAGAGCGCGAACGCTAGTCACTAAAGGACAAAAACCGAAAAACAAGGACCGGATACGATACCGTTGTACTGAACCGAGGCGGGGAGGGGAACCGGCGTCGGACCGGGTCGAAGACAAGAATCTTCTGAGAAGTTGACGCATTTTTTCCGCGAATGAATTCGGACCACGCACGTTGGGCTCCGCAGAAAAAGGGAGACTGAGCAAGATGGCACACTTGGGCAAGAAGGGGACCGTGCATGCGTGATGCAATCCCAAAGGCTTTCTTTGAAAGCTGGGGAATTGCTCCGCACGAGGGCTCTGTTGGCGCCGTCACCCATATGTGAGGACTGACTTCCTGCTTGTTCCTGGAGAATCTTAAGTACATGCCTATGTACAGATGGTTTGTTAGGATACAGGTCACAAGCATCAAGCCCTGGTAATATTTCCTGCCCAACCCATCCATCGTGCGTGCCTCCCTATCAGGGGGAATCGAAGAGTGCATCCTGTTACTCTTAATACAGCGCATGACTTTCTCCACAACCATGGAGCTATGAGACAGTTGTGTTTTTTCAAAGCTTGGGCTCTTGCGGATCCGATCCATGGAATCGAGACTCCTGCTCACAATTGGAACCATAACCGAGGTCTCCCAAATCCTCAATAGCAACCTTTCCAGGATAGGGTGCACGGAACAGTGATGGCTTCCTTCAGGGAGAGCTGAATACTGGAGGATCTCCAGCTCCTCTGCCCGAGGTTCCTCCTTGGCCTCAATGGTGAAGGGTAAAGCCTTCCCCATATCCCTGACAAACTCCAAGGAGAAAAGGTCCTCAGAAGGGGATCTACTATGCTCATACGGGGGTGAGGGATCCGAAGGGACATCCCGGTGCCGCACCATCTCCAGGGATTCTTCCTTGGTTTCCCACTTGGAGTCTGAGTCAGACAGGAACTCAAAGTATCAACACATCGATGCCCCAATGGCAGAGTTGCCCTGTGGTCCAAGCCAAAGCACTTACAGGGGAGATCTGCCGTACTGAGCAGAAAGGAGAACGGTCCTGGCAACCGGAGGGGACAGCATGTTTCTCAAGAATCTGCTGGACTTCCACCAGCAAGGCACCCATGGTGGACGGTGCAGTCACAGGCTTCAAAGAACAGGAGGTTCCCAGTTCCTGAGGATTGTTTTATGCCATGTCCTGCTGAACCTTGAACAGAGTCCTTGCAATGAGGGAGAAAGGAGGGAATGCATATAGGAGACTGGAGGACCAGTCCAGGAGAAATACATCGGGGCCCTCCCGGCTCGGGTGTGGCACCGGGCCGCAGAAGCGAGGGAGCTGTGTGTTCTGGGGGCTGGCGAAGAGGTCCATTGCTGGAGTGCCCCAGCGTAGAAACAGCCAGCCTGCCATTTTGGGATCCAGGCGCCAATCGTGGGGGTGAAGGATTCTGCTGAGCCTGTCCACCATGCCATTCTCCTGACCCGGGAGGTACGTCCCCTTGAGGGACATCCTCCGTCGAGCAGCGAAAAAGCAGATGAGGACTGCTTCCCTGAAGAAGGAGCGCGACCCCGTGCCCCCCTATTTGTTGATGAAGAACATCGCTACCCGGTTGTCGGTCTGCATCAGAACTGACTTCCCGCTGAGAACATCCTCGAAGGCCCTCAGGGCCCAGTGGATGGTCCGGAGTTCGAGCAGGTTTATGTGCTGCTGAGCTTCCAAAGGTGACCACTGCCCCTGCGTGCAGAGAGAGCCGCAATAGGCTCTCCACCCTAACAGGGAAGCATCTGTGGTCAGTACCACATCGTGCTGTGGGGCCTGGAAGGGCAATCCCCGCAGGAGGTTGGTGGGGAGGGGGGGGGGTTCCACCAGTTCAGGGACAAACGAAGGTTGGGAAGAATCCTGACAGGGTCCCTGAGGTGTCCGAGGGATTGACTCCATTGTGAGCTGAGACACCACTGGGCCATCCGCATGTGCAGGCAGGAGTAAGGAACCACATTTATTTATTTAGCTGTATTTATATCCTGCTTTTCACCGGGTCAAAACGGTTGAGGCCATGTGGCCCAAGAGGCGTAGCATGGACTGAGTGGTGACCTGGCGGGCGCTTTGGACACGAGCCACCAGAGCCCGGAGGCAGGTGGAGCAATCCACCGGCAAGAAGGCAATGGCCTGCTGAGTATCGAGGTGTGCCCCGATGAACACGAGAGCCTGTGTCGGCTCAAGGTGAGATTTTGGGTAGTTGACCAAGAAACCCAAGCTCTCCAAGAGGAGGACAGTGCGCGACATTGCTTGCCGGGCCCTCCTCGGTGGAGGAGCACGTAACGAGCCAGTCGTTGAGGTAGAGAAAACACTGGCACGCTGCGGCGCCGAAGGTGAGCGACAGCAACAACGAGGCACTTCGTGAAGACCCGTGGGGCGAAGGCAAGGCCGAAGGGGAGAACTCTGTACTGCCTGTGTTGGGAGTGGATCAAGATATGGGCGTAAGCGTCTTTTAGATCTAAGGAGCATAGCCAGTCGCCCTGCCGGAGGAAGGGCAGCAGCAGCACGCCAAGAGATAACATCTTGAATTTCTCCCGCACCAGGAACTTGTTTAGCTTGCGGAGGTCAAGGATGGGCCGCAGACCCTCCGTCCTTTTTGGGACGAGAAAGTACCGGGAGTAAAAGCCCCGACCTCGAAGGTGGAGAGGGACCTTCTCGACTACCCATTGGGCAAGGAGGGAGTGTAATTCCCGTTGCAGCAAGGACTGGTATGCGGGGAGTCGAGGATGCTCCGCCGGGGAGAAAGGGGGTGGAAGCCTGTCGAAGTGGAGGTGATAGCCCTCCTGGATGATCTGCAGAACCCAGGTGTCCAATGTGATAAGCACCCACGACAGGGCGAAGCAGGACAGGCATCCCCCCACTGGCTGCTGTATCACCAGAGGGCGAGGGGCTATGCTGATGGCGCCAAAACCCCTGAGGGGGTTGTGGGGGAGCCGGCATCTGGGCCTTCGGGCCTTTTGGTTTACGGTGGCCCTGGCTGGGCTTCCTCTGTGCGGGAGTGGTCGGCGTGGGGGTAGCTGGGTATGGCGGGTAGCTGCAGTACTGGAGGCCTTTCTGGGGAAGAAGGGCTTCTTGGTAGGCTGCTTCTTCCGAGGCAGCATAGAGGTCTTGAGGAGAGACGGGTCCTAGTGACGTACTCCATCTCGATCTCTGCGGCCTTCTCCTGCATCGGCTTACCAAAAAGCTGTTTGCCGAGTCAGGGCACATACAGGAGCTTCTCCTTTACCCACTGCTCCAAATCCGAAGATTGGAGCCAAGCCTGGCAGCAGGCTCTGATGCCCGTGGCTGCCACCCGAGCCGATGTCTTGAAGCCATCATAGGAGGCGCGAGAGATATACTTGGAGTAATCAGCCACTGATTTCAAGAGGGTGCGGAACCTGTCAAGGGGCTAGCTCTTGAGGCCCGCGGAGACACCTCCAAGTTCTTTCGCCAAGTCGCGGAGGAACATACCAATATATAATTGGTATGCCTGGATGCGACAAGAGAGCATGGAACCTTGATAGGCCTTGCGGCCCAGGGCATCAAGGGCTCTTGATTCTCGGCCCGGCGGTACCAATGAGTGGGACTTCGGGCTTTTCTGTTTCCTCATGGCTGATTCCACCACCATCAAGGTGTGTGGAAGTTGGGTCTTTCAGAAGCCTGGCCCTCGCTGCACCTTGTACATTGTGTCAAGGCGCTTGGTCACAATGGGAACTGAGGCTGGGGCCTCCCACATGCGGAGCAGTAGCCGAGATAGAATCGACGGCACCGGCACGGTGAGCGATTCCCTGGCCGGGGCCTCGTACTGAAGAATATCAAGTTCTTCAGCACGAGGGTCCTCCTCGGCCTGGGTGATCAGGTTGAGGGTCCGAGCCGTGTCCCGAATAAATACCAAAAAGGAGATTCCTCGGGTGGTGAATGCTGCTGGAGATCAGACAGGGAGGGGTCTGACGGAAGATCCTGGTGGGTCTCCGGGGATGTGTTCCCATCAGATTCCCAGTCCGAAACGTCGGTCGAGGGATCCGAGTCGGGTGGTTCGCCCTGTCCAATGGCCAGCGGCCTGGAGCCGGAGGCCCTGGACGATCTCGCCCCCGAGGAACGGGAGAGTGAGCGAGACTGATGTCAAGGACCCTCACGAGGCCCGTGGCTCTCAGGGGCTTCCTGGACAGATTTGGGTGCCTCACGCAAGGGCCCCACGGTCTCCGGGCGCAAGTCAGCAAAGCTGGCCATGAGCGCCTGCTGGGAAGCGATGACATGCTGCATTCCAGTGCCAGACAATCTTATATGGTCTTCAGACTTACGAGTAATTGTACGGTTGAGCCAAAAAATGAATAAATTACTCTAATGGCAGGAAATGCAATGCCAGACCCAGCTGAACCTTGCCTGGTGTGCTTCAATTCATTCAAATGATCACTACCATTGATTTAATGTTTTTTCGAAGCGGGTCTCAGACTAGGAGCCGCGGCACAAACAACTGCCTTCTCTTACTCCTTTTTTGCATCAATGACCCATTTTTTGTTTTATGTATGTGTATAAATTTCAAGTCAGTCATCAAAATCCCAACATGTAGCAAAACGTGACAACGAAGAATGAATAAAATCAGGCTATGCTTTTTCAATAATTCTGAGCGGGTATCCACGTTGTAAAAATTTTTGTTTTAAACTGTTGGCTTGAAATTTAAAATCCTGAACGTTTGAACAGTTCCTCCGATACCGGAGGAACTGAGAAAACGGGAGACTGTCCTTCAATTTACGCGGATGGAGACTATCATAGTGCAATAACCCATTTCGGTCTGTCGGTTTGCAAAAAACATTGGTTATCCATCCTGTTTCTCCCCTGCTGACTTGTACATCCAAGAATGTAATACAGGTTTGACTGTAAGTGATAGTAAATCGGATTGAATTTTCCCGTGTGTTCAACCAGTTGACAAAGTTGTGAAGTGATTCAAGAGACCCTGTCCAGATGACAAAAATGTCATCAATGTAGCGGCACCAAAACCGGACTTGTTGATGCTGATCTGATCGCATCAGCCATTCCGCCTCAAAGGCTCCCATGTAGATGTTAGCAATAGAAGGGGCACATGTAGCTCCCATAGCTACTCCTGTTTTTTGATGGTAGATCTTGTCTTCGAACTGAAAATGATTGTGAAATAACACCAATTCGGTGACCTGGTTCAAAAACATCAACTGGCCAGGTGTAAGGTCCGATCTTGTACGCAGTACTGCCATCACCTCTACATGTGCTCTCTCCTGTGGTATGTTTGTGTAGAGAGCATTGACGTCTAGTGTTACCAGCCAGAGATCTGGTTCGGTTGCTGTCCGGGCTTGGGTTTCTAACAGTTGCAAAAAATGCATGTTATCCCTAACATACGAGGGAATTCGTGGAATGAGTGGTCGCAAAAAAGAATCTAAATAAACTGAAAGAGGTTCCAGCAAAGTCCCCCTGGTGGACACTATAGGTCTGCCCGGGGGGTTAAAAAGATTTTTGTGAATCTTTGGAACCAAATAAAATCGTGCCAAAACAGGATCAGCAGGATTTAGAAACTTCCATTCTTTATTTGTTATACAGTGATTTTTCAACGCCTCTGACGTAATTGATTTGATCCGTTTGGACAATTCTTCTGTGGGGTCTATATCTAGTATTCCATATGTGTTTGTATCAGCCAGCATACGGGACTCCCACGTGGGCGTGGGGCCCTGGGACATCGATACCAGAGGTTCACCAGATCGGGCATCGCAGAGTCCTCACCGGGACGGCCCTTAGGAAACTGGGCGCCTTCGCTGGAGGCCTCCATTTCTCTGCGAGGCACCTTGCGGGGCCGGCCGCTTCTTGTCCGACTCTCGGGAATGCCGAAGAGGGCTAAGCGACCAGGCATGGGAGCGCTCGCGCTTGTCGGGGGACATTTTCTTTCAGAGTGAACAGAGCTCTGGGCCATGGTTGGCTCCCAGACACCTTAGACAACAGTCATGAGTGTCTGTAAGCGACATGTTCCTAGAGCATCTATCATATTTCTTAAACCCGGTGGCCATGGGGGCAAAAATGGCCTCGGCGAGGTCGAAGACCCAGGCAGCTAGCGGTTAGAGGAAAAAAAGGGCGCGAAGCCCATAAGAAAAATTTTTGGAAAAACTATCCCTGTAAGCTCTGAAAAAGAGAGCAAGGGGAGGACAGGTAGAGGACCGGTGCAACCAGAAAAAAGGAAAAGAGCCTGTTAAGGCAAGGAAAATGAAACTTTTTCCGAGGGACAAGGATGTGCGTCCGAAGGGCTCTGCGGAAAAAGGGAGACTGAGCAAGATGGCACCCTTAGGCGGGAAGAGGACCACGCATGTGTGGTAGCAATCCCAAAGGCTTTCTTTGAAAGGTGGGGAATTGCTCCATGCGGGTTCCATCAGTGCCGACGTCACCCATATGTGAGGACTGACTTCCTGCTTGTTCCTGGAGAAGACTCCAATGCCCCGACCAGGAAGGTGCGAGAAAAAACCTGCATGCCAAAAATGAAGAAAAGAAAGTAAAACTCAAAGAAAACAACTCGGCGCTGAGGCAGCGATGATACCAGGAGGCACAGGAAGATGAAAAAAAAGAACCGAACAGCAAAAAATAATCAACAGATGGACATCTGGAGGGCTCCGCAGAAAAAAGAAGACTGAGGTAAGATGGCTCTATTCGTGCAGGAAGATGACGACGCATGCGTGCTGGATCTCCCAAAGGATTTCTGCGAAAGCTGGGGAGGGTTCCCACGCAAGGGTTCCCTTGATGACATCACCCATAAGTGAGGACTGACTTCCTGCTTGGTCCTGGAGAATATATGGATCAAAATCCAAAAGCAGTCTCGAAGAGAGGCATTTTTAGCCTCGATTTGAAAATGGCCAGAGAAGAAGCCTGACGTATCTACTCAGGTAGTTTGTTCCAGACAAGGTGGAACGATCAAAGTCTGGAATTGGCAGAGGAAGAGGAGGACACAGATAGAAGCGATCTGCCAGAAGAGAGGAGTTCCCTGGGAGGGGTATAGGGAGAGATAGGTCAGTAGAAGTTTGAACTGGATACGGAAATGGATAGGGAGCCAATGAAGCAGCTTGAGAAGAGGGATTATGAACTTAGCAAAACTGGCGGAAGAGTAGCTACGCAGCTGAATTCTGAACAGATTTAAGGGGCGAGAGAGGATTCAGAGGGAGACCAGCAAGGAGGAGGTTACAATAGTCTAGACTGGAAGTACATAAGAACATAAGATATGCCATACTGGGTCAGACCAAGGTCCATCAAGCCCAGTATCCTGTTTCCAACAGTGGCCAATCTAGGTCATATGTACCTAGCAGTTTCCCCAAAAGACACAGGTTCCACAATGCTTGTGCTGGGTCAAGCATTGACATCCTGGGTCCCTTCTTAATAATGGCTTTTGGACCTTTCCTCCAGGAACTTGTCCAAACCTTTTTTAAACCCAGCTACCCTAACAGCCTCCGGTAACAAATTCCAGAGTTTGATTACACGTTGAGTGAAAAAATATTTTCTTTTATTAGTCTTAAATAGTTTACCCTGTAGCTTCATTGCATGTCCCCTAGTCTTTCTATATTCTGATAATGTAAACAATCGATCTACGTTTACCCGTTCCACTCCGTTCATTAATTTATAGACTTCTATCATATCTCCCCTCAGCCGTCTCTTTTCCAGGTTAAAGAGCCCTAACCTTTTTAGCCTTTCTTCATAGGAGTATCCTTCCATCCCCTTTACCATTTTGGTGGCTCTTCTCTGAACCTTTTCTAAAATATCCTTTTTAAGATACGGCGACCAGAATTGCACACAATATTCAAGGTGCGGTCTCACCATGGAACGATATAGAGGCATTATAATATCTTTTGTTTTATTTTCCATTCCTTTCCTTATGATACCTAGCATTCTATTTGCTCTCTTGGCCGCCGCAACACACTGGGCCGAGGGTTTTAACATGGTATCACAATGATGCCTAAATCTTTTTCCTGGGTGGTTCCTAATGTGGAACCTTGCATCGTGTAACCATAGTTTGGGTTGTTCTTCCCTAGGTGCATAACTTTGCTCTTGTCCACATTAAATTTCATCTGCCATTTTGATGCCCAGTCTTCCAATTTATCAAGATCCTCTTGCAATTTTCCACAATCCTCTTGGGTTTTAACAACTTTAAATAGTTTTGTGTCATCTGCAAATTTGACTAAAGAGTGAATAAGTATCTTAGTAGAGTGTTCAGAAAGGATGGTGCAAATTTTGCTAATATTATAGAGAGTGAATGAATGAGGGTAGGACAAAGAGAGGAGAAAACTAGAGACTGTATGAGCCTGATGAATGGGAGATCAATGACGAGAGGCTGAAAAAGAAAAGACCATGAGATTGTCTATGTGTAATGGGAAACATGGGTGGGGGACTGTAAGAGCATAAGTATGTGGGGGACAGACAGAAGTTAAAGCAAGAAAAACAGAGCGTGTGTGTGTCAGGAAAAGGGGGGACAATGGGAGGAGACAGCAAAAATGAGTGAGGGTGGAGAAAGACAGAGCAAGAGATTTCTGTGTATCTGACAATCAACTTGGCCCTGTGGCAAATAACATATGATAACTCTTAGTAAATGACCCCCACCAAAGTATATATCTAATCCAGCGAGCATTTTTTTCTATCAATTGAAATCTAATTTTAGCCTCTCTTAGGGGGCCATTTACTAACTTTCAGTAAAATGTCCCCCTTGGAAAGGCTCAAATTAGATTCCAATTGATAGACTATGGGCCCCATGGCAGATAATGTGCAAAATGTATTACTAAATGACTCCAAGATAGTGAGCCTGATACTGTTAAATACAATAGGTGTCATCTTCACAGCTTGCTCCTGATAGGATCTTGACTTTGACTTTCCATCTTTGTACAAAAACTAAAGGTTTCTTTTTGAAATATATACAAGTTCCAAGCAGAACTAAAGGAGCCTACTTTCTGGAATGCACACAACCATGATCTGCCTCCATATGTGTATCTCAGAATAACCTGCTCTGTTAAAGCCCTTATGTCCCCTCCCCCCACTTCCTCTATTCTACACTCTATATGTCCTGAAAATTTAGTGTGGATATGACACCAAACAAAAGGTTATTAAGGAAAATTACATACAATCAACAGTCTCAATCTTCCTTTTCCTTTAAGAAATTCACACATCATGAGAAGAAGGAGCATCACCTGATGTCTTTAAGGAGTTTATGTAATGATGATAACCATTAAAATAAGTTATGTGGCCAAAGTATCAAACACATCAACGCAAATACAATTGCAATGAAGCTTGCCAGAAAAGAAGTAACTTAAAATCATTATTATTGCAATATTTTTGATCGCCTTTTGTAACAGATAACAAAGCAGTTTACAACAGATATAAATAAGAATTAGTTTATAAAAGAGAGAAGATAGAAGACTCTGCACCTGCTACTGCCCTAAAACAAACAGCTACCCATCTCAAAGTTACCCCTAGAAAACTATCTTCAAAAGATCATTCTGCTAAAATTTTTATTTATTCTTATTTCACTCATGCCTTTCTGATATTGATTCAAAGTGAGTTACATTGAAGTATAGTAGGTATTTCCCTGTCGTCAATTGCACCTGAGGCAATGATGGTGTTAAATGACTTGCCCAAGGCCACAAAAAGCATGTTACAATCCACTGCTGTAAGCACTAGGCTTCTCTGCCAATCCTTCAACTAATCAGGTTGCACAATGCCATTTTATACCATAGTTATTTCTTTGGTCTTGCTTACCATTCATCAGGTCTAGGATGAAGCACAGCTTGTCTGGTGTGTGGAAAGCATACGTCATACACACTATAAAAGGACAGTCCTATAATACAAAAATATCAGAAATCATGATAGCATAAATAGAATCCTTAATTTCCATCAAGATTGTACATTAGATTTGTTTCATTACATTTGAAATTTTTATACTGCATTCACAAAAGTGAATGCTCTTTAACACAGTACTGTATATATAACAATTTATTTTGATCTTGATGATATAGAATAGTTTTCATATGAGATACCATTATTATGGACTACACATTTATTTTATTTATTTACATTCTCTTTTATACCGCGCTATTCTGCATCAGTGCGGTTTACATTGAACAAACTGAAATTACATTGAACAGGGCATTATAACTTGGAGATAACTATTTTACAGGGAACACTTAAATAACTTAAATAACATCACTTAAATAACTCCAAATGGTATTTTTTTTTTTAGAAATCTAGGTCTTTGCTATTGATATGAAATTACAGGATGAAGCTGAGTCTTTCTTCATCTAAAAGGATTTGTTAGATTCAATCTCAGAGCCTGTCAGCCCTTCTTTTATGCTACAAAGAGGTGAATATCAGTTTCAATGATTATTCAGGGTAAATCATAATATCTAGATCATTTAAGGATAAGAGTCTATCAGTGTTGTGAAAATATTACACTGGTCAACAAATTTTTACAAAAGTCATGTTACTTGAAATAAAAATAGTCATTTCTTATCAATTTTTATATGCTGAACACGAATATGACAGTGAAATTGCAAAGTTGGCTCTAGTTTTTTTGTAATCTACAAGAATTAATGTTTACATCACAAAATGCATGTCAATAGTAAATATAATAGGCCTTCATTTAATATCTGTAAAAAATCAAGTCATAGACTACTTCTTAGATTTTTTCGCCTATCTCTTGTACAGCTGTTCGGGAGCTTCTCTGGGGAGTGTCCAGCAGTAGTCAGCCAGCATTGTAGTGGACCATTTTCCCCGGTATCTTTGCTCCATCATTGCAATATCCTGGTGAAAACGTTCGCCCTGTTCATCACTAACCATACCACAGTTGTCAGGAAAGAAATTGAGATGGGAATCAAGGAAATGGATCTTTAGAGACATATTGCAGCCAAGTTTCTGATACTGCATCAGCATGTCTTCTACTAGTTCCTTATAGTTTTCTGCCCTAACATTCCCGAGAAAGTTTGTTGACACTAGGCGAAAAGCATTCCATGCTTGTTTCGCATCACCCTGCAGCAAGTTGTTGAACTGGTCATCTTTGAAGAGCTCTCGAATCTGAGGACCCACAAAAACTCCCTCTTTAATCTTTGCTTCGCTGAGTCGATGAAATTTTTCATGCAGGTATCGGAAAGCTGGCGAAGTGCGGTCCATGGCTTTCACGAAGTTTTTCATCAAGCCTAGTTTGATGTGAAGGGGTGGTAGCAGGATTTTGTGAGCCTCAACCAGAGCTGGGTGCTGGATATTCTTCTCTCAAACTGTTACATTTTGTCCGTGATTACATTCCTTCCGCAAGTAGTGCCAATCCCTTGCTCGGCTATCCCACTCACATCAGAAACACATGTATTTGATATATACCTGCTGCAGTCTCATTAAAAGGACAACTACCTTCAAGTCACCACAGAGGTGCCAGCTGTACTTGTTATCGTTAATGGAAGTCAGTAGATGCTTTAAGTTATCGTATGTCTCTTTCATGTGGATGGCATGAGCTATTGGAATAGATGGAAGACGGTTTCCATTGTTCAAAAGCACAGCCTTCAGACTCATTTTCGAAGAGTCTATAAACAGTCTCCAGTATTGTGGGTCATGAGTGATTTTTAAGGCATTCATGAGGCTTTCAATATCGGAACAGAATACCAGATTACTTTCCTTTCCGACTGCGTATAGTACACTGCTGACGTCAGATGGCTTCAGCAGCCGTCTGGCAGTAGTATTGCATTGCATCAGAAAATGATGCAATCAACTCTGGATGATGTGTGCATGCTGGTATTATGCAATGTGATGCAATATTACATCATTCAAGGCTTATTTGGGATGTTGATGTCCTACTGGATAAATTTACACAGTGAAATGTCAAAAATGAACTACATGCAATATCTTCAAAATGAGAGCCAATACATTTTTTTTAATGTTATATTCATGTTCAGCTCACCAAGATACTACAGATTAGGACCTTTTAAAGTCAGTAATGATTTCAATGTTGACCAGTGTTATTAGCCAACCAATATACACCTGCTGTAAAATCCCATCCAAGTAAGAATTTTCTGGCATTTACAATGTTTATCAAAAATTATTTGAAGACTGCTATACAGCTGATAAATAATAATTTGACATGGCAATGAAATCCTAAGTAGGAAGTATATATTTTATGTATACATTTTAATATATGTGAAGACCCATTTTAGATAGGTCATGGAGAGGGAAATTGAGTCAGCGAAGGAACTGCGAAATCCCATGTGGGAAAAGCAGCACTTATGCCTTAAAATTTGTTTTTGCATAAAGTAGTGTCGGTTGCTGTGTCAATCCACTTGAATGCATAGCCATAAAGGTTAATAAACAAAAACAATATAAATTTATACTTTTCATTGGACTAACTTAATACATTTCTTGACTACCTTATAGGAGTTTACACTCCCTTCCTCAGGTCCCAAACAAAATGAGGAAGAGATGGCATTGCCAAAAAATAGAAATAAATCATAAAATGCACTGTGTCACCACCAGGGGGCAGACCGCTTCCAATCCAGCAAGCCTGCGCCTGATGGCGAAGAAATAGTTGTGCAACTCGAGTGGTAAAGCAAAAATGAGGTTTTATTCCCCTCCCGGGGTTGGATTATTCAAACAGGTAAATAGAACACAAGCACTTAAACAAAAGTATCCATATCTTTTGGCAAAACACAAAGAACATAAGGGCAATATCTTCTTGCTTCAAAGTAAGAAACACGGATATATATTTGTCTGTAGCACACAGCCTTTCTGCGTGAAACCCACACGTAGTGTTTTCCTGTAACACTAGGTTTTAGCTCTGGCTAGCATAAAGACATTTTCTCAGATGAAATCAATGTACAGTCCATCGGGTCACAGGTGGATGAACATTCACTGAGGGTGTCCACTAACCTTGGTTCTTCTTCACATTCAAAACCCTCTTTGTTAAAGTATGCCTGGATATTTCCCCGTGGCGTGCCCTCGCGGTAAGTCTCTTTATTTCTATCCTCTGGTTGGGATAGATGGTATCTTTGTTCCCTCTTGCTACCAAGCTTTAGCCTGCAGGGTTTTCTTTGGGGTTTAGAGATTCCTACCAAGTCCTCATCTGACATGCATACGTCCTCTGGTAAATCTCTCTGCTTCTCTGAAGACAGTGAATGCTCTCTGCTTAAACGGCTAGGTTGGGAGTTGCTGCCCTGCCCCCACCTTAAGCTTCCTGTATAAGGCTGCTCTGCATTCACCCGATAAGAACTTTTGTCCTTCTTAACTTTTAACTGCCCACATTCATTCCCCAAGTCCCAGCTTCTTGGTACATACTGTTTTGACACTGGCTTGCACTCACTTCGGCTAGAACGTAGCCTCCATGCTCCAACGTCTCTGTAATCAGCAGGGCATGCACACCTGGCTTCTGCACAAGTAAGCTGCTTCCTCTTGGTGGATTCTGGGTAGCTATGTGGGTGAGTCCTTCCTGGTTCTGATTCTGAGTCACTTCCTAGGTTAAAGTGAGAGACTCTTCCTGGTTCCTCCCAGCCAGCTGCTGTAGGTAAGACAGGCTGTCTTCTTTGCCTATACTGCTCACGCTGTTCCAGGTCTCTTACACTCAAGTCTTGTTCCAAGTCTGACTCCTCTAACAACTCCTCTCCTCGTGGCAGCTCCCTGGAGGTGTTGCTCTTGTAATGACCCTCCACTGTGTTCCCTGCACTGTCCTTATAAGGGCTGTAAGTACTTCTACCTCCCAGGTGTGTGCTATCAGGAACTAGGGCGTTTCTCTTTGCTAAATGTTTTCTCAGACCTCGTGGCTGCCTTTGTTGTCGTTGTCCCTGACAACAGCTGCCCACAGGGTCTGTTCTCCCGTCAGCTTTAGAACTGAAATGCTGTGAGTTTTGCATTTTAAAGTAGAAATTGGGGCTTCTTCATCACAACTGCAATGACAGTGTAAAGGGGAATGGGCTTTGATGTGTTTGTGATCAAAAGGTGGCAGGCAGTGGAATGTTATCGCTTTTAGAAAGTTCAGAAACCTAGGCCTCTTTGAGTTCTTTTTTTGTCAATTCTAAAGTGTTTGATTATTTTACCTTCAAATGTCTTGCGCTCTTACTTTGATTTAAATTTCCCTTTTTAGTGTTCCAATTATAAGGCCATTGATGCCTTGGTTTGGTCCTAGAAAATACTCTCCCACAGAGGTGTTTTGTTGGTCTTTATGAAGTGTAATCTTGTGTCTATGTAAGTTAATTCTTGTCTTTAACCTCAGGTCCATTTCACAACAACATTGCATGTTCCATTTTCTGCATTGAATAGTATACAATATTAGAGGAGGAACTTGAGTAGGGCCCCTTACTGCTGAATGTCCTTCTCATTTGGGTTAGTGTGGGGTACTTTGATATGCACAGATATAGTCTGCATTGTGCAATATTGCAGTTTATGTCATTCTCTTCTTGCACAGGATCTGGTGCAAGAGATAAGGGTTTTGACAATAGTGATCATAGCATGATCACATCTGATTTAATAAATGTAAACCGCATCTGATCAATGGAAGAAGCGGTATAAAAAAACCTGTTAATTAAATTAAATTAAATTAAATGGAAGGAGGATGGCAAGAAAATCCACAGTACTAACTTTTAACTTTTAAAACAAAGATTATGATAAAATGAGGAAAATAGTTAAGAGAAAACTAAAAGGAGCAGTTGCAAAGGTTAAAGACTTATATCAAGCATGGGTGTTGTTTAAAAGTACTATCTTGGAAGACCAGACCAGATGTATTACACGCTTTAAGAAAAGTGGAAGAAAGGCCAAAAAACTACCAGCATGGTTTAAAGAAGAGATTAGAGAGGCTGTTGTTGCCAAAAAAGCATCTTTCAAGAAATGGAAAAAGGAACCAAATGACAAACACAGGAAACAACATAAGCATTGGCAGGTTAGATGAAAGGCATTGATAAGGCAGGCAAAGAGAGAATTTGAAAAGAAGCTTGCCGTGGAAGCAAAAACATATAATAAAAACATTTTCAAGTACATTTGTAGCAAAAAACCCTGTGAGCCAGTTGGATCATTGGATGATAGAGCGATAAAAGGGGCACTAAGTGAGGACAAGGCCCTAGTACAGCAACTGAATGAATTCTTTGCTTCGGTCTTTATCGAAGAAGATGTAGAAAAGTTACCCATGTCTGCAATGGTATATAAAGGTAATGTATTGGATGAATTGAAAGCAATATCGATAAACCGTGAAGATGTATTACAACTATTTAATAAACTGAAGAGTAGCAAATCACATGGACTGGATGGTATACATCCGAGGGTGTTGAAAAAACTGAAATATGAATTTGTGGACCTACTAGTAATCTTTGAACTATCATTAAAGTCATCTGTAGTACTGGAAGATTGGAGAATGGATAATGTAACGACAATTTTTAAAAAGGGTTCCAGGAAACTACAGACCGGTGAGCCTGATGTCAGTACCGGGCAAAATGGTAGAAACAATTATAAAGAATAAAATCACTGAACATGTAGATAGTCATGGTTTAATGGGAGAGGAAAGTCTTGCCTTTCTAGTCTGCTATATTTTTTGAAGGTGTGAATAAACCGGTAGACAAAGGTGATCCAGTTGATATAGTGTATCTGGACTTTTAGAAAGCCTTTGACAAGGTCCCTCATGAGAGACTCTTGGCAAAATTAAAAAGTCATAGGATTGGAAGCAGTGTAGTACTGTGGATCAGGAACTGGTTAAAAGATAAAAAGCAGAGAGTAGAGCTAAATGACCAATTTTTTCAATGGAGAAAGGTGAATAGTGGAGCACCCCAGGGATCTGTGCTGGGCCTGTTGCTTTTTAACATATTCATAAATGACCTGGATATAGGAATAATGAGTGAGGTCATCAAATTTGCAGTTGACACAAATTATTCAAAGTTCTTAAAATGCCAATGAAAAATTGCAAGAGGACTTGATAAATTGGAAGACTGGACATCCAAATGGCAGATGAAATTTAATGTGGACACATGCAAAGTTATACACCTAGGAAAGAACAGCCCAAACTATGGCTACACAATGCAAGTTGCCACTTTAGAAATCACCAACCAAGAAAACGATTTAAGCGTCATCGTGGATAATATATTGAAACCCTCCACCCAGTGTGCAGCGGCAGCCAAGAAAGCAAATAGAATGCTAGAAATCATAGGAAAAGGAATGGAGAATAAAACCAAGGCTATTATAATGCCTCTGTATTGTTCCATGGTGCACCTTGAAAATTCTGTACAGTTCTGGTCACCATATCTTAAAAAGGATATAGCAGAATTAGAAAAGGTACAGAGAAGAGCGATAAAAATGGTAAGGGGGATGGAAAGATACCTCTATGAGGAGAGGCTTAAGAGGTTGGAGCTCTTTAACTTGGAAAAAATACGGCTGGGGGGGGTGGTATGACAGAGGTCTATAAATTAATGACTGGAGTGGAACGGGTAAACGTAGATCAGTTGTTTAGGCCATCGAAAAGTAGAAAGACTAGAGGATGCACAATGAAGCTACAATGTAATCCATTTAAGACTAATGAGAGAAAATATTTTTTTAGTCAATGCATAATCAAACTCCGTAACGAGAAGGCCGCAGGGCCATGTACCGGCAGGCCGCGGTTAACCGGGGGGGGGGGGGGGGCGGCGTCGTGCGTGGCCCCGGCCCGCAATTCAGAGGAGGTGGGGGAGGGGCGAAAAGAAGCGGCAAAGCGGGATTTAAATTTATTGGCTCCCGCGGGGAGTGAAAGGCGCGGGAGCCAATGAATGCAGGCGAAGAGAGTCTGGGGACCGGTGCAGGCGGGAGCGTGCCGGCAGGACGCCAGTTCGACGAGGCGGAGGACGAGGACTGGTGTCGCTGCTGGAGCTCCGGGGGCGCATTGTTTCGTCGGCGGCGATAAGGGACGTGGTGTCTGGCCTTCTTTAAGCCTTGAGGACTGCGGGCGGGCGGGCAGGAGCGGCGGCGAACCTCGGGTGTGAGCCTTAGTTCGCCCGGTGCTGCACGCGGATGGCTGCGGTGTCCTGCACGCAGACGGCCACGTCTGCGGGGTCCAGGCAAGGCACACTTAATTGTAGTGCGGCGTTGAGGGAGCAGCTGGGCTGGTGGGGAGCATTAAAAAAAAAAAAAAAAAAAGGAGGGAAACCTGCCTGGGGTTGTTTCCTTGCTGTACTTAAGTGAAGCAGCCGGGAAGGGGATTTAGCAGGGGACAGTACAGGCCGGTATTTGTGTGGGGATCATGCCGGGTCGGGGGCCTAGGCGGTCTCAGGGGTCAGTGAGACAGGTGTCTGCAGCAAGGGGAGTGTGAGCAGGGGGGAGGGGGAGAGAGAGCACGGGTGAGAGGGGGGGAGAAGGGGTAAGAGAGGGGGGGTTCGGGGTGAAGGGCTGGTTGGGGATGGGGGGCTTTGTAGGGGGGGGGTGGCCCTGTGCAGGTCATGGCAAGAGGCAGGGGGGGTGCTCGGAGGGCGCAGGGAGCCTCTAGGGGGGAGGTGGAAAGTCAAGGTTTGGATGGGTTGCACAGGGATGAGGGGGTTGGGGGGTCTTACCGGGGGGGAGGGGGCAAGCGGGGAGGTCGGGGTCTACACCTATGACCTGGGGGCCACAAGGTGGCGTAGTAGGGCAGGACAGTTTCCTTGGGGGGGGAGCATGGGGCTGGCCTATGGCACCGGGGGGCTTGTATCCCACGCTTGGGAGCATTGGCGGGGAGGGGGGCAAGGGTCCTCCAGGGCGGAGTGGTTGGGAGCCTGGCAGCCGCCCTGGGCCATGGCGGGTTCCCCCTGATTGTTTTCTCCTTTGTCTTCGCAGATGCTGGCTGGAGAGGCGCAGAGGCTGGACCAGTTTGGAGGTACGGCGATACGAGGTGCTGAGATGGAGGCGGAGCCTGCTTCCAGCGTTCAGACTGCGGAGACATGCGAAGCTCGGGACGTAGTGCTTCCGGCTGAGGGCGGTATGCCGGCTTCAGAGGACCTGACAGGAGTGCCACAGCTCAGGACCCCGTCAGCGGGTGAGTTGCAGGGATAGCGGGGAGTTGGGGGGGAGGATGGGGGGGGGAAGGGCAAGGCGAGGAAGAAGTGCCGACACTCTCGTAGGCGGCGGTGGAGGTCAAGGTCCTCTACGTCGTCATCCGGTGATGCCTCGTCCTCTTCTGCCAGCTCGGGGGCCAGCGGGATAGCCGTAGGTGGCGGGGCTGGGAGGGTAGCCATGCCAGGTGGCGGGGGTACGTCGCTAGCGGCCTTTTCAGAATTATGGGAGGGGGTGCCGCGGAAACTGCATCGGAAGATCCGGAAGAGAAAATATATTGACATCAATAGGCTGTTGGAGGGGAGGAAGCGGTCGGGGGATAGCAAGCGGAAACGGAGGGAAGACGAAAAGGCAGGGAGGGTCCGGAAGGTGTCGCAGAACGTCATTAACTGGACGAGGGCCTTCTTGCGTTTGGCTAGTGTATGGGGGCACCGTCACCCGGGACAATATGGCATGCTGCTAGCTTACGCGGACTCGATATTGGAGGCGGCGCAGACCCATGATGGTTGGGCATGGCTCAACTATGATGAGAAGTTCCGAGACAAAATGGAGGAAAATCGGTCGTTGTCTTGGGGAACGCAGGACATTAACCTCTGGCTGACGCAAATGTCGGCGAAAGGGGGTTCCGAAGGGGGGGCGGACAGAAAGGGGGTAGCGTCTTGTCAATGAGCACGGGGCGGCCCTTTCGTGGTGGAGGGGCTCCCGTGTTGCAGAGACCAGGTAGCGTGGGAGCCGGGGACGTGTGTTGGCGTTTTAATAAGTCCTCTTGCCCGTTTCCGGACTGCAAGTTCCGGCATGCCTGTTCGATCTGCGGTGGGGGGCACTCGGCGCTTAAATGTGTCCGAAAAGGGGCCGCGGTTGTCCCTTCTCCTGCTCCCAAGCAACAGTGATGTTTTGGATTTGGCCCCGACGCCTATTCGGCTCGAGTCTCTTGTGCCTTGGCTTAAGCGGTACAAGAGGCGTGCAGCCGGGGGGGTGCTTGAGCGGGGCTTTCGTTATGGTTTTCCCATACCAGTGATGGGAACGGGGGATTCGGAGGGGGCGCATAATTCACTGTCGGTGCGGCGTTTTGCCCGGATAGTTAAGGACAAGTTAGCTGTGGAGTTGCAGTTGGGTAGAGTGGCTGGGCCCTTTACGGAACGGCCGTTCGCGGACTTTGTGGTTTCCCCATTGGGTGTTGTTCCGAAGAAGGAACCTGGGAAGTTCCGGTTAATTCATAATTTGTCCTTCCCGGTGGGGGAGTTAATTAATGACCGTATCCCAAAGGAGCTGTGTGCGGTGCGTTATGCGTCCTTCGACGAAGCAATGGAGCTTGTGCTTGTATGTGGGCTGGGGTGTCTGATGGCAAAGGTGGATGTTGAATCCGCTTTTCGCTTGTTGCCGGTGCACCCAAATTCATTTCATTTCCTGGGTTTTAGTTTCGAGGGACATTATTACTTTGATAAGTGCATGCCGATGGGGTGCTCGGTATCCTGTTCTTACTTTGAAATGTTAGGTTCGTTCATGCACTGGGATCTACAGGAGTCGGTGGGGTGCGGGAATGTGATCCATTATTTGGACGATTTCTTGTTCGTGGGCGGGGCACAGTCCGGGCAATGTCAGGAGTTGCTGGACGGCTTCATGAGGCTGGCGCAGGATTGGGGTGTCTCACTGGCGGCGGGTAAGACAGAGGGCCCGGCGACTTGCCTCACGTTTTTGGGAGTGGAATTGGACTCGGTGGACATGGTGGCGTGCTTGCCACGGGAAAAGGTGGCGAGGTTGCGGGTTCTGGTGGCGAATGTGAGGGGGGTCGGCGAAAGTAACGCTGAGGGAGATGCAGGCGTTGATAGGCTCATTGAACTTTGCGTGTCGGGTCATCCCGATGGGGTGGGTGTTTCTGCGCCGGTTTTCGGCCGCTACGGCTGGTGTCCGTATGCCACATCACCGTATCAGGGTTTCAAGGAATATGAGGGCAGACTTGGGGGTGTGGGACGAGTTCCTGAGTGGCTTTAATGGTATCGCGGTTATGCGGAAGAAGGAAAGGTCGACCTTCGATATGCAGCTCTTCACCGACGCAGCGGGCGGTTTTGGATTAGGCATTTATTTCGGGGGCTCATGGTGTGCGGAGCCCTGGCCGCTGGCGTGGCGGGAGGCAGGCCTAACAGACATCATAACCTTCTTAGAATTGTTCCCGGTACTGGTGGCTTTGGAGCTGTGGCCGGACCAGCTGCGCAATCGCCGGGTCTTGTGGTGGTGCGATAACGAAGCGGTTGTTAGTGTTATTAATAGGTACGCTCCACGCTGTGTGCGGGTGGCGGCCCTAATGAGGGAGGTAGTGCTGGCCTGTTTGAGATTGAATGTTGTTGTGCGGGCTCGTCACGTACCGGGCTATGCTAACCAGGTTGCTGATGCTCTCTCTCATTTCAAGTGGGACCTGTTCTGGCGATTGTCACCAGAAGCGGATGCCGTTGGAGTGCGGGTCCCGGAGCGCTTATGGCAGATTGGCCTGAAGGCATGCTGAACCTGCTGCGGAGTTCCGTATCATCGGCTACTTGGCGGGCATATTGCAGAGGCTGCGACATCGTGGTGGATTTTTTAGCAGCCAGGGGCTGGCGGCAGGGTCCTGTCCCGGACCACCTCATGGGATTGTACATTACGGCGGCGAAGGCTGCCGGGGCAGCGAGATCGACAGTGCGGGCGCACATAGCGGGGTTTACATTTTTCTCTAGGGCAGTGGGATGGTGAGCGCCTAACTGGGGCTTCCTCTCGCGCCGATTGCTCCTAGGTTGGGAGCGGGGTAGCCCTTCACAGGGGGATAAGTGGCGGCCGATAACTTATGAGCTGCTCGGGCAGCTGTGCGCGGTGCTGCCTTTGGTGGCCGCATCTGCGTACGAGGTCACACTGTTTAAGGCAGTGTTTTGTGTGGCCTTTTTTGGGGCGTTCCGGGTGGAGGAGTTGATGGCGCCGTCCAGTTCTGCGGTTGGGGGGGGGGGCTTTACAGTTACATCATGTGCGAGTGTCTCGGAAGGGGTTGTGCATCTGGTTGGCAAGGTCCAAGAGGGATCAGAGGGGCAAGGGCACCTGGGTGATTTTGAAAGCCATTGGGGGTTCCCTTGTGTGTCCGGTGGCTGCAATGGAGGCCTACCTCCTGGCAAGGCCGCAAGGGGGCGGATTCCTCTTCCTGCATGAGGATTCACGCTGTCTGATGCGGTTTCAATACACTGCTGTCCTGCAGATGGCGGTGCGCCAGTTGGGTGTAGAGCCAGGCGACTTTGCGCCGCATTCATTTCGGATTGGCGCAGCCACGAGTGCCGCAGAGGCAGGTTTACCTGAGCAGGAGATTCAGCGGATCGGCAGATGGCGTTCTAATGCATTCCTGGGATATGTGCGTCTGTGAGGGGTTGGCGGGAACGATGTTTAACTGTGCTTTTTTCTTTTAGATGGGGGCCGGCTGCCGCGTTGCTACTGGATGATCGGCCATTCATTTGTGTACTGGGCAGGTCAACAGGCAGCGGTGAGGCCTCTTGGGACGAACATCGGATTAAACAGCGCAGAGGTGACCGTCTCATGGCTGGGCGAGCACGGTCTTCGCTGGCCGCAGCTCTTGCCTTTGCTGCGGCACCATCAGCGCGTACGGGGATCCCCGGCATTGCTGCTGCTGCATCTTGGAGGCAACGACTTGGGGGCTTGGACAGTTAAGCAGCTGATTAGGGCGGCAAAGAGAGATCTGAGCGAAGTGTTGATGTTGATGTTTAAGGATGTTGTTTTGTTGTGGTCGGACATAATTCCAAGGCCTGCTTGCTGGGGCCAACGGAGGTGGTCTCGCGGGTTGATAAAAGTGAATCGGCAAATTGGCCGATTGGTTTGTGAGATAGGGGGTTGGCAGATTTTGCATCCGTGGGTTGAGGTGGATTGTGCTAGCTTATACCGGCACGACGGAGTACATCTATCCCCGGTTGGGGTTGATTTGCTCCTGAATGATTGGCAAGAGGCTTTGGAGTATGTGGTGCAGGGCAGAGCGGCTGGTTGCAGCTTTGTAATTGGGGGGGGGGGGGCTCAGGGGCAGGTGTCCCTGAGCCTGTGGCGGGATCCCGGAGGTGTCCGGGGTCCGGAGGATTGGCAACACGCAGGGCGGGGGTGGGGTACCCCCGACCCAGAGAACCCCTCGGGGCTTTTGCTAATAATATGGCAAAGCCGGAGGAGGGGGGTTTGTAGTTGCCGGGGGATGGTTCCGGCGGAAGCGGGAGGGAACTCACTTTGCTACTCACATGGCTGGTGAGGGTCGCCCCGCTGCCGGAACCGTTATGTCAGGAGTTGGTTGTTGTTAGATGGTTTGATAATGTTTATGGTTAAATAAAAGCTGCGACCAGTTGAATGCCAATAATTGTGTTGTGTGGTTATTTTGGGGGGGGTAAAGGGGGGGTGACAGATGGGGGTAGGGCGGGGTTTGAGTGCCACGTCCGCCTTACCCGGTTACTGGAAGATGTAGTAAAAGTTGTTAGTGTAGTTGGGTTTAAAAAGGGTTTGGACAAGTTCCTGGAGGAAAGGTCCATAAACCATTATTAATGAGGACCCGGAAAATCCACTGCTTACCCCGGGATGGGCACTGTGGAACCTGTGTGCCTTTTTGAGAACCTGCCAGGTACTTGTGACTTGGATTGGCCACTGTTGGAAAAAGGATAATGGGCTTGCTGGACCTTGGTCTGACCCAGCATTGCATTTCTTATGTTCTCATGAGTTCCTATTAGAAGTTTGCATTTTACTAAGCCTTACTTGAAGGCCAGTACCAGCAGATTAGGGAATATTTTTTTTCAGTGACTCTCCAGCTTTCTAACAAGTCATATAGCCATTAAAACTATCAAGGCCATTTACCAAAACATCCAGCATCCCTGTGCTCACTGGTTTTAACCATTGAACAAGAAAGACATGTTACCCAAGCCTTCTTAGAAGTTAAATGTGACCATACCACTACTGTGATGGTTATAACCAGTGTTTATTTTATTTTTATTTATTTATTTATTTATTTTATTTATTGTTTTTCTATGCCGCACTATTTATCATCAGCGCGATTCACAAGTAACAAGAGTTGTGCAATGTAGAACAGTCTAACATTGAACTTACAATGAACAGGGAAATTAACATGGTGTTTCAGGCAGATTATTCCAATTCATTCTTGCAAGCTAATAGGAATCTTAATGCTGCTCTTATCTTATCCAGATTACCCTAATGCTTAGAAGCCCAATGCAGTCATACCCTAAACAGGAAGCCTTATTTCATTTTTTTGTATGATTCATTTTTCAATGTTTATTTCTTATAACAAATCTACCAGAGAAATCCTTTCTCCCTTTCCATTTTAATGATATTTTGATAAAGAAAGACCAATGTCCTCTGATTAGAACGCAGAATTTAGAAAGGTGAAAAAACGCGCATAATTAATGACTAGGATTTCCTAATGTTAAATCAGTGTTCCAAAGGTAATGTAGAAAATAGTTTGCGGTATACAGTCCTTATGAAGACAAAAGAAACCACAGCATAACAGAATCATCATAGGGTTCCATTCTCATCTGTTAGAGAATGCAGTGTCTGAAAGTCATAGCAAGAGAATAGAAAGTGGCATTCAGTCTTGCATTTCTTTTGTGTGACCCTTATAGAAAGTCAGGTCTATTGTATATGACTAGAATGTTCAAACAGCTATTATACAGCTTTAAGAACACCATGAATTCGAAATAGCTGCATTTTTTCTACATTGAATTCTGAAGTTTAGACACCTGCACATTAATTTTCTCTGTCCATATTTAATTTAAAAAGCCACTGTAGAAACATTTTTTGGTTAGTTCTATTGTTGAAAATTATATTCTTGAGAGCTTGATAGCTCTACATCAACATTAATTTATTCGGCCTCTAATAAGTCCCTTATATATTTCAATTTTTGACCTCTGTGGTTCTTTAGACTAACACATTTACAATTTTCTTGATGCATTGCCCATTGTAAAATATATATTCTGCAAGTCTGACTCAGCAAAGAGCAATTTGGAGACCAAGAATAACTGATGCACTCAAACTCAAATACTGAAGATAACTCCTACAGTTCAGGAAAGAGAATTGGCTAATATCCTCCTACTTAAAAAAAATATCTTTGAAATTATTTTTCTATATTCATTCTGCATTGTTCCCTACTGATATCTCATAACCTTTTAGTTTTAGGTTTTTCATGCATTTTTTTATTCAGTGAAACATGGACTTATAATAAGGTAATTACAAGGAAAATACTTACATTTGAAAAGCTATAGGAAAATTCTAAAGAATAATTGGAAGGACTTAATTTCAAATTAATGAGTCTTTGAGAAGATTTGTTTTTGGCACAGTTAGTGGCACTAAATGAAGGTTTTGGTTTTAGTCCATTTTTTTTCGCTGATATCTAGATTTTAATAACCCATTTGTCTTGGGACTCATCGTTTAGTAGAGTTTTTGATCACACCGTTTGGGCTATTACGACTTGTCTACTCCAGAATATGTTCATTCTGAATACTTCCAAATCGGAGGCAATATGGTTATCTCATAATAAGGTGCTGCCTGCCTTTCGGCAGGTGATTTTTGAAACTCCTCTTTCAGTGCAAACATGTATACAACCCCTTGGTTGCAAGTGCCTTTTAGAATTAAGTATAAGCTTCTTTATTTTGTTTACAGGGCATACTATACTGGATCCCCTATTGTCCTGGTTGTTCCCTATTGCCCTGGGCAGGGATTAAGGTCATTGCATGTTTATTTGCTTTTTCATCACATTCTCAGTTTTGTCTTGAATTAACTCGCTCTTTGGCCTTTGGCTTCATGGCTCCTTCACTTTGGAAAATGTTGACTTTAGGTCTGCAGCAGGAGTCTTCAGTGAATAAGTAAAGGGTGAGCCAGTCAAACCTGCATTTTTGAAAAGGGCGGGAGAGCCGTGAAAGTGGGCGGAGCGAGTTAGCAAGGTTACCATTGTGTCCCCCACTACTAAGCATTTCAGTCGCCATGGAGCAGTGGTCTAAACAACAACATTCATTCGCTGTGAAAGCGTTTTACCAAAGTGGTAGTTATGCAGCCGCTCAGCGTCGTTTCCGGACGAATTTTCAAATTAATCGAAATAAGCCAGTGCCGTCTGTTAATTCAATCAAATTGTGGTGACAAACTTTGAAGCAATTGGTGAAACGAGAAGCAGAAGGGGTGGCAGTGCAAGATCAGTGCGAACTCCCGCGAATATTGACCGCGTGAGAGTTGCTGTGGAAAGAAGCCCTCGGAGATCGGCGCGTCGACAGAGTGCTGCGCTTGGCATGGCAAACACAAGCGTCCGAAGAATCTTCAGGTTAGATTTACACCTTCACCCGTACAAAATTCAGGTTGTTCAGGCTATGAATGAAAACGATTTTGCAGCTCGACGGCGTTTTTGTCAAACGTTGTTGGACATGTTTGATGAAAACGAGGACCTTGTTCACAACCTGTGGATGAGCGATGAGGCACATTTCCATCTCTCCGGTTTTGTGAATAAACAAAATTTCCGATATTGGAGTGATGAAAACCCTCAACAACTCCATCAAAAACCACTCCATTCAAGCAAGGTAACAGTTTGGTGCGCAATGTCCTCATTGGGAATCATAGGCCCGTATGTTTTTGAAAATGACAGGGAGCAAGCAGTTACTGTGAATGCACAACGCTATTCGGAAATGTTGCATTCGTTCTTCATTCCTCAGCTTCGTCAACATGGAATGAACAATGAAACCTTATTCCAGCAAGACGGTGCCACAAGTCATAAAGCCCGTGTGAGCATGAATGTTCTCAACAATGTTTTTCCAAATCGGGTGATATCCCGAAATGGAGCAATTTCTTGGCCTCCCCGATCACCCGACCTCACAGTGTGCGATTTTTTTCTTGTGGGGGTACCTGAAGAGTAAAGTCTTTGAACAACGACCTCCAATGCTTGGGGAACTCAAGAGGAGAATCCGGTTGGAAATCGAGAGAATTCCTCAGCGTATGCTCCGTGATGTGATGGGCAGTTTCAGAAATCGCCTACAAGAATGTCTCAATCAGGAAGGACACCATCTTACTGGCGTTATTTTTAAACAGTGAATGTTGTTTCTTAAATGCTTTTTAATGTACATTAAGATAGTAACAATAAAATTTTGAAATATCCATCCGTTTATTTTTTACAGTCATTTCAAAAATGCATGTTTGACTGGCTCACCCTGTATAAGGACTAAGGCAATGGTTGCTTCAGCAAGCCTTTGAAAGGAGTTAAGTCGCTGGGTCACTGTGATGGGCAGCATTTTACCCTTCTGTGTCCCTGGATTTGTTTTGTCTATAAGGTTATTTTTTATTGTGTTATTCATCCCTTCGCCTTTTGTGTTGATTGTGTTTCATTGTTTTGGAAATTTTTTCTGAGGATTGTAAACCGCCATGTTGGCTGTATAGACAAATAGCGGTATATTAAATCTGTTCAAATAAATAAATGAGATGTGGAAAGTATGATAATGAAAATGAGATTTATTGGGCATGTACTCATAGGATCTGGTGACAGCTCAGCTAATCTAATAATGGAGGGTGTAATAGAGGAAAAGAGGGAGCATCTTGCGATGACGACTTAAAAAATGGTCAAAGATCCAGTAACATGAACAAAGTAAACAGAACAGCAGAGCACAAAATGGTTTACAAACTTCCCATGGAAGCTGACAATTGATGATGCCGTGCTTTCTTCTACTTTTTATTCTGTTTGAATTTTTGAAGAGATTCCTTTAATTATATTTCTTCTTCTTTCTATGCTGCTGTCATTCATTTTTATACTTAATTTTATACTCCATCACTCATATTCTGAAAGGATTCTGGGCAATAAACCAATGGAGTTGATCTCTGATCATTCAGGGGGCAATTTTCAAAATGTCTTCTTTACTACAGAGTCTGTGAGTACATTTTCCTGAGGACTTTGCACCACATCTGAAGGGACAGTACATATACTTTCCCTGTGAAAATGTCACAGGTGCAAAGTAACCGAGGTATCCGTATGCCCACCCTTTGTCAGGCGGGAACCTTAGCACTTTACCCCAATTCCCAGCCCAGACTCCTTACATCAAAGACAATTCCCCCCCCCCCCTTGCTTTCACATTTCACCATGACAGAATACACACAGACCATAATCTTGGTGAACAATAAGTTGGTCGCAGCTTTATTTATATAACATTGTAAATCCGGCCCAACATAGGCCAACAAACATTATTAATCGAAACATTCCCCCCCCCTCCGCCTCCCACATTCCGGATGATACCCCACCAGCCATTTCTAGCAAAGCGGTGCATCATCCACCCCCCCCCCCTCCGCCCGCCTTGCCATTTATTAGCAAAGGCCGGCATTTTCCACCGGGCAGAGACCACAACCGTGATGTCTCTCCCAACCTACAGCAATGCCGCTCCTCTGCCGAGCGGCATTCACCTCAAATGCCCCGCCGGGTCTGCGAGCGCCGGCTCGCTACCCTGCCAAACCAGCATCCATGACCCCCCCATACCCAGCTGCGACAGTCCCCACTTAACAACCACGAGTGAGGGGAGGGTGGGAGGGAAACCTTTCCGGTCGCTGGCCACGCTGCCAAGAGGGAGAGCGCACGCCGGCGATCTCCCTCGCGTGCCACAGCTCCGCCCACAACCGGCACCAGCACCAATCAGAGAGCGCTACGTGCTCACGTCGCTTGCTGGTGCCGGCCTCGCCTCTCCTCCGCTCTCCCCCCCCCCGATTCAGAGCCGCGAATCTGCCGCCTTAAGGCTGGGCCCCGGGAACCCGGTTACTACCGGCCTCGGGACCCTGCCCAGCGGCACGGCACATTAACCGAGGTATCCGTATGCCCACCCTTTGTCAGGCGGGAACCTTAGCACTTTACCCCAATTCCCAGCCCAGACTCCTTACATCAAAGACAATTCCCCCCCCCCCCTTGCTTTCACATTTCACCATGACAGAATACACACAGACCATAATCTTGGTGAACAATAAGTTGGTCGCAGCTTTATTTATATAACATTGTAAATCCGGCCCAACATAGGCCAACAAACATTATTAATCGAAACATTCCCCCCCCCTCCGCCTCCCACATTCCGGATGATACCCCACCAGCCATTTCTAGCAAAGCGGTGCATCATCCACCCCCCCCCCCCCCCTCCGCCCGCCTTGCCATTTATTAGCAAAGGCCGGCATTTTCCACCGGGCAGAGACCACAACCGTGATGTCTCTCCCAACCTACAGCAATGCCGCTCCTCTGCCGAGCGGCATTCACCTCAAATGCCCCGCCGGGTCTGCGAGCGCCGGCTCGCTACCCCGCCACCGGCACAAGGTAGCTCCTCTATCCTTGTGCCGCCCCCCCCAAAGAAAGCTGCGACCAACACCAATGTTCAATGGCCTCCTGCCAATCATTCAAAAGCAGATCCTGACCAACAGGAGCAAGGTGCACACCGTCGAGGCGGTAGAGGCCACTGCAGCGCACGTCCGCCCACGGATGCAACACCTGCCGTCCACCTGTTTGCTGAACCCACCGCCCAATCTGCCTATTAATTTTAATCAAACCCCGCGACCACCGCCGCTGCATCGCACAGGCGGGGCGAGGGATTATATCAGACCAAATCATGGCCACATCCGGAAAAAGTTCTTGGAGCAGACCAAGGTCCCTTTGAACAACTCGAATGAGCTGCCGGCAAGACCAGGTCGCCAAGTCATTGCCTCCCAAGTGGATCAAAAGCCCGACTGGCCGCCGACGCTGAGCCATCTGCGTCTGGACGAAGTCCACGAGCTGCCACCACCGCATTCCACGTTGTCCCATCCAGCATAGGCGAACTCCGGAGGTAGCTAGACCAAGATGCAGCCCCAATGGCCTCGACACCGCCCTCCGCTCCGCCCAGTAGACGAAGGAATGGCCGATGACCCACCATTCGCTGGTACTGACACCATCTGAAAGGACAAAGTGGACTGCCACCAGCAGGCAACTCTGAAACAGGAAGAAAACTGTGAGAAGACCCCCCCCCCCCGCCCGGTAACCCCGGAACCCCGGTGCGACCACAAAGAGGAGTCGCCGGTCGAAACCCAGGTACATAGGTCAACCGCCTAAGGGCGCACATATCCTTCATACGCCCCAGAGCGCCACCTCCCGATCCGCCGAATGACCGACCCCTCGAGCCCCGCAGCCGCCGCACTCGTGGCCGCACCGATCCGGAACGAATGCGACACGAAGCTCCGTTCATCATAACCTAAAGACCGTAACGCCAGGCGCAGCACCGCCGTAAACTGGAACTGCGTCACTGGCCTACTGTCCTCATGTACAAAGAAATAGGGACCATGCAAACCCGAACGCCTCTGAGCATAATTACGCAAGGCGAGCACGGGACACGAGGGCACAGGGTAGATGGAACCCAACACCACCCAACTCCCTTTTCCCGCCTGATCCGTCTTGGACCGCGGGAGAAAAATACGGACCTGAGACCCTTGGAACGTGACGTGGGCAGGCTCAAGACCCCCCGGCGCACCCGTCTTGGCGGATCGGGGAACCAACTCGCACACGCAAAAGGCCCCAAAAAAGGCTGTCACGAACAAGGCATGAAACAACACTGCCTCAAAAGTAGAAGCCGCAACACGAGGTAAAACCTCGCAAACGCGCAGCAACAGTTCGTGGGAAACCGGAAGCCGCCAGTCCTGTGGCCGGGGGTGAGCCCTAGCCCAACCCGCCAACAAATACCGGACTAAAAAGGAGACCCTCGGGTTCCCCCACCCCGCCGCCTTGCAGAAAAAGGAAAACCCAGCAACCGCGGACGTAACAGCCGTACGAGTCCAGCCCGCCTTCTTTGCCCAAAGCACGAACTGACCCATCAGCCCATCTGGCACACTCCCCCCACCCCAGCCCGAGGAGCTCAGGAACGCACTCACCTGGGAATAGCCACGCCGATACAAGGCCCACGTACCGCGCGCCACGGAAGACGACAGCAATGCCATCAGCTCTGCATCCCAACTGTCCAAAGATGCCCCGGGACCGGAGAAGCCGCCGGATCCGCCTCCGGAGCCAACCGCCGGAATTGCGCCCACTGAAAACGAGACAGAGCGTCAGCGATGGAATTCTGGGCCCCCGGCACATGCCGGGCCCTTGCGATGACATTCGTTCGTAAGCAGGCCAGCACAAACATCCTCATTAAAGCCGCTACCTTCGGGCATCGAGGCGCATGCCGATTAATAACCTCCACCACCGCCGCATTGTCGCACCAGAAAACCACCCTCCGATCCCGAAGGCGCTCCGGCCAAACCCAAAAGGCAACTACTATGGGAAAAAGCTCCAGAAAAGTAATGTTCCGCGTCAAGCCGGACTGCACCCACTCGGTAGGCCAGGGCTCCGCACACCACGCCCCCTGACAATAAGCCCCGAAACCACAACTGCCGGCCGCATCCGTAAACAAGTGCAGGTCGGCATTCGACAATTCAGGCAACTGAATGAACGACCGAGCGACCGTTGAAGTCGGCTAAAAAGGAATCCCAAACCCGTAAATCCTCGCGCATGCCCGCCGTCACCCGAATCCGGTGGTGTGGGAGCTGAACTCCCGCCATAGCAAGCGACAACCGTCGAGCGAAGGGACGCCCCATGGGCAGCACCCTGCAAGCGAAACTGAGATGCCCGACTAAAGATTGCATGCCCCGCAGAGTAGTCTTGCGCGCAGATCCCACATCAGCCACCAGCCGTCGAAGACATGCCACTTTCTGCTCCGGCAGACGGACAACCATTTCCACAGTATCAATCTCAATCCCAAGGAAGGTCAGGCAAGTCACCGGCCCAACCGTTTTATTAGCTGCCACTGGAATGCCGAAGTCAACCGCCAAGCGCAAAAAGGTCTCCAGCAAGGTAACACAAGTTCTTTCCCGTTCAGGCCCGACAAACAAAAAATCGTCCAGATAATGTACAATCGTGCCCAGCCCCGTCCACTTCTCCAGCACCCAGTGTAAAAAGGTGCTAAACGCTTCGAAATAAGCGCAGGATATGGCACAGCCCATAGGCATGCATTTGTCAAAATAATACTGCGACTCGAAGGTGAAGCCCAACAAAGGGAAGGACACAGGATGCACCGGCAGCAAGCGGAACGCGGATTCGATATCCACTTTTGCCAAGGACGCCCCGACCCCGCATTGCCGTACTAAAGCGACCGCAGCATCAAAAGAAGCATAACGCACGGTACATTGCTCCCGAGGGATGCGATCGTTCACGGAATCTCCGGTAGGGGAGGATAAATTGTGAATTAACCGGAACTTGCCCGGCTCCTTTTTGGGCACTACCCCGAGCGGGGACACCGTGAACGGAAAGAAGGGGGGCTCACGAAAGGGGCCTGCCACTCTGCCCAGCGCGCACTCCTCCGCAATCTTCTTCCGAACCACCTCGCCGAGAGAGCGCACCGAACTAGCGTTACGCGATCCACCCCTCGCAGGGGAACCCTGACAGGGGATCCGAAAACCCACCGAAAAACCCTCTAGTAGTAAACTCCACGCCCCCCTGCGGGTAGCCTTGCCATACGCAATCAACCAGGGGCGCATGACTTCAATTCGCACGGGGGTGGGAGCCAAAGCCCTGAGACGGCCCTCACTTGCCCCCTGCAGGGGCACCCGCCGCACCTTTTCGACTGCACTTAAGGGCGGCGTGTCCGCCGCCACACAAGGAGCAGGCGTGCTTAAATTTGCAGTCTGGAAACGGGCACGAGGATTTATTGAAACGCCAACAGACGTCAGAGCCCGCAACACCACCCCGGGACTGAGGCGCCGAGGTGGTGACCGCCCGAAAGGGACGCACACCCCCCGCGGACGGCGCAGTTCCGCCCTTGCCACCCCCCCCAACAGCCCCACCCGCACGACCCCGAACGGACATCTGCGTCAGCCAAAGATTTATGTCCCTCGTGCCCCACGACAACTGCTTACTCTCCTCCATCGAGTCCCTGAACTCCTCATCGTAGTTCAGCCACGCCCACCCTTCCTGCGCCTGGGACGCTGCCAGAATCGTATCACCATAAGCCAGGAGCTCCCCGTACTGTTCAGGGTAATAATGACCCCAAACGCTAGCTAGCCGCAAAAAAGCCCGAGTCCAATTCACGGTGTTACGAGACGGCTTACGCACCCGGCCCGCTTTTTCATCCTCCTTACGTTTTTTCTTACTCTCCCCGAAGCGCTTCCGGCCCTCCAGTAATCGGAAGATATCGATATATACCGCCGACGCTTGATCCGGCGCCGCAACTTCCGAGGGACACTCTCCCATAGCTCCGCGCAACGAACCACAGCAGACCCACCCCCCACCTCCTTTTCCCCTCCTGCGACCACAGAGTCAGCAGAAGAAAGCGTGGACGAAGACGAAGACGAAGAGGAAGCGCGCCGGCAGCGCCGCCCGTGTTTGCGCTTAGCCGTCTCCTTTCCAACGGCCCCCCCAGCCGCCACATGACTCTGCCCTCCCCCGGCCGAACTGCCCGCGCCCCCAGCATACTCACCAGTCGGATGAGGAAGAGGCGAAGACACCGTGGGATCCGGAGCCGCAGCCGCCGAACCGCTCCGCTCGTCTACCGCACCCGTGGGGCCCGCCCGTACAGAGTCGGCGATGTCCATTCTGGGCCAATCACTCCGAGGAACCTGAGGCGAGAGAGGAGAGAAGGCGACAGGCCCTGACCGCACAGTGTTGGAAGCAACGCCTGGTCCCGTTCCCCAGCCCCAGGCTGAGGACCCGAGGCCACCCGCCTCCCAAGCTGCCGACCCCCGACCCACAGGAACGGAAGCCCCACCGCCCCCGCCCCCCCGCCACCCATCCCAATCACTACTCCACTGCGCCGGTCCCCCCCATACGCCCCCACCGAATGGCCAAGGCCCCGGAGCTCCGAAGAACCCAGGAGGTGGAACATACCCGCCCATACCCCCGGGACTAGCCCAACCAGACGCCGGCGGAGAAGAATACAGGCCGACGCCCCCGCCACCCTGCACCGGAGGAGCCCCTGCCCCGATGACTCGAGCCTCTGCTGCCAACCCAGCCCCAGAACTATCCACCAAGGCATCCGCTCTGGCCATCTCGCCCGAGGCCCCCTCCCCGCTCTCCGAGCCGGAGGGCCCAGGCACCCCACTCCCTTGGGGGGCAGCCACCACAGCAGGAGCCCGGGACCGCACGGGCCGGCCAGAGGCGCTGGAGCGCGCCCTCGGCGACCTCCCTCTGCCCCGCCCCGCCTGCGAGCCCCGAGACACCGCCACCCCCCCTCCCCCCCTGGAGCAGGAACAGACCCGGGCTTCCCGCACCCTTTCCCCTTACCAGCAACCCCCTTAGCCCCCCCCTTCTGAGAAGCGGCCTTGCCAGAACGCCGAGCCATACTGGCACCCCAGACCAGAGTGGAAACGGGCCCGCAGGAGCAAACCCAAGAGTTGGTTTTATTCCCTTTTTTTTTTTTTTGACTAGCAACCCCTGAAACCCAGAACAGGGAGGGTGCTACAAGCGGCGGTTTTTAAAATGAAAGAGCCCTAAGCAAAACAGCCAGCCCACAGGGAATCACAGGCCCCCGACGGAAACCCCGACTAACAAATAACCCACACCCGCCCAATTACAGACGGCCCAACCACGGGCAGCAGACCCGAAGGCCACCGCCAAACTAATGTGCCCCAAAGGCCCGAAATGACCGCCGAACCCTGCACAAACCTTTCCGGTCGCTGGCCACGCTGCCAAGAGGGAGAGCGCACGCCGGCGATCTCCCTCGCGTGCCACAGCTCCGCCCACAACCGGCACCAGCACCAATCAGAGAGCGCTACGTGCTCACGTCGCTTGCTGGTGCCGGCCTCGCCTCTCCTCCGCTCTCCCCCCCCCCCCGATTCAGAGCCGCGAATCTGCCGCCTTAAGGCTGGGCCCCGGGAACCCGGTTACTACCGGCCTCGGGACCCTGCCCAGCGGCACGGCACATTATCTACAAATTTTGAAATCTGCTTTGTGTGCAGCTAGATTTCCAATTGAAAATAATATTTGTGGATTGCAAAATCCAGTCTATGAGCCTTATGCACTAAAGTGCAAAATGACTTTGTAAAAGTGTGTTTTGCATGAAAACAAAAAGCCCAAAATGCCTGGAAATTCACAAAAACAGAAAATTGGAATTAAAAGGGATTGCTCCTGTCCCAGCATTTCCTGAATTCTGGGGTGAGTCAGACTCCCATTAGAGGGGTTGGGAGTGGGAGTTAAAAGTTAGAGGTGGCTCTCAGATTTAGTGCTTTGAAGGGGCTGATTCTCATCCTAATTTTATCACCTAATAGCTCATTTATAGAGATCATGATGGCTGCAGTTGTAGTTCTGTTCCCATCACAAGCTATTACATCTGTGGCAGAAGCAATTTTGCAAGTAATATTTTTATTATGCTTTTCAAAAAAGCGTAGTTACTCACCTATAACAGGTGTTTCTCCAGGGACAGCAGGAATCAGTCCTCACATATGGGTGACGTCGGCGCCAACGGAGCCCTTGTGAGGAGCAATTCCCCAGCTTTCAGGGAATGCCTTTGGGACTGCATCCCGCATGCTCGGTCCCCTTCCCGCCCAAGGGTGCGATCTTGCTCAGTCAAATGACATAGCTAAAAAGACGGCAAAATGAATAAAATCAATAAAAGGACTGCAACTCCAGGGGAGGAGGGAGGGTCGTGAGGACTGATTTCTGCTGTCCCTGGAGAACACCTGTTACAGGTGAGTAACTACACTTTGTCCAGGAACAAGCAGGAAGTCAGTCCTCACATATGGGACCCCCTAGCTATAGGCTACCGAGAACCCATAGCTGAAAAATGGCTCCCTCTAGAAGAGCCGCAGCAGCTGCAATAGGAATTCAGCCAAGAACGCAACACCCCCAGTAGCCTGGCACCAAAGGGTCGGAGGGTTGGAGTTGCCTAAACCCCAAATAGGTTACGGAGTACCGCCTGGCCGAAAGCACTGTCCCGTTGGGACTCCCTATCCAGGCAGTAATGGGCTGCAAAAGTCTGGCTTGAAGATTAAGCTGCAGCCCGGCAGATGTCTGCCAGCGGAACAGAGCGGAAGTGAGCCACTGATGCGGCCTTAGCCCTGACACGGTGGGCCGTGACTCGACCCTGCAATTTATTTAGTATACATTTGTATACCGCTACTTACAGCGATCAGCAGCGGTTTTGATTACAGATTGGAAATTGTCAAATCATGACAGGAAATTTTTGAGGTATAAACACATTGATTAGACAGGAAAGCACAGCACACAGAGAACTATTTTACAGGGAACATGGGCTATGGAGGGTTAAGTGGCTTGCCCAAGACCACAAGGAGCACCTGTGGGACTAGAAACCCCAGTACTTCCGGCCCAAGGTTGCTGTCCTCTAGTGGGATTTGAACCCCCGACCTTCCGGCCCGAAGTACCTTGCCCCAACCACTAGGCCACTCCTCCACTGCAATGGGAGGTCAGCTGCCCTGTACGCCCAGGCAATACAGTCTGCCACCCAGGTGGACAGCATACGCTTGGAGACAGGTAACCCCAGCTTACTGGGGTCATACGAGACGAAGAGCTGAGTAGCCCTTCAATGTCCCTTCGTACACTCCAGGTAGAAGGACAAGGCCCTCTTACAATCCAGGGTATGCTGGACTGCCTCTGCCCGGCTGGAATGCGGCCTGGGAAAGAAGGTTGGAAGAATCACCTCTTGATTGAGGTGGAAAGAAGAGACCATCTTTGGAAGGAACTTCAGGTGAGTGCAGAGGACCACCCTATTCCTATAAAACCTTGTGTACAGTTTATCAGTTACGAGAGCTTGCAGCTCACTCACACGTCTGGCTGATGTGAGTGCCACCAGGAAGGACACCTTCCAGGAGAGGAAGCGCAGATGGCAAGAGGACATCGGCTCAAAAGGTGGGCGAGTAAGCTGCTGTAAGACCACATTCAAATCCCACTCTGTTGCCGGAGGATGAACTGGGGGTTTCAGCAGAAGCAGACCTCTGAGGAATCTGGATACCAGGGGGTGAGCCAAAAGAGGTTGCCCCTCCACTGGCAAGTGGTTTGCTGACAAAGCACTCAGGTGGACCCTGACAGAGTTAGACTTGAGACCTAATTCTGAGAGGTGAAGTAGGTACTGTAGCACCACTGGTACAAGGCAAGAGAAAGGGTTTTCATGGTGCTGGTTACACCACACCTCAAACCTACGCCACTTGAAAACATAGGATTTCCTAGTGGACTGCCTCCTGGAGGCCAGTAACACGTCTTCTACATTCCGAGGTAGGAGGAGAGAAGCCAGCACTACCCTTTCAGCAGCCATGCCATCAGGTTGAGGGCCCTGAGGTTGGGGTGCAAGAGAGAGCCCTGCTCCTGTGAAAGGAGGTCGGGCTGCATCCCCAGTGGAAGTGGGGTTTCCACTGCCAGCTGGAGGAGAAGCAGAAACCAAGGCTGTCTTGGCCATCTGGGGGCTACCAGAATGACAGAGGCCTTGTCCAGAAGGATTTTGAACAGAGTCTGGGCCACCAGAGGCTTGGGAGGAAACGTATACATGAGGCCCCCTGACCAGGAGATCGGGAAAGCACATGCAGCCACCCTCAGAGGATGTGGCTGTCTTGAGCAAAATCTGCACCAAACCACCAAAAAATCCCGAATCTCTAGAAAATCCCCTAGAATCTTAAACCATCTTTTTGTCGGAGCATGTCAGCACAGTGCTGAGAAGTTTTTCCAAAGCACCACCGTGACCACTCCTTTTATTAAGTAATTTTATAAAAGTAAAAACGGTAACTTAGCTGTTGCCAAAGTACTGCCAAGACGCCAAAAAAGACAGACGACGCGGCTCACGTTTCGGGTTTTCCTCCAATTTTTTCAAGAAACCCTGCTTCAGGTCCAAATGATCAGCAGTTGACAGATCTTCAGCTTACAAATCAAAGGGAATGTAATTTGCCTTATAGTCGACGGCGTCTGACGTCATGATGACTTGAAAAGCATTCAAACCAATCGCAATCAACCTACATTAAAGCCATAGGGGGATACCCACTGCACAGGAAATCCCCTAATGGAATAACAAGGTAGGAATGAGGATCCATCTCAGATAATAGTATACCAGTCTATTTGGAGATTCAAACCCTTCGGGGCCACAGAGTTTAATAGGTGAATCCAATGCTGTTCATGCCATTGGAGCTTTTGCTCACGATCACCTCATCTGGGGTCCGGCGGGATGAAATCCAACACTCTCCAGCGCATAGAATCAAAAGTATGACCCATCATCAAACTGTGTTCGACCATAGGAGCCGAAAGAGATTTTGTTCTCAACCGGGAAGCATGTTTCGAAAGACGAATTTTTATCGCCCGTTTGGTACGGCCGATGTAATAAAGGGAACAAGGACATATGATCAGATATACAACATACACTGAGGAACAGTCCGTATGCCATCTAGTCACAAATCTACGGGACGTATGTTCATCCACCCATTCAGGGCCCTCGAGAGCCAGTGAACAATAGGCACAATTTCCACAAGTAAAGTGGCCACTATCAACATGTGACTTTAAAGGGCGATCCTCAGACTTGGTGGTTGACATTAATAAATCCCTCAGATTTGCGGTACGTGAATATGCAACTTGCAGAGTTTGATCACGAAAACAAGTATGTATCCCTAATATTGGCCAAAAACGATGAAGCAAACCAGTAACTTGAGTGATGTGCCTGGTATAAGGAAGAACACTGGTTATTACAGAGTCAGTGGACTTCGGTGCTGATGGGGTAAAAAGCCACTCTCAATGTAGATGTCGCGCTCTCTTATATGCTTTAGAAACCACCATAGAGGGAAAAAATTGGAGGAAAACCCGAAACGTGAGCCGCGTCGTCTGTTTTTTTTGGCGTCTTGGCAGTACTTTGGCAACAGCTAAGTTACCGTTTTTACTTTTATAAAATTACTTAATAAAAGGAGTGGTCATGATGGTGCTTTGGAAAAACTTCTCAGCACTGTGCTGACATGCTCCGACAAAAAGATGGTTTAAGATTCTAGGGGATTTTCTAGAGATTCGGGATTTTTTGGTGGTTTGGTGCTTCTTGATAAGTCTGATTGGGTTCTATTATTTTTTCACATTTGAGCAAAATCTGGGCAGCTGGTGATTTTGTGGACTGGCAAATAAATCTATGGACGGATGTCCCCAGCAGTGGAAAATCCGCTGTGCCACCACCGGACCAGCTGCCATTCGTGAGGTTGGAGAATTCTGCTTAGTTTGTCCGCTAGGCAGTTCTCCTGACCAGGCAGGTACACTGCTTTGAGAGACCTACCCTGCTTGATGGCAAAGGAGCAGAGGTCCAGTGTCTCCTGACATAGGATACGAGTCCCCGTACCTCCCTGCATGTTCATGTAGAACATTGCTACCTGGTTGTCCGTCTGTATCAATACAGACTGATGTGAGAGGACATGACAAAAGGCTTGAAGAGCTAGGCGAATCGTCCGCAGCTCCACAACCCCTGAGTGCATGATCCTTGGCAATGGGCTCCCCAGCCCAGCAAGGAGGCATCTGTCGTTAGCACTCTTGTGTGCGAGGGAGTCTGAAAAAGCACTCCCTCGAGCAGGTTGGGTGGTTGACACCACCACTGCAACGATTTTACCAGTCGTTTGAATACTGTTATCCTGTCTCTGAGGCTGCCGGAGGCCTGAGTCCACTGATCTCTGAGGCACCCCTGAGCTGTTCTCACGTGGAGACGGGCATTTAGGGTCACATGCACCGTGGAGGCCATGTGGCCCAGGAGGCACAAGAAGTGTCTCGCTGAGACCTGAGACCTGCGCCTGCATACTTTCCCCCTACCTGTTTAATTTATATGCAGAACAAATCATCAGAGAAGCAGGATTATATGAAGACAACAGAGGTGTGAAGATTGGTGGAAGACTCATCAACAACCTTCGCTATGCTGATGATACCACATTACTGGCTGAAAGTGAAGATGATCTGAAACATTTGCTTGTCACAATCAAAGAACATAGTCTCAAAATGGGCCTGCACCTTAATGTAAAGAAGACAAAGATTATGACAACTGGCATAATCAACAGGTTCATCATTGAAGGAGAAGAAATTGAAATTGTGAACAACTTTAACCTACTTGGATCAACTATCAATAAAGAAGCAACAAGCAGTCAAGAAATCAGACGATGCATTGCTCTTGGCAGAATGGCTATGAAAGACCTAGATAAGATCCTCAAGAGCAGAGATGTCTCTCTCCATACAAAGATTCGACTTGTTCAAGCCATGGTATTTTCAATAACGGCAAGCAAGCTTACGGACCCCATTAAGATGATTTGGAAATTTTGAATCGACTGCTTACGGACCCCGTTAAGATGATTTGGAAATTTTGAATCGACTGGGGGAGATACGTTTAAGCAAGTTTAAGCCGTATCAATTCATCATCTTACAAAGTTTTAGATGAGTAATGCGAATTTCCTTAATGTGACATTTGATGATTACAGGAAGCTGTTTACAGCAAGGGATTGATAATAACTGAAGAGTTAAGTATTTGCAGAGGCTGGTCTTATGGGCCGTTCATAGCCTCAGGCAAATTTGGTCGATGAGACCTTTTAAAATTGAATAAAAAGGAGGGTCTGTTATAAGAGTATGTTTCACATCCTCATTACAGACGATCCGACAAAAATATAAAAATTTATACTATACTGTTTCTTAAAACATGTTAATGATGGTGTGATAGTGATCATATTAGCAGGCCTTTTTCATTGGATTCTATTGTGGCTTTGCTTTATGGGTTTCTTATGTAAGTGAAAAATGTGTTCTTTGATAAGGCTTTCAATGCTGCTTCGACTTCTTCTTTCATCAACAACAGTTCCTGATTATAAGCCACAGGTTGAAACGGCTGTTGGTCCACTTGATCTTTATGGTATAATGACTCTGTATATTCTTTCCACCTTTTCTTGATTTTCTCAGTATCATTCAACATGGATCCTTGAGCACTTTATAACATTCCATTTCGAGGCTGGAATTTTTTCTTTAATTCTTGTAGCTTTAGGAAAGCCAATCTTGTTCTTCCTCTAATAGTTTCTGATGCTATTTCTTTGCATGCATCATTGTAGTACTTCTCCTTGTCTTGTCTTGCTGCATGTTGGAAATCTCTGTTCTGCAATTGCCTCTCTTTCTCCTCTGGCCTTAGCTTCTTTGTGTTTCTGGGCAATTTTCAGAGTTTCTTTGGTCATCCATTTTGGCCGTTTTTGCTTTTCCACCTTTTGTAGAGACTTCCAACACAACCTTCTTGATGTCATCCCATAACTCTTTTGGAGCTCTGTCATTTGTATCTAAAGCAACACATTTAAAGACTGCCTGCAAAATCAATTTGCTGCTTTAGGTATCTACTATTAGTAATGCCTATTATTTGTCCTCAGTTCAGTATTAAGTTTTGTCTTTGCAGGAGGGTTCATCTTCTGTTAAAGATTATTTCTTTTTGGACTCTTTTGAGCCTTGTGAGGGTGCACAGTTAGCTTTACCTGGAACGTTAGTTGTAACTGTGGACACAATGGTCATAACGTTTTTAACTATAGCAGATAGAGATAGAGTAATGAAACTTGGCATATCTGGGCAAATATATACTTTATGTAGCAAACTGATTCCCATTCATCTTATTTAACTACTTAGTGCAGGAATTCTACTTACTACTTTCCAATTTCACTTTGTGTAAGTAGGCTCATTAGAGAAAGGCACCATGCTTGGGCAAGATAGAAGGTCAACGCAAAAGAGGAAGGCCAGCAATGAGATGGATCAATACAATAACAGCAGCTACGGGTACCAGTCTGTCAACAATAAGCCGCCTGACTGAAGACCGAACACAATTTAGGACAACTATCCAGAGGGTCACCATGAGTCGACACCGACTCCACGGCACTTAACAATAACAACAACAACAAGTAGGCTTAACAAAATTTAATGTTTGCTTTCTATCACAAAATACTATACACTGTTTCTCCTACTATGTATGGAATCAGTTCTTATCAAGTAGAGCCTCAAGGGTCCTGCTTTCTCTCTTTATGTCAAAACCTTTTACTCGCAAAGCAGCTGATATTCAAAAGCACCTCTGAGGTCAGCATGGAGTGCTGGATACATAAATCTTTGTTTTAAAAATTTGCTTCTGGCAAATAGATAAACTTTGCCCATAAAGTTAACATACGGTCAAAATTTATCATCACTGAACAAATGGACATTTTTAGCCATTCTAAATACAAATTAATCTAGTTATCTCTATTTTTTCTCACAAGTTTGCCTCCAAGTCTGAAAGTCTTCAACATAGGCTAAACATTTGCATGAAAATCCAATTCAGTTACACACACAACCAACAAACAAACAAACAGAAAAATCAGCTGTCGTGTTAGCTAGTATTGCTTCTTCTGCATCTGATGATGGAATACAAATATGAATTTCTGTCTCCATGTCTGTACCAGTTACATCAGACAGAAATACAAGGCTGTTGTATTAGGTTTCTATTGCCTGAATTAAGCTTCCAATCTTGTTAGTCAGGCAAAGAGAATAATTTGCTTTCTTAAACTTAGTCGATAACACACTTAAAATGTTTGTATTTGAAGTAAGTTGCTATCCAGCTTAGTTACATTTCACTGAAATTTAATAAACTTGATTCAGTTTTCTTTTAAAATAACTAAATTAATCCTACTTTTTTCCTCATTTCCATAAAATAGATTTATAAATCTATTCAAATAATTTTGTACCCTAATGTTAGAGGCACAATGAAGCAATAGACAGTGCTATGCAATACATTTTCAAAACAATACAATAATTAAAGCAATATTTTAGCAAGGCTGTTTAGGTGTCATTTGGGATGTCTAAGTCAAAACATCCAAAATTCCATGGAATGGGCAGCAGAGAAAGTGGGCACGTGTAAATATGGTCATCTATTCAATCATCAGTCCCATGAATTTATGTTTTCATAGGCATGTGCATCACAACTCTGCATACACTGTGCCCCCAACAATGCCTATAGGTGGGGCATGTATATATGTAAGCACAATCGGTAGGTACATGGACTTTACACATGGACAAACCTTTATAAAATCACCTCATATGCATACTCCACAGAGAAAGCAATGGCACTTAATAACAACAACAATTCTCAGAAAGAATCAATGTAGGTAATTTCTCTTTCAGAATTTCAATTCCTTTGATCAACCCTGAAACAATTCACAATCACAATAAAACCCACAGGAAAAATCTCTGCCCTGGCCCTTTATAAAGCCGTCCCCTAACAATCTCCCTCTAATTTCCCATCAACTACAGTATACTTTAGTCCAATGCAGAATAAAATATCCTTAAAATATCCATACGATGCTCTATGAATAACAATCAAACTAAACCTATATTGAGATTCCACTGGCAGCTAGTGTAGACTCTTCAAATAAGGGGTTACATGCAGTGGCGGGATCCAATCTGAACAAGAACCGGTTAGGATCGATCCCACCACTGACAGGACCGAGAGGGTGGCAGCGTGGCACACGACTGAATTGGTGGCGCTGCATGCTCTGGCCACTGGTGGTCACCGCAGGGCAGCAGCTTCCTGGTGGCCCAGCGGCCTGATCCCCCCGCCCGCTATTCTCTGATGCCGTCAAAACACAGGCAGGAGGGGGGAGTTCTGCCAGTGCAAGCTGGCATCCAGATGCCTTTTTTGGCCCGGTTTACCGAACGCGGCCCGTGGCCAGAACCAGTTCGCGCAAAGCAGGCCAAACCGGCAGGATCCCACCACTGATTATATGCTCACTCTGAGGATACCATGCGTATGTTTGAAATTGCACTATTGAAAATATACCACATTGTGTCTACAGTGATATTATCACTGTTGAAAAGGGAAGCTCTTTCCATATCAATGTGACTGCATAATAAAATCTAAAAGTGGAAAGTAATTGTAACCTGCTTTGCATAGTTTGGTTGCTTTTTGGTTTCATACTACACACCTGCTTATGTGATAGGGAAGGTCTATTCAAGTCACACTAAGAAGTGGGATTTCAAACATGGCTTCTAGAATTCACAATTCTGTTTAAACTATATGGTTATCTAAGTGTAGCTACCAAATATACTGCAGTCACTATGTTAGATAGTGGCAGGAATATAATCTACCGTTTCCTGCAGTAATTTTTGGCATGAAATATAAACCCAATCATAAGGGGATTTGTATATGAAAAATAAATCATTTCATAGCACAATATGAGGTATCTTTATGGGACTTGAAACATCTATTACATACAAACAAGCTGAAATTCTTAGGAATGGAAACTGCTTTTCACACTGACATCCAAATCAAGCTTTAAACAAAAACTTTCTTCACAGCACTAAAAACTATGTAGTGGATGGCAAAAAGACTGAAATGTCTTATAAGAGTGAATCAATTGACCTGTAGCCTCTGAACGGGTAAGCGTATATAAAGTGCCTTAGGGTGGCAATGCAAATTATACATCACATGGAATATATAATCAAACAGATGCCGGAACATTACAAATGAGAGAATTAGAGAACATTTAGGTACCATTAGATCATCTACCGTTTTTATTTCTCACTAATGAGACAACAGATTTTACAATTTCAAATAACAGTTGTGTATTGGTTTAAAGGTTGAGGAAGGGGAGCAAGGTGTCAATGAGGAACTAAGTCCATTATAAGTGTCACAAGAAGATGGAGCTATGTTTGTACGAGTGCCTGCTCCTGGTGTGATGTCCCCTAATGGGATGGTTTTGCTTGTCTAACAAATATAAAGTTTGGGCTGAGTAGTCATACAGGCAGGACTTCAAAAGGCTAATGTGCATCATATAAACAAGTAAATCCATTATTCTTATGCCAAATGAACTTACACCTTATCCTGTAAAGCATAGTTACTCACCTGTAACAGGTGATCTTCGGGAACAGCAGGAATTTAGTCTTCACATATGGGTGACATCGGTACCGACGGAGCCCGCGAGGGAACGCTTCCCAGTGTCCAATGCAAAAGCTTTTGGGAGAATCCCACTGCGCCTGCGTAGCTCCCTTCCCACCTTTCCAGCTCTCCATCCTCAGTTGAGTTTGTAGCTGAGATGAAAGGAGAGAAAGAGAAGAAGAAGAAGACCTACAACTCCTAGTGGAGGAGGGTGGGTTGTGAAGACTAAATTCCTGCTGTCCCCGGAAATCACCTGTTACAGGTGAGTAACTATGCTATCTCCAGGAACAAGCAGGAATGTAGACTTCACATATGGGACTCCCTAGCTTGGAGATGACAGAGAGATGACCTCAGAGTCGGCTGTGGAATCACAGGTATAACTAAGGAGGTCATGTATCCTAACCCAGGACAGAGGGTAGGAGTTGATCTAAGTCTGAAAGAGATGCTGGAGAACTGCTTGGCCAAACAAGGCATCCCGGCGGGAGTCCCTGTCCAGGCAATAGTGAGCAGCAAAAGTGTGGACAGAAGACCAAGTTGCTGCTTTGCATATCTCATCAATCGCTATAGAGCGTAGATTTGCCATAGAAGCAGCCTGAATATTATGTGCAGTAATGTGACCCTCGAGAGAGAGTCCTGCCTTTTCATAAGCAAAGGAGATGCAGTCTGCTATCCACCTGGAAAGAGTTCATTTGGATACTGGAAACCCCAGGTGACTCGAGTCAAAGGAGATGAAAAGTTTGGAAGCTCTTCTGTGCTCTCGAGTTCTCTGGAGATAAAAAGCCAAGGCACGTTTGCAATCCAGAGTGTGAAGGGTTGCCTCTGCCCTAGAAGAATGAGGTCTAGGGAAAAAGACAGGCAGGTAGACTGACTGGTTTAAATGGAAGGGTGAGACCACCTTCAGCATAAAGTGAGGATGAGTCCTAAGGACTATCTTAACATGGTGGAATCGTGTATAAGGAGGGTCCAGCCACCAAAGCCTGGAGCTCACTAATGCATCTTGCTGAAGTAAGGGCAATAAGGAAGGTGACCTTCCACATGAGAAATTTCAGTGAGATAGTGGCTAGAGGTTCAAAGGGCAGCTTGAGAAGATGTCCTAAAACAACATTAACATCCCATGCTACTTGAGGGGGCTCAATGGGAGGTTTGGTTAATAGAAGACCCCTCATGAAGCGGCTGAGAAGAGATGGACTGGCCATCTAAGAGCATGTGAGAAGCCACAATTGCACTTAGGTGTACTCTTACCGAATTGGTTTTGAGTCCAGAAGAAGATAGGTGGAGGAGATTCTCAAGTAATACCTCCACCGGAGCTGAGAAGGGGTTAAGGTCCCTCTAAGAACACCAGAGAGAGAATCTATGCCATTTGAAGGTGTAGGAATGTCTGGTGGATGGCTTCCTAGAAGCCAAGAGGATGTCCTTAACCTCCTGGGAAAAGTTAACATCCTGGAAGGCTAAGCCCTCAGCAGCTATGCGGTGAGATGGAGGGACTGTGGATTGGGATGGAGAGGAGAGAGGAGATCTGGAGCAGACCCCAGATCTATGGGTTGAGCCCAAGACAGACGTAGAAGGAAAGGATACCATGGTTGACGTGGCCAGCATGGGGCTATGAGTATCATGTAGCCCCTGTCTCTCTGGAGTTTGAAAAGAGTCTTGGGAATGAGGGGAATGGGAGGGAAGGCATATAGGAAGCCTTGACCCCAATAGAGGTGAAAAACATCCACCTGCTGACTGTCCAATGCAGAAGTCCTGAAGCAGAAGCGAGGAAGCTTGTCATTCTGAGGATTTGTGAACAGGTCTATCTCTGGGGTTCCCCAGATCTGAAAAATGCAAGCAACCTTGTCTGCATGGAGAGACCACTCGTGGGGTAGAAGGACTCGATTCAGTTTGTCTGCCATTGTGTTTGCCTGGAAGATACACCACATGCAGATGAATGCAATGCTGTATTGTAAAAGGCCACAGATGCAGGGCCTCGCTGCAGAGGGTCCAAGAGCCTGTTCCGCCCCGCTTGTTCAAGTAGAACATGGCTACTTGATTGTCCGTCTGAACTAGAACTGTGCGGAATCGAAGATGGTCCTGGAACACCATGAGAGCATTGTGAATGGCTTTGAGCTCCAGCAGATTTATGTGGAGTTGTGACTTCTGATGAGACCAAAGCCCCTGAGTGGAGAGATTGTCCAGATTGATTTTATTTATTTATTTATTTTAATTCTCTTATATACCGCGCTATTCTGCATCAGTGCGGTTTACATTGAACAAACTGAAATTACATTGAACAGGGCATTATAACTTGGAGATAACTATTTTACAGGGAACATGGGCTATGGAGGGTTAAGTGGCTTGCCCAAGACCACAAGGAGCACCTGTGGGACTAGAAACCCCAGTCCTTCCGGCCCAAGGTTGCTGTCCTCTAGTGGGATTTGAACCCCTGACCTTCCGGCCTGAAGTACCTTGCCCCAACCAATAGGCCACTCCTCCACTCCAGATGAGTTCTCCAGCCAAATTTGGATGCATCTGTCATCAGGGTACATTGATGTGCTGGCATCTGAAAAGGTGACCCTACCAGTAGGTTTTCTGGGGATTGCCACCACTGGAGAGATGAGATTAGGCAGGTAGAGACCATTATTTTGTCTCCCAGGTGACCCGATGCCTGTGACCACTAGGAAGCCAGTGTCCATTGAGCTGCACGCATAGGTAGACAAGCATATGGAACATGCACTGTTGATGCCATATGGCCATTTCTCAAGCAGTGAGAAAGTTTTTGAGGAATGCCTGAGATGGTAACTGATTGAGTCGGGCACAGCAGAGCTGGGGCAGAAATGCCTTTGATTACTGAGTGTCTAGGAGAGCCCCTATAAACTCTAGAGTTTGAGAAGGGATGAGTTGGGACTTAGGAAGATTTATTACAAATCCCAAGTGTTGCAGCACCTACATGGTACGCGAGAGGGAAAGGCTGGCCTCTAGAGTGTTGTTTGCTCGAATGAGCCAGTTGTCTAAGTAAGGTAAGACAAATATCCTGAGAGTCCTTAGGAATGCAGCTACTGCCGCCATGCATTTTGTGAAGAATCCTGGGGCAGAGGCGAGGCTGAAAGGGCACGACTCTGTATTGATAATGTTTCCCTTGGAACACGAAGCACAGGAACTTTCTGTGCTGTGAGTGAATAAGAATGTGAGTACAGTCATCCCTCGCTACTTCGCGGTTCATTTATCGCGGCTTCAGTACATCGCGGATTGTTCAAAAATTCAAAATTGAGGAATTATGGCGCGAAAGTTGCCCACACGCCAGCAGAAGGTCAATATTCAGAATGCTCTTAATGAGATGAAAGAGCAGACACTGATTGCAAGTTGGAGAAAATTGTGGCCAAAAAACGTCACCCATGACTACGAGGGATTTACGCCTGACGAAGTTCACCACTCCGCCGTAGATAAGGCTGTGAGGCTGGCTCGGTTGGTAGCCACTGAAGGGTTCTCCGACATGACGACGGAAGAAGTGAACACACTGATCGAGTGCCACTCGAACCCCCTAACCGACGAGGAACTCGTCGAAATGACAAGATCGGCGAGTGAGGAAGAAGAGGAGGTAGCTGACGACGGTGACGACAATGAAGCTGAAGAACGTGGCCTTACCTTGGAAAACCTGCAAGAGCTCTGCAACATAGCACGGACTCTGCAACAAAGGGCCCAAGAAATCGACGACAACATGGTCAGAGCCGTAGAATTCAGTAACCGTATTGACGGTGTAATGGCGTTGTACAAGGGCATCTTTGCTCAGAAGAAAAAACAACGGTCACAACTCCCCATCACGATGTTCCTTGTGCGCCGAAAACGTTCTGCAGAAGCTCCTCCTGCTGCCTCTACGCCGCCTCCTGCTGCATCTATGCCGTCTACTGCAGCTACCCCAGCTCTATCCGAAGCTGCCTGCGACGATCCAGCGCCCCTAGCACCTGACGATGAGGCGTCATCTGAGGAGCAGTAAAGCTCTCATTAACCGTACTGCACAGGTGTTTCATCGACAATTATAAAGATCAAGCGAAGAGAAGCTATTGTCAGAGGTGAGTTACGGGCCTTGTTATAAAAGAAAAGTTGTTATAAGAATAAGAGTTCTAAAAACATATTTACAGTATGTACACTTTAGTTACATCTACGTATGTTACACACACACGTATCATATTTATATCATTTATACATTATTTTATGTATGTTATTTATACTATTAATATTTTATTTACATGTTTGAAACTATTCTTTAATGTTCTAATGATAACATATGCACTTATATGGTTTCATATACTGTACACTTATTGATACTATACATACACAAAAAATGTACGTATGTTAAAAATGAGACACTACTTCGCAGTTTTTCACTTATCGCGGCCGGTTCTGGTCCCTATTAACCACGATAATTGAGGGATGACTGTACATGCCTCCTTTAGATCTACAGAACAGAGCCAATCCTGACTCTGGAGATGGGAGAAGGGCCCCTAGGGAGATCATTTTGCACTTCCCCCATAATAGGTACTTGTTCAGTTCTCTGAGGTCCAGAATGGGCCTGTATCCTCCTGCTTTCTTCGGAATGAGGGAGAATAAAAGCCCATTCCCTGATGCAATGGTGGAATCTCCTCTGTTGTGCCCTGTAAGAGAAGGAAGGTGAGCTCTTGCAGCAACAGAGCAGTGAGAGGGGGCTGAGAGCAGAACTCTCTTGGAGGAGTCCAGAGAAGTAGACTTCGTAGATCAAGTTGTACCCCTCCCGTACTATGGAAAGTGTCCACCGCTCTGATATGATAAGATGCCACTTGTGGGCAAAGTGACAGAGTCAGCCGGGGATGTGGACGGGATCTGGAATCTCCAGAGGCAGAACGGCTATGTTCTCCAGAAAGGAGTCAAAGATCCTGAGAGGCTGGGTCTGCTGAGGTGACTGTGACTTAGGAATCTGAGCCTTCTTTTGCTGCTTTGATGGCTGCTGCCCCTTCTGAGGAGCATGGTGTTGACACTGTGCAGCAGGGGTGTAAGAAGGATAGTACTTATTATTATTATTGAAAAAAAAGCTCTCTTTGCTGCTTTTTTCCTAGCTGGGTTGGCAGTAGATCTAGATAGCCTATTGAGTGGTGTTTTCGGATTCTGAGAGGCCTTGCCCTGCCAATCCTTGCCAAAATGTTTTTCACAGGTGCAAGGGATATTACCCAGTTTATCTTGAACCCACTGTTCAAGATCCGATGCTTGGAGCCAAGCAATCCTGCGTGCACCAATGCAGAAAGATGAAGTTCTGCTGATGCACTCAAAACAGTCAAAAGTTGCCCTGTTAACAAACTTTGAAACATTCTGAGCATGCTTTACAAGGATGAGATAATCTGCTCTCTTGTCATCGGGGAGAAGAGGAGCCATTAACTTCAAAGCCAACTCTCTAAGGAACATACCCATATAGAGTATGTAGGAATTGATCCTGGCCAATAACATAGAGGCCTGAAAATGACGACGATCAAAGGCATGGAGGGTTCTCAATTCCCTACCTGGAGGGTTCGAGGAATGTGTCTTGGCACTCTTTATTCAATGCACTGCCAATTCCACCACCATGGAATGGTGTGGCAATTGCGTCTTATGAAAATTGGGACACTCCGGTACCCGGTACATGGTATCAAGTCGTCAGGTATGTGGAGGGATGGTAAGGGGTGTCTCCCACATATGAAGCAGGAGGTCGTGAGGTATGCAATTTTTATTTAATTTATTTAAAAGTCTTTTCTATACCGCGCTCTTCAAATCAGCTTGGTTCACATATAACGGAAACTTTGTCCATGAGTAAGGAGAAACCATACTGGACTTACATAAAACAGGGTAGAAAAACTTGGGTTGAACTGGGGAAACTATCTACATACTCTAGGCTAAGGCAGGTTACCGTCTTAGCTTGCTATCTGTATGCTCCTGCTGGGAGAAAGCGGTGCTATTGTGTGGCGCTGGTGTCGTGTGTGGTAGCTGGGATGGGGTGACTGTTATGGTGTCTGTGGGAGGGTAATTGCTGGGTGGTACCATAATGCAATAGGAAGAGGTGGTGCTTGAGTGCTTTCCTGAACTGGGTGAGGTCTGTGATTGCACGGATGTCAGATGGGAGTGCGTTCCAGCATGAGGGAGCATAAAACACGAAGGCCCTCTTTCTTGTTGTCTGTGAGCATTTTGTGATTTCGCTGGGAATAGATAGGGTATTGGTTGTGACTGATCTTCGGGTTCTGTTGGGAGGAGTGGGGTGGATGTGGTCGGTGATGGAAGGGGATGTGAGACTGTTGATGGCTTTGAAGGTGATGAGGAGGATCTTGAAGGTGAGTCTAGAGTGGACTGGCAGCCAGTGGAGGTGCTTCAATATTGGTGTTATGTGGTCCATCCTGGCGGCACCATGCAGTATTCTGGCTGCTGCATTCATAGCCAGCTGTAGTGGATTCAATGTGCTCTTCTGTAGATCATGTAGAATGACATTGGCATAGTCGAAGTGGGGGATGACTAAGGCCTGATAGGGGGCGTAGGATTGTGCGAATCTTGAGATATACTGCGTTAACGGTGTTGTTTATATGTGTTTTCATTTCAAGCTGTTGATCGAGCGTTACCCCTAGGTAGCGTATTGTGGGCCTGGTTTGGAGCTCAGCGCCTCTTACTTTTAGTGCATTTGGTGGAGTGAATGATTGGTCTCTGGTGATGAGTAGAGCCTCAGACTTCTTGTGGTTTATTCTTAAGTTTTGGGAGTGGAGCCAGTCAGTTGTAGCGTCAAAGCAGGCAGTTAGCTGTGAGAGGTCCGGCTGGTCCGTGGCAAACGGCATGTAGAGTAACACGTTGTCTGCATACATAAGGCATGAGATGCCGAAGGAGCGAGCGATAGCGCAGATGGGCTGCATGTATATATTGAAAAACAGCGCTGAGAGGGAAGATCCCTGTGGGACACCCTGTTTTTGCTGGAATGGTTTGGATATCGTGCATCCTGTCCTTACATGCTGCCACCTGTCTGAGAGGTAAGATTCACACCATCTCAAGGCTGAATCCTGTATCCCCTTCTCTACCAGACGCTCTATGAGCAGCACATGGTCAACAGAGTCAAAGGCTGTGGAGATGTCGAGGAAGATTAGAGCATAGCCACTTCTGGGTTTATCTAGTCCGGTCGTTAATGTGTTGAAGAGGATGGTTAGAAGCGTCTTGACGCCGTGTGCTTCTCTGAAACCGTGTTGGCATGGGTCTAAGGGTGCAGCGGTCTCAATGTGGTTCTGGATTTGGTGTAGGATGATTTTTTTGATTATTTTGGCCATTAGTGGGATACTTGAAATTGGCCGATATGAATCGACTTTCTGGGGGTCCAGTTTGCCGTTTTTTAGGCGTGGTCTAATGGACGTTTGTTTCAGGCTTTGTGGGAAAGCTCCTGTGGTGAAGGAGAGGTGGATGAGTTTGGTAAGGAATGGGCTGAGTTCCTTACGCAGTGACTTTATCCAGAATGCAGGGCAGGGATCGTTGGGAGCTGTGGTGGTGTTAATCGAGTTGATGGTGTCTTCGATGTTCTTCGCTGATGGTGAGGAGAAGGTGGATAGTGGAGATAGATGGTGTGGTCTGTTCAAAGGGGTGGGTGATGTCATTTTGGCGGTCTGAATTAGCTTTGATTGGAGGTAGTCTGCGTATTCTTGTGGTTCTGGCGTGCTGTGTTGTGTGGGGGAAGATTCCTTTGTGAGGGACTTTACTAATAGATCCTTCGGTTTTTTTATGGATCGTTGCAGTAGTTCTGCGTGATAGCGTCTCATTGATTCGGCCACTTTCTCGCGGTGTTTCCTCAGGTTGGAGGTGTAGATCTCCAGGTTACTGGTGGTGCGGGAGCGTCGCCATCTTCTCTCAAGTTTCCTCAGTCGGCAGAGTGATGTCCTTAGCTCAGGGGAAGGGGAAGTCTTTCTTTTTCTTGGAGTTGCATCCCCTGCTGGTTGGCTGGCAATAGAGCTGAGAGTGTTGTTCCAAGTGGAGATCATTTCTTCTAGGTTGGTTTCTGCGAGGTTGAGCAGAGGTAGAGATTTGCTGAGGATCTCCTCCTTGTTGAAGTGTCGGAATTTTGTTTTTTGGCCGGAGTCAGGGGTGGGCTGGCGTCTTGTTTGAGCCTGTTGGTAGGGTAACTGGAACCTTATTAGCTTATGGTCAGACCATGGGACTGGCGTGAGGGAGATGGCAAGTGGGAGGTTTTGGCTCGTGACTGACTGTGGAGCGAAAATCAGGTCAAGTTTGTTACCCTTTGTGTGGGTAGGCTCGTTGAGCACTTGATCATAGCCCAGCTGGCTGAGAGCATTCAGGAGGGAGCTGGCATGTTCTTCTGGTAGGGCTGGGAGATTTTATTTATTTATTTATTTAACAGTATTTCTAAACCGTCTTATCATAAAAATCAAGGCGGTGTCACAGCAATACAATCAGAAGATGTGAAGGGGAGGTTCATGCAGTGTTTGGGGTAATAAAGTGCGAGGGGGAAGTTCATGCAGATTGAAATCCCCCATAAGCCAGTTTGGTATGAGTGGGTTTTCGGAGTTGCAGGCTAGGTCAATTATTGTTGAGAGGTCTGGAGGTGATGATGGAGGTCGATAGATTAGGTTGATGGAGGTGTTCATTTAGGGAATAGGGAATAGGGAGCGTAGCAGCCTCCTTTAGGGCTGTAGGGTATTGAAGAATTTCAAATTCTTTGGCCCTAGGCTCTTTCTCCAATGTCACTGTTACAGACAGACCCCGAGCAACATCGCGAATAAAGTCTTGAAAAGACGTCCTCTGGATTGAACATGCGACATTGTGGATGGAGATGAGTCTTCCGGGATAGTTCTCATGTCCCAGGTATTGGCCGATTCATCATCTGACGAATCAGAATCCGAAGACTCAAAGTATCGACGGACAGGGTGCTCCCGTTCTGCATGTACTCGGTACCGATCAAAACTGGTAGCTGAGGCTTGTGGTGCCGAAACCTTGATAGTGGAAACAGATTCGAGGGCCGGCATGGGTGGTAGCGTGGTAAGCGGCACAAAAGTCGATGCAGGTTGCGGAATCTACTGTAAAGGTTTTATTGGCACCACTAAGGTCCCTAAGCTCTGCTCGCTGGCCAGGAAAAATTGATCCATGGAGCTTGCCAATGCTTAGGTATCGGTAATGGAATTTCAGGCCATGATCCCTGAGCATGGCAGTAGGAGCCCATTCAGGGACCCCACTAAGGCTTTGGAGGAAAGGTCCTCCCCACCGGGGCTGTTCGGCTGGTGTGTCCCCCTCCAAGGCAATGCCCGAGGCATCTCGATGCTTAGGAGATATACCCTTGGAGGGCCGGCCAGTTTTCGATGAAGACTTAGGTTTCGATACCTGAGATCCTTGGGAGGAAGATGAAGCTCTCAATGACGTTGATGCTAAAGATACTGCATCGGAGGCAAAGAGGGTGCCTAGCTTTGCAGCTCGATTCTGTAGGACTCTTTGTCATCTTCCTACAAAGAGGACATTCTGAAGGTTGATGATCTGTCTTTAAGCATTTTAGACACCAGTCATGGGTGTTTGTGGCTGAAATGGTACTGCCACATTTGGAATACTTCTTAAAACCACTGGATGTTTTTTCCATTTTGTCTGTGACAAAAGGGGAGGCCTAAGCCTAAGATGGCGTCGATGCACCTGAAGGAAAGAAATAATTCTTTCCCTCATAGAAGATTTTTTTTTTTAAAAGAAAGAAAGCACCGACGGGGGTCAGTATCAGTGTCGACGGGAAGGCAGACGCAACCACAAAAAATAAGAAAGGATGAATTTTCTGCGGTGACAGGAATTACTTCTTGTTGGCTCCACAGAAAACGAAGAACTGAGGAGGGAGAGCTGAAAAGGCAGTGAGGCAGCTACACAGGTGCAGTGGGATGCTCCCAAAAGCTTTTCTATTGGACACTGGGGAGCGTTCCTGCACAGGCTCCATTGGTACCAATGTCACCCATATGTGAAGACTACATTCCTGCTTTTTCCTGGAAATATATGTAGCAACCTGAACAAAATGTAACCTCTTCTTAAACAATGAAAAAAAGGCTGTGCAGTTCTGCTTTGATTATTGGGGTAAAAGTACTCACAGGTTAACACCAATATGGGTAGTTTTATCCCCCCCCCCCCCCATATGCTTACTTTATAAGTGGCATTACTCTCTTAGCTATATCTGCTGCACTGTTTTGTATTTACAGCTAAAATTTATCAAAAGCTATCATTTATTTATTTATTTATTTATTTATTTAACAGCTTTTATATACCGTGCTATTTGTCATCAGTGTGGTTTACATTGAACAACATTACACTCAGACTTTAGAGATCTTGTCTAAGTTTACAGGTAACCAGGGAATAAAAACAAGTATTAACTGGGGAAAAATAAATAGCAGTTGAACATTTAACAGAGGCAACTATTTACATAGATATATATATTAGGTAGAAAAGATCTTTCTTCATCGAAAAAGGACTCTACTTTGACATAGTCTGAGTTATATGCTACAGAGAACTACTTGCATAATCATAGTTACTGGTTTGAGACGTGGGGGGAGGAGAGGGGGACATATTGATGTGGGAGAAGTGTTGTAAGAATAGGTGGGGTTTTAGAGCCTTTCTGTATTGTGATATATCTTTCATCAATCTGATGTTGGTAGGAAGCCTGTTCCAGCATCTGGGGGCGAAGGATGCAAATGCTCTGTTAATAGTTGTCTGGGTGCATTTTACTAGTTCTTTAGGGACCGTTAGCGTATTTTCAGCTAAAGATCTCCTAGATCTATTGTTCTGGGTGTGGGTGAGGAGGTCTGAGATTGATGATGGTGAGATTTTATGGAACGCTTTGAAGGTCATGAGGAGGGCTTTGTAAGATATCCTGCAGTTTATCGGGAGCCAGTGAAGCTCCATCAGGATGGGGATTATGTGTTCTCTCCTTGTAGTTCCACATAGTACTCTGGCTGCTACATTCATAGCCAACTGTAACGGGTTTAGTGTATTCTTAGGTAGGCCATGTAGAATAATATTCACATAGTCAAAATGTGGGGTGACTAGAGCTTGGAATGTTGTGCGGAAGTCATCTGGTTCCAACATGGGCTTAAGGTGCCGCAGAGTTTTGATCTTGTAATAGATGGATTTTACTGTGCGTTTTATGTGCTCTTTGAATTCTAGTCATTGATCCAGTATGACACCCAGGTAGCGTATGGTGGATTTGACTGGTAATTCGGCGTCTCTTACTTTTAGTGTTGGTGGTGGAGAGAAGTCTTTGTTCCTTGTGACAATTAGGACTTCGGTTTTTTAAAAATTTATTCGGAGGTTCAGCGTGAGCAACCAATCATTTATTGCATTGAAACAGTTGATTAAAGCCGTGTAATCAGGGCTTATCACATTAACAGGTGTGAATATCAGCACATCATCTGCATAGATAAGGCAAGATATTCCAAAAGCCCGTGTGATGTTGCAGATTGGCTGCATATAGATATTAAAGAGCAGCGCAGATGGGGAGGAGCCTTGCGGTACTCCTTGCTTCTGTTGGAATGGATAAGATGTATTGTTACCGATCTAAACTTGTTGCCAGCGGTCTTCTAGATAGGATTTACACCAATCTCATGCGAGTCCTTGTATTCCCTTCTCGTGGAGTCGTGCTAGTAGTTGTTCGTGGTCGACTGAATCGTATGCTGCCGCTATGTCTAGGAAGACCACTGCCACTCCTACCTTGATACTGTCTATAGCGTTGATAAGAGTATTCATTAAAGAGGCAAGAAGTGTCTCGACTCCATGTGCATCCCTAAATCCATGTTGGCTTGGGTCTAGTGGGGCTTCGGTATCTATGTGTTGTTGGATCTGTCTCCGAGTCACCTTTTCTAGTATTTTGGCTAATAGTGGAATACTAGAAACTGGCCGGTAAGAGTCCTCCTTCTTTGGGTCTAGTTTGTTATTTTTTAATAAAGGTCGAATAGATGTCTGCTTGAGGACCGATGGGAATACACCAGTGGTGAATGACTAATCCGCTATGGCAGCTATGTATGGGCTAAGCTCCGCTCTCAATGCTCTGATCCAGTGAGCTGGACATGGATCATTTGGGGCTGTGGTGGTATTAATGGTGGCTATAGTGTCTTCGATGGTTCTTGGCGATGGGGATGAAAATTTGTTGAGTGGGAATTGAACGTGGGGAGGTTGAGAGGTTTCTTTTGAGATAGTCGTTGTAGTTTTGACCGCCTTTGATTGAATATAATTAGCATATAGTTGAGGCTGTATTTGTTCTTGTTGCGATGTAGATGGCTCTCTGGATAGGGATGTCACTAACTGGAAGAGTTCGCGTGGTTTGTTGAGCGAGCGATTAAGTAGTACAGCGTGGAATTCCTTCCTCTTGGCCCAGGTTAGTTCATGGTGAGATTTCAGGTGAACCAGGTACGTGTTCTGGTTGGAGGGGTTAAGAGTACGTCTCCATTTCCTCTCTAGTTTCCTCAGTTGGAGTAAGGAGGCTCGTAACTTGGGAGTGAACCATGGTGCATTCTGCTTTCTAGGTGCCTGCTTGTTGGTTGATGTTTGGTTGTCTGTGGTGGGTTGCTGGGCATACAGTCTGAGGGTGTCATTCCAGTTTATTACCGTCTCATTGATGCTATTGGTTGGTTGAGCCAGTTTTAGGATAACTTGGGAAATGAACGTGTCTTTGTTGAAGGGTTTAAAACGTGTGGGTTTTAAGAGTGGAGAGATATTTGTGCAGTTGATTGAGTCTTCCTTAGCTGGTATTGAAAATGTTATAAGGTTGTGATCTGACCAGGGGACAGGAGTGATTGTGAGATCTAGTTGGCTTATCTTATTCGCATCTATGGATGGGACAAAGATGAGATCAAGGAGGTTCCCTCGTTGGTGAGTGGGGTCGTTTACAATTTGATTGTAATGTAGATTGGTCATTGCTTCAAGGAAGGTGTTAGATAAGGAAGGCTGTGAGGATGCAAGGTTGAAGTCTCCGAGAAGCCAGTTAGGTTTGTTGGGGGCTTCAGGATTGCAAGCAAGGTCAATTATGTAAGAGAGATCGTCAGCTGGAGAGTTTGGCGCTCTGTAGATGAGATTGATAGTGTTGACTCTGTTAGAGATGGTTAATGTATTCAGATAGTGTGTAGTCCTGGTTAGAGTCATCTGGTATTGTAATTAAGTTCTTGCTATTATGCAGACACCTCCTCCTCTTCTATTTTCTCTGTTACACGTGTAAATCGAGAAGTTAGGTGGGGTGAGTTGGTTTAATAGAACGTTATCCGTATCAGAAAGCCAGGTTTCTGTGACCATTAGTATGTCCAATTTATGGATGGATATTAGATCTGTGATGACTGGCCATTTCTTGTGGGCTGACCATGCATTGATGAGAGCGCACTTGAGGTCTTGTCGAGTGTCTGTACTGTTAATCTTTTTGGCAGTTGTTGTATCAAGTGATACGTAGAGTAAGTGGGTCTGTCTCCTGTGGTATGAGTTCTGTGGAGATTGGTATTGATCTCAGTAGAATTTCATGTTCCTGCCTTGATATATAGGGATAGGGTTGGAGTCATGTGTGAGAGCATTAGAGTCGTAGAAGACACTAGAGAGGGTGAAGATGAGTATAAGGGCTAATGTAGAGGTGGCCATGGTGCAATATGTTAGCTTGAGAAGTTTAGTGATATGTTTCTGCGGTAGTTGGTGAGAGGTAGTTATAAGGGCTTTGCGATTGGGGTAACGTTATGATGTTGGAGGAGGAATCAGGGTTTAGATTCAAGTAGTTGTGAGGGATTATACCTCAACAGTGATTATACTTTCAAAAGTGTTTAAACAGTGCGGTATCAGGTTGTTTCTTCTTATGTAGTGGTATTTAAGGGTAAAGTTGCATAGAAGGCAACGTAGCATTGAGTCTATCTGTTATGTCAGGCAAAGTGAGGGAAAGGATACTGAATCGCAAAGATACTTCAGGCATGGGACAGATAAGAAGGCTAGGTACACAATTGATGGATAGTGCAACTAAGTATAATTGCAATAAGAGAACTGACTCATGATGTCAAATATAACCGTAGCACAGATTAAGTATTTAAGTGGATTTATATGAGATGTAACAAGTAAAATGCATGTAATTGCTATACAGGTTAGCTTACAGTTCTGTTGTGCTGAAAGTTCCATTTAGTGGAGGCAGTGTGTTCTTTGCAGGTCTGAGTTGAGGGTAGGGTCGTCGGTTGAGGCTTTCTGTTCCTGCAGCTTTAGCGAGTCTGGAGAGCTAGTGAGTAGCGTAGACATGTAGACAAGTCGTGACGTTGTAGGGCGTCGTCAGTAGTGGTATAGAGAGCTTCAGTTCACATATGGAGGGCTTAGAGCGTGCTCGATACGTCCATTACTGCAAGGGACAGTTGGAGCCATTGCATGAGCGACAGTAGCAGAGATGAGGAGTCATAGGGAAGACGCTTCCAGTAGGCCCGCACAAGCAAGCCCGCGCCTAAGGGCCGCGCCAAAGGGCCCTCTGGCGAGGTCCTCAGGCGCAGGCCCACCAGGTGCAGGCGCGCCAGAAGGCGCTCCTTTTTAAACGGTGCTCCGGCTGCCCCGATTGGGCAGCACTTCTTGGTGGGGGTGGCCTGGTGCTCCGGCCCGCTCGATCCCCGCCGGGAGAGCAGCTGGAGGGCCGGAGTGCTGGGCTGGAGAGGGCCACGCGCCAGAGGGCGCTCCTTTTTAAATAGTGCTCTGGCTGCCCCGATTGGGCAGCACTTCTTGGTGGGGGTGGTCTGGTGCTCCGGCCCGCTTGATCCCTGCTGGGAGAGCAGCTGGAGGGCTGGAGTGCTGGGCTGGAGAGGGCCACGCACCAGAAGGCGCTCCTTTTTAAACGGTGCTCTGGCTGCCCCGATTGGGCAGCACTTCTTGGTGGGGGTGGCCTGGTGCTCCGGCCCACTTGATCCCCGCCGGGAGAGCAGCTGGAGGGCCGGAGTGCTGGGCTGGAGAAGGCCACGTGCCAGAAGGCGCTCCTTTTTAAACGGTGCTCTGGCTGCCCCGATTGGGCAGCACTTCTTGGTGGGGGTGGCCTGATGCTCCGGCCCGCTCGATCCCTGCCAGGAGAGCAGCTGGAGGGCCGGAGTGCTGGGCTGGAGAAGGCCACGTGCCAGAAGGCGCTCCTTTTTAAACGGTGCTCTGGCTGCCCCGATTGGGCAGCACTTCTTGGTGGGGGTGGCCTGATGCTCCGGCCCACTCGATCCCCGCCAGGAGAACAGCTGGAGGGCCGGAGTGCTGGACTGGAGAGGGATATTCATGGAATATTTCTGTTTTGGACTAGAGGTTGTTTAGAGAGACCTCTTGCTATAATTCCCCTTTACGCCATCCCTAAAGTCAGTATTCTAAATCTGGGCTGTCTTGAAGCAGTAGGTGACTATGTGAATTTCTGTAAGAGAAAGAGAGAGAGAGAGCATGAATGTGTGTGTGGCAGATTGAAAATCAAACTGTGGCTGATCGACTGTGTGTGTGGGAGAGAGAAAAAGAGAGACTGTGTGTTTCAGAAAGGCTATTGAGGTGTACATAAATGAAAGAAGTTGGAAAATGTATATACATATAAAATAGGAAAACCACTGCTGGGTGCTATTGTGTCTGAGAGAGGCCATGCTTGTATAATGCTTAGCCAGTTAGCAAGGCTTTGTGTATTTGTAGCCAAGGTTAGACTATGAAAGTCAAAGTCTATATGAGAAGAGACTAAGAAAAAATTGTGGTAAGATAGAAAACCAAGGCATATTTTAAGATGGAAATACAGTGAAGACATAGAAATAGACAGAGAGAGACCCAAAGGGTAAACTACTGCAGTAGTGGATCTTTGGTTACCTAGCAGTGATAAGCCAGAGAAACACCCCACCTTGAAAGTGAAGAAAGGTCCCACAGCAGCACATCTCATGGAGAAAGAAGTTGGAGGTCCTCTAGGAAGGAAGCTGTAAGAATGGGGAGAGAGAGCTCAAGAGGATGGAGAAACTCCTGGTGGGAAACTTCATTATCAGAGAAATAGATTTCGGGGCATGAAGAAAGCAAGATAAGATAGTTAACACAAGACCTGGCTAGAACAGTTCACAATATTACAGCAGTCCTAGCAGTTGTTAACATGAGTGGGTTTTACTGGGTTGTTTACTATATATGACCACAGTGGGACATACCTCTGTAGGACCAGGGGATGAATATTTGTAAAAAGGAACTTCTAGACATAGCTCAGAATGAGTGCAAGGGAGAGGTGATTGGAAGGCTGTGGTAATATCTGAACGGCCTATGATGCAATTTAGTCTATGTACACAGACCATAGTAGGACCCCTGTGTCTGATGAAACCAGCACTCCGGTAGCCTGAATACAGAAAGGTCAGAGGGTAGGAGTTGCCTAAACCCCGAAAAGGTTATGAAGCACAACCTGGCCGAAGGCAATGTCCCGTCAGGACTCTCTTTCCAGGCAGTAATGGGCTATGAAGGTATGGACTGAAGACCAGGTGGCAGCCCGGCAGATGTCCATCATTGGGACGGAGCGCAAGTTTGCCACTGAAACCGCCATGGCCCTGACACGGGGCGCCATGATGCGGCCTTCCAGCGGGAGCCTCGCCTGCTCGTAAGCGAGGGCGATACAGTCCGCCCCCTATGTGGACAGCATACACTTGGTCAGCCTACTGGGGTCATAGGAGATGAAAAGCTGAGAAGCCTAACAGGGGCATTCCTAACAGGGGCTATACATTTCAAACAAAGGCAAGCATTTGTGTGGGGTTTTTTTAATTGCTAGCTCTCTGACTGGGAGCTCTTAAAAGAGGTTTGGTACATTTTTAAAACAAAGTTACATTCTTTGTGGTGCTTTAGTTTAATGAGAGGAATATTTTCTTTAGTGGGGTAGGTTTAAAACTCTGCTTTAGTAACTTTCTAAGCTCTTTGAAGCCACTGACACCTAATCAGAAGTTAGTTCCCTCCCTACCCACTCCTCCCACCCCTAGTAAGCGGTCTTGCTTTATAGGACACCTCCCCAAATAACACGACACAGGGACTTGGAACAGCACATTGTCAATATAATTAAAGAGATTTAACTGCTTTTTCTCTGAAAGGACAGCTGGGAAACCGGCTGGTACTTTGGTAGATCTCTCTCTTTTGCTTTAACAGATACCTAAGCTCCACGAACAGAACAATAGCTGGGAAAAATTGTATCGCTAAAGCCGTTGCCCCCGTTACAACTTCTGCCTCTGTCCAGACAGAGGTCCCAATGCCAGATGAAGGACAGGTTCTATATGCTGGGTGCCTGCATGCTGAAGCTCTCAGGAAACAAATGGAGGAACTCAGAGAGGAGGTGGTGAGGCTGAGGAGCATTCAAGACAGTGGGAAGTACACTGATGAGATGCTTCTTGCAACAACCAAGCCCTCCAGCAGAGAAGATGGGTGCCTACAGAATGACGAAGACTGGACACAAGTCACCAGGGCCTGCAGAATCACCAATCCAACTTCTCCAGCCCTTGAATTGAAGAACCATTATGCAGCCCTGGAAGTGGAGGAGGTGAAAGCATCCCTGGAAAGGGAAGAACCAGAGCTCAAGCACCCCAAAGTTGCAGAATCAGTGACCACAAGGAAGCAAAGGGTGGTGATGGTTGGTGACTCTCTTCTGAGGGGTACTGAGGCATCCATCTGCCGACCAGACTTGATGTCCAGAGAGGTATGCTGTCTGCCAGGTGCTAAAATCCAAGACATTATGGAGAGTTTGCCGAGACTCATCAAGCCCACTGACTATTACCCAATGTTGCTAATCCACGTAGGAACAAATGATACTGCCAGGTATCCCTTTGAGTATATCAAAAGTGACTTCATGGCTCTGGGACAGAGGGTGAAGCAGATAGGTGCTGTCAGCAACACTTCCCTGGTGGCCAGTGGATGCCAGGGCAGGTGTGACACAAAATATAAAGTTAAGATTTGAGAGTCTTTTGAAGGCCCAAATGGCTCCTGGGGCCTTGTAGTTTTCTTGAGCTCCAAATCTTTAAGAAAATACTTAAGCAGAGTGGTGGGAAAAATAAGGCTTTTATTTCCCGTCTTTGCTGAGGTTCAAAAATATTGGGTTACAACATGAAAGCAAAAGTCCTTACTTCAGGTAGAATAACAAACTTAGGTTCTTCAAACAAAACTATCATACATTACAGGAATGGAAATGCTTAAATAAACCAAGAATGCTCTGTTGGTGCTTTAAACAGATCACAAGCCTGGCAGAACTTCTAGACTTCCTGAAATACACAATGTACAATCCATGTCATGGTCAGATACATCTTCTAAGGGATCCACTTGCATTTGTTCACAATCCGATACCTCGGATTCAGTGTCCCTGGTTTCATGCAAACCATATTCAGGGGTTTTATATATTTGCTCTAGCAAGTCCCAATGTCCTGGGCCTAACCTAGGGCGTCGGCCCTGTGCTATATTGAGCTTACAAGTATCCCTTCTTCTTGGAGGTTTTATATCAGCATTATATAAACCTTTATCCTTCACAGCATTCTTCTTAGGCATATATTTTCCATACCTTTTATTGCAAACAATAAACTTTTAGTCTGGAATTTATAGAACGGGTATGGAAATCAAACTGCACAAACCCCGTCAAATATTTAAACTAAACAACATACTAGCTGTTCTGTTCATTTCACTGGAAACTGGGTCTCAGAAAAAACTACCAGCACATAATCTCGGGCACAAAGCCTCTTAGCAGTGCCTGTTTTTTACATCAATGACCCTTGAGCTTTCTATGTTTTTTTGGAACAAACTTTTGATAATTTTTTATGAAAAAGTCCAATAACTCGATGTTTTAAATGATGATACGATTGATCTAAGAAAAAAATCCAACTTAGCTGTTTTTAAACTTCAGCCAGGTGATCAGAGAGATAAGGCAATTCCAACGCCTCCATCCAGGCTGCCCAAGCGTTTCACTATAGACGTTTCCTCAGGGAATTGTCATTACCGGCTAGAAAATAAAAACGTGAAATTAATATCATGAAGCTAGTTGTAACATTTCAATCTTAAAAAACCTAGGTAAAATCAAACCTTTATTAACCATAAGACCAGCGTAATCAGTGCACATATTTTTTGAATAGGTTTCTCTCGATCTGTAGTGCACAAAAACGCCGCGCATGCGGAGTTGAACCCGATCGCCATTTTTAAAGGGGTGATCATGTGACTTGAACTGGTTGTCATAGTCCAATAGTGAAAACCTATATAGTACAAGCCATAAGCATCAACGGGACTGTCCGTTAAAAACAAAGTCCGTTATAAACAAAGTGACAGATCCAAGCGTACATTCAGACCTGATGGAAATACTGATTTTAACGTGAAGATCCATTTCTGTTCTTTCCAGAGCAATGTTTCATCAAGAGTTCTGCCTCGCATAGGTGTCATCACATGATCAATGACAAAACATCGTAATTGCTCAAAAATATGACTTTCTTTTAAGCAATGCTGAACTAAAGGTGCTTCCAGTATACGGCATTTAATGCGGCTATTGTGCTCCCTCATACGTATCCTAAATGTACGGACAGTTTTTCCCACATAAAGTAACCCGCAGGGGCATATTATAACATAAACCACATTCGTGGAATTGCACGTGGTATGGTGCCGAAAAGCATAGGTGACTTCATGATGGCAAAATCCTGTGAGCTCCATCGTAATGTCACAAATGTTACATTGCCCACACTTAAAATGGCCTATATTGGAAATAGAATCTGGAGACACTATATTATCCGCAGTCGGTAAAATAGCTGGACATAATTGTTCCTTTAGATTGGTGTTGCGTCGCCAGACGCATCGCACGTTGTAACTCTGTAGTCCTGGAACTGCCTGCAACACGTTGCTGTGTTTTCTGATGATTTTCTTAATCGCTTTACTGTACGGGGAAAACATAGTTACAAAGTTTACATTAGAGTCTCCTCCATGACTACTATTGCCTGGACTGGTAGATCGGCGTTGTAAGCGGATTAAATCGTGGCACAGATACATAGATGACATTTTTCTTTTGTGGCAGGGCACAGAACTTGAGTTGAAAGATTTTTCTCTCTGGTTGAATTCTTGTGATCCTTGCATTCAGTTCACTTTTTCATGCCATCCCCATCAAATCACTTATTTGGATATCCTTGTCACTAAAGGTACCCATCAGTGGGAAACGTCGATTTTTAAAAAAGCGACAGATCGTAATACTTTTCTGTGCTATACTAGTGCACATCCTAGTAATCTAAAGGATAGCCTTCCATTATCGCAGTTTTTGCGGTATCACAGAAACTGCTCCTCTCGGGAAGATTTCAAGTTTAAATCAAAGCAATTGATGGGGGATTTTCTCGATAGAGGTTATCCTCTTCGTACAGTGAAGACTGCTTACAAAAGAGCTCTATTTAGCGATCGCTCCCTCTTATTACAACGCCGATCTACCAGTCCAGGCAATAGTAGTCATGGAGGAGACTCTAATGTAAACTTTGTAACTATGTTTTCCCCGTACAGTAAAGCGATTAAGAAAATCATCAGAAAACACAGCAACGTGTTGCAGGCAGTTCCAGGACTACAGAGTTACAACGTGCGATGCGTCTGGCGACGCAACACCAATCTAAAGGAACAATTATGTCCAGCTATTTTACCGACTGCGGATAATATAGTGTCTCCAGATTCTATTTCCAATATAGGCCATTTTAAGTGTGGGCAATGTAACATTTGTGACATTACGATGGAGCTCACAGGATTTTGCCATCATGAAGTCACCTATGCTTTTCGGCACCATACCACGTGCAATTCCACGAATGTGGTTTATGTTATAATATGCCCCTGCGGGTTACTTTATGTGGGAAAAACTGTCCGTACATTTAGGATACGTATGAGGGAGCACAATAGCCGCATTAAATGCCGTATACTGGAAGCACCTTTAGTTCAGCATTGCTTAAAAGAAAGTCATATTTTTGAGCAATTACGATGTTTTGTCATTGATCATGTGATGACACCTATGCGAGGCAGAACTCTTGATGAAACATTGCTCTGGAAAGAACAGAAATGGATCTTCACGTTAAAATCAGTATTTCCATCAGGTCTGAATGTACGCTTGGATCTGTCACTTTGTTTATAACGGACTTTGTTTTTAACGGACAGTCCCGTTGATGCTTATGGCTTGTACTATATAGGTTTTCACTATTGGACTATGACAACCAGTTCAAGTCACATGATCACCCCTTTAAAAATGGCGATCGGGTTCAACTCCGCATGCGCGGCGTTTTTGTGCACTACAGATCGAGAGAAACCTATTCAAAAAATATGTGCACTGATTACGCTGGTCTTATGGTTAATAAAGGTTTGATTTTACCTAGGTTTTTTTAAGATTGAAATGTTACAACTAGCTTCATGATATTAATTTCACGTTTTTATTTTCTAGCCGGTAATGACAATTCCCTGAGGAAACGTCTATAGTGAAACGCTTGGGCAGCCTGGATGGAGGCGTTGGAATTGCCTTATCTCTCTGATCACCTGGCTGAAGTTTAAAAACAGCTAAGTTGGATTTTTTTCTTAGATCAATCGTATCATCATTTAAAACATCGAGTTATTGGACTTTTTCATAAAAAATTATCAAAAGTTTGTTCCAAAAAAACATAGAAAGCTCAAGGGTCATTGATGTAAAAAACAGGCACTGCTAAGAGGCTTTGTGCCCGAGATTATGTGCTGGTAGTTTTTTCTGAGACCCAGTTTCCAGTGAAATGAACAGAACAGCTAGTATGTTGTTTAGTTTAAATATTTGAGGGGGTTTGTGCAGTTTGATACCTTTTATTGCAGCAGCCTGGTGATGAAAGGTTCTCTCCTCTGGCTTGCTTCCTCCACTCAGAAGCTTCGTGCCAATCCTTTCTCTGAAAGTTTGCTTTACCCTTCAACCGTGGGAACAGCTCTCCTGGTAAATGCCTGCTCCTGCAACAGCCCAAATCCTGGCTTCCGTGCTCAGCCTGGCTTTTCCTTCCCAGCTGATTCCCACTTGCTTCTTGCTTGCAATCAATGTAAGGCTTTCTCCTCTGCCAGCCAACAGCTTTCTCACCAACCTGAGCCGGTCCTTCCTTGGCTCCTTGTGGCTTCCTGTTAGCTCCTGGAGATTATCTGTTAGGTCCTTCTCTGGCTTGAGACAATTCTCTTCCAGCTTGACCTGGTCCTCCTCTCTGGGTTGGACCTGATCCTCCCTGGATCTGACCTGGTCCTCTCTGGATCCGACCTGGTCCTCTCTGGATCCGACCTGGTCCTCTCTCCTGGACCTGACCCGGTCCTCTCTGTTTAGCTTGAGGCAGTTCTTCCTTATAAAGAACTCCTCTCCTTGAGGCATGTGAATTGTTTGTCATGTGCTCCTGACCAGCTGGGCGTGGCACTCCAGTCTCTGACTGCACTCCTGCTCCCTCTAGCTGGTCCCTGTGAACATTGCACTCTGTGCACATCTTTTTCTCTGCGTAAAACTCAGGGCTCTCATCAGCCCCCGCTGCATCACAGTGCACAGGTGGTGTTCTCTTCAATTCTCCCTGTTGAGGGTAAAGGCGAAGGCAGAGAGGCTCGCAACCTGGAGATGCTGCGTGGATGGTGTCATTGAGAGCATTTTGGTTTCCTGAACCATGGGATGCTGTTCCAAGGGTTGCAGAGCAGAGATGGCGTCCATCTGTCCAAGAAAGGTTGACACATCTTCAGTAGTAGACTGGCTAATCTACTGAAGAGGGCTTTAAACTAGATTGGTTGGGAATGGGTGAAGACAGCAACCAGGTAAGTGAAACATTAAATACCTTTATGGAAATGAATAAAAGGGGTAACATATGGAAAGCAGTGTGTATAAATGCCAGTAGCATGGGAAATAAGATCACTGATGTTGATGCTTTGATGGGAGTGACTGACTTGGATTTAGTAGCGGTTACAGAAAAATGGTTCACAGAAATCCATGACTGGGATGATCCATGATTGGGTTTAAAAAAGGTTTGGACAAGTTCCTGGAGGAAAGGTCCATAAACCATTATTAAGAAGGGACCCAGGATATCAATGCTTGACCCAGTACAAGCATTGCGGAACCTGTGTCTTTTGGGGAAACTGCTAGGTACGTATGACCTAGATTGGCCACTGTTGGAAACAGGATACTGGGCTTGATGGACCTTGGTCTGACCCAGTATGGCATATCTTATGTTATGTTCTTATGTTCTTAACTATACCAGGCTATACTTTATTCAGAAAGGACAGGGTAGGAAGAAGGGGAGGAGGAGTGGCATTATATGTAAAAAATAATATTAAAGCTTTGGAATTATAGAGCTTAAAAGGGAGAGAGGAGGCACTGTGGGTTAAACTAGAAAGAGGGAAAGAGAAATCTATTTGCATTGGCATGATATACAGACCTCCCCCACAAGAGGAAGAAGTGGACAGGGAATTAATTGAAGACATATGCAGTATTGCTAGGAAAGGGGATTAGAAGTAAGGAGATCCTGGATTCTCTATAGGGAGAAGTATTCAGGCAATTGGTAACAGACCCCACAAGTGAAGGGGCCATATTGGACTTGGTGCTTACCAATGGTAAAAGTGTTTCTGATGTTATAGTGGGAAATCATTTTGCATCCAGTGATCACCAGATGGTGTGGTTCAGTATTAGGACTAGGGCTGTTAGAATCCATTCAATAGCAAGGGTCTTAGACTTTAGGAAAACTAACTTTGCCAAGATGGGCCAATACCTCAGGGAATCGTTAGCGGGATGGGAACAGCCGGGGGATGTAGAAAAACAGTGGGCAAAATTGAAAGGGGATATTTTAAGGGCAACCAACCTTTTTGTTAAAATGGTAAATAAAGGTAAAAGGAAAAGGAGACCGCTATGGCTTTCAAAAGAAGTAGCTGAAAAGGTGAAGAAAAAGAGGGAGGCCTTCATGAAATACAAGAGATCACAGAGAGAGGAAGACAGGCAACTATATTTGGAAAAACTTAGAGAAGCTAGCAAAGTAGTCAGGAAAGCAAAGATTCAAAAAGAGGAGGAAACAGCCATTGCAATAAAATGGGGGGATAAGACATTTTTCAGATATATTAGTGAGAAGAGGAAGGGCAAAAGTGGTATTGTCAGACTCAAGGGTGAAGGGGAGGAATATGTAGAAGCTGATGACGATAAAGCAGAATTGCTTAACAAATATTTCTGTTCTGTGTTCACAGATGAAGAACCAGGAACAGGACCTCAGAAAACACCCACAAACAGGAACAGAAGCAAGGTGCATCTTGAACAATTTTCAGAAGACTGTGTTTGTGAGAAACTAGCTAAACTTAAAGTAGACAAAGTGATGGGACCGGATGGGATACACCCTAGAATACTGAGGGAACTTGGGGATGTTCTAGCAGCTCCACTGACTGACCTTTTCAATGCCTCGTTGAAGTCGGGAGTGGTGCCAAAGGACTGGAGAGAGGCTCATGCGGTGCATTTACACAAAAGCGGAAGTAAGGATGTGCTTGAAAACTACAGGCCGGTTAGTTTAACTTCAGTGGTGAGTAAATTATTGGAAACGCTGCTGAAAGAGAAAACAGTGAGGTTTCTGGAGTCCAGCAGATTACAGGATCCGAGGCAGCGTGGATTCACCAGAGACAGGTCTTGTCAGACAAATCTGATTGATTTCTTTGACTGGATGACCAGGGAGTTGGACCGAGGGAGAGCCCTAGATGTGGTGTATTTAGATTTCAGTAAAGCCTTTGACACCGTTCTTCACACGCGACTTATAAACAAACTGAGCACCCTAGGGATGGACCGTAAGTTACTGTTTGGGTTAGAAACTGATTGAGTGGAAGGCGACAAAGGGTACAGGTAAATGGAGCTCACTCTGAGGAGAAGGAAGTTACCAGTGGTGTGCCCCAGTGATCTGTCCTTGGTCCAATTCTTTTTAACATCTTTGTTAGTGATATAGCGGAAGGGCTGTCAGGTAAGGTTTGCCTCTTTGTGGATGATACCAAAATCTGCAATAGACACCCAGGAAGGTGTAGATAACATGTGGAGGGACATAACTAAGCTTGAAGAATGGTCTAGAATTTGGCAGCTGGGATTTAATGTTAAAAAATGCAAGGTCATGTATATGGGCTGCAGCAATTCAAGGGAGCAATATAGTATAGGAGGTGAAGTATTTTTGTCCACTAAAGAAGAGTGGGACCTAGGCGTGGTTGTGTCTGATGATCTTAAAGTGGCTAAACAGGGAGAAAAGGCGATAGCAAAAGCTAGAATGATGCTTGGGTGCATAAGGAGAGGAATGGCTAGCAGAAAAAAGGCAGTGATAGTGCCTCTGTATAAGTCTTTGGTGCGGCCTCATTTGGAGTATTGTGTGCAATTCTGGAGACCGCACCTTCAAAAAGATATAAACAGGATGGAGTCAGTATAGAGGGTGGCTACTAAAATGGTTAGTGGTCTTCATTATAAAGCATATGTGGACAGACTTAAGGATCTTAATATGTACACATTAGAGGAAAGGCGGGATACAGGTGATATGATTGAGACGTTTAAATACCTCCATGGCATAAATGCACAGGGGGAGAGCCTCTTTCGATTGAAAGCAAGTATTGCTACGAGGGGACGTGGGATGAGGGTGAAAATGGATAGATTCAGGAGTGATACACGGAAATATTTCTTTATGGAAAGAGTGGTGGATCCGTGGAATAGTCTCCCAGTGGAGGTGGTAGAGATGAGGACAGTATCTGAATTCAAAAAAGCATGGGACAAACACAGAGGATCTCTAAAGGAAAAAAGGGGACTGTTGTAGTTGTTGATATGGAAGGACAGACTAGATAGGCCATGTGGTCTTTTTTCTGTCATCATTTTTCTATGTTTCTTGTGGTGTCCCTGAGTGCATTGGATATAGAAGGACAAAGCCCTCTTACAGTCCAAGGTGTGAAGGACCGTCTCCGCCTGACTGGAGTGAGGTCTTGGAAAGAAGGTAGGGAGCAGCATTTCCTGGTTGAGATGGAAGGGCGACACTACCTTCGGCAGGAATTTGGGGTGCGTGCGGAGCACCGCTTTGTTCTTGTAGAACCTGATATAGGGCGCCTCTGCCACGAGAGCTTGAAGCTTGCTGACTCTGCGAGTGGAGGTAAGCGCAACCAAGAAAGCCACCTTCTAAGAGAGGTAGCGGAGGTGGCAGGTAGCTAGAGGTTCGAAGGGCGGGCGAGTGAGCTGCCCCAACACTATGCTGAGGTCCCATTCGGTTGCCGGAAGGCGGCCGGGGGCTTCGATAAGAGCAGGACCCGAAGAAAACGGGTCACCAAGGGATGGACTGAGAGAGGATTACCATCCACCGGATGGTGGTGCGCCGCCAGGGCACTAAGGTGCATTCGGACGGAGTTAAACTTGAGCCCGGACTGAGAGAGGTGGAGAAGATACTGTAACACCAGAGCCACTGGGCATGAGACAGGGTCAGCACCGTGTTCGGCATACCAAAAAGAGAACCTGCGCCATTTGAGGGTGTAAGCCTTCCTAGTAGAGGCCAACAGAATGTCTTCCACCTCAACCGTAGGGTTGAAAGGGCCAGAGTCACCCTCTCAGCAGCCAGGCTGTCAGCGACAGGAACCCCAGATTGGGGTGCAGGAGAGAGCCCCCCTCCTGAGATAGGAGTCCCGAGGAAGTCCCCAAAGGGATGGGGGTCTCCAACGTTAACTTTAGAAGTAAGGGGAACTACAGTCGCCTGGGCCACCGAGGAGCTATCAGACTGAGCGAGGCCCTGTCACAGAGGGTCCTGAACAGGGTCTTGGCAATCAATGACGTGGGAGGGAAGGCGTACATGAGGTCTTCTGAACATGAGACCAGGAACACGTCCGCCGCCACCCTGGAGGGGTGGGCTTCTCGGGAGCAGATTTGGGGCAACTCAAAGTTGTCTGGGCTGGCGAACAGGTCCATCACGGCTTCCCACCAGACCCAGAAAAGCTGACTGGCTACCTTGGGTTCCAGCTACCACTCGTGCAGCTGGAGAACTCTGCTGAGCCTCTCGGCCAGCAGGTTGTCCTGGCCTGGCAGGTACACTGCCCGCAGGATACCCTGTTGGACTGCATATGAGCAGAAGACCAGCGCCTCCTGACAAAGGATATGAGACCCCGTGCCCCCCTGTTTGTTCATGTAGAACATCGCCACCTAGTTATCTGTCTGGACTAGCAGCGGCTGGTGATGCAGGTGGTGGCAAAAGACCCTCACGGCTAGGTATATGGGCCAGAGCTCGAGGAGGTTGATCTGCTGGGTGCTCTCGTCTGGTGACAAACTGCCTTGAGTGTGGAGGTCTCTGCAGTGGGCTCCCCAGCCAAGCAGGGAGGCATCTGTTGTGAGGACCCTTGAGGGAGTTGGGGCCTGAAAAGGCATGCCCGCCTCGAGATGCTGGGGCGACTGCCACCAGACCAGGGAGTCTGCCAAGTGGCGGGTCACAGAAACTCTGTCTTGGAGGCGGCCTGTGACCTGAGACCATTGGTCCCAGAGACACCACTGTGCTTCCCTCATGTGGAGGCGAGTGTCTGGGGTGACATGGACCGTGGAGGCCATATGCCCAAGGAGGCACAGGAAAAGCCAAGCGGGCACCGAGGGATGGTACTGTACGTCCCAAGCCAGAATCCTGAGACGATTGGTTCGGTCCCTAGGCAAGAAAGCCTTCAACTGGAGAGTGTCAATTCTTGCTCCAATGAACTCTAGACACTGCGTCGGGAGAAGGTGAGATTTGGGGTAGTTTATGAAAAAACCCAAGTGTTGCAGAACCTGGATGGAATGTGCAGTGGCCTGCTGCACCTGTGGAGGCCATGCCTCCCTTTATGAGCCAGTCGTCCAGGTAAGGAAAGACGAAGACCCCCTGGATCTGGAGGAAGGTGGCCATGACTGCCAGGCATTTTGTGAAAACTCTTGGGGCAGAGGCTAGGCCAAAGGGGAACACCCTGTATTAAAAGTGCATGCTCCCCACTACAAACCACAGGTACTGCCTGTGGTTGGGGTGGATGAGGATGCGAGTATAAGCATCCTTTAGGTCTAATGAGCATAGCCAGCCTCCCTGCTGGAGGTATGGCAGCAATGTTCCAAGAGAGAACATCTTGAACATCTCCCTCACCAGGAATTTGTTGAGGTTGCGCAGGTTGAGGATGGACCTTAGGCCCCCTTGTTCTATTTGGCATGAGGAAGTACCTGGAGTAGAACCCCCTGCCCTTGAGGTGGTGGGGCACCGATTCCACCACTTTGCCCTCGAGAAGACCTGCCAACTCCTTCAGAAGAAGGTCCCGGTGGAGGGGAGCCATGAGGGGCCCTCTCGGGAAATAAGGGGGAGGTGTCTGAATCCCCTCCCTGACTACCCTTAGTGCCCAAGAATCAGTGGTGATGGTCACCCACCTCTGGGCATAGAGGGCCAGACATCCCCCTGTGGGCTGCTGATCTCCATGGGGCAGAGGGACTATGCTCAAGGAGTCAAAAACTCCCCCCTGGCTGGGCCGGAGCTGGTGCCTGAGGCTTTGGAGCCTTCTGCTTACATGGGCCATGCCCATGTCCCTTGGCCTGCTGACCCTACTGCGGAGCTGGGGAGGCCTGAAAAGGTGGGTAGTTTCTGTAAGCAACTCCCTTCCTTGGGTAGAAGGAATTTTTGCCCAAGCCCTTCCATCGGGGAGAGGCAGCGGTCTTTTTAGAGAGCCTGGTCCTCGTCATGAACTTGGACTCCAGCTCAGCAGCCTTGTCGGTCATGGGTTTGCCAAAGAGATTCTCTCCTTGGCAGGGGACATCAACCAATTTGTCCTGAACCCACTGCTCAAGGTCAGACGACTGTAGCCAAACTTGATGGTATGCACCTATGCCAGCCGCCGCTACTCGAGCCGCCGACTCGAACCCGTTATAGGCCGCTCAAGACATGAGTTTGGAGCATTTACGGACTGCCTTGGTCAGGTTCTTGAACCGCTGCAAAGGTTCCTTGGAGACCCCAGCCAAGAACCTGGCAAGTTCCTTCTCCAGGTCTCTCAAAGTACATGCCCATGTACAGATGGTAGGCCTGGATGTGGCCGATGAGCATTGACCCCTGGCAGCACTTTCTGCCAAGGGCGTCAGGGTGTGGGCCTCCCTGCTGGGGGACACCGAGGAGTGCGTCTTCTGGCTTTTTAGCCGACACATGGCCAACTCTACCACCATGGAGTTATGCGGCAGCTGTGACTTTGGAAGCCCGAGCCCCGGAGGACTCGGTACATCGAGTCGAGCCATTTGCTCACCACTGGCACTGAAGTCGGTGTCTCCCAAATTCAGAGCATCAGCCTTTCCAGGATGGGAGGGATGGGCACCCTGAGCGATTCCTGTGGAGGGGCCTCATATTAGAGGAGTTCCAATTCATCCGCTTGATGGTCGTCCTCTGACTCGGTTGGGAATGCCAGTGCCTTAGACATGTCCTTGACAAAATCAAGGAAGCCCATATCCTTGGGCAGGGACCGCTGTCGAGGCTCCAAAACGGGAGAGTCAGATGGGACATTGAGGTGGCGATGGGTATCGGGGGACTCCTCGTCCTCCGTCTCCCACTTGGAGTAGTCCGCCGAGGACTCCTAAGAGGACTGCTCTGCAGGCTTTTGGGCCCCCGATGCCCTGAGGCCGGTGCCCGGCAAACTTGCCGGGGATGACCACGGTCCCATCGAGTGGGATTCGGATCGTGACCTTGGTCGAGGATTGACTCGTGGCCTAAGGACCTCGAGGATCGGCTTGGCCTCCGGGGTCGTCTTGGATGTTGAATGATCGGGGCGGATGAACTGGTCATGCCAGACAACAGCGCCCACTGCTGGTCCAGGAAGGCAGACAAACTACGCTCCAGGGCCGCCATTCTGGATACCAGAGCTGAAGGCTCCGCAGCCTTCGGCGCGGGCACTGAGGGGGACTCGGGCCCAATGCCGGCTCCCCTGAAGGGAAATTCTTGACGAGGATAGTGTCTGGGGAATGAGGCCGGTCCGCGGCCAGATCTTTCTGGGGGGACATTCGCTGGCCGCTCCTTCTCTGACACCTCGGAAGAACATCTCGGACTGCGGGACTGAGCTCGGCGAGCACCCGGCCGGTCGTAACCGTCCAAGGACACCACCTTCAAAGGATTCTTATTCTTCTTGGGTTCCGTCAAGGGAGACCCCCTTTCTGAGGACTCACGATGAGGCTCGGGTTCGGAAGGCTCCGCCCTAGATGTCGGGGCCTCAGACGAGGCCCTGGCCTTTGGAGGCACCGGGGACTCGGAGAAAAACTTATTGTGCTGCTGCTGGCGGTTCTTGAGGGCCTTACTGGACATCCTCTTCCAGAGGCCACAGGCTGCCAGGTCGTGGTCTGAGGCAGCAGAGACAGCAGCTTTGCGTGTTGGTCAAGGACATAATTTTGGAGCACCGATCACACTTCTTAAAGCCACTGGTAGCCATGGGAGAAAAAAGTGCCCCTGCGAGGTCGAAGACTCTCCGGGCTGCAAATGGGAGAAAAAAGGCATGACGATGCTAGGAAAAGAACGAACAAAAACTACAAAAGTTGGCCGTCTCGATGCCGAGGCAATGAGGTCGGTAGGCGGGAAGAGTAACGGTGCGATACCGGAGAAAAGTATAAAACTCGGAGAGAAAAATCAACTTTTTCGAGGGACAAGCCAGACAAACGTCTGAAGAGCTCCGTGGAAAAAAGGAGACTGAGCAAGATGGCACCCTTCGGGGGGAAGGGGACCACTCATGTATGGTGGCATTTCCCAAAGGCTTTCTTTGAAAGGTGGGGGGATGCTTCCGCGAGGGCTCCGTTGATGCCGATGTCACCCATATGTGAAGACTGACTTCCTGCTTGTTCCCGGAGGACAAAGTAGCACATGACAAAAAAAAATGGGCCTAAGAGGGATGGAGTTGGATTTTAATTCTTGAACAGAGTTCGAAGTGCAGTCTGGCTTAATCTGCTACCATGTCGGGAGTCCCTTTCAAAACAGTAGTGTGGTGTGAATGTGTTGACAGAGGTCCAAGTAGCAGCCTTGCAAAGCTCTTAGCGGACTACCAATGCAGCCATGGCTTGGACACTATGAGCTGTGAAATAACCCAGATGCAAGCTGCTAGCCTAATTGAAAGAATATGTTTGTTAATGGCAGTCCCAAACTTATTAGGGTCAAAAGAAATACAAAGCTGGATAAACTTTCTATGGGCTTTAGTCTGTTCCAAATATAAGGCCAAGTGTGTGCAACATGCTCTCCCATTTGTGAGCATGGGTTCTTGGTAAAAATGTTTGACAGGACTACTGATGGAAATCTGACACCACTTTAGGAAGAAATTTAGGATGAGTGCACAAAACTATTCTATTGTTGAAAAGCTTTAAGGGTGCATCTGGCATTAGAGCCTGGAGCTCATTAATTCTGCATGGTAAAGTGATTGCTACCAAAAACAAGACCTTCTAGGTCAAGTACTTCAGTTCACAGATACTAGTGGCTCAAAAGGAACCTTTAGCAGTTGAGTCAAAACCATATTTATTTATTTTATTTATTTATTTAGCTGCATTTATATCCCACTTTTCACCAGGTCAAAGCGGTTGGGGGATACATTTAACACAAGGTGATATGAGACATACACTAATACTTACAGGGAACATGGGCAATGGAGGGTTAAATGGCTTGCCCAAGACCACAAGGAGCACCTGTGGGGCTAGAAACCCCAGTCCTTCCGGCCCAAGGTTGCTGTCCTCTAGTGGGATTTGAACCACTGACCTTCTGGCCTGTGGTACCTTGCCCCAACCACTAGGCCACTCCTCCCTCAAGTCCCAAGACCCAAGTCACTGTGGGAGGCTTTAGGAGAGGCTTTGTAAGAAGCAAGTCCCAAATTAAGCGAACAACTAAAGAACTGTAGAGAGATGGGTTACCTTCTACATGATGGTGATAAGCAGCAACTGCACTGAGGTGAACCCAGATTGTGTTAGTTTTAAACCTGACTCAGACAAATGTATTCAAGTAGTTTTTGTGGGGGACACTAGAAAGGGTAGGGCTCGCTCCTCACACCAGATGGCAAACCTCCTCCTCTTGAATCCATATGACCTCTGGGTGGAATCCCTTCTGGAGGTCAGGAAGGCAGGTTCAGATTGGACAACGCTACCCCCTCAATATTCAAGCTGTGAGGGCTAGGGACTTGATGATGGGATGCAACAAAGTCCTCTGATCCTGTGTAATCAGAATTGGTGAGGTACCCAGACAAATTGGGTCCCTAATGGAATGCTCTTGCAGAAGAGTAAACCTTGGCTGCCTAAGCCATTGAGAATTAGAATGCCTCAGTCATCTTTGAGCTTTAGGAAAGTTTGCTATCATAGGAACAGAAGAATATGAATACAGAAGACTGTCTCCTCGATGTAGGAGGAAGACATCCAAGCTAGTTTGCCATGTGTCTCCAACTCTGGAGTGCAACTGAGGCCCTTGCCTGTTCCAAGGAGTGACAAACAAATCTATCAAAGGGGTGCCCCTCTCTCAAAAGAGAGACAGAGTCACTTCCCTGTTCAGGGTCTATTGGTGAGGTTGATGGATGCAGCTCAGCTTGTCTGTCAGGGCATTTTCCTCGCCAGGCAGGTATGTGGTTATCTCATGGAAGAAGGTAAAGTTCCAAATCCTGACTGCTTCCCAACACAGGAGGTATGAGCCATTTCCTCCTTACTTGTTTACGCAGTACATTGCAACTTGACTGTCCATCTGGATTATGTTAATTTGATTTGCCAACAGATCTCTAAAAGCCTTTGAGGAATTTTATATTGCTTTTGCTTCCAGGAAATTGATTTTGTGAATGTATTTCTGAATGGACTAAAGGCCCTGGATTTGGAACCCATTTACATGAGTTCCCCAGCTCAGTTTGGATATGTTTGTCTTCAGCAGCTTTTGGTAGGGGGAAATTTGGAAGGGGAAACCTTTTCAACAGATTGCAATGATCCATCCACCTAGACAGGGAGTCCCGGAGAAGAGGAGTGACAGAGATGATGTCCTGTGGCCCAGCATTCTGAACATGTCTCTCACGGACACTTGCTGATTCTGTTGTACTCATTCCACTATCATCAGTCAAGAGTGCTGCTCCTGATCAATTAATCATCCAGGTGAGTAAACTTGCACATCCATCCTGCGTAAAAAAACTGTGATAACCATGAGGCATTTTTTGAACACATGAGGAGCAGAGGTGAGGCCAAACGGCAGTATACGGCACTGGAAATAGTGTGTTCCTACAACGAATCACAGATACATGCTGGGATATACCTATATGTGGCTGTAGGCATCCTTTAAACTTAGCCAGTCTCCTTTTTGGAGATAGGGAAGCAAGGTACCCAGGGAAACCATTTTAAATTTTAGCCTAAAGAGAAATTTGTTTAGGTCTAGGATGGGACAGTGAACATAAGAACATAAGAAATGCCATACTGGGTCAGACCAAAGTCCATCAAGCCCAGTATCCTGTTTCCAAAGGTGGCCAATCCAGGTCACAAGTATCTGGCAGGTATCCAAAGTCCACAGCTTCCACAATGTGCTTCCTGACATAAGCAGTGGATTTCCTGGGTCATCTTTAATAATGGTTTATGGACATTTCCTCAAGGAACTTGTCCAAACCTTTTTTAAACCCAGCTACACTAATAGCTCTTACTACATCCTCTGGTAATGAATTCCAGAGTTTTATTACACGTTGAGTGAAAAAATATTGTCTCTTATTAGTATTAAATGGGTTATATTGTAGCTTCATTGTGCGTCCTCTAGTCTTTCTACTTTTTGATGGCATAAACAACTGATCTACGTTAACCCGTTCCACGCCATTCATTAATTTATAGACTTCTATAATATCTCCACTCAGCCTTCTCTTTCCAAGTTGAAGAGCCCTAACCTTTTAAGCCTTTCCTCATAGTGGTATCCATCCATCCCCTTTACCATTTTGGTTGTTCTTCTCTATACTTTTTCTAATTCTGCTATATCCTTTTTAAAATACGATGACCAGAATTGCACACAATATTGCAGGTGTGGTTGAACCATGGAATGATACAGAGGCATTATAATATCCTTGGTTTTATTATCCATTCCTTTTCTTATGATTCCTATCATTCTATTTGCTTTCTTGGCCACCACTGCACACTGGGCAGAGGATTTCAACGTATTATCCACAATGACACCTAAATCTTTTTCCTAGGTGGTGGTTTCTAAGGTGGTAACTTGCATCGTGTAACCATAATTTGGGTTGTTCTTTCCTAGGTGCATAACTTTGCACTTGTTCACATTAAATTTCATCTACCATTTGGACACCCAGCCTTCCAATTTATCAAGGTCCTCTTGCAATTTTTCACAATTCTCTTGGGTTTTAACAACTTTGAATAATTTTGTATCATCTCCAAATTTGATCACCTCACTCATTATTCCCATTTTCAGGTCATTTATGAATATGTTAAAAAGCAGCAGACCCAGCACAGATCCCCGGGGTACTCCACTATTTACTTTTCTCCACTGAGAAAATTGGCCATTGAACCCTACTCTCTGCCTGCTATCTTTTAACCAGTTTCTGATTCACAATAGTACAGTGCCTTCAATCCCATGACTTTTTAATTTCGCCAACAGTGTCTCATGAGGGACCTTGTCAAAGGTTTTCTGAAAATCCTGATATGCTATATCAACCAGCTCACCTTTGTCTACCTGTTTATTCACACCTTAAAAAAATATAACAGATTAGTTAAGAGAAGACTTTCTTTGGCTAAATCCAGTGTCTCCTCATTTTCTCTGGCACTAGGAAATACCTTGAAATCCCAGCCTTTCCTCTGCCTTGGTGAGATGGGTTTAACTGCAATGGCAGTCTGATGAGCAGAGAGTTCCTGCAGACGTATTTCCTGATGCTCAGAACTGATTGAGTGGATTCTTGTTGGGCAATTTGGTGGGAGCTCAAATACGTAGGTGCAGTCTGTACCTATTCTGGACTATTTTTAGGACCAATGAATAAGAGGTTGCAAAGGGCCAGCGGTCTGCAAAGAGGGCAAACCTCCCTCCGACTGGTAGGTTTTCTGAGAGTAGGACAGAGGTAGCAGCTATGTTCTCTAGGAGTCAGTCAAAATCCCATCCCTGGCTGGCTTGAATGCCGGCTGGGGCTTCTGAATCTAGGGCTGCAGAGGAAGCATGAAGGTTGCCTGGTCTGGGTAAAGCAGGTTGGAAGGAGGATACCTACTATCCATGAAAGAGGTAGGGCCTCTGCTATTCCTCCCACTATGGAAACTCCTTAATGAGGAGGTCAAGTCAAAAGTGGGCCTGGAGAGCATTTGTAAGGTGCAGTATGCTGTTCAATCATGGTCACAGCCTCCTGGATCATCTACACAGTACAGCACATCAGCACGTTGCTCCTGCACATTAAGCTGTACATCTGACGCCTGGAGCCATGAGAGTCTCTGGGCACCAATATTCTTGAGAGAGGTTTAATGTCATACCAAAATATCATGTGTCATTCGGACAACATATTTTCCACAGTCCTTCACTTGTGCTATTAGGGAGTGGTATTCCTCAAATTTCTCTGGAGGGAAAAAGTTGGTCAATTCCTACAAGTTGTGCATGATGTTCCACAAATACATCCCAATGAAGAGCTGGTAAAATGCTACATGGAATGTTAGCAGAACATTCTGAAAAAGCTTTTTCCCAAAAGAGTCAAAAGTCTCAGTCTCCCTTCCCAGGGGCACTTAAGAGTGGTACTTGGAGCTTCTGGCACTTTTGAGAGCAAATTTGATGACCTTGGAGTGGCACAGCAGCTGAACTACTACTACTACTATTACCACTACTATTGATCATTTGTGTAGTGCTACAAGGTGTATGCAGCGCTGTACAGACACATGTAAAAGATGTTCCCTGCTTATCAGAGCTTACAATCTAGTCAAGACAGAAAACACAACAGATGGGGACAAGGATATGTCTAGGAGAATGGTAAGGAAACATGTAGTTGGGACGCAGGAGACTACACGGATCAGGATCCAAAGCGGCTTTGAAGAGGTGAGTTTTCAGCCTGGATTTAAAAAGGGCCAGAGATGAAGCCTGATGTACATGCTCAGGTAGTTTGTTCAAGGCATAAGAGCAGCGGGTTGAAGGATTGCAGTCTGGAGTTGGCAGTGGAAGAGAAGGGCACAGATAGAAGGGGTGTAGGGAGAGATAAGAGAGGAAAGGTAGTGAGGAGTAGCAGAATGAATGCATTTATAGGTTAGCAGGAGAAGTTTGACCTGGATATGGAAATGGACAGGGAACCAATGAAGCGACTTGAGAAGAGGGGTTATATGAGCATATCGAACCTTTCTGAATCCGAGCTCCTTCTCAGTCTCTGATTTATTTATTTATCTAGCTGTGCTTATATACCGCTTATAGCCTAATAGTCAAAGCGCTTTATAGAGAATAAGTGAGCCAACATGGTTTTACATACAACAATGGACTTGGCCATTTCCCTAACAACATTGCGGAAGGTAAGCTACTCAAGCAGGAACTTGCAATGTTCATGAGTAGGGGTGGGATCTGAGGGAAGCTTTGTAGACCTCTCCTCCAAGAACTATTCAGAGTAAAACTGATTCCCAGGAGCGCTCAGAATCTGACTCAGATAAGTACTCGAAGGATGTCCGAGCCTCTGCCTAGGCTGACCTCTGTCTCACAAGAGAAGCACCAACTTCCAGTGAAGTCAGGAAATATCACTTCCCAAAGCACTGGAGAGTGATATCGGCCAGGCAGGAGCCAGTGTCAAGGCATTTTGAGATCTTGATGATGATTCCTCTTCCGCAGGCAGATTCAGGGTTTCAAGAATAGGTTTGATGAGCCATCGAACAATCATCAATGCCATCAAAGCTGCAGTCTTAGGAAGGGCAAAGAACATTGTCATCTTCTGCTCAAACCTTTCATGAGCCACACCTAGTTGCCATGGACAAAGTAGTAAAGCTTGCAGCAGATTCGGAACATGTCTATGGAAACTGAGAGGGAGTATCAGTACACTGGTCTCGGCTCCTTGGAGGCTGCATAGCCCTTCCAATAGCAAAGAGGATGAGCGGTCCTAATGTCAGGGATGTTTCAAGGATTAGGGTTCATCCAGAACCTCTGATGGATCTAGATGCCAATGCACCAATGCCTCCACTTGATGCTTGCCATCTCTTGTCCTCAGTGTCTTTAAAGATAAATCCTTCCTCTTCCTCAAGGCAGTATTGGGAGATGTCCGATGCCAGGGGGATCTACCGGTGCTTGACATCCATTGCAATTTTGGCAGTCATGGAGACTGATGTTGCCATTGCTAAAGATGCTTCCCACCACCAAGGCCAATCAGGCCGAAGAGGAGCACCATTGTAGACTTTAAATTTAAAGCATCTCTAGGCGGGCCTGCGTCTGAGGGCCCTTTGGCATGGCCCTTAGGTGGGGAACAGAGGTGTGAAATCTAAGACCAGCAGCAACCCTTTCAAAACCAGGTAACACGACAATTATCTTAAATTTCTTCAACAAGTAGCCTATACTAAACTCACCACCAACAATAACCTCTCAGAACCTCTTACCATCCTCGAGGACTCTTTTCGTCCATCCTGCTACCACTACAGAAGTCTAACTTTCTCAAGAACAATATCACACAAACGATTATATGAGCAGCAGGACCATTTCAACACCAACAACAAGGATTCCTCACAATCATCTCTACACAATTCATCCCCTTGCATTTCTCTCTCCACACAGTAAACTTTAAAATCTTCTTGCTCTTAACAGATAACTCCAACACCAGCTACTCAACAACCATGGAAAAAAGAACGAAAACCGTTTTCTTCCTATCATTTCTAATCATCATCATCTCCATTAACCATTCACTCTCTCTCACCCATAAGCAACACCTCATCCCAATAATCCCCTACCATTATAAACACAATGAATCAGTAATCCGTAACTTCTATCGCCCCTCACACCATAGAGCAACTTGCCTCACACACATAAAACCACAACCACATTCAATTAACCTGAATCAACATATAAAAGAGTGCTAAATCTCTAAAATGGTACCTTATAAATGCCAGATACCTAAAAAACAAAATCCATTGTACTCAACCTCATCAGTGACTGCAAACCAGACATCATCTGCATCACTGAAACCTGGCTCTACAACACGGACACAGTACTCTTTAACCAAATTAAAGCGCCAGAATACAATCTTTTTTTACTGTTCACGAAATAATAAGAAAGGTGGAGGAGTAATCATCCTGTGCAAAGACGAATTGGAAGCCCAACAAACACCTTCCATAAGTGCAGAAGGCCTAGATATTTATTTATTTATTTATTTATTTTAATTCTCTTATATACCGCGCTATTCTGCATCAGTGCAATTTATGTTAACTATCCATACCAAAAGACTAGCAATAACCCTAATATATAGATCCCCATCCTCAGACACCAACGCACTAGCAAATATAATAGAAACTGCACACTCTGAAACGCCATCTGGCAAGGAACACATCATACTAGGAACACGAACACGAACACATACTAGGAACACATCATACTAGGAACACGAACTTCAGCCCACCCCAATACTTGAAGGTGAAAGAAGCTGATCTACAAGCAAAACCCACAATTCGTTACCTGGGAGTTACACTGGATCAAAACTTTGACATGAAGGCACACATAGCTAATACGGTAAGAGCAATCTATTTCAAGATCCGTTCACTCAGACATCTACACCCCTTGCTTGAACCAGAAGATTTTCGGACAATTTACTAGGCTCTGATAATACCACATTTTGATTATGCCAATGCCATATTACAAGGTCTCCCCCAATCCACCTTGAACCCCTTACAACTTGCCATGAATAGTGCGGCGAGGGTTCTCCAGGGTTCATCTAAGAGAGACCATGTGATGCCCCTTCTAAAGCATACACTGGCTTCCTGTACAAGCCAGGATCTTCTTCAAAACAGTGTTGCTGACATTCAAAGCAGTCAATAAGCTCTCTTCATCTTCACTATCTGACCTTATCCAAACAACAGCTCCTAACAGACCAAGAAGATCCACAATGATAAACATGCTAGCTATGCCGAGAGAATTAACAAGATGCACCTCACAACTGCAAACAGGGCCTTCAGACTCTGCGCCCCAAGATCCTGGAACTCATTACCAACAAACATCAGGGCAATCACTAACCTAACCCAGTTTAGGAAGGCCCTTAAACACTTCCTTTTCCTCAAATACTTCCCAGAGAACAATGAATCACATCCCCATTCAAATACTTACAACTGTTCCACCACACCCTGTCAGCCAGGCGACCACACCATGCAAGGAGTCCTTGACCATTAAATCTCTCTCTTGCTATGTCTTTATATGACACCGTTGTGTAAATAGTTCCTTTTTGTTATCCAAGTTGGTTCTCCTGTTAATTGTAAACTCAGACTTATGTAACCTGTCTGATTGTTATGTTCCATGTAAACCGCGCTGATGCTGAATAGTGCGGTATAGAAGAAATTGTAATAAATAATAAATAAATAAATACTAGGATACTTAAACCTCTCCTCAATAACCAATGCCCAAAGCACCTCATTCCTACAAGCAATCAATGATATTGGCTATAAGCAAAACATTGACTCCCCAAAGCATTTAAAAGACTGGATTTGATATTCTCTCCTAAAGATTGCACATACAATAAGATGATATCCAACAATGGAATGCAACCCGTGCCATGGTCAGATCACTACCTTATACAATTCAGCATGGACCTAGACCCCTGCCTTCTCAGCAAGGACATAAGACAACAACCACATCATCGGTTCAAGAAATTCGATAAGGAGGATTTCCTGAAGAACATTGCATCCGCGCTAAGAAATAACTGTGACAATTTTGACACCCTCATCACAACTTGGAACAACACCCTCGATGCTGCATCAACTAATCAACAAAGAAACTCCGCCATGGTACTCCCCGAGACTGAGAGAAACAAAGAGAGCTCTAAGGAAGGATGAAAGAAAATGATGAATCACAAAATTCAAAAGACAAGACTGAAATATATGGAAACACTAAAACAATACCGTCAGAAAATCATCAACTCTAAAAAAGAACGCTTCTCAAAAATACTAACAAACTCATTAAACTGACCAAGGGAACTATTTCTCATTGTCCAAAACCTAATCAAAAAACTGAATGCTGACAACACTCAATCCAGCAACATAAATGCTCAGCAACTAGCCAACCACTATATGGAAAAATACAAACTCAAGACAACCAACCTAATGGAAACCCACCATGATGAACCTACCAACAATGCAATATGGGACTCATTCTCCCAAAGAAGCAAAGAACAGATTGGCCAATGCATCAAATCTCTGAATACAACCACCTTTCTACTCGACCCATGTCCAGTCAGCTGGATTAAATTAGTCAAAGCAGAATTAACCCCCTACATCTAAAAAATAATCAACCTCTCGCTATCACAAGGACAAATACCAGACACCTTAAAAAAAGCTTCCATCCGCCCAATCTTGAAATGCAGCTCACTGAACAAGTCTTCCCTCAGTTCCTACAGACCAATACTGAGCCTCCCATTCCTATCCAAAGTCATTGAAAAATCAGTTCAGACCCAACTCCAAGACTTCACTGACTCATACACCCAACTTGACCCACATCGATATGGATTCAGAGCATATCAGGGAGTCAAAATGCTCCTAACATCCCTCCTCGACACAATAATACAAGAATTGATAATACGAAACAAACCTTCATTCTCATATTTCTAGACATATCCTCAGCATTCGACACTATAAATCACAATATCCTAATCAACCGCTTGAAGCACCTCAGAATAGGAGGAACCATACTACAATGGTTTAAGAACTACCTCTCCAACCGCATGCCACAAGTGACCTTCGATAACACCCTCTTCGTGTAATTCAACCAGACACAAGACTTCCCACAGAGTTCAGCGCTATCTGCACTACTCTTCAATATATATCTCCAGTCCATCTGTGACTTTATCAGAGCACAAAGTGTGGATTACAGGATATATGCAGATGACATCATGTTATTTATATCAATCGAAACAACAAACCCCAACTATCAGAAAATCATACTGCTTCAACAACGTCTCACTTTGGCTCGAATCAGTTAACCTCTCAATCAATCTAAAAAAGACAGAACCTCTAATCATCACCAGGAACAAAACATTCAACCCACCTCAGCATCTACAAGTAAATAACGCCCTGCTCAAAGTTAAAAAAGAAATAAAATACCTAGGGATCTTCTTGGACCAAAACCTCAATATGACCAAACACATTAACATGACAACACGAATAATATATCACAAAACCAGAATGGTACAGTACTTAAGACCTCTCCCCTCTCCAGAAGACTTCCGCACTATAGTACAAGCACTGATATGCCCCCACTTTGATTACAGTAACATCATCCTACAAGGACTACCCAAACAGACACTGAAACCCCTCCAACTAGCACAGAACACAGTTGCACACACAATAATGAAATCTGCCAGGTCGGAACACATAACACCTATACTTTATCACCTACACTGGCTCCCAGTAATACAAAGAATCAAGGTGCTGATGACTACCTTCAAAACAATAAAAAACATCGCACCTTGCCACCCACCCACTCCCTGGACCTTGAGGGTTAAGGGAGGGGCTGGCCTTGAATGCCCTTGATGGTTAATGTTGTAGTTGTGTTGGTGCTCAAGTGATAAGGCAAGGCAAAGAATATTTCTTTTTGTGAGGTTTATTTCCTGCTTTCGCAGTTCAAATGCAGCAGACGTCAATGAAATAATGTGGTACAAAACAAGATGGAGAAACTGAACTTAAACAAGGCTTTTTCCACTGCTTAACTGAATGTCCAATACTGATCAGATTCACCTGTCATGTGATCTCCTTTTCATTAAGGTAACAGAAACTCTGATATCAGCACTGCTCCTGAATTGCACAGAATATGCTTCCACTTATTTTCTTCACAGAAGCTCTTTTATCACAGCAAACAGTGAGGTAACTTTGCTATTTTTTTACAAACACTGGCAAGCAAATCCCTTAAATGTCCTTTGGAATCATACAAGTAGAGCAATCCATTGGGACTTCCTGTTCCGTAGATGGCAAAGAAATTACAGGCATTTCTTCTTGCCAGCTGATCAATGGCTTTGCTACGTTCTGAGTAGAAACTGCTCTGCTTTTAAGGAACTCTCTGAATTCAGTGAGAAGTAATTCAGCCTGTGTATTTTCTGAGCTAGGCTGAGCAAATCCTCCTTCAGGTAAATGCTTGTTTATATTTCTTATCTCTAGGCAATTATCAGTGCTTTTACTTGGACAACATTTCAGCGTGCAAGCATTTCCCTTCCCCCACCTATCTCCACATGGTAGTGCAGGGTAAAACACTTCAGCTGTCCTGGGAGCGTCTCTCAGAGTGTTAAAAGGAAAACAGTCAGGCTTTTCTTGACTTAACCAGTTAGTATCAAACTTTCTGCCTTTATCCTGTCTTTCACAATTAAAATTCACTCTTTCTGGCTTTCCACTGTTAAGTTTGCTAGCTGTGCCACACCCACCAGATACCTTGTGCTTGGGCTTCTTCCAGGGTAATTCCTTATCCCTTTGCCTCCTATTCCAAGGTTCTTCTAGGACCTTTAAACTCCTGAACTGCAGCCTTGGGTCTCTCAGTGCCTTAGAATTCTTTTGCTTCCAGAAATCTTTCTCTGCCCCTGAGTCTCCCAGCTTCTGTCTGCTCCTTCTTGAATCACAGCTGCTTAGTGGTTCTCTCTCTCTCGGTTCCTGTTACTGGTCATCTGACCTATCTTCGTCCAGGTGCTTGTATCCTTGGTTGTCACCTGGTGGTCCTCTCTTTTGTCTAACTGTTTCTGGGTTTTTAACAAGCTAGCTGAGTACTGCACTGCCCGCCTCCAGCTTGGTGTAGGAGACAGGGGGGCCAGGTAGGATATAGTTAGGGGTCTGTTCTTGATCCGATTCTGTTTAACATCTTTGTTAGTTATACTGAGGAACGACTGTCCAGTAAGGTTTGCTTGTTTCCAAACGAAATCAAAATCTGCAATAGAGTAGACACACAGGAAGGAATCGACCCCATGAGGAGGGATCGAGCTAAGCTTGAAGAATGGTTTAGAATTTGGCAGCTGAATTTTAATGCTAAAAAATGCAGGGTCATGCATTTGGGCTGCAAAAATCCAAAGGATCTGTATAGTATAGGGGGTGAGGTACTTCTGTCCACAAAAAAAGAGCGGGACCTGAGCGTAATTGTGTCTGATGATCTTAAAGTAGCTAAACAGATAGAAAAGGTGACTGTGAAAGCCAGAAGGATGCATGGGTGTATAAGGAGAGGAATGGCCAGCAGAAAAAAGGAGGTGATAATGCCTCTGTATAAGTCTCTGGTGCAACCTCATTTGGAGTATTGTGTGCCATTCTGGAGACTGCACCTTCAGAAGGATATAGGCAGGTTGGAGTCGGTGCTGAGGGAGGCTAATAAAATGGTTAGTGGTCTTCATTATGAAGCATATGAGGCCAGATTTAAAGATCTTAATATGTATACTTTAGAGGAAGGGCGGGATAGGGGTGATATGACAGACATTTAAATACCTCTGTGGCATAAATTCACAGAGGGTCTCTTTCAATTGAAAGCAAGCTCTGCTACGAGGGGACATAGGATGAGAGTGAAAGGGGTAGGCTCAGGAATAATATGCGGAAATATTTCTTTATGGAAAGAGTGGTAGATGCGTGGAATAGTCTCCCAGTGGAGTTGGTGGACAAGAGGACAGTATCTGAATTCAAAAAAGCATGGGACAAACAGAGGATCTCTAAAGGTAAAAAAGGGACTATTGTAGTTGATATGGAAGGGCAGACTAAATAGGCTATATGGTCTTTTTCTGCCGTCATGTTTCTATTTAATGTAGCTTAGAGTGATACTGACAACACCACTAATAATCTTCAGTGACTTTTTAGAAGCAGATATAGTTTGAAAGGGTTGGAGATTGCAAGGTTCATAAAAGTGAAAGCATGGAGGCTGCTAACACAGGCCAGTTAATCTCTGTTTAGTTGTAGAATTTTGCTAGTTCAATGGTTCCAGTTATAGTTTAGCATGTGTTTTTTCTGGAAAACGATATGCCAAATATTTTTGTTTGTTTTTCTTGAATGGATGATAGGGAATCAAAAGGAGAGTAGTAGATATGGTATTCCTTTATTTCAGTAAGACGTTTGACAACATTTGTGACACTTAAAACTGGGGCAGCCAATTCCTAAGGTGGTCATCTGGATTAGGAAGTAGCTAAGTGATAGGCAATATAAGAAACAGCAGCCAAAAGACTTTCATAGAAATCAGTTCTTGGACCACTTCTATTTAATATTTCAAAATCGAATGGTTAGTAAGAAAGCTGTGCTTCTCCTTAAGGCCTATGACAGGGTTGACATAGCAGAAGGCATAGAAAAAATGTTCAGTGATCTGCAAGAGGGATCAAAAGTTTGTCAGCTACAAATTACATTAAAACAAACTGCAAAATCATGCATATAGGGGTCTTAAACCTTGAAAATCAGTACAAAAGGGGGGGGGACCTCTGAGGAACACAAAAGAAAAAAACAGAAGCCCACTATAAGTAACAATTTCAAACCAATCAGTCCTTAAAACTGTAACTGTATTAACTAATTGTTTTATGTTGCTGCCTTCATGCTCTACTAAGCAGTAACTGCAACAATTATCTGTGCAGATCCCATCTGCTTTGTCTATTAAGTTTACAACAAAACTAGATGCTCTAGTCCTTTCAGCTCTGCATACAAGTTGGGAGGGGGGGGGGGTTGTTTATAAGCTACAGATTGTGAATCTCATTTGAAAAGAATCATCATCTGAAAATAATTAACCTTTTGCCAAATTCATGGTAACCATGGTGATGAGTTAATTCTAAGCTTTGTGCATTGAGCCAAGAGTACATTAGGTTTTATACTGAGTAAAATAAATATAAACGCTCTTTCATATGGCCACCGTACAATTCAACATATATTTATCTATCTATAAAGAGCTAGTTTAATGTGTATCATAAAGACAAACTTTCTATAGTGTAGGGTATATGTGTTATCCACTGACTTTTCATCTAAAAATCTGTAAGAGATTTGGTGGCTGATAGTCTATCCATTATACTGAAATTTAGATTAGCTGTTATCACTGGGGAAGAGTTACCATAGTTACTCACCTGTAACAGGTGATCTCCAGGAACAGCAGGAATTTAGTCTTCACATATGGGTATCGTCGGTACCGACAGAGCCTGCGCGGGAACACTCCCCAGCGTCCAATTAGAAAGCCTTTGAGAGCATCCACAGCACCTGCGTGCTGCCTTCCCGCCTTTCCCAACTGCCTCTCTCCACTTGAGTTTAAAGCTGAGACAAAGAGAGAGAGAGGGAAAGAGAAAGAGTTAGATAGAGAGATACAACTCCTAGGGGAGGTGGGTGGGTTGTGAGGACTAAATTCCTGCTGTTCCCGGAGATCAGCTGTTACAGGTGAGTAACTATGCTATCTCCAGGAACAAGCAGGAATGTAGTCTTCACATATGGGGACTCCCTAGCTTTAGTTGCCAGGGAGAGAACCCCAGAAGTTGTGTGTCCCTGTGAAAGGGCTCCACTTCCCCCCATGGATCTCCGGCATCCTACCAGGGATGGTGGGTAGGAGTTGATTAGGTATGGAACAGGTGTTGGAGAACAGCCTGACCAAACAAGGCATCCCGGCGGGAGTCCTTTTTCAAGCAGTAATGGGCTGTGAAGGTATGAACCGAGGCCCAAGTGGCTGCTCGACAGATGTCGTCGATAGACACAGAGTGCAGATGAGCCATTGAAGCTGCCATGGCTCTCACATTGTGAGTTGTGACATGGCCCTCCAGAGGAAGATTCTTACTCTGATAGGCAAAGGAAATACACTGTGCAATCCAGTTGGCAGTGTTCTCTTGGAGACTGGAAGTCCCAGATGAGAAGGATCAAAAGCAACAAAGAGTTGAGAGGACTTTCTATGTTGCTGTGTTCTTTGTAACTAAAAAGCTAAAGCTCTTTTACAGTCCAAAGTATGAAGATTTCTTTCTGCATTAGATGCATGAGGCCTTGGAAAAAATACAGGCAGGTAGACCGCTTGGTTCAAATGAAAAGGCAAGACCACATTTGGCATAAAGTGTGGATGAGTCCTAAGGACTACCTTGTCATGATAGAACCTTGTATAAGGAGGATCAGCCACCAGTGCCTGCAACTCACTGATGCGACGTGCTGATGTGATTGCAATGAGAAAGATAACTTTCCAAGTAAGGAATTTCAACGAGGTAGTAGCTAAGGGTTCGAAAGGTGGCTTCATGAGCTGGCCAAGAAACAGGTTTAAGTCCCATGCCACCGGTGGTGGCCTAATGGGAGGCTTAGTTAGAAGAAGGCCTCTCATAAATCTTGCTATAAGAGAATGGGAGGAAATAGGTTGTCCATTTAAAGGCTTGAAAGAAGCTGCAATAGCACTCAAATGGACTCTTACTGAGTTAGTCTTAAGTCCTGCATTGGATAAATGAAGGAGATACTCCAGTAATGATTCCAGAGGTATCGCAAGGGGGCTAAGACCCTTCTGCGAGCACCATATGGTAAACCTTTTCCACTTGAAAGCATAAGAGCGTCTTGTGGAAGGTTTTCTGGAAGTATAAAGGATATCCTTTACTTGCTGAGAAAGGTTAAGATCATAAAGATCTAGGCCTTCAGCAACCAAGCCCTGATTTGCAGAGATTGAGGATTGGGATGCCATAACATTCCGTCCTCCTGAGACAGGAGATCTGAAGCAGACCCTAACTCCAGAGAGGGAGCTTGAGAGAGATGTAGAAGCAGAGGGTACCACACTTGCCGTGGCCAATGTGGAGCTATGAGAATCATACGGCCTCTGTCTCTCTGAAGCTTGAACAGGGTTTTGGGAATGGGTGGAAAGGCATAAAGGAAGTCTTGACCCCAATGAATTAGGAAAGCATCCCTGACCTGAAAGCCCTGAATTCTGGAACAGAACCGGGGAAGTTTGGCATTCAACGGACTTGCAAATAGGTCTATGTCTGGGGTTCCCAAAATTTGAAATATCTTGGCCACCTGGTCTGCATGTAGAGACCATTCGTGTGGAAGCAGAACTCGACTGAGTCTGTCTGCCAAAGAGTTTTGGATACCCGGAAGATACACTGCCAGGAGATGAATCTGATGCTCTCTGGCGAGGGCCCATAGTCGCAAAGCTTCGTTGCAAAGCGACAGAGAGCCTGTTCCTCCCTGCTTTTTCACGTAGAACATGGCTACTTGATTGTCCGTATGAATGAGGACTGTCTTGTAGTTGAGCAGGGTGTGGAACACTCTCAGAGCAAGGAAGATTGCTCTGAGCTCTAAGAGATTGATGTGTAGGTGAGTCTCCTGTGGAGTCCAAGTGCCTTGGGTGGAGAGGTCTTGCAGATGAGCTCCCCAACCCATTGGTGAAGCATCTGTTGTAAGAGTTGCCTGGGGTAAAGGTTGTTGAAAAGGGGACCCCACCAACAGGTTTTGAGTGGACTGCCACCATTGGAGGGACAAAATAAGGCGATTTGTGTTTGCTATTTTGTCTGACAGGCACCCTGATGCCTGGGTCCATTGAGTGGATAAAGTCCACTGGGCTGCTCTCATATGGAGGCGAGCATAAGGAACCACATGCACGGTAGATGCCATGTGGCCTAGTAGTTGTAACATCTCTCGAGCAGTGAGATGAGGCTTTAGCACTGCTTGAGAAGCTAAATGCACCATGCGAAGGCAACGGGTCTGGGGAAGATAGGCCCTTGCTTTTCTGGTATCCAGCAAAGCTCCTATGAACTCTAGAGACTGAGTGGGAGTTAGGCTGGGTTTTGGGATGTTTATGACCAGACCCAAATACTGAAGGATACGCATTGTGCAAGACAGAGAAATCCTGGCCTCTGACTCTGATGGGGCTTGAATGAGCCAGTTGTCTAAGTAGGGGAAGACGAATATTCCTAGAGTGCGAAGAAATGCTGCTACCACAGCCATGCATTTCGTAAAGACCCTTCGTGCTGAGGCCAGGCCAAAAGGAAGCACCCTGTATTGGTAGTGCTTTCCTTGAAAAAGGAACCAAAGGAACTTTCTTTGAGTTGGATGGATGAGAACATGAGTGTACGCATTCTTGAGATCTAGAGAACAAAGCCAATCCTGACTCTGAAGGTATGGCAGCAGGGTTCCCAGAGAAATCATCTTGAATTTCTCTTTGAACAGGAATTTGTTCAATTCTCTGAGGTCCAAAATAGGTCTGTGTCCCCCTGTTTTCTTTGGGATAAGGAAATATGGGGAGTAAAACCCTGTACCCTGTTGAGGAATGGGTACCTCTTCTATTGCCCCTTGGGCAAGATGCACTGTGACCTCTTGATCTAACAGGTTGATGAGAGAGGTCTGAGAATTGAACTGTCTTACCATTGTGGGAGGGGGCATGCAGAGAAAGTGAAGCTTGTACCCCTCTTTTATAATGGAGAGTGTCCAATGTTCTGCTGTTATCTGCTCCCATCTGGGGGCAAAGTGACACAACCTTTCTGGAATGGTGGAAGGTTCTGGTCCGTTGAGGGCCAGGAAGGCTAAGTTCTCTAGATGGAAGTCAAAGGCCTTGTGGCGGCTGAGACTGCTGAAACGGTTGAGGCTTAGCAGTCTTTACTTTCCTTTGTTTAGGTGGTTGCTGACCCTTCCGGGCAGGTTGACCTGCAGAACGTCCCTGCTGAGAATAAGAGGGATAAAACCTCTTCTTTTTGGAGAATGGTTTCTTGAAAGATTTCTTCCTTGCAGGATCAGCTGTGGCTTTGGATAATCTATCCAAAGTGGAAATGTCAGCATGCAACTCATTGGCTTTTTCTTGTCAATTTTTGCCGAATAGATTCTCACCTGTACAAGGGATATTGCCCAGTTTGTCCTGCACCCAGAGCTCCAAATCGTATGCCTGGAGCCAGGAAATTCTGGAGTGGAGGAGTGGCCTAGTGGTTGGGGCAAGTTACTTCAGGCCGGAAGGTCAGGGGTTCAAATCCCACTAGAGGACAGCAACCTTGGGCCGGAAGGACTGGGGTTTCTAGTCCCACAGGTGCTCCTTGTGGTCTTGGGCAAGCCACTTTACCCTCCATAGCCCATGTTCCCTGTAAAATAGTTATCTCCAAGTTATAATGCCCTGTTCAATATAATTGCAGTTTGTTCAATGTAAACCGCACTGATGCAGAATAGCGTGGTATATAATAGAATGTAAATAAATAAATAAATAAATTCTACGTGCACCTCTGGTAATGACAGAGGTTCTACTTAAGCACTCAAAACAGTCAAAAGCTGCACAATTGACAAATTTAGAAGCATCCTGGGCATGTTTAACCAGTGTGAGAAAATCCCGCCTCTTATCTTCAGGAAGAAGAGGGCTCAAAACCTCTAAATCTCCTGTGCCTTCCTTAAGGAACATTCCCATATATAAAATATAGGAACTGATCCTGGCAGAAAGCATGGAAGCCTGGAAAGTACGACGTCCAAAGGCATCCAAAGTTCGACACTCACGTCCTGGAGGATTAGAGGCATGCCTCTTTGCACTTCTGATCCTTCTCATAGCTGATTCCACTACAATAGAGTGGTGAGGAAGCTGAGTTTTCTGGAAGCCAGGACACGGAGGTACTCGATTTATTTATTTATTTTATTTATTTAGTATACATTTGTATACCACTACTTCCAGCGATCAGCAGCGGTTTTGATTACAGATTGGAAATTGTCAAATCATGACAGGAAATTTTTTGAGGTATAAACACATTGATTAGACAAGAAAGCACAGCACACAGAGAACTATTTTACAGGGAACATGGGCTATGGAGGGTTAAGTGGCTTGCCCAAGACCACAAGGAGCACCTGTGGGACTAGAAACCCCAGTCCTTCCGGCCCAAGGTTGCTGTCCTCCAGTGGGATTTGAACCCCCGACCTTCCGGCCCGAAGTACCTTGCCCCAACCACTAGGCCACTCCTCCACTCCATACATGGTATCCAGTCTACGAGAGTGAGGAGAGGTGGTAAGAGGTGTTTCCCACATTCTTAACATGAGATTATGTAAGATCTCATGGATAGGCAAAGTAGCCGCCTCCTTTGGAGCCTTGGGATATTGTAGAATCTCCAACTCCTTTGCCCTGGGCTCTGTTTCAGGAGCCACAGTAATGGAAAGACCTCGAGCCACCTCCCTGATAAAATCCTGAAAGGAAATATCTTCTGGAGGAGACATCCTACTTTTGGGAGAGGAAGGCTCCTCAGGGAGAAGTACTCCGGTACCGACGGAGCTGTCAGAATCCTCAGACTCCTCTGAGGATTCAAAGTACCTTCTGTCCGGATGCTCTTGTAGAGCACGATACCCGTACTGACCGAAGTCGGTGCCGGGGGGAATCGGTACCGGTGTATCGGTACCAGAAGGCATAGCATGACTGGGAGCCGGCAATGCAGACACTGATGTCGATGCCGATGCTGTTGGTACCGGTACCGGCGCCGGGGTCGGTGCTGGTACTGGTTGAACTGTCTGACGCGGTTCCGAGGGTGTTGATGCCGCAAGGAGAGCCGCCAGACTGCGTTCAATAGCCAGGAACCTTTGGTCTATCAACGCTGCCGATGCCTGGGTATCGATACGGGAGAAAGCAGCCGGTACCCCAGAGCATGGCACCAGTAGTTCTGCCGAGGTTGAAGCCTCAAGAACATCCTGGAGCCCCGATAATGCTTTGGAAGCCGAAGCCTCCCGCTGGGGAAATTTTGCCGGTACAGAACCCTCAAGGGCAACGCCAGTGGCATCTCGGTGCTTGGAAGGAGATCTACCCTTTGAGGACCGGCCAGACTTATGTTTAGTTACCTGAGATCCATGGGAGGAAGACGAAGCCCTGGAAGACGTCGATGCCACAGAGGCTGCATCGGAGGGGAAAAGGGTGCTGAGCTTAGAAGCTCGGTTTTGTCGACCCCTCTTGGACATCATGGCACAGGCCATACACTCCGAAATGGAGTGGTCAGGACCTAAGCATTTAAGGCACTACTCATGGGTGTCGGTGACGGAGATGGTACCGCCACACTTGGTGCACTTCTTGAAACCCGAAGCGGGTTTTTCCATAGTAAGGGAAAAGTTTGGGCCTAAGGCCCAAAATGGCGCGTGCACCTAAGAAGAGAGGTTTTGAAAAAAATATATTATATATATATTTTTTTTTTTTAAAAGAAAGAAAGAAAGAACCGGCGGTACCAGTATAGCGTCGAGGGAAGGCAGACACGACCACAAAAAAGAAGGCGAATAGGAAAAATTTTCTGCAGTGACAGGAACGACAACTTGCTGGCTCCGCGGAAAACGAAGAACTGGAGAGGGGCAGTTGAGAAAGGCGGGAAGATAGCACGCAGGCGCTGTGGGATGCTCCCAAAGGCTTTCTAATTGGACGCTGGGGAGCGTTCCTGCGCAGGCTCCGTCGGTACCGACGATACCCATATGTGAAGACTACATTCCTGCTTGTTCCTGGAGATTGAAAAATGCATGACCCTGGAAAATAGTTATTACTTCATACCATTGTCCTGTGAGAAAAATCACAAATTTATGACAGCAGAAAGTACAGGGATTTGGAATGGAAAAATTATGCTCGTCGTGTTAGTCCACTTGGACGTGTGAAAGTTGCAGGTGATACTTTTTATTGGACTACTTTAATTACATCAGTGACTAGCTTCTGAGTTATCCTGACTTGATGATGATAGAGGGGTCTCAAAAGATATTCACAAGTATATTAATTTAGTTTGATAAAAAAGAAGTATCACCCACAATTTATCTGTTGCACAAATGAATGAGTGAGCACTCTAAACCAAAGAAGATCCAACAGATTTTTAATTATGCATGGAAATTGTTTTGCATATTGGTTCATTTTTGGCTTGAGGTGGTGGGTAAATATCTATAAATCTTTCAATTTTCTATTTCTTTGTTGAGAAGATGTGTAACATCTTATGTTTAGAAAATACATGTAACAATGTGTTTGAGATATTTGTGAATACTGGTAGCTCAGGTTGGTGATCATGATGTTGGATTGTTCTCCGAGCTTGATAGTTTGATTGCAACCATCACACCAGCCACAACAACCACACCCCAGCAACCCTCAGGGAGGTCAACCAATCAATCCCTGCGAACCAAAGAGCTGAGCCACCACCGACCCCAGTATAAGTAAAAATGCAAGCATTCAAGCGCATTACCATTTGGAACCCCACACTGATGATATCTCCTCGAATGGTGACGAAACGTCTGCAATCAAACCATCAAGCTCGGAAAATAATCCAACATCATGAACAATGTGTTTATTTCTTGCATTTTTTTATAAATAGCTCATGTCTGTCTAGAAAGTACTGTAGTTCATTTCAAACAAATGAAAGGCATATGGCTCACAACAATGGGAAAATTATTTTAAAATGTTTCTGAGTTTGTACCAAAGAGAGATTAGTTAAAAATTGCAAGGTGGAATTTACCAAAACTAAAAAATCAAGTCATGGTTCAAAATTTTTTTCACCAAAAACTGAATAAATTTTTTGTAATAAGCAGAAAATGAGTTCCAACACTTACACATCAAATGGTTAGATTGCCATGAATATGTAGGTTTTGAATCTTAAATCTAAAACCCTGAATGTTTATAGCAGGGCTGCTATAAATTGAAGAATTACAATCACTGTTCCCTCTAAGCTGTGCGCGTGCACACACCTCGCCGAGAGAGCGCACATACTTTACAACAGAGCACACAAAAATTACAGTTCTGATTCTGATAGAAAACACAGACGTCTTAAAATTTAAAAGTTATGATTGTAATTACTAGAAATTTCCCGCTTCATTTAGTAATCGTCTATTTTCATTTAATTTGATTAAAATCAATGTGGTATACATACTGTATTCTGACGTGTAGTCAAATTTTAAAGTATATAACTCCGAGTGTTATGTGGCGCACAAAAATTTAACCTTCCTTCAAAAGCTGCACACAGCTGATATTTTATGCGCACACAGCCTACAGAAAATTAGAGGGAACATTGATTACAATATGGTGTGAATTTAACTAACAATAATACTCACTCCAGTGCTCACAAGAGACAGCATAATTCTTTCATTTAAGGCTAATGTCTCCCCTTGCTTCATCTTGATTCTCTTCTTATCTAAACATTTCATTGCATACCTGAAAGACATATTATCAAGACAATTCTTCAATATAGTTTACCAGTCTGTACTATACGTAATATATGAAATTAGCTGGTGGCAGAATAAAAACAAATCAAAGAAAATATTTTTTCAATCAATTCACAATTGAGTTATGGAATTTCTTGCCAGAGAATGTGGTGAAGGCTATTAATCTAGCTGAGCTCGATAATGATTTGAACTACTTTTTGGAGGACAGGCCCATTGACAATTAATAGCGACCTCTTACTTCAAGGAGTGAGGAATATGCAACAGATCTCCTTATTAGGATCTAACAGATATCTTCAAGTAACTTGGGCTGGCCACTGTTAGAAACAGAATGCCAAGCTCAATGAACTGTTCTGACCCAATGAAGCACTTCTTTTATGTTCTTATTTTTATATGGACTGATATTCAAACATACATAGTAACATAGTATATGACGACAGATAAAGCACAGTTACTGTAACAGGTGATCTCCAGGAACAGCAGGAATTTAGTCTTCACATATGGGTAATGTTGGTACCGACGGAGCTCACACAGGAACGCTCTCCAGCGTCCAATAGGAAAGCTTTTGGGAGTATCCCACTTTGCCTGCGTAGCTGCCTTCCCGCCTTTCCAGCTCTCCCTCTTCAGTTGAGTTTGTAGCTGAGATAAAAGGAGAGAAGGAGAAGAGAAAAAGAAGAAGAAGACCTGCAACTCCTAGGGGAGGAGGGCGGGTTGTGAAGACTAAATTCCTGTTGTTCCCGGAGATCACCTGTTACAGGTGAGTAACTACGTTATCTCCAGGAACAAGCAGGAATGTAGCCTTCACATATGGAACTCCCTAGCTCGAAGATGTCAGAGAGATGACCTCCGGGTGAGCTGTGGATTACAGGCACAACTAAGTAGGTCATATATCCTCCAAGGATGTCTGGTATCGAAACCCGGGACGGAGGATAGGAGTTGATATAAGTCTGAAAGAGATGCTGGAGAACTGCTTGGCCAAACAAGGCATCCCGGCGGGGAGGAGTGTGGCCTAGTGGTTGGGACAAGTTATCTCAGGCCAGAAGGTCAGGGGTTCAAATTCCACTAGAGGACAGCAACCTTGGGCCAGAAGGACTGGGGTTTTTAGTCCCACAGGTGCTCCTTGTGGTCTTGGGCAAGCCACTTAACCCTCCATTGCCCATGTTCCCTGTAAGTATTAGTGTATGTGTCTCATATCCCCTCATGTTAAATGTATCCCCCAATTGTGTTGTGATCACTTTGATTGAAGGATAAGGTAGTATACAAAACTGTCAAAATAAATAATAAATAAACAATAGTGGGCAGCAAAAGTGTTGACAGAAGACCAAGTTGCTGCTTTGCATATGTCATCAACCGCTACAGAGCATAGATCTGCCATGAAGGCAGCCATGGCTCGAACATTAAGTGCAGTGACGGGACCCTTAAGGGAGAGACTTAAGGTTAGGGCTCTTTAACCTGGAAAAGAGACGGCTGAGGGGAGATATGATAGAAGTCTATAAATTAATGAACGGAGTGGAACGGGTAAACGTAGATCGATTGTTGACGTTATCAGAATATACAAAGACTAGGGGACATGCAATGAAGCTACAGGGTAAACTATTTAAGACTAATAAAAGAAAATATTTTTTCACTCAACGTGTAATCAAACTCTGGAATTTGTTACCGGAGGATGTAGTAAAAGCTGTTAGTGTAGCTGGGTTTAGAAAAGGTTTGGACAAGTTCCTGGAGGAAAGGTCCATAAACCATTATTAAGAAGGGACCCAGGATATCAATGCTTGACCCAGTACAAGCATTGTGGAATCTGTGTCTTTTGGGGAAACTGCTAGGTACGTATGACCTAGATTGGCCACTGTTGGAAACAGGATACTGGGCTTGATGGACCTTGGTCTGACCCAGTATGGCATATCTTATGTTCTTATGACTGGCACTTTTATAAGCAAAGGAAATGCAATCTGCAATCCATCTGGAGAGAGTTTGCTTAGATACTGGCAAACCTAGGTGACTCGAGTGAAAGGCGATGAAAAATTGGGAAGCTTTTCTGTGCTCTCGAGTTCTCTGGAGATAGAAAGCTAAGGCACGTTTGCAATCCAGAATGTGAAGGGTTGCCTCTGCCCTAGTGGAATGAGGTCTAGGGAAAAAGACAGAAAGGTAGACTGAATGGTTTAAATGAAGGGGCGAGACCACCTTTGGCATAAAGTGAGGATGAGTCCTGAGGACTACCTTATCATGGTGGAATCGAGTATAAGGAGGGTCAGCCACCAAGTCTTGGAGCTCACTAATGCGTCTCGCTGAAGTGAGAGCAATAAGGAAGATGACCTTCCAGGTGAGAAACCTCAGAGAGGTGGTGGCTAGAGGTTCAAAGGGTGGCTTGAGAAGCTGTCCTAGAACAACACTGAGATCCCATGCCACTGGAGGGGGCTTAATGGAAGGTTTGGTCAGTAGAAGACCCCTCATGAAGTATGCTACAAGCGGCTGAGAAGAGATGGTTTGACCATCGAAGGGCATGTGAGAGGCCGCAATTGCACTTAGGTGTACTCTTACCGAGTTGGTTTTAAGTCCAGAGGAAGACAGATGGAGAAGATATTCAAGTAATGCATCCATTGGAGTTGAGAAGGGGTTGTGCCCTCTGTGAACACCATAGAGTGGAGTGGAGGAGTGGCCTAGTGGTTGGGGCAAGGTACTTCAGGCCGGAAGGTCAGGGGTTCAAATTCCACTACAGGACAGCAACCTTGGGCTGGAAGGACTGGCGTTTCTAGTCCCACAGGTGCTCCTTGTGGTCTTGGGCAAGCCACTTAACCCTCCATAGCCCGTTCCCTGTAAAATAGTTATCTCCAAGTTATAATGCCCTGTTCAATGTAATTTCAGTTTGTTCAATGTAAACTGCACTGATGCAGAATAGCGCGGTATATAAGAGAATGTAAATAAATAAATGGAGACAATCTACGCCATTTGAAGGTGTAGGAACAATCGGTGGAAGGCTTTCTGGACACTAAGATGTTAATAATAAATGCTATTCATTGTATATAGGTTCATAACGAATATGTACAAAGTTTCCCAAAGTTATAATCCCAGTTGAACTCTCCTGTTATATGTAAACTCACAACAGCCTGTTGCTTGTAATGAGAATTCTTGTTTAATGTGAACCGCGCTGATGGAAAAGTGTGCGGTATAGAAGAACTATAAATAAATAAATAAATAAATAAACTAAAAGGATATATTTAACCTGCTGAGAGAGATTAATGTCCTGGTAGGCTATGCCTTCAGCAAACATGGCGTAAAATGGAGGGACTGTGGATTGGGATGGAGCAGTGTCCCCTCCTCCTGAGAGAGAAGATCTAGAGTAGATCCCAGATTTATGGGTTGAGCCCGAGACAGATGTAGAAGGAGAGGATACCACAGTTGTCGAGGCCAGCATGAGCTATGAGTATCATGAAGCCTCTGTCTCTCTGGAGTTTGAAAAGTGTCTTGGAAATGAGGGGAATGGGAGGGAGGGCATACAGAAAGCCTTGACCTCAGTGGAGGTGAAAAGCATCCACCTGCTAGCGGTCCGGTGCAGAAGCGAGGAAGCTTGGCATTCTGAGGACTTGCAAACAGGTCTATCTCTGGGGTTCCCCACATCTGAAAAATGTGAACAACCTTGTCTGCATGGAGAGACCATTTGTGGGGTAGAAGGACTCGACTCAGTTTGTCCACCAAGACATTGTGTTTTCCCGGAAGATACACCGCATGCAGGTGAATGCAATGCTGTATGGTAAAAGACCACAGATGCAGGGCATCGCTGCAGAGGGTCCAAGAGCCTGTTCTGCCCTGCTTGTTCAAGTAGAACATGGCTACTTGATTGTCCGTCTGGACTAGAACTGTGCGGAATCGAAGATGGTCCTGGAACACCTTGAGAGCATTGTGAATGGCTCTGAGCTCCAGCAGATTTATGTGGAGTTGTGATTCTTGACGAGATCAGAGCCAATGAGTGGAGAGATTGTCCAGATGAGCTCCCCAGCCCAGTTTGGATGCATCCGTCGTCAGAGTACTTTACTGTGCTGGCATCTGAAAAGGTGACCCTACCAGGTGGTTTTCTGGGGATTGCCACCACTGGAGAGACAAGATTAGGACGATAAAGACCATTATTTTGTCTCCCAGGCGACCCGATGCCTGAGACCACTAGGAAGCCAGTGTCCATTGAGCTGCGCGCATCCGTCGACGAGCATATGGGACAATATGCACTGTTGATGCCATATAACCCAGCAGTTGTAGTAGATATCGAGCAGTGAGAAACCTCTTGAGGCTTGCTTGAGATGCTAACTAATGGAGTCGTGTGCAGCAGTGTTGAGGCAAAAATGTCTTTGATTGCTGGATGTCTAAAAGAGCCCCTATGAACTCTAGAGTTTGAGAGGGGATGAGTTGGGACTTTGGAAGATTTATTCCCAAGTGTTGCAGCACCTGCATGGTGCACGAGATGGAAAGATTGGCCTCTAGAGAGGTGTTTGCTTGAATGAGCCAATCATCTAAGTAAGGGAAGACAAATATCTCGAGAGTTCTTAAGAATGAGGCTACTACTGCCATGCACTTTGTGAAAACTCTTGGGGCAGAGGCAAGGCTGAAAGGCAGGACTCTGTATTGATAATGTCTCCCCTGAAACATGAAGCACAGGAACCTTCTGTGCTGTGAGTGAATCAGAATATGAATATATGCCTCTTTGAGGTCCAGAGAACAGAGCCAGTCCTGACTGGAGATAGGTGAGAAGGGTACCTAGGGAGATCATTTTGAATTTCTCCCATATCAGGTGCTTGTTCAGTTCTCAGAGGTCCAGAATGGGCCTGTATCCCCCTGTTTTCTTTGGAATGAGGAAGTAGGGAGAATAAAAGCCCATTCCCAGCTGGGATGGTGTCACCTCCTCTATTGCTCCCTGAACAAGAAGGGAGGTGATCTCTTGTAACAGAGCAGAAAGAGGGTCCTGAGAGCGGAACTCTCTTGGAGGAGTCCGGGGGGAGGGGCAGACTTTGCAGATGAAGCTTGTAGCCCTCCTGTACTATGGACAGCTTCCACTGCTCTGATGTGATAAGATGCCACCTGTGGGCAAAGTGACAAAACCTGACAGGAATGAGGGTAGGATTTGGAATCTCCAGAGGCAGAGCAGCTATGTTCTCTAGAAAGGAGTCAAAGACCCTGAGGAAGCTGGGTCTGTTGAGGTGGCTGTGACCTAGGAGTTTGAGCCTTCCTGTGCTGTTTTGGTGGCTGCTGCCCCTTCTGAGGAGCATGGTTTTGACAGTGTAAAGCAGGGGTATAAGGAGGATAGTATGTCTTCTTATTATTGAAAAAAGCTTTCTTTGCTGATTTCTTCTTAGCTGGTTTGGCCATAGACCTAGATAGTCTATTAAGAGTAGTGTTCTCAGATTCTGAGAGGCCTTGTATTGCCAATCATTGCCAAAAAGGTTTTCACCAGTGCAAGGAATGTTACCCAGTTTGTCCTGAAACCATTGTTCAAGATCCAATGCTTGAACCCAAGCAATTCTGCATGCACCAATGTAGAAAGTTGAAGTTCTGCTGATGCACTCAAAACAGTCAAAAGTTGCCCTGTTAACAAACTTTGAAACATTTTGAATATGTTTTACAAGGGTGAGATAATCTGCTCTCTTGTCATTGGGGAGAAGAAGAGCCATTAACTCCAAATCCCTAGCCACCTTTCTGAGGAACATACCCATATAGAGTATGTAGGAACTGATTCTAGCTGATAATATGGCGGCCTGAAAGCAACGTTGACCAAAGGCGTCGAGGGTTCCTGATTCCCTACCTGGAGGGTTCGAGGAATGTGTCTTAGCACTCTTTATCCGATGCATTGCCGATTCTACTACCCTGGAATGGTGTGGTAATTGTGTCTTTTGGAAACAGGGATACTCCGGTACCCGATACATGGTATCAAGTCATCGGGTATATGGGGAAACAGTAAGGGGCGTTTCCACATACGAAGCATAAGGTCATGAAGAATGTGATGAATAGGAAGAGTTGCAGCTTCCTTTGGGGCTGCAGGGTACTGAAGAATTTCAAGTTCTTCAGCTCTAGGCTCTTTCTCTGATGTCACCGTTATGGACAGACCCCACGCAACATGCAACATTGTGGGGATGGAGATGGATCTTCCGGAAGAGTTCTCATGTTCCGGGTATCGGCCGATTCATCATCCGAGGAATCGGAGTCCGAAAACTGAAAGTACCGACGGGCAGGATGTTCGCGCTGTACCTGTACCCGATACTGATCAAAATCGGTAGCTCAGGCTAGCAGTGCCAGAAATTCAGCACCAGAAACGGATTTGAGGGCCAGCATGGGCGGTAGCGTGGTAAGCGGCAAAAAAGTAGATGCAGGCTTTGTCGGTACAGGAGCCGGTAACAGTGCCCGAGGGATTGACTGTAAAGGCTTTACCGGTACGGAGGCCGTCAGTAAGGCTGCTAAGCTGCGCTCAATAGCCAGGATACGTTGATCCATGGAACTTGCCAATGCTTGGATATTGGTACTGGAATTGCGGGCCACGATCCCTGAGCTTGGCAGCAGGAGCTCTCCAGAGGTGGAGGCCTCGGGAGCATCCCAGGACCCCACTAAGGCTTTGGAGGAAAGGTCCTCCCGCCGGGGTTGTTTGGCCGGTGTGTCCCCCTTCAGGGCAACGCCCGAGGCATCTCGATGCTTAGAAGAAGATCTACCCTTGGAGGGCGACAAGTCTTCGAAGAAGACCTAGGTTTTGATACCTGAGATGCTTGGGAGGAAGATGAAGCTCTCAATGATGTTGATGCTAAAGATGCTGCATCGGAGGCAAAGAGTGTGCCTAGTTTTGCAGCTCGATTTTGTAGGTCTCTCTTTGTCATCTTCCTGCAAAGAAGACACTCTGATGGTAGATGATCTGGACCTAAGCATTTTAGGCACCAGTCATGGGTGTTTGTAGCCAAAATGGTACTGCCACATTTTGAACACTTTTTAAAACCACTGTATGTTTTTTTCATTTTGTCTATGACAAAAGGGGAGGCCTAGGCCTAAGATGGTGTTGATGTGCCTGAAGGAAGAAAAAAATTCCTTCCCTCACAGATTTATTTTTTTTTTAGAAAGAAAGAAGAAAAGAGGAGTACCAACAGGGGTTGGTATCAGTGTTGAAGGGAAGGCAGACGCGACCACAAAAAATAAGAAAAAACACAAATTTTCGGGGATGACAGGAATTGCTTCTTGTCAGCTCCGCGGAAAATGAAGAACTGAGGAGGGAGAGCTGGAAAGGCGGGAAGGCAGCTACACAGGTGCAGTGGGATGCTCCCAAAAGCTTTCCTATTGGACGCTGGGGAATGCTCCTGCGCGGGCTCCGTCGGTATTGACGTTACCCATATTTATTTATTTAACTAGTTTTGTATACCACCTTATCCTTCAATCAAAGTGGCTGACAAGACAACAAAGGCTAACATATTGAGGGTATGGGAAAACAAAAACGATACATTACAATATAAATACAAAACAAAACAGTATGTTATAATACTATATCATAGTGAAATTAAATATACATAATGATTAATTTAAGTAATTTCACCAAATGTGAAGACTACATTCCTGCTTGTTCCTGGAGATAGACCAGCATGGAGAAGACCAAAAAAAGCAACCAATGTATCTGTAAGATGCAAAGGGACAAAAAGAACAAATAACCAGACCGGCAAAGTTTTCAGATTTGAAAAAACCTTTCCTTTATTACCCCAATGGGTTTCGGCCAAACGGCCTTCTTCAAGGGGATCTTATAAGGTGCAAACCTTATTTGTGTATGTATAGAGCTTCTGTTAAATCGAGAGCATAAATCACGCACACTCCAGTGTAGTCTGCTATGCCGTTTGGCCGAAACGCGTTGGAGTAATAAAGAAAAGGTTTTTTTCAAACCTGAAAACTTTGCCTGTCTGGATAGACCAGCATGGTCTATCTAGTCTGCCCAGCAAGGTTCACCAGCAACCTGTTAAAATATAACTTTGCTATCCATAGTATTGGGCTGCAAATCTATCTGAATTACCCAATACTATTTGCATAAGAATGGCTGTAGTTGTTGTTTAATATAAAAAAGGGTGAAACAAGGGCAGGCTGAAAATGTATTTGGCAGCATGACCCCTAGCAGTAGAACCACTAAATTACCTTAGGGGTCATGGTGGTCATTTTGGAACCCAGGGCTGTTTAAGAGCAGGAGAGACTGGGGATCACTCCTGTTTCCATTAGATACCCAGAGACCCTGGTAAAGGCTGGGGCTTGGGATCAGCGAGGGCATGAGGGGGGGAGTGGTCTGCTGGGGAACTTGGGGGGTTCCTCTTGCCATGCTGGTGGGGGAAGATGTTGTTTGGGTATACATGCTGGGTGGGGGAGGGGGAGAAGGTATGGTGGAGCTGTCAGATGACTTGAGAGGGTTTAGGGGAATAGGATGTCTTGGGGAGGGGTATGGATAGGCAGGTTCAGGTTCTGATGCTTTAGGGAGATCTGAGGTGATCACTGGGAAGGGATACTGGTGCTGCAGGACTGGGTGTACATGTAGAGCACAGAACAATAATTTAAAAAGCCTGCTTCCACGCACATGTGGAGACTGGTTACCATTTTCCCCCACATACAGCTTTTTAATTCACTGCTCCCTCAGAGCTTCTTGTAAAATACTATGGGAATTTTCCAGATCCGAAACTGGATGTCTTAATACCACTGCCCCCCCCCACCCCCCATTTCCCGACTGCCTTTTATCTCATTTGTTTTACTTGTGTTGGGGAAGGGGGGTTATGGATTGTCCTAGTTAGTCCTTGTCTTGTCTATGTTATGTATTTTTTTATATTATTACTTTGTATTTATACATTTTACATATAAACCATGCATTAAATACATACATGTGGTAAACTGAGACTAATAAGAAATACAGAAAATTTCTTGTAAAAAAAAGGAAATACCAAAACCAAGCAGAAAAAAGAAAAACAAGTTCTCAATAATTGAGGGAATGGATCATGAAACAAGAGCTAAATAGAATAAGGAATGTAGAAATAAAAAGGTAATACTGAACAAGTAGCTGCATTCTTAATCAAGGACCATTTTAACAGAAGACATTTAAGTTTGGTCCGAGAAACCTAAAATTGATACATCAGAAACCTTGTCACTTAGAAAGGCGGTCAAATGAAAGGATTCAAAAAATACATACTTCACATCTCGAAATCTCACCACACATTTGCAAGGAAATTTTAAAATGAAAGAGGCCCCCAGTTGGAGAACCCTAGACTTCAACAAAAGGAATTGCTTCCTTTGCTTCTGTGTGGGCACAGACACATCAGGAAATGCCCACACTTTAATGTTAAAAACAAAATATGCCCACACTTTAATGTTACAAACAAAAAATTCTTGAAATACAGGAGGACAAGGTCACAGTCAGTTTCAAATGCAAAGGTTGTGATCAAAGTGGCAACAGGTGCCTCCTCTGTAGAAGACTCAGGAAAATTACTTAAATCTAAACTGTCTAGAAATCCTTGAGGTTGCCATTCAGTTGACACCCATTACATCCGTCTTCAGTGTTGGCAAATAAACACAAGCAACTGGTGGTAGCAATTCAGTCAAGCTTTCAGTCATGTACCTCTTAAACTTTTCCTTCATTTCATTTATTTATGATTTGATATACCGCTTAATGTGGCTAAAGCAAAGCATAGTTACTCACCTGTAACAGGTGATCTCCAGGAACAGCAGGAATTTAGTCCTCACACATGGGTATCGTCGGTACCGACGGAGCCTGCGTGGGAACGCTCCCCAGCGTCCAATCAGAAAGCTTTTGGAAGCATCCCACAGCGCCTGTGTGCTGCCTTCCTGCCTTACCCAACTGCTTCTCTCCAGTTGAGTTTTAAAACTGAGACAAAGAGAGAGAGAGGGAAAGGAAAAAGATAGATAGAGAGATACAACTCCTAGGGGAGGTGGGTGGGTTGTGAGGACTAAATTCCTGCTGTTCCCGGAGATCACCTGTTACAGGTGAGTAACTATGCTATCTCCAGGAACAAGCAGGAATGTAGTCATCACATATGGGGACTCCCTAGCTTTAGGTGCCAGGGAGAGACCCCAGAAGTTGTGTGTCCGTGAAGAGGGCTCCACTTCCCCCCATGGATCTCTGGCATCCAACCAGGGATGGTGGGTAGGAGTTGATTAGGTATGGAACAAGTGTTTGAGAACAGCCTGACCAAACAAGACATCCCGGCGGGAGTCCTTGTCCAAGCAGTAATGGGCTGTAAAGGTATGAACCAAGGCCCAAGTGGCTGCTCGACAGATGTCATCGATAGACACAGAGTGCAGATGAGCCATTGAGGCTGCCATGGCTCTCACATTGTGAGCTGTGACATGGCCCTCCAGAGAAAGGTTCTTACTCTGATAGGCGAAGGAAATACACTGAGCAATCCAGTTAGACAGTGTTCTCTTGGAGACTGGAAGTCCCAAATGAGAAGGATCAAAAGCAACAAAGAGTTGAGAGGACTTTCTATGCTGCTGTGTTCTTTGTAAGTAAAAAGCTAGAGCTCTTTTACAGTCCAAGGTATGAAGATTCCTCTGCATTTGATGCATGACGCCCTGGAAAAAACACAGGTAGGTAGACCGCTTGGTTCAGATGAAAAGGCGAGACCACCTTAGGCATAAAGTGTGGATGAGTACTAAGGACTACCTTGTCATGATGGAACCTTGTATAAGGTGGATTAGCTACTAGTGCTTGCAACTCACTAATGCGGCGTGCTGATGTGATTGCAATGAGAAAGATAACCTTCCAAGAAAGGAATTTCAAGGAAGTGGTAGCTAAAGGTTCGAAAGGTGGCTTCATGAGCTGCCCGAGAACCAGGTTTAAGTCCCATGCCACCAGTGGTGGCCTAATGGGAGGCTTAGTTAGAAGAAGGCCTCTCATAAATCTTGCTATAAGAGGATGAGAGGAAATAGGCTGTCCATTTAGAGGGTTAAGGGAAGCTGCAATAGCACTCAAATGGACTCTTACTGAATTTGTCTTAAGGCCTGCATTAGATAAATGAAGGAGATACTACAGCAAAGATTCCAGAGGTATCGCAAGAGGGTTAAGACCCTTTTCTGAACACCAAACGGTAAACCTTTTCCACTTGAAAGCATAAGAGCGTCTAGTGGAAGGTTTTCTGGAAGCATAAAGAACATCTTTCACTTGCTGAGAAAGATTAAGAACTTGGAGATCTAGGCCTTCAGCAACCAAGCCCTGAGATTTATTTATTTATTTTATTTATTTAACATTTTTATATACCGCACTATTTATTATCAGCGCGGTTTACATAGAACTACAAAACATCAGATAAGATACATATATCTGTTTTTACATGGAACAGGAAGAAAAACTTGGAAAACCGGGGTAATTGTAACAAAGACTGGGGATTGGGATGCCATAACATTCCGTCCTCCTGAGATAGGAGATCTGGAGCAGACCCTAACTCCAGGGAGGGAGCTTGAGAGAGATGTAGAAGCAGAGGGTACCATGCTTGCCATGGCCAATGTGGTGCTATGAGAATCATATGGCCTCTGTCTCTCTGAAGCTTGAAAAGGGTTTTGGGAATTACGGGAATGGGTGGAAAGGCATACAGGAAGTCTTGACCCCAGTAAAGGAGGAAAACATCCCTGACCTAAGCCCCCTGAGCAGGAGAACCAGGGAAGTTTGGCATTCCACGGACTTGCAAAGAGGTCTATGTCCGGGGTTCCCCAAAGTTGAAATATCCTGGTCACCTGGTCTGCATGCAGAGACCACTCGTGTGGAAGCAGAACTCGACTGAGTCTGTCCGCTCAAGAGTTTTGAATGCCTGGAAGATACACTGCCAGAAGATGAATCTGATGCTCTCTGGCAAGGGCCCATAGTTGCAAAGCTTCGTTGCAAAGCAACAGAGAGCCCGTTCCCCCTTGCTTGTTCACGTAGAACATGGATACTTGATTGTCCGTATGAATGAGGACTGTCTTGTAGCTGAGCAGGGAGTGGAACACTCGCAGAACAAGAAAGATTGCTCTGAGTGCCAAGAGATTTATATGTAGACAACTCTCTTGTGGAGACCAGGTGCCCTGGGTGGAGAGGTCTTGCAGATGAGCTCCCCAATCCATTGGAGAAGCATGTGTTGTGAGAGTTGCTTGGGGTAAGGGTTGCTGAAAGGGGGACCCCAGCAACAGGTTTTGCATGGACGTCCACCACTGGAGGGACAAAATGAGGCGACTTGTGTTTGCTATTTTGTCTGACAGGCACCCGGATGCATGGGTCCATTGGGTGGATAAAGTCCACTGAGCTGCCCTCATGTGGAGGTGAGCATATGGAACCACATGCACGGTGGATGCCATGTGGCCTAGTAGTTGCAACATTTCTCGAGCAGTTAGATGAGGCTTTAGCACTGCTTGAGAAGCTAACTGCACCAAGCGAAGGCAATGGGCCCGGGGGAGATAGGCCCTTGCCCTTGTGGTATCCAGGAAAGCTCCCATGAACTCTAAAGACTGAGTTGGAGTTAGACTGGATTTTGGGATGTTTATTACCAGCCATAAATACTGAAGGATACGCATTGTGCAGGATAGAGAAATCCTGGCCTCTGACTGTGTTGAAGCTCGGATGAGCCAGTCGTCCAAGTAAGGGAAGACAAATATCCCTAGAGTGCAGAGAAATGCTGCTACAACAGCCATGCATTTCGTGAACACCCTTGGTGCTGAGGCCACACCAAAAGGAAGCATCCTGTATTGGTAGTGCTTTCCTTGAAAAAGGAACTGAAGGAACCTTCTGTGGGTTGGATGGATGAGGACATGGGTGTACACATCCTTGAGATCTGACTCTGAAGGTATGGTAGCAGAGCTCCGAGAGAAATCATTTTGAATTTCTCCTTGACAAGGAATTTGTTCAATTCTCTGAGATCTAAAATAGGCCTGTAACCCCCTGTTTTCTTTGGAATAAAAAAATAAGGGGAAAAGAACCCTGTGCCCTGTTGATGAAGAGGTACTTCTTCTACTGCCCCTTGGGCAAGAAGGATAGCCACCTCCTGACCTAACATATTGATGAGAGAGGTCAGAGAATTGAACTGCTTCACTATTGTGTGAGGGGGCATGCTTGAAAAATGAAGCTTGTACCCCTCCTTTATGATGGAGAGTGTCCAATGCTCTGCTGTTATTTGCCCCCATCTGGGGGCAAAATGACATAACCTTCCTGGAATGGTGGAAGGTTCTGGTCCCTCCAGAACCAGAAAGGCTAAGTTCTGTAGCTGAAAGTCAAAGGCCCTGAGGAGGCTGAGGCTGCTGGGCCGGTGGAGGCCTAGCAGCCTTTGCTTTCTTCTGTTTGGGTGGTTACTGATGTTTCCTTGAAAGCTGACCTGCAGAAGATGCCTGCTGAACATAAGCAGGATAAAATCTTTTCTTTTTAGAAAAAGATGGTTTCTTGAACAATTTCTTTCTAAGAGGATCAGCAGTGGACTTGGATAGTCTATCCAAGGTGGAATTTTCAGCATCCATTTCATTGGCTTTTTCCTGCCAATCTTTACCAAACAGGTTCTCACCAGTACAAGGGATATTTCCCAATTTGTCTTGTACCCAGAGCTCTAGATCAGATGCCTGTAGCTAAGCAATTCTACGTGCACCTATGGCTATAGCCGAGGTTCTGCTTATACACTCAAAGCAGTCAAAGGCTGCACAGTTGGAAAATTTAGAAACATCTTGGGCATGTTTGACCCAAGTGAGAAAGTCCTGTCTTTTATCCTCAGAAATGTAAATTATCTGTGACCTCCTTTAGGAACATTCCCATGTAGAGACTATAGGAACTGATCCTGGCAGAAAGCATGGAAGCTTGGAAGACTCTACGACCAAAAGCATCCAGGGTTCTGCACTCACGTCCTGGAGGATTAGAGGCATGCCTTTTTGCACTTCTGATCCTTCTCATAGCTGACTCCACCACAATAGAGTGGTGAGGAAGCTGAGTCTTATGGAATCCAGGACAAGCAGGGACTCGATACATAGTATACAGTTTACGAGAATGAGGAGAGGTGGTAAGAGGTGTTTCCCACATCCTCAACATGAGATCATATAAAATCTCATGAATGGGTAAGGTAGCTGCCTCCTTAGGAGTTTTGGGATATTGTAGAATTTCCAACTCCTTGGCCCTTGGCTCTGTTTCAGAGGTCACAGTAATGGACAGGCCCCGAGCCACCTCCCTGATGAAGTCTTGGAAGGACATATCCTCTGGAGGAGACATCCTGCGTTTAGGGGAGGAGGACTCCTCTGGAAGAAGCATCGCTGCATCGACAGAACTTTCAGAATCCTCAGATTCTTCTGAGGACTCGAAGTATCGTCTGTCTGGATGCTCTTGCAGAGCCCGATACCCGTACCGACCAAGGTCGGTACCGGGAATAACCGGTACCGGAGAATCGGTACCGGAGGGCATTGGAGGACAGGTACTGGCAGAGCAGACACCGATGCCGATGCTATTGGTACCGGTACCGATACTGATGCCGGTGCAAGTGCCGGTACTGGTGGAGTTGTCTGTCGCGGTACCAAGGGCGTCGATGCCACAAGGAGAGCTGCCAGACTGCGTTCCATAGCCAGAACTCTCTGGTCTATCAACGCTGCCAATGCCTGGATGTCGGTAGCGGAGGAGACCGCCGGTACCCCAGAGCATGGCACCAGGAGATCTGTCGAGGCCGAGCCATCGAGAACATCCTGGAACCCCGATAATGCTTTGGAAGCCGAAGCCTCCCGCCGGAGTAATTTTGCCGGTGCAGAATCCTCGAGGGCAACGCCAGAGGCATCTCGATGCTTAGAAGGAGATCTACCCTTCGAGGACCGGCTGGATTTATGTTTAGTTAGCTGAGATCCACGGGAGGAAGAAGAAGCCCTGGAAGACGTCGATGCCACCGAAGCTGCATCAGAGGGAAACAGGGTACTGAGCTTGGCAGCTCGGTTCTGCCGACCTCTTTTAGACATCATGGCACAGGACACACAATCCGTGATGGAGTGGTCAGGACCTAAACATTTTAAACACCATTCATGGGTGTCGGTGACGGAGATGGTACCGCCACACTTGGTGCACTTTTTAAAACCTAAGGCAGGTTTTTCCATGTTAAGGAAAAATTTTTGGGCCTAAGGCCCAAAAAGGCACGTGCACCTGAAGAAGAGGAAAAAAGGGTTTTTTTTTTTGTTTTTTTTTACAGAAATAAGAAAAGAAAGACCGGCGGTACCGGTAGAGCGTCGAAGAAGGCAAACGCGACCACAAAAAGAAAGAAAGAAAAAAGGAATTCTTCTGCGGTGACAGGAACACGACCTGCTGGCTCCGTGGAAAAAGAAGAACTGGAGAGAGGCAGTTGGGAAAGGCGGGAGGCAGCGCGCAGGCGCTGTGGGATTCTCCCAAAAGCTTTCTGATTGGACGCTGGGGAGCGTTCCCGCTCAGGCTCCGTCAGTACCGACGATACCCATATGTGATGACTACATTCCTGCTTGTTCCTGGAGATAGCGGTTTACAATAGAATACAATAAAAACTGAAGCAGAAAATGAAAAGAACGCCAGTATGTATAGGAAAGATGGGAAAATGAGACATGACAAGGCAGGGCTGGAGGAGGGGGGGGGGCGGGTAGGAAACATAAGGAAGTCAACTGAGAGAGTCCAGAGGAAGGTCAAAAACTGTGCAGAAAAGGTGAGTTTTAAGTTGTGGCTTTGAACATTGTAAAAGAAGACTCTATCCGGAGATGTGGAGAAAGATTATTCCAAAGGGAGGGTCCGAGGAAATAAAATGCTGAATGGCAAGCTGATTGAAGATGGGCCAGAGAAGGAGAGGGTAAGAGAAGATAGTTCATATGAAATGCATGGAGAGAGCATTGTGGGGCAAGCAGAATAAGAGAGGATGCTAAGTAATCCGGGGAACCAGTGTTCAGTGTTTTATGAACCTGAATGAGAATCTTGTAATGAATTTGGGATGGTACAGGAAGCCAGTGTAAACGGAAGAAGGGGGTGATGTGATCAAATCCTTAGCGGAAATGCGTAGAAGCCCGAGATACACAAAGAAGACGGAGGGAATTTCTGCTCCTGAAGTGGTTTAGCTGGGGGAGTCTTTTCTTTCTATGCTTCCTTGTAAATGTTTGGTAATGCTATATTCTGTAGCTTATGTTTTTTATGATCCCTCTCAGTTGGCTGCCTTCATAAGTGACTGCTTGCCTGCTGTCTCCTAGGCTTATGTTAACAATTTGCAGTATATTAGTTATAGGTTTGGTGATTAGACAGATGTATCGTTTTTGCCTTTCATGTTTTTGTATTTTGTTATTTTGTTTTGGGTCTCTCCTTGTTGTGAAGGGCGAGAGGGATTTGGGCTGTATTTTGGTTTTGTATTAGTTACTTGGAGTATGTCTGGGCAAATCTGCAAAGTGAATATGCCTCGCTCACATAGCATTATCAAGGAATAAACTTTTCATATCAATAAGTGTATTATCTTTCACCAACAAAGCCTCATTATTAGATATCTTATCAATTTTGGCTTCACACTGCTTTATCTTAAGCTTGTAGGTCTCAATCTCAATGGCATTAACTGCCGCAAATTTAGCATCATGGTCCATTTGAGAAGAGAAGGAATTAAACTGCCCCATCAGGATTTTATCCAAATCTTTTATCACCAGCTAGAGGGAATATGGGCCTGGCTGTTGCTTCCATCCTTCCTTCTACATCCCTTTTTCCCAGCACAGAAAATACAGGGTCAAGGGATTGTCTGGTCTTTGGGCATCAAGTTGACCTCAGAAGCCAAGGAGGGCGCTGTGCTCCCTTCTCCAGCTGATCCTCTAAGTGGCTCCACCCAAAGAATTACCAACCAAGTCACAAAATTGTCCATCGGGCCACTGGAAGCAACCGGACCCGCAGGAGTGGAAAGGTCATGAGCTGTTCCCTTCCTTTTCTTACCCGGTGACAAAAGAGGTAAAACACCAGAAAGAAAAAGTGACCAAACGATTAGCCTCCCGCCATCTTGCTCCACTCCCTTTTGGCACTTCCTTAGAAGGAATATTTATGTATTATGTTAATATTAATTCATATATCCCTTTTAACTTTTTTCTTTGTAACTTATTTGTTTTTCTTGTGTTAATGTTATATTCTATTACTTACTAAGCTGCTCTAGAGTGTTTTGCAATGAACAGGATAGCAAATGTCCATAAACTAAACTAAGCTATCTAAAATCTGTCTACCCTAATGCCTGTCACTGTCCTGAATGGGAGTTTTTATACCAGATTGACTGTTATTGCAACAATAAGGGCATGTTTACTAAAGTGCACTATGGATTTGCAGGTAGCATGCGTTGAGGGTAGAAATGAATGCTTGGTACATGCAACAGTTATGTGCTACCTGTCGGCGGTATGCACAGAATGGCCCTAGCAGATACTACCCTGATTCAAACCCTAACATGTGGCAGCAGCATAGCACACAATACGGATGCACTGAGGTGGCGTTAAATGTACCTGTGCTAACTGCAACATCGACAGACAATGTGCGGTCAACCCCCATACAAAGCACACTGTGCAAACATGCCTGCACTGGCTCCATCTTACCCAGTTCCCTCCCTGTCACATGCTAAGCAGATAGTGCAAAATTAACCCGACGCTGTCTGTTTAGCACATATGCTGTTAGCCCATTAGCATGTGGCTCAAACGCATATTAACACCTAGTGCAGCTTAATAAACAAGCCCCAAAATGTTTGTCCCCAGTTTTAATAGATATCATTCTTGCTAATCTTACCAAATGTCCTAAAATTCAATCTGCAAACACAGCATACCAAATCTAATAAGAGAGATGAAGGATGACTACCTCATAGGAGAAAATCTTACCGAAAAATCTGCTTTGTCTGCAGATTGAATTATTTATTACTACATTTTTTATGTGCATGTGATTCTTATGGTGTCTTTTTACATGTTTTTATATGCATTTATATGTTTTTTATTCCTAAAATGTGTTTTAGAACATCTTATGTATTGATAATGTTCTATTATTAATTTAGTGGTTGTATTTAATAAGATCACATATTATTCATAGTATATTGAGCTTCAGACTGTATGATATGGTATCACTCTCTCTTTGTATACATTTTAACATGCTTATTTATATGTGTTACAATTTTGAGCTTTATATAATTCATATGATTTTATTTTTATTTTACCTTATTGTTTTTAGAGGTCAGGTAACCCTGAAGAAGGCAATTTAACGAAAAACGTGTAGGGTGACCTCTTTAAGTACCAATAAAGTCTTCCTCCTGTCCAAGTTGTGAAGTGACCTGCTTGTTCTTGTGCCAGCTCCTTCATAGAACCATTTCTTTAACTTATACTTTACCCCATCTGGCCTCACAGAACCACAAGTATAGATCTACACAAACATTTCAGAACTTTAAAAAAAAACTGCCCTGAGGCAAGAATTTATATAAAACCTTAAAATAAAAATCCAGACTCCACATCCAGCCTTTGACCTTCCATACTACATAAGTTATTTTAAATTTCATGGAATTTCAGTGCAGACTAGATAGACCATGCTGGTATTTACCATCATATATTATGTTACTATGATGGCCATACTGACTCCAGGATAGAAGATTCCATATAAAGCCATATAAAGAGGTAATGAACACATTTATGGGCATGAAGACAGCTATTTTTGCCTATGTGTCTTTATAACATATTAGTACCAATCCTAAAGAAACTGAGCCTAGATTGAAGGTGTGGACATTTATACTTTTGGGACCAAGAGTAAATGTTGGTACATAAAGTACATTTGAGCCTGTGTAGAATATAAATTCGATGCATAAATCGTGACTCTGCCTATCTTACACTCAAACTCCTCCCCTGAGCACCTCCACTCTGTAAATACGTACCTACCTGCATCAAACTTAATTTTAGACGTGACCTAATTTTATGACAGACCTTTTATTAATGTAAATGGTTTATAAAATTACCTTCATTAGAGCTGCCAATAAAATAATAATATCACCTGAAATTAGATTCTGATCTTAATGAAATTTCAAATATTTTCATGACATTTCTGGTATGACACACAAAGATGAGCTCTATTCTGAATATGAGCACTGTAGTTTCTCCCAGTTTTGATTAGATTTGGCAAACTGGGTCAATTAACGATGAGAAATCTGAAAGGGACCATAACTGATTTAGCTGTCCCTAATTTAAATGACCACACCATACTCCTTAATCTATGGTAAATATTCGTAAAGTTACCACTATTCCACTTGCCTTTCTTTTAATGATATTTCATGTTTATATATACTGTTTACATAAATTTATATTGACTTGTTAAAAAAAATACCTCAAACTTACATTTTACCAGTGTCAGCTTTTCGGCAACCATACACTTCTCCAAATCCCCCTCGACCAATTATCCTATGCACACTGAAGTCATTCATGGTCAACTGTTAATTTAAAATACAAAAACATTATATTTGTCTAGAACGCTGACCCTTGTTTCTAAGTAAACCTATTGAATTCACAGATCCCAGAGCATACGGTACGATAAATTGGTAGTTTAATATGTTTTTAAAAATGTACAAAAAAATAAGTTTCTATAGTACATCTCAAGTTTACTATGAGATATGAAGCTACAAAATTATCTTCTCCTGGAAAAAGGTTAGATTTTTTTTTATCTCAAAAAGCTTGCAGTAACGTAATTGAATTTGATAGATCTAATAAACATATATATTATCACAAAAAATCTGAGTCTGCTGTTGGGATTTAGGGATTACACTATATATAAATCCACTATTTTTTTTATTTTAGTGTCATCAAGACAGTGCCTGTGGGCTTTCTTGGCAATGTATAACTGGAAGTAGATTGCCAGGTCTTTTCTTCCAAGGCAATAGAGGGTAAAGTGACTTACCCAAGGTCACAAGGAGTGCCAGTGGGAATCAAACCCTTGATCTTCTGGGTATTAGGCAGTTGCTCTAACCGCTATACTGCTCCTCCACTCCACTATAGGAGTGGTCTAGTGGTTAAGACAAGGTACTTCAGGCTGGAGGGCCGGAGGTTCAAGTCCCACCTGGGGACAGCAATCTCAGGCCGGAGGGACTGGGATTTCTAGTCCTATAGGCACTCCTTGTGGTCTTGGGCAAGCCAGTTAACCCTCCATTGCCCATGTTCCCTGTAAGTATTAGCGTATCTGTCTCATATCCCCTTGTGTTAAATGTATCCCCCAATTGACCGCTTTGACCCAGTGAAAAGCGGGATATAAATATAAATAAATAAATAAAATATAGCAACCCACATTAAACTATATGTAAAACAAAAACCAGTGGGACCATTTTTAAACCATCAAATTCACACCTCATATCATAGGTACGAAGTTGGAAAAACATATACAAATAAGGTATATGTATTAATAGCGGCCTCAGACGAGGGTCCTGACTACTGCCAATTTAACAGCTAACAACACAGTCCAGGTAAATTACCCCCGATAGACTCTTTCATACGCCGCAAGCTAAGAATTTGTATGGATATGGGCAAAGCTCTTTTCAATTTGTATGGATGATGGCTCTTAATGTTCAGAAGATTGTTCTGATCCACATCTTTTCTAAATAATGAAGTATGCATAGAATCATTATGAATAGAGATCAATACATCCAGAAAAGAGATCTCAGACTTCGAATGTGCCATAGTAAATGTCAGGTGTGGATCTTGAGAATTTAGTCATTGTGTGAACACTACTAATTCAGATTCGGACACATAACATAAGCAAAACATATCATCAATAAATCTTACCCATAAATCAATAGAATTAAACTAATATGAAGGATACAGGTACTTGCTTCAAAGCTGGAGACATATAAGTTTATCGCGTTTGGTATAATTAATAAAGCTCCGTTTGGATGCTGCTTGATGTTCAAATTGCGACAAGTCACGCAAAACTAGATCTCTAAAAGTCGCAATCTGAGGATCCATGGGGCCAGGAGGGACCCAACGAGATTTCGATCTAAATAGAGAGGATTGCGTTTGTGTCACATTGGAATCCCCCTGGGCAAAAAATGATCTGATCTATAGACTGTGCGCCATCCGATATATATCCAAACAGGCTTGAAAAGGATTATGTCCACATATAGGGACAAATGATAGCCCTTTATGCAACAGTTCTTCCTGATTCTTAGACAGAGAAAATCTAGACTAATTAATATTCCCTGTGTCTACTGTATGATCTATAACTACTGGGTTATTTTTGCTGCAAGCCCTGGTAATTGGTCAGCTCCTCTCTTGGTCGGGTGAACATTTTGTCCTTGACGTCGGCCTCCCGAGTGGTCCATATAATTTCCCCTCACCAGATGATTAAACTTCTTATCCTTTTGTTGATCATGTGCTTCTCCTCCTGATACTTCATCTGATGAAAGATTCTCCATCGAATTAACACCTTTAAATTGACCACTGAAATAGTGGTGTTTGTCTAACACACCTGGTCCATCTTACTCTATATGTGGCGAAACTTGAGTAGACACCTGCGTTTGGCATCTTCTGTGGTCTGGAAGTTTGGAACTTTTCATCTTGACACCTGGTTTAACACTCTTTCATAGACTTCCTCTGCTCATTGACGCAATTACTCAGGTACATCTGAAGCCACCAGGTCTCCCCCCCCCCCCCCCCATATCTCCTTGGGTTGCATTTTCTCTTCTTACCGCTCTCTTATAGCTCCACATCACTTTTTGTTCTCGATTTTAACTCTCCCTAATCTTTTCCGCTCGTTCCCTCAGCTCCATGGCCCTACTTCTCATTACCCATTTCTTACTGTCCCCATCTTCCCTACCATTTTGTCTTTGACCTTATCTGCCCTTGAGCTTTACCTTTTTCTTCCTCTCATTCAGTCATCTCCACTCTTGCTGAGGAAACCTCACCCTTGCTTCCGTCATATTACCTCCTCTCTTCCCTGTTTTCACCTACTCCTTTTCTCCTATCTGGAGATATCAACCCCGACCCTGGCCCCCTAGACTTTTTTCACACTCCCAGAGCAGGCCAATGCATAACCTAATATTGTTCTTATCCCTCTCCTCTCTCTCTCTCCTTTTTCATGCACATTGTGGAATGCACATTCTGACTCCAATAAACTTGACTTCATTCATGACCTCTTTATCTCTAATACTGTACATCTCCTGGCTCTTACTGAAGCTTGGATTCTCTCTGAGGAATCAACTTCGGTTCCTGCCCTTTGTCATGGAGGCTATTTTCCCATACACCTCGGCTCACTGGCCAAGTAGCAGTGTTGCGCTCCTACTCTCTCATTTCTGCCAATTCCAGCCCCTCCTTCTGCCTCCATCTAATTCCTTTGCTTCCTTTGAAACCAATGCCATCTGCCTATTTTCTCCACTACCTCTCTGGGTGGCTGTCATTTATCGCCCTCCCCAACAAGTCCACTTCATAGACTTTGAATCCTGGCTCGCCTCCTTCCATGCGTCTTCATCTTCCCATTATTCTTGGGTATTTTAACATTCATGATGATGACCCTTCCGTCTTAAAGCTCCTTTCCCTAACCTTCTCATTCAACCCCCATTTGTGCTCTACTGCTCCTTCTCACAAGAATGGCTACTGACTTGACCTTGTCTTCTCCTCCAACTGCTCACCCTCAAACTTCTTCAGCTCAATTCTGCCCTTATTTAACCATCACCTGCTAACCTTCACCCTCAACCATCCCCCATCTTGGTCAAGCCCGATCTCCATCAATGTGTTTAGAAATCTTCACACTGTCGACCCTTCAGCTCTTTCCACTGCTTTCATCTACTATGTCATCTGAGTCAGTTGATGAGGCAGTATCCTCCTATAACACTATACTCTCCTCTGCTCTGTATGCACTTGCTCCTACCATTCCAGGCCCTTGAGGTGTACCGTACACTTCAGTCCTGGCTGTCCTTGACAACCCACTACCTATGTTCCTGTGCCCATTCAGCTGAGCGCCTTTGGCTTAAATCACAAACCTTTGCTGACTACTTACATTTCAAATTCATGCTAACCTATTTCCAGTCGGCCATAGCAATTGCCAAGCAAGAGTATTATGTCCATCAGACTAACTCTCTTGCCTCTGACCCTCACCGTCTCTTTGCTTTGCTGAACTCTCTCCTCAAGGCCCCTACTCCCCCAATCCCTCCTTCACTGTCTGCCCAGACCTTGGCTGACTATTTCCATAACAAAGCACAGAAGATTAGCCTTGAATTCTCTGAAGGGTCACCTCCACCTCATCTTCCCCTCTTCAATCCCAAATCCTTTCCTCAACTTCGGGCATCCTTTCTTCCTTTTCTGAAATCACCGAGGATGAAGTAGCAAATCTTCTCTCCTCCTCCAAACTGCTCCTCTGATCCCATTCCCTCCTGTCTACTAAGCGCTATCTCTTCTACTGCCAACCTTTCCATCTGTCATATCCTTAACCTTTCACTTTCCACTGCAACTGTTTCTGTGGCCTTCAAACATACTGTGGTTACACCTCTCCTCAAAAAGCCTTCAATAGATCCCACCTGTCTTTCCAGTTATCAACCTCTCTCTCTCCTTTGCTTCAAAAGAACAAGTGGTTCACCGCTGCTGTCTTGATTTCTTTCCTCTCAAGACCTTCTGAATCCACTGTAATCTGGCTTTCGTTATCTACATTCCACAGAAATGGCTCTCGCCAAAATCTCCAGCTACTTGTTGCTTGCCAAATCCAAAGGCCTCTACTCGATTCTCATCCTTCTTGACCTTTCTGTTGCTTTTGACACTGTTGAACCCACACCTTCTCCTAGATTCTCTGTTCTCGTATGGATTTAGGGGCTCCGTTCTGTCCTGGTTTTCTTATCTTTCCCATCACAATTTTAGTGTATGTTCTGGTAATTCCTCCTCTACCACCATCCTGCTTTCAGTTGATGTTCCTCAGGGCAATATCATAAGAACATAAGATATGCCATACTGGGTCAGACCAAGGTCCATCAAGCCCAGTATCCTGTTTCCAACAGTGGCCAATCTAGGTCATATGTACCTAGAAGTTTCCCCAAAAGACACAGGTTCCACAATGCTTGTACTGGGTCAAGCATTGATATCCTGGGTCCCTTCTTAATAATGGTTTATGGACCTTTCCTCCAGGAACTTGTCCAAACCTTTTTTAAACCCAGCTACACTAACAGCCTTTACTACATCCTCCGGTAACAAATTCCAGAGTTTGATTACACGTTAAGTGAAAAAATATTTTCTTTTATTAGTCTTAAATAGTTTACCCTGTAGCTTCATTGCATGTCCCCTAGTCTTTCTATATTCTGATAAGGTAAACAATCGATCTACGTTTACCCATTCCACTCCGTTCATTAATTTATAGACTTCTATCATAGCTCCCCTCAGCCATCTCTTTTCCATACTAAAGAGCCCAAACCTTTTTAGCCTCTCTTCATAGGAGTATCCTTCCATCCCCTTTACCATTTTGGTGGCTCTTCTCTGAACCTTTTCTAATATCGCTATATCCTTTTTAAGATACAGTGACCAGAATTGCACACAATATTCAAGGTGCGGTCTCACCATGGAACGATATAGAAGCATTATAATATCTTTTGTTTTATTTTCCATTCCTTTCCTTATGATACCTAGCATTGTATTTGCTCTCTTGGCCACTGCTGCACACTGGGTCAAGGGTTTTAACATGTTATCCACAATGACGCCTAAATCATTTTCCTGGGTGGTGGTTCCTAATGTGGAACCTTGCATCGTGTAACCATAGTTTGGGTTGTTCTTCCCTAGGTGCATAACTTTGCACTTGTCCACATTAAATTTCATCTGCCATTTTGATTCCCAGTCTTCCAATTTATCAAGCTCCTCTTGCAATTTTCCACAATCCTCTTGGGTTTTAACAACTTTAAATAGTTTTGTGTCATATGCAAATTTGATAACTTCACTCGTTATTCCCTTTTCCAGGTCATTTATGAATATGTCAAAAAGCAGCGGACCCAGCACAGATCCCTGGGGTACACCACTATTCACCTTTCTCCATTGGGAAAATTGGCCATTTAGCCCTACCCTCTGCTTTCTATCTTTTAACCAGTTCCTGATGCACAATAGTACACTGCCTCCTATCCCATGACTCTTTAGTTTTGCCAAAAGTCTCTGATGAGGGACCTTGTCAAAGGCTTTCTGAAAGTCCAGATACACTATATCAACCGACTCACCTTTGTCCACCTGTTTATTCACACCTTCAAAAAAACATAACAGATTAGTAAGACAAGATCTTCCTTGTCTAAAGCCATGTTGAGACCTCTCTTTTTCTCTCACTACACTCAGTCCCTTGGTGCACTTATTTCCTCTCATGGTTTTCAGTACCATCTTTATGCTGATGACTTTCAGATCTACCTTTCTGTGCCTGAAATCTCTCCAGAAATCCAGGCCCAAATCTCTGCCTGCTTATCTGACATTGCTGCCTGGATGTCTCACTTCTGTCTGAAACTGAACATGGCCAAAACTCAGCTCCATATCTTTCCCCCTAAACCCACCTCTCCCCTTCCTCTCTTCTCTGTTTCTGTGGATAATACTACACTCCCCCGTATTTCCTCAGCTTGCAACTTTGGGGTCATCTGTAACAGGTGTTCTCCGGAGACAGTAAGAATCTGTTCTCATATATGGGTGACGTCGGTCAGAACCCTCGCAGAAGCATCTCCCCAGCTTTCAAAGAAAGCCTTTGGGAGATGCCACCATACATGTGTGGTCCCCTTTCCGTACAAGGGTGCGATCTTGCTCAATCAGATGACATAGGTAAAAGACAGCAAAAATAAAAGATGGTAAATGAGCAACTCCAAGGGGAGGAGGGAGGGTTGGGAGGACTGATTCCTGCTATCCCAGGAGAACACCTGTTACAGATGAGTAACTACGCTTTCTCCGGGAACAAGCAGGAAGTCAGTCCTCACATATGGGGCTCCCCAGTTACAAGCTACCAAAGGTCCATAGCGAAAAAATACGGTCTCCCTCAAGGGGAGTCGCAAGCAGCAGCAATTGAGTTTGAGTCTGCAGACTACAGTAGGACCCCTGTGTCCGATGAAAACCAGCATGCCGGTAGTCTGAACACAGAAAGGTCGGAGGGTAGGAGTTGCCTAAACCCCAAAAAGATTATGGAGCAGAGCCTGGTCAAAGGCACTGTCCCGTCAGGACTCTTTTTCCAGGCAGTAATGGGCTGCGAAGGTATGGACTGAAGACCAGGTGGCGGCCCCAGAAGATGTCCATCACTGGGATGGAGCGCACATTTGCCACCAAGACCGCCATGGCCCTGACACGGCGCGCCGTGACTTGGCATTCCAGCGGGAGCCCCACCTGCTCATAGGCGAGGGCAATACAGTCTACCACCCAGGTGGACAGCATATGCTACGTCACCACTTCCCCCAGTTTACTGGGGTCATAGGAGATGAAAAGCTGAGCGGCTTTACGGTAACCCTGAGTGCGTTGGAGATAGGACAAAGCCCTCTTACAGTCCAAAGTGTGAAGGACCATCTCACCCCTATTGGAGAGAGGTGTCAGAAAGAAAGCATAATTACTCATGCGTAACAGGTGTTTTCCAGGGACAGCAGGAATCAGTTCTCACTTATGGGTGATGTCGGCACTGACAGAGCCCACGCGGAGCAATTCCCAAACTTTCAAAGAAAGTCTTCGGGATTGCTGCCACGCATGTGTGGTCCTCTTCCCGCCCAAAGGTGCCATCTTGCTCAGTCAAGTCCCAGAGCCAGAGCCAGAGCCCTACTAAGCAGATGGTAAGGGAAGGACAAAAAAATTGCAACTCTTCATGGGATGTGGGACAGTAGTGAGGACTGATCCCCGCTGTCCCTGAAGAACACCTGTTACAGGTGAGTAACTATGCTTTCTCCAGGAACAAGCAGGAAGTCAGTCCTTACTTATGGGACTCCCCAGCTACAGGCTACCAAACCTGTAAGCCAAAAACGCCTCTGCAAGGCTGTAAGCAGAAGCCGATGTCCGAAGAAAGCCCGAGACCTCAGGCCTTCAGGGCAAGCTCTTGGTAGAGGCAGAAGGGTCAGAGGGCAGGAGTTGCTTATACCCCAAACAAACTACAGAGTACAGCCTGGCCAAAGGCGCTCTCCAGGCGGGACCCTCTCCAGACAGTAGTGTGAAGCGAAGGTATGCTGAAGACCAGATCGCAACCCGGCCGATGTCTGTCAGAGGCTCTGAGTGCAGCAGTGCCACAGACGCAGCCTAGGTGCGCGGTGACCTGACGATCTAGTGGGGCGCCCGCCTTTGCTTGGGCACCCAGATGGAGAGGGTGCGCTTCGTGACTGCCAGCCCCAGGCGGTTGAAGTTGTAGGCGATAAAGAGCCGGTCGAACCTGCGATGACCTTGGGTGTGCTGCAGGTAGAAGGCGAGAGCCCTCTTGCAGTCGAGTGTATGTAGGACCTCCGATGCCCGGTCGGCGTGAGGTCTCGGGAAGAAAGTTGGAAAGACCACTTCCTGATTGAGGTGGAAATCAGAAATAACCTTCGATAGGAACTTGGGGTGGGTGTGAAGGACCACTCTTTTCCTCTAAAACCTGGTTTAGGGGGCCTCGGCCATGAGGGCTTGAAGTTCGCCGACTCGCAGCGCCGAGGTCAGTGCCACCAGGAAAATCACCTTCCAGGAGAGATGTCGGAGCGAGCATGTTGCCATCGGCTCTACAGGCAGCCACGTCAACTGCATGAACACGATGTTCAGGTCCCATTCCGCGGGGGGAGGCCAAATGGGGGGTTTGGAAAGCAGCAGGCCCCGCATGAAGTGGGAGTCCAGAGGCTGAACCGAGAGGGGTTTGCCCTCGATAGGCAAGTGGTTGGCCAAAATGGCACTCAGGTGAACCCTGACAGAGTTGGACTTCAGTCCCACCTGTGAAAGGTGGAGAAGGTACTGGAGAACCCAACGGGTGGAGCAGGAGAATGGGTCGATCTGGAGCTCGGAGCACCAGATCGGAAACCGCCGCCACTTCAGGGCATAGGCCTGCCTCGTCAAATCCTTCCTTGATGCCAGGAGGACGTCCTCGATCTCCATTGGAAGGTACAGTGAGGCTAAAGAGACCCGTTCAGCCGCCAGGCTGTTAGGGATAGCGAGACCAAGTTCGGGTGAAGCACCCGCCCGTTCTCCTGCGTCAGCAAACCGGGGGAACTGTCCGATGAGAGCTGGAGTAGAAGCAGGAACCAAGATTGTCAAGGCCACGAAGGAGCCACGAGAATCACCGAGGCTCGGTCACACTGGATCTTGTGGAGGGTCCTCGCCAGGAGAGGAGTGGAAGGGAATAAAACAGAAGCCTGGAGGTCCAGTTCAGGAGGAATGCATCCGGGGCCACCCTGCTCAGGTGTAGTCTCGGCCCGCAGAAGCGAGGGAGCTGTGCATTTGCTGGGCTGGCGAACAGGTCCATGGACAGATTACCACAGTGGTGGAACAGGTGGAGAATCACCTCCAGACTCAGGCGCCACTTGTGCGGGCAGAGAAGCCTGCTGAGCTTGTTTGTGAGGACACTGTCTTGGCCCAGGAGGTAGGCAGCTCTTAGGGTCATGCTCCGGCGCACTGCGAAGGAGCAGAGGAGGTCTGTCTCCTGACAAAGGAGGTGGGAGACCGTGCCTCCCCTCCTTGTTGATGAAGAAAATTGCTACTCTGTTGTCGGTCTGCAGGAGCACCGACCTGCCCTTCAGGTGGTACTCGAAGACCTTCAGGGCCAACCGGACCGCTCGAAGCTCGAGCAAGTTGATCTGCTGTCGACAGTCCTCAGGTGACCATGGCCCCTAGGTGCAGAGGTGGCCACAGTGGGCTCCCCAGCCCAGCAGTGAGGCATCTGTCATCACAATGAGTTTCTGTGGACGAGTCTGGAAGGGTATACCCTGAAGTAGGATATGGGGGTCCTGCCACCAGACTAGGGACTCAACTAGGCTGCGAGACACCCGGAGGGGGTCCCGAAGGTGGCCCGAGGCCAGGGCCCACTGTGCCCAGAGGCACCATTAGGCTGCTCACATATGCATGCGAGCATGGGGAACGACATGTACAGTTGAGGCCATGTACCTCAAGAGGCGCAGCATGGCCCGCACCGAGACTATGGGCCGGCCTTGGTCCTCAGCCGCCAGAGTGCGAAGCCAGAGCGCGAAGCCAATCCGCTCGCGCTCAAGGGAGAAAGGCGGTCACACATTCTGTGTTGAGAAGAGCGCCAATGAACTCCAGGGTCTGCACTGGTGTGAGGTGAGATTTGGAGTAGTTGAAACCAAGGCGCTCGAGGAGGACGACCGTGTGCGACACCGAGAGATGAGTCTCTTCCGCCGAGGTGCCCGAAACGAGCCAATCATCTAGGTAAGGGTAGACGGGTATGCCCTGCAGCCGGAGGTGGTCCGCAGCTGTTGACAGGCACTTGGTGAAGACTCGCAGAGCAGACGCGAGCCCGAAGGGGAGCACTCTGTATTGGAAGTGCTCTCCCTGCACCCTGAAATGCAGGTACTTACTGTGCTTGGGGTGGACAGGAATGTGGGCATTAAGCGTCTCTGAGATCCAAGGAGCATAGCCAATTGCCCTGTCGGAGGTAGGGCAGCAGGACACCAAGGGATAGCGTTTTGGACTTCTCCCGCACCAGAAACTTGTTCAGGTTCCTGAGGTTGACGATGGGGCGCAGGCGGGTCCTCTTCGGAATGAGAAAGCACCAGGAATAAAATCCCTGACCCTGGAGGTGCGGTGGAACTCTTTTGACCGCCTGTTGATCAAGGAGATTGTTCAGCTCTTGCTGCAAGCAAGCCTGGTGCGAGGGAAGCCGAGTAGGCTCTGCCGGAGAGAAGGGAGGAGGGAGTCTGTCTAGACGAAGATGATACCTGTCCTGGATCACCTGTAAGACCCAGGTGTCCAATGTAATAGCTGCCCATTCGGGGGCAAAAAGAGACAGGTGTCCTCCCATGAGCGGAAGCATCCCTAGAGAGTGAGAGGCAATGCTTTCAGCGTCAAAACCCCGGAGCTGGCTGGGGTAGTGCCGGTGTCTGGGTTTTGGGCCCCTTGAGTTTCCAGTGACCCTGGGCACCCCCTTTGCCTTGAGCACCAGTCGTTGGTGCAGGGGTAGGCGGGTATGGTGGGTATCACCCATAGGGGAGCCCTTTCCTCTGAAAGAAAGGCTTTTTGGTGTGCTGCTTCTTCCATAGAAGCGAGGAGGTTCTGCGAGAGAGACGGTTGCAAATTTCAAACTATGTCTCGATCTCGGCTGCTTTATCCTCCATGGGCTTACCGAACAGCTGTTTGCCGAGGCAGGGGACGTCCAGGAGCTTCTCCTGAACCCACTGCTTTAGGTCTGAAGACTGGAGCCACGCCTGGCATCGGGCTCCGATGGCAGCCCCCACTACATGTGCGGAAGACTTGAACCTGTCATACGTGGAGCGGGAAAGGTATTTCAAGCAGTCTGTGACCGACCTCTGGAGGGTCTGGAACCTGAGGAGGTGCTCCCTACTCAGGCCCACAGAAAAACCACAGAGCTCCTTGGCGAGGTCGCAAAGCAACATGGTACACCTGGATACACAATTGGTACACCTGGATGCGGCACGCCAGCATGGATCCCTGATAAGCCTTGTGCCCGAGGGCGTTGAGGGCACGGGATTCCCTACCAGGCAGGACCGAAGAGTGCGACTTCGGGCTCTTCTGTTTCCACATCACGGATTCGACTACCATGGAGGTGTGAGGAAGTTGGGTCTTCCGAAACCCTGGGCCGTGCTGGACCCTATACATCCCATCAAGTCTTCTACTGACAATAGTGATCAAGACGGGTGCTTCCCACATGCATAGCCTGTTGCCACGCATAGAATGGAGGGAACAGGCAGGACAGTATGGTATGATGAGTGATGTGAGATACATCAGGGCCCTGTGATGTAAGACTTTGCAAGTGAGAAGAAATATTTTGTAATAAATGCAAAACTTAACAGACAGCCAATGATGCATGCATGATCGTATTTGCAGATCTGTGTGAGCATGTGAATGGCAGTATTGTGCACCAATTGGAGTCTCTTAATTCCTAGGGAGGACAAACCAGCAAGAGCAGAATTGCAGTAATCTAGACTGGATGATGGTAAACTGTGCTGATGATTCTAGAAAAGGTTGGATTGTCCAGAAATGGTACAGGGAATTAAATGAGGACTTGACTACTTGATCGATATGGTGTTGAAAAGATAGATCAGAGTCCAGAAAGACACCTAAGTATCTGATGGAAGAGATGAGGGCAATTGGGAAGCTCTGGATTTCTGAGGCTATGTCAGGAGCAGGAGCACCCCCTGTAATCCACATGGCTGTGGATTTTTTGGGATTTAACTGTAGGCAGTTGACATTTAGCCAGTCTGAGATCAGGTTTAGATAATTTTATTTTATTTATTTAACAGATTTTTTTTATACCGCTTTATCATTTCAGTCAAAGCGGTTTACATTGTAACTTAAACTTGGTAATGTACATTAAACAGGGACATTGATAACTTGGATTTTTCTGAGACAATGAAGAGTTAAATGCTTTAACCATTAGGCTTCGCCTCCATGCCTGATTAATGGTAGTAAGGTTAAGGGTGACACTATCAATGACTGAGACAAGAAGGATGTCATCTGCGTCCCCCGTGCTCTCTATCAGGATGAGTAATGAACTCAGGAATACATTAAAAAGTATGAAGGCAAGAACAGAGCCCTGAGGAACCCTACACTGATGGGGATGTGATTGAGAACTACCATGGATCTGTAATAGAGAAAGAATGACCTGACAGAAAGGACGGAAACCATTGGTGCACCTTTCCTAAGATACCAGTTGAATGAAGGTGTGAGAGCAGGAGATAGTGGCTAACCAGATCAAAGGTACACAAGAGGTCGAGGGACACCACTAGAGCCAGATTACCTGAGTCCAGAACACTGTACATATCACTTAAGAGAGCCACGTCAATGATCTCGGTGCTGTGGTCTACCCGGAAGCCTGATTTCCATGAATGCAGTGTATCTGCATATTCAACATGGCTACAGAGCTGTTGGAATCTGATCCGTTCTGCAAGTTTTGCAAGAAATAGAGGATTAGAAATGGGCCAGTAATTAGTAGGGTTGGGCTTTTTTTTTAGCACATGCCTTATGATGGCATGCTTCCAAGGAGCAGGAACATAGCCAGCCATAAAATTGCTACTGAGGATCATGCATGCAATGGGAAGGAGGCCCCCCGACTCACGGAGATCAAATTGGATCAGAAACATAAATGGTTTTCACATAGATTAGAAGGCTTTCAGTAGCATGCAGACTGTCACTTGCGTAAAGTGTGATCAGGCACAAATTGAAACTGCAGGAGGGGTGTTGTGATGATGGAGGTGAGAGTGAATCTGGGACAGGCAGCAGGGTACAATATTTCTCCACCTTGTCCTCAAAATGTCTGGCCAACACATCCAGAGGCAGGGTGGCTATATTTTCTGGGAAGAAGTAAAAAATCAGGCGCAGATTGGGTTTGCACAGTTGGTTGGGGTTTAGGAGCCTGTGGCTTCTTCTGTTGCTTAGGAGGCTGCTGCCTCCTCTGGGTACCCTGAGGTTGATATTGAGAAGCTGGGGGGGTAAGAAGGGTAAAATTTCTCCTTCTTACCATAGAAAGGCTTCTTTGCCGCTGTTTTCTTGGCAGGGTTGGCCATAGCTTTGGAAAGCCTAGTGAGGGTAGTATTCTCAGACTCTAACTGAGAGGCCTTATCTTGCCAATCCTTTCCAAACAGGTTCTCACCAGTATAGGGAATATTACCCAGCTTATCTTGAACCCACTGTTCAAGGTCTGATGCCTGGAGTCATGCAATCCTACTTGCACCTAAACAGATAGAAGTTGCTCTGCTAGTCCATTCAAAACAGTCAAAGGTTGCCCTGTTGACAAATTTGGAAACATTTTGGGCATGTTTGACTAATGTAAGGTAGGCTGCCATCCTATCATCAGGGAGAAGAGGCGACATCGATTCCAGATCCCTAGTTACCCTCCTAAGGAACATAGCTATGTAGAGTATGTATGAACTTATCCAGGCTGAGAGCATGGAAGCCTGAAAACACTGACGCCCAAAGGCCTCGAGGGCTCTCGATTCTCTGCCCTGGGTATTGGAGGAGTGTGTCTTAGAACTTTTAATTCAATGCATAGCTGATTCCACTACCATTGAGTGGTGGGGAATCTGCATTTTCTGGAATTCGGGGCTTTCCGGTACTCAATACATGGTATTGAGTCGTCGAGTATGGGGAGAAATGGTGAGGGACGTTTCCCACATCCGGAGCATGAGATCTTGGAGTATTGAGTGAATAGGCAGAGTAGTCACCTCTTTAGGAGCTGTAGGGTATTGGAGAATGTCCATTCGTCTGCTCTGGGTTCTTTCTCCGATGTAGGAGTAATGGATAGCCCCCTTGCCATATCCTTGATAAACTCTTGGAAAAACGTATCTTTGGGAGGAGACATGTGCCATTGCGGCAACAGTAAGGGTTCCTCTGGAAGACTTCACATCTCTCGGGTACCGACTGATTCATCATCCGAAGAATCTGAATTGGTAGAATCAAAGTATCAATGGGAGCGATGCTCCTGCTCTTGCAAGGTCTGGTACCGATTGAGATTGGTATCAGTTCGAGAGACTTGTCGAACCGGTCCCTCGTAACTGGGAATGGACATGAGAGCCGGTATGGGAAGAAGCATGCCAAGCGGCATGAAACCCGATGCAGACTGCATGGGCATCATTGACGGTACTGACGATAATGCTGATAATAACCTGACTGGTACTGATGCTGCTAACAGAGCCGCTAGATTCCGCTCAATGGCCAGCATACGCTGATCCATAGAGCTTGCTGATGCCTGGGTATCAATACCGGAAGCATGGGCTACTATTCCAGAGCATGGCACCAGGAGCTCTCTTGAGGTGGGGGCCTCGGGAGAATCCTGGACCCTTTTGCAGCTTTGGAGGGGAGGTCCTCCCGCCGGGATAGTTTGGCCAGTTGATCCAACACTCGAGGTGTCTCTATGTTTAGATAAAGATCTATCCTTGTGAGGATGGCCGGTCTTGTGTTTCGATACCTGAGATCCACATGAGGAAGACGATGCCCTCGATGACATCGAAGCGAGTGAAACCGCATCTGAACAAAATGGGAGCAGAGTTTTGCAACCCGATTCTGTAGTCCTCTCTTTGTCATCTTCTTGCATAGGGGACATTCAGATGGCTGGTGATCTGGGCAGAGGCATTTAAGACATCAGTCATGGGTATCAGTAGCAGAGATAGTGCTATCACACTTGGAACACTTCTTAAAATCACTGGTTGGTTTTTCCATTGTCTCAGTAGACTGGACGGAAGACCTAGGCCTAAGATGGCGTCAATGCAACTGAAAGAACTAAAATTCTTCTTTTTTGTTTTGTTTTTTAGAAAGAAAGAAATAGAATCAAAGATATCAGTTCCAGCATCAAAGGGAAGGCAGACGCAACCACAAAAAAAGGAAGAAGAAGAAATTTTCTGTGGTGACAGGATTTGCTTCCTGCTGGCTCCGCAGAAAATGAAGAACTGAGGTGGGAGAGTCACAAAGGTGGGAAGGCATCAGTGCAGGCACAATAGGATGCTCCCAAAGTCTTTCCTATTGGATGCTGGGGAGTGCTCCCACGCAGGCTCTATCGGTATCGACGTCACCCATATGTGAAAACTACATTCCTGCTTGTTCCTGGAGATTGAACAGACTGCAAGAGGTGGTTAAGGTAATTCCAAAGATATATTTGATTAGAAAGCGCAGTTACTCACCTGTAACAGGTGTTCTCCAGGGACAGCAGGAATCAGTTCTCACATATGGGTGACATTGGCACCGACGGAGCCCTCATGCGGAGCAATTCCATAGCTTTCAAAGAAAGCCTTTAGGATTGCATTGCGCATGCGCGATCCCCTTCCCGCCTAAGGGTGCCATCTTGCTCAGACAAATGAAATAGCTAAAAAGACGGCAAAATTAATAAAAATCAATAGTAGGACTGCAGCTCCATGGGGGGAGGAGGGAGGATTCCTGCTGTCCCTGGAGAACACCTGTTACAGGTGAGTAACTACGCTTTCTCCAGGAACAAGCAGAAAGTCAGAACTCACATATGGGACTCCCTAGCTATAGGCTACCGAGAACCCCTAGCTGAAAAATGGCTCTCTCTAGAAGAGCCACAGCAGCTGTGAAAGGAATTCAGCGGAGGCGCCACACCCCCGGTAGCCTGACACCAGAGGGCCAGAGGGTAGGAGTTGCCTAAACCTCAAATAAGTTACGGAGTATCGCCTGGCCGAAAGCACTGTCCCATCGGGACTCTCCATCCAATCAGTAATGGGCTGCAAAGGTCTGGCTTGAAGACCAGGTTGCGGCCCGGTTGATGTCTGCCAGTGGAACAGAGTGGAAGTGAGCCACTGATGCGGCCTTAGCCATGACAGGGTGGGCCGTGACTTGACCCTGCAACGGGAGGTCGGCCGCCCTGTACGCCCAGGCAATGCAGTCTGCCACCCAGGTTGACAACGTGCGCTTGGAGACAGGTAGCCCAAGTTTACTGGCGTCATAAGAGACGAAGAGCTGGGTAGCCCTTCGATGTCCCCGCGTACGTTCCAGGTAGAAGGCTAGTGCCCTCTTACAATCAAGGGTATGCAGCACCGCCTCTGCCCGGCTGGCATGCGGTCTCGGAAAGAATGTCGGAAGAGCCACCTCTTGGTTGAGGTGGAATGGAGAGACCACTTTTGGAAGAAACTCGGGATGGGTGCGCAGGACCACCCTGTTCCTATAAAACCGTGTGTACGGTCTTTGTGACACAAGAGCTTGTAGCTCACTCACTCGTCTGGCAGATGTGAGTGCCACCAGGAAGCACACCTTCCAGGAGAGGAAGTACAGATGGCAAGCAGAGATTGGCTCAAAAGGTGGGAGAGTAAGCTGTTGTAAGACCACATTCAAATCCCACTCGGTTGCCGGGGGACGAACCGTGAGTTTTAGTAGAAGTAGACCTCTGAGGAATCTGGACACCAAGGGGTGAACCGACAGAGGTTGTCCTTCCACTGGAGAGTGGTGTGCCAACAAAGCACTCAGATGGACCCGGACAGAGTTAGACTTGAGGCCTAATTCTGAGAGGTGAAGCAAATACTGTAATACTACTGGTACTAGACAAGAGAAAGGGTTCTCGTTGTGCTGGTTACACCATACTTCAAACCTATGCCACTTGAAGGCATAGGTTTTTCTAGTGGACTGCCTCCTTGAGACCAGTAGTACTTCTTCCACGTTCTTAGGCAGGAGGAGAGAAGCCAGCACTACCCTTTCAGCAGCCATGCCATCAGGTTGAGGGACATGAGGTTGGGGTGTAAGATAGAGCCCTGCTCCTAGGACAGGAGGTCGGACTGTGTCCTCAGAGGTAGTGGAGTTTCTACTGCCAGCTGGAGGAGAAGCGGAAACCAAGGTTGTCGTAGCCATCTGAGGGCTACCAGGATGACCAAGGCCTTGTCTCGAAGGATTTTGAATAGAGTCCAAGCCACCAGTGGCGTGGGAAGAAAAGCATACAGGAGGCCTACGAACCAGGAAATCAGAAAAGCATCTGCAGCCATCCTTTGGGGGTGTGGCTGTCTGAGGCAAAAGTTGTGCAACTGATGATTCTGCGGACTGGCATAGAGATCTATGACTGGATGTCCCCAGCATGGGAAGATCTGCTTGGCTACTTCCGGATTCAGTTGCCACTCGTGAGGTTGGAGAATTCTGCTTAGCTTGTCCGCTAGGTAGTTCTCCTGACCCAGCAGGAAAACTGCTTTGAGAGACATACCTTGTCGGATTGCAAAGGAACAGAGGTCCAGTGTTTCCTGACACAGGATGCGGGACCCTGTCCCTCCCTGCTTGTTCACGTAGAACATAGACACCTGGTTGTCTGTTTGTACTAGGACAGACTGATGTGAGAGAACATGAGAGAAGGTCTGAAGAGCCAGGCGTATCACCCGGAGCTCTAAGAGGCTGATTTGTTGCGTCTTCTCTTGAAGAGACCAGAACCCTTGCGTGCATAGTCCTGGCAATGGGCTCCCCAGCCCAGCAGGGCTGCATATGTCGTCAGCACTCTCGTGTACGAGGGAGGCTGGAAAGGCACTCCCTCGAGCAGATTGGATGGCTGAAGCCACCAGGTCAACGATTTCAGTAGTCATTTGGACACTCTGATCCTGTCTTGGAGTCTTCCTGTGGCTTGTGTCCACTGATCTATGAGGCACCACTGAGCTGTCCTCATGTGGAGACGGGCATTTGGGGTCACATGAACCGTGGAGGCCATGTGTCCTAGAAGGCGTAGAAAGTACCTCACTGATATCTGAGACTTGTGGCTGATTTGGTGCACCAGCTCCCAAAGTCTCTGTGCTCTGCCCTCTGGCAAGTAAGCCTTTGCTTGAAGGGTGTCTAACCTTGCCCCTATGAACTCTAAATTTTGAGTGGGGAGCAAAGTGGACTCTGCTTGATTTATGACAAAGCCTAGATGCTGCAGCATGCTGATAGTGCAAGCTGTGGCCTGTTGGGCTTCTTGAGGCGACGGGGCCCTGATGATCCAGTCGTCCAGGTACGGGAAGACAAAAATTCCCTGGTTCCTGAGGAAAGCCGCTACTACTGCCAGACATTTGGTAAACACTCTGGGGGCAGAGGCTAGGCCGAATGGAAGTACTCTGTACTGAAAATTGTTTCCTCCCACTACAAATCTGAGATATTTTCTGTGGTCTGGATGTATGAGGATGTGCGTATAAGCATCCTTCAGGTCTAAAGAGCATAGCCAGTCTCCCTGGTGGAGGTAAGGCAGCAATATTCTAAGGGAAAGCATCTTGAACTTTTCCCCCACCAGGAACTTGTTTAAGTTTCACAGGTCGAGGATGGGCCTGAGGCCTCCTGTTCTCTTGGATATCAGGAAATACCTGGAGTAAAAGCCTTGTCCTAGCAGGCTGTGGGGCACCGGCTCCACCACCTGATCCTCTAGAAGACCGGCCAACTCCTGTAAGAGGAGGTTCCTGTGTAAAGGGGGTCTGAGAGGCTCTCCTGGAAAGTAGGAGAGAGGTAACTGTTTGAAGTGGAGCAAATAGCCCTTTTGGACTATTAGTAAGACCCAGGCATCAGTGGTGATTGCAGGCCACCTGTGGGCGTACAGTGCCAACCTTCCTCCTGTGCAAGGCCTCACCCCTGGCTGGAGAGAGACTATGCTGCGACAGTCAAAAACCCCCTACTGGCTGGGAAGGAACCGGTGCCTGGGGCTTGGGAGTCTTCTGCTTACGCGGGCCGTGCCCCTGTCCCTTGGCCTGCTGCCCCTGCTGGGGAGCTGGGGAGGCTTGGTGAGTGGGGTAGTTGTGGTAAGCAGTACCCTTCTTCGGGAAAAAGGACTTTTTACCCGGGCCCTTCTTTTTGGAAGGGGCAGAAGTCTTTTTGGAGAGTCTTGTCCGGATCAAGTACTCGGTCTCGATTTCAGCAGCCTTTTCAGTCATAGGTTTGCCAAAAAGGTTGCTACCTTGGCAAGGGACATCGACCAACTTGTCCTGAACCCATGGCTCCAGGTCTGATGACATTAGCCACACCTGGCGTCAAGCACCGATGCCGGCTGCGGCTACTCGGGCCGAAACCTCAAAGCCGTCATAGGCTGCTCGAGACATAAACTTCGAGCACTCCCGAATCCCAGTGAACAAGTTCATGAAATGCTGCAAGGGTTCCTCGGAGAGGCCAGCAGAGAACCCGGCAATCTCCTTTGCCAGGTCTCGTAAGTACATGCCCATGTACAGCTGGTATGTTTGGACACGGCATGACAGCATCGAGCCCTGGTAGCACTTTCTGCCGAGGTTGTCCAGGTTCCGGGCCTCCCTGCCAGGGAGCACCGAGGAGTGCATTTTCTGGCTCTTGAGCCTGTGCATGGCCGATTCTACAACCATGGAGTTGTGCGGCAGCTGTGTCTTTTGGAACCCAGGGCTCTTTCGGACTCGATATATGGAATCGATCCGTTTGCTGAGAACCAACATCGAGGCCGGTGACTTCCAGACTCCCACATGCGGAGCATCAGCCGTTCCAACATCAGAGGAACCGGTACCGTAAGGACTTCCCGAGGGGAAAAATCATACTGGAGGGCTTTGAGCTCTTCGGCCTGAGGCTCCTCCTTGGTGTACGCCGGAAATTCCAACGCCTTGGACATGTCCCTGACGAAGTCCGAGAACCGGGTATCCTCTGGGGGGGACCTTCTCCGAGGCTCGGACCCCGGCAAGTCCGATGTGTGTCCGGGGACTCTTCATCTTCCGTTTCCCATGCCGATTCCTCCGAAGTGGAATCGATGGGCTCCGGCCATGCGGGCTTCGATCTTGACCGCCCCGACGCCAAGGGCACCGGCGTCGACGACCTCGGTCCCAAACAGGAGGTCGAGGGAGACCTTGGCTGAGGATTGACTCGAGCTCAAAGAGTCTCGAGAATCGGCTAGGCCTCCGGGGTATACTTGGATGTCGAGGTCCCAGTGGTCGGGGCAGATGGACCGGTGAGACCGGCCATCAATGCCCGCTGCTGCTCCATGATAGCAGACATGCTGCGCTCCAAGGCCGTCATCCTGAGACCGAGCACAGAAGACTCCGCAGCCTCTGGCTAGGGTCCCAGAGCCGTCGGGTCCGATGCCGGTTCTCCTGGAGGAGAGTCAACGAGGACAACAGCAATTACCTTCCTCAGCGTCTCTGGCTCCGTGCGAGATACTTTTGCAGGGTGCTCTGGCTCAGAGGACCTGGGGCGGCGGTCAGGACTCCACGATCTGGTCCGCGAGAGCCCAGGCTCATCGGAGGCATCCAATGACGACATCCTCGCAGGTTTCTTCTTCCTCCGGTATTCACGCGAGGGAGACCCCCTGTTCAGAAGACCCACGACGATGCTCAGAATCAGACAGCTCCCGAGACGTCAAGGCTTCTGACGAGGTCCAGACCCGGGTGGATTCGGACTCTGAGAAAATCCTTTCATGCTGCTGCTGCTGCCTACTTCTAAGTGCCTTAGAGGACATTTTGCTGCATGGGCCATAGGCCTTTGGGTCATAGCCGGCCCCGAGGCAGCGGAAACAGCAGTCATGTGTGTCGATGAGAGACATTAATTTTTTACACCGATCACACTTTTTAAACCCGCTGGCAGCCATCAGGGGAAAAAGGGCCCCTGCAAGGTCGAAAGACCGGGCTGCCAGTGAAAAAGAAAAAAAGCGTGAATGCTAGTCACGAAGGACAAAAACTAAAATAAGACTGGACTCGATACTGGTGTACCGAATCCGAGGCGGGAAGGGGAACCGGCGTCGAACCAGGCCGAAGAAAAAAAATCTTCTGGAGTTTTGACGCACTTTTTCCACGAGGGAAGTTGGACTACGTCCGTTGGGCTCTGCAGAAAAAGGGAGACTGAGCAAGATGACACCCTTGGGCGGGAAGGTGATCGCGCATGCGCAATGCAATCCCAAAGGCTTTCTTTGAAAGCTGGGGAATTGCTCCGCATGAGGGATCCGTCGGCGCCGACGTCACCCATATGTGAGGACTGACTTCCTGCTTGTTCCTGGAAAATATATGTATTTGCTGAATATGTCAGGTCAGGTTTTGGAAAAGTGATTCCCTGATGCAGATGGATGTATCAAAATGCATGCCAACAATATGTTGTAGGAGAAACAGTAACAGCATACATCAATAACAGAGTATGAAAGCTAAGTATTATAAATCCCTTAGCTCTTTCATTCCCTAATAGTGGATAACTGAAAATAATATAAAGGAGAGAATTTTGATATGAACACTGAATGGGTGAAAAAGTAAAAAGCACAGTTATTCAGCGTTAGGCTAATGGGTTATATGCCACTAAGCCTAACGCTGAATGTGTGCTTGTCCGACAAAAAATAAGGGCCGATTTTCAACTGGGCGGTGCTAAGCAAGAGAATATACTAAAGAACCCACATACTAGGAAAGCTAAAAATAATAGACATTATTATAGACATACATACACCAATAATAGATCTTAGTGCTCATATTTCAATTCCAAATTTACTCTTAATATTTAATATTTATAGGAGACCTCACAAGAGTTTACCATTTGGAAGTCCCAGATACTTCCTTATTTTTGTGAGCAAATAAAATCAGTTTATAATGTTCAATCCACCAACTGATTTATTTTAAAAAGCTTCTTTCAAAATATTAACTACACTTACCTGAAAAGACGTTTCTTCTCTCTTTTCTCATCTGATAGTCGGGTATCTCCATTTCAAAACTATTCTGCATCAGGGATATGCTCTCATTCATTCCCACTCTTCTAAAGCAATCAACATGTTCGTCCCCTCTCCTCTGGGGCAGTTATATCTAGAAAGAAAGTGGTGCCAGTGTTTTCCTTATTTGTGATCAGCTGATTCTACCAACCAATAAGCGTGTAAAAATCACCAAATTAATCTTAATTGTAATTATTCAATATAATGATCCATTCCAAAAAAAAATATATATATATATAATCCATCTGTAAAGGAAAAAGGAAGAATCATTTCAAGATATAGAAATCAATTTATAAGTCTAATTGTGACTCAATATTTGTGGCCTATCTAATTAAATATCCTTGTGACTAGAGAAATGAGCAGAAAAGTAAAATTCTGACAGAAAATACTGGTTTACTACACCAAACTATTTTTTTTTCTCCATCAAAAGTGAATTCAGGTTTTCCTAAAGCAGGTTTTCATGCTGATTCTAAATCTGTAATTAGTTTTTCTCTAGTGCATAGGGCTTTTCTCTAACACGTAGGATTTTAGAGATATCATCCATAGACGTTTCTGTAAAATGATGCATATTGTAAACATTGAAAAAGTCACATGCTAATAACTATATTTGGCATGTCTGCATATAAGAAATACACTAAAAGTGTTTTACAGAAGACCTTTTGCTGTGATGTTTGTCAGGATTGTCATGATACAACATCCAGCAGTAAACTGCCAGTATGCTCTCATCCCAGAATCTTTGGTAACGTTTTTCTATGGCGTGAAGGTCTTGGTGAAACCTCTCACCCTGTTCACCAAAGTCTGGTGAAAAAAGTGAGGATGTGAGTGCATGAAATGCATTTTTAATGACATGCGGCAACCAATTTTCGATATATGTCAAGTAACCTCTGTACTCCATCAACATAATCTGGTGATCTGTGATTACCCAGAAAGTTTTCACAGATCCACTTAAAAGCTTGCCATTCTTCAAGTTACAAAGTATCCAGGCATTTTTCAAATTCTTCATCCTCCATCACCTGTCTTGTTTGTGGCTCCACAAAAAAGCCTTTTTTCAATTTTGCAGCAATGATTTTTGGAAGTTTAGAAACAAGATACTGAAATTCTTTTGAATTTGTTAGAACCATTCTTTTCACTAATTTTTCATTAAGCCCAGTTTTATATGCAAAGGAGGAAGTAAAATGGAGCAGAAATGAAGCAACTGTGTATTGTCCAGGCTGGCAAATAGGTCCATCACTGAGATGCCCCAGAGCCGGAACAGCCTTGAAGCCACTGCTGGGTCCAGGTGCCACTCATGCGGCTGGAGTACTCTGCTCAGCTTGTCCGCCAAGATATTGCCCTGGCCCAGGAGGTAGATTGCTCTCAGGAGCATCCCGCTGCATGTGGCATAAAAGCAGGCGGCTACTACCTCCTGGCAGAGGGGGTACGACCCTGTTCCCCCCTTTTTGTTCATGGAGAACATTGCAAACTGATCGTCAGTCTGGATCAGCACCGCGTAGTGCTGTAGCTGGTGGTGGAAGGCCTTGAGGACCAGGAATATAGCCCGATTTCCAGCAGGTTTATCTGCACTTCGGATTCCCTCTGGGACCAGCTTGTGTCTGGAGGCTGTCACAATTCGCTCCCCAGCCCATTAGAGAGGCATCCGTGGTGAGGACTTTCTGGTGGCTGGGTGCCTGGAAGGGCATCCCAACCTGAGGGTGACCTGGATTCTGCCACCATCTGAGGGAGCCCGCCAGCAGGCGGGTCTGTGCACCCTGTCTTTGAGCCTGCCTGTAGTTTAGGTCCTCTGAAAGTGGAGGCACCACTGGGCTGCTCTCATGTGTAGACGGGCATCTGGGGTCATGTGGACCGTGAAGGCCATGTGTCGCAGCAGGCAGAGGAGAAGCCAGGTGGGTAGTGCCCTGTGCTGTTGTACCTCTGCGGCTAGTTCCCTGAGGCGTGCTGATCGCTCCTGAGGGAGGAAGGCTTTTGCCTGAAAAGTATCCAGCTGCGCCTCTATGAACTCTAGGCTCTGAGTGGAAGTGAGGTGGGACTTGGGGTAGTTTATGACAAACCCCAGGTGCTGCAGGGCGTTTATAGTGTGTCTGGTGTCACATTGTGTCTCTGCATTTGTGGCCCCCTTTATGAGCCAGTCGTCCAGGTAGGGGAAAATGAAGGCCCCTTGAAGCCTGAGGTAGGCTGCGACGAGGCTAGCCTGAAGGGCAATACCCTGTATTGGTAGTGTTGTCTCTTCACCACAAATCGGAGATATTTTCTGTGGCTGGGGTGGATTAAGAACATAAGATATGCCATACTGGGTCAGACCAAGGTCCATCAAGCCCAGTATCCTGTTTCCAACAGTGGCCAATCTAGGTCATACGTACCTAGCAGTTTCCCCAAAAGACACAAGTTCCACAATGCTTGTACTGGGTCAAGCATTGATATCCTGGGTCCCTTCTTAATAATGGTTTATGGACTTTTCCTCCAGGAACTTGTCCTAACCTTTTTTAAACCCAGCTACACTAACAGCCTTTACTACATCCTCCGGTAACAAATTCCAGAGTTTGATTACACGTTGAGTGAAAAAATATTTTCTTTTATTAGTCTTAAATAGTTTACCCTGTAGCTTCATTGCATGTCCCCTAGTCTTTTTATATTCTGATAACGTAAACAAGCGATCTACGTTTACCCGTTCCACTCCGTTCATTAATTTATCATATTTCCCCTCAGCCGTCTCTTTTCCAGGTTAAAGAGCCCTAACCTTTTTAGCCTTTCTTCATAGGAGTATCCTTCCATCCCCTTTACCATTTTGGTGGCTCTTCTCTGAACCTTTTCTGATATTGCTATATCCTTTTTAAGATACGGCGACCAGAATTGCACACAATATTCAAGGTGCGGTCTCACCATGGAACGATATAGAGGCATTATATCATCTTTTGTTTTATTTTCCATTCCTTTCCTTATGATACCTAGCATTCTATTTGCTCTCTTGGCCACCGCTGCACACTGGGCCGAGAGTTTTAACATGTTATCCACAATGACGCCTAAATCTTTTTCCTGGGTGGTGGTTCCTAATGTGGAACCTTGCATCGTGTAACCATAGTTTGGGTTGTTCTTCCCTAGGTGCATAACTTTGTACTTGTCCACATTAAATTTCATCTGCCATTTTGATGCCCAGTCTTCCAATTTATCAAGATCCTCTTGCAATTTTCAACGATCCTCTTGGGTTTTAACAACTTTAAATAGTTTTGTGTCATCTGCAAATTTGATAACCTCACTCGTTATTCCACTTTCCAGGTCATTTATGAATATGTCAAAAAGCAGCAGACCCAGCACAGATTCCTGGGGTACACCACTATTCACCTTTCTCCATTGGGAAAACTGGCCATTTAGCCCTACCCTCTGCTTTCTATCTTTTAACCAGTTCCTGATCCACAGTAATACACTGCCTCCTATCCCAAGATTAGGATGAGAGTATAAGCATTCTTTAGGTCTAAGGAGCAAAGCCAAACTCCCTGCTGGAGGAATGGCAGCAGTGTTCTAAGGGAGAGTATCTCCCTGACCAGAAACCTGTTGAGCTCTCACAGGTCCAGGATGGGCCTGAGGCCCCCTGTCCTCTTGCGGACAAGGAAGTACCTAGAGTAGAAGCTGGTGCCCCAGAGGTGTTTTGGGAATGGCTCCACTGCTTTGTCCCGAAGTAGTCCTGCTAGCTTGGTGAGGAGCAGGGTCTGGTGAAAGAGAGGCCTGGTGGGCTCTCCTGGGAAGAACTGGGGCGGTGTCTGATGTAGGTGGAGGAAGTATTCCTCCTTGACCACCTGTAATACCCAGGCATCGGTGGTGATGGCTGGCAATCTGTGGGCAAACAGGGCTAGGTACCCCCCCTGTGGGCAGCAAAAGGACCCCTGGGAGTGTGGGGGTTGTGACCAGGCTGTCAAAAACCACCCCTGGGCTGGGCCTGAGCCTGAGCCGGTATCTGGGGCTTCGAGGCTTTATGCTTTCTGGGACCATGTCCCTGGAATTTTTGTTGCTGGGCCTGCTGAGGGCCCGAAAAGGATTGGAAGTGTGGAATAGTACTGAAGCCCCCTTTCTTCCTTGGGAAGAAGGGCTTTTTCCCCAGGGTTTTCTTTTGGGGTTGCACCGAAGTCTTTTTCGAGAGCCTGGTTCTCCTCACATACTCAGTCTTTATCTTTGCTGCTTTGTCTGCCATGGGTTTCCAAAACAGGTTTTCACCTGCGCAGGGGAACATCGATCAGTTTGTCCTGTGCCCATTGTTCCAGGTCGGATGACTGCAGCCATGCTTGGCATCGTGCCCCGATGCCTGCGCCGGGTCTTGAACCTTTGTAGGGGTTCTCCATTGAGATCTGCCAAGAATTCGCCAAGCTCCTTCAACAGTTCCTTCAGGTACCTGCCGAGGTAGAGCTGTTACGAGTCTATTAGGCATGTTTGCATCAAGCCCTGAAAAGCCTTTTGGCTGGGGGTGTCGAGGGTTCAGGCCTCCCTGCTGGGTGGTACTGATGATTGTGTGTTTTGGTTATTAAGCTGGCGTATGGTTGACTCCATGACCATGGAGTTGTGGGGGAGTTGGGCTTTTTGGAACCCAGGGCTCCGGTGTACCTGGTACATGGCGTTGAGGCACCTGCTGACAATTGGTACCAATGCCGTGTTTCCCACATTCGGAGGAGGAGGCGGTCAAGGATCAGGGGCACTGGGACTGTAAGGATTTCCTTCTGAAGTGCCTCATATTGGAGTATCTCCAATTCCTTGGTTTGCGGGTCCTCCTCAGCCACTGTTTTGATCATGAGAGCCTTGGCCATATTCCTCACAAAATCGAGGTACGCAACATCCTCAGGTGGGGAGCAGCTTCAAGTTGCTGGGGGAGATGGGTCCAAGCACATGTCACTGTGTCACCTTGTGTCCAGGGACTCTTCGTCCTCAGTCTCCCATTTGGACTCGAAATCAGAGTACGAATCTGACACTGCATGATCACCTCAGTCGAGGACCACTCTCCGTGATGCAGGACCTCCGGAGGATCATCGGTCCAAGCCACGGGTGCTCGCTGTGGAGGACCGGTGACTTTAAGAACGGGACCGGGACCTTGATCAGGGTCAGGGGCTCTCTCAAGGCCAATGGCACTCGAGGACCGGCTCAACATTCGTGGAAACCCTTGATGTCGAGGGTCCCAACGTCGGGGCAGATGAATCGGATGAACTGGACATAAATGCCTGCTACATGGCCACTAGGGCAGATATACTGCTCTCTAGGGCTGCATTCTGGTCTCCATGCCAGTGCTTCACAGCCTTTGACATGGGCACCAAGGACATTGAGCCCAGCATTGGTACTGTCAAGGGGGTCCTCGTTGAGGATGGCCTTGGAGGCCCAAGGCCGGTCGGCAGGAGCTGATGACTCCTTGCGGGGCAACTTGGAGGGCTGCTCCTGCCCCAACTCCTTGGACTCACGCAGGGGCTGCGGGATCTGGGATGGGATTTCACTTTCTTTCCTGATCCATCCTCTGAGGTGGTCTTTGAGGATTTCTTCTTCTTATGCTCGCAGAACTCCAAGGCGGCTCTGGCTTCGCAGGGCACCAAGATATCGGAGGGGGCCCTGGAGTGTGGTGTTACCGGAGACTCCAGGGTGGAGTCAGACATATGGAGACTCTTTAAAGCCTTTGTGGTCACAGTTCTGCAGAGCTCGCAGTCGGAGTCGTACTCCGGGCCAAGGCACTGGAGGCAGCAGTTGGGTGAATCAGTAAGTGACAGACCTTTTCCATAACAGTCACACTTTTTAAAGCCACGTGAGGCTATTGGAAAAAGGGGGCGCCTCCAAGGCCTTCAACTAGAAAAAGGCATGAACACTGGTAGAGGTGGACCAAGATCAAAAACGTGGAAAATTGATAGACGAACCCGAAGAACGATGCTGAGGCGAGCTGGCTCGGGAAGGAACCAGTATGCAAACCGGACACAATTTAACTATAATAAAATCAAACTTTTTCCAGGGAAAAAAGAACAATGTCTGAAGGGCTCCATGGAAAAAAGGAGATTGAAGCAAGATGGCGCCCTTGGGCAGGAAGTGGACCATGCATGTGTGGTGCATCTCCTGAAAGCTGGGGATATGCTTGTGCGCAGACTCAGTCGGTGCCATCATCCATATGTGAGGATTGATTTCCTACTTGTTCCTGGAGAACATTGTTTTGAAATAAGTTCTTTTCCTTCAACCTTGAAGCAAGGAGTTCCGCTTTATCTTTGGAGAGTGTCAAGTCTTCTATAAGATCACTAAGCTCTTCTTGACGCAATGCCTCTGGGTTGCTATTGCTTTCATCTAGCACGTAGTCTGCATCTTCTATCTTTAGGTTGGCCACCACTTGCACCTTCATCTAATTCCGTTTCATATGGTACAGAAGACCTCCCGTCCTGTGGAGGAACTGGAACAGAAAAACCTGTGATATTAACCAAATAAAAATAGCAGTCACCATGATAGTTTCTCGGCTCCTTCCATATCATCAGTGTAGCAAATGGTATCACTGTTTTTCTACGTCAAATAGCTGTGCAAGAGCTAGACAAAATACAACCAATATAAGCTCTTATGGTCCAATACAAACAAATACAACAAAACTCCAAACCGAGTCACAATTCTAACTCAGGCAGCGTGACCTCAGGATAGCTCGTATCTTACACGTAGTGAGAATATCACTGTAAAGAGCAGATGACGCTCACATCATTGGTCACCAAAGCCTTACACATTCACAACTACATTCTCTACACACACTCATAAACCTAAGCCAAACCACATACCGCTGGGACAAAACTCCTTATTCAATTCCACAAACATACACTTACACACATAACCAAATAAGCGTCTCACTAAATTTTCAACTTATAATAATCCAAGTAATCAGGATCCGCTGGAACTGCATATATATCCCTAAAAAGGAAAAATATATAATAAATGCTTGAACATATCATCAACCCAACAGGGTCTGCTGTTACTTATCTTCAAAAGACGTTAATCTTCCAGCAGCCTCAGCTAGATCCAATAGTTGAATGCGATCTTCATGGCTAAAAAACTACTGATTCAGCGTGGGGAAAAGGGTAACTTCAAAAGTTAATCTTCTATAAGCTTATATTGGTTGGTATCACTGTTTTCCTTCCATTTAACCAGTAGACCATTTGCACAGGTGTCCATGGCTTATCTTGGTCACTCAATGGACATCCAAAATATAATTTGTACATTTTGCAAAGATCTGACGTTATGGTACGATGGTGAGATACAGTAGCAAATGAACCACAAACATAACAAAAAACATCAGAATAATTTCTATACTGTCTTGGCACGATTATTTTATTTCTGATGATTTCTTAAGTGTTATTATTGCCAAATACGTAATCAAAATAATTAACCTGAAAAGCAAAATAAATACCAATCAACATTGGTAGAGTAATCACTAACACAGATTTTATCAATTCGGCTAGTATAGCAAAACGTCTGACACTATCACCTTTCAAACCGGACGTGATACAACAAAAACAAAACCAGTTTTGAACATTGTTCATCATAGGTTATCTAATATACATGAAAATTACATGAAATTATTTGTGATTATATTTTCAGTTGACCAGTGAAATCAAACAAGTCCCTTGGTGGAATACTGGGTGGAGAAACAGCATCATGTACTAGGTATCCAATGGAGAATTACTGATATAGTTGAGGAGGAGATTGAAAGCAAAAATGAGCTTATAAAGAACAATTATGGATCATTAGAATTCATTCCATAGTTTCATACCGACTTAATCAAGAAGTGGAATAGATGGCTCTACTTTAACAGATTGTTGTTTTGAAATGATTTGTCAATTGTCCTATATTCTTTGTCCTATATTCAAATTTTACAGATGGATTACATTTTTTTTTGAATGGGTGATTGTATTGAATAATCGTTTGCAATTAAGGTTAACAATGATTTTTGCAAGCTGATTGGCTGATAGAATGAAGTAATTAGATCTTACCTGCTAATTAGTGTTCCTGAAGGAACGACAGTCCAGTCCCTTTACTTCTGGGTTACACAACCCTTCCAGCAGCTTGGAGGCTGAGCCCAACCTTTTTGGAGGTGGAGCGGTATAAATACCACTGAGACCACCCACCAACTCCAGTATTCGAATGAAAAAGCAGACTAAACAAATTTCTATGAACAATCAACAAACTAAAAACCTAACTCCCCTAGGGGATACTTAAACAACCAAACCCCCTTTTTTTTTTTTTTTTTAAGAAATGGGGAATAGGAATAAAGAAGGAGGAAAGGCAACGGAGGGAGGTGGTATGCCTGATACTGCCAGAGGCGACTTTCTCCTGCCCTCCTTCACCCAGACCTGGTTCCACGCTCGGTCCGCAGCTCCGCCCTTGTCTGATAGGCCTTCAAGTCCGACCGAGCCGGGTGGGATCAGGGACTGGACTGTCGTTCCTTCAGGAACACTAATTAGCAGGTAAGATCTAATTACTTCTTCCTTATCGTCACTCCAGTCCAGTCCCTTTACTTCTGGGATGTATCAGAGCAGTTCAACTCTGGGTGGGATCCGGCAAACCGGACTGAAGAACCGCCAGACCAAACCGAGCGTCCGCTGAACTCTGTACGTCCAGCCTGTAGTGTTTTGTGAAGGTATGCAGAGAGGACCAAGTCGCCGCTCTACAAATATCCAAAGGGGGGACTAGACTGAACTCTGCCCACGAGGTGGCCTGAGCCCGGGTGGAGTGCGCCCGTAGTCCCACTGGAACCTGCTTCCCTTTTAGGATGTAGGCGGAGGCAATCGCTTCTCTGATCCACCTGGAGATGGAGGCCTTGGCCGCCGCCTCCCCTTTGTGCGGGCCTCCGAACTGGACGAACAGTCGGTCGGATTTCCGGAAAGGAGCTGTGCGGGAGAGGTATCGCTTCAAGATCCTCTGGACGTCTAGCAGTCGCAGCTTGCTATCCCTACCTTCAGGTCCCTCGGCCGGACAGGCCGGGAGGGTAACTGTCTGGTTCAAATGAAAGGGAGAGATGACCTTGGGCAGGAAGGAAGGTACTGTTCGTAGGACCACCTTGTCCCTGAGAAAGGATAGGAAAGGAGGTTGGGAGGACAGCGCTTGCAATTCGGAGACCTGCCTGGCCGAGCAGATAGCGACCAGAAAGACTGTCTTGAGGGTTAAGTCCTTCAGGGAAGCCTTCTTTACCGGTTCAAAGGGTTCCCCGACCAATGCATTTAGTACAAGATTGAGATCCCAAGGGGGGATCACCGACCTCCGTTGTGGACGCAGACGTCTAACCGCCCTTAGGAACCTGGAGACGTCCGCGTGGGCCCCTAGGGACTTGCCGCGGACCTTACCTCTATAGCAAGCGATGGCAGCTAGTTGGACTCGTAAGGAACTGTGCGCCAGGCCCTTGTCAAAACCCGCTTGTAAGAATTCCAGGACCTCAGGGACTGAGGCCGAAAGGGGTTTCCTTCGGTGTTCCGCACACCACGCTTCGAAGATGCGCCAGACCCTTACATAGGAAAGACAGGTCGAGCGTTTCTTCGCATTCAACAGCGTTGAGATTACCGCTCCTGAATAACCTTGCTTCAAGAGACGCGCCCTTTCAATAGCCAGGCCATAAGCGAGAATCGATCCACGTGAGGCATCAGCACCGGGCCTTGCCTCAGCAGGCCCCTTTTGCAAGGGAGCCGCCAAGGCTGGTCGGCTAGCAACCTCACCAGATCCGCATACCAGGGGCGACGCGGCCAATCCGGGGCAATGAGGATCACAAGTCCCTGGTGAGACTCTACCCGCTGGAGAACCTTTCCGATCAGAACCCAAGGGGGGAACACGTAGAGAAGACCCTCCGCCGGCCATTTCTGAGACAGGGCATCCAGGCCTTCGGACATTCTTTCCTTCCGCCGACTGAAGAACCGGTCCACCTTGGCTGACGAGAAACTTGCCATGAGATCCATGACTGGGAGCCCCCAGCGGGCCACTATCTGGTCGAAGGTCTCCTTCTCCAGCTCCCACTCTCCGTGGTCTATCCTGTGCCTGCTGAGGTAATCGGCCGTGAGATTGTCCGTGCCTGCCACGTGCTGTGCCGAAAGCGCTTCCAGGCGGATCTCCGCCCACTGGAAGAGAACATCCGCTTCCTTCTCCAAGGCGGGGCTGCTGGTGCCGCCCTGGTGGTTGATGTAAGCTACCGTGGTGACGTTGTCAGAGAGAACGCGAATTGCTCTTCTTAGCACTAGGAACTCGAGCGCTCTGAGCGCTAGGGTGACGGCCCGCAATTCCAGTCTGTTGATGGGCCATTGAGATTCCAACGGAGTCCAGCGGCCCTGGACGAACTGGTCCTCGCAGTGAGCCCCCCAGCCTGTCAGGCTGGCATCCGTTGTCAACAGTACCCAGAGATGAGGCTGGAGGGGCATCCCACGTTCCAGATTCCTTGGGCACTGCCACCAGCGAAGGGCTCGTTTGGTCCGCGGAGCACACGGTAACTGTGTTGATAGGAGATGGTGTTGTGGGGACCACCAACGCAATAGGGCGCGCTGTAACGGTCGCATGTGGGCCCTGGTTCAAGGCACTACCTCTATCGCTACCGCCATTGTGCCCAGCACCTGAAGATAATGCCATGCTGAGGGGTTTTGTCTGCTCAGAAACTGCGCGACTAGCAGTCTTAGGTCCCTTGATCGCGTTCGAGACAGGAACACTCTGCCCCTTCCGGTGTCGAATCTTGCTCCGAGATATTCGAGGTCCTGGGAGGGAGTCATCCTGCTCTTCACTCGGTTGATGACCCACCCCAACTCCTCTAGAACCTGAATCACTCTGACCGTCGCAGAGCGACTTTCTACTTCCGACTTTGCCCAGATCAGCCAATCGTCTAGGTACGGGTGTACTAGAATTCCCTCCTTCCGGAGGAAGGCCGCCACTACCACCATCACCTTGGTGAATGTCCGTGGAGCCGTAGCTAGGCCGAAGGGAAGGGCCTGGAATTGAAAGTGGCCCCCCGGCACAGCAAATCTTAGGAACTGTTGATGGGACTTCCTGACTGGAATATGCAGGTAGGCTTCTGTCAAGTCGAGGGACGTCAGGAACTCTCCGCCCCTTACTGCTGCGATGACTGATCATAGGGTCTTCATGCAGAAATGTGGTACCCTGAGACAGCGGTTGACCTGTTTTAAATCCAGGATTGGCCGAAAGGACCCTTCCTTCTTTGGCACTACGAAGTAAATCGAGTATCGACCCGATCCAAACTGGTCTGGTGGTACTGGGACCACTGCCCCGAGTGCAATTAGCCGTGCGAGGGTTGTCTCTATCGCCGACCTCTTTGCAGGAGATCCGCTGGGGGATTGAATAAATGCTGGAGGTATTTGCTTTGCGAATTCGAGAGCGTAGCCCTCTCTGATCACCTCCAGTACCCATTGATCCGAAGTGACCCGGGACCAGGCGGGAAGAAACTGCCTTAAGCGACCTCCCACTGGCCGCTCTTCCCCCTGGGCCCCCGTCTCTTCATTGGTGTTTTCTAGGGGCCGTGGAGAAGGAGGAGGCCCCAAAGCCGCGACCTGCTCCCTGAAACCCCCGGAAACCTTGACCCCTGGAGGGGAAGCGTCCCCTGGAAGGGGGGTTGGATCTGGCTGGGCGAAACCTCCGAGTGTCCCTAGTCTGGGTACGAGTCGGGGGCAGAGGATGACCTTGTTTCGGTCTGTCTTCCGGGAGCCTGCCTCCCTTGGACTTGCCAAGGTCCTTTACCAGCTTCTCTAAATCCTCACCAAACAGCAGCTTCCCCTTAAAGGGGAGTCGACTCAGGCGTGCCTTTGAGGAGGCATCCGCTGCCCAATTTCATAACCACAAATAACGCCTGGCTGCAACCACCGAGGCCATGATCTTGGCCAGACTTCTGATGAGGTCATACTGACTATCCGCCAAGTATGCTGCTCCGGATTCCAACCTAGCGGCGTTGGGCCGAGCGTCGCCCGCGGGGGCCTCCGCTGCCTGAAGTTGCTGTGACCACCTTAAGCAGGCCCAAGCTACCCAAGCTCCCGAGACGGAGGCCTGTAAGGCGAGAGCGCTTACGTCAAATGGTTGTTTCAGGAGGGTATCCAATTTTCTGTCCTGAGAATCTCTTAAGGCCGTGCTGCCCTCAACTGGGATAGTAGTCTTCTTAGTGACTGCTGATACCGCTGCATCCACTCTGGGGGACTTCAGTAGCTCTTTGTCTGTCTCTGGGAGAGGATATAGGCGCAGCATGGACCGGACTCCCCTTAGGCTAGATTCCGGCTGATCCCATTCTTCCTGAATCATCTGACGCACCACTCTGTGGACCGGAAAGACTTTCTGGGATCTCCTAATGGCCTGGATCAATGGGTCCTCCAACGCCTCCTCTTCAGCTGGCGTATCTGAGGCCACATTGAGCACTTTTAGGGACTCATTAATTAATGCCGGGAGCTCCTCCCGACGAAAGACTCTGATAATCCTGGATTGGTCTTCCTCTGGGATCTCTCCTTCTTCCAGCTCCTCTTCCTCTTCGTCCAAGTCCCTGTCAGAGTAAGCCTCCTCCGGAGTACCCTGTGAGAGGGCCGCTAGGGGCTCCTCCTCACTCAGCCGGGGGCGCTTAGGTGGTATGCCGGATTCTGGATTGTCTGCTCCCAAGAGCCTGGCTGATTTGTCTTCCCTCGACGGTCCGGCCTCTCCTGCCCCTAAGCCCTGCTTCCGCAAGCAATAGGCCTTGTGAAGTAAGAGGATGAAGTCCGGGGAGAAAAAGTCCCCGGACCCTCCTTCCCCCGCAGGGAGGGGGTAGGGGGGTAGGGAAGGAGAAGGTACGTCCGAGGACGTAGAAGGAGGGACCTGTGACCCTCCCTCCCCTCCTAGGAGGTCTCCTGACCCCTGAGGAGGGAGAGCTACTGTCTAATTAATTTCCTGCTCAACTGAGGCCGCCACTGCGGCGCAGCTCCTGCAGATTCCTGCCTCTGCGGAGGTGCCCCTGCGTGTTCCGCAGGAAGGACAGCGGGACTTGGTCGCCATGACCTAGGTCTGGGGACTTCCCACTGTGGGTACAGAAATTCAATATATTTCAATATATTTCCCCCCGGGAGAGGGAACTAACAGCCCCTTAGTTTGGGAACAAAGGGAAAACAAAGGAAAATTCAAATCAGTTCGAAAATGAAAGGATTAAGGCAAAATTAAAGCAAAATTAACTGAAAAGAATTAAAATTAAAATTAAAGTTGTACAAAATCAGATTACAATTAAATTTAACTCCTTTTCCTCCAACGGAGGTACTTGCGTTTTAAATGCTGTAACTGAATCCTGAGCCCGACTCAGCGATCCTAGCCCGCAGGCTCTACACGTGGTAGGCCTCACCACGTGGAGCCTGAACGGGGGACCGCGAGGCTATCCGTCGGGCCGTGCTGCACTCCAAATGCAGTACTGAGCTGGAAACCGCTGCTCTCTTTGCAAATCGCCGCTTTACCAGCTCCCCCGCAATACCGGGAAGACCGGGTCTCGCCTCCGCGTCCGGCAGCTCCGGGACGGGATCGGCGGGAGACACCGAATGGCGGTCTTGCCTCCAGCGCTCAGCCACCAGGAGGGCTTCGGCGCGAGGCAGGGAATGGCTGTGGAGAGCTCGCGTATAGGCTGTTCTTCTCAGGAGCAGAGGGGAGCAGAAGTCCTCCTCGATGCTGCAGGCCGCCGTTCACCTCCGATACCCGGCCCGATCAGGAGGGGAGGGGGGGGAGGAGGGAGAAGAGAGCAGGCAGGAATTAAAGGTGCAGGAGCTACAAAAACTAAACGGAAAGAAACCCAAAATACAGAAATAAAATGTAAGTAAATTAACTAGTAGAATTAAAGGAATTAAAGGAATTAAAAGAATTAAATAAAAGTAGGACTCCAGTAAGCCCTAGGCTTACGGAACCCTCCAGCTGCTTGGAGGCTGAGAATACTGGAGTTGGTGGGTGGTCTCAGTGGTATTTATACCGCTCCACCTCCAAAAAGGTTGGGCTCAGCCTCCAAGCTGCTGGAAGGGTTGCGTAACCCAGAAGTAAAGGGACTGGACTGGAGTGACGATAAGGAACAGCTGATTACAACGTAACAAAAATACTGACTCCACTTTCTTTCTAGATATGACTGCCCCAAAGGGGAGGGGATGAACATGTTGACTGCTTTAGAAGAACAGGGTCGAATATCAGAGCATATCCCTGATGCAGAATAGTTTCAAAACATAGCTACCTGACTGTCAGATAAGATAAGAGGGACAGAAGTGCAGTTAATATTTTGAAAGAAGCTTTTTAAAATAAATCACAGCCAGTGGACTGAACATTATTTTTTTATTAGAGTTTTTACAAATACTTACAATAAAGAAGCATCAAGAACATGAAGGAAACTTACATACTATAAAAGGAAATAAGCAAAACATAAGTACAAAATCAAGCAGCTCAACATCACGAGGAGAGACCACTAAAGAGCACCATAACAACAAAACTGAACATTATAAACTGATTTTATTTGCTTACAAAAATAAGGAAAAATTGGGGACCAATGATAAACAGAAGTTAGCTATGCCAAGAAAATACTCTAATGGTTAGTTCTCGTGAGGTCCCCTATAAATATCAAATATGAAATATTTGATATTTGAGCTATAGGAGTTATTAATTGGATATACGGTATATAAATTTTGTAAAAGCATTATAGGCGCATTTGTGCCTTTATTAAACAAGCTTAGACAGTGAACCTCCATGGTGCACAAATTTACATCTGCTCTGTTAATGCATATACAACCTCTATGCATGTACTTGCAGATTTTATCAAAAACGTGAACACCGCGCCACCCACGTTACAACACCAAGAATGCCTAGGCACAGCACACATTCATATGCATGTATTGAGCCATGCAATGTTACAAGAACCCTTTTCTGCGTGTGAAACATGCTTTACACACAGAAAATAGTTTATAAAATGATCCCCCTATTGAAACCATGCAGACTTGAATTCTACCATATCAAATCTCATCAAAATAAACTGAACCATCTAATTTCTCAACAAATAGGGGTGTCCTGCATGGAGTGGTGGGTTCACCCTAAACAGGGACATGGGGAGGGGTAGCCTGCATGGAGCAGCAGGTGCACCTACTCTTGCCATCATGCTGGGCAGACTAGATGGACCATGCTGGTCTTTATCTGCCGTCATTTACTATGTTACTATGTTACCACTCATTTCGCTCCTATCTAAGCTGGAATATACTACTTGCTCAGTGAAAAATTATTTTTCGATATCACTTTTCAGATTCTCTCTTTTCCGTTTCATATACTGACCCTTTGCTCTTGAACCTTTCAGTTTATGTAAAATGCTTCCTTTTGGTACTTAATTGAAATTTAGTAGATATTTGAATACTTGTATACTAAAGAAGGAAAGGGAACTCATCCTTAAATTCCTTCAGTCCCTCTTTGTATGGCTTAGAGTGCGTTCCATGAGCATTTGTAGTGATTGTCCTTTGAATTGTTTCTACCTTATCAATGCCCTTTCCCAAATGTGGTCTCTAGAACCGAACAGGGTGGGGTTTCTTCAGAGACCTTCCCTGTTTTCTATATATCATTATACATCCATGTATGCGAATAGCTTTCCCAACTGCTTTGTATGATCTTTATCTGCTGTCATTTTCTGGGTTTCTATGTCACATCGACTGATATCAGAGTTGATGATCCCCCCCCCCCCCCAGGTCTCTCTACTATTTGACTATTTGAAGCTTTAATTTCTACACCTTAAATGCATGGCTTTGCATGTTTTGTATTAAAGCATAGTTACCATACCTTTGACCACTTTTCCCATTGTTTAAAGTCACCTTTTATATTATTTATCCCTCTGACATGTCTATTATCTGTTTCAAATTTTTATATCATAAGCAATATATTATTTCTCCCTCTGACATGTCTATTATCTGTTTCAAATTTTTATATCATAAGCAATAGGCTCACTTTTCCTTCCAGCCCTTCCACAATGCCATTTATAAAGACAATGAAGAGGACGACCACTGATTCTGATGACACCTCACTGGACTCCAATGTCTACTACTCTCTGCGCTGTACTGCTTAGCAAATTTCTCACTGAGTGTATAATTTTGGTTTCAGATCCCATAATGACTAGTTTGCTCATCTGTTGTCTATATGGAATCATGTCAGACGTTTTACTGAAATCTACTTACTGCAGCCCTTGCTATCAGACTCACTAATAACCGTTACATTCTATTACAGACTTCCAATTACAGTTGAATTGGTCTTGTAGACATTAGTGACTTTATGATGACTTTTTGGAATTAACAAGAGTCAGTAAATCAAAAGCATAATTCTTGTCACAGGTGGGTCATTTATTGTAGAGCTTCATGTAAGATGTGCAAAAGATTAACCTTAGGGCATTTCTTCCAATTGTATTATGCTAGATTCTCCTGTTACGAAAAGAGGAGATATCCTAGCAACATTCAGACCTGGCGTTTTTAAGATTCAGGGGCAAATACCACCAGAAATTCTGATTCTGTCAATCAACAACAGTTGTAAAAGGGTTTATTTGGAAAATATGTGGGGCAGAGAGAAAATATTTAATACACCTATAAATGTTCCACACATAAGTGATCATTTTATAAAGTATTTTACACACCAAAAATGGCTCATTTATTGAAACTTAGGGGCTTGCTTACTAAAGGTTTTAACATGTGTTAATTAAAATTAATGTGTGTTAAATATCCACAGACCTTTATTTCTGTGGGCACAGTTGCACTTAATGCACGTTAATTTCATTAACGCGTTTTAATCTTTAGTCAACATGTCTCTTATAGACTGCCTTTTTTACCCTGGTAATACAAAGAGGTTTACAAATTAAAACAAATAATACAATACATAAAATAATATAGGTCAAAGTGGGCCATGTTTATTAAAAATTAGCATGTGATATCCGCTACTATGCTCATTGGAACAACATGGATGCTGCAGATCATCATGCACATTAACGTTTAGTACACAACTCACTCTCTCCCAAACCATCAAGAACAATTTAGCCCCTTCTCCTATTGAAGCCCTTTATTTAATTACTGCTGCCTTTAAACAGAACTGAAAACAACAATATTGCCTTCTGTAACAGGTGTTTTCCACAGACAGCAGGTGTAAATTTGTGCACAACTGGAAATAGTTCTAGATATCTATTTCATAAAGAGACATTTTTTATTTATATTTCACTCACGCCTTTCCAGGAGATCAAGGTGAGTTACCTTCGGGTACAGCAGGCTTTTCCCTGTCCCCAGAGGGCTTACAATCTAAGTTTGTATCTGAGGCAGTGGAGTGTTAAGTGATTTGTCCAAAGCCACAAGGAGCACCAGTGGAATTTGAACCCTGGTCTTTTTGGTCCCAGGTTGCTGCCCTAACTACTAAACTATTGCTCCACTCCATTCATTAAGGCACCTATGTTACCTTAATGAATTAAAACCACAAAAAAAAAATCTAAATTCCCTGTGTCTATAAAATATTTATCATTTTGAATGCAATTAATTTATATTTACTTTAATTTATATTTCATCAATAGTCCCAATTATCCAGTCTCTCCAGGTTCTGCGGTAGATATGCATTGACATATTTAAAAACGTTTTATTTAGTTAGGGGATCCATGGGGAAGTCGCCCACCAAGAAAGTGTGGGGGGAGCAGATCTTTGACAATGAGCTGATAACCCACACTCACCACTTGCAAGGTCCAGGTTCAGAAGTTATGAGTGCCCATCTGTGGGCGAAGTGAGAACCTTCCTGGTATGTGGTGGGGATTTGTCATGAGTAGACTGGCTATGCCCCAGAGGAAGCAGTCAAAAGCTAGCTAAAGGTTGTGGTTGTGGAGCTGGCTGGGGCTTCACAGTTTTTGGCTTTCTGGGCTGACGAGGTCCTTGTAGTTTTCTGGTAAGGCTGGTAGGAAGAATAGCAGGGATAGGAAGGGTAAAACATCCTCTTTTTTGGGATAAAAAGGCTTCTTGCCTGAGACCTTTTTCTTAACAGGGTCAGCTGTTTTCCTGGAAAATATCTTCATAGTAAGATCATTGGTCTCTATTTCTCCATTACAAGGGATATTTGCCAACTTGTCTTGAACATACTGTTCAAGATCAGAGTCCTGCAACCAAGCTGTTCGTCTTGCCCCAATGCAGGTTGTTGCTGCTCTGCTTGTAGCCTCAAATGCATCAAAAGCTGCTCTGGTCAGAAACTTTGAAGTATTCTGAGCATGAGACACCAGGGCCTGATGTGGGGCCTACTTGTCAGTTGGGAACAAAGAAATGAATTCAGACAAGTCCTTTGATACATCTCTTAAGAATATGCCCATGTAGAGCATGTAAGAGTTAATTCTGGAACCCAGCATGATAGCCTGAAAAGCTTTCTGGTCAAAAACTTTGAATGTTCTGAATTCCCTGCCCCGGGGAACCAATGAATGGTTTTTGGAGCTCTTAATCCTCCTCATGGCCGACTCCACCACCATAGAATGGTGTGACAATTTTGGCTTCTGAAATCCTGGGGAAGGAGGAACTCTATATAGAGTATCCAGCCTTCTGCTGATAGATGGAACTGTTAATGGTGCTTATCACATCCTAAGCATCAAGTTCTGAAGAATATTATGGATGGGAGGTGTAACAGCTTCCTTAGATGCTGAGAGATATTGAAGGATGTCAAGTTCCTCAGCCGGTTCTGATTCCATGGCCACCGATTTGAAGAGAGCCATGGCCATGTCCTTGATGAAATGCTGGAAGGACATGTCTTCAGGGGGGAGACTGACGCCTCTCAAGTGTCGGAGATGGATCAAAGGGAATATCCCAGAGTGGTTTGGAATCGAGAGACTCCACATCGGAGACCGTAGAATCAGTACCAGAATCCGGTAGAAAGTCAAAATATTGACTGTTGGTACCATGATATCGATGATGCTCTGATGTCAACGCTGAAGCCCGGTGCTTATGTTGTGTGAGATTGGAAGCCGATGCTGCACAGTGCAGTGGGGTAGGTCGAGGCACTATGCATGTCAGTGCCTGTGCCCTGCACAATGTCTCCAAAGCTCCCAATGCAGGAACATTGAGTCTCTGAACCTGAGCAATGGAATCCAAGGGTCTCGAAGGCCCCGGCACTATGGCCACCAGGATCGTGGCCAGACTCCGCTCCATGGTTTGAACTTGCTCATCGAGGGAGACTGGAGGTGGCTGGATGGAATTGGGTATGCAACCCTGTGCCACCGTTCCAGAACAAGGTATCGGGGGCTCCATCGAGGACAAGGAGCATCCCGAGCCCCTCCGAGACTTTGGTGGAAGACTCCTCCCATTGGGGCTTTTTGGCTGGTCAGTCCACCTCTGGATCTCCTGACACAGAGCGTCGATGTCAATGGCGAGTATCAGTGTCTGACGATGCCAAGAATCGAGACCCCTTCAATGCCAGTGCCGAGGTCTTTGATACCTTTCCTGCCGGTGAAGCATGGGAACCATATGATGACCACAGTGGAGTAGAGGTCCCTGAAGAGTGTGTCGAAGCGGCTGAGTTAGGCTGAAACAACTTTATCCTTTGCTGTTTTCGGTTCTTAAGGCCGCATGGTGTCATCAGTTTACACTGTGCATACAAGGAAATGTCATGGTCAGGGACCAAAACCCTCAAACACCAGTCATGGCAGTCAGTTGCTGAAATAGTACCGTGGCATTTAGTACATTTTTTTAAACCACTATATGGCTTCTCCATCGTGGAAAAAAATGTTGGAGGCAAAACCAAACTGAGCAATGGTGACTCAAATGTGAAAAAATAAAAATAGTAAATGAAGAAAAGTAAAGTACAGGGATGATGCGGTATCATTACCGAAGAGGGGTGGCAAGCACAGAGAACCGAAAGGCACCAAATTTTTTTTTAATAGTATTCTTTCATAGCAGGGTTAGGACAAGGTCCTAATGGCTCAGCGGAAAAAAGACGACTGAGAAGAACTGTTGGGAAGGCGGGAAGGTAGGCATGCCTGCGTGGAGGGGTGCTCACAAAAGCATTTCTATTGGATGCTGGGGAGTATTCCCGCGTGGGGCTTCATTGTTGCTGACATCACCCATATGGGAAGACTGCATTCCTGCTTGTTCCTGGGAGATAAGGAACAGATGTTCTTCGGGAACAAGCAGGAAGTTGGTCCTCGCATATGGCTGACGTTGGCACCGATGGAGCCTGCACACCTCGTGGACCCCTTGCAGGATCCCAGGAGGACATCTTCCACATCCCTGTGCAGATGAAAATGGCCAAAGGTTACCCTTTCAGCAGCCAGGCCATCAGGGCAAGGGACCTGAGGTTGGGGTGCAGGAGGGAGCTATCCTCTTGCGAAATCAGGCCCAGGGTACAGCCCAGGGCAATCGGCGGTGTCCAGGAGAGAGGGAGCAGCAGGAGGGAACCATGGCTGCCAGGTCCACCTGGGGGCAATGAGGATCACAGAGGCCTGATGCTGCTGATTCTCGAGAACAGTCTTGGAAACCAGAGGGGTCAGAGGGATTGCATACAACAGCACCTCACTCCAAGATAGGAGGAATGCGTCGGCCACTACTCAGTGCGGGGCAGGTATCCTGGAACAGAAACATGGCAACGGAGCATTGACTGGCCTGGCGAAAAGGCTGAGTGTAGGACAGCCTCACATTTGAAAAAGGCAGCGCCCCACTGGAGGGTCCAGACTCCACTCTTGGGGCTGGAGAAAACTGAGATGATCCATGAGGATATTCTCCTGTCCCAGAAGGCACTTGGCCTGAAGGAGCATACTCCTCTCATGGGCTAAGTTCCAGATACAAATCGCCTCCTCACACAAGATGTACAACCCAGTGCCTCCCTTTTTGTTGAGATAAAATATCGCCACTTGATTGTCTGTTTGATCCTTGTATTTGTTTTCATTACAGTTTTAGCCTCCCCCCATACGTCCCGCCCTTGTGTTTGCTTTTCCTTCTTACTCTTCTCTCTGACCCACCCTTACTATCGTGTCTTCGTTTATTTGTTTGTTACTCTCTTCCTTCTATCCTGTCTGATCTGATGGCGTTCCTTTCCTAAATTTGCAGCCTGTATTTTTAATTGTGAACCATCCAGATGCCTATTTTGGTGTGGGTGCTATATCAAATTTTAATAAAACATAAACATAAAACATCCAGAACTATCTGGTTCGACAAGTGGTTCTGAAAGGCCTGCAGAGCGTATGCAATAGCCCTGAGGGTGAGGAAGCTGATCTGATGAAGACACTCCTCCACTGACCAGAAGCTTTGGGTCTGTAGACCACAACAGTGGGCTCCACAGCATTTTCGAGACATCTGTCGTGGGGGTTACCTGAGGGGAAGGAGACTGAAAAGCCATCCCCACTAGGAGGTGTTGCGGCTCTGCCACTAATTGAGGGATGTCATCAGAGCTGGGGTTATGCAGACCCGGTTGTGGAGGTGGTCCATCACCTGGACCGACTGGGAGCTGATAGTCCACTGGGCCGGATGCATGTGGAGGGGGATGACGTGCACGGTCGAGGCGATATGTCCCAGAAGACATAGCATCAGGCGGGCTGGGGCCACCCAGCGACCCTGCAGGTTCTGCGCCAGGACTGCTAGGCACCAAGCTCAATCTTCGGGAAGAAAGGCCTTGGCCTGGACCATGTCCAGGAGGACCCCTATGAACTCCAGACGCTGAGCAGGTTGCAGGTGTGATTTTGGGTTGTTGATGACAAACCCTAAGTGTTCCAAGACGAGGATGGTGTGGCGCCCCGCCTGACAGACCTTATCGGCAGAGCCGCCTCTTATGAGCCTGTCATCCAGGTAGGGGAACATGAACACCCCCTGGAGGCATAGGTGGGCGGCGTCCACTGCCAAGCACTTTGTGAACACCCAGGGGCTCTGATGAGAGTTACCTTGGGCACTGGAATTAGTCTTCGAGGCCGACTTCGACAGGGTCTGATCCTTCCGAGATGGTCCTCCGCAGCCTATTCCAGGTCTGATGCCCCACAACCTCGGGGCTCAGAGCGAGCACGGTCCACACAGGAGGCCGAGGCCTCATCCATGGCCCCAGAGGGCACCAATTCCCTGGACAACGCTAGAGCCGAATGGGAGGTCTTGGGCCAAACAGCGACTCCTGCTGCCTTTCACGATTCATCTGGCCCTTACTTGTCATCTGGAGACAGAAAAGACAGGAAGAGTCATCATGGTTGGTACCAAGGCACCACAGGCAGCTGTCATGACCATCAGTGCAAGACATGGTACAGTTGCAATGATCACACTACTGAAAGTCACTGACCGAAGACATAGCCAGAAAGATGGCTCCCGAGAGGTCGAACTCCAATGTCTTGGTCAGGAGGGCACGAGAAAAACCTGTGCACTGAAGAAAATAAAAAAGAAAAGAAGGAACCCCAAAAAAACATGATGCCGAAGCGATGGAGCCAGGAACAGAGAAGATGACGGTACGTGACCAGAGTGTTGCAAAAAAATCACCAAAAAAATAATCTAACTTTTTCCGGGGGTACAGACTAGACGTCTGATGGATTCCGTGGAAAAAAGAAGACTGAGGTAAGATGGCACCTTTTGGTGGGAAGGTAACCACACATGCATGGTAGAACTCCCAAAGGCTTTCTATGAAAGCTGGGGTGTGGATACCACCTAGGCTCCGTCAGTGCCAATGTCAAAAATATTTGAGGGCTGACTTTCTGCTTTTTCCCAGAGAACACCTGCTACAGAGGAGTAACTACCTTTTCTCTGTGGACTAGTAGGAATGAGTCCACATGTATGGGATTCCCAAGCTACAGGCTACTGAAATTTGAGGGGCAAACTCAATTGTGAAATGGTGAGAGGCCAGAAAAACTCAACCACCAATTATGTAAAAAATTAGTGCATTTCTCTCCTCCCTTCTTTGCTTTTGCTGTCACTTCAGGAATCCCTGTTTAGGCAGTAGTGAGATGCAAATGTGTGGAATGAAGACCATGTTGCAGCCCTGCAAATCTCTTCCATGGAGACCGAGTGTAAGTTGGCCACCAATACAGCCATAGATTGGACATTATGAGCAGTGACATAACCATCAAGGCTCAGGCCTGCCTGGGCATAAGCAAAAGAGATACAGTCTGCTAGTCAAATGGAAAGAGAATGTTTGGAAATGGCAGTCCTTAGCTTGTTGGAGTCAAAGGAAACAAAAAGCTGGGTGGACTTTCTATGGGCTTTTGTCAGCTCCAAGTAGAAGGCTAAGGCTTGCTTAAAGTCTAACATGTGCAATTTAGCTTCCCCCTTTGCGGACATGAGGACTCGGGAAAAATGTTGGAAGAACAATTGACTGATTTAAGGTGGAAATCCGATACCACCTTTGGCAGGAATTTAAGATGAATACAGAGGACCACTCTTATAATGGAATTTTGTGTGAAGTGGATGAACTACTAGGGCCTGCAGCTCACTCACCCTGCATTTTGAAGTGACTGCCACCAGAAACAATACTTTCTGAGTCAAAAATGTCAGAAGACAGGAATTGAGCAGCTCAAAGGGAGCTTTCATGAGCTGTGCAAGAACCACATTGAGGCTTATAGGGAGGCTTCACGAGGAGCAGCCCCTGCATGAAGTGAACATCTAAAGGCTGTACAGAGATGAACTCTCCTTCCATACCTCGATCATTAGCTCCAATTGCACAGAGTTGGACTTGAGTTCAGACTCAGAGAGGTGTAAGAGATACTCAAGCAGTTTTTGAGTGGAACAGACAAAAGGATCTAGGGCCTGGCCCTCACACCAGAGAGCAAACCTCTTCCATTTGCAAGAGTAAGATTTTATCCTAGAGGACCTCCTGGAGGCCACAAGGACTTCGGTTACACTGTCCAGCAGGTTGAGTTCTGACAACACTAGCCTCTCAACATTCACGACATGAGGGTCAAGGACCAGATGTTGGGGTGCAACATCATCCCGCCATCCTGCGATATCAGATTTTGTGCATGGCTGAGTTGGAGCGGCTCCTGAATGGAGAGCTGCAGCAGTAGGGAAAACCACGGCTGTCTGGGTAAGTAGGGATCAATGAGAATCATTGTACCTCCGTCTGTTCTGAGTTTCAGGAGGGTCTTCAGAATGACAGGTATTGGAGGATGCACATGTTATTGGAGGATGTTCCCTGTAAAATAGTTATCTCCATGTTATAATGCCCTGTTGATGCATATGGTATTGGAGGATGTCAATGAAAATCATTGTACCTCCGTCTGTTCTAAGTTTCAGGAGGGTCTTCAGAATGATAGGTATTGGAGGATGGACATGGTATTGGAAGATGCACATGGTATTGGAGGATGTTCTTGTAAAACAGTTATCTCCAAGTTATAATGTCCTGTTCAATGTAAACCGCCTTGATCTCATGAAAGGCGGTATATAAGAAATGTTGAATGAATAAATAAATAAACAAACAAACATATAAACAAATGCATATAAAAATTGAAGACCCTCCTTCTAATGTAGGAGGAATGCATCCGATGCTAGTCTGCTGTAAGATCTTACTCTGGAGCAAAAATTATCCACTTGGGCATTGTGCGGGGTCGTGAACAGATCTATCAAAAGGGTGCCCCACTCCCGAAAGATACAAGACACAACCACTCTGTCCAGTATCTACTCGTGTGGTTGGAGAACTCAACTCAGTCTGTCTGCCAGAATGTTTTGTTTTCCTGGCAGGTATGTGGCTCTCAAGTCAATCCCATGCGCGATGGCAAACTTCCACAAACTGACTGCTTCCTAACACAGGAGGTACAAGCCTGTTCCTCCCTGCTTGTTGATGAAGAACATGGCAACCTGATTGTCTGTCTGAATTAGAACAATTTGGTTGGACAGTGGATCTCGGAAAGCCTCTAGAGCGTTTGCTAAAGCTCTTAACTCTAATAAATGTATCTGGTGGAGACTTTCATGGATAGACCAATTGCCTTGGATGTGCAACCCATCAAGGTGAGCTCCTCATCCTATCTTGGATGTGCCCATCATGAGAAGTTTTTTGGATGGGGCAATTTGGAAAGGAAGACCTCTGAGTAAATTGTGGTGGATTGTCCACCAATGTAATGACTAATGAGAGGGGCAGTGACCAACAGATGATCCCTGAGGTGACCCGTGGCCTAGATCCACTGAGCCTGCCTCATCTGGAGGCGTGCCAAGGGAGTTGACATGCACTGTGGAAACCATGTGACCTATGAGCTAATACTTGCTGACTCAGTTGAGTTTCTCATACTAGAGCTCTTAATCTGTGAAGATGGTCATGCAGAAGAAAGGCTCTTGCCTGAATTGTGTTGAGCAGAGCCCCTATGAACTCCATTTGTTGGGTGGGCTGCAGGTGAGACTTGGAAATACTCAAGTTCGTGATCAATTACTCCAACACCCAAATGGTCATCCTTCTGGAATGGTAGCCTTGATCAGCCAATCGTTCACACAGAGGAAAACAAACACTCACAGTGTCAGGAGATACGAAACTACCTCCGTGAGGCATTTTGTGAGACACAAGGAGTGAGGCTATGCCAAAGGGTAATACTCAGTACTGGAAGTATTGACCATCCAGGATGAATCTGAGATATCTCCTGTGAGCAGGATATATCTGTATGTAGGCTATGCATCCTTCAGATCCAGGGAGCATAGCCAATCTCCACTTTACAGGTAAGGAAGTAGGGTGTCTAGAGAAATTATTCTGAATTTTTTTCTTGCCAAGTACCTGTACTTGGAATAAAAACTCTGATCTCTTTGCTTTGGTGGCACGAGCTCAATCTCGAAATCTGATAAGAGGACGGTGATTTCTCTCTGATGCAGAGGATATAAAAATGATACACCCTCAGGGGGAAATTTGATGGCAGTTTCAATAAGTGTAATTTGTAACCACTCTGGATGATTTATAGGATCCATGACTCTGAGGTAATGAAGGGCAAATAGAGTGAGGCATCCTCCGACCAGATGGTTCCTACTTGTGATCGATGGAAGGGTGGCTATGCAGCGAAGGAACCAGTCAAAACCCACCCCCGTTTTTGGCTGAGGAACTGGTTGGGCCTTCTGGGGCTTCTCCCGATGCTACTGTTGGTGAGGGGCCTGTTTGGGCTGGGAGGTCTGGGGCCCAGGGAAGTACTTGCATCTATAAGAGTAGTAGGTCTTCTTCTGGCTATCACCCTGGTTCCTCCTTCCAATAAGGGGTATGCTCAGATGTATGCCTGGAAAGCCAATGAGAGTGACATGCTGCTTCTCTATGAAGACAGTCTCCTTCTTGAGCTGCTCACCGAAAAGATTCTCTCCCCAGCACAGGACATCCGCCAGCTTGTTCTGCACGGATTACTCTAGGTTGAATGACTGGTGCCAGAAGAGTTTATGGGCGCCAATGCCTATGACAGCATTCCTAGTTGCCATTTTGAAAGTATCATAGGTAGCTTGTACCATGGGCCACCAGGGCACGATACTGTTTCAATTTCTCTGGAAACATAATTTGGGCCAGGTCAGCTAGGTCACACATGATGTTCTTGAAGAACATACACATGAAGAGCTGGTAAGAGGCCATGAGGGCAACGAGCATGGAACTCTGAAAACATAGTCTCCCTAAAGAGTCCAATGTCCGAGCCTCCCTTCCTGGGGTGTCAAGGAATGAGTCTTGGTACTCTCTTGATCCTCTTTAGGTCAGATTCGACCACCAAAGAATGGTGTGGAAGTTGAAACTTCTTGAACCCAGGAACCTTTTGAATTCTGTACACAGAGTCAAGCCTTCTTCTAAGCCAGAGGTACAGTGAGGTAGTTCTCCCACATTCTCATCTGCACCTTTTGTCACCACCTCCTTAGTGGCCAAGGAGTACTGTAGGATCTCCAACTCTTCTGATGTAGACTCATCCTCAGTCTCCAAAGAAAATGGAATAGCCTTGGCCATATCCCTCACAAATTCTTAGAAAGTCATGTCCTCAGGAGGGATTCGCGCAGCTCATGAGGTGAAGAAGAATTAGGAGCTCAGGGAACTTGCCCTCTGACAAATCCTCTGATTCCATGTCAGTGACTCGGCCTTCTGAATCAGACTCAGAGAGGAAGACAAAGTACTTCTGAGTTTCTGCCTGGATCTCTCTCCTGTTTCAAGGGGATTGGGAGCTTCTTTGGGAGCGATGATGCACCAAAGCCCTTCTAGATTTCAAGGGCGCACTGGACCCTGAGAAGCTAGATAAGGAGATCAGCCAGGCAGGCACCAGTGTCAGGGTCCTTCAATGCCCCGAAGTCAATGCTTTTCCTGCTGGCAGTGCGGCCAATGTCAATGCAATCGATGTCAAGGACCAGCATGCTGCAGCAGCGCCATGATGCGTTCCTCGAGTACTTGCAGAAAACGCTTCTCCATTGCTGCTGATTCCAAAGGCTGTGGGGTCTGAGCAACGTCAACCAATGTACCTAGTATGTATACAGGGATATTGGCGGCTGGGTCTCGGCTGTCGGTGTATCTCCGATGTCCTGGAGGATGAGTTCGCCTCCCTTCAAGGTATCTTTGAGGGGCGCTCACGCAGACTCCCATCACTCTCGATGCCATGCCTTGATGGGCTCCAATGCTGATGCACAAGAGCCTTCACCCGATGTTCTTCATGGTCACCCTTCAACGTCATAGAAGATGTGACCGAAACCTTCCTCGTCACTGGGTGAAGATTGATTAATGGCCGATGCTCCAGGGCAATACGGATGCTCGGCTCCGACTGAGCTTGAAAGCTCATCAATGTCGATGCACCCCCAGCATCTGATGCAGCCTTGGAAGCCATAGAGACTGATGCCATCGATGCTAAAGGCGATGGATCGGATTTGTGAGCACCAAAAACTGATATATGCTGCTTCTCGCAACCATTGAGTCCTCTTTTTGTCATCTGCAAACACAAATTACATGAGGGCTAATGACTGGATCCCAGACACTGTAGGTACCAATTATGAGTATCCGGGGCGGATATGGTTCTAAAGCACTTGGAAGACTTCTTAAAACCACTGACATGATTCTAGGACATGTTGTCCAGAAAAATAGCCACAGCGAAGTCAAACTGCTAAATCATGAAGACTGAGGCCCAGCACGAGCACAGGCTCTAGTAGGACCAAAATGCCACGGCAAAATAAAAATACACGACCGAAGGAAGAAAAAATAAAGGGAGGAGAGAACCTTGATGGTAGGCAACTTGGTTGAAAAACCAGAGGTTAAAAAACCAATTAGGGGAAAAAAGAAGTTTACCAAACAGAGGAGGTCTGGAACGTGTCCATGGAGCTACATGGAAAATAAAAGACTGAGGATCATGGTGCCACGGCGGCAGGCAGGAAGGAAGCATGGTGGAGCCTCCCAAAGCTTTCAATAGAAGTTGGAGAGTATTCCCATGCAGGGCTCCATCGGGGACGTCAGCCATACGTGAGGTCTCATTCTTGCTTGTCCATGGAGAAAAATATTTATTTATAAATGTATTAATTTATGAAATTATTTGATATACCACCTTGAACAGGGTATGCATTAATAATTTCCCTGGTTGTGGCTTTATTTTGATTTGGCCTTTATGAATTAGTAATAAAACAAGCACTTTTTGGACATTTTTATAGGTACTTACATTTCCACATATGCTTACACACATAAATTACGGTATTTTGGTGACTTAAGCATGTAATATAGTCAGCTGCTATTCTGAAAGTACACATAGCAGACTGATGGCATGTACTTTAACTGAGGGCATGCACAGCAATAAAGCATAGTTACTCACCCGTTACAGGTGATCTCCGGGAATAGCAGGAATTTAGTCTTCACATATGGGTATCGTCAGTACCGACGGAGCCTGCGTGGGAACGCTCCCCAGCGTCCAATAGGAAAGCTTTTGGGAGCATCCCACAGCGCCTGCATGCTGCCTTCCCGCCTTTCCCAACTGTCCCTCTCCAGTTGAATTTAAAGCTGAGACAAAGAGAGAGGGAAAGAGAGAAAGATACAACTCCTAGGGGAGGTGGGTGGGTTGTGAAGACTAAATTCCTGCTGTTCCCGGAGATCACCTGTTACAGGTGAGTAACTATGCTATCTCCAGGAACAAGCAGGAATGTAGTCTTCACATATGGGGACTCCCTAGCTGCAGATGCCAGGGAGAAGGCCCCAGAAGTTGTGTGCCCGTATGAAAGGGCTCCACTTCCCCCCATGGATCTCTGGCATCCTACCAAGGATGGTGGGTAGGAGTTGATTAAGTATGGAACAGGTGTTGAAGAACAGCCTGACCAAACAAGGCATTCCGGCAGGAGTCCTTGTCTAAGCAGTAATGGGCTGTGAAGGTATGAACCGAAGCCCAAGTAGCTGCTCGACAGATGTTGTCGATAGACACAGAGTGAAGATGAGCAACAGAGGCTGCCATGGCTCTCACATTGTGAGCTGTGGCATGGCCTTCAAGAGGAAGGTTTTTACTCTCATAGGCAAAAGAGATACACTGTGCAATCCAGCTGGACAGTGTTCTTTTGGAGACTGGAAGTCCCAAATGACTAGGATAAAAAGCAACAAAGAGTTGAGAGGTCTTTCTATGTTGCTGTGTCCTTTGCAAGTAAAAGGCCAAAGCCCTTTTGCAATCCAAAGTATGAAAATTCCTTTCTGTATTTGAGGTGTGAGGGCTTGGGAAGAATACAGGAAGGTAAACCGCTTGGTTTAAATGAAAAGGTGACACCACCTTTGGCTTGAAGTGTGGATGAGTCGTAAGGACTACCTTATCATGATGGAACCTTGTATAAGGAGGCTCAGCCACCAATGCTTGCAATTCACTGATGCGACGTGCTGATGTGATTGTGATACGAAAGATGACCTTCCAGGAAAGGAATTTAAAGAGGTAGTGGCTAATGGTTGAAAAGGCAGTTTCATGAGCTGCCCAAGAACCAGATTTAATTCCCATGCCACCGGTGGTGGCTTAATGGGAGGCTTAGTTAAAAGAAGGCCTCTCATAAATCTCGCTATGAGAGGATGAGAGGAAATAGGTTGTCCATTTAGAGGCTTGAAAGAAGCTGCAATAACACTCAAATGAACTCTCACTGAATTGGTCTTAAGCCCTGCATTTGATAAATGAAGGAGATACTCCAGTAATGATTCCAGAGGTATCGCAAGAGGGTTAAGACTCTTCTGCGAGCACCATATGGTAAACCTTTTCCACTTAAATGAATAAGAGCGTCTTGTGGAAGGCTTCCTGGAAGCATAAAGGATATCCTTTACCTGCTGGGAAAGGTTAAGACCGTGAAGTTCTAGGCTTTCAGCAACCAGGGCCTGAGATGCATAGACTGGGGATTTGGATGCCACAGCATCCCGTCCTCTTGAGAAAGGAGATTTGGAGCAAATCCTAACTCCAGAGGCGGAGCTTGTGAGAGATGTAGGAGCAGAGGGTACCACATTTGCCGTGGCCAACGTGGAGCTATGAGGATCATATGACCTCTTGTCTCTCTGAAGCTTGAACAGGGTTTTGGGAATTAGGGGAATGGGTGGAAAGGCATACAGGAAGTCCTGACCCCAATGGAGGAGGAAAGCATCCCTGGCCTGACAACCCTGAGCTGGAATTCTGGAACAGAACCGGGGAAGTTTGGCATTCAGAGGATTTGCAAAGAGGTCTATGTCCGGGGTTCCCCAAATTTGAAAATGTTTGGCCACCTGGTCTGCATGGAGAGACCATTCAAGTGGAAGCAGAACTCGACTGAGTCTGTCTGCCCAAGAGTTTTGAATGCCTGGAAGATACACCGCAAGGAGATGAATCTAATGCTCTCTGGTGAGGGCCCATAGTCGCAAAATTTTGTTGCAAAGCGACAGAGAGCCTGTTCCGCCCTGCTTGTTCACATAGAACATGGCTACTTGATTGTCCGTTTGAATTAGGAATGTCTTGCAGCTGAGCTGGGTGTGGAATACTCAAGGAAAATTGCTCTGAGTTCTAGGAGATTGATGTGTAAATAGGCCTCCTGTGGAGTCCAGGTACTCTGGGTAGAGAGGCCTTGCAGGTGGGCTCCCCAACCCACCTGTGAAGCATCTGTTGTTAGAGTGGCCTGGGGTGGGGGTTGCTGAAAAGGAGACCCCACCAAAAGGTTTTGGGGTGATTGCCACCATTGGAGGGACAAAATAAGGTGATCTGAGTTTGCTATTTTGTCTGACAGACAACCTGACGCCTGACTCCACTAAGTGGATAAAGTCCACTGGGCTACCCTCATATGGAGGCGAGCATAAGGAACCACATGCACAGTGGATGCCATGTGGCCTAGCAACTGTAACATCTCCTGAGCAGTGAGGTGAGGTTTTAGCACTGCTTGGGAAGCTAACTGCACAATTCGAAAGCAGCGGGGCTGTGGAAGGTAGGCCCTTGTCTGTCTGGTATCCAGCAGAGCTCCTATAAACTCTAGGGACTGAGTGGGAGCAAGGTTGGATTTTGGGAAGTTTATGACAAGTCCCAAATACTGAAGGATGCGCATTGTGCGAGAGAGGGCAACCCTGGTCTCTGGCTCTGAAGGGGCTCGAATGAGCCAGTCGTCTAAGTAAGGGAAGACGAATATTCCCAGGGTGCGTAGAAATGCTGCCACCACAGCCATGCATTTTGTGAACACCCTTGGTGCAGAGGCCAGGCCAAAAGGGAAGAACCTTGTATTGGTAGTGCTTCCCTTGAAACAGAAAGCAAAGGAGCTTTCGGTGAGTTGGATGGATGAGAACATGAGTGTACGCATCCTTGAGATTTAGAGAACAAAGCCAATCCTGACTCTGAAGGTTTGTCAGCAGAGTTCCTAGAGAAATCATTTTGAACTTCTCTTTGAACAGGAATTTGTTGAATTCTCTGAGGTCTAAAATGGGTCTGTGTCCTCCTGTTTTCTTTGGAATAAGGAAATAGGGGGAGTAAAACCCTGTACCCTGTTGGGGAATGGGTACCTCTTCTATTGCCCCTTGAACAAGGAGCACAGTGAAGATTACATTCCTGCTTGTTCCTGGAGATATAAAGTGTACACCCAAAGGTCATATTTAAACAGACTCTCTGGTACTTAATTTTCAATTTTTTTCTGAATCCAGAAACCACTTGGCTTAAAGAATAAGGAAACTTATTTATGAAGAAGGGTACCGAATCATGCAAACTAATGTAGTAAATTGGAAAAATTCCTTTATTTGGCCCATAATTAAGACTTCCTCAGAATCAACCAGATTAGACTGTATGCAGTATGTTAAACTACTGCTCTCAAATGGTTTGCCAACAAAGTCACCAGGCCACAAAGACTAGTCATTGGTAGCACAAAAGCAGCACTAGCAGACTGATATGTAAACTATGGGGGGGGGGGGGGGGTATATTCAGCAGTGGCAACTAACTTAAAGGCAGATATTCAATGCCAGGTTCCATATCTGGTTCCAGCATTGAATATCCAGGTTGCTTGGACTGGCAGGAAGCTAACAGGGCAGTGGTGATATTCAGCCGATGCCCGGTTAGCTTCCGCAGTGAAAATTAGGTCAGCCTTTGCTGCACCATGCTTTCTCTACTGCTTCCCAGCTATGGCTGGAACACCTCACTGCTAACCGGTTAGCATTGGGGCATGCAGTTGGCAGGTCTGCTAACCATGTTAATCCCTTTGAAAATCCATTACCCATAAAGTCAAAAAAATCCAGGGTATCAAATTCTTTTGGATACTTACATGAATATTCAGTTCTACATTTTTCCATTGACACAATCTAGTAAACCTGTCACTGTAAAAAGAAAAACAGAAATATATGAGGATATGAAGCATATTTACAAATGGCAGAGTAAATTCTGCTGATAAAGAAACGTATAGGCTATGAATGGTTTTAAAGGGAGGCTATCCAGATAATGATATCTAGATAACTTTATCCAGTTTCCTTTATATGAAAATTCAGGAAGATACCCAGTTATTTTCCAACTGTTGTATATACCCAGTTAAAAATATTCAGCTAAACATGTATTTTTTTATTAAGCTCACACCTTTCTAGGGAAGAGATTAAGGTGAGTGACAATCAAGTTCAGTATTCATTTTGTTGCATTACATGCATCTGAGAAATCTGAATAAATTAATAGCAGCCATTATTCAGTTAACTTTTTCAAATACCTCTGACATTCTTTCATTCTCATTTATCCAGATAATGCTGGACTTGCCGAATGATCTGTTTTAAAGCTAAAGACTTATTTGGGTAACTCTCAAAGTTACCAGGATAAGTCCTTTTTAATAATGACTCCAAAAAGTGCAAATAAAAATTTGTTTTGTAACTTCTATGTATTCATGAATGTTTGAGCAATTGCGCTTTCTTACACTGGTTGGCCTATTTTCTTTGAGCAGCAATATGTTTTCTGAATCCACTTTCTGCTCCTCTGGCTCAGCAGGGCTAGTTATGTTGTAGAGGTGTTATCTTGAAAAATGGCGGCACCTGGCCCCATGCGGTACATCCTGGGATGCACCGGGTGGATTAGAATGCCATATAAGGTAGCCTATGCCTTTTAAGGCAGGATGCATCACGCGGAGCCAGACGCCGCCATTTTTCAAGATGGCGGACGCAGAGCAAGAGCACGTAGGCAGCATTCCCACTTATTTTAAGCTACCAGGTGGGAAGGGCTGAATTTAGGGACTGCTAGATCACCAGGTTATTTTTTTGTATTTAATGGGGGTATGGGGGTTCAGGGGCCACTAGACCACCAGGTTACTTTTTTTATTTAATGGGGAGTACAGGGGTCACTAGACCATCAGAGATTCTTTAATTGTCGGGTTACCAGCACCCAACAGTATTTCCTGGTGCCGCGATCATTCCCGATGCCATCAAAATACTGTCAGGGCTAATTTGCAAATTAGGCACACGGTACCCAGAGAGCAAGCCAAACTAGCACAGGCTTCTTGTGCGCATGTGTTTGGCTTGCTCTCCCAGTTTAATGCTGCAATGGCTCATTTGCATGCATACAGTTAACAAGGGGTCATTTGCATAACCTATCCTTCCTGCATCGCAGATTAAAATGTGTGCATTGTCAGAACGTAAAAATCACTTCAGCGCGGGTCTAGCACCGGTTTCCTGCATCAGCCTGATAATTTGTGATTCCTGACTAAGAATTATTGTGGGGATGATTGGGCTCAACAGAATCTGTGAAAGGGAAAAAATCCTGGATAGCTGCAAAACGAGGTTGATGCTATCATAGCCCAGATGAGACAGAAACTGAAAGGAATGGCTGGCATAAAAAGTACCCAAAACAACAAAACACTAACTGAGGATACAAGCAATCCACCTAATCAAAAAACCTCAGTATCACCTTATCTATTAATCTACTCCATAATTCTATCTTAATACTATACTTCTGGAAGAAGACTCTAACAGGAAGGAAAAAAGACCTCAGTAATCCTGCTCTCCCTCTACGTGGCAGTCAATGTTCGCCTGAAGGGGAACAGTTCTGAATACCATCACAGGTCTAAAAAAACTCCTCCCAAAAATTTTAATTACTCATATATTTTTTATGTTACAAAAATCACAACAATTAAAGTTTCACAGTCAAAAAGAACTAATACAATGCTTGCCAACTCAATACATCGAAATATAGGAAATCCACGGCTTGCCAGCTCGATACTCTAGGGTCCACAGAGTTCTCATCGACCCTACGGAAAAAGGCAAACCTAAAAGCCAGAAAACTTCACCAAACTTTTAAAGTAGTTTCAATTTGTTACTTATGAAATGTCTTCCAGAAGAATATACTTCTTTCTACAAACGCCCAACGAAGATCTCCGTTTCGAGAACAAGTCGCTTCATCAGGGGCTTAACTTTACCACTCCAAACCATTTATCTCTCTAGCTATAGCGTCTGACGTCAACGCTCAATTTAAATATATTTTTGAACCAATCAAAGGGGCGGAGAGGAGAGATAACGTAACCATTTCCTTTAAACTCACAGGAATACGCCCCAATCAATAGCAGAGTTTAATCCATCAGGTTCAAATTTAATGCAAATGGATGATAACTGCCATATTCCAACAAAGTATTGCAATCCACTGGTTTCGAATATACTGAGGTCTGAAAGCCTTTTAAGGTCTTAATAACTTGCACATCCAAAAAGTGAATAGTCTGCTTATCACACTGCATCTCAAACTTGATGGCAGAGTTAGATTTATTCAAAAAGACCAAAAATTGATCCTACACCTCGCTCCTTAGAGCCAACCCATAACAAAAAAATATAGTCTATATAACGATACCAGCCATATACATAAGAATGAAAAGAAGAGGTATAAATCCACTTCTCTTCAAAATTCTGCATATATAAATTAGCCAATGATGGTACAAAGGTAGCTCCCATCGCTGTTCCTGAAACTTGCAGATAATATTGATTTTGATACCGAAAATCATTTTCACGCAATGCCAACTCTGCTAGCCACATCAGAAAATGCATTGGAACATGATGAGGTCTACTATGTGACCAAAGATCATAAAAAACATTCAATGCTTCATTTTCTGGAACTGAAGTATACAATGCACAGACGTCAAGGGTTACCAACCACTGTATAGACTGAGGGCCCAAGCCATCTGGGATGTACAGACCCTCTGTGCGCCCGGTCGGAACCAGACACACAGAGGGATCCCGTGGGACACAACTACCCCACGGGATCAGAATCGCAAACAGGCCTGTTCATGCAGGCCGGGACCGCAATTCAGCCTGGCCTGCACGTACAGGCCTTGTCCGGCTAACTCAGTCAGGGCTTTTAAATGGAGCAGTGGTACCATGGCATCCGGTTGCCATGGCACCGCGGCTCTATTTAAAAGCCACAATCCCCAGGCAGCCGGCTCCCAAAGTTCTTTTCCTGCAGACCGACCCCCAATCTGGCCTCCCAGGGTCAGGTTCGGATTGCAGGGAAAGAGTAGTTACTCACCTGTAACAGGTGTTCTCCAGGAGCAGCAGGAATCAGTCCTCACATAAGGGTGATGTCGGCGCCAACAGAGCCCTCGTGCGGAGCATTTCCCCAGCTTTCAAGGAAAGCCTTTAGAAATGCAGTGCTCATGGGCGGTCCCCTTCCCACCCAAGGGTGCCATCTTGCTCAGTCTGATGACATAACTAAAAGACAGCAAAAAATTAAAATGAATGATATGACTGCAACTCCAGCGGAGGAGGGAGGGTCGTGAGGACTGATTCCTGCTGCTCCTGGAGAACACCTGTTACAGGTGAGTAACTACTCTTTCTCCAGGACCAAGCAGGAAGTCAGTCCTCACATTTGGGACTCCCCAGATCAAGGCTACCAGGAACCCTAAGCTGAAAAAATGGCTCGCTCTCAAGAGCCTCAGCATTTGTGATAAGAATATCCTCTGAGAAAGCCCCCATAGGGTAGCCCAACACAAGGGCCGGACGGAAGGAGTAGCCTAAACCTCAAAGAGATTACGGAGTACCGCCTGTCCGAAAGCACTGTCCCTTCGGGACTCTCTCTCAAGGCAGTAATGGGCTGCAAACGTCTGGCTTGAAGACCAAGTAGCGGCCCGGCAGATGCCTGCCAACGGAACAGAGCGGAGATGAGCTACTGACGTGGCTTTGGTCCTGATACGGTGGGCTGTGAATCAACCCTGCAAGGGGAGGTCTGCTGCCTTGTACGCCCAGGCGATACAACCTGCTACCCAAGTGGACAACGTACGCTTGGAGACAGGTAACTCCATCTTATTAGGGTCAAAGGAGAAGAAGAGCTGAGTCGCCCTTCTATGCCCCCGCGTACGTTCTATGTAAAAAGACAATGCCCTCTTACAGTCCAGGGTATGCAAGACTGTTTCAGCCCAGCTGGTATGCTGCCTGGGAAAGAAGGTCAGAAGAACCACCTCAAGGTTGAGGTGGAAAGAGGAGACCACTTTTGGAAGGAACTTCGGATGGGTCCATAGGACCACCCTGTTCCTATAGAACCATGTATACAGTCTATCAGAAACCAGAGTTTGTAGTTCACTCACACCTCTGGCCGAGGTAAGAGCCACCAGGAAGAGTGCTTTCCAAGAGAGGAAGCGCAAATGGCATGTAGCCATCGGCTCAAACAGTGGGCGAGTAAGTTGCTGCAAGACCACACTCAAATCCCACTCAGTTGCCGGTGGATGAACCGGAGGCTTGAGTAGAAGCAGACCTCTGAGAAATCTGGACACCAAGGGGTGGAACCAACAGAGACTGTCCTTCCACCGGTGAGTGGTGCGCTGACAGAGCACTGAGGTGGACCCGAACAGAGTTAGACTTAAGGCCTAGGTCTGACAGGTGAAGTAGATACTGCAGTACTACAGGCACAAGGCAAGAGAAAGGATCTTCATTGCGCTGAGCACACCATACCGTAAACCTACACCACTTGAGGGCATAGGACCTTCTGGTGGACTGCCTCCTAGAGGCCAAGACCACCTCCTCAATTTCCTTAGGTAGAAGTAAGGGAGCTAGCACTATCCTTTCAGCAGCCAGGCCATCAGATTGAGGGATCTGAGATTGGGGTGCAGAAGGGAACCCTGATCTTGAGACAGGAGATCGGGTTGCAAACCCAGAGGGAATGGAGTTTCCAACGCCAACTGCAGCAGAAGTGGAAACCACGGTTGCCTCGGCTATCTGGGGGCTACCAGAATCACCGAGGCCTTGTCCCGGAGAATCTTGAACAGAGTTCGGGCCACCAGGGGCGTGGGAAGAAACGCATACAGGAGGCCCGTAGACCAAGAGATCAGAAAAGCATCTGCTGCCATTCTCAAGGGATGCGGCTGTCTGGAGCAAAACCTGGCAGCTGACGGTTCTGTGGACTGGCAAAGAGATCGATGGACGGAAGTCCCCAGTGGAGGAAGATCTGCTGGACCACCCATGGATTCAACTGCCATTCGTGAGGCTGGAGAATCCTGCTTAGCTTGTCTGCTAGGAAATTCTCCTGACCAGGTAGATAAACTGCTTTGAGAAACATGCCTTGTTTTACTGCAAAGGGCCAGCGCCTCTTGACACAGGAGCCTGGATCCCGTGCCCCCTTGTTTGTTCACATAGAACATTGCCACCTGATTGTCCGTCTGAACTAAGACAGACTGGTGAGAGAGGGCATGAGAAAAAGTCTGTAGAGCTAAGCGGATTGCTCGCAGCTCCAAAAGATTGATCTGCTGCGTGGCCTCCCGAGGAGACCAGAGGCCTTGAGTGCACGTGCCCTGGCAATGTGCACCCCAGAACTTTAAGGAAGCATCGGTCGTCAGCACCCTTGTGTGTGCTGGAGCCTGAAAAGGTACCCCCTGAGAAGGTTTGGGAGATGTAGCCACCACTGTAAAGAGTCCAAAGGTGGTTTGGACACCTTTACTCTGTCTCGGAAGTCGCCCGTGGCCTGCGCCCACTGAGCTCTGAGGCACCACTGAGCAGCCCGCATGTGCTGATGGGAATTCGGAGTCACATGTACCGTGGATGCCATGTGGCCCAGGAGCCGCAGGTAGTGCCTGGCGGAAACATGAGAATTGCTCTGAAACTGGTTGGTCAAGTCCATCAGTCTGTGGGCCCTGTCCTCGGGCAAGTAAGCTCTTGCCTGCAGGGTGTCTAATCTTGCCCCTATAAACTCTAGGTTCTGAGAGGGGAGCAAAGTGGACTTTGCATAGTTTATGACAAAGCCCAGATGCTGAAGAAGAGAGACAGTGCGAAGAGTAGCTTGTCTGGCCTCCTGGAGAGATTGGCCTCTGATCAGCCAGTTGTCCAGGTATGGAAAGACAAAATTTCCCTGATTCCTGAGATAGGCCGCCACCACTGCCAGGCATTTGGTGAAAACCCTGGGGGCAGAGGTTAGGCCAAAGGAAAGTACCCTGTACTGAAAATGGTTTCCTCCCACCACAAATCTGAGATATTGTCTGTGGTCTGGATGAATGAGGATGTGAGTATAAGCATCCTTTAGGTCTAAGGAGCATAGCCAGTCTCCCTGCTGGAGGAAGGGCAGCAGTATCCCAACGGTAAGCATCCTGAACTTTTCCTTCTCCAGAAACTTGTTTAGGTTTTGCAAGTCTAGGATAGGCCGGAGGCCTCCTCTCGTTTTTGGTACCAGGAAGTACCTGGAGTAGAAGCGTTGCCCTTTCAGGTGGTGAGGCACCGGTTCCACCGCCTGTTCCTTTAGAAGACTTGCCAACTCCTGAAGGAAGAGGTTCCTGTGTAGAGGGAGTCTTGGAGGCTCCCCTGGAAAGTAGGAGGGTGGTAGCTGGTGGAAGTGGAGCATGTAGCTCTTTTGGACTATGCTGAGTACCCAGGTATCCCCTGTGATGGCTGGCCACCTGTAGGTGTACAGGGTCAGCCGACCTCCTGTGCTGAGTGGAGCCAGCGGCGGAGAAGAGGCTATGCTTTGGGAGTCAAAACCCTGCTCCTTGCTGTGCAGGAGCCGGAGCTGGCGGCTTGGGGGTCTTCTGCCTACGGGGCCCATGCCCCTGCCCCTGCCCCTTGGCCTGCTGGCCCTGTTGGGGAGCTGGAGAGGCCTGATATTGAGGGTAGAATTTGTAGGCAGCACCCTTCCTTGGGAAAAAGGGCTTCTTTCCCAAGCCCTTCTTTTTTTGAGAAGGGGCAGAAGTCTTTCTGGACAGCCTTGTTCTGGTGAGAGTCTCAGTCTCGATTTCTGCAGCCTTTTAAGCTTACCGAATAGGTTGTCACCTCGACAGGGGACATCGACCAACTTGTCCTGCACCCATGACTCCAGGTCCGATGACTGTAGCCAGGCGTGACGGCGTGCAACGATGCCGGCCGCGGCTACCCGGGCCGAAGCCTCGAAGCCACCATAGGCTGCTCGAGAGATAAACTTCGAGCACTCTTGGATCCCTGTCGACAAGGCCTTGAATCTCTGCAAGGGTTCCTCGGAGAGGCCAGCTGAGAACCCGGCAATCTCCTTTGCCAGGTCTCGTAGTTACATGTCCATGTACGGCTGGTAAGTCTGGACACGGCAAGATAGCATGGAGCCCTGGAAGCACTTTCTACCGAGGGCATCCAGGTTCTGGACCTCCTGTCCGGGGGGCACCGAGGAGTGCATCTTCTGACTCTTCAGGCGGTGCATGGCCGATTCCACAACCATGGAATTGTGCAGTAGCTGAGCCTTTTGGAACCCAGGGCTCTTACAGACTCAATAAATGGAATCGACCCGTTTGCTAAGAACCAGCGCCGAGGCTGGTGCCTCCCACCTACGGAAGAGCTGCCGTTCCAGCATCGGAGGAACCGGTACAGTAAAGGCTTCCTTCGGAGGAAAGTCATACTGGAGGGCATCGAGCTCCTCGGCTTGAGGCTCCTCCTTGGCATCCGCAGGGAATGCCAAAGCCTTGGCCATGTCCCTAACGAAGTCCGAGAACCGGGTATGATCGGGGGGGGGGACCTTCTCTGAGGCTCGGACTCCAGTGAGTCCGAAGGGACGCACCGGGTCCGGAAGGTGTCCGGAGACTCCTCGTCCTCCGTCTCCCACGCCGACTCCTCTGAGGAGGAGTCGAGCGGCTCCGGCCGTGTGGGCTTCGGTGCCACCCGCCCCGACGCCAAGGGCACCGGCGTCGACAACCTCGGCCCGGAACGGGAGGTCTAGGGGGACCTTGACCGAGGATCGACTTGAGACTTGATTTACTCGAGGATCGGCTCGGTCTCCGGGGTCGACTTAGACGTCGAGGTACCGGTGGTTGGGGCAGATGCACCGGTTAGACCGGCGATCAGCACCCGCTGCTGTTCCAAGAAGGTAGCCAAGCTGCTCTCCAAGGCCATCAACCTGAGTCCAAGCTCAGGAGACCAAGCAGCCTCCGACTCGGGCCCCGACGGTGTCGGGCCTGACGTCGGCTCTCCCAGAGGAGAATCCACGAGGACAACAGAACTTACGTGACTCGGGAACTCCGGCTCCATACGAGGTAGCTTCGACGGCCTCTCCGACTCCGAGAGCCCGTGGCGGCGGTCAGGGCTACACGACCTGGCCCTCGAGGACCCAGGAGCTTCCACCGACGCCGCTCTCATGAGCTTCTTCTTCCTTTTGTGCTGCTGGGTGAGAGACCCCCTTTCAGAGGAACCACGACGACGCTCAGGTTCCGACTCCCGAGATGTCGAGGCCTCTGACGAAGTCCGGGCCAGGCCGGACGCAGACTCCAAGAAAATTCTCTCACATTGATGCTGACGGCTCTGAAGTGCCTTTGACGACATTTTGCCACATGGGCCATAGTCCAGAGGGTCATGGTTGGGCCCGAGGCATCGGAGGCAGCAGTCATGTATCGGTGAGTGATATAGGTATCTTGCACCGATCACATTTTTTGAACCTGCTGGCAGACATCGGGGGAAAAAGGGCCCCTGCAAGGTCAAAACACCGGGCTGCCACTGAAAATAACAAAAAAGGCGCGAACGCTAGTCACGAAAGACAAAAACCGAAAAAAGAATAACGGACTCAATACCGGTGTACCAAGCCCAGGCAGGAAGGGGAACAGGCATCGAACCGGATCAGAAAAAGCAAAAATTGAAGAAAAAATCTACTTTTACCGGGTGACACGAACTCATGTCCATTGGGCTCCGCGGAAAAAGAAAGACTGAACAAGATGGCACCCTTGGGCGGGAAGGGGACCGTGCATGCACGCTGCATTCCCAAAGGCTTTCCTTGAAAGCTGGGGAAATGCTCCGCACGAGGGCTCCGTCGGCGCCGACGTCACCCATATGTGAGGACTGACTTCCTGCTTGATAACCATGAAAAATGGTCTAAAAGAAATGTTTAATTAATTAATTAAGGAGGATCCTAATATATGCCAATTACACTTCCATATAGTGTACACTTTGTACACCACTGGTGTAAAATTTTGTAATTAAAAAGAGAAGACAAAGATTCTACGCAATTTAAATGAACCTCTACAAAGCATTAGCTATGACATGCAAGTAACTATAGTAGTAATGAAAGGAAGATGCCTATTTGTAACCTTATAATAATTTATGAACTATGTTTACAGACATATTTCTGTACAGTATGATTATTATTATAATTTTTAACACAGGAGACTGTGTAAGCAATAATTATAAGTGGTAATCCACTAAGCTTAACTTATTCTAGTACTAGAGGTGGAGAAGCTAGGCAAAATTCAAGACTGGCTGAAGGCCAAGCCGTAATTCTGGCTTGGAGATCTTTCAAAACAGAAGAGCCAAGAGAAAACCCAGCTGGAGAAAACATTCAATTATTATAAATCCAACCACAGGAAGAAACCACAAACTTATGGCATACACTGCTACTTTCATACTGCTGAATAGTCCTGGGAAAGTGTCAGTATTACAATAGTGTAGTTTTATCCTGTGAATGAAGCTGAAAACGAAGTTTGTTTTGACTTAGATATAAAACAGCTTTCAGTTTTATACCCTCCCAACTCTTATCGATAACTATATAGTTATTGAAGCAACAGTTCTTCTATTCCTTTAAATCTGAAAGTTAGGGGCATGCTTACTAATATGGACTAACAATTAGAAGTACAAATGTGTGTAATTGGGCTAGGTGTGAAATAGCGCTATACTAGCAACCCTGTCAAGTGCTGACTCTTCACTCTTGGCAGTTGAGAACATATATGGTATATCCTATGGAAGCGTCTCACAGCAATAAAATTTGACTCCTGCAATGCGAGAAAGTTTGGAGAGCACTTGCCAAAGTTTGAAGTTTATAAAAGATGTACCTTCAGTGCTGACTCTCCTGGAGGGGTAGTAAGAGAGGGAGGAGGTGAGGGAGGGAGGGGAGTAGTGGTTAGGTATCTGAGGTTATTGGGTAGATTGGAGATCTCTGTAAAATTTGGAAAAGGTGGAATAAATATTACATTTTTTAAAAAAGTCTGCCTAGTCTACCACATTTTGAACCATCTACAACCACTGCAACAAACAACTGGCAAGACACACATACATCCTATTGCACTAGTAAAAGATCAGCAGCATCTGGCTGCAACAAGAGATGCAACCTCTTCATTTTCTTCAGCTTCCTATACATTGCCTAACCATATGAGCTGTCTGACCTCTCCTCATTAAGGAGAAATTTTACATAGCTGGTAATTTCCTTTCCTTGAATCCTGGTAAACCAAAACAGGCGAGTAGCTTTTGCTCCCCAACCAGCAAGTGAAGACAGACTAGAGAAGCTTTCAATGAAGACCTCACCAGCATATATTCTGGTGCAGCAAGGAGAGAAACCAGTATGACATTTCACAAGCAGAGCGCAAAATTGAAAAACTCAGAAAAAGTATTTATCAGCCGTAACTTTGTAAAACACTATTGGCTCTCGTACCACACTTGACTCTGCATCAGGCACTGATACTGATAATGCTGTGAAAGGCAACAGGCCTCCCAAACCTGTAGGAGTAGTCTTCCCAAAGTGGGTCCCACATTGGTCTAGTAGGATTCAAAGAAAGTAAATTAACAGGTATGTAAAATTTCTTCTTCCTGAGTCTGTATGTCAGGTGCCTTCTCTGACCTTTTTCAGATCCAGGCTGAAAACTCACCTCTTTGCTGCTGCTTTCAGATCTTGACTCATCTATTCTCTTTTGTGTTTCCTTACCACTCCCCCTAACTGTATCCTATGTCTACAGCTACTGTGTTGTCTATCTCAACTAGACTGTAAGCTCCGATGAGCAGGGACCGTCTTTTACATGTGTCTGTGCAGTGCTGCATATGCCTTGTAATGCTATACAAATGTTCAGTAGTAGTAGTAGTAGTAGTACTTTGACATCTAATCTTTGAAAGGTCTTCAGTGGGGCTCAAAAGGGATTTTTTCAGCATCTTCAACACCAGAGGAGGGTTCCACTGTAGCACCAGTGGTGACACAGGTGGACTGATCTGCTTCTCCCACTGAAGGACACATCAGGGTGTGCCCTACATGAATCCTGAGAGTTTAGACCCAAACCCTGGTCCAACTGGACTGTAGGAAGGGCAATATGGTACCATGCCCGCCCCCCCCCTTTGGCATCCAGGGCCTGAGAGGAACACCACTTCTCAAACACACTCTAGACTCTAACACAGACAAAGGACCTTCCTTAAACAGCATGCACATCTCAAAGACCAGGCTGTAAAGCAAGAAGGGCATAAGATCCTCCATGATCTCATCCACTTTCAACCCCCCCCCCCCCGGGCACACCCCCCCCCCCCCCCGCTCCTTCCACCTCAACCGCCTCACACTACCCTCCCCCTCACTTGCTCACCTTCAATCCACCCGCTCCTCAGCTTTCTTCTTCATAGGTCCGGCTCTTTGGAACTCCCTTCCCTCTACTCTCCGGCTGGAGCCCCATCACCTTACCTTTAAACACGCCCTAAAAACCCACCTCTTTTCCCTTGCCTTTAATCCCCCTCCCCTCTAGCCTTTACCCTTTCCCTATGCTGACCTTCCTCTCTCGTTCTTTATCTCTCTATCCTCTATTAAGTTGTAACTTTCCTTTCCTTTTCCGGCCTTGTGCCTACTGTAATGAAGATTTATTTTATTGTAAACAGCTCTGTTTATCACTGAAGGGCGGTCAATCAAGCTAATAAACATAAACATAAACATGACCAGGGTACAGCAGTCCCCTTTCCTGAAGCAGCAATAGAGATCCATGTATCATGGCCTGCATGGCCAGTCTGTTGCCACCAGAATAACCAAACCCAGGTGAGACTGAATCCTACTCAGAAGCTGGCTCATTAAGGGCCATGGGGAATACACAGAAGCATAAACTGTCCACCGATTCTTGCTATGGCTGAGGTTTTTCACCTTAGCATTTCCCTGGACATCCAACAGAGTGAACACTAGCAAGCCCTATTTCTGCACGATGAGGTCAAAGGCACGAGAGTGTAGCTCCCACTTGTTGGAATCCATGTGATCTAGCTCAAGAAGGAGGCCTATACATTACACAGGTACACTACAACTGATTCCTATAGATTTTGGGGTGGTGAATCCAGGAAAAATAGCCAAAATGTTCCATCACGTCACGTTTTCTTGCAAAATTAGATTTCTTACCCATATAAGGAATGTTCACATAATTTCTTTTTAGCCGACTGCAGTTTATTTTCTTGGCCCAAAATAGAGGTTGTAATAGTTAACTAACTAGAAACACTCCCTCATGATATTTTAGAGTGTTTTGTATTCATTTTATACATTAACAGGACAATTGGGAGGTGGGGGGCTAAATCCAGTACTCGCGCTGGCGCATGTTTCTTTCCTGTTCGCCTCGCCTCGTTCGCGCTCGCTCAAACACGGTGGTTGCGACATGAACGTTCCTGTCAAATTTCAGTTTCTTGCAAGTTCATTATTACCTTTTGTTTGCTCAGTCGTAATCCAGCTTTATTCCGAAGTGGTTCACTACAGTTGTAGTTTGCAGTGCTGTGTATTTGTGATGGCTCACAGAGTCAGAGGTTGCGTCAACTCTCCGGACAGTTTTTGTTTTATTTGTGGGGAATATACCGTGAAAAAGCAGCAGAGGAACATTTCTGCATTTATTAAAAAAGTATATTTTGCCTATTTCGGTTTGAAGTTAGGCGATCAAGACAAACCGTGGGCTCCTCACAAAGTGTGCAAGACATGTGAGGAAGATCTACGCTTATGGATGAAAGGTAAAAAACAAGCATTTCGTTTCGGAATACCTATGATGTGGCGTGAACAAAGAGACCACAGCAGTGACTGCTATTTTTGCTCTTGCATTGTGAAGGGATACAACTTAAAAAATAAGAACGTAATAAGTTACCCCAACCTTCCCTCAGCAATAAGGCCTATGCCTCATAGCAACGAAGTACCTGTGCCTGAACCACCAAAATCTTTGGATCATATTTGTGTGGATGGTTCTGATCATGATGAGACTCATCAGATGGCTTTTCCCAATGAGTCCAGTACTTCCGAGTTTGAAACTGAACCAGATCCGAAACCTGAACTTTTCTCTCAAGCTGAATTGAATGATTTAGTCCGGGATTTAGAACTCCCAAAAGATGCTGCCCAACTGCTAGGTTCTCGGCTTAAACAGAAAAATCTATTGTCACCAGGAACAACTTTTTATTGGTACCGCAACTGCGAGACACAATTTTTGAAGTATTTCAGCAAAGAGGAAGATTTGGTATTTTGCAACGATATATACGGAGTGATGGAAAAGTTTAAACTCAAGTATGATCCTGCTGAATGGCGGCTGTTCATTGATTCGTCAAAAGACAGCATAAAAGGTGTTCTTCTTCATAATGGCAATACATTCGCTTCAGTTCCTATTGCTCACTCTGTTATTCTCCAAGAAAAATACGAGAATTTGGCCCTGATTCTTCAGAAGATTCGTTATGATGAGCATAAGTGGATGATTTGTGGAGACTTTAAAATTCTATCCATGCTATTAGGGCAGCAATCCGGTTTCACCAAATATCCCTGCTTCCTTTGCTTGTGGGATAGCCGGGCCCGCGACCTACACTGGGGGAATAAAGACTGGCCAATTCGGGAGTATTTGAGACCCGGTGAGAAAAATGTTCTTCATGAGAGCTTGGTACCTCGTGATAAAATTCTATTACCACCTCTCCACATTAAGTTGGGTCTCATTAAGCAATTCATCAAGGCCCTTCCAAAAGATGGTGAGTGCTTTCGGTACCTTTGCTCAAAGTTCCCCCGACTTTCTGAAGCAAAGCTAAAGGAAGGAGTGTTTGTTGGCCCTGATATAAGGAAACTCATTTCAGATGGAGCATTCGCTGAAACGATGTCTGAGAAGGAAAATGAAGCCTGGGATTCCTTCAAGGATGTTGTTCTCAAATTCTTGGGGAACAGGCGGGTTGAGAACTATAAGGATATTGTTGCCAGGATGCTCAATGCCTTCAAAGAACAAGGCTGTAACATGAGCCTGAAAGTCCATTTCTTGCACTCCCATGTGAACTACTTTCCCGAAAACTTGGGGGCGTACAGTGAAGAACAAGGTGAAAGGTTTCACCAGGACATCAAGGACGCAGAGAGAAGGTACCAAGGAAGATGGAACACCACTATGATGGCTGATTTCTGCTGGTTGCTGCTGCGGGAAACCCCAGATGAAAAATACGCCAAGCAGCACACCAAGAGAAGCATTCAGGGGAAGAAGAAACGGGCCCACCAGGAGATTGATTGACCCAAGAATGACTTTAAAATCTAAACTGTGTTGACAAATATCGTGTTTTTACTAAACTTTGAAATAAAAATTTGCTAGTTATTACCACAGTGTCGGATCTCATTTATTAGAATTTTATTTTCACACCATCGGGTGTTTGTCTTCATGTATTGCAATGGTGCGGTTTGCGTTTTCTATTCTTACATACATACCTGTACAACATTTTTTGCACATTTCTTTGCTTTGCTTTGTGTCTAACCTCGCTCTTATATGCTCAATGTTTGTGCACATGTATGTGGCTGTTTTAAGTGCAGACAATTTTGCTACCATCACAGTGTGTTTTGTTGACATTACTCTATTCTTATGTGCTGCCTTGTTACAATTTTCTTTATTCTTATTTGAATAACTACTAAACAATTAGTATAAAGAATTCATCCAAGAAACTTTTATCTCGATCGCACTCAATCTGAAACGTTCACCTCAAACTGCTAACCCAATGTAGCAAAAAATCTGTATGTGATGGAGCAAATTGGTTACCAGATTTGGATTCAGCGCACCAAAAAACGTAAAAATCAATCGAAACATTAGAGGCAGTTTAAAAAAAAATTTTTTTAGTGTACCTGTGTATCAGCATTAACAAAATCCGCCCCTTTCTCTCGGAACACACTACTAAAACTCTTGTTCATTCTTTAGTCACCTCCTGTCTGGACTATTGTAACTTCTTCCTTGCTGGTCTCCCTCGGTGTTATCTTTCTCCTCTACTATCCATTCAGTACTCTGCTGCATAGCTAATTTTCCGCCAACCCTGATACACTCGTATTACTCCTCTTCTAAAATATCTTCACTGGCTCCCCTTCCACTTCCACTTCCGCATCCAATTCTAAGTTCTTCATCTAACTCATAAATGCATTCACTCAAATGCCCCTCTACCTTTCCTCTCTTCTTTCTCCCTACTCCCCCCACCTCTGAACTCCGCTCCTCGACTGGCCTCCTTCTCTAGATGCCCTTTTCCTTCTACTCCCAACTCCAGGCTTCGATTTTTTCATCTTGCTGCTCTTTATGCCTGGAACAAACTTCCAGTTTCTTTACATCAAGTTTCTTCTCTCCCCCTTTTCAAATCCATGCTAAAGGTTTACATCTTCAAATCCACTTTTGATTCCTAATCCCTTATTCTCCTTGTGTCTCCTTCCCTTTTTCCATTTGTTTCTTCTGTCTTGTACTGTCAATCTTGATTAGACTGTGAGCTTTTTGAGCAGGGACAGTCTTCTTTATGCATCTGTGCAGCACTGCGTACGCTTTGTAGCCGTATATAAATGATCAATAGTAGTAAGTCCTGCAATGTGTGCTGCTGAAAGAACAACCAGATGAGTCTCTGCCCGTCGACAGAATTCTGTCACTTCCATGACCACCACGGTGCTGCAAGTTCTGCCTTGCTTCTTCACATATGTCACTGCCATGGCATTGTCTGTGAGCATTCTAACTACCTTGCTCTCCAGAAGGGTCCATAACTTCTCCAGGGACAGTCAGTCACTCTGGCCTCCATCCTGTTGATCAACCAAGAGGTTTCCTGTGGTGACAAGCATCCCTGTGTGAACTGACCTAGACAATGAGCTCTCCAGCCCAAAATGCTGATATCTATGGTGACTAATGCCATGCTTTCAGAGGCATTCTCTCCATTAGAGAGTGCATCTGCAACCACCAGGCCAGCTCCCCCTTGATCTTCTGGCACCACCGAAACAACTGTGAGCAAGGAGACCAGTGAGTCTGAAGGTTCCCCGGCAGGGGGACACATGTGCACTCTGGCCCAAGGCACCAGCTCCATAGTCAAAGTCATCAAGCCCAGCAGTTGCAGGTAATCCCATGCCATAGGAGTTGTCTGACAACAAAAATTCCTGAGCTGTACCTGCAGTCTGACCAATCACTCCAGGATGAGAACCATTGTGCCGAAACGGGTGTCGAAGCAGGCACCCAAACACTCCAAGTCTAGAGAGTACATAAACTGCTTTTGAGGTACAGAAGTTGATCACCCAAACTAGCCTTTCCAGCCACTGAATCATCTAGGTCATGTCCACCATGGACTTCTCCAGGATGTCAGACTACTGAGAGAGGAGCTGCTACTGCTGAGAAGGAGTGGGACATGTGAAAGGATCTAGTGTTTTATGTGAACACCAGATGGAGAACCTGTGCCATTTAAAAGCATAACATCGTATGGTCAAATCCTTTCTGGAAGATGGGAGCATGTGAAATAAGTCCTCTTGGAGATCTAAGTGTGAGAGGACAAAGCGCTCAGCCTCCATGCCATCAAGCAGAGCTTCTTGAGGCTGGGGTGCAGAAGGGTTCCCTGTTCCTGAGAGAATAGGGTTGGTGAATAACCCAGTCTGAGGGGAGGTGCTTGAGCAAGTTATAGAAGCAGAGGAAACCATGGTTGTCTGGGCCAATAAGGGGCAATTAGAATAATTTCTCCCCAGTCAGCCTTGAGTTTGAAGAGTGTTGTTGCTATGAGTGGAAGGGGAGGGAAAGCATAGAGTAGATCCTGTCCCAGTGGATAAGAAATGCATCCAAAGTCTCCCTGTGAGGGGAAGGAATCCTCGAACAAAAACAAGGTAGCTGATAGGAGAAGCAAAGAAGTAGTGGCGTCCTCCAGAGGTGGAACAAGTACTGCGCTACTTGAGGTTCCAGCTTCCAGTCGTGTGGATGGAGAATCTGGCTTAGCCATCGAACTAAGTGACTCTCTGCCCCTCGAAGGTATACTGCATATAGGTGAATTCCTCGAGGAATTGCCCAGTTCCAAAGGCACATGGCCTCCATACATAGTGGGTGAGAGCCTGTTCCCTCCTGCATGTTTATATAAAATATAGCCACCTGGTTGTCCGTCTGTATGAGAAGAGACTGTCCCCTGAGTTGCGGAGAGAAGACTTTGATGGCACTGGAAATCATCCTGAGCTTCAGAAGATTGATCTAGAGGAGCGCCTCCTGAGTAGACCAGAGGCCTTGTGTTGTAAGCCCGTTGAGATGGGTTCCCCAGCCTAGCTTTACAGCATTGGTCATTAGGATATACTGCGGTGCAAACTTCTGAAAAGGTGACCCTATGACCAAGTTCTATGGTGTGCACCACCACTGAAGGGCCTTTCTCATCTGAGGAGTGATGTTGACAAGGTCAGATAAGCAACCTGTAGACTGCTTGCATTCTTGTGAGAGAGTCCACTGCTCGATCCTCATATTGAGACAGGAGTGGAGCACAACATGGACTGTGGAAGCCATGTGGCCTAAGAGGCATAGAAATGTTCTGGCTATAACTTTATCTTTATTTGCATTTGATATACCGCTCCAGGCGGCTGTGGCATTGGAGCAGTTTACAGTAAAAGCACAATGGCTGCAAGAGAAGGCTAGAAAGGAACGCCAAAGTGTGACAGGAAAGCAAAGGAAGAGAGAGAGCAGGAAGACAGGATAAGTCAAAAAGCAGCAAGGCAACAAATGTGAGCAGAAAGCACTTCCAGACTGGGAGGGGAGGAAGGAACTTGGGTAGCCTGCTAAGTGGCAGAGGGGAGGAAGGTCAAATGCAGTAGTGAAAAGGGTTTTTTTTTAAAAATGTCTTGAATTTCGGGAATGAGGTTTTAGAGCATATAATGGGAGGCAAGGAGTTCCATAGGGCGGGGCCCAAATAGAAAACCACAGATTTCCTGATCTGTTCAAGGTGGGCGAGTGACTGTGGGAAGAGCCAGACGATTGACATGAAGAGACCTAGGGAGACGGTGGGGGGTGTGAAACTGCAGCAGATTTGAAAGATATTGCGGGGTGCCAGTATAAACAGCCTTGTGGACAAGGGCAAGGATTTTGTAATCAATCAAGGAACTTAAGAGGGAGTCAGTGCTGATGGATTAGAAGCGGGGTGATATGGCCACGCCGTGAGGTATATATGAGAATACGAGCAGCAGTATTTTGTAGAAGTTAGAGGCAACAGAGTTGGGAAAGTGGAAGGCCTGCAAGCGCAACACTGCAATAATTTAATCTAGACATAACTAATAAAAGGAGGAGAGTCGTGAGGGAAGACATAGTGAGGAAGGGACGAATGGCACGAATCTGATGGAGAAAGAAGAAAGACCGCTGGCCAGGGAGGAGACATGCTCGTGAAAGGAGAGGGAAGAGTCAGGTATGACTTCAGGTATTGTAGTGACTGGACAAGTGGGATAGGCGTGGAGGCAATCTGGGGGGGCGAGTGAAGGGCAGGGTAACATGAAGACTAAACCAGATGGCAGCCGATTTGGAAGCATTAAGGTAGAGACGATTTGCGGAGAGTCATGTTTGGACTGAGGCTAGGCATGAGTTTAGCGGAGAAAGATCAGGTGACTGGGAGTTAGTATGAAAGAGAATGATAATATCGTCAGCACAGAAGTAGGAGGAAATACCTGATTGCTGGATGAGTAGTGCAAGTGGAGCTAGGAAAGCATTGAAGAGGAGTGGGGCCAGAACAGAGCCCTGAGGAACACCACAGGTGAGAAGCATGGTAGAGGATGTGGAGGAACCACTGGAAACAGCAAAGGAATGGAGGGAGAGAAAAGACTTAGACCACTGAAGGACAGCACCACGGAACCCGTAATCATAGAGACGGGTGAGCAAAAGAAAGTGGTCAACTATGTCAAAAGCTTTAGAGAGGTCTACTGAGATGGCAAGGGAGATGTCACCTCAGTCGTGAGCTACATGTATTTCAGTGAGTAATGAAAGGAGGATGGTTTCCATGCTGTTCTGTGACCCGACCTGAAACCAGATTGTCTGGGGTGAAGTGCATGGACAGCATCTAAGTGAGAAGACAACTGGAAAAAGACAAGTTTCTCCAGAACTTTAGAAAGGAAAGGTAATTTAGAGACAGGGCGCCAATTAGATAAGGTGGTAGGATCTAAGGCAGGTTTCTTTAGTATAGGACGAATGATGGCATGCTTCCAACAGGAAGGGAAAGTGCCAGAAGAAAGGCTGCTGTTGAGCATGGTAAGTACAAACGGCAACAGAACAAGGGAGGGTTCCAGAAGCCAGTGAGAGCGGATGGGATCTGAAAGGCAGGTGGTCTTCTGTGAGGATGTGATGGCTTTAGTAAGTTTGAGCATGGTGATTGCCCTAAACGAAGACCAGGTATAGGATATAGAAGCAAAAGTCTCTAAAGGAGAGGGAGAGAGAGGGGGTAGGGGTGAACTAGCTGGGAAGGAGAAGCGGAGTGTACAATCTTGTCTGCGAAAAAATGGGCTAAGCTATCAGGGGATGGGAAAAGTACAAACGACAACAGAACAAGGGAGGGATCCAGAAGCCAGTGAGAGGGGATGGAATCCAAAAGGCAGGTGATCTTCTGTGAGGATGTGATGGCTTTAGTAAGTTTGAGCATGGTGATTGACCTAAACGAAGACCAGGTATAGGATAAAGAAGCAAAAGTCTCTGAAGGAGAGGGAGAGAGAGGGGGTAGGGGTGAACTAGCTGGGAAGGAGGAGCGGAGGGTAGCAATCTTGTCTGCGAAAAAATGGGCTAAGCTATCAGGGGATGGGAAAAGTACAAACGACAACAGAACAAGGGAGGGATCCAGAAGCCAGTGAGAGGGGATGGAATCCAAAAGGCAGGTGATCTTCTGTGAGGATGTGATGGCTTTAGTAAGTTTGAGCATGGTGATTGACCTAAACGAAGACCAGGTATAGGATAAAGCAGCAAAACTCTCTGAAGGAGAGGGAGAGAGAGGGGGTAGGGGTGAACTAGCTGGGAAGGAGGAGCGGAGGGTAGCAATCTTGTCTGCGAAAAAATGGGCTAAGCTATCAGGGGATGAGAAAAGAACAGGCACGGCAGAGGAGGGGCATGTGAGGGTAAGAGAGCAAAGTACTGTGAAGAGCTGACTAGAGGAATTAGCAGCAGAGGAGATCTGGGCGGAGTAGAATGCTCTCCGGGCATCGTACAGCTGTTGTTTACAGAAACTGTGCTGGTGACGTAAATACTGCAGATTATCTACAGATGGGTGCTGACGCCAGAGGCGCTCTCCTACGAAGGTGCGTCCGGAGGAGCACAAGGTAGAATTGAATCATGGATTACATCGGGTGCGCCAACCACCTGGTCCAGTTGAGTGACAAGAGAGGCATGCCACGTCTTGGCTTGGTAGTCAGGGGAAAAAGGTCGAAAAATCTACAGGAAGGAAAGTATCGGCTGGAGGAAACTGTGCTAAGGCAGTAGACATGAGGCATCGACTCATAGGGGGTTGTATAAAAGAAGAGGAAGGCCTGGACAAGACATTGGAGCACAAGATTCTGAAAAACACACCATAGTGATCAGGTCATGGCAGTGTTAGGGTAGAAATATTATTGGGGGGGGAGAGTTACCTGTCTTGGAACCAGTCGCGGCTTTACGGGCCGCGGGAGCAGCTTGCAGGTGCCAGGAGGCCCTGCCCGATTTCGGACAGGCAGTGTGAGGGGTGTCCCTGGCTGCGGAGGACCCCCCTTCACTACCCTATATCAACAGGTGTAAACCGAGGGTGCAGTGGAGAGTTACCTGTCTTGGAACCAGTCGCGGCTTTACGGGCCGCGGGAGCAGCTTGCAGGTGCCAGGAGGCCCTGCCCGATTTCGGACAGGCAGTGTGAGGGGTGTCCCTGGCTGCGGAGGACCCCCCCTTCACTACCCTATATCAACAGGTGTAAACCGAGGGTGCAGTGGAGAGTTACCTGTCTTGGAACCAGTCGCGGCTTTACGGGCCGCGGGAGCAGCTTGCAGGTGCCAGGAGGCCCTGCCCGATTTCGGACAGGCAGTGTGAGGGGTGTCCCTGGCTGCGGAGGACCCCCCCTTCACTACCCTATATCAACAGGTGTAAACCGAGGGTGCAGTGGAGAGTTACCTGTCTTGGAACCAGTCGCGGCTTTACGGGCCGCGGGAGCAGCTTGCAGGTGCCAGGAGGCCCTGCCCGATTTCGGACAGGCAGTGTGAGGGGTGTCCCTGGCTGCGGAGGACCCCCCCTTCACTACCCTATATCATCTGGCGGTTTCCCACGCGGCCGCGTGTCGCGGCCTGCGTGACGCGACCTAAGGGGCGTGACACAAGGGGCAGGACACGCCCCTTTGGCGCCCCTTCGGCGCAACTGAGGAGCCGAGACTTTGTTTTCACCATGGGCAAACGTAAAGTGAAAATGCCCAAATCTGGAGATAAATCTCCTGGAGGAAAAGTTGTGGGACCCATGGATAGACATTTAGTCTCCCAGCAGCCTGCTTTATCGTCTCCTGAGGGAGCTTCACTGAGTCCTCACCTCAGGACACCTCCCCCTTTCCCTCTTCCGCCTCTCTCCTCAACTGTTTTGGACTCATTATCGGAGCGTCTTCCACTTATGCCCCAGCCTGTTACTCCAGCGAAGTCAGAAGGAATTTGTTTGAGTCCAAGTTCTGGTGAAGTAACTTTAACTGATATTTGGCTAGCCATTCAAGGCATTGATAAACGTTTATCCACTACTGTTTCCTCTTTATGCATGTTTACCTCTGATGTAGTTAGTAAGATGCAATCTACTGATAAGCAGCTGAGTAATTTAACTGTTTCGATGGCCAACACTGATTCTCAACTCCAAACCAGCTTGGATAATTGTTCTATCCTAACTCGGGACTTATCGTCCCTTAATTACCGATTGGAGACAATGGAGAATCAGTCGAGAGCCAAAAATTTACGTTTTTTAAATTTTCCTGTAACCCACCTGCTTTCTCCTATTATTTTGCTTAAGAAATATCTTACGGATGTTTTGAAGTTGGAAGGAAACATAGATGTTCTGTATCTGTATTATTTGCCTGTACGGCCTCCCCCTCCCTCCCGGGCGGGGGATGCTGATCTTTCTGTTGTTGAAGATACTGCCGGTCAGGACTTAACTGCTTTTTTAGAAGACTCCGCTGATATTATTTCCAAACGTAGCACTTTAATTGCTACATTTGGTTCTGAGCTTATTAAAGTTAATGTTCTTCGCGCTTATTTTAAGAATCGTGAATCCCTCTTCTGCGGCCAAAAGCTGCAGGTCTTCCCGGATGTTAGCAGGGCTACTCAGGCCCGGCGCAAGCAGTTCCTGGGGTTAAAATCATCTGTAATAGCTATTGGTGCTAGCTTCTATTTAAAATTTCCTTGCAGATGTATAATTACTTATGAAGGTCAATCCTTTGTTTTTTTGGAGGCACTCCAACTTAAATCGTTTATACAGCAGAGGGTGGTAGTCAAGGAGCAAGGGGGTGAGATTTCTGGTCCTCTATAGTAGGGTTTTTTTTTACTCTTGATTTCTTTATCATATCGTATAATTGGTAATTACTCTCCCTTGATGTGTTATGGTTATGTGATTTATATTTCTTCTTGAGTGTTATTATGTTTATTAAGTTGTATTGCCTAAATGTTGTGACTTATTCAAGAAATTTCATAAATAAAAATTTAAAAAGAAAAAAGAAATATTATTGGGGGCAAGCGGAGAGATTGACGGGCTGAGGAGGTGGTCAAGGGTGTACCCACCAAGTGGGTAGGTAGAGAAACATGTTGTGTGAGAGAGAGGTCATAGAGAAATGTAATAAAGGCCCTATCCTTAGGTCTCACTGGGGAATCGCAATGGACATTAAAGTCACCAAGAATGACCAGTCGGGGATAGGCTGTTGTAACCTCTGAAATGGTGAGCAGAAGAGAGACCCATAGGTCTGAACTGATGGACGGCGGGGCATATAGGAGTAGGAAATAGATAGGAGTAGAGGTAGAGAGCTGGAGTAAAAAAGCCACTGGGTAGTGGAGTGCCGCTGAAGAAACTTAAAACATAGAAACATGACAACAGAAAACGACCACATGGCCTATCTAGTCTGCCCTTCCACTACACAGTCCCCTTTTTTTCTTTAGAGATCCTCTGTGTTTGTCCCATGCTTCTTTGAATTCAGTTACTGCCCTCATCTCTACCACCTCCACTGGGAGACTATTCCATGGATCCATCACTCTTTCTTTAAAAAAATATTTCCACATATCATTTCTGAATCTATCCCCTTTCAATGTCATCCCATGTCCCCTCGTAGCAGAGCTTGCTTTTGATCAAAAGAGGCTCTCCTCCTGTGCATTTATGCCACGGAGGTATTTTAACGTCTAAATCATATCACCTCTATCCCGCCTTTCCTCTAAGGTGTACATATTAAGATCCTTAAGTCTGTCTTCATATGCTTTATAATGAAGACCACTAACCATTTTAGTAGCCACCCTCTGTATTGACTCCAGTCTGTTTATATCCTTTTGAAGGTGCGGTCTCCAGAATTGCACACACTACTCCAAATGAGGTCGCACCAAAGACTTATACAGAGGTACTATCACCTTTCTTCTGCTGGCCATTCCTCTCCCTATGCACCCAAGCATCCTTCTAGCTTTTGCTGTTGCCTTTTCTACCTGTTTAGCTACTTTAAGATCATCAGACACAATGACGCCTAGGTCCCCCTCTTCTGTAGTGAACAAAAGTATTTCACCCCTTATACTACATTGCTCCCTTGGATTGCTGCAGCCCAAATGCATGACCTTGCATTTTTTAACATTAAATCTCAGCTGCCAAATTCTAGACCATTCTTCAAGCTTAGCTAGATTCCTCGTCATGTTATCTACACCTTCCTGGGTGTCTACTCTATTGCAGATTTTGGCATCATCTGCAAAGAGGCAAACCTTACCCAACAGCCCTTCTGTTATATCAGGTAGAGAGGAATGATACAATATCATTATACCGCCCCCATTTCGGCCAGAATGAGAGACTGCCAGGGCAGAGAAATCAGGGGGCAGGCAACGGTTCAAGAGGGGATCCTCTCCATTGTGAAGCCATGTTTCTGAAAGAAACAGGGCGTCAATAGAATGATGGAGGAGCATATCATGTATGAGCAGCGTCTTAGAGCGCAGGGAACAGCAATTAAGCAATGCCATGCTCAGGCCCAGGGCAAGCAGGGCAGGAGCAACGTAAGTTCGACCAGAAGGATGGTGAATAGTGTGGCAGTTGATAAGGTTTGATGGGACCCTGACCACGGAGCTAGGGAGCGGAGTAGTAACGGACTGAGGGCACCAATCCCAATGTACACATATGGTGGAGAGGTAGAAATACTAATCCACAAAAAAGTAAGCCAAGCAAAGAATAAAACTGATGATTGTTGCTGGACCTGTATGGTTAAGGCAATCAGACAAAGGTGTCTATCGTCTGGCAGAAAAGTCCGGATGTTTAACCTATCTAGTTGAGCCCCCATAAATTTGAGGTCCTGTGTTGGAATGAGATATGATTTTGGATAATTTATGATAAAACCTAACTCCTGGAGGACATGGATGGTTTGATTTAGTGCAGAGGTGACTGCTGAAGCAGTATCTGCCCTTAGCAACCAGTCACCTAAATAGGGGAACAGAAAGATACCCCAAAGTTCGAAGGTAGGCTGCTATGACAGCCAAAGACTTTGGGCCCGATTCTGTGCTACGAATAGCGGTGGACCATCAAGGAGTTTGTCTTTAGACCTGTTGGGGACAGGTGGAGGAGATACTGGAGGAGTGACTGCATTGGAGCAGAAAAGGGATTGAGATCCTTCTAGGAACACTTAAAAGCAAATGAACGTCTGGTGGAGGGCTTTCTAGAAGCCAAGATGATCTCCTTAACCTCTTGAGTAAGGTCAAAGCCTTGTAAAGCATAGTTACTCACCTGTAACAGGTGATCTCCGGGAACAGCAGGAATTTAGTCTTCACATATGGGTATCATTGGTACTGACGGAGCCTGCGCGGGAACGCTCCCCAGCGTCCAATTAGAAAGCTTTTGGGAGCATCCCACAGTGCCTGCATGCTGCCTTCCCGCCTTTCCCAACTGCCTCTCTCCAGCTGAGTTTTAAAACTGAGACAAAGAGAGAGAGAGGGAAAGAAAAGAGAGATACAACTCCTAGGGGAGGTGGGTGGGTTGTGAAGACTAAATTCCTGTTGTTCCCGGAGATCACCTGTTACAGGTGAGTAACTATGCTATCTCCAGGAACAAGCAGGAATTTAGTCTTCACATATGGGGACGCCCTAGCTACAGATGCCAGGGAGAGACCCCAGAAGTTGTGTGCCCCTGTGAAAGGGCTCCACTTCCCCCCATGGATCTCTGGCATCCTACCAGGAATGGTGGGTAGGAGTTGATTAAGTATGAAACAGGTGTTGTAGAACAGCCTGACCAAACAAGGCATGCCAGCAGGAGTCCTTGTCTAAGCAGTAATGGGCTGTGAAGGTATGAACCGAGGCCCAAGTAGCTGCTCGAAAGATGTTGTCGATAGACACAGAGTGTAAATGAGCCATTGAGGCTGCCATGGCTCTCACATTGTGAGCTGTGACATGGCCTTCCAGAGAAAGGTTCTTACTCTGATAGGTAAAAGAAATACACTGTGCAATCCAATTGGACAATGTTCTCTTGGAGACTGGAAGTCCCAGATGAGAAGGATCAAAAGCAACAAAGAGTTGGGAGGACTTTCTATGTTGCTGTGTCCTCTGTAAGTAAAAAGCAAGTGCTCTTTTAGAGTCCAAAGTATGAAGATTCCTTTCTGCATTTGAAGCATGAGGCCTTGGAAAAAATAAGGCAGGTAAACTGCTTGGTTTAAATGAAAAGGTGAGACCACCTTTGGCATAAAGTGTGGATGAGTCCTAAGGACTACCTTATCATGATGGAACCTCGTATAAGGAGGATCAGCCATTAATGCTTGCAACTCACTAATGCGACATGATTGCAATGAGAAAGACAACCTTCCAGGAAAGGAATTTCAAGGAGGTAGAAGCTAGAGGATCAAAAGATGGCTTCATGAGCTGTCCAAGAACCAGATTTAGGTCCCATGCCACCGGTGGTGGCCTAATGGGAGGCTTAGTTAGAAGAAGGCCCCTCATAAATCTCGAAATGGGCTGTCCATTTAAAGGCTTAAAAGAAGCTGAAATAGCACTTAAATGGACTCTTACTGAGTTAGTCTTAAGCCCTGCATTAGATAAATGAAGGAAATACTCTAATAATGATTCCAGAGGTATCCCCAGGGGGTCAAGACTCTTCTGCGAACACCATATGGAAAACCTTTTCCACTTGAAAGCATAAAAGCGTCTTGTGGAAGGCTTCCTAGAAGCATAAAGGATATCTTTTACTTGTTGAGACAGGTTAAGACCATGAAGGTCTAGGCTCTCAGCAACCAGGCCCTGAGATGCAGAGAGTGGGGATCGGGATGCCACAACATCCCGTCCTCCTGAGACAGGAGATCTGGAGCAGATCCTAACTCCAGAGATGGAGCTTGAGAGAGATGTAGGAGCAGAGGGTACCACACCTGCCGTGGCCAATGTGGAGCTTTGAGAATCATATGGCCTCTGTCTCTCTCTGAAGCTTGAATAGGGTTTTGGGAATTAGGGGAATGGGTGGAAGGACATATAGGAAGTCCTGACCCCAATGGAGGAGGAAAGCATCCCTGGCCTGAGAACCCTGAGCCGGAATTCTGGAACAGAACCGGGGAAGTTTGGCATTCAGCGGACTTGCAAAGAGGTCTATGTCCGGAGTTCCCCAAATTTGAAACATTTTTGCTACCTGGTCTGTACGAAGAGACCACTCGTGTGGAAGCAGAACTCGACTGAGTCTGTCTGCCCAGGAGTTTTCAATGACTGGCAGATTCACCGCAAGGAGATGAATCTGATGCTCTCTGGCGAGGGCCCATAGTCGCAAAGCTTTGTTGCAAAGCGATAGAGAGCCTGTTCCTCCCTGCTTGTTCAGATAGAACATAGCTACTTGATTGTCCATCTGAATTACGACTGTCTTGTAGCTCAGCTGGGTGTGGAACACTCGAAGAGCAAGGAAGATTGCTCTGAGTTCCAAGAGATTGATGTGTAGATGGGTCTCCTGTGGAGTCTAGGTGCCTTGGATAGAGAGATCTTGCAGGTGAGCTCCCCAACCCACCTGTGAGGCATCTGTTGTAAGAGTGACCTGGGGTGGGGGCTGTTGGAAAGGGGACCCCGCCAACAGGTTTTGGGTTGACTGCCACCACTGTAGGGACAAAATAAGGCGACTTGAGTTTGCAATTTTATCTGATAGGCAGCCTGATGTCTGAGTCCACTGAGTGGATAGAGTCCATTGGGCTGCTCTCATATGGAGGCGAGCATAGGGAACCACAAGCACAGTAGATGCCATGTGGCCTAGCAATTGTATCATTTCCCGAGCAGTGAGATGAGTTTTTAACACTGCTTGGGAAGCTAACTGCACATTGCGAAGGCAGAGGGGCTGTGGAAGATAGGCCCTTGCTTTCCTTGTATCCAGCATAGCTCCTATAAACTCTAGATATTGAGTGGGAGTTAGGTTGGATTTTGGGATGTTTATGACCAGGCCCAAATACTGAAGGATACGCATTGTGCAAGACAGGGAAATTCTGGCCTCTGACTCTGATGGGGCTCGAATGAGCCAGTCGTCTAAGTAGGGGAAGACGAATATTCCTAGAGTGCGAAGAAATGCTGCCACTACAGACATGCATTTCGTAAACACCCTTGGTGCTGAGGCCAGGCCAAAAGGAAGAACCCTGTACTGGTAGTGCTTCCCCTGAAATAGAAACCGAAGTAATCTTCGGTGAGTTGGATGGATGAGAACATGGGTGTACTGTGGTGAAGAATGCCCTCCAGAAGAGATGGAGATTGAGGAAAATCCTGAGAAGGGAAAGGATTCACACAGGATTTTCAATTCTGACTTGAAAAAAACACACTGCTCTGCTGAGCTGAGCACAGACACCACCCCAGGGGAGGAGTTAGGCTTCAATGCTGATTGGGCACACCCAGGGGTTGGACAAGGTGTGCCGGGAAAAGAAGCCCTTTTCAAAGCCTTGAACAGGGCTGCTAGGCAGAGTCGGTCGGAGTCCAAGTGGAGGTCGGAGTCTGAGGCTAAGTGTGACTCTGGGAGTAAGAGTGAGTCGGAGTCTGTGAGGAGGAGCAAGAGAGGTTCTGCAAGGAGTTCTAAAGGCACTACTAAGAGGAGTCCTATGAGGAATGGACGGAGCAATGCTTTAGAATCTTGGGAGAAGACAGAACCCTGGATTAGAAAGCCTCAAAGGCAGGCACACTCTGAAGGAAACTCTTTCTACCGAATAGAGCCTGGACCTGGGAAGCCCAGAAAAACCAACACGTGGAAAGAAGGTACTTCCTATACTGGCAGGCAGTGCTATAGAAAGTTTCAGCAAGGAGAAAACCTTCCTAAGGGAAATTCTCCCAACAGAAGAATAAACCACAAAACTCCTGAGCTTCCAAACAGGAGAGGAGTCTTGCAGAAAGAAGTCAGTTCTTATACAAACAACGCTGGAGAAGGTAAAGCACAATTTCCTATCTTTAGTGCTTTGTTGAAGAAACCTTTTCATTGCCCTGAACTGTATAAGCAAAGCTCTGCAATAGAAACAGTTAGTGACTGGGAGAAGGGCATAACCCTTACTGATAACTGCCAACCTGATAACAAGCAGGCTGAATTGCTCCTAAAAGAATTTCAGCAGTTTTTAGAGCTGAAAGCAGGGAAACATCAGAAGCTTGAAGAAGACCGTAGTTCCATTAACTCAGAGGAGTACATGCAGGTAGAAAATGATTTGCCTACCTTAACCACTGATCCTTGTAGCATGGACTGCTCTTTTTGTTGTAGAGAATAGCAATATAAAGAAGCTTTGAAAGTTTGTATGAAAGGAATACAGAACGTTTGCTATTTCTGCTGCCTTTGCCGTGAGAGTTCATAATTGTTTGCACCTGTGTTCTAAAGCCACGCTGTGAGCTGAACAGCTGTTAATGTGAGGCTGCAATATTCTTGAGTTACCACTCGAGGCAATGCTGAGTTTAAGCTCCTCTAAATATGAAAAGCTGAGTTAAAGCTAATTCAATTTCAGTTGTTCCTGAGTTCCTGTTTACTTCTGCTTATGTTAAGTTGCACCTTTACGTTTGTATCTATGAATTTTGATGCGCTGGTGAACATCCCCAATAGAAATAAATATTCTTGCAAAGCCTTACCACCTTTGGTCGCAACTACAATTTATTCCCTAAAGAAAATAGAAGTAGACTTCAGTTCCCAGCATTCATAGGGAACAGTTCTACCTATACTCACAAGGGACAATAAGGCCACTCCTGCCTGTAAGCTCCAGGGCGCAGGCAGGAGCGTCGCAGTACGCATCCTTGAGATCTAGAGAACAAAGCCAAGCCTAACTCTGAAAGTATGGCAGAAGAGTTCCTAGGGAAATCATCTTGAACTTCTCCTTGAACAGGAATTTGTTCAATTCTCTGAGGTCTAAAATGGGTCTGTGTCCCCCTGTTTTCTTTGGAATAAGGAAATAGGGTGAGTAAAACCCTGTACCCTGTTGGGAAATGGGCACGTCTTCTATTGCCCCATGGGCAAGAAGTAAACTGACCTCTTGACTCAACTGATTTTCGAGTGAAGTCTGAGAATTGAACCGTCTTACAACTGTAGGAGGGGGCATGTTGAAGAAATGAAGCTTGTACCCCTCTTTTACAATGGAGAGAGTCCATTCTTCTGCTGTTATTTGCTCCCATCTGGGGGCAAAGTGACACAACCTTCCTGGAATGGTGGAGGGCTCTGGCCCGTTGAGGGCCAGGAAGGCCAAGTTCTCTAGATGGAAGTCAAAGCCCCTGTGGAGGCTGAGTCTGTTGGGCCGGTTGAGGCTTAGCTGACTTTGTTTTCCTTTGTTTTGGTGGCTGCTGTCCCTTTCGGACAGACTGACCTGCAGAATGCCCCTGCTGGGAATAGGCGGGTAAAACCTCTTCTTTTTAGAGAAGAATGGTTTCGTGTAGGATTTTCTCCTTGCAGGATCAGCTGTAGCCTTGGATAGTCTATCCAAAGTGGTGTTATCAGCATCCAGCTCATTAGCTTTCTCTTGCCAATTTTTGCCAAAGAGATTTTCGCCTGTGCAAGGGATATTCCTGAGTTTGTCCTGTACCCAGAGTTCTAAGTCAGATGCATGGAGCCAGGCAATCCTACGAGCACCTATAGCAATGGCAGAGGTTCTGCTTATGCACTCAAAGCAGTCAAAAGCTGCACGATTAACAAACTTGGAAACATCTTGGGCATGTTTGACAAGTGTAAGATAATCTTGCCTCTTATCATCAGGAAGGAGAGGGCTCATAAGCTCTAGATCTCCTGTCACCTCCTTAAGGAACATTCCCATGTATAAAATGTAGGAACTAATCCTGGCAGAAAGCATAGAGGCCTGGAAGGTTCGACGCCCAAAGGCATCAAGAGTCCTACATTCACGTCCTGGGGGATTAGATGCATGTCTTTTTGCACTCTTGATCCTTCTCATAGCTGATTCCACTACCATGGAGTGGTGTGGTAACTGAGTTTCTGGAAATCCAGGACAAGGGGGTACTCGATATCAAGCCTACGAGAATGAGGAGAGGTGGTAAGAGGTGTTTCCCACATTCTTAGCATGAGATCATGCAAGATCTCATGAATAGGCAAAGTAGCTACCTCCTTGGGAGCTTTAGGATATTGTAAAATCTCCAATTCCTTTGCTCTGGGCTCTGTTTCAGGAGCCACTGTGATGGAAAGACCTCTAGCCACCTCCCGGATGAAATCCTGAAACAATATATCCTCTGGAGGAGACATCCTACGTTTAGGAGAGGAAGGCTCCTCAGAGAGAAGTACTCCGGTACCGATAGAGCTGTCAGAATCCTCAGACTCATCGGAGGATTCAAAATATCTCCTGTCCGGGTGCTCTTGCAAAGCACGATACCGGTACCGATTGAAGTCGGTACCGAAGGGGTCCGGTACCGGCCTGTCGATACCAGAGGAACTAGCATGACTCGGTATCGGTAACACAGTCGCCGATGTCGATGCTGTCGGTACCGGTATGGTACCGGTATCGGTGCGGGAACCAGTGTCGATACCGGTTGAACTGTCTGAAGCGGTCCCGAAGGCACCGAAGCTGCAAGGAGAGCCACCAGACTGCGTTCAATAGCCAAGAATCTCTGGTCTATTGACGCTGCTGATGCCTGGGTATCGGTACTGGATGAAGCGGCCAGTACCCCAGAGCATGGCACCAGTAGTTCTTCCGAGGTTGAGGCCTCGAGAACATCCTGGAGCCCCGATAGTGCTTTGGAAGCCGAAGCCTCCCGCCGGGGCAATTTTGCCGGTACAAGTCCCTCAAGGCAACGTCAGAGGCAACTCGATGCTTGGAAGGAGATCTACCCTTTGAGGACCGGCCAGATTTATGTTTAGTTACCTGAGATCCATGGGAGGAAGACGAAGCCCTGGAAGACGCCGATGCCACGGATGCTGCATCGGAGGGAAAAAGGGTGCTAAGCTTAGCAGCTCGGTTTTGCCGACCCCTCTTCGACATCATCCCACAGGCAACACACTCCGAGATGGAGTGGTCAGGACCTAAACATTTGAGGCACCACTCGTGAGTGTCAGTGACGGAGATGGTACCGCTACACTTGGAACACTTTTTAAAACCCGAAGCGGGTTTTTCCATTCTGAAGGAAAAGTTGGGCCTAGTGCCCAAAATGGCGCGTGGCACCCGAAAGAATAAAGGCTGGAAAGTCCAAAAAAAAGATTACAATTTATTTTTTTTTTAAAGAAAGAAAGAAAGAACCGGCGGTACCGGTATAGCGTCAAGGAAGGCAGACGCTACCACAAGAAAGAATGAAAAAGATGGGATAATTTCTCCGGTGACAGGAAAAACGACCTGCTGGCTCCGCGGAAAATGAAGAACTGGAGAGAGGCAGTTGGGAAAGGCGGGAAGGCAGCACGGCAGCACGCAGGCACTGTGGGATGCTCCCAAAAGCTTTCTAATTGGACACTGGGGAGCGTTCCCGCACAGGCTCCGTCGGTACCGACGATACCCATATGTGAAGACTACATTCCTGCTTGTTCCTGGAGATAGCTATGCTCTCAGCTACCAAGCTGTGAGGCAGAGAGACACTGGATTGGGATAAAGTAGTGAGCCGTCATCCTGGGAGAGGAGATTGGTCCCAGATCCCAATCGCAGAGGATGAGTGACGTAGTAGCAGTGGAAACCATGGTTGCTGCAGCCAGTAAGGGACTATGAGTATCATGGAGTCCTTGTCGGATTGAAGCTTGAAAAGCATCTTGGGAATGAAAGGTATAGGAGGGAATGCATAAATCAGACCCTGACACCAGTGTAAGTGGAAAGCATCCACTTGTTGGTTGGTGGATGTCAGAGTTAATTGTGCAGAAGTGAGGAAGCCTGGCACTTTGTGGAGTTGCTAACAGATCTATGTCTGGAGTTACCCAGGTCTGGAAGATGTAGGATGTTGTGTCCATATGAGAGACTATTCGTGGGGAAGAAGGATGCAACTCAGTCTGTCTGCCAAGACATTGAACTCCCCTGGGATGTAACCCACTTGGAGGTGTATTTGATGAGCAATGGCAAAGGACCACAGGTGTAGCGCCTCCTAGCAGAGGGTCCAAGAGTCTGTTCCTCCCTGCTTGTTCACATATAACATGGCAACCTGATTGTCCATCCTGACTAGGACTTATTGCACTCTGAGGTGGTGCTGAAACACACGGAGGGCATTCAAGATAGCATAAAGTTCTAGGAGATTGATCTGGAGTTGTGACTCTTGTGTTGTCCAGAGCTCCTGTGTAATCAGATTGCCCCGATGGGTCCCCAACCTAGTTTGGAGGCATCCATCGTCAGGGTGCATTGGTGGAGGCATCTGAAAAGGTGACTCTATGAGCAGATTTTCTGGAGAACCCCACTGAAGGGATGTGGTTAGATAAGCAGTGAGTTGGATCCTGTTCCGGAAATGGCCCGAGGCCTGCTTCCACTAGGAGGCAAGAGTTCACTGTGCTGTCGACATATGTAATCTGGTGTATGGAATGACATTTACTGTGGAGGCCATGTCCCCAAGGAGCTGTAACATCTCTTGGATGGTCAGATGGTCTTGTAGGAGCGTCTGAGACTCTAGTTTGACTAGACGGGTACAACGGAGCTGGGGCAGAAATGCCCTGAACTGTTGAGTGTCTAGTAGGACTCCGATGAACTCTAGCTTTTGAGTTGGAGTGAAATTTTATTTATTTATTTATTTAACATTTCTTATATACCACCTTTCATGATATCAAGTTTACATTGAACAAACTGAAATTACATTGAACAGGGCATTATAACTTGGAGATAACTATTTTACAGGGAACATGGGCAATGGAGGGTTAAGTGGCTTGCCCAAGACCACAAAGAGCACCTGTGGGACTAGAAACCCCAGTCCTTCTGCCCCAAGGTTGCTGTCCTCTAATGGGATTTGAACCCCACTGAGGTAACTTGCCCCAACCACTAGGCCACTCCTCCCTCCCCTTTTAGTTTATCACAAATCCCAAGTGTTGTAGTACTGTGATGGTACAATGCAAGGAAAGCAGTACCTCTTGTGAGGTATGTGCTTTTATTAGCCAATTCTCTAAGTAAGGGAAGACAAATATCCCCCAAGATCTTAGATATGTGGCCACGACTGCCATGCATTTTGTGAAGACTCTTGGGGCAGAGGCGAGTCCGAAGGGAAGGACGCTGTATTGATAATGTTTTCCTTGAAAGGAGAAGCATAGATACTTCCTGTGTTCTGGATGGATAAGGATATGTGTGTACGCGTCTTTTAGATCTAGAAAACAGAGCCAGTCCTGACTCTGGATGTAAGGAAGAAGAGTCCCGAGAGAGATCATCTTGAACTTTTCGTGGACTAGAAATTTGCCTGTACCCTCCGGGTTTCTTTGGAATGAGAAAGTACGGAGAGTAGAAGCCCATTCCCTGTTGGGATGTTGAGACATCTTCTATGGCGCCCTGAGACAGAACAGAGGACAACTCGTTCTGTAGGAGAGCAGTGAGTGGGGACTGCATTTGATAGTCCCCCATGAAAGTGGAGGGGGCAGAGTTTATAGATGAAGTCTGTACCTTCCTGGACTATGGCGAGTTTCCACTGCTCTGAGGTGATGAGGTGCGATCTGGGGGCAAAGTGACACAGTCTGCTGCTATGTGGAGGGGGTGGGGGTCCTCCAGAGGCAAGGTGGAAATGTTCTCTAGGAAAGAATCAAAAATCAGGTGCAGACTGTGGCTGCGGAGCTGGTTGAGATTTAGCCACCTGTGGTTTCTTTTGTTGCTTAGGAGACTGCTGCCTCTTCCATTGGGCCTGACGCTGGTACTGAGAAGCAGGAGGATAAGAAGAGAAGAAGTTCTAATTATTATTGTAGAAAGACTTCTTTGCATGTGTCTTTTTCCTAACAGGGTCAGCTGTTACTCTGGACAGTCTCTTTAGAGGAGTATTTTCTGACCCTAATTGAGGGGCCTTATCTTGCCAGTCTTTGCCAAAGAGGTTTTCCCCATGTAAGGTATGTTACCCGGCTTATCTTGAACCCACTGTTCAAGATCTGAGGCTTGAAGCCATGAAATTCAACGTGTACCAATGCATATTGCTGAGGCCCTGCTTGTGCATTCGAAGGCATCGAAGATAGCCCTATTAACAAACTTCAAAACATTTTGGCTATGCTTAACTAGGGCAAGATAATCTGCCCTTTTGTCATCTGGGAGGAGAGGGGCAAAGGCCTTGAGATTCCTGGAGACCTCTTTCAGGAAAACTCCCATGAAGAGGATATAGGAGGTAATCCTAGCTGAGAGCATCGATGCTTGGAAGCATCAAAGCCCAAAGGCATTGAGAGTTCTCGATTCTCTACCTGGAGGATTAGAGGAGTGAGTCTTCAAGCTTCTGATATGGCGCGTTACCGATTCAGCCACCATGGAATAATGCGGAAGCTGTGGCTTTTGGAAGCTGGGACACTCTGGTACCTCACACATGTTTATCGAGATGTCAACTTTGAGGTGAAGCAGTGAGAGGTATCTCCCACATATGGAGCATAAGATCATGAACGAGGTGTTGCACCGGTAAGGTGGCTGCCTCCTTGGGTGCTATTGGGTATTGGAGGATCTCTAATTCCTCCACCCTTGGCTCCTGCTCCAATGTTATCGTGATAGAGAGACCCTTGGCTAGGTCTCGAATGTATTCCTGGAAGGATATGTCTTCCTGAAGCGACATGCCTTGCTATTGAGGCGGGGAAGGGTCCAAAGAAAGGTCACGGGGACCCCATGAATCAAGTGACTTCACATCCGAAACAGTAGAACTGGAATCTGAAAACTCAAAAGTATCGACAGGCACAGTGTTCGCCGGTACCAATTCTGCGAGCTATCGGCCTTGGTGAGCTGCATGGGTTTGGCACCAGTATCGGTAAGAGTTCCAGTGTTGATGTCAGTACTCTAACCTGTACTGACGGGGCGGTGCCTGTAGCCAAGGGTTTTATGGGTACCAAGGCTGCAAGGAGGGCTGCCAAGCTCCAATCGATGTCCAGTATGCGCTGGTCTTTTGAAGTTGCCAATGCTTGGGTATCATTGACAGGTATTTTCACTACCATCCCAGAGCATAGCACTAGTAGCTCTCCGGAGGTCAGGGCCTCAGGAGCATCCTGGGGCCCCTCAATGGCTTTGGAGGACAGGGTCTCCTACCGGGGTTGTTTAGCAAGCTGATCCATCTCCGAGGCAACACCTGAGGGGTCTCGATGCCTTGATCGAGATCTTCCCCTAGAGGTATTGTCGGGCTTCGATGTGGCCTTGTGCTTGGACTTGGAAGATACCTAAGCTCCATGGGAGAATAATGAGGTCCTCAACAAATTCCATTGATACCACGTTCAATGTGAAGAGTGCTCCAAATTTAGAAGCCAAGTTTTGTAGACCTCTCCCTCTTCATGTCATTTTCTGACAGAGGGGACAGTATTTTGACTGGTGGTCAGGACCGAGGCATTTTAGACACCAGTCATGTGTATCAGCATCAAAATGGTGCTGGCACAATTAGAACATTTTTTGAAATCACTAGTTGGTTTCTCCACCCTTCAAGGATGTGAAGGCTCTGGAAGGCTTAAGGGCTAAGAAAGGTGTCGACGCCCACGTTTGTTTTTGAAAAGAAGTAAAAGAAAAGAATAAGAGAACCAGCGATGTCTTTGATGGTGCTGGTGTCTATGGGGGAGGCAAAAGCACTATCCACAAAAGGACGTTTTTCTGCGGTGACAGATTTGCTTCCTGCTGGCACTGCGGAAAATGAAGAACTGAAGAGAGGGAGTAGGGAAGGCAGTCACGCAGGCGCAGTGGAGTGCTCCCAAAGGCTTTCCAATTGGATGTTGGGGAGCGTTCCTGTTCGGGCTCCGTCAGTATTGATGTCACCATATGTGAAGACTGCATTCCTGCTTGTTCCCAGAGATAGTAAAAAGCTGATTTGCAAATAGATTCGAGTTAAGCAAAGAAAGGTGATGGAAAAACCAAGTGATTTGTATTTTGTGACTGGAGTATCCTGGTAGGACAAAAAGGCATCAAAGAACAGGACAGGTAGCTTGGGGAGCCTGTATGCAAAGCCTTAAAAGTAAGCATCAAAACCTTAAAGTGAAAACAAAAAAACAGAGGTAACCAATGGAAATGGCAGAACAATGGAGTCACGCAAAGTTCGTTAGGGTATAGCTTAGAAAGAGAAAGTAGATTAGGGAAGATATTTTACACCTGGAGAAATTCTGCATGCAGTATTTTAAAATCCTACTAAATTCTGCATGCTTCATTAATAAATTTTTGTGCAGAATTCCCCTATTATAAAGTTTAATGCCTCCTCTAGATCTGAAATTTCTTCTGCCTTTTTCCTCCTTAGCTCTCTTGCTCCAATCACAGTTCTATCTCCAACCCATCCTTGTCCCCTCTGTTTTCTCTCCCAGCCACCCTCTGATTCATCAGCAGTCCATGTTCAGCTCACAGCAACCCCCGCAACTCATCAGTAGACCATCGCCAGCCCCTAGCAATCCCCCGACTAACCAGAAACCCATCTCCAGCCACCAGAAAAAAACCCTGATTTTCCAGCAGCTCATCTCCAGCCTCCAGCAACATTCCCAATTTACCAGCAACCCTTCTCTTACTCCTAGCCACCCTTGCCACTCATCAGTAGCCCTTCTTCTGCCCCAAGCAACCCCCCCTCTGGCTCACTGGTAACCTCTCCCCACTCACCAGCAGCCCTTCTCCTTCCCCCAGCAATCCCCCACTCACTAGCACCCCTTCTTCCTGCCAACAGCAACCTTTCCCTGCCACCAACCCCCCTGTTCACCAGCAGCCCTTCTTCCTGCCACCAGTAACCCGTTCCTGCTCACTAGCAGCCCTTCTCTTTCCCCCAGTAGCCCCCCTGCTCAACAGCAGCCCTTCTTCCTTCCCCCAGCTAGCCTACCCGACTCACCAGCAGCCTTTTCCTGACCCAGCCAGCCCCACTAACTTAACAGCAGCTCCCCCCAACTTACCAGCAGCACTTTCCTGACCCAGCCAGCCCCCCCAACTCACCAGCAGCCCTTTCTTGTCCCACCCTCTTGACTCACCAGCAGCCCGATTGCAGGAACACAATCATGGGAGCACTTCCATTTGCTCTCTTGGCCTTGCTAGAGTCCAATGCCAGCACATTTTGAAAGGTACACTTCCTGTGTACCTTTGAAAACATGCCAGCATTGGATTCAGGCACAGCTGTGGGAGAGAATGAAAGTGCTCTTGCAGCTGTGTTGCCATTAACAGTGAGGCAGGATTGGGCACCCTTAAAGCTTGTGCTCCCAATCCTGCCTCACTGTCTGAGTGGCCAGTGCGCAGTTGTGCAGAATTTCCCCAGGATTAATGTTCTTTGGGTATAGAGAGATAAACTGTCTGCTAGAGAAGATATTTTGCAAAGAGACCTTCCAGTTAGGAGGCAAGAGTACTGTGATACTGTATAACTAGGTGCTAAGGTCTAGTGACAGATCAAAGGAGCAAGTTGAAAGGGTTCCTTTTATCAAACTAAGGGTTCCTTTTATCAAACTAAAGTTTGAATCACCAAGAGAATTGTTAAAGAGATTGACTTAGAAGCACAGATATAAGTAGATCAATCAGAACTCAGTGATACTTAGTCTTGAAGGATTGCTGAGAGAGCATCTGCTACTGCTGTGAAGGAATCTGCATTTTAAGTATTTACTTGCTGGGAAATTCTCAATGTCTTGTGGGAAAAGGGAATTATTTTGGTTAAGTTGATAAAATCCGTCTCTACTTAAAATTCTGTGTTTATTAAGTCAGGGTATAGTTTTAAAAGGCAAACTCTCAGTGTTTATTTCTCACCCCAGGAACAATTTTTAATTTATAGGCTCTTAGGTCAGTTAAGAAGAAAGGAGAAAAAATTTGCACCATCAGGTTTAACTGGTTATGTTCATCAGCAAGTTCTTAGGAATTCATACTAGGTCCTTGTAGTTCATCTATTATACTTATTAAGTATATTTTTTATTTATTTATTTAAAATGATTTATATACCGCTTTGTCCTGAAATCAAAGTGGTTTACACTTCAAACAATCAAAGAACAGTGTCAGTAGGGGTAGGCATGCAGTGTTAACACGGGAGAGTAGCTGTGGGAGTGAAGGCGATGATTTCTTGGTGAGCTATATACAGTATGAGCTATGTACAAGGAGTTATATACAGGGAGGGTAGGAGGGTACGGATGGGGGGAGGCGGAATGTTAGGTAGCCATGGGCTAAAGTACAGGTTATTTATGTGATGTCACTATAGCATAGTTTTGAGCTGCTTCCTGAAGTTCTTGAGGTCCATAGTTGATCGTAGGTCGTCCGGGAGGGAGTTCCAGAGAGCAGGGGCAGCCAGGGATAGTGCTCTTCTTGATGTGTCTTGCCTTGCTTTGGTAAATGCTATGGGGGTGACAATGGAGCCTGAGGTGCCTCTCCTCCTTGGTTTGGTGCTTGTGTCAGATCTGATGAGGGGTTGCAGATTGTTTGCTGAGAGGTTGTGTTTGATTTTAAAGATGTTTAGTCTTGCCTTATATCTGATGCGGGAGCTGATAGAGAGCGAGTGGAGGTGGTTGAGAATGGGGGTGATGTGATCGTGTCTTGATGATCCTGTTATTATGCGGGCGGCCGTGTTTTGTGCCATCTGCAGGGGCCGGAGTGTTTGTTTTGAGAGTCCAAGGTAGATGGGGTTGCCGAAGTCTAATATGGGTGTGATTAGAGTGATCCTGTGAAAGAATTGGCTTGAAGCGTCGGATGGTTCTCATTTTGAGGTATGCATTTTTGGTGGTTCTGCTGATGTGCGACTGTAGGTTCAGGTCTTTGTCGAGTGTCACTCCGAAGTACTTTACTTCGGTCTTTATTGGTATGGTGATGTTGTTCAATCTGATGTTGGGAGGTGGGGTGAAGGCGGAATTTCGGGTGACGAGTAGTGCTTCTGTCTTGTTGTAGTTTATGGTCAGGTTGTTTTCTAGCATCCAGAGTGTCATTTGCTGAAGACAGTCTGATATTTTGGTGCAGTCTGGGCTATCAAGATTGATTGGAGTGTATATCATGATGTCATCTGCGTAGATAGTGTATGGTATATTGTGGTGCTTAATGATGTTGCAGATCAGTTGAATGTAGAGGTTAAATAAAAACACAGATAGGGAGGGATCCTTGTGGTACGCCCTGATTGATTCTTATTGGTTAGGAGGTGACAGGGCCACTTTTGACTTGGAGCTGTCTGTTCGTGAGGTATGAGGTGAACCACTTCATGGCGGTGCCATGTAGGCCAATGTCCTGTAGTCTTGAGTGAAGTGTGCTGTGGTCCACAGTGTCGAAAGCTGATGAGTTGTCTATGAAGATCATGATATTTGACTTGGTTCAAATATCCCTAATCCTCTAGCAACTTTAAGTAACTGAACAATTTTAAATAGCTAAACAAATCATAATAACTAAGATGCAGACATGAGTCCAGTAGCAAGATGGGGCTATCCAGCCTTTTGCACAGGGTATCACATGTAGGATTACTTCCCAGCTGGTGAGAGGGTTTGTGTGTGCACTAGGTGCAAAGAGCTTCTTGTTCTCAGGGAATGAGTCCAATCTCTGGAGACTAGAATAACAGAGTTAGAGGAGCTAAGACAGACAAAGAGGTGTAAAGAAGAGATCTTCTGTAACATAGTAGAGAAGTCTCTCTTCAGTCTGCAGACTCTCTGCTGCCATGGAGGAGAGAGGTCACCCAAAGGGAGAGAATCACCTTGGTGTGGCAGGTAATGATCCTGTAGCTAGAAACTGTCCTTCAGATGATGCAATATCATCTTGCACTGAGAACCAGCCATTAAACTCACCTGATGTGCATGGCAAGCAGCACACCTCCGGACACAGGTCATGGCTTAAGAATATAAGATATGTCATACTGAGTCAGACCAAGGTCCATCAAGCCCAGTATCCTGCCTCCAACAGTGGCCAATCTAGATCACAAGTACCTAGCAGTTTCCCCAAAAGACACAGGTTCCACAATGCTTGTATTGGGTCAAGCAGTGATATTCCAGTTTCCTTTTAATAATGGTTTATGGACTTTTCCTACAGGAACCTGTCCAAACATTTTTAAACCCAGCTACACCAAAAGCTTTTACTACATCCTCCAGTAACAAATTCCAGAGTTTGATTATACGTTGAGTGAAAAAATATTTTCTCTTATTAAACTTAAATAGGTTACCCTGTAGCGTCATTGCATGACCCCTAGTCTTTCTATATTCTGATGACGTAAACAATCGAGCTCAAACGAAGTAAAAGAAAAAAGTGAAGAAAAAAACCAGACAAAAAGAACCCCCCAATCCTCTCACCTGTCAGAAGGGCCAGAGAAACCCGAAAAGGGCCTCTCCAGCCACCCACAAAGGCCTGAGAAACCTGGCTTCCTAAAAGATTTAAAGTTGCTTTACTCAAGCAGCAAGAACAGAGAACTAATTAAAGAAATAGAAAAAATAGGAGAGGGGCTGGGACTAGATTTATCAACCGCCTTGGGGCCCCGTGGGGTCCTCCTCTTCACTCTCTAGCCCATCCAGTGCTGGAACCCATGCATAACAGCGCTGGACATAGAATGGCTGTCAGCTTGAGGAAGCAATGGATTTACCCAAGCTCCAAGCAAACACTGGACTAAAGATCTCAATTACACAAGCCACAAGATTGTGATCTGGGTCAGGGGAGACAGATCTATCTGCACTACTGCACTAGTGCACACCCTTTGTCATCTGCCAGAGGCAGATAATACTGGCTTCTCTCAATGCTGCACAAGCATATATACTAGTGAGGTCATCACTGAAAACTGTTCTAGTTTGCCTCCACCTGCTAGCTGTACAAGATTTGATGCCAAAGTGCATACTTTTACACCGGTTGGTATTTTATAAGAGATTATTTATGCAACTGTATGGCCATATATGTATGAGAATGACATTGCAAAGTTACCACCTAAATTTTACAAATATTAAAACTCCAAGATATTCTGTTGTTGCTTATGTTATTTTAAATTGAAAACAAGATATAAGAAGTGCCACACTGGGTCAGACTGATGTGTCCATTAAGTCCAGCATCCTGTCTCGTTTTATCAAAATTCAGGAGTTAAAACATTTTCTAAAAACAAATTGCTGGGTTTTGTGAATAAAAGAATCAGATTCAAAGTTAATAGATATCAAGAGTTATGAAAAACAACATACTTTTGAATGTCAGAAAAAGACTAGAATTATAATATCTCTGTATGCACACAGATTTAGCACAGTTACTTACCTGTAACAGGTGATCTCTGGGAACAGCAGGAATAAGTCTTCACATATGGGTACATCGGTACCGACGGAGTCTGCACGGGAACGCTTCCCAGCTTCCAATCAGAAAGCTTTTGGAAGCATCCCACCACGCCTGCGTGCTGCCTTCCCGCCCTTCCCAACTGTCTCTCCTCAGTTAAGTTTTAAAGCTGAGACAAAGAGAGAGAGAGAGGAAAAGATAGATAGAGAGAAACAACTCCTAGGGGAGGTGGGTGGGTTGTGAAGACTTATTCCTGCTGTTCCCAGAGATCACCTGTTACAGGTAAGTAACTGTGCTATCTCCAGGAACAAGCAGGAATGAGTCTTCACATATGGGGACTCCCAAGCTAAGATGCCTGGAGCCCTAGCATGTTGGGATTTGAAAACATGCTACACCTCAAATGGCCAGGCATCCTGAGGATGGAGGGTAGGAGTTGAGATGGAAAGGAGCTGTAGAAAACAGCTAACCTAAGAGAGGACTACAGGTAGGGAGTCCTTGTATATATGATAAATATCATGAATATATATTGAACAGAACAATTACAATATGAACCTCACCTATTAGAATGCAGAAAGTAGAGAGGTTCATGGAATCAACTGGGGATCCAGTAGAAGAATCTTCAAGGTGACCTCACTGAGTGAAGGTGAAGGTCAGAATCTGGAAGAGAAAAGGTGACCCCAGGATTGAACTGGGGTAGTACAAAAACGGCAGGCCTTCAGTGGGAAGCTTTATGGAAAAAGCTGCAAACTCCTTTGGCTGTAGAGTTATTCAGACTGAGGAGCAAAAGAGGAAGACTGACCAATTTGGACAAACTGACCTAGTCCCAGAGGGAAGAAGGGGTACAGAAAGAAACCCCATATTCCCAGGGAAAAGATAGGTGTCTAAGGATTTGGAACCTCAGATGTACTGAAGATCCGCCATGTCTTTCCGAACTGGTGAGAGGTAGGAAAGATATTGGAGCATGGAGCTTCAGGAATACCTAACCCTTAGGGTTATGATAGGGCTGTCAGTACCACAGGAGTGGTTGTGTGTGTAGCACCCCAAACATGCTGTGGAACAGCATGGACATGGGTAGCCCACTGTTTGGAACATATAGGAGGGTAACAACCTATATGAACAGAGACAGTCAGATAGATAAGTATGTGAATACATATCTACCTATAATAAGTATCTCGGCAGATACACATATATATATATATTTATGTATATATATATGTATATATGTATATATATATATATATAGAGAGAGAGAGAGAGATATATGTATATACATATAGATATATAGATAGATATATAGGATATATATATCTATAGTGAGATTTAGAGGGGCATAACATATGCACACACAGCTGACAGACATATATATCTATAGAGATGTATATAGATATATATAGATATATATATGTATAGATGAATACATAGGTCAAAGATAAAGGTCTGCAGTTAAGCAGACAGAGATGCCTATAAGTACATTCACATGAGAGATGTGAAGAGGAAAGATTCATCTGATAACAAGAGGGAAGAACCTACTTGAGAATCTATTCCCCCTGGTTATGAAGGAAATGCTGTCCAATGAAATAAGCAGGATGGTTACGTGAAAAAACCGTCAGTAAGCAGCAAGTCCTGAGTCTTGTAGAATTCTAGCCTTGTAAAGGGACAGAGAACGCATAAGAAAGATACCAGATTGATCCACTTGAGGGACAAAAAAGGGTATCATGCGTACTTTAGTGAAAAATGTGCTGTCCCTGAAGGAGTAGGATACCAGGAGGACAAGCTGCAAGGAGAAAAAAGCATATTCCCTGTAGGAATTGGCTACTCCTTAGGCTTTCACGTAGATAAGGCTTATGTCCTTTGTTTGAAAAGGAAAAAGTAGGGTATGAAGAACCCTTACAGTCATGGGGGGCATGACTGAGGAAGCCTTTTTTCAACCATGTAGGATAGCTATTTGAGAAAAAAACTCATGCTCTCTAGCAAGGGCCCATAGTGGAAAGCTTCTCTGTGAATTGCAGAGAGCATTATGCAGGAGAATTGGGAGATAGAACTGGCTTTTGGAAAAGACAGCAGCCACGTCAACTATGCTGCCAAACCCAAGGAAGTTGGAGATGGCGAGGATAGAAGATAGTGTGATAAGCCTGTAGTGATAAGGACTGCCCAAGAAAGATGTATGCACTGTCTTGGAATCACTACTAGGACCAGATAGAAAGTGGTGGAGGACAACTGTGTATACTTGTGGAAAAGTACCAGTGGTCCAATCACTAAAGCTCCTGCATGGGCGGCTTCTGATAAGACAGCAGAGAGAATCTTTCTGTGTAAAACAGAAAGAACAGACAGAACAAGAGTAAGAAAGGTCTGTCCTTGTCTGATGAGCTGCCCAAGCAAAAAGAAGGGAGTTTATTCGAGAGAAAAAACTCCGCACTGGAATGGAAGGACTAGAAAGGCTGAAGGAGAAGCCCTCCAGTGCAAAGGTACCACTCTTACAGGGGAAAAACTGGAAGAGATGGTAGAGAAACAAGAGCTGAAAGATGACTTACCCTGTGGTAAGTCTGTAGAAGGAAGAATTCATGTTGGTACAGCAAACTATCATGTGATAGTTGTTAAATCCCTCTTCCTAGCAGGAAGAAGAGGAGAAATCTGTGATCCATAACATGAATATCCTGACAGCTCAGTATATCTAGGAGAACTGGATGCCATGTGTAAAGTTTAAAAAGAAAATAGTGGAAACTTCTGCTGAGAAGAAGCCAACTGTAGGTTCTAAACTCCAGAGGTAGAAAAAGATAAATCAGAACCCTATGGTTGCTGGGTTGGTTTAGTCTGGCGAGAGTTTGGATTCTTCAGACCAGGGCGAAGGTTCCCCTGCTTGGGTACATCTGTATGATGGGCAGGAGAAGAGTAAAACCTTCTCCTCCTAGGAAAAGAAGGCTTGACAGGGCATTTCCTACCTACTGGGGAAGGAGAAGGCTTAGGATAGCCTTCAGAAACAGGGAAGTCAGTGGACCACTGAGCAACCTGATGTAAAGACTCCTTATTGAAGAGATTTTCTCCAGTACAAGGAGTATTACCCAGTCTTTGTTGTGCCCATTTGTCTAAGTCTGAAGCTTGGAGCCAGGCTCTACGTCGTGCCCCTATGGCTATAGCAGAAGTTCTGCTAACAGACTCAAAAGAGTCTAAGGAAGCACGAGTAAGAAACCAAGAGATATTTTGCATATGACTAAGTAGTAAGGAATAGTCTGCAATCTTGGGCTCTGAAAGAAAAGGAGTCAAAAGACCTAATTTCTTTGTGACCTCCTGAAGAGATAGACTCATATAAAAAATATATGAGAGAATCCTTGCTGACAGCATGGATGTCTGGAAGGTTTGACGTCCAAAGGCATCTAGTGTCCTAGACTCACGACCTGGTGGGTAAGAAGAGTGCTTCTTCTTACTTTTCACCTTCCTCATTGCTGATTCCACTACAATGGAGTGATGGGGAAGTTGAGTCTTTTGAAACCCTGGAGAGGGGGGCACCTGATACAGAAGATCAGTTGCTCTAGAAGGTGAGGGTACCTTTAAAGGTGCTTCCCACATTCTTAGAAGAAGATCCTGCAAGGAATGATGCAAAGGAAGCATTACGTCTTCCTTTGTTTCAGTGGAAACAGAGCCTTGTGTAGGATCATAGCCAGGGATAGGAATGGCAAGAGATCTGGCCATATCCAGGAGGAAATTCGGAAAAGAAGGATCTCCAAAGAGAACCTTCCCTGGACAGGCTAGACTTGAAGAACTAGCCTGGGCACCGGAGGATCTACCTGAATATATAGGAATATAAGATCCTGCACGGTGCAAAAAAGGAACCTTAAGGGATGGATGCTGGTACTGGGGGTCAGGACCTGTGACAGTCAGTACTGCATCGTCCATGCCAGGTATCGACTCCAGACTTGGTATAGAAAAGAGCGATCCTGGTGAAAGAAGCATGGAAGGAGCTGGCCCCGATGTTACTGCGGATACCGGTACCAAAAGCGATACCGGTAGCACTGTCGGAATCGAAGGCGACACCGACATCAGAGCAGTCATCGGTGGCTGCTCAATCGGTACCGAGGTAACCGAACGCCTTTGGTAATCACCCTCGGTACCGAGCATCCGGTCCGGTAAGTATCGGTACGGAGACATGTCGGTACCCAGTCTTCCAGACTAGAGATCGATTCCAGACTCGGCATCGAAGGAAACGAGTCTATCGATGCATGTCTAGAGGGTACCGACGTCAGTGGTAGTATCGGCGTTGATGCCGATACTGGAAAGTCAATCTGGAGCGTATCCACCGGTCCCGAAGGTACCGAGAAAGCCAGATGACGATCCCTGGTGAGGAGTGTATCGTCCAACACCAGTGCCGATGCCGGGGTATCGGTACCGCTCGAAGCGGATGCCACCACCGAGCATGGCTCAGGTATGTTCTGTGAGGGGTGAGCCCCAGGAACAACCTGAAACCCCTCATAGGCTTTAGAGGCCGAAGACTCCCGCCGGGGTTTTGAAGCCAATGAACCCTCGAGGGCAAGGCCAGAGCCGTCATCATGCTGTGCATGAGACCTACCACTTGAGGGTTGGCTAGTCTTAACAGACTGTTTGTGGGTTACCTCATCCTGTGGAGAAGAAGAAACGGTCGGTGCCCTGACACTGGAAAGGAACCCGGTATCGAGGGAAACTCGAAATGGAAAATCTCTTCTCACAATACTGTAGCCTAATGGCTCCGGAGGAAAACGGTCAGGACCCAAACAGGTTAGACACCAGTTTTTGGAGTCTAAAAATAAAACTGTACCGCCACAGCTTAGACATTTCTTAGGAAAAGAGGTTGGCGGTTCCATGATGAAGAGGCCTAGAAGACCCAAAAATTTTAAGACAAAAAACTGAGGGAAAAAAATTCCCTGGATTTAAGAAAAAGAAAAAAGAAAATACCGGCGGTACCGGTGGAGTCGGGGAGACAGCCACGACCACAAGAAAACGAAAGAATTAAAAAAAAATTTTCTGCGGTGACAGGAGGACGTCCTGCCGGCTCCGCGGAAAAACGAAAACTGAGGAGAGACAGTTGGGAAGGGCGGGAAGGCAGCACGCAGGCGTGGTGGGATGCTTCCAAAAGCTTTCTGATTGGAAGCTGGGAAGCGTTCCCGCGCAGACTCCGTCGGTACCGACGTACCCATATGTGAAGACTCATTCCTGCTTGTTCCTGGAGATCATCCAAGGATCCAGAGGGTGAGTCAGCAAAGTTCCCATCACTTAACCCTAAATTCTGTGTTAAGGGATATCTAACTACAAGGTATCCTTCCTGCTAAATCTGGAGCCTTATATCTTTGATTTGTGGTGTAAGCGTAGTTACTCACCTGTAACAGGTGTTCTCCAGGAGCAGCAGGAATCAGTCCTCACATATGGGTGATGTCGGCGCCGACGGAGCCCTCGCGGAGCAATTTTCCCCAGCTTTCAAAGAAAGCCTTTGGGAATTGCAGCGCGCATGCGCGGTCCCCTTCCCGCCCAAGGGTGCCATCTTAGCCAGTCAGATGACATAGCTAAAAAAGACAGCATAAAAATTTGCAAAAAACTAAAGCAGATGATTGCAACTCCAAGGGGAGGAGGGAGGGTTGTGAGGACTGATTCCTGCTGCTCCTGGAGAACACCTGTTACAGGTGAGTAACTACGCTTTCTCCAGGACCAAGCAGGAAGTCAGTCCTCACATATGGGACTCCCAAGCTTAAGGCTACCGGAGACCCTAAGCACAAAAATGAGCTCCCTCTAGCTCAGCAGCACAGAAGGAAGGAATCTTCGCTGAATTATTACCCACCGGTAGCCCACATCCGGGATGGAGGGTAGGAGTTGCTCAGACCTCAAAGAGATTACGGAGGACTCCCTCTCGAGACAGTAATGGACTGCAAAAGTCTGGCTCGAAGACCAAGTAGCGGCCCGGCAGATGTCTGCCAGCGGAACAGAGCGGAGGTAAGCCACTGACGTAGCCTTTGCCCGAACGCAATGAGCCGTGACTCGACCTTCCAAGGAGAGTCCGGCTGCCCCATAAGCCCAAGTGATACAGTCCGCAACCCAGATGGACAGAGTACGCTTGGAGACCGGGAGCCCCAATTTTTGGGGTCGAAAGACACAAAAAGCTGAGCAGCTTTACGGTGCTCCCGCGTACGGTCAAGGTAGAAGTTCAACGCCCTTCTACAGTCCAGGGTATGGAGGACCGTTTCAGCTCGGCTGGAGTGTGGTCTGGGAAAGAAGGTCGGAAGTACCACCTCCTGATTGATGTGAAAAGGGGAGACCACTTTTGGAAGAAATTTAGGGTGAGTCCGTAGGACTACCCTATTTTTGTAGAACCGAGTGTAAGGGGGATCAGATACGAGGGCCTGTAGTTCACTTACGCGTCTAGCGGAAGTGAGGGCTATCAAGAACAATGTTTTCCAAGAAAGAAAACGGAGAGAACAGGTAGCCATAGGTTCAAAAGGCGGACAGGTGATCCGCTGTAACACCACATTCAGATCCCAGTCAGGAGCTGGCGGGCGCAGAGGTGGTTTAAGTAGAAGGAGACCTCGGAGAAACCTCGCTACGAGAGGGTCGCTGGAAAGAGGTCTGCCGTCCACCGGCACATGATGTGCTGAAAGAGCACTGAGGTGAACGTTGACGGAATTGGACTTAAGTCCCAGATTAGAGAGGTATAGCAAGTACTGCAGAATCACCGACACCGGGCAGGAGAAGGGATCCTGAGACTGTTGGGTACACCAAACGGAAAAAGCGACGCCATTTAAGGGCGTAGCATTTGCGGGTAGAAGGTCGCCGAGAAGCTAGGACGACCTCTTCCACCTCTGCCGGCAGAAGAAGGGGAGCAAGGACTACCCTCTCAGCAGCCAGGCCATTAGATTGAGAGATCTGAGGTTGGGGTGTAACAGAGACCCCTGATCCTGAGTGAGGAAATCCGGTTGTAACCCCAGAGGAAAGGGATCCTCCACCGCCAATTGCAGCAGGAGTGGAAACCACGGCTGCCGGGGCCAGCGAGGGGCCACCAGGATCATGAAGGCTTTGTCTCGGAGAACCTTGAAAAGAGTTCGAGAGACCAGCGGGATGGGAGGGAAAGCGTACAGAAGGCTCCCCGACCATGAGAGTAGAAAAGCGTCTGCCGCAACTCGAAGGCGATGTGGCTGACGAGAGCAGAAGCGAGGAAGTTGCCGGTTGAGAGGGCTGGCAAAGAGATCCATCGTGGGGAGGCCCCACTTTAGAAAGAGCTTCTGAACTACCAAGGGATCCAGGCGCCACTCGTGCGGCTGGAGGATCCTGCTGAGTTTGTCCGCCAGGCAATTTTCTTGGCCTGGGAGATAAACTGCCTTGAGATGAACGCCGTGACTGACGGCCCAAGAGCAGAGCTTCTGTGCTTCCCGACAGAGAAGGAAGGAGCCCGTGCCCCCCTGCTTGTTCACGTAGAACATGGCAACTTGATTGTCCGTCTGGACAAGGACGGACTGGCGAGAGGTCAGGTGGGAGAAGGCCTTGAGAGCCAAGCGGATCGCTCTGAGATCCAGGAAGTTGATCTGCTGAGCAGACTCCCACGTGGACCAGAGGCCCTGAGTACGTGCCCCTTGGCAATGTGCTCCCCAGCCCAGGAGGGATGCATCTGTCGTCAGCACCTGGGCCGGCTGAGGTGACTGAAAAGGCATGCCGAGTACCAGGTTCGGCCGATGAAGCCACCACCGGAGAGACGAGATCAGCGGCTCGGAGACACGCACAAGGTCTGCTAGGTCGCCTGTGGCTTGTTGCCACTGCTTGCGGAGACACCATTGAGCAGGCCGCATATTCAGGCGGGCATTGGGGGTCACGTGGACGGTGGAAGCCATATGGCCGAGCAGTCTCAGAAAGCGCCTGGCGGAGACCAGGGGCTGGCTGCGAAAACAGTCGGCTAGGTCCATGAGCCGTTGAGCCCTGTCGAGCGGTAGGAACGCTCGTGCCTGAGGAGTGTGCAGCCTTGCGCCGATGAACTCGAGATCTTGTGAGGGGAGCAAAGTGGACTTTGCGAAGTTTATAACAAAGCCCAGGTACTGCAGAAGAGTCACCGTGCGGCGTGTAGCGTTGGTGACCTCCGGGGCGGACGCTGCTCTGACGAGCCAGTCGTCGAGGTACGGAAAGACATAGAGGCCGTGAAGCCGGAGATGGGCCGCCACCACCGCGAGGCATTTTGTGAAGACCCGCGGTGCGGAGGACAGGCCAAAGGGCAGTACTCTGTACTGGTAATGATTTCCTGCCACCACAAACCTTAGGTATTGGCGGTGGCTTGGGTGGATGAGGATGTGCGTGTAGGCATCCTTTAGATCCAAGGAGCATAGCCAATCTCCCTGCTGGAGGTAGGGCAGAAGGATTCCAAGGGTAAGCATCTTGAACTTTTCCCGCACGAGGAATCTGTTGAGGTTGCGCAGGTCCAGGATGGGTCTGAGGCCCCCTGTCCTTTTCGGTACTAGAAAATACCTGGAATAAAAGCCTTGACCTCTCAGGTGGTGTGGCACCGGTTCCACCGCCTGTTCCTGTAGAAGACCTGCTAACTCCTGAAGGAGTAAGTCCCTGTGCAGAGGGAGTCGTGGAGGTTCCCCCGGAAAATAGGAGGGAGGGACCTGTTGGAAGTGGAGAAGGTAGCCTTCTCTCACGACTTGAAGCACCCAGGCATCTGAGGTGATGCTGGACCACCTGTGGGCGAAGTGAACCAGCCGGCCTCCGGTGCTGGGAGGAGCCAGCGGAGGGGGAGAGGCTATGCTTAAGGAGTCAAAAACCCCCACCCTGCTGAGCAGGGGCTGGTGGCGCAGGCTTGGGGGCTTGCTGCCTACGGGACCCGTTACCCCGTCCCTTGGCCTTCTGGCCCTGTTGGGGAGCTGCAGGGGCCTGATATTGGGGGTATTGTTTGTAGGCAGCCGCCTTTCTCGGGTAAAAAGGACTTCTTTCCCGAGCCCTTCTTTTTCTGGGAAGGGGCGGAGGTCTTCCTAGAAAGCCTAGTCCTGGTGAGAGTCTCCGTCTCGATCTGTGCAGCCTTTTCAGCCATGGGCTTGCCAAAGAGGTTCTCGCCTCGGCAGGGGACATCGACCAACTTGTCCTGCACCCAGGGCTCAAGGTCAGACGACTGAAGCCAAGCCTGTCGGCGGGCACCGATGCCGGCTGCGGCCACTCGAGCCGATGCTTCAAAGCCATCATAGGCTGCTCGGGATATGAATTTTGAGCATTCCCGAATGCCAGAGGACAAGGCCAGGAACCTCCGCAAGGGTTCCTCGGACAAACCAGCGGAGAATCCGGCTAGCTCTTTAGCCAGGTCTCGGAGATACATGCCCATGTATAGCTGGTAGGTCTGGACACGACACGCAAGCATAGAGCCCTGGAAACACTTCTTACCAAGGCCATCCAGGTTACGGGCCTCCCTGCCAGGAGGCACCGAGGAGTGCATCTTCTGGCTCTTAAGACGATGCATGGCCGATTCCACTACCATGGAATGGTGTGGTAGCTGTGCCTTTTGGAAGCCAGGGCTCTTGCGGACTCGATAGATAGAATCGACCCGCTTGCTCAGGACCGGCGAGGAGGCCGGGCTCTCCCACATGCGGAAGAGTAGTCGTTCCAGCATGGGAGGAACCGGTACAGGAAAGTGTTCCCTGGCGGGAGAGTCATACTGGAGGGCGTCGAGCTCTTCGGCTCGAGGCTCCTCCTCGGGATCCGCAGGGAAGGCCAAAGCCTTGGCCATATCCCTGACGAAGTCCGAGAACCGGGCATCCTCCGGGGGGGACTGCTTCCGAGGTTCGGACTCAGGTGAGTCTGAGGGGACACACCGAGTCCGAAAAGAATCAGGCGACTCTTCCTCTTCAGACTCCCAGACCGACTCCGACGAGGACTCGGTGGGGTCGGCCCGGGCAGGGCGCGGCGCCTGCCGCCCCGACGCCGAGGGAGTCGGCGTCGGCGACCTCGGTCCCGAACGGGAGGCCGAGGGTGACCTCGACCGAGGATCGACTCGAGTTCGCATGGACTCGAGGATCGGCTCGGTCTCCGGGGTCGACTTAGACGTCGACGTCCCGGCGGTCGGGGCAGCGGCGCCAGCGAGGCCGGCGAGCAGTGCCCGCTGCTGGTCCATGAAGGCAGACAGTCTGCTCTCCAAGGCCGTCAACCTGAGTCCGAGCTCAGGTGACCCAGCAGTCCCCGACTCGGGCCCCGACGGCGTCGGGCCCGACGTCGGCGGTCTCGGAGGCGAGTCCAGGAGGACCACAGGACTTACCCGAGCAGGCATCTCCGACTCCAGGCGAGGTCGCTTCGAGAGGTGCTCCTTCTCCAAGGACCCGGGACGGCTATCGGGGCTATGCGACCTGACCCTCGCGGAGCCAGGAGCGTCCACCGACGCCGCCCTCGCGGGTTTCACCTTCCGACGATGGTCCCCGGAGGGAGAACCCCTATCGGAGGAACTCCGGCGACGGTCCGAGCTGGAGCCTCTGGACGCGGAGGCCTCCGACGAGGTCCGGGTACGGCTGGGTCAGCGAAGATCCTATCCCGCTGATGCCGCCGACTTCTCAACGCTTTGGAGGACATTTTGCCGCAGGGCCCACAGATCATTTCTTCATGATCCGGGCCCAGGCAGCGGAGGCAATTGTCGTGTGTGTCAGTTAGTGACATATTTCGGTCACACTGACCACACCGCTTGAAACCACTGGCAGCCATCGGGGGAAAAAGGGCCCCGGCGAGGTCAAAGGACCGGGCTGCCAGGGAAAAACCGAAAACGAAACTGACTAAGTCAGAAAAACCGAAAAAGAAGAAGAGGACTCGTGACCGGCGTCGCGAGTCCGGGCGGGAAAAAGACCGGCGTCGAACCGAAGGAAAAAAGAGTAAATTCTGAGGAAATATCAACTTTTTCGCGGGGACACGACGGGTACGTCTGTAGGGCTCCGCGGAAAAAAGAAGACTGGCTAAGATGGCACCCTTGGGCGGGAAGGGGACCGCGCATGCGCGCTGCAATTCCCAAAGGCTTTCTTTGAAAGCTGGGGAAAATTGCTCCGCGAGGGCTCCGTCGGTGCCGACGTCACCCATATGTGAGGACTGACTTCCTGCTTGGTCCTGGAGAATCTCTGTTATCCCAGAGAGCTAATTTTGAGAAAAGGGCAGCTCAAGGACAAGGTGTGTGTGGAGGCAAAGGAAGGCTGGCAGAACCCAATTATTAAGACTTGCATACATTTTTGATTCTTTCATACATGGTGTGTTACTTTTTCAAAACCATCTGAAATTTCTGGCTCCAGCTTTAGAATCTAAACCTGATTACATATGGCCACACAGAAATATTAGATTTATCCGTATAAGCCAGCCAGCCAGCCATAGTCTCATGCCATTATCAATGATTCAAGCATGAGTACTGCTGCAGAGATTATAGCTTGTAAGTGGTATTGATTTTCAGATTGTCATTCATGTAATGATCAACTTAAACTCCTATGTTTAACAATAAATTGATAGCTTTGGTAAATGTTGAATTATCTATTGCCATTTAACTGACTATCATCCTATAATATATGGGGGGAGGCGGCTGTCAAATTGTCAAATCTATTAACTACATTTGGTCAGACAGAAACAAACTGACTGATCAGTACAGAAGGAATGACAAAACAAGATGTTCAAAGAACTGCCCTGTTTTAAAATTCTGACTTCTCCTCTTTTGGAAGGACAGTGTTCCTTAAACAGGCATGATATGATGGCCAGACAGGAGAATGTCATGTTATCAATCATTCTTCACATAAAAGGTGACATTTTACTTGCCAGTTAATGTCCTTTCCTTGAGTTCTGCTAGATCAGTCCAGACAAGTGGGCTGTGTTCCCTTACCAGTAAATTGGTGGATACAAAGAACTAATGAAAAGCCTAGGGTTCAATGACATCACTCCCATGCCTCTTTTTGCCGCAGCCACCGGAGGTCTCCTCAGTATTTGTCCCAAAGTATATGGGAGAAACATAGCAAGCCTCACACAGCCTCAATGAGTAATCAACAGTAGAGAACTACTGGTCCATTAGATGATAGAGGGGTTAAAGGGGCACTAAGAGGCGACAAGGCGATAGTGGAGATATTGAATGAATTCTTTTTTTTTCCTTTTTTTCGTTTTTAAACAATCTTTATTGAAAATAAAGTAGGAATACAAAGTCAAGTCCACATCTAGGAGACAAATCACCTGAATAAACAAACAGCAGCAAGGTAACAGGATCTAAATTTACAAAGCCCAATTTACATGGAAAGAAAGAAAATAACATTTATGAAGATTCTTTACTGATCAGAAATGCCTCAAATTGGCCAACATCGAGAAAAACATATTTAACGCCCTCCGGGACCACAATACATTTACAAGGGTATTTCAAAAAGAAGGAAGCCCCAATGGCTAAAGTCCGTTCTTTCAAAGCCAAAAACGCTTTCCGACGAACCTGAGTACTCCTACTCACATCTGGAAAAATTTGTATAGAGTCCCCACAAAAAACCTGATTCTTCTTTTTAAAGTATAAACTTAAGATCATATTTTTATCTTGTAATGAAATAAAGAAAACAATCAAGGTCACACGCTGAGGAATTAAATCGATAGAAGATTCCAAAAACTGTGAGACATCTAAGGACTCTACACCATTGGGGTTCCCTTCATGTAAATCATCAGGAGAGGAAGCCTTCACTGCAGGAGACATAGGAATATAATATATAGAAGAAAACTTAATAGAATCCACATCATCAATTAGCAAGACCTCCTTAAAATATTTTTGTAACAAAATCAATGGAGCAAGATAATGGGTACAAGGAAAATTTAAGTAACGCAAGTTTTTTAAACGATTACTATTCTTTAAGGCCTCTAACTGGTGGTGAACCAAAACACTATCTTTTATAGAAGCAGACGCTGCCGCCTCTAATACAGTAAAGCGACCCTCCAATTTAGTCAACGAATTATTGCTTTTAGAAAGCAATACATCATGATCTGAAAGCTTCTGCACCGTCTCCACTGAAAAACGCTCTACTTGGGAGAAGGAAGCGCGAAAGGCACCTTCCATACACGCTACCAACTCCCAAATATCTTTCAAGGAAACTTCAGCAAGTACAGTCACATCCAGTGTTCCAGAAGAAAATACAACCGGAGAAGGCATCTTAACTTTCTGCTCTCTCAATGGCAGTAAAGATGAGGACTTCTGAACACAAGGAGGATTTTCGCCGGATGAACCTTCCCGGGCAGAAAAAACCTCCAACACCTCTTCCCTTCCGGGTTGGACAACCCCTAGCGTATTAGAGGAGGACTCAGTCACAGTACTCACGGACTCCCTTGAAGGATCTTCCTGAGAGGGAGAGGATCCAGTACCCACGAGATGACAATCCATGGGGCCAACAGTTTTACCAACTTTGGCAGGAATTGATGGAAACACCTTTTTCCTTCGTCTCCCCATGAGACCGTGGCAAAAGCTCCTCACAGCTCCGAAGGGGCTCCAAAGGGGCGTGGTCTGCTCCTTTGGTCACGCCCCTTCGGGCACGCACCCACGGGTACGTGCCCGCGGGTCGCGTTCCGTGGTGGGCCGACGCTGAAGTAGCGGCCCGAAGGGGGTGGGGCCTCCAATCTCCTCCTCCACCCAACGCCGCACCAGGATCCACAGGATAGCAGGAAATGTCTCACCGGGCAGCGGCGGGCCGACGCTGAAGTAGCGGCCCGAAGGGGGCGGGGCCTCCAATCTCCTCCTCCACCCAACGCCGCACCAGGATCCACAGGATAGCAGGAAATGTCTCCTGAATGAATTCTTTGCTTCGGTCTTTACTGAGGAAGATGTAGGGATATTACCCATGACTGAAGTGGTATTTAAAGGTGCGGAAGAATTGAAGGAAATATCGATACATTGGGAAGATGTAGTACAACTATTAGATAAACTGAAGAGTAGCAAATCACCTGGGCCAGATGGTATACATCCAAGGGTGTTGAAAGAACTGAAATATGAGATTGCAGACCTGCTATTAGTAATCTGTGAATTTTCATTAAAATCATCTGTAATACCTGAAGATTGGAGGATCGCCAATGTAACGCCAATTTTTAAAAAGGGTTCCAGGGGTGATCCAGGAAACTACAGACCGGTGAGCCTGACGTCAGTACCGCGAAAAATGGTAGAAACCATCATAAAGAACAAAATGACTCAGCATATAGATAGTCATGGCCTAATGGGAGACAGCCAGCATGACTTTAGACAAGGAAGATCTTGTCTTACTAATCTGTTATGTTTTTTTGAAGGTGTGAATAAACAGGTAGACAAAGGTGAGTCGGTTGATATAGTGTATCTGGACTTTCAGAAAGCCTTTGACAAGGTCCCTCATCAGAGACTTTTGGCAAAACTAAAGAGTCATGGGATAGGAGGCAGTGTACTATTGTGGATCAGGAACTGGTTAAAAGATAGAAAGCAGAGGGTAGGGCTAAATGGCCAATTTTCCCAATGGAGAAAGGTGAATAGTGGTGTACCCCGGGAATCTGTGCTGGGTCCGCTGCCTTTTGACATATTCATAAATTACCTGGAAAAGGGAATAAATGATAATTACACTTACCTGGTAATTGTAGTTCCTTGAGTGACGACAGTTCAGTCCTCTACCTCTGGGTTGTCAACCTCCTCCTGCAGCTTGGAGACTGGTATGTCAGAATCATGACATCACTGGATATAGCCTGCTGATCTCTCTCCTCAGTCCCAGTGTGAACTATTAACAAAGCAGACTCAAAGGAGAAACAAATAAGTAGCTAGAACCAATTAATATAACCTAGTCTAAACTAGCCATAGAACTTTTTAACCCCTCCGGCAAGGCTTTCTTACGCCCTTCACTGCCATAGAGAGAGTGAAAGATAAAACAGAGTGAATGTGAACCAAACAAAGACAGACCTACCTGTAATTCTGCTCTTCTCGCCACTAGCGCTGGCCCCCTCCTGAAGAACTCTGGGTGGGATGGAGGACTGAACTGTCGTCACTCAAGGAACTACAATTACCAGGTAAGTGTATCATTTCCTTATCGTTCCTCCGGTTCAGTCCTCTACCTCTGGGATGTGCCAGAGCAGTAATCATTGGGAGGGACCGCTCCATCCGGAACGCAACACCGCCGAACCGAAACAGGCATCCGTAGCTGCTGCGACATCCAGACGGTAATGCTTACTGAACGTATGTAGAGACGACCAAGTCACCGCCCTACAAATTTCCCCTGGCGGGACCAAACTGTGCTCCGCCCAGGAAAACGCACTATGGTGGAATGCGCCCGCAACCCCGCGGGCACGGATCAACCATGAAGCAGATAGGCGGAAGCAATCGCCTCCCGAATCCACCGGGCAATGGAAGCCTTAGCCGCCGCCTCCCCCTTGCGCACACCTCCGAACAACACAAACAGCCAATCCGATTTGCGAAAACACTTCGTCACCTTTAAATATTGTCGCAACATCCTCTTTACGTCCGACGCAAACTGCGATCCAGTTCACCGCCTTCCAGAGAACCCAGAACTGGCAAGCACACTGCCTGATTCAAATGAAAGGGAGACCTTAGGCAAAAAGGATGGAACCGGACGCAGTACTACCTTCTCCCTCGAAAAGGACAAGAACGGTTCCCTACACGACAACGCTTGCAACTCCGAAATGCGTCTAGCTGAACAGATCGCCACCAGGAAGACCATTTTTTACGTCAAGTCCTTCACTGAAGCCCGAAGCAATGGCTCAAAGGGAGGCTTGGATAACGCTGCCAACACCAGATTGAGATCTCAAGGCGGAATTAACACTCTACGCAACGGCCGTAACTTAGAGACCACCTTCAGAAAGCGAACCACATCAGGGTGAGCTCCCAGAGGCACTCCCTTAACCCTGCCATGATAACAGGAAAGGGCTGCCAATTGAACAAGTAAGGAACTGGCTGCAAGACCTTTATCAAAGCCGTCCTGCAGAAACCCTAATATTGAAGGAATGGCAACCGTGGATGCTCGAATCTGCTGTCTCGAACACCAATCCTCAAATATACGCCAGACACGCACATACGCCATGGATGTGGACTGTTTCCGCGCTCTAAGCAGCGTAGCAACGACTGCCGCTGAATAGCCCTTCTTCCTCAGCCTAGCCCTTTCAATGGCCATACCGTAAGCGAGAACCGATCCACCTGGGGCATGAAGAGAGGCCCTTGGAGTAACAGATCCGCCCTCGCCGGCAGCTGCCACGCCCGTCTAGGAGACGCAGGAGGTCTGCATACTACGGCCAGTCGGGCACCACCAGAAGCACTCTTCCCGGGTGAGCTCCGATCTTTTGAATCACCCGGCCTACCAACGCCCACGAAGGAAAGACATACAGAAGACCTGCAGACGGCCACGGATGCAACAGTGCGTCGATGCCCTCCGACATTCTTTCTCCTCTCCTGCTGAAGAACCGGCTGGCCTTCGCCGACTGGAAGGTCGCCATTAAATCCATTATGGGCATCCCCCAGCGAACTACTATCTGCGCAAAGATGTCGGGATGCAGCTCCCACTCCCCTGCATCTACCCGCACTCTGCTGAGAAAGTCTGCCATGACATTGTCCTTTCCTGCAATGTGTGCAGCCAAAATCGCCATCAACCGTCTCTCTACCCAAGAGAACAGGTCCGCCTCTTCTTCCATTGCTGCACTCCCCGTGCCTCCCTGACGGTTGATGTAGGCGACTGTCGCAGAGTTGTCGGAGAGTACCTGAATTGGGCAACCTAGCACCAATTCCTCGAACGCCTACAACGCCCGGGCGACTGCTCGAAGCTCCAGCCGATTTATCGACCAGGAAGCCTCCAGGGGAGACCACAGACCCTGCGCAAACCTGCTCCCGCAGTGGGCTCCCCAACCCGCCAGGCTGGTGTCCATTAACAACGGAAGCCATTCCGGTTGTTCCAGTGGCATGCCAGCTGAGAGCAAAGACCTGAGCAGCCACCACTGAAGAGACTGCCTGACATTGATTGGACACGGCAGCCGCTTACTCAACTGATCGGACTGATGTGACCAGCGGCGAAATAGCGCCCTTTGCAGGGGCCGCATATAAACTTTGGCCCACGGTACCGCTTCCAGCATCGCCGCCATTGTTCCCAGCACCCAAAGATAGGACCATGCCGAGGGCACTGGAACGGATTAGAACTGGCGAACTAGACTCCTGAGAGCCTGAGCTCTCTTGTGCGGCAAAAACACTAGTACGCTCTTCGTGTCGAACCAAACCCCTAAGTACTCAAGGTCCTGGGAGGGCTTCAGATGACCACCCAACCAAGAATCTGCAAGAACTGCACTACTCTGCTTGTCACCCGGATGCTCTCTGCCTTGGACTTGGCCCGAATCAACCAATCGTTGAGGTAAGGGTGCACTAGAATTCCTTCTTTGAGCGCCGCCGCCGCCACCACCACCACCATAATTTTGGTGAAGATTTGCGGCGCCGTAGCAAGACCGAAGGGCAATGCCTGGAACTGATAGTGGCCCCAAGGAACAGCGAACCTTAGAAACTTCTGATGAGCTGCCCGGATAGGTATGTGCAAATACGCCTCCGTGAGATCCAGAGACGTCAAATACCCCCCTTGATGCACCACTACTATGACCGATCGCAAGGTTTCCATCCAGAAATGCGGAACCCGCAAACAACGATTTATGGCTTTCAGATCTAAAACAGGCCATAACGCTCCGCCCTTCTTTGGCACCATGAAATAAATGGAGTACCGACCCACGCCATACTCTGCTTTTGGTACTTCTACGACCGCACCTAACTGGAGAAGCCGCTCCAAAGTACCACGAATCGCTAGGGCTTTCTTGGGACCCCTGCAGGGAGACACGACGAAGGAATTCCGCACGGGCCATGCCAACTCCAGCGCATAGCCCTGCCGAATTACCTCCAACACCCACTGGTTGGAGGTGATGTGGGTCCAAGCAGAAAGAAACTCCCGGAGTCGCCCTCCTATGGGAGGCCCTTCCGCCGGGACCCGCCTCATTTCTTTGTGACTTGCGAGCTGCGGAAGCGGAGCTTGAGGAGAAACCTCTATTAGCTCCCCGAAACCCGCGGAATCCCTGGGCTCGAGATGGAAAGCGACCCCGCTGGAAACTGCCGAACTGCGTTGAACGAAATCTCTGGAAATCCTGAAACTGGCCCCGATAGCCTTGACCGGACTTCCCCTGTTTCGATTTATCTTCCGGGAGCCTACCCGCCTTGGACTCCCCGAGGTCCTTCACCAGCTTATCCAAATCCTCTCTGAATAGCAAGCCGCCTTTAAACGGTAGCTTACTTAGGCGAGACTTGGAAGGACCGTCCACCGCCCAATTTCGTAACCACACTGACCTGCGGGCGGCCACCACGGACGCCGTGCTATTGGCAAGCGCTCTGATCAAATCATAATGAACGTCCGCTAGATACGCCGCTCCGGACTCCAAGCGACCCAGCTCCTCGAGATCCATGTGCGAAGACTGTCGCAGTCGCTGAACCCATTGCAAACACGCCCTAGCTACCCAAGCTCCACAGATGGAAGCCTGCAACGACAGCGAATCCGCCTCAAAGGTCTGCTTCAGTAAACCATCAACTTTACAGTCTTGGGCATCCTTTAAGGCTGCACTGCCTTCCACCAGGATAGTAGTCTTCTTTGTAACCGCCGACACCACCGCGTCCACCCGTGGTGCCTTGAACCTTTCCTTATCCTTATCTGCCAGAGGATAGAGCCTATTCATAGTCCGTATGCCTCGAAGCCCCGCTTCTGGCCGGTCCCATTCTTCTTGGATCATCCTGTCGACCACTCTGTGGACCGGAAACACCACCTGCGTCTGCCGAACCGCCTGAATAACCGGGTCTTCAACATTCTCTACGGAAGACCCTAATGATCTTAGCTAGTTCCTCGGGCTCAGGGATGTCCCCTTCTTCGAGATCCTGCGTACCCTCATCATGCTCCCAATCAATATCCTCGCCTTCAGGCCAATCGCCTTCCGCAGATGCAGAAGCTCGTGTCCTCGCTTTTTTAGGCACCTGCGGTTCCTCGCCTACCCTCGCCTACCTCCTCGATCGCCTCCATCAGCTGGGAAGGCCCGGAAGGCGTCAAGGACCCCGGCAACTTACCCTGACATCGCAAACAAAATGCTGATGCATCATTAAAATGAAATCAGGGCTAAAATCCCCGAGGTCCATTGTCTGCGCCACCAGCAGAGCTCCCGAAGGCCCCGCCAATTCCTCCAATGCTGACCCTTGTGCAGGGGGCTGGGGAGATGCAGCCATCACCCCCGTCGGCGCCCCCTGCGCCTCTGAAGACTCTTTAATGTCCATTTGCTGCTCCACCGTGGAATAAAGGGTTGAACAGACACGGCACACTCCTGAATCAGCCACTGTGCCCCTCCAGGTTCCACACACAATACACTGAGGTCGTGCCACCATAGAGCAGCTAAGTAACCAGACCTAATCCTAAAGGTATTAATTTCTTCCTTTTTTTATTTTTATTTTTTTTTCTTTTAAAACTCCATGGAATCGCAAAGTAGACTTCAGCCTAGCACCCCTTAAAAACTATAAAGTGTCATGTAGAAGACCCTTCCGAGGCTATGGAGCTGAGTGAAGCAGAAGAGTTTGCTTCAGAAACTGACAGGCAGGCAGAGCATATGGCCCAGGGTTGCCAAGGGAAACATAAACAAAGTGAGTCACGAGAGGAGCAAACACGCCCAAGCTGCAACGTATCCCCGTGCTCAGGGGTTAAGGGAAAACACCTGGTTGGGGGAGGGGCGCAGCTAAGCCCTAAGAAGCAGGGATATAAAAAGTACTCACTAGAATTGAGAACAAGAGCCGGAGAGGAGGAGATGAGGAAGGGAGAGACGAGGACGGGAGACACAGCATAAGAAGCCAGAGCAACAAAGACTCAAAGAGCCCGTGCCCAAAAGCCAGGTGGGAGCAACCCTCGACTGGGGTCCTATTGTGAAGGCAGCCAGTGGGAGAGACTGCCTGAGAGGCTGGTTTGGGAGCACTCAGAAACTCCTGAGAGAGAGGTGCTGGCCAGAGGACATTTGTATGTCTGAGGATAAGGAGAAGCTAAAAGGCAGGAAAACACATCCAGTGTTTGGAACCCTTGCTGACCCAGCAGTGCTGAGGAGGTCTTCCTTGCAAAAGCCAAGAGGTAGGCTGCAACAATTGTATAGAGAGAAAACTAGGTGTGAAAGATTTCCTTGTAATTGCCAAGATCTGCTGGACTCTCCCTATGCTAACTCCTGTATATACGGTAATTCTCAACCCTAGAGTGCTGTGAAGAAAGGCCTCGGGGAAATAGAGAGGGAGTGAATGTTGAAACGCCGTATAACTGTACACAAACTTACCCAGCTGAGAGTGATTTGGAGGAAATGCAGACAGGTTCTGTTAGTGAAGATACAACAGATGAGCAAATGGACTGCACGCTATCACTAGCTGATCATATCGTATCACTTTGCTGACCTGGCTGTTAACAAGGCTGTTTGAACAGCAGTAAAGAAGCAAAGTGTTTCCTTTATATGAAAAAGGGACTGTTACTTTTGAGTTTGTATTGAGCACTGCATATTTGAAGCTGAAAGCCAAAGAAGCTGTTTTTGGGTTATAAGTTCCTGAAATGTTTTCTTTATGCCAGAAGTATGGCTATTTTGTCCTAAGTTTCATTTGCAATTAATCCTCCCAGAAGGGGAAATAAAAACCTTGTCATTTTTGCCTAAACCACTCGACTGCAATTATTCCTGGCTTAGAGAGTAAGAGGAACTACAGCTCCCAGAAGGCAGTGCATGACCAAGTGCACTACCCTACTTCCTAAGTTAGGATTTCCCAGGCTGACCTACCCTACATGCCCCTGGCTCTTTTATCTCACTCTGCCCCCGAGAGAAGGACCCCCCATAGAAAGGCCCCCTCCCCTTCCCCTCCCCCCCCCCACTGAAGAGGCCATTTCGTGAGGAAAACAACAAAAGCAACGAAGAACCTTTAAAGAAATAAAATAAAGAAAAATACCATTGCGCTTCCCAGCTCCAGGCTTGCCAGCCGCCCGGCAGCCACGCGGCTTCTCCGCGCTGCAGAAAATGGCCGCCGAGAGCTCCGAAGAGAAAAAGGCGCCAAAATGAGCAGCGAACAGCACTGCGATCCTTAACGGAGCTGCCGCCTTCAAACGCAGCCTGTAACCGGTGAATAGCCTACTGGTCAGGTCTGCGCCGTTCCCAGATGTCCAGAATGAGCTGTGTTGCCCTGCTAACAACTCCCCACAGCGCCGCAGAGCTGTTTAGCCGGAGCCCCCCCCCCCGGAGCCACGTGTATACAGCTAACGCGGTCCGGCAAGGTAAACTCGCTGAAGGAAGGGCTCTCCCCCGTAAAGTCCGGGGGGAGAGAACCTTTGGCCCCGAGAAGGAGAACAAACGACTTCCTCAGCTATTAAATTTTTTTTTTTTAAACCGGCAGGGAGCAAGAATTCCAATAACCTTTTCTCCTTAATTCTTTTTTTTTTTTTTTTTTTTTAAAGAACAGCACCCAAATTACCAAACTCAAACTAAATCACCCCCAAGCTATACTACAAGCTCCTTATCCGTTTCTCCAGAGAGCCTCATACAAGGCTCACCACGTCCTCCTGCTGCATGGAGACTGGTCACACTGGGACAGAGGAGAGAGATCAGCAGGCTATATCCAGTGATGTCATGATTCTGACACCCCAGTCTCCAAGCTGCAGGAGGAGGTTGACAACCCAGAGGTACAGGACCGAACTGGAGGAACGATAAGGAACGAGTGAGGTTATGAAATCTGCAGATGACACAAAACTATTTAAAGTTGTTAAAACCCAAGAGGATTGTGGAAAATTGCAAGAGGATCTTGATAAATTGGAAGACTGGGCATCAAAATGGCAGATGAAAATTAATGTGGACAAGTGCAAAGTTATGCACCTAGGTAAGAACAACCCAAACTATGGTTACACGATGCAAGGTTCCACATTAGGAACCACCACCCAGGAAAAAGATTTAGACATCATTGTGGATAACATTTTAAAACCCTCGGCCCAGTGTGCAGCGGCGACCAAGAGAGCAAATAGAATGCTAGGTATGATAAGGAAAGGAATGGAAAATAAAACAAAAGATATTATAATGCCTCTATATCATTCCATGGTGAGACCGCACCTTGAATATTGAGTGCAATTCTGGTCGCCGAATCTTAAAAAGGATATAGCGTTATTAGAAAAGGTTCAGAGAAGAGCCACCAAAATGGTAAAGGGGATGGAAGGATACTCCTATGAAGAAAGGCTAAAAAAGGTTAGGGCTCTTTAACCTGGAAAAGAGACGGTTGAGGGGAGATATGATAGAAATCTATAAATTAATGAACGGAGTGGAATGAGTAAACGTAGATTGATTGTTTACGTTATCAGAATATAGAAAGACTAGGGGACATGCAATGAAGCTACAGGGTAAACTATTTAAGACTAATAAAAAATATTTTTTCACTCAACGTGTAATCAAACTCTGGAATTTGTTACCGGAGGATTAGTAAGAGCTGTTAGTGTAGCTGGGTTTAAAAAAGGTTTGGACAAGTTTCAGGAGGAAAGATCCATAAACCATTATTAAGAAGGCACCCAGGATATCAATGCTTGACCCAGTACAAGCATTGTGGAACCTGTGTCTTTTGGGGAAACTGCTAGGTACCTATGACCTAGATTGGCCACTGTTGGAAACAGGATACTGGGCTTGATGGACCTTGGTCTGACCTAGTATGGCATATCTTATGATCTTATGTTCTTACAGTATGTACAGGAAAGCATAAAGGCTGTCAGTAGAAGACAAATCTACAACAAACCCTAGGGAATCTGTACAATTATCCACAACTACCCTTTCCCTATTCAAAACCCCCCTACATTCATCCCACTGCTATCCTCAATTTTTTGTCGGACTGTTTGCCTTAAGGGATCAAACCCTCTCGTAGCAAAAACTGTCCTTTTATTTGTTTTAATGATTAATTCTCAAATTCACTACAACCCGTGAATCACCAGGGAACTCACACACCAATGAATCCCCTAAAAAAACTAAAAAGTCGCCACTTAACTTATACGGCGATTCTGCAACTTCACAAGTCCAATCATCAAGTCAGGAACCGAAAGTTCGCTTTTTCATCATGTTGAATTTGTTCACTGCGACATTTCAGATCTTAGTATAATTTCGAAACTGTTGGTCAATTTTCCTCAAATGGATATGCAATTGGCTATCTCAAGCCAAAAGTCAGCAGCCAGCGACACAGCGCTATGTTTCAGGTATCGTTCTTTCTTCACCCTTCATCAGGCCCTATCCAAGGCTAAATGCCTCCAATTCACCCTCACTCAATCTTATGGGGGGAAACCTTGATGACGTCAATGTTAACACATTAATGGAAGATCTTCAATTGGATTTACACCAAACTCCACCAATCCACTTCAAGGTTCAACCCTTGAGGGACTACAGTCTTTAGACGGAAAATCCATTTTTGTTCCAAATATTGTAAGCGTTGAATCCTATTACCCCCCCCCACCCGAAATGTCAATGGAACATGATCTATAACCCACCAGATATATTGGTCAAAATGATGATCTTTACATAAACTATGTGATACTACCGGAGCAGTCAACGTCTGTGTCCGATGACGAGAACGGTGTTCTTGTAGACGCACTTTTATTGGTCTGGTGGTTCGACCAACATATTTCAAAGAATACGGACAAATTAGCATGTACACTACATATAATGTTATACAATTCGTTCGATGAAATGCTCTATACGTGTGGTTGGATTTTGAATCAATCCATTGTGGACCCATTATGATGGTATTGCAAAAACCACAATTACCACATGGATAATGTCCTAACTGATCCGCTGAAATTGAATGTATCAAATTCGATGGGTTATCTCGGCGCATCACATAATTAGCTACGTTCCGACCCCTTCGGTATGCCAACATTAGGGATTTCTGAAAACAGTTATGCACTTGTAAAATATGCCAATGCTTCTTAAGGATCTTGCTTATTTGATCTGTCAAATGAATGAATGAAAGTGTCCCAACTATAGGATGTGCAGTCTCGTCTGTAGTCACTTTTTTTGTTTGATCCCACCATTCAGGATGGTTGTATTGGGCAGGAATTTTCAGTTCCTGACTTGATGATTGGACTTGTGAAGTTGCAGAATCGCTGTATAAGTTAAGTGGCGACTTTTTAGTTTTTTTAGGGGATTCATTGTTGTGTGAGTTCCCTGGTGATTCACAGGTTGTAGTGAATTTGAGAATTTCTCATTAAAACAAATAAAAGGACAGTTTTTGCTACGAGAGGGTTTGATCCCTTAAGGCAAACAGTCCGACAAAAAATTGAGGATAGCAGTGGAATGCATGTAGGGGGGTTTTGAATAGGGAAAGGGTAGTAGTAGAAGATGAATCTGCAGAACCAAGCATAAAAATCACAGCGGTCCCAAGGGTACCGCAGTAGAAGTACACAGCAAATACAGTTTCAGGGGTGGGCCTGGATTGGTCTAGCAGGACTCAAGGAAAGGATATTAACTGCAAGTAAAATATCACCTTCTATATTGTCTTGTTAGACCAGTCCAGACGTGGGATGTACCAAAGCTATGACTTCACTGGGCAGGAAGAAGACACAGCAGCTCATAAAACCATTGAGCAAAAGGCCGTGTCCACCCGCATGTAGACATCCAAGCATTAATGCTCTATAAAAATGGACAGTGATGCCTACATTGCTGCCCAACAAATATCTGCAGGGGCTACCGAGCTACACTTCACCCTAGAGGATGCTTGTGCTTGGGTAAAATGGGGGTGCAAATCCTCTGGAACCAGCTGGTTCCGTAACAGACATGCTGAGGCAATGACCTCCTTAGTCCAGAGCCCCAAAGTCAACTTAGCTACCATATCACCCTTGTGTAGGCCAGCAAACAGCACCAAAAGATGGTCAGACTTATGAAAAGAATTCATAACCTCCAAGTACTGGAGAAGTACCCTCCGAACATCTACAAGATGAAGATCCTTATCCTTCCCCCGACACTGCTCCTTTGAGAAGGTGTGCAGGCAGACCACCTGATTCAGATGAAAGGGAGAAATCACCTCAGGTAAGAAGAAAGGCACAGGCCGAATGGAAATGGCCTCCCTTGAAAAAATCAGATAAGGATCTCGGCAAAGACAGAGCCTGCAGCTTGGAAATCCACCTTGTGAAACAAAATTATTTATTGTTTATTGTTTATTAGCATTTGATATACCACTCCCCATTACATCAGGGCGGTTTACAATAATAAATAAAGAGTAAATCAGAAATGGAAAAGAAATTACAATAAACTAAAGAAAAGGAAAGAAAAGAAAAAAGAAAGTAGAAACAGGGTTGAATAACATAAGAAACTAAAGAGATTTAGGATCAGAGAGGAAGGTTAAAAGCAGAAGAGAAGAGATGAGTTTTAAGGAGAGAGCGGAATTTAGAATAAGACTCTTCTAGTCGGAGGGTGGTAGGCAGGGAGTTCCACAGGGAAGGACCAAGGTAGAAAAACGCTGACTGTCTGGTGGATTGAAGGTGAGCCTGTGAGGGAGAGGGAAGGTGCAGACGATTAACATGGACAGACCGGAGACTACGGGTGGGAGTAGGAAAAGTTAATAGATTGGACAGATATTGAGGTCTATGGAGATAAATAGCCTGGTGTACCAAGATAAGAATTTTGAATTGAATACGAAAATTTAATGGTAACCATTGGAGATGTTGTAAGATTGGAGTGATGTGATCACGGGAAGAAGCATGTAGGATCATCCGAGCTGCGGTGTTTTGCAATAACTGCAGCCGACGACGTTGATATTGAGGGATGCCGGTATATATGGAATTGCAAAAATCTAATCTGGTGATGATCAGAGAAAGGAGGAGAGTAGTGAGGGCCTGAGAGGATAAAAATGGCCTGATGGCACTAATCTGCCTGAGACAGAAGAAAGAACATTGAGAGACCCCGGAGATGTGATCATTGAAGGTAAGGTTGCTGTCGAAAAGGACGCCTAAATAGCGAAGCTTAGAGACTAAGGAAATTAGGGTGCCTGAAAAGGAAGGAACGAGCGGCAGAGTGGCGGAACTATGGGAGAACCAGATAGCTGCAGTCTTAGAAATATTGAGGATGAGACAGTTTGAAGAAAGCCATGAGGAGACCAGGGATAAACAGTTATTGAGAGGAGTGATGTCTGGGTGGGAAGAAGACGTATGATACATAAGGAAAATATCATCAGCGTAATAATATCCTGAAATGCCTGATTGTTGAATCAGCAATGCTAATGGGGCCAAAAATATGTTGAACAGAAGGGGGGTCAGTATCGAGCCCTGTGGGACACCGCAAGTGAGAGGGAAATTATCTGTGGTAGAGAAGACAGAAGAGACAGAAAACGACCGGGAGTATAGGAAAGAGTGGAACCAATGGTACACGGTTCCCCGAAGACCTGCGTCCCGTAATCTGGAGAGCAGAAGAGCGTGATCTACTAAGTCAAAGGCGGCCGAAAGATCTAGAGATACCGCCACCGTGATATCACCACGATCATGGGAGGAGTGAATTTCGTTCATAACAGCAGTGATAGTGGTTTCAACGCTATGACCAGGCCAAAAGCCAGATTGCTGGGGGTGAAGAAAGTGTGTTGAGTCAAGATGATGGGAAAGTAGGGAGAAGACAGATTTTTCTAAGAGTTTAGAAGTTGTGATGTAGAAGCCCCTATAGAGCCCATGGAAATAGAAAGAAAGGAAAAGGTTACCTTTAAAACTGACAGTCAGCCAGCTCACATAGCTCACTGTTTACAAGAGAAAGACAGGCGGTGGGAGATAGGAACTGAGCTGACACGCCCAAGCTCTGACGTAGCAGCAAGCCTGGAGCTTGATCACTCACACCTGTTCAGAAAGGCAGAGCCAAGCCTCAGGGAACAGAAATATAAACGCTGGTTGGGAGCAAAGGAGGGGCAGCGAGGACAAAAAGAGAAGCAAGGAAGGAAGCCAGAGAGGGAGCAAGAGGAAAGAGCTCCTGAGAGACGTGGTTGGAGAGGCTCAGGAACCCTAGAGAATTGGAGACTTGGCAAAGAACCTACCTGCAATTCTGGGAGAGAAGCCGGCAGACTAGAAGGTGGGAAGGCACAGCCTGTTGCCAGGAACCAGCCTAGGCAGAGAGAACAGGGAGCCCTTCAGTCCTTACTGACTGAGGAAAGGCTTCAGAGTTTGCACAAGTGGAGACCCAGCACCAAAGCAGGGAGGTTAAGAATCTCTACCTGGAACAGAGAGCCAGGGGGTGGCTCTAGTCAGGAATTACAAACGGAGAGTCACAGAGCATTTCCTTATAACTGGAAGGAAATAGATGAGAGCCAGAGAAGAAGCTCCAAAGCCACAGGTATTTCAAACCCTTGCAGTCTAGAATTGTATATAGGGGAAACACCCAAGTTTGCAGAGGGAAGTTAACTTAAACACAGTAGTAACAGCTGGCAGCCAAGCTCAGTAAATCCTGAGCTGGAAGATATGCAAACGGACTGTAATGTTAATGATATAGCTGAAGTTCCAATGGATTGCACGCTTTGCTTAGCCGATGATATCGAGTCACTGTGTTAAGTCTTTGAGTTAAAGAGCTGTGAAACAGCAAAGGAAAAGACGTTATTTTACTTTGCCAGAAGAAGCTGTTTGGTTTTCCCATCTTTGTTACTTAGAAAAGGCACAGCACGTTTTGGAGCCAGAGTGTGAAAAGCAGCTACCTTATTGTGTTGTAAATAATCCTCAAGCAAACACCTGGACACTCTCCTATTTTGTTCTACACTAAGTCCTAATGTGAGGGGAATAAATTCCTTGTCATTTTGCCTTAAACACTCGACTCATAACTATTCCTTTATCAGAGGTCTAAAAAGGGACTACAACTCCCAAGAGGCATTATGAAAGCAGAAAGGTGTGGTCTCACTTTCTGATTAAAGGACATCATGGCAGACCAGCCCTCTTAGCCCTAGGCGGAGGGCTGACCTCGTGACAAAGCGTATGGAAGATTAGATACAGGTCGGTAATTTGCTGGTACAGATGAGACTAGGGAGGGATTCTTTAAGAGGGGGCGGACCAGGGCAGACTTCCAAGAGTGAGGAAAGGATCCGGACGAAAGACTGGAGTTAATAATAGTAAGAAGTGGCAGAAATAGATCAGGAAAAGGTTCAGAGAGCTAGGTGGATGGTATGGGATCTAGTGGGCAGGTGGTTTTGCGAGTGGTGGACAGAAGCTTGATAAGTTCCGAAGATGTAATGGAAGAAAAATTGTCCCAGGAGTGTGACAATGGAAGAGACGGTGGGGGTGAGATAGGGAGAGGTGGTGGTAGAGCTTGAGGACAGGAGGGAAGAGATGAACGCAGGTCGTGGACTTTAGAGGAAAAAAAAGAAAAAAGCCAGTCTGGTAGGACTGGGGGCTAACGTGGAAATTGAGGGCTCATGCGTGGAGCGTGACTGTAGTCGAGAAAGGGATTTTAGGGTAGCGAAGAGATGCCGAGATCTATTAGGGGCCGAGGCAATTGATTCGGAATAGAAGGAGCATTTGGCTTGATGAATATTGGAATGATATTGTGCATGACAGGCTTTAAAGTGTTGATAAGAAGCTGAAGATCGAGCTTTCCTCCAAAGGTGTTCAGCTCTCCGTAAGTGGGAGCATTGTAATCGCAGTCGTGTGAAACCAAGGATGTCAACCAGTGTGATGAGGGTAATGGGGTCGTAAAGAAGCAACCTGGTCCAGTGCATGAGATAGTTCTGTATTCCAGAAGGTAACCTGGGATGATGGTGACAGGGAAGAGAAGTCAGAGGGAAGAGGGTGGAGAACAGTAGAAAAGTTCTGTAATGTTGCTGGGTTAATACGGCGGGAAAAACGAGGCGGTAAAGGGGGGGTTGGGATAGGAAGATACAGATTGGAGGGAAAAGGTGAGAAAAGAGTGATCTGACCAGGGAACAGAGTAAATGATGAGATCTGAATTGGGAGGTTTGTCGGGGAGATGACCAAATCTAAGGTGTGACCAGCTACGTGAGTAGGAAAGTTAACATGCTGAATCAGAGAGAGATCTCGAAGGAGCGTGACAAATGAGATGTCTCTGGTTGAGGTAGGCGAATCAAAATGTACATTAAAATCCCCAAGTAAAATAAGCTGAGGGAATTGTAGGGTTAGGTTGGAAATAGAGGAGAGGAGGGTATCCCAAAGAAAGGGAGAGGATGAAGGGGGAGAGTAGATTACTAGAAATTGGAGAGCTGGATTGGCATTCAGCTGGAGGAGAAGAGACTCTGGATAGCATAAGGAAGGGGACGAAATTTGAGTGATTGGGACAGAGGAGCGATATATAATCGCGACTCTGCCGCCAGTCCGGCCAATACGTGGATAAGCCTCATAGCTCGGGGGAGGAATCGCGTAAGGAGAGGATCTTCTCCCTCCTTAAGCCACGTCTCTAACAGAAACAAGATATCAAAAGATTCCTGTTCAATAAGGTCATAGAGAAGAATAGTCTTAGACCGAAGAGACCGGCAATTAAACAGGCCTAACCGTAGGGAATTCGGTGCAGTTAATGCAGTTACTGTAGAGGGACCAGGCACGAGATCTGGAGAAGGTGCACTGGTAGAAAAGTTTGGTAAAGAGGCTCGTAGACAAACCTGTGAAAGTACAGTAGCTCGATGGGAAGGAAAGAAGGGCCTAAGGGGCCGGTGGCCCCAGATCACAGGAATGGCGGTCATGAAAAGCCACAGAAGGACAATAAAGTATAGACCAAGTATGACCAAGACAACCATCTTGAGCATCAAATCCTTCAAAGTAGCGCGTTTTAACGGCTTGAAGGGCACTGACATCAGGCCTGGAGCACCAGACAGAGATCCCAAGAAGGGACCACAGACCAGCAAGGAGAACGTAGATGCTGAACCCCCTGGAGAAAGCGCGAGATATCTGGGTGCAAGGCTAGAGACTTACCAGCCACTGAACCTCTGAAACAGGACAAATCTGCCACCTAAACTTTCAGGGAGCTAAGGGAAAGGCCCTTCTCCAAGCCATCCTGTAGAAAAACTAACAGAAATGGCACCTTGGCCACCTGAGGAGCCAACTGCTGAGCGCTGCACCATCACTCAAAGAGGCACCAGACCTGCACATTTACTAGCTTGGTAGACCACCTCCGGGCTCTGAGCAGAGTGGTGACTACTGCCGGAGAATAGTCAGACATTATCCATCTCCTTTCATAAGCCAAGCCTTAAGAGAAGGGAGCCGGGTCCTCCAGGACAATCAGCCCCTACAACAGTGGGCCCCAAGACGGAGGCAGCTGAAGAGGAGGCACCTGCAGGAACCACATCAGGTCTCTGAACCATGCTCTCCTCAGCCAATCTGGCATCACCAGGACAACCCTAACTGGGTGGCGTTCTATACAGCAAATCACATGCCCCATTCAGGGGTCACGGAGGAAATATGTACAATAGGTGCTGACTTGGCCAAGGACGAACAAGGGCATTGATGCTCTCGGACACCGCAATTGAAGAGGCAGGCTGCCATCAGATCCATTTCGGTGCAACCCCAGAGCGCAGAATCAACTGAAACGACTCCTGATTCAACTCCCACTCTCCAGGATCCAGAGAGTATGGGCTAAGGATTTCCACTTCCATATTGTTCATCCCAGCAATGTGCTGAGCAGACAAGGATAGGTGTTTTTTCTCTGCCCAGGCAAACAGGAGAGCATCTCCAGAGCTACCCTGACACTACTCGTGCCACCTTGGCAATTGATATAAGCCACTGCTATGGCTTTGTCTGAAAACACTCAAATTACCTGCCCTTGACCAGGGGCTGGAAACACAGAACAGCCAACCTGATGGCTTCACTCTGAGGCAGCTGATGGACCATACCACTTCCCTGTGGTTCCAACGGCACTGGGCCATATGGTCTTGGCAATGAGCTCCCCAGCCCGAGAGATTGGCATCCATCATCAGGAGGATCCAAAAGAAATCGTCCAGTGGCATTCCCTTCCTGAGATGACAGGGCTACTGCCACCACCGTAGGGAATGGGAGCCTGTGCTCGAACTCCTGAGAACTCAGGGACCACAGAACCAGTAAGAACCGCTGGAGCAGTTGCATGTGAGCACGCACCAGGACACCACCTCTATGGTCGCTGCCATCAATCCAAGGAGCTAAAGATAATCCCAGATGCTGGGAGCCTGCTGCACACAAAACAGCACCAGGCAATCCAACAGTCTTTTGACTTTCTCCTCTGGCAGAAAATTCTGCCTAATTGAGTGTCGAAACATGCTCCCAGAATCTCCAGGAGCTGGGAGGACAACAGCTGGCTCTTTCCCCAATTGATCATCCAGCCGAGGCTTTCCAAAAAGAACATCACTTGGGATGCCACTCAAGAAGCTTCTCAAAGGGAACGGGCCAGGATGAGCCAATCATCCATATATGGATGGACATAGATTACACGGTGCCACAACCGCCACCACCACCATGACCTTGGAGAATGTCCCTAGGGCAGTGGATAGCCTGAAAGGCGAGGGAGGGGGGGTGACGAACTGATAGTAGAGCCAAGTATGGCAAAACGCAGATACTTTTGCTAATCCACCTGGATCGGGATAGAGTAGTTACTCACCTGTAACAGGTGTTCTCCAGGAGCAGTAGGAATCAGTCCTCACATATGGGTGATGTCGGCGCCGACGGAGCCCTCGTGCGGAGCATTTCCCCAGCTTTCAAAGAAAGCCTTTGGGAATTGCAGCGCACATGCGCGGTCCCCTTCCCGCCCAAGGGTGCCATCTTGCTCAGTCTGATGACATAGCTAAAAGACAGCAAAAAATTAGCAAAATAAATCATATGACTGCAACTCCAAGGGGAGGAGAGAGGGTTGTGAGGACTGATTCCTGCTGCTCCTGGAGAACACCTGTTACAGGTGAGTAACTACTCTTTCTCCAGGACCAAGCAGGAAGTCAGTCCTCACATATGGGACTCCCCAGCTTAAGGCTACCGGAGACCTCAAGCCGAAAAAATGAGCTCCCTCTAGCTCGTCAGTACGTAAGGAAGGAATCTTCTCTGATAACGCCCCCGACCGGTAGCCCAACACCAGGGCCGGAGGGTAGGAGTTGCCTAAACCCCAAAGAGATTATGGAGTACTGCCTGTCCGAAAGCACTGTCCCTGCGGGACTCCCTCTCAAGGCAGTAGTGGGCCGCAAAAGTCTGGCTTGAAGACCAAGTAGCGGCCCGGCAGATGTCTGCCAACGGAACAGAGCGGAGATGAGCCACTGACGCAGCCTTCGCCCTGACACGGTGAGCTGTAACTCGACCCTGCAAGGAGAGGCCGGCTGCCCTGTAAGCCCAGGCGATACAGTCAGCTACCCATATGGACAAAGTATGCTTGGAGAACCACAGGAGCGAGTAGATATGGAAGTCACATGCGCTTTATTGAGTAAAAAAACCCCAACGCGTTTCGGCGAGTGCCTTCATCAGGGGGTACTAGAGGACAACAAAATATAGTAACATAAGGCAACAACATACTGTAAAATATGAATTATAAAAATGATACAGAATGTCAAAAAATATAAAAAAATAAAAATATAAACACGCATATGCAAAACATGCGAAATAAACAAACCATATAAAGTAATAAAATCATAATATACTTACAAAGTAATCTCTATCAATACACTAAATGTTGCGCATATAGTAATACAGATATGGCACAAAACCAATCGTGTAGTAGACAATGCTAGAAAATATATATAAAAAAGAGAGAATGCCATTAGTGACATAAACAACATTTAAAAATAAAAATAAAAGTTAAAACGGCAATCAATCATTAAACATAAACATGACACTGAAAATGGAAAACCCAGACCTAAAATGGAGTTATAAACACTCCAAGACAACCTTATCCTTGGAGAAACCACATCATAAAACATAAACATTGCTATTAAAAGTAATTATATACAGCAACATTGTTGCAAACCACTAATAAAAAAGTAACAGAAGTTCTGATGTTGAGAAAATGCAGCTAAAATCACTAAATGTTGGAAGTGCTTGACAAAGGCAATTTTCTAAGGCCCGTGAACAGGCTTCTACCATAAATACTTAAAACCAACATAATTTCAGGTATAACATTTGTCACACCGCCCCCCTGGTGGCACTGGGATGTCACATCAGGGAGGGTGGACACAAAAATATTTTATGGTGGAGTTTAGCTCAAAGACAGGGCCCAGGTTTTTATAGTCCTGGTAGCCTTCTGGGTAACGAAAGCTCCAAAGAATATAACAGTCCGAGTGTAGGGAGAATAAAGACTTTTATTTCCCGTATTGCAAATAGGTTCAATAGCTCAGAATTTACATCAACACAAAAATGTCCTTGCTTCAGGTTGAAAGAAAAAGAAACATGAACTGAGTTAGACCTGTTAACTTCACAGCAGTACTATAAGAAACACAGGTTCAAACCTTCCCCCAGACCACAGCTCTACTCCTCGGCTAAGGGCTCAAAGCTTTCTGCCAGGCAATAGCTGCAATCCATCTCGGGGTCCGAAAGGTCATCCGGGAATTCCACCTGCATTGGTTCACAGTCAGGAATATCAAGTGGCTCGCATTCAGGCTTTGTATACAATGTTTGTACAATGTCCCAATGCGCTGCATCCAAAGGTAAGCCTTGGTTTTGTACACCTCTAGAGTGAGGACAGTTTCTCTCGCCTACTGCTCTTTTACTAGAGAGTTTCTTGTTTGGCACAGGTTTGTATTTTGTAGCACAAATAGTTCTAGAAGGACAGCATTCCTCTAGGCCCTGCTCCTCCTGCGTCACAGCATTCATAAAATCACAATCAGTAAAATAGTGATTACCTTTCCTTTTGGGTTTATCCCGGCCAAGTGAGGGTTGATGCTTGTTCCTGCTGTGGTTTGGCTTCTCTGACACCAAGGTAGGCCTCCGGCCGGCCTGCTGGGGTTAAGCCACACTCGCACCAAAGCTTCTTTCTCTCTGTGCCAAGAATGTTACCTTTCAAAGTACTTCTTTCACCTCCTTCTTGGTTACTCCTCATTGTGTCTTTCAAAGGTTGCTGGCCTCTGCCAGACTCAGGTCCAGGACTCTCTGGCACAGTCCTTCTTCTTCCAGGGTTAGCTTCTTCTTTGTATCTTTCCCACTTGGAAAGCATATCCTCTCCCCTCTTGGGATATTTGAAGCGGATTCCTTCACCTGGTTCTGCTGAGTCTGCTGGGCCGGTTCCTTCTGTCAGGACTCCTATTCCCTGGTCCTTCTCTCCTTCCAGGAAAGCTCTCCTTTCTCCTTCCAGGGTTAGCTTCCTTCCTGTGTCACCTGTGTCTCCTGTGTCTGGGCTTTTAAAAGGAATTCTTCCCTTTCTGGATTGGGTGCAGGCCGGTATTGCATCATTGGCTCTGGGGTGTGGCTCCTCAGTCCTCCAGAGGTCCCTCTTGCTCCCCCTATATGGCTCCTCGCGATGCTGCAGCCGGTGTTTGCCTCTTTTTTCTAAGTTAAAAGCATTTTCTTCTGTCTGCAGAGGGTCTGCAGTACCACACATTACATAAACATAAAAAGGTATGGTATATAAAATATATATAAAACTAAATGAACAATCGCCAAAAAAGGCAGTGATCATTGTTCCTAACATAATGGAACCTCACATTTTATCAACAAGGATGATACCTATAGGACCGTTCCAAAGAATATACATAAAACCAAATCATCAAAAAAAACAAAAAACAAAAATGGCAATTCTTAGGTTCAAAGAATAATATCCTAAACACCATAAACGAACTATACCAGCAAGTCTAAAGAACGCCAGACCTGGCGCGCTTTAAAATTGAAAGACTGACAAAAAATTGCATATGCATGAAATAACGAAGCACCAGGGGGATCGAAAAACATGCAGTGTAACATAACATAGAATCAACGCCCTCCTACAGTCCAGGGTATGCAAGATCATCTCAGCCCAGCTGGCATGCGGCTTGGGAAAGAAAGTTGGAAGAACCACCTCCTGATTGAGGTGGAAGGAGGAGACAACCTTTGGAAGGAACTTAGGGTGAGTCCGTAAGACTACTCTGTTCCTATAGAACCTAGTATATGGAGCATCGGATACTAGGACCTGAAGCTCACTTACTCGCCTTGCCGAGGTAAGAGCTACCAGAAACAACGCTTTCCAGGAGAGAAAACGCAAAGGACAAGTAGCCATAGGCTCAAATGGTGGGCAAGTAAGCCGTTGCAAGACCACATTCAAATCCCAGTCAGGGGCAGGTGGACGCACTGGAGGCTTAAGCAAAAGCAGGCCTCTGAGGAAGCGAGCTACCAAAGGGTGGCTGGAGAGAGACTGACCTTCCACCGGTGAGTGGTACACTGAAAGAGCGCTGAGGTGAACTCGAACAGAATTGGACTTAAGGCCCAGGTTGGACAGGTGAAGCAAATACTGCAGCACCGCTGGTACCAGCCATGAGAAAGGATTCTCGTTGTGTTGAGCACACCAGGTAGAGAATCTACGCCACTTAAGGGCATAATACTTTCGGGTGGACTGCCTCCTAGAGGCCAAAACCACGTCCTCCACTTCCCTAGGCAGTAATAAGGGTGCTAGAACTACCCTTTCAGCAACCAGGCCATCAGATTGAGGGACTGGAGATTGGGGTATAAAAGAGATCCCTGCTTTTGAGACAGGAGATCTGGTTGCATCCCCAGAGGAAGAGGAGTGTCCACCGCCAGTTGCAAAAGGAGTAGGAACCACGGCTGTCGGGGCCATCTGGGGGCCACCAGAATTACCGAGGCCCTGTCCCGGAGCACTTTGAACAGTGTCTGGGACACTAGAGGCATGGGAGGAAAGGCATATAGGAGGCCCGTAGACCACGGAATGAGAAACGCATCCGCCGCTAATCTCAGAGGATGCGGTTGTCTGGAGCAGAACCTGGGCAGTTGACGGTTCAGAGGACTGGCAAAGAGATCTATAGTTGGAAGACCCCATCTCAGGAAGATCTGTTGAACCACTAAAGGATTCAACTGCCACTCATGCGGCTGCAGGATCCTGCTCAATCTGTCTGCCAGATAATTCTCTTGACCTGGGAGATAGACTGCTTTGAGAAGAATGCAGTGATTGACTACCCAGGCTCTGCACTTCCTGACATAGAAGGCGGAACCCTGTGCCCTCTTGTTTGTTCACACAGAACATAGCAACCTGATATGGTAAGATGGGGGCGTGGAGGGCCGCAATGGCGGAGAGGTGCACACGGATGGATTGTGTCTGGAGGACACCGTCGGAGAGGGAGCCGAGGTACTGCAAGACGCAGGGAACTGGGCATGAGGTAGGGTCCAGACCTCGCGTTCCGCACCAGATACTGAACCTCTTCCATTTGAGACCATAGGATTTCCTGGTGGATGGTCTCCTGGTCGCAAGGACGACGTCCTGCACTGCCGTAGGGAGTTGGAGGGCGGCCAGGTTCATCCGCTCAGCCTCCAGGCAGTGAGAGATAGGGCCTTGAGGTTGGGGTGTCTCGTGTAGCCCTTGTTCTGCGTTAGGAGGTCGGGGCAGAGCGGCAGGTGTACTGGGCCGTTCCGCGCCAGACGTTTCAGGAGCACGAACCACATCTGTCGCTCTTCTTCGGTCAACGGTCACGTTGGGACTGGCGCTGTTGTGAGAGCCCTGAAGATGGAGAGAGACAAGGAAGATCTTGTCTTACTAATCTGATATGTTTTTTTGAAGGTGTGAATAAACAGGTAGACAAAGGTGAGTCAGTCGATATAGTGTATCTGGACTTTCAGAAAGCCTTTGACAAGGTCCCTCATCAGAGACTTTTGGCAAAACTTAAAAGTCATGGGATAGGAGGCAGTGTACTGTTGTGGATCGGGAACTGGTTAAAAGATAGAAAGCAGAGGGTAGGGCTAAATGGCCAATTTTCCCAATGGAAAAGGGTGAATAGTGGAGTACCCCAGGGATCTGTACTGGGTCCGCTACTTTTTGACATATTCATAAATGACCTGGAAAAGGGAATAACTAGTGAGGTTATCAAATTTGCAGATGACACAAAACTGTTTAAAGTTGTTAAAACCCAAGAGGACTGTGCAAAACTGCAGGAGGATCTGGATAAATTGGAAGACTGGGCATCCAAATGGCAGGTGAAATTTAATGTGGACAAGTGCAAAGTTATGCACCTAGGGAAGAACAACCCAAACTATGGTTACACGATGCAAGGTTCCACATTGTGAACCACCACCCAGGAAAAAGATTTAGGAGTCATCGTGGATAATATGTTAAAACCCTCCACCCAGTGTGCAGCAGCAGCCAAGAAAGCAAATAAAATGCTAGGTATCATAAGGAAAGGGATGGAAAATAAAACAAAGGATACTATAATGCCTCTGTATCATTCCATGGTACGACCGCACCTTGAATATTGTGTGCAATTCTGGTCGCCGTATCTTAAAAAGGATATAGCGTTATTAGAAAAGGTACAGAAAAGAGCCACCAAAATGGTAAAGGGGATGGAAGGCTACTCCTATGAAGAAAGGCTACAAAGGTTGGAGCTCTTCAGCCTGGAAAAGAGACGGCTGAGGGGAGATATGATAGAGGTCTATAAATTAATGAATGGAGTGGAACGGGTAAACGTAGATCGATTGTTTACGTTATCAGAATATAGAAAGACTAGAGGACATGTAATGAAGCTACAGGGTGATCTATTTAAGACAAATAAGAGAAAATATTTTTTCACTCAACGTGTAATCAAACTCTGGAATTTGTTGTCGGAGGATGTAGTAAGAGCTGTTAGTGTAACTGGGTTTAAAAAAGGTTTGGACAAGTTCCTGGAGGAAAGTTCCATAAACCATTATTAAAAAGGGACCCAGGATATCAATGCTTGACCCAATACAAGCATTGTGGAACCTGTGTCTCTTGGGGATACTGCTAGGTATGTATGACCTAGATTGGCCACTGTTGGAAACAGGATACTGGGCATGATGGACCTTGGTCTGATCCAGTATGGCATATCTTATGTTCTTATTGTCTGTCTGAACTAAGACGGACTGGTGAGAGATGACATGAGAGAAAGTTCTCAGGGGTAAGCGGATAGCTCTCAGTTCTAAGAGGTTGATCTGCTGCGCGGCCTCCCAAGGAGACCACAGACCTTGAGTACATGCTCCCTGGCAATGTGCACCCCAACCTTGAAGAGAAGCATCTTTTGTCAGCAACTGAGAGTGTGGAGGTGTCTGAAAAAGCACCCCTTGCACCAAATTCAGAAGATGAAGCCACCACTGTAGAGAAGACTCTAGTAGTTTGGACACTCTCACTCTGTCCGTGAGATTTCCCGTGGCTTGGTGCCACTGAGTTCTGAGGCCCCATTGAGCCGGCCTCATGTGTAGACGGGCATTTGGAGTCACATGGACCGTGGAAGCCATGTGGCCTAAGAGCCTCAGGAATTGTCTGGCAGAGACCAGAGAATTGCTGTGGAACTGACTGGCCAGAGCCATCAACCTGTGGGCCCTGTCTATGGATAAAAAGGCCTCTGCCTGAAGGGTGTCCAGTCTTGCTCCTATGAACTCCATGTTTTGTGAGGGGTGCAAAGTGGACTTTGCAAAGTTTATAACAAACCCCAGATACTGAAGCAGAACGACAGTGCGGAGGGTGGCTTGATTGGCCTCCTGTGGGGATTGACCACTGATAAGCCAGTCGTCCAGGTATGGAAAGACAAAAAGGCCTTGAACCCTGAGGTAGGCCGCTACCACCGCCAGGCACTTGGTGAATACCCTGGGGGCGGAGGTTAGGCCAAAAGGCAGTACCCTGTACTGGTAATGGTTTCTTCCCACTACAAATCTGAGATATTGTCTGTGGTCTGGATGAATGAGGATGTGAGTATAAGCATCCTTTAAATCTAAGGAGCATAGCCAATCTCCCTGCTGGAGGTAGGGCAGCAGGATTCCAAGGGTAAGCACCTTGAACTTTTCCCTCTCCAGGAACTTGTTTAGATTCCGCAAATCTAGGATGGGTCTGAGGCCTCCTGTTCTTTTTGGAATCAGAAAGTACCTGGAATAGAAGCCTTGACCCCTCAGGTGGTGGGGCACCGGTTCCACTGCCTGTGTTTTTACAAGACTTGCTAACTCCTGCAGGAGTAAGTCCCTGTGCAGAGGAAGTCTTGGAGGCTCCCCTGGAAAATAGGAGGGAGGTACCTGGTGGAAGTGGAGGAGATAGCCCTTCTGGACTATACTTAGTACCCTGGTATCCCTTGTTACGGCTGGCCACCTGTGGGCGTACAGGGCCAGCCGGCCTCCTGTGCTGATAGGGGCCAGCTGAGGAGGAGAGGCTATGCCTGCTGTGCAGAAGCCGGAGTTGGTGGCTTAGGGGTTATCTGCCTACGGGGCCCATGTCCCTGCCCCTTGGCCTGCTGACCCTGTTGGGGAGCCAGAGGCCTGAAAATGAGGGTAGGTTTTATAGGCAGATGACTTCCTCGGGTAAAAGGTCTTTTTCCCCGAGCCCTTCTTCTGAGAAGGGGCAGAGGTTTTCCTGGACAGCTTTGTCCGGGTAAGAGTCTCGGTCTCGAGTTCTGCAGCCTTTCAGCCATGGGCTTGCCAAAGAGGTTTTCACCTCGGCAGGGGACATCGACCAACTTGTCCTGCACCCATGGCTCGAGGTCCGATGACTGTAGCCAGGCCTGACGGCGTGCACCGATGCCGGCCACGGCTACTCGGGCCGAAGCCTCGAAGCCATCATAGGCTGCTCGAGAGATAAACTTTGAGCACTCTTGAATACCCGATGACAGAGCGTTGAACCTCTGCAAAGATTCCTCGGAGAGACCAGCAGAGAACCCGGCAATCTCCTTTGCCAGGTCTCGAAGGTACATGCCCATGTACAGCTGGTAGGTCTGGACATGGCAAGCAAGCATAGAGCCCTGGAAGCACTTCTTACCGAGGGCATCCAGGTTCCGGGCCTCCCGGCCGGGAGGAACTGAGGAGTGCATCTTCTGACTCTTCAAACGATGCATGGCCGATTCCACAACCATGGAGTGGTGCGGTAATTGTGCCTTTTGGAACCCGGGGCTTTTGCGGACTTGATAGATAGAATCGACCCGCTTGCTCAAAACCGGCATCGAGGCCGGCGCCTCCCACATGTGGAAGAGCAACCGTTCCAGCATCAAAGGAACCGGTACAGTAAAGGCCTACTTTGGGGGAGAGTCATACTGTAGGGCCTCGAGCTCCTCGGCTCGAGGCTCCTCCTCGGGATCCGCGGGGAATGCCAAGGCCTTGGCCATATCCTGCACGAAGTCCGAGAACCGGGTATCCTCCGGGGGGGACCTTCTCCGAGGCTCGGACTCCGGCGAGTCCGATGGGACACACCGAGTCTGAAAGGTGTTGGGTGACTCCTCATCCTCCGTTTCCCAGCCGGACCCCTCGGAGGAGGAATCAAGCGGCTCCAGTCGGGCAGGCACCGATGCCATCTGCCCCAACGCCGAGGTAGACCTTGGCCGAGGATCAACTCGAGAGCGCATGGACTTGAGGATCGGCTCGGCCTCCGGGGTCGACTTGGACGTCGATGTCCCGGTGGTCGGGGCAGATGCACTGGTGAGACCGGCGATCAGTGCCCGCTGCTGTTCCATGAAGGCAGCCAAGCTGCACTCCAAGTCCGTCAACCTGAGTCCGAGCTCAGGAGACTCAGCAGCCCCCGACTCAGGCCCCGACGGCGTCTGGCCCAACGTCGGCTCCCCCGGAGGAGAGTCCACAAGGACTACAGTACTCACGTGACTCGGGGACTCCATCTCCACACGAGCTTGTTTTGCAGGCCTCTCTGACTCCGAAGACCCAGGACGGCGCTCGGGGCTATGCGACTTGGCCCTCAAGGAGCCAAGTGCATCCACCGACACTGCCGTCGCGGGTTTTTTCTTCTTGCGATGCTCCTGCGAGGGAGACCCCCTCTCAGAGGAGCCTCGGCGCTGCTCGGGGCCGGAGTCCCGAGATGTCGAGGCCTCTGACGAAGTCCGGGCCCGTCCGGACGCGGAGTCAGAGAAGATTCTTTCCTTTTGGTGCTGCCGACTCCTCAACACCTTCGAGGACATTTTCCCACACGGGCCACAGATCATCGGGTCATGATTGGGTCCGAGGCACCGGAGGCAGCAGTCATGTGTGTCGGTGAAAGACATAAGTTTCTTACACCGATCACACTTTTTAAACCCACTGGCAGCCATCGGGGGAAAAAAGGCCCCTGCGAGGTCAAAAGACAGGGCTGCCAGTGAAAAATAGAATGGCGTGAATGCTAGTCACTAAGGACAAAAACCGAAAAAAGAAGTCCGGGCTCGATACCGATGTATCGGGCCCAGGCGGGAAAGGGAAACCAGCGTCGAACCAAAGAAAACGGGTCCACGCAGAACAAAATCAACTTTTTCCTCGGGAGAAAACGAAACACATCCGTCGGACTCCGTGGAAAAAAGAAGACTGAGCAAGATGGCACCCTTGGGCGGGAAGGGGACCGCACATGCGTGCTGCATTCCCAAAGGCTTTCTTTGAAAGCTGGGGAAATGCTCTGCACAGGGGCTCCGTCGGGGCCGACGTCACCCATATGTGAAGACTGACTTCCTGCTTGGTCCTGGAGAACTGCAAGTCACTCTACCTGGGGCTCCCAAAACAAACCATCATGCCACTTCAAACAGCACAAAATACAGCAGCACAACTCATAACAGGAACACCCAAGCAATAAACGCCCATATCAGGTACAAATCAACCTTAAACATCTTCAAAATCATCCACCAATCATCAGCTGACATTCTATAAAACTGCATAATAAGAGACACAAGCACCTGACCCAGGAGAAATAATAACAAGCATATGATTATGACACCCCATGGATACCAAAGGACCAATCAATGCACACCAATCACTATACGCTCCGTCAGTATGGAACATGCTCCCAGATGACATGCGAGCCACCACCGACATCAAAAACTTCAGGAAGCAGTTGAAAACTCTGCTTTACACAAACCACCTGGAACACATCACTTAACCACTTAACCGAATTACCAACTGTTGACCCCCAGCCTTGGACCAACAATTCTTCCTCAGCACCACACACTAACTGTACATAGTTAAGTCATACTCACATAACACTGTACATAGTTAATTATATTACTGACCTACCCCTCCCTCTCCCCCTGTTAAACATTTGCTGTACACTGGTTAAATGTTCTATGTATACTGTCGAGTTATATTGTAAACCACCTTGATTGAAGGATAAGGCAGTATAAAAATATGGTTAAATAAATAAACAAGCATGGAGCCCTGGGAGGCCTTTCGGCTGAGGGCGTTGAGGGTGCAGGCCTCTCTGCTGGGGGGGCACCAAAGAATGGGTATTTTGGCTCTTGAGTCTGTGTGTGGCAGATTCAACGACCCTTGAGTTGTGGGGAAGTTAGGTCTTCTAGAATCCAGGGCTTCGATGGACACGATACATGGAGTCGAGTTGTCGGTTTGCAATAGGCACCGATGCTGGTGTCTCCCACATATGGAGGTGGCACTGAGGATCAGAGGGATGGGTACCATGAGGGCCTTCTTTGGAGGGGCCTCATCCTGGAGGATCTCCAGTTCCTCTGTACAAGGATCTTCCTCTGCCTCAGTCTTGAAGGTGAGCGCCTTAGCCATATCCCACACAAAGTTAAGGAAGGCAACATCTTCGGGTAGGCAATTGCTCTGGGACACCAGGGGACACAGGTCTGAGGGCACGTCTCAGTGTCGCCAAGTGTCTGGGAACTCCTCGTCCTTCCACTCAGACTCGAAGTCTAAGGACGAGTCCGAGGCCCCGCGGTTTCCACGGTCGAGGCCTGAGCCTGAAGGCCCGTGACCTGCAGTCCGAGCCGTGTGTACTTGCCAAAGAGGACCAGAGTCCCGAGGAAAGGGACCAGGACCTCGTCCAATACTGATGGCTCTCTCAAGGCTGGTGGTGCTCAAGAATTGGTTTGATGTCCAGAGAGGCCCCCGATGTCGAGGATCCCGTCGTCGGGGCAGATGAACTGGACATGAATGCTGGGCCATGAGGGCAGAGATACTGTGCTATTGGAAAAAGGGGGTCCTGCCGCCAGGCATGGGTCTGAGGCCTGTGGCCAAAAAAGGGTGCAAAGCACCGGTCGAGGAACATTTCACAAAAAATGAAAAAAGAAGGGACGAAACTGAGGAGCGATACTGGGGCGAGCTGGCTCAGGGGCAGGAAAGTAACCAGTACGTGTTCTGGATAAAACGAGACAAAAAAAGACACTTTTTCCGGGGGAAACTGGAAAGGTATCAGGAGGGTTCCACGGAAAAACGGAGACTGAGGCAAGAAAGCACTCTTGGGTGGGAAGGGGACCACTAATGCATTGTGCATCTCCCAAAGGCTTTCTTTGAAAGCTGAGCAGATGCTTCCACGCAGGCTCCGTCAGCGCTGACGTCACCCTATGTGAGGCCTGACTTCCTGCTTGTTCCCAGAGAAACATCTGTCAAGATCAAGGTGGATGAGACCCTGGCAATCAACGCTGCCAGCTCCTCCTTCTAGAATAGCTAGATTACTCCGGCCTCTTTACAATCTTCTGAAGGCGAGAGTACTTCTTTATCCACGTCAGAGCTCAGTACCGAGTCATCTGAATCCAAGCCACAGTCAAAATCTCTGACAGATCCAGCTGCTCCCCATCTCCAGGGGCCATCATCATCAGGGATGCTTAACCAAAGGCAATCAAATAGGGCTTCCACTCTCAGCTTGCTCCTCATGAGACTGCGCCTGGGGGCACCCAGAGGCCGCAGGGTCTGAATTTCCATTCCAGAAGGACCAGGCCTATTGGAAAACAGAAAAGAATTCTAGGGAAGACAATCCGGAGTATGGAAGCTCTCCTCTTGGAAATGACCTCCCAACATAAGGGGACACAACCACCACAGACCACCTAGAGGACAAGGAGCCGCTTACAGCACGGTCGCTGGACCCTCCGGTCATCCGAATAACCATAGCGCCGTCCGTCAGCTCCTGCCTTGAGGCAGACAAGGCTGGACTAACATCACCCCTGGCTGAGAGAGGGGAAGCAGGCCCTCTGTGTATGATTAAGAAGCTGCCATGAAAAAAGAGCAGAGTCCAGAATCCAAAGAAGAGGTACCTTGCTTACAACAGGTCAAACACCTTTTCTGGAAGGAGAATTAAGGCAAGTATCACAACAGCATGCACTAAGGCCATGGCGACTCAAAGGCTTGTGTTAACTGTGCTTTTACAATGTCACGTGTTACAGGTGCTAGGGTAGAAACACATGCTGGAGCTGCTTGGATGGAACTCACATACAGATTGTGCAACCATAAGTCACACAATAGCAGAAAATGCTAATGCATGCAGAAAATGGTGGGGAAACCCCCACACCGCGCCAACAGTCACCAACAGTTCATGCTGAATTGAGTTCCTGGAAGACGGAATCAGAAGTAACCAACAAGGACAATGACAAGGTCAAGCTGTGGTATTCAGGGCTGGTCCATCCACTAGTTCGGCTAGGTGGCAGCCTAAAATGGCAGACTTCAGTGAGCGGCATAGCAGACCATGTCCTACGTCAAACATGGCAGCCGCCCGCACACTCCATGACATGTCGCTTCGCCCTCCTCACCCCATGCTGAGCCAAGCCATCCTTACCGCTGCTGCCATTGATTCCAGCGTTGGGGGTGGCTAGGCTCAGCAGTAGGCCATGTGCTTCGGCCTGTCACTTCTGACCCCCTGAAATTGTGGCAGAGGGGGGTGAGAAGCGGCAGACCATACTAACTGAAGCAGATGGCCTGCTGCTGCCGCCGAGCTAATCCCTCTGCTGGAATCAGCAGCAGGAGGGGAAAGGGCAGTGGTGCTGCAACTCAGTATGGAGGGGGGAGCATGGCATGGGGGGAGCATGGTGTGGGGGTGGGGAGGGGCACGACCGGGGCTTCTGCCTCGGGTGGCAGAAACCCTTAGGCCAGCCTTGATGGTACTCACCCCCTGAGAGTCCCAGGCAGAGAATCCATGCCGGGCTCAGCTCTACTCCCCTGAAATTGTTGTACTGGCTTTGCAGCACTGTATTTAAGGTGGCTGGCAGGCAGATTCCTCTGAGAGCGTTCTGCAATCTTCAGGAGAGAGCAGAGGGGAACAGAGGACGAGGGAGGGGGCATTGATGTTGTGTGAGGCTGCTGCACTCTTCCAGATCCTTCCAAATCCTCCCAATTTCTGGCTGCTCAACAGGCTTGTATCATGATAAGTGCTTGAAGCTGAACCAATTTTCCCTCATGGCTACCAAAAAGGCTGCAGTGTAGTAGAACCCTCCATGTCGCACTCAAGTGAGAGAGAGTCATGCGCGCTTAATCAATCTTTTTCTATCACTCTTCAGATTTTCTTCAGAGAGGAGAAAATCCAACCACCATCTTCTGGAGACAAAGAAATACTGAGGAGATCTCTGGTGGCTGAGGTAAATAAAAGCATGAGAGCAATGTCATTGAAACCTGGGCTTTTCATTGGTTCTTTGCCTCCACCAATCTGCTGGTAGGGGAACAGGTCTATTAGGACAATATGGAAACAGAAAATAAGATTACAGATGAGAACCACAGAACCTACCTAGTCTGCCCAGTTTACTTCCTGGTGCAGAATTGGAAATCTTAGTTGATTTCTGTCTTTCTTTTCACTCCTTCAAAACCAAGGGTCCTCTGTGCCTATCCCATGCCACTTTGAATTATTTCAAAATATTATTGGTCACTATTAGAGTGCAGATATCCAAAAAGCAACTAGCGCACACTCAAATATAACAAAGTTCTTATATAATTTGTGGATTAAATACAAAATCCAACTGCTGCTGTTATTAACACAGGTTATTACCATATAGGAAGGTCTCAGCTATAGCGGGCCGGTGTTTACCGTGACACAAGATCACAAACACCTATTCTGAACGCCCTTTCACATCAATGACCTCCTACATAGAATCCCCAAACAATGAATGCAAGGACCGCAGATAAAGCACAGTTACTTACCTGTAACAGGTGATCTCTGGGAACAGCAGGAATAAGTCTTCACATATGGGTACGTCGGTACCGACGGAGCCTGCGCGGGAACGCTCCCCAGCTTCCCAAAAAGGAAAGCTTTTGGGAGCATCCCACAGCGCCTGCGCGCTGCCTTCTCGCCTTTCCTAACCGCCTCTCCTCAGTTCGAGTTTTAAAGCTGAGACAAAAGAGAGAGAGAGGAAAGGAAAGACAGATAGAAAGATACAACTCCTAGGGGAGGTGGGAGGGTTGTGAAGACTTATCCCTGCTGTTCCCAGAGATCACCTGTTACAGGTAAGTAACTGTGCTATCTCCAGGAACAAGCAGGAATGAGTCTTCACATACGGGGACTCCCTAGCTAAGATGCCTGGGAGAACCCCAAGGATATGAGACCCTGGGAAGGGTTCTACCTCCTCCTATGGATCTCAGGCATCTATCCAGGGATGGAGGGTAGGAGTTGATTAAGAATGGAACAGGTGTTTGAGAACAGCCTGACCAAACAAGGCATCCCGGCAGGAGTCCTTGTCCAAGCAGTAACGGGCTGTGAAGGTATGAACTGAGGCCCAGGTGGCTGCTCGACAGATCTGGTCAATGGACACAGAATTCAGATGAGCCATAGAGGCGGCCATGGCCCTCACATTATGAGCTGTGACATGGCTCTCCATAGAAAGGTTCTTACTCTGGTAGGCGAAAGAAATACACTGAGCAATCCAATTGGACAGTGTCCTCTTAGAGACTGGAAGTCCCAAATGAGAGGGATCAAAAGCAACAAAGAGCTGGGAAGACTTTCTATGTTGCTGTGTTCTTTGTAAGTAAAAGGTAAGAGCTCTTTTACAATCCAGAGTATGAAGATTCTTCTCTGCACTTGATGCATGAGGAGCTGGAAAAAAGACAGGTAAATATACCTATTGATTAAGATGAAAAGGTGAGACCACTTTAGGCAGAAAGTGTGGATTGGTCCTAAGGACTTACCTACCTTATCATGATGGAACCTTGTATAAGGTGGGTTAGCCACTAAGGCCTGCAGCTCACTGATGCGGCGAGCTGAGGTGACTGCAATGAGGAAAATAACCTTCCAGGAGAGAAATTTCAAGGAGGTGGTGGCTAAGGGTTCAAAAGGAGGCTTCATAAGCTGACCAAGAACCAGATTTAAATCCCATGCCACCGGAGGAGGCTTAATGGGAGGTCTAGTTAAAGTTAGGCCTCTCATGAATCTTGCAATAAGAGGATGAGAGGAAACAGGTTGTCCACTGATAGGCTTAAGGGATGCTGCAATAGCACTCAAATGGACCCTTACTGAATTCGTCTTAAGGCTTGCATCGGAGAGATGCAGAAGGTATTCCAATAGAGAATTCAAAGGTAGTGCTAGAGGGTTGAGACTCCTTTCAGCACACCAAATGGAAAATCTTTTCCATTTAAAAGCACAGGAACGCCTAGTGGAAGGTTTTCTGGAAGCATGGAGGATATCCTTCACTTGTTGAGAAAGATTCCAGCTTTGAAGGTCTAGGCATTCAGTAACCAAGCTCTGAGGTGAAGGGACTTGGGGTTTGGGTGCCACAAAGTCCCCTCCTCCTGGGACAGAAGGTCTGGAGCAGCTCCCAGGTCCAGGGAGGGGGCTTGGGAGAGATGCAGAAGTAGAGGGTACCACACTTGACGTGGCCAGCGTGGAGCTATGAGGATCATGGAACCTTGATCCCTCTGGAGTTTGAACAGAGTCTTGGGAATCAAGGGAATGGGTGGAAAGGCATACAGGAGACCCTGACCCCAGTGAAGGAGGAAGGCATCCTTGGCCTGAACTCCCTGACACGGAATTCTGGAACAGAACCGGGGAAGTTTGGCATTCCACGGACTTGCAAAGAGGTCTATGTCCGGGGTTCCCCATTCTTCGAAGATTCTGAGTACCTGATCCATGTGCAGGGACCATTCGTGTGGGAGCAGAACTCGACTGAGTCTGTCTGCCCAAGAGTTTTGGATTCCTGGGAGGTATACTGCCAGGAGATGGATTTGATGCTCTCTGGCGAAGGCCCACAATCTTAAAGCTTCGTTGCAAAGCGACAGAGAGCCAGTTCCTCCTTGCTTGTTTATATAAAACATGGCTACTTGATTGTCCGTATGAATGAGGACTGTCTTGTAGCTGAGCAGGGTATGAAAGACCTTGAGAGCTAGAAAAACTGTTCGAAGCTCCAAGAGATTGATATGAAGAAAGGTCTCCTGTGGGGACCAGGAGCCTTGAGTGGAGAGGTCTTGTAGATGAGCTCTCCAACCTGTTTGGGAGGCATCTGTTGTGAGAGTTGCTTGGGGCAATAACTGTTGGAAGGGGGACCCCAGCAACAGATTTTGAGTGGACATCCACCACTGGAGAGACCAAAAGAGACGTTTGGAGGTTGCTATTTGGTCTGAGAGAGCCCCTGATGCTTGAGTCCACTGGGTGGACAAAGTCCATTGGGCTGCTCTCATATGTAGGCGAGCATAGGGTACCACATGCACTGTGGAAGCCATGTGGCCTAGCAGTTGTAGCATCTCCCGGGCAGTTAAGTGGCTCTTTAACTGAACCTGAGAGGCTAACTGCACTAGGCGTAGGCAACGGGCCTGAGGAAGATAGGCCCTTGCAGTGGTAGTATCTAGCCAGGCCCCTATGAACTCTAGGGACTGAGTAGGGGTGAGCTGGGACTTTGGGAGGTTTACCACAAGTCCCAGATAGTGTAGAATGCACCTTGTGCAATCCAGGGAAGTCTGGGCCTCTGACTGAGATGGAGCTCGGATGAGCCAGTTGTCCAGGTATGGGAATACAAATATTCCCAGAGTGCGTAGAAATGCAGCTACTGTTGCCATGCATTTGGTGAACACTCTTGGGGCAGAGGCCAGACCAAACGGAAGCACCCTCTATTGATAATGTTTTCCTTGGAAAAGAAAATGGAGGAATCTTCTGTGAGATGGATGGATGAGGACATGTGTGTACGCATCCTTGAGATCTAGAGAACAAAGTCAATCCTGATTTTGAAGGTATGGAAGGAGAGTGCCCAGAGAAAGCATCTTGAACTTCTCCTTGCATAGAAATTTGTTCAATTCCCTGAGATCTAATATGGGTTTGTATCCCCCTGTCTTCTTTGGAATGAGAAAATAGGGGGAGTAAAACCTTGACCCTTGTTGAAGAAGGGGAACTTCTTCTATTGCCCCTTGGGCAAGAAGGGTAGCCACCTCTTGACCTAGAAGGTCGAGAAGAGATGTGGGAGAATTGAAATGTCTCACCATGGTGTGGGGAGGAAGGTCTGAGAAATGAAGTTTGTAGCCCTCTCTTATGATGGAGAGGGTCCACTGCTCTGATGTAATCTGCTCCCATCTGGGAGCAAAATGAGCTAACCTTCCTGGAATGGTGAGAGGTTCTGGCTGTTTTAAAGCCAGAAAGGCTAAGTTCTCTAGCATCAAGTCAAAAACCCTGAGGAGGTTGGGTCTGCTGAGTTGCAGCAGCCCCTGTAGTCTTAGGCCTGGCCTGTTTAGGTTGCTGACGCTTAGTAGCAAAGCGACCTGTAGAGGATTGTTGGCCAGAAGCAGAAGGGAATCTGCCCTTTTTGAAAAAAGACTTCTTGAAGGGTTTTTTTCTTGGCAGGAATGGAGGTTGACTTTGAAAGTCTATCCAGAGCAGAATTTTCTGCATCCATTTGAGTGGCTTTTATTTGCCATTCTTTGCCAAACAGGTTTTCACCTGTACAGGGAAGATTTCCTAATCCATCTTGGACCCAGGGTTCTAAATCAGAAGCTTGGAGCCAAGCAATTCTGCGAGCAGCTATGGCAATGCCAGAAGCTCTGCTGGCACCTTCAAAGGAATCAAAGGCTGCCCTGTTGGAAAACTTTGAAATGTCTTGAGTATGCTTAAGCCAAATGAGGAATTCATCCCTTTTATCTTCTGGTAGAAAAGGGAGGAAAGTGTGCAGTTTATCTGCAACCTCCTTTAGAAACATACCCATGTAAAGACTATAGGAGTTGATTCTGGCAACAAGCATACTGGCTTGGAAGATTTTTCTACCAAAAGCATCCAAGGTCCTGCATTCTCTTCCTGGAGGAGTAGAAGAGTGTCTCTTTGTACTCTTTATCCTCTTCATAGCTGACTGCACCACAATGGAATGGTGAGGAAGCTGTGTTTTATGAAAACCAGGACAGGGAGGGACACGATACATAGTGTCCAATCTGCGAGAATGAGGAGAGATAATGAGAGGAGTCTCCCATAAATCAATCATGTGTTCATAAAGAATCTCATGAATTGGTAAGGTGACTGCCTCTTTAGGAGCCTTAGAATAACCCAAAATATCTATTTTTTTTGCTCTAGGCTCTGATTCAGAGGATACTGAAATAGAAAGACCTTTAGCCACTTCTTTTATGAAGTCTTGAAAGGACAAGTCCTCTGGAGGACACATTCTTCTTTTTGGAGAAGAAGGTTCTTCAGGAAGGGTTATAGATACTTCAGCAGACTCCTCTGATGTATCAGAATCACAAGAGGAATCAAAGTACCGTCTGTCAGGGTGCTCTTCTAACGCTCGGTACGCGTATCGAGCAGTATCGACATCGGGCGTCATCGGAACCGGATCGGTACCGATGAGCAGCCCTGGACAAGGAACCGCTGCAGTCGGTATCCTGGTCGATGCCGATGCACACGGTACCGGTATCGGCGCTGGTGCCGGTACCCGAGTCGATACCAACAACGGAGTTTGTTGCGGTATCAACGGCGTCGCAGCTTGGATGAAGGCACTGATAGCCTGCTGCATGGACAGAACATTCTGATCCATCGACGCCATGAATGCCTGGAATTCGGTACCGGAAGGTTGTGCCGGTACCCTAGAGCATTCTAACAGGTGATCGGTCGAGGCCGTGCCATCGATGTCAACCTGTAACCCCATAGGTGGAGCTTTGGAAGCCGGAGCTTCCCGCCGGGGTTGTTTTGCCGGTGCAGGATCCTCGAGGGCAAGCCCGGAGGCATCTCGATGCTTAAAGGGAGATCTACCCTTCGAGGACCGGCTGGATTTATGTTTGGTTACCTGAGATCCATTGGGGGAAGAAGAAGCCCTGGAAGACGTCGATGCCACCGAAGCTGCATCGGCGGGAAACAGCACATGGAGCTTAGCTGCTCGGTTCTGTAAACCCCGTTTAGACATCAGAGAGCAGGACAGACAATCCGAAATGGAGTGTTCAGGACCCAAACATTTAAGACACCATTCATGGGTGTCTGTAACAGAAATAGTACCGCTGCACTTAGTGCATTTCTTAAACCCGGAGGCTGGTTTTTCCATGAGGAAAATTTTCTTATGAGGCCTAAGGCCCAAAGAGAAAAATACACTAAGTGAGGGAAAAATATATAGTTGTTTTTTTTTTTTTAAAGAAAAGAAAGAAAAGACTGGCGGTACCGGTCCGTAGTCGGGGAAGGCAGACACGCGACCAAAGAAAGAAAATAAAATAAAGAACTTCTTCAGCGGTGACAGGGCTCGACCTGCTGGCTCCGCGGCAAAGAAGAACTGAGGAGAGGCGGTTAGGAAAGGCGGGAAGGCAGTGCACAGGCACTGTGGGATGCTCCCAAAAGCTTTCCTTTTCGGGAAGTTGGGGAGCGTTCCCGCGCAGGCTCCGTCGGTACCGACGTACCCATATGTGAAGACTCATTCCTGCTTGTTCCTGGAGATAACAACTTAGCTTGCAACCATTTCTGCTTGATGCGGTCGTTCCAACCCCGATGCCTCAATCAAGTGCTTAGAAGTGTTTCGCATGTCATATCGCTTTTTCAGGGGGATAATGTTAACTAGAAACATAAACATACAGCAGTCATTATGAAAAACATCCATCCAAAAACATACAGATATTAAATCAATTAAAAAACACCTCACTCACTCTAACACATCAGGGACCTGCACGCTAACGACCAGCTGAGTACTTTTCAGCTCTGCTTCAACAAGCCTATCAGCTTCACAACAACACGCATGCCCCCATCCTGACTTGAACTCCCTTTTTAAACACCTCCTCTCCTACAACGTCATCATATCTTCAGATGAGCAAACTCCACCCCCACTCACCTTACCTAACATTCACTAGCAACTCAGATACAACTTCCCCACTCGATCTGTGCATTCAGAACTTCAGGAATCACGGTACGAACTGTAAAAATACACCTCTGTTCACATAACACTAGAGCTTGTTCTTGAGTACGGCCCTCTCGGCCCACTAGCACCTGATTCAAACAGAACATCGTAAATCCGTAAACGAATGACCTTTCTCACAACAGTGCAATACTATCGGGGCTTCAAATACCTTACAAGATAACCTACTTTTATGTTCCAAAATATGCTTCCTGAATGATCTAATAATCTTGCCTATGTATAATAATCCACACGGGCACAAAATTCCATATAGCACTGCAACGGAATCGCAAGAAGTGTGTTTCTTCAAGTTAAAAAGCTTACCTCCATAAACCAATTGAGAAATGTTACTGGAAACACTACATATTGAACATTTCCCACACACCCAGTGACCTCTTTCAACATCCAAACTACATAACGGACGTAATACTGAGGGACACAGGCAATCCTGCAAATTACTTTGCCGTTTCCACACACATCTGATCATTTTCTTTTCTAAGCCTGGAATAATATTTATCACATTCATATGTCTCTTAATGATACGTTGAATCTGGGAGCTAAATGGGGAGTATTTTGAGACCAAATTAATTTGGTCCAAATCATCTTGATCATTCTTCTCACGCGGAGTCAACAATAGGGTCCAATTGCTAAATGAAGCTCTTCTATACACTTCTGAATAACCCTCTTGGGATACCCCCTGGATCTAAAGCTCTCGGCCAAAATCCTAGATTGTTTCCTAAAATCCTGATCGTTAGAGCAGTTCCTGCAATATCGAACAAATTGCGAGAAAGGTAAGCTATCCCATAACTGAAGAGGATGCGCACTACCATAATGCAAAAACGTGTTTCTGTCAGTAGGTCTCCTTTTGCGTCATATATTAAGCTCTGGTGCCGTTTTATTGATGATGTGTTTGTTTTGTGGAATGGTACTGTGGCAGCTTTTCAGGAGTTTCTGGTTTGGTTGAATAATTGTGATGAAAATATTCATTTTACTAGTACTTATAATGATAGTGAAATAGTGTTTTTGGATGTGGTGATACGGAGAGGTCTGAATGGCTGGGCAACCTCAGTTCATAGGAAATCTACTGAAAGAAACACGTTTTTGCATTATGGTAGTGCGCATCCTCTTCAGTTACGGGATAGCTTACCTTTCTCGCAATTTGTTCGGTATTGTAGGAACTGCTCTAACGGTCAGGATTTTAGGAAACAATCTAGGATTTTGGCGGAGGGCTTTAGATCCAGGGGGTATCCCAGGAGGGTTATTCAGAAAGCGTATAGAAGAGCTTCATTTAGCAATTGGACCCTATTGTTGACTCCGCATGAGAAGAGTGATCAAGATGATTTGGACCAAATTAATTTGGTCTCAAAATACTCCCCATTTAGCTCCCAGATTCAATGTATCATTAAGAGACATATGAATGTGATAAATATTATTCCAGGCTTAGAAAAGAAAATGATCAGATGTGTGTGGAAACGGCAACGTAATTTGCAGGATTGCCTGTGTCCCTCAGTATTATGTCCGTTATGTAGTTTGGATGTTGAAAGAGGTCACTGGGTGTGTGGGAAATGTTCAATATGTAGTGTTTCCAGTAACATTTCTCAATTGGTTTATGGAGGTAAGCTTTTTAAATTGAAGAAACACATTTCTTGCGATTCCGTTGCAGTGGTATATGGAATTTTGTGCCCGTGTGGATTATTATACATAGGCAAGACTATTAAATCATTCAGGAAGCGTATTTTGGAACATAAAAGTAGGTTATCGTGTAAAGTATTTGAAGCCCCGATAGTATTGCACTGTTGTGAGAAAGGTCATTTGTTTACGGATTTATGATGTTTCTGTATGGATCAGGTGCTAGTGGGCCGAGAGGGCCATACTCAAGAACAAGCTCTAGTGTTATGTGAACAGAGGTGGATTTTTACAGTTCGTACTGTGATTCCTGAAGGTCTGAATGCACAGATCGAGTGGGGAAGTTGTATCTGAGTTGCTAGTGAATGTTAGGTAACGTGAGTGGGGGTGGAGTTTGCTCATCTGAAGATATGATGACGTTGTAGGAGAGGAGGTGTTTAAAAAGGGAGTTCAAGTCAGGATGGGGGCATGCGCGTTGTTGTGAAGCTGATACGCTTGTTGAAGAAGAGCTGAAAGGTACTCAGCTGGTCGTTAGCTGGTACTCAGCTGGTCTCTGATGTGTTAGAGTGAGTGAGGTGTTTTTTAATTGATTTAATGTCTGGATGTTTTTGGATGGATGTTTTTTATAATGACTGCTGTATGTTTATGTTTCTAGTTAACATTATCCCCCTGAAGAAGCGATATGACATGCGAAACGCTTGTAAGCGCTTGACTGAGGTGCCGGGGTTGGAACGACCGCGTCAAGCTGAAATGGTTGCAAGCTAAGTTGTTTTATCTGCGGTCCTTTCATTCATTGTTTGGGGATTCTATGTAGGAGGTCATTGATGTGAAAGGGCGTTCAGAATAGGTGTTTGTGATCTTATGTCACGGTAAACACTGGCCCACTATAGCTGAGACCTTCCTGCATGGTAATAACCTGTGTTAATAACAGCAGCAGTTGGATTTTGTATTTAATCCACAAATTATATAAGAACTTTGTTATATTTGAGTGTGTGCTAGTTGCACTTTGAATTATTTAACAATTTTGTATCTACCACCTCTACTGGAAGGTTATGTCATACACTGACCACTCATTTCATGGAAAAGTACAAACTTACTGTTACATTTTATTATGTTCTGTTTCACTATACAAGAGAGTGAATCTTGATGCCCTGTTAGGTTTGTTGGTTCTCTGTAAACCGCTTTGAATAGAAAGGCGGTGTAAAAATAAGTTTAAATAAATAAATACAAATATTTTCTAATGTTATCCTGGGTCTAATTATTTGGAACCTTAAAAACTGATGTGTGCTATCCTTGTTAGAGAAGGAAGATTAAGAAAGGAACATAAAAAAAAAGAGAAATCTATTTAGAAAGAGTGGGTTTTGAGGGGTGGGGCACCATGAAATATGATATGAACAACCCTCTCTGCAAACTACAATGCCAAATCGTTCTAATCTGTATATACTTCAACTAGTACATAGTTATGAAATGTAAATAATTCTCCCCAAGTATCCCAGCTGTTTCAGCCCCACAAATGTTTAATGTATACTGTTGAGTTCTCTGTAAACCGCCCTTGATCTTTGGAAGGGACAGTATAAAAAAACTCTGCAAATATTATAAATAAATAAAAATAAAAATATTAAGGCCTCCAATTTCTCTCAACAGGTATGTTGCCATTGACTAGTGCTTAGTTGATATGCAAATAACATCTTTGTGACATAATTTCAAAGATTTTTGATTTTCAAGCTGTGAGAATATATTCATGTCATATATTGTACCTAAATATCTAAACTATTTTAAGCTATATCTGAGAGGAAAGTTATGGAAACACACACATATACATTTCTGCATAGTAAAAATGACCTTTGGCTATTTTACTTCAAGAAGATTTCCATACCTTTCTACATATTTCTGAAATATTTTGCCTCGAAGACTATCACATATTTCTTCTATATATGGCTGTAAAAGACCAAAGATGACATGCAGTATTAAATATACATTATATGCATAGAATGAAAGACATATCAAATTATCACTTGTTTAAAATAATCAGCTAATTTAGAACATTTTTAAAAAATAATGAAACCTGCAGAGCCAGTTGGGATAATTCAACAAGCTATATAATCACAGTAATTAGCAAAGAGTTTTTGACTTGCTGATCCCTGAGGTGGAACCTCCTTGGTGTGCTTATCCCTTCATCCCTGAAAGGGAATATGAGTGGATATGCATTGCTAAATTAGCTGATGTATCAGAGCTGAAGACTTAACAGCTAATTCACAAAGAGATGTCAGAAGCTTGACAGGTTTTCCTCACATTATAGTAATGTCACCTAAATGTCAGGAGCAGAACTTAATTCGGTGCCTCTAGAACACGTTCTTGCTTCTTTTACTAGCATTTTCAACCCAAAAGGTAAGCTAATTTAGAAAGCATCTCTGCTTGGTATCTCAAAAGCATTTTCTCTCTATGTGCAAGGAATATTGATGAATAAGCTGTGCTAACATACGTTCTGTATCTACTAGCACTGATACCGATTTATCACCTCCTTGAATCCTAATATCAGAGAAGACTCAGTCTCTTAAATTTCTATTGGCACCACAAGAATATCAAGCAGGTGCAATATCAAAACACTGTAAACATTAATTAAGGCACAGCTCTACAGCAGATACAATTAATGATCAAGTATATCAGACAAATTTGCTCAAATGTCAAGGGAATTATTCTGTTCCATATTTAATGAACTGAATGACTGCCACACACCGATCAGTAGCAAAGATGGATTTTATAAACAGGATATTACATTTAACTTAAATATTATTATCAAGAAACCAAGTAGCACCTTTTATAACAACAATTCTTTCAGGATGATGTTTTTTTCATTTCAGCTCCGCGTATTATTATGAGTATAAAAATGCATGGTAGATTGAAAAATACTTCTTAAATTATATTTTACATTGATATTTAATCATATAAGAACATAAGAACATAAGATATGCCATACTGGGTCAGACCAAGGTCCATCAAGCCCAGTATTCTGTTTCCAACAGTGGCCAATCTAGGTCATACGTACCTAGCAGTTTCCCCAAGGGACACAGGTTCCACAATGCTTGTATTGGTTCAAGCATTGATATCCTGGGTCCCTTCTTAATAATGGTTTATGGACCTTTCCTCCAGGAACTTGTCCAAACCTTTTTTAAACCCAGCTACACTAACAGCCTTTACTACATCCTCCGGTAACAAATTCCAGAGTTTGATTACACGTTGAGTGAAAAAATATTTTCTTTTATTAGTCTTAAATAGTTTACCCTGTAGCTTCATTGCATGTCCCCTAGTCTTTCTATATTCTGATAAGGTAAACAATCGATCTACGTTTACCCGTTCCACTCCGTTCATTAATTTTGATTAATCATTAATCAAAAGCCCATCATTTGTTTCAAAACTGTGCATTTTATTTCCCAAGACATTATGCAATGTACCAATTCATTTTTTCCAAAACGTTTTCATATGTTAGAGCAATCAGAAATTGTACAATTTTTTAATTTACATTAACGCTTTAGGGCTCTTTTACTAAAGGGTGCTGCAGCGTTGTGCCTAAAATGCCCATAAGGCGTTAAGTGCCGGAATCGTGGAAAGCATGTTCCCAGCGGTTACCACAGTGTATGCAGACCTGCCATAGCACTAGAAAAGTAGAGGTAGTGCGGGTGCACTGTCAGCGCAGTACTTGCCCCACCCACTCTCTTCCACTAACCCTCCCACTTGCAACCCTAACACACCATAATCCAGCGGAGTTACCCGTCATGGCACCATGCTAGCAATTGATGTGAGTCCAATGTGCACTTTTAGTGAATGTCAGACCCAAGCTGACAGTGCCCTTTAGTAAAAGACCACCTTTGCATATGAGGTTGAATAGACTGTAAGCTCTGTTGAGCAGGGACCATCTCTTATGTGTTTGTGTACAGTGCTGCATATGCCTTATAGCGCTACACTAATTATTAATAATAATAGTAGCAGTAATAGTAATACTACTAATTCAAGCCTCATTATATCAGACTAGGGCTGGGATCTTTGATAGTTGTAATATATTTTGTTGGATCAAAAGAAATAAATCTTGTAGTACAGTATGTGAACTTTCAAAATTAGATGTTATTGCACAAGAAGGAAGGAAGGATCTAAAGTTTGAGAATGTTGTGGGGGTGGGAATTTCCACAATAAAGGTCTTCAGCATAGTTAATTGATATGATATGAATAATTCCAAGTAATGAGATCTTGAAGTGGCAGGTGGGATATTGGATTAACACTAGTTATTATCAATGGTAAACTCTTAAGGATCTGTTTCTTCAGGCTTCTTTCCCATTTTTTCTCTGTGGGAAAAAATATACTTAGTAAACAAGTCACTAAATCTCTTTAGGTAGTGCTACTACCGTTTAAATCTATACTGAATCTCTTTGAGAAACCAAGGGAATTCATTATATTAAGAACACTTTACCAATGTCCTTCCTCCTTTTAGTAGAGCTTTCTCACAGGTATTTTTTTTACAAGCCTTCAAGTAAATGCCGACTCCTGGCGACCCAAAAGAATTTTGGGAAGAATTTTCATGGCAAGGTATAACCAGAGTTAGATTGCCAGGACCTTTTCTTCCGAGGCAATGGAGGGTAAAATAACTTGTCCAAGGTCACAAGGAGCATGCCAGTACAAATTCAATCCTGTTCTCCTGGGTGCTAGGCTGTTGCTCTAACCACTAGGCTATCCCTCCATTTCTCTCTTCACACAGGTTAGTTCAACCCAATTTTTCCTAATGAGTTATAATTTTCTACATAAAATGTTTCTAATTTAGCCTCTGAAAAACGTTGGGTTGATATGCAGCTGCCATGGTTGACAATTTATTTAAATGCTGGCTGCAGTGGTTAAATAAAATATGTATATTTGCACATCTGTCTAGATAGTGGCCATCCTTGAGCATACATATAGTACAGTTAGTGTTGGGATTATCTGGAAAGCACTGATATTCAGTCTGCTATCCAGATAGATTATCCAAATAACTTAGGACAGTCTTTTTGCTGCCTGACGTTTTCTGGACAGTTTATTCAGATAGCGAACTGAATATCATTGCTATCTGGATAATTCCGGGGATTGACTATGCTCTGCATGGGCACTCAGTATGATTTCAGCAGCACCAGTCGGATAATCCTGCTGAAAATTGCCAGATAGCCAGTGCTGCCATCTAGATAAGTACTTTTAAATATTGGGCCATGTATTTTTGCCTTGCTACTAGGCTCTATCGATGCACTCGCTCTTTTAAAATGAAATATAAGGAGAAATTAGACTCCAGTCCAGTCCCGCACTTCTGGGTAGTGTACCTCTTCCAGCAGTTTGGAGACTGAGCATGTCATCTTTTGATGACACCAGAGTAGTTATACAGCTGGCACTGCTTACCAGCCCCAGTAACCTATTGATAAAGCAGTCTCACAGGAGCAACAAACAAGTAGTTAAACATGAGTAAACAAAGCTATACCTAAACAAGCTTATTTCCCCCACCACCTGGGAAGGAATCCCCCCATCCCCCCATAAAGAGGAAGCTTACCTGTGAAGCCTCTGGACAATGCTGTCCAGCATGGAGCGTGAGACAGACAGCTCTCCTGGTCTGCCCCCAGATGCTATCCCCAACATACTCTTAGGCCCCCCCCCCTCCCCCGGGAACTTCCACTACCAAGGGAATCAGCTTCAGGACTGGGGGTGCAGAACACCCTATGAGAGGGATCCGGTACTGGACTGGAGTTCCTCAAGGAACAACAATTAGCAGGTAAGTCTAATTTCTCTTTCCTTTTCGTCTTAGTCCAGTCCTGCGCCTCTGGGATGTAACAGAGCAGTTAAATTAATGGGAGGAACCTGCAGAACTGGCTTGAAGCACCGCCGATCCAAAATAGGCATCTCCCGCCGCCTGGAGATCCAGGCGATAATGCAAAAGTATGAAGTGAAGACCATGTTGCCGCCTTGCAGATTTCCATCGGCAGCACTAAACTGCACTCCGCCCACAAGGCCACCTGCCGGAACCGTTTTACCCTTCAAAATGCAGGCCAACGCGATCACTTCCCTGATCCATCTGGAAATGGAGGCCTTGGCCACTGCCTTTCCTCTGCATGGCCCCCCCCAAACAGTACAAACAAGTGGTCAGACTTCCAAAAAGACGCTGTTGTCTTCAAATAACGCCACAGCACTCTTCTGACATCCAAGAGTCGCAACTGCGGATTGGCGGAGCCCATTTCCACATTCGCCAGAGCAGGTAGAAAAAATGATCAATTCAAATGAAAGACCAAAACTACTGTACCTTGGGCAAAAAGGAAGGCGCCGGTTGAAGGACCACCTTTTCCCTTGAGAACGAAAGGAAAGGTTCCTGGCAAGATAAGGCCTGAATCTCCGAAATTCAGCATGCCAAGCAAATTGCCACAAGGAATACTGTCTTCAGGGTCAAGTCCTTCAGCGACACCTGACTCAAAAGTTCAAAGGGCTCCCTAGTAAGCGCCGATAGCACAGAATTGAGATCCCACAGTGGCACCACTGACCTCCTTGGAGGATGTAGGTGGGTCACGGCCTTCAGGAAGCACAATACGTCTGGGTGCATACCTAACGCCACCCCATGGACCTTTCCTCGATGACAAGAAATTGCTGCTAGCTGCACTCTCAAGAAACTAGCGACTAAGCCCTTATCAAAACCAGCCTGCAAGAGCGCTAGGATGTCTGGAATGGATTCATGAATGGGCGAGACTGCCTGTCCGCACACCATGCCTCTAAGACGCACATACCCGGATGTACACCAGACAGGAAGACCTCCTCCATGCCTTCAACAAGGTTGCTATCACCGGGCCCTTTCTTCTTCAGCCTCGCCCTTTCAAGAGCCATGCCATAAGCGAGAATCGATCCACCTGCGGCATGTGTACCGGCCCCTGCGATCAGAGATCCTCTTGAACTGAAAGCCACCATGAACACCTTGGCCAATCCAGGGCAATCAGCATGACTAATCTCCGGTGAGCCTCTATCTGCTGCATGACCCGGCCTATGAGCACCCACGGAGGGAAGATATAGAGAAGACCCTCTGCGGGCCACCTCTGCATGAGGGCATCCAGGCCCTCTGACATTCTTTCTCATCTCCTGCTGAAAAAATGGCTCACCTTGGTTGACTGGAATGCCGCCATTAAATCCATGATCGGTGTGCCCCATCTACTTGAAAACCTCCTGGTTGAGAGTCCACTCGCTGGGATCCACGTGCACCTGGCTTAGGTAGTCCACCATCACGCTGTCGACGTCCGCTATGTGCACTGCCGATAACACCTGGAGATGACTTTCCACCCAGCCAAACAGCCCTTTGGCCTCCTTCTCTAAGCTACACTGCCCAGCCCCCCTAGCAGTTGATGTAGGCTACTGTGGTCGCATTGTCCGAGAGGACCCAGACCGCTGCAACCAAAGCTCGATGCTTTTGAGTACCAGGACCACCGCTCGCATCTCCAGCCTGTTGATCGACCAAATAGCCTCCTGTGGACTCCACTGGCCCTTCGCAATGTGTCCTTCACAATGAGTTCCCCAACTGGACAGATTGGCGTCAGTCATCAGCGGGATCCACTGCAGAGACTCAATGGGCTAGACTCCCCGGACGAAGCCACCACCCCCGCGGGCAGGGGAGTATCTTGGACAAGGGCTGACTATGGTGAGACCACCAATGGAACCGCACTCTCTGTAATGGTCGCATGTGTGCCCTCGCTCACAGGACCAGTTCAAGAGTGGCTGCCATTGTCCCTAGGACTTGCAGATAATGCCAGGCCTACTGCTCTGCCATCCTCAGAAACTGGAGCACGGGTTGCTGTTCTGGCAGAAAGACCTTTCCCACATGGGTGTCGAAGCACACTCCCAGATACTTGAGCTCCTGGGATGGAACCAACTGGCTCTTGGCCACGTTGACCACTCAACCGAGACTTTGTAGGAACTGCACTACACACTTCATTGCTCTTTCGCTTTCATCTCTGGGCTTTGTCCAGATCAGCCAGTCGTTGAGATACAGGTGCATGAGAACTCCTTCCTTGTGGAGCGCCGCTGCTACCACCACCATAACCTTGGTGAAGGTACGAGGAGCTGTTGCCAGACTAAATGGTAATGCCCGAAACTGGAAATGCCCCATTGGTACCACGAAGCAGAGAAACTTCTAATGTTCTGGTCAGATGGAAATATGCAGATATGCCTCTGTGAGATCGAGAGACGTCAAGAATTTGCTGCTTCTGACTGCTACTATGATGGACCGCAAAGTTTCCATGTGAAAAGTGCGGCATCTGCAGGCAACGGTTCATGCCCTTGAGGTTGAGAATCGGGCAAAAGGAACCTTCCTTTTTGAGCATCACAAAATAAATGGAGTACCGACTGCAAACATATTGGTCTCTGGGAACCGGTCCCACAGCCCATAGCTGCAGAAGCCATGGCAAGGTCACCTTTATCACCACCGCTTTTCCAAGTGCCTTGCAGGGCGATTGAACAAAGGCATAGCACACTGGATGGGCCCACTTGAGGGCGCAGCCCTCCCTGACGACCTCTAGGACCCATTGGTCTGAAGTGATCTGTGCCCAGGCAGGGTAGAAATCCCATAGCCGACCTCCCATGGGTTGCACTCCCCAGGGTCCCTCTCACTTCACTGTGATTTTTTGAAGCCCGAGGAAGAGGCGGCGCCAAAGTCCTTGCCCGCTCCTCGAGGAGAATCTGTCCCTCTGGTAAATGATAAAACGGGTTGTACGAAAACACTTGAAGTCCCACGACTGTCCTCAAGTCGCAGGAGGAGTGCGACCCTGCTTCTGCTTATCTTCGGGCAGGCACCTCTCCTTTGGACTCTCCCAAGTCCTTAACCAATTTGTCCAGCTCATCCCTGAAGAGCAGTTTCCCCTTAAAAGGGAGCTTGCTGACATAGGACTTGGAGGAGCTGTCCGCCACCCAGTTACGAAGCCACAGGTAGCGGCGAGCCGCCACCAACGAGGCCATGCTCTTAGAGAGTCCTCTAATGAGATCACAGTGGGTGTCTGTTAGGTAGGCTGCCCCTGATTCCAATTTGGCTGCCTCCCTGGATATGTCCTTCACTGGCTCTTCCAGCTGTTGCACCCGTTGCAACCAGCAAAGGCAGGTCCTAGCCACCCAGGCCCCACAGATGGAGGCCTGCAGCAAAAGGGCATTGACATCAAAAGCCTGTTTCAACAGGGTGTCCAGCTTCCTATCCTGGCTATCCTTGAGTACTGCACTCCCTTCTATCAGCATCACCGTCTTCTTTGTGACCACTGCCACTGCCGTGACTACCTCAGGTGAGCGCAGCAGCTTGTGGTCCTGATCCGGTAGTGGGTACAGGCGCAACATGGCTCATACTCCCCTGAGGCCAACCTCCGGCTAATCCCATTCATCCTGGATCATCTGTCGGAGCACTCTATGCACCGGGAAGACCTTCTGCATCTTCCGCACTACCTAGAGCAGTGGATCCTCCAATAACTCTTCCTCTGCTGAGAGGCTAGCAGGCATATTAAGGGCCATCAAGGACTCCATGATGAGTGCCGACAATTTCTCCCATCGGAACACCCGTACAATCCTTGAGTGCTCTTCCTGCTCCAGGTTCTCTCCTTTTCCAACTCTGCCCCTTGGAACTCTAGTTCCATGTCCAAGTCCCTCGTCTGGCCCCTCAGACAAAGGAGAGTTGACCTGGCACTCTCCTGAGAGCCTAGGCCTCTTCGCAGCTGTCACCTCCAGCTCGCCGTCTTTTGTGTCCGCTGCCCTCTTAACAACCTCATTCAGGCGCCATGGAGCTGCTGATGCATGCAAAATGCCTTGTGCAGAAGCAGGACAAACTCCAGAGAAAAATCCAGGAGCCCCACTACCTCCCGGTTCTATGAGATGGAAGGTCTGGGGATGGCCATGGACCTGGCAGCCAACTCTAGAGATGGTAGTGCGGACCCCTCTGTGTCCCGGGACTCCTGTGACAGAGAGGGGCTTTTCTGCCCTGACTGGCCCTAGGGGTCCTGTTCCACTGACGTGGCCTCTTGCGTGCAGTTCTGGCAAATGCCCACCTCGGAGACTGTCCCACGCCGGGTCCTGTGATCTGCCCCTTAACTAGTAACCCCCCAAGGCACCCGAGGGAATTAAAGTAAATATATCTAACGGAACTCCAAGGAAGGGAAAAGAAATGAAATCTAAATGAAAATAATGCACAATAAAGACAAATAAAGAAAAATTTAAAATTTAAGGCAAGCGGATGTAATTAAACCAGGGGAATTCTTTCCATCCTATCCCCGACCATAAGGGGGAAAATTCAGGCAGCTGTCTAATGTTTCCTCTCCCGCACTCCCTGCAGCGAGCAGAGAAAACACCAAAAAACAAAGCCACGGCAAGGTTGCCTCAATGCAGGTCCTTTGGTGGGAAAAACAGGCAGGCCGCACTTCTCACTCTTCCCGTGATGCTGCTACCTCCCAGCCACGCAATCCTAGGCTGCGCATTGACTCAGTGTGCCTGTGCCACAAAGAAATTACAGGCAATACACGTGCTTCTTTCCCACTGTCTATTTCTTCATTTTTACCTCAATCTCTGCTGATTACCAGCGATGGCTGCTCTCTGCGTCTCCTCTTCCCTTTGTGCTCAGCCACCACTCACCAACTTTGGCGCTGATAGGGGGTGCCTGGGAGCTGCCCGTCTGCTCTCCAGTATCACTACGGCAACTCCTCATTCAGTGACAGGTTCAAGAGCCGCCGGTACCTCCGGGACAGTCACATCCACCCAAGACAACTCCCCCGAACACCTGGTGGAGGGGGGGGTCCTCCCTGGGATGTGCTCTCCTTCTTCCCTGTCTTCCTTTTTCCTTGAATTTTTTTCCAGAAACCAAAATAAAAAATCCCCTGCAATTTCAGGCAAGGAAAGTAAAATCTAGCCTAAAGCTATGGCTCCTTAATTGTCCCTTCAGTGGGTCCAGCACCCTGGCTCACTACCTCCTCCAGCTGCTTGGAGACTGAGCATACTGGAGTTGGTAGGCGGTGCCAGCTGTATAAGAACACTAGTGTCATCAAAAGATGACATGCTCAGTCTCCAAGTTGCTGGAAGAGGTACACTACCAAGAGGTGCGGGACTGGACTGAAGGGATGATAAGGAAAATGTATTTCATTTTGTTTTGTTAATGGACCAAAGAAAAACAAACAAAGTTTCATTCTTTTTTTCTTCTCTTTCATACAAAAGCATGGCCTTTGCAGATTAAACCCTTTTTAAGCTTTTTAAAAAGTCCCTGACTTCACCTGAATCTCTCTCCATCCCTCCAAATCCCTACACTAGATTTTATTCATCATCCACAGACCTCGAAAAAGGCAGGAATAATTCCCAGTCACTCCTGCCCTACTGCAACTATATTTTAAAATGATTCCAGCTGATCTCAGGCTGGCATCAGTCCAGTCAGTGCTATTTTAAAGTTCAGCTGCAGCAGGCCATGAGTGATTGGGAATGGCTCTTGTGTGTGTTGGAGTAAGATCCAGGGAGTGAAAGGAGATATGAGGGAAGCCATGATTTTTTTTTTTTTTTGGAAAGTTTAAAAAGAGGGTTTAATCATAGGAGGGGCGGGTCTGGTGGCTGATTGATTTGTTAGTGCATGTTATTGTAAAACAGCATTCAATACATTTTTCTTCAATGAAATGAAATGCACTCTTCCTCCCCGAACAAAACCCTTGCACATCTTTACTGGGCTCCATATTACCATAGCTTGTTCTTAAGCTATCTTTAACAACTTCTAAAATACACAGTTTTCACCTACTTTATTCAACAAGTTTAAAATACCGGAACTGGGTTTGCATGTAACGCACTACATCATACTATGCATATAATTTCAAAGTTCCTTTACAATATGACAGACAACACAAAAAAGGACTAAAAGGGCAATGATCAAGAGCATATATTTTCATCCTGATCTCTCAGTTAAAAATTCCCCTAAATTTAGGAATGTCTACTGCTTAGAGTACCGGGCCAATATTTAGCTGCAACAATGGGTGTGTTTTAAATGCCAGCTGCCATGGCTAAATAAAAAACAGATGTTCGAGGCAGCAGTAGCCAGATAGTATCTGCCACTGAATATACATTCGCTGCAGTAAGTGCCAGCACTATCTGCACAGTAGTGATTTTCAGTGCAGCTATTGTATCTGAATAGCTAACTAGATAGCCATTTAGATGGTTGTCTGCAGTCCTAAACTATCCAGCTGTACTGAAAATCGCTGCTATACGAATAACTTGTATCTTCACCTCTGGACCTCTTTGGCACTATCTGGATAATGCCACTAAATATCACTCACAGTGGCATTTATCTGATTAACAGGCGCTGCTAACTGCTTTGAATATCAACCCATATGTTCCTAATTTTTCCCCACCTCAAATCTACCCCTATTTCCACCCACTTTTAGGAAACTAATTTAACTAGGTGTTAAGCCCTAGTAAATTTTCAAAATGGCCACTTTAGGAGCCTAAATGCTAAAAAGCTCATGTATTAAAATTCACACGCAAATTTTTTTTATTGTCCATTCATTTTATTCTCCTGCTCATCATCTATCTGTATCTTGTCATTCCCCTAGATTTACTCTAGTCCCCAATGGTTGTGTGGTCTGTCCTGATTAGATGTACACTCTGATGAGCAGAGACTGTCTCTTACTTGTACAGCATTGCATACACCTTGTAGCGCTTTACAAATGATACATAGTAGTAGTAGTAGTAGTAGTGTGAGGCCAGCTGGTAACATTTTGAAAGGTGTTAGCAGTGGACCTGTGGAAGTTGTTCTCATTCCTAGTCTGAACTTAATGAGGGTCTTGCTGGAAGGAGAAGACTAGAAGGATAAGGTTAATCCACCAAGAACTCTTGGTCTTCTGTAGTGGGCATAGGGGATGATCAAATTAGCAAAATATCACTGTCAGGGTCAGGAGGGTGACTGAGGCATTGTGGCCCCTTGATTAGGCTATCGGGGGTGAGAACAAGGCACCATGACCCTTTAATAATGGTGTTGGAAAGGGTTTGGGAGGGTTGCTTTTAGTGGGAAGAAAGTCTTAAGGGCTTTTCCTCACTCTGAAATGTTAATGTGCTTGCCTTGTAAGAATACCTTATCAGAATATAGAAAGACTAGAGGACATGCAATGAAGCTACAGGGTAAACTATTTAAGACTAATAAAAGAAAATATTTTTTTCACTCAACGTGTAATCAAACTCTGGAATTTGTTACCGGAGGATGTAGTAAAGGCTGTTAGTGTAGCTGGGTTTAAAAAAGGCTTGGACAAGTTCCATAAACCATTATTAAGAAGGGACCCAGGATATCAATGCTTGAACCAATACAAGCATTGTGGAACCTGTGTCCCTTGGGGAAACTGCTAGGTTCATATGACCTAGATTGGCCACTGTTGGAAACAGAATACTGGGCTTGATGGACCTTGGTCTGACCCAGTATGGCATATTTTATGTTCTTATGTTCTTATAATAAGAATATTTAACACCTAATCTGAGATGGATATAAATTTTAGGCCTATCTATTAAAGGTAGCCTGCAGATTAAGACCCCTGACCATGTCCTCAAGAGAGGTCCCAAAGAAACAAAAGTATATACCATGCTATTTCCCATGTGCCCAGTAAATCCTAATTTGCATATAACATTCCTTTATTTGTATGCAGGTTATACACTAATTTTAGCATTCACCTGCTAACATGATTAGAAACCCCTTCGTGCATTGCAAGCTCAAAGGCTTTAGTTTGTGGGCCATGCTTTAGTGCATAGCCCCTCGCCAGTCTTTGCACAAATAAGAAACTGTGTCCTATCTCTGGGGCAGTGTCTTTTTTTATGAACCTAGAGGTAAATTTAAGGTCTCATGTTACAGAACTACAGTATGTGAAATGTTGAATCTGTTCTGAAAAATTAGGTTGTGTGCAAAAAATATGTAAGGGGAAGTCAACAAACAAAATGAAGTTTTACTATTTTGATACTGTACTTATGTATATGGTGGTTTTCACCCTGGCAGAGGACATCGACTAACTTGTCCTGGACCCATTGCTCGAGGTCGGATGACTGGAGCCAAGCCTGGTGGCACGCACCGATGCCTGCTGCGGCGACCCGGGCTGCCGACTCGAACCCGTCATAGGCCGCTCAAGACAGAAATTTGGAGCATTCACGGACAGCCTTGAAGAGGCCCCGAAGCGCTGCAAGGGTTCCTCGGAGAGACCAGCTGAGAAACCGGTGAGTTCCTTTGCCAGGTCCCTCAGGTACATGCCCATGTACAGCTGGTAGGACTGGACACGGCAAATGAGCATCGAGCTTTGATAACACTTCCTGCCGAGAGCGTCCAAAGTGCGGGCCTCCCTACCGGGGGGCACCAAGGAGTGCGTCTTCTGGCTCTTCAGCCGACGCATGACCAACTCCACTACCATAGAGTTGTGCGACAGTTGCAACTTCTGGAAGCCAGGGCTCTAGCGGACTCGATACATCAAGTCAAGCCGCTTGCTCACTACCGGCACTGACGCCGGTATTTCCCACATGCAGAACATGAGCAATTCCAGGATGGGAGGAATGGGCACCATGAGCGATTCCCGAGGGAAAGCCTCGTACTGGAGGATCTCAAGCTCATCAGCCCGAGGGTCCTTCTCCGACTCAGTCGGGAATGCCAAGGCCTTAGACATGTCTTTTACAAAGTCTAAGAATCCCAGGTTCTCCGGCGGGAACCTTCTCCAAGGTTTTGAGACTGGGTGGTCCGAGGGGACGTTGCAGTGTCGACGAGTATCAGGGGACTCGTCATCCTCTGTCTCCCACTTGGAGTAGTCTGAGGAAGACTGGAGGGTAGGCTGCTCCATGGGCCTTGAAGGCCCCGAGGCCGCACGGTCCACCCCCAGAGAGGACACTGGTGATGACAACGAGCGGGACACTGAGCGGGACCTCAGCTGAGGATCGACTCAAGGCCGCAGGATCTTGAGGATTGGTTCGGCCTCCAGGGACATCTTTGACGTCGAACGCCCGGTGGTTTGGGGCAGAGGAACCAGATGTGTCAGACAACAGCGCCCACTGCAGATCCAAGAAGGCAGACAAGGCCTCGAGTCAATCCTCAGCTGAGGTCACGCTCGGTGTCCCGCTCCTCATCATCACCAATGTCCCCTCTGGGGGTGGACCGTGCGGCCTTAGGGCCTTCAAGGCCCATGGAGCAGCCTACCCTCGAGTCTTCCTCAGACTACTCCAATTGGGAGACAGATGATGATGAGTCCCCTAATACTCGTCGACACCGCAACGTCCCCTCGGACTCCCCAGTCTCAGAACCTTGGAGAAGATTCCCGCCGGAGGACCTGGGATTCTTAGACTGAACCATCTAACTTCTCAACAAATAGGGGTGTCCTACATGGAGTGGTGGGTCCACCCCTAAACAAAGACATGGGGAGGGGTGGCCTGCACAGAGCGACAGGTGCACCTACTCTTGCCGTATTGCTGGGCAGACTGGATGGACCATGCTGGTCTTTATCAATGCTTGACCTAGTACAAGCACTGCAGAACCTGTGTCTTTTGGGGAAACTGCTAGGTACGTATGACCTAGATTGGCCACTGTTGGAAACAGGATACTGGGCTTGATGGACCTCGGTCTGACCCAGTATGGCATTTCTTATGTTCTTATGTTCTTATCTGCCATCATTTACTATGTTACTATGTAAGCTGCGCTCCAAGGACACCATCCTGGACATGAGGCCAGAAGGCTCCGCGGCCTTTGGTGCGGGTGCCAAGGGACTCGGGTCTGACGCTGGCTCCCCCGAGGGGAATCCTCGATGAGGATAGCCTCCGAGGATCAAGGCCAGTCCACTGCCAGATCCTTCCGGGGGACCTTCGCCAGCCACTTCCTCTCCGAAGTCTCGGGCAGGCGCCTGGTGCTGTGGGACTGGGCCCGAGAGGAACCCTGTCTGTCACAGCCATACAAGGACACCGCCTTGGAGGGTTTCTTCTTCCTTCTCTGTTCCTTCAAGAAGAAAAAAATCAACTCTTTCCGGGGGAAAGACAGACAACGTCTGAAGGGCTCCACGGAAAAAAAAAAGAGACTGAGCAAGATGGCACCCTTGGGCAGGAAGGGGATCCCGCATGCGTGGTGGCATCTCCCAAAGGCTTTCTTTGAAAGCTGGGGAGAAACTCCCACGAGGGCTCCGTTGGTGCCAATGTCACCCATATGTGAGGACTGACTTGCTGCGTGCTCCCGGAAAATCTTGAATATACTGAATAAAGAATGCACATGTAAGCTTGAAACGTTCCATAAAAAGAATACACAACTTCATGCTACATTAGATAAAGTAAGATTTGAACACATCTGCTGAGGGAACAAAGAGGTCTGCCTGCATTGATGGCTACCTTTTAAACCTCTCAGCAGAGTGAATGCTGACTCCTTCCCTTTGCTCTCTCTGACTGGGCTTTTTTCCTCTATCCCAAAACATAGATCCATGGCAGATGGTAGCCTATAGCCTGATGCCATGTTAAGCAGCATCTTTCCTTTTCAATCAGGAGCCAGTCCATGTTCAATCTCAACTATATCTTGTGTACTGTACTAAATTTATCTTTTAGTAGATAACAAATACAAATAAGCCATATGCTTTATGAACATTTTTCCTGATCTGCTACAGCTTTATCATTTTGATCATTGAAGGTTTGTCTTACCTGAAAAAGAGTAGGTGGCACTTGTTTCTTGGCTAGGTGTGTTTGTACATGATCTACAGCTTGCTTTGAGAATGGCTTTTGAACATAAAAAAGAAGTAGTTTAAGAAAATTGTTTTCCAGCACAATCCAGGTAATGCAGCCTTTTAATGGTGCCCCACACCTCCCAACAAATTGAAAAAAGTCAATTAAAAACAATTACTTGATTAATCCAATATTTGTCAGTTATTATGTCAAATGAACAACAAATTCTTAAAATTCACCCTACAAATGAAAACAAATACTATGGTAAAGAAGATCTTGAATGATAAAGCTCTTCACTCTCTTCACTCCTATTAATGACAATGTGGTAAGGGGCTAGGTTGTCAGGAAGGGATAAAGTTTGGCTCTCCTGCATGTGCAGTGTTTATTTACAGATCCAAATAGCTGAAGCTGCATAGTGGAATCAAAAAGAACAGTTGCTCGTGAAGAGATCATGCTGATCTGCTGCACAATTGGAATGAATGGGGACCTCTGGTTCTGTATCTATTTCCAAGAAGAAGCTTTTGCCAGGATATTAAACTTCCACTTAATGAAGAGGTTGGTTTTTCCAACAACAATTTATGGCATGCCTACATCTTTGCTAGTCCTATGCTAACTGACAGACATTTGCTACACTGAATACGGAATACCCTTAAAAGGATAACATCTATATACTCCAGCTTCTGAAGTATGGTACATAAAGGTTAAAGTAAGGTTCATTGGCAAGCTGACAATGAAGAAATGTCACAGAATGTAGATGTTCCTGTGACTAGTAAAATATATTAAAATTACAAAAGGTTACAAGGTGGTCAGAGTTCCATTTTGGTTCACAATACACTGTTGCTGCAGATTATCATGACAAAGCATAGACAGGTGTGACTGGGTGTCACTAAGCCCTTGTATGAAGCCCTGCAATAGACATGCTTGGTAGGGGCAGGGAGGTCTGTGACCTGGAAACAGTATGCATTAAACTCTGTACATTTTCCATGGGGGCATGTAGTATGCCTAATCCATGAGAGGACCTGGGAAATTACTTTGGGAGATTATATATACCCATGGGTTTGGAGGGAAAGTATATTTTACCTGAACTCTAAAAGCAATGCAGTCAGTTTACTTAGTTAGCAGATGCCTGGAAGAAAAAGCACCTCTACCCTACTAAGAAGAAGTAACTGTAAGGTGGCTACTTACTTCTGCAAGCTGTTCTGGATTCTGACTCAGTTCAGAATTACCTCAGGTAGAGCAAGAAGCAGCTACGTGGAAGGGTTCCCTTTTTCTACAAACCTGGCCTGAAAAACTGGATTAGCCAAGCCACTGGGGTCTTGAAGCTCATAGGGAGCTGAAGGAAAAGAAAAATGAAAGAAGGGGTCTGCAAGGCACCCCCTGTTATCCAAAGAGGTAGGGAGAGAGTGACGGAGATGGGGAACATCCCAAGCAATATTCCCGTTGCCCTCTGGGGAGAGGACCCTTCACAGCTAACACCGCATAAGGGTCTGGGATTAATTTTGTTGTGCTCAACAGAAGAGTGAAAGGAGTGAAAGAATTAGGAATGTTGAAAGTAGAAAAGTAACTGTTTTTACAGGAGAAACTGTAACCACCCAAAAAATTATATCTCAGTTGTGCATAGCTATGAAGCATCTTGACTGATATACTCTTAAATCCTATTGACTCTATTAGGTTATTATTAAATTAGAGTTACCATTTACCTACTGGAGAGTGGCGTGAACTTATTAATTTCCAGGTACCTGGCGAGGGAGGGACCCACTCTATAGATGGAGGCCAGATATTCAGAGAGGTGGAAGAGCCTTGGAGATATTCCCCCCACTCCCTAGGATCAATCACCTTATTGTTTATACAACCCCAGAGAGTGCCACCAAACAGGGGTTTGCCTGGGGTTTCCTTACCCATGCTTTCAGCAGAACATGCTGCTCATAAACTACATTCTAATCATTCAAAACTCTTTTATTCAATGTTTCATCCTAGTGGTCACAAGAGGGAAGTTAGGAGAAGATATGTTGTATATGGAGAAAATTTCCATATCTGTTAATTTCCTTTCCTTGATTCCTGCTAGACTAGTACAGACAAGTGGATTATGCTTCCCAGCCAGAAGATAGAGGCAGACCAGAGCAACATTCAGTGACATTGACTGTAGAACTGGTGGTGCAGAACTGAGACTTGCCAGTATGGCATTTCCCAAGTAGAAAGCATGACTGAAAAAGTATTTAACCAGAGAAACAATAACTCTGAACACAAAATTCTTGACACTTATGATACTTGACTCCGCATAAGACACTGATACTAAGAATATTAAGAACAAGCAGCAGGACTCCCTAACCTATAGAAGTCTTCCCAGGGTGGGCCTTGGACTGGTCTAGCAGGATCAAAGAAAGGAAATCAGCAAGTATGGAAAAATTCTCCTTCCTTAGCATCTTGCTAGACCAGTCCAGATAAGTGGGAAGTACCCAAGCAGTCAGGACCCAGGGTAGGAGGAAGATAACACTCTGGGCAGAACTCTCTGCCAAAGGTGTCCTCCACACCAGCTCCCACCTGCAACCTGTAGTGCTTCACAAAGGTGTTTGGGGAGGAACAGGTAAGAGTAGTTACTCACCTGTAACAGGTGTTCTCCATGAGCAGCAGGAATCAGTCCTCACATATGGGTGACATCGGCGCCGACGGAGCCATCATGTGGAGCATTTCCCCAGCTTTCAAGGAAAGCCTTTGGGAATGCAGCGCGCATGCGCGGTCCCCTTCCCGCCCAAGGGTGCCATCTTGCTCAGTCTGATGACATAGCTAAAAGACAGCAAAAAACAAAATGAAGGATATGACTGCAACTCCAGGGGAGGAGGGAGGGTCGTGAGGACTGATTCCTGCTGCTCCTGGAGAATACCTGTTACAGGTGAGTAACTACTCTTTCTCCAGGACCAAGCAGGAAGTCAGTCCTCACATATGGGACTCCCCAGCTCTAGGCTACCGAGAACCCTAAGCTGAAAAAATGGCTCCCTCTCAAGAGCCTCAGCATTCCTGATAAGAATATCCTCTGAGAACACCCCCGTACGGTAGCCCAACACAAGGGCCGGAGGGCAGGAGTTGCTTAAACCTCAAAGAGATTACGGAGTACCGTCTGTCCGAAAGCACTGTCCCTGCGGGACTCTCTCTCGAGGCAGTAATGGGCTGCAAATGTCTGGCTTGAAGACCAAGTTACGGCCTGGCAGATGTCTGCCAACGGAACAGAGTGGAGATGAGCTACTGACGCAGCTTTCGTCCTGACACGGTGGGCCGTGACTCGACCCTGCAAGGGGAGGTCGGCTGCCTTGTACGCCCAGGCGATACAATCTGCTACCCAAGTGGACAACGTAGGCTTAGAGACAGGTAACCCCATCTTATTAGGGTCAAAGGAAACTAAGAGCTGAGTAGCCCTTCTATGCCCCCGCGTACGTTCTATGTAAAAAGACAATGCCCTCTTACAGTCCAGGGTATGCAAGACTGTTTCAGCCCGGCTGGTATGCAGCCTGGGAAAAAAGGTCGGAAGAACCACCTCCTAGTTGAGGTGGAAAGAGGAGACCACTTCTGGAAGGAACTTGGGATGGGTCCGTAGGACCACCCTGTTCCTATAGAACTGTGTGTACGGCCTATCAGAAACCAGAGCTTGTAGTTCACTCACACGTCTGGCCGAGGTAAGAGCCACCAGGAAGAGCGCTTTCCAAGAGAGGAAGCGCAAATGGCAAGTAGCCATTGGCTCAAACGGTAGGCGAGTAAGTTCCTGCAAGACCACGTTCAAATCCCATTCAGTCGCCGGCGGACGAACCGGAGGCTTGAGTAGAAGCAGACCTCTGAGAAATCGGGACACCAAGGGGTGAACCGACAGAGGTTGTCCTTCCACCGGTGAGTGGTGCGCTGACAAAGCACTGAGGTGGACCCGAAAAGAGTTAGACTTGAGGCCTAGGTCTGACAGGTGAAGTAGATACTGCAGTACTACTGGCAGAAGGCAAGAGAAAGGATCTTCATTGCACTGAGCACACCATACCGTAAACCTACGCCACTTGAGGGCATAAGACTTTCTGGTGGACTGCCTCCTAGAGGCCAAGACCACCTCCTCATCTTCCTTAGGTAGAAGTAAGGGAGCTAGCACTATCCTTTCAGCAGCCAGGCCATCAAATTGAGGGACCTGAGATTGGGGTGCAGATGGGAACCTTGCTCTTGAGACAGGAGATCGTGTTGCAATCCCAGAGGGAACGGAGTTTCTACCGCCAATTGCAGCAGTAGTGGAAACCACGGCTGCCTCGGCCATCTGGGGGCTACCAGAATCACCGAGGCCTTGTCCCGGAGGATCTTGAACAGAGTTCAGGCCACCAGGGGCATGAGAGGAAATGCATACAGGAGGCCCATAGACTAAGAGATCAGAAAAGCATCTGCTGCCATCCTCAGGGGATGCGGCTGTCTGGAGCAGAACCTGGGCAGCTGACGGTTCAGTGGACTGGCAAAGAGATCGATGGATGAAAGTCCCCAGCAGAGGAAGATCTGCTGGAGCACCACTGGATTCAACTGCCATTCATGAGGCTGGAGAATCCTGCTTAGCTTTTCTGCTAGGAAGTTTTCTTTACCAGGTACATAAACCGCTTTGAGAAACATACCCTGCCTGACCGCCACGGAGCAAAGGGCCAGAGCCTCCTGGCACAGGAGTTTGGAACCTGTGCCCCCTTGTTTGTTCACATAGAACATTGCAACCTGATTATCCATCTGAACTAGGACAGACTGGTGAGAGAGGGCATGAGAAAATGTTTGCAGGGCTAAGCGGATTGCTCGCAGCTCCAAAAGATTGATTTGCTATGTGGCCTCTCGAGGGGACCAGAGGCCTTGAGTGTACGTGCCCTGGCCCTTTAAGGAAGCATCGCTCGTCAGCACCCTTGTGTGTGCTGGAGCCTGAAAAGTACCCCCCTGAAAAGGTTTGGGAGATGTAGCCACCACTGTAAGGAGTCCAAAAGTGGTTTGGACACCTTTACTCTGTCTCGGAGGTCACCTGTGGCCTGCGTCCACTGATCTCTGAGGCACCACTGAGCAGCCCACATGTGCAGACAGGCATTCGGAGTCACATGTACAGTGGATGCCATGTGGCCCAGGAGCCGCAGGTAGTGCCTTGCGGAAACATGATAATTGCTTTGGAACTGGTTGGCCAAGTCCATCAGTCTGTGGGCCCTGTCTTCGGGCATGTAAGCTCTTGCCTGAAGGGTGTCTAATCTTGCCCCTATAAACTCTAGGCTCTCAGAGAGGAGCAAAGTGGACTTTGCATAGTTTATGACAAAGCCCAGATGCTGAAGAAGAGAGACAGTGCGAAGAGTGGCTTGTCTGGCCTCCTGGAGAGACTGGTCCCTGATGAGCCAATCGTACAGGTATGGGAAGACAAAAATTCCCTGATTCCAGAGATAAGCCGCCACTACCGCAAGGCATTTGGTGAAAACCCTGGGGGCAGAGGTTAGGCCAAAGGGAAGTACCCTGTACTGAAAATGGTTTCCTCCCACCACAAATCTGAGATATTGTCTGTGGTCTGGATGAATGAGGATGTAAGTATAAGGTGAAATTAGACTTACCTGCTAATTGTTGTTCCTTAAGGAACTCCAGTCTAGTCCCGAACCTTAGAAGTTGTGTACGTCCTCCCTCAGCTTGGAGACTGAGCATGTCACAGTTTTGATGACACCAGCATAAGTATTGCAGGGACCGCCTTCTTGCTCCAGTACCCTATTGACAAAGCAGACTCACCAGAGCAATAATTAAGTAACCAGTTAAACTGCTTCTAAACTAGCTATAACATCCAATTAGTAGTTAATAACTCATAAACAGTATTCTCAAATGACAGAATTCTTTTTTTTTTTTTTTTTTTTGCTTCTATAGAAAGCCCGACATCCCCCATTTCCAATCCCTCTCTGAAACACTGCCCCACGAGAGTCTCGCGCGGACCTCCCCCATGTCTATGTCATATGCTTCAGGGGACCGTCCGGCAGGCAATTCCAGGGAGGGATGCGAGACTAGATGGGAGTTCCTTAAGGAACAACAATTAGCAGGTAAGTCTAATTTCACCTTCCTTGGCGTCCCTCCAGTCTAGTCCCGAACCTTAGGAGATGTAACAGAGTAGTAATCACTTTAACGGGAAGGGCCTGCCAGACTAGCCTGAAGCACCGCCGATCCAAACTTACAGTCCCCTTCTGCTTGAACATCAATCCTGTAATGTTTCACAAAAGTATGCAAGGACGACCAAGTTGCCGCTCTACAGATGTCCACCGCCGGCACCAAACTACACTCCGCCCAAGAAGCAGCCTACGCCCTGGTGGAATACGCCCTCAAAACAGTTGGAACAACTTTACCCTTCAACAGATAAGCCAAAGCAATAGTTTCCTTAATCCACCTAGCTATAGATGACCTAGACGCCATCTCGCCTCGCCTCTGACCTCCAAACAGCACAAACAATCTGTCTGTTTTCGGAACGAAGCCGTTCGCTGCACATATTTCCTCAAAGCTCTCCCAACATCTAACCTATGAAGCCAACCTTCATCCTTGTCCGTGCCTGCCCTCTTGAACACCGGCAAAGACACCACCTGATTCACGTGAAAAGCCAAAACTACCTTCGGCAAGAAAGAGGGCACTGTCTGCAACACCACCTTGTTGACCTCAAAGACCAAAAACGGCTCTCTACACGACAACGCCTGCAACTCTGAAATCCTCCTCACCGAAGCGATAGCTACCAAAAACACCACCTTGAGCGTAAGGTCCTTTACTGTCGTCTTCGCTAAGGGCTCAAATGGCTCCCGCACCAGTGCCTCCAGCACAGTATTCAGATCCTAAACCGGAACCAAAACCCTGTGTGGAGGTCTCAAAAGTGCCGCTGCCCGCAAAAACCTCTTTACATCTGGATGCGACCCAAGAGCCATCCCTTGCACCTTCCCTCGAAAACAAGATATCGCTGCCAGCTGCACCCGAAGCGAAGCAGCCACTAGCTCTTTCTCAAATCCATCCTGAAAAAAAGACAACACTTACGCCACCGAGGCCGCTAAAGCTTTAATCCTCCTGCCTTCGCACCAGGACTGAAAAATCCACCAGACTCTGATGTACGGCAATGACATAGATCTCCTCCTAGACCTTAACAACGTCGTAACCACTGCCGCCGAGTACCCCTTGGCTGATAACCTTGCCCTTTCAAGAGCCAAGCCATAAGCGAGAACCGATCCACCTGAGGCATGGTCAATGGCCCCTGCTTCAGCAGATCCTTCCTGAGCGGCAGTTTCCATGGCGGCTCCACTAGAAGTCGCCTCAAGTCGGCATACCAAGGCCTCCTTGGCCAATCCGGTGCCACCAAGACTACGTGTCCCTTGTGCCATTCTATGCGCTGCAGGACTCGCCCTATCAGCACCCAAGGTGGGAATATGTATAGAAGCCGCTCCTCCAGCCACCTTTGAATCAGAGAATCCAAACCTTCTGACATCTGCTCTCTTCTTCTGCTGAAGAACCTTCCCACCTTTGCTGATGCATATGTCATCATGAGGTCCTTGGCCGGGAGTCCCCAACGCTGTACTAGCAATTCGAACACCTCCTGATGAAGCATCCATTCTCCTGGATCTACCTTGACTCGACTCAAAAAAAATCGGCTGTCGCATTGTCCACTCCCGCTACATGCGCTGCCGACAACGCTACCAGATTCGCCTCGGCCCAATCGAGCAGCTTGTCCGCTTCCTCCTCGAGAGCCATGCTGCCTGTCCCTCCTTGACGACTGATGTACGCCACTGCCATGGCGTTGTCCGAAAACACTCTGATCGCAGTCCCCTTTAGCCCCCACTGAAGGTCCTTCAGAGCTAGAGTGACTGCTCTCAGCTCTAACCTGTTGATTGACCAAGTCCTTTCCAGCTCCGTCCACTGTCCCTGAGCATAATGCCCCTCGAAGTGCGCTCCCCAGCTGAACATGCCTGCATCGGTCGTCAACGCCCTCCAATCTGGGGCCTCCAGAGGCATTCCCTTTTCCAGACAACCCGGGCGCAACCACCACTGCAGCGACTGTCTTGCTTCTGGAGGACAGACCAACCTTTTAGACAACTGATCGGACTGATGCAACCATCTCCTGAGCAGAGACCTTTGCAGCAGCCTCATGTGAGCTCTGGTCCATGGCACCACTTCTAGCGTGGCTGCCATCGTGCCCAATATTTGCAAATACTGCCACGCCGAGGGAGCTGTTCTGTCCAGGAAGGCCTGAACCAACAGCCTTAGCTTGCTGATCCTGCCCTGCGGCAGATACACTCTGCCCCTGTCCATGTCAAATCGAGCCCCCAGATATTCCAACTCCTTAACTGAGTTCAGTTTGCTCTTCGCCATATTTATTACCCTTCCTAGGGACTACAGAAACTGTACCACTCGCCTCGTAGCCTCCACGCTCTCGTCTTTCGACTTTGCCCGAATCAGCCAGTCGTCCAAGTAAGGATGAACCAACACTCCTTCCTTCCGCAACGCCGCTGCCACCACCACCATGACCTTGGTGAATGTCCTTGGCGCTGTCGCCAACCCAAATGGCAATGCTTGGAACTGAAAATGACCCATCGGCACTGCAAACCGAAGAAACCTTTGATGCTCTCTTCTGATCGGTATATGCAGATACGCTTCTGAAAGATCTAGGGACGTGAGGTACTCGCCTTGTTGAACCGCTGCTATGATGGACCATAGAGATTCCATGCAAAAGTGCGACACCTTGAGACATCTGTTTACCCTTTTTAGGTACAGAATCGGTCTCAAGGTTCCTTCCTTTTTTGGCACTACGAAATAGATGGAGTACCGACCGCAGCCGTATTCGTCCTTTGGCACTGGCATTACCACCTTTAGCTCCAATAACCTAAGGTTTCCTGTACCTCTACCCGCTTCGGCCGCGTTCTGCAGGGGGACTGAAAAAACGCGTCTCTCACTGGACGTTGAAACTCTAGTGCATACCCTTTCTGCACGATTTCCAACACCCACTGATCTGAAGTAATCTGGGCCCAAGCTGGAAAGAACTCCCTTAAGCGTCCTCCCACGGGAACCATTCCAGCCTGGACCCTCCTCGCTTCATTGCAGTTTCTTACTGCTTGGGGAGGGGGAGGCACCAAAACCTCTGCCTGCTCACCTGAATCCCCGAAACCCCGAGGCTCTGTACTGAAAATGTCCTCTCTGAAACTGACCAAATCTTGACTGACGAAAACGCTGAAACTCACGCTGCTGACTCCGAGAAGGGGTCACCGGACGCCCCTGCTTGACCTTATCCTCCGGCAATCTGCCCCCTTTTGAGTCTCCTAAATCCTTCACTAGCTTCTCTAGATCTTCCCCAAAGAGAAGCTTACCCCTAAAGGGGAGCTTTCCTAATCGAGCTTTGGACACCGCGTCCACCGCCCAATTCTGGAGCCAGAGGGATCTCCTTGCAGCCACCACCGACGCCATACTCTTTGCCAACCCTCTGATAAGGTCGTACTGACTATCTGCTAAATACGCAGCTCCGAGCCGCCTCTTCAACCGTCCCTTCTACCTGTAGTCCCTTCATCCTTTGGGCCCATCTCAAGCATGCCCTCGCCACCCAAGCTCCACAAATCGAAGCCTGCATGGAGAGAGCATTAACCTCAAACACCTGTCGTAGAAGCGTATCTAGCTTCCTATCCTGGGTATCTCTCAGCACTGCACTATCCTCTACGGGGATGGTAGTCTTCTTAGTAACCGAGGACACTGCAGCATCCACCTAAGGGGGTGTAAACAGTTCCCTTTCCAACTCTTGCAACGGATTCAACCTGTTCAACACCCGGGAACCTTTGATACTCGCCTCCGGCGTATCCCACTCTTCCTGTATCATTTCCTTAAACACCCTATGAATCGGAAACGCCCGCTGAGACTTCCGTACCACCTGTAACAATGGATCCTCCAAAAAGGCATCCACTCCCTGCTCCTCGGCCGGCATATTAAAAGCCCTCATTGTCTCTGCAATCAACGCTGAAAGCTCTTCTCTCCAGAATACCCGGACCATCCTCGCCTGGTCCTCCGGTTCTGCTAACTCGCCTTCCTCCAGATCTGGGTCCAAGTCCGAGTCCTCCAACCTCCCTGACTGCACCTCCAGTGCCACGTCCAGGGATGTCTTGTCCACTGCTAGTTTGGCTTTTTTCTCAGGAACACCCCCTCCCCCGTCTCCACCTCCAGTGGGGTCCCCTGCCTCTTGGGTCCTGGCGCTACCTCCCCTCCAGGCCCCGCAAAGTTGGCCCCAAGAGCTTGCTGTAGCAGGACCATAAACTGTTGTGAAAAAATCGCCCCCAAACCCCCCTGAATAGAAGCTTGGAACGAAAGACCATCTGGTGCCGAAGACGGACCCGGCACTGGCTCCTGAAGTAGCATGGGGGCATCAAGGGGCTCCTCTACCCCCAAGACCTCCTTTGTCACCTCTGCCTCACTATGCTCTTCCATGCCTGACCTCGATGCTTCGTGCGCACAACCACTACACACACCCGCCTCTGAAACGGACCCCCTCCGGATCCCACAGAGGAGGCAGCGAGGTTTAGAAGGCATAAATATTTGTGCACCTTAAAGTGTGTTTTTTTTTTCAATCCTTCTCACACGAAACTCTTTCACCTTAACTTGTCTTCTACCCCCGTTTCCTAAAACTAGTACCACTTAAAAACCGGCACCCGTTGCAGCCCTTCCTTCCCGCTGAAAAAACATGCGGCAGTAAAATGGCCGCCGGGACTTCTCTCTCCTTCACCTATCTACATCCGAACTGCCTACCAGCGCTTAATCCCCCATAGCAGACAGATCCACTCACCGGTGCCATGATCTAATAGCCACCAGCACTTCTTTCCCCGCTGTCCAACTTCCCCGGCCTCCTCAGGACTGACAAAGCACTTTTTACTGCTGCTCCACTGCTCAGCTCACTCTGCCTTCAACCCAGCACGAGCGGCAGCCCTCGATGGTTCCTCACCAACCGTGGGGGATCGGATACCGGAGTCCCCACTCTCGTCTCCCACACTCTGCTCTTCACCCGATAAGTATCTCAGAGAGGAGGGGAACGGGGGGCCAGCTCTCCAACTTCCAGAGGCAATTCTCCAAATCTCAAAAATTTGCCAATTTAAAGGGACCGCAGCCCCTATTTTTTTTAACATTCTCCTACCTTTACCTAATCCCTATCTAAAAATCCTTAATGATTCCTTCAGTGAGTCCCGAGCCTCAGAACTCACGCCTCCTTCCGCTGCTTGGAGACTGAAAACTGGATCAAGAAGGCTTTCCCTGCAATACTTATGCTGGTGTCATCAAAACTGTGACATGCTCAGTCTCCAAGCTGCGAGAGGACGTACACAACTTCTAAGGTTCGGGACTAGACTGGAGTGATGCTAAGGAAGCATCCTTTAGGTCTAGGGAGCATAGCCAGTCTCCCTGCTGGAGGTTTTGTAGGCAGCACCCTTCCTCGGGAAAAAGGGCTTCTTTCCCGAGCCTTTCTTTTTTTGAGAAGGGGCAGAAGTCTTTCTGGACAGCCTTGTCCTGGTGAGAGTCTCAGTCTCAATTTCTGCAGCCTTTTCAGTCATGGGCTTACCGAATAGGTTGTCACCTTGGCCCGGGACATCAACCAACTTGTCCTGCACCCATGACTCCAGGTCCGATGACTGTAGCCAGGCCTGATGGCTACCTGAGCCGAAGCCTCGAAGCCATCATAGGCTGCTCGAGAGATAAACTTCGAGCCCTCTCAGATCCCTGTCGACAAGGCCTTGAACCTCTGCAAGGGTTCCTCGGAGAGGCCAGCTGAGAACCCGGCAATCTCCTTTGCCAGGTCTCTTAGGTACATGCCCATGTACAGCATGTAAGTCTGGACACGGCAAGATACCATAGAGCCCTGGAAGCATTTTCTACCGAGGGCATTCAGGTTCTGGGCCTCCCGGCTGGGGGGCACCAAGGAGTGCATCTTCTGACTCTTCAGGTGGTGCATGGCCAATTCCACAACCATGGAATTGTGCGGTAGCTGTGCCTTTTGGAACCCAGGGCTCTTGTGGACTCGATAAATGGAATCGACCCGTTTGCTAAGAAACGACGCCAAGGCCGGTGCCTCCCACATACGGATGAGCAGCCGTTCCAGCATCAGAGGAACCGGTACAGTAAAGGCTTCCTTCGGAGGAAAATCATACTGGAGGGCATCGAGCTCCTTGGCTCGAGGCTCTTCCTCGGCGTCCGCAGGGAATGCCAAAGCCTTTGACATGTCCCTCACGAAATCTGAGAACCGGGTATCCTCCGGGGGGGGGGGGCCTTCTCCGAGGCGCAGACTCCGAGGAGTCTGAAGGGACGCACCAGGTCCGGAAGGTGTCCGGAGACTCCTCGTCCTCCGTCTCCCACGCCGACTCCTCCAAGGAGGAGTCGAGCAGCTCCGGCCGTGTGGGCCTCGGTCCCACCCGCCCCGATGCCGAGGGCACCGGCGTCGATGACCTCGGCCCCACATGGGAGGTCGAGGGGGACCTTGACCCTGGATCGATTCGAGACTTGATGGACTCGAGGATCGGCTTGGCCTCTGTGGTTGACTTAGACGTCGAGGTCCCCGTGGTCGAGGCAGATGCACCGGTCAAACCGGCGATCAGCACCCGCTGCTGTTCCATGAAGGCAGCCAAGCTGCTTTCCAAGGCCGTTAGGCTGAGTCCAAGCTCAGGAGACTCAGCAGCCCCCGACTCGATTCTCCCGGAGGAGAGTTCCACAAGGACAACAGAACTTACGTGACTTGGGGACTCCGGCTCCATGCATGGTAGTTTGGACAGCCTCTCCGACTCCGAGAGCCTGAGGCGGCAGTCAGGTCTACGCGACCTAGCTCTCAAGGACCCAGAGGCCTCCACCAACGACGCCCTCACGAGCTTCTTCTTCCTTTTGTTCTCCCGGGTGGGAGACCCCTCTCAGAGGAACCACGACGGCACTCGGGGTCAGACTCCCGAGATGTCGAGGCCTCTGACGAAGTCCAGGCCCGACCGGACACGGACTCTGAAAAAATTCTTTCACGTTGATGCTGATGGCTCCAAAGTGCCTTCGACGATATTTTGCCGCACGGGCCACAGACAGCGGGTCATAGTCGGGCCCGAGGCATCGGAGGCAGCAGTCATGTGTGTCGGTGAGAGACATAAGTTTCTTGCACCAATCACATTTTTTTAACCCGCTGGCAGCCATCGGGGGAAAAAGGGCCCCTGCAAGGTCAAAAGACCGGGCTGCCAGTGAAAATAACAAAAAAGGCGTGAACGCTAGTCACGAAGGACAAAAACTTAAAAAAGAAATTCCGGACTCAATACCAGTGTACCGAGCCCAGACGGGAAGGGGAACCAGCGTCGAATCGGATAAGAAAAAAGCGAAAATTGCAGATAAAAGATCTACTTTTCCCGGGTGACACGAACTCGGAAGGGGACCATGCATGTGCGCTGCATTCCCAAAGGCTTTCCTTGAAAGCTGGGGAAATGCTCCGCACGAGGGCTCCATCGGCGCCGATGTCATCCATATGTGAGGACTGACTTCCTGCTTGGTCCTGGAGAAACCACTTTACAGATGTCTTCCGAAGACAGCAAGACAGATTCAGCTCATGAGGAGGCATGCACTCTGGAGGAGTGGGCCCTGAACCCTTCCAGCACTTGTTTTCCACACAAGAGGTAGGCCAAACTAATAGCCTTTTTAATCTAAAGATCAAGTGAGGCCTTGGCGACTATCCATTCTCTCCACAGGTCACTGAATAAGAAAAAAAGATGATCCAATGGAGCAATTAGTAAAATCCAGTTACTTCATCAGCATCCTCCTCACGTCCAACACACGTAGCAAGGGGTCTTTCCCTAGATTGTCCTCCAAAGAGGAGCGCAGAAACACAATCTGATTATGGTAAAAGAGAGAAAGCACTTTTAGGAGAAAGGTCAGCACCGTCCTCAAGGAAACAGCTGCTGTCAAGATGACCGGAAAAGGTTCCCTACAAGACGGGGCCTGTAGTTCCGACACCTGCCTAGTGGATACACGAGCCACTAGGAAGAGCACCTTCAAGGTCAAATCCCTGAGAGAGGCCCTCCAGAGAGGTTCAAATGGGGGAAGTCTTCTGGCACCCCACAACACTCCACTGTGAAACAACTGGATGCAGAGGAGGACGGATCTGCTTCATTTCTTTGCAGAAGCAGAATGCATCAAGGAGTGCTGCCAGGGGCAACCCTTGAACTCTTCGCCCAGTAGCATGCAACAGCCGCCACCTGAATCTTGAGGGAGTTCAGTACCAAACCCTGCTTCAATCTAGCCTGTAAGAAGATCAAAGTAGTGAATACATCCACTCTCCTGACAACTAGGGCCTTAAAGGAACACCATCTCAAAGACTTTTCAGAACCTGATGTAGGCCAAAAATGTAGAGATTCTCCGGGTATTATGTATGTATGTATGTATTTATTTATTTATTTTTATTTAGACAGTTTTGTATACCACCTTATCCTTCAATCAAAGTGGTCACGACACAATTGGGGGATACATTTAACACGAGAGGATATGAGACACATACACTATGTATTATGATAATGTTGACAACCAACCCAGAATATCCTTTCTTAGCTTTCACGTCTCAAGAGTCAGGCAGTAAGTGAGAAGGGAATGGGATCCTCTATGGCAGAAGTCTCCTCTCTTCTGTGATAAGTACAGAAGAGGCCTTGCTAGAAGGCTCGGCATAACATGACCTGCATGGCCAATCCAGCATTACTACAATGACCAAGCATGGTGAGACAGAATTCTGTGCAGAACCTGGCTCACCAATAGACAAAGTGGAAGACATATAGCAGCCATTCCTGGGTCCATCCCTGGAGAAAGGTATCCAACTGCACTACTCATAGATCCTTCCTGCAACTGAAAGGTTTTTACTTTGGCATTCCTCTGGGTGACCATCCGATCAAATATTGAGAAACCCTGCTTCTGAATGATGAAGTTGAACATGAAGGACTTAGCTCCCACTCACTGGGATCCATGGTGTTCCAACTCAAGAAATCAGTTTGCACATTGTTGATTCGCACTATATTTATTTAACATTTTTTATATACCGCTTTTCAATTTTATCAAAGTGGTTTACAGTAAAACGTAACATTGGTTTACATAGAACGTTAAATTGCAACTATTTACATTTAACAATTTTGATTTTCATGCATGTTACAATGTAATCTTGCAACATTGTATAATTATTTTCAGAGACCTTGATATTTAATTAGAGCAGTAACCTGTCATTGGTATATCTGTTGGGTTGCGGTTTTGTTGTTAAGGTGTGTATTGTCTATGGTGTTGAAATATTCTGTGAATAGGTAGGTTTTTATATATTTTCTGAAGTCCGCAATATCTGAAATTGCTCTAAGGTGAGATGGGAGGGGTTCCAAAGCACTGGGGTACAGTATTCGAACACTCTGGGCCACCCACAGTGCCCCCAGATGAATTTCTGCCCAACACCAGAGTTCCACCACTTCTGTGACCACAATGGCACTTCGTGTGCCACCTTGCTAGTTGACATACACCATAGCCATAGCATTGTGAGAACATTCTGACTGCCTTGCCCTCCAGGAGGATCTGAAACTCCAGGGCCAGGTGAATCAGTCTAGCCTTCAGCCTTTTGATTAACGAGGAAGCTTCCTGAGCTGATCAGCATCCCTGAAGAAACTGCTCCTGACAGTAGGCTTCACAGCCCAACAGTCTGGCATTCATGGTGATTATCACCCAATTCGGTGCCTCCAGAAGCATCCCGTCTATCAATGGGTGAGTCTCTAGCCACTTCAATTTCCCCCTTTCTAGGAAGGGGCAGGCACTTCTTGAACAACTGGGAAGAGGGAGACCCGTGATCCAGTAGGTGTCTCTGCAGGGTGCACATGTGCATGCTAGCCCAAGGAACTAGCTCCAGGGTTGAAGCCATCAAACCCAAGAAAAGGTGGTATGCCTGGCTCTGGTAGTTGTCTGACAGCAAAACTCACTGGGCTGTGACTACAGCTTATTCAAATTGTCCAGGGTCAGAAATACCCTTCCTATGTGGGTGTCAAAATGGGTACCCAGATACTCCCAGACTTGGGAGGGAACTAGACTGCTCTTGAGATAGTTGATAACCAATCCCAACTTCTCCAATCATTCATGTACATGTGAACCCAGATCCTTTCCTTGCACAGAAAGGCTGCCACTATCACCATGACCTTCTACAAGGTATACGGGGCCCTTAGCTAATCCAAAGGCATAAAACTCAAAATGGTAGCCCAGACTTGAGAAGCAGAAGAACCTCTGATGGTGCTCCTTGATGGGAATATGGAACTACGTCTCAAAGAGGCCTAAGGAAGTTAGAAACGCTCCTTGTTGGACCAAAGCAATGACTGGCCTGAGGGTCTCCATATGGAAATAGGAAACTCTTAGCTTGGTACTGACAACTTTCAGATTCAAAATGGACCAGAAGGACCTGTCTTGCTTCAGAACCATGAAGTAAATGAAATACAGTCTTCGACCTAACTCAGCAGAGAATACATGTATGATAGCCTGCAATTGCAGAAGGTACTAAACAGTTTCCTTAATCACTCTCCTTTTTATCACAGATCAGCAAGGGGATTCTAGAAAGGCATCTTGGAAAGGTTCCACAAATCCCAGGGCATATACCTGTTCAAGTAACTCAAGGATCCAATGGTCCAATGTGGTATGTGTCCTTTCTGAACAAAACAGATGGAGATGCTCTCCAAATGCCTGCCCTCAGAAGGGACTCGCCAGATCTCATTGTGAATGCTTATCACCTCACAAAGAGGCTGGAACCCCTAATAGAAATGACTCTTCTTGGACCTTAATCCATAGAAGTAATAGGTCATACTAGAGCTCTTTCCAGCCTTAAAATCATCCCCATGCTCCCTGCTGGGTCTTATGAGAGGAACCCTTGGAACCTCTGGTTCTATCTTCTGAAAACATCTATGGGTGAGCTTCTCCAAGGTCCTTTGCAATGAGCAGCCAGACCTTAAAGGGAAGCTTGCTCAGCCATAATTTGGATGCTGCATTTGCAGACCAATTCTGGAGCCAGAGCTATATTTGGCCCACCACAGCTGTAGCCATAGACTTAGAAGAGATTTTGATCAAGCCATAAGGTCATCCATCACAAATGAAACCCGTAACTTCACTCTTGCCATCTCCAGGTTGTCTGGCAATTGCTAAATCCAATGCAAGGGTTCACAGGCCATCATGCCTGCTAAAAATGCTGTCTGAGTCCCCAAGCTTGGAACCATGAAAGCATTCTTGAGAAGGGGAGGGCTTTTACCCTCTTATCTTGGGTCTCCCTTCATAGTGGCACCACCTTCCTCTGAGATGGTGGTGCACTTCATAACTGTCATGACCAGGGCATTCATTTTAGGACCCCCGACAGCCATTTCATCTCTCCTTGGGTAGAGGATACAGTCACACCAGGATCTTAGTATCTCTCAGCCCCAGCTCTGGTGTCTCTCACTAAGAGACCCCAAGCTTCCACAATGGTTTAGGAAGGGGAAAAGAAATCCAAAGGACATCTCAGACTCTCCAAGATTGGGTCCATTTATGAGACCTCACCAGGAGGGGGCTCCACAATGCATAGAGCAGTCATGGCAGCCAGAATCAGATGGTAAGGTCCTCCTGGTGATAAAAAAATAAAATCATCCCTGATGGATCCTTTCCCTCCACCAGAGAAAGCTCCTCTTCCTCTGTTGACTGTTTCATTGGAGAAGAGATTCCTCCTCTTCTCCCCATCCACCTTGAGAGCAGACAAAGCTGGATTCTTGGGGGAATAGACAGAAGAATGTGAAGGAAAGGGATGGTTAAGCCCCTTGCTGCCCAAGGAGGAGATATTGTAGGACACCAGGTCCCTTGTATGAAAAGGCAGGGGGCCCTGAATCACCACAAGGGGGTTGCCACATAGCCACCAGAGACTAAAAACAGTCCATGAGCTTTTTCAGAAACTGCTACTCAAATCCAGTTGAAAATGGTCCCCGGGGCCTCAGAGGACCTTCAGGGGCCTGTGGGCTTCAAAACAGAGGTCCCCTTACCATGTTCCCCTTCAGCCAAGACTTTACAACCATCCAAGATGGCTACCATCAGCTTCAGGTCCTTGACCCCCCCCCCCATGGGAAGTCCCAAAATTGCCAAACAAAATGTACCCTGAGATACCTCTATCAGTTTTGGGGCAAAAAGAGCCAGCTGTGGAGCTCACCCAATGGGAGTTGCAAGCAGCACACCTCCATTCACCTAGCATTAAGACTGAGCTTAGCAGTGATCAAAATAAAAGAACAAAAAAAACCCCATTTAAAAACATAAAAGGAATCTCTTCTCCTGTCAGGCAGCTGGAGAAATCTGAAAAGGGCCTCTCCAACTGCCCACACCGGCCTGAGGGAAGCATGGCTGTCTGAGATGATTTTTTTTTTAAGCTGCTTTATTAAAACAGCAAAGACAGAGCATCAATTCAAGGAATAGAAGAAAAGAAACAAACTAAATCATATATTGCAGAAGTAGGACAGAGAGTGGGTGGGGAGCCTGGACGTGGACTCTGAGACCGCAGAGGCCCCATGGGGTCCTCCGGACCACAGGGTGTGATGGGGTCTATAGAATGTTACCAGACTCTTTCCAAAGGGAGTATCAAAATCCCCTGAAAGAGAGTCTGCAGCCTGGAGTTCAGAACTGGGAGGGCATGGCTCACAGGGAGAGGTTAAGAACCCAACAGGCTGCAGGAGGGAGAGAGGCCCATGGAGCCAGAAGTCCTTCCAAGGAAAGCTATACAAAGGAGTTATAAGGTAGGGATTTTAACTGGGGCTAGAAGAAGGGCCAGGAGAACCAGCTTGTGGAGATTTAACAAGCTGGGAGAAAAGTACAACTGATTTTGTTTTCCCTGAACTACTGTCTGTTCTGAGTTTTGCTTTGTTGAGGTTTAATGAGCTGGGACAGAATAAAAACTGCTTTCTTTTCCCTGAACTGCTGTCCAGCCTATGTTTTAAAGAAAACCCCTTCCTACCACATACCACACTACCATACAGGGATTAATGCAGGCTCTGAGCAATAGTTGGACCAAAGTCTCAACTTACACTGGCCACAAAACTGTGATCTAGGCTGAGAAGATGGGCCTTTCTGCACTGCTGCCCCAGTCCACGCGCCTTGCCATCTGCTAGAATCTGACACTATTGCCAATTATCAGTGCTGCACCAGTTATATAGTCAATATCACTGAAAATTTATTTTTTTATTTAAGAATATTTATAACCTGCCTTTTCACTTAAAGATCAAAATGGGAAACAACATACATCAATATTAGAACCAGATAAAAACATATCCACATACAATCTTACAATACATATACATAAAAAATATACATAGTCCATAACTCATGAAAGTCAAACCATTCAAAATCTTACTCCTTGTAATGTCTTAGCCCAAACTTGCACAAACAACCATGTTTTTAGTTGCTTCCTAAAGGCTAGAATGTCAGACAATTCTCATGCAGGACTACAAAAGGGGACTGTTACTTCTAGAGAGAGATCTGCAATTGTGAGTATATACTTCTGGGAATTTTCTGTAAGGAATTCTTTGTATTAAAGCTAATTAATCTGTGAACCCACTATTTTTTGTTAAATCAGTCAGGACCTAGTAGCAGCAGTTTAAGTTTAAATTTAAAACACAGAAGACAACTTTCTGGTTACATATCATACCCAGCAGAGAGCTTGTAGTTTAAATTTAAATATAGCTTATCTCAGCAGCACAGGACAGGGTACAGTGTAGCAGCCCTCTTTTAATAAGTGTTATTTGCCTCCCTCCCTCCCCACACCCACCCACCCCTGGGATAATCGTAGCTTTATAGGTACTTACATATCTTAAAAGACAGGGGGTGCTCTCAGGTGCAGCTCGCTACCCAAAACAGTCATACACTAAGGACCTGAGATTAATTAAGCTTCAGGTGAACAAGGTATATTAAACATATTAGGTACAGTTTTATTAGTATAAATATCCATAGCAACCCTTACGAAGTAAAGAACTTAAAGATCGAAACAAAAACTTAAAACTAAAGATGCAGACAGCAGTACAGCAGTGAGATGGGGGCTTTCCAGTCTTTTGCATTGAGTGTCACATGTATGATTTTCTCCCAGTTGGTGAGAGGTCTTATGTGTGCACTAGGTGCAAGGAGCTCTTTGCTCTCAGGGAACAAGTCCGTTCTCTAGAGGCTAGAGTAGCAGACTTGGAAAACATAAGAAAGACAGAGAGGTACATAGACGAGACCTACAGGGATATAGTCCTGAAGTCCCACCTCCAGTCTGGCAGCATCCCTGTTGCCATGGAGGAGAGAGGTCACGTGACAGGAGAGCATCACCCTGGTGTGGCAGGAAGTGATCCTGTAACTAGGACCTGTCCTCTAGGTGATGTAAAACCCTCTCGCACTGAGGAAGTTTCTCCAGGGCCATGTGCCCATGAGGGAAGGGTTAGGACAGCCGTTATAGTTGGTGATTCGATCATTAGGCATGTAGATAGCTGGGTGGCTGGTGGACGTGAGGATCACCTGGTAACATGCCTGCCTGGTGCAAAGGTAGCGGACCTCACACGCCACCTAGATAAGGTCTTAGATAGTGCTGGGGAGGAGTCTGCTGTCTTGGTACATGTCGGTAACAATGACATAGGAAAATGTGGTAGGGAGGCTCTGGAGGCTAAATTTAGGCTTTTAGGTAGGAAGTTGAAATCTAGAATATCCAGGGTAGCGTTCTCCGAAATGCTTCCCGTTCCACGTACAGGACCCAAAAGGCAGGCAGAGCTCCGGAGTCTCAATGCGTGGATGAGACAATGGTGCAGAGATGAGGGTTTTGGATTTGTTAGGAACTGGGGAACATTCTGTAGAAAGGAGAGGCTCTTCTGAAGGGATGGGCTTCACCTTAACCGGGATGGAACCAGGCTGCTAGCATTAACCTTTAAAAAGGAGATAGAGCAGCATTTAAACTAGATAATAGGGGAAAGCCGACAGTCGCCCAAGAGCAGATGGTTCGGAAGAATGTATCCTTGAAGGATACTACCAAAAGCAGAGAGGTTCCAAAAAAGAGTAAAGTAGCCCAAATGTCCTCGAGTATGGAGCAGACAAAGCTTAAAGATCCCAAATTACCCATGTCTACCAATAGCCAAACTAATATGAATAAAATACAGTCTCTAAAATGCTTGTATGCAAATGGTAGAAGTCTAAAAAATAAGATGGGAGAGTTAGAATATATAGCACTATATGAGAGGTTAGATATGATTGGAATCTCAGAGACATGGTGGAAGGAGGACAACCACTGGGACACAGTGATACGTGGATACAAACTATATTGTAATGATAGAGCTGATCAAATTGGAGGAGGGGATGCGCTCTTTGTTAGAGAGGGCATTGAGTCAGAAAGGATTAAAGTTTTGCAGGAAACAAAATTTGCTGTAGAATCTCTATGGACTGAAATTCCATGTAAAAAGGGGAAGGCGATGGCAGTGGGGGTGTACTATCGACCGCCTGGCCAGAATAAACAAATGGATGATGAAATGCTCAAAGAAATCAAGGAAGCTAACAAAAGTTATAGCGCAGTAATAATAATGCGTGATTTGAATTACCCCGGTATCGACTGGGTCAGTGTCACGGCAGGACATGCTAGGGAGATAAAGTTCCTAGATGACATAAATGACTGCTTCTTGGAGCAGCTGGTTCATGAACCGACCAGAGGGGAAGCCATATTAGACCTAGTCCTTAGTGGAACACCAGATCTAGTGCAAGAGATAAGGGTGTTGGGGCCACTTGGCAATAGTGATCATAGTATGATCACCTTTGATTTAATTAGTGGAGGAGGGATAGTAAGGAAATCCACAGTACTACCTTTTAACTTTCGAAAGGGAGACTATGATAAAATGAGGAAAATAGTTAAGAAAAAACTAAAAGGAGCAGCTGCAAAGGTTAAAGGCTTACATCAAGCTTGGGCGTTGTTGAAAACTACTATCTTGGAAGCCCAGACCAGCTGTATTCCACGCTTTAAGAAAAGTGGAAGGAAGTCCAAAAAACTGCCAGCATGGTTTAAAGGGGAGGTCAGAGAGGCTGTTGTTGCCAAAAAAGCATCTTTCAGGAAATGGAAAAAAGAGCCAAACGACAAAACCTGGAAACAGCACAAGCACTGGCAAGTCAAATGCAAGGCATTGATAAAGCAGGCAAAGGGAGAATTTGAGAAAAAGCTTCCTGAGGAAGCAAAAACGCGAAATAAAGATTTTTTCAAGTACATTCATAGCAAAAAACCTGTGAGAGAGTCAGTTGGTCCATTAGATGATAGAGGAGTTAAAGGGGCACTAAGAGGCGACAAGGCGATAGCGGAGAGACTGAATGAATTCTTTGCATCGGTCTTTACTGAGGAAGATGTAGCGATGTTACCCATGACTGAAGTGGTATTTAAAGGTGCGGAAGAATTGAAGGAAATATCGATACATCGGGAAGATGTATTACAACTATTAGATAAACTGAAGAGTAGCAAATCACCTGGGCCGGATGGTATACATACAAGGGTGTTGAAAGAACTGAAATATGAGATTGCAGACATGCTATTAGTAATCTGTGAATTTTCATTAAAATCATCTGTAATACCTGAAGATTGGAGGATCGCCAATGTAACGCCAATTTTTAAAAAGGGTTCCAGGGGTGATCCGGGAAACTACAGACCAGTGAGCCTCACGTCAGTACCAGGAAAAATGGTAGAAACCATCATAAAGAATAAAATTACTCAGCATGTAGATAGTCATGGCCTAGTGGGAGACAGCCAACATGGTTTTAGACAAGGAAGATCTTGTCTTACTAATCTATTATGCTTTTTTGAAAGTGTGAATAAACAGGTGGACAAAGGTGAGTCGGTTGATATAGTGTATCTGGACTTTCAGAAAGCCTTTGACAAGGTCCCTCATCAGAGACTTTTGGCAAAACTAAAGAGTCATGGGATAGGAGGCAGTGTACTACTGCAACTCAAGAACTGGTTAAAAGATAGAAAGCAGAGGGTTGGGCTAAATGGCCAATTTTCCCAATGGAGAAAAGTGAATAGTGGTGTACCCCAGGGATCTGTGATGGGTCCGCTGCTTTTTGACATATTCATAAATGACCTGGAAAGTGGAATAACGAGTGAGGTTATCAAATTTGCAGATGACACAAAACTATTTAAAGATGCTAAAACCAAGAGGATTGTGGAAAATTGCAAGAGGATCTTGATCAATTGGAAGACTGGGCATCAAAATGGCAGATGAAATTTAATGTGGACAAGTGCAAAGTTATGCACCTAGGGAAGAACAACCCAAATTATGGTTACACAATGCAAGGTTCCACATTAGGAACCACCACCCAGGAAAAAGATTTAGGCGTCATTGTGGATAGCATGTTAAAACCCTCGGCCCAGTGTGCAGCAGGAGCCAAGAGAGCACATAGAATGCTAGGTATCATAAGGAAAGGAATGGAAAATAAAACAAAAGATATTATAATGCCTCCATATCATTCCATGGTGAGACCGCACCTTGAATATTGTGTGCAATTCTCGTCGCCGTATCTTAAAAAGGATATAGCATTATTAGAAAAGGTTAACAGAAGAGCCACCAAAATGGTAAAGGGGATGGAAGGATACTCCCTTGAAGAAAGGCAAAAAAGGTTAGGGCTCTTTAACCTAGAAAAGAGACAGTTGAGGGGAGATATGATAGAAGTCTATAAATTAATAAACGGAGTGGAACGGGTAAACGTAGATCAATTGTTTATGTTATCAGAAAGAGTAGTTACTCACCTGTAACAGGTGTTCTCCAGGAGCAGCAGGAATCACTCCTCACATATGGGTGTCATCGGCGCCGATGAAGCTCCAGCAGAGCATTTCCCCAGCTTTCTATGAAAGCCTTTGGGAATGCAGGCACGCATGCGCGGTTCCCTTCCCGCCTAAAGGTGCCATTTTACCTCAGTGAAATGACATAGCTAAGAATAGTACACAAAAATATAAAAATAAACTATGTACAACTGCAACTCCAAGGGAAGGAGGGAGGGCTGTGAGGACTGATTCCTGCTGCTCCTGGAGAACACCTGTTACAGGTGAGTAACTACTCTTTCTCCAGGACCAAGCAGGAAGTCAGTCCTCACATACGGGTGACTCCCTAGCTCTGGGCTACCGAGGAACCCAGGCTGAACAAGAGAACTCCCTCTAGTCTCAGCAGCAAAAAAAGGCTTTTCAAGGACACAACCTCCACCGGTAGCCCAACAGAGGGCAGGAGGGCAGGAGTTGCCTAAAGCTCAAAGAGATTCCGGAGTACTGCTTGGCCAAAAGCACTGTCCCTACGGGACTCCCTCTCCAGGAAGTAATGGGCCGCAAAAGTCTGGCTTGAAGACCAAGTTTCAGCCCTGCAGATGTCTACCAAGGGCACAGAGCGGAGAAGAGCCACTGAGGCAGCCATTGCCCTGACACGATGGGCCGTGACCCTACCCTGCAAAGGAAGGTCAGCCGCCTTGTAAGCCCAGGCGATACAGTCAGCCACCCAGATGGACAAGGTACGCTTGGACACAGCCAACCCCAACTTATTGGGGTCAAAGGATACGAAGAGCTTAGTAGCCCTTCTATGCCCCTGCGTACGGTCAAGGTAATAGGATAAGGCCCTCCTACAGTCCAGGGTATGCAGGACTGCTTCAGCCTGGCTTGCATGAGGCCTAGGGAAGAATGTTGGAAGAACCACCATCTGATTGAGGTGGAAAGAGGAGACAAACTTTGGGAGGAACTTTGGATGAGTCCTGAGGACTACCCTGTTCCTATAAATCCTGGTGTAAGGCCTGTCACAGACCAGGGCCTGAAGCTCACTTACTCGCCTCGCCGAGGTAAGGGCTATTAGGAAGAGTGTCTTCCAGGAGAGGAAGCGTAGTGGACAAGTAGCCATCGGCTCAAAAGGTGGACAAGTCAGTTGCTGCAAGACCACATTCATCTCCCACTCAGGGGCAGGAGGACGGATGGGAGGCTTTAGCAAAAGCAAGCCCCTGAGAAAGCGGGACACCAAGGGGTGACCAGATAGAGATTGCCCCTCTACCAGTGAGTGGTGAGCTGCTAGAGCTGAGAGGTGGACCCGAACAGAATTGGACTTAAGTCCCTGATTGGATAAGAGCAGTAAGTACTGAAGAACTACTGGCACAGTACAGGAGAAAGGATCCTCTGTATGTAGGTGACACCACACAGAAAACCTCTTCCACTTGAGAGCATAGGTTTTCCTAGTGGACTGTTTCCTAGAGGCTAGGACAACCTCCTCAACTTCCTGAGGTAGGCCCCAGGGAGCCAAAACTACCCTTGCAGCCTCCAGGCCATCAAATTGAGAGATTTGAGATTGGGGTGCAGAACGGAACCCTGGTCCTGTGTGAGAAGGTCGGGTTGCAACCCCAGAGGCAGTGGAGGATCTACCGCCAGTTGAAGCAGAAGAGGAAACCAAGGCTGTCTCGGCCACCTGGGAGCTACCAGCAGGACCGAGGCCTTGTCCTGGAGAATCTTGAATAGGGTTCGGGCCACCAAGGGCGTGGGAGGAAACGCATAGAGGAGGCCCTGAGACCAAGATATCAGAAAAGCATCCGCTGCTATCCGCAGAGGATGTGGTTGCCTGGAGCAGAACTTTGGCAGTTGCTTGTTCATGGGGCTGGCAAAGAGATCCATCAAAGGGAGACTCCATTTCAGGAAGATCTACTGAACTACTGAAGGATGCAGCTGTCACTCATGGGGCTGCAGTATCCTGCTTAACCTGTCTGTCAGGTAGTTGTCCTGGCCTGGAAGGTACACAGCCCTGAGGAGTATGTTGTGCTTGAGGGCAAAAGAACAAAGTTCCTGAGCTTCCCGACAAAGGATCCTGGACCCAGTTCCGCCCTGTTTGTTCACATAAAACATGGCAACTTGGTTGTCTGTCTGAATCAGGATGGACTGTTGAGCCAGGGTAGGAGTGAAAGCTTTGAGTGTTAATCGAATAGCTCTGAGTTTGAGGAGATTGATCTGCTGTGCAGCTTCCCAGGGAGACCAGAGGCCCTGGGTGCACTTGCCCAGACAATGCGCTCCCCAGCCTTGCAGGGAGGCATCTGTTGTTAGCATCACTGTGTAACCTGGAATCTGAAAGGGCACCCCTTTCAGCAGATTGGGTGGGTGTAGCCACCAGTTGAGGGAGTGCAGAAATGGTCTGGACACCCTTATCCTGTCTCTGAGGCTTCCTGTGGCCTGTGACCACTGAGACTGAAGGCACCACTGTGCAGGTCTCATATGGAGCCTGGCATTGGGGGTCACATGTACTGTCGAACCCATGTGGCCTAGAAGCCGCAGGCAGAGTCTGGCAGAGACCAGGGACCTGCTGAGAAACTGACTTGCCAAGGCCATTAACCTTCAGGCTCTGTTTTCTGGCAAGAATGCCTTTGCCAGGAGAGAGTCCAACCTTGTCCCTATGAACTCCAAGTTCTGGGAAGGGAGCAAAGTGGACGTTGCGAAGTTTATGACAAACCCCAGGTGTTGTAGAAGAGCAATGGTCCTGAGGGTGGCTTGATTGGCCTCCTGACCTGTCTGACCCCTGATGAGCCAGTCATCCAGATAGGGGAAGACAAAGATGCCCTGATTTCTCAGGTAGGCCGCCACCACTGCTAAGCACTTTGTAAAGACTCTGGGGGCGGAGGTGAGGCCGAAAGGCAGCACTCTGTACTGATAATGGTTTCCTCCCACGATGAACCTTAGGTACTTTCTGTGGTCTGGATGAATGAGGATGTGAGTGTACGCATCCTTTAGATCTAAGGAGCATAGCCAATCTCCCTGCTGGAGGTAGGGCAGAAGGGTTCCAAGAGTAAGCATCTTGAACTTTTCTTTCACTAGGAACTTGTTGAGGTTCCTGAGGTCCAGAATGAGACGAAGGCCACCGGTGCCTTTGGGCACCAGGAAATACCTGGAGTAGAATCTGTGACCTTGCAAGTGGGGAGGCACAGGCTCCACCGCCCTGTCCACCAACAGACCCTGAAGCTCCTGACGGAGAAGGTCTGTGTGCAGAGGAGGCTTTGGAGGCTCCCCTGGAAAATATGGGGGTGGCAGTTGGTGGAAATGGAGGGCATATCCCTTGAGGATTATCTCCAGCACCCAACTGTCCCCGGTGATAAGGAGCCACTGGTGGGCAAAGAGGGCGAGACGACCTCCTGTGCAGGGCTGGGAGAGCAGTGGAGGAGAGGCTATGCTCAAGGAGTCAAAAGCCCCCACCCTGCTGAGTGGTAGCAGGGGCCTGAGGCTTGGGGGTCCTCTGCCTACGGGGCCCATTACCCTGGCCCTTGGCTTGCTGACCCTGGGGGGCAACTTGGGCAGCTTGATATTGTGGGTACTGTTTGTAGGCAGTGCCCTTCCTCGGGTAAAAGGGCTTTTTACCCGAGCCCTTGTTTTTATGAGAAGGGGCAGAGGTCTTCCTCGACAGCCTTGTCCGGGTGAGGTGCTCGGTCTCGAGCTGAGCGGCCTTCTCGGTCATGGGCTTGCCAAAAAGGTTTTCACCTCGGCAAGGGACATCAAACAACTTGTCCTGAACCCATGGCTCAAGGTCCGATGACTGCAGCCATGCCTGGCGTCGAGCCGCGATGCCGGCTGCCGCAACTCGGGCCTGTAGGGCTGGTACCCCTGCAATTCTACATGCAAATCTCCGGCCTGCTCAGCAACTCAGGCCTGAACCAACCTGCACAGACAAAATGGGTTCTTCACTTCACTTTTGCTGTGTTCAGCTACAAACGACCTCCAAGCAACTGCTGGCGCAGCGTTTCTAAGCATACATACAGAAGCTATTATCCGTGGCTGGCCTTGGACACTTGTATATGCCCAGAAGTTACATACTGTTGCTTCTGTCTGATTTCTTACCATGGCTCCTTTGTTTGCAAGAAGCTGCTCATCATCTACCTCCTGATTCGCTGAGAACACCTCAGACTGCCTGGTGCCAACCAATCATCGGACCTATGACGGAGGATTCTTACACAGAATAATGCAATCTGCACTGAAACTTTAGTAGAGAGAGTTGAGGGCTTTTCCCACCTGTTCATACAGACTTCTGCACCGGTTCCTCTCTGCTGTGCACTGCGTACCTGATTCCTGCGACCTGACCCTTCCGCAAGACGGCCACTAAGTGTGGGCTAGGCCGTCCTCCACAGGTCTGAGATAAGACTTTCACAGATACCTCCAGTTCGGACTTACTGCGGCTCGCCTGACGAGGCTCGAGCCCACATTAGCTAGGAGCTGCCTCCTTGGACTGCATTGTTCCTGAGAGCCCGACGGAACTAAGGTACTGACTTATCTCTCCTCCTCCGGATGGGCAAGGGGTTAGCAATATATTTCTTACTTTTCCTCAGTGCAGAGCGAATCAGTGACGTCTGGTTACTAATCAGTGATTTATTACGTTGTCCAAGTGTACATCTGTACTATAACAAATTTCTACCTCATGTTTCTAATTAGCTACATGTGTGTGTGTATATTTTTCTACCTGGTTGCCTATAATAAAGTCTAATATATATCTGCAGACCAGACTTCTTTCCTGGCTCATTGCCAGAATAACTCACCGAACTTTGGGCTGTGTATTAGTAGCTATTTCCACTGGACAACAAAGAGTCTAACTTATTTTTGTGCTACTAATATACCCTACAGGCCGAAGCCTCGAAGCCATCATAGGCGGCGCGGGACATGAACTTCGAGCAGTCCCGAATCCCCGAGGACAAGGACTTAAATCTCTGCATGGGTTCCCCGGAGAGACCAGCAGAGAATCCGGCCAACTCCTTGGCCAGATCCTGCAAGTACATGCCCATGTACAGCTGGTAAGACTGGACACGGCAAGCAAGCATCGAGCCCTGAAAACACTTTCTACCGACGCCATCTAGGTTTCGGGCCTCCCTGCCAGGAGGCACCACGGAGTGCATCTTCTGACTCTTCAGACGATGCATGGCCGATTCCACAACCATGGAATGGTGTGGTAGCTGTGCCTTCTGAAAACCAGGGCTCTTACGGAGCCGATAGATCGAATCGACTCGCTTGCTAAGAACCGGCGCCGAGGCCGGTGCCTCCCACATACGGAAGAGGAGCCGTTCCAGCATTGGAGTAACGGGAACAGTAAAGGCCTCCTTCAGCTCGAGGCTCTTCCTTGGGATCCGCCGGAATAGCCAAGGCAGTGGCCATATCCCAGACGAACTCCGAGAACCGGGTGTCCTCCGGGGGGGGACCTACTCCAGGGCTCAGACTGCGGTGAGTCCGAAGGGACGCACCGAGTCTTAAAGGTGTCAGGAGACTCCTCGTCCTCCGTCTCCCAAGCCGACTCATCCGAGGAAGAGTCGGGGTCCGACCCCGCGGGGCCCTGGAGCACCCGCCCCGACGCTGGAAGCACCAGCGTCGACGCCCTCGGTCCCGAATGGGAGGTCGAGGGGGACCGCGACCGAGGTCGACTCCGAGCCACGATGGACTCGAGTATCGGCTCGGTCTCCGGGGTCGACTTCGACGTCGATATCCCGGTGATTGGGGCAGATGTGCCAGACAGGTTGGCCATCAGTGTCCGCTGCTGCTCCAAGAAGGCAGACATTCTGCTCTCCAAGGCTGTCATCCTGAGACTTAGCTCGGGAGACGCAGCAGCCACCGACTCGGGCCCCAGCAGCGCCGGGCCCGATGTCGGCTCCCTGGGAGGAGAGTCCACGAGGACTACGGGACTTACGTGTCCAGCAGACTCCGGCTCCACACGAGGAACTTTGGCAGGCTTCTCCGGTTCCACAGGCCCGGGGCGACGGTCGGGGGTCTTAGACCTGGCCCTCGAGGAGCCAGGGACCTCTTCCGACGACGCCCTCGCGAGCCGTTTCTTTCTCTTGCGTTCCCGGTCGGGGGACCCCCTGTCCGAGGAGCTTCGACGGCGCTCGGGATCGGAATCCAGAGATGTCGAGGCCTCAGACGAGGTCCGGGTCCGGCCAGAGGCTGAATCCGAGAAAAGCCTTTCCTTTTGCTGCTGGCGACTTCGTAGTGCCTTGGAAGACATTTTCCCACAGGCCCCACATGACTTAGGATCGTGGTCGGGGCCCAGGCACCGAAGGCAGCAGTCGTGTGTGTCGGTGAGAGACATTAGTTTCTTACACCGATCACACTTCTTAAAACCACTGGAAGCCATCGGGGAAAAAAGAGTCCCCGCGAGGTCAAAAGACTGGCCTTCCAGGGAAAAAGAGAAAAAAGGGTGCGAACGCCAGCCACGAAGGGAAAAAACCAAAAAAGAGGAATCGGGCTCGATACCGGTGTACCGAACCCGGTGGGAGGGGAACCGGCGTCGAACCGGTAGAAAAAGAGCAAAAAATCGCTGAAAAATCTAATTTCAACCGGGAAAACTGGACACACGTCCGGTGGGCTTCACGGAAAAAAAGAGACTGAGGTAAGATGGCACCTTTAGGCGGGAAGAGAACCGCGCATGCGTGCCTGCATTCCCAAAGGCTTTCATAGAAAGCTGGGGAAAAGCTCCGCTGGGGGCTTCATCGGCACCGATGACACCCATATGTGAGGACTGACTTCCTGCTTGGTCCTGGAGAATATAGAAAGACTAGGGTAAATGCAACGAAGCTACAGGGTAAACTATTTAAAACTAATAAAAGAAAATATTTTTTCACTCAATGTGTAATCAAACTCTGGAATTTGTTACCGGAGGATGTAGTAAAGGCTGTTAGTGTAGCTGGGTTTAAAAAAGGTTTGGACAAGTTCCTGGAGGAAAGGTCCATAAACCATTATTAAGAAGGGACCCAGGATATCAATGCTTGACCCAATACAAGCATTGCGGAACCTGTGTCTTTTGGGGAAACTGCTAGGTACGTATGACCTAGAATGGCCACTGTTGGAAACAGGATACTGGGCTTGATGGACCTTGGTCTGACCCAGTATGGCATATCTTATGTTCTTATAATCCATTTGGCAATTACTCTGGTCTGCCTCCATCTGCTGGCTCGAAGCATACACCACTTGCCTGAACTGGTCTAGCAGGATAAGAAAGACATGCTTTCTTTCTAATTATTTGCTTTTAAAGACTACACAGGTACACTACCAAAAAACTGCCTCCAGTTTTGCAACTGATTCCTATAGATTTTGGGGTGCTGAATCCAGGAAAAATAGCCAACATGTTCCATCACGTCACGTTTTCTTGCAAAATTAGATTACTTACCCATATAAGGAATGTTCACATAATTTCTTTTTAGCCGACTGCAGTTTATTTTCTTGGCCCAAAATAGAGGTTGTAATGGTTAACTAACTAGAAACACTCCCTCATGATATTTTAGAGTGTTTTGTATTCATTTTATACATTAACAGGACAATTGGGAGGCGGGGGGCTAAATCCAGTACTCGCGCTGGCGCATGTTCTTTCCTGTTCGCCTCGCCTCGTTCGCGCGCTCAAACACGGTGGTTGCGACATGAACGTTCCCGTCAAATTTCAGTTTCTTGCAAGTTCATTATTACCTTTTGTTTGCTCAGTCGTAATCCAGCTTTATTCCGAAGTGGTTCACTACAGTTGTAGTTTGCAGTGCTGTGTATTTGTGATGGCTCACAGAGCCAGAGGTTGCGTCAACTCTCCGGACAGTTTTTGTTTTATTTGTGGGGAATATACCGTGAAAAAGCGGCAGAGGAACATTTCTGCATTTATTAAAAAAGTATATTTCGCCTATTTCGGTTTGAAGTTAGGCGATCAAGACAAACCGTGGGCTCCTCACAAAGTGTGCAAGACATGTGAGGAAGATCTACGCTTATGGATGAAAGGTAAAAAACAAGCATTTCGTTTCGGAATACCTATGATGTGGCATGAACAAAGAGACCACAGCAGTGACTGCTATTTTTGCTCTTGCATTGTGAAGGGATACATCTTAAAAAATAAGAACGTAATAAGTTACCCCAACCTTCCCTCAGCAATTAGGCCTATGCCTCATAGCAACGAAGTACCTGTGTCTGAACCACCAAAATCTTTGGATCATATTTGTGTGGACGGTTCTGATCATGATGAGACTCATCAGATGGCTTTTCCCGATGAGTCCAGTACTTCCGAGTTTGAAACTGAACCAGATCCGAAACCTGAACTTTTCTCTCAAGCTGAATTGAATGATTTAGTCCGGGATTTAGGACTCCCAAAAGATGCTGCCCAACTGCTAGGTTCTCGGCTTAAACAGAAAAATCTATTGTCACCAGGAACAACTTTTTATTGGTACCGCAACCGCGAGACACAATTTTGAAGTATTTCAGCAAAGAGGAAGATTTGGTATTTTGCAACGATATATACGGAGTGATGGAAAAGTTTAAACTCAAGTATGATCCTGCTGAATGGCGGCTGTTCATTGATTCGTCAAAAGACAGCATAAAAGGTGTTCTTCTTCATAATGGCAACACATTCGCTTCAGTTCCTATTGCTCACTCTGTTATTCTCCAAGAAAAATATGAGAATTTGGCCCTGATTCTTCAGAAGATTCGTTATGATGAGCATAAGTGGATGATTTGTGGAGACTTTAAAATTCTATCCATGCTATTAGGGCAGCAATCCGGTTTCACCAAATATCCCTGCTTCCTTTGCTTGTGGGATAGCCGGGCCCGCGACCTACACTGGGGGAAAAAAGACTGGCCAATTCGGGAGTATTTGAGACCTGGTGAGAAAAATGTTCTTCATGAGAGCTTGGTACCTCATGATAAAATTCTATTACCACCTCTCCACATTAAGTTGGGTCTCATTAAGCAATTCATCAAGTCCCTTCCAAAAGATGGTGAGTGCTTTCGGTACCTTTGCTCAAAGTTCCCCCGACTTTCTGAAGCAAAGCTAAAGGAAGGAGTGTTTGTTGGCCCTGATATAAGGAAACTCATTTCAGATGGAGCATTCGCTGAAACTATGTCTGAGAAGGAAAAAGAAGTCTGGGATTCCTTCAAGGATGTTGTTCTCAAATTCTTGGGGAACAGGCGGGATGAGAACTATAAGGTTATTGTTGCCAGGATGCTCAATGCCTTCAAAGAACAAGGCTGTAACATGAGCCTGAAAGTCCATTTCTTGCACTCCCATGTGCACTACTTTCCTGAAAACTTGGGGGCGTACAGTGAAGAACAAGGTGAAAGGTTTCACCAGGACATCAAGGACGCAGAGAGAAGGTACCAAGGAAGATGGAACACCACTATGATGGCTGATTTCTGCTGGTTGCTGCTGCGGGAAACCCCAGATGAAAAATACGCCAAGCAGCGCACCAAGAGAAGCATTCGGGGGAAGAAGAAACGGGCCCACCAGGAGATTGATTGACCCAAGAATGACTTTAAAATCTAAACTGTGTTGACAAATATCGTGTTTTTACTAAACTTTGAAATAAAAATTTGCTAGTTATTACCACAGTGTCGGATCTCATTTATTAGAATTTTATTTTCACACCATCGGGTGTTTGTCTTCATGTATTGCAATGGTGCGGTTTGCGTTTTCTATTCTTACATACATACCTGTACAATATTTTTTTGCACATTTCTTTGCTTTGCTTTGTGTCTAACCTCGCTCTTATATGCTCAATGTTTGTGCACATGTATGTGGCTGTTTTAAGTGCAGACAATTTTGCTACCATCACAGTGTGTTTTGTTGACATTACTCTATTCTTATGTGCTGCCTTGTTACAATTTTCTTTATTCTTATTTGAATAACTACTAAACAATTAGTATAAAGAATTCATCCAAGAAACTTTTATCTCGATCGCACTCAATCTGAAACGTTCACCTCAAACTGTTATCCCAATGTAGCAAAAAATCTGTACGTGATGGAGCAAATTGGTTACCAGATTTGGATTCAGCGCACCAAAAAACATAAAAATCAATCGAAACATTAGAGGCAGTTTAAAAAAAAAATTTTTTAGTGTACCTGTGAGCTATTAAACAAGTCAATACAAATCCAAAACATAGCCAATAGGAATTATTATGGCAGTATCTTCAGTTTAAACCTCCACAGCTAATATGCTTGGTTCAAGTTATCTACGAAGTAGTCAAGGCCTAAAACAACATTTAGCAGAAGATGACATGCTTGACAGTATATGTGAGACAAGGCCTTCAACTCAAACAAGATGGTATTTTTCCAGCTGAGATTTATATATGGGAGACAGGAGGGCTTAGAGAAGTTTTCACTAAAATGTATTAATGCTAATGCAGCAAAGAACATCACACATAACCAAAGATCCAGATCATGAGATAGAAATCAAATCATTCACACATAAAGGACCTCACCCAGACAAATTCAAACAAATTTAAACAAATTTAATACACTTAAGATTATTTGTTGGACCCCCCTTATCATACCTGATCCACCAGTATATTCTAGGTGGAACTGAGCATCAGTGGTCCTGTTTTACTAGTTTAATTATTAAACATAGTAATGATTTAACATCATCCCCATTTTCAACATGTCCATAGCATGCCCGTACGTTTTGCAAATCTAAAGCTGCATCAAGGGAGTCAATGACTGTGCCATCTCATAGTATAGCTTAAATTTAATAGTAAATATTTCAGAAAAGATTCTCTCACAAACAGCTTCTCGTGCAGCTGAAACGCTAACCTCCTTTGGATTTGTCTGGATGAGTTTCTTTATGTGTTAATGCTAAAGCAAGCATAAATGCATATTAGAATACTATAACAGGCATTAAGCACTTTAATGTACATCCGTTTTAATATACTTTAACTAAAGGGTATGTTTACTAAACCTTCTTAACGTGCGCGCTGTGCAATTACCGCGCGCTAAGGTACCTTAGCACGCAATAATGACGCTTTATGGGGCACAAATGTGCCTTAGCGCGCGCTAACGCGCACAGCGGCACAAACAAGCGCTGAAGGCGGGGAAAGGCTCCCGGAGGGCAGAGGAAGGCTCCCCAGGGGTGGAGAGAAGGGGACAATGGGTGGAAGTGGGAGGGGAGAGGCTCCCCGCACACTAACGATGTGAAATTCGAGGCCAAAACTAACGCAAGTGAAAACCTCACGTTAGAGCTGATTTAAAGGGAAAAGAAACCATTTCTGTCAGCAACGTACAGCAAAACTAGGGAAACCTACAACAAAGTGATAAGTGTGATACATGTGCACGGAAAAAAGTGCAAATAAACATTGAAAATGACCCCAACAAAATTAAAAAAAATCATAATCAAGCTGGGCAATAGTGATAGTAATGGTAAATATCAAAAAACACTCCCAAGAAAGCCCCAAAAAATAAATATGAATTTTGGAAGGGTCTACGCTCCATCCCCATACAAGGTGAATGATCCCATAGTGAAATAGCACTGATCAGGGTTTCCCTCTCCATTGGACAGGTTTCCTATGGCATGCCCATGTTCCACAACAGCAGGGTGGGCATGTCGGAATGGGCAACTGGACAGATGCTGAGAAAGGGGATACAGAGGGCTGCAGGCGGCACATGCTGTGGTGCAGCTGGGGCACAGTGCGGACAAGGCAGAGGTCTTGGGGGCACAGTGCGGACAAGGCAGATGCCTTGGTGGCACTTAGGAATGCTGAAACTGTACATCAGCCAGACAGCAACTGATGAGGGCCCAACATGGGCATGAGAGTGTTTATCACAGTGTCACAGGGGATAGTACCCAGCAGGTACCTCCAAGGGCACCGAACATTGGCAGGCGGTGTTGGGGGAAGCGTGGACGTCTATGCAGGCACCCCTACCCCAGAACACGCACCATAGGCAGCCACCTACCTGCACACTGGATGCCATGAGACTGCGCACCACCAGCACCACCAGCAGAAGGGCATGTCAGCATGGTGACAGAGGGGTACTGGTGGTGGAGGGGGCAGTGCCAGCTGCACCGTGGCCAAACCCTGTTCAGGTGGGTGCCGTGCATTGCAACAGACTGGTTCTGGCTGACAAACAGCCATGGCATCTCTAGGGAATGCAGTGCCTGTGTGGTGCAGCACACACAGACAGTGTGTGCAAGAGCAAGAGGTCACAGGTTCAAACCCCAGCCATGGCCCCTGACAACACAGTCCCCATATTTTACGCAGTAATATACCATGGAAGTAAAGACCAAACCTATAGTGCCGAGAACAGAACCATGCGTCAGCTGCCCATATTTTACCCCACAGAGCACAAACACCATACACATGCGCAGTACCTAGAGCAGTCTCCCAAATGCAGTCCTGCAGGGCCACACACCATGCAGGTGTAATGCTGTCGCCAATATGAGGACATGTCATCATGGTGGTGGAGGGGTACTGGTGGTGGAGGGGGCAGTGGCCGCTGCCCACAGCAGACTGTGGCCTAGCCCTGCTCAGGTGGGTGCCGTGCACTGCAACAGACAGGCTCTGGCTGACAAACAGCCATGGCATCTCTAGGGAATGCTGTGCCTCTGTGGCCACAGTGTGGCGCAGCACACACAGACAGTGTGAGCAAGAGGTCACAGGTTCAAACCCCAGCCATGGCCCCTGACAACCCAGTCCCCATATTTTACGCAGTAATATACCATGGAAGTAAAGACCAAACCTATAGTGCCGAGAACAGAATCATGAGTCAGCTGCCCATATTTTACCCCACAGAGCACAAACACCATACACATGCGCAGTATCTAGAGCAGAGTCTCCCAAATGCAGTCCTGCAGGGCCACACACCATGCAGGTGTAAAGCTGTCGCCAATATGAGGACATGTCAGCATGGTGGTGGAGGGGTACTGGTGGTGGAGGGGGCAGTGGCTGCTGCCCACAGCAGACTGTGGCCTAGCCCTGCTTGGGTGGGTGCCGTGCACTGCAACAGACAGGCTCTGGCTGACAAACAGCCATGGCATCTCTAGGGAATGCAGTGCCTCTGTGGCCACAGTGTGGCACAGCACACACAGACAGTGTGTTCAAGAGCAAGAGGTCACAGGTTCAAACCCCAGCCGTGGCCCCTGACAACCCAGTCCCCATATTTTACGCAGTAATAAACCGTGGAAGTAAAGACCGAACCTTTAGTGCAGAGAACAGAACCATGCGTCAAACGCCCATATTTTACCCCACAGAGCACAGACAGCATACACATGTGCAGTATCTAGAGCACAGTCTCCCTAATGCAGTCCTGGAGGGACACACACCATGCAGGAGTCATGTTGTCAGCAATAAAGATGACTGTGCTGCAGTCCCATGTGCCGCCTCCATGGTATGCAGATGTACCTCATGCATATACATGAGGGACAGCATGAAAACCCGAATAGTCTGTGGAAAACCAGGACTGGATTTGGGAACCCCCTCCCAGAGCAGTGGCCAACAGGGGCAGACACACCTGCACCCACAGGCCCCATCATCCAAATCCACCTGTAGCAGCAGGATGGCGAGCCCTGTGTGAAACCACCAATATCAGCCCCAGCATACGGTAGCAATGCCACACTAAACCTGGCGATATGGCACACATATATCAAAAGGTTGCTAAGATCACTGGGGATAGGAATCCCGAAGTTAACCAGAATCTTCCCTTTAGCTGTATCATACCAACCTCTCTGATGTCTGTGGAGTGTGTATCAGGTCTGGTGTATGACATTTAGGAGTCATCGTGGATAACATGTTAAAACCCTCCGCCCAGTGTGCAGCGGCGGCCAAGAAAGCAAATAGAATGCTAGGTATCATAAGGAAAGGGATGGAGAATAAAACAAAGGATATTATAATGCCTCTGTATCGCTCCATGGTACGACCGCACCTTGAATATTGTGTGCAATTCTGGTCACCGTATCTTAAAAAGGACATAGCGTTATTAGAAAAAGTACAGAGAAGAGCCACCAAATTGGTGAAGGGGATGGAAGGCTACTCCTATGAAGAGAGGCTAAAAAGGTTAGGGCTCTTTAGCCTGGAAAAGAGACGGCTGAGGGGAGATATGATAGAGGTCTATAAATTAATGAATGGAGTGGAACGGATAAACGTGGATCAATTGTTTACGCTATCAGAATATAGAAAGACTAGGGGACATGTAATGAAGCTACAGGGTAAACTATTTAAGACAAATAAGAGAAAATATTTTTTCACTCAACGTGTAATCAAACTCTGGAATCTGTTACCGGAGGATGTAGTAAGGGCTGTTAGTATAGCTGGGTTTAAAAAAGGTTTGGACAAGTTCCTGGAGGAAAGGTCCATAAACCACTATTAAAAAGGGACCCAGGATATCAATGCTTGACCCAGTACAAGCATTGTGGAACCTGTGTCTTTTGGGGATATTGCTAGGTACGTATGACCTAGATTGGCCACTGTTGGAAACAGGATACTGGGCTTGATGGACCTCGGTCTGACCCAGTATGGCATGTCTTATGTTCTTACCACCCTGGGGAGTGACCCCAACAGTATAGTGTACCATAGCCAGGCCTGTACTGTGCCCAGGACCGGTGAGGTGGCCAGGGCTGCCAAGAGCCTCTATTTGCACAGTGCCGTCATAGGTGTGGGAGTGTGTGTATGTCCATCCAGTGTGTGGTGGTTGCCCACACCATTCGTAGCCCACACTGTTTGCACTGTGCCCAGTGTTAGTTTGCCGATGTGCATAATGAGGAGCAAGGTACTGTGGGTAAATTGTGGACAGGGCTGCCTGGGCAGGATGCATCAGCACAGGGCTCAGGGCAATGTGTGGGACATTGTAGAGTCTGGCAGCCACCTGCACGGACAGAGTGGCCACAGCAGGTCCTGCTGGAAAGGCACTCCCACCCTGACTTTGCAGTGACCACGGCATGGCTAGGTTCCCCCATAGTGCCACATAGTATGTCATTTAAGTGATATATATGGGTCCCCTTTTCCGGGGACCAATCACTGACCTAACTGCTTGGTGGGTGTGCACACATCCCAGTTTTGGGTGTACACATCTTCCCCAGTAATATGCACTATGGACTAGCTCGCACATTGTTTGCTGTTAGTATGTGTATGGCTGGGACACCTTGCAGGGTGTGGTGGCTGGGGACTCATTGTGCCCGCTACTGGTGAATGTCAGATAGTTGTTGGGGGCAGCAGAGCATTTCCAACCCTACTGTCTGTCCCCTGTTGCTGTATGGCTGAGTACAGGACTGCTCCCAAGGTTGTGTGTAGCCCTAGCTGGATTGAGGTAGCTGGTCCCCTCTACCGACATCATCGCAGGAATGTGGAGCTGTCGGTGGGAGTTCCTGAGCCCCAGAGGGCAGTTTGGGTGGTACGACATAATCTGCCAATGGGCCCATACAGGCGCCCCGCCCCCTGTCACAGAAACCATGTGGCCATGGCACCCACACAGAATATGCACTATTCTTGGTGCATCATAGTCCACAAGGGCTAGATGTGACTGGGAAATCAATATGGATGGAGGTGTATTCTGAGGTGTGTCTGCAAGGACACCCTATCTCACACTGTCACTGATGGCGACCTACAGCATAGCGTATCCCAGCTATGTCTGGGGCTGTGGACATGGTGCTGGGTGCCCCACGTCACCCTCAGGGTGAGCACTGTACACACACAATGTGACGGTCTGCAGTCACTCTGTGCCAGTAACACACATGGTTACCACCCCCTACCATGCTGAGGTGCTGTGGGGGTGCACACGGTCAGTGCCCCCAACCTGGCCGAGGTGCTGTGGGGGTGCATACCCCATCCTGTGATCTTTTGTGGACTGCTGATATGCATGTGCAGTGAATCATGGGTATGTGTGGGTTAACCCTAACCTGATAACCACAGCAGATGGTGTGGAGACCTGCAGTCCTTCTGTAGCCTGCCAGGGGCCCGGGTGTGGCAATACAGCTGTAGCCCACTGGTACATCACTATCTGTGTGGCAGAGGTAATGGGTGTGAACCCACAGTGGGGTCAGTTGATAGGGCTGAATGAGGCATAGCGTTGTTTAATGTTTGATTAGTGCGGTCAGCAAAAACACCCTCAGCGCTGTAGCCTGAAGGTCCCTCATATGGCACCCTCGACAGCGCTCCATGGGGCGCCCCATAGGGAACATTATAAGGTGCCTTGGTGGGCATTGCACCTTATAATGTGGTCTCTGGAGTGCCCCATAGGGTGACTACTGTGGCACCGTAGGTTAAGGCACAGTGAGGGTGTGTTTGTGGGCAGCACAAATGAAAATATAACGAAACACTCTCACAAACCACTGCTGAGACGTAAAGGGCAATGTCCCAGGCAGTTGTATGCAAGAGCTGCACTGGGGGATCGAGCCCATGACCCCCGTACCATCAGGCAGTCCGTCAACCAATGTGCCACACCTCTGCCACAATGCTTGTATGTCAGCACCCCTACCTACAATTAATGCACATGAACGTGTCACACCTCCCTCAATCGTGTGATAATGTGCGCCATGCAAGCTATTGTGCGGTCCCGACATCTGGACCCTAACGCTCCCCCCTCCCTTATGACATCCTGCACAGTTCTGCTGGGCACACAGCAACATGGATTAGTAAACACATCCCCTTTGTTTATGTGTTGAGCCACCCATTGCTATGTGAAAGGGCATAGCACACTGGTGAGAACAATGCCCTGAGAGCCAGTGGCTATCGGTTCAAGTCTCAAGTGTGGCAAAGACCTGAGGAAATATAACACAGCAAACATTGTTTTTAAATGTCTGACAAATCACTGCTATGTGTGTCTGCAGCATAGAGCAGTACATAGATTGTTGGCAACACTAGATCCTGTATACTAGTTGTAGCAGAGACAGGAACAAATGCACTGCACTCATGCACGTGTTGACGCACGTAGGCCTGTGCATCGCGGGGCGTGTCAGCACGCTGCGTCAACGCGTGCATGCGCATTGCGGTGCGCATGCGCGTGCATGCGTATGTGCATGTCTGCGTCCCTGAGTAGTGTGCAGGTGAGAATGGCCACCATGTCAAGGAAGCCTGCATTCACCAGCCATGACCTGCGCCACCTGGCACAGCTGATTGAGCCAAGGCAGCACAAGATGTTCCCTGGATCCTCCAGGCGGCAGGACCTGGTGAGAGTACGGAGGGCCTGGGAGCGTCTCACACGTCGGTACAACCATGTGGCGGACTACCCACGTGAGGTAAGTGTATGGGGACAGGTCAGTGTAGCCATATATATATCCAGTGTCAATTGTAGCTGTGCATGCAGCTTTGTGAAAGTATTCTATCCCAATTATGTGTATTCGTGACACCCACGTGCTATATTGTCTATGTATCACATCTTAGTGGTTTGCCCGTTATCCAGGGGGCTACTGACCTGTGCACAGAGTCCCAGATGCCCTCCTGGTGTCATGTCAGCTGCTGTAACTGAAGTGCTAAAAGACACCGTAGCAAAGGTAGCCCACACATCTGCCTAGAGAGGTTCCGTAATCATCATTCTGGTATGGTGGGTTCTGCATTTGCAGGGTCACACATCTGCCCTACCCCCAGGGCCATGAGACCTGCCACAAATGGTCTGTCAGTCCCTCTGGTGATATGGATGTATGTGGCCCAGCAGTCTAAACCATCTGCCCACCCCCAGTTGCCCTGGGAGTGTAAAACAATGGGTCCCCAGCCCCCCTGGAGGTATGGTTATGCCACTGTTGCTGTTGTCCAATTCCCCCTATCCCGAGGAGTCCTGAGGGCCCATCAAAGTGGGCTGTCAGTCACCCTGGTGATATGGCTGTTTGTGCCTTTCCAGTTTAACACATCTGCCCCATCCCCAGGGGTCCTGAGGGCCCATCAAAGTGGGCTGTCAGTCACCCTGGTGATATGGCTGTTTGTGCCTTTCCTGTTTACAATATCTGCCCCAACCCCAGGAGTCCTGAGGGCCCATTAAAGTGGGCTGTCAGTCACCCTGGTGATATGGCTGTTTGTGCCTTTCCAGTTTAACACATCTGCCCCATCCCCAGGAGTCCTGAGGGCCCATTAAAGTGGGCTGTCAGTCACCCTGGTGATATTGCTGTTTGTGCCAATGCAGTTTAACACATCTGCCCCATCCCCAGGGGTCCTGAGGGCCCATCAAAGTGGGCTGTCAGTCACCCTGGTGATATGGCTATTTGTGCCAATGCAGTTTAACACATCTGCCCCATCCCCAGGAGTCTTGAGGGCCCATCAAAGTGGGCTGTAAGTCACCCTGGTGATATGGCTCTTTGTGCCAATGCAGTTTAACACATCTGCCCCATCCCCAGGGGTCCTGAGGGCCCATCACAGTGGGCTGTCAGTCACCCTGGTGAAATGGTGTATGCTGTTCCTGATATCATATAATCCACCCGAATCCCAGGAGTCTGGAGACCTGATGAACGCATCCAGTTAGTCGTCCTGCTGCTATGGTGTGTGTCGCAGAAGATGTGTGCTAGGACACCCTGTCCCCAGGGGGCCTGAGACCTGTCAGCAAAGGTGGGTATGGCATCCAGATATTGTGGTAGGTGATGCTGTGTCCTGACAGACATGTGCCCCATCCCCCTGAGGCCCATGTCTCATAGAACAGGTCAGGTCTGTATCCTGATTGTATGGTAGGTGCAGCTGTGGATGTGGTGTGCAGCAGCCCACCCCTGGGGGCCATGAGACCTGATAGATATGGTGCAAAACACATCCATATGTCATTGCTGTGTACCCAGTTTGTGACAACATATCTAGTCAGCTGATATGTTCAGGTCAGGCAAATACTCATGTGTTTGCCAGAACACACAAGGGGTTGGCGAGGTCCCCTCGAAACACCAGCCTAGCCATGCCACAGGTGGCATGCTGCTGCAATGTTGTGCAGGGAGATGGTAGGGACAGGGTATGGTGCATCCAGGGTGTGATGCACGGGACACATATGTGTGACTGCACACATGGCCACACATGTGGGGGCAGCAGCAACTGTTGGTACAGGTCACACTGAGCAGAGGAGCAGGAGCAGCACGATGCCCTGCACAGAGACATGTCACATCTGTGGACCACACACCAGGTTGATATGGCAGGAATGTACCCTCCCACTGTCTCCCCCCACTAGGTAGAAGATCTACGGAAGAAGGCCAGGGAGATGAGGCTCCGTTATCCCGGCCACTTGGAGCGTGTACGAAGGCGGCCAGTGTCACAGTGGAGAGATGAGTGTCACAACCTCTGTGACTCATTAGATGGGGTCACAGTGGCCCACCAGGCCCTGTGGGGCCAAACTATTCAAAGTGTCATGTGTGTCACGTACGTGTGTGCTAATAACTGTTATGTCCCACAGAGGAGGACCACACAGCTCGGACACAAGCGCAGGCCACGCAGAACCAGCCACGGTCCACCCGCCAGAGAAGGCCCGAGGGGGAGGCGGAGGAGGAGGATGAGGATGCGGAGGCAGCAGCGGCGGTGTCAGCGGCAGCGGACGTGGAGGAGGAAGGGGGGAAGGAGGAGGAGGAGGGGCCAATGGAGCTGCCCGTGGAGGCAGAGGTGGGTGAGGAGGAGGGGGGGGCCTGGGGAGGAGGCAGCAGAGGCCCCTGTGTCTGAACTGGGCAACAGGGGAATGGTGGAGGTTCGGTGGTGCAGCTGGCCTCCAAAGTGTCTGCCATGCCCAGGAGCATGTCCAACCCCTCCGGGTGCATGCCTGCCCCAGGTGTGCTGTTGCCATCGCTGCTGTTATCTGCAGACATCGTAGCCTCTGGCTTCTCACCATCCTGGGTCTCGGGCACTTCGCACTCCTCGGGTGGCTCCATGATGCTGTAGTCACCTGCATTGTGGGACAACATACACAACAGAGCTTGGATTGGTCCTTGCAACTATGTACACCTGTGTGGTACATGCACCCCACATGTGATATGTGCTTGGCCATGCCCTGTGCGTGTGCCACCTACTTCTGCCACTACTGGTACCCGGCCTTGCGGAGGCACTGCCAAGCACACGCAGCACTGTGATGCTGCAGTCACCAGGTGCCAATTCGTGAACAGGGGTGCTCCACATTGTGTCAGTCAGTGCAGGAACAGGTGTGAGAGGTGTGGGACGTGCAGGAGTTGTGCATACTGGGCAGCCAGGGGTTGGTAGGGGGTGTTGATGGCACCATCTACGGGTGGGTGACTGGCCCATGCAGCTGTCAGGGGCTGTGCTGGTGCAGGGGACACCTGTGGGCCTGGGGACGAGGGATGGGGATGACGTATGCCACCAGGTTGGGGGGGGGGGGGAATAGGATGCGGGCCACATAGGCAGAGTGCTGTCACATCATGCCTTTGTGAAAGCAGGATGTGATGTGTGTACTGTGACCCAGTAGCTCCCCAGGAACCGATGGACACAGATAAGCATCCGGTGGTAGAAGCCGGTACTGCAGGAGAAAGCAGGGATTTCTCTGCAGAAAGAAAAAAACTCAGAACTAATCAAGCAGAACAACTCATCTCGGGGGAAGGGAGTAGTAAAGCTCTTGATTGGGCACGCCCCAAGAGGAGGCGGGCAGTGCAAGCTAGAAGCACCTGGTTAAATAGTCTGAAACCAGGAAGTGAAAGAGAGCAAAGGAAACTAGGAGAGCCACAGAGGCTAAGAGAGAAGCCAAGAGAACAACAGAGACGGAGAGAATTTCCAGAAGGAGAAACAAGAGTTTCAGAGGGAAACTCTGGAAGGAAATATCTTTGCTGCTGTGATTCCTCCAATAGTCTGCAACTAGCAGGTAGCGTGGTGGAAGACTCAGAGGAGGAAAGGAACTGCTGGAGGCAGAATACTTTCAGAACGCTGAGAGATCCAAGGCTACAGGACCAGGCAGAGCTATGGAATAAAAGGCAGAAGGACAAAGAATTCTCCAAGGGAAAGCTTCTATACAAGGTACCCAGTGGGGGAGAAGTAGTGGATAAGTGTTATGCTCCAAAGCCAGAGAGAGTGTGCCCTAGTTTTAAAAGCCAAGTCAGACAAAATGGTGGCAGCTGTTTTCAGCAAGGAGAAGCTTTGAATAAAAGTGAATATTCTTACAAGCTAGCTGAAGAACCTAGCCAGGAAAGGGCTGATGTCAGTGCTTTTAAATGTCTCTTTAAAGACTCTCCCATTACTGCTAAGTATCTAAGCACAGCACCCACGTGTAGAGAAAGGTGGGGAGATAACGTTAGCAGCACATTGAATGTTTGTTTTCCTGACACAAACAAATATGCTAATCAGCCTGAGATAGAGAGGCTCAGCAAACAATTGCTCACGGGAGAAAAGGAACGCCAGCTAAGTGAAGGGAAGTCACCAGCTGAATCACTTCTCCACGAGTTCAGAGAGTTTTTAGAACATAAGGCAAGTTTTAACTACAGTGCTCCAGAACCAGTTATTGGCTGTAAAGAAGGAATGCCTATTTCTAATTCTCTGCCTTCCTCAGAAGAGGATATGTTAATGGACTGTTCTACATGCTTAATTGAGAAAGACAATTAAGGGGAAAAGTTTACCTGTTATATGAAGCAATATAGCAGAGGCACTTAACTCGTCCTATACAAGAAGCTGGTAGAAAGTGAATGAGTCAATGTACCAGTGATTGCTATAACAGGAGCACTACTGTTGTAGGAACTTTTCTGTTTCACCTTTTTTTGATTGGATCACATGAAGGGAATGTGAATTCCTGAATATAGCACAGCATTGCAAGTCTGTTTAGCAAGTTTCTTTACTCTTGTTTTGGATTTATACTTCTGCACCGTCTGTACCATTTGAACTGCACAACTGGCAAATAAACCTCATGAAAAATAAATTTCTCTTTGCCATGCCTTACTGCTCGAAGCACTAAACACAACTACAACTAACTGCCTCCAGGGCATCACAAGGCAACCCCTCCTTAAACCCCCAAGGTTAGGGAGCGGGCGGCGTGGTAGTACCTACCTGCCCTGGGATGGGCGGTGTCCAGTGCTTCCGGCAGGCCATGCAGGTATACGGGGCCGAGCCGATCAGCCAGCTCCTGCTCTAGTGGTGTTAGTGTGGGGGTAAAGGGCCCCCCCCACCTGTGCCTGCAGCATGTTGCCGCTCAGCGGCCATGTGGGCACGCACACCACGTTTTATGTCACTCATCCTCTTACGAAGGCTTTCAAGGTCTCGGTGTGGTCCCCCTGCCTGCGAAACAGCCTCCTGAACCTCCTCCCAGACACGTGTCCGTGTTGCCACGGTGGTGGTACTGCTGTGCTGTCCATACAGGACATCATAGTTTTCCAGGACACTTGCCAGGAGGAGATGGTTCTCTTGAGGGTTGAACCAAAAAGCCCTCCTCCTTTGTAACGACAGCACTGGTTGCCGCTTGCGCTTAGCGACAGGTGGTCCGTGTGTGCGCTGTGAGCCACACGATGGCCCAGCGGCCTCCTCTGCCGGCATTTCAGGGATCTGTGTGTCCTGCTGGACACGCACACCCTCCTCCTCTGCCACACCTGCCCTGTGCTGACTCTCCATATTCTCCCACCCCCGACCACTGGCCTCCACCTCACACCTGCTGCTTGTACCCACCTGCCCTCCCTGCTGCCTGCTCCTGACCTGTCTCTCTTGCCCCCCTCCCCTCACCCTCCTCCGCTCTGCCACACGCCCCTCCCCCTACCCCTTTCACTCTACACCACCACTCCCACTCACAGTATACTGCAGCTCTCACTGGCCCCTGGCACTATCTGGGCTCCACTATAAATGCACACCTTCCCTCTTATCTGCAGATGTATTTATCATTTTGTATGGCGTAACACGCGTTGCGCATGCGCGCGGTACCACACATGCGATGTGCGTACGTCACACACGTATGCGCTACGCCATACACAGTGCCTGGGTGGCACATGCGCAACGCGCATTGCGCATGCGCCACCCAGGTGCTGTGTTCGGCGTAGTGCATACGCGTGTGACATACGCATAACGCATGTGTAATACCGCACGCATTCGCAACGCGCATAGCCACCGCCCGCGTGCAACGTAAGTTTGGCATTTAAATATCCATGCTTACTTGGGACACATTAAGGGGTTTCTGTAGAAGAGAGTCTGTGACGTGGTTGTGAGGTTTGAGGAGTGCTAGAGGACGTTTTCTTTGTGTATAGTCACTGTGTGTGTGAGTGTTCTTTGGCTTGTGTGTCTGGCTCTGTGTCTTCGTCAGTGAGGTGGGTGTCAGTGTTTGTGTGTCATTGTGTATCTGTAGCTGTTGTGTGTATGGCAGAGTTCCTGATTGTTGCGGTTGAGGAGGACACTGAGGAGGGGCTGCGGTTGCCTGATGGGGGAGATGGTGTAAATGGGGCTGCGGCACGGGGCATGGGTGTGGACCCGCTGCAACTCAGACCTGCAGCTGTGGGGGCAGGCCGGGCAGGGGCTGTACCCGCACGGGGCAGGAGACGTGCCGAGGTGCGGCTCCGCCGGCCTCGCCTCTACAGCCCCAGGGCCCAGCTCCAGGGCATGGGTGAGGACCAGGTCATCTCCCTCTACCGCCTGAGCACAGGGGCTATTAGGGAGCTCTACATGGATCTAAGACCTGACCTCGAGCCCCTGACTGCTCGGTCACATGCCATACCGGGTTTGGTCAAGCTCCTTGGTGCCCTACATTTCTTTGCCTCTGGCTGTTTCCAGTCATCTGTGGCCGCAGTAGGAGGCATGAACCGCCCCACCTTCATACGCTGTCTCCACCAAGTGCTGCATGCCATGGTCAGCCGGATGGGGAATTACATAGCCCTTCCCCACACTAGGCAACAGTGGGGGACCCTGAACCAGGCCTTTGAGGCGTTAGCCGGGATACCACACGTGATGGGCGCTATTGATTGCACACATGTTGCCCTGGTCCCGCCAAGAGACAGGGAGGTAGTGTTCCGCAACCGCAAACACTATCATTCCCTGAATGTTCAGGTTGTCTGTGATGCACATCAGCATATTCTGAATGTGGTACCCAGGTTTGCAGGGTCCACCCATGACTCCTATATCCTGCAGCACTCAGCACTTTACACTCAATTCGAGGATGGACAATATGGGGACTGTCTATTGCTGGGTGTGTATTTATCATATCTGACGTGCACATGCTTTTCATGTTACTAACCGTATGTGCAGATGTCTGTCTCGGTGGTGTATCCCTCGTTGTGTGGGTATGTCATCTGTCTGTGTGTGATATCAGGGGAGGGGGCCTCAAACCCCACCTTGCTATGGAGCTTTGTCGTGATAGTTAAATGGCTGCTTGCATATGTGTCGTGGTTACAGATTATGTTTCCAGCCCATGCACCAAGCCCTTGTCGTGTGTGTCTGCCCTTCACACCCTGAAGCATAGTCTTGCTGTCCCATCATGTGCTGTCCTATGTTTCTGTCACAATGTGTTCTGCATTTGTTTTGCACATACATGCCTGTGTCCATTTTGGAGGACATGGGCTCCTGCTTTAACGTCGTACATCTCTTTGTTGTAGGTGATGCAGGATATGGGTGTCGCCCCTGGTTGCTAACCCCCGTGCGTCGACCACGGACACGTGCAGAGAGGAGGTACAATGAGGCCCATGCCACCAGCCGCTCCATCATAGAGCGCACCTTTGGCGTATTAAAGAGTCACTTCAGGTGTCTGGATAGGACAGGCGGGGCCTTACAATACAGACCACAGACTGTGGCAGAGATCATTGTAGCCTGTTGCATCCTGCACAACATTGCTCTCGCACCACATCCCTGTCGATATTAATGAGGGTCTGGAGGAGGACCCTACGTGCCCCCCTGCACCTGCCCATGGCGACACACGTGAGGGCACAGCAGTCAGGCGGCAGCTGATTGCAGAGCTCTTCGCATGTAAGTACTGCATATGTTACCGCTTACATTTGTTTGATATGTGTGTACTGCTATATCTAGTTACCATTTGTATTACGATATCTGTACGATGCAATACTGCACTGACATGTGTGATGCTGCAGACCCTCTGAGAGGGGAAGAAAATGTTTTAAATGCAGGAAAAGTCAAGCACAACCTGCAATATCGCGAGGAACCACATAGGGGGAGCAGGAGGGACCTCCGAGGAACAGAGGAACCACACCTCCTAGGTCATGAGGTAATGCCAGCCAGCTTCCAATCAAGAAAGAGAGGAGTGCCTCTTAAAGGGAATTTGGAAGGTTGGAAGGCAGAATTAGATTCAGAGCAGCGAAAACCAGATTCAGAACGGAGAGAATCAGGAGCAGAACAGCCTGGGAAAGGAGAACAGGCTGGGAAAGTGGTACAGCCCTGGAAAGGAGGATATCCTGGGGAGACAGGACAGCCCTGGAGAAAGGCACAGGCAGGACGGCCTGGGGAAGGAGGACTGCCAGCAGAACCAGCAGAACCAGCAGGTTGGGCAGGACATCCGAGTGAATGGGCCAGATATCCAGAAGGAGCTGTAATCCCTGAACCACGGTTCCGCAGGAGGCAGCAGCAGCCGCATTGGCTTGGAGAAAGGAGACCCCGTGGAGAAGGTGTGACAACTCCAGCCAGAGTGAGTGTTTGTTGTACAGAGAGGCAAAGGCGTGGCTGTGACTGTGGTCTAAAGCCAACAGCAAGACGGTTGGAGAGCACAAGGCCTATTGCTCAGGCCAGGCAGGATCCCAACTGGAGCAGGCCTCAAACCTCACCTAGAGCTGACAAGCAGAGAAGAAAAGGTAACCCATATTTAACTAAAAGCAGGGTACAAACTGCTGATGTATGGGTAGTACAGGGAGCACAGGAATATTATCCTTGTGAGAATGCCTATGAGATAGGGTGCAAGAAACAGGCACCAACTAAGAGACTTGTTAATAACCAAGCTTTACAGAAAGCTAAGACAAAACACTTGCAAAAGGAAGACAGTTCCCAGTATCTGTGGGCGCAGGACCGACGCCCTGTATTCAACCCTGAGCATTGGGAGGTTGTGCAGAAGTTATATAAAAAGCTTTATTACAACTTACCAACAAGTACTGACTTAGGCTCAGAGGCTTCAGAAGGGGAACCGATGCAGGTGGAATTTGCATCAGACACTGAGATGGACTGTAGCTTCTGTAAGACAGGAAGCTTGGAGTCCTTAATGAGCAACTAAGCTAGGTCTTGGGAGTTGAGACTGTTTGTTTGCCTGCTATTCCATTTACTGTGAAGATAACAGTTTTCCTTTAATGCTTTCTTTTTCTTTTACCTGAAGTAAGGAATTTGTGTTTGACGTTTTTGTGTCCAAGCATATGAACCTTTTTGCATGAAAGGGGAAATAAATGCCTTTTGTTTTCCCTCCACTCGGACCTTTTGTTTTCTGTGGGATTTTGGTAACAAAGGACGCTACCAGGGCTGAAAGTCCCTGGGCCCTGTAAGTTATTGGCCAAACCCAACCTTAAATGTTTTTATGTCCCACCTACCTCGCTCCAGTACGCTTCCAAGGTAGGCCCTGTGACACATGTAAGGAGACTGGCTAGCCATACCAGCTTCACATCTACTCATGCCCGATCCACATCAGATGTGGGCAGGGCACAACAGCAGGTGGAGGTGGCTTGTGTGTGTGTGGTGTTTTAGGCTTTGGTGCGGTGTAGGGCTGCCATACCTGGTTTGTGGCTGCATGTGATAGGGGCTGATGTGTAGGCACACGTAGTTGGCTTTGATACTTTGGAGCGGCAGGATGAGAGGCATATGGTATGGCGTTAACAATGCGGGAGCAGACCATGGATGGGGCCAGTTGTCTCGATGTCTGTGTCTTACAGTTGGTGTTTTGAGCTGATTGTGTGGTTGGTATGCTCAGATGTGCAGGGTCTGTGCATTAGTTGTTTTAGTATGCCGCTAAATGTGATACATACCAATATCGATGTGATCTGTGGTAACTGGATCCCTGGTATGTGGTATCCGTGAGGGACATTATTGCAACACCACAGTGTGCCTGAATGTGGAGATCATCACATAGCCCTCTCAAAGATTCTGGGAAGAATAGAGAACCTGTGCAGTGTGCAGCCGGGGGGGGGGGGGGGGTTGTGCTAGTTGTGTGGGATATAGATTAGCTGTGCAATGCAGTGGTGCATATTTGTACGCTGACAGAGATTATTCATGCCAGATCAGCAGGGTGTGGGTTACAGTAGGCAAGCTGTGGGCTAACTGTGGGTGTGGAGTCAGGTTTCAGTGTTGTTGTCGTCAGGGGGATTGGGGCACATGACATCAGGGGGATCTGACATCAGGGGGATCTGATGACATCTGCACATGTACCACAGCACTCACATACAAGCTGGGAGGATGGGCAGAGGGGGTAGGTGCAGTCCACTGCAACAACTACATTGCTGACCCTGGAGAGGACGACTTATGTCCACACACACAACATCGCTCTGAGGGGGGGGAGGGTTTAGGTGCACATATGGGCTATCCATGCCTTTCCATTATCCATGTCACACAGCAGTATGGCATGCAGCCATCATGGTGTGGTCACATGCACACATTGGGGTGTGGTTTGGCAGGCATAACTCAGCTGTGGATATGTTTATTTGCAGCTCAACATCACACAGCTGTTGCTGTTAATGATGGTGGAGCTATACACACCACTGACCTGTGTAGGGTCAGCCGATGGGAAGGTGCCCCTGCATAGTTCCTTGTGTTACAGTACTTGACAGCAGGGTATCAGACATCATTGGGACACTGGATCGCATAGTGAGGGGCATTGGGGGACATATGGTGGACACAGGATGTTACTGCAGCCGCGGATTGATGCAGGGACACAGTAGGGACACAACACTTCTGTTCACCCTTTTGTACATGAACAGAGAGATGGGGAGGGGGTGACAGACGGCGTGCAGACCCTTGTAGTTTGGCATTCACACTTCAGAAATATCTCTCACATGACATAGATCTGTACGGTGTGCTAGTGAACAGTGGGTCTGTGAAGGGTCTTGGGGGGTCTGCGAGCTGAGGGCAGGAAGGTGCAGTGTGTGTTGCATAACTGGCAAATGACATATGTATGGTTCCCTTGTGTTTCCTACTCCGCAGGACATACTTGTTGCAGCTCCTGGTGCGGACGTGCAATGGCAGGTGACTGTCAGTCATCCAACATGCAGTGGTCTGTGGTAGGTGGATGTACGGCTACATTGTCTGTGCTGACAGGCAGGGTAGACACATGTCCTCGGTGATGTGTCAGATTGTACATATTGTGACGACGGCGCCCCCACTAGATGGTTGCCTAGGGAAAGCGGCGGACCATCTTGTATCTTGTATGTTGCTTAAGCTTCAGGGCTAAGACCTCTGAATGTGTAGTTGTGTGCAAAAAGCAGTCCAAGTGGTATTTTTGGCCAACACAGGAAAATTTATTAAATTTTTCGTTTTAAATTTCAGCTTTGCAAACAGACCTTTGTAGAAGGCTCCAACCACAACAACAGAAAAAAGGATGTTTTCTCCAATAAACTTTCTTTACAAAAAGTGTATTTCAGCAGTGTTATCAATGAGCAGTTTCTTCCAGCTTTTTAACAAAAGAATTTCTTCTTCCAGAAACAAACATAATTGAACTAGTATTTAACAGCAGAGTCCAGCAAACCTTTTAGCTGCCCTTAGCTGCTTCAGGTTTCACCTTTAAAACACTTCTCTGCTTGTCAGCACAGAAACTAAAACTGCTGTGTTTAAACTTTCACTCAGCACAAGTGTTCTTGTAGCTTTAACCATGAGATTTCCTTCTCTCTCTAAAGCTTCTTAGCTACAATAATCAGGATAACTGTTTCCTGGGTTTCCTTCCTATTAAACCCTTAGCTTTTCTCAGTCAGAGATTATGCACAAAGAACATTCCATTTGGGAGTCTGTGGAGTCAGGTTCCTCTCCACAGAATTCCACCTCCATGTCTTCCTCTGCATTACATGACTGTGGGGCTTGGACAGGTTCAGGGATTTCAAGTTTTACTTCCTTTAGAAGCTTGAACAGTCTTTCCCACTGAACTTCCCTTCTTCTCCCCAGAATTATATTAGTGTTCTCAGACTTCTTTCCCTTTAGTAAAACATTTAAAGGCTTTGTTTGCTTTACCTTATCTGTAAAAGCATTGTTCCTGGCATGCGTCCCATAAGGTACAGCTTCTTCCTCAGGATCGGGTATACTTATTTCTGAGTCAGAGTCACACACATTAACTCCCTCAAACTTTCCCCTCCTACCTCTGAGCTTGACTGTAGACCTTTTACAGCAATGGCATCTCCTAGGAGTAGCATCCTCTGAATCAGAGCTGCCTGGGGGATCACTGCAGTGTTTGTCTCTGGCCCTTCTAGGCTCTCTAAGCCTGAAGACTTGTTCCTCTTCAGATGGAGCTGAGACCTCCTGCTCCAGCTTCCTCACAGCTAGCCTTCTCGCTTCCTCTCTCCTGGAAGGAGTGCAATTAGCCTGGATTCTGGCTCTATCCCGACTGCCGTCTTTCAAGCTGTTCCCATGTCTTGCTTCTCTCCTGCCGGTCTTGCTGACGCTTCCTGCTCTCTCTGTTTGCCTGTGCTTAAATGTTTGCAAGCGTGCTCTCTCTCCTGGCCCCACCCACAGGTGTCTTCTATCACTTCCTATAGTTGCCCTGGAGTCTGGGTGTGGCCTCAGCCTAGCTTTGTAAGTGTGGGTTTTTCCACTGCTTTCATTTTGGAACATGTGATTAGGTGAGCCCATCCCCCTTATGGAAGAAAAAGTTTCTTTTTTCTTTGTTTCCCAGGGCTGTGCTGCACCATCCTTACCACATATCCCCCCCCCTTAAGCTATTACGGGCTGGCGCCGTAACCCGCGCACAGCTCGTAATCCTAGATAGGATATTTGGGTTACTGTTCTCTCTCATGGCCAATTGAGCGCTCACTGTTCGCTCCTGCCATGGGCGTAACACATTAATATGGTACACCTGCTGCTTTCCCCTTCCGGTCTCCAATGCATATGATACCGGACCTACCTGTTTTAAAACTTTGTAAGGCCCTTTCCAGCTATTTTCAAATTTTGAACTAGCAGCTGCGACCATTACCATTACTTTATCTCCGACCTTCAGGAGACGTGGTCTCGCACGTCGGTCATAATAAGTTTTTTGATGGGCCTGACTCAGTTTCAAGTTCCCTTCCGCCACTGTGGCCAATCGCTGTAAGCGACCCTTCAAATCTGTCAGGAACTTGGGTATCTCTTGTTCGCCCTCAGTGGGTGCTATCCACTGTTCCCTCAAGATATCCAGTACTCCCCGCGGAGCCCGTCCATACATGAGTTCGTATGGGGAAGCGCCTGTAGAGGTCTGCTTCCTTTTCCTACATGCGTATAGCACGAAGAGAAGCATTGTATCCCATTCACCCATATTACCCACAAGGTTTCTCCTCAACAAGTTCTTTAATGTCTGGTTAAGCCTTTCTACCAGGCCATTGGTTTGTGGGTGATACGCTGCCGTTCGGACATGATGGATACCGAAGGCATCCCATACCTGGGCAAGGTATCGGGACATGAAGTTGGTCCCCCTATCCGTTAAAACCTCCCGAGGGAAACCCACTTCACAGAACAATTTTACAAATTCTAGGGCTATAACACGTGCGGATGTATTTCGTAGCAGGACTGCCCAGGGAAACCTAGTGGCTTGGTCAATTATGACCAATATATATTGGTAGCCCCGTGGTGTTTTTAGCAAAGGCCCCACTATATCAACAGCCAACCTGTGTACTGGTTTGGTTATAACTGGCATTGGGATCAGGGGCACCTCTGGCGGGTGGTTCGCCGTGACCCTCTGGCAGGACGGACAAGATGCACAGAATCTTGCCGTCTCTCCGAAAACCCCAGGCCAATAAAATCTGTCCAAGATCTGAACCAATGTGCCTTATATACCTTTATGTCCCCCCACCGGGTGGTCATGTGCTAATCTTAGAACTATGTTCCTGAAGGAGGAAGGTATTACTAACTGTTTTCTTAGATTACCTGTCCTTGGGTCTAAACTCTCCCGGTAGAGCAGGTTATCATCCAACAGAAATCTAGGCAGGGTTTTTGATCCTTTCCGTGTGTATTCAAATGCTCGCACCAGTGCAGGATCCGTTATCTGTTCGTTGGGAAATGAGGGGAATTTTTCCATTAACTCTACAGGAATCCAGGGCAATTCCCATCCGGTCATCAACTCAGCCCTATTCTTGGCCCTAGTTTGCCTTTCTCGCCTCTTTTCGGCCTTTCTCTTCCTGGGGACATCCTTAGCTGGAGTTATCAAATCCTCGTGAAAGGATGTTCCTGGTACGGGATCTTCCTGAGGATCAACTTCTTCTTCTGAAGGCCTAGAGCCTATACAGGTAGCTATCATGCCTGTCCGATCTTTAGTTATCTTGGGGTCAGAAACCTTTCCTACCTCTGGTAAGGTTTTCTCCCTTTCCGATTTTTCCTTCTTGGATAGGGTAGCTGTCATGCCTGCTTTGCCCTGCAGCTCCTCTGCTAAACCTCTCCTGAACTGAGGCGAATCCCGGCACAGAACGATGTCATGTGAGAGTCTGGGCACTACAGCTACAGCTATTTCTCTTTCCATACCCAATCCCTTTATCGTGACACGCTGTATAGGATAGGTAGAGGCGGCCCCATGGATACACCGAATTTTAATATGATCTCTAGAGGACTCTGGTAAGGGTTTATCTTGCACCTCAAGTTTTCTCCATAGCCTCTGAGAGATCATAGATTGGTCGGCGCCTGAATCCAATAAAGCCTCTGTGGGGATCCCTTCCACCTCCACTGTTAACAGGAACCCCTCTCCTGCATCTCTGGGACGGGTGGTTACAAAAGCTTTCCTAGCCTTGCAATCTTTCTTAAAATGACCCAATTACCCACAAGTAAAACATTTTTTCTGTGTGTCACACATCCTATCCATAGATATATTTTTTCCTTTCCTAAGGCCTGCAAATGTTGCCTTCTTTTCTAGTGTCTCCATATCTACCTTCTTAAAAACACCATCTTTCTCAGGGCTCAACCTGTTAGCCTCCAGAAAGCGTTCAGCTAGAGAAATGGCTTCCTGGGTGTTTTTGCAGTCTTGGAGAACTAGGAAAGTTTGCAACTCCCTAGGTACAGCCTCCGTAAATTGCTCTAGGATTACAGTATCCAAGACAGATTCTAAATTTCTAGTCTCGGGTGTAAGCCACTTCCAGACCAAACTCTTTATTCGATGATAGAGAGCTTGGGGCGTTTCACCCAACTTTAGTATACAGGATCGCAAGAGCCTGCGATAGACCGTGGGGTTTAATCCCAGCCGATCTTTAATAGCTCGCTTTACTTCTTCATAATTAGTGACTAGTGTCATGGGCATAGCCCTGTAGGCTGCCAAAGCTTCCCCTGTGAGGGAAGTGGCAAATCTTAATGCCCACTGTTCCTTTGGCCATTTGGCCAAGAGAGCTATTCTCTCAAACGCCTCGATGAAATCAACATCGTCATCTTTTGTAAGGCGTCCACAAGAAAAGGTCCCAGTGCTAGGCCATTCCCACCCTTGGAAAACACCCTGTGAATCTGGCACTGTCCTTGCAGCTTCGGCTGCTTTCTCCTGTGCTCCTATCCATCTTGTCATCATATCAAGTAGAGGCTTTTGTTGGGCCAGGAGCATGGCGGTCGCCTGTTCTTGGCTTAGTGCCGACATCTCCCTCTGTTTGGTGAACTGTTCGGCCATCCATGCCAGTATATCACCTCTCTCCATCGCTGTACGGATGCTGTGAACACAAACAAACACAAAACAACCACAAAGTGCAGTACTTTTATGCTCCCCTTTTCGCCCTTGGTGAGCACTACTGTAGCCTCCCCTTACACCAGAATCCGAGCCTTAACCCCTCTAGCATACGGGTTACCTGCCTCTGGTGCAGGATCTTGCTTTGCCAACAGCTTGGACACCAACTCCGGCTCCACTGCCACTCCGGATCTTTCCTCCGTTCAGCAGATGTCGTGTGTTGACACCGTCTTCCTTGGGGGTCCTCTCCTCCTTCCAGAGGTATGGAACTTCTTTAGGGGTGTGCAAAAACTGACGAAATCCAAACAACTACGCCACCTGTGGCGACGGCGCCCCCAATAGGCGGTTGCCTGGGGAAAGCGGCGGGCCATCTTGTATCTTGTATGTTGCTTAAGCTTCAGGGCTAAGACCTCTGAATGTGTAGTTGCGTGCAAAAAGCAGTCCAAGTGGTATTTTTGGACAACACAGGAAAATTTATTAAATTTTTCATTTTAAATTTCAGCTTTGCAAACAGACCTTTGTAGAAGGCTCCAACACAACAACAGAAAAAAGGATGTTTTCTCCCAATAAACTTTCTTTACAAAAAGTGTATTTCAGCAGTGTTATCAATGAGCAGTTTCTTCCAGCTTTTTAACAAAAGAATTTCTTCTTCCAGAAACAAACATAATTGAACTAGTATTTAACAGCAGAGTCCAGCAAACGTTTTAGCTTCTCTTAGCTGCTTCAGGTTTCACCTTTAAAACACTTCTCTGCTTGTCAGCACAGAAACTAAAACTGCTGTGTTTAAACTTTCACTCAGCACAAGTGTTCTTGTAGCTTTAACCATGAGATTTCCTTCTCTCTCTAAAGCTTCTTAGCTACAATAATCAGGATAACTGTTTCCTGGGTTTCCTTCCTATTAAACCCTTAGCTTTTCTCAGTCAGAGATTATGCACAAAGAACATTCCATTTGGGAGTCTGTGGAGTCAGGTTCCTCTCCACAGAATTCCACCTCCATGTCTTCCTCTGCATTACATGACTGTGGGGCTTGGACAGGTTCAGGGATTTCAAGTTTTACTTCCTTTAGAAGCTTGAACAGTCTTTCCCACTGAACTTCCCTTCTTCTCCCCGGAATTATATTAGTGTTCTCAGACTTCTTTCCCTTTAGTAAAACATTTAAAGACTTTGTTTGCTTTACCTTATCTGTAAAAGCATTCTTCCTGGCATGCGTCCCATAAGGTACAGCTTCTTCCTCAGAATCGGGTATGCTTATTTCTGAGTCAGAGTCACACACATTAACTCCCTCAAACTTTCCCCTCCTACCTCTGAGTTTGACTGTAGACCTTTTACAGCAAGGGCATCTCCTAGGAGTAGCATCCTCTGAATCAGAGCTGCCTGGGGAATCACTGCAGTGTTTGTCTCTGGCCCTTCTAGGCTCTCCAAGCCTGAAGACTTGTTCCTCTTCAGATGGAGCTGAGACCTCCTGCTCCAGCTTCCTCACAGCTAGCCTTCTCGCTTCCTCTCTCCTGGAAGGAGTGCAATTAGCCTGGATTTTGGCTCTTTCCCGACTGCCGTCTTTCAAACTGTTCCCGTGTCTTGCTTCTCTCCTGCCGATCTTGCTGACGCTTCCTGCTCTCTCTGTTTGCCTGTGCTTAAATGTTTGCAAGCGTACTCTCTCTCCTGGCCCCACCCACAGGTGTCTCCTGTCACTTCCTATAGTTGCCCTGGAGTCTGGGTGTGGCCTTAGCCTAGCTTTGCAAGTGTGGGTTTTTCCACTGCTTTCATTTTGGAACATGTGCTTAGGTGAGCCCATCCCCCTTATGGAAGAAAAAGTTTCTTTTTTCTTTGTTTCCCAGGGCTGTGCTGCACCCTCCTTACCACAATATGTTGTGGTTTACCTCTTGTCCCTGCACCACCATAAGCCATATCTTGATGTTGGCACACATATCCCCATGTGTTCCTGTCCAGTTTGTCCTCTGCAACACTGTGTCTGTGACACAGCCAACAGAGCTTCATGTGTGTGGGTGTCCTAGGTGTTGTGGTGGTGGGCTACACGTGCACCCTTCCCCAACAGTTTAACATCGGAGAACACCAGTGTTTCGTTTGTTTTCACAGGGCCTTTCAGTCCACACATCTCCAATTGGGAACATCCCAGCCATATGCTACTGCTGGCGCGATCACTTTAGAATACTGTGTGGGTGTGTTTCTTAGGGTTGTCTGTGTGTTGGTACAGTGTGCAGGCATGTTACATTATCATGTGGTGTGTGGGGTCTGTACACCTGGGGGGCAGTGATGACTGTGCTATCTCTTCCTTACTGCTGTTTACCATGTGAATATTGTGGACATGTGTTGTGTGTTGTACGCAGACCTGTGTCTTGTGCTGTGACATACGACTGTTGGACCTGATTTTTCAGAACTCAGATATCGTCATGATGTGGTCATGCATCAACAGTGGCTGGACATGGTACATGGTGATTTCTCCATTTGGGGTGACGTCGTCTCCCTTCACTGAGTGACCCAGGGGATCCATGACATACACCTGCTGCACGCAGACGGTAGGTTTAACCGTTTTGGGGGGGGGGGGGAATTACATCTTGCTTTACATGGTGTAATGTCGCTATTACCCCACAGCTTGTGCTTGTAGATTTAAGCAGCCTGATCCCTTCTTCCAGTAGTAAAATAGTGCTTGGGGAAAGCACTGCCTCCTGGGAGTTGTAGTTTCACCAACCGAAATAAAGAGAGTAGTGGAGCTCGAGTGTTTCAGGCAAATAACAGGATTTTAATTCCCCTTCCAAACGGCTTTACATACAGAAAATAAAGAATAGTTGGCCATATATCTTCTGGCAGGAAATAATATAATAAGGGAACATAAACAGCTTCCTATATCAGCATCACAGTAATCCAACTTAAAGAGCAATTCTCTGTTCCAAAAACCTTTGGTGCTTTTTCTTCTAGCTGCTACTTGCAGCTCTCTCTCTACACAGCTTAATCCTAGCACACAGGTCTTATCTTATCAGACACAGATATTGTACAGTCCATTGACTCAACAGGCAGGTATTCTAAAGATGGTTCTGTTTCCATTGGTTCATATTGGTTCTCAGCTGGAAATGTCTGCAATTGACTACAGGGTGTTTCCAAGCACACACCTATTCCTTCAGCATGAGACTTTTCCCTGTAGCCTTCTGCTACACGAGGTTGGGAATTGCCACAGTATTCAGCACATGTAAAGCCCCACCCTTCTGGGATAATATCAGAGCACTTCTTAAAAACAGCTTTGCTTTTATACCAGTCACTCAGCCTACCTTTTGGCTTCCTTATGGGAGATTCCTTTTGCCCTCCAGGATCAGCTACAGATACAAGCCTTGGAGTTTCTACGTGCACACAAGTCTGCCTTCTTGGTACATTTCCCTTCTGGCTGCCTTTTATATACGGCACCAAACCTGGGCTGCTTGTACCTGGCTCCTTTGCAATGGTTCTCTGCTCGTTTCTTTTGCTGATTTCCCTTTCTGAGTCAAAGGTCAGAGAATCTTCTGTTACCATTAGTTCCTCTGAATCCTCACTCCCAAGCCAATCCTCTGCTTCTTGTGACTGATTCCTTGCTTGCACTCGTGGCTGTTCTAACGACTGTGTTCTCAGCTGTGCTTCCGGCTGTGCTAACTTCCTTCCTAATGAGCTTCCCTTATATCTCTGGCTTCCTGGGTTTAATCTAACCCCTCTCTCCAGCAGGTGTTCTGCCTCAGCTCGTGACCGATGAGCTGAACTGCAGCAGGGGCGTGTTTTCCTCTCCTCTGATCTGCTCTGTTTGTGTTTTCCCTCGAAACCAGGAGCCATGTGCATTTGTTTTCTTTCATCAACTGAAGCTAAATCCTGCGTTTTATCACTCTCTAAGGGGTCTGAGGGACCTTCTACACCACAATGGTAATGATTTACGGTTTGTTTCAGAGATATTTCATGTTGCCTCTCTGTTCACAATCGCTGATGCACATGGGGTGGCGCTGTGATACACTTGTGTAACATGGACATGGCCATGGAGATGAACATATCCATGTGACGGCCGTGTCTGCAGTTCCAATTCCATATCTGACCAACCTGCACTGTGTTCTGTTTTGTGCTCATGTTATGTTTGCCTGTGTGTTATTTTATTATGTGCATATTCATGGTTGCCTGTCTGCATTTTGTGCTGCTGTTGGACACTGCATACCAATACATTATTTCTACTCTTCTGACAGGGCAGGGAACAAACTGGACATATCCACTGGAGTGCATCCAGCATCACCATCGTCCACCTGTTGGGGGACACACCACCACGGAGCTATCCCTGGGGAAATGGTGCCATAGGATATTTGATCTCTGCAAGTGCAACACATGCCTAGGATGGACAGTATTCTTTTGGGATCGCTACTTTATCCATGACAGACGTATACAACACACTGTTGCTGCCATGCTCTGGCTGGGAGTCGTGCTCATCTCAGGGAACACACATGACCTTTCATGTACTGTGGCATATTGGGATGTGACACTTGACTATGCATGCCCAGGGTTGCAAGGAGGGTCTTCGCCTGACATGCTGGATTACATATACGCGTTGGACTTTGCACACTGTGTACTGGTCCCCACGTGTGCAGAAGGGACTGACATTGTCACTGTATGATCTACATTCCTCCACAGTTGTGGTGGTGTTGTGTTTTGGCCATGTGTGTGACATGGAACACAGGATACGCTCATCTGTTTCTTTCAACACAGGCGTACAGCCATGCATGTGGCATAGGGGGAGCGATGGAGAGGTCCTGTTGTATATGTCCACCTACTCTCCACCTGGACATGATACAGGTTTTGCCACAACACCGCCTTTATGACCAGCAGCATCCTGGATTTATGTTTTCAATCAACAGGGGTGTTTCCCTACATGTGTGGCATCACTGTAGCATGTTGATATGTACATGGTGCATGTGCATATGACTGAGTATGTTGGAGAGACACAGCACGTGGCAATATGGCTTCTGTGTGATTTACTGTGACATGTTGGCCCTTACTTTCCATCTCTCTATACTCTTTTTTGAGTCTGCTTACTGTACAGACGTGCTGCTCTACATTGTTTTACAAACCTTGCATTGCATGTCTGCACAGTCCTGTTTATCTCCTGAGGTACCGACACTCACATTGCCCCGTTCTATTTGGAGTGTCACAGTGTGAGTGTCCGATGTCTCCCTTCAATTGTGCATTCCCTGTGATGTGCTATATGTGTACAGACACTGTCTACACACCAACCAGTGCAGGGGGATCCCCTGCATGGTGTTATCTCTGCATGTTTCTGCAGGTACTTTTCATTTGAATTCTCTCTGTGTTGATGTGCCTCTGCTACCTGTTAGCATATCCTCATTGTGCAGATGATGATTGCTTAGGGTTACATTGTTGCAACGTTGATTCCTATATGAGGCATCATGTGAGAGCTGAGACATTACTTTCGATATGTTTTCTTCAAATTACAACATGTTAGCAACAGATGCTGTTAACATTTGTGTGCCTCCTGTGTTTGCCAGATAGATATGTTTTGGGGAACAGATCATGATTGAGGTGTGTTGGTTCCTCATCATGCACCACCTACTGTCTACATGCACTCATATGTGAGTAACACACATGAGGCGTGCAGCAGCATGTGGGGGGTGGGGGCCTGTGAAATGGTGCATACCATGGACCTGCTGCACATTATGTCTCCTGCCCTTCATTTGTAGATGGGCCAGTGGCCTTTCTGTATAATGTGGGTTGCTGCTCTGCTAAATGTGTTTCCGAGTTTCACCTGGAATCCACTTACCTTGAACTTATGATGGTGGTATCGGTATCAGCACTATCTGTGAGGATACACCCAAATAAATATATGTGCTTGATATACATTTGTCTCTGCTGCTGCTTGATCATGGTGACAAACATACAGTACAATGTGTGCCTTTGAGTCAGTCCTGACTCCTTGTGACCCAGAGACTCCAGGGCTTTCTTGACAGTGTCACTTGAAGTAGATTGCCAGGCCCTTCTTCCAAGGTATTGGAGGGTTACATGTGTTGCCCAGAGCCACATGGGGTGCTTGTGGGAGTTGGACCCTGCTTGCTTAGTAACCAAGCCAGTTTCCTGAACACTAGGCTACTCCTCCGCTCTTTGCTCACATTGACACGTGTATCTACTGATTTGCTGGTTATGTACATGGCCCACTTGTGCTCACAGCGGTCCAACAAAGGGGCAAAAAATCACGTTGAAACAGGCACACAGTCCAAACCGTGATAGAGTGGAAAAACACTTTATTTCAAAAACTATGACCTAGCAACCCGACACAGGCCGTGTTTCGGAGACCTTCATCAGGGGTTGTCTAAATAGGTACTAGAAACATAGAAACATATAATTAAAACATATTTAAAATCCATTATTAGTGAAAGAACAGTAAAATAAATGCACTCTATACGTTACAAAAAATAAATAAAATTATAATTAATAATTTATTTATTTATTTATTTATTTACATTCTCTTATATACCGCGCTATTCTGCATCAGTGCGGTTTACATTGAACAAACTGAAATTACATTGAACAGGGCATTATAACTTGGAGATAACTATTTTACAGGGTATAACATTGGAGGTAACACTTCTATCTTGTTTTCAATTGCCTTGCACTGTATATCTTTTTTCATGAAATCATGATTCTCTGTTAAGTTCAGAATACAAATTTGTTGCCAGCGAACGAGATCGGTGAGTGAGAAAGCGTTTTACTATATGACATAGAATTTTTTCGGTAATATCGAGAATCTCTGTTTGATGTAGTTCATAAATAGTAGCCCAATATGGGATCCTCTTGATGCATTCGTCTTTATCTCAACAATTTGTTTAAATCTCGGTTCACGTACTCTGTCCAGTTTTTTATTTAGTATTTGTCACGATGTATATGTTATTAGACCCTCCGATGTGACTTTGACCAAATTTCAAACTTTTCCTTCAGTAGAGTATGTGATAAAATTGATCTGGTGTTTTTACATAACGTGGGACAGTAGAGTCCCGATCGGGTTGAATAATTCCCCTAAACTTTACAATTATAAAGAACGGCCATCAGCTGTTTGCTGTTCTTTAGCTCTGTCCTCCTCCCCCAATCAGCTTCAGGACAAAATACCCGCTGCCTGTTTCTTTCTTCTTTAGTCCTCTGTGTCATATTTAAATTTAGTCTAGATTTCATGAAAAAAGATATACAGTGTAAGGCAATTGAAAACAAGATAGAAGTGTTACCTCCAATGGTATACATATACCTCATCCTGTGTTTTCTTTATTTTAGCTTTGGTTGCCTCTTTGCAAGGATTATATGTCCATCATCTCAAAAACCTAAGGTAGTAATATTGTATTATGATGCAGGTCACCTCCCTTAAAGATTATATTGCGTTTTGCCTGTATCCTTGATTTATTTAAACTTGTTCCATCTTTGTTTTTACTATCTATATGTTAATTATGATTGTTTCAATTTGATTGGTTTTGCGTATCCACACTTTTTAGCATTTGGAGTTTTATGATTTTTATTAATGACTATTTAGCATTCTTTATTTATCACTTTTAACTATTTATTAATTATAATTTTATTTATTTTTTGTAACGTATAGAGTGCATTTATTTTACTGTTCTTTCACTAATAATGGATTTTAAATATGTTTTAATTATATGTTTCTATGTTTCTAGTACCTATTTAGACAACCCCTGATGAAGGTCTCCGAAACACGGCCTGTGTCGGGTTGCTAGGTCATAGTTTTTGAAATAAAGTGTTTTTCCACTCTATCACGGTTTGGACTATGTGTCCACTTGTGCTCACATCCTTGTACGGTGGCAGTTGTGTATCTGCCAGCCATTTACCACATCACTGGGTATTACAGCTTCCCATGCACACCCTCCCTTTGGGTTTTCCTCTTTGCATTGTGTTCAGTGTGCTCATTGTGGTTGTTTGGGGTAGTGGTTGCAGGCATGTGTTCTAACGCGATAGGTTGCAGGTTTGGTCCCAGGATGGGGTTTATCCTTTTATTCTCTGTCATGCTAACATGACCATTGGGTACCAGCAGGTTCATCACCTCTGCACACACCCTTCCATCTACTCAGTGTACACCAAGGTGTGCCCTCTGTGCTGCCTAGCCATCACATATTAGGTGTTACATATGTCTCTTTCGTTATGGTGTTTACATGGCAGTCCGCTTGGGGGTTTGGTATTGCTGTGGTTCAGCTGTTGTGTGGTATACCTGTTTGCATGTTCACTTCTCACCTGCCCTGTTCCAGATTTTGCAGCAGCTCCACACGCCATCCTATGCTGCCCTTGGGGTTTGGGTACGTTCCCCTTTTGCATGCTGTGTCCACTGCATAGCATTTCATTGTGTGTGTGCATGTAGTTCTATGTGGCTCTGGTACCAAGTACAGACTGTGATCTGATCTGTACACAGCAGATCTGCATGTGCATTTCAACATGGTTACTGTTGGGGGTTTGTCTGTCCTGACAGCCAGCAGGCGTCACGTGTGCTGCCCTGCACTATTTTTGTATGCAGCCTTTGCTAATGCACTCACGTTGGTGGCGTGGCCTACCGGTTTGTGCATTGCCATTTGTGCTACTGGTCATAGGCTAGCTTCCTCTCTGTTCTCTTTCATTTGTATGCCTGTCCTGCAGGACTACTTTTCATTCCTGTGACAGTCATCTCTGTGCAGAGCTGTGCTGTGAGCACATTCTACCCTCATCACTGTTGTGAGCCATCCTTCTAGGTGTGTCTGCCAGGTGTGTGTCATCCTACCCTGATGTGCATGCTGCTACCCCACGTCCTGCACTCCTACACAGTCCTGCATTGCAGCTCTCCCTGTTTGCCTCTCATGTGTGTGCTATGCATGTCACTGCTACTCCACTTTCATCCTGACATTGCACCTATCCTGCCACTTCTACCTCCTCTGCTGCACACATCTTCCCATCCTCTGCCACACACTGTCATTATTGCATAGTACATTACCACCGCTCTGTGCATAGCTACAGCTGCCCCCCAATATGTCTTTCCATTTTTGTAACTGCCACATGGGCTGGGGGCTGCTTTGTCTGGTCCATCAGCTCTGATCTACATCCTTCCATTACTTATGCATTGTCTTTCCTTACTGCTCTGTGCAGTGTTTGGGTACGTGGGTGTTTGGCACATACCTCTCTTGCCCTTTTAATTGGGTGACCTTTCTGCTCTTGACCACAGTTTGTGGGTTTACTTGTACATCCTTGGGGCGTCTTGCGGCACACCTTCGGTTCAGGCAGCTTCTGGGGTGCCTACTACAGTGCCTTGGGGGTTGGCAACCTTTCAACATGGCCTCTGGGGCACATCATACCCCACTTTCGCTGGTGTGGTTGTTTCAGATGCACCTTCTGGTGCACCCTAAAAGGTGCATTACTTTATGGCACTAGGGTGCAGTTATCTTTAGATGGCAGCACAGATTGTTGTACAGTTGATAGCAGTAAAAGGGGATTCCCTCTGCCAACTTTATTCATTAGGTGCAGTGGGGACTTGAACTCATGACCCCTGTACCATCTGTCAGTGTATTAGCCATTGTACTACACCTCTATTGCTATGTTTGTGGGTCAGCACACCTACTTACGATTTCCATTCGTTCACATGCACATTGCTGCAATCAAAAACAGTGCTGTGACTCATAGGGCACCTATTCAGCACCTTATAAGGCTCCTTATGGGCAACATTATAGGGTGCCTTGGCGGACAGTGCACTTTATGATCTGCCCTCTGGAGTGCCTTATGCGGTACCTTATGTTACAGCACTTTGAGGGTGTGTTTGCTGGTAGCACAGTTTTCAATAGGACTGGCACATGCCTCTGACAGCACTGGATAGAGGTATTATTATTCATCTGGCCCACTTTGGAGTCAAACTCAGGACCCCTGGAGCATCTGTCAGTGTACTAACCATTGCACTACACCTCTATTGCTATGTTTGCATCTTAGCGCGCCTACTTAGGTATCCATGCATTAACATGCGCAGTGCTGCCATCAGAAACAGTGCTGTGACCTTGCGGAGCCTCATGGGGCACCCTATACAACACCCTGTGCAGCACCTTATAAGGCTCCCCATAGGCAACATTATAGGGTGCCTTGGCAGACAGTGCACTTTATGATATGCCCTCTGGTGTGCTTTATGTGGCACCTTATGTTACGGCACTTTGGCGGTGTGTTTGCTGGCAGCACCAATATAAATACAACTGGCATATGCCTCTGACTGCACTGGGTAAAAGTATTATTATTCAGCTGGCCCACTTGGGAGTTGAACTCAGGACCCCTGGAGCATCTGTCAGTGTACTAACCATTGCACTACACCTCTATTGCTATGTTTGCATCTCAGCGTGCCTACTTAGGTAACCATGCATTAACATGCGAAGTGCTGCCATCATAAACAGTGCTGTGACCTTGCAGAGCCTCATGGGGCACCCTATACAACACCCTGTGCAGCACCTTATAAGGCTCCCCATAGGCAACATTATAGGGTGCCTTGGCAGACAGTGCACTTTATGATATGCCCTCTGGTGTGCCTTATGCGGCACCTTATGTTACGGCACTTTGGCGGTGTGTTTGCTGGCAGCACCGATATAAATACAACTGGCATATGCCTCTGACTGCACTGGGTAAAAGCATTATTATTCAGCTGGCCCACTTGGGAGTCAAACTCAGGACACCTGGAGCATCTGTCAGTGTACTAACCATTGCACTACACCTCTATTGCTATGTTTGCATCTCAGCGCGCCTACTTAGGTATCCATGCATTAACATGCGAAGTGCTGCCATCAGAAACAGTGCTGTGACCTTGCAGAGCCTCATGGGGCACCCTATACAACACCCTGTGCATCACCTTATAAGGCTCCCCATAGGCAACATTATAGGGTGCCTTGGCAGACAGTGCACTTTATGATATACCCTTTGGTGTGCCTTATGCGGCACCTTAGGTTACGGCACTTTGGTGGTGTGTTTGCTGGCAGCACCGATATAAATACAACTGGCATATGCCTCTGACTGCACTGGGTAAAAGTATTATTATTCAGCTGGCCCACTTGGGAGTCGAACTCAGGACCCCTGGAGCATCTGTCAGTGTACTAACCATGGTACTACACCTCTATTGCTATGTTTGTAGCTCAACGCGCCTACTTAGGTTTTACGCGTGGTGACGCATGCCACTCCCTTTCCGTGCGGTATGGTGCGCCGCGTGTACTAGCGCGCGTTAACGCGCTTGTTACTTTTTGACCGGACCGCCCACTCCTTTTATGGCATCCTGCACGCTACTGCCGCGCGCACATTAAGAAGGTTTTGTAAACATACCCCCTAAGAGTTAACAGAGATTGACATGATAGAAATATTAGCAAACGATGTGACATGCATATTCATGCAAAGCATCTTATTAATATTTAAAACAGATTAATGCAAATCACATTAAGCAAAGCAATTTGGGGCATGTTTAATATGCTCCTCATCGGAGCACGCGTTACTAACACAAAAGTCAATGTTAACTTCAGAGGGCATGTGCTTTCATCCTGGGCCCAGGATGTGGCGCTGCACAAGCTGGCACATGGGTGCACTTAACACCAACCACTGAGGTGGCGTTAACTGCACCTGTGTTAAGTGCATCAAGCATGGTTAGCATGAGCCACTAACAACCATACTAGCTATGACATGCCAGCAACACCTGTGTTCAGCCCTGTTCCACCCAATTCCTGCCTCAACATGAATTACCAGGGTAGTGCAGAACTTTTGGCACTAAGGCTCATGCTACTTTTTAGCGTGGTGCCCAAACCACACGCTAAACTCCATTCTACCAGGTAAATCAGGTTAGTAAACATGCCCCTTTTTGTTAACCCACAGGCAATACACATTAACAGTGAATTTTTATGCATTTTCGTACATAAAGGTGACTTGTTTTGCTAGTCTCAGGAAGCTAATGCAAGCTCTGATTCCACCCCCCCCCCCCCGCCCCCATTTCATCCAACCAAAGTGTAGGCCCCTCAAAGCCAGAGTTCACACCTCCCCCACCAAAAAAAATAATTATGAACCATATACTTGAGCAGATGCATTACTGCACCAGTAATGCCATGTGTTACCAGACACAGTAATACTGCTAATGCTCTATTCACTACAGGTCTTATGCTGTTTAGTGAACAGTACATTCAAAATATGTCACATTAAGACATGTTAACATATGTTTTTAACATGCTTTGGTAGAGAGGTCCCTTAGTGCTTGAAGAAATAGATTAGGAGCCAGGGGATGAGGGTTCAAATACTGCTTTTCCCACTGATATTTCTTGTAACCTTGGGCAACTCATGTCATCTCCTGTTGCTTTCAATAAACCGTGCATAGCTGAACTTGAATCTGTATGCAATATATTTTATTTTATTTATTTAATACGTTTTATACCGCTTTATCATTTTAGTCAAAGCGGTTTACAATGTAATTTAAACTTGGTAATGTACATTAAACAGAATTCTTCTTATATAGAACATGGCATTATATAAGCCCTTAATATATTCAAGTAATTGGTTCAAAAGTGCCTCCGGGATTATAAGTAAAACTTATATTCAGAGTATAATAAAACGTCCTAAAAATACAGGGAAAAAACTTACATGTGAACAAGATAGTAGCTCTTTCATTATATAAGTGTCATAAATCTGTCGACTTCTGCAAAATCGTTCTTCTTCAGAATCCAACTTTTCATATTCTTTTATCTAGAATTGGTGGAAAAGCGATTAGTATAGCTGTAGGTAAATCTTAATTTGTATGCAATATGAGAAGAAAAACACTATAGTATGTTTGCATATCAGAACATTTTCAAGAGCAGTCCACGCAGAGTTTTTCAGATGTGAAAATCAGTACTGAATGGATTCCTGCCTCTCTTAAGAGGATTACAATGCCTTACATTAGTATGTACAATAAAGAACTATCAGTAGAACATTAATTTATTATGCCACGGCAGGAGAGCTTATCTATAAAAAAAACAAAAAACAGAAGAAAGTAAATTCTGGCAGAGGGAGACGCAGATCAGAGAAATTTGCAGTTTTAAGATGTAACCAAAATAGAGCAAAAGCCTGCAAGTCATTTTTTGTGCACAGTTTTCAGAAAGAATGTCTTTTGTCCAAGGAGTCAGTTGTTTTTCAATTGAAAGAAGGAAAACAAACCCACATAAAGCAAAAGCTTATATAAATATAACTGTGGGGCTTTCAAATCAAAATAATACATTTATGAATCAGGCAAAATTCCCACAGCACTTTCTAAAGTATTCAGAAGATGCAAGAAATAGTATTTTTGGACAAAAGATGTGCTTTTTGACCCTTAAGCCGAGGCTGTTGGCACTTGGGGCATCTTTTTTTGTAAGATACCCCTGTAAGTGTTTGGTAACTTTCTAGGCGTATCGGTTTTTCTTTTCAGATCTCTTGCAGTTGGAGACCTTTTTGGTGGAACATGAAGAGAAGTGACGGGATGAGGTAGTAGGTGGGTTCTAAAGATAAGCTGTAGTTCATAAGGACTTGATCCTTTAATTACTTTGATTGTTACTTCCTGATGTTTTCTCCCCATGATGTGGACTAATTGATTTGATATAATTTTTTAATTTTTACTAGTGTTTCATTATTTTCTATCATATGGCCTGTATACTTGCTCTATAAGTACTGGTAATAAAAAATGCAATATAAAGAATGGGTTGTTGACCTGTGCTCATGGCCAAGAGGCCACAGAAGACCAGTATGGATGCAGCGGAGAGTCTCTAATCTATTGGGTGTGGCCCGTTCTCCTCTTCACATTATTATAAGAAAAGAGACTCCAAGACCTAAATATGTATACTCTAGAGGAGAGGAGGGACAGAAGAGATATGATACAGACCTTTAAATATTTAAGGAGCACTAATGAACAAACAAAACTTTTTCAAAGACGGGGAAGCTGTAATACTAGAGGACATAACATGAAGCTACAAGAGGGAAAACTGAAAGGCAACGTCAGGAAATACTTTTTCACTGAAAGGGTGGTGGATGCTTGTAATGCCCTCCCGATAGAAGTGGTGGAAGCAAATACAGTGACAGAATTCAAAATGGCATGGGACAGACACAGTGGATCCCTTTATAGAAACAGGATAAAATTAAAATAAATTTAACTGTCTCTGATATTTAAACAAGTAGAGGTGACCTACACGGAGCAGTGGGTACACCCTTAAACAAAGGCATGGGGAGGGGTGACCTGCACAGAGCGGCGGGTGCACCTACTCTTGCCACCTTGCTGGGCAGACTAGATGGACCATGCTGGTCATTATCTGCCGACATATACTATGTATGCTCATTATTTATCTGACAAGGTGCTGCAAGTCTGTCCATATTTGGTATGCTTGCACTGCATGATCATTTGCATGCTCCCACCCCACGCCGCCATGGGCCATGGAATATATACTCTGTTCCAGCCCCCACGGCATCCAGGAAAAGACTCATACCCCTCTGCTCTCTGACCTGCCTACCCTCAAATACTAACTCACTTTCTGGATCTACCATGCTGTACTTCTCAAGAGATAATGACCTACTTCGCTGCAGACCACTCCTCACCTTCCTCAAATTCCTTTCTGTCTACATGCCTTGCTAGAGCACCCATGTGCCTGGGGTGCTATCACCAAATGTTCACATATGATGAATGCTCAGCGAGTATCAGTCACTGAGAGGACTTGTTGGCCCTCAAGGAGGCCCCCACCAAGTCCCAGGGGCACTGAAATCCCCAAAAGGAAGACATCGAAAACCCATAGAAGAAAGGAATCACCAGAACTGCTCCTGGCCTCAAGCTGTCACCACACTCCCAACTGAGCCATAGACAACGATAGAACCTCCAAGCCTATCCTCCAGAGGTCTCTAAGAACAAGCTTCACACCAAGGGCTTCCATCAGGTATTGCAGGTTCTTCCAAGGGAGCCAACTGTTCCTGAAGGTGAGCTTACTAAGCTGCCACTAATATACAGTCTCTGCAGTTCATGATCAGAGCCAGGCCTATTATTTATTTATTTATTTATTTATTTATTTATTTAATATTTCTTCTATACCGCGCTATTTAATATCAGTGCGGTTTATATACAACAGCAGATTATACATTGCAGACTGAGCTGCGCTGTATTTTCAGAGAAACAGGTACTATAACTTGGACATCGCTGGGGTAACTATTTACAAAGCTTATATACATATATTCACAGAGTGTATTTACATGCTGCTGTTTACAAGGAGCATATAATCAAGGCTGTCTCCGCTTTACCAGGGTAGGGATATATACATGATGTAATCTACAAGTAGGCATAGTTGAAGATGGCGCCCATGGGTATGGATGCCACATCACTTGCTGTGTGTTTTAGTGTGGTGTGCATGGGGGAGGGGGGTGGTTATCCCAACTTTTAATCTGGTAGGCTCAGGTATCTGCCATGGTTGGAGGAGGAGAGGAGAAGATGCTAGTGGATCTGGGCCCGGTCAACTGCTGGAGTTGTGCTGTTTGTATTGCCAAGGACTACAAGGAAGAATGATGCACAGACCTTACCTCTGGGCAATCCAGCAAGTGCTTGAACTCATTAAAAAGCACTTGGGCCACCAGGGCCTGACCAAGCTGCTACCAGAGTACCCCAGCCGATGCTAAAAGAGATTCTGGATGAGGGTTTACACCCTGGCCTCACAGAACAGTAGTTCCATATCACCAGAGTGGTCACACACTATGTCACTGCCATGATCAGGACCATCACCTATGGACTACAAGGCTATTCAAAGCCCTTGGGGTAGAGGATACAGCTAAACCAGGATGAAAGTGCCCCTCAGCCCCAGTTCCAGTGCCTCCTTTGAGAGGATATGAACTTTTGCAAGAGCATAGAGAGGGGATGAACCAAATGACTTTTCCAAGTCTCTAGGCTAGGGTTCATTTGAGGAACCACAGCCGGAGAAGGCTTCACAAGGTGCAGAAGAATCCAGACATGCTGAACATGGGCAAAGAGGTTTTCATCTCTGACAGACCACCTCGTTTCTTCACCAGGGGAAGCTTCCCTTCTACTGTGTATTCACCCATCACCAACAGGAAAAATCTTCTCTTACAAAGGACTCCCCCAGAGGGGACAAAGCCAGACTCTCAGAGGAGCGAATAAGCAGTAAGATAGGATGGGAGCACTGAATCCCCTTGTCGTCAGAAGGAGAGATGGCAGGGGCCCCAAGTCCCCCATTAGGGAGGTCAGGGCCCTGGGCCCCACAAGAGGGCTGCCGCAGGTACTGAGAATAGTCCATCAGCTGTTCCAGGAGCTGCTACTCAAAGCCAACTGAAAAAGGACATGGGGGACCCTCCGGAGCCTAAGGGCTTGAGGCTGCAGCTGCCCCACCACATTCCCCCTCCCTAAGGCCATGTGGCCCGTCCAAGATGGTCGCTGTGCCTGACAAGGAAAAATCGGGGGAGACATGGCAGAGGCACCAAAATCAGCATTGGGCCCTGGACCCCCTGTGGAGGGAATCCCAATCATTCTGTATCCAAAGGCTGTTCCAAAGTTCTCAGGGCAAAATAGACCTGCAATCATGAAAAAGAACGACGGGGGCTCAGGCGGCACTGGGCCATACGACTCAGCACAGCAGTGGCAATACAAAGCTGAGAGGTAAAAAAACTCAGATGAAAAATCAAAGCTATGGTGAAGAAGACATCCCCGGTCAAAAAGGGAGTCCCAGCAGCTATCAGGCTGGGCAAGGAAACCCAAAAAGGGCTGCCCTAACTGCCCACACAAACCTGAGAAAGCCCAGCTTCCTCACAGGAGGTGTTTTTTTCAAGCTGCTTTATTCAAAGCAGAAAAAGATAGTCAATTAAAAAAGAAAAGGGAAAAAAGAACCAGCCTGCAGATAGAGGACAGCAAGAGGGAAGGACGTGCCTGGGCTCAGACTTCCACCTTCAGGGGTCCTGGGGAGTACTCCTGTTCACAATCTAGTCTACCAGTGTTGGAACCCATGGGTAACAGCACTGGACAAAAGGCAGCTATTGGATGGAGCAGACAAGGCAATGCCCAAGCTCCAAGCAATCGTTAGGCCTATAGATCTCAATCTCTCAGGCCACAAGATGTAATCTGGGCCAGGGGAGTCAGGACTATCTACACTGCTGTACCAGCCCACAAACCTCGCCACCAGCTGGAGGACAATATTGGTTTTTCTCAGTGCTCCATCAGCATATGCACTAGTAATGACATCACTAAAAATTGGACAATGAAGATTTTGCTTCCTGAGCACTTTTGAGTGTATCTTATGGATTTTGGGTTGTTGATCACGAAAATCACTTTGAAATTTTCCTATCATGCACCATTTTTCTGCAATCACCTATTTTTGTGATTTCCTCATATATTTTAAGTCCATTCATGTGTTGCCTAAAAAGTAAGCTGTTTTGTTTAATCCAAGCTGCTTGGGCATGCACTCAATGCAGGCTCACAACATGCAATGGAAATACTACTTCTCAGGAATACGTGGGCATGTTAGTCAGGATAGATGCTGGCAGTACAGGCTATAAAAAAGCAGCTTTCATACACAGATGCTATGCACGATGTTGATATCAATTTGTGTACTTAACAGCATTTACATATAAGCGTCTTGTCTAAACGACAATTCATAACTTTCTTTGTGCTCTCTTATGCCAGAGTTATAATGAAACTAGTACAAATAATACTCTGCAATGTAACTAAGAAAGTAAAAAATGTATCCTCTTCAAGACTTGCAATGGTATCAACCAAAATGACAATGAGTAGCTGTATAGGTCTCAGCAAAAACACGGGCAGCCGTTGAAGAACTATTTCACCAACAACGGAACTTAAAGCCCTGCAAACATCAATGACCATATATAAACAGCCACCACTTCGTCAATTTTTGAATTCTTTCAATTTTTCTTAATTATTCTCAATTTTATATTTTCTCAACTTCATAATTTCAAGAGTTGTGCTTAGCTTTTAGAAGAGATGTCCAGCTCATGATGGGACATTCAACATGAGCTGGACATCTCTTCTAAAAGCTAAGCACAACTCTTGAAATTATGAAGTTGAGAAAATATAAAATTGAGAATAATTAAGAAAAATTGAAAGAATTCAAAAATTGATGAAGTGGTGGCTGTTTATATATGGTCATTGATGTTTGCAGGGCTTTAAGTTCCGTTGTTGGTGAAATAGTTCTTCAACGGCTGCCCGTGTTTTTGCTGAGACCTATACAGCTACTCATTGTCATTTTGGTTGATACAGTTGCAAGTCTTGAAGAGGATACATTGTTTACTTTCTTAGTTACATTGCAGAGTATTATTTGTAAACAACAATTCATTACAGCAGAAATGTCTCGTCAATGTCACAACAGCTGCGATACATTCTGTTACATTTGTGGTGAGTATACGCTTAAGCCTCAAAGACACAGCATGACTGCACATATTAAGAAAGTGTATGAGCTCTACTTCGGTTGTAAAGTTGGCAATCAAGACAAATCTTGGGCTCCTCACATTTGCTGTGCAATATGTGCTGTCCATCTCAGAGCTTGGCTCAGAGGTACTCGGAAGTCAATGCCGTTTGCAGTCCCGATGATATGGTGAGAACAGAAGGATCATGTAATGGACAGTTACTTCTGTCTGACCAATGTATCTGTCTTCTCTGCTAAAAATAAAAAAAAATCTATCGACTACTCCAGTCTGCCTTCAGCCATGAGACCAGTGCTGCATGACGACCATATGCCACTACCAAAGCCACCAGAGACATGGAGCCTAGATGAGGCAGATGAAGATGCCACAATACACAGGCCAGACGTGGAAAATGACATGGATCCAGATTTTGAACCATTTATGTCTGGCGTACCTCATCTGATAACACAGTCAAAATTAAATGACCTGGTGTGGGACTTAAGTTTGTCAAAAACAAAAGCTGAACTACTTGGTTCTTCAAGGGCTGGAAGAGTTGGATTGAGAATTCGAGAGGCCCTGGTGCCTCATTGTCCATCTTTCTGTAAGCTCCCATCTTCTCCTCTGCTGGAGAGCTTGGATGTTTCAAGTACGTCTCACTGTATTGAATGCTCCTCAGCCTCGCCACCTCTTCTTTGAGCTCCTCCACTTATTTCCTGAGAGCTTCAGTATGCAAGCATCCTGCACAAGGAACCAGTCCATCAACTGGCCTTGGGATCTCTGTCTGGACAGAGGCAGAAGCTGTAACAGGTGGAACAGTTTTGATGATATGATTTTTCCCAGCTATTGTTCAGTTGGTGGAGTGTGGTACCTGTTGAAGCAAAAGAGAGACAGACCTACCAAAGTACCAGCTTGTTTCCCAGCTATCCTTTCAGAGAAAAAGCAGTTAACCTCTTTTAAGTGCTTTTCCAAGTCCCTGTGTGTAGCTAATTGGGGGAAGTGCTCTATAAAGCAAGATTGCTCACATGGGGTGGGTGGGAGTTGGGGGAGGTAGGGAGGGAACTAAAATCTAATAAGGTGTCAGTAGCTTCAAAGAGCTGAGAAAGATACTAAAAGCAGAGTTTAAAACCTACGCCACTAAAGAAAATATTTCCCCTTTTGAACTAAAGCACCAAAAAGAATGTAACTTTGTTTTAAAAATGTACCAAAATCCTTTTAAGAGCTCTCAGGCAGAGAGCTAGTAATTTAAAAGCCACACATTCTTACCTTGGCTTGAAATTCAGAGCCCCTGTTAGGAATGCCTCCAAAAATAGCTTTCCTTGCTGCTAACCATACCTATATGATCCTATGTAACTATGGCTTTGCCATCCTGAATGAGTGGTATCGATCGGTTCCAACGAAGGTATCGACCTCAGGGGTTCTGAAAATGCCGATGGGAGGGCTGGCATCAGGGCTAATACACCTGGGCTGTAGGCTCAGTGCTGAAGTCTGCACTCCTACAGTCCTCATGTTATCAGTACTGTGGCTGCCAGGAGTGCTGCCAAATTCCTCTCAAGAGCAGCGTGCGCTGGTCTAGGGAGATGGCCAATGTCTGAATGGAATCACCTATGTGGCTGTGAACCACTGTCCCAGAATATGGAATCGCTAGCTCTAAGGAGGTCAATGCCTAGGGAGCGTCCCTGAGCTCCTCTTGTGCTTTGGAGGGCAGATCCTCCCACCGGCACTGTTTGGCTGGCTGGTCTGCATCTGAAGCACTTCTAGGGGAGTCACAATGCTTATGCTGGGACTTCTCTCTGGTCTCTGTATCTGTCTTAGATGCCAATGCTGAGGATTTAGGAGCAGCCAGAGACTTTGACTTACCTTTAGGTTTCTTCAGAGTCCAAATATGAGACCCATGAGAGGAAGTCAATGCCTTCAAAGAAGTGGAAACCACTGAAACAGAGTCCGAGGCAGACAACAATCCATACTGTCTGGCTCTGTTCTGTAGGCCTCTCTTTGTCATTTGATGGCACAAAGAACAAGAATTGGGTTGATGTTCAGGGCCCAAACATTTCAGACACCAGTCACGTTTATCAGTGATTGGTATGATACCGGCAAACTTGGTACATTTTTTTTAAAACCACTGGTTGGCTTTTCCATGCCTTAAAAAGTTGTTTTTGACATTAAAGATGCGGCTATGGAGGCCTAGAGGCCTAGTTTAGTGATGAAAACCATGTAGAAAATGAAGAGAAAATAAAAAGAAAATTTGAAAAAAAAATTATCGGGACCAGTGTCAGATTCGACGGAAAGAGCGTCGACAGGAAGGCAGAAGTATGATGTTCCACAAAAACAATATGTTTTTCGGTGGTGACAATACGATTGTCCTACTGGCTCCATGGAAAACAAAGAACTGAGGAGAGAAGTTGGGAAGCAGGCACACAGGAGCAGTTGAGTGCTCCCAAAGGCTTTCCTATTGGACGCTGGGGAGCGTTCCCATGCGGGTTCCATCAGTGACATTCACCCATATGTGAAGACTGCATTCCTGCTTGTTCCTGGAGATAAAGAATTGTCACTCAACGTGTAATTAAACTCTGGGATTCTTTAATGGAGGATGTAGTAAAAGCTGTTAGAGTAGCTAGGTTTAAAAAAAGATTTGGACAAGTTCCTGGAGGAAAAGTCCATAAACCATTGTTAAAGAGGACTAGGACAATCCACTGCTTACTCCTGAAATAAGCAGCATGGAATCTGTATAATGTTTTGGGAACTTGACAGGTACTTCTGGCCTGCATTGGCTGCTGCTTCTTTAGAGTCAGGAGTGATCCCAGAGGATTGGAGAAAGGCACTTGTGATCCTTTTACACAAAAGCGGAAGCAAGGATGAGGTTGAGAACTATAGGCCAGTTAGTCTGACCTCTGTAGTGAGTAAATTAATGGAAACGCTGCTAAAACAGAGGATAATGTGGTTTCTGGAGTCCAATGGATTGCAGGATCTGAGGCAGCATGGGTTTGTCAGACAAATCTGAATGATTCTTTTGACTGGGTGACCAGTGAGATGGACCGAGGGAATATCCTAGATGTGGTGTACTTAGATTTCAGTAAAGCCTTTGACATCATTCAGCACAGGCAACTTATAAATAAATTGAGCATCCTAGGGATAAACTCTAAAGTGACTGACTTGGCTAGAAATTGGTTGAGTGGGAGGCGACAAAGTATACAGCGAAACGGAGCTCACTCTGAGGAGAAGGATGTTACCAGTGATGTGCCGCAGGGATCTGTCCTTGGTCTGATTCTTTTGAACACCTTTGTTAGTGATATTGTGGGAGGGCTGTTAGGTAACATTTGCCTCTTTGTGGATGATACCAAAATCTTCAATAGAACAGACACTCAGGAAGGAGTAGATAATATAAGAAGGGATCTAACTAAATTTGAAGAATGGTCAAGAATTTGGCAACTGAGATTGATTTTTTAAGATGTATTTATTGAACAAGTTTTCTATACCACTTTATCATAGATTCAAAACGGTTTACATTAAACAAACTGGAACTTTACATTGAACAGGAAAGATTAACTTGGAAGCTTAACAGGAAACATTAGTGGTGATACAGCTTTAAAAATGCAGGGTCATGCATTTGGGCTGCAAAAATCCAAGGGAGAAGTATAGTATAGGGGGTGAAGTATTTCTGTCCATGAAAGAAGAGCGGGACCTGGGCGTGATTGTTTCTAATTATCTTAAAATGGCTAAATAGGTAGAAAAGGCAACAGCGAAAGCCAGAAGGAGGCTTGGGTACACAGGAAGAGGAATGGCCAGCAGAAAAAAGGAGGTGACAGTGCCTCTGTATAAAAGTCTCTGATGCGACCTCATTTAGAATATTATGTGCAATTCTGGAGACCACACCTTCAAAAGGATATAAACAGAATAGAGTCAATGCAGAGGGTGGCTACTAAAATGGTTAGTGGTCTTCATTATAAAGCATATGGAACAGACTTAAAGATCTTAATATGTATACGTTAGGGAAAGGCAGGATAGAGGAGATATGATAGAGATGTTTAAATACCTCTGTGGCATAAATGCCCAAGAAGAGAGTCTCTTTCAATTAAAAGTAAGCTCTGCAACAAGGGGACATAGGATTAAGGTGCAAAGGGATATACTCAAGAGTAATATGCGGGAATATTTCTTTACGGAAAGAGTGTGGAATAGTCTCCCAGTGGAGGACAGCATCTAAATTCTAGAAATCATGGGATAAACACAGAAGATCTCTAAAGGAAAAAAGGGACTATAGTAGTTGATATGGAAGGGCAGACTAGAAAGGCCATATGGTCCTTTTCTGCTGTCATGTTTCTATGTTTCTAGGATAATGGATTTTATGGGACCTTGGTCTGACCTTGGCTTATCTTATGTTCTTTATGGTCTTATAAGTGCATCCCAAACACTATCTTGTCTGTGCAAAATGACTACTAGTATATATATATATTTATTTATTTAGACAGTTTTGTATACCACCTTATCCTTCAATCAAAGTGGTCACAACACAATTGGGGGACACATTTAACATGAGGGGATATGAGACACATACACTAATACTTACAGGGAACATGGGCAAAGGAGGGTTAAGTGGCTTGCCCAAGACCACAAGGAGCACCTGTGGAACTAGAAACTCCAGTCCTTCTGGCCCAAGGTTGCTGTCCTCTAGTGGGATTTGAACCCCTGACCTTCTGGCCTGAGGTAACTTGCCCCAACCACTAGGCCACTCCTCCCTCCATATATAAAATAGAAAAGGTAAATGTGTGGCATGTGATAGGCATGGCAAAATTAGACTTTACCTCCTAACTGTCTTTCCTTGTGTCCTTCCAGTCCAGTTCAGTACGTGTGGGTTATCTACATTCACCAGCACCTAAGAACAGAGCATGACAGATTTCTCATGTCACAGTAGAAGAGTTCCCTCCTCAGGCATCAGAACCTAGTATCCTTTTGAGAAAGCACACCCCTAGAGAGCATAGCTAAACATATATGTGAAACAAATCTTTCAGCATACCCCAGAAGGGAGCAATAAACTGAGTCAACAAACATATTTCATGAACTATGTACACCATTAGAGGACGAAAACTGGGAGGAAGGCCCATACTTGCCCATCTGGCAATCTCCCTCCATGAGAACCCTGGTGAGACAAAATGCTGGAATTATGAATAGAATCCTCCAGTGCAAACAGCTGGACCAGACACTCCGTTAGCAGAGAAAAAGAGAGTCATGGCCAAACCAGGGTGGTCCTGGACTGTACTAGAGGGACTCAAGGAAAGACAATTAGCAGGTAAGGTCTACTTTTGCCTTCCTAATCATCCCTCCAGACCAATCCAGTATGTGTGAGATGTACCATATAAAGGTAATGGGATAAAAGTCGGTGTGCTTTAGTGGATCAGGAACTGGTTAAAAGATAGAAAGCAGAGGGTAGGGCTAAATGGTCAATTTTCCCAATGGAGAAAGGTGAATAGTGGAGTATCCCAGAGATCTGTGCTGGGTCCACTACTTTTTAACATATTCAGAAATGACCTGGAAATGGGAATAACGAGTGAGGTAATCAAATTTGCAGATGACAAAAAATTATTCAAAGTTGTTAAAACCCATGAGGATTGTTAAAAATTGCAAGAGGACCTTGATAAATTGGAAGACTGGGCATCCAAAATGGCATATGAAATTTAATGAGTGGAGGAGTGGCCTAGTGGTTGGGGCAAGGTACTTCAGGCCAGAAGGTCGAGGATTCAAATCCCACTAGAGGATAGCAACCTTGGGCTGGAAGGACTGGGGTTTCTAGTCCCACAGGTGCTCCTTGTAGTCTTGGGCAAGCCACTTAACCCTCCATAGACTATGTTCCCTGTAAAATAGTTATCTCCAAGTTATAATGCCCTGTTCAATGTAATTTCAGTTTGTTCAATGTAAACCGCACTGATGCAGAATAGAGAGAATGTAAATAAATAAATAATGTGAACAAGTGTAAAGTTATGCACCTACGAAAGAAAGACCCAAACTATACTTACATGATGCAAGGTTCCACATTAGGAACCACCCAGGAAAAAGATTTAGGCATCATTGGAATTCGTTACTGGAGGATGTAGTAAAAGCTGTTTGTGTAGCTGGGTTTAAAAAAGGTTTGGGCAAATTCTTGAAGGAAAGGTCCATAAACCATTATTAAAAGGGACCCGGAAAATCCACTGCTTGTCCCAATACAAGAATTGTGGAACCTGTGTCTTTTGGGGAAACTGCTAGGTACTTGTGACCTAGACTGGACACTGTTGGAAACAGGATACTGGGCTTGATGGACCTTGGTCTAACCCAGTATGGCATATCTTATGTTCTTACCAGAGCAGTGACTAAGTATGCGAGGGACCAGTGAGTCCGGTCTAGAGCAGCGTCACCCCAAAATGTGCATCCTGTGGCGCTTGAACATTGAGGCGGTAATGTCGCATAAAAGTGTGCAGAGACGACCACGTGGCCGCTCTACAGATGTCCTTTGTCGGGATCAGTCTGTGCTCCATCCAAGAAGTCACCTGTGACCTGGTGGAATGGGCTTTAAGACCATCCAGCACCACCTTCCCTTTGAAAGTATAGGCAGCACACCACTGAAGCCTTTGGTGCTACCTCCCCTTTGCGGAGGCCACCAAACAAGACAAATAAATGGTCTGACCTAATGAAAGGTTCTGTCTGTGTCAGGTAGAGTCATAGGGCCCTGTGCACATCCAGCCGGTGAAGCTGATGACTCTCCTTGGAGTCTGTGATAGGGAAACAACCCGGCAGGGTCACCGTTTGATTTAGGTGAAAAGATGAGACCACTTTGGACAGAAAAGACGGCATGGGCCACAGAGCCACCTTCTCCTTGGACAGGAGCAAAAACGGTGCTCTGCAAGACAGGGCTTGCAACTCGGAAATGTGACATGCTGAGCAGATGGCAATCAAAAAACAGTCTTCAGAATGAGATCCTTCAGGGTGGACTGAGACAGAGGTTCTAAGGGTGCCGCTGTCAAGGTCATTAGTACCAGGTTGAGTTCCCACAGTGTCACTGCAGAACACAGGGATGTCAAACCTGTTTCACCGCCTGAAGAAAATGGACTATATCCAGGTGAGCAGCCAAGGAGTAGCCCTGTACCTATCCTCGGAAACAAGAGAAGGTCACTACCTGCACCCGCAAGGAGTTCAAGGCCAACCCCTTGTCTAGTCCACCTGCAAGGGGCACAGGATATCAATGCTTGACCCAATACAAGCATTGTGGACCCTGTGTCTTTTGGGGAAACTGCTAGGTATCTATGACCTAGATTGGCCACTGCTGGAAACAGGATACTGGGCTTGATGGACCTTGGTCTGACCCAGTATGGCATATTTTATGTTCTTATGTTTTTAATATCTGGAAGCGATGCAACAAAGGGCCGAAGCCCTCCCAGCTTCACACCAAGTCTCAAACACATGCCATACCCTTATATAGGCCAACGAGGTGGAGCGTTTGCAAGACCTTAGCATGATGGCGATCACCACCACCAAATATCCTTTTTGCCTTAGCCTCACACTTTCAAGAGCCAAGCCTTAAGCAAGAATCAATCCACCTGAGGGAAGAGGACAGGCTCCTGCGAAAGCAGGTTGACCATGCTGGGAAACCACCAGAGGCATGCCACGACCAGCCAGAGAAGATCGGCATGCCATGGGCGCTGAGGCCAATCCAAAGTAATCAGAATCACCTGCCCCCAATGAGTTCTGATTCACTGTAGTAGATGCCCTATGAGAGGCCACAGAGGAAAGACATTCAGAAGCCCATGCATTGACCACAGCTGGGTCAGGGCATCAAAGCCTTCGGACATGGGCTCCCTGTGGCTGCTGAAGAACCACATCACCTTGGCATTTGCCATGGAGGCCATGAGATCCATGACAGGCATGCCCCAGGGTAGTGTCAGATTGTGAAACAAGGCTGCATGAACTCCCATTTGCCTGGGTCTAACTGGTGCCAACTGAGGTAATCAGCTTGAACATTTTTCTTGCCTGCCACATGAGCTACCGACAGAGCTGTCAGATGCTGTTCCACTCAGAGTAGCAGGATAGACACCTTCTCCACCAGTATCACACTGCCTGTGCCCCCCTGGTGGTTGATGTACACCATCATTGTTGCATTGTCAGAGCAGGTCCATACCGCCCACCCAGAAATCAGGGGAAGGAAGTACTGAAGCGCCATGGAGCGCCTCAAAGACTGCTCTGATCTCCACTCGATTGATGGACCATGCACGATCCTCAGGAGAGCATAGCCTCTGTGTCACTTATGATTCGTAATGTGTGCCCCAGCCCATGAGGCTGGCATCGGTCATGACCAACATCCAGTCTAGCGATTCCAGTGGCATGCCTGCCGACAGGTGCTCCAGCTGCAGCCACCAAGAGAGCTGTACTCGCGTGGTTAGCGGACAAACCAACTGCCGCAACATCGGATGGTACTGTGGTGACTAAAGCAAGAGTAGGACCACCTGCAGAGGCCTCATGTGAGTCCATTCCCATGGGACTATATCTAAGGCCATCACCATGGAGCACAGAACCTGCAGGTAGTGCCACATTGAGAGTGCCTCCACCTCCAAGAAGCTTTGCACTTGAACCTGAAGTTTTTGGGACCTCTCTAGCAGGAGATACGCGCAACCTAGCCTGGTGTTGAAGCATGCTCACAGGTACACCAGGTCCTGGACCAGCTCGAGATGACTCTTGGCTAGGTTCACCACACAATCGAGGCTCTGAAGGAAAGTCACCACTTTTCTGTGTGGCCTCAGTGCCCTCAGCTTGCGACTTTGCTCAAATCAGTCAGTCATCCAGGTAGGGATGAACTAAGAAGTCCTGTTGGCACAGGGCTGTCACTACCACCACCATAATCTTGGTAAACGTGCATGGGGCTGTCACAAGACCAGAGGGCAACACGGGAAACTGAAAAGGGCCTTGCAGCATTGCAAACTGCAAGTACTGTTGGTGGTCTGGTTGGATCGGAATATGCAAGTACGCCTCCGTGAGGTCCAGGGCCGAGAGGCACTCCCCCTGCCTGATGCCACAGTGACAGAGTGTAGCATCTCCATGTGAAAATGAGTGACTTGGTTAGAGTGCGATGTACATGTTGTCCCTCTTGCCCACATCTGTAACATTTTAGCCTATTCTTAGAGCTTTTCCATAAAGGCATGCACATTGTTATAGGGTCTTCTAGCACCCTTCCGTCCCTTTCTGATCTGCGGCTGCGTGACTCCTGGGAGGTAGTGCCAGCTCTCTGGGCAGTTAGTTCTGCCTCTATATATCTCTCAGAGAGTGCAACAGCTTCTTGGGGAGTTTTGCAATTCTGCAAGATTAGGAAGGTGCGGATTCCCTGTGGTAGAGCGTTCATGTACTGCTCTAAAATCAAAGCATCCAGTATTAACTCCACAGACCTCCCTTCTGGAGTTAACCATTTATCAAGCAAGCTTTGAATCCTATGACATAATGACTTAGGCGTCTCACTCGGCCTCAGTCTCACACTCCTCAAACGTGAGTGGTAGACTAAAGGAGTGAGCCCTAATCTCTCCCTGATCACCTTTTTTACTTCATCATAATTACCAGCCATGGCAGCAGGCATGGCGCGGTAAGCGGCCATCGCTTCCCCAGTAAGGGATGCTGCCAGTCTTAGAGCCCAGTGCTCCTTAGGCCACGAGCTAAGGCGAGCTACTCTTTCAAAGCTCTCAAGATAGTCATCAACGTCATCTTGATTGGTAAACTGTCCAAAATTAAACACAGTTCCCGCCTGTAAACCCACAGGTTGTACAGGGCCTATTAAAATGGAACCTGTAGTAGATGATTGTCCAGCGGCTTGCTTCCTCTCTTTCATCCATTCCTCCAAGAGAGTGAGTAGAGGCTGCTGCTGTTCACGCATGCTTGCGTTGGCTTTCTCCTAGGCCTCTAACGCAAGGTCTCGCTGGCGCTCCAGCTGCGTCACCATCCATTGAAAAATTTCTTTGGCGTCCATCGCCATCTTGGGATACCTGAAACAAATAAAAAAAAAGAGACCCAAGTGCGGAAAACACAGTACACTTTGGCTATCTGCTCTCTTTTTTTTTTTTTCTCTTTCTCCCTAGTCACCACTAGGCTTCACCCTTGCCCTGGTATCCTGGTTACCCGGGGTGGATACCCTTTACCTGGCTCAGGTGGTATACACTTGTCAATAATATAAACGTTCCTCCAAACTAACGTCTCGGACAACTTATCTCTTTATGATGTATAAACTTTTTAATTGTTCACATCAAATATTATTATTTGTTATTTTTATTATAAGAAATTTTTTTTTTATAAATTAATGGTTTCCTTGTTTTTTCTAAAAATATTTCTAGTAGAAAATAACCAGGTCTCAGACAAATATTAGTACATGTCACGGGTTGGAAACCCTTATTGTACTTGTTCAGCATCAATGACCATGGTTTAACTTGTTCGTTCCTTAGCTTGTACGTTATCTCAGGTAAAGAAACTGATTTATTTGAAATGCGCGGCGTTTTTTGGAGCCGAGGAGCTCAACGATGAACATGCAGTCCAGCGCTGAGAAGAGTTTCTGTTGCTATTAAAATAAAGTTGTTGATGAAACTCGACCCCTGGGGGAAAGTTCAAAGAGAAGCACAAAAGATAACAGCTTTGGAAATCAATTGTGAGAAGCATTAATGACAACAGCTTCGAAAATCCTGAAATTCACTGCAAGTTAAGTTCCATTTATCCATGATATTCTTAGGTATAAATATATCATTATGGATCTAGATTTCAAATAAATCAGTTTCTTTACCTGAGATAACGTACAAGCTAAGGAACGAACAAGTTAAACCATGGTCATTGATGCTGAACAAGTACAATAAGGGTTTCCAACCCGTGACATGTACTAATATTTGTCTGAGACCTGGTTATTTTCTACTAGAAATATTTTTAGAAAAAACAAGGAAACCATTAATTTATAAAAAAAAAATTCTTATAATAAAAATAACAAATAATAATATTTGATGTGAACAATTAAAAAGTTTATACATCATAAAGAGATAAGTTGTCCGAGACGTTAGTTTGGAGGAACGTTTATATTATTGACAAGTGATTGCATCCTCTACAAAATAGACCTATATTTTCAGGTGGTATACAAGCACGTCAGGAACAGAAGATCCTGTAGTCCTGCAGTCTCCTTCCTTGTTCTGGGTTGGTCAGCTCTTCGGCTGGGCACCTCCTGGAAGTCAGCTTCTGCAGTTTCTTGCTGTGGTTATTTCTTGCGCCTGCGCAGTATCCTCAATACTACGCCACTTTGCCACCCACCCACTCCCTGGACCTTGAGGGTTAAGGGAGGGGCTGGCCTTGAATGCCCTTGAGGGTTAATGTTGTAGTTGTGTTGGTGCTCAAGTGATAAGGCAAGGCAAAGAATATTTCTTTTTTGTGAGGTTATTTCCCGCTTTCGCAGTTCAAATGCAGCAGACGTAAATGAAATAATATGACACAAAACAAGATGGAGAAACTGAACTTAAATAAGGCTTTTTTCACTGCTTAACTGAATGTCCATTACTGATCACATTCACCTGTCATGTGATCTCCTTTTCATTAAGGTAACAGAAAATTCCGATACCAGCACTGCTCCTGAATTGCACTGAATATGCTTCCACTTATTCCATTCACATAAGCTCTTCTGTAACAGCAAACAATGAGGTAACTTTGCTATTTTCTTACATACAACACTGGCAAGCAAATCAGTTAAATGTCCTTTGGAATCATACAAGTAGAGCAATCCATCGGGACTTCCTGTTCTGTAGATGGCAAAGAAATTAAAGGCATTTCTTCTGGCCAGCTGATCAATGGCTTTGCTACGTTCTGAGTAGAAACTGCTCTGCTTTTAAGGAACTCTCTGAATTCAGTGAGAAGTAATTCAGCCTGTGTATTTTCTGAGCTAGGCTGAGCAAATCCTCTTTCAGGTAAATGCTTGTTTATATTACTTATCTCTAGGCAATTATCAGTGCTTTTACTTGGACAACATTGCAGCGTGCAAGCATTTCCCTTCCCCCACCTATCTCCACATGGCAGTGCAGGGTAAAACGCTTCGGCTGTGTTTAGTGAATCTCTCAGAGTGTTAAAAGGAAGACAGTCAGGCTTTTCTTGACTTAACCAGTTAGTATCAAACTTTCTGCCTTTATCCTGTCTTTCACAATTAAAATTCACTCTTTCTGGCTTTCCACTGTTAAGCTTGCTAGCCGTGCCACACCCACCAGATACCTTGTGCTTGGGCTTCTTCCAGGGTAATTCCTTATCCCTTTGCCTCCTATTCCAAGGTTCTTCTGGGTCCTTTAAATTCCTGAGCTGCAGCCTTGGGTCTCTCAGTGCCTTAGAATTCTTCTGCTTCCAGAAATCTTTCTCTGCCCCTGAGTCTCCCAGCTCTTGTCTGCTCCTTCTTGGATCACAGCTGCTTAGTGGTTCTCTCTCTCTGGGTTCCTGTTCCTGGTCATCTGACCTATCCTCGTCCAGGTGCTTGTGTCCTTCTTCCCAATCTCCTTGCTTGTCACGTTGCTTCCTTGGCTTGCCTGGCTTCTCTCACTGTTTCTGGGTTTTTAACAAGCTAGCTGAGTACTGCACTGCCCGCCTCCTGCTTGGGCGTGCCCAATCAGGGACTTGGCTTCTCACCTGCCTTGAAGTGAGGAGTGGTTCCTGATTAGCTCTGCATTTTTTCCTTTCATCAGAGAAAATCCTGCATTCCCCTGCAGTACCGGCTCTCTCCACCGGATCACTATCAGTTTCCATTGCCTCATAAGAGTCTGCTACATCACAAGTCGAGTGTATGTAAGACCTCCGATGCCCGGTTGGCATGAGGTCTCGGGAAGAAGGTTGGCAAGACTATCTCCTGATTGAGATGGAAATCCGAGACAACCTTCGGTAGGAACTTGGGGTGGGTACGAAGACCACCCTGTTCCCATTGAACCTGGTATAGGGAGCCTCAGCCATGAGGGCTTGGAGTTCGCTGACTCGCCGAGCCGAGGTCAGAGCCACCAGGAAGACTACTTTCCAGGAGAGATACCGAAGCGAGCACGTCGCCATTGGATCGAAGGATGATCATGTAAGCTGCATAAGCATGATGTTCAGGTCCCACTCTGCCGGAAGAGCCTGGGTGGGAGGCTTGGAAAGTAAGAGGCCCCGCATGAAGCGGGAGACCAAGGACTGCCCTGAGAGGGGTTTACCCTCAATGGGGAGGTGGTTAGCCGAAATGGTGCTCAGGTGTATCCTGACCGAGTTGAACTTCAGCCCCTCTTTTTAGAGGTGGAGGAGGTACTGGAGAACACACGGGATAGAGCAGGAGAATGGGTCAATCTGGAGCTCGGAGCACCAGGTCGAGAAAAAACACCACTTAAAGGCATAGTCTCGTCTCTTCAAGTCTTTCCTGAACACGAAGAGGACCTCCTCAACCTCTCCCAGGATGTGCAGTGGGGCTAAAAAAACCTGTTCAGCCACCAGGCTGTAAGGGATGAGGCCAGGTTCAGATGGAGCACCCGTCCCTCCTCCTGTGTTAGCAGGCTCGGGGTGCAGCCTAGAGGGACTGGAGGCTCAGACAAGAGCCAGAGCAGAAGCGGGAACCAAGGCTGTCAAGGCCACAAAGGAGCAATGAGAATCATTGAAGCTTGCTCCCGCTGGACCTTGTGGAGGGTCCTCGCAATGAGAGGAGTGGGGGGGGGGGGGAGGCGTAAAGAAGCCTGGAAGTCCAGTTCAAGAGGAACGCATCCAGAGCCACCCTGCTCGGGTGTGGAACCAGTCCGCAGAAGCGGGGAAGCTGCACGTACACCGGGCTGGCGAACAGGTCCACAGATGGAGTCCCCCACTGATTTATTTATTTATTTAGCTGTATTTATATCCCGCTTTTCACCGGGTCAAAGCGGTGAAACAAGAGGCCGGCCACCACCGAATCTAGGTGCCACTCGTGCAGGCGGAGGATTCTGCTGAGTTCATCCGCGAGGACATTCTCCTGGCCCGGGAGATAGACCGCTCTGAGGGTCATGCCCCGGCGAACGACAAAGGAGCAAAGGAGGACCGCCTCACGGAAGAGGGGGCAGGAACCCATTCCCCCCTCTTTATTTATGAAGAACCTAGCTACCCTGTTGTCGGTCTGCATGTGCACCGACTTCCCCTTCAGATGGTGCTTGAAGGCCCTCGGGGCCCACCGGACTGCCCAAAGCTTGAGCAGATTGATCTGCTGTCGAGATTCTCCGGGCAACCACTGTTCCTGGTGCGCAGGTCGCCGCAGTGGGCTCCCCACCCCAGCAGGGAGGCATCCATCGTCAAGAAGAGCTCGTGCTACGGAACTGGAAGGGCATGCCCCGAAGGAGACTTTGGGGATCCTGCCACCAATCCAGGGAGCTGTAAAGGCCAAGTGAGACCCGGACAGGGTCCCGGAGGTGGCCGGAGTCCTGGCTCCATTGTGCCCTGAGGCACCACTGAGCCGTCTGCATGTGCATGTGGGCATGGGGAATAACATGGATGGTGGAGGCCATGTGCCCCAGGAGGCACAACATGGCTCGCGCCGAAATCCGAGCTCTGCCTTGGACCTTGGCCGCCAGGGCGTGGAGACGATCCGCCCGGTCTCGGGGCAGGAAGGCGGTCACCCGCTCCTTGTCGAGCAGTGCGCTGATGAACTCCAGGGTCTGCACCGGTTTGAGTTGGGACTTGGAGTAATTGACCAGGAAACTGAGGCATTTGAGGAGGAGGATTGTGAGCGATGCCACAAGGTGGGCTTTCTCAGCCGATGCCCCCATGACAAGCCAGTCATCCAGGTAAGGAAAAACGGGTATGCCCTGCCACCGGAGGTAGGCGGTGGCCGTGGAAAGGCACTTGGTGAAGACCACGGGGCAGATGTGAGCCCGAAGGGGAGCACCCTGTATTGGTAGTGCTCTCCCTGTACTCTGAAGTGCAGATACTGTCTGTGCATGGGGTGGACCAGAATGTGGGCATAAGCGTCCCTGAAGTCCAAGGAGCATAGCCAATCGCCCTGCTGGAGGAAGGGCAGCAGGACACCAAGCGATAGCATTTTGGACTGCTCCCACACCAGAAACATGTTTAGGATCCCGAGATCGAGGATGGGACGTAGGCCCCCCATCTTTTTCGGAATGAGGAAGTATCGTGAGTAGAACCCTTGACCTCGGAGGTGCGGTGGTACCTTTTCGACTGCCCTCTGGCCGAGTAGGTTGGTCAGCTCTTGTTGTAAGCAAGCCTGGTGCGATGGAAGCAGAGAAGGCTCTGCTGAGGAGAAGGGAGTAGGAAGCCTGCCCAGATGAAGACAATAACCGTCCCAGACTACCCGGAGGACCCAGGAGTCCGACGTGATCAACGCCCATTGAGGAGCGAAAAGGGACAGGCGTCGGCATCAAAACCCCTGAGCGGGTTGGGTTGGAGCCAGTGGTTGGGCCTTAGGCCCTTTAGACTTGCGATGGCCGTGCGCTCCCCCCTTTCCCTGCGCACCAGTTGTCGGTGTGGGCATGGGCAGGTAGGGCAGATATCCCTGGTAGGGGAGTCTCTCTCTATGGAAGAACGGCTTCTTCATCTGCTGCCTCTTCCTTGGGAGAGAAGTTCTTACATGAGAGGTGGGTTCGAATTACGAACTCTGTTTCAATCTCGACCACCTTATCCTTCATGGGCTTGTTGAAAAATTGCTCACCAAGGTAGGAGACATCCAAGAGCTTCTCCTGGACCCACTGCTCCAGGTCTGAAGACTGAAGCCATCCCTGGCACCAGGCCCCGATGCCAGCCGCCGCAACTCAGGCAGAGGACTCAAATCTGTCATACGTGGCGCGGGAGAGGTACTTCGAGCAGTCCGCAACCGACCTCAGGAGGGTCTGGAACCTGAGATGTTCACCCCCAACACCTGCGGAAAAGCCGCCGAGCTCTTTGGCGAGGTCGCGCAGGAACATGCCCATGTACAGTTGGTAGGCCTGAATGCGGCACATCAGCATGGACCCCTGATAGGCCTTGCGCCCCAGGGTCTTGAGGGCTCTGGACTCCCTGCCAGGTGGGAACGAAGAATGTGACTTCGGGCTCTTTTGCTTCCGCATCGCCGATTCCACAAACATGGAGGTGTACGGAAGCTGGGTCTTCCAGAAAACCCGAGCCATGCTGAACCCTATACATGGCATCGAGGCATTTGCTCACAATGGGAACCGAGGCAGGCACCTCCCACATGCAAAGGAGCAGCTGGGACAGAATGGGAGGCACTGGGACTGAAAGAGACTCCCAAGGCGGGGACTCATACTGTAAGATGCCGAGTTCCTCTGCCCTTGGCTCTTCCTCAGCCTGCGTGGCCAGATTGAGGGCCCGTGCCATGTCCCGAATGAACACCAGAAAAGACGTGTCCTTGGGAGGCGAACGTCTCTGGGAGGTAGGTGGGGATGGGTCCAAAGGAAAGTCCCTGTGGGCGCGGGTCTTCAGGAAGGTATCCCCATCCAACTCCCAGCCTGAGAGGTCCGAAAAGGAGTCTGAGTCAGGCTGGTCACCCTGTCCAGAAGCTGAGGCCCACTTAGAGCCGGAGGCACTGGCCCTGGAGGACCTCGCCCCCCAAGGAATGGGACGGCGAGCGAGACCTGCGCCGAGGACCCTCATGATGCCCACTACTCTCGGGAGTTTCCAGGGCAGGTTTAGGTACCCCTCCTCGGGGGGACCTTGGTCTCCAGGCATGGGTCAGCCGTGCTGAGCAGAAGCGCCTGCTGAGCAGCTAAGAAGGCGGAGACGCTGCGCTCTAGTGCCAGCATTCAGGACTTCCAAGTGGGCGTGGGTCCCTGTGACCCCAATGTCGGGGTTAATGGGTCAGGCGTGGATGAAGAGAGGGGGTCCTCACCAGGACAACCCTCGGGAGACTGGGTGCCATCACCGGAGACCTCCGTGTCTGTACGAGCTACCTTTTGAGGCCACTTGTCGTTCCTTGTCTGACTCTTCGGAACGACAGGGAGGGCTGAGGGACTGAGCGCGAGATCATTCGCGCTTGTCTGGAGCCCACAACAGTGACTTCGAGGTCTTCTTCTTCTTGTGCCTCTCCACCTCAGGGGACCCCTGATCGGAGTGCTGCCTGGAACATGGGACCACTGCGGGGGACCCCATAAGCGGAGGGACAGCCGAGGATGCCACCAGAGATTCCGGGGCTGCCTTATTGAAAATGTTGTCGGACTTCTACTTACAACTTAGCAGGGCCTTGACGGACATTTTCTTAGAGATAGAGCAGAGTTCCGGGTTATGGTCGGACCCCAGACACTAAAGACAGCAGTCATGGGTGTCTGTGAGCGACATATTCTTGGAGCATCTGTCACACTTTTTAAAACCAGTGGCCATTGGGGCAAAAAGGGCCCCTGCTAGGTCGAAGAACCTCGAAGCCAGTGGTTGAAAAGGGCGCAAAAAAGGGCCCGAAGAGAAAATTTTTACCAAAAGGAGAAATAAAAACGTCCCTTCGCTCAGGGGAACAAGAGCAAAGGGGAGGACGGGAGAGATTGATACTACAGGAAAAAGAGGGCTAGAGGCCGAAAATGAAAACACTTTTTCCGAGGGACGAGGACGTGCGTCCAAAGGGCTCCGTGGAAAAAGGGAGACTGAGCAATATGTCACCTTTGGGCGGGAAGAGGACCACGCATGTGTGGCAGCAATCCCAAAGGCTTTCTTTAAAAGCTTGGGACTTGCTCCACGTGGGCTCTGTCGGTGCCGACGTCACCCATAAGAGAGGACTGACTTCCTGCTTGTTCCTGGAGAATGCAATGATAGGGTAGATCAAATTGGTGGAGAGGTTGCACTCTATGTTAGAGAGGGCATTGAGTCACACAGGATTAAAGTTTTGCAGGAGACAAATGCCATATAAAAAGGTGAAGGCGATGGCAGTGGGGGTGTACTACCGACTGCCTGGCCAGAATGAACATATGGATGATGAAATACTAAAAGAAATCAGGGAAGCTAACAAAAGTTATAACACAGTAATAACGGATGATTTCAAATACACTGTATCGACTAGGTTAATGTCACAGCAGGACATGCTAGGGAGATAAAGTTTCTAGATGAAATAAACGATTGCTTCTTGGAGCAGCTGGTTCATGAACTGACAAGAGGGGAAGCTATTTTGGACCTAGTGGAACACAGGATCTGGTGCAAAAGATAAGGGGTGTTGGAGCCACTTGCAATAGTGATCACAGCATGATTGCATTTGATTTAATAAATGGATGAACGGCAAGGAAATCCACTTTCACTTTACCTTTTCACTTTCAAAAGGGAGACTATGATAACGAGAACAATAGCACAGGTACACTAAAAAAAAATTTTTTTTAACTGCCTCTAATGTTTCGATTGATTTTTACGTTTTTTGGTGCGCTGAATCCAAATCTGGTAACCAATTTGCTCCATCACGTACAGATTTTTTGCTACATTGGGTTAGAAGTTTGAGGTGAACATTTCAGATTGAGTGCGATCGAGATAAAACTTTCTTGGATGAATTCTTTATACTAATTGTTTAGTAGTTATTCAAATAAGAATAAAGAAAATTGTAACAAGGCAGCACATAAGAATAGAGTAATGTCAACAAAACACACTGTGATGGTAGCAAAATTGTCTGCACTTAAAACAGCCACATACATGTGCACAAACATTGAGCATATAAGAGCGAGGTTAGACACAAAGCAAAGCAAAGAAATGTGCAAAAAATGCTGTACAGGTATGTATGTAAGAACAGAAAACGCAAACCGCACCATTGCAATACATGAAGACAAACACCCGATGGTGTGAAAATAAAATTCTAATAAATGAGATCCGACACTGTGGTAATAACTAGCAAATTTTTATTTCAAAGTTTAGTAAAAACACGATATTTGTCAACACAGTTTAGATTTTAAAGTCATTCTTGGGTCAATCAATCTCCTGGTGGGCCTGTTTCTTCTTCCCCCGAATGCTTCTCTTGGTGCGCTGCTTGGCGTATTTTTCATCTGGGGTTTCCCGTAGCAGCAACCAGCAGAAATCAGCCATCATAGTGGTGTTCCATCTTCCTTGGTACCTTCTCTCTGCGTCCTTGATGTCCTGGTGAAACCTTTCACCTTGTTCTTCACTGTACGCCCCCAAGTTTTCGGGAAAGTAGTTCACATGGGAGTGCAAGAAATGGACTTTCAGGCTCATGTTACAGCCTTGTTCTTTGAAGGCATTGAGCATCCTGGCAACAATATCCTTATAGTTCTCATCCCGCCTGTTCCCCAAGAATTTGAGAACAACATCCTTGAAGGAATCCCAGGCTTCTTTTTCCTTCTCAGACATCGTTTCAGCGAATGCTCCATCTGAAATGAGTTTCCTTATATCAGGGCCAACAAACACTCCTTCCTTTAGCTTTGCTTCAGAAAGTCGGGGGAACTTTGAGCAAAGGTACCGAAAGCACTCACCATCTTTTGGAAGGGACTTGATGAATTGCTTAATGAGACCCAACTTAATGTGGAGAGGTGGTAATAGAATTTTATCACGAGGTACCAAGCTCTCATGAAGAACATTTTTCTCACCGGGTCTCAAATACTCCCGAATTGGCCAGTCTTTTTTCCCCCAGTGTAGGTCGCGGGCCCGGCTATCCCACAAGCAAAGGAAGCAGGGATATTTGGTGAAACCGGATTGCTGCCCTAATAGCATGGATAGAATTTTAAAGTCTCCACAAATCATCCACTTATGCTCATCATAACGAATCTTCTGAAGAATCAGGGCCAAATTCTCGTATTTTTCTTGGAGAATAACAGAGTGAGCAATAGGAACTGAAGCGAATGTGTTGCCATTATGAAGAAGAACACCTTTTATGCTGTCTTTTGACGAATCAATGAACAGCCACCATTCAGCAGGATCATACTTGAGTTTAAACTTTTACATCACTCCGTATATATCGTTGCAAAATACCAAATCTTCCTCTTTGCTGAAATACTTCAAAATTGTGTCTCGCGGTTGCGGTACCAATAAAAAGTTGTTCCTGGTGACAATAGATTTTTCTGTTTAAGCCGAGAACCTAGCAGTTGGGCAGCATCTTTTGGGAGTCCTAAATCCCGGACTAAATCATTCAATTCAGCTTGAGAGAAAAGTTCAGGTTTCGGATCTGGTTCAGTTTCAAACTCGGAAGTACTGGACTCATCGGGAAAAGCCATCTGATGAGTCTCATCATGATCAGAACCGTCCACACAAATATGATCCAAAGATTTTGGTGGTTCAGGCACAGGTACTTCGTTGCTATGAGGCATAGGCCTAATTGCTGAGGGAAGGTTGGGGTAACTTATTACGTTCTTATTTTTTAAGTTGTATCCCTTCACAATGCAAGAGCAAAAATAGCAGTCACTGCTGTGGTCTCTTTGTTCACGCCACATCATAGGTATTCCGAAACGAAATGCTTGTTTTTTACCTTTCATCCATAAGCGTAGATCTTCCTCACATGTCTTGCACACTTTGTGAGGCGCCCACGGTTTGTCTTGATCGCCTAACTTCAAACCGAAATAGGCGAAATATACTTTTTTAATAAATGCAGAAATGTTCCTCTGCCGCTTTTTCACGGTATATTCCCCACAAATAAAACAAAAACTGTCCGGAGAGTTGACGCAACCTCTGGCTCTGTGAGCCATCACAAATACACAGCACTGCAAACTACAACTGTAGTGAACCACTTCGGAATAAAGCTGGATTACGACTGAGCAAACAAAAGGCAATAATGAACTTGCAAGAAACTGAAATTTGACAGGAACGTTCATGTCGCAACCACCGTGTTTGAGCGAGCAAACGAGGCGAGGCGAACAGGAAAGAACATGCGCCAGCGCGAGTACTGGATTTAGCCCCCCGCCTCCAAATTGTCCTGTTAATGTATAAAATGAATACAAAACACTCTAAAATATCATGAGGGAGTGTTTCTAGTTAGTTAACCATTACAACCTCTATTTTGGGCCAAGGAAATAAACTGCAGTCGGCTAAAAAGAAATTATGTGAACATTCCTTATATGGGTAAGAAATCTAATTTTGCAAGAAAACGTGACGTGATGGAACATTTTGGCTATTTTTCCTGGATTCAGCACCCCAAAATCTATAGGAATCAGTTGCAAAACTGGAGGCAGTTTTTTGGTAGTGTACCTGTGTAGTTAACAAAAAACTAAAAGGAGCAGCTGCAAAGGTTGAAGATTTACATCAAGCATGGGTGTTTTTTAAAAATATTATCTTGGAAACCAGGACCAAATGTATTCCACACTTTAAGAAAAGTGGAAGGAAGGCCAAAAAACTGCCAGCATAGTTTAAAGATGAGGTCACGGAGGCTGTTGTAGCATCTTTTGGGAAATGGAACAAGGAGCCAAATGAGGAAAATGGGAAACAACATAAGCACTGGCAAGTTAGCTGTAACGCATTGATAAGGCAGGCAAAGAGAAAATTTGAAAAAAGCTTGCTGTGGAAGCAAAAACACGTAATAAAAACTTTTTCAGGTACAGATGTGGTCAACATTATTGGCATTCTTGCATTTTAGATATGTTGTATACAATATCTTGAGAAATAATTGGAAATATTCCAACTGTATGTTGTCGTAATATTTTAATAGTATGTTCAAGGGTATACAACAAAAAAACTGTGCAAGTTAGACATAGTAATTTCTCAGAATAAAACAAAAAATGACCTGGAAAGGATAAATAGCACCCTTCACTAATATTTGGTTGTACATTCCTTGGCAGTGATAACAGCCTCCAAACGTTTCTTGTAGCCATCTCTAAGTTTCTTACATCTATCTGTTGGTAGTTTCTCCCACTCTTCAACTGCAATTTTTTCAAGCTCATGGATGTTTCCAGGATTCCTTTTACCAATGGCAGATTTCATCTCGTTCTTGATTGGAGTTTTATTTATTTGTTACACTTTGCTATACCACCCCTTCCAGAGATCAGGGGTGGTTTACAAATAACCAACATGTTACATATAACAGTATAATAAATTAACAGAACAGATAACTATTTGCATAGCAACTATTAACAATGTTTATAAAATCTTATGTCAGCTATGAACAATGCTTACAAGAGTTATAAATTCAGGCGGGGGAGAAATCGAGGTAATGATGGTGTGACCTCTGTGTATATGGGGTGGTCAATGTGTGTGAGATTGGGTTGGGTGTGCAGCATTATTGTCCTTAGTGTTTCCATAGTGTTCTATGAATAAATGTATTTTGAACTCTTTTCTGAATATTTGGAGGTCCTTAATTGAGCGGATTGAGACAGGTAGTCAGTTCCAAAGACAGGGGGCTGTATATGTGAATGCTCTTTTGCTCATGGCCTGTTTGGTCTTACGAACAGAGGGGGGAATTGCAAGAGAATACTAAGGGGTATGTTTACTAAACCGGGCTAACGGTTAACCCGGGCTATCTGCCACTAGATCCCATATTATTCAATGGGACCTAGTTGCAGATAGCCCGGGTTACCCGTTAGCCCGGTTTAGTAAACATACCCCTAAGTGTTTTCCCTTTAGGATCTAGCATCTGAGGGGGTGTGGAGAAGGGTTGAGAGGTAGCACGGTACAATATTGTTGATAAGTTTGAAAGTGGTGTCGCCCACTCACCCCCCAGAGGCCATAGGCATGGGTGGATTAAGCAGGGTAAGTTCTTTAATAGCTGTGGAGTATAGTAGAGAGGCTTGGCAATGCTCTCTGGGGTTTGTAGTTCCACAACTTTAGCAAAAAGAAAGTAGTTGTAGTCGGAGTGATAAGGATTTAAACAGGATTTATTCCCTTCCCAGGGTTGGATTTTCACACAATGAAATAAGGTAACACAAAACCATACTTCTGGTATCCAAATTAAAGAAACATTTGAACAAAGGATATGCTTATCTTCAGCTTTCACAACGGAGGCAAAAATGGTAAAAGAAAACAGTTTCCTTCACAAAACTCTTCCTGTCTGTTTTCTTTATGAATTAGCTCCTACAGCTCTTCAGCATAGAGAAGATATGCTATCAGATAAGGTATATGTACAGTCCATGTAAATATCACCGTTAGACTCCTCACACGGATCACATTGCATATCTTCTATATCGGGGTAAGTTTCCCGGTGAGTGAAACTTCTGTTCTGACTGCTGAGTTCCTCTCTATAGCTCTGGGAGTTCCCTTCCCACACCAGCCTAGAGGTGAATGGGTAATTACCGTAATTACTATAGTCTCTCTCAGAGGCGGCACATAATTCTTGGTAAGTACAGGGCTGACTGCTATAGTCTAAGCTTCTCCTATTAGGAAGAATAAGGTTACCTTCTGGCAGTTTCCCTTCAACGTTCCTCCCTCGAGCACAGCCCTGCTCGTGGGAAGGCTTTTCACTCCGTGTCTGTTTGGGCTTTCTCCTTGGCACCAAATTATCTTCAGGATAATGGTTTTCTCCTGCTTGATACTTTGTGCTGGGTGACTGGTCTTGCCTTAGCCTGGCCTCAGAGCTACTACCTCTGCTTCCTCTGTAGCAAGGTTCTCGGAAGCACTGGTCAGCTGTGCACTGCTCTTCCAAACAGCCCTTCCTGGGTTTCTCAGCACTGCACCTCCCTGGTAGTCTCCTTTGGTCAGCAATTGGTTTTAACCAGCATGGAGATCCTTCTCTCCTGCCTCTCAAGCTTCTCTCCCTGCTTGGAGTTCTCCTGCTATCGGGACTTCTCTCCCTGCCAGCACGTCTCTCTTCAGCAGTTCTCTCTTTTGCAGTTCTCCCTCTAGCCGCTTCTGCACTACTCTCAGGTGAGTGATTTTTAACTGCGTAGCTTGTGATGTCGGCTCCGCCCCTTGTCAGCTGCCACTCATCCCCTGATGAGCCATGAGCTAGCTTTGAGTCTGGGCATTCCCCTACACCACGTGAAATAGCTTGTGTATAGTTCCTATGGCAACCTTTGGCCATGTGTATCTCCGAGCTGTCAAAGTTAGCTCCGTTTTGTTCAGAATCCCCTATCTCCATGGGCTCTGACCGCTGCACCTCATGACAGTGGTCATTAGTGTCTTGCATTTTATTCGGCTCATAATCGGGAGCCAGTGGAGGTCATGTAAGATGGGTGTGATATGATCAATTAGCCGGGCCTTGCAGATGATTCTGGCTGTAACGTTTTGTGCCCTCTGGGGAATATTCAGATTCTTTATGGGCGTGCTCTGTAACAAACTTTTACAGTAGTCAAAGTGGGGGGTTATAAGGCCTTGTACCACAGATCTAAAGTCGTGAGTGTCAAAAAGTGGTCTCAGGTGCTGAATGGTCTTTAATTTGAAAAAGATGGTTCTGGCTGTTTACTTTATGTGAGGTAGCATATTGAGGGATTGATCAAGTATTATTTTCAGGTATTTTACCTCCTGTTTCACTGGGAGCACAATCTTATTAAGGGTGGTGTCAAGTTTTGGTTTCTAGGTATGTATAATACTTCAGTTTTCTTATAGTTAATACTGAGATTGTTGGAGTTTAGCCAGGATTCTGCTTCTCTGATGCATTCTGATAAATTGTGATAGGTGGGGCTCATTATGTCAACAGGGAGATACAACATAATGTCATTTGCACATATGTAATATCCAATGTTAAATTTTTTGAATATGTTGGTGATTGGTTGAAGGTATAGGTTGAATTAAAGGGCTGAGAGGGCAGAGTCTTTGGGTATTCCTTGTTCTTGGGGGAAGGCGTCAGAGGAAAGAGTAGTTACTCACCTGTAACAGGTGTTCTCCAGGAGCAGCAGGAATCAGTCCTCACATATGGGTGACATCGAAGCCGATGGAGCCCTTGCGGAGCATTTCCCCAGCTTTCCATGAAAGCCTTTGGGAATGCAGGCACGCATGCGCGGTTCCCTTCCCGCCTAAAGGTGCCATCTTACCTCAGTCAAATGACATAGCTAAAAACAGCACACAAAAACATAAAAATAAACTATGTACAACTGCAACTCCCAGGGGAGGAGGGAGGGTTGTGAGGACTGATTCCTGCTGCTCCTGGAGAACACCTGTTACAGGTGAGTAACTACTCTTTCTCCAGGACCAAGCAGGAAGTCAGTCCTCACATATGGGTGACTCCCTCGCTCTGGGCTACCAGGGAACCCAAGCTGAACAAGAGAACTCCCTGTAGTCCCAGCATCAAAGAAAGGCTTTTCACTGAAAGAACCTCCACCGGTAGCCCAACGGAGGGCTGGAGGGCAGGAGTTGCCTAAACCTCAAAGAGATTCCGGAGTACTGCCTGGCCAAAAGCACTGTCTTTACAGGACTCCCTCTCCAGACAGTAATGGGCCGCAAAGGTCTGGCTTGAAGACCAAGTTGAAGCCCTGCAGATGTCTACCAACAGTACAGAGCGGAGGTGAGCCACTGAGGCAGCCATTGCCCTGACACGATGGGCCGTGACCCGACCCTGCAAAGGAAGGTCAGCCGCCCTGTAAGCCCAGGTGATACAGTCAGCCACCCAGGTGGACAAGGTACGCTTGGACACAGCTAACCCCAAATTATTAGGGTCAAAAGATATGAAGAACTGAGTAGCCCTTCTATGTCCCTGTGTACGGTCAAGGTAGAAGCATAAGGCCCTCCTACAGTCCAGGGTATGCAGAACTGCTTCAGCCTGGCTTACATGAGGCCTAGGGAAGAATGTTGGAAGAACCACCTCTTGGTTAAGATGGAAGGAAGAGACCACTTTTGGGAGGAACTTTGGATGAGTCCTAAGGACTACCCTGTTCCTATAGAAGCGGGTGTAAGGCCTGTCACAGACCAGGGCCTGAAGCTCACTCACTCGCCTGGCCGAGGCTAGGGCTACCAAGAAGAGTGTCTTCCAGGACAGGAAGCAGAGAGGACAAGTAGCCATCGGCTCAAAAGGTGGGTGAGTCAGTTGCTGTAAGACCACATTCAACTCCCACTCAGGAGCAGGAGGACGGATGGGAGGCTTGAGCAAGAGCAAGCCTCTGAGAAACCGGGACACCAGGGGGTGAACCGACAGAGAATGTCCTTCCACCAGTGAATGGTGAGCTGCTAGAGCTGAGAGGTGGACCCGAACAGAATTGGACTTAAGTCCCTGATTTGATAAGTGCAGTAGGTACTGAAGCACTATTGGTACAGCACAGGAGAAAGGATCTTCTGTACGTAGCTGACACCACACAGAAAACCTTTTCCATTTCAGGGCATAGGTTTTCCTAGTGGACTGCTTCCTAGAGGCTAGGACAACCTCCTCCACTTCCTGAGGGAGGCCCCAGGGAGCCAAAACTGCCCTTGCAGCCTCCAGGCCATCAAATTGAAAGCTTTGAGATTGGGGTGCAGAAGGGAACCCTGATCCTGAGTTAGAAGGTCGGGTTGCAACCCCAGAGGCAGTGGGGGATCTACTGCCAGCTGAAGCAGAAGTGGAAACCAAGGCTGCCTTGGCCATCTGGAAGCCACCAGCAGGACCGAGGCCTTGTCCTGAAGAATTTTGAACAGAGTTCGGGCCACCAAGGGCGTGGGAGGAAATGTATACAAGAGGCCCTGTGACCATGGAATTAGAAAAGCATCTACTGCTATCCGCAGAGGATGCGGTTGCCTGGAGCAGAACTTTGGCAGCTGTTTGTTCAGTGGACTGGCAAACAGATCTATGGATGGAAGTCACCATTTCAGGAAAGTCTTCTGAACCACCAAAGGATGGAGCTGCCACTCGTGGGGCTGCAGAATCCTGCTCAACCTGTCGGCCAGGTAGTTTTCCTGGCCAGGTAGATACACAGCCCTGAGGAGCATGTTGTGTCTGAGAGCAAACAAGCAAAGGTCCTGTGCCTCCTGACAAAGGAGCCTGGACCCGGTTCCGCCCTGCTTGTTCACATAAAACATGGCTACTTGGTTGTCTGTTTGAACCAGGCCAGACTGATGAGCCAGTGTTTGAGAGAAAGTCTTGAGGGCTAACCGAATAGCCCTGAGTTCTAGTAGATTGATCTGCTGTGCGGCCTCCCAGGGGGACCACAGGCCCTGGGTGCACTTGCCTAGACAATGTGCCCCCCAGCCCTGCAGGGAGGCATCCGTGGTCAACACCACTGTGAACCCAGGATCTGAAAAGGCACGCCTTGCAGTAGATTGGGTGGGTGCAGCCACCAGCGGAGGGAGTTCAGAAATTGTCTGGACACCCTTATTCTGTCTCTGAGGCTGCCTGTGGCCTGAGACCACTGAGTTCGAAGGCACCACTGTGCAGGCCTCATATGGAGCCTGGCATTGGGGGTCACATGTACTGTCGAAGCCATGTGCCCAAGAAGCCTCAGGCAGAGTCTGGCGGAGACCAGCGACCTGCTGAGAAACTGGTTTGCCAAGTTTATCAGTCTTTGGGCTCTGTCTTCTGGCAAGAACGCCTTTGCCAGCAGAGAGTCTAACCTTGCCCCTATGAACTCCAAGTTCTGGGAGGGGAGCAAAGTGGACTTTGCGAGGTTGATGACAAACCCCAGGTTTCGAAGAAGAGCAATAGTTCAGAGGGTGGCTTGTCTGGCCTCCTGGCACGTCTGACCCCTGATGAGCCAGTCGTCCAGATAGGGGAAGACAAAGATTCCCTGATTTCTCAGGTAGGCCGCCACCACTGCCAGGCATTTGTTAAAGACCCTGGGAGCGGAGGTGAGGCCAAAAAGCAGTACCCTGTACTGATAATGGTTTCCTCCCACCATGAAACTGAGGTATTGTCTGTGGTCTGGATGAATGAGGATGTGAGTGTACGCATCCTTTAGATCTAAGGAGCATAGCCAATCTCCCTGCTGGAGGTAGGGCAGAAGTGTTCCAAGAGTAAGCATCTTGAATTTTTCCTTCTCTAGGAACCTGTTGAGATTTCTGAGGTCGAGAATAGGCCGGAGGCCACCGGTTCTTTTGGGTACGAGAAAGTACCTGGAGTAGAACCCTTGACCTTGGAGGTGGGGAGGCACAGGCTCCACTGCCTTGTCCTGCAACAGACCTTGGAGCTCCAGAAGGAGAAGATCTGTGGGCAGGGGAGGCCTTGGAGGCTCCCCTGGAAAGTATGGAGGAGGCAGCTGTTGGAAGTGTAGCATATAGCCCTTGTGGACGATGCTTAGCACCCAACTGTCTCCAGTGATGAGTGGTCACTTGTGGGTAAACAGGGCAAGTCGACCTCCTGTGCAGGGTTGGGAGAGCAGGGACGGAGAGTCTATGCCTAAGGAGTCAAAACCCCCCACCCTGATGAGTGGGAGCAGGGGCCGGCGGCTTGGTAGTCCTCTGCCTACGGGGCCCATTACCCTTCCCCTTCGCCTGCTGACCCTGAGGGGGAGCTTGGGAGGCCAGGTACTGTGGGTACTGTTTGTAGGCAGTGCCCTTCCTCGGGTAAAAGGGCTTTTTACTCGAGCCCTTCTTTTTATGAGAAGGGGCAGAAGTCTTTCTAGACAGCCTTGTCCTCGTGAGGTGCTCGGTTTCGAGCTGTGCGGCCTTCTCGGTCATGGGCTTGCCAAAGGGTTCTCACCTCGGCAAGGGACATCGACCAACTTGTCCTGAACCCATGGCTTGAGGTCCGATGACTGCAGCCATGCCTGGCGTCGAGCCGCGATGCCGGCTGCCGCCACACGGGCCGAAGCCTTGAAGCCATCGTAGGCAGCGCGGGACATAAACTTGGAGCATTCCCGTATCCCCGAGGACAAGGACTTGAACCTCTGCAAGGGTTCCCCGGAGAGATCAGCTGAGAACCCGGCCAGCTCTTTGGCCAGGTCCCGCAAGTACATGCCCATGTACAGCTGGTAAGACTGGACACGGCAAGCAAGCATCGAGCCCTGGAAGCACTTTCTACCAAAATCATCCAGGTTTCGGGCCTCCCTGCCAGGGGGCACCGCGGACTGCATCTTCTGACTTTTCAGGCGATGCATGGTCGATTCCACCACCATGGAATGGTGTGGTAGCTGCGCCTTCTGAAAGCCAGGGCTCTTCCGGACTCTATAGATAGAATCGACACGCTTGCTTAGAACCGGCGCCGAGGCTGGTGCCTCCCACATCCGGAAGAGGAGCCGTTCCAGCATCGGAGGAACCGGAATAGTAAAGGCCTCCTTCGGAGGAGAGTCATACTGTAGGGCCTCGAGCTCCTCGGCTCGAGGCTCCTCCTCGGGGTCAGCAGGGATAGCCAATGCAGTGGCCATATCCCGGATGAACTCCGAGAACCGGGTATCTTCCAGAGGGGATCTACTCCGGGGCTCAGACTGCGGTAAGTCCGACGGGACGCACCGAGTCCTGAAGGTGTCTCCCAGGCGGACTTGTCCGATGAGGAATCAGGGTCCGACCGCGCGGGGCCTGTGAGCACCCACACCGACGCCGAAGGCACCGGCGTCAACGCACTCGGTCCCGAACAGGAGGTCGAGGGAGACCGCGACCGAGGTCGACCTCAAGCCTTCATGGTCTCGAGTATCGGCTCGATCTCCGGGGTTGACTTCGAGGTCGATGTCCCGGTGGTCGGGGCAGATGCGCCAGACAGGCTGGCCATCAGTGCCCGCTGCTGTTCCATGAAGGCAGACAATCTGCACTCCAAGGCTGTCAGCCTGAGACCCAGCTCAGGAGACTCAGCAGCCACCGACTCGGGCCCCGGCGGCACCGGGCCCGACGTCAGCTCTCTGGGAGGAGAGTCCACAAGGACTACAGGACTTACGTGTCCAGCAGACTCCGGCTCCACACGAGGTACTTTTGGAGGCTTCTCCTGTTCCACGGGCCCGGGGCGACAGTCGGGGGTCTCAAACCTAGCTCTCGAGGAGCCAGGGACCTACTCCGACAATGCCCTCGCGAGCCGCTTCTTCCTCTTTCTTTCCCGTTCGGGGGACCCCCCTGTCTGAGGAGCCCCGACGGTGCTCTGGATCCGATTCCCGAGATGTCGAGGCCTCGGACGAGGTCCGGGCCCGGCCGGAGGCCGAGTCGGAGAAAAGCCTTTCCTTTTGGTGCTGACGACTTCGAAGCGCCTTGGAAGACATCTTTCCACATGGTCCACAGATCTTAGGATAATGGTCAGGACCCAGGCACCGAAGGCAGCAGTCGTGTGTGTCGGTGAGAGACATCAGTTTCTTGCACCGATCACACTTTTTGAAACCACTGGAAGCCATCGGGGAAAAAAGAGTCCCCGCGAGGTCAAAGGACCGGCCTTCCAGGGAAAAAGAAAAAAAGGGCGCGAACGCCAGCCACGAAGGGCAAAAACCGAAAAAATAAGATCGGGCTCAATACCGGTGTACCGAACCCGGCGGGAGGGGAACCGGCGTCGAACCGGAGAAAAAAAAGCGAAAGAATCGTGAAAAAATCCAACTATTTTCTGGGAGGACTAGGACACACGTCCAACGGGCTTCACGGAAAAAGAGAGACTGAGCAAGATGGCACCTTTAGGCGGGAAGGGAACCGCGCATGCGTGCCTGCATTCCCAAAGGCTTTCATGGAAAGCTGGGGAAATGCGCCGCAAGGGCTCCATCGGCATCCATGTCACCCATATGTGAGGACTGACTTCCTGCTTGGTCCTGGAGAATCTTGACGTAGCATACGGTTTGAGATATATGACCTAAACCATCAAAGGATTGTTCCACCAAGAGCAATATGTGTTAGTCTAGAAAGGAGGGTATCGTGATTAATATTGTCGAATGCTGAGGTGATATCATTAAAGACCAGAATGAATGCCCGCTTTGGGTTGCCTATATGTCGGATGAGGGAGTCGAGTAGAGCTATCAATAGCATTTCGACACTATGAAAAGGGCTGAATCCATATTGGTGGACATCAAGGGGGGTGTTCAGGTCAATGTAATCTTGAAGTTGCAGTTGGATAACCTTCTCGATAACTGGCTACAAAAGGAATGCTAGCTATGGGCCTCTATGAGCTTGGCTCAACTCTGTTGAGGGTCTTGTTCTTTAAAATGGGTCGAATGGATGATAGCTTAAGATCTTTGGGCATGATTCCTTGGAGGGGGGATTGGTTTATTATATGTAGGAGATAAGGGGCCAATTCGGATTTTATTTTTATTTTATTTATTTATTTAACATTTCTTATATACCGCCTTTCATGATATCAAGGCGGTTTAATTGAACAAACTGAAATTACATTGAACAGGGCATTATAACTTGGAGATAACTATTTTACAGGGAACATGGGCAATGGAGGGTTAAGTGGCTTGCCCAAAACCACAAGGAGCACCTGTGGGACTAGAAACCTTTATCCAGGAAATGGGACATGGTCTAGTGGGGAGGTTGTAGTATTAATCTTGGTTATAGTGTTAAGTAAGTGCTTCTGGTTTATTAGGTGGAAGCTGTTCCAAGAACTGGGGTTTATGCGAGGTTCGGGAGGGGGGGTAGGGTGAGTGGGTTTCTGACATTTCAATTTATGTGCATAGAAATTAGTTAGAGTTTGGGGCTTTATGTTATTCTTATCAGATTTGTGTTGGTTGGTTTTGGTTAGAGATTTGATGATATCAAAGAGCTCTCTCGGACGGTTGATGGCTCGATTTAGTAACCTAGTATGGTAGTCTTTCTTTGCTTTGTTAATTGCGTCCCTGTATATATTAATTGAGGTGACGTAGCATTGTCTGTTTTCTGGAGTTTTAGTTGCTCTCTATTTATGTTCTAGCTTTCATGATAATTACACTTACCTGGTAATTGTAGTTCCTTGAGTGACGACAGTTCAGTCCTCTACCTTTGGGTTGTCAACCTCCTCCTGCAGCTTGGAGACTGGCATATCAGAATTCTGACATCACTGGATATAGCCTGCTGCACACTCACATCAGCCCCAGTGTGAACTATTAACAAAGCAAACTCAAAGAGCAACAAATAAGCAATATAATCCATATATAAACTTGAAAACCTGAAACTGAACTTCACTGCAGACCTTGTGAAAAACTTTCTTACACTCCTCCCTGCCAACACACAATAAGAGCAAAGGAGCGAAAAATGATCAATTATAAAAGAACCTACCTGTGATCCACATTGTGGCGTTGCCGGCCAAACACTCCAGGCGGGAATGAGGACTGAACTGTCGTCACTCAAGGAACTACAATTACCAGGTAAGTGTAATTATCATTTCCTTATCATTCCTCCAGTTCAGTCCTCTACCTCTGGGATGTACCAGAGCAGTAATCAACGGGAGGGACCTTTCCAGCCGGCATGCAACACCGCTGACCCCAAACCGGCATCACTCGCAGCTGCCACGTCAAGCCGATAATGCTTGCTGAAGGTATGCAGTGACGACCAAGTAGCCGCCCTGCAAATGTCCCCTGGCGGCACTAAGCTGTGCTCCGCCCATGACGATGCCTGCGCTCTTGTAGTGCGCGCACGCAACCCTGAAGGCATCGTCCGACCTTGCAGTAGATAGGCGGAAGCAATAGCCTCCCGAATCCATCTGGAAATGGAAACCTTCGCAGCAGCCTCTCCCTTGCGAACTCCTCCGAACAAGACAAACAACCGGTCAGACTTGCGAAAAGGCTGGGAAATCTTCAGATACTGTCGCAATGCTCGTCTGACATCCAGCTGCCGTAAGCTGCGCTCCTGAACGCCGTTGTGCAAAGAACCAAGAACCGGCAGCGCAACCGTCTGACTCAGGTGAAAAGGAGAAACTACTTTCGGCAAAAACGATGGAACCGGTCGCAATACCACCTTCTCCTTTGAAAACACCAGAAATGGCTCCCTACAAGACAACGCCTGTAGCTCCGAAACCCGTCTAGCTGAACAGATCACCACCAGAAAAACCGTTTTCAAGGTCACATCCTTCACCGATGCCCTACGCAACGGTTCAAAGGGTGGCCCGGCCAACGCGGTCAGCACTAAATTAAGATCCCAAGGTGGAATCGTCACCCTACGCGACGGTCGCAACCTGGAAATGGCTTTGAGGAAACATAAAATGTCTGCATGAGCTCCCAGTGCAACGCCCTGAACCTTTCCTCGATAACAAGATAGAGCCGCTACTTGAACGTGCAGAGAACTGGCCGCCAGACCTTTATCAAAACCATCCTGTAGGAAACTTAAAATCGATGAAACTGAAACCGTAGCTGCTCGGATCTGCTTCCTCGAACACCAATCCTCAAATATCCGCCAAATACGAACATACGACAGTGACGTGGACGGTTTCCGAACCCGAAGCATCATGGAAACGACCGCGGAAGAATAACCTTTTTTCTTCAACCTGGCCCTTTCAATGGCCATACCGTAAGCGAGAACCGATTGACTTGTGGCATGAAGAGAGGTCCTTGGCGCAACAGATCCACCCTCACGGGCAACCGCCACGGGGTGCCGTCCACGAGCTGCACCAGATCCGCGTACCAAGGACGCCGTGGCCAGTCCGGAGCCACCAGAAGAACTAGACCTGGATGGGCTCCGATTCTTTGCACCACTCGACCGATCAAAGCCCACGGAGGGAAGACATACAGAAGACCGGAGGTCGGCCACCGCTGCACTAACGCATTGATTCCTTCCGACATCCTTTCCCTCCTTCTGCTGAAGAAACGGTTGGCCTTTGCTGACTGAAAGGTCGCCATGAGATCCATCACAGGGCTCCCCCAGCGCTCCTCGATCTGAGCGAACACATCCGGGTGCAGCTCCCACTCTCCCGCATCCACCCGCAACCTGCTGAGAAAGTCGGCCATCACATTGTCTTTTCCGGCAATGTGCGCCGCCGAAATTGCGGTCAACCGGCTCTCCATCCAAACGAACAACAGATCTTCTTTAAACACACCTTCTTTAAACACAACTACATTAACAGCTTTTACTACGTCCTCCGGTAACGAATTCCAGAGTTTGACTACGGGTTGAGTAAAAAAATATTTTCTCTTATTAGTCTTAAATGGGTTATATTGTAGCTTCATTGCGTGTCCTCTAGTCTTTCTACTTTTTGATGTGTAAACAATCGATCTACATTTACCTGTCCCACTCCATTCATTAATTTATAGACCTCTATCATATCCCCCCTCAGCTGTCTCTTTTCAAAGATGAAAGGGGTATCCTTGTATCTGCTTTTCTCTTTTTGTCGTTCTTCTCTGTACCTTTTCTAATTCTGCTATATCCTTTTTAAGATGTGGTGACCAGAACTGCACACCATATTCAAGGTGTGGTCGCACCATGGAATGATACAGAGGCATTATAATATCCATGGTTTTATTCTTCATTCCCTTCCTTATGATTCTCAGCATTCTATTTGTTTTCTTGGCTGTCGCTGCATACTGGACGGAAGGCTTTAACGTATTATCCACAATGACGCCTAAATCCTTTTCCTAGGTGGTGATTTCTAGGGTGGTACTTTGCATCATGTAACCATAGTTTGGGTTGTTCTTTCTTAAGTGCATAACTTTGCACTTCTCCACATTAAATTTCTCTGCCATTTGGACATCCAATCTTCCAATTTATCAAGGTCCTCTTGCAATTTTTCACAGTCCTCTTGTGTTTTAATAATTTTGTGTCATCTGCAAATTTGTTTACCTTACTTGTTATTCCTATTTCCAGGTCATTTATGAATATGTTAAAAAGCAGCGGGCCCAGCACAGATCCCTAGGGTACCCCACTATTCAACTTTCTCCATTGAGAAAATTGGCCATTCAGCCCTACTCTCTGCTTTCTATCTTTTAACTAGTTTCTGATCAACAATACTACACTGTATCCAAACCTAGGATTTTTTAATTTCGCCAACTCTCTCCTGAGTGACCTTGTTAAAGGCATTCTGAAAATCTAGATACACTATATCAAATGGCTCACTTTTGTCTCCCTGTTTATTCACACCTTCAAAAATATAACAGATTAGTAAGACAAGACTTTCCTTGGCTAAATCCATGTTGGCTTTCTCCCATTAAACCTTGACTATCTACATGTTCAGTAATTTTATTCTTTATAATGTTTTCTAGCATTTTGCCTGGTACTGACATCAGGTTTACTGGTCTGTAGTTCTCCGGATCATCCCTGGAACCCTTTTTAAATAGTGGTGTTAAATTGGCCATTCTCCAGTCTTCAGGGACTAAAGATGATTTTAATGATATTAATCTGTGAACTAATAGTAGGTCTGCCATTTGATCTTTCAGTTCTTTCAACACCCTTGTGTATGCCATCTGGTCCAGGTAATTTGCAGCTCTTCAGTTTATTAAATAGTTGTTATTCATCTTCCCAGTTTATCAGTATTTCTTTCAATTCTTATGATACATCAACTTTATATATCATTTCAGGCACAGGTAACTTCCCTACATCATCTTCAGTAAAGACCGAAGCAAAGAATTCATTCAGTCTCTCCGCTATGGTCTTGTTCTCACTTAGCGCCCCTTTTGCCCCTCTATCATCCGATGGTCCAACTGATGGTTTTTTGCTAAGAATATGTTTGCTTCCACAGCAAGCTTCTTTTCAAATTCTCTCTTTGCCTGCCTTACCAATGCCTTGCATCTAACTTGCCAATGCTTATGTTGTTTTCCGTGTTCATCATTTGGCTCCTTTTTCCAATTCCTGAAAGATGCTTTTTTGGCAACAGCCTCTCTGATCTCACCTTTGAAGCATGCTGGCAGTTTTTGGCCTTTCTTCCATGTTTCTTAAAGCATGGACGGCATCTGGTCTGGGTTTCTAAGATAGTACTTTTAAACAACGCCCATGCTTGATATAAATCTTTAAACTATTCAGTTGCTCCTTTTAGTATTTTCTTAACTATTTTCCTCATTTTATCATAGTCTTCCTTTTGAAAGTGAAAACGTAGTTTGGTGAATTTCCTTGCAGTCCTTCTTCCATTTATTAAATCAAATGTGATCATGCTACGATTACTTCTGCCAAGTGACCCCAAAACCCGTATTTCTTGCACCATATCTTGTGTTCCACTAAGGACTAGGTCCAAAATGGCTTCCCCTCTTGTAGGTTCATGAATCAGCTGCTCCAAGAAGCAGTCACTTATTTCATCTAGAAAATTTATCTCTCTAGCGTGTCCTGTTTCTGCCCTCTGATGAGCTATCTTGTGCATGTTTTGTTTTACTTATGCTTGGATGTCTGCATTTTATTCTATGAGTTTTTAACCTGATTTGTATTGCTCAATAGTACAATTCTTATTACAATTAAGGCTCATTTACTGTACTAACAGTTTATTTATAGCTTTTCAATTTTCTTATTTTTATTTTTATTCATGCCTTATTGTTTGGTATGTGATCTGTTTTATATGTTTTTACTTTATTTGCAGTGTATTCCCCCTGAAGAAGGCGTCAGCCGAAACGCATTGGGGTTTTAATAAAGACTGCTTAAACTACCATTGTCCAGGCACACCTGGTTCATTTGTTCCTGCTGGGACACTGACCCATTGGTATGCTGCCAATGACATCCCTTGTATGTGACCCCTTAGCAAGCCAGGGCCGCTGCATAAACTTTGAGAAAGTTCAGAGTCAAGCTCTGGTCCAGACCTTACTTTAAGGACAACAAAATAGTGACCATGTCTACTTCTCTGACTTCCAGGGACCAAGAAGAACCCCATCTCACAAAAATGCTCCAGACTCTCTCATAAGCCAAGGAGGTAGAGACTTTCTGGTCCTTACGCAAGATGTCAATTATGGCTCCATGCAAGCCCTTCTTGGACCACCTACACCTCTCTCAAGAGCCAGGGAGAAAGGACTGGGATTCTCCTTTGTCAGGGGCACCTGCCACAGGAGGCCCTTCTCACCAGTTCAAGAGATCAGCGTACTTGGTCTTCAAAGCCAGTCCACACCCACGAGAATCACCAGGCCCCAATGAGCCCAAATTCTGTGCAGTAGACAGCTCATCAAAAGCTACAGAGGGATGAAATAAGAATCTCCTTTCAGGACCACTCCTGAAGCAGGGCATTGAAGCCCACTACCCATGGTACCTTCCTATGGCTACAAAAGCTCTACACCTTGACATTCTCCTGAGTGGCTATCAAGTCGACTGTTGGAAGGCCTCACCTCTGCATTATGAGTTTGAATGCATGAAGGCTGAACTACTACTCACCTGGATCCATAGCATTCTGACTCAGAAAGCTGGCCTGCACACTGTCACCCCCCGCAATGTGCACTGTGAACAGGTAATCAGATGCTCCTCCACCCAACACAGCTCTGCCCAGAGCTGGCCCCAGAGTTGGTTCAAAGTTTAGCTTTGAATGCCCCGCTCTTTGCCACCCCCTCCGCCACGTCGAGAGCCACACTAGTATTGCATGTTCTGCCTTGTTTGTTGATGTACACCACTGCTGTGGTATTATCCAGGAACACCTGAACTATTTTGCCCACCAGGAGATGTCAAAACCTCTCCAGAGACAGATGTATTGCCTCCAAGAAGTTGATCACCTAAGAGGCTTCCTGAGGAGACCAGAAACTCTGGGCCAACTGACCCAGACCACGCACACACCAGCCTTTTAGGCTAGCATCCAAGGTAACAATCTCCCAGTCCGGGGTTTCCAAGAGCATCCTTGACATCAGATGATGGGACTTCAGCCACTGCTTCAACCGCTCCTCAATCTCCCAGGATCTGGTCAAACAACTGGAAACAAGGAGAAACAGAGGACCTGCAAGTGTTTTCACAGAGGGCACATGTGCCTCCTGGCCCAAGCAACTAGCTCCAAGATCCATGCCATGAAGCTGAGGAGCTAGAAGTAGTCCCAGGTCATGGAGCTGATTGACTGCAAAATGCCATGAGTTGGCTCTGAAGCTCAAGGGACCTCTGTCATGAGGAAAATTTGACCCAGGCAAGGATGAACTGAGCTCCGAGGAACTCCAAGGCCTGAGAAGGAAGCAAACTGCTCTTAAGATAGTTGAACAGCAGGACGCATTGAAGAGTTTCCTCGATCATCACCTGCTTGAGTGAGTGGGAGCCACAAAAGCATTCCGTAGAGGCTCTGCAAACTCTAGCACGTAATCCAAAGGTATGTTGGGGGGGGGGCGCGGTTCTCAGGCTGTCCTGGAATCTGTGCCAATGTACAACCCTTTTGGAGGGAGATCCATGTGCGTGTGGAGAAACTGGTAAAAGGGAGGCTGGTGTGGGACAGGGTGAATATCTTGTTGGGTTTGCAAGGGCAGGAATGGAGGGGGCAGAAGGGTAAGTTGGTGAGAATGTGTGTAGTGGCAGCTAGATGTGAAATAGTGGCGTACTGGAAGACAGTAAAGCCTCCTAAAATGCTGAGTTGGCAAGAGTGACTAGATAAGATTTATGTTCTCGAGTGCCTAATGGCTCTCGGGAGGGACAAGATGGGGGAGTTTGAGAAGATTTGGTTACATTGCTGAAAGAACAGGAATGATGTTGTACCATAACTAATTTCTATGTTAAGTAGTTTGAGAATAGTATGAAAGTTCTTCACGATGAAAAGTTCCCCGATGATATATAAAGGGCAGTAATGGATGTTCCATGGGCTACATAAGTATGATTATTATTATAAATACCTAAGATAATGTTTGAGGGTGGACCAGTTGGAGGGGGAGATAGGAGGTGGGTATAAGGGGGAGAGTAGATTAGGAATGGATATGTTATCATTATTGGGAAGGATTTATACTTGTATGTGGTTTGGAAAATCCATAAACATGTAAAATAAAATAAAAAAAGAAAAAGATAAAAAAAGAAGAAAAGAATCTTGCTAGAGAAACTATTACGTCTATAGCCCTGACTAAGGGCCTTGAGGATCCTTGAGGTCTAATGTTATGTGGATCCACTCCAAGAGAAACAGTCAGAGTTGCCTCCCAACTGGCTGCACCTCAGAAGGGACCTGCCAGAACTCTTTGAGGGGGATTACTGGTTCTGGATGGAGTCGTAGTGGCATATCAAGCATCTGAAAGCTCCAAAACGACTGCCCCTTCTTGGGCTGAGACCCAAAAGATGACCAGGCATCATTCTGAATTCTGGTGGTCTGAAGGCATCTCCAGGTTCTATGCACAGTCATACAAGAGGTACTCCTGGCACCTTTAAACCTATTTTCCAGGAATCTCTTTGAGTGAGCATGTCTAAGGATTTTCACCACTTCTTCAGGCCCACCCCGAAGAGTAGCTGGCTCTTAAAGGGGCGTTTGATCAGTTTCAGTTTGGAGGCAGCATTCACTAAACAAGGGCAGAGCCAGAGCTATCATCTGGCTACTACCACCACCTCCATGAACTTACAGGAGACTCTGAACAACTCCTAGAGGGCATCAGCCACATAGGAAGTTCACTACTCTAGCCTCATAGCCTCCTGGCTGTCTGGCAGATGCTGCAACCAGCATCTGACAGCTTGGGCCATCAAGCCTGCATACATGCTGCTTGAGAGCCTAAGATGACAGCTGCAAAGGTATTTTTAAGGAGGGCCTTGATTCCCCTATCATGAGACCGTGCCAAATCCTTGTGACTTGGATTGGAAGGAGAAAGTGGTTTACAAATCTGGATAAATAAATAGTGGAAAGATGGTCTGACATAATATGGCAAATCTTATGTTCTTATCTGAGTCTTGTAGAGCTTTTGGCACTTTTTAATAATGTAGTGCAAGACCATGTTAAAGTTGAAGACAGGTCTGTTCATAGCCATTGTTTAAGCCATACAATTCAGAACAACAACATAACTGTTGGTACATGTAAATGTCTCAAAAAATCACGTATGCTATCATTCAAGATGTAAAACAAGCTAAGTAACATTTGAAACAATATTCCTGGTATAAACAATCAAGAAGAGTTATCAGTTATTTTGAGGCTTAAGCAACTGAGGTCAAAAAATACTTTGCTAATTTTATTGTATATGATGATACTACTGAAGGAGGATTGGCAGATATTTCAATAAAAGAGCTTGAGTCACATGGACAGAATTTGCAGAATTATCATGGTCAGGGTTAAGATAATGTGTCCAAAATGAAAGCGCATAAACAAGAAATCCAGGCCCATATCTTAAAAAAAAGAGCATTTTTTCATCTTATGACAGGATAATTATAAAACAATTTTTCTAAATAGTAGGTGGTAAGTACATTCACTCTGCTTGTCAATACATGTACTATGCAGTAACTGCATGGGTACAATTTAGTAAACACACCTTTTCTAAAGGTCATAGAAGAACATACAGGAGTGCACATGTATTTGCAGATATATAGAGCTGGAGTAGCCATTTTATAAAACTACATGTTAGAAAAAAAATCAATGGAAGCAACTTGGTAGCTTACCTGTGTAGATGCTACACGTACATGTGTAAGTCTGTATTTTGCAATTTACACCTGTAATTTGGTATTTTGCAAACCTGTATGTTTAACAAATCTTTAATTCATTTCAATTTGGAGGGGGAAATATGCCAAGGAAGATAAAGGAGCTTTACCCCCCTTAATACCTCCTAAACAGGGCTAGTCAAAATGAGCACTTTTTAAAACCCCTGTGACAATAAACAGCTATAAATCCCGATGTGGGCAACTATGGTCATATAAATGCATTACCTATATGACATGGGGAAGACATGTAGATTTTTGACCTGCCCAGACCACGCCATAACCATGCCCCTACAAGCTCCGCTTGCAATTTCTATGTATTATTGACATCCATATATAAATTTAGCCTTTTATAAAATTGCCGTTTATGCGTGGATGCCATTTCCACATGTAAATGCTAGATTTTCCACATAGAAATTGTGAATACGGCTTCCAAATTAGGCCACATGGTTTTTACTATTTACATGCAACACCCATTAATATATTCTTTAATATTAATTTATTCAGACATCTATGAGGATGTTTACTAAAGTATTTGAAAGATTTTGCACTGACTGCGCAGTAAGTGCAAAGGCCATCTGCTGTCAAGGGTGTGGTCTACAGTTACCACATATAAGATCTCCTTACCACATTGTTAAGTGCATTCACAATTAGTGCAGGTGTAGTTAATGTCTCCTGTTGAGGCGGCATTTAATGCATCCACATTAACTGCAAAACTGACAGCACGCAATAAGAACCGATGCTAACCATTCCCTACCCCATCACACATTAAGCAGTTAACGTGCAAATTTTACCACAGTGGCTGCTTTTAGCTCAGGCCCATGTTAACACTACATAACTGTTAGTGCACATTAATAAACATGAAATCGCTCTGTATTCCACCTATACCCACTGCTGAGATTTAAAGTAGATAACAACAAATAATAAAACTAAATAATCACGATAATATATATACAAAAGACCATTAAAACAGACAAACAAAACATAGGTCTACCCAAAATATACAAATTAAAAAGAAAAGTAACAAATCAATACTTTCATATTAAACAAAAAAATCTCTGAACTACATACCTCTTCATAAAACTTAAGTTGCGGTACACCTTCCTCTATTTCAGTCATACAAAAATCTTTAAATAGTAGAAATCCTGAAAAATATACAAAAGCAAAAGATGAGAAATTTGGCTAGAACATATAACCAGCTCAAACCCTTTCTTTTATAAAGCCTTTTTGTATGTATATATATATATATATATATATATATATATATTCATCTATCCACAATGGTGACATTTTGTTGCAATTCCTAGGCAAACCTTCAGCTTTATATGCTCCCATTCCCCCCAGATCATCCGACAACCACACCTCCCACAATAATCCTGTAAAAATGTTTAATTGGACATCATACTTTTAGATATTAAACTTAGCTTAATAAAAAGGCAGCTTTGCAAGGAGAAGTCACGTGATGTGGTGAGCCCTGGAGGTCGCGTCTCTCTTGAGCTCCGGGATCCCCTGCTCTGAACCGGCGAAATTGTGCCTCTTTGCGCGGCACAAGAACGAAAAATCAACTCCCCCGTAAGTGCGGAAGACGTGAGGAGCCTGCACTGACCAGCCAGGAGAGGATGGCAACCGCAGCGAGGACCGCGAGGAGGGAAAAGGACCGTGTGGTGGGAGCTCAAAAAATGGCGGAGTCATCCCCGGTCCAGGGGGTTTCACCTGCAGCGTCCCCAATGGTCTCCGTTGAAGAGATCTCGGTGGCGGTTTCGGGTGCACTGGCTGCACAATTTGAAACCCTGCGCAGCAAACTGGACGAAGTGCAAGCCTCAGTGGATGCGGTTGGAGTTCGAATGCAGCAGGCGGAGGCCCGCATCTCGCATACAGAGGAGGAGGTAGAGAGGCTTGTTCAGGAGCTGGCGCAGGTACGATCCACCCAGAGGGCCCAAGAGGAGAAATTGGAGGATCTTGAAAATTGTTCGAGGCGTAGCAACCTCCGGTTTTTGGGGATTCCTGGCTCGATTGGAGACAGAGACCTTAGACTTTATTTAGAGTCTCTCTCTGCCTCATTGATGGGGGGAGAGGGGGAGACCCCTCCCCAAGTGGTCATTGAAAGAGCGCACAGAGTAGGCCCGAAGAAGTCTAATGATCCCAGGCCTAGGGTAGTGCTGGCGAAATACCTACAATTTCAGCATAAGGAGGCCGTCCTACGGGAGCTCGGAGATGTGGGATAATTGAAAGAGACAATGCTAAAATCCGAATTACACAAGATTTCTCTGCAGCAGTAAGCCAGCGCAGAAGGGCTTATGCGCCTCTATGCCAGAGGCATATAGCAGTTAACATCAAGTTCTCAGTGCAGTACCCAGCGCGTTTTCATGTGGTCCATGAGGGGAAACATCGGATGTTTGGCTCAGCGGAGGAGGCCGCGTCCTACGTGGATCAGCTGGAGAGGCAGGTCTTACACCTAGGAGATTCGCCTGCAAGAACGCCGTGAGACTGTTGGGAAGGGCGCTCCTGGTTCTGAGTATGGCGTATGAAGGAGAGAGCCTATAGGTGACTGAAAGCCTGGTAATGCTGTCTCGCTTCCCTGATAAGGCCCCTGGGCCTAAGGACTATGGGACACATGGAGGGCCATAAAAGTAGTCTTGGGGGGTAGAAATGTCACCCATAATAACGGTAATGTACCTAATACAGTGAGTACTGTTGGGGTGTCACGAATTCTGTTTTACAAGTTGAAAAGGCCTTCTGGCATCTGGAGCACTGCTTATGGGGAGGGCTGTTGCAGTTCTGTACTATGGGGCAAAAATGTGTTTTATGGTATTGTTAAAACATTTAGTATGGAGATACATGTTGGGGTGGCGGGGAATGTGTGTCTATACTTTGTTTTGCCTGTTACTGGGAGGCTGTGGGGGGGGGGGAAACACTGAGTGGAGGGTGGGGGGACCCCGGTCACATCCAATGTGGCAGGGTAGAGGAGGAGAGCAAAGGTGCGGGCAGGTGGGTAGAGGGAAGTGGGATGGAAGGGGTGGGGTAGGTAAGGGGGGGGAGGTAGGCTGGGGGGAGGGGGGAAGGGTTGAGGTACGGGCAGTTACAGGGAGACAGAGGGATTCTGGCGTCTAGGGGGGGATAGTCGCATACAAGGCACCCGAGAGGGGCAATTAACAACTTTTGAAAGTGTATCCACGGAGAGGGCTCAGGCTGGGGGGGGCCTTCTCCACCAAAATGAAAACAGTGCTGGTGATATGGCTTGACGCCCTATTGATATTCTGAAGATAATTTCTTGTAATGTCTGCGAGTTGGGTAGCCCGATGAAGAGATATAAAATTTTGAAGGCTCTCGCCAGACAGCAGTGTGATATAGCGCTACTACAAGAAACCCACCAGACGGCCGAAGAGCACAGTAAATTGTGTAGGGATTGGGTGGGCCAGGTATGGGGAGCCCCGGCGGTAGGTAAAAAAGGAGGAGTGGCCATTTTATTTCACAAACGAGTCCGCTTTGTCCTGGACAGGGAAGTTGTTGATCCTAACGGGCGCTTTGTACTGTTGCAAGGAATGTTAGAGGATAGGAAGGTAATTTTGGGGGATCTGTATATCCCCAATGTCTTAGATCAGGATTTATATCATCGTTTGGCAGCGAAAGTGGAGCAGTTGGCGGAACTCCCGTTGATCCTCAGAGGGGATTTTAATGGGGTTTTTGAGGTCGATATGGATACTTCTAGAGGGGCAGGATCGCGGGAGAGAACTCTGACGGCCCGGGTGCTGCATAGGTTTCGGACTAGATTGGGGCTAGTAGACCCTTGGCGACTGCTCCACCCGTCAGAAAGGGACTTTACCCATCAGTCAAGGGCCCACGGTACCAGTGCGCGGATAGATTATCTTTTGATATCAGAAAGCCTTTTTGCTTCAATAGGCGAAGCACAAATTGGCCCTACGGAGATCTCCGATCATGCCCTGATCTGGTTAGATCTGCACTGGGGCGGGAGGGGTCCCGACTCCACTTGCATTTGGCGGTTTCCCATAGAGCTGCATAAAGATACTTAGTTTACTCAATTTCTCCGCCAACGATGGCGGGACTTTGAGGCGACGCACCAAGGCCATCAGGATGACCCGGAATTGATGTGGGAGACCGCCAAAGTGGTGTTGAGAGGTGACATAATTGGGTATGTGGCACAGAGGCGGCGGTTGATGGCGGAGCAAATAATCAGATTAGAACAACGTGTAACACAGGAGAGGCGTGCTAGTGGACTCCGCCCCACGATGCAGAATAAGAAGAGATTATGGGAGACTCAAACGGTTTTAAATGAGCTCCTGCATCAGAGAGCAAAGAAATCAATGTTGTATTACCGTTACAAGCTATACTGTTTTGGAGACAAGCCAGGTAAATTATTGGGTCGATGTCTGAGGGGTTCAAGGGGAGGGAAATTAGTGGCGGCCGTTCAGGATGCCCGGGGGGTTCTTCGGAAAGGCCGGGGGAAATAGTGGCGGTTTTTCAAGAATTTTTTTAAGAAGTTGTATACCGCGGGGGATGGAGTAAAATGGAGCAATATTTGCAGGCTATTACCCTGCCCAAATTGAGTAGTGAGCAGAGTGCGCGTCTGGGGCAGCCTATCACTCTCCAGGGGGTGCAGCAAGTTATCTTGACAGCGAGCGGTTATAAGTCGCCGGGCCCTGATGGGTTCGGGGCTGAATTCTATAAACTTTTATCAGAGATGTTAAGTCCCTTATTAGTAGCTATGTTTTGTCAGAGAAGGGAGACAGGCACCATTCGCTGGGGTGGCAACCAGGCACATATTGTGCTGATACCTAAGCCGGGAAAGGACTTGACTCTGGCGGCTTCCTATAGACCTATTTCTTTGTTGAATTTTGACTCGAAGTTGATGGCCAAAATATTGGCGGATCGTTTAGCAGAGGTATTGGGAGAATTAGTACATGATTCCCAAGTAGGTTTTGTTAGGGGAAGGTATGCGGTATGCAATCTGCGCAAAATCCTAACTTCGCTGGAGTGGGTGCATGAGCAGCACCTGCAGTCGCTTTTAGTCAGCTTTGATGCTGAAAAAGCATTTGATCGGGTCAATTGGGGTTACCTGCAATATTTGCTCACATTGTATGGCTTGGGGCCGTCTTTTTGTGAAATGGTGAAGATCCTTTACGTGAACCCGACGGCTAGGGTTTTATGTAATGGCGTGTTGTCGGAGTCTTTTCCACTGGAAAGAGGTACAAGACAGGGCTGTCCTCTACCCCCGCTTTTGTTTGTTCTGTCGTTAGATCCCTTAATTCGTATGATAGAGCTAGATAATAGAATACGTGGCGTGCGTATCGGTCCACAAGGGTTTAAGGTGTCGGCTTTCGCAGACGACCTTTTGGTACATGTGCTGGATCCTCGGAGTCTTTACCTCGCTTGTTGGCGGAATTTTCAAATTTCGGTAGCTTTGCCGGACTCCGTATTAATGCAGATAAGTCCGAGGCCTTAGATGTCTCAGGTCAACTTCAGGGGCGATGGGGGGGGGGGCCTTTCCGTTGAAATGGGCTACTAATCAATTTGTATATTTGGGTATTGCTTTGACTCGGCTGCCACAAGAGCTATATGCTTGTAACCTTGAGAAAATTATGTCTCGGTTGCGGCTGCAGCTGAGAGCCTGGAATCCTCTTCCGTTATCTTTGCTGGGAAGAGTGGCGGCGTTGAAAATGGTGGTCCTACCGCGGATTTTATATTGGTTGCAGACTTTACCGGTATGGCTGATGCGTAGGGATTTACGCTTTATAGAGAAGGAAATACAAAGGTTTTTGTGGAAAGGGGCTAAAGCTCGTATACCGTTAGTTCGTTTGATGGGCCGATGGAAGGCAGGTGGCGTTGGACTTCCTGATCTTTGGCTTTACGCATTGGCCTGTCAGGCAAGACATATTGGTGATTGGTTAGGGGGGACCAAAACATATACGCCCAGGGCCTTAGAAGAAGCCTTGGTAGCCCCTCACACGGTATTAGCAGTTTTACATATGGAGAGTAATCGGCTGCCTGTTGATATCAGGCGGAGCGGACTGATATATTCGATGCGACGTACGTGGAGACAATTGAACGTATACTGGAAACGGCGTTGGACAACATCGAGTTGGCTACCATTACAAGGCAATGCGTGCTTTTCCCCAGGCTCCGAGACCAGTGTATTTCGAATTTGGAATGAGAAGGGAATCCGGAATATAGGGCACGTAGTGGATATATCTGGGAAGTGCAAACCGCTCTCTGTATTATCGGTAGAGTATGATCTGCGGCCAAACCATTTCTTTGCTTATATGCAGTTGGCCCATTATGTGGATGGTTTGCCGATAGAGGAGCTTATGGTTGAACGATCGGCACAGATTTTAGAATTTTTTGACCTTGGGGGGGATAGTCCCCCGTCTATAGCTCGGCTAGAGTGCTATGGAGTTAAACCGGAGTATGGGGGTGTGGAGAGGGCATGGGCGCTAGAATTGCACCGGGAGGTGCCACCTGGCTCTATCCTGCGGGCTCTAGGACGGATCACCGACCTGGCGGAAGGGGCGCGCTGGAGAGAAATCCAATTTAAGTGCATAACTCAGGCGCATTTTTCACCTAGGAGAGCTCTGCGTAGTCGTCTTACTGTGGACGGGAGCTGCCCCAGATGCGCGGAGCCATTGGCTAACTTGTTACACATGTGGTGGGAATGTAAGTGCATTAGGCCATATTGGACACGGATCAGCAACTGGCTAGCGGGGCTGTTACACCAGCGGACACCTTGGACGGGCTCGTTTGTGGTCCTGGATCAACTGAACCAGGATCTCCCTAGGGGGAGGTGGGTTCGGCGATGGGTGTGCAAGGCATACCTGGTGGGAAAAGGCCCAATCCTTCACAGATGACGAGAGCCGAATCCGCCGTCCTTTTGGGAGTGGCGCAATAATTTTCACCAGCTGATGTAAGTGGAGCGATGGAGGGCTAGGGGTAACCCGCAGAAATGGTCCACTTTCATGCTGCTGTGGGAACCTTATATTCAAAACTTGGGCCCACGGTGCCGTAATGAAATATTGCATGTGGGATATTAGGGTAGGGTAGTGCTAAGATGACAAATAGGGAGAAGGGTGGAGGGGAGTGAAAGAGGGGGTGTGACTGTTGCGACTGGGCGGGGGAGGGGGAAAGGGAGGGGGTAGAGTATAAAACAAAACAAAAATTTTTTCATTGATATGTCTGTTTGTATTTTGGTGTTAGTTCATGCCTGGTATCGGTCATTTGCCCCCTGCCGAGGATAAGAGTACACCTTGATAGGAGGCTTGTTGTTGTTGGATGTTGTTGGCATGTATTGCTAATTTATAAAGTTTAAAAAAAAAACTTAGCTTTTTATGTAGGTTTGTGCTTATTCTCTCTCTAGCAGAGGATTTCAGTGGAGTCCCTAGGATACCCTAGCTGGTAAGGCATAAAAGATTTGCATGCACTGCCTCCATTGAATACAAAGCTCTTTCATGCATATTCATTAAGGTTATCCTGAAAACCTGACTGGCAAGGTGTATCCTGAGAACTGGGTTGAGAACCTCTGCTCTGCAGACAAAAGAATGTGCTGATGGCTCTTTGAGTTTGGTGACTCTCGAGATCTATTGCTTTGCTTTGATTTCTGCTGCTGCTCATAAGCTGCCAACCTAGGCGGCAGCCTAGTCTAGCCTAATGGTTGGGCAACCCTGGACTCTGTGTAGGACTGGCTCTAAGCATCAGCAAAGTATGTATGTGCTTGGAGCAGCACATTTCTGGGGGCAGCATTTAAACCACCTTTTTTGTTCTGGAAAAATCAACCAACACAAAAAATACATGATATTCACAGAGGTTCATTATTGTTTATTGTTTATAATCACTTGATATACCGCCCCCCATTACATCGAGGCGGTTTACAATAAAACTATAAAATATATAAAATTATTAAAAAGAAAAAGAAAATAACAATACTTTAAAAATACTTCTTTTTCTTAAAAAAGGATAGGAGAAAAAGAGTCAGGATAGAGAAGATAGATTGCAAATAGGAGCAAATCATAGGAGAAGCAGAAGTTACTGGAAAAGATTAAAAGCAGTGGAGAAAAAATGTGTTTTGAGACGGGAGCGGAAATTAGGAATGGACTGTTCTAGACGCAGGTCAGTGGGGAGGGAGTTCCAGAGAGCAGGACCAATGTAAAAAAAGGCTGATTGCCGGGTAGAGTGAAGGTGAGCTTGAGAGGGAGAAGGGAGGTGCAAGCGATTAATATGAACTGAACGAAGACTGCGGGTGGGAGTGTGAAAGGTTAATAGATTGGATAAATACTGAAGTGTGTGCAGATAAATAGCCCAATGGACAAGAGTGAGGATCTTAAACTGAATTCGAAAGTTTATTGGCAACCAGTGAAGATGCTGAAGAATAACATAACATAACATAAGAACATAAGGTATGCCATACTGGGTCAGACCAAGGTCCATCAAGCCCAGTATCCTGTTTCCAACAGTGGCCAATCTAGGTCATACGTACCTAGCAGTTTCCCCAAAAGACACAGGTTCCACAATGCTTGTACTGGGTCAAGCATTGATATCCTGGGTCCCTTCTTAATAATGGTTTATGGACTTTTCCTCCAGGAACTTGTCCAAACCTTTTTTAAACCCAGCTACACTAACAGCCTTTACTACATCCTCCGGTAACAAATTCCAGAGTTTGATTACACGTTGAGTGAAAAAATATTTTCTTTTATTAGTCTTAAATAGTTTACCCTGTAGCTTCATTGCATGTCCCCTAGTCTGTCTATACTCTGATAACATAAACAATCGATCTACGTTTACCCGTTCCACTCCGTTCATTAATTTATAGACTTCTATCATATCTCCCCTCAGCTGTGATATGGTCACGGGGAGGGGAGATATGGGAGTGATATGGTCACGGGGAGAGGCATGGAGGATCATCCGAGCTGCAGTATTCTGTATGAGTTGTAATCGGTGGCGCTGGTATTGGGGAATGCCAGCATAAACAGGATTGCAAAAATCTAACCTAGTGATAACTAAAGAAAGTAAGAGGGTGGAAAGAGCCTGAGGGGAGAGAAATGGTCTGATGGCACGGATTCGCCTAAGGCAATGGAAAGAGCGACGAGACACCTGGGAAATGTGATCATGAAACGAAAGATTACTATCAAGAAAGACACCTAAATACCGAAGCTTAGAGACTAGAGATATTGAGGTATCCGAAAAAAATGGAGGAAGTGATGGAGCAGTAGAGCTGTGGTGAAACCATATAGCCGCGGATTTAGAGATGTTCAACAGGTTCATGTATCTTCGGGTGAAATAAATTTGCAGTTATGATCTTTAGAGATACCTGTGTGGGTATGCTCTTTGTAGAAGGATAATTAAATATTCTCAAGTAAACATCATCTCAGTGAAGTTCCAATAAATTTGTGGTGCACACTAATGACCATTAGCACATACTAATGTTTAGTGTTTTATATCTGTTGAATTACTAGTAAACAATTAAGGCACCTGCTTACTAAACGTTAGCATGTGCTAACGGTCATTAGTGTGCACCATCTGCCACCATACCCATGTTATTCCTATGAATGTGGCAACAGTGCATGTTAAGGTGTAAGCACACATTAACGTTTAGTAAACAGGCTCCTAATTTATTATTACTTGAAATTTCTTATAATGACCAAAGCGTAGTTACCTGTAACAGGTGATCTCTGGGAACAGCAGGAATTTAGTCTTCACATATTGGGTATTGTCGGTACCGACGGAGCCTGCGTGGGAACGCTCCCAAGCGTCCAATAGGAAAGCTTTTGGGAGCATCCCACTGTGCCTGCGTGCTGCCTTCCCGCTTTTCCAACTGTCCCTCTCCAGTTGAGTTTATAGCTGAGACAAAAGAGAGGGAGAGAGAGAGATACAACTCCTAGGGGAGGTGGGCGAGTTGTGAAGATTAAATTCCTGCTGTTCCCAGAGATCACCTGTTACAGGTGAGTAACTACGCTATCGCCAGGAACAAGCAGGAATTTAGTCTTCACATATGGTGACTCCCTAGCTGCAGATGTCAGGGAGATGGCCCCAGGAAGTTGTCAGCCATTGTGAAAGGGCCATACTTCCCCCCATGGATCTCTGGCATCCTACCAGGGACGGTGGGTAGGAGCTACGTCTGAAAAAGGTGTTGAAGAACAGCCTGGCCAAACAAGGCATCCCGGTGGGAGTCCTTGACTAAGCAGTAGTGGGCTTAGTACCGAAGCCCAAGTAGCTGCTCGACAGATGTCGTCGATAGACACAGAGTGAAGATGAGCCATAGAGGCTGCCATGGCTCTCACATTGAGAGCTGTGATATGGCCTTCAAGAGGAAGGTTCTTACTCTCATGGGCAAAGGATATGCACCGAGCAATCCAGTTAGATAGAGTTCCTTTGGAAACTGGAAGTCCCAAATGACTAGGATCAAAAGCAACAAAGAGTTGAGAAGACTTTCTATGTTTGCTATGTCCTTTGCAAGTAAAAGGCCAAAGCTCTTTTACAGTCCAAGATATGAAGGTTCGTTTCTGCACCAGAGGCATGAGGCCTTGGAAGGAATACAGGAAGGTAAACCACTTAGTTTAAATGGAAAGGCGAATCCACCTTTGGCATAAAGTGTGGATGAGTCCTAAGAACTACCTTATCATGGTGGAACCTTATATAAGGAGGATCAGCCACTAACGCTTGCAATTCACTGATGTGACGTGCTGATGTGATTGCAATGAGGAAGATGACTTTCCAGGAAAGGAATTTCAAAGATGTAGTGGCTAAATGGTTCAAAGGGCGGTTTCATGAGCTGCCCAAGCACCAGATTTAAGTCCCATGCCACCGGTGGTGGCTTAAAGGAAGGCTTTGTTAAAAGAAGGCCTCTCATAAATCTCGCTATGAGAGGATGAGAGGAAATAGGTTGTCCACTTAGAGGCTTGTAAGAAGTTGCAATAGCACTAACATGGACTCTTAATGAATTTGTCTTGAGACTCGCATTTGACAAATGAAGGAGATACTCCAGTATCGATTCCAGAAGTATCGCAAGAGGGTTAAGACCCTTCTGCGAGCACCATATAGTAAACCTTTTCCACTTAAAGGCATACGAGCATCTTGTGGAGGGTTTCGTAGAAGCATGAAGGATATCCTTTACCTGTTGGGAAAGGTTAAGAACCTGAAGTTCTAGGCTTTCAGCAACCAGACCCTGAGAAGCAGAGACTGGGGATTCGGATGCCAGAGCATTCTGTCCTCTTGCGGATCCCAATTCCAGAGGCGGAGCATCAGAGAGATGTAGGAGCAGAGGGTACCACGTTAGCCGCGGCCAACGTGGAGCGATGAGGATCATATGACCTCTGTCTCTCTGAAGCTTGAATAGGGTTTTGGGGATGAGGGGAATGGGTGGGAAGGCATATGGAAGTCCTGACCCCAGTGAAGGAGGAAGGTGTCCCTTGCCTAACAACATCAAGCCAGAATTCTGGAACAGAACTGGGGAAGTTTGGCATTCAGCGGACTTGCAAAGAGGTCTATGTCCGGGGTTCCCCAAATCTGAAATATTTGAGCAACCTGGTCTGCATGGAGAGACCATTCGTGTGGAAGCAGAACTCGACTGAGTTTGTCTGCCCAAGAGTTTTGAATGCCTGGAAGATACACTTCAAGAAGATGAATCTGATGCTCTCTGGCGAGGGCCCATAGTCACAAAGCTTTGTTGCATAGCAACAGAGAGCCTGTTCCGCCCTGCTTGTTCACATAGAACATGGCTACCTGATTGTCTGTTTGAACTAGGACTGTCTTGTAGCTGAGCTGAGCGTGAAATACTCGAAGAGCAAGGAAGATTGCTCTGAGCTCCAGGAGGTTGATGTGAAGACAGGCCTCCTGTGGAGTCCAGATACCCTGGGTAGAGAGATCATGCAGGTGGGCTCCCCATCCCACCTGTGATGCATCTGTTGTTAGGGTGGCTTGGGATAGGGGTTGCTGGAAAGGAGACCACACCAGAAGGTTTCTGGGTGATTGCCACCATTGGAGGGACGAAATAAGATGGTTTGAGTTTGTTATTTTGTCCGACAGGACTGCTCGCATATGGAGGCAAGCATAAGGAACCACATGCACGGTGGATGCCATGTGGCCTAGCAATTGTAGCATTTCCCGAGAAGTGAGACAAGGTTTGAGCACTGCTTGGGAAGCTAGTTGTATTATGCGAAGACAGCAGGGCTGCGGAAGGAAAGCCCTTGTCTGTCTGGTATCCAGATGATACCAGGAGTCTGTTCAGAAGGTCCAAATCATTTATTTGTGCACAAGACTCAAGCAGAATCAAATTCAAAATGGCTGAGCAATGTTCTCTGACAAAACAACAACTTTTATAGACTTTTGCTCCATTCTAGGTATAGAAAAACATTTCATTGGTCCCGGTAACCTCCCGTACCTCCCGTACCCCTTCTATTGGTCCCGGTACTGATATGATTATCCAATTATGTACTTGGAGTGGGCTCAGCACCTGCTCACCCCCCTTCTAGTCCCAATTACAATGGCCAGTTTACCAACTTGTTACTTTCCTACTTCCAAGGCCATTGGACTAGTTAGTACGTGTAGGGAAGCAGGGCTCTGTAACCTTTCTGTCAGCAGTTTTAATTAAATCCCTTACAGCTGTATTTTCTTATCAGTGGCTTTCAAACATATTTTTCTGTATTATTCCAACTTTCAGTTCTGCTTGTCTAAGCTAATTCAATACTTTTACTGAGTTCTTATTCTACAATAGCAGCATGTTGGGGGATGTGCAATTCCTTTTAGTCTCTCCACAGACTTCATTTACAGGTCAAGCTAGTTAGGCCTGCTTGCTTATGTCAGACATTGTGGATCACAGGCCTTCACCTGCCACATTCCCCCCTTTGATTAATCTCACCCTATTACTTAATAAGGTGTGAGAATTAAATCACTTAAAATGGTTATATCATGGTCAGAGGATTCCGACTATATGCAGGAGGTTTTGGTTGGTATAAGGCCATAATCTTAGTTGCGGTCTTCCGCTCAACTGTACTTTCAATAGCACTATGAATAGAGCGCATACAACATGGGATTATGCATGGCAATAAGAAAATGACAGCAATGATTATTAGTACTAGTATAAGGAAAGTTTTAAGTCCTCCTAGCCATGAGAAAAGATTAGCAAACCAGTTAGGAAACTTTAGTGAATGCCAAGTTTGTACTGGCACATAAGCTTGCTTTCGCATAGTTTCAGCAATTTCTTCAACCACTTGACCTTTGTCATCTATTTTCAAACAACAATTAGTTAAATTCAGCTTACCACATACTCCTCCTTCAGCTGCCAACAAATAATCAAGTGCTAAGCGGTTTTGATATATAGCAGTGCGCATTTGGGTACTCTGTCTAGCTAAAAGTGTAAGAGCTTGGCTAGTTTCATTGGTTATTATTTCAACTACTGCTTGTAAGCGGATAATACGATTAATCATATAGATTGGGGTTCGATATCCCCACATACCATCATCATTCCAGGTGGCAGGCCCATAATATTCAATGATTCTCTCTGGTGGCCAATCATCACCCTCCCACTTCTCCCACTTGCCTACCTGGAGGGGTGCTCTCTTCTGTCTCAGTGCTCTTTTGTGTCTGTGATTAGTTGTGTACACTGGGTATCCTAATTGTTCTCCATGTTCCGTGTTTAGAAGAAAGAAAGAAGGTCTGATGATCCCTAAGACACACGCCCCTCCCCAGTGTGTAGGAGTCGGGCATATGCTCGGTTTCCACAGATCCAGTATAGGCCAGGTGGGGCTTGCCAGGCATGAGGCTTGACAAGATTAGTCCATAAATGAGAAAGCTCAGGGAATCTGGCTAATGGGTTAGGGGGTTCAGGTTCTTTAATTCCTGACCACCAAGACGTCTTTTTGGTGGTGTCATTATAGAACGTCTGGCTAAGACAGACCAGCTGTCCTACCTGTTGTTTGAACTGAGGTCCAGTTCATGCATAGCAAAGACGTCCAACTATTGAGTGCGCTAACACCCATTCGCTGGTAGTCTTATGTAGTTCAGTTTGATTGTAAGTCATAGAATAATTCAATTCTTGGGCTTCCCATGGCCACTGGTCACCCATTTGTGTCCCCCCACAAAAGTAACAATCTGAGATTTTTAGACTGGATACTACTGCTCCAGCTAATTCTAAAAATAAGTTCTGAGAGGGATGGGGAATTTCAAACTTATTTACATGCATGGCTTCATAGAATGTGTCGTGGATATGGTACTTAGATGATTTATGGGCTTGGGTATTTAATTTTATATATATTATGGTTCCTGGATCTGATCCAGACCCCGCAATTCGTAGACCAAATCGGAATCCTTGTTTCCAATTTTCAGGTCTCAGAACAACAAGCTCTAAGGGATTGCAAGCATTTTTCTTGCATTTGTCTATATCTTTGACATATGGTCTCCGCAATGCAGCCATTCGATTATCTTTGGTATTATCTACCATTCCAATCCAGGTGGCATAAAAGACACATTCCCATCTTGGGCAGAAGTAATCTGACTCTGGGGCTATACTATACACATCGGCTGAGACTTTCTTTCCTGTGCATGCTCCCCATCCAGTGGTCCCTTCTGGACACATCTATTTGTCATTCCATGTGTATGTTTTTTCCCAATTACCACACTTAGAACGACTATCTCTGTTGATTACTTCACAAGCATCAAAATACAAAATAGCATATTTACTAGGACCTATGAGTGGGCGTGTGGCATTGATCAAAGGTCCATCTGCATTTTTCCATCGCATTTCCAAGGTGTAATAGGATGGATTCTGATGCGGATTAAAGCATACTTTAGATTTACCCTTGGTACAAACATTCAGTTCAGTGGTGTTATAAATACACCGAGTCACTTTACCAGTGCAGGAATAGTAAGAGTGATAAATCAAAGTCTGAGTTACTTTCAGTCCAGTCCGAGTAGAAGTAATGCAAGCAGTGCATGGAGGCAAGGCATGAGTCAGTTCAAAGCCTCCAAAACAGGCAACCAGGGCAAAGCAAAGATAAAGATACATGTTGATTGGAGTTCTTCTGAATCCTCAGCTTGCAGATCTTGACCACGACGTTCTTTTCTTCGTCCCGTTTGCTAATGAAGCAATTCAACGGGTGCTGAGTGTTGATTGAAGATCCTCAAGTTGTTCATCACACATTAACCAACTTATCAACTTTAGTTGGTTCTAAATATTGTTAATCAATGTAGCATCAAAGTAGTGTGTAAAATCACACACATGAGGTTCGTTGAAACAAACTCTTGCTGTATGGAAAACAGCAATCCTCTTCGAAAGACTTGGCTATTGCAGGGCACTGTGATAAAGTGTCTAAGCTGCTGGTTGCCGTCTCAGAGTAACTCGCAAAGGTGCGTCAGGATGCTGCTCTGCTGTCCATTGCTCAGGTTCTGGATCAGCTGCGGGCTTGACTCTGCTGTGGTGGATCCAGGAATCGATTTCTGCTACCTTTACTGCAGTTGGGGTAGACAGGATGACGGTGTATGGTCCCTTCCAATGGGGTTCCAGCGGTGTCTTCTTCCAATCTTTGATCCACACCGAGGTACCAGGCTGGTAGGGATGCAAGGGTTCCGTCAAGTTGATAGGCAACTGGTCTTGGATCCACGCATGGAGAGTCTGCAGAACAAAACTAAGAGCTAGGAGTTCTTGCCTGGTTATTTCTGAACCAATTTGGGCTAGACTTCCTTTAATTCCCTGCACTATTGGTGGGGGTTTACCATACAGAACTTCAAAAGGGGAAAATCCTGTTGACTTCACAGGAGCTGAGCGTATTCTGAGTAAAGCTATCGGGAGTACTTGGGGCCACTTCAGGCGTGTCTCCTGACAAAGCTTAGACATTTGGGCTTTTAAGGTACGATTCATTCGCTCAACTTTCCCTGAACTCTGGGGTCTGTATGCAGTGTGAAGCTTCCATTGTATCTGCAAGGCTTTTGCTAACTGCTGAGTAATCTGAGAAACAAATGAGGGCCCATTGTCTGACCCTATTACTGCTGGAATTCCAAATCTAGGGATAATCTCTCTCAGCAAAACTTTGGTGACTTCTCGAGCTTTCTCAGTTCTGGTTGGGAAGGCTTCTACCCACCCAGAGAAAGTACAAACTAATACTAATAGGTAGTGATATCCATTGGCTTTTGGCATTTCAGTAAAATCAATTTGCAGGTAGTGCATGGGGGTTACACCTCCTGACTGAACTCGGGGTGGTGGTGTGGGACCTTGCTTGGCATTATTTTCAGCACAAATTAGACACTGGCGTGCCACTGAAGCTGATAGGGCTGCTAACATGGTAATGCAGAAATGTGGTCTGAGTGCTTTCTCCATAGCACTTTTTCCATAGTGGGTGGCTTCGTGGAAGGCTTTGACAAAGGCTGGACCTAACAGTTCGGGAATTACTATTCGTCCTGGGGGTTGACTGCCCTCTGCTGGTGGCAGCTCAATCCACCCATCTTTCAGTACTCCATCTTCCTTATTACAGTAGTAATCTAATTCTTTGGTGGTATATCGTGGTGTCCATAAGTTCAAGGGTACTGGAAACAATGCTGCCTGCATCGGCATGGCTTGTGGCAAAATTTGTCCTGTCATGGCTGCTTGTCGTGCTGAGGCATCTGCAAACCTATTTCCTCGAGCAACTTCTCCTTTTCCTGCTTGGTGTCCTCTGCAATGCATGACAGCTACACGAGTTGGGGCCCATACTGCATCAAGTAACATCAGTATCTCTGGGCCATACTTGACTGATTTTCCTCCGGACGTGATGAGCCCTCGTTCTTTATAGAGAGCTCCATGAGCATGTAGGGTAGTGAAGGCATACTTAGAGTCTGTATATACATTTAACACAAGTTTTGCACCTAGCAGTAGTGCTCGAGTGAGTGCTATTAATTCTGCTTTCTGGGTTGATGTGCCTGAGGCTAGAGCTGATGACTCAACAACTTCATGTTGAGTGACTACTGCATATCCGGCGCAGCGTCGTCCATTGATGATGAGACTGCTTCCATCTACGTAATAAATTTGGTCAGGATTGTCTATGGGCACATCTGTCAGGTCAGGTCGGCTTGAGAATACAGTGTCCATGACTTCTATACAGTCATGTTCTGGGAGTTCTTCACTAATAGGTATCAATGTGGCTGGATTCAAGGCATGGCTCACTTCCAGTTGTATCTGTGGGTTTTCACATAACATGCTCTCATATTTCAACATTCGGGAATTGGTGAGCCAATGATTTGCTTTCTGTTCCATAAGGGCAAGGACTGCATGTGGCACAGTGACTCGTAGATTCTGTCCTAGTGTGAGCTTATCTGCTTCACTCACTAACAATGCTGTAGCTGCAACTGCTCTCAGGCAAGGTGGCCATCCTTTGGCCACAGTGTCCAATTGTTTCGATAGGTATGCTACAGGTCGCTCCCAATTTCCCAATTTCTGAGTCAACATGCCTAAGGCATTTCCTTGTGCTTCATGTACAAACAAGTGGAAAGGCTTGTGAACATCTGGTAGTCCAAGTGCTGGTGATGACATCAATTCTTCCTTTAACGTCTTGAAGGCTGTATCCTGCTCAGGTCCCCACTCCAGTGGCGACTTTTCTTCTCCTTTTGTGGCTTCATACAGTGGTTTGGCAATTTGAGCAAAGTTGGGAATCCAGATTCGGCAATATCCTGCTGCTCCCAGAAAGGCTCTGACTTGCTTTCTGGTAGTTGGGGTTGGAATTCTGCATACTGCTTCTTTTCTTTCTCTGCCTAACTTTCGGCTTCCTTTGGTTATGCGAAAGCCCAAGTATTTCACTTCTTTTTGGCATAGTTGTGCTTTTGCTCTGGAAACTTTGTATCCAGCTTCATCTAGTAGCTGCAAGAGGTCTTTGGTGGCTTGTATACACTCATTTTCTGATACAGCAGCTATCAGCAGATCGTCCACGTATTGGAGAAGCACTCTCTTCCCCGGGGCCACTAGATAGCTTGAAAGGTCTTGATTTAGTGCAGCACTAAAGATGGTAGGCGAATTCTTGAATCCTTGGGGTAATCGTGTCCAAGTAAGTTGGCCCCCTCTTCCAGAGATAGGGTCCTGCCATTCAAATGCAAATAATATCTGACTTATGGGGGCTAATCTTATGCAAAAGAATGCATCTTTTAAATCTAGTACAGTAAAGTGGGTAGCTTCAGCAGGTATCAGTCCTAGAAGAGTGTAAGGATTGGGTACAACTGGATGTATGGTCTCAACTGCTTCATTCACTCTTCTTAGATCTTGCACTGGGCGGTAGTCATCTGTTCCAGGCTTTTTCACTGGCAAAAGTGGAGTGTTCCATGGGGATTGACATACTTTTAGTAGGCCATGTTCTAGTAATCTTTGCAAGTGGCGGTGGATGCCTTCAATAGCAGCTCTTGGGAGAGGGTACTGCTTGACATGTACTGGTGTAGCACTAGGCTTGAGAGTTACAATTATTGGAGCTATATGTTTGGCTAGGCCTGGAGGACTGCCTTCTGCCCATACTCCAGGTGGCGCATCAATGCTTTTCAAAGTTTGTTCAAAATAGGTGTCTTGGGCAGATTCATCACTGTAATATCTCCATTCTTCTTCTCGGGGAACTGTAAGCAGCATTATTCCTGCTGGCTTGGCTTGAGAATTTACTGTCATTTGCATTTCTCCTTTTTCAGTAAAGGATATTTGGGCTTGTAGTTTGGCTAGCATATCTCGTCCCAGTAGTGGCACTGGACATTCAGGCATGTAAAGGAATTGATGAGTTATTTGTTGTCCTCCTAGACTGCATATGCGATTCTGAAGAAAAGGTTTTGTAGCTTTGGCACCAGTTGCTCCTACAATGGTGACTGCTTTTGTAGAAAATGGGGCTATCTTTTTGTCTACTACTGAATGTTCTGCTCCAGTATCAACCATAAAGTTCATAACTTGGTCTCCTATTTGTATTCCGACCATAGGCTCCTGGAGACCTAAAGCAAATTCGGAGCCCGGTCTGTCCTAATCCACGTCATCTTCATCATGGGCTGTCGTAGCCAATGCTTGTACGGCTTCTCCTCTTTCTCGCTGGTATTGCTCTCGATTGGCTCCTCCGCGATTTCGGGGATGGCCTCGTCTTTCTTCTCTCCATTGATGATTGTTTTCGTCATCTTGGTGGGCGTCTTCGAGTTGCGGGCATGCATCTCTCCAATGTCCTTCCTCCCTGCAGTAGGCACATTGGTTTATGCCTAGCTGGGGCTGGCTTCCGCCTCGGCCCCGCCCCCTTCCTCTGCTCCGTCGACTAGGGATACCTCCCCTTTTCTGTTCAACTATGGCCGCAGCCAAAAAATCAGCTTTCTTCTTCATCTTTCGATCACATTCTCTCTGCCTTTCATTATCACGATTCACATACACTTTATGAGCGACTTCCAATAACTGAGTTGCATTCATGCCCGCAAACCCTTCTAATTTCTGTAATTTCCGTCTAATGTCTGGTTGAGACTGATTTACAAAAGCAGAATTCACCATGCATAAACTTCCTGGTGCATCGGGATCATAGGGAGTATACATTCAATATGCTTCAGTTAATCTTTCATAAAACACTGCTGGGCTCTCATCTATACCTTGGGTAACTTCAGTAACTTTGGAAAGGTTCATAGCTTTCTGGCCCCCCCTTTTCAGGCCTTGTATAAAGCCTTGGTGAAAACGGGCTAGGGCTCTGGATCCTCTTTCTGTATTTGGATCCCATCGGGGGTCTTCATTCGGGAATTCTCTCTGGGCCGCTTCCCGATTGTCTATTCTTTCCTCCCCCCTTACTCCTGGAGCTACAGGGTTATCTGCCAGCCAGTCTATAGCTACTTTTCTAATTCGTGTCCGCTCCTCTGTAGTAAATAAGGTGGACAGAAGCTGGCGGCAATCTGCCCATGTTGGTTGGTGAGTTTCCATAATAGTATTCACTAATTCTGTAAGCTCTTGGGGTTTATTGGTATAGGAGGCATAATGTGTCCTCCAATTTAACAAATCAGTGGTAGAGAAGGGGACATACACATAGCTTAGGGGTCCCGCCACCACTTCATTATCTTCATTTCTTACGGGTATTCCCGGGACTTGCCGTAAAGGCATCATCTTGGCAGTAGATGTCTTTTGGGATCTGAGAGATATTTTCGTAACTTTCCTGTCAGGGGTTATTTTCTTCTTCTCTACGTGCTTTACTTTAGATTTACTTTTTACTGGCGAGCTAACACTGGCAGCCGCTTTTACACTGTCAGTATCACTCGGGGAATTTTCAGTTTCTTCCTTCTCTGTTTCTGTATCTGATTCTCCTTTTTCTGCCTCGGTAGAATCATCTTCTTCAATTAAAGGGAGCTCATCTACCTGCTCTTCGGGTGATGGCTCAGGGGTTGGGTCCCGCTCCCGCTGTCTCCGGGGCTCTGAGGTAGGACGTGGGGCTACTCTCACTGGGCGCTGGGTTTGGGGCTGTCGGGTAATCACTTCTGGGGAATCAGGATCTACCAGGATGGGCTTCTTCCTGGATTTCTCACCATTCCCTTTCTTTCTAGGCTGTTCTATTTTCTGACTATAATCTGTCTTTGCTAACATTATTCTGCACTGCTCTTCATAACAGTGCTTCGCCCAAGGGGGCGGATCTTCACAAATACTTAACCAGGAATCTATATAGGGGTACTGATCGGGGTGCGCTATTCGCACTCTATGGTGAACTAACTGAATAATTCCTACATTAAAGGTTCCCTCTCGGGGCCAGGTAGGGTCTAGATCGGGCCACTCCCTAGTACACAAAATCTGTAAACGGGCTGCAGTCATTTTAATACCATAATCTCCGGAATATCCTTCTTTAAAATGTGCGATCATACATTCTAATGGAGTGTTCCTAGTAGACCCCGCCCCTCCCATTTCGATGTGTGCGCGCAACAACAGACAAAAGGGAAAAGAAGGGCGGACCGTGGGTAAGGGGTACTCACGGCCCTAGAAACGTATAAGGGAAACAAATAACAAGACAAGACGACAATCGCTTCCCCCTTTTTACGACCTGAACGCGGTCGCCCGGTCAGGAACTGCGTTACTCAGGGGTCCGCCTTCGCTTGGTCCGTGCTGCCAGACCTCTCATTCACACTCCATTCACACAATCATGCTAGCAACGTATCCAAGAATGCATTCATTTCTGTCTATTCTGACTAGTCTCATGCAAGTTCCAAATGCTAGAAGACGGGGGTTTCACCCTGCTTTATTTACGCAGGGGTAGTCGGCCCGTCTTTGAGAGGTGATCAAGCTCTCTTTCATGCGAGTGCTAAATTCATGCTAAGTTCATGCGAGATTGGCAGTACTGCTCTTTCTTATCTGTCTAGACACATGCTAAAATCAAAACTCTACTCACCGGATCCAGTCCTCAAAGTTCCCAAGCAAGCGCATGAGTTGGACCTCGGACTCCCCTCACTCGGGTTCGAGGTGTTGGCTCCAGCCGGGCCCGGCACCCGCCGAGGTCCGACTAGCTCCCTCCGATACAAGGGACCGGTGGCGCCAGGGAGCGAGCCCCCGTCGGAAGGGCGTGATCCCGGCAGGACCAAACCTGTAGAGGCGGAAAGTCGTGGTATATCAGCTCGTATACCCTCTACTCACCACACGTTCCGGCCCAACGCACCAAGAATATTTGATTCTGCTTGAGTCTTGGGCACAAATAAATGATTTGGACCTTCTGAACTGACTCCTGGTATTATTGGGTTGTTTGCGCTCTGCTGCTACATATTCTTGGTGCATTGGCCGGGAAACGAACCCGGGCCTCCCGCGTGGCAGGTGAGAATTCTACCACTGAACCACCAATGCATTGAGGCGTAGCTGGTGCCTGGAATGCTTCAGGTTAGAAGCACTTTAGCCGGGCAGCAGTCTCACTGCATACTCCCCCACTCTTTCTCTTACTTATTTTAAGCCCTCCCTACACACTGGGGAGGGGCGTGTGTCTTAGGGACCATCAGACCTTCTTTCTTTCTTCTAAACACGGAACATGGAGAACAATTAGGATACCCAGTGTACACAACTAATCACAGACACAAAAGAGCACTGAGACAGAAGAGAGCACCCCCCCAGGTAGGCAAGTGGGAGAAGTGGGAGGGTGATGATTGGCCACCAGAGAGAATCATTGAAGGGGAGTGTTCCAAGGTGACTAACATTCCTTTGAAAAGTCCATACTTCAGCAGTTTCATTAAATGGAAGTGGATTCCTGCAATGGCTGGTCAGGGAAGAGGATACTGCTTCACATGCACTGGTTCCGCTTCTGGCTTGAGGATGACGATGACAGGGGCTATGTTCTTCGCTAGGCCAGGTGCATTATCTTCTGCCCATACTCCAGGTGGGGCTATAGGGTTGGCGGGTATACAGGAACTTGTTGACTTAACTGGAGGTGTGTTATAGAACCGCTACTTCTCTTCTCGGGGAAGTCAGCACCATCAATCCAGCAGGCTCTGGGTTCACAGTCATTTGCATTTCTCTCTCTCCAGCAAAGGATATCTGTGCCTGAAGCACTCAGGCATATACAGGAACTGGTGCATTATTTTCTGTCCCCCTAGTTCACACATGTGGTTCTGCAGGATAGGCTTTATGGCCTTAGCCCCAGTAGCTCTGATAATGGTGATGCATCGAGAAAAACACAGAGGCTACTGGCTTTAGTATTCTGCTCCTGTATCCCTCATAAAGTCCATATATTGGTCCCCTATTTTCAGACTGACCATAGGCTCCTGGGCACCCAGGGAAACTTAAGAGTCCAGTCTGGCCTAGTCTTCATTCATGCTGTAGCCCTCTCCGGCTGGCTTTTTTTTTTAAAAATCAAGTACTCCCTCCTCCCCCCTGGGGTGGAGATAAGATGCGGGCATTCACTTCTCCAATGTCTTCCTCTGCAATGGGCGCACTGACTCGCACCCAGTTTTTACTTCCTCTGCTCCTTCGATCAGGATAACCTCCTCCACATCATTCAACTAAAGCATCAGCAAGAAGATCTGTTCTCTTCTCCATCTTTACATTTACTTTCTCTATCACATTCAACAATTCACATACTTTCTTGTTCAACTTCCATTAACTATCATGCCCGCAAATCCATCCAGTTCCATTTCTGTTTTATATCTCTCTGGGACTGACTGACAAAAACGCAAATTCTCCTGAGCTGCTAGATTGCATGGGGTATATAGTGAAGGCTGCCTGCGCTATTTGGATTGGGTCTGCAAAGCTGGACCTAGTGCAATGGGATTAGGATTACGTGACCCTCTCTCTTACTGGTAGTTATACATTTGAAGGCATACAGCAATCAGGCTGAACTAGCAAATAAATCCCTACTTGTGCCGGGGCTTCTCTTCTCCTGCTGCGGAGATGACTTGTGACATTTGCAGGGAGGTATCCCCCCTCCCCCCCTTGCTCCAGGCTCTGCCCGGGATGATGGCAGAGCTGAGGGAACTGGCCTATAAAGATAATAAACGGGCAGGATTTTTTTTTATGTTCTACTTCTCTGCTGTGGGCACATTAGTTCACGCCTACCGGGGGTGACATCATCGGTGGACTGGGCCCCATCCCCCCCCTTAAGCACTCTGAACGGAGCTGGGGCTTCTTGGGGAGCTACTTACAGAGAGAAAAACTGTATCTAGAGATTCTGGGGCAAAATATGGTGAACTAAGGAAATATAGAGCAACTAGCAGAAGCCACTCCCTTTCACACAGCATTCCTAATTGGGACAGAGACATTTATTACCATAGCCTTCAGTAAATCCCTTACTGAAATTCTTGATCATACTTGAAAAGACACTTATTAAAAAAACCTTATTACCGTAAACATAAGCTTAGATTGAGCACAGACATACAATTTAGATACAGTTCTTAAAATATCTTATAGAGAGAACTATAGCTATCTGTTACGTATATTCAAGAGACATGAAACGGATACTTTTCCATAGCTGTGGTGGATATCTAAAATGCATATACACCCTATTTTTGTTTTGTTTTGTTTTTTTTAACAATAAATATGTCTTCTATCAGGTGCTTGCCACAGTATATCAGGAAATAACGTCTTGAAATTTTTTTTTTAAAAGACTCTAAAAAAACAAAGTACCCCCTTTTCCTCTGGACACAGACACACAAAGTTCAAATACAGAAAAGCAGATGAATTTATCCTGAATTGTAAAGGTCGTCATTAGTCACTAGTACAGATTTCAAAGATAAAATCCTAACCCAATTTTCTTATTCACTCAGAATTTAAACCATTCATTCTCAGGTTGCAATCTGGTACACTTCCAACCCAGAATGCCGCACCGTCCCCCAAGGTTCTTAACCTCTATTTTTGAGGGACAAAGGAAAAACACTTTATTTTCTCTCTCTTGTCTGTGTCCGTTAGTTTTTGAAACAACAGATATACTTCCTTTATTTTAAACAAGCAAGAGACTGCTCAATCGGGAACGGCTGTCTCATTTTTTTTTTCCTAGTAAGCTGTGTGAGCCACACCCCTTCGCTCACTGGAAACGAAATGATCACAGTTTCACAGACACACAGAGACATGCTAGCAAGAATCATTTAAATCAGTGTCAAGTCGTGATCTAATAATTACTTTGTAGGTTTATAAGTCAAAGGAAATAAACCCAAAAACAGTAAAAAAAACCTCTCATTCACACTCCATTCACACAATCATGCTAGCAACGTATCCCAGAATGCATTCATTTCTGTCTATTCTGACTAGTCTCATGCAAGTTCCAAATGCTAGAAGACGGGGGTTTCACCCTGCTTTACTTACGCAGGGGTAGTCGGCCCGTCTTTGAGAGGTGATCAAGCTCTCTTTCATGCAAGTGCTAAATTCTTGCTAAGTTCATGCGAGATTGGCAGTACTGCTCTTTCTTATCTGTCTAGACACATGCTAAAATCAAAACTCTACTCACCGGATCCGGTCCTCAAAGTTCCAAAGCAAGCGCATGAGTTGGACCTCGGACTCCCCTCACTCGGGTTCGAGGTGTTGGCTCCAGCCGGGCCCGGCACCCGCCGAGGTCCGACTAGCTCCCTCCGATACAAGGGACCGGTGGTGCCAGGGAGCGAGCCCCCGTCGGAAGGGCGCGATCCCGGCAGGACCAAACCTGTAGAGGCGGAAAGTCGTGGTATATTGCCCTATATACCCTCTAATACCACACCTTCCCGGCCAACGCACCAAGAATATGTAGCAGCAGAGCGCAGACAAACCAATGATACCAGGAGTCTGTTCAGAAGGTCCAAATCATTTATTTGTGCACAAGACTCAAGCAGAATCAAATTCAAAAAATGGCTGAGCAATGTTCTCTGGCAAAACAACAACTTTCATAGACTTTTGCTCCATTCTAGGTATAGAAAAACATTTCATTGGTCCCGGTAACCTCCCGTACCTCTTCTATTGGTCCCGGTACTGATATGATTATCCAATTATGTACTTGGAGTGGGCTCAGCACCTGCTCACCCCCCTTCTAGTCCCAATTACAATGGCCAGTTTACCAACTTGTTACTTTCCTACTTCCAAGGCCATTGGGCTAGTTAGTACGTGTAGGGAAGCAGGGCTCTGTAACCTTTCTGTCAGCAGTTTTAATTAAATCCCTTACAGCTGTATTTTCTTATCAGTGGCTTTCAAACATATTTTTCTGTATTTTTCCAACTTTCAGTTCTGCTTGTCTAAGCTAATTCAATACTTTTACTGAGTTCTTATTCTACAATAGCAGCATGTTGGGGGATGTGCAATTCCTTTTAGCCTCTCCACAGACTTCATTTACAGGTCAAGCTAGTTAGGCCTGCTTGCTTATGTCAGACATTGTGGATCACAGGCCTTCACCTGCCACACTATGAACTCTAGGGACTGAGTGGGAGCAAGATTGCATTTTGGGAGGTTTATGACCAGTCCCAAATACTGAAGGATTCGCACTGTGCGAAATAGAGCAGAGCTGCCTTCTGGCACGGTAGGGGCTCGAATGAGCTAGTCGTCTAAGTAAGGGAAGACGAATATTCCCAGAGTGCGGAGAAATGCTGCTACCATAGCCATGCATTTTGTGAACACTCTTGGCGCAGAAGCCAGGCCAAAGGGAAGAACCTTGTATTGGTAGTGCTTTCCTTGAAACAGGAATCAGAGGAATCTCCTGTGATTTGGATGGATCAGAATATGAGTATACGTATTGTGACGTAGAAGCCCACACAGAGCCTATGCAGATAGATAGGAAGGAGAAATTTACCTTAGAATCTGTTAGGCAGCCAGCATGTGCAGCTCACGAGAAGCAAAGGAACAGAGGAGCAGAACTACCATACCCAAGCTATGACGTAGCAGAAAGCTTGGGGATTGATTATGATCACCTGTCCAAGAAAACACAGTCAGCTTACAGCGAACAGGGAGATAAAAGCTGGTTGGTAGATCCAGCAAGGGGGGAAGGAAAAGGAGGAGGAAGAGAAAGAGAAGCAGAAAGAGAAGGAGAGAGCAGAGGTCAGCAACCAGGGAGGCAGAGGTCACAGAGGGAGAAGCCTGCTGAACAGAGGAAGCACTGGGCGTGTCAGTGGAACAGGAAGCAGCAGAGGCAAGGCTTCAGAGGAACGTGGCAGGGGAAGTGCTCAGACTGCCGGTAGCTGGAGGTCCTACGAGGAACCTGTTTACAGCCCAGGGAGAGAAGCCAGTGCTCCAGAGAGAAGGAGTGCACAACCTGGGGCTAGGAGGCTGCCTAGACCGAGTGAGCAGGAAAGTACCCAGTCCTCACTGCCAGAGGAAAGACCTCAACAATTATACAGGTGGGAGCCTAGCACTGTGAGAGGGAAAGCTAGAAGCTCCATTCGGAACGGAGGGTCAGAGCAGTGCTCCAGACCAGAAATATCTGCAGGAAGCTATAAAACAATCCCTAATAACTGGAAGGTGGAAAAGGAGAGCTGGAGAGGCAACCCTACAGATACAGGTACTCTTAGACATACTTGCACAGAATTGTGTCCCTGTACGCTATCTGAACTTTCAGAGAGGGGTTTTCATAAACACAGCTGTGAAGGTTTAAACCCCAGCACAACGTATGCTGAAGGTGAGGAGATGCAATGGGAAAGTAACCCCAGGGTTCCAGAACAGGCTCCGATGGATTGTACATTATGTCTTGCGGATGATATTGAGTCTTTGTGCTGAAGCCCTATAAAAAGAGCAAAGAAAAAGAAGATATTTTTCTTTGAGTGAAACTGTTTTGTTTTCCCTGTTTTTGGTTATGCACATGATATCCTTGGGGGAAGGGGAATAAAGCCCTTGTTTTGTGTTGCTTTAACCACTCGACTTGAGACTATTTTTGACCACTAGAAGATAGCAAGGCAACTCCAACCTCGGGGCCCTAGGCGAAAAGGCCTGCAGCCCCCTGACAGTATCCTTGAGATCTAGAGAACAAAGCCAATCCTGACTTTGAAGGTATGGCAGCAGAGTTCCTAGAGAGACCATTTTGAATTTCTCTCGGAACAAATATTTCTTCAGTTCTCTGAGGTCTAAAATGGGTCTGTGTCCTGTTTTCTTTGGAATAAGGAAATAGGGGGAATAGAACACTGTACCCTGATGGGGAATGGGCACTTCCTCTATTGCTCCTTGAGCAAGGACCATTGTGACTTCTTGACCTAAGAGACTGTCGAGAGAAGTCTGAGAATTGAACTGTTTTACAATTGTAGGAAGGGGCATGCTGTGAAAATGAAGCTTGTACCCCTCTCATACAATGGACAGAGTCCAGTTTTCTGCTGTTATTTGGTACCATCTGTGGGCAAAATGACATAACCTGCCTGGGATGGTGGAGGGTTCTGGACCCTTCAGGGGCAGGAAGGCAAAGTTCTCTAGGAAGGAGTCAAAGCCCCTGAGGAGGCTGAGATGACTGAGGTTTTGCAGCTTTTGGCTTCTTTTGTTGTCTAGATTGTTGCTGTTGTCCCTTTTGTGCAGTCTGACTTGGACGGTGTCCCTGTTGGGTATAGGAAGGATAAAACATCTTTTTCTTATTGAAAAATGGTTTCTTAGAGGATTTTTTTCCTTGCAGGATCGGCTGTAGATTTGGACAATCTATCCAAAGTGATATTGTCAGCATCTATCTCATTAGCCTTGTCCTGCCAATTCTTGCCAAAGAGATTTTCTCCTGTGCAAGGAATGTTTCCTAATTTATCCTGAACCCAAATTTCCAAGTCAGATGCCTGAAGCCAGGCAATCCAACGTGCCCCAATGGCAATAGCAGAGGTTCTGCTTATGCACTCAAAACAGTCAAAGGCTGCACAATTTACAAACTTGGAAACATCCTGAGCATGTTTGACTACAGTAAGATAGTCTTGCCTTTTCTCATCAGGAAGGAGGGGGCTCAAAAGCTCCAAGTCTCCTGTGACCTCTTTAAGGAACATTCCCATATACAAGATATAGGAACTGATCCTAGCTGAGAGCATGGAAGCTTGGAAGCATCGACGCCCACAGGCATCGAGAGTCCTACATTCACGACCTGGAGAATTGGATACATGTCTCTTTGCACTTTTCATCCTTCTCATGGCTGATTCCACCACCATTGAATGGTGTGGTAATTGAGTTTTTTGAAAGCCAAGACAAGGTGGAACTCGATACATGGTATCGAGTCTTCGAGAATGAGGAGATGTGGTTAAAGGTGTTTCCCACATCCTTAGCATAAGATCATGTAAGATCTCATGAATAGGCAGAGTAGCTGCCTCTTTGGGAGCCTTAGGGTATTGGAGAATTTCCAACTCCTTTGCCCTAGGCTCTTTTTCAGGAGCTACTGTGATGGAAAGGCCTCGGGTCACATCACAGATAAAGTCCTGAAAGGACATATCCTCTGGCGGAGACATTCTGCGCTGAGAAGAGGAATCCTTGGAGAGAAGTACTCTTGTATTGGCAGAGTCTTCAGAGTTTTCATACTCATCAGAGGATTCAAAATACCTCCGATACCGGTGATCGTGCAAAGCATGGTACCGGTATCGATCAAAGTTGGCATCGGGTTGTTCCAGTACCCATCTGTCGATGCCGGAGACAGACGCATGACTCGGTATGGGTGGCATACCCACCGATGTTAATGCAGTCGGTGCCGATGCCGGTTCCGGTACCGGTGTCGGTATCGGCATAGGTGTCTGAAGCGTCTTCAACGGTACCGAAGCTGTGAGAAGAGCCGCTAGACTGCGTTCGATAGCAAGAAATCTTTGGTCTATCGATGCTGCCGATGCTTGGGTGTGGGTACCGGTAGAAACAGCCGCAACCCCAGAGCATGGCGCCAGTAGTTCTGCCAAGGTTGAGGCCTCGAGAACATCCTGGAACCCCGTTAGTGCTTTGGAAGCCGAAGCCTCCCGCCGGGGCAGTTTTGCCGGTGAAAATTCCTCAAGGGCAACGCCAGGGGCATCTCAATACTTAGAAGGAAATCTATCCTTTGAGGACTGGCTAGATTTATGTTTAGTTACCTGAGATCCATGGAAGGAAGATGGGGCCCTGGAGGACGTCGATGCAACAGACACCGCGTCTGAGGGAAAAAGGGTGCTAAGTTTAGCAGCTCGATTCTGCCGGCCCCTTTTTGACATCATTCCACAGAAGAGGCACTCTGAAATAGAGTGGTCAGGACCTAAACATTTGAGACACCAATCATGGGTGTCGGTGACGGAAATGGTACCGCCAGATTTAGAACATTTCTTAAAACCTGAAGTAGGTTTTTCCATTTTTAAGGAAAAATTGGGCCTAGTGCCCAAAATGGCGCCTAGCATCAAGGAAAAAAGTTTCTAAACTAAAACATCTCAGAAACTAATTTTTTTTTTTTTTTTAAAGAAAGAAGAAAGAACCGGCGGTACCGGTATGGCGTCGAAGGAAGGCAGACGCGACCACAAAAACAAAGATTAAAGACAAAATTCTTCTGCGGTGACAGGGTATGTGACCTGTCGACTCCATGGAAAATGAAGAACTGGAGAGGGACAGTTGGACAGGTGGGAAGGCAGCACGCAGGCGCTGTGGGATGCTCCCAAAAGTTTTCCTATTGGACGTTGGGGAGCGTTCCCGCGCAGGCTCCATCGGTACCGACGATACCCAATATGTGAAGACTACATTCCTGCTTGTTCCTGGAGATTATCAGCAACACCCAAGAAAATTATATTCATCCCTCATATTTCACCTTCGGGAGTGGGCAGGGGAGAGGTAGGAGAATTCATTTATTCTCCATTTGCATCCTCAGTTAAACATGGAAACATGCAGAAGAAAAAGACCATATGGCCTATCTAGTCTGCCCTTCCGTATCAAATAGTATAGTCCTTTTTTTTCTTTAGAGATCTTCTGTGTTCGTCCCATGCTTTCTTGAATTCAGATACTGTCCTTATCTCTACTACTTCCATGCATCTAATACTTTTTCCGTAAAGAAATATTTCCTCATATTACTCTTAAGTCTATTCCCCTTCCACCCTCATCCTATGCCCCCTCGTTACTGAGCTTACTTTCAATCAAGAGAGGCCCTCCTCTTGTGCATTTATGCCACGGAGTATTTAAACATCTCTATCATATCTCCTCTATCTCACCTTTCCTCTAACGTATACATATTAAGCGTAGTTACTCACCTGTAATAGGTGTTCTCCGGGGACAGCAGGAATCAGTCCTCACATATGAGTGACATCGGCACCGACAGAGCCCATGTGAAAGCATTTCCTCAGCTTTCAAAGAAAGCCTTTGGGAGATTCACCTCTCATACATGCTCCCCTTCCCGCCCAAAGGTGCCATCTTGCCTCAGTCTAATGACATAGCTCAGACAGCAAAAAATTAAAAAACGGTAAAGAAGCAACTCCAAGATGAGGAGGGAGGGTTGTGAGAATTGATTCCTGCTGTCCCCGGAGAACACCTGTTACAGGGGAGTAACTACGCTTTCTCCGGGAACAAGCAGAAAGTCAGTCCTCACATATGGGACTTCCCAGCTACAAGCTACCGAGAACCTGTTAAAATGCCACGGCGATCTGCAAAGGGTGAGCTGTGAGCAGCGGCAGTTGAGTCCCTATTCAGAGACTCTCGTAAGACCCAAGTGTCCAGCGGGGAATCAGTGTTCCAGTAGCCTGAACACAGAAGGGTTGGCGGGCAGGAGTTGCCTACACCCCAAAGAGATTATGGAGTATGGCCTGGCTGAAGGCGCTGTCTCGTCGGGATTCCCTCACTCCCTCTCCAGGCAGTAGTGAGCTGCGAAGGTATGGGCCAAAGACCAGGTGGCAGTTCGGAAGATTTCTGTCACAGGTATGGGACGCAGGTTTGTCACGGTGGTAGCCATGGCCCTGACGCTGTGCACCATGACCAGTGAGACCCCCACCTGCTCATAGGCGAGGGTAATGCAATCCGTTACCCAAGTGGACAGAGTTCGCATACTCTCTGGGAGCCCCAGACGACTGGGGTCATAGGATACGAAAAGCTTCAGTGCTTTGCGGTGGCCCTGAATCCGCTGGACAGAAGGACAGGACCCTTTTACAATCCAAAGTATGGAGGAGAACGCTCTCCATCCTGCTGGCTTGAGGCCCTGGAAAGAAGATGGGGAGCACCATCTCCTGATTAAGGTGGAATGGGGATACCACTTTCAGCAGAAACTTGGGGTGCTTGCGGAGCACCACCCTGTTTCTTGTAGAAACTCCTGTAGGGAGGGGCTCTGCATTCAGAGCCTGGAGCTCACTGACTCTGCAAGCTGATGTGAGTGCCACAAGCAAGAGCCGAGAGGGGCTTGCCCTCAATAGAATGGTGATGCGCTGTGATAGCGCTCATGTGCACTCTGACTGAGTTGGACTTCAGTCCCACCTGGGACAGGTGGAGTAGGCACTGGAGTACCATCTGTATCGAGCAGGAGTACGGGTTTGCTTGTCTTTCATCACATCACATGGAGAATCAGTGCCACTTGAAGGCATATGCCCTTCTTGCAGAAGCCTTACAAGAGGCCAGAAGAACCTCTCTCATGTCCCGTGGGAGGTTGAAGGGAGCTAACGCTACCCTTTCAGCAGCCAAGCTGTGAATGATAGGAATGCCAGGTTGAGGTGTAGGAGAGAGCCCTGCTCCTATGAGAGTCCTGGGACGTGGCCCAGGGGAATCAGCAATGCTACCAACAGGGAGAGGAGCAGCAGGAACCAGGGTTGCCTGCGTCACCGGGGTGCTATCAGTAGTAGTGATGCCCTGTTGCACTGGACCTTGAAGAGGGTCTTGGCAACCAGTGGTGTTGGTGGGAAGGCATAAAGGAGGCCTTCTGCCCATGGAAATAGGAACGTATCCGCTGCCATCTTGGATGTGTGCAGCTGGAGAGAGCAGAAACAGGGCATCTGTATGTTGTCCTGTCTGGCGAACAGGTCCACCAGGGGGACACCCCAGAGTCAAAACAGCCACTTCTGGATCCAAGTGCCATTCATGTGGCTGGAGGACTCTGCTCAGCTTGCTGGCCAGGGCATTGTCTTAGTCCGGGAGGTAGACCGCTCTTAAGAGCATGTCGCATAGGAGCAGGTGGCCATCGACTCCTGGCAGAGGGAGTATGACTCCCGTGCCCTCTTGCTTGTTCACGTAGAACACCGTGACTTGGTTGTCGGTCTGGACCAGCACCGACTGGTGCTGTAGCTGGTAGCAGAAGGCTCGGAGAGCCAGAAATATTGCCAGGAGCTCCAGCAGATTGTTTTGCATCTGGGACTCCATCTGGGACCAGCTACCTTGCATCTGGAAACCCTCGCAATGCGATCTCTAGACCAGTAAGGAGGTGTTGGTGCCTGGAAGGGCATCCCAGCTTGAAGATGACGAAGGGTCTGCTACCATCTGAAGGAGTCCACAAGCTGGCAGGACACTCTCACTCTGTACCAGAGCCTGCCTGTGGCTTGTGTCCACTGAGAGCAGAGTCACCACTGAGCTGCTCTCATGTGCAGTCAGGCATATGTGGTCTTGTGAACCGTGGAGGCCATGTGGCCCAGTAGGCGGAGGAGAAGCCGAGTGGGTAGCGACTGGCATTGCTGTATCTCTGTGGCTAACCCCTTGATGCATTCTAACCTCTCCTGAGGAAGGCCTTAGCCTGGACAGTGTCTAGCTGAGCCCCTATAAACTCCAGACGTTGAGCCAGAGAGAGGTGGGACTTGGGGTAGTTCATGAAAAGCCCCAGATGCTGCAGGGCGTTGATGGTCCAACCTGTGGTGCATTGCGCCTCTGCTGCTGTGTCTCCCCTTATGAGCTAGTCGCCCATGTAGGGAAAGATGAAGGCCCCTTGAAGACGTAGGTGGGCAGCAACCGCCACGAGGCACTTGGTGAAGATCCTTGGCGATGAGGCCAGCCCGAAGGGCAGCACCTTGCATTGGTAGTGCTCTCTTCCCACCATGAACCGAAGGTATTTTCTGTGGCTGGGATGAATCAGGATGTGTGTGTAGGTATCCTTTAGGTCTAAGGAGCTTAGACAATCGCCCTGCTGGAGGAATGGCATCAATGCTCCAAAGGAGAGCATTTTGAAGTTTTCCCTTAATACTAAACTTGTTCAAATTCCACAGATCCCTCGGCCCCCTGTGCTCTTGGGGACGAGGAAATACCTGGAGTAGAAGCCAGTGCTCCAGAGATGTTTCGGCACTGGCTCTACCACCTTCTCCTCGAGGAGACCTGCAAGCTCAGAAGAGGTCTTATGGGCTCTCCTGAAAAGTATGAGGGTGGCGTCTGCCGTAGGTGGAGGAGGCAGCCCTCCTTGACCACTTGTAGGACCCAGGTATCGGCGGTGATGGTGGGCCTCCTGTGGGCAAACAGGACCAGCCGCCCCCTGTGGGCTGTAGGGGACCTCCTGGGGGAGAGGTCACGCCCAGGGAATCAAAAGCTCCACCCAGGCTGAGCCAGGGCTAGTGCCTGGGACTTGGAAGTCTTTTGCTTATGGGGCCCGCGCCCTGTCCCTTGTGCTGTTGGCTGTGCTGTGAGGGCAAGAAGGCCTGGAACTGTGAAGCGTTGCCAAAACCACCCTTTTTCCTCGAGAAGGAGGACTTCTTTCCTGGGGCCTTCTTACTCGGCTGCAGAGAGGACTTTTTGGAGAGTCTGATTCTTGTTAAGACCTCAGTCTCGATCTCTGCTGCTTTGTCTGCCAGGGGTTTACCGAAGAAGTTCTCTCCAATGCAGGGGACATCAATATGTTTATCCTGAACCCATTGTTCAAGGTCAGATGACTGCAACCATGCCTGCCGTTGGGCCCCAATGCCGGTGGTGGCCACCCTGGCTGACGACTCTAAGCCATTGTAAGCTGCTTGAGACAGGAACATCAAGCACTTTTTGACTGCCGAGGCCAGTGACTTGAACCTCTGGAGGGGGTTTCCCGTCGAGGCCTGCCAAGAACCTACTGATCTCCATAGCTCTTTGAGATACATGCCGATGAAAAGCTAGAAGGACTGGACCCAGCATGTCAGTATCGAGCCCTTGAAGGCCTTCCAGCTGAGGGCGTTGAGGGTTCGGGCCTCCCTGCCAGGGGGCACCGACGAATGGGTCTTTTGGCTCTTGAGTATGCGCAAGCCGGACTCAGCAACTATTGAGTTGTGGGGAAGTTGGGCTTTCTGGAACCCAGAGTCTCAGCGGACTTTATATATAGAATTGAGTCACCTGCTGACAATGGGCACAGACGCCGATGTCTCCCACATATGGAGAGCGAGGCCTTGTAGGATCAGCAGGACAGGTACCATGAGGGCCTTCTTCAGAGGGGCCACATACAGGAGGATCTTCAGTTCCTCCGTGCGAGGGTCCTCACCCGCCTCAGTCTTGATGGAGAGCGTCCTAGCCATGTCCCAAACAAAGTCGAGGAAAGCAAAATCCACTGGTGAGGAATGGCGTTGGGATGCCGGGGAGGGGAACAGGTCCAAAGGAATTTCTTGGTGGTGCCAAGTGTACGGGGACTCCTCGTCCTTGATCTCCCAATCGGACTGGAAGTCTGAGGTCAATTCCAAGACTTTGCAATCACTGCAGTCGAGGTCTGAGCCAAGGACCCGGGGCCTCCGGAGGACCTGGGGACTGAGCTGCATGTGCTTGCCGCAGAGGACCAGTGACCCAAGGAATGGGACCAGGACCGGGACCTCATCCAATGCCTCTCTCAAGGCCGGTGGCGCTCAAAGATTGGCTCGACGTCTGGGGAGGCCCTCGATGCCGAGGGTCCTGTCGTTGGAGTGGATTTTTATTTATTTATTTATTTATCTGTATTTATATCCCGCTTTTCACCGGGTCAAAGCGGTGGAACATATAACAGGGGGATGAACCAGACATGAATGCCTGCTGCTGGGTCATGCGGGCAGAGATACTGCGCTGTAAGGCCACTATCCTGGTCTCCATGCCAGTTGGCTCCACAGTCTTCGACACGGATGACGAGAGTTTTGGGTCCAGCATTGGTTCCATCGATGGGGAGTCCTCGACGATGATGGCCTCAGGTGTTCAAGGCTGGTTGGTGGGTATCGATGACTCCTTTCAGGGCAGCTTGAGAGGCCTCTCCCACTCCAACTCATGCTGGGACTGTGGGGCCTGGAGTGATTTTCTCATCTTTCCGGACCCAGTCTCTGAGGAGGTCTTCAAAGACTTCAACTTCTTGCGTTCCACCTCCGAGGATTTCCTCTCAGAGGAACTGCAGCCGAAGGGGGCCCTGGAGCGGGGTGTTGCCAGAGACTCCGGTGCAGAGTTGGACTTTTAGAAACATTTTTTCCTGCTGCTGGTGACAGTTTTAAAGGGCCTTTTAGGTCATGGCCCTACAAAGTTCGCAATCCGAGTGGTATTCCGGGCCAAGGCACCAGAGGTAGCAGTCATGCGGGTCAGTGAGGGACATCATCTTGGTGTACCGATCGCACTTCTTGAAGCTGCTGGAGGCCATCGAGAAAAAAAGGGTCCCTGCCACCCAGCGGGGGTCAGAGACCTTCGGCCCAAAATAGGTGCAAATGCCAGTTGAGGGATACCTCAAAGAAAAAGAAAAAAAACAAAAAAACTAAGGAACGAACCCGAGGAGCAACGCTGAGGTGAGCTGGCTGAGGGGCGGGAAAGCAACCGTATGCCAACTGGACAGAAAAGTATATTAAAAAAACACTTTTTCTGGGGGGAAAATGGACAGATGTCTGGAGGGTTCTGTGAAAAAAAGGAAACTGAGGCAAGATGGCACCCTTGGGCAGGAAGGGGACCATGCATGCGTGGTGCATCTCCCAAAGGCTTTCTTTGAAAGCTGGGGAGATGCTTCCGCATGGGCTCCATCGGCGCCGACATCACCCAAATATGAGAACTGACTTCCTGCTTCTTCCCGGAGAAAGATCTTTAAGTCTGTCCGCATATGCTTTAAATCGAAGATCACTGAGCATTTTAGAAGCTACCCTCTGCACCGACTCCATCCTGAAGATGTGGTCTCCAGAATGGCACACAATACTCCAAAATAAGATCGCATCAGAGACATACAGAGGCAGTATCACCTCCTTTTTCTGCTGGCCATTCTTCTCCCTATACAACCAAGCATTCTTCTGGCTTTCACTGTCGCCTTTCCTACCTGTTTAGCTACTTTTAAGATCATCAGAAACAACTATGCTCAGGTCCCGCTCTTCTTTCGTGAACAGAAGTACTTTGTCCCCTACACTGTACCACTCCCTTGCAGATATGTTTGAGAATTTGATAAGTAATGACAACATATCACCATCTTTATTACGTTAGCACTGTACAATTCCATTTTAATACCTGTTGAGTTGATGCAGGCTCCTGGAGTTTTTTGCCAAGGTGCAACCGGAAGTAAATTCACTTTTATTTTAAAATATATTTAAAAATAATTGTGTTCAATATTTAGTAATTTTATTGTATTTCTTTAAAGTTTTAGCTAAGTATGCAAGGGAGTTTTTATATATATGCATATATATATGCATATATATGCAAGGGAGTTTTTATGGAACATCCAAGACAACTGTACAAGAAGCTAGCATTTTAATAAAATTGGTGATTAAATGAAAACCACAAAATTGTTCACCAGAACTAGCATTAATATCAATTGAAAGCACCATGTTAGGTGTAACACCACTCTGTTAACTGTCAGGGGCGTGGAAAGCATGTCCCTGGCAGTTAGCACAGAGCCCTGTCCCTTAGCACACCTCTCATTAGTGTGGGTGATACTCGTACTTAATGCCACCTATTAAGGTAGCGTTAGATGATTCCATGCTAATGCATTTAGCGTGTGGTGTGAACCCCACACTAACAGCACAGAGCACACGACGCCCACTCTCCGCCCCTATTCCACCCACTCACTACCCTAACATGAGATAGATGACACAGAAATCATCCCGTGTTATCATGGCCCTGCACTAGCTGGCATGCATATCCCAATGCACATTCAGCGCACGCCAGAACAGACGTTGTCAGCTAATGCCCTTTAGTAAAACGCCACCTTCGATTTAGATTTAACTGAAATATTAAAAGCCTATGTGAGTATAAAAAGTAGAAGTAGTCAGTTCATATAATAATTTTTTTTAAAATTTTTGAGAAGCTGGACAATACTAAGGGGTATGTTTACTAAATGGCGGTAAGGGAGCAGCATGTCTTTCCAAGTGGCAACAGCAGAGATAAGGGGTTACTGTGCAGGAAGTGTGCTGGGCGTGTTGGAGGCGTTACAGCGTTAAGAGTGATAGTGGACACTTAACAGGCGGTAACAGGACATGCTGTGATAAGGTGTCTTGCATGTACCTTAACGCAGGAAAGCCTCTGAAACGCTGAAAGGGGGGCAGGCAAGCCATTGGAGAAGGTATAGATGCTAACACAGTTGGTAGCTGATAGAGTTGGTTCACCTGATGCCTGGCTATGTGGCAGGTTGTGTGATGAGCATGTCTGACCACACAGCAGGCCTATGCTGTTGACTAGGTGAGATAGGCAGCTGCCTAGTGATGCTGGTCAGTGTGGGTGTTGGCAATGTCATGGGTGGGCGGTGGCAGCAGCGGAGTTAGCGGAGGAGTTGCAGCAGCGGGGGGGTGCTATGACAGGCGTGCAGTCCTAGAGGCTCCTGAAAGCATACACCTTGCCGTAAGCTATATTATAGTGTCTGTGAGGTGTAGGCTAGGACAGTGTCTGGGTAGAGGCAGCATGCTCCTAATGTGAGCATCAAAGTGAGGATTGTCCACGAGTGCTCATGTGGAGCATTCAAAGGAGAGGTGCGCATGCTATGGACAAGTGCTGCAAATGACCTTTGATCGCTATGGTGGGGCAGTGTACTGGCAAATACATGAAACCCCCTGAAGGCCAAATAGTCTGTGCCATGCATGTTCTGAGCAGAGAGCTTGCAATTTGTGTGTTGAATGGATGTATGGGAGCCTACTGGCCGAAAGCATTTGGTGTGTGTGATCCGAAAAAAGCAGTGCTATGGGGTACATGAAACACCATTTAGTGCCTCAGCATATGCAACTGCAAGGTAACACACCCGACACAGTGGCATGATAGAAAAGAACAAGTTGAAACCATTTGCACCATATGGAGCAAGTAATGATGGCAGAACAGTGCAGAGGATGGTCATGCAACCAATGTTATGTGCCTGAGACCTGCAGGTGGATAACCAAGGGGTAGGATGTGTCCACATGTCTTGAAGAGATGGAAGGGAGCCAAAGCTGTACAGTAACAGACATGATATCACACATGACACATGGTTCACAAGTAGGTTACAGATGTAGGCATGTTACTGCCTGTGGGTATACCGCTGAAGCAGTGCAGTCACATCGGGATGCATCTCACCGTCAATCACCAATGTCTGATGAAAACCACAGACTGTACGTAATTGCAATCAGCTGAGCAATGGTCGCCTAAGCGATCGGCACAAGATCACAAGGAGGTCCTGTCAGTCCATGAAGGTCGTAGCTGATATAAGAAGCGACAGTAACTCATCCTGCAATGGCACATCAGGGCTATTAGTGGGCCTCAAACCGTTGTATCTGGGCCCAGAAGCCATAACCTTTACCATCAAGTCACACCTCCAAGCAGGGTCCTGACATAGGCAGGGAGAATATGTCAGTCCCCCTGCAATGGGCTGTGTCAGATGCAATAGGGCCATGTTTGCTGACTAAAACTGTGGCCAGAACGCACAACAAAGTAAAAGGATGAGTGTTGGCAAGTCAAGGTACAGACAGGACAGTTAAAGGCAAGGAAATGGCCTGAGTACCACACAGGGTCAAAATGACTAAGTGGGAACCGAACCTCTGTCCCCTGCATAGAAAGACACTGCATCAACCCGTAGGCTACACCTCCACACAGATGTGTAGAGCCTGCAGGTCTCTGATCAAACTGTTTGCTGTGTGTGTCGGTATAGGTTGGGCCCTCTACTACCCATGAGGCACTGCACATGCAAAACAGCATTCTGCAGCTGATGAACCAATGGAGAATGCACTGTGTCATGACCCCAGCCCCGGCCGAGGGCCTAGAGGCATAGGGCTGCCATTTTTAGTCCTCTAATAAAAGAATTAAACACTATTCTTGTCACACAGGGAGGCATTCTGGGACTTGTAGTTTTTCCTCGTTCAAGGATAGTCGTGTAAGCCAAGGGTTAAAGGCAAAGACAAAAGTTTATTTTTCCCCAAAAAGCACTAAGGTTCAAACACGCAACGTCAGGATATTCTTCTCCAAGCAATACTTCAGAAATTATATATAAGCTGGAACTGAGGAAGCTTTATAAGCTTTTAAAACATGTGCAGTTGTTTTCATAAGGTAATCAGCAAAACAAAATAAAGCTTCTCTGTTTAAGCAAAGTTAAATGTCCTCATTTACCTTCTGCTCCTTTAAACACAAAAATGTAGAAGCTGGCAACATTCTCTTGAGTTAGTAGGTATTTCTTAGTAAAACAAAACTAGGTTCATTCACACTGCTTCTCAAGACCTTTCTTTATCAAGCATTTCTTATCAACAGACTTTCATAGCTTCGGTCTGGCATAATGTACAATCCATTGGAAATTCACCTGATATGGAGCTTTGCTCCGCACAGTTCACTTGCATATCCTCTTGTTCTAAAGCATATACGTCTGGCTCTGAACTCCCACAATCTGCTCCTCGGTGAATGCTCTGGGGAAATCCCTGGATCTCCCTCCAGCACTGGTTTCCCCGGTAAGGAATGTCTGTACCTCTAGTATGGGATATCTCTCCCTGGTTCAGTTGCCTTGGTTCCTCTCCGCTGTTCAGCCACGGTTCTTTGCTCCAGGCTGGGTTCTGGTTACTTCTAGCTATAGCCTTGTTCACCCACCTTTGAGCAGCTTGAAACCTTCGGTCCGAGACCCGGGGTAGAAGACTTCCCTGCTTTCTTTCTCTAAGCAAAGCACACGTGGTTTCTTGGCTCTCAGGCTTCTTCTACGTCCTTCTCCTTCCCCTGATGTTTCCTCCTCTGAGTTCCTCTCTCTGAACTCCTGGAACAGCTGAAACACGCTGAACTCTCTGAACCTGCCCACGATTCTGGACTGGAACTGGAACACAAACAGTTTGAACCGCAACCTGATCCTGAACCCCCTTCTCCCCTTCTGAGCAGGGTTTATAAGGCTGTTTCTTAGCTAGCCTTTCTCTGTCTCTGCACAGGTGTTTGCCATTACCCCCTAAGCTTGCACTTATGTCAGCAGAGCTTGGGTGTGGCAAACTGGCTCTATCAACTCCATGCTTTCTTTCTTTGACTGCAGTCTGGAACCTGTGAATCTCAGGAATGTCTCTTTCCTTAAAGGTATATTCACTATCTTTTCCTATTTCCATCGGCTCAGCAGGGCTCTCCTCATCACAACTGATCCAGCACATCAGCTTAGTAAGATGCACTGACTGTGTGTGCTACATGCACATAACTGCAAGCCATGCTGCAGAGCAGTTTCAGCTATCACCTTGAGGATGAGGATGGGCACTGTGGCGCTGCGCCCCGACTAGGCGGTCGCCTATAGGTTGCAGCGTGCCACCTCATAACACTTATTTTGCTCCATCTTAAGAGCTAGGACTTCTGACGATGTAGTTGTGGGTCAAGAAGACAGTCCAAGTGGGTTTTGGCAAACACAGGAAATTTATTTATTTTTTTTTTTTGACAAGACTTTGCAAACAACTTTCGTGTGTAGCATTTGAACAGGACAACTCAAAGAGGATATTTTCTCCAATTAGAATTATCGTACAAAACAATGTCCTGGTAGTGCTCCAGAATAAACTTGTTTCACGTATAACAAACAGAATTTGCTTCTTCAAATGCCAGGGTTAAAACTTAGCGCTCACTGGTTCCTAGTGCCTTCTGTGCAAGCTTAAAACAAGGTTCCTTCTTCCTGTTTCTATTATCCACAGAATAACAGCTTCTTAAGACATTCAGTTTACACTTAGACACTTCAGTTAGCTCTAACAATGGCAATCCCTTTTCTTTCCAAGGTTTTCCAGCGCTCAGAACAACAAGGCTTTTCTTAAGCTAAACCGGTTCCGGTTTTCTCTGAGCTTAAAACTCTTGGCCTTCTTTTACTCTGATGCTAGACAAACAGCAATCCATTAAACTATCCATAGAGTCCTGTTCCCTCTCACAGGGCTCCATGTCCATACTTTCACAAACAGAGTCACATTCCTCTGGGCTTGGAACTTGCTCTGTGCATGCAGGCTTGACTTCTTTTAAAAGCTTAAACAGTTTGTTCCACTGAGACTTCTGTCTCCCCTCTGAGTTCCTAGGGTGACTGCAAGGCTTCCTGTCTCTGAATAAAATATCCAAAGGCTCTGACTGCCTGACCTTGCTTGTGGTAACACTCTGCCTTACAGGCTTTAAAAGGGGTAAAACGTTTCTCTTGGAATCTTCTAGTGCTGCTCCTCTAACAGGGCTATAACCTTCAGTTTCCCCAGGAGTATCCCTCCTACCTTCAAACCGGGCTGTAAACCTCTCACGGCAGGGGCTCCTCTCTGGAGTGCAGTCTTCTGAACAAAAGCTGCTCTGAGAGCTTCTCTGGTGTCTGTTCCTAGACACTCTCTGCCTTTGACGCCTGAAGTTTGAGTTCTCCTTAGTCTGCTGTGTATATTCCCTTTTCACATTGCCTGTAAACTGCTTCCTCAGCCCCTCTCTCCTGGACGGCTCGAGACTGGCTCTGTCTCCAGTCCTGTGCCTGCTACGGTGGCTGGCTCTGTTCCCCGTCTCTGAGACTCTGGCTGGTTCTGTTCCCTTCTCCTCCACTCTGGCTTTGGCCCTGGCACCGGCTCTGGCCGTGGCTTTCTCTGAGACTGTGTCTCCTGCTCTCCGTGAGCCTGTCTCTGTATCTGGAACTGGAACTAGAACAAGAGCTGGAACTGGAACTCCTCCGCCTGCTTCTTCCTCCTTTCCTCCTCCCCCTGCTCCCTCTTCCTGAGAGCTTAAATGTGTTTGAGTGTCTTCCTTTTCCTGGCTCCTCCCCTAGCTGCCTCCCATCTCCATCCTGTGTTGCCATGGAGCCTGGGTGTGGCCTGCACTCAATAGTTCTGAATGTGTGGGTTTTTTCTCTACCTGCATTCTGATACAAGTGCTTAGCTGAGGGATTCCTCTGCCTAGAAGAAAAAGTTCTTTTTCCAGGTATTTTCCTAGGTTCTAGTGCAGCCTCGTCACCACAGCACCCAGCACCTGGTCCACTGAACCTGCACTGATAGAGATGGCCTCTGTTGGCCGTGCTGCAGATCCACATCACTGCTAGTGTGTGGCAGATATTGTCTGCAGTGTGTTATGTTTTTCTCTGTGTTTCCTGCATGTTTGTAGCATGCTGTAGTCGACAGCAACAGTTGGGCCCAGTGTTCAGCCCATTTTAGACACATCCTGCGGTAACAGTGCAAGTCAGTGCCCAGTGTCAATATGCTGATGCCATGGACAGCCACAGCAGTGGGGGTGTATAGGCTGGTGTGGGGCTACTGCCATGATCCCAGTGAGTAAGCCAGGAACCACTGCTGCCCCAACCATTGAGGACCAAAAATCAACCACAGCACGCAAAGTAAGACTGCCCCTGCTGCCCTTCACTGAGCTGTCAGCCATGCACAAACCAACTGCAGCTGGTCTGCTGCTCAGCACGCATGGTATGTGCTTAGAGCAACCACGAGCACCCTGTCTTGGGATACTAAGCATTGCCACCCAGAATTTTGCTCAGTGATTGGCATCCCCAGACAGAGATTGCATCCACATCACTGGAGCCAGACATTATAATAGCTCTGTGTGGATACATTGCCGTGCCATGGTCACCTTTTGGTCATAGTGAGAGTGCCATCTCAGCATGACAGGCTGTGGCCACTCAGGCAATGCATGTGGCAGACGGGTACAATGACGTCTCAGCCATTGATCCTACCATTGCAGCAGATACATCCAGGACAATTTGCACTGTTTCAGGCGATACCCACAATCCTCTGCCTCACGTTATTCACATTTTCAAACAAAGGCTGGGAACAGTTCAGACAATGTGAGGCAAAGTGAAGTGCAGAAAGCCACAGGATAAAGGGAAGTCATACACACACACAATGGGAATAACAAGTGAGGTTATCAAATCTGAAGGTGACACAAAATAATTCAAAGTTGTTAAAACCCATGAGGATTGTGGAAAATTGCAAGAGGATCTTGATAAATTGGAAGACTGGGCATCCAAATGACAGATGAAATTTAATGTGGACAAGTGCAAAGTTACTCACCTAGGAAAGAAAAACCCAAACTATGGTTACATGATGCAAAGTTACGCATTACGAACCACCACCGAGGAAAAAGATTTAGGCGTCATCGTGGATAACATGTTAAAACCTTATGCCCGGTGTGAGTGGCGGCCAAGAGAACAAATAGAATGCTAAGTATCACAAGGAAAGGAATGGAGAATAAAACAAAGGATATTATAATGTCTCTGTATCGTTCCATAGTATGACCACACCTTGAATATTGTGTGTAATTCTGGTCGCTGTATCTTAAAAAGGATATAGTGTTATTAGAAAAGGTACAGAGAAGAGCCACCAAAATAGTAAAGGGGATGGAAGGATACCCCTATGAAGAGATGCTAAAAAGGTTAGGGCTCTTCAACCTGGAAAAGAGACGGCTTAGGGGAGATATGATAGAGGTTGTGGTACCCAAGCCTGGGCCAGAGGCTTACAGCTATGGGCTGCCTTGTCTGTTCTTAAATGAACTGTATTTTCCCTTTGCCACCAGCAATGCACTCTGGGACTTGTAGTTGAGAAAACTGTATTCAAAAAGACAAACTGTAGTTGTGCAACCGGAGGTTGAGGCAAACAAGAATATTTTTATTGTGGATTTCCACACGCATTAAAGTTCTGTACACGAACACAAAAATGGATAACTTCTCCAGTAACAGAAGAGTAAACAAAAGGAAATTGTACTTGAGGTAAATGCAGCACAAGTCTCTTCAAACACAAGCAGCTGTTTTCATGATAATAAACATACACAGCCTTATGAGCTCCTTCTAGTTCTTCTACAAAAGCTTCCTTAGCCTGGCACACACAAACTTATGCTTCCCTAAGACAAAGAGAGCAATTCATCTGGCAATCTTCTGGGGAAGATTGTGACTCAGATAATTCTATCTGCATGGGCTCCGGTACTGCGGCTGGTTTATCTCTACTCCTGGCCTCAGCACTTTCTTCAGGCTTTCTGGCTTGTAAGAATTCCAAGAATTCATTCCATAATTTCTCCTTTTGGTCATAAACATTTACATAAGGAGAGTAAGCTTCTCCTCCCTGAAATGCTTGCTTCAAAGCTTTTACTGAGTTCAAATTAACTTCCCTGCTAACGGTTGGGTCCTGCTCCTTTCCCCATTGAAACGAATCCACCCACCTTTTGTCAGTTGAAGTTTTCAGCTTAGGATTCTGAATACAGGATAAAGGTACCTGTTCCCACAGGTTTGCAGCCTTTCTCCCAGAACGTTGGCTGGCTTTTGGTTTAGGAATCTTTCCCAGACGTGGAGTGTTTCCGTCCCTGCTCTTGGCTTTCAGCAGCTGGAAATCAGCACACTCATGTCTCTCAGGTATCCATGAGCTCCTAGGACCTGGACTCAAACTGGCACCTTCTCTCTCATGGCAGGAACTCTTTGAACCAGATGAACTCCTGGAACTAGCACTCCTGTTCCTCCAAGCTGAACTCACTCTGGAGCTGTGAACTCCCTTCTTCTGTTTGAAGACGGGTTTAAAAACCTGTTTCCTTCCTATCAGAGCTTCCTCTGAGCACGTGTGCTCATAATCAGCAGCTAAGCCTGCCTCCTCATTAGAGCTAGGGCGTGGCTTGGCTTGGCTTTTTTTCATAGTAGCTTTCCTACCTCTGTGTAGAGCTGAGCTGTCAGTAGTTTTAAAGGTACAAGTGTCTTTTTCTTCTATTTCCATTTTCTCCTGCTCACTCTCATCACCACAAGGTCTATAAATTAATGAAGAGTGGAACGGGTACAAGTAAATATAGATCGATTTGTTTACGCCATCAAAATATAGAAAGACTAGAGGGCATGCAATGAAGCTAAGAGTAACCTATTTAAGACTAATAAGAGAAAATATTTTTCACTCAACGTGTAATCAAACTCTGGAATTTGCTACTGGAGGATATAGTAAAAGCTGTTAATGTAGCCGGGTTTAAAAAAGGTTTGGATAAGTTCCTGGAGGAAAGGTCCATAAACCTTTATTAAAGTGGACCCAGAATATCCACTGCTTGCCCCAATACAAGCATTGTGGAACCTGTGTCTTTTGGGGAAACTGCTAGGTACTTGGACCTAGATTGGCCACTGTTGGAAACAGGATACTGGGCTTGATGGACCTTGGTCTGATCCAGTATAGCATATCTTATATTCTTACACATACACTCTCATTGGCACGCTGTGCAAAAGTGGGGATGGTTGGCATTCCTGCCTGCTATTCCTATCTCCATGTCAGCTCAAGCATTGATAACGTGTGCTCTGTGTGCAGGCACTATTAGCATGCCTTGGCCTCACCACACATTGTTACCGCCTGCTCAGTGTGCTATTAGCCTCCAACCAGCTGTGGATAGTAAGCCTGTCTGTGCTGCTGGTGGGTGTTTCACCCTTGCTGGCCACCTCCTTAGGGGTTGCACATGCTGGTACTGTACCTGCACTGTCAGACAAACCTTGTCCACAGGAAATGATAATTACACTTACCTGGTATTTGTAGTTCCTTGAGTGACGACAGTTCAGTCCTCCACCTCTGGGTTGTGCACCTCCTCCTGCAGCCTGGAGACTGGACCCGTCAAAATCATGACCTCACTGTATGTAGTCTGCTGCACCTTCCCATCAGCCCCAGTGAACTATTGACAAAGCATACTCAAAGGAGCAACAAATAAGAAGCCAACTAAGAAACTGTAACCTCAACTTTAACTAGCTGACCATTTAACCTTCCCCCAACAGAACCAAACTTTGTCCCGTACCGTTCCCTCCTGACCTTCGCAGAAACAGAAGTCAGAAAAATAGACAGACAGTAATAAACAGAACAGAACGGAGACAAGGAGAATCCTTGAAATTCACCTACCTGTAGATGTACTGAATTATTCCAATGAACTTCCAATGAAAACACCACCACCACCCCGGGCGGGATTGAGCTGTCGTCACTCAAGGAACTACAATTACCAGGTAAGTGTAATTATCATTTCCTTATCGTTCCTACAGTTCAGTCCTCCACCTCTGGGATGTAACAGAGCAGTGTTCAATGGGAGGGGCCCTCCAAACCGGCTCGCAAAACTGCGGAACCGAAACAGGCATCCTTCGCCGCCAGCACATCCAGACGATAGTGCCTACTGAAGATATGGAGCGACGACCACATAGTCGCCCTACAGATGTCCCCTGGCGGAACCAAACCGTGCTCCGCCCAAGAGGTTGCCTGCGCTCTAGTGGAGTGCGCTTGCAATCCCACAGGCACCGAATGCCCCTGTAGCAGATACGCTGAGGCGATCGCTTCTCTAATCCATCTAGAGATGGAAGCTTTCGCTGTCTCTTCACCCTTGCAAGGACCTCCGAACAACACGAACAGCCGATCCGATTTGCGAAAAGACTTGGAGACCTGTAAATGACGACGTAACACCCATTTAAGGTCCAACAAACATAAGTTGCGATCAGCCGCGGCTACCCCCCTTGAGGTAAGGACCGGGAGCAAAACCGTCTGATTTAGGTGAAACGGAGAAACTACCTTTGGCAAAAAGGATGGTACAGGACGCAAAACTACCCTTTCCTTAGAAAATGACAGAAAGGGTTCCCTGCAAGACAGCGCCTACAACTCCGAAATGCGCCTTGCCGAACAAATGGCCACCAAAAACACCGTTTTTAAAGTCAAATCCTTCACTGTTGCCCAACCTAAAGGCTCAAAGGGCTCCTTCACCAATGCTCCCAAGACCAAATTGAGATCCCACGGGGGAACGACTACCTTAAGGGAAGGCCTCAGCCTCGATACAGCCTTTAGAAAGCGTAAAAAATCCGCATGCGAACCTAAAGCCACATCATGCACCTTGCCCCTATAGCAGGCCAGGGCTGCCAATTGCACTCTCAACGAGCTGGCTGCCAAACCCTTGTCGAAGCCATCCTGCAGAAAACTCAACACCACGGGCACTGAAGCTGAAGCCGCGCGAACTTGCCACCTGGAACACCAATCCTCAAATATGCGCCATACCCGAACATATGTCAAAGAGGTCGTCCTCTTCCTAGCACGCAGCAAGGTCGCCACTACCGAACCAGAGTATCCTTTCTTCTTCAGCCTCGCCCTTTCAATGGCCAAACCGTAAGCGAGAACCAATTCACTTGAGGCATTCGCAGCGGACCTTGGATTAGCAAATCCTCCGAAACTGGGAGCCTCCCAGGCTCCCCATCTAGTAGGTGAATGAGATCTGCGCACCACGGATGTCTGGGCCAGTCCGGAGCCACCAACAATACTCTTCCGCGATGTGCTTCGATCCACTGCACCATGCGACCTATCAACGCCCATGGCGGGAACACAGAGAATACCGAGCGTCGGCCAAGGTTGCATCAGGGTGTCAAGCCCTTCCGACATCCTTTCTCACCTTCTGCTGAAGAAGCGACTCGTCTTTGCGGACTGGAAGGTCGCCATGAGATCCATAATCGGCGGCCCCCATCTGCGGACTATCAGTGCAAACACTCGCGGATTCAGCTTCCATTCCCCAGCATCCATTTGCACCCTGCTGAAGAAATCCGCCGTCACATTGTCCTTTCCTGCAATGTGCACTGCCGAGAGCGCTGGCAGATGCTTTTCCACCCAAGCGAAAAGTATTTCCGCCTCCTCTTCCATGGCCACACTGCCTGTGCCTCCCTGCCGATTGATGTAAGCTACTGTCGCTGAGTTGTCCGACAGCACTCTCACCGCTCGGCGGGTCACTGCTGTCTCGAAGGCTTGAAGCGCCAGATACACCGCCCTCAGCTCCAACCGGATGATCGACCAACCGTGCTGTTGGGCGGGCCACACGCCCTGCGCATATAGATCTCCGCAGTGTGCACCCCATCCCGCGAGACTTACATCCGTCAGCAACGGCAGCCACACTGGCTGCTCCAGAGGCATCCCTGCTTGCAGGGTTCCAGGCAGTAGCCACCACCGCAGAGCCCGCCTGACCTGTGGGGGACAGGGAAGACGCTTGCTCAACGAGTCGTTCTGATGAGAGCAGCGGCGAAGTAGAGCCTGCTGCAGTGGCCACATGTGAAACCTGGCCCAGGGAACCACTTCCAGGTTCGCCGCCATCGTGCCGAGCACGCGAAGATACTCCCAAGCCGATGGCGCCGGAGCAGTCCTGAATCGGACGAGCAGGCAGCTCAGGCCTAGCGCCCGATGGCGCGGAAGAAACACCGCCCCTAACCGAGTGTCAAACCGTACTCCCAGATATTCGAGTTCCTGGGATGGCACCAGACGACTTTTGGCCGGATTGACCACCCAGCTGAGGTGCGGCAAGAACTGTACCACCTTGTCCGTCACTCGAACACTTTCCGCCTCGGATTTCGCCCGAATCAATCAGTTGTTGAGATAGGGATGAACAAGGATTCCTTCCTTCCGCAACGCCGCCGCCACCACCACCACCACCATAATCTTAGTGAAGGTTCTCGGCACCGTGGCGAACCCGAAAGGTAAAGCTTGAAACTGAAAGTGACCCCATGGAAGTGCGAACCGAAGAAACTTTTGGTGGGCCTCTCTGATCGGGATATGGAGATACGCCTCCGTCAAGTCTAGGGAGGTCAAATACTCCCCCTTGTGCACCGCCACAATGACGGATCGCAAGGTTTCCATCCTGAAGTGTGGCACTTGCAAACACCGATTCACGCCCTTTAGATCCAAAATAGGGCGTAGAGAACGAGAACCATCCTTTTTGGGCACCACAAAATAAATTGAGTACCGACCCAAACCGTAATCCTCCAATGGAACCGGTCTGATGGCTCGCAAGAGTAATAGACGGTCGAGGGTTTTGCGAATCGCCAGGGCTTTTTGGGGACCTCTGCAGGGAGACATCACAAAAGAATCTTGGACTGGACCTGTGAATTCCAGAGCGTACCCCTTGCGAATGATTTCTAAAATCCACTGATCAGTCGTGATTTGGGTCCAGGCAGAAAGAAACTCCCGAAGCCTTCCTCCTACTGGGAGACTTCCCACTGGGACCCGCAAGCTTTCATTGCGGTTTCTGAGCTGCCGAGGAGGAGGCTCCTATGAAACCTCGACTTGCTCCCCGAAAGGAGCTCCAAAACCCCTGGTGTCTTGAAACAAATCTTCCTCTCTGGGCACTGCCTAGCCGAGAAGTACGGAATCTTCTAAAATCCTGAAACTGGCCCCGGTATGCAAGAGCGGACTTCCCTGGCTTAGGCTTATCTTCCGGGAGCCGACCGCCCTTTAACTCCCCCAAGTCCTTAACCAACTTGTCTAGATCCTCTCCAAATAGTAACCTACCCTTAAAAGGAAGCTTACTGAGGCGTGATTTAGAGGACCCATCAGCTGCCCAACTCCTTAACCACAAGGACCAGCGCACCGCTACCAAGGAAGCCATGCTATTGGCCAGCGCTCTGATCAAATCATAATGCACATCCGCCAAATATGCGGTGCCTGACTCCAACCGATCTAATTCAGCAGTCCCTTCTTGATCTAGCTTCGAAGACTGCTGTAATCGCTGAGACCACCGGAGACAAGCTCTTGCCCCCCAAGTTCCACAAATAGAAGCCTGCAACGACAAGGCGTCCGCTTCAAAGGACTGCTTCAACAGTCCATCCACCTTTCTATCCTGGGCATCCTTCAATGCCGCGCTACCTTCCACCGGGATCATGGTCTTCTTAGTGACCGCCGACACCGTTGCATCAATTCGTGGGGACCTGAATTGCTCCTTGTCCTTATCCGCTAAAGGGTAGAACTTGTTCATCGTTCTGATGCCTCTGAGACCAGCCTCTGGCTGGTCCCATTCGTCCTGTATCATCTTATCCACCACTCGGTGGACGGGAAACACCACTTGCGTTTGCCTCACTGCCTGGATGATAGGATCCTCTACCCCCTCTTCCTCAGCCAGTGAAGCTGCCACCAGGTTCAACATCTGAAGGGATTCCATAATCAGAGCTGTTAGTTCCTCCTTTCAGGACACCCGGATGATCTTTGCCTGATCCTCCGGTTCCTGAATCTCACCCTCTTTTAAATCTTCCATTTCCGCATCAAATTCTAGGTCAGCCTCATCCAAGTCATTCCTTTCCATGTCTGAAGGGGAGCGCTCATGAGGCCGCGACCTCTTCGAAGGCCTTGGAGAAATGCCGTCCCTGCAAGTCAGCCGTGGCTGCTGCATAGACGCAGACCGCAACGAAGCTTCTGGTAAAACCCCTTGACGCTGCCGGCAAAACGCTTGATGCATAAGCAACACAAAGTCGGGACAAAAATCCCCAAACTGGGCACTGGCCTCCTGGACCGGTGAGGCCTGTGGCAGACCACCCTTGGCCTCCTGGGATCCCCCAAAGTAGATGCCAAAGCTACCTCCTCTTCCGGCCCCGCCGTTGCCAGATGAGGCTCCTGACCAGCCTTGGCTTCCATCTGCCGCTCAATGCTCACGGATCCCGTAGCGCAACTTCTGCAGACCCCCGAATCTGCGACCGGGCCTCTATGGGTGCCGCAGAGCACGCACTGGCGCCGGGACGCCATCCTTAGACACCCCCTCCTCAAGGGAATCTCTTGCGCCTTCAATCTCACTCCTCTTTCTATTTCTTTTCTGTTTCTGTTTTTTTATGAAAGAAAATTCAAGCCAGTCTAGGTCAGAGAGTTAAACCACAGGCAAATTCACTCCTTTGTTTTTTTGTTGTTTTTTTTTTTTCAAAACATTCCCTTTATAAAGAACTGATGGATTAGTCTCCCCAGTCTGTAGCGGTTGCAAAAGCAAAAACCGCGGCTTTAAACACTGAACGGGACACTTTCCCGCGTCAAAACCAAAACGCAGAGTCCCACTGTAAGCAATCCTGCCTTTAAAATCACTGCCCCGGAGCTCTGCCATGCGATGCTCGTGTAGCTCAAAATGGCCGCTGCTACCAGCCCGCACCAGAAAAGCGCGCCAAAAGCAATGCAGGAACCCAGGCTCAGTGTAGGCTCTCCCCCCGAGCGTCGAAAAAAGACTGCACCCCAAATAAAGCCCTGAAGCCAAGTTCCCTGATAAAACTTACAGCTCTTCATCGGGGCTCTAGCCCACGGTTCTGCTTTAGGCAGAGCAGCAAACCATCGGCGAGCCTCCCGTCCTTGTGCCCCAGCGCCCGACAGCAAGTGCTGCTTTGGCTGTCCTTTGGCACATGCTGCAATGCACATGGTGCACACAACCAGGACAAGGCTTCTGTCTGCTGCAGGCTGGTGCCAGTTCCTATGACACCATCATCACCCCACCATGCAGACATGCCCATGCACTGTCACTGGTGGTGGTACGCAGTCCCCGTATGTTAAACATGCGGGTTCGGCAGGCGCCTTGGACACAAGGGCCGGATGGGGGGGGGTCAGAGGCACACATGGATAGCCATGCAGCCCCCCCCCCCACTAGCTGCCTATGCAGGGGCCCCATCACCGCCTACCACCGATATGTCTTGAAGGGAGGATGGCATCCACTGCTATGGTATTTCCCTGGGCACCTACATTTTCCAGCTACCTAAAGGGCTACAGCTGCAGCCGCTATCGGCCTCTTGCTCCACAGCTGGGTTCAGTGGCACCAGGGGGAGCCTGCAGGCATCTCTGCAAAGGGTGCCATGTCCCTTGGACTGCCCCATGTGGCACATCACCATTCCACACCAGCAGTATGTCTGTGTTCCACCACTGTCACTGTGTGATCATGACAGATTGTGCTGCGGATGGAAGGATTCCCCTATGTGTGGAGGTTACAAAGGTTAGACCCTCCTCAACCTGTTGGTGAGACAGCTGGGGGGAGATATGATAGGGGTCTATACAGTACTGAATGGCATAGAACGGTTAATGGTTGTTAACTCCATTACAATATGGGAAGAATAGGGGACAGGAGTGGTCTAGTGGTTAGGACAAGGTACCTCAGGCCGGAGGGCCGGGGGTTCAAGTCCCACCTGGGGACAGCAATCTCAGGCCGGAGGGACTGGGATTTCTAGTCCTATAGGCACTCCTTGTGGTCTTGGGCAAGCCACTTACCCCTCCATTGTCCATGTTCCTTGTAAGTATTAGCGTATGTGTCTCATATCCCCTTGTGTTAAATGTATCCCCCAATTGACCGCTTTGACCCGGTGAAAAGCGGGATATAAATACAGCTAAATAAATAAATAAAATACAGTGTAATGCATTTCAGACACATTGGGGCATATAATTTGTCATTCAATGCATCGGCAAACACTGGCATACAGTGGCAGTGTATGTCGTGACAGCTCCTCATATAGCTGGGCTTCAGGAGGGTTTGGTCACGGTTCTGGAGGAAAGGTCATTATACCTTTATTCAGGGGACACAGAGGATCAGCTGCTTGGTCCAATAGAGGCCTCTTTGACCATGGGTGTCCTTTCAGGACCCACCTAATTATCTGTCCCCCTGATTAGCCACTATTGGATAAAGGATATTGGGCTTGAAGGACCTTGGTCTGACACAGTATGGCATATATTCTGAACTTATGTTCTTATGCCCCTATGTGCCACCCAGGCAGCTGCCTAGTACCCCATGTCCACCAGCACCCCCCACTGCATGATCACCATGCCACTCCCTATGCCCTATTTGCACCATCAGCATGGTGCCCTTTCCTACTTGAACACCATGCTGTTGCTGCTAATGGAGCAAGACTATCACTATCTTGGGCTCTCTTGTCAGTACATCAAATTGTAGAGGGCATTTAAGCATCAGCAAACACCCTTTCCGTGAGGTTTTACTTGGGGATTGGGTTCCCAGCATTAAAGGGTTTTTCAGGCCATTGCACAATCAGCGGTATGGGAGAACACACTGTAACAGCCCACTCTCCGCCCCATTCATGTTCAATCTCCGCTCCCTGCGCCATTAACGCTGCCGGTGCCTTTACCACCCCTTAAGGCAGCATTTTCTCGGCGTTAAGGGAGCAAGTGTGCCGATAGCCTGCGTTAACGGCACACATGCTCCCTTACCGCCATTTAGTAAACATTCCCCTAAAATATTTATGTACATACTGAAGCAAAGAAAATTGTTAATGCCAAATGTCTGTAATTGTGATTTTGTTAATTTCCTATTAGTATATTTATTTAATTTTGTTTTATTTCCATTTCTTAGAAGCAAAAAAAAACAAAGAATGGCAAAGAAAAGGCCTGGATAAAAAAATAGCAAATTAATCATAAAATGGATGGCCAAAAATTATTTCCTTTGGACAGCCCAAAACCTAAGGCACTACTTGACTGTGAGTGACCAAAGCTATGCCATTGTGAGCATGGTATGTGTTTCAGGCAAAAAAAGCCTAAGTTGGTCTACTGCATTGAAATAGTGCTCCTTCAGTAATAGGGCTCCTTAAACGATTAAAGAGAGAAAATTTTGAGGGATAAGATTTACTGGACCAAAATTGAGAATACTGACCTATTGTAAATTTATTAAAGGATACAGAATATATACAGTTGTGGTCAACATTATTGGCACTCTTGAAGTTCAACCCCTTAATTTCCAATATCTCCTAAAAAAAATAAAAAAAGTAGCCAGTGAAATGGCTTTGGACTACATATGCACACATATTTGACACATAAAAGAATCAAATAAAACAAGACCAATTAAAAAAGGAAATAGTATAAAAACTGGAACATTGCCAGGACATGATTATTCAAAAGAGCAATACTCAAATGTCCAAAGCACTGACAAATATAAGAATCCAAATAACAAAGTCAGGTTTATAAGAGCAAGCCGCCTAAAGGCAAGAAAGTATAGTTACTTACCTGTAGGTATTCTCTGTGAACAGCAGGAACAAGTCCTCACATATGGGTGACATCACCAACAGAACCCTGCACAGAATTGCTTCCCAGCTTCCAGATCTTGGAAACGTCTGGGAGGTGCACCACACATGCATGCTTGCCTTCCCTGCCTACAGTGGCACCATATTTTCCAGTAAGATCATAGAGCAGGAGCCAAAGGCAACTCCCCGGGGAGGTGGGAGGGTTCAGAGGACTTATTCCTGCGGTTCACAGAGACCACCTGCTACAGGTAAGTAACTATGCTTTTTCCATGAACAAGCAGGAGGAAATAAGTCATCATGTATAGGACACCCAAGCTACAAGCTATCGGAACCTGAGGAGATAAGCAGCTCAACCAGGCAACAATAACTGGAGAAATCAGGAAGACTAGAGAGATAGTATGCCGAGGGACTCATCTGAGTCAGTATCCTCAGCAGAAGGGATTTTTAGCAGGTAGCCTCGACAGACAGAAGAGCTGGTGGGTAGGAGTTGACTCTAAGACCCAAAGAGATGCCAGAGCACAACCTGGCCAAAAGCGCTGTCCCATCGGGAATCCCCATCCAGACAGTAATGGGCCGCAAAGGTATGGACCAAAGGCCATGTCGCAGCCTGACATATTTTCTCTGCGAAAACAGCGCGAAGATTGGCTAGCGATGTAGCCATCATGCAGACATTGTGAGCCGTGACATGACCTGCCAGGCTCAGACCAGCTAAGAAGTATGCATGGGCGATGCAGTCTATGAGTCAGAGGGATAGCGAACGCCACAAAACAGCAGTCCCCAGTCTATTGATGTCAAAAAGACGAATAGCTGGGAGGATCAATGGTATGCCTTCATGCGCACCAAGTAGAATGCCAACACACGCTTGCAATCCAGCATGTGCAATACTGCCTCACCGCAACTGGCATGAGGTCAGGGAAAGAATGTCGGAAGGACAATGGACTAGTTGAGGTGAAAAGCGGAGACCACCTATGACAGAAAGCGAGGGTGCATACGGAGCACCACCCATTTCTGGTAAAATCTGAGTGTACGGAAAGTGTGTGACCAGCGCCTGGAGCTCACTAACACGCCTGGCCGACGTTACAGGCACCAGGAAGAGGGCTTTCCATATTAACAACTTCAAAGTGCACTCGTGGAGTGGCTTGAAACAGCCCATATGAACTGGCCGAGGACCACATTCAGGTCACAAGCAGCCAGCGAGGGCTTGACCGAAGGCTTCGAAAGAAGCAAGTTCCACATGAAACAGCCCATCACAAGGTGAGCCGACACAGGCTTCTCCCCATAGTCACGATGGAACGCTTCTATCACGCTGAGGTGAACATGCACTGACCAGCGCACCAAACAGCAAACTTCTGTCACTTGAATGTGTAGGTCTTATGCATAGACTCCTTATGAGACATCAGGAGGATCTCGGTAACGTCCTCAGGAAGGGTGAGCTCCATGAGGGCTTCTCACTCAGCATCCATGCTGGCAGTGCCAGAGAACAGATGTTGGTGTGAAACAAGGAGCCGCTCTCCTGAGAAATCAGATCTGGGTCGAAGCCCAGGCAGAGAAGCTCCCTCTCCGAGAGCTGCAGCAGTAACAGGAATCACAGTTTCTGGGGACAATAAAGAATAATGAGAATCATGGATCCCCACTCAGCCTGGAGCGTTTCTGCGATGAACAGTATCAGGGGGTAGGCATAGAGCAGGAAGACCCCCCAATGTAGCAGGAAGACATCTGGGCCCAGGCGGCCGCTGGATGCCCTCTGAGAGCAGAACCGAGTTAACTGCGTATTCTGCACTGTAGCAAATAGGTCCACCTCAGGGGTGCACCACTCCCAGAAGATCCGCTCCACCATGTCCCTCCTGTAGGTCTATTTGTGTGGTTTAAGCATTCGGCTGAGGCAATCCACCAGGCATTTGCTCTTACTGGGCAGATACATTGCCTGAGGTCCATGCCATGGAGGTCAAATTTCCAGAGGCGAACAGCCTCCCAACAGAGAGGTATGAGCCCGTGCCCCCTATTTGTTCACATAGAACATAGCCACTTGGTTGTCCATCTGGATCAGGACCACCTGATTCGACAGGTGTGCTTGGAAGGCACGGAGCGCAAGAAAGCTGATCTTATGGAGACTCTCACTTTCGGACGACAGGTCCTGGGTGCAGAGACCGTCCAGGTGTACACCGCAGCCGAGCTTGGAGGCATCCATCGTGATCAGTCTGCAGGGCGCTGCTGATTGAAACGGGAGGCTCCAGCACAAGTTTTCGGCTATGAGCCACCGCTCCAGGGACTGTGTGAGAGGTACAGTGATGACCACCCTGTCCTGCAGGCGGCTTGAAGCTTGCTACCATTGCATTCGCAAAGTCCACTGAGCTTGCCCCATACGGAGGTAGGTCTGGGAGGTGACATGTACTGTGGCCACCATATGCCAGAGGGCTCTCAGCAGCCCACGGGCCATAGTGTGGTGCTGACACTGCAACGCACCCACCACTTCGGTGAGACATGGCAGGCGGTCCGCTGGTAGAAAAGCTGTCACCCGAGTGGTATCAAGGAAAGCCCCGATGAACTTCAGTTGCTGCATCAGCTAGAGGTGGGACTTTGGATAGTTTATCACGAAGTCAAACTCTTTGAGGACCCGAATGGTGAGCTCAGTGGACTCTGGAACCCTTTACGAATCAGTCATCCAGATACAGGAAGATAAAGACCCCCATGGTCGGGAGAAAAGCAGCCTGGACCGCCAGGCACTTCATTAAGACCCTGAGGGCTGCGGCCCGCCCGAAGGGAAGCATCCAGTACTAGTAGTGTTGGCTGCCCAACACGAACCAAAGGTACTGCCTGTGATGCAGATAGATCGGAATGTGTGCATATGCATTTTCAGGTCCAAGAAGCATAGCTGGTCATCTTGAAGGAAGAACGGGAGCCGCATCCCAAACCAGACCACCTTGAACTTTTCATGTACCAGGAATCATTTAGGGTTTCACAGATCTAGAAGGGGGCAGAACCCACCGGTCTTCTTGGCGACCGAGAAGTACTTTGAGTAGAAGCTCTGCCTGATTTGGGCTGGGGGAACCAGCTTGATGGTGGAGTTGGCCAGCAAGGCCACGACCTCGGTCTGCAGCAGGCTCGAGTACACAGGGATCATGGGGTACTCCCAGGGATTATAAGTGGGTGGCAGCTGGATGAAAAACAGACAACAGCAGCTGTGGACAATCTGTAGCGCCTAGGCATCCGAGTTGAACAGACGCCACCAGTCAGCAAAGTGGACAAGCCTCTCCCCCCTTGTGGGAGTGCAATGGTCAACTGGCTCTACACCTGAGGACACCATCAAAAACCCCCACAAGACTTGAGCTGGGAGGTGGGCTGTGCCTTTGGAGTTTCCTCCCTCAGCTGTGAGCAGGGAGTCTTGGCCTTAGGATGCAACTGCAACTGGGATGGAACATACCAGTCTTTAAGGACTACAAAAAGTGACTGCTATTTCCGGAGAGAGATTTCCAATTGTAAGTACAGTATTTACTTCTGGGAATTGTTCTAAATCTTGGTGAAAAAGGAATTCTTTAGATTAAAGCTGATTAATCTGTGAATCCAGTATATTTGTAAAATCAGTCAGGGCCTAGTATCACCAAAGAGCTTTTTGTTCAATTAAAAACTCAACAGGTAGCTTTCAGTTTAAATTTAAAAAACAACAGAAAGCTTTTACTTTAAATTTAATACTCAGTCAGGGCCTAATAGCAGCAAAGAGCTTTCAGTTTAAATTTAAAACATAGCAGAGGGCTTTCTGGTTAAATTTAGAACCCAAGACGCCTTCAATCCAAGCAAGGGCTGTGTGAATCACCCAGGAAATTGGTCACAGATTACCTTAGAAGCACAGGACAGGGTACTGTGTAGCACTCAGTTTTTAATAAGTCTTCTTTCCCTCCCTCCCTCCCCAACACCCACCCACCCCTGGGATAATCGTAGCTTTATAGGTGCTTAAATCTCTTAAAGGAAAGGAGATGCCATATTCACTCTCAGGTGCAGCTGTTTATCCTCATCAGGCCTACATTAAGGACCTGAGATTAATTAAGCTTCAGGTGAACAAAGTAAATTAAACGTATTAGGTATAGTTTTATTAGTATAAGTATCCCCAGCAACCCTTAGTAAGTAAAAACTTAAATACCTAAACACAACCTTAAAACTAAGATGCAGACAGCATTCCAGCAGCAAGATGGGGGTTTTCCAGGCTTTTGTACAAGTATGATTTTCTCTCAGTTGGTGAGGGGTCTTACATGTGCACTAGGTGCAAGGAGCTCTTTGCTCTCAGGGAATAAGTCCAATCTCTGGAGGCTAGAGTAGCAGACTTGGAGGACATAAGGAAGACAGAGAAGTACTTAGACGAGACCTACAGGGATATAGTACTGAAGTCCCACCTCCAGTCTGGCAGCATCCCTGTTGCTATGGAGAAGAGAGGTCATGTGACAGGAGAGCATCACCCTGCTTCAGCAGAAAGTAATCCTGTAGCTAGAACCTGCCCTCCAAGTGATGTAAAACCCTCTCTCTCAGAGGAGGTTTCTCCAGCGCCATGTGCCCATGACGAAAGGGTTAGGACAGCCATTATAGTTGGTGATTTGATCATTAGGCAAGTAGATAGCTGGGTGGCTGGTGGACATGAGGATCACCTGGTAACATGCCTGCCTGGTGTGAAGGTAGCGGACCTCATGCACCACCTAGACAAGGTCTTAGATAGCGCTAAGGAACAGTCTGCTGTCTTGGTACATGTCGGTACCAATGACATAGGAAACTGTGGTAGGGAGGTTCTGAAGGCTAAATTTAGGCTTTTAGGTAGGAAGTTGAAATCCAGAACTTCCAGGGTAGCATTCTCTAAAATGCTTCCCATTCCACGTGGAGGACCCAAAAGGCAGGCAGAGCTCTGGAATCTCAATGTGTGGATGAAAAAATGCTGCAAGGATGAGGATTTTGGATTTGTTAGGAACTGGGGAACATTCTGGGGAAAGGAGGGGCTCTTCCGAAGGGATGGGCTCCACTTTAACCAGAATGGAACCAGGCTGCTGACATTAACCTTTAAAAAGGACATAGAGCAGCTTTTAAATTAGATAATAGGGGAAAGCTGACAGTCGCCCAAGAGCACATGGTTCAGAACAATGTATCCTTGAAGGATACTAGCAAAAAAATAAAATTAGGGCACATCAATAGAAAGGTTCCAATAAAGACAAAAGTAGCCCAAATGCCCTTGAGTATAGAGTAGACAGAGCTTAAAGATTCCAAATTACCCCTGCCTATCGATAGCTAGATTAATATGAATAAAATATAGCCTCTAAAATGCTTTTTATGCAAATGCTAGAAGTCTAAAAAATAAGATGGGAGAGTTAGAATATATAGCACTAAATGACAAGTTAGATATGATTGGTATCTCAGAGACATGGTGGAAGGAGGACAACCAGTGGGACACTGTGATACCGGGGTACAAACTATATCGTAATGATAGAGCTGATCAAATTGGTGGAGGGGTTGCGCTCTATTTTAGAGAGGGCATTGAGTCACAAAGAATTAAAGTTTTGCAGGAAACAAACTTCACTGTAGAATCTCTATGGATTGAAATTCCATGTAAAAAGGGGAAGGCGATGTCAGTGGGGGTGTACTATCGACCGCCTGGCCAGAATGAACAAATGAATGATGAAATGATCAAAGAAATCAAGGAAGCAAACAAAAGATACAACACAGTAATAATAACGGGTGATTTCAATTACCCCGGTATCGACTGGGTCCGTGTCACGGCAGGACATGTAAGGGAGATAAAGTTTCTAGATGAAATAAATGACTGCTTCTTGGAGAAGCTGGTTCATGAACCGACCAGAGAGGAAGTCATTTTGGATCTAGTCCTTAATGGAACACCAGATCTGGTGCAAAAGATAAGGGTTTTGGGCCCACTTGGCAACAGTGATCATAGCATGATCGCATTTGATTTAATAAATGAAGGAAGGATGATAAAAAATAGTACTGTGGATTTCCTTAACTTTCAAAAGGGAGACTATGATAAAATAAGGAAAATAGTTAAGAAAAAACTAAAAGGAGCAGGTGCAAAGGTTAAAGACTTACATCAAGCTTGGGTGTTGTTTAAAAATACTATCTTTGCTTCGGTCTTTACTGAGGAAGATAAAGGAATGTTACCCATGACTGAAATGATACTTAAATGAGATGCTGCGGAAGAATTGCAAGAAATATTGATACACCAGGAAGATGCATTACAACTATTAGATAAACTGAAGAGTAGCAAATCATCTGGACCAGATGGTATATACATCCAAGGGTGTTGAAAGAACTGAAATATGAGATTGCAGACCTACTATTAGTAATCTGTGAACTATCATTAAAATCATCTGTAATACCTGGAGGATGGCCAATGTAATGCCAATTTTTAAAAAGGGTTCAAGGGTTGATCCGGGAAACTACAGACCAGTGAGCCTGATGTCAGTACCGGGGAAAATGGTGGAAACTATCATAAAGAACAAAATTACTGAACATGTAGATAGTCATGGTTTAATGGGAGACAGTCAACATGGCTTTAGCCAAGGAAAGTCTTGTCTTACTAATCTGTTTTTTTTTTTGAAGGTGTGAGCAAACAGATAGACAAAGGTGAGTCGGTTGATATAGTGTATCTGGACTTTCAGAAAGCCTTTGACAAGGTCCCTCATCAGAGACTTTTGGCAAAATTAAAAAGTCATGGGATAGGAGGCAGTGTACTATTGTGGATCAGGAACTGGTTAAAAGCCAGAAAGCAGAGGGTAGGGCTAAATGGCCAATTTTCTCAATGGAGAAAGGTGAATAGTAGAGTACCCCAGGGATCTGTGCTGGGTCCGCTGCTTTTTAACATATTCATAAATGACCTAGAAATGGGAATAACAAATGAGGCTATCAAATTTGCAGCTGACACAAAACTATTCAAAGTTGTTAAAACCCATGAGGATTGTGGAAAATTGAAAGAGGATCTTAAGAAGATAAGAAATGCCATACTGGGTCAGACCAAGGTCCATCAAGCTCAGTATCCTGTTTCCAACAGTGGCCAATCTAGGTCATACGTACCTAGCAGTTTCCCCAAATGCACAGGTTCCACAATGCTTGTATTGGGTCAAGCATTGTTATCCTGGGTCCCTTTTTAATAATGGTTTATGGACCTTTCCTCCAGGAACTTGTCCAAACCTTTTTTAAAGTAAAACAACAAAGAAGGATGAAGGTATCCGCAGAGGCAAAGTCAAACCAAAAGCGGAACCCAGGGACCAGGCCTACACGTAGGTATAGATATGCAGACAAAGTTTATTGAAGGACCCAACTCAAAAGTTTCAGCCGGAGGCCTTCTTCAGGGGTCTAAAAACAAAATATTATAAACCATACATATTAAAACATACATGTTAAAACATACATATTAAAACGTGTACAAATGCTTGAGCATAAATTATGACTTATAACATAATTTAAAAAAATGCTATATGAATACATATATACTAATGTGAATAGACATGCTTAACTTAAATGCGCACAAGACAGAAACAAAACCAAAATAAAACAAGAAGATTAAAAACATCCTTATTTATCAAAGGGAGTAAAATATCAAATAGAAGGGGATACATTACCACAAAGATGAAGCAACAACTTAAAAAAGGGGAGGAACCTCCTCAATCTAAGTAAGATAAGGGAAAAGAATGTTAAGATGGCCATCAAAAATCTTAATGCTCAAAATATATATATGATGTATTACACATTGAAGAAAAATGCATAAGAATATGACAGCTGATATTTCAATTGATGACACTCATTCCAAAGAATAATTATAGGTAAAAATAATGACGAGGGGCAAACCTAAAAGTTATGTGTGTAAAAATGTAATAAGAAAATAGCAGCTGAAGCCAAAAAATAAGCATAAAAAATGAGATTAAAAAAAAATATATATAGCTTCATAATACAAAAATCCAAATGATACCTAAAAAAATACATACAGCATATTGTATAATCCATGCAAGAGCAAAAAAGGGGGGAAAAAACTAAAAACAAGATAAAACCCAGAAAAACGGAAAGATACAAAGACTGCAATTATGCACTGATGAGTCGGCGTATAGACACTAATAAACAAACCACCAAAAAGGGTGTTATGAAACAAACAGGTTGTGAAAGCAGAATACATATGTAATGTAAACCAAACGCAAAAAGGCGGGAAAACTTGAACCCTAGAAAGAAAGAGAACGATATGTAAGGAACACCAGTGAACAAGACAAACAGGCCACAAGAAAGGCAAGGGACTTATATATAAACACAAGGGACTGACTAAGCAGACTCCGAAACTTAACCGTGGCAATGTTGAATTAACATAATGCACACATACATGCGATTGAGAGTGTCTTAGCTAGAAAAGGTAAATGAACAAAGAGAGCAAAAAGTATGTGTATCAATGTGTATCCTCATATAGTACAATACTGGAAACTAAAATGTACAGAGGGATAGTACATGATTGATAGGGGAGGAGTGGCCTAGTGGTTACGACAAGGTACTTCAGGCCGGAGGGCCAGGGGTTCAAGTCCCACCTGGGGACAGCAATCTCAGGCCGGAGGGACTGGGATTTCTAGTCCTATAGGCACTCCTTATGGTCTTGGGCAAGCCACTTAACCCTCCATTGCCCATGTTCCCTGTAAGTATTAGCGTATGTGTGTCATATCCCCTCGTGTTAAATGTATCTCCCAATTGACCGCTTTGACCCGGTGAAAAGCGGGATATAAATACAGCTAAATAAATAAATAAATAATGTAAATGCTGGTTGCAGAGCATAACACTATAATTACAAAAGACATATAAAATAAGAAGGAGCAACGATATAAAAAACGACTGTGATAACGATATAACCCCTTCTTTTTCTTTTAATATCACAGTCGTTTTTTATATCGTTGCTCCTTCTTATTTTATACGTCTTTTGTAATTATAGTGTTATGCTCTACAACCAGCATTTACTACTGTCCCTCTGTACATTTTAGTTTCCAATATTCTACTATATGAGGATACCCCTTTTTTGTTCAACAATTCTTTGTATATAATTATTAGTCTCATTTCATTATGTTTTAATATACTGTCCTATTACGATTAAAATATTCCTCTTATCTATGAGCGGCTGCATCCGCACATAGTATTGATACTGGCAAGGTCACAGTTTTTCTTATGGCTGTATCCCCCTTTGTATATTTTAGTTTTCAATGCTACATTATATGTGTATAATCCCCATCTGTTCAACGATCCTTTGTACATATTTATTAGTCTCCTTCCATTATGTTTCAATATTTTCTCAATACGTTTAAAACATTTCTTATTATGTGTGGCTGCTTCCGCGCTCAGCATTGATACTGGCAAGGTCACAGTTTTCCTTTTGGCTCTCTTTCTTTTTCGCTGTGTTGTCTCATTGTGCATATTTTATATGCCAGGTAGTCTCCGTGTACTTTTCTACATGGTTTTTATAATGTTTTTTTATTTTATTTTATTTGAGCACATTTTTATACCGCTCCTTCCAGTGATCAGCAGCGGTTTACAGTTAACAATTAACTCTGCAAAGATTAGCAGTTACATAAAACAGTAGGATCATAACATTTGAACATTAAAAGTGAAAAATTGTTTAGGATAACTCAAAAAATAGGAATAGAAAAACTAAAACTAAATACATGATATAGGAGGGAACATGTTAACATACATGAATTTGATTAACTATATACATTATTTGTGTAGATAATATAAGTAGGTTCATTATTTTGATTCTTCATGGACTTGGGGGAACTAACTGTTAGAAGTGGAAGAGTATCTTCCTTTAATTGTTTTCATCACGGAATTACTCTATGTTATTTCTGACTGATTGAAGTATTCTTGAAATAGATGTGTTTTAAGGCTTTTACGGAAAGATGTGAGATCTTTGTTAGCTCTTAAGTTGTCGGGGAGTTTGTTCCATTGTGTTGGAGTAGTGTATGTGAATGCTCTATTACTAGTGAATGCCTTTGTTTTGCAAATAGAGAGGGGGGGGTGTAGTATATTTAGGTTGTGAGTACGTCTTTTCCTGTTTGTAATTTGCGGCATTATGAGTGTAGCAAGATGAGATGGGGCAGAATTGTTTATTAGTTTGAATGTTGTAATTATTATTTTGTATCGTATACGTGCATGTATAGGTAACCAGTGAAGTTCTCTTAGGATAGGTGTGATGTGATCAGAGAAGGGTACGTTCATTAGGATTCGGGCTGTTACATTTTGTGCCATCTGAAGTATGTTTGTTGTTTTTTTGGGCAGGCCTTGAAGTATGCCATAAGTTTCTCTTCAAGGATGTTCCTTGAAGTATGCCATTACAGTAGTCTAGATGTGGCATTATGATTGCTTGTATTATTGATCTAAAGTCTGATAGTTCAATGATGTTACGTAAGGGCTGTAGAGTTCTTAGTTTGTAGAAGATGGTTCTATTTAAAAGTCTTAGGTGGGTTTCCATGTTAAGTGTGCTATCTAGTGTGACACCTAGGTACTTTAGTTCTTGTTTTGTGTTATAAGTAGTATTATTTAATATGATTGTAGGGGGGTGTTTAAACTCCGGATTTTTAGAGATAAACATAACTTCAGTTTTTTTGTGATTAATAAGCATATTGTTTTGTTGGAGCCATTGTTGTGCTTCATTAAGGCAATTTTCTATGTGACTGTAATCAGGGTTACATATATCCAATTGAGTATAAAGCATTATATCATCCGCATAGAGATGATAGTCAATTTTGTGTTTCTGGAATATTCCGCAAATTGGTTTTAGATATAAGTTGAATAATATAGCGGATAGTGCTGAGCCCTGTGGGATACCTTGTGTCTGTGGAAAGGTATTGGATAGGTTTCTATCAAAATACACTTGTTGTATCCTGTTGGATATATAAGACGAGAACCATTTTAGGGGGGTTCCATTTATACCTTTTGTTTCTAGTCTTTCAATGAGGATCTTATGATTCACTGAATCAAAGGCTGCAGATATGTCGATGAACATTAGGACAAACATTTTTTTGCAGTTTTCAATGCCTTTATAGAGTCTGTCGAATAATACTAGAAGCAGTGTTTCTACTCCATGCGATTGACGAAAACCATATTGTTGAGCATCAAGTGCATTTGTGTTATCTATGTGGTCTTGCAATTGGTATTGTACAGATTTTTCAATAATTTTGGCTAGAAAGGGTATACTGGATATGGGTCTGGATGAGGATGGATCTGTATTGTTTAGTGATTTGTTTTTTAGTATAGGTCGTATTAAAGATCTTTTTAGTTCTGTTGGCATGTTTCCTTGTGTTAGAGAATGGTTTACAATGTTTAGTATTATGGGGGATAATTCTGTTTTAGCATTCTTGATCCAGTCTACCGGACATGGGTCAAGAGGGGATGTGGTGGTGTTTAAGTTTGTGATGATGTTTTGAAGTTGTCTGTTATCTACTGAGTAAACATTTTCCCACACTATAGTGGGGTTGGTATTTTGTGTTATCCTTTGAAATGCATTAGTTTCAATTTTATGGGAGATTTTTTCTTCGCTAGGGTTTAATTTTTTAGAGTAGTGATCAGCCAGTTCTTGAGCATTTATAGGATAATTTGAATTATCATCTTTTGGGGGTTTAGTGAGTGATTTTACAAGCTCAAATAATTCCCTTGGCTTATTTAAAGCATTAGTTAGTTTTTTGGTGTGATAGTTCTTTTTGCTGTATTTACTGTTTCTTTATAGGATTTAAGTAGAGATAAGTATTGTTTTTTGGTCTCAGTTGATTTCCTAGCTCTCCATTTTTCTTCCATTTTTCTGAGATCCTTCCTTAATTTAGCTAATCCTGCTGTGTACCAAGGTTCCGATCTTTTCCTTAGTTTGTTATTTGCATGTGAGGTGATTTTAGATGTTTGTTTAGAAACAGTTTCAATTCTGTTGTTCCATTGTTTTATTAATTCGTCCAGGTTTGAGGATTCTGTATTTACATGTGAAAAGATTGAATTTATTAGTGCGTCTTTATCTAGTTTTTTAAACATGCTTTTATGTGTATTATTATTAGGTTCTATATTAAGTGATTGTGATGGCATTTCAAATGTGAATTGTATACGGTGGTGGTCTGACCATGGCACCTGAGTTATTTTAGGTGGTGTATTTGTTACTGTGGTGTTTGAATATTCTTTGGGAAGAAATACTACGTCTAAGATATTTCCCTTGTCATGTGTAGGTGTTTGGATTATTTGACGGTAACCCATCTGATCCATGGCCTCATTAAATGTATTAGTTTGTGTTGTATTGAGTGAAGCAAGGTTTATATCGCCTAATATCATGTGATATTTTTTTAATGCGGTTTCGCATATTGTTTCGAGGGCTGATGCTAATGCTTCATGTTTTCCAGAAGGTGGTCTGTAAATGAGGGAAATAGCAAAGGTTTTATTTTCCACCTTAAGGATGTCTATACCTTCAAGAGACTTCTGGGCAGAGCAGGATAGGTTTAGATTTTTTCTTGCTATTATTAGCACCCCACCACCTTTTCCTTTGTTACGAGGGCAATTAAATATATTATATTCAGTTACATTTAGCGTATTAAGGGGGATTGTGTCAGCCTCTGAGAGCCATGTTTCTGTGATGTATAATAGATCAGGTTTTTCCTCAGTTATAAGGTCCTGTATAATGGGCAACTTGTTTTTAATAGACCTAGTATTTATTAGTATGCATGTTTGAGGGATTAGTATGCTAGACTTGGTGTGAGTATCATTAAGGGTAGGTTTGATTGTAATTAGTCTTGAGTGTGGTTTCGTTACCTTTGATTTATATTGGTGTATATTATGTATGGATTGATATGGGAACCATTGTGTGTATTGTGGTAGTTGGTATATGTATATGTGGCTTGGTGAATAGATGGGATACGTGTATAGGTATGCTTGTGATGTTTTTGTGTGCAGGATGATACTTACCATGGTGATAAGAAGCAGATTTAGGAGTTCCATCTTTATCCTTTTTGTTAGTAAATATCTTACTTGTAGGTTGAGAAAAGGTGTGTATAAAGGGTGTTATTCGTATGATCTAGTTAATATGGTATTTAGGTCTAGAATAATCTCAAGTGTCTAAGATTGTAATTATTTAAATCAGCAGTAGAGTAGTGCTAGATCCCTTTTAACTGGGTATGCTACAGATTAGAGGTTATTGGTAAGTTACCGGTGGAGTCAATAGCAACGGTGCAATGGAGACTGGCATTACTAGGGCTACTGTCAACAGTATCAATATATGGGATTAATATAGCTACTGGCAAAATTATCAGAGATGAGATATTGATAGGTCTACTGGTAATAGTATCAAGGCTACTGGCAACAGTATCAAGAAATAGCATTGGGAGGACTACTGGCAACAGGAGACCGCTATGGTTTTCGAAGGAAGTAGCTAAAAAAGTGAAGAAAAAGAGGGAGGCCTTCATGAAATACAAGAGATCACAGAGAGAGGAAGACAGGCATCTGTATTTGGAAAAACTTAGAGAAGCTAGCAAAGTAGTCAAGAAGGCAAAGATTCAAAAGGAGGAGGAAATAGCCAATGCAATAAAATGGGGGGATAAGACATTTTTCAGATATATTAGTGAGAAGAGGAAGGGCAAAAGTGGTATTGTCAGACTCAAGGGTGCAGGGGGGGAATATGTAGAAGCTGATAAGGATAAAGCGGAATTGCTTAACAAATATTTTTGTTCTGTGTTCACAGATGAAGAACCAGGAGCAGGACCTCAGAAAACACCCACAAATAAGAACAGATAAGACATCTTGAACAATTTTCAGAAGACTGTGTTCGTGAGAAACTAGCTCAACTTAAAGTAGACAAAGCGATGGGACCGGATGGGATACACCCTAGAATACTGAGGGAACTTGGGGACATTCTAGCAGCTCCACTGACTGACCTTTTCAATGCCTCGTTGGAGTCGGGAGTGGTGCCAAAGGACTGGAGAGAGGCTCATGTGGTGCCTTTACACAAAAGCGGTAGTAAGGATGTGGTTGAAAACTACAGGCCGGTTAGTTTAACTTCAGTGGTGAGTAAATTAATGGAAACGCTGTTGAAAGAGAAAATAGTGATGTTTCTGGAGTCCAGCGGATTACAGGATCCGAGGCAGCATGGATTCACCAGAGGCAGGTCTTGTCAGACAAATCTGATTGATTTCTTTGACTGGGTGACCAGGGATTTGGACCGCAGGAGAGCTCTAGATGTGGTGTATTTAGATTTCAGTAAAGCCTTTGACACTGTTCCTCATAGGCGACTTATAAACAAACTGAGCACCCTAGGGATGGACCCTAAAGTTACTGCTTGGGTTAGAAATTTGTTGGGTGGGAGGCGACAAAGAGTACAAGTAAATGGAGCTCACTCTGAGGAGAAGGATGTTACCAGTGGTGTGCCCCAGGGATCTGTCCTTGGTCCGATTCTTTTTAACATCTTTGTTAGTGATATAGCGGAAGGGCTGTCGGGTAAGGTTTGCCTCTTTGCGGATGATACCAAAATCTGCAATAGAGTAGACACCCAGGAAGGTGTAGATAACATGAGGAGGGATCTAGCTAAGCTTGAAGAATGGTCTAGAATTTGGCAACTGGGATTTAATGTTAAAAAATGTAAGGTCATGCATTTGGGCTGCAGCAATCCAAGGGAGCAATACAGCATAGGAGGTGAAGTACTTTTGTCCACTAAAGAAGAGCGGGACCTAGGCGTAGTTGTGCCCGATGATCTTAAAGTAGCTAAACAGGTAGAAAAGGCGACGGCAAAAGCTAGAAGGATGCTTGGGTGCATACGGAGAGGAATGGCTAGCAGAAAAAAGGAGGTGATAATGCCTCTGTATAAGTCTTTGGTGCGACCTCATTTGGAGTATGGTGTGCAATTCTGGAGACCGCACCTTCAAAAGGATGTGAACAGGATGGAGTCGGTGCAGAGGGTCGCTACTAAGATGATTAGTGGTCTTCATTATAAAGCATATGAGGACAGACTTAAGGATCTTAATATGTACACCTTAGAGGAAAGGCGGGATAGAGGTGATATGATTGAGATGTTTAAATACCTCCATGGCATAAATGTTCAGGGAGAGAGCCTCTTTCAATTGAAAGCAAGTTCTGCGACGAGGGGACATGGGATGAGGGTGAAGGGAGATAGATTCAGGAGTGATATGCGGAAATATTTCTTTATGGAAAGAGTAGTGGATCCGTGGAATAGTCTCCCAGTGGAGGTGGTAGAGATGAGGACAGTAACTGAATTCAAAAAAGCATGGGACCAACACAGAGGATCTCTAAAGGTAAAAAGTGGACTGTTGTAGTTGTTGTTATGGAAGGACAGACTATATGGGCCTTGTGGTCTTTTTCTGTCATCATGTTTCTATGTTTCTATGTTTCTAAGTATCAAGAAATAGCATTGGGAGGACTACTGGCAACAGTATCAGGGCTACTGGCAACAGTATCAAGAAACAGCATTGGGTGGACTACTGGCAACAGTATCAGAGCTACTGGCAACAGTATCAAGAAATAGCATTGTAAGGACAGATAGGCAGTGATAAATTGCTGGCAACAGTTACAGTTACTGGCACTATTAAGGCTATTGTCAACAATATATATATAAGTAGCAAACTGATGTTTTGGCTATACTTGAGAGGATATGATTGCAAATATACAGCAGGGAAATATAATAATTATATTGTAATTGATTGTAATTAGTCTTGAGCGTGGTTTCGTTACCTTTGATTTATATTGGTGTATATTATGTATGGATTGATATGGGAACCATTGTGTGTATTGTGGTAGTAATACCTTTTAATACCTTATCTCTTCTCTATATATTGCCCCTCTATGCACACTATTTATATTATGTTCCTTTTTTCACAACGCTATGTTTTGTAACCTTACATGTTAATCTAGTAACTACATAGATAACTAAGTACTATGCCTTTGGGTATTCTTTTATTTCCAATATTTTATTGTGAGCCTTCATTATGCAAGTACAATTTCCATCTGGTTTATGCTTTTCCGTGCAGAACCATTAGCCTCGTTTTAGTATGATTTAAATATTGTCTGTGTGATTTAAATACCCCCTTTGATTCTGCGCGGCTTTTTCCCGCGCACAACAACGATACTGGTAAGGTTACAGTTTTTCTTTCTGGCTCCTTTTCTTCTGCTGTGCAGTTTTTCTGTGGAATTTCTATAAGATAAGGCAGTCTCTGTGTACCCCTCTGTTTACACGCCTAATATAATGACTCTATCTTATTTTATTTATTTATCCTTCCATGTTCAACGGTTCGTTTTTAGTTTTTATACCGCTCACTTTTCCTTTCCATTGATACACATACTTTTTGCTCTCTTTGTTCATTTACCTTTTCTAGCTAAGACACTCTCAATCGCATGTATGTGTGCATTATGTTAATTCAACATTGCCACGGTTAAGTTTCGGAGTCTGCTTAGTCAGTCCCTTGTGTTTATATATAAGTCCCTTGCCTTTCTTGTGGCCTGTTTGTCTTGTTCACTGGTGTTCCTTACATATCGTTCTCTTTCTTTCTAGGGTTCAAGTTTTCCCGCCTTTTTGCGTTTGGTTTACATTACATCTGTATTCTGCTTTCACAACCTGTTTGTTTCTTAACACCCTTTTTGGTGGTCTGTTTATTAGTGTCTATATGCCGACTCATCAGTGCATAATTGCAGTCTTTGTATCTTTCCGTTTTTCTGGGTTTTAACTTGTTTTTAGTTTTTTCCCCCCTTTTTTGCTCTTGCATGGATTATACAATATGCTGTATGTATTTTTTAGGTATCATTTGGATTTTTGTATTATGAAGCTATATATATATATTTTTAATCTCATTTTTTTATGCTTATTTTTTGGCTTCAGCTGCTATTTTCTTATTACATTTTTACACACATAACTTTTAGGTTTGCCCCTCGCCATTATTTTTACCTATAATTATTCTTTGGAATGGGTGTCATCAATTGAAATATCAGCTGTCATATTCTTATGCATTTTTCTTCAATGTGTAATACATCATATATATATTTTGAGCATTAAGATTTTTGATGGCCATCTTAACATTCTTTTCCCTTATCTTACTTAGATTGAGGAGGTTCCTCCCCTTTTTTAAGTTGTTGCTTCATCTTTGTGGTAATGTATCCCCTTCTATTTGATATTTTACTCCCTTTGATAAATAAGGATGTTTTTAATCTTCTTGTTTTATTTTGGTTTTGTTTTTGTCTTGTGCGCATTTAAGTTAAGCATGTCTATTCACATTAGTATATATGTATTTATATAGCATTTTTTTAAATTATGTTATAAGTCATAATTTATGCTCAAGCATTTGTACACGTTTTAATATGTATGTTTTAACACGTATGTTTTAATATGTATGGTTTATAATATTTTGTTTTTAGACCCCTGAAGAAGGCCTCCGGCCGAAACCTTTGAGTTGGGTCCTTCAATAAACTTTGTCTGCATATCTATACCTACGTGTAGGCCTGGTCCCTGGGTTCTGCTTTTGGTTTGACCAAACCTTTTTTAAACCCAGCTACACTAACAGCCTTTACTACATCCTCCGGTAACAAATTCCAGAGTTTGATTACATGTTGAGTGAAAAAATATTTTCTCTTATTTGTCTTAAATAGTTTGCCCTTCATTGCATGTCCCCTAGTCTTTCTATATTCTGATAATGTAAACAATCGATCTACGTTTAAATTGTTAAATTGGAAGACTGGGCATCCAAATGGCAGATGAAATTTAATGTGGACAAGTGCAAAGTTATGCACCTAGGAAAGAAAAACCCAAACTATGGTAACACGATGCAAGGTTCCACATTACGAACCAACACCCAGGAAAAAGATTTAGGTGTCATCGTGGATAAAATGTTAAAACCCTCCACCCAGTGTGCAGCGGCGGCCAAGAGAGCAAATAGAATGCTAGGTATCATAAGGAAAGGAATGGCGAATAAAACAAAAGATATTATAATGCCTCTGTATCATTCCATGGTGCGACCGCACCTTGACTATTGTGTGCAATACTGGTCACTGTATCTTAAAAAGGAGAAAGTGTTATTAGAAAAGGAACAGAGTAAACCAACAAAATGGTAAAGGGGGTGGAAGGATACACCTATCAAGAGAGGCAAAAAAGGTTAGGATTCTTCAACCTGGAAAAGAGACGGTTGAGGGGAGAGATGATAGAGGTCTATAAATTAATGAATGGAGTGGAACGGGTAAATGTAGATCGATTGTTTACACCATCTAAATATAGAAAGACTAGAGGGCATGCAATGAAGTTACAGGCTAACCTATTTAAGACTAATAAGAGAAAATATTTTTTCACTCAACGTGTAATCAAGCTCTGGAATTTGCTATCGGAGGATGTAGTAAAAGCTGTTGGTGTAGCCAGGTTTAAAAAAGGTCTGGACAAGTTCCTGGAGGAAAGGTCCATAAACCATTATTAAAGGGGACCCAGAATATCCACTGCTTGCCCCAATACAAGCATTGCGTGTCTTTTGGGGAAACTGCTAGATACTTGTGACCTAGATTGGCCACTGATGGAAACAGGATACTGGGCTTGATGGACCTTGGTCTGACTCAGTATGGCATATCTTATGTTCTTACCGATGCGGGAGTGGGAAGAAAGCCTTCTTGACCTGTTTCTTCCGTGCGGGGTCCGTAGTCTTTCTGGAGAGTCTGGTAAGGGTCATCCGCTCCTTCTGCAGTTCTTCAGCCTTTTCCTCCATGGGTTTGCAGAAGAGGTTCTCACCCTGACAGGGGACATTGGCAATCTTGTCCTGGACCCACTGCTCCAGGTCAGAGGACTGCAACTAGGCCATCTGCCGTGCAGTGATATCCACCCTACCAGCAGATTCTAAGGAGTCATGGGCACCTCAGACCATAAATTTCTAGCAAGCCTTGTCATGAGCTACAAGAGCTCGAAAGGATCGCAGTGATCCTTAGGACTGAGGGAAGCAAGGTCCTCCATGTCTAGAATGACATCCTTGAGGAACATGATCATGTAAGTCAGGTAGGCCACCCGGGCTATCAGCATGGAACCCTGGAAGCAGTTTCTGGCAAAGGAGGCTAGGGTTCTTAACTCCTGCATGGGCAGCACCGAGGAGTGTGTTTTAGCATTCTTTACCCACTTCAAGGCAGACTTGACCACAAGAGAATTATGGGGCAGCTGAGGCTTCTTGAATCTTAGGGCCTTCTGGACATGGTACAGGGAATCCAGCTGGCAGCTGACGACCTGCAGCATAAGTGGCACCTCCCACAGTCGCAGCAGCATCCTCTGTAGGAAATGGTGGACAGGGACCGCCACTGCCTCATGGGAGGAGTTCCAGTTCCTTGACTCTCTGTTCCTCCTCCGCTTCCAGAGAAAAAGCAATGGCCTTGGACAGGTTCTGAACAAAATTCTGGAAGAACATATCTTTTAGGGGTGACTTGTGCCAATCCGGAAGTGATGACGGGTCAGACGGGAGGTCTGGAACCGAAAGGTCCGACACTGTCGTTTCTGCCTTAGATTCTCATTCCAATTCAGACTCTGAGAGGAAGTCAAAGCAATGCTGAGTTTCCTCTGAATGTAAACTGTATTGCTCAGGAGACGGTGGATGTCGATGGTCCCCCTTGCATCCAGTATGTTGATGGCGATGCCCCTGGGCCTCAGACTCCGACACACTGGAAAGAGAGATGGCTGTGATCATGGGAGTCGATACAGATCTCGCACCTGATGTTCCAGCGGTGATGGGCAGGGCAAGGGTCTCCAGGATTGGCTGGAATGTGTGGTGATGACGCATTTCACAGAGCTTCCGCCACCATCATGTGAGCTTCCAGTGCTCGTAGGCATTCCTCCAGAACCACCACCGATGAGGACGTCGATGCTGCAGCCGCAGACTTCACCAGTGACCCTTTGGATGGGGATTCCATGATGACTGGATCATTTGGAGACATCCGGCTGCCCTTCTGGGCACTGGGAACGGACTCTGCCTTCCAGGTTGGGTCCTCCTACCGGGAAACCTTGGCTAGCCGCTCCCGGTCCTCGTTGTCCATCTCACACCGAGAAGAGCTGCATTAGTGCTGCATGTGGATTTTCTCCTTGTACTCTCCCTTACCACACTAACGGGGTCTCTACAAATGGTTTCCTCTCTCCACCTGAACTCATCTGCTCTTTACCCTTGGCCTTTCCCCAGTCATGAATGAGGGAGTCGGGGCAGAGGACACTGAATCAGATGAGACAAAGAGGGACTCCTTCTGCTTTTCCCCACCCTTCAGCCCTCGAGGTGTCATCTGCAGGCAGAGCTCACAGGACACCAGCTAGTGGTCAGTTCTAAGGCATTGCAAGCAAACACCAATTGTGGCGGTCCTTTGCAAAGATTGTCTTGCCTCATTTGGTGCATTTCTTAAAGCCACTAGCCAACTTAGACATGCCAAAAAATACCACCTCTGCAAAATCAAACTGAAAAATGACCGTGGGCGTAAGGAAAAAACCCCAAAGGGTAAAAAGACGCAAAAAGACACAAAAAATACAGAGAAAAACACCCAAAGAGTAAGAAAAAATGCTAACCGATGATAAGTGGGTGAAAAAACAAGCAAAAGCTCAGCCACAAGGGCAAGAAATTCAAACTTTTTTCCGGATTGCAGGAACATATCCTAGGGGCTCCGTGAAAAAATGAAAACTGGAGAATATGGCACTGCAACAGGAGGGGAAGGCAGGTGCATGCATGGTGCACCTCCTAGAAGCTTCCAAGATTTGGAAGATGGGGAGCATTCCGCGCAGGGCTTCATTGGTGACATCATCAATATGTGAGGACATGTATCTTGCTTGTTCACGGAGAAAATTAAATACTTTTTTGTCAGACTGTTTTAATGGGGGAAATTTATCCCTCAAGTAACAAACTTTTCTTTTAATCATTTATTTTTTAATTAGTAACCACTTTTAGTGAAAAACTACGTTTACAACACTTAGCTTATACATGGATGGAGCATGAACACAGCCTTCCAAGGAGCTTCACAGAAAAGCCGATAACCTAATCCATGACAGCACTGCGTTTCAAACCCATAAAAAATTTTCAGTCAGGGTTCTGTGTCAGGGACAGCCATATGATATAGCTACAGCTCATATACTATTATCAGTCTCACAAAGCATTATCAAAAGTGCTCTTCTTATAAGAGCAACATAGCATCTGTCATCAGAGACAGCTGATCCAAACTACTAAACCTAGCAACCGACAATCAACAACAATTGAAATGTTGTGATCATGGTGGGTAGGTAATTAGAGTATGCTATACCAGTCTAATTCCAGATTTAAACCATGCAGAGTGACAGACTGTAATATATAAATCCATCATTGTTCAAGCTTTTGAAGGCCGGCTACTTGATCACCACTATGTGACTTTAAGAGAACATGATCTATAATTCTTCAGCAAAGCTTTTCAAAACTGTATGCATACTGAATACAATGAGAAATAAAAGGAGCTGTCATAGTCAAAGTACGCATCCGGGATGCATGCTCCCCCAAGCGTTTTTTTATAGGTCTTATAGTACGATCAATATATTTCAACCCACAAAGGCATATGAGCACATAAACTACAAAGTCTGAACTGTAGGTAGTATACCACCGGGCGCAATGTTTTGTTTGATGTCATATCCACCTATTGAGGACCCATGATGGATTGATCACAAAATAGACAAATACCACATGTAAAGTGTCCCAAGACAATTCGTACTAATTGTTCATCAACATTAGATGTGTGGACCACAGCATCCCGAATGTTCCATCCTCTACTATATGCAGTCCTAAGATCTTTTTGAAAACAAGGGTATAGCTGATCTATATGCCAATGCTTTTTCAATAACAAGTCACTTTAGCGGTACATACCATAAATGGGAGAACTGGGAGAACTCCAACAAATTGATCTTCCATTTGCTGAGAGGAAGCCATCAAATTAGATGCAGAAGTTGAGGTAGGTGTCAACCATTCCCAATGTGTGTATAAAACGCGTGTATACGCTTTAGAAATGACCTGATCAGGGTAGCACCAGGCAGCTAGACGATCACTGAACTCCCTAGCATGAGATTTAAAATCATCCAACGATGTACACAATCTTCATATTCACAAGAATTGGCCATAAGGTAGACCTCTCTTAAGCGCACCTGGATGATGGCTTTGGTACCACAAAAGATTGTTTTTCTGAACCGGTTTGCAATAACGAGTGGTGGCCAGCCTACCATCCATCTTAGATATCGTAATATCCAGAAACTCCACTGAGTGTGGATTAATTTTAGCAGTAAAAGCTATGTTTGGTTTACAATGGTTCAACATCTCCAAAAATAAATCCAACTGATCCCTGGGGTCGTTCCAAATGAAAAAAAATATCATCCAAAGCCTCTTCCATAATAAGACATGGTGGTACTATGGAGATGGATAAACAAAGGTTTCTTCAAAATGAGCCATATATAGGGCTGCTACTGAAGGGGCTACTGTAGTGCCAGGGGTGTTCCAAGCCATAAGTGCGTCCTGTGTGACTTGCACATCTGGTGTGCCCCTCTTCCCTCAATCACTGGTTTGTCATTTGCCCCATGCATCTCTCCATCTTACCATCAAATCCAGCTGGCTCTTCCCCTTGCTGCCTGCCCTTGCCAAGCTGCAGCCACTTTTAGTGTTGCCTTGGTGGCAGCAGCCATGGTGATGAAAGCTGTGACATCAAATTGAAAAAAAAGCACGTCTTTCCAACTCCACGCTTGCATGCAAGTCTGATCCCTCCCTCCTCTGATGTATGCATGCATCGGAGGAGGGAGGGACCAGACTAGCTATTCAAATGCGGGTCTTTGCAACTCTGCACTTGAATTGCTGGTCTGGTCCCTCCCTCCTCTGGCATGAGCATATGTCAGAGAAGGGAGAGATCAGGCCAACATGCAAGCACGGTATCGGAAAGACCCGTGGGGTATTTTTTTGAACTGGATGTCTCTGCTGCCACCACCAAGGCAAAACTAAAAGCGGCAGTGCCTGGGCAAGAGCAGGCAGTGTGGTGGGGAGCAGAGGCCAGCAGCCTGAAATGCATCCCTAATTCTTTGCACCCTGTGCGGCTGCACTGCTCGCACAGGGATAGGTACGGTGCTGCGAAGTGTCATAGCAATGCCAAACTTTGAAGAAAAAAAGCTTGATTATACATAAAATCATTTTTCTTCGAAACCAGCTCCAACAGTTGTAGTAAAAACTGCTTCGCTAAACAATGAGGAAGCATTAGTGAAATCTGAGCAATAACGCTCAAGGCTTCATCCTGATCAATGTTTGTGTATAAAGCCGCGGCATCCATGGTTACCAACATGGTTCCAGGTGTAAAATTATGTACAGTATTCAGTACTGACATAAAATGAGCGGTATCTCTAATGAAAGATTAGACTTTGCCAGCTGCCTTCTGTAAATAAGAGATCACAGAACTTGGAAAGTGGTTCCAACACTGAGTCGCAGCAAGAGACAATCAGGCGGCCTGGAGGTCTTGGAGTGATATATGGATCTTCGATATCAAATAAATAATAGGAATTTTGGGATGTAACTTGCATAAATAAGAGCACTCTTTGCGAGTAATCCAGCCAGTCTGAAAAGCATCAAAAACCAGCTCATTGATAAATTGCTGCAAATCGGGGGTAGGATCTTGCAACACTTATTGGTATTATTGACCATTATTCAATTGTGTAAACATTTCCTGATGGTAATGTGTATGTTATTGGACCACTATTGTCCCTCCTTTGTCTGCGTTTCTTATCAAAAATTGGAAGACTCAGCTAATTGCCACAGGGCCAAACACTCCTGCTTAGAAACGTTAGAAAAACTTTTAGGACATGACTGTTCCAACCGAGTAAGGTCAGACAAAGCCAAATTTTAAAAAGTAAGGATGGCCGGGAAAGGGGAGCCAGATAGCATCCATTTAAATGGTTTCTTTATAACCTAATTATCCTGTTAAATCTCATGAGAGGTGCAAAAATGCACCACATGGAGCTTCCTAAAAAATAAAAAAAGAAATAGCTTTATTTTAAATGGGTCATAAAAATTATTTAGAACAAAAGACTGCATTATCAGCTTTGGCGTGAAGCTCCTTAGAAGGCTCAGGACATGATTTTTTTTTTTTTTTTAATATAAAGTTTTTATTGGCACATCTCGTGAAATACATCACCTTTGACAATATACATCACATAACATTAAATCCTCAAACAGACATAGGATATCAAACTTTCACCACCGTTATGCATTCCAAAGTCCTCACTCCTGTGGAAAGATACCTTCCCATATCATTTATCTCGTTTAAACTGTTCAACAATTACAACTTATACATTTCTGCCTACTTCTCTCCATACGCTACTAATCCACTTCAACTGAGTTGCCATACAGGCCCCTCAATTAGGCCATTGTCAAATGGCATATCACATTACTGCAAAAATCACTCCCCACGCCATTTTGCCTATTCAATAGCTCTTTGTGCAATGTGGAATGTTTTCGGCAACACCACACACTCTATCTTTCTAACAATTGTGCCTCTCAACCTTCACATACACACTGCAGTACAACAGCCATTCGCTCGCACTATCCCTCCTACCCTTTAACCTTCTAATCCTCCTACCCACCTCCATTTCCCATCCACTCAACCCCCTATGCATAGCAAAAGAACAACACTCCCTTCCTACACCCCCACCTCTGGCCCCCCTACCCCTCTCCCTACCCCAAACCCAGCCACCAGTTCAGGGATCCAAGATTGTGCCGTCCTCCTCCTCCCCTCTAGCACCCGTCCCATGGGCGCAGTTCCCCCAATACCCCACTTTAAGATAACTTACTATAAATCCCCCTCCCTCCCACTCCCCCCCCCCGCACCCTACTATCCCCACATTATTAAGCTTCTAGACGCACCTTATCCTACTCTCACCTCACTCCCTTGACTCCACCCCTGCCTTCCCCGACCCCTCCTTCCACTCACCTCTACGCAACCATGCCTACACCCCCCTCCACTGCTTCTCCACTCTCTCCCCAAAGCCTTTTCGTTTCCCTGTAAGCAAATGCATTTGATACAGCTCCGACAGTCGCCTGGCATAACTGCCTATAGGTGGCAACGAACAACTCTTCCAGTGCTGTGCAATCTCACATCTCGCTGCCAAAATACATTGCCACACTATACTCCATGCTCCTTCCTTCCCCCCCCTCCCCCCGTCCCCCCTCCTAAGCAGCAAACATAGTTCTGGCGTCAATACCAACCCTTTCCCTGCAATGCTCCTAATACACTTCCCAATGTCCTCCCAGTATTTTCTCACCACCGGGCATGTCAACCACATATGTAGCCAGGTACCTTTCGCTCCACACATCCTCCAACAGTCATCCGATTGACAGACTCCCGCCTTAAACAGGCATTCTGGTGTCAAGTACCATCTAGTCAGCACTTTCCACCCATTCTCTCTAAGAGAAGTGGCTATTGAAGATTTTGCAGTTTCTAGAGCTATCCTCTCCCACTCTTCCAACTCCCAATTCACCCCTAGTTCCTTCTCCCAAGCCAGCATGTAACCCCCATTCCTCCCTCCTCCTTGGGGGTATGCAACATCCGTGCCGCCACCCGAGGGCACCTATATCCCCATATAAACCCCTCAACTTGCCTTTGCACCCTTTTTAACACCTTGGCCGGTATCTCAATAGGCAATACTTGAAAATAAAAAAGGAACTGGGGGAGCAGCAACATTTTAATCACCGCCATCCTCCCCATCCAGGAGGTGTATCCCCTTTTCCAGCCCTCCAACTGCATTTCTACGCACCCAAACAGCTTCTTATAGTTTAAATCATACAGCTCCTTCAACTCCCTGCCCAAGTGGACTCCCAAGTACCGTATGGAACGCCTCACCCATCTGAATGGATATTTGTTTTGCAGACTCCTTTGCAGCTTTTCCCCCCCTGTCAAATCTAAAATTTCAGACTTGCTCCAATTTATACGGAAACCTGCCAAAGCCCCATACCCCTCCACCTCTCTCATAAGGGCAGGCAATGTCACCAAAGGCTGAGTCATCATAACCATAATATCATCCGCAAACACTGCCAACTTATATTCCGTCTGCCCCACCCTTACCCCCTTAATACCCGTATCTCTCCTGATCTTCCCTGCCAGCGGTTCTAAAGACAATGCAAACAGCAGCGGTGAGAGCGGGCAATCCTGTCTAGTTCCCTGCCCCAGGGGAAAAAATTGTGAATACCCCCCATTCACTCTGACACACGCTTTAGGTTCCGCATATAACGCCCTTACCCAGTCCACAAAGCCCTTACCAAAGCCCATATGCTCCATCACCGCAAACAGAAATTTCCACGATACCTAGTCAACCGCTTTTTCCGCGTCCAAGGAAAGCAACATTGTCTGATCAGGCTTCTGTTTCGCTGTCCAAACTACATTCAAAATTTTCCTTATATTGTCAGACACCTGCCTCCCAGGTATAAACCCCGCCTGATCCCCATGTACTAGCTTGCCCACTAATTTATTCAATCTGCCCGCTAACACTTTTGCCAGCAACTTCGCATCTACATTTATCAGTGAAATCGGCCTGTATGACACACACTCCAATGGATCTCTTCCCTCCTTTGGGATCAGCGCAACTCCAGCCCACCCCATAGTCCCCCCAGCCGTTCCCCTTCCCGTGGTAGATTAAACACCCCTGTCAATGGCTGCAACAGCACTCCTTTAAACTTTTTATAGAAGCAGCCCGTTAGTCCATCAAGTCCCGGGGCCTTCCCTTGCTTCAGCTCCTTAATCGCCTGTTCCACCTCCCCCACCTGTATTTCTTTATCCAATGCCCCACGTTCCCCTTCCCCCTTCCCCCAATTGCACAAGGCCCGCTGCCTCCAAATAATCCCTCATTTCCTCCTCCGCCCTGTCTGGCTTTGCTGCATAGAGTCTTTGATAATACCCCACAAACTCATCCCTTATTTTCTGCTCATCCCTCTCTACCACTCCCTTGCATCTAAGCTGCAGTATCTGTTGCCTATTCCTCTTTTTCTGTAAACGTCGTGCGAGATACTTTCCTGCCCTATTGCCTCCCTCAAAAAATTCCTGCCTTACCAACTGCATCTGATACTGGATCTTTTCAAACTCCAGTGCATTTAAATTAGCCTGCATTTCAAGCACCTCCCCCCTATATCTCCCAGCCCCATCCCGTGCATCTGCCTCCTCCAACCCTACCAACTTCAGCCGCAAGTGTACCTCCTTTTCCTCCCTTTCCCTCTTTACTCTCGCCCCCCATTTTACCAAGATACCTCGTACCACCGCCTTAAAGGCGTCCCACACCACCCCCCTTACCTCTCCATTAGCATTTCTTTTAAAATATTCTGATATCATCTCCTCCAATTCCTTCACCACCCTCTGATCTCCCAATAGGGCCTCATTCAGTCTCCAATACTGCACCCCTTTATTTTCTCTCCTACAGCTCATGTGCACACTCACCGGCGCGTGATCTGACCAAGTAATTTATTTATTTATTTATTTATTTAACATCTTTTATATACCGCGCTATTTGTTTTCAGTGCGGTTTACAAGTAACAGAACTGCACAATCAGAAAACACTGGTGTGCTTACATTATAACAGGTAACTTAAACTTGGAAAAGGGGTAATAAAACTATAACTATGTACACACAGTGAAACTATATACAAAAAACAGTGTAAAAACTGAGCTATGTATAAACATATTGGGTTCTTTAGTATTCACAGGCAGACTATGGTCGGAATAAGATAAGATAGGGCATAAAAGAACTTGAGGCAGAAATTACTTGTGAGGGAATTGGGGAGAAGAGTGAGAGTTTGTCGGTTTAGGAGGGCTGATGATCCGATGAGGATTGGAAGCCTGTGCAAAATGGATCAGGAAGATGTGGTGCTTGATTGCCTTACGAAATTGAGAGAGGTCTTTAATCGCTCTTATTTCAGGTGTGAGGTCATTCCAGCATTTAGGTGCATAGAAGGCGAAGGTCCTTTTCTTGGTTGATTGGGTACATTTGATGGACTCCTTGGGGATAATCAGGGTGTTGTCCGTTGTTATCCTAATCGCCTCCATTCCCCCCCCCCCCCCCGAACCCTGCCCGCAATCTCTTTCCCTACCCATATGGTATCGAACCTTGAATAAGTGCCGTGAACCGCTGAGAAGAACGAATATTGACACCTCCCCGGATTCATCAGTCTCCACGCATCAATCAAATCATGGTCCTGAACAAACTTCTTATATCTCTTCCTGTCTGCTCTTCTGCCATCCCCGTTCCCCGTAGTATCTCTCCCAATCTCCCAGGGCATATTAAAATCTCCTCCGCATATCCTCGCTCCCTCCCCCAGCATGCTCACCTTTACATCCACCTCCTCCCAGAACTCTTTTTGCGTCCCCGTGGGTGCATATACATTGATCACACACAACCATTCCTCCCCCACTCTCAGCCGCACCATCCCCGTACCTTCCCAAACCTTCCCCCCCTCCCCTCCCTCTCCTACTGCAAACCCTCCTTCCCCCTCTCCCCCTCTATGCCCCCAACCCTTCCCCCCCGTCCACCCGAAGTCCTACCCCTACAACCTCACCCCCTAAAAGAGATTTGACTTCCATTGCTGTGACTTAATCAGGCCGCCTGTCTCTTAACTCCCCCTCCCTGCCCCCCCACTCCCCTTCACCCCCTTGCTCCCTCTACTCCTACCGTCCTCCCCACTCCTCTCCTCTATCCCCCCCCCGGCATACCCCCTAACCACCTCCCCCAACCCCACCTTCTTAACCCTCTTCTATCCCCCTCCAACTCCCGCTTCCCCCTACCCTGCCCCCCCCAGAACTTCCCCATCCTATGCAAAAAAATTTGTGTATACATTTATATAAGAAAAAATGTCCTTATTTTCAGCCAGCTCCCTTCTCCACCTCTTGCGCTACTCCAGTGCTCTCTCTATCCAACCTTGCTAGCTGTCGTCCCGTCGCAGGTATTCTCTGCCATCTTAGGCCGTCCCTCGTTGCACTGGTCGCTCCTCCCGTTGCATCTATTCCTGGTTTCCTGCACTCTCCCGCCAGCACTCGTTTGCACTTTTCTGGATCTGCCTTTTACAGTCACCAACAATCCAAATGGAAAAAGCCATTTATATCGTAGGTTGTCACTTCTTTAAGATTTCTCCTGTGCTGGAGGGTCCTCATGGACAAGCCCTGAAAAAACTCCAGCCTGTGCCCTTCCCAAATAAATTGTCGCTCTGCACGGGCTGCACTGAGGATCTTTTCTTTAGTCTTGAATGAGCTCAAGCACACCACGACATCTCGTGGCCTGTTGTCTCTAACCGGCCCCAAGCCTCTATGCGCTCTCTCTATTTTGATACTCTCTCCTTCTCGCCCTTCATCCAGCTCCTCTTGATGCAGCAGTGCTCTAAAGATTCTCCCCATTGTTGCTTCACAGTCCTTATACTTCGCCTCCTCAGGGAGGCCCCACACTCTTAAGTTGCTCCTCCTAGAACGGTCTTCCAAATCCTCCATTTTCATCTGTTGTTCAGCTTGCTGTTTGGAGACCTCCGCCCAGCCTCTGTGCAGCTCCTCCAACGCTTCACTTTGCTGCTCTACCTGGCTCTCTACTTCTTCTAATTGGTTGCCTATGTCCACAATATCTTGTCTCACAGCCTGTATTGACTCCTTCAGCTCATTTTTCACCCCACAGAGCTCCGTCTTGATCTCCTCCTTCAGCTCTGTGAACCAGCCTTTCAGCATTGCCCCCATTCCAGGGCTGCAGGCCCGTTCCATCTCCTCGTCCTGCTCAGCGGGTTCTTCTTGCTGCTGCCCACCCTCCTTCTCTCCCTCCTTTCCTCCTCTAGTAGTTGCATAGGAAGATCTGTATTCTGCCAACTTCTTTCGCACTGCCTGGCTCCCCTTTACCTTGTCCATGCTCACTCTCTTCCTCTCCCAGGGCAGCTTGTCGGAGGCTTTTGCTACAGACCACTTGTCTTCCCAAACAGTCGTTCACCTCCTCTTCCAGGCCTCCCCTAAGGGACAGCTCTGTTTCTTTTATTTGTAGAGATCTGCTCTGGGACACTCCCCTCTTAGGTCTGGCAGCTCTTCTAATTGTGCTCCCCCGCCTGCAGCACACTCTTACCGTCCTCTGGGTGATCTTCCTCCTCATCTCTTTGCAGACCTGCACCACGCTCACCGCTCTTCCCGGGCACTGCTGCCAGCTCCACACACCTCAGGTTCCTCGCAACTGCACGTTTGCACGGGCTTCACACTAGCCCTAGACGGGCTCCACCACCACCGCTAGACTTCAGCCCGCCCAGGCTCAGCTGCACTCCTGCACTCACCGGGCTTGGGCTGCACTACCCCCAACTCTGCACCGCCATCCAGCACAGTTACTTACCTGTAACAGGTAATCTCTGGAACAGCAGGAATTAGTCTTCACATATGGGGAGACGTCGCCGACGGAGCCCGCACGGGAATGCTCCCCAGCATCCAATCAGAAAGCCTTTGGGAGCATCCCCCGCGCCTGCGCGGTGGCTTCCCGCCCTTCCTACTGCCTCTCCCCAGTTGAGTTTTATAGCTGAGCCGGAAGGAGAGGAGAGGAAGGAATAGAGAGATAGAGACACAACTCCTAGGGGAGGTGGGCGGGTTGTGAAGACTAATTCCTGCTGTTCCGGAGATCACCTGTTACAGGTAAGTAACTGTGCTATCTCCAGGAACAAGCAGGAATGAGTCTTCACATATGGGGGCTCCCTAGCTGAGGATGCCCGGGGAGATCCCCTCAGTGCAGCCCAGGCCAGGATGGCTTTTTCCCAACCTGGATCCCCGGCATCCCCTGAGGGATGGAGGGTAGGAGTTGAGAGAGAGGAACAGCAAAACCCAAAGGCTACAGGGAGAGTAGCCTTTAGAATGCATGAGAAGTATCATTAAGCACTTAATGAATTAAGGACCTAGTACCATGTAGAGCTTACCTACTGGGTTGTAGGAAGTGGAGCTATGATGCAGGTACTGTAGACGCAGTAGCGAGGTCTTCAAGGGAACTTCACAGCAGCGAGGAGGAAGTTCCAAATCGGGAAGGACAGGAGATCCAGTTGTCAACTGGGCCAGGAGAAGGACGGCAGGTCTTCAAGGAAGCTTTATGCCAAAAGCTGAGCACTCCCTTAGGAGCAGAGTCCATAACTCAGAGGACTAACAGTAGAAGGTAATATCTGATATATCTAGGTAGTCGGGCATGGAGAACGCCCACCCAGGCACTAACGCAGGTATGCCGAGGAACCTACCTCCCTGAGCATAACACTGATAAGGCGGACCTGCCATTGATCCACAGAAACGTCCCCCCGGGGGGGGGGGGCGTCAATATCCGTCCAGGAGGAGGGATCTATTCCAGTGGAGCAGGGGCAGATCGGCGAACTAACAGCACGGTAGCGTGAAGGACAGAGGGTATAGTCCTTGGTAAGCATTGGGGGACTATAGCCGGGTGGATTCGCCTGCCTGAACAGAGAAACCAGACAAGGGGAACAGGGCTGATCCGGCCTTGTCGAGGAATTGTTCCGAACATGCTGCGAGGGACAGCAGACAAACCGGTGCGGTATCAATCAGCAGGGGAACCCTGGCAGAGAAGGGTTCGGGGAACATACCTAAGGGTAAGTCATTTGAGGGTTAGGAAGTCCATGGGCCAGAGCTAACATGGAATAGAGGTGATCTCCCTCTTCCAACGGAAGGAGAATACCTGAACCCCTGGATAAACATTCGAACCATTTGCCCCAGAGTAGAGCTCAATTTTTAGCTTCTGTTGAGAGAAGGTTAATTGCAGGCAGCCGCCTACAGGAGCCTAAAACTGCTTGGTATGAGTATCCTGGCGTGGGCCCGGGAACTTCAAACCACAGTGAGAGGTCCCTTGCTTGGGCGCCCCTGGGGGGTGGGCGGAGGGATGACCTTTCCTCTTCCTAGGGAAGGAAGGTGTAGAGAGGCATTTCCCACCCCCGGGGGAAAGACGGGACCTAGGATGGCTTCTAACGCTGGGAGGGTTAGCGAAGCACTGAGCAACCTGACGTAAGGCTTCACTATTGAAGAGGTGGTCTCCAGCACAGGGAGAATTACCCAAGTTATGTTGTGCCCGTCTGCATAAAGCTGACGCCTGTAACCATGCTGTACGACGTGCTCTAATGGCAATAGCAGAGGATCTGCTGACCGCCAGGAAGGAGTCTAGAGAAGCACGAGAAAGGAACCCAGAGATATTCCTGCAGTGATAAAGAAGCAAGGAATATTCAGAGGCCTTGGTTGCAGACAAAAAGGGAGACAGCCGAGATAATCTCTCGGTGACCTCCCGGAGTGTCAGGCTCATATAAAAAATATATGAAAGAATTCTGGAAGCCAACATGGACGTTTGGAAGGTTTGACGCCCCAGGATATCCAGCGTTTTCGAAGCGCGACCTGGAGGGCGAGAAGAATGCTTCTTCTTGCTTCCCACCTTCCTCAGCGCCGATTCCACCACGATGGAATGATGTGGAAGCTGGTGCTGCTGAAACCCCGGGGAGGGGGGCACCCAATACAGAGCATGCATCGCTGTCGACGGTGCCGGGACCCTCAAAGGCGACCGCCATGCCCCCAGTAGAAGATCCTGCAGGGAAGGATGTAGAGGAAGCATTACAGCCTCCTGTTCCGCAGGACCTGGATTTAGGGAAGGACCCTGGATGGGAATAGCAAGCAGGTCCGCCATGTCAAGAAGAAAATCCTGAAAAGACAGCTCTCCCAGAGGGGCTATGCCGTGAGAGGCGATGGCGGGAGGGGCCGCCAGGGTACCAAAAGGCCTATCGGACTGATGTCCGCTGGGCCGAGGAGGGTACCGACAGTTCCGGATCGGGGCAGTCAACATGGCGTCATCGGTACCTGGAATTGATTCCAAGCTAGGCATCGAAGGGGTCGATGGCACCGATGGGACCGCAGGAATCGGCCTCGGCCCCGACCCCGGGGGCGGCACTGCCCCCGGCGATTGAAGCGGTTCCGCGGCAGCCGGAGGGCAGTGGTTAGTAGTCTCTGCTCTGTGTTGCGGGAAGGGACAGGGGCCGGTCCCAAAGCGTGTCGTAGCCAAGCCTTCGAGGCTGCATACCGATTCTAGGCTGGGCATCGAACCGAGCGAGGAGATCGACTCCCTCCTAGGGGGCTCCGGCGGCGGCGGCCGTGCCGGCGATGCTGAACTCCGGGGAGTGAATCGGAACCACGTCGATCGGCGTCGCGGGCCTCGAGGGCCCCCGAGAACGAAGCTCGGTGAAGAGGGGGTCATCCGACACCGGCGCCGATGTCGGGCGGCAGGCACTGCCAGACGCCGGGCCCCTTCCCGAACCTGTCTTGCCCGGCGGGAAATCCTTCCGGGGCAGACGACCCATCCCCAAGGGTACCCAGGCAACCCGACGACAAGCCCCCGCGGGGAGGGAAGCGCAAAACTCCGGTGCCGACGCCAGGGCACCGGCGCCTCTTGACGCTGGAACTAACTCCCTGGTAGGCCGGGACGACGGGAACCCAGGCTGGATCGAAGCGATCGAAGACACCGGGGTCCCCCTTCGAGCAATGGGCGGGGCCCTCGACGTCCGCGTCGATGCCGGGGGATCACCCATCTGGGATTGATCGACATACACCGGGGAAGGCCGACGGCGGTCCCTGGAGACGAGTGGAGCGCTCGACGCCCCTGCCGGCTCCGGGGTAGCGGCGCCGCCCAAATCCGGTACCACCCCCGCGCAGGGCGGGGATACGGCAAACCAGCGCGGGTCAAAGCGATCGGCCCCGAAGGAAGCGAGGGCACCAGATGCCAATCCCCGGCGAAGAGTGGAATCCTCGACGCCGATGCCGAGGTGCCGCCCGAAGCGGGTACCACCTCCGCGCATGGCATGAATGTGGGACCGCCAGACTGGGTCGAGTCGATCGGCCCCGGAGGTGCCAAGGACAGCCGCTGACGATCCCTGGTGAGGAGCGGAACGCTCGACACCGACGGGTCAGTACCACCCGAAGCGGATACCACCCTTGCGCATGGCCGGGACGTCGGAACGCCATACTGGTTCGAGTCGATCGGCCCCGGAGGCGCCGAGGACCGCAGCCGACAATCCCCGGTGAGGAGCGGAACGCCCGACGCCAACGCCGATGCCGAGGGGTCGGTATCGTCCAAAGCGGATACCACCCCCACGCATGGCAGGGACGTAGGAACGCCAGACTGGGTTGAGGCGATCGGCCTCGGAGGTGCCGAGGACACCAGATGACGATCCCCGGCGAGGAGTGGGACACTCAACGCCGACGCCGATGCCGAGGAATCGGTACCGCCCGAAGCGGGTACCACCTCCACGCATGGCAGGGAGGACGGAACGCCAGACTGGGTCGAGTCGATCGGCCCCGGAGGTGCCGAGGACACCAGCTGACGATCCCTGGCGAAGAGTGGGACACTCGACGCCGGCGCCGATGCCGGGGAATCGGCACCGCTCGAAGCGGATACCACCCTCGAGCATGGCTCGGGAATGTTCTGTGAGGAGCGAACCCCAGGAACAACCCGAAACCCCGTGGATGCTTTGGAGTCCGAAGACTCCCGCCGGGGTATATTGGCCAAGGGGGGCTTGAGGGGTTGGCCGGAGCCGTCGCCATGCCGCGCATGAGACTTGCCCCTCAAGACTTGGCTAGTCTTAACAGACTGTTGTGTGGTTACCTGATCCTGTAGAGAAGAAAAACCCGATGACCGCGCCTTGGGCGGGAAGACGTCATCGAGGGATACCTGGAAAAGGGAAGGTCTTCTCCCGATACTGTAGCCCGGAGGACCTGGGAGGAAAGGGTCAGGACCCCAACAGGAGAGGCACCAGGCGTTGGAGTCTAAGTGGAAAACTAAGTCTCCGCAGTGAGGGCACTTCTGGGGAGAAGAAGGCTCCATGCTGTAAGCCCGGTAGGCCTCAACGATCCGAGGGAAAGAAAGGGTTCCCTCTAGGTGACGAAGAATAAGAAAGGAAAAGAAAAAAAGGGGCACGGAAGGTGCCGTTGTCGGTGGGAAATAAAGGCCGCGACCACAGGAAACAAAAAAGAAAAAGAAATTTCTGCGGTGGCAGGAGGGACGTCCTGCCTGCTCCGTCGAAAACGAAAAACTGGGGAGAGGCAGTAGGAAGGGCGGGAAGCCACTGCGCAGGCGCGGGGGATGCTCCCAAAGGCTTTCTGATTGGATGCTGGGGAGCATTCCCGTGCGGGCTCCGTCGGCGACGTCTCCCCATATGTGAAAATTCATTCCTGCTTGTTCCTGGAGATTCTGCTGTTCTCGCCCGGCCTCGCTCCACACACTGTAGTCCTTTCAGCCAGCCCTGCGTCATTCCTCTCCAACTAAGGCCGCGGCTTCCTGCTCACCTTCTTTATTCTCCTCCACTCGACACCGCCGCACCTTAGCTCCCTCTGAGTCCTCCTCTTCGGGCTCGCTCAGCGCTCCTTCAGCTTCACGCTCTCTCCTGCCGCTTCAGGCTCAATCGCTGACCCTCCGGGAAAAGCGCTGTCCTTTAGCCACCTCCACGCTATTTCCTCACTGTCCGGCCCGCCACGTGCTAAGCACCTCAAGCAGCCTGTCGAGCTTCTGGGCTCCCCGCTGCGATCCGGCCGCGATCAGTGCTCTCCGCTCCTCAGCTCTCACTGTCAGCTCTGCCCCTTACTTCCAGCACCTGATTTCACCCTATAATTTTTTCATTTAGGGGCACTTTTTCACTTCTGACAGGCATAAACGGCGGAGCGCGATCGCTACACCGCCATCTACCCTGATTTCGTCACCGGAAGTCCTCAGGACATGATTATTGGCACCCTTATAAACAATTCAAATCAGTTTGAACAGAAGAACACATTCCCACTGCAGTAAAATTAGACGTACCTGTGATCAAGTCCCACTTAAAGACTCACCTTTTCAACCTGGCTTTTAATTCCTTGCACTCCTGAACCACCTTTCTTTACTTTAGAATTACAGACTTCTCCTCTAGTATGAATGCTTCTATCTCTGTCCTATGATTTATGGAGCTCCTTTCTGTTTTGAATTTAATAATTTTTGTTTTTACTGTACACCGCTCTGCTGCTTTTGTGAAGGGCAGTTAAGAAAGTTTTACTAAACATAAACATAATTGTCAGTACTTACATGACTTGAATCAACCAATGAATGATGGCTCTAATGTTTAAAATGGCCATATTCACTCCCTGTTCCATTTTCACAATGGTGAAGACAAGAGAGCTGCCTGAAACAGTCAGAAGAGCCATTATCATCAAACTTCAAATGAGTACAAGAAGGTCATCTCCAAAAACCTTGGGATTCCTGTGTCAACAGTTTGCAATGTTATTAAGAGATTTGCTGCTCATGGAACTGTCAAGAACCTTCCAGGATGTGGTGGGAAGAGGAAAATTAATCCAAGAAGTCTTTGAAGGTTAGTGGGAAAACACCACATACAACATCCAAAGAGCTTGAGGCTGACTTGGAGCAATCTGGAGTGGTGGTTTCAAACCACACCATATGCCATGCACTAAACAAAGAAGGACTTCATGAACGAAGGCCAAGGAGGACCCCACTGCTCAAAGACAGACAGAAAAAGGCACACCTGATCTTTGCCAAAACCCATCTTGAGAAACCACAATCTTTCTGGGGAAATGTTCTGTGGACAGATGAAACCAAACTTGAGCTCTTTGGCAATGCAGACCAGTGATACATTTACAAGTGAAGAAATGAAGCTTCTAAGGAAAAAAAAAATTCCTACAATTAAATATAGTGGAGATTCCATAATATTGTGGGGTTGTTTTGCTGCCTCAGGAACCGGAGGCCTGGAACATATTAAAGGAATCAAAGTCAGATGACTACCAAGGTACTTTGGAGAGAAATTTGCTACCTAGTGTCAGAAAGCTAGGTCTGGGTCAAAGGTCATGGGTCCTCTGGCAGGATAATGACCCAAAACATACATCCAAAAGTACAAAAGAATGGTTAAAAGGGAACAAATGGACTGTTTTAAATTGGCCAGCAATGAGTCCTGATCTCAATCTAATCAAGAATCTTTGGAAAGAGCTGAAATCTGCCATTGATAAAAGGAATCCTAGATACATTTATGAGCTGGAACAAATCGCAGTTGAAGAGTGGGAGAAACTACCATCAGACAGATGTACAAAACTGATAAATGGCTACACGAAACATTTGGAGGCTGTCATCACTGCCAAGGGTTGTGCAACCAAATAATAGTGAAGCATGCCATTAATCCCATCCAGGTCATATTTTGCTTTTCTCTCAGAAATTACAATGTCTAAGTTGCACAGACATCTTTTTCTTGTTATATACCTATGAACATACTATTCAAATATTATGATGACATACAGCTGGAATATTTCCAATTATTTCTCAAGATATTGTACACAACATACCTAAAATTCAAGCGTGCCAATAATGTTGACCACAATTGTATTATTCAAAACTTTTTAAAATTTTCAGCAGTAGGAAAGACCAGTGATTTAGGTTTGCCATACTGTATGAGAGTTAGTTTAGAAGCTCTGTTTGTGAGTTGCAATGCCATGTGCACTGCTGACTCCTGGTGACCCAGTAGCCCCTGGTTATTCTTAGCAAGATGTGACCAGATGTAGATTGCCAGGTCTTTCTTCTGAGACAATGGAGGGCAAAATGGCTTGCCCAAAGACACAAGGAGTGCCAGTGGGAATTGGATCCTGGCCTCTTGGTCACCAGGCCACTGGTCTAACCACTAGGCTACTCCTTCACTCCCAATTGTGAGTTAGATATTTGAAAATGGACACATAGGGGTATGTTTACTAAACTGCGTTAGTGTGATTCGCGTTAGGAGCCGCGGTAGTGGAAGAAATGCCAAAAAAGGACATGGGCGGTACATCGTTAGTGATAACGCACGTTATAACACGCCGCGCAGCAACAATCGTTACAGGGCATGTTACTGCGCATTAAGCGTAAGAAGGCGCGCAGACACCCAAATACAGAAACAGAGCTGTAGCACAATGGTTACTACACAGACCGATGGTACAAGGGTCATGGGTTCGATTCCCCAGTGTGCCTAATGAATAAGGCTGGCTGAGGCGTCATGTGTAACCCTTTGAAAGCCTACTATAATATTTTAATCCACAATCTGCAGCCGGGTTAATGTTTGCATATGTCAGGAAAATTGTACCCGTCTTATTCAATATGTCCCAATAGTGACGTTCCCTCTGCCATGGTCATGTATTATATACCATTTCATAGGAATATATGGGAAGAAGTTTGGATCCCGAAAGTTTTGGGCTTGGCCTGGAAAGGGTTAAGTATTGGGCTGTGAGGAAGTTTAGTTGTACTGTAATAGTGCTGCCAGCAAACACACCCTCACAGTGGCGTAACCTAAGGTGACACATAAGGCACCCTAGAAGGCACTCCATAGAGCACATTATAAAGTGCGCTGTCTGCCAAGGCACCCTATAATGTCGCCTATAAGACAGCATATAAGGCACCTTATATGACGCTTTATAGGGCGCCGTATAAAGCGCCCTATAGGGCGACGTATAAGGCGCCCTATAGAGCGACGTATAAGGCGCCCTATAGAGCGACGTATAAGGTGCCCTATAGGGAGATGTATGAGGCGCCCTATAGGGCGACGTATAAGGCACCCTATAGGGCGACGTATAAGGCGCCCTATAGGGCGACGTATAAGGCGCCCTATAGGGCGCCTTATGAGCCACCCTAAGGTGACAGTACCCTGAGGGTGGTTCTGCTGGCAGCACTAATATATAATAAAAATAGACAATGCCTAAGACAGCCCTATCGATGAACCCCACTGTGGGTTGTGAACCCATGACCTCTGGCTCCATGGGCAGTGAAGTAACCAGTGGGCTAGAGCTGCTAATAAACACCTGGCTGGCTACAGGAGGACTGCACGGCACCACACCCACATTCTGCTGTGGTTACCAGGGAGATTACATACCACCACCCAACCCACCCTCTGGGGCTCACGGTGGGGGAGAGGATCTCCTGCCCACAGATCCACTTTCTACCCCCCTGCAATGGTGGCAGTAGAGGGGACCATCACCCCAGTCCTGCTAGGGATCAAACACCCTACAGGGCAGGCAATGCAGAGCAGTACACATCCATAACGCAATAGCAGACAGACGGCAGGTCTGGAAATGCTCAGCTGCCCCCCACCATTATCTGACATTCTCCAGCAGCAAGCCTCCAGCCGCTGCACCCTGCACGGTGTTCCAGCAAGACACATACTAGCTGCAGACAGTCCGCCAGCTAGTCCATAGTGCATGGTCCTGGAGGAGATGCATGTACCCAGAACGGGGATATCAGCATACACACCAAGCAGATAAGTCAGTGATTGGGCCCCAAAAGGAAGCCCATAAATATCACATAAGAGAAATACTATATAGCACTATGGGGGAACCTAGCAATGCCATGGTCACTGCTCAGTCAGGGTGAGAGTGACCTCCCAGCAGGACATGCTATGGCCACCCTGTCCGTGCAGGTGGTACCGGGCACTACAATGTCTGGCCATTGCCCTATGCCCTGTGCAGATGTGGCCAGGCCAGGCCACCCTATCCAGGCTATTCCCACGGTACTTTGCTCCTCATTATGCACATTGGCAGACCAATACTGGCAACAGTGCTAGCAGTGTGGGCTGTGGAGGGTGCTGGCAGCCACCACACACTGGCTAGACAGACACACACTCCCCACACCTATGCCAGCATTGTGCAACTATAGAGGTGTTGGGCAGCCCAGGCCACCACACCAGTCCTGGGCACAGTGCAAGTATGGCTATGGTACGCAATACTGTAGGAGTCACCCCCCAGATTGGTAAACACTGTCAGACACAAGACCTGTAGCACACTCCACAGACATCAGAAAGGTTGCTATGATGCAGCTCACTCCGAAAATTGTACTTAACCTAGGAATTGCTATCTGCCAGTAATCATAGCAACCTTTTGATAGCTGTGTACCATATTCCCAGGTTTAGGGTGGCATTACTAAGGTATGCAAGTGCTAGTATTGGGAGATGCACGCAGAGCCCAAAGTCCTGCCTCTCCAGGAGGCTTTGGATAATTTGGCCTGTGGGTGCGGGTGTGTCTGCCCCTGTTGGCTGCTGCTTTACGGCAGAGGTTCCCAACTCCAGTCCTGCGGTGCAAAACACTGTTCGGGTTTTCATGCTGTCCCTCATGAATATGCATGAGATACATCTGCATACCATGGGGGTGGCGCATAGAAATGCAGCACAGGCATCTTTATCAGAGGCAGCATGGAACCTGAATGGTGTTTGGCCCTCCAGGACTGCATTTGGGAGGCTCTGCTCTAGGTAATGTGCATGTTTATGGTGTCTGTGCTCTGTAGGGTAAAATGAAGGTGTTTTGGGCATGTTTACGTCATCTGCAAGAAAGGTTCTGTCTGTATTAGCACATTATAGTAGTGGGTAAAATATGAGGACTGGATTGGCGGAAACCACAGCTGGGACTTGAACCTGTGACCTTCTGCTTCTGAATACACTGGTTTTGTGCACTGCACCACCATGTTATCACAGAGATGGTGCATTCCCTGGTGATACCATGACTGTTGGTCAGACAGGGCCTGTCTGTTGCAGTGCATGGCACCCACCTACACAGGGCTAGGCCACGGTCTGCTCTGGGCAGCTGCCACTGCCCCCTCCACCACCAGTATCCCTCAGCCACCATGCTGACATGCCCTTCTGCTGGTGGAGCTGGTGGTGCGCAGTCTCAGGCCATCCAGTGTGCGGGTAGGCGGCTGCCTATGGTGCGGGTTCTGGGATAGGGGTGCCTGCATAGACATCCATGCTCCCCCCCAGCCCCGCCTGCCAATGTTCCGTGCCCTTGGGGGTAGCTGTTGGGTACTATCTCCTGTGACACTTTGGGAAACCCACTCTTGCCCATGTTGGACCTTCAGCAGTTGCTGTTTGGCTGCTCCGCTGTTTCAGAATTCATATAGGCCACCTAGGCATCACCCTAGTCCGCACTGTGACCCAGCTCCAACACAGCATGTGCCGCCTGCGGCCCTCTGTATCCCCTTCTCCGGCATCTGTCCAGTTGCCGTTCCGACATGCCCGCCCTGATGTTGCGGAACATGTGCACCTGTCCGATGGTGGGGAAAACCCTGGGCAGCACTATGTCACTGTGGGCTCATTCACCTTGTATAGGGACGGCGTATAGACCCTTCCACGATTTATATCTGTTCTATGGAGCTTACTCGGGGGGGGGGGGGGTTGATGTTTCTCATTGATACCACTATTGGCCAGCTTGGTTATTGTTTTTTTCCAGTCTGTTGGGGTCATTTTCAGTGTTTCTGTGCCCTTTTGTTCTGTGCACATGTATCACACTTATCACTGTTTTTTGGTTTCCCTGCCTGGGCTGTACATTGCTGACACTTAAATTGTTTCTCTCCCCTGTAATGTGCCTTTAACGGCAGGTTTTCATTCGCGTTGGAATTCAGCCCTGAAATTCAGCGCGTTAGTGTGAGGGGAGCCTCTCCCCGCCCATTGACCCCTTCTCTCCACCCTCTCCCCACCTTCTGCGGTGTTTTACCGCGCTGCGGAGCATTACGATCGTTAGCGCGTCATGACGCGCTAACGATCATTAACATTACATAACGCGCGTTATGACGCGCTAACGATCGTTAACGTTACATAACACGCATTATGTATGTTTACCGCAGTTTAGTAAACATACCCCATAGTTGTGCAAATCATGGAGACATCCCTGGAGCCATTTTAGAAAGCCGAGTATATAGACATCCAGGTTGCATGGGAGCATGGTGAATGTGTGCCCTGTGAGCAGCAAGGGAAATGCACATCGCGATGCGAATTCAGAAGGGCACAAGCACGTCTGGCCCTGGTTGTTATTTATTTATTTATTTCAGTGCACTTTTATACCGCTCCTTCTGGAGATCAGGAGCGGTTTACATTGAACTTGACATTATATATTGAACATTGGTGAACATTGAACTTAACATTATACATTAAATATTGGTGAACATCAAACTAGGGTGGGGGGAAGTATGGAGTAAAAATCAAGCTTAACTACGTACAGTATGTGTAATAAACAGTAACGCCATTCACTTTGATTTGTTGAGAATGTTAGTGTGGTAGTCTTTTTTTCTTTTGAGTATGGCTTCTTTGTATTTCTGTAGAGATTCCATGTAGGAGGATCTATTGTCTGGCGATTTAGTTGTTCTCCATTTATATTCCTTCTTCCTAAGTTCCTTTTTGTGTTGTTTTAATTCGTTTGAGTACCAAGCTTGGTTGGGTTTGCGAGAATGGTTTATTTTATTAGGTTTTGTGTTAATTGCAATTTTTGATATTGTGTCGTTCCATGATTTTATTGCGGTGCTAATATCTGTAGATGGGTTGTTTAAGTGGGGGGAGTATGTTATTTAGGAAGTCATCTTTGTCAAATTGAATCTTTTTTTGTTGAGGTGTCCATGCCTATACCTACTCCTGACTACGAATAAGGTGCAAAAATACCTGTTTTATGGCTTCAATGCTTCTACAGGGAGGAGCAAAATGCACTTACACTGCCAAGGTTAATATTTCCTGGATGAAGAAACCCGCATGTAAATACATACTTCTAACATATTACTGGCCTGCCACCGTACATCTGCATATATGAAATGGGAGGGCAGGATGTTCTAGTCAATAACAGACATCCCGTCTTCTGAACCACCAAGGCCAGAATGTCCAAGTGCCCAATTCTATGTGCATGCAGTTCGGGACATCCACATTTATGGAGTAGCCTACACCCGTGCACATACCCGGTCTTGCTATCTGTGTCCATCTCCAGAGCTGATTACTGCGACATTCATTTTTTGGGGGTGGAGGCAAAGCAATTTTAGACAGTGCTTAGACATGCCTCCCTCCACTGCTGCCACTCCCCCAGATTTCTGGATCTCCTGCTCTGGATGTCCTAGATTCTTCCTAGGCATCCCTTCTAAAATCCCATTTTATACATTTATCTACTCAAAACACAAACCAGATATGCTATTATAAAGCTCTCTAATGCAGGCAGAAAAACTTCCATCAAGGAGTACCTTGTCAAACATTTTCAAATAACAAATTGGCTCCTACTGCAAGACATTTCTGACAAATTATCACTGTAAAAAAACTATTTGTTACCATGGTAACAACAGATTTCCAAGAGGTTATTACTATTTTTCCTTTCAGCAAGAATTTACATAAATATAACCCTAAGTCTAAAACAAAGGAAGAAAGGAGGTTTTTACAAGCTAAATTCCAAAAGCTGGCAAAACTGATAATTTCCTAGCTCTTGACAGCTAATTTTTTCTCCACAGCTCACCACAGATTAGGCATTCTCAAGATTATAATTAGCAGTAAGTCACAACAGGTAATTATTTTATCCCGCAGGTTTAAAAATTATCAGTAAACTACAGCAGGCAACCTGATTGTCCTTATAGCCCATAAGTATCAGTGCACCATATCAGGTAAATGTCCCTATAATTTTCCTCCTCCTACATAAGGTCAAGTATCTAATGTTGATCTCCCACTAACATACCCAGGCATACACAGACTCAGAAGAATCACAAACTTATGTCAGGTCAACCTGATTGTAAGAAATGATACAGGGTGCAAATAGTCTTATGAGGAACTACACAGCAGGATGACTTTTGGCCTAGACAAATGTGCTAAGGCAACTGTTTTTTCTTTTTTTAAGAGGAAAATTGACCAAAACGGAAAACATCTTCCTGGCTGAGGGCTGTGACATCAAGGAACCTGAACAGGAAGGTGTATATAAATATCTTGGAGTAGAGGAAGGAACAACACTCAAGCAGAAATTATTGAGAGAAAAGATCAGTAAAGAATACGATAGAAGGTTAAAATCATTATTGAAAAGTGCCTTAATATCATGGAATAAAATACAAGCTATCAATTATCTGGCAATTCCTGTACTCTCATACAGCTTTGGGATTGTAGACTGGTCTCTTAAAGATCTTGAAAAACTGGATGTGCGAACAAGAAAACTTCTCCATGCCCATGAGATAATTTACAAAAATCAGTGTATGCTAAAACTGTACATTCCTAAAGCTGAAGAAGGGTTAGGCCTCACAGCGATTGATTGCACATACAGAGTTACTATCATAGCCTTCCAGGCCTACCTTACAGCATCATCGGATCCAAATATGCAAAAAGTGCTGAAATATGACGATGGAGAGAGATTCTGGATGTTTACTTTCATATTTGGACACGCATTCCGATGACTAGAAGGAATGAGTGAGAATCCACAAGCACACACAGGAAAGGAAGCAACAGAATTTGCAAAACAAGAGAAAGAACTCTTCAAAGAATTAGATCAGCAAATGAGGAAAAACAAGTGGCAAATGCACAAATACAGGGGGAAATACAAAGCATTACTCCAGAAACCCTTTGTTGATCAAGAACGAACACATGAACATTAAGGAGAAGTGAACTGAAGCTGAGGGATGAGAAATTGATAGCTGTAGCCCAGGACAAAGGACTATGAAAAAGATGATATACAGCGAGCATTGAAAAACTAGCAAAACAGACATATGTCGAATTTGGAAAACAAGGGAAAAGCCTTCAAAGAATTAGATCAGCAAACAAGGAAAAACAAGTGACAAATGCACAAATACAGTGGGAAATACAAAGTGTTACACCAGGAACCCTTTGTCGATCAAGAACGGACACATGAATGGTTAATGAGTGGTGAACTGAAACTGAAGGATGAGAGATCAATAGTTGCAGCCCAGGACAGTGTATTACGGACGAGATGGTTTACAGCGAGCATTGAAAAAATTGGCAACACAGACATATGTCGATTCTGTAAGAAAGACCTAGAAACATTGACTCACCTCATAGCTGGCTATGAAGTTCTGATAGTGGAAAATTTTTATACAAAAATACACAACAAAGTAGCATGCCCCATACATTGGAACCTGTAAACATTACAACATCACTATGCCTGAAAAGCAGTGGGATCATGACTCTAAGAGAATTACAGAGAATGAAGAGGTTATGATCACTTGGGACATTCCCATTCCAACAGATGAGAAAATGGATGCAAGAAAACCAGGCATAGTGATAAAGGAGAAAGCGTAGTTACTCACCTGTAACAGGTGTTCTCCAGGAGCAGCAGGAATCAGTCCTCACTTATGGGTGACGTCGGCGCCGACGGAGCCCTCGCGGAGCAATTTTCCCCAGCTTTCAAAGAAAGCCTTTGGGAATTGCAGCGCGCATGCGCGGTCCTCTTCCCGCCCAAGGGTGCCATCTTAGCCAGTCAGATGACATAGCTAAAAAAGACAGCATAAAAATTTGCAAAAAAAGTAAAGCAGACGATTGCAACTCCAAGGGGAGGAGGGAGGGTTGTGAGGACTGATTCCTGCTGCTCCTGGAGAACACATGTTACAGGTGAGTAACTACACTTTCTCCAGGACCAAGCAGGAAGTCAGTCCTCACTTATGGGACTCCCAAGCTTAAGGCTACCGGAGACCCTAAGCACAAAAATGAGCTCCCTCTAGCTCAGCAGAACAGAAGGAAAGAATCTTCGCTGAATTATCACCCACCGGTAGCCCACATCCGGGATGGAGGGTAGGAGTTGCTCAGACCTCAAAGAGATTACGGAGGACTGCCTGTCCGAAAGCACTGTCCCTGCGGGACTCCCTCTCGAGACAGTAATGGACCGCAAAAGTCTGGCTCGAAGACCAAGTAGCGGCCCGGCAGATGTCTGCCAGCGGAACAGAGCGGAGGTAAGCCACTGACGTGGCCTTTGCCCGAACGCAATGAGCCGTGACTCGACCGTCCAAGGAGAGTCCGGCTGCCCCATAAGCCCAAGTGATACAGTCCGCAACCCAGATGGACAGTGTACGCTTGGAGACCGGGAGCCCCAATTTATTGGGGTCAAAAGATACAAAAAGCTGAGCAGCTTTACGGTGTTCCCGCGTACGGTCAAGGTAGAAGTTCAAAGCCCTTCTACAGTCCAGGGTATGGAGGACTGTTTCAGCCCGGCTGGAGTGTGGTCTGGGAAAGAAGGTTGGAAGTACCACCTCCTGATTGATATGAAAAGGGGAGACCACTTTTGGAAGAAATTTTAGGTGAGTCCGTAGGACTACCCTATTTTTGTAGAACCGAGTGTAAGGGGGATCAGACACGAGGGCCTGCAATTCACTTACGCGTCTAGCGGAAGTGAGGGCTATCAAGAACAGTGTTTTCCAAGAAAGAAAACGGAGAGAACAGGTAGCCATAGGTTCAAAAGGCGGACAGGTGATCCGCTGTAAAACCACATTCAGATCCCAGTCAGGCGCTGGCGGGCGTAGAGGTGGTTGAAGTAGAAGGAGACCTCGGAGAAACCTCGCTACAAGAGGGTCGCTGGAAAGAGGTCTGCCGTCCACCGGCACATGATGTGCTGAAAGAGCACTGAGGTGAACTTTGACGGAGTTGGACTTAAGTCCCAGATTAGAGAGGTAGAGCAAGTACTGCAGGATCACCGACACCGGGCAGGAGAAGGGATCCTGAGACTTTTGGCCACACCAAACGGAAAAGCGACGCCATTTAAGGGCGTAGCATTTGCGGGTAGGTCGCCGAGAAGCTAGGATGACCTCCTCCACTTCTGCCGGCAGGAGAAGGGGAGCGAGGACTACCCTCTCAGCAGCCAGGCCATCAGGTTGAGAGACCTGAGGTTGGGGTGTAGCAGAGACCCCTGATCCTGAGTGAGGAGATCCGGTTGTAACCCCAGAGGGAATGGATCCTCCACCGCTAATTGCAGCAGGAGCGGAAACCACGGCTGTCTGGGCCAGCGAGGGGCCACCAGGATCATGAAGGCTTTGTCTCGGAGAACCTTGAAAAGAGTCCGAGAGACTAGCGGGATGGGAGGGAAAGCGTACAGAAGGCTCCCCGACCATGAGAGTAGAAAAGCGTCCGCCGCAACCCGAAGGGGGTGTGGCTGACGAGAGCAGAAGCGAGGAAGTTGCCGGTTGTGAGGACTGGCAAAGAGATCCATCGTGGGGAGGCCCCACTTTAGAAAGAGCTTCTGAACTACCAAGGGATCCAGACGCCACTCGTGCGGCTGGAGGATCCTGCTGAGTTTGTCCGCCAGGTAATTCTCTTGGCCTGGGAGATAAACTGCCTTGAGGAGAATGCCGTGACTGACGGCCCAAGAGCAGAGCTTCTGTGCCTCCCGGCAGAGGAGGAAGGAGCCCGTGCCCCCCTGCTTGTTCACGTAGAACATGGCAACTTGATTGTCCGTCTGGACAAGGACGGACTGGTGAGAAGTCAGGTGGGAGAAGACCTTGAGAGCTAGGCGGATCGCCCTGAGCTCCAGGAAGTTGATCTGCTGAGCAGACTCCCACGTGGTCCAGAGGCCCTGAGTACGTGCCCCTTGGCAATGCGCTCCCCAGCCCAGGAGGGATGCATCTGTTGTCAGCACCCGGGCCGGCTGAGGTGACTGGAAAGGCATTCCGCAGATCAGGTTCGGCTGCTGAAGCCACCACCGGAGAGACGAGATCAGCGGCTCGGAGACGCGCACTAGGTCTGCTAGGCCGCCTGTGGCCTGTCGCCACTGCTGGCAGAGACACCATTGAGCACGCCGCATATTCAGGCGGGCATTGGGGGTCACATGGACGGTGGAAGCCATATGGCCGAGTAGTCTCAGGAAGCGCCTGGCGGAGACCAGGGGCTGGCTGCGAAAACGGTCGGCTAGGTCCATGAGCCGTTGAGCCCTGTCGAGCGGTAGGTACGCTCGTGCCTGAGGAGTGTGCAGCCTTGCGCCGATGAACTCGAGATCCTGTGAGGGGAGCAAAGTGGACTTTACGAAGTTTATAACAAAGCCCAAGTACTGCAGAAGAGTCACCGTGCGGCGTGCGGCGTTGGTGACCTCCGGAGCGGACGCTGCTCTGATGAGCCAGTCGTCGAGGTACGGAAAAACATATAGGCCGTGAAGCCGGAGATGGGCCGCCACCACCGCGAGACATTTTGTGAAGACTCGCGGTGCGGAGGACAGGCCAAAGGGCAGTACTCTGTACTGGTAATGATTTCCTGCCACCACAAACCTTAGGTATTGGCGGTGGCTTGGGTGGATGAGGATGTGCGTGTAGGCATCCTTTAGATCCAAGGAGCATAGCCAATCTCCCTGCTGGAGTTAGGGCAGAAGGATTCCAAGGGTAAGCATTTTGAACTTCTCTCGCACAAGGAACTTGTTGGGGTTGCGCAAGTCCAGGATGGGTCTGAGGCCTCCAGTTCTCTTTGGTATCAGAAAATACCTGGAATAAAAGCCTTGACCTTTTAGGTGGTGGGGCACCGGTTCCACCGCCTGTTCCTGTAGAAGACCTGTTAACTCCTGCAGGAGTAATTCCCTGTGCAGAGGGGGTCGAGGAGGTTCTCCCGGAAAATAGGAGGGAGGGACCTGGTGGAAGTGGAGAAGATAGCCTTCTCGCACGACTTGAAGCACCCAGGCATCTGAGGTGATGCTGGACCACCTGTGGGCGAAGTGAACCAGCCGGCCTCCGGTGCTGGGAGGAACCAGCGGGGGGGGAGAGGCTATGCTTAAGGAGTCAAAAGCCCCCACCCTGCGGAGCAGGGGCTGGTGGTGCAGGCTTGGGGGCTTGCTGCCTACGGGACCCGTTACCCCGTCCCTTGGCCTGCTGGCCCTGTTGGGGAGCTGCAGGGGCCTGATAGTGGGGGTATTGTTTGTAGGCAGCCGCCTTCCTCGGGTAAAAGGACTTCTTTCCCGAGCCCTTCTTTTTCTGGGAAGGGGCGGAGGTCTTCCTAGAAAGCCTAGTCCTGGTGAGAGTCTCCGTCTCAATTTGTGCAGCCTTATCAGCCATGGGCTTGCCAAAGAGGTTTTCGCCTCGGCAAGGGACATCGACCAACTTGTCCTGCACCCAGGGCTCAAGGTCAGACGACTGAAGCCAAGCCTGTCGGCGGGCACCAATGCCGGCTGCGGCCACTCGAGCCGATGCTTCAAAGCCATCATAGGCTGCTCGGGACATGAATTTTGAGCATTCCCGAATGCCAGTGGACAAGGCCAGGAACCTCCGCAAGGGTTCCTCGGACAAACCAGCGGAGAAGCCGGCTAGCTCTTTAGCCAGGTCTCGGAGATACATGCCCATGTATAGCTGGTAGGTCTGGACACGACATGCGAGCATAGAGCCCTGGAAACACTTCTTACCAAGGCCATCCAGGTTACGGGCCTCCCTGCCAGGAGGCACCGAGGAGTGCATCTTCTGGCTCTTAAGACGATGCATGGCCGATTCCACTACCATGGAATGGTGTGGTAGCTGTGCTTTTTGGAAGCCAGGGCTCTTGCGGACTCGATAGATAGAATCGACCCGCTTGCTCAGGACCGGCGAGGTGGCCGGACTCTCCCACATGCGGAAGAGTAGTCGTTCCAGCATGGGAGGAACCGGTACAGTAAAGTGTTCCCTGGCGGGAGAGTCATACTGGAGGGCGTCGAGCTCTTCAGCTCGAGGCTCATCCTCAGGGTCCGCAGGGAAGGCCAAAGCCTTGGCCATATCCCTGACGAAGTCCGAGAACCGGGCATCCTCCGGGGGGGACTGCTTCCGAGGTTCGGACCCAGGTGAGTCCGAGGGGACACACCGAGTCCGAAAAGAATCAGGCGACTCTTCCTCATCCGACTCCCAGACCGACTCCGACGAGGACTCGGTGGGGTCGGCCCGGGCAGGGCGCGGCGCCTGCCGCCCCGACGCCGAGGGAGTCGGCGTCGGTGACCTCGGTCCCGAACGGGAGGCCGAGGGTGACCTCGACCGAGGATCGACTCGAGTTCGCATCGACTCGAGGATCGGCTCGGTCTCCGGGGTCGACTTGGACGTCGACGTCCCGGCGGTCGGGGCAGCGACGCCAGCGAAGCCAGCGAGCAGTGCTCGCTGCTGGTCCATGAAGGCAGACAGTCTGCTCTCCAAGGCCGTCAACCTGAGTCCGAGCTCAGGTGACCCAGCAGCCCCCGACTCGGGCCCCGACGGCGTCGGGCCCGACGTCGGCTGTCGCGGAGGCGAGTCCAGGAGGACCACAGGACTTACCCGAGCAGGCAGCTCCGACTCCAGGCGAGGTCGCTTCGGGAGGTGCTCCTTCTCCAAGGACCCGGGGCGGCTATCGGGGCTATGCGACCTGGCCCTCGCGGAGCCAGGAGCGTCCACCGACGACGCCCTCGCGGGTTTCACCTTCCGTCGATGGTCCCCGGAGGGAGAACCCCTGTCGGAGGAACTCCGGCGACGGTCCGAGCTGGAACCTTTGGACGCGGAGGCCTCCGACGAGGTCCGGGTACGGCTGGGGTCAGCGAAGATCCTATCCCGCTGATGCCGCCGACTTCTCAACGCTTTGGAGGACATTTTGCCGCAGGGCCCACAGATCATTTCTTCATGATCCGGGCCCAGGCAGCGGAGGCAAAAGTCGTGTGTGTCAGTTAGTGACATATTTCGGTCACACTGACCACACCGCTTGAAACCACTGGCAGCCATCGGGGGAAAAAGGGCCCCGGCGAGGTCAAAGGACCGGGCTGCCAGGGAAAAACCGAAAACGAAAACTGACTAAGTCAGAAAAACCGAAAAGAAGAAGAGGACTCGTGACCGGCGTCGCGAGTCCGGGCTGGAAAAAGACCGGCGTCGAACCGAAGGAAAAAGAATAAAATTATGAAGAAATATCGACTTTTTCGCGGGGACAAGACGGGGACGTCTGTAGGGCTCCACGGAAAAAAGAAGACTGGCTAAGATGGCACCCTTGGGCGGGAAGAGGACCGCGCATGCGCGCTGCAATTCCCAAAGGCTTTCTTTGAAAGCTGGGGAAAATTGCTCCGCGAGGGCTCCGTCGGCGCCGACGTCACCCATAAGTGAGGACTGACTTCCTGCTTGGTCCTGGAGAAAAACATTAGAACGGTATTGATAATAGAGGTGTCAGTTCAGAGTGATTATTCTGTGAATCGTGTGAAGAGGCAGAAAATCCTGAAGTACCAAGAAATGCAGTCAGAGAGCAAGAAAATGAGACAGAAATATTTCCGGTCATACTGACAGCCACAGGCTTGATAAACACAATTTCCAAGCACATTTCAACAAACTACCCATACATCTTACGAACTCCAAAAGGAAGCTCTCTTTAGCACGATACAAGTACTATGCCGAGCATTAACAGTACATTTGAGAGACTGAGAGCATACTCCACATATCCTGGCTTAGAAGTGAGGTTCATGACTGTCAAGGTATGCGCAAAACCAACCCATTTGGAGAAACTGCCCCAAGACAAAAATACACTTTAAAAAATTGTTCTTTTAACTAAAATTGCTCTGATTTTCAGGCCATAACTAATGTGAACTAACTCTTTTCTTTTTTTTTCCAAAGTCAGTCACTATACATTACAAATGCATCACAACTGAGGATCCTTTCAGGATATAAGATCATTAAATAATATTTATGCTACTACTTTATGATGTTTGATGCTGAAAAATCAGCTCTAGTGCCTTACATCATTCTTTGCCATTCGCTTTAACATGAAATCACTTATTAAGTATTAAGTAGGTAATATTACCTATTCTAGGATGTGATTTATGCGCATAACATCAAAAGGCACCATACACTCAATGAATCACAGTCCAGGACCCAATCTAGAAATCATTATACAATGTATTTCTTTGTTCTGCATGTTACTTATAATGTACTTGAGCACTTAAATACATCAAAATGAAAGTTAAATGAACAACTTTGCAGCTGAAATTGAGAGCTCTTTTCCTCAAGTATCTTTTTTTAATCTACAGATTAGCCTCTTATCAGTAAACAATGCCTCTTTGGAAAACAGACCTTGAATGGATTTTATCTTATTAAACAGACCTTAAATGGATTTTATCTTATGGATATTAAAAAAAAAGATAAAAGCCGAAAAAAGCATAACAAGATCAATTTAAACACTCAGTTTCTTCTGTGCATGCTGACAGATCACATCTTAAATCTATTTATGGAAATGAGGGATGAACAGGAAAAGGGAATCACACCCAATAATGGATTCACAATTTTAATTCATAACTGTATCAAGAAAAATATAAGATAAGTACATTTTATCTACATACTGCATTAAATTATGTCTGTACTGTTGCACTGGGATTTGATACAAATTTGCTTTTGTTCAAATAAGATATCGTTGTTCCAATGTTAGAAATGGTTCATGTACAAAACCATAGATGGCGAGAACTCCTCTCTGATTCTTATCATGGAGGTAAGGATAATCCATCAAATGGAATTTTACACGGTATAAAATAGTGGAAATGTGTGAAACCAGCATCTGAATTATTAGTCAAGGGAGGATGATGAAGCTAAAACTAGGACACATGCAAGCTGCTGTGCCAGTGAAGGCTTCAATATGACTTACAACTCTTGAACAAGCTGTGCCCGCAAGGGATACTAGCTACTGACTTTGAACCTGTCTTGAAGCAGCTGCTGGGTATTCTGACACTTCATGAATAAAAATATCATCCTCTGCATGTAAGTGAAGACTCCAGCTATCCAGCTAGCTATGTGACTTAAGGAAATGTGAGGAGTGGCCAGGGAGCAAGGCCTGCTTCCCAGCTGTTCTACCTGATCTTGATGTGCGACATTCTGAACATGCAAGGAGATGTAGCAGACTGTGTGATGACAAAACCTTTTAAATAACCATGTGTTTGAAGTGTCATGCATTGTATGTGTTTGATGTCAACTTGCTCTTTCCTGGGTATGCATGTAGAACCTTGTGAAATAGCATATCTTTGCATGTTGCACAACTGAACAGCACATGCTCGTGCCTAATAAAAATATGCAACCAAACTTATTCTCTCTTGGCTTTATTTCCCCTGGACGCTAACCTTCTTGGTGCTGGACTATGGTGAATACAAACGGTAAATGCCTCTATTTCAGATGTCTTTTGCCAGTTTTTGACTGTGGTAATGTATGCAGTTTTGTGAAAGAAGTGTGAGTAAAGATGAGAGCAGGTCAAGATTCATCACATTGAGAGATAAGGAACTATTTGCTTATTTATTTGGATTTAGATCATGCCTTTTGAGTAGTAGCTCAAGACAAGTTATATCCAGTTATGCTATGTATTTCCCTGTCCCCAAAGAACTTACAAACTAACTCATCTTCTGAAAAATATGAGCTAAATTTAAAAGTGCACATTTGTATCTTGTTTATTACATGCCTTTATAAGCAAAACAAAAGGTAGGTTACATCATAAAAATAAAACATGACATAAATAAAAACATTCTCAAATAAAAAATAATTTAATAGCCCACCTCACTTTAAACTCAACCCATCCAGTGTTGTTTGGCCATGCCTGCTTCCATGGATCACCCATCTACATAAGTCAAGCACTGAGCCCTTCAACATGCATGGTTAGTAAATTTATTATTTTATTTACTTACATTTATACATTGCACATTCAGAATATCTCACTGCATTGTTCACAACAATGTAAATAAAATCATAATATTAAAAAGTACAAACAAAATATAAAAACAATACAAAAATATATCCCCAGGTCCACCCACAACCCCCAAATCCCATTAAACTCCCCCATCCCACCACTATAAAACAAACAAAATAAACCATTAAAAACCCCACCCTTAAAAAATCATTGACTGAGACTGCTTGCGTATAAACTTAAAAATCATCTAATGTAAGCCACTCTTAGATGTATTTTTGAATAAATAAGTCTTCAAGGAACTCTTAAATCTACTCAAATCCCATTCTCCACACAGCTCCTATTTGATAAATAGGTCCCCTAAAACATGTGGAAATGGTAACTCTTGGGACCAAATAAAGAGCTAGTCTCTTTATTAAATACAGAACAGTAGCAACACTATCAAAACAGAAATAAGTGAGCAATGAAGAAAATTTCACTTTGTATTTCAGAATGTCTCCCAACTTAAAGGTCAATGTACTAGTCTCCAAACTATATATACCATTGATGATTTAACTATCTTATTTAAGCACATCAATAATTTACATATTGTGATAAGGAAGCTTATCATAGCTCAGGAAGGAGCTATAATAAAGGTGAAGTGACTCTGAACAAGCAACCTGTCAGTTCTGGCAGAAATAAAAAAACAGAATTTTCCCATAAAAGACTACCAGTCCCAGAATGCACCAGGTTTCCAACAGCCATTAGAGGAGCTGAAGTGGGGAAACGTGTGTTCAATCAGGAGGGCTATGAGGTAATCCCTAAGCACTCATCTCAAAGGGCAGGGCCTGGTTCAGCACAGCTGCGCTGTGCTAGGGTGGAGCACTCATCTAAGCTGAATAAAGGTAGAGTTTATTCTACAGAGAATTATCCTCAGTTTCATCTGGGAGATCCTCAGTGTCTTGATCTTGGACATCCTCGGCATGGACATCTTCATCATCTGGAGGATCATCAGAAGCAGAAACCAGAGCGGACGGACAGAGAGGGCAAGAAACCCTTTGGAAGAAAGAAGAGAAAAGCATTTGGGAGGTCTAAAGGAGTCCAGAGCAGTACGTATACTGGGAGACATTCAAAAGGCCGGCATACACCATTGGACTGGGAAAAACCAGAGGAGTGGTGCTGCAGAGCTAGGAATCTCCAGACGGGACCTGTGAGGGAGACGGCTGCACTTGGAAGGGACCCTAGGACCCGTGCCCGAAGGTATGTGAAGAGAGATCCAGTGTCCAGGGATCTGGATTGGAAGGCTGGACATAAGAACTGGACTACATAATGGCCAGGCTATTTAGAGAGGAACTCTAACAGCAATGGAAGCTCAGGTATGAACACTGATCTATGCCCTAGCTATACCCTTGAAAGACAGCAGGGAAACAAGTATTCTCCTGAGAGTGCTCCATTGAGAAATTCCTCTGTGCCAATCCATGATATTGAACCCATGATTGTTGAAGAAGGGGGAGAGGTTATAGATACGGGCTGTGAATACATGGATTGCTCTCTGTCTAAACTCCTTTGGTAATTTACTGTTACAAAGTACAACAACCATCACAAAGAAATACAAACTTGTTCTTTAATCTACTCAGAAAAGCTCCTGAGTAGGATTTGAGCCACGCAGTAGAAAGCAAGCCAGCTAAGGGGTTTCAGCTGGGTAACTGCTAGCAATTGAGCCTTACCTAATTGCTTGTGGGCTCTAAGGGAATCACTTCTGAGTCTATCTGTGAAGATATAAGAAGTTAACCTGAAAAGAACAGTTTTTCCCTACTTTGTGGGTTTGTTTGTTGTTTGATGCACTGCTAAGAAAATATTAGCTAGAGCCTACAGAAAAGACCAGTTTGTTACCAACCAGGTCTTTATTCTTTTGCTTTGATTGCCTGACAAGTTCAGCTGTTGTTTTCCTGATTTTGTTTTTCTAAGTTTAACACTGAAAGCAAGTATCCTGTTTTATGTGCTACCAAACATATCTGTGTTGGGAGAAATAACCCCATAAATAAATATCTTATTGGCTTTACACTCAAACACAACTAATTATTGTGAGCGGCTGTGTCTGGTATGAATGGACTGCATTTCCCACAATCCCTTGCAAATCATATTGATATATGCCTTTGCCAAGACTGTGAACATTCTCACCCAGGCACCCGTCTGACAATATATCATCTCAGAAGTTTTAAAATGAGAATACTTTTAAATAAGTTTTTTTAAATTCAAAAGTTCCTTTTTTAAGTCTTATTTTATAAAGGCCCCGAATCACAATCCCTGCCCAGGGTAGGTATAACAGATACTCATTCTTTCCTGAAATCAAAAGGCATACTTAGGGATATGTTTACAAAGCAAGAGTAGCTGCCTCCGTGTGATATCAGAGCCGTGGCTCCAATATCGCACAGAGGCAGCTACCGCTGCTTTGTAAACATACCTCTTATTTTTTTAAATATTTCCAAACAATTTTGTTTGATGGGCCACAAATCCCGGAGAGCACAATAGTGAAACATAAGCTACTGAACTGACTTCTCAATCTGGGTCCATTTTATTCTGTTTTATATTTTTATGCTATATTTCTGCGGTCTAAAAACAATCAAAGCTATTCAGTCATCCACAAAGTGCAGAAATATACCATAGAAATATAAAATAGAATAAAATGGACACAGATTAAGAAGTTGAATCAATAGTTTATGTTTCACTATTGCGCTCTCATGGTGTGGATCGCCACCTGTAAATAGTGATTTTCTAAATGGCTGCATATGTAACCCATCTACATATATAAATGCTGCTATTTACAGGTGGAGGTGGTTCTAAAATGACCTCCTTAATATATTTCTTGGCTAAATTTGAGAGCTGAAATCCCCTTCTTCAGATCAGGACAGAATGAGCAAAAATTGGCAATACTAGAAAATAAAAGGGAAGCATTCAAACGATAGTCTGAAAGGAAAACTTTGGGGGGGGGGGGTTGATGAATAAGCACCCTTCATTTTGCAGCTTGACCCTAGAGGTTGTATGGCGACACTACTACTAAGGGTTGACCAGACCATTTTGAACCCAACTACCTGATGGGGCAGGAGCAACTGAGGATTGCTCCTGCCCCTTGAGCAAGACATCTAAGAAATCCAATGAGTTCCAGGGGAGGAATGGGGGATTGGGTTCTGAATCAGGGGATGTGGGTTTGTATCAGGGAGAGGATGGTTGCTCTTTGGTGTCAAGGTAGATCAGGGGTGGGAGTGTTGGCACCTGCATTGGCCCCTTTCACAGACAGTGGGCCCAATTTGGGGCCTCTACAAGAGTGTATAAGAAAACCCCCAGTTCTTCTTAAACCCATTCCCCCACCAGGTAACCTTGGCAAAATTAGAGCAAGGAAAACTAGCTAGGAGACATAGTCCAACCAGGAAAAGGTAGTTACTGTCACAAGGTCAGCCCTCCGCCTAGGGCTAAGAGGGCTGGCCTGCCATGATGTCCTTTAATCAGAAAGTGAGACCACACCTTTCTGCTTTCGCAATGCCTCTTGGGAGCTGTAGTCCCTTTTTAGACTTCTGATAAAGGAATAGTTATGAGTCGAGTGTTTAAGGCAAAATGACAAGAAATTTATTCCCTCACATTAGGACTTAGGGTAGAAATTAGGAGAGTGTCCAGGTGTTTGCTTGAGGATTATTTACAACAAAATAAGGTAGCTGCTTTTCACACTCTGGCTCCAAACGTGCTATGCCTTTTCTAAGTAACAAAGATGGGAAAACCAAACAGCTTCTTCTGGCAAAGTAAAATAACTTCTTTTCCTTTGCTGCTTCACAGCTCTTTAACTCAAAGACTTAACACAGTGACTCGATATCATCAGCTAAGCAAAGCGTGTAATCCATTGGAACTTCAGCTATATCATTAACATTACAATCCGTTTGCATATCTTCCAGCCCAGCATTTACTGAGCTTGGCTGCCAGCTGTTACTACTGTGTTTAAGGTAACCTCCCTCTGAAAACTTGGGTGTTTCCCCTATATACAATTCTAGACAGCAAGGGTTTAAAATACCTGTGGCTCTGGAGCTTCTTCTCTGGCTCTCATCTAGTTCCTTCCAGTTATAAGGAAATGCTCTGTGACTCTCCGTTTGTAATTCCTGACTAGAGCCACCCCCTTGGCTCTCTGTTCCAGGTAGAGCTTCTTAACCTCCCTGCTTTGGTGCTGGGTCTCCACTTGTGAAAACTCTGAAGCCTTTCCTCAGGCAGTAAGGACTGAAGGGCTCCCTGTTCTCTCTGCCCAAGCTGGTTCCTGGCAACAGGCTGTGCTTTCCCACCTTCTAGTCTGCCGGCTTCTCTCCCAGAACTGCAGGTAGGTTCTTTGCCAAATCTCCCATTCTCTAGGGTTCCTGAGCCTTTCCAACCACGTCTCTCAGGAGCTCTTTCCTCTTGCTCCCTCTCTGGCTTCCTTCCTTGCTTCTCTTGTTGTCCCCGCTGCCCCTCCTTTGCTCCCAACCAGCGTTTATATTTTTGTTCCCTGAGGCTTGGCTCTGCCTTTCTGAACAGGTGTGAGTGATCAAGCTCCAGGCTTGCTGCCACGTCAGAGCTTGGGCGTGTCAGCTCAGTTCCTATCTCCCTCTGTTTGTCTTTTTCTTGTAAACAGTGAGCTATGTGTGCTGGCTGACTGTCAGTTTTAAAGGTAACCTTTTCCTTTCTTTCTATTTCCATGGGCTCTATAGGGGCTTCTACATCACATTACTCATCTGTAGCAGGTGTTCTCCATCAACAGCAGGATTAATCCTCACATATGGGTGATGTCCCTGACGGAGCCCCATGCAGGAACGCACCCCAGCTTCTATTGGAAGCAGCCCCTAGCTTATTGGAGTCAAAAGAAACAAACGGTTGGATGGACTTTCTATGGGCTTTTGTCCACTCCAATTATAAGAATAAGGCTCGCTTACAGTCCAACTTGTGCAAGGCAGCTTCCCTTTTCTCGGGAAAAATATTGGAACAACTGACTGATTAAGGTTGAAATCCAATACCACTTTCGGAAGGAATTTAGGATGAGTACGAAGGATCATTCTATTATGGTGGAATCTGATGCAAGGAGGAGGATGAATCACTAGAACCAGAAACTTGCTCACTATGCATGCTGAAGTGACTGCCACCAGAAACAACATCTTCTAGGTCAAGAACTTCAGAGAACAGGAATTGAGCGCCTCAAAGGGAGCTTTCATGGGCTGCGCAAGAACCACATTGAGGTTCAAGACACTGCAGGAGACGTAGGGAGGCTTCATCAGAAGCAACCCTCACATAAGAGAGCAACTAAAGGCTTTACCGATATGGACTTGCCTTCCACACCTTGACAGTAAGCTCCAATCGCAATGAGGTGGACCCTGACTGAGTTGTACTTAAGTCCCAACTTGAAGATGTGTAGAAGATATTCAAGCAGATTTTATGTGGGACAAACAAAATGATCTAAGGCTTGGCCCTCATACCAGACAGCAAACCTCTTAATTTGCAAGAGTAAGATTTTCTTGTACAGTCCCTCCCAGAGGATAAAAGGACATCAGTTACTGTACACCATCCGGCAGATTGAGCTGAGTCAACATTAGCCTCTCAACATCCACGCTGAGAGGGCCAAGAACTGGATTTGAGGTGCAACATCTTCCCGCCATCTTGTGGTATCAGATCCGGTTCATGGCCGAGTCAAGAGCAGCTCCAGACTGTAGAGCAGCAGCAGGAGGGTAAACAAAGGCTCTGGGCCAGTAGGAAGCAATGAGAATCATTGTGTCACCATCTGCTTTGAGCTTCAGGACGGTTTTTGCAATGAGAGGTATTGTAGGATGAGTGTACAGAAGACCCTCCAACGTTAACCTGCTGTGTGATCTTACTCTGGAGCTGAACTGATCCACATGGGCATTCTGTAGGGTGGCAAATTCTCAAAATATGCGAGTTGCAACCTCCTTGTCCAGCATCATCTCGTGTGGCCGGAGGACTTGACTCAGTCTGTCTGCCAGAGTGTTTTCCTCGCCTGGCACGTATGTGGCTCTCAAGTCCATCCCATGCACAATGGCGAACTTCCACAACCTGACTGCTTCCCATCATCGGAGGTACAAACCCATTCCTCCCTGTTTGTTGATGTAGAACATGGCCACCTGATTGTCGGTCTGAATCAGAACAATTTGGTTGGCCAGTTGATCTCAAAAAGATTTCAGAGCGTTTGTCACTGCTCTTAGTTCCAAGAAGTTGATTTGATGGAAACATTTTTGGACAGAGCAATCGCCCTAGATATGCAACCCATAAAGTTGAGCTCTCCCTTCCAGCTTGGATGCATCTGTGATAAAAACTTTTTGGGATGGAGCTATTTAGAAAAAGACCTTTGGGCAAACTGTGGTGGACTGTCCACCAGTGTAATGACTGAACGAGAGGGGCAGTGACAGACAATCCCTGAGTCAGCATGTGACCTGGGTCCATTGAGTCCTCAGAATTCACTGAGCTTGCCTCATCTGGAGGCATGCTAGAGGTGTGACATATACCATGGAGGCCAAGTGGCCTAGTCAACAAACTGCAAGCTATTACTTGCCGACTCAATTGAGTTTCTCACACAAGTGCTGACAATCTGTGGAGTCGGTCGTGTGGCAGGAAGTCTCTTGCCTGAATTGTGTCAAGTAGGGCTCCAATGAATTCCAATTGTTGAGTGGGCTGAAGGTGGGATTTGGGTAATTTACAATGAACCCTAGTAGTTCCAACACCCGAATGGTCAATCATGTTGATTCTTGGACTTCTTCCGTAGTGATACCCTTGATCAGCCAATCATTCAGATAGGGAAAGACATACACTCCCACAGTCTGGAGGTACGTCCGCTACTACCGCGAGGCATTTTATAAACACGCAAGGAGCAGAGGCTAGGCCAAAAGGCAACACTCGATACTGAAAATGTTGTCCCCCCAGGATAAATCTGAGATACCTCTTGTGAGCGGGATGTATCTGTATGTGGGTATATGCATCCTTCAGATCCAGAGGGCATAGCCAATCTCCTCTTTGAAGGTAAGGAAGCAGGGTGCCTAGAGAAATAATTCTGATCTTTTCTCTCATCAAGTACAGGTTCAGATCTCTTAGGTCTAGGATGGGATGGTATCTCCCGTTTTTTTAGGAATCAGGAAATACCTGAAATAAAATCCCCAACATCTTTGCTCTGGTGGCACAAGCTCGATTGCAAGATCTGATAAGAGGGCGGTGATTTCTTTCTGAAGCAAATCCTGATTCAGAGGGTCAAGATGATGCATCCACGGAAGGCAATTTGGTGGTAGTTTAGATAAATGTAGTTCGTAACCACTTTTGATGATTTGTAGAACCCATGAGTCTGAGGTTATAAGGGGCCACCTTTTTGCAAAAAGAATGAGCCTTCCCCCAACCATAGGGTTTCCTATTGCAGTTATTGGAAGAGTGGCCATGCTCCGAAGAAGCCTGTCAAAACCCCACCCCAGGTTTTGGCTGAAGAGCAAGCTGGGCCTTCTGAGGCTTCTCTCGACGCTGCTGTTGGCAAGGGTTCTGCTTGGGTTAGGAGGTCTGGGGTCCAGGAAAGTAACTCGCCTACAAAGGTAATAGGTCTTTTTCTGGCCCCACCTTGGTAGCTCCTATGATAGGGGGCCTGCTCAGCATGCGCCTGGAGAGTCTATTAAGAGGGACTTGCTGCTTTTCTATATAATCAGTTTTCTCTTCAATTTGTTTGCCAAAGAGATTCTCTACATGGCACAGGACATCCGCCAGCTTATTCTGCACTGATTGTTACAGGTCTGATGACTGGAGCCAAGCAAGTCTCTGGGCGCCGATACCTATGGCGACATTTCTGGATGCTGTTTCAAAGTTATCATAGGTCACTCGGACCATGAACTTCAAGCAGTCCTTGTCGTGGGCCACTAGGGAACGATACTGATCCAATTTCTCTGGAGGAAGAAACTGTGCCCAATCAGCCAAGTCAAACATGATGCCCGTCAAGAACATGCCCATGTAGAGTTGGTAAGTGGCCACACAGGATACAAACATGGAACTTCTCCCTAAACAGTCCAATGTCCGAGCCTCCCTCTCTGGGGGCATCAAGGAATGAGTCTTGGTACTCTTGATTTTCTTTATGGCAGATTTTACCACCAAGGAATGGTGAGGAAGCTGAGGCTTCTCAAACCCGGGAGCCTTCTGAACTCTGTACATGAAGTCAGGCCTTCTACTAACTGGAGGCATAATGAGGGATTTTTCCACATTCTTATCTGTACTCTCTACAGGATATGGTCTATGGGCACTGTCATTGCCTCCTTTGGGGCTGAGGAGTACTTCAGGATCTTCAGCTTTTTTCCCTGGGCTCATCCTCAGTCTCCAAAGAAAATGGTATGGTCTTGGCCATGTCCCTTACAAACTCTTGGAAGGTCATGTCCTCAGAGGGGGGACTTACACTGCTCATGAGGTGGAGAAAGGTCTGAGGGAAGCTCCAGGGGCCTGCCCTCTGACAAATCCTGAGATTTCACATTTGTAAACCAGCCTTCTGAATCAGACTCAGAGAGGAAGTCAAGTACTTCTGAATCTCTGCTTGGATCTCTCTCCTGCTCCAAGGGGATCAGGAGCTCCTTCAGGAGTGATGATGCACCGATGCCTGCCTCGACTTTGAGAGCGCATCGGACCCTGAAACACTAGAGAGGGATATCGGCCAGGCAAGCACCAGTGTCGGGGGCCCTTCGATGTCCTGATGTCTATGCCTCTCCCGTAGGCAGGGAATACATCTCAAAGATCGGCTGCCTACCTTGCTGCACCACCAAAAGCACTGCGATGCAATCCTCAAGTGCTTGAAGGCGGCGCTTCTTGTCGTGAGGACTACCCTGGTGGCTAGTAGAGGTCAGGGCAGGTCAGACACAAAAATTATAAAGTTGAGAATGGCAAGTATTCCAAAGGCCCAATTGACTTTTGGTCCTAGTAGTTTCCTTGATACCAATCTTCAATGAAAACAACTGCTCAGAGTGGTGGGAAAAATAAACGCTTTTTATTTCCCTTCTTCGCAATGGTTCAAATGATTGGAATACAACTATAAAGCAAAATGCCCTTACTTCAGGTGAGGAAAAGAAAAACTCAGGTTTAAAGCAAAAACTGTTACTTTCACAGGACTGGTGCTATTTACACAAAACAAGAATGTTTAATTCAGCAAGTCACACAGCTCACAAGCCTGACAAGGATTCTAGGCTTCCTGTAACACAGTATGTACAATCCATTTCTGGATCTGAAATATCCCCTGCTAGTTCCACTTGCATTGGCTCCTCTTCTGAAGCCTCTGAATCTGTGCCCCTGGTTTCAGGTAAAATATATTCAGGCTTTTTATACAGTTCCTGTATCACTTCCCAATGTTCTGGGCTAAGCCTAGGGCGTCGGCTATGTGCTGTTTTATACTGAAAAGATTCCTCTTTATTCAGAGATTTTATAGCAGCTCTATATAAACATTTTTCATTCAGAATTTTCTTCTTAGGTAAACATTTTCCATACCTTGTATCGTAGGAACCTTCAGACAAACGGTTTTCTTCTACTGCCTGTCTTGCCCATACAGCAGCTTTCTGAAATCTTTTTCCAGGAAAGTATGGTTTACCTTGTGAGGTTGGAGTCTCTTCTCCAAGTGAAGGTCTGGGCCTGTACCGGCTTAGCTTCTGGCTTGCCTGTGCAGCACGGCTTAGGTTCTCCAGCTGTCTCTCATTTGACTTTAGACTACAGTTGCAGCAATGCTTTCGCCTCTCTGGACAAACAGCTCTCACTCTTGTTTGAGCTGAGACCTTCCCAGGTCCTTCATTAGCTCCAGGGAAATCGTCTTCCACTCGGGGTGGTTTGCTAGCGGTAGAGTAATCAGGTTTCCATTCTAACCTCTTTCTCTCTGCGCTGCAAAAGATCCTTCCCTTGCTTCTGCTGGACTTGCCTCCTTGGCCTGCTTCTCTTTCTCCACTGCTGCTCTTCTCTCTCTCCTTCCTGCCGACCTCCTTGCCGACCTGTCTCCTGCCCAACTCCTTCCTGCCGAACTGTCTCCAGTCTTCCACACTCTCCTTAAGAAGCACTCCTGCCTTCCAGGATTGGAAGCTGGCTGGCATTACCTTGTGACCAGCGGGGCGTGGCTCCTCAGTGTCTCTGAAGTCACTCTGGCTCCCTCTAGCTGGTTCCTCCGAATAATGCAGCTTGTGCACGTCTTTTTCTCTGTTTAAAACATTTTCTTTTCTTTCAAGAGGGTCTGCTGCATGACATTCTCCATGGCTGCTGATTCTGAAGTCTGCGGGGCCTGAGCAACTTTGACCGATGTACTCGAACAGGTACAGGTATATCAGCAGCTGGGTCTCGGCTGTCGGTGCCCCTCTGATGTCCTGAAGGATGAGTTCTCCTCCCATTGAGGAACCTTTGAGGGGTGCTCATGTGGACCTCCATCGCTCGACGCCATGCCCCAATGGGCTCTGACACTGATGCACCAGATTCTTCACTCAGTGCTCAGTGCGATCACCTCTCGATGTTGAAAAGGACGAGGCCGAATCCTTCCTCAATTACTAGTGGAGATCAATCGATGACGAATGCTCTGGGGCACTACAGGTGCTTGGCTCTGATTGAGCTCGAGAGCTCCTTGATGTTGATCTACTGCCAGCATTCAATGCAGCCTTGGCAGCCATAGAGGCTGGTACTGTCAATGTCGAAGGCGAAGGATCAGACCTCTTGGCGCCAAAAAGTGATTCATGCTGCTTCTCACAACTTTTGAGTCCTCCTTTTGTCATCTGCAAACACAAATGATCGGGACCCAGGCACTGTAGGAACCTATTGTGCGTATCCATAACGGATATGATCTGAGTACACTGCAAACACTTCTTGAACCCGTTGGCAGTTTTCTGGGACATGTTATCCAGGAAAATAGTCGCGGCAAAGTCAAAGGGCTCGATTTTGGAGAGTGAGACTTGACTGGCGTGCTGGCGCGGAGAGGCAGAGGTGCCGCGGCAAAGAAATAAAATGATCGAGGGAGAAAAAAACAGAAGGGAAAAGAGAAACCGCGATGGCAGGCAAAGGCAAAAACCCTAAGCACAAAACACCCTCACAGGAGAGAAGAAAAGTTTACCAAGCGGAAGGTGACTGGAACATGTCCATAGGAAACGAAAGACTGATTCAAGATGGCACCGCAGCAGCATGCAGGAACGAGGTGCGCAGGTGCAGTAGAGCCTTTCAAAAGCTTCCAATTGAAGATGGGGAGCGTTCCCACACAAAGCTCCATCAGGGATGTCACCCATATATAAGGACTCATTCCTGCTTGTCCACAGAGAAATATAATAACCCTGGGTTAGGAAAAGTCAGGGAGGCCCAGACTAGGGAGAAGCAGCCCTTCAGATTATGCCTATTTTACCTATATATAAGGAACCCTTCGCTGCTCTGCTATGGTCTTTGCCTGCAAAGAATGACAGGCACACTCTGTTTTATGTTTTAAATCCCTTGTCCTGAATAGTTTTTTTTCCCCTGAAGCTTCTTTAGTTTGTTTATTTGGAGGTCCAGAATGCGAACACTCACTCATGGTACCACAGGCCTCTCTATCTTTGGATTCCTGAGGTCAATAATGCAGAAAGCTGCTTTATCAACAATACCACATCCCTCATCCCAACTCACTCAAGCCGCACCTAACTTATCTACAACCTGACTTATACAAACCAAACAACTGATCCATCCATCAGGCACTTTAAATCATATGCAGATAATTCACAATTGTTACCGTAATAATTGTAAAGACCCAGTCCCAACCATTCAGTTCGGGTCTAATGTATAACCTGTAAATAGTTACCTGCCACAGTTTGAGTGGCTGGATTTGTAAATAGATCTCCCAGTTGCAGTTCCAAGTTATTGATCCTGTTTCAATGTATGCACAAGGCTGTTCCCGTTGTCTTGGCAAGAATTTGTTATTTGTAAACCGCACTGATATTGAAAAGCGCGGTATAGAAAAGCTGCTAAATAAATAAATTTATCGCAGGAGCAGGTTAATAAATCTCATGGTAAATTTTGCTGCAGTGATTTACCACACTTTAGTAACTACCTCTCTCAGTACCAAAAGCAATGCAAAGCTAGTCAGTGTGGGAATCAAGATTTGAACTAGGTTTCTTGATTTACAGACCATTACTCTATCCACTAGGTCATTCCTTTCTTTGCTTCTAACTCTTGTTTGTATCAAGAATGTGTCTGTCCATCTGTCTGACAGGGGGACAAATAACTCTCTGAAAATTTAATGGAAAGGGATAAAACTTGACATGTGGGAAAACCTGGAAAAAAGACACACTGAATTCAAAAACCAGAGAAATAAGCCCCCCGCCCCCAATCTACCCCAATGGATTTCTATGGGAGAAGGAGTTCCAGCTTCTGTAGCATAGAAACTTACATATACTGAAACATTCCAGTGAAGGAACTGCCCCTTTCAAACTCCCTCTCCCTGTTCTCTACTTTCCCAACCCTCCCCCCCCTGAACTGACCCCACCACCAAAAAATGTCACTCCCTTCCACAATTGCCCATCACCCTGTATACTGTCCCCATTCCCAAAACATACTCCCTTGTAACTGCCCCACCAACCCACTAAATACTGCCACCACAAAAATATACCCCCCCCACAACTGCCTAACCACCCCACAAAGGTTACATTCCTACAACTCCTCTACCACACCAATAATGGTCCCCACCACAAAATACACCTCACATAACTGTCTCACCACCATGCAAACTGCTCTACCGCCAAAAACTACACTCCCACAACTGTTCTGCCACATCGGACAACCTTCAACAACTGCCCTCTTTGCAACTACCCCATCCCTAAAAATATCCCTTACTGCCCCACCTCCAAAATCTACCCAAGCAATTGCCCCACCCCTAATAAAACACTCCCTTTCAACTGCCCTACTTCCCCTCAAACTGCCCCACCCCTAAAAAATACCCCAACTGCCCCATCATCTCACCAAATACTCCTGTGTATTTCCTACAACCTGCTTCCACCCCCTAAAAAACTACCACACCACAACTGCCTCAGTTCCAAAAGCTGCTCTACCACAACTGCCCCACTACTCTGCAGTGTCCCTGTCCCACCCATAAAAAGTATCCCCCATGATTGTCCCACTCTCAAAATATACCCCATGCAAACATTCCCTCCCCCCCGAAGCTGCCACCCTAGACAACAACTTAGTTTGCCTGGTGGTTGGGCCAGCCCTGGAAACTAGAAGGAAGGCTAACATATCTGCACTTTTTCAGAATTTAAAACCTCTATCTGCAGTTCTCTAATCCTCCTCACTGTGTGAGTGATCCTGCCCTGCCTGCTTCCAATGTAATTAGAAGCAGAGAATGTGGGTAGGGATCCAGCAAATAGGAAGGCTAAGGGGGCAGAGTACTGGAATGCTGTTCTAGTCACAGAAGGGGAAATATGTGAGCTGGAAGAAGTTTCTGTGCAGTTCAAGTTTAGTTACTGCATGTGATAGAAGAGAAGTAACGCTTCCCCCTCCTCCCCATACCCTGTCCCCCCAATTCCTAATACATATTTTTAGGAAAAGCAGTTCCAACAGCTGCAGCATACTAAGAAGAAATTAGACTTTACCTGCTAATTGATGTTCTTGAGTGATTCCAGTCCAGTCCAGGCACCTTTAGGTAGTCACACCCCTCCAGCAGATTGGAGACTAAGCATGTCATGATTTTCATGACCTTCCCTTAGATATGCTGCCGGCTCCACCTCCAGCCTTCAGTATCCTGTTAACAAAGCAGACTCACGAAAACAGCTATTAACCAAAAACAGTCAAAACATGAACTTGTAGAACCGAAAAAGAAACCAAAGGCAAACCCCGCTCCCCACCAGGGAAGGAGAGTTGAACATGCTCACCTGTCAAGGGGCTAGCCTTCCTCAGGAGACCAGATGGCGATCCCCTATTCACAGCCTTGGCTTTGCCTAACTTCCACCCCAGCACCACTTCTGCTGCACTCTTTCCTTTTCCTTTATTCTTCTGCTTTTTTTTTTTTTTTTGAACACTCCCCGGATTTATATCCTCTAAAATAGGTATAATTCTTACCCCCGGGGAACAAAGTTTAAGGGTTAGCCTTAGGGAGGGAATCGGGACTGGAATGGAGTCACTCAAGGAACATCAATTAGCAGGTAAGGTCTAATTTCTTCTTCCATTTCATTCCTCCAATCCAGTCCTGGCAACTTTGGGATGTACCAGAGCAGTACTACCCCCGGGAGGGATCCGCTAATCCTGTCTGCAGTACCACCGAGCCAAAACGAGCCTCCTCTGACACTTGAACATCTAACCGGTAATGCTTCACAAAGGACGACAAAGAGGTCTAAGTATCTGCTCTATAAATGTCGACCGGTGGCACCAGGCTAAATTCCGCCCATGATGTTGCCTGGGCTTTTGTCGAAATGCGCTCTCAAACCATTGGGCACCAGCTTCCAACGCAGAAGGTAAGCTGAAGAGATGGCTTCTCTAATCCATCTGGAAATGGACGCTTTGGACGCCACCGCCCCCTTTTGCAGCCCTCCAAATAAGACGAATAGATGCTCAGTCTGATGGAAGGCCTTGGTGACCCTCAAGTACCTCTTTAACACCCAACGCACATCCAAGCTTCGCAACAAAGAATCCGCTCCCGGCACTCCTTCCTCTCCCGAGAAGCCTGGTAGAGATACCGATTGGTTCAGGTGGAAATCTGAGCATATTTTCGCCACAAAGGAAGGCACCGTCCTCAGGACCACCTTATCCTTTGACATAACCAGGTACGGCTCTCTACACGACAAGGCTTGGAGCTCAGACACCCTTCTGGTCGAACAGATGGCTACCAAAAAGATGGCCCTTCAAAGTGTACTGTGCTAACGGTTTGAATGGCACTTTAGTCAGAACTGACAACACCAAATTCAAATCCCAAGGTGGCACTGTCGATCGCAGAGGCAGCCTCAATTGCTTCACTGCTCTAAGAAAACGAGCTACGTCCAGATGTAAGGCTAGGGACTGTGTCCCCAAGCGCCCCCTATAGCATGAGAGGGCTGCCACCTGCACTCTCAAGAACTGCAAGCCAAACCTCCGGCATCACACACTTCATTGCCGAAAGCCCTTGCTCCTGGCACCAGTGCTCAAGAACTCGTCATACCTGGATGACGCCAGCGACATTGACTGTCTGCATGCCTTTAGCAATGTTGCTATTACCGCCGGCACGTAGCCCCTTTTTCTTAAATACTCCCTCTCAAGAGCCATGCCATAAGCAAGAACTGATCCACCTGCAGCATCTGGGTAGGACCCTGACACAACAGGCCCTCCTTCAAGGGCACACGCCATGGTCTGTCGATCGCCATCACTTTAGGTCCGCGTACCTTGGATACCTCTGCCAATCTGCAGCAATCAGCAATACCCGACCCGGATGGGCTTCTATCCTCTGCAATACCCTGCCGATGAACAGCAAAAGTGGGAAGACATACAGCAGCTCTTCTGTGGGCCATGCTTGCATTAGCACATCGAGGCCTTCCAACATAGGCTCCTGACTTCTGCTGAAGTATCTCGCAGCTTTGCTCAAATCGCAGGTCGCCATCAGATCCATGATGGGCTGCCCCCACCGAGACACTCCCTCGTCGAATATCTCTTGATTGAGCCTCCATTCCGCCGGGTTGATCCTCACTCTGCTGAGATAGTCCGCCTGCACGTTCTCCCACCCTGCCATGTGCGCCGCTGACAGCGAAGAAGTTTCTTTCTGCCCATGTCATCAACGCTTCCGACTACTCTTCCAGTTGTATGCTGCCTGTTCCGCCCTGTCGGTTGATGTACGCTACTGTTGCTGCGTTGTCCAAGAACACCCTCACAGCTTTCCCCTCTAACCTGTGCTGGAAGCCTTGGAGGGCCAGAAAGATGGCCCGCAGCTCCAGTTAGTTTATGAGCCACTATGCCTCCTGTTCAGACCACAGTTGTTGTAGAAATTGGCCTTTGCAATGAGCTCCCCAGCCGACCCTGGAATCCGTCGTGAGCTGCACCCAGTGAGGGACCTCCAATGGCATCCCTTTCATCAGCGTATCATCCTTTAACCACCATTTAAGTGTGTTCCGTGCCTCTGACATACAAGGAAGATGGTGAGATAGGGGGTGGACCTGCGCTGATCACTATGCAATGGTCGCATGTGTGCCCATACCCATAGGACCATATCTACTGACGCCGCCATGGAACCCAGCACCTGCAGGTAGTGCCATGCTGACGGCTGCTGCAGCTGCAGGAGCTGCTGGACCTGCCTTTGGAGCTTGCAGGCTCTGACCAGTGGAAGAGACACTCTGCCCAAGTTTATTTGAAACTGAACGCCAAGATACTCGAGGTCCTGCGATGGTGCAACCTGATTCTTGGCATAGTTTACAACCCATCCTAGGCTCTAGAGGAGCTGGATGACTCTGGAGGTCACTCTCCCACTCTCCTCTAGGGACTTTGATCTTATAAGCCAATTGTCAAGATAAGGGTGAACCAGGATGCCTTCCCGCCATAAGGCTGCCACCACTACCACCATAACTTTGGTGAAGGTCCATGGAGCGGTTGCCAGCCCAAAGGGCAAGGCTCGAAAGTGGAAATGCCCTCTGGAACTGCAAACCGCAGATATTGCTGATGCTCTGTTCATATTGGAATATGTAAATATGCCTCTGTGAGGTTGAGGGATGTTAAGAACTCCCCTTGTTGTACCGCCACTATCACGGACCGCAACGTCTCCATGCGAAAGTGTGGCACCCTCAGGGTCTGATTGACATATTTGAGATCCAGGATGGGCCAAAATGTACCATCCTTCTTTGGGACTACAAAATAGATGGAGTGGAGGAGTGGCCTAGTGGTTGGGGCAAGGTACTTCAGGCCAGAAGGTCAGGGGTTCAAATCCCACTAGAGGACAGCAACCTTGGGCCGGAAGGACTGGGGTTTCTAGTCCCACAGGTGCTCCTTGTGGTCTTGGGCAAGCCACTTAACCCTCCATAGCCCATGTTCCCTGTAAAATAGTTATCTCCAAGTTATAATGCCCTGTTCAATGTAATTTCAGTTTGTTCAGTGTAAACCGCACTGATGCAGAATAGCGCAGTATATAAGAGAATGTAAATAAATAAAATAAAATAAATAAATAACCTCGCTGGCTTTGGGGCACTAAGCTCCAGCAGCTGTTGGAACGTGCCTGTACCACCTCTCACTTCCTCCGGACTTTGCAGGGGGAGAAGATAAAGGCCTCCCTGACAGGCCAGGCGAATTCCAGTGCATATCCTTCTCTTATGAATTCTAGCACCCATCAGTTAGTCGTGATTCGGGTCCAGGCGTTATAAAATTCCTATAGCTGACCCCCTACCGGAACTTGATCCGCCTGGCCCATCCTCGCCTCATTGCTGCTTTTTAGGTGTTGCTGAGGCGGAAGAGTAGAATCCTCTTTCTGAGCCCTGGAAGCCTCAAAAGGAAGGGCCCCTCGATGGAGAGCAGCCTCTCTGGTACGGGGTATACCTTAACGATCTAAATTGCCTAAACTCTCTAGGCTGTCCTTTTCCTGGGGTGGCTGAGCGATCCAACTTTCGCTTGTCCTCTGATAAGCGTCCACCTTTAGTCTCCCCCAGGTCCTTGACCGGCTTCTCTAGGTCCTCCCCAAACAAGAGCTTGCCCCTGAACGGCAGCTTGTTCAACCGGTACTTTGACGACACGTCCGCCGACCAATTATGGAGCCACATGTAGTGTCTCACTGCTACTACCAAAGCCATACCCTTGGACATACAGCGAATCAGGTCATAGAAGGTATCCACCAGATACGCCACCCATGACTCTAACCTTGGTCGCCTCTGGTGGCCGATCCTGCTCCGCTTCCGTCTCTCCACCAACTCCTTGTGGCCAGCGGAGACAGGCCCGGGCCACAAACACGCTACATATCAATGCCTGCAACGAGAGGGCATGTGTCTCAAACGCCTGCTTCAATAGTGTTTCCAGCTTAAGATCCTGAATGTCCCTCAGGGCTGAGCTACCCTCTACTGGTATCGTGGTCTTCTTCGTCACCGTTGAAACCACTCCATCTACTCTAGGTGCGCGAAAGAGTTCTCTATCCCGCTCTGGGAGAGGGTACAACCAAGCCATTGTTTGAGTACTCCTAAACAGTCCTTCTGGCATGTCCTATTCCTCTTGGATTATGTGCTGCACCTGTCTATGTAAAGGAAAGACCTTCTGAATCAAACGCACAGCTTAGAAGAGCGGATCCTCTATAGGCTCCAATTCCTCCAGTGCCTCCAAGCGAAAATTTAATGCCTTAGCTGACTGTGCTATCAAGTCCACCAGTTCCTTCCTACGGAAGACTCGTATAATGTGGGATTCTTCAGCCTGCTGACTCTCACTTTCCTCCAAACCTTCCTCTTGGGGGTCTTCCTCCTCCCAGTCACATGGAGTGTACTCCCAGACACTGTCCTCCACCCACCGCTTACTGGGACCAGGCTCCTTGTCTGCTTCTTCCAGTGCACTAATGACTTGTACTGGGCACTTAGTACCATTGCTTGGAGGTACCGTCTTCTCTGGTACCCCTTGCTTCAAACAAATTCTTTATGCAGAAGGAGAACAAACTCTGGTGAGAAATTTCCCAGACTACCTACCCCCTGTGGGTCTTTCACGCCTTTCACCTTTGCTTCCTTCTTCCCTTGCCCCTTGGGTGCCTTTGCCAGGAGAGGCTCCTTTCTACCTTCTGTCTTTGCACTTGGGACTGCTGCAGGCTCCGGTACCTGGGGCTCTGCTGCCGCATGCGGAGACCTGCCAGAACCATCCCCCTGCAGCTCTACTTTGCCAACATGGATTCCACCTCACAGCCCTTGCAGAAGCCAGCTGCCAAAACAGAATGCCTGTGTGACTCACAGGCCACACAGGTCTGTCTTGCAGGCATTTCTTGGGGGGGTTCCCCCTTTTAAATCTGCTTGTCCAAGGAGTTTAGTACTCCCCCCCCCAAGCCTTTAATGGCCAAAAGACCTCCCGGAAAGGAGAGCGCACACTCCTCTAGGGGCTGCCTGTCTACCGCGTGGCTGCTGCTTCAGACCCCGGCTCCCGCGCTTTTAAAATAGTCGCTGATATCTCTCCTCGCAAAAACCACATTTATTTATTTATTTATTTAGTGTACACTTGTATCCCGCTACTTCCAGCGATCAGCTATACATAACAGTGTGGCTGTACAGGCCGGGGATTAAAAACATACATAATGATTTAGTGGAAAAGTACAGGTCACATCACGCGGATTACAGGTTTACACTTGATTGCAGGGATTAAAAACATACATGATGATTTAGTGGGAAAGTACAGGTCACATCACTCGGATTACAGGTTTACACTTGATTGCAGGGTAGTGACTTCACTTGTATATACATATTTACCTGTTGAAGGGTCTAATGGTGGCTAGAGTACGGTGTTCTTTCTTTGTGCCTGGTGAGACCCTAGTGTGGGAACATGGTGATTAGGTAGGATTGAAGTGCGTCTGGAAAAGATGTGTCTTAAGTTTTTTTCTGAAGTCCATCAAGTCAGTGTTTGCTCTCAGCTCGCATGGTAGTTGATTCCATAGCAGAGGCGCTATAAATGAGAATGCTCGGTTGCTGGTATTAGCATTGACGGATCTCAGGGTACCCGGGACCAGGAGGGTATTGAGGTTAGGAGATCTTCTGCTTCTGTTATTTGGCTGTGAGGTGATAAGGGTGTTGAGGTGAGATGGTGTGATATTATGAAGGAGCTTGAATGCGGTGACTAGGATTTTATATTGAATGCGTGCAGTAACTGGGAGCCAATGTAGGTCTATTAGTACTGGTGTGATATGATCCTTCAGGCCTTTCCTCATGATGATTCTAGCCGCAACATTTTGCGCCATTTGGAGGATATTGAGGGTTTTTTTAGGCAGCCCCTGTAGTATGGCGTTGCAGTAGTCCAGATGAGGAATGATGAGGGCTTGAGCTACGGTCCTGAAGTCAGAATGATCTATGATGCTACGTAGTGGTTGCAAGACTTAACTTGTGGAAAATGGCTCGGTTTGTAATTCGGAGATGCTTTTCCATCTTTAGGTTACAAATCCAGTGTCACGCCTAGGTATTTTATTTCGCTCTTTGTGGCGTAGACGTTATTGTTCATGGTGACTGTTGTTGGAGGGTTGAAGTCCAGTTTTCTGGACATGCACATCACTTCTGTTTTTTTGTGATTTATGGACATATTATTTTGTTGCAACCAGGTTTGGAGCTCACTGAGGCATTTTTCGAGTTGGCTGAGATGGTCTCAGCACACCCCAGCTCTCCCTCGCTGCCTTATTCAGATGTTCCCCAGTTTGCCCAGCTACTACCCCACCCAGATCATCTCCTCTATGCTTCGGCCGGGAGTGGCAAAGACCACCAATGTACCTGGTCTCCTGCTCTGTACCTGGTCTCCTGCCAAATGCTGAAACTGCCGTTAACATGTCACCACCACGGCTGAGCATCCAGCTCTGACTCAGCGCCGGTCTCTGCTGCCCTGGCTTGTGCAACTCGTTGAGCACTCAGCCGTACCACCCCCCCTCAGGGGAGCAGTACCTGTCCTGCCGACAGACTTTTTTTTTTCCGGCCTCAGGAGCGCAGCGCTGAGCAGCAAAGGGCAACCCCAATCTGCCTTGCCCCTGCAGTTGGACCAGTGCTCTTATCTCCCTGTACGATTATGGGACAATTAGAGAAAAAACTAAAGAAAACTACAGAAAAATAAAGCTCTCTGTTCCTTCAGTGAGTCCTGATTGGGAATCATATCCCTCCAGCTGCTTGGAGACTGACATACCGAAGGCTGGGGATGAAGCCAGCAGCATATCTAAGGGAAGGTCATGAAAATCATGACATGCTCAGTCTCCAAGCTGCTGGAGGGGCATGACTACCCAAAGGTTCCGGGACTGGACTGGAGGAACGAAATGTAACACTGATTTACAGAAGCATAACAATTACTCAGTCATACCTGTCAAACAGCCCTCCCCTCTTTTCTCCTTTCTCCTTTCCCATTTACAGACACACCAGAATACATACACACAAATAAGGATGCACAGCCACACATACAAGCATTTATGCAGCAGCATAGGACACACATAGACATACCAATCCACAAAGATATTTAAACACACACACACACAAACACAGAACAAAGATCCACGCTTAAAGAAATAAACATATGCGTGCGTGCACACACTCAGACATCACATTCACAAGACACACACAGAGGATGCAGATATAAAAAGAATGGCGTGTGTATGCACGCATACACACACACGCACATATACAGAGGTTGGAAAGAATTCCATCAGCCATGCTCTGCATGCTTTTCCAAATTGTCTGTTTTTAAATAATTCATATACGTTCTTTGAAAAATGTTAAAGCCATTAAAAAGAAACAGCTAAAATCGAAATGCAAAAAAAAAGAACTGCTATTATCTCCTAGTTCAGAATGAACTGGTCATTATTTCCCAATCCCTTCTACTAAAGCTATCAGACATAAGGCAAATGTGTGAACATAAAGAAGGTTTGAAACCTCACTCATGGGATTACAATAGTGAATTAATCCTTCTCCAAGTACTTCAGTTGTTGTACAATGTAATTAATGAAATCAATCTTCATAGTTTGACCTTAAAAGCCTGATCTCTTTTGAATCCACAGTAAAGGATAATTACTTACCTGTAACTGTTGCTCTCCAAAGATGGCATTGGAATAATCATACTGATAGTCTCATAATGTGTTACCCAGTGGAGCAATTTCCAAGATTTAGAACTTTCATAAAGTTCTAATACAACGGGATGGCATTAAAGCTATTAAGGACCAATCACCACAGTTCGTTTCTGATAGCATATGAAAACATAAGTGAAACAAAGAAAGCATTCCAGTGGTAGTTTGACCTATAAGTGCCTTCATTCAGCTGCTCCTCACAACCTTTCGCTCTTTCTACACCCCTCCTCAGGAACTCCGCTCTTCTGGCAGATTCCTTCTATCTGTTTCCTTCTCTTTCACTGCCAATTCCAGACTTGGATCTTTCTACCTTGCTGCTCCTTATATCTGGAACAAACTACCTGAGGCAGTAACTCAGGCTTCATCTGTAACCCTGTTCAAATCCAGGCTAAAAACTCACTTGTTTGATACTGTTTTTGCATCCTGATCCTCTTAGTCTCTTGTTCACTTCCTACATGTTTCCTTACCATTTTATATTTATTTTATTTATTTAACATTTTTATACCGCATTTTCCAATGTTCAAATGTGGTTTACATTAAACAGTCACTTGAATTGTACAATGGTACATATTCATTACATGGAACATATAACTATATACATTAAACAGAGCAACATGATAACATTGTAAGCGATTTCCCAAGATATATCCTAGTACCCAGTTGTGTTGTCCATCTTGACTGATACGTTGTCTGTCTTGACTAGACTGTAAGTTCTTATGAGCAGGGACTGTCTCTTACATGTCTCTCTGTACAGCGCTGCGTACACCTTGTAGTGCTATACAAATGATAAGTAGTAGTAAAGTGAAGGATAGATTATGCGTCACAAACAATATCTGGAGAACACATGTTATGCTTAAATAATTGCTTTCCCTAAAGTTAAGTGTCCTAAGCAAAGCCACAAAGATCAAATTAGATTAACCAAAGGTTGTCTATACAAGAACACAAAGGCCCACAAGTGAAAAAGCATAAAAAAATATTGATGTATTCTTTATATGTTGTTTTAAATAAAAAAAATGCAGAAACAATTAACCTTGTTTAAGAATGATATAAATGGGCCTCTAGGACATGCAAATCTAAATAAAATGTTTCCATAAAAACAAGTCATCTCTTTTCCTCAAAACCTATAAAAGTGAAAAATTCCTATTTACTCAAAAGGAAATTTCCCCATGTTGTACTTATGAAAAATAATCTTTACTGAATAAGTATCACTAAGTTTTACAGTACTCATTTTATGGAGAAGGGGAATAACATACAATTGTAATGAATACTTAACCTTGCAATGCATTGTAAGAAAGGGAAAAAAGTTACCCTATTCTAAATTTTCCATATGGCTTAAGACAAAATATAGCTCCAGACAGCATTAACAGTGTTACCTTCAAATGACCAGTGCTAGTTTATGTGAGTTCCATTAGAAAACCCAAATACTTAATATTTAGATAAATAGGAATAAATCCCTTTGTGTGACACAAGAGAAGCAGAGAACAATAAAAATTATTATATTTTTTTGAAGACGTGTAATTTAATCTTGTTTTTGGTTTCTGTCTGTCTGACCGTTTGTGACATTGATATCACAGGTAGAAACTGACAGGAAGAAAAACCCCAATATATAATTTAATTTAATTTAATTTAATATTAGTGCTTATAGTTTGCTCTTTCAATCACAGAAACTACAGAGCGAGTATAACAAGGCAAGATTACATTCAGGTATAATAGATATTTCCCTGATCCCAAAGGGCTTACAATCTAAGTGGCGCTTTTTCTAAAGTGCAGTATTTGGTTTCCCCCAATGCATGTTTTGAGTAAAAATCAATGTGCATTAGGTACCATTGCACTGTGGCAATTATCAGGGGCGTTGCCAGCATATGACATACAGTTAATGCACAGGCAAGCTCCTTAGCATAAGTTCTGGCCCCCGCAATCACCGCAGGTGCACCTAAGGCCATCTACTGAGGTGGTGTTTAGTACATCCACGCTAACTGCAACACTGGCAATTAGCACAAGCTAATAGCAATGTGCAGTCAATTCCTACTCTCATCCCAACTCTGCCCAGACCCCACCCCATCATATAACTGCGGTTAACACATTTCAGCCTATGGTAATTGTCGCACCTGCACAGTAACAATTACTGCAGGTCCATGGAAGCAGTTAACACACGCTGAAATGTGCATTACCCACATAACGCACTTTACTAAAAGGGGCCCCTAACTTAGTACCTAAGACAGTAGAGGGTAAGTGACTTTCCCAAGATAACAACAAGCTTCAGTGGGATTTGAATCCTGTCTTTCTCGATTCACAGCCCACTGCTCTATCCCTTAAGCTGCTCCTCCACTTCATAAGCAAGCCAACAGCAGAGCTCTGGAACTGGCAAGATTTTCAAAGCCCAGACAAAAGGTACAGCCATAGCTCAAGCAGTGGGCATGTCAGAGTTCCTCGGGCCTCACCAGCCAAATAAATAGAAGCTGGAGCAAAGTCAAGAGCAGTGGTGCTTGGGAGGTTTTCAAGGCCGCAGCAGCCAAAGAAAAGAAGGCAGAGTCAGGACTGAAGCAACGAAGTTGATGGGCTTCCCAAGACCCCTACCAGCAAAAGACTTTAAAATGGAGCTGGAGATGGGGCAGTCAAGCTAATGGGGTTTTGAAGCAAGCAAAGGGAAAACAGAGGAATTAATGGTGAAAAGTCTGGCAAAGTGTAGGGGAAAAAGTGAGTGAGTAGAATGAATAGAAGCTGGTTGAGTAGAAGGCAATAAAGGGGAATTGTAAATGGAGTCTACTAGAAGGAGAAGTCTGCTACAAGTGATATGTTGCAAGGACTGGTTCTTGCTCCAGTTAATTTCAACATTTTTAAGTGACATTGTAGAGGGCTGTCTAAAAGATTTTTCTTTTATGTGAATGATACCGAAATCTGCAACAAGGTAGACACTGTGGAAGTATGGAAAACATGAGGAATCCACTAAAGTCTGAGGAATGGTCTAGAATTTGGCAACTAAGATTTAATGAAAAATAAATGCAGGGTCATGGAACTGAGCTGCAAAAAAACATGTGAGCAGTTCAGTATGGGGGTGAAGTTCTTTTATTCATGAAAAAGAGCAGGATCTGGGGCTTATTGTATCTAATGATCTTAAGATAGCCAAAAAGGTAGAAAAGTCAATGACAAAAGCCAAAAGGAAGCTGGAGTGCAGAGGAAAAGAAATTGTGGGTAGGAAAAAGGAGGTGACAGTGCCTTTGTGAAATCTCTTTTGGAGTACTGTGTGCACTCTCAAAAGGATACAAACCAGACAGAGTTGGTCCAGAAGGCAGTTAATAAATTGTCAGTGGCCTTCATTATAAAGCAGATGGGGACAGACTTAAAGATCTGAACATGTATACTCTGGAGGAGAGGCAGAAAGGGAAGATATGATGGAGACATTAAATATCTCAAAGATATAAATCCACAAGAGTCAGTCCTCTTTGTATGGATAGGAGGCTTTGAAACAAGGGGTCGTGGAATAAGGATGAAAGGTAAGATTTAGGAACAATGTGAGGAAATATTTATGGAAAGGATGGTGGATGCACTGAACAGCCTCCCAGTGGAAGAAGTGAAGATAAGGTTAATATCAGAATTCAAGAAAGCACGGGACTTTCATTGAGGATCTCTGAGGGAGAAGGGATTGCAGAAATTGGGTTGGTTTGGATGGATAGACTGAATAGGCTGTATGCTCTCTTTCTGCCATCATGTCCTGTGTTTCTATGAGGGGAACTAGAATGGAATAGCAGAGTGTATGCAAGTGTGGAATGGGACGAGTAAGAGAGAATGGGAGAACAAGGCATGGTAGAGTGAAGAAAATGTGGAGGGGAGAACATGGAGTGTAGTGGAAGTGGTATGAGAGTGAATGTAGGCAGAGGCAACCCGCATAGCTCTTAAGTTGCCATGCCATTCTCCATTTGTTTAAATGTGCTGAAATATTTTAAATACAGCTTCACAGGTCACGACAGATCAAGATCAAAGAGTACAAGTACATCATGCTTCTCTGATTGGCAGTTTTTGCTTGTATGTGTCCCTATTTTATAGCATAACTGAATTGCTAACATTTTACAATTTATTAACCTAAGAAAATAAAATGAAATTCAGGGTGCTACTCTTCCCATTGCTTTAGTCTAGAGCAAGGTTCTCAACCCAGTCTTCAGGTCACACCTAGCCAGTCAGGTTTTCAGGATAACCACAATGAATATGCATGAGAAATTTGCATACAATGGAGACAATGCATGCAAATCTATCTCGCAAATATTCATTGTTTTTATCCGGAAAATATGACTGACTAGGTGTGTCTTAAGGACATGGCTGAGAACCACTGGTTGAGAGAAATATCTCAGCATTTTTGGTTTTATTCAGTTTATTATTTTTTATCTACAATAAAAATGAGCTAACTGAAAATCTAATGTGACTGGTAACTAAATGCAAAGCTGGTACAAATCATAACTGTATATTGAATGCAGAGTTATTTTAACTAAAGGCCTCGTGAAGACATTATAGCTGATATCCTAAGAATGATTCAACATCCAAGATCCGTGTTGGAAGAACACGATTTCAGAACTGCCCTACAGGCCTTTATAACCCCCCACTTTGACTACTGTAAAAGCATACTCCAGGACATTCCCAAGAAATACACTCATCAATTACAGCTAGCTCAAAATCTTGCTGCTCGCATTCTATGCAAGGCGAAATGATCCGACCATATTACACCAATACTTCATAGCCTACACTGGTTGCCAATTGTAGCAAGGATAAAATATAAGTACTTAATGATTGTTTTCAAACACCATAATAAAATTGCCATGACACCGCTATCTTTGCTCCTATTGGCTCCCTCTTACTCCAGAATAAGGTGGCACTGCACCCAAAACACCTTAGCCATACCTAACACTTCTGCACCACAAATCAATATACCAGTACAAGTGCTTTCTCATATTTTGCCCCAACATTATGGAATGCTCTGCCCGATTATCTAAGAGATATAAAAGATTTGCAACAGTTCCGCAAAGATCTAGAAACCCACCTTTTCACCAAGTATTATGGCAACACCCATGAGCAATCTCATACAGTTTAGTTTCCCAAGTAAAAGTTTCTCTCCAGAGATCATACCTATGCTAACATTGTACATAGTTTTTATATTAATACAAGCATGATTATTCCTGCTGATATAATGTTATATATTGTAGTTGATATATTGTTCGCATAAGTTTAATGTAAATAATTTTCAAAGTTTTAATGTAAAGTTTTGTTGATGTTCTCTGTAAACCACCCCTGATCTTGGGAAGGAGCGGTATATAAATCCATGTTAAATAAATAAACAAACAATGAATCTTGAGGATTTTCTAACTAGTACTAGAAAAAATGTAGAAGTTGCTAATCCAGGGGCCCGCTTTAATAAGATTGTTTGCTTATAGACAATATTTGTTTTTCAAGTTTAGTCCTTTACAAGAACTGCAATGCACAATAAGACAGATAGGTAAATCATAATGAGGGAGATCTTCAAATACTATGCCTTGCAATACAAAGGCAACAGGAATTCCAGTCTAGCCACATTTAATAAAAGAGAACCACCCACTTAGTTATGATCTGAAAGGATGCCTAATGATTATTTTGAACAGCAGATGTTGCATGAACCAGAGATTTCCTGAATTACTGTCACTGTCCTAAAGAGTTAGAAGAGCTACAATAAATTCTGACGTATCTCAAAAATGTTCAAAAGTGTTCTTGCTGATTTAATTCTCACCTATGGATTACTTCCAAAGCACCTTAGCGTTTGCAATGGCAATTCTATTGTCTTAAGAGTTAGTCTGAGCTGGATATCTTGACATCTCTGTTATGAATCCACAAAACATTTTTCTCTAGCATTTAATTTAGATTGTGCATGATTGAAAGTATCAATAATACAAACAAAATAATCCTGAATTAATGAGAGTTTTATTTGGCCACTGAACTATACAGTAAGAGAGGGCAACCAACAGTTACCACATATTAAGAGGCTAAGTAAAGGAACAGATTGTGATGAACAGAATCAAAGACAAATTTCTGGCATTTTCCCAGGAACTGGCTCTTAACCCAGAAGAGAACAAAGGCTCTGTTGGTGGAGGAGAGTGTGAAAATACAGTGCCAAAAATTTGTGTCATTGCCCTGCCAAATATTTCCAGACCCTTTTAGTCTTTTTTCCAAACATTTTATTGAATTATCGTAGACTTAAGGGAAGAACAGTTTTTTTATGGTCAGAGACACTCTCCTCACACAATTTTCACTTTTTCACTTTACTACATTTGGCAAAGATGTTCAATATTGCCAAGTAATTGACGACAAAATTAGACTTACCTGCTAATTGTTGTTCCTTGAAGAACTCCAGTCCAATCTAGTCCTGCACTTCTGGGTAGTGTACCTCTTCCAGCAGCTTGGAGACTGAGCATGTCATGTTTTGATGACACTGGTTACTAATACTGTGCGACCACCCACTCTCATCAGTAACTTACTGACAAAGCAGACTTACAGCAACAACAAATAAGTAGTTAAAAATGTAAACCAAACACATCAAACCCCACAAAAACTAACCCCCTTCCTATCTGGAGAAGAGGGTCCTCCTCCCTCCCCCTTCCCCCCCCCCCCCCGAACGAGGAGGCTTACCTAAGGCCCTACTGGGCCACTTTATCCAGGACTGAAGTGAGACAGACAACCCCTTTGGTCCAACCTCCGCATCATCCTGCTCAGAGCTTGCAGAACCTATCCATACAGGGGTATCCTACACAGAGCGGTGGGATCACCCCTAAACAAAGACATGGGGAGGGGTGGCCTGCATGGAGCGGCAGGTGCACCTACTCTTGCCATCTTACTGGGCAGACTAGATGGACCATACTGGTCTTTATCTGCCGTCATTTACTATATTACTATATATATATATATATTACCCCCACTTCGTGCCAGTACCATTATACTGAAAATTCTCTTCAGGCCCCGCTCAACAACAACCTGTACTTATGGTGGGATCCAGGACTGGATTGGAGTTCCCCAAGGAACAGCAATTAGCAGGTAAATCTAATTTCGTCTTCCTTATCATCCCACCAATCCAGTCCCGCACCTCTGCGATGTATCAGAGCAGTCAAAATTAATGGGAGGGACTTGCCAAACTGGCCTGAAGCACAGCCGATCCAAAACAGGCATCTCCCATCATCTGGACATCCAGATGATAATGCTTAGCAAAAGTATGCAGTGAAAACCAGGTTGCCGCCTTACAGATTTCGACTGGAGCACCAAGCCAAACTCTGCCCATGAGGTCGCCTAGGCCCTTACAGAATGGGCTCGCAAGCCTGCCAGCACCTGTTTACCCCACAAGATGTATGCAGACGAAATCGCCTCTCTAATACACCTAGAAATTGAAGCCTTGGCCGGCACCTCTCCTCTGCACGGACCTCCAAACAAACAACTAGATGATCTGATTTGCGAAAAATCACCGTCTTCTTCAGATACCGTCTCAGGACGTGATGCACGTCCAAGCGTCGCAACTGGAGACAGTTAGAGATGTTCTCCGCATTCCCCAGGATCGGCAAGGAAACCACCTGGTTCAAATGAAAGGCCGAGACCACCTTGGGCAAAAATGAAGGCACTGGCTGGAGAATCACATTCTCCCTTGAAAAGGAAAGAAATGGCTCCTGGCAGGACAAAGCCTGCAGCTCGTAAATTCTGCATGCCAAGCATATCGCCACGAGAAATACCATCTTGAGGGTCAAGTCCTTCAGCAAAGCTCAATTCAGCAGCTCAAAAGGCTCTCCACACAATGCTGCTAATACCAAATTGAGATCTCACGGCAGGACCACCAACTGCCACAGAGGGCATAGGTGGACCACCGCCCACAGAAATCATACCACATCCTTGTGTGTCCCCAACACCATCCTCTGAAACTTTCCATGGTAGCACAAAATTACAGCCAGTTGCACTCTCAAAGAACTCACCGCCAAACCCTTATCGAACCCCGCCTGCAAAAATGCTTAGATGTCCGGCATGGAGGCCCTGGACGGCCAAATCTGCCTCTTCGCACACCATGGAGAATAACTTTAATAAATTATAACCAGGGTAACAATATACACCCCAGGGAGTAAGGAGGCCAAGCCAGCACGACACAGGCCATGTTTTGGTAATGCCTTCTTCAGGGGTTTTCTTTGCAAACATAAATCAGTTGCATCCAAATTTAAACCCCCTTCTGTGCTGTTTCATAAGAATGGGTTTTGGGGTGGTTTCTGCCAAGCCTGAGTGAGTCAATTCATTCAATTTTCACGCCGGGCTTGGCAGAAACCACCCCAAAACTCATTCTTATGAAACAGCACAGAAGGGGTTTTAAATGTGGATGCCTGTGCCTCCCTGCCGATTGATGTAGACTACTGTGGTTGCGTTATCCAAGAGAACCCATACTGCCTTCCCCTGCAACCATGGCTGAAAATTCCAGAATGCTAGGACTACCACCTGCATTTCCAGTCAGTTTTCCTGCGATGGGTCCAAATGGCTCTTGGCCAGGTTGACCACTCAGCCTAGACTCCGGAGGAACTGCACCACTCGCGATGTTTCTTGCTCGCTCTCGTCCTTGGATTTTGCACAGATCAGCCAGTTGTCAAGGTACAGATGCACTAGCACACCTTCCTTGCGGAACACTGCTGCTACCACCACCATGACCTTGGTGAAGGTGCAGGCACCGTAGCGAGGCCAAAGAGCAACGCCTGAAACTGAAAATGCCTCACTGGCACCGCAAACAGGAGGAACTGCTGATGCTCTGGCCACATGGGGATATGCAGATATGCCTTCGTGAAATCGAGGGATATCAAGAACTCTCCTCTTCTGAACATGACTATGATGGAACGCAAGGTTTCCATGTGGAAATGTGGGACTCGTAAGCAGCGGTTCACCTGTTTGAGGTTGAGGATCGGTCGGAAGGCCCCTTCCTTCTTTGACACCACAAAATAAATGGAGTACCGACTGCATCCGCATTGGTCCCAGACAACAGGCACCATGGCCTTGAGCTGCAGCAACTGCAACAGGGTGTCCCTTACCGCTGCTGCCTTGGCTGGCGCTTTGCAGGGAGACTGTATGAAGGAATTGCCCACTGGACAAGCCAACTTGAGGATATACCCCTCCCAGATAACCTCCAACATCGACTGATTGGATGTGATCTGGGCCCAGACCGGCTAGAACTCCTGAAACTGACCTCGTACAGGCTGTACCGCAGTCTGGGCCCCCCTCGCTTCACTGTGATTTATTAGACCCCAAGGAGGCTGCGGGGGCAAATCCCTGGCCCACTCCTCTAAAACCTCAAAACCCTTGTCCTCTAGAAGGGTACCTCCCCTTCTGATATGCGGCAAAGCGTGTGGAACGAAAACGCCTGAAGTCGCACAGTTGATCCCGAGTCGCCAGAGCAGCGCAACCCTGTTTCTGCTTATCCTTGGGCAATCGCCCACCTTTGGACTCTCCTAAGTCCTTGATCACTTTATCCAGGTCCTCCCCGAACAGTAATCTGCCTCTGAAGGGCAGCTTACTGAGACGGGCCTTGGAAGAACTATCCACTGCCCAGTTCCGTAGCCACAAATAGCGGCAGGCCACCACAATGGAGTCCATGCTATTAGAAAGCCCTCTAATGAGATCATAGTGAATTCTAAATCAAAGCTCCTTAGTTGTCCCTTCAGTGAGTCCAGCACCCTGGCACACCACCTCCTCCAGCTGCTTGGAGACTGAGTAAACTGGTGAGAGTGGGAGGTCCCAAGGTATTAGTACCAGTGTCATCACAACATGACATGCTCAGTCTCCAAGCTACTGGAAGAGGTACATTACCCAGAGGTGCAAGATGGACAGCAAATGCTTCACAGAGAAAGGAGCCATACAAAAAACTATAATGGTGTAAAAGCCAAGGGCAACAGCATCAGGGAGGCCTTACACATGGACCCAAAGAAGAGTCCTTTGAGGGTCCTCTACCACTAGAGTCCACAGAGACCAGGCAGGACACTCAAACCCTGAGAGTTCAAGGCCAAGTTGCAATCCAGGTCAAAACTGCTAAAAGACTACCATCTACTAAGGGCATAGAAACTCACCAGGTCCCAAAGTAGGGAAGCTACCAAGAAGTTCAAACTGACCAACACGTGCCCACAAGGGCCAGGCCCTAAGCGAAAAGGTGCCAGGAAAATGTCTTAGCCACAGCCTCTGCCGCATTTCTCCTGTAGGCCTGTATGTCAAAGAGGAAGAGAAAGGCTACACCTCTTGGGCCCAAGAGTCCACATAACACAGTATACGAGTTCAATATGGGGTCCCTAGGATCACCAAGGCCCAAAGGCCGATAACTTGTACAAAAGACAGCTCAATCAGGGTCAGAGATGAAGCCACATAACATCCCTCCCCTAGGCCAGCCTGCCATCCACAGAATTTTCTCTGCAACCAGCATCTGCAGAAATGGCCAACACATGGAGTACTGGAAGGTCATATCTTCACACTATGAGATCCCACTTGGGAGGCTGAATTCTCACTTCATCAGTACTCATGGAGTTCTGATGCAGACAGTTGGACCGCATGCTAACAAAGATTGCGATATGTGCTATCAGATGCTCCACCACCCAACAGCCAAGCCTTGAATACCGCTCCAGTCCCATGAGCTCTGCTGCAGTAGAAGACATGCATGACCGTCATGGCCGTGTTCAAGAACATACAGTCCCTTGCTTCTCTTAAAGGAGGTACAAGCTACATCAGGGTCAATGTGATTGCTCCATCCTCCAAATAAAAGATCCTCCAGGGGCCCCATGAGGGGACAGAGTTTCTGGGCCAACTGGACCAGGTCTCACACCTTTCGCTCTTCCAGCTGGAAGCCAGGCTGACAGGCATCTCCTTAGGTGCTTCCCACAGCCTCTCGATCAGGAGGGGTAATCACACCCCTACTTCACCTGCTCCTTGATCTCCTAGGGAGAAAAGAGCCTGGTTGAAGGACAGGGAACACTGGAGACCAGAAGATTAGGTGGTGCATCTGAATCACGCATCTGTGTACACTAGAGCAAAAATACAGCCATAAAATCAATGCTACAAAAACCTGAGGGCCAGAGAAAAATCAGGCCCATTGAGCTGACCAAGGATCAGATGCTTTGAGTCGCCTGTGGCTTGAATAAACCCTCCATGGAGAGAACACTCAACAGAGGAGAGTAGGAACTGACCCCCAGGAACTTAACCTCCTAAGAGATAATAGGACAGTTGCTTCTCAATTCTAGACTTTCCAGCCCAAGCCTCTGTCGCCTTTGGCCTTCACCAAGAATGCTACATTTGGCCAGCTCAATATCCAGGCACAGGGAACCAGATCCTCTGCATGCAAAAAGATAGTGATACTCCCACTATTACCTTGGAAAATGTATGTGGAACCATAAAGCGGAAATTGCCATCGCGAGATCCAGGAGGTGGGAACAGCCTCTACCAGACCAATGCAACAACAGACCTGAAGAGCCCCATACAAAAATGGGAAACTTGGAGTCCAAAAACAACCAGCTCTAGAACCAGAACATTCTGGAAGGAATTTCCATACCGGAATCCGCGTGTATCAAGGATAAAGCGTAGTTACTTACCTGTAACAGGTGATCTCCGGGAACAGCAGGAATTTAGTCTTCACATAAGGGTATCATCGGTACCGACGGAGCCTGCGCGGGAACGCTCCCCAGCGTCCAATAGGAACGCTTTTGGGAGCATCCCTCATCACATGCGTGCTGCCTTCCCGCCTTTCCAACTGTCCCTCTTCAGTTAAGTTTGTAGCTGAGTGAAAAGATAGAGGGAGAGAGGAAAGAGACAAAGAGATAGAGAGACAACTCCTAGGGGCGGTGGGTGGGTTGTGAAGACTAAATTCCTGCTGTTCCAGGAGATCACCTGTTACAGGTGAGTAACTACGCTATCTCCAGGAACAAGCAGGAATGTAGTCTTCACATATGGGGACTCCCTAGCTGAAGATGCCAGGGAGATAGCCCCAGGAAGGTGCCACCCTAGAAAGGTAGGCATCCTTCCTCCCATGGATCTCTGGCATTGCACCAGGGTTGATGGGCAGGAGTTGAATTAGGTCTGAAAGAGATTTTGAAGAACAGCTTGGCCAAAGAAGGCATCCCAACGGGAGGCTTTATCCAGGCAGTAGCGGGCTGTGAAGGTGTGTACCGAAGCCCAGGTGGCTGTTCGACAAATGTCATCGATAGACACAGAGTGGAGATTAGCCATAGAAGTTGCCATGGCTCTCACGTTATGAGCTGTAACATGGCCTTGAAGAGGAAGACCCTTACTCTCATAAGCAAAGGATATGCATTGGGCAATCCATTTGGATAAAGTTCTTTTGAAGACTGGAAGTCCCAAATGACTAGAATCAAAAGCAATAAAAAGTTGCGAGGACTTTCTATGTTGCTGTGTTCTCTGTAGGTAAAAGGCTAAAGCTCTTTTACAATCCAAAGTATGAAGATTTCTTTCTGCATTAGAGGCGTGAGGCCTCGGGAAAAATACAGGAAGAAAAATAGATTGATTTAAATGAAAAGGCGAAACCACCTTTGGCATAAAGTGTGGATGAGTTCTAAGAACAACCCCAATGGGGGGGAATATGTAGAAGCTGATAAGGATAAAGCGGAATTGCTTAACAAATATTTTTGTTCTGTGTTCACAGATGAAGAACCAGGAGCAGGACCTCAGAAAACACCCACAAATAAGAACAGAAGCGAGGGACATCTTGAACAATTTTCAGAAGACTGTGTTTGTGAGAAACTAGCTCAACTTAAAGTAGACAAAGCGATGGGACCGGATGGGATACACTCTAGAATACTGAGGGAACTTGGGGACGTTCTAGCAACTCCACTGACTGACCTTTTCAATGCCTCGTTGGAGTCGGGAGTGGTGCCAAAGGACTGGAGAGAGGCTCATGTGGTGCCTTTACACAAAAGCGGAAGTAAGAATGTGGTTGAAAACTACAGGCCGGTTAGTTTAACTTCGGTGGTGAGTAAATTATTGGAAACGCTGCTGAAAGAGAAAATAGTGAGGTTTCTGGAGTCAAGCGGATTACAGGATCCGAGGCAGCATGGATTCACCAGAGGCAGGTCTTGTCAGACAAATCTGATTGATTTCTTTGACTGGGTGACCAGGGAGTTGGACCGAGGGAGAGCTCTAGATGTGGTGTATCTAGATTTCAGTAAAGCCTTTGACACTGTTCCTCACAGGCGACTTATAAACAAACTGAGCACCCTAGGGATGGACCCTAAAGTTACTGCTTGGGTTAGAAATTGGTTGGGTGGGAGGCAACAAAGAGTACAAGTAAATGGAGCTCACTCTGAGGAGAAGGATATTACCAGTGGTGTGCCCCAGGTATCTGTCCTTGGTCCGATTCTTTTTAACATCTTTGTTAGTGATATAGCGGAAGGGCTGTCGGGAAAGGTTTGCCCCTTTGCAGATGACACCAAAATCTGCAATAGAGTAGACACCCAGGAAGGTGTAGATAACATGAGGAGGGATCTAGTTAAGCTTGAAGAATGGTCTAGAATTTGGCAGCTGGGATTTAATGTTAAAAAATGTAAGGTCATGCATTTAGTCTGCAGCAATCCAAGGGAGCAATACAGTATAGAAGGTGAAGTACTTTTGTCCACTAAAGAAGAGCGGGACCTAGGTGTGGTTGTGTCTGATGATCTTAAAGTAGCTAAACAGGTAGAAAAGGCGACGGCAAAAGTTAGAAGGATGCTTGGGTGCATACGGAGAGGAATGGCTAGCAGAAAAAAGGAGGTGATAATGCCTCTGTATAAGTCTTTGGTGCGACCTCATTTGGAGTATGGTGTGCAATTCTGGAGACCGCACCTTCAAAAGGATGTGAACAGGATGGAGTCGTGCAGAGGGTGGCTACTAAAATGATTAGTGGGCTTCACTATAAAGCATATGAGGACAGACTTAAGGATCTTAATATCGTACACCTTAGAGGAAAGGCGGGATAGAGGTGATATGATTGAGATGTTTAAATACCTCCGTGGCATAAATGTTCAGGGAGAGAGCCTCTTTCAATTGAAAGCAAGTTCTGCTACGAGGGGACATGGGATGAGGGTGAAGGGAGATAAATTCAGGAGTGATATGCGGAAATATTTCTTTACGGAAAGAGTAGTGGATCCATGGAATAGTCTCCCAGTGGAGGTGGTAGAGATGATGACAGTAACTGAATTCAAAAAAGCATGGGACCAACACAGAGGATCTCTAAAGGTAAAAAGTGGACTGTTGTAGTTGTTGTTATGGAAGGACAGACTAGATAGGCCATGTGGTCTTTTTCTGTCATCATGTTTCTATGTTTCTATTAACCTTATCATGATGAAACCTAGTATAAGGAGGATCAGCCACTAAAGCTTGCAATTCACTAATGCGACGTGCAGAGGTGATTGCAATTAGGAAGATAACCTTCCAGGACAAAAACGTACGGGTTGTAGTGGCTAAAGGCTCAAAAGGCGGCTTCATGAGCTGCCCGAGAACTAGATTTAGATCCCATGCTACCGGTGGTGGTTTAATGGGAGGCTTTGTTAATAGAAGACCTCTCATAAATCTGGATATGAGTGGATGAGAGGAAATTGGTTGTCCATTCAGGAGACTTATAAGAAGCTGCGATTCCACTAAGATGGACTCTTACCGAATAGGTCTTCAGACCAGAATTCGATAAGTGAAGGAGATACTCTAGTATCGATTCTAAAGGTATGACAAGGGGGTTTAACTCCTTCTTGGAACACCATATAGTAAAACGTTTCCACTTGAAGGCATAAGATCTTCTTGTGGAAAGTCTTCTAGAAGCCTGAAGAATATCCTTTACCTGTTGGGACAGGTTGAAATCCTGGAGGTCTAAGCCTTCAGCAACCAGGCCGTGAGATGCAGGGACTGGGGATTTGGGTGCCACAGCATCCCGTTCTCTTGGGAAAGGAGATCTGAAGCATGCCCTAACTCCAGAGGTGCAGCTTGAGAGAGATGTAGAAGCAGGGGATACCACGTTTGGCGTGGCCACCGTGACGCTATGAGGATCATACGACCCCTGTCTCTCTGAAGCTTGAAGAGTGTTTTGGGGATGAGGGGAATGAGTGCGAAGGCATAAAGGAAGTCCTGACCCCAGTGAAGGAGGAAGGCATCCCTTGCCTGACAATTTTGAGCCTGAATCCTGGAATAGAACTGGGGAAGTTTGGCTTTCAGTGGATTTGCAAAGAGGTCTATGTCTGGAGTACCCCAGAAATGAAATATCTTTGCCACCTGGTCTAGGTGGAGAGACCACTCGTGAGGCAGCAGTACTCGACTGAGTTTGCCTGCCCAAAGGTTTTGAATGCCTGGAAGATATACCACTAGAAGGCGAATTTGGTGCTCTCTGGCGAGGGCCCACACTCATAAAGCTTTGTTGCATAACGACAGAGAGCCTGTTCTGCCCTGGTTGTTCACGTAGAACATGGCTACTTGATTGTCTGTTGGGAATAGGACTGTCTTGTAGCTGAGCTGGGCATAGAACACTCGAAGAGCTAAATAGATTGCTCTTAATTCCAGGAGGTTTATTTGTAGACCAGCTTCCTGTGGAGTCCAGGTACCCTGGGTAGAGAGATGATTCGGGTGTGCTCCCCAACCCACCTGTGATGCATCTGTTGTTAGGGTGGCCTGGAAGAGGGGTTGTTGAAAGGGAGACCCCCACTGACAGATTTTCTAGTGATTGCCACCATTGGAGGGACAAAATCAGTCGATGAGAGTTTGTTATCTTGTCCGATAGATGACCCGTGGCCTGTGACTACTGAGTGGATAGGGTCCACTGGGCTGCTCGCATGTGGAGGCGCGCGTAGGGAACTACATGAACTGTGGATGCCATATGTCCCAGTAACTGTAGGAGTTCTCGAGCAGTTAGGGAGGATTTCCCTGCTGCTTGAGAAGCTAGTTGCACTATGCGAAGACACCGGGCCTGTGGAAGGAAAGCCCTTGACTGTCTGGTGTCTAACCAGGCTCCTATGAACTCCAGGCACCAGGAAGGAACAAGTTGGGATTTTGGGAAGTTTATTACCAATCCCAAGTATTGGAGGATTCGCATTGTGCGAGACAGTGCAGCGCTGGCTTCTGCAACCGTGGGGGCTCGAATGAGCCAGTCGTCCAAGTAAGAGAAGATGAATATCCCTAGGGTTCGCAGGAATGCAGCTACTACTGCCATGCATTTCGTGAATACTCTTGGTGCCGAAGCCAGACCAAAGGGAAGCACCCTGTACTGGAAGTGTTTTCCCTTGAAAAGGAATCATAAGAATTTCCTGTGATCTGGATGGATCAGAATGTGAGTATATGCATCCTTTAAGTCTAGAGAGCAAAGCCAATCCTGACTTTGAAGGTATGGCAGAAGAGTTCCTAGAGAAATCATTTTGAACTTTTCTCTGAACAGATATTTGTTCAATTCTCTAAGGTCTAGAATGGGTCTGTGTCCACCTGTTTTCTTTGGAATAAAAAAATAGGGGGAGTAGAACCTTGTACCCTGTTGGAGAATGGGTACCTCCTCTATTGCCCCTTGGGCAAGAAGTGTTGAGACCTCGTGACCTAGCAGATTGCCTGCAGAGGTCTGCAAATTGAACTGCCTTAGGATTGTAGGAGGGGGCATGCTGTGACAATGGAGCTTGTACCCCTCTCCTACAATGGACAGAGTCCAATCTTCTACTGTTATCTGATGCCACCTGTTGACAAAATGCTTCAAAGAGTAGAACCTGGTCAATAATAGAGTGATAAATCACAGATTCAAAAAGACACTCAATTATAACAAAAAGTAGGTAGTAACACCATACAAATTACTATGAACACAGTGCGTTGTCACAACTCATCTGGGATAAAGATCTCAGTATCTAACGGGCCGGTGTAAACCGTGATATTGAATCACAAACACATACTTCACTGAGCCCAATTCACATCAGCGACCTTATCCCATAGATATCCCCGACAGAACAGGTAAGGAGAAACCGCAAAGAAGGCACACTTAGCTTGCCACAGCAGTTTTAAGCCACGGTCTCTCTGAACCCCAACGCCATACACCAAGCGCTCACAAGCGTTTCGCAAGTCAGCTTGCTTCTTCAGGGGGGCACCGAATACTTAAACAAGTCAGCGCACCATACGCAAACAACCAGCTGCACACCTCAGCAATCAGCTTCAAAACACTGTGACCTGTTGATAAAATGGCATAACCTGCCTGGAATATTGGGGGGTTGAGGACCCCTCAAGGGCAGGATGGCTAAGCTCTCTAGGAAGGAGTCAGAGCCCTTGAGGGGGCTCAACCTGCAGAGCTGGTTGAGCTCTCGGGCCTTTTGGCTTCTTTTGTTGTCTAGTTTGTCCCTTTTGGGCAACTTGACCCTGACTTTGGTTCTGTTGGGTATAGGAAGGATAAAACTTCCTCTTCTTGCTAAAAGAGGGTTTTTTATAAGGATTCTTTTTGGCCGGAGTGGCTGTAGATTTTGACAATCTATCTAACGTGATATTGTCAGCATCTATTTCATTAGCCTTTTCCTGCCAATTCTTGCCAAAGAGATTCTCTCCTGTCAAGGGGTGTTGCCTAATTTGTCCTGTACCCAAGTCTCCAAGTCTGATGCCTGAAGCCAGGCAATCCGTCGTGCTCCAATGGCAGTAGCAGAAGTTCTGCTGATGCATTCAAAGCAGTCAAAGGCTGCACGATTCACAAACTTGGAGACATCTTGAGCATGCTTAACTAGAGCAAGAAAGTCTTGTCTCCTGTCATCTGGGAGAAGTGGGCTCATAAGCTCCAAGTCTCCTGTAACTTCTTTGAGGAACATTCCCATGTATAATATATATGAACTGATCCTAGCTGAAAGCATGGAAACCTGAAAAGTTTGGCGCCCAAAAGCGTCCAAGGTCCTGCATTCACGACCTGGAGGATTGGATGCATGCCTCTTTGCACTTTTCATCCTACGCATGGCTGACTCCACCACCATTGAATGGTGTGGCAGCTGAGTCTTTTGAAATTCAGGACATGGCGGAACGCGATACATAGTATCTAGCCTCCTAGAATGAGGAGATGTAGTCAGAAGTGTCTCCCACATTCTGAGCATCAAGTCATGAAGAATTTCATGGATGGGCAGAATGGCTGCCTCCTTTGGAGCTTTAGGATATTGGAGAATTTCCAATTCCTTTGCTCTGGGTTCCTTTTCAGGAGCTACCGTGATTGAAAGGCCTTTGGCAACATCACGAATAAAACCCTGAAAAGACATGTCCTCTGGAGGTGACATTCTGCATTGAGGAGAAGAGGAATCTTCCGGGAGAAACACTCTGGTACCAGCAGAATTATCAGAGTCTTCGGAATCGGAGGATTCGAAGTATTCCCGACCACGATGCTCATGCAAAGCACGGTCTCGTTATCGATCGACGTCGGTACCGAGTTGATCCGGTACCGATCTGTCGATGCCAGCCAAAGATGGCGTGGAAAAATTCCCACCAGGGCCGGTACCGTCGGTAGCGGTACCGGTGTCTGTATCGGTGCCCGTTGAACCATAGGTGTCAACGGTACCGCAGCTGTGAGGAGAACTGCAATACTGCGTTCGATAGCGAGGAATCTCTGGTCTATCGACGCTGCCGATGCCTGGGTGTCGGTACCGGTGAAGACGGCCGGGACCCCTGAGAATGGCACCAGTAGTTCTTGCGAGGTAGAGGCCTCGAGAACATCCTTGAGCCCCGTTGATGCTTTTAAAGCCAAAGCCTCCTGCCGGGGCTGTTTTGCTGGAGTGGTTCCCTCAAGGGCAATGCCAATGGAATCTCGATGCTTAGCAGGAGAGCTACCCTTTGAGGACCGGCTTTTATGTTTAGTTACCTGAGATCCATGGGAGAAAGAGGAGGCTCTTGAAGACGTCGATGCAATGGATCTGGCATTCGAAGAAAAGAGGATACCGAGCTTTGCAGCCCGGTTCTGTCTTCCTCTTTTAGTCATCCCCATACAGGAGAGACATTCAGATAGAGAATGTTCAGGCCCTAAACATTTAAGACACCAGTCATGGATGTCGGTGACGGAAATGGTACTGCCACACTTAGTACACTTTTTAAAACCACTAGTTGGTTTTTCCATGTTTTAGGAATATGAGGCCTAATGCCCAAAATGAAGCCTAGCATCGAAAAAAAGAAAAGTTTCTGAAGAGAAACAGTTCAGAGTATAATTTTTTTTTTTTTTTTTTAAGAAAAGAAAAAGAAAATAACCGGCGGTACCAGTAGGCGTCGTGCCGAGGCAAAAGCAACCACAAGAAAACAATTTTAAAGAAGGAATTTTCTGCGGTGACAGGGTATGAGTCCTGTCGGCTCCGCGGAAAACGAAGAACTGAAGAGGGAAAGGCGGGAAGGCAGCACGCATGTGCTGAGGGATGCTCCCAAAAGCGTTCCTATTAGACGCTGGGGAGCGTTCCCGCACAGGCTCCATCGGTACCGACGATACCCATATGTGAAGACTACATTCCTGCTTGTTTCTGGAGATTATCCCTGACCCTGCTGCAAAGGGGACAGGAGAAACAACCTGTCACTGCTGGAAGTGCCAGAGAGCATCTACAAACGTTCCCCACCCAAGCAAAGCACCTTAAAGAGACTCTCTTGGGGAGATCTTCCATTCACTGATGTAACTCAAATAGTGCACTCCTGAAGTCCCAGGCTGGTCTAGACCAGAAACCTGAAGACAGGTGGCTTGTCGATGGAGCTGACCATCTTCAATCTTGCCTAAGGACCCAAAAACTCACTAGTTTAACATGATATGGATGTCATCAGAAGAAATAAACCAAGTTACGCCAAAATGGATGCACCTCAGGGGTGGGGCGAGGGACCTTCGGCACCCAATGAGATTTTATGCTCCCAAGGAACACACAGAGGTGACCTGAGCCCAACAGAAATTCTACCAGGATTGCAATGGAGGCCAGAAAGGGCTCCCCTTTATCAGAATGCAACTCTAGGCTCTATGCATGAAGATCCCCTGGCCATTCTATGCCTGTCCTCCAGGAATCTCTATGATCAAGCTTCTTCAGGAGCAAAAGTGACCCAGTGAGGGGAAGTGCTCCACCACAAACCACTGCCACCCTCAGAAGAATGCCAGACCTACTAACTGACCATTACCACTACCATGGAGCTGGAAAAAACTCTGAACCAGCCTCAACCAGCAGCAACCGTCTTGGCAGGTCACTGCAAACTTGCTAGTCCCTGGAAGGAGACTGTGCTCACTGTTCATCTTCCCCAACCCAAGCCAGATGTTTCCAGGAGCTAACCTGCAACCTCGGTAGCAAGGGGCCATAACCCTTATAGTTGGAGCCATCAGGCCACCAGCAGAGGCTGGAGCACTTACCCGAGGGCTAATCTCCAGGCGTGTCCACAGCACTGCCCAAAAGTCAAAGGCAGCTACTGTCAAGGTCTTCTAAAAGACCTCGAGACTTCCAAACCAAGATTCAGCATACACAACAACCTCCCGCTCCCTAGTCATGAACTTCATAATGGCCATGAACCAAAGGGCTGGTCCAGCTCTCCAAAGGCTGAGGGAGCAGCCAAGACAAAACCTTAGGACCCCAGAAACCCAGTTTGAAATTTCCCCTCTAAAAACCCATGCGCTGCAACCAGGCAGTTGGAGAAAGCAGAATTTTGCAGAGTCACAGGTCCACCAGGGACAAAGGGGATCAGTCTGCCACTCTCACCTGAAAGCCAGTTCTAAATCCTATGGCACCACCATAATGTACCATAAAGGCCTAAATAAGGTATGGCCAAGAAAAGATGGATTTTGTAGGGATTCCATGTAGCCCCTGGGGGAGCCACTACTCTGTTTCCCTCAGACTTACCTTAGGACAAGCAGAATATCACTCAAGTCCTTCAGAAAACCCCCATCAAGGAAGGCTGGGTTCACAGAAGAATAGAGGAGCAGAGGGCAAAGCAGGACCTCTCTAGCTGTCCGTGATAAGAGTGCTCAGAGTCCTCAGAGGGTACACTCGGGCCCCAAATTCCCCCAAAAGGGTCAGATAAATAGCAAGAATTACAGCATAAGCTGGTTCACAGGTCACTGAAAGGCCCCCAGGGACCCCCTGGACACGTGGCTGGTGTCATCCTGCTATGCTCCACTCTCGCTGGGCCTATGCAGCTCACTGAAGTGGCTGCAGAGCTTGCTAGCATCAAAGAAAAAAGAAAGGAGTAGCAGGGGCCACACTGGGATACAAAGGAGAGCACACACACACCCGCAGGAGACAAAAGGAGTAGGTGCTACAACAGTAGTAGGTAAAGACGAGTTTATTGTAGAAAACACCCCAAATTGTTTCAGCTGAATGCCTTCTTCAGGGGGTACAAGCCTTAAAGCAAACGTTAAAAAATGATAATAATAAAAGTCAGTAAATATAAGCAATAAATCAACTAAAAGGATTGAATATAAATACATAGATAAATAAATCACAAAACATTGTTAAAACGTAAGGACAAATAAAACATATTGGTATGGCTTTTTTTTTTTTTTTTATAGAACAGTTTACATTTACATAAAGAAATTATAGCGACGTCATTATACATTCATGAAGCATCATTATACGTACATGATACATCGCACATAAACCAAGCTCACATCAAAGAGGTGATACGCTACATAAATAAAACAAGCCATTTCACTGGTTCCTGAAAACAAAAACAAAAAACTCCTTTTAAACTAGTCAAGAAGCACAAAATAACTAACACTAATCCATACCTTGTGTCAGTTCTTATCAATAAATCAACCGAAAGGATTGAATATAAATACATAGATAAATAAATCACAAAACATTGTTAAAACGTAAGGACAAATAAAACATATTGGTATGGCTTTAAAACTGTTATATGGAGGATATAAAAACTTAAGTAAAATAAATTACAATGCATGTATAAATTATATATTACTAATAATAAAAAGTAAAAAAAAAAACAATAAAAAACAATAAGAAAACAATAAAAATGGAGGGATGAGGAAGAGGAGAAAAGTATTGCAAATGAGATAAACTTATTCATGTATACAATGACTTATTGGAGCTTTGCTATGCCATGTCTAGCAAGGATAATTTGGTTGCTAGCAAATGAACTGAACACAGACAAACAAGAACTATGAACAGAAGTCAAACACAAAAGGCAACCTGAAACATCTTAAAAGTGGAAACCTGTATCGCATGAATAAACGGGGTAAAAAACTTGCCTTCAGATAAAACCGTGTAAACTTGACACGCCGATCAAGCAGTAAACTGTGACGTGGCAGCGTTTTCACATCACAGTTGACATTTTCATTTTATTGACAGGCCCTTTATTGGATTTACAACATTTTTGGCTTGACTGAACACTGTGAAACCTAATATTAAGTTTACATCTCACACTGAAACTGAATCCATTGAATTTTTGGATGTTTTGATTTATTCTACCCCTGATGGTTTGAAAGACTAGAAAAGGGGACTGTTACTTCTGGAGAGAGATCTGCAACTGTGAGTATATACTTCTGGGAATTTTCTGAAAAGAATTCTTTTTATTTATTTATTTTATTTTATTTATTTATTTATTTATTTAACTATTTCTTTTATACCGCCCCTTCCAGAGATCAAGGGCGGTTTACATATAACAGATTAACAGTCTTGTACACAATTTGTATACATTTTACATAGAACAATAGAAATTAACTATTTACATTGAATAGTAAATATAAACTTTGTAGGTATTAAAGTAAAAACATCTTGTAGGTATTAAAGCAAGAACTTTGTAGGTATTAAAGCAAACATATCAAACTTTATACAAAAGTATATTTACAGCGTGTGGTGTGTGTGGTGTATGGGGCAGATATTGGTGTAGGTGCTGGAATTTAGTTCCTTTTTTGTCGTCTTTGGGGCGTGTGTGGGGGGGGGACAGGCTTGTGGTTACATTGTTGGGATTAAGGGAGTTTGTGCATGTGTGATCACGTTTGTTGTAGAGCTGGCTTTGGGGGAGTAGGGGATTTCGAAGTGTTCAGTGAACAGGTAGGTCTTTAATTCTTTTCTGAATTGGATGAGGTCTCTTATGGTGCGAAGTTCAATAGGGAGGTCGTTCCAGAGTGTAGGAGCAGTGAATGAGAATGCTCTGGAGCTAGTGGTATTCTTAGTTTTACGGATGGCTTTTGGTATGATGAGGGAGTGGGCTGCGTTTTGTCTGAGGGTCCTTGTCGATGTTGGAGATTGCAGTAATGTGGATAAGTGTGAGGGGGTTATGTCGTTTATGAGTTTATAGGTTGTTAGGATAATTTTATATTTGATTCGGCTGTTTATAGGGAGCCAGTGGAGTTCCAGCAGTATTGGGGTTACGTGGTCTGTTAGGCGAGCTTTAGCAATTACTTTTGCACAGATGTTTTGTGCTCTTTGTAGAAGGTATGTGCTTTTTTGAGGGAGGCCTATTAGGAGACTATTGCAATAGTCGAAGTGAGGGGTGATCAGTGTACTTACTACGGATCTAAAGTCTTGTGTTTCGAGGAGTGGCCTTAGGTGCTGAATAGTTTTGAGTTTGTAGAAAATGGTTTTTACTGTTTGTTTTATGTGTGGTAGCATGGTGAGAGTGTGGTCTATTATTACTCCTAAGTATTTTACCTGTTTTCTGACAGGTATGGAGGTTTTGTTGATTGTGATTGTTTCCGGGTAAGTGTTCTCAGTCATAGATGATCTTGTTACAAACATTGCCTCAGTTTTTTTGAGATTTATGCTGAGGTGGTTAGTTTCCATCCAGGAGGAGGTCTCAGCCATGCATTTGGATAGCGAATCATATGTAGGGTTTTTAATGGTTATGGGGATAGCTAGCATGATGTCATCGGCATATATAAAATGGTTAATCCTGTGTTTTTTAAATATGTTTGTTATCGGTTGCAGGTACAAGTTAAATAGGAGGGCTGAAAGGGCTGATCCTTGGGGTATTCCCTGTCCTTGGGGGAATGTTTCTGATGCTTGTTGGTCAATTTGGACGCGTATTAATCTATGTGAGATGTAGGATTTGAACCAGTTAAGGACAATCCCGCCTATTCCTAGGTTTTCTAATCTGTTGATCAGTGTTAGGTGATTAATGTTATCGAAGGCGGCAGAGATATCTATAAATAGGAGCAAGAAGCCTTGGTGTTTGTCATCTGTGCCCTTGATGAGGAAGTCCATAAGGGTGATTAGGAGGGTTTCTACTCCGTGGAATGGGCGGAAACCAAAAACCAAATTGGTGTGAGTCAAGTGGTTTGTGTTCATCAATGTGTTCTTGTAACTGAATTTGAATTGTTTTCTCTATTATTTTGGCTATGAAATAAAGCTAATTAATCTGTGAACCCACTATTTTTTGTTAAATCAGTCAGGGCCTAGTAGCAGCAGTTTAAGTTTACATTTAAAACACAGAAGAGAGCTTTCTGGTTAAATTTCATACCCAGCAGAGAGCTTGTAGTTTAAATTTAATAGTCATTCAGGGCCTAGCATCAGCAAAGTACTTTTAGTTTAAATTTAAAACACAGAAGAGAGCTTTCTGGTTAAATTTAGAAGCCAGCAGAGAGCTTGTAGTTTAAATTTCATAATAAGTTAGAGCCTAGCAGCAGCAAAGAGCTATAATTTAAATCAAATAAGAATATAGCTTACCTCAGCAGCACAGGACAGGGTACTGTGTAGCAGCCCTCTTTTAATAAGTGTTATTTCCCTCCCTCCCTCCCCACATCCACCCACCCCTGGGATAATCGTAGCTTTATAGGTACTTACACATTTTAACAGACAGGAGGTGCTCTCAGGTGAAGCTCGTTACCCGAATCAGTCATACACTAAGGACCTGAGATTAATTAAACTTCAGGTGAACAAGTTATATTAAACGTATTAGGTACCATTTTATTGGCAACCCTTAGTAAGTAAAGAACTTAAAGATCTAAACAAATACTTAAAACTAAGATGCAGACAGCAGTCCAGCAGCGAGATGGGGGCTTTCCAGTCTTTTGCATTGAGTGTCACATGTATGATTTTCTCCCAGTTGGTGAGAGGTCTTACGTGTGCACTAGGTGCAAGGAGCTCTTTGCTCTCAGGGAACGAGTCCGTTCTCTAGAGGCTAGAGTAGCAGACTTGGAAAACGTAAGACAGACAGAGAGGTTCATAGACGAGACCTACAGGGATATAGTCCTGAAGTCCCACCTCCAGTCTGGCAGCATCCCTGTTGCCATGGAGGAGAGAGGTCACGTGACAGGAGAGCATCACCCTGGTGTGACAAGAAGTGATCCTGTAACTAGGACCTGTTCTCTAGGTGATATAAAACCCTCTCGCACCGAGGAAGTTTCTCCAGGGCCATGTGCCCATGAGGGAAGGGTTAGGACAGCCGTTATAGTTGGTGATTCGATCATTAGGCATGTAGATAGCTGGGTGGCTGGTGGACGTGAGGATCGCCTGGTAACATGCCTGCCTGGTGCGAAGGTAGCAGACCTCACGTGCCACCTAGATAAGGTCTTAGATAGTGCTGGGGAGGAGTCTGCTGTCTTGGTACATGTCGGTACCAATGACATAGGAAAATGTGGTAGGGGGGTTCTGGAGGCTAAATTTAGGCTTTTAGGTAGGAAGTTGAAATCCAGAACTTCCAGGGTAGCGTTCTCCGAAATGCTTCCCGTTCCACGTGCAGGACCCAAAAGGCAGGCAGAGCTCCGGAGTCTCAATGCGTGGATGAGACAATGGTGCAGAGATGAGGGTTTTGGATTTATTTATTTATTTATTTATTTGCAACGTTTTTATATACCGCCATTTCCTAAGATCAGTGGCGGTTTACATTGAACATAAGTCAAAATACAGAGAACAATGTGAAATAAAGAGAAACAATAAGTAACTATCAACAAAATACATGTAACTTTAAAGCAACTTTGTATAGATTATGACAGATAAGAACTATTTACAGGTTCGACATAGTTTACATATTTACAGGTTGTAGATATCAGTTCAGATAGGAATGTGGGTAGGAGTAAATTGAGTAGGAGTAATAGAATACAGATTGAATTATGGAGGATAAGAAGTCGTATTCATATAACAATCCATATTGGAATAGTGTAGTGTGAAGAGGTGAGTTTTTAGTTCTCTTTTAAACATTTGTAGGTCTTTTATTTCTCTAAACTGTCTCAGGAGGTTATTCAACAAGGTTGGTGCTGGGGGCGGAGCCTGATGTCCAGCGGGTAGGACGCTTTGCGTTGAAGCTCCCGAGAGGCCTACTCAGAATCCTGACTTAATACTTATATAAATTTACTATTTCGCTCCGAGCTGACCGGGGCACCTCGGGGGGGATGGCGGCCCACAAACCAGCGCGCTTGGACTTCGGGTCTCCTTCTTCTTCTCACGGAAAACGCTCCAAAACGGAGGTATCCTCCCCGCAGAAGATGGTTCCATTTCGTGAAAACCCCGCAATGCACCTGGAGATTTTGGAGGAAATACGCGGCGTGAAGGAATTGGTGCAGTCTAATGGAGAAGCGCTTCGAGCCATGCGAGAAGACTTTGGAGTGCTCCAAGACCGACTTGAAGGTCTTTCATTACGGCAGGACAATATGGCGGGGGTCCTCGACTCGCACGAGGTGCGCTTGGGCAAACTGGACGAGGCTGAGCGCCAGATACAGAATCTTCAAAAGGAGTTGGAAGATAGCAATAATCGCGCCCGTCGCAACAATGTGAGGCTCCTCGGAATGCCGGAGGGGGTGGAAGCAGGAGATATAAGAGAATTCTTGCTCAAAACTCTTCCCTCCTTGCTGAAGATCACTTTTCACAGAGAACTGGAAATCGATCGAGCACACCGTGTTCCTGCCCGCATGGCGCTCAACCGCACGACCCCCGGCCTATTATCTTTAGCTTGCTACGATATCAACAAGTGGAACAAATTTTATATGCTGCCCGAGCGAATCATCATTTGGAATATGAAGGTCGTAAGGTCTCCTTCTTTCCTGATTTGGCAAAGCCTACCGTTGACCGTCGGAAGAAACTCCTTGCTCTTCGCCCTCGACTTCAACAGCTACAGGCTCGCTATGGCCTGTTGTATCCAGCGAAGCTCCGAGTGACTCTCCACAACCAGACCAGGACGTTCGAGGATCCTGATCTATTATCAACATTTTTGGACTCCAAAGAAGCAGAACAGATGCGCTAATCCCAAATCTTGGACTCTTATCTGCCGGCTCTGTCCGCCATTTTGAAGGGCCCGATGCGGCGGTCATAGCCCAGCACAGAAATAGCCTGGACTTTCTTTCTTTCTCTGTATGACTTTTGTCTTTGGTCTCCTATCCCTTCATGATGTGTGCCTCGGTCGGATTCGGAGCACGCACAGTCCTACAGGTTATATGTTTTTTCAATTTCGGCCTTCTCTGGGGTTTCTCCCCGCAGACACATGGTCGCCAGTAATTTTGGGGTTTTGCTTCTCCTCTACCGTACTGTGGTTTTCTTTGTTAATGTGGGGCGCTTCATTGTATTATATTAGCTTATTTTTCCTATGTCATGTGTACAGCCAGATACAGTCAGTTTGAGGGACACAGTGAAATTATGTGTGCTATCATGCTCAGAATTTTAACTTTTCTGAATGGCCTCATGTAAAATCTTATTGTTCATCGTACAAGGCATTGCTGGTCCACTCAGCAGAAAGAAAATCCTTAGCTATCTTAGCCACGAGCACGTTGATTAGGTGTTTCTTTAGGAAACGCATTACACTCTGCTGAAACACTGAAACTCAATGCTAGGCCTCACATGGTAGCTGCCTATTCTCCCACCGTTTCCAAATGGTACGGGATAGTCATTCTGGTTAAGAAGCCTTTGCACGCTACTGTACCTGATATTAGCGCTGACATGGAGGGTAGATGGGCCCGTGTACACCTTGAGGTTGGAGATAGTGAATTCACGTGTATTTGCACTATGTCCAGAATGTGGACAACCCTGCTCACTTTGCAAGTCTTGCGCAGTTGGCCTCGGCCTCCGCCAATGCTCCATTAATACTTGGTGGCGATTTTACTCAAGTGTTCCCTCAATCTTTTCTTTTCAAACAAGGTGCTTGGTGGTTGGAAGCTCCAGTACCGAGCAGACCTGTGTGGCTAGATATAGTAGCGGGCCTTTGCTCACCGATTCCTCTTACCTTACTCCCTGGTATGACTCTCCCATTAGACTCCCACTATCCACCAATGTTTTTTGACACTTTAGGTGCCTTTAATACTCCTATGCAACCTTTCGACTCCCGACTCTGGTCAGTGTAACTTCAGCATTGCATTCGGAGCACTAGAGTACTCCCGCCATCGGCACTCTCTGCATAAGGTTGATTGGAAACTTCCGATCTCTCGGTAGTTTACCGGGTGTAGCATCCAATTTTACTAAACCTTATGTAATGCTATCACTAGAGATACCTCTATCGCGCAGAAAGTATGGGAAAGAGAATTGCATGTGACTTTAACCTCGGAGCAATGGAGCCTTATCTGGAGCAGAGGGACACGGGTTTCCGACCCGCCTCACTCACTCAGACCCTCTTCTTTCTAGCCCACCGGTGTTTTTACACTCCTCACAGTTTAGACAAATGGAACACTACTCAGGGTAATGGTTGCTGGACACGTCCTGTGGCCATTGGTTTATTACTTCATTTCATGTTATGCATGAATATCCCGCACTACAGTATAACTGGCGTCGGGTCTGGGGTCGTATTTAATCTATATTGCACTCTCAGGAGTCCCTTTCTTGGAAGATAGTGGGACTTCGCCCAGTTGCGGGGATCCCCCCTCTCCCAAGAACTGGCTTATCTCCTTTTGAACTTTATGCTTGGCATTGCTGTTTCCCTCATTAAGTAATACTGGGAAATTAGTTCCCATCTGAGCCTCAATGAATGGTGGAATCATGCCTGTCTCTACAGTAAATATGAACAAATACTTCGTCTGTGCGCTTCCTCCGTTCAGACTCCTTCTTATTGGTCTTAATGGAAGATGTTCAATGAATATGTACATTTTGCTAAATGCTCTCATCTGACTGTCTAACTTTGTATATATCTCTGTCTCATGATCATGCTGTATTGTGGATACTTTTTTGATCGTTTGATGTATAATCACTGTTAATTGGAAGCGCTCACATGCTGATACAAACGGGCAGAGAAGAAGCACCGGGGTGGGGGGTAATGGGTTTACTTTTCCTTATTGTATACTTGTTTTGTCTCTTTTGGTGTGTTGTTTCTTTTGTTTGTTGCAAAATGAAAATAAAAGTTTCAAAAAAAAAAAAAAAAAAAAAAAAAAAACAAGGTTGGTGCAATATATGAGAAGGCGCTGATGCTTATTGTTTGTTTAGTCTTCCTTATTGAGTCAGGCACGAGGATGGTGTTGAGATTCGTTCTTCTTCTAGTTCTGTTATCAGGTGGGTTATGAATCAATGTGGATAGGTATGATGGGGCAATCTTATAAATTAATTTGAATGTGGTCAATATAATTTTATATTGGATCCTACTTGATATGGGTAACCAGTGAAGTGCATATAATATTGGGGTAATGTGATCGGTAAGTTTTGCTTTGAATATTACTCGTGCCGTAACATTCTGGGCCATTTGAAGGATTTTTAAATTTTTCTTTGTTACTCCTTGCAATATACCATTACAGTAATCAAGGTGAGGGGTTATTAATGCTTGAGTAATAGATCTAAAATCATTGTTTCCTAGTAGTGGTCTTAGTTGTTGGATTGATCTGAGCTTATAATAAATTGTTTTGGATATTTTTTTAATGTGAGATGTAAAGCTAAGGGTTTTGTTAAGGGTGACTCCGAGATACTTGATTTCGTCTTTAACGGGAAGAGTAAAATTGAAGAGTTTGATTTCTGAAGGTGGGGTGAAATTCGTGTTTCTTGAGATAAATAATACTTCTGTTTTTTTGAAATGTAGGTTCATATTATTTGATCGAAGTCAGAGTTCAGCTTCAGTGAAACATGATGTTAAATTATCATATTTGGGATCAAGTGTGTTTATTGGGGAGAACAACATAATGTCATCCGCATAAATATGATAGTTCAACTTATATTTTTGGAAAATGGTGCATATCGGTTGTAGGTAAAGATTGAATAGGAGGGCGGATAGAGCAGAGCCCTGTGGTATTCCCTGTTCTTGAGGAAATGTAGGTGATGACATTTGGTCAACTTGAACATATTGTGAACGGTCCGAGATATATGACTTAAACCATTTAAGAGTTCGTTTTTGTAATCCTAGCTGACTGAGTCTTGATAAGAGTATATTATGGTTTACACTATCAAATGCAGCGGATATGTCAAGAAATACCAGGATGAAGGCTTGCTTCGTGTTATCTAGACCTTTAATGACAGTGTCTAGAAGGCAAGTAGTAAGGTTTCTACACCGTGGAAGGGGCGAAACCCATATTGATGATCATCGAGGGGGGCAGATGTATCTATATAATCCTGCAGTTGAAGTTGGACAACTTTTTCAATAATTTTAGCTAGGAAGGGAATACTTGCAATCGGACGATATGACGACGGGTCATTGTCATTTAGTGTTTTGTTCTTAAGAATAGGGCGGATTGCTGTTATTTTGAGTTCCTTAGGTAATAGTCCTTGCTGAAGAGATTTGTTTACTATGTCTAATATAAAGGGGGCTAGTACAGTTTTAGAAGTCTTAATCCAGGATACCGGGCAAGGATCTAGGATGGATGTGGTTGTGTTGATTTTAGTGATTATGTTAAGTAGGTGCTTTTTGTCGATAAGATGAAAAGAGTCCCAAACATTGCCATGGTTGGCTGTATTTGAGAGGGGGTTGGGTATCGGTATAGAAGTCAACCTAAGTTTACTAGCAAAATAGCTTGCTAATTCTTGTGGGTTAATAGGTACCCTGCTTGTTTTAGCAGTTGGAGTTTTAGTTAATGATTTTACAATTTCAAATAATTCCCTAGGGCGGTTGATAGATTTTGATAGAATATTTGTATGATATTGTTTTTTTTAGCATTGTTTGTGGCTGACCTAAAGTTATTAAGAGTTGAAAAATATAATTCACGGAGTTCTGGAGTTTTATTTTTTCTCCATTTGGTTTCCAATTTTCAAAGTTTTCTTTTAATTAAAGTTAGCTCCTGTGTGTACCATTTTTCAGATGATCTTTTATATAGTCTATTAGCTTTGCTAGTTCGTGGTTTGGACGCTGCTTTTATTACAGTGTTCAAATTTGTAATAGCTTTGCTTAGATTGTTTTCTATATCTAGCTGGGGGACAATTGTATCAAGGAATTCTTCTGGTATAAATTGACGAAAACGTGGTCCTTGGTATGATTTAGCTTGGTGAGGATTAGTTTTGTATGGTATATTCATAGAAAATTGTATCATAAAGTGGTCAGTCCATGGAATCTGAGTTTATAGTGGAAGGGGTATATTGGGGTAATTCAATCAAGTGTTCAGGAATGAATACTAGGTCAAGGATGTTACCTTTGATGTGTGTAGGGTGCTTGATTGTCTGTTTAAAGCCCATGTCAGCCATTGATTCTAGGAAAGCCGAGGTTTGTGTGTTATTGAGGGTTGCTAAATTAAAATCACCCAGAATGATATGAGGTTTAACCATTGAAGCTTTACAGGTTGTTTCTAGGATGGTTGTTAGGTTTTGGTCATCAGATGAAGGGGGCCTATAGAAGAGGCAAATAGCTACGTTTTTATTCTCTATCTTTAGAATATCTATATTTTCTTTGGTTTCACAGATTGTGGAAGAAGAGTCTAGGTTTGTTTTTTCTAGTATGAGTACCCCACCTCCTTTTTTTTTATTCCGGTTACAATTAAATATGGTGTATCCTTTTATCTTTATTTGGTTCAACAGGACTGTGTCTTGGGTGGTTAGCCAGGTTTCAGTTATACAAAGATAATCTGGGTTTTCATCAGTGACAAGATCTGCTATCAGTGGGATTTTGTTTTTAATAGATCTTACATTGATAAGGATGATTTTTAGTGTTTGAGACACTAGATTTATTTCTTTGATTTCATTTTCAGGCTTTAAACTTATGTGGATCAATCTGTTTGAATGTGTTGCGGAGGATCTAGGGGGGGTTCCTATATGTAGAGGAGTGTGAGTTGAAATGATTGTGATATTTTTGTCTATGTTGATAGGGGATAATATGTATGTGAGCCATTTCAATGTGGTTTAGGGATGAATGCGGTGTTTGTAGGCTTAAGCTGGAAATAAGTAGCAGGGACATAATACCTAGGGAGTATAGACAGTGCATCACAATGTTCATTAGCTTCATTTTGAATTGGGTTTGGATTAAATTTAATTGATTGAGTAGTAGTACTGTATAATAGATCAGTAAGGAGAGGGAAAGTGTGTCTAGCAATGCTAGGGAGAGAAGAGGAAAGTAGAAATATCAATGTTACAATTTGAAGTTAATTGGGTATACGTTTGGGATTTGTTAGGAACTGGGGAACATTCTGGGGAAAGGAGGGGCTCTTCCGAAGGGATGGGCTTCACCTTAACCAGGATGGAACCAGGCTGCTGGCATTAACCTTTAAAAAGGAGATAGAGCAGCTTTTAAACTAGATAATAGGGGAAAGCCGACAGTCGCCCGAGAGCGGATGGTTCAGAAGAATGTATCCTTGAAGGATACTACCAAAAGCAGAGAGGTTCCAAAAAAGAGTAAAGTAGCCCAAATGCCCTCAAGTATGGAGCAGACAGAGCTTCAAGATCCCAAATTACCCATGTCTACCAATAGCCAAATTAATATGAATAAAATACAGTCTCTAAAATGCTTGTATGCAAATGCTAGAAGTCTAAAAAATAAGATGGGAGAGTTAGAATATATAGCACTAAATGAGAGGTTAGATATGATTGGAATATCAGAGACATGGTGGAAGGAGGACAACCAGTGGGACACTGTGATACCTGGGTACAAACTATATCGTAATGATAGAGCTGATGAAATTGGTGGAGGGGTTGCGCTCTATGTTAGAGAGGGCATTCAGTCAGAAAGGATTAAAGTTTTGCAGGAAACAAAATTTGCTGTAGAATCTCTATGGATTGAAATTCCATGTAAAAAGGGGAAGGCGATGGCAGTGGGGGTCTACTATCGACCACCGGGCCAGAATGAACAAATGGATGATGAAATGCTCAAAGAAATCAAGGAAGCTAACAAAAGTTACAGTGCAGTAATAATAATGGGTGATTTCAATTACTCCGGTATCGACTGGGTCAGTGTCACGGCAGGACATGCTAGGGAGATAAAGTTCCTAGATGACATAAATGACTGCTTCTTGGAGCAGCTGGTTCCTGAACCGACCAGAGGGGAAGCCATATTAGACCTGGTCCTTAGTGGAACACCAGATCTAATGCAAGAGATAAGGGTGTTGGGGCCACTTGGCAATAGTGATCATAGCATGATCGCCTTTGATTTAATTAGTGGAGGAGGGATAGTACGGAAATCTACAGTACTACCTTTTAACTTTCGAAAGGGAGACTATGATAAAATGAGGAAAATAGTTAAGAAAAAACTAAAAGGAGCAGTTGCAAAGGTCAAAGACTTACATCAAGCTTGGGTGTTGTTGAAAAATACTATCTTGGAAGCCCAGACCAGCTGTATTCCACGCTTTAAGAAAAGTGGAAGGAAGTCCAAAAAACTACCAGCATGGTTTAAAGGTGAGATCAGAGAGGCTGTTGTCGCCAAAAAAGCATCTTTCAGGAAATGGAAAAAAGAGCCAAACGACGAAACCTGGAAACAGCACAAGCACTGGCAAATCAAATGCAAGGCATTGATAAAGCAGGCAAAGGGAGAATTTGAGAAGAAGCTTGCTGTGGAAGCAAAAACGCAAAATAAAGATTTTTTTCAAGTACATTCGCAGCAAAAAACCTGTGAGTCAGTTGGTCCATTAGATGATAGAGGAGTTAAAGGGGCACTAAGAGGCGACAAGGCGATAGCGGAGAGACTGAATGAATTCTTTGCTTCGGTCTTTACTGAGGAAGATGTAGGGATGCTATCCATGACTGAAGTGGAAGAATTTAAAGGTGTGGAAGAATTGAAGGAAATATCAATACATCGGGAAGATGTATTACAACTATTAGATAAACTGAAGAGTAGCAAATCACCTGGGCCGGATGGTATACATCCAAGGGTGTTGAAAGAACTGAAATACGAGATTGCAGACCTGCTATTAGTAATCTGTGAATTATCATTAAAATCATCTCTAATACCTGAAGAATGGAGGATCGTCAATGTAATGCCAATTTTTAAAAAGGGTTCCAGGGTGATCCTGGAAACTACAGACTGGTGAGCCTCACGTCAGTACTGGGAAAAATGGTAGAAACCATCATAAAGAATAAAATTACTCAGCATGTAGATAGTCATGGCCTAATGGGAGACAATACACAAAACTGCTGCTGAGAGCTAATTCAAAAACTGACCCCAAACACCAACACTCTCAATTACACATAAAATACATAAAATATCTAAACAACAACAACTTTCAAATAACTTCAATTATCCATACCAGGCATAATGACCTCAGATGGCCCAACCCCTCATGTGGCGAAATTCACCATAGGGTGTTGACAGACGCTTACATCACTGGTCAAGCCTCCTCCAAATACCTAACTTTTTTTCACCAATACCATACTTTAATAACCACCTACTAACCAATGGGAAAAGTCTTATCTAAACCTACTTGAAAAAAACACACTAACTCACCATTCACTCTCTAACGTAACTAACCCACACATTCATACCATCACATTTAAAAGCATCTATAACAAATTGTACACAAAGTACTGGTACGGCTGAACGCAGCCTTGGCAACTCGGGTAAAAAACCTGCAAAAATAAATAATTTCCAAAAGCTGTAATAAGATAATAAATAATACCATCATAGTATACCAAAAAGCTTATCTTATAACTTGAAACTTGTAACTGGCTGAGTTCTCTACCGCCCAAACAGACGCGCAGAGTATTCATTAACTGGCGCTCACGCCACCTTCAACGTGGGAATCAAACTGTGAAGCAATTTGCATCAAAAGCATCAAAAGCATTTCAGCATACGACCTTCGCTCTACAAAAGCTTTTGTTTCGCCATAATTGGCTTTGTCAGGAGCTTCGCCGTCCAAAATAAACACTACACAATGGCTTCCTTCAACTTCCCGCTGTAACAAAACCAGCATGTGACGCGCCTGATAACTACATTCACACCAATCAGACACCACCAAACTATGACATCACCTGAACCCAGACTCCCTTACACTCTCCATTCTAAAAACCTAATTGGACTGCACAGTAATTCACTCTAAAGCTCAATACTAATCGCAATGTGCCACTGCCATTAGAAACCAAACAAAGTCAACAAAGTCAAAAAAATAAAGTCCATTCAAGGCGATCATTTAGACCGCTTGGATACAGCGTATTGAGTCTAAAAATCCAGCGCTGCTCTTTCTGTAAAAGCAATTTTTTGCGATTCCCTCGCCGAAGATGAAATGGCACAACTTCCAAAACAGTACAACGAAGATCTTGAAACTGATGGCAATAGTCCACACAATGTTGAACCAAAGGAGTATCCAGCCGTACTTTCTTCAGACTATATTTATGCTCTGCTAATCTAGTCCTTAAAGCCCTCGTAGTTTTCCCTATATAAAGCAACTGACATTCACACCATATAGCATAAATTACATAATCAGTACTGCATGTAGTAACGGCCAATTGTTTGACCTGCCGTTGGTACTTCTCACAAATGGACGTGCTCATAATGCCACAATAGGAACAATTTTGACATGCAAAATGGCCAAATGTAGATGTAAAAGGTACTATATCACGCCGTAGCACAGCAGGGCACAGTCGATCTCTAAGGTTACGTCCACGGCTATATGCCATCCGTAATTTACATGTAGAAAGCTGAGGATGCCGGTTTATGAGGTGCCAATGCTTTCGTATCATAATTGCTATCCGAGAAGACAAACTTGAAAAAGGTAAGACACAAGTAACAGTAGAGGACGAATCTTCAGAAGGTGCTTTTCTAACTGAGCCCAACAGCCACTCACGGTGGTTACATTTAGCTCTTCTATAAGCTCGATGTAAAACTGAAGGAGGATATCCTCGATCCAAAAATTTATCCATCATCCGTTTGGCTTGATATTTAAACTCCTCATTAGTGGAACAAATGCGACGACATCACAACAGTTGCAAATAGGGAAGACTTCGCTTCAAATGTGGAGGATGGAAACTAGAAAAATGTAACAAAGTATTCCTATCCGTCGGTTTCGTATAAAGAGTGGTAACAAAACAATCTTGCTGTTTAAAGATCTTCACATCTAAGAAATGTATTACATTCTCTTGGATATCAATATCAAATTTAATAGAAGAATGACTATCATTTAAATAAGCAAAAAATTCTTCCAAAAAATCTTTAGTTCCTCTCCATAAAAGAAAAATGTCATCAATATATCTATACCAACGTATAATAAATGGAGCATACTGTGATGGATAAACAAAACGTTCCTCATAATCGCTCATAAACAAATTTGCCAATGAGGGCGCGAAAGTGGCACCCATTGCAGTTCCAGATATCTGCTGAAAAAAAGAATCTCCATACAAAAAATAATTCTCTTTCAACGCTAAATCTGCAAAGGTCATCAATAAAGTAGGCACCCGAACAGGCTGTTCTCGGGAATCCCAAACTTGTTGTAAAACCAATAAAGCTTCGTCTTGAGGGATAGAAGTATACAGGGCTGCTACATCCAAACTTGCCATTAACACCACTTCCTCCATCTGACACTCATCTTCAAGAAGTTGCAAAAAATGAGTAGTATCTCTCACATAAGAACGGATTTTCGGGACTTCATCCTTCAAAAAGGGAGACAGCCAACATGGCTTTAGACAAGGAAGATCTTGTCTTACTAATCTGTTATGTTTTTTTGAAAGTGTGAATAAACAGGTGGACAAAGGTGAGTCGGTTGATATAGTATATCTGGACTTTCAGAAAGCCTTTGACAAGGTCCCTCATCAGAGACTTTTGGCAAAACTAAAGAGTCATGGGATAGGAGGCAGTGTACTACTGTGGATCAAGAACTGGTTAAAAGATAGAAAGCAGAGGGTTGGGCTAAATGGCCAGTTTTCCCAATGGAGAAAGGTGAATAGTGGTGTACCCCAGAGATCTGCGTTGGGTCCGCTGCTTTTTGACATATTCATAAATGACCTGGAAAGTGGAATAACGAGTGAGGTTATCAAATTTGCAGATGACACAAAACTATTTAAAGTTGTTAAAACCCAAGAGGATTGTGGAAATTTGCAAGAGGATCTTGATAAATTAGAAGACTGGGCATCAAAATGGCAGATGAAATTTAATGTGGACAAGTGCAAAGTTATGCACCTAGGGAAGAAAAACCCAAACTATGGTTACACGATGCAAGGTTCCACATTAGGAACCACCACCCAGGAAAAAGATTTAGGCGTCATTGTGGATAACATGTTAAAATCCACGGCCCAGTGTGCAGCGGCAGCCAAGAGAGCAAATAGAATGCTAGGTATCATAAGGAAAGGAATGGAAAATAAAACAAAAGATATTATAATGCCTCTATATCGTTCCATGGTAAGACCGCATCTTGAATATTGTGTGCAATTCTGGTCGCCGTATCTTAAAAAGGATATAGAGTTATTAGAAAAGTTTCAGAGAAGAGCCACCAAAATGGTAAAGGGGATGGAAGGATACTCCTATGAAGAAAGGCTAAAAAGGTTAGGGCTCTTTAACCTGGAAAAGAGACGGCTGAGGGGAGATATGATAGAAGTCTATAAATTAATGAATGGAGTGGAACGGGTAAACGTAGATCGATTGTTTACGTTATCAGAACATAGAAAGACTAGGGGACATGCAATGAAGCTACAGGATAATCTATTTAAGACTAATAAAAGAAAATATTTTTTCACTCAACGTGTAATGCAACTCTGGAATTTGTTACCGGAGGATGTAGTAAAGGCTGTTAGTGTAGCTGGGTTTAAAAAAGGTTTGGACAAGTTCCTGGAGGAAAGGTCCATAAACCATTATTAAGAAGGGACCCAGGATATCAATGCTTGACCCTGTACAAGCATTGCGGAACCTGCGTCTTTTGGGGAAACTGCTAGGTACTGTCACAACGCTGCCCTGGTGGTTAATGGTGGTCAAGGCAGGTCGGACATAAATAAAAGTAAAGTTGGGTTTGGTATGTTTCTCTTTCTAGGGCCCAAGGTTGTATAGCCTCGGTAGCATCCTGTATTACCAAAAATACCCAGAGAACAAAAGGTCATCGAGTGTAGGGAAAAATAAGGCTTTATTTCCCCTGGTTTGCACAAAGGTTCAAAGGATCGGCTTCAAACACCAACAGAAATCTCCTTACATCAGGTTATAAAAATCACAACTCAGATTCTAAACAAAAACTGTTCTTTTCACAGAAAGGTTACAAAGGCAGGCATTCCTATTTACACCGGTTTTAGTGCTCACTGGTTACACAAGCATTCTACGCTTCCCGTGATGCAATAGCTGCAATCCATGTCTTCCTCTGAAAGGGATTCTACCTCTTCCACTTGCATCGGTTCCTCCAGCAAAGTATCTGAGACAAAGTCAACAGTTCCCGGCAAGCTATAGTTAGGTTTCTCACCCAAATGCTGTATGACCTCCCAGTGTTTGGAGTTTAGCGTGGGGCGTCGGCCATGAGCATTTTTACAGTGTGAATCTCTTTCTTTCTTCCCAGGGTTTATATGCACTTCCTGCAAAACTGGCTTACTTAAAAGTTTCTTATTCAATAAAAACTTTTCATACCTTTTCTTTTGAGCAGTGGGACATATACAGGGAGCTTCTGTCTCTTGCCCTTTCCATAGGCTGTTTCCAATACAATATGGTTTACCTTGTAACTCTTGCTTCTTTCCTGAGGATGAGGCTTGTGGCCTACTCCTAGAGAGATTCTGCCTTGCTCCAGCAATATGGCTTGGGTTCTGCCCACAGCAATCACCATGCAGCTTTTGCGTACCTGAATCTCTTGGACCCTTTTGTAGTCTCTGTCCATTCAGGTTCCTTTGGCTTGTACCTCTTTCCTGCACTCCAGCAGTGTCTGTAGCTTCTGCAGCTCCTGCCGCTCCTTCGGCTTCTGAAGGTTCTGCAGCTTCTCTGCGGCCTTCTCTGCTGCTTCTGGCTTTAAGGCTACTTCTGCCTGTCCAGTCACTTCTGCTCGGCACAGCACTTCTTCCAGAGCTCTCACTGCTCCTACTTCTCCTCCTGCTCCTCCTGTACTCCCACCTCCTCCTGTTTTCCCTCCAGTCTTCCTGACTTCCTTTAAAAGGAGTTCCTGTCTTCCTGGATTGGAGGCTGGCTGGTTTTAGGTTACACCCTGTAGGGCGTGGATCCTCAGTCTTCCAGAGGTCTCCCTTGCTCCCCCTATCAGGCTCCTGCAAATACTGCAGCTTGTGCACATCTTTTTCCAAGTTTAAAACATTTTCTTCAATGCCCTGCTGGTCTGCTGCATCACAGTACGTATGACCTAGATTGGCCACTGTTGGAAACAGGATACTGGGCTTGATGGACCTTGGTCTGACCCAGTATGCCATATCTTATGTTCTTATGTTCTTATAAACTATACTTTACCACAAGCCAATATAAAGGAATACTTTGTAACGGTACCACAGTCACCATCCAGCTTCTTTGCACTGAGGGTTCCTATATAGGCAGTTTTTGCATATTAGGCATATTAATTGAGTTTAAATGGCATGCCAGTGATTTATGGCATCGTTTGATAGCTCCTGGTTATCTCTGGAAAGTGGTCTCTTGCTTATAAAAAGGCGCATTTTTACCATTGGGAATGGGTTTTGCAGGCCCATCGGGTCAGATCCAGCTGAACGATCACGTTACCATTGTTTTGCCTTTTATGTGTAATAACCTCTTTGTTGCATAAACATTGGTCAATTTTACAGCTTCATCCATGTTTTGTAGCCATTTTAGGAATGCCTACTCTAGGGTTTTCAATTTACACGATCGGGTGGTACAATCGGTGTCTGTGGTTGATCGACCACCTTTGTCCCACGAGAACCAAGGTTATTATGCCTGTGATAATTCCACCTTGTTTCTACTCTTCAAGGGGATATCTGACATCACGATCAGCAGGGTTTCACTTTACGCTCCCGGTGGCACACTACTTGCTCTTCCACATTCATGGTGTACTTTAGCATATGACCGTATGATTTATTTTATGTGGGCCGTACCATCAAACAGATGAAAATTTGTTTTGGTGAGCATGCATCACGTCTACAAACCGCCACGGCATCTGCACCTATGGGGGAACATAGTCTTCAGCACGGACATCAATTTTAGGAATTACAATGGCATATTATAGATCATGTTCCGCTAAACCCCCGGGGTGGTGATCGCATATTTAGACTCCAGTGGATTGAACAACAATGGATATTCCAATTACAGTCTGTTTCTCTCTCTCTGTTGGGTTTAAACCTTGAAATCAAGTGGCCAAGTCTTTTTTGAATCAGACCAGTCACTGAGGGATTCCCTTTTCATGGGATTTCCCTCAGTTTTGATTGGTTTATTTTGTGCTTTTTGTGTTTTATGTCATACGTACGTCGGACACGATCCTTTTAAATTGTGGTTGGGTTTTTAATTTTTACAAGTGCTGTTTAGCTGACGGTTGGACCCAAGAATCTTCATATTTCCTGATGCAGGGCCACTTGTACTTGGTCCAAAACACAATACATCATGAGGAGATTCTCTTTTTATATTTGGTCCTGAAGCACTTTTATCAAGTTAAGTACAAAAAGCATTTGAAAAAAATGTTTGAGTAATAAAAATGATTAAAATGAGAAAGAAAAAAATACAATAATACTCCGTTCTTATTTGGAAGGCTTTTTTTGAATAATTCTTTTGTTTGGCCAACCAGGTTTACTGTGGGGTTCTTTATTTTTGGAAAACATTATTGGCACCCTAATCAACAATTCAAATCAGTTTGAACAGAAGAACCACATTCCCATTGCAGTAAAATTAGATGAACCTGTGATCAACTGTCAATGTATGATGGTTCTAATGTTTCAAATGGCCACATTCACTCCCTGTTCCATTTTCGCACAAGAGAGCTGCATGAAACAGTCAGAAAAGCAATTATCACCAAACTTCAAAGGGGGTATAAGGCCATCTCCAAAGACCTTGGGATTCCTGTTACTAAAGTTCACAATGTTATTGAGAAGTTTTCTGCTCAGGGAACTGTAAAGAACCTTCCAGGACGTGGTGGGAAGAGGAATATTAATCTAAGACGTCTTCGAAGGTTAGTGCAAACTGTTGGAAAAACACCACAGAAAATAGCTTAAGACTGACCTGGAGCCATCTGGAATGGTGGTTTCAACCTGCACCATACTCCGCACACTAAAGAAAGAAGGACTTCAGGGGTAAAGGCCAAGGAGGACCCCACTGCTCAAAGACAGACATAAAAAGGCATGCCTGATCTTTGCCCAAACCCAGCTTGAGAAATTACAATCCTTCTGGGAAACCAAACTTGAGCTCTTTGGCAATGTAGACCAGCAATACACTGACAGGCAAAAAGATAAAGCTTATAAGGTAAAACGAAACAACCTTCCTCTAGTTAAATATGGTAGAGGTTCCATAATGTTGGGCTGTTTTGCTGCCTCAGAAACTAGAGGCCTGGAACATAATAAAGGAATCATGAAGACAGAAGCCTAACAAGCTATTTTGGAGCAAAATGTGCCACCTAGCGTTAGAAAGCTAGGTCTGGGTCGAACGTCATGGGTGTTCCAGCAGGACAATGACCCAAAACATACATCCTAAGTACAAAAGAATGGTTAAAAAGGGAAAAAAAACAGACTGTTTTAAATTGGCCAGCAATGAGTCCTGATCTCAGTCCAATTGAGAACCTTTAGAAAGAGCTGAAATCTGCCATTGGTAAAAGGAATCCTGGAAACATTCATGAGCTGGAACAAATCACAGTTGAAGAGTGGGAAAAACTACCAGCAGACAGATGTACAAAACTTATAGATAGCTACAAGAAACATCTGGAAGCTGTCATCACTGCCAAGGGTACTGTAACCAAATATTAGTGAAGGGAATCATTATTCCTGTCCAGGTCATATTTTGTTTTTTTCTCAGAAATTACTACATCTAAGTTGCACAGACATCTTTTTTTGTTGTATACCTTTGAACATAGTATTAAAATATTATGATGACATACAGTTGGAATATTTCAAATTATTTCTCAAGATATTCTACACGACATACCTAAAATGCAAGGGTGCCAATAATGTTGACTACAATTGTATGTGCTGGGATTTCATTTTGAAATCCCAGCACATTCTTTACTCTGCACACTTTGCAACTGCACTTGAAATTGTCCGCATCAGAATCATCTTTAATTGGTTATAATTGCAAAACATAAGAACTTGCATTATTTAGAAAATATAACTGATAATTTATTAGATCCCAGTTGTACAAAGAAGTGCTGTACTTTCCTTTCATTTGGTGACATTTTACCAGTTAATGTCCTTTCCTTGAGTCTTGCTAGATCAGTCAAGAAAAGTGGGTTGTGTTCCCCTACCAGCAGATTGGTGGAAACAAAGAAACAATGAAAAGCCCAGGCTTCAGTGACATCACTCCCAAACTTCTATCCACTTCAGCCACCAGAGGACTCTTCAGTATTTATCCCAAAGCATATAGGAGAAACATAGCAAGCCTCACACAACCTCAATCCTGGCCAACAATGAGTAATCAAAAGTAGAAAACGTATGTACAGGAAAGCATAAACAGAAAGTTGCCAATAGAAGACGAACCTGCAGAGCCAAGTAAAAATCATAGTGAACCCAAGCTAACAGAGCAGAAGAACAAAGTAAATACAGTTTCAAGGCCAGGCCCTGGACTAGTCTAGCAGGACTCAAAGAAAGGAGGACATTATCTGTTAAGTAAATTGTCACCTTCCATATGTCCTGCTAGGCCAGTCCAGACAAGTGGGACATACCAAAGCTACGACTCTATTGGGTAGGAATAAGACACAGCAGCCGCAAAACCCTTGAGCCAAAGGACATATCCACCCACCTGACAAATATCTGCAGGGGCTAATGAGCTCTGCTCCGCTCACAAGGACGAATGCGCTTGGGTAGAATGGACGCACAAACCCTCCAGAACCAGTCAATTCCGCAACAGATATGCCAAGGCAATGGTCTCCTTAATCCAACATCCTCAAGTCGACTTAGCTGCCGCATCACCCTTGTGCAGGCCAGTGACAGCACAATGAGAAAGTTAGACTTATGAAAGGAATTCATAACTTCCAAGTACCAGAGAAGCACCCTTCTGACATCCACAAGGTGAAGATCCTTATCCTTCCCCCGACACTGCTCCTTACAGAAGGAGAGCAGGCAAACCACCTGATTCCCATGAAAGGGAGAAATCACCTTAGGCAAGAAGGAAGACACAGGACGAACAGAAACAGCCTTAGAAAAGGCAAATAAGGATCTCGGCAAGAATATAAGAAATGCCATACTGGGGCAGACCAAGGTCCACTATCCTGTTTCCAACAGTGGCCAATCTAGGTCACGAGTACCTGGCAGGTTCCCAAAAAGGCATACAGGTTCCACAATGCTTGTCCCGGGGCAAGCAGTGGATTTCCCGGGTCCTCTTTAATAATGGTTTATGGACCTTTCCTCCAGGAACTTGTCCAAACCTTTTTAAAACCCAGCTACACTGACAGCTTTTACTACATCCTCCAGTTACGAATTCCAGAGTTTGGTTATGTGTTGAGTGAAGAAATATTTTATTTTATTAGTGCTAAATGGGTTACACTGTAGCTTCATTGCTACAGTCTTTCTACTTTTTGATGGCGTAAACAATCAATCTACGTTTACCCGTTTCACTCCATTCATTAATTTATAGACCTCTATCATATCTTCCCTCAATCGTCTCTTTCCCAAATTGAAGAGCCCTAACCTTTGAAGCCTTTCCTCACAGGGGTATCCTTCCATCCCCTTCACCATTTTGGTGGCTCTTCTCTGTACTTTTTCTAATTCTGCTATATCCTTTTTAAAATATGGAGACCAGAACTGCACACAATATTCAAGGTGTGGTCGCACCACAGAATGATACAGAGGCATTATAATATACTTTGTTTTATTCTCCATTCCTTTCCTTATGATTCCTAGCATTCTATTTGCTTTCTTTGCCGCCGCTGCTGCACACGGAGCAGAGGGTTTCAATGTGTTAGCCATGAAGATGCCTAAATCTTCTTCCTAATGTGGAACCTTGCATTATATAACCATAGGTTGGGTTGTTCTTTCCTAAACTATGGTTATATGATGCAGGCCTGCAGCTCAGAAATCTGCCTTGCAGAAAAAATAATGACCAAGAAAACAATCCTGAGGATCAAATCCTTCAAAGTAGCGTGCTTCAACGGCTCCAACTTCAGGGCCCGGAGCACGAGACATACTCCAAGGAAGGGACCACCAACCAGAGGGGAGGACATAGACACCAAACTCCCTAATGAAGGCGCGAAACATCTGTGAGTAAGGCTAGGGACTTAACAGTAAACCAACCTCTGAAATAGGCCAAAGCTGCCATCTGAACCTTCAAGGAGCTAAGAGAAAAGGTCCTTCTCCAGACTGATCTGTAGAAAAGGCCAACAGAGACAGCACTTTGCCTGCCTCAGGAGTTAGCTGCCATGTGCTACACCAGCACTTACACTGCCTGCTAAAACTGCTCGTTCGTTAGAACTCCTTACCTCTGGCCAACTGTCTGCGGGTGCCACGTCCGTTTCTCCCCGCGCTCAGCCGGAACAGCGGCTTCCGCGTCGGGAGAGAAACCGGAGCTGAGGGGAAACTGCTGCAGTGATCCTCCAGCAACTGACCTGCTCACTGCTCTCCGCCGTTTACGCTGCCGGTTCCTCACCCAGAAATGTGGGTTCGGGAACCGGAGCACAGTCCCCTGCGATGCTTGATTCTCCTCTCCACTGCCGACCACAAGAAGAATGGAGGGGGGGGGCACACCTCAGCAAAGCCTCTTTTTTTTTTTTAAATGTCTTTAAAGCAATATTTTAAACTTTCAATAATCAAAACTAAACTCTCCCCTAAAACTCTCCTTAAATGTTCCTCAAGTGAGCCTCGAACCTCCAGGCTCACCAACCTCCAGCTGCTTGGAGACTGAGATAACTGGACAGAGGAGGCAGTCCCTGGAGTATTTGTACTAAAGTCATCAGAAGAATGACGTTTCTCAGTCTCCAAAGCTGCTGGAGGAGGTGCTAAATCCAGAGGTTCTGGACTAGAGTGGAGGGACGATAAGGAATGGGTATTATTGTAAAACAAATTTTGCCTAATATCACTTGCTTAAATTTTCATAAGCACTGGACACAAATGGCAACTTTTTGCCTTTTACTGCCGTTCTTACAGAACAAAGCAAGTGGAGAAAGCTTGTGGAGCATGGCTCATGGAATTCTTTCCAGCCCCTCTGCATGTGTGTGTGGGGTCACTTGCATTTATATCTGTGGTGTTGTATGCATCTCTGACCTTAATGGGGAGGGAGAGGTCCCTCATGAGAGACTCTTGGGGAAATGAAAAAATCATGGGATAGTCAATGGAGAAAGGTGAGGAGTGGAATACCCTAGGGATCTGTGATGGGCTCACTGCTTTTTAACATATTCATAAATAACATGGAAATGGGAACAACAAGTGAGGTGATCAAATTTGCAGAGGACACAAAATTATTCAAAGCTGTTAAAAACCAAGAGGTTTTACATGTCACAACAAGGCCGGAGATTCACTGAATCCCTTGAAGGCTCTGATCACATAGCGCTGGTAATTATACATGAGTGCTATAAGTAAATCAAATAAAACTTGACATCATGTTTTCTGAGTGCTTACATTTAGACATGCATGCCCCTGGGGAATTCTATATGCACCTACATGAGCATGTAAAACACTATTCCACAATCTCAAGTTGCTCATAAAATTAACTGTTGCTTATTTTTCCCATTATGCTGTAGAGACATTCTTCTAGACTAGGTTCCCTGTGCATCTAACCTGTAGATAATTCATTGGTGAATGGTAGTTCAAACTTGAAAAAAATACTTCTTGATGTGCAAGGCAGTTGCATTTTTTAAGAGATATTTGTCTCTATTTGTCTAAAAACATTTAGACTGATTCACTCTACTATAATAGCCATACCTCATATCTATAAGATACCAAGAAAAAGTTTTCTTTCAGTGGTCCTTAAGCATCGACCTTGTTTCTGTTTTTAGTCACTTTACTGTGTAACATGATAGTATTTTTATTGCAATGGCCCTCAAATAAATGTTTCAGTGTCACAGTCTCAGATTAAATATCTGCATACATGATTGTCTCTTAACTTCTGCAAACCTGTCGCTATATTTACACCATTTAGAGACATAGTGCCTGATACATCAAGGTCTTTTCCCATAGAGACAGAAAGTGGGACAAATTACATTAAATTAGACCCATAATAGCAAAATGAAGCTATGATACATCACTTCTAAATTAAAACAAGCAATAACTCCCATGGTCAACTAGATTTCATAAATGAGATTAGCAGAAGGAAGGTCTGTGTAAGTAGTTACCAGAGTTGCCAAATTGCCCAGTTCCAGAAGAGAGATTTTTTGCTGGCTCTGGTTTTAAATTTACATTGCAGTGCAGTATGGTATTTGTTGGCCCTGATTTTATCCATTAGCATTAGTGCTGCAGGTCCCATAATACTGTACTTCAGAATGAGACTGTCGGAAATCCAAGACTGGCTTGAAATCTCACTCCTGGAACTGGGTAACTTGGCAACTCTGTAGTTATAGATACACAATATGGAACTACTTACCTTACTCTATCTATACACCTAAAAATATTAAAAACATCATTCTTTATTGTTTTCTTGAGTTTAAATAATTGAAAAACTCTGCATGCATTATAAGCCCTAAAATCTAGGTATCTCTAGCTGCAACACTGGTATAGCTTCAACTTCAGCCATCCATAAGACCAATTTTTTAGATGTCTACCAGAATAACAGAAAAAAAACTAAAGGGATATGTTGAATGACTATCTTTCTGACCATGCCCATATTTTAAGTTCCTTAAAACCTAAATTCAATAAATCAGGGTTTCCTTTAGTCGTTTTCTGACATGATACTACCTTGCCTATTTCAAGCAGATCAACAGTAGTCTAAACAGAAAAGCATTAGTGAACTGCTTCCATACTATATGATCTGATCAGAGCGACCCTGGGCAAGAGTGTCAGGTCCCAGATGCTCAATTCCAATGAGCTACAAGCAAATTATGTATGTGCAATTTCATTTTTGGGCCGACTAGCGTGCAACCATGGACAGTTGTACTGTTTGTCATACTCCAATGCCACCACTGATCTGAAAATAACAATTCTTGATACTTTAATTTTGAGCTCAGTCATAACTCCCAGTTTCAACATTTTAGTATAGACATACCTTATCTCATTACACTTCTCTGTGGAATATTTGGACAAGGGATATTGGACTCATTTGTAGGACATTTAAAATGCATCTGTTGTTTTTAACTCATTCAGTTTCTTGTAGAAAATACTTTTTTTTTTTTTTTTTAAGTGCCTTCAAGTCAGTGTTGACTCATAGCGACCCAGCTACCTCTGGGTTTTCTTGGCAATGTATCACCGGAAGTAGATTGCCAGCCTTTTCTTCCGAGGCAATGGAGGGTAAAGCACAGTTACTTACCTGTAACAGGTGATCTCTGGGAACAGCAGGAATAAGTCTTCACATATGGGTACGTCGGTACCGACGGAGCCTGTGCGGGAATGCTCCCCAGCGTCCAATCAGAAAGCTTTTGGGAGCATCCCTCAGCGCCTGCGTGCTGCCTTCTCGCCTTTCCAACTGTCTCTCCGCAGTTGAGTTTTATAGCTGAGACAAAGAGAGAGAAAGAAGAAAGGAAGAAAGATAGAGAGATACAACTCCTAGAGGAGGTGGGTGGGTTGTGAAGACTTATTTCTGCTGTTCCCAGAGATCACCTGTTACAGGTAAGTAACTGTGCTATCTCCAGGAACAAGCAGGAATGAGTCTTCACATATGGGGACTCCTAAGCTAAGATGCCTGGAGCCCTAGCATGGTGAGGATTGGAACATGCTACACCTCATATGGCCAGGCATCCTGAGGATGGAGGGTAGGAGTTGAAAAGAGAGGAGCTGTGGAAAAACAGCTAATTTAAGGACTACAAGTAAGGAGTCCTTGTATGTATGATAATTACCATGAAAAATATTGAAATGAACAATCACAATATGGACCTCACCTACTGGGTTGCAGGAAGTAGAGAGGCTGATGGAGTCTACTGGAGATCCAGTAGAGAAATCTTCAAGGTGACCTCACGGAAGAGAAGGTGAAGGTCCCAGTCTGGAATTGACAGGTGACCCAGGTGTCAACTGGGGTAGTAGAAAAAAACGGCAGGTCTTTAGTGGAAGCTTTATGGAAAAAGCTGGGAACTCTTTTGGCTACAGAGTTACTAACATTTAGGAGCAAAAGAGGAAGACTGACCGATTTGGACAAACTAGCCCAGTCCTGGAGGGAAGAAGGGGTATGGGAAAAAACCCGTATTCCCAAGGAGGACAGAGGTCTGAAGGGTTAAAAACCTCAGATCTACTGAAGATCCACCCTGTCTTTCCTAACTGGTGAGAGATAGGAAAGATATTGAAGTATGGAGCTTCAGGGATACCTAAACCTAGGGTTAAAGTAGTAGCTGTCAGTACCACAGTAGTGGTTGTGTGCATAATACTCTAGACATACTGAGGGACAGTATGAACATATGCAAGCCCACTGTCTGGAACCTATAGGAAGGTAAAAACCTTTATAAGTATAGACAGAGAGATAAGTATGTAAATACATATCTACCTATTAAGGAAGAATTTCGACATATATATATATATATATATATATATCCCTATACATATATACATATATGTGTATGTATGTATATATATATATATATATATATATATATATATAGGGGTGTATATATATATATATATATGCCTATAGTGAGATCTGGAGGGGCATAACATATGCACACGCAGCTTACAGACATATATATCTATAGAGAAGTATATAGAGATATATACATACATGAATATATATGTCTAAGATAAATGTCTGCAACTAAGCAGACAAAGATATGCTCATAAGAACATTCACATTGGAGATGTGAAGGAGAAAGATTCATCTAATAACAAGAAGGTGGAACCTACTTGATAAGAGATATAGAGAATCTAGTCCCCCTGGCTAAGATGGCACAGGAATGTTATCCAGTGAAATAACCAGGATGGTTGCGTGAATTACAGAGGATAATATCAGTCTGTAAACAGCAAGTCCTGAGTCCTGTAGAACTCTCACATGGTAAATGGACAGAAAACGCATAGGATGAGATACCAGGTTGACCCACTGGAGGGACACGAAGGGGTATCATGCGTTATTAGTTAAATATGTGCTGTCCATGGAGGATTAGGATACCATGAGGATAAGCTGTAAGGAAAAAAGAACATATTCCTTGTAGGAGATGGATAACTCTTTAGACCTACACGCAGAGAAGGCTTATATCCTTTGAACGAAAAGGAGATAGTAGGGAGTGAAGAACCCTCACAGTCATGGGGGATGATTGAGGAAGCCTTTTTCGACCATGATGGATAGTCATTAGAGAAAAAACTCCATGCTCTCTCGCAAGGGCCCATAGTGGAAAGCTTCTCTGTAGGATTGCAGAGAGCATTATGCAGGAGAATTGGGAGATAGAACTGGCTGATGGAACAAACCAGCAGCCAAGTAAACTATGCTGCCAAACCCAAAGGATTGGAGATGGCAAGGATAGAAGGTAGTGTTAGAAAACTGTAGTGATAAGGATTTCCCAAGAAAGATGTAATACTGTCTTAGAATCACTACTAAGGCCAGACCGAAAAGTGGTGGAAGACAAGACTGGAACTCGTAAAAAAGTACCAGTAGTCAAATCACTGGAACTCCTGCATGTGCAGCTACTGAATAGGACTGAAGAAGGGGAGGATCTTATCCCTGTCTGATGAGCTGCCCAGAGAAAAGAAGGGAGTTCACTCCATAGAAAAAACTCCCCAGTAGAAAGAAAGACAAGAAGTCTTTCAGTGGTAAGGTACCCCTCTTACAGGGGAAAAGCCTGGAGGAGAGGGTAGATATACAAGAGCTGAAAAAACGGCTTACCATATGGTAAGTCCCTGGAAGGGAAAAATTCATGTTGGTACAGAAAAACTATCATGTGATAGTTGTTAAACCTCTCTTCTTGTCTGGAAAAGGAGGAAAAACCTGTGACCCATAGACATGAATAGCCTGACAGCTCAACATACCGAAGAGCAAAGGGATGTCCTGAGAATAGGAATCCCTGTGTAGAGTTTTCAATGAAAAAACAGTGAAAAACTTCTATTGAAAAGAAGATAACTGTAGGTTATAAAGAGATTAATCAGAACCGCATGATTGCTGTGTTTATTCAGCCTGGCTAGAGTTTGGATTCTTCAGACCAGGACGAGGCTTCCCGTGCTTGGGAACATCTGAATGATGGGCAGGAGAAGAGTAAAACAAACCTCTTTCTCCTAGGGAAAGAAGGTTTGGTAGGGCATTTCCTACCTACTGGGGAAGGAGAAGGCTTAGGATTGCCTTCAGAAACAGGGAAGTCAGTGGAGCACTGAGCAACCTGATGTAAAGACTCCTTATTGAAGAGATTTTCTCCAGTGCAAGGAGTATTACCCAGTCTTTGTTGTGCCCATTTGTTCAAGTCTGAAGCTTGAAGCCAGGCTCTACGTCGTGCCCCTATGGCTATAGCAGAGGTTCTGCTAACAGACTCAAAAGAGTCTAGGGAAGCACGAGAAAGAAAACAAGAGATATTTTGGCTATGACTAAGAAGTAAGGAATAGTCTGCAGCCTTGGGCTCTGATAGAAAAGGAGTCAAAAGAGATAATTTCTTTGTGACCTCCTGAAGGGATAGACTCATATAAAAAATATATGAGAGAATCCTTGATGCCAGCATAGATGTTTGGAAGATGTGACGTCCAAAGGCATCCAGTGTTCTGGATTCACGACCTGGCGGGTAAGAAGAATGCTTCTTCTTGTTTTTTACCTTCCTCATTGCTGATTCCACTACAATGGAATGATGGGGAAGTTGAGTCTTTTGAAACCCTGGAGAGGGGGGCACCTGATAGAGAAGATCAGTTGCTCTAGAAGGTGAGGAAACCCTTAAAGGTGCTTCCCACATTCGTAGAAGAAGATCCTGCAAGGAATGATGTAAAGGAAGCATTATATTTCCCTTTCCTCCAGAACAAAGAGAGCTTTGAGCAGGATCATAGCCAGGGGTAGGAATAGCAAGGGATGTTGCTATGTCCAGGAGAAAATTCTGAAAAGAAGGATCTCCAACAGAAGCCATCCCTGGACAGGCTAGATCTGAAGAACTGGCCTGGGCACCGGAGTAGGCACTTGAAAATGTAGGAATAGAAGATCTCGCCCGGTGCAGAAAAGGATCTCTAAGGGATGGATGCTGGTACTGTAGGTCATGACGTGAGACAGTCAGTACTGCATCATCCATGCCAGGTATCGACTCCAAACTAGGAATAGAAAGGAGCGATTCTGGTGAAAGAAGCATGGAAGGAGCTGACCCCGATGCTACTGCAGGTATCGGCACCGATACCGATACCGGCAGCTGTGCCAGAATCGAAGACGATACCGATATCGAAGCAGTCATCGGAGGCTGCTCAAGTGGTACCGAGGAAACCGAAGGCCTCTGGTAACTACTCTCGGTACCGAGCATCCGGAATCGGTGAGCATCGGATCCGAGACGTGTCGGTACCCAGTCTTCCAGACTGGAAATCGATTCCAGACTCGGCATCGAAGGAAGTGAGTCTATCGATGCATGTCTGGAAGGTACCGACATCGGTGGTAGTATCGGTGATACTGATACTGGAAAGTCAATCTGGGATGTATCGAGCGGTCCCGAAGGTACCGAGAAAACCAGATGACGATCCCTGGTGAAGAATGGATCACTCAACACCAGTGCCGATGCCGGGGTATCGGTACCGCTCGAAGCGGATGCCACCACCGAGCATGGCTCAGGTATGTTCTGTGAGGGGTGAGCCTCAGGAACAACCTGAAACCCCTGAAAGGCTTTGGAGACCGAAGACTCCCGCCGGGGTTTTGAAGCCAAAGGATCCTTGAGGGCAAGGCCGGAGCCGTCATCATGCTGTGCATGAGACCTACCACTCAAGGATCGGCTAGTCTGAACAGACGTTTGTGGGTTACCTGATCCTGTAGAGAAGGAGAAATGGTTGGTGCCCTGCCACTGGAAGGGAACTCGGTATCGAGGAAAACTCGAAAAGGGAAATCTCTTCTCATAATATGGTAGCCTAATGGCTCCGGATGGTCAGGACCCAAACAGTTTAGACACCATGACTTGGAGTCTAAAAACAATACTGCACTGCCACAGTTAAGGCACTTCTTAGGAAAAGAAGGAGGCGGCTCCATAATGGAGAGGCCTGAAGGCCCAAAGTTTAAAACTGAAACTGAGGAAAAAAAATTCCCAGAATTAAATAAAAAGAAAAGAAAAAAGAAAAGAAAAAAAACACCGGCGATACCGGTGGAGTCGGGGAGACAGCCGCGACCACAGGAAAACCAGAATTAAAGAATTTAAAGAAAAAATTTTCTGCGGTGACAGGAGGACGTCCTGCTGGCTCCGCGGAAAAACGAAAACTGAGGAGAGACAGTTGGAAAGGCGGGAAGGCAGCACGCAGGCGCTGAGGGATGCTCCCAAAAGCTTTCTGATTGGATGCTGGGGAGCGTTCCCGCGCAGGCTCCGTCAGTACCGACGTACCCATATGTGAAGACTCATTCCTGCTTGTTCCTGGAGATAGTGACTTGCCCAAGGTCACAAGGAGTGCTAGTGGGAATTGAACCCTTGATCTTCTGGGTATGAGGCAGTTGCTCTAACCACTAGGCTACTCCTCCACTCCTGATATTTTTATCAGGCAAGAAAACATTAGAAAAACAAAATGGACTATCACATTTCATTAGCCCCAGTTGACGGCCCAACAAAAATGGAATTCTTTCTCAGTTTACAAAAATATAAAAAACATTACAATAGGGCAAAAATAAAAGCCTGATTTTTGCCCAGTCGGGCAAGTAAAAACAGGCAGGAATGCTTAAACTAGCAACTTGACTATTTTTTCTTTTAGCTTTTATTGTTAAAACTGTATCCTGATAAAAAGGGGAACTCAGCATATTTCCATATTTTATAGATTTGTAGATATAAATTTTGCAGCTCTTTTTGCATTAAAAATCTCTAGCCTAATATTAAACACCACGGGCGGCATGTAAATAAAATACATATATTCAGCATCACAATCTGCATAGCAGACAGCGCTGAATATACATATAATGTTACCAGTGCCAGAGTTTTGTGGTAGTGGTGATACTCTGCTATCCAGACACCTTTATAACAACCTTTTATGCTATGAAAGTTATCCAGATAGCGGAATGAATACTGCCGCTATCTAGATAATTTCCAGGACTCTTCAGGGTACAGCGCAGCAACATATGGATAGTGAAGAGGTGGTCAGTAATGATTTTTCAGCAACACTATCCAAATAAGGCCGCTGAAAATCATCAGACTGATGCGGGCAATGGCACTTGTCCAGACAGAAGGTGCTCCTAGCTGGATAAGTGCTTTTAAATATCGTCCGGCTCTTTCCTTCAATCTGTCATTCAGCTGTTTATTAGTAGTTGCCTACTGGGTTCAAAATGTTTGAATGTTCCCATTATCTTTTCAGGAATGAATTAAAAAACAAAATTAAAAGTTCTGCAAATATCTTGTTTATTTTAACTATCAGCTAAATTATCCAATTTATTTTCTCATACTGCTGCTGTAAGCAAATGAAATACTTCAGAAGACTATTGAGCTTGTTTTGAAAATAATAAACAGACTTACCATTTCTACTATGACTTAATGTCTATTTTCCCATTAGCTGCTTTTGCATTGCTAGACCCAACAGTATAACAAAATCATTTGAAAGATTAATATAATGCAACAAAAAAATGGAAATACCATTATACATAAAAACTGTATGTATCTAGAATTAAATAAATGATATTTCTAAGCCTTTTTCTTCCACTGCCAACTCCAGACTTTGATCCTTTCACCTTGCTGCTCCTTATGTCTGGAACAAACTACCCGAGTCTGTACGTCAGGCTTCATCTCTTCCCCTTTTCAAATCCATGCTAAAGGCTCACCTCTCTGAGACTGCTTTTGGATCCTGATCCCTTGTTTTCCTTGTGTTTCCTTACCTTTTCCTATTTGTGTCCTTATTCTCATCTACTGTACTGTCTGTCTTAATTAGACTGTAAGCTCTGACGAGCAGGGACCGTCTTTTATATGTATATGTACAGTGCTGCTACACCTTGTATCACGGTATACTGTTGTGGTGAGGAATGCCCTCCAGAAGAGATGGAGATAGGGGAAAATCCTGGTAGAAGTAATGAAACAGCACTAGCACACAGGATTTCCAATGCAGAGTTGGAAAAAACACAGCTCTCTGCTGAGCACAGGACACACCCCAGCTCAGGGGAGGAGACAGGCTTCTGCAGTGATTGGGCACGCTCAGGGGAAGGTCAGGGTGTGCCGGGAAATGAAGCCCTTTTAAATCCCCAAGCAGAGAGGGAAGAGGAGAGGAGGAAAAGAGAAAAGGAGGAAAGAGAAAAAGAGGGAAAAGGAAGGAGGAAAACGCTAGAACCCTGGAGCAAGGCAGAACCTTGGAGCCAAGCACACTCTAAGAAAGAACCTTACTACAAGGTAGAGCCTGGGCATGGGAAGGCTAGCAAATTCAGCACATGGAAAGAAGGTATCTGGCCTGGTAGCAAACAAGGCTACAGAAGCAAGGAAGTGAAGCAGGAAGAAAGCTTTTCAAAGAGAAATTCACAGAGCAGAGGAAATAGCAATAAGGCTGCTGAGTTTTTGAACCAGAGAGACTTCTGGAGGAAAGGTACCAGTTCTTATTCAAACCCTGCTAAAGGTAAAGCTGACTTTTCTACTTTTAATGCTTTACTAGAGAAACCTTTTATTTGTGCTAACCTTCACAAGGAAAACCCAGCTGCAGAAGCTGATAGCAAGTGGGGGAAGGGTGTTACCCTTACCAAAGACTTTCACACGGATAAAGAGCAGTTACAGGCTGAATTGCTTTTAAAACAGTTTCAAGAGTTTCTGGAACTGAGGTCAGGGAAGCTTAGCAGGCCTGACAGAGACAGCGATAGCCTTAGCTCTGATGAATGCATGCAAGTGGATAATTACCTGCCTGCCTTAGGAGACCCTTCTCCAATGGATTGCTCAATCTGCCTCAAAGAGGACAGCAATGTAAGAAACCCTTGAACACTGTATGAAAAGAATACAGGGAGTTTGCTGTACTTGCTGCCAAGCTAAAAGGTTTACAAATTGTTTTCATTTGTTGTTTTGAGAAGCTACGCTGTGGAAGGAACAGCTGTTTGTTTGGTGCTGCAATAATTCTGAAAGACCACATGAGGCACTGCTGAGTTAAAGCTGCTGTGATTGTGAAGAGCCAAGTAGAAGCTACTTAATTTTAGTTGTACTTCCTATGTTCCTGGTTTCAGCTGTTTGGGTTGAAGTTGCACCTTTTGCGTTCTGTACCATTGAATTTTGATGCGCTGGAAAATATCCCCACAACAATAAATTTCTTGCAGCCTTACCATTCGTGTCACGACTACAATTTAATCCTGAAGGAAATACAAGTACACTACGAGTCCCAGAATTCCCAGGGACCAGTACAAGCTTTATTCCTCAGGGACATTACAAGGCCACTCCTGCCTGTAAACTCTCAGGCCTGGGCAGGAGCGTCACACTGTAAATGATTAATAGTAGTAATAGTAATATTTCAGGCTTGAATCAACATAATTAAGCACTAGAAAGAATGAACTACATCATGGCCTACTAAGGGCAGACTAGATAGGTCATGTGGTCTTTTTCTGCCGTCATGTTTCTATGTTTCTAGATCAAATTGATTTTCCCTTTTTTATATGGTAGTCTTTCAACAAAAAGCTATTTTCTCTCTTTAGACTAATAGTTTCTGCCTGCTCCTTTCCCTGGGTTACCAGCTCAGTCAGAACCAGCTCCAATTGGACTATCACACCAAGAGGCTTCACTTGCAGTTACCCAAGGATTCATACAATTTAAACTCTCTCCTATCTACCTCTGCCAGGAAACATAGATGCCGTTCTTTCTGGAAACTACTACATATGCTCCCATGACCTGGTCAAGTAGGTGTCATTTTTCTTAAGTGGCTGAGACTCCCTCTCAGGGCCTATGAATACTGCCTCTCTAGATCCTCCATTCAGCCGGAAGATCAGAAGCTGGACGGATTCAGGTTCTGAACCCAGATCTCCCCTAAGGAAGACTTTTTTTAAAAGGTATCATTCTATACATAGTCATAAAAAAGAAAGATAACCGCAAACATATTTAGACATTTCCAAAAATATATAGTATGATCAGCTTTCAGGACGGCATCCATGGTAACTATCACCCAATCCGGTCCTTCCAGGGGCATCCCCACCATCAGATGGTGAGATTGCAGCCACCATACTAGTTGCTCCTTAATCTCCCGGAGGACAGGAGGGTTCTGATTGAACAATGGAGAACAAAGAGATCAGTGAGAGGGAAGATGTCTCTGGAGGGGGCACATATGTGCCCTGACCCAAGAGATCAGCTCCATCACTGACCTTACGAATTGGAGATAGTTCCAGGACCGCAGGAGTCAACCGAGCACAAAGCTCCCTGAGTTGGTTCTGCAGTTTGAGCAACCTCTCCTACATGAGGAACAATCAACCCAGGAGAGTGATGAACCAAGCCCAGAGATATTCCAAGTCCTGGGAAGAAACCAGATTGCTCTTGGAATAACTGAACACCAACTCCAACCTTTCTAGCCAATGGATTACTAGGGCAGTGTCACCCCTGGATTTCTCCCAGGAGTCTGACTGAATCAGCCAGTTGTCGAGGTATGGGTGAAACCAATGCCCTTGCCTGAACAGAAATGCCGCTGTTGCCACCGCCACCACCAGAAATGATCTTTCATAAAATGAGAGGAGTCATAGCCAGACTGAAAGGAAGAGTCCAGAAATGACCATGGCAGCTCAGATTGCAGAAGCAGAGAAATCATTGGTGTTTCTGACAGATGGGAATGTGAATTTATGCCTAGATGAGATCCAGGGAGGTCTGGAACTCTCCTTACTGTACAGATGCAATGATCCACCAGAGCATATCTATGTGAAAATGAGGGACTTGCAGTTTGGCAATTAACGCCTTCAAGACCAGAAAAGGCCAGAGAGAACCTTCCCTTCTTGGGCAACACGAAGTAGACAGATTTATTTTTATTTATTTAACAATTTTTTTATACCACTCTATCATTTTAGTCAAAACAGTTTACATTGTAACTTAATCTTTGTAATGTACATTAAACAGGGACATGGATAACTTGGATTCTTCTGAGGCAATGGAGGGGTAAGTCTATTGCAAATTGAACCCAGATTTCTTGGTTCCCAAGCCATTGCTATAACCACTAGGCTACTCCTCCACCATTAATGCCCTTGGCCCTTCTGTGCAGAGGGCATGAGTAGAATAGCCTGCAATTGCAGGAGGTGCTGGAGAGTTTCCTCAACCGCCCCACATTTGAGAAGGGAGTTGCAAGATGATTTCACAAAGGCATCCCAAAATGACTGCAAACTCAGACGTGTAACCCCCTACTGAGGACTTGAGGACCCATTGGTCTGATGCGATACAGGTTTACTCAGAGAAACAGCTGGGGCCACCCCCTAACAAGCTGTATGTTGGAAGGAACCTGCTGGATCTCATTGTAGGGGCTTACCGGTTCTAGAGGGAGCTGCAGCTGAGTCCTAAGAACACTGCAAGCTCCAAAAGGGTTGACGCTTGCAAAGTGGGAGGCCCAGCAATATGCATAGATGCTATAGCATCCTGAATAAGCATAAGGAGGTCTTCTCTGTGAAAAAGGCAGATCACAGAAAAATCCTCACCTTCCATAAAGGGAATTGCTGTGTCCCAAACAATCCTTGGGATAAGGCCAGGCGTCTGTAGGACAGATGGGTAATTGAGTGAAGTGGCAGTTCTTAACCCCCTTACTGCCAACGACAGAGGCGCTCAAGGGCCTTGGGTCCCCCATAGTGGAGGTCTGAGCCCCAGATCACTGAATAGGGGGCCAACAAGCAGTTAACAAGGACTGAAAAGAGCCCATGAGCTGTTTCAGCAGCTGCTGTTCAAAGCCTGTCAAAAAAGAGCTCTGAATGCCCAAGGGGAACTGAGAGCTAGATACCTCCCCTTCCATGTTCCCCTTCAATAGAGACCATGTAGCCATCTAAGATGGCTGCTTGTCTCACAGGCAGAAAGACCGTGGGAGGCTCAGAAGAGATAGAATCGTGACTGGGCCCCAGATCCCCTCTGCGGGGTCCTGAAAGTGCCGAAAAAGTAGTACCCAAGGTGTCACCATCACACATGAGGTAAAAAAAGCACACTACTGAGTTGATCCAACAGGAGCCAAAAGAAGCACAGTGCCAAGCACTCAGCATCACAGCAGAGCTCCATGGAGCAAACAATTTAAAAATCATGAAAATGTAAGAACTGCAGTGAAAAGTAACCCCAAAAAAGGGAATTCCAGCACCTGTCAGGCTATCTGGGAATAACTGAGAAGGGCTGTCCCAGCCGCTCCCACAGGCTGCTAGAGAAGATAATTTTATAATGTTTTTAAATATTTGAAGCTGCTTTATTACCAACAGCCAAAGAGAGCCACATACAGTTAATTGAAACCAAGGGAAAATGGAAAAGAAAAAAGAAAACAAGAGATCAGCTTGGGAACAGATGTAAATGCTCATGCATACGTGTGTGTAAAATGAAGGTATTTTAAAATCTACATACCTACTTGAAAACTCTGCCCTTGTACTGCCCAGACCATGCCCCCAGTTCCCCAGCAAATTAGGTTCCTTCATGCCAAAGCACATACTGTATATGTCTGTTTTTATAAAAGGTAATTTAGGAAGATATGTGGCCAAATATATGCAGGAGTAACTTTATGCTGAGTATGTCTGGCACCATACTCAGCATAAAATTATAGGTCTCTAAAACTCACCAAATTGGGAAGGGTGTGTTGATTATTTTGACCGAACTCCATGATCTAGCATGTCCCATTAGCACAATTAAGCAATACATAGCATTGCAGCCTACTAATGCATCCCTCCTCTTAGTGCATGCTAACGGCTTTCCATTAGCCTGTTATCAGCTCATAGCCAAGAGCCTCATTGGCAAGGGGTCTGTCCCCTATGAGTTTCAGTGCACACTCGTTCAAAATTGGCACAGCATATACCATCCAGCAAATTGGTAGATGGCAGTCCCATCATGTGTGTACTCTAGTTATGATCTGTCTGGTAGATAGTACTACTCCATCTATATTTATATGATCTTCATTTTCCAGATGATCATCATGATGGTCAATAGTCTGGATCATTGGACCTTTATTCGTTCATTTTCAGTCCTCCTTGGCGGCTATCAAGAAGAGGTTAAAAATGTATTTGGTTAAAATTTATTTGGAGAGAGATCTGCAATTGTGAGTATATACTTCTGGGAATTTTCTGAAAGGAATTCTTTCTATTAAAGCTAATTAATCTGTGAACCACTATCTTTTGTTAAATCATTCAAGGCCTAGTAGCAGCAGATTAAGTTTAAATTTAAAACACAGAAGAGAACTTTCTGGTTACATTTCATACCCAGCAGAGAGCTTGTAGTTTAAATTTCATAATAAGTTAGAGCCTAGCAGCAGCAAAGAGCTATAATTTAAATCAAAGCAGAATATAGCTTACCTCAGCAGCAAAGAACATGATACTGTGTAGCAGCCCTCTTTTAATAAGTGTTATTTCCCTCCCTCCCTCCCGAACACCCACCCACCCCTGGGATAATCGCAGCTTTATAGGTACTTACACATCTTAAAGGACAGGAGGTGCTCTCAGGTGAAGCTCGTTACCCGAATCAGTCATACACTAAGGACCTGAGATTAATTAAGCTTCAGGTGAACAAGGTATATTAAACGTATTAAGTACAGTTTTATTAGTATAAATATCCATAGCAACCCTTAGTAAGTAAAGAACTTAAAGATCTAAACACAAGCTTAAAACTAAGATGCAGACAGTAGTCCAGCAGCGAAATGGGGGCTTTCCAGTCTTTTGCATTGAGTGTCACATGTATGATTTTCTCCCAGTTGGTGAGCGGTCTTACATGTGCACTAGGTGCAAGGAGCTCTTTGCTCTCAGGGAACGAGTCCGTTCTCTAGAGGCTAGAGTAACAGACTTGGAAAACCTAAGAAAGACAGAGAGGTACATAGACGAGACCTACAGGGATATAGTCCTGACGTCCCACCTCCAATCTGGCAGCATCCCTGTTGCCATGGAGGAGAGAGGTCACGTGACAGGACAGCATCACCCTGGTGTGGCAGAAAGTGATCCTGTAACTCGGACCTGTCCTCCAGGTGATGTAAAACCCTCTCGCACCGAGGAAGTTTCTCCAGGGCCATGTGTCCATGAGGGAAGGGTTACGACAGCCGTTATAGTTGGTGATTCGATCATTAGGCATGTAGATAGCAGGGTGGCTGGTGGACGTGAGGATCGCCTGGTAACATGCATACCTGGTGCGAAGGTAGCGGACCTCACGCGCCACCTAGATAAGGTCTTAGATAGTGCTGGGGAGGAGTCTGCTGTCTTGGTACATGTCGGTACCAATGACATAGGAAAATGTTGTAGGGAGGGGTAGCGTTCTCCAAAATGCTTCCCGTTCCACACGCAGGACCCAAAAGGCAGGCAGAGCTCCAAAGTCTCAATGCATGGATGAGACAATGGTGCAGAGATGAGGGGTTTGGATGTGTTAGGAACAGGGGAACATTCTGGGGAAAGGAGGGGCTCTTCCGAAGGGATGGGCTTCACCTTAACCGGGATGGAACCAGGCTGCTGGCATTAACCTTTAAAAAGGAGATAGAGCAGCTTTTAAACTAGATAAAAGGGGAAAGCCGACAGTCGACCAAGAGCGGATGGTTCGGAAGAATGTATCCTTGAAGGATACTACCAAAAGCAGAGAGGTTCCAAAAAACAGTAAAGTAGCCCAAATGCCCTCGAGTATGGAGCAGACAGAGCTTAAAGATCCCAAATTACCCATGTCTACCAATAGCCAAATTAATATGAATAAAATATAATCTCTAAAATGCTTGTATGCAAATGCTAGAAGTCTAAAAAATAAGATGGGAGAGTTAGAATATATAGCACTAAATGAGAGGTTAGATATGATTGGAATATCAGAGACATGGTGGAAGGAGGACAACCAGTGGGACACTGTGATACCTGGGTACAAACTATATCGTAATGATAGAGCTGATGAAATTGGTGGAGGGGTTGCGCTCTATGTTAGAGAGGGCATTGAGTCAGAAAGGATTAAAGTTTTGCAGGAAACAAAATTTGCTGTAGAATCTCTATGGATTGAAATTCCATGTAAAAAGGGGAAGGCGATGGCAGTGGGGGTGTACTATCGACCACCGGGCCAGAATGAACAAATGGATGATGAAATGCTCAAAGAAATCAAGGAAGCTAACAAAAGTTACAGTGCAGTAATAATGGGTGATTTCAATGACCCCGGTATCGACTGGGTCAGTGTCACGGCAGGACATGCTAGGGAGATAAAGTTCCTAGATGAAATAAATGACTGATTCTTGGAGCAGCTGGTTCATGAACCGACCAGAGGGGAAGCCATATTAGACCTAGTCCTTAGTGGAACACCAGATCTAGTGCAAAAGATGAGGGTGTTGGGGTCACTAGGCAATAGTGAACATAGCACGATCGCCTTTGATTTAATTAGTGGAGGGGGGATAGTACGAAAATCCACAGTACTAACTTTTAACTTTCGAAAGGGAGACTATGATAAAATGAGGAAAATAGTAAAGAAAAAACAAAAAGGAGCAGTTGCAAAGGTTAAAGACTTACATTAAGCTTGGGTGTTGTTGAAAAATACTATCTTGGAAGCCCAGACCAGCTGTATTCCACGCTTTAAGAAAAGTGGAAGGAAGTCCAAAAAACTGCCAGCATGGTTTAAAGGTGAGGTCAGAGAGGCTGTTGTTGTCAAAAAAGCATCTTTCAGGAAATGGAAAAAAGAGCCAAACGATGAAACCTGGAAACAGCACAAGCACTGGCAAGTCAAATGCAAGGCATTGATAAGGCAGGTAAAGGGAGAATTTGAGAAGAAGCTTGCTGCGGAAGCAAAAACGCGAAATAAAGACTTTTTCAAGTACATTCGTAGCAAACAACCTGTGAGAGAGTCAGTTGGTCCATTAGATGATAGAGAGGTTAAAGGAGCACTAAGAGGCGACAAGGCGATAGCGGAGAGACTGAATGAATTCTTTGCTTCAGTCTTTACTGAGGAAGATGTAGGGATGTTACCCATGACTGAAGAGGTATTTAAAGGCGGAAGAATTGAAGGAAATATCGATACATCAGGAAGATGTATTACAACTATTGGATAAACTGGGCCGGATGGTATACATCCAAGGGTGTTGAAAGAACTGAAATATGAGATTGCAGAGCTGCTATTAGTAATCTGTGAGCTATCATTAAAATCATCTCTAATACATTGACGATCCTCCAATCTTCAGGTAACACCAATTTTTAAAAAGGGTTCCAGGGGTGATCCGGGAAACTACAGACCGGTGAGCCTGACGTCAGTACCGGGAAAAATGGTAGAAAACATCATAAAGAACAAAATTACTCAGCATGTAGATAGTCATGGCCTAATGGGAGACAGCCAACATGGCTTTAGACAAGGAAGATCTTGTCTTACTAATCTGTTATGGTTTTTTTGAAGGTGTGAATAAACAGGTGGACAAAGGTGAGTCGGTTGATATAGTGTATCTGGACTTTCAGAAAGCTTTTGACAAGGTCCCTCACCAGAGACATTTGGCAAAACTAAAGAGTCAAGGGATAGGAGGCAGTATACTATTGTGGATCAGGAACTGGTTAAAAGATAGAAAGCAGAGGGTAGGGCTAAATGGCCAATTTTCCCAATGGAGAAAGGTGAATAGTGGTGTACCCCAGGGATCTGTGCTGGGTCCGCTGCTTTTTAATATATTCATAAATGACCTGGAAAGTGGAATAACGAGTGAAGTTATCAAATTTGCAGATGACACAAAACTATTTAAAGTTGTTAAAACCCAAGAGGATTGTAGAAAATTGCAAGAGGATCTTGATAAATTGGAAGACTGGGCATCAAAATGGCAGATGAAATTTAAGTTGACAAGTGCAAAGTTAAGCACCTAGGGAAGAACAACCCAAACTATGGTTACACGATGCAAGGTTCCGCATTAGGAACCACCACCCAGGAAAAAGATTTAGGCGTCATTGTGGATAACATGTTAAAACCCTCGGCCCAGTGTACAGCGGCGGCCAAGACAGCAAATAGAATGCTAGGTATGATAAGGAAAGGAATGGAAAATAAAACAAAAGATATTATAATGCCTCTATATCGTTCCATGGTGAGACCGCACCTTGAATATTGTGTGCAAGTCTGGTCACCGTATCTTAAAAAGGATATAGCGTTATTAGAACTGGTTCAGAGAAGAGCCACCAAAATGGTAAAGGGGATGGAAGGATACTCCTATGAAGAAAGGCTAAAAAGGTTAGGGCTCTTTAACCTGGAAAAGAGACGGCTGAGGGGAGATATGATAGAAGTCTATAAATTAATGAACGGAGTGGAGTGGAACGGGTAAACGTAGATCGACTGTTTACGTTATCAGAATATAGAAAGACTAGGGGACATGCAATGAAGCTACAGGGTAAACTATTTAAGACTAATAAAAGAAAATATTTTTTCACTCAACGTGTAATCAAACTCTGGAATTTGTTACCGGAGGATGTGATAAAGGCTGTTAGTGTTGCTGGGTTTAAAAAAAGATTTGGACAAGTTTCTGGAGGAAAGGTCCATAAACCATTATTGAGAAGGGACCCAGGATATCAATGCTTGACCCAATACAATCACTATGTCTTTTGGGGAAACTGCTAGGTACGTATGACCTAGATTGGCCACTGTTGGAAACAGGATACTGGGCTTGATGGACCTTGGTCTGACCCAGTATGGCATATCTTATGTTCTTAAGCAGGCATAGTCAGTGGAATACTGGTGTTATTTCTGTTATCTTATGGATTTTGTTTTTTGGTGATGTTTTATTATGTGTATTAGTCTGTATTTTTGCTATTATGTATGTTTTTTTGTAAACTGCCTAGGTAATTGGTGCGATACTTTTATATATATATATAGATAGATAGATAGATAGATAGATAGATAGATAGATATAGATATATAAAAGTTCGACATAAATAAATAAAATTCATATATTGGGCCAAGGGGCATGCAATATTAAACTAATGGGGCCCATATTTGGGCCTAGTCACGCATGAGATTTACATATGTTGGCTGGGTCAAAGAGGTATGCTGTGATCTGATCTCCTATAACCATATCCAGAGAACACTGAATGGATCAGTTCACCCTAATGCATTAATCCTGCAGCCCAACAGCTATTAATGATCAGGGACACACTTGCTTTGCCCCAGTATGCTTATATTATGTTCCAAGATTGTCCCTCATCATCAATGGCTCCCTTTCACATGGTCTTGACAGCAATTTCAAATTAAACAAAACAAGATATTACTCCACTCTCTCACCATCACAAAAAATACAAGACTTTCGGGGAACAGGTCTCAGACTGTGTTGGGAATGGAACCTGCTGTGGTTACCAAACCACTCAATTGCATCAAGGACCCCATATATTCCCTCTTCTTGTTGCTAAAATAAAACCAACAAATGTTTATCTTTTCAAGGCAGAATTCAGTCCCAACAGTGAACTCAATGAAGCTTAGCTTTTCCGCTTAAATACGAATCTCGCTGGGACATAAATTCTGTCACTCTTCTTTAAAGGTTAGACTCAATTCAAAAAAGTGAACAACATAGCTGAAAGCTTATCTGTAATCGTGTCAGAGGTAGAATTCAATCCCAACGCCAATCGTGCGCGCTTGTGCGTTTCACCGCGCAAGCGGTTTCTTCGGGGGATTCCAGCTCTATGACCATACCAGTCTGACATGCGGCTGTTCAACTCAATAAGCTCTACAAAATAATCATAAGTAACAGAATCAGTATTTTTTGTAAAAGAACTGTGGCTGAAGATTACATACAGCGATAAAAAACTTTACCACTCTCAGAACCATTCATACCATTTTTCTCCCCTCAACTTGCTTCTCATCGTAGAAAAACGCCGCGCATGTGTAGTCATCATGCACCGGCAGAGTTTTACAATCAGCTTCGCTTCCCATACAGGTGATTTAACAGGAAACTCACACCACACTGCACTACGAAAGTACTATGTGCTTTACGCTAATGATGTTGATATCATGTGCACACTGCCCAGTCAATCTGAGCATTTAAGCCTCCTGGGTACACAGTATTAAGAGTATATATCCAGCCTGTTCAGTGATAAGCAAACTCTGCTCCCTCGTTTTATTTGCGAATCCCAGTAAAACATGATCAATACAGAAAACTTGAAGGTGCTCAAACTGATGATGATACTCTAAACAGTGAGCTACGATCGGTGCCTCTCTCTTTTGACAACGTAACCTGCTACGATGTTCATTGATACGAACCCTTAAGGGTCGAATGGTTTTACCTATGTAGAGCAGTGAACATGGGCAGCGGATTGCATAAATAACGTAACTCGAACTGCAAGTGGTTTTTCTCTTCAACATATAAATTATGTCATGATAGGTGAACTCAGTTAACTCTACAGTCACTTCACAGATGTTACACTCTCCACACTTCACATGCCCACGATGAATAGATGTTACTACTGGAGAAATCGGTTTTAACACCGCCGGACTCAATAACTCCTTAAGGTTCTTGTGGCATTGCCACACACAACGAACCGTTTTCTCCTCTAGCCCAGGAATACTCTGAAGCACATTAGAATGACGTTTACAATTTTTTTTAAATTGACCGCTAAAAACTGAAAACTTTGTTATGAGATTCACCTGCTGGTCTTCTTGCCGACTCTTAGCCCCTCCAGAGGACAAGAGCCAGTCTCTGTCATTAAAACGTGCCCGAGTATAGGCTTGTTTTATCACATAAGCTGGATATCCCCTATGCATAAAATAATCCTTCAAGATCTTCGATTGTCGTTTGAAATCTCCTTCCTCAGAGCAATTTCACCTATAACGAAGAAATTGTGAAAACGGCAGACTGTTTTTTAACTGAATCGGGTGCGCACTGCGGTAATGTAACATGGCATTCCGATCTACGGGTTTCCTATATATGGAAGTATGCCAATGGTTCATGCCTTTGGCAACTTCAACATCCAGATAGGTTATTTTAACTTTATCATAAAGAGAGGTGAATTGAATGTGAGGATCCTGTTGATTTAACCAGTGGAGCAACGTTTGCAGAAGACATTCTTGTCCCGTCCACAACATGGCCCATGTTCACTGCTCTACATAGGTAAAACCATTCGACCCTTAAGGGTTCGTATCAAAGAACATCGTAGCAGGTTACGTTGTCAAAAGAGAGAGGCACCGATCGTAGCTCACTGTTTAGAGTATCATCATCAATTTGAGCACCTTCAAGTTTTCTGTATTGATCATGTTTTACTGGGATTCGCAAATAAAACGAAAGAGCAGAGTCTGCTTATCACTGAACAGCGCTGGATATATACTCTTAATACTGTGTACCCAGGAGGCTTAAATGCTCAGACTGACTGGGCAGTGTGCACATGATATCAACATCATTAGCGTAAAGCACATAGTACTTTCGTAGTGCAGTGTGGTGTGAGTTTCCTGTTAAATCACCTGTATGGGAAGCGAAGCTGATTATAAAACTCTGCCGGTGCATGATGACTTCTGTGACATAGTGGGTCCTTCCAGCCCGTTAGATGAGGCTAAAAAGCCAGGAACAGGAGTAGGGCTGAGTTGTAAACAAAAGCACATGGCTCCTGGTTACCTTAGAAACCAAGCACAGAGGCAAGAGAAACGCCTCACGAGCTAATGCAGGACACCTGCTAGGGGGTGGAGTTGAGCACTGCCCTAGAATTCACCCTGATAAAGAGAGTTCAGTTGAGCTTATGGGGTTAGAAGAAGGGGAGGAAGGAGAAGAAGGAGAAGTGGATGAGGCATGTGTGCTGGATAAGGAAGCTAATGAGAGCTACGGTAAAGACAGCAGTGCCAGGAAAAAGCCAGAGTCTCTGTGGAAGGGTGAGACAGAGTCTTTCTTCAGGAAAAGAAAAGAAACCCCAAGGGAAGGATATAATAAGGGCAGAGGGGATTACCTGTAGTATCCAGGGGAACACAGAAGTGAAAGGAAGCCAGGAAGGCAAGTGAAATCTTCTGTGCAAGGCTTAGGTTGGGAACCTACAGCCAGTCCAAAGCCACAAAGAAAACCTCCACCAGCTAGGCTAAAAGGTAAGCCAAAAGGCTGGTATAAAAATAGTTAAAGTGACTGTATTTACCCAGAGGGTTGGAGCTGGGAAGAGAATACCTGTGCTGATAACGTTTGTGAAAGCCAGTATTTAACTCAGGAATATCAGGTGAAACCTGAAGCAGTTAGAAAGGGCGTGGCATCAGGATTGCCGTTACAAACATTTCCTTCTAGCCAGGAAGAGTTAATGGACTTTGAACCTGAGTGTGTGAATATTGATGAAGATATCATTGACTGTACGATATCGCTTGCTAATGAAATAATCTCATTACACTGAAGGCATGTTTTGAAAGAGAATGTACAGCACTACTAGCATTGGGAAGCAGAGAGCTGTGAAGAAACAGCATTGTTACGTTGGAATGCTAGATATCAACCTGTTTATTGTTGAAGTAAGCCTTTTCTGTTAAAGAACCTTTGATTTGTCCTTATGCCAGTAAATACCTGGTTTGTGTTACTCTGTTCATGGTGAAATCCACCCCGGGAGGGGAAATAAAATCCTTTGGTTGCTTAAACCACTTTTCCACAACTGCTCCTCATTGATTCGGTGAAGGGACTACAATTCCCAAAAAGCCCAGCTTCAGGATTTGTAAAGTAGCTGCTTCAGTGGGGAAGAACCACTCACTTAACCTCTACCGACTTATACACTGGGGTTTAAGGAGAGCTGGTGACAAATGGCGTAGTAGTTTGGATTTTTACCTGGATTTGAGGACACCACAAGGACGAGGCTCCTGCAGCAAGAGCTGACAGCCAAGAGGAAAAGATCCGGAGCTCGGCTCAGTGCCTGACTCTGCACTGGTGCCAGGTAATTGTAGCTGGGCACGGGTGGAGAAGGATACAAAGGAGAAAGGGTGGTGCACAGGAATAGTGCACGGCGTTGAAAAAAAAAAAAAAAAGGAGAATTTTTTTTTCTCTTTCTCTTTTTTTTTGGGCCACCCTTGTTTTTTTTTCGTTGTTCTGTTGCAGATACCAGGAGATCCAGAATGGACCCGCAAGAAATACTAAGGTGGATGTCCCTGCAATGGGATAAGCAGCTGGAAATGTCACGAAGGGTGCATGACCAAACGATTACTGCCTTGCAAGAACAGCTGAGACCAGTAAATGCTCTCATAGAACATTTAGCAAAGCAACAGCAGGAGCCAGCGGACGTTTTTCCAGGATTTACCCAAGGGGTAGGACTAAATGGTACCGGTTCACTTTTGCTGGGATAGTTATCTCCTACTGACAATTTAGATGATTATGTGGATTGTGACGCGGGGGCCGGGCGGAGTGTGCGCGCGCGCGTGCCAGCACCCCCTGGTGGCGGTGTAGTAGTTCCACCAAAGGGTGGGTTCCGCGGGGCGCCGCCGCTCGCTGGTCCGCTGACACCAAGAAGGTTGGATTGGGGTTGGCCAGGTGCGAGGGTCAAGGGTACCAGCCTTGTGCCGGCCTCGTTACCAAACTCCCAAAGAGAAAAATTATACTCTTGCACAAAGTGGAGGAAAAATGAAAAAGGCTTTTATTCCCCTTTTTGCACTAAGGGTTCAAATCATACGCACAACACACTGGTAAACGTAACAGAAAAAGTCTTTGCAACAGATTTTCCAAACAGGGCATGAACTAACCAAAAAGGGCTGTTAACTTCACAGTATCAAAAATGTTCAAAACAGTAAGGCTTCATTCACTGCCAGATCCATGGAATGATTCAATCTCATCCACAACACAATAGGTACATTCCATTGGGCTATCTAAGTCCTCGGATATAGATTCCACTTGCATGGCCTCCTCCTCTGGCTGCTCTGGGGAAACCGAATAAGTGTCCTTCCCTGGAGTATGTTCTGGTGCTTCCCAGGGCTTAGCCAAATGTTTGGGCCTAGCTTTCTGCAAGGTGGAATACCACAGTGGCAGCTCTTTTCCTAAATGTTTAAAAACATTTTCTTGGTAATGTTTTCCTCTGCCAGTTCTTTGCTTATAACAGCTGTCTTTTAACTTATTTTTCTGTCCTTGTTTATGATAAGGAGAGTCACCTTCCCAGGATTCTTCTCTAGGCAAACTATAACGAATTTTAAAAGCTTTACCTCTTGCTTTTCTCCTGGTTCTTTGGGACAAAGCTGGAGGCCTCTCTTGGCTACTGCCTTCCGTGTCAGTGCTCTCTGGTGCGTTCCTTCGGCTCTCCCACTCTTCTCTCCTTTGGCTTTTATGGCTGGTTTTCTTTCCAGCTTCAGAGCCTAATCTAGTCAGGCTTCGGCCTTCTCGGCCTATCCTCTGGGTTATAGGACTGGTTCTCCTTCCCCAGCCTGTTTTCCTGCTCAGGCTTGGCTTGGGCCTAGACCTTGGCTTTGATCTGTCCTCTGCATAGCCCGCTCTTGGTCCTTCTCTGGAGCTGCTTCTAACTTGTTCTCTCCCAGCTGGTAAACTTCCTGGTGAACCTTCTGAGCTCCCCTGTGAGACCGCTGACTCTTGCCTGCATCTCCTTAAATGTGTGGTGTTGGAGTATGACTCCTGCCCCCTAAGGCGTGGTTCTGGAGTCTCTGTCCTGCCTCTCCTGCTCCCCCTAGACGGATCCTTTGGAAATTGCAGGTCATTTCTTTTTTTTCTCAGAATTTAAAACTTTTTTTCTCTCTAGAAGAGGGTCCGCTGCGTCACACATCCCCCTTCTTAAAATATTACGGGCTGGGGAAAACCCTTCTCCGCAGCACGTAATCCCAGATTCTGCACTGTTCTGTAGCTGTTCAGGACGTTGGGCGTCTGGGCAACTGTTCAGTCGTATTTTACCGGGTTGGGACACAGCCTTTGTGGACGTTAATAGCGCCGCGCGCTCATGCCAAGGTCGAAGAAGGTTGGCGTGATACACCTGTTCTCGACCTCCTGTGTCTCTTACGACGTATGAAGTGGCCCCTACCGGGTGGACGACCATATGGGGACCCCTCCACCGGGACTCAAATTTAGGTGTGGCTCCGGGGACTAAAACCATCACCCTGTCTCCAATTTTTAAACATCTAGGTTTTACCCGTCTGTCGTAGTACTGTTTTTGTCTTCTCTGGCTCTTCTTAAGTTTTTCAGCGGCAAACCTGGAAGTTCGTTCGAGACGTATTCTCAACTTCCGAAGGAACAAGGGTATCCCTATTTCTTCTTCTTTTGGCTCAGCCCACTGTTCCCTTAGTATATCGAGGATGCCTCTAGGTGTCCGCCCATACATCAATTCATATGAGGACGTGCCTAACGAGCTCTGCTTTCTTTCTCTGCAGGCGTAGAGGATAAAAGGTAACATAGTATCCCATTCAGCCGTCTCTCCATCTAGAGCGCGTCGGAGCATCTGTTTTATGGTCTGATTTAGTCGCTCTACCAGGCCATTGCATTGTGGATGGTAAGCGGCTGTTTTCAAGTGGCGGATACCAAAAGCGTCCCAAACTTGGTTAAGGTACTTCGACAGAAAATTACTTCCTTGATCTGTCAAGACCTCTTGCGGGAATCCTACTTCACAAAATAGTTTTATCAATTCGATTGCGATTGACTTGGCGGAAATATTCCTCAAGGGAACTGCCCAGGGGAACCTAGTGGCTTGATCAACAACCACCAGTATATACTGAAATCCCCGTGGCGTTCTGATGAGGGGTCCTACTAGGTCCATAGCAAGTCTTCGGATAGGATCTGTAATTATGGGCATCGGTACCAGTGGCACATCCGTTGGTTTATGTGGCGTGACCCTTTGGCAGGCCACACAGGATTCACAAAAGCGTGTTGTCTCTCGAAACACCCCTGGCCAGTAGAATCTAGCCAGGATCTGATCGAGGGTGCCTTGCGCACCTTTATGCCCCCCCAACGGGGTGGTCATGGGCCAGACGTAGCACTGAAGCTTTGAAGTTACTTGGGACCACCAGTTGTTTCCGTACCAGACCGGTCCGCAGGTCCTTACTCTCCCGATAGAGTATCTCCTCCTCTAGGAGGAATCTTGGGTACGTCTTCCTCTCTTCTTTAGTCTGCTCAAAGGCACGAGTGAGGGCTGGGTCCGCCCTTTGCTCCATTTTGAACGAGGGGAACTTTTCCATTACCTCGGCCGGAATCCACGGCATAGGTTTTCCCTCTTCCAGCTCCGCTCTTGCCTTAGAACGGCATTGTCTTTCTCTCCTTCGATCCGCCTTTGGTTTTCTTTCCCTCCTCGGGGGGTCCCCTATTAAACCATCGTGCGACGGGAGCTCTCCGAGGGAAGTGTCTTTGGAGCAAGAGGGTTGTTCTCCATCTTGGGTGTGTGCCCTTGTAGACACTAGAGCTTTCACCTGGGCAACATCTTTGCCTGTCTGACTCTGTTGGCGCATGGAACTTATATTAGCTTTTGGCTGCATGCAAGTGGAGTCTAATTTCCTTACCGGCGATAAACCTCTTTTTAAGGTCTTCCTAAACTGTGGCCAGTCACGGCCTAGGACCAATTCTTGGGGTAACCTTGGTACCACAGCGATCAGCATTTCCCTCATAATGCCTAAGCCCTTTACCCATAACTTGTATACTGGATATCGGGCAGCTGCACCATGCACGCACTTAATTTTCACTTGACCTAATGGAGCTTCTGGAACCGATAGGCCCTTAGCCTGAATTATTGACCATAACCGCTTAGAGACCATGGTCTGGTCGGCTCCAGAATCCAATAATGCTTTTACAGCTATGCCTTGTATTTTCACATCAAGGACAAAACCTTCCCGTACTGCACTAGGGGATTCTCCCACTAGGGCAGTGCGAGAATAACACTCGTACTGGAGGTGTCCTCTTTTGCCACATGCAAAACACTTCTTTGTATTCTCCTTTACCGTAGGTCTAACATTTTTCCCTTTGGTAAACGGAGGATGTGAAAGACTCTCTATCTTTTGTGCTTCAGCCCCTATTGCTATCCTGGGACTTATCCTAGGACGGGCAACCTCTTCAGCTTCCAAATATCTCTCTGTGAGATTTATTGCTTCAGCGGTAGTGCAGCAATTTTGTAGCACTAGGAAATTCTGCACTTTACTGGGAAGAGCATTCATATATTGTTCTAGGATGATAACATCCATGAGAGTGTCTATCGTTCTTTTTTCAGGCTTTAGCCATTTATGAGCCAGGCTGCGTACACGATGGCCTAGGGCCTTAGGTGTTTCGCCGGCCTTCAAACAGGTAGCCCTAAACATTTTTTTATATGTGAAAGGTGTGAGGCCTAAGCGATCCCTAATCGCTAGCACTACTTCCTCATAGGAATCCGCTAAGATTGGGGGCATTGACCTATAGGCCGCTAGTGCCTCGCCCGTGAGCGATGCCGCTAGTCTCATTGCCCACTGCTCATTTGGCATTTAGCCGAAGTAGCTATTCTGGTAAATGTGTCTAGAAAATCATCTATGTCATCATCTGCACATAGTTTCCCCACCACCAAGTCATTACAGTGCCATTGTCCATGGTCGGGATTCGCAGATCCAGCGCGTAACTGGGTCTCTGCCTTGCTCCTCGCTAGTTCCTCTTGCTGCTGGGCAAGCCATGTATTCATTGTCTGGATGACTGGTAGTTGCTGCTGTTGCATTGCTTTCAGCGCCTGTGTTTGGCTTAGCTGTGCCATCTCAGCCTGCTTATTGAACTGTTGCGCCATCCAAGCGCAAAGCTCCTTGGGCTCCATGATCCTGAAATGATAATAAACAGAAGAAAAGAAAACCCAAGTGCGGCACTTTCAAAGGGAAAAAAAAAAACCCTCTCCCCCGTTTTCTCCTTTTTTTTTTTTTTTTTCACTTAACCTCGCTTAACCTCCGTTAAGCTCACTTCCCCCAATATCCAACACTAAACAGGTTTTATTACTTGTTACCTTGTTCAAGTGTTGCGTCAGCCTTAGAGGAAGGTATGCTGCTATCCACGGCTTTGTCGTGCTTCTTGGAGTGCCTCAAGATTGTCAGCTTACAAGCTCTTCTTTTCGAATCCGGTCCAGATTTCGGGAACTCCGTTCCAGGTTTTGGAACTCCAATCCAGTCGAGTTGTCTGTTCCGTTCCGGGTTTTTCCTTCCGGTCCAGTTTTTCTGTGGGCCAGTTCGGGTTTTACTTTTTTTTTTTTTTTCCAAAAAAAAAATTCTTGTCTTTTCAACTTTTACCGTTGCAGGCTTTTGTACGTCCTTGGGGTTGGCGTCTATCCTGCCAACTACACCACTTGTGACGCGGGGGCCGGGCGGAGTGTGCGCGCGCGCGTGCCAGCACCCCCTGGTGGCGGCGTAGTAGTTCCACCAAAGGGTGGGTTCCGCGGGGCGCCGCCGCTCGCTGGTCCGCTGTCACCAAGAAGGTTGGATTGGGGTTGGCCAGGTGCGAGGGTCAAGGGTACCAGCCTTGTGCCGGCCTCGTTACCAAACTCCCAAAGAGAAAAATTATACTCTTGAACAAAGTGGAGGAAAAATGAAAAAGGCTTTTATTCCCCTTTTTGCACTAAGGGTTCAAATCATACGCACAACACACTGGTAAACGTAACAGAAAAAGTCTTTGCAACGGATTTTCCAAACAGGGCATGAACTAACCAAAAAGGGCTGTTAACTTCACAGTATCAAAAATGTTCAAAACAGTAAGGCTTCATTCACTGCCAGATCCATGGAATGATTCAATCTCATCCACAACACAATAGGTACATTCCATTGGGCTATCTAAGTCCTCGGATATAGATTCCACTTGCATGGCCTCCTCCTCTGACTGCTCTGGGGAAACCGAATAAGTGTCCTTCCCTGGAGTATGTTCTGGTGCTTCCCAGGGCTTAGCCAAATGTTTGGGCCTAGCTTTCTGCAAGGTGGAATACCACAGTGGCAGCTCTTTTTCTAAATGTTTAAAAACATTTTCTTGGTAATGTTTTCCTCTGCCAGTTCTTTGCTTATAACAGCTGTCTTTTAACTTATTTTTCTGTCCTTGTTTATGATAAGGAGAGTCACCTTCCCAGGATTCTTCTCTAGGCAAACTATAACGAATTTTAAAAGCTTTACCTCTTGCTTTTCTCCTGGTTCTTTGGGACAAAGCTGGAGGCCTCTCTTGGCTACTGCCTTCCGTGTCAGTGCTCTCTGGTGCGTTCCTTCGGCTCTCCCACTCTTCTCTCCTTTGGCTTTTATGGCTGGTTTTCTTTCCAGCTTCAGAGCCTAGTCTAGTCAGGCTTCGGCCTTCTCGGCCTATCCTCTGGGTTATAGGACTGGTTCTCCTTCCCCAGCCTGTTTTCCTGCTCAGGCTTGGCTTGGGCCTAGACCTTGGCTTTGATCTGTCCTCTGCATAGCCCGCTCTTGGTCTTTCTCTGGAGCTGCTTCTAACTTGTTCTCTCCCAGCTGGTAAACTTCCTGGTGAACCTTCTGAGCTCCCCTGTGAGACCGCTGACTCTTGCCTGCATCTCCTTAAATGTGTGGTGTTGGAGTATGACTCCTGCCCCCTAAGGCGTGGTTCTGGAGTCTCTGTCCTGCCTCTCCTGCTCCCCCTAGACGGATCCTTTGGAAATTGCAGGTCATTTCTTTTTTTCTCAGAATTTAAAACTTTTTTTCTCTCTAGAAGAGGGTCCGCTGCGTCACAGGATGCATTTGAACGGATTGCAGAAGCCGTCAAACTGCCTAAGGAGCAGTGGGCTATAAGATTTGCCATGTCTTTATCTGGTGAAGCGTTGTCGGCATACAAGTCAATGCCAGCTACCTTAGCAATGAATTATGACGCAGTAAAGAATGCTGTACGAGACAGGTTAAGGCTCACCCCTCTGTTCTACAGGCGCAGGTTTAGGGAGGCAAAGTTAAAGCCTGGAGAAACCCCTAAAGCCCTGTATTTTAGAATAAAGGGATTAGCCTGTAAATGGCTCAAACCTGAGCAGCAAAATGTAGAGTCTGTTAGTTGCGATAATGTTGGAACAGTACATGGAAGTGTACCTGCTGAGGTTAAAAAGTTTCTTATGTTACAGAATTGTAAGACAACAAGTGAAGCAGCTGCCATGACAGAACGGTATTTTGAGGCTGAATTCTCAAGGACCTCAAAATCCGGCGTTCTGGGCATGACACAGGCTGATAAAGTAAGTAAGAATTTTGAATGTAAAGCACCTTATGAAAATAGTGGTTTTTCTTTTACTAAAGGAAAATGTTTCAAGTGTGGAAATGTTGGGCCCTTGCAAAAAGACTGTACTATATGCACTGCCTTAGTATCTGGTAATGGGGAAAACTTCAAGGCAGGTTTTTTACTACCAGTCCAGGTGGAAGGCATAAAGGCCCAAGCGCTACTAGACTCGGGCACTAACCAGAGTATGGTGTCCCAACGGCTCTGGGAAGCCATACAAGCTCAAGTAGCGCCGAGTCCAGCAGTGGGGCAGGTGAAAGTACAGTGTTTGCACGGGTCAGCCTCCTATTACCCTGTATATGACCTCATGATAGAAGGTTTAGGATCAGCCAAGAAAGTAAAGGTGGCAATAATCCCACAGCTGTTACACGATGTAATTTTGGGAAATGATTGGCCCCCATTTTGCCGGGGAATTGAAAAGGGCATAGAAGAGAGGACAGGCTATGTCTCTACCCGCTCCCAGGCAAGAACCCCTCATAGGGAGGAGGACCCCGCTGAAGAAGTGGCAGGTCCATGCCGAGTTAGGGAAGATTCCCCTGACTTAGAAAGGGAATATGATGAGGAAGCAATAGACCCATTGCCCACACAGACTGACCTTTTTGATACCATACCCAAGGAGGTGAGGAAAGGAAAGGCCAAGAAAAAACAAGAAAGGCAACACAGGACCCAAGGAAGGGCTGATTTGGGAGCCGGGGAGGGCTTACCATGGGTACCCTCGGAGTTAGTAAAGAAATTCCCGTCCTTCCCAGGGGAACAGAAAGCGGATCCTGCTTTGAAAAGAGCCTTTATGTTTGCGCAAGAAGAAAGGGATACTCTGCCCCGATTCCTTTTAGAAAGGGATATCCTGTACAGGGAGAGTAATAACCCGCTTACCGGTGAGGTAAGAAAGCAGTTGGTAGTACCGACTACATTTAAGGCCATAGTAATGCGTCTAGCCCATGACCACCCAATAGGAGCCCACAAGGGGATTCAGGGGACATTGGACCAGGTCTTGGCCCGTTTTTACTGGCCAGGGGTCTACAAGGAAACTTCCCGCTATTGTGAAGCGTGTCCCACCTGCCAACGGGTTACTGCCTCAAAACCGAGAGCAGTGCCTATGATACCCACACCTGCCATATCCACACCCATTAGGCGAATGGCAATGGACATCATAGGGCCACTCGTTAGGACTCCCCGGGGTTTTCAGTACGTGTTAGTGATCGTGGACCAAGCTACACGTTTCCCATGGGCCATACCCATGAGAAATACCTCCGCCAGAACAATAGCCTTGGAACTGATAAAATTGTTCTGTGAGGTTGGCTTCCCTCAGGAGATGCTCACTGACCAAGGAAGCAACTTTTTGTCAAAATATTTAGCCACTGTGTGGGATGCCTTTGGCATACACCATGTGCGGAATGCAGCATACCACCCCCAGTCCAATGGGATGGTTGAAAGAACAAACCAGACCATAAAGCAAATGCTTAGGAGGGGACTAGATGGGCAGATGTCCGAGTGGGATACATTGTTACCCTTTGTATTGTATGCGTGTAGGGAGCGTGTACAGGCGTCCCTAGGGGCATCCCCGTACGAGCTGTTATTTGGTAGAGCCCCCAGAGGAGTTCTTGATATACTCAGAGAACAATGGGTGGAACCAGATAGGGGGGAGACAGAAATACCCCAGTTCCTCAAAGACTTAAGGAGTCGTTTGAAGAGAACGGCTCAAGCCTCTTTAGAAAACTTACAGGCTTGCCAAAAGAGGCAGAAAAAGTACTACGACCGGGGAACAAAACCCTGTCAATTAGCTGTAGGCGATAAAGTGGTGATTATGGTGGCCGAGGTAGGACCAAAATTCGAGTCCAGATGGAAGGGGCCCTGTACAGTAGTGGAGAGGGTAGGTCCCGTCTCATACCGGGTAGAGAATAGTAAGGGCCGGCGCCAGGTCTATCACATTAATGTTTTAAAACCCTGGCAAGAAAGGGTAGCCACAGTACAATTAGCTATGAAGGAACACCACAGGAACCCTACACAAGGGATTACGTGCTGTCCGTCGCAGGCTTTGGCAGCCCATAATATTTTAAGGGGGGGATCTGTGACATAGTGGGTCCTTCCAGCCCATTAGATGAGGCTAAAAAGCCAGGAACAGGAGTAGGGCTGAGTTGTAAACAAAAGCACATGGCTCCTGGTTACCTTAGAAACCAAGCACAGAGGCAAGAGAAACGCCCGTGCTACCATTCAGGGAATGAGTCACGCGCTAATACAGGACACCTGCTAGGGGGTGGAGTTGAGCACTGCCCTAGAATTCACCCTGATAAAGAGAGTTCAGTTGAGCTTATGGGGTTAGAAGAAGGGGAGGAAGGAGAAGAAGGAGAAGTGGATGAGGCATGTGTGCTGGATAAGGAAGCTAATGAGAGCTACGGTAAAGACAGCAGTGCCAGGAAAAAGCCAGAGTCTCTGTGGAAGGGTGAGACAGAGTCTTTCTTCAGGAAAAGAAAAGAAACCCCAAGGGAAGGATATAATAAGGGCAGAGGGGATTACCTGCAGTATCCAGGGGAACACAGAAGTGAAAGGAAGCCAGGAAGGCAAGTGAAATCTTCTGTGCAAGGCTTAGGTTGGGAACCTACAGCCAGTCCAAAGCCACAAAGAAAACCTCCACCAGCTAGGCTAAAAGGTAAGCCAAAAGGCTGGTATAAAAATAGTTACAGTGACTGTATTTACCCAGAGGGTTGGAGCTGGGAAGAGAATACCTGTGCTGATAACGTTTGTGAAAGCCAGTATTTAACTCAGGAATATCAGGTGAAACCTAAAGCAGTTAGAAAGGGCGTGGCATCAGGATTGCCGTTACAAACATTTCCTTCTAGCCAGGAAGAGTTAATGGACTTTGAACCTGAGTGTGTGAATATTGATGAAGATATCATGGACTGTACGATATCGCTTGCTAATGAAATAATCTCATTACGCTGAAGGCATGTTTTGAAAGAGAAAGTACAGCACTACTAGCATTGGGAAGCAGAGAGCTGTGAAGAAACAGCATTGTTACGTTGGAATGCTAGATATTAACCTGTTTATTGCTGAAGTAAGCCTTTTCTGTTAAAGAACCTTTGATTTGTCCTTATGCCAGTAAATACCTGGTTTGTGTTACTCTGTTCATGGTGAAATCCACCCCGGGAGGGGAAATAAAATCCTTTGGTTGCTTAAACCACTTTTCCACAACTGCTCCTCATTGATTCGGTGAAGGGACTACATTTCCAAAAAGCCCAGCTTCAGGATTTGTAAAGTAGCTGCTTCAGTGGGGAAGAACCACTCACTTAACCTCTACCCACTTATACACTGGGGTTTAAGGAGAGCTGGTGACACTATGCATGCGCGGCGTTTTTCTACGATGAGAAGCAAGTTGAGGTGAGAAAAATGGTATGAATGGTTCTGAGAGTGGTAAAGTTTTTTATCGCAGTATGTAATCTTCAGCCACAGTTCTTTTACAAAAAATACTGATTCTGTTACTTATGATTATTTTGTAGAGCTTATTGAGTTGAACAGCCGCATGTCAGACTGGCTGGAATCCCCCGAAGAAACCGCTTGCGCGGTGAAACGCACAAGCGCGCACGATTGGCGTTGGGATTGAATTCTACCTCTGACACGATTACAGATAAGCTTTCAGCTATGTTGTTCACTTTTTTGAATTGAGTCTAACCTTTAAAGAAGAGTGACAGAATTTATGTCCCAGCGAGATTCGTATTTAAGCGGAAAAGCTAAGCTTCATTGAGTTCACTGTTGGGACTGAATTCTACCTTGAAAAGATAAACATTTGTTGGTTTTATTTTAGCAACAAGAAGAGGGAATATACGGGGTCCTTGATGCAATTGAGTGGTTTGGTAACCACAGCAGAGGTATACCTCCTGGGTTCCATTCCCAACACAGTCTGAGACCTGTTCCCCGAAATTCTTGTATTTTTTGTGATAGTGAGAGAGTGGAGTAATATCTTGTTTTGTTTAGTTTTATTGCTCCAACAGACCCAAAGTTATTTTTTTGTTTGAAGCAATTTCAAATTGACAAATTTGTTCAATTACTTTGGAGAGTCAACAATAGACCCAACTGGACCTTGGTTGACTACGTTGAACTGTACTATGATGACGGAATGCACCTTTTTGACGTGGTCCAGAATGTGCTCATTTTGGCTGTCAAGAAAGCCATTACTGTTTTTATGCTGTTGCAACCTGCCTCTCAACAATATAGAAACCTGAGGCCACAGCTATGTTTTGGGTAAGGAGGGATCACTGTTGGCATGTTCTGAGTGCTGGTTGCCAACTCTTCCTCCCCCCTCCCCATGTTGGGTACCCGAGCCTATTAGGTTAAAGTTGGGTAGGGATAATTGACAGTCAAGTGTAACAAATGCTTGGTTGTTGGCCCTTGTGTCAGGATGTGAAGCGCCACTGAGGCGCTAGACTATCAGCCTTCAGACTAAGGAAGGGGACAGTGATCCAGCTTTCTTAGGGGGGGGGGGGTCACCCTGAAAACCGTTGGCCAATTTACAGCAAGTTATGATCCTGCTGGTATGGGGTAGACCCCCTTGTAATAAGAGGTGTGCTTCCTAGCTGAGGTAGAGTTTTTAGACTTTGGTATGAAGTCAGACTCTCGTTAGAGCATTTAAGAATAAAGCTGCAGTCTATTTTCCACCCCAAACTGGACTCTGTTCTTTGGATGTGTATCTGGAGTTGGGGCGAGGCCGCAGTCACTGTTGCTATTATTAAAGTCAGTCCATTAAGGAGTTCAATATAAACCATAAATCTTGAATAAGGAGGAGGAAGGACTCACTTTTTTCTTCTCCAGTGATCAGGGATAAGCCTTTAAATCACAGAATTTTTTTCCTTGCACATACATTCACAGATATAATCTTTTTATTTTTGATTCCTTTCCAATAAACAGGGGAAACTGATGACTCATTTGACAGGTCTCCTTATCTGGATCGTGTCAGTAAAATCCTCATTAATAATAATGGATGGAAAATGAACAGTAAAAATAGTTATTTTATGCTAATTCATGAGCAATTAGTAACAATTAAATTATTATTTAGCCAAGATTGATCCAACACTACAATAAAATATATACTATGCCATGAATGAAAAGAAGTCATTTCTGCATGGGAAGACAGATATTTAAAAAATGATTTAAAACAAATTACATAAATAGCCTTAAATGCAGAGCATCACATTCTAGAATGTATGTGATAAATTTCACACAAGCACACATCTTCACTTTGCCTTGAAAGGGAGATTTCTCTGAAGCTATATTTAAAAAAGATCATTTAACTGTTGAAGTCACAAGCTTTCATGGGAAAAAGACAATTTTCCCTGAAATTGCATTACAGTGCATTCCTTTAAAGTGCATACTGAAATATCTATAGAATAAACTAATATGGATCTTTTGTGGGGATTGTTTTGGGGTTGGGAAGGGGGTATGTGTGCTTTTCTTTTGCCAGTATTGTATTAACTTGTTTTTCTTCTGGGGGGGGGGTTCGCATGTACACCTTGGTCAGATTGGGGTTAAAACTGCAATAAATAAATATGAATGTCATACCAAATTATAGCATTCAAATATTAACAAGCTACTAAACTTTCACCAATTTCATTTCACAGCTCATTTTTTATATGGTTCGAGTCACCAAAATCTAGGATATAAACATGATTGCAGCAAAATTATATTTACTAACACTGTTAGGCCAAATCCTAGGTTTAAAAGAGGCTTAGGGCACTGCTCATAGCAAAAGAAATAAACTCCCTTTACACTGATTTATAGGCCTACCTTTGCCCCCTAACTCATAATCACAGAATACCATTGCCAGTTTCATTACAACATGTATGTTTCTAATTACCCCTGTTTGGATAAGTGAATGCATTCTTCTGACACTGCCAAAGGCTGGAATTGGGTGGAAAAGACTACAGAGCATGCTCTTCTCATAATGGCAGCTTGAAGGGTAAGAAGACAAAATTGCTTGATCAGCACTTCATTCACCAAATGGCCTCATTTAAAATGCTCAAAACTACAAATGAAGCCCAGTTCTACAGGAAGCAATGGGGAAAAATGAACCACAAAAGCAGCATAAAATATGAAAAGAATATTGAGAGCAAACTTCAAAAACCATTGATAAATTCAATGCTCTTAGACACATGGCTCTATATAACCTGCTTCGTCCATCAGAAATTAACATAAAGTTAAATATTTGCAAAGAATGTTTACCCAGTGACCAGAAAGGTGGGAGATTGCCTGTCGCCACTTCTGGTTTGTATGCCGCTTAATTCAATGAGTCAACTCTTTGGGATACAGTTTTAGCCTGAATCCTAAAGAAGGTAACAGCCCAAAGATAACATCCCATTTACTATTTGTAGATGACCTGAAGCTCTGCAGTTCCAGTGACCAACAATTAGCAGAGCAACTCCGTGTAGTGAAAAGCTTTTTTGATGACATCAGGATGACTTTTGGCCTAGACAAATGTGCTAAGGCAACTTTTCTTTTCCAAAGGAAAATTGAGCAAAACAGAAAACATCTTCCTGGTTGAGGGCTGTGACATCAAGGAAATTGAATAGGAAGGCATATATAAATATCTTGGAGTAGAGGAAGGAACAACACTCAAATAGAAATTACTGAGAGAAAAGATCAGTAAAGAATACTATAGAAGGTTAAAATCATTACTGAAAAATGCCTCAACATCATAGAATAAGATACAAGTCATCAATCAGCTGGCAATTCCTCTACTCTAATACAGCTTTGGGATTGCAGACTGGTGTCTTAAAGATCTTGAAAAACTGACTGTGCGAGCAAGAAAACTCCTCCATGCCCATGAGATAATTTACAAGAATCAATGTATACCAAGATAATATAGTCCTAGAGCTGAAGGAGGGCTAGGCCTCACAGAAATTGACTACACATACAGAGCTACTATTTATTTATTTAGCAGGTCTTAGATACAGCCCCATCATGAAATTCAAAGCAGTTTACAATATAACAACTTGAACTTACAATGAACAGAGAAAGAACTTAGAAGCTTAACCATGAAATATTAGTAATAGAGTTGTAGAAGGGTAGGATGTAAGATACTAGCATAGGCCTCCAGGCCTACCTAACAGCATCATTGGCTCAAAATATACAAAAAGTGCAGACATATGAAAGTAAACATCCAGAATCTGTCTGCATCGTCAAACTTGGAAAGCATTCCGATGACTAGAAGGAATGAGTGAGAATCCATAAGCACACACAGGAAAGGAAACAACAGAATTTGCAAAACAAGAGAAAAAACTCTTCAAAGAAACATCTGCAAAAGAGGCAAAACAAGTGGCAAATGTTCAAATACAGTGGGAAATACAATGTGTTACTCCAGGAACTCTTTGTCGATCAAGAATGGACACATGAATGGTTAAGGAGAGGTAAACTGAAACCAAGTGATAGCTGCAGCCCAGTACAGCGGATTACGGATGAGATGGTTTACAAGCAGCAATGAAAAAACTGGCAAAACAGACATATGTCAATTCTGCAAGAAATACCTGGAAACAATGGCTCATCTCCTAGCTGGCTGTGAAGTTCTGATAACAGAAAATTTCTATACAGAAAGGTACAACAAAGAAGTACACCTCATACGCTGAAAACTCGGTAAACACTACAACATCACTGAGCCTGAAAAGCACTGGGATCATGACCCTAAGAGAATTACAGAGAATGAAGAGGTTATGATCACCTGGGACATTCCCATTCCAATGGATAAGAAACTTGATGAGAGGAAACTCGACATAGTGGTTCCAAGTAATTATTCTGTGAATTCAATGGGAAGACAAAAGATCCAGAAGTACCAAGAAATGCAGTCAGAGACCAAGAAAACGTGGCAGAAAGATAAAGAAATACTTCCCACTGTATTGGAAGCCACAGGTTTGATAAAGAAGAATTTCCAAGCACATCTTGACAAACTACCCATACAAGTTACATCTTATAAACTCCAGAAGGAAACTATCTTTAGCATGATGCAGGTACTAAGTGAGGCCAGACACACTAAAGTGGACAGCCCATAATCGGGCCAATGGCGAGCGAGGGAACAGCCCGGGAGGGCGGGGGGGAAGCCAGGAATAAAGGGCTGGAGCAAGGAGGTGTCTACCTCTTGGCTGCCGCTAGTGAGCGGTGCACCAGTGAGCAGCGCATGAGCGAGCAGCCCCGATGAGCAGAATGAGGAATACAGCATACGGGCTGAGGCAGCAGCTGGACTGTTCAGGGGAGGCTTTCCGGCACATCGTCAGACGCGACATGATCCGGCACAAGCTTTTTGTATGGCCTGCTGCTTTGCTGCTTCCTTGGCCACGTGGTGCCTGGCCGGCGGCGGCCTCCAGCTGGTGATTGCGGCTTCTGATTTGGACTTGTGGTGGGGGCGATATCGCTGGCTCCTGCAGCAATGCAGCGTGGCCTCTCTTCGGCGAGTGGAGTGGGCCAGAAATAGGCACAACGGCAGCAGTGGAGTCCGTAGCTGAGCAACAGAAGCTGAGACCAGAAAGGAAGCAAGGAACAAACCACGGTAAGCCGGATAGCTGGGGATAGGACCAAGAACAGCAGCAGAGTGGTAAGGGGGATAAAGGGGGGGGGACAGCAAGGAAGGGGATGGTGGAAGCCAGGGGGTGGGCAAGGTGAAATTGGGATTCAAGGTAAATCTATTTGAAAAGGTCTGGTGAGATCCCTTGCCCAATTACAAGCGTATGGGATACAGGGGTGTGGAACCTGCGCTTGTGGTCTGGGTTGAACCGCTGTTGGGGGATGGGAGGCTGGGGTTTGATAGTCTTTAGTAAGGCTTGATGGACCTGGGCATGTCTCAATGCTGAAGGGACTTTGATATGACCTAGCGCAGCATATCTTAAGTTTTGTTCTTATGAGCTGGATGTAGTTAGTGGGGGCAGGGGGTGTAAACTGGGGACAGGGTGCCGGGGGGGGGAAGGAGTTAAAGACTGGGCAGCTGGGGATCAATTGATATTTAGTGTGTGTTATTCGGGGATTGTCCAGCCATTGTGGGGGTGGGGAATAGGGTTAAGCAAGGAGACCCATTCAAGGACAGTAACCATGTTCGCTATGGAATTGTATTAATATATAGTGTCTGCTACTTTATTGCATAAGCGAGTTGTCTTCAAATCACAGACCGCACAAGCAGAATGGCGAAATGGATGGGAAAGGAGAATCAGACTCTGCAGAAGAGGAAGTCCACGGGGTCAAAGGACACTGGCTAAACAGCAAAGAAACAGAAAGCAGCTAAGACAAAGTGGCTGGGCAAGACCAGGACAGAACCAGCCAGAAAAAGCAGACTCCAGAGGAGGCAGCAAGAGGCGAGGAACACGTAGCAGGGCCGAGCCATGAGGAGCCTGGGGTGCATGACCTAGTGAACACAATGTGGGCCATGGCTGCTGTCCACGGTGCGGGATGGGTGCAAGTGCTGCTGTGTTCACTGGGGAATATGCAAGGACGGCCAGGGCTGGCACCAACATCTGGCACGGCAGCAACAGACGCAGGGATCAAACAGTCTACGAACTGCAGGGGGTTTGGATGGAGAGGTGAGTACTCTCGATATCAGACGGCAGTGGGTTTACAGGAGGAGGTGGGGGGACATGCATGGGGACTGCAAGGGGATGCAGGGGAACTAAGGGGTGATGAAGGGGAGGGCAGCCAGAGGCTTCAAGCCAGCAGTAGGGATGGAGCAACAGCCGCAGCACAGGTGTGGGGCAAGGGGTGGGCAGATAGGCTTCAAGGCAATGTGGGGCAGGAAGGCATCATGGACCTGCTACAGCAATTGGTTGCCATGGTGGCAATGACCGGTTGCCATGGTGGCTCAGCCCCTGAAACCGTGACAGCTACAGCAGGAGGAGCAACCACGGTCACTGAGGCTGGATTCCCTTCCACAAGCCTCCAGGGGCGACAGGAGCAGGGTAGCATGGTAGTGGTACAGAAGGGCTTCACCACAGTGGTGATGCCCCCTCAGGGCTTGACTACATTGGCGGTGCTCCTGCATGCGCTGCTAGGAAAGAATAAAGGGGTGGGTGGTGGGGTGATCAGTGAAGGGACACTCTTGTCCGAGGCAAGGCCCGCAGAGCATACTTGTATCACCAGTGCCCTGAATAGCCACGTCCTTCCAGCCCAGAAAGAGAAAATCTGGAAGGACGAATATATAGATATTTTTTACCTTGCTAGTGCGGCACAACGACATTATCTGCGATTGCGTGGGTTGTAAGGGAAAATACAAGCTGGCTAGTTGGAAAGCAGACAGCGTCCTGTGAACAACAGCAAATTAGAGCGCCGCTTTACATGTCCTGGCTAGCGTGATAGGAGAAAAATACCCCAACCAGTGCTGGGGCTTATTTAAATACCAGGATCGCATTTGTGAGGCGTACAGAGTGAATGGCGGCAGCGCCTGGTTAGAATATGATGAATAATTTTGCAGAAACATGGTAGGGAACAAGGGGCTCAGCTGGGAGATGAAGGATATAGACCTGTGGCTAGAGCTGATGACACAAGGGCAAAGAGCAACCAGGGTGGGAACAGTGACTGCAACACAATGGACTGCCAGGGGAGCCGGAAAGCAGTGGGGTTTTGGACAGCAGCAGCCCTTTTGGGGAGAGCACACATTCGGGGCCGGGGGGGAGCAGGGCCCCCTTTCCCAGCACATGGCGCCCACAAAGGAGTCAGTGACGGCTCTTTAGATTCTGCATCACATGCAAATACCGGCATGTGCGCGCAACTTGTGGGGAAGGCCACCCCAGACCAGATGCACCAAAAGGCTGGGAGGGGAACTTCAGAGGGGTTATTGAGCCAGCAGCTCTCTGCAGGTCTCCCACGCCCATCAACGCAGATGCGTTGTGGCAGTACTTGTTAGGATATGGGTTTGTACATGGTTTTGTTATCCCATACAATGGACCCCTGGGCCCTCGGGCAGCCAGCAATCTTAAATCGGCCTCTGATAATATAGCAGAAGTACGGTGGAAGCTGAACAAGGAGTGGGCCCCTGGAGAGAGTGGCAGGCCCATTCTTAGACAGGCCTTTCCCTGACATGATCATATCACTGCTGAGATATGATCATGTCAGGGAAAGGCCTGCCTAAGAAGGAACCGGGAGAGTTCCGGATCATACATCACTTATCATATCCAGAAGGGCACTCTATCAACAATCACTTAGAACAGGCGGTTTGCTCGGTACAGTATGCGTCCTTGGATGAGGCCTTAGACCTATTAAGGACGCACGGCTGTGGGGCCTGGCTGGCCAAAATGGATCTGGAGGTGGGTTTTCGTATGCTACCAATCCACCCAGCGGGATTCCATTTGCTGGGCTTCCGTTTCAATGTCCTATACTATTTCGATAAATGCTTACCAATGGGATGCTTTGTGTCGTGCGCATTCTTCAGGAATTCAGCTCGGCACTGCAGTGAATAGTGGAATACAGAACCAAATAAAGGAAAGATTATACACTATTTAGACAATTTCCTGCTGATTGCCCATGACGAGTGATCCTGCGGACGCAACCTCTACACCTTCCAGGATACAGCAGCAGAACTTGGGGTGCCGCTAGCGGTAGCCAAGATGGAAGGCCCAACACAGTGCTTGTCCTTTTCGGGGATTGAGAGAGACACTGTAGCAATGATGACCTGGCTGCCAGACAAGAAACTAATAGACCTGAAGGGGGCAGTCCAGATGAAATACACTGCCAATAAGGTTACACTGAGGCAAATGCAATCCCTGATAGGGCTCCTGAATTTCACGTGCAGGGTCCTGCCGATGGGCAGGGCATTCATTCAGCGACTGGCAGACGCGACAAAAAGTATCTGTAAAGGACACCACTTCCTTAGGGTCGGGGAGAGCGCTCGCCAGGACTTGGCAGTTTGGCAGGAGTTTCTAGCGAAGTATAAAAGGGGGAATATATTGAGGGAACCACCAGTAAGCACGAGGACTTAGAGCTCTTTAGGGATGCATTGGGTGGTTTGGGTTTTGGGATTTACTTTAAGGAGCGGTGGTGCCAGGAAAGGTGGCCAGAGGAATGGCATAGGCAGGGGATAACCAGAGACATCACTTTCCTGGAACTGTTCCCCATAGTGGTGGCACAGGTGATCTGGGGGCCCTGGCTGGCAAATGAGAGGATCGTGTTCCAGTCCGACAATACCACAGTGGTTTACACAATCAACAAGCAGTCAGCCAGGGCAGGGAGGGTAGCGGGCCTGCTTAGAAAGTTGATGGGGCTGAGCCTGGAGCTTAATATGTACATAATAGCCAGGCACTTGCCCACAAAAAGTAACGAGACCGCTCTCTCTCGCTTTCAGCTACCATACTTCCAGCGCCTGGCCCCATTAGCTTCACCCACGGCAAGCTGTATGCCGTTGGAAATGTGGAATGTTGGACTCAGAGTACTAGCAGGAAGGGCGTCCTTGTCCGAGAATACATGGAGAACCTACTGGTGAGCCTGGGTCAGGCTCCAGACCTTTGTGGACATACAGAGCTTCAACCCTTTATGGTGAGCATCATTGGGCCACCTACTCAAATTCATAGCATGGCTGAAGGGGAAGGGGACATCGGTCTACCATGCCCGTCTAATTTTGGCCGGTGTAGCATTTTTCCTGAAACTTGGGTGCAGCAGGATACCACGAAAGCATTTGTGGTTAAGAAAATCATGGAGGAATGGTACAAGGATTCCACTCCCCCGGCCAGACCAACGCAGACCGGTCACACTACAGATGATAAGGGAAGCTGGAAGTGACAAATGATGGCTTTGAGGAGTGCCTATTTAAGGTGGCCTTGCTGGTTATGTTCTTTGGCGCCTTCAGGATGAGCGAGGTTATTCCAAAATCCAGGGCAGATGCAGGAGGCCCGGCCCTAAAGGTGTCCAATGTAACACTAGCAGAGGACAGAGTCGGGCTATCGCTGGGGCACTCTAAGACAAACCGGGGTAGAAAAGGCAGAGTGGTGTGGCTGTATGACACACGCATCAGCGACCTGTGCCCGGTAAGAGCCATGCAGGAGTACCTGCAAGTGCACCCAGCGGGAGGCGGGGCAATACTGCAGAACCAGAACTGGTCATGCCTGTCGCAATTTCAGCTTAAGGTGATGTAGCACTGGGCCCTGTTTAGTGCCGGACTTGATACATTGCACCTTACTCTGCATTCCTTTAGGATCGGGGCAACCACCATAGCACATAGATTGAGTTTTGGGGAGGCTCAGATCCATAACATTGGGAGGTGGACTTCTAATAGGTTTAGGCTTTATGTTAGGCCATAACACCGGGTCTGCCCTAGATTAGGTCATGACAGCGGGTCTGACACATGTCATTCATCTTATATCAGCAGGTAACAGAGCAACCACAATCTGGATCATGGGGCCATTCCTACATCTTCTGGACTGAGAGGAGAGCAGCTATCAGCCACTATGGTATACAACTCGGTTTTCCTATGGAACTGTTGCACATACATTGGTTGGGCAAGCAGGGGATCCGTTGGGACCAGTTGAGGTCCTCCTTCATGGTCAAGCTAAGGGCAAGCCAACCACTGGACGTCATGGTGCTACACCTGGGTAGCAATGATTTTTTCACCACCAAGGACATCGACCTGATCATCAAGGTCAAAAAGGACCCAGCTTGGATCTGCACTGAATTAGGGGCAGGCGTGGTCTATCTTCTCTCGGCAGAAGTGGATCAGGGCGATCCAGCATGGAGGAGTCAAGAAGAGTGGGAAGAAATTGAACACAAAGGTGAGGAATTTTGTGTGGCTAAGCACGAGGGCATCTTAGCAGGGGTCAAGACAATATTTCAAAGAGATGGCATACACCTTAATGAGGCGGATCTCGACGTATTTAATGTCGATTTGCGGAGGGCGGTCAGCTCAGCTCTCATGATGGGGTGAGTCAGAAGGCGGCCCTTCTGGTGGCAGGATCTCACCTACAGAAAGGGGAGTACCAACAGTGGGGGGGCTCAGGTACTGGAATGGGGTGTTTGAGCCCGATATTGGGAACTCAGGTACCACGGATCGGGGTGCTTGGGCTCAGTTTTAAGGAAGATTAAGAAAAGGGGTTGCCTTGGGCACCAAAATGGAGCAGTTGGTGGCAGGGGGGCTACGCCTAGGTCATGGTGTGTTCCTAGGCAGACAGGAAGCGGCAGTATGGTACTCCTCTTGGTGGGGGGCCCCTGTGCCCATTTGGTTGATGTTAATATTATTATGTTTGTTACTGCAAGACATGAGATGACAGAATGTTTGGAGGGGCATTATTATGTAAGTGTCTGTTATTTCCACAAATAAAGTTGGTTATACCGAGAATAGAAGCCTGTGTTCTATCATGAGAAGTAGAAAGGGGGGAGGGGGTGAAGCAAGACCATGAGTGAAGTACAGTATGCCCAAGGTTATGCCAAGTATTAGCAGTAAATCTGAGAGACTGTGATCATACTTCAAATACTCTGGCTTAGAAGTGAGATTCATGACTGTCATGGTATGCGCAAAATTAAAAATGCAAAGCAACCAATAACGGAAAGGGATTCAAAAATCAAAAATCACAAAAATGCCCCTTTCCAAACAAATAAAAACATCTAAAGGCTTCTTCCCAGGAACAACACAAACACAAACAAAAATAGTGATGAAAAAGATCTCAGTATTGTATATCAGCCTGTCCCTTTACAAGGCACTGGACAAATCCCTTACCACAGGGGAATAGTGTTCACACAGACATCACTGGTCATAAAAAAAACCTCCTCTATAATAATTCATAACATACTTTATAAATTATATATCAACAAAATATTGAGCAAACTCTCAAAATGTCAATATCAGTTCTAATTAATGTTTCAATTTTCAATAGTTGACTTGCTTTCTCAAGCATTAGTCACCAAACTCCTATGGAGACAAAACACAAAAACAGTCCTTGCTGGAGTACAATATCTCATAGCTACTGCTGATAGCATCACTTATCTCAGTCAGCGATCCTCTGAGAAAGCCTTCAGCACACACTAAACCCGACAAAGATCCTTGTTTTGCTGTTTGCTTCATCAGGGGCTACATGGTATCTTTCTAAAGTCCAACTTTGGCTTCTGATGTATCAGTCTTTTAAGGCTGAGCACTTTCAAACGAACCAATCAAAAACTGAGAGGAAGAGGCTACAGTGCTAACCTCGAAAAAATTCCCTCCTGTCATCAAAATCCCTGAGCCCATCTTGAGCATTACTGTTATTCAAACATGAAAGGAGGGGGACAAAATCTGTGCACCAACAATCCAAACAAAGTACTGATGGAATCCATATTTCCATCATTGCATAAATGCTTCCAAAGGAATACCACTGCAAACTAGCCTCACAAAAACTCCCCCCATTCTATCATGTTATTAAGCCCATTAGGTTCCAAAGAATTCTATTCATGTATCATCGCAGCTCTCACTGCACTAAAAATCTACCGCAGTCGCCCAACGGATATCAGCCACTATACAGTCAATAGCCATATAGCATACATCAATAAAAATATGATTAAACTGCAAACAATACTGCACCAAAGGTGCTTCTTCTTTCTGCTTATGTAGACAATACTTGTGTTCAGTCACTCGGGTATGAAGTTGACGAGTAGTCTTACCCACATAAATCTTCTGAAAATTGAAACAATAAACAGAACTGATATTGAAATTTTGAGAGTTCACTGAATACTGAATTGTTGATATATAATTTACAAAGTATGTTTTGACCATTACAGAGGAGTTTTTTATATGACCAATGATGTCTGTGTGAACATTATTCCCCTGTCGCAAGGGATTTGCCCATTGCCTTGTAGAGGGACAGGTTGATATACAATACTGAAGTCTTTTTCTCCTCTATTTTTGTTTGCGTTGTTCCTGGAAGCGCTCTAAAAAATAATAATATAATATATTATATTATAGTTAGTTATATTATATTATTATTTATTTAGAGCGCTTCTGCCTATTAATGGGATTTAATTTTCAACAATGTTCCTTTGGGGATATCTCCTTTGTGACGTGCTCCTCCCCTTTTTGTTCTGATGCATCCACATTTGCTATTTGATCATTTTAAAGTATTATTACATAAGTTACTTTGTTTTTATCTTTATTTTTATCTTTGGTTTTGAATTTTTAATGGCATTGACTTTTTTATACATGGCAATACATTTATTTATTTAAAAAATATTTAATTGATAGAGTGGGAGGAAGTGACGTCACCGGCTTGCATGGCTGTGTGAGTGTTTAGCTCCAGCCTGACCCCGACAAAAAAGGAGTTTTTCAGCGCCCCTAATTGCTGGTGTGAGGTGGAAACAGCGGTGGGAAAGACGGAGGAAGCAGTGAGCAGCATGTCCACCCGAAAAAAAATCGCGGACTTGAGAGAGTTCGCTTTCACCGGAGCGGCCTCGTCGGCGGGGGAAACCAAGCTGGCTGGGTCGGAGGCCATGCGGTCTGAGCAGGCCGCGGAGAGCGAGCAGGCTGTGGAAAGAACGGAGGAGCCTCTTGATGTTCGCGGCTGGGGAGGTGCGACTCGAGAAGAGATGAGGCAGTGGTTCCACGAGCTTAAGGCAGAGGTACAAGGCTCTAAGACTGCACTCGAAGGGCTCCTTAATAATCTTAAAGAGGAAGTGGGAGAAGTGGCAGCCAGGATGGGAGACCACGAAAATCGCTTGGAAGTGTTGGAGCAGCAGCACGAGGAATGGAGGGACCAGCGCCAAAGCGAGGAGAGGTGGAAGGAGGAGATACAGTTAAAATTGGAGGACCTAGAGAATCGCTCTAGGAGGAATAATCTGCGGATTAAAGGTGTTCCAGAGGCAGTGGAGTTTAGAGACTGTGCTAAGGTGGCTGAGTCTGTCTGCCTGGAGGCCCTACGGCAAGGTGGGGAGGAGGCCCCGAGTGGCGGGATCCTGCTGGACAGGGCTCACAGAGCGCTGGGCACCGCCCGTAATAACCAGCCCAGGGACATAATTATCAAGGACTACAAAATTAAGGAAAAAATAGCTACCAAAATGAGGGGGCTGAGCAATTTTCAGTGGCAGGGCTACACAGTTTCTATATTTGCTGACCTCTCCTTGGGAACTTTGCAGAGGAGGAGAGAACTAGCCCCCATAACAACAACACTCCGAAAGGAGGAGGTGCGTTACAGATGGCTCTACCCCTTTGGCCTGGCCTTTACAAAGGGGGACAGAACCTGGAGAATCCATACGCTGGCGGCAGCGTGGGCAGCGCTGAAAGAAGCAGGCATGGAAGGAACGGCGGTAGCAGCTCGAACGGAGTGGCAGGGGGCAGCGGCTGATCAAGCTAGAACCCGCAAGCAAAGAGAAGTGATGAGTGACCGGCCCAAGGGCACAGATGGAGACTATCGGAGATCACAGCGGAGAGGGGCGAAGAGATGATGGACAATATAGACACTGAGAAAGTGATTGCACAATGTGTTAGAGTGGAAGTGGGCTAGGGATATGGTAAGATCATTGCATGGGGGGGAGGTCGTGAGAGGGGGGAGGAGGGAGGATGTGTGAGGGAGATTAGCACTTGGTAAGCTGGCGGGGGGGAAGGGGGTAAGTGATAAGGGGGTGGAGCGAGGAGGGGGAGGTGGTGGGGCGGGGAGGAGGGGGTGTATAGGGGGTTGGGGTGGAGCAGGTGGGTCACTACTCCGGATCAGCCTGGTCGCTGACGAGGCAGAGGGGTTGGGGAGGATGGGTGGGAGGGTGGGGGAGGGAAGGGGGGGAGGGGAGAGGGAGGAGGGGAGGGGGGACGTGGGGGGAGGAGGGATAGGAAGGGGGGTCTGAAGGGCAACAAACTTGGGGGTAGGGAGCAGCTGGTAGTGGCTACAGTAAACACGAAGGGCTTGCGGACATGGCGCAAGAGGCGCCTGCTGGAGAGGGAGGGTATCCGGTTGGGGGCAGATCTGGTGTGCATTCAAGAGACACATTTGAAAGTGGGTCAAGAAGGGTTGTTAAGGACTCGGCACTTCCCGAGAATCCTACTGGCAGGCCAAAGGGAAGCTCCGCGGAAAGGAGGGGTGGGGATTTTGATAGGGGAAAAGTATGTAGAAGCGGTGGTGGAGGAAAGAAGGGACCGAGAGGGGCGGTGGGTAGCTGTTAAAATGCGGGTACGTGGGGAGGAAGTGTGGGTGGTCAGTATTTATGGCCCAAATGCCTTGAAGGAGAGATTTTATGATAGGCTCCTGAGTGAATTGGAGGGGTGGGGGGCGATACCGGTGATTATAGGAGGGGATTTCAATCTCACAATGAACCCTAGACTGGATCATAGTGGAGGGGGGGGTAGAGAGGGGGGGAAGGAGAGGAGGAGCTTAGCAAAACTAAAGGAGCGACTGGGGTTGCTTGAGATGTGGAGGGTGCGGCACCCTTGGGAACGGGAGTATACTTTTTACTCGGCAGTACATGATATCTATAGCAGACTTGACATGCTGTGGGTGAGTGGGAGTTGGGGGGCTAAGGTACAAGCAGTGGAAATGGGCAATATCACCTGGTCGGACCATGCCCCGGTGCATATGGTGCTGGATTTGGGGGTTGGAGACAACGGGGTGAATTTCTGGAGGCTGAATGATTCCCTGTTGAATGAAAAAACATATGTGGCCAGAGTCAAAGAGGTGATACGGGATTACTTGCAGAACAATTGGAATGGGGAGGTGGCCACAGGAATGGTGTGGGATGGGCTCAAGGCAGTGGTGAGGGGCCACTTAATCAGTATAGCAGCCCAGGAAAAGCGAAGAAAGAAAGAGAGAGGAGGAAGACCAGCTCTTGAAGAAGGTGGAGAATTTAGAAAGGCAGCACCAACAGGGGAGGGACCCGCGGACCCTGCAGGAACTGCTCAGGGTGAGAGGTGACCTTGGCCAGCTTAGGGCGGCTGAGATAGCCTACAACCTGACCAAGTTAAAGCAGGGGTGGTACGAGGGAGGGAACAGAGCAGGAAGGAGATTAGCATGCCGCTTGAGAGCACAGCAACAACGATCTATAATAGGGGGGTTGCGCAACCAAAAAGGGGAAATGGTACATCAGGGGGAGGAAATTAGGAAGGCCTTTGCAGCATACTATGAAAAACTGTACAGCAGTGAGGTGACGGGGGCTGAGCAGAAGGGAGAGGAGTTCTTGGCTCAATGCGACCTTGGCAAGCTTACGGAAGAGGAGGCAGCTGAACTGGGGCGTCAGGTGACGTATAAGGAGGTGATAAGCACGGTGAAGTCTCTTAAGGATGTGAAAGCGCCAGGTCTAGATGGATATACGGCAAAATTTTACAAGGTAATGCACGATGAGGTGGGGGGGCTGTTAATGGAGGTTTACAATGGGGTGCTGAAGGGGGAGGGGCTCCCGCCCTCTATGGCGGAAGCGGGAATAACAGTTATACATAAGGCAGGGAAGGACCACACGGTCTGTGGAGCTTACCGGCCTATCTCGCTAATTAATTTGGATGCTAAGGTGTTGGCCAAGATACTGGCGCGAAGGCTACAGATGTGATGCAGAAGCTAGTGCATAAAGATCAGACGGGGTTCATCTCTGGGAGACAGGGAGGAGACAACATTCGGAAGCTGCTGAATGTCATGTGGTCCCTGCAGGCGACGGGGAGGGAGGCAGTATTTTTGACGGTCGATGCAGAAAAGGCATTCGACAGGGTGGAATGGGGATTTATGTTCCAGGTACTAGAAAGAGTTGGGGTGGGTCCTTCGTTCCTAAGATGGATAAAAGCGTTCTATGCATGCCCCAGGGCAAGGATAAAGGTAAATGGAGGATATTCTGAAAGCTTTCGATTGGGTAGGGGCACCAGGCAGGGGTGCCCTTTGTCGCCTTTGCTGTTTGCCCTGGTTATAGAACCATTGGCGGACTTTATCCGGCGACAGGGGGATATTTGTGGTACCGAAGTAAGGGGACAGTTAAGCAAGGTTGCACTCTTTGCAGACGATGTTATCTACACTTTAGAACAACCTTTGGTTAGCCTTCCCAATTTACTGCAGGCCGTAGGGCGGTACAGTGCAGTATCGGGCTATAAGTTGAACCTGGATAAGACCGAAATTCTGGGGTTTAATCTGGATAGAGGGGTGGAGGAGCGGTTGCAGGCTGAGTTTCCCTTCAAATGGGTGCAGGGACATTTTCGATACCTGGGGATTCAGTTGGGTAATACATGGGACCAAGTGCCGGCTTGGAATTATAAACCCCTGATAGCGGCACTTAGGAAGGATTTAGGGAGATGGAAGGGCCTACACTTGTCCTGGTTGGGGCGCATAGCAACCATTAAAATGAATGTGCTGCCAAGGATCCTATTTGTGTTTATTGCCCTACCCTATAAGGTGCCGCGAAAAGGTCTTAGGGAGCTGCAGGCTCTGATCATGAGGTTTATTTGGGAGGAGAAGCGGGGCAGGGTGAATAAGCTTACCATGTTCCGACCCCAGGAGGCAGGGGGGTTGGGAGTACCTAACCTGGCGAAGTATTATGAGGCAGCACAACTTCGGGCGCTCTTTGTGTGGAGAGAGAGAGGAGAAACCCCGCAATGGGTATATATGGAGAAAGACGGTAAGGAGTGTCTGGAAGAAGCGGTCTGGGGTGGGGAGAGGAGCGGAGTGAGCCGGGAGGGGTTGAACCCTTACAAGCACTTAACGCTGCAAGTATGGGAAAAATGGCAAGGTTATTTATTGAAGGGGAAGAGACTTTCCCGTGCTGCGTACCTGCGTAATATGAGGGGCCTTGCCCCGGGGGGGTGGGGAGGGAGTTTTAAAGTGTGGGCGGAGAGAGGGTTGGAGAGGGTTGGCCAGGTTTTAGATAGGACCGGGAGGATACGGCCGTATGCGGAGCTTCAAAGAGAGTTCGGACTGCGGGATAATGATTTTTATGCGTACATGCAACTGTGGTATTATTTGCAAGAACCGGGGGTTAGGGGGGACCTACAGGGTGGGGTAACGGAGTTTGAGATGCTGATGGAGCAACAAGAGTCAGTAAAGGGCCTGGTGTCTAAACTATACCGCCTGCTGAACGCACGGGAAGAAGGCATGGCCAAGTGGCAGGAGCAGTGGGAAGGGGAACTGGGAGGTCAGTGGGAGGCGGGCCGGTGGACGAGCATCTTTGAGGGGGAAAGGCGGCTTGCATGGGGTACGGCGCTGCTAGAGAATTCGCTTAAAGTTAGGCTTAGGATGCTCTGGACCCCAGCCAGGCTACACCGCATTTTCCCGGCGCGAGAGGGCACTTGCTGGAGGGGATGTGGGGGGTGGGGTGATCTCTTGCATATGATATGGAGCTGCCCCAAATTGCAGGAGTTGTGGAGGGTGGTGGAGGATTATTGTGGAGCGGTGACGGGGATACGGATCGCCTTCGCTTCAACCCAGGTGGTGCTCCTGGAGGGCGAGGAGATTGGGGCGGGGGGGATTGCTGCTTTCCGTAATTACTGTGTGATAGCGGTCCGATTGGCAATATTACAAAACTGGAAGAACATGGAACCACCGAGAATGAGGGAAATTATTGGCCGGTTAGAGTTTTTGTGGGGGATTAGTAAAGTGCGGGCCTGTGCGCAGGGATCGCAGGCCAAACATGATGAGATCTGGCGGGACTATGAGAACTGGAGGGAGACTGGGTGGGCGGTATGGATGGAGAAGTAAGGGGAGGGGGAGGGGGGATAGATTGGGGCAACTAGGGTTCGGGCTGGCTGCTAACCCCTGAGGTGATGGTACGTTGGTGAGGGCTAGTTTTGGCCGGGGGGGAGTTGGGGGTAGGAGGGTGGGGCTGTAGGGGGGTAGGGGGGGTAGAGGGGGGAGGGGGGGAGGGAAGGGGTGGGGGATAGGGCATAAACATGGCATTTGGGGCTGCCCGCAGTGGTCGAATGCTAGGGGCCTCCTGTAGGAACAGCAGCTGCGGACATCAGTGGCAGTGCACGCCGGGGTGCGCATAGCCTGGGGGTGCACTGGGACCCCTGGAGTATAGGTTGACTGGTGGCAACGCCTGGCAACATTGGGATACAAAAAAGGGGGCAGACAATCTCAGTTGGAGGGTGGCGGGGGGTTTGATTTGTAAGGGGGGGGGTCAGGATTGGGCACCGGGAGAGATTTGGGGTTTATATGTTGTGTCTTCCCGGGGAAGGTCATATAAACTGTTGAATACAAGGTAGAATAAGAGGTTGTTGGATTTGCTGATAACACACACCTTTAAATATCACACACCATAACCTGAGTTCACAAAGGTTTAGAGCAGGAACTAATAGTTTCTTTTCCTTTTCATTTTACATAGTTTATTTGCTTTTTCACTTTTCATTTTACTTTTAAATTTTCAATTTTCAATTGCAATTTTAATTTTTCATATCGCTTTTGAATTAACTTGTATTGATATTTTTATGATGTGGTCAGGATGGTATATGTAATACTGGAACAGAATATACAGACAATCCAATGCATCTGTGCTTAGCAAGCAGATAACCGTACGGGACGGATTATCAGTTGCCAATGTTATTTGTTCCACTTAGGTCAACTTATTTTAGTTGTGGCCTTATTTCTATGCGGCTCTTTCTGTGCCCTATTTTTTTTTCTTTCTCCTCCTTGCTCTCTTTCTTTTTCTTTTTTCTTTTCACTCCACAAGAAGGGAGGATTACGCCCCTTTGCAAGGAGGGACAATGGACATTATAGGGGCTGCGGAGGTATGTGTAATACAGACCACCTGATACTGCTCTGTATGCTGTTTTTCTTTTTTATGATGTGTGTGAATAAAAAACTTTAAATTGGAAAAAAAAAATATTTAATTATTTATTTATGAATTTTCAACGTGATAAATCAAGTATAAACTTGTACAGAATAATAATACTTGCAACCAGAAAACAAGTACAACAAATATTATAATACGGAAATAAAACAGCAAGAATTATTTTAGCCCCCTATAGTGGAGGGGTAAGACCTTGTAAAGGAGAAAAACTCCAAAAGGAAGAAAAAAAGGTTAGTAAATTAAGAGGAGACGGCGCCCTTAGAAGAAATTTAACTTGATAAATTGGAAGACTGGGCATCAAAATGGCAGATGAAATTTAATGTGGACAAGTGCAAGGTTATGCACCTAGGGAAGAACAACCCAAACTATGGTTACACGATGCAAGGTTCCACATTAGGAACCACTACCCAGGAAAAAGATTTAGGCGTCATTGTGGATACCATGTTAAAACCCTCGGCCCAGTGTGCAGCGGCGGCCAAGAGAGCAAATAGAATGCTAGGTATGAAAAGGAAAGGAATGGAAAATAAAACAAAGGATATTATAATGCCTCTATATCGTTCCATGGTGAGACCGCACCTTGAATATTGTGTGCAATTCTGGTCGCCGTATCTTAAAAAGGATATAGAGTTATTAGAAAAGGTTCAGAGAAGAGCCACCAAAATGGTAAAGGGGATGGAAGGATACTCCTATGAAGAAAGGCTAAAAAGGTTAGGGCTCTTTAACCTGGAAAAGAGACGGCTGAGGGGAGATATGATAGAAGTCTATAAATTAATGAGCGGAGTGGAACGGGTAAACGTAGATCGATTGTTTACCTTATCAGAATATAGAAAGACTAGGGGACATGCAATGAAGCTACAGGGTAAACTATTTAAGACTAATAAAAGAAAATATTTTTTCACTCAACGTGTAATCAAACTCTGGAATTTGTTACCGGAGGATTTAGTAAAGGCTGTTAGTGTAGCTGGGTTTAAAAAAGGTTTGGACAAGTTCCTGGAGGAAAGGTCCATAAGCCATTATTAAGAAGGGACCCAGGATATCAATGCTTGAACCAATACAAGCATTGTGGACCCTGTGTCCCTTGGGGAAACTGCTAGGTACATATGACCTAGATTGGCCACTGTTGGAAACAGAATACTGGGCTTGATGGACCTTGGTCTGACCCAGTATGGCATATCTTATGTTCTTATGTTAACTAACGATGGAGTGGGGGAGTGGCTTCTCTAAGATGGCGGCGGCGTGCGTTTAGACGACTGACATGCCTAAGAGAAAGGGGAAACCCAAGGCGAAAGCTCTTCCCGCGGAGCTTCTACTTACCGGTGAGGGACCCATGGATCGTTTTGTTCAGTTGCCTAAGGAGAAGATTGAGGTGATTCGAGCGGGCTTGGCAGCGCCGTTGGATTCGGACTCGGCGTCTTCCGCCCTTGATGCCACGCTCTCCCCTGATGGACGATGTCCCCCGATGCCTCCTGGGTCTTTGCCTGCTCGGGCGCTGGATGATGACGGGCGGTCTTCTGGAATGCTAGCCGCTGCGTCGCATATGCAGGACCCGCTTCCAGAGCACAGTAAGGACCGTGATGGAGGTTTGCGGCCTGTTGTATCATCTCAGTCTGGGACCGTGGACTCTGTCCAGGTAATTGAAGCTATTACCTTATCTTCGGGGGAATCAGATCGTTTCCTTTGGTCCTCCCGGTTTCTCTTTTGCTCTGACTCGTCCAGCCTCAGTGACTCTGGACAGCATTTGGGACGCTATTTCGCATCTCAGCCAAATGGTGGGTCTTCAATTTTCTTCCCTTTCGGATCGGGTTACCACACTTGAAGTGGAGTCTCCGTTACTACATGCTTCCATTGCAGAAGTTACCAGCAAGCAATTAATCATGGATCAGCAATTAACTAAAGTTGTGGATTTAACTGAATCTTTAGTTAAAGACAATATGAATTTGCGGGTTAAAACTGAAACATTGGAGAATGCTGTTCGAGCATGTAATGTTCGCCTCTTGAATTTCCCAGTAATAACTGGGAAGGCACCTCTGGATATGTTTAAGAGTTATTTACAGGAGGTTCTGGCAGTTCCGCCAGAGCTGTTGCCCCCAGTCTCAAAAGTTTATTATCTCCCTTTGGGGAAAAGAGGTGGGAAAGTTTCTGTGGGTCAATTAGAGATAGACTCTCTCAATGTTTCAGATTTGATTAGTACACCTAAAGAGGAGGACATAGCTGTATCAACTCTGTTAGTAACTTTGGCTCTTTCCTCAGATAGGGAGTGGCTCTTAAAATTGTTTTATAAGAAGCGGGGCAAATTGTTCTATGGGAAGAAGCGTAGAAGGGCTTTCCTTTTACTGAAACCGGGAGTAACTCGACTTGGTGCACACTTTATGCTAAGATTTCCATGTAAATGTTTAATTACCTATAAATCTCAGAAGTATGTCTTCTTTTCCCCTGAAGATCTTACTGTTTTCCTAAACTCTCATTTATCAATTAGCTCTACACCTTATTTAAAAAATATTTATTTATTTATTATCAGCTTTTAGTGTACCACGTGACAGACTTAAGGTATTTATTCATTTTATATTTGGTTCTATGACCTCCTCATCTCTCCCTTCTTGTGCTTTTACTTGATCTAGTGTTGTTATTGTCCTTTTTGCTTTTATTCATGTTTATAGTTACATTCTTAGTTTAACACTATTATTTATGAATTTATAATCTTTTAATGATATTATATTTGTATATTCATATTTTTAATTAGGTGGCTACATCTTCTATATGTTTTTTAGGACTGTAGGTATTTGTTTGTTTGATTAATATGCCTAATGCACTAATTAAAGTTTATGGTTTTATTGTATTTATGTATATAGATGTTTATAATTGTTTAATATTATTATTATCTTTTTGAGGTGTGTTCTTTTAAGACACCCTGAAGAAGGCTTTCTAGCCAAAACGTGTCGGGGCGCAATAAACAAGGTTTTCACCTACAACTGTCGTCAGTCCTTGTGTATCTGCTTTGTTGGTCTCTTATTGGTGTGCAGATACTTTTTGCTCCCCTTTGGTACGCTTATTTTATTGCTGCCACTTTTTATATAGTCTACTACAGGTCCAGATCCAGACATAGGCAATTGCCTAGTGCTCTAGATTGTGAGGGCCCAAAATATCTGGAATTAACTGATTCCACTTGTTTTATGACAGAGTAGTTACTCACCTGTAACACATGTTCTCCAGGAGCAGCAGGAATCAGTCCTCACATATGGGTGACATCGGCGTCGACGGAGCCCCCATGCGGAGCATTTCCCCAGCTTTCAAAGAAAGCCTTTGGGAATGCAGGCACGCATGCGCGGTCCCCTTCCCGCCCAAAGGTGCCATCTTGCTCAGTCAAATGACATAGCTAAAAGACAGCACAAAAAGAAAATGAACTATATACAACTGCAACTCCAAGGGGAGGAGGGAGGATTGTGAGGACTGATTCCTGCTGCTCCTGGAGAACACCTGTTACAGGTGAGTAACTACTCTTTCTCCAGGACCAAGCAGAAAGTCAGTCCTCACATATGGGTGACTCCCTAGCTCTGGGCTACAAGGAACCCAGGCTGAAAAATAGAGCTCCCTCTAGAGCCTCAGCAACAGTGAGAGAATCTTCTCCGAGACCACACCTGACGGTAGCCCAACAACAGGGCCGGAGGGTAGGAGTTGCCTAAACCTCAAAGAGGTTACGGAGTACCACTTGCCCAAAAGCACTATCCCTACGGGACTCCCTCTCGAGGCAGTAGTGGTCTGCAAATGTCTGGCTTGAAGACCAAGTAGCGGCCCGGCAGATGTCTGCCAACAGAACAGAACGGAAGTGAGCTACTGATGCGGCCCTCGCCCTGACCCGGTGGGCCGTGACTCGACCCTCCAGGGAGAGGCCGGCTGCCCTGTACGCCCAGGCGATACAGTCTGCCACCCAAATGGACAATGTACGCTTAGTGACAGGCAACCCCAGTTTATTAGGGTCAAAGGAAATGAAGAGCTGAGAAGCCCTTCTATGCCCCTGCGTACGTTCTAGGTAGAAGGACAGCGCCCTTCTACAATCCAGGGTATGCAAGACAGTTTCGGCCCTACTGGCGTGCGGCCTGGGAAAGAACGTCGGAAGGACCACCTCCTGGTTGAGGTGGAAGGAGTACACTACCTTTGGAAGGAACTTAGGATGAGTCCGCAAGACTACCCTGTTCCTATAGAACCTGGTATATGGTCTATCCGAGACCAGGGCCTGAAGCTCACTCACCCGCCTAGCAGAGGTGAGTGCCACAAGGAACAACACCTTCCAGGAGAGGAAGCGTAAATGGCAGGTTGCCATCGGCTCAAAAGGTGGGCGAGTCCTCTTGCTGTTGAGAACACCACATAGAGAACCTACGCCACTTCAGAGCATAGGCCTTCCTAGTGGAATGCTTCCTGGAGGCCAACACCACCTCTTCAACCTCCCTTGATAGGAGCAAGGGAGCAAGGACTAGCCTTTCAGCAGCCAAGCCATCAAATTGAGGGATTTGAGGTTGGGATACAAGAGGGACCCCTAATCCTGAGTCAGAAGGTCGGGTTGCAACCCCAGAGGAAGTGGAGTATCCACTGCCAACTGCAGAAGAAGAGGGAACCACGGCTACCTGGGTCACCTGGGGGCTATCAGGATCACCGTGCCTCGGTCCTGCTGGATTTTGAATAGAGTCTGGGTCACCAGAGGCATGGGAGGAAAAGCATACAGCAGGCTCTCTGACCAGGGGATCAGGAATGCATCTGGCGCTGTTCTCAAGGGATGCGGTTGCCTGGAACAGAACCTGGGTAGTTGCCTGTTTAGCGGACTGGCAAAAAGATCCATGGTCGGAAGTCCCCACTTCAGAAAGATCTGTTGAACTACCAGAGGATCTAACTGCCACTCGTGAGGCTGAAGGAGTCTGCTTAGCCTGTCCGCCAGGTAGTTTTCCTGGCCTGGGAGGTAGACTGCCCTGAGGGTCATGCCCTGAGTGACAGCCCAGGAGCAGAGAGCTTGTGCTTCCAGGCACAGAAGTCTGGATCCTGTGCCTCCCTGCTTGTTGATGTAGAACATAGCCACCTGGTTGTCCGTCTGAACTAGGACAGACTGGTGAGACAGGACCTGAGAGAAAGTCTGTAAGGCTAGTCGAATGGTCCTCAATTCCAACAGGTTGATCTGCTGGGCAGCCTCCCACGGAGACCACAGCCTTGGGTGCAGGCTCCCTGGCAGTGTGCCCCCCAGCCCTGCAAGGAAGCATCGGTTGTCAGTACCTGAGTGTGTGGGGAGGCCTGAAAAGGAACACCCCTGACCAGATTTGGGAGATGTCTCCACCAGCGTAAGGAGTCCACCAAGAGTTTGGACACCTTTATTCTGTCTGACAATTTCCCTGTGGCCTGCAGCCACTGCGCCGGCCTCATGTGCAGCCGGGCATGTGGGGTGACATGCACTGTGGAAGTCATGTGACCTAGGAGCCGGAGGAAGTGTCTGGCTGAGACCAGAGAGTTCGCCCGAAACTGGCCATTCAATTTTATCAGCCTGTGAGCTCTGTCCACAGGCAAATAGGCCTTTGCATGGATGGTATCCAACCTTGCCCCTATGAATTCCACATCCTGTGAGGGGACCAAAGTGGACTTTGGGAAGTTTATAACGAACCCCAGGTGTTGAAGCAGGGATATAGTCCTGCAGGTGGCCTGCCTGGCCTCTTGTGGAGACTGGACCCTGATTAGCCAGTCATCCAGGTAAGGGAACACAAAGATCCCCTGGTTCCTGAGGTAGGCCGCAACCACCGCCAGGCATTTTGTAAAAACCCTGGGGGCAGAGGTGAGGCCAAAAGGAAGCACTCTGTACTGGAAGTGCTTTCCTCCCACCACAAATCTGAGGAATTGTCTGTGACTTGGATGGATGAGGATGTGAGTATAAGCATCCTTCAGGTCTAAGGAGCATAGCCAATCTCTCTGCTGGAGGTAGGGCAGTAAGATCCCAAGGGTAAGCATCTTGAACTTTTCCCTCTCCAGAAACTTGTTCAGATTTCTCAGGTCCAGGATGGGTCTGAGGCCTCCTGTTCTTTTTGGTACCAGGAAGTACCTCGAGTAGAAGCCTTGCCCTTCCAGGTGGTGAGGCACCGGTTCCACCGCCTCGTCCCTTAGTAGACCTTCCAACTCCTGAAGGAGTAAGTTTCTGTGCAGAGGGGGTCTTGGAGGCTCCCCTGGAAAGTAGGAGGGGGGTATCTGGGTGAAGTGGAGCAGATAGCCCCTTTCGATGATGCTTAACACCCAAGTATCCCCTGTGATGGCTGGCCACCTGTCTGAGTACAGGGTCAACCGACCTTCTGTGCCCTGGAGAGGAGGAGAGGCTATGCTGGCATAGTCAAAAAAACCCTCCCTGCTGAGCAGGAGCCGGAGTAGGAGGCTTGGGGGGCCTTCTGCCTATGGGGCCCATGACCCTGCCCCTTGGCCTGCTGGCCCTGTTGGGGAGCTGCAGAGGCCTGGTAATGAGGGTAGGTTTTGTAGGCAACGGTCTTCCTCGGGTAAAAGGTCTTCTTCCCCGAGCCCTTCTTCTTCTGAGAAGAGGCAGAGGTTTTCCTGGGCAGCCTTGTCCGGGTAAGAGTCTCGGTCTCGAGTTCTGCAGCCTTTTCGGCCATGGACTTGCCAAAGAGGTTTTCACCTCGGCAAGGGACATCGACCAACTTGTCCTGTACCCACGGCTCGAGGTCCGAGGATTGTAGCCAGGCCTGGCGGCGTGCACCAATGCCGGCCCCTGCTACCCGGGCCAAAGTCTCAAATCCATCGTAGGCTGCTCGAGATATAAACTTCGAGCACTCTTGAATACCAGAAGACAAGACCTTGAACCTCTGCAAAGAGAACCCGGCAATCTCTTTTGCCAGGTCTCGAAGGTACATGCCCATGTACAGCTGGTAGGTCTGAACGCGGCAAGCAAGCATAGAGCCCTGGAAGCACTTTCTACCGAGGGCATCCAGGTTCTGGGCTTCCCTGCCAGGAGGAACCAAGGTGTGCATCTTCTGACTCTTCAGGCGATGCATGGCTGATTTCACAACCATGGAATGGTGCGGTAGCTGTGCCTTTTGAAACCCGGGGCTCTTGCGGACTCGATAGATGGAATTGACCCGCTTGCTTAGAACCGGCATTGAGGCCAGCGCCTCCCACATGCGGAAGAGAAACCGCTCCAGCATCGGAGGAACCGGGACAGTAAAGGCCTCCTTGGGAGGAGAGTCATACTGCAGAGCCTAGAGCTCCTCGGCTCGAGGCTCCTCCTCGGGGTCCACAGGGAATGCCAGTGCCTTGGCCATGTCCCTTACGAAATCCGAGAACCTGGTATCCTCTGGAGGGGACCTTGTCCGAGGCTCAGAACCTGGTGAGTCCAAAAGGTGTCAGGGGACTCCTCCTCCTCCGTTTCCCACGCCGATTCCTCCGAGGAGGAATCGAGCGGCTCCGAGTGGGCGGGCACCGACGCCATCCGTCCCGACGCCGAGGGAACCGGCGTCGATGACCTCGGTTCCGAACAGGAGGCCGAGGGTGACCTCGGCCGAGGATCGACTCGAGTTCGCATGGTCTCGAGGATCGGCTCGGCCTCCGGGGTCGACTTGGACGTCAATGTCCCGGTGGTCGGGGCAGATGCGCCGGTGAGATCGGCGATCAGCACTCGCTGCTGCTCCATGAAGGCAGACAATCTGCTCTCCAAGACCGTCAACCTGAGTCCGAGCTCAGGAGACCCAGCAGCCTCCGACTCGGGCCCCGACGGCGTCGGGCCCGACGTCAGCTCACCCGGAGGAGAGTCCACGAGGACTACAGTACTCACGTGACTCGGGGCCTCCGACTCTACACGAGGATGCTTTGCAGGCCTCTCCGACTCCGAAGACCCGGGACGGCGATCGGGGCTATGCGACCTGGCCCTCGAGGAGCCAATAGCGTCCACCGATGCCGCCCTCGCGGGTTTCATCTTCCTTCAGTGCTCCCTCGAGGGGGACTCCCTTTCAGAGGAGCCCCGACGATGCTCGGGGTCAGACTCCTGAGACGTCGAGGCCTCCGACGAAATCCGGACCCATCCAGAGGCAGATTCGGAGAAGATCCTCTCACTCTGGTGCTGACGGCACCGTAATGCCTTGGAAGACATTTTGCCACAGGGACTACAGATCGTAGAATCATGGTCTGGCCCCAGGCACTGGAGGCAGCAATCATGTGTGTCAGTGAGAGACATCAGTTTCTTGCACCGATCACACTTCTTAAAGCCACTGGCAGCCATCGGGTGAAAAAGGGCCCCTGCAAGATCAAAAAATTGGGCTGCCAGGGAAAAGAAAAAAGGCGTGAATGCAGTCTCAAAGGACAAAACACAAAAAAAGAGATCCGGGCTCGGCACCGGTGTACCGAATCCAGGCGGGAAAGGAACCTACGTCGAACCGAAGAAAAAAACTCGACCCAACGCAGAAAAATCAACTTTTTTCACGGGTGACAAGGACAGGCGTCCATAAGGCTCCGCGGAAAAAAGAAGACTGAGCAAGATGGCACCTTTGGGCGGGAAGGGGACCGCGCATGCGTGCCTGCATTCCCAAAGGCTTTCTTTGAAAGCTGGGGAAATGCTCCGCATGGGGGCTCCGTCGACGATGACGTCACCCATATGTGAGGGCTGACTTCCTGCTTGGTCCTGGAGAAACTACATGATCTCCTGTCCTGCCCATTGGCACCAACATCTTAAATGGATAAAGCTAACAGTTCTTCTTCTTGGTTTACACTTTCTACAGGGATCTGCGCAGGGTTTGGCACACACTGCATTATTTTAACATCTAAATTGTCCCCAGTTACAAATGTGCTGGTCTTGATATCAGCTATAGAATGACATCCAATTTTTCATACTATTGAGAACACTATATCCTTTGCATTTGATCACACAGCTTTTTGTATAAGGAACATCACAATATCGATGGCGTACTACAGATTAGCTCTTAACATTTAGAAAACTGAAGTAATGTATTTAGGCTGGTGTATACCTCCAAATTTTCAAACTGGTTTCCATGTTGATAACTGGGCAATTCACTATTGCCACAACTGAGAAATCTTCAGTTATCATCAATGGCCAAGTAAACATGCACCTTCAAAGTCAAGCAATGGGCAAGGGCACATTTTATGGGCTTCACTTGATCCATAGATTAATGCTCTTTCTATCACAGGATGATTTTCATACTGTCTTGTTCACATTTTTTGCAATGAATATAATATATGCGATCCAATGCAAAAAAATATTAAGAAGGGTGCTACGCTGGAGGAGCAAGCCAAAAACTGAGGATATGCATCAACCCTAACAGACACACCATTAAAAAAATGAATATTAGCCTAGAAGGTGAGCACTTCTCAAAGGAAACCACTCCCTTAATCTCACAATCGAAAGTCCTGAAAGGAAACTTCAGGAAAATAAATGAAAGGAAAACATTTGAAATTAAAATGTCTAAACATTTTGATGCTGACAAAAAAGGATTAGAGACAGTGGCTTCCTTATTTTATTTATTTATTTATTTATTTAACTGCATTTATATACCGCTTTTCACCGGGTCAAAGCGGTGTAACATATAACATAAGGGGGGGTAATATTTTGCAGGGGGTGCCATCACCAAGGGCAACAATTAGTGATTTGGGTGGACATAGACATGTACATTTCTGCTGAATCTAGGTATTAGATCATGCGGATAGGGTGGCAATTCTGTTCAAAGATGTTCACGGAATAGGATTGTTTTCAGCTGTTTCTTGAATGATGTGATGTCAGCGTTGTTTCTGATGTGGTTTGGTAGAGAGTTCCAGAGGGATGGGGCATAAAGTTCAGACATTCAGACATTCAGTTTATCCATTCAGACATAAAACCTTGAAATGCAAAGGGCTACTGTCTCATCACGTGTGTCTTTCCCTGGAATTTAATGACAGATGCAGACTATCTAAGATCAGACAAGACCTGTGTGATGTAAATTGTCACTGTATCTTACACCTTGCTTTGATATATGGCACATGCAGGCAACCCAGAACCTAGATGCGTTTGTACTATTCAAATCCAGTGTAACCCACATTATTTCTTGATAGATCTGATGAAGAAAATATAACTCTTGAGAGCTTATCAAAAATATATTAGGATTTCCCCTGGAGTATAGGCTATACATTATTTCTTAATATGATTAGCAATGATATTTTTGTTTTACATTACAGAACATTAAAAACAGACAAATTCCATATCAACACTGTGGCTTAACTAATTAAAAATACAGTCAACTTATTTAAGACAATCATTTTTGCTGCTCTGAAAAAAATTCTCTAACTTACTGACCTACATCCAGACAATTAAATTTCGCCCGGATCCCTCTTTGTCTGCACAATCTTTTGCAGATTTCTTTCAAAGTAAAATAGATAACATACCTTGTCATCTATCTTTAAATAAGGTGTAATTAGACCTTATCTGCTAATTGTCTTTCCTTGAGTCCCTCCAGTCCAGTCCAGGAAACAACGGGTTTTCTCCCTCCATCAGCAGCTGAAGACTGAGTATGTCAGAACTTTGATGTCACTGCATAAGAGCTCCCCCTTTAGCTCAGACTCCAATATTTCATTGACAAAGCAGAGAACAAGAGAGCATACAGCAAGAAAACAACAAACCTCACCAGGCCCCAAGAGCCCACTCAAGGTGACAGAGTTAGCATATTCTAAAGCCAGGAAATCTGATGTGTAAACAGGAAGCACTTACAGGAACTGCCCTACACTATGACCGGACCAGACCTGACCATGGAGTCCAATCACGATAGGGAAAAGGAAGAAAGACCAGATCACCCTTGGATTCTTGAGATACAGCCATCTCCCTCAACTGGACTCGCCACACTCTGAAATCAAGAGGCAAAGACCAAACCCCCATCCCCCCGGGCAGGATCTGGACTGGACTGGAGGGGTTCAAGGAAAGACAATTAGCAGGTAAGATCTAATTTCACCTTCTATATCATCCCTCCAGCCCAGTCCAGAAAATGATCAGGATGTACCATAGCAGTACTAATGATGGGAGGAACCAACAAGTCCAGCCTGGAGCACCAATGCCCCGAAATGCACATCTGCTGCCACCTGCACATGCAACCTGTAATGATGAGTAAACATATACAACAACATCCAGGTTGCCTCTCCGCAAATGTCTGCTGGCAGAAGTCAGCTATGCTCCACCCTGGAAGCCACTGCATAGAATGAGCCCGAAGACCCACTGAGCTGGCCTGTCTTTGATGACATAGGCCAAAACGATAGCTTCCTTCACCCAATGCAACACCGAAGTGTTGGAAGCCATTTCACCTCTCTGCGGACCACCAAACGAACAAGCAATCCGTCTTCCGAAAGGTAGCTGTGCTCTTCAGGTATTGACGCAACACTCTGCGCAAATCCAGCTTATGCAGCTGCTAATCTTCCTCAGAGTCCCCCAGATTCGTAAAAACTGGCAGTGAAACAAATTGCTTCACATGGAAAACAGAAACCACCTTGGGAAGAAAGGGTGGTATCAGTCTGAGCACCACCCTTCTCCTTGGAGACCATCAGAAAGGGTTCCCTGCAGGGCAATGCTTGTAACTCAGATATTCAATGTGCTGAGCAGACTGCCACCAGGAGCATGGTTTTTAATGTTAAATGCTTCAGCGAGAAAGAAGCCTCCACCAAGACAGAGAGCATCCCTTGATGTCCCATGGTGGAACCACCAGCCAAACCAGTGGCCAGACCTGTTTCACCGCCTTGAAGAAACACAACACATCCGTCTGCGTAGCAATAGATTGCTCCAGCATGTGTCCCCGATAACAGGAGATACCTGCACCCTCAAAGAGTTGAGCAAAATATCCGAGAGGGCAGCAGCAAATGGCCAAATATGCTCGCATGTAAGCCAAAGTTGTAGATTTCTTCCTGGACTTCAACAACGTGGTGATCACTGACTGCACACAGCCTCGCCGCCTCAGCTGCGCCCTTTCACAAGCCAGGCTGTAAGAGAGAATCAAGCCACCTGAGGCATCAGAATCAGTCCCTGCATGAGCAAATTGACCCAGTCAGAAAGACGCCATGGCTTGGCAATCAGAAGCCGAATCAGGTCTGCATACCCTCTGGCCTGCAGGGCCAGTCTGATGCAATCAGAATCACTGAGCCATGGTGAACCTCTATGCACTGCAGCAGGCGTCCGATAAGCACCCATGGTGGGAACACGTACAGAAGATTGTCCATCGGCCATGTCTGCATGAGAGCATCAAACCCCTCAGACATGTCCTCCCGGTGCCTGTTGAAAAAGCATATCGCCTTGTCATTCACCAGGATCACCATCAAATCCATGATCGGAGTCTCCCAGCAACAGGTGATGTCATGAAACTCTGCCGCATTCAGCTCCCACTCACCAGGATCCAAGAACTGGCTGCTGAGAAAGTCCACATGCACATTCTTCTTGCCTGCCACATGCGCCACGGACAGCATGGTGAGCCACTGCTCTGCCCAGAGAAGCAGAGGTTGAGCCTCCTCCATCATGGCTGTACTCCCCATGCCTCCCTGGCAGCTGATGTACGCCACAATGGTCATATTGTCCGAACACATTCTGATCGTTCTCCACTCCAAGAGTGGACGGAATGCCTGAAGTGCCAGAAAACTGCACGCAGTTCCAGTCGATTAATGGACCAAGTGCTCTCCCTCTGGGGTCCACTGTCCTTGCAGAATCGAGAATGACAGTGTGCTTCCCAACCCGTAAGGCTGGCATCAGTCATCAGCAGCACCCAGTCTGGTGACTCCAAAGGCCCTCCTGCCTCCAAGTAGCTGGTCTGCTTCCACCAATCCAAGCTCACCTTCATGGACTCTGAGCACATAAGCTGTTGAGACAACAGACTGTCCTGAGATGACCAGCGAGACAGCAGCACCTGCTGCAATGGTCGCATGTCCTCCCAAACCCAAGGACCAAGTCCAAGGGCGCCACCATGGATCCCATACCGATGGGGCTCTCCCAACCAGGAACTTTCAGACCTGACCCTGGAGTTTCTGAATCCTGCCCCACAGCAGGGATACACGCCCCGTGCAAATGTCAAAATGCGCTACCAAGTAGACCAACTGCTGGAGAGGCTGCAACTGACTCTTGACCAGGTTGACGATCCTGCCTAAACTCTGCAGAAACTGCACTATATTCTGAGTTGAGGCGCGAGACTCTGACTCACTCTTCGTGCAAATGAGCCAATCGTCCAGGTCGTGATGGTGCACAGAGCCATGGCCAGGCCAAAGGGCAGAGCTCAAAACTGGAAATGCTCCACTGGTAGAGCAAAGCACAGGAACCTCTAATGTTCTAGTCAAATGGGGATATGGAGATAAGCGTCTATGAGGTCCAATGCTGTCAAGACCTCCCCCTGCCGTAGAGCTAGAATGACCAATCGCAGCGTCTCCATGTGAAAATGTGGCACCCGCAAGGTCCGGTTGATGTGCTTGAGATCCAGAATCGGCAGGAAGGAGCCCTCATTCTTGGGAACGATGAAGTAAATGGAATAGCGACCTATGCCGTACTGATCTGTTGGAACACAAACCAGTGTCTCCAAACTCAGCAAACAATTTAAAGTGTCCTGTATCACAGGGGCTTGTACAAAGGTGGTGGAAAGCGGGCGCACAAACTCCAGCGCATACCCCTCCCGAATGATCTCCAACACCCACCGGTTGGTTGTTATCTTCGCCCAAATGCAGCAAAATCGCTGTAAATGACCCCCAACCAGAATTACCTCTGCCTGGACCTCGATGGCTTCATTGTGGTGTTGGGCAGAGGCCTGAGTTGCTATGTAGAAGCCTCTACCAGACCCCCGAAAACCCCGAAAGGACTGGCCTCTTAGGTTATACCAACCTCTTTGAAAGGGGGAGAAAAAGCTGGATCTAAACCTATGAAATCCCTAGACTGCACTGGTTGCACAGTCCCCTGTTCAACTCCCTTAGGACAGTCCTTGGGCAAATGACCGTTCTTGGAGTCTCCCAAGTCTTTCACCAATTTGTCCAGAGCCCCTCCAAAGAGCAATTTTCCCTTTAAGGGCAGCTTGCTGAGCCAACACCAGAATTGTGGCCTTCTTTGTGACTGCGAAGACCACCGCATCTACCTTAGGCATCCTCAGAAGTTCTTTCTCCTTTGGAGGAATGGGGTAGAGACAACCCACCGCTTTGTCCCCTTTGAGGCCTACCTCAGAGAGCTCCCACTCCGTCTCAATCATCTTTTTGATCATCCTGTGTACAGGAAAACAAGTTTGAGTACTCTTGAACCCCTGCAAAAAGGGGTCCTGTAGCGGCTCCTCAGCCACCGGAGGAGGCAATACAATGTTTAGGGCAGCCAGTGAATGCTTAATCAGGGTCCCCCAGCTCCTCCTTAGGGAAGACCCTGAACACATTAGAATCCTCACAGTGAGGAATCTCTCCCGCTTCCAAATCTGGCACTCTAGGCTCATTCCAGAAATCTGAGGGACCCTTCCCCAGATCCTCCGAGATCTGGACTGTGGAGAATCCTGATCATCCCAAAGATCTATGTCAACTCTCAATTCGAGTCCTTGTGTACCTCTCCTTTCATACTACTGCATGTCCTTCCTTTTAGATTGTAAGTTCGATGAGCAGGGACTGTCTTTTCTGTGTCTGTACAGTGCTGCGGACACCTGTTAGCATTTTATAAATGCTCATTAATAATAATAATTTTTTTGCGAGAGGTTCCTCAGAGCTCCGAGAACCCTCCTGCAAAGCAGGACAAGACATAATAGCTGGCAGGGCAGACTGGCAAGGAGCCTCCAACTGTTCCTTCTTTAACAAATAAGCTTTGTGTAAGAGGGGAATAAATTCTGCTGAAAAATAGCTTCCTCCTGCCACTCCAGTCATACTAGGCACTGTCCACAGTGCTGAACTGAGAGAACAATGTGTTTTGGCTGTCTTTTTTTGTAGGCTTTCCCACCTTTGAGGAAATAGCTGCCTGTTCTGTAATGGCCACGGTTCCTGCCTAAACCGCAGGAACTGGCAGCCCTGCAGTGCCCGATGCGAGCATCTCAGATGTGAAGGAACTGAGAGCAGCTGAGGCCTGCATAAAAGGCTTCAGAGCCTTGCACTGTTGAGGCATTCCTATACATTTCAAGCAAAGGTAAGAGTTTGTGGCTTTTTAAATTACTAGCTCTCTGCCTGGGAGCTCTTAAAAGGGATTTGGTACATTTTTAAAACAAAGTTACATTCTTTTTGGTGCTTTAGTTTAAAAGGGGAAATATTTTCTTTAGTGGGGTAGGTTTAAAACTTTGTTTTAGTATCTTTCTCAGCTCTTTGAAGCTACTGACACATCATCAGGTGTTGGTTCCCTCCCTACCCCTCTCCCAACTCCCAGCCACCCCTAGTGAGCAGTTTTGCTTTATAAGGCACTTCCCCAATTAACTACACACAAGAATTTTGAACACACTTAAAGAGATTCAACTGCCTTTTCTCTGAAAGGATAGCTGGGAAACCAGTTGATACTTTTGCTTTAACAGATACCTAAGCTCCACCAATCGAACAATGGCTGGGAAAAATCGTATCGCCAAAGCTGCTGCCCCCGTTACAGCTTCTGCCTCTGTCCAGACAGAGGTCCCAATGCCAGTTGAAGGGCTGCTTACATATGCAGAATGACGCATGCAGAAGCTCTCAGGAAACAAGTGGAGGAACTCAAGAGAGGAGGTGGTGAGGCTGAGGAGCATTCAGGACAGTGAGAAGTACATTGATGAGATTCTTCTTGCAAAATCCAAGCTCTCCAACAGAGGAGAAGATGGAAGCCTACAGAATGACGAAGGTTGAACACATGTCACCAGGGCCTGCAGAATCACCAATCCAACTTCTCCTGCCCTTGAACTGAAGAACCATTATGCAGTCCTGGAAATGGAGGAGGTGAAAGCATCCCTAGAAAGCAAAGAACCAGAGCTCGAGCACCCCAAAGTTGCAGAATCAGTGACCACAAGAAAACGAAGGGTAGTGGTGGTTGGCGACTCTCTTCTGAGGGGTAACAAGGCATCCATCTGCCGACCAGACTTGATGTGCAGAGAGATATGCTGTCTGCCAGGTGCCAAAATCCGAGATGTTACTGAGAGTTTGCCGAGACTCATCAAGGCCACCGACTATTACCCAATGTTGCTAATTCATGTCGGCACAAATGATGCTGCCAGATATCTTTCTGAGCGTATCAAAAGTGACTTCATGGCTCTGGGACAGAGGGAGAAACATATAGGGGCGCAGGTGGTATTCTCTTCAATCCTTCCTGTTGTGGGTAAAGGCCAAGGCAGAGAAGCTCGCATCCTGGAGATGAATACATGCCTGCGTGGATGGTATCATCAAAAGTGTTTTGTTTTCCTGGACCATGGGATGCTGTTCCAAAGGTTGCAGAAAGGTTGACGTGTCTTCAGTAGCAGACTAGCTATCTACTGAAGAGGGCTTTAAAATAGATTCATTGGGGATGGGTGAAGAAAGCCCCCAGGTAAGTGAAACATTAAATACCTTTATGGAAATGGATAAAGCGGTGTGTATAAATGCCCGTAGCATGGGAAATAAGATCCCAGATGTGGAAACTTTAATGGGAGAGGCTGACTTGGATTTAGTAGCATTTAAACAAACATAGTTTACAGAAAACCATGACTAGGATTTACTATACCAGGCTATACTTTATTCAGAAAGCACAGGGGAAGAGGAATTGCACTATATGTAAAAAATATTAAAGCTGTGGAACTACAGAGCTTAAACGGGAGAGAGGAGGCACTGTGGGTTAAATTAGAAAGAGAGAAAGAGAAATCTATTTGCATTGGCGTGATATACAGACCTCCCCCACAGGAGGAAGAGGTGGACGGAGAGTTAATTGAAGATATACGCAGCATTGCTAGGAAAGGGGAACTGCTACTGATAGGGGATTTCAATACGCCAGATGTTGACTGGCACATTCCTGCTACAGTATCATCCTGAATTCTCTACAGGGAGACTTATTCAGACAACTGGTAACAGACCCTACACGTGAAGGGGCCATACTGGACTTGGTGCTTACCAATGGCAAAAGTGTTTCTGATGTTATAGTGGGAGATTATTTTGCATCCAGTGATTACCAGATGGTGTGGTTCAATATTAGGACTAGGGCTGTTAAAATCCATTCAAAAGGGGAGAGCCGGAGAGACAGCGTTGTGCCCGGAGGCGGCAGGCTCCTGGTCCCGCGGCCCCGACGTCATCGGGGGCCTTCCCTTCAAAAGGTGGAGTAGCAGAGAACAGCTGTGGGAGAGCCGGAGAGACAGCGTTGTGCCCGGAGGCGGCAGGCTCCTGGTCCCGCGGCCCCGACGTCATCGGGGGCCTTCCCTTCAAAAGGTGGAGTAGCAGAGAACAGCTGTGGGAGAGCCGGAGAGACAGCATTGTGCCCGGAGGCAGCAGGCTCCTGGTCCCGCGGCCCCGACGTCATCGGGGACCTTTCCTTTTCTTTCTTTAAAAAGCTCCGCGGTCAGGCGCAGCCGGAGGCGTGTGTCGGGGGCAGCGATCAAAGGGGCACGATACAAGGGGCGTGTTAGGCCCCTTGGGGGCCCCTTGGAGCAACGCAGGAGCAGGGGATTGTAAGATTCTAGCAGCCGCAGAGACTGTGATGGGGAAAAGGAAGAAGAAGGTGATTCCAGAGGCGAAAGTGGAACCGGTGGTGGGCCCCATGGACAAGCACCTTCAGATAAAGGTAGGGGCAGATGCGTCCCTGGACCCGGACTTTCTGGCCTTTCGCTCATCAGTGGCGTCTCTAAGTTCTCCGGATAGGTCTCCACCTTCTCCTCCAGTGTATATTTCCCCACCCTCTTCAGTAACCGTGGGGGCTCATGTTAAGCAAAGTACCCCAGTGGTATCTCGGGGGAAGTTAACACCAGTTGCTTGGGTCTCTGTTCCGGGTGTCATTAAGGAAGTACCTGAGGATCAGGTTACTCTGGTTGACATATGGAAGAGTGTAACCCGTATAGAAAATATCTTAGCCCCCACTGTCTCACAGCTTTGTAACTTCTCTTCGGAGGTTAGTGACCAGCTGTCTGACATGGAAGAGCGTTTAGGGAATATGTCCTCTCAGCTTACTAAGTGTGAAAATCAGTGTGCTACACTTAAGGCTACTAGTGTGTCAAGTATCAAGGAGAGTTTGCTTGTTCATCACAAGATGGAAATGTATGACAATTGGTTTAGAGCTAAAAATATTAGGTTGTTAAATTTTCCCATTTGTCATTTATTATCTGCAGAAATTTTATTTCGGAAGTATTTAAAGGAATCTTTGGGTCTAGCTTCTGCTGACTCTGTTTTGCTTTCTAAGTTATATTATTTGACTGGGAGGAAGGTAAATGCTGGCACGCCTGGTGAGTATGATACTCTCCAAGGAGGTGCTGACCTAGACCTTACTAAATTCTTGGGAGATTCTCAGGATACTATTCTTACTCGGGCTACTTTGGTAGTCACCTTTGTATCTGAATATGATAAATCTGCTGTGTTTAAACTGTATTTTAAAAGGTCATCTATTCTGTTTTGTGGTGCTAAGGTACAAATGTTTCCTGATGTCTGTAAGGCCACACAACTTAGGAGACAGGCTTTTTTGGCTATGAAGCCTAAGGTTTTGGCCTTATCGGCAAGTTTTTTTCTTCGTTATCCTTGTAAATGTTTAATTACATTTCAGGGGTCTAAGTATATTTTTGTTGATCCTTCTCAATTGCAGGTATTTCTGGATTGTAAATAATAGTGCATACTTATGCTAGGAGAAGTAGGGACATTAGGTTTGGGCTGTCATAGTAGTAGGACTTGGTTCCTGATTATATTTGTTGTATTAATTACTTTGTACTCTCCCCTTTATAGTGGGCTAAGAATATGACTGCTGATGTGTTTTTTTTGTTGTTATATATGGATGGTTTCCTGTTTTTGTTTTTGGAATGACATTGGCATCTTGATTACTTGTGTACTTCTTTTGTAAGTATGATTAAAAATTTCAATAAATATAAAAAAAAAAAATCCATTCAAAAGCGAGGGTCTTAGACTTTCAGAAAACTAACTTTGCCAAAATGGGCCCATACCTCAGGGAGTTGTTAGTGGAATGGGAACAGCTGGGGGATGTAGAAAAAGAGTGGGCAAAATTGAAAGGGGATATTTTAAAGACAACCAACCTTTTTGTTAAAATGGTAAATAAAGGTAAAAGGTAAAAGGAAAAGGAGACCACTATGGCTTTTGAAAGAAGTAGCTGAAAAGGTGAAGAAAAAAAGGGAGGCCTTTATGAAATACAAGAGATCACAGAGGGAGGAAGACAGGCATCTATATTTGGAAAAACTTAGAGAAGCTAGTAGTCAGGAAAGCAAAGATTCAAAAAGCCAATGCAATAAAATGGAGGGATAAGACATTTTTCAGATATGTTAGTGAGAAGAGGAAGGGCAAAAGTGGTATTGTCAGACTTAAGGGTGAAGGGGAGGAATATGTAGAAACTGCTGAGGATGAAGATAAAGAGGAATTGCTTAACAAATATTTCTGTTCTGTGTTCAAGATGAAGAACCAGGAGCAGGACCTCAGAAAACACTCACAAACAGGAACAAAAGTGAGGGGCATCTTGAACAATTTTCAGAAGACTGTGTTTGTGAGAAACTAGCTAAACTTAAAGTAGACAAAGCGAAGGGACCGGATAGCGTAGTTACTCACCTGTAACAGGTGTTCTCCAGGAGCAGCAGGAATCAGTCCTCACTTATGGGTGACGTCGGCGCCGACGGAGCCCTCGCGGAGCAATTTTCCCCAGCTTTCAAAGAAAGCCTTTGGGAATTGCAGCGCGCATGCGCGGTAGTCTTCCCGCCCGAAGGTGCCATCTTAGCCAGTCAGATGACATAGCTAAAAAGACAGCATAAAAATTTGCAAAAAGAACATAAGCAGACGATTGCAACTCCAAGGGGAGGAGGGAGGGTAGTGAGGACTGATTCCTGCTGCTCCTGGAGAACACCTGTTACAGGTGAGTAACTACGCTTTCTCCAGGACCAAGCAGGAAGTCAGTCCTCACTTATGGGACTCCCAAGCTCAAGGCTACCGGAGACCCTAAGCACAAAAATGAGCTCCCTCTAGCTCAGCAGCACAGAAGGATAGAATCTTCGCTGAATTATCACCCACCGGTAGCCCACATCCGGGATGGAGGGTAGGAGTTGCTCAGACCTCAAAGAGATTACGGAGGACTGCCTGTCCGAAAGCACTGTCCCTACGGGACTCCCTCTCGAGACAGTAATGGACCGCAAAAGTCTGGCTCGAAGACCAAGTAGCGGCCCGGCAGATGTCTGCCAGCGGAACAGAGCGGAGGTAAGCCACTGACGTGGCCTTTGCCCGAACGCAATGAGCCGTGACTCGACTTTCTAAGGCGAGTCCGGCTGCCCCATAAGCCCAAGAGATACAGTCCGCAACCCAGATGGACAGAGTACGCTTGGAGACCGGGAGCCCCAATTTATTGGGGTCAAAGGACACAAAAAGCTGCGCAGCTTTACGGTGCTCCCGCGTACGGTCAAGGTAGAAGTTCAACGCCCTTCTACAGTCCAGGGTATGGAGGACCGTCTCAGCTCGGCTGGAGTGTGGTCTGGGAAAAAAGGTTGGAAGTACCACCTCCTGATTCAAGTGAAAAGGGGAGACCACTTTAGGCAGAAACTTTGGGTGAGTCCGTAGGACTACCCTATTCTTGTAGAACCGAGTGTAGGGGGGATCAGACACGAGGGCCTGTAATTCACTTACGCGCCTAGCGGAAGTGAGGGCTATCAAGAACAGCGTTTTCCAAGACAGAAAACGGAGAGAGCAGGTAGCCATAGGTTCAAAAGGCGGACAGGTGATCCGCTGTAAAACCACATTCAGGTCCCAGTCAGGCGCTGGCGGGCGCAGAGGTGGTTTAAGTAGTAGGAGACCTCGGAGAAACCTCGCTACGAGAGGGTCGTTGGAGAGAGGTCTGCCGTCCACCGGCACATGATGTGCGGAAAGAGCACTGAGGTGAACTTTGACGGAGTTGGACTTAAGTCCCAGATTAGAGAGGTGTAGCAAGTACTGTAAGATCACCGACACCGGGCAGGAGAAGGGATCCTGAGACTGTTGGGTACACCAGACTGCAAAGCGACGCCATTTAAGGGCGTAGCATTTGCGGGTAGAAGGCCGTCGCGAAGCCAAGACGACCTCCTCCACCTCTGCCGGCAAGAGGAGAGGAGCAAGGACTACCCTCTCAGCAGCCAGGCCATGAGGTTGAGAGACCTGAGGTTGGGGTGCAGTAGGGACCCCTGATCCTGGGTGAGGAGATCCGGTTGCACCCCCAGAGGGATTGGATCCTCCACCGCCAGTTGCAGCAAGAGCGGAAACCACGGCTGCCTGGGCCAGCGAGGGGCCACCAGGATCACGAAAGCTTTGTCTCGGAGAACCTTGAAAAGGGTCCGAGAGACTAACGGGATGGGAGGGAAAGCGTACAGAAGGCTCCCCGACCATGAGATCAGAAAGGCGTCCGCCGCCACCCGAAGGGGGTGAGGCTGACGAGAGCAGAAGCGAGGAAGTTGCCGGTTGTGAGGACTGGCAAAGAGATCCACTGTGGGGAGGCCCCACCTGAGGAAGAGCTTCTGAACGATCAAGGGGTCCAGACGCCACTCGTGCGGCTGGAGGACCCTGCTGAGTTTGTCCGCCAGGCAATTTTCTTGGCCCGGGAGATAAACTGCCTTGAGGAGAATGCCGTGACCGACGGCCCAAGAGCAGAGCTTCTGTGCCTCCCGGCAGAGGAGGAAGGAGCCCGTGCCCCCCTGCTTGTTCACGTAGAACATGGCAACTTGATTGTCCGTCTGGACAAGGACGGACTGTTGGGAGGTCAGGTGGGAGAAGGCCTTGAGAGCTAGGCGGATCGCCCTGAGCTCCAGGAAGTTGATCTGCTGAGCAGACTCCCACTTGGTCCAGAGGCCCTGAGTACGTGCCTCTTGGCAATGGGCTCCCCAGCCCAGGAGGGATGCATCGGTGGTCAGCACCCGGGTCGGCTGAGGTGACTGGAAAGGCATTCCCAATACCAGGTTCGGCTGCCGGAGCCACCACCGGATAGACGAGACCAGCGGCTCGGAGACGCGCACCAGGTCTGCTAGGCCGCCCGTGGCCTGTCGCCACTGCTGGCGGAGACACCACTGAGCAGGCCGCATATTCAGGCGGGCATTGGGGGTCACATGGACGGTGGAAGCCATATGGCCGAGCAGTCTCAGGAAGCGCCTGGCGGAGACCAGGGGCTGGCTGCGAAAGCGGTCGGCTAGGTCCATGAGCCGCTGAGCCCTGTCGAGCGGTAGGTACGCTCGCGCCTGAGGGGTGTGCAGTCTTGCGCCGATGAACTCGAGATCCTGTGAGGGGAGCAAAGTGGACTTTGCGAAGTTGATGACAAAGCCCAAGTGCTGCAGCAGAGTCACCGTGCGGCACGTGGCGGTGGTGACCTCCTGAGCGGATGCTGCTCTGATGAGCCAGTCGTCGAGGTACGGAAAAACATAGAGGCCGTGAAGCCGGAGATGGGCCGCCACGACCGCGAGACATTTTGTGAAGACTCGCGGTGCGGAGGACAGGCCGAAGGGCAGTACTCTGTACTGGTAATGATTTCCTGCCACCACAAACCTTAGGTATTGGCGGTGGCTTGGGTGGATGAGGATGTGCGTGTAAGCATCCTTTAGATCCAAGGAGCATAGCCAATCTCCCTGCTGGAGGTAGGGCAGAAGGATTCCAAGGGTAAGCATTTTGAACTTCTCCCGCACAAGGAACTTGTTGAGGTTGCGCAAGTCCAGGATGGGTCGGAGGCCTCCTGTTCTCTTTGGTATCAGAAAATACCTTGAATAGAAGCCCTGACCGCTCAGGTGGTGTGGCACCGGTTCCACCGCCTGATCCTGCAGAAGACCTGCTAACTCCTGAAGGAGCAACTCCCTGTGCAGAGGGGGGCGCGGAGGCTCTCCCGGAAAATAGGAGGGAGGGACCTGATGGAAGTGGAGAAGGTAGCCCTCTCGCACGACCTGAAGCACCCAGGCATCTGCGGTGATGCTGGACCACCTGTCGGCGAAGTGAACCAGCCGGCCTCCGGTGCTGGGGGGGACCAGCGGGGGGGGAGAGGCTATGCTGAGCGAGTCAAAAACCCCCACCCTGCTGAGCAGGGGCTGGTGGCGCAGGCTTGGGGGCTTGCTGCCTACGGGACCCGTTACCCCGTCCCTTGGCCTGCTGGCCCTGTTGGGGAGCTGCAGGGGCCTGATAATGGGGGTATTGTTTGTAGGCAGCCGCCTTCCTCGGGTAAAAGGTCTTTTTTCCCGAGCCCTTCTTTTTCTGGGAAGGGGCGGAGGTCTTCCTAGAAAGCCTGGTCCTGGTGAGAGTCTCAGTCTCAATTTGTGCAGCCTTTTCCGCCATGGGCTTGCCAAAGAGGTTTTCGCCTCGGCAGGGGACATCGACCAACTTGTCCTGTACCCAGGGCTCAAGGTCGGACGACTGAAGCCAAGCCTGTCGGCGGGCACCGATGCCGGCTGCGGCTACTCGAGCCGAGGCTTCAAAGCCATCATAGGCTGCTCGGGACATGAACTTTGAGCATTCCCGAATACCTGTGGACAAGGCTAGGAACCTCCGCAAGGGTTCCTCGGACAAACCAGCGGAGAAGCCGGCTAGCTCTTTAGCCAGATCCCTGAGATACATGCCCATGTAGAGCTGGTAAGTCTGGACACGACAGGCGAGCATAGAGCCCTGGAAGCACTTTTTGCCAAGGCCATCCAGGTTACGGGCCTCCCTTCCAGGAGGCACCGAGGAGTGCATCTTCTGGCTCTTAAGACGATGCATGGCCGATTCCACTACCATGGAATGGTGTGGCAACTGCGCCTTTTGAAAGCCAGGGCTCTTGCGGACTCGATAGATAGAATCGACCCGCTTGCTCAGGACCGGCGAGGAGGCCGGACTCTCCCACATGCGGAAGAGTAGTCGTTCCAGCATAGGAGGAACCGGCACAGTAAAGTGCTCCCTCGCGGGAGAGTCATACTGGAGGGCGTCGAGCTCTTCGGCTCGAGGCTCCTCCTCGGGGTCCGCAGGGAAGGCCAAAGCCTTGGCCATATCCCTAACGAAATCCGAGAACCGGGCATCCTCCGGGGGGGACTGCTTCCGAGGCTCGGACTCCGGAGAGTCCGATGGGACACACCGAGTCCGGAAAGAATCAGGTGACTCTTCCTCCTCAGACTCCCAGACCGACTCCGACGAGGACTCGGTGGGGTCGGCTCGGGCAGGGTGCGGCGCCAGCCGCCCCGACGCCGAGGGAGTCGGCGTCGGCGACCTCGGTCCCGAACGGGAGGCCGAGGGCGACCTCGACCGAGGATCGACTCGAGTTCTCATCGACTCGAGGATCGGCTCGGTCTCCGGGGTCGACTTGGACGTCGACGTCCCGGCGGTCGGGGCAGCGACGCCAGCGAAGCCAGCGAGCAGTGCCCGCTGCTGGTCCATGAAGGCAGACAATCTGCTCTCCAAGGCCGTCAACCTGAGTCCGAGCTCAGGCGACCCAGCAGCCCCCGACTCGGGCCCCGACGGCGTCGGGCCCGACGTCGGCTGACGCGGAGGCGAGTCCAGAAGGACAACAGGACTTACCCGGGCAGGCATCTCCGACTCCAGGCGAGGTCGCTTCGGGAGGTGTTCCTTCTCCAAGGACCCGGGGCGGCTGTCGGGGCTATGCGACCTGGCCCTCGCGGAGCCAGGAGCGTCCACCGACGCCGCCCTCGCGGGTTTTTCCTTCCGTCGATGGTCCCCGGAGGGAGAACCCCGGTCGGAGGAGCTCCGTCGACGGTCCGAACTGGAGCCTTTCGACAGTGAGGCCTCCGACGAGGTCCGGGTACGGCTGGGGTCAGCGAAGATTCTTTCGCGCTGATGCCGCCGACTTCTCAACGCCTTCGAGGACAGTTTGCTGCAGGGCCCACAGATCAGTTCCTCGTGATCTGGGCCCAGGCAGCGGAGGCAAAGGTCGTGTGAGTCGGTGAGTGACATATTTCGGTCACACCGACCACACCGCTTAAAGCCACTGGCAGCCATCGGGGGAAAAAGGGCCCCTGCGAGGTCAAAGGACCGGGCTGCCAGGGAAAAAACGAAAACGAAAGCTGACTAAGTCAGAAAAACCGAAAAACCGTTAGAGGACTCGAGACCGGCGTCGCGAGTCCGGGCGGGAAAACGACCGGCGTCGAACCGAAAGAAAAAAGGAAAAATACAGAGGAAAATCAACTTTTACGCGGGGACAAGACGGGGACGTCTGTAGGGCTCCGCGGAAAAAAGAAGACTGGCTAAGATGGCACCTTCGGGCGGGAAGACTACCACGCATGCGCGCTGCAATTCCCAAAGGCTTTCTTTGAAAGCTGGGGAAAATTGCTCCGCGAGGGCTCCGTCGGCGCCGACGTCACCCATAAGTGAGGACTGACTTCCTGCTTGGTCCTGGAGAAGGGATATACCCTAGAATACTGAGGGAACATTGGGGACATTTTAGCAGTTCCACTGACTGACCTTTTCAATGCATCGGAGTCGGGAGTGGTGCCAAAGGACTGGAGAGAGGCACATGTGATCCCTTTACACAAAAGCGGAAGTAAGGATGTGAACATAAGAACATAAGATATGTCATACTGGGTCAGACCAAGGTCCATCAAGCCCAGTATCCTGTTTTCAACAGTGGCCAATCTAGGTCAGTTTCCCCAAAAGACACGGATTTCACAATGCTTGTACTGGGTCAAGCATTGATATCCTGGGTCCCTTTCTTAATAATGGTTTATGGACCTTTCCTCCAGGAAATTGTCCAAACCTTTTTTAAACCCAGCTACACTAACAGCCTTTACTAGGTTGAAAACTACAAACCGGTTAGTTTAACTTCGGTGGTGAGTAAATTATTGGAAGCCCTGCTGAAAGAGAAAATAGTGAGTTTTCTGGAGTCCAGCGGATTACAGGATCCAAGGCAGCATGGATTCACCAGAGGCAGGTCTTGTCAGACAAATCTGATTGATTTCTTTGACTGGGTGACCAGGGAGTTGGACCGAGGGAGAGCCCTGGATGTGGTATATTTAGATTTCAGTAAAGCCTTTAACATCATTCCTCACAGGCGAATTATAAACAAACTGAGCACCCTAGGGATGGACCCTAAAGTTATTGCTTGGGTTAGAAACTGGTTGAGTGGGAGGCAACAAAGGGTACAGATAAATGGAGCTCACTCTGAGGAGAAGGTTACCAGTGGTGTGCCCCAGGGTCCGATTCTTTTTAACATCTTTTGTTAGTGATATAGCTGAAGGGCTGTGAGGTAAGGTTTGCCTCTTTACAGTTGATACCAAAATCTGCAATAGAATAGACACCTAGGAGGGATCTAGCTAAGCTTGAAGAATGGCCTAGAATTTGGCAGCTGAGATTTAATATTAAAAAATGCAAGGTCGTGCATTTGGGCTGCAGCAATCCAAGGGAGCAATATAGTATAGGGGGTGAAATACTTTTGTCCACTAAAGAAGAGCGGGACCTAGGCGTGATTGTGTCTGATGATCTTAAAGTAGCTAAACAGATAGAAAAGATAATGGCAAAAGCTAGAAGGATGCTTGAGTGTATAGGGAGAGGAATGGCCAGAAGTAGAAAGTGTGCCTCTGTATAAGTCTTTGGTGCGACCTCATTTGCAGTATTGTGTGCAATTCTGGAGACCACACCTTCAAAAGGATATAAACAGGCTGGAGTCAGTACAGAGGGTGGCTACTAAATGGTTAGTGGTCTTCATTATAAAGCGTATGAGGACAGACTTAAGGATCTTAACATGTACACCTTAGAGGAAAGACTGTATGGAGGTGATATGATTGAGACATTTAAAATCCTCCATGGCATAAATGCACAGGAGGAGAGCTTCTTTCGATTGAAAGCAAGCTCTGCTACGAGGGGACATGGGATGAGGGGAAAAGGGAATAGATTCTGGAGTGATATGCAGAAATATTTTTTTACGGAAAGAGTGGTGGATCGGTGGAATAGTCTCCCAGTGGAGCTGGTAGAGATGAGGACAGAATTTGAATTCAAAGAAGCATGGAACAAACCCAGAGGATCTCTAAAGGAAAAAAAGGGGACTGTTGTAATGGTTGATATGGAAGGACAGACTAGATAAGCCATGTAGTCTTTTTCTGACGTCATGTTTCTATGTTTCTATGACTCCTCTATGACCCCACTAGCAAAACTGCATTGCAGCAACCTCCCTAACAGCTACATATGCAGCAAACTGAAAGGGGACTCCACCCGCAGCTTCCCCCACAGGAGAAGGAAGCCACAGACATACACCTCGGGAAACCGGCACGAAGCACTGAGGAGGTCCAAAAGCAACAAAACACAGGAAAAGCCAGTGCAACAAGCAAAGGAACAAACTCACACTGAAATCTTACCACGGCTCCCGGCTCAAATGCTCTCGCTTCAGCACTGCTCCACCGAAGCTCCCCGTATCACTCAAGGGCTTCTCCTTAATTCAAATGCAATCTTTTTTTTGTTTATTAAAGCTACAGTCCCCTCACAGAAAGGGATGAAGCCAGTACTAATTTAACAGTCAATCAAACAGCCAGTTCAGTAAAGGATAACCCAAAGTTCCCTGACCAGAGACTTGGGTGTCCAGCTGAGGGGGGGAAGGGACCTGAACCACCAGGTATTTAACCCCTTGGGCCCACCAGACCCACTAAAGAAGCCTGGTGGCACAGCAATGCAGCTCCCCAGTATTGTCAGCCCTGCTTCAATCACCAAGCCATAAAAAACGGTGCCCAGTTTAGCATACGCTATTCCTAACATCTATCTTCCTATCAGGCCCTCAAACATCCTCTCAGTAGCGTCCAGGGATGCTGTCTCAGCTTCTGAGGACTGAGAATACTGGAGGCTGAGCTAAATGGGGAGCTCTTATGCAGTGACATCAAAGTTCAGACATGCTCAGTCCTCAGCTGCTGATGGAGAGGGGAAACCCGATTGTTTCCTGGACTGGACTGGAGGGACGATATGGAAGTTAAACGTAGACCGTATGTTGTCCAAAATAACTCAGAACGGCCTTGCTGATTCATGACCTGCAGATAGTTTCTGAACAACCTTCTCACAACTAATGGTTAAGGAAGTTGATATGCTTTTTAAGAAATACTCTAGAATATTTTCACCTGCTGATCCATGCCCTACTTTTTTATTTTGTTATGCGCCTTTGAATTTTAATATGTGGTTCTATGGAACTACTATAGATTTGCTGTTACTGGGTATTTTCCCCCAAGATTGGGTAACATCATTCTTACGCCAGTCCCCAAACATAAGAAGGCCAATCTTATGGATGCGGCAAATTTTCATCAAATTTCCAATATTCCTCTGATCACCAATAAAAACCCCTAACAGAGTAACCAAATATAAATAAGAAATGTGAGTTTTCATCCTGGACCTCTCCGCCGGTGTCTTCCGTTTGTTCAATTTTTGAGACTTTGCCGTCTCTGTTCTTCCATGGTGGGCTTTAAACAACATGCCAGCGATCTAAAATCTCAGCTATTAGCTCGAGGTTACCATAAGCGGATTGTAGATAAGGCTTACTGTAGGGCCTGCTATGTTCATCGAGAATGGTTAATAGTTGATGGAATTTTGTCTAAGCCTATTACTGTGGATGGGTCTGTGGTTGGTGTCATCCCATACATGCGCCATACTGCTATGATTGCAAAACTTTTGAGACGACATTGGTCGATTTTGAGTTTACATTCTTGCTTCACTAAACCCCTGATGACTGCCTTTTCTTGGGGTTCTAACTTAAAGGACATTTTGGTAAAATCTGCTTCCCCTATTGACAGACCTATCTCTCCTCCTTTGGTAATGTCAGGACACTCACCTTGTGGTGTTTGCCAATACTGTTCTTCAACTCTTTCTGGAGTCACTTGGATTGACCCGATTTCAGGGCGTTCTTTTGAGCATCGATGGACCACTTCTTGTATGTCCACTTTGTGGTTTACACTTTGCAGTGTCCATGTGCATCTTTGTATGTGGGCCATACAATTCGTCCTATTAAAGTCAGGTTCAGCGAACATGCTTCCCGTTTACGTTCATGGGTCTCATCTCCACCTATTGTGGACCACTGCATTCTCCATCAACATTAATTTAGTGATTTATGTTGGCGTGTTATTGATCACGTCCCACATGACCCTCGGGGAGGGGGGCGATCATATCTCCCGTTTACAATTTTTGGAACAGCGATGGATTTATAGATTGGACACCGTGCATCCTCACGGTTTAAATCAGGAGATTGATTGGCTCAGCCTGTTATAATATTATCCAGTGACTGGAGGAATTCCCCGATGATGATGGGGTTTTCCCTCTTTTCATTGGTGGTTCTGCTTTGAATGACTGAACGATTCAGCCAATCAGATAAACTGCTGTCCTTTAGAAAATCCAGCGTGAAAACCGGCCACATTCTCTGGCAGTTTTTGGCATTGTGAAAGGCAGGAGCACAGCACTTGAAACAGGGACATTTCTACCCGAAACGTGTGCGTCGTGCATTTCCTGGTCTGCATTTTTGACACATATTCAGACTGCTTCTTTTGGAGTTAAGTATATTTATACACTTTAAACGTTTTATGAACCAATCTTGATTAAAATGGACATCACCTTTTGGCGTGGGTGAGCTTGGTTTCTCCCCTCCCTCGGTGTAGTCCGACAAAAAGTTATACGTTTTTGAGGTACAACTTGGGCTAATATTCCTCTGATAACAAAGGTAATGGAAGCTCTTGTTGCTTGGCAGTAATCACAGTATTTAGACATTTTTGATTGTCTAAATGATTTTCAATTTGGTTTTCGAAAAGCTCAAAATACTGAACTGCTTTTGGGATTATTAGTTTCAGATATTAACTCTATTCTCGCCAAGGGGTATATTACAGTTCTATTACAATTTGATTTATCTGCGGCATTTGACTTGTAGACCATGATGTTCTTTTGGCTATCTTAGATCACCTAGGTATTTCTGGATCAGTTTATAACTGGTTTACTGGGTTCCTAAGAAATAGGAGATATTGTATTGGTACAGATTATTCGAAGATATGGCAGATGATTTGCGGGTTAAGCGTGGGTCCCCACTGTCCCCAATTCATTTTAATGTTTTAATGATTTCTTTAGGCTATTTTTTTAACCAGGCAGACTTTAAAGTTTACTCTTAAGAGGACAACATTTCCATATTACTAACTTTTCCCCTACAAGCTGTTGATTAATTATGCAACTCTGGATAATGTTTTATAATAATTGGGAAGCTGGGCCCGAACTGTTCATTTACAATTGAATGTGGCTTAATAATGGCAAACCGTGCCCTACTTCTTTACTTGAAACACTGCAACAGCTGAACCTTTATATGGAGTCGGTGCTTCGGATATTGGGGGTTTTGACTGATGAAAATTTATCTTTTGGAACCCATGTTAGTGCAGTGGTTTCCAAATCGTTCTTTCGTATGCGTCAATTATGTCAACTCAAATCCCATTTTTCTTTTCAGCATTTTCAGCTTCTAGTGCAAAGCTCTGTTTTGGTATATCTAGATTATGGTAATATATTATTTATAAACTGTTCAAAACAACAGCTTCAGCGGTTACAATTATGTCAAAATGCCGCTGCTCGACTTATTTTTGGAGTCTCTAGGTATGTAGTGGTAATGCTTTTACTTAGTGAGCTGCACTGACTCAAACTCTCCAAATCAGTGGTTCTCAACCTTTTTTGTACCGTGACCCCTTTTACCATTGGTCAACTTGTGGTGACCCCCAATGATAAAATCAAATGCGTCTCTCTTCCTTTACCGTTAACGCATTGTCGCTGTAATCATTTGTTGAATTATTAATATATTATAGGCCTTTGCAATATGTTTTTATTTATAAAATTTACTTATTTAACCAACAATAATTAATCACAATAACAAGTAACAATATTTAATTTTAAAATTATGATGATTTTGTAGTCAAATCACTAATATGATATAAAATTATTTTTTCTACCTTTGTTGTCTGACCAATTTATTCTCTGATCATGCTGGTCCCGATCTGAGGTTTCTGCTTTCCTGCCCTCTCTTAGCTCTCTTTCTGTGGTCTATGGTCCATCTGCCATTTCTTATTTCTTCTTTCGTTTTCTTCACTTCTTTCCATCAGCCTATTTCCAGTCCCAGTAACCCTCCCCAGTATCAGCCCCTTTCCAGTCCTCACTCTCAGTACCTTCCAATGTCAACTTGCATTCCCATGACTGCCACTGGTGTCCATTCCCTTCCAGTCCCCCTCCTTCCCCACTGACCAGTCCCTTCTAGTACAAATACCATGGCAGCCCCTCTCAGATCCACTCCCTTCTAGTTCCATTCTCCCATCCCCTCGTATCAGCCCATTTGTAGCCTTAACCCCCAGTTTACTTCCAGGGCCAGCAGCTCTATCCTCCCCTCCCCACAATCAGCTCATTCCCAGTCGAAGCCCCCCAATCAGCTCGTTTCCAGTGCTAGTCCCCCCCCTCAACCCCATTACCAGTGCTAGCCTCCCCTAATCAGCCCAATACCAGTCCTACCCCCCCCCATCAGCTCATTACTAGTCCTAGCCTCCCCTAATCAGCTCATTTCCAGTGCTAGTCCCTCCTCAACCCCATTATCAGTGCTAGCCTCCCCTAATCAGCTCATTTCCAGTGCTAGTCCCTCCTCAACCCCATTACCAGTGCTAGGCTCCCCTAATCAGCCCATTACCAGTCCTACCCCCCATCAGTCCATTACCAGTCCTAGCCTCCCCGATCAGCTCATTTCCAATGCTAGCCCCCCATCAGTCCATTACCAGTCCTACCCCCCTATCAGCACATTACCAGTACCAACCCCCCCCTTGATCAGTCCATTCCCAGTCCTAGCCTTCCATAATCAACCCTTTACCAGTCCTAGCCCACCCCATCTGCCCATTATAATCCTAACCCGCACTGTCTCTCCCTTCTGTCCAGCATTTATCCCCCGTCTGTCCAGTATGTCCCCGTCTCTTCCCTTTGTCCATGTCAGCCCCCCTCCCTCCATCCATGTCAGGCCCCCTCTCTCCATGTCAGCCCCCCCTGTCCATGTCAGCCCCCCTCCCTAAATCCATCCATCCATCCATATCAGCCCCTCCTCCATCCATGTCAGCCCCCCTCCCTCCATCCATCCATATCAGCCCCCCTCCCTCCCTCCATGTCAGCCCCCCTCTCCCATGTCAGCCCCGTTGCAGGTTCCCTGCTCCCCTCTCCCCATGTCTGCCTCCTTCTTCTGTAGCCACGGTTCCCTGTCTCTTAGGGAACCGCGGCTATGCCTGTAAAACTGTTGCGGAGCCTTTCTGTCTCTAAACTTCCTTTGGAGGCGGGACAATGCTGCACGGAGCCATCGAGAGGCAGGAAGGCTCCGCAACGGTTTTACAGGCATAGCTGCGGTTCCCTAAGAGGCAGGGAGCCGCGGCTGCAATAGAAAGGAAGCGAGAAGCGAACTTGGCAGCGGCAGCAACTTGTGCGCTTTTTTTTTTTTTTTTAACAGCGGAGGCGATCCCTGCTAAATCCTGTGGCGACCCCCGTGGGGGTCGCGACCCACAGGTTGAGAACCGCTGCTCCAAAAGGATGTGTTTTCAATTCTATACGGTTCTGTATAAATTTTTTATGATTCTGTTCCCATGCGTTTTGGGGTTTTTTTACTTTCATTTCTAGCTGTTAAGTCTAAACGGTTACAGTCATCCTGCATCATTTTATTCCCATTTAGCAGAGGTGTTAGCTCAAGAACAAGATGGAGCATCAGGACGGTGTACAATACAAATAGATAGAGGCTATTGAAAAATAAAGTCAGAAAGGAACGCCATCAGTAGACAGGACCGGGATACACAAGACAGAAAGAGATTGAGAACAGAGACAGGTCCAGAGAGAGAACATGGTGACAAGGGACAGGGAGGGGGAGGGGACAGAGGAGCAAAAGAAAATATGAGGGGAAAATATTATGAAAGGTGGGGGGCACGACTGGGGGAGGTGGCACCATCGGTGGAAGAGGGGAGATCGAAGGCCTGGCAGAAAAGATGAGTTTTAAGGAGAACTTTGAAGCGGGGGAGGGATAGTTCACTGCGAAGCGATTGAGGGAGCGAATTCCATAAAGCGGGACCTAGAAAGAAAAATGCAGAGTGACGGGTGAGTCCAAGGTGGGCCTGAGATGGGGAGGGAAGGAAGAGGTGATTGTCGTGAGCAGAGTGAAGAAGACGTGGGGAAGGTTGAAGATGGATAATATCAGCCAAATACTGAGGGGTTCTGACACGGAGAGCCCTATGTGCAATGATGAGCAATTTATAAACGAATCTGACCTTAACCGGAAGCCAGTGGAGGGTGAAAAGGCAGGGAGTGACACGAGCGGGGGAACAAGTGATGAGACGAGCGGCTGCATTTTGGACTAATTGGAGATGGCGAAGCTGATAGGAGGGAAGGCCTGCAAAGATGGCATTGCAGTAATCTAAATGTGTGATCACGAGTGACAGAACAAGGGTGATTACAGAAGAGGAAGGAAGAAAGGTCCGAACAGCCCTTATCTGACGAAGGTGAAAAAAGGAAGTTCGTACCACAGAGGAGATATGTTGATGGAAAGAGAGAGAAGAATCCAAGGTGACGCCCAGGTATCGGAGAGTCGATACCAGGGGGATGGGGTGGGGAGACATAACAGGTGACAGATCGGGAGGAGGGACCCCGAAAGAAAACCAAATCGCAGAGGATTTTAGCAGGATTGGCATGGAGAAAGTTTTGATCGAAACAGGAAGCAACTGAGGTAAGACAGGAATTGAGTGGGGCAAGATCAGGGGAGGAAGAGGAGGTGTGATGAACCATAAGAATGTCATCAGCGTAGATGTAGGCAGAAATCCCAGCTTGTTGAATAAGCAAGGCAAGGGGGGCAAGAAAGACATTGAAGAGCAGGGGGGCAAGGATGGAGCCCTGAGGAACACCACAGATTGAGGGGAACGAGGGAGAAGCAGAGGAACCAGAGTGGACAGCGAAAGAACGGGAAGAAAGAAAGGAACGGAACCACTCCAAGACTGTGCCGTGAATGCCGAAGTCAGATAGACGTGTGAGAAGAGTGCGGTGATCAACAACATCAAAGGTGGAGGAGAGATCCAAAGAAACCACAAGAGAAAGGTCATCACGGTCGTGAGCGCGGTGAAGTTCTGAGAGCAGTGCTACAAGGATAGTCTCTGTGCTATGGCCGGCACGAACGTCCGATTGGCGTGGGTAGAGTGCAAAGGTGGAGTCAAGATGGGTGGCGAGTTGGGAGAAAACAAGCTTCTCGAGGATTTTTGAAAGAAATGGGAGGCTGGCAACTGGCCACCAGTTGGCGGGAATGGCAGGGTTGAGGGTGGGCTTTTCAAAAGAGGGCGTACTATGGCATGTTTCCAGCTGGAAGGAAAGTGACCGGAGGTGAGACTGGAGTTAATGATGGCAAGGATATAGGGGATAAGTGCGAGTGCCGGATCGAGCAACCAAGAGGAGGGAAGGGGATCGAGAGGGCAGGTGGACTGATGGGCGGATGAAATGGCTTTGATAAGTTCAGGGGAAGTAATAGGCCAGAAAGAGCGCCAGATAACGAATTGCAGAGTTTGATTACGTACCGAGTTAAAAAATATTTTCTCTGATTAGTCTTAAATGTGCCACACTGTAGCTTCATTGTGTGTCCCCTAGTCTTTTTACTTTTTGAAGGAGCAAACCACCAATCTACATTTACCCGTTCCACTCCAATCATTATTTTATAGACCTCTATCATATCTCCCCCTCAGCCGTCTCTTTTCCAAGTTGAAGAGTCCTAACCTTTTAAGTCTTTCCTCATAGGGGTATCCTTCCATCCCCTTTACCATTTTGGTGGCTCTTCTCTATACCTTTTCTAATTCTGCTATATCCTTTTTAAGATATGGCAACCAAAATTGCACACAATATTCAAGGTGCAGTCGCACCATGGAGCAATACAAAGGCATTATAATATCCTTGCTTTTATTTTCTATTTCTTTCCTTATGATTCCTAGCATTTTATTTGCTTTCTTGGCCGCGACCACACACTAGGCAGAGAGTTTCAATGTACTATCCAGAGTGACACCCAGATCCTTTTCCTGAGTGGTGATTCCTAATGTGGAACCTTGCATTTTGTAATTCTAAAATGACCCTCTTAATTTCTATTCACAATGTAAAAGCTACTATAGTTTCCAAACAAGATCAGAAAATGGACGAAGCAATCCATATGTGTGGAAGGTTATATGGTCTTATTAGAAACAGTTTATCTAGCTTTTGCATCAGGTGACCAACAAATAATGACTGAACAGCTAACCTAGCAGTTTGGACTTAGACATGTCTATATTGATGACGAGTAAAAATTTCCAATTACGGTGTACCCGGTACAAAGAAATCATGGGGGAGGTGAACATTGGCATAATTGCTGCCAATACTAGTATCCTCTTTAAAGCCCAATCTACATTCATCTTCTGTTCATTCATGTTAGTAAAAATGCTGTTTCTGTTAAGTAAAATTTCAAAATAGCTTTTCAATAAGCTGGTAATCAAAATTCTACTGTACCTTTTGGGAGCCTGACAGGTACTTTGACCTGGATTGGCCACTGTTGGAAACAGGATACTGGACTTGATGGACCCTTGGCCTCACCCAGTATGGCATAACTTATGTTCTTAAATCGTACTGCTAATTTTGTATGATTCAGTCATGTACTAGGATAAACAATCAAGCTTGACTAGAGATATCTCTACACTAAGAAAAATTAAAGAACTTTTAGCTATCTCAATTCACTATCATTCTATACAAAAAAATCTGCAAAATCCATAGCTTTTATTTGAGGAGTACTGGATGGTACTGAGTACAAGCACTTTTTTTCATTGCCTGCTAAAATTGAGCTATATCCTCATGTATTAATGAAAGAGCCCTGCATGTGAATACCAGCACCATTTTTGCTAGGAAAAATGTACAATGGAAACCTATCCACTCAGTAGCAAATAGCATACAGTAGCTTAAAACTCTTGAAACAATCCATTAGAATATAACTTACCAATTTTCTGATTGAAAATCTTATCAAAGGTCAGCTCGCCTCTTTCTTCAAGGTACTTCTGCATCACACTTCGGATACTGAAAATTAAAAATAAAATGTAGGTTAATGATCTTATCGTCATCCTTCTTAAAAAGGCACCATACTGAATTAATGATTTTAGTTTATTTACTAATTTTCTTAACCACCTTTCATAATTTAAGAGCAGAGAGGTTTGCTTTGAAAAGTCATATTAAGAGAAAGGAAGGAATTGTAAACTATTGCGCCAAAATGGATTCATTAACAGAGCTCTCTATTTATAAATTAATAATTTTCCAAATAGATATCATTCTCAAAAGTAACATTAACCACTTGACGGCCTTTTGGTTACAGCCAAGGATGGAATCTGAGCTATGAGCTGACGATGGTCCTTTTTTGGTTTTTGGCTGAGTGAGGATCTTGAAAATATAGCAAAGGTTATTTGCCCTACCATCTAATCCCACTGAGGACATGATGATATAAAAATGATTGCAAAGCAAACTGATTAAATTTTCTGCTAAAATAAAAACTAATCCAAACACTCTCTTTTGTATGCATATTAGTATGTGGGATGAGACTGAGCACTTTGTACAAAGTAAAACAGAAATACTTAAGTGTCCCTAACACCTTTCCATACATCCTATGCAAATAAAAATCTGTGTATGGATTCCTAACATTGAAAATAGACATGTGAAGGAACATTTTAGAAGGGCTGTTTACGCAGTGAAAAATACTTGGAAGTGAAAACGTCTGCAAATCTATGTCAATTTTAGAAGAGAGGGTGTGCACGTGGGAGGCTGATGCAAAATCAGCATATCTCTGTCCCTCAAAATGGACATGCTTTGTAATTCATAGAAGGAAATATACGCGTGAATGGGGAAAGACATTCACATGCAGTGAGAGATGCCATTTCACAAACGTGCATGTGGGGAAAATCAACGGGGAAACTCGGCAACCTACAAATCGGCATCTTTGAACACAATGAACATGTGTAAATATCAACATTTACATGTGCAGCTAAGCCACTTTCGAAACCTATATGTACAGCTACTCTTGATTAATTACGGAGGATTCTTAACTCATTTCAGCTTGGGGAAATAAATATTGGGGAATTAAGGGGGATATCCCCTTTAATCCCTTCTATAAAGGGATGGCCAAAATGAGCACAGGTGCAAATCCAGCCGTGGACAATTTTGGTCTTAAACGTGCATTCTTTGTATGAAACGGGGAATAAATCTGTAGGCTCGACCTCGTCATTGTCCTTGTTGGAGACTCCCGATTCTGTCTGTATGGACACAATTTGGGGTAAACCGCTGACAAACACTGGTGCAGTGTGGAGGTTTCCCACCATTTTCTGCACGTTAGCAGTATTTTCTCTTATTGTGCATCTGATGGTCTTGCATTCCGCCCAAGCAGGTCCAACGCGCATTCCTACCCTAGCGCCTATAACACGCACCATAGTAAAAGTATAGTTAATGCACACCACAGTAAAAATGTAGTTAATGCTCACCTCTGGGCCACGGCAGCTTTAGCGCATGCCTTAACTCTATATGTCTTCTTCCAGGAATCGTTGTTTGGCCTGTGGCAAGCAAGGTGCCTCATCTCCGACTTCTGGACTCTACTCTTCTAGCGTGGCAGCTCTGAGTTGTCCCTGGAGGGATTTCTCCCCCTCTATACTCCGGGGGATGAGGTTAGTCTGGCCTTGCCTACCTAAGGGCAAGAGATGGTGAATGGCGCTGTGGGTAAGGATAACTAGTCAGCTGGAGGGTCTGGTGATCATGCTGTGCACCTTATATTTATTTTGACATGTAATATACCGCACCTTAATGACCATCAGGGAGGTTTACAAAACAAAATCAAGAGAGTGGCAAGTGCCGGAAAGAAACTACAACAATCGACAGGAAAGGATAGTTCATTCATACAAAGAGGGAAGGAAGGAAGGAAGAGAGCAAGGAGAGGGGTAAATAGTAGAGGGAGTCGGGATTAGGTGAGGAGAGGTCAAAAGCAGCTTGGGAAAGATGGGTTTAGTGAAGGGACTTGAATTTATGAAAAGACGGTTCTAAGAGTGTATCTGTGGGTATTGAGTTCCATAATGAGGGCCCAGGAATAAAAAAGGCAGAGTGGCATGTAGTTTTGAGGTATGCACGAGAGGTGAGAGAAAGGTGAAGGTGATTCAAGTGAACAGAGCATAAACTGCGGGTTGAAGTGTGGAAATGGAGAGAGTCCGAAAGGTATTGCGGAGTGTGTGTGTAAAAGGATTTGTGAACCAAAGAAAGTATTATATAGTAAATGCAATATTGGATAGAGAGCCAGTGAAGGTGAATGAGCAGGGGAGTGACGTGATCAAACCATGTGGCAAGTGATACGATCCTTGCTGCAGTATTTTGGAGCATTTGGAGGTGAAAGAACTGGAATTGGGGGAGACTGTCGAAGACAACATTGCAATAGTCGATGCGTGAAATGATAAGTGACAGAAGGAGGGTGGTTAGTGGATGGGTGGTCAGGAAAGGGCAGATGGCGTGAATCCACCTGAGGAAAAAGAAGGAGCGGCGGATAAGCAGGGAGAGATGGTCCTGAAAAATCAAGGCAGAATTGAGTGTGACACAGAGGTAACACAGTGAGGAAACCAGGGGGATAGAGGAACTAGACAGGGAGGGGGTGAGAGGAAGGCAGGAAACCACCACAGGTGAATCAGATAGCTAAGGTCTTGGACGAGTTAAGATGGAGAAAATTGGAGGAAAGCCAATGGGACACCTGGGAAAGGCAAGCATTCAGCAGGGCAATATCAGGGGTGACAGAGCTAGTATGGTGAAGAAGAATGATATCTTCAGCGTAGTAGTACGCTGACAGACCAGATTGCTGAATGACAGAGTAAGAGGGGCCAGGAAGATATTAAAGAGGAGTGGGACCAAGACTGAACCCTGGGGAACATCACAGGGAACGGGAGTGGAAGCAGAGGAGGAAGCATCAGCGATAACAGAGAAGGACCGAGAGGCATGAAAAGAATGAAACCAACGGAAGACCAGATCATGGATACCGGCTTCTCAAAGGCATGAGAGGAGAGTGGAATGGTTGATCAAGTCAAAGGCACTGCTCCCCATTCTCTAGGGGGATCGACAGTGACTGGGTCCCCTGGTGTAGGGGAGTCATTTCCACAAGGAGAGCTTCCGGGGTCTGGACTGTCCTCCCTGGAATTCTTTTCCTTTTACAACAGGCCTGATCATTCTGGTGTGGAAATTCAGATCCTGCAGCCTCTAGGTTCCCCCAAGCACAGTCTCATGAGGGGCAGGCTGACAGGGGAAGCCCTGTTCAATTGCCTATGGCTAAGCATCCCTGGCTAAGGGCTTCCCCTGGAGATGGGGATCAGCTGGGATCTGTCCTAGATCTGGACTGTGACTTGGATTCAGATATCTGATGTGGATGACGAAGTACTCTCGCCTTCAGAGGATTGTGAGGAGGCCAATGCTATCTGCCTGTTCCGGAATGAGGAACTGTGGGCATTGTTTCCCAGGGTCTCATCCACCTTGAGCTTGGCAGTTGCTCCAGGCACGGAGCAGGATCTGAGGATGCATCTATTCCTGCAAGGTGTGTGGAAATCCACTATTGTCTCCCCATTCCTGTTCAGTGGGATTCCCTCAATTCCCCACTTTAGGGGCTAAGGATGTATAAGAGGATGCACGCTCTCCCAAAGGAGGAGTGTGTTGTGTGGTTTGATGTTTCCAATGTTGATATGCAAGTCATAGCAGTTACCAGATGGACCACCATTCCTGTGGAAAGGTGGATTCGTGTTGAAAATCCAGTTTGCTGCAGCGGCCGTTATTCTTCAGTTGGCAGTATGTGCAGGCCCAATGTCTCAAGCCCTGCTCAAGTGGATTCAGTCTCTTCTGCTGACCGATTCTACCCTTCTTCTGGAGTAGGCTACAGCCTTCCTTTCTGATGTCATGTTCGGCCAGGGATTGTGCCCTGTCAATGATGACATGGGGTTGGCTTGGCTTGGACATTGGACAGCGGACTCATCTTTCAAAGCCCCATTGCCCATCTGGCCTTAGAGGGATGCTTCTGTAGGGTCCAATTTGGAGAAGCTGGTGAAGGACCTGGGTGAGATGAAATCTTACTGCCTTCCAAAGGGCGGGTCCAAGGAGTCTGAAGCGGGCAAGAGCCCCTTTCTGTCAGCCTCCACCCGCTCCTCGCGGACGCGCTGATCGGACTCCAGGGGGTTTCAGGACTTCTGTCACTACCGGCCTGGAAAGCCTTTCTTCCCCTCTGCTTTGGTCTTTGGGCTCATTCTCAGCCCTTTCATGGAGCACTTGGGCTCAGGGATTCAGTCCCATCCAGAGTAGGGCCCTTCCGGGCTGCGCATTGAAGATTTGGGGCCCATTCCCTGGTTCCTCTGGTAGGGGGGGCAGGCTTCACCTCTTTTTCAGGAATGGGTCTGGGTCACCAAGTAAAGCTGGGTGCTAGTCCCCTTTCTGTATGGCTATGGTCTGGAATGCAAAGAGCCAATCCTGCCCGCTTGAGTCTTCTCCCCTTGTGGGTCTGTGAACAACAGGGCCGCTGTGCAGATTACCTTGGACAAGTTGCCTCTCCTGAAGACAGTAGTGCCTGCCCCTGGATGATAGGGGCAGGGGCAGGTATCCCATCTGTTTCATGGTGGCCGACATGGAAAGCACATTCCGGCTCATTCTGGACCTTAAGTGTGTCAACAAGCGCTTGCGCATCATGTGTTTCTGGATGGAAATTTTGCAATCCAGGATTCAAGTGGTGTGTAGAGAGGGTTCCCAGAATCTTTGGTTTTGGCCGAGGTGTATTTTCACATCCCAGTCCGGGGGATCAGCAAGTATCTGTGTTTTGTCATGTTTGGCTCTCACCTTCAGTTCGCCACCCTTCCATTCGGACTCTCCACTGCCCGAAGGATGTTCTCCAAGGACTTGGTGGTGATGTCTGCAGTGCTACAGCACCAAGGGACTTGTGTGCACCCATATCTGGACTACTGGCTCATCCGAGCCCATTCTCCTTCAGAGGCGTTTCGAGTAGCTCCCCAAGTAGTGTCCTTTCTGATGAGACCCAGCTGGGTGATCATTTGAGGAAGAGCTAGTTGTTGCATTCCCGGTTCCTGGAGTTCCTGGAAGCACATTTTGTGATACTCAAGTATGCAGAATCTTTCTGCTAGTGAAGAAAGTCAAGGCTGTTGGATTACCTAGTGCTATTCTGTTCACAGTAGGCTCCCAGAGTCTGGGTTGATCTTTATCAGCAGTTCGAGCTCAGGCTCCCGCTCCCAATGATGGTGAAGGCCAGCCTGTGTGGTGGAAAAAGCCGTGTCTTCTGAGGAAGAGCATGCCCCTGGACAATTGCTCATGGAACCTTCTGGTGACGAATGCTAATCTCTTGGGCTGGGGAGCCCATTGCTAAGGCCGAACAGCCCGTGACCATTGGAACCATGGGGAGGCAGTGTGGTCCATCAACTGCCCTGAAGCGAGGGCCATTAGGTTGGCTCTTCTGCATTTCCAGCCCCCTACCAAGGGCACAGCAGTTCAAATGTTCTTGGCTAATGCCACGGTGGTGACTTATGTCAATCGACAAGGCGGCACAAGGAGCGCCGAGGTAGCCCTAGTGATGGCTCTCCTGTTTGCCTGGGCGACAAACAGCCTCCTAGTTTGTCAGCTCTGCATATTGCCAGGGTGGATACTGTGGAAACGGATTTTCTCATCTAGCATTCTCTGGTTCCAGGTGTGATGAGGAAGTTCCATTCTCTACCTTAAAAACACAGGATTCACTGCATTCTAGTCCTGAAACTGACAGGCAGGCAGGCCATGTGAGCAGCTGTTGTCAGGGACGACAAAAACAAACTCAGCCACAAGGTTTGAAAACACGCTCAGCTGAGAAACATTCCCCAGTTCCTAATAGCTTGCACCTGGAAAGGGGAAGAGCTTATAGCCACTATAAGAGCTATGCAGGAAATACAGAGTTAGAACGAGGAGAACTGACTGAGCGAGGAGAACAGGCTGTCTTACCTGAACCAGCTGACCTAGAGGAAGAAGGAGGAGTTTCAGACTCTGACCCAGGACGTGAGTCAGAGGCAGAACCAGGAAGAGTTCACCACAGAAACTACCCAGAGTCCTACAGGAGGAAACAGCTAGTGAGGGCAGAGAACAGGTGTGAATGTTCTGCTGATTGCAAACCCTTTGGAGCTCAGAGGCAACGTTCCAACCGGAGTGATTGGAAGCCTAAAGACAAACTGTATGTATCAGAGAGCTGTAGCCTGAAGAATGATTCTGGTGGGAAGCTAAAGTTTGTGGATAAAAGAAATACCTACAGGGTTAATGCTGAGAAGCCTCGTGTAGGAAATCCTAGGTGGGGGCAGGGCTTTAACACCCAGCCGAGGGATTTAAGCACAGAGCTGAAGAGAGAGCAGTTAACACCTCCAGAGAGAGAAAGGTATTTCCCTGAAGATGTGTGCATGTCTGAGGATGATATCCTAGAAGTTCCTAAGCCTCAAAGAAAACCCCGCAGGCTGAAACCTGGTGTTAGGAGGGGAGAAGAGTATTATCTATCAAAGCCTGAAGATAGAGCCAGTAAGCTATCCAGGGGTAGAACCTCCTACAAGAAGTGGGACTATAAAAACCCTGAATGGTGGCTTCCCTCTCTCCCAGACACAGAGGAATACGGTAGCTGTTATTCCAGCCATAGAGGGAATGGTGCAGAGAGACACTGTAACGGCACGTTACAGGGGAACTTGCAAAGGTATTTTGATAAAGAGAACTCAGATAATTCTGAATGCATGCAGGAGCCTATGGTCATTGATACACTCAGTGAATGTTCATTTAATGGTGACCCAATGGACTGCACATTGATTTTATCTGATAAAGTGACGTCTCTGTGTTAGTCAAGGCTGTGTATAGTGTATGAGGAAAACACTATAACTGAAGAGTGCTGGTTTGCACATAGTGAAACTATGTGCTGAGTTTAAATGTTTAATTTTGACCATTTACTTTAAGAAGCAAGAAGAAGCTGTTCTACTTTCCTTTATGTTTTGCCAGAAAGTATGGCTTATTTATTTTGAGTATTGTGTTATGTTATCTGAATAATCCGACCCCGGGAGGGGAAATAAATCCTTTTACCTTCAACCACTCGTGTGCACAACTACTTAATTGCCATCAGACACAGACCTGCTACCCCTAGGCGGCAGCCTGCCCACCTGGTGGTGACACAGGGGAGTAGGAGTTGAGTCAGGTGTTTTCAGCTGTTTCTGCGCTGCTGGGGGTCACCTCGGAAGGGATCTGATGGCGACCCGCTCCAATGCCACAGTGCGCTGCTTCTTCAGTCGCTGCACAGAGACCCTGGTGGTCCCTGGTGAGGTGTGCGATTTGGCGTATGGAGCGCCATCTGAGGAGGATTATTCTGGCGGTGCCAGGTTGGCCAAGGAGAGCATGATGCGCAGATCTGATGTGGCTCCTGCTAGCACCATCTCTTTGCTTGCCTCCATCTCTTTGCTTGGACAAGTGCAAGGTTATGCACCTAGGGAAGAACAACCCAAACTATGGTTACACGATGCAAGGTTCCACATTAGGAACCACCACCCAGGAAAAAGATTTAGGCGTCATTGTGGATACCATGTTAAAACCCTTGGCCCAGTGTGCAGCGGTGGCCAAGAGAGCAAATAGAATGCTAGGTATGATAAGGAAAGGAATGGAAAATAAAACAAAAGATATTATAATGCCTCTATATCGTTCCATGGTGAGACCGCACCTTGAATATTGTGTGCAATTCTGGTCGCCGTATCTTAAAAAGGATATAGCGATTTTAGAAAAGGTTCAGAGAAGAGCCACCAAAATGGTAAAGGGGATGGAAGGATACTCCTATGAAGAAAGGCTAAGAAGGTTAGGGCTCTTTAACCTGGAAAGAGACGGCTGAGGGGAGATATGATAGAAGTCTATAAATTAATGAACGGAGTGGAACGGGTAAACGTAGATCGATTGTTTATCTTATCAGAATATAGAAAGACTAGGGGACATGCAATGAAGCTACAGGGTAAACTATTTAAGACTAATAAAAGAAAATATTTTTTCACTCAACGTGTAATCAAACTCTGGAATTTGTTACCGGAGGATGTAGTAAAGGCTGTTAGTGTAGCTGGGTTTAAAAAAGGTTTGGACAAGTTCCTGGAGGAAAGGTCCATAAACCATTATTAAGAAGGGACCCAGGATATCAATGCTTGAACCATTACAAGCATTGTGGAACCTGTGTCCCTTGGGGAAACTGCTAGGTACATATGACCTAGATTGGCCACTGTTGGAAACAGAATACTGGGCTTGATGGACCTTGGTCTGACCCAGTATGGCATATCTTATGTTCTTATGTTCTTATCTCAGGGTTTATTGTGTCGGGGGCCACTTGTCCTGGAGGATCCAGCTCCCTTCTCACTTACAGCTTGGCTCCTGTAAAGAGATGGTTAGTGCCTACAGGCTACTCTCCAACAGTGGTAGAGCCCGGAGGAGGTCTACCAACCTAGCATATGTGCAGGTCTGGTGCTTTGAGTGCTAGTGCGACACACGGCAGCTGGCTCCTAAGGTGGCCAAGATGATGTCTCTGTGGTTTTTCTGCAGGACAGTCTGGAAAAAGCCCATTTTTCTTTTAGCTCCCTGAAGGTTCAGGTGGCAGCTTTGACCTGTTTCAGAGGGCCATTGGCTGGTAAGTCTACACCCGGATGTTTTGTACCTTCTTCATGGGAGTTCAGTGTCTGCGTCCTCCCCTATAGTCTGTGGTCCCTTCCTAGGATCTCTGTCTAGTGCTTGGGACCCTGATGTAGCAGCCCTTTGAGCCACTGAAGTACGCTACTCTGCAGGACTTGACACTCAAGACTGTTTTCTTGATTGTTATTGTTCCACAAGGCAGTTTTTCCAAGCAGCAGGGTCTGTCTTACCGAGATCCTTACCTATGTTTTCTGAAGAGGCTGTTTCCATTCGGCCTTCTTCCCTGAAATAGTTTCTCCCTCTCATGTGAACCAGGCATTTTGACTGCCCTCCTTTTCTAAGATACAAAAATACCTCAGTGCAACAAATGACACAAGTATAACTAATGATAAAATAGTCAGCAGTTAAAACATCCCGCTGTTACCAAATACTAAACATACAGCAGCGGGATGTTTTTACTGATGACTGTTTGATCATTACTCCTTTTCTAAGGAGCAGTGTTGGGGGAATGGTAAGGATCTTTGCCTTGTGGATGTCTGGAAGGTGCTTCTCTGGTTATTGGAGGTTACAAATTCCTTTCATAAATCAGACCATCATTCTGTGCTGTTTGCTGGCCCACACAAAGTAACACAGTGGCTCAGTCTGCATTGAGACTCTAGGTTAAGGAGGCCATTGCCTCATTGGATTTGTTGCAAAACTGGCTGTTTCCAGAGGGTTTGCGTACCCATTCTACCTGAGCACAAGCGTCCTCATAGGCGGAGCGGATCTCGGTAGACCCTGCAGACATTTACTGGGCAGCAATGTGGGCATCATTTCTACTTTTGTCAAGCACTTCCACTTGGATGTCCACACTCGTGTGAACACAGTCTTTGCGAGCTGCTGTGCCTTCTTCCTGCCCAATGGAGGCATAGCTTTGGTACATCCCACTTGTCTGGACTGGCCTAGCAGGACATATGGAAGGTGACATTTTACTTACCAGATAATATCCTTTCCTAAAGTCCTGCTAGACCAGTCAAGGGCCCGCCCCTGGAACTGTTTTTGCTCTGTTCTTCTGAGGTGGTATCCTTGGGTCCGCTATGATTTCTATATTTGGCTCTGCAAGTTCATTTTCCAAGAACAGCCTTCTCTGTATGCTTTCCTGTACATAGTTCTCTGTTTGATTGCTCATTATTGCCCATGTTGAGGTTGTATGAGGCCTGCCATGCTCTTCCATTTGCTTTGGGACAGATACTAAAGAGACTTCTGGTGGTTTATAGAAGCGTGGGAGTGATGCCATTGAAACCTGAGCTTTTCATTGGTTCTTTGTCTCCGCCAATTTATTGGTAGGGGAACATGACCCACTTGTCTGGACTGGTCTAGCAGGATTCCAAGAAAGGACATTATATGGTAAGTAAAATGTCACCTTAGGGCTTCTAAAATAACCCCCTTAACAAGTATCAGAATAATGATGCAATTGAAAATGTCATAATCTAAAGTATTTAGACCACATAGATTAAATTTTCAAATAGTTTAGACCACATAGATCACATTTTCAAATGTATGTACATTCATTTTGAAAAAAATATCTATCCATAAACCAAATCAAATGCAAATCTCTGTAGATCCTCTTTCCAAGGGCAATTTTTAAAGAGAAAGTAAACCTGCATTTTCCCTTTCAGAGCTGGAGCAAACTCCAGAGGTAAATGTACACACAGACCTTTCAATTATGCAGGCATTATTCAAATATTTTGCTTGTACGATGCAAATATCACTAAAACCAAGTAATGGGAATTTTTCTTATTTTTAATTATTTTTAAGACAAAAGATTACAGAGAGGAAGATAGTTTTGTTATCTTAACATTCATTTGTGACATATAAGCCTGCTTTTCTAAGAATTTTCTTTCATTCTATTTCTGTGGGGAAAAAAGTTCAGTAAATCAGGTCCTACAAGTGAAACAAGATAACAATAGAGTATTCTGATGTAAATTAAGTAACTTTAAATTGTAGTGCACCTATGAAAGCAACAATTCAAGGTGTTCAAGCATGAGTTAGCAAATGCTATACAAAATTGCTCTTTCATAAGAAGTTTTGCCTCATGCATTTTGAGACCCACATGGCCTATCTAGTCTGCCCTTCCATATCAACTATAATAGTCCCCTTTTTACCTTTAGAGATCCTCTGTATTTGTCCCATGCTTTTTTGAAGTCAGATATTGTCCTCGTGTCCACCACTTCCACTAGAAGACTATTCCATGCATCTACCACTCTTTCCGTAAAGAAATATTTCCGCATATTACTCCTGAGTATATTCCCTTTCACTCTCATCCTACATCCCCTCATAGCAGAGCATGCCTTCAGTTGAAAGAGACCCTCCCGTGAATTTATGCCATGGAGGTATTTAAATGTCTCTATCATATTGCCCCTAATCCGCCTTTTCTCTAAAGTATACATATTATGATTTTTAAGTCTGTCCTCATATGCTTCATAACAAAGACCACTAACCATTTTAGCAGCCACCCTCTGCACCGACTCCAACCTGCCCAATAGGTGGCTTGTGCCCTAGAGGAATGAGCTCTGACTCCTTCCAGCATGTGCTTCCCACACAGAAAGTAGTTTTAGTAGAATAGACAGAAGTTCTATTCATCGGAAGAAACCAGTCATTCACTCCCCCATCTTCAATCAAAGTGAACAACGCAGAACTCCTCTCCAAGACAACGATCAAATACTTAGGCGTAACACTGGACCAGCACCTGGACATGCATGCTCATATAGACAATACAATCAGAACAATATACCACAAATTACGGACACTACGCCTCATAAAGAACACCCTTGAACCAAACGACTTCAGAACAGTCTTCCAGGCCATAATCATGCCCCACTTCGATTACGCCAACCCCATCCTACTCGGACTCCCAAAGAGCTCGATAAACCCCTTACAGCTTGCGATGAATACCGCAGCAAGAACCCTCTATGGCGCATCTCGCAGAGAACATATCACCCCTATCCTGAAGAGCTTGCACTGGCTCCCCGTCCAGTACAGGATCACATTTAAGATCCTCACCTTGACCTTCAAAGCAGTCAACTGTATCACCGCAAATATATTGTCAGATATGATCCAACTTACTCCAAACAACAGATTAAGAAGAACCACATCCTGCAATACCATCCTCCTTCCAAAAGCCATCACAAAATGCAACAAATCCACTAGAAAGCGTGCCTTTGCCTTATTCGCCCCTTCTTGCTGGAACTCCCTCCCAACAGAAATCCGCAGCATAAATAACCTCCCCCAGTTCAGAAAAGCCCTCAAACTGCAATTATTTATACAACACTTTGGTAACTCCGACAGCATCACCTAGACAGTACCACATGATCTTATAGTCTAACAAGCCAACGCTGTCTAACCAATTTCCGATGAAAACTCTTCACCTCCCCCATCTATCCCCCTTAGGGCCTGTATCATAAACTTAGATGTGATGCAATCCCTGTGTATATAATGTATAAAGTTCACCTGTTACCCTTGTTTAAATCTCCCTTTGTTTGCTATGTATAAAGTTCACCTGTTATCCATGTTTAAACTCCCTGTTCTATGTAAGTTCAATGTATGGCTGTTCCTCATTGTACAAATTGTTTATTGTAAACCGTGCTGATGCCGAATAGTGCGGTATAGAAAAACCTTAAATAAATAAATAAAAATAAATAAAGTAACTAAACTAATAGCCTCCTTAATCCAGCGGACAATCAAGGAGTTAGTCGCTGCCTTCCCTTTCCTCAGGCCATTTAACAGGGCAAAGAGATGGTCCAACCAACAGAAGGAATGAGTAAGGTCCACTTACTTCACTACGTCCTCCTTACAACAGATGCAGTAAGCGGTCTCCTCCAAAGGTCCTCCTCTAAAGGAAGAAGGCAGGATCACAGCCAGATTAAGATGAAAGGAATATAACTCCTTCAGAAGAAAGGATTGTACCGTCCTCAGAAAGAGAAACAGACATTGTCGAGATGACCATAAAGGGCTCCCTACAGGAAAAGGCCTGTAGCTCCTACATCTATCTGGCAGATGAAACAGCAACCAGGAATCACCAGCTTCAGGGTCAAATCCTTTCAGCATTTTCCACACGAAAGAAAGACTCCGCTGTGGTAAAATCGGATGCATGGGCAGAAAAATCAGATTTACACCCATGAGGAAGCCAGACACATCAGACTGCACATCTAAGGACATTCCCTGAGCACGCCCCACCAGTAGCATGCAAGAGCCACCACTGGAACTTTGAGAGGTTCAAAGTTAAATCCTAGTCCAAGCTGGAATGCAAAAAGGACAAAACAGTGACTATTGTCTACTTTCCTGGCATCCAAGATCTGAGAGGATCACCACCTCTCGAAGGCCCTCACATAGGCCAAGGATATAAAGGCCCTGTGAGGCTTGAGTATCCTCTCTTTGGCAGCTTACACCTCTCAAGACTGAATTCTATGCAGAAGTCAGATGATCAAGAACCATGGGGAAGACATAAAAAGCCCCTTCTGGGGCCACTCCTCAAGAAAGGCATCCAAGCCCACCACCCACGAATTCTTCCTATGGCTGAAAAAGATTTCACCTTGGCATTCCCCTGGGCAATTATCAGATCGAACACTGGTAGGTCCCACCAAATTAAATGTGTCAGTGCTTAGCTTCCACTCTCTGGGATATATGGTGTTCCAAATCAAGTGTGCCTGCACATTGTCAATACCTGCTATGTGGGCCACTGACAAAGCCATCCCATGAGCCTCTGTCCAAAGTCAGAGCTCTGCCACAATCTGTGGCCACCACAGCACTGTGATTACTACCTTACTTGTTGACATACACCACGGTTGTGGCATTGTTCGAGAACACTCTGACCACTTTGCCCTCCAGGAGGAATCTAAACCTTTCCAGAGCCAGGCGGACTCTAGTCTGTTGATTGAGCAGGAGCATCCTTGAACAAAGTGGCCCAAATAATGTGTCCCTCAACCTAGCAGGCTGACATTTGTAGCGACTATCACCCAATTCAGCACTTCCAGGGATCCCGTCTATCAGAGGGTGAGTTTGTAATCACCAGCCCAATTCCTCCTTGGTCTTCCAAAGAAGGATAGGTGCAGTTTGAAAAACTGGGAGCAGGAAGACCACTGAGTCATAAGGTGTCCCTGCAGGGGAAGCATGTATGACCTGGCCCAAGGTACCAGTTCCAGGGTCAAAGCCTTTGACCACAGGAGCTGCTGGTAGTCCCAGACCCTGGCAGCTGCCAGAGAACAAAAACCACTGAACTGCAGGTGCAGCTCATCTAATCCTTCCACGGTGAGAAACACCTTGCCAAAGTGAGTGTTAAAGCAGACATTCAGATACACCAAGTACTGAGAGGGAACTAGGCTGCTCTTGGGGTAGCTAATCACCCATCACAGCATCTACAGCCACTGGATCACCTCTGAGTAGTATCTACCCTGGACCTCTTCATGAAGATGGACCAAATCAGACATTTATCCAGGTACGGGTGAACCCAGATTCCTTGCTTGCACAAGAAGGTTGCTGCCACCATCACAATGACCAGGCCAAAAGGCAGGGCATGAAATTGAAAATGACAGCCCGGTACACAGATGGGGGGGGGGGGGGGGAGCAGGGACTGCTGATGTTTCTCTGGACTGAAATATGGAAGTATACTTCCAATAGTCCAGGGATGTTAGAAACTCCCCCTTGCTGGACTAATGCAATGACTGAACTGAGGGTCTCCATGCAAAAGTGGGGTACTCTTACTTTGGCACTATCCGCCTTCAAGTCCAGAATGGGTTGGAAGAACCTGCCTTGTTTGGGCACCACCAAGTAAATTAAATATTGCTCCTAACCTTGTTCTGTGGACGGCATGGGTACAAGAGCCTGCAACTGTAGGAGGCTCTACAGAGTTTCTTTGACTACTACTCTCTTGGTTAAGAAACTGCAAGGAGACGCCACAAAAGCATCCCAAAGAGGCTCCACAAATTCCAGTACATACTCCTTTTTGAGGACTTCAAGGAACTATTGGTCTGACGCGATGTAGGACTATTCTAAGTAAAACAGCTTGCGATGCCCCCCAACCATCTGTCACCCGAAAGGGATCCACTGGATCTCATTGAAAGGACTTAGCGGCTCCCAAGGAGGCACGTGGTGAGATCTGAAAAATTACTCTTCTTGGGTTTGGACCCATAGGAGGAATAAGCTATGCCCAAACTTTTTCTGACCCTAAATGCCACCATGTTCCTTGTTGAACCCTACATGAGAAACCCCTGGAACCTCTGGGTCTATATCTTCTGGGAGCCTCTGTGGGTGAATCTCTACATGGTCTTTCACCAGCTTCTCCAGGTCCTCCCCAAAGAGCTATCTGCCCTTAAAAGGGAACTTGATCAGCTGTAGCTTGGATGCAGCATCAGCAGACCAATTTTCAAGCCAGAGCCACCTTCAGGCCACCACAGCCACTGCTATGAACTTAGAAGGGATCCTGATCAAGACATATGGGTATCCACCACAAATGCTGCAGAATCCAATTTCACCAACTCTGGGCTGTCCATCAATTGCTGCATCCAGCATAAGAGTCCGCAGAAGATTATGTGATGGAAGAAGCTTCCTCTCTCATTGCTGGGAAGAACTGCTTTGGTAAAGATTGTGTTACTCCCAAAATACTATGTATTCTTCAAATGGTTCTCATATAGGTAGGGTTATGGGAGAGAAGGCATTTAGAAAAATCATACAGAAGTTTACATGGTGTGGTAGGGGGGCCAGAGTGAGTCATGCCAAACTAGTTTCAGAAAAGGATAGAGGGGCATAGTTTTGCCAGACCTGAAAGTATACAATGGAGTGGTTATGCTCTGTTGGATGCATGATCTATGCACAGGGAGTGCCCAATAAATTCATATAGATTTGCTAGATTACCTCTACTGGCCCTACAGTTTTGTGAATCTAATGCATGAACTTAAAGTTAAAGAGGGCTTGGAGAGAAGGAAATTATCCCCTTTAAGTGAGCCCAAAAGTGGTAGAGGGGCCTGTTGAACACACCAACAGTAGTCTCCCTTTATATAAGATTGTGTGGAAATCCAGACTTTGTGTCAGGGATAGGACAAACTGTATTCCAGAAGTGGGAAGTATTAGACTGATCTAGAATAAGAAATCTTTTTTGAAGAGTCAGAGCTTATTTATGCTTTTGAGGAATCACAGGGAAGGGGGATATACCACCTGTTATTATTGGCAGGCTAAACATTACTGTTAGCCCATGTGCAAATTACTATAAGAAGGGTCTTTTGGATAGAGAGTGCCGGAATTTGCTGCCCTAGTTCAATAAAATGTCAAGATGGTATAAAATATGTAGGGCAGCTAAACAAAGATCATAGGTGGAAGAACTGATGTGGGTGTGGACTAGGAACACCACACAACCAATCTCAGAGGAGGGTATGGATGGCCTGTACTGCAACATATATCAATTTCTATCAAATGTTGCACACCAGGAAATTCAATTCTAGCTACTGCACATTTATGTTTATGCAATTTCTTGATATACCGCCCAGGCTGAAGGGCATCAGAGCGGTTTACAATCACTATAAGCAGGTACTGGATACACATAACATTTATTACAAAGAGTAGGAAGTGCACACAGGTTTGTGGGCAGGTAGTATATGTAAGAAATGTAAGGGTAGGAAGGGCACATTGCTTCACTCTTTCTCAGAGTGCATTCAACTGCAGGAATTGTAGAAGTGGGCATTAAAAGAACTCAACCGGATATTAAGAGTTAATATTGAGTGGAAGCATGGCATGTTGCTGCTGGGTGATGTAGCAGATTAGAAAAGTATATGGGACTGTTGGTGGTACATAAAGTGATCCTCTTTTCATGGCTAGTGAAGAATGATGATGAAGTGGTGAAGTATGAAATACAAATGTATAGAAGAAACCAGAAACCCAATGGCATAGGTAGGCTTTCGAGATAAGGAGACATCAGTGAAACACAAGTTGAGACAGCAGAGGGGAGGGTGTTAAATATCTGAGAGTGTATGGGAGCATGTGTGTATGGGAGCATGAGAGAGATGTGGACAGAAAAAGTGGTGGGATTACAGGCTAGATTATCAGGCTGAGAGGAGGGGTGAATAAGGGGGGGGTAAGGAAAAATGGAAAATAGCAAGTAACCTAGGATGTACTTGCTAATGGAAAATGTTTATGGGAAACAGGATGATTTAGGATTGAAATTCAGTATAATAACCAGGCTAACTAAGAACATGATATTGGCAATGTATGTTCTGATTGTGTGGTGTTAAAAATAAATAAATAAATAAATAAATAAAAGAAAGATGATGTAATTCCATGCATTCTGAAATACGATACTTGGGCATAATTTTAGATACACAGTTAAGTATGCAGTCACAGATTAACAAAGTAGCTCAAGTTGCATTTTATAAAATGCATGTATTACGTAGCATCCATCTTTTTGGGATTTTCAGACAGTTTTTCAGTCACTGAGATTTCCATCTTTTGATTATTGTAGTATGATTTATAATGGGTTGCCAAAAGCCTCTCTTCAGGCCTTGCAGACTTTATACAAAATTCTGCAGCCAGGATTATTTTTAATAAGTCTTAGCTTGATCACATACAGTATCCCCTTATTTATGGGAATTTCATTCGCTTCCAGCAGAATTTCATATTTGATTTAAAGTGCTGTTAATAGTTTTTAAAATTCAACATCATCTATCATTTGATAGTTTATTATTACAGCCATTTGTTTCTGATAGGCCCTTGAGGTAATCTCTGATCCTTCCTCCAGTAGCTAGACTAGCATGGCAACTGGTGAGCAGATTAAGTTGCTTACTGATCTGTTGGGATTTTGGTGAAAACTGAAAGTTTACTTGTTCATTCAGGTATTTCCTTATGATTTTATTTTGTATTTGGTCTTGTTAACTTATGAATATATATAATTAATGATTTATATGGTTATTGTAACCTACCAAGAATGTTGCGATTTGGCAAGAAAGAAATATTTTAAATAAAGAGACCCCTGTGGCCCCAGATGGTGCAAGGGGGACTGCTGGCTACAGCCTGTAATGTCCTCAACCACGTCTCCCCTCCACAGAGACCCCATGGGCATCTAAAATGGCCATTGGCCCATGGTGGGAAAATCATGAAAGAATCCATGGAGGCATCAGAAACTGCATTGCGCCCCTCCCCCTCCAGGGGTGTCTCAGAAATGCTGAAAAAAAATTGCACCTGAGGTGTCACTGTGACTCATAAGGCAAAAACATCCTGTCAAGGAGCTATCCCAGCAGGAGCCACAAATAAAAACAGCCCATTGGAAAAAAAGAACAAGGCCATGACAAAAAGAATCCCCAACAGCCCAACAGCCTGAGGCCCAGCTGCTGAAAAGATTAAAAAAACAAACTCTTTTTTGTTTTGGTAAATACTTTATTCCCTCACTTGGTTTGCAGCTTGTCTTGCTGTGAGGGCTTGTATGCATCAGCGATGCTGAGAGCAAAGCTAATGGTAGCTTAACTACTGGCAGAGTCTCCCAGCAGAGGGGCCAGACCAAGACAAACTACCCATCTGGGCAGCAGCAGAATGGGATGGTGTTGGTGGCGGAGGATCACATCTCTTTGACAATGGCAACACTACTAGAATTACCTGCACGGAAGAACAGCCTGACAATCTACTTCCGTATCTTGCCAGGAAAACCCAATGGAGAGTCACAACAAAACAAATTGCACAATAGTGCTGGAAGATGAGACCCTCAGGTTGGAAGGCACTCAACTGGCTACTGGGGATGAGTGCAGACTTTTCAGAGTAAAGATAGCATTTATGATGTGGTTGGATCAAAGCCCTCGGGACATCTGACTGTTGATGTAGCTGTGCATGAAATGAGAGTCAGAAGCTGCAAAGATGTCTTACCTGTTGGGACTTGGAATGTAAAAAGCATGAACCAAGGTAAGTTGGAGGTGGACAAGAATGAAATAAAAAGTGTACAACTCAGTCTATTGGTTGTCAGCAAACTGAAATGGACTGACATTGGGCACTTTGCATCTGAGGATCACATGGTCTACAATGCTGGAAATGAAAGAAGAAATGGTGTTGCATTTATAATCAAGAAGAAACTTGCAAGAAATGTAATGAAATACAATGCAATCAGTGAACACTTAATTTCTATTTGCTTACGAGGAATGCCCATCAACACAACAATAATTCAGATAAATGCCCCACCAACAGCTGCAGAACAGGAAGAAGTTGATGAGTTCTATGAACCAGTACAAGCTGAAATTAACATAAAATGCAAACAGGATATCCTGATTGTCATGGGTGACTGGAACGCAAATGCTGGCAACAAAGAAGAAGGCAAAGAGCTTTGAAAATATGGACTTGGCAACAGAAATGAAGACTAATAGAATTCAGCAAGACCAATGATCTATTCATCTCAAACACCTTCTTGCAGCAACACAAGCACACTGTACATATGGACTTCACCCAATGGATTGTACAAAGATCAAACTGACTTTATCTATGGACGCCAACGATGGAAATACTCTATAACAGGCATGTCCAACTTCGAACAGGTCGTGATCTACTTTTTCCGGCCAAAAGTGCCAGTGATCTGCCACCATGAAAATTAAGGTTCAAATTAGTTTCAAATTAAATTTTAACCAAATAAAGTTGGAGGATTTCCCCCCTCCCCCATTTTTAATGAACCTTCTGTCATTTACTTGGATGTGATCAACTGTTAAGCAAATTAAGCAAAAACAAAACAGAGAGACGAATATCCAGTAAGAACTGCGAGGGGAAATGGAAAGTACATGTTTTCTTAAAGTTATATTGAGTAATAACTTTCTTTAACTGTCTTAATAACTTTCTTTAACTTTTATTGAGTAATTTGTGTTAAATTTACTGTAGGTCGAGTATTGATCCAGGCTGATCTTGCACAATCTTTAATATTTCGCTCTTGCTCATTAGTGAGACGTCTGAGCCTGCATTTCATCCACCAGCTTTTGAAGTTGGGTGAATATTGCGTGAGGGCCAGTCTCAGGGAATCCTGGAGATGTTCATCTGTCATGTTGGAACGTTGTGTACTCTTTGTCATTTTCAGATGGGAAAACGCAGATTCACACAAATAAGTCGAACCGAAACAGGAGTGTACAGCTTCACTGCATCTTCTCAAGTTGGTAAATTTGTCTCTAGGCACTAGCTTCCAAAACGATTCTTGCTCAGCACGGGTCTTGAGAAAAATGTCATTTTTAAGGGTTAATATTTCGTTTTCAAGAGATGGCTTGTTCAATGAGTAATTTTTACTGATAGCAGCTGTAGTTTCTTTAATGTCCACATCTACTTTGAATGGATATGACAAGTACTCCAGAACTGTTCCAATTTTTTGGAAGTCACAGAATCTATTTTCAAATTCCTGGATAACAGAACAGATTTCTGTCACATACTTCTCATTCTGAAAAACAAAATTTGGATATTGTCCCAGATGGTCCTGCTTATTAGGAAAATGATCAAAAGTGTTGTTTGCAAGGTCAGTCATCATTAGCTCAAATTTGCTCTTGTAGGATAAAACTGTACTCATCTCGCCAATGCATTGCCCATGTTCCCTGTAAAATAGTTATCTCCAAGTTATAATGCCCTGTTCAATGTAATTTCAGTTTGTTCAATGTAAACCGCCTTGATATCATGAAAGGCGGTATATAAGAAATGTTAAATAAATGCATTTGTTTTTACCTTGTAGTTCAAGGTTCATATCACTTAGTTCGCCTGTAAAGTCAGCGAGAAATGCCAGATCACATAACCACTCCTCATCTTCCAACTCTGCTTGGTCATCTCCCCTCTCCTTCAAAAAACGTCTTATTTCATTCAGCAAATTACGAAATCTTTGCAGAAATTTGTGCCTACTTAGCCACCTTACATCTGTGTGCAAAATGATTTCCGCTGCCCCTTCATCAAGAGTAAGATTGAAAAGCCTTCTTTGAAGTGATCTTCCACTAACTGAATTTACAATTTTGAAAGTGATGTCCATGACAGTCTTTGTATTGAGTCTCTTGCTTGCCAAAACTTGCTGGTGAATGATGCAGTGGTAAGAAAGGAAATCTGGGAAGTCGTCATGCTGTCAACAGAGGGCTATGAAACCGTTAACCTCTCCTGTCATTGCTCTTGCTCCATCAATAGTGATAGAAACAAGTCTATGTAATGGAAGATTACACCTTGTCACAAAAGAATGGAAAGAACTGAATATTTCCTGACTGGTAGTTCTCCCTTTTAAAGAAATCATTCCAAGTAGTTCTTCTTTAACACTGAAGTCTTCAAAAAACATCCAGATAAAGACTAGTAACTGGTCTATGTCTCTTATGTCTGTAGATTCATCCAGTTGGAGTGAGAAAGCAACACAATTTGAAACATCCTCCAATAATTTTTCAGTTGTGTCTCCCCGTATCTTTTCTATTCGCCGCACGACGGTGTTTCTTAACAATTGTACATCTTGAATAGCAGCTATGATCTCTTTCTTATTTTTAAATCCTTCAAAAAGATTGTTTTCTTGAAGCAGCTGACAATCTTTTACAAATTCCCCTTCAGTGAAAGGTTTGCATTTCTTTGCGATCAGGTTGCTGACCTTGAAGGATGCTATGGTTGCATTGACCGAATGTGACCTTGGCTTCGCCATCAACTGTTGATGAGTAGCCAATTTCGATTTAAGTTCTTTGAGCTTCAGTTTACGAATTTCACTTTTGGGTGGAAAATCAGCATCAAACTTATTGCTATGCAGAGCTTTATAATGATGCTCCAGATTACCCTTTTTGGGCAAAGATACTGGGGTGTTACAAATTAGACAACAACACTTGTCTTTCACCATGATGAAGAAGTAGTCCATTTCCCATTCGTCATGAAAGTGGTAGGTTTTGCTCTTCTTTGGAACACTCATCTTCGTTATACTGGGGTGGCTGGATGTAAGAAGGCCAAATCTGCTAAGTTAGTATAAACACTGGCTGAATCTGGCCCAAAACTGTCACTGTCCCAAAGTATTAAAGATCAACAGGAACTGAAGGCCTCTGGATGATGTGCAATACAAGGATTGGAGATGCTAAAACCACACATGCAGTTCTAAAAGTAAAAATAAGAATTCATCATACTGGCACCAATAATCAAATACCACCAAACAATCATCAAAAAAACTCAAACACCTGTTCAGCAAACCAGATAAAACCAAAAACCGCCAAACAAGTTCAAATACCACCACACGCGATTTAATAAATTCTGCACATAGTGTAGAATCAACACAAAGGCAAGGCGAAATAAAATTGCAGTGTAGAATCAACGCAAAGGCTAGGCAAAATAAAATTGCAGAGGCAAGCAAAAGTTACAGTGGTTTGAACCAATTCGAAGGCAAGGCATAGACAAGTTAGAACAAAATTGGAAAAGCCCGCCAAAATCACCAAATTCTTGACACTTTGTTCTGTCTGCCCAAAAACGTTTAATGAAAGTGAACTATAAAGCGACTAACGACCAGCACATGACACAACGAATATGGTAAGTGTATTCAGGTAAAGCCCGGGCGAATGGATATCGCCCGGTATATAACACACTTCTAAGGGGTGTTGGGGCGGGGGCAGGAATGGGTGATTCTGAGAGGCAGGAGACCAGGTATGACGCCGGGCCTGTGGTGTCTCATCATGGGGCGCAGGCAGCGGCCCCCTGGGGTACCCACAAACTATTGGCATGAAAACAACAAGTGCCCCCAATACACCTGCAGGCAAGATTCCCGCAGGCAGGGAAAAAAGACAGGCAAAGGATCAGCAGCTACGGCAAGCCCTCAGCAGACGACCTTCTGGCATGAGCTCTCTTCTAGCGATGGGGCAAGCTGCTGAAGAGATGGAGCCAAGTGGGGCTGGCAATCTACCTCTGACCCCTCCACGATCTACCTGTTGGACATGCCTGCTCTATAACGTCAACAAAAAAAAAACTTGGAGCTGACTGAGCTACAGATCACCAACTACTAGTATGCAAACTCAAGCTAAAGTTGAAAAAAAGCAAGACACTTATGCATGTCACAAAATATGACCTTGAGAATATACCACTGGCATTTAAAAACTGCCTGCAAAATCGATTTTCTGCTTTTGATTCAAATGACAAAGCTCCAGAAAAGTTATGGGATGACATCAAGAAGGTTGTTTTGGAAGAAAGTGAGAAGTCTGTACAAAAGTTGAAAAAGCAAAAACAGCCAAAATGGATGACTGAAGAAACACTGAAAATTGCCAGAAATGCAGGGACCTAAAGCCAGAGGAGAAAGAGAGACAATTGCAAAACTCAGATTTCCAAAGTGCAGCAGGACAAGACAAGGAGAAGTACTACAATGACGCATGCAAGGAAATTGAATCAGAAACTATTAGAGGAAGAATAAGATCAGCTTTTCTAAAGCTATGAAAGTTAAAGAAAACATTCCAGCCTCAAACTGGAATGCTACAAGATGCTGAATGATACTGAGAAGATCAAGAAAAGGTGGAAAGAATATACACAGTCATTATACCATAAAGATCAAAGTAGACCACAGCCATTTCAACTTTTACCTTCTGATCAGGAACCATTGGGAATAAAAGAAGTTGAAATAACATTGAAAGCCTTATCAAAGAACAAAGCACTGGGAACTGATGGTATTCCCATTGAAGTATTATAGCAATCGATTGCAGCTGTTACCATACTTACAAGGCTCTACCAGGAAATTTGGAAGACAACATCATGGCCAACTGACTAGAAAAGATCTGTGTTAAACAGATACTGAAGAAAGATGATCCAACTGACTATGGAAATTATTACACAATTGATCTGATCCCACATGCCTGCAAGATTCTACTCAAGATCATTCAGCAAAGACTACAACCATACCTAGAACGAGAACTGCCTGAAGTGCAAGCAGGGTTCAGGACAGGGCAAGAAACGAGATACATCATCGCAATGTGAGATGGATCCTTGAAAAGATAAAAGAATACCAAAAGGACATCTATATGTGTTTTATTGACTACAGCAAGGCTTTTGACTGTATAAACCATGAGAAACTCTGGGCCACATTAAGAAGCATGGGCATACCAGAACACCTGATAGTTCTCTTGCACACCCTTTACATTGATCAAGAAGCAACAGTTCAAACAGAACAGGGAGAAACAGAATGGTTTAAAATCAGCAAAGGTGTACGATAAAGCTGCTTACTTTCCCTTCATCTATTTAATTTATATACAGAACAAATCATCAGAGAAGCAGGACTGTATGAATACAACCAAGGTGTGAAGACTGGTGGAAGATTCATCAACAACCTTCACTATGCTGATGATACCACATTATTGGCTGAAAGTGAAGATGATCTGAAACATTTGCTTCTCAAGATCAAGGAACACAGTCTTAAAATGGGCCAGCACCTTAACGTAAAGAAGACAAAGATCTTGACAACTGGCAAAATCAATAAGTTCATCATTGATGGAGAAGAAATTGAAATAGTTGACAACTTTAACCTACTTGGATCAACAATCAATAAAGAAACAACAAGCAGTCAAGAAATCCGATGATGCATTGCTCTTGGCAGAATGGTTATGAATGACCTACACAAGATTCTCAAGAGCAGAGATGTCTCTCTTCATACAAAGATTTGACTTGTCCAAGCCATGGTATTTTCAATAACGTCATATGGATGTGAAAGTTAGACAGTGAAAAAAAAAAAAAAGACAGGAAGAAAATTGATGCCTTTGAATTATGATGCTGGCAACGAATACTATGTATACCATGGACTGCTCGAAGAACAACCAGTCAGTACTAGAAGAGAACAAACCTAAGCTTTCTTTAGAGGCTCAGATGACAAAACTTCGACTTTCATACTTTGGACACATCATGCGATCGTTAGAGAAAGACATCATGCTTCGCGAGGTTGAAGATCAACGTAAAAAGAGGAAGACCAGCAATGAGATGGATCGATATAACAGTAGCAGCTATGGGTGCCACTTTATCAACAATGAGTCGCCTGACTAAAGACCAAACACAGATTCAGTCAACTATCCACAGAATCGCCATGAGTCGACACCGACTCGATGGCACTTAACAACAACAACAAAATACTTTATGCAGTCAAGAGAGCCAAATACAGCCTATATAAAGAATAGGCTCTACTACTATTACTTACCATTTGTAAAAAGCTACTAAGCATACGTACAATTATATATAGGAGACAGTCCATGTTCAAAAGAGTTTACATCTATCCAAGGCAGACCTATACAACAAACAAAGGACTAAGGGAAATGGTTATAGCATACATGGTTGGTAAACAGAAGAATAAGGGGGTCAGGATCAAAAAGCAGCCTCAAAGAGGTGGCTCACAAAATAGTCAGAAAAATTAAGAAAAAAATCCAGAAGCTAATCAAGCAGATAGAAGACGGCCAAAGGGACAGGGGGCTTGGGCACAACTTACCAATCCCCACCGAGAGGCCCTATGGGGGTCCTCCTATCTGCGCTCTGGCTCACAAAGCGCTAGAAACCTTTAGGAAGCAGAAGTGGGCATCGGGCAAGCTGTTGGTTCAAGGAGACAGGGGCATACCCACACTACTACTACTACTACTACTCCAAGCAACGTTGAGCCTACATGTCTCTGCCACACAGGCCACTGGACTGTAGTCCAGGCCAGGGAAGACAGGCCTATCTGCACTGCTGCACCAGTGAAAACATTGTCACCTGCTAAAGGTAGACAAATACTGGCTTCTCTCAATGCTGCACAGTACTTATACAGAGTGATGACATCACTGAAGGGTGCTGAAAGCCTGCCTCCACATGCTGGCAAGGGAACATAACCCACTCGTCTGGACTGCTCTAGAAGGATAAGAACATACACTTAGGCGCGTAAAAAAAATCCGTATTTATGTATACAAGAAAATATATTTTCAAACTAAAGGTTCACTCAAGCACTGGTGCATAAGGCAACTTGTTGTCACTATTGTAAATAAAGACCCATCCCAGAAGTTCCATTCAAATGCAATGTGTATGTGAAATGTTGCACTTGATGTGTTCTATGCCTTTCGTGATCTAAGATGGTACAAATAATCCACCTGATTGGTGTTACAATAGAGAAAAGACTGCACTAATTAAGCTGAAAGTCCCTCACAGAAAGCACAGAGTGGCAATTAGCAGTGATATTCAACAGACAGCCTCTTCCCCCTGGACGACCCTCTCCAACATTTCATCCTCTGTCTGTGGCCCTTTGAGATTGCTGCTCCTGCATGACATGGATGTCACAGAAAAGGAAGGAATGGCTACTGGGAACTGGTCAGAGTGAGGATGTCAATGACCTGAATTCTCTTTGTTAGCAGATAGTGATAATCTTTGCTGTGACTGCTCTATGCCAAGGCAGGGTTCTACCCACATGCTATTTCTGTTCAATTAGGGTGCTCATAGAGGGAGTTGTTTGGATACTGTTGTTTTTCAGACTCAAGGCTGGCAGATTTCCCTCCCTAGCATCCATGGATAATGGATGCACTGTAACTGGATGAGGTACCTTCCATTGCCTGTCCTTCTCTTTTCCAGACACATGTGAGGCAATTGCTTTTGGCCTGGTTTTGCCTTTCCTGGAAGTCTCTTCTTTTGCATCCTCTCCTGGTGTCCTGATGCTCTCTGACCTTTGGACACGGCACCTGTGTTTACACATTCACAACGCAGGACACTGCCCGTTTTCTTACATTTCTTAATTCTAACACAACCCACCCTTCCCAGCTACATTACATTTCTATAGCCCTGTTAATCTCCATGTCATATGCCTACTGTTTTAAAGACAGCAGTGGGCATCGGGCAAGTTGTCCAAAATAAAAGCAGCTTGATCAAAACGAAGAGCCCATTCTACTAAAGCCTATTAGCTAGTTAACGGGTATTTTAATGCATGGCCATGGTCAGTCAGGAACACTAATACACGATAGTGTCTGCCACCACGCACTAAAGCGCATATCGATCAGCGATCCCAGGATGAGGTGGGGAGTGCGCGAAGAATGAGCATGGAGAGTTCATTATGGCTAGCACCAGGGCAATTGCCAAGTGCTCAGCGGCAATGCAGCTCTTAACATGGGCTCACCTAATGACTCCTATACAGGAGTTGTTAAGTGAACCCACCTTGCATGTTAGACAAACCCATCGCACATTGGCAGCCAGGGACATACTAGACATGCCCCAACAGCTAATGTGCAGCTTTGTAATTAATGTGTATGAGATCACCTGTGTTTTGCCCCTTTCTGGCTGCTTTGCGACTTCCAGTTCATATCCATGTAGTGTACTAATGAAAACCTTTATTTATATACCTAAATATTGCATGATGAAAATGAAAAGCTCTAGATGTGTTCTTTCAAGAAGTGATGTCACTTCAGACAATCAGATCAGAGATAGTGAACTCTGGCCCTCGAGTGCCACAATCAGGTCTGGATTTCAGAATTTTCACAACGAATATGCATGAAATATATTCACATTAACTTGACTCTTGAAGCAAATGTATTAAAATCATCAGTAAATAATAAAGAATATTTAAACATAAAATCATCAGTAATACCTGAAGACTGGAGGAAAGCCAATGTAACGCCAATTTTTAAAAAGGGTTCCAGGGGTGTTCCGGGAAAGCATAGTTACTCACCTGTAACAGGTGTTCTCCAGGGACTGCAGGAATAAGTCCTCACATAAGGGTGACGTCGGTACCGACGGAGCCCCCATGTGGAGCAAATCCCCAGCTTTCTAAGAAAGCTTTTGGGAATTGCATTGCGCATGCACAGTCCCCTTCCCGCCCAAGGGTGTCATCTTGCTCAATCAAATGACATAGCTAAAAAGATGGCAAAATGAACAAAATATAATAACAGGACTGCAACTCCAGGGGAGGAGGGAGGGTCATGAGGACTGATTCCTGCTGTCCCTGGAGAAAGCGTAGTTACTCACCTGTAACAGGTGTTCTCCAGGAGCAGCAGGAATCAGTCCTCACATATGGGTGACGTCGGCGCCGACGGAGCCCTCGCGGAGCAATTTTCCCCAGCTTTCACAGAAAGCCTTTGGGAATTGCAGCGCGCATGCGCGGTCGCCTTCCCGCCCAAGGGTGCCATCTTAGCCAGTCTGATGACATAGCTAAAAGACAGCATAAAAATTTGCAAAAAAACTTAAGCAGATGATTGCAACTCCACGGGGAGGAGGGAGGGTTGTGAGGACTGATTCCTGCTGCTCCTGGAGAACACCTGTTACAGGTGAGTAACTACGCTTTCTCCAGGACCAAGCAGGAAGTCAGTCCTCACATATGGGACTCCCAAGCTTAAGGCTACCGGAGACCCTAAGCACAAAAATGAGCTCCCTCTAGCTCAGCAGTACAGAAGGAAGGAATCTTCGCTGAATTATTACCCACCGGTAGCCCCCATCCGGGATGGAGGGTAGGAATTGCTCAAACCTCGAAGAGATTTCGGAGGACTGCCTGTCCGAAAGCACTGTCCCTGCGGGACTCCCTCTCGAGACAGTAATGGACCGCAAAAGTCTGGCTCGAAGACCAAGTAGCGGCCCGGCAGATGTCTGCCAGCGGAACAGAGCGGAGGTAAGCCACTGACGTAGCCTTCGCCCGAACACAATGAGCCGTGACTCGACTTTCTAAGGAGAGTCCGGCTGCCCCATAAGCCCAAGCGATACAGTCAGCAACCCAGATGGACAGAGTACGCTTGGAGACCGGGAGCCCCAAGTTATTGGGGTCAAAAGACAGAAAAAGCTGAGCAGCTTTACGGTGCTCCCGCGTACGGTCAAGGTAGAAGTTCAATGCTCTTCTACAGTCCAGGGTATGCAGGACTCGTTCAGCTCGGCTGGAGTGAGGCCTGGGAAAGAAGGTTGGAAGTACCACCTCCTGATTGATGTGAAAAGGGGAGACAACTTTTGGAAGAAATTTTGGGTGAGTCCGTAGGACTACCCTATTTTTGTAGAACCGAGTGAAGGGAGGATCAGACACGAGGGCCTGCAATTCACTTACGCGTCTAGCGGAAGTGAGGGCTATCAGGAATAAGGTTTTCCACGAAAGAAAACGCAGAGAACAGGTAGCCATCGGTTCAAAAGGCGGACAGGTGATCCGCTGTAAAACCACATTCAGATCCCAGTCAGGTGCTGGCGGGCGCAGAGGTGGTTTAAGTAGAAGGAGACCTCAGAGAAACCGTGCTACGAGAGGGTCGCTGGAAAGAGGTCTGCCGTCCACCGGCACATGGTGTGCCGAAAGAGCACTGAGGTGGACTTTGACGGAGTTGGACTTAAGTCCCAGATTAGAGAGGTAGAGCAGGTACTGCAAGATCACCGACACCGAGCAGGAGAAGGGATCCTGAGACTGCTGTACACACCAAACGGAAAAGCGACGCCATTTAAGGGCGTAGCATTTGCGGGTAGAAGGTCGCCGAGAAGCTAGGACGACCTCTTCCACCTCTGCCGGCAGGAGAAGGGGAGCAAGGACTACCCTTTCAGCTGCCAGGCCATTAGGTTGAGAGATCTGAGGTTGGGGTGTAGCAGAGACCCCTGATCCTGTGTGAGGAGATCCGGTTGAAACCCCAGAGGGAAGGGATCCTCCGCCGCTAATTGTAACAGGAGTGGGAACCACGGCTGTCTGGGCCAGCGAGGAGCCACCAGGATCATGGACGCTTTGTCCCGGAGAACCTTGAACAGAGTTCGGGAGACTAGCGGGATGGGAGGAAAAGCATAGAGAAGGCTTTCCGACCATGAGAGCAGAAAAGCATCTGCCGCTACCCGAAGGGGATGTGGCTGACGAGAGCAGAAGCGAGGAAGTTGCCGGTTGAGAGGACTGGCAAAGAGATCTATCGTGGGGAGGCCCCACTTCAGAAAGAGCTTCTGGACTACCAAGGGATCCAGACGCCACTCGTGCGGCTGGAGTATCCTGCTGAGTTTGTCCGCCAGGCAATTCTCTTGGCCTGGGAGATAAACTGCTTTGAGAAGAATGCCGTGACTGACGGCCCAAGAGCAGAGCTTCTGAGCTTTTCGGCAGAGAAGGAAGGAGCCCGTGCCCCCCTGCTTGTTCACGTAGAACATGGCAACTTGATTGTCCGTCTGGACAAGGACGGACTGGTGAGAAGTCAGGTGGGAGAAAGCCTTGAGCGCCAGACGAATAGCTCTGAGCTCCAGGAAGTTGATCTGTTGAGCAGATTCCCACGCGGTCCAGAGACCTTGAGTACATGCCCCCTGGCAATGAGCTCCCCAACCCAGGAGGGAAGCATCGGTCGTCAGCACTTGAGCCGGCTGAGGCGACTGAAACGGCATTCCGAGCACCAGGTTCGGCCGATGAAGCCACCACTGTAGGGAAGAGGCCAGCGGTCTGGAGAGGCGCACTAAGTCGGCTAGCCCGCCGGTGGCTTGTTGCCACTGCTTGCGAAGGCACCATTGAGCCGGCCGCATATTCAGGCGAGCATTGGGGGTCACGTGGACGGTGGAAGCCATATGGCCGAGTAGTCTCAGGAAGCGCCTGGCGGAGACCAGGGACTGGCTGTGAAAACGGCTGGCTAGGTCCATGAGCCGTTGAGCCCTGTCGAGAGGCAGGAAAGCTCGAGCCTGAGGAGTGTGCAGTCTTGCGCCGATGAACTCGAGATCCTGTGAGGGGAGCAAAGTGGACTTTGCGAAGTTTATGACAAAGCCCAAGTACTGCAGAAGAGTCACGGTGCGGTGTGTGGCATTGGCGACTGCCGGAGGGGACGACGCTCTGATGAGCCAGTCGTCGAGGTACGGAAAGACATAGAGGCCGTGAAGCCTGAGATAGGCCGCCACCACCGCGAGACATTTTGTGAAGACTCGCGGTGCGGAGGATAGGCCAAAGGGCAGTACTCTGTACTGGTAGTGATTTCCGGCCACCACAAACCTTAGGTATTGGCGGTGGCTTGGGTGGATGAGGATGTGCGTGTAGGCATCCTTTAGATCCAAGGAGCATAGCCAATCTCCCTGCTGGAGGTAGGGCAGAAGGATTCCAAGGGTAAGCATCTTGAACTTTTCCCGCACAAGGAACTTGTTGAGGTTGCGCAAGTCCAGGATGGGTCTGAGGCCTCCTGTCCTTTTTGGTATTAGGAAATACCTGGAATAAAAGCCTTGACCTCTCAGGTGGTGGGGCACCGGTTCCACAGCCTGGTCCTGAAGAAGACTTGCTAACTCCTGAAGGAGTAAGTCCCTGTGCAGAGGGAGTCGAGGAGGTTCTCCCGGAAAATAAGAGGGAGGGACCTGATGGAAGTGGAGAAGATATCCTTCTCGCACGACTTGAAGCACCCAGGCATCTGAAGTGATGTTGGACCACCTGTGGGCGAAGTGAACCAGCCGGCCTCCGGTGCTGGGAGGAACCAGCTGAGGGGGAGAGGCTATGCTGAGGAAGTCAAAAACCCCCAGCTTGGGGGCTTGCTGCCTACGGGACCCGTTACCCCGTCCCTTGGCCTGCTGACCCTGTGGGGGAGCTGGAGGGGCCTGATATTGGGGGTAGTGTTTATAGGCAGCCGCCTTTCTCGGGTAAAAGGACTTTTTTCCCCGAGCCCTTCTTTTTCTGGGAAGGGGCGGAGGTCTTCCTAGAAAGCCTGGTCCTGGTGAGAGTCTCCGTCTCGATTTGTGCAGCCTTTTCAGCCATGGGCTTGCCAAAGAGGTTCTCACCTCTGCAGGGGACATCGACCAACTTGTCCTGCACCCAAGGTTCAAGGTCAGACGACTGAAGCCAAGCTTGTCGGCGGGCACCGATGCCAGCTGCGGCCACACGAGCCGATGCTTCAAAGCCATCATAGGCTGCTCGGGACATGAATTTGGAGCATTCCCGAATACCAGTTGTTAAGGCTAGGAACCTCCGCAAAGGTTCCTCGGACAGTCCATCAGAGAATCCGGCTAGCTCTTTAGCCAGGTCTCGGAGATACATGCCCATGTATAGCTGGTAGGTCTGGACACGACAAGCCAGCATAGAGCCCTGGAAACACTTCTTACCAAGGCCATCCAGGTTACGGGCCTCCCTGCCAGGGGGCACCGAGGAGTGCATTTTCTGGCTCTTAAGCCTATGCATGGCCGATTCCACTACCATGGAATGGTGTGGCAGCTGTGCTTTTTGGAAGCCAGGACTCTTGCGGACTCGATAGATGGAATCGACCCGCTTGCTCAATACCGGCGACGAGGCCAGACTCTCCCACATGCGGAAGAGTAGTCGTTCCAGCATGGGAGGCACCGGTACAGTAAAGTGCTCCCGGGCGGGAGAGTCGTACTGAAGGGCGTCGAGCTCTTCAGCTCGAGGCTCCTCCTCGGGATCCGCAGGGAAGGCCAAAGCCTTGGCCATATCCCTGACGAAGTCCGAGAACCGGGCATCCTCCAGAGGGGACTGTTTCCGAGGTTCGGACTCAGGTGAGTCCGAGGGGACACACCGAGTCCGAAAGGAATCAGGTGACTCCTCCTCTTCAGACTCCCAGACCGACTCCGAGGAGGAATCAGTGGGGTCGGCTCGGGCAGGCGGAGGCGTCGGCCGCCCCGACGCCGAGGGAGTCGGCAGCGACGACCTCGGTCCCGAACGGGAGGCCGAGGGTGACTTCGACCGAGGATCGACTCGAGTTTGCATGGACTCGAGGATCGGCTCGGTCTCCGGGGTCGACTTAGACGTCGACGTCCCGGCGGTCGGGGCAGCGGCGCCAGCGAGGCTAGCGATCAGTGCCCGCTGCTGGTCCATGAAGGCAGATAGTCTGCTCTCCAAGGCCGTCAACCTGAGTCCGACCTCAGGTGACCCAGCAGCCCCCGACTCGGGCCCCGACGGCATCGGGCCCGACGTCGGACCTCTCGGAGGCGAGTCCAGAAGGACCACAGGACTTACCCGAGCAGGCAACTCCGACTCCAGGCGAGGTCGCTTCGGGAGGTGCTCCTTCTCCAAAGACCCGGGACGGCTGTCGGGGCTATGCGACCTGGCCCTCGCGGAGCCAGGAGCGTCCACCGACGCCGCCCTCGCGGGTTTTGTCTTCCGTCGATGGTCTCCGGAGGGAGAACCCCTGTCGGAGGAGCTTCGGCGATGGTCAGAGCTGGAGCCTCTGGATGCCGAGGCCTCCGACGAGGTCCGGGTACGGCTGGGGTCAGCGAAGATTCTATCCCGCTGATGCCGCCGACTCCTCAACGCTTTGGAGGACATTTTGCCACAGGCTCCACAGATCATTTCTTCATGATCCGGGCCCAGGCAGCGGAGGCAATTATCGTGTGTGTCAGTGAGTGACATATTTCTGTCACACTGACCACACCGCTTGAAACCACTGGCAGCCATCGGGGGAAAAAGGGCCCCTGCAAGGTCAAAGGACCGGGCTGCCAGCGAAAAACCGAAAACGAAACTGACCAAAAATCAGAAAAACCGAAAAATAAGAGAAGGACTCGCAACGGCGTCGCGAGTCCGGGCAGGAAAACGACCGGCGTCGAACCGAATTGAAAAACGAGAAAACTCACGAAAATCAACTTTTTTAGCGGGGACACGACGGGTACGTCTGTAGGGCTCCGCGGAAAAAAGAAGACTGGCTAAGATGGCACCCTTGGGCGGGAAGGCGACCGCGCATGCGCGCTGCAATTCCCAAAGGCTTTCTGTGAAAGCTGGGGAAAATTGCTCCGCGAGGGCTCCGTCGGCGCCGACGTCACCCATATGTGAGGACTGACTTCCTGCTTGGTCCTGGAGAACACCTGTTACAGGTGAGTAACTACGCTTTCGCCAGGAACAAGCAGGAAGTCAGTCATAGAAACATGACCACAGAAAAAGACCACATGGCCTATCTAGTCTGTCCTTCCATATCAACAACTACAACAGGCCCCTTTTTTCCTTTAGAGATCCTCCGTGTTTGTCCCATGCTTTTTTGAATTCAGTTACTGTCCTCATCTCTACCACCTCCACTGGGAGACTATTCCACAGATCCACCACTCTTTCCGTAAAGAAATATTTCATAAAAACATAGTCCTCACATATGGGACTCCCTAGCTATAGGCTACCAAAACCCATACCTGAAAATAGGCTCCCTCTAGAAGAGCCGCAGCAGCCATAATAGGAGTTCAACTGAGAACGCAACACTCCGGTAGCCTGACACCAAAGGGTAAGAGGGTAGAAGTTGCCTAGATCTCAAACAGGTTACGGAGTACCGCCTGGCTGAAAGCACTGTCCCGTCGAGACTCCCTATCCAGGCAGTAATGGGCCGCAAAGGTTTGACCCGAAGACCAGATGGCGGCCCGGAAAACGTCTGCCAGCGGAACAGAGCGTGAGCCACTAATGCCACCTTAGCCCTGACCCAGTGGGCCGTGACTCGACCCTGCAACGGACGATCTGTGGCCCTGTATGCTCAGGCGATGCAGTCTGCCACCCAAGTGGATAAGGTACGCTTGGAGACCGGCATCCCCAGCTTACTGGGGTTATAAGAAACGAAGAGCTGAGAAGCCCTTCTATGTCCCCGCGTACGCTCCATGTAGAAGGCTAGAACCCTCTTACAGTCTAGGGTATGCATAACTGCTTCTGCCCGACTGGCATGCGGCCTGGGAAAGTAGGTCGGAAGTACCACCTCCTGGTTGAGGTGGAACGAAGAGACCACTTTTGGAAGGAATTTGAGGTGAGTGTGAAGCACCACCCTATTCCTATAGAACCATGTGTACGGTCTATCGGAAACCAGTGCTTGCAGCTCACTCACTCGTCTGGCCAATGTGAGTGCCACCAAGAAAAGTACTTTCCAAGAGAGGAAGGGTAGATGGCAGGTAGCCATCGGCTCAAATGGTGGGCGAGTAAGCTGCTCTAAGACCACGTTCAAATCCCACTCGGTCGCCGGAGGGCGAACCGGGGGCTTCAGCAGAAGCAAACCTCTCAGGAACCTGGACACCAAAGGATGTGCAGAACGAGGTTGTCCTTCCACTGAAGAGTGGTGTGCTGATAAGGCACTAAGGTGGACTCGGACAGAGTTGGACTTGAGGGCTAAATCTGAGAGGTGAAGCAGGTACTGCAACACCACTGACACTTGGCAGGAGAAAGAGTAGTTACTCACCTATAACAAGTGTTCTCTAGGAGCAGCAGGAATCAGTCCTCACATATGGGTGACGTTGGCGCCGATGGAGCCCCCATGCAGAGAATTTCCCCAGCTTTCAAGGAAAGCCTTTGGGAATGCAGCGCGCATGCGCAGTCCCCTTCCCGCCTAAGGGTTCCATTTTGCTCAGTCTGATGACATAGCTAAAAGACAGCAAAAAATCAAAATGAATGATATGACTGCAACTCCAGGGGAGGAGGGAGGGTCGTGAGGACTGATTCCTGCTGCTCCTGGAGAACACCTGTTACAGGTGAGTAAATACTCTTTCTCCAGGACCAAACAGGAAGTCAGTCCTCACATATGGGACTCCCAAGCTCTAGGCTACCGGGAACCCACAGCTGAAAAATGGCTCCCTCTCAAGAGCCTCAGCATACGTAATAAGAATATCCTCTGAGAACACAGGGGCCGGAGGGTAGGAGTTGCCTAAACCTCAAAGAGATTACGGAATACCGCCTGTCCGAAAGCACTGTCCCTTCGGGACTCTCTCTCGAGGCAGTAATGGGCTGCAAAAGTCTGGCTTGAAGACCAAGTAGCAGCCCGGCAGATGTCTGCCAACGGAACAGAGCGGAGATGACCATTGTTGCCTCGGCCATCTGGGGGCTACCAGAATCACCAACGCCTTTTCCCGGAGAATCTTGAACAGAGTCCGGGCCACCAGGGGCGTGGGAGGAAATGCATACAGGAGGCCCGTAGACCAAGAGATCAGAAAAGCATCTACTGCCAGTCTCAGGGGATGCGGCTGTCTGCAGCAAAACCTGGGCAGCTTATGGTTCAGTGGACGTGCAAAGAGATTGATGGATGGAAGTCCCCATCAAAGAAAAATCTGCTGGACCACCAATGGATTCAACTGCCATTCGTGGGGCTGGAGAATCCTGCTTAGCTTGTCTGCTAAGAAGTTCTCCTGACCAGGTAGATAAACTGCTTTGAGAAACATGCCTTAGTTGACTGCAGAGGAGCAAAGGGCCTGCGCCTCCTGACATAGGAGCCTGGACCCTGTGCCTCCCTGCTTGTTCACATAGAACATTGCTACCTGATTGTCTGTCTGAACCAAGACAGACTGGTGAGAGAGGGCATGAGAAAAAGTCTGTAGAGCCAAGCGGATTGCTCGCAGCTCCAACAGATTGATCTGCTGTGTGGCCTCCCGAGGAGACCAGAGGCCTTGAGTGCATGTGCTCTGGCAATGTGCACCCCATCCCTTTAAGGAAGAATCAGTCGTCAGCACCCTTGTGTGTGCTGGGGCTTGAAAAGGTACCCCCTGAGAAGGTTTGGGAGATGTAGCCACCACACTTCAAGGAATCCAAAAGTGGTTTGGACACTCTTACTCTGTCTTGGAGATCGCCTGTGGCCTGCGCCCATTGAGTTCTGAGGCATCACTGAGCAGCCCGCATATGCAGACAGGCATTCGGTGTCACGTGTACCATGGATGCCATCTGGCCCAGGAGCCACAGGAAGTGCCTGGCAGAGACCTGAGAATTGCTGTGAAACTGGTTGGCCAAGTCCATCAGTCAGTGGGCCCTGTCCTCGGGCAAGTAAGCTCTTGCCTGCAGGGTGTCTAATCTTGCCCCTATAAACTCTAGGTTCTGTGAGGGGAGCAAAGTGGACTTTGTGTAGTTTATGACAGCCCAGATGCTGAAGAAGAGAGACAGTGCGAAGAGTGGCTTGTCTGGCCTCCTGGAGAGACTGGTCCCTGATGAGCCAGTCGTCCGGTATGGGAAGACAAAAATTCCGTGATTCCTGAGATAGGCCGCCACCATCGGCAGGCATTTGGTGAAAACCCTGGGGGCGGAAGTTAGGCCAAAGGGAAGTACTCTGTACTGAAAATGGTTTCCTCCCACCACATATCTGAGATATTGTCGGTGGTCTGGATGAATGAGGATGTGAGTATAAGCATCCTTTAGGTCTAAGGAGCATAGCCAGTCTCGCTGCTGCAGGTAGGGCAGCAGTATCCCAAGGGTAAGCATCTTGAACTTTTCCCTCTCCAGAAACTTGTTTAGGTTTCGCAAGTCTAGGATAAGCCGGAGGCCTCCTGTCCTTTTTGGTACCAGAAAGTACCTGGAGTAGAAGCCTTGCCCTTCCAGCCTGTTCCTTTAGTGGACTTGCCAACTCCTGAAGGAGGAGGTTTCTGTGCAGAGGGAGTCTTGGAGGCTCCCCTGGAAAGTAGGAGGGGGGTAACTGGTGGAAGTGGAGCATGTAGCCCTTTTGGACTATGCTGAGGACCCAGGTATCCCCTGTGATGGCTGGCTACCTGTAGGCGTACAGGGTCAGCCAACCTCCTGTGCTGAGTGGAGCCAGCTGTGGAGAGGAGGCTATGCTGATATTGAGGGCAGGATTTGTAGGCAGCACCCTTCCTCAGGAAAAAGGGCTTCTTTCCCGAGCCCTTCTTTTTCTGAGAAGGGGCAGAAGTCTCATTCTCAATTTCCGCAGCTTTTTCAGTCATGGGCTTACCGAAAATGTTTTCATCTCGGCAGGGGACATCGACCAACTTGTCCTGCACCCATGACTCCAGGTCCAATGACTATAGCCAGGCCTGACGGCGTGCACCGATGCCAGCCGCGACTACCCGGGCCGAAGCCTCAAAGCCATAATAGGCTGCTCGAGAGATAAACTTTGAGCACTCTCTGATCCCTGTTGACAAAGCCTTGAACCTCTGCAAAGGTTCCTCGAAGAGGCCAGCTGAGAACCCGGCATTCTCCTTTGCCAGGTCTCGTAGGTACATGCCCATGTACAGCTGGTAGGGCTGGACACGGCAAGAGAGCATAGAGCCCTGGAAGCACTTTCTACCGAGGGCATCCAGGTTCCGGGCCTCCCGACTGGGGGGCACCGAGGAGTGCATCTTCTGACTCTTCAGGCGGTGCAAGGCCGATTCCACAACCATGGAGTTGTGCGGTAGCTGTGCCTTTTGGAACCCAGGGCTCTTATGGACTCGATAAATGGAATCGACCCATTTTCTCAGAACTGGCGTCAAAGCCAGTGCCTCCCACATAAGGAAGAGCAGCCGTTCCAGCATCGGAGGAACCGGTACAGTAAAGGCTTCCTTCGGAGGAAAGTCATACTGGAGGGCGTCGAACTCTTCGGCTCGAGGCTCCTCCTCAGCGTCCGCAGGGAAGGCCAAGGCTTTGGCCATGTCCCTCACGAAGTCCGAGAACCGGGTATCCTCCGGGGGGGGGGGGGGACCATCTCCGAGGCTTGGACTCCGGTGAGTCCGAAGGGACGCACCGGGTCCGGAAGGTGTCCGGGGACTCTTTGTCCTCAGTCTCCCAAGCCGACTCCTCCAAAGAGGAATCGAGCAGCTCCGGCTGTGTGGACCTCGGTGCCACCCACCCCGACGCCGAGGGTATCGACTCGAGACTTTATTGACTCGAGGATCGGCTCGGTCTCCGGGGTCGACTTGGACGTCGAGGTCCTGGTGGGCGTGGCAGATGCATCGGTCAGACTGGAGATCAGCACCCGCTGCTGTTCCATGAAGGCAGCCAAGCTGCTCTCCAAGGCCGTCAACCTGAGTCCAAGCTCAGGAAACTCAGCAGCCCCCGACTCGGGCCCCAACGGCATCGGGCCCAACATCGGCTCCCGCGGGGAAGAGTCCACGAGGACAACTGCAGTTACGTGACTCGGGGACTCCAGCTCCACACGAGGTAACTTGGACGGCCTCTCTGACTCTGAGAGCCCGGGGAGGCGGTCAGGGCTACATGACCTGGCCCTCGAGGATCCAGGAGCCTCCACCGATGCCGCCCTCGCGAGCTTCTTCTTCCTTCTGTGCTCCCAGGTGGGAGACTCCCTCTCAGAGGAAACCTGACAGCGCTCGGGGTCAGACTTCCGAGATGTTGAGGCCTCTGACGAAGTCCGGGCCCAGCCGGACGCGGAGTCAGAGAAAGTTCTCTCGCATTGATGCTGACGGCTCCGAAGCGCCTTCGATGACATTTTGTTGCACGGGCCACAGGCCAGCGGGTCATGGTCAGGCCCGAGGCAACGGAGGCATCAGTCATGTGTGTCGGTGAGAGACATAAGTTTCTTGCACCAATCACACTTTTTGAACCCGATGGCAGCCATCGGGGGAAAAAGGGCCCCCTGCAAGGTCAAAAGACCGGGCTGCCAGTGAAAACACAAAAAGAGCGCGAACGCTAGTCACGAAGGACAAAAACCAAAAATCAAAACTCCGGACTTGATACCAGTGTACCGAGCCCAGGCGGGAAAGGGAACCGGCATCAAACCAGAACAGAAAAAGCCAAAATAGCTGAAAAAAAATCTACTTTTCCCAGGTGACACGAACTCACGTCCATTGGGCTGCCACTGAAAATAACAAAAAAGGCGCGAACGCTAGTCACGAAGGACAAAAACCGAAAAAAGAATAACGGACTCAATACCGGTGTACCAAGCCCAGGCAGGAAGGGGAACCGGCATCGAACCGGATCAGTAAAAGCAAAAATTGAAGAAAAAATCTACTTTTACCGGGTGACACGAACTCATGTCCATTGGGCTCCGCGGAAAAAGAAAGTCTGAGCAAGATGGCACCCTTGGGCGGGAAGGGGACCACGCATGCGCGCTTCATTCCCAAAGGCTTTCCTTGAAAGCTGGGGAAATGCTCCGCACGGGGGCTCCGTCAGCACCAACGTCACCCATATGTGAGGACTGGCTTCCTGCTTGGTCCTCGAGAAAGCGTTTTCGCCCTGCTTATCACACCACACTTCAAACCTACGCCACTTAAACGCATAGGTTTTCGTAGTCAAGTGCCTTCTTGAGGCTAGCAGTACATCATCTACATTTTTAGGGAGGAGAAGTGGTGCAAGGACTACCCTTTCAGTGGCCATGCCATCAGGTTGAGAGACCTGAGGTTGGGATGTAGGAGAGTGCCCCCCTCCTGCGAGAGGAGGTTGGGATGTAATCCCAGAGGAACTGGGGTCTCCTTCACCAGTTGAAGCAGTAGCGGGAACCATGGCTGTCTCAGCCATCTGAGGGCTACCAGGATGACTGAGGCTTTGTCCTGAAGGATCCTGAACAGAGTCCTGGCCACCAGAGTCGTGGGAGGAAACGCATACAGGAGGCCCACAGACCATGATATTATGAAAGCATCTGCAGCCACCCTGTGTGGGTGTGGCTGTCTGGAGCAGAAGCGGGGCAACTGGTGATTTTGTGGGCTTGCAAACAGATCTTTGGATGGCTGCCCCCAGCACTGGAACAGCTGCTGGGCTATGTTTGGATCCAGTTGCCACTCGTGCGGCTGGAGAATTCTGCTGAGCTTCTCGGCTAAGAGGTTCTCCTGACCTGGCAAGTAAACTGCTTTGAGATGCATACCTTGCTTGACTGCAAAAGAGCACAGGTCCAGGGTCTCTTGACATAGGGTGCGAGACCCTGTGCCCCCCTGCTTGTTCACGTAGAACATTGCCACCTGGATGTCTGTCTGGTTCAAGACAGACTGGTGAGCCAGGGTTTGAAAGAAAGTTCGTAGAGCTAAGCGGATAGCTCGAAGCTCTAGGAGATTGATCTGTTGTGTGCTCTCTTGTGGAGACCACCCCCCATGAGTGCACAATTTCTGGCAATGGGCTCCCCAGCCCAGCAAGAATGCATACCTAGTCAGCACTCTCGAACGCTGAGGTTGAAAAGGCACCCCCTCTAGTAGGTGGTATGGTTGACGCCACCAGGTCAACGACCGCACCAGTCGTTTGGGCACCTTGATCCTGTCTTTGAGGTTGCCAGTGGCTTGTGTCCACTGGTCCCTGAGGCACCACTGAGCAGTTCTCATGTGGAGGCGTGCATTGGGTGTCACATGCACCGTGGAGGCCATGTGACCGAGGAGGCGCAGAAAGTGTCTTGCTGAGATCTGGTATCTGCGGCTCACTTGCGGCACTAGAGCAAACAGTCTTTGTGCCCTGTCTTCTGGAAGATAAGCCCTTGCTTGAAGGGTGACTAGCCTTGCTCCTATGAACTCCAGCCCTTGAGTGGGAACCAGAGTGGATTTTGTGTAATTGATCACAAACCCTAAATGTTGTAGCAACTGGATAGTGCGAGACGTGGCCTGTTGGGCTTCTAGGGCTGGCTGGGCTCTGATGAGCCAGTCATCCATTTAGGGGAAGACAAATACCCCTTAGTTTCTTAGGAAGGCCACCACCACCGCTAGGCACTTTGTGAAAACCCTGGGTGCCGAGGCGAGGCCGAATGGAAGTACCCTGTACTGAAAATGGTTTCCTACCACCACAAATCGTAGATATTGTCTGTGGTCTGGATGAATTAGGATGTGTGTATACGCATCCTTTAGGTCTAAGGAGCATAGTCAGTCTCCGTGGCGGAGGTAAGGCAGCAATATTCCAAGGGAAAGCATCTTGAACTTTTCCCTCACCAGGAACTTGTTTAGGTTGCGCAGGTCGAGGATGGGTCTTAGGCCTCCAGTTCTCTTTGGTATCAGGAAATATCTGGAGAAGAAGCACTTTCCCTGCAGGTGGTGGGGCATTGGCTCTACCGCCTGATCCTCGAGAAGACCTGCTAACTCCTTCAAGAGGAGGTCCCTGTGAAGTGGGGGCCTGAGAGGCTCCCCTGGAAAGTAAGAGGGAGGTGCCTGAGTGAGATGTAGCCGATAGCCCCATTAGACTATCTGGAGCACCCAAGTATCTGTTGTGATGACTGGCCACCTGTTGGCATACAGGGTCAGCCTTCCTCCTGTGCATGGCCTTACGTCTTTGGAGAGAGGGACTATGCTCTGGGAGTCAGAAAACCCCTCCAGACTGGGCCGGAGCCGGTGCCTGGGGCTTGGGGGCTTTTTGCTTACGCGGACCATGCCCCTGTCCCTTGGCCTGCTGCCCCTGTTGGGGAGCTGGAAAGGCCTGACATGTGGGGTAGTTGCGGTAAGCATTATATTTTCTCGGAAAAAAGGGCTTCTTTCCCGAGCCCTTCTTTTTCTGAGAAGGGGCAGAAGTCTTCCTGGACAGCCTTGTCCTGGTGAGTCTCAGTCTTGATTTCCACAGCCTTTTCAGTCATGGGCTTACCGAAAAGGTTTTCATCTCGGCAGGGGACATTGAAAAACTTGCCCTGCACCAATGGCTCCAGGTCTGATGACTGTAGCCAGGCCTGACGGCGTGCACCGATGCCGGCCGCGGCTACCCGGGCCGAAGCCTCGAAGCCATCATAGGCTGCCCGAGAGATAAATTTCAAGCACTCTCAAATCCCTATTGACAAAGCCTTGAACCTCTGCAAAGGTTCGTCGGAGAGGCCAGCTGAAAACCCAGCAATCTCCTTTGCCAGGTGTTGCAGGCACATGCCAATGTACAGCTGGTATGTCTGGATTTGGCATGACAGCATTGAACCCTGGTAGCACTTCCTGCCGAGGGCATCCATGTTGCGGGCCTCCCGGCCAGGAGGCACCGAGGAGTGCGTCTTCTGGCTCTTGAGCCGGCGCATGGTCGATTCCACATCCATGGAGTTGTGTGGCAGTTGTGCTTTCTGGAATCCAGGGCTCTTACAAACTCGGTAAATGGAATAGATTCATCTGCTGAGTACCGGCATTGAGGACGGTGTCTCCCACATGCAGAGAATCAGCCGTTCCAAAAAGAGTAGTTACTCACCTGTAACAGGTGTTCTCCAGGAGCAGCAGGAATCAGTCCTCACATATGGGTGTCATCGGCGCCGATGAAGCACCAGCGGAGCATTTCCCCAGCTTTCTATGAAAGCCTTTGGGAATGCAGGCACGCATGCGTGGTTCCCTTCCCACCTAAAGGTGCCATCTTACCTCAGTCAAATGACATAGCTAAGAACAGCACACAAAAATGATAAATAAACTATGTACAACTGCAACTCCAAGCGGAGGAGGGAGGGTTGTGAGGACTGATTCCTGCTGCTCCTGGAGAACACCTGTTACAGGTGAGTAACTACTCTTTCTCCAGGACCAAGCAGGAAGTCAGTCCTCACATATGGGGACTCCCAAGCTCTGGGCTACCGAGGAACCCAGGCTGAACAAGAGAACTCCCTCTAGTCTCAGCAGCAAAGAAAGGCGTACTTTAGCCCATAGAGCTATCTATCTGTCTACACCTACCTATCTCTCGGATCTGCTTACTTATCATACTCCCTCCCGCAGTCTTCGGTCCATTCACATCAGCCGCCTTCACTTACCAGCACCCTCCAAAGCTCATTTGCAATCCACCAGCAAAGCAGCATTTTTCTACTTGGCTCCATCTCTCTGGAATTCCCTTCCCACTGCCCTCCGTACAGAAGAATCATACCCCAAATTCCGTTCCCTCCTTAAGACCCATCTGTTTTCCTTACCTTCCCCTCTTGAGTCTCAATATTCTGTTCTTATAACTCTATTTGTCTAACTGTTCTGTCCTTACTCTCTTCTCTGCTCTATCATTTATTGTAGTTCTATCTTTCCTTTTTCTATAATTGATATTAATTTTGTTTTTGTAAACCGCCCCGATGTTATGGGGGGCGGTATAACAAGTGTGCAATAAACAATAAGGACACAACCTCCACCGGTAGCCCAACAGAGGGTAGGAGGGCAGGAGTTGCCTAAACCTCAAAGAGATTCCAGAGTACTGCCTGGCCAAAAGCACTGAACCTAAGGGACTCCCTCTCCAGGCAGTAATGGGCCGCAAAAGTCTGGCTTGAAGACCAAGTTGCAGCCCTGCAGATGTCTACCAAGGGCACAGAGCGGAGATGAGCCACTGAGGCAGCCATTGCCCTGACACGATGGGCCGTGACCCTACCCTGCAAAGGAAGGTCAGCCGCCTGGTAAGCCCAGGTGATACAGTCAGCAACCCAGATGGACAAGGTACGCTTGGACACAGCCAACCCCAACTTATTGGGGTCAAAGGATACGAAGAGCTGAGTAGCCCTTCTATGCCCCTGCGTACGGTCAAGGTAGAAGGATAAGGCCCTCCTACAGTCCAGGGTATGCAGGACTGCTTCAGCCGGGCTTGCATGAGGCCTAGGGAAGAATGTTGGAAGAACCGCCTCCTGGTTGAGGTGGAAAGAGGAGACAACCTTAGGGAGGAACTTTGGATGAGTCATAAGGACCACCCTGTTCCTATAAATCCTGGTGTAAGGCCTATCACAGACCAGGGCCTGAAGCTCACTCACTCACTCGCCTAGCCGAGGTAAGGGCTATCAGGAAGAGTGTCTTCCAGGAGAGGAAGCGTAGTGGACAAGTAGCCATCGGCTCAAAAGGTGGGCGAGTCAGTTGCTGCAAGACCACATTCAGCTCCCACTCAGGGGCAGGAGGACGGATGGGAGGCTTGAGCAAAAGCAAGCCCCTGAGAAAGCGGGACACCAAGGGTGACCAGACAGAGAACCCGAAGAGAATTGGACTTAAGTCCCTGATTTGACAAATGCAGTAAGTACTGAAGGACTACTGGCACAGTACAGGAGAAAGGATCTTCTGTACGCAGCTGACACCACACAGAAAACCTTTTCCATTTGAGAGCATAGGTTTTCCTAGTGGACTGTTTCCTAGAGGCTAGGACAACCTCTTCAACTTCCTGAGGTAGGCCCCAGGGAGCCAAGACTACCCTTGCAGCCTCCAGGCCATCAAACTGAGAGCTTTGAGATTGGGGTGCAGAAGGGAACCCTGCTCCTGTGTGAGAATGTCAGGTTGCAACCCCAGAGGTAGTGGAGAATCCACCGCCAGTTGAAGGAGAAGAGGAAACCAAGGCTGTCTCGGCCACCTGGGAGCCACCAGCAGGACCGAGGCCTTGTCCTGAAGAATCTTGAATAGGGTTCGGGCCACCAAGGGCGTGGGAGGAAACACATAGAGGAGGCCCTGGGACTAGGATATCAGAAAAGCATCCGCTGCTATCCGCAGAGGATGTGGTTGCCTGGAGCAGAACTTTGGTAGCTGCTTGTTCATTGGACTGGCAAAGAGATCTATCAAAGGGAGACCCCATTTCAGGAAGATCTTCTGAACTACTGAAGGATGCAGCTGCCACTCGTGGGGCTGCAGTATTCTGCTTAACCTGTCTGCCAGGTAGTTGTCCTGGCCTGGAAGGTACACAGCCTTGAGGAGCATGTTGTGCTTGAGGGCAAATGAACAAAGGTCCTGAGCCTCCCGACAAAGGAGCCTGGACCCAGTTCCGCCCTGTTTGTTCACATAAAACATGGCTACTTGGTTGTCTGAATCAGGACAGATTGGTGAGCCAGGGTAGGAGAGAAAGCTTTGAGTGCTAATGTAATAGTTCTGAGTTCGAGGAGATTGATCTGCTGTGCAGCCTCCCAAGGGGACCACAGGCCCTGGGTGCACTTGCCTAGACAATGAGCTCCCCAGCCTTGAAGGGAGGCGTCTGTGGTCATCACTACTGTGTACCCTGGAATCTGAAAAGGCACCCCCTTCAGTAGATTGGGTGGGTGCAGCCACCAGTTGAGGGAATGTAGAAATTTTCTGGACACCCTTATCCTGTCTCTGAGGCTGCCTGTGGCCTGTGACCACTGAGACCGAAGGCACCACTGTGCAGGCCTCATATGGAGCCTGGCATTGGGGGTCACATGTACTGTCGAAGCCATGTGGCCTAGAAGTCTCAGGCAGAGTCTGGCGGAGACCTGCTGAGAAACTGATTTGCCAAGGCCATCAATCTTTGGGCCCTGTCTGCTGGCAAGAAAGCCTTTGCCAGCAGAGAGTCAAGCCTTGCTCCTATGAACTCCAAGTTCTGGGAGGGGAGCAAAGTGGACTTTGCGAAGTTTATGACAAACCCCAGTCTTTGGAGAAGAGCAATAGTGCTGAGGGTGGCTTGCTTGGCCTCCTGACACATCTGACCCCTGATGAGCCAGTCGTCCAGATAGGGGAAGACAAAAATGCCCTGGTTTCTCAGGTAGGCCGCCACCACTGCTAGGCACTTTGTGAAGACTCTGGGGGCGGAGGTGAGGCCAAAAGGCAGCACTCTGTATTGATAATGGTTTCCTCCCACACTGACCCTGAGGTACTTTCTGTGGTCTGGATGAATGAGGATGTGAGTGTACGCATCCTTTAGATCTAAGGAGCATAGCCAATCTCCCTGCTGGAGGTAGGGCAGAAGTGTCCCAAGAGTAAGCATTTTGAACTTCTCCTTCACTAGGAACTTGTTGAGGTTCCTGAGGTCCAGAATGGGTCAAAGGCCACCGGTTCTTTTGGGCACCAGGAAATACCTGGAGTAGAAACCGTGACCCTGGAAGTGGGGAGGCACAGGCTCCACCGCCCTGTCCACCAACAGACCATAAAGCTCTTGCAGAAGAAGGTCTGTGTGCAGGGGAGGCCTTGGAGGCTCCCCTGGAAAGTATAGTGGAGGCAGTTGGTGAAAGTGCAGAGCATAGCCTCTGTGGACTATCTCCAGCACCCAACTGTCCCCAGTGATAAGGGGCCACTAGTGGGCAAAGAGGGCGAGGCGACCTCCTGTGCAGGGTTGGGAGAGCAGTGGAGGAGAGGCTACGCTCAAGGAGTCAAAAACCCCCACCCTGCTGAGTGGTAGCAGGGGCCGGAGGCTTGGGGGTCCTCTGCCTATGGGGTCCATTACCTTGCCCCTTGGCTTGCTGACCCTGGGGGGCAGCTTGGGCAGCCTGATATTGTGGGTACTGTTTGTAGGCAGTGCCCTTCCTCGGGTAAAAGGGCTTTTTACCCGAGCCCTTCTTTTTATGAGAAGGGGCAGAGGTCTTCCTCGACAGCCTTGTCCGGGTGAGGTGCTCAGTTTTGAGGTGAACGGCCTTCTCGGTCATGGGCTTGCCAAAAAGGTTCTCACCTCGGCAAGGGACATCCACCAACTTGTCCTGAACCCATGGCTCGAGGTCCGATGACTGCAGCAATGCCTGGCGTCGAGCCGCGATGCCGGCTGCCGCAACTCGGGCCGAAGCCTCGAAGCCATCGTAGGCGGCGCGGGACATGAACTTCGAGCAGTCCCGAATCCCCGAGGACAAGGTCTTGAATCTCTGCAAGGGTTCCCCGGAGAGTCCAGCAGAGAACCCGGCCAACTCCTTGGCCAGGTCCCGCAAGTACATGCCCATGTACAGCTGGTAAGACTGGACACGGCAAGCAAGCATCGAGCCCTTGAAGCACTTTCTACCGACGCCATCGAGGTTCCGGGCCTCCCTGCCAGGGGGCACCGCAGAGTGCATCTTCTGACTCTTCAGACGATGCATGGCCAATTCCACAACCATAGAATGGTGTGGTAGCTGTGCCTTCTGAAAGCCAGGGCTCTTCCTGAGTTGATAGATCGAGTCGACTCGCTTGCTTTAAACCGGCGCCGAGGCCGGTGCCTCCCACATCCGGAAGAGGAGCCGTTCCAGAATCGGAGGAACCGGGACAGTAAAGGCCTCCTTCGGAGGAGAGTCATACTGTAGAGCCTCGAGCTCTTCAGCTCGAGGCTCCTCCTCGGGGTCCACCGGGATAGCCAAGGCAGCGGCCATATCCCGGACAAACTCCGAGAACTGAGTATCCTCCGGAGGGGATCTACTCCGGGGCTCAGACTGCGGTGAGTGCGACGGGACGCACCGAGTCTTGAAGGTGTCAGGAGACTCCTCGTCCTCAGTCTCCCAAGCTGACTCGTCCGAGGAAGAGTCAGGGCACGACCCCGCGGGGCCCTGGAGCACCCGCCCCGACGCCGAAGGCACCGGTGTCGACACCCTCGGTCCCGAACAGGAGGTCGAGGGAGACCGCGACCGAGGTCGACTCCGAGCCACGATGGACTCGAGTATCAGCTCGGTCTCCGGGGTCGACTTCGAAGTCGATGTCCCGGTGGTCGGGGCAGATGCGCCAGACAGGCTGGCCATCAGTACCCGCTGCTGCTTCATGAAGGCAAACAATCTGCTCTCCAAGGCTGTCATCCTGAGACTCAGCTCGGGAGACGCAGCAGCCACCGACTCGGGCCCCGGTGGCGCCGGGCCCGACGACGGCTCTCTGGGAGGAGAGTCCTCGAGGACTACAGGGCTTATGTGTCCAGCAGACTCCGGCTCCACCCGAGGAACTTTAGCAGGCTTCTCGTGTTCCACCGACCCGGGGCGACGGTCGGGGGTCTTAGACCTGGCTCTCGAGGAACCAGGGACCTCCTCCTCCGACGCCCTCACGAGCCGCTTCTTCCTCTTGCGTTCCCGGTCAGGGGACCCCCTCTCCGAGGAGCTTCGACGGCGCTCGGGATCAGAATCCCGAGATGTCGAGGCCTCAGACGAGGTCCGAGCCCGGCCGGAGGCTGAGTCCAAGAAAAGCCTTTCTTTTTGCTGCTGTCGACTTCGGAGTGCCTTGGAAGACATCTTCCCACATGGCCCGCATGACTTAGGGTCGTGATCGGGGCCGAGGCACCGAAGGCAGCAGTCGTGTGTGTCGGTGAGAGACATTAATTTCTTACACCGATCACACTTTTTAAAACCCCTGGAAGCCATCGGAGAAAAAAGAGTCCCCGCGAGGTCAAAGGACCGGCCTTCCAGGGAAAAATGGAAAAAAGGGCGCGAACGCCAGCCACGAAGGGCAAAAAACGAAAAAGAAGAATCGGGCTCGATACCGGTGTACCGAACCCGGCGGGAGGGGAACCGGCATCGAACCTGGAGAAAAAACTGCGAAAATCACCGAAAAAAAATCTAATGTTAACCGGGAAAACAGGACACACGTCCGGTGGGCTTCACGGAAAAAAAGAGACTGAGGTAAGATGGCACCTTTAGGCGGGAAGGGAACTGTGCATGCGTGCCTGCATTCCCAAAGGCTTTCATAAAAAGCTGGGGAAATGCTCCGCTGGGGCTTCATCGGCGCCGATGACACCCATATGTGAGGACCGACTTCCTGCTTGGTCCTGGAGAATCAGAGGCACCGGTACAGTAGAGCTTCCCGAGGGGGAAAGTCCTACTGGAGGATCTTGAGCTCCTCGGCTCGAGGCTCCTCCTTGGTCTCCACCGGGAATGACAATGCCTTAGCCATCTCCCAGACGAAGTCCAAGAACCGGGTGTCCTCCGGGGGGTGGGGACCTTCTCCGAGGTTCAGAACTTGCGTGATACGAGGGGACATATTTGTTCCGATGGGTATCTGGTGACTCTTCATCTTACGTTTCCCAACAGGACTCTGAGGAGGAATCGAGTGGCTACGGCCTTCAGGGCTTCGGCTTTGACTACCCCGACGCCAGTGGAATCGGCGTCGACAACCTCGGTCCCGAATGGGAGGTCAAGGGGGACCTCGGCCGATGATCGACTCGAGTTCTTAGTGTATCGAGGATCGGCTCGGCCTCCGGGGTCGACTTCGACGTCGATGTCCCGGTGGTCGGGGTGGATGGACCGGTGAGACCAGCAATCAGCGCCCACTGCTGGTCCATGAAGGCAGACATGCTGCACTCCAAGGCTGCCATCCTGAGACCGAGCTCATGAGGCTCCGCAGCCCCCCAGGTCGGGTCCCGACGCCATCAGGCCTGACGCCAGCTCTCCCGGAGGAGAAACCACAATGAGGACAGTGCTCACCTGCCTTGGCGTCTCCGGTTGCTTACAAGGGATTTTTGCTGGCCGCTCCGACACCGAGGATCTGGGGCGGTGGGCTGGGCTCCAGGACCAGGCCGCTCAAAACCATCTAACGACACCGCTCTCACAGATTTTTTCTTCCTCCGGTGTTCCTGCGAGGGAGACCCCCTTTCGAAGGACACCCAATGCTGCTCAGGATCAGAGAGCTCCCGAGATGTTGAGGCCAACGACGAGGTCTGGGCCCGGGCGGGTGCGGACTCGGGAAAAATCCTATCATGTTGCTGCTGCCTGCTCCTCAAGGCCTTGGAAGACATCTTCTTACACTGGCCACAGATCTTCGGGTCGTGTTTGGGCCCGAGGCAACGGAGACAGCAGTCGTGTGTGTCAGTGAGGGACATTAATCTCGTGCACTGATCACACTTTTTAAACCCGCTGGCAGCCATCGGGGGGAAAAGGGCTCCTGCAAGGTCAAACGACCAGACTGCCAGCTAAAAAAAGAAAAAGAGCGCGAATGCTAGTCACTAATGACAAAAAACAAAAATTTGGACCAGACTCAATACCGGTGTACCGAGCCGAGGGTGGGAAGGGGAACCTGTGCCGAACCGGTCAGGCAGAAAATAATTTTTCTGAGACCTTTTAACACTTTTTTTGCGAGGGAACTTGGACAACATCCATTGGGCTCCGCGGGAAAAAAGGAGACTGAGCAAGATGGCACCCTTGGGCGGGAAGGGGACCGCGCATGCGCGATGCAATTCCCAAAAGCTTACTTAGAAAGCTGGGGATTTGCTCCGCATGAGGGCTCCGTCGGCGCCGACGTCCCCCATATGTGAGGACTGACTTCCTGCTTGTTCCTGGAGAAACTACAGACCAGTGAGCCTGACATCAGTACTAGAAAAAAATGGTAGAAACCATTAAAAAAAATTTCTGAAAATGTAGATAGTCATGGTTTAATGGGAGACAGCAAAAGAGAAATTAAACTTACTTGCTAATTGTTGTTCCTTAAGGAACTCCAGTCCAGTCCCACACCTCTGGGTAGTGTACCTCTTCTTGCAGCTTGGAGACTGAGCATGTCATCTTTTTGATGACACTAGTGTACATATGCAGCTGGCACCGCCTACCAGCCCCAGTACCTATTGACAAAGCAGACTTATCTTTCATTTATTTCTGTCTCTGACTTTTATCTGACCCTTCTCAAGAGAAAGTCACAATGTCTCAACCAACTGTCACTTACATCACCTGACCAGGCACAACTGCACTATGAAATCCACCCAGCAACAATGGCATATCTGATTAGGCTTTTCCCACAGGTCTGCATCAAGTTATTGTGCACTGAATAAGTTTTGAGCTGTATAACACAAGGAATGCTTAAGGATTAAGTGGGGTTCACCCCCCTTGATACAATCTTATACCAAATCCTGGGGGGAGAGGAGGAAAAAGGAATATCCTCCCCCCAGCCCTGTTGTCCCCCAGGTTCTCTGTTCCTTCAGATTTTTTTTTTACTTCTGCCTTTAAAAACAAAGAAACCTGCACATTAACAGGGGAAATAAAAAGCAAACTAACTAAACCTATCTCCCTAATTGTCCCTTCGGTGCCAGCTGCATATGTACACTAGCGTCATCAAAAAAAATGACATACTCAGTCTCCAAGCTGCTGGAAGAGGTACACTACCCAGAGGTGTGGGACTGGACTGGAGGGACGATAAGGAACATGGCTTTGTCTTACTAATCTGTTATATTTTTTGAAGGTGTAAATAAGCAGTTAGACAAAGGTGGATCAGTTAATTTAGTGTATCTGGATTTTCAGAAAGCCTTTGACAAGGTTCCTCATGAGAGATTCTTGGCAAAATTAAAAAGTCATGGGATAGAAGGCAGTATACTATTGTGGATCAGGAACTGGTTAAAAGATAGAAAGAAGAGGGTAGGGCTTAATGGCCAATTTTCCCAATGGAGAAAGATGAATAGTGGAATACCCCAGGGATCTGTGCTGCTCATTCGTAAATGACTTGGAAATAGGAATAACGAGTGAGGTAATCAAATTTTCAGATGACAGAACGTTATTCAAAGTTGTTAAAACCCAAGAGGATTGTGAAAAATTGCAAGAGGACCTTAATAAATTGGAAGATTGGACGTTCAAATGGCAGATGAAATTTAATGTGGACAAGTGCAAAGTTATGCACCTAGAAAAGAACAACCCAAACTATGGTTACACAATGCAAGATTAATATTAGGAACTACAACCCAGGAAAAAGATTTAGGAGTCATCGTGGATAAAACACTGAAACCCTCTGTCCAGTGTGCAATGGCTGCCAAGAAAGCAAACAGAATGTTGAGAATCATAGGGAAAGGAATGCAGAATAAAACAAGGGATATTATAATGCCTCTTTATTGTTCCATGGTGCGACTGCACCTTGAAAATTGTGTGCAATTCTGGTCGCCGTATCTTAAACAGGATACAGCGGAATTAGAAAAGGTGCATAGAAGAGCCACCAAAATGGTAAAGGGGATGGAATGATACCCCTATGAGGAGAGGTTAAAAGATTAGACCTCTTCAACCTGGAAAAGAGACTGCTGAGGGGAGATATGATAGAGGTCTATAAATTAATGAATGGAGTGGAATGGGTAAACGTAGATCAATTGTTTATGCCATCAAAATGTAGAAAGACTAGGGGGCATGCAATGAAGCTACAGTTTAACCCATGTAAGACTAATAAGAGAAAATATTTTTCCACTCAAACGCGTAATCAAACTCTGGAATTATTTACCGGAAGATGTAGTAAAAGCTGTAAGAGTAGCTGGGCTTAAAAAAGGTTTGGACAAGTTCCTGGAGGAAAGGTCCATAGACCATTATTAAAGGGGACCCTGAAAATCCATTACTTGTCCCAATACAAGCATTGTGGAACCTGTGTCTTCTGGGGAAACTGCTAGATACTTGTGACCTAGATAGGCCACTGTTGGAAACAGGATACTGGGCTTGATGGACCTTGGTCTGACCCAGTATGGCAACCCAGTATGGCATTTCTTATGTTCTTATGCATAGTTGCTCATTCTGAATACCAGACCTGTGTGCAACACTTAAGGACTAGAGGTTACCATTCCTGCAATAGTTCTTCTGCAATAATGTTCCTTAACTGTCTAAGGCCAGCAGCTCCAGTAAGAGGAGGTAAATTGAAAGGCAATGTCAGGAAATACTTTTTCACTGGAAGGGTGGTGGATGCTTGGAATGCCCTCCCGATGGAAGGGTTGGGGGCAAATACAGTGACAGAATTCAAAATGGCATGGGACAGACACAGTGGATCCCTTTACAGCAACAGGATAAAATCAAAATAAACTTAACTAATTTCTCAACATACAGGGGTGTCCCTACACGGAGCTGTGGGTTCACCCCTAAAACAAAGACATGGGGAGGGGTGGCCTGCATGGAGCGGGGCATCTTACTGGGCAGACTAGATGGACCATACTGGTCTTTATCTGCCGCCATTTACTATGTTACTATGAGCACTTCAATGGCTTTATATTTTTGTCTTGATTTTGTCCTTTTAAATAAATATTTAACCCTGGGGGTTTAATGAAATTTTTGGGACTATAAAACCTTTGATTAAAGTGACTCAGATCTTTACAGAACCATGTCCAAACAGCACAGTTCAGAGAGACTACATTTCTCCTCCAAATGGAATAGAAACATAGAAATATGATGACAGAAAAAGACCACATGGCCTATCTAGTCTATCCTTCCATATCAACAACTACAACAGTCCCCTTTTTTCCTTTAGAATTCAGATACTGTCCTCATCTCTACCACCTCCACTGGGAGACTATTCCACGGATCCACCACTCTTTCCATAAAGAAATATTTCCGCATATCACTCCTGAATCTATCCCCCTTCACCCTCATCTCATGTCCCCTCGTAGCAGAACTTGCTTTCAATCGAAAGAGGCTCTCCCCCTGTACATTTATGCCACGGAGGTATTTAAACATCTCAATCATATCACCTCTATCCCGCCTTTCCTCTAAGGTGTAAATATTAAGATCCTTAAGTCTGTCCTCATATGCTTTATAATGAAGACCACTAACCATTTTAGTAGCCACCCTCTGCACCGACTCCAGCCTGTTTATATCCTTTTGAAGGTGTGTCTCCAGAATTGCACACTATACTCCAAATGAGGTCGCACCAAAGACTTATACAGAGGCACTATCACCTCCTTTTTTCTGCTAGCCATTCCTCTCCATATGCACCCAAGCATCATTCTAGCTTTTGCCGTTGCCTTTTCTACCTGTTTAGCTACTTTAAGATCATCAGACACAATCACGCCTAGGTCCCGCTCTTCTTTAGTGGACAAAAGTACTTCACCCCCTATACTATACTGCTCCCTTGGATTGCTGCAGCCCAAATGCATGACCTTACATTTTTTAACATTAAATCCCAGCTGCCAAATTCTAGACCATTCTTCAAGTTTAGCTAGAATGTTAGGACATATATTTTTATACACAATAATTAGGCATAGTTCAGCTTGCAAAAATGCACATGAAAATTATACAACAGTGTACCTATAAACAAGCAAGTCAAACTGTAATTAACATCATGCTTATCATGTTTCCAACTGCAACCAGCTAAACATATTTCTCAACTCAGTTTCTTACCCATATGCCATCATTTGTATTTTACAGGAAAAACATAAGAACATAAGATATGCCATACTGGGTCAGACCAAGGTCCATCAAGCCCAGTATTCTGTTTCCAACAGTGGCCAATCTAGGTCACATGTACCTATCAGTTTCCCCAAGGGACACAGGTTCACAATGCTTGTATTGGTTCAAGCATTGATATCCTGGGTCCCTTCTTAATAATGGTTTATGGACCTTTCCTCCAGGAACTTGTCCAAACCTTTTTTAAACCCAGCTACACTAACAGCCTTTACTACATCCTCCGGTAACAAATTCCAGAGTTTGATTACACGTTGAGTGAAAAAATATTTTCTTTTATTAGTCTTAAATAGTTTACCCTGTAGCTTCATTGCATGTCCCCTAGTCTTTCTATATTCTGATAAGGTAAACAATCGATCTACGTTTACCTGTTCCACTCCGTTCATTAATTTATAGACTTCTATCATATCTCCCCTCAGCCGTCTCTTTTCCAGGTTAGAGCCCTAACCTTTTAAGCCTTTCTTCATAGGAATATCCTTCCATCCCCTTTACCATTTTGGTGGCTCTTCTCTGAACCTTTTCTAAAATCGCTATATCCTTTTTAAGATACGGCGACCAGAATTGCACACAATATTCAAGGTGCGGTCTCACCATGGAACAATACAGAGGCATTATAATATCTTTTGTTTTATTTTCCATTCCTTTCCTTATCATACCTAGCATTCTATTTGCTCTCTTGGCCGCCGCTGCACACTGGGCCGAGGGTTTTAACATGGTATCCATAATGACGCCTAAATCTTTTTCCTGGGTGGTGGTTCCTAATGTGGAACCTTGCATCGTGTACCCATAGTTTGGGTTGTTCTTCCCTAGGTGCATAACCTTGCACTTGTCCACATTAAATTTCATCTGCCATTTTGATGCCCAGTCTTCCAATTTATCAAGATCCTCTTGCAGTTTTCCACAATCCTCTTAGGTTTTAACAACTTTAAATAGTTTTGTGTCATCTGCAAATTTGATAACCTCACTCGTTATTCCACTTTCCAGGTCATTTATGAATATGTCAAAAAGCAGCGGACCCAGCACAGATCCCTGGGGTACACCACTATTCACCTTTCTCCATTGGGAAAATTGGCCATTTAGCCCTACCCTCTGCTTTCTATCTTTTAACCAGTTCCTGATCCACAATACTACACTGCCTCCTATCCCATGACTCTTTAGTTTTGCCAAAGGTCTCTGATGAGGGACCTTGTCAAAGGCTTTCTGAAAGTCCAGATACACAATATCAACCAACTCACCTTTGTCCACCTGATTATTCACTCCTTCAAAAAAACATAACAGATTAATAAGACAAGATCTTCCTTGTCTAAAGCCATGTTGGCTGTCTCCCATTAGGTCATGACTATCTACATGCTGAGTAATTTTATTCTTTATGATAGTTTCTACCATTTTTCACGGTACTGATGTCAGGCTCACCGGTCTGTAGTTTCCCGGATCACCCCTGGAACCCTTTTTAAAAATTGGTGTTACATTGGCGATCCTTCAGTCTTCAGGTATTAGAGATGATTTTAATGATAGTTCACAGATTACTAATAGCAGGTCTGCAATCTCATATTTCACCCTTGGATGTATACCATCCAGCCCAGGTGATTTGCTACTCTTCAGTTTATTTAATAGTTGTAATACATCTTCCCGATGAATCGATATTTCCTTCAATTCTTCCGCACCTTTAAATACCACTTCAGACATGGGTAACATCCCTACATCTTCCTCAGTAAAGAATGAAGCAAAGAATTCATTCAGTCTCTCCGCTATCGCCTTGTCGCCTCTTAGTGCTCCTTTAACCCGTTTATCATCTAATGGACCAACTGACTCTCTCACAGGTTTTTTGCTACGAATGTACTTGAAAAGGTCTTTACTTCGCGTTTTTGCTTCCGCAGCAAGCTTCTTCTTAAATTCTCCCTTTGCCTGCCTTATCAATGCCTTGCATTTGACTTGCCAGTGCTTGTGTTGTTTCCAGGTTTCGTCGTTTGGCTCTTTTTTCCATTTCCTGAATGATGCTTTTTTGGCAACAACAGCCTCTCTGACCTCACCTTTAAACCATGCTGGCAGTTTTTTGGACTTCCTTCCACTTTTCTTAAAGCATGGAATACAGCTGGTCTAGGCTTACAAGATAGTATTTTTAAACACACCCAAGCTTAATGTAAGTCTTTAACCTTTGCAACTGCTCCTTTTAGTTTTTTCTTAACTATTTTCCTCATTTTATCAGTCTCCCTTTTGAAAATTAAAAGGTAGTACTGTGGATTTAAATCAAACGCGATCATGCTATGATCACTATTGCCAAGTGGCCCCAACACCCTTATCTCTTGCACCAGATCTGGTGTTCCACTAAGGACTAGGTCCAAAATGGCTTCCCCTCTGGTCAGTTCATGAACCAACTGCTCCAAGAAGCAGTCATTTATTGCATCTAGAAACTTTATCTCCCTAGCATGTCCTGCCGTGACACTGACCCAGTCAATACCAGGGTAATTTAAATCACCCATTATTATTACTGCGCTGTAACGTTTGTTAGCTTCCCTGATTTCTTTGAGTATTTCATCATCCATTTGTTCATTCTGGCCAGGCGGTCGATAGTACACCTCCACTGCCATTGCCTTCCCCTTTATATATGGAATTTCAATCCATAGGGATTCTACAGCAAAAAAAAATTTCTTTAATCCTTTGTGACTCCGCACCCTCTCTAACATAGAGCACAACCCCTCCACCAATTTGATCAGCTCTATCACTGCAATACAGTTTGTACCCAGGTATCACAATGTCCCACTGGTTGTCCTCCTTCCACCATGTCTCTGAGATACCAATCATATCTAACCTCTCATTTAGTGCTATACATTCTAACTCTCCCATCTTATATTTTTTTAGAGTTCTAGCATTTGCATATAAACATTTTAGAGACTGTATTTTATTCATATTAATCTGGCTATCGATGAAGACCTGGGTTTCAATACCTGAGATCCCTGAGAAGAAGATGAAGCTCTCGATGACATCAATGCTACCGACATTGCATCGGTGGCAAAGAGGGTGCCGAGTTTCGCAGCTCTGCTCTGCAGGCCTCTCTTTGCCATCTTCCTACAGAGAGGACATTCTGGCGGTTGATAATCCGGTCCTAAACATTTTAGTCACCAGTCATGGGTGTCCATGGCTGAAATTGTACTGCCATATTTGGAACACTTCTTAAAACCACTGGCTGGTTTGTCCATTTTGGGGGGGGAGGGGGAAGGCCTAAGATGGTGTCCATGAGCCCTGAGGAAAGGGTTTCTCCCCTCAGAAAAGTTTTTATTTTTTTTAGAAGAAAAAAAAGAAAGTGAGCACTGACGGGGTTGGTACCAGCGTCGATGGGCAGGTAGACGCGATCACAAAAATATAAGAAAAAAAACAAATTTTCTGTGGTGACAGGAATTGCTTCTTGTAGACTCCGCAGAAAACGAAGAACTTAGGAGTGAGAGCTGAAAAGGTGGACAGGTGGGAAGGCAGCTAAGCAGGCGCAGTGGGATGCCTACAAAAGCTTTCCTAATGGACGCTGGGGAGCATTCCTGCACGGGCTCCGTCGGTGCCGACGTCACCCATATGTGAAGACCACATTCCTGCTTGTTCCTGGAGATAAAGATTCTCTTATTTATTTATTTATTTATTTATTTATTTAGAACACATTTATATACCGCTGCTTCCAGCGATCAGTAGCGGTTTGATTCTTCTTTTGGGGAAGTCGATCAGGACAGGGTGGGGGAGTATATACATAGAGGACTGGGGGGGTCACGGCACACATGGTTAAAGTTTTGGGGGTAAACATATTTACATTTATATACTACATATTTACAGATTGAGGAAATCACATTTTACTTGGCTATACATGGTTACACAAGGCGGATTTACAATGTACGTATTTATCAGTTTACTTTGTTACGTTTTCCTGGATTTTGTGACTTATGGCTGGTTGTAATAGCATTTAAATAGGTGGGTTTTTTAACTCTTTCCTGAAACTTTTCATGTCCTGGGTTAGCCGCAGGTCAACAGGGAGCTGATTCCATATAGTGGGCGCAGCGAAAGAGAAGGCTCTGCGACTTGTACTTGTTTTCACAGTTCGTATTGCGTTAGGGACCTGCAGGGTGCCCAAGTTGTTAGTTCTTCTATTCCTATTTGCTGGTTGTGTGTTGATAAGAGAGGACAGGAACGAGGGGGCTATGTCGTTGATCAGCTTGAACGTTGTTACTATCATCTTGTACTGTGCCCTAGCAGCAACTGGAAGCCAATGAAGGTCGATCAATATTGGGGTGATGTGGTCAGTTACTCTCGTTCCCATTATTATCCTAGCTGCGACATTCTGGGCCATTTGAAGGATACCCAGTGATTTTTTGGGTAGACCTTGGAGGATGGCATTACAGTAGTCGAGGTGCGGCATGACTAGTGCTTGAGCCACTGACCTGAAATCGCCTGGTGCTATTATTTTCCTTAGAGGTTGTATCACCCTAAGTTTATAGAAGATGGCTTTGTTTGTTTTATGCAGGTGTTTCTCCATTCTTAGGTTGCAGTCGAGTGTGACACCTAGATATTTGATTTCTTCTTTTGCTTTGTATGTGTTGTTGCACAGGGTGATTGAGTCAGGTGACTTGAAGTTGGGTTTGTTGGACATGTACATTACCTCCGTTTTTTTGTGGTTTATCGTCATGTTATTTTTCTGTAGCCATAGCAACATCTCGTTCAGGCAGTTTTCGAGCTGTGCATATTTGGGGTCGGCGACGTCCAGTTGCGTGTAGAGCATAATATCATCTGCATAGATGTGGTAGTTGATGCTATGCCTTTTAAAGATGTCACAGAGGGGTCGCATGTAGATATTGAACAGCAGTGCTGAGAGTGCTGAGCCCTGTGGTATGCCCTGCATTTGAGTGAATGGAATAGCTTCTTCCCCATTAAATTGTACTTGAGGCCTTCTGTTAGATATATAGGAGGAGCACCATTTGAGGGGGGTTCCCTCAACTCCTCAACTCCTCCTTCCTTTTATTCTGCAGTACCCACTATCTCTCCTCTCTTATGTCTCCCTACACTCCTCTTCAGGAACTCTGCTCATCAGGTAAGTCACTTTTATCTGTGCCCTTCTCCTCCACCGCCAACTCCTTTCCTTTCCCGTTGCTGAGACGCCTGAAATAGACTGCTTGAGTGAGTACGTCATGCTCCCTCTCTGGCCCTATTTAAATCCAGGCTAAAAATTCCTTTTTGAAGCTGTTGATAAATCCTAAACCCTTGTTCTCCCAGTGGCGAAAATACCACCCAAGCAATCCCCGCAATGTGGGAAGGCCCAGGCCAGAAGAGGGCTCAATGATCCCAACATGGCAGCAGCAAACCTCTTCACACTTACTGCAAAGACGTTTGCTGCGCCATCTCTGCAGTCTCTTGCTCCACGGCAGCCAGAGACGCAGGAAAGCATTTCCCATTGAGGGGCTGAAGCCTTACCATACCTGAGATTTCAGCCCCTCAATGAGAAAGGCTTTTTCAGGCTTCCAGCTGCCGTGGAGCAGCACTTTACAGAGAAAAAGGCAGCAAAGGCAGCATGGTACAGCAAACTCCTTTGAAATTGTGATATCTGCCAGCTGCCGCTTGTGTTTTTTCTACGTTTTCAGAGGGGGAGGGAATGGGAGGGGAAGTGTTCTTCCCTCCCCCCCTTTTTGTGGCCACTGCCCTTGTTATCATGAGGGGCATTAAGCACATTTTGCTTGGGGACTCCTCATTTGAACTTGTGCAACCATATTCTCCTGTTTACACCCATGGTGTTTTAATAATTTCCCATAATAAATTAAATTCCCTAATCTCTTATTTATCATGTTTGTCTCTCTTGAATAGACTGTAAGCTCTGAGGAGCAGGGACTGTCTATTATGTGTGAATACATGGTCAGAGCACTGCCATTATCCAGAGAGTGGCAATATTCAGTCCGATATCCGAATAAAATAAGGACCACTTCTTTGCTGTCCTAACTTTATCCAAGTAGCAGACTGAATATCGCCATTTTCCAGAAAGCTTGATACTCTGCCCACGCAGCACCCCAGTATTATACAGACAGTGCAGAGGCAGTCTGGAAGGATTTTCAGCTGCACTATCCATACCGTGCCACTGAAAATCCATGGACAGAGCTGCCTAACGGAATGATCTAGATAGCAGCTGCCATTATCTGGTTAATTCCCTTTGAATATTGACCTGGATATCTTTACCAGGTTGAAAAAGACATCCTTTGCAAAATGTTTGAAAATTTTACAGATGTGGAGATCAATTTATTCCAATTATTTTGGACCCCCTTCTGTGAATAACTAGAGGTCTGCGACGGAAGGGGCAGGCAGGAAAGCAGCCGTACTGATATAACACCTAGGCATCAGAAAACAAAATTCATCACTCACTTGAGTACAAATACTCAGGCTAAAAAAATTAGCTAACTTATTTACTAAATAAAATATCTGAAGCAGTAAATTAAAATCAAACCCAGTAAAAGCTGCTTAAAATAGCACTGAACAGCACAGAACGAGGAAGCTAAGCTGCCAAAAGTATCATCCATTAAATAGTTTCTTGAAATCTGAGGGGAATATTGTTCCTTGTAACTCAGAAGCTATTACTTCAATAGTTATTACAATACACTAAGGAGAGAAGACAATACCTATACTTCATCTGTGGGTGGACGCCAGCAAAAGAACAAAATGCTAACAAATATGTGATCAAAAAATTCATAAAGCTGCAATGTCAAAGAGTATCTTAGATTTCACTTACAAGAAGGAACACTGCATCATAAAGCCTTCTAAATAAAATTAAACAACACTGAGAACTGAGACCTGCATTGCACAAGATTATATATTCTGACTTTGCCCTGCACAGCTGAAGCATTGCATAAAAGGAAATACTGTATTGTCATATTATATCCTCATATTAGATATGTTCTCGTGTTTATATATTACATACTGAAAAAAAGGAGGTGATAATGTCTGTACAAATATCTGATATGACCTCATTTGGAGTATTGTGTAAACTTCTGGAGGCTGCACCTTCAAAAGGATATAAGCAGGTTGGAGTCAGTGCAGAGGGTGGCTACTAAAATGGTTAGTGGTCTTCTTTATGTAGCATATGAGGACAGACGAAGATCTTAATATGTATAGAGGAAAGGTGGGATGGGGTGATATGATAGAGATATTTACATATCTCCATGGCATAAATGCAAAGGATGGTCTCTTTCAATTGAAGGCAAGCTCTGCTGCGAGGGGACATAGGATGAGAGTGAAAGGAGATAGGAGTAATATGCGGAAATATTTCTTTACAAAAAGAGTGGTAGATGCGTGGAATAGTCTTCCAAGGAGGTGGTGGACACGAGGATAGTATCTGACTTCAAAAAAGCATGGGACAAACACAGAGGATTTCTAAAGGTAAAAAGAGGAAAATTGTAGTTGATATGGAAGGGCAGACTAGATAGGTCATTTGGTCTTTTTCTGATGTCATGTTTCTACATTTCTATTATAGCTCCCCTCAGCTGTCTCTTCTCCAAGCTGAAGAGCCCCAGCCTTTTAAACCTTTCCTCAAAGAGGTATCCTTCCATCTGCTTTATCATGAGATTTGAAAGGATCTTCCATGGGAATTCTGGGAGCATGAGGAGGGAAGGGAAAGTATGCCTATGGTGGGGGGATGGGTGGAATGAGTCAAGAGCATCATATGCAAGAGGGAATCTAATCAGTGTTTAGTATTATGGTGCAACTCTGAAGTAATTATATAGGTTCACAAGGGACCAGGCCTATTTAAAACATGAAAAAAGGCAGAAGGTAAGGATGTAGCAGAATAAACACCTCTTCCAGGAGAATTTAAAAAAAATTGAACAGACTGAAGAGGACAGAGGAACAAATCTGCTACAAATCTGACTTAAACAGCAAAGAAACAATAACGTCCTGTGAGGATTGACTGTCACTCAGTGAGGCCTGAGGAATAAGAAGTCTTTTCTGAAGGTTGCTGGAAATTAATGTTTGGCAAGTCCTTGCAGTAGCCCTTTACAAACTCATTGAACATCTTTTCAAGAAATGAGTGAAATTGCTCTGGAAGCAGTGGAGGGATAGAGGACAAGGATTCATCAGCTACTGCAACCAATATCGGAATATAATAAATGGACCATTATGCAGAAGGTTGCACTAAGGCAGGCTGTTCTTTGCTAACAGTTCTTTTGCTGTGTCTGTAAGGTCTACACAGGTGCATCTGATTGGCACAGAGTTTGCTGAGCAGAAAGAGGCTAAGCACTTCTTCTTTACCTCAGAAGATACACTATTGGTATATTTCTGTTTTCCAGTTCTTTGGAAGGAGTTGGCAAACCACCTTGCTCTCAGGCTTTTGTAGACAATCTAGAAGCAACCACGCTGTAAGCCTGGAAACCTCATGGGATACACATTCTAGTTGGCAATCTCCTTGGAGGCTTGGACTCTTGGGGATGTTATTAAGTCGCACTTAGATTTACACATGTAAATCATTACGTATTTGATGTGGTCACTATTCTGAAAGTACATGCATCGGATTAGCCATGCAGTTTCACTGTGGCTATGTATAAGAGTGGCGCATTCTTGAAAACTCTAGATGCTGCATTTACACCAGACACAGGGCTGGTGAAAGTGCTTGCAATTAAATTAACATGTATTTTCGACAACTTACAGCCCCCCTTTTTTTATTTTATTTTTATTTGCATTTACAAATGAACACTCAGACATTCCATGAATGTACAAAGAAAAACATGGCTTGAATCAACAAACAGAAATAACTCAAAAAGAAAACAAAATACACCATATAAATTAGATCACAATAATTTGCAAGGAGCCCTGTTTTATAAAGTATCCACATACTTACTCAATAAAATAGACATGAAATACGAGTATAAAAAGGTATGTTAATATAAGTGCACCTTATAAAATTACCCTCCATAAGTCACTGCGCCTAGAGGTTGAAGGGCACCCTAGAAGATTCTCGACTCATATGTGCAGAGCTCAGTTTTCTGTGTCGAGGAGCTTCTCTTCTGACTTTTCTACTGAAGAAGCCTTTTCTCAGTCTCGAGGTGACCACAGAGGCAGTTTAGATGATCTTTTTATGCTCTTGTAAACAGTCTAGCACGTTTTATTTATTTAACCAGTTTTTTATACCGCTTTATCTTGCAGTCCCTTCTGATTGTGATCTGAACCCAAGCATAGAAGACACTTGGAATGAGTACCAAAGTTCTGGACTTTCAGTTGCAATTTGGGCAGGATCAAAATTTTGATAACTTAAAGGACATTTTCTTCATTTCTCTTTTTATCTTCTTTTTAAAAATAATAAAGTAAATAATAGAAAATAAACTGGCAAAAAATGTCAGAGAGAAAAATGCTTTGTTACAATATAAAGACTTCTACAGGATAGCTTTGTTTCAAGTAGAGCGGAAAAAGCATAGTTACTCACCTGTAACAGGTTCTCTGAGGACAGCAGGAATCAGTCCTCACATATGGGTGACATTGGCACCGACAGAGCCCCGCGCTGAAACAACTCCCCAGCTTTCAAAGAAAGACTTTGGGAGATGCACCACTCATGCTTAGTCCCCTTCCCGCCCAAGGGTGCCATCTTGCCTCTGTCAAATGACATAGCTAAGATGACCAAGAAAAAAATAAAATACGGTAAAGAAGCAACTCCAAGGGGAGGAGGGAGAGTTCTGAGGACTGATTCCTGCTGTCCCCAGAGAACACCTGTTACAGATGAGTAACTACGCTTTCTCCAGGAACAAGCAGGAAGTCAGTCCTCACATATAGGGCTCTCCAGCTACAGGCTACCGAGAACTTGTAAAAACGCTACGGCAATCAGCAGTAGTTGAGTCCCTACTAAGAGACTCTCGCAAGACCCAAGTATCTGGCAGAAACCATCACTGGTAGCTTGAACACAGAAGAGTCAGAGGAGAGGAGTTGCCTACACCCCAAAGAGATTACGGCAGTAGTAAGCTGTGAAGGGATAGACCGAAGAGCAGGTGGCAGCCCGGCAGATTTCCGTCACGGAGACAGAACGCAGATTTGCCAAGGAAGTAGTCATGGCCCTGACACAGTGCACCATGACCTTCTGGTCCAGTGATATCCCCGCTTGCTCGTAGGTAAGAGTAAGACAGAGTTTGCTTAGTCACTGGGAGCACCAGACGGCTGGGGTCATAGGATACGAAAAGCTGAGGTGTTTTGCAGTGGCCCTAAGTCCATTGCAGAAAGAAGGACAGGGCCCTTTTACAATCCAGAGTATGGTCTCTGCCCTACCAGCATGAGGCCTCGGAAAGAAGATGGGGAGCACCACCTCCTGATTGAGATGGAAGGGGACAGCACCTTCGACAGAAACTTGGGGTGTGTGCGGAGCACCACTCTGTTCTTGTAGAACCTGGTGTAGGGGGGCTCTGCCATCAGAGCCTGGAGCTCGCTGACTCTGCGAGCTGATGTGAGTGCTACAAGAAATACGACCTTCCAGGAATGGTACCGCAGGTAGCAGGAAGCCAGAGGTTTAAACAGAGGCTTAGTGAGCTGCAAGAGCACCACATTCACCCACTATGCTGCTGGAGGGCGAACAGGGGGTTTGGATAACATGAGGCCCCACAAAAACCGGGACACAAGGGGCTGCGCTGAGAGGGGCTTTCCCTCAACAGGATGGTGATGCGCTGCGATGGTGCTTATATGTACTCTGACCAAATTGGATTTTAGTCCCACCTGCGACAGGTGGAGCAGGTACTAGAGTACCACTTGTACCGAGAGCAGGAGAATGGGTTTGCCTGTCTTTCTGCACACCACACCAAGAAACAGCGCCACTTGAAGGCATATGCTCTTCTTGTGGAGGCCTTAAGCGAGGCCAGAAGAACCTCCTCCACGTCCCATGAGAAGCTGAAGGGAGCTAATGCTACCCTTTCAGCAGCCACGCTGTGAGTGACAGGGACCCCAGCATGGAGTGAAGGAGAAAGCCCTGCTTCTGTGAGATTAGCCCTGGGACTTGGCCCAGGGGAATCGGTGAGGTCGCCAAAAGGGAGAGGAGCAGTTGGAACCAGGGCTGCCTGGGCCACCAAGGGGCTATCAGCATTATTGATGCTCTGTCACGCTGAGCCTTGAATAGGGTCTTGGTGACCAGTAATGTTGGTGGAAAGGCGTACAGAAGGCCTTCCGTCCAGGTGCTGCAGGGCATTTATTGTGCATCCGGTGGTGCACTGTGCCTCTGCAGCTGTGTCCTCCTTTATGAGCCAGCTGTCCAGATAAGGGAAGATGAAGGCCCCCTGAAGCCGGAGGTGGGCTGCGACCACTGTGAGGTACTTAGTGAAGACCCTTGGTGACGAGGCCAGACCAAAGGGCAGCACCCTGTATTGGTAGTGCTGTCCATCCACCATGAACCGGAGGTATTTTCTGAGGTTGGGATGTATTAGGATGTGCGTGTAGCCATCCTTTAGATCTAAGGAGCATAGCAGTCTCCCTGCTGGAGGAATGGCAGCAGTGTCCCAAGGGAAATCATCTTGAACTTCTCCCAGACCAGAAACCTGTTGAACTCTCGCAGGTCCAGGATGGGCCTGAGGCCCCCTGTCCTCTTGGGGACGAGGAAGAACTTGGAGTAGAAGCCTGTGCCCCAGAGATGTTTCGGCACTGGCTCCACTGCCTTGTCCTGGATTAGGCCTGCTAGCTCAGTGAGAAGCAGAGTCTGGTGAAGGAAAGGTCTGGTGGGCTCCCCAGGGAAGTATGAGGTTGGTGCCTTCTGTAGGTGGAGGAGGTAGCCCTCCCTGACCACTTGTAGCATCCAGGTATTGGTGGTGATGGCTGTCCACCTGTGGGCAAACAGGGCTAGGTGCCCTCCTGTGGGCTGTAGAGTACTCCCTGTGGAGGAGGGAGGTCACGTCCAGGCAGTCAAATGCTCCCCCCAGGCTGGGCTGGGACTGGCGCCTGGGACTTTGGAGCCTTTTCCTTTTGGGGACCATGTCCCTGACCTTTCTGTTACTGGCCCTGTTGAGGAGCCAAGAAGGCCTGGAAATGTGGTGACCCACCAAAGCCCCCCTAAGAAGGGCTTCTTCTCGGGGCTTTCTTCCAGAGCTATATTGAGGTCTTCTTTGAGAGCCTGATTCTCGTCAGGAACTCTGTTTGTATCTCGGCAGCCTTGCCTGCCATGGTTTCCCAACAGGGAACATCAATCAGTTTGTCCTGCATGCATTGCTCTAGGTTAGATGACTTCGACCTTGCTTGGCATCATTTATTTATTTATTTATTTATTTATTTAATGGTATTTCTATCCCGCCTTATCCTTCAATCAAGGCGGTTACACAGCAAACAATCAGTGGGAGTGGTGCTTGGGTTCAGTGTGTGCATCATGTACAATGAAAGTGTGTGTGTGGGTTGATTAGTGTGCGCTATTTACAGCATGAGCTATATACAGGGTAAGTGTAGGGAGCATGCAGGTAAGATTGGTCCATGGTTGTAGCACTCATTGTGTGTTCGGTCCGTAGTGCTCCAGGAATAGCAGAGTCTTTAGTTGTTTCCTGAAGTCCTTGGTGTCTTCAGTGGCTCGCAGTTCGTCCGGGAGTGAGTTCCACATGCTAGGTGCTGCCAGTGACAGTGCTCTTCGTGCGGTGGATTTACATGCTCTTGTGTAGTCTTTTGGCATATTGATTGTGTCTGATGTGGATTTTCTTCTGGGTCTTGTAATGGTGTCAGGTTTTATGAGGGGTTGAAGGCTGTGGGCAGAGTTCCTGTGTTTGATCCTGAATATGTTTAGGATTGTCTTGTATTTTATGCATGAGTTGATATAGTGTATCTGGACTTTCAGAAAGCCTTTGACAAGTCCCTCATCAGAGACTTTTGGCAAAACTAAACAGTCATGGGATAGGAGGCAGTGTACTATTGTGGATCAGGAACTGGTTAAAAGATAGCAGAGGGTTGGGCTAAATGGCCAATTTTCCCAATTGCTCCGATGTCTGCTGCAGCCACCCTGGCCGAACACTCAAAGCCATCGTAGGCTGCTTGAGACAAAAACTTTGAGCATTCTTTTACCACCAAGGTCAGGGTCTTAAACCTCTGTAAGGGTTCCCCGTTGAGGCCTGTCAGAAATCCCCCGAGCTCCTTTGACAGTTCCTTCGGGTACATGCCGATATACAGTTGATAGGACTGGATCTGGCAAGTTAGCATTGAGCCCTGAAAAGCCTTCTGGCCGAGGGCGTCAAGAGTTTGGGTCTTCCTGCCGGGTGGCACCAACAAATGAGGTTTTTGGCTTTTGAGCCAGCGCATGGCCGACTCCACGACCATCGAGTTGTGGGGAAGTTGGGTCTTTTGGAACCCAGGGCTTCAGTGTACCCAGTACATGGCATCGAGGCGCCTAATAAAGTACCAACGCCAGTGTTTTTCACATCCAGAGTAGTAGGCGGTCGAGGATCAAGGGCACCGATATCATAAGGGTCTCCTTAGGAGATGCCTTGTATTGGGGTATCTCCAAATCCTCAGTGTGCAGGTCTTCCTTGGCCTTGGTCTCAATAGGAAGAGCCCTGGCCATGTCTCACATAAAATTGAGGAAGGCGATGTCCTCGGGCGGGGAACAGCGTCGAAGCATTGGGGGAGACTGATCCAAGGATACATGTCAGTGTCGCCTCATGTCCAGGGAGTCTTCATCCTCTGTCTCCCATTCAAACTCAAAGTCCAATTATGAGTCCGATGCAGCACGGTCGCCTTGGTCGAGGTCCACGACCTCTGGAGGATCTGTGATCCGAGCCATGGACACTTGCCAGGGAGGATTGGTGCCTCGTGGAATGGGACCGAGACCTCATCCAGTGATGAGGGCTCTCTCGAGGCTGGTGGTGCTCGAGGTTTGGCTCAATGTCGAGGGTCCCACTGTCGAGGTGGATGAACTGGACAAGCCGGACATAAACGCCCGCTGCATGGCCACAAGGGCAGATATACTGCTTTCCAAGTCCACTATCCTGGTCTCCATACCAGTTGGCTCCACAGTCTTCAATGTGGGCACAGAGGGCTTTGGGCCCGGCATCGGTACTGTCAAAGGAAAGTCCTCAATGAGGATGGCCTTGAGGCCGGAAGCCAGTTGGCTGGTGCCGACCACTCCCACTCCAACCCCTTGGTCTCACGCTTGGGACTGTGGAGCCTGGGGTGGAAATTTCCCTTCTTTCCGGACCCATACTCTGAGGTGGTCTTTGAGGGTTTCTTCTTCTTGCACTCTACCTCTGGGGATTTCCACTTGGAGGAACCGCAGCTACGAGACTCCTTAGAGGTTCTGGAGCGTAATGTCGCTAGAAACTCTGGCATGGAGTCAGACATCTAGAAAAAAATTTCCTGCTGCTGATGACAGTTCTTTAGGGTCTTTGAAGTCATGGTTCTGCAGAGTTCGCAGTTAGAGTTGTTATGCTCTGGAATGAAGCACCAAAGGCAGCAGTCGTGCGCGTCGGTGAGAGACATCATTTTGCCACACTGGTCGCACTTCTTGAAGCCACTGGAAGCTATTGGAAAACAGAGGTCTCCACCACCTGGCAGGGGTCCAAGGCCTCCAGCTGAAAAAGGGCACGAACACCGGTCGAGGGACACTTCAATGAAAAAAGAAAAAAACCAAATGAACAAACCCAAGGTGCGACGCGAAGCAAGCTGGCTCGGGGAAGGGAAGGAACCAGTACGCAAACCGGATAAAACTTAACAAATATCGCGCTTTTTCCGGGGGAACTGGACAACATCCGAAGGGCTCCAAGAAAAAAAAGGAGATTGAGGCAAGGGGACCATGTATGCGTGGTGCATCTCCCAAAGGCTTTCCTTGAAAGCTGGGGAGATGCTTCCGCGTGGGCTCTGTCAGCACCAACGTCACCCATATGTGAGGACTGACTCCCTGCTTGTTCCCGGAGAAGCAAAGCTATGTATCATCAACGTGCACAAATCATGTATTTTTCCATGACTTGCGCATGCAGATAGCGTGGAGGAGACAGCAGTGGGCTGAGAACCAGGGAAGCTCGATTTGAATTACACTGTTGCTCCTTGTGACCTTGAGCAAGTCACCTAACACTCCACTGCATCAGATACAAACTTTGGGGCCCTTTTACTGAAGTGCAGTAGGTTTTTGCCCCTAACATGCATTTTCAGTCAAAATCAATGTGCATTAGGTGCAACCGAACTGTAATTGGGAGGGAGGAGTGGCCTAGTGGTTGGGGCAAGTTGCCTAGTGGTTGAGGCTGGGGGTTCAAATCCCACTGGAGGACAGTAACCTCAGACCGGAGGGACTGGGGTTTCTAGTCTCACAGGAGCTCCTTGTGCCTTGGGCAAGCCACTTAACCTTCTGTTGCCTCAGGTACAAAAAGCGTAGTTACTCACCAGGGACAGCAGGAATCGGCCCTCACATATGGGGTGACGGTGCTGACAGAGCCTTCGTGGAAGCATCTCCCCCAAGGGTGCCATCTTGATCAGTCAGGTGCCATAGCTAGAGCCCAACTAAGAAGATGGCCAAAAATGAACAGCAACTCCAAGAGGAAGAGGGAGGCTTGTGAGGGCTGACTTCCTGCTTGTTCCTGGAGAAAGCGTAGTTACTCACCTGTAACGGGTGTTCTCCAGGGACAGCAGGAATCAGCCCTCACATATGGGACTCCCTAGCTCCAGGTTTCCGAGGACTGGTAGAAAATCCATGGCCCAGCCATGAGCAGTCGCAAGCAAATCTGAAGGCAGACTCTGAGGATCCCAGTGTCCAGGGAGAACCATGGCTCCGGTCACCTGAACAAGAAGGATCGGAGGGCAGGAGTTGCCTAAACCCCAAAGAGCTTACGGAGTACAGCCTGGCCAAAGGCGCTGTCCCGTCAGGACTCCCTCTCCAGTGGGCTGCAAAGGTGTGGACAGAGGACCAGGTGGCCTGGCAGACGTCGGCTATCGGCGCCAACCGGACATTCATGACCAAGGTCGCCATTGCCCTGACATTGTGCACCTTGACATGGCGCTCCAGCGAAGGCAAAGCAATCTGCCACCCAAATCTATATGGTCTGTTTAGTGACCACCTGCCCCACGTGGCTGGTATCAAAGGAGATGAAAAGCTGTGAGGCTTTGCGGTGGCCCTGGGTCCATTGTAGGTAAAAGGACAGGACTCAACTCGTTTGCAGTCCAAGGTATGGAGGATGGCCGATGCTGTGTCGGGCTGTGGGAAAAAGGTAGGGAGAACCAACTCCTGATTGAGGTGGAAGTCGGAGAACACCTTTGGCAGGAACTTGGGCTGAAAAACAAAAATACGACAAAAAAGCAAAACTTCCGAGGCCTGATGCCACAGCAGTGGGTTCCAAGGTGGGAAAGAGCTGGCACAAGCCGGAAAAGTACAAAAATGTACAAGTTAAAGAAACATTTTTCCGAGGGACAAGATGAACGTCTCTAGGGCTCCATGAAAAAAGGGAGACTGATCAAGATGGCACACTTGGGCAGGAAGGCATCTCCCAAAGGCTTTCTTTGAAAGCCGGGGAGATGCTTCCGCAAGAGCTCTGTCGGTGCCATCACCCCTTATGTGAAGACTGACTTCCTGCATGTTCCCGGAGAACATAGATTGTGAGCCCTTTGGGGACAAGGGAAATATATACTGTACCTGAATGTACAAATGAGCCTGACATTTACTACACAGGCAAACCCCTTGGTGTGTATTCTGGCCCTTACCAATTATTGCAGGTGCACCTAACACAACAGTGCATCCGCACTAACTGTAACACTGACAGCATGCAGTATATACAGTGCCTTACAAAAGTATATGTATACATCCCTTGTGCTATGAAACCCCTAAATAAAATTCGGTCTAACAAATTAAACTCAAAAGGCATATAATTAATTGATTAGGCTTCACCTGTGTGCAAATCAGTGTCACATGATGCCTGTATAAATATACCTGTTCTGAAAGGCCCCTGACTACAACACCACTAAGCAAGCAACATGAAGACCAAGGAGCACTCCAAACAGGTCAGAGACAAAGCTGGAAAAGTATAGATCAAGGTTAGGTTATAAAAAATATCCCAAATCCTGAATATTCCACGGGGTACTATTAAATCCATTAGAACTAAATGGAAAAAATATAGTACCACTACAAATCTGACAAGAGAAGGCCGCCCTGCAAAACTGACAGACAGGGCAAGGGGGCATTAATCAGAGATGCCACAAAGACACCAAGGATAACACTGAAGGATCTGCAAAGATCCACGGCGGAGATGGGAGTATCTGTCCATAGGACAACTTTAAGCCATACACTCCACAGAGTGGGACTTTATGGAAGAGTGGCCAGAAAAAAGCCATTGTCTAAAGAAAGAAATAAGAAAATATCTGTGGAGTTTGCACAACAGCACATGGCAGACCTCCAAACACATGGAAGAAGGTTCTCTGATCAGATGAGACGAAAATTGATCCTTTGAACCAACATGGGAAATGCCATGTGAGGTGCAAAGCTAACACATCCCATCATCCCAAGAACACCATTCCCTCAGTGAAACATGGTGGTGACAGCATCATGCTGTGGGGATGGGTTTTTTTTATCAGCAGGGACAGGAAAACTGGTCAGGATTGAAAGAACAATGGATGTCACTAAATACAGGGCACTACCTGAGGAAAACCTGTTTCGGTCTGCCAGAGATTTGAGACTGGGACGAAGGTTCACCTTCCAGCAGGACAATGACTCTAAACATACTGCTAAAGCAGGTTTAAAGGGAAACAGTTAAATGTCTTGGAATGGCCTAGTCAAAGCCCAGACCTCAATTCAATTGAGAATCTGTGCATGATTTGAAGATTGCTATTCACCAACACAACCCATCAAACTTGAAGGAGTTGAAGCAGTTGACTTGAGGAATGGGTGAAAATCCCAGTGGCTAGATGTGTTAAACTAATAGAGATATATACCAAGAGACTTGCAGCTGTAATTGCAGCAAAAGGTGGCACTACAAAGTATTGACTTTGGGGGGTGGGGAGGGAATACATATGTACACTCCTGATTTCAATGTTTTTTGTTGTTTGAATTATTGCTTGTCTCACAATAAAGGCTATTTTGCACCTTTAAAGTCGTAGGCATGTTGGACCCGATTTTCGTTTAGGCAAACTATGCACCACATCAGCGCATAGCTTGCCCGCCAACCCCCTTAATCCGGATTTTCATTTTCGCGTTGAAGGAAATGAAAATCCGGGTCACGTTGCCCAGACCGGCAGCTGCAGAGGCTAAGCGGGTAGCAGCAATTTTCGATGCTGCCCGTTTAGCCCCAGTGCCTCACAAGATAGGCGAGGGTTTTCTTTGCCTATCTTTAAGGTGCAGAGCGCTAAGCGAGCAGCATCAAAAATCGCTGCTACCTGCTTAGTGCCATGCTCTGCTCCAAACACATCCCGGTTAAGGCATTTGCACGGGTAACATTTTTTATTTATTTATTTAACACTTATTTATATACCGCATCTTCCAGCGATCAGTTGCGGTGTACAATTAACAACAGTTAACAAAGCAGAGTTTGTTTTACATAGAACATTGAACATTATAACTTATTACATAGAACATCTTAACTTGCATAATTCAGTGATTCAACAACTAATCAGGATATTTCAGCTATAACAGAGTGTGTAACAATTTAAACAGAAGTACTGTCTGTACCACATTAGGCAGAACATACCAGTTGTAACTATATACAAGTAGGAGTAGCAAGGCATAGGAGTGGAGTGTTATTTATTTAAGTTTTGAATGTTATCCTTTATAGTAGGGTGTATTAGCTTGATGTGGGTAGGTTCGTATTTAGCCTTTATCTAGGTTGAGTGGGGGGTTTTCCATGGTATTATAGTGTTTATTAAATAGATACGTTTTCAATTTTTTTCTGAATTCCATTATCTCTGATAGTGATCGTAAGTCCTCTGGTAACGAGTTCCAGATGGTTGGAGCTATATGGGAAAAGGCTCTGTTATTTGTTAATTTGTGGGTTTTTATGAATTCTTTTGGAATCTTTAGTTTGTTTGATTGTCCTTTTCTAAGATTGGGCTTAGGTGGTTCTTTGCCTATTAGATTACATAATGTCTTCGGTGCTATGTCGTTTAAGGCTTTGAATGTAGTTATTATTGTTTTGTATATTATCCTGCTTTGTATTGATTACATAATGTCTTCGGTGCTATGTCGTTTAAGGCTTTGAATGTAGTTATTATTGTTTTGTATATTATCCTGCTTTGTATTGGTAACCAGTGAAGGGATGCTAGTATCGGTGTTATATGTTGGAGGGAGTTTATTTGTAATATAACTCTAGCTGTTGCATTTTGCGCAAGTTGGATTCTTCTGATGTTTTGTTTTGAGATGCCCATAAGTATTAAGTTGGCGAAATCGAAGTGGGGAGTTATGGTAGCCTGAGTTATATTAATGAAATCTTGTATAAATACAAGGGGGCGTAATTGTTTGAGGGTTTTAAGTTTGAAGTAGATTTTCTTTATGGTATTTCTAATGTGGGTTTCCATTGTAAGGTGTGTGTCTAAAATGACACCTAGATATCTTATTTCATTTTTATTTTAATTTCTTGGTTTTGTAGTGTTATGTGGGTTGGAGGCATATATGATTGGTTTTTTGTTACGATTAATACTTCGGTTTTAGCATGGTTTATGTGGAGGTTTTGGGTTTTTAGCCAGATTGTGATTTCATTGTAACACTCTGATAGAAGTTGGATCGGTAGGTTAGGAATTGTGAAAGGTATGTACATCATAATATCATCCGCATAAAGGTGATATTGTACTCCAAATTTTTTAAAGATGTTGCAGACCGGCTTTATATAAATATTGAAAAGTAAGGCTGAAAGCGCTGAACCTTGTGGTAAACCTATTTCTTGTTTGTATGTGTTGGATGTTTGATTACCTATTCTTACATTTTGTGTTCTGTTATTTAAATATGAGGTGAACCATTTATGTACAGTGGAGTTTATGCCTATCTGTCTTAGGTTGTTGAGCATTATTGAGTGATGCACGCTATCAAAAGCTGCTGAGATGTCGATGAAAAGGAGGATGAACGCTTGGTTATGATTGTCAATTCCTTTTAGGAGTGTATCTATTAATACTGTTAGAAGTGTTTCTACTCCGTGGCGGGGCCGGAATCCATATTGTTGATCGTCAAGTGGGTAAGATAAATCTATAAATTCCTGTGTCTGTAATTGTACTACTTTTTCAATTATTTTGGCCATGAATGGTATGCTAGAGATGGGCCTGTATGATGTTGGAGATGTTTTGTCTAGTTTGCAGTTCTTTAGAATTGGGCGTATTTGTGCATGTTTAAGGAGAGGTGGAAGGTATCCTTGGGTTAGTGATAAGTTTACTATTGGGAGAATATATGATAGTAGAGTTGGTAGTGTGTTTTTTATCCACGATACTGGGCAAGGATCTAAATATGAAGTTGTGGTATTTAGGTCTGAGATGATAGTTTTTAATGACACTTTTGACATGGGGTAAAATTCTGACCATTCGTCTACAGATTGACAAGGGATGTTGTAATTGTCTGAGGGCATAGTAGGTTTTTTTGATTTGTTTTGATAGTGATTAGCTAAGGTTTGTACTGAGATGTCTGTGATTTCGTTGCTAGAAGTTTGATCGTTATTGGTTAGGTTTCTGACGATAGAGAATAGCTCTCTAGGTCTGTTATATGATTTTGATAAGGTTGCTGCGTAATAATTTTTCTTCGTGCTGTTTATTGTTTCCTTATATTTTGTTAGATGGTTATTATATATTTCCTTGTGTACAGACAACTTGGATTTCCGCCATTTTATTTCAAGTTTTCTTAGTTCTCTTTTCATTTGTCTTAGCTGTTACCCATATGTCTTTGAAAACTGAGCCCATTGTGTATATCACATGTTGCTAACCCCCAAAAACAGAAATTAGACTTACCTGCTAATTGTTGTTCCTTGGGGAACTCCAGTTCAGTCCCTCACCTCTGGGTAGTGTATCTCCTCCTGCAGCATGGAGACTGGGCATGTCAGAATTGTGACATCACTGGATGTACCCTGCTGGTCTCTCCCATCAGCCCCAGTGATCTAATGACAAAGCAGACTCATAGGAGCAACAAATAAGTAGCTATAGTATTAACTTCAAACTATCAACTTTTAACAACTGAACTAAATCCCCCTAAATTAAGAGGAAAACTTCTTCTCTCTCCCCACCTTGAAGAAAATAGCATAGAGAAGAAAGAGTAAAATGACCACAGCGATCCCTAATCTTTGGAAGGTTTTTCCTACATCGTGAATATCCCCCACAAAGAACCGACACCTGAAAACTGACCATCCCCGGGCGGGAATCGGGACTGAACTGGAGTTCCTCAAGGAACAACAATTAGCAGGTAAGTCTAATTTCTCTTTCCTTATCGTCCCTCCAGTTCAGTCCCTCACCTCTGGGATGTAACAGAGCAGTAATCATTGGGAGGGACCTGTCCACCCGGATCGCAACACCGCCGACCCAAAACAGGCATCCTTCGCCGCCTGAATATCGAGGCGATAGTGTTTACTGAAAGTATGGAGAGACGACCAAGTGGCCACTCTGCAAATTTCCACTGGCGGAACCAAACTATGCTCCGCCCATGAAGCCGCGTGCGCTCTAGTAGAGTGGGCCCGTAATCCCAAGGGTACCTGACGACCTTGCAAAATATATGCTGACACTATTGCTTCTCGGACCCATCTGGAAATTGAAGCTTTGGCTGCCGCTTCCCCTTTAAGCGGACCTCCAAAGAGAACGAACAAGAGCTCAGACTTGCGGAAGGTCTCCGAGACCTTAAAGTATTGATGCAAGACCCTCTTTATGTCCAACCAACGCAGACTACGGTCCGACGCATCCTCCCCCGCAACACCCAATACTAGCAACGAAACCGATTGATTCATGTAAAAAGGAGAAACCACCTTAGGCAAAAAAGACGGCACTGGCCGCAACACCACCTTTTCCCTATAAAAAGACAGAAACGGCTCTCGACAGGACAACGCCTGCAACTCCGAAATTCAGCATGCCGAACAAATGGCCACCAAAAACACTGTCTTTAAAGTTAAATCTTTGATCGAAGCTTGGTGCAAAGGCTCAAAAGGTTCTCTAGTCAATTCCCCAAGAACCAAGTTGAGATGCCACGGAGGAGAAACCATTCTGCGAGAAGGTCGTAACCGGGATACCGTTTTTAGAAAACATATCACATCAACATGTGACCCCCAAGGCCACTCCCTGGACTTTTCCTCAATAGCAAGAAAGAGCTGCCAGCTGGATTCTTAAGGAGCTGGCTGCCAGACCCTTATCAAAACCGTCCTGCAAGAAACTTAATACCATAGGCACGGAAACGGTGGATGGGCAGACCCGACATTGAGAGCACCAGTCCTCAAAAATATGCCATAATCGTACATACGCTAGGGATGTGGATCTCTTTCTGGCCCGAAGTGGGGTCACAATCACTGCTCCAGAATAACCTTTTTTCCTTAACCTCGCCCTTTCAATGGCCAAGCCGTAAGCGAGAACCAATCCACCTGAGGCATTCGTAGAGGACCTTGAATCAGAAGATTCGCTGTTGCGGGCAATCGCCAAGGCTCCCCGTCGAGTAGCCGAACCAGATCGGCATACCACGGACGTCTCGGCCAATCCGGCGCCACTAACACTACTCTCCTCCGATGCGCTTCGATGCACTGAACCACTCGCCCTGTGAGTGCCCACGGGGGAAAAACATAGAGAAGGCCATGCGAGGGCCATTGCTGCTTCAGGGCATCAATACCCTCTGACATCCGTTCTCGCCTTCTGCTGTAAAAGCGATTCGCCTTGGCCGACCGAAAGGTCGCCATGAGATCCATAATCAGAGGACCCCACCTGATGACTATCTGAGCAAACACATCCGGATGAAGCTCCCATTCTCCAGCATCCACCCGGACTCTGCTGAGAAAGTCTGCCATCACATTGTCCATTCCCGCAATGTGCGCCGCCGAGATCGCCTGCAGCTGAGGCTCCATCCAGGAAAACAGAGCTCCTCCTTCTTCCTCCAGAGCCACGCTTCCTGTGCCACCCTGTCGATTGAGGTAAGCCACTGTCGCGGCATTGTCTGACAGCACTCGTACTGCTCGATCTTGCACCGAGGTTTCGAACGCTCGAAGCGCTAGTGCCACTGACCGAAGTTCCAGACGGTCGATCAACCATTTGGCCTCTTGCTCATTCCAACTTCCTTGTGCGAAAAGATCCCCGCAATGAGCTCCCCAACCTGCGAGACTTGCATCTGTCAACACCGGAAGTCACTGCGGCTGCTCCAGTGGCATGCCTGCCGCCAGATTTCTCGGGCAAAGCCACCACTGAAGGGACTGCCTGACTCGCACAGGACAGGGAAGATGTTTGTTCAGGGAATCGTTCTGGTGCGACCACCGCTGGAGTAATGACCTCTGTAAGGGATGCTTGTGCGCTCTGGCCCATGGTACTACCTACAGGGTCACTGCCATTGTCCCTAGCACGCGAAGATAGTTCCAAGCTGACGGAGCTGGTGTCGTTATAAACATGCATACTAGATGCCGAAGAGTTTGAGCCCGCCAATCCGGCATAAGCACTGCTCCCACTCGAGTGTTGAATCGCACTCCCAAGTACTCCAGAACATGAGACGGAACCAAATGGCTCTTGGTCGCATTAACTACCCAGCCGAGACTCTGAAGGAACTGCTTGTAACCTGAACACTTTCGGCCTTGGATTTCGCCCGAATCAACCAATCATCGAGATAAGGGTGAACTAATATTCCTTCTTTTCGCAGAGCCGCCGCTACCACCACCATAACCTTGGTGAAGGTGCGCGGAGCCATTGCTAGACCGAAGGGCAATGCTTGAAACTGAAAATGCCCCCATGGAAGTGCGAATCTTAGAAACTTCTGATGACCTGATCTGATAGGGATGTGTAAATACGCCTCGGTAAGATTGAGGGATGTCAAGAATTACCCCTGTCGAACCACCACTAATACCGACCGCAATGTTTCCATTTGAAAATGAAGCACTTGTAGACAGCGATTTACCTCCTTGAGGTCCAGAATAGGATGGAAGAACCCGTCCTTCTTTGGTACTACGAAATAAATAGAGTAACGACCGATGCTGCAGAGCTCCTGTGAAACCGGCACCACTGCTCCCAACTGTAAGAGGCGATCTAACATCTGCCGAACCGCGAACGTCCTCTGCTGCCCTTTGCAAGGAGAAAGAACAAAAGAATCTAGTACCGGACGAGCAAATTCGAGAGCATAACCTTCGCGTATGACCTCCAACACCCACTGGTCGGACGTTATCTGGACCCAGGCAGGAAGAAACTCCCAAAGCCGACCTCCAACTGGCTGAATTCCTATCTGGGCCCACCTCGCTTCATTGTGGTTTTCTAATCACCGCGGAGGAGGGAGTTGCAAACCCTCTACCCGCTCCTCGAAAACCTCGAAACCCTTGACCTCGCGAGGCAAATCTTCCTCTTTGGAAACCTCCCAACCGTGAGGTATGAAAGCGTCTTAAGTCTCTAAACTGACCTTGCGAAGCCGGAAGAGACCACCCCTGCTTATGCTTATCTTCCGGCAACCTTCCGCCTTTGGACTCCCCCAAATCCTTGACCAACTTGTCAAGATCCTCACCAAACAACAACTTCCCCTTAAAAGGAAGTTTACTAAGACGCGACTTGGAGGAACCATCCGCCGCCCAATTTCTTAACCACAGATAACGACGTGCGAATACCAAGGAAGCCATACTATTTGCTAAGGCTCTGATCAAATCATAGTGGACATCTGCTAAGTAAGCCGATTCTGATTCAAGCCGTGTCACATCCATTAAGCGCTCCTGTGCCTGCTGAGCTGGCTACTGCAAGCACTGTGACCAACTAAGGCAAGCCCTCACTACCCAAGCCCCGCAAATAGAAGCTTGCAATAAGAGAGCATTAACCATAAAGGCTTTTTTCAATAAGCCGTCAACCTTCCTATCTTGCGCATCTTTCAAGGCCACACTGCCTTCTACCGGAATGGTCGTCTTTTTTGTGACCGCTGACACCGCTGCATCTATACGCGGAGAACGAAACCTCTTCTTCTCCTTATCAGCCAAGGGGTAGAGCCTATTCAAAGCTCTAATGCCTCGTAAACCGGCTTCTGGCAAATCCCATTCATCTTGAATCATCCGGTCAACCACTCGGTGAACGGGAAACTCCACTTGAGCTTGCCGCACAGCCTGAATGAGAGGATCCTCCAGACCCTCCTCCTCCGATGGCTGGACCGAAGAAAGATTGAGTGCCTGAAGGGACTCCATAATGAGAGCAGTAAGCTCTTCCTTCCGAAATACTCTTATAATTCTCGCCTGATCCTCAGGCTCCGGAATCACACCTTCCTCAAGTTCTTCCATTCCTGATTCTGGCTCTAAATCTAAGTCTTCTGCATCCGGCCAATCCGAATCTAAAGGCTGATCCTCGAGAGATCGAGCCCTCTTAAGTGGTCTCACTAAACCGCTTCCAATCTTTTCTGAGCCTGATTGCGCTACCATAGCCCTAAGCAGTGACGGGTCTGCAATGGCCCCCTGCTGGCGCAAGCAGTACGCTTGATGCATTATCAGCACAAAATGTGGAGAAAAGCCTCCAAGCACCGCCCCAGGCCCTATCGGAGCAATGGAACTAGTTGACCCCGCGTGGCTTTCAATAAGGGGCACGGACAGGACTTCCAAAAGAGACTCTCCTTCCACCATCGCAGACGGACTTTGAGCCCCCTCACAAGTCTTATCCTGAATCTCCTGCTCCATAGTGGTTGATGCAACTGTGCAGCCCCAGCAGACCCCAGTGTCCGAGATTGCGCCCCTGTGTGAGCCGCACACCAAACACTGTGGACACGACGGCATTAGCTACCAGATAAAACCAATATCCCCCAGTAAGGAAGGACTAACCCACAAAGAGTAAATTAGACTTTATTTATTTATTATTTAATACACACTTATATACCGCTGCTTCCGGCGATCAGCAGCGGTTTGATTCTTCTTTTGGGGGGCGTCAAATCAGGACTGGGAGGGTACAGTAAATACATAGATCTGATGGGAGGTCACAGCACACAGGGTTAGTGTCTTGGGGGAAGAATTATACATATTTACATTTATACATACATATTTACACATTTCTAGTTGGCAATTGTACATTTACACCTTTTTGGATTACACATTTTTACATATTTACATATTTGGATTACACATTTTGGACTACACATTTTACATTACTTACCTGCTAATTGTCGTTCCTTAAGGAACTCTAGTCCAGTCCCGGAACCATAGAGTTTAGAACCTCCACCAGCAGCTTTGGAGACTGAAAGACATCATTGCTTTGGTGGCACCAGTATAAATAGGCAGGATCCGCCCCCACACACCAGTACCTAGTGACAAAGCAAACTCAGCAGAGCAACAAATAAGCATTGAAGTAAATAACTATGAACAATCTGAGACAAAAAGTTGAGGCGTACCTCATTCGTAATAATTCTTTTTCTTTTTTTTCTTTTTTTTGTGTTTCTAACATGCCAAAACTCTATACACCACCTGTGCTGTGGAAGGGCTCCCACGAAAGCTCTACTCCACCACTCCGAGAACCCCTCCAACAACGATCTTGCAGTTACTGCTTTTCCCACACTTCAGGCTGAACAAGCCCCGAAACCCAGGGTGGGATCCGGGACTGGACTAGAGTTCCTTAAGGAACGACAATTAGCAGGTAAGTCTAATTTACTCTTCCTTTGCGTCCCTCTAGTCCAGTCCCGGAACCATAGAGGATGTAACAGAGCAGTACATATCAACGGGAGGGACCCTCAAGCCCAGCCTGAAGGACCGCGGAGCAAAACGACTATCCCGCGCTGCTTGAACATCAAGCCGATAATGTTTCGCAAAAGAGTGCAATGAAGACCAAGTCGCCGCCTTACAAATGTCTTCCACCGGCACCAAACTGAACTCCGCCCAAGACGCAGCCTGCGCCCTAGTCGAGTGCGCACGAATACCCGCCGGCACCACCTTATCCTTCAAGAGGTACGCCGATGCAATAGCCTCCTTCAACCAACGGGAGATAGACGCTTTCGCCGCCACTTCCCCCTTCCTTGGACCCCCGAAGGCCACAAATAATCTGTCGGACTTGCGGAAGGATGCCGTCCTACCCAGGTAAGACTTAAGCACGCGGCGAACATCCAACCTGTGCAACCTGCCTCCTGACTCATCCTTCTGACGCTCTGTGAACACTGGCAGCGAAACCACCTGGTTCACATGAAAAACCGACACTACCTTAGGCAGGAACGCAGGAACGCAGGAACGGGACGCAATACGACTTTATGATCGGAAAAGGACAAATACGGCTCCTTACAGGACAACGCCTGCAACTCAGAAATCCTCCTCGCCGAACAAATTGCCACTAGAAAAACCGTCTTCAAGGTCAGATCTTTCAAGGAAGCCACGGCCAAAGGCTCAAAGGGTGCTCTGAGCAATGCTTCCAACACGAGATTCAAATCCCACAGCGGCACTACACTCCGTCGCGGAGGACGCATAAGTAATACAGCCCGCAAAAACATACGAATGTCCCCGTGCGCTCCCAACATCTGACCCTTAATTTTACCTCGGTAACAGGAGAGAGCCGCCAACTGAACGCGCAAGGAACTAGCCGCCAGCCCCTTATCCACGCCATCCTGCAGAAAGGAAAGGATCTGAGAAACCGAGGCCCCCAATGGCCGCAGATTACGCTCCGTACACCAAGCCTCAAAAATACGCCAAACCCGGATGTACGCCAGCGAAGTGGACCGCCTACGCGCCCTAAGCAAGGTTGCAATGACCGGCGCCGAATAACCCTTAGCCGTCATCCGAGCCCTCTCAAGAGCCAAGCCGTAAGCGAGAATCGACTCACCTGGGGCATGCGAAGAGGACCCTGCCGTAAGAGATCCTTCCGCTGCGGCAGCCTCCACGGCCAGTCCGCCAGCAACCGCACCAGGTCCGCATACCAAGGTTGCCGGGGCCAGTCGGGCGCTATCAGGAGCACTAGGCCTTGATGGCGCTCTATACGCTGCAGCACCCGACCGATGAAGCCCCACGGCGGAAACACATAGAGGAGGCCTCCTTCCGGCCATCTCTGTGCCAACGCATCGAGCCCCTCCGTCATCCGTTCTCGCCTTCTGCTGAAGAACCGCGCCACTTGAGCGGACTCGAAGCTCGCCATGAGATCCATTTGCGGAGTCCCCCAACGCCGCGCTAACAAGGCAAAGACCTCCGGGTGAAATACCCACTCCCCTGGATCTACCCTGCGGCGACTGAGGAAGTCCGCTTCGACATTGTCCACTCCGGCCACATGCTGCGCCGAAAGTGCCTGTAGATTCCGTTTGGCCCACCATAACAACGGAGCCGCCTCTGCTTCCAGCGTCAGGCTGCCTGTGCCGCCTTGCCGATTGATGTAGGCTACTGTCGTGGCATTGTCGGACAGGATCCGCACCGCCTGTTGAGAGAAGCTCTCCCGAAACTTTTGAAGCGCCAAAAACACCGCTCTCATCTCCAGTCTGTTGATGGACCAGCCTTTCTCCTCGGGCGTCCAAGACCCCTGTGCAAACTTTCCATCGCAATGCGCTCCCCAGCCCAAGAGACTCGCGTCCGTTGTCAGGAGTCTCCATGAGGGAGGCTCGAGAGGCATGCCCGCCTCCAAACTCGCCGGCCTCAACAACCAGCGAAGTTCTCGACACACTTCCGGAGGACAAACAAGGCGCTGAGACAGCGCATCCCGCTGATGAGACCACCGCCGCAGTAGCGCGCTCTGCAACGGCCTCATGTGCGCCCTTGCCCATGGCACCACCTCGATTGCTGCCGCCATGGTTCCGAGCAATTGCAGATACCGCCACGCTGTCGGAGCGGTGTGGACAAAAACTGAGTCACCAGACGTCCCGCTGGACCGGGAGAAATACCGCCGCCTTCTGCGTCTCGAACCGTGCCCCCAGATACTCCAGGGACTGAGAGGGAACCAAGCAGCTCTTTGCAAAGTTGACCACCCAACCCAGGCTCTCCAACATTTGCACTACCCAGGCGATGGCTGTGATACTCTCTTCCCTGGACTTTGCCCGGATTAGCCAATCATCCAAATACGGATGCACAAGCACTCCCTCTTTGCGGAGTGCCGCCGCTACTACCACCATGACCTTGGTGAACGTCCGAGGGGCCGTAGCCAAACCGAAGGGCAACGCCTGAAACTGGAAATGCCCCATCGGCACTGCAAAGCGCAGAAACTGTTGATGCTCCGCACGCACCGGGAGATGGAGATACGCCTCCGTAAGATCTAAGGACGTCAGAAATTCTCCCGCTCGGACCGCTGTAATCACCGACCGAAGCATCTCCATACGGAAATGGGTGACCCGAAGACAATGATTCACCCTTTTTAAATCCAGAATCGGCCGAAACGTGCCTTCTTTCTTTGGCACCACGAAATAAATGGAGTATCGACTGGAACCGCACTGATCCGGAGGGACGGGCACCACTTCCCGGAGCTGCAGTAGTCGCTGGAGTGTATCTGCGACCGCCTGCAACTTCAAAGGCGCTTTGCAAGGGGAACGGACAAAGGAATCTAACACGGGACGATGAAGTTCTAGAGCATAACCCTCGCGAATGACTTCCAGAACCCATTGGTCCAACGTAATTTGGACCCAGGCGGGGTAAAAATCCCGCAAACGCCCTCCCACGGGAACAACCCCCGCCTGAGCCCGCGTTATTTCATTGAGACGTTTTAACGGTCGAGGAGTGGAACGGAGCAAACCCCCGCCCTGCTCCCCGGAAACCCCTGGAGCCCTGCCCCCTCGCTGGAAACCGCGCCCGCTGCGATTGGCCAAACCGAGAGGAACAAAATCTCCGAAACTCCCTGGGGTTTCCACGGGACCCGGGCGCAGACCGACCTGGCTTGGGCTTATCCTCGGGCAGCCTACCCCCCTTAGACTCCCCGAGATCCTTAACCAACTTTTCCAAATCCTCGCCAAATAACAGCTTACCCCTAAATGGCAGCTTACTAAGGCGAGTCTTTGATGACCCGTCCGCAGACCAATTTCTCAACCAGAGATAACGACGGGCCGCCACTACCGAGGCCATACTTTTAGCCAAGCCACGAATGAGAACATAATGAATGTCTGCTAAATACGCTGTACCGGACTCCATCCGCGCAACCTCATCCAACTGCTCCTCTACGTGATCTCCCTGCATCCTTTGGGACCACCGCAAACTGGCTCTCGCCACCCATGCCCCTGCTATAGAGGCCTGCATTGAGAGGGTGCTAACTTCAAACACCTGCTTCAACAGGGTATCCAACTTCCTATCCTGCACATCTTTCAACGCAGCCGCCCCCTCCACCGGAATAGTTGTTTTTCTAGTGACCGCCAAGACCGCCGCATCCACCTTCGGAGAGCGAAACAGCTCCCTATCCTGGTCAGCGAGCGGATAAAGGCGGGCCAAGGCCCTGGAACCCTTGAGGGCCGACTCCGGTGAGTCCCATTCCTCCTGGATCATACTCCGAAAAACCCTATGCACAGGAAAAACCCTGCGCGACGTGCAGACCGCTTGTAAGAGAGGATCCTCCAAGGTCTCCTCCGCCGCCACCTCTCCTGAGGGCATGTTAAGCGTTTTGAGGGTTTCCGCAATCAAGGCCGGTAGCTCCTCGCGACGAAAAACGCGGACTACCCTGCTCTGCTCTTCCGAAGCAGGCAATTCTCCTTCTTCCAATTCGTCTTCCAACAAATGACTTAATAGGGCATCTACTTCGCCCAGGTCATCCTCTAGACGAGGCACGGGACTTTCCTCCCGGTTGCCCTTAGCTCTCTTAGGCACGGGAGCACTCTCCGTTGTACTATCCAGAACCACCGGCCGCTTCAGCCCCTGCGACCTGTGAGTGGGAACAGACACCGTTGGTTGGAGCAATGCGAACGCCTGCTGCATCAGCAAAAAGAAATTAGGCGGAATTAGAGCAGCGGGCCCCCCCGGGGCGTTCCCCAGACCAGTAGAGGTTCCCTCCCCCGAATCAAGATCCACTAGGGGCTCCGCCGGACCCAAGGAGGGGGGCAGAGTATCCTCCCCTGACGGAGTCCCTGTCCCGGGCCCTCCCGAGGCCTGCTCTGAGGTGTTGTCCATTGCTACCTACCGCCTCCAGAGTGCACGGCTTACATACCCCAGAGTCCTGCACCGTGCCTCGACGTGTTCCACACACCAGACACCGAGGTTTGGCAGGCATACTCAGGGACCAGGCTCAATTCGGCACCCAGTACCCATTAAAAACAATGGTAGGAAGTCAGTTAGTCACCGACTGTGAGGCCTCAGCACTGAGCTTGGTTTTACTGTTTTTTGTTGTTTTTTTTTTTGAGTCCCCTCACGCAGTAGTAGGGTCAGCAGGCTGGCCTAAGGCAATTTCCCTGCAAAACGAGGGTTTTAGCCCCAACTAAGCCGCAAAGAAGGCCCCGAGAAACTGAACGGCGCTTTAAAATGGCCGCCGCCGTTTTTCCCGCGCGGCTACACGCGCCGCCAAAAACCAAACACTTTCACCTCCTGGGCCTTTCCCCTTGCTAGGGCCAAGGGCAGCACCTGCAAATACAGCCTCTACTCACCGATCGTAGTGCTGCCGGTGAGGAGGAAGGCGGCCTGTCTTGTCGGAGCTCAGCCCTAATCGCGGCTTCCGCTCCGACGCTGGCAAGAAAATTGCCCGAGGCTCCTCTGCCTGTTGGTCCGGGCCCCAGCCTACCACCTGCTCCTCACCCCTAATTGCGGGTTCGGGAGCAGGGAGGCTCTACAAAATCACTCTCCCCCAATGCTCGTTAGACTCAGTGGGGAAGAGACAGACGGGGGGGGGGGGGGGGGGGAAGAGGGAGAAAGAGAGAGAGAAGAGAAAAAAGGATGGAGCAGAGCCTGCAGCAGAGAACTTCTCAGCACAGCTGTCTACCTGCAAAACAAAAAATGTAGACTGAGGAAATGTGCAGTCACAAATTAACTTCCCCCTTAACCTAATCTAAAGGAATGCAAACTAAAAGGGATCAACCCCTGCTTATTTGCAGCTCTGCCTCTACACTCTGAGTCCAGTCCTCGGCTCAGAACCTCCGCAGCTGCTTGGAGACTGAAAGTACTGGTGAGTGGGGGCGTATCCTGCCTATTTATACTGGTGCCACCAAAGTGATGATGTCTTTCAGTCTCCAAAGCTGCTGGTGGAGGTTCTAAACTCTATGGTTCCGGGACTGGACTAGAGGGACGCAAAGGAACCAAAAATAAAGCCTTTCTTCTCTTCTTTATTTTTTTTTGATTGTCTACTTTAAGGCACAAGAATCATAAAACCAAACGTATATCAAATTAAATTAAATGAAAATATACACCCCCTTTACCAACAACCGAATCGGCATAAACTCCACAGCCTGAGACAATAGAAAAAATTGAAGCTGCCTCGCGCTCTATAAAGCGCGGGAAGAAACTGCCTGCGATACAGCAGGGCCTGCTTTGCTGCCAAAAAGCCTCCCCACTTGTCAGAGCCCCACCGGAGCACTCACCTCCGCTTCGGGCCTGAAACTGCCCCCAAGCTGTTTTTCGCCGCTACCAACGGCAGCCCTGCAATCCGCGGTGCTGCTTTCAGAGTGTTCTGAGCAGCCTCCGCAGAGAGAGCGTTCCAGCACCGGCTGACCCTTCACAAAAAAACGCTACGTCAACCCACAGCTGAAATGCAGGTCTTTTGCTCCGCTGCAAACTCCCCTCCGTCCAAACCAGAAGGGGAGAGCAGCTCTGATAACCAGGGAAAGCCTGAGAGGGGAGAGGGAACTACCTTAAGCTGGTTCGATCCCCCTGAAATCAATTTTTTATATATTTTTTTAAAGAAACTTTACCAATAGCTCCTAAAAATAAAATTAAGTTATAGGGAATAAAAGAAATCCTTAAACCTATCTATCCTAGTAAATGCTCCTTATCTGTTCCTCTAGTGAGCCCAGCACCTAGGCTCACTACATCCTCCTGCTGCATGGAGACTGGACACACTGGGGCTGATGGGAGAGACCAGCAGGGTACATCCAGTGATGTCACAATTCTGACATGCCCAGTCTCCATACTGCAGGAGGAGGTACACTACCCAGAGGTGAGGGACTGAACAGGAGGGACAATAAGGAACTCCATTTTAATTCGAGGTTGTAATGCGACCAAACAGGACAAACACCAAGGGGATGAATACTTTCGCAAGGCACTGTATGTCTCCCGTGCTAACTGCAATGTGCTCTTCACGCTTACTCTCTATCCCTAAACTGCCCATTCCCCACACCAGCATGTGATTTGCAGTTAGCGTGGGAATTAGCATGTAGTAACTATCATACAATACCTGCGCAAAAGTAACCATGCGCAAGAGTAACCATGCGCAAAAACGCACATTAATTGCTTAGCACACGGGCCCTTAGATTGTAAGCTCTATGGGAAATATCTGCTCTACCCGAATGTAATTCATCTTGAACTTTTGAGAAAGGCATGAGCTAAATCAATTCCCTTTACTCGTGTACTTTAAGCTGTTGTAATTCTAGATGCATGCAGGCCAGGCATACTTTTGGTGTGAGCATGCACAGGGGTGGAACGTAGGTGAAGTGCAAATTTATGTGCATAGGATATAAAATGCTATAACTTACATGCATTCTTTACAAATCTAGACACTCGCATTTACATTAGCCCTAGGGCTGGCCTAAGTGATTGTGCCTAGATTTGCCATGACTATCTCACTACTTACAATCATATTTGATTAAGTTTATGCATGCTTTACTTTTTAAAGTGGGCATAAATGGGTGTGTTGCAACATGCATTAACTCTGTGGGAGTTTATAAAATTACCTTCTATATGGATAATTCACCACTTTGCCCCTGCTCCAACCATGGACCACCCCAGCACTATCTTGATAGTACCGAGGTGGTCACACAGGATCTTCAGAGGCACTATCTGGATAGTGCCACTGAATATCCCAGTGAGCAGTACTTATCCATATAGCAGATGCTGCATACAGGTATTGGCTGCTGAATTTTGACCCATGAGATTTTGTCATTTTTATGTGGCTTTGTAATTTGTGCTGTTGGATGCCTGTTTTGTCTATTTCTTTTTATGTTGATATGTAAACCATTCAGAGTCAACATGTATTGGATGGACAACATATAAATGGCAACAAATAAATAAATGGATAAACAAACAAACTTATTTACGTTTCTTTTCCAAGGTCTAGTAAGTTTGTAGAGATCCCCAAAACTTCTGCATGCACAGAACTCATAACCATCAACTCCATAACTGCCAAAGGTTGACAAGAATTGTAGCAGGGAGGTGATATCATTATGCTGGAGACTGTACCATGCAGACCAAAGATGAAAGACCTGTAACCTCAGATAATACCCAGCCAGGACAGTCTACAGAGAGATGAAACTGGATCAAGAATTGCTTCGTCTAGCCATGAAGAGACATTCCTTTCTTCATCCAGCCATTCCTTTGAAGTGTGCAAGAATATGCATGTCCAGAGTCCAGAGAGAGCTCCGCCCTGTTATAAAAAGGAATGACAACCAGAAAGATGTCATCCAAGCTCAGACTGCTGTACTGGCTCATGCTTCAGAATGTGTGCAGGGCTCTTTGGATAACCTTAACCACAGCAATGCAAGCCTTTAGGAAACCAATCATGCCACTAAGTGACCCTTTCACTAAATTGACTCCCAGCCATTTCACTTCAACCACTCCATTTATGCCAAAAGCATCTGTATCAAGAGGGCGATGCCCAACTCCATGCCTTCAGAGAAGGACTTACTACTCATTGACAATAACCTTTGCTGAGGATGCAATGCAACCTTCTTACCTCCCCAGAGCAATACCCATCTTGCTGCTGCTGGCTCCATCAAAGGAAACCCTGTGGGACTTTGAATGCATACGGTGAACAAGTTCTGTATATTCCTGTATGAAGATGGGAGGGATTTTGTTTTGATAAAGATCAAACCTTGTGCCTCAGATTTTGTGAATTTTACAACAATGCTGAACATAAAGATGTCACATGTGAAGTTTGGTTTTGAAATTACTTTTGATTATGTAAATAAATGTTTGTTTTTTTCAGCTGTTTTGTGTGTTGGCATCATTTTCTTTTCAAATGAGAAGTTTGGGAAAATGGATTAAAGTTCAAGAGTCGTTATGGAGATAAGCTTTGCATAACCAATGGGACAGGTTTTTCTAGGTTCTAGCCCCACAGAAGGAAATGTGTAAGATACTGTGAAATGTATCAAATAGCAATAAGCCTTAACTATGATACTACAGACTTCTCACAGCAATGAGAGAGCCCTTGGTTTCACTTGTAAAGCAACTATTTTCTTTGGCCAACATCAGAGATTCTTACCTGTCATCTGGGAGTGTACCTACAGAAGCAAGACAAAGACTTGTGAAGAAGACCATGCTCTATAAAATGAAATACAGAAAAGGAAAGCAGATTTAGTTAAAACAGAGTAAGAGGCGAATAAAAGAGCACATTCTTCCCATCCTTGGTGCCGCTGATAATGGCTCGCTCTAGGTCCAGATCACCATCACAGTGCTATTCTGAGAGGGGAGGAGCAGTGGCGTTTTAAATCCCAACTGCCAGCTACAGACAGGTCAGCTATTCTAACATCAATCTCCTGTAATCAGAGCTAAACATTCTCTGCTGACTGCAACCCAATCGGGGCTCTGAGAGGGGAGGAGCAATGGCGTTTTAAATCCCAACTGCCAGCTACAGACAGGTCAGCTATTCTACCATCAATCTCCTGTAATCAGAGCTAAACATTCTCTGCTGACTGCAACCCAATTGGGGCTCTGAGAGGGGAGGAGCAGTGGCGTTTTAAATCCCAACTGCCAGCTACAGACAGGTCAGCTATTCTACCATCAATCTCCTGTAATCAGAGCTAAACATTCTCTGCTGACTGCAACCCAATCGGGGCTCTGAGAGGGGAGGAGCAGTGGCGTTTTAAATCCCAACTGCCAGCTACTGACAGGTCAGCTATTCTACCATCAATCTCCTGTAATCAGAGCTAAACATTCTCTGCTGACTGCAACCCAATCGGGGCTCTGAGAGGGGAGGAGCAGTGGCGTTTTAAATCCCAACTGCCAGCTACTGACAGGTCAGCTATTCTACCATCAATCTCCTGTAATCAGAGCTAAACATTCTCTGCTGACTGCAACCCAATCGGGGCTCTGAGAGGGGAGGAGCAGTGGCGTTTTAAATCCCAACTGCCAGCTACAGACAGGTCAGCTATTCTACCATCAATCTCCTGTAATCAGAGCTAAACATTCTCTGCTGACTGCAACCCAATCGGGGCTCTGAGAGGGGAGGAGCAGTGGCGTTTTAAATCCCAACTGCCAGCTACAGACAGGTCAGCTATTCTACCATCAATCTCCTGTAATCAGAGCTAAACATTCTCTGCTGACTGCAACCCAATCGGGACTCTGAGAGGGGAGGAGCAGTGGCGTTTTAAATCCCAACTGCCAGCTACAGACAGGTCAGCTATTCTACCATCAATCTCCTGTAATCAGAGCTAAACATTCTCTGCTGACTGCAACCCAATCGGGGCTCTGAGAGGGGAGGAGCAGTGGCGTTTTAAATCCCAACTGCCAGCTACAGACAGGTCAGCTATTCTACCATCAATCTCCTGTAATCAGAGCTAAACATTCTCTGCTGACTGCAACCCAATCGGGGCTCTGAGAGGGGAGGAGCAGTGGCGTTTTAAATACCAACTGCCAGCTACAGACAGGTCAGCTATTCTACCATCAATCTCCTGTAATCAGAGCTAAACATTCTCTGCTGACTGCAACCCAATCGGGACTCTGAGAGGGGAGGAGCAGTGGCGTTTTAAATACCAACTGCCAGCTGACAGGCCCGCGCCTGTCGGGCCCGCGCCTGAGGGCCTCGCCAGAGGGCCCTTTGGCGCGGCCCTTAGGCGGAGACCGTAGAAGGAGACCACCGCCCATCAAGCTAACCCCTCCAACATTGTGTAAATTAATGTTACAACCTCAAAATCGCAAGTAACCATTGTAATATCCTTGTATACAAACAAAATTGTCTCTTAATCCACCTAAATATAAGTACTATAATTTATTTAAATACCCTTTCAATATATCCTCTCCTTCTGCAACTATTAAGTTATCTTTATATATACATTCCAGTAACTACAGAGTTAAGCACTATTATTTGTTATATGTACTTATTCAACCTGTCAACTGTAATTATCCTGTTATCACTGAAACACTGTTAACTATGTCATAGTTCCTCATTCATCCTATAAGCTTCAGTTAACCTCCTGTTACCACATATCACTGTAATACTGTAATAGTGTTTTAGCTTTCCATCCATCCTGTACGCTCCAATCAGCCTGCTATCACTGTAATACTGGTAATAGTGTGTTAGCTTTCCATCCATCCTGTAAGCTCCAATCAGCCTGCTATCACTGTATTCACTAATTGTACATTTAAATTTCACTTACACATACAATATGGCCTTACTCTACATTATAACATTTACCTTCTACCTTATCACTATAGGAATATGTAATGTTACCAGCCTACACACTAGCTATAATAGAATACCAACAATCCATAATCACAGAAGAAAGTGGTCTGATACTCCCTTCTACAATTCTAGAGTATCTACCCAAAATTCCCACCATCATCTGTTACTCATCTCATTACAAAACACCACATAAAAGAAACAAGTAGGAAATCCAATTTCCCAATATCTGAAATGTGCATTAATAAATGCCCGATCCATACGCAAGAAATGGCCTATCATCTCTGACATAATTTCATTACATAGCCTTGACCTTCTCCTAATCACTGAGACATGGCTTTCTTGTGCTGACAATGTATTAATCAACCAATTTTTGCCTTCTAATTTTTCTATACATACATGTCATAGAAGTGGCAAGAGGGGAGGTGGTGTTCTAGCCATCACCAAATCTGACCTTCATTTCAACCTTAAAGAAGCAACAAGCTCATCACTCCTAGATACTTTTACAATAGCAAATAAATGTTGTTCTTTCACTTTACTATACCGCTCTCCTTCTTCCAATTCTGATTCTCTATCTATGATAATTGACTTGGCCTCCAATACACAAAACCCCCACATAGCAAGTTGGGTGCTAGGAGACTTTAATCTCCCTTCTCTCCAAGACTCCCATGTAACAGCTTTTCTTGAAGCTCTACAAGTTTTTGGGTATAATCAATTAATTAAAGATCCAACCCATATTAAAGGTGGTATATTAGATCTAATATTTACAACTGAAACAACCGCCAATTTACCATCTATCTTGGATCTATCAATCAACCCAGTTCCATGGTCAGATCACAAACTAATTATATTCAAGGCTAGATGTAACCAAAAGGATGAAAGAGGAATAAACGACCATCCTAGTACCCCTCTGAGAAGATTCAAGCCATTTGACAAAGACCTAATCCTAAAATCAACACTTCCACTAACCAACTTACCAGAGTGCAGCATTGATGATTTAGTTTCTAATTGGAATAGTACTTTCAGTTCGATTGCCACATGTCCGTCGACCAACAAACTACAAAGCAAGCGACGCTCTGCTATATGGTACTCATCTGAGCTGAAGGCCTCGCGCACAACCCTAAGGAAACTTGAAAGACGATGGCGACACTCACACTCTGAAGTTGACAGAGCTGTATATATCCAACATCTCACATCTCATTGCATGGCAGTTACTGAATCAATGAGACGTCACCATGCAGTCACTTTAAAAAGATCTCTGAACAAACCTCATGACCTGTTTGCCATAGTTAAGCGTTTGACAAATGAACCTGCCTCACAACTTAAATATGAAATCCACCCTCAAATATTTGCTAACTATCTACAATCCAAACTCTGCCAAATTGACAATAACTCGGCTCCTAACATAGTTCCAGTTCCAGTAGATCAAACTCTACTCACTATCTTCTCAATACCATCTAAACGACAAATCGAAGACACCATTGCTTGCATAAACATGACCACCGCTCATACTGATCCTTGCCCTGCGTTCTGGATCAAAGATCTACGAGCTGATCTCAGTCCCATCATATCCAGACTCATGATTCAATCATTTACAACAGGAACTTTCCCTCGTACCCTTAAGCAAACATCCATAAGGCCATTACTAAAAAACAACAAACTTGACCCTCTTAAACCAGAATCATATAGACCTATTTCAAGTATTCCATTACTAGCAAAAATTTTGGAAAAAGAAGTACAAAAACAAATTCAGGATCATATAGATCTTAACGCCCCACTGGACTCATGCCAGCACGGTTTCAGAGAATTCCACGGTGTGGAAACGCTTCTAACTACTCTGTTCAGCAGCTTATTATCAGGAATTGATAACATCCGCCAAGGGTTCGTCCTTGTTTTTCTTGATATCGCAGCCGCTTTTGAGTCTGTTAGCCATGAACGCCTCCTTGAGCGTCTCAAAGGGAAGGGAATTACTGATAAAGCACTTGAGTGGTGTAGATCCTACCTTTCTGACAGATGGCAACAAGTACGATCCAACGATACTTCATCAGATCAGTTTCATCAAAAACAAGGGGTCCCTCAAGGCTCATCCCTTTCCGCCCTTATGTTTAATATATACATGCAGCCTATCTGTAACCTGATTCGATCCTTTAGAGTTAACTGCATGATATACGCGGATGATGTACTTTTATATTTTCCTTTTACAACTGAGAACCCTGATCTCAATCCATTAACTAACTGCATAAATGAAGTATCCAACTGGCTACAATCCCAAAATCTAAGGATCCAACACAAGAAAACGGAGGTGTTATTTATTACACGTAACCAAAATTTCACTGCTCCATCCTTTTTGAAAGTGAATGATGCTAACCTCCAGACCAAGACCACCATCAGATACCTCGGTGTCACTTTAGACCAGAAATTAGATATGAAAGCACATATTAGTAATATTGTAAGAGCAGTATATCAACATATACGCTCCCTTAGACACCTTCGATCCTTGCTAGAGCCAGACGATTTTAGAACCATCTATCAGGCGCTAATCATACCTCATTTTGATTATGCGAACTCAATTTTACAAGGTCTTCCACAAACCACCTTACACCCACTTCAAATGGCTATGAATGCTGCAGCTAGAGTCCTTCATGGAGCTTCCCGGAAAGACCATATCTCACCTATTCTAAAACATCTTCATTGGCTCCCAATTCAAAGTAGACTCACTTTCAAAATTTTACTAATTACATTCAAAGCCTTCAAAGAACTCTCATCTTCATCAATATCAGACTTGATCCAAACACCACCCCTCAATAGAGACAGAAGGTCAGTAACACTCAATACTCTGTTAGTCCCTAAATCAATATCACAGTGTACCAAAACTACTTCAGACAGGGCCTTTTTATTCTGTGCACCAAGGTGTTGGAATAGCCTCCCTCAAAACATCCGAGCAATACCAGACCTTTTGCAGTTTCGCAAAGCTTTGAAACACTACCTCTTCCTTTTATCTTATCCAGTAAACAATAAAGACATCTCAACCAACCCACAGACCTTCCACTCATACACATACAATACAGATACCCCACAGACCACATACACACAAAACTGAAGCCATGATGATATTATGACTATGTTTATTAATTATATACCCTGTTATCCGAGTTATATTCTCCTGTTTTCTGTAAACACAAAGTACTGTTGAATTGTGTATCTCACTGTTTTTTGTGAACCGCGCTGATGCCTAATAGTGCGGTATATAAGAGTCTATAAATAAATAAAATAAATAAAATATTCTAATGTCTGGCAGCTGAGATCTGGTAAAAAGTGGCGATCATTCTTGGCTTCCATTGCTGCAGCACTGTAAAGATTGCAGCAGGTGAGTACACATATAGTCAAGTTTTCCAGGGAATATTATAAGCAATCCAAACACCTGCAATGACTTTTTAACATTTCCAATGTCTGCTCTATCACAAAAACCGCAAACAAATGAACCTTGCTGTACAGTACTTCCTGTATGCTGGAGAGTCATATTCTGCATCACCTAGAAGGAAGCCATAGAGAAAGCCATGAGATTCCAAGATGTCAGATGTTTGCTCTTTTAGGAGTGTCTTTCCTGCCAAACCCTTATTTCCCCACCTCTCAGCAGCCATGATGGTGGCAGCAGTTTTTGTGTATGTGTGTGCATACATGCTACTTTGTTTTGAGCCATGAAAGTTGTATTCTGGTGATCCAGTTTGGTTTCTATAGCTATGCTGGCTAAAATATATCAAGGTATGGCAGGAAAGTATATGAGAGGTAAAGTAAGAGGTTTATAAGTAGATAAAATAAAGGATGACCTGATACCTCAGTGACAGTGCAATGCATTGCCATGCACAGGAACATGGATTTGATTCTCAGTTCAGGTCTTCCACACCTTGAATGAGCCAGGACTGGGAATATTGCAGAGATAGTATTCACAGCCTTTGAGAGAAAGGAGTCATAATTATAGAACAGCAACACCCAGTGGCCAGATTTAAGCCCCATGATGATAGGATTCCAAAAAGAGCCCTTATGCGTGGGCCCTGGCTAAGGTCTATTGTTGCAATGAATGGATTAAATTTAAGAGGGGATAGAAAACAGAGGAAAAATCCCCAGGTATCTGCAAATAAAAAGCAAAACTATAGAGCACTTACCTAATGGCTACTCTCTGCCATTTACACCCTCCTTAAATTGCTTGAAGATGGCAGTGTGGCCAGAATTAAGGAGTCATGCATGGCATGTGTGCATCACACAACATTCTGCCAAATGGCCCAACTTTAAGAGAAATTTTTTCGACCAGTCCTGGAGCTCTGACAACTCTATTCTGAAAAAAATGATGGGATCTGCATCGCTGATTTCAAATGGGTGGAATCAGGGATTAAACACCACAATACTTTTGGATATCAATTAAAAACCAGGACTGGCAAAGTCTATTTTCTGGAAATGGGTAACTTAGCAGCTCTGCATCACTTGCACATTTAAAAAAATGACAAGATTTTATGTTCCTTAACACCTTGGCTTTTTGGCAAGGTGACTAAAGTACTAAATCCATGCACTGTATTGCATCCATCATGAAAGGTAGGTTGACATTATAAAACTCTTTTGAGATCACACATTAACGGATTAACACTCTATAGCAAAAGGGACCCCAACTCTAGTCCCAGATGACAAAGGAAAATGTCTGAATGCTGACAATGTGTGCATCAAACTGAAATTTCCATGCACACAAATTACTTACAAATAGAACTGCCACTGAAGATATCATTTCTGACTTGAACATTCTTATCTACTCATGAAGGACTTCTTGAATTCAGTGTTGTGTGGATAATATTCAGAACATGATTTTTCCTTTAAGAAAAACAGTTCTGCATTTTCACATTGCTTTTAGTAATGCCCTACCCAAAAGAGTTAATGATCTTTCAGCTGCCTCGACAAAGATTTTTGCGAACAATGCAGATTACTGCAGAGAGCTACCTCTTCCTGGATGTGAGTTGAGGGCACTTAAAGAGTAGTTACTCACCTGTAACAGGTGTTCTCCAGGAGCAGCAGGAATCAGCCCTCACATATGGGTGACGTCGGCGCCGACGGAGCCCCCGTGCAGAGCATTTCCCCAGCTTTCAAGGAAAGCCTTTGGGAATGCAGCACGCATGCGCGGTCCCCTTCCCACCCAAGGGTGCCATCTTGCTAACTCTGATGACATAGCTAAAAGACAGCAAAAAACAAAATGAAGTATATGACTGCAACTCCAGGGAGGAGGGAGGGTCGTGAGGACTGATTCCTGCTGCTCCGGGAAAACACCTGTTACAGGTGAGTAACTACTCTTTCTCCAGGACCAAGCAGGAAGTCAGTCCTCACATATCGGACTCCCCAGCTCTAGGCGACCAGAAACCCAAAGCTGAAAAATGGCTCTCTCTACAGAGCCTCAGCATCCTTGATAAGAATATCCTCCGAGAACGCCCCGCATGGTAGCCCAACACAAGGGCCGGAGGGTAGGAGTTGCCTAAACCTCAAAGAGATTACGGAGTACCACCTCTCCGAAAGCACTGCCCCTTCGGGACTCTCTCTCGAGGCAGTAGTGGGCCGCAAAAGTCTGGCTTGAAGACCAAGTAGCGGTCCAGCAGATGTCTGCCAACGGAACACAGCTGAGATGAGCTACTGACGCGGCTTTCGCCCTGACACGGTGGGCCGTGACTTGACCCTGCAAGGAGAGGCCGGCTGCCTTGTATGCCCAGGCAATACAATCTGCTACCCAAGTGGACAAGGTACACTTAGAGACAGGCAACCCCAGTTTATTAGGATCAAAGGAGACGAAGAGCTGAGTAGATCTTCGGTGCCCCCGCATACATTCTATGTAAAAGGACAACGCCCTCTTACAGTCCGGCGGGTATGCAAGATTGTTTCAGCCCAGCTGGTATGCGGCCTGGGAAAGAATGTCGGAAGAACCACCTCCTGGTTGCGGTCGAAGGAGGAGACAACTTTTGGAAGGAACTTCGGATGGGTCCGTAGGACCACCCTGTTCCTATAAAACCGTGGGTACGGTCTATCAAAAACCAGAGCTTGTAGTTCACTCACACGTCTGGCCGAGGTAAGAGCTACCAGGAAGAGCGCTTTCCAAGAAAGGAAGCGTAAATGGCAAGTAGCCATCGGCTCAAACGGTGGGCGAGTAAGTTGCTGCAAGACCACATTCAAATCCCACTCAGTAGCTGGTGGATGAATCGGAGGCTTGAACAGAAGCAGGCCTCTGAGGAAGCAGGACACCAAGGGGTGAACCAACAGAGACTGACCCTCCACTGGTGAGTGGTGTGCTGATAGAGCACTGAGGTGGAACCGAACAGAGTTGGACTTAAGGCCTAGGTCTGACAGGTGAAGTAGGTATTGTAGTACTACTGGTACAAGGCAGGAGAAAGGATCTTCATTGCGCTGAGCACACCATATTGAGAACCTACGCCACTTGAGGACATAGAACTTTCTGGTGGACTGCCTCCTAGAGGCCAAGACCACCTCCTCAACTTCCCTAGGTAGAAGTAAGGGAGCTAGCACTATCCTTTCAGCAGCCAGGCCATCAGATTTAGGGATCTGAGATTGGGGTGCAGAAGGGAACCCTGATCCTGAGACAGAAGATCGGGTTGCAATCCCAGAGGGAATGGAGTTTCCACCACCAACTGCAGAAGAAGTGGAAACGACGGTTGCCTCGGCCATCTGGGGGCTACCAGAATCACCGAGGCCTTGTCCCGTAGAATCTTGAACAGAGTTCGGGAAGAAACGCATACAGGAAGCCCGCAGACCAAGAGATCAGAAACGCATCTGCTGCCATTCTCAGGGGATGTGGCTGTCTGGAGCAAAACCTGGGCATATGACGCTTCAGTGGACTTGCAAAGAGATCGATTGATGGAATTCCCTATCGTAGAAAGATCTGCTGGACCACCAGTGAATTCAACTGCCATTCGTGAGGCTGGAGAATCCTGCTTAGTTTGTCTGCCAAGAAGTTCTCCTGACCAGGTAGATAAACTGCTTTGAGAAACATGCCATGTTTGACTGCAAAGGAGCAAACGGCCTGCACCTCCTGACATAGGAGTCTGGACCCTGTGCCCCCTTGCTTGTTCACATAGAACATTGCTACCTGATTGACTGTCTGAACTAAGACAGACTGGTGAGAGAGGGCATGAGAAAAAGTCTGGAGAGCCAAGCGGATTGCTCGCAGCTCCAACAGACTGATCTGCTGTGTGGCCTCCCGAGGAGACCAGAGGCCTTGAGTGCACATGCCCTGGCAATGTGCACCCCAGCCCTTTAAGGAAGCATCAGTCGTCAGCACCCTTGTGTGTGCTGGGGCCTGAAAAGGTACCCCCCTGAGAAGGTTTGGGAGATGTAGCCACCACTGCAAGGAGTCCAAAAGTGGTTTGGACACTCTTACTCTGTCTCGGAGATCGCCTGTGGCCTGCGCCCACTGAGCCCAGAGGCACCACTGAGCAGCCTGCATGTGCAGACGGGCATTCGGAGTCACATGTACCGTGGATGCCATGTGGCCCAGGAGCCGCAGGAAGTGCCTGAGGGAGATCTGAGAATTGCTTTGGAACTGGTTGGCCAAGTTCATCAGTCTGTGGGCCTTGTCCTCGGGCAAGTAAGCTCTTGCCTGCAGGGTGTCTAATCTTGCCCCTATAAACTCTAGGTTTTGTGAGGGGAGCAAAGTGGACTTTGCATAGTTTATGATAAAGCCCAGATGCTGAAGAAGAGAGACAGTGCGAAGAGTGGCTTGTCTGGCCTCCTGGGGAGACTGGCCTCTGATGAGCCAGTCGTCCAGGTATGGGAAGACGAAAATTCCCTGATTCCTGAGATAGGCCGCCACCACCGCCAGGCATTTGGTGAAAACCCTGGGGGCGGAAGTTAGGCCAAAGGGAAGTACTCTGCACTGGAAATGGTTTCCTCCCACCACAAATCTGAGATATTGTCTGTGGTCTGGATGGATGAGGATGTGAGTATAAGCATCCTTTAGATTTAAGGAGCATAGCCAAACTCCCTGCTGGAGGTAAGGCAGCAGCATCCCAAGGGTAAGCATCTTGAACTTTTCGCTCTCCAGAAACTTGTTTAAATTTCGCAAGTCTAGGATAGGCCAGAGGCCTCCTGTCCTTTTTGGTACCAGGAAGTACCTGGAGTAGAAGCCTTGCCCTTTCAGTTGGTGAGGTACCGGTTCCACCACCTGTTCCTTTAGAAGGCTTGCCAACTCCTGAAGGAGGAGGTTCCTGTGTAGAGGGAGTCTTGGAGGCTTTCCTGGATAGTAGGAGAGGGGTACTTGGTGGAAGTGGAGTAAGTAGCCCTTCTGGACTATGCTCAGTACCCAGGTATCCCCTGTGATGGCTGGCCACCTGTAGGTGTACAGGGTCAGCTGACTTCCTGTGCTGAGTGGAGCCAGCGGCAGAGAAGAGTCTATGCTGTGAGAGTCAAAACCCCGCTTCCTGCTGTGAGAATCTGGAGCTGGCGGTTTGGGGGTCTTCTGCCTATGGGGCCCATGCCCCTGCCCCTTGGCCTGCTGGCCCTATTGGGGAGCTGGAGAGGCCTGGTATTGAGGTTGCGATTTGTAGGCAGCACCCTTCCTCGGGAAAAAGGGCTTCTTTCCCGAGCCCTTCTTTTTCTGAGAAGGGGCAGAAGTCTTCCTGGACAGCCTTGTCCTGGTGAGAGTCTCAGTCTTGATTTCCACAGCCTTTTCAGTCATGGGCTTACCGAAAAGGTTTTTATTTCGGCAGGGGACATCGACCAACTTGCCCTGCACCAATGGCTCCAGGTCTGATGACTGTAGCCAGGCCTGACGGCGTGCACCGATGCCGGCCGCGGCTACCCGGGCCGAAGCCTCGAAGCCATCATAGGCTGCCCGAGAGATAAATTTCAAGCACTCTCAAATCCCTATTGACAAAGCCTTGAACCTCTGCAAAGGTTCGTCGGAGAGGCCAGCTGAGAACCCAGCAATCTCCTTTGCCAGGTCTCGTAGGTACATGCCCATGTACAGCTGGTAGGTCTGGACACGGCAAGAGAGCATAGAGCCCTGGAAGCACTTTCTACCGAGAGCATCCAGGTTCCGGGCCGCCCGGCCGGGGGGCCCCGAGGAGTGCATCTTCTGACTCTTCAGACGGTGCTGGCCGATTCCACAACCATGGAGTGGTGCGGTAGCTGTGACTTTTGGAACTCAGGTCTCTTACTGTCTCGATAAATGGAATCGACCCGTTTGCAAAGAACCAGCGTCGAGGCCGGTGCCTCCCACAGATGGAAGAGCAGCCGTTCCAGCATCGGAGGAACCAGTACAGTAAAGGCTTCCTTTGGAGGAAAATCATACTGGAGGGCATCGAGCTCCTCGGCACGAGGCTCCTCCTCGACGTCCGCAGGGAAGGCCAAGGCTTTGACCATGTCCCTCACAAAGTCCGAGAACCGGGTATCCTCTGGGGGGGGGGACCGTCTCCGAGGCTCGGACTCCAGTGAGTCCGAAGGGACGCACCGGGTCCAGAAGGTGTCCGGGGACTCCTCGTCCTCTGTCTCCCACTCCGACTCCTCCGAGGAGGAATCGAGCGGCTCCGGCCGTGTGGGCCTCGGTGCCACCTGCCCCGATGCCGAGGGTATCGGTGTCGATGACCTCGGCCCCGCACGGAAGGTCGAGGAGGACCTTGACCGAGGATCGACTCGAGACTTCATCGACTCGAGGATCGGCTTGGTCTCCGGGTCGACTTAGATGTCGAGGTCCCTGTGGTCGGGGCAGATGCACCGGTCAGACCGGCGATCAGCACCTGCTGCTGTTCCATGAAGGCAGCCAAACTGCTCTCCAAGGCCGTCAACCTGAGTCCAAGCTCAGAAGACTCAGCAGCCCCCGACTCGGGCCCCGACGTCGGCTCCCCCAGAGGAGAGTCCACGAGGACAACTGCACTTACGTGAGGGGGACTCTGGCTCCACATGAGGTAGCTTGGAAGGCCTCTCCGACTCCGAGAGCCCGTGGCGGCAGTCAGGGCTACACGACCTGGCCCTCGAGGAACCAGGAGCCTCAACCGACGCCACCCTCACAAGCTTTTTCTTCCTTCTGTGCTCCCGGGTGGGAGACTCCCTTTCAGTGGAACCCCGAAGGCGCTCGGGGTCTGACTCCCGAGATGTCGAGGCCTCTGACGAAGTCCAGACCTGGCCGGATGCAGAGTCCAAGAAAATTCTCTCACGTTGATGTTGACGGCTCCAAAGCGTCTTCGACAACATTTTGCCGCACGGGCCACAGGCCAGCGGGTCCTGGTCAGGCCCGAGGCATCGGAGGCAGCAGTCATGTGTGTCGGTGAGAGACATAAGTTTCTTGCACTGATCACACTTTTTGAACCCGCTGGCAGCCATCGGGGGAAAAAGGGCCCCTGCAAGGTCAAAAGACCGGGCTGCCAGTGAAACACAAAAAGAGCGCGAACGCTAGTCACAAAGGACAAAAAACGAAAATCAAAACTCCAGACTCGATACCGGTGTACCGAGCCCAGACGGGAAGGGGAACAGGCGTCGAACCAGATAAGACAACGCGAAAATCGCAGAAAAAAATCTACTTTTCCAGGGTGATACAAACACACGTCCGTTGGGCTCCGCGGAAAAAGAAAGACTGAGCAAGATGGTACCCTTGGGCGGGAAGGGGACCGTGCATGCCTGCTGCATTCCCAAAGGCTTTCCTTGAAAGCTGGGGAAATGCTCCGCACGGGGGCTCCGTCGGCGCCGACGTCACCCATATGTGAGGACTGACTTCCTGCTTGGTCCTGGAGAACTTGCTGCCATATAACTTCACCTTTTCAACCAAGCAGGAATAATCAGTTCTGCCTTTGCTGCATATTCTGACATGTCAGACATGAAAACTGCCAATCTTCTCACTAGGAAAATTATAAATCATCGTCAAAAGAACTAATTTAATTTTTTTATATTATCTACATTAAATATTACAACAGTTAAATGTTTCCATGTCCTTAGTTCAAAAACAATTCACAATGGACTCCATTTACTAAAGCTTAGCACTCGCTAATGGACATTAGTATGTGCTATTTGCTACTGCACCCACAGGAACAAAATGGGCTGTGGCGCCTTTAGCACATGCTAAATGTTAGCAAAATAGGCCCTTATTCTGTTCAAAGTGAAAAATATACTATTTACAACTTTCAAAAATATCTATAAAGTCATATATTTCTAATCCCAGTTCTCACTGCACAACTATTCTACAATTTTTTTGAATAGGATTATATGTTTGAACTGTTTGACAAATCTGGAATGACATAAAAGAGGGGCTACAAACGCTCCAGCATAGCCTTTCTTGAAGCATCTATGCCCTTCAAGCAAGAAGGCCCCAGGATCCTCCATTAACAGAGGCCCCCAATGCAGGAGGCCCTTCTCTTGAGATAGCAAGAGAGGGAGGCCCCACCCACAAGTTAAGTGAATTGTGTACCACAGCCTGTGAGGCCAACCAGCGAATATTAGAATCATCAGGCCCAGATAGGCCTAAATCCTGCTCAACTGGGACCAAGGAGAGACCTATACATTGCTCTCCTAAGGCCACTCCTAAAAAAAGAATATGATCGAAATACTGATACGCTGCTTAGCTGCACTGCCTCTTTCAAGGTTCATTTGCAAGGTTTTTTCCTTTCGGTGGATCAGGCATGATCCCTCTGTGCTCCGGAGGGTACACCACGGCTGTTTAACTACAGTGTAGTTTTATAGTATTTTTAGATTTGCCGTGGTTCTTCTTGTGGTGTGACTCAACATCATTGAGCGTGCCTTGATAACCCCTGATGAAGTGTAACACGAAACATGGCCTGTGTAGGGTTTTTGGCCGCTATTTTTAATAGATAATTAATAAAATTTTGTGTGGACCCACAGCCCACTTGTTCCGGATTGGTTTTTCTCCACTCCTAAAAAACAGCATCCGAGCCTGCCATCCAGCAATCCTTTGCACAGCTGAAAACGTTTCACACATTGGCTTGTTGAGCACTCAGGAGAATGCTAAACACTAGAAGACCTCACTTCTATACTTTAAGGTTGCATGCTTGAGGACTGAGCTCCCCCTCACCCAGATCCACAGAATTCAGACTCAGGAAAAAGTCTGCATGTTGTCTACACCTGTAATGTGTGCTGCGGACACAGCAATCAGATGCTCCTCTCAGGGGCTGTGGAAGACGAAATTAGACCTTAACTGTTAATTGGCTTTCCTCGAGTCCCTCCAGTCCAGTACTTGTAGGTTATCTCTGTCCACCAGCAGCTAGCAACTGAGCATGTCAGATTTCTGATGTCACAATAGAAGAGCTCCTTCCTTAGGCACCAGAAAACAGTATTCTCTTGACAAAGCAGACCCATAGAGAGCATAGCAAGTCATTCAAGTGAAACAAAACGTCCAGCATACACCAGAAAGGAGTAATAAACTGTCACAAAAAAACCCCTATAAATGATGCACATTATGAAAGGAAAAAAACAAGAAGCTAGGCTCATACTTGCCCCTCTGCCGACCTATGGAATTCTGCATCGAACCCTCCAGTGTGAACAGCCGGACAAGTCCACTCCATTAGCAGAGAAAAGAGACATTGCCAAATGAGGGAGAGTCTAGGACTGGACTGGGAGGACTCAAAGAATGACAATTAGCAAGTAAGGTCTAATTTCACCTTCCTAATTGTCCCTCCAGTCCAGTACAGTACTTGTGGATGTACTAAAGCAGTGACTAAGACTGGGAGGGACTGTGAGTCTGATTTAGAGCACCCCTGCCCCAAAACATGCATCAGGAGATGTCTGAATGTCTATGCGGCAATGTCATGTAAAGGTGTGCAGAAATGACCACACGACCACCCTACAGATGTCCCCTGGTGGACCCAGCCCGTGCTCTGGCCAGGAGGTCACCTGTGACCTGTGCTTTAAGACCGTTCGATACCACCGAGGCAATAGCCTGCATCATCCAGCACACCACAGAGGCCTCAGAAGCCGCCTCCCCTTTGCAGAGCCTACCAAAAACAAGACAAATAAACGGTTCGATCCGCAGATAGATTCCGTCCGCTTAAGGCAATAGTGCATAACCCTGCGCAAGTCTAGTCAGTGAAATTGAGGACCCTCCTCTGTGTCCATAACATGGGAACAACCCGGCAGGGTCACCATTTGATTTGGCTGAAAACGGTATGTGCCGCAGAACCACTTTCTCCTTGGACTGGAGCAAAAAGGAGGATCTGAAAAATAGGGCTTGCTATTCAGAGCCGCGATGAGCCTAGCAAATGGCAACTAAGAAAGCACAGTTACTTACCTGTAACAGGTGATCTCTGGGAACAGCAGGAATAAGTCTTCACATATGGGTATCGTCGGTACCGACGGAGCCTGCGCGGGAACGCTCCCCAGCGTCCAGAAAGAAAGCTTTTGGGAGCATCCCACAGCGCCTGCGCGCTGCCTTCCCACCTTTCCTAACCGCCTCTCTCCAGTTCGAGTTTTAAGCTGAGACAAAGAGAGAGAGAGAGGAAAGGAAAGATAGATAGAGAGATACAACTCCTAGGGGAGGTGGGTGGGTTGTGAAGACTTATTCCTGCTGTTCCCAGAGATCACCTGTTACAGGTAAGTAAGTGTGCTATCTCCAGGAACAAGCAGGAATGAGTCTTCACATATGGGCACTCCCCAGCTAGAGATGCCAGGGAGATCTCCAAGGTTGTGAGTCCCTGAGAAGGGCTCTACCTCCCCCCACGGATCTCGGGCATCCAACCAGGGATGGGGGGTAGGAGTTGATTAGGTATGGAACAGGTGTTTGAGAACAGCCTGACCAAACAAGGCATCCCGGCGGGAGTCCTTGTCCAAGCAGTAATGGGCTGTAAAGGTATGAACCAAGGCCCAGGTGGCCGCTCGACAGATTTGGTCTATGGACACAGAGTTTAGATGAGCCATAGAGGCTGCCATGGCCCTCACATTGTGAGCTGTGACATGGCCCTCCAGAGAAAGGTTCTTACTCTGGTAGGCGAAGGAAATACACTGAACAATCCAATTGGACAGAGTTCTCTTAGAGACTGGAAGTCCTAAATGAGAGGGATCAAAATCAACAAATAGTTGAGAGGACTTTCTATGTTGCTGTGTCCTTTGTAAGTAAAAAGCAAGTGCTCTCTTACAATCCAGGGTATGAAGATTCCTCTCTGCACTTGATGCATGAGGTCCTGGAAAAAAGACAGGTAAATACACCTCCTGGTTCAGATGAAAAGGTGAGACCACTTTAGGCATAAAGTGTGGATTAGTCCTGAGGACTACCTTGTCATGATGGAACCTTGTATAAGGAGGATTAGCCACCAAGGCTTGCAGCTCACTGATTCGGCGAGCTGAGGTGACTGCAATGAGAAAAATAACCTTCCAGGAAAGGAATTTCAAGGAGGTAGTGGCTAAGGGTTCAAAGGGTGGCTTCATGAGCTGGCCAAGAACCAAATTCAAATCCCATGCCACTGGAGGTGGTCTAATGGGAGGTTTAGTTAAAAGAAGGCCTCTCATGAATCTTGCAATAAGAGGATGAGAGGAAATAGGATGTCCATTGAGAGGCTTAAGGGATGCTGCAATCGCACTCAAATGGACTCTTACTGAATTCGTTTTAAGGCCTGCATGGGATAAATGCAGTAAATACTCTAGTAAAGAATTCAGAGGTATTGCAAGAGGGTTAAGACCCTTCTCTGCACACCAAATGGTAAACCTTTTCCATTTAAAAGCATAGGAACGTCTAGTGGGAGGCTTTCTGGAAGCATGAAGGATATCCTTCACCTGCTGAGAAAGATGCAAATCTTGAAGGTCTAGGCCTTCAGCAACCAGGCCCTGAGATGAAGAGACTGGGGATTTGGGTGCCACAACGTTCCCTCCTCCTGGGACAGGAGATCTGGAGCAGATCCCAAGTCCAGGGAGGGAGCTTGAGAGAGATGAAGAAGTAGAGGGTACCACACTTGGCGCAGCCAACGTGGAGCTATGAGGATCACAGACCCCTTGTCTCTCTGAAGCTTGAACAGTGTCTTGGAAATTAGGGGAATGGGTGGAAAGGCATAGAGGAAGTCTTGCCCCCAATGGAGGAGGAAGGCATCCCTGGCCTGAACTCCCTGACACAGAATCCTGGAACAGAACCGGGGAAGTTTGGCATTCCACGGACTTGCAAACAGGTCTATGTCCGTGGTTCCCCAAATTCGAAAGATCCTGGCTATGTGGTCCCCATGGAGGGACCATTCGTGTGGAAGCAGAACTCGACTGAGTCTGTCTGCCCAAGTGTTTTGAACCCCTGGAAGATACACTGTCATGAGATGAATTTGATGCTCTCTGGCGAAGGCCCACAATCTCAAAGCTTCGTTGCAAAGCGACAGAGAGCCAGTCCCGCCCTGCTTGTTCACGTAGAACATGGCTACTTGGTTGTCCGTGTGGATGAGGACTGTCTTGTAGCTGAGCAGGGTGTGGAAGACTCTGAGAGCTAGAAAAATTGCTCTGAGCTCCAAGAGGTTGATATGTAGAGATGTCTCCTGTGGAGACCAGATGCCCTGGGTGGAGAGATCTTGTAGATGAGCTCCCCAACCCCTTGGAGAGGCATCTGTTGTAAGGGTTGCTTGGGGTAGCAACTGTTGAAAGGGGGACCCCAGCAACAGATTCTGAGTGGACTTCCACCACTGGAGAGACCAAAAGAGGCGACTGGAGGTTGTTATTTTGTCTGACAAGCACCCTGATGCCTGGGTCCATTGGGTGGACAGAGTCCACTGAGCTGCTCACATGTGAAGGCGAGCGTAAGGAATTACATGCACGGTGGATGCCATGTGGCCTAACAGTTGTAACATCTCTCGAGCAGTTAAATGGGACTTTAACTGAACTTGTGAGGCTAACTGCACCAATCGAAGGCAACGGGCTTGGGGAAGATAGGCTCTTGCAGTTGTGGTATCCAGCAAGGCCCCTATGAACTCTAATGACTGAGTAGGGCTGAGATGTGATTTTGGGATGTTTATTACCAGTCCCAGATACTGAAGAACACGCCTTGTGCAGGCTAGGGAAGCCTGGGCCTCTGTCTGGGATGGAGCTTGGATGAGCCAGTCGTCCAGATATGGGAATACAAATATTCCTAGAGTGCGTAGAAATGCAGCTACCACTGCCATGCATTTTGTGAACACTCTTGGAGCAGAGGCCAGACCGAAAGGAAGCACTCTGTATTGGTAGTGCTTTCCCTGATAAAGGAACCGAAGGAACCTTCTGTGTGTTGGATGGATGAGGACATGGGTGAACGCATCCTTGAGATCTAGAGAACAAAGCCAATCCTGACTCTGAAGGTATGGAAGGAGAGTACCGAGAGAAATCATCTTGAATTTCTCCTTGCATAGAAACTTGTTCAATTCTCTGAGATCTAATATGGGTCTGTAGCCCCCTGTTTTCTTTGGGATAAGAAAATAGGGGGAGTAGAACCCTGAACCCTGTTGAAGAAGGGGTACGTCTTCTATTGCCCTTTGGATAAGAAGGGTAGCAATCTCCTGGCCCAGAAGGTTGAGGAGAGATGTTGGAGAATTGAACTGTCTCACCATGGTGTGAGGAGGAAGGTTTAAGAAATGAAGCTTGTACCCCTCCCTTATGATGGAGAGGGTCCATTGCTCTGCTGTGATTTGTTCCCATCTGGGAGCAAAGTGAGCTAACCTTCCTGGAATGGTGAGAGGCTCTGGTTCTTCTAGAGCCAGAAAGGCTAAGTTCTCTAGTTGTAAGTCAAAGGCCCTGAGGAGGCTGAGGCTGTTGGGCTGTAGCAGTCCTTGCAACCTTAGGCTTGGCTTGTTTAGGTTGTTGCTGACGCTTTGCAGCAAAACGACCTGCAGAAGATGCCTGGTGACCATAACCAGGATAATATTTCCCTTTTTTGGGAAAGAAAGCCTTTTTGAATAACCTTTTTCTAACAGGAGCAGAAGTAGACTTTGAATGTCTATCTAAGGCAGAATTCTCAGCATCCATCTGAGTGGCCTTTGCTTGCCAATCCTTGCCAAAAAGGTTTTCACCTGTACAAGGAAGATTTCCTAATCCATCCTGGACCCAGGGTTCCAAATCAGAAGCTTGTAACCAAGCAAGTCTGCGTGCACCTATGGCAATAGCCGAGGCTCTGCTGGCACACTCAAAAGAGTCAAAGGCTGCACGGTTGGAAAATTTGGAAACATTCTGGGCATGTTTAAGCCAGGTGAGAAACTCCTCCCTTTTATCTTCTGAGACAAAAGGAGATAAAGTTTGCAGATGATCTGTAACTTCCTTTAGAAACATCCCCATATAGAGACTATAGGAGTTGATTCTGGCAGTAAGCATATTGGCCTGGAAGATTCTCTGGCCAAAAGCATCCAAAGGTTCTGCATTCTCTTCCTGGAGGATTAGATGAGTGTCTTTTTGTACTCTTTATCTTCTTCATAGCAGACTCCACCACAATAGAGTGGTGAGGAAGATGAGTCTTATGAAAGCCAGGACAAGGAGGAACACGGTACATGGTGTCCAACCTGCGAGAATGAGGGGAGGTAGTAAGAGGTGTCTCCCATATGCCCAACATGTGATCATAAAGGATCTCATGAATTGGTAAAGTAGCTGCCTCTTTAGGAGCCTTAGGATATTGTAAAATATCCAATTTCTTGGCTCTAGGCTCTGGTTCAGGGGCCACTGAAATAGAGAGGCCCCTAGCCACTTCCCTAATGAAGTCTTGAAAAGACAAGTCTTCTGGAGGAGACATTCTTCTTTTTGGAGAAGAGAGCTCCTGAGGAAGGAGTACCGATGCTTCGACAGAAGCCTCTGATTCATCAGAATCTTCGGAGGAATCGAAGTATCGCCTGTCTGGATGCTCTTGCAGAGCCCGATACGTGTACCGAGTGGTATCGACATCGAGAGTGATCGGTACCGATTCGGTACCGATGGGCATCACAGAACAGGGTACCGCTGCAGTCGACACCGAAACCGATGTCGATGCAATCGGTACCGGCACCGGAACCGATATCGGTGCCGGTGCCGGAGCCGGTACCGACAACGGAGTTTGTTGCGGTACTGGAGGCGTCGCAGCTTGTATGAATGCCGTAATGGCACGCTGCATGGTCAGAATATTCTGATCCATCAACGCAACCAATGTCTGGATGTCGGTACCAGTGGAAACCACCGGTACACCCCAGAACATGGCAACAGGTGATCGGTCGAGGCCACGCCATCGATGTCAACCTGTGACCCCATAGATGAAGCTTTGGAAGCCGGAGCTTCCCGCCGGGGTAATTTTGCCGGTGCAGGATCCTCGAGAGCAAGCCCGGAGGCATCTCGATATTTAGAGGGAGATCTACCCTTCGAGGACCGGCTGGACTTATGTTTGGTTACCTGAGATCCATGGGAGGAAGAAGAAGCCCTGGAAGATGTCGATGCCATCGAAGCTGCATCAGAGGGAAACAGGGTACTGAGCTTGGTCGCTCGATTCTGTCGACCTCTTTTAGACATCATGGAACAGGACTCACAATCGGTGATGGAGTGGTCAGGGCCCAAACATTTTAGACACCAGTCATGGGTGTCGGTGATAGAAAGAGTACCGCTGCACTTCGTGCACTTTTTAAACCCGGAAGCGGGCTTTTCCATGAGGAAACTTTTGCTAGGCCTAAGGCCCAAAGGAAAAGTTACACAGAAGTAGGAAACGGTAGGGTTTTTTTGGGGGGGGGGGGGGGTTTAAAGAAAGAAGAAAAGACCGGCGGTACCGGTCCGACGTCGAAGAAGGCAGACGCGCGACCAAAGAAATAAAGAAAAATAAAGAACTTCTTCAGCGGTGACAGGAACACGACCTGCTGGCTCCATGGAAAAGAAGAACTGGAGAGAGGCGGTTAGGAAAGGCGGGAAGGCAGCGCACAGGCGCTGTGGGATGCTCCCAAAAGCTTTCTTTCTGGACACTGGGGAGCGTTCCCACGCAGGCTCCGTCGGTACTGACGATACCCATATGTGAAGACTCATTCCTGCTTGTTCCTGGAGATCACTGTTTTCAGAGTGACATCCTTCAGTAGGGCACGAGACAGGGGCTCGAATGATGCATCAGTTAAGGCTGCTAGCACCAGGTGGAGATCCCATAGCAGCACTATGGTATACAAGGGCGGATGGACCTGTTTCATCACCCGGAAAAAACAGACCACATCTGGGTGAGTCACCAAGGAGCAATCCTGCACCTGTCCCCACAAACAAGAGAGAGAAGTGCTATCTGGATCTGCAAGGAGTGTGAAGTGTCTAGTCCCACCTGAAAGAAGGCCAGGATGTCCAGAAGCGAAGCAGCAAAGGTCAGAGCTCCCTGTCCTTGCACCAACTCAAACAGACTCTGAGATAGGCCAACGAAGTAGAGCACTTGCAAGACTTAAGCATGGTAGCTATCATACAGCTGAATATCCTTTATCCCTCAGCGGTGCCATTTCAAGAGCCAGGCCGTAAGCAGGTACCGATCCATCTGTGGTAGAAGGATCCTGTTGGAGAGCCACCAGGGGTACGTCATAACCAATGTTCCCTCTAAGCTGCGCTGGGTCCGCTGGCAACATTCCTGCTGGTGGGGGGGGGAGGTGCAGTGCGATCGACGCTCTGCCCCTCCCCCCACTGGCAGGAATGCCGGCGGAGGACCTGGCGCAGATTAAAGTGAACATTGCGAGGGTGCTGCGGCGTGTGCCAGAAACAGGGTCTAACACATGCCACAGCACCCTTGCAATGTTCACTTTAATCTGCGCCGGGTCCTCCACCGGCATTCCTGCCGGTGGGGGGAGGGGCAGAGCGTCGATCGCACTGCACGCCCCCCCCCCACAGCAGAAATGTTGCCGGCGGACCCAGAGCATTGATGAGGCCAATCCCAGAACAATCAGAATCACCAGCCCTTGTGAGCTTTTATGCGTTTCAGCAGATGTCCCATTAGAGGCCATGGAGGAAAGGCATACAGAAGACAGTGCGTCAGCCACGACTGGGTCAGGGCGTCGAACCCTTCGGACATGGGTTCCCTGTGCCTGCTGAAGAATCGAGCTGCCTTGACATTATCTGCTGAGGCCATGAGCTCCATGTCTGCCCTGTGCGCATGAAACCATTATGTCGTGAAACACAGCCACATCGAGCTCCCACTCTCCTGGGTCTAACCGGTGCAGAGTGAGGTAGCCGGCTTGAAAATTTTCCTTTCATGCCTCGTGATCCACGGAAAGAGACGTCGGATGCCCCTCCGCCCCAAGCAGAAGAGGAGACACCTCCTCCACCAGCGCCACACTGCCCGTGGCCCCCCCCCCCATACTGAGACTGGAGATTCTGCAACCTCTCTAGCAGAAGATATACACGTCCCAACTTGGTGTCAAAGCTTGCTCCCCAATACCCAAGGTCCTGGACCAGCTCAAGTCAACTGTTGGTCAAATTCACTATCCAACTCAGGCCCTGAAGAAAGGCAACCACTTCTTGAGTGGCATCCGCAATCTCGGCCTGCGACTGCACTCTGATCAGCCAACTGTCCAGGTAGGGCTGAACTAAAATGCCTTCCTGTCATATAGTCGCTGCTTCCACCACTATGATCTTGTAAAGGTGTGTGGGGCAGTGGCCAGACCAAAGGACAATGTCAGGAACTGAAAATCTGCAGCACTGTGAATCTCAGAAACTGATGATGATCCGGGCGGACTGGAATGTGCAAGTACACCTCCGTGAAGTCCAGGGTCAAAAGGAACTCCCCCTTCCTGACCCCCACATTAATGGAGTGTAATGTCTTCATGCGAAAATGAGGGACTCACAGGGCGCAGTTTCTGTGTTTAAAATCCAGGAGAATGCACACTCCACTGCCTACATGCAGTTGGTGAGGAGCCAGAAGCAGCCCCGCTTAACTGAGGATAGCCCAAGCAAACCTTAGATCCTCCTAAAATTTACTTTATATGAAGCCACAAATTGGGCAGAAAAAAAATCGATCTCAGCCCACCCCAGGCCTGACTTTTTTTTTTTTTGTAGCAGGCTGAAGCCTTGAGTAGCAACCACAGAAGAATAGCTCCTTAAGTTACCGACCCCAGAGCTAATTGTGAGACAGGACCCAGCCAAATAAAAAACATTGTTGTTCCAAATGAATCACCAAACTCAAGACTGAAAACATACTAGCTCAAAGACAGGATTCCCCCTCTGTGGAAAACTTGCTAGTATAAAGAAGGGCATGCTGAGCTAAGAGCCCATGGATGAACTCAGATCAGATGAGGTTAGGATAAATTCAGATTAAACCAGAACATCTTATACTAGCTCAGTTTAGAGTAATTCAAATTAAACCAGAGCTGGGAGAAGATAGTTATCATCTGCACTGTTGAGTCTGATGAGATCTGCGCAGAGGAGTGCCTGGGACCTGTGCTGTTCCTGCTGGTGAGCTCCAGGGACGTTGCAAGCTGGGGCAGCGACATCATTTCCATTCCCACGGCATAAATTTCATCTGCCTGCTGTGGTACGCGGTCTGCGGTCACGTGACCAAAGGGGCGTGACCAAAGGGACATGCTAGGCCCGTTTGGAGCCCCTTCGGAGCAATCTGAGGAGCCACTAGGAGCTGCATAAGGGTTGACCATCTGTTACCAGGTACTGTCCAGTTTCTGTTGGGATGGGAAAGGGGAAGAGGAAAGCGAAACAAAGACAGTTCTGGGGGAACTCAGACTGATATCAGGATTGATGGACTCCTTTGTCCAGGCGCAGAGCAGGGGGGTAGCTGGCCCTAGACTATCTGTCAATATGAGTTGTAATAGTCCAGATGCTCCTTATTTGAGTCCAGATCTCCACTTGCCGCTATCTCCTCCAGCAGTTAATCAGGGTATCATAGGCTTGGCTTCAACCTTGGTTGGGGGGTGTGGGTAGTCTAGCTGGATTAAATGATACCCAAAGTCAGGAAGTTAATATCTATTCATCTGCATCCTCTGCTGAGGATTTTCTCCAGTGGCAGCCTCTCTGGTGGGCGAAGCTGCAGGTGGGACCTCAGCTACAACAGCTGCTCCCCTTAAGCCTGTTGTTTTTGATGGGGTTTCGGGGAGTGATTCGCCCATGTCTATGACTCCTCCCAAAGAGGTCACTAATTTGGAGAGCTGGCAAATTATAGCCAAGATGGATGCTACACTATCAGGATGTCTTTTGCAGTTGTGCATGTTCTCGGCTGAGGCCCTGAACTGGATGGCTTTGCTTGAAGAAGAGAAGTCCCAGAGGGGGCTGTTAGATGACACTAAAGGGAAATTATTGGCTTTGGAAGAGGATCAATAGCACACTGCTGAAGGGCAATTTAATGATGCAAAATAAAGTTGAAAGACAAGAAAACTCTGAAATGATTGAAGGGAGGAGTGGCCTAGTGGTTGGGGCAAGGTACCTCACGCCGGAAGGTCAGGGGTTCAAATCCCACTAGAGGACAGCAACCTTAGTCCGGAAGGACTGGGGTTTCTAGTCCCACAGGTGCTCCTTGTGGTCTTGGGCAAGCCACTTAACCCTCCATTGCCCATGTTCCCTGTAAAATAGTTATCTCCAAGTTATAATGCCCTGTTCAATGTAATTTCCGTTTGTTCCATGTAAACTGCCTTGACATCATGAAAGGCAGTATATAAGAAATGATAAATAAGGTTAAATTAGACTTACCTGCTAATTGTAGTTCCTTGAGGAACTCCAGTCCAGTCCTGAACCTCTGGGGTTGTGCACTTCTCACAGCAGCTTGGAGACTGAGAAACTTCACTTTTGTGATGTCACTGGTATATATCCACAAGAAGCTCCTGTTCACACCAGTAACCTAATGACAAAGCAGATTCACCGGAGCAACAATTAAGTAACAACTATCTCTACATAATTAAACACCTCTTTTAACTGCCTGAACAATTAACCAAATAGAACATTAAGAACTAAGTGTGGTGCCACAGTTGCACTCTTCCTATGAAACTAACTCAGAAAGGCACAGGTCCTACCTCCCCTCTGTATGGAGAATGTGGACTTTACAGTAATCTTGCCCCTAGAGATACCGCCCATATGGATCCGACCCCTCACCGGCAATCTCTTAACTTACCTGTTTGAAATGCTCCTGCTTCAGGCCGGCCTCCATTAGACAGAAAACCAGGTGTGATATGGGACTGGACTGGAGTTCCTCAAGGAACTACAATTAGCAGGTAAGTCTAACTTAACCTTCCTTATCGTCCCTCCAGTCCAGTCCCGAACTTCTGAGGATGTAACAGAGCAGTACCAACGAATTCACTGGGAGGGACCAACTAGACCAGCCTGAAGCACCGCCGATCCAAAACAGGTATCCCTTCCCGCCTGGACATCCAGCCGGTAATGCTTGACAAACGAATTCAGAGACGACCAGGTCGCCGCTTTACAAATGTCTTCCACTGACACCAGCCCGCGTTCCGACCAAGATGCTGCTTGTGCTCTAGTGGAATGCGCTCGTAGACCTTCTGGCACCGTCCTGCCCTTCAACAGATAAGCTGATGCTATCGTCTCTAAGCCATCTGGCAATGGCCGCTTTCGACGCCATCTCACCCTTCTGCACTCCACCAAACACAAACAACCTGTCCGATTTGCGGAACGCCGCCGTTCAAGCCATATATGTCTTCAAGGCTCGACGGACATCCAATCGACATAAACGTTCCGACGAAGCTCCCTCCTTGTCCTCACGGAAAACCGGCAAGGAGACCACTTGACTCATATGAAACGCTGAAACCACCTTGGGCAAAAAGGACGGCACTGTTCGTAAAACTACTTTCAAGCCCTGAAAAGACAGAAAAGGCTCCCTACAGGAAAGTGCTTGCAATTCTGAAATCCTCCGGGCCGAACAAATAGCCACCAGGAACACGGCTTTGAGAGTGAGATCCTTTAGCGTTGCCCTAGACAAAGGCTTAAAGGGCTCGAGGCTCAGCACCTCCAACACCACAGAGAGATCCCACGCCAGAACTAGCCGCCTACTAGGAGGTCTCAAGAGGGTCACGGCCCTTAAAAACCACTTAGTATCTGCATGGCTCCCAGCGTCTCCCCTCTTACCTTACCAACTGCACCTTCAGGGACGACGCCGCCAGGCCCTTCTGAAAACCATCCTGCAAGAACGCCAAAATTTGAGGCACCGAAGTTCTCAATGCCTACAAATCTGTCCCGACACCAAGCCTCAAATATAAGCCACACTAGGACATATGCTAAGGAGGTAGATCGCCGCTGAGCCTTCAACAAAGTCGAAATCACCTCCGCCGAATATCCTCGCGCTCTCAACCTTGCCCTTTTAATAGCCAAGCCCTAAGCGAGAATCGAGCCACCTGAGGCATCCGCAGAGGGCCCTGAGATAACAGGTCCCCCCAATAGGGCAGACGCCAGGGCTTCTCCACCACGAGTCTCATCAAGTCCGCGTATCATGGCCTTCTTGGCCAATCCGGGGCGATCAATACTACCAGACCTCTGTGACCTTCTATTCGCTGCACTACTCGACCTATCAACACCCACGGCAGAAACACGTACAGGAGTTGATCCTCTGGCCATGACTGTACGAGAGAATCTAGACCTTCCGACATTCGTTCCTGCCTTCTGCTGAAGAAGCGTTCGACCTTTGCGGACTGAAATGTCGCCATCAGAGCCATCACCGGTGTCCCCCAGCGCTTCACCAACTGCTCGAACACTTCCGGATGAAGAATCCACTCCCTCAGATCTACCTTTGTGCGACTCAAGAAATCGGCTTCCACATTGTCCACTCCTGCTACATGTGCTGCCGACAGCGCCCCTAGATGAACTTCGGCCCAGTCTAGCAGCCCCTCAGCCTCTTCCTCCAACGCGACACTGCTGGTACCTCCTTGTCGGTTGATGTAAACCACTGCCGTCGCATTGTCGGAGAACACTCGAATTGCTTCCCCTTGAAGATGAGGCTGAAATACTTGGAGCACTAACGTCACTGCCTGGAGCTCCAGTCGGTTTATCGACCAACCTCTTTCCATCTCCGTCCATTGTCCTTGCGCGAACCGCCCCTGACAATGGGCCCCCCAGCCGAAAAGACTGGCATCTGTCATCAGGGATATCCACACCGGAGCTTCCAGTGGCATCCCCTTCTCTAGGCATTCCGGACGCAACCACCAGCGCAAAGCTTGACGCGCCTCCAGTGGACAGGGAAGCCTCTGCGACAACTGATCCCTTTGATGCGACCAGCATCTGAGCAAAGCCCTCTGCAATGGTCTCGTATGGGCTCTTGCCCACGGAACCAGATTGATCGTCGCTGCCATTGTCCCGAGTAATTGTAGATAATGCCACGCCCTCAGGTGGGACCTGTCAAGGAATTCGAGCACTAGCACCCTTAATCCTTCTGGTCTGTGTTTTGGAAGAAAGATCTTTCCCACTTTCGTATCGAAATGGGCCCCTAGATAATCTAGCCGCTGTGATGCAATCAACTGGCTTTTCTCCTGATTGACTACCCAACCGAGACTTTGAAGGAACGCGACCACACGCGCCGTAGCCGACTCGCTCTCTCGCATCGACTTTGCTCTGATTAACCAATCGTCTAGATACGGATGCACCAGAACCCCTTCGCTGTGCAAGGGCGCCGCTACCACCACCATCATTTTGGTGAACGTCCAAGGCGCTGTTGCCAGCCCAAATGGTAACACCCGAAACTGGAAATGGCCCATCGGCACTGCAAACCTGAGGAATTTCTGATGCTCCTTCCAAACTGGAATGTGTAGATATGCCTCGGAAAGGTCTAGTGACGTAAGAAACTCTCCAGCTCTTACCGCCATGATGACCGACCTCAGCATCTCCATCCGAAAGTGAGACACTCGGAGACAGTGATTGACTCGTTTGAGATCTAGAATCGGTCGAAAGGTGCCTTCCTTCTTTGGAACAATGAAATATATAGAGTATCAACCAGAGCCACACTGGTCTACTGGGACCGGGACTATAGCCCTGAGGTCCAGCAACCTTTGTGCAGTCTCCCGTATTGCCGCACACTTGACGCGCGCTCTGCATGGAGACTGCACAAAGGCATCCCACACGGGACATTGAAATTCCAGCGCATAGCCTTCCCGAATTACCTCCAGAACCCACTTGATCTGAAGTAATTTGGACCCAAGCCGGGAAAAACTCCCGCAACCGGCCTCCTACGGGCACCAGCCTAACTTGGGTCCTCCTGACGTCATTGGGACTTCTTTGGGATCGTGGCGGAAGAGGCCTGAAAACCTCTGCCCATTCCCCGGAATCCGCGAAAGCTCTGGCCCCTGTAGGGAAAATGCCCTCTCTGGCCCTGTCCGAACCGAGGGGGACAAAAACGACGAAAATCTCTCTGCTGACCCTTAGGCAGCGGAGTCGTTCGACTCTGCCTCTGCCTATCCTCTGGCAAACTACCACCCTTGGACTCTCCCAAATCCTTTACCAGCTTCTCCAAATCTTCTCCAAACAGTAACTTCCCTCTAAATGGGAGTTTACTTAGCCTGGCCTTGGACGGACCGTCCGCCGCCCAACTGTGCAGCCACGGGTAGTGCCTGGCCGCTATCACCGAGGCCATGCTCTTCGCCAAGCCTCTGATAAGATCATAATGAATATCGGACAAATAAGCAGAACTCGATTCCAATCTTGAGGCTTCATCAGTCGCCCCCTCCCCCAGTTCACCCTGGAGCCACTGCAACCAGCGAAGGAAGGCTGTCGCTACCCATGCGCCACAAATTGAAGCTTGTAATGAGAGCGCATTCACCTCAAATACCTGTTTCAACAAGGTGTCTAACTTCCGATCCTAGGTATCCTTGAGGGCCGCACTTCCCTCAACCGGAATGGTGGTCTTTTTAGTCACCGCCGATACGGCCACATCTACTCTCAGAGACTTAAACAACTCTTAATCCTGATCTATTAAAGGATAAAGCCGGTTCATATCTCTGGCCCCCTTGAGAACTGCCTCCGGCATATCCCATTCCTGCTGAATCATTTCTCGGAAGACTCTGTGAACAGGAAAGGCCCTCTTTGTCTTTCTAAAAGCTTGTAACAAAGGGTCCTCCAAGGATGAATCCTCTGCCAGCCTCACAGCCAGCATATTTAGGGCCTTGAGGGTCTCTGATATTAGGGCAGGCAACTCTTCTCTGCGAAACACCCGAACCACCCTCGCCTGGTCCTTGTGCTCCGCGATCTCACCTTCCTCTAACTCCTCGTCAAAGTCAAAGTCCAGATCTTCCCCCTCAGAGTGAGGACCTTCTGAGGCCACCGACGGCTCCAAGAACTCTTTATCCGCTCTGAGCTTCTTAGCTACCACCCCTGGCACCCCCGTGCCCAACGGAGTACCTGGCCTCTTTGTCCCCAGGTCTATCGCTGCCGCAGATCCAACAGCATGTCCCTGAGGACCCCCGAACACCTGTTGAATAAGGGACACAAATTCTGGGGAAAAATTCGCCGCCAACCCCCCGGGTAAAGCCGACTGGGAGAGTGGAGGATCCTGAGAGGACAAAGTCCCTGCCACCGGCTCATGACTCGTCCCCCTGGGTGAAACTGGCTCCGCTGAAGGCCCTGGTTCCCCGACCTGACCTTCTCTGCCTGTCTCTAAGATCTTCTCCGTTGCTGCATCTTCCTGCGTGCAGCCTCTGCAGACCCCTGTCTCTGAGACTGACCCCCTGCGAGCACAGCAGACTAGGCATAGCTGTTTGGCAGGCATTCCGCTGGTGTCCCCCACAAAACTCCAGTCCAGGCCAGTTCCAATAAAAACAAACGGTCTGAGCCCCTCACTGCAGGCACCTCCGGTTTATCTCTTCTTTTTTTTTTTTCCAATAAAACAAAACAAACCAGCAAATAAACTTCCCGAAGAGGTCCCCCTGCCCACTGTGAAGAAAGGACCCGAAAACAAAGCTTTGTTCCTTCTACAGCCCCTTAGGAAGTCTAATCTGACACACGGGCTGTTTCCCATGTGGCCTACTCGTTCTACGCGGCGCCTCTAATCGTTTTCCCCCCCAATTCCGGGTAACCGCACTGCTTCCTTACCATCGGGAGAGCCTCCTCGCTCTGCCATGCCTGTGCGGCTGCTCCCAACACCGGCTACAGCGTCGGACCGCCGCCGAGAAGCCCCAAATTGCTGTCGCCGCAGAGAAGTCCAGCTCTCCCTCTCTTTCTGCCCTCGGCCTCAGCGCGATAGCAGGCAAACCCTCTGCACGCATCTGAGTGCCGATGCAGCCGGTCCTTGTCCCGCAGACTTGGGACTGCCACCGGAAGCTCCCTGCCGCCACCGGAGCCCAACTGCTGATCGCTGTTGCTCCCTCAGCTGGCCGAGAAGTCCCCGAAACTGAAGGTGAGCTCGGAGGCAGGAAGGGAGGAGGGTGGGGGGGGGGCGAGGGAGAACTTGTTCCCTCCTTTTTTTTTTTCAATTTGGTTTCTGTCTTTTAACAGCCAAAAATAAACGAATCTACTTCTCCCTATCCTATCTCTTCCTTAATGGTTCCTCAAGTGAGCCCTAAACCTCTGGGCTCACTAGCCTCCAGCTGCTTGGAGACTGAGATAACTGGTGTGAAGAGGAGCTTCCTGTGGATATATACCAGTGACATCACAAAAGTGAAGTTTCTCAGTCTCCAAGCTGCTGTGAGAGGTGCACAACCCCAGAGGTTCGGGACTGGACTGGAGGGACAATAAGGAAATAAAATTTAAGATTTGTGAATTTTCCTTATTGTGCTAGGATTTCTGCGGCAGAAATGCTTAAGTCTTATTTGTTGAATGTGTTGCATATGATGGAAGACAAACTCCTTGTAGTATCCTATGCTTATTATGTGTTATCCTCTCCAAGATAAAAAGAGCGGGTCTTTTCATCCTTTTTTAAGGAGAGAGGGGTGCCTTTCATGGTTTTCTTGTTCATGTTTGTTTCTACTAGGACCCAATTAATTTGGAGGGGATTCCTTCAGCTAAAGTCCAGGCCTTCAATATCCTAGGAGATGTTTGGTGAAGTATTTGGGGAAAGAGTACAGTATGTATTTTCTGAGCCAGCTCAGCTGCAAGTGAAAAGTCAGATAACACAGGTACACTACCAAAAAACTGCCTCCAGTTTTGCAACTGATTCCTATAGATTTTGGGGTGCTGAATCCAGGAAAAATAGCCAAAATGTTCCATCACGTCACGTTTTCTTGCAAAATTAGATTTCTTACCCATATAAGGAATGTCCACATAATTTCTTTTTAGCCGACTGCAGTTTATTTTCTTGGCCCAAAATAGAGGTTGTAATGGTTAACTAACTAGAAACACTCCCTCATGATATTTTAGAGTGTTTTGTATTCATTTTATACATTAACAGGACAATTGGGAGGCGGGGGGCTAAATCCAGTACTCGCGCTGGCGCATGTTCTTTCCTGTTCGCCTCGCCTCGTTCGCTCGCTCAAACACGGTGGTTGCGACATGAACGTTCCTGTCAAATTTCAGTTTCTTGCAAGTTCATTATTACCTTTTGTTTGCTCAGTCGTAATCCAGCTTTATTCCGAAGTGGTTCACTACAGTTGTAGTTTGCAGTGCTGTGTATTTGTGATGGCTCACAGAGCCAGAGGTTGCGTCAACTCTCCGGACAATTTTTGTTTTATTTGTGGGGAATATACCGTGAAAAAGCGCCAGAGGAACATTTCTGCATCTATTAAAAAAGTATATTTCGCCTATTTCGGTTTGAAGTTAGGCGATCAAGACAAACCGTGGGCTCCTCACAAAGTGTGCAAGACATGTGAGGAAGATCTATGCTTATGGATGAAAGGTAAAAAACAAGCATTTCGTTTCGGAATACCTATGATGTGGCGTGAACAAAGAGACCACAGCAGTGACTGCTATTTTTGCTCTTGCATTGTGAAGGGATACAACTTAAAAAATAAGAACGTAATAAGTTACCCCAACCTTCCCTCAGCAATTAGGCCTATGCCTCATAGCAACGAAGTACCTGTGCCTGAACCACCAAAATCTTTGGATCATATTTGTGTGGACGGTTCTGATCATGATGAGACTCATCAGATGGCTTTTCCCGATGAGTCCAGTACTTCCGAGTTTGAAACTGAACCAGATCCGAAACCTGAACTTTTCTCTCAAGCTGAATTGAATGATTTAGTCCGGGATTTAGGACTCCCAAAAGATGCTGCCCAACTGCTAGGTTCTCGGCTTAAACAGAAAAATCTATTGGCACCAGGAACAACTTTTTATTGGTACCGCAACCGCGAGACACAATTTTTGAAGTATTTCAGCAAAGAGGAAGATTTGGTATTTTGCAACGATATATACGGAGTGATGGAAAAGTTTAAACTCAAGTATGATCCTGCTGAATGGCGGCTGTTCATTGATTCATCAAAAGACAGCATAAAAGGTGTTCTTCTTCATAATGGCAACACATTCGCTTCAGTTCCTATTGCTGACTCTGTTATTCAAGAAAAATACGAGAATTTGGCCCTGATTCTTCAGAAGATTCGTTATGATGAGCATAAGTGGATGATTTGTGGAGACTTTAAAATTCTATCCATGCTATTAGGGCAGCAATCCGGTTTCACCAAATATCCCTGCTTCCTTTGCTTGTGGGATAGCCGGGCCCGCGACCTACACTGGAGGAAAAAAGACTGGCCAATTCGGGAGTATTTGAGACCCGGTGAGAAAAATGTTCTTCATGAGAGCTTGGTACCTCGTGATAAAATTCTATTACCACCTCTCCACATTAAGTTGGGTCTCATTAAGCAATTCATCAAGTCCCTTCCAAAAGATGGTGAGTGCTTTTGGTACCTTTGCTCAAAGTTCCCCCGACTTTCTGAAGCAAAGCTAAAGGAAGGAGTGTTTGTTGGCCCTGATATAAGGAAACTCATTTCAGATGGAGCATTCGCTGAAACGATGTCTGAGAAGGAAAAAGAAGCCTGGGATTCCTTCAAGGATGTTGTTCTCAAATTCTTGGGGAACAGGCGGGATGAGAACTATAAGGATATTGTTGCCAGGATGCTCAATGCCTTCAAAGAACAAGGCTGTAACATGAGCCTGAAAGTCCATTTCTTGCACTCCCATGTGAACTACTTTCCCGAAAACTTGGGGGCGTACAGTGAAGAACAAGGTGAAAGGTTTCACCAGGACATCAAGGACGCAGAGAGAAGGTACCAAGGAAGGGAACACCACTATGATGGCTGATTTCTGCTGGTTGCTGCTGCGGGAAACCCCAGATGAAAAATACGCCAAGCAGCGCACCAAGAGAAGCATTCGGGGGAAGAAGAAACGGGCCCACCAGGAGATTGATTGACCCAAGAATGACTTTAAAATCTAAACTGTGTTGACAAATATCGTGTTTTTACTAAACTTTGAAATAAAAATTTGCTAGTTATTACCACAGTGTCGGATCTCATTTATTAGAATTTTATTTTCACACCATCGGGTGTTTGTCTTCATGTATTGCAATGGTGCGGTTTGCGTTTTCTATTCTTACATACATACCTGTACAACATTTTTTGCACATTTCTTTGCTTTGCTTTGTGTCTAACCTCGCTCTTATATGCTCAATGTTTGTGCACATGTATGTGGCTGTTTTAAGTGCAGACAATTTTGCTACCATCACAGTGTGTTTTGTTGACATTACTCTATTCTTATGTGCTGCCTTGTTACAATTTTCTTTATTCTTATTTGAATAACTACTAAACAATTAGTATAAAGAATTCATCCAAGAAACTTTTATCTCAATCGCACTCAATCTGAAACGTTCACCTCAAACTAACCCAATGTAGCAAAAAATCTGTACGTGATGGAGCAAATTGGTTACCAGATTTGGATTCAGCGCACCAAAAAACTTAAAAATCAATCGAAACATTAGAGGCAGTTTAAAAAAAAATTTTTTTAGTGTACCTGTGTAATCAATAGTTTGGTTTGATATTTCCCTCTCAGTGTTGGCAGATGACTGCTGTAAAGTAATGGATTCCTTTATGGAGTGCATTATAAGGTTGAGGGGCACTTACTGCTCCTCTATTTGATTACGGCTATATTATGTTTTAATCATTAACCTTATTCTTTCATTTATTCTTCCTATACGAGTGTATATGTATAAAGTGAGTGATTGGTTTGATTCACTACATAGTTTTTTCTTTATTTGCTTAAATCTTTTATTAAGTATTGTAATTTCTGTATGACCTATAATTAAGTAAACGCATATGAAATTGCAAATTAAACCAGAGCCACTTAGATTAGCTGAGGTTAGGGTAATTCAAATTAAACCAGAGCCACTTAGAATAGCTGAGACCATATGAATTCAGATTAATGCAATTGTCCTCAGACTAACTTGGCTGAGATTACTCCAAGTACATCAGAAATACACAGAAAAATTCAACTTAGGAAATCAAGGGCAAACTTGACTAACCTGGTGCACTCAAGTCACCTCAGTCTAGGTTAAATACCCACTAAACTAGAGCCACATATAGCAGAACTCTGGTTAAACTATTTCAGAGCAGATCAAACAAAATAGAAGCAATGTTCCCTCTAATTTTCTGTAGGCTGTGTGCACATAAAATATCAGCTGTGCAGCTTTTGAATGAAGGTTAAATTTTTGTGCGTCACATAACGACACTCTGAGTTCTATACTTTAAAATTTGACTACACGTCAGAATACAGTATGTACACCACATTGATTGCACTAGATAATATTGTAGAACTTGTGAAAACTGTAAATACACAACAACTTTTAAATTTTAAGATGTCTGTGTTGTTTTCTATCAGAATCAGAACCATAATTTTTGTGCGCTCTGTTATAAAGTATGTGCGCTTGCTCGGCGAGGTGTGTGCGTGCGCACACGCGCACAGCTTAGAGGGAACGGTGAATGGAAGCATTTAGAAAAACCCAAGGTTAAAATTAATGAACCAGAGACCTTCAGAAGAACGCATCCAGAGCACTGCCTACTAACCAGAATAAATCCAAAGCACTGAGCATTACTTAATGCAGATAATTCAAGCAACACCCCGAAATAATTAAATTAATCCAGTTTACATAAATTCAGAAAAATTCCGATGAAAACAGATGCTCTTAGCGTGACATAGATTACATTAACTCCAGGTAAACAGAGCAATCCTGTTTAGATTATCCCAATGAAAAACAGAGGCACTTAGAAAAAATTAGATTAAACTAGTTTAAAGAAATACAATTAAACCAGAGACCATAAGGGGGATCCCCGAGTCTGATAATACCCCACAATAAAAGAATGGCATTTACAAACACCTCGGGAGACTCAGAGGCCCTGAAAAAAAATACAAAGACATGAAATAAACTTCAGCAGTTACCAAGATAGCACCTGAGCCCAGAAAGGAGAACTCTGCACGAGGAAGCCACTGTCTCTCCTTCCTTGGTTCTTTTTTTGTTTTGTTTTGTTTTTTTAGGTAGGCAATCATTCCAAAAGTGAGTTCGTCCAGTGGAGCTCAGCCATGTGAAAGCACCTGTCCTAGCTGCTAGGAACTGAGATTCTGGGTTTCTGGTACCTAAGGAGGGAGCTCTTCTACTGTGACATCAGAAATATGACATGCTCAGATTCTAGCTGCTGGTGGACGCAGATAACCCACAAGTACTGGACTGGACTGGAGGGACAATTAGGAACACCTCTTTCATTGGGGGAGGGGCAAAGCTCTGCCTTGACTCAGGCCCAAGCTTCACCCTAACTCTGCCCCTAGTACCCCACAGCCTTCCCCTCCTTTTCTGCACATGAGAACCCATCTCCTGCGGGCAGAAGGGATTGGCTGCAATCATGGCAGACTCTTTGTGTCTGTCCATGGGAGATCGGATCCCCATGGGCAGAAGGGGAAGGCTAAGCGAACACAAGAGGCAGGAGGCGTTGGATGAGCTGATGAGTCTTTAATGATAATGGAGAACCCCAACGCGTTTCGGCAACGCCTTCTTCAGGGGAAACAACTCTTAAATAAACAACAAATATATAATAAATTAATAATAAAAACAATTAAAAACAATTACAACTAATTGGCATGGTACAAGGTGAATGCAGATAAACATGTGACAGTCCAGTAATGTGAATGAATGAATTAATTAAAAATAGTGAATAAATAAATAAATAAATAGATTAAATACAAAAACAAACAAACGCAGGGCTGAGAAAGGAGAAACACTAAAAACAAGACATGTGCATAATAAATAACAAAACAATATACACATTAATCAATCAATTATAAACCTTAAAAAGAATTGTTAAAAAAATTTTTTATAGAACATAAAACGCTAAAAGTAAACTCTTAAATGAACATGGTAACTACTTGATCTACAACCTAGAGTAAAAGAAATAGTATTGTAATACAGAAATAAGAGACCCCCCCCCAGGCACTCCAAAACCTGGAACAGAAGCAGGTCGCTGTTGGTATAGTTAAACATCAATCCCAGCTTTTCTAGCCAAAAGAGGCCCATTCTCATCGGGGCATGTCCGGCCAGACCGAACATCCAGAATCTGTGCCCGATTCTGATCCCAATGGGGGGATCAGAATCGGGTACAACCAAGCCTGGGCGGGCAAGTTGTGCTCCAATTCCGTCAGGCTGGACATCTCGCCGATTCTCCAGGTAGCTCAGCCTGGGCTCCTGTATAGAGACGCGATGCAGTGGCATCCCACTGCTATGGCACCGTGGCTCCATGCAAAAACTCAGATTGCCTGCACCGCCGTCAAACCAGTGTTCTCCGCCACCTGACCCCTGATCAGTTCTTCTGGGGTCAGGATCGGGCTGTAGGGAACACTCTGTTCCTCTCACCTCCTCTGCTGGTCCCGGAATAGCTATGCCCCTCCGTTGGGGAGGGGATGGAATAAGTCCCCCGTCCAGGTCCCCCAGCCCGAACATACAGGGCCGTCACCGGAATTCCCCCTGTACATCCGGGTTGAGGGTCACGCCTCCCTCCCGTCCTCGTTCAGAGCTCCCCGCACTTCTCAGCAGTAAGTGCGGGGAGCTCTGCACAATCAGTCTAGGGGTATAGCAGGGCTGGATTGATACGGGAAAAATAAAGCTTAACGTATATAGCAGGACTGAGAGGCTCGCAAGGTCAAATAGGACTTCTGTATATACCTATATATGGAAAGGAATGTGCTGTGCTAAGACAAATTGATTGTTCTACACAGAGACGATTAGCATCTGCAAAGTTACTGATAAACTGTGGTGGGCCTCAGGGGATGGGTTGATGACGTATGTATATGTTTCTGTTAATGTATAAAAGACAGACAGCCCCTCTAACCTGTGGAATAAACTTGCATATTGTGTCTTGGTGTGGTTGTGAGTTCATTCCCCTGGAATTCCAGACAGAGAAGGTAAGGTGATTCCTCGGCCCAGAGGATTAACCGACGTCCCGAGGGTAAGTGATATAAAGTGCTGGGAAAAGAAAAAACCCACACTAACAATTTGGTGTCAGAAGTGGGATCCTCCCGTGGGTCGGGGGAGTCCCGGGTGCTTTGTTAGCACGGTCAAAATTCCTCTATCGTCCCTGGGTGGGACGCGAGGCGGTGTCTGCTTCACGTTCCTTCTCGGTTGCTATTGCTTGTGTGTGTGTGTGAGTCAGGCAAGACGACCCTGTACGGTCCTGAAGCGAGAGTGCTTGTGACGGACCTGTGCAGAACGCAAGTGGCCTGACGTGCGTTTGTTGTGAATTAATTAGAGGATGGGGGGGGTCCCAAGGTAAGGGGACCATTCCAGAATCCACGGGAGTGCGTGCGCAGCCAAATGTTGTGATAAGGTTTAAAACTGCAGCTAAAAAGGCATCCTATTCTCGATATGTATCAGGACATATGCTGTCAGTGTAGGCCACAGGACATTTGCCAAATCTGCAGAAGAAGTCTGTTAGCTTGTTTACTGTGAAGGTAGGACAAAGGTTATTTGCTAACCTTGCAGAAAAAGCCTTTTTAGCTTAGCCTTGCAAAGGCAATACACACACATTGTATGGATTCGATGGATTGGGTAAGTAACACATTGTTGTTTGTCTGGTCCCACTCCTCGAATTCTCACTAGAAGAGTGGCTGCGGTAGCCTTCGACCAATTTGGCTTTTGTACTGCCGTAGTACCTGTCTCCCGGAATCCTGTGTTTTAGTTTATCTATGTGCCTGTAAGACGCCCCCAGTCTCTGGCAAGGGTAAAACCGTTGACCCAGAGTCCCTGGAATGCAAGTGACAGGCGGTGTTTATTTGTCTCTCTATTCTTCCAAGACTTTCCTGCCTTCTTTAGATAATGGGAGGGTCCCTTTGTAAGGGGCACCGACCCACTAAACCTTTCATAAAATTTTAAACAACAAAGTATCTCCCAGGGTCTGCTGTAGCACGCTCATCCATTAATTGTGAACTAATGTGTTGGGACAGCTAGTTCCTTTCTTCCTGTCTGTATGAGTTTGTATTGTAGCATGGAATGGATTTTCTGAGGCAATGGATTGGGATCGGAAAGTATTGTACACTGAAGTAAGAACCCAAGAAGCAGACAGAGGGGATTCCCCGGGCCTGGAGACTGTGAACAGGGACAACCCCGTTACAATGGATGTCCATGTCAGACGTCCAGCCCCGGCTATTTGGGATTGGAATGACCCCCTCTATCGTCAGATATATGCCATCTTTGGATTTCTCCAGAGAGTTTGACCAGTTCAGCCAGATGTCCAGGTATGGGTGAACCCATATTCCCTGCTTACCCATAAATGCTGCTGGCACTACCATTACCTTGAACAGGTGCAGGGAAACGTGGTTAGGGCAATAGGCAGGGTCCAGAACTAGAAATGGCAGCTCAAAACAGAGCAGCAGAGAAACCACCAAAGCTGCTCCCACATGGGAATGTGAAAATACACCCTGGTGAGGTCTAGGGAGGTGAGGGACTCCCCCCTGCCTAACCAAAACAATAACGGATCTGAAGGTCCTCATACAGAAATGAGTGACTTGGAGTTCAGCAACAACATTCTCTAAATCCAGGATATGCTGGAAGGAACCTCCCTTCCTCCGCACAAATATGGAAATGGAATAACATTCCTGGTCCTGCTTCATGGAGGGCAAGAGTAAATAGCTTACAAATGCAGGAAGCACAGAAGAGCTACCTCAAGCATCATAGGATGAGCTAATACATCTCCAACCCCACAACAGGTACTCATGGCACCTTTAGGCCTATCTTCCTGGAATCTCTATGAGCGAACCTCCCAAGGACTTTCACCAGACCCAATGCAAAGGATAACTGGCCCTTAAAGGAGAATTCATTCAGTTGCAGCTTGGAAGCAGCATCCGCCTACCAAGTACAAGCCAGAGATACCAACTGGCTACTGCCACCGCCACCAAGGACTTGGAAGAGATTCTGATCAAGTCTTAGAGGGCATCAGCCAGCTAGGTTGCCTGCTTTCAAACTTGTAGCCTCCAGGATATCCAGCAGATGCTGGACCCTAAAAAAGGGTTTGGTACCAAGCCCAAACATTGCGCTGCTTAAGAGCTTAAGAGGATAATAGTTACAAAGGCATTCTTAAGGAGAGCCTCAACCCTCTGAATCGCACTCCTTGAGTGAAGTACCTCCCCCCAGGGAAGGACATGCATTTTTCCACAGCCATAACAAGGACTCCCATCCTAGGGAGCCCAAAGGCTGATCCAGCTTGCCCTGAGGCTGAGGGCACAGCCAAGACAGGACCTTAGGGCCCCTAGGACCCAGCTCAAGTGTTTTTTTCCGGATGCCCTATGCACTGCTGCACAGAATCAGGTAGAAGAGATAAATGAAGCTGGATGCTCGTCATGGACACCTTAAAGAAAAAAAAAAGGGGAGGGGGAGGCCTGCTAACCTCGCCCAAGAATAAGCTCTACTACACATCAGTGTATATGCAGGTGATGATATCACTGGGGGTCACTCTGGTCTGCCTCTGCCTGCTGGTTGGGAAGCATAACTCATTGGTCTATCAGGATTCAAAGAAAGGAAATTAGCAGGTATGGAAAATGTCTGTCTATTTTTTAAGTGTAAGACATTTATTACTGGAATATCAAATGCTAGCTACCATTGTCTCAGATACCAACTTAAACTGTTAAGTCCTCTGGGAACAGTGATCTCTTTGCCATTTTCTTTTGAGGCTGTTGACTCCCTGAGGAAGGCTTCTGCCAAAACGCGTAGGGATTTTACTTCAATAAAGCTTTTTAGACAACAGCTGCAGTTTCACCTCGCTCCTTTTTATGCATCTCTCAGAGTTGTACTAGGGGATATACCAAGTGATGACATCACAAAGTTGCTCAAATCTGCCTCCATATGCTGGTAGGGGGATATAACCCACTCATCTGGACTGGTCTAGCAGGATGATAAGGAAAATGTGTTTGTAAGCTTCTGGCAAACTGTAACAAAACGTATGAGCTGGCAACCCTAATTATACCAATAAAACTCAAAAAAGCAATTTTTAATCTCATTTACGGGCGTAAAATACTACCTATACTGTGTTAATTTCATAATTTCATACCTATACTGTGTTAATTATTTATTTATTTATTTATTTAACTGTATTTATATCCCGCTTTTCACCGGGTCAAAGCGGTGCAACAAATAAAGGGGGGGGGGGGGTAATCAGTCATAGGGTAGGGCCATCACCAGGAGGGCAACATTGATGATTTCAGGAAAGGATGGACATAGACATGGACGAGGTAACATAATTTTGATCATAAGTTCTTGATGAGTGGGTTAGGGGATTGGACAGTTATTTGTGGGAGTTTGTTTCTGTTTTGAGATATTCTTGGAATAAGATGGCTTTTAGCTGTTTTTTGAATGACAAGAGATTGTTGTTGTTCTTGATGCTGTTTGGTAGAGAATTCCAGAGGGACGGAGCATAAAGTTCAAAGGCTCTGTTGCAGGTCCGTTGTGTGCATTTGGTTCTTTTGTGAGGGACGGTGAGGGAGTTGCTGGAGGTCTGTCTGGTTGTCTTGCTGTGGGCTGGACGAGACAGGAGGGTGCGGAGCTGGGTGCCTTGTGTTTGGTGGATGGCTTTGTGGGTGAGTAGAATAGCTTTGTATTTAATTCTTGCTTCAAGGGGAAGTATGTGTAGGTCCCTCAGAATTGGGGTGATGTGGTCTCGCTTCTTTGCATTTTGAATGATTCTTGCTGTGGTGTTCAAGGCAGTTCGGAGGGGGTTGGTCTGTGTGGCGGGTAGTCCGTGGTAGATTATGTTGCAGTAGTCCAGATGTGGGAGCGTCATAGCTTGCATTACTGTCCTAAAGTCCTGAGGTTCAAGGAGAGGTCGGAGACGTTGTACCGTTTTAGCTTTGTGGAATATAGTTCCGGTGGTTTTAGAGATTTGTTGCTTGAGGGTTAGAGCTTGGCCAATGATAATGCCCAGATATCTTATTTGTGGCTGTATCCGAATTTGTGTGGTTCCCATGTTGAGGTGTGTAGGTGGCTTGAAGTCCAGGTCTTTTGTTACTATGAGAGCTTCGGTTTTCTTTATATTAATAGACAGGTTGTTCTCTTGTAGCCAGTTGGATACATCGGTGAAGCATGCTGTTAGATGTTCATTTGTTGGATTTGTGGTTGTAATTGGGGCATAGAGCATTATGTCGTCAGCATATATGTAGAAGTTGATGTTGTGGGTGCGTATGACTGAGCAGAGCGGTCGGAGGTAGATGTTGAAGAGCATGGCTGATAGTGTGGATCCTTGAGGCACTCCTTGATGTTGCTGGAAGGGGGGCGAGGTTGAGGTGCTGGTGCGGATTAATTGCTGTCTGTTAGTTAGGTAGGATTGGAACCATTGGAGTACGGTATCTTTAATCCCAATTGTTTGGAGTCTGCGTAAGAGTATGCCTGTGTCAACACTCCAAAAAGATACCTGTTTTACAGATATTAGAAATAGCTAATCCCAATATAAGAAATACTTAATAACCAGGCACTAAATTAAACTTTTATCATTTTTCAAAAACGTTTGTGTTTGGATGCATCAAATTCACAAAACCAGGCCATTCTCATCAGCACTATTGCTTATTAATCTTAGAACTCATCATCTATCTCCTTTTTGTAAAGATAAATAATAAATGTTTTATGGATCAAACAATGACAAAAAACACCCAACATAAAAAATGCACTTATCTGCATTAATTTTTGCAACTCCTAAGAACAGACATTGATGTTTTGGCTTCTCTGCTTGCTTTGGGGATCATTACAACATTTAGATCTTCAACTACTATCCACAGTCACCTACGGAGGCACTAGAACCATCCGCAGTAGCGTGCAAATTGAAATGCACAAATTTACATCTATTCTGAAGGTAGTAGATGTGTGTAGATGCACTCTATGCGTGTACTCATTTACTTTATGAATTACACACCTATATTTTATCCTCATCCCTGCTCCACCCAAATTACGCACAGTACACATATAAATGCAAACCATCTTTGGTGCCCATGTTTATGTATACATATTTGGTTGAGCAATTTTATAACAGCCCTTTCCCACATGTCAAACATGCTTTACATATGGAGAATGCTTTATAAAACTCCAATTATATGTGCACAATCACCAGCTCAGCTGTTTTTGTTATGTGTTCTGTAGCTTAATTTATTTCACAAGTTACAGGATCTGCAAGTTTCTAACACAGGCTGAGACAGGCTTTAAACTGCAAAAAGTATTTTCCTTTTTTCCTTACTATTTTATTTTTTTTTATTTATCAGTCATTAGTATTCAGCTCACGCCTTTCCAAGATATGATCAAGGTGAATTATATACTGTACCTAAATGTATTTCCCTGTCCCCAGAGAGCTCATAATCTAAGTGTGTACCCGATGCAATCGAGGGTTAAGTAGCTTGCGCCCAAGGCCACAAGCAGTGCAAGTGGGATTTGACCGCTGGTCTTCTGGCTCTAGGCTGCTGCCCTAACCACTAGTCCACTCCTCTACTATATGTCACACTTACATTTATAACTAAGCTTTTCCATTGCTTTGAAGCAAACACATTTTTTAACTTATCTTTTGCTGACTTTGGAACCAATCCAACAGAAAAAACTAGTTAAGGGTTCACGGAAGTCATATCTAACAGTTATCTAGCCACTGTGTCAGTAACAGTTATTTTTAGCACAAAACCGTATCAACAGCTTTGACATTACTGCACGTGCTGAACTGGTGTACAGGCGTTTCTCCTTTGGGTAACAAGTCAAACTCCCTCATGAATCCAAACACAGATGCTTAATTGTTCACTCGGAAGTACTATGAACTTTAACAGCAACTACAAAGTTTCTTCAGGGGTTTAATTACTTTCAATAAAACAGCACTAAAAATACAGTTATTTAAATTGTTGACAAACAGGATTTTCTTCATTAAAAATGCATTTGAACTCTTTGGAACAAAGGGTTTAAAAGAATACAAAAATGCTAGCAAATTACCTAAAGATGATTGTTTCTGATTTTGCTTTTACAAAATGGTGTCATATGTAACAGGTAAAAGTGGTAATAAATTAAACAAGAAGAATATTGTGTAATATATTTATTTAGGAGCAGACAGGGCTGCGATGGCAAGAGCATCTCCCTTAAGAGTAGGACTGGATGAATAACTAAAAGGCATTAATAAAGTGCCTTAAGGAAAGAACCACTCTGCTCGTGGCCTCCTCGCTCTCCCTTTCGGACTTTGCCCGAATCAACCAATCGTCTAGATAGGGATGCACCAAGATTCCTTGCTTCCTCAAAGCCACGGCCACCACCACCATCACCTTGGTGAAAGCCTACGGCGCTGTCGCCAGACCAAATGGCATGGCTTGAAACTGGAAGTGCCCCATCGGAACCGCGAACCTTAAAAACTTCTGATGCTCTTGACGAATGGGAATATGCAGATACACCTCCGACAAATCTAGCGACATCAGAAACTCACCCATGCGGACTGCTAGTATGACTGACCTCAACGTTTCCATCCGAAAATGAGACACCCTTAGACATCGATTGACACGCTTGAGATCCAAAATTGGCCGAAAAGTCCCTTCCTTCTTTGGTACCACAAAATAAATAGAGTATCGACCGCAGCCGCATTGGTCTGGGGGTACTGGGACCACTGCCTCGAGGGAAAGCAGCCAGTTTAGAGTCTCTTCCACAGCCGCGTATTTGGCCTGCGGTTTGCACGGGGACTGCAGGAAGGCATCCGTCACATCCCTCTCAGATAACTTCCAGCACCCACTGATCGGACGTGATTTGGGTCCAGGCAGGATAAAAGTTCCGCAGGCGACCTCCTATCGGCTCCTGCCCCGCCTGGACCCCCCTGGCTTCATTGGGATTTCTGGGAATTGAGGGCCGAGGAGGAACCAAACCCCCTGCTCGCCCCTCTAAACACTCGAAACCCCTGACTACGAAAGGAAAACCGCCCCCTTTGAGCCTGGCCAAACCTAGGGTAACGAAAACGCCGAAACTCCCTTTGTTGCCCTTTAGCGGGTGGACCTGAGCAACCTGGCTTCTGCTTATCCTCCGGGAGTCTGCCCCCTTTCAACTCCCCCAAATCTTTCACCAGCTTCTCCAGATCCTCTCCAAACAGAAGCTTTCCTCTGAACGGCAGCTTGCTCAGCCTAGATTTCGAAGAAGTATCCGCCGACCAATTCCGCAACCACAAAAACCTCTGGGCCGCCACCGCCGAAGCCATACTATTAGCCAAACCACACACAAGATCATAATGAATATCCGCCAGATAAGCTGCCCCCGTCTCTAACATGGCCGCCTCTGCCGCCGAATCCACCGCTTGCTCCGCTTGAAGACCCTGAGCCCAACACAGGCAAGCCCTGGCTACCCAAGCCCCACAAATGGATGCTTGGAGGGACAGCGCATTCACATCAAAAACCTGTTTCAACAAGGTGTCCAATTTTCTGTCCTGCGCATCCTTCAGCGCCGCGCTCCCTTCAACTGGAATGGTAGTCTTCTTCGTAACTGCCGAAACCGAGGCATCTACCTTAGGAGACCAGAACAATTCCCGATCCTGCTCCGCTAAGGGATAGAGCCGAGCCATCACCCTGGACCCCTTCAGTCCAGCTTCCGGCATATCCCATTCACTCTGAATCATCTCTTTGAACACCCAGTGCACAGGAAAAACCTTCTGAGACTTACGAAAGGCCTGCAACAAAGGGTCTTCCAACTCCGCCTCCTCTGGCTGACCCCCTGTTGGCATATTAAGCGCTTTAAGTGCCTCGGAGATGAGCGCTGGTAACTCATCCCTTCGAAAAATCCGAACACTCGGGCCTGGTCCTCCTGCTCGATAATCTCTCCTTCTTCCAAATCTTCCTCGATCTCCAAATCCTGACCCAATTCCTCCACATCTACGCCCTCCGAAGCCACTGACGGAGCCGACGGCTCCTTACTGGGCCGTACCCTCTTTGCTGGAATCCCAGAGCCACCCAAGCTTAGAGGAGTACCTGGGTGCTTTTCTCCTAAACCCCCCTCCGCCAAACCAGATGAGGGGGTCGCCTGCGCCCCTGCAAACACCTGCTGAAGGAGGGACACAAACTGCGGGGAAAAAATTGCTTCGAAACCCCCTGGGACCTGCCCCTGCGCCACCTGGCCCCCCTGAAGGGAAGATGGCCCCGGCACGGGCTCCAGGACGGGCTCAGCCAACCTCTTCTGCTCAGAGATGTCCGCGGCCCCTTCCTTTGGATTTTCCCCACTCTCTGCCAGCCCTTGCTCCATAGAGACTGCTTCTCTAAAACAACTTCTGCAGACCCCTGTCTCAGAAATAGCCCCTCTCTTAGAGCCACACAGTAAGCAGAGAGACCTAGACAGCATGCCGCCTGCCCAGGAGAAAGGGACACCTTTCACCTCTGTCCCCAAGCGCCTGCAGCCCAAGCCCTGCAACGTGGCTGAAATTGGGGTGTTTGTTCTTTTTTTTTTTTTTTAATCGAGCCTGCTTCCTGTCACTACCTGCACCTAATTACCAAACGTCAAAATACAAAACGAGGCTTTCCCGCCTGAAAGAAGCCAAAATCAATCTGCTCTCAGCAAACCCCGGCGTTTTCCCGCCCGCGCGCAATGTCTCCCACACGCGGCCTAACCGCGGGCTCCACACACGGTCCGAGAGCACCACACTAAACTGAAAGAGAACCTCGACGACCCCGGTCCCTTACCTTGTTCTCAGGCACTTTTCTTTGTGGCAGCCAGCCCTCCGGCGCTCAGCTGTGATCGCGGCTTCGGCACCCGGGGCTGCACACTGTCTTCCGCTCTCCATACAGCCTGCCAAGTCGTGCCGGAAACAACCTCGGCCTCAGACTTGCAGGCTCGCTGGCGTTTGGCATGAAGATCCTGCTGCCGGTTCCTCACCCCCGAAGGTGGGTTCGGGAACCGGAGGACAGCCCACCATCCCCAACAGCTCTCTCTACCCAGGACCGAAACTCCACAGCCCTGCAGAGCAGCAGAATCGGAGGGAGAAGAAAGGTGGGAGGGGGGAGAGTACGGAAAGCAACCAAGAAAAGATAGCTGAAGCACAGACAGAAATCAGCAGCTCAGCACAGCAATTGCCTCCCCCAGTAGACTCTAAGCTCCAATTCTCAAAAAACCTGCAACCACTGCTTAATTGCTCCTCCAGGTGAGCCCCAACCCCGGGCTCACCAGCCCTCCAAGCTGCTTGGAGAATGAGAATACTGATGTCTGGAGGCAGATCCAGGGTACTTATACCAGTGACATCAAAAGAGGTGACGTCTCTCAGTCTCCAAAGCTGCTGGAGGAGAAGCAAGACCCCAAAGGTTCAGGACTAGCCTGGAGGAACGCTAAGGAAGTAATCATTATAGGTACCTGCCACCCATCTATTATTTTTCAAGCCCCTAGGTCCCACTTAGGTTTTGATAATTTAGCTCAATAATTGTGATTATTCCAACATCACCTTCCCAGAAACATCCTTTAAAAAAATGTGTAACTGATAATTGTCCAATCAATTTTCAGCCAGCCCAGCAATTGCACTAAGCTAAGCGCTGGCACCATAAAGGTAGCAGGGCTGAATATACATGAAGTGTGGTCACCATGCTGGAAGTTTACGTCCCCTCCCTCCCCATAGTAGTTCTTCCCTCAGAAAGGATAAATGGAGAAATTTTAATCATACCTGATAATTTCCTTTCCTTGAATCCTGCTAGACGAGCACAGATGAATCAGTTATGTTCCCTTGCCAGCAGTGGCAGTAGACGTGAGCATTTTTCAATGATGCCATCAGGAGATATAACCACAGGTGCAACACTGAGAAAAGCCAGAGTCTTCCCAAGCAGCAGGCAAAAAATTAAAAACTAGAATGCAATTAGGAAAAACAGCTAACAAGTGAAATAACAGGAGCTCAGAATTTGGCTGTCTTATTGTATCTTACAGCTGGTCAGATTCTGCAACAGATATGAATGCAAAGGCAGCAGTAGGACTCCCCAACCCACAAGAAGGCCACCACCACCACCAAAGAAAGTGCGGGGAGCCATGACTAAGCCAAATGATTGCGCCCTGAACTGGAAATGTTGGTCCAGGATGCAAAAGCAGAGGAAAAGCTGATCCTGGACTATGATGGAAATATGACTGAGGACGTAGTCTCCATCTGAAAATGAGGAATTCAGAGTTTCCCCACTGACTGCCTTCAGTTCGAGAATGGGCTGAAAAGACCCTGCTTTCTTAGGCCCCATGGAGTAGATGGAATACAGTTCCTGAGCTTGTTCTGAAGAAGGCATGGATACGATAGTCTGCAACTACAGGAGGTGTTGTAATACATCTGTGACCACAAAGGGCCATCCGAGAGCCCCAGGCTGAAACCATAAAGACTTTCTTATCATGGATCTCCCACAGCACTGCCCAGTCTTCCACTGGAATCATCATGCACTTTGTCACCATGACCAGGGCATCCACATATGGCAATCCAAAGAGCTGATCCAACTTGTCCTGTCCTGAGGCAGTGAATACAAGTTAGCCAAGTCCTTCGGCCTCATAATGGCCAACTCTAGATGTTCCCGCTGGGAGACCAGGAGCTTCTCTAGGGCCTCTGACGGCAGAAAGAACACCAATGTATATCTGATGCCCTGCAAAATGGTGTTTCCCTTAGACAGCAGGTTGGGATCAGGCTCATCGAGCCCCAGCATTGACATGGCATCCTGAATCAACATCAGGAAATTCTCCCAGTGAAAAAGATGGAACACCAATAGGTCCACAAACTCTGGAAGGGGAAGTTCACCTTCCTCCTCAGACTCACCTCCAGACACGAGGGAATTCTCTTCTGCCAGCAAGCTCATCTCTGCAAAGGATAAAGCCAGGCTGCTGGAGAAGCATCCAGGTGAATGGACAAGGCAGGGGTATTAAGCCCCCCAAAATGTCCATGGCAGTGCAACCTGAGGGTCTGGATTCTCTTGTGGGGAGGTGGGGGCTCCATACCTCCTCAGAGGTGGCTGCTAAGCAGCTAAGCATGACTGAAAACAGCCCAAAAGCTATTTCAGTAGCTGCTTGACTCTGCCGGGCAAGTTGTTCTCCTTTGGCTCCAAAGAGCCCACAGGACCTCTCTGGCCAGAAACAGGGGCCTCCTCCGCCTCTGTGGGCCTCCTCCTCCTCTGTGCCCCCCTCACCTCTGTGGGGCCCCCGGGAATCCCCAATGAGTGTCACCCACTCCACAGTCAACACAGGCATAGAAGATGATGAGGAGACCCTTGTGTCAGTATTGGGCCCTGATGCCAAAACAACCTGGGCCCTTACAGTCCCACCACACTGAGGGCACAAAGAGCCCGCTGTGAAGCTCACCCTGTGGATGGCACACTGTGCATAGGTGCAGGCATGCGGCATGCTTGTCCTGCTTTATGCAGCTAAGGAGAAAAAAATTTAAAGAAAAAACTGCAAAAAACATCTGAGAAAAGCCCGACGATAAAAACAGTGCAGACCGTAAAAAAAAAAAAACATGACTGCAGTAAATGCACTGAAGCAGATTAAAAAAAAAAATCAGGAATGCCAGATCAGACGTCCCCATATCAGGCCAGTCGGGGAAACCTCCCCGAAAGTCTACACAGGCCAGGAAAGCCCCACAGCCTGACTGGCCTATCCGAGAACCTTTTTTTTTTTTAAGCTGCTTTATGCTGCAAGATAGCCAATTAAATCCATTAAAGTCTATGGGCAAAAATATAAAACTATGAAAAAAAAGCATCAACTGGACACAAAAGGATCAAAGGATGAAAGGGAGAAAGCAGGAAGAAAAGAAGGCCTGGGCGCCAATTTACCAGCCCCCCTCAGGGGGCTCTGTGAGGTCCAGCTGCTCCTCTACAGCCCACCTGATTTTAGGGAACCTGTGGGGAAACAGCACTGGATCCTAAGCAGCTGTCAGCTCCAGAGTCAAAGGCGTACCTTCACTCGGAGCTCCAAAGAGCCCTAACAGGCTCAATCCAAGGCCTCTGCACCGTGGTGCATGGTGAGGAGAGCTGAACCTATCAGCACTGCTGCACCAATTCACACATACCTTGCCACCTGCTGGAGGATGGACAATTACAGGCTTCTCTCAGTGCTTCACCAGTGATTAAACCTCCTGATGACATCACTGAAAGAAGCTGATGTCTGCCTCCATCTGCTAGCAAAGGAGCACAACCCACAAATACTATTAGCTGATACAGGAAGAAGTTCACAGATGCGTAGTATTTAAAAAATGATGCTGAAGAGTTGGGATAGAGATTGAACAGAAGAGTATTATTATTAATGTTTATTCTGCAGTAAATGCTTACTTTATTTAATCAATACATGAACGAGATCATGTGAGATCACAGATCAAAAACTGTGATGTCCCAAAGGCATATATCTTCCCCTTATAAAAGCTGCACTAGTGTTGTATGTTTATGTTTTATTTCATTTGATATATCGCATTTTGAATAACAGCAAGGCGGTTTACAAAACTCAAATAATAGAAATGGGCCATAGGCACCGAAATGAAAAGAAGTTACATCGTTAACAGGAAAGAAGGCGGCACAGGCAAACATGCAGACACATATTGAACATGACTGAGTAGAGAGAGACACACAAGACTAGACTTGGGCAGAGGGTAAATCAAATGCCTTGTTGAAAAGGTAAGTTTTTAACTGAGCCTTAAAAGTGCAGTAATTTTGTTCCAGACAAAGTGAAGTAGGGAGGAAGTTCCATAAAGCGGGGCCAATGAAGAAAAATGCAGAGGAACGGATGGACTGGAGATGAGTAAGTGAGGAGGAAGGGAGGTGAAGTTGGTTGATGTGTATGTGATCATCACACGGTGTGGTTTGAGATAAAATGCAAGGTACAGGCCAAACATAGCAAGCTCAAAGTCCTAAACTTCAAAAACACTGACTTCAATAAAATGGCTGAGTACCTAAAGGAGGAGATGACAGGGTGGAAGGAGATAAGGGAAGTGGAATTGCAATGGGCTAAACTAAAGGTGGCAATAAAAGGGGCAACAGATAAATATGTAAAAAAGTAAATAAAAACAAGAGGAGAAGGAAACCTATTTGGTTTTCCAAAGAAGTGGCTGCTCAAATAAAGGCAAAAAAATACAGCTTTCGCAAAATTCAAAAGCTTGCAAACAGAAGAACACAGAAATGAATACAGGATGTCAAAAAGAGAAATAAGGATAGCAAAATCAAAGGCAGAGGAAAAGATGGCTAAAGATGTTAAGGGTGGCAACAAAACTTTCTTCAGGTATATTCAGGAAAGGAAGAAGATCAGAGTTGGAATTGCAGGACTCAGAAGTGCTGGGAAAGGTCTCGTGGAAAGTGACATAGAAAAAGCGAAATTGCTAAACAAATACTTCTGCTCTGTTTTTACTAAAGAAAATCCTGGAGATGGACCAGCTGTGACTCCCAAATATAAAAATGAGAATGAAGTAGATACCACACCATTCACAGAAGACGAGGTGTTGGAACAACTTGCTAAACTGAAAGTGGACAAAGCCATGGGACCGGATGGGATGCATCCCAGGATACTGAAAGAGCTCAGAGAGGTTCTTGCACGGCCGTTAAAGGATGTATTCAACAGATCCTTGGAAACAGGAGAAGTTCCTCAGGACTGGAGAATGGCTGATGTCATACCTCTACACAAAGGTGGTGACAGGGAAGAAGTGTCAAACTACAGACCCGTGAGCCTTACCTCAGTGGCGGGAAAAGTAATGGAGGCGCTCCTGAAAGAGCGAATAGTGAACTTTCTCAAAACCAACTGGTTGCAAGATCCGAGGCAACATGCTTTTACTGAAGGATGGTCTTGCCAAACATATCTGATTGAGTTCTTTGAGTGGGTGACCAAGGAACTAGATCAGGGGCATGCAATGGATGTTATCTACCTGGATTTCAGCAAAGCCTTTGATACTATTCCTCATAGGAGGCTTGTCAATAAACTCAGTAGTTTGGGGATGGGTCCCAAGATGGTAAACTGGATTAGAAATTGGTTGACTGACAGACGACAGAAGGTGACGGTTGTCGCGTACCGCCCCTGGTGGCCAGTGGTCATAGGGGTAGGTTGGACACAAAGATATTTTTATATGAGAGGAGGTTCCTTTAAGAGCCAGGTGCAGCCTGGTCTTAGTAGTTCAGCTCCTATTAAGAAGTAAATTGTGAATGCAGAGTAGAGGGATAACATAGGCTTTTATTTCCCTTTATGCAAAAGATTCAGGTGGGTCACAACATAGAGGAAAATGTCCTTTACTTCAGGAATGAAACAAACTCATGGTAAAGAAAAACTGTTATGCTTCACAATTGCAACAAGGATTAATTAAGGCTTCCTAGAGTAACTCAACCGTTTCAGTACTCTTCTTCCTTTTCGCATACAAATAACACTCTGGAGGCAGTATATATTATTTACAAGTCTAGCAGTGATTCTAAACTGCCGGTAACGCATAGAGAACAGTCCATCTCCTCTTGAGACAGACTAGGCTCCACAAATTTCCACTTGCATCGGCTCTGAGTCAGAGTTATCCCTTTCTGTATCTGGGGTTTCTCTGGCTATTGTTTCTGGCCAGTCGCTATTCTTATTCTCTGGGTGTTTGTAGAGTTCTTTTAACGTTTGCCAGTGAGCGTGGCCTACCTTTGTGCTTTTACCATCTGGGTTATACAAGGTAGGTTTACTTTCCTTTCTTGTAAGACGAGCATTGCTTTTAAAAGGGCACTTATAAGGTGAGCTTTTTCTCATAAAAACAGAGTCAGCATACCTTGGCTTCCAGCAGCATGTAGAACAGGAACTTTCTCCTTCTAGTAGTTCTCCAGGGCTACAATCCTCGTGCCAGTCTTTTCCCTGAAAGCTCTTGTTACCTTTCAGTCTGGTCACTGGTTCCTCCGGTAAGCGCAGGCCTCTTTCCAAGCCTAACTTCTGGCTTCTTCCTTCAGCACTGCTCTGCTTCCCAAAGTGACTGTTCCTTTGCTCAGCATTGCTTTCCCATTCACTCCTAGGGCTTAGCTCAATGCTCCTGGTGCTTCCTTCTTCTTAGCCCTTGCTCGTGGTGCATTCCTCTCGCACGGCTTTGCTCCTGGTGCTTCTCTCTGGTCCACCTCTACCTCCACCTCCTTTCCAGTCTCCAGCCTCTTGCTTATAAAGCTCTCCTGTGTTTGAGCTTTCTGGGCTGCTTGTCAGGTGGTGTCGATTAGCTAGGTGTGTCCAGTCAGCCTCTGTGAGTGCACGCCTGCTCCCTCTAGCTGCTCTGTGCAGGAATTGCATCCCGTGCACATCTTTTATATTATGAAAAACAGCTTATTTTCTTGCATCTTTGCTTCCATCAGCTCCTGCTGCATGACACGGTACATGGAGCTCACTCGGATGAAAGGAAGGTGATTAGTGGGGTCCCCCAGAGTTCGGTCCTGGGCCCGGCACTGTTCAATGTATTTGTGAGTGATATTGCTGAAGGACTGAATGGAAGGGTCTGTCTTTTTGCAGATGACACAAAACTTTGCAACAGAGTGGACTCCCCGAGGGAGTGGATAACATGAGGAAAGATCTACAAAAGCTGGAAGAATGGTCTAATGCTTGACAATTACGATTTAATGCGAAAAAGTGCAGTGTCATGCACTTGGGTAGCAGAAATCCAAAGAAAATGTACGCAATAGGGGGCGAGAGGTTGGTGTGCATGGTTCAGGAGAAAGACCTTGGTGTGATTATCTCTGATGATCTCAACGTGGCAAAACAGTGTGACAAGGCGGTGGCAAAAGCCAGGAGGATGTTGGGCTGCATACAAAGAGGGATTACCAGCAGAAAGGAAGAGGTTCTTATGCCACTGTACAGGTCGCTGGTGAGGCCTCACTTGAAACACTGTGTTCAGTTTTGGAGACCATATCTTGCAAAAGATGTAAAAAGACTGGAAACTGTTCAGAGGAAGGCGACCAAAATGATTTGGAGCCTGCGTAAGAAACCTTATGAAAAGAGACTTGAAGACCTAAATATGTACACTTTGGAGGAGAGGAGGGATAGGGGAGATATGATTCAGACCTTTAAATACTTAAAGAGGAACGATGAACAAACAAACCTCTTCCAAAGACGGGGAAGCTGCAAAACTAGAGGGCATAACATGAAACTGCAAGGTGGTAAATTGAAAGGCATTGTCAGGAAATATGTTTTCCCTGAAAGGGTGGTGGATGCTTGGAATGCTCTCCTGATGGAAGTGGTGAGGGCAAACACGGTGACAGAATTCAACACAGCATGGGAAAAGCACAGCAGATACGTTTACAGCAACAGGATAAAAACAAAATAAACTGAACTATCTAACTTCTCAACAAATAGGGGTGTCCTACATGGAGTGGTGGGTCCACTCCTAAACAAAGACATGGGGAGGGGTGGCCTGCACAGAGCGACAGGTGCACCTACTCTTGCCGTATTGCTGGGCAGACTGGATGGACCCATGCTGGTCTTTATCTGCCGTCATTTACTATGTTACTATGTTACTATACGGACCGGAGGGAGCAGCTAGGAGTATGAAATTGTAGTAGATCAGACAAATATTGTGGGGTGTGGGTATACATAACTTGATGGACCAGTGTGAGAAGTTTGTAATGGATACGTTACGCCAGAGGGAGCCAGTGAAGATGAATAAGAAGGGGCGTGACGTGTTCCCAGGGTGTGGAGTGATTTTACATGTAAACCGTGTAAATGTCCCTAAGAGGGATTTCAGTGGCACTAACTTGGTTAGTGCCGCTGAATATCCCCGAGTAATGCCACTAGATGCCCCAATGTTTACCGCTTAGCATCAGGGCGTGTCGGGGGCAGAGCCTGTCACAAACCATTCAGCGGTGATATTGAGCTGCTGTCCAGTTTGTGATCTGCAGTGAAAGCCAGGCGCAGGAAACCCTAGCCTAATTTTCCCTGCATATCTCTAACTGGGCAGCAGCTCAATATCACCACTGCCGGTTAGTGATCGGGCTCTGCGGCGATCCCAGATATTCAATGCCAGGGCCGGATATGACCCCAGCATTGAATATCTACATTTAATATTCATCGCCAGCAGCTAACTGCTGTAATAGCGCTAGCTGCCAGTGCTGAATATCGGGCTCTAAAGATTTGTTATTATCATTTTGGTCTGTAAGCTGGGCTAATTGTTAACATGCACTATTTATAACTATGTCCCATTGAATAGCATGGAACCTAGTTACAAATAGCATGTGTTAACCCAGGAATGGGCAAACTACGGCCCGCGGGCCGTATACGGCCCGGCGGACCTTTTAATCCGGCCCGCGGAGCACTAGCTCTTCTGCGCGCTGCCTAGTATGGGCCTGGGCCGCAGCATGCTGCAGTACCCGCAGACCTGGTGCTTCATCGACTGGTGCACCAATGTGTCTGCGCACGCCGCCTACTCCTACATGTACGCCGGCTTCAGCTCCTTCCTCATCCTGGCCACCGTGCTCTGCAACGTGCTGGTGTGCACCGCCAGTTCGTGTGCCGCACCTCGCTGGGTACCGCCGACGCACGCCTGGCTGAACTGCGCCACCGCCGCTCCTTCCGCCGCATGGCTGGAGCCGAGATCCAGATGGTCATCCTGCTCATCGCCACCTCGGCCATCGTGCTCATCTGCTCGATCCCGCTAGTGGTAAGTGCTCCTTTGCCCCTCTTCCCCAGGTCTCCTCTTTCAGGAAAGCCATCTTGTTTAATTCCCCTCCTAAATGTGTGGGTTTCCCCTCTTGTTCCTCTCAATACTTCTTTAGATGTACGTACGAAGATCTGTAAATTCTTCAGGAGCGATGTACTGAGGCAAACGGAAGGTGGCATAAAGTCCTTGGAATCTGGCATTTTTAAGAGTGGTTAAATTAGCACAGGTTTGAAAATTGGGAGCAAGAGCATCAATCATCAAAGCTTCTTCTATTTTTAAAGACTTGATGTTGTGCTAATTGGCTCTTTCGGTTCAGACGTGTACGCACGCATTTTTGAGTGAGTTTAAAATTATAACATTTGTATTTGATGCCCCCAACCCTCCCAAAAAAACGATTTATTTCCTAAACATTGGCCTGTGATTCTGCAGCCAAATGCAGCTAACACCGAATTCCGTAAAGCATCTCACAGTAAAAGAAAGCCCAGTGAATGTAGCTCCCTTGAGGTTTCTGCAGCTAGAGAAGTTCCCTATGTGATAGATATGTGAATATTGCTATATATCTCCTGGACGTGGGGGTGCTGAAGGCGGCCAGAAAAGGCAAACACTATTTAGTTACTGTGAGAAGTTTGAATATAGTTTCCCGCTCCGATTAGAAAAGGGGGAACAGCTTTCTCTCTCCAAACCACCTGCAGTATTTCTTGCTCGGTTTTTCTTTATCTTAATCCAGCATCTGAACGCACTCTACAACCATGTATCTTTTGTATAGCAAATACAAGACCTTTGATGATCTGCCAGATCCAGACCATTTAACTCCTAAATTTCCAGAAGTACAAAGCTCTTGGGCAGACAGCAAAGCTGCCATTTACTTAGAGAAAAAGGCTCGGGACTTTGCTACTAGATAAGTGCGTATGACTCAAGTTAGATGCCCCGAGTTAGTAATCTGCTCTTTATGATGTTAGAATCGTTAAACTTCTCTCATTTTGGAGTCACGTGATGCGTGAGTGAGTGTGGACGCTTCCCGCTCGCTCCGGGGTAGCCGCGAGGAAAAATCTGCTTTAAAATCGGCATTTCGCCTCCTAACGCTCCCCTTATTCTTTGAGGGTGCCTTGGAAACTGCCCGCTATCCACCGGTGGTCTTATTTGACTAGACCATGCCTTTGGCACCGCGGAAGGAGAGAGAAAAAGCCTCCAGAGCCGGGCCTACTACACCGGGTCTAACTCAACCGGCCTCTCCGGGAACGGAGAGTATTGATTCTGCCCCAGCGGAGCTTGCAAAAGAAGTGGTTAAGCTCCTGGACCCGAAATTTGACCTGCTCCTAAAAAAGCTGGACAATTTGGAAGACTCACTTGCTGACCTGGGAAAACGAGTGGATGAAGTAGAGCATCGGGTCACCAGTCTTGAGAGCGAGGAGGGGCGTCGGGAGAGAGAAGCGGCTCAACACGCGCAGCAAATCCAGGCCATGCAGCAAAAGCTTGATGACTTAGAGAATAGATCGCGTCGAAACAATCTACGCATCCTGGGCATCGGCGAGGAGCGATCTGACGGCGAGCTCCTGCCCTTTTTGGAATCTTGGCTTCCAGAGGCCTTGGGCCTGGAGAACCTGCGAGGCCTCCTCAAAATTGAGCGCGCCCACCGGCTGGGGGCCCGCAAGACTGATGATGTTAGGCCACGTGTGGTAATCCTGAAGATTCTCAATTTTCAGCACAAGGTCTTAATACTGCAGGCCTATAGAAAGCTACCTGAGCTGCTGCTGCAAAACCGGAAAATCCTAATGTTCCAGGATTACTCGGCACAGGTGGCTACAAAAAGGAGGGAATTTGCTCCAGTCTGTGCGGAACTGTTTCGCCGCAAGGTCCGATTTACTCTGGCTTTTCCGGCCCTCCTGAGAGTCACTTCACATGGGAAAGTCCATCTCTTTGAACAAGCCGGTAAGGCAAAGCAGTTTTTGACGCAATTGCCTGCTGAATCTGTGGCGGACTGAGCGCCCTGACTATTGTCTTGGCAGTTCTATGAGCCTGCTTGGATGGAGGAAAAAGGCTACCCAGATGGCTGGGTTTATGTTATGGTGGGATGGCCTGGAGACGAAAGACTTTGATCTTTGTCCTGATGGCAGAGGAGAACTCGGCCGGAATCCTGGACTTTCCGTTTAGTTTAAAAATGTCTTATGTAAATAATAACCTGTTTATCTCTCTCTTCTCGTGTTTTACTACTTTGATATGCTGCCCTGGGTTATGTTTTACAGGGCTACGGTGCTGCAACGCTGCACTCGCGCTCCTGCTGGGGTGCGAGGGGAGTGGGGAAAATCCTCGGGGCTGCCCCGAAGCATTGCCAGGACTCGGGCCTCAGTCGTGGTACTGAGGCTATGGATGGTGATAGTTTTAAGGGGGGGGGGAGCTGGGAGGGAGGGGATGCGTGGATGGGGGGAAGGGGGAGAGGGGAAGGGGGAGGGAGGGAGGAGGGGTGACCCTGGATAATGAGAACCCTACGGGACAGTTTCCTTCTCTTCTATTTTCAGCCGGATCCGGGTCTCTCCGTGGGTGGTTTTGTCTGGAGCACAGAGGTCTGGCTTATGATGGTGGGGTGGAGGCTGGGCTGCCCCATACTCAATCTCAGTTGTTTCATCCTAAAAAGGTTTGCATCGAGAGAATGCATTACCCTCCCTGATTTGCAGTATGTAACCTGGAATGTCAGTGGCATCACCACTCCAGTGAAGCGCACCAAAATTCTGCAAGCTCTCAGGCGGCAAAAAGCCCAGGTGGCTCTGCTACAAGAGACGCACTTGACGGCCACAGAGCATGCCAAACTGAAGCGGGATTGGGTCGGGACGGTCCTGTTCGCGTCCTCGGATACTCGAAAAAAAGGGGTGGCAATTTTGATCCACAAAAATTTAACCTGCGAGGTCCTTAAGATAGATACTGACCCCCACGGTAGATTTCTGTTTGCACATATTAAGCTTCAAGGGGAAGAAATGTTTCTTGGGACTGTTTATGCCCCCAACAGTTATAATCCTGATTTTTTCAAGAATATTCTACACAAAATTTTGGGAGCCCCAAAGATACCGGTGGTGATAGCAGGGGACTTTAATTGCCCCCACGATCCTTTCTTAGACCGTTCCCGCCCTTCCGCAGGGAGAGGTTGGAACAAACGGGGCATTGGGTATCTTTGCGAGCTGGGGGGGCTAGTGGACGCCTGGCGAGTGTTAAATCCTACTAGCAGAGAATACACACATCTGTCCCGAGCCCACCAAACATGGTCGAGAATTGACTTTCTCTTAGTCTCACAACAATGGTTTGGGAAGGTGTCCAGCGCAGAGATTGGACCCATTATTGTTTCAGATCATGCCATGGTCAGTTTGAATTGGCGAGGCGAGCGGGAGTGCGCTGTCAACTGGTCTTTTCCTAGCCACCTGGCGACCAGGACGGAGTTTCGAGATTTTGTGACTCAACATTGGGCGGAATATGTTAAGTTCAATGAGGGGACAGTAACATCGCTAGCTTCCTTTTGGGAGGCGGGCAAGGCGGTTCTCCGAGGGCATATAATAGCCTATGTGGGAGCGGAGCGGAAGAGAGTTAACGCAGAGATACTTCGGTTGTCGAGAGAGCTCCGTACAGCCCAGACAGTGGCTTCTAGGCGGCAGGGTGGTCTGCCGGACTATCTGGAGCTCCAGAAGCGCCTGAATGACTTGTTACAGGAGAGGGCCATTCAGGCCCAACAATATTATCGCCACCAGTTTTTCCGTTATGGAGACCGGTCTGGGAAATTATTGGCCCGTCTGGTGAAGGACCCCAGGGGTTCCCGACATGTGATGGTGATTAAGGACACCGAGGGTAAGAGACATACTAGGGCGGTGGAGGTAGCCCGGGTCTTTCGCGACTTTTATGAGCAATTGTACGCTTCTGAGGATGGAGATACGTCCTCCATGGAGGGCTTCCTGGAGCGTGTGTCGCTTCCCAAGGTGGGGACAGCGCAGCTGGAGGTGCTCAATCATGAGATCACCGGAGTGGAGATTCAGAAAGCGATTCGCGCTGGCAAAACGCACAAGGCTCCCGGACCCGATGGCTTTACTTATGAGGCGTATAAGCTGTTGGAGGTTTTGGTGGTCCCGACCTTGGCGGCACTGTATGCTGAGGTGGTGGACTCTGGCTCCTTCCCCAGGGATATGCGGACAGCCCGCATCACGTTAATTCCGAAACAAGGAAAAGACCTTGAGGATCCTGCCTCCTATAGGCCCATCTCGCTGATTAATGTCGACCAGAAGATCTTTGCTTCGATTCTGGCTGCGAGACTACAGCTGTTTTTACCGGAGTTAGTGGGATCCCATCAAGCAGGCTTCGTTAAGGGCCGGGATGCCTCGGTGAATATCAGCAGGGTGTTATTGGGTATGGAACAGGCCTTGCTGGCGCGGGATCCACTGTTACTTGTCAGTCTGGATTCGGAAAAAGCTTTTGATAGGGTGTCCTGGCGTTACATGTGGGCGGCCCTGGGGCGATTCGGCTTTCAAGGGGCGTTCTTACGGGGGCTGCAAGCCCTATATACCGCTCCCCGAGCTGTGGTCGACGTCGGCGGAACCAGCTCTTCCCCCTTTCTGTTGCAACGCGGTACGAGACAGGGTTGCCCTCTTTCTCCTCTTCTTTACGTCCTGCAATTAGAGCCTCTCCTACTCTCGCTGATAGAATCAGAGCGGATAAAAGGGGCAACTTGGCGGGGTGGGTGCCTTAAGGTTAGCGCATTCGCGGACGATCTCCTGTTGTGTTTGGCGGAGCCGATGGAGTCCCTACCGGAAGCTCTACGTATGATCGAGCGTTTTGGCGGGTTCTCGGGGCTTCGTATTAACCGCACTAAATCGATGGTTCTAGATGTAGACAATCAATCGCGGGGCAAGTGGCGGGGTGTCTTCCCGCTCCAATGGGCTGAGGGGAGCATACGTTACCTAGGCGTCTATATTCCGGCAAGTATAAGCTCCCTGTACGAGGTGAATACTCGCCCCCTCTTGCACTCTACGATCTCACAGCTGCGGCACTGGAGGGATTTACCCTTGTCTCTGATGGGGCGCGTTGCCTTAGTACGGATGATAGAGTGGCCACGATGGCTTTATTTGTTGAGGAACCTTCCCCTTTGGTTGTGTAGCCGGGATCTGCGGGAGTTATATGGTCAGGTTGGTCGGTTTCTGTGGCGAGCTAAGAGAGCACGTGTTGCATTGGAGACACTTATGCGGCCAGCTGAGGAGGGGGGTCTGGGTCTGACTTCTCTGCGATTATATAATTTGTGCTATGTGACGAGGAGGATTAGTGATATGGTTCTGGGCAATGCCGATCGACTGCCGATAGCGCTGCTTGACCAATTCTCTGAGCAGTGGCATAGGGCGTACTTGCTCCACTGTGGGGTTGCGGCGCTACCGCGAGCATGGCGGGAGTCCGTCTATCTGCGTACGATGCGAGTAGGATGGAAATTTTTATGCCACCATCGGGCTCAGCCCTGGAGAATGACGGACTGTCTGCCCTTGCGCGGGAATGGAGACTTTGCGCCGGGCAGGCTTGGCGGGGGAGGGCAGCCTTGGCAGCGAGCTGGGGTCGAGTATATTGGACAACTGCGTTCGGAGGCTGCGGATCGGCTCGACTCCTTTCAGGCGCTGGCGCGGAGATACCTTCTGCCGAAGGAGACTTTTTATTATTATTTGCAGGTACGCCACTACGTGGGTAGCCTCCCCGGGAAGAGAGACTTCTTCAACTCGGCCGGTAGTCTCTGGCTGCTACTGGAACAATGTCAGGCTTCCCCTGCTACTGGGCAAATCCGGGAGATGCTGTTGTTGTCTCCCCCGGGCAGCTGGGGGAAGTTCGAGAGGTTGGTGGAGCGATGGCGACGGGATGGCTTGGTGGAGCTGACCTTGGATCTGGTGGGGATGGCTTTTCGTAGAATCCGGGAGCTCTCTGAGGCCATACGGTACAGAGAGTTGCAGTTTAAGCTTCTATGGCGAGCGTATGTGTCTGAGGCGGGGGCGAGGAAGATGGGACTCTTGCTGACCGATGTGTGTGCTCTCTGTAATACCGAAGTGGGTACCCTGTTTCACAGATTTTGGTCCTGCCCTAGGATCCAGTTATTTTGGAGCGAGGTGCGCAGTAAACTGCTCCTTTGGGTGGGTAGGGAGGTGATTTTACAACCGGTGTGGTGTTTGTTCCATGTGGGGCCCTCGGGAGTGCAGGGGACGGATGCCCAGAGGCAGCTGTGTGCAAAAAGTTTTTTAGTAGCCAAACATTGTATCCTTAGACAGTGGCTTTCAGAGGGTGGCCCGGGGATTGGAGAGTGGGAAGCTCTGATGGGGAATCTCATGCGGATGGAGGGCAGAACGGCCAGGCTATTGGGAGGTCCCGTGCTTTCCCGTTTCCATCTCATTTGGGCTCCTTTGCTCAATCCCACGGGGGCAGATCTTGCAGGGGACCTGGAGCAGGCCTAGGTTAGGCTTCCCCACCTGGGTGCTGGCCCTCATTGGGAGGGGTGTGGTTCCTTGAAGTCCGTTGGAGAGACCTGTGGAGGTACTTATAGTCCAGGGCAGGGAAGGATGGGTGGGTTTAGGGGGGAAGGGGGTGGGGGGTTGAGGAGGAGGGTTGATTAGGTAGCTGAGATTGCTCTAGCTGGTACCTGGGGAGCTGTTATACTGGCACTGGCTCGCTTAGTGCTGGCCATGTCTTACAGGCTCGAGCCAGCCCCTGGGTAGGTGAGAAATCCTGAGTTGACTTTCTGGTATTTTTTTTTTTTTCCATGTAGTTAATTCCTTGTATTTACTTTTGTGTTGCATTTATAGCTGTTCTTTTGTACAAACTAGCCCCCTGGCTATCAGTTTGCTCGCTAGCTATTTCCAGCATGTACCCTGAATGTTTAGCTTTGGAAACTGTTTATCTCTACCTGCTGTTTCGGATGTGAGGCTTATCAACCTGTTGAGCTGTATGTCTTATGTGAAACCAATAAAAACGAATTTACAAAAACTTCTCTCATTTTCCCACACTAGCCATACAGGAAAAGGCCATCCAAAATGTGAATAAATATAGCAAATCACTGAATGACCTGCATGAAGAATTCAAGAAATGCAATTGGAACTAATCGATCTTCAATCTGATGCAGTCTTAAAGGAGAACTTCCACTCTCTTCCACTAAAAGAGTTCTATGCCTCACTTAAAGATGACTGTTTTCCAAACCTCCGGGGGATCGCACAGAAGATTCTGGCCTTGTTTGGCTCGACCTACGTGTGTGAGCAGACGTTCAGTGTCATGAACATCAATAAATCCCGTCACAGATCCCAGTTAACTGACCAACACCTCAGATCTATTCTGCGAATTGCAACAACAAAGCTATCTCCTGACTTTGATGCCTTAACAAAAAAGGGAGACCAACAACACTGTTCCCACTAAAATTGAAGGTACTACTTTATGAAAGAAATACATTGCATAAAAGTTTTGTAAAATAACTCTTTTTATGCTTTTCTACCTTAAATTAATCTAAACATTTAATGTTACAAATTTAAATTTAATTTATATTAATTAGCACATACACACCATCCATCTACTCTTGGTCCGGCCCCCGGGTCCAATATATGAACCCATTGCGGCCCTCGAGTCAAAACGTTTGCCCACCCCTGTGTTAACCGCTAGCCCAATTTAGTAAAAATACTCCTCAATTTACATGCTACAGCTAGAGGTTCCTATAAAATAAGCTTTTAAAATATACATCAGAAGGGGGAACACATGTTAAATTATAACACATATGAAGTTAAAATTCTTCTCACTTCTCAAGAAAGTATTTTTTTCTAAGTACTCTACAAAAATAAGTAGAAATGAAAATACCACAAGTACACTAAAAAAAAATTTTTTAAACTGCCTCTAATGTTTCGATTGATTTTTACGTTTTTTGGTGCGCTGAATCCAAATCTGGTAACCAATTTGCTCCATCACGTACAGATTTTTTGCTACATTGGGTTAGCAGTTTGAGGTGAACGTTTCAGATTGAGTGCGATCGAGATAAAAGTTTCTTGGATGAATTCTTTATACTAATTGTTTAGTAGTTATTCAAATAAGAATAAAGAAAATTGTAACAAGGCAGCACATAAGAATAGAGTAATGTCAACAAAACACACTGTGATGGTAGCAAAATTGTCTGCACTTAAAACAGCCACATACATGTGCACAAACATTGAGCATATAAGAGCGAGGTTAGACACAAAGCAAAGCAAAGAAATGTGCAAAAAATGTTGTACAGGTATGTATGTAAGAATAGAAAACGCAAACCGCACCATTGCAATACATGAAGACAAACACCCGATGGTGTGAAAATAAAATTCTAATAAATGAGATCCGACACTGTGGTAATAACTAGCAAATTTTTATTTCAAAGTTTAGTAAAAACACGATATTTGTCAACACAGTTTAGATTTTAAAGTCATTCTTGGGTCAATCAATCTCCTGGTGGGCCCGTTTCTTCTTCCCCCGAATGCTTCTCTTGGTGCGTTGCTTGGCGTATTTTTCATCTGGGGTTTCCCGCAGCAGCAACCAGCAGAAATCAGCCATCATAGTGGTGTTCCATCTTCCTTGGTACCTTCTCTCTGCGTCCTTGATGTCCTGGTGAAACCTTTCACCTTGTTCTTCACTGTACGCCCCCAAGTTTTCGGGAAAGTAGTTCACATGGGAGTGCAAGAAATGGACTTACAGCCTTGTTCTTTGAAGGCATTGAGCATCCTGGCAACAATATCCTTATAGTTCTCATTCCGCCTGTTCCCCAAGAATTTGAGAACAACATCCTTGAAGGAATCCCAGGCTTCTTTTTCCTTCTCAGACATCGTTTCAGTGAATGCTCCATCTGAAATGAGTTTCCTTATATCAGGGCCAACAAACACTCCTTCCTTTAGCTTTGCTTCAGGAAGTCGGGGGAACTTTGAGCAAAGGTACCGAAAGCACTCACCATCTTTTGGAAGGGACTTGATGAATTGCTTAATGAGACCCAACTTAATGTGGAGAGGTGGTAATAGAATTTTATCACGAGGTACCAAGCTCTCATGAAGAACATTTTTCTCACCGGGTCTCAAATACTCCCGAATTGGCCAGTCTTTTTTCCCCCAGTGTAGGTCGCGGGCCCGGCTATCCCACAAGGAAGCAGGGATATTTGGTGAAACCGGATTGCTGCCCTAATAGCATGGATAGAATTTTAAAGTCTCCACAAATCATCCACTTATGCTCATCATAACGAATCTTCTGAAGAATCAGGGCCAAATTCTCGTATTTTTCTTGGAGAATAACAGAGTGAGCAATAGGAACTGAAGCGAATGTGTTGCCATTATGAAGAAGAACACCTTTTATGCTGTCTTTTGATGAATCAATGAACAGCCGCCATTCAGCAGGATCATACTTGAGTTTAAACTTTTTCATCACTCCGTATATATCGTTGCAAAATACCAAATCTTCCTCTTTGCTGAAATACTTCAAAAATTGTGTCTTGCGGTTGCGGTACCAATAAAAAGTTGTTCCTGGTGACAATAGATTTTTCTGTTTAAGCCGAGAACCTAGCAGTTGGGCAGCATCTTTTGGGAGTCCTAAATCCCGGACTAAATCATTCAATTCAGCTTGAGAGTAAAGTTCAGGTTTCGGATCTGGTTCAGTTTCAAACTCGGAAGTACTGGACTCATCGGGAAAAGCCATCTGATGAGTCTCATCATGATCAGAACCGTCCACACAAATATGATCCAAAGATTTTGGTGGTTCAGGCACAGGTACTTCGTTGCTATGAGGCATAGGCCTAATTGCTGAGGGAAGGTTGGGGTAACTTATTACGTTCTTATTTTTTAAGTTGTATCCCTTCACAATGCAAGAGCAAAAATAGCAGTCACTGCTGTGGTCTCTTTGTTCATGCCACATCATAGGTATTCCGAAACAAAATGCTTGTTTTTTACCTTTCATCCATAAGCGTAGATCTTCCTCACATGTCTTGCACACTTTGTGAGGAGCCCACGGTTTGTCTTGATCGCCTAACTTCAAACCGAAATAGGCAAAATATACTTTTTTAATAAATGCAGAAATGTTCCTCTGCCGCTTTTTCACGGTATATTCCCCACAAATAAAACAAAAACTGTCCGGAGAGTTGACGCAACCTCTGGCTCTGTGAGCCATCACAAATACACAGCACTGCAAACTACAACTGTAGTGAACCACTTCGGAATAAAGCTGGATTACGACTGAGCAAACAAAAGGTAATAATGAACTTGCAAGAAACTGAAATTTGACAGGAACGTTCATGTCGCAACCACCGTGTTTGAGCAAGCGAACAGGAAAGAACATGCGCCAGCGCGAGTACTGGATTTAGCCCCCCGCCTCCCAATTGTCCTGTTAATGTATAAAATGAATACAAAACACTCTAAAATATCATGAGGGAGTGTTTCTAGTTAGTTAACCATTACAACCTCTATTTTGGGCCAAGAAAATAAACTGCAGTCGGCTAAAAAGAAATTATGTGAACATTCCTTATATGGGTAAGAAATCTAATTTTGCAAGAAAACGTGACGTGATGGAACATTTTGGCTATTTTTCCTGGATTCAGCACCCCAAAATCTATAGGAATCAGTTGCAAAACTGGAGGCAGTTTTTTGGTAGTGTACCTGTGTAGTTAAAATGTCTAACTGAACACCTAAATTTTTTACAGCTGATCAACAAAACCGTTTCAAAAGAGTATAGGACACATTATTGATCCAGTTGCTCTGTCTTATGTCAAATATCTATCATATAAAATCTCCAGCTTTCTATTTACGCATATAAAGTGAATGAAACATTACCATGCTGGCAGTGGCAATACACAGTACTACAGAAGTTAATTCACATAAATTATAATATTGCAGATCTAAACTTAAAATTTAAACATGTGACAATGGAGCATAAGTGATTTGCTCAGCCATACAGTGAACTGTGGATGCGAAAACTTACACTTGCCCCCATGCTCACAGCTTTCTGCTTTACAGTAATCATTGTGCTAAGCAATCAGTCCAGAAAAGCACGATTAATGGCCAAAGAATTCAGTGGGAAGAAAATGAACTACTTTCTCACCAGAAGATATAGTACCTGTAGGCATTTTCTTAAGGAACCATGAGTGAGTTTGCCCTACCACTGCTTAAGCAGAACCCATCATGAGGAACAGCAAAGGATTTCAGCTTTAAATACCATCAATTTGGTACTTTCCAGCAGTATTAAGGGGTTGTTTGTTTTTTTTACCCAAGCAGTTTCCTCCTGCTACTTTGGGCTTCTAGCCAATTTGGATCTGATGTTATGAGTCTTTATGCATAACTAGCTAGAGATTTTTCCAATAATTATGAGAGCAATTACATGTGTAAATGCTACTATTAAAGGGAAAGAAAAGGGAAATGGATTTAGCTCACATATTTCTCAGAAGTTCAAGGCAAGTTACCTACTGTACCTGAATGTATTTTTCCTGTCCCTGGAGAGCTTATAATGTAAGTTTGTACCCGAGGCAATGGAGAGTTAAATGACTTGCTCAAGATCACAAGGCTACTCCTCCATTCCAAATCTTTTAAGTGTTCTAAACCTCCCCCTATCATTGTTCTCACCCACTGTGCGTAACTGTTGCATAGATAAACACACAAATTGATATTCAGTGGCACTTATCTGGTTATCAGCACCTGCTAACCCACTCACAGGTAAGTGTCACTGACTGTAATATTTAGCAGAACTATATGGATAGTGTAACACCGAAAATCTGCCCTGTAACTTTAAGACACAAAAAGCTGAAGAGTACGGCACAGACTCTGACAGAAAGGGAGAGAAAAAGCTTCCTAGTTGCTATAGGCAACCAGAGCAGGCTGAGGCACGAGACCGGAAGGCACGCCCAGCCAACAGACACTCCCCAAACACTGAGGGAAACACTTTGCACATGTGCAGAAAAACGCCCATAACTCTGCATAAGAAAGCAGGCAGGCAAGCAGAGTTAGCTCAGGAACAGGCCAGAGCTCAGGAACAGGCCAGAGCTCGGGAGCAGGCCAGAGTTCAGGAACGGGCCACAGTTCAGAAGCAGGCCAGAGAGGAGAATCCTTATTATGCTCGAGTCCAGGAGAGAGAGAATCCAGGAAGAGAGGCTGAATGTGATTCCTGTATGATTTCTGACGAAGGTTTTGAGGACACAGAAGCAGCAAGCATTTGTGAAACCTGGCAGGTTAGAAAGAACCTAAAACCCTTCAACAAAAGGTCAGAGTATTTTCAGCCTAACCCTGTGTATTGTGAGGCCTGGAATAAGAAGCCAAGAAGGGCTGGGAGACAGAACAGGCAGTCATTCTCCAACCGTGAGTTTAAACCACAGAAAACCCTTTGCTAATGAAAGCCAGAAGCTTTTAAGATATGCACATCCTTATGAAAGAGATAGTGAACTGCTTCAGGATATTTGTATGAATGAAGAGCCTGAATGTTTGTATGTAAAGCCTGGCAGCAAACTGACAAGAGCAAGGTTCAACAGAAAGACTGCAAAGCAGTTTTATCAAGGCTCAGATAATTATCTCCCTAACCAGGAAGAGAGCATTGAAGAGAGACCAGTCACTGACTGGAGGAGGTTACAAACTCTCTGCCAGAGGGAAGACGAGGCAGTTGAGGAGCCCATGTGTATTGACCAAAATGAATGTTTATCTTATGAGGAAAAGATGGACTGTTCTTTAGTGATTACTGAAGAGACCTCTCTACGCTGAGAGCAGATAAGCCTGCTAGAGAGAACAGGTCTGCACAGAGGAAACTGCCCAGGTGTTTACCTTGATTATATATTTGCTTTGTCATTTAATTTGTTAAGCAAGAAGCTACTTTTCTTTAACCATTTGTTTATGCCAGAAGTATGGTTATCTTTTGAGTTTGGAAGTTGTATCATTTTTGAAAATCCAGCAAAACCCCGGGAGGGGAATAAATCCTTGTTTAAACCTGACCCTCGACTTGCAACTACACTTTCTTTTTATAGAAAGGTCAGGGCCAGTAGTGCACTAAGCTAAATAACACTAGTTTAGCCTCTGCTGGTGACATATAAAATGGCGTAGCACGTTGGATTTTTGAAAAAAAAAAAAAAAAAGCAATACTACTACCCAAAGTTTTTCAAAAGAGAAACAGATTGGAAGAAGAAAAAAACCCACAGCAGCAAAGGAAATCCTGAGAGGAAGAAAATCCTGATACAGAGAGGACATCCACAAGCTGACCGGACGGAGGTGCAGAGAACCTTTCTCAAAATAAGATCCTTCACCGTGCTAAGGTACAAGTGGCTGGGCACGGGTGGTAAGGATTGTGGAGAAAGGGGGAGAGATACCTGGATAAAAGTAGATAGGGAGGAAGAACTATATTGTGTGCCGCACTTGGTGGGCCCTCTGTTTTTTTTCTCGCCTATACAGGTATACCGCAAGCGCCAAGATGGATTCAAAAGAAATGATGAAATGGATGGAAGAGCAGTGGAAGGCACAAAGTGAGCTGGCACGACAGGCCCAGGACAGGACTATGGCAGCACTGGCTGCGCAACAAAAGCCCCTGTTGGACTTGGTGACCACGCTACTACAGCGGACATCCACTACTACGGCTGCGGAGGAAAGTGTACCGGTACCAGCGGCGGTAGGAGTACAACACTATGGTGCATTGGCACTAGGACCTTTACAAAAAAGTGATAACTTTGATGATTATTCGGACGCATTCGAGCGAATCGCTCAGGCGGCTAAGTGGCCCCTAGACCAATGGGCAGTCCGATTCGCCATGTCGTTAACTGGAGAGGCATTGGCGGCCTATAAGGCGATGCCCGCTGGCCTAGTGTCCAGTTACCCAGATGTAAAATTGGCAGTTCAAGATAGGCTAGGTTTAACACCTACACATTATCGCCGACTTTTTAGGGAGGCAAGGCTCTTGCCCCAGGAGACACCTAAAGCTTTAATGCAAAGGTTGAAAGGTTTAGCAGCAAAGTGGTTGGCTCCAGAAAGGGCCACGATAGAAACCTTAATGGATGCGGTGCTGCTAGAGCAGTACTTTGAAGCTGTACCCGCCGAAGTAAAAGCTTTCCTGCTGTTACAAAATGTCAGTCCACTAGAGAAGCAGCGGAAATGACCGAATGCTATTTTGAAGCTGCATTGGCCGAAGCTTCTAGAGATAGTAGGATGAGGGTAACAGGCATGGAAAAGATGCCTGGTATAAGGAAAGCTTATGCTTCTACGGTTCCAAAAGAAAATGTAAAAAGCTATAATAATGTGATCAGATGTTTTCACTGTGGAAAAAATGGTCATGTGCGTAGGGACTGCAAAGAACGTGTTGCCCTAATTGTAGCGGGGGAGAAGGACCCTGGGGGAGGATTGCTTATAGACATCCGAGTAGAGGGTGTAAAGGCAGTCGCACTCCTTGATACAGGAGCCGACCAAAGTATGGTCTCCTCCAAGATGTGGCAGGCCATGTTGACTAATAATCCTTTGGTACTATGCCAAATACCCCCTTCTGTGCGTATGAAAGGTATGGATGGAATCCCCTCTTATTATTCCTTGTATGATGTGGTGGTAGAAGGACTAGGTAGAAAAGAAAAGATGCCTGTAGTGGTGATCCCGAACCTTCCCAGGGAAGTGGTGCTAGGCAGGGATTGGCCCTCCTTTCAAAAAGCTCTTAAGGAAAAGTTAGATGAAAGGGTAGGTCTAGTTTCTACTAGGTCCCAACGTAAGGTCTCAGAGGCAGGGACAGGTCCCATAGCGGAGCCAGATGAAGAGCCCCGAGATAAGGACGTAATTCCCGAGCCAGAGCCCGACCAAGATGAGGAACCCCAGAATATACTCCCCTCTAATGAAGAGTTAATTGACCTTCCCAAAAAGGTTAGGAAGGATAGGGCAAGACGAAGGCAGGAGAGAAGACAAAGGTCGCAGGGAAGAACAGACCTGGAGGCCGGGGAGGGTTTACCTTGGGTGCCAGCAGAGCTGGTAAGGAAATTCCCTTCCTTCCCCAAAGAACAGCAGGGGGATCCCGCATTGAAAAGGGCATTCGAATATGCTCGGGAGGCCAGGACAATTTTGCCCAGGTTCTTTTTAGAAAGTGAACTACTATACAGGGAAAGCGCGGATCCCAGGACGGGGACGGTGCGCAAGCAATTGGTGGTACCAACTACTTTTAAATCAGTAGTGTTAAGGTTGGCGCACGACCACCCTGTCGGCAGCCATAAAGGTGTCCAAGGGACATTGGACCAGGTGCTGGCTCGCTTTTACTGGCCGGGGGTGTTTAAGGAAACAACCCGGTATTGCGAGTCCTGTCCAGCATGCCAACGAGTTGCAGCTGCCAGGCCAAAGCCAGTACCAATGGTTACACCACCCACCATTGCAACCCCAGTGAGGAAGTTAGCCATGGATATTGTGGGCCCATTAATACGAACCCCAAGGGGCTTCCAATATATCCTGGTGATCATGGATCACGCGACCAGGTTTCCGTGGGCAATACCCCTGCGAAATATTTCAGCACGGACAATCTCCATAGAGCTCATAAAGCTATTTTGTGAAATTGGCTTTCCTCAGGAGATCCTAACGGATCAAGGAACCAATTTCACCTCAAGACATTTAGCTATGCTTTGGGACGCCTTCGGGATAAAACATATCCGCACTTCAGCGTACCACCCCCAGTCCAACGGGTTGGTGGAACGCATGAACCAGTCCCTAAAGCAAATGTTAAGGCGGAGCTTAGGAGGTAATATGGTGGAATGGGACAATGTCCTCCCATTCGTCCTGTACGCCTGTAGGGAACGCGTGCAGACATCGTTGGGTGCATCACCCTACGAACTCCTATTTGATAGGACCCCGAGAGGTATTTTAGATATCCTTCGGGAGCAGTGGGTTGCACCGGAGGAGACAGAAATTGGGGTACCACAATTTTTAAAAGACCTCAGGAACCGTCTAGAACGGACTTCCCGAGTGTCTATGGACAATCTGCAGGCCAGCCAACGCCGGCAGAAGAAATACTATGACCGGGGAACTAGAGCCAGGAAGTTATCCATAGGGGATAGAGTGGTAATCCAGGTAGCGAACGCTGGTCCAAAGTTCGAGGCCAGATGGAAAGGCCCGGCCAAAATAATTGATCAGGTAGGTCCTGTGTCCTACCGGGTGGAGCATGAAAATGGGCGCCACCAGACATACCATTTAAACCTGCTGAAGCCTTGGAGGGAGAGGTCAGCAGATGTAAGACTAGTGCAGGTAGTGAGCGAAAGGTTCCGCTCGGATAGAATTACGCGCTGTCCGACGGGGACGTCAGCAGCTCGTAATGTCTTAAGAAGGGGGATGTGTAACACCGAAAATCTGCCCTGTAACTTTAAGACACAAAAAGCTGAAGAGTACGGCACAGACTCTGACAGAAAGGGAGAGAAAAAGCTTCCTAGTTGCTATAGGCAACCAGAGCAGGCTGAGGCACGAGACCGGAAGGCACGCCCAGCCAACAGACACTCCCCAAACACTGAGGGAAACACTCTGCACATGTGCAGAAAAACGCCCATAACTCTGCATAAGAAAGCAGGCAGGCAAGCAGAGTTAGCTCAGGAACAGGCCAGAGCTCAGGAACAGGCCAGAGCTCGGGAGCAGGCCAGAGTTCAGGAACGGGCCACAGTTCAGAAGCAGGCCAGAGAGGAGAATCCTTATTATGCTCGAGTCCAGGAGAGAGAGAATCCAGGAAGAGAGGCTGAATGTGATTCCTGTATGATTTCTGACGAAGGTTTTGAGGACACAGAAGCAGCAAGCATTTGTGAAACCTGGCAGGTTAGAAAGAACCTAAAACCCTTCAACAAAAGGTCAGAGTATTTTCAGCCTAACCCTGTGTATTGTGAGGCCTGGAATAAGAAGCCAAGAAGGGCTGGGAGACAGAACAGGCAGTCATTCTCCAACCGTGAGTTTAACCACAGAAAACCCTTTGCTAATGAAAGCCAGAAGCTTTTAAGATATGCACATCCTTATGAAAGAGATAGTGAACTGCTTCAGGATATTTGTATGAATGAAGAGCCTGAATGTTTGTATGTAAAGCCTGGCAGCAAACTGACAAGAGCAAGGTTCAACAGAAAGACTGCAAAGCAGTTTTATCAAGGCTCAGATAATTATCTCCCTAACCAGGAAGAGAGCATTGAAGAGAGACCAGTCACTGACTGGAGGAGGTTACAAACTCTCTGCCAGAGGGAAGACGAGGCAGTTGAGGAGCCCATGTGTATTGACCAAAATGAATGTTTATCTTATGAGGAAAAGATGGACTGTTCTTTAGTGATTACTGAAGAGACCTCTCTACGCTGAGAGCAGATAAGCCTGCTAGAGAGAACAGGTCTGCACAGAGGAAACTGCCCAGGTGTTTACCTTGATTATATATTTTGCTTTGTCATTTAATTTGTTAAGCAAGAAGCTACTTTTCTTTAACCATTTGTTTATGCCAGAAGTATGGTTATCTTTTGAGTTTGGAAGTTGTATCATTTTTGAAAATCCAGCAAAACCCCGGGAGGGGAATAAATCCTTGTTTAAACCTGACCCTCGACTTGCAACTACACTTTCTTTTTATAGAAAGGTCAGGGCCAGTAGTGCACTAAGCTAAATAACAATAGTTTAGCCTCTGCTGGTGACAATAGTGACACTGAGTATCATTACAGACCACCTCAGCATTATCTGGACAGTGCCAGGGCAGACCATAGAGAGTAGCAAATTATCCAGATAGCGTTAATATTCATCATTGCTATTGGGATAGTTCTCCGCTTAAGACAGAAAAAAGACTGTCCTAAGTTAGCTGGCTAAAGTCAATAGTCTTTTCATTCTCAGACATGCATATTCCTCTTCGTCTCTCCGGGCCAGTCCAGGAACCTTAGGGTTGTCAACCTCCTACAGCAGCTGAGGACTGAATTCTGAAAGTTTTGCTGACAGCCTATACAGCTCCCTCTGGTGTCAGTGATTCAGTCTTTCAGTCCTCAGCAGCTGAACAGGACGTGTGGCTGACAGGCTCACTGGAGAGGAGAGGAAAAGAATAGTTAGGCAGCGTTACTAAGAAGGTTGGCTCTAGCTGGGCACTGACTCCTGAGAATTTCCCTTGTTGAAGTAAAAAAAAAAAAAAGGAAGACTGTCCTGAACTGCCGAAATTAACAGCAGCTGGAAGGAGCAGAGCCTGCCTTGTTTCCCAGGATCCATCCATTTTGAGGTTGGGTAAGGACCTGGGAGCCCCAGAATCCACCCACCTACCTTCGGGGTCGCGATCTCCATATCCCGCTAGCAGCGGAGAGGCGGGGATTCGGCAGCTCGGTGTGCTGCACTCAGGTGGGTACAGCAGAGGGGTCTTCGCAAAAGAGTACGGGTCCAGAGACAGGCTTTGATAGCTTCGAGCCGCAGATCTCAACGCCTCAGGTAAAGGAGGAGGGAGAAATCCTCTGAGGCTGCAATGGATTCTTGGTCGGTGGAATTGGAAGAGGGGGAAATTGGACCGGGCAAGGATCCAAATGTGTTTCAGGTCTTTCGCAAGGAGGAGCTGGGGGCGCTTATCGCCCAGTCCTTGGCTGCTCTAAATATTCTCCTGCCAGTAGTGCAGCAGGAGCCGCTTGAGGATCCCTTGCTACAAGGATTTAAAGCGGAGCAGCGCTGTTTTCCCGTTCACAGAGTAATTAAACAGATGATAGAATCTGAATGGGAATGCTCTGCAGCTACCCTGAGAGGTAGCTGCGCCATTGGTCACCTCTACCCTGTTCCACAAGATGAGAGGGAGTTGTTGAGGATGCCTAAGGTGGATGCGTTGGTTGCGGCGGTGACAAAGAAGATAACAATTCCGGTAGAAGGAGGTACAGCACTTAAAGATCTTCAGGATCGCAAGCTGGAGGTGCTTCTCAAGCAGGTCTTTGATTCTAGGGCTCTTTCGCTGCAGGCTTCCATTTGTGGGGCGTATGTGTCTAGGGCCTCTATCCGTTGGCTCCAACGGGAGGCAAGTTCGGATGGAGGGGTAGGATCTTCCTCGGAGGGAGCAAAGCTGGAGTCGGCGGCAGTGTACCTAGCGGACGCCTTCTATGATTTAGTTAGGATATCCGCGAAGTTCATGGCATCAGTGATTGCTGCCAGAAGGTTCCTTTGGCTGTGGAATTGGGCGGCGGACACATCTTCTAAGTCTAGGCTCAGTAAACTCCCCTATAAGGGCAAGCTTCTCTTTGGGGATACCTTGGAGAAAATTGTTAAGGATTTAGGTGATTCCAAGGGAGGCTGCTTACCAGAAAATTGGCCAAAGGCAGCCAAGCCGGGAGCTATGCAACGGGGGCAAAGTAGAGATTTTCGCAGATTCCGAGGAGCTCAGTTTACTCCCTATCAAAGGGGCCGCTTTGTAGCCAGGGGACAGTCCTTTCGAGGAGCCAGAGGGTTCGGCAGGGGCTATTTCAACACCCAGCAGAACTCTGCTAAGAAAGCACAATGAAGGTTGGCTGGTCCAGGCAGAGATCCCGGTAGGAGGACGCTTGCAGGGATTTCTCTCTGTCTGGACCACAATAACTACAGACAGGTGGGTGCTGGAGATCATCAACCATGGGTATGCGCTGGAATTCGCTCACCCGTTGACGGAAGCCTTCGTGTTGTCTCCGTGTGGGCCACAGACAAAGAGAAAAGCAATAGGCGACACGCTGCAGCGTTTGTTACGGCTTCAGGCGGTGGTTCCAGTGCCTCAAGACCAGTGCGGCTTAGGTCGTCACTCAATTTATTTCGTGGTTCCCAAGAAAGAAGGGTCTTTTCGACCAATTCTGAATCTCAAGCACATGAACCGGTCGTTGAAGGTGCCGCATTTTCGGATGGAGACCCTGCAATCAGTTATTCGAGCAGTAAAGCCAGGAGAGGTGCTTTCGTCCATAGATCTAACAGAGGCTTATCTGCACATTCCTATCAGAGCAGATCAAAGGTTTTTGCAATTTGCCGTTCCTATGGGACATTTTCAGTTCCGGGCATTACCGTTTGGCCTGGCGACGGCACCACGTACTTTCACAAAGGTAATGGTGGTAGTTGCGGTGGCGCTACGCAGGGAAGGAGTTCAGGTGCATCCCTATCTAGACGATTGGTTGATCCGAGCAGGATCTCTGGCGGAGTCGGTCTCAGCAACCTCACGAGTAGTACAGGTCCTAGAACAGCTCGAGTGGGTCATCAACCGAGCAAAGAGTCAATTGTAGCCTGTAAGGCGGCTTACTTACATCGGGGCCTTGTTCGACACGGAAGTAGGGTCAGTTTTTCTGCCTGAAGGCAGGGTGCTAAAGATTTTGACTCAGGTGCAAGCGTTCTTACAGCTGCAGGCTCCTTTGGCGTGGAGGTACTTGCAGCTGTTGGGGTCCATGGCGGCAGCCTTGGACCTGGTTCCGTGGGCCAGGGCTCATATGCACCCGCTGTAGCGGGCATTGCTATCTCGATGGTCTCCGCAACATCATCCTCTCTCCCAGAGGTTGGTCTGTCTGGAGGTAGTGCGCAACAGTCTGCTCTGGTGGTTGGACACAGGTCATCTTCAGGCAGGAGTTCCTTTGGGACACTTGGAGTGGGTGTTGGTCACCACAGACACCAGCCTATCGGGCTGGGGGCCTCATTGTCAGACTCATGTGGTGCAGGGGAGCTGGTCCACGGAGGAGAGCAGTTGGTCGATCAATCAGTTAGATCTCAGAGCGGTGCAGCTCGCGCTTCAGCATTTCAGAAGTCTGTCGCATCTTCTCCGACAATGTGGTGACCGTATCCTATATCAACAGGCAGGGAGGTATAGGCAGTGCTCTCTTGCTGGAGGAGAGTCAGGAGTTGATGCAATGGGCAGAAGATCATCTCAGGGCTCTCTCGGCAGCGCATGTAGCAGGAAAAGACAACGTGTAGGCCGACTATCTCAGTTGGAATGTTCTCGATCCCGGGGAGTGGGAACTGAACGTGGCTGTCTTTCACGACATTACGATGTGCTGGGGGCAGCCGGTCATGGATTTGATGGCTACTCTCAGCAATGCCAAGGCATCTTGTTTTTACAGCAGACGCAGGGAACACATGTCGGAGGGGTTCGACAGTCTGGTACAGCCCTGGCCAGTGGGAAAACTTCTGTATGTGTTTCCTCCTTGGCCAATGATCGGTCGGGTCATTCGGCGAATAGCGGGGCACGAGGGGAAAGTGATTCTCATTGCTCCAGATTGGCCCAGAAGATCTTGGTATGCAGATCTGATACGGCTTTTAGTGGATTCCCCTTGGAAGCTGCCAGATCGTCTCAATCTGTTGAGTCAGGGTCCCATTCTAATGCCGCAGGTAGATCGGTTCTTGCTTACGGCTTGGCTCTTGAAAGGGAACGGTTGAGACGTAGGTGATACTCTGCGTCGGTGGTAGTCACTATGTTGAAGTCCAAGAGGAAGTCGACTTCCTTAGCGTATGTTCGAGTATGGCGTATTTTTGAAGCTTGGTGTGCGGAGCGGAGCGTTAGGCCTTTTTCGGCAGCCTTACCAGATATCTTGTCATTCCTTCAGGGGGGACTAGAAAAGGGGTTAGCTCTCAGCACCCTCAAGGTTCATCTGGCGGCCCTAGCTTGCTATAGAGGAACAGTGCAGGGAAGAGTTTTGTCATCACATCCAGATGTTCAACGGTTCCTTCGGGCGACTAGGAATATCAGGCCGCCGGTAAGACCGGTAGTACCCGCTTGGGATTTGAACTTGGTGCTGGAAGCGTTAACGCAGCCTCCTTTTGAGTCAGAGTCGGCGGTGAGTTTACGAGAACTGTCTTGGAAGACCGCTTTCTTTGTGGCTTTGTGTTCGGCGAGAAGAGTTTCGGACCTGCAGGCTCTTTCGTGTAGGGAGCCGTACCTCCAGTTTTTGGCGGAAAAAGTGCTGTTGCGACCAGTGCCATCTTTTATTTCTAAGGTAGTGTCATGCATTCACTTCAATCAGTCGGTCTCCCTGCCGACTTTTTCAGGTCGAGAAGGATCTAGAATCGATTGGTCGCTGCGGAAGTTGGATCTGGGGCGCGTGCTGCGAAGGTACCTCAGGAGAACAGAGTCCTTTTGAAGATCAGATAGGTTATTCATACTTTTCGGTGGGCCACGTAAAGGGAAGGCAGCTACCAATGCTTCGATTGCCCAGTGGGTGAAGCAGGCTATAGGAGCTGCATATGAGGCCGGGAGGAAGTCGCCTCCCAAGGGACTCAGGGCTCATTCTACTCAAGGTCAAGCGACATATTGGGCTGAGTTTGCTTTGGTTCCTCCGGTGGATATCTGTAGAGTGGCAACGTGGTCATCTCTGCATACTTTCACGAGGCACTATAGGTTAGATGTTCAGGCGAGGGGGGATGCGAAGTAGGGGCCTCAGCCATTGTGGCGGGGCTCGCGGGTCCCTCCCGAGTTTAGGTACTGCTTTGGAACTGCCCTAAGGTTCCTGGACTGGCCCGGAGAGACGAAGAGGAAGGAGAAATTAGTCCTTACCTGCTAATTGTCTTTCCTTGAGTTCTCTCCAGGCCAGTCCAGGGCCCACCCAGTTTGTCGAAAAGTGTTAGGAGGAGTTCTAGACTTTCCATAGCGCATAGGGTGTCAGAAAGTTGTGTTCTGGTCGGCATGGATTTTGGGGCTTCCTCGGGCATAGAGAGGGGGCTCCATAGGTGAGAGTGTTAAAAATAAAATGATTCAGATGTAAGCAATCTCAAGGGAAGGATACGTAACTATCAGTAGGGATGAGAAAAAGTAAGAGCAAAGAAGCAAGTTGTTAGCTTTTGTTGTTTTTGGTGAATTTCCTAGGTTATAGATAGAGCTAGACTGCTTTGACATTAAGAGACTGAATCACCGACACCAGAGGGAGCTGTATAGGCTGTCAGCAAAACTTTCAGAATTCAGTCCTCAGCTGCTGGAGGAGGTTGACAACCCTAAGGTTCGTGGACTGGCCCGGAGAGAACTCAAGGAAAGACAATTAGCAGGTAAGGTCTAATTTCTCCATACAGTATATCTCTTTTATAATAAGCTTTCATTCCCAGCACTGCTCTAAAAAATACAGTTTAAGTCGTCTTTTTTACCCATTTCAGAATGGTATATAATGTAAAAAATAAACTTAAGAACATAAGATCTGCCATACTGGGTCAGACCAAGGTCTATCAAGCCCAGTATCCTGTTTCCAACATTGGCCAATCCAGGTCACAAGTACCTAGCAGGTTCCCAAAAAGGCACACAGGATCCATAATGCTTGTCCTGGGGCAAGCAGTGGATTTCCCAGGTCCTCTTTAATTTTGTTCTTTATAATGGTTTCTATCATTTTGACCCATACTGTCGTCAGGCTCACTAGTCTGTAACTTCCCCGGATCACCCCTTGAACCCTTTTTTAAAAGGAGAAATTTCACTTACCGTAAATTTCCTTTCCTGGAATACTGCTAGACCAGTCCAGACAAACGGGTTATGCACCCCTGCCAGCAGATCTTGGAGACAGAGAATTCTACCAGAGCTCTGATAGGCTGGAGCCTGGTGATATAATCCTACCCCTAGGGGTCTCCCTCAGTTACGTCCACAAGCTAATGCAACATGAACTGTACCATCACCCCAGAGGGTCCCAAGTGAACTATATACAAGGGAGCCGAAGAACTCCCTAGAGCTGAAAACAGTATCCACCTACGAACCCATGGACTGCCCAGGGCGAGGCATACCGGCAAAGAGAAGAACCGCGGTCGGCGGCTGCACCGCACCAGCGGCACTCCAACCAACAGCAGGGCGGGTCCTGGACTGGTCTAGCAGTATTCCAGGAAAGGAAATTAACGGTAAGTGAAATTTCTCCTTCCAGTTCATACTGCTAGACCAGTCCAGACAAACGGGCAGTACCCAAGCTACCTGCTTTCAAGGGGGGACAAGGCCGCCGACAGCTCAGCAACTCCAAAACAGACTTCCTGACGGGCATGAACATCCAACCTATAATGACCGACAAAGGTGGACAGCGACGACCAAGTCGCCGCCCGGCGAATATTGAGAGTAACTACATGAGACCTCCCGGCCTACAAAGTTGCTTGCGCCCGAGAGGAGTGAGCACGGAGTCCCGGTGGAGCTTGTTCTCCCTGAATAAGGTACGCCGCCTCAATGGCCTCCGTAACCCATCTAGAAATGGTAGATTCGGAGGCTGCGGATCCCCGACGAGAACCCGCGAACAAGACAAAAGAGGAACAGTCATATGGAAGGTCTGGCGACCCCCAGATACCGAAAAAGAACCTTCTTAAGGTCCACCACCCGCAACGGAGACCGACCATTGTCACACTGCGTCTTTGGAAAAGACGGAAAGGAAAGAGGCTGGTCAACAGCGAACGGCGTCAGCACTTTGGGCAACAAAGGAAGGGACAGTTCTCAGAGAAACGCCTTCGGAGGAAAACGAGAGATAGGGATCTCGACACAGAGAGCCTGGAGCTCAGAAACACGGCGTGCCGAAGTTATGGCCACCAAGAAGACTGCCTTCAGAGTCCAATCTAGAAGAGAACAGGCCCTCAGAGGCTCAAAGGGAGGAGCAACGAGGGCACAGAGGACAAGCACGAGAGCCCACGCCGGCACAGGCGAACGCAGAGGAGGCCGGAAGGCCCTAACTCCGCGGAGGAACCGAGACACGTCCGAATACGAAGCTATCGATCGCACCGGTATAGGACCCCGAAAACAAGTTAAAGCGACCATTTGTACTCGCAAGGAATTGAGCGCTAATCCCTTATCCACTCCAGCCTGTAAAAAGGACAGGATGTCCGGAACACCGCAACGCCAGGGTGTGAAGTTATTTCGCGAACACTAACCATCAAGAGACGCCAAACCCGAGCGTAAGTCAGCGTCGTGGAAGACCGCCGCGCCATGAGAAGCGCCACTACCATGCTAGGCGAAGAGCCGTAGCGAGCAAACCGGCGGCGGTTAATAGCCAGGCCGAAAGCGAGAAAGGAGCCGGGTCTTCCATCTCCACCGGTCCGTGAATCAGAAGGCCGAGAAACGCCTCGAGGCGGAGCAGCCACACCCCAGACAGACGGAAGAGATCCGCATACCATGGTCCGCGAGCCCAATTCGGAGCCAGCAGGAGTACAGGGCCGCAACGGTCTCGGAGCCGCCGGAGAACTATGCATATCACGGATCAGGGAGGGAAAACACACAGGAGAAGATGAGCCAGCCACGGTTGAGAGAGAGCATCTATGCCGTGCGCTCCCTCGTCCCTCCAATGGCCGAAGTACAGCGAAGCCTTGGCAGTCTGCGCCGTAGCCATTAGATCCATGGTCGGCAGTGCCCACAGGTGAACAATGGACCAGAACGCATCAGGCTGCAGAGCCCAGCCCCCGGGCTCCAGAGAGTGCCAGCTGAGAAAATTGGCTTACACATTGTTCACGCCTGCGATGTGCTGCGCCGATAGCCTGAAGATGTTCCTCCGCCCACGGGAGGAGCAAACACCTCTTCTGTGAGACATCCGGACATTGCGTGACGCCTAGGCGGCTTAGGTAAGCAACCGTTGTGGCGTCGGACAGGATCCGAACCGCACACCGCCGCAGAAGAGGCTGAAACTGAAGAAGGGCGAAGCGCACTTTCCGCGTCTCGAGACGATTGATAGATCCTTGGGCTGCGCGAGGTGACCAACTCCCCTGCGCCGAGGCCAAGCCGCAAGGCGCTCCCCAACCGGAGAGGTCGGCGACTGGCGTCACCAAGATCCAGCGCAGAGACTCCAGAGGGACCCCCCGTAGAAGATTGTGTGCCTGAAGCCACCAGCGAAGGCTGCGGTGCACCGGCAGAAGCAAAGGTAACCGGATTAGATAACTGTCCGATACCGGCGACCAACGAAATAGAAGCGCCGTCGGCAAGCAGCGCATGTGCGCTCCTGCCCACGGAACGAGGGCTATCGTTGCTGCCAAGGACCCCAAGAGTTGAAGGTAGCCCCCAAGGCCGAGGTGCCGCTTGATCCAAGCAGCGGCGGAGCTGAAGAGAGATCTTCTGAAAACGTTCCTGAGGTAGAAACACCCGCCTCCGACGAGTGTCGCACCCAGCCCCTAGAAAATCCAGGACCTGAAGCATCCCAAAATAGACAGAGTAACGGCCCAGTCCTCCTTCCAACGGTGGACCGGGACGAATGGCATCTAAACGCTGGAGCCTGTAAATGAAGCAACATCCGCTGCCCATTGCCGCAGGCTGAGCCATCTCCAAGCTACCGACACCGGTGCTAGGAAGCGAGTTGAGCCGCAAGAGATCTCAGAATGCCTCTACCTGGAATGCAGCGATGGATTCAAAATGAACCAACTCGGGAACACCTGGAAGCTGCTGAATCCAGCGAAGGGAGGCCCGAGTTGCTAGACCTCTGCACACCCCTGCAAGAAGGAAATAGCGGGCGAAGGAAAACCCGTCTTCAGCAGCCTCCCAACTCTTTAGGTCTTGCTGGTCGCGGAGTGCCACTCCGCCCTCAACCGGAAGTGTGGTATGCCTGATGACCCTGGTCAGAATGCATCAACTGTCGGGTATGTAAGCCAACGGTCCAAGTGAAAGGGAGACCAAGGGTATAACTGACCAATACCGCGTGCCGTACGAATGCCCTGGAAAATGGGATCCGGCTGCAACCGGATTTGAGAATCCGGAGGATCAGGCGTGTCGGCTAGGGGGAGCAACTCCATCACCTGTGTGATTAGAGCCGGCAACTCCTCTTTCCGAAAAAGGCTGAGAACCGTCAGCGAAGAAAACAGACGGAGAATATTCCCCATCTCCGTACTCCAACAAGTCAGGGCTGACCTCCGAAGATTTAAAGTCTTCTTGAATATCCATAGTACTCCGCAAGGCACATGCAACGCTCCAAGGAGGACGTACTGCTCTAAGGTCTGAGGACTTATGGGACCACTTGCGAGACCACGCCATATGCTTGCCTGCTACTGGGCAGTGTAGGAGATATTCCAAAAGACTCCAAAAGTCACAGGGGTCATGCCAGATGGAAGAGTGTGAGGAAGGCACTGTCAGTCAAGGCTGCTGTGGCCTCCAGCAGCTGTGGAAGCGACATGGGAGCTGACTGAATCGTTTCCTGCAGGAAGATCCTGCAGCAGGGGCTCTGAGGAGGGAGGAGATAAGGTGCTGATGAACCCATCTAGCAGCGCAGTGGGAATGGGGAAAGAGTCTCCGGGATGCAGCGTGCAGGTGGAACACAAGCAATCTATTAATTCCCCATTCGGCTGATTACTTATTACATATAATACAGCCAGAGAAACAAGCATTGTAGAGACTTAAACCATCTTTCCTCTTTTTTTCCCTTTTTTTTTTTTTTTTTTTTAGCATTTAAAACAAAAATCAAGGTAGGCTCAGGGAAACCGAAGACTCTTCAAAGAAAAGGATTTTGAAACTCTCCGTGCCTCCACAGCATGTTTAAATGTGTGGAAACTGCTGTCTAGAGCTGTTCCCTCCAAAAAGAAACACTGAAGAGAAAAACAAAATGGCCGCTGGCACAGAAAAACTGTCAGGTATTCACTGAGCTGAGAAGGGAACTGTCAGTCATTCACTGTGCTGGTACAGAGAAACTTTCAAAGTCAGGGTAAGGCAATTACAGTGACTGAAAGTAGGGAAATTAGAGTTTGATTCCTCCGCAGCCACTCAGACCTCCATGGTAGGGGCTGAAAGGCGTTTCTGGGGAGGGATGTAGAAGCTCAAACCCAGCCGTACGGAAGATGACAGTGAGTATGTTTAATTAGGTAGAGCCCAAAACAGTCAGGATCCAAAACACTGACTTAAAATTCCAATCAAATGGTATATTGAAAAAGACAGGTACAATATTCCAGTAAGACGTACAAAGTAACCCGGCTGCAGTTTGTGGATTAAAAATTTTAAAGTAGGAACTTCAAAACTCAGAGGCAGCCGGTCCGGGAGCAGTAGCTGAGGCAAGTAAGAAAAAAACAGGCTACTCACAGTTTCCTTTCAGGAATTGATACCTGAACTTCCTGGGGATGTCCGTGGCAAAGACTCATCGCAACGTAAAGCCAATGGAGAGCTCCACTGAAGCCAGGCTCAGGAGTTCCCAAGTTTATCTGGGGAATCAAGACGCTGGGGGAAGAGCACAGTTGATTTCTGAGGTCCCTGTGTGTCTTCTGACAGCCTATGCAGCGTAGACCTGAATAAGGCATAGGGAGAACTAAAAAAAAAAATAACTCTGCCCCGGAGGAACAGGCATTTAACAATATTCCCCATACTATGCAATGCCTCAGCCAGCCTTCTTTGTTGGGCACAGTGGGGGATGGAACCCATGAGCCCTGCACCAGTGGTCAGTGTCTTAGCATTGTACTGTGGCTCTGAATTGTATCCGGTTCTCTAATCATGCCTTCCGTACTTTTTATTCATGATGTTAATACATAGGCAGAGAAAAAAGGAACCCCCACACAACTCACAGCTAGCAAGTGTTGTGGAAAAATTTAAACAGCAATTTTTTGGTGCTAGAAGCCAGCAAAGAGAGAAGGATTCTGGCTTCCCGCCAAAAACCAGGGCTCATTAGCTATTCAAAATGGCCACCGGCAAAAATAAACCTCAAAAAGAGTGAAATAAAACCCCCAAAAGCTAAGGAATTAACTTAAAAAGTCAAATGACAAGGTGGGGGGGGTTGCAGGCATGAGAGAAATGCCTAAAATCGCTGAAAAATCAAGAAAAATAAATCCAGTCACCACAGAGTTGCAGACAGCAGTGGGAGAAAGACAGGTTTTGTACTCACAGTATCGAAAGTGCAGAGAAGCCACGGACCGCTGCTGAGAGCACTGCCAGCTGCCTCACCACTAAAATCAGCCCCAGGGACTGGATTTTAGGAGGCTTACCATCCAGCTAAATAGTCTTCTTGACTAGTGCTGGGAAGTCTGCACATCAGCGATCTCTACTGTGACCTGCAGGACACAGGAGCTCAGCTGGAATTCATCCTGGTGCCCAGATAAGTACACTGGCAACTACAGGGTATAATCTCTCCCAGAGAAATCACAAAGAAATAAAGCATCTTAAATTTTTTTTGAAGGAGCAAAAAAAAAAAGCATCCAGATCTGCTGGAGACAGAGAAAAACTGAGGGAGACCCCTAGGGGTAGGATTATATCACCAGGCTCCAGCCTATCAGAGCTCTGGTAGAATTCTCTGTCTCCAAGATCTGCTGGCAGGGGTGCATAACCCGTTTGTCTGGACTGGTCTAGCAGTATGAACTGGAATTGGTGTTACATTGGCCATTTGCCAATCTTCAGGAACTACAGATGATTTTAATGATTGTTCACAGATTACTAATAGTAGGTCTGCAATCTCATATTTCAGTTCTTTTAATACCCTTGGATGTATACCATCAAATTCAGGTGATTTGCTACTATTCAGCTTATTAAATAGTTGTAATACATCTTCCCCTCACTTGGTTTGCAGCTTGTCGTGCTGTGAGGGCTTGTGTGCATCAGTGATGCTGAGAGCTAAACTATCAGAAGTTTAACTACTGGCAGGGTCTCCCAAGATGGACAGGTCTCAGCTGAGGTGCCAGACCAAGACAAACCACCCATCTGGGCAGCAGCAGAATGGGATAGTGTTGACGGCGGAGGATCACATTTCTGTGACAACGGCAACAACACCAAACTTAAACTGCGCGGAAGAAAGGCCCGGCAATCTACTTCTGTATCTTGCCATGAAAACCCAATGGATAGTTACAACAAAACAAATTGTGCTATAGTGCTGGAAGATGAGACCCCCAGGTCGGAAGGCACTCAACTAGCTACTGGAGAAGAGCTGAAGACTTTTCAGAGTAAAGCCAGCATTTATGATGGGGTTGGATCAAAGCCCTCGGGATGTCTGACTGCTGATGTAGCTGCGCATGAAATGAGAGTCAGAAGCTGTAAAGATGTCTTACGCATTGGAACATGGATCGTACGAAGCATGAACCAAGGGAAGTTGGAGGTGGTCAAGAATGAAATGGAACGTGTACAGCTTGATCTGTTGGGTGTCAGCGAACTGAAATGGACTGGCATCGGGCACTTTGCATCAGATGATCACATGGTCTACTATGCTGGTAATGAAAGACAAAGAAGAAATGGTGTTGCATTTATAATAAAGAAGAAACTTGCAAGAACTGTAATGAAATATAATGCAGTCAGCGAACGCTTAATCTCTATTCGTCTACGAGGAATGCCTATCAACACAACTATAATTCAAGTATATGCCCCAATAACAGCTGCAGAAGAGAATGAAATTGAAGAGTTCTATGAACAAGTACAAGCTGAAATTGACAGAACATGCAAACAGGATATCCTGATAGTCATGGGTGACTGGAACGCAAAAGTTGGCAACAAAGAAGAAGACAAAGTAGTTGGAAAATATGGACTTGGCAACAGAAATGAAGCTGGAGAAAGATTAATAGAATTCTGCAAGACCAATGACCATCTCAAACACCTTCTTCCATCAACCCAAGCGGCGACTGTACACATGGACTTCACCCAATGGATTGTATAAAAATCAAATTGACTACATCTGTTGAAGTCAATGATGGAAAAGTTCTATAACATCAACAAAGACAAAACCTGGAGCTGACAGTGGTACAGATCATCAACTACTAGTATGCAAACTCAAGCTAAAGTTGAAAAAGAGCAAATCACTCATGAATGCAGCAAAATATGACCTTGAGAATATACCACTGGAATTTAAAGACTGCCTGCAAAATCGATTTGCTGCTTTAGATACAAATGACAGAGCTCCAGAAGAGTTATTTTATTTATTTATTTAGCTGTATTTATATCCCGCTTTTCACCAGGTCAAAGCGGTCAATTGGGGGATACATTTAACACGAGGGGATATGAGACACATACGCTAATACTTACAGGGAACATGGGCAATGGAGGGTTAAGTGGCTTGCCCAAGATCACAAGGAGTGCCTACAGGACTAGAAATCCCAGTCCCTCCGGCCTGAGATTGCTGTCCCCAGGTGGGGTTCGTTTTGGTTTCCTAGACCATGGGATGCTTTTCCAAGGGTTGCAAAGCAGAGATGGCATCCATCTGTCCAAGAGAGGTCAACGCATCTTTGGTAGTAGACTGGCTAATCTACTGAAGAGGGCTTTAAACTAGATTCCTTGGGGATGGGTGAAGAAAGCCCCCAGGTAAGTGAAAGCCCCCAGGTAGGTGATACATTAAATACCTTTATGGAAATGGGTAACAGGGGTAACATATGGAAAGCAGTATGTATTAATGCCCGTAGCATGGGAAATAAGATCCCTGAGGTTGAAGCTTTGGTGGGAGTGGCTGACTTGGATTTAGTGGCAGTTACAGAAACATGGTTCACAGAAAACAATGACTGGGATGTAACTATACCTGGCTATACTTTATTCAGGAAGGACAGGGTAGGAAGAAGAGGAGGAGGAGTGGCACTATATGTAAAAACTACTATTAAAGCTTTGGAATTACAGAGCTTAAAAGGGAGAGAGGAGGCATTGTGGGTTAAACTAGAAAGAGGGAAAGAGAAATCTATTTGCATTGGAGTGATATACAGACCTCCCTCACAAGAGGAAGAGGTGGACAGAGAGTTAATTGAAGACATACGCAGCATTGCTAGGAAAGGGGAAGTGCTACTGATAGGAGATTTCAATATGCCAGATGTTGATTGGCACATTCCTGCTGCAGTATCATCTAGAAGTAAGGAGATCCTGGATTCTCTACAGGGAGAACTATTCAGGCAATTGGTAACAGACCCCACACGTGAAGGGGCCATACTGGACTTGGTGCTTACCAATGGTGAAAGTGTTTCTGATGTTGTAGTGGGAGATCATTTTGCATCCAGTGATCACCAGATGGTGTGGTTCAGTATTAGGACTAGGGCTGTTAGAATCCATTCCAAGGTGAGGATCTTAGACTTTAGGAAGACTAACTTTGCGAAGATGGGCCAATACCTCAGGGAGTCGTTAGTGGGATGGGAACAGCTGGGGGATGTAGAAAAACAGTGGGCAAAACTGAAAGGGAGTATTTTAAGGGCAACCAACCTTTTTGTTAAAATGGTAAATAAAGGCAAAAGGAACAGGAGACCGCTATGGTTTTCGAAGGAAGTAGCTGAAAAAGTGAAGAAAAAGAGGGAGGCCTTCATGAAATACAAGAGATCACAGAGAGCAGAAGACAGGCATCTGTATTTGGAAAAACTTAGAGAAGCTAGCAAAGTAGTCAAGAAGGCAAAGATTCAAAAGGAGGAGGAAATAGCCAATGCAATAAAATGGGGGGATAAGACATTTTTCAGATATATTAGTGAGAAGAGGAAGAGCAAAAGTGGTATTGTCAGACTCAAGGGTGCAGGGGGGGAATATGTAGAAGCTGATAAGGATAAAGCGGAATTGCTTAACAAATATTTTTGTTCTGTGTTCACAGATGAAGAACCAGGAGCAGGACCTCAGAAAACACCCACAAATAAGAACAGAAGCGAGGGACATCTTGAACTATTTTCAGAAGACTGTGTTCGTGAGAAACTAGCTCAACTTAAAGTAGACAAAGCGATGGGACCGGATGGGATACACCCTAGAATACTGAGGGAACTTGGGGACGTTCTAGCAGCTCCACTGACTGACCTTTTCAATGCCTCGTTGGAGTCAGGAGTGGTGCCAAAGGACTGGAGAGAGGCTCATGTGGTGCCTTTACACAAAAGCGGAAGTAAGGATGTGGTTGAAAACTACAGGCCGGTTAGTTTAACTTCGGTGGTGAGTAAATTATTGGAAACGCTGCTGAAAGAGAAAATAGTGAGGTTTCTGGAGTCCAGCGGATTACAGGATCCGAGGCAGCATGGATTCACCAGAGGCAGGTCTTGTCAGACAAATCTGATTGATTTTTTGACTGGGTGACCAGGGAGTTGGACCGAGGGAGAGCTCTAGATGTGGTGTATTTAGATTTCCGTAAAGCCTTTGACACTGTTCCTCACAGGCGACTTATAAACAAATTGAGCACCCTAGGGATGGACCCTAAAGTTACTGCATGGGTTAGAAATTGGTTGGGTGGGAGGCGACAAAGAGTACAAGTAAATGGAGCTCACTCTGAGGAGAAGGATGTTACCAGTGGTGTGCCCCAGGGATCTGTCCTTGGTCCGATTCTTTTTAACATCTTTGTTAGTGATATAGCGGAAGGGCTGTCGGGTAAGGTTTGCCTCTTTGCAGATGATACCAAAATCTGCTATAGAGTAGACACCCAGGAAGGGGTAGATAACATGAGGAGGGATCTAGCTAAGCTTGAAGAATGGTCTAGAATTTGGCAGCTGGGATTTAATGTTAAAAAATGTAAGGTCATGCATTTGGGCTGCAGCAATCCAAGGGAGCAATACAGTATAGGAGGTGAAGTACTTTTGTCCACTAAAGAAGAGCGGGACCTAGGCGTGGTTGTGTCTGATGATCTTAAAGTAGCTAAACAGGTGGAAAAGGCGACAGCAAAAGCTAGAAGGATGCTTGGGTGCATACGGAGAGGAATGGCTAGCAGAAAAAAGGAGGTGATAATGCCTCTGTATAAGTCTTTGGTGCGACCTCATTTGGAGTATGGTGTGCAATTCTGGAGACCGCACCTTCAAAAGGATGTGAACAGGATGGAGTCGGTGCAGAGGGTTGCTACCAAAATGATTAATGGGCTTCATTATAAAGCATATGAGGACAGACTTAAGGATCTTAATATGTACACCTTAGAGGAAAGGCGGGATAGAGGTGATATGATTGAGATGTTTAAATACCTCCGTGGCATAAATGTTCAGGGAGAGAGCCTCTTTCAATTGAAAGCAAGTTCTGCTACGAGGGGACATGGGATGAGGGTGAAGGGAGATAGATTCAGGAGTGATATGCGGAAATATTTCTTTACGGAAAGAGTAGTGGATCCGTGGAATAGTCTCCCAGTGGAGGTTGTAGAGATGAGGACAGTAACTGAATTCAAGAAAGCATGGGACCAACACAGAGGATCTCTAAAGGCAAAAAGTGGACTGTTGTAGTTGTTATGGAAGGACAGACTAGATAGGCCATGTGGTCTTTTTCTGTCGTCATATTTCTATGTTTCTATGTTTCTTGAACCCCTGGCCCTCCGGCCTGAACTACCTTGTCCTAACCACTAGACCACTCCCTCCCTGTTATGGAATGACATCAAGAAGGTTGTGTTGGAAGAAAGCGAGAAGTCTCTACAAAAGGTGAAAAAGCAAAAACGGCCAAAATGGATGACGGAAGAAACTCTGAAAATTGCCCAGAAACGCAGAGAAGCTAAAGCCAGAGGAGAAAGAAAGACAATAACAGAACTCAACAGAGATTTCCAACGTGCAGCAAGACAGGACAAGGAAAAGTACTACAATGACACATGCATGGAAATAGAAGCAGAAACTATTAGAGGAAGAACAAGATCGGCTTTCCTAAAGCTACGAGAGTTAAAGAAAAAGTTCCAGCCTAGAATTTGAATGTTACAAGATGCTCAAGGTTCTATGTTGAATGATGCTGAGAAGATCAAGAAAAGGTGGAAGGAATATACAGAGTTTTTATATGATAAAAATCAAGTGGACCAACAGCCATTTCAACCTGTACCTTATGATCGGGAACCACTGGTGATGAAAGAAGAAGTTGAAGCAGCATTGAAAGCCTTATCAAAGAACAAAGCACCAGGCATTGATAGCATTCCCATAGAAGTATTACAGCAATCTGATGCAGCTGTTACCGTACTTACAAGGCTCTGCCAAAAAATATGGAAGACAACATCATGGCCAACTGACTGGAAAAGATCTGTGTTTATACCAATACTAAAGAAAGGTGATCCAACTGACTGTGGAAATTATCGAACAATCGCTCTGATCCCACATGCCAGCAAGATTCTACTGAAGATTATTCAAAAGAGACTACAACCATACCTGGAACAAGAACTACCTGAAGTGCAAGCAGGGTTCAGGAAAGGGCGAGGAACTAGAGACATCATTGCGGATGTGAGATGGATCCTTGAAAAGACTAAAGAATACCAAAAGGATATCTATTTGTGCTTTATCGACTACAGCAAGTCTTTTGACTGTGTAAACCATGAGAAACTCTGGGCCACATTAAGAAGCATGGGTATACCAGAACACCTGATCGTTCTCTTGTGCAATTTGTACATTGATCAAGAAGCAACAGTTCGAACGGAACAAGGAGAAACAGAATGGTTTAAAATAAGCAAAAGTGTAAGACAAGGCTGCATACTTTCCCCCTACCTGTTTAATTTATATGCAGAACAAATCATCAGAGAAGCAGGATTGTATGAAGACAACAGAGGTGTGAAGATTGGTGGAAGACTCAACCACCTTCGCTATGCTGATGATACTACATTACTGGCTGAAAGTGAAGATGATCTGAAACATTTGCTTCTCACAATCAAAGAACATAGTCTCAAAATGGGCCTGCACCTTAATGTAAAGAAGACAAAGATCATGACAACTGGCATAATCAACAGGTTCATCGTTGAAGGAGAAGAAATTGAAATCGTGAACAACTTTAACCTACTTGGATCAACTATCAATAAAGAAGCAACAAGCAGTCAAGAAATCAAACGACGCATTGCTCTTGGCAGAATGGCTATGAAAGACCTAGATAAGATTCTCAAGAGCAGAGATGTATCTCTCCATACAAAGATTCGACTTGTTCAAGCCATGGTATTTTCAATAACATCATATGGATGTGAAAGCTGGACAGTGAAAAAGACAGACAGGAAGAAAATTGATGCCTTTGAATTATGGTGCTGGCGGCGAATACTGTGTATACCATGGACTGCCCGAAGAACAAACCAGTCGGTACTAGAGGAGATCAAACCTAAGCTTTCGTTAGAAGCTCAGACGACAAGACTTTGACTTTCATACTTTGGACACATCATGCGAAGAGAGAGATCATTAGAGAAAGACATCATGCTTGGCAAGATAGAAGGTCAACGCAAAAGAAGAAGGCCAGCAATGAGATGGATCGATACAATAACAGCAGCTACGGGTACCAGTCTGTCAACAATGAGCCGCTTGACTGAAGACCGAACACAATTTAGGATAGCTATCCAGAGGGTCGCCATGAGTCGACTCCAACTCGATGGCACTTAACAACAACAACAAAGCCCCTACATATTTTCCTTCATGCTTGAGTCTCACAATCCTACCTTTGCACTTACTTCTTTCATTAGCATACCTATAAAAAAAAATGTCTTGCCCCATATTTTATTATATCAGCTATTTTTTCTTCCATCTGCAACTTTGATTTCCTGACTAACTTATACCAGCTTTGTTGCCTGTCTTTCTCTTTCTGTAATCTTTTATAGTTTATGAAGGCTGTCCTCTTTTTCTTTATCTCTTCAGCATCTTCTTTTGAAAACCATAGTGGCTTCCTTATTTACTTTCCAACCAAAAAGGTCTGTTGCCCTTAAAATTTCTTCTTTCAGTTTTTCCCACTGTTGTTCTACTACGCCAAGATGTTTCCATCTAATTATTGACTCCTTGAGGTATTCTCCCATCTTTGCAAAGTTAGTTTTCCCGAAGTCTAGTACCTTTGCTTTTGAAAGAACCATTTTCACTAGTTTCCTAATACTGAAGGCTCACCATCTTTATTAAGTTTCTTGCTATACTGCACCTTCGGGAACCAGCAGGGCAGTTTACAATACAAGCAAAATATAGAAATAGCCGTAAAGGCCAGGAGCAGAAAAGAACTACAATTCTTAATAGAAGAGCAGCAAAAACACTAGGGTAGAGAGAAAGGAGAAGATAGGTCAGGTAAGGAAAAGAGCTAGTTAGAGGGGGCTGGCGGGAGGTCATAGGCTAGACAGAAAAAAATAGTTTTAAGGAGTATCAAACTTAGGGTATGATTATTCCTGACGGAGGTAGAGAGGAAGGAAGTTCCAGAGGGACGGTGCTAGGAAGAAAAATGCTGAATTGCGGGTTTGTTCCAGGTGAGCACGGGCTGGGGAAGGAAGCTCCGAGTGTTGATGTGTATGGAGCGGAGGCTGAGAGGCACCAGACGGAACTGTAGAGAGTCAGCCAGGTATTGTGGGGTGTGGGTGTAAAGGGCTTTGTGAGTTAGATAGGAGTGATCACTGCATGCCCTAACATCTTATAATAAAATGCCTCTAGCAGTATTCTATATTTACAGTCTCACTCACTAAACTGTAGTGCGCCTTAGCACTTGTTATTAAGGAATAGGCTTCTTTAGCAATAATAGACCTCAGGCAAATAATGCATGTTAACACATTCAACATGCATTAACACATGCCACGGGTTAGTGGATAGAGCTCAGAGTGACATATTTAACTCTAACATGTTCAATTAGAAACTATTCATTAGGATGCATCACAACTGTTTGTAGTATGTAGTGTGTTCCCTACCGCCTAGGTGAACAGCCATCCTTGTTGCCTCAGAGTAAGGGAGTCCATATCCCTGTCCCTCATAATAGACACTATGGGACATCCTGCCTGATCTCATATATGGCCTTCTGAATCTCCAGATGCCACATTCGCACCCTATCACCTATGGTTTGAGACGCAATATATACTCTCTGCATTTGTTTGCTTTCTGATTTACATGCCCCACCCTCTTGTACTTAGCCCTTGTGCTCTGAGTTGGAGCTGGATGTTTAGCACACTCCTGATCATCATACTGTTCTGGACTGGCCAGTTGCTACCTTTCTGCTTCCTATCACACTTTAGTAAACATGACTCTAAATGAGCTGCCACAGACAAAATTCAAGCAACAGAAGCACTGCACCCCACAGCATACATATGAGTGACACATCACCCTAACATATGATCTATATTACAGAGTTATATTGTGATGCAGTGGGTAATATAGAGCCTATGAAAGTTAATGAAAATGAGGAACTTACCTCAGAGTTGGCTGTAGAGAGAAACTCAGTGCATAGAGAAACAGCTGAGCAGCAAAGACTGTCAGCGCAAGAAAAGCCAAAAGCCATTAAAGGTAGTTTTCCCTGTAACAGTTCTGACGCAGTAAGAAACAGAAAAGCTCATCAGGAGCACCTGTGTCCTAACTCTCACGTAACGTGCAGGGCAGGGAAGCATATAAGTTCCTGGTTAGAACCAGGAAGAGGAAGTGAGGGGAGAAGGAGGAGTAGTGCTGGTAAGAAGGAAGAACCAGGAAGTGAATGCAGAAGCAGAGCTCGAGAGAAAAGGGTTGGAGTAAGCAGTGCTGGGAAAGGCAATGCTCAAGGAAGCAGACCTGGAGAGAAACCAGGAGGGGCCAGCAGCTCAGGAGGACGGTATGAGCAACCAATGAGCACAGGTCAGCCCAGAGGAAGTTTACCGGCTGAAGGAAACTTCAAGCGTGGCTGCAAAGCAAGAAACAGCTGGGAAGGTGACCAGGAGTTTGTTAGCTCTGAGCCTGACTGGAAAGCCAGGGAGAGAGTCCTCTACAACCCAGGAGCTAAAGCTAACACCAAGGTAAAAAGGTGGGAGCCTTGTTCTTTTAAAGAAAGGTTTAAAAGCTCTGCATGTTTTAAAGGGCATAGCCCTGAGTACAACGTTATAGCTGAAAGATATCCAAAGCTTTCATTTGGTGAGGAAAACCAGCTAGGAGCCTTTCTCATACCAGGCAGATATAACCCTGGGTTTAAAGAACCCTTGGCAGGAAGGGATATTGGTGTATCACAAGAGGCTGTGCCAGAATTCAGCACATGTGAAGAATGTGACTCAGATAGTTTGGGGAGTGAAGCTGAAGGGATGATATGGGAAAATAATAGCCATACTTCAGACCCCATTCCAATGGACTGTACCATATGTTTTTCGGATGACCTCACTTCTTTGTGTTAACTTTTAAGGAGAATAACTTTGTGACAATAACAAAAGAAAAGAAGATATTTTCTGTTGCCATTTTTGTTCAATGCTGTGTTTTGTGTTGCATTCCTGAGGATGTCTGTTCGGGAAGGGAAATAAAACCCTAATTATTTACTTTACCACTTGACCAAAAGACTCTGTTTTAATACAAAGAGCAGAGCAAAACTTCAATAACCCTAGGCAGCTGCCTAAATAGGGTTAAAAAGGGCTCTATCATACGAGCCCCATCACAATATATTAATACACTGCTTCAGATATTTAAGGCATCACATGAAACAGCAACCATTGAAAGTACTGTATAGAATGACAATGTTATTTAAAAATCATAATTATATAGATAAATATTAAAGAGAGAATTATATTTATCTAGCTAATGTTGATTATTGATTGAAAGGCCTCTACTTCTTCAATTGTAAAAGGTGTGTGTAATTCTTCCCCAAATAATACTGCAGACCAGTTAATACTGCAGACCAGTAAACAGATTGTCCAAAACCTAAGTACAAATCTGTAACCTTTATGCTAATTTGCCTGCTTCTGGCAAATCTTATGGTGCAATCTTCGAAGACATCTACTGTATAGTTGCTAACTCTTGCTCACCAAAGGGCTACGGTATAACTCGGGCACAGCTTTTAATAAAACATAAGGTACTACTGCTGTATTGATCAATTTTCTCAGAATAGCCAAAAGCAATCTTACTAGCAATATTATGCTTTCATTATAAACAAATTCCTATACAACAAACAGAAGCATACAATACTGTGAGCAAACATTTTTGTTGTTTCATATACAAAAATGAAACCTTATTTCGCTATACTGTAATCAGTGTATCTTGTTTCTAAGACAATCTTGGAAGGAAACAACACAAAAATATTTTCATCACAGCAAGTATTTCAAAGACACGTAATTAACAAAGGTAAATACTTAAATGAATTTTTAAAGATTGCAAATTTGATACTAGTCCATGCAGAAGATCTCAGTTCAGTTCCTAGATTTAGCTTCTGCTCCCTGGACCAGTCAGGGATCAGGAGGCTTGCAAATGGGGAGGGAGAGAATCTCAGCCATACATAATGGTGACAACTAGTAACCAGACTCAGGCTCTATGCTTATCAGGTTCCAGAGGATGCAGTAGTCCAGCTGAGGACCACTGTTCCCTCTAAGCTGTGCGCGTGTGCGCGCGCACACACCTCGCCGAGTGAGCGCACATACTTTACAACAGAGCGCACAAAAATTACGGTTCTGATTCTGACAGAAAACAACAATGACATCTTAAAATTTAAAAGTTGTTGTGTATTTATGGTTTTCACAAGTTCTACAATATTTTCTAGTGCAGTCAATGTGGTGTACATACTGTATTCTGACGTGTAGTCAAATTTTAAAGTATATAATTCCGAGTGTCGTTATGTGGCGCACAAAAATTTAACCTTCCTTCAAAAGTTGCACAGCTGATATTTTATGCGCACACAGTCTACAGAAAATTAGAGGGAACATTGCTGAGGACTATTACTGCAATGGCTGAATTAATCTGGAAAAAGATAAGGAAGAGAGGGGCAAGGGACAGACTATTCCCATGGTGTCCAACCCAGCAGTTACAATTCAAGCCCAAAAGAGTAGGGGGAAATAAGAGTAGGGGAAAATTGCCGAGCCAAAAATAAACACACAGCATATAGTTTATAGCAGGCATGTCCAACTTCGAACAGGTCATGATCTACTTTTTCCGGCCAAAAGTGCCGGTGATCTACCACCATGAAAATTAAGTTGCAAATTAAATTTTAACCCAATAAAGTTGGAGGATTCCCCCCCTCCGTTTTTAATGAACCTTCTGTAATTTACTTGGATGTGATCAGCGGTTAAGCAAATTAAGCAAAATCAAAACAGAGAGATGAAGATCCAGTAAGAACTGCGAGGGGAAATGGAAAATACATTTTTTCTTAAAGTTTTATTGAGTAATAACTTTCTTTAACTTTTATTGAGTAATTTGTGTTAAATTTAGGTCGAGTATTGATCCAGGCTGATCTTGCACAATCTTTAATATTTCGCTCTTGCTCATTAGTGAGAAGCCTGAGCCTGCATTTCATCCACCAGCTTTTTGAAGTTGGGTGAATATTGCGTGAGGGCCAGTCTCAGGGAATCCTGGAGATGTTCATCTGTGTGATAAGGAAGTTTATCAGGACCTAGAAGAGAGGGGTAAAAAGAAGGAATTTACCTTAATAAAGGGACCCATTTTAAAAGGTCCAGGACTTAAAACTAAATTTGCTCCAAGAAAGCAGGTAATTCCTGGCTACAATGAGGAACAGAGTGCCCCTAGTGGTGGAAAGGATAGGGAATACAGGCCCAGGGTAAGAAACCCTTACGTCACTGCATCCCCTAATCACACAGCTGCCACAAGGGAATTTGATCTTTCTCACCTGAGAGGGGAGAGGGTGGAGCAGGAGCCTGAGGGGTTTAAGTTTAGCTCAGTTAGGTCAGAAAGACCAGGCAGTCCAGCAGGAGAAAGCAGTAGAGCAAGGCAAGGAGCAAGAGGACAAGGAGGGACAAGCAGGACTCGTGGAGAGAAACTGGAAGGACTCCCGAGACCAGAGAGTGCTGCAACTGCTGACCAGAGGGATAAAGAGAGCAGATGGTTGCCTACTCAAGGAATGGAGCAGTGAGAGCCAGAAGCACTAATTGGAGAACAGGACGTGCTAGATGGTGGCCAGAGCATGTAAGGAGTGAAGCTACTACAGGCTTTGATCAAGGTATGAGCCCCAGAAGCTTAGCTAATAAGGAGCAATACGTATTTGCCAGAGACAGCCTTAATCACAGTAGAAGGCAGTCAAGTAAGCTATCTGAATCTGAGCCAGAGAGTGAACCCATGGAATTGGGAGAGCCAGATTTACCTTGTGATGAAGAGGTCTCATACATGGACTGCTCTGCATGCCAGTCTGCCAATTAAGAATGGTTGCAAGGGGATGTCAACCGTAAAGAGAAGCCTCCAGTGTCCAAAGCCCTGAGAGCTCTGTTAGCTTGTTAATGTTCTAAGCTCAGGAAAAGTGTGAGGAAGTGCAAAGCTGAATCTTCCTGATTGTCTTTTGAGAAACAGCTGTGAGCAGTGCAGAGCTCAGTTTTGGATGCCATTTCAATTGAAGGAAGTAAGAAATGCTTTTGCTTGTCTAAACTGCTGAGAAAACCTGGAAGAGAGTTTTTATCTGCTTCTATGAATTGGACTATCTGTATGAAGTGCTGAGTTTAAGCATACAAGATAGTCAGGTATTTTGTTCTGGACTGGGAAGGGAAAAGGAACCTGGTTTAAAAGTTTCTTTCTGTTTGTTTTGATCTGCACGGCAAAGCTCTGCTGAAAGCAGGTGCAGTTAATTAAGCTGAGGAAAGCTGCTTGTTTCAGTTCAAGTTATCCTGTAAAGAGTTACAAGAATTCCTGGTGAAAATATCTTAAAAAGGTGGTTCTGTGAACCTAGTGTGTCTTTTTGTGCTAATGAATAAATTGCACACACTCAAACCCAACTACAAATGAAGGTGTTTTTTTTCATCTGAGCCCAAATGATATCTAACTGAACTACCTTTCCCAGAATGCATTTAAAGGTATCCAGTTAAAAAAGGCCAGAAAGTTGAAGCATCACAGTGACAAAAATAAATCCACGCCCCTCCATACTAATGTAAGGGGCTAAGGGCGTGACATCTGTCATGTTGGAACGTTGTGTACTCTGTCATTTTCAGATGGGAAAACGCAGAATCACACAAATAAGTTGAACCGAAACAAGAGTGTACAGCTTCACTGCATCTTCTCAAGTTGGGAAATTTGTCTCTAGGCACTAGCTTCCAAAACGATTCTTGCTGAGCACGGGTCTTGAGAAAAATGTCATTTTTAAGGGTTAATATTTCGTTTTCAAGAGATAGCTTGTTCAATGAGTAATTTTTACTGATAGCAGCTGCAGTTTCTTTAATGTCCACATCTACTTTGAATGGGTATGACAAGTACTCCACAACTGTTCCAATTTTTTTGGAAGTCACAGAATCTATTTTGGAATTCCTAGATAACAGAACAGATTTGTGTCACATACTTCTCGTTCTGAAAAACAAAATTTGGATTTTGTCCCAGATGGTCCTGCTTATTAGGAAAATGATCAAAAGTGTTTGCAAGGTCAGTCATCATTAGCTCAAATTTGCTCTTGTAGGATGAAACTGTACTCATCATCTCGCCAATGCATTTGTTTTTAATTTGTAGTTCAAGGTTCATATCACTTAGTTTGCCTGTAAAGTCAGCGAGAAATGCCAGATCACATAACCCCTCCTCATCTTCCAACTCCGCTTGGTCATCTCCCCTCTCCTTCAAAAAACTTCTTATTTCATTCAGCAAATCACGAAATCTTTGCAGAAATTTGTTTCTACTTAGCCACCTTACATCTTGGGCAAAATGATTTCTGCTGCCCCTTCATCAACAGTAAAATTGAAAATCCATTTTTGAAGTGATCTTCCACGAACTGAATTTACAATTTTGAAAGTGATGTCCATGACAGTCTTTGTATTGAGTCTCTTGCTTGCCAAAACTTGCTGGTGAATGATGCAGTGGTAAGAAAGGAAATCTGGGAAGTCGTCATGCTGTCTACAGAGGGCTATGAAACCGTTAACCTCACCTGTTGCTCCATCAGTAGTGATGGAAACAAGTCTATGCAATAGAAGATTACACTTTGTCACAAAAGAATGGAAAGAACTGAATATTTCCTGACCGTTAGTTCTCCCTTTTAAAGAAATCATTCCAAGTAGTTCTTCTTTAACATTGAAGTCTTCAAAAAACATCTGGATAAAGACTAGTAACTGGGCTATGTCTCTTATGTCTGTAGATTCATCCAGTTGGAGAAAGCAACACAATTTGAAACATCCTCCAATAATTGTTGAGTTGTGTCTCCACACATCTTTTCTATTCCCCGCACGAAGGTGTTTCTTGATAATTGTACGTCTTGAATATCAGCTATGATCTCTTTCTTATTTTTAAATCCTTCAAAAAGATTGTCAGCTGCTTCAAGAAAGCAATCTTTTACACATTCCCCTTCAGTGAAAGGTTTGCATTTCTTTGCGATCAGGTTGCTGACCTTGAAGGATGCTATGGTTGCATTGACCAAATGTGACCTTGGCTTCGCCATCAACTGTTGCTGAGTAGCCAATTTCAATTTAAGTTCTTTGAGCTTCAGTTTACGAATTTCACTTTTGGGTGGAAAATCAGCATCAAACTTATTGCTATGCAGAGCCTCATAATGACGATCCAGATTACCCTTTTTTGACAAGGATACTGGGGCATTACAAATTAGACAACACCACTTGTCTTTCACCATGATGAAGAAGTAGTCCATTTCCCATTCATCATGAAAGTGGTAGGTTTTGCTCTTCTTTGGAACACTCATCTTCGTTATACTGGGGTGGCTGGATGTAAAAAGGCCAAATCTGCTAAGCTAGTATAAACACTGACTGAATCTGGTCCAAAACTGTCACTGTCCCAAAGTATTAAAGATCAACAGGAACTGAAGACCTCTGGATGATGTGAAATACAAGGACTGGAGATGCCAAAACCACACATGCAGTTCTAAAAGTAAAAAATAAAAATTCATCATACTGGCATAATCAAATACCACCAAACAACCATCAAAAGAACTCAAACACCTGTCCAGCAAATCAGATAAAATCAAATACTGCCAAACAAGTTCAAATACCACCACACGCGATTTCATAAATTCTGCACACAGTGTAGAATCAACGCAAAGGCAAGGCGAAATAAAATTGCAGTGTAGAATCAACACAAAGGCTAGGCAAAATAAAATTGCAGAGGCAAGCAAGTCACAGTGGTCTGAACCAATTTGAAGGCAAGGTATAGGCAAGTTGGAACAAAACTGGAAAAGCCCGCCAAAATCACCAAATTCTTGACACTTCGTTGTGTCTGCCCAAAAACATTTAATGAAAGCGAACTATAAAGCGACCAATGACCAGCACACGACACAATTAATATGGTAAGTGCATTCAAGTAAAGCCCGGGCGAATGGATATCGCCCGGTACATAACACACTTCTAAGGGGTGTTGGGGCGGGGCAGGAATGGGTGATTCTGAAAGGCAGGAGATCAGCTATGATGCCGGGCCTGTGGCGTCTCGTCACAGGGCGCGGGCGGTGGCCCCCTGGGGTACCCACAAACTACTGGCATGAAAACAACAAGCGCCCCAATACACCCGTAGACAAGATTCCCGCAGGCAGGAAAAAAAAGACAGGCAAAGGATCAGCAGTGGCTGCAAGCCCTCAGCAGACGACCTGCAGGCACGAGCTCTCTCCTAGCGACGGGGTGAGCTGCTGGAGAGATGGAGCCAAGTGGCGCTTGCGATCTACCTTTGACCCCTTTGCGATCTACAGGTAGATAGCGATCTACCTGTTGGACATGCCTGGTTTATAGCTATCAGTAAATTTGAAGTAAGTAAGAAACTATCAATTGTCAATTGTTTGATGTGTGTTATTGACTTACAACGTCAATAATTTCAATAACACGTGAACTTACAAAAAAAAAACAAAATCTATCAATTGTCAAAGATTCATTTTACCCTGCCTGGGCTGGAGATCCTTGCTTATGTGACCACTTATATATATATTAAAAAGATAAATGTATAAATGAATAAGTAAAGGTGGCTGGAATACATATAAAATCTGCTGTTTTATAATGGAAAGATACACATATATTTTCTCTTAGAAAATCATTGCTTATATGTGCAAACAGTGGCAAAAGCACAATGCATATATTTGCACCTGCTCCAGAGCAGGGACAAATATATATATGTACATCTGTTAGTTATGCATATATATTTTTGCATTTTCTAAAGTAAAACCAAAATTCCACCCAGCTCTGCCCTAGTAATGTCTGCTTTAAATACTCATAAAAGTATGTGTAGGATATGTGTATATTGCATAAGCTAGTTTTACATGTAGAAAGCTTTAATATAGTTAGGGGTAATGTTGAAATCGCAGTGGTCAGAATTTTTGTTAAAATGCTGGCCACCACAGTTAACTAGTGTCCAGATATTGGAGTGCCAGTATCCAGATAGTGGCTAGTGCTGAATATCTGAAACAGCAATCATCATCGTCACAGTCCAGATAACTGCAGTATTCAACCGCTATCCAAGTAAGCAATCTGCACAGCACTCAGAATAGCTTTTTTGATATTGTAAGTTATGTGGAGTGATATCTGGATAGAAGTGCTGAAAATCGCCACTATCCACGTAAGCGCCCGTTCTGCCCTAACACTATTCAGATAGTGCCGCTAAACATTCCTCTCAGTTAGACTTATAGTTAGAAGGATCTGCTAACTGGATATAAGTCCTTTTGAATATTATGGTTTATGGTTTATTCATTTGATAAAAACCGCCTTTCTATAATAATCAATATTGATTCCTTACCTTCTAAATGTCTTTACCTACTAAAAAAAAGGAAAATGTAATACTACACAATTAAGCATCATTATTATTACTGCTACTTTTGCTACTACTTATCATTTTTATGGAGTTACTAAATATACTGTGATGGCCAAAATGTCCCCAAGCCCTTAGGAAAGGGAAAAGAGCACACTTTTACCTTAAGGGAGAGAAGAGCAAGCGGGGATGTGAAACACAAAATGTTTTGAAACAGGAAAAAACTCACCTAGTGAATAGCTGCAGGCCACGCCCTAGCTTAGGAACAAGCTGTAAGGGTAATGAAGACCAGCTGGGGAAGCAGCACCTGATCACTGCTCAGACACATACAAAGGGAGTTCCCAGGGGATTACAAAAGGAAAGGAGCAGTAACAGAGAGCAGTTGGGGCAGATGCAGTTGCAGAGGAGGCAGCACTTGGAACACAGACACAGAGTGGAGAGAGCTGAGTCAGACAGTTCAGACAGTGGTGAAGAAAGTCTGAAGAGCAGCCTGCTTCCTGAGGCATATTCTGATGCCCATGCTAATGCTGAGGTTGAGAAGCAGCATTACAGGAAGAAGGGAGTTCCCAGGGGAGGAGCTACTGGAGACTCAGAACGGTGCAGGAAGCCTAACGTGCTGGAGGGAGGAAAAAGCTCGGGTATCTGAAGAGAGAGGTATTTCCCAGGACAGCTCAGCCTTAGAGGAAACTGCTAGAGTATTCAAAGGAACAAGCCACAAAGCAGGGAAGTTTGCTTTGGAACCTGGAGGCAGGAGATTTCCTTTGGAGAGAGATTTGAATGAGGACAGTTTTACTACAAGCCAAAGGCTTGGTAAAAGCCCATCTGTTAGACAGAGGGTTACTCACGGTTCTCCTGTTAACAGACATTTAAACATGCTGAAAGCATTAAGCCATTCATGGAGAGAGGAAGAATTGCCAGTATGTGCTAAGCAGCCTAGAGACAGAAAAACCTCTAGGTGGAAGGAAATTCTTAAGCTTTTAGAAAGCGTAGAGCCAGGTATTACCAGGAGGAGTTTTAATCTTGATGTACCAGAGCCAGACACTGAAGATATGGAAATAGGAAGTTATCCTTCTGACAGTGAAAGTGAATGCCCGATGGAATGTGCTATATGTTACAAGACAAGCGTTTGAGCCTTGGAAAGGGAAAAGCTCAAACAGCTGCCTTGGAGAGTTAAAAGGTGTAAACAGGCTGGACTGTGTTTTAAAAGCCTTGTTTCCTTTTAGAAATGTTCCTGGAATAAAACCAGAAAGTGCTTGCAGGTGAAGATGTTTTAGCAAGGCAAACTAGCACTGGTGTTAAAGAGGCTAGGAGAAGTAATGAAGCCTTTGTTCATGGAGTCTGGAAGCAACTGAAGTTAATTGTATCAGGAGAAGAAATCCTTGTTTACTTTCTTGTTTTGCGTTGAGCTTTATACAAGCTCTATTTTGGAGAAGCAGTGAAAATCAATAAATTTCCTGTGTTAGCCTTAAAGCCTCTCGGACTTTCATTTCTACATGAAAACCCACAACTACACAATAAAGAGGTGACGCGCCCTATTAGGCGACCGCCTAGGGTGGCCATTAGGGGGCGAGGACATCACAATATGCAGCACTGTACACACACATATAAAAGAGAAAATCTCTGCTTTATAAAGCTTAGGGGTATGTTTACTAAACCCTCTTAACGTGCGCGCCGCGTTAGTCTGCAGGATGCCATAAAAGGAGTGGGTGGTCCGGTCAAAAGTAGCAAAACGGGATTAGCGCGCGCTGCGCTGTGCGCTCTTGTGTGCCGCGCACATTAGCGCACGAGAAACACGCGCGCTGATGTGCAAACAGAGGAACAGGGCTACAGTACAATGGTGAAGACACTGACAGATGGTGCAGGGGTCATGGGTTCAATCCCCCACTGTGCCCAATGAAGAAGGCTGGCTGAGGCACTACCATTTATGTGTAATATTGCATTATGAGGCCTTTTAATTTTATTTTAATTACTGCTGCTAGCAAACGCACTCTCAAAGCGCTGTAACATAAGGTGCTGCATAAGGCACCCCATAAGGTACCCCAGAGGGCACATTTTAAAGTGCACTGTCCGCCACGGCACCCTACAATGTTGCTTAAAGGGTGGCCTATAGGGCGCCATATAGGGTGCCCTATGAGGCACAGCAAGGTCATAACACTGTTTTTGATGGCAGCACTGTGCATTTAAATGCATGGTAATCTTAAGTAGGTGCGCTGACATGCAAGGAGGCACAGCAGTGTAGCACAATGGTTAAGGCACTGACTGATGATACAGGGGTCATGAGTTCAATCCCCAGTGTGCCTAATACTTAAGGCTGGCTGAGGCATCAGCTTTGACATGTAAGTATTGTTTCCTGCGGCACTTTATTTGTATTTTATTAATTGCTGCCAGCAAACACACCCTCACGTGCCGTAAACTAAGGTGCCATATAAGGCACCCTATAAGGCACTCCATAGGGCACATTATAAAGTGCACTGTCCGCCACGGCACCCTATAAGTCGCTCCATAGGATACCGTATAGTGCATCTTATATGGACGGTAACCATAAGGTGCCCTATAGGGCACCCTATAAAGCGCCCTCTGAGGCACCTTATGGGTACAGTACTCTGAGGGTGTTTTTGCTGGCAGCACTAATGTACATTAAAAATAGATAATGCTTTGGACAGCCCTATCAAATAACCCCACTGTGGGTTTGAACCCATGACTTCTGGCTCCACAGGCAGTGAAGTAAACAGCTCTACAGCTCTATAGCTGCTAGCAGAAGAACATAAGATATGCCATACTGGGTCAGACCAAGGTCCATCAAGCCCAGTATTCTGTTTCCAACAGTGGCCAATCTAGGTCATATGTACCTAGCAGTTTCCCCAAGAGACACAAGTTCCACAATGTTTGTACTGGGTCAAGCATTGATATCTTCGGTCACTTCTTAATAATGGTTTATGGACCTTTCCTCCAGGAACTTGTCCAAACCTTTTTTAAACCCAGCTACACTAACAGCCTTTACTACATCCTCCGGTAACAAATTCCAGAGTTTGATTACATGTTGAGTGAAAAAATATTTTCTTTTATTAGTCTTAAATAGTTTTACCCTGTAGCTTCATTGCATGTCCCCTAGTCTTTCTATATTCTGATAACGTAAACAATCGATCTACGTTTACCCGTTCCACTCCGTTCATTAATTTATAGACTTCTATCATATCTCCCCTCAGCCGTCTCTTTTCCAGGTTAAAGAGCCCTGACCTTTTTAGCCTTTCTTCATAGGGGTATCCTTCCATCCCCTTTACCATTTTGGTGGCTCTTCTCTGAACCTTTTCTAAAATCGCTATATCCTTTTTAAGATACGGCAACCAGAATTGCACACAATATTCAAGGTGCGGTCTCACCATGGAACGATATAGAGGCATTATAATATCTTTTGTTTTATTTTCCATTCCTTTCCTTATCATACCTAGCATTCTATTTGCTCTCTTGGCTGCCGCTGCACACTGGGCCGAGGGTTTTAACATGGTATCCACAATGACCCCTAAATCTTTTTCCTGGGTGGTGGTTCCTAATGTGGAACCTTGCATCGTGTAACCATAGTTTGGGTTGTTCTTCCCTAGGTGCATAACCTTGCACTTGTCCACATTAAATTTCATCTGCCATTTTGATGCCCAGTCTTCCAATTTATCAAGATCCTCTTGCAAGTTTACACAATCCTCTTGGGTTTTAACAACTTTAAATAGTTTTGTGTCATCTGCAAATTTGATAACCTCACTCGTTATTCCACTTTCCAGGTCATTTATGAATATGTCAAAAAGCAGCAGACCCAGCACAGATCCCTGGGGTACACCACTATTCACCTTTCTCCATTGGGAAAATTGGCCATTTAGCCCTACCCTCTGCTTTCTATCTTTTAACCAGTTCCTGATCCACAATAGTACACTGCTTCCTATCCCATGACTTTTTAGTTTTGCCAAAAGTCTCTGATGAGGGACCTTGTCAAAGGCTTTCTGAAAGTCCAGATACACAATGTCAACCGACTCACCTTTGTCCACCTATTTATTCACTCCTTCAAAAAAACATAACAGATTAGTAAGACAAGATCTTCCTTGTCTAAAGCCATGTTGGCTGTCTCCCATTAGGTTGTGACTATCTACATGCTGAGTAATTTTATTCTTTATGATGGTTTCTACCATTTTTCCCGGTACTGACGTCAGGCTCACCGGTCTGTAGTTTCCCGGATCACCCCTGGAACCCTTTTTAAAAATTGGTGTTACATTGGCCATCCTCCAATCTTCAGGTATTAGAGATGATTTTAATGATAGTTCACAGATTACTGATAGCAGGTCTGCAATCTCATATTTCAGTTCTTTCAACACCCTTGGATGTATACCATCCGGCCCAGGTGATTTGCTACTCTTCAGTTTATCTAATAGTTGTAAGACATCTTCCCGATGTATCGATATTTCCTACAATTCTTCCGCACCTTTAAATACCACTTCAGTCATGGGTAACATCCCTACATCTTCCTCAGTAAAGACCGAAGCAAAGAATTCATTCAGTCTCTCTGCTATCGCCTTGTCGCCTCTTAGTGCTCCTTTAACCCCTTTATCATCTAATGGACCAACTGACTCTCTCACAGGTTTTTTGCTAAGAATGTACTTGAAAAGGTCTTTATTTCGCGTTTTTGCTTCCGCAGCAAGCTTCTTCTCAAATTCTCTCTTTGCCTGCCTTATCAATGCCTTGCATTTGACTTGCCAGTGCTTGTGCTGTTTCCCTGGCTGGCTGCAGAAGGACTGCACGTCACCACACAAACAATCTGCTGTGGTCACCAGGATAGGGTTAGCCCCCCGTACCCATGATGCACTGCACATGCTAATCAGCCGTCTACAGATGAACACAAGATGGGGTATGCACCCCCACAGCACCTCGGCCTGGTAGGGGGAACTGACCATGTGTGGTACTGGCACAGAGTAGCTACACACCGTCACATTGTGCAGGTACTGCACTCACCCTGAGGGAGAGGTGGGGCGCCCAGCACCAGGTCCACAGCAGAGATAGGCCATGCTGCAGGTCCCCAGCAGTGCTAATGTGTGAGATAGGTAGTTTCTGCAGACACACCTTGGATATATCTGTATGTCTCAGTCAGGTGTAGCCCCTATGGACCCCTAGGAGGATTATGTACCACCACCCTCCTCCTCCTCCAGGGCTGAGGGTGGTAAACAGGGTCTCCCACCAACAGATCCACATTCTACCTCCCTGCAATGGTGGCAGTAGAGGGGACCATCAACCCCAGTCCTGCTGGGGAACAGACACCCTACAGGGCAGTCAATGCAGCTCTGTACACATCCATAACGCAATAGCAGACAGACATTAGGCCTGGATATGCTAAGCTGCACCCCACCACTATCTGATATTCTCCTGCAGCAAGCCTTCAGCCGCTGCACCCTGCAAGGCGCTCCATCAAGACACATACCAGCTGCAGACAGTCTGCTAGCTAGTCCATAGTGCATGTTCCTGGTGGAAATGCATGCACCCAGAACTGGGATGTCAGCATACACAACAAGCAAATAAGTCAGTGACTGGGCCCCAAAAGAAAACCCATAAATATCACATGAGAGAAATACTATATAGCACTATGGGGGAGCCTAGCCATGCTGTGGTCACTGCACAGTCAGGGTGAGAGTGATCTCCCAACAGGACATGCTGTGGCCGGGCACTACAATGTCCCAGCCAGTGCCCTATGCCCTGTGCAGATGCATCCTGGCCAGGCCACCCTGTCCGGGCTATACCCATGGTACCTTGGCTCCTCATTATGCACATTGGCAGGCCAATACTGGCAACAGTGCTGGCAGTGTGGGCTGTGGAGGGTGTTTGCAGCCACCGCACACTGGATAGACAGACACACACTCCCACACCTATGCCAGCATTGTGCTACTATAGAGGAGTTTAGCAGCCCTGGCCACCACACCAGTCCTGGGCACAGTGCAGGCATGGATATGGTACGCAATACTGTTGGGGGTCACTCCCCAGGGTGGTAAACACTGTCAGAGACCAGACCTGAAGCACACTCCACAGACATCAGAAAGGTTGCTATGATGGAGCTCAATCAGCAAACTGTGCTTAACGTAGGAATTGCTATCTGCCAGTAATCATAGCAAACTTTTGATAGCTGTGTACCGTATTCCCAGGTGTAGGGTGGCATTGCTAAGGTATGGAAGTGCTAGTATTGGGAGATGCACGCAGGGCCCAATGTCCTGCCTCTCCAGGAGGCATTGGCTAATGGAGCCTGTGGGTGTGGGTGTGTCTGCCCCTGTTGGCTGCTGCTTTACGGCAGAGGTTCCCAACTCCAGTCCTGGTGTGCCAAACACTGTTCGGGTTTTCATGCTGTCCCTCATGAATATGCATGAGATACATCTGCATACCATGGGGGTGGTGCATAGATATGCAGCACAGGCATCTTTATTAGAGGCAGCATGGAACCTGAATGGTGTTTGGCCCCCCAGGACTGCATTTGGGAGACTCTGCTCTAGGTAATGCGCCTGTTTATGGTGTCTTTGCTCTGTAGGGTAAAATGTAGGTGTTTTGGGCATGTTTACGTCATCTGCAATAAACGTTCTGTCTGTATTAGCACGTTGTAGTAGTGGGTAAAATATGGGGACTGGGTTGGCAGGCACCATAGCTGGGACTTGAACCTGTGACCTTCTGCCTCCAAACACACTGGTTGTGTGCATTGCACCACCGTGTTGCCACAGAGACAGTGCATTCCCTGGTGATACCATGACTGTTTGTCCGGCAGGGCCTGTCTGCTGCAGTGCATGGCACCCACCTACACAGGGCTAGGCCATGGTCTGCTCTGGGCAGCTGCCACTGCCCCCCTCCACCACCAGTACCCCTCTGCCACCATGCTGACATGCCCTTCTGCTGGTGGTGTGCAGTCTCAAGCCATCCAGTGTGCAGGTAGGCGGCTGCCTATGGTGCGTGTTCTGGGGTAGGGGTGCCTGCATAGGCGTCCACGCTTCCCCAACACCGCCTGCCAATGTTCTGTGCCCTTGGGGGTACCTGCTGGGTACTATCCCCTGTGACACTGTGATAAATACTCTCGTGCCCATGTTGGGCCCTCATCAGTTGCTGTCTGGCTGCTGTTCAGTTTCAGCATTCCTAAGTGCCACCTAGGCATCTGCCTACTCCGCACTGTGCCCCAGCTGCACCACAGCATGTGCCGCCTGCAGCCCTCTGTATCCCCTTTCCCAGCATCTGTCCAGTTGCCCATTCTGACGTGCCCGCCCTGCTGTTGTGGAACATGTGCATGCCATAGGTAACCTGTCCAATGGAGAGGGAAACCCTGATCAGTGCTATTTCACTGTGGGATCATTCACCTTGTATGGGGACGGAGCGGACCCTTCCAAAATTCATATTTATTTTTGGGGCTTTCTTGGGAGTATTTTTTATGTTTCCCATTGCTATCACTATTGCCCAGCTTGATTATGATTTTTTTTTATTTTGTTGGGGTCATTTTCAATGTTTATTTGCACTTTTGTTCCGTGCACATGTATCACACTTATCACTTTTTTGTAGGTTTCCCTGGTTTTGCTGTACATTGCTGACAGAAATGGTTTCTTTTCCCTTTAAATCAGCTCTAACGCGAGGTTTTCACTTGCGTTAATTTTGGCCTCGAATTTCACATCGTTAGTGTGCAGGGAGCCTCTCCCCTCCCACTCTCCACCCATTGACCCCTTCTCTCCGCCCTCCGGGAGCCTTTCCCTGCCTTCAGCGCTTGTTTGCGCCGCTGCGCGCGTGAGCGCGCACTAAAGCGCATTTGTGCCCCGTAAAGCGTCATTAGCGCGCGCTAAGGTACCTTAGCGCGCGATAATTGCACAGCGCGCACGTTAAGAAGGTTTAGTAAACATACCCCTTAGAGTCCTAGTAGAACTAGGACTCTAAGGGGTATGAGTGGAGGAGTGGCCTAGTGGATGGGGCAAGGTACTTCGGGCCGGAAGGTCGGGGGTTCAAATCCCACTAGAGGACAGCAACCTTGGGCCGGAAGGACTGGGGTTTCTAGTCCCACAGGTGCTCCTTGTGGTCTTGGGCAAGCCACTTAACCCTCCATAGCCCATGTTCCCTGTAAAATAGTTCTCTGTGTGCTGTGCTTTCCTGTCTAATCAACGTGTTTATACCTCAAAAATTTCCTGTCATGATTTGACAATTTCCAATCTGTAATCAAACCGCTGCTGATCGCTGGAAGTAGCGGTATACTAAATAAATAAACTATTTTGTTCCATTTATTGGTTTATATACCATCTTCCCTGTTCTAGATGGATGGATGTGTTGTACAAGACCATACAGTGGGCCTGAAATCCTACCATTAGTTCTTGCCATTGAGTAATTGTTATGACTCCCTCCCCTAGGGGCTGTAAATCCTGCCTCTGTGGCATCTCCAATCCCAGCTGACCCGAGAGCAGAAAACCTGTAAAACAAAGCTAGGTCCCTCCGCATAGCAATGCACAACACTACCAGTGAGCCACAAGGCTGGCCTATGATACTATATTTCAAATAATATAAATATTCTATTTCAAAAAAGGAGATAACAATAATTGAATATTTTTCATTCCTCAAAATCTCAATCTCTCATGATTGTCCATAGGAGGACTACTAATTTGAAGAAAAAAAAAAAGACCACAGAGCATGTACTTCAACGTAGGATTTCTCTTGTGCTATGATTTTGAAAAATCATCTTCCATCAAGGTTTTCAAAAGCTATCCTGAGGACCCTATACCCAATTGAGTTTCAGGATTCACAATGACTACGCATGTAATACATTTATATATGCTGGGTTCCAATGCACGCGGATTCTATCTCATACATATTTACTGTAGACAGTCTCTGTGTTTGTAAACCCATGCATGCCTGGTTACACTATTTAAATAAGCATAATGATAATAACATCCTGAAAACCCAACTGGCTGTACGCTTCCCAAGACAGGTTTCCGAAGCCCTGCTTTGCAGTGGAGCTTGGCACTTTACGTTTGTTGTTTATAATGACCACTTATTTTTAAATGAAAATTTATGATAAAAACCCCATTGGTTGCCATAGACTACAGTTTTCACATTTAGATTTGCACAAGGGCAGAGTTAAGAAAAAAAAAAAGAGAGAGAATCACAAGCTTTCTGATACTCTTATGGCGACAGCAATAAAACACACACATAAACTGGAATACGAAAGTGTGGAGCATGCCAGAGTGCTAAGAGACATAGGATTATTCCTGTCAACTAGGACAAGTGGCAACCACACTGTTTGTCAATATCACACCAAACAGTGCAAAACTGACAACCGGTGGCATGGAAACAGTGAGCTGAGAACACACATTGAACAATGCCTAATTGTTTTACACATGGCACATAATAAGGGCAAAAATTAAGATATTTTCCCTATGCTTAAATAACATACCTTGCTAGAAAATGTTGAACAGTTATCCCTTATTTTTATAGACAATAAATTAATTTTTAACATAGCAAATTTTTGAACATGTTAAGCTTTTATAAAAATCCTGCATCAATTCATTAACAAAGAGGTTCATTTTATTTTATACATAGTCCTTGGACAACTTATTTTTTCATCAGCCCCAAAAGCACATGTGACACCAATGGGATTCTCCGGAAATACCTATGCCAGTGATACAATGCAAATTCCACCCAGGTACAGAAGGCATCAAGGAAGGAGAAGGGCCCTTTCCAACTGCTCCCTGATTTTCTGAAGTTTATTTGCTCACTCCAGAACCGCTTACCAAAAGCATTGCTTGGGGACCTTTAGTTTTAACTTCTGCCATTGACTTATGACAAGAGCTCAGAAAATAATATTGTGTCAGTACATCAATAGACATTCACTTATTTCAATAGCAATAAACTGTCACCAAATACAAAACAAAAAGAGGATTTCCGATTCTGTGACCTATCGGGAGGAAAAGGGGAAAAGGCACACTGAAAGGGACAAGACTGATGACACTGTGGAGAAAAACGGTCTTTATTAAAATTGTTTAACCTTAAACCCTATCCTGTAAAAGTAGCAGCTGCCTGGAGTGCCCAGAATAACCTGCCAGCCAGTGTCTCTCACTGTCCTCCCTCCAGCCACCTGATCACTAAACGTTTCCTCAAGCAGGAGGGAGCTTGAAATGCCCAGAGGGCGCGTGGCGCTACTGCACCCGCGTGGGCCAGAGCTGGCCGACGCTCCTACTTATCTGCCTTCATGCAGGTAGCTTTTTTTTCTATTATTTAAAATTTACCTGGGTTCGGGTAGGACGATTTTCTTGCTGGCCCGGGCTGCTGGTGTGGATTTGCTCTTCTCCATCGCCATCAGATAGCTGACATCGGCCAGCACCGCCTCCAGGTCCGCCATGGTGAAGACAGAGGGAGAGAGCGCGCGCTCCCGCCCGCCTCCCTCACGCGCCACACCAGAGAGCCAGAAAGTCGCCGAAAATTAAGCAGAACAATTTTAAAACTACCACGACCCCGTCGTCTTCTGAAGAAAAATGAAATCAAATTCTCTCTGGAGAATATTATAAATACGGAAACGCGTCGACGGTGTATTTTTTTTGGTCGTCGTTGTCCCAATCCTGTGGTACCGTTGACGGTTGAGAGAGGTTTGGCCGGGCTGCCCCGTCCCACCGGCTCTTTGCCCCCCAGGGACAACTATTTTGAAGATTGCAACGATATTTTTAGGGAAGGGGAATTATGTTTGCCGGTTTAGTGCGAGAGTGTTCATGATGGGGTTTTCTCTTCTGTTTCTCTGTGAAATACTTTTTATTCTTCTGCTTTGAGACGCTTTATCGTTAGCATTGGCAGCGTGGGGGCGTTTGTACATCTGATAGCTGTAAAAGAAGCTGGAAGTTAAATACATAGAAAAGGGGGGAAGAAACTGCACAATTGGCTTGGTAAATACTGTACATTAAAATAAGGGGTTCGCGAAGCGCCCGGTTGGTCTGGAACGAGCAGGCTGAAAGGAAAGACTAGAAACCGAAAGAGCTTCAAGAACCTACAGGAAAATCGAAGTTTCCACCAGACCAAAACTTGCAAATATATCTTTTTTTTTTCTTTCTGCAACTCGCAAAATTGAATCTGTTCCGGCAGGCAGGACCCGATGGAGGAGTGATCATTTACAAAACAGACACAAGACGAACCGCCAAATTCAACATTTTGCTGCATCGATTCATTTATATTCCTCTGCTTAAGTCGGGGAAAGGAAAAATCCGTCCTGTCCGCCTGAATTGGGACGCTTTTTCTGTCTATGTGCACACAGATCGGGACAGAAATTTAATATTGTCTGGTCCAGTATTGTCAGTAAATTGTAATCGCCGGTGGGTGATGGAGGAGAAGGAGGAAGTTCGGGTCGCTTCAAAATGCTGTCATGTTGTTGCTAAAAAAAATGAAAATCATGCAGCGATGTCTTAAGAAAGATTATGGAGACCCTCTTCACACCACGCTATAGATTCCATTGCAAAGGGAGGAGGAGAAGAAGCAAATCCCCAAATTGATCTGGTTTCGGTCCATCTTTTTATACATACAGAAGATGTTAGAAATAAAAATAACAAACCTAAAGGCTCGGCTACCAAGCTGTGTTTTCTTTATCCAAGCCGACAATGCTTTGAGTTCCAGATGATCTGAACTGAGCTCGCGTCTGATATTCTGCTTTGGGAGCAGTGTTTGCACTGATTGAACCGACTGCTGCAGTACCTCTAGTAGGGTACAGAAGGGAGAAAAATCAAAACGGAAATTTTACTTATTTGACTAACAATCACCGAAACAGGCTGCCTCCAGTCCTTCTCGAGAAAACTCCAAAGCTTTTTCTCCCTTTTTTTGCTTTAATTTTCTATAATAGTTGTCGCCAAAAAAAGAAAAACTTTACTGACAATAATAGACATAAATATGAAGATCCCCTACAAATGGCACCCCCAAAATAGATGCAAAAAAAACTCCTTTATAGATAGTGACCCACGTTCTGCTTGCCTTTTCTTTGCAGCACCCATCAGCTTCTGCCTTATTCCAATCATTCAGCAGCCATTTTCTGAAATAAATCTCCAACTCATCTGCAATAATGAAGACTGCAAAACGGTTTCCCTTATTCTTTCCGTCTTTTTTTCTTTATACTTGCTAACTCTGTGTTGATCTTTTCTTCTTAGCGACAGTCTGCTGCTTCAATGTTAGGCTGTTTCCATTAACAGAAAGGCCCTGTGAATTTAGTTACTTTCCTGATAACACTCCAGCTTGCTTAAAGCTGTGGACCTGGATTTCATTAGCTCAGGGTTGGATTACTGCTGAATTTGGGTGAGAAAAAAATGAAAGCATGAGCCATGGACCATGTGGATATTTGTTGACAGTAATAGCAAAATACATTGTTGGCTTGTTAAGAGGCATTAAGAAGAGTATTGCAAAACTGAGTCTTGATTGACTTGTCAGCTGAGCCAGTCAGTAGTGCCTGTGTGGCTCGCAGCAGTTTAATTGGTTAACAATTTTCTGTGTCTGTGATAAACCCTCTGATAGTGGGGTGTATTAAAGGTGAGAAAAACAAAGAGCAAGGATATGGCCTCCAACCAAGAAAGATATATAACGTAACCAGTGAAGTACTGTATATTTGACTACTACTGAAACAATTGAAAGATTCCCTGTAATGATAATACAGAGGCCAATGTATCAATTCCATAAAGCAGCATTTCAATAAATGCCTTAGCCAGAGTTCATCAAACACCCCCCCCCCCCCCCCCAGCATCAATGGAGCCCTTCAGTTTCCTTTCTGTTTACTCCCCACCCACCATGTTCAAACAAAAAAGGCTGCAGCTTTATTTATCTAATCCTTGAGCATCTCCAATATTCAACAAACTCACTGTGTCCAGGGAGAGGTAATGTGTGCTGAGTTAAGCACCCCCAATCATTTTGAAAAGTTGCTTCCTGTATTGCATATTGCAGCTAAAGTCTCTCTACTGGCAAGGCCCAAAATCTGCACAGCTGTATCTGCAATACAAGGCACAATGGAGAAACAGGGTAAGTATTGCTGTGCCTTCATCTCCCCTGTATCACCCTTGGAGCCTACTACTACTACTATTGATCATTTGTATAGCGCTTCAAGGCATATGCAGCGCTGCACAGGCACAAGTGTAAGACGGTCCCTGCTCATCGGAGTTTACAATCTAGTTAAGACAGACAACAGCTAAGGACAGGAATGCATCTAGGAATATAGTAAGGAAATACATAGGTGACTAAGTGGATCAGGATCCAAAAGCAGTCTTGAAGAGGAGCTTTCAGCTTGGACTTGAAAAGGGCCAGAGATGAAGTCTGACGCACAGACTCAAGTAGTTTGTTCCAGGTATAAGGAGCAGCAAGGTGAAAGGATAAAAGTCTGGAGTTGGCAGTGGAAGAGAAGGGCGTGGATAGAAGTGATCCGCCATAACAGTGGAGTTCCCAAGAAGGAGTATAGGCAGAGTTAAGAGAAGAAAGGTAGTGAGGAGCAGCAGAATGAGTGCACTTATAGATCAGTAGAAGTTTGAACTGGATATGGAAATGGATAGGGAGCCAATGAAGCGACTTGAGAAGATGGGGTTATATGAGCATATCGAGGCTGACGGAAGATTAGCTGCGCAGCTGAGTTTTGAACAGATTGAAGGGGAGAGAAATGACTCAGAGAGAGACCAGCAAGGAGGAGGTTGCAATACTTTAGACAGGAGGTGACTAAAGAGTGGGTAAGTGTCTTAGTAGTGTGTTCAGAAAGGAAGGGGCGAATTGTGGTGTTATAGAGAAAGAAGCTACATGTTTTAACTATTGATTGTGTGGGGAAGAGTTAGATGACTCCAAGGTTGCAAGCTGAGGAAACAAGGAGTAGTGTTATCCACAGAGATTGAGGAAGGGGGGAGGTGGGTCCAAAGCAACAAGCCCAGCTCTCTTCCCTGTTACCCCATCAATTTTTTTCTACGGAAACCTTTGTCTCTCAGCAAGGAGGTGAAGAAGGGGAGGCAGGAATAGTGCCATGTTATGGTCACCCTTCTCCCACCACCTGGTTGAGAGCTTTTTCCAATACCAAAATGTTTGAAGATCTTAAAACTATTCTATAGTGCTGTATTCCCTAAGGAGTGAAAATATTTTCCTAAGAATAATTTTTCTTTATCTTCAGAGGTAATATTCACTAGGAATTTCACAGTTCCCAGTGGTGTTTTTAACGTCCTAGAGACACAAAGGTCCCCTGATTAGGTCCTGGAGAGTCGAGCAGAGAATGCAGAATTCTTCAGCTGTAACAGTAGCAGCTCTTTATAGATAGATTTACATTTATTCTACACAGCCATGAAGAAACATTACAATATATTAAAGATGGGCATAAAAAAGCGCATTTTCAAAGTGATATGAAAATATATACCATACTTAGCAGGATCCCAAAGAGCAGATCCATTCATTAATGCTTACATCCAGAAATAAGTGGTGGTTTTCCTAAGTCTGCATGTGTTAGGTTTTTACATCTAAGTGTGTTTAGCGCAAAATCTAATGTGCATTAAACCTGTGCTGTAACTGTTGGGGTGTGTGTGACCAGGATATTCCCACTAGTTAAAACACAGATGAGTACCATAAGATATGCAATACTGGGTCAGACCAAGGTCCATCAAGTCCAGTATCCTATTCCCAACAGTGGCTAATACAGGTCACAAATACCTGCCAGTTTCCCAATAAGGTACACAGATACGTTGCTTATCCCAGGTTAAGTAGTGTATTTCCCTGGTCCTCTTTAATAATGGTTCATGGACTTTTCCTCCAGGAACTTGTCCAAACCTTTGTTTAAACGCAGCTACGCTAACAGCTTTTACTACATCTTCCAGTAATGAATTCCAGAGTGATTACAGATTGAATGAAAAATATTTTCTCCTATTAGTCTTAAATGGGCTGCATTACAGCGTCATTGCATATCCCCTAGTCATTCTACTTTTTGAAGGAGTAAACAACCGATCTATTTTTACCCGTTCCATTCATTATCGCTTCTCGGGTGTCTTTTTTTCCCAAGCTGAAGAGTCCTAACCTTTTAAGCCTGTCTTTGTAGGGGTGTCCTTCCATCCCCTTTACCATTTTGATGGCTCTAATCTGTGCCTTTTCTAATTCTGTTATAGCCTTTTTAAGATATGGCAATCATAATTGCACACAATATTCAAGGTGCAGTCGCACCATGGAACGATACAAAGGCATTATAACATCCTTCATTTTATTCTCCATTCCTTTTCTTATGATTCCTGGCATTCTCTTTGCTTTTTTGGTTGCTGCTACTGCATACTAGGCAGGGAGTTTCAACATATTATCTACAATGATACCTAAATAAATTGCCTGGGCGGTGGTTCCTTTTGTGGAACCTTGCATCATGTAACCATAGTTTGGGTTATTCTTCCCTAAGTGCATCATGTTGCACTTGTCCACATTAAATTCCATCTACCATGTGGACATCCAGTCTTCCAATTTATCAAGGTCCTCTTGCAAGTTTTGACAGTCCTTTTGTGTTTTAACATCTTTGAATAATTTTATGTCATCTGCAAATTTGATCACCTGTCTTATTATTCCCATTTCAGGTCATTTATGAATATGTTAAAAAGAGCATGCCCAGCACACATCCCTGGGATACTCCACTGTTCATCTTTCTCCATTGACAATATTGGTCATTTAGCCCTACTCTGTTTCCAACCTTTAAGCAGTTCTTGATCCACAATAGTACACTGCCTCCTATCTCATGATCTTTTAATTTCTCCAAGAGTCTCTCATGAGGGACGTTGTCAGAGGCTTTCTGAAAATCGAGATACACTATATCAACCAACTCACCTTTATCTACTTGTTTATTCACACCTTCAAAAAAATATATCCTAATGTATGGCCCTATTACCACAGGTGTACTTGCCTCTACCTTTTGAGGTAGTGGTAGTTGAATCTGCCCTAATGGCAACATTTAAAGTGCACAATATGTCCCCCCTGCACTAACTGCAGTGTGCTCACCACACCCACTCTCTGCCCCTAACCTACTCATTCAGCATACTAACATGCAATTGGCTGTTAGCACGGAAATCAGCATGAATTAACCGTCCTGCCCCTGTGGTAACTGTTACTGAAGGCCTAAGCGTGCAGTTAACACATGCCAAGTTGCATGTTAAGTACATAGTGCACTTTTTTAAAATTTATCTTTATTAATTTTCCACAAAATAACAACAACCCTTAGAGGGGTATTCCAAACATAACCATTAGCACTTCTTTAACCAGCCTCTTAACAGGCCCATATTAACAATCAGTCAGTGGTACAACTTAACTGTTTGTGCTTTATGGTTGAAACATTAACATTTATGAACCCCCTGGCACCAGCTATACTGAACCAGAATATTTGTGTCAGTCTTTTGGGTCCCCTCATTCATCTTTCTAAAGAAGTGTCCCCTCTTGTCCCCGCACCCCCTTCTCCCCTGCCAGGGGATATAAATACTGCAGGTACTGCCAAAGCTGCTTATATCTCATCCATTTATAAGAGGGTAATGTCTGATATGCAAATCGTTCGACCCCTGCCAACCCATGCATGACCGATAGCCAATGAGAAAAGGATAAAGCCACCTCCCCTACCCAATAATGCAGAATTAATTTCTTGGGCACCCAAATGTCCATCATCATACATTTTCCTTCCACCTGTCTGAGCTTGTGCTCCTGGTGCGGGCTCTCATCCTCTAGTAGTAGCATGCCATATGTCCACTACAAGGTGTCTTAACCACCTGGGTGAGAAATTGCAGAATAAGGCCCCACAAATTCCTCAACCTCAGGCATTCCAAAAATGTATGTCTGAATGTATGAATTTGGCTCTTGCACTTGGGACATAGATCCTGTGCCCAGAGTCCCAGTCTTACTCCCCGTTCCCGCGTTAGGTATCTTCTATGTAAAATTTGGAACCGCATCTCATGGTACCAGGCTGAGGACATAATCCTCAAGATTTGTCCAAAACACCATGCCACCTGTTCTTCCCTTAGCTCTTCCCCCATTTTAACTGTCCACTTTTGTGCCAGTTGAGGAACATAGGAGGAAAGAGTCTCGTAGCATTCGGTACCAGCTTCCTAATCTATTCCACTGTTCGCCTAAATTATGGAAGTCCTGATCTCCCTCCCAGATATCTATCTCCTCTGGGTGTGTGGCATTCAAGGTTTTCCAATAATGTAGTTGCAGATATTGGAATATATGGTGATCCAGGAAACATAGTTCCTGCTGGAATTTCTCAAATGTAGGGAACCTCACCTCCCTGCAACCCTATGGTTGTCCAAAATCAAAGCGATCTTTCTGCCATTGGTTGAAATTTCTTCGGCCTTGCCCTGGTCAAAATCAGAGTTATCCACCACTTGTAGAAAGGATGTAACCTGCCAATTACGATGGTGCTACCCTGACCACAATTTCCATGCCTTCCGGAGAGCCCCTACCCATGTCCCCTGCTCCAGCCAGGAAAGGGTAATTCTATTATAATGTAAGGTATTAATCAGCCCATAAGGGTGGCTCCAGGTCATTAACAGACCTGTGGGTGCATATTGGTACATTCCGATGTAGACATCATGTATCCATGGGAACAAGTCTGCTACATTGTATATCTGTTAAGTCCGGCAGGCCTGCCCCCTCCTCTCTTTAGCCCGAATCATTTTAGCATGGCTTATTCTTACTCTTTTGCCTCTCCATAAAAACCCTCGCAGAATTCCTCGAAAAAATTTCTCATCCCTTGAGCTCATACATAGGGGCAGCATCTGCAGTTGATACAGAATTGTAGGCATTAGCACCATCCGAACCACCGCCACTCTCCCTTAAAGGGAGATCCCTCCACAGTTAGCTAAATTCTTCAGTTGGAGTTTTCCATGGATGTTGAATTGATAGACTTCTTTAGGGTCCGGGTGTAGATATTCCCATGTCCATCTAAATTCTGCACTGGCACCCCCCCCCCCCCCCCCGGAGGCCCTCCCTGGCCCAAAAGGTACCCCTTTCATTTTCCAATATTAATTTTGAGTCCCAAGAAATGCCTAAATTGTCTGAGTATCGTGATCAGCCCATCCATTCCTCCCTGATATGTTCCATCTACGAACAGACTGATCTTGCTTTCAATTGGACCTAATTGAATTCCCCAAACAGTCTCTGCCTCTCAGATTTTAATCTCTAGTGGTACTAGGGTTAGAATAAATAGTAACGGGGATAAGGGGCATCCCTGCCTTGTTCCCTGAGTGAGCCCAAAGGGCTCCCTCAAGCATCTATTCACCATAATTTGTGCTGTGGGTCCACTATACAGTAGTTGAATCCATTGATGGAAGTAACCTTCAATTCCAAACCTGGGTAGCACCCAGAACAGATACTCCCATGCCGTTCTATTGAAGACTTCTTTTGCATCTATGCTTATCATTGCTACTGGGAAGTCCTTTGGCCTTTGTTGCCTAAACAATGTCAGGGCTTGCAGTATGGGGCTGGCCACATTGTGGCCTTTCATAAAACCTACCTGGTCAGTGTATGATGTCAGGCAGCACACCACTGAAGCATCTAGCTAATACTGTGGTTAAAATTTTTAAGTCTTGATTCAAGAGCGATATGGGTCGGTGGGAGTCCTTCCTCCCCCGGTTTAGGTAGCAGGATAGACAACTGGGACAGTGGTAATGTCCCCATATAACTTTTAATTATCTCTTCTTCCATATCCTTCAAAGGCCCTGCCACTAAGTCTTGCAAGATTTTATAAAATTTGGGACCTAAGCCATCGGGGCCTAGGGCCTTTGCTGGTTGGAGTTTATAAATAACAATCTTGATTCCTGATCGTGTCCCCAGTCTAGTCCCAAAACCTCTGGGTTCCCCATCTCATACAGCAGCTTGGAGACTGAGAAACTCCTCCTTTTTGTGACATCACTGGTATATCCATCCCAGATCCGCCTCCTGTCACCAGTTACCTCAGTCTCCAAGCAGCTGGATAGATGGTGAGCCCGATGCTCCGGGCTCACTGGAGAAACAATTAGGAATAGCGCTGTTAGCTAGGGTTAATAATTTGGAAAAAAAAAAAAGAAACACTTCTTTTCTGAGGGCCTGTGTCTTTAAGGCTTCTCAGACCCTATCCCTTGTCCGGGCTCTTCTCCCGTTCCTCTCCTTCTTTCCTTTCGGGCATAGGCAGTTGGTAATAGACGCAGAGTCGGAGAGGAAGAAGTAACTTAATTTAAAAAAAAAAAAGCACTGTTTCCCCGAGTCGGACCAGCGCCAAGCAGAAGTGTTGCCTGCCAGTGCGTTCCAGTCGACTCGCAGCGATCACACGAGGCCGGAGGTCTTGCCTCCCTGTAGCAGAGCGAGCAGACTTTTCTGAGCGGTGCGGCATTGCAGGGGTCGGCGTCGGGCGAGTTAGCCCTCAGGAACCCGGTTAACTCGTTCTGCCGAAGGAGGTAAGGCCGCAGGCGGCAGCTCTTGTAAACTGCAGCGTGGTTTTGGCACGAACGCACCTTCAGGCCCGAATGCGTGCGGCGAGCGTGGTCAGGCATAGGGGCCCCGGGCAGGCAAGTGGTAAGTGCCTCGGGGGGAGCAGGGTCCCTCCGGAGGGGTATCGTGGTGCGCAGGGGACCCTCAGAGGATTATTTTTACTGGAATAGTATGTTTAAAAAATAAAACAAAAAGGGATCTGTGTTTGTCGGGGCTACACGCGGTGCTGAGCAGCACCTCCTCCCGTGCCTGCGGGGGTGTCTTTGGAATCCTCGTGGAGGTACAGTGTTAACTGTGCTTTTGGAAGCTCTGCAATGCCCTCCAAGCCCCAGTGTGTTGTGTGTGGGGCCAAGAAGGCCACAGACTCGGGGGTCTGTAAAACCTGCGTGAGGGACTCTTCTGCCTCAGAGCAGGTTAGAGAGGGAGCTTCCGTGCCAGATCCAGAGGTCTCGACCTTGCCAGCCTCTGGGGGAGCGCAGGAGGAGCCGGTGGCAGGGCCCTCATCCTCTTCGGACATTCCTCCTTCTCAGATGGCTTGGCCTAATCAGTTGGCCTCCATATTCTCACAGGAATTTATTTCGTTGCTGCAGCAATCGGTGATGGGTAGCGCTCAGTAGCTGAAAAGTACATCAGGCGAGGGCGCTATAAAGAGACCCACAGTCAACTGGAGGTCCCCCCTCGCGGCTCCAAGAGGGCTCATGGCGAAGGGTACTTAGGAGAGCAATCTTTTTCCTCAGAGGGTCCATTATCGGATGAGGAAGGCCTCAGCTTGGATTGCGAAGAGGAGCTTGAGGAAGGCAAGCTTCCTGAGGAAGAAGACCAAGCCAGAGTGGTGAGGGTCTTCAGAAGGGAGGAGTTACCGGCCCTCATCGCGGAGGTATTGAAAGTTCTAAATATGCCGGCCCCAGGATCTACGGAGGAGGATACTCTGGAGGATCCTTTGTTGCAAGTATTCAGAAAGAGTCAGAGTTTTTCCGGTTCATAGAGTATTTCACAAAATGATACAAGAGGAGTGGAATACCCCAGAGGCTCCGCTAAAAGGTGCGCGAGTGATGGATCGCCTGTATCCTTTGTCGGACAAGGAAGTGTTTAGGTCCCCCAAAGTGGACGCTGCCGTCTCGGCAGTCACTAAGAAGACTACAATCCCGGTAGAGGGTAGTGCGGCCCTTAAGGACTCTCAAGACAAAAAGTTGGATATGTTGTTAAGGCAAGTGTTTGATGTTAATGCCCTGTTGCTCCAGGCAGCTATTTGCAGAGCCTGGGTAGCCAGAACCTGTCTGCGCTGGTCACAGCGGGTGCGCGCGGGGCAGGAAAGTGAAGTGGCAGATGAGGCGTCCAGATTAGAGTCAGGGGCAGCCTATTTAGCGGATATTCATTATGATCTGATGCGAGGGTTGTCCAAAAGCATGGCATCAGCAGTAGCAGCGTGGCGTTACTTGTGGCTGCGCAATTGGGCAGCGGATACCTTCTCCAAAGCTCGGTTGAGTAAACTTCCCTTTAAAGGACACCTGCTATTTGGGGAAGATTTAGAGAAGCTGGTTAAGGATCTTGGAGAGTCCAAAGGAGGCAGGTTGCCGGAGGACAAGCCTAAGGCAGGGCGTACAATCCCGGTAGGCAGGGGGCAACAGCGGGATTTTCGCCGGTTCAAGTCCCAAAGATTCAATTCCTTTCAACGAGGACATTTTCCCAGCAGGAGTCAAAGTTACCGTGGGTTTTGGGGAGCAGGAAGGGGCTTCGGGGCCTTCTCCGCATCCTCTTTTGCTCCCAAAAAGTCACAATGAGATGAGGGGGGCCCAGGCGCCCGTAGTTCCCGTGGGGGGGCGCTTGCAGGAGTTTTATTCTGCCTGGACCCAAATCACTTCTAATCAATGGGTTCTAGAAGTCATCCGGGAGGGCTACGCGTTGGAATTTCTGCGTCCAGTCAGAGACTCCTTCGTGCAGTCCCCTGGCAAGTCGGTCACCAAGCGCAAGGCCCTCCGGGAGACCCTACAGAGACTGTTGGACCTCGGGGCGATTGTCCCGGTTCCTCCGGACCAATGCGGCAGCGGTCGGTACTCCATCTACTTCGTCGTTCCCAAAAAGGACGGCGGGGTTCGCCCGATTCTCGATCTCAAGGGAGTGAATCGTTGTCTTCGGGTGACTTACGTTTGCATGGAAACCCTGTGCTCCATGTCTGTGGCGGTGCAGAAGGGGGAGTTACTTACTTCCCTAGATCTGTCAGAAGCTTACCTTCACGTTCCCATACGACCAGATCATCACAGATTCCTCCGCTTTGCGGTTCCTTTCGGACATTTTCAGTTCCGAGCGTTACCTTTCGGTCTAGTGACGGCCCCGAGAGTCTTCACAAAGGTCATGGTAGTGGTGGCGGCAGCCTTGAGAAAAGAGGGAATTCTGGTGCATCCCTACCTAGACGATTGGTTGATCAGGACAAAATCTCAGGCGGAGAGCGTGTCAGCTACAGCCCGAGTAGTAACCTTTCTAGAAGGCCTCGGGTAGATAGTCAATGTGTCCAAGAGCCGCTTAGTTCCATCGCAAACTCTGGAATACCTATGAGCTCACTTTGAAACGTGTGCGGGGAAGGTCTTCCTGACGGATCAACGGGCGCGGAGTCTGCGGCGCCTAGTCAGAAAGTTTCTAGCGTTCAAGGCACCTTCGGCGTGGCATTACCTACAATTACTAGGTACCATGGCGGCGACCACAGAGACAGTGGCGTGGGCGAGGGTGCACATGAGGCCATTGCAGGGAGCGCTTCTTCGCCGATGGTCGCATCAGCAGGACTCACTTTCCCGGAGGCTGCCCTGCTCAGAGGAAGTCCGGCAGTCTCTGGGGTGGTGGCTGGTTCTCGAATCGCTGGAACGCGGGAAATCACTGGAGTCTCCAGCCTGGGTATCCCTGATGACAGACGCCTGTCTGCTGGGCTGGGGAGCGCACTGTCAGGGCAGGTTCACTCAAGGTTGGTGGACTTCTCAGGAGAAGTTGTGGCCAATCAACAGGTTGGAGTTGAGAGCGGTGACTCTCGCCTTGTAGGGGTTTCGCTCGGTCCTCTACGGGAAGGCAGTCCATGTATTTTCAGACAACGCGACAGTGGTGGCCTATGTCAACAAGCAAGGGGAACCAGCAGCGTAGCTCTAGAGGCAGAGGCAGCAGTTTTATGCGGCTGGGCAGAAGCGAATCTCCTGGATCTATCGGCGGCGCATGTGGCCGGAGTAGACAATGTACAGGCCGATTTCCTCAGCCGGGTAAGGGTGGATCCAGGGGAATGGGTCCTGCATCCCGAAGTGTTCCAGATGGTCGTCCGCAGGTGGGACACGCCAGTCATGGACCTCATGGCGACCTTCAGCTCGGCAAAGGCAAGTCGTTTTCTCAGCAGAAGAGAAAGAATGTTGGAGGGCTTGGATGTGCTCGTTTTGGACTGGCTGGTGGGGCAGCTGCTATATGTGTTTCCACCGTGGGTTCTGATCGGCAGAATGCTTCAGCGGATAGAAAGGTTCAGGGGGCAGGTAATTCTGATAGCCCCAGATTGGCCGCATCGCCCCTGGTATGGGGACATCATGAGGCTGTTGGTGGCAAAGCCTTGGCGACTTCCGGTCCAAGCGGATCTGTTGTCTCAGGGGCCCCTTGTCATGCCCCATGTGGATCAGTTCTCGCTTACGGCCTGGCTCTTGAGAGGGCGCGGCTGACGTCTTGCGGATACTCGGGGGCGGTCATTTCTACCTTGTTGAAGGCCAGAAGAAAGTCGACCTCGATGGCTTATGTTCGCATATGGAGGATTTTCGAGGCATGGTGCACGGATAGGAAGTGCACGGCATTGAAGGCCACCATCCCTCAGATATTAGAGTTCTTACAGGATGGGTTCGACAAGGAGTTAGCACCCGCATCGCTGTGGGTACAGGTAGCAGCGGTAGCTTGTTACAGGGGCAGAGTAGGTGGTCAGACGATTGGGGGTCAGCGAGATGTCAAGCGTTTTTTAAGGGCGGTGTCTCTTCTGCGGCCTCCGTGCAGACAGATTATCCCTAAATGGCATCTCCCGTTCGTGTTAGATGAGCTGGAGCGCGAGCCTTTTGAGCCCCTGTCACGGGCAACGCTCAAGGATCTCACGTTAAAGGTGATTTTTCTAGTGGCGATCTGTTCAGCTCATAGAGTCTCTGAGCTGCAAACGTTTTCCTGTAGGGAGCCCTACCTCTCCTTCTTTGCTTCCAAAGTAGTGTTGAGAACTGTGCCTGCTTTTCTGCCAAAAGTGGTTTCGCCGTTTCATGTGAGTCAGGACATATCCTTGCTGGTGTTCCCTCGGGATGCCCAAGGGGCGGCGTCAAAGAAGCTACATCTTTTGGACGTTGGCAGGGCATTGAAGAAGTATCTCAAGCGGACGGAGCCTTTTCGGAGGTCGGACAGGTTCTTTGTTCTTTTCGCAGGTCAGAAAAAGGGGGAAGCGGCGTCAAAGGCGTCTATTGCTAGGTGGATCAAGGAAGCGATTGCTGCGGCGTATATCTTGAAAGGTAAGTCGGTGCCAGAAGGGCTGCGAGCTCATTCCACCAGGGCACAGGCCGCCTCATGGGCAGAGCGGCGGTTGGTGTCTCCGAAAGAAATTTGCAAGGCGGCGACCTGGTCGTCCTTGAATCCCTTTGTAAAGCACTACAGGTTGGATGTGCTAAGGGCAGAGGACGCCTGTTTTGGAACGGCTGTGATTCAGGCTGGGCTTCAGGGTCCCTCCCGTGCTTAATGTTTTCACTGCTCTGGTACTAACCCAGAGGTTTTGGGACTAGACTGGGGACACAATCAGGAAGATGAAATTAGACTTACCTGCTAATTGTGGCTCCTGGAGTGGACCCAGTCTAGTCCCGTATCCCGCCCTAGTGCTTACATTGTCTGCAAAGCCTGAAGCGTTGGAGGCGGTTCACAGGTAAGTCCAGAGGGTATTTGCAGCGCTCGGATACCAAGAAGGGGTGTTTTAGGAGCTCAAATGCATCTGTTTCTGTCTCAACATGTCTTTACCTTTCCTCTGGACGAAAGAGTGGTCTGGTCAGCTTTAAAGTTACACGTTAAGTTAATTTTTGGGTACGCTTCTAGTTAGTTCTAGTTCGTTTATACTTGTTCTTCATTCATTCTTACTTGTTGCTCCTGTGAGTCTGCTTTGTCAATAGGTAACTGGTGACAGGAGGCGGATCCGGGATGGATATACCAGTGATGTCACAAAAAGGAGGAGTTTCTCAGTCTCCAAGCTGCTGTATGAGATGGGGAACCCAGAGGTTTCGGGACTAGACTGGGTCCACTCCAGGAACCACAATTAGCAGGTAAGTCTAATTTCATCTTTCCCCCTCTGTTCTGTGAGTCGCTAATTTGAAGGATGGGTAAATCCCTGAAAAAGGCTTCTCGCACTTCTAAAGCACCCTCTTCAGCCTGGTATAGTGCTTTGAAGAAATCTGCAAATTTTCTGGGCTATCTCAACCTCATCTACGATTACCATCTGCTCTTTCCCAAGCGTGTCACTGTTGTCTTAGTACAGGCGGAATGAATCAAATTCGCTAACAGTTTCCTGGTTTTGGCTTCCCATTGATGTAGTTTATATTTATAAAATTGTATACTATGCATGGCTTTTTGTTATAGCATAGCCTGTACTTTATTCTGCCTTTCTTGTAATCACTGACGGGTACCCTCACGGATATGTTGGGCCTGAAGTGCTCGTAAATCCCTTAGCCCTTGCTGTAAAGCCGTACCTTGTTCCTTATAGTTCCTCCAGTTTAGTCCTCCACTTCTGGGTAGTGCACCTCCTCCTGCAGCTTGGAGACTGGACCAATCAAAATCTTCATCTCACTGGATGTAGCTAGCTGGCAATCCCCATTAGTCCCCAGTGTGTGTCCAGTCTCCATGCAGTAGGAGGACCTCATGAGCCTGGGTGCTGGGCTCACTGGAGAATCTGATAAGGAGCAGGCTACTTAGATTAATTTTGTTTTCAGCTTCTTTTTCCAGTTGGTTAATTTCTTAAATCGGGCACTGTGTCTTTAAGAAAAAAAGAGGCAGCTGAACGAACGGGGTTTGTTTCCATGGGCTGCTCTGTCCTGCCAAGCCCCCTATATTACCTGACTATTTTTGGTTAGCTCTCCGGATCTCTTACCCCTAGATTGGACGAGGTAGAGCTCCTTCTGCATTTCCCAGGCAGCCCGCTGTCTTAATAAGCTGCAGGCGCCGGTTCCGGGGCTGTTTCCCTGTCAAAGCAGCAGTCTGCACAGCGGTCAGTTCCTTTTCAGTGATCGGATCGCGAGTCTTCAAAAAAAGAGCTGTTTCATCCAGGTACTGTCCGAGGGAGAGTGGGGTAGTCCTGGGCACGCATTTGATCTGTCCTGTGGTGCTTCGGGCCCTTTTTCAAAGCGTGCCAAATCGCTGATGGAAACCGCGGCCATTTTAAACACGCGGTTTCCTCAGCGCTGTCTGTAAAGCACCGGCAAGGCTGTTCTGGGCCGAATTCAGTATTACTTTCAGCAAGCTTCCTTGGTTAATAGGGTTTTTGCTCTGTCTTTTTCTTTCTATCTTTTTCTTAATTTACTTTTGTTTTTGTTTTTTCTCCTGGGGGTCTGATTTTTCAGGAGGTTTTCTTTATAGGAGGTAGCTAAACTACGGAATGCCTACATAACATACCAAAAAAAAAAAACCCCACACGAAGTCAGGTATAAAATTAAAGGTAAGGATGACACGCAAAGTAGGGGGTGTACAAATTTTCCCTTTGGTGGCCTTGGGGACCGCAAGGCTCTTCAGTCTATGCCAGCGAGGTCCCAGTGTGTAATTTGTGCCGCCCATGGGTGCACGACTCCTGAGGCAGGCGTCTGTAAGTGCTGTGCTTCCATGTCTCTCAGGGTTACACTAGAGATGGAGGACGCTGCAGCTTCAGTCCCGCCAGAGATATTAGCGGAGCCGGAAGATGGGGCTTCGATTCCCGGTCCTGCCGCTCCGGCTACCGAAGGGGCTTCTGGTATGTCGGAAGTCTCTTCGATGCTGATGGAGGAGTTTTCTCCGGGCTTTGTATTGCTCATGCATCAGGCGTTCTGTCAAACGGCAAGGCATTTTACCGGGGTCGGTCCCCCCCCCCCCCTCTTCCAGTACGCGGTCAGGGCTGCCGGAACGCAAAAATGTAGTTTCCACAGCGCCCAAGAGGCCGCGTCCATCAGAGCGATCACCTTCCCTGGTGGAGTTGCAGGAAGACGAGGAGCAGGAGTTTGACATGGAGGTCGATATGGAGGATTTAGAGGAAGGTGAGATTACTGAGCCTGAGGATCATTCGAGTTTTTCGGAGAGAGGAGTTGTCGGCCCTCATTTCGGAGGCTCTGCAAACGCTTCGGCTTACTTCCGAGCAGACCGTAAGCGAAGAGGATACTGCTGATCCCATTATTCAGGCGGTGCATCAAATGCAGGTAGTATTTCCCATTCATAAGGTGATAGATCAGATGATTCAGAACGAGTAGGACCACCCAGAAGCAGGCCCTATGAATAAGCTCTATCCCTTGGCGGACAAGGATAAGGACCGATTTCGTGCCCTGAAGGTTGATGCGGCAGTGTCGGCTGTCACAAAGAAGACCACAATCCCGGTGGAAGGCAGTGCAGCCTTGAAGGAGGCGCAGGATAGAAAGATGGATGGTTTGTTGAAGCAGTCTTTCGAAGCGGACACAGTTTCTTTGCAGGCTTCCATCTGTGGGGCTTGGGTGGCTAGGGCCTGTCTTCGTTGGGTCCAACCCCTCAGGCAGTCGCCGACGTTGGAGCAGGACAAGGTACAGGAGCTCCAGCGTTTAGAGTCCGGATCTGCGTATTTAGCAGATGTGCACTACGACCTAATTAGGGCCTTGTCGAATAGTATGTCTTCCCTGGTAGCGGCGCGGAGGGCCCTTTGGCTAAAAAATTGGGCAGCCGACGGGTCCGCTAAGTCTCGGCTCGGCAAGCTTCCGTTCAAGGGAAAGTTATTGTTTGGTGAGGATCTGGATAAGTTAGTCAAAGATTTGGGGGAGTCCAAGGGAGATAGACTTCCGGAGGACAAGCCCAAGCAGGGAAAATATTCCGCGTCCTTTCGGGGACAGTTTAGAGATTTTCAAAGATTTCGTTCTCCCCGTTTTGTAGGTTCTCAAAGAGGCAGATTTGCCTCTCGATCCCAGGGGTTCCGTGGGGCGAGTAGAGGATTCGCAGCAGCGTCGTCCGGAGCCGCTCGAAAGCCCCAATGAGGGGCAGTGGGTCCCGGCAGGAGGACAACCAATCGGGGGTCGCCTGAAGAGGTTTCTTTCTGCCTGGACCCACATAACGTCAGACCAGTGGGTCTTGGAGATTATCCGCGATGGGTATTGTGATGAAGAAGCCCCAATTTCTACTTTAAAAATGCAAAACTCACAGCAGTTCAGTTCAAAAGCTGACGGGAGAATAGACCCGGTGGGCAGCTGTTGTCAGGGACAACGACAACAAAGGCAGCCACGAGGTCTGAGAAAACATTTAGCAAAAAGAAACACCCTAGTTCCTGATAGCACACACCTGGGAGGTAGAAGTACTTACAGCCCTTATAAGGACAGTGCAGGGAACACAGAGGAGGGTCATTACAAGAGCAACATCTCCAGGGAGCTGCCACGAGGAGAGGAGTTGTTAGAGGAGTCAGACTTGGAACAAGACTTGAGGGTAAGAGACCTGGAACAGCGTGAGCAGTGTAGGCAAAGAAGACAGCGTGTCTTACCTACAGCAGCTGGCTGGGAAGAACCAGGAAGAGTCTCTCACTTTAACCTAGGAAGTGACTCAGAATCAGAACCAGGAAGGATTCACCCACATAGCTACCCAGAATCCACCAAGAGGAAGCAGCTTACTTGTGCAGAAGCCAGGTGTGCATGCCCTGCTGATTACAGAGACGTTGGAGCATGGAGGCTACGTTCTAGCCGGAGTGAGTGCAAGCCAGTGTCAAAACAGTATGTACCAAGAAGCTGGGACTTGGGGAATGAATGTGGGCAGTTAAAAGTTAAGAAGGACAAAAGTTCTTATCGTGTGAATGCAGAGCAGCCTTATACAGGAAGCCTAAGGTGGGGGCAGGGCAGCAACTCCCAACCTAGCCGTTTAAGCAGAGAGCATTCACTGCCTTCAGAGAAGCAGAGAGATTTACCAGAGGACGTATGCATGTCAGATGAGGACCTGGTAGGAATCTCTAAACCCCAAAGAAAACCCTGCAGGCTAAAGCTTGATAGCAGGAGGGGAGAAGAATACCCTCTATCCCAACTAGAGGATAGAAACAAGGAAGGCTTTGGAAATGTGCAGGAACCAATGTTAGTGGACACCCTCAGTGAATGTTCATCCACCTGTGACCCGATGGACTGTACATTGATTTCATCTGAGAAAATGTCTTTATGCTAGCCAGAGCTAAAACCTAGTGTTACAGGAAAACACTACGTGTTGGTTTTATACAGAAAGGCTGTGTGCTACAGATAAAATATATAACCGTGTTTCTCACTTTGAAGCAAGAAGATATTGCCCTTATGTTCTTTGTGTTTGCCAAAAGATATGGATACTTTTGTTTAAGTGCTTGTGTTCTATTTACCTGTTTGAACAATCCAACCCCGGGAGGGGAATAAAACCTCATTTTTGCTTTACCACTCGAGTTGCACAACTATTTCTTCGCCATCAGGCGCAGGCTTACTGGATTGGAAGCGGTCTGCCCCCTGGTGGTGACAGTATGCACTGGCTCTGGCAATGCCAGTACGGGAATCGTTCGTGCAGCCTCCCTGCAGAGGTCCACAGAAGGCTTTGCAGATTCGTCAGACTTTGGACCGCCTTTTACAGCTAGGAGCCATCGTCCCAGTGCCGCCCACGAAATACGGCATGGGCCGTTACTCCATCTATTTCGTGGTGCCTAAGAAGGACGGCTCTCTTCGCTCTATTCTAGACCTCAAAGGAGTAAATCAGTGCCTCAGGGTTCCGCATTTTCGCATGGAAACTCTCCAGTCCGTCATTGTGGCAGTTCGTCAGGGAGAGTATCTCACCTCTCTCGAGCTGTCAGAGGCCTATCTCCATGTTCCTATCAGAGCGTCCCATCAGAAATTTCTGCGGTTTTCCCTGCCTTGGGGTCATTTTCAGTTTCAGGCGCTGCCCTTCGGACTCGCGACAGTCCCTCGGGTCTTCACCAAGATAATGGTGGTCATGGCGGCGGCACTGCAAAAGCAAGGGATCTTAGTACATCCATACCTCGATGATTGGCTGATAGGGCCAAGTCCCAAGCCGAGAGCGAGAAAGCCACGGAAAAGGTGGTAGCTTTCTTGTGGCGCTTGGGCTGGGTGGTCAATCCGCTCGAGTCATTTTCTCCCCGACTCAGGTTCTCGAGTATTTGGGGTGCAGTTCGATACTCGAAGAGGCTCGGTATTTCTGACAGAGCGCAGGGCACAAGCTCTTTGGAGTTTGGTGCAGGCCTTCAGGAAGCTGACGGCGCCAACAGCATAGAAGTACCTTCAGGTGTTAGGGACGATGGCGGCAATGCTGGAGGTCGTCCCGTGGGCCTGGTTTCACGTGAGGCTGTTACAGCGCTCCTTGCTTCATCGTTGGTCCAATCAATCTGATCCGCTGAACAAACGACTCCCTTGTCCTCTGCACGTCCAGCAGGCTCTGCGGTGGTGGATTTACCCCGCGACGTTACAGGCGGGGATGCCTCTGGAGTAGCCGGAGTGGCTTCCTGTGTTCACAGATTCCATTCTAGCAGGCTGGGGAGCACTTTGTGGAGTACACTTTGCTCAGGGGCGGTGGACGGCGATGTAAAGCAGCTGGTCGATCAACCGCCTGGAGCTGAGAGCTGTGTTCTTGGGACTGCAGAAGTTCGAGACACTAGTGACACGTCAATCAGTGAGGGTGCTATCGGACAATGCCACAACGGTGGCGTACATAAATGCACAGGGAGTGCAGCCATGGAAGAGGAGTCTGAGGTCCTGTTTTGCCTGGGTAGAGATGCGGTTACAGGCCATATCGGCAGCTCACATTGCCGGAAGAGACAACGTGACCGGATTTTCTCAGCAGGGTTCAAGTGGCTGCTGGAGAATGGGAATTGCATCCAGACGTCTTCGCACAATTGACTCTTCGATGGGAGATACCGGTAATGGACTTGATTGCTACGTGCCAGTCCACGAAAGCGAGTCGGTTCTTCAGCAGGCGGAGGGAACCCATGTCGGAGGGGATCGACGCCTTAATACAGCCATGGCCGACGTCGGGGCTGCTCTATGTATTTCCTCCGTGGGCCCTTCTAGGTCGCGTAATTCAGCGTATCGAAGCTCATCGGGGAAGGGTGCTTCTTGTAGCGCCGGATTGGCCCCAGCGTCCGTGGTATGCCGATCTGATAAGATTGCTGGACGGGCATCTGTGGCGGCTTCCGTTGTCGCCGGAGCTCCTGTTGCAGGGACCTCTTCGGATGCCGCAGGTGGATCAATTCTCGCTTACGGCTTGGCCATTGAAAGGGCGAGGCTAAGAAAGCGGGGCTACTCTAGATTGGTCGTAACGACTTTACTTCAAGTACGGAAGCGCTCGACCTCGCTCGCTTATGTGCGAATCTGGCGGATCTTCGATGATTGGGGTTCCCGACATCAAGTTCGGGCTGCTAGGGCGTCAATGTCCGTAGTGTTGAATTTTTTTGCAGGATGGCTTTGAAAAGGGCCTAGCCGCCAGTTCTTTAAAAGTTCAATTGGCAGCCTTGGCCTGCTATAGAGGTAAGATTCAGGGCGTGGCTCTCGGTGCTCATGGTGATGTGGTGCGTTTTCTGAAAGCGGTTTAGAGACTTCGACCTGCCCATAGGGTTTCGGTCCCGGCGTGGGATCTTAACTTGGTTTTGCGAGCCTTAGGAAAGGCCCCGTTTGAGCCCTTATCCCAAATTTCGGTCAAGGACTTGACTCTTAAGGTAGTCTTTTTGGGGGCTATTTGCTCGGCTCGGCGCATTTCAGAATTGCAAGCTCTTTCGTGCAGAGAGCCCTTCCTGTGTTTTTCAAGGGAAAAGGTGGTGCTTAAGCTAGTTCCCTCCTTCCTACCAAAGGTGTCCTTTCCTTTTCATGTCAATCAGACGGTGTCTCTTCCAGTGTTGCAGGCAGAGGCGGGATGGCCTTCAGATCGCAGCTTGAGTCGGTTGGACGTAAAAAGAGTGTTACGTCGCTATTTGTCCGTCTCTGAACCTTTTCGCAAGTCAGATCGTCTCTTTGTATTGTTTGGAGGGCCTTGGAAGGGAGAGGCTGCATCGAAAGCGTCCATCTCCAGATGGATTAAGGAAGCAATCGCTTCGGCGTACTTGTTGCAGGGGCGGGCGGCGCCCGTGGGTCTCAGAGCTCATTCTACTAGAGCGCAGGCGGCTTCCTGGGCGGAGCACAGTCTAGTTCCACCGGTGGAGATTTGTAAAGCGGCCACTTGGTCGTCGCTACATACTTTCAGTAAACACTACCGATTGGATGTGCTGGCGGCGAAGGATGCCTGTTTCGGGTCAGCGCTTTTTGCGTGCCGGCTGGCAGGGTCCCTCCCGTTAGTACTGCTCTGTTACATCCCAGAAGTGGAGGACTAAACTGGAGGAACGATAAGGAAATAGAAATTACACTTACCTGGTAATTGTAGTTCCTTGAGTGACAACAGTTTAGTTCTCATTCCCTCCCTCTGTTTTTTCTGACTAGCTCGGCACGAGGTATACGATGAGAGGAGTATTAGCAGGTGAGTGCGTGCGTTCGTCTTTCCCTTGCCTTTGAAACTTTGTTTTCTTCTGGCTCTGACTGTTTGTTTTTCCTGGCTTGGCAGGAGGGAATAGCATTACTATGGAGTAACTCACCCTTTGTTTCTGTTCAGGGGAGCTCTATATTTCATTCGAGTTCATAGTTCAAGTATGTACAAAAAAAAAAAAAATTGTTAGCTACTTATTTGTTGCTCTTTTGAGTCTGCTTTGTCAGTTGTTCACTGGGGGATGATGGGGATTGCCAGCTAGCTATATCCAGTGAGATGAAGATTTCGATTGGTCCAGTCTCCAAGCTGCAGGAGGAGGTGCACTATCCAGAAGTGGAGGACTAAACTGTCGTCTCTCAAGGAACTACAATTACCAGGTAAGTGTAATTTCTATTTTGCGCTGTTGTGCCACAGTATATCCCAAGATTCTCCCTCTCAGTACTGTCTTTGCTGCTGCCCAGTAGATGATGGGGCCACATTGTCCACCCTGTTTTTTGTCTTATATTCTGTTCAGGCTTTTCTTTGAAAAGTGCGGCATTCCTCACTCTGTGTCCACACCGGATTCAGTCTCCAGTATTCCCCCCCACCCCCATTTCTTCAGGAACAAGCAGGAGGTCAGTCCTCACGTGTGGGTGATGTTAGCGCCAACGGAGCCCATGTGGAAGCATCTCTTCAGCTTTCAAAGAAAGCCTTTGGATATGTCACCATGCATTCATGGTCCCCTTCCTGCCTAAGGGTGCCATCTTGCTCAGTCTCCGTTTTACCATGGAGCCCAGTAGAGGTGCGTCTGATTCCCCGTAAAAAGTTGAATTTTTCTCTTAGAGTTTATTCTCTCTCTCTCTAGCCACAGCCAGTCCCTTTCCCGCCCCCCCCCCCCCACCTCCACCCCCGAGTTCGCATGCATTGGTACCGCGTCCTCGGGTCCATAAATTTTTCTTTCTAGTGCGATTCATACCCTTTTCCCGCTGGCAGTTCCTCAGATCTTCGGCCTCACTGGGGCCCTTTTTCTCCTAATGGTCAGAAGCTTTAAAAAGTGTGATCGGTATTCCAGTAATTTTTCTATCACCGACACACACGGCTGAGTCTCATTTGTCTTGGTCCTAGACCACAACCTAGAGACTTGCAGGTCCTGCAAGAGGCTGACCCCTAAAGCAGTCAAAAGCAGGCAGGAGAAGCATGACCGGATGTTCAGATCAGACTCTGCCTCGGAAACCCCTTCCAGGGCCCAGTCCGAGACCCAGGGATCGCACAGTGACTCCGCAGCCACCAGTTGAGACCGTGAGTCCTCCGACCTGGTGTCCCCAATTTGGATCCTGAAGAAGAAAGCCTCGCGGGACTCCTCATGAGACTCGGGTAAGGACTGTGCCAGATCCCTGAGCTTTTAGAGGAGGACCGAGGTGTCTGAGTGGAGCGGACACCAAAACTTCCCCGGAAGGACTCGATGGACCCCTGCAATTGGCCCCAGATCCCCGCAGCCATCTCCACCAAGGACTCTCCTCCACCAGCGTCAGACCCGATACCCTCAGCCGATGTTCCCTCTAAGCTTTGCTGGGTCCGCCGCCAAAATTCCTGCCGGCGGGAGGGTGCAGTGCGATCGATGCTCCGCCCCTCCCCGCACCAGCGGGAATGCCAGCGGAGGACCCGGAGCAGGTGAAAGGGAACATTGCAAGAGTGCTGCGGCGTGTGTTAGACCCTGTGGGGGAGGGGCGGAGCAATCGATCACACTGTACCCCCCCCTCCTCCCCCCGCCAGCAGGAATGTTGGAGGCGGACCCAGCACAGCTTAGAGGGAACATTGGCCTCAGCGTCCATGCCAACTGCTGTGACCCCAGCCGGGCTGGAGAACAGGATGGAGGTCCGGAACATAGCTTGTCTGCCTTCTTGGCCACTTAGCAGATAGCGCTGTACTGCTCCACCAATTCATCTGCCAAAAACACTGGGACCTCAACCTCGAGGACTTCCCCTGGTGTCGAGTTGATCCCCCGGAGCTCCCTCGCCCGGGCCGATCACCATTGAAGGTCATGTTCCTGGTCCTGATCCACAGGACCCCGTTCGTCCCCGACCAGCGGCTGTGGCTCCAGCCATGTCGCCGAGGCTTATGAGCCTCCAACCCCGACTCTGGTCTGTTTGATCGTCGAGTCTACCTCAGAACACTCCATTTGGGAATTCGAGGATGACACTTCCCCAGATGCCCGGAGGCATCGAGATCTTCCGTTGGACCTGTCCCCACTGGGGGGCCTGGCGTCAATCTCCACCTGAGGACAGGGCCGTCCTCAGCTTCGTGTGGGACATGGCCAAAGCTCTGGCCTTCACCATTGAGTTGGTAGATGAACCTCTGTCGAAGGATCTCAAGATGCACTAATTCGACCCCCCCCCCCCCAAAGGAGTCCCTATTGGTGCCAGTCCCGGCGATCCTCGAGAGGCTGCTCTTTCATATGTGGGAGACATCGGCTATAATACCCACAGTTAGTCGCGGCTCGACCTTATGTATAAGGTCTGCCCGAGCCCGGGCTTCCGCAGAAGCCAATTACCACACATCTCCATGGTGGTCAAGTCAGCCATGCTTGAGCTCCAAAGCCAAAAGATGCACTCCTCGATGCCTCCCGGCAGGGAGACCCAAAGTCTTAACACTCTTGCCAGAAAATGCTAGCAGGGCTCCATGTTGGGCTACCGGGTCCAGCATACCTCTTCTACATGGGAATGTTCTTCCTAGACAGCATGAAGGAGTTAAAGGGCTACTCAGCCAGCCTCTCCGAGGAACCCCTGCAGAGGTTCCTGACACTGGCCAAAACTGCTGTCAATTGCTTGAAGTTTATCACCCAGGCCACCTACAAGGCCATGGACGAGTTGCCAGTACCAGGAGACAGGCTTGGCTCCAGTCCTCTGACCTCGAGCAATGAATCCAGGAAAAGCTCCTGGATGTCCCCTGCCTGGGAGAGAATCTATTTGGCAAGGCCATGGCAGACAAAGCCGTGGAGCTCGAGGCCGAATACAAGAGAAGGACCCAGCTCTCGAAGAAAACTTCCTCTGGCCCCAAGTGTAAGGCCCCCGGGAAGAAACCCTCCTTCCCTTCTCCAGGAAGGGCCCAGGATCCTGGAGCTACCAACAGTACCAGGCCCCACAGACTCCTCAGCAGGGTCTCCGAGGACCTGGGAAACAATCTCGCAAGCAGAAAGGCCCCAGCTCAAGCCCAGGCCGAGCCTTTGACTTGCTGGGCATAGCCTCTCCCTCTCCAGGAGATTAGCATTCCACAGGGGGACATCTGGCCCACTTTGCCCACCGGTGGTCAACCATCACCACAGACACCTGGGCATTCCAAGTTGTCAGAGAAGGTTACCCCCTCACCTGGACCAGATGCCCCCTTCTCTCTTCCCGAGAGAGTCCCCCAGGACTCCCTTGCATCAGACCCTGCTATTGCAGGAACTCACAGGCCTTCTCAAAGACATGGCTGTGGAACCAGTGCCCCATCAACAACAAGGCAGGGGGTTCTATTCAAGATACTTCTTTGTCCCCAAAAGACCTAAGGCCCATTCTAGACTTGAGAAACCTAAACAAGTTCTTGGTGCAGGAGAATTTCAAGATGCTCTCCCTTGGAACCTTGCTGTCATACCTCCAGCAGGGAGACTGGCTATGCTCCTTGGATCTAAGGGATGCATATACCCCAGGCACAGACAGTACCTCAGGTTCATGGTCAGAGATGGCCACTACCAATACAGGGTACTACCCTTTGTGAAGATTGGGTGCGGAGGTGAGCCCAAAGTGCCTGGCAGTCGTGGCAGCCTACTACACCTCCAAGGAGCCTTCGTCTTCCCCTACCTAGATGACTGACTCATCAGAGGGGACACAGCCACCGAGATGCCACAGGCCGCACCATTGGTGTTCTGCAATACCTGGGGTTCATGATAAACCACTCCAAGTCCCACCTCACCTCACAGAGATTGGAGTTCATTAGGGTGCATCTGGATACCTTCCAGGCGAAAGCCTTCCTGCCCAGTGACAGGGCCAGACAGCTCATGGCCCTGGCCGCAAAAGTCCAGGACAGATGCTCCATGCCAACACACGGCATGCTCCGCCTGCTCGGCCAACAGCACACGTACCGAATGCTCGCCTTCACATGAGGGCGGCTCAGTGGTGCCTCAGGTCTCAGTGGAAGCAGGCCATCAACCGCCTCCGGGACAAGGTCTACGTGACCCGCTCTCTGGTGGAGTCGCTCTGCTGGTGGCAGACTGTGCAACACTTGAGGGCAAGCATGCCTTTCCAATCCCCCATTCCTCTGCAGGTCCTTACCACGGACGCCTCATTGCTGGGTTGGGGAGCCCACTGCGGGAACTTCCGCACACAGGGCACCTGGTCCTGGGCCATAGCCCCAACAACGGATCAAATTCTTAGAGCTTAGGGCCATATTCCTGGTGCTCAAGGCCTTCCGCCACCGTCTCCAGCACCAGCCAGTGCTCATCCAGACAGACAACCAAGTGGCACTGTTCTATGTGAACAAACAGGCGTGGGCTCCTGCCAGGAGACAGTAGTCCTCTGCTTGTACGCAATTAGCCAGGGGACGCTCGTGAGAGCGGTCTACTTGTCGGGCCAAGTCAGTGTCCTTGCAGACAGGCTAAGCAGAGTCCTGCAACCGCATGAATGGCCGCTAAACCCCGGAGTAGCCCACAGGCTAGTCCAGCTCTGGGGGACCCCCGGATGAACCTTTTCACCAGCCTGGCCAATGTCCAACTGACCCGCTTCTGCTCCTGCCAACCTCACACAGGATGCTTTTCTCATCTCGTGGTTGGAAGGTCTTCTGTATGCCTTCCCACCCATGCCACTGCTCGCCAAGACCCTATTCAAGGTCCTTCGGGACAGCGCATTGCTAATCCTGGTCGCCCCCTCCTCTCCCCCCCCCCCTCCCAGTGACCCAAGCAGCCATGATTCCCACAGCTGCTCCACCTAGTGACGGAACCTCAGGTCCCTCTCGGGAACTCCCCAGGGTTCCCTCCTTCACCCTAACCTGGGGTTTCTGGCATTAACAGCATGGCTGCTGAACGGGTAGCCTTAGCTCCCTTTAACCTCTCTGAGGAGGTGGTTCTGCTGGCCTCCCGCAAGTCTTACACAAGATATGTTTACGCCTTCAAGTGGCGGAGATTCTCCATGTGGTGCTCAGAGAAACGGGCAAACCCTTTCTGCACAGTGCAGCTAGTCCTACAATACCTGCTGTACCTTTCCCATGCCGGACTCAAGTCCAACTCGATCACGATACACCTATGTGCCCTTTCAGCATACCACCACCCTATCGAGGGCAAGCCTCTCTTGGCTCAGCCCCTTGTTACCTGCTTCCTGCGGGGTCTACTGCGCCAAGCCCCCAATCTGCCTGCCCCCAGTGGAATGGGACCTTAACGTAGTGCTGACGTGGTTCGCCCGGCTGCCGTTTGAGCCCCTAGCCACCTGCCGTACCTCTCCTGGAAGGTCGCCTTTCCAGTGGTGCTCACCTCCGCTTGCAGGGTCAGCAAGCTCCAGGCTGTAGAGGTGGAGCCACCATATACGAGGTTCTATAAGAATAGGGTTGTGTTTTGCAAGCACCCCAAATTTCTGCCAAAGGTGGTCACCTTCTTCCACCTCAATCAAGAGGTAGTGCTCCCCACCTTCTTCCCATGGCCTCACATTAGCAACACAGAGGCTATACTTCGTACTCTGGACTATAAGAGAGCCCTGTCCTACCCGCAGCGTACCTAGGGCCACCACAAAGCCTCCTAGCTTTTCAGCTCCTATGACTCCAGCTGGCTGGGGGAGGCAGTGACCAAGCGGACCCTGTCCACCTGGTTTGTGGACTGCATTGCCCTCGCGTACGAACAAGCTGAGCTCCCGCTGGAGCACCATGTCACGGCTCACAGTGTCAGGGCTATGGTGACCTCTGCTGCAAATTTGTGCTCTGTCCCAGTGACAGACATCTGCCGGGCTGCCACCTGGTCTTCAATCCACACCTTTGTAGCTCACTACTGCCTGGAAAGGGAGTACAAAAGGGACAGCGCCTTCGGCCAGGTAGTACTCCTTAAATTTTTCGGGATTTAGGAAACTCAGACCCTCTGACCTCTTTGTGTTCAGGCTACTGGAGTGATAGTTCTCCCTGGACATTGGAGCCCTTTCAGAGTCTGTCCTTTGGACTCACCAGCTGCCACGCACGGCTTGACCATGTCTTTTTTACAGGTTGTCAATAGCCTTTAGCTAGGGAGTCCCATATATCAGGACTGACTTCCTGCTTGTTCCTGGAGAAAGCATAGTTACTCATCTGTAACAGGTGTTCTCCAGGGACAGCAGGAATCGGTCCTTACAGCCCTCCTTTCTCCCCATAGGGTTGCCTTAACTGTACCAATTCTTTTTTGCTGTCTTAGCTATGTCATGTGACTGAGCAAGATGGCACCCTTGGATGGCAAGGGGACCACGCATGCGTGCGTGGTGGCATCTCCCAAAGGCTTTCTTTGAATGCTGGAGAGATGCTTCACGCGGGCTCTGTCAGCATTGACATCGCCCATATGTGAGGATTGATTCCTGCTGTCCCTGGAGAACACTTGTTACAGGTGAGTGATTATGCTTACTTTCCCCCCAGAAATGCTTCGTTGTACTGTTGTGTGATCAAATACTACCTGGGGATGTATGTCTGAGGCCATGAGTTTGGGGTAGAGTCTCTTCGCTACTAGCACATAATCTATGCGGCGATGTACTCACTGTGGTCCAGAGTAATGAGTAAACTCCACATCTAGGGTGTTAAACGTTTGCCACGCATCTGTTAATTCTAGGTCTTTTCTTACTAGATTCACACATTAATTTTCTGCCCCTTTACTAGCTTCTCTTGGCAGTTGCCAGTCTACTGTAGCATCCTTCACCATATTGAAGTCCTCTCATTCTGGTCAGCCAGGTATGCTATTAATTCCAGGAAGAAACTATATTTGTACATATTGGGGGCATAGATACTACCAAGAATCAGTTTTCTCCTCTGCAGTTCGCCCCAAGCTAAAACATACCTCCTCTCAAGGTCTTGGGCTTCCCAATATTGCTCCCAGAGGCTCTTTTACCCATCAATAGGGCCATGCCTCTGTATCGGGTTATAGGAGGCAGAGATAACCTCACTGAACCATCTCTTGAAGTTTAAGGTGTTCTTGCAGAGTACAGGTTTTTTGAAATAAGACAATAGTAGTACCTAAGGAGGAATGTAGCACTCCCCCCCTCCCCCATTCAGTGTAACCATATTGATGTCACCATTTGTCCAACTTAAGTTCAACGCAGAAGATATCTGTAGTATTTGATTGTCCCTCGCGAACCTCCTTAACTTTGGTAGTCACTTCCTTCCCCTCCAGATGATTGATATCCCTTTCCCTGGTAGCTCCCTTTACCTCCCCTCTTTGTACTCTACCTCACTTTAGACCCTTCCCCTTCCCCCCCAACCCCTTCCCTTTTTAACCTTGTTTGTATACACTCACCTTCCCACACTCTCCTTATGCCTCCCATGCAGGTTACCCGCTATCCCCAGGCTTCCCATCAAACATTTCACTCCCCAAGTAACATCCTATTACATTGCTGCCTTCCAGTCACCTTCTAGCAGGCTTTAACATCATTTCTCCCTCCACCCCAACTTGCAAGGTTTACCCTGCACAGTTCAGCAAATATTGCCCCTGCTGTCTTCCACTGGGGTTGGCAGCGTGTGATGTTCATCACCTGGTCTCTCATTTCAGGTCCAAATCATTGTTATTGCTGTCACATCATGTCGGGTCTCCCACCCTGCCTGCTATGCATGCCCTTTCTTCATGCAATGCCTTCAGTGTCCTATTAAAGCACATATCCCTTTTCCCTGAGTCTTCAGTTTGTGATCCATTATCTGTCCATTACCAGCTATAACTCAATCCACCATGTTCTCTGTTCCCTTGAGTTGACTGTTCGGCAGGTGTATGGGCTTTCTCTGTCTGCCTGGGTTAGTCTGTCCAAGAAAGCATGCTCTTCGGCAGGAATATTGAAGTATTTAGTTTTCCCGTTGTAATGAACTCTCAATTTATGGGGGAACTTTAATGCAAAACATACTCCGCGCTGAACCATTGCTCCACACTGCAGCGTGAACTCCCAGCGCTTAGTTGCAACTTTGGTGGAGTAGTCATTAAACAGCAGCAATTTCTGATTCTGATATTCGAAAGTTCTTATTTTGCAGAATTCCCTGAGAAGTTGTTCTTTCTCTGTCTATACCAGGTATCTTCCTATTACTGCTCACGGATGGCGTTTGTTCTGCCATTTTGGGCCCTGTCCGGTGGGCCTGTTCGCATCTCCAGGTTCCTTCCCCATTTTGGAGGCCAAGCTGGTGGGGCAGCCACTCCTGAAAGATCCAGTATACCTCTGTATCTGCTACCATCTCTGAAAGGCCCACAATCCTCAGGTTATTCCTCGAAGTCCTCTTCTCATAGTCCTTCAATTTGTCCAGAACCTGAGTCTGGTCTATCATAAGTTGGGTGAATGTCGTGTCTAACTGGGCCAGAGAGTCCTCCTGCACTGCTACTCTCGTTTTCACCTCCATCAGCCGTTGTAGCTATCCTTCGAGCCACTCTTTAATATCATCCACTGTGTACTGTAGTTTATTCAGGCGGTCCTCTAATGCAGCTGTTACAACTCAGGAGATCTCTGTTACAATGTCTGCTGCTTCTGTTTTTGTGGTTTAGCGGCCGTTTTGTGATCTTCTCGTGCTCCACCAGTACGGCTTTTCCATGCCAATTTTTGGGGCATACCCTGCTTTGCTGCATTTCCGTTGGGTCCCCACAGCCGCACTAAGTCTGAGTTTACCAATCTAGGTTAAATTGGGACGTTTCTCAGGTTTTTAGCTGATGTTTCGCTGTTATTTTGGGCCCAAGGAAGGAAGCACTCCCTTTACACGTCTGCTTCCCAGCCGTGTATCGCCAGAAGTCTGTGCATAGTGCACTAATAAAAAAGGGTCCTACTAGTTGTTTAGGTACTAATCCTCCAGGAACTTGTCTAAATCCTTTTTAAACTCACCTGTGCTTTTTTAAATTTTTTTGTTTAAATGACAGACCCAGCAGCCCTGGGCTTTCTTGGCAAGATATTACCATAAGTTGATTGCTAGATAAAGTGACTTACCCAAGGTCATAAGGAGTGCTAGTAGGAATTGAACCCTGTTCTCTTGGGTACTACTTGGCTGTTCCTCCACTCCCAACTGTGCTTATGCCTTGTAACATCCTTCAGCAACAAATTCTATAGCTTATTGTGCATTGAATGAAAAATACTTTCTCCAGGTTTTTTTTAAATGTGCTACCATATTAATTCTATGGAGAGTCTTCTAGTCTTGAAAAGGTAAACAACCATTTCTTATTTAACAGTTCATTTCCACTCATTATTTTAAAAGCCTCCTTCATATGTCCTACCAGTCATCTCTATTCCAAGAGTTCTAAGCTGTTCAACCTTTCTTCATAGGTGAGCTGTTCGGTCCCCTTTATCATTTTGGTTGTTCTTAACCTGTACCTTTTTAAGCTTTGCTAAATGCTTTTTGAAATGGGATGAGCAGAAGTGCATGCAGTACTGAAGGTGCTAACCCTAAGCACAAATTACTTCTCTATTCTTTCCCCCAAAAATAAAAATTGTCTTTTTATACTTCAAGGAAAATGAAAATCTTTTGCACAGAACTTCAGTCAATAACATAATGGTGAAGGGCAATAACTGCTAGCTAGCTTTAACCAAGTAATAACTAACTGTCCAGCCTAAAGGGACTGGATTCAATTCTTCCACTTCTCAGATTGGCAGGGGTAGGGAATGCCATGCAGGAAGATTCTCAACCCCAAAGGGAGGAAGTCCATAGTCAACGTACAACAAGATTGAGAGTTCAGAAGGAACCCAGGTGCATGACATTCATCTGCCTCTGCAATTATTGAACTAAAGTAAGTTTACAGGGCATATGCAACAGGGAAATATTCCTGGTTTTTGGCAATGAAGACTCATTATGCCAGAGAGTCCTTTTTCAATTGAGCAGGAAGCCAAAAATAAGCAGGAAGAGACTACTAGAAACAGAGAAATATGATGACAGAAAAAGACCACATGGCCTATCTAGTCTGTCCTTCCATAACAACAACTACAACAGTCCCCTTTTTACCTGTACAGATCCTCTGTGTTTGTCCCATGCTTTTTTGAATTCAGTTACTGTCCTCATCTCTACCACCTCCACTGGGAGACTATTCCACAGATCCACTACTCTTTCCGTAAAGAAATATTTCCGCATATCACTCCTGAATCTATCCCCCTTCACCCTCATCCCATGTCCCCTCGTAGCAGAACTTGCTTTCAACTGAAATAGGCTCTCTCCCTGAACATTTATGCCACGGAGGTATTTAAACATCTCAATCATATCACCTTTATCCCGCCTTTCCTCTAAGGTGTACATATTAAGATCCTTCAGTCTGTCCTCATATGCTTTATAATGAAGACCACTAATCATTTTAGTAGCCACCCTCTGCACCGACTCCATCCTGTTCACATCCTTTTGAAGGTGCGATCTCCAGAATTGCACACTATACTCCAAATGAGGTTGCACCAAAGACTTATACAGAGGCACTATCACCTCCTTTTTTCTGCTAGCCATTCCTCTCCATATGCACCCAAGCATCCTTCTAGCTTTTGCCGTTGCCTTTTCTACCTGTTTAGCTACTTTAAGATCATCAGACACAACCACGCCTAGGTCCCGCTCTTCTTTAGTGGACAAAAGCACTTCACCCCCTATACTATATTGCTCCCTTGGATTGCTGCAGCCCAAATGCATGACCTTACATTTTTTAACATTAAATCACAGCTGCCAAATTCTAGACCATTCTTCAAGCTTAGCTAGATCCCTCCTCATGTTATCTACACCTTCCTGGGTGTCTACTCTATTGCAGATTTTGGTATCATCCGCAAAGAGGCAAACCTTACCTGAAAACCCTTCCGCTATATCACTAACAAAGATGTTAAAAAGAATCGGACCAAGGACAGATCCCTGGGGCACACCACTGATAACATCCTTCTCCTCAGAGTGAGCTCCATTTACTTGTACTCTTTGTCGCCTCCCACCCAACCAATATCTAACCCAAGCAGTAAGTTTAGGGTCCATCCCTAGGGTGCTCAGTTTGTTTATAAGTCGCCTGTGAGGAACAGTGTCAAAGGCTTTACTGAAATCTAAATACACCACATCTAGGGCTCTCCCTCGGTCCAACTCCCTGGTCACCCAGTCAAAGAACTGAATCAGATTTGTCTGGCAAGACCTGCCTCTGGTGAATCCATGCTGCCTCTTTCCAATAATTTACTCACCACCGAAGTTAAACTAACCGGCCTGTAGTTTTCAACCACATCCTTACTTCCGCTTTTGTGTAAAGGCACCACATGAGCCTCTCTCCAGTCCTTTGGCACCACTCCCGACTCCAACGAGGCATTGAAAAGGTCAGTCAGTGGAGCTGCTAGAATGTCCCCAAGTTCCCTCAGTATTCTCGGGTGTATCCCATCCGGTCCCATCGCTTTGTCTACTTTAAGTTGAGAGAGTTTCTCACGAACACAGTCTTTTGAAAATTGTTCAAGATGTCCTTTGCTTCTGTTCCTATTTGTGGGTGTTTTCTGAGGTCCTGCTCCTGGTTCTTCATCTGTGAACACACAACAAAAATATTTGTTAAGCAATTCTGCTTTATCCTTATCAGCTTTTACATATTCCTCCCCTGCACCCTTGAGTCTGACAATACCACTTTTGCCCTTCCTCTTCTCACTAATATATCTGAAAAATGGCTTATCCCCCCATTTTATTGCATTGGCTATTTCCTCCTCCTTTTGAATCTTTGCCTTCTTGACTACTTTGCTAGCTTCTCTAAGTTTTTCCAAATACAGATGCCTGTCTTCCTCTCTCTGTGATCTCTTGTATTTCATGAAGGCCTCCCTCTTTTTCTTCACTTTATCAGCTACTTCTTTCGAAAACCATAGCGGTCTCCTTTTCCTTTTCCTTTTATTTACCATTTTAACAAAAAGGTTGGTTGCCCTTAAAATATCCCCTTACAGGTTTTCTACATCCCTCAGCCGTTCCCATCCCACTAACGACTCCCTGAGGTATTGGCCCATCTTCGCAAAGTTAGTCTTCCTAAAGTCTAAGATCCTCGCCTTTGAATGGATTCTAACAGCCCTAGTCCTAATACTGAACCACACCATCTGATGATCACTGGATGCAAAATGATCTCTCACTACAACATCAGAAACACTTTCACCATTGGTAAGCACCAAGTCCAGTATGGCCCCTTCACGTGTGGGGTCTGTTACCAATTGCCTGAATAGTTCTCCCTGTAGAGAATCCAGGATCTCCTTACTTCTAGATGATACTGCAGCAGGAATGTGCCAATCAACATCTGGCATATTGAAATCTCCTATCAGTAGCACTTCCCCTTTCCTAGCAATGCTGTGCATGTCTTCAATTAACTCTCTGTCCACCTCCTCCTCTTGTGAGGGAGGTCTGTATATCACACCAATGCAAATAGATTTCTCTCTTCCTCTTTCTAGTTTAACCCACAATGCCTCCCCTCTCCCTTTTAAGCTCTGTAATTCCAAAGCTTTAACAGTAGTTTTTACATATAGTGCCACTCCTCCTCCCCTTCTTCCTACCCTGTCCTTTCTGAATAAAGTATAGCCAGGTATAGTTACATCCCAATCATGGTTTTCTGTGAACCATGTTTCTGTAACTGCCACTAAATCCAAGTCGGCCACTCCCAGATAAGAAAGTAATATAAATAAAATAATTGTAGTTTTTATGGAATTATTTTATACCATATTGGACAGGTGGTTTACAAAGCTCAAAATTTAAAATGATAAAAACATAATTGAATCCACTAATGAGACAAAACTGGAGAATGTGGAGGGTGTGAAGTAGCATGGCATACAAAACCATAAGGCTTCTTATATAATGAACACAATGGGGAGCAGGGGGTAAAGGTAAAGCTGTGATGGAGGCTAGTCCAAGGCAATATTATGCTCCAGGAACTAATTTGCCACAAATTACTGCTCAAAGAGCCAGATTTTGAGACCAGCTTCAAATTTACATAACGAGTATTTGAGTCTCAATAAGTCAGGGAGGATATTCCACAGCGATAAGGGCCAAGCAGGAATACCTTATGGTTTCATGGCAGAAGACCCTATATGAAGGAACTGTCAATAAGATGGCCTGAACAGATACCAGAATATGGGATGGACTATAAAGAATCAGGAGAGAATTTAGATACAGGGAGAATCTAGTTCAGATTAAGTAGAATGTCAAAAATATGATTTTAAACTTTATTCTGTTGCTAAATGGAAGCCAGTGTTGTTCCTTAAGGAAGGGAGTAACATGATCATAGCATTTGGACCCCATAAATCATATTCATAGCCGTGTTTTGCATCAGTTGAATCCTTTTGAGATGTACCCATGGGATCCCTACTAGAAGTGAGTTACAATAAAATAATCTAGACAGAACCAGAGCTTATAGCAGAGTCATAAGAGCTCTCTGGTTAAGAGAGGGCATTAATGTATGGCTTCTCCTAAAAGAGAGGAAAGTTGTCTTAACTAAAGTTGAAATATATGGAGTAAAAGGGAGATTGCAGTCTAAAATGACACATAGAGAGCAGATGGTATCGCTAACTAGAATATAATTCTCCCTCAGCCTAGGGCAAAACCAAGGAAGGGATTTATTTTCTGTAAACCAGACTGCCACTGACTTAGATTAATTCAGTTTAAGCCTATGTGCTGATAACCAGTCAGAAATAGCAGCCAAATTGCTGTTGACCATTAATTAGAAGGTGGAGTCTCAACTGTTAAAATGACCATCTGAAAGTCATCTGCATTTAAAAAAAAAAAAAGAACAAACGCTCTTACCTAGATCTTGAATTAGGGTGGCTAGGGCAGCAAGAAAGATGTTGAATAGAGTGAGAGCTAATATTGAACCTTGTAGAATCCCACAAGACCGTGGTAGTGCAAAAGATGTATATCAATAATAATCCTAAAAGTATGATTTGAAAAATAAGATTGGAACTAGTGTATAAAAGTGTCAGACCAATTTCTTCCACTGATATTACTCATAAATCATTTTAATATAGTATTAATGAAATACGATTAAGAGATAAGGTTGGGTTTCCCTTACGTTTCATGTAAAGGGTGGGCCTGCCTGCTGTTCATAGCCTCATCCCAATTTGGTTCAAAACATGAAAGTGCTATCCACATATAAGTTCTGCTATTCTATATTTTTCTCCTTTTCAATTTCTCACTTGTTCATACTCTCTCCCCACTCCCCATTGCTCAGTCTCTCCCCCTTTAATTTTGCTCATATCACTTTCATTACTACTTTCCCTCCTGATTCCTCACTCCTATTCTTCACTCTTTGTTCTCAATACTCCTTTCAATCTGTGATGGCAATACACTCTTTCTCACAATTTTGTCTCAGAGCTGCGAAGTAACCCAGCTCCAACAGAGAGACTTTTTGGCCTGGCTTGGTTTTCAACTTACATCCCAAAGCAGTGATTATACCTTTGAAAATCAGTGCTGCACATTTCATAATTCTTCAGGATGAAGCAGTCGGAATTCCATCAGTGGCCTAAAATCTCTCTCCTAAAACTGGGTAACTTATCAGCTTTGCTGTCTCTTTGAGCATGCAGTGCTCATATTTCCAAATATTTAGGTGATCATTATTAGAACAGTTTAGGCCTTCATGGCTAAATCTTGCTCAGAGCTGTGAGCAGAGGGCATAGAAGCAGACATATTGTTTCTCTCATCCTCACAGAATAAAGTCTCCTTTAAATAGAGTATCCCATATCGTCCTGTTAGAACAGTCCAGACAAGTGATTTGTGTTTCCCTACCAGCAAATTGGTGGAGACAAAGAACCAATGAAAAGCCCAGGTTGCAATGATATCACTCTCATGTCTCCATGTGCTTCAGCCACCAAAAGAGGTCCCTCAGTATTTCTTTGTCTCCAGCAGATAGTGGATGGATTTTCTCCTCTCTGAAGAAAATCTGAGGATTGATAAGAAATGCTCATGAACGACCACCTCAAGCCCTAAAGGGGTGACTCTCTCACTTGAGCGTGACATGGGAAAGGAAATTAACGGTAAGTGAAATTTCTCCTCCCGTCCCAGTGAGACTCACCTGACTACATGCCTAAAGGGTTAAGGATGTATAAGAAGTTCCTGATCGTCCCTCCAGTCTGGTCCGGAATGTCTGGGTTGTCAACCTCCTCTAGCAGCTTTGGAGACTGAGAAACTTTATTCTTATGATGTCACCGGTATATAAGCCCTGGCTCCTCTTCACGCCAGTTTAACAGTCTCCAAAGCAGCTAGGAGGGTGGTGAGCCCAGGGGTTCCTGGGGCTCACTGGAGAAACGATTAAGTAGGGTGTTAGGATTGAAAGCAAATTAAACGAGCAAAAAGGGTTTAAATTGCAGAAGGGTCACTTTAAGGGGCGGCTTGTGAGACGTCTCTGTCTGCAGAGCTGGAGAAATAGGCCGTTTCCCTTGCCCTGAGGTCCTCTGCTCTCCTCTGTCTTCCCTTTTGGGGGGGGGGGGGCAGGCAGAAACCGGGGTTTGTTATTTTGATCTGCTAGGGGAGAGGGGACTGCCGCCCGTGATCCGTCCTGCAGAGGAGGGAGCGGATCCAGAGAGCGGCGGAGCTCAGCACGTGCAGAGGCTTTGCCTGCCGGAGCTTAGAGCTCCTGGGGCAGCCCGGAGTGATTTCTTCATTTTTAAAATTGGGATCGCTGACGGGCTGCTCAGAACAAGAAAGAAGCCCTTGTTCAGCTGCGGCGGGACCCAGAGGTAAGCAGTCCCGTTTTAGGCGGGAATTGGCGGCATGAGAGGGGCAGGCCAGACCGCGTGTAGCAGAGGCGGGAAAATTTGCCGGTTTGCACGGGCAGACTTTGGCGCCCCGTAACTCTGGCTGGGAGCCTCGTTTGCTATTGATTTCTTCAGGATTCGCCTGGGGGGGGGCGATTCTGAGGAGCTTACAGTAAAAAAAAAAAAAGACGTTTGGGTTTTTGACGTTGGGAGGCTAGCTGGTGGAGTGGTTCACTAAGTATCATGCCTTCCAAACAGCAATGTCTCTAGTGTGGAGCAAAGAGGAGTTCAGTCTCACACGAAGGGGTCTGTAGGGGCTGTGCTCCGGAGTTGGAGGCCAAGGAGTTGGTCCCTGTATCTGAATTAGGAGAGCAGGATTGTTTGGAGGAAGTGCCAGAGCCTATTCTCCTGTTTCTGATAGTGGCGGAGCCGGAGCTGGGCGCCGCTTTAGGGCCCGACCTTCAGCTTTCGCAGCAGTCGGGTGGCAGTTTGGCGTCCATTTTATCGTTGGATTTCATGTCCCTGCTCCAAAAGACTTTGGCTAGCTCTAGTGGGGCGCCAGTGGCAGGGACCGCTGCGACTGCACTGGGACACAAGAGGCCGAGTTCCGCCTTATCAGCAGGAGCATTGGGCGTCGGTGCTAAGTCAGCTAGGTTGGATAGAGATCTCCTCATTCAGTCAGTGGTGTCGGAAGACTTGCGTTCGGAAGATGACCTAGGGGATCTAGAGGAAGGTGAAATTAGTGAGCAGGAAGATCAGGCGTGTGTGGTTCGTGTTTTCCGTAGGGAGGAACTACCGGCGCTTATAGCAGAGGCGCTCAAGGCTCTTAATATGCTGGACGCTGGTCCGGCTGAGGATGCTACCCTAGAGGATCCGCTGCTACAGGCTGTTCGGAAGACTAAGAAGGCCTTTCCGGTACACAGGGTGTTTAAGGAGATGATTCAGGAAGAATGGGATATGCCGGAGGCCGCCCTTAGAGGCTCTGGGGTTATGGCAAGGCTATTCCCGCTCCTGGATCAAGATAGAGAGTTATTTAAGGCCCCGAGGGTGGATGCGGCCGTTTCGGCAGTCACCAAGAAGACTACTATCCCGGTGGAAGGGTCAGCGGCGCTAAAGGATGTGCAGGACAGGAAGTTGGAGTCTTTGCTAAAGCAGGTCTTTGAAGCTAATGCCTTATCCTTGCAGGCGTCCATTTGTGGAGCCTGGGTGGCGAGAGCCTGCTTACGCTGGGCGCAACGGATCCACGGGGACAATTCAGTGGTGGCGTCCGAGGAGGCGTCCAGATTGGAGTCCAGGGCGGCGTATCTGGCGGACATCCACTATGATCTGATCCGGGGGTTAGCAAAGAGAATGGCTTTGGCGGTCGCGGGGCGCAGATGCCTTTGGCTTTGCAATTGGGCAGCGGATAGTTCGTCCAAGGCTAGGTTGAGTAGGCTTCCCTTTCACGGTAAGCTGCTCTTTGGCGAAGATTTGGACAAGTTGGTGAAGGATTTAGGAGAGACTAAGGGGGTAGGCTACTGGAGGACAAGCAGAAGCAGAGCCGTTCAGTCCCCGGGCCTCGGCAGCAACAGCGAGACTTTCGGCGGTTCAATCCGCCTAGGGGTAGTCAAGGGCTACGAGGCCATTTCCCTGGTCGTTCTCAGGGGTTTCGGGGGTTTCGAGGAGCGAATAGAGGGTTTGCAGCGGGTCTTCATCCTCCTCTTTTAAGAAATCGCAATGAAGTTAGGGGGGTCCAGGCGGGGTTGGTTCCCATAGAAGGTCGGCTGCGGGAATTTTATCCGGCCTGGACCCAACTCACGTCCGATCAGTGGGTCTTGGAAGTAGTTCGAGAAGGTTATGCCCTGGAATTGCAGCATCCACTAGCCGATGCTTTCGTTAGGTCACCGTGCAACGCTCCAGCAAAGCGCGTGGTGGTTCGAGAAACGGTGCAACGGCTTCTACGTCTCGGAGCGGTTGTCCTGGTTCCTCCCGACCAGTTAGGCTGCGGTCGATACTCCATTTACTTTGTGGTGCCAAAGAAGGAAGGCACATGGCGGTCTATTCTAGATCTAAAGAGGGTAAATCGTCTGCGCGTGTCTCATTTTCGGATGGAGACACTCAGGTCAGTCATTGTGGCGTTCAGAACGGGGAGTTTCTGACGTCCCTGGACCTCTCGGAGGCATATCTGCATATTCCAATTCGGCAGGAGCATCAGAAATACCTCCGGTTTGCAGTACCTATGGGGCATTTCCAGTTTCAGGTGCTCCCGTTCGGGCTGGCGACTGCTCCGCGCACCTTCACCAAGGTTATGGTGGTGGTGGTGGCAGCCTTAAGGAAGGGCGGTGTTTTGGTACATCCGTACCTGGACGATTGGTTGATCAGGGCAAAGTCCAGAGAAGAGAGTGTGGCGACTACGACCAAGGTAGTGTCTCTGTTGCAGAGTCTAGGTTGGGTGGTCAACGTCGCCAAGAGCAAGTTGGATCCGTCTCAGGAACTGGATTACCTTGGAGCGCGGTTCGACACGAGAGTAGGTCGTGTATTTTTGCCTCAAAGGGTGCTGGGGCTCCGACAGCTGGTGCGTCATTTCCTCGGTCTACAGTGTCCCACAGCCTGGGAGTATCTGCAGGTGTTGGGGACGATGGCGACGACCTTAGAGATGATGCCGTGGGCTCGAGCTCACATGCGGCCCTTACAGAGGGCATTGTTAAGAAGGTGGTCGCATCAAAGGGATTCTCTAAGTCAGCGATTTGCCTTGCCCTCCGCAGACTCGTCGGGCGCTCGGGTGGTGGTTGCGGCTGAGGAGCCTGGAAAAGGGCATGTGGTTGGATGCTCCGAATTGGATTTCGCTGACGACAGATGCCAGTCTCTACGGCTGGGGGGCCCATTATCAGGGACGCCTAGTTCAGGGCCAGTGGTCCAACCTGGAAAGGACGTGGTCGATCAACCGGTTAGAGTTGCGAGCGGTAGGGTTGGCACTGCGACAGTTGAGTTCGGTTGTTCAGAGGAAGGCCATTCGGGTGTTCTCGGACAACGCCACGGCGGTGGCTTATGTCAATCGTCAGGGCAGCACCAGCAGCGTGGCGCTGGAGGAAGAAGCGGAAAGTTTGTTTGAGTGGGCGGAGACCCATCTGGTGGCCTTGTCGGCAGCACATGTCGCAGGGGTGGACAATGTAGAGGCCGATTTTCTGAGTCGCGTAAAGATAGACCCAGGGGAGTGGGTCTTGCACCCCAAGGTATTTGTGGTGTTGGTGCAGCGCTGGGGCCTTCACATAATGGACCTCATGGCGACCTTTCAATCCGCGAAGGTCGATCGGTTTTTCAGCAGACGGGAGCGGATGGCAGAAGGTTTAGATGCTCTCATTCAGAAATGGCCGGAAGAGCAGCTGCTGTATGTCTTCCCTCCGTGGGTGTTAATCGGTCGGGTAGTGCAGCGCATAGAGCGGCACAGGGGGCGAGTAATTCTGGTCGTGCCGGATTGGCCACAGCGCCCATGGTATGCGGACTTAGTCAGGCTGTTGGTGGATCGGCCTTGGAAGCTTCCCGTACGCAGGGATCTTCTCACTCAGGGTCCTCTCTGCATGCCCCAGGTGGATCGATTCTCGCTTACGGCCTGGCTATTGATCGGGCTCGGTTGAGGGCGAGAGGTTATTTGTCGGCAGTGATAGCCACCTTGCTGAAGGCGCGACGGAGGTCTACTTCTCTGGCTTACGTCAGAGTGTGGCGAGTCTTTGAGGAGTGGTGTGCGGAGAGGAACTGCGTTCCCTTGAGAGCCTCGTTGCCGCAAGTGCTGTCCTTTTTACAGGATGGATTTCAGAAGGGGCTGTCGGCATCTTTCTTAAAGGTGCAGTTGTCTTTGTCCTGTTATAGGGGTAAGGTGCGCGGTGTCGCGCTGGGGGCTCATGCTGATCTCAAGCGTTTTTTGAGGGCGGTCTCGCTTCTACGACCGCCGCGTCAGAAAGTAATCCCGGCGTGGGATTTGCCTTTAGTCCTTGGGGAAGGTGCCTTTTGAGTCCTTAGCGGATGCGTCCTTGAAAGATCTTACGCTGAAAGTAGTGTTTTTGGTGGCAGTGGCGTCGGCGAGGCGCATTTTGGAGTTGCAAGCTCTGTCTTGCAGGGAGCCTTTTTTGATGTTTGGCGATTCTAAAGTGGTTTTGCAGCCCGTTCCTGCCGAAAGTGGTGTCCGTTTTTCATGTGAATCAAGTGGTTTCCTTGCCAGTTTTTCGGGAGAAAGGTAAAGGTCAGGAGGCGCGGCGGCTGCATCGTTTGGATATTCGTCGAGCTTTGAAGAAGTATGTTGCGCGCACAGCATCTTTCCATAAGTCAGATAGGCTGTTTGTGTTGTTTGCAGGGGCAAGGAAAGGAGAGGCGGCTTCCAAGGGTTCCATTGCTAGATTGGTGAAGGAGGCTATCGCTTCGGCTTACATTTTGCACGGTCGTCTGGTGCCAGAAGGTCTGCGGGCCCATTCTGCGAGGGCGCAAGCGGCGTCTTGGGCGGAATATGGTTTGGTGCCGGCGGTAGAAATTTGTAGAGTGGCGACGTGGTCGTCACTCCATACCTTTGTGAGGCATTACCGTCTGGATGTTCAGGCGAGTAGGGACACCTGTTTTGGCTCAGCAGTGCTTCAGGCCGGGCTTGCAGGACCCTCCCGTTGATTGTAGTTACTGCTCTGTTACATCCCAGACATTCCGGGACCAGACTGGAGGGACGATCAAGAAGATTAAATTAGACTTACCTGCTAATTGTTGTTCCTGGAGGAACTCCAGTCTGGTCCCGGATCCCGCCCGAGTTTGTTGGCGCACTGTAGCCTGAAGCAAGAGCTGTTTTTACTGGTAAGCAATACCTTCCTTCGTTTCGGGGGGCAGGAAACAGGATAGCGGGGGTCCTTTCCTGTTTGCAAAGAGGTTTCTGAGTGTATTTTTCATGGGAGTGGACAGGAGACCTCAGGACATATGGAGAGTGGTTTCAGAAAAAAAAAATGTAACCTTGAACTTTTTTGTAAATAGTTCGTTCCACGAGCATTGGCAGTTCACGGGGGCGGTTCAGTTGAGGTTGCATTTCGCTGCTTACTTGTTCCTCTGGTGAGTCTGTTTTGTCATTAGGTAAACTGGTGTGAAGAGGAGGAGCCAGGGCTTATATACCGGTGACATCACAAGAATAAAGTTTCTCAGTCTCCAAAGCTGCTAGAGGAGGTTGACAACCCAGACATTCCAGGACCAGACTGGAGTTCCTCCAGGAACTACAATTAGCAGGTAAGTCTAATTTAATCATCTACACTCTCCTGGAGGAGCGCAGTAAGTGACTTGACATTCGCAAGGTGGCTGCACAAGTCATATGTCAGTTACCAGGACAGACCTCCATTCCCATGGAAGGCAGATCGGCCTTAAAAAATATTCAGGTCAGTTCCTTGCTGAAGAGCTAGTGTGCTGTAATGTTAGCTATTCTACAGCTGGGGGTATTACCAGCTTGACGTCTCAAGCCAGTAGATTCAGTTTCTACTGCTTGATGATACTACTTCCCACTTAGAGTTGTCTGTGGCCTTCCTTTCTAATGCCATGTATGATCTGGTACATTTGGTGGCTCTGAGGACTGTGTCATGGTGTTGAATTTGGCTCTGGCACTGGTCAGTGGACTCATCCTCCAAAGCTCGGTTGTCTATACTGGCTTTAAGGGGAAATTCCTGTTTGGAACCAATTTGGAGAAGCTGATGAAGAACTTAGGCAAGACAAAATCTTACCACCTCCCAGAAGACAGGTCCAGGGGGCCTGTGAAGCAGGCTAGAGCCCCTTTCTCGTCAGCCTCCACTAAGGGCATGCTGGCCAGATCCCAGGGGTCTCGGGACTATCGTCACTACTGACCTGAGGGGAAACCCCTACCCCCCCTCTTTCTTCCCCTCTACTTTAGGGCCTTGGGGCCATTCTCAGTTCTTTTGTAGAGCACTTGGACTCGGGGACTCTGTTCCCTCCAGAGGAGGCCCTCCCGGACTACACATTGAAGGTTTGGGTGCCCATTCCCTGATACCAGGGATCACTGGACACCAGTTCGACTGAAATACAAAAAGCTGATTCCCAGTGCCTTCATCATTTCCCCTTGTGGGTCTGCAAACAAAGGTTCCGCGTTGCGGACCACCTTGGATTAGTTGCTTGGCCTAAAGGCAGTGATGCCTGTTCCCCCAGATGAGCAGGACAAGGGCAGATACTCCATCTATTTCATGGTGCCAAGAAGGACGGTTCCTTCCAGCCCATTCTGGACCTCAAATGGGTCAACAAGCACTTGCGCATGCTGCATTTTTAGATGGAAACCTTGCACTCTGTGATTCAAGCACTGCACTGAGGGGAATTCTCGGCTTCACTGGATCTGGCCGAGGCATATTTTCAAATTCTCATCTGGGCAGATCAGCAGAAGTATCTGCGCTTTGCCATGCTTGGCTCTTACTGTCAGTTCTCCCCTCTTCCTTTCGGGCTCTCCACTGCCCCACGGACGTTCTCCAGGGTCATGGTGGTGGCAACCGTGATGCCTAGGGATCTATGCCCATCCTTATCTGGATAACTGGCTCATCCGAGCCTGTTCCCTGTCAGAAGTGTCTCAGGTGACATCCCAAGTGGTGTCCTTTTTGGAAAGCCTTGGCTGGGTGATCAATCATGAAAAGAGCCAGTTTTTTGCCTTCCCAGTCTTTGGAGTTGCCGGGAGCATGTTTTGACACCCAGTTCTGCTGACTGCTCTCTCCGGTCTGTCTACCTCTCTTCAGGTATTGGCTCCAGCTACCTGCTTGTTCCTGCACCATTCCCCACGAACCGGAAGTGACGCAGAGTACTATGTCCCCAGGAACAGTGGATTATTTAAATAGATGGACTGCGGTGTTGCGCACCACAGACGCACGCCCAAGGAGTAGGATGTGCTCCTTGGGCGAGCTCCTTGGGGCGAGTCCGAGGTCTAGAAACATCTTGGAGGCCGACAAGCTGATTCTCAGCCTATGGTTAACCATTTCTTCCTTTACGTCCCTCTAGTCCAGTCCCGGAACCAGTGAGTCTTGAATCCCCTCTAGCAGCTTTGGAGACTGACACCTGTCATTATTTTGATGATCTCAGCTTATATATACAGTAGGACCGCCCCTTCACCGTCAGTATGTCAGTCTCCAAGCAGCTGAAGAGGCTTCAGAGCTCTAGGCTCTCTCAGCACAAATAAGCAGACTAGCATAGTTCTTTTCTGTTCTTTTGTTTTTGCCTTACTTGGTTAATAGGGGTTTTCCTTTCTATTGCAGGTGGTGCTGCGGCTGGAAGTCTTTCGGCTCCCTTCCTTGCCTTTTGTACCCCCTCCCTCCCCTCCGTTCCTGTTTTTTGATTTCTTTTTCTATTGCCCATCGTTTAAACGAGCAGTAGAGTAGAATACAGCCAAGCACCCCTGCTTTTGCCTCCCTGCTCCCAAACCCGCGGTTACGGGTGAGGAGCAGGTTGTAGGCACAGTGATAGCAGCGTGGCAGTCCGTTGCCGCCGGTAGCTGAAGCCGCAGTCCGGCTGAGCTCCGGCGTGCGGGGAGTACCCCCTCCTCTCCATTTTCTCTGGATCGCGGCCCTTGGAGGTGAGTCCTGTCTGAGTCCGCAGTTGTGTGTGTGAGGGAGGCAGACGTGAGAGCGTTCTGTGCAGGAGCAGGCCGACCGCCCGATTTCGGGCGGGAAACGCAGATCGGGGCGGCGGCCATTTTCTTACACCGCGGGCTGCCTTTCGGGCTTAGCGCTTTTGGACTTTGGTCCGGTGCTGTCCTTCTTCTGCGGTTCGGCAGCTTGAAACAGGGTTGCTTCGGCCCCCTGGAGCCTACAGGCTGTGGTTACTGCTCTTCCTTTTAATTAAAAAAAAAAAAAAAAACGCGAATATTACCTAGCTTATCTCATAGAGGATACTATTGCTGATACCTGTATAGACAGAGCCCGGCAAAACATAGCAGCGGTCTTCCTAGCCTTGGGTTAGTTCGGGCTGTGTGGTGATTATGTCCCCAAAGCCGCGGTGCCTCGTGTGTGGCACGCGGCGCAGCGAATTGCTGGAAGCGGGGGTCTGCAAGCCCTGCACCCGTGAGGCAGCCCTTATGGAGAGTCCCCTTGAGGGCACGAGCAGGGATCATGCAGGGGCCACTTCTAGCCTTCCACCTTCCCGGGTCCCGCGGAGGGGGAGGTTCCTCAGGTATCAGCGACTCAGCCCGGCTCTGGGGCTGACATTCCGCCGAGTTTTATTACGCTGATGCAGCAGGCATTTGCGCTGTTACAGCCGGCCTTAGGAAGGGTCCCTCAGTTTCCTCAGGGTCTGAAGCATCCGGCGGTTGCGGGGGAACAGCCGGTTCCACGCAAGAGGTGTCGGGCGGATAGCCTGGAGGGTCCTTCCCCTGCTCCTTGGGAGGACTGGGCATCAGCGGAGGGAGAGCTGGCGGCCTTCTCGGAGGAGGAGCTTGAAGAGGGTGAATTGCCTGAGGACGAACAGCGCAGTAGAGTGGTCAGGGTGTTTAGAAGGGAAGAGCTTCCGGCCCTGATTGAGGAGACGCTTAAGGCGTTAAATATGCCTTCGGTAGAGCCGGCTACGGAAGAGGCGCTGGAGGATCCGTTGTTGCAGGCTGTCCGCACCCCCCAGCGTGTCTTTCCCTGCATAGGGTGTTTCGGAAGATGATCCAGGAGGAGTGGGACGTTCCCGAATCGGCCCTTCGGGGGTCTCGGGTAATCGCTAGGTTATATCCTCTTTCGGATCAGGATCTCTTTCGTTCTCCAAAGGTGGATGCGGCGGTCTCGGCCGTCACCAAGAAGACTACCATTCTGGTAGAGGGGGCTGCGGCCTTAAAGGATGTCCAGGACAGGCGCTTGGATACCTTATTGAAGCAGGTTTTTGATATTAGTGCTCTCTCCTTGCGGGCCTCGGTGGCGGGCGCATGGGTAGCTAGAGCCTGTCTCCGGTGGTCCCAAGCGTTACACGGGGATCAGTTGGTGCAGGAGACCGAGGTAGCGCGTCTCGAGTCCGGATCCGCATATCTCGCGGACATTCATTATGACCTTATTGAGGCCTTGCGAAGGCTATGGCTTCGGTGGTAGCGTCGCGTCGCTATTTGTGGTTACGGAATTGGGCGGCGGATTCTTCTTCGAAAGCCCGCCTTAGTAAGCTTCCCTTTCGGGGGAAGCTTTTGTTTGGTGACGATTTGGATAAGTTGGTGAAGGATCTTGGGGAATCCAAGGGCGGGCGTTTGCCGGAGGATAAACCTAAGCAGGGTAAGGCGCCCGCGGGTCCCAAAGGGGGTCCTAGGGAGTTTCGTAGATTTCGGCCCTTTCGGTTTGGCCAGGCCCAGCGCAGCAGGTTTCCCATGTGGGAGTGGGGATTTCGGGGGGCAGGAAGGGGTTTTGCTCCCTATCAGTCCTCGGCCGTTAAGAAACCACAATGAGATGCGGCGGGCTCAGGCAGAGGTGCTGCCCGTCGGCGGTCGGTTACGGGAGTTTTATCCTGCCTGGGTCCAACTTACCACGGATCGATGGGTTCTGGAGGTCATTCGAGAGGGCTATGCTCTAGAGCTCCATCGTCCCGTCTTAGATTCCTTTGTGCTTTCCCCTTGCAGGTCTCCGCTCAAAGTCAGCAAGGTGGCGGAGACGTTGGAAAGACTACTTCTGCTGCGGGCGGTGGTCCCCGTTCCCTCGTAACAGTGCGGGTCCGGTCGTTACTCCATTTACTTCGTCGTCCCCAAGAAAGAAGGTTCCTTTCGGCCGATCTTGGATTTAAAAGGGGGTGAATCGGTGTCTCAGAGTGACGCGTTTTCGCATGGAAACATTGCAGTCGGTGATCGCGGATGTGCGAGAAGGGGAGTTCCTCACCTCCTTGGACCTCACAGAAGCCTATTTGCATATTCCCATTCGCCCCAAGCATCAGCGGTACCTCCGGTTCGCGCTGCCCATGGGTCATTACCAGTTTCAAGCGATGCCGTTTGGACTGGCAATGGCGCCACGGGTCTTTACCAAGATAATGGTGGTGGTGGCAGCAGCGCTGCGGAAGGAGGGCGTGTTGGTCCACCCGTATTTGGACGATTGGTTGATTCGGGCGAAGTCGAGAGAGGAGAGCGTGCGGGCCACGGCCCGGGTGGTGCAAACATTGGAAGGCCTGGGCTGGGTAGTCAATCGAGCGAAGAGCAGTCTGGTTCCCTCTCAGTCTCTGGAGTACCTGGGTGCGCGTTTCGAGACGGGTTTGGGCAAGGTGTTTTTGCCGGATCGTCGAGCGCGTTCCTTGAGGGGTCTGGTCAGAAAATTCCTGGCGAGGCAGGCGCCGTCGGCGTGGCACTACCTACAGCTGCTGGGGACGATGGCGGCGGCGATAGAGGTGGTGCCCTGGGCGCGTGCGCATTTGCGGCCCTTGCAGAGATCCCTTCTTCGGCGCTGGTCCCCTCAATCGGACCCCTTGTCCCGCCGGCTGGTGTGTTCCGCGGAAGTGCGTCAGGACCTCCGGTGGTGGTTGCGGAAGACGTCGTTGGCCGCCGGGGTCCCGTTGGAACCTCCTTCGTGGAGGTTGTTGACGACGGATGCCAGCTTGCTGGGCTGGGGCGCGCATTGCCAGGGAAGGTTCGCTCAGGGGCAATGGTCTCTGGCGGAGCGCAGTTACTCCATAAACCGGTTGGAATTGAGAGCGGTGGTCCTGGCTCTCCTGCAGTTTCAAAATGAGTTACATCACAGTGCAGTCAGGGTGCTGTCCGACAACGCCACGACGGTAGCTTATATCAATCACCAGGGGGGCACAGGCAGCGTGGCCCTCGGACGAAGCGAGCCTCCTTCTGAGTTTGGCCGAAGCGCATCTGCTAGGGTTGTCTGCGCAACATGTGGCCGGGGTGCTCAACGTCGAAGCCGATTTTCTCAGTCGTCGGAGAGTGGATCCGGGGGAGTGGGTGCTCCATCCGGAGGTCTTTTCCTTAATTGTCCGACGCTGGGGTCCTCCGATCATGGACCTCATGGCGACGTTCGACTCGGCGCAGGTGGACCGCTTTTACAGCAGAAGGTGGGAACAGATGGCGGAAGGACTGGATGCCCTGGCGCAGGTCTGGCCGAGAGCGGGGCTGCTCTGTGTTCCCTCCGTGGGCCCTGGTAGGCCGCATGGTGCAGCACATCGAGAGGCATCCGGGCCGAGTGATTTTGATTGCGCCCGACTGGCCCAGGAGACCGTGGTATGCAGATCTGGTTTGGCTACTGGTGGCGGCCCCCTGGAAGCTGCCTCTCAGGCCGGACCTCTTACGTCAGGGTCCGTTGAGGATGCCGGACGTGGCTCGATTCTCGCTTACGGCATGGCTCTTGAAAGGGCTAGGCTGAGGGCGCGCGGTTATTCCGCGGCGGTCATCTCGACCTTGTTGAAGGCGCACAGGCGTTCCACGTCGCTAGCTTATGTGCGGGTCTGGCGTATTTTTGAGAACTGGTGCGCAGACTGGCACTTGCAGCCTTTGCGGTCTTCGGTGCCACAAATTCTGGCCTTCTTCCAAGATGGTGTCGAAAGGGTTGGCGGCGAGTTCCTTGCGTGTTCAGCTGGCGGCCATTTCTTGCTTTCGGGGAAAAGTTCAGGGCCAGGTGTTGGGAATGCATGGCGACATCCGCCGGTTTTTGCGCGCAGTTCTGCTTATGCGGCCTCCGCGTCGGGCTTTGGTGCCGGCGTGGGATTTGAACTTGGTGTTGGAAGCGCTGCTTCAGCAGCCCTTTGAGCCATTGGGATCCGCCTCCATAAAGGATCTGACCTTGAAGACGGTGTTCCTGGTGGCTATCTGTTCGGCTCGCCGCATTTCGGAGCTCCAGACTCTTTCTTGCAGAGAACCCTATCTATCCTTTTCTGAGCACAAGGTGGTGCTGCGCACGGTTCCGGCCTTTTTGCCTAAAGTGGTGTCAGTATTTCATGTGAATCAGGTGGTGTCGCTTCCGGTGTTCGCGGGCCGTCCGGATGCTTAGTCGGATCGGCGCTTGCGACTTTTGGATGTCCGCCGAACGCTCCGGTATTACCTGCGGGGTACAGTTTCCTTTCGTAATTCTGATAGGCTATTCCTCTCCTTCGGGGGGCCCCGGAAGGGGGAGGCGGTGGCTAAGTCCTCTATTTCCCGTTGGTTGAAAGAAACAATTGCGGGAGCCTATCTGTTGAAAGGTAGAGTAGTGCCGGCGGGGCTCAGGGCTCATTCGACTAGGGCATAGGCTACGTCCTGGGCGGAGTTCGGTTTGGTACCGGCGGTTGACATTTGTAGAGCGGCTACGTGGTCGTCGTTTCATTCGTTCGCTAAGCACTATCGGCTCGATGTGCAGGCGGCGGGTGATGGCCGTTTTGGAGAGGCAGTGCTGCGAGCGGGTTTGGCTGGTCCCTCCCATTAGCTTCCTTACTGCTCTGATACATCCTCACTGGTTCCGGGACTGGACTAGAGGGACGTAAAGGAAGACGAAATTAGACTTACCTGCTAATTGTTGTTCCTTAAGGAACTCTAGTCCAGTCCCGGATCCCACCCGAGATGTTTTGGGCTCTTTTGGGGGTTCAGTCTGCACTGCCTTCTACGATTCTTTCTGCTGTTTCATCTATATTGTCCTGACCGGCTGAGTTCCGGTTGCAGCGCTACCTCCTTCCTTGTCCTTGTTGAGAAAAAAAAAAAAACAAAAGAGGGCGTCGGGAGGAGTAGAGCGTCTAGTTCTAGATTATTTTTTTACTGTATTTAACTACTTATTTGTTGCTCTGCTGAGTTTGCTTTGTCAATAGGTACTGACGGTGAAGGGGCGGTCCTACTGTATATATAAGCTGAGATCATCAAAATAATGACAGGTGTCAGTCTCCAAAGCTGAGGCTTACTCCTGCCACTTTAGCACTGTTCCCTCCAGCGAATACTCTGCTTCCCACGGATCTCTCCGAACTGGCCCTAGACGACCAGGTCAAGGCCTGGCATGTGTCTCTCACAGTCCGGCTTGAGCAGCTAGCACCTTTGTATCCCGTTCCTACTAGATGAGGTCATCGCCGTCATCCTTGGTTTAGTCTTGGTCTCTTGCTTTTGCGAAGATATCTTCGTAAAGCTGAGCGGCTTTGGCATTGACACCCTTCCATTGATGCCTTGTGTAGCTTTCGCCACCACTATCATTATTGAGCACACCTCCACACTGCTAAGAAAGCTTACTTCTCCAATAAGATCGCTTCTGCAGCCAACTCTTCTAGACAACTTTTTTCCGTACTCCACTCTTTCAGCTATCCATACTCCCTCCACTTCTTCGGTTACCCTCCCTAGTCCTGATCGCCTGGCCCATTTCTTCCAGGACAAGGTTGTGACACTTGTTCATCACTCCCAGCCATTTCATCACCACCTCCTCTCTCCCCTTCCTCACCCGGTCCAGTAGCCTCTCTATCTCACTCTTTATCCACATTTAGGCTCGTCACCCTGCCCAAGCTTTCCAAACTTATTGCCACCTCCCACAAGACTTCCTGTCCTACTGACCCTATCCCCCCTCAATGGCTTATGGAACCATCTCTTGCCTTACTTCCCTCTGTGCTAACCATATTCAACTGTAGTCTATCATCCAGTATTTTCCCTTCCCTATGGAAACATGGCCCATACTGAAGAAACCTAGCTTAGATTATACCATACTTGCTGAAGGGCAAATTGGATATGGGATGCCAGTTCTCTCATAAATATTGGAGAAAATAATCTTTGCACAGTTATCTTCCCATCTGGATTCCACTCATACCCTCCATCCTCGACAGTCAGGTTTTCGGATGGGTCACAGTACAGAAACAATCCTTCTTGCACTCATAAGAACATAAGAAATGCCATACTGGGTCAGACCAAGGTCCATCAAGCCCAGTATCCTGTTTCCATCAGTGGCCAATCTAGGTCATACGTACCTAGCAGTTTCCCCAAAAGAAACAGGTTCCACAATGCTTGTACTGGGTCAAGCATTGATATCCTGGGTCCCTTCTTAATAATGGCTTATGGACCTTTCCTCCAGGAACTTGTCCAAACCTCTTTTAAACTCAGCTACACTAACAGCCTTTACTACATCTTCTGGTAACAAATTCCAGAGTTTGATTACACGTTGAGTGAAAAAATATTTTCTTTTATTAGTCTTAACTAGTTTACCCTGTAGCTTCATTGCATGTCCCCTAGTCTTTCTATATTCTTATAACGTAAACAATCGTTCTACATTTACCCGTTCCACTCCAGCCGTCTCTTTTCCAGGTTAAAGAGCCCTAACCTTTTTAGCCTTTCTTCATAGGAGTATCCTTCCATCCCCTTTACCATTTTGGTGGCTCTTCTCTGAACCGTTTCTAATAATGCTATATCCTTTTAAAGATACGGTGACCAGAATTGCAGACAATATTCAAGGTGCGGTCTCACCATGGATAGATATAGAGGCATTATAATATCTTTTGTTTTATTTTCCATTCCTTTCCTTACAATACCTAGCATTCTATTTGCTCTCTTGGCCGCCGCTGCACACTGGGCCGAGGGTTTTAACATGTTATCCACAATGACGCCTAAATCTTTTTCGTGGGTGGTGGTTCCTAATGTGGAACCTTGCATCGTGTAACCATGGTTTGGGTTGTTCTTCCCTAGGTGCATAACTTTGCACGTGTCCACATTATATTTCATCTGCCATTTTGATGCCCAGTCTTCCAATTTATCTTGATCTTCTTGCAATTTTCCACAATCCTCTTGGGTTTTAACAACTTTTAAATAGTTTTGTCTCATCTGCAAATTTGATAACCTCACTCATTATTCCCTTTTCCAGGTCATTTATGAATATGTCAAAAAGCAGCGGACCCAGCTCAGATCCCTTGGGTATACCACTATTCACCTTTCTCCATTGGGAAAATTGGCCATTTAGCCCTACCCTCTGCTTTCTATCTTTTAACCAGTTCCTGATCCACAATAGTACAATGCCTGCTACCCCATGACTCTTTAGTTTTGCCAAAAGTCTCTGATGAGGGACCTTGTCAAAGGCTTTCTGAAAGTCCAGATACACTATATCAACCGACTCACCTTTGTCCACCTGTTTATTCACACCTTCAAAAAAACATAACAGATTAGTAAGACAAGATCTTCCTTGTCTAAAGCCATGTTGGCTGTCTCCCATTAGGCGATGACTATGTACATGCTGAATAATTTTGTTCTTTATGATGGTTTCTACCATTTTTCCTGGTACTGACGTCAGGCTCACTGATCTGTAGTTTCCCGGATCACCCCTGGAACCCTTTTTAAAAATTGGCGTTACATTGGCGATCCTCCAATCTTCAGGTATTACAGATGATTTTAATGAAAGTTCACAGATTACTAATAGCAGGTCTGCAATCTCATATTTCAGTTCTTTCAACACCCTTGGATGTATACCATCCAGCCCAGGTGATTTGCTACTCTTCAGTTTATCTAATAGTTGTAATACATCTTCCCGATGTATCGATATTTCCTTCAATTCTTCCGCACCTTTAAATACCACTTCAGTCATGGGTAACATCCCTACATCTTCCTCAATAAAGACCGAAGCAAAGAATTCATTCAGTCTCTCTGCTATCGCCTTGTCGCCTCTTAGTGCCCCTTTAACCCCTCTGTCATCTAATGGACCAACTGACTCTCTCACAGGTTTTTTGTTGCTCCTTAATGAAATTCATGTAGCACACGACCCGGGTGACGTTTCCCTCGCTATCTCACTGGATCTCTCTGTGGCTTTCAACCTGGTTGGCCACATTCTCTTGCTTTCACATCTTCATGATTATGGGCTACGGAGTGTGGTACTGAACTTGTTTAAGTCATACCTCTCCCTCCGTTTCTTTTCTGTATCCTGTGGTGCATCCACTTCTGCTACACCCCCTCTCACCTGTGGTGTCCCCCAGGATTCAGTACTGGCCCCACTGCTCTTCAATATCTTTATGGCACCATTGGCATTGCTTATCTAGCAATCGGGCATCTCGTCTTACTTTTTTGCCAATGATATCATATTGCTATACCATACCAATTCCCAATCCCCTGATCTTTCCCCTATTAACGCTTGTTTAGACAGCATCCACACTTGGTTATCTCTAAACCGCCTCCACCTCAACCTATCCAAATCTGCTGCCATTTGATTTAGTTTACTTACATCTTGCCCTTCACGTGCACCCACAATCGCGTCTGTCCCAGTCCCTCTTGTTTGCTCTCTTTGATACTTGGGGGTTCTGCTGGATACTACCCTCTTTTTTTCATGAGCATGTATCATCTTGGGTCCAGCGCTCCTTCTTTCTTCGACAGTTCCGTGCGGTTTGTCCTTTCTCACGTTACCCTCCTTCACAACGTTGGTCATATCTTGGCTAGACTACTGTAATGTGGTACTTGCAGGCCCTCCCCATTATCAGTTTCATCGCCTCCAGCTCATACAAAATACTGCTGCATTCTCACTTACTCCTCCCATCGTGACCATGTCACTCCCCCCGCTGATCCACTTGCACTGGCTCCCTCTCAAGTTCCGTATCGATTACACAGTTCTCACCATTATCCATAAAGTCCTTTATACTGGAACAGCACATTACCTATCTGATTTTCTTCAGTTCCACAATTCCCACCGCCTTCGCAGGGCCATACACATTAACTGCTTAGTCCGTCACTCAGGCACACCAAGAACAAACTCAGAAGTTGGCCATTTTTTACCTAGGCCCTGTCTTATGGAACTCGCTGCCACCTGCACTCTGTTCTGAAACTTCCTTTACCAGATTCAAAACACTGCTGACAACATACTTGTTCTATACTGCCTTCGACCTCCACAGTGATTCTAAGTAAGATACACTCAGCCTGTCCCTTCTCTCCTAGTCCTGAGGCATCTTCTTTCTTTTTCTTTGTTCTTTACAGTCTTTGCTGTCCTGTGTGACTTTGGCGTTCCTTTCTTCCTCTAGTTTTTTTATATTGTAAACCGCTCTGGGGTTTTGACCATTTGGGCGGTATATCAAGCAGCTGATAAAGTGGGCAGAGTTTTCCTACCAGAGGAGAAAATCAGGAGACTGTTAAATTGCCTGGTGATGTTCTGTGCGCAGCAGACCCCCAGGGTCTGGCATTATCTTTTGCTCCTCGGATTGATGGCGACAACCATAGAAATGGTCCCTTGAGCATGTGCTCACATGCAGCTGCTCCAGCAGTCCTTGTTAACTTGATGGTCCCTGAGTCCTCAGGAATTTGAACACAGGTTCCCACTCCCATTGATGATGAAGTTCAGCCTGCGATGGTGGTGGCAACCATCTGATCTGAGGAAGGGCTTACCACTAGACGATTTCTCCTGGATTCTGCTGACGACCGATGTTAGTCTCTCGGGCTGGGGGGGGGGGGGCCCACTGCCAAGACCTTATGACCCAGGGCCAATGGAACCACAGGGAAGCAATATATTCCATCAGCTGCCTCGAGACGAGGGCCATCAGGTTGGCTCTTCTGCATTTATGGCCTCTGGTCGTGGGCCAGGCAGTTTGAGTATTTTCAGACAGTGCCATGGTGATGGCTTATGTCAATTGGCAGGGCAGCACTGAATATGGATCTTCTGTTTGCCTGGGTGGAGAAGAACCTCATAGCCTTGTCGGCTTATCAGATTGTCAGAACAGACAATGTGGAAGTGGACTTCCCCAGCCGGCACTCCCTGAATCCCAGCAAGTGGTAGTTGAGTCAAGAAGCATTTCAGTTGATTCTGTGCCACTGGGGTCACTCCAAAATGGATCTGATGGTGACTAGCTTCAATCCCAAAGTGTGCCACTTCTTTAGTCACTGCATGGAGATAGGGTCCAAGGGCATTGATGCCCTGACCCAGCCATGGCCCAATCAACTGCTGCTGTAGTGTTTCCTCCTTGGCCCCTGGTGGGGTGTGTGATTCAGCATATAGAGCGCCACCCAGGCCGGATTGTTCTGGTGGCGCAGGATTGGCTGCAGAGTGCATGATTCAGAGACCTAATGCGGCTCCTTCAAGAGCCTCCCCTTCTGCTGCCTTCATCTTATGGGCTATTGCGGTAGGGATAGGTCATCCTGGAGGGCTCGATTCTATTCTCATTTATAGCATGGCTCTTGAAAGGAGACAGACTGCTAGCACGTAAGGGCTACTCGCCAACTGTAATCTCTACTATACTATACTATACTTTTTGCTTGGAGGAGGTCGACCAAGCTAGCATATGTACAGATATGGTGCCTATTTGAGCACTGGTTTAGCGCATGGCACTTGACTCCTGAGGCAGACAAGTTGTCGTCCTTGTTGGCCTTTCTGCAGGATGGCCTATAGAAGGAACTCTCTTTTAGCTCCCTGAAGGTTCAGGTGACAGCTTTGGCCTGTTTCCTGGTCCAGTGGCAGGCAAGTCCTTGGCCTTGCACCTGAATGTCTCCCTTTTTCTCCAAGGGGTTCAATGTCTGCGTCCTCCCCCTTTGGTCTGTGATCTCTTCCAGGGATCTGTCTCTGGAGCTTAGGGCTCTAATGGCGGCCCTCTGTAAGCCATTGAAGTGCGGTCCTTTAAGGATGTGACGCTCAAGACTGTCTTTTTGGTCGTGATTTGTTCTGCAAGGCAGATCTCCGAGCTGCAGGCTCAGTCTTGCCAAGATTCTTATGTGACTTTTTCAAACGAGGCTGTTTCCATTCAGCCTGTGCCTTCCTTCTTGCCTAAAGTTCTGTCTCCCTTTCATGTGACCAAGTGGTTTGCCTGCCGTCCTTCTTCTCTAAAAAGCAGTGTAGACTTCCGGTTTGGCAAATGAGCTGATCAGTCTGGTTCTGATCAGCTCTGGGTAGCCTACCCTGCAAAACAGCGATAAAACCCCACTTTATGTGGAAATCCCCACTAACTTTTACTTATATGCACTGCAGAAGGTAGCGAGATTGGAAAGGTGTACCGGCAACGCGGCAAATAGCCAGATGGCATCGAAGACCATGAGGAGGGAGAAACCATGAGGAGGGAGAAGCCACGAGTCCTAGAGGCAAAGATGGCGGAGGGGGCGCCTAGTAGCCCTGTCTCGGGAGGCACTCAAGGGCTGGTAGCAGAAGTGTCGGCAGCGGTGGTACAAGCGCTCAATGCCCATTTTCAAGACCTGAAGGAGCAGATACATAGTGTCAGCCAGCGCGTTACCGACTTCACGGGAAGAGTGGAGCAGGTAGAGACGCGTGTCTCAGCTGTGGAGGACACTCTGCACCCCCTGCAAGCCAAAATAGAGGGCCTGGAGACCCTTGTTAAACAACAAGGGGAAAAGCTTGACGACCTTGAGAACCGAGGGCGGCGCAAGAATCTGCGGTTCGTTGGGATTCCCGAGAGTGTAGCGGATAGCGCCCTATATGGCTTCTTGTTGGCCTGGATCGAAAAGCTTCTGGGAGGAAAGGGGGACAACCCTGTGAAGCTGGAACGTGTGCACCGGCTGGGCCCTAAGCGGGAACAAGCCTGACGCCCGCGCGCGGTTATTGCCCGGTTCTTGGACTATAGACAAAAAGAAGAAGTGCTCAGGGCCGCCCGGAGCCGCAAATGGCAAAAGCATGATGCTGAGCAAATCCTGGTCTTTCAAGACTACTCTGTTTTAGTCAGCCAACAACGACGGGCCTACTCGAATATCTGTGCACAGCTCTTACAAAAGGGGGTGTGTTTTTCTCTCCTATACCCGGCTCGTTTGCGGGTGGACTTCCAAGGCCAGACACGCTACCTGTTAACTCCTGAGGCGGCTGCTTCATTCCTGGAGACTTTGAATATTCCCGCAGACTCCAACTCTTGAAAGCGGAACTGGAGGCACTGATGGTGTTTTGTTGTCCGGACTGAGGGGGAAAGCTCAAGAGTCTAGTGCAGATACAGGAAGGCCGTGGCAGGCTCCTGCTCCCCTGGACTTGCGTATGAACTGGACTGTGCTGTTGGGGTGGTTTCCCCCATATTTTTCTGTTCTTTACTTTCTTTTTACTGCCATGGCTTGCGCTATAATTGGGGTTGGGAAGATGAACGTATGCAGCTCCCTGGCTAGGTTAGTTGGGAGCTTAGTCTGCGATAGATATAAAGTGTAACGGTTTGCAACTGTCTTTCCCCTTAACAACAATGTTGCTGTAGAGTTTTGGTTACAGTTGCAATTTCTCAGTTGAAGCTGCATAGTGATTTATTTAATTACTTAGGAAGGGGGGAAAGGGGGAGTTTATCTGGCTACACCTCAGCCGGATTGCGGCCCTTCGGGAGGGGGCTCTTCCCGGGTGGATTGAGGGCGGCTGGTCGCCTATGGCTCCCCCTGGGAGTCCGCTCGGACTGACTGAGCGGCCTGCAGTGGAAGCGTGGGCGTGTGGCACAAGTGTGCTGGAGGGAGGAATTTCGAGGCTATAGCTTATTACTAGCCCCCTGTTTTTGCAAATACCAAGAGAGCTGAAGTGGAATGTGTGGAAGGTGTTCTGGCCTGGGGCAGTGCGGTGGGTGGGGGATGGGCTAACTGTGTAGGATGGGGGATAGAGTTCGGGGGAGGTGTCCTATTGGCTATTGTTTATATAGGAACTATTCATTATTGTATATGTCTGCCCTTAGTCTGGCTTCACTCCTGGGATTTGGGGGACCCGTATAGTATTGGTTATGAGGGGTATGGCCATTGGCCACTAGAATGTAGGGTAGAGGGGCCTGGTCAATAAGTGGAGCTACAGTCCTAACATTGTGTGGTATAATGGGGTTAAAATAGGCCGGTAATTGAGGTTAGTGTTGTCCTAGTAGTCCTTGGAATAGGTTGGGTGGGGGAGGACTAGGGTGGTGAGGTAATTGGGGAGGGAGGAATGTCTCAGAGGCCCGTGTAGGTTGCTAGGGGGGGGGTCTGGGTATCGGAGGTTTGGGTAATACTGAGGGGAATATAGAGATTGTGTCACAGGGTGGCCCCGATTGCCAGTGGAAGTTGTCCGACCTGCTGGACGGACTAGACGGGGTGGAAAGGTGTGGGGGGGAGGGGGGGGAAGATAGGGGAAGGGATAGTTAACACTCTGGGGTGCAATGATTGGCAGCACTGTACTGAATTGATACAAGATAAAGGGGGGCTTCAGGCTGGGGGAGTCCCTCTTGTGCGACTGGGAATACATCTTGGGAGAAACCTTGACACTGCCCCACAACTTTGAAGGTCATTACCTGGAATGTTTGTGGATTGGGGAACCCTATTAAGTGATATAAAGTCTTACAAGCATTGGCCCGACATCAGTGTGATATCGCACTGCTGCAGGAAACCCACCAGACGGCTGAAGAGCATAGTAAACTTTGTAGGAACTGGGTGGGGCAAGTTTGGGGATCTCCGGCCAAAGGGAACAAGGGGGAGTAGCTATTTTGGTCCACAAGCGAATTCGATTTGTGGCGGGGACTGTTCTAGCTGATGAAGTTGGTAGATCTCTTCTGATATACGGCCACTTAGAGGGGAAACTGGTGATTCTTGGGGATCTTTATGGATCTAATGTGTTTGACTCCGGCTTTTTTAGCGGCTTGGCCTCAAAACTAGAGCAACTTCCGGACTGCCCCATGATCCTTGGGGGGGACTTCAACGGGGTCCTAGATGTGGACCTAGATACGTCTAGGGGGGGAGAGGTGAGGGAGAGGGCGTTGTCTTCTCGGGTGTTGCAACGCTTCTGTAAGAGACTGGGTATGATAGATCCATGGCGGCTGATGCATCCCCTAGAAAAAGACTTTAGTCACCAATCCAGGGCACACGGCACTAGTGCGCGCATAGACTATCTGTTGTTATCGGGAGACTTGTTTGCTCACACGGAGGATGCCCAGATTGGTCCCTTAGAAGTTTCGGATCATGCGATGGTCTGGCTAGAATTGCAGTGGGGCGGAGATGTCACTCGGATGCGTCTTTGGCGTTTTCCTTTGGGGTTGTATTATGACGTGCAGTTTCACCATTTTATACGTCAGAGGTGGAAAGAGTTCGCAAGCGATCATCAAGTTCATATGGATGATCCTGAATTGGTATGGGAGACGGCGAAGGTGGTCCTCAGGGGGGATATTATAGGATTTGCAGCCCGGAAGCATCGGATACTTGCAGAGCGCATTATTGTGCTCAAACATCAGGTTACTAAACTTCGTCGTAGGTGTGCTCATATGCCGTCGCCCGCGAATAAGAAAAAGCTATGGGAAACCCAGGTAGATCTTAATGAGCTTTTGCATCAGAGAGCCAAGAAGTCGGTCCTTTATTATCGGTATAGGTTGTACTGCTATGGCGATAAGCCTGGGAAGCTGTTAGCTCGCTGTTTGAGGGGCCGGCGGGGGTCATACTTTGTGGCGGCACTTCGCGATGATAAGGGAAGCGTACATAAGGAGAGTGCGGAAATTGCTAAGGTTTTTCGCAGGTTTTTCCAATCGTTGTATAAGGCAGAGCCTGGATCTACTACGACAATGCATGACTATTTGCGAGACCTGGATCTGCCACGGCTTACTGAGGAACAGAGGGGGGTGTTAGATCAGCCAATTACCCCTCAGGAGATACAATTAGTAATCTCTTCAGCTAGTTGTTGCAAGGCACCAGGACCGGACGGGCTAGGTGCAGAATTCTACAAGATCCTTGGTGATTGTGTCAGCCCATTGCTGTGGGAGGTTTTTAGTGGGCGGGCGGAGCAGGGGGCCTTCCGCTGGGGGCGGAACCATGCCCATATTACTCTGATCCCGAAACCGGGTAAAGATCAGATGTTAGCAGCCTTGTATCGCCCTATCTCCCTCCTTAACTTTGATCTAAAATTGCTCGCGAAAGTTCTGGCCGTAAGGCTGGCCGGAGTGTTGGGACACTTAGTCCATGACGCACAAGTGGACTTTGTTAAAGGGCACTACGCAGTTCGGAATCTTCGGAAAATTCTGGCCTCTTTGGAATGGGTACACGCCAGACAGTTACCCTCGTTACTTGTCAGCTTTGATGCGGAAAAGGCCTTCGATAGGGTGAATTGGCAATATCTTTGGGGGCTTTTGCCGCAATATGGCATAGGTGCAGCCTTCTGTAAAATGGTGCAGTCTATATATAACACCGACCGCGGGCATTTTGTGTAATGGAGTGCTTTCGGAGGCCTTTGATCTGGAACGGGGTACGCGACAAGGCTGCCCTCTCTCTCCGTTGTTGTTCGTTCTTTCACTAGACCCCCTGATCCGTACTATTGCGACCTCGGGAGCGGTAAAGGGAGTGAGGATGGGATCGCAGGAGTTTATAATTTCGGCATTCGCGGATGATTTGTTAGTTCATTTGACTTCCCCAGTTGGTTCCCTGCAGACTCTGCTGGAGGAATTTGCGCGCTTTGGGGCATTTGCAGGCCTTTGCATTAATAAGGATAAATCTGAAGCGTTAGATACCTTGGGGCATCTACGTAGTTCATGGGGGGGGCCTTTCCCTCTTAGGTGGGCGGCTGAGGACTTTGTTTATTTGGGCATAGTGTTGACTAGACAACCACAAGCGTTATATGGACGCAATTTGGATCGTATCCTGTGGCGCCTGGCTGCGCAGCTAAAGGCCTGGAGTCTCTACCGTTGTCTCTTTCCAGGAGAATAGCGGCAGTGCAGATGGTTATTTTACCACGAATCTTGTATTGGTTGCAGACCCTGCCAGTCTGGCTGTTATGTCGGGACCTGCGTAAGGTGGAAGCCTCCCTTAAGACATTCCTTTGGAGGGGGAAGAGGGCGCGCATTCCGTGGGGTCAGTTGTTGTGGAAATGGCGTGAAGGGGGTATGGGACTGCCAGATTTGAAGATGTATGCCCTGGCTTGGCAGGCTCGGCACCTGGGAGATTGGCTGGGAGGGACAGAAGAATATAAGCCTAGGGCCTTGGAGGAGTGTTTAGTGGCCCCGTTGACTTTGCTGGGGGTTTTGCATGGGACGCATAGTGATCTACCGGGTACTGTCAGGCGGAGTGCATTGGTGGATTCTGCTAGGCGAACCTGGCAACAGCTTAATAAGTACTGGAACGAATCGTGGAGTGCTTCCAGTTGGCTACCTTTACAGGGGAATGTCAAATTCCTCCCTGGGTCCGAGACGGTGACGTTTCGTGACTGGCGGTCACGAGGTATAAGGAATGTGAGGCACCTAGTAGACCCAGCGGGAAGATGCAAGTCCTTTATGACATTGAGTCGGGAGTATGATTTGCCTACTAAACATTGTTTTGCGTACATGCAGGTTTCTCATTATGTGGCCTCTTTGCCACGAGGAGCGCTGCAAATTGAACGATCGGCCCATATCTTGGAATTTTTTAGTTTAGGGGAGGATAGTCCACCTTCGATTTCCAAATTGAAGCTTCGTCTGGATCATTATAGAGCAATTCCCGACTATCGGGGAGTCGAGCTGGCCTGGGCAGCTGAATTGGGTGGGGAAGTGCCTCCGGGGTTCATTTGTAAGGCCTTGAAACGGATTGTTTGTGTGGTGCAGGGGGCTCGCTGGAGGGAGATTCAATTTAAATGTGTAACTAGAGCCCACTTCTCGCCGCGGCGGGCATTTCGTAGTCGTTTGGGGACGGATTAAGAAGTGACCGAAGATATCAATGCTTGACCCAGTACAAGCATTGTGGAACTTGTGTCTCTTGGGGAAACTGCTAGGTACATATGACCTAGATTGGCCACTGTTGGAAACAGAATACTGGGCTTGATGGACCTTGGTCTGACCCAGTATGGCATATCTTATGTTCTTATGATGGCTGTTGCCCGCGTTGCTCAGAGCCCTTGGCGACTTTATTGCATATGTGGTGGGGATGTCGTGGAGTGCGTTCCTATTGGGCTAGGATATGCAACTTTCTTAGTCGGTTGTTGCAGCAAAGATTTAGATGGACTGGCTCCTTTGTAGTATTGGATCAGCTGGCATCTCCCTGGCCTGCGAAGGCAGGGGAACGTTTACTATTGCGGAAGGCATGTTTGGTGGGTAAAGGGCCGATTCTCCGTTTATGGAGAGAGCACCAGTCGCCAACCTTTGGTGAATGGCGGAACAGTTTTCATCATTTGATGTTAACGGAGTGATGGCTAGCAAGGGGCAGTGTCAAGCGTTGTACAGTGTTTATGTCAATATGGGAACCCTATATTCAACAACTAGGGGTTCGCAATCGTAATGAAATTCTCCAGGTGGGGTGTTGAATGAGATTTGGCCAAGGGGGGAGTGGGGGTTGACTAGTTGTAGCTGCCATTTAATGGATGTATGATCCTAGAACGCTGGTGGAGGAGTGTGAGGTGGGTGGGGGGAGGGGGGGTTGGGGGGGATGAAGGGTGGGAGGGTGGGGGGGATGGGATAATATGTTATAACCCACCTGTTGTATTTCTTTATGTTGCCTCCCGGAGGGGATAAGAGTACACCCCCCGTGGAGACTTTGTTTGATGTTTCTTATTGCCTGATGGTGGATTTAAATAAAGTATATATAAAAAAAATAACAGTCCTTAATCCTTATGGTATGGAATTTGGACCTTGGTCAGCAGCCCTTGGGTTTTAGCTTGCTCAACATTGCTTTTATAGTAGGATGTCAGATCCCTGATGTATTATTTATTTAACATTTCTTATATACTGCCTTTCATGATATCAAGGTGGTTTACATTGAACAAACTGAAATTACATTGAACATGGCATTATAACTTGGAGATAACTATTTTACAGGGAACATGGGCAATTGCCCAAGACCACAAGGAGCGCCTGTGGGATTAGAAACCCCAGTCCTTCTGGCCCAGGATTGCTGTCCTCTAGTGGGATTTGAACCCCTGACCTTCTGGCCTGAGGTACCTTGCCCCAACCACTAGGCCACTCCTCCACTCATTATAGTTTCCGCAGGACTCATGGTATCCTTTAGTTAACCTGTATGCAAGACTACCTTGTTATGTCACTTGCTCTTGATACTAGCTTTCAATTTTTTATTTCCATTTGTATGTCATGCTTCTCTGTCATTTTTATACATATATTTTTAAATTATTTTTTATCTTATTGACTCCTCTTATTAAATATGGATCATTTTCTTTATGAAAAAAAAAAAAGCAGTGTTAGGGGAAAGATAAGGATCTTCAATTTGTGGATGTCCGGAGGGTGCTTCTCCAGTACCTGGAGGTTACGAATTCCTTTGTTAAGTCAGACCATCTTTTTGTGCTATTTGCTGGCCCGCACAAGGGTAAAGCGGTGGCCAAGTCGACCTTGGGACACTGGATTAAGGAGGCTATTGTCTCAGCGTATCTGTTACGGAGCCAGCCGGTTCCGGTGGGTTGCACACCCACTCTACCCGATGACAGGCGTGCTCATGGGGAGAGCGGAGCTCAGTTGCTCCTGCAGACATTTGTTGGGAAGCAACGTGGGCATCACTTTCTTCTTTTGTCAAGCATTACCACTTGGATGTTCATATGAGGGCAGACATGGTCTTCGGCTCAAGAGTTTTGCAAGCTTCTGTGACTTCTTCCAGCCCAGTGGTGTAGATTTGATACATCCCACTTGTCTGGACTGGTCTAGCAGGACGATATGGAAGGTGACACTTTACTGACCAATTAATGTCCTTTCCTTGAATGCTGCTAGACCAGTCCAGGATCCTCCCCTGAAACTGTATTGCTCTGTTCTTCTGCTGCAGTACCCTTGGGTCCTCTATTTATTTATTTTATTGTTTTTATATACCGCGCTCTTTAAAATCAGTGCGGTTTACAGATAACATTTTTGTGCAGAACAGGCGCACTATTAAGCACTGTGATAAGGAAGCTTATCAAAGCTCAGGGAGTAATGACAAAAGAGGATAATTTACTCTGATTAAGGGACCTGTGCTGGCAGGTTATAGAACTAAGACAGCTTGTTTTCCTAAAAGACTACATGATCCAGAATGCACCTGTATGCAGAAAGTCCCTAGGGGAGCTAGAGTGGAAAAGCATGAGTCTAATCAGAGAAAGCATTATGTCATCCCTAATCAAACAGCCTCTAGAAGAATACTTAATCCACAACACCTGAAGAATGCAAGGGTGGAGTTGCAATCTAAGCCCTTTAAAGCTAGAGGGGAATCTTCAGGAAGACAGAACTGGAAGGAGGAGGAGACGGAGACGAAGTCCAAGAACAGAAGGAAGAACAACCGGAACCTGAAGGAACAAGGACAAGGAAGCAGACGGTCCAAGAGAGGAGCTCAGAAAAGTACCTATGCCTGGAGAGATACCTGGGGGAAAGGTTCAGAGGACTGGAAAAAGCCAGAGGTCTGTAGATCCACAGCCAGGGACCCTCAAGCAACACCTAGGAAGAGGTCTGTTGCAGCTAAGGAGTCCAAATACCTCTTGGAGGACGTCTGGAGAAAGGATCCTGAGGTCCAGAGATACCAACTGGAGGACAGGACACAGAAGCTCTATTGCATACTGGCCAGAATACCAGAAGAAGCAGCCTGACGCTTGCCTGGATTCAGGTAGGAACTGTGAATGTTTCTTTAGCTTTGAGCAGTGCAAACAACAGGAAAACAGTTTCTCTCCGTGCAGAGGTCAGTTCCTAAAGCCCTCTGAGTCAGACGGAGAAACAGAATCTATGCAATTTCAAGAGCAAGGTTTAATATATGATACAGAGGATAATTATATGGACTGTTCTTTGAGTAAGTTGTTATTTTAGAAAAATCCTAAATATCAGAGCAAACATCAAAAGGAAACATTCTAAATATTAGCTTCCCATAAAGATTTGTTGAAAAGAAAAAAGACTTTTGGGAAAGTTTTGCACGTGTGCTGAAATCAAGCTACTGATTGCAGTTAATTGTCACCTGTTGGTGGAGGAGAGCCCAGCACAAGCTATGCACACGTAGGTTTAAAAAGTTCTTTTCTGTATGGAGAAAGTGAGCATTGTTTTAGTATAAAGAAGTTTTCCTCTTTGATTTGTTTTTCCCCAGCACTGCTAAGGAGTTTATTAGCAGTGGTTGAAAGAAGCCTTTCTGTTCTATAAAGGACTTTGATTCTTATTTGCATAAGATATTTCAGTTGCCTTATTTTGTGTTGAATAAAACCCTGGAGAAGTTATCTGGAAGGTGTTACCAAGCATATCTGTGTGTGGGATAATCACCCCATAAATAAACTCTAATTTTGTCTACACTCAACCAACTACAAGAGTTTTCATTATTCTAAAAAGGCAATCTTTGTGTGAATGGACTTCAATAACCACAATCCTTTGCAAGATAGTTAATTTGCATACTTGCCAAGATGGTGGTACCTTCATAACAAGCACCCCCTTTTTACAGTGGCGTAGTTGGCAGGATTGCTTTTACACTAAGGATACCAGGAATTATAAGGATTTACAGCTGAAAAAGTGAAAGGAAAAGGTTTCAAGCCAGAAGGTGGAAAGTGGGTTTTTTTTTCCCTTGACAACGCCTTGGAGAATACAGAAGCTGATCCAGGAGCAGTTCCAAGAGGGAAAAGATCCTGTGAGAGCCTGATTCAACATTGGTATAAGGTAAAAAGTACCTGGGCATAGCCAGTGGTGGATAAAAGAAGTCTAGATACGGGGGCAGTTTAAAAAAAAAAAAAGAGAAACCACCTGTTTGTAGGGTGTCGCCCTTTGTGTTTTTTTCTTTTGTTTTCTTACAGGGTTATACAGAATGGATCCCAAGGAACTGGTCAGCTGGATGGCAGCTCAGTTTGCCCGGCAACAAGAGCTCGCACAGCAGGCTCAGTACGCCGCAATCACCGCCCTGAGGGAGCAGCAGAAGCCAGTGCTTGACTTTGTTGAAGCATTAATTGCACTACGCACCCAAGGAGGAGCTATTTCAACATCGTCAGTGACACCGGGTACTCCCCAGGTGGACAATGTGGGACTGTGTCAGGGTATTGGGGCATTCAGTCTGGGAAAACTTACACCTGAGGACAATGTTGATGATTTCCTAGAAACCTTTGAAAGGGTATCTCAGGCACTAGCGTGGCCAGAGAACCAGTGGGCAGTAAGGCTGGCAACCTCATTAACTGGGGAGGCGCTTGCCGCTTATAGAGCCATGCCAGCAGCTCAAGCTTTAAATTATAGAGATGTTAAAGCTGCTATAAGGCATCGCCTAGGATTGACTGTTTCTGAATATAGGCGGATGTTTAGGGCTACTGTTTTGAGAGGGTGAAACACCCAGAGCTCTGAGTCAAAGGATCAGAGGACTAGCTCTAAAATGGTTAAATCCTGAAGGGAAGAATATGGAAATGGTTTTGGACACTATAATGCTTGAACAATTCATGTTAGCTGTGCCAAAAGACTTGCAAACTTTCCTAATACAGCAAAATTGCCAAAACCTAGGAGAGGCAACCATGTTATCAGAATGGTTCATGGAAGCCACGCAGGCTTGCTATAGAATGGGTGGCCCTCTGAAGGTTGGTGCTGAGGCAAGCTGTGCTGTATTAGAAAAGAAAATAAGGAATGATGTTTCTGAAAATAATATTGTATCTAATCAGGTTAAGAAGTGGGATAAGAAAAAATGTTACCAATGTGGAAAATGGGGACATTTGGAAAAGGCATGTCAGTTTCACACTAGTTTAGTAGGTACGGGTTTAAAACAGCCTGAAGAAGGTTTCCTTTTGGTGGTTGATGTGCAGGGAATTACCACGAATGCTCTGTTAAACTCTGGGGCAGACCAGAGTATGCTTTCTAAAAGCCTTTGGAAGCGGATAGAGGCCCAATAAAAATTTGAGCCTAGAACCCCTGAAAGCAATGTTTATATTAGATGCATTCATGGAGCTGTTTCATCATTCCCCACCTACAAGCTAATGGTTAAGGGCTTGGGAGTACAAAAGGAAATCCCTTTAGCACTGGTTCCCAGGCTTCCATTTGATTTAGTCCTAGGAAGAGACTGGCCACAATTTAAACAAGGGTTAGTGAAAGGACTAGAGCAGAAGAGGGGCCTTGTATCCACCCGATCACAGGCTAAAGTAGGAAGCTGGGAGGAGGGGGAACAGGCAGAGTTATTAGGAGACTTACCCTTTCATGATTTAATAACCCCACCATCTGGGAAAGTAAGAAAAATGAAAGCACAGAAACGTCATGAGAGACTTTGCAGAGTACAGGGTAGGGCTGAGTTGGAGGCCGGCCAAGACTTACCCTGGGTGCCAGCTGAGCTAGTGGCAAAGTTTCCCAACTTTCCACAGGAACAGCGAGCTGATCAAGCTCTCACCCGAGCTTTTGAATATGTTAGAGAGGTCAGAGAGGATCTGCCCAGATTTATATTGGATAATGAGATACTATATAGAGAGTCAAGACCCCAGAAATGGGACCATACATAAACAGTTGGTGGTACCCACAACTTTTAAGGGACTAGTACTTAGACTTGCCCATGATCATCCAGTGGGAGGCCATAAAGGGATGCAAGGAACGCTGGATCAAATACTAATACGTTTTTACTGGCCAGGTATTTTTAAGGAAACTGCCCAGTTTTGTGCTGCTTGTCCAGCGTGCCAGCGTGTTACGGCATCTCACCCACCGGTGGTGCCTTTAATTCCCACACCAATTATAACAGACCCAGTAGGACGCATTGCTGTAGACATAGTAGGGCCATTAGTCAAAACACCCCGAGGTTTCCAATATATCCTAGTTATGGTAGATCAGGCAACAAGGTTTCCCTGGGCCATACCATTAAGGAATATTTTTGCCAAAATGATAGCTTTAGAGCTAATCAAATTATGAAATAGGGTTCCCCAGAGAGGTGTTAACTGACCAAGGATCTAATTTTGTATCCAAGTATTTAGCACAAGTCTGGGATGCCTTTGGCATTCAGCATGTAAAAACCTCGGCCTACCATCCTCAGTCAAATGGTTTGGTGGAGAGATTCAACCAAACTCTCAAACAGATGTTGAGAAGAGGCTTAGCAGGGGATTTAAAAGAATGGGATATGTTATTGCCCTTTGTCTTATATGCCTGCAGGGAACGAATTCAAGTTTCCCTAGGTGTATCCCCGTATGAATTGATGTATGGTAGGGCCCCACGTGGATTGTTAAATATTTATTTATTTATTTATTTACATTCTCTTATATACCGCACTATTCAGCATCAGCGCGGTTTACATGGAACAAAAATGCTCAGTACAGTTAACACGTATGAGTTTACAGATAACAGGGCAAAAAACTTGGATAACAGGGGTAAACTATTTACAAAACTTGCTATATAGAGTTATATGAACAGGAGTTTCATAGAACATATGCACCACTAAGGGTTAGAGTATCTGTCTTGGCGTGTTGTTAAGATACCGTATATTTGCTTAGCGAATTGTATCGTTGGACTCTAAGGGGTGTCGTTGGGCTCTATGAGGTACTTGTTGAAAAGGTGGAATTTGAGGGCTTTCCTAAACTGTGTTAGGCTCTTAATAGCCCGGATACCTGGGGGTAATGCATTCCAGCATCTTGGCGCACTGAGACTAAAGGTTCCATACACTGTTCCATACAAACAGTTCCATACACTGTTGGTAACACTTTGTATATAGTTAACCATGATATCCCTTAATAGATAAACCACCATTGTATTTAGTTTCCCCTATTTCGCCAAGTTATACCTCCTGTTAAATGTAATGACAAGACAGATGTAAACTGTTGGATGTTTTCTGTTTAATGTAAACCGCGCTGATGTCTAATAGTGCGGTATATAAGAATTGTTAATAAATAAAATTAAATAAATAAATAAAGGCCCTATTGGCTGTAGATGTAGTACAATCTGTTAGTGCTTTCGGGACTTTTAGAGAGTTTATAGCCGTGGATCTTCTTGCTCTATTTGGAGATGTGGTATGGATGAGGGCAGTTAAGGATGCAGAGGAGAGCTTGTTAATAGCTTTAAAAGTGAGTAACAAGGTCTTGAAAACGATTCTAGCCTGGATGGGTAGCCAATGTAACTGTATCAGCAGAGGCGTCACGTGGTCACTCCTGGAGGCTCCATGGAGGACCCTTGCTGCCACGTTCATGGCGAGCTGCAGCGGGTTCAAGGTGGATTGGGGAAGACCTTGTAGGATGGCATTGGCATATATCTTGAGGGAGCAATGACTAGATCCTGAACCAGAGAATCAGGAAGGTCCACAGTTCTTGCATAATTTGAGGGCACGTTTAAAGAGGACTTCCCAGGTTGCAGAGAGAAACCTGCAGGACAGTCAAGTGCGCCAGAAAGGGTGTTATGACAGGAAGGCCAAAAGCCGCCAGTTAGCCCTGGGTGAAAAGGTGTTGGTACAGGTTGCAGGTACAGCGCCCAAGTTTGAAGTACAGTGGAAAGGGCCATGGAAGGTAGTTAAACAGGTGAGCCCAGTGTCTTATGTGGTGGAAAACACTAGGGGGCGTAGGCAAACCTACTACATAAATGTACTAAAATCTTGGAAAGAGAGGCCTGCACCTGATAATGTTCCTAGCACTAGTCAAGAAATAGGTGAGCGACCAGAGGATAATAATAATGTTCTCGCAGGTATTACGGACTGTAAGGCAGAGGTTTCACCACAAAAACCAGTCCGTAATAACTTAAGCAGGGGGGTATGTGATAAGGAAGCTTATCAAAGCTCAGAGTAATGACAAAAGAGGAGAATTTATTCTGATTAAGGGACCTGTGCTGGCAGGTTATAGAACTAAGACAGCTTGTTTCCCTAAAAGACTACATGATCCAGAATGCACCTGTATGCAGAAAGTCCCTAGGGGAGCTAGAGTGGAAAAGCATGAGTCTAATCAGAGAAAGCATTATGTCATCCCTAATCAAACAGCCTCTAGAAGAATACTTAATCCACAACACCTGAAGAATGCAAGGGTGGAGTTGCAATCTAAGCCCTTTAAAGCTAGAGGGGAATCTTCAGGAAGACAGAACTGGAAGGAGGAGGAGACGGAGACGAAGTCCAAGAACAGAAGGAAGAACAACCGGAACCTGAAGGAACAAGGACAAGGAAGCAGACGGTCCAAGAGAGGAGCTCAGAAAAGTACCTATGCCTGGAGAGATACCTGGGGAAAGGTTCAGAGGACTGGAAAAAGCCAGAGGTCTGTAGATCCACAGCCAGGGACCCTCAAGCAACACCTAGGAAGAGGTCTGTTGCAGCTAAGGAGGAAAGGAGTCCAAATACCTCTTGGAGGACGTCTGGAGAAAGGATCCTGAGGTCCAGAGATACCAACTGGAGGACAGGACACAGAAGCTCTATTGCATACTGGCCAGAATACCAGAAGAAGCAGCCTGACGCTTGCCTGGATTCAGGTAGGAACTGAACGTTTCTCTAGCTTTGAGCAGTGCAAACAACAGGGAAACAGTTTCTCTCCATTCAGAGGTCAGTTCCTAAATCCCTTTGAGTCAGACGGAGAACCAGAATTTATGCAATTTCAAGAGCAAGGTTTAATGTATGATACAGAGGATAATTATATGGACTGTTCTTTGAGTAAGTTGTTATTTTAGGAAAATCCTAAATATCAGAGCAAACATCAAAAGGAAACATTCTAAATATTAGCTTCCCATAAAAGTTTGTTGAAAAGAAAAAATACTTTTGGGAAAGTTTTGCACGTGTGCTGAAATCAAGCTACTTATTGCAGTTAATTGTCACCTGTTGGTGGAGGAGAGCCCAGCACAAGCCGTGCAGGTAGGTTTTAAAAAGTTATTTTCTGTATGGAGAAAGTGAGCATTGTTTTAGTATAAAGAAGTTTTCCTCTTTGATTTGTTTTTCCCCAGCACTGCTAAGGAGTTTATTAGCAGTGGCTGAAAGAAGCCTTTCTGTTCTATAAAGGACTTTGATTCTTATTTGCATAAGATATTTCAGTTGCCTTATTTTGTGTTGAATAAAACCCTGGAGAAGTTATCTGGAAGATGTTACCAAGTATATCTGTGTGTGGGATAATCACCCCATAAATAAACTCTAATTTTGTCTACACTCGACCAACTACAAGAGTTTTCATTATTCTAAAAAGGCAAGCTTTGTGTGAATGGACTTCAATAACCACAATCCTTTGCAAGACAGTTAATCTGCATACTTGCCAAGATGGTGGTACCTTCATAACAAGCACCCCCTTTTACGGCACTTACAATGAACTGGAGATACAACTTGGGTTTCAATTGGGGGAACTGTCTACAGCTATCTGCAGTTATCTACAATATTAACATGAGTTGTCTGTATCTTACAGTTTCCTAGCAGGGTGATTTTAATACTTGACTCTGCAGTTTCATCTTCTATGGACAGCCTTCTGTTTATGCTTCCTGTAAAATAGTTCTCGACTGTTGATTATTCCTTGTTGCCCACAATTAAGGTTGTGTGAGGTTTTCCATGTTTTCTTACATATTAATTTAACAGTTTTTTATACTGCTTTATCATTTAGTCAAAGCAGTTTACTTTGTAACTTAAATTTGGAAATCTACATTAAACAGGGACATTGATAACCTCCATTACCTCAGAAGAATCCAAGTTTTCTCCCATATGCTTTGGGACAAATACTGAGGGACCTCTTCTGATGGCTGAAGCAGATAGAGGCATGAGAGTGATGTCGGTGAAACATGGGCTTTTCATTGGTTGTTTGTCTCCACCAGTCTGCTGATAGGGGAACACAACCCACTTGTCTGGACAGATCTAGCAGGACTCAAGGAAAGGATATTAACTGGCAAGTAAAATGTCCCCATACTTTTATCAGAAAAAAATATTTTCCATCTTAAGGAATTCCAATTAGAATTAATTAATCAGATTGATTAATTTAGGTTTAAAGCCATTTTTAAAGCTTGTGTTTCAGCACTATGCTTTTTGTTGAATAGGGTTAACACAAGGCTGGCTTAATCATTAGGAAGACTAGACAGTCACCAAGGGTGGTAGCTTTTAGTGAGGAAGAGATGGCAGCAAAGAGTAGTTGCCGTCAAACAAATCAAGAGATCCAGACAGCCATACAAATTCAAAGAATCGTTAGTGTGTACTCTTGCCATCAGGAAGGATGAACAATTTTTAAATAGCACACACATCAGTATAAACAACTATTCCTAATCGTCTCTCCGGGCCAGTCCAGAACAGATGGGTAGTCAAATCTCCCTCCTCTAGCAGCTGAGGACTGAACACTGATTCTTGTTGCTAGGTTACCCAGCTCTCCCCTGGTGACAGAAGGCAGTCTTATTGTCCTCAGCAGCTGAGCTGGATGTGTGGAGATTTGACTCCCCACAAGAGACCTGTTACCTTTATTTCTCTTGACTCTTTTATTATTTTCTAGGAAGGGTTTCACATAGAGGTTGGTGCTTTGCCCTAGCAGGGTACTTCAGCACTTCTGTGTTATTTCTGCTGGCTGAGATTACACTTTAACGCTGGTGTCAGCCGTTTAATCGGCTCAGAGAATGGGACAGAGCCTGTCTCCTCTTCTCTGTTCGTTGTACTAGTTGGGAACAGACCTGGGAGCCCCAGCTACTGTTTTCCTTCTTCATTGCCTTTCAAGCTCCCCTAGCCGCTAGCAGCGGTTCCCTTCTTTGTCGGGAGCACTTCAGCCTGGCTGGCATTTTTTTCAGGTATTTCTCAGCGCGCCGCAACACATGCGGCGCGCTGAGAAATACCTGAAAAAATGCCAGCCAGGCTGAAGTGCTCCCGACAAAGAAGGAAACCCCTCGGGTTTCGGGGCTATTGGTTTCCCGCGGGCGTTTTCTTCGGGGTGCGGGGATTCGCGGTGTTTTCGTTCTCTCAAGTCTCTCCGTTGAGCGGGACTCGGGCCCCGATATGCCAGAGCAGTTGGGGAATCAGATGGAGCAGGTTACAAAAATGCAGCCATCGGGAGAAAGCGCGGGAACGGCGGCCATCTTAGGAGAGCCATCCGTTTCGTCAGTCCCTCTCCCTAAGGCAGGCAAACGCAAGGCTAAATCTCATCATAGCACTGTGGAGCAGGAGCAGCCTGTGGTGCCAGCAATGCCAGAGGTGCTCGATCCTCTTCTTTCTCCAGAATTTATCTTGGCGTTTCACAGAGCTTATTTACTTAAGAAAGCTCAGTCTCCTGTTCCAGTTGTGGCAGATTCTCTGCAGATGTCTCAGGCAGGGGTCTCTAGCCGGTCTGAGCCCGGGGAAGGAGTTTCCTCTTTGACAGCTCTTAGGGATTCTAAGGTAGATGAGGTTTCTCTGGCGGCAGAGGCTTTAGGGCCAGAGGAGGGGGAGCTCCTGTCAGACCCGGGTTTAGACTCCTGGCCCGCAGACTTAGAAGAAGGTGAGTTGGGGCCCGGGGATGACCCTAATATTTTTAGGGTTTTTAGGAAAGATGAGTTGCCTGCCCTGATTACGCAGTCTCTATTGGCTCTTAGTATTGTTCCTCCGGTACTTCAGCAAGAACCTTTGGAGGATCCCTTGTTACAGGGTTTCAAGTTCGAGCAGAAATGTTTTCCTCTGCACAGAGTGATCAAACAAATGATAGAGTCCGAGTGGGAATGTCCGGAGGCTTCCTTGAGGGGGGCTAGGACTATGGCTCGTTTGTATCCTGTGCCCCATGAAGAAAGGGAGCTCCTACGTATGCCTAAGGTTGATGCGCTGGTTTCGGCGGTCACCAAGAAAACCACCATTCCGGTGGAGGGGGCTACGGCCCTTAAGGATATGCAGGATCGTCGGTTAGAGGGGCTCTTGAAACAAGCCTTTGATGCCAGCGCCCTGGCGCTGCAGGCTTCAGTCTGTGAGGCATACGTGTCCAGAGCTTCTATTAGGTGGAGTCAGCTGGCTTCTAGTCCAGAGGGGGACGCTCCTCCTTCTGGGGAAGGGGCTAAGCTAGAATCTGCGGCGGCTTATATGGCGGATGCCTTTTATGATTTGATTCGCATTTCTGCGAAGGCTATGGCTTCCATGATTGCTGCCCGTCGGTTTCTCTGGTTGCGAAATTGGGCGGCGGATGCTTCTTCCAAGGCCCGTCTCAGTAAGCTCCCATACAAAGGTAAGCTTCTTTTTGGAGAAGCGCTGGAGAAAATTGTTAAGGATTTAGGTGACTCCAAAGGGGGGCGCCTTCCCGAAGACCGTCCTCGGGCAGCTAAACAGAGCTCCTTCCCTAGGGGTCAGGGGCTTGAATTTCGCCGCTTTCGGGGAGCCCTCTTTGCTCCTTATCAGCAGGGTCGGTTTCCGTCCCGGGGGCAGTCCTTTTGGGGCGCTAGAGGTTCCGGTAGAGGCTATTTTGGGGCCCCTCCAACTTCCCTTAAAAAGCCACAATGAAGTGAGGCCGGCCCAGGCGGAGCTTCCAGTAGGAGGTCGGTTGCAGGAGTTTGTCTCCGCTTGGGCCGCCATTACTACCGACAAGTGGGTTCTGCAAATTATCCGAGAGGGCTATGTTCTCGAGTTCGCTTGTCATCTGGCCGACGCCTTCGTTTTCTCTCCATGCGGTCCACTCGCCAAGCGGAGGGCGATCCACGACACGTTGCAGCGCTTATTGCGGCTCCGGGCCGTGGTTCCAGTTCCTTTGGACCAGTGCGGATTCGGTCGATACTCGATTTATTTTGTAGTGCCCAAAAAGGAGGGCTCGTTCCGGCCCATTTTGGATTTAAAGCGCGTGAACCGGTGTCTGCGTGTCTCTCATTTCCGGATGGAAACTTTGAGATCGGTGATCTGCTCCGTGCGTCCGGGAGAGTTTCTCTCTTCCATTGATTTGACAGAGGCCTATCTCCACATTCCTATCAAGCCGGATCATCAGCGGTTTCTTCGCTTTGCAGTTCCCATGGGTCATTTTCAGTTTCGGGCCTTGCCGTTTGGTCTCGCAACGGCGCCGCGCACTTTCACCAAGGTGATGGTGGTAGTGGCGGCGGCTCTTCGCAGGGACGGAGTCCAGGTTCACCCTTATCTGGACGACTGGTTGATTCGGGCGGCGTCGCGAGAAGAGTCGGTCAGGGCGACCGCTCGGGTAGTTTCCTGTCTCGAGAATCTCGGATGGATTGTGAACCAGGCGAAGAGTCGTCTGGAGCCGTTACAGCAGCTCACTTATCTAGGGGCATTTTTCGCCACGGACAGGGGTCTTGTCCTCTTGCCTCCGGAACGGGTTCGAAAGCTTCTCTCTCATGTGTCCGGTTTTTTGCGTGTTCGGGCGCTGACAGCTTGGAAGTACTTGCAGTTTCTGGGGCTGATGGCGGCAGCCTTGGATCTGGTGCCTTGGGCCCGAGCGCTGTCAGACGGTTGCCTGGGTGAGAATCTTCACACTCTTGGCAAGTGCATATTTCTATATGATTTGCAAGGTATTGTGGGCAATGTAGTTCATTCACACCAGACACAGCTGCTGACAATAATTTAGTTGTGCTCTTGGGTAAAGCCAATAAGATATTTATTTATGGGGTTATTTCTCCCAACACAGATATGCTTGGTAGCACATAAATTAGGTAACTTGCTTTCAGTGTTAACTTGGAAAAACAAAGTCAAAATCAGGAAAACAACAAATGAAAAGCCATAAAGCAAGAAACAAACTGTTCTTAACCTTTGATTACTTCCCACATAGATACAGAAGTGATTCTCTCCTAGCTCACAAGCAATTAGGTAAAGCTTAATTGCTAGCAGTTACCAGCTGAAACCCCTTAGCTGGCTTGCCTTCCACTGTGTGGGTCAAATCCTGCTTCAGGAGCTTTTCTGAGTAGATTAAAGAACAAATTTGTATTTTTCTTGTGATGGTTGCTGTACTTTATAACAGAAAGTTACCAACGGAGTTTAGATAGAGAGCAGTCCATATAAACAGGATCCTCATCTGCTATTATTCCCCCTTGTTCAACAAGCATGGGTTCAATATCATGGATTGGCACAGATGAATCTCTCAATGGAGCATTTTCAGGAGAATACTTGTTTCCCTGCTGTCTTTCAAGGTTATAGCTAGGGCATAGATCAGTGTTCATACCTGAGCTTCCATTGCTGCTAGAGTTCCTCTCTATATAGCCTGGCCAGTATGTAGTCCAGTTCTTATGTCCAGCCTTCCAATCCAGATCCCTGGATACTGGAGATCTCTTCACATACCTTCTGGCACAGGTCTTAGGGTCCCTTACACGTGCAGCCGTCTCCCTCACAGGTAGCCTCTGGTGATTCCTAGCTCTGCAGCACCATTCCTCTGGCTTTCCCCAGTCCAATGATGTATGCTGGCCCTTGGAATACCTCCCAGTATACGTACTGCTTTGGACTCTTCTAGACCTCTCAAAGGCTTTTCTCTTCCTTCTTCCAAAGGGTCTCTTTTCCCTCTCTGTCCGTCCGGTTTGGCTTCTGCTTCTGATGATCCTTCAGATGAAACTGAGGATAATTCTCTGGATATCCAAGGTGATCATGAAGATGGTCATCTGTAGAATAAACTCTACTCTTATTCTGCTTAGATGAGTGCTCCTCCCTAACACAGCGCAGCTGGGCTGAATCAGGCCTTGCCCTTTGAGATGAGTGTTCCATCCTAGCACAGCACAGCTGTGCTGAATCAAGCCCTGCCCTTTGCAATGAGTGCTTGGGGATTACCTCATAGCCCTTTTGATTGAACACACGTTTTCTCACTTCAGCTCCTCTCATGGCTGTTGGAAACCTGATGCATTCTGGGACTGGTAGTCTTTTATGGCAAAATTCTGTTTTCTCATTTCTACCAGCACTGACAGGTTGCTTGTTCAGAGACACTTCACCTTTTCTATAGCCCCTTCCTGAGCTATGATAAGCTTCCTTATCACAGCGCACATGTGGCCGCTCCATCAGGCGCTGCTTTCGCGGTGGTCTCCGCAGCATCATCTGCTTTCTCGTCGCTTGAGCTGTCCCGATCACATGAGCGTCAGTCTTCAGTGGTGGTTGGTTCCGGACCATCTCCAGGCGGGAGTTTCCCTGGCGCTCCCGGAGTGGATTTTGGTCACTACGGATGCCAGTCTGACCGGTTGGGGGGGCGCATTGTTTGACTCACATAGCACAGGGCTCCTGGTCGCCGGAAGAGAGTCTGTGGTCCATCAATCGACTGGAACTGAGAACAGTATATCTAGCGCTGGTAGCGTTGCCACTCTTCTGGAGGGAAAGCCGGTGCGCATCTTTTCCGACAACCTAGTGACGGTCTCCTACATAAATCACCAAGGCGGAACGGGAAGTCTCCTTCTCCTGGAGGAGAGTCAACGCTTGTTTCACTGGGCGGAATTGCACCTCGCGGCGCTTTCGGCGGCTCATGTGGCAGGAAAGGACAATGTACAAGCCGACTATCTCAGTCGGCATGTGCTAGATCCGGGAGAGTGGGAGCTCAATACAGAAGTTTTTCGCGAACTCATTTTGCGTTGGGGTCAGCCGGTCATGGACCTGATGGCGACTCTGCGCAATGCAAAGGCGGAGCGCTTTTAAAGCAGGCGCAGAGAGCATATGTCGGAAGGTCTCGACGGCCTGGTTCAGCCCTGGCCGTTGGGGCAGCTCCTGTATGTGTTTCCTTCGTGGCCATTAGTGGGTCGAGTCATTCAAAGAGCCGCCAATCACGAGGGTCTGGTGATCCTTATTGCTCCAGATTGGCCCAGACGCCCTTGGTATGCCGATCTAAGGCGGCTTCTGGTGGAGCCGCCGTGGAGGTTGCCCGCTCAAGCAGACTTGCTGCATCAGGGGCCCGTTCAGATGCCCTAGGCGGATCGATTCTTGCTTACGGCATGGCTATTGAGAGGCAACGGTTGCGCCGCAAAGGTTATTCGGTGTCGGTGATATCCACTTTGCTGCAGTCTCGCAGGCGGTCCATGCCGTTGGCATACATCCGCGTGTGGTGCGTTTTTGAAGCATGGTGCGCAGAGCGCACCTTGAGGGCCCGATTGTCTTCCATTCCGGATATTCTCGCGTTTCTTCAATGCGGGCTTGAGAAGGGACTTGCTCTTAGCGCCACTAACTGTACCTTCAAGGTGCTAACGGTTTTTCGGGGGCTGGTGCGCGGGGCTCGTCTTTCCTCGCATCCGGATATTCTGCGATTCCTTAGGGCGGCCAAGCATCTTCGGCCACCTTTTCGGCAGGTTATTCCTCCTTGGGATTTGAATCTGGTGCTGGAGGTCTTGACCGGCTCTCCTTTTGAGCCACGTTCCTCCAGTTCTATCCGAGAGTTATCCTGGAAGATGGCATTTTTGGTGGCCTTATGTTCCGCTAGACGCATTTCAGATTTGCAGGCGCTTTCGTGTCGGCCGCCTTTTCTTCAGTTTTCAGCGGAGAAAGTGGTCTTGCGTCCGGTTCCGTCTTTTCTGCCTAAGGTGGTGTCTGCTTTCCATCTGAATCAGTCAGTCTCGCTGCCCACCTTCGTAGAGTCGGGGGCCAGTTCTTCTTTTGATCGTTCTCTGCGAAAGTTGGATATGGGTCGTGTGCTCCGTCGATATCTATCTTAGGGAGACTGAATCGTTTCGTAAGTCAGACAGGTTGTTTGTGCTGTTTGGGGGGCCGTCCAAGGGTCAAGCGGCCTCCAAGGCCTCCATTGCGCGTTGGGTGAAGCAGGCCATTCGGGTCGCGTATGAAACCAAAGGCAAGACCGTTCCTGTCGGTCTTCGTGCTCATTCTACCAGAGGTCAAGCGACCTCGAGGGCGGAGTTGGCTTTAGTTCCTCCGGTGGATATTTGTCGAGCGGCGTCCTGGTCTTCTCTCCATGCTTTTTCTCGTCATTATAGGTTGGATGTGCTCGCGCGACAAGATGCATGTGTGGGGGCTTCCGCCGTAATAGCGGGGCTCACAGGTCCCTCCCAGGGTTAGGTACTGCTTTGGTACTACCCATCTGTTCTGGACTGGCCCGGAGAGACGATTAGGAAGGAGAAATTAGACCTTACCTGCTAATTGTCTTTCCTTGAGTTCTCTCCGGGCCAGTCCAGAACCCGCCCTCTCTGTGTCTTCTGTCATTGGTATTCGTTGTTTCGGTTTTCATCTATGACGTAACTTCTTCTCAGTGATTTAAATATTGGAAGTCGTCTTCATGTTCTTAAAAAAAAAACAACAAAAAAAACAAACAAAGATTTAACGGCACAGCTCTACCAAGGAAGCCTAAGCTTTTGCTCTTAACGCTGCCACCATGCTTGGTGGCAGGACACAGCGCACGGTCAGCTACCTTCTGTGTAACTCTTCCACTGTTCTCACTGTTTCCGCTATTTCTTCTTCTTGGTTGTTGTTTTTGTCTGCTTGATACGATAAGATTGCCTTCTGTCAGCAGGGGAGAGCTGGGTAACCTAGCAACAAGAATCAGTGTTCAGTCCTCAGCTGTTAGAGGAGGGAGATTTGACTACCCATCTGTTCTGGACTGGCCCGGAGAGAACTCAAGGAAAGACAATTAGCAGGTAAGGTCTAATTTCTCCTTATCCAGGTAAATGTTTTTTGGAAATTGCCTTCATTATGAAACATGGAAACATGATGGCAGAAAAAGACCACATGGCCTCTCTAGTCTGCCCTTCAATATCAATCACTAAAACAGTCCCCTTTTTACCTTTAGAGAGCTTCTGTTGTCCCATGCATTTTTTAAATTTAGATACTGTCCTCATCTCCAATGTTTCCGCTAAGCTGCACTGGGTCCGCCGCCAACATTCCTGCCGGTGGGGGGAGGTGCAGAGCGGGAATGCCAACGGAGGACCCAGCGCAGATTAAAGAGAACATTGCGAGGCGATCGCTCTGCACCTCCCCCCGCCGGCAGGAATGTTGGCAGCGGACCCAGCGCAGCTTAGCGGGAACATTGCTCATCTCTGTGACCTCCGCTAGGACTCTTCCACACATCTACCATTCTTTCCATGAAGAAATATTTCTGTATATTACTCCTGAATCTATCCCCTTTCCCTCATCCTATGTCATCTCGAAGCAGAGCTTGCTTTTGATCGAAAGAGGCTCTCTTCCTATGCATTTATGCCACACAGGTATTTAAACATCTCAGTCATATCACCTCTATCTCGCCTTTCCTCTAAAGTATATATATAAAGGTCCTTAAGTCTGTCCTCATATGCTTTATAATGAAGACCACCAACCATTTTAGTAGCCGCTCTCTGCACCGACTCCAACCTGTTTATATCCTTTTGAAGGTGCAGTTTCCAGAATTGCACACAATACTCCAAATGAGGTCGCACCAAAGACTTATACAGAGGCACTATCGCCTCCTTTCTTCTGCTGGCCATTTCTCTCCCTATGCACCCAAGCATCCTTCTAGCTTTCGCTGTCGCTGTTTCTACCTATTTAGCCACTTTGAGATCGTTGGACACAATCATGCCTAGGTCCCTTTCTTCTTTCGTGGAAAGAAGTACATTGCCCCCTATACTGTAATGCTCCTTTGGATTCTTGTAGCCCAAATGCATGACCCTACATTTTTTAGCATTAAATCTCAACTGCCAAATTCTAGACCATTCTTCAAGCTTAGCTATTTCCATCCTCATGTTATCTACACCTTCCTGGGTGTCTACTGTGTTGCAGATTTTGGTCTGCAAAGAGGCAAACTTTACCAGACAGTCCTTCCGCAATATCACTAACAAAGATGTTAAAAAGAATCAAACCAAGGACAGATCCCTGCAGCACTCCATTGGTAACCTTCTCCTCAGAGTGAACTCAATTTACCTGTACCCTTGGTTGCCTCCCACGCAACCAATTTCTAACCCAAGCAGTAACTTTATTGTCCATCCCTAGGGTCTTCAGTTTGTTTATAAGTCTCCAGTGCAGAACAGTGTCAAATGCTTTACTGAAATCTAAATACACCACATCTAGGGCTCTCCCTCTGTCCAACGTCCTGGTCACCCAGTCAAAAAAATCAATCACGTTTATCTGACAAGACCTGCCCCTGGTGAATCTATGCTGCCTCGGATCCTGTAATCCATTGGACTCCAGAAACCTTACTATTTTTTCTTTCAGCAGCGTTTCCAATAATTTACTCACCACCGAGGTTAAACTAACCGGCCTGTAGTTTTCAACCATATCCTTACTTCCGCTTTTGTGTAAAGGGACCAAATATGCCTCTCTCCAGTCCTCTGGCACCACCTCTGACTCCAAAGAGGCATTGAAAAGGTCAGTGGAGCTGCTAGAATGTCCCCAAGTTTCTTCAGTATTCTCAGATGTATCAAATCTGGTCCCATCGCTTTGTTAAACGATTCCACTTTATTCTCATCAGCTTCTACATATTCTTTTCCTTCACCTTTGAGTCTGACAGTACCACTTTTGCCCTTCCTCCTCTCACTAACATATCTGAAAAATGTCTTATCCCCTCCATTTTATTGCATTGGCTATTTCCTCTTCTTTTTGTATCTGCTTTCTTGACTACTTTGCCAGCCTCTCAAAGTTTTTCAAAATATTGATGCCTGTCTTCCTCTCTCTGTGATATCTTGTATTTCATGAAGGCCTCCCTCTTTTTCTTCACCTTTTCAGCTACCTCTTTTGACAACTATAGCGTTCTCACGTTCCTTTTACCTTTTATTTACCATTCTAACAAAATGGTTGGTTGCCCTTAATATATCGCCTTTCAGTTTTGCCCACTGTTTTTCTACATCCCCCAGCTATTCCCATCCCGCTAACGACTCCTTGAGGTATTGGCCCATCTCGGAAAAGTTAGTTGTCCTAATGTCTAAGACCCTGACTTTTGAATAGATGTTATCAGCCCTAGTACTAATACTGAACCACACCATTTTGTGATCACTGGATGCGAGGTGATCTCCCACTATAACATCAGAAACACTTTCCCCATTAGTAAGCACCAAGTCCATTATAGCCCCTTTATGTTTGGGTTCTCTTACTAGTTTTTTGAATAGTTCTTCCTATAAAAAATCGAGGATCTCCTTGCTTCTAGATGACACCGCAGCAGGGATATGCCAGTCAACATCCTGCATATTGAAATACCCTATCAGTAGCACTTCCCCTTTCCTGGCAATGCTGCGTATGTCTTCTGTTAAATCTCCTTCCACGTCATCTCACCCTGTTGAAGGTCTATATATCACACCAATGCAAATGAATTTCTCTTTCCCTTTTTTTTTTTTTTAATATTTATTTTTATTGAATTTTTTATTTAAATACAACAGCAACAGTCCCCATTCATGATCCCACACAGTGTCTTGCAATTCAGGAACACCAACAAACATGTAAGCAATGTACTACAAATACATTCACCACAGCCCCCTGAGAAAAAAGTATAAAAAACACTTCTATCTTAACTAGGAATCTTCTCTTCCATCGCGCCCCCCCCCCTTTCCCGGGGAGCATACTATACATTGCACCGAGACTCTCACCAAAATACTCCAGGTGCTTTAATGTTCCCCTCCTGACACCCCAAGGAACCTTCAATCCCCCCCCTCTACTGATTGGGATTATCCCCTCCAAACCCCCCCCCCTCTCTCCCTCCCTCCCAATTCCCGAAGGCATTAGATTCTTAAATGTTCTAAAAGTGGGAACCACTGTTCCCTAAATTTCTCCCCCCTCTGGCGCCGAACCGCCATCAAGTGTTCCATCAGGGTAATGCGCCGGAGCCGACTCTTCCAGCTCTCCAAGCCCGGAAGTTGGGTCTGCTTCCACGCCCTTGCGATCTCACTACGTGCTGCTTGAATACAAGCCCTTATGGAGCGTTCAAACTTCTTACCAATGTGCTCTGGCCAAAGCCCCAATAGTCCCAGCCCCAGGTCCACTCGAGATGCACCCCACCTGATCCTGAATTTGCCCCACCACCATAGCCCAATACACCTGGACTTTAGGGCACTCCCACCACATGTGCAAGAATGTCCCCTCACTCCCACATTCCCTCCAACACCGATCCGACACTGCCGGGAACATCTTATGTAGCCGCTCTGGGGAGTAATACCATCTATACAGCAACTTATAGGAAGTCTCCCTAATTGCCACCGACAAGGCCTGCCATGCAATATTTGTGTGAACCCATTGCCAACCTAGCTCCCGTCCCAAATCCCTATCCTACGCTACCTGATGAGGAAACTGCCTCTCCAATCCTCCTCCCAATCCCTTATATAGTTGGGTTATCAATCCCCTAGAGCCCTCCCAGCCCTGCCACAGCATTACCCTATCGTCTGGGGCCCCTTCCCAGGACTCCCTCACTTCCCTCTGGGTCAGAAAATGTTTTACTTGTAAGTATGGGAAAACATCCCCCCCTCGCAATTGAAACCGCACCCTTAGGTCCGGAAAGGGGATCAGGTCTCCATCTTTTAAGAACCTCTCAAATGTATCCAACCCTGCCCTTTCCCATCTCCGGAACATTCCCTCCCTCCCCGGTTCAAACTCTCTTAGCCCCCTCACTGGAGCCAAAAGCGAAAAACTTGCCCCTGGTGCAAATGTCCTATTGGCCTTGCGCCACTGCATTGCTAAATGCCAAAGAAACGGATTATCCCACCATCTACCCCCAGGAAGTTTACCGAAGATCCAAGGCAAATACTTCAGCTGAACCTCCCCCCCCCCCCCCCAATACTGTTCAATTTCCCGAAACCTTTTCTGAACCCCGCTACAATCCCTCCACTTGAATACTTGCCTCAGTTGTGCAGCCGCATAGTATCTGGCAACATCTGGCACCCCTAGTCCCCCCCCCCCTTTCCCTACTCGTGTACATTACCCTCCTACTCACCTGAGAACAACTTCCTCCCCACACAGAAGCAAACATCTGATTCTGTAATATGCGTAGTTCCCTACGTGGAATGGGGACTGGCAATGTTTGAAACAAATACAACATCCGTGGCAAAAGATTCATCTTCAAGACTGCTACTCTGCCCATCCAGGAGATCTCCACTCCCCGCCACCAAGACATATCCTCCCTCAGTCTTCTAAACGTCTGGGGATAATTCGCCCCATAAAGTCCCAAGGGGTGAGCGGTGACCTGCACTCCCAGATATTTTATAGATCTGCTCGCCCAGTGAAACGGAAAAGAGCTCTTCAAACTATCAATAACCTGTTGTTTCAATGATACTGACATGGCTTCCGTCTTATCCCAGTTGACCTTGAATCCCTAGAGGGCCCCATAGTCCCCAAGCTCCTTCATCAACACCGGAAGCAAGACCATAGGCTGCGTCAGGGCAAAAAGCACATCGTCCGCAAACAGTACCATCTTATGTTGTTTCTGCCCCACCTCCACACCCTTAATGTCCTGCACCGACCGAATCCTGGCGGCCAGTGGTTCCATAACCAGCGCGAAGAGCAGCGGCGACAGTGGACACCCCTGCCGAGTACCTCTACCCAATGGAAAAAAATCAGAATACCCTCCATTAACATTCACTGCAGCTACTGGGGAAGCATATAACGCCCCTATCCATGCTCAAAACCTAGGTCCGAAACCTATATGCTTTAATACCGCTTGTAGAAAATCAAAATTGACCCTATCAAAGGCCTTCTCCGCGTCAATAGAAAGAAACATAGCCTGTTGCTCCTCCTGCCTCGCGAGCCACCCCAATTGAATCACCCTCCTTATCCCATCTGCGGGCTGTCTACCCATTATAAAGCCAGATTGATCTGGGTGCACCAGCCCAGGCATATGCGGGCCTAGTCTCAAAGCCAACACCTTTGCCAGAATCTTAACATCTATGTTCAGCAAAGATATAGGTCAGTACAACCCACACACCGCTGGATCTCTTCCCAGCTTGGGTATGACCACTATGGCCGCTTGGCTCATAGAGGAAGGCAGGGGCTCTCCCCTCAACACCGCATTAAACACTCTCAGTAGGACCGGAGCCACCAGCTCGGACATTTTTTTATAGAACAACCCCGTGAAACCATCTAATCCCGGTGCCTTGCCTGGGACCAAAGATTTAATGGCACCCATCACCTCCTCCAAGGTTATGTCCTCCTCCAACGCTACCCCTTCCAGATCCCCAAGCTTCGCACTCCCTCTGCCCCCATTCTGGAGATACCGCTCAATGGCCTCCTCGTCCCCCTGAGCCTCAGCTGCATACAGCTGCTGATAATATTCCCGAAACCTCTCCCGGATCTCCCCGCTTTTATACAGTAATCTATCTTGGGGGCCTTTAATTTTTGCAACTAACCGCCGTTGCCTCTGAGTCCTTAATTTATTGCTCAGGAGCTGGCCTGCCTTGTATCAAATCCATAATATCGCTGACCTACCCTCTCCAGTTGCCTAGAGATCCGTTCCAACTGGAGGGCATTAAGCTGATTTCAAATTTCCTCAACCTTTCCCCTCAATTTAATCCCCCCCTTCTGCTTATGGGCCTGCTCCAACTCCTCCATTTGACTAGTGAGGAGACGTACCTCCTTCTCCCTTTTCCTCCGGGCTCCCATCTGAATCGGATGACCCCGGACTACCGCCTTCAAACCGTCCCAGAGACTTCCCATCTTTACTTCCCCAGTATCATTGAATGCCATATATTCGGTAATCACCTCCCTTAACTTCTGCTCCCCTCCCCCCCCTGCAGCAAATAGTCATTCAATCTCTAAAAGGTTCGCCTACCCCCTTCCCTTGGTGGACCAAACCAGACTCCCACAGGGGCATGGTCGGACCACGTGACTGGCCCTATGGATGCCCTGTCCAAGGCCTCCAGCCAATACCTGTCCCCCAATAGGTAGTCTATACGACTATAGGAGTCATGAACCACCAAGTAAAACGTAAAGTCCTTTACCCGGGGATTTGCCAACCTCCATAAATCCTCAAGCCCCAATTCCTTCATCCATTTCTGGAATTCCCTAAGACCCCCCTCATCCCTTCCCTTCTGCCCTTGCCTTCCCTCCAGTTCTATATTGCAATCCCCCCCCCCCCCAACACCCTCCCTTGAATTTTCCCTACCAGCCAAGCTCCCATCTCTTCCCAAAACCTCCTTTGGCCAGTATTTGGGCCATAAACAGAAATCAGTGTAACCTGCTCTCCCCCCACCACCACCGCTCTCCCATCCACTTTCCTATAAACCTGGCCTACCTCGAAGGGAACCCCCTGCCCCACAAGTACAGCAACCCCTGCTCTCTTCTTCCCTCCCTCCTCCGCTGCAAAGTACCCCTGGTAGGTACCTGATCACAGCAGATATTCATCATCCTTTCACAGGTGTGTCTCCTGCAAGAAAGTCACTTGCCATTTCTGGCTCCACAACTCCTTCCACATCAACTTTCTCTTTTGTGGCGAGTTCAGGCCCCTGACATTCAAACTCCCTACAATTAACCCCGACGCCATTCTAACTTTATACTGCCCATCCTGTTGCCATTACTCAGCATCAATACCTTCCCTCCCCCCCAAAATACGGAACTCCTCTCCGACCTCCAAGGATGTGACCCCCCCTTGGACGCTGCCTCTCCTCGTGCTCTACTACTTCGCCCCCCCTTAATCCCCCCTCCCCCTTTGCACCCCTCAACTCTTCCCCCCCCCCCTTTATTAACAGTGCTGGTTAAACGAGAGAAATCCCCTCATCCCAGAAACACTTCGTAACTGCTCCTTAGCCCTTACTTTTCCTCCTCCCCCCTCCCGGTAATACAGTGCAGAAAAATCATCATAGATATCAATATTCAATCACACAGTCCCGCTTAGCAATCCATCAGCTTGTTTCTCTTGATCCGTCGCTCCAGCCTTCCTCCTCAATCTCTGGCCCTTCACCAAAACTCTCTCCCAGCCGGGGCGTCGCACTTTACTTCCCTTCTGACTCGTGGTGGTATCTTGCTCCGGCAGTCTGGGGGCTCCCTCCTGTCACAGAGTTCTCCAGGCCTCCTCCTCCGATCGCACCCTGAAACCCCTTCCGTTTACGTCCATTAGCAGCGCAAATGGGAACAACCACCGGTAACGCATTTTCTCAATCTGCAAGTATTGTGTAACCAGTTTCATTTCCCTGTGCCGCTGCAGCGTGCTGGAAGATAGATCATGGTACACCTCCACCTTGTGATTCTCCCAAAGAAAGCTCCTCCGGGTCGCAGCCACTCTCATAACTCTCTCCTTTACTGCATAAGAGGTCAGGCAAGCCACAATATCTCGCGGTTGTCCTCCCCTAGCTGGGCCCAGTGCTCGGTGAGCTCTTTCTACCGCCACTTCCACTTCTCCCTCTGATGCCTCCTCACCCTGCAGCAAGAATCGGCAGACCTTTTGAACCACTGCCGTTGCATCCGCAAAGGCCGCTGTCTCCGGCAGCCCCCTCACTCTCACATTATTCCGCCGAGAGCGGTTTTCAAGGTCCTCTAGCTTATCTTTCAAAGCTAACTGTTCAATTTGAAACCGCTGCATTTGGCCTTCCACTTCCGCGGCATTCTCCACGTGGCGGTCTGTCTGCGCCTCCAGCAATTCCACTCTATTCCCGAGCTCCTTTACATCCTCCTTAATGCCTGCCAAGGTCTCCTTCAACTCTCCTCGCATGGCACCGATATCTCTCCTTAGGGACCGTATCCAGCCCCAGATATCACCGCGAGTGCAGGCATCATCCGCCCTCTCCAATTCCTCCTCAGAATCCTCTCCAGAGGCCATGTGCTCTGACTCCTCTCGGGCCCGCCGCTCCGAAGTGTCCACGTAGGGGGATTTAAACTTAGCCAGTTTCTTCCGAACTGACATCAATTCTGACTCCACCGACACCGATTAAACTAGCTGGGATGGGGTCAGTCTGCACTTTTCCACCTTTATTTTAGCGTCCCGATGGGAGCTTCAACACTAAGCTGCCATCTCCCAGGTGACGTCACTTCCTCCCTCCTCTTTCCCTTTTTTAAAATTTAACCCACACTGCTTTCCCTCTCCCTTTTAAGCCCTGTATTTCCGCAGCTTTAATATTATTTACACATATAGTGTCACGCCTCCTCTCCTTCTTCCTACCCTGTCCTTTCTGAATAACTTATAACCTGGTATAGTTATATCCCAGTCATGGTTGTCCATGAACCATATCTCTGTAACTGCTACTAAATCCAAGTCAGCCTCTCCCATTAAGGCCTCAACAACTGAAATCTTATTTCCCATGCTATGGGTGTTTATAGACACTGTTTTCCAGATGTTTCCACTTTTACCTATTTCTATAAAGGTATTTAATGTTTCACTTACCTGGGGGCTTTCTTCACCCATCCCCAATGAATCTAGTTTAAAGCCATATTCAGTAGGTTAGCCAGCCTACTACTGAAGACATGTCGACCCTTCTTGGACAGATGGATGATATCTCTGCTCTGCAGCCCTTGGAACATCATCTTGTGATCCAGGAAACCAAAACGCTCTCGATGACACCATCCACGCAGCCATGCATTTCTCTCCAGGATGCAAGCTTCTCTGCCTTGGTTTTTATCCTCAACAGGAAGGATTGAAGAGAATACCACCTGTGCCCCTATTTGCTTCACCCTCTGTCCCAGAGCCACAAAGTCATTTGATACGCTTGGAGGGATACCTGGCAGTATCATTTGTGCCAACATGGATGAGCAACTTCGGGTAATAGTCAGTAGGCTTGATGAGTCTCAGCAAACTCTCCCTAACATCTTGGATTTTGGCATCTGGCAGAAAGCATAACTCTCTGGACATCAAGTCTGGTCGGCAGATGGATGCCTCATTACCCCTCAGAAGAGTGTCATCAACCACCACTACTCTTCGCTTCCTAGTGGTCACTGATTCTGCAACTTTAGGGTGCTCGAGTTCTGCTTCTTCCCTTTCCTGGGATGTCTCCACCTCCTCTACTTCCAGGGCTGCATAATGGTTCTTCAACTTGACGGTTTGAGGAGTTGGATTGGTGATTCTGCAGGCCCTGGTGACTCGTGTCTAAACTTTGTCCTTCTGTAGGCTCCCATCTTCACCTCTGCTGGAGAGCTTGGATGGTTCAAGAAGCATCTCATCAATGTAGTTATCACTGTCTTGAATGCTCCTCAGCCTTGTCACCTCTTCTCTGAGCTCTTCCACCTGTTTCCTGAGAGCTTCAGCATGTAGGCATCCTGCAATGGAACCAGTCCTTCAACTGGCATTGGGATCTCTGTCTGGACAGAGGCAGAAGCTGTAACAGGGGCAACAGTTTTGGCGATACGATTTTTCCAGTACATCCTGCTAGACCAGTCCAGACAAGCGGATTTAGTCCCCCTACCAGCAGATGTTGGAGACAGATAAATAGAAAAAAACTACCAGCAACCTGATTGGCTGTTCCCTGGTAATATATAGTTGAACCCAGTAGAGGGTGCTTCAGTATTTCTCTGTCTCTAGCAGATGTAGGGGTTTATCTCTTTCTCTCTGATTATTTTTAGTATTTAATACTTGCAGTAATTTTGCTGGATGCACTCAGGGAGCACTTGAGCTGCCCCTTTGGGTTTCCCAACTACAGTTTGTGGGACAGATTGAGGTTGAACTCCTGGTCAAGAGGACCATGTGAGGTTCCCCCTCTGTCAGGGGAGAAAACTGGCCTCAGCTCATGAGGACCTGAGCAGCCGGTCATTGGAGGAGTCTGCAGCTTATCGGCAGCCTTACAACAGTTCCTGTCTGCTGCCTGTTTCAGGTCAGCCTTGCTCTTCAGCACTCTGTTTCAGCGCAGTGAGTAGAAAACTTCAAAGATCCTCCTCTTCCCCCCCCCCCTCCCGATTTTAATCGGGACGCCATCGTGGCAACCTCTGTCCGCCTAGAGCATAGGTGTCAAACCTGTCCTGGAGGGCCATAATCCTGCCAGGTTTTGGGATAGCCCTAATGAATATGCATGAGATATATATGCATTAGAGATAGCCTGCCAACCTGACTGGTTTGTGGCACTCCAGGACTGGATTTGGAGACCACTGCTTTATACCTCTGTCATTTAAGATGGTGAGTGGGCAAGGTACAGATGTCCTAGACATCAAAAGGGTAGCTAGAATGTGTCACATTCATCCTCGATTCTCACCACCACCAAAAAGATGTCTAATGGACAATATTTTGGTGGTGGTGAGAAGTGAGGAGGAATGTGACAAATTCTATCTAACCTTTTTGATGTCTTGGACATCTGCACCTTGCCCACTCACAATCTTAAATGACAGAGGTGTAAAGCAGGGGTCTCCAAATCCAGTCCTGGAGGGCCACAAACCAGTCAGGTTGGCAGGCTATCTCTAATGCATATATATCTCATGCATATTCATTAGGGCTATCCCAAAACCTGGCAGGATTGTGGCCCTCCAGGACAGGTTTGACACCTATGGCCTAGAGAGTTTTCTCTTCATGTCTTTACTGCCCTAACTCTCCGTTTGATTAATTTTTATGTTTTTTTACCGCGTTTTCACAGTGTTTGGAGTAATTTTATTTTGGCAGTTTTAATAGCGGTGGCCATTTTGTTTCGGCTGTTTTTTTTTTTTTTGCTGCACAACTCCGTTTTTGGCGGACTTTGTGAGGAGACTTTATGTTCTTAATTTCTGTTTTCCCTGCTAGTTTTTCATCTTTCTCCAGGACCAAGCAGGAAGTAAGTCCTCACACATGGGTGACGTTGGCGCCGATGGAGCCCTTGTGCGGAGCATTTCCCCAGCTTTCAAAGAAAGCCTTTGGGAATGCAGCACGCATGCGCGGTCCCCTTCCCACCCAAGGGTGCCATCTTGCTCAGATTCTTTTTTCCACGGAGCCCGACGGACGTGTGTCTTGGTCACCCGGTTAAAAGTTGATTTTCTTTGAAGAATTTGTGTTTTTTTGCCGGTTTGACGCCGGTTCCCCTTCCCGCCTGGGCGCTGTACACCGGTATTGAGCCCGGAGCTACTTTTTCGTTTTTTGTCCTTTAGCGTTCATGCCTTTTTTTCTTTTTTCACTGGCAGCCTGGTCTTTTGACCTTGCAGGGGCCCTTTTTCCCCCCATGGCTGCCAGCGGGTTCAAGAAGTGCGATCAGTGTAAGAAACTGATGTCTCTCACCAACACACACGACTGCTGTCTCCGATGCCTCGGGCCCGATTATGACCTGATGATCTGTGGCCCGTGTGGCAAAATGTCATCTAAGGCGTTGAGGAGACGTCAGCATCAACAAGAAAGGAACTTCTCTGACTCCGCGTCCGACCGGGCCTGGACTTCGTTAGAGGCCTCAACGTCTCGGGAGTCCGATCCTGAGCATCGTTGGGGCTCCTCTGAGCAGGGGTCTCCCTCACGGGAACACAAAAGGAAGAAGAAACCTGCGAGGGCGGTGTCGGTGGACGCTCTTGGTCCCTCGAGGGCCAGGTTGCATAGCCCCGACCGCTGTCCTGGGTCCTCGGAGCCGGAGAGGCCTGCTAAATTACCTCGTGTGGAGCCGGAGTCCCCGAGTCACACGAGTACTGTTGTCCTCATGGACTCTCCTCCGGGGGAGCCAACGTCGGCCCCGACGCTGTTGGGGGCCGAGTCGGTGGCTGCTGAGTCTCCTGAGCTGAGTCTCAGGTTGACGGCCTTGGAGAGCAGTTTGGCTGCCTTCATGGAACAGCAGCGGGTGCTAATCACCGGTCTGACCAGTGCATCTGCCCCGACCACCGGGACCTCAACGTCCAAGTCGACCCCGGAGGCCGAGCCGATCCTCGAGTCCATGCGGTCTTGAGTCGATCCTCGGCCAAGGTCTCCCTTGGCCTCCCATATGGGGCTGAGGTCGTCGACGCCGTTACCCTCAGCGTCGGAGCGGATGGCATCAGTGCCCGCCCGCCTGACCGGAGCCGCTCGATTCCTCCTCGGAGGGGTCGGGGTGGGAAACGGAGGACGAGGAGTCCCTGGACTCTTTCCGGACCCGGTGTGTCCCATCGGACTCGCCGGAGTCCAAGCCTCGGAGAAGGTCCCCCCCGGAGGATACCCGGTTCTCGGACTTTGTGAGGGACATGGCCAAGGCCTTGGCCTTCCCCGCGGACCCCGAGGAGGAGCCTCGAGCCGAGGAGCTCGAGGCCCTCCAGTATGACTCTCCACCGAAGGAGGCCTTTACTGTACCGGTTCCTCCGATGCTGGAATGGCTGCTCTTCCGTATGTGGGAGGCACTGGCCTCGGCGCCGGTTCTCAGAAAACGGGTCGATTCCATTTATCGAGTCCGTAAGAGCCCTGGGTTCGAGAAGGCACAGCTACCACACCACTCCATGGTTGTGGAATCGGCCATGCATCGTCTGAAGAGTCAGAAGATGCACTCATCGGTGCCCCCCGGCAGGGAGGCCCGGAACCTGGATGCCCTCGGTAGAAAGTGCTTCCAGGGCTCTATGCTGGCTTGCTGTGTCCAGACTTACCAGCTGTACATGGGCATGTACCTCCGAGATCTGGCAAAGGAGATTGCCGGGTTCTCTGCTGGCCTCTCCGAGGAACCTTTGCAGAGGTTCAAAGCTTTGTCATCGGGGATTCGAGAGTGCTCAAAGTTTATATCTTCAGCAGCCTATGATGGCTTCGAGGCTTCGGCCCGAGTAGCAGCTGCTGGCATCGGTGCACGCCATCAGGCCTGGCTACAGTCATCGGACCTCGAGCCATGGGTCCAGGATCAGTTGGTCAATGTCCCTTGCCGGAGTGAGAACCTCTTTGGCAAACCCATGGCTGAAAAGGCTGCAGAAATCGAGGCTGAGACTCTCACCAGGACAAGGCTGTCCAGGAATACTTCTGCCCCTTCTCAGAAGAAGAAGGGCTCGGGGAAAAAGCCCTTTTACCCAAGGAAGGCCTCTGCCTACAAATCCTACCCTTAATTCCAGGCCTCTACAGCTCCCCAACAGGGTCAGCAGGCCAAGGGGCAGGGGCAGGGACATGGGCCCCGTAGGCAGAAAACCCCCAAGCCGCCAGCTCCGGCTCCTGCACAGCAGGGAGCGAGGTTTTTGACTCCCACTGCATAGCCTCTCCCCCACAGCTGGCTCCACCCAGCACAGGAGGCCGGCTGACACTGTACACCCACAGATGGTCAGCCATAACAGGGGATACCTGGGTACTGAGCATAGTCCAAAAAGGCTACGTGCTCCGCTTCAACCAGTTACCTCCCTCCTATTTTTCAGGGGAGCCTCCAAGACTCCCTCTGCACAGGAACCTCCTCCTTCAGGAGTTGGCAAGTCTTCTACAGGAGCAGGCGGTGGAACCGGTGCCTCACCACCTGATAGGACGAGGCTTCTATTCCAGGTACTTTCTAGTACCAAAAAGGACAGGAGGCCTCAGGCCCATCCTAGACTTGCGAAATCTCAACAAGTTCCTGGAGATGGAAAAGTTCAAGATGCTTACCCTTGGGATACTGCTGCCCTACCTCCAGCAGGGAGATTGGCTATGCTCCTTAGACCTAAAGGATGCTTATACTCATATCCTCATTCATCCAGACCACAGACAATATCTCAGATTTGTAGTGGGAGGAAAGCATTTTCAGTACAGGGTACTTCCATTTGGCCTAACCTCTGCGCCCAGGGTTTTCACCAAATGCCTGGCAGTGGTGGCGGCCTATCTCAGAAACCAGGGCATCTTTGTCTTTCCATACCTGGACGACTGGCTCATCAGGGGTCAGTCTCCACAGGAGGCCAGACAAGCTACTCTTTGCACTGTGTCTCTTCTCCAGCACCTGGGCTTCGTCATAAACTTCGCAAAGTCCACTTTGCTCCACTCACAGGACGTAGAGTTCATAGGGGCATGGTTGGATACCCTACAAGCAATGGCTTATTTGCCCGAGAACAGGGCTCACAGACTGATGGCTCTGGCCCAGCAATTCTGCAGTGGATCTCTGGTCTCTGCCAGACATTTCCTGAGGCTTTTGGGCCACATGGCATCCACGGTCCATGTCACTCCAAATGCTCGTCTGCAGATGCGGCCTGCTCAATGGTGTCTCAGGGCTCAGTGGATACAGGCCACAGGGGACTTAAGAGACAGAGTAAGTGTCCAAACCACTAGTGGCCTCCCTACAGTGGTGGCTGCATCTCCCGAACTTGATCAAAGGGGTGCCTTTCCAGGCACCACAACATACGCAGGTGCTTACGACCGATGCTTCTCTTCAGGGTTGGGGTGCACATTGCCAGGGGGCATGCACTCAAGGCCTCTGATCCCCTTGGGAGGCCACACAGCAGATCAATCTGTTGGAGTTGTGAGCTATTCGATTAGCTCTACAAACTTTCTCTCATGTCCTCTCTCACCAGTCTGTCTTGATTCAGACGGACAACCAAATAGCAATGTTCTATGTGAACAAGCAAGGAGGCACAGGATCCAGGCTTCTGTGTCAGGAAGCACAGGCCCTGTGCGCCTTTGCAGTCAAGCACGGCATGTTTCTCAAGGCAGTTTATCTACCTGGCCAAGAGAATTACCTGGCAGACAGATTGAGCAGGATTCTGCAGCCTCACAAATGGCAGTTGAATCCCCTAGTGGTCCAGCAGATCTTCCTGAAATGGTGTCTTCCAACCATCGATCTCTTTGCCAGTCCACTGAACCGTCAGCTGCCCAGGTTCTGTTCCAGACAACCGTATCCTCTGCGAATAGCAGCAGATGCCTTCCTAATCTCTTGGTCTACGGGCCTGCTGTATGCGTTTCCTCCAACACCTCTAGTGGCCCGAACCCTATTCAAGGTTCTTCGGGACAGGGCCTCGCTGATCCTGGTAGCCCCCAGATGGCCGAGGCAACCGTGGTTTCCACTCCTTCTGCAATTGGCGGTGGACACTCCACTCTCTCTGGGGATGCAAACTGATCTCCTGTCTCAGGATCAGGGATCTCTCCTGCACCCCAACCTCCAGTCTCTCCATTTGATGGCCTGGCTGCTGAAAGGGTAGTTCTAGCCCCCTTACTTCTCCCTAGGGAAGTGGAGAAAGTGGTTTTGGCCTCTAGGAGACAATCCACACAGAAATCTTATGCCCTCAAGTGGCGTAGGTTCTCCGCCTGGTGTGCTCGCGCCAAGAGGATCCATTTACCTGCCTGGTACCAGTGGTGCTGCAGTATCTGCTTCACCTGTCGGACCTAGGCCTTAAATCCAACTCTGTTTGGGTCCATCTCAGTGCTCTGTCAGCGCACCACTCGCCGGTCGAGGGCCGGTCTCTGTCGGTCCACCCCTTGGTAGCCCGCTTCCTCAGAGGCCTGCTTTTGCTCAAGCTTCTGATTCATCCACCAGCCCCTGAGTGGGATTTGAATGTGGTCTTGCAACAACTTACTCGCCCACCGTTTGAGCCAATGGCTACCTGTCATTTATGCTTCCTTTCCTGGAAGGCGTTGTTCTTGGTGGCTCTTACCTCGGCCAGGCGTGTGAGTGAACTACAGGCTCTAGTTTCTGATAGACCGTACACACGGTTCTATAGGAACAGGGTGGTCTTACGGATTCATCCTAAGTTCCTTCCAAAGGTTGTCTCCTCCTTCCACCTCAATCAGCAGGTGGTTCTTCTGACATTCTTTCCCAGTCCGCATGCCAGCCAGGCTGAAATGGTCTTGCATACCCTGGACTGTAGGAGGATGTTGTCTTTCTACATTGATCGTACGCAGGGGCATCGAAGGGCTGTTCAGCTCTTCGTATCTTTTGACCCTAATAAGCTGGGGTTACCTGTCTCCAAGCGTACCCTGTCCATTTGGGTAGCAGACTGTATCGCCTGGGCGTACAAGGCAGCCAGCGTCTCCGTGCAGGGTCGAGTCACGGCCCACCATGTCAGGGCGAAGGCGGCGTCAGTAACTCATCTCCGCTCTGTTCCGTTGGCAGACATCTGCCGGGCCGCTACTTGGTCTTCAAGCCAGACTTTTGTGGCCCATTACTGCCTCGAGAGGGAGTCCCGCAAGGACAGCGCTTTCGGACAAGCGGTACTCCGTAATCTCTTTGAGGTTTAGGCAACTCCTACCCTCCAGCCCTGGTGTTGGGCTACCGTTCGGAGGTGTTCTCAGAGAAGATTCTTATCACGCATGCTGAGGCTCTACAGGGAGCTTATTTTTTCAGCTTTGGGTTCTCGGTAGCCTAGAACTGGGGAGTCCCATATGTGAGGACTGACTTCCTGCTTGGTCCTGGAGAAAGAGTAGTTACTCACCTGTAACAGATGTTCTCCAGGAGCAGCAGGAATCAGTCCTCACGACCTTCCCTCCTCCCCTTGGAGTTGCAGTCATATATTTCATTTTGTTTTTTGCTGTCTTTTAGCTATGTCATCAGACTGAGCAAGATGGCACCCTTGGGCAGGAAGGGGACCGCGCATGCGCGCTGCATTCCCAAAGGCTTTCTTTGAAAGCTGGGGAAATGCTCCGCACGAAGGCTCCATCGGCGCCAATGTCACCCATATGTGAGGACTGATTCCTGCTGCTCCTGGAGAACTCCTGTTGCAGGTGAGTAACTACTCTGTCTGGTCCCTTTCAACTCCTATCTTTTACTTTTTTTTAAATTTTTTTTTTCTGTTCACTGGGGATCGCAGTCAGCTGCGCTTCACCTATGAGATGCCTTCCCTTCAGCGATGCATGGTCTGCACAAAGAAGCATAAGGATTTGAGGGATGGCATTTGTGCTGCATGTCTTGCTCATCCTGGAGAGACTTCGGCGACACTAGGCAAGGGAGCTCAGGACAGAAGCAGTCCTGCTGCACGTCCTCAGCTGCTAGAGGAACCCAGAGAGCTTCCCCCTGCAAGTGAGATCTCTCGCCTCATCTCTTAACTCCTCCTCCTCCTCCTCCGGGGTCTTTTGGGCAGCAGGAGCCAATGCATGCCTCAGATACCCAGTTTTTGGCCCTCTTTAGACAAGCCTGGGATCTTTGGCAGGCTAATTCTCCCAGTAACACAGTCTTCTGGCTCTGGATCCCGCAAGCACTCTAGACAAGAGCACATGTCCAAGGTGGATGCACAGCCACCTAAAGAGGTCTCCTGGGCTACTACAGCTTGGCCAAAAGCACCAGAGGAAGGGCTGTCTTTGGGAGATGACAGCGAGGTCCTGTCGGACCAGGAGGATGGGGAATGGTCCCCATCAGAGTTTTCTGCAGAGGGCCAAAGAGAGACACAGGACATACGCTTGTTTCGCAAAGAGGAATTTCCGCCCCTAATTATGTAGGTGGTTGAAGCCCTACGTTTGACGGATCAGCTGGATCTTCAGCCTTCTGCCATTCCCCAGCCAGACCCGATATTACAAGGCACTTGCAAGCCATCTAGAGCTTTTCCATTCCCGTGTCTCGAGAATGGGACTCTCCGGGTATTCCCCTCCGTACAGCCCGCTGCCTAGGTCAGCTTTACCTCTGGGCATCACCTGACTTGGAGAAGTGGCTGACATACCCCAAAGTGGATGCCCTTGTGACCGGAGTAACGAAGCACACCACCATTCCAGTGGAGGGTGGTGCAGCACTTCGTGATCAACAGGATAGGAAAGTTGAGAGCCTTCTCAAGACTGCCTTTTCGGCTTCTTCATTATCTCTCTAGGCCTGTTTGCGGGGGCCTAGCAGCCCAAGCTCTTCTGCACTGGATTCAACGTCTGCCAGAGGATTCAGCTCTGGCTCATCTGGAATCGGTCACAGCTTTTTTGGCAGATGCCTTTTATGATTTCTTGTTTCTCTCGGCTAGATCGGTGGCGATGGACACAGTTTCTCACAGATGGCTCTGGCTTCGCCAGTGGTCAGCTGACTCTGCATCTAAAGCATGCCTCTCTAGGCTTCCCTTCAGGGGAAAGCTTCTCTTTGGGGAGGACCTAGACAAATTGGTCAAAGACCTAGAGGAGGTTCGACCCCCAACGTCTTCCGGAAGATAAGCCTAAATTTGCTACTAGGTGTTCCTCCAGTCGATATTCGCCTGCCTCGCGGCACACCTCCAGGAATCATGACGCTCATCACTACCATCCTAGGAAGCCCTCCGCCTCTTTGACAACTGGACATTTTGGTCAGAGGGCACAGTCCTTTTGGAGTGCCTGCAAGGGAGCTGAGTCCTACTCGGGGCCTTCAAAGTTCTCTGGCCCCACGAGATCTTCCCGCTGACTGGCCGGACAGTCCACCCCAGGAGCCTTTTCTGGAGGTCGGCCCATCCTCAGAGATCCCTCCGGTGGGTGGGCGTTTGGCTCTGTTTTCTCGTCAATGGTCTCTCGTTACTTCAGATCAATGGGTCCTCAACATAGTTTCCCAGGGTTACGTTCTCGAATGTTCCCGATCCATTCCCAATGCATTCGTCGTCTCACCCGGTGGAAGATTCCTGAAGAGAAAGGCGATGCGCTCCACCGTGCGCCGCCTCCTTCTTCTGAGGGCTATTCAACCAGTCCCTCGAGCAGAGAGAGAGGCTGTGGTCGTTACTCCATTTATTTTGTGGTTCCCAAGAAAGATGGGTCCTTCCACCCAATTCTGGATCTCAAAGGCGTAAATCAATGTCTACGGATGCCATGGTTCCGAATGGAGACGCTTCGCTTGGTGATCCAGGCGGTACGCGGAGGCGAGTTCCTCGCCTCTCTAGATTTTGCAGAAGCTTACTTCCACATTCCCATCAGAGACAACCAACAGTGTTTCCTACGGTTTTCAGTACTGAGTCAGCACGTCCAATTTTGTGCAATGCCCTTCGGCCTGGTCTTGGCTCCGCACACCTTTTTCAAGATTAGTAGTTGCAGCAGCTCTGCGCAAACGGGGAATCCGAGTGCATCCTTACCTGGACGACTGGTTGATTCGGGCGGACTCCCTGTTGGAAGCACGTTAAGCAGTGGCTCAAGTAGTTTCTTTCCTCGAGAATCTTGGATGGGTGCTCAATATGTCCAAGAGCCATCTTCATCCATCCCAGCAACTAGAGTTTCTAGGAATCCGCTTTGACACCATGTGGGGGAAAGTCTTTGCAAATTCATGGGCTTGCTTCGTTTGTTTCTTCTTCAGACAGCTCCGAGGGTTTGGGATTACCTTCAAGTCCTGGGGTCCATGGCAGCCAGTATCAAAGTCATGCCTTGGGCCAGAGTGCACGAGGGAGCTTCAGAGTTCTCTCCTTTCACGCTGGTCACCTGTGTCCAAAGTCTATGACATCCGGCTTCCGCTCCTCTGGGAGACGCGATGCAGCCTCCAGTGGTGGCTGGCGCCCTGTCATCTCCTCAGGGGTGTTTCCCTAGAGAACTCTCCTAGTAACAATAGATGCGAGTCTCTATGGGTAGGGTGCTCTCTGCCTGCATCAGTCGACGCAGGGTACTTGGTCAATTCACAAAGCGCACTGGTCCATAAATCGACTGGAAGCACAAGCATTTCGCCTCACCCTAAGACATTTTCTGTCTCTTCTCAAAGATCAGGTGGTATGGGTTCTATGTGACAACGTAACAACAGTGACATATATCATCCGCCAGGGCGGCACCAAGCCCCTAGGTGTACTCAGGGAAATGTCCCTTCTCCTTCCCTGGGCAGAAGCACATCTGCAGACTCTCTCGGCACAGCATATCGCCGGGGTGGACAACTTTCAGGCCGATTTCCGCAGCCGACACATTATCGATCCTGGAGAATGGGAGCTAGCCCCTTGGGCGTTTCAGAAGATTTTGCGAGCATGGGGGCAACCGGTAATGGATCTAATGGCGACGTCAGTGATTACCAAGGTACCGGAATTTTTCAGTCGCAGGAGTGAGTTTCAGTGCTCCGGATTGGATGCCCTTGCTCAACCATGGCCGCAGGAGGCTCTGGTGTACATCTTCCCCCCATGGGTACTAATCGGCAAAGTGCTTCAGAGAGTTCTTGCACACCGGTTGAGAGTGATCTTAATAGCTCCAGACTGGCCTCGGAGGCCCTGGTATGCAGACCTCATCCGCTTAATGCGAGTCTCGCCGCTGCCTCGGGTCTCGCCGGAGGCTATTACGTCAGGGTCCAATTGTAATGGACAATCCAGCTCCTTACTCGCTTACGGCCTAGTCTTGAATGCTGCTGCCTCAGCAAGAAAGGTTACTTGAGTCGCATTGTCGCGACCCTTCTGAAGACGTGCTGCCCGTCGACTTCGCTAGCATATTCCCGTGTTTGACGAGTCTTCGAGTCCTGGTGCGCGTGGCACCGTATCTCTCCTTGGAGGTCGGGAATCCCGAATATCCTTACCTTCCTGCAGGACGGCCTGGATAAAGGTTTAGCCTTGGGGTCTCTTTGGGTTCAAGTAGCGGCATTAACTTGTTTCAGAGGCCCTGTTGGGGGTCGCTCTATAGCGTCCCATGCGGATGTGTCCCGTTTCCTTAAAGCAGCTAAGGTAGTCAGACCACCGGTTTGCCCTCCGGTGTCAACATGGGATCTGTCCATCGTCCTAAAAGCCTTGATGCAGGCACCTTTTGAGCCGCTTAAACACATCACATTGAGAGATTTGACGCTTAAGGCAATGTTTCTAGTAGCGATAACTTCGGCACGAAGGGTATCCGAAATACAAGCACTTTCATGCAGGGATCCCTATCTTGCCTTCTTGAAAGAAGGAGTTTTCTTGCGTACTATTCCTTTGTTCCTTCCAAAAGTGCTTATGCCTTTTCATATCAATGAGCCAATTTTCCTACCCTGTTTTTCTGAGGATCAGTGTACGGGCAAGAAAAGGGACTCCGTTCTCTGGATATCGGCAGGATCCTTCGTAGGTATCTTCAGGTGACAAATCCTTTCCGTACCTCTGATCATTTTTTCGTGCTTTTTGCGGGACCCCGTAAGGGTCAACCTGCTTCCAAACGCATGGTCTCTCGCTTGTTGCGGTTAGCAATTGATTCTGCATGCATCCTTAAGGGAAAATCTGTCCCTCTCAGTCTTCGGGCACACTCTACGCGGGCGCAAGCTACATCTTGGGCATAGTGCTCTCACGTTCGTCCTCTTGATATCTGCAGGGCGGCCACCTGGTCCTCCCTGTCCACCTTTGTGCGTCATTATCAGCCCAGTATTCAATCTCGGGAAGAGGCACAGTTCGGGGCAAAGGTTGTCTCAACGGCCGTATCTTCCCACCCAAAGAGCAGTTAGCTTGGGTACTTCCCGCTTGTCTGGACTGCTCTAGCAGGATGTACTGGAAGGGGAAATTTTCACTTACCGTTAATTTCCCTTTCCTGGAATCCTGCTAGACCAGTCCAGGACCCTCCCTATTCTGGATATCTGGTTCAGAGGTGTATTGCTGAGGAGCCAAGATTTTGCAGCGGAGCGTTATCGCCTCTTGTACATAGTATGGTTGCTATTTTCCTTACTTTTTGGTTCATGGTTACATCTGTTTGAGTATGGCTTGTTACAATACTGGAGCGCCCGCTACTGGGTTCAGCTACATATTATCAGGGAACAGCCAATCAGGCTACTGGTAGTTTTGTTTTCTATTTGTCTTCAACATCTGCTGGTAGGGGGACTAAACCCACTTGTCTGGACTGGTCTAGCAGGATTCCAGGAAAGGAAATTAATGGTAAGTGAAAATTTCCCCTTCCCAACCATTGTTCAGTTGGTGGAGCTTTGGTACCTGTTGAAGTAAAAGAGAGACCTACTAAAGTACCAACCTGTTTCTCAGCTGTTGTCACAATTTGGCAGGAAATGTGGCCATTTCGGGTCAGCAGCCATTTTCAGAATACAGACAGGCAAGCAAGGGCCAAAACGAAGGGGATCTCTGTGGAGAAATGGGGGGCTCTACGCTTGAAGAGGGTGAGATTCCATCAGGAGATGATCCAAATGTGGTTTGGGTGTTCCATAGGGAGGAACTGTCCGTTCTAATTAAGCAGTCTTTGGTGGCCTTGAATATTGTGCCCTCACCTGCAGTGGCGGAGGAGCCTCTGGAGGACCCCATTTTACAGGTTTTCAAGGGGCCCAGGTTTGTTTTCCAGTACATAAAGTAATCAGAAAATGATTGATTCTGAATGGGAGTTTCCAGAGGCTGCGCCGAGAGGCAGCAAGGCGATGGGTCGGTTGTACCCTATCACGCAAGATGACCGTGACCTGCTCCGGATGCCTTGGTCTCAGCGGTGACCAAGAAGATCACCATTCTGGTAGAAGGCAGAGCAGCCCTATAGGATCTCCAGGATCATAAGCTGGAATCCTTGCTCAAACAGATGTTTGCTACTAGTGCCTTGGTGCTACAGGTCTCTATTTGTGGGGCATATGTTTCCGGGGCATCCATTCACTAGATCCAGGGGTTAGCACCGCCTGATCTAGATGGGCAGGCGGCTTCAGACGGGGCTAAGCTGGAGTTGGCTTCTGCCTATTTAGTTGATGTCTTCTGTGATCTAGTTTGGGTATCCTCTAAAACTATGGTCTCAATCATTGCAGCTTGCCATTTTTTGTGGTTCCGTAATTGGGCAGCGGATGCTTCCTCTAAGGCCAGACTCAGTAAACTTCCTTTTAAAGGCAAGTTACTGTTTGGTGAGGCGCTGGATAAGCTGGTCAAAGACCTAGTGGATTCTAAGGGAGGCAGGCTGCCGGAAGATAGACTTAAAGACCTGAAGCAGAGGGTCCCCCAGCGAGGTCAACTTAGAGATTTTCACAGATTCCGGGCAAAGAGCTTCGCTCCCTATAGGGAGCATTATGGAGTAAGGAGGCAGCCTTTTCGGGGTTATAGGGGTTCCAGTAGGGGTTTCTTCTCCGCCTTGAAAATCCCTGCCAAGAGGCCCCATTGATGACAGGACAGCCCAGACGGACAGCATACCAATCAGCGGTCGGCTTCAGCAGTTTTATTCTGTTTGGGCTTCTATCACAACTGACCAATGGGTTCTGGAGATTGTATGAGAGGAGTACGTCCTGGAGTTTGCATGCCTTTGTAACTTCGCCCTGCAAGGCCCTAGAGAAGGTGAGAGCGGTCCAGGAAACACTGGAATGGCTATTATCCTATAGGCAGTGGTCCTGGTGCTTCTAGACCAGTGCGTCTTAGGTAGATACTCCATTTATTTTGTGGTGCCCAAAAAGGAGGGTGTTTTTCGGCCCATTCTCAATCTCTGCTGGGGGGGTTCCATCGATGGATCTCATGGCCTCCCTGGTCAATACCAAAGTGAGCCGTTTTTACAGCCAGCGCAGGGAACACATATAAGAAGGGCTCGATGCCCTGGCTCAATATTGGCCTGAGGAAGGGCTGCTCTATGTCTTTCCTCCGTGGGCGCTCATTGGCTGCACTTTGCAACGTAATGGGGCTCACAATGGCCTAGTAATCCTGATTGCTCCAGATTGGCCACGGAGATCTTTGGTATGTGGACTTGATTCATCATCATCTGATTGACCAGCTTTGGAGGCTGCCCAACAGAATCAAATTGCTCTTGCTGGGGCCCATTCTGATGCCACAAGTGGATCGATTCTCGCTTACAGCTTGGCTCTTGGGCGGGCACACTTGCTGCAGAGAGGTTATGCCTCAGTGATCATGGCAACCATGTTGAAGGCCTGGAAGAGTTCAACGTCTCTAGCTTACATACAGGTCTGGCAAGTCTTTGAGGATTGGTGTTCCCAACGGGACATTCGCCCGTTCTCCTGTTCTTTGCTGGACATCTTGTTTTTACAGCACAGGCTAGAGAAGGGTCTGGCTCTGAATTCATTGAAAGTCCAGCTGGCTGCTTTTTCTTGCTATAGGGGGCAAGTGTGGGGGCAGTCCTTGGGGGGGGGGTCGTCCGGATGTAATCCGGTTCCTTAAGGCAGTGAAGCAGGTGTGGTCTCCCTTTCACACAGTGGTGCCTCTGTAGAACCTTAACTTAGTCCTGTCTGCCTTTTCGGAGGCACCTTTCGAGCCATTTTCGAGCGCTTCTCTCCAGGACCTAACATTGAAGGTGGTGTTTCTGGGGAGATTTGTTTGGCTCAGTGGATTTCAGAGCTGCAAGCCCTGTCGTGTAGGGAGCAATTTTTGGATATCACCGCTGAGAAGATGGTACTACGGCCAGTGCCATTTTTCCTTTCCAAGGTGGTCTCCCACTTCCATTTGAATCAAGTGGTTTCCCTGCCATTGTTTGCTGCAAGTGGTGAGTCTGCAGAGAAGCAGCAGCTTCATCTGTTGGATCTGAACAGGGTGTTACAACGGTATCTTAAATACATGGAGTCCTTCCATAAGTCAGAACATTTGTTTGTGCCCTTCGGAGGTCCCCGAAAGGGTGAGGCCACCTCTAAGGCAAACATAATGCGTTGGGTAAAACAGACCATCTCAGTAGCTTATTCGAGTCATGGGCAGGTGGTACTGGCCGGACTCACAGCTCATTCTACTAGATCACAGGCGGCTTCCTGGGCAGAACACAGTCTGGAGCCCCCGGCAGACATCTGCTGGATGGCGACTTGGGTGTCGCTGCATACCTTTACAAGACACTATTGTCTGGATGTTGAAGCAGCGCAGGATGCGCGTTTCAGGGCTTCAGTGCTCCAAGCAGGACTCACGGGTTTCTCCCATTCTTAGACACTGCTCTGGTACCTCCCATGCCTACTGGACTGAACTGGAGGGATGATTAGGAAGGCAAAATTAGATCTAACTGTTTTTCCTTGAGTCCCTCCAGGTCAGTCCAGGACCCGCCCGATTAATAGGAGTTCTTATGCATGCAGTTTCTTGCGGAGTGAGTCTGTGTTGCTTGGAAGAGTCTCTGATTAATTAAGCACGAATCAGCACTCCAAGGGTGCCCTTTTTTGTGGAGTTCTGTTTGGGATGGATGGTTGGTAAAATGTATCATTTCCTTTTAAGTACATCTGTACATAGTTGGGTGTTGGTTGCCTCAGTTTCTTAAGCATTCCTTTTTGGGAGCATTAGTTCTGGGCAGGGCTATTTGGGCCGGCAGAGCGTGACTTGCTGCAAGTGATACATCAGTTGAGTCTGCTTTGTCAGTAGAAGACTGGGTTCTGGAACTGACGAGGGAACTCTTATAAGCTGACATCAGAGCTCTGTCATATTCAGTCCTCATCTGCTGGTGGGTGGTGAAAACCCATGTGTACTGGACTGGCCTGGAGGGACTCAAGGGACACCAATCTCATACTGAAGTCAGCCAACAAAGCAAGAGAATTATTTAACATAGTACAGCAACTCACAAAAGAGACCCTACCACATAGTGGACACCAGCTACACCCCCAAGAATTTGCAAACTACCTGATAAACAAAACGCGAACCCAACAATCAACATGTCCACCGCAGAATACACCCCAGTGTCAACCACTCACAACCAACCCCGCGAAGAAACCCACCAAACATGGAACGACTTCTCTATACCAACAATACAGCAAATAGAAAACATTGTGGGCTCCCTCAATACAACAACCACTCCATCAGACCCATGCCTAGTGGAGTGGATCAAAGCATCCAAGAACCAACTAAGCCACCACCTACACAAAATAGTACAACAGTCACTCCAACAAGGGCACCTCCCACAGACGTTAAAGCAAGCTACCATACAACCAATTCTGAAAAACAACGCGCTAGACTCCTCGGATCTGAAGTCTTACCGACCAATGTCCAGCTTACCATTCATCTCCAAAATCATCAAAAAAGTAGTGCAAAGACAACTACAGGACCATGTGGACCTCCATGCACCACTAGACTTGCATCAACATGGCTTTAAACCACAGCACAATGTGGAAACTCTGCTCACATCCCTCTTCGACAACCTACTGAAGGGGATAGACAACATAAAGAAAGGATTCTTACTAATCTTTATCGACATCTCTGCTGCCTTTGACATGGTATCACATCCCTTACTCCTACGACGCCTTCAAGAAATTGGACTATGCAACAACACCATGAAATGTTCACCTCCTACCTAAACAACCGCACACAGCAAGTAAAATGCGGGCAGAAGAAATCAACACAGTTTCCCTCCACACAAGGAATACCACAGGAATCTGCCCTCTCTTACATACTTTTCAATATCTATATCCAGCCCATATGCAACATCATCAAACACAACATGCAATATCACCTATATCCAGATGATATAATGGTATACACCCCAATTGACCTGAACACCCCTGACTTAACAGCAATGACCAACTTCCTCGAACATATGAACACTTGGCTCGCCAACAGCAACCTCAAAGTAAACTTTGATAAAACCGAAGCAATGTTCGTTACCAGGAGCACCATATTCAAACCACCCCAAGAGTTAAACATACTACACAGGACAATTGTAACAAAGGAGGACATAAAGTATTTTGGTGTCACCATAGACATGAACCTAAACCTACAATCTCACATAAACAAAACTGCAGCGAAAGCATATTACCGTTTAAAGATCATCCGACGACTCAAGCCAATACTCGGCCAAGAACATTTCCGCACAGTGTGCCAAGCAGTCATCACCCCATACTGGACTATGGAAACTCATTATATCAAGGACTCCCCAAAAACGCTGTACACCCACTCCAAATGGTGCAAAACACCGCGGCTCGCATAATCACAGAAACACCCAAATTCGAGCACATAATACCAGTGCTCCAACAATTGCACTGGTTACCCATAGCAGCATGGGCAAAATTCAAAGCAACACTAACCATATTCAAGGTCTTACACCAATGCTCAGCAGATATTCTACAAACCACAGTAACCAGAGACACTAGCAGCTGACCCAGAAGAACCCAAGGTAGCAACAGACTCCTCACCCCAGCCGGATACCACAAAACGAAGCAATCGACATCCAGAAGAGCCATCTCATTTTCAGCGCCGGACCTTTGGAACACCCTCCCTGAAGAACTAAGAGCACAAGGGGACCTCAAGGATTTCCGAAAATCCCTCAAAACCTCTCTGTTCATGGCCTCCTTTGGGCAAGAACCTTGCCCCAACCACTAGGCCACTCCTCTACTCCTTAATTAGTAAGGAGTGGCCTAGTGATTGGGACAAGGTACTTCAGGCTGGAAGGTCGGGGGTTCAAATCCCACTAGAGGACAGCAACCTTGGGCCGGAAGGACTGGGGTTTCTATTCCCACAGGTGCTCCTTGTGGTCTTGGGCAAGCCACTTAACCCTCCATAGCCCATGTTCCCTGTAAAATAGTTATCTCCAAGTTATAATGCCCTGTTCAATGTAATTTCAGTTTGTTCAATATAAACCGCACTGATGCAGAATAGCGCGGTATATAAGAGAATGTAAATAAATAAATAACTCCCACCCTGACAATAAAGAAGCATGTAGCACCATCATCCCCCCTGGGAAAACCCCCCAGAATATATGTATGTTTGCCTCTGATGTTAAATTTTCTACCCCGTCCCCCCTACCACTTTGATTGAAGGATAAGGTGGTATACAAATCTGGCTAAATAAATAAATTAGCAGGTAAGATCTAATTTTGCCATATATACCTATGTGCTTTTGTAAAATAGCCTACCTGGAAACTCCCACACAAGGTTATGTCTACTCCAAAGCAGGAGTAATTTTGTGTGTTATATGTGCCAATCCCCCGTTTTGCTCATTCTCTATCCCCAGGAATGCATATGCATATTTTGAATAAATGGCAGCGCTAGGTTTTCCACGTGCCTATTTTATGCATGCACACTGGGATAATTTTATAAGCACCTGCTTGAACATTATAAAACACTTAGGGTTAATTTTATAAGCAACTTGAGTATTCTTTCTTCTCAAGGGGCAATATCTTCAAATTGGTTCGTTTTGCCCATACCATGACAGAAATGAACCTCACGCCTAAGCTAGAGAATGTGAAGTATGATCTCAATTTCTCAAATTTACAGCTAATACTTGCCATAATACTTATATGGTGCCAAATAGAACTTCCTTCTGGAGTTCATAGAATGTAATGCACATAGGAACAAAATGTGCTTGAAAATTGTTGATAGTCAAGCCTGTGGCACCCAATAATGATGAGAAATATTTCTCTATCTTTCTGCCACATTTTCTTGATCTCTGACTGTATTGGTAGTTAAGGATCTTCTCTCTTTCTATACAATACGCAGAATAATCAACTTGACACTGAAGAGAACAACCATTTTAACTTTAAAAAGGCATCAGATTTAGGACATGCTTCAAGGCTCTTTGTGTATCATTTAATTGTTTTGCGACAGAAAGGTAAGTCCCACACTATTTCACTGATTCTGTTACTTCTGATCTACTTATTTATAAACAGTAGTGATTTTCTGCCAGGTCACAGATCTGGAACCTTTTGTCACCAATCCAGCCTTTTGAACTTGCATCTATTGTAGCATTCCCTGCTGGAGCCAATCCAATAAATAGAGTTTGTCGCAATATTTGTATGTTTACCTGCACCAAGAAGCCAAGAACAGCTTAGTTCTCTCGCTTACAAATATAGGTAAATGAAGTTCCCTCCCATTATAACCCTTATAGAGATTTTCACTGAGTGCTCCACTGTTGAATTTTAATGGCATTTTAGTGGTTCAAAGGCAAATGGCAATGTCATCAGGCATGGTTAAAGCTATCTTGCCATTAGTTAAAAGTTTTAAAATTTATGTTGCTCTGGTGAGCCAAGGAAAGCAGCTATTTATACAAAGTAATTATAGGAAATCATAGGCCCAGTGCTATCTTAGTGATCTTGATGTTTTAAATAAAGAGACAATTTTAAAATGAGCCATACTACCATAAAACTAACTAGGAAAGGAATTTTGTGCAAAGGGTCCAAAGTATCTATGAAAATGGAAACATGCTAATGTAAGAATAATTTCCAACATTGTTTTCAAATAAAAATAATGCAATTAAAATATGCCTCAACAGCTCAGCCAAAAGCAACCATGAGGATATTAAGAAGAAAGTGAGCTTTGTTTATGAAAGACTTTCCCCATAGACATAGAATGAGAGAAAACCTTGCATAAATTAGGTCAAAACTGCAAAGAAATCATTCGTACTGGCTTAATTGACTACTGTACTAAAACTTAAACTCACCACAAGCAATAAATGAAGAATAATGGGATAGAATCCATAAGCATCCAAAAAGCATGATCATCGATTATTAACATTAGCACTTTAGCAATAATTCATTTCAGCATATGCTTCTCACAAAAAATTATTTGATGGACCTGATGCAACACTCCATTTGTCAGATGCATCTGATGTACCTAATGGGATGCTGGCACATCTGCAATAGTGATATATACAGGGTGTCCCAAAAAAAGTGAGAACATCTTGTAGCATATAAGTTATTTAAAATTTTAAAAAGACAGATGTAAACGATTGACAAATTTAAAAAAAAAAGATGGCGACCGGAAATTGTCGAAATAAAGACATTATATAGCTAAAAAAGGTAAATAAGTAAACTATTTAAGCTTTTAATTTATGAGATGTTCTCACTTTTTTTGGGCCACCCTGTATATATAGTAGACATCCCAATGCCAACATTTTCTGCTTCTTCAATTTCCACACAGAGACGGGGTCCAAGAGCATCAATGCCCTGACTTAGCCTTGGCTGAGTCAGCATCTGCTGTACATGTTTCCTCTGGCACCTGGTGGGGTGTATAAAACACCACCTGAGCAGGATTGTTCTGGTGGCGCCTGATTGGCCAAAGAGAGCGTGGTTCAGAGACCTGATGCGGTTCCTGCAGGTGCCTCCTTTTCAGTTGCCTCTGTCTCGGGGCCTGTTGCGGCAAGGACTGATCATCCTGGAGGACCTGGTTCACTTCTTGCTTATGGCTTAGCTCTTGGAATGAGACAGCTGGCGCGTAAAGACTACTCTCCAGCGGTGTAATTTATTTCGCACAAAAAGATTCAAAGTACCAGATACAGGATTATTTCTGTAGGATTTGCTCAAAGTACAGCAGATGGTTGGCAAAATAAACAAAAGAACCCAAAAAATGGCTGTTTAAAGTCTTCTTACTTTCAGAAGCACAGCCTTTGATAGCAAGGCTGCCATCTTCCTTTTTGTCCTTGCTAATTACAGCATAAAGTCCAAACAAGCTTAATCTTCTGTGGCAGTTTGGCTTCGATCAGCCTCAATTCCTTTTAGGCTGCATTTCAGGTACAACTGAACTCAAAACAAGAAGTAAACATTCAGACTGCCATCAAAAACTCTCAACAGGCTTTTCGCATAACAGAGGAGCAAAGAAAAACTCTTCTAGCAGGTAAATTGGCTTCTTGCCGTTTCACAGTTCAAACCACAGGTGGATAACAAGCATGAATCACAGCTTCCTGCTTATCCTTATACTTCAGTAAACTTCCCTTTTAAAAACATATGGGGAATTTACCACCACACTGCCCGTTTCTTATGGTTACCTTTTCAAGGAGGATAATTCTTTCAGGGCTGGCTTTTCCTCAAGACTTCATATCTAAAGCTTGGCACAGAGAGCAATCCATAAGGATGTCTTCTTCCCCCAACTCTGCCACTGGCTCTCCCAGCTGCATGGGTTCTGGCTCACCCACCCGGTCAGACTGCTCAACTGACAACCTCTCCGGTACTCTGAGAGCTTCTCCACTTCCTGGCTCCAAGCTCTGCTGCCAACCTGTTGCAGGGAATTCAGCCCTCCCAGCTCCTGGTAGCTCGGCTCTTCTGCATGAGTCAGCACCTTCTCTACCTCCGTCTCTTCTCCGGTCTCTGCCTTCTCCTCCCTCTCCTCCTTTCTCCTTGTCTGTATACTTTAGCATAGGCTTATACCTCCAGGGTTCTAGCCCCACCTTCTTCCTTCCCAGGTGTTGGCAATCCCCCTGCTTTCTGGTATTTGAGTAATCAGGGAACTTGTTGAAGTAAGGGTTTTGGACCTCGTGCCCGTAATCTCTCTCCCTTACTCATAGACACTGCATGAAACCTGTTCCAGCTGGGGTTTTCCTGGTTCTTAGGTGTGGCTTTCTCACCCTGCACTCCTAAAAGGGGCCCCTTTACTAGGGTGAATTTTTTACGTTTCTCACCTCCCCCATACTCAGGATAGATGACCTTGCCACACTTCTAATGCCAAAGGTTTTTCTCTGGTGTCATCAACCACTTCCCCTGGGACTTAAGTTTCCCTTTGAGAAAGGCCAACTTATTCACAGTTTCACCCGAAAACTTGCAGAATTGAGAGAGACAACCAGATAGAGTAGCATTCATCTTGGCCATGACTCACCAGATCTCAAAGTTGGTAACTTCCTTTGGGGGTCATTGGGATACGTGAATCACTCCCCAAAGACCCAGAAAATATCACAGCTTTAGGGGAACAATTGATGTACCAGGGGTACCCACTCCCCCACCCCCTTCAGTGGGAGACGACACCAGAGACACCACACATATTTTAGATAAAATAGCATCACATATCTGCCCAAGAGCACCATTTATATTTAATCTGACTGTCCCTACCTCTTATCGGGGTGGAAGCCAAATTGATAGTGCCCTGGATTTTTGCTAGATATAGGGGAGGCGAGTGGGAGTCCGGTCTTAAAGAGGGAACCTCAAGACTGATTTGATGCACTTTAGATGGTATCCCCGAGCTCCCAACAAAGTTTTGGCCTGAACCAGGATGAAAGTGTCAATCAGCCCCTGGGTCGAAACCTGTGCACCACCAGTCCCATCTTTCAGCTTCACTTTCCTCTTCCCCATACCAGCCAAAACTAAAGACAGTACCTAGGATGCAAGATGGTAAACTTCAGTTAGCTCCTCAGTTGGCTCCAAAGGGGCCTGGTGTGCCCTTTCAGTCACACCCCTTTGGTCACACAATTGTGGTTACAGCAATCAAATTATAGCTGCGGGACCGAAAATGACATTAGGAGTCAGCCTCTGGCGTCTCCGGGATGCTCTACAGACAGGCAACGGGGTCCCAGGGCTTCCCATGAGCTCTTTCTCCACTTAGTCTTCAGTGTAGATGGAGCCAGCTTCTCTGGTTTGCCACAACTACAATTATAGTCGCTGGACTGAAAATGATGTCAAGGGTCAGCCTCTGGCATCTCCAGGATGCTTCACAGGTAGACAACAGGTCCCAGGGCTTCCCCCATGCTCTTCCTCCACTTAGCCCTCAGTGCAGATGCAACCAGTTTCTCCCTTGGCATATGTTTTTAATGTGGTTTTGCAGGGTGCAATTTTGCCTCCCTCACAGATAGAAGCAGTGATATCAGTGATTCCTAAACCTGGGAAAGTTAAATCTGAGGCCTCTTCTTGAAGACCAATTTCACTCTTGAACACAGATGTAAAGATCCTAGCAAAGGTACTGGCAGCTCGGCTGAACCCAGTTCTCCCTAGATTAATTCACGAAACTCCACCCCACACTCGCAGACCTAGAAAACTTCCCACAAAAATAAAAAAGACCCAAACCACTTACAATAAATATAGTTAATAGAATCTAAATTAATTCTTATAGAAAGGATCATACACTCAAGCAGGTAGATAATCTATTTCAACAATACCATAAAGGGTAGGAGAAAAAGCCTCAGGACAATAAATCATCCCTCTATGCGGCTACTGAAAGCCATAGGGGAATAGATCATGGGCTTAAAAAACCTCCTCCCATACATTTAAAGAATCTTTTAAATCTTTTATGATTTATTATAGAGTAATCACACCAAATTCAAAAGAATATATTTTTATACTTTTAAAGAACAGAAGGTACTCCGAGGCGCCTCGGCAGCAACAGCTGCCCAGCCAGCAGATCAACAACAACAAATCCAATAGTACAAAAATAGGGAGCTCCAAAGAACCACAAATAAATAGGGTACCTGTGGGAAAAACATAAAAGATGACATGAAAACTGGAAAACAATTCAAAGCTTGCCCAGCACACTATACTTAACTGACAGCAGCCAATTCTCAGCACAGCACAGCACAGCAATCTCTCTCTTGTTAAAAAAACTCCCACAGAAGATGCCAACAATAGAGACCTCCAGCATAGCACAACAGTTGCAAGGTCTACCTAACCATACATCAGCCTTAGAATAACCCTATAAAGATCTTTGTTTTGCTTGAGAAAAGCTTCAGGGGTTATACTCATTGTCAGAATACACCATGCAAAGTTGACGTCAGACACTACCAACTTTAAATACAGAGCAACATCTAATCAGGAAACAACTACTACCTGATTGGATCAGCCCAAGAAAACTAGAACAGTAGGGGAGCAATCACCCTTGGAAACACACAGCGGAACAAACCATTAGAGGAAAACACCCCAATCTATTTTATTATTCAAACTTAGTAGTTCAAGGGGATTCAATTTAAAAATCCATCGCTGTTCCCATTGCATCAATAATTTTTACCCCAGTCTCCTCACGAAGATCGACAGGCACAAAATTGATAAACATACAGCATACGTTTAAACTGCAGACAATATTGTACTATTGGTGCTTCTTCTCGTGCCTTTAAAAGGTACTGTAATAATCTCATCCACGGCTGTCTCACTTTCTTCCCCATGTAGTACTTACTACATGGACAGCGAAAAGCATTAACCACATATATAGAAGTGCATGTAGTACACCAACGATGATAAAAAAACAGAACCATTGGTAGCAAAACTGGATCCTTCTTCCATAATCTCACAAAAAAAATCATACATTCCGCCTCATAACAAAAAGACATCATCAATATAGTACCATCAGGTAATAATAAAAGGGGCATAAACAGATGAATAAATCCCTTTTATTATTGCCTGGTGGCACTATATTGATAATGTCTTTTTGTTATGGGGCGGAACGTATGATGTTCTACAGGAGTTTTTGCATTATTTGAATACCTGCAATACTGCTATTTCTGCATTGCCATCAGCCTGAGATTCATTTCTTAGATATGCGAGTTTTAAAAGTTGGGGATGTTTTTGAAACCACTTTATATATGAAGCCATCTGACAGAAATGCTTTGTTGCAATATCAAAACTTTCATCCACCTCATCTGAAGAATAGCCTTCCATTTTGGCAATTGTTAAGGTATCACCGTATTTGTTCCACTGACTGAATTCCATCATCAAGCGCGAAACTTACTGTTCTGTGATCGTGGTTACCCTACATCTGTATTACGAAAGGCATACAACGTGCTTCTTCGAACCATCATGTGTGGTTATTGGCCCATACTGTACTGGCTCCTGTGGAAGAAGCTGAAGTGGAGCCTATTACCTGTGTGCTACAGTATTCAGCTACATCCAAAGTCTTGGCAGTACCTTCTATTCTTTAAAAGTATAAAAATATATTCTTTTGAATTTGGTGCGCTTACTCTATAATAAATCATATAATATTTAAAAGATTCTTTAACTGTGTGGTAGGAGTTTTTTTAAGCCCGTGATGTGGAGCTGTTCTATTCCCCTATGACTTTCAGTAGCCACATAGAGGGATGATTTATTGTCCTGAGGCTATTTCTCCTACCCTTTATGGTATTGTTGAAATAGACTCTCTACTTGCTTTATTGTATGATCCTTTCTGTAAGAATTAATTTAGATTTTATTTACTGTATTTATTGTAAGTGGTTTGGGTCTTTTTTATTTTTGTGGGAAGTTTTCTAGGTCTGCGAGTGTGGGTTGAAGTTTTAGTTAGATGTTTCCTCTAGACCAATAGGTGTTTGTAGCTATTTGGGTTAGATTAAGTCATGGAGATCAGGTAGATTTTGTGGCGGGAGCCATGCAGCAGATAACATCTGTCAGATGTTTCAGTTGATTCAGGTGGCTAGGGTTGGGAAGCAGCTGGCGCTTCTGGTGGTGGTGGATGCAGAGAAAGTCTTTGATAGGGTGAATTGGGAATTTCTGTGGGACATTTTGGCAAAGATGGGGTTTTGACAGAATTTCTCAGGATGGATGCAGAGCTTGTACTCAGCCTCTAAAGCGTGTGTTTGAGTTAATGGTGGCAGCTTGGGATTCTTTTGATTGGGGCATGGTTGCCCACTGTCCCACTCCTCTTCGCTTTGGCTATGGAGCCTCTGGCACAGCAGATTCGAGCCTCAAATAGTGTCAGTAGGTTCTGTGTGAGGGATAGAGAGTATAAGATTGTGCTATTGCAAATGATATATTGTTGTCACTGACAAAGCCCTTGATGTATATGCCCAATGTCATGAGGTTGTTTGAGTACTCTCGAGTGTCTGGCTTCAAAATCAATTATTCTAAATCCAAAATCTTAAATATCAATGTTGACTTGGTAGTGTGTACTCATCTTCATGATGGGTTCCCCTTTAGATGGGTCAACTCCTCCATGTTATACTTGGGGGTGCACTTAACAGTGGACCCAAGGGCTCTGTATAAGGCAAATTACATCCCCCTGCTTCGGTAAGGGAATCGAGACCTAGATATCTGGTTGGGGCTGATCTGGATGCTGTCCTCGTTTGGTAGGATAGTAGTGACACAGATAGTGGGCCTCCCGCGCTTCCTATATCTTTTCCAAGTCTTGCTCATAAGAGTTGCCACCTGGACTACTGGAGAAGTGGCAGTTGATGAAGTTTGTTTGGCAGTCTTGGTGACCGAGGATAGCAAAGCATATACTGTACACCCATTGAAGGAAAGATGGATGGGATTACGAACTTGTGTTGGTATTACGTGGTAACCCAAGGTAGAGCTGGGGTCAAATGAATGAACTAGATAAGCACTAAAAGATGGGTTCAGCTTGAGAGAGACCTGCTGGATACTTTGGATTTGGTGAGGTAACTATGGATGCCGGCACGGTTACATACTTATAAAGGGAGGAACCCATATGTGGATCACAAGTTTAAGTGTTGGGATCAGTACTTTTGGCCGAGGGGGGCCTTGCTTTCCCTCCTGTCCCCATTACTATAATGGGGCATTTGGACAGGGCACCAAAGTGAAATTTTTTTAACAATGGAGAGATGCAGGGCTCAGCAGGGTGAGTCAGTTGTTTGAGGATGGTCACCTGCTCCCCTTTAAAGAGCTGCAAGAGGAGTTTGGCTTGCCTCAAAATCATGTTTACTTTTATATTCAGATAGTATACTGGGTAAGGAAAAGAGAGATCATGAATCAGGTAGCAAGAACATTATCCGAATTAGAGACTATCTGTGCTAATCAGACTTCTACCACTGAACTGATCTCTGTCCTCCACTTGTGTTAGCAAAATTTGGCTTTTAAAGTTAGGAAACACAGGGCATATAGGGCCCAGGAGTTGCAGCTGTGGTACACTGATTAACAATGGGAACAGATTTAGGGCCCATTGTAGAAGAGCTCTTTGGCAGTTAACCCCCAAGAGAACAACTATAAAATCTTATATGAGTGGTATATGACCCCCAAATAGATCACCCAGGCCTATCCGAGTGTGTCCCGGAAGTGCTGGCGCAGATGTGGTATGAGTGAAATGCTGTGCATGTGTGGTGGAGTTGTCCCAGAATTCATGGTTATTGGAAAGGTATCCAATATAGAGTGAAGTGACTGGTGGTTAAAGACGTGTCCTGGGACCCAGGAATTTTCCTTTTTAATAGGTCCATGCCCTGAGTGAAGACTCCACAGTTGATATTAGTAAAGTATTGTATGAATGCAGCAAAACAACCTACCCAGTACAAGACGTGATTATGTAACATCAGAGTTTATTGAATAATTCTTACTGCCAACCCGACACAGGCTGTGTTTCGCACACTTCGTCAGGGGTTGATCAGGCAGATAAAACTAAAAACATAAATAGATTAAATCAATTGATAATAAACACATGAATCACATTAAAACACATAAAAGAACAGATGCTACAATAGAAATAAAAATGTCTATACATATAAATCACCATTTATAAACTATAAAAACAATATAATATATGAAAGGGAACAAAGTGTGGATAAAACTAATAAATAATTGATGAACCACATAACGACTTACAATAAATAGTGCACAAAAAATTATTTAACAAAATTCATGTACACATCAATAGTAAGAGATGAGAAGGCATGTAGAATGCGACAAACAACAATAAAAGTAGGATAATACCTCTGAGGTGATAATAGAGGGCACATTTACACTTGAACTCAGTATATTGGCAATCATACTAAAAAAGTAAAAACAAATACAAATCGATATTTATTAAAAGCACCTAAAATGGACAATACCATACATATATATGTATTACTATTGTAATAGGGACCGGAGGAGAACAACAAAGAAGACGCGTGGCAGGAGCGTGTGGTGAAATGACAATCCTCAGTGGGGATAAAAAGCATAGCAGAAAGATACTTCTTGTGGAAAAAAACTAATCAAGAACTATAAAACCTTTTTGACCTCTATGCGATATGAATTGATATCACTGAATGGGGGCTAAACCAGCATGGACGGCTAACTGTTCTGTTCTGTAAACAATAAACAATAGCAGATTCGTGCAATCCGGCCTTTTCTGTCTTCTCAAGCTCTCACCACCCTCCTTCTTTCCTTGGTCATAACCCGGCTAGACTTCTGTAATTCCATCTATGCCGGTATTCCCCAGTATCAGTTACATCGCCTACAATTAATCCAGAACACAGCTGCCCGGATGATCCTGCACGCCTCCCCACGCGACCACATCACCCCTCTGCTGCAACATCTCCACTGGTTACCACTGCAGTTCCGGATTCCCTTCAAAATACTCACTCTAGTACACCGTGCTATCTACCTCCATAGGCCCCAATACCTCTCTGATTTGCTCACTTTCCATGTCCCTACTCGCAGCCTTCGGTCTATTCATGTCAACCGCCTCCACCTTCCAGCCCCCTCCCGTGCACACCTCCATTCCACCCGCAAATCAGCTTTTTTCTATCTCGGTCCCTCCCTCTGGAATTCACTACCCACGGCCCTCCGCCTAGAAGAATCCTACCCTAAATTCCGTTCTCTCCTCAAAACCCATTTTTTCTCCTCCGCCTTTCATGACCCTCTATGACATCTCTAATCCTTACTTTCCTTTCCATCTTTATACCTTCCCTCCATCTCTCCTTTCCTCTGATTTGTTGTAATTTCTTTTCTTTTTCCTACTAATGTTTTATTCCTATTGTAAACCGCCCCGATGTAATGGGGGGCGGTATATCAAATGTTCTGTAAAAAATAAACAATAACTATGTAGATTTAGTTATACTATCACCTTTTTTATAATAAAAAAAAGCTTATTCCATAACTAAAAGAGGTGTAACCAACCTTGCATATACTAAACCTATGGCAAAATCAATGATAAATAAATAAATAAATTACCAAACAAACCAATACCGATTTCTCTTATACTGCTGTAGGCAACTTCTGCGGAACGCCGGACCTGGCGTGCTAAAACTGAAAAAAAAAAAATATATATATATATGAAAGTTTGCTAAGAGAGATAAAAGCAATATTAAAACCGTGAATGCAGTACATGAGTTTTAAATCAAACCTGACACAAGACTTTGACATGGCTCTTCTTGTGCTGCCAAGAAACTCTGCAAAAAACGCTGGCGCAGGCACTCATCAGCTATATCTCGGAGGAGAAAGAAGGGGGCGGAGCAAGGAATGGCTAACCCGGAACTCCGTGCCGAAACATAAAAAACAAATAGAATCCAGTACATATAAATCACAATTAAAAATCTGACTACAGACTCTTGCTAGTACATGGAGGATAAGATCTACCGCACAGTGCGAATTATCAATTGTTACGGGACGGATGACACGTTCAACCTTCTTATAACAAGATCTATACCTCCAATGTTAAACGACAAACTAAAATAGCATCTTATAGGACATAAATAAATAAATAACACAGGTACACTACCAAAAAACTGCCTCCAGTTTTGCAACTGATTCCTATAGATTTTGGGGTGCTGAATCCAGGAAAAATAGCCAAAATGTTCCATCACGTCACGTTTTCTTGCAAAATTAGATTTCTTACCCATATAAGGAATGTTCACATAATTTCTTTTTAGCCGACTGCAGTTTATTTTCTTGGCCCAAAATAGAGGTTGTAATGGTTAACTAACTAGAAACACTCCCTCATGATATTTTAGAGTGTTTTGTATTCATTTTATACATTAACAGGACAATTGGGAGGCGGGGGGCTAAATCCAGTACTTGCGCTGGCGCATGTTCTTTCCTGTTCGCCTCGCCTCGCCTCGTTCGCTCGCTCAAACACGGTGGTTGCGACATGAACGTTCCTGTCAAATTTCAGTTTCTTGCAAGTTCATTATTACCTTTTGTTTGCTCAGTCGTAATCCAGCTTTATTCCGAAGTGGTTCACTACAGTTGTAGTTTGCAGTGCTGTGTATTTGTGATGGCTCACAGAGCCAGAGGTTGCGTCAACTCTCCGGACAGTTTTTGTTTTATTTGTGGGGAATATACCGTGAAAAAGCGGCAGAGGAACATTTCTGCATTTATTAAAAAAGTATATTTTGCCTATTTCGGTTTGAAGTTAGGCGATCAAGACAAACCGTGGGCTCCTCACAAAGTGTGCAAGACATGTGAGGAAGATCTACGCTTATGGATGAAAGGTAAAAAACAAGCATTTTGTTTCGGAATACCTATGATGTGGCGTGAAAAAAGAGACCACAGCAGTGACTGCTATTTTTGCTCTTGCATTGTGAAGGGATACAACTTAAAAAATAAGAACGTAATAAGTTACCCCAACCTTCCCTCAGCAATTAGGCCTATGCCTCATAGCAACGAAGTACCTGTGCCTGAACCACCAAAATCTTTGGATCATATTTGTGTGGACGGTTCTGATCATGATGAGACTCATCAGATGGCTTTTCCCGATGAGTCCAGTACTTCCGAGTTTGAAACTGAACCAGATCCGAAACCTGAACTTTTCTCTCAAGCTGAATTGAATGATTTAGTCCGGGATTTAGGACTCCCAAAAGATGCTGCCCAACTGCTAGGTTCTCGGCTTAAACAGAAAAATCTATTGTCACCAGGAACAACTTTTTATTGGTACCGCAACCGCGAGACACAATTTTTGAAGTATTTCAGCAAAGAGGAAGATTTGGTATTTTGCAACGATATATACGGAGTGATGGAAAAGTTTAAACTCAAGTATGATCCTGCTGAATGGCGGCTGTTCATTGATTCATCAAAAGACAGCATAAAAGGTGTTCTTCTTCATAATGGCAACACATTCGCTTCAGTTCCTATTGCTCACTCTGTTATTCTCCAAGAAAAATACGAGAATTTGGCCCTGATTCTTCAGAAGATTCGTTATGATGAGCATAAGTGGATGATTTGTGGAGACTTTAAAATTCTATCCATGCTATTAGGGCAGCAATCCGGTTTCACCAAATATCCCTGCTTCCTTGTGGGATAGCCGGGCCCGCGACCTACACTGGGGGAAAAAAGACTGGCCAATTCGGGAGTATTTGAGACCCGGTGAGAAAAATGTTCTTCATGAGAGCTTGGTACCTCGTGATAAAATTCTATTACCACCTCTCCACATTAAGTTGGGTCTCATTAAGCAATTCATCAAGTCCCTTCCAAAAGATGGTGAGTGCTTTCGGTACCTTTGCTCAAAGTTCCTCCGACTTTCTGAAGCAAAGCTAAAGGAAGGAGTGTTTGTTGGCCCTGATATAAGGAAACTCATTTCAGATGGAGCATTCGCTGAAACGATGTCTGAGAAGGAAAAAGAAGCCTGGGATTCCTTCAAGGATGTTGTTCTCAAATTCTTGGGGAACAGGCGGGATGAGAACTATAAGGATATTGTTGCCAGTATGCTCAATGCCTTCAAAGAACAAGGCTGTAACATGAGCCTGAAACTCCATTTCTTGCACTCCCATGTGAACTACTTTCCCAAAAACTTGGGCGTACAGTGAAGAACAAGGTGAAAGGTTTCACCAGGACATCAAGGACGCAGAGAGAAGGTACCAAGGAAGATGGAACACCACTATGATGGCTGATTTCTGCTGGTTGCTGCTGCGGGAAACCCCAGATGAAAAATACGCCAAGCAGCGCACCAAGAGAAGCATTCGGTGGAAGAAGAAACGGGCCCACCAGGAGATTGATTGACCCAAGAATGACTTTAAAATCTAAACTGTGTTGACAAATATCGTGTTTTTACTAAACTTTGAAATAAAAATTTGCTAGTTATTACCACAGTGTCGGATTTCATTTATTAGAATTTTATTTTCACACCATCGGGTGTTTGTCTTCATGTATTGCAATGGTGCGGTTTGCGTTTTCTATTCTTACATACATACCTGTACAACATTTTTTGCACATTTCTTTGCTTTGCTTTGTGTCTAACCTCGCTCTTATATGCTCAATGTTTGTGCACATGTATGTGGCTGTTTTAAGTGCAGACAATTTTGCTACCATCACAGTGTGTTTTGTTGACATTACTCTATTCTTATGTGCTGCCTTGTTACAATTTTCTTTATTCTTATTTGAATAACTACTAAACAATTAGTATAAAGAATTCATCCAAGAAACTTTTATCTCGATCGCACTCAATCTGAAACGTTCACCTCAAACTGCTAACCCAATGTAGCAAAAAATCTGTACGTGATGGAGCAAATTGGTTATCAGATTTGGATTCAGCGCACCAAAAAACGTAAAAATCAATCGAAACATTAGAGGCAGTTTAAAAAAAATTTTTTTTAGTGTACCTGTGTAATGAATAAATGCAAATTAATGATTAATGGCCTAAAACAAAAAAATGAATAAATTTACATGACTTCATCTCTTGGACTCACCTCATACATCATAAAAAAATGTAACCCTGCAGTAAAAATTAAACCATTACATCAGACAGGACCAATATAAGGGACCATAAATAACCGATTTACACTGATACTGCAGGGTTACATTTATTCATTTTTTTGTTTTAGGCCATTAATCATTAATTTGCGTTTATTCATTATTTATTTATTTAACATTGGAGGTATAGATCTTGTTTTAAGAAGGCTGAACGTGTCATCCGTCCCATAACAATTGATAATTCGCACTGTGCGGTAGATCTTATCCTTCATGTACTAGCAAGAGTCTGTAGTCAGATTTTTAATTGTGATTTATATGTACTGGATTCTATTTGTTTTTTATGATTCGACACGGAGTTCCGGGTTAGCCGCTCCTTGCTCCGCCCCCTTCTTTCTCCTCCGAGATATAGCTGATGAGCGCCTGCGCCGGCGTTTTTTGCAGAGATCTTGGCAGCACAAGAAGAGCCGTGTCAAAGTCTTGTGTCAGGTTTGATTTAAAACTCATGTACTGCATTTGCGGTTTTAATATTGCTTTTTTCTCCAGGACCAAGCAGGAAGTCAGTCCTCACATAAGGGTGACGTCGGCACCGACGGAGCCCTCGCGGAGCAATTTCCCCAGCTTTCAAAGAAAGCCTTTGGGAATTGCAGCGCGCATGCGCGGTCCCCTTCCCGCCCAAGGGTGCCATCTTGCTCAGTCTTCTTTTTTCCGCGGAGCCCTACAGACGCTGTTTGTGATCGCCGCAGAAAAAGTTGATTTTATTTCTTATTCTTTTCTCGGTTCAACGCCGGATCCTTTTCCCGCCCGGACCCGCTACGCCGGTAACGGGTCCGTTCTTTATTTTTCGTTTTTTTGTCCTTCGTGACAAGCATTCGCGCCATTTTTTCTTTTTTACTGGCAGCCCTGTCTTTTGACCTCGCAGGGGCCCTTTTTCCCCCGATGGCTGCCAGCGGGTTTAAAAAGTGTGATCGGTATAAAACTTTTATGTCTCTTACCGACACACATGACTGCTGCCTCCGCTGCCTCGGACCCGATCATGACCCGATGATCTGTGGTCCGTGTGGCAAGATGTCCTCAAAAGCGTTGAGGAGTCGGCAGCATCAAAGAAAACGAATCTTCTCTGACTCCGCGTCCGGCCGGGCCCGGACCTCATCAGAGGCTTCGACGTCCTGGGACTCCGGTCCTGAGCATCGTCGGAGTTCCTCTGAGCGGGGGTCTCCTGCCCGGGAACATCATAGGAAGAAGAAACCCGCGAGGGCGGCGTCGGTGGACGCTCCTGGTTCCTCGAGGGCCAGGTCGCATAGCCCCGATAGCCGTCCCGGGTCCTCGGAGTCGGAGAGGCCTTTGAAACATCCTCATCTCGAAATGGAGTCTCCTGGACACGTGAGTACTGTAGTTCTCGTGGACTCACCTCCGAAGGAGCCGCCGTCGGGGCCCAAGTCGGCGGCTGCTGGGTCTCCTGAGCTTGGACTCAGGTTGACAGCCTTGGAGAGCAGTTTGGCTGCCTTCATGGACCAGCAGCGGGCATTGATCGCTGGCCTCGCCAGTGCATCTGCCCTGGCCACCGGGACGTCGACGTCCAAGTCGACCCCGGAGACCGAGCCGATCCTCGAGTCCATGCGAGCTCGAGTCGATCCTCGGTCGCGGTCTCCCTCGGTCTCCCATTCGCGAGCGAGGTCGTCGACGCCCTTGGCGTCGGGGCGGAGGGCATCGGTGCCCGCCCGACCGGAGCCGCTCGATTCCTCCTCCGAGGAGTCAGCCTGGGAATCGGAGGACGAAGAGTCACCTGGTACTTTTCGGTCTCTGTGCGTCCCATCGGACTCACCTGAGTCCGAACCTCGGAGACGGTCCCCCCCGGAGGACACCCGGTTCTCGGACTTCGTGCGGGATATGGCCAAGGCCTTGGCATTCCCCGCGGATCCCGAGGAGGAGCCTCGAGCCGAAGAGCTCGATGCCCTCCAGTATGACTCTCCCCCAAAGGAGGCCTTTACTATACCGGTTCCTCCGATGCTGGAGCGACTTCTCTTCCGCATGTGGGAGAGCCCGGCGTCGGCGCCGGTATTAAGCAAGCGGGTCGATTCCATTTATCGAGTCCGCAAGAGCCCCAGGTTCCAAAAGGCACAACTACCGCACCATTCCATGGTGGTGGAATCGGCCATGCATCGACTCAAGAGTCAGAAGATGCACTCCTTGGTGCCTCCCGGCCGGGAAGCCCAGAACCTGGATGCCCTCGGTAGGAAGTGCTTCCAGGGCTCTATGCTTGCTTGTCGAGTCCAGACCTACCAGCTCTATATGGGCATGTACCTCCGAGACCTGGCAAAAGAAATTGCCGGGTTCTCTGCTGGTCTCTCCGAGGAACCTTTGCAGAGGTTCCAAGCCTTGTCCACTGGTATTCGAGAGTGCTCGAAGTTTATCTCTCGAGCAGCCTACGATGGCTTCGAAGCATCGGCTCGAGTAGCCGGAGCCGGCATCGGTGCCCGCCGACAGGCTTGGCTTCAGTCATCCGACCTCGAGCCATGAGTACAGGACAAGTTGGTCGATGTCCCCTGCAGAGGTGAAAACCTCTTTGGCAAGCCCATGGCTGAAAAGGCTGCACAGATCGAGACGGAGACTCTGACCAGGACTAGGCTGTCCAGAAAAACCTCTGCCCCTTCTCAGAAGAAGAAGGGCTCGGGGAAAAAGCCCTTTTACCCGAGGAAGGCGGCTGCCTATAAACACTACCCTCAGTATCAGGCCTCAGCAGCTCCCCAAAAGGGTCAGTAGGCCAAGGGACGGGGTAATGGGTCCCGTAGGCAGCAGGCCCCCAAGCCCACAACACCGGCCCCTGCTCAGCAGGGTGGGGGTTTTTGACTCCATCAGCATAGCCTCTTCCCCTCCGCTGGTTTCTCTCAGCACAGGAGGCCGGCTGGTCCACTTTGCCCACAGGTGGTCAGCCATCACATCAGATACCTGGGTGCTTCATATAGTTCAGAAAGGCTGTCTTCTACACTTTCACCAGGTACCTCCCTCCTACTTTCCAGGGGAGCCTCCAAGACTCCCTCTGCACAGGGACTTACTCCTTCAGGAGTTAGCAAGTCTTCTTCAGGAACAGGCTGTGGAACCGGTGCCCCACCACCTGAGAGGTCACGGCTTTTATTCCAGGTACTTTCTGATACGAAAAAGAACAGGAGGCCTCGGACCCATCCTGGACTTGCGAAACCTCAACAAGTTCCTGGCAAGGGAAAAGTTCAAGATGCTTACCCTTGGAATCCTGCTGCCCTACCTCTAGCAGGGAGACTGGCTATGCTCCTTGGATCTAAAGGATGCCTATACTCACATCCTTATTCATCCAGACCACAGACAATATCTCAGGTTTGTTGTGGGAGGAAATCATTACCAGTACAGAGTACTGCCCTTTGGCCTATCCTCCGCCCCCAGGGTGTTCACCAAATGCCTAGCAGTGGTGGCGGCCTATCTCAGACTTCAAGGCCTTTTTGTATTTCCATACCTGGACGACTGGCTCATCAGAGCCCAGTCTTCCCAAGAGGCCACTCAGGCCACTCATCGCACTGTGACTCTGCTCCAGCACTTGGGATTTGTCATAAACTTCACAAAGTCCACTTTGCTCCCCTCTCAAAATCTCTAATTCATAGGCGCAAGGTTGAACACACTTCAGGCGCGGGCCTTCCTGCCTCTAGACAGGGCACACAGGCTCATAGATCTCGCCAGCCACTTTCACAGCAATTCCCTGGTCTCTGCCAGGCAATTTATGAGACTTCTCGGCCATATGGTCTCCATGGTCCATGTGACCCCCAATGCCCGCCTGAACATGCGACCTGCTCAGTGGTGCCTTCGCACTCAATGGCATCAGGCCACGGGGAGCCTGGCAGACTCAGTACAGGTATCTGACCTACTGGTCTCTTCTCTGCGGTGGTGGCTTCATCTGCCAAACCTGGTGCTGGGAGTGGATTTTCAATCTCCTCCGCCTTCTCAGGTGCTGACAACCGATGCTTCTCTCCTGGGTTGGGGAGCACATTGCCAAGGGACATGTACTCAAGGCCTCTGGACTCCTTGGGAGTCTGCTCAGCAGATAAACTTCCTGGAGCTCAGAGCCATTCGCCTAGCTCTGAGAGCCTTCTCCCACCTCACTTCTCACCAGTCTGTGCTGGTCCAGACGGACAACCAAGTTGCAATGTTCTACGTGAACAAACAAGGTGGAACAGGCTCCTTCCTTCTCTGTCAGGAGGCACAAAAACTGTGCTCTTGGGCCGTCCACCACGGCATCCTCCTCAAAGCTGTCTATCTCCCAGGTCAGGAAAATTACCTGGCAGACAAGCTAAGCAGGATCCTCCTACCACACGAGTGGAGATTGGATCCATTGGTGGTTCAGCGGATCTTTCTCAAGTGGGGCCTCCCCACCATGGATCTGTTTGCCAGTCCTCTGAACCGGCAGCTTCCCAGATTCTGCTCTTGACAACCACATCCTCTCAGAGTAGCGGCAGATGCTTTTCTGATTCCATGGTCCACAGGCCTCTTGTATGCCTTTCCTCCCACACCACTGGTGTCTCGCACGCTCTTCAAGGTTCTCAGAGACAGAGCCTCAATGATCCTAGTGGCTCCCGGGTGGCCGAGACAGCCCTGGTTCCCGCTTCTGATGCAGCTGGCGGTGGACACTCCTCTTCCTCTGGGGTTTCAACCCGATCTCCTGTCACAGGATCAGGGGACTCTTCTACACCCCAACCTCCGGTCCCTTCATCTGATGGCCTGGCTGCTGAAAGGGTAGTCCTTGCTCCCCTCCTGCTGCCTCGGGAGGTGGAAGAGGTCGTCTTGGCCTCCAGACGGCCCTCCACCCGGACGTCCTACGCTCTCAAGTGGCGTCGGTTCTCCGTGTGGTGTGCTCAGCAGTCTGAGAATCCCTTCTCCTGCTTGGTGGCAGTGGTCTTGCAATATTTGCTTTACCTCTCCAATCTGGGCCTTAAGTCCAACTCTGTCAGGGTCCACCTCAGTGCTCTCTCTGCGCATCACGCACCGGTGGATGGCAGGCCTCTTTCCAACCACCCTTTGGTGGCTCGTTTTCTCCGAGGCCTCCTTCTCTTTAAGCCTCCTTTGCGCCCACCAGCCCCTGAATGGGATCTGAATGTGGTCTTGCAGCGGATTACCTGTCCGCCCTTTGAACCTATGGCTACCTGCCCTCTTTGTTTTCTTTCCTGGAAAACCTTGTTCTTGGTAGCCCTTACCTCTGCTAGGCGCGTTAGTGAACTTCAGGCCCTAGTGTCTGATCCTCCTTACACTAGGTTCTACAGGAATAGGGTAGTCTTACGGACTCACCATAAGTTTCTTCCAAAAGTGGTATCCCCTTTTCACCTCAACCAGGAGGTGGTTCTTCCGACCTTCTTTCCCAGGCCGCACACCAGCCGGGCTGAAATGGTCCTGCATACCCTGGACTGTAGGAGGGCCTTATCCTTCTACCTAGACCGTACGTGGGAGCATAGGAGGGCTGTTCAGCTCTTCCTTTCTTTTGACCCCAATAAGTTGGGGCTACCTGTCTCCAAGCGTACTTTGTCCATATGGGTTGCTGACTGTATCACTTGGGCTTATGGGGCGGCCGGCCTCTCGTTGGAGGGTCGAGTCATGGCTCATCGTGTTAGGGCGAAGGCTGCGTCAGTGGCTCATCTCCGCTCTGTTCCGTTGGCAGACATCTGCCGGGCCGCTACTTGGTCTTCAAGCCAGACTTTTGCGGCCCATTACTGCCTGGAGAGGGAGTCCCGCAGGGACAGTGCTTTCGGTCAGGCAGTCCTCCATAATCTCTTTGAGGTTTAGGCAACTCCTACCCTCCGGCCCTGATGTTGGGCTACCGGTCGGGGGCGTTTTCAGAGAAGATTCCTTCCTTCTGTGCTGCTGAGCTAGAGGGAGCTCATTTTTCCACTTGAGGTCTCCGGTAGCCTTAAGCTTGGGAGTCCCATATGTGAGGACTGACTTCCTGCTTGGTCCTGGAGAAAGAGTAGTTACTCACCTGTAACAGGTGTTCTCCAGGAGCAGCAGGAATCAGTCCTCACAACCCTCCCTCCTCCCCTTGGAGTTGCAGTCCTATCACTTCGTTTTTGCTAATTTTTGCTGTCTTTTAACTATGTCATCAGACTGAGCAAGATGGCACCCTTGGGCAGGAAGGGGACCGCGCATGCGCGCTGCAATTCCCAAAGGCTTTCTTTGAAAGCTGGGGAAATTGCTCCGCGAGGGCTCCGTCGGCGCCGACGTCACCCATATGTGAGGACTGATTCCTGCTGCTCCTGGAGAACACCTGTTACAGGTGAGTAACTACTCTATCTCTCTTAACAAACTTTTATATATATATATATATTTTTTTTTTTTCAGTTTTAGCACGCCAGGTCCGGCGTTCTGCAGAAGTTGCCTACAGCAGTATAAGAGAAATCGGCTATTGGTTTGTTTGATAATTTTATTTATTTATCATTCATTTTGCCATAGGTTTAGTATATGCAAGGTTGGTTACACCTCTTTTAGTTATGGAATAAGCTTTTTTTATTATAAAAAAGGTGATAGTATACCTAAATCTACATAGTTAGCCATCCATGCTGGTTTAGCCCCCATTCAGTGATATCAATTCATATCGCATGGAGGTCAAAAAGGTTTTATAGTTCTTGATTTGTTTTTTTTCCACAAGAAGTATCTTTCTGCTATGCTTTTTATCCCCAATGAGGATTGTCATTTCACCACACGCTCCTACCACGCATCGTCTTTGTAGTTCTCCTCCGGTCCCTATTACAATAATAATACATATATACGTATGGTATTGTCCATTTTAGGTGCTTTTAATAAATATCGATTTGTATTTGTTTTTACTTTTTTAGTATGATTGCCAATATACTGAATTCAAGTGTAAAGGTGTCCTCTATTATCACCTCAGCGGTATTATCCTACTTTTATTGTTGTTTGTCGCATTCTACATGCCTTCTCATCTATCTCTTACTATTGATGTCTATTGATGTGTACATGAATTTTGTTAAATAATTTTTTGTGCACTATTTATTGTAAGTCGTTATGTGGTTCATCAATTATTTATTAGTTTTATCCACACTTTGTTCCCTTTCATATATTATATTGTTTTTATAGTTTATAAATGTTGATTTATATGTATAGACATTTTTATTTCTATTGCAGCATCTGTTCTTTTATGTGTTTTAATGTGATTCATGTGTTTATTATCAATTGATTTAATCTATTTATGTTTTTAGTTTTATCTGCCTGATCAACCCCTGACGAAGTGTGCGAAACACGGCCTGTGTCGGGTTGGCAGTAAGAATTATTCAATAAACTCTTTTACATCACTGTATATAGCCCATATTGTACATAGCTCAAACCACTCTAGCACACAATACAACACACATTGTACATAGCTCAAACCAATCTAGCACACAATACAACACACACTCAACTAAATATCACCCTCACTGCATGCTTAACACTCTCACTTTACCCCGATTGTTTGCTGTGATACCACCTTGATTAATAAGATAAGGCGGTTTAGAAATACTGTTAAATAAATAAATAACTAAACTCTGATGTTACATAATCACGTCTTGTACTGGGTCTGTTGTTACACATGATTATTTGCCTTTTCGTGGTGGCAAAACTGAACCTAGTCTTGGCCTGGAAACAGGTGGCACCCTCAGCCTTGAGTAAATGGTTGGTGCGTATGTGGGATATCAATAGTATGGAATGGGTAATTGCTACCAGAAAGTTGGGTAAAGTACGCTTTGAATACATTTAGGAACCATTCGTTAGAGCATATGGAGGGCGTGAGACTGTGTGATTGGATTAGGTGAGTCCAATGTAAGGTATCTCTTAGGGATTGGGGAGGTGGGATGGCAAGTGGAAGTTGTGGGATGGGGGGAGAGAGAGGGTCTCTGAAGTTGATAGGGTGAGTTTATGGGGAATTATGTTTCAGTTTATTAATAAGACTAATTATAAAGACGAGGCTGAACAATTGCATTGGGATACTGTATCATGCAACACTGATTGTTTAGTTGGTTGTCAAATGCTTGAAATATATGGTGTGTTACTTTGTCAATAAAGCCTTTGAAAAAAAATTGTTAGGTGCCCAAATGAACCGATTGCATCCTCACAAATGCAGGCCCCCTAATGCACATTAGGGTGAGTTATACAGTTCATTTATATAGGCCCCTTTGCCAGTAAAAAGGCTTGCATTAAATAACATGTGTTCAATTGTATTAACATGCTAACACACATTAGTAAATCTAGCCGTAAGTTTAAACCTGAGGCAATGGAGGATGGAGTGACACAAGGTACCTTAGCAGAAGAAGCTGGATTTGAATATTGGCTTCTCTGGTCTCAGTCTGATGCTGTAACCACTAAGCCAATCCATTCCATTCTATTCTTTGGTTTATTCAATTCAGAGCATATCTGATTGAGGCACTGTGATGTGGGCAAGTGCTTTTACGTTTCATGTCCTTTGTTGGTAAGCTTACAATTTATTTATTTATTTACATTCTCTTATATACTGCGCTATTCTGCATCAGTGCAGTTTACATTGAACAAACTGAAATTACATTGAACAGGGCATTATAACTTGGAGATAACTATTTTACAGGAAACATGGGCTATGGAGGGTTAAGTGGCTTGCCCAAGACCACAAGGAGCACCTGTGGGACTAGAAACCCCAGTCCTTCCGGCCCAAGGTTGCTGTCCTCTAGTGGGATTTGAACAATGAAATGTCAGCACAGTGCATCCTCTGCGTTATTCCACATGTTGGTGCCATCATGACTGTGGTTTTATAATGTTTGAAATGGGGTAATGAGGTCCATGCATATTGCAATGAAACGGATTTATTGTACACTGGGGTGTAGAGGCTGACCAAAAAATGTGCATTACCAAGGTTTTTCTACTTCTCTAAGGTACATGGGGCCACACTACAGCTTTTTTTCAAACAAGATATATGAATATTTTATTTGCCTGGCTCACTGAATAACCTTTATCCAGAAATTTAATTATAGTCTGAATAGGAATGACGTGAACTATCATGGAAAAAACACTATAAAATATTTATTATGTTTATAAACATAAAATCTGAAATATTAAGAGCTAAGATCATAATATGGTTATTTCAGTGGCTAAAATGACTGAATCAAGACTATTATTGAAATGATGTATGCCATAACCTATCGCAGCTATGAGAAACAGAGAGCAGCCCTTTAAATTCCTTTGCAGCGGCTCCAGATGGTCATATACTCAGCACTCCTGCTGCAGATAAGAACATAAGATGCGTGGGTCAGATTAGTGGTTCTTGTTCTTGACATTGGCCCATTCGTGCCACCTGGAGCTCCCATCATATCTTAAATAGAAAAACTCATACCATGCTGCTCAGTCCCAGAAGAGGGAGGTTTGGCGTCACCTAAGGCTGTTTGGATAAATAATGGACCTGTCTTCTAGAAATTTGTCCACATTTTTTTTTAAAAAACTCAGCTATAGTACTAGCCTTGACCACATTTTCTGCCAATAAATCCCATAGTTTAGTTATACATAGACTTAAAAGGTTCTTTCTAGAATTAATTTTTAAATCTCATGTTATTTCCCTCACTGTTTGATTAATGCAGAGAATGGTAGCTATGTAACCTACTCAATTGATGATATGCCACTCCCTTGTTCTTGCTATAAATTTGTTTTCATCTAAGACAGGGTTTCTCAGTGTGGTCCTGGAGAACCCCCTAACCAATCTGGTTTTCAGTGTATTCACAAAGGATCTGCATGAAATAGATTAACAGGTACTGCCCCATGGACATGCAAATTTATTTCATGCATATTCATTATAGATGCCCCGATAACCAGAATAATGGGGTCCCTTCAGGATCATCTTGAGAAACACTGATCTGAGATAAAGGTATTGCAAGGGAATGGCCACATTCTACAGTTGACATTTCCTGTATGTGAAATTATATATTCACAGTCTGTTTTGAAAAGTAACATTTGTATCCCATTAAGTCAAAATTTGCATGCACATATTTATTAACCAATATATATTCCCTTGCTTTTGGTTTCCAGAAAGAATAATAAAATGCAACAGACCTTTTCCAGGTTATGATGTATGGCCAGGGATCCCTTCCATTAGATTATGTGGTAATGGAATATCTGAATGATAGGCTGCTATAGTCCCAGCAGAAGGTACCTTGTGATGGGCTATGGCCTATATTGTTTAGTAGAGCAGTGAGTAAATGCTTTTCTGCTTTCTCAAATGTTTACTTGCCTATGAGCATGAATGTTCATGCTATCTGACTCTTTATAAGGAAACAGAAAATACAATGACAGATAAAGCCCTTAAGGCTCATTTGGTCTGCAAGTGTTTTAGGATCTAGACATGTGAATGGGAAGAAATTTTGATTCATTTTATTTTTTGTTTTATTTTTTCTCAGAGGGGTGTGTTCATTTTGTTTTGTTTCTGTATTTTAGTACATACTATTTATGTTTATTGCATTTAACGGATCATTTTAATGCATACTAAAACATTATCATTAGCTAAAACATAGAAATGAAATAAAAGGTGGTTGATTTTAGATGAACAGTGGCACACAATGAAACAACAAATGTCATTCTGATTGCTCAGTTGCTCTGGCCCTGTTGGTGCCATATTCCAAAATGGTGCCAGTTGACCAGGGGTCATTCCTGTTTAATGCATTTATTTATTTATTTATTTATTTATTTTAGTTTCTTATATACCGCACTATTTAGTATCAGCGCGGTTTACATGGAACAGTGAAACATAATGAACAAACGTTAGTTTTACAGAGAACAAGGAAATACAACTTGGATAACTTAGGGAAACATGCACATCAACTATTTACATATGTAGCAGTAAGCTTTGCATAGTGGGTTCTGAACCTACAGAAAGATATTAAGTATAGGGACTAATATGTAGAGGTTTCTGGAAGGAAGATGTGGCTATGGTGGAGTATGGTTGATCTGGTAATGTTGTATAAATAAGTAATGTTTTAGTGCTTTCCTGAATTGTGTGAGATCGGTGATGGCTCGGATTGCTGGTGGTAATATGTTCCAACACTTGGGAGCATAAAGACTGAAAGCCCTGTTTGACGTTGTTAGTGTGCATTTTGTTGATGCACTTGGGATAGTTAGAGTGTTTGCTGATGTGGATCTTCTGGATCTGTTAGGTGGGGTGGGCTGAATTAGATCCACTAGTTGTGAAGCGGTTATGCCGTTGATGGCTTTAAAGGTAAGCGTCAGAGTCTTGAATAGTATTCTTCCGTGTGTTGGGAGCCAGTGGAGTTGAATTAAGATGGGTGTGATGTGGTCAAATCTCGATGCTCCAGAAAGAACTCTAGCAGCGGCGTTCATGGCTAGCTGAAGGGGGTTCAGAGTAGACTGTGGGAGGCCTTGGAAAATGGCGTTGGCGAAATCAAAGTGGGGTAGGATAAGAGCTTGGTATACAGTCCGGAAGTCACTTGGGTCCAATAAAGATCTGAGGTGTTTGAGTGACCGGATCTTGAAATATACGGCTTTGACAATGTAGGATATGTGAAGCTTCATGTCCAAGTGTTGATCTAGAGTAATTCCTAAGTATCGAATTGTAGACTTTGTTTGGAGTTCAGCTTCTCTCACTTTTATATGAGGTGGTGGGGTAAAATTCGGATTTCTTGTAATGAAGAGTACCTCCGTTTTCTTATGTTGAATACGGAGGTTTTGAGATAGAAACCATTCTGATACTGCATCAAAACATTCAATGAGCGGTGAGAGGTCCATTTGCTTTGTGGAGAATGGCATGTAAAGAAGGATATCATCGGCGTATATCTGACATTGGACATTGAAAGATCTGATGATGTTGCAGACAGGTTGTACGTAAATGTTAAACATGAGAGATGATAATGATGAGCCTTGAGGAACACCCTGATCTTGGTGGAAGGGCTCCGATTTTGTTGATCTTGATCTTACTTGTTGCCATCTTCCTTCAAGGTATGATTTGCACCAATCAAGGGCGAGGCCATTAATGCCTTTTTCTTTTAGGCGTTCTATGAGCAGGCCGTGGTGTACCGAATCAAAGGCTGCAGCTATGTCTATGAATATAAGTACACAACCTTGGTGGATGTTGTCAATTGTTGTCATTTACACTGTTTACTGGGCTGTAAGCCATGTAAATGCCTTTCAAATATCAGGCCCAAAGATCTTTGTTTTTAAGAAGAAGCTAGAATCATTTTTATGTCCGACTTGAGCTTATTAGTACTGCAATTAATATGAATAGAAGGAGAAATGGAGGAAATGACATCAAGCCTTGAATAGTTGCTTTCTGTAGGAGCTCTGAGAGCGGCAAGAAAACAGCACGAAATTTAAAGAAAATGAGCATCTGATTCCATGTTAAGAGTGTATTGTGTTCTTAAGACACTAATGTCCATCTAGAAAAAATTTGAGGGCTTTAGGTCTGTGTACAACTCTAAAGGCAAACACACAAGTGGCATGGAGGTGGAGCAAGCGAATGAAGCCTCAAAGACACACACCGATTCAGAAGGGGCGTCCAGAAGCAAGGGACAAGGTAAGTCCATTAAAAAAAATGCAGAATTGACTGACAGAGATATAAAATGACATTGTATCAGTGAGGGCTAACATCAAATAAGCTGGTGCAAACATACGCAAGGAAATGGAAGATTTTGAAGCGCAGTTGGAGGAGAGAAGAGACCAGCAGAAACAGCAGCTGAAAGAACTGCAGCAGCAGACCTCTGAACCACACTAAGTAACTTGATAAATGAAATGGAAGAAATGGAAAACACTTGCAGCGTAGTAACATCAGAAGTAGGGGAGTACAAAAAGCAGAGGCCTATCTGGATTGCGAAAGCATGATGCAGCAGTTATGTAAATAGGTGCTAGCCAGAGGTGGAGGCCACCTTGCTTCTGATTAAGGTGGGCAGCATGTACAGGAGTTTAGGGCCCAGGCACGATAAAGCCCATGAGATATTGTGGCCCACGTTCATCACTTCTCAGAGAAATAAGCAGTAATGAAGATAGGCAAATTAGTGCCCTACAGTGAGAAGGTAATTCAATAGAGATCTGTAATGATATTTCCTCAGTCACCCTACAAAAGTATAAAGGAATAAAAGAAGTGATTAACATTCTGAAGAGGGACAAAATAAGCTATAAAAAATAAGGATGTGAATTAGTTTGAAACAACAGGGGAAATAACAACATTTCCTATGCTGTTTCTTATTGTTTTTATTCTGAACATGGCACTAAAAAATCTGAAATTAATTCTGTTTTCCCCCTTCAGTTTCAAACCCAATACCCTCTAGGTTAGAAGACAGGCAGGCATATTAACAGAAGAGTTATCACATCTCCATAGAGAGTTGGCTTTAGCCAGCCTACTCTTAACTTTTGTATTGCTGGTGATCTTTGTTCCTGTTTCCTAATTAGCACAAAGTTTTCTTGTCTGGAGAAAATGCTAACTGGATTTTTTTGCCCTGTGAATCTATTTATTCCTGCTGTAGAGATTTACTCCAAAGGTTTTTCTCTTGCCATGTTCTTGTACCAGAAATTCTGTGAAACCATGTCAAAGTATATTATAACCAGAGACATTTGCCAAGCCTACTCCAATTGCACAACCAGGATCTGGTTTAGGTATGGTAGCTCACTACTTTGACATGGTTTCACAGAATTTCTGGTACAAGAACATGCCTAAAGAAAACTCTTTGGAGTAAATCTCTACAGTAGGAGTCAATAGATTCACAAGGCAAAAAAAGCCAGTTAGTGTTTTCCATTGAACTCCAGACCAGAAAAACTGTGGGCTAATCAAGAAACAGGAAACAGGAACCATCACCAGCACTCCAAGATGAAATTAAGAGCAGGCTGGCTAGAGTCAGCCCCCATGGAAACATGATAGAAGGCAGGAATAAGAACATAAGATATGCCATACTGGGTCAGACCAAGGTCCATCAAACCCAGTATCTTGTTTCCAACGGTGGCCAATCTAGGTCATAAGTACTAGCAGTTTCTCCAGGACCAAGCAGGAAGTCAGTCCTCACATATGGGTGTCATCGGCGCCGATGAAGCCCCAGCGGAGCATTTCCCCAGCTTTCTATGAAAGCCTTTTGGAATGCAGGCACGCATGCGCGGTTCCCTTCCCGCCTAAAGGTGCCATCTTACCTCAGTCTCTTTTTTTCCGTGAAGCCCACCGGACGTGTGTCCCGTTTTTCCCGGTTAAAATTAGATTTTTCATCGATTTTTTGCTCTTTTTCTTCCGATTTGACGCCGGTTCCCCTCCCGCCGGGTTCGGTACACCGGTATCGAACCCGATTCCCTGTTTTCGGTTTTTGTCCTTCGTGGCTGGCATTCGCGCCCTTTTTTCTCTTTTTCCCTGGAAGGCCAGTCTTTTGACCTCGTGGGGACTCTTTTTTTTTTTTTTTTTCCCCGATGGCTTCCAGTGGTTTTAAGAAGTGTGATCGGTGTAAGAAACTAATGTCTCTCACCGACACACACGACTGCTGCCTTCGGTGCCTCGGCCCCGACCACGATCCTAAGTTGTGCGGGGCCTGTGGAAAAATGTCTTCCAAGGCACTACGAAGTCGCCAGCAGCAAAAGGAAAGGCTTTCTCGGACTCAGACTCCGGCCGGGCCAGGACCTCGTCTGAGGCCTCGACATCTAGGGATTCCGATCCTGAGCGCCGTCGAAGCTCCTCAGACAGGGGGTCCCCCGACCGGGAACGCAAGAGGAAGAAACGGCTCGCGAGGGAGTCGTCGGAAGAGGTCCCTGGCTCCTCGAGGGCCAGGTCTAAGACCCCCAACCGTCGCCCCGGGCCTGTGGAACCGGAGAAGCCTGCTAAAGTTCCTCGTGTGGAGCCAGAGTATGCTGGACACGTAAGCCCCGTAGTCCTCGTGGACTCTCCTCCCAGGGAGCCGACGTCGGGCACGGCGCCGCCGGGGCCCAAGTCGGTGGCTGCTGCATCTCCCGAGCTGAGTCTCAGGATGACAGCCTTGGAAAGCAGAATGTCTGCCTTCATGGAGCAGCAGCGGGCACTGATGGCCAGCCTGTCTGGCGCATCTGCCTCGACCACCGGGACATCGACGTCAAAGTCGACCCCGGAGACCGAGCTGGTACTCGAGTCCATCGTGGCTCGGAGTCGACCTCGGTCGCGGTCCCCCTCGACCTCCCGTTCGGGACCGGGGCGGGTGCTCCAGGGCCCCGCGGGGTCGGACCCCGACTCTTCCTCGGATGAGTCGGCTTGGGAGACAGAGGACGAAGAGTCTCCTGACACCTTTAAGACTTGGTGCGTCCCTTCAGACTCACCGCAGTCTGAGCCCCGGAGTAGGTCCCCTCCGGAGGACACCCGGTTCTCGGAGTTCGTCCAGGATATGGCCACTGCCTTGGCTATTCCGGCGGATCCCGAGGAAGAGCCTCGAGCTGAAGAGCTCGAGGCGCTGCAGTATGACTCTCCTCCGAAGGAGGCCTTTACTGTCCCGGTTCCTCCGATGCTGGAACGGCTCCTCTTCCTTATGTGGGAGGCACCGGCCTCGGCGCCGGTTCTTAGCAAGCGAGTCGATTCGATCTATCGGCTCCGTAAGAGCCCTGGTTTTCAGAAAGCACAGCTACCACACCATTCCATGGTTGTGGAATCGGCCATGCATCATCTGAAAAGTCAGAAGATGCACTCCGCGGTGCCTCCTGGCAGGGAGGCCCGAAACCTAGATGATGTCAGTAGAAAGTGTTTTCAGGGCTCAATGCTTGCTTGCCGTGTCCAGTCTTACCAGCTGTATATGGGCATGTACTTGCGGGATCTGGCCAAGGAGTTGGCCGGATTCTCTGCTGGTCTCTCCGGGGAACCCTTGCAGAGATTTAAGTCCTTGTCCTCGGGGATTCGGGACTGCTCGAAGTTCATGTCCCGCGCCGCCTACGATGGCTTCGGCCCGAGTTTGGGCAGCCGGCATCGCGGCTTGACGCCAGGCATGGCTGCAGTCATCGGACCTCGAGCCATCTTTATCTTTATTTAAAATTTGATAAACCGCTTTTCGTCGAAACATAAAGCGGTGTACAATAAAAGGTTGGCAATGCAAAGACAGAGAAAGGAATGCCAAAGTAAAACAGAAAAGTATAAAAGCAAAGACAGATAGAAGACAAAAACAACAGAACAGAACATGACAGAACCTCGAGCCATGGGTTCAGGACAAGTTGGTCGATGTCCCTTGCCGAGGTGAAAACCTGTTCGGCAAGCCCATGACCGAGAAGGCCGCTCAGCTCGAGACCGAGCACCTCACCTGGACAAGGCTGTCGAGGAAGACCTCTGCCCCTTCTCATAAAAAGAAGGGCTTGGGTAAAAATACCTTTTACCCAAGGAAGGGCACTGCCTACAAACAGTACCCACAATATCAGGCTGCCCAAGCTGCCCCCCAGGGTCAGCAAGCCAAGGGCCAAGGTAATGGGCCCCGTAGGCAGAGGGCCCCCAAGCCTCCGGCCCCTGCTACTACTCAGCAGGGTGGGGGCTTTTGACTCCTTGAGCATAGCCTCTCCTCCACTGCTCTCCCAACCCTGCACAGGAGGTCGTCTCGCCCTCTTTGCCAACCAGTGGCCCCTTATCACCGGGGACAGTTGGGTGCTGGACATCATCCACAGGGGATATGCCCTACATTTCCACCAACTGCCACCCCCATATTTTCCAGGAGAGCCTCCAAGGCCTCCTCTGCACACAGACCTTCTCCTTCAGGAGCTTCAGGGTCTGTTGGTGGACAGGGCGGTGGAGCCTTTGCCTCCCCACTTGCAAGGTCACGGATTCTACTCCAGGTATTTCCTGGTGCCCAAAAGGACCGGTGGCCTTCGCCCCATTCTGGACCTCAGGAACCTCAACAAGTTCCTAGTGAAAGAAAAGTTCATGATGCTTACTCTTGGAACCCTTCTGCCCTACCTTCAGCAGGGAGATTGGCTATGCTCCTTGGATCTAAAGGATGCGAACACTCACATCCTCATTCATCCAGACCACAGAAAGTACCTAAGGTTCATTGTGGGAGGAAACCATTATCAGTACAGAGTGCTGCCTTTCGGCCTCACCTCCGCCCCCAGAGTCTTTACAAAGTGCTTAGCAGTGGTGGCGGCCTACCTGAGAACTCAGGGCATCTTCGTCTTCCCCTATCTGGACGACTGGCTCATCAGGGGTCAGATAGGTCAGGAGGCCAATCAAGCCACCCTCAGGACCATTGCTCTTCTACAACGCCTGGGGTTTGTCATAAACTTCGCAAAGTCCACTTTGCTCCCTTCCCAGAACTTGGAGTTCATAGGGGCAAGGTTGGATTCTCTCTTGGCAAAGGCATTCTTGCCAGAAAACAGGGCCCGAAGGTTGATGGCCTAGGCAAGTCAGTATCTCCAGGAAAAAGCAGGAATGAGTCTTCACATATGGTATCGTCGGTACCGACGGAGCCTGCGTGGGAACGATCCCCAGCGTCCAGTAGGAAAGCTTTTGGGAGCATCCCACAGCGCCTGCACGCTGCCTTCCCGCCTTTCCCAACCGCCTCTCTCCAGTTCCAGTTCTTCTGTCACCGCTGAAGAATTTCTTATTTTTTTTTATTTCTTTAGTCGCGTGTCTGCCTTCTCGACTACGGACCGGTACCGCCGGTCTTTTCTTTCTTTATTCAAAAAAAAACAAAAAACCTACTCTTTTCTTACTTCAGTGCATTTTCTTTCTGTGGCCTTAGGCCTGCAGAAATATTTTTCCTCATGGAAAAGCCCGCCTCCGGGTTCAAAAAGTGCACGAAGTGCAGTGGCACTATTTCTGTCACCGACACCCATGACTGGTGTCTAAAATGTTTAGGTCCTGACCATTCCATTGCGGACTGTGAGTCCTGTTCCATGATGTCTAAAAGAGGTTTACAGAATCAAGCAGCCAAGCTCAGTACCCTGTTTCCCTCTGATGCAGCTTCTGTGGCATCGACGTCTTCCAGGGCTGCTTCTTCCCCTCATGGATCTCAGGTAACCAAACTTAAATCCAGCCGGTCCTCGAAGAGTATATCTCCCTCCAAGAATCGAGATGCCTCCGGGCTTGCTCTCGAGGAATCCACACCAGCAAAATTACCCCGGCGGGAGGCTCCGGTTTCCAAAGCTTTATCTATGGGGTCACAGGTTGACATCGATGGCTCGGCCTCGACCGTTCACCTGTTACAATGTTCTGGGGTACCGGCGGTTTCCACCGGTACCGACATCCAGACATTGGTGGCGTCGATGGATCAGAATATTCTGACCATGCAGCGTGCCATCACGGCATTCATACAAGCTGCGACGCCTTCGGTACCGCAACAAACTCCGTTGTCGGTACCAATTCCGGTACCGGATCCGATATCGGTTTCGCTGCCGGTACTGATTGCATCGACATCGACGGCAGCGGTACGCTATCCTGTGATGCCCATCGGTACCAAATCGATACCGATTACTCCCGATGTTGATACCCCCCGGTACGCGTATCGGGCTCTGCGAGAGCATCCAGACAGGCGATACTTCGATTCCTCTGAAGACTCTGATGAATCAGAGGCCTCTATCGAAGCATCGGGGATCCTTCCTCAGGAACCCTCTTCTCCAAAAAGGAGAATGTCTCCTCCTGAAGACTTGTCTTTTCAAGACTTTATCAGGGAGGTGGCCAGGGGCCTTTCCATCTCAGTGGCCTCTGAGACAGAGCCTAGAGCCAAAAAATTAGATATTTTACAATATCCTAAGGCTCCCAAAGAGGCAGCCACTTTACCAATACATGAGATTCTTTATGATCACATGTTGGGCATATGGGAGACTCCTCTTACCACCGCCCCTCATTCTCGTAGGTTGGACACCATGTATCGTGTTCCTCCTTGTCCTGGTTTTCATAAGACTCAGCTTCCTCACCACCAAAGATCAAGAGTGCAAAAAGGCACTCTTCTACTCCTCCAGGAAGAGAATGCAGAACCTTAGATGCCTTTGGCAGGAGAATTTTCCAGGCCAGTATGCTTGTAGCCAGAATCAACTCCTATAGTCTCTATATGGGGATGTTTCTAAAGGAAGTTACAGATCATCTGCAAACCTTATCTCCTTTCATGTCTGAAAATAAAAGGGAAGAGTTTCTCACCTGGCTTAAACATGCCCAGGATATTTCCAAATTTTCCAACTGTGCAGCCTTTGACTCTTTTGAGGGTGCCAGCAGAGCCTTGGCTATTGCCATAGGTGCACGCAGAGTTGCTTGGTTACAAGCCTCTGATTTGGAATCCTGGGTTCAGGATGGAGTAGGTAACCTTCCTTGTACAGGTGAAAACCTGTTTGGCAAAGATTGGCAAGCAAAGGCCAACCAGATGGATGCTGAAAATTCTGCTTTAGATAGACTTTCAAAGTCTACTTCTGCTCCTTTTAAAAAGAGGTTGTTCAAAAAAGGATTTTTCCCCAAAAAAGGGAAATATTCTTCTGCTTATGGTCAGGCCTCTTCTGCAGGTCATTTTGCTACAAAGAGTGTAGGCCGGGTCCACCTACAAAGTCTCCCCAATTACCAATAAACAGTTCAGACAACAGTTGCTCAGCTACAAAGAAACTTTTTATTTGGCACAGCAAACAAATGGTTATAGATGCAGATAGCAAGTGCCTGTCTGAGGGACAGCGGGGCAGCCTTCTCTCTGCAAGGGTAGAAAAGAACTGCCCCAAGACCCTCTAAAATTGCTGTCTTATATATACCTCTCTGCTTCAAATTCTAAATAGTTTCAGCAAATTCAGCATAAATTCTTAGGTGTTTGCAGGCTTCCTGCAAAGCTCTTTCCCAGGGCCTCCTATGTTTATGCAGCTGGATCTGCTGATCAAGGCTTGCCTATCTATGCAATCAATCATAGCCCTCTGCCTCCTCCTGTGTTTTTCCATCTGCTGGCACCAATTGAAACCTTCAGGGCAAGAGCATTAGTTGAATTCCTGGCTTGACCTGTTTGAACCTAGGCTTAAATCCTTGGACACTTCTGTCCAAAGTATAGCTTTTTTTAGGCTTTATAACAGTAGTAAGCTGCATGTACTCTTTTCCTGTTGCCCACCTGTTTTGTGCCAACCATATGTTGCTGTGTATGTTTCAAACAGGCCAGAGTGCAGTTATAAGGCAGACATATATGCAATCATAAGGCAAACATATAAAGCAGATCTGAGCTGATTATCCCTTTATTCCAATTATCCCTTCATTCTCCACTTTTTCTTTTCCTTTTTTTTTCTGTGTGGAGGGAAGCGAAAGTAATCCCACTAAGGGGCATTGATAACAATAACCATTTGAGACAGGGAGGGATCATCAAGGGGCAGCTTTTGGTACTGTACTCTGCAATATCATTATTTTACAGCATCCTAATAAAATAGGAAAAATACAGCAGGCAAGAATACCAAAAACAGCAATATTTAAATGAGTTATAAAGAAAGCTGTTAGGCCTCCTCCGAGTCCGGAATACCAGCAGGCAACATTCTAAGAGAATGGAAGACATACAGCTTGCAATAATACTGAACACATCAAATATTCAACAAAGTGATGAAGAAAGCTTTGAAAATGTTACAGCAAAACTTGAGCTGGTGTGCGTATTGCAATTGCTGTAGCCCAAATGGCTTGTAGATTTTCCCAAAAGTCCCAATCAGTCTTAATAGTCTTTATTTTCAGATAATTTGGGCCTGCTTCCCAGCAGTTTTTTCAGGACTGCATCGTGCGCTTCACCTGTCTCCGAAGTTTAAGTGTGGTTTAGTTCAGAGGTCTTGGGGTGGACTGTTTCTTCTGGATTATGGCCAATTCCCTCTGCTGGAATCTCTGGATTGCAATTGGTGACATGGTTCCAGGTCCCATTCAGAAGAGCAGCATCCAATATTAAATGAAAAGACTAAAATATTCTAGATTAGATTTTACAATGAGACAATGCAATGTGACAAACATAATTTCATCCACATTTACTTAAGATCATAACTATCTCATATGGTATCAACTGTGTCTCTCAGTTTGATAAACTTCTTGTCTCTCCATCACTGGAGATTCATTTGCTGGTAGGAAATACTCCACCATGCCCTTAACTGATCTTTACATATTAATAGATTAGACAAGTTGCACACACGTATTCTGCAAGTTTGGCAAGTTTCAGAATTACTCCAATTTTTATTTGTGAAAATTTGTCATCAAATCATCCCTCTTTTTACCCTTGCATGTCTGGCCAGGACATACAAAGGCAAAATGAGGCAAAAAGCATCTGGAAGTACCACATGGCCAGTGTGGATGTTCCAAAGCATATCATGGTGCAAAATGCACCTAGCCTGTCTCCAGGTGTCTATTTCCAATTGTTGAGTAAGTGTTGGGGCTTAAATGACTTCCTGAATTAAAGATTCTGGAGACAGCATAGTTGAATAAAATTTGCTTACATATTCATTAGGCAAATATGTCACTTTAAATAACCTTCATCAGTTTAATGTCCATCAGAGTACCACCTCTTAATTGGCATGCTAAGATCATCAAACAATTGTTAAAAACTTAGTATTGTGGTAAACAAATGGTATATAGAAAATATAAATTTGGATTCTTCATAATAAATATAACAACATGAGTAAACAGTGTCCTTCTTTTTTCTCACCAACTTAATTGGTATGGTTCAAAAATGGACATATGTGCTCATTCAAAATAGCAAATGTCTTAAACAATCTGAATAAAGTCCCTACAGTATAAAAATATTATTTTTGTAACATTTTTATAACGGCAGTCGTAATAGGACAAATCATGACTTTTAACATGACAGCCACATGTCTCTCTCTCTCACGTATGACTAGAATCTATTGTATATACTGTTCTCAGTGAGAGTGCTGAACAAGGCAAGGTAACAAAACTAGACAGACATGTTAAAAAAAAAACCTCTGGGCTGTAGGAGACTTTGTCTAATCAATTCAACTTAATGTTATTGTCTTATATGTAAATAACTTTACAAATATTCTCATATTTTTCTGGGAACTAAGCTCCATTTTTCACCAAATTTGTTCTGCAAGTGTGTAAACTAAAGTAAATTTGTATGTCATAGTGCTACAATATAGTGTATTCCTAAAATTGAAATTTTTAAAAAAATCTTTCAAAACAAAGTACACTGTGTTTTCTCTGGACCCCAACATATAAAATTCAAATACAGAAAAACAGATGAATTTATCCTCAAATTCAGCAACTCCCGTGTTACTGTTCTTAGTCATTAGTCATTAGCACTGAGCTTAAGAATACAAACACTCCCTTTCACATTTAAATTGAATGAAACTGGTGTCAAACTGAACTGCAGACTAAACAGTAGATCTCTCTTTCTGTCCTTTAAACAAAAGTTAAAATAAAACTTAGTTACAGCTCTTTTGGGTTTCTGTAATTTATGAACAATAAGCATGTCCTCTATGAAATGCTTGCAACAATATATAAAATTCTGTTTTACTTTTAATTTTGCTCGATCAAAACCAAACATATAACTTCTCATTCACTCGGGATTTAAATCATTTCCCAGTTGCAATCTGCCAGCCCATCTGTAAGCAGCCCATCCTGAGAAACTTCGCTAAACCCTTCCCCTTTGGGGAATTCTGAAGCAGTATGCTTTTCAGCTTGAGAAACTCAGGACCTTAAAAAAACAAGTAAAAAGTATTTTCTTCATAATCTTATATAAGGATTTTCTCCAACAATTTAGTACTAACTCTACAGGATAAATTTAAAGCACTGAACTAGACATCTTTGCATCACAAGGTTACATATTTTCTTAAACAGATTTTCTTAACTTTTAGAGCTATTTTTCCTTGGTTACAAAATCCAGCTGTAGTCTTTTCCCTTTATTAATTTGATCTTAAATTTGTAAAGTCATAAGAACATGACAAAACTGATCTTGTATCACTGAGTCAGAACTAATCTTAGCATCACTACGATCTTCTATTAATCTCTGGTTAATTAGGATCTTCCACATTTTTTAGAAAAATCAAAATAAGCTTCTCAAAAAGTAACACATTCATAGAAATTCGTTCCGCATTGTGTACAACTGCCCTATGACCTATCACAGACCCAGGCAGAGCTATTTAATCTTCTGACACACAGAAAACAGCAGACAAATTTTTCTTAACCAGGATATACTCTGATCCCAAATCAAAAAAATAAATCTTACACATATGGATCAGACTTATTTACTGCACACAAATATGCACAGGGGAAAAAGAAACAATTTGAAATTTTCAGGCTGTACTTGTAACTATAAACTATTTTTCTTTGTTTTTCTACCAGTCAGATCACTGCACACAATAGCTGGCAGTTCAGAATAAAAACACTGTCGATGGACAGAAAAAGTGAAGGGGGGGAGGAGTCTTGACTAAGATGGCTGCATCTGCAGTTTCGCTGTAAGCGCGTTTTTCTTTGCTCTATGGGTAGGAAACGTAAGGGTAAGGGTTTGGCTGAGTCCACCCAACCACTCCCTACCTTGACGCAGATTTCTTCGGGTCCTATGGATTCCTTTGTTTTTCGCGCTCAGCGAGCACCGGCAGTAGAAGGGAATGAGTCCCGGGCTTCCAGTACGCCGGAGTTGGGTGGCTCGGCATCTGTTTCCAGTATTTCTCTCTCCCCTGAGAGACCAACGACGAAAGTTTCCCGAGGACAGCCCTTGCCAGACGGCTTCCTGGAGCTCGGCTCCCTCCCGAAGGTGGGAGTGTCTAGCGGCTCGGTTGGACCAGGAGCGGAGGGGCGGCAATTATGTGAGCAGGTTGTCGCTGGGCTGCACGAGTCTGCATCAGCTACGTCGCTGAGAGCAGGAGAGTCTGTGAACCAGTGTGTTCCTGTGGTCCGGGGACAGCAGCAGACAGCATGTATGCAAGCGGATTCTAAGACAGTGCCTGTACACTCACAATTTACGTTGCAGCGTCCTGAGACTTTTACTTTGGAGTCTATATGGCAGGCTATTCTCTCTCTGGGGGAAGCAATGGTGCCGAAGGTTTCTTATTTGGAACAGAAAATGGATGAACATGGGATGGTCATGGATGGTTTCCAGCAAAGAGTTACGGTCTTCCATTCTGAAGTAACTGAAGTACAAAGGAAGGTGGAGGTCTTGGAAGAGCAGGTGGATGTTTTCAAGAAAGCGTTTCTTTCCACGCAGGTTAAGTTGGAACAGATGGACAATTCATTAAGACTGAATAATCTTAGAATAATTAATTTTCCAAGATTAATGTCTATCTCTCCGAGGGAAATGTTTCGTTTGTATTTAATAGAAGTACTGGGGGTATCCTCCGACTTAATTCCTCCCTTGGTTAAAGTTTATTACTTACCTAAAGCTAAGTTAGCGTTGGCGGGGCCTGATAGTGGCAATGTTATTTTGGGTAGTCCTCAGAAACAAGTTAACATTCTAAATGTCTCTGAGTTGTTGGAGAGTTCTGAGTCTGAAGACCCTGTTCCTTCTACTTTATTGGTTACATTTGCTCTCCTGTCTGATAGAGAATGGCTATTGAAGCTTTTTTTTAAGAAAAAACATATTCCTTTTAGAGGAATGATAGTTAGGATTTATCCTGACTTGGCTAGGTCCACTCAGCAACGTAGAAAGGAATTTCTTCTGTTACGTCCTGGAATACTGCAGTTGGGTGGTTTGTTTTTTCTTAAACACCCATGTAAATGTTTAGTAAAGTTTAAATCTATTTCTTACGTGTTTTACGAACCATCCCAACTTACTGCTTTCATTAATGCTAGACGCTTGGAGTCCTCGGAAGGGGGCTCTCCTAATCTCTCATAATGGATTAGCCTGTGCTTTTGCGAATGCTTTCATTTTCCTAGCATATTTGGTTATATAAATTGTATGACTCCTCTACCCCCTTTTTTGTGGGCTAGTGAGGAAGATGTCTTGGATGATTTCTTTGTTAAGGTACCGTTATTGGGTTTTTGGTATGTTTATTTCTTAGATGTCTTTCTGCTTCTACAAGAGTGTTTGTAACTTCTTGTTATATTGTAAAATTTGTAAAAATAAAATAAAAAAAAAAAAAAAAAAGAATAAAAACACTGTCAATTATAATTATCTGTGCGGTCTGCTTCTAAGATTCTCACTTCAGTGTACAATACATTCAGATCCCAATCCAGTAACCCAGAAAATCCATTCCATGTTACAATACAAACTCAGACAGACAGGAGGAAAAAACTAGCTGTCTCAGCACATCAATTACTACAGCAGACCCTGGAAGATTTTTCGTTGTTTTCAATGTTCTAAAGAAGACAGGAAAGACTTGGAAGAATAGAGACAGATAAACAAACACCACTTGTCACTTGCGTTCAAGGGACTCCGGGCCAACGGTTTTACCCTCTCCAGAGACTGGGGTGTCTTACAAGCACATGAATATTGTGGAAGAAAATAAAAGCAAACAGATACGCTCCCCAGGAATTCCCCACTTAGTTCAACTTTAACAAAGAATTCTAATCAGTTCAGCTCCAGGGACCATAAAATCTACTGAAGTAGCCAGTAATGAAAGGACAGTGTTTACTAAAGACTAAAACTAAAAACACAGGACAGAGTTAAATGCATTATACCTAACAGCCTATCTGATCAGAATACTGAAACTGAACTAGACCCACTCCCCTTTGGTTATTTAATTCAGCTGCAGTCAGCTCCTTCATTCGCTTTGATCTGGAACTTGTAAAGTAATGCATTTATCTAGCTATAATTAGTCAAAAAGATACTTAGAAAGCTATTCTTCAATAGATCTAATTGTCACCCTCTTTGGTCTGTGAGCATCCTAGATAAGGAGATCATCCCCGTTTTTCTATAAATATTCTCCTTAGCTGTCCCTCTTTCTAAGATCTGTAAACCTGGTGTTTTCACTGTTCGGGAACAGGGGCAAACCCCTCTTTATTTGCAAAAGGGGGGGTGTAACTTCGCTTTTACAGACGGAAAATTCAGACCTTTTTATTTACAAAGGTGAGAAGTTACTTATCCAGGACTCATACAAACATACAACTCTTGCGCTTCGTCTAAACCCAGCCAATCCCCTCGCAGTGATGGGGGTATGGAAACGTGGATAAAGACACACACTCGCTTCATATCAATGATATGTACATTCCTTAGCGTCCCTCTAGTCCAGTCCCGGAACCGTAGAGTTGTGAACCTCCACCAGCAGCTTTGGAGACTGAACATCTTCATCTCTTTGATCATCCAGCTATATGCAGCCCCAAGGACCGCCCACACATCAGTATCTCAGTCTCCAAGCAGCTTGGAAGTCAGAGCCCAGAACTGGGCTCCTTAGGAACAAATAGCAGAGCTTTAGTGTTTTATTATTTTCTAGATTTAGGTGCTGGGCTGCTGCTGTGGAGGAAATCTTTGACTGTGTCCCTTCTGTCTTTCTCTAATCTGTTTTTTTCTCTCTGTCTCTCTCTGTCAGTCTCCCCATAGGTCAAACAAGCAGGGGAGCTGCACAGGACACAGGTCTCCTTTCTACCGAACCCCCTTGGTGGGTGAGGAGAAGGTTGAAGACAATTACAGGCAGCAATTGAATACAGCAGTAGGCTCTGAGGGTCCCCTGACTGATTTAGGGGTTCCCCGAGCTGCCCTGAGCGGTTATTACTCTGTTATTGACTCTGATAACTGCTACTCAGAGCTTGTGACAGGCACGCTGGACAGCACTCTCAGTGTTTTGACCCCCCCCCCTCCACTCCTGTGTGTGGGTGAGTAGAGTTTGAAGCTTTTTCTTTCTAAAGGCAGTGGTGGAGGCCTTGGGGTGGCCTGGAATCAGCTCTGGGGAGTGTTTTAGACCTTTTGGGTATTTTTTCTGGTCCTTTCTTCGTGTTTTTTTTTAGGGATAGGAGCTTCGTTTTTGCATTTCTTGGTCAGATATCAGCTAATTGACTCCAGCTCTATCTAATCCTGCAATTTGGAGCGTTTTTGAGCACTTTTAAAATCGCGATTTGTTTTCTGCTCTGTTTGCTTCAACAAGGTGTTCCTGCTTTGCTGGCAAAGGGCTGTGTGCATAGCCATGCCTCCTAGTCCTCGGTGTCTGGTCTGTGGCATTCGTAGAAGTAGTAATTTGGAAGCCCGAGTCTGTGCCACTTGTTCTGCTGTGGGTGCTGGCATGGAGGACCCTCTGGAGGGCTCCAGTGCAGATCTCCCACCTGTATCTACAGAAGGGACATCAGAGCAGGCAGAGACGGTCCTTGGTCCGGGGATTTCTGCAGTGCCGGAGCGCCTGTTGGTGGGGGGCGTCCAGGAGGGATCCCTGGGAGTTCCGCCCGCCTTTTTCTCTCTCATGCAGGAGGCTCTGGCTCTCTTGCAGCCGGCGGGGGAGGCTCGGTCCTGCCCCGCCGTGGGCTAAAACGTCCACTTTCAGTAGAGGGAGACACTGGTCCACAAAAGAAGAGCCGGCCCCCGAGTGTTGCGGATTCTGCGCCTCCTGGGGACGAGTTCCACGAGGGGCTGGGGGAGGCTCTCGAGCTGGAGTCTGCAGAGGATTTAGAAGACGGCGAGTTGTTGGACGACAAGCAGAGTAGTAGAATAGTGCATGTATTTCGTAAAGAGGAACTTCCGGCACTGATTGCCGAAACCCTCAAGGTATTGAACATACCCGTGGAAGATGCCACTGCGGAGGACAAGTTGGAGGATCCCTTGATGCAGGCGGTGCGCACTTCCCACAGAGTCTTTCCGCTCCATAGGGTTTTTAAAGCTATGATCCAGGAGGAGTGGAACAGTCCAGAGTCCGCTTTGCGCGGGGCTAGACTGTTGCCTAAATTGTATCCTCTGTCGGAGGCTGATAGAGAGCTCTTTCGTTCGCCGAAGGTGGACGCGGCAGTTTCCGCGGTTACTAAACAGACTACTATCCCGGTGGAAGGTGCTGCGGCGTTGAAGGACCCGCAGGATCGGAAAGTTGATAGCTTGTTGAGACAGGCGTTTGATGTTGCTGCCCTGTCAATGCAGGCGGCGGTGGCCGGGGCCTGGGTGGCGCGCGGCTGCCTCCGCTGGTCTCAACAGTTCCAGGGGCCCCAGTCGGCGGAACAAGAGGCCGCGGCGTCCAGATTGGAGTCGGGTACCGCTTATTTGGTGGATATCCACTATGACCTCATTAGGGTGTTAGCTAACGGCATGGCGTCGGTGGTAGCGGCGCGTCGTTCTCTTTGGTTACGCAATTGGGCGGCTGATGGCTCTTCTAAAGCTCGCCTTAGTAAGCTGCCGTTTAAGGGCAGGCAGTTATTTGGAGAGGACTTGGATAGGTTGGTAAAAGATCTCGGGGATTCTAAGGGGGGTCGGCTTCCGGAGGATAAGCCCAAGCAGGGGAAGCCGACCTTCACCTTCCGGGGGTCTCAGCAGTCCTTTCGGAGGTTTCGTGCCTACCGCTTTGGTCAGTCCCAGCATTCCAGATATCTGGGGCGCGGACAGAGTTTCCGCGGATTTCGGGGGGCAGGTAGAGGTTTTGGCTCCTTCCAGGCGCAGGTCCCCAAAAAGTCACAATGAAGCGAGGCCGGCTCCGGTGGCGGTGATTCCCGTAGGGGGCAGACTGCGGGATTTCTACCCTGCCTGGGCCGCTATCACATCCGATCGGTGGGTGTTAGAAGTGATACGAGAGGGATATGCGCTCGAGCTACATTGACCGGTGCTCGATTCCTTCGTTATGTCCCCGTGCAGCGCTCCCTGGAAACGACGAGTCGTATCCGATACACTTTCCCGGCTGCTTCGGCTCCGGGCGGTCGCCCCCGTGCCGGAGGGGCAGTTAGGGTCTGGTCGATACTCCATCTACTTCGTAGTGCCGAAAAAGGAGGGCACTTTTCGACCAATCCTGGATTTAAAGAGAGTGAATCGGTGCCTCCGGGTGTCGCATTTTCGCATGGAAACGCTGCGCTCGGTCATAGCAGCGGTCCACGAGGGGGAATTCCTAACGTCCCTAGACCTTACGGAGGCCTATTTGCACATTCCCATTCGCCGGGAACATCAAAGATTTCTGCGGTTTGCGCTGCCGATGGGCCATTTTCAGTTTCAAGCCATGCCCTTCGGCCTAGCGACGGCGCCACGGGTCTTCACGAAGATCATGGTGGTGGTAGCGGCGTTCCTGCGGAAGGAGGGTGTCCTCGTGCATCCCTATCTCGACGACTGGTTGATCCGGGCGAAGTCGAGGGAGGAGAGTCTCCGGGCGACGGCGCGGGTCGTACAGGTTTTGCAGTCGTTAGGCTGGGTGGTCAATCGGGCGAAGAGAAGCCTTCTTCCCTCGCAGACCTTGGAGTATTTGGGGGCGCGTTTCGAGACCGGCAATGGGAAGGTTTTTCTCCCAGTGCACAGAGCGCGGGCCCTGAGGCGGCTGGTGGAGCAGTTTCTAGCGAGACGGGCGTCCTCGGCTTGGCAATACCTTCAGCTTCTCGGCACGATGGCGGCGACCATCGAGGTAGTTCCGTGGGCAAGGGCGCACATGCGGCCCCTGCAGCGAGCGCTGCTGCGTCGATGGTGTCATCAGTCCGACTCGCTAGCTTGTCAGTTAGTTTGCCTCTTGGGGGTTCGGCGCAGCCTTCGCTGGTGGTTGCGTCGGCGCTCTCTGGCGAACGGTATGCCCTTGGAGTCTCCCGTCTGGCATCTGCTGATGACGGATGCCAGTTTGAGCGGCTGGGGGGCTCATTGCGAGGGCCAGATTGCTCAGGGCCAATGGTCCTCGCGGGAGAGCCGGTGGTCCATCAACCGACTGGAAATGAGAGCCGTGTGGTTGGCTCTGACAGCGTTTCAGCCTTGGCTGCAGGGAGCGGCGGTCAGGGTGCTATCCGACAATGCCTCCACGGTAGCCTACATAAATCGCCAGGGAGGCACAGGCAGCACGGCGTTGGAAGCGGAGGCGGATCTGCTTCTGGATTGGGCAGAGCGGCATCTTCAGTGTCTGTCGACCCAGCATATCGCGGGGGTTCACAATGTGGAGGCGGACTTTCTGAGTCGTCGCAGGGTAGACCCCGGAGAGTGGTCTCTACATCCCGAGGTATTTGCGTTGCTGGTCCGTCGTTGGGGTCTGCCGATAATGGACCTCATGGCGACCTTCAAGTCCGCGCAGGTCGAAAGGTTCTTCAACAGGCGTTGGGAACGCATGTCGGAAGGCCTTGATGCATTGGCACAAAGGTGGCCAAGGTACGGGCTGCTCTATGTCTTTCCTCCGTGGGCTCTGCTGGGTCGCCTGGTACAGCGGATCGAACGGCATCCGGGTCCCGTGGTTCTGATTGCCCCGGACTGGCCTCGTCAGCCTTGGTATGCGGATCTGGTGCGGTTGAGTGTGGCCGATCCGTGGCTCCTTCCTCCTCGGCCGGATCTCCTTCGGCAGGGGCCGCTGCAGATGCCTCAGGTGGCTCGATTCTCGCTTACTGCATGGCTATTGAGAGGGCGTGAATGAGAGCCAAAGGTTATTCTCCGGAGGTCATTGCTACCTTGTTGCGGGCGCGGCGTCGGTCTACGTCGCTAGCGTATGTCCGGGTCTGGCATATTTTTGAGAGCTGGTGTGCGGCTCGCGAGTTGCGGCCTTTGCGGACCTCCGTTCCTCAGATCCTCTCCTTGCAAGCAGGGGTGGACAAGGGCCTGGCAGCCAGTTCGTTGAGGGTCCAACTTGCAGCTCTTGCGTGTTTTCGAGGCAAGGTTCAGGGCCAGTTATTGGGGTCCCATGCGGACGTGAAGTGCTTCTTGCGAGCGGTGTTGCTTATGTGTCCTCCGTGCAGGGCTTTAGTGCCCTCGTGGGACTTGAATTTGGTGTTGAGGTCTCTGGTGGCTTCGCCATTTGAACCCTTGGCGCAAGCTTCATTGAAGGACTTGACGTTGAAAACGGTGTTTCTGGTAGCGATCTCGTCAGCTCGCAGGATCTCGGAGTTGCAGGCTCTTTCGTGTAGGGAACCCTATCTGTCTTTCTCTGCCGACAAGGTGGTATTGCGACCAGTTCCCGCGTTTTTGCCTAAGGTAGTTTCGGCGTTTCACATGAATCAGGTGGTGTCTCTCCCGGTGTTTGCCAAGGAACGGGGCAAGCACGTGGATAACTCCTTGAGCGCGTTGGATGTCCGTCGAGCTCTTCGTCGGTATTTGAGGGAAACGGCGGCCTTCCTTAAGTCCGATCGCCTATTTGTCGCATTTGGGGTCCGTGCAAGGGGGAAGCGGCATCTAAGTCTTCCATTTCCCGCTGGTTGAAAGAGGCTATTTCGTCGGCATACCTTTTACATGGCAGGATGGTTCCTGCCGGGCTTCGGGCTCACTCGACTAGGGCGCAGGCGGCATCTTGGGCAGAAGTGAGCTTGGTACCGGCGGTGGATATTTGTCGGGCGGCGACGTGGTCGTCCTTGCACACCTTTGCTAAGCACTATCGTCTGGATGTGCAGGTGGCGTCTGATGCGTGGTTTGGGTCTCGGGTGCTTCAGGCTGGACTAGCGAGGCCCTCCCGTTGAGATTTACTGCTCTGTTACATCCTCTATGGTTCCGGGACTGGACTAGAGGGACGCTAAGGAAGAGTAAATTAGACTTACCTGCTAATTGTTGTTCTTTGCGGAACTCTAGTCCAATCCCGGATCCCTCCCTGTCTATCTGTTCTCGCTGCCAGCCAAGAAGGTAAATTCATTATAGGAGTCTGCCAGGGTTTTTGTTCTCTATACTTTCGGTCAGAGCTCCTCTGCTTGCAGCACGCCTTAGTTTCCTTTCGGGGTCAAATCTTGGGGGTGAGCGGTGGCGCCTCTTGTTGCATGCGTTTTGCACAAGGGTCGCCACGGCCGTTCTGGTCCGCCTTCCCGTAGGTGGGAGGTTGTTCTTACGCAATTGGAAAAAGAAAAAAAAAAAAAAGAGAGAATTTTTGCTCGTAGTGGGAACTTTAGGGTCAGGATCCTTTTTTCCACTGTATTGTTATATGTACTTATCTGTTGCTCTGCTTAGTATGCTTTGTCAATAGGTACTGATGTGTGGGCGGTCCTTGGGGCTGAATATAGCTGGATGATCAAAGAGATGAAGATGTTCAGTCTCCAAAGCTGCTGGTGGAGGTTCACAACTCTATGGTTCCGGGACTGGACTAGAGTTCCGCAAGGAACAACAATTAGCAGGTAAGTCTAATTTACTCGTCTCAAGCGTACATCAATCAATCCCGGAGAGAGACCTAATGTCTGGGCAAAACTTCCTTTCCCTAATCATTCCCTAATGTTACAACTAAATACAGAGACACTCTAACAGTTTTCTTACATAACAGAATATTAATTACATACTCACCCACCAATCAAACCTGGGTAAATCTCCTGTTCTTGTTTGTAGTCTTTGCGCGATATCCAAATCTCTCTCTTGTTCCTACCAGAACGGCATCCAACTTCGTTCATTTTAGAACGGTATCCTCATCCCCTATATGTATTTTTTATATCTATATATATATCTATATATATATATATAGGAGGTATACTCATCCCTGATATAAAGCCAAAATCAGGGGTATCCCAAGACAATTTAGAAAATTTTTAGGAGTCTCATCCAAACTTTTTTTTTTCTCTCGTTCGCCTCAGAACAGTATTCAAATCTCTCTCTTCTCTCACAACAAAATTCTCATCCCCTGAACCGGCAGGAGGTATCCCCTCCTCTATTTAATTAGTGAAGCAATAGGGGGTATCCTCATCCCTGATGTACAGCCAATATCAGAGGAATACGGGACAATTTAGAATAAAAGTTTTAGGAGTATTAAATACTCGGAGTATTAAACACTCGGGTCCCTGTTCGGGCGCCAATTTGTAGGCCGGGTCCACCTACAAAGTCTCCCCAATTACCAATAAACAGTTCAGACAACAGTTGCTCAGCTACAAAGAAACTTTTTATTTGGCACAGCAAACAAATGGTTATAGATGCAGATAGCAAGTGCCTGTCTGAGGGACAGCGGGGCAGCCTTCTCTCTGCAAGGGGAGAAAAGAACTGCCCCCAGACCCTCTAAAATTGCTGTCTTATATATACCTCTCTGCTTCAAATTCTAAATAGTTTCAGCAAATTCAGCATAAATTCTTAGGTGTTTGCAGGCTTCCTGCAAAGCTCTTTCCCAGGGCCTCCTATGTTTATGCAGCTGGATCTGCTGATCAAGGCTTGCCTATCTATGCAATCAATCATAGCCCTCTGCCTCCTCCTGTGTTTTTCCATCTGCTGGCACCAATTGACACCTTCAGGGCAAGAGCATTAGTTGAATTCCTGGCTTGACCTGTTTGAACCTAGGCTTATATCCTTGGACACTTCTGTCCAAAGTATAGCTTTTTTTAGGCTTTATAACAGTAGTAAGCTGCATGTACTCTTTTCCTGTTGCCTACCTGTTTTGTGCCAACCATATGTTGCTGTGTATGTTTCAAACAGGCCAGAGTGCAGTTATAAGGCAGACATATATGCAATCATAAGGCAAACATATAAAGCAGATCTGAGCTGATTATCCCTTTATTCCAATTATCCCTTCAAGAGACAGCAACAACCAAAACAGGCCAAGCCTAAGGCTGCGAGGACTGCTATGGGCCAACAGCCTCAGCCTCCTCAGGGCCTTTGACTTACAACTAGAGAACTTAGCCTTTCTGGCTCTAGAACATCCAGAGCCTCTCACCATTCCAGGAAGGTTAGCTCATTTTGCTCCCAGATGGGAACAAATCACAGCAGAGCAATGGACCCTCTCCATCATAAGAGACGGGTACAAGCTTCATTTCTTAAACCTTCCTCCTTACACCATGGTGAAACAGTTCAATTCTCCAACATCTCTCCTCAACCTTCTAGGTCAAGAGATTGCTACCCTTCTTGCCCAAGGGGCAATAGAAGAAGTACCCTTTCTTCAACAGGGCTCATGGTTCTACTCCCCCTATTTTCTCATTCCAAAGAAAACAGGGGGCTACAGACCCATTTTAGATCTCAGAGAATTGAACAAGTTTCTATGCAAGGAGAAATTCAAGATGACTTCTCTCGGAACTCTCCTTCCATACCTCCAGAGTCAGGACTGGCTTTGTTCTCTAGATCTCAAGGATGCATACAACCATGTCCTCATCCATCCAACACACAGAAGGTTCCTTCGGTTCCTTTACTAAGGAAAGCACTACCAATACAAAGTGCTTCCTTTCGGTCTGGCCTCTGCACCAAGAGTGTTCACAAAATGCATGGCAGTAGTAGCTGCATTTCTACGCACTCTAGGGATATTCGTATTCCCATATCTGGACGACTGGCTCATCCGAGCTCCATCCCAGTCAGAGGCCCAGACTTCCCTGGCCTGCACAAGGCATGTTCTTCAGTATCTGGGACTGGTAATAAACATTCCAAAATCCCATCTCACCCCTACTCAATCTCTAGAGTTCATAGGGGCCTTACTGGATACCACAACTGCAAGGGCCTATCTCCCCCAGGCCCGTTGCCTACGCTTGGTGCAGTTAGCCTCACAGATTCAGTTAAAATCCCATTTAACTGCTCGAGAGATGTTACAACTGTTAGGCCACATGGCATCCACTGTGCATGTGGTTCCTTATACTCGCCTTCACATGAGAGCAGCTCAATGGACTCTGTCCACTCAATGGACTCTGTCCACCCAATGGACCCAGGCATCAGGGTGCCTGTCAGACAAAATAGCGACCTCCAGTCGCCTCTTTTCCTCTCTCCATTGGTGGAAGTCCACTCAAAATCTGTTGCTGGGGTCCCCCTTTCAACAGGTATTACCCCAAGCAACCCTTACAACAGATGCCTCTCCAAGGGGTTGGGGAGCTCATCTACAAGATCTCTCCACCCAAGGCATCTGGTCTCCACAGGAGACATCTCTACATATCAACCCCTTAGAGCTCAGAGCAATCTTTCTGGCTCTCAGAGTCTTCCACACCCTGCTCAGCTACAAGACAGTCCTCATCCACACGGACAACCAAGTAGCCATGTTCTACATGAACAAGCAGGGGGGGACTGGCTCTCTGTCGCTTTGCAACAAAGCTCTGAGATTGTGGGCCTTCGCCAGAGAGCATCAAATCCATCTCATGGCAGTATATCTTCCAGGGGTTCAAAAATCTTGGGCGGACAGACTCAGTCGAGTTCTGCTTCCACATGAATGGTCCCTCCATGGGGACCAGATAGCCAGGATCTTTCGAATTTGGGGTACCCCAGACATAGACCTGTTTGCAAGTCTGTGGAATGCCAAACTTCCCCGGTTCTGTTCCAGGATTCCGTGTCAGGGAGTTCAGGCCAGGGATGCCTTCCTCCTTCATTGGGGGCAAGAATTCCTCTATGCCTTTCCACCTATTCCCCTCATTCCCAAGACACTCTTCAAGCTTCAGAGAGACAGGGTGTCTATGATCCTCATAGCACCACGTTGGCCACGCCAAGTGTGGTACCCTCTACTCCTGCATCTCTCTCAAGCTCCCTCCCTGGACTTGGGGTCTGCTCCAGATCTCCTCTCCCAGGAGGAGGGAACGTTGTGGCACCCAAATCCCCAGTCTCTTCATCTCAGGGCCTGGTTGCTGAAGGCCTAGACCTTCAGGATTTACACCTTTCTCAGCAAGTGAAGGATATCCTTCATGCTTCCAGAAAGCCTTCCACCAGATGTTCCTATGCTTTTAAATGGAAGAGGTTTACCATTTGGTGTGCAGAGAAGGCTCTTAACCCTCTTGCAATACCTCTGAATTCTTTACTAGACTATTTGCTGCATTTATCCCATGCAGGCCTTAAAACAAATTCAATCAGAGTCCATTTGAGTGCTATTGCAGCATCCCTTAAGCCTCTCAATGGACAGCCTATTTCCTCTCATCCTCTTATAGCAAGATTCATGAGAGGCCTTCTTTTGACTAAACCTCCCATTAGACCACCTCCAGTGGCATGGGACTTGAATCTGGTTCTTGGCCAGCTTATGAAGCCACCCTTTGAACCCTTAGCCACTACCTCCTTGAAATTTCTTTCCTGGAAGGTTATTTTTCTCATTGCAGTCACCTCAGCTCGCCGTATCAGTGAGTTGCAAGCCTTAGTGGCTAATCCTCCTTATACAAGGTTCCATCATGACAAGGTATTTATTTTTATTTATTTATATTCTCTTATATACCACGCTATTCTGCATCAGTGCGGTTTAAATTGAACAAACAGAAATTACATTGAACAGGGTATTATAACTTGGAGATAACTATTTTACAGGGAACATGGGCTATGGAGGGTTAAGTGGCTTGCCCAAGACCACAAGGAGCACCTGTGGGACTAGAAACCCCAGTCCTTCCTGCCCAAGGTTGCTGTCCTCTAGTGGGATTTGAACCACCGACCTTCCGGCCTGAAGTACCTTGCCCCAAACACTAGGCTACTCCTCCACTCCACTTCCTCAGTACTAATCCACACTTTATGCCTAAAGTGGTCTCACCTTTTCATATGAACCAGGAGGTCTATTTACCTGTCTTTTTTCCAGGGCCTCATGCATCAAGCGCAGAGAGGAATCTTCATACCCTGGATTGTAAAAGAGCACTTGCTTTCTACTTACAAAGGACACAGCAACATAGAAAGTCCTCTCAACTTTTTGTTGCTTTTGATCCCTCTCATTTAGGACTTCCAGTCTCTAAGAGAACTCTGTCCAATTGGATTGCTCAGTGTATTTCCTTTGCCTACCAGAATAAGAGCCTTTCTCTGGAGGGCCATGTCACAGCTCACAATGTGAGAGCCATGGCAGGCTCTATGGCTCATCTAAACTCTGTGTCCATCGACCAAATCTGTCGAGCGGCCACCTGGGCCTCGGTTCATACCTTCACAGCCCATTACTGCTTGTACAAGGACTCCCGCCGGGATGCCTTGTTTGGTCAGGCTGTTCTTAAACACCTGTTCCATACCTAATCAACTCCTACCCTCCATCCCGGACTGGATGCCTGAGATTCATGGGTGGAGGTAGAGCCCTTCCCAGGGACTCACAACCTGGGTGATCTCCCGGGCATCTCTAGCTGGGGAGTCCCCATATGTGAAGACTCATTAATGCTTGTTCCTGGAGATAGCACAGTTACTTACCTGTAACAGGTGATCTCTGGGAACAACAGGAATAAGTCTTCACAACCCACCCACCTCCCCTAGGAGTTGTATCTCTCTATCTATCTTTCCTTTCCTTTCTCTCTCTTTGTCTCAGCTTAAAACTCTTAGTGGAGAGAGGCGTTTGGGAAAGGCGGGAAGGCAGTGCGCAGGCGCTGTGGGATGCTCCCAAAAGCGTTCCTACTGGACACTGGGGAGCATTCCCGTGCAGGCTCCGTCGGTACCAACGATACCATATGTGAAGACTTATTCCTGCTGTTCCCAGAGATCACCTGTTACAGGTAAGTAACTGTGCTTTCTCAGCAGGTCCCTGGTCTCCGCCAGACTCTGCCTGCGGCTTCTAGGCCACATGGCTTCGACAGTACATGTGACCCCCAATGCCAGGCTCCATATGAGGCCTGCACAGTGGTGCCTTCGGACTCAGTGGTCACAGGCCACAGGCAGCCTCAGAGACAGGATAAGGGTGTCCAGACCATTTCTGCACTCCCTCAACTGGTGGCTACACCTACCCAATCTGCTGAAAGGGGTGCCCTTTCAGATTCCAGGTTACACAGTGATACTAACAACAGATGCCTCCCTGCAAGGCTGGGGAGCGCATTGTCTGGGCAAGTGCACCCAGGGCCTCTGGTCTCCCTGGGAAGCTGCACAGCAGATCAATCTCCTCGAACTCAGAGCTATTTTATTTATTTATTTATTTATATTCTCTTATATACTGCGCTATTCTGCATCAGTGCGGTTTACATTGAACAAATTGAAATTACATTGAACAGGGCATTATAACTTGGAGATAACTATTTTACAGGGAACATGGGCTATGGAGGGTTAAGTGGCTTGCCCAAGACCACAAGGAGCACCTGTGGGACTAGAAACCCCAGTCCTTCCGGCCCAAGGTTGCTGTCCTCTTGTGGGATTTGAACCCCCGACCTTCTGGCCTGAAGTACCTTGCCCCAACCACTAGGCCACTCCTCCACTCCTTAGATTAGCACTCAAAGCTTTCACTCCTACCCTGGCTCAACAGTCTGTCCTGATTCAGACAGACAACCAGGTTGCCATGTTTTATGTGAACAAACAGGGCGGAACTGGGTCCAGGATCCTTTGTCGGGAAGCTCAGGACCTTTGTTCTTTTGCCCTCAAGCACAACATGCTCCTCAGGGCTGTGTACCTTCCAGGCTAGGACAACTACCTGGCAGACAGGTTGAGCAGAATACTGCAGCCCCACGAGTGGCAGCTGCATCCTTCAGTGGTTCAGAAGATCTTGCTCTGCTGAAGATAAATCAGAGTCATCTACAGGGCGCATCAGAGCCTGCAACGCCAACATGGGAGTAAAAGCAGAAGATTGTTGCTTAACAGTTAGCCCTTCAGTGGTAGTCAAAAGAACTTCATAACCACTTAAACGCTGAGCGGTCATGTGCTGAGTAGCAAGATTTTTCAAAATATTCAACACAGCATGTGTAGACTATAAAGTAGTTGCATGAGACAAGGTAATAGGAGTAACCATTTGCACGGCAATAGCCGAGGCAGCTAAAGCTCTCAAGCATGCGGGCATCCCCTGCACCTGGATGGGCAATTTTTTGGACAGATACGCCACTGGACGCATACCGCCCCCATGATCTTGAGCCAAAATGGCTGCCAACGTTCCCCCTTCTTCTCTTACATAAAGATAAAACATTTTTCCATAATCTGGCAGGCCCAATGTAGGAGCTGAAATGAGCAATTTCTTTAAAGTGGCAAAGGCAGAAAACATTTCCTCAGTCCATTCAATAGATGCAGAACCAGGCAGTTGCAGTGTAGCCCGTCTCAAAATAGAATCCCAGTAAGCATAATCAGGGATCCATGCACGACAGAAGGAGACCAGTCCCAAAAATGCCAGCATTTGGGTAACTGTTGAAGGAGGTGTCAGAGTAATAATTGCTTGCACACGGGCGGGAGAGAGCGCCCGATTTCCTGGGGACAGCACAAACCCCAAATAAGTAACTCGATCGCAGCACAACTGCAGCTTTTTCAGAGAGGCTTTATGTCCATGAGAGGCAAGGTGACAAAGTAAAGATACAGAGTCTGTAGCACAATCAGAACAAGTCTTAGAACACAATAATAAATCGTCCATGTACTGGAGAAGGGTGGAGGAACAAGGCGGATGCCACATTTCAATTGACATTTTAAGAACTAAGGAATAGGCTGCCGGGGAATCAATATATCCCTGCGGGAGCCGAGTCCAGGTATATTGTTTGCCAGCATGCGTGAAAGCCATTAACGGCTGCGTTTGGGAATTTATAGGCACGCTAAAAAAGGCATTTGCCAAATCTATGACAGTGAAACATTTAGCATCAATCGGAATAAGGGTTAACAATCCAGCAATATCTGGCATCACCGGAGCCAATGGAACAATTAATTGATTTACTGCCCGAAGGTCCTGGGTAAATCGGAACCCCTCCCCTTTGGGGACGGGATTCACAGGCGTGTTAAAAGGAGACACAGTGGGAATAACTATTCCTGCAGCCACAAACTCAACAATCATAGATCGTAAAGCTTCATCTTTAGCACTGGACAAAGGGTACTGCCTAATACAAACAATAGCCATAGGATTCTTTAACCTTGCGACATAAGGCGTACATGGAACTAGCCCTGCATCTGTAGGGGAGGAGGCCCATAACTCAGGAGGGACTCGCTCCAGCACCGACACTATATCAACATTCTCCTGCTGAACACTCTCCTGCAATAAATTTAAGAGATAAGGGGAAAGCAAAGAAAAAGTACCATTTGAAGCGCTGACTGTAGTTGCTTCTAACTTACATAATAAATCTCTCCCCAACAAACTAACCGGGCAGGAAGGAATTATAGTAAAACAATGCGTGAACAACGGGGACTTTTGCCCTAAAGGCGTAATGGACAACGGAGGGGTAATCCAGGTGGGGGTCGAGGTTCCATTGATCCCTATCGAGGCAGGACCGGGTGTCAGAGATTCTTTCCAAATAGAAGCATGCAACGTAGAACAAGTAGCCCCCGTGTCTATAACAAAGGACACAGGGCGCCCCCCAATTAACAAGGAACAACAGGGGGGGTCCTTCCATCTCTCTGTCAGCTGTACCCAGGTCGGAACCGGCGCCTCAGGGCAGCCCTAGGCACGACCCGGGGGCTGCCAGGTAATTGGAATGACCGGGGCGGGGGCTGCGGGAGCTCCAGTACTAGGTACCACAGGCACAGGCATTGGAGGGGGAGGGGAACATGGCACAGCTGCAGCATACGGACAGTCATGCTTCCAATGTCCCTGCTGCTTACAGTTAAAACATATCTGATTACGGGGAACACCGCCATCCCACCGACTTCCTGCCCGTCCTCTCCCTCGCCCCCTAAATCCCCCACCTCTGCCTGGAAAAGGTCCCTGGCTCCCCCATCCCCCATACCCAGATCTCCCACCCCACTCACCTGGATGATAAGGTTGCTGCCACGCATGCGACACCTTCACTTTCCCTTGTGCCTTCTCCACTGCCGCAAAACAACCCGACGCCTCCTTAGACAAAATTACTTTCTCTAACTTTACTGGCGACATATCAAACCATTCATCAACCATTTGCTTTATTGCAATCTGTACCTCGGGGCGCATAGCCCCCAGCAATGTCTGTATATACATAGAAGCCATTAAACCGTCTGCAGGAATAGCAAAACCTGCTTCTTCCTTCCAACACTTTCTAAATCTCTTCACAAACTGGGACACGCCCTCATTTAACTCTTGCTGACAGGCAATCGAAGCAGCTAAGTTCTGCTTTGCCCCAAACAAACGCTCAAATTCCCTTTGAACTTCCCCCCACATATCTTTAACAACCTGTGGCTGCTGTAACTCACGGGCGACATCATCCTGCCGTGCGGTGGGATCCTCTAATAATTGTACCTTAGAAAAATCAAAGGGACTTTCCTCATCATATCCCAACACCCCCTCAATAATCAACCGATAATCCTGCGCTGTGCACTGCAATCCTCTGGTCATACGCTGCAAATATTGAACAGTAGCTGCCGGAGCCTTCATAGGATTAGGTGCATGTTGCAAAATAGACGATAACACAGTAGGGTCTAGGGGCTTAATAAGCACCTGCTCACCAATAGTTAGAAAAGGAAACTGCAAATTTCCCTCCCCACTCTGAGGGATCTCTTGCTTTATATTTGACACAGGAGTAGAAGTAGAAACTGGAGCAAAAGGATTCCCAGAAATAGAAGCAGACATTGGAATCAAAGAAGAGATAAAAGGATTACCAGAGGTATGGGGAGTCAGAACAGGAGGTGAAGGAGAGTTATTAGAGTTATTACCAGAACCCTGACTCCCTACCCCCCTTATCAATTCCTTAAGCTGAGAAAGGGACTCACCCATTACCTTAAGTTGAGAGAGGGACTCACGCACTTCATCCAACAGATTCGGATCCTCTTCCGAGGGGGCACCCATCTCATTCTGCGACTGATGTGCTTCTCGCGACAAACGCAGGTGGGAATGACCCCTCCCGCCGGCCCTACACAGAGGGGTTCCCAGCAACTCACCATCACGCAGGCGAGCACTGTCAGCCAAGACATCCTGACAGGCGTGCCACCGGCGTTCCCTACGCTCCCTCCGTACAGCAACACGACGAGGACTATGTGACCCGGGGCCCACTACCCGGCCGCCAAAACCAAATCCTCCAAAGAATCATCACCCTTCAAGGGGGTCAAAGCAGGATACAAACTTGTAGTAGGGGACACATACGGAGGGGGGAGATGGGCAGACTCAGATTCAGATTCAGAGGGAAGAGGGGCGGAGGGTACTACTGCAGAAACAGAAATAACAGAAGGAGTAGCCATAGAAGTGGCTAGAGAAGCAGAAGAAGGGACAGATGGCTCAACAGAGCCCTGTGGCCCATTGTAATAAGGAGCTACTTGCAGCCACACAGTTGCACACTCCTTCATGTAAGATTTAGGCCATTTAGGATCCCCGGAATAAAAAGGAAAAGCTTTCTTATCCCCTAAACACAATCCCCTAATCATATCTAAATGCCAGGCAGAAAAGCTGCCCTCCCGGGGAAATGGATTAGAACTGCGGAGACTCTCCGTCCAACCAGCCAAATTGTCCACCCATGGATTGGTATAATAGCCCCCTGCCACCCGAGTAACATAATCTTTAGGAGATTCTGAATCTACAGGAGGAGACCCTGGGGGAACAGGAGTACGGCTGGAATACAAATTCTTTTTCATCACAGATTTGAACCTAATAAAAACCTTAGGCTGTAATGCACCAGGCACTCCCGCGGAGTTTGAGCATTTCTCCTTACCTTGAGAATGGCCCATTCTCTAATAATCACAACAAGCGCACGTCTGGCCACTGGCTTTCTTCACAATATCCGTCACTAGCGCTATATCGCTTCAGGATATGGCAGGGGCGTCTTGCCAAACTCACACAAGCACACAAGCACACAACCTTCACAGCCCTGCAGATGAGGAAGAAATAAATTTAGCTTTCCTTCCGCTTCCCACCAGAGGAACAGGAAAGTCCTTTTATGTGTAATCTTATTTTTTATACCATGTCACCGTGCCACCAAAGCACAGGGGACATTCACGGACCAGCGGGAGTATCCCACTTCTGACACCAGCTGAAAGGGGGCTTGATTGACAGTCCCTTGTGGGTCACTCCAGGCCCGTGAAGCCTCCAACCCTCATCTGCAGTATTCTGCTCCAGTTGGCTGGACTCCAGGGGAATAAAACACACCAAACACAAAGTGGGAAAGTGTGCCTGTTTATTCCAAATAGTAACAGTGCAGTCTTACTTTTATAGAGTTACAAACATATGAATACGTCATAAATCCACCCAACAGCCTAGTGCCAAGCCTAGCACTGTCTATCAAAAACCGTACCAAAAGGTACCAGTCTCATCCTCAGGTTTATAGAGAACAACACATTCCTTTCTAGCTAGGTATTTTTCTAACTATCCTATTTCCCTTGAGATCCAGCTACGCAGCAAGAAATTGAGCTCTCTGTATACAAGGCTTATACAGTGATTACAAATAGATATGCTTATACATATATAGATAGATACTTATTTTCCCCAACAGGGTCTCCCTTTGATGGATCTCTTTGCCAGCCCCATGAACAAGCAACTGCCAAAGTTCTGCTCCAACCTTCCATGTTCGTGGTTCACCACTCAAAACTTATAGGTCTAAGATTATCCCCAGAAATATTTTTGGCAACTTTGATAACCAGATAAGTTATCTTTTCTTCTTGTATTCATATTATGGTCTAAGAATTGAATTAATAACGGGAAAACTCTCTTCAGTTATGTTTTGAATACCTGAGCGTGATAACTTATACGAGCTGGAGTCATTGATGCAAGAATAGTACTACAGGGAATCAATCCCGAGATGTGTACTGATAAAGTCTGAGACCCAGCTCATAAAACTTAAATGAGACGAGTGAAAAAAGGAGATTGTTGCAAATAATTTACAACTAATAGAGTAAATTGCCTGGAGCATATTGGAGGAATTAACTGTATACTTAGAAAGTTCTGCTCCAGGCAACCACATCCTCTATGGATAGCAGCGGATGCTTTTCTGATATCTTGGTCTCAGGGCCTCCTCTATGCGTTTCCTCCCATGCCCTTGGTGGCCCGAACCCTATTCAAGATTCTCCAGGACGTGGCCTCGGTCCTGCTGATAGCTCCCAGGTGGCCGAGACAGCCTTGGTTTCCTCTTCTGCTTCAACTGGCGGTAGATCCTCCACTGCCTCTCGGGTTGCAACCCGACCTTCTCACACAGGACCAGGGTTACCTTCTGCACCCCAATCTCAAATCTCTCAATTTGATGGCCTGGAGGCTGCAAGGGTAGTTTTAGCTCCCTGGGGCCTACCTCAGGAAGTTGAGGAGGTTGTCCTAGCCTCTAGGAAACAGTCTACTAGGAAAACCTATGCTCTCAAGTGGAAGAGGTTTTCTGTGTGGTGTCAGCTACGTACAGAGGATCCTTTCTCCTGTACTGTACCAGTAGTTCTTCAGTACTTACTGCACTTATCCAGTCAGGGACTTAAGTCCAATTCTGTTCGGGTCCACCCCTCAGCTCTAGCAGCTCACCACTCATTGGTAGAGGGGCAATCTCTCTCTGGTCACCCCTTGGTGTCCCGCTTTCTCAGGGGCTTGCTTTTACTCAAGCCTCCCATCCGTCCTCCTGTCCCTGAGTGGGAGCTGAATGTGGTCTTGCAGCAACTGACTCGCCCACCTTTTGAGCCGATGGCTACTTGTCCACTACGCTTCCTCTCCTGGAAGACACTCTTCCTGATAGCCCTTACCTCGGCTAGGCGAGTAAGTGAGCTTCAGGCCCTGGTCTGTGATAGGCCTTACACCAGGATTTATAGGAACAGGGTAGTCCTCAGGACTCATCCCAAGTTCCTCCCTAAGGTTGTCTCCTCTTTCCTCCTCAATCAGGAGGTGGTTCTTCCAACATTCTTCCCTAGGCCTCATGCTAGCCAGGCTGAAGTAGTCCTGCATACCCTGGACTGTAGGAGGGCCTTATCCTTCTACCTTGACCGTACGCAGGGGCATAGAAGGGCTACTCAGCTCTTCGTATCCTTTGACCCCAATAAGTTGGGGTTGGCTGTGTCCAAGCGTACCTTGTCCATCTGGGTGGCTGATTGTATCACCTGGGCTTACAAGGCTGCTGACCTTCCTTTGCAGGGTAGGGTCACGGCCCATCGTGTCAGGGCAATGGCTGCCTCAGTGGCTCATCTCCGCTCTGTGCCCTTGGTAGACATCTGCAGGGCTGCAACTTGGTCTTCCAGCCAGACGTTTGCGGCCCATTACTGCCTGGAGAGGGAGTCCCGTAGGGACAGTGCTTTTGGCCAGGCAGTACTCCGGAATCTCTTTGAGGTTTAGGCAACTCCTGCCCTCCTGCCCTCTGTTGGGCTACCGGTGGAGGTTGTGTCCTTGAAAAGCCTTTCTTTGCTGCTGAGACTAGAGGGAGTTCTCTTGTTCAGCCTGGGTTCCTCGGTAGCCCAGAGCTTGGGAGTCACCCATATGGGAGGACTGACTTCCTGCTTGGTCCTGGAGAAAGAGTAGTTACTCACCTGTAACAGGTGTTCTCCAGGAGCAGCAGGAATCAGTCCTCACAACCCTCCCTCCTCCCCTTGGAGTTGCAGTTGTACATAGTTTATTTTTCATTTTTATGTGCTGTTCTTGGCTATGTCATTTGACTGAGGTAAGATGGCACCTTTAGGCGGGAAGGGAACTGCGCATGCGTGCCTGCATTCCCAAAGGCTTTCATAGAAAGCTGGGGAAATGCTCTGCTGGGGCTTCATCGGTGCCGATGACACCCATATGTGAGGACTGATTCCTGCTGCTCCTGGAGAACACCTGTTACAGGTGAGTAACTACTCTTTCCCCAAAAGACACAGGTTCCACAATGCTTGTATTGGGTCAAGCAGTGATATCCTGGGTACCTTTTAATAATGGTTTCCTTATTGTATCTCCAGTCTAGTCCCGAACCATTAGAGTTGTGTACGTCTTCCCGCAGCTAGGAGACTGAGCATGTCACTCTTTCAGTGACCCTAGTATAAGTAGTCCAGGGACCGCCCCCTTAAACCAGTTTTGCTCAGTCTCCGTGCAGCGGAAGGAGGTGTGAGTCCAGTGGTCCAGGACTCACTGGAGCAAAGATTTAAGGCTGTAGTTAGCTTAGGACTTAGTGTTAGACTAGTTTAAAAAAAAGAAAAGAAGACATAAACAGAAAGGGTCTCTGCCCCTTTAAATTGGCGAGTTGATTGGTTACCTCAAATTTGTGGTGAAAAGCTGGTGAGCTATCCCCCCTTCCCCCCCCTCTGTAGCGGGAAGAGCTGATGGGGGTGAGTGCGGGGGTTGAGCAGGGTCTCCGGCTTCTGTTTCCCAAAGGTGGGACAGAAGCCGTTGAGAACTGTACCGCGACCGCACGCCTCTGGCGGTTTTGAAGAGCGGCGGTTCAGGCGGCAGCAGCAGCACAGTGGAGCACATTTTGGGACCCGTACCGCTGTCAGTGTGAGTGGGGCAGTTCCTTGTTGAGGCGGCCAGCAGGTAAGCGCTGTTGGGCGTTGGACGTGGCACTTTTGTTCCGGGCTGTGTGGTGGAAGCCAGCGTTTTGAGGCAAATCTAGTGCAGCAGGCCCAGGCCGCGCGGGAAATGGGAAACGGGAAACATGCGAAAAACTTCCCGGAGGGGCCTCGCTTAACCCTTTGGAGCACAGCACTTGGGGAGAATAAGACAAGGGGCTTATTGAAAAAAAAAAAAAAGAGATAAAGTAAAAAGGGATTTTAAGTATCCCGGTGTCTGAAGCTTGTCCGCGGTTGTTCTGTATGCCAAGGGGCTGGGAGCGAACTTATGCCTAGCAAGCCTAGGTGCCTCTTGTGTGGGGCACGCAGAGTGACAGTCTCTGCATCGGGGGTGTGTGGGGGCTGTACCTTTGAAGCTTCCATGGCGGACAGTGATCTCAGAGGGGGGTCTGAAGCTGCGGATAGTGATGAGATAGTGATGCAGGACGACTCCTCTATGTCCCTGGAGACAGGTCAAGAGCCCATGCCGGGACCGCCATCAGCTCCGGACGGGCTTTTGCCCCAGTCTCCTCTACCGGGGGTACTGGGGGCAATTTTTTCGCCACAGTTCTTGTCGCTGTTGCAGCAGGCGCTTGGGGGGCCCTGTGACAGGGTAGACGGGCCTTCGGGAGCTGAAGCCCGAGGGTCAAAGAGACCGGGGGCGATGTTGGAACAGGTAGCTGGTAGTAGTACAGGCAAGAGACCCAAGCTACGCTTGGATGGAGAGGATCAGGATTTGGAGGAGCACTCAGACCTGGTAGAGGATTCAGATATAGAGCAGGATTTGGAAGAAGGTGAGATAACAGAGCCAGAGGACCAAGCGAGAATTGTAAGAGTATTCCGGAGAGAGGAGCTATCGGCCCTGATTGCGGAGACGCTAAAGGCCTTAAATGTACCACTCTCGGGTTCTGCAGAAGACATTGCTCTGGAGGACCTGTTGCTGCAGCCGGTGAGAAAGTCACAAAGGGCATTCCCCATTCATAGGGTATTCAAGGAGATGATTCAAGAGGAATGGGATACGCCGGAGGCTAGCCTCCGAGGGGCTAGGATAATGTCTCGGCTTTATCCTCTGGTTGAGCCCGATAAGGATATGTTTAAACTGCCGAAAGTGGATGCAGCGGTTTCGGCGGTAACTAAGAAGACGACTATCCCGGTAGAAGGGAGTACCGCGCTTAAGGATACGCAGGATAGAAGGTTGTATACTTTGCTGAGACAGGTTTTTGAGGTTAATGCCCTATCCATTCAGGCCTCGATTTGTGGGGCCTGGGTGGCTAGGGCGTGTCTGCGGTGGTTCCAGAGGCTAAAGGGGACCCAAGCGGGCGAAGCGGCGGAAGAGGCAGCCCGCATTGAATCTGGTGCGGCGTATCTGGTGGATAGTCAGTATGATCTGATTCGAGGCCTATCTAAGAGTAGGGCTTTGGTAGTGGCGGCAAGATGATATCTCTGGCTGCGCAATTGGGCGGTGGATGGTGCCTCCAAAGCAAGGTTAGGCAAGCTCCCTTTCAGAGGTAAGCTCCTCTTTGGAGAGGAGTTAGAGGAGTTAGAGAAGTTAGTGAAGGATCTGGGGGAGTCAAAAGGGGGCCGGTTACCGGAGGATAAGCAGAAGCAGACTCGGCCGGGGGGGCCGTCTAGGAGTCGGCTGAGGGAGTCTAGACGTTTTCACCCCTCCAAGTATGGACCGGTGCAGAGAGGGAGATTTCCCTATAGGGCACAGGGATTTTGCGGATTCCGAGGGGCAGGCAGAGGGTTTGCAGCCTCGGCATCCCCTGGCGCCAAGAAGCTGCAATGAAGTGAGGGGGGTCCAAGCAGGGACGGTACCGGTGGGAAGTCGGTTAAGAGAATTCGTTCCTGCTTGGGCCCGCGTTACTTCGGATCAGTGGGTGTTGGAGGTCGTGCAGAGGGGTTATGTGCTCGAATTCCAACACTCCATGAGGGACGCGTTTGTGCAGTCTCCGTGCAGAACGAGGTCCAAGAGAGAGGCGGCAAGGCAGACTTTGGAGAGGTTAATAGCGCTCGAAGCAGTGGTGCCGGTGCCGCCGGAAGAACAAGGCAGCGGTCGGTACTCCATTTATTTTGTGGTGACAAAAAAGGAGGGCACTCTGCGGCCTATTCTGGATCTAAAAAGAGTGAACAGGTGTTTCCGGGTGTCGCACTTTCGAATGGAGATGTTGAGGTCGGTCATGGTGGTGGTGTGGCAGGGAGAATATCTAACGTCATTAGATTTAGCGGAGGCTTACTTGCACATTCCGATCAGGTTGGAGCACCAACGGTTTCTTCGATTCTCAGTTCCTATGGGACATTTCCAATTCCAGGCAATGCCGTTTGGGTTAGCAATGGCGCCGAGGACGTTCACCAAGATTATGGTGGTCGTGGCAGCGGCATTGAGAAAGGAAGGAGTGTTGGTACACCCGTATTTGGACGACTGGCTAATTCGGGCAAAATCGCTGGGAGAGAGTCAGCAGGCTAGAAGTCGAGTGGTGTCCTTGCAGAGCCTGGGATGGGTAGTCAACGTAGCAAAGAGCAAGTTGACGCGATCTCAGGAGTTGGAATATTTGGGTGCTCGCTTCGACACGCGAAGGGGAAGGGTTTTTCTTCCTCTAGCGCGGGTGCAGAAATTGAGACGGTTAATTCAGGAGTTCCGGGCGATCAGGTCTCCGTCAGCGTGGCGGTATTTGCAGCTGCTGGGGATGATGGTGGCCACGATAGAAGTGGTGCCGTGGGCTAGAGCACACATGAGACCTCTATAGAGAGCACTGCTCAGGAGGTGGTCGCATCAGTCGGATCCGTTGTCAAGAACATTGGTGTGCCCTCCGGAGGCTCGAAGGTCGCTGCGGTGGTGGATGCGACCGGGGGGGCTTGAAAGGGGCATGCCTCTGGAGGCGCCGGACTGGAAGCCTTTGACAACAGACACAAGCTTGTTCGGATGGGGGGCGCACTTTGAGGAGCAGTTCGCCCGGGGACAGTGGTCGGACCAGGAGAAGGAGTGGTCCATCAACAGGTTGGAGTTGAGAGCAGTATTTTTGGCACTCCAGGCCTTGAAGGGCCTATTGCAGGGAAAGGCGGTCAGAGTGCTCTCAGACAACGCAACAGCAGTGGCGTACATCAATTGGCAAGGCGGAACCAGCAGCGTGCAGTTGGAGACGGAAGCGGACGGGTTGCTGGCCTGGGCCGAACTGCACCTGGAGGCATTGTCGGCGGCACATGTAGCAGGAGTGGACAATGTGACGGTGGACTTTTTGAGTCGCGTCCGGGTGGATCCAGGAGAATGGGTCCTTCATCAGGAGGTCTTCGATGCGCTAGTGCAGCGATGGGGTCAGCCAGTGATGGACCTTATGGCAACGTTCGAGTCGTCAAAGGTTGACAGGTTCTACAGCAGGAGGAGAGAGAGAATGTCAGAGGGGCTGGATGCTCTGATGCAAAGGTGTCCGGAAGACGCTCTTCTGTATGTGTTCCCGCCGTCGGTGCTCATAGGCAGAATTCTCCAGCGCATAGAAAGGCACAGGGGACTAGTTCTGCTGGTGGTGCCAGATTGGCCAAGAAGGCCGTGGTATGCCGACTTGATGCGGCTGCTGGTGGAGCCTCCGTGGCGGTTGCCGGACAGGGAGGATCTGCTGATGCAGGGTCTGTTAAACATGCCCCATGTGCATCGATTTTCACTTACGGCTTGGCTCTTGAAAGGGCAAGGCTGATGGGTAAGGGTTACTCGTCAGTGGTGATTGCTACATTGTTGAGGTCTAGGCGACGAGCCACATCCATGGCATATGTGAGAGTGTGGAGGCTGTTTGAGGCCTGGTGCGAGGATAGGCAGTTGCGAGCATTGAAGTCTACGATGGCGCAAGTGTTTGTCCTTTCTGCAGGATGGATTGGATAAAGGCTTAGCAGCGTCTTCCCTTAGGGTGCAGTTAGCGGCCTTAGCCTGTTACCGAGGTACGGTGCAGGGCAAGACACTGGGAGCTCATATGGATGTCAAGAGGTTTTTGTGAGCGGCCTCTTTGTTGAGACCCACCTGCAGGAAGGTGGTTCCGGGGTGGGACCTTAACGTGGTGTTGGAGGCGCTGGTAAAGGAGCCTTTTGAGCCGTTGTCTCAGGCGACTTTGAAGGACCTTACGCTAAAGGTGGTGTTTTTGGTAGCTATTGCCTCGGCAAGGAGAATCTCGGAATTGCAGGCACTGTCGTGTAGGGAGCCTTTTTTGTCCTTCTCAAGTGCGAAGGTAGTGCTTCGGACGGTGCCGTCCTTTTTTGCCTAAAGTGGTTTCGGCATTTCAGGTCAACCAGGTGGTGTCTTTGCCCATTTTTGCAAGGCCAGGTGAAGAGGGGACTAGGGGCAAATTGCATAGACTGGACATAGGCAGAGTTCTAATGGTGTATTTGCAGAGGACGGCAGCGTTGCGCAAGTCCGATAGGTTGTTTGTCCTGTTTGGAAGCTCTAGGCAAGGAGAGCCGGCTTCAAAGGCGTCTATTGCTAGGTGGATTAAAGAAGCGATTGCGGCACCATATCTTTTGAAGGGCAGAGTGGTGCCGCACGGTTTAAGGGTGCATTCTACTAGGTCTCAGGCAGCATCCTGGGCGGAGTGTAGCTTGGTCCCGGCGGTGGACATATGCAGGGCGGCGACTTGGTCATCTTTGCACACATTTGTTAAGCATTACCGGATTGATGTGCAGGCGGAGGGGGTTGCAAGGTTTGGATCAGCGGTGCTACAGGCTGGTCTGGCAGGTCCCTCCCGTTAGGACTGTTCACTGCTTTGCTACATCTCTAATGGTTCGGGACTAGACTGGAGATACGATAAGGAAGGTGAAATTAGACTTACCTGCTAATTGTAGTTCCTGGAGTAGCTCCAGTCTAGTCCCGCTTCCCCCCCTCCCCCCTCCCCCCGTAGGTATTCTGCCAGGAGGTAGCCTGAGCACGGGGGAGGAGGAAGGATGTCAGCCACTGCCGGGTCTGCGTACCAGAAGTATTGCGTCGGCAGCTTCTCGCTAAGAGAACAGTGCCTCTTCGGAGGCATGGGAGAAGGGGCGGCTCATATATCCAGCATTATATTGGTATGAGTAAAGTTGCAGAAGTTCAAGTTTCTTTGTTAGAAGTTTTGGTTCGGTATAGAGTTTAACTTACTTTTTGCTCTGGTGAGTCAACTTTGACAGTAGGAAAACTGGTTTAAGGGGGCGGTCCCTGGACTACGTATACTAGGGTCACTGAAAGAGTGACATGCTCAGTCTCCTAGCTGCTGGAGGATGTACACAACTCTAATGGTTCGGGACTAGACTGGAGCTACTCCAGGAACTACAATTAGCAGGTAAGTCTAATTTCACCTTATGGACCTTTCCTCCAGGAACTTGTCCAACCCTTTTTTAAATCCTCCAGAAACGAATTCCAGAATTTGATAATGGGTTAAGTGAAAAAATATTTTCTCTTATTAGTCTTATATGGGTTACCCTGTAGCTTCATTGCATGTCCCCTAGTCTTTCTACTTTTTGATGGCATAAACAAACAATCTATGTTTACCCGTTCCACTCAATTCATTAATTTATAGACCTCTATCATATCTCCCCTCAGCCGTCTATTTTCCAAGTTGAAAAGCCCTAACCTTTTTAGCCTCTCTTCATAGGAGCATCCTTCCATCCCCTTTACAATTTTGGTGTCTCTTCTCTGTACCTTTTTTAATAATGCTATATCCTTTTTAAGAAATGGTGACCAGAATTGCAGACAATATTCAAGGTGCGGTCGCACCATGGAACGATACAGAGGCATTATAACATCATTTATTTTATTTTCCATTCCTTTCCTTATGATACCTAGCATTCTATTTGCTCTCTTGGCCACCGCTGCACACTGGGCGGAGGGTTTTAACATATTATCCATGATAACGCCTAAATCTTTTTCCTGAATGGTGGTTTCTAATGTGGAACCTTGCATCATGTAACTATAGTTTGGGTTGTTCTTTCCTAGGTGCACAACGTTGCATTTTTCCATATTCAATTTCATCTGCCATTTGGATGCCCAGTCTTCCAATTTATCAAGATCCTCTTGCAATTTTCCACAATCCTCATGGGTTTTAACAACTTTAGTTTTTGTGTCATCTGCAAATTTGATAATCTCATTCGTTATTCCAATTTGCAGGTCATTTATAAATATGTTAAAAAGCAGCGGACCCGGAGGTGTTTGTTTCCTGTGTTACCTGATTTGCTGCATTCTATTGGGTCCTGGCGTCTGTGGAGGACCTCTCTGATTCGTCTGTGTCTACTCCCAGGCTATAAGAGCTGCTGCCCTAACGCGGGACGCCGAGGTGTTTGTTTCCTGTGTTACCTGATTTGCTGCATTCTATTGGGTCCTGGCGTCTGTGGAGGACCTCTCTGATTCATCTGTGTCTACTCCCGGGCTATAAGAGCTGCTGCCCTAACGCGGGACGCCGAGGTGTTTGTTTCCTGTGTTACCTGATTTGCTGCATTCTATTGGGTCCTGGCGTCTGTGGAGGACCTCTCTGATTCGTCTGTGTCTACTCCCGGGCTATAAGAGCTGCTGCCCTAACGCGGGACGCGTTTGCGGGCGCGTCCCTCTGGGCGCGTGCCCGAAGGGGCGTGGCCAAAGGGGCAGGTCCCGCCCCTTTGGTGCCCCTTCGGTGCATTGAGGTGCATTGAGTGCGTGTTCTTGGAGACACGCCTGATATGGGGAAAAGAAAGAAGAAGATATTTCTGGTTACTCAATCCAAAGCAGTGAAGGTCATCGGCCCCATGGATGCTCATCTTCGTTTAGGGGAACCTTCGAAGATGGACTCCGTGGTTTCTTTGGACGGGTCAACAGTAAGTGCTTCCCTATCTGATTGCCCTCATGTATTGGGTTTAACTCCTCCCGTTCAAGGGGTCGAACGGATTTCCGGAGTCCCTACTTCGCCGGATAAGGCGGATGCTGTGGATCCCGGTATGCCCTTGCTACCAGAGTCCTTTCTTAGGGTAAATGCTTCATTGGATAATTTACCTCCTCCGATACCTACTGTGGTAATATTTCCCTCAGTTGCTCCAGATATTTCTCCGCCGTCTGACATTTCCTTGCGAGACATTTGGTCTGTGATGGTTCGGATTGAGTCATCTTTGTCTGCTTCTCTTCAAAAGGTCTCCGATTTTTCTAAGGAGGCTGTTTCCAAATTTAAAGATCATGAGGATCGTTTAGTGACTATGGAAGCAGCTTTTGCAGCTTCAGAGGCCCGTAAAATTGAGCAGTTGGATTTACCTTTTAAACTCTCACAGGATGTATCTTTCCTGCATAGGCAGGATGAGAATTTGGAGAATGCTCTGAGATCAAAAAATTTAAGATTGTTAAATTTTCCTTGCACCCACTATTTGTCTCCCTCTATTCTTTTTTATATGTATCTTAAGGAGATTTTGTTATTTACTATTGCTGAGTCAATTGCTTTGTCAAAAATTTATTATTTGCCCTCGGGCAAATTAGCCCGAGAGTGTGTGGGTGATGTAGAGGGTGGGGCTGCTATGCAATATGACCGGGTGGTTTCTTCTACCTTGGATCTCTCTGGTTTTCTCGAGTCATCCAAGGATGATATATCCACCCGTGCTACATTGTTGGTTACCTTTTTGTCTGAAATTGATAAAGGAAAGGTTCTATCTGCCTATTTTAAGAAGAAATCAGAGAATTTCTGTGGGCAACCGATACAGATTTTTCCTGATGTCTCCAGAGTCACTCAGAAACACCGGAGGATCTTTTTGGAGGTTCGCCAGCGTGTTTTGGCTCTGGGGGCATCATTTTATTTGAAGTTCCCTTGTAAGTGTCATGTGATCTTTCAAGGGAAACGGTATATTTTCTTTATAGTTGAACAATTATTAGATTTTCTGAAAGATAAGGAATGACTCTGGTCTGGTATGCTTTGATTTCAGTTAGTTTGCTTTTTTTGTTTTTGGGCCTCTTGACTAGTTAAAAGGAGTTTAGAATTTACACAGGACCTGTGGATTGCTTTGATTATGCTTTATTTATGTCACCTCCTTGATGTGGGCTAGGTTATGTAATAATGATGCCTTATGATTGTATGAGGATGTTTGTTTCCTTTGTATAATTGTAAAATTTTCCGTAAATAAAAAAAAAAAAAAATCAGCGGACCCAGCACAGATCCCTGGGGTACTCCACTATTTACCTTTCTCCATTGGGAAAACTGGCCACTTAGCCCTACCCTCTGCTTTCTATCTTTTAACCAGCTCCTGATTCACGATAGTACACTGCCTCTTATCCCATGACTTTTTAGTATTGCCAAAAGTCTCTGATGAAGGACCTTGTCAAAGACGTTCTCAAAAGTCCAGATACACTATATCAACTGACTCACCTTTGTCTACCTGTTTATTCATACCTTCAAAAAACATAACAGATTAGTAAGACAAGATCTTTCTTATCTAAAGCTATGTTGGCTGTCTTCCATTAAGCCATGACTATCTACATGTTCAGTAATTTTGTTCTTTATGATGGTTTATACCATTTTTCCTGGTACTGACTCACCTGACTGTAGTTTCCAGATCACCCCTGGAACCCTTTTTAAAAATTGGTGTTACATTGGCCATCCTCCAGTCTTAAAGTATTAAAGAAGATTTTAATGATTGTAGACCTGCTATTAGTAATCTGTGAACTATCTCATATTTCAGTTCTTTCAACACTCATGGATGTACCATCCGGTCCAGGGGATTTGCTACTCTCCAGTTTATCACATAGTTGTAATACATCTTCCTGGTGTATTGATATTTCTTTCAATTCTTCCGCAGTATCATCTTTAAATACTACTCAGTCATGGGTAACATCCCTACATCTTCCTCAGTAAAGACTGAAGCAAAGAATTCATTCAGTCTCTCCACTATGGCCTTGTCCCCTCTTAGTGCCCCTCTATCATCCAATGGTCCAACTGACTCTCTCACAGGTTTTTTTGCTACATATGTACTTGAAAAATTCTTTATTATGCATTTTTGCTTCCACAGCAAGCTTTTTCTCAAATTCTCTCTTTGCCTGCCTTATCAATGCCTTGTATTTAACTTCCTAGTGCTTGTGCTGTTTCCAGTTTTCATCATTTGGCTCTTTTTTCCATTTCCTGAAAGATGTTTTTTGGCAACAGCAGCCTCTCTGACCTCACCTTTAAACCATGCTGGCAGTTTTTTGGACTTTCTTCCACTTTTCTTAAAGCGTGGAATACAGCTGGTCTGGGCTTCCAAGATAGTATTTTTAAACAACACCCAAGCTTGTGAAACATTAAATACCTTTATGGAAATGGGAAAAAGGGGCAACATATGGAAAGTGGTATGTATAAATGCCTATAGCATGGGAAATAAGATCCCAGATGTTGAAATTCTAATGGGAGTAGCTGACTTGGATTTAGTAGCAGTTATACAAACATAGTTCACAGAAAACCATGACTGGGATGTAACTATACCAGGCTATACTATATTCAGAAAGGACAGGGTAGGAAGAAGGGGAGGAGAAGTGGCACTATATGTAAAAAATAATATTAAAGCTTTGGAATTACAGAGCTTAAAAGGGAGAGAGGAAGCACTGTGGGTCAAACTAGACAGAGGGAAAGAGAAATCTATTTGCATTGGCGTGATATACAGACCTCCCTCACAAGAGAAAGAAGTGGATGGAGAGTTAATTGAAGACATGCAGCATTGCTATGAAAGGGGAAGTGCTACTGATAGGGGATTTCAATATGCCAGATGTTGATTGGCACATTCCTGCTGCGTTATCATCTAGAAGTAAGGAGATCCTGGATTCTCTACAGGGAGAAGTATTCAGGCAATTGGTAACAGACCCCACATGTGAAGGGGCCATACTGGACTTGGTGCTTACCAATGGTGAAAGTGTTTCTGATGTTATAGTGGAAGATCATTTGGCATCCAGGGATCACCAGATGGTGTGGTTCAGTATTAGGACTAGGGCTGATAGAATCCATTCAAAAGTGAGGGTCTTAGACTTTAGGCAAACTAACTTTGCCAAGCTGGGCCAATACCTCAGGGAGTCATTAGTGGGATTGGAACAGCTGGGGGATGTAGGAAAACAGTGGGCAAAACTGAAAGGGGATAATTTAAGGGCAACCAACCTTTTTGTTAAAATGGTAAATAAAGGTAAAAGGAAAAGGAGACCGCTTTGGTTTTCAAAAGAACTAGCTGAAAAGGTGAAGAAAAAGAGGGAGGACTTCATGAAATACAAGAGATCACAGAGAGAGGAAGACAGGCATCTATATTTGGAAAAACTTAAAGAAGCTAGCAAAGTAGTCGGGAAAGCAAAGATTCTAAAAGAGGAGAAAATAGCCAATGCAATAAAATGTGGGGATAAGATATTTTTCAGATATGTTAGTGAGAAGAGGAAGGACAAAAGTGGTATTGTCAGACTCAAGGGTGAAGGGGAGGAATATGTAGAAGCTGATGAGGATAAAGCGGAATTGCTTAACAAATATTTCTGTTCTGTGTTTACAGATGAAGAACCAGGAGCAGGACCTCAGAAAACACCCACAAACAGGAACAGAAGCGAGGGGCATCTTGAAGAATTTTCAGAAGACTGTTTGTGAGAAACTAGCTAAATTAAAGTAGACAAAGCAATGGGACCGGATGGGATACACCCTCGAATACTGAAGGAACCTGGAGATGTTCTAGCAACTCCACCGACTCACCTTTTCAATGCCTCGGAGTCAGGAGTGGTGCCAAAGGACTGGAGAGAGGCTCATGTGGTCCCTTTACACAAAAGCGGAAGTAAGGATGTGATTGAAAACTACAGGCCGGTTAGTTTAACTTCGGTGGTGAGTAAATTATTGGAAACGCTGCTGAAAGAGAAAATAGTGAGGTTTCTGGAGTCCAGCAGATTACAGGATCCGAGGCAGCATGGATTCACCAGAGGCAGGTCTTGTCAGACAAATGTGATTGATTTCTTTGACTGGGTGACCAGGGAGTTGGATCGAGGGAGAGCCCTAGATGTGATATATTTATACTTCAATAAAGCCTTTGACACTGTTCCTCACAGGTGACTGATAAATAAACCGAGCACCCTAGGGATGGACCCTAAAGTTACTGCTTGGGTTAGAAATTGGTTGAGTGGGAGGCAACAAAGGGTACAGGTAAATGGAGCTCACTCTGAGGAGAAGGAAGTTACCAGTGGTGTGCCCCAGGGATCTGTCCTTGGTCCGATTCTTTTTAACTTCTTTGTTAGTGATATAGCGCAAGGACTGTCGGGTAAGGTTTGCCTCTTTGCAGATGATACCAAAATCTGCAATAGAGTAGACACCCAGGAAGGTGTAGATAACATGAGGCGGAGTCTAGCTAAGCTTGAAGAATGGTCTAGAATCTGGCAGCTGAGATTTAATGTTAAAAAATGCAAGGTCATGCATTTGGGCTGCAGCAATCTAAGGGAGCAATATAGTATAGGGGGTGAAGTACTTTTGTCCACTAAAGAAGAGCAGGAACCTCAATGTGGTTGTGTCTGATGATCTTAAAGTAGCTAAACAGGTAGAGAAGGCGAAAGCAAAAGCTAGAAGGATGCTTAGGTGCATAGGGAGAGGAATTGCTAGCAGAAAAAAGGAGATGATCGTGCCTCTGTATAAGTATTTGCTGCGACCTCATTAGGAGTATTGTGTGCAATTCTGGAGACCGCACCTTCAAAAGGATATAAACAGGATGGAGTCAGTACAGAGGGTGGCTACTAAAATGGTTAGTGGTCTTCATCATAAAGCATATGAAGACAGACTTAAGGTTCTTAATATATACACCTTAGAGGAAAGGCGGAATAGAGGTGATATGATTGAGACATTTAAATTCCTCCGTGGTATAAATGCACAGGGGGAGAGCCTCTTTCGATTGAAAGCAAGTTCTGCTATGAGGGGACATGGGATGAGGGTGAAAGGGAATAGATCCTGGAGTGATATGCGGAAATATTTCTTTACGGAAAGAGTGGTGGATCCATGGAATAGTCTCCCAGTGGAGGTGGTAGAGATGAGGACGGTATCTGGATTCAAAAAAGCATGGGACAAACACAGAGGATCTCTAAAGGAAAAAAGGGGACTCTTGTAGTTGTTATGGAAGGACAGACTAGACAGGCCATGTGGTCTTTTTCTGTCGTCATTTTTCTATGTTTCTATTTAAGTCTTTAACCTTTGCAACTTCTCCTTTAATTTTTTTCTTAACTATTTTCCTCATTTTATCATAGTCTCCCTTTCAAAAGTTAAAAGGTAGTACTGTGGATTTCCTTAGCATCCCTCCCTCATTAATTAAATCAAACGCGATCATGCTATGATCACTATTGCCATGTTGCCCCAACAGCCTTATCTCTTGCACCAGATCTGGTGTTCCACTAAGGACTAGGTCCAAAATGGCTTCCCCTCTGGTCGGTTCATGAACCAGCTTCTCCAAGAAGCAGTCATTTATTTCATCTAGAAACTTTATCTCCCTAGCATGTCCTGCCGTGACACTGACCCAGTCAATACCGGGGTAATTGAAATCACCCTTATTATTACTGTGCTGTAACTTTTGTTAACTTCCCTGATTTCTTTGAGCATTTCATCATCCATTTGTTCATTCTGGCTAGGCGGTCGATAATACACCCCACTGCCATCGCCTTCCCCTTTTTACATGGAATTTCATTCCATAGAGATTCTACAGCAAATTTTGTTTCCTGCAAAACTTTAATCCTTTGTGACTCGATGCCCTCTCTAACATAGAGCACAACAATCTTCCATTAAACTGCTTCTAAAAAACAGCAAACTCGACCCACAGAAGGCGGATTCTTATAGACCAATTTTGAGCATCCCTCTGATGGCCAAAATAATTAAAAAACTTGTCCAACGTCAAATCCAACACCATTTTGAGACGACCGCCCCCCTCGACCCAAGCCAACATGGATTCAGGGAACAGCACGGAGTCGAGACCCTCCTGACCAGTCTCTTCAACACACTAATCTCAGGACTGGACACCATAAGGCGGGGTTACGCCTTGATTTTCCTGGACATCGCTACAGCTTTCGACTCCGTGGACCACGAACTGCTTCTAAGGCGGCTCGCAGAGAAGGGGATTCAAGACATGGCATTAAGCTGGTGCAGATCATACGTCACCGACAGATGGCAACACGTACACGCCGGCACCAAGACCTCCAGTCTGTTCCGGCAAGAACAGGGTGTACCGCAGGGATCTTTGCTCTCGGCACTGTTCTTCAACATATATATGCAGTCCATCTGTGCACTCACCCGCGCCTTCAATGTCTCATGCCTCGTATACGCGGATGACGTACTACTCTACATGCGATTTTCAACCGAACATCCAGACTTCTCACCCCTAACCACCTGCTTCGACACCGTTAATGAGTGGCTCCACATGCAAATCCTCAGAATAAACGTCAAGAAAACTGAGGCACTATTCATCTCCAGGAACCCAGCCTTTACCCCTCCCCCCCCGTGTCACTAAAGGTAAGAGGTGCAGAGCTTCAAAGCAAACCTACGATCCGCTACCTCGGAGTCATCTTAGACCAACAGTTGGACATGATAGCCCATGTAAACAATACCGTCAAAGCAATATACCAGAAAATAAGGACGATCTGGCATCTTAGGCCCCTGCTCGAGCCGGAGGATTTCCGAACAGTCTATCAAGCTTTAGTAATCCCCCACTTCGATTACGCCAACTCGATTCTACAGGGTCTCCCAAAAAGTACACTGAATCCATTGCAGCTCGCAATGAATGCAGCTGCCAGAATATTACACGGAGCTGCCAGGAGGGACCATATAACCCCTATCCTGGAACACCTACATTGGCTGCTGGTCCATTGCAGGCTCACATTCAAAATCCTATTAATGACGTTCAAGGCCATCAACGGGCTCACCTCCACCGCTATTATGGACCTCATCCTTACCACCACCCCCCCACCCCCCAAACAGAGCCAGACGGTCAGCCACTGCCAACACTCTGAACATCCCAAGCAAGATTACAAAGTGCTCGCAAGCAACACGAAACAGGGCCTTTGTGTTCTACGCACCCACATGCTGGAATGCCCTCCCGCCCAACATCCGCTCCATAACCGACCTCACCCAGTTCAGAAAGGCTCTGAAACACCACCTCTTCCTCCGGCAATACTCCCACAACGAAGACACACAACATGCATCCTCACGCACCCACCATTACAGCACCCTTGACACAACAGCAACAAGCAGTCCCAGCCCCGCCCATTAACGCTTCCAGATACCTGTTATACAACTGTATATGGCACACAATTTGTAAATAGCTCACAATCTTCTATATAGCACACAATTGGTTGTAAATAACCACCAAGCAGTCATGTCGCCGCCCTCCCCCACCGGCCCGACTGTCGCGCCTGTATATAGTTACTTACTGAGTAACCTGTTACTGAGTAGCCTGTCCATAGTTTCCCCAGTTAACCAAGTTGTAATCCCTGTTCTTTGTAAGTACAGTGTGGACACCGCCGCACCGCACTGTATAAATCTGTTTTAACTGTGAACCGAGCTGATTTTAAAGAGCGAGGTATAAAAAAAACCTCAGCTAAATAAAATAAATAAAACCCCTCCACCAATTTGATCAGCTCTGTCATTACAATATAGTTTATACCCAGGTATCACAGTGTCCCACTGGTTGTCCTCCTTCCACCATGTCTCTGAGATACCAATCATATCTAACCTCTCATTTAGTGCTATATATTTTAACTCTCCCATCTTATTTTTTTAGACTTCTAGCATTTGCATACAAGCATTTTAGAGATTGTATTTTATTCATATTAATCTGGCTATCGGTAGGCAGGGGTAATTTGGAATCTTTAAGCTCTGTCTGCTCCGTACTCAAGGGCATTTGGGCTACTTTTGTCTTTATTGGAACCTCTCTGGTGATATGCCCTGACTTCATTCTTTTGGTAGTATCCTTCAAGGATACATTGTTCCGAATCATGCACTCTTGGGCAACTCTCGGCTCTCCCCTATTATCTAGTTTAAAAGCTGCTCTATCTCCTTTTTAAAGGTTAATGCTAGCAGCCTAGTTCCATTCTGGTTAAGGTGAAGCCCATCCCTTTGGAAGAGCCCCTACTTTTCCCAGAATATTCCCCAGTTCCTAACAAATCCAAAACCCTCATCCTTGCACTGTCATCTCATCCACGCATTGAGACTCCGGAGCTCTGCCTGCCTGCTAAATAAACTAAACGCAATTAAAAGCCAAATTTTACATTTCTAAGCTGTGGATTGGGGGAAGGGGGGGGGAAATAGTATGTGGAGTAGGGGCGATTTTGTTGTGCTTTTGAAGATCAACCCAGGTTTTGTCAAATTTACGCTGCTCATTATTCTAAAAGATAAACCCTTTAAAATAAGCAAGACATAACCCTTAGCAAATGACATGAAATGAGTACCTTGCAAGGGTGTATAAAACCATTCGCTAAGTTATAAGCCACTGTAGTGCCCTTTAATCCACCTTCAGGCTTCTCTATAAATACAAAAAATAGTTTTAATTGCTTTTAATTGCGTTTAGTTTATTTCTAACAATTTATCCATGTGTATAATTTGGTTTCAATTATTATTATTTTTTATTTTTTACTTTTTAGTTTTTTAGTATTATCGAAGCCATGTGTGGTTTCCTGTATTTTGTGTGCTCATTATGCATCCGGTTCACTCCTGTTTTTGTTCCCCTTTTGGTGACTCTTCTCCCTCTTTTTGTTCACTTTTTAGAAATGGCTGATAGATATTGTAACGAGGAAGATCTGTCCCTTGCCTCAAGAGCACAGAAATCTGCTAGCTTCAGCTTAGATTCTGACAGGCAGGCAAGCCACATGATTCCCAGTTACCATAGGCAACGTAAACAGACTCAGACACGAGGTCTGAAGCCCCGCCCAGCTGGAAAGAATTCACCAGCTCTTGACTCAAACGGCTTTCACCTGTGTAAGGGAGCGCCCAGGAAACAGTATAAAAAATGCTTAGAGCAGTCAGAGTTAGACTCGCGTGGCTCAGGGGGAGAGGAAGGAGATTGCAGAGACTCCCGAGATTCTGGAGACTCAGGAGACTCCAGAGATTCAGAGGACACAGACACCGATGCAGAGCTGCAGGAGGGTTCATGCAGGAAGCTGCAGAGAAGTTCACACAGAGAACTACGGAGGAATTCACACAGAGAGGTCAGCTGTAAGGATTTGTTTCCTATGACGCAGTTTGTTTTGCCAAAGCACCGGGCTGTGCAGAGTGAGTGGAGAGCAGTGAAAGGAAAACCGTATGTATCTGAAAAGTGTGGCAGTTTGAAGCAAGTACAAGCCCTAGAAAGGGAGAAACAAGCAGTTGAAGATATCTGTATGTCTGAGGGTGAAGAGTTCTTACCAGTTAAACCCCGAAGGAAACTTCCTAGAGAGAAATCCTCTCACGATAGAAGAGAACAGTTCTGTGATTCACAGTCCAACTGGGAAGATAGGCTTTTCCCTTAAAGCTTCTACGTGTCCTATCATAAGAAGGGTGTCTCTCCTTCCTGCTATTATGAGTCATACGATAGCTATTTAGCCTGCTTTAGAGGAGGCTGTCTAGATGAGCCTGCTGAAGAGACGGGACTGAGAAATGTACAAACTTCATGTTTTAAAGAAGATGTTTGTAGTGAAAGACCACAGCAAGAACCTATGATACTAGATGCTTGTGCTGAATCTCCTATTGAGGAAGCCATGGATTGTACGCTAATTTTGTCTGATAAGATTTCTTCTCTATGCTAAAGCCAAAGTTTGAGCGTTGCTTGAGAGCGCTGTGAAAAGCAGAGGAGGAAAGACTGCTGAATATCACATGAACCGTATGCTGTGTAAAATAGTACCACTGATTATGATTTCCTTTAAGAGGCAAGATGCTATCTTTGAGTTTCCTCAGTTCCTTACCAGTGTATATGGTTTTGTCCTAAGTTTTGTTTGTATATTATACCTTTGAGATTCCAACCCCGGGAGGGGAATAAATCCTTTTGAAAACCTGACCACTTGACTCACAACTACTACTTTCTACAAAGAGGGTCAGTCCCAGCAGTCTGGCTGTTAGTCTTAGCCACAGTCCAGCCCCTGCTGGTCACAATATGAAATTAGTTTTATATCCATAAAAGTATTATTTTAGATAAGATTTCTTATGTTCCTCCTGTCATACTCCTTTATGTACTTTTTTCATATATACATGGTTTTTATTTGTATATGTGTTTCAACATATAATCACTAATGTATGATGTAACATTTATTTACTGTTGGCTGTTTTACAATTATTGATATATTTTTAATTTTTTATAATCAATTTTGTTTCTCTTAGTTTCAATTATTATTTTAAATAACATGTTTATTTTGTCTTATTTATGATATTTTTATATATATTTATGTATTTATTTACAATTGTAGTGAGCCATAATACCCCTGAAGAAGTATTATACGAAACATGGCCTGTGTCGAGTTAATTGGCCAATTCGTCCTTATCAAGGATAAATGAAGTTTTCTTTGCCCTTTGCTGCCACGTTTCTGGACTGGTTATTTCTGTCACTTCCTGCCACACCAGGGTGATGCTGTCCTGTCACGTGACCTCTCTCCTCCATGGCAACAGGGATGCTGCCAGACTGGAGGTGGGACTTCAGTACTTTATCCCTGTAGGTCTCATCTATGTACCTTTGTATCTTCCTTATGTCCTCCAAGTCTGCTACTGTAGCCTCCAGAGATCAGACTCGTTCCCTGAGAGCAAAGAGCTCCTTGCACCTAGTGCACATGTAAAACCCCTCACCAACTGGGAGAAAATCATACATGTGACACTCAATGCAAAAGAGCCCCCATATTGCTGCTGGACTTCTGCCTGCATCTTAGTTTTAAGGTTGTGCTCAGATATTTAAGTTCTTTACTTGCTAAAGGTTGCTGGGGATACTTATACTAATAAAACTATACCTAATACGTTTAATATACTTTGTTCACCTGAAGCTTAATTAATCTCAGGTCCTTAATGTATGCCTGATGAGGATAAAAGCTGCACCTGAGAGGGAATATGGCACCTCCTTTCCTTTAAGAGGCTTAAGCACCTATAAAGCTACGATTATCCCAAGGGTGGGTGGGTGTCGGGGAGGGAAAGAAAGAAGACTTATTAAAAGCTGGCTGCTACAGGGGAGACATCATCTTATCCTGGGAGCACCCGCGGTTTTCCACCTACGTGGAGCAGGGCTGCAGGAGGGAGAGGAGACCCGGAGGTACAGCTACAGGCACCTGGGCGGACGTTCCTGCCGTAGAGGACCCCCCCTGCGATCCCCATAAAGATCTATGAGCGCTACTCGCAGCTTGCGAGTCGTGGCTTGCGGGGCCGTGTCCTAAGGGGCGTGTCACAAGGGGCTAGACACGCCCCTTTTGTGCTCCTTCGGCGCTCCTGAGAAGCACTTGAGAGCGCTTGACATTGCCTGCTGTGTCCATGGGGAAACGAAAAGGAAAATCGGTGGTTAAATCTGGAGCTGGAGATCAGGATGTTGGAGGTAAAGTGACTGGCCCTATGGACAGGCATGTCTCGTCGCTGCAGCCTGTTAATATTTCGTCGGACAGAGCTTCTTCAAGCCCGGAGTTCCGGCTACCGCCCCCCTTCCCCCAGCCCCTTTCATCTTCCACCTTGTTAGAGGCTTCTATAGCGCCTTTGGCTTCACCTCTGAGACCGGTTTGCCCCGCTGGTTCTGACCAGAATCCTCCTTCTATCTCTGGGGAGGTAACATTAGCTGATATCTGGACTGCTATACAGCAAATTGATAAACGTTTGTCAACCACTGTTGCATCATTATGCTGTTTTACGGGCAAAGTTGTTGATAGATATAATATTGTTGATCAACAGTTGAATGCTTTGGCTCAGATCCCTACCCGTGTTGATTCTCCTCTCCCTTTACTTAAAGATATTTCTGCTGTTTCCTATCGTGTGGAGTTGTTGGAGAATCAACACCGGGCTAGGAATCTACGTTTTCTTAATTTTCCCTCGACGCATCTACTGGCTCCTAAAATGTTACTCCAGAAGTATTTCTCTGAAATATTGCAATTGAAAGGCTCTGTGGAAGTAGTCCAGGTGTATTCTTTTTCTTCTAATGGACTGTCGACGCCTGATACAGAGGGGGCTTCTGCTCCCTCTGTTCAGTCGGTTGGTCAAGACTTAACAGCTTTCTTGGAGGATTCTACAGATTTAATATCCAAGCGTTGCACTTTAGTTGCGACATTTGAATCTGAATCTATTAAATTATCTGTGCTTAGAGCTTACTTTAAGCACAGAGAAGCTTTATTTTGTGGTTTTAAGCTCCAAGTCTTTCCTGATGTTGGCCGAGTAACACAGCTTAGGCGCAAACAGTTCTTGGGATTAAGAGCCAGAGTAGTTGCTTTGGGTGCATCTTTTTTTTTTAAATTCCCTTGTCGTTGCCTGGTTGTTTACCAGGGACAAAAGTTTGCTTTTACTGATGTTGAGCTGTTACAGAAATTCTTGTTTGATAGGGAACTGGTAGAGAAATAAGGGGGTGGGATAATTGTTTATATGTGCTCCCTAAAGTGGAGTTTGTTAAACTCCTTATTGCTAATATATATTTTGATAATTTTCTTTATACTATTGATTGTTTCTCCGTAATGTGTTTGATTTTCTTTTTTCTTTCGTATTTTTTATTTGAATTGTACCTTGAATACTTGATGTTTTCTTTTGCTGTTGTTTTGTATTCAGGAAAGAAAAAGCCTTAAATAAAAGATTAAAAAAAAAAAAAGCTGGCTGCTACACAGTACCCTGTCCTGTGCTTCTAAGGTAATCTGTGACCAATTTCCAGGGGGGAGGCCCACAGCCCTTGCTTGGATAGAGGGAGTCTTAGGATCTAAATTTAACCAGAAAGCTCTCTGCTATGTTTTACATTTAAACTGAAAGTTCTTTGCTGCTACTAGGCTCTGACTGATTTAACAAATACACTGGGTTCACAGATTAATCAGCTTTAATCTAAAGAATTCCCTTTTCCCCAAGATTTAGAAAAATTCCCAGAAGTAAATACTTACAATTGCAGATCTCTCTCCAGACATAGCAGTCCACTGATTCAAGGCCAGGCTCAGACTATCAGGGGAAAAAAAAGCCAGTCGCATTTTTTAATTTGCTTGTAACCTCTAGTAACTTTTCAGCTATGTTTTTCATTTGGGCAGCAGTCACAGCTACCTCTTTAATTAACAAAAAATGCCTTGAAATGAAAATTTATAAAAACAAAAAGAAACAAAACAGTCCTGCAAATGATATAGGAAACTAAGCAAAATGAATAAAGGCAGATCACTAGTACCATGACTAAATACTTATGTCTAGCAATCTTATTAAATTGGGAAACAAACACACAGAACACAACACAAAAGCAAAATCTTGTGCTGAATAGCTCCAGTACAGAGAACTGACAAGCTACATACTTTGAAAATCATATCAGCCACTCATAGAAAGACACAGCATACAGGCAGAAGTAACAAAGTAACCAGGCTTATCAGATCAAAAAAATGCCGTGCAACTGCGGTCTTTATACAGCCGTACTAAACATGTCCCCATGCTGCTTAAAGGGCTATACCTGCTCAAGCAGAAACAAACTTCAAAAACCCAAATCGGGGGGGGGGGGGGGAGGGATTTGGAAGATTATCAGATATCCTTTGTAATGGCCATAGTCACGTTAGCCCTTAAACACAATTATTTTTGTTTTGAAGATGTGATGTAGCTTCCACGCACAGGGGTTGCGATGGGGGCCACTGTGGCTCCATCAGTGGTGACTCGTTATATGGCCGCATTTGAACATATATGGTCATTTGATTTCTCCTTCCATGAGCAAGTGAAGCTATGGCATCTCTGGATAACTGATGCACTGATTTTTTTTTCAAACCCCTGAAGTGCTGGAGAAATACGTGAAAACGGCACGCCCCCACCTGGAGGACGATACAGTCTAGTAACCACAGGAAGAATGGGGAGCCTGATGGATTGGTCAGTGGTCCCCAGTCCAAGACGGCAGAGGAGAAAGGTCCACAGGTGAAATGAAGGGGCAGCTTGAAGAGGCCAGAGAGCCCGACAGGGCTGAGGCAAAGGGGGACATCTCAGATAGAGGAGACAGACGGTGAGAGGACTGTGTAGAAGGGTTCTCCAGATGCCCTGCAAACCTGAAGGTCCAGTCCATCATTGGTGGGCAGTGCTGTTGGTCTTGCAAACTGACCTAGAGTTGCTGTGGTGATGGACTAAGTGTTGGAGGAACAGGTTTGAAGAGAGTTACTGTATATCTGTTCTGGGGTATTGCTGGTGTGAAGGGGATAAACCCCGAATTCCCCTGCAGAAGGAAGTATCTCAAGGAGGAGGGAGTGCTGTGGGCAGGGTAGGGGGAGTTTGGGGTAAAAGAGGGTGGCTGATTTGGAGGGAGGTTGCGGGTGGACTGGGTTAATAGGAGGTTGGTTGTTACGGAGTGGGTCATTGGAAGCTTATAAAAATACATTCAGAAGAGACAGAAAAAATGGAAAAGGAGGCGTAGCCTTGTATGTCAAAAGCAATATTAAAGCTACTGACATGCAGGGGACATGGGGAAAAGAAGAAGCGCTCTGGATTGCGTTGAAAAGAGGAGATGGCACTGTCATCCATATTGCTGTAGTCTACAGACCTCTGACTCAAATTGAAGAAAGCGATAATGAATTGATTATAGGTATTGCCAAGATAGCCACAAAGGGGGAAGCAAACATTTTGGGTGACTTTAATCTACCTGATGTGGATTGCATTACTCTTTCTGCACATCTGGAAAGAAGCAAAAAAATTGTAGATGCTCTTCAAGATGCATTACTTAGACAAATGGTCATGGAACCAACCAGGGAAAGCTCAACGCTGGATTTAGTGCTCATCAACGGTGATAGCGTGTCGAATGTCTGCGTGAGTGCCCCTGTGAGCAACAGTGATCATCACACGGTGTGGTTTGAGATAAAATGCAAGGTACAGGCCAAACATAGCAAGCTCAAAGTCCTAAACTTCAAAAACACTGACTTCAATAAAATGGCCGAGTACCTAAAGGAGGAGATGACAGGGTGGAAGGAGATAAGGGAAGTGGAATTGCAATGGGCTAAACTAAAGGTGGCAATAAAAGGGGCAACAGATAAATATGTAAAACAAGTAAATAAAAACAAGAGGAGCAGGAAACCTATTTGGTTTTTCAAAGAAGTGGCTGCTCAGATAAAGGCAAAAAACACAGCTTTCGCAAAATTCAAAAGCTTGCAAACAGAAGAACACAGAAATGAATACAGGATCAAACTCAGAGTCAAAAAGAGAAATAAGGATAGCAAAATCAAAGGCAGAGGAAAAGATGGCTAAAGATGTTAAGGGTGGCGACAAAATTTTCTTCAGGTATATTCGGGAAAGAAAGAAGATCAGAGTTGGAATTGCAGGACTCAGAAGTGCTGGGAAAGGACTCGTGGAAAGTGACATAGAAAAAGCGAAATTGCTAAACAAATACTTCTGCTCTGTTTTTACTAAAGAAAATCCTGGAGATGGACCAGCTGTGATTCCCAAATATAAAAATGGGAATGAAGTAGATACCACACCATTCACAGAAGATGAGGTGTTGGAACAACTTGCTAAACTGAAAGTGGACAAAGCCATGGGACCGGATGAGATACATCCCAGGATACTGAAAGAGCTCAGAGAGGTTCTTGCAGGGCCATTAAAGGATGCATTCAACAGATCCTTGGAAACAGGAGAGGTTCCTCAGAACTGGAGAATGGCTGATGTTGTATCTCTACACAAAAGTGGTGACAGGGAAGAAGTGTCAAACTACAGACCCGTGAGCCTTACCTCAGTGGCGGGAAAAGTAATGGAGGCACTCCTGAAAGAGCGAATAATTAACTCTCTCAAAACCAACAGGTTGCAAGATCCGAGGCAACATGGTTTTATTGAAGGACGGTCTTGCCAAACAAATCTGATTGAGTTCTTTGACTGGGTGACCAAGGAACTAGATCAGGGGCATGCGATGGATGTCATCTACCTGGATTTCAGCAAAGCCTTTGATACTGTTCCTCATAGGAGGCTTGTCAATAAACTCAGTAGCTTGGGGATGGGTCCCAAGATGGTAAACTGGATTAGAAATTGGTTGGTTGACTGACAGACGACAGAAGGTGATGGTACACGGAGCTCACTCGGATGAAAGGAAGGTGATTAGCGGGGTGCCCCAGGGTTCTGTCCTGGGCCCGGCACTGTTCAATGTATTTGTGAGTGATATTGCTGAAGGGCTGAATGGAAAAGTCTGTCTTTTTGCAGATGACACAAAAATTTGCAACATAGTGGACTCCCCCGAGGGAGTGGATAACATGAGGAAAGATCTACAAAAGCTGGAAGAATGGTCTAATGCTTGGCAATCACGATTTAATGTGGAAAAAGTTCAGTGTCAAGCACTTAGGTAGCAGAAATCCAAGGGAAATGTTCGCAATAGGGGACGAGAGGTTGGTGTGCATGGTTCAGGAAAAAGACCTTGGTGTGATTATCTCTGATGATCTCAAGGTGGAAAAACAGTGCGACAAGGCGGTGGCAAAAGCCAGGAGGATGTTGGGCTGCATACAAAGAGGGATTACCAGCAGAAAGGAAGAGGTACTTATGCCACTGTACAGGTCGCTGGTGAGGCCTCACTTGGAATACTGTGTTCAGTTTTGGAGACCATGGGGTATGTTTACTAAACTGCGGTAACATTACATAACGCGCGTTATGTAACGTTAACGATTGTTAAGTAACGTTTATTTATTTATTTATTTGCATTTTTTATATACCGCGCTATTTCAATCAGTGCGGTTTACATTTGAACAAAATATACAGCAATGTAACCGGTTACATTGAGTTTACAATAAACAAGGGATACAAACTTGGATGAACAAGGATAAACTATGTACATTGAGTTTACAATAAACAAGGGATATAAACTTGGATGAACAGGGATACACTATATACATTGTTATGTAAATAGATTGACATCAAATCAGGCATTGTAATATGGAAGTGGATAGGTAACAGGAGGAGTATCAGGCTGGCAAATTTTCTAGTTGAGGTTATGTTAAGCGTGAATCTTGGTGGAGATGTGTATTATGTTGGGATTGACTGTGGGGGAGATGATTGGAATAGTATTTTATGAACAGATGATGTTTGATAGCCCTTCTGAAGGAAATGATAACGTTAATGCGCGTTATCGTTACTTAATGATCGTAGACGTTCCGCGGTGCGGTAAAACACCGCAGAAGGTGGAGAGAGGGCAGAGAGAAGGAGTCAATGGGCGGAGTGTGGGCGGGGAGAGGCTCCATTCACACTAACGCGCTGATCTGAAGAGCTGAATCCTAACGCAATTGAAAACCTGCCATTAGATGCACATTTGCTGGAGAGAGAAACCATTTAAGTGTCAGCAATGTACAGCATAGGCAAGGAAACCCACAAAAAGTGATAAGTGTGATACATGTGCACAGAACAAAAGGGCACATAAACATTGAAAATGACCTCAACAAACTGGAAAAAAACCTAACCAAGCTGGCCAATAGTGATAATATTGGGAAACAGCAAAAAACACTACCGATAAAGCTCCCAAAAAAAATATTAAGCGTGGAAGGGTCTATGCTCTGTCCCCCGACAAGGTGAATGATCCCACAGTAAAATAGCGCTGATCAGGGCATTCCCTTGTTATTGGACAGGTGTCCTATGGCGTGCACATGTCCCGAAACAGCAGGGTGGGCATGTCAGAATGGGCAACTGGACAGATGCTGGAAAAGGGGATACAGAGGGCCGCAGGCGGCACATGCTGTGTTGCAGCTGGGCCACAGTGCGGACTAGGGTGATGCCTAGGTGGCCCATACGAATGCTGAAACAGCAGAGCAGCCAGACAGCAACTGCTGAAGGCCCAACATGGGCACGACTGTGTTTCCCACAGTGTCACAGGGGATAGTACCCAGCAGCTACCCCCAAGGGCACGGAACATTGGCAGGCGGTGCTGGGGGGAAGCGTGGAACCTATGCAGGCACCCCTATCCTAGAACCCGCACCATAGGCAGCTGCCTACCCGCACACTGGATGGCCTGAGACTGCGCTCCACCAGCACCACCAGCAGAAGGGCAGGGTTTGTCAGCATGGTGGCAGAGGGATACTGGTGGTGGAGGGGGCAGTGGCAGCTGCCCAGAGCAGACCGTGGCCTAGCCCTGTGTAGGTGGGTGCCATGCACTGCAACAGACAGGCCCTGTCTGATGAACAGTCATGGTATCACCAGGGAATGCACTGACTCTGTGACAACACAGTGGTGCAGTGCACAAAACCAGTGTATTCAGAAGCAGAAGGTCACAGGTTCAAGTCCCAGCTGTGGTTCCTGCCAACCCAGTCCCCATATTTTACCCACTGCTAATACAGACAGAACCTTTATTGCAGATGATGTAAACATGCCCAAAACACCTACATTTTATCCTACAGAGCACAGACACCATAAAAATGCGCATTACCTAGAGCAGAGTCTCCCAAATGCAGTCCTGGAGGGCCAAACACCATCCAGGTTCCATGCTGCCTCTAATAAAAATGCCTGTGCTGCATTTCTATGCACCGCCCCTATGGTATGCAGATGTATCTCATGCATATTCATGAGGGACAGCATGAAAACCCGAACAGTGTTTGGCACACCAGGACTGAAGTTGGGAACCTCTGCCCTAAAGCAGCGGCCAACAGGGGCAGACACACCCGCACCCACAGGCTCCATTATCCAATGCCTCCTGGAGCGGCAGGATGTTGGGCCCTGCGTGCATCTCCCAATACTAGCACTTGCATACCTTGGCAATGCCACCCTAAACCTGGGAATATGGTAAATATCTATCAAACGGTTGCTATGATTACTGGAAGATAGCAATTCCAAAGTTAAGCACAATTTGCTGATTGAGCTGCATCATAGCAACCTTTCTGATGTCTGTGGAGTGTGCTACAGGTCTTGTGTCTGACAGTGTTTACCACCCTGGGGAGGGACCCCAACAGTATTGCGTACCATAGACATGCCTGCACTGTGCCCAGGACTGGTGCGGTGGCCAGGGCTGCCAAACACCTCTATAGTTGCACAATGCTGGCATAGGTGTGGGGAGTGTGTGTCTGTCTATCCAGTGTGTAATGGCTGCAAACACCCTCCACAGCTCACACTGCTAGCACTGTTGCCAGTATTGGCCTGCCAATGTGCATAATGAAGAGCAAGGTACCGTGGGAATAGCCAGGATAGGATGGCCTGGCCTGGATCCATCTGTACATAGCATAGGGCAATGGCTCGGACATTGTAGTGCCCGGCCACCACCTGCACGGACAGGGTGGCCACAGCATGTCCTGCTGGGAGGTCACTCTCACCCTGACTGAGCAGTGACCACGGCATGGCTAGGTTCCCCCATAGTGCTATATAGTATTTCTCTCTTGTGATATTTGTCTTACTTCCGCTGGCCCCCGGCCTTGACTTTCTTTTGTTTTTTGAAAATTGTACACCGCCTTGATTCCTGTAGAAAGGCGGTTATATCAAATTTAATAAACATAAACATAAACATATGGTTTCTCTTTTGGGGCCCAATCACTTACTTATCTGCTTGGTGTGTATGCTGACATCCCAGTTCTGGGTACATGCATCTCCTCCAGGAACATGCACTATGGACTAGCTAGCAGATTGCAGCTAGTATGTGTCTTGCTGGAACACCTTGCAGGGTGCAGCAGCTGGAGGCTTGCTGCTGGAGAATGTCAGATAGTGGTGGGGGGCAGCTGTGCATTTCCAGGCCTACTGTCTGTCTGCTATTGCTTTATGGATATGTATAGCTCTGCATTGCCTGCCCTGTAGGGTGTCTGTTCCCCAGCAGGACTGGGGTGATGGTCCCCTCTACTGCCACCATTGCAGGGGGGTAGAATGTGGATCTGTTGGTGGGAGATCCTGTCCCCCACCCTGAGCCACAGAGGGTGGGTTGGGTGGTGGTTCGTAATCTGCCTGTGGGTCCAAACACCCCCCTTCACTTAAATCATGTGACCATGGCACCCACACAGGGTATGCACTTTTCTGGGTGCATCATAGTCCACAAGGGCTAGATGTGAAATACAGATGGACACAGGCATATCCTAGGGGTGTTTGCCAGGACTACCTATCACACATTGGCACTAATGGGGACCTGCAGCATAGCCTATCTCAGCAAAGCCAGGTGCTGCGAAAATGGTGCTGGGCACCCCACCTCACCCTCAGGGTGAGGACAGGACCCGCACACTGTGACGGTCTGTAGCTACTCTGTGCCACTAACACACACCGTCGGCACCCCCTACCAGGCTGAGGTGCTGTGGGGTGCATACCCCATCTTGTGATCATCTTTAGACTGCTGATTTGCATGTGCTGTGCATCCTGGGTACGGGTGGGTTGACCCTATCCTGGTAACCACAGCAGAATGTTTGTGTGGTGCCGTGCAGTCCTCCTGTAGCCAGCCAGGGGTTTGTTAGCAGCTGTAGCCCACTGGTTACTTCACTACCCGGGGAGCCAGAAGTCATGGGTTCAAAACCCACAGTGGGGTTCATTGATAGGGCTGTCTGAGGCATTGTCTATTTTTATTGTACATTATTGCTGCCCGCAGAAACACCCTCAGAGTACTGTCACCTTAGGGTGCCTTATAAGGTGTCCTATAGGGGACATTATAGGGTGCCTTGGCAGACAGCGCACTTTATAATGTGTCCTATGGAGTGCCTTCTAGGGTGCCTTATGTGGCACCTTAGGTTACGCCACTGTGAGGGTGTGTTTGCTGGCAGCACTAATTAAAGTAAAACTAAAATTCCTCACAACCCAATACTTAAACATAATGCCTCAGCCAGCCTTATTCATTAGGCACAATGGGGAATCAAACCCATGACCCCTGTACCATCAGTCAGTGTAGTAACCATTGTGCTACAGCTCTGTTTCTGTGTTTGCATGTCTGCGCGCCTTCTTAAGATTAACGCGCGGTAACGTGGCACGGCTCCATTATGTAACGCTCGTTAATTTATGGCGCCTTGTAACGATGTACCGCCCATGTCCTTATTTGGGTATTTCTGCCTCTACCGCGGATCCTAACGCGAATGGCATTACTGCAGTTTAGTAAACATACCCCCATATCTTGCAAAAGATGTAAAAAGACTGGAAACTGTTCAGAGGAAGGCGACCAAAATGATTTGGAGCCTGCGTAAGAAACCTTATCAGAAGAGACTTGAAGACCTAAATATGTACACTTTGGAGGAGAGGAGAGATAGGGGAGATATGATTCAGACCTTTAAATACTTAAAGAGGAACGATGAACAAACAAACCTCTTCCAAGGACGGGGAAGCTGCAAAACTAGAGGGCATAACATGAAGCTGCAAAGTGGAAAATTGAAAGGCAATGTCAGGAAATACTTTTTCACTGAAAGGGTGGTGGATGCTTGGAGTGCCCTCCCGATGGAAGTGGTGGGGGCAAACACTGTGACGGAATTCAAAACAGCATGGGACAAGCACAGCGGATCCCTTTACAGCAACAGGATAAAAACTAAATAAACTGAACCATCTAACTTCTCAACAAATAGGGGTGTCCTACATGGAGTGGTGGGTCCACCCCTAAACAAAGACATGGGGAGGGGTGGCCTGCACAGAGCGACAGGTGCACCTACTCTTGCCGTATTACTGGGCAGACTAGATGGACCATGCTGATCTTTATCTGCCGTCATTTACTATGTTATTATGTTACTATGTTACATGTGTGGATTGACCGCTTGGACTGCTGGGGGAATGAGGGATGACCTGTTGCAAAATTTTAATTCCTGTTCGGTAATCCAGTTTAGTCCTCCACAATCGGGTAGTGCCCCTCCTCCTGCAGCCGGGAGACTGGACCAATCAAATCTTCTGTAGTATATATGCAGCCGGAGCTCCCAGAAGCCCCCAGTGTGTCCAGTCTCCCTGCAGCTGGAGGACTTCTGTGCCCCTACTGGGCACGCTAAGTGACACTTGAAGGAGCAACACTAGTTAGTTAGTTCTTTTGGGGTTTATTTCTGGCCCTTTATTTTCTATTTCTTTTGCTAGGTAGCTGTATCTTTAAAAAAATAAAAAAGCCACAGGGGACTTTCTGGGGGAAGCCAGACCTGCCTTGGGCTCCTGCCTTCCTGCCTGGGAATCTCTGAAGCCTGGGTTGAGCTCTCCCCAAGGCTGTTCGGGGAAGAGCCATACCGGCTGCAACATTGCCTGTCACTTGGAGAAGTGGGCTGAGTTCCTTGCTGTTCCCTGAGCTGGTAGGAATTTTCCTTGTTTTAATCTTTCAGCTCTCTGTTCTTTGCTTGGGCAGAGGCTCTGTCGGCTCCCCTGGCTTCCAAATTGCACTTTTTCCTGCTTTTTTTTCGCTTGCCCTGTATTAGAGGGTCGTTTTCTTTCTTTTCCATATTATTTGGGTACCTTTGTATTTTCGCGCCGTTTTTTACCACGGGTGAAAAAGTGCGGCGGCCATTTTGGATTTCTAAAGTGTGCTTTTTAAGGGCACTTTTTAACACTTGCGCACGGGTTCCCCTGGTGTTTTTGGGGTTTCTTTTGCTGGCGATTTTGCTCAGGGCACCCCTAGGATTCTGGGGAGTATTTTGTTTCCTGTAAAAAAAAAAAAAAGGTTTTAAATTTAATACTGTGCTGAATTGAATAAGGTTAGTCCCCTTGGTGTGGGCTTCCCTGTTCCTGTTGCCTTATTTCTCCCTGAGAGCAGGTGGCCTTGGCATGGCTGCCAAACCTCAGTGTGTAATTTGTGGGTCCCGCAGAGGTACAATGACTGACTCTGGAATCTGTAAGAGCTGTGCTGCAGTTTCTTCAGACCTGGAGCTTCCTATTGAAATTAAGGAACAGCATGTGCCCGGGGAACCTTCTCTTTCGGGGGACAGTGTCCCTTCACCGAGCATCCTCCCTTCTGGTCTGGGCCCGGCGTCTAATACGTCGGTCCCTGAGCTCCAGCAGGCGGCTATGATAGCGTCGCCTATAGACTTTTCCCCGGATTTTGTTCTTCTCATGCATCAGGCCTTCCGCTTAAGCCGGTCTGGTCATTTGCCTGAGGCTTGGCCCGCCTCTCTCCCCCCAGCATCCGCAGGGGGGGGTTCAGCAGTCTTCCCAACCCGCTGTCAAGCGGCCCAGGTTGGGGGACCAGGATCAGGACACCCTTTGCCTTCCGGATTCCGAGGCTGAGGGGGATCCGGAGATTGAGGCGGAGGAATTAGAAGACGGGGAGCTTCCGGAACCGGAAGATCAGGCTCGCATCATTCGGGTGTTTCGAAGGGACGAGCTGGTACCCTTGGTCACGGAGTCTCTCCAAGCACTTAACCTCTCTGCGGTGCGGCCGCTGGAGGAGGAGGGTCTCGAGGATCCTCTCATTCAGGCGGTCAGGGATGCCCAGGTAGTTTTTCCTGTGCACCGCGTGGTTGAGCAGATGATCCATGCGGAATGGGAACAACCGGAATCCGCTTTGAAAGGGATTCGGACCATGAATCGTCTTTACCCCCTTGCCGACAAGGACAGGGACTTGTTTAAGTCTCCACGGGTGGATGCTGCCGTTTCGGCAGTGACTAAGAAAACCACCATCCCGGTTGAAGGGGCCGCGGCCCTGAGGGATGTTCAGGACAAAAAGGTTGATAATTTGTTGAAGCAAGCCTTCGAGACCAACGCCTTATCGTTACAAGCTTCTATATGTGGGGCGTGGGTAGCTCGAGCTTGTTTGCGATGGTCGCAGCACCTGCGCTCGGGGTCCGGTATGGACCAACAGGGGCTGTTGGACGTTACCCTCGTGGAGTCGGGATCAGCCTACTTGGCGGATCTGTTTTATGATTTAATACGCTCCCTAGCTAATAGCATGGCCTCCATGGTAGCGGCACGACGGTCCATCTGGTTGCGCAATTGGGCGGCCGACGGTTCTTCCAAGTCTCGCCTCAGTAAACTACCCTTTAAGGGCAGGTTGTTATTTGGTGAGGCTCTGGATAAGTTGGTGAAGGATCTCGGTGAGTCTAAGGGTGGTCGGCTTCCAGAGGATAAGCCTAAGCTTAATAGGTCGTCCACCTCAGCGCGCGGCCAGTTTCGGGATGCTCGCAGATTTCGTTCTTCCCGACTGTGGACTTCGCAGCGCGGTCGTTTTGGAACCCGTCATCAAGGGTTTCGTGGTTTCAGAGGAGCGGGAAGGGGCTTCTCCGGAGCCGCCTCTTCCTCGGCCTCTTCCTTTAATCGCAAGCCGCAATGAAACAAGGCGGGCTCTAGAGGAAGACCCGGTCATCGGGGGTCGTTTGCGCGACTTTCTTCCTTCTTGGGCCCAAATTACGTCAGATCGATGGGTGCTGCACATTATAGAAGAAGGTTATGCCCTAGAGTTTGCGCACCCACTTCCGGATTCGTTTGTTCTGTCTCCCAGCAAGGGAGCTCAAAAGGCGCGGGACATCCGCGTGACCCTGGATCGGCTGCTCTCTCTGGGGGCCGTGGTTCCGGTCCCGCCTTTGGAAAGAGGCGCAGGTCGCTACTCCATCTATTTTGTGGTTCCCAAAAAGGGCGGTTCTCTTCGTCCGATCTTGGATCTCAAAGGCGTGAATCGCGCTCTCAGAGTACCGCACTTTCGCATGGAGACCCTGCGGTCAGTCATCGTAGCGGTGCGTCAAGGGGAATTTTTAACATCCCTCGATCTTACCGAGGCCTATTTACACATTCCCATCCGGCCCTCCCATCAACGGTTTCTCCGCTTTGCGCTCCCGTGGGGCCATTTTCAATTCTGGGCCATGCCGTTCGGACTCGCCACGGCTCCCCGCACCTTCACAAAGGTAATGGTTGTAGTCGCGGCGGCGTTGCGCAAGGAGGGCATCCTGGTCCATCCGTATCTCGACGACTGGTTGATTCGAGCGAAGTCCAGTCGGGAGTGTGTGCAAGTCACGAGCAGGGTGGTGGATCTCCTTCGGTCCCTCGGATGGGTGGTGAACGAATGCAAGAGTTGTCTGTCTCCGACACAGGATCTCGAGTATCTGGGAGTCCGCTTCGACACAGCAAGGGGCTTGGTGTGCCTTCCGGAGCGACGCGTGCTGGCGTTACGGGCTCTGGTCCGGCTCTTCCGGGGGATGCCAGCTCCGTCGGCGTGGTGGTACCTGCGGCTCCTCGGCACGATGGCGGCGACTTTGGAGGTGGTGCCTTGGGCGCGCTTCCACATGCGTCCGCTGCAGAGTGCTCTTCTGCGACGTTGGTCCAACCAGTTCGACTCATTGAACAAGAGATTGCCTTGCCCAAAGACGGTTCGCCGATCCCTCCGGTGGTGGCTCTCCGCCGAGAACCTGTCGCGGGGGATTCCCTTGGAGCCTCCTCTGTGGGTTCCGTTCACGATGGATGCGAGCTTAACCGGCTGGGGGGCTCACTGCGAGTCCCGCTTTGCTCAGGGGGAATGGTCTCCCCTGGAGGCCTCTTGGTCGATCAACCGTCTCGAATTGCGGGCAGTCCGGCTAGCCCTGGTGGACCTGGAGACCCTGGTTCTCGGACGGCCGGTGAGAGTCCTGTCGGACAATGCGTCCACTGTAGCTTACATCAATCACCAAGGGGGTACCGGCAGCGTGGCCCTGGAGGCAGAAGCGGCGGCCTTGTTCAACTGGGTGCAAACTCGCCTTCCGGCAATCTCGGCGGCTCACATTGCGGGCGTAGACAATGTCCAGGCCGATTTTCTCAGCAGAGTGCGGGTGGACCCCGGAGAATGGGAGCTAAACCCACAGGTTTACGCACAAATCGTCCGGCGGTGGGGTCCACCCCTCATGGATCTCATGGCGACCTTTCAATCAGCCAAGACAGGGCGCTTCTTCAGCAGGCGAAGGGAGCGCATGTCCGAGGGGCTCGACGCTCTCATTCAGCCGTGGCCAACGTCCGGTCTTCTTTATGTCTTTCCTCCGTGGGCCCTGATCGGCCGGGTCGTACAACGTATCGAGAGCCATCTGGGTCGCGTGTTACTGGTGGCCCCGGATTGGCCCCGGAGGCCCTGGTATGCCGATCTGGTCCGGCTGCGCGACGGCGTTCCTTGGCTCCTGCCCGCGCTACCGGATCTTCTTCTTCAGGGTCCCCTGCGGATGCCCCAAGTGGATCGATTCTCGCTTACGGTTTGGCCATTGAGAGGGCTCGGCTGAAAAGGAAGGGCTACTCCCCAGCGGTGATTTCTACCCTTCTGCGGGCGCGGAAAACGTCCACTTCTCTTACTTACGTTCGGATTTGGAGAATTTTTGAAGACTGGTGCTCCCGGCGGGGAGTCCGGGCGGCGGCAGTTTCAGTGCCCGTCGTTTTAAGTTTTCTTCAGGATGGTTTCGATAAGGGCCTTGCGGCTAGTTCCCTAAAAGTCCAGTTGGCTATCTCGTGTTATCGCGGCAAGGTGTTGGGTCGTCTGCTCGGGGCTCATCCGGATGTCCGCCGATTTCTTACGGCTGTTTTTCATTTGCGGCCCTCCCGCAGAGTTTTCGTTCCTCCTTGGGACTTGAATTTAGTTCTGAGGGCCCTGGTTCGTGAACCTTTTGAGCCCCTGCGCAGGGCGTCTCTGAAAGATCTCACGCTGAAGGCGGTTTTTCTTGTAGCCATCTGTTCGGCACGGCGCATTTCGGATCTGCAGGCATTGTCCTGTCGAGAGCCTTTCTTGTCTTTTTCCGCGGATCGGATCGTTCTCCGTCCGGTTCCTTCCTTTCTGCCAAAGGTGGTGTCTCCCTTTCACATGAATCAGGCAGTGTTTCTTCCAGTACTTTCCTCGCAATCTGTCGGGTCAACGGACAAAGATCTTCTCCGGCTCGATGTGGGTCGTACGCTCCATCGTTATTTAAAGGTTACCGAGTCCTTTCGGAAATCTGACCGGCTTTTCGTGCTCTTCGGGGGTGCGTGTAAAGGGGAAGCGGCGGCTAAAGCCTCCATTGCTAGATGGCTCAAAGAGGCGATCGCGTCCGCGTATCTGTTGCAACAGCGGTCTATTCCGGAGGGTCTGAGGGCTCATTCCACTAGGGCTCAGGCGACCTCTTGGGCGGAGTATAGCCTGGTTCCGCCGGCAGATATCTGTAGGGCGGCCACTTGGTCGTCTCTGCATGCTTTCAGTAGACACTATCGCTTAGATGTGTCAGCGGCTCGGGATTCCTGTTTTGGTTCGGCGGTTCTGCGCGCCGGATGGCAAGGTCCCGCCCGGTCTTAACTGCTCTGTTACATCCCGATTGTGGAGGACTAAACTGGATTACCGAACAGGAAATGGAAATTACACTAACCTGGTAATTGTAGTTCCTGGAGGGTCCAGTTTAGTCCTCCTTCCCTCCCGACTATCTGCTAATGTGGTGCGGCGCGCCTTTCCGAACGGTTGATATTAAGACGGTTCCTCTTGCCGTTCGGTCCCTCTGTTGCAGCCGCGTTTTTTGCTGAGGCTCTTCCCTGTCTCGGGGGTTCAGGCAGCTCCTGAACTTCTGGTGGGGAGCGGTGTTTTGATTCCTGAGGCGTCGGTGCCGGCGCAATGCAGTGTTCTGACTTCCTCGTTTGGGGAGGGGGTTGGATATTTTTTGGGGGGGAACAAATTGTTCTTTAATTATGTCATTTTGTATATTAATCTAATGTGTTGCTTCGTTAAGTATGCTTTGTTACTAGTACACTGGGGGCTTCTGGGAGCTCCGGCTGCATATATACTACAGAAGATTTGATTGGTCCAGTCTCCCGGCTGCAGGAGGAGGGGCACTACCCGATTGTGGAGGACTAAACTGGACCCTCCAGGAACTACAATTACCAGGTTAGTGTAATTTCCATTTACTGTTTAAGTTTGAAAATGCTTAGTGGAGTTGGCTTGCGGTGTGTATGTCTGGCGAGGGGAGAGGAAGTTGGATGTGATATGAATGTATGGATGGGGAGAGGTATAAAATAGCATCTTGTATTTATTTAACAGGTTTTATATACTGCTTTATCATTTCAATCAAAGCGGTTTACATTGAAACTTAAACTTGGCAATGTACATTAAACAGGGACATTGATAACTTGGATTTTTCTGAGGTAATGGAGGGTTAAGTGACTTGCCAAGGCCACAAGGAGTGTTAGTGGGAATCAAACCCTGGTCTCTGGGTTCTCAAGCCAGTGTTCTTAACCATTAGGCTACTCCTCCACTAGATGTCTGGGAGATTCATAAGATATGCCATACTGGGTCAGACCAAGGTCCATCAAGCCCAGTATTCTGTTTCCAACAGTGGCCAATCTAGGTCATATGTACCTAGCAGTTTCCCCAAGGGACACAGGTTCCACAGTGCTTGTATTGGTTCAAGCATTGATATCCTGGGTCCCTTCTTGGTAATGGTTTATGGACCTTTCCTCCAGGAACTTGTCCAAACCTTTTTTAAACCCAGCTACAGTAACAGCCTTTACTACATCCTCCGGTAACAAATTCCAGAGTTTGATTACACGTTGAGTGAAAAAATATTTTCTTTTATTAGTCTTAAATAGTTTACCCTGTAGCTTCATTGCATGTCCCCTAGTCTTTCTATATTCTGATAAGGTAAACAATCGATCTACGTTTACCCGTTCCACTCCGTTCATTAATTTATAGACTTCTATCATATCTCCCCTCAGCCGTCTCTTTTCCAGGTTAAAGAGCCCTAACCTTTTTAGCCTTTCTTCATAGGAGTATCCTTCCATCCCCTTTACCATTTTGGTGGCTCTTCTCTGAACCTTTTAAAATCGCTATATCCTTTTTAAGATACGGCGACCAGAATTGCACACAATATTCAAGGTGTGGTTTCACCATGGAACGATATAGAGGCATTATAATATCTTTTGTTTTATTTTCCATTCCTTTCCTTATCATACCTAGCATTCTATTTGCTCTCTTGGCCGCTGCTGCACACTGGGCCGAGGGTTTTAACATGGTATCCACAATGACGCCTAAATCTTTTTCCTGGGTGGTAGTTCCTAATGTGGAACCTTGCATCGTGTAACCATAGTTTGGGTTGTTCTTCCCTAGGTGCATAACCTTGCACTTGTCCACATTAAATTTCATCTGCCATTTTGATGCCCAGTCTTCCAATTTATCAAGATCCTCTTGCAATTTTCCACAATCTTCTTGGGTCTTAACAACTTTAAATAGTTTTGTGTCGTCTGAAAATTTGATAACCTCATTCGTTATTCCACTTTCCAGGTCATTTATGAATATGTCAAAAAGCAGCGGACCCAGCACAGATCCCTGGGGTACACCACTATTCACCTTTCTCCATTGGGAAAATTGGCCATTTAGCCCTACCCTCTGCTTTCTATCTTTTAACCAGTTCCTGATCCACAATAGTACACTGCCTCCTATCCCATGACTCTTTAGTTTTGCCAAAAGTCTCTCATGAGGGACCTTGTCAAAGGCTTTCTGAAAGTCCAGATACACAATATCAACCGACTCACCTTTGTCCACCTGATTATTCACTCCTTCAAAAAAACATAACAGATTAGTAAGACAAGATCTTCCTTGTCTAAAGCCATGTTGGCTGTCTCCCATTAGGCCATGACTATCTACATGCTGAGTAATTTAATTCTTTATGATGGTTTCTACTATTTTTCCTGGTACTGATGTCAGGCTCACCGGTCTGTAGTTTCCCGGATCACCCCTGGAACCCTTTTTAAAAATTGGTGTTACATTGGCGATCCTCCAATCTTCAGGTATTAGAGATGATTTTAATGATAGTTCACAGATTACTAATAGCAGGTCTGCAATCTCATATTTCAGTTCTTTCAACACCCTTGGATGTATACCATCCGGCCCAGGTGATTTGCTACTCTTCAGTTTATCTAATAGTTGTAATACATCTTCCCGATGTATCGATATTTCCTTCAATTCTTCCGCACCTTTAAATACCACTTCAGTCATGGGTAACATACCTACATCTTCCTCAGTAAAGACTGAAGCAAAGAATTCATTCAGTCTCTCCGCTATCGCCTTGTCGCCTCTTAGTGCTCTTTTAACCCCTTTGTCATTTAATGGACCAACTGACTCTCTCACAGGTTTTTTGCTACGAATGTACTTGAAAAGGTCTTTACTTCGCGTTTTTGCTTCCGCAGCAAGCTTCTTCTCAAATTCTCCCTTTGCCTGCCTTATCAATGCCTTGCATTTGACTTGCCAGTGCTTGTGCTGTTTCCAGGTTTCGTCGTTTGGCTCTTTTTTCCATTTCCTGAAAGATGCTTTTTTGGCAACAACAGCCTCTCTGACCTCACCTTTAAACCATGCTGGCAGTTTTTTGGACTTCCTTCCACTTTTCTTAAAGCGTGGAATACAGGTGGTCTGGGCTTCCAAGATAGTATTTTTCAACAACAGCCAAGACTGATGTACGTCTTTAACCTTTGCAACTGCTCCTTTTAGTTTTTTCTTAACTGTTTTCCTCATTTTATCATAGTCTCCCTTTCGAAAGTTAAAAGGTAGTACTGTGGATTTCCTTACTATCCCTCCTCCACTAATTAAATCAAAGGCGATCATGCTATGATCGCTATTGCCAAGTGGCCCCAACAACCTTATCTCTTGCACTAGATCTGGTGTTCCACTAAGGACACTAAGGATTCACAGCCCCATTAAAAGAAAGTGGATAAACTATTTGGCCAGAGCCCAGATAGATGTAGCTTTCCTAAAGGATTCACCTTATAGAAGAGGAACATAGTAAACTGCGGGCTCAGGGAAATGAGAAGATGTTTTGCTCTGCCTATAATTCTAAGAAAAAGAGGGGTGGTAATCTTGATCCACAAGCAACTCCCCTTTGTACAGTTTTCTAGTGGAGGGGATAGTCAGGGGAGGGTGTTTTGGGAAGTGGGCAGTGTTGATCAAGACAAAGTTTCATTCCTGAATATGTATGCTCCTAATGGGCCCAAAGGGTCCTTTTTCAAAAGGTGGCTACATGAGTTTGAAAAGGTAGTGAAAGGAGACTGAATGATCATGGGGGACATGAACTTCGCTCTTGGGGCTGAAGACAGGTCAAACTACTCTGCCCAGAAGCACGGCCAGGAAGGGAAAGAGTTGCAGAGCTGTCTGAAATGATGAGATCTGGTAGATCTCTGGAGCACTGACAATAGGGGGAGGAGAGAATACATGTGCTTTGTACTGCATACATGCACCTACTCTAGCTTAGATTACTTTTTTAGGAAGCAGGGCCAGAAGGGAGGTGGTGGGGGAGGTGGAGGTCCAGCCATTAGTTCTCTCGGACCATGGGATGATAATGTGCCAGTGGACTCCCAAAGGGGGAAGGCTGGGGAGTGGGGAGCAGATTTGTTAGGCAAACATGCCACTTCTTCAGTCAGCAGAGGTGATTGATAAACTGAAGAAGGCTTGGAAGGAATATTTGCTGCAGAACAACACGGGGGACATAAAGGGATGTGGGGAAAGCTTTTATGAAGGAGGTGCTGATTCAGCTGGGGGCACAGAGGAAGCGGGATAGAGAGGAGGAGATGCAATGGCTTAATGAGTTGATTGGTACGCTTCAAAAGGAACATAGAAACATGATGACAGAAAAAGACCACATGGCCTATCTAGTCTGTCCTTCCCTATCAACAACTACAACAGTCCCCTTTTTATCTTTAGAGATCCTCTGTGTTGGTCCCATGCTTTTTTGAATTCAGTTACTGTCCTCATCTCTACCACCTCCACTGGGAGACTATTCCATGGATCCACTACTCTTTCTGTAAAGAAATATTTCCGCATATCACTCCTGAATCTATCTCCCTTCACCCTCATCCCATGTCCCCTCGTAGCCGAACTTGTTTCAATTGAAAGAGGCTTTCTCCCTGAACATTTATGCCACGGAGGTATTTAAACATCTCAATCATATCACCTCTATCCCGCCTTTCCTCTAAGGTGTACATATTAAGATACTTAAGTCTGTCCTCATATGTTTTATAATGAAGCCCACTAATCATTTTAGTAGCCACCCTCTGCACCGACTCCATCCTGTTCACATCCTTTTGAAGGTGCGGTCTCCAGAATTGCACACTATACTCCAAATAAGGTCGCACCAAAGACTTATAGAGAGGCATTATCACCTCCTTTTTTTCTGCTAGCCATTCCTCTCCATATGCACCCAAGCATCCTTCTAGCTTTTGCCGTCGCCTTTTCTACCTGTTTAGCTACTTTAAGATCATCAGACACAACCACGCCTAGGTCACGCTCTTCTTTAGTGGACAAAAGTACTTCTCCCCCTATACTGTATTGCTCCCTTGGATTGCTGCAGCCCAAATGCATGACCTTACATTTTTTAACATTAAATCCCAGCTGCCAAATTCTAGACCATTCTTCAAGCTTAGCTAGATCCCTCCTCATGTTATCTACACCTTCCTGGGTGTCTACTCTATTGCAGATTTTGGTATCATCCGCAAAGAGGCAAACCTTACCCGACAGCCCTTCCGCTATATCACTAACAAAGATGTTAAAAAGAATCGGACCAAGGACAGATCCCTGGGGCACACCACTGGTAACATCCTTCTCCTCAGAGTGAGCTCCATTTACTTGTTCTCTTTGTCGCCTCCCACCCAACCAATTTCTAACCCAAGCAGTAACTTTAGGGTTCTCCTAGGGTGCTCAGTTTGTTTATAAGTCGCCTATGAGGAACAGTGTTGTCATGAGGTAGACAGCACAAAACCTGGAATATTATGGGTAGTGCAGAGGAAGAGCTTACTTGTCAGGAGCTAGACAGCACTAGGCCTGAAACATTAAAGAACAATGCAAAGGAAGAGCTTACTTGTCAGGAGCTAGACAGCACTAAGCCTGAAACATTAAAGGACAATGTGGAGGAAGGGCTTACCTGTCAGGAGTTAGAAAACACAGACCCTGAAATATTAAGAAATGAAAAGGAAGAAGAGCTTACCTTGCAGCCAATGTTCCCTCTAATTTTCTGTAGGCTGTGTGCGCATAAAATATCAGCTGTGCAGCTTTTGAAGGAAGGTTAAATTTTTGTGTGCCACATAACAACACTCGGAGTTATATACTTTAAAATTTGACTACACGTCAGAATACAGTATGTACACCACATTGATTGCACTAGAAAATATTGTAGAACTTGTGAAAACCATAAATACACAACAACTTTTCAATTTTAAGAACGTCTGTGTTGTTTTTTATCAGAATCAGAACCGTAATTTTTGTGCGCTCTGTTGTAAAGTATGTGCCCTTACTCGGCGAGGTGTGTGCGCGCGCACACGCGCACAGCTTAGAGGGAACAGTGCTTGCAGCCTCAGGGGCAGTTGCAGCATTCACAGTGCAGAGAGGCAGGAAAAAGGAAAACAAACTTTCCACAGGGTTGTAGTGACGCAGTAAGAATTGAGAGTGCCAATCAGGCTCACCTGGACTCAGACTCACGTTCCACGTTAGAGGAGCTGAGAGATAAAAGCAGGTGGGAAATCTCACAGAGGGGAGAACAAGGAGGAGGAAGAGAGTTGGAAGCAGCAGAATGAACATTGGCAGTGGAAGCTGGAGCCTGGATTAGGGCTGGAGCCGGAGCTTGAATGCCAGGAGGAAGGCAGAGACCAAAGGAACTGACTGCTGTTTCAGGCAGGCTTGGAGAGAAGGTGAGAGTAGAAATCCCAAGCAATTGCAGGAAGACACGTTACCTTGGAGAACCAGGGCTGGAGAAAGGCAGGCTGGCCAACCCAGGTGGGATAAGCAAAACTGCAGCAAGGTCTTCCCAGCCAGAGGGGTCCTCACACCAAGGCAAACTGTCCAGTTAACAGAAGGCAGAGGTCACGTCCAAAGAAGCACATGGGAAGCAGGAAGTGAGTTTCCCTCAGCCAGACATCGTAATCAGGCTTCCCACAGAAGAGCAGGCTACAGGGCAGAGAGGAAGCCTTGGCTGGAAGCAGAGGGGTTTGAGCTCATCTTCTCCAAAAGAAAAGATAAGTACCCTGTTTTTGCTAAGGGGAGAAAAGGGAGTCTCCGGGATAGAAGCCAGGCTTATAACCAGCAAGGGAACTCTTATTTGCCCAAGCCGTGGGAAGAAATCCCCAGCACAGCTCCTGATATCTGGGACATACAAAAGCCGCTCCCACTGGTGGCAACTGAGGTTTCCCCAGAGCAAGACACAGAGAGCAGCTTCATAGGGGCTCAGTGTCCTTATACAGGGACAGGCCTTAGCCCTATGCAATGGGAGAGCAATAGCTCAAAAAATATCCTTGAACCCATGGAACATGCTGTATGTGTGACTGATGATATAGAGAGCCTTTGTTAAATGGGAAGAGCAAGAAAGAAACTGTATTTTGCACATTGAAAAGTGTTGGACTTTATTGCTGGAAAGAAGCATGATTATTATTGGTTAAACATCCTTTACCCTGGTGAAAACAACCGTTCTTTATGTTGTCCCTTATTCTACGACATCCTCAAGGGAAGGGGAATAAAACCCAACTTTAATTTCATTTGGATCACGACTACAGTGTCCTTTATTTACCACAACTCCAGGCTATCCCGGGTCTAGGCAACCGTCTAGGACTGGCATGGTCTCACAGTGTCAAAGGCTTTACTGAAATCTAAATACACCACATCTAGAGCTCTCACTCGGTCCAACTCCCTGGTCACTCAGTCAAAGAAATCAATCAGATTTGTCTGACAAGACCTGCCTCTGGTGAATCCATGCTGCCTCGGATCCTGTAATCCGCTGGACTCCAGAAACCTCACTATTTTCTCTTTCAGCAGCGTTTCCAATAATTTACTCACCACAGAAATTAAACTAACCGGCCTGTAGTTTTCAACCACATCCTTACTTCCGCTTTTGTGTAAAGGCACCACATGAGCCTCTCTCCAGTCCTTTGGCACCTCTCCCGATTCCAACGAGGCATTGAAAAGGTCAGTCAGTGGAGTTTCTAGAACGTCCCCAAGTTCCCTCAGTATTCTAGGGTTTATCCCATCTGGTCCCATTGCTTTGTCTACTTTAATTTGAGCTAGTTTCTCACAAACACAGTCTTCTGAAAATTGTTCAAGATGTCCCTCGCTTCTGTTCCTATTTGTGGGTGTTTTCTGAGGTCCTGCTCCTGGTTCTTCATCTGTGAACACAGAACAAAAATATTTGTTAAGCAATTCCGCTTTATCCTTATCAGCTTCTACATATTCCTCCCCTGCACCCTTGAGTCTGACAATACCACTTTTGCCTTTCCTCTTCTCACTAATATATCTGAAAAATGTCTTATCCCCCCATTTTATTGGTGGGAGGCGTGTGTAGTAGCATCTGTGTGGCGCCTAGGCATAGCTGAACATGCTGGGCACCGAAAGGATAGGCTTATTTACTATGGGCCACCAAAAGAAATTATATGGAAAGAGGAAACAGGGCAGGGAATATATTGTCGTAGCAACTTCAGAAGCAGCATGAAGCATGGGTCATTACTGAGATTACCATATGAGGGGGGAGGGTGTGCACGAACATGTGGGATCTGTGAGGAGTTTAGGAAGTTTTATGGACACCTCTATAGGATGGAGGGAGGGGAACAGCCTAAGCAGTTGGCTCAGTACTTTGCTGAAATACATCTCCCCCGAGTTGGGGAGGAAGAGGCAGAGGCCTTAAGTCAGCCAGTTGTTGTGGCTGAAGTGATCAGGACCATACAAGCACTTCCTAGAGGGAAGGCAGCTGGGGGTTTCCTGCAGAATACTACCAGGTGTTGAAGGATCAGCTGGCCAGAATTTTCACTGGGGTACTGAAAGGGCAACGGTTATCTGGGACCTTAGCACAGGCTAATCTGATAGTATTGCATAAGGAGGGGAAACCAAGGGATCAGTGTGGGAGTTACCACCCTATTCACTTATCAATAATGATGCAAAGTTATTTGCCAAGGTGCTCATCCTGCGTCTGGATCAAGTGCTCCTGCACCTGGTCCATCCAAATCAAACTGGGTTCATCAGGGGACATGTAATATCGGACAACAACTGCAAGGCAGTCAACCTACTCCATGCTGTCAAAGTACATAATGGGGGGAATGTGTGAGGAGAGGAGGCTTGCTGTCCACCCTGTGCACCGCGTGGTGAGTGTTCCTCAGGCAGCCCGGAGCACCTGGTCCATCTGTGCGGCACCTGGCCCTGACGTCATCCAGGGGGCCTTAAAAGCTCGAAGGAGTCTTTCAGCTGGTGGGAGCGTGTGAGGAGAGGAGGCTTGCTGTCCACCCTGTGCACCGCGTTGTGAGTGTTCCTCAGGCAGCCCGGAGCACCCGGTCCATCTGTGCGGCGCCTGGCCCTGACGTCATCCAGGGGGCCTTAAAAGCATGACTGCTGCGCGGTACACGGTAGCGGTCGCGTTCTAAAGGGGCGCGTTATTAAGGGGCTGGTAATGCTCCTTATGTGCTCCTTTGGCGCTCGAGGAGCCGGGGAGCTGCAACGTGGTTCTGCAGGATGGGCAAACGTAGAAAACGTCATCAAAATGTGAGTACTGTGAATCCTACCAAAGTGGTCAAAGTGTCTGGTCCTATGGATCGGCATTTAGTTGCTGTGGAAAACATGGAGGCCAAGGTAGTTGTTGCATCCAAGACCCAGCTCCCCAGTGATAGCTCCTCGGCATCTTTGGGGGTTAGTATCTCTTCCCCTTCTGTTGGTAATAATAATATCGTTCCAGTTACCTCCCTTCCGGTGATGGAGGTATTGCCTCAGCAGTTGGATTGTTTACCATCATTATCCCCTTCTGGGTCTTCTTTGGACCCCGGGACTGTTCCTTTACCTCGGGTCCTGCAGGTCCCGGAGGGTTTTGCTTTGGCACATCGGGACAGTATATCGTCTATTCCTGTGGACTCACAAGATATCTCCCTTTCAGATGTGTGGCATGTTCTTTCTAGAATTGAATCTACACTTAGTTCAGTTGTGTCTCAATTCTCAGATTTTTCAAGGGACTCGGTGGCAAAATTAGCCCAGCATGATTCTCAGATTGCTGCATTAGACAAAAAATGCCAGAAATTGGAAGCTAATTGTAATGTGTTGCAAAATTCCTCAATGTTTTTTTATAAAGGATAGTATTATTCTACATACTCAGCAAGAAGTATTTGAAAATAGTTTGAGAGCTTCTAATGTGAGATGTTTAAATTTTCCTTATACACAATTTTTGTCCCCTCAAATTCTATTTGATAAGTATTTGATTGAAATTTTAGGTTATTGTGAAGATACGAAACCGCATGTTACAAAAGTGTTTTATATTCCTCGTAAAGGGGCAACTCCAGAGGAGGTTCCTTCTGGAACTGCCCCCGTTGTATCTCAGGATTCTTTGGACGTTTCTGCGTTCATTGAATCCTCTCGGGATATAATTTCAACACGAGCTATGCTTCTGGTATCATTTGCGTCTGAAGCTGAAAAAAATGCTGTTATACGGCTTTATTTTACAAATAAAGAGGCTGCTTTCTGCGGGGAGAAAAATTAATATGTTCCCTGATGTCTCCAGGAAAACTCAACTTCGTCTCAGGGTTTTTTTTATTGTTAAGGCCCCGCATCCTAGCCATTGGTGCCACATTTTTCCTTAAATTCCCCTGTAAATGTTTAGTTACTTTTAAAGGTACCAAGTATGTTTTCCTGGAGGCATTGGCGTTGGAAACTTTTCTTCTGTCACATTCTCCACAGGTATGATAATTAGTTCTTGATTAATTTACTTGTCATCAGATGGAAAAAAAAAGAGTTTAATGAATAGGTCAGCATTTCCTTTCCTCGCAGTTTTTCTTTGTATATTTTTCATGTTCCAGTTTATTCTTATTTTCTCCTCATGATGTGGACTGTATTTTGATTACCCATTTTGATTTTCAATGTTTAATTTTGGAATGCTTGTATTCTTTGAATTTGCTGAATAAAATATTTGAAATTAAAAAAAAAAAAGTACGTAATGGGAGTGTGTTGTGTGTAGCTTTAGATGCTGAAAAAGCATTTGACAGGGTAGAGTGGAGGTTTTTGTTTGCCATGCTGCAGAAGCTGAATCTTGGTAATCCAAAAATTCTTCGTTTGGTCACAGTAGAGAGTGTATCAGTCAGCAAATCCAAAAAAACTCACTCTATTAAAACAAGCATCATTTCCTTATTGTAAACAAACACTATGATTATTTCTTGTTTAACAAACCAACATGGGAAGCAAGGTCTCAGCTCACAAGGGCGAATGGCATATAGGATCAAGCATCAAATCAAGATCCTGCCATTAAACACAAGCCCAATAACATCAATGACCTGCTCCCACATTTGCTCTTCTTTCACTTATAAAGCATATTCATGAGCAGCCCGCATCAACAACCCAAATGAACTGAACTTTAAAAAAAATATATGAGAGTCGATCACGGACTGCTCCCCCGTGATCGACTCTCATATATTTTTTTAAAGTTCAGTTCATTTGGGTTGTTGATGCGGGCTGCTCATGAATATGCTTTATAAGTGAAAGAAGAGTAGTTGGGCAAGCCACTTAACCCTCCATAGCCCATGTTCCCTGTAAAATAGTTATCTCCAAGTTATAATACCCTGTTCAATGTAGTTTCAGTTTGTTCAATGTAAACTGCACTGATGCAGAATAGCGCGGTATATAAGAGAATGTAAATAAATAATAAAATAAATAAATAAATATAAATAAATGTGGGAGCAGGTCATTGATGTTATTGGGCTTGTGTTTAATGGCAGGATCTTGATTTGATGCTTGATCCTATATGCCATTCGCCCTTGTGAGCTGAGACCTTGCTTCCCATGTTGGTTTGTTAAACAAGAAATAATCATAGTGTTTGTTTACAATAAGGAAATGATGCTTGTTTTAATAGAGTGAGTTTTTTTGGATTTGAAGCTGAATCTTGGGGCAGGGTTTATCCATGGAATCCGGGCGCTTTATACAGGGTCCTTGATAACGGGTATTGGTCAATAGCCAACAATCGAAAGAATTTCAGTTACAGATAGGGACTTGACAGGGATGCCCTCTTTTCTCTATGCTTTTTATGCCCGGTGATAGAGGCGATTACTGCAAGAGTTAGGCAGAATAGGGCTATCTGCACAGGAGGGAGAGGGAACATAAGATTTTGCTTTATGCAGATGACACCTTAATTTTCATGGCCAGGCCCTAAGAGTCCATACCGGCATTGCTGGTGGAGATTGAGGGCTTCTCCTGCACCTCGGGTTTTAAGTAAACTTGAGTAAAATGGAAGAGTTGGCTCTGGGGAGGCTGAGGTGCACTGAGTTCCCCAATTTTCTCTTTCAGTGGGCCGAAAGGCAATTAAGTACTTGGGGGTCAGGATTTCCTGAGATCCAAAATATTTTTTTCATCTTAATTACTCCCCATTAATGTCCCAGTTGAGTGGAGATCTGTACAAATGGGCCTCTCTATATCTTAGCTAGATGAGAAGGGTCACGGCTCTGAAGAAGAACATAGTTCCCAAATTCAACTTTCTTTTTTCTCAACTACCGATAAAAGTCCCTTTATCTCTCCTGGGGAAATGGGACAAGTTGATGAGGTTTGGGGGGGGGGGGGGCCGGAAGGTTAAACTTAAGGTACAGTGATTACATCGATCAAAAGAACAGGGAGGGATCCGCTTCTCGGTATTAAAATGGCAGGGCAGTGGTGTTGAGAGCCTTATGTGGCCATTATCTTAGACTAGAAGAGCCCCTTTGGGTAGAGCTCCAAAGAGGGCTGCTTTCCCCGCATTCCCTCTTTGAATGGCTGGAGATGGGAGGGAAGGAGGAAGAGGGTAGCTGAGAGCTATTTCGGGAGTACCCTTTTCTAGACCCCCTATGCTGACAATGCCAGGCAGGGAGGAGGCGAGGAGCTCTACCAGCATTAATCTCCCGATGGTCCAAAATAGCAGACTTTCAGCCTTTTTCAGGGGTGGAATTTAGTGAGCTGTTACAGGCTCAAGGGGGTGGGGGGGAAGGATTGACCTCCTGCAAGGGGAGAAAGCTCTCTCCATGCAAGAGCTAGAGAGGAAACTAGGGGAGTAAGGTCCCGTACTAGCAGCACTTCCAACTATGCTTCTTTGTTACACATCAGAAGAATCATCTTCACCTGTTGAGGCCAGGCACACCATTGGAGGATGCCTTGTTCAGGGGAAAGGGATGAAAGCTCTGACTGCCAGGCTGTATGGGGTACAGCTAGCTGAGGGAGAAAAGGGGCGCCTCCGCATCAGGCGGGTGCAGCGATGGTGTGGGCAGGAATTGGAGGATTGAATTTGGAGACCGATTCACGAGGGATACACCGATATACCTGGGTTACAACATGGAGGCAAATGCAATTCCAGATCGTGCACAGATTGTACTCTACCCCCCCTGCAGGTTGTTTAAAGCTCAGAGAAGAGATATGGGTATATGCTGGAGGGGATGTGGGAGCATGGGATCCTTCTTCCACCACTGGTGAGAGTACCCATAAATAAAGGAGTATTGGGGGAGGGAAATCCAGCATATTTGGGGGGAGAGGGATGTCCTAGCTGGATCCTGTGGAGATGCTGTTGGGAGTCCCTCTGATACCATCCCTCCGTGAATGTGGGAAGATGCTGTGAGCAAAATTGCTTTTGGCGATGAGAGTGGCAGTAGAATGGAAATGGGGAACTGAACATTGCCCGCTGATATCAGATTGGCACTTAAAGGTTGGGGCAGCAGTCCAGTTTGATATGCTCACTTACGGGCTGTGGGGAAGAACTGGATCTTCCAGAAATTTGGGACCCATACACGCAATCTAGGGGGTCAGGAGGGCCCTCAATTGCTTCCTCCTAAGGAAGGGAAATGGACATGCACTGGCTCAAGGCCATCACACTGAGCAGGTTATGTTGTTTTCATCTTTTTTTTTGTGGTGTTCTTATGTCATTATTTAATGCTGCATAGTAACTTAGGAGTGGAGGAGTAGCCTAGTGGTTAGAGCACTGGCTTGGTAACTAAGCAACCAGGGTTCAATTCCCACCAGCACTCCTTGTGGCCTTCGGCAAGTCACTTAAACCTCCATTGCCTCAGAAGAAAGGCATGGCAATCTACTTCTGGTGACACTGCCAAGAAAACCCAGGAGCTTCTGGGTCACCAGGAGTCAGGACTGACTCAAAGGCACACACAGTCAATTATTGGGGTAGTCCATACAGGGGTCCAGAGTTTGACAAATAACTGTTTAAGTGGGAGGAAGCCAGCTAACAGAGGGGAGGAAGTTTTTGTTGGGAAAAATCCTTGGCAAGTTATCTGTACTGGCAATTAGCCTGATAAATGTTTTTGTTGACTGCGCTATTGGATTTTACCTTTTATAAAAGATGTTGGAGAGAAAAAAAGAAAAACTGAGAGAAAGAGAGAATAGAATGTTTAAGTTCAGTTAATAGTTTGGAAAAGGAATACATGGTACATCAAAGGGCAGAGATCAGTTTTACTTTAAAGAAAGTGAAAGAGGAAGTGAAATCATCTGTAGTACCTGAAGACTGGAGAATGGCCAATGTAACAACAGTTTTTAAAAAGGGTTCCAGAGGGAAACTACAGACCAGAGAGCCCAACTTCAGTACCAAGTAAAATAGTAGAAACCATTATAAAGAATAAAATTACTGAATATGTAGATAGTCATGATTTAATTGGAGAAATCCAACATGGATTTAGCCAAGGAAAGTCTTGTCTTACTAATCTGTTATATTTTTTTGAAAGTGTGAATAAACAGGTAGACTATGGTGAGCTGGTTGATTATAGTGTATCTGGATGTTCAGAAAGCCTTTGACAAGGTCCCTCATGGGAGGCTCATGGCAAAATTAAAAAGTCATGGGATAGAAGGCAGTGTACTATTAAGGAACAGGAACTGGAGAAGGGTAAATAGTATAGTACTCTAGGGATCTGTGCTGGGCCTACTGCTTTTTAACATATTCATAAATGACCTGGAATGGGAATAACGAGTGAGATGATCTGATTTGCAGATGACACAAAATTATTCAAAATTGTTAAAACACAAGAGGATTGTGAAAAATTGCAAGAAAACCTTGATAAATTGGAAGTCTGGATGTCCAAATTGCAGATGAAATTTAATGTGGACAAGTGCAAAGTTATGCACCTAGTAAAGAACAACCCAAACTATGGTTACACGCAGACTCAGTTGGTGACTTTCACTCATATGTGGGGACTGCATTCCACATTAGGAACCACCACCCAGGAAAGAGATTTAGGCATCATAGTGGATAACATGTTGAAACCCTCCACAAAGTGTGCAGCGGCAGCCAAGAAGACAAATAGAATGCTAGGAATCATAAGAAAATTAATGGAGAATAAAACAAAGGTTATTATAATGCCGCTGTATCATTCTGGTCACCTTATCTTGAAAAGGATATAGCAGAATTAGAAAAGGTACAGAGAAGAGCCACCAAAATGGTAAAGGGGATGAAAGGATACCTCTCTGAGGAGAGGCTTAAAAGGTTAGGGCTCTTCACCCTGGAAAAGAAATGGCTGAGGAGAAATATGATAGAGGTCTAGAAATTAATGGATGAAGTGGAATGGGTAAACATCGATCGATTAATTGTTTATGCCTTCAAAAAGTAGAACGACTAGGGGTCATGCAATGAAGCTACAGTGTAACCTGTATTTATTTATTTAGCTGTATTTATATCCCGCTTTTCACCGGGTCAAAGCGGTCATTTGGGAGATACATTTAACACGAGGGGATATAACACACATACGCTAATACTTACAGGGAACATGGGCAATGGAGGGTTAAGTGGCTTGCCCAAGACCACAAGGAGTGCCTATAGGACTAGAAATCCCAGTCCCTCCGGCCTGAGATTGCTGTCCCAAGGTGGGACTTGAACCCCCGGCCCTCCGGCCCGAAGTACCTTGTCCTAACCACTAGGCCACTCCTCCCACAGGACTCAAGACTCGTATAAGACAGACCCGTATTTTTTCACTCAACGCATTATCAAATTCTGGGATTTGTTTCCGGAGGATGTAGTAAAAGATGTTAGTGTAGCTGGGTTTAAAAAAGATTTGGACAAGTTCCTGGAGGAAAGGTCCATAAACCATTAGTAAAGAGGACCCTGGAAATCTACTGCTTGCTCCAATACAAGCACTGTGGAACCTGTGTCATTTTGGGAAATTGCTAGACGCTTGTGCTAGGTGCTTGATTGGGCACTATTGCAAACAGGATACTGGGCTTGATGGATCTTGGTCTGACCCAGTATGGCATATTTTATGTTCTTAGACAATATAAGGAGAATTTTTCACCTAATATGGCTAGCGCAAAGAGGAAATGTGATTGACGTCAAAAAGTTTTTCAACAGGATGAATTGGGAATTTATGTTGGGGACCCTAATGAAGATGGTGCTAGAAGATAATTTATTCAGTGGGTAACAAGGTTGTACACCAACCCAATGGCAAATGTTATAATCACTAGTAGTTACTTAATGCCCAGTATTCAAAAAGGCCAGTATTCAAATGCCATGATGGTCTGCTGCGGCACTTAAATATTGGTGGGATATTCAATGTCAGTATATGGATAGGAGCTGCTGCTAAATATCATATTTGAGCAGTGCAGTCCAGATACGTGCCAGTATTTATCCAGTCAGCAGAATATTCAGCCAGCCCTTATCCAAATTTCAATTTAGGACAGCCTAAATTACCTGGATAAGTCCTGGCTGAAAATCCCACTAACTGGATAAACTACTTATCTGGATTATGCTGACACTGCCCATGAACCACCCCTCCACTAACCAGATACTGCAAGAGTGGTCTGTGTAGATATTCAGCAGGACAGTCAAGACGGTGCTACTGCCTCCCATTGGTTAGGTGGATAAGGGTTCTGAATAGCGGCCCCTCTAGATTTTTCCCATTGGGGAGAGAAACCATTACTGTTTGAATTGATGATGAAACCCCTAGTGGAAGCTATTAGGGTAGATATTGATGTTGGAGATGTTGGAGGTAAAAGGGCTGGTCAGCAGGTGAATAGAATCATGATGTTCACAGATGTTATGTTAAGCATTACAAACCCATTATTTTCCCTACCAGTACTGATGACTGGGTTGCACATACATGGAAGGATTTTAGGATTTAAGGTCAATCTTGATAAACAGCATTAAATTTGAATATGAGGGATGAACTAATGGAAAGTTTGAGGGAGGTACTCCCTTTTAAACGGGCAGAGAAATCTTTAAAATATCTGGAAGTCAATAGTACAAGTAACCCCTCCAAATCATATATAGAGAATTACCCTCTAATCTTTAAGAGTATAGTGACGGACTTAAATATACGAAGGAGAGGTCATATATCATGGTGGGGACCGATTGTAGTGGTCAAAATGAATGCTGTAGTGACACTATTAGACCAGATGCTGCCCATAGAGATTTCGGGGGAGGCTTGAGGAGGGTCCAGTGGAAATTAACATATTTGTGTGGGATGGAAAACCATCACGTATTTTGATCAAGACCATGTGTAAGTATAAGAGACTAGGGAGTTTCGCTCTTCTGCATTATGGGAGTTATTTTGCAGCCCTATTAAAGTACATATTAGAGTGGAAAGTGGTCAGAGACAAACTAAATATTCAGTTGAAGCAGGAATTAGTGGGGCAGTGCTCCCTCCCCCCCCCTCACAAAAGTGGGAGATATTGTTGACTAGGGAGGATATTCACAATCTAAATATTTCTAAACTGGTTACTTGACATCTATTATGGGTTTGGATGAAAATAAAGGGAAGGGAGATAAAGGAAATGCTAGTAGAGCTCACTACTTTCGACCAATTTTTTTTTCAGAAGGGGAGCTAATTAGGTTTGAGACTTGCAAATATAAGGGATTCTTCATAGTAACATAGTATATGATGGCAGATAAAGACCATTATGGTCCATCTAGTTTGTCCAGCAAGGCAGCAGAGTAGGTGCACCTGCCGCTCTGTGCAGGTCACCCCTCAGGACCCTAACCATTCTGTGGGATCATTCCATTTTTTTCCTTAGAAGTAGGTAAGTTCCATCTTGTTGTAATGTCACCCTTGTGAGACTGCTGTTTAGTTCTGCCTGCTCATATATAATCCCTAGGATCAGTGTGCAAGTTGTGGCTTTGTGTGGCGGTAGCTGTGTGAGGCTTTAAGTGGAGTTGGTTTTATACCATGAGCTTGTCAGGGCCATGTTTTGTTATTTTATTTGAGTCCTGTGTGGAATTAACTCTTGATGCTTAAAGTTGCCTACTGTGAAATGTATATGCAAGACAGATGTTTTAACCACCCTACTTCCTTAGTGTGGAAGAGGGAGCTGAAGCAATGTCTTTCTTCCCGGGCTTTGCGCCCTTTTTTCTCTCAACCGCTGGCCATGTGGGTCAGGAGAAGCTCCTGGATATGCCCTGCCTTGGCGAACAATTTTTTGGTAAGCCGATGGAGAAGGCTGCAGAGATTGAGACGGAGTATGTTACTAGGACCCACAAGACCTCTACACAGCCTCGGAAGAAGCAGCCCGCCAAGAAGTCCTTCCCTAGGAAAGGCCTTCAGTACCGCGGCTACCCGCCGTACCTGGCTACTCCCACTCTGACCACTCCTGTGCAGGGGAAGCCTGGGAAAAGTCATCGTAAACCAAAGGGCCCAAATGCCCAGATGCCGGCTCCCCCACAAACCCCTCAGGGGTTTTGACACCAGCGGCATAGCCCCTCGCTCTCCGGCAACACAGCAGCCAGTGGGGGGATGCCTGTCCTGTTTCGCCCCATCGTGGGCGCTTATCACCTCGGACACCTGGGTCCTCCAGGTCATTCGGGAGGGCTATCGCCTCCGCTTCGACAGGCTTCCACCCCTTTTCTCCCCGGCGGACCCTCCTCAACTCCCCGCACACCAGCTTTTGCTGCAGCGGGAGTTACACTGCCTCCTTGCCCAACGGGCAGTCGAGAAGGTCCCTCCCCACCTTCAAGGTTGGGGCTTTTATTCCCAGTACTTCCTCATCCCGAAAAAGATGGGATCCTTGACCTCCGCAGGCTAAACAAGTTCCTGGTGCAGGAGAAATTCAAGATGTTATCTCTTGGTGTGCTGCTGCCCTTCCTCCAGCAGGGTGACTGGCTATGATCCTTGGATCTAAAGAATGCCTACGCCCATATCTTGATCCACCTCCAACACAGGCAGTACCTGCGTTTCAGGGTGCAGGGAGAGCACTTCCAGTACAGAGTGCTCCCCTTCGGCCTTGCATCCGCTCCTTGGGTCTTTACGAAGTGCCTCATCGTGGCCGCCGCTCACCTTCGGTGCCGGGGCATGCAGGTGTTTCTCCAGGACCAAGGAGGAAGTCAGTCCTCACTTATGGGTGTCATCGACGCTGATGAAGCCCCAGCGGAGCATTTCTCCAGCTTTTCATGAAAGCCTTTGGGAATGCTGGCACGCATGCGCGGTTCCCTTCCCGCCTAAAGGTGCCATCTTACCCCAGTCTCTTTTTTTCCGTGAAGCCCATCGGACGTGTGTCCTGTTTTCCCGGTTAAAAGTAGATTTTTTTCTAGCGTTGTTTCGCTTCTTTTCTTCGGATTCGACATCGGTTCCCCTCCCGACGGGATCGGTACACCGATATCGAACCCCCTTTTTATTTTTTCATTTTTTGCCCTTAGTGGCTAGGCGTTCGCGCCTAAACTTTTTTCTTTTTCCCTGGAAGGCCGGTCTTTTGACCTCGCGGGGACCCTTTTTTCCCCCATATCTTCCAGTGGTTTTAAAAAGTGTGATCGGTGTAAAAAGATTATGTCTCTCACCGACACACACGACTGCTGCCTTCGGTGCCTGGGCCCGGACCACGATTCTAAAACGTGCGGGCCATGTGGAAAAATGTCTTCCAAGGCCCTCCGAAGTCGTCAGCAGCAAAGTGAAAGGCTTTTCTCCGACTCGGCCTCTGCTCGTGCCCGGACCTCGTCTGAGGCTTCGACACCTCGGGATTCCGATCCCGAGAGGCGTCGGAGCTCCTCGGACAGGGGGTCCCCCGAGAGGGAACGTAAGAAGAAGAAGCGGCTCACGAGGGCGGCGTCGGTGGAAGTCCCTGGACCCTTGAGGTCCAGGTCTAAGACTCCCGACCGTCGTCCCGGGCCCGTGGACCAGGAGAAGCTGACCAAAGTTCCTTGTATAGAACCGGAGTCTGCTGGACACGTAAGTCCTGTTGTCCTCGAGGACTCGCCTCCCCGAGTACTGACGTCGGGCCCGGCGCCGCCGGGGCCCGAGTCGGGAGCTGCTGCGTCACCCGAGCTGAGTCTCCAGTTGACAGCCTTGGAGAGCAGAATGTCTGCCTTCATGGATCAGCAGCGGGCATTGATGGCCAGCCTGTCTGGTGCATCTGCCCCGACCACTGGGACATCGACTTCTCAGCTCTTCCTTTCTTTTGACCCCAATAACTTGGGGAGGCCTGTGTCCAAGCGTACCTTGTCCATCTGGGTGGCTGACTGTATCACCTGGGCTTACAAGGCGGCTGACCTTCCTTTGCAGGGTAGGGTCACGGCCCACCGTGTGAGGGCCATGGCTGCATCAGTGGCTCATCTCCGCTCTGTTCCATTGCAAGACATCTGCAGGGCTGCTACTTGGTCTTCAAGCCAGACATTTGCAGCCCACTACTGTCTGGAGAGGGAGTCCCGTAGGGACAGTGCTTTTGGCCAAGCAGTACTCAGGAATCTCTTTGAGGTCTAGGCAACTCCTGCCCTCCTGCCCTCTGGTTGGGCTACCTGTGGAGGTTGTGTTCTTGAAAAGCCTTTTCTGTGTTGCTGAGACTAGAGGGAGTTCTCTTGTTCAGCCTGGGTTCCTGGTAGCCCAGAGCTGGGGAGTCACCCATAAATGAGGACTGACTTCCTGCTTGGTCCTGGAGAAAGAGGAGTTACTCACCTGTAACAGGTGTTCTCCAGGAGCAGCAGGAATCAGTCCTCACTACCCTCCCTCCACCCCTTGGACTTGCAGTTGTACATAGTTTAATTTTTACATTTTTGTGTGCTGTTCTTAGCTATGTCATTTGACTGAGGTAAGATGGCACCTTTAGGCGGGAAGGGAACCGTGCATGTGTGCCAGCATTCCCAAAGACTTTCATGGAAAGCTGGGGAAATGCTCCGCTGGGGCTTCATCGGCGTCGATGACACCCATAAGTGAGGACTGATTCCTGCTGCTCCTGGAGAACACCTGTTACAGGTGAGTAACTACTCTTTCCCTACCTCGACTACTGGCTCGTTATGGGCTCCTCCATCGAAGAAGCCCGGCGAGCGGTCGCGCACTGTCCTCCTCTTGGCGAGCTTGGGGTCTCACCTCGAGTCGACACAGGCTCTCGAGTTCATCGGGGCGTGCCTCGATACTCAGCAGGCAATGGCCTTCTTGCCGTTGGTCACTCTACCCACCACCGAGCTCTTGCGGCTCACATCCGAAGCGCCCACCAGGTCACTGCTCAGTCCATGCTATGTCTCTTGGGCCACATGGCCTTGACCGTGCATGTGGTTCCTCACTTCCGCCTGCACATGTGGACGACCCAGTGGTATCTCGGCTCCCAATGGAGTCAATCCCTTGGACACCTCAGGGACCCTGTCAGGGTTCTTACCGACCTTCGTTTGTCCCTGAAATGGTGACAAAACCCCTGCAACCTCCTGCGGGGCTCGCCCTTCCAGGCCCCACAGCACGATGTGGTACTGACCACAGATGCTTTCCTGTTAGGGAGGGGAGCCCATTGCGGGCCTCTCTGCACGCAAGAGCAGTGGTCGCCTGTGGAGGCTCAGCAGTAGATAAACCTGCTAGAGCTCTGGGCCATCCAGTGGGACCTGAGGGCCTTCGAGAATGTCCTCAGCGAGGTCGGTTCTGGTGCAGACCGACAACTGGGTAGCGATGTTCTGTATCAACAAAGAGGGGGGCACGGGGTCGCGCTCCCTCTGCAGGGAAGCAGTCCTCATCTGCTCTTTTGTCGCCCGGTGGAGGATGTCCCTCAAGGCGACGTACCTCCCGGGTCAGGAGAATGGCCTGACGGACAAGCTCAGCAGAATCCTTCGCCCCCACGAGTGGCGCCTGCATCCCAGAATGGCAGGCTGGCTGTTCCTACGCTGGGGCACTCCAATGATAAACCTCTTCGCCAGCCCCCAGAATACACAACTCCCGCGCTTCTGCGGCCCGGTGCCGCACCCGGGCAGGGGGGCCCAGATGCATTTCTCCTGGACTGGTTGTCCAGTCTCCTTTATGCATTCCCTCCTTTCCCCCTCATTGCAAGGACTCTGTTTGAAGCTCAACGGGATGGGGCATTGCTGGTTCTCGTGGTCCTGGCAGCCTTGGTTCCCACTCGTACTCCAGTTGTTGTCAGACCTCCGATCCCCCTGGGCTCTGCCAGGGACCTGCTGATGCAGGAGGAGGGTCGGGTACTACACCCAAATCTACCCTCCCTATCTCTCACAGCCTGGCAGCTGAACGGGTCTCTCTAGCCTCTCTGGCCCTTCCAGAGGAGGTTGAGGAAATCCTCCTTGCCTTGCGGAAGGACTCCACTATGTGGGTTTATGCCTTTAAGTGGAAACGCTTCTCTGTCTGGTGCTCGGAGCTGCAGATCGACCCCTTCTCATTCCCGTTTCGGTGGGTTCTCCAGTATCTTCTCCACCTCTCGAGGGAAGGGCTAAAGTCAAACACTGTCAGGGTTAATTTGAGCACCATATCAGCTAATCATCTCCCTGTTGAGGGAAAACCTCTCTCGGGGCAACCAGCCTCTTGCTTTATGCGGGGCCTTCTGTTATCCAAGCCGCCCATCCGTCCCCCTTCGGCGGAGTGGGACTTGAACATGGTGCTCACGCAGCTCATTCGTCCACCCTTCGAGCCAATGGCGACGTGCTCGCTATGGCATTTGTCCTGGAAGGTGGCATTCCTGGTGGCGCTGACCTTGGCTCGCCGAGTCATTGAACTTCAGGCGCTCATGACTGGTGTCCATTACACAAGGTTTTATCGGAACAGGGTGGTCCTCCGGACACATCCTAAGTTCTTACTCAAGGTTTTGTCGGCTTTTCATCTCAACCAAGAGATAGTGCTCCCGACCTTCTTCCTGAGGCCCCACGCCGATCAGGCATCGGCACCTCTCCACACTCTCGACTGTAAACGGGCCTTCGTCTTCTACTTGCAGCGTACTCAGACTCATTGTAAGTCTGACCGGCTCTTCGTGACCTATGATCCCAATAGGCAGGGGCAAGCAGTCACCAAGCGCACCCTCTCGGTTTGGGTGGCGGACTACATCGCGTTCGCCTATGCGAAAGTGGGCATCCCTCTGGATCATCGAGTCACTGCACATGGGGTCCAAGCCAAAAGCGGCCTCGGTGGCCTTGCTGCGCTCCGTGCCCATGATGGACATCTGCCGGGCGGTAACCTGGTCTTCTACGAATACCTTCGCTGCCCACTACTGCGTGGAAAGGGAGTCCCGCCGGGACAGCGCCTTCGGCCAGGCTGTACTCCGTAATCTGTTTGGGGTATAAGCAATCCTGCCCTCTGACCCTTCTTCACGGCTACCAAGGTCTTTGCCCTGAGGACCCGAGGGCTTGGGCTCTTTCGGGCTTCGGCTTCTGCTTACAACCTCGCGGGGACATATTTTTTCTTTTGGTTACAGGTTCAGTAGCCTGTAGCTAGGGAGTCCCATAAGTGAGGACTGACTTTCTGCTTATTCCTGGAGAAAGCGTAGTTACTCACCTGTAGATTTTGTTTCATTTCATCTTTTTTTTCATATTTGTTTTGTTTTTTGTACCCTATTACATACAATAGGGCACAGTATTGCCACTTTTGTTTCAAAATAAAAGCACATCCCAAATAAACAAACAAATAGTAAATAATAAGGCATACTAACTCCCAGATCAAGTTTCTCAAGGGTACCGCCATCTATCTGATCCCTAGAGGTAAGTACAGCAAGATTTCCGCTAATGGTCATAGGTGCCATTTTGGAACACAGAGCCAGCTGAGCAGGAGCAACCTCGAATCACTCCCACTCGATATCAGGAACCCTTCTAGCATCTGGGGCTGGGATGAGGGGGCGGGGAGGAATGAGGGGATTAAGTGGGAAGGACATCAAATGCTTCAGAGGGGCTAGGGGGATTGGATACTGCAAAGAGATGGGGCTTGGGGGATTCAAATGTCAGATGGGTGACCAGGGGACCTCTAAACACAAATCACCAAAAAAGTTACAAATTATATGCTACCCAAAACAAAATACAATGTAACCTATCCACCTTCAAGGTTAAATCATTTATATAATAAATACTATCATAGATTACATGAAAGGTTCTCTTTAATCATCATATAATATAAAATCACCCCATCAAATCACTTATAATCACTCATAATAAATACATAAAATCTTTTATCAAATGACACATGACCCAGACAAATTCACTAACCATATATCAATTAACAGTTATAACACAACCCATTTAATTAATAATGTCATTTAACAAATATTGCACAAATCATTTCACAATTATTGTACAATCATGATTCTCTAAAATTCCATATACAGTCAAACCTAGGTTTTCATGATTAATCCATTCGAAAAAGTCTGACTAAAACCGAAATGTATGAAAACTGAAGCAATATTTCCCATAAGAAATAATGTAAATCCAATTAATCTGTTCCAGACACCCAAAATATTCACAAAAAATACATTTTATAGAGAATAACTATATTTTTACATACAGAAAACAATGAGAAATAAATATAAATGACTAATGAAATGGATAAATGAACATTTAACATCACTTTTACCTTTATTGAAGACTCTTGTTGGCAAGATGCAGCCAGACACCCAGAGAGGAGATCGGGCACAGGAATTAAAAAAAAAGAACAAAACAAGAAGGATCCACAAAAAAAAAAGCCTCCAGTAAAGGCACCAGCCACAGCCACCGGAAACACCACTCTCCCGCTCAGGCAACCTGGAACGCAGAGCTGAGCATTCGTTCCAGAGCCATGTGGCAATGGCTGCAGCAGCACGGGCCCCCGAAGTCTCAACCAGGCAGCAGAATGACTCTCTCCCCCGCCTCCGATTCTCAGCAACAGCAGGACTGGCAAGTTTGGAAGACCCCTTTCAGCAGGGAGTCCCAGCAGGGAATCTTAATTGAGCGTCGGAAGAATCAGACCAGCACAACAGCTCCCGGCACTTCTCTCACCTCACCGGACAGCACACACCTCTGATTGCCAACTCTCTCCCCGCCTCCAATTTTCAGCATCAGCATGAGTAGAACAGCTCCCGGCATTTCTCTCACACACCTCTGATCGCCGACTCTCTCCCCTGCCTCCAATTCTCAGCATCAGCATGAGCAAAACAGCTTCCGCACTTCTCTCACACACCTTTGATCGCCGACTCTCTCCCCGCCTCCGATTCTCAGCATCAGCAGAACAGCTCCCGGCACTTCTCTCACCTCACCAGACAGATCCCTCAAAGTTTCGCCATCAGCAGGGAGTGTCGGAAGCCACACTCTCACAGTACAGTACTGCAGGATCGCTGAAAGCAAAGAACTCTGGATCGCAAAAAATAAGTACTGTACTGTACTGAGCGCTCCCCCCCCCAGACCATTTTAATTGAACGAAAACCGAGAGGATGTACGAGAACCGGGACAAAATCGCAATGAAAAAAGTCGTTGAAAACTGGGGCATATGAAAACCGGGGTTTGACTGTACATATATATATAATAATCATATAATTTTCATATAGGGTCACTATATATATAAATATATCCAGGCACTAAAATTATCATCAATCAAAAAAAAATTTCTCAATGTCTGGAAACCAATTCCTACGGAAAAAAAATCTGATGACATCCAAAGAAAGAGTCCTCGATCAAAAAGTCTCAATCTTCTATTCAGCAACAAAAATGCACCCGATCCATAAGACCTATAGTCAGTGAAGCTGAATAATCAATCCTCAATATTCAATCCGGAAGGTCAAATCTTCTCTTGGGTCAAATAAAAGAACCTTACGCCACAATCACATACTACTCACAGACCACGGCTGCATTAATGTGAAGACGAAAATTCACCAAACTTGGGTCTCGCACTGTTTCGTTGCACTTTTCACAGTCTCATTCACAAACTGCATACAGACCGTGACTGTAGTCACATAAGGACACAAAATCCTAACTTGCGCTTCCCACTTATCTTCATGTTTTCTAGAATCCTTTCTACTTATCTTCACATGTTTCACAATCCAACCACACAGGTGTTTAAATACCTGGCATTCAATAGAACCAATGCCATTCCACCTGTGCATTTAACTCACATGGTACCACAGTGTTCCATCGAAAAATGAACTGTTGTTCACCCCTAACCTGCTCCAAAACAAAGCAGTGAGGATCCTGCACAGTATGACCACTTTCACGCCAATGTGCCACCAAAGGGGCCGATTCCACACCCCTACGAATAGCAGACAAATGTTCAATAATCCGAGTTTTGAAAGGATGAGAGGTCTGCCCTATATATAGTAATTGACAAGGGCAAAGCACGATGTAAACCACACCAGTGGATTCACACGTAGTAAAATCATATAAATAATAAGTAAATCCCTTGTTTGGATGTACAAACTGCTATATCTCCAAAGTGACCACGCAAACACCACATCGATTACATCTCTTATGTCCTTTCTCATGACCTTTCAAAGACCCAAAGGCTCCATCCTGAAAACGAGAATGTACCAAGAAGTACCTCAAATTCCTCCTGCTGCGATATGAAAAAACAGGGGGGGAGTCTGTAAAACAGGATGTACCTGCAAAATGTCCCAATGAGATAGTATCAGATCCTTGATGTATTGTGTCTGAGTGGAATAGGGCAAGACACAGGTAAGACCCAAATCCTGTTTGTCCCGTGATCCCGAACAAAGCCACTCATGATCTGTATTAAATGCCCTTTTCTTTGCCCAGCCGATCACCTGATCTGGATAGCCACGATGTTGAAATCTCCTGTGCAATCACCATTCATGAAATACATAATCCTGGCGAGTCTAACACAATCTACAAAGGCGCAAAAATTGCCTACAGGTATATTATCCTGAATATGCCAGGGGTGAAAACTACCATACTCCAACAAACTATTACAATCTGTAGGTTTTGACTATATAGAAGTCTGAAAGCGTGAATCATTCAGTGTAATTTTAATGTCCAAAAAATGGACCTCCTTCTGAGATACTTCCGGGGTGAACTGTAGATGAATATCTTGCTTATTAACCCAGGCCAAAAACTCATACAAGAGGTGCTCAGAACCTTGTCAAATGAAAAAAAGGTCATCAATATACCTAACCCATTTATCTATAAAGTCCCAATATCAAGAGGTGTATAAAAACTGTTCTTCAAAATGATGCACATATAAGCAGACTATAGAAGGGGTCACAGTGGCCCCCATAGAGACCCCTTCAATCTGATGATAAAAATTTCCATTAAACTCAAACTTTCTGGCCAGAACTAACCACAAGATATTCTGGAAAAAAATCCATGAGAGCCTGTGAATACTATGAATTTGCTAAATAATGTAATGAAATCTCCAACGATGCCTGTTGTGGAACATTAGTATAAAGAGTTGAGATATCCATAGTAACTAGCATATATGTACCCCCTAAATTCTGCCATGAATCTAAAAAAGTTAACAAATCGCCCAAATCCCTAATATAAGATTGAGCTTATTAGACCAAAGGATTCAGAAAGGAATCCATATACTGAGAAAGGGGTTCCAAAACTGACCCAACACCTGATACTATCGGGCGTCCTGGGGGGTCCACTAGAGATTTGTGGATCTTAGGAACCACATAAAAAGATGAGATTCACTGACTATAGGTCTTATGGATCGAGTGCTTTTTTGTTGCTGAATAGAAGATTGAGACTTTTTGATAGAGAACACTTTGTTGGGATGTCATCTGATTTTTCTCTGTAGGAATTGGTTTCCAGACATTGAGATTTTATGACTGATGATTTTGGCGCCTGGATAAATTTATATACAGGGTGGCCCAAAAAAAGTGAGAACATCTCGTAAATTAAAAGCTTAAATAGTTTACATATTTACCTTTTTAGCTATATAGCATCTTTATTTCGACAATTTCCGGTCACCATCTTTTTTTTTAAAAATTTGTCAATCGTTTACATCTGTCTTTTTGAATTTTTAAATAACTTATATGATACGAGATGTACTCACTTTTTTTGGGCCACCCTGTCTGTATATAGTGACCCTATATGAAAGTTATATGATTATCATATATATGTATATGGAATTTTATAGAATCATGATGTGCAATAATTGTGAAATGATGATTTGTACAATATTTGTTAAATGACATTATTAAATAAATGGTTTGTGTTATAACTGTTAGATTCACTAACCATATATTAACTATCCGGGTCATGAGTCATTTGATAAAAGATTTTATGCATTTATTATGAGTGATTATAAGTGATTTATTTATTTATTTATTTATTACAAGCTCTTATATACCGCACTATTTGGGATCAGCGTGGTTTACAGTATAACAAAAGACCATAAAACAAGCTGTTTGGTTTTACATTGAACAGGAAGAAGAACTTGGATAAATACATGGGGGAATTTTAACTGAACAATTTACAAAGTATATACAAGTATATACAACAGTATTATTCTTAGATCAGCAGGGTGCTCAATGGGAGGTGGAGGTCAGGAAGGAGATTGGGTGTTCTGGTAGTAGTGGGGGAATAAATGAGATTTGATGACTTTCCTGAATGAGGTTAGATCAGTTATAGCCCGAATTTCAGGTGGTAAAGTGTTCCAGCACTTAGGGGCACAGAAACTGAACGCCCTATTAGATGTTGCTCGTGAGCATTTAGTTGCTGCCTTAGGGATTATGAGTGAGTTTGTAGATATAGTTCTCCTGGATCTGTTTGGTGGGACGGTCTGAATGAGGTTCAGTAGAGAGGAGGAGGTGATGCCTTTGATAGCCTTGAAGGTGAGTAATAATGTTTTGAACAACAGTCTCCCGTGTATGGGGAGCTAGTGGAGCTGTTTTAGAATAGGTGTTACATGGTCCCTTCTTGATGCTCCATAGAGGACTCTGGCTGCAGTGTTCATGGCGAGTTGCAAAGGGTTTAAGGTGGAGTGTGGTAGGCCTTGAAAAACGGCATTAGCGTAGTCAAGGTGCGGTAGGGTTAACGCTTGGAATATAGTCCGGAAATCTTCAGGATCAAGCAAGGAGCGAAGGTGGCGGAGTGTCTGGATTTTGAGATAAATCGCTCTAACTACGTTGGATATATGTAATTTCATGTCCAGATGCTGGTCTAAGGTGACCCCAAGGTATTGGATGGAAGGCTTTGTTTGGAGCTCAGCTTCTTTTATTTATTTTATTTATTTATTTACATTCTCTTATATACCGCGCTATTCTGCATCAGTGCGGTTTACATTGAACAAACTGAAATTACATTGAACAGGGCATTATAACTTGGAGATAACTATTTTACAGGGAACATGGGCTATGGAGGGTTAAGTGGCTTGCCCAAGACCACAAGGAGCACCTGTGGGACTAGAAACCCCAGTCCTTCCGGCCCAAGGTTGCTGTCCTCTAGTGGGATTTGAACCCCTGACCTTCCGGCCTGAAGTACCTTGCCCCAACCACTAGGCCACTCCTCCACTCCGCTTCACTTTTAACTGAGAAGGAGGGGTGAACAATGGGTCTCTAGTGATGAAGAGAACCTCCGTTTTCCTGTGCTGAATGCGGAGGTTTTGGGATTGAAGCCATTCAGACACTGCATCAAAGCATTTGGTCAACGGTGAAAGATCCATGTTGAGTGTGGAAAAAGGCATGTAGAGGAGAATGTCGTCTGTGTATATGATGGGGTGTTTTATAAAATGATTAAAGTGAACGTTTCATGTAATCCATGTTTGTAAATCCATTAATGAAGATATTATTTATTATATAAATGATTTAACCTTGAAGGTGGATAGGTTGCATTGTATTTTGTTTTGACCGGGGGACCTGACATTGGCCTTTACATTTGTCCCCTCAAGCAGGCACGTTTTCATGCCTCGGGGTAGCTGTAGATGTGGACATCTAGATTTTTGTTTTATAATCGATGTGGATTCCCTAATCATACCTCCTTGTAATCTAGACATTGTGCAATTCTCCACATATAAATTGCGGCTTTTTAAAATTGCTGTTTGCATGTTTAAGTTACTATATGTGCAAATGGCACTATTTACACATCAGGATGTTTCTAAAATAGCCCCCTTTATTTTAGTTAGTTGTAGTCTTATTTTTATTTAAGGTATCTTCTACTTGAAATATTACAATACTGATTTGCTGCACTTTAGAAATAATAAACAAATGACTGGATGACTGCTGCAAGGCAGTATCCTTGAGAGCCGGTCAGGCATTAGTCATGTCTTAAATAAGCTTGAAATTGCATAAAAGATTTTCCTATGCCTGTGAGTCATGAAGGCTTTCCCCATGACAGAGATGCAATTTATCTTTGATTTCTCTTGGGGTTCAGAATGTTAGTTATTTGTCCAAATGAGCAATTCAGAGAGCAGAGTTTTTCTATCACCCTCTATGCTTTCTGCATCTTTATGATTATAGTTATGATCACCTGCTCCGCTTTTTCTTGAAAACTGACTAAAAGTAATGGGAAAAAAAGATGTTATTTGATTGTATTATAATCTCAAACAGTGGTCAAATGAACACATATTTAAAAAGGACCATAGAATGTTTCTCCTGACTGTTTTCGTCCAAAGAGTTTTTGCTTTGGTCTAATTCAGTGGTTCCCAACCCAATCTTTTGGACACACCAAATCATCGGGTTTTCAGGATAGCCACAATAAATATTTATGAGATCAGTTTGCATGCACTGCCTCTATTGTATGCAAAATCATTGTGAAAATCCTGAAAACTTGTCTGGATGGCTGTGTCCCAAAAACTGGATTTGGAACCATTGGCTTAACCAGATGCAGAAATACAGTATGGTAAGAAAAGAAAGAGAACATTACTGGGAGACATTTTTCTCTGCAGACAAGCAGGGGGATACAGGCACACTCCAGGGTGCCATCTCCAATGGTGCCTGTGTGCTGGGCTCTACCCCAGCTTAGAGAAGTCCTTTGGACTTTTCCAAGCATGTGCAGTAGCTATCCGCCCAAGATAACCACCTTACTCAGTTTTTTCTCCTATCATGGACCAGGTTGCAACAGCTCTCCCCCCTCCGTCATTACGCCAGTTTTTTCATTCAGTAAAACGTTATCGCTGAAGCATTTCTTTTCTTTGGGGTACTTCTGTTTTCATTTTTAAAAAGTCATCTGCTCTGGCCCCCGCAGGCTGTTTTTCACTTTCCTTTCATTTTAAAATGCCAGCGGCTGCAATTTCTGACTCGGCGCTTCAACATATAAAACTTTAAAAAGCAGAAGAAATCGCTGACAGGGCATACGACAGGCTATTAAAGCTGCCTCTAGCCTCTAAACTCTCCATATATATAGCTATATATTGTTGTTGTTAACTGATGTTGAGTCGGTGTTGACTCATGGTGACCCTCTCGATAGTTGTCCTAAATTGTGTTCGGTCTTTGGTGAGGTGGCTCATTGTTGACAGAGTGGCACCCATAGCTGCTGTTATTGTATTGATCCATTTCATTGCTGGCCCTCCTCTTTTGCATTGACCTTCTATCTTGCCAAGCATGATGTCTTTCTCTAATGATCTCTCTCTTCACATGATGTGTCCAAAGTATGAAAGACAAAGTCTTGTCATCTGAGCTTCTAAAGAAAGCTTAGGTTTGATCTCCTCTAGTACTGACTGGTTTGTTCCTTGGGCAGTCCATTGTATACACAGTATTCATCGCCAGAACCATAATTCAAAGGCATCAATTTTCTTCCTGTTTATTTTTTTCATTGTCCAAGTTTTGCATCCATATGACATTATTGAAAATACCATGGCATGAATGAGTCAAATTTTTGTATGGACAGAGACATCTCTGCTCTTGAGAATTTTTTCCAGGTTCTTCATAGCTGTTCTGCTAAGAGCAATGTGTCTTCAGATTTATTGATTGCTTGTTATTTCTTTATTGATAGTTGATCCAAGTAGGTTAAAGTTGTCTACTATTTTGATTTCTTCTCCATCAACAGTGAACTTATTGATTTTGCCAGTTGTCAGGATCTTTGTCTTCTTTACATTAAGGTACAGGCCCATTTTAAGACTATATTCCTTGATCTTGAGAAGCAAATGTTTCAGATCATCTTCACTTTCAGCCCGTAAAGTGCTATCATCAGCATGGAACGTGTACAACTTGATCTGTGGGTGTCAGCGAACTGAAATGGACTGGTATCGGGCACTTTGCATGTGATGATCACATGGTCTACTATGCTGGAAATGAAAGGCAAAGAAGAAATGGTGTTGCGTTTATAATTAAGAAGAAACTTGCAAGAACTGTAATGAAATACAATGCAATCAGTGAACGCTTAATTTCTGTTTGTCTATGAGGAATGCCCATCAACACAACTATAGTTCAGGTATATGCCCCAACAACAGCTGCAGAAGAGGATGCAGTTGATGAGTTCTACGAACAAGTACAAGCTGAAATTGACAGAATATGAAAACAGGATATCCTGATAGTCATGGGTGACTGGAACGCAAAAGTTGGCAACAAAGAAGGCGGCAAAGTGGTTGAAAAATATGGACTTGACAACAGAAATGAAACTGGAGAAAGAATGATTGCTATATGTATGTATAGATAAATATAAAAAAAGGGGAAAGATCATGCCAAACAAATTTGATTGCGTTCTTTGGGTGATTAGAGAACTAGATCAGCTCTACTGCCAGAAGAAACATAGGTACGATTGAACTGTAATTCTGTAGATATCAAAGATTTTGTCTCCTACTTGGAAATGTTTGCTGTCATTCTTCTTTTGTTTTCCTTTTCCTTTATTGTGGGGGGGGGGGGGGGGCAAGTGAGTGTGGCTGCATACCCCTGCTGTCCATAGAGAACCCCTGTTACATGTAAGTAACTTCACTTTCTCCACAGACAAGCAGGGGGATGCAGGCACACTCCATGGTAAGTCTAGAGCTAAAGGCTGCATAGTATGTTTGTGGATGTGCAGCCCAGGCTATAATCTGTGATGGGCCAAAGGTGAAGTACGTACTGAACAAGGACTACCTGCCTGAAGACTAAGTCTCTCGCTGTTTAGCAATCTAAGCTGTAGTGTCTGGTAAATGTATGAATGGACATCTGAGTAGCTGCTCTGCAGATATCCTGAGCAGAGACTGTGGACAAAGTTGTTACAGTAGTTGCAACTGCACGTAACTGATGGGACCCAACTCATCCTGGGGCCGGTAAGTGAGCTTGGGCATAGCAGAAGGAGATGCAGTCTGAAACCTAGGACAAAATAGTCTTTTTTTTAAGCTGGGCGTCCAGGGTTATTCAGATTGAAAGTGACAAAGAGTTGCGAGGATGATCTCAAATCTTTGATTGCATATAGGTAATAGAGTAGTGCTCATTGCAATTCAAGGTATGGAGGGATTGTTCTGGTAAGTCTGTCTTGAAATCAGGAAAAATGCCATGGCTATTTCAGCCAGATGCACAGCCTGACTCTGGGTATCTGGACTCTGAGAGGACCTTTACAACCGTTTCATAGATGCTCCAAGTCAGGGAGCTAGCCTTTTTGGATCTAAAGTACAAGAAGCTGTCTCAGAGGTTAAAGACCATTCATCTACTATCAGGGAATTGGCAGCTAGCAGAGTCGGCATCACAACCCAGACGCTCCCAACTGCCTCAGTATTGGAGAGCCTACCATTATCAGTATTTCCAGCAGTTTTACCCCACTGGAAATATCAGCTGTATTCCAGTCAGTCATCACAGCACCCTGCTGCATCAGCTTACCCGCAATGCTCTAGGGAGCAAGTCAGGAAACAACCCTCCAACCCAACTCCTGCCTCCAAACCTACCCCCAGTTTTTGACTACCTATCGATAGTGGGCAGAATTCAGCACTTCAAAGAGGCCTGGTATTCCATAACTACAGACTGGTGGGTGCTCAATATTATCGAAAGGAGTTACAGAATGAACTTTTTAAAACTTCCACTCCCTCATCCCTGCTTTACAATGCCAATGCCTTCTGCTCAACACTTACAGATCCTGGAAAAGGAAGTTACCCAGTTCTTTTGCAATCAAGCCATCAACATAGTTCCCCATGACCAACGTGACCAGGGCTTCTACTCGTGTTTCTTCCTGAGTCCAAAAAAGACCGGAGGTTTACATCCCACCTTAGACCTCAGGGACTTCAATTGTTACATCAAAAGAGAAAAATTCAAAATGACTTCTCTTAGTACAGTTCTCCCCCTGCTCAGTCAAAATGACTGGCTAGCCTCTGAACCTGAAAGATGCCCACACTCACATTCCAATTCATCCTGTACATTGGACGTACCTTTGCTTCAAGTTAAAATATCAACACTACCAATACAAGGTTCTACCTTTTAGCCTTTCTGCTGTGCCCTGTGTATTCACAAAATGCCTGGCAGTGGTTGCAGGTCATCTACGATGACAGCGGCACTGTATTTTACGCAGATCTGGACAACTGGCTCATATCTGGGTCCTCCGCAGTGGTGATGAGTCACACGGTCCAGGACACCATAGCCCTCCTTCAAACCATGGGCTTTTTGATAAACAAACAAATATCTCAGCTAAATCCTCAATAAAATCTCTGTTTCATTGGGGTGCACATAAACACACTTAAGGGCAAGACCTTCCTTCCCAAAGACAGGCTCCAACTCCTACAACACCTCAGCAGCAAGCTACTTCATCTATAAGCTGTGCCTGCTCACACCCTACTTCAATTACTGGGTCACATGATAGCCTCGGTGTATGTGATACCACTTGCAAGACTCTATATGTGAACTTTTCAGTGGCACTTCAGAGCATATTGGAATCACAGCTCCTATGGACAAAAATACGATTGTCCACAGGTACAAACCTCGACCTTCACAACAGTTTACGCTGGTGGGCCACCACATCGCACATCTCGGTGGGTTGCAAGTTCCAGCAACTTCAACCTCAACTCACTCGAACAACGGATGCATCCATCTATGGCAGGGGGGTACACCTACTTCACCTGTCCACACAAAGACTTTGGTCACAGCGAGAATGCTCCCTTCATATCAGTGTCTTAGAGCTTCGGGCAGTCCATTGTACTCTACAGGTCTTCAGACACTGGATCAGCAACAAGATCCTGTTGATACAGACAGACAGACAATCAGGTAGCCATGTTCTACATCAACAAGCAAGGCAGAGTAGGTTCCCTTCGACTGTGTCACGAAGCCACACGCTTCTGGCTTTTTGCACTCTCAATAAATACTTTGCTCAGAGCAACCTACCTACTGGGAGAACAAAGTCAATTATTGGACTCACTAATTTGGTGCCTAGACCTTCACGAATGGTCCTTCGACCCTTCAGTAATGCACACACTCTTCGCATATTGGGGCACTCCAGAGATAGATCTCTTCACCATCGCTGACAAATGCCAAATACAGGCTCTTCTGCTCCATTAGACCGTCCTCTCCGATGGAGACACAATGTCTTTGCCATCCCTTGGACTGTCGCGACACCACCCTGGTGGCTAATGGGCGCCAAGGTAGGTCGGACACAAATAAAGATAAAGTTAGGATTGGTACTTATTTTTCAGGGCCCAGGGATGTATAGCCTTGGTAGCGTCCTTATTACCCAATACCCAAAGAACACAGGTTTCCAAGTGGAGGGAAAATAAGGCTTTATTTCCCTTGTCTTGCAAAGGGTCAAAGGATCAGTCCCAAAACAACAAAAGAAATGTCCTTACATCAGGTTAGAAAAAGTAAAACTCAGGTTCAAAGCAACAACTGTTCTCTTCATAGAGGTGATACAAACACAAACATTTCCTATTTCACCAGTTTACTGCTCACATGCTATGCAAGGATTCCAAGCTTCCAGTGGTACAATAACTACAATCCATTTCCTCATCTGAAAGGGATTCTACCAATTCCACTTGCATTGGTTCCTGATCATACGCCTCTGAAACAGAGTCCGTGGTTCTGGGCAACCTATAATTGGGCTTTTCAGCCAAACGCTGTATGACCTCCCAATGCCTTGGGTTCAGAGTGGGGCGTCGGTCATGAACTGTTCTACAAGGTGAATATTCTTCCCTCTTCATAGGTTTTATATTAGCTTTCTGCAAACATTGCTTATTCAAAAGTCTCTCATTTGATAAAAGCTTTTCATACCTTGTATCATGAGAAGTGTTACATGAACAGGGATCTTCTGTTTCCTGTCCTCTCCACCGGCTAGCTCTCTGAAGGCTGTTCCCAACTAAGTATGGGTTACCTTGTAATGCTGGCTTCTCTCCTTGGGGTGAGGCTTGAGGCCTACTCCTGCTGAGATTCTGCCTTGCTCCTGCAATCTGGCGTGGGTTTTTCAACCGTCCTTCGGTTGATTTCACACAGCTGTCCCAGTACTGCTTTCGTGTTCCCGGATCTCCTGGATCCTTCCGTACTCTCCGTCCTTTCAGGTCTCTCTGGCCTGTTCCTCCTTCCGGTGCTCCAGCAGCGTCTGTAGCTTCTGCAGTTTCTGCCACCTCTGCAGCTCCTGCCGCTCCTCCGGCTTCTGCAGGCTCTGTAACTTCTCTGCCTTCTCTGCTGCTGCTGCTGCTAACGCCACTTTCGCTTTTACCGCCACTTCCCCTTTTCCAGTCTTCCAGACTTTCTTTAAAAGGAGTTCCTGCCTTCCTGGATTGGAGGCTGGCTGGCTTTTGGTCACACCCTGTGGGGCGTGGATCCTCAGTCTTCCGGAGGTCCCTCTTGCTCCCCCTATCAGGTTCCTGAAAATACTGCAGCTTGTGCATGCCTTTTTTCGTGTTTAAAATATTTTCTTCTGTTCCCCACTGGTCTGCTGCATCACAGGACTCACTGGCTATGTTATGCCTTCCCTCCATTTCCATTCATCAGTTGAGTTCTCAAGGTATGCCAGGACAAAACATCAAACTTTCTCATTGCTCCTCAATGGCCAAAGCAGGCCTGGTTGCCACACCTCCTTGCCTGACGATGCAGGGGCCTCAACCTCTGGGCAGAATCCTTTTCAGCTCACGCATCAAGGCACCTTGCTCCACCCCAATCTTTGCAGCCGCTCATTGGCAGCTTGAAGATCCAAATACCTCAGCAATAGCTACTTCCTTCCCCGCAGAGGTGCTGGAAGTGATTACAGCCTCGAGAAAACTGATTATTTGGCTACCCTACCAATGTAAATGGTCCCATGTCATGCAGTGGGCAAAGGAACATGATCAGGACCCTGTTAATAGTCCTCTGGGAAAGGTCCTTACCTACCTGCTGCATCTCTCTAACTCGGGCCTGCAAACCACATCCATCCATTATCACCTTTCCGCTATAGTGGCTTCCCATGCCATGAGTCTATCTCAGCTCATCCACTTACTTTGAGCTTCATGAATATCAAACCTCCCATCAAACCACCTCACCCATCATGGGACCTGAATGAAAACTCCCTTTGAACTCCTCAGAGCAGCTTCTCTGAAGCACCTTACCTGGAAAACAGTTTTCCTTGTGGCAGTAACCTGTACGGAGAATCAGTGAGCTTTATACACTCATTCATTACCCTCCATACACAATTTCTTTATAACAAAGTGCTCTTAAGGATACATCCTAAGTTCCTTCCAAGAGTTCTGTCAGAGTTTCACTTGAACCAGTCCATTGTGCTTCCTGCCTTTTTTCCTGATTACAAGATAGACTATACCTTGGATTGCAAACGAACACTACTCTAATACCAACATGCAACCAAAGATTTGAGATCATCCTTGCAACTCTTTGTCACTTTCAATCCGAACAACTCAGCTTCAAAAAAAGACTATTTTGTCCTGGGTTTCAGACTGCATCTCCTTCTGCTATACTCAAGTTCACTAACTGACCACAGGTTGAGTTGGGCCCCATTAGTTACATGCAACTGCAACAACTGTAGCAAGTTTGTCCGCAGTCTCTGCTCAGGATATCTGCAGAGCAGCTACTTGGACATCCATTCATACGTTTACCAGACACTACAGCTTGGATTGCTCAACAGTGAGCAACTTAGCCTTCAGGCAGGCAGTCTTCCAAAATCTGTTTGCTTCTTCAGTACATACTTCATCTTCGGCCCATCACAGATTATAGCCCAGGTCATGAATCCACAGACATAGTATGCTGCCCTCAGCTCTGGACTCACACTGGAGTGTGCCTCCATCCCATTGCTTGTCTGTGAAGAAAGCAAAGTTGCTTATCTGTAACAGGGGTAATCTGTGGACAGCAACTACTACTACTACTGAGCATTTGTATAGCACTTGTGACATAGTGGGTCCTTCCAGCCCGGTAGAAGAGGCTAAAAAGCCAGGAACAGGAGTAGGGCTGAGTTGTAAACAAAAGCACATGGCTCCTGGTTACCTTAGAAACCAAGCACAGAGGCAAGAGAAACGCCTGTGCTACCATTCAGGGAATGAGTCAAGAGCTAATGCAGGACACCTGCTAGGGGGTGGAGTTGAGCACTGCCCTAGAATTCACCCTGATAAAGAGAGTTCAGTTGAGCTTATGGAGTTAGAAGGGGAAGAAGGAGAAGAAGGAGAAGTGGATGAGGCATGTGTGCTGGATAAGGAAGCTAATGAGAGCTACGGTGAAGACAGCAGTGCCAGGAAAAAGCCAGAGTCTCTGTGGAAGGGTGAGACAGAGTCTTTCTTCAGGAAAAGAAAAGAAACCCCAAGGGAAGGATATAATAAGGGCAGAGTGGATTACCTGCAGTATCCAGGGGAACACAGAAGTGAAAGGAAGCCAGGAAGGCAAGTGAAATCTTCTGTGCAAGGCTTAGGTTGAGAACCTACAGCCAGTCCAAAGCCACAAAGAAAACCTCCACCAGCTAGGCTAAAAGGTAAGCCAAAAGGCTGGTATAAAAATAGTTACAGTGACTGTATTTACCCAGAGGGTTGGAGCTGGGAAGAGAATACCTGTGCTGATAACATTTGTGAAAGCCAGTATTTAACTCAGGAATATCAGGTGAAACCTGAAGCCGTTAGAAAGGGCGTGGCATCAGGATTGCCGTTACAAACATTTCCTTCTAGCCAGGAAGAGTTAATGGACTTTGAACCTGAGTGTGTGAATATTGATGAAGATATCATGGACTGTACGATATCGCTTGCTAATGAAATAATCTCATTACGCTGAAGGCATGTTTTGAAAGAGAAAGTACAGCACTACTAGCATTGGGAAGCAGAGAGCTGTGAAGAAACAGCATTGTTACGTTGGAATGATAGATATCAACCTGTTTATTGCTGAAGTAAGCCTTTTCTGTTAAAGAACCTTTGATTTGTCCTTATGCCAGTAAATACCTGGTTTGTGTTACTTTGTTCATGGTGAAATCCACCCCGGGAGGGGAAATAAAATCCTTTGGTTGCTTAAACCACTTTTCCACAACTGCTTCTCATTGATTCGGTGAAGGGACTACATTTCCCAAAAAGCCCAGCTTCAGGATTTGTAAAGTAGCTGCTTCAGTGGGGAAGAACCACTCACTTAACCTCTACCCACTTATACACGGGGGTTTAAGGAGAGCTGGTGACACACTACAAGATGTATGCAGCACTGCATAGGCATGTAAGAGACATTTCCTGCTCATTAGAGCTTACAATCTAGTCAAGAAAGACAACACAGTAGGAGTAGACAGGGATGCATCTAAGGGGAATGTAAGGAAATACAAAGGAGATCAGGTGCATTAAGATCCAAAAGCGGCAGCGAAAAGGTGACAGCAGGGGTATGCAACCACACTCACCCGCCTTGCTCCCCACAAAAAAAAAAAAAAGGAAAACAAAAGAATGACAGCAAATATTTCCAAGCAGAAGGAGACTAAAAAGCTTTTAATATCTACACAATTAATTCTATTGTACCGATGTTCTTTTCTGGCAGAAGAGCTTCACAGTTCTGAATTGAACAGAGTAAGGCTAAATTCTCAGGTGGGTAGATAGTGCTCATGCTTGGAGAAGGACTTCTCTAAGCTGGGTGAGAGCCTGGCACACGGGTCATCGGGATGGCACCATGGAGTGTGGCTGTATACCCTTGCTGTCTACAGAGAACCTCTGATCTCCAGGAACAAGCAGGAATGAGTCTTCACATATGGGTATGTCGGTACCGACGGAGTCTGCGTGGGAACGCTCCCCAGCGTCCAATCAGAACGCTTTTGGAAGCATCCCAACATGCCTGCGTGCTGCCTTCCTGCCTTTCCCAACTGCCTCTCCTCAGTTTTCGTTTTTCCAGGGAGCCGGCAGGACGTTCTCCTGTCACCGCAGAAAATTGTTCCTTTATTTTTGTTTTTTCTTGTGGTCGCGTCTACCTTCCCTCGACGCACCGGTACCGCCGGTGTTTTCTTCTTCTTTTCTTCTACAAATTGTTCCTTTTGTAGTGAATTTTTTCCTGTTTAGTGCCTGACAGGTTTCGGCCTGCTAGGCCTCTCCACTTTTCCTCATGGAAATGCCAGCCACTAGAACGTGTTTTAACTGTGGCGCTACCAAATTAGTTTTAGACACCCATAATTGGTGCCTTCCATGTTTGGGACCTGAACACCATCCGCTGGAGTGTCCCTCCTGCACTACTATTTCTACAAGAAGTCTTCAGCATCGAGCTCAACTCGATACGCGGTTCCCCTCGGACCTGAGGGTACCAGCTGCATCTTCTTTTTCGCAGGATCAGGTAACCAAACAAAAGTCTGTAAAGACTAGCCAGTCCTCGGGTGGTAGATCTCATGTACATCATAGAGATGCCTCAGGGCTTGCCCCCGAGGACATATTGGCTTTAAAACCCCGGCGGGAGGCTTCTGCCTCCAAAGCATTAACGGGGTTTCTGGTTGTTCCCGGGGTTGTTACCTCGGTGAACATACCTGAGCCATGCCTGGTGGTGGTATCCGCTTTGAGCGGTGCCGGTACCCCGGCATCGGCAATGGTGCTGGATGAAATATTCCACACCGATGATCGCAGTCGAGCGCTCTCGGTATCTTCGGTGCTGCTAGAGCCGCTACCGACCGATCTTCCCGCATCGGTATCGATCCCGGTACCGATGCTGGTATCCACGTCGGTGCCCTCCAGATATGCATCGATAGACTCGCTTCTTTCGATGCCGAGTCTAGAATCGATCTCTAGTCTGGATGACTGGGTACCAACTCGTCTCGGTACTGACTTCAAACGGTACCAAAGACATTCTACCAATGATCAAGGTCTGCCACATTCGGTTACCTCAGTACCGATAGTGCTATCACAGACTGATCTTCATATATCAGTATCAACGAAGGTACCGGTATCGACATCAACATCGGTGTCGGTACCTCACATGCTCCTTTCAGTCAGCTCGCTTCCTTCCATATCGAGTTTGGAATCGGTCCCTAGCATGGACGATTTGCTACCGACGAGTTGCGGCACCAGTTTCCAGCGGTACCGACAACTATCTTTCAAGGAGTGGTCTAGTGGTGGGAGGAGTAGTCTAGTGGTTAGGACAAGGTACTTCAGGCCGGAGGGCCGGGGGTTCAAGTCCCACCTGGGGACAGCAATCTCAGGCCGGAGGGACTGGGATTTCTAGTCCTATAGGCACTCCTTGTGGTCTTGGGCAAGCCACTTAACCCTCCATTGCCCATGTTCCCTGTAAGTATTAGTGTATGTGTCTCATATCCCCTCGTGTTAAATGTATCCCCCAATTGACCGCTTTGACCCGGTGAAAAGCGGGATATAAATACAACTAAATAAATAAATAATCCGATGTTCCACCCCTCCAGATCTTCTATTCTACAGAATCTGAATGATCTGGTGGGTGCTAGAGCTAGTTCTTCAACAGATCTAGTTCTTCCTCCTCTTCCTCGAGGACTCCCCTCGGGGGAGATTACTTTTCAGGTTTTTCTGCTTGATATGGCAAAGTCACTTGCCATTTCTATACCTGGTCAGGACCCTGCACCAGGGGAGCCACAACCTCTACAGATCCCCTGCAATCCAAAGGAAGTCATTATGTTTCCTTTGCATCAGACCTTGCAGGATCTCCTATTTAGAATGTGGGAAACTCCTTTAACGGTATCCCCACCTTCTAGGGCAACTGATCTTCTATACAGGGTGCTTTCTTCTCCAGGTTTTCAAAAGCCTCAGCTCCCTCATCATTCTCTTGTTGTAGAATCAGCAATGAGGCGTGTTAAGAGTACTAAAAAGCACTGTTCTTATCCGTCAGGTCGTGAGGCTAAGACTTTAGATGCCTTTGGACGTCAAACTTTCCAGGCATCCATGTTTTCAGCAAGAATCCTTTCATATATTTTCTATATGGGATTATCTCTTGAGGAGGTCACAAAAGATTTACTACTTTTGACCCCTTTTCTCCAAGAGCCTAAAAGAGCAGATTTTTCTATACTAGTCAATCATACTCAGAATATTTCTAGGTTCCTTACTCGTGCTTCCCTGGACTCTTTTGAGTCTATTAGCAGAACTTCTGCTATAGCCATAGGGGCACGACGTAGAGCCTGGCTCCAAGCTTCAGACTTGGACAAATGCATACAAGATAGACTGGGAAATACTCCTTGCACTGGAGACAATCTCTTTAATAAAGAAACTTTACTCCAGGCTGCTCAGTTAACCACTGACACTATTGCTTTCAGAGGCTTCTCTACGCCTTCCTCTATCCCAGTTTGTAGAAAATCTACTAATAAGCTTTGTTCCCTTAATGGGAGAAGGTTTTATCCATCTTCTACCCATCATACAGATGCTCCCAGACAGGGGAGACAACCAACCAGGCTCAGGAAACCACAACCTCAACGGGTTCAGCAAACCCAGCAGCCGCAGGGTTGCTGATAGACTCTTTACTGAATCCTTTTTTCCTGTTGAGGTTTAGATCCTGTAGTTTGCTTCTTCCCATTACAAGCATCTACATCGGTTCCATCCTAAAATTTACACATGTCTCTCTTAAAGAGACATCCTGACTATTAGCTCAAAGAGCTTCTTAAGATGATTATGCTTTATAGGTAGTAAGGTTACTCCTCGTCCTCTGAAGTACACAGAGAAGTAACAGCTGTCAATAAGGTTGCTATGCCTTTACCTTTGACTTTTTCTCCTGTATCAGCATCTCTCATATTACTTTTTCTAAGATTTACTCCACTCTAAGTCTTTCTTTTCAACTCTGTCCCTCTTACTAAGACATTTGGTCTGTAAGAGTGATACCACTTTACTGAGGGCTTTTTCTTAAGCCGCTAAGTTTTCTTTCAGAGTTGTCTCCCCCTTGCATTCTTAGTTTTCCTGGCAGCTTCTCAGACAATAACAGAGTCTTACCACTCCTACTTATATCTGGATGTCTTTCCCAATCTTGGGACCTAAGATTTCTTCTGCTGCCCTATCAATAGTTAGAACTGCAGGGGCTCTTACTGGTTAGACCACTGACTTGCTGACCAAGCAACCAGGGCTTGTTCCCCAATTTCAATTATTTCTGGCCTTATCACTAAGTCCCAGACGGGTTAAGAACCTTTTCTGGCTATTGTTGCAGACACATAACCTTACCTTCTATCCTTAGCCTTCCCCAATCCTTGGGCATGGCGGTGTAGTTCCGGATACCTACTGGCTCTTAAACACCAGTTTTTTCTTCTAATTAACCTGCAACATGCTCTCTGCATCTCTATGGAGCAGCTCTACACTGTGGGGCCTTGTTAGAGAGCACATAATTCCAGATGGTTAGGAAAGGCTTTACCCAGTCATGCCTACTGGGTTCTCCCTGCCCTTACCATTTCCATTAAAGTCTTCTTAAATAAAGGACACAGGCCTTTAATTAAGTGAAGACCTAAAGAATTATCCAATTCCCTGGATTGCTTCACATCTCCAGGAGACCCCTTCACCAGGGATGTTTTTTCTTTCAGTATAGACAGTCCTTGTCTTGTATTTTCCTTCCATCCTCAGTTCTGCAGGGCATAATCCATATTGAGCACAAGAATGCACCATACCCATTTTACCCTCATAAAAGGTAAATAGGGTATTTTTATTTAATTGCATGTTTTTCTCCAGCTACCCGCTGGAGTTATGGAAGGATTCAGACTTACTGTCTGCAGATTAAAAACATCCTCTGCATTTTTCAGGTAGGTCTCCATTCCTGGTTATTCAGGGGCTAGAGTTTCTAGATTACTCTAGACTTCTCCTTGCCAGTGAGAGAACTCCCTTGGCTTTCCTACTCATAACCAGGGAGTAGGGATTCTCTAAATACCTTCTCAAGCAGGTACCTCCCTTCTTGTTATTAGATGAATCTTTCTCTCTCCACATACCCTATGTGCGGACAGGGGTATGTATACACACACACACACACACATATATATATATATATATGTTACATGTATATGGACATCTGCATGTCTGTGCCTATATAATGGTTATATCTGTATTTACCTATCTATATATATGTATTACAATATATGATAGTGGGTAGATATATATCTATATACTGTTTCTGTCTGTCTGCAAAGGTATATATATATATTTTCACCTACGGACCCGACAGATAGTCTCTATCCCTTTCCATGCTGTTCCAGCATACTTAGGGTTCTCCATAATCAACCACTTCCTGCGGTAGTTGAGGGGTTTTTGTACCATGACCTTCAGTTTAGGTACACCTGAAGCCCTCCATATACTCTTTTTCCTACGTGATTTCAATTAGGAAGGACTTTCTGAATCTTCAGAACATGTGAGGCTACAATGCCTCATGCTCCTATCCTTCTTTGTTATCGGATATAGGGATCTTTGAAGCTCCCTTCTCCTATAAGAACTATGTCTCTTTAAAGTCAAAAGAGCTTCAGTCTTATCTAATAGGGACTTCTGCGTTTTCCCGCAAAGTCCTGCCTCGGTGAACTACCCCGGTTCCACTAGGATTGTTTCTTCTCACCCTAAGGGTTCTAACCTCAGCCTGTTTTTTGCACAGTTATTTACCTCTCCTTACATTGAGGTACTCCCTGGGGATATTCTGTTGGTTCATATTAACAAATCCTCATGAACCTCCATATACCTTTCTACAATACCACCAGCTGAGGTCCATATTGGGTTATTGCTTTTCAGTATTACCACTAAATATCACCTGCACACAGACTCCTATCTAGGCGTCCTGTTTGGTCCAGCTGTTCCACAGCACATCTTTTTAGTTCAACTCCTACCCTCCATCCCTAGGATGCCTGGGGTTCGGTACAATAGCATGGCTCTCAGATTCGCAACATGCTGGGACTCCTCCAGGCATCTTAGCTTGGGAGTCCCCATATTTATTTATTTAGTGTACATTTGTATCCCGCTACTTCCAGCAATCAGCAGCGGTTTTCTATACATAAGGGTGAGGCTGTACAGGCCAGAATTAGAGCATACAGTATGATTGCAGGGATGGGTAATAGTCACATCAAACAGTTACAGATTTACATTTGATTGCTTGAGAGGAGGCTTTACATATATACATAAATTACATAATTACAGGACGCATTTCTTGTTGTTATGATTATTTTCAATGGGCATGTTGCTCGAAAAGTATTACGTAGTTCTGACTAGGTTAGGTTGTAATGAGTCTGAAAGAGGTGAGTCTTAAGCTTTTTCTTGAAGTCCTTCAAGTCTTTGTTTGCTCTCAGCTCATAGGGCAGTTAGTTCCAAAGTAGTGGAGCAATAAAGGAGAACGCTCTGTTGGTGGTGTTTGCATTGCAATTTCTCAGGCTACTTGGGACATGAAGGGTGTTGCTATTTACTGTTCTTCTGCTTCTGTTAATTGGTTGTGCGGAGATTAAGGTGTTGAGGTATGAGGGTGCTACATTATGAACGAGCTTGAATGTGGTTACTAAGATCTTATATTGGATGCGGGCCGTGATGGGGAGCCAATGTAGCTCAATTAGTGCGGGAGTGATGTGCTCAGTTAGGCGTTTCTTCATGATGATTCTGGCTGCTACGTTTTGTGCCAGTTGAAGTATGTTAAGGGTTTTTTTAGGCAGTCCTTGTAATATGATGAGGGCTTGTGCCACTGTCCTGAAGTCGGTGTGATCAATAATATTCCGTAGCGGTTGCAGGATTTTTAATTTGTGGAAAATGGCCCGATTAGTAATTCGGAGGTGCTTGTCCATATTTAGGTTGCTGTCCAGCATTACACCTAGGTATTTTATTTCGGGCTTTGTGGTATAAACGTTATTGTTCATGGTGACCGTTGGTGGTGGGTTGAAGTTAGGTTTTCTGGAAATGCACATCACTTTGGTTTTTTTATGGTTTATTAACATATTATTCCGTTGCAGCCAATTTTGTAGTTCGTTTAGGCATTTTTCAAGTTGGTTGAGGTTGGGGTTGTTTATGTCGAGATGAGTGTAAAGCATCAGGTCGTCTGCATAGATGTGGTAACTGATCTTGTGGTCCTGTAGAATATCACAAATGGGTCGTAGGTATAGGTTGAACAGGAATGAGGATAGGGCAGAGCCTTGCAGTATGCCTGGGGTTTGAGGGAAGGCGGAGGCCTTAGCGTTGTTGAATTGGACCTGCTGCATTCTGTTGCTTATGTAAGACGAGAACCATTTCAGTGGGGTCCCTAATATGCCTATGGAAGCAAGTCTGTCCAGGAGTGTGGCATGATGCACTGAATCAAAGGCGGCTGATATGTCTATGAAAATGAGCATGTACATTTTGTTTCTGTTTTCAAGACCTTTGAGTAGTTTGTCCATTAGGGCTAGTAGGAGAGTTTCCACACCATGATGTTGGCGAAAGCCGTATTGGTGTTCAGGAATGTGAAGACTCATTCCTGCTTGTTCCTGGAGATAGCACAGTTACTTACCTGTAACAGGTGATCTCTGGGAACAGCAGGAATAAGTCTTCACAACCCACTCACCTCCCCTAGGAGTTGCATTTCTCTATCTCTATCTTTCCCTTTCTCTCTCTCTCTCTTTGTCTCAGCTTTAAAACTTAACTGAGGAGAGGCAGTTGGGAAAGGCGGGAAGGCGGCGGGAAGGCAGCAAGCAGGCGTGTTGGGATGCTTCCAAAAGCGTTCTGATTGGACGCTGGGAGCGTTCCCGCGCAGACTCTGTCGGTACCGACATACCCATATGTGAAGACTTATTCCTGCTGTTCCCAGAGATCACCTGTTACAGGTAAGTAACTGTGCTTTACAGGTAAGCAACTTTGCTTTCTCCTCTGTTTATTAAGTATACATGGTTGTGTTTCAAACAGTCTCCAAGTTAAGAGCTATTTGTGTTTTTTGTTTCATCCTACTCCTTTCAAAATAAGTTATATTAATAAAAAGTCTAAAACATGCACACTGTATAAAAATACTGAATTTACAACTCTCACTAAGAGCCATAAATCACTTATTTATCTGTCAGGTGTTTTCAGCAAAGTCTTTTTGTCCATCCTTCCTACTGTGCAGCATGCTGCTTCCTTCCCATTGTTGCTTGTGCTGATCAGATACTTTCCAGCGTTTTCTAGGAAATATTTTAAAATACTTCCGGGCATGCTCAATAATTCCTGTGCTGTGGCAACCAAACGACATTACTACTACACTGCTTAACATTTCTATACCTCTACAAGGCAAACACAGCGCTATACATATACACATAGAAACATAGAAAAAAGATGACAGAAAAAGACCACATGGCCTATCTAGTCTGTCCTTCAATATCAACAACTACAACAGTCCCCTTTTTTCCTTTAGAGATCCTCTGTGTTTGTCCCATGCTTTTTTGAATTCAGATACTGTCCTCATCTCTACCACCTCCACTGGGAGACTATTCCATGGATCCACCACTCTTTCCGTAAAGAAATATCTCCGCATATTACTCCTGAATCTATCCCCTTTCACCCTCATTCCATGTCCCCTCGTAGCAGTACTTGCTTTCAATCAAAAGAGGCTCTCCCCCTGTGCATTTATGCCACGGAGGTATTTAAACATCTCAATCATATCACCTCTATCCCGCGTTTCCTCTAATGTGTACATATTAAGATCCTTAAGTCTGTCCCCATATGCTTTATAATGAAGACCACTAACCATTTTAGTAGCCACCCTCTGTACTGACTCAATCCTGTTTATACTACCATGCAGAAACAGCACACTGCCACACAAAACAGCAGAAAGAAACCAGTCCAAGGACGTGGGCAGAAGAAATAACACAAAACCTTTATTGATCTTAAACAGAGGAGGCCAAACCCAACACAGGCCGTGATTCGTTTAATACTTTGTCAGGGGTATTCGTGGCTCTCTAAAATATCATAAAAAAACATCATAAATAAGCATAAAAACATACATAAATAAAAATATTAAAACATCATAAATAAATTAAAACCATATATATAAACATTAGGAAGCAAAATAAAAAGTGTTCATTGACAACAAATTACCATATTAAACAAATCATCAACCCAGTAGGATAAGTTAACATATAAATAAAGACATATATAAACAATGTCCATATTATAAAGAATGTCTTCACACACAAAGTTAAACGTGCTGTTTTAAAAAATAAATAAATAAAATAAATAATTTTAACATTGGAGAACAAAGAAAGATGAGCAAGAGCAGGAAGATATTGTAAGAAATGAATTTTATAAAAACGAAGCAGGAGTGAATCAGAGAGTTACCTGAAAACTGTATAATTACCCTGATTACAGTGGAATCACCACGGCAGGCAAAATCTGTGAACCTATATGTATCACAGTGTACACTATAAAAAGACAAAAGCAGAATGAATGTGCCATAATTCATTAATAGACAGACAAAATGGACATGTGGTGATATTGTGCAAATAAAGAAATAAATAAATAAAAAATCATTCGTGGCTACGTCATTGTTATTTATATAAAGTATGCCACATCACACTAATCTTCAGCACTTTTTAAAAAAATTACATAATAAAACTCGTATGAACTAAAATTGTTAAAAAACGGTAAATATGCCAAAAAATGCACTAAACAACATGCGTGGCTGTGTCACTGCAACACACAAGGAGTGTGCCGCGATGTGGCAAAACTCAAAGGGGGAACTTTAAAAGAATGCTGCTACCCTATGCACCGAATCGCATCTATGGGAGCCAAAAATAAACATTCAAAACACAACTAAATCATATAATCATGCTCACTCCATGCATCAGAGCCAATACTCAATCCAAACTATGGATTCGCCACATAGACGGCCCATTGGTGTGCAGAAGCTGAAGATCAATGAATTAGGTTTAAAATTGCCAACGCACGCCAACCGATTAAACAGATCTATGAATATGCCTAAAAACCACCTAAAATGTGCTATGAAATGGCAAACTTTATAAAAAAATAAGATTAAAACTATAAGCATAAGAATCGCATCTATGGTAACTAGGAGGAAAACATTTAAAAGAAGAAACTCCATGCACCATACTCACTGTGTACATCAAAAACAGCTCCCAAATCCAACTTCGGAATCACCGTAAACAATCCATCAACATAGTGAAGCCTAAGGCTAAGAATTCAATGAATGAAAGGAGAAACGCTGACGCATGCGTAGTTAAATACTAATGAAAAAAAACGGGAAAATAGCTGTCACTCATAGCGCGATCGCGTCTGATAGCAAAGCCACAGGAACTCACCACCAATACACGAATGAATTGAACCTTGTACACAAACAATCGGTACAATTTCTAAACAATCAAAATGTGTATATAATCCAATAAAAAACATCAAAACATATATACAACCATTTGTGTTTACTGCCTCAAAAAAACATAAAAAGGGAGGCACAAAAGAATTGTGTGGCATATACGACCACTGCAAAAGAATACAACCATTTAAAATATCCAATAAAGCCTGATAATAACTACACACACACTATAAATAAGAAAGTCAAATGAAACAGGAGGTCGCACCAAAGACTTATAGAGAGGCATTATCACCTCCTTTTTTCTGCTAGCCATTCCTCTCCGTATGCACCCAAGCATCCTCCTAGCTTTTGCTGTCGCCTTTTTTACCTGTTTAGCTACTTTAAGATCATCAGACACAACCACGCCTAGGTCCCGCTCTTCTTTAGTGGACAAAAGTACTTCACCCCCTATACTATATTGCTCCCTTGGATTGCTGCAGCCCAAATGCATGACCTTGCATTTTTTAACATTAAATCCCAGCTGCCAAATTCTAGACCATTCTTCAAGCTTAGCTACATAAGAGACAGTCCCTTCTCAACAGAGCTTACAACCTATTTAAGACAAACATGATAAAACAGGGGACCAGGGTAAACCATAAACCATAAGAAGAAATGGTTGTAACACACAAGAGTGCCTTAGTTCAGTGTTTGCATACACTGAGTTTCCAAAATATGCAGATCTATCTATCTCATGCATAGTAGTTGTGGTAATCTTGAAATCACGAGTGGCTAGATTTGCCTCCAGCAGAGGTTTGGAAAACACTGGAAATTCATTCACATTTGGAAGACAGTGAGGAGTGTGAGAAACATCTTGTCCTCTTGGCCTGCGATGATTTCAAGAAAGTATCAAGAACCTCTCCCATGGCCAATGATGAGTGCAGCCTTATGTCTGTAAGCATCTGACCTCCAAAAGGAAGTCCAGAAAAGACTCAGATATGCCATGTACCCGAGGGACTCTTCATATATAAGATCAAGGAGGTAGTGGATCTATTCACAAAAAGACTCCAAACCCTATGCTTCACATCCTCTCCACTGCAACCTCAAAACCATTCTCTACATTCCAGAAGAATAGAGTCAATGCCCCAGAAAGCAGTGTTTTTAGCAGAGAAAACACTTCCAAGGTATGGTTTGTCCCAGATAGTATAAAGGTTTCAGTCCTTGCTAATATGAAGGTAGTAGCTCTAAGATCCATACTGCTGCTACACAGTCAAAACCTGGTATAGGTTTCTTGATTAAATCCAGAGATGATAGTACTGAAGTCTTTATTTTAAAAAGCTCCCTATGAAAAAGTTTTATGCATGGTCCATGATAACTTCTGTTGTATCTTCTGGAAAATAGATTGCCCCTATAAATTGACCTCCCGGAAGTGCAGTAATGCATGACAAATATGATAACCTGGTCAAGTTCACTGCTGCTTCCTCTTGCAAGCCAAACCCCACAAATCTATCCTACTGTAGGCATGTTAGGATTAGTGGATCTTGAACCAGCAGCTTTGGAGACAGAAGACCAAGATTCTGGCAGAGAGAGTCAGAAGAGTGGTAGAAGTAGGAAGAATCAGATTAAAACATTTTAAATAAAAGATGCCAGAGTTATTTCATCCTCTGGCCTAGGAAGAATTAGTAGAATTAGTGAGATCTCATTGGTTCTGTGAAGGGACTATTCTTAATGGGTCTCTATAGTTAAACCAGGAGCTAACAGAAATTCAGTGCTGGCACAAAAGGATCCTGGATCCTCTCATCTGAAGCTCTGTTCCTGTGCTTGGCCCTTGCTTCTCTTGGACTTTTACCTGGACCTTGGTCTTCAGCCCCATCTGTAGTGTCTGGGCTTTTGAAGGCTGGGATCTTGCTTCCCCAGACCTGGCCCAAATTGACTGGGAAGCAACAGAAAGCTTGTGAAGAACTTCCTTATTGGCTTACAAGCTCTGAGCAAGTACACCAATACTTCCTATCTGCCCTGGACCACACCTTAACAAAGAAAGAGGGCTGTGATTTTAATCCATAAATCGCGCCGCTATACACTTTTTTACCTACCGCGCAAGCCTCTCGCGCGGTATTTGCGAAGGCGCACTATACCGAAACTTTATTACAGGGAACCGATTCCATAAAAGAGTCCTTACAAGAATATAATGGTTTCAAAATATATTTAATTAATTTTCATCATCCGATTCCATAAAACCTTTGAAATTACTTCCCTCATCAACATCATCATTGAAATAATTTAAAACCGTCTGGAGACGCTCTTCCGTAACATATGCACTGTCATTGTCACTCCTTTCGACATTTTCATCATCATCATTTTCATCATCATCTTTGTCATCACTACGCACCCGATCCTCATTCTTATAAACAATCCCGGCTTTTCGGAATCCATTTCTTATGGTTTCCGGGGATATTTTGTCCCAAGCAGAACACAACCAATTGCAGATTTCTGTTAATGTAGCCCTCTTTAATCGTCCCGATGGTGTGAATTCATGAATTCCCCGCTGCATCCAATTATCCCACTCTCGTCTGATGAATGTTTTGAACGGGTGATTAACTGCTATATCTAGCGGCTGCAGCTTGCAAGTAAGACCACCCGGTATCACTGCGATATGGGCACCAGTCGAATTAATATAATTTTGCACATTTGTTTCTTTATGGGCAGCCATGGAATCGAAGATCAACAAAGACTTTTTAGAAAAGAAGCCAGTAGGCCTGGCCCTATAACATTTATCAATCCATATTTTCATGACCTCCGAGTCCATCCATCCCTTTTTGTTACACTGAACAACAATACATTGTGGAAATTTTTCACGGAGCATGGTTACTCGCTTGAAAATAACCATCGGCTTCAATTTAAGCCCACTCGCTGTGCATCCCAGGACTACAGTGAAGCAAGCCCTCTCGTGTCCAGTTGTTGTTATTGCGACAGTTTTTGAACCCGAAGCAGCTACAGTCCTGGTTGGTGGAATGTCAAAAGACACAGGAACCTCATCCATGTTAATAACATCCATTGCCGAAATGCCGAACTCAGAAATTTCTTTGCTGACAAATGTGCCGAAATCCGCCATCTTTTGTTCCCAATCATCCGGAATCCTCTGGCCTATAGTTGTTCTTATTCACACAGAAAGACCATTCCTCTTCATAAATTTGCAAATCCAGTTGAAACTAGCCTGGAAACGTGAAATTCCTCTTTCATTGGCCAGCAGTTTTGCTGTGAATTGAATTGCGATAGTTGAGACAGCTTGATTTTGCTTCCTTCTAGACAGAATCCACTTTAAGTCACTCTAGCTCTGGCCACTTTTCTTTGGGACCCCGACGCGCATGTTTTCGCGGGTTCATCTCCTCTAGCGCCGTTTTCTCCTTTCTCCATTCGCAAACAGATGACTCACCAACATCAAATTCTCTTGCTGCTGCTCTATTGCTTGTTTCTTCAGCTTTTGCCACAACTTTCAGCTTGAAGTCCGCAGTATAAGACTTGCGTTTAATTCCGGGCATGATGACTGGATTATAATATAAGAGATCGCAAAGTTTAAATGTAAGGTATAATAGAACCGAGGGCCTTTTATATACCTCACAGTGCACTCGATACATGCGCGATATACGCACGTGCGCATAATGCAAGACATTCTCTGCAGAACAGGCCGAATATGTGGGTGCGTGTTTTATGTGGGTGCGCGTTACATGCGCTAAAATACGGTACTTCCTGGTTCCTAAGAAAACTGGTGAATTTTGTCTCATGAGAGAAAAGTTCAAAATATTTGCCTTAGACATTGCTATTCCTCTGTTTAGCAGTGAAGACTGCTTACATTTTCTGGGTTTGAAGGTAGTCTGTACTCACATAGAAATCTATCCAGGTCATATGAAGCATCTTTAATTTATTGTAGAGACATATTACCTTAAGTACCGCTTGCTGTCTTTTGGACTAGCATTAGCTTGATGGATTTTTTACAAAATGTTCAGCTGTTGTTATGGAATTTCTGTGAACAGGGGGTTCGCTTGTTTTCTTGATTGGACAGTTGACTGATCAAGGACATCCAGTCTGAGTCACACCATGTCAAATGGAATTCATCAGGACTTTGCTTCATAGGACTTAAGTTCTGCCAGCAGAATCCCAAATATAATGTTCATATTGAAGGGTGTAATACATGATCAGCAGATGTGTGTCCCATCCATAGTAAGAATGTTGAACTTCATGACTTCAGCAATCTATTTTATACTCATAATGTGCCTTCACATGAGGCAGTCCTGATGGACATTAATGTTCCAATAGAACCAAGCCACTTAAGAATGTCAGGAATAAATCAGTATACCAGGGAAAGTCAAACACTCCCTATATTGATAGTTTTCCTATTCCAGTTTTACCAGGGGCATGCCCATCCAGTTTTACTCTCATTCAGTTTGTATACATATATATCCAACTACAGGAGCTCACCTAATTGGATTCTACACCCAGCATATCTGGTTTCTCCAGGAGGAGAGATTCCATAGCAACATCCTGGAATTAAAGGCCATACACTACCTTTCAAAGTTTTCAGAAATTGGGTGGCCAAATTGTCCTATTTTAGACAATGAGGTAATCCTGTTCTACTTCAAGCAGAAAGGAATAGATTTTTCTTCCTGCATCAGAGAATTGTCAAACCTTGATACTGGGCCATCATAAATGTGACAACCCTAAGATCCACTTATCTTGCAGGCTATGAAAACACCCTGGCTGGCAGGTTTCATTGCCAACTTGACCCTTATTAGTGGCCCCTGATCAGAGTGTAGCAAACAGATCTGTTCACAGCAACTCAGAAGAGGGAGGTACCTCTTTTCTATTCCAGAATGCAATTATAGAGCAGGATAGTGTCAGATACCGCCTCCCTTCTGTAGGGAAATGGTATGTATATCTTCTGAGTCTTCTGCTAAATCTCAGAAAAGACCATAAGGCTATGATTTTCATAGTGTCCCCTTAGTCAAGAGAGATTTGATTGCCAGTTTCCAAAATTTATCCATCAGGAAGCCAATCAAATTAGATCTTTTTCCAAATCTGATATCACAAACTAGGGAACATTAAGTCTTCACAAGCTCCAAACTAATCACCCTCATAGCTTTAGAGGAAAGTGATATGCTCAAATAGTCTTTTTGATAATGTGTTTCAAGTACTTCTAGCTTCTAGGAAGAATTTCTTCAGAAGGTTTTATGATTGTAAATGGAAACTATTTTAGTGTGATGAAATCTGAAGAACCCCTTTTTATGTCCCACTCAAAAACTGCTTGACTGCCTTCTATGTATCGTGGAAAATGGGCTCAGAACTAACTCTATTATGCTATAACTCTGTGCAATTGACATTTAGTATCATTATGTAGACAGGAGGCCTATTTTTGCTAAACCCTTCATTTGAAGCCTGACATCAAGCTATCCACAGTGACACAGAGGAATTTTAGTGTGGCTTAGTAGATCATCCATTTAGAAGAGAATGCATTCAAACAGGTTTTACTGTGTATAAGCTGAACTATTTTGATACAATCGCTAATTCTGAAAGTATGCCCACAACAGTGAAATTTCTTTAAATATTATTTTTCCTCCAATGGCATGTGTGTTGTAGAACACAGATGTCTCTGATCTAATTTGGTGAGATGTCCTTAGTTTCACCTTTTGAAATGCTTTGTATGATGTACTCAAGTACAGCAGCTTAAGTTAAAATGTCACTAGTCCACTGTCACTGTAAGAACATCTATCCCAGTTGTTACAGCTGTACCAGAGTCATTTACATAGCCATTAATAAAATAATCAATAATGAGAATCTACATCATTCATCAACATTTTTAAACATTCATCAGCTAATGCATGGATTCTTCTTATATATTTTTATTTTTTTAAGAAACATTTCTTTCTTGCTCGACAAATGTGTTAATCTGTCAAAATGCTCACTTCTACTGCTGAGGTTTCAGACTTTTCATAAGTGACCTTGACAATAGCTGCCACTTGAGAGAATCTGAGCGGCGGGGGCACAATGTCACTAAACATTACTACCAGAGGTACAAGATTAGCAGTTTTAAAGCACCACCATTTCTAAATGAATGTCTAGACATGACAGTCAGATAAATTTGTTATTCCATATCATCCCTCCAGTCCAGTCTCGACGAATGGGTTCTCTGATCTCACACATAAGAGCTCCCTATTCAGCTCCAGGATCTAGTATCCTCTGTTCTCAGCAGCTGAAGACACATCCCTGGGGTTAGGGAATTTTACTGAGTGATACTCCCACAAATTAGATTAGAAGCATTAGAACTACTTGGACAGAAAAGGCTAAGAAAGGAGACTGAAGTCTTCTGGCCTTAGGTTATTCTCACTCAGCTGTTGAGTGAAAGGGCAGACAGAGCTGCAGGATGCCTGTCTAACACCAGGATCCTTTAGTGGGTCTGGTGGGCCCTAAGGGGTTAAATACCTGGTGGTCCAGATCTTTTTCCCCCCAGGCTGGACTACCCACACCTCTCATCCACAGATCTGGGTTTTCCTTTCAAATTGCTAGACTTCCATATTCTGTTAGAGCTGGTTGAGTTAGAGGGCTGACAAGGCCGCAGTAGGCCTCTCTGCCCAGGATCCACTAGTGTACAGGTGCCTTTCTCCCCCGGATGAGCTACCCACACCTCTGAGTTAAAGAGATCTGGGTTTTCCCTTTGGATTGCTAAAATAGGCCTTTTTAAGGAGGCTGTCGCTTTCATAATAAAAGCAGCTTGAGTTTTCTTCTGTGCTGAGTTTACTGCAGAACTTTGCTTACAGACAGTGTTTCTTGCTTCAGGCTTGTCAGCTAGATCAGCAAATGGTTAAGTTTTTCTGCTTTTGGTTTGACAGGAGGTCCCCGGGGAACAGTGCATGTGTGTGGCTTTCTCTTTCTGCATCAGCAGTTAGGGAAACCACGGTTTGTCAGCCTTTGTTTAAAGCAGGGAAGAGCCCTGGAGTGTGGATTGGCCTTGGGGGGCATGGATTGCTCAGGGGAGAAGCTAGGCTCTGATAGCCGCCATGTTACATTCAGTAGCCATTTCCTCGGCTAAGGAAAAGGCTGTGAAAACTAAGGCAAAACGGCGATCAGATCACAGCTCAGCATCATGGACAGCGCCTTTGCCAGCTAGTGAGCCCGCCGGGGACCCAGTTTTTTCAGCAGAGTTTAGTTTATTATTGCATAAGGCCTATAGGTTAATGAGACCAGGTTCAGGCCCTACTCAGCCTACTCTGCCTTCCATTATGCCGAATGAAGCACTGCAAGAGTCTCCTCTGCCTAGTCAGGAGCCTCCGCTGCAGAAAGCTAAGACTGAACTGGATCTGTGGGAGGGCATCGGAATCCCACCACTCCCAAACTTCAGAGAATTCCGGGGACTAATGTGTTCAGGGTTATTCATAAGGAGAAATTAGCAGGTCTTTTCAAGCACTCACTGGCAACTTAAATATTGCTTAGCCCGCGGCGTTGATGGAGGAGCCATTGGAGGATTCCCTCCTGTAAGGGTTCAAGGGTGGCCAGAGATGCTACCCAGTGCATAAAGTGATTAAAACGATGATTGAAGTGGAATGAGAGGTTCCTGAAGCGGGCCTCAAAGGGGGAGCGCATCTCTCGGTTGCCTTAGAGAAGCTGTTATTTTGCATTATTTTGGGTTGTTTCTTTTGTTTCCTGGGGTTTTCAGTGGGAACCGTTCTACCCTTCCTTCCAGGCTCAATGGCATAATTAGGGAGAAAGACGGCATAACATGAATAAAGTGAAAGCGTGAGAGGTGCTCTCTGAAGCATTTCACATAACTGGCATGCCTGCAATACATGGAATTTATGTAGGAAATGGCCTACACTGGGTAATTGACATGCCTGAAATACATGAAATAACTGATCTTTATGACATAAATGCCTTGAATGGGAAATGACTTAAATGATATAGAAACATGACGGCAGAAAAAGACCACATGGCCTATCTAGTTTGCCCTTCCATATCAATAACAGCAACAGTCCCCTTTTTCCCTTTAGAGGTCCTCTGTGTTTGTCCCATGATTTTTTTAATTCAGATACTGTTGTCATTCTACCACCTCCACTGGGAGACTATTCCACGCATCTACCACTCTATCCATAAAGAAATAGTTCTGCATATTGTCACCAGTGGTCTACCCTGGGTCCTAAGGCATGCAGAGTAGGGCCAAGCTGGTGAATATCCTGGGCTGGGAAGTGGGGCAATGCAGGCGTAGTAGTGCACTGCCTTCTGGGTGATGTAGTCCCACACACTCCCCAAGCACAGAAATAGATGTAATCGAGTGGTTTTAAAGCAAATGAGGTTTTATTTCCCCTTCCCGGGGGATTGGTAAGCACAAAACTTAAGACAAAATATCCATACTTTCTGGCATAAGGAAATTAACTCAGGAAGAGAAGAAAAATAGCTTCTTTTTCTTCTAGCTTTTCAACACACCATCCTTTAACACGGGATTCACAAAACAGTTCCTTTTAAAGGCACAAAGGTTTACTTTGCTTTCAATGCTGTGCATATAGCTTTGTATATCCAAGTCAGCGTAGAGACTCTATGTTATCCGCTATGGACAGTGTACAATCCATGGGTTCACCAATTACACTTTCATCTACAGATTCTATTTGCATATCTTCCAGCCCTTCCCCCACTGGGTACATAGGAACACAATCACACAGAGCTTTAAAACAGGTATCATTATTACTGAGAGAGTCCTGGAGAGCCTGGCAATCCCAGAGAAAACTTGTATCTCTAGTTTTCTCCTTATCCCTTCTAAAGGGCTTACCTTCAGGCTTCTGCCTAATAGGTTTCCTTAGCAGTGCTCCTTCAGCATTATCAAAATCCATAGGCCTGTGCCTCTCTCTCACCGGAGTTTCTGGGCACTCCCAAACTGACCTTTTGGATGGCTTCTCTCTCCAATGGCCCTCAGTATAAGGCTTTAACCGAAAGTTGCTTCCCTGTGGTCTTTGGGCTTGGCCTCTCTGTAACTCCCTAGCTGGAGCATTCTCTGCTCTGTCCTCGTGGCTGCTTGAGTCAGATTCAGCTTCTCTGCTCTCAGACCTGCTGATGGCTCTGCTCCTCTGCACCCTCTCTCTCGTTCCTTCTCTTACGTCTGTTCCTGTTCTTGTTCCCGGGCTTGTTCTCGAGCCTCCGCTTGTTCCTGTTACTGTTCTCTCTCTTGTCCCCTTTCTCCCTGTTCCTGATTCAAATGAGTGCTTTTTATCTCCCTTTCCCTTAGGGCTTAGCTTCGCCCCTCCCCCACCCAGGTGTCTACTATTGAGCTCAGAGCATGGGGATAATTTGTAGCTTGGGTGGGGCTGCTGCACTCGTGACTGAGTTTGTTTACATCTCCCCTGACAACCTGTAGCCATGTGTTTTGCTTGCCTGTCAGAATCTGACGTAACCTCCTCAGTTTCATCTAGCTCCATATCAAGGGACGGGTCTTCCCCATTACAATATTACTCCTCAGTCTATCCCCTTTCACCCTCATCCTATGTCCTCTTGTAGCAGAGCTTGCTTTCGATCAAAAGAGGCTCTCCTCCTGTGCATTTACGCCATGGAGTTATTTAAACATCTCAATCATATCACCTCTATCCCGCCTTTCCTCTAAAGTATACATATTAAGGTCCTTAGTTCTGTCCTCATATGCTTTGTAACGAAGACCACTAACCATTTTAGTAGCCACTCTCTGTACTGACTCCAACCTGTTTACTCCAAATTAGGTCACACCAAAGACCTATATGGAGGAACTGACGCCTCCTTTCTTCTGCTGGCCATTCCTCTCCCTATGCACCCAAGCATCCTTCTAGCTTTTACCGTTGCCTTTTCTACCTGTTTAGCTACTTTAAGATCATCAGACACAATCACGTCTAGGCCCTGTTCTTCTTTTGTGGACAGAAGTACTTCGCCCCCTATACTATAATCGCTCCCTTGGATTGCTGCAGCCCAAATGCATGACCTTGCATTTTTTAACATTAAAGCTCAGCTGCCAAATTCTAGACCATTCTTCAAGCTTAGCTAGATCCCTCCTCATGTTATCTACACCTTCCTGGGTGTCTATTGCAGATTTTGGTATCATCCTCCAAGAGGCAAACCTTACCCGACAGTCCTTCCGCAATATCACTAACAAACATGTTAAAAAGAATTGGACCAAGGACAGATCCTTAGGGCACACCACTGGTAACCTCCCTCTCCTCAGAGTGAGCTCCATTTACCTGTACCCTTTGTTGCCTCCCACTCAACCAGTTTCTAAGCAAAGCAGTAACTTTAGGGTCCATCCCTAGGGTGCTCAGTTTGTTTATAAGTTGCCTGTGCGGAACAGTGTCAAAAGGCTTTACTAAAATCTAAATACACCACATCTAGGACTCTCCCTCAGTCCAACTCCCTGGTCACCCAGTCAAAGAAATCAATCAGATTTGTCTGACAAGACCTGTCTCGGATCCAGTAATCTTTTGGACTCCAGAAACCTCACTATTGTCTCTTTCAGCAGTGCTTCCAATAATTTACTCATCACCGAGGTTAAACTAACCAGCCTGTAGTTTTCAACTGCTTCCTTACTTCCGCTTTTGTGTAAAGGGACCACATGTGCCTCTCTCCAGTCCTCTGGCACCACTCCCGACTCCAATGAGGCCTTGAAAAGGTCAGTCAATGGAGCTGCTAGAACATCCCCAAGTTCCCTCAGTATTCTTGGGTGTATCCCATCTGGTCCCATCGCTTTGTCTTACTATAAGTTTAGCTAGCTTCTCACGAACACAGTCTTCTGAAAATTGTTCAAGATGCCCCTCGCTTCTGTTCCTGTTTTTTTGGCGCTTTCTGAGGTCCTGCTCCTGGTTCTTCATTTGTGAACACAGAATAGAAATATTTGTTAAGCAATTCCGTTTTATCCTCATCAGCTTCTACATATTCCTCCCCTTCACCCTTGAGTCTGACAATACCACTTTTGCCCTTCCTCTTCTCACTAACATATCTGAAAAATGTCTTATCCCCCCATTTTATTGCATTGGCAATTTCCTTCTCTTTCTGAATCTTTGCTTTCCTGACTACTTTGCTAGCTTCTCTAGGTTTTTCCAAATATAGATGCCTGTCTTCCTCTCTCTGTGATCTCTTGTATTTCATAAAGACCTCCCTCTTTTTCTTCACCTTTTCAGCTACTCCTTTCGAAAACCATAGCGGTTTCCTTTTCTTTTTACATTTATTCACCATTTTAACAAAAGGTTGGTTGCCCTTAAAATATCCCCTTTTAGTTTTGCCCACTATTTTTCTACATTCCCTAGCTGTTCCCATCCCACTAACGACTCCCTGAGGTATTGGCCCATCTTGGCAAAGTTAGTTTTCCTAAAGTCTAAGACCTTGGCTTTGGAATGGATTTTATCAGCCCTAGTCCTAACACTGAAACACACCATCTGGTGATCACCGGATGCGAAGTGATCTCCCACTATAACATCAGAAACACTTTCGCCATTGGTAAGAACTAAGTCCAGTATGGCCCCTTCACATGTGGGTTCTGTTACCAATTGCCTGACTAGTTCTCCCTGTAGAGAATCCAGGATCCCCTTACTTCTAGATGATACTGCAGCAGGGATGTGCCAATCAACATCTGGCATATTGAAATCCCCTATCAGTAGCAGTTCTCCTTTCCTGGCAATGCTGTGTAACTCTCTGTCCACCTCTTCAACCTGTGAGGGAGATCTGCATATCACGCCAATGCAAATAGATTTCCCTTTCCCTCTTTCTAGTTTAACCCACAGTGCCTCCTCTCTCCCTTTTAAGCTCTGCATTTCCATAGCTTTAATATTATTTTTTACATATAGTGCCACTCCTCCTCCCCGTCTTCCTAACCTGTCCTTTTTGAATAAAGTATAGCCTGGTATAGTTACATCCCAGTCATGGTTGTCCATGAACCATGTCTCGGTTACCAGGGCCGGCCCATCCATTGAGCGGGAATGTTTTTTGCACAGGGCCCTGCATTTCAGGGGGCCCGCGCAAAGAACATTCTGCTTTAAAAATAAATTAAATTTAAAAAAAAAACTGGCTGCTGCCGCAGGGGCTGATGGGAAATTCAGCTCTGTTAAGCCTGCAGGAGCAGATGGGAAATTTCCCATCAGCCCCTGTGTGCTTAACAGAGCCACGAGGGGAGACGCTCTCCCTTCATGGATCTGAAAGCCGTCGCAGAGAGGCTCAACCAGGCAGGGGGGGCCCGTGGGACACACTCGATTCTGCCGCGGCGGCAGCAGCCAGCTTTTTTTTTTTAATTTTTATTTTTCCCTGGGCCGAGGAGGGGTTAGGACTGGTAATGGGCTGTGGGCTGATGGGGGGGGGGGGTTTAGGACTGGTAATGGGCTATGGAGGGGGTTAGGACTAGTAATGGGCTGTGGGCTGATGGGGGGGTTAGGACTGGTAATGGGCTATGGGGGGCTAGGATTGGAAATGGGCTGATGAGGGGTTAGGACTGGAGGCGGGCTGATGGGGTTAGGACTGGTAATGGGCTATGGGGGGGCTAGGACTGGAAATGGGCTGATGGGGGGTTAGGACTGGAGGTGGGCTGATGGGACTAGGACTGGTAATGGGCTGTGGGCTGATGGGGGGTTAGGACTGGTAATGGGCTATGGGGGGCTAGGAATGGAAATGGGCTGATGGGGGGTTAGGATTGGAGGTGGGCTGATGGGGTTAGGACTAGTAATGGGCTGTGTGCTGATGGGGGGGTTAGGACTGGTAATGGGCTATGGGGAGGCTAAGTCTGGAAATGGGGTGATGGGGGGGTTAGGACTGGTAATGGGCTATGGGAGGGTTAGGACTGATAATGGGCTATGGGGGGCTAGGACAGGAAATTGGCTGATGGGGAGGGGTTAGGACTTGAGGTGGGCTGATGGGGTTAGGACTGGTAATGGGCTATGGGGGGCTAAGACTGGAAATGGGCTGATGGGGTTAGGACTGGAAGTGGGCTGATGGGGGGCTAGGACTGGAAATGGGCTAAGTGGAAGGGGAGGCTTGAACTGCAAATAGCTGATGGGGATGAGGACTTGGAATGGAAATGGGCTGAGTGGAAGGGGGGCTTGAACTGCAAATAGCTGATGGGGAGGGGGGCTTGGAATGGAAATGGGCTGTGAGGGGGGAGGGAGCTAGGACTGGAAATGGGCTGAGTGGGGGGAGGGAGCTAGGACAAGAAATGGGCTGTTGGAGCAGCTAGGATAGGACTGGAAATGGGCTGTTGGGGGGAGCTAAGATTGGAAATGGGCTGTGGTGGGGGCTTGGATTGAAATGGACTCATGGAGGGGCTAGAACTGGAAGTAGGCTCATGGAGGGCTTGGATTGGAATTGGGCTGAGTGGAGGGGAGCTAGGATTTGACATGGGCTGATGGTGGGGCTAGGAAATGACTAGAAATGGGCTGATGGGGGGCTGGGATTGGAAATGAGCTGATGGAGGGACTCGGATAGGACTGGAAATGGATGGGGGAGCTAGGACTGGAAATGGGCTGATGGGGGGCTAGGACTGGTAATGGGCTGATGCAGGGACTAGAAGGGAGCAGATGCTGGGTGAGGCTGGAACTAGAAGGGAGCTGATGTTGGGGGAGGATTAGAATGGGATGGGGCTGGGAGAGTGAAATGGAGAGGGGAAAAATATTTTGTGTGGGAGGGATCAAAAATCTACAATTGGCCGGGTATTGGGAGAGTAAGTGGGGATTGAGGGGTAAAATTTGAGTGGATGAAATAAGAATGAGGAAAGAGCAAAAGGAGAAAGATTAGTATGTTAAGGCAGATATAGAGAGAGAGAATGGAAAAAAAACTAGAAGAGAGAAGAAAAGACAAATGGACAGCAGACGATGGAGAGTTAGCAGAAGACACAAAGAAACCAGAAGAAAGTGGCTGGAGCAATTGCAACTGAAAAAAAATGCACAAAAGGTAGAGATATTTATTTATTTAACAGCCAGAGGTAGCTGGGTCGCTATGAGTCAACACTGACTTGAAGGCACTTAAAAAAAAAAAAGAATACCGACTTTCTACAATTCAAGTCGGTTTACAGGTAACATAACAGACAGTATATTTCAACTGAGTACATTGTAACAATAATATCAATCAACTAAGTACATTGTAACAAAGAAGATCAAAGTATAATAAGATTAACAAGCAAGCTACCCTTTGTGAAGGTTTAAAACTATTTACATGGAGGCTTAACATGTTATTTACATGGAGGAGTATATAGGGGGGAAAAGTGTTCCTGGAAGAGATGGGTTTTCAGTTTCTTCCTGAATTCAGGGTGATTGGTGCAGTTCCTTAATTCGTGTGGTAAGGCATTCCAGATGGAGGGGGCGTAAAGGGAGAATGCATGATTGCAGGCGTATTGGTTACAGGTTATCTTGGATGAAGGGATGGATAGAAGGTTTTTGGTGATGGTGCGGCGTGTTCTTTTGTTGTTGGAATTGGATAAGAGTGATGAGAGGCAGGGGGCTGACTGATTAGAGATGATTTTGTGGATGAGGGTAATTGCTTTGAATTTGGCTCTGGATTGTATGGGTAGCCAATGTAGGTCATAGAGGATTGGCGTTATGTGTGATCGTCTAGGGTTATTTGTAATGAGTTGAGCTATTGTGTTTTGTGCCATTTGGATGGGGTGTAGGCTGTTCTTGGGGAGGCCGTGGTAAATGAGGTTGCAGTAGTCAAGGGTAGGAATGGTGAGGGCCTGGCAGACAGTGCGAAAGGAGTCAGGGTTTAGGAGAGGTTGGAGGTTCCTAAGGGTGCATAGTTTTGTATATATTGTGCTAGAAGTTTTCTTTATCTGCTCATGGAATGTGAGGTTCTGGTCAAGGATGAGACTGAGATATTTCACTTGATTTTTAATGGTGAGGGTGAAATCTCCAAGTGTAAGTTTGTAGGTGGGGTGTAGGAGGCGTTGGTAAATACTTGGAGGGCTTCAGTTTTAGACTGGTTAATTAAAAGGTTGTGATTTGAAAGCCAGGTCTTCAGGTTTGCGATGCATTCAATAAGGTTTGAGAAATTGGGGTTTGTTAAGTTGAAAGGGGTGAAGCACATGTCATCTGCGTATCATTTTGTAAGTTTTGTGGAGTACCAGGGGGCTCTTCTGCGCTGGCTCTGGCGGGGTTGTTTAGGTGGTAAGAGGGCAGCAGAGGAGAGGATGTTGTTCCATTCATCGATGTGAGGGGCAAGGTTTTGGTGCTTGTTGTTAAGCAGGTCTAAGGGTGGAATTATGTGTTCAAGGAAGGTGGCAGCATTGAATTGTTTGAATTTGCGAGTATGTTGGGGTGGTTATTTGAAGTTTTTTAGATGGGGGGCAGGGGAATGAAGAGAGGATGAGAGCGTGATCTGACCAGAGAACAGGATGGACAGAGTGTGAGATCTGTGTGGGATATCTCTTTATTTTGAATTTATTAACTGGAATATGTCAGCTCTGGGAAATGTGCATCATTAACGTCTGCGCTTTGTTTAGTACAAGAGGAAATTAATTTATAGTTTTATTTCTACAGTGTTGTTGTACATTCCAAGTTTGGCTTTTGGGGTTCCCAGTTTAATTATTGCCTTCCTGTTTCTAAATTGTGATTCCTTGTTTGGTGATGGTCTATGTTCTGCATGTGTAACTGAGCTGAGGTATTCTATTTATGTAATTCCTATTTGACATTGCCATTTGTTCTCTTTCCCCAGTAGGTCATGTATTGTTATTCTCTGAAATGTATTGGTTTAATATTTGCAGTGTTGCTTTTTGATAGGTAGGGTTTGGTGTTTTATGAGTCCTGGTAGTGCTGTTATAATACGGTGGGTTTGCTATGGGTTCTAAATGGGCAGCATTTGTTCCTAATGTGCCTGGCAGTTGGCACTGGATTACAGTAATGTAGAAATCTTTTAGTCTTTCTTTATCCATACATTCATTAAGAGACATGTTTACTAAAAGTTAGTGTATGGTAACATTATGCAAATATTTATGCAAATGAGGCCACTTATGCAAATGAGCCCCACACCGAGTCGCCACACATGGCCCTGCACCCCCCCTTGGGCCACCCCTGTCAGTTACTGCCACTAAATCCAAGTCAGCCTCTCCAATTAAAGTCTCAACATCTGGGATCTTATTTCCCATGCTGCAAGCATTTATAGACACTACCTTCCAGATGTTGCCCTGGTTACCTATTTCTATAAAGGTATTTAATGTTTCTCTTACCTGGGGGCTTTCTTTACCCATCACCAATGAATCTAGTTTAAAGCCCTCTTCAGTAGGTTAGTCAGTCTGCTACTGAAGACACATCGACCCTTCTTGGACAGATGGATGCCGCCATCTCTGCTCTGTAACCCTTGGAACAGCATCCCATCCTCCAGGAAACCAAAACACTCTTGATGACACCATTCACGCAGCCATGCATTCATCTCCAGGATACAAGCTTCTCTGCCTTGGCCTTTACCCTCAACAGGGAGAATTAAAGAGAACACCACCTGCGCCTCTGTCTGCTTCACCCTCTGTCCCAGAGCCATGAAGTCACTTTTGATATGCACAGAAGGATTCCTGGCAGTATCATTTGTGCAGATATGGATGAGCAACACTGGGTAATAGTCAGTGGGCTTGATGAGTCTCGGCAAACTCTCTGTAACATTTCAGATTTTGGCACTTGGCAAACAGCATACCTCTCTGGACATCGTCTGGTTGACAGATGGATGCCTCAGTACCATTCAGAAGAGAGTCACCAACCACCACTATCCTTCACCTCCTTGTGGTCAGTGATTCTGCAACTTTGGGGTGCTTGGGCTCTGGTTCTTCCCTTTCCATGGATGCTTTCACCTCCTCCACTTCCTGGGCTGCATAATGGTTCTTCAATTCAAGGGTTGGAGGAGTTGGATTGGTAATTCTGCAGGCTCTGGTGACTTGTGTCCAACTTTCATCATTTTGTAGGCTCCCATCTTCTCCTCTGCTGGAGAGCTTAGATGTTACAAGAAGCATCTATCAATGCACTTCTCACTGTCGTCAATGCTCCTCAGTCTTGCCTCCTCTTCTCTGAGCTCCTCCAGTTGTTTCCTGAGAGCTTCAGTATGCAGGCATCCTACACATGGAACCGATTTTTCAACTGGCATTGGACAGAGGCAGAAGCTGTAATGGGGGCAACAACTTTGGCGATACGATTTTTCCCAGCCATTGTTCAGTTGGTGGAGCTTAGGTGCCTTGGCTTGAAATGTAACTCATCTGAATGATGTACATGAGTTGAATGCTATACATGAAGTATTTATTTATTTACATTCTCTTATATACCGTGCTATTCTGCATCAGTGCGGTTTACATTGAACAAACTGAAATTACATTGAACAGGGCATTATAACTTGGAGATAACTATTTTACAGGGAACATGGGCTATGGAGGGTTAAGTGGCTTGCCCAAGACCACAAGGAGCACCTGTGGGACTAGAAACCCCAGTCCTTCCGGCCCAAGGTTGCTGTCCTCTAGTGGGATTTGAACCCCCGACCTTCCAGCCTGAAGTACCTTGCCCCAACCACTAGGCCACTCCTCCACTAAGTACATCTATATATAAGTTGTTAATGCACTGTATGATTTAAATGAAATAGAGGCAGTTCTTGTAGTACAAGTTATGTCTAATCTAAATGATATTTCTGATGTACATGCTGTTTATGCAATCAAGGGAACCAATGTAATAACTTTATTGAATACTGATGATGGGATGCCCTCAGAGCAGGAACTCTTGCTTGGGGTGATTCTATCATTGTCTGAGGGGCAGTAGTGGATGCCCTTTGGTGCGATCTGCCATTTCTGTGTACTTGGATGTGCCTCGCTGCCTAGTAGTTGCTCACATCTGAGCCGAGCTAAGCTCAAGTCTCAGGGATGTGTGTGTGCATGAGCTGAAACATCGGTATTTGTTTGTTTCCAAAGGGTCTATCTTTCATTGGCGTTGTTTGCCAGTGCCATTATGGTTAGGTTCTTCAGCCAGCGCAGGGAGCACATGTCTGAAGGGTTCAATGCCCTAGCATAACAGTGGCCGAGGAACAGTCTCCTGTATGTGTTTCCACGCAGACCGCTGATCAGTCAGCTCTCACAGCGCATAGATGTGCACTGGGGGCAGGTGATTCTGATAGCCCCGGTTTGGCCCCACAGACTGTGGTACGCAGATTGGTATGATTTCTGGCAGACGAGCTATGGTGGCTTCCCTATCAGAGCAATCTATTAATGCAGGGTCCGGTACTACTGTTGCAAGTGGATCCATTCTCACTTATGGCAAGGCCCTTGAGAGGGTGCGATTGAGGCATAAAGGATATTTGGCTTCAGTTATCACCACCTTCCTATAAGCCAGGAAGAAGTCCACTAAGCTGGCCTATATACGCATCTGGCGAGTATTTGAGAGTGGGTGGAGTTGGAAGAGCATTCGACATTTTGCAGCAGATATCTCAGAGATTCTCTTATGCCTACAGGATGGCTTGGAGAGGGGGTTGGCACTCATTTCTCTGAAGGTGCAGGTAGCAGCCCTTGCCTGTTACAGAGGGTGAGTTTGGGACTTTACCCTGGCGACACATCCGGATGTGGTCTGGTTCTTGTGAGCAGTGAAGCAGATCCGGCTGTCAGTATGCTCAGTGGTGCCCCTCTGTGATCTTAATCTGGTGCTGTCAGAGCTGGTGGCAGCTCCTTTTGAGCCATTGTCAGGGGCCCCACTGCAGTATGTTACCTTGAAAATGATGTTCTCCAGGACCAAGCAGGAAGTCAGTCCTCACTTATGGGTGTCATCGACGCTGATGAAGCCCCAGCGGAGCATTTCCCCAGCTTTCCATGAAAGCCTTTGGGAATGCTGGCATGCATGTGCGGTTCCCTTCCCGCCTAAAGGTGCCATCTTACCTCAGTCTCTTTTTTTCCGTGAAGCCCATCGGACATGTGTCCTTTTTTTCCCGGAAAAGAGTTATTTTTCTTCTAGGCGTTATTCGCTTTTTTCCTTGGATTCGACGTCGGTACCCCTCCCGCCGGGTTCGGTACGCCGGTATCGAATCCCCTCTTTTTCTTTTCGGTTTTTGCCATTCGTGGCTAGGCGTTCACGCCAAATCTTTTTTCTTTTCCCTGGAAGGCCGGTCCTTTGACCTCGCGGGGACCCTTTTTTCCCCGATGGCTTCCAGCGGTTTTAAGAAGTGTGATTGGTGTAAGAAGATTGTCTCTCACCAACACACACGACTGCTGCCTTCGGTGCCTTGGCCCAGACCACGATTCTAAATCGTGCGGGCCATGTGGGAAGATGTCTTCCAAGGCACTCCGAAGTCGTCAGCAGCAAAGTGAACGGCTTTTCTCACTCGGCCTCTACCCGGGCCCAGACCTCGTCTGAGGCCTCGACATCTCGGGATTCCAATCCCGAGAGGCGTCGGAGCTCCTCGGACAGGGGGTCCCCCGACCGGGAACGTAAGAGGAAGAAGCGGCTCGCGAGGGCGGTGTCAGAGGAGGTCCCTGGGCCCTCGAGGGCCAGGTCTAAGACCCCCGACCATCGTCCCGGGCCCGTGGACCAGGAGAAGCCCGCTAAAGTTCCTCGCGTGGAGCCGGAGTCTGCTGGACATGTAAGTCCTGTTGTCCTCGTGGACTCACCTCCCCGAGTACCGACGTCGGGCCCAGCGCCGCCGGGGCCCGAGTCGGGGGCTGCTGCGTCATCCGAGCTGAGTCTCAGGTTGACAGCCTTGGAGAGCAGAATGTCTGCCTTCATGGACCAGCAGCGGGCACTGATGGCCAGCCTGTCTGGCGCATTTGCCCCGACCACCGGGACATCGACTTCGAAGTCGACTCCGAAGACCGAGCCGATACTCGAGTCCCTTGCGGCTCGAGGTCGTCCTCGGTCGAGGTCTCCCTCGACCTCCCGTTCGGGACCGAGGGTCTCGACACCGGTGCCCCCGGCGTCGGGGCGGATGCCTGGAGGCCCCGCGGGGTCCGAGCTCGACTCGACATCGGACGAGTCTGCTTGGGAGACCGAGGACAAGGAGTCTCCTGACACCTTCAAGACTCGGTGTGTCCCTTCGGACTCACCTGAGTCTGAGTCCCGGAGTAGATCCCCTCCGGAGGACACTAGGTTCTCGGAATTTGTCCATGATATGGCCGCTGCCCTGGCTATCTCGGCTGACCCCGAGGAAGAGCCTCAAGCCGAGGAGCTCGATGCTCTGCAGTATGACTCTCCTCCGAAGGAGCCTTTACTGTCCCGGTTCCTCCGATGCTGGAACGGCTCCTCTTCCGGATGTGGGAGGCCCCAGCCTCGGCGCCGGTCTTGAGCAAGCGGGTCGATTCCATCTATCGACTCCGTAAGAGTCCTGGCTTCCAAAAAGCACAGCTACCACACCATTCCATGGTTGTGGAATCGGCCATGCATCGTCTGAAGAGTCAGAAGATGCACTCTGCGGTGCCTCCTGGACGGGAAGCCCGAATCCTTGATGGCGTTGGTATAAAGTGTTTTCAGGGCTCGATGCTTGCTTGCCGTGTCCAGACTTACCAACTGTACATGGGCATGTATTTACGAGACCTGGCCAAGGAGTTGGCCGGATTCTCTGCTGGTCTCTCCGGGGAACCCTTGCAGAGTTTTAAGTCCTTGTCTTCGAGGATCCGGGAATGCTCTAAGTTCATGTCCCGCGCCGCCTACGATGGCTTCAAGGCTTCGGCTCGAGTAGCGGCTGCCGGCATCGCGGCTCGACGCCAGGCGTGGCTGCAGTCATCGGACCTCGAGCCATGGGTTCAGGACAAGTTGGCCGATGTCCCTTGCCGAGGTGAAAACCTTTTTGGCAAGCCTGTGGCCGAGAAGGCCGCTCAGCTCGAAACAGAGCACCTCACGAGGACAAGGCTGTCGAGGAAGACCTCTGCTCCTTCCTCTATGAGGAAGGGCCCGGGTAAGAAGCCCTTTTACCCGAGGAAGGGAGCTGCCTACAAACAGTACCCCCAGTTCAGGCTGCCCCAGCTGCCCCCCAGGGTCAGCAAGCCAGGGGCCAGGGTAATGGGCCCCGTAGGCAGAATACCCCCAAGCCTCCGGCCCCTGCTCCCACTCAGCAGGGTGGGGGTTTTTGACTCTTTGAATACAGCCATTCCTCCCTTGCAGACCCAGCCCTGCACAGGAGGCCGCCTAGCCTTGTTCGCTCACCAGTGGCCCTTGATAACCCAGGACAGTTGGGTGCTGGACAAAGTCCATCGAGGCTATGCCCTACATTTTCTACAACTGCCTCCACCACACTTCCCAGGGGAGCCTTTTCAGCCTCCCCTGCATACTGCCCTTCTTCTTCAAGAGTTAAAGGGTCTATTGCTGGACAACGCGGTGGAGGCTGTGCCTCTCCACGTCCAAGGTCACGGGTTTTACTCCAGGTATTTCCTGGTGCCAAAAAGAACCGGTGGTCTTCGACCCATTTTGGATCTCAGAAACCTAAACAAGTTTCTAGTAAGAGAGAAGTTCAAGATGCTTACTCTTGGAACTCTTCTGCCCTACCTCTCCAGCAGGGAGATTGGCTATGCTCTTTAGATCTAAAGGATGCTTACACTCACATCCTTATTCATCCAGACCACAGAAAGTACCTCAGGTTCATTGTGGGAGGAAAACATTATCAGTACAGGGTACTGCCTTTTGGACTGGCCTCCGCTCCCAGGGTCTTTACCAAGTGCCTGGCAGTGGTGGCAGCCTACCTAAGAAATCAGGGCATCTTTGTGTTTCCTTACCTAGACGACTGGCTCATCAGAGGCCAGACTTCCCTGGAAGTTCAACAGGCCACCAACAGGACCATAGAACTGCTCCAAAAGGTGGGCTTTGTCATCAACTTCGCAAAGTCCACTTTGCTCCCCTCCCAGAACTTGGAGTTCATAGGGGCAAGGTTGGATTCTCAGCTGGCAAGAGCATTCTTACCAGTGGACCAAGCACAAAGGCTCATGGACCTCACCAGCAAGTTTCTGCACAGGTCCCTGGTCTCCGCCAGACTGTCTCAGACTTCTGGGCCACATGGCGTCGATGGTACAGGTGACCCCCAATGCCAGACTCAATATGCGGCCTGCCCAGTGGTGCCTTCGGACTCAGTGGTCACAAGCCTCAGGCAGTCTCAGAGACAGGATCAGAGTGTCCCACCGTTTCCTGGCCTCCCTCAACTGGTGGTTACACCCCCCCAATCTGCTGGTGGGGGTGCCCTTTCAGATCCCACCTCATACAGTGGTACTGACCACCGATGCCTCTCTGCAGGGTTGGGGAGCACACTGCCTAGACAAGTGCACCCAGGGCCTCTGGTCTCATTGGGAGGCGTCCCAGCAGATCAATCTGCTGGAACTCAGAGCTATTCGCTTGGCCCTCAAGGCCTTTACTGCTTCTCTGGCACAACAGTCTGTCTTGATCCAGACAGACAATCAGATAGCCATGTTCTATGTAAACAAACAGGGCGGGACTGGCTCCCAGCCCCTTTGCCAGGAGGCCCAGGACCTCTGTTCCTTTGCCCTGAAACACAACATGCTCCTCAAAGCAGTCTATCTTCCAGGCCAGGAGAATTCCCTAGCCGACAGATTGAGCAGGATTCTGCAACCACACGAGTGGCCGCTACATCCTTTGGTGGTTCAAAAGATTTTCTTGAAATGGGGGCTTCCCTCCATAGACCTGTTTGCCAGTCCACTGAACAACCAGTTGCCAAGGTTCTGCTCCAGGCAACCGCATCCTCTGAGAGTAGCAGCAGATGCTTTTATGATTCCCTGGACTCGGGGCCTACTCTATGCGTTTCCTCCCACCCCTCTGGTGGCCCGGACACTGTTCAAGATTCTCCGAGACAGGGCCTCAGTCCTCCTGGTAGCTCCCAGGTGGCCAAGGCAGCCTTGGTTCCCCCGGCTCCCTGGGGCCTGCCTCCCGAGGTTGAGGAAGTTCTCCTAGCCTCCAGAAAACAATCCACTAGAAAGACCTATGCTCTCAAGTGGAAAAGGTTCTCTGTGTGGTGTCAGCTACGTGCTGAGGATCTTTTCTCCTGTACTGTGTCAGTGGTGCTTCAGTACCTGCTGCACTTGTCCAATCAGGGTCTCAAGTCCAACTCTGTTCGGGTCCACCTCTCTGCTTTGGCAGCTCACCACTCCCTAGTAGAGGGCCATTCCTTGTCTGTGCACCCTTTGGTGTCTAGGTTTCTCAGGGGCTTGCTTCTGCTCAAGCCTCCCATACGTCCTCCTGCTCCTGAGTGGGAGCTTAATGTGGACTTGCAGCAACTGACTCGCCCACCTTTTGAGCCTATGGCTACTTGCCCTCTACGCTTCCTTTCCTGGAAGACTCTCTTTCTGATAGCCCTTACTTCGGTTAGGAGAGTGAGTGAGCTTCAGGCCTTGGTCTGTGATAGACCTTACACCAGGTTCTATAAAAAACAGGGTAGTCCTCAGGACTCACCCTAAGTTCCTTCCTAAGGTTGTCTCCTCTTTCCACCTCAACCAGGAGGTGGTTCTTCCTACTTTTTTCCCTAGGCCTCATGCAAGTCAGGCTGAAATAGTTCTCCATACCTTGGACTGTAGGAGGGCCTTATCCTTCTACCTTGAACGTACGCAAGGTCACAGGAAGGCTTCTCAGCTCTTCCTGTCTTTTGACCCCTATAACTTGGGGAAGCCTGTGTCCAAGCGTACCTTGTCCATCTGGGTGGCTGACTGTATCACCTGGGCTTACAAGGCAGCTGACCTTCCTTTGCAGGGTAGGGTCACGGCCCACCGTGTGAGGGCCATGGCTGCCTCAGTGGCTCATCTCCACTCTGTTCCATTGCAAGACATCTGCTACTTGGTCTTCAAGCCAGACTTTTGCAGCCCACTACTGTCTGGAGAGGGAGTCCCGTAGGGACAGTGCTTTTGGCCAAGCAGTACTCCGGAATCTCTTTGAGGTCTAGGCAACTCCTGCCCTCCAGCCCTCTGGTTGGGCTACCTGTGGAGGTTATGTCCTTGAAAAGCCTTTCCTTGTTGCTGAGACTAGAGGGAGTTCTCTTGTTCAGCCTGGGTTCCTGGTAGCCCAGAGCTGGGGAGTCACCCATAAGTGAGGACTGACTTCCTGCTTGGTCCTGGAGAAAGAGGAGTTACTCACCTGTAACAGGTGTTCTCCAGGAGCAGCAGGAATCAGTCCTCACTACCCTCCCTCCTCCCCTTGGAGTTGCAGTTGTACATAGTTTAATTTTTACATTTTTGTGTGCTGTTCTTAGCTATGTCATTTGACTGAGGTAAGATGGCACCTTTAGACGGGAAGGGAACCGTGCATGCGTGCCAGCATTCCCAAAGGCTTTCATGGAAAGCTGGGGAAATGCTCCGCTGGGGCTTCATCGGCATTGATGACACCCATAAGTGAGGACTGATTCCTGCTGCTCCTGGAGAACACCTGTTACAGGTGAGTAACTACTCTTTCTCCAGGACCAAGCATGAAGTCAGTCTTTACATATGGGTGACGTCGGCGCCAACGGAGCCCCCATGCGGAGCATTTCCCCAGCTTTCAAAGAAAGTCTTTGGGAATGCAGTGCACCTGCACGGTCCCCTTCCCGCCCAAGGGTGCCATCCTGCTCAGTCTTTCTTTTTCCGCAGAGCCCGATGGACGTGAGTTCATCTCACCCGGAAAAAGTTGATTTTTTTTCTGCGATTTTTGCGTTGTCTTATCCGCTTCGACGCCGGTTCCCCTTCCCGCCTGGGCTCGGTACACCGGTATCAAGTCCAGAGTTGTGATTTTCATTTTTTGTCCTTCGTGACTAGCGCTCGTGCTCTTTTTGTGTTTTCACTGGCAGCCCGGTCTTTTGACCTTGCAGGGGCCCTTTTTCCCCCGATGGCTGCCAGCGAGTTCAAAAAGTGTGATCGGTGCAAGAAACTTATGTCTCTCACCGACACACATGACTGCTGCCTCTGATGCCTCGGGGTCGACCATGACCCTGTGGCCCGTGTGGAAAAATGTCGTCGAAGGCGCTTCGGAGCCGTCAGCATCAACGTGAGAGAATTTTCTCTGACTCTGCGTCTGGCCGGGCCTGGACTTCGTCAGAGGCCTCGACATCTGGGGAGTCTGACCCGAGTGCCGTCGGGGTTCCTCTGAAAGGGAGTCTCCCTCCCGGGAGCACCAAAGGAAGAAAAAGCTCGCGAGGGCGGCGTTGGTGGAGGCTCCTGGTTCCTCGAGGGCCAGGTCGCGTAGCCCTGACCGCCGCCCCAGGCTCTCGGAGTCGGAGAGGCCTTCCAAGCTACCTCGTGTGGAGCTGGAGTCCCCGAGTCACGTAAGTGCAGTTGTCCTCATAGACTCTCCTCCAGGGGCTGCTGAGTCTCCTGAGCTTGGACTCAGGTTGACGGCCTTGGAGAGCAGCTTGGCTGCCTTCATGGAACAGCAGCGGGTGCTGATCGCCAGTCTGACCGGTGCATCTGCCCGGACCACCGGGACCTCGACGTCTAAGTCGACCCCGGAGACCGAGCCGATCCTCGAGTCAATGAAGTCTCGAATCGATCCTCGATCAAGGTTCCCCTTGACCTCCCGTGCACACTGTTCCCTCTAAGCTGTGCACGTGTGCGCACGCGCACACACCTCGCCGAGCGAGTGCACATACTTTACAACAGAGTGCACAAAAATTACGGTTCTGATTCGGATAGAAAACAACACAGACGTCTTAAAATTTAAAAGTTGTGATTGTAATTACTAGAAATTTTCCGCTTCATTTAGTAATCGTCTATTTTCATTTAATTTGATTAAAATCAATGTGGTGTACATACTGTATTCTGACGTGTAGTCAAATTTTAAAGTATATAACTCCGAGTGTCATTATGTGGCAAATAAAAATTTAACCTTCCTTCAAAAGCTGCACAGCTGATATTTTATGCGCACACAGCCTACAGAAAATTAGAGGGAACATTGCCCGTTCGGGGCCGAGGTAGTCGACGCCAGTACCCTCGGCATCGGGGCGGGTGGCACCGAGGTTCACATGGCCGGAGCCGCTCGATTCCTCCTCAGAGGAGTCTGAGTGGGAGACGGATGACGTGGAGTCCCCGGACACCTTTCGAACCTGGTGCATCCCTTCGGACTCACTGTAGTCCGAGCCTCTGAGACGGTCCCCACCGGAGGATACCCGGTTCTCGGACTTCGTGAGGGACATGGCCAAGGCGTTGGCCTTCCCTGCGGATGCTGAGGAGGAGCCTCGAGCCGAGGAGCTCGATGCCCTCCAGTATGACTTTCCTCCGAAGGAAGCCTATCTCCAGGAACAAGCAGAAATGTAGTCCTCACATATGGGTATCGTCGGTACCGATGGAGCCTGCGCGGGAACGCTCCCCAGCGTCCAATAAGAACGCTTTTGGGAGCATCCCTCAGCACATGCGCGCTGCCTTTCCAACTGTCCCTCTTCAGTTCTTCGTTTTCCGCGGAGCCAACAGGACCTATTCCCTGTCACCGCAAAATATTCCATCTTTAAAATTCTTTTTTGTGGTCGCGTTTGCCTACTGCAAGAAGCCTACCGGTACCGCCGGTTCTTTTCTTTTCCTAAAAAAACCCTAGACTTTCATTGTTTCTTTTCAGAAACTTTCCTTTTTTTTTTTTGTGCTAGCTGCCATTTTGGGCATTAGGCGGAGTGGAGTGGAGGAGTGGCCTAGTGGTTGGGGCAAGGTACTTCAGGCCAGAAGGTCAGGGGTTCAAATCCCACTAGAGGACAGCAACCTTGGGCCGGAAGGACTGGGGTTTCTAGTCCCACAGGTGCTCCTTGTGGTCTTGGACAAGCCACTTAACCCTCCATAGCCCATGTTCCCTGTAAAATAGTTATCTCCAAGTTATAATGCCCTGTTCAATGTAATTTCAGTTTGTTCAATGTAAACCGCACTGATGCAGTATATAAGAGAATGTAAATAAATAAATAAAATCATGGAAAAGCCAACTAGTGGTTTTAAAAAATGTACTAAGTGTGGCGGTACCATTTCCGTCACTGACATCCATGATTGGTGTCTAAAATGTTCAGGACCTGATCATTCTCCAACTGAATGTCTCTCCTGCATGGGGATGACTAAAAGAGGAAGACAGAACCGGGCCGCAAAGTTTGGTACCCTCTTTTCTTCAGATGCTAGATCCATTGCATCGACATCGTCAAGAGCCTTTTCTTCCTCCCATGGATCTCAGGCAACTAAACACAAAAGCCGGTCCTCAAATAGTAGCTCTCCTGCTAAGCATCGAGAGGCCATTGGCATTGCCCTTGAGGGAACCACACCGGCAAAACAGCCCTGGCGGGAGGCTTCGGCTTCCAAAGCATCGATGGGGCTTCAGGATGTTCTCGAGGCCTCAACCTCGCAAGAACTATCTGTGCCATGCTCAGGGGTTCCGGCTGTTCTTACCGGTACCAACACTCAGGCATCATCAGCATCGATAGACCAGAGATTTCTTGCTATCGAATGCAGTATCGCAGCTCTTCTTTCAACTGCGGTACCGGTAGTCCCAAGGGCACCGGTGCCAACATCGACACTGATGCCGGTACCGATGGTACCGGCTCCAATGGTAACTCTTCCCATTCCACCTCCGGCTGGAGTGGATAAAGTGGTACCGGGTCACCTCGGTACCGACTTCGATTGGTACTGGGATCGTACTTTGCAGGAGCATTGGGGTCAGGAATACTTCGATTCCTCCGATTCCGAAGACTCTGACAATTCTGTTGGCATTAGAGGGTTTCTCTTAGAAGATCCCTCTTCTCCCCAACGCAGAATGTCAGCTCCAGAGGACATGTCATTTCAGGATTTCATCCATGATATGGCTAAAGGTCTTTCAATCACAGTAGCTCCTGAAGAGGAACCCAAAGCAAAGGAATTGGAAATCCTCCAATATCCTAAAGCTCCTAAGGAGGCAGCTACTCTGCCTATCCATGAAATTCTGCATAACTTGATGCTCAGAATGTGGGAGACACCTCTGACTACTTCTCCTCACTCTAGGAGACTTGATACTATGTATCGAGTTCCACCATGTCCTGGATTTCAGAAAACTCAGCTGCCACACCATTCAATGGTAGTGGAGTCAGCCATGCGTAGGATGAAAAGTGCAAAAAGACATGCATCCAATCCTCCAGGTCGTGAATGCAGGACTCTGTATGCTTTTGGACGCTGAACTTTTCAAGCTTCCATGCTTTCAGCTAGGATCAGCTCATATATCCTATATATGGGAATGTTCCTCAAAGAAATCACAGGAGACTTGGAACTTATGAGCCCATTTCTCCCAGATGATAAGAGACAAGACTTTCTTACTTTGGTTAAGCATGCTCAAGATATCTCCAAGTTTGTCAATCGTGCAGCCTTTGACTGCTTCGAATGCATCAGCAGAATGTCTGCTATTGCCATTGGCGCACAACAGATTGCCTGGCTACAGACATCAGACTTGGAGACTTGGCTATAGAACAAGTTAGGCAACATTCCTTGCACGGGAGAGAATCTCTTCGGCAAGAACTGGCAGGAGAAGGCTAACGAGTTAGATGCTGACAATTCTACCTTAGATAGATTGTCAAAGTCTACAGCCACTCCAGCCAAAAGGAAGCCTTATAAAAAAAACCCTCTTTTAGCAAAAAGAGGAAGTTTTATCCTTCCTATACCCATCAAACTCAGACTCCAGGTCAAGATGCCCAAAAGGGACAAACTAGACAACAAAAGAAACCAAAAGGCCCAAGAGCCCAACCAGCTCTCCAGGTTCAGCCCCCTCAAGGGCTTTGACTCCTTCCTAGAGAGCTTTGCCTTCCTGCCTCTGAGGGGTCCTCAACCCCCCAATATTCCCGGCAGGTTATGCCACTTTGTCAACAGATGGCATCAGATAACAGCAGAAGATTGGACTTTGTCCACTGTAGGGGAGGGGTACAAACTTCATTTTCACAGCCTACCCCCTCCTACAATTCTGAAGCAGTTCAATTCACAAACCTCTGCAGACAATCTGCTAGATCACGAGGTCTCCACACTTCTTGCCCAAGGGGCAATAGAAGAAGTACCCATTCTTCAACAGGGTGCAGGGTTCTACTCCCCCTATTTTCTTATTCCAAAGAAAACAGGAGGGCACAGACCCATTCTAGACCTCAGAGAATTGAACAAATATCTGTTTCGAGAGAAATTCAAAATGATTTCTCTGGGAACTCTTCTGCCATACCTTCAAAGCCAGGACTGGCTTTGCTCTCTAGACTTAAAGGATGCATACACTCTCACATTCTTATCCATCCAGATCACAGGAAATTTTTATGTTTCCTTTTCAAGGGAAGACATTTCCAGTACAGGGTTCCTCTTTTTGGTCTGGCTTCAGCACCAAGGGTATTCACGAAATGCATGGCAGTAGTAGCTGCATTTCTACGAACCCTGGGGATTTTTTGTCTTCCCTTACTTAGACGACTGGCTCATCTGAGCCTCCACAGTGACAGAGGCCAGGACTGCACTGTCTCGTACAATGCGAATCCTCCAATACTTGGGATTGGTAATAAACTTCCCGAAATCTCAACTAGTTCCTTCCCAATGCCTAGAATTCATAGGAGCATGTCTGGATATCAGACATAAATATGTGTATTAACACCACGTTATTGGTCTGTTTACTGAGGGTTTTACTACCGTGGATCAAACAAAAGAAGCCCTCACACCGTAGAAAAAATAAATCCACAGATATTGAACTGCTGTTTATAACTTTTCAGTGAAGAAGAACCAATGGTCTCAGACTAGAGGTGATACCTCTTATGGGCAATCTTTCCCAGAGGTTCATGCCCTTTTGCATCAATGACCAAAAATCGGTTCTTAAATCTGAAAAATATTTTAAGGCAGTTTCTTAATAATTGGGATTACTCTTCACACGTTCTCAGAACACAAATGATTTAAAGAGATTGTGCTTATCTTATAGCATAAGAAGGAACTTCCCCAATGCCACCATACAGGTACCAATTCTGCGTTTAAATTCTTCCTCAGGGGGTTTACTAGTTCGTTCATCTGCAATCTCTATAAATAGAGGATATAAAGCAAAGATAAATCCACACCAACCAGCAAATATCATGTAGGTATTCAAACATCATCGAGCGTCAGGCACTTACCATCAAGTTGTAAGTGAAATTATTAGCGGCATACAGCCAAACGGCTTAACGTCTTCCCAGACAAATGGCTTCTTACTGAGACGCCGCGCGTGCGAGTTGAATAATCAACCGAAATTGCTCAGTTTAAATAACTTAAAGGGGACATGCCCACATGTCCAAGGGGATGCTTCGCTCCTCCCTTATTCGAATGTATTCAGATGCAGGTGCCCCATTCCACCATGTTATTCAAACCTTCCGGAGCAACCGTATTTAATCTGAAAATCCATTTTTGTTCTTGGATTATCAACGTTTGCGATCTTGACTTGCCCTGTTTGCCGCCCATCACAGACGCGATGCCAAAGCAACACAACTCCTCAAATGTATGGCGAAATTGAATACAGTGTGCCACCAATGGCGCCTCCAACACTTTACATTTGAGCCTGCTCCTGTGTTCATTTATGCGGACTCGTAATTGTCGTGTGGTCTTTCCAACATACAGAGAACCGCATGGACAACGGATCCCATATACTATGTGATCTGTGGTGCAGGAGGTGAAATTTGAAGGAGAAGCTCAGCCTGGCTTGTTTGCGATCTAGTATGCTGAATAGCACACGGGAACGAGCTGGACATATTAGATGTGACCACTGTAATATTTGTTCGATTTCTGAGGAAATTGTGGATTTCCATTATCATGGCCGAACATATGTATTGAGGGATTTCACAGCTCACAATATGAGAGCCATGGCAGCTTCTATGGCTTATCTCCATTCTGTGTTTATCGATGACATTTGTCGAGCAGCCACCTGGGCTTCGGTACACACCTTCACAGCCCACTACTGCCTAGATAAAGCCTCCCGTCGGGATGCCTTCTTTGGCCAAGCTGTTCTTCAAAATCTCTTTCAAACCTAAACCAACTCCTACCCACCAACCCAGGTGGGATGCCAGAGATCCATGGGAGGAAGGATTCTCACCTTCGACGGTGGCACCTTCCAGGGGATATCTCCCTGACATCTTCAGCTAGGGAGTCCCCATATGTGAGGACTACATTCCTACTTGTTCCTGGAGATAGCGTAGTTACTCACCTGTAACAGGTGATCTCCGGGAACAGCAGGAATTTAGTCCTCACTACCCACCCGCCTCCCCTAGGAGTTGTCTCTCTCTCTCTCTTTGTCTCTTTCCTCTCTCCCTCTATCCTTTCACTCAGCTACAAACTTAACTGAAGAGGGACAGTTGGAAAGGCGGAAAGGCAATGTGCATGTGCTGAGGGATGCTCCCAAAAGCGTTCTTATTGGACGCTGGGGACCGTTCCCGCGCAGACTCCGTCGGTACCGATGATACCCATATGTGAGGACTAAATTCCTGCTGTTCCCAGAGATCACCTGTTACAGATGAGTAACTACGCTTTACTTACCGGTTCCTCCGATGCTGGAACAGCTGCTCTTCTGTATGTGGGAGGCACCGGCCTCAACGCCGGTTCTTAGCAAACGGGTCGATTCCATTTATCGAGTCCATAAGAGCCCTGGGTTCCAAAAGGCGCAGCTACGGCACCACTCCATGGTTGTGGAACTGGCCATGTACCGTCTGAAGAGTCAGAAGATGCACTCCTTGGTGCCCCCCGGCCGGGAGGCCCGGAACCTGGATGCCTTCGGTAGAAAGTGCTTCCAGGGCTCTATGCTGTCTTGCCGTGTCCAGACCTACCAGCTGTACATGGGCATGTACCTAAGAGACCTGGCAAAGGAGATTGCCGGGTTCTCAGCTGGCCTCTCCGAGGAACCTTTGCAGAGGTTCAAGGCTTTGTCAACAGGGATTCGCGAGTGCTCGAAGTTTCTCTCGAGCAGCCTATGATGGCTTCGAGGCTTCGGCCCGGGAGCCGCGGCCGGCATTGGTGCACGCCGTCAGGCCTGGCTACAGTCTTCAGACCTGGAGCCATGGGTGCAGGATAAATTGGTCGATGTCCCTCGCCAAGGTGAAAACCTCTTTGGTAAGCCCATGACTGAAAAGGCTGCGGAAATCGAGACTGAGACTCTCACCAGGACAAGGCTGTCCAGGAAGACTTCTGCCCCTCCTCAGAAAAAGAAGGGCTCGGGGAAGAAGCCCTTTTTCCCGAGGAAGGGTGCTGCCTACAAATCCTACCCTCAATATCAGGCCTCTCCAGCTCCCCAACAGGGCCAGCAGGCCAAGGGGCAGGGGCAGAGGCATGGAAGACCCCCAAGCCGCCAACTCCGGCTCCTGCATAGCAGGGAACGGGATTTTGATCCCACAGCATAGCCTCTTCTCCACAGCTGGCTCCACTCAGCACAGGAGGTTGGCTGACCCTGTACGCCTACAGGTGGCAAGCCATCACAGGGGATACCTGGGTCCTCAGCATAGTCCAGAAGGGCTACATGCTCCACTTCCACCAGATACCCCCCTCCTACTTTCCAGGGGAGCCTCCAAGACTCCCTCTGCACAGAAACCTTCTCCTTCAGGAGCTGGCAAGCTTCTAAAGGAACAGGCGGTGGAACCGGTGCCTCACCACCTGGAACCAGTCACGCTTCTGTGAAGTTGATCATTGGACATGTCTTGAGTGTCTTTCTTTCACTATACGCTGCTGAGTAGTCCAACAGTCGGGTCTTGAGTAATCTGAGTCCCATAATGGCGGTGGACCTCAACTTCCAACTATGGTGATGCTGTTTCTTTGGGAGTTTGTTAGCAGTGCACGTCGTTAAGAAAAGGACGACCTCAAGCTAAGTACTGTGTTTGAACATTATTAAGCACTAGTTGGTATTGGGGTTATGGTCCCTTGATCCTTTCTTAGGGGTGAATCCCTAAATTTTAACAAAAGATAAAAACGGAACAATACGCTTCGAGAAGGGGAGGTTTCTTTCCTTCCTTCTAGGCATACGTTCCAACAAAAATTTGTGGGTTAATTGGTTCCTCTTTCTTTTGACTGTGTCACCACCTGGAAGGGCAAGGCTTCTACTCCAGGTACTTTCTGGTTCCAAAAAGGACAGGAGGCCTCCGGCCTATCCTAGACTTGCGAAACCTAAACAAGTTTCTGGAGAGGGAAAAGTTCAAGATGCTTACCCTTGGGATACTGCTGCCCTACCTCCAAGCAGGGAGATTGGCTAAAGGATGCTTATACCCACATTCTCATCCATCCAGACCACAGACAATATCTCAGATTTGTGGTGGGAGGAAACCATTTTCAGTACATAGTACTTCCCTTTGGCCTAACTTCTGCCCCCAGGGTTTTCACCAAGTGCCTGGCGGTGGTGGCAGCCTATCTCAGAAATCAGGGAATCTTTGTCTTCCCATACCTGGACGACTGCCTCATCAAGGGTCAGTCTCTCCAGGAGGCCAGACAAGCCACTCTTCGCACTGTCTCTCTTCTTCAGCATCTGGGCTTTGTCATCAACTACGCAAAGTCCACTTTGCTCCCCTCACAGAACCGAGAGTTTATAGGGGCAAGATTAGACACCCTGCAGGCAAGAGCCTACTTGCCTGAGGACAGGGCCCACAGGCTAATGGACTTGGCCAGCCAGTTCCAAAGCAATTCTCAGGTCTCCGCCAGACACTTCCTGCAGCTCCTGGGTCACATGGCATTCACGGTACATGTGATTCCGAATGCCCGTCTGCATATGCGGGCGGCTCAGTGGTGCCTCAGAACTCAGTGGGTGCAAGCCACAGGCGACTTCCGAGACAGAGTAAAGGTGTCCAAACTGCTCTTGGACTCCTTACAGTGGGGGCTACATCTCCCAAACCTTCTCAGGGGGGTACCCTTTCAGGCCCCAGCACACACAAGGGTGCTGACGACTGATGCTTCCTTAAAGGGCTGGGGTGCACATTGCCAGGGCAGGTGCACTCAAGGCCTCTGGTCTCCTCGGGAGGCCACACAGCAGATTAATCTTTTGGAGCTGCGGGCAATCCGCTTGGCTCTACAGACTTTTTCTCATGCCCTCTCTCACCAGTCTGTCTTAGTTCAGACAGACAGTCGGGTAGCAATTTTCTTTGTGAACAAGCAAGGGGGCACAGGGTCCAGACTCCTGTGTCAGGAGGCGCAGGCCCTTTGCTCCTTTGCAGTCAAACAAGGCATGTTTCTCAAAGCAGTTTATCTACCTGGTCAGAAGAACTTCTTGGCAGACAAACTAAGCAGGATTCTCCTGCCTCACGAATGGCAGTTGAATCCACTGGTGGTCTAGCAGATCTTTTTACGATGGCTTCCATCCATCGATCTCTTTGCAGGTCCATTGAACCATCAGCTGTCCAGGTTTTGCTCCAGACAGCCACATCCCTTGAGAATGGCAGCAGATGTGTTTCTGATCTCTTGGTCTACGAGCCTTCTGTATGTGTTTCCTCCAACGCCCCTGGTGGCCTGAATTCTGTTCAAGATTCTACGGGAAAAGGCCTTGGTCATTCTGGTAGTCCCCAGATGGCCGAGGCAGCCGTGGTTTCCACTTCTTCTGCAGTTGGCAGTGGAATCTCCATTCCCTCTGGGGTTGCAACCCGATCTCCTGTCTCAGGATCAGGGTTCCCTCCTGCACCCCAATCTCAGATCCCTCAATCTGATGGCCTGGCTGCTGAAAGGATAGTGCTAGCTCCCTTACTTCTACCTAGGGAAGTTGAGGAGGTGGTCTTGGCCTCAAGGAGGCAATCCACCAGAAGGTCCTATGCACTCAAGTGGCGCTGGTTCTCAGTGTGGTGTGCTCAGCACAATGAAGATCCTTTCTACTGCCTTGTGCCAGTAGTGCTACAATACCTACTTCACCTGTCAGACCTAGGCCTTAAGTCCAACTCTGTTCGGGTCCACTTCAGTGCTCTTTCAGCACACCACTCACCGGTGGAAGGACAGTCGCTCTCGGTTCACCCCTTGGTGTTTCGCTTCCTCAGAGGCCTGCTTTTGCTCAACCCTCCGATTCATCCACCTGCCACTGAGTAAGACTTGAACGTGGTCTTGCAACAACTTACTCGCCCACCGTTTGAGCTGGTGGCTACTTGCCATTTACGCTTCCTTTCTTGGAAGGCACTCTTCCTGGTAGCTCTTACCTCGGCCAGACGTGTGAGTGAACTACAAGCTCTGGTTTCTGATAGACCGTACACACGGTTCTATAGGAACAGGGTGGTCCTTCGGACTCATCCGAAGTTCCTTCCAAAAGTTGTCTCCTCTTTCCACCTCAACCAGGAGGTGGTTCTTCCAACATTCTTTCCCAGGCCGCATACCAGCCGTGCTGAAACAGTCTTGCATACCTTGGACTGTAAGAGGGCGTTGTCCTTTTACTTTGAACGTACGCGGGGTCATCGAAGAGCTACTCAGCTCTTCGTCTCCTTTGACCCTAATAAGTTGGGGTTACCTGTCTCCAAGCATACGTTGTCCACTTGGATAGCAGATTGTATCGCCTGGGCGTACAAGGCATCTGACCTTCCCTTGCAGGGTCAAGTCATGGGCCACCGTGTCAGAGCGAAAGCCGCGTCAGTAGCTCATCTCCGCTCTGTTCCGTTGGCAGACATCTGCCGGGCCGCTACTTGGTCTTCAAGCCAGACTTTTGCAGCTCACTACTGCCTCGAGAGAGAGTCCCGAAGGAATAGTGCTTTCGGACAGGCGGTACTCCGTAATCTCTTTGAGGATTAGGCAACTCCTACCCTCTGGCCCTTGTGTTGGGCTACCATACAGGGACGTTCTCAGAGGATATTCATATCACAGATGCTGAGGCTTTTGAGAGGGAGCCATTTTTTCAGCTTTGGGTTCCCGGTAGCCTAGAGCTGAGGAGTCCCATATGTGAGGACTGACTTCCTGCTTGGTCCTAGAGAAAGACTAGTTACTCACCTGTAACAGATGTTCTCCAGGAGCAGCAGGAATCAGTCCTCACGACCCTCCCTCCTCCCCTGGAGTTGCAGTCCCCTGGAGCTGATTTTTACTGTCTTTTAGCAATGTCATCAGACTGAGCAAGATGACACCCTTGGGTGGGAAGGGGACCAGGCAGGCGTGCTGCATTCCCAAAGGCTTTCTTTGAAAGCTGGGGAAATGCTCCGCACGGGGGCTCTGTCGGCGCCGACGTCACCAATATGTGAGGACTGATTCCTGCTGCTCCTGGAGAACACCTGTTACAGGTGAGTAACTACTCTTTCCTCATGGCCATGTGCTCAGCACACCGGATTTCGGAGTTGCAAGCACTGTCATGCTGAGAGCCTTTTCTCATCTTATCAAAAGAGAAAGTCGTATTGTGACCGGTGCCAACCTTCTTACCTAAGATGATGTCTGTTTTTCTATCAATCAGACAGTGTCTCTCCCATTGTTCCCAAGTTTGGGGAGCTCAGAGGAGGGCCGGCAGCTGCACAAGCTTGATGCGAGCAGAGTGCTGTGTCGGTGTCTGAGACTGACGGCGCCATTCCGTAAAACAGACTGTTTATTTGTCTTATTTGGGGGTCCTCACAGGAGAGAGGCAGCCTCAAAGGCTACTAGAGCATGTTGGATGAAGGAGACTATCGTGGCTGTGTATGCGGCCAGAGGCAGAAGGGTATAGGCAGGACTGCGGGCCCACTCAACTCGAGCCTTTGGAGCATCATGGGCAGAGCATGGTCGGGTTTCACCAGGTGGACATTTGTAAGCCTGCAACATGGGTGTCACTGCATACCTTTGCTCGCCACTATCGTCTCTATGTACAAGTGACGAAGGATGTAGGTTTTGGGGCACAAGTGCCCTGAGGAGGACTCGCGGGTCCCTCCCATACTTAGGGGCTGCTTTGGTACATCCCATTCATCGAGACTGGACTGAGGGATGATATGGAAGACAAAATTAGACCTTACCTGCTAATTGTCTTTCCATGAATCACTCCAGTCCAGTCTCGTTCCCTCCTGGAATCGGTCAGGTTGTTGAGGTCTCATGATGATGGTGTGGCGAGTCCAGAAAAACACATAAATACCAAACAAAAACAATAAATAAAAAAAGAGGAATGTGCAGAAGAAAAAGTGAACAATATCCTCACTGGGGTCTCTTTTGAGTTCATGGGTGTTGCTGTTTTCCAGGCAACTCTGTCTGTGCCTGGTAGCCCTTTCATGTACATGCTTCTCTGATCTCCAAGGGCAGTTTTGTCAGAGGGTCCTAGAGAGATTCAGATTTGTTAGTTTTGGGATATGCTCTTGTTCTTCTGCTTTGTCAATAGGATATCAGATCCTGGAGCTGAAGAAGGGAGCTCTTATGTGGGAGATCAGAATTCTGACATGCTCAGTTCTCAGCTGCTGAAGGTGGGGGAGAACCCATTCCTCAAGAATAGACTGGAGGGATTCATGGAAAGATAATTAGCAGGTACGGTCTAATTTAGCCTTCCTTTTCACTTCTGGCATTTGTGTCACTTTAGTATCTGGCCTCAGAGTTAGGATAGATTTTATTAACATAGATAAGCCTAACTGAGATGGAAGAAAGGGGAAGAGAAGAATCTTTAGTAAGAGGGAAGAGGCCAGTTCCTTCACAAGAGATGTATATAACATCTTCTGAGTTTGGATTGCTAACTAGCTCTGTTTTATTAGGACTGCAATGCATGGAATTGTAGCTCTACTTTTCCTATGCCAGCATTTCTCAAGTCTATACTGGGGAAGCACCAAACAGTCACATTTTCAGAATATCTGCAGTGAATAAGCACCTCCCCCCTCTTTCTTATTCCCTCAGCTTTGATTTCTCTATATCTTTCCTATCATGATATTGTCGTTCTTTTCTTCCCTACATGATGTTTTTTTATTGTAAATCGCAATGTTTGGTTCAGAAATTGCGGTAAATCAAATAAAGATAAACATAAACAGGAGGTAGATCTGCATATGCTTTCTCTATTGTATGCCAATTTATTTCATACATATTCGTTCCAGATATCCTGCATATCTGACTAGCTGGTACTTGCCAAAACAGATTAGAAACCATGGTCTTATGCAAGTTAATAGGGAGATAAAAACTGTCTTGTAAAAACAAAATGGAACCAGTTGGTAAAGGTACCCTGACAGCAATGCCTGTGACAGAATACTTTTTCTTTTTTTTGCATTATTCTGAACAGTTTTCTTTTCTTTATAGATATTTCAACAAATTCAAATAGCAAATTTATCATTTGATACTTGTAAAGATTCTGTTTTAGACAATGCACATACATGTACATTTCATACATTCAAGAGAAGATTTCTCAGACCTAATAGTCTGATTTCATTAAATTATCTGCAATTATCAGCATAATCTTCTTTAAGGGATAAAAGGTCATTTATTTCCATAAGCTCAGTGTTATATAGTTGGCCTATTATGTAAACACTTTTTGGACAAGTATATTCTAGCTGAAATCACAGTTATCTGCCTTTTGTCTGTGTGTTGCAGAGTGCTCTGTGCTCTGAAATTCTGCCAGTCCTTGATCTCTTGAATAAACCTGTGTTTTCATTGTTCTACCTCACTTTACTTACTCTGAGGGAACACACAGTACTCTGTAGCAAGTCAATACATTCCCATTTGTTGGCAATTGCTGGAAATTCACAAAATCTGAAAATTTTTATTTTAACATACCAATATAAATTTTGGGGAAATTGATTATTTATTTTGTCACATGAATAAATCTCATAAAATGTACAAGTTGGCATTTCGTGCTTGGTATTGGTTCTGCCACATGTCATCTGTTTGTGCAAAGTAGTGTAGTTGCCATGTTCACTTGAATGCAAGGAAATAAAGGGTAGTCAACATAAGAATATAAAGTGATTCCTTTTTAATTGGACTACATACATTTCACAGACAATTTTCAGTCTCTCCCTGATGCTTTCAAACCCATGGGTATACAACAGTGCACAGTACTCCTGGGCCTGGAAGCAGTGTTTCCCTTTGAAAATCTGGGCTAGTCGGTGCCTCTAGGGAGTCCGTAGCCTGCATGTTTTGCAAATGTGATTGCTGGATTTCAAAAAGCAATCACCACGTTTGCTTTCTTGGCCTGCCCCAGCCCCACACCCAATACTGCCTTATTGTCTAGCATCTTAATATAAAATACCAGTGGGAAAAATGTGTGGTCTGTTGGCAATGCATATGGAATTTTTTAAGTGTCCTTCCACAGGTATAGATACTCATTTGGCTACAGAGAATTCCTTTGAAAATTGTTCCATTCTTGACTAGTTTTCAGGAGTTATCACTCCCTTTATTAAATAACTAAAGACAGAATGAGAAAGTCTCACAACAGAGAGATAACGAATTACTTATTTTTCAGGAGACTTGAGTCCCAAATGTCTTCATTAAGACTATAGAGAAACAATGCATCCATACTATGAACAGGATTAAACCCAGACTCTCAGGGATCCAATAGTGCATTCTCAACTATTTAAGCTAAGAATGGCAGTGAAGACACAGGATGATAATTGGATAGCTCAGGTCAAGAGAAACTTTAAATTAGGATAAACAGATAATGAGAAAATGAGAATTTACCTTTTTATTTTTTTTAGGAAGAAATACAGTTCCTGTTATATTAACTTCAAAATAGGAGGATAATAGGAATTCAAAGGACACAAACATTCATCCTTCCAATATATCTCCTTCACACATATCAGCATGAAAGGATATAAAAAGACTTGAAACGGTTCAGAGGAAGGCGATCAAAATTATATGGAGCCTGTGCCAGAAGACGTATGAGAAGAGATTTGAAGAATTAATTATGTATATCCTAGAGGGGAGGAAGGACAAGGGAGATATGATACGGACCTTTAAATGAATAAACCTTTTTTCAAATAAGGGGAAGCTGAAAAACTAGAGGGCATACAATGAAGCTGCAAGGCGGTAAACGTGAAAGCAACATCAGGAAATACTTTTTCACTGAAAGGGTAGTGGATGCGTGGAATGCTCTCCCGATAGAGGTGGTAGGAGCAAATACAGTGACAGAATTCAAAATGGCATGGGACAGACACAGTGGATCCTTTTATACCGAGGATGAAATCAAAGCAAATTTAAATATCTTTTATACGTCAATAAATAGAGAGAGGGTTACCTGCACAGAGCGACACATACAACCCTAAACAAAGGCATAGAGGGGGATGACCTGCATGGAGTGGCGGATACAACCCTAAACATAGGCATGGGGGGGGGGGGGATAAACTTACACAGAGCAATGGTTACAACCACTCTAGCCACCTTTCTGAGCAGACTAGATAGACCATACTGGTCTTTATCTGCTGTCATATACTATGTTATTATGTTGTTGTTGTTAAGTGCTGTCGAGTCAGTGTCAACTCATGGCGACCCTCTGGATAGTTGTCCTAAATTGTGTTCAGTCTTCAGTCAGGCGGCTCATTTTTGACAGACTGGTACCCGTAGCTGCTATTATTGTATCAATCCATCTCATTTATGGCCTTCCTCTTTTGCGTTGACCTTCTATCTTGCCAAGCATGATGTCTTTCTCTAATGATCTCTTTCTTCGCATGATGTGTCCAAAGAATGAAAGTCGAAGTCTTGTCATCTGAGCTTCTAAAGAAAGCTTAGGTTTGATCTCCTCTAGTACTGACTGGTTTGTTCTTCAGGTAGTCCATGATATACGCAGTATTCGCCGCCAGCACCATAATTCAAAGGCATCAATTGTCTTCCTATCTTTTTTCACTGTCCAGCTTTTGCATCCATATGATGTTATTGAAAATACCATGGCTTGATCGAGTTGAATCATTGTATGGAGAGACACATCTCTGCTTTTGAGAATCTTGTCTAGATCTTTCATAGCCACTCTGCCAAGAGCAATGCGTTATCGGATTTCTTGACTGCTTGTCCACGATTTCAATTTCTTCTCCTTCAATGATGACCTTATTGATTTTGCCAGTTGTCATGACCTTTATCGTCTTTACACATTAAGGTGCAGGCCCATTTTAAGGCTATGTTCCTTGATCGTCAGAAGCAAATGTTTCAGATCATCTTCACTTTCAGCTAATAATGTGGTATCATTAGTATAGCGAAGGTTGTTGATGAGTCTTCCAACAATCTTCACACCTCTGTTGTCTTCATACAATCCTGCTTCTCTGATGATTTGTTCTGTATATAAATTAAACATGTAGGGGGAAAGTATGCAGCCTTGTGGTAGACCTTTGCTTATTTTAAACCATTCTGTTTCTCCATGTTGCATTCAAACTGTTGCTTTTTGATCAATGTACAGATTGTGCAAGAGTACGATCAGGTGTTCTGGTATACCCATGTTTCGTAATGTGGCCCAGAGTTTCTCGTGGTTTACATAGTCAAAAGCCTTGCTGTAGTCGATAAAGCACAAATAGATATCCTTTTGGTATCCTTTACTCTTTTCAAGGATCCATCTCACATCCGCGATGATGTCTCTTGTTCCTTGCCCTTTCTTGAACCCTGCTTGCACTTCAGGTAGTTCTTGTTCCAGGTATGGTTGTAGTCTCTCTTGAATAATCTTCAGTAGAATCTTGCTGGCATGTGGGATCAAAGCGATTGTGCGATAGTTTCCACAGTCAGTTGGATCATCTTTCTTTAGTATTGGTATAAAGACAGATATTTTCTAGTCAATTGGCCATGGTTTTGTATTCTAAATTTCTTGGCAGAGCCTTGTAAGTATGGTAACAGCTGCATCAGATTGCTGTAATACTTCTATGGGAATGACATCAATGCCTGGTGCTTTGTTCTTTGATAAGGCTTTCAATGCTGCTTCGGCTTCTTTTTTCATCACCAATGGTTCCAGATCATAAGATACAGGTTGAAACGGCTGTTGGTCCACTTGATCTTTATCATGTAAAAACTCTGTATATTCTTTCCACCTGTTCTTGATCTTCTCAGCATCATTCAACATAGAACCTTGAGCATCTTGTGACATTCCAGTTCGAGGATGGAATTTTTCTTTAACCCTCGTAGCTTTAGGAAAGCTGATCTTGTTCTTCCTCTAATAGTTTCTGCTTCTATTTCCTTGCATGTGTCATTGTTGTAGTACTTTTCCTTGTCCTGTTTTGCTGCAAATTGGAAATCTCTGTTAAGTTCTGAAATTGTCTTTCTTTCTCCTCTGGCTTTAGCTTCTCTGTGTTTCTGGTCAATTTTCAGAGTTTCTTCCGTCATCCATTTTGGCCGTTTTTGCTTTTTCACCTTTTGTAGAGACTTCTCACTTTCTTCCAAACACAACCTTCTTGATGTCATTCCATAACTCTTCTGGAGCTCTGTCATTTGTATCTAAAGCAGCAAATTGATTTTGCAGGCAGTCTTTAAATTCCAGTGGTATATTCTCAAGGTCATATTTTGCTACTTTTATGAGTGGCTTGTTCTTTTTCAACTTTAGCTTGAGTGTGCATACTAGTAATTGGTGATCTGTACCACAGTCAGCTCCAGGTTTTGTCTTTGTTGATGTTATAGAGTTTTCCATCATTGACTTCTACAGATGTAGTCAATTTGATTTTTGTACAATCCATTGGGTGAAGTCCATGTGTACAGTCGCTGCTTGTGTTGCTGGAAGAAGATGTTTGAGATGAATAGATCATTGGTCTTGCAGAATTCTTTCTCCAGCTTCGTTTCTGTTGCCAAGTCCATATTTTCAAACCACTTTGCTTTTTTCTTTGTTGCCAACTTTTGCGTTCCAGTCACCCATGACTATCAGGATATCCTGTTTGCATGTTCTGTCAATTTCAGCTTGTACTTGTTCATTGAACTCATCAATTTCATCCTCTTCTGCAGCTGTTGTTGGGGCATATACTTGAATCATAGTTGTGTTGATAGGTATTCCTCATAGACAAATAGAGATTAAGCGTTCACTGACTGCAATGTATTTCATTACAGTTCTTGCAAGTTTCCTTTTTATTATAAATGCAACACCATTTCTTCTTTGTCTTTCATTTCCAGCATAGCAGATCATGTGATCATCTGATGCAAAGTGCCCGATGCCAGTCCATTTCAGTTCGCTGACACCCAACAGATTAAGTTGTACACATTCCATTTCATTCTTGACCACCTCCAACTTCCCTTGTTCATGCTTCGTATGTTCCATGTCCCAATATGTAAGACATATTTACAGCTTCTGACTCTCATTTCATGCGCAGCCACATTCACAGTCAGACGTCCCAAGGGCTTTGATCCAACCATATCATAAATGCTGACTTTACTCTGAAAAGTCTTCAGCTCCTCCCCAGTAGCTAGTTGAGTGCCTTTCGACCTGGGGGTCTCATCTTCCAGCACTATAGGGCAATTTGTTTTATTGTGACTATCCATTGGGTCTTCATGGTAAAATATAGAAGTAGATTGCCAGGCCTTTCCTCCGCGCAGTTTGTTTAGTGTTGTTGCCGTTGTCACAGAAATGTGATCCTCCGCCGCCAACACTGTCCCATTCTGCTGCTTCCCAGATGGGTGGTTTGTCTTGATCTGCACCTCAGCTGAGACCTGTCCATCTTGGGAGACCCTGCCAGTAGTTATACTACCGATAGCTTAGCTCTCAGCATCGCTGATGCACACAAACCCTCACAGCACGACAAGCTGCAAACCAAGTGAGGGATATTACTATGTAACTGTCCCAAATGTCTCTACTGACAGCCATGGGTAGCTAAGGGAGGCAAAATCATTGTTAAAATGATCAAAAATCAATGAGTAATCTTCTTGAAAAACTGGGCAAAATCACTACATTTTAATTCTTAAAACTCTTGACAAAATTGTCACAGTAGCAAATAATGCACGTGGATGCTTCATAGCCATCTTAATCCTGTTTTTATAAAACCTTGACATAATATGATGAACAACATCCTAGTATGTGGAAAATGAGGTTTTGTAGAAATCTAAGTATTCCTTAATCTCAGTCTTTCTCCACTTCTCAGCCTGACAAAGCTGATAGTTCTGATCTTTCAAACTAGCAGAAAACCAGGGAACTAGGTAATCATTGCCTGCCACCATCTTCATTAAAAGGGCTACATGATCAAGATATTGCAAGAAAGTAGATTGTAATTAAGTAGCAATCTCAACATCAGGCCCTTCAAATCCTTTAATAGAAGGCAGCTACAATTTCTTTAATTTATCAGTGTCTGTCTGGCCATATCTTAATTAAGGGGCCCTTTTACTAAAGTGCAGTAGCAGTTATGTGGGTTCTAGTACATGCTGACAGCATGCAATAACTGCTACTGTACACTAAAAGCAGCCAGCCTCTTAAAAATGCCTCACCAGGACAGGATCAGTGCAGAGACTGAGTGTGTTGGCCAATTAATTATCACGTGGGATGCTGCCATGCACTAGCTGGCATGACTGCCAATAGTGTGGCTACAGCTCAGCAAAAGAAAACAGAGGATGCTGTGGCACCCCACCCTTCCAACACAATCACCCTCATCATAGGCACCCACACATTGGTCCCCCCTGTGCCACAACCCTCCTGATCACCCTTCCAGTGATCAGAACCCACAAGGACAAATCCCCAAGCATCCCCAGGAAAACAAAGGCAATTACAGGGCAAAGCCCAGAGACTTGGATGCTGCACTAGCCAGGACAGGAGTGAATGGGGGCCACTCTTACCCTGAATATCACTAGAAAGCAGGAATGCCCCAAATATGACCTGGGAGAGGGTCAGGGTTAGGGCTTTGTGGCTGGGGGGAACTGTTGGGAGGTCTGGGGGAGGGTCTTTGCCTTTCAATTGCCTTTGCTTTCCTGGGAGGTGGTGCCAAGGCAAGGAATTTGGCATTGGTTCTGCCACATTTCATCTGCTTGTGTACCCTTTGTTTCAAAAGTGACTTCATGGCTCTGAGACAGAGGGTGAATAAATAGGTGCACAGGTGGTGTTCTCTTCAATCCTCCCTGTTGAGGGTAAAGGCCGGGACAGAGAAGCTCGCATCCTGGAGATGAATGCATGGCTACTTCGCTAGTGCCATCGAGAGCATTTTGTTTTCTTCGACCATGAGCAGAGATGGTGTCCATCTATCCAAAATGAGTCAAAGTGTCTTCAGCAGTAGACTGGCTAACCTACTGAAGTGGGCGTTAAACTAAATTCGCTGGGGATGGATGAAGAAAGCCCCCAGGTAAGTGAAACATTACCTTTATAGAAATAGGTAAAAGGGGCAACATCTGGAAGGCAGTGTCTATAAATGCTCGTAGCATGGGAAATAATATCCCAGATTTTGAGGCTTTAATAGAAGAGGCGGACTTGGATTTAGTGGTGGTTACAGAGACATGGTTCACAAACAACCATGACTAGGATGTAATTATACTGGGCTATACTTTATTCAGAAAAGTCAGGGTAAGAAGAAGGGGTGGGGGGGGGGGGAGGAGTATCACTTATGTAAAAAATAATATTAAAGCTATAGAATTACAGGGCTTAAAAGGAAGAGAGGAGGCACTGTGGATTAAACTAGAAAGAGAGAAAGGGAAATCCATTTGCATCGGAGTGATATACGGTTCTCCAGGACCAAGCAGGAAGTCAGTCCTCACATATGGGTGTCATCGGCGCCGATGAAGCCCCAGCGGAGCATTTCCCCAACTTTCTATGAAAGCCTTTGGGAATGCAGGCATGCATGCGTGGTTCTCTTCCCGCCTAAAGGTGCCATCTTACCTCAGTCTCTTTTTTTCCGAGAAGCCCACCGGACGTGTGTCCTGTCCTCCCAGTTAAAAGTAGATTTTTTTAGGCGATTATCGCTATTTTTTCTCCCGGTTTGACGCCGGTTCCCCTCCCGCCGGGTTCGGTACACCGGTATCGAGCCCGATTCTTCTTTTTCGTTTTTTGCCCTTCGTGGCTGGCGTTCGAGCCCTTTTTTCCATTTTTCCCTGGAAGGCCGGTCCTTTGACCTTGCGGGGACTCTTTTTTCCCCGATGGCTTCCAGTGGTTTTAAAAAGTGTGATCGGTGTAAGAAATGTCTCTCACCGACACACACACGACTGCTGCCTTCGGTGCCTCGGCCCTGATCACGACCCTAAGTCGTGCGGGCCATGTGGGAAGACGTCTTCCAAGGCACTCCGAAGTTGCCAGCAGCAAAAGGAAAGGCTTTTCTCGGACTCAGCCTCCGGCTGGGCCCAGACCTCGTCTGAGGCCTCGACATCTCGGGATTCCGATCCCGAGCGCCGTCAAAGCTCCTCGGACAGGGGGTCCCCCGACCGGGAACAGAAGAGGAAGAAGCGGCTCGCGAGGGCGTCATCGTCGGAGGTCCCTGGCTCCTCGAGGGCCAGGTCTAAGACCACCGACCATCGCCCCGGGCCCGTGGAACAAGAGAAGCCTGCCAAAGTTCCTCGCGTGGAGCTGGAGTCTGCTGGACACGTAAGCCCCGTAGTCCTCGAGGACTCACCTCCCAGAGAGCCGCCGCCGGGGCCCGAGTTGGTGGCTGCTGCGTCTCCCGAGCTGAGTCTCAGGATGACAGCCTTGGAGAGTAGACTGTCTGCCTTCATGGAGCAGCAGTGGGCACTGATGGCCAGCCTGTCTGGCGCATCTGCCCCGACCACCGGGACATCGACTTCGAAGTCGACCCCGGAGAACGAGCCGATACTCGAGTCCATCATGGCTCGAAGTCGACCTCGGTCGCGGTCTCCCTCGACCTCCCGTTCGGGACCGAGGGCATCGATGCCGGCGTCGGGACGGGTGCTCCAGGGCCCCGTGGGGTCGGACCCTGACTCCTCCTCGGACGAGTCCGCCTGGGAGACAGAGGACGAGGAGTCTCCCGATACGTTCAAGACTCGGTGCGTCCCATTGGACTCACCGCAGTCTGAGCCCCGGAGTAGATCCCCTCCGGAGGATACTCGGTTCTCGGAGTTCGTCCGGGATATGGCCACTGCCTTGGCTATTCCGGCGGACCACGAGGAAGAGCTTTGAGCTGAAGAGCTCGAGACGCTGCAGTATGACTCTCCTCCGAAGGAGGCCTTTACTGTCCCGGTTCCTCCGATGCTGGAATGGCTCCTCTTCCGTATGTGGGAGGCGTCGGTTCTAAGCAAGCGAGTCGACTCGATCTATCGACTCAGAAAGAGCCCTGGTTTTCAGAAGGCACAGCTACCACACCATTCTATGGTTGTGGAATTGGCCATGCATCGTCTGAAGAGCCAGAAGATGCACTCTGCGGTGCCCCCTGGCAGGGAGGCCCGAAACCTCGATGGCGTCGGTAGAAAGTGCTTCCAGGGCTCGATGCTTGCTTGCCGTGTCCAGTCGTACCAGCTGTACATGGGCATGTACTTGCGGGACCTGGCCAAGGAGTTGGCCGGGTTCTCTGCTGGACTCTCCGGGGAACCCTTGCAGAGATTTAAGTCCTTGTCCTCGGGGATTCGGGACTGCTCGAAGTTCATGTCCCGTGCCGCCTACGATGGCTTCGAGGCTTCGGCCCGAGTTGCGGCAGCTGGCATCGTGGCTCGATGCCAGGCATGGCTGCAGTCATCAGACCTCGAGCCATGGGTTCAGGACAAGTTGGTCGATGTCCCTTGCTGAGGTGAAAACCTTTTTGGCAAGCCCATGACCGAGAAGGCCGCTCAGCTCAAGACAGAGCACCTTACACGGACAAGGCTGTCTAGGAAGACCTCTGCCCCTTCTCATAAAAAGAAGGGCTCGGGTAAAAAGCCCTTTTACCCGAGGAAGGGCACTGCCTACAAAGAGTACCCTCAATATCAGGCTGCAAAAGCTGCACCCCAGGGTCAGCAAGCCAAGGAGCAGGGTAATGGGCCCCGTAGGCAGAGGACCCCCAAGCCTCCGGCCCCTGCTCCCACTTAGCAGGATGGGGGTTTTTGACTCCTTGAGCGTAGCCTCTCCATCCCTGCTCTCCCAACCCTGCACAGGAGGTCGCCTCGCCCTCTTTGCCCACCAGTGGCCCCTCATCACTGGGGAAAGTTGGGTGTTAGACATAGTCCACAAGGGCTATGCACTGCATTTTCACCAACTGCCTCCTCCTTACTTTCCAGGGGAGCCTCCAAGGCCTCCCCTGCACACAGACCTTCTCCTTCAAGAGCTTCAAGGTCTGTTGGTGGACAGAGTGGTGGAGCCTGTGCCTCCCCACTTGCAAGGTCACGGATTCTACTCCAGGTATTTCCTGGTGCCCAGAAAAACTGGTGGCCTTCGACCCATTCTGGACCTCAGGAACCTCAACAAGTTCCTAGAGAAAGAAAAGTTCAAGATGCTTACTCTTGGAACACTTCTGCCCTACCTCCAGCAGGGAGATTGGCTATGCTCCTTAGATCTAAAGGATGCGTACACTCACATCCTCATTCATCCAGACCACAGAAAGTACCTCAGGTTCATTGTGGGAGGAAACCATTATCAGTACAGAGTGCTGCCTTTTGGCCTCACCTCCGCTCCCAGGGTCTTGACCAAATGCCTGGCAATGGTGGCGGCCTACCTGAGAAATCAGGGAATCTTTGTCTTCCCCTATCTGGACGACTGGCTCATCAGGGGTCAGATGTGCCAGGAGGCCAGACATGCCACCCTCAGGACTATTGCTCTTCTTCAAAGCCTGGGGTTTGTCATAAACTTCGCAAAGTCCACTTTGCTCCTCTCCCAGAACTTGGAGTTCATAGGAGCAAGGCTGGACTCTCTGCTGGCAAAAGCTTTCTTGCCAGGAGGACAGGGCCCAAAGGTTGATGGCATTGGCAAATCAGTTTCTCAGCAGGTCATTGATCTCCGCCAGACTCTGCCTGAGGCAGCTTGGCCACATGGCTTCGACAGTACATGTGACCCCCAATGCCAGGCTGCATATGAGGCCTGCACAGTGGTGCCTTCGGACTCAGTGGTCACAGGCCACAGGCAGCCTCAGAGACAGGATAACGGTGTCCAGACAATTTCTGCACTCCCTCAACTGGTGGCTGCACCCACCCAATCTACTGAAGGGGTACCTTTTCAGATTCCTGGGTACACGGTGGTAATGACCAGAGACGCCTCCCTGCAGGGCTGGGGAGCTCATTGTCTAGGCAAGTGCACCCAGGGCCTGTGGTCTCCTTGGGAAGCTGCACAGCAGATCAATCTCCTCGAACTCAGAGCTATTCGATTAGCACTCAAAGCTTTCTCTCCTACCCTGGCTCTTCAATCTGTCCTGGTTCAGACAGACAACCAAGTAGCCATGTTTTATGTGAACAAACAGGGCGGGACTGGGTCCAGAATCCTTTGTCGGGAGGATCAGGACCTTTGTTCATTTGCCCTCAAGCACAACATGCTCCTCAGGTCTGTGTACCTTCCAGGCCAGGACAACTACCTGGCAGACAGAATAAGCAGAATTCTGCAGCCCCACGAGTGGCAGCTGCATCCTTCAGTAGTTCAGAAGATCTTCCTAAAATGGGGTCTCCCTTTGGTAGATCTCTTTGCCAGCCCAATGAACAAGCAACTGCCAAAGTTCTGCTCCAGGCAACCGCATCCTCTGAGAATAGCAGCAGATGCTTTTCTGATTCCATGGTCTCAGGGCCTCCTGTATGCGTTTCCTCCCACGCCCTTGGTGGCCCGAACTCTCTTCAAAATTCTTCAGGACAAGGCCTCGGTCCTGCTGGTGGCTCCCAGGTGGCCGAGACAGCCTTGGTTTCCTCTTCTGCTTCAACTGGCGGTGGATCCTCCACTGCTTCTGGGGTTGCAACCCGACCTTCTCTCACAGGAACAGGGTTCCCTTCTGCACCCCAATCTCAAAGCTCTCAATTTGATGGCCTGGAGGCTGCAAGGGTGGTTTTGGCTCCCTGGGGCCTACCTCAGTAAGTTGAGGAGGTTGTCCTAGCCTCTAGGAAACAGTCCACTAGGAAAACCTATGCTCTCAAATGGAAAAGGTTTTCTGTGTGGTGTCAGCTATGTACAGAGGATCCTTTTTCCTGTACTGTGCCAGTAGTGCTTCAGTACTTACTGCACTTATCAAATCAGGGACTTAAGTCCAATTCTGTTCGGGTCCACCTCTCTGCTCTAGCAGCTCACCACTCACTGGTGGAGGGACATTCTCTGTCGGGTCACCCCTTGGTGTCCCGCTTTCTCAGGGGCTTGCTTTTGCTCAAGCCTCCAATCCGTCCCCCTGCCCCTGAGTGGGAGTTGAATGTGGTCTTGCAGCAACTGACTCGCTAACCTTTTGAGCCGATGGCTACTTGTCCACTACGCTTCCTATCCTGGAAGACACTCTTCCTAATAGCCCTTACCTCGGCTAGGCGAGTGAGTGAGCTTCAGGCCCTGGTCTGTGATAGGCCTTACACCAGGATTTATAGAAACGGGGTAGTCCTCAGCACTCATCCAAAGTTCCTCCCAAAGGTTGTCTCCTCTTTCCACCTCAATCAGGAGGTGGTTCTTCCAACATTCTTCCCTAGGCCTCATGCAAGCCAGACTGAAGCAGTCCTGCATACCCTGGACTGTAGGAGGGCCTTATCCTTCTATCTTGACCGTACGCAGGGGCATAGGAGGGCTACTCAGCTCTTCATATCCTTTGACCCTAATAAGTTGGGGTTGGCTGTGTCCAAGCGTACCTTGTCCATCTGGGTGGCTGACTGTAGCACCTGGGCTTACAAGGCGGCTGACCTTCCTTTGCAGGGTCGGGTCACGGCCCACTGTGTAAGGGCAATGGCTGCCTCAGTGGCTCATCTCCGCTCTGTGCCCTTGGTAGATATCTGCAGGGCTGCAACTTGGTCTTCAAGCCAGACTTTTGCGGCCCATTACTGTCTGGAGAGGGAGTCCCGTAGGGACAGTGCTTTTGGCCAAGCAATACTCCGGAATCTCTTTGAGGTTTAGGCAACTCCTGCCCTCCTGCCCTCTGTTGGGCTACCGGTGGAGGTTGTGTCCTTGAAAAGCCTTTCTTTGCTGCTGAGACTAGAGGGAGTTCTCTTGTTCAGCCTGGGTTCCTCGGTAGCCCAGAGCTAGGGAGTCACCCATATGTGAGGACTGACTTGCTGCTTGGTCCTGGAGAAAGGGTAGTTACTCACCTGTAACAGGTGTTCTCCAGGAGCAGCAGGAATCAGTCCTCACAACCCTCCCTCCTCCCCTGGGAGTTGCAGTTGTACATAGTTTATTTTTACATTTTTGTGTGCTGTTCTTAGCTATGTCATTTGACTGAGGTAAGATGGCACCTTTAGGCGGGAAGGGAACCGCGCATGCGTGCCTGCATTCCCAAAGGCTTTCATAGAAAGCTGGGGAAATGCTCCGCTGGGGCTTCATCGGCGTCGATGACACCCATATGTGAGGACTGATTCCTGCTGCTCCTGGAGAACACCTGTTACAGGTGAGTAACTACGCTATCCCCCTCACAGAGAGAAGAAGTGGATGTAGATTTAATAGAAGACATACGCAGCATTGCCATGAAAGGATTAGTGCTACTGATAGGTGATTTCAATTTGCCACATCCCGGCTATGGTGTCATTTAGAAGTAAGGAGATCCTGGATTCTCTACAGGGAGAACTACTCAGGCAACTGGTAACAGAATCCACACTTGAAAGGGCCATACTGGACTTCATGCTTACCAATGGAGAAAGTGTTTCTGATGTCACAGTGGGAGATCATCACATCCAGTGATCACCAGATGTCTGGTATTAGGACTAGGGCTGATAAGATCCATCCAAAAATGAGGGTCTTAGACTTAAGGAAAACTAACTTTGCCAAGATGGGACAATACTTGAAGGAGTCGTTAGTGGGATGGGAACAGCTGGGAGATGCCATACACTGCTTGTATGCCAATGCTAGAAGTCTAAACAATAAGATGGGAGAGTTAGAATATATGGCACTAAATGAGAGGTTAGATATGATTGTACTCTCAGAGACATGGTGGAAGGAGGATAACCAGTGGGACACTGTGATACCTGGATACAAACTATATCGTAATGATAGAGCTGATCAAATTGGTGGAGGGGTTGCGCTCTATGTTAGAGAGGGCATTGAGTCAGAAAGGATTAAAGTTTTGCAGGGAACAAAATTTGCTGTAGAATCTCTATGGATTGAAATTCCACTTATGAAGGGGAAGGTGATGGCAGTGGGGGTGTACTATCGACCGCCTGGCCAGAATGAACAAATGGATGATGAAATGCTCAAAGAAATCACAGAAGCTAACAAAAGTCACAACAGAGTAGTAATAATGGGTGATTTCAATTACCCCGGTATCGACTGGGTCAGTGTCATGGCAGGACAAACTAAAGAGATAAAGTTTCTAGATGGAATAAATGACTGCTTCTTGGAGCAGCTGGTTCATGAACCGACCAGAGGGGAAGCCATACTGGACCTAGTCCTTAGTGGAACGCCAGATCTGGTGCAAGAAATAAGGGTGTTGGGACCACTTGGCAATAGTGACCATAATATGATCATGTTTGATTTAATTATTGGAGAACAAATAGTAAAGAAATCCACAGTACTACCTTTTAACTTTCAAAAGGGAGACTATGATAGAATGAGGAATATAGTTAGGAAAAAACTAAAAGGAGCGGTTCCAAAGGTTAAAGACTTACAGCAAGCTTGGGCGTTATTTAAAACTACTATCCTCGAAGCCCAGACCAGCTGTATTCCACGCATTAAGAAGAGTGGGAGAAAGTCCAAAAAACTGCCAGCATGGTTTAAAGGTGAGGTCAGAGAGGCTGTTGCTGCCAAAAAAGCAACCTTCAGGAAATGGAAAAAAGAGCCAAATGATGAAAACTGGAAACAGCACAAGCACTGGCAAGTTAAATGCAAAGCATTGATAAGGCAGGCAAAGCGGGAATTTGAAAAGAAACTTGCTGCGGAAGCAAAAACACGAAATAAAGACTTTTTCAAGTACATTCGTAGCAAAAGGCCTGTGAGAGAGTCAATTGGACCGTTAGATGATAGAGGGGTAAAAGGGGCAGTAAGAGGAGACAAGGCTATAGCGGAGAGACTGAATGAATTCTTTGCTTCGGTCTTTACTGAGGAAGATGTAGGGATGTTACCCAAGACTGAAGTGGTATTTAAAGGTGATACTGCAGAGGAATTGAGAGAAATATCGCTACACCGGGAAGATATATTACAACTATTTGATAAACTGAATAGTAGCAAATCACCTGGACCGGATGGTATACATCCCAGAGTGTTGAAAGAACTGAAATATGAGATTGCAGACCTGCTATTGGTAATCTGTGAACTTTCATTAAAATCATCTGTAATACCTGAAGATTGGAGGGTCGCCAACGTAACACCAATTTTTAAAAAGGGTTCCAGGGGTGACCCGGGAAATTACAGACCGGTGAGCCTGACGTCAGTACCAGGGAAAATGGTAGAAACCATCATAAAGAACAAAATTACGCAGCATGTAGATAGTCATGGCCTAATGGGAGACAGCCAACATGGCTTTAGACAAGGAAGATCTTGTCTTACTAATCTGATATGTTTTTTTGAAGGTGTGCATAAACAGGTAGACAAAGGTGAGTCGGTTGATATAGTGTATCTGGATTTTCAGAAAGCTTTTGACAAGGTCCCCCATCAGAGACTTTTGGCAAAGCTAAAAAGTCATGGGATAGGAGGCAGTGTACTATTGTGGATCGGGAACTGGTTAAAAGATAGAAAGCAGAGAGTAGGGCTAAATGGCCAATATTCCCAATGGAAAAAGGTGAATAGTGGAGTACCCCAGGGATCTGTACTGGGTCCGCTGCTTTTTGACATATTCATAAATGACCTGGAAAAGGGAATAACGAGTGAGGTTATCAAATTTGCAGATGACACAAAACTGTTTAAAGCTGTTTAAAACCCAAGAGGAAAGTGGAAAACTGCAGGAGGACCTGGATAAATTGGAAGACTGGGCATCCAAATGGCAAATGAAATTTAATGTGGACAAGTGCAAAGTCATGCACCTAGGAAAGAACAACCCACACTATAGTTACTCGATGCAAGGCTCCACATTAGAAGCCACCACCCAGGAAAAAGATTTAGGAGTCATCGTGGATAACATGTTAAAACCCTCCACCCAGTGTGCAGCGGCGGCCAAGAAAGCAAACAGAATGCTAGGTATCATAAGGAAAGGGATGGAGAATAAAACAAAGGATATTATAATGCCTCTGTATCGCTCCATGGTACGACCGCACCTTGAATATTGTGTGCAATTCTGGTCACCGTATCTTAAAAAGGACATAGCGTTATTAGAAAAAGTACAGAGAAGAGCCACCAAATTGGTGAAGGGGATGGAAGGCTACTCCTATGAAGAGAGGCTAAAAAGGTTAGGGCTCTTTAGCCTGGAAAAGAGACGGCTGAGGGGAGATATGATAGAGGTCTATAAATTAATGAATGGAGTGGAACAGATAAACGTGGATCAATTGTTTACGCTATCAGAATATAGAAAGACTAGGGGACATGTAATGAAGCTACAGGGTAAACTATTTAAGACAAATAAGAGAAAATATTTTTTCACTCAACGTGTAATCAAACTCTGGAATCTGTTACCGGAGGATGTGGTAAGGGCTGATAGTATAGCTGGGTTTAAAAAAGGTTTGGACAAGTTCCTGGAGGAAAGGTCCATAAACCACTATTAAAAAGGGACCCAGGATATCAATGCTTGACCCAGTACAAGCATTGTGGAACTTGTGTCTTTTGGGGAAACTGCTAGGTACGTATGACCTAGATTGGCCACTGTTGGAAACAGGATACTGGGCTTGATGGACCTCGGTCTGACCCAGTATGGCATGTCTTATGTTCTTATGTTCTTATGAGATACAGAAAAACAGTGGGCAAAACTGAAAGGGGATATTTTAAGAGCAACAAACCTTTTTGTTAGAAAGGTAAATAAATGTAAAAGGTAAAGGAGGCTGTTATGATTCTCAAAAGAAGTAGCTGAAAAGGTAATGAAAAAGAGGGAGGCCTTCAGGAAATACATAAGAAAATAAGATATGCCATACTTGGTCAGACCAAGGTCCATCAAGCCCAGTATCCTGTTTCCAACAGTGGCTAATCTAGGTCATACGTACCTAGCAGTTTCCCCAAAAGACACAGGTTCGACAATGCTTGTACTGGGTCAAACATTGATATCCTGCCTCCCTTCTTAATAACAATTTATGGACCTTTCCTCCAGGAACTTGTCCAAACCTTTTTTAAACCCAGCTACACTAACAGACTTTACTACATCCTCCGGTAACAAATTCCAGAGTTTGATTACACGTTGAGTGAAAAAATATTTTCTCTTATTAGTCTTAAATAGTTTACCCTGTAGCTTCATTGCATGTCCCCTAGTCTTTCTATATTCTGATAACCTAAACAATCGATCTACGTTTACCCGTTCCATTCCGTTCATTAATTTATAGACTTCAAGAGATCACAGTGAGAGGAAGACAGGCATCTGTATTTGGAAAAACTTAAAGAAGCTAGCAAAGTAGTCAGGAAAGCAAAGATACAAAAAAAGAAAAGAAAAAGCCAATACAATAAAATGGGGGGGATAAGACATTTTTCAGATATGTTAGTGAGAGGAGGATGACAAAAGTGTTGACTATTGTCAGACTGAAGGGTGAAGGGGAGGAATATGTAGAAGCTGATGAGGATAAAACAGAATTGCTTAACAAATATTTCTATTCTGTGTTCACAGATGAAGGACCAGGAGCAGGACCTCAGAAAACATCCATAAATAGGAACAGAAGTGACAGTGAGCTCTAACGATTTTCAAAAGACTGTGTTTGTGAGGAATTAGCTAAACTAAAAGTAGATAAAGCGATGGGACCTGATGGGATATATCTGAGAATACAGAAGCACAGGGTTCTCCAAACCAGTCCTGGAGGGCCGCAATCCTGCCAGGATTTCGGGATATCTTTAATGAATATACATGAAATATTTGCATGCACTGCCCCCATTGTATTTTAATTTATTTCATGCATATCATTAGGGATATCCTAAAAATCTGACTGGTTTGGAGCCCTCCAGGACTGGATTTGGAGACTCCTGTTATAGCAACTCAACTGACTGACCTTTTCAGTGCTTCTTTGTAGGTGGGAGTGATCCCAGAGAAAGGCACATGTGTTCCCTTTACACAAAAGCAGAAGTAAGGCCGAGGTTGAAAATTACAGGGCAGTTAGTCACACCTTTGTGGTGAGTAAATTATTGGAAACTCTGCTAAAAGAGAGAATAGTGAGGTTTCTGGAGTCCAATGGATTGCAGGATCCGAGGCAGCATGGGTTTACCAGAGGCAGGTCTTTTCAGACAAATCTGATTGATTTCTTTGACTTGGTGACCAGGGAGATGAACCGAGGGAGAGCCCTAGATGTGGTGTACTTAGATTTTAGAAAAGCCTTCGACAACGTTCTGCACAGGCGACTTATAAATAAACTAAGTACCCTAGGGATGCACCATAAGTTACTGATTGGGTTAGAAATCGGTCGAGTGAGAGGCAGCAAAGGGTACAGGTAAATGGAGCTCATTCTGAGGAGAAGAGTGTTACCAGTGGTGTGCCGCAGGGATCTGCCCTTGGTCCGATTCTTTTTAACATTTTTGTTAGTGATATTGTGGAAAGGCTGTTGAATAAGGTTTGCCTGTTTGTGGATGATACCAAAATCTGCAATAGAGTAGACACCCAGGAAGCAGTAGATAGCATGAGGAGGGATCTAGCTAAGCTTAAAGAATGGTCTAGAATTTGGCAGCTGAGATTTAATGCTAAGAAATGCAGGGTCATGCACTTGGGCAGCAAAAATCCAAGGGAGCGGTACAGTGTATGGGTTGAAATACCTCTGTCCACAGAAGAAGAGCAGGACCTGGGTCTGATTGTGTCTGATGATCTTAAAGTAGCTAAACAGGTATAAAAGACAATGGCAAAAGCCAGAAGAATGCTTGAGTGCATAGGGAGAGGAATGGTCAGAAAAAAAAGGAGGTGATAGTTCCTCTGTATAAATCTCTGGTGCAACCTCATTTGGAGTATTGTGTGCAATTCTGGAGGCCACACCTTCAAAAGGATATAAGCAGGTTGGAGTCGGTGCAGAGGGTGGCTACTAAAATGGTTAGTGGTCTTCGTTATAAAACATATGAGGACAGACTTAAAGATCTGAATATATATACTTTAGAAGAAAGGTGGGATAAAGGAGCTATGATAGAGATGTTTAAATACCTCCATGGCATAGATGCACAGGAGGAGGAGTCTCTTTTGATTAAAAGCAAGCTCTTCTACAAGGGGATATAGGATGAGGATGAAAAGGGATAGACTCAGGAGTCATATATGGAAATATTTCTTTACGGAAAGCGTGGTAGATGCGTGGAATAGTCTCCCAGTGGAGGTGGTAGAGACGAGGACAATATCTGAATTCAAAAAAGCATGGGACAAACACAGAGGATCTCTAAAGGTAAAAAAGGGGACTATTTTAGTTGATATGGAAGGGCGGACTAGATAGGCCATGAGGTCTTTTTCTACCGTCATGTTTCTGTGTTTACTAGATGCATAGATCAGAATTGCACACAATATTCAAGATACAGAAGACTTATGATATTCCTTGTTTTATCCTCTATTCCTTTCCTAATGATTTCTAATATTCTGTTTGCTTTTTTGGCTACTGCCACACACTGAATAGAAGTGTCAGCCACTGGAAGGGAGCAGTTGAAATCGTGTATGTAAACTTTCAGAAAGCCTTTGACAAAATCCCACATCAGAGACTCTGAGAAAATTAAGTCATGGCATAAATAAACTATGGGGATTCTTTTAGAAGCTCTATTTGTGATTTTTGACATCTGAAAATGGGCATTCAGATGTGCAATTCACAGAGATGTCCTTGGACCTATTTTAGAAAGTTGGGTATATAGACATCCTTGGTGCGAATATGGCCATGTAGCATGGTGGCATGACTGAGGTGGAGCAACAGCGATGTGCTGTTCTAAAATCGCAGCATGACATGCAAGTATGTCTGGTCCTGGTTGTTGAGGTATCCATGTTTATAACTCAACAACCAGGACCAGACATACTTTTTTGCATGAATAAGGTGCAAAAAAGTGCTTATTTCATGGCTGCAATGCTTCCAGGAGGAACAGCAAAATACACTTACATTGCCACATTTGATATTTCATGGCCAAAGAAACGTGCATGTAAATACATACTCCAAACATATTACTGGCACACTGCCACATGTCAGATTATCTGAAATGTCCAGCTGGGATGTGCAAGTCTCATAACATAGTCCACCCCCCTTTTAAAATATTCCTGCCAGCATGTCAAAGTACCCAGTTCTGCAGCCATGCAATATAGGAGTGTCCACATTTGTGAAATGGCCTACATCTGTGCAGGTACCCGGCCTTACCATCTACACAGGCCCATCCAGAACACTGGACGGTCATCTTTCAGAGCAGACATGGAGCAATTTCAGAAGGCACTTATATGTGCTTCCCTTCACTGCTGCCACTCCCCTGGATTTTGGATGTTGAGCTCGATGTCCGAGATTCTTCCTAGACATCCCTTCTAAAATCTCACTTCCACTGGCTCACCTTTACCCATATGTTTATTCATGCATTCAAAGAAATGGAAATGATTGAGCCAATCACTATTGTTTTATTCCTTACAGATCTCGGATTAACCGAATCACAACATTAACTTGATTGTCCAAAATAAAGTCTCCAGTAGTTATTGCAGGCAGTATCAGAGTTAAAGCAGGTTGGCAAATGCATAGCTTTACTATTGGATTAGCTGATAAGTCCACATAATGGCTGTGGCTTAATGTCACCAAAATTTGTTGGAGACTTATGGATAAATGTAGAGAAGGATACATGATTAGAACTGTCCACCTATCCCGAGATCCTACTCATAATCTCCTAATACATCAATAACACTTTAAGATCACTGTGCCAAGCTGGCCTACATAGAACTCCAGAGACAAGAGGCACCTCTGCCACCGACTTTCAGCCTGACTTAGGGCAAAATTGTATCATTACACCTCTAGAATTCAGTTTAAAACAAAGCATTTATCTTAATTTAACATTCCTGGTGAACAAATTAAATTATTTTTTAATTCTGTCATTTTTTCTTCCCATTATTGCCTATGATTTGAATAGTTACAAACTGCTGATGTTCTGTTATCTGATACAAGAGTAATATGGGAACTGTATAGCTCTAAAATAAGTTGAGGAAATTCCTGCAACTGCAGCAGTTATAGATGCTGCTGGAGATGACAAAATGGACAGAGGGAAAGATTGCAGAGGAAGGCAAGTTCTTTCAGTAATAGATATTCTTCTGAAAGTATTCTTCAGAGGTACAAGGAACCAATGCTTTTCTATGCTGTTTTCCTTTATTCACCATAATGGGGAGCTTGTTAATGCAAATTTAATGTTTGCCATAACGAAATCATAGTGTATTGACTTTGTTTGATGTCAAGATTAATTGTTCCCTTGAATATATATTGACCTTAACATTGCTTCAGCCAGAATTTGCCTCTCAGGTCTATAAATCTTGATGTATACCTTCACAGATATCAATTTCCACTTATTGTTCTCCACCTACAGTGCTTTATGGATTAGATGGATGCCTCCTTTTACTACTACTATTTCATTAAGTCCATCACTGTCTTGTATAAGCCAGAGCCTCATCACATTCTACTCTAGGTACACTAGTGCCCCAGAAACCTTTACGCTCAAGAGTTCAAAAGAATAGTAAGAGTTCATGAAACTAGCAATACAAAAAACCACAAGGAAAGTCCCCAAAAAACTCTACCAAAAATACTCCAAGGCTCCAACAATTCTCAGTAAGGAGAAAAAAAACGTAATGAGGACAATAAGACCCTCGGTGTTATTACCTGTCCCTCTGCAAGGCATGGGATAATACCCTAGCCACAGGGGCTATGGGACCAGATATTCATCTGGGCAGGCTATGCACTGCTATGGCGCATAGCCCTGCCCGCCAACAACCTCAGATATTCAATGCCAGGATCATATGTAGCACTGAATATCCGGGTATCGCCGCACATGCCGGAGGCTGCACCAGGCAGCGGCAATATTGCATGCTGCCTGGTTAGCTCCTGCACCTTAATGATAGGCAAGTGTTTTCCTCGCCTATCTTTTAGGCGCAGGTTGCTAACCAGGTAGCATGCAATATCGCTGCTGCCCAGTTAGTGACAGTCTCCGCCTTGCCCCCAACATGCCCTGATGCTAACCATATACATCGGAGCATGTAGCAGGGTTAGAAGGGGATATTCAAATGGCAGTAACCGTGTATTGTAAATCATGTAAATGCCTTTCGAATATCAGGCCCATAATAAATAAATTTTGAATGTTTTAAAAGGAGGTTTTTTTTAGACCGGTGATGTATGTGTGAACACCTGATATTCGAAAGGCATTTACACGGTTTACATCCCTGTAAACTGTATAAATGCCGCTAAACGGGATATTCAATGGCACTAACATGGTTAGTGCTGCTGAATATCCCCTCTTCTCCCTTACACACCCCGATGCTAACCATTTATGATCAGGGTGTGTCGGGGGCATTCCGAGGAGGAGTGGAGGTGGCGACAATCGATAACAGAGCAACAGCAATATTGCATACTGCCCAGTTGGTGACCTGCACCTTAAAGATAGGCGAGGCAAAAGCTCGCCTATCTTTAAGCGCAGGTTGCTAACCAGGCAGTAGGCAATATTGCTGCTGCCCGGTTATTGATTGTCTTTGTATCCTGGTTTTCACGGAATTCTTAATTAATAGGCTGTTCTGCATGAGATTTCATCAGAGCTACTCATTAAATCAGAATTTTAGTACATTTTTACCTGTAAATGACTATGGGGCCCTTTTACTAAGTAGCCAGGCCGGCTGCTGGCAGAGATCCAAGACTGACCCTTGAAAAGCTGGTTTTTTTGCTCTGGCTGCGAGACCAGGAGTGGCCAGAGCAGAAAACCAGCTTTTCATTTGCAGTCCTTGTCCCCCCCAGTGCAGCCTCACCTTCCCCTTGCAGCCGCTGCTTCTGCTTCTTACAGAGCGGCAGCTGCAATAAAGCTAATTTAAAACAAAAGGAAACCGGTGAAGAGTCCTCCGGCCCTATGGAACCCCTGCTGTAGCATCCCACTCCCTGTAGAGTCACTTCCTTTTGAGCACGGGCGCCGCAGCAGGGAATCCATAAGGACGGAGGGCTCTGCACCGATTTCCTTATGTTTTTAAATTAGTTTTATTGCAGTCGCCACTCTGTAAGAAGCAGGAGCCACAGCTGCAAGGGGAAGGAGGTGGCAGAAGGGACTGATACAAGGGGAAGGTGGAGGCAGGAAGGCAGGTGAAATAGTGGGGAAGGAGGCGGCTGGAAGGCAGCTGACATGGGGGAAAGTGGGGGCTGGAAGGGAGCTGACGCAGAGGGGAGGAAGGAGGTGGCAGGAAGGGAGATGATGCAGGGGGGGAGGAAGGAAATGGCTTAAAGGGAGCCGATATCTGGGGATAGTACTGGTAGGTGACTGGGTAATGGGGAGGAGGCTGGAAGGGATAGGCCCTGGGACTGGAAGGGAGCAGACATGCGGGGATGGCACTGGGAGTGGAAGTGAGCTGATACCTGGGATGGTATTTGGACTAGAGGGAGCTGGACAATGAGAAAGGAGGGGGACTAGAAGTGAATTGACTCCACTGGCAGTCTTGGGAGCCCAAGGGGGTTGACATTGGAATGTAATGGGAGGGGAGGACTGGAAAGGAGGCTGATATTGGGGAGAGTTACTGGGATTGAAAATACGCTGATGGAACGAAGTGAAGAAAACAAAAGAAGAGACAAGAAATGGCAGATGGACTATAGACCATAGAAAGAGAGCTAAGGGAACACAGAAGCCTCAGATCAGGACCAGCATGATCAGAGAATAAAATGGTCAGATAACAAAAGTAGAAAATTAATTTTATTTTTAATTTAATGATTGGACTTTTTGCTACCTATATATTTTACACAGTTTGGGGAACTGCATCTCTTATTTATCTGATGTTGTTCTGCATGCAGAGTCTGGCTTCTTGGGGTTTTGGTTTAATTTTTGTCTATATATTTCTCTTTTCGTTTTGTGCTCATTTATTGATGAAGACCTGTCTGTATTGTGTGTGTGTGTACAACCAATGCTGCGTATTCTGTCAGTATAGAATTTCTGTTTAAGAATGTGTAGCAATCTTGCTTGTTCAGTTTGCACATTGCCCTCTGCAATTTTTGGGGGGACAAAGGGTGAGGAAAGGACTGGGTGGGGGTGGGCGGAGCATGACTAGCCACAGGTGGCGGGTTTTTCTCTTTCAAAAAATTGGCAACCCTAACACACACACACACACACACCCTATCTCCACACCACATGCACAAACACAGGTGTTGCTTAATGGGTCTGTGGGGGTGATGGGAGAGGGAGAGGAAGGAGGAAGAGTAGGGCCACTGCCTTTTCTTGGCATTGTGCAGTGGCCCATTAAGAGCCTTATTTATTAAACTTTTTACCATGGAAAAACAGTTATAGTGTAGCAGCAGATAAGCATGCAATAAATAAATCCAGGAGTCTTTTCAAGGATCCAAGCCAGTTTAATGTGCACATGGCTCAAGCAATAAGCAATTTCAAAATGGCTGAGCAATGGCTTCTAGTAAAACAACAACTTTTATAGCTTTCTTGTCCATTCTAAGCATAGGCAAACTTTTCATTGGTCCCAGTACCCCTCTCACCCATCTATTGGTCCCGGTACTGATATGGCTACCCAATCGGGACTCTGGTCTGGGCTCAGCACCTGGTTGCCCCCCTTCTAGTCCCAATTACAATGGTCAGTTCATCAACTTGTTACTTTCACACTCTCAAGGCCATAGAGCCAATTTGTACGTGCAGGGGAGCAGGGCTCTGCAGCTTCTCTATCATCAATTTTAATTAAATCCCTTACAGCTGCATTCTCTTATCAGTGAGCATAACATATTTCTCTATTTTCTCAGACTCAAATTCTACTTGTCTAGGTCACTACAATCATACTTATTAAATCCATGGTTTATAGCAGCATATTGGGGGATGTGCAATCCTATAGCCTCTCCACAGGCTGCATTTACAGGTCAAGCTGGTTAGGCCTGTCTGCTTAGTTCAATTAGCATGGATCATAGGCCGTCGCCTACCACATTCCCCCCTTTGATTATTCTCACCCGCATGTTAATAAGGTGTGAGAATCAAATCACATAATACTAGGTAAAGGTATCACTCTGTGGTATAGGGTAGTAAGTTCACATAGCTAGCATCTTTGTAGCTGTCTTACGCTCTACAGTGTTATTAATAACTGAAGTTATCATTTGCAAGCAAAATGGCAAGAAACAAGGGAGCAACAGGCAGATAGTCAAAGTCCATAGTTTGGCAAGAGTGGGAAAAAGAACTAAAGGATTAGAAGGTTCAGTTGCATCTTTTGTTGTGCTGTCGTAAAGCTTCTGATTTAGACAGACCAGCTGTCCATCCTTCGTAGTAGATTGTGGTCCAGTCCGAACAAAACACAAACTGTCAACAATGGGGTGGGCCAATACCCACTCACTAGTAGTATTATGTAAATCAGTCTGATTGTATAGGATAGAATAGTTCAGTTCTTGCGTCTCCCAGGGCCACTGATCTCCCATCTTAGTTCCTCCACAATAGAAACAGTCAGAAGTGTGGAGACTAGATGCTATTGCTCCAGTAAGTTCAAGAAACAAGTTCTGGTGGTGGTATGAAGAATTGCAACGGTGGCTTGCATAGCCTTGTAGAAAGTCAAGATCTAGAACAACTTTTGGATTGGAGAGTATACCAATGCAAGTATAGGAAGAATGATAAAACAAGGTCTGAGTGACCTTCGGTCCAGTTCATGTTGTACTTATACAGGCTGCCCAGGGAGATAAGGCAAAAGTCATTTCAAAGCACTCCAAGGCTGCTGCCAAAATAAAGCAATAATAATAATTCATAATGGGCATAGTCTCTGGAAAATTGGTGGAACTGTCGACTTCCACAACAGATAACAGATGTAGGGTTGATTGTAGATCCTCAAGCTTCTGCCGTACGTAGACCTACCAACTTTTTGGCAGGAGTAGGGCTGTAGATTCCAAAGTATCACTGTCCTCTGGGATGTCTCAATTTCTTAAAATATCATAGCATAGTCTCTTAGGCTATTATTGCTTCCTTAGAGCAGTTCACTCTTTAGGAGATCAAAACAGTCTTTTCAGAGTATTTAAACACAGTCTCTTAGAAGATTCAATTTCTTAACACAACACAGTCTCTTTCTGATGATTGCAGTTTTTTCCAGATGCGAGGCTTACCTTCAGATAAACAAACAGTCTTGAAACAGTGCAGTTTCTGAGGGACCAATAAGTCTTAGGTCCGTGGTTGTTGTCGTAGGGTGAGGTGCAATGGAGTCTCAGGATGCTGTACAGTAGTTCAGTGATCAGGTTCAAGAGCAGCTGCTGGCTTCACTTGATTATGATGGATCCAAGGTTCAAATTCTGCGACTTTTACTGCAGTTGGAGTTGACAGGATGACGACATAGGGTCCTCTCCAATGCAGGGCTAACAGTATCTTTCTCCACTCTTTGATCCACACTGAGACTCCAGGCTTGAAAGGATGCTGGGGTGCAGGCAAATTGATGAGTAATCGATTTTGTACTCAGGTATGAAGACTCCTGCAAAACAGAACTTAAAACCAATAGTTCATGTCTAATAATTTCAGATCCTATCTGTCTCATATCTCCTTTTATTTCCTATACAATAGGCAGGGGTTGTCCATACAGAATCTCAAAAGGGGGAAACTCCTAAAGACTTAGCAGGGGCTAAGTATATTCTAAGAAGGGCTATGGGAAGAACCTGGGGCCACTTCAGGTAAACCTCTTGGCAAAGTTTAGACAACTGAGATTTCAGGGTTCTATTCCTACATTCTACTTTTCCTAAATTCTGAGATCTATAGGCAGTATGTATCTATTAATATCAATATCTTGGGGCTATACTTAATGGACTTGCTTCCTAAGGTTATCCACCCTCATTCTTTGTACAGGGCCCCATATGCATGCAAGGTTGTAAGGGTATACTTGAAATCTGGGTACACATTTAGACAGGGCTCTTTTCCTATTGTTAGTGCTCTAGTGAGGACTATCAGTTCAGCTTTCTGTGGTGAAGTTTCTGGGGCCAGGGCTGAGGACTCAACTACCAAATCAGGGGTCACCACTGCATATCTAGCACAACAATGTCCATTGATGATGAAACTGCCTTCAGCCACAAAGAAAGTCTGTTCAGGGTTCTCCAGAGGGACATCAGTCAAATCCAGGTGGCTTGAGAATACAGTGTCCATAATTTCTAAACAGTCATGATCAGGGGATCAAGACTAACTGATAATATAGCAGGATTGAAAGCTTGACTGACCCTTCAGTTGTATCTGGGGTTTTCACACAACATACTCTAATACTTCAACATTCATAGATTTGTTAGCTAGTAATTTCCTTTGTGTTTCATAATGGTTAGAACAGAGTGTGGTACAGTAACTTGAAGATTCTATCTCAAAGTGATTTTTCTTTTAGTTTTTGCTTACTAGGAAGGCTGTAGCTGTAACAGCTTCTCAAATAAGGTCCAAGAGATTGAGTCAACACTCCCAGAACATTTCCTTGCGACTCATGAACATAGAGACTGCAAGGTTTTCTGGACATCGGGTAGACCCAGAACTGGTGATAACATCAGAGCGGTTTTCAAAGATCAAAAGACTGCATTCCTATTCAAGTCCCCATTCCAATGGAGACTTTTTCATTCCTTTGGTAGCTTGATACAATGTGATACAATGGTTTTGCTAGCAGCGCAAAATTGGGGATCCATATACAACAGTACCCTGTGGCACCAAAGAAGGCTCTCACTTGCCTCCTGGTGGTTGGAGTAGGAATACTGCATACAGCTGCTTTGCGTTCTGGTAAGGGTTCCAGGCGTCGAATTCCGCTGGACAACTGGAATCCTAGGTATTTAACTTGTTTGACATAATTATGCTTTGGCTCTTGAGACTTTGTATCCAGCCTCATTAAAAAGGTGCAAGAGTTCACTGGTGGCTGGTGGACATTCACTTTCTGAGTTGGTGGTTATGAGCAAGTTGTCCACATATTGAAGTAGAATTTTTCTTTTTTTTTTCTTTTTTTTCTGGAGTTTCTGGATAACTTGTCAAATCTTTTGCTGAGTGAGGCGAGTTCTTGAATTCTTGAGGTAATCTTGTCCAGATGAGTTGGCCCCGCCTCCTTGTAGTGGGGTCTTGGGCTAAGCGTATGCATAAAAAAACATCTTTTTAAGTCCAGAATGATGAAATGTATAGCTTCAGCAGAGATCAGTTCCAAGAGAATATAAGGATTTTGGTACCACTGGTTGTATAGTTTCAGCTGCATCATTCATTCTTCTTAGATCCTGCACTGGGCGGTAATCACCTGTCCCAGGCTTCTTGACTGGCTTGAGGGTGACAATGGCAGGGGCTATGTTCTTCGCTAGGCCAGGTGGATTATCTTCTGCCCATCCTTCAGGTGGGGCTATGAGGTTGGTAAGTGTACAGCTTGTTGCTTTGGATGCAGGTGAATAGAACCGCCATTCTTCTTCTTGGGGACAGTTAACACCATCAGGCCAGCAGATTTTGAGTTTCATTTTTTTCTTCCTTCAACAGAGGATATCTGTGCTTGAAGCTTTGCAAGCAGGTCTCGGCCCAAAAATGGAATAGGGCATTCAGGCATATACAGGAACTGGTACATTATTATTATTTTTTTTTTCTAGTTCACACATGTGGTTCTGCAGAAAAGGCTTTGCGAGAAAAACACAGGGGCTACTGGCTTTAGTATTCTGCTCCTGTATCCCCCATAAAAGTCCATATATTGGTCCCCTATTTTTCAGACTGACTCCTGGGGACCCAGGGAAACTGGAGAGTCCGGTCTGGCCTAGTCTTCATCCATGCTGTAGCCCTCTCAGGCTGCCACTCACGCTATAGCTGCTCCACTCTCGTGCTGAAACACTGTGATTGGTTTTATTCTGTCTATGATTCTACAATCAAGTACTCCCTCCTGGGGTGGAGTCAAGATACGGGCATTCACTTCTCTAATGTCCTTCTTTTTCTATAATGGGCGTACTCACACCCAGTTTTTCACTTCCTCTGTTCCTTCGATTAGGATAACCTCCTCACATCATTCAACTAAAATATCATTCACTTTCTCTGTTACATTTATTTTCACAATTCACACACCCTCTGATTAACTTTCATTTAACCATTATGCCCGCAAATTCATCCAGTTCTTTGCAATTTCCGTTCATTAGTTCAATCAAGTCCTAAAACTTCTCAGTGTATAATGCAGTTTTTTTCAGTTCTAAACAAGTCTGGTCAGCTGACTTTCACTTCTAGTCCGGAGGGGGTGGACATTCCCCTGTTGCAGAGGTGGCTAGCAAACTACTTGGGAATCTGTAGTCCCCCCCCCCCTCTCCTGGATTCTGTTTCTCCTAGCAATGCTCTATCCAGGAGGTTGATTTTTTTTTTTTTTTTAAGGATCCACTTCTCTGCTGTGGGCACATTAGTTCACGCCCACCGGGGGGGGGGGGTTGACATCATCGGTGGACTGGGCTCCATCCCCCCCTTAAGCACTCTGAACAGAACTACTTACAGAGAGAGAGAGAGAGAGACGAGACAGGATATCTAGAAATTCTGGGGCAAAATCCTGATTGGGACAGAGACATTTCATAATCTTCAGTAAATCCCTTACTGAAATTCTTGATCATACTTGAAAAGACACTTATTATTTCTGTAAACATAGGGCAGGCAGGAAACACTTAGATTGAGCACATACATCCATTATGCTTCTTATAGAGAGAACTATAGCTATCTGTCAGCATGTCTCTGCAAAAGAAATTATTTTTTATAAATTCATCACGCTTCGATTAAATGAAGAGACTTTTCAAATCGGGAGTCCCTTTTCATTCCTAGGAGAAATCTCCTGCAGTCTCCAGCAGTCTCTTCAGAACCCCCTTTTTTTTTTTTCCTCTGCAGGCTATGTGGAAGCCACACCCCTCTGCTCGCGGGGAAACAATTGAACTGTGCTCATAAAAAGAGACTTCTCATTCACATGGACAGAGAGATGCCAGAAAAAACAATTTAAATCAATGTTAAGTTGTGATCTAATTACTTTGTAGATCAAAGGAAAAACAAAAACAGTTCTTTATCATTTCCTATTTAAACTGTTTCAGTGCTTACTGAAAATTTGAACATACAGCCGACAGAAATTCCTCTCACTTGGTCCGCAACCCATAAGGGATTAATACAAACTTAATCCTTTTCAGGCTAAACCCCAAAACTATCGGGACCCACAATCCTGACTAAACATTCTTATTAAATGATAAATAAATGATATATATTACATAACCACAGCAGAAGGAACATTATTATTAAAAACATATTGAATAATACAGGTACAATTGTCCTGAAATAAGCACAAACTAACAGCATTGAGATTTAAGCCTGCACGGGGTTAGAAAAACACTATACATTCTTTCCTTCAGACACGCCCCCTGTCAGCTTTTTCACTGTGCTAAAACCAACTGGGTGAGACCAGCTTTTTGATTTCTAAAAATGACTGTAGGTGTTTTGGGTCTTCATTCTGCTCTATTAATACAATTTCTTAATCAGTGAACTGTCACAAATTACTCAACAGAATAATCTCACATTTATAACAGAAGGGAAACTCGTGGTTTCAACAGAGAACAAAAAACAGATACACAGTAGGACGGACAATACACCAAACGCTTCCTCCGTTTTGCGACCTAGACGCAGTCACCCGGCTAGGAACTGCGCTAGTCCAGAGTCCACTCTGCTTGGTCCGTGCTGCCAGACCTCTCATTCACACTTCATTCACACAATCATGCTAGCAACGTATCTTAGAATGCATTCCTTTCTATTTATTCTGACTAGTCTTATCCAATTTCCCAATTACAAAAAGACAAGGGTTTCGCCCCGCGAATACTCATGCAGGGGTACTCGGCTCGTCTTGAGAGTTGATCATGCTCTCTTACCAATTTCCAATTTATCTCGAGATTACCAATTCCAAGTTCCTGTCTGTTCTGACTAGGCTGAATCATGATTCTCTATAACAGCTGTACCTCGCGAATACTCATCCAAGGATTTTCAAACAAAGACTTAAGTCTTACCAAACACTGCAGTTCTAACTCATCTGTCTAGACAGGTTTTCAAAAACTATACTTACGGATCCGGTCCCCGATACCTCACCAGCTTCTGAGTTGGATCCTGGACTCCCCCGGGTCGGAGGTGTTGTTCCAGCCGGAACCAGTGCCTGCCGAGGCCAGGCAGAACTCCCTCCGATACAAGAGGATCAGTGGGCCCAGGGAATTCCTCTGCGTCGGATTGGCATGGTTCCAACCGGTCCAAACCTCAAGGCGAATTACGTGGATTTATTCACTTGAACACTATCCACCACTCGCACTTCCCGGCCAACGCACCAAGAATGTAGCAGCAGATAAGCATGCAATAAATAAATCCAGGAGTCTTTTCAAGGATCCAAGCCAGTTTAATGTGCACATGGCTCAAGCAATAAGCAATTTCAAAATGGCTGAGCAATGGCTTCTAGTAAAACAACAACTTTTATAGCTTTCTTGTCCATTCTAAGCATAGGCAAACTTTTCATTGGTCCCAGTACCCCTCTCACCCATCTATTGGTCCCGGTACTGATATGGCTACCCAATCGGGACTCTGGTCTGGGCTCAGCACCTGGTTGCCCCCCTTCTAGTCCCAATTACAATGGTCAGTTCATCAACTTGTTACTTTCACACTCTCAAGGCCATAGAGCCAATTTGTACGTGCAGGGGAGCAGGGCTCTGCAGCTTCTCTATCATCAGTTTTAATTAAATCCCTTACAGCTGCATTCTCTTATCAGTGAGCATAACATATTTCTCTATTTTCTCAGACTCAAATTCTACTTGTCTAGGTCACTACAATCATACTTATTAAATCCATGGTTTATAGCAGCATATTGGGGGATGTGCAATCCTATAGCCTCTCCACAGGCTGCATTTACAGGTCAAGCTGGTTAGGCCTGTCTGCTTAGTTCAATTAGCATGGATCATAGGCCGTCGCCTACCACAATAGTAAATTAGGTCCTAAAACCTAAATAAGTAACTGGATACACTTTTCTTTGGGGGAGGGGGGCATGTTTCAGCAGCTGGGCCCTAGATTCTAAGAAAATTTGTCAAGACCTAGTTAAAATGATGTGTGCGTGCTCTGCCATATTCTGTTCCCCTCTAATGTCAGATGCCAATGGATGGCTCTGCCACATCCTAGCATGAGCATGTTTTAGCAATGCTTAAGGCACTTAACAACATATATTGCTTTTCACCGGATCAAAGCAGTATATATTTACCTTGTCCCCAAAGGGCTCACAATCTACATGTTGTACCTCAGGCAATGGAGAGTTAAGTGTCTTGCCCAAGGCTACAAGAGGTGCCTTTGGGACTAGAAACCCAGCCCAAGATTGCTGTCCTCCAGTGGGATTTGAATCCACAGTCTTCTGACCCAAGGTAACTTGTCCTAACCACTAGGCCACTCGCCCCAACACTAGACCATGTCTCCACTCTAATACAGGTCTAAACGCAGGCCCCATGCAATGCTCTTGCAGTTTTTTGTACCGAGTCTGCCGGGAATATGTAATTGCCCTGGTTGCTTCCCTCCTAATGCCAATTCTGACATCTGCTGTCTTGTTTTGTACAATATAGGGGGAAATGGATTTTTTTGTGTTTCTTTGGTGTTGCACTGCATTCAGCGTCTGGCTTTCTGAGGTTTTATTTTAATTTTTGTCTACGTATTTCTGTTTTCACTTTGTGGTCACTTATTGATGAAGTCCTATCTATAATGTGTGTGAGTGTGTGTGTGTGAACAAGACTGGATATTCTGTTAGCATGGAATTTCTGTTTAAGAATGTGTAGTAATCTGGTTTGTTCAACTTTCCTAATAGGTTTTATTGATGTTTTAGGGCCCACTGCAGTATTTTTCTAGGTAGGGTCCTTGTGTGAGTTTGGGAAGACAGTACTGACATGGTAAATTTGCTTCTTGGTCCGAAATGATTTTTTTTATATTAATTCCAGGGCCAGTCCAACCATCAGGCAACCTAAGCGATCGCTTCTGAGGGTTGGTAGAAAGTAGGGCATTCAAAGCTAAACAAATAATTCTGACAGCCAGTGGGGACATATGGGTTAAGCTTTGCATAGGGTGCCAACACTGAATCCACTTTGGAACTGGCCCTGATTAATTCACAATATGCTTGGTACCAAGAAGGATTTTTTTCTTGCATAGCTATGCCTGCTGACCCTTAACCCCAGCTATTCAGGCCCCGGCATTGAATATCTGGAGTTTGCCACACATGCCAGAAGCTGCATTAGCTAACCAGGCCACGCGATGTTGCATGTTGCACGGTTAGCTCCTGTGCCTTAAATACAGGCTTGTTGCTATCTCCACTCCTCCTGGGAATGCCCTCAACATGCCCCGATGCCGTGTTAGTGCCGTTGAAGATCCCTCTCAGTGGCAGTTAAACGGTTTACAGAGCCATAAACCACGTAACTGCCCTTCGAATATAGGGTCCTCCATTTTTAATTAAAGAAAAGAAAAGAGGGAGGGATAAGAAATATACAACTCAACATGCACGGAAAAATGGGAGAGAGAAAAATTGTAGCACTATTCCATCAGGTTCTACATCTGGGTAAATCTGACCATCACACCGTACATTCTTGTTTTAGTGCTGCCATGGCCCATTTTTTTCATATGGGCATGGGGGCATTTAGTGTGCACGAACCTTTAGTAAGTATGTCCGTATATGTATATATTCCTCCTCTTTACTTGCCTTATAGAGTTGTTAAAAACACAGCTTGCCATTTTGATTCACTGCCTACTGTAACGTTTACAGGGTGATTGAAGAGTGGGCCATTCAAAGTTACTTTTTATTGCCGTTCTCCATCTCTATTTCATTCTGTGCCAATAAAAGTCTCTTAGTAGTGTACTATTATCCTCATTTATTCAGTCATGAAGTACTTCCATGCTCAGTTAATAGTCTGTTTCTTAAATAAACAAGAATTTGTCTTTACATAGTCAAAAGGTAAACCTTAGCAGTCTACATTCTCATTATCTTTGCAGACCAGGATTTCACATGTTCAAAACTAGGAGACAGACCTTTCCAAAGTGAATAATAGCATAAAATATAATTGGAAGTGTTTACTGATGGACGTGATAATGGTCAAAATCATGAAGAGATCAAATGTGCATGGCACAGATATAAGAGCACTAGTAAAGGCAAAGGGGGGAAATGAACAGAGACTGAGTAGGGCCACCAGTGACATATTATGCAGAAGTAACTGGGCAGACTGAGTTGGTCAAGAGATCCTAATCCAGCCCCTCCATCCCTGTGGCACAAAGAACAAGCAGGGAGGGGGGTGATGCTGGAATTGATTGAACAGAGTTATTCTGCTCCCTAATCAGCCCATCCTTTCCTGTCCTTCCACCTTCTAGCGTTTATAAGGGTGAGGGCTGAAGAAGGGTGAGGCTGAAATGAACAGCAGAGCAAAGAAGGGTGTAGATTTTGTCTACATATTTCTATTTCTAATGAGCAATGTCTTATTCTGTATTTGGTGAGAGTCTTTCTTGTTCTCCATGGACAAGCAGGAATGAACTCCTCATGTATGAGTGACATCATCCAATGGAGCCCATGAGGGAATGCTCCCCAGCTACGAATGGAAGCTTTTGGGAGGCTCCAACCGTGCATGCACACCATTGTCCTGCTTGGCGTCATGACATTATTTTACCTCAGTCTTTGTTTTTCTGTGGAGCCCAACGGACACGTTTGCTGATGTCCCCTCATTCAGGATCTTGCCGCCTTCACAGTACTTCCATTTTTCTTTCCTGCCTGCCTGTCACAGTTTTTCTTCTTTTTTCCTGTGGTTAGTAAGTATTGATTGTTTTAAGTTTCCTTTCTTTTACTGCAGCACTCTGCCCCCTTAGGTACTGCTGCTCCAGTTGTGGGTCCTGCTCATTCAAGATCGAGCCATTTGATTTTGCCACGGCTGTTTTTCTGACAGATATGTCCCAAAAACTGGCCCAGTGCTTCAGGACCATATCCGCCACAGATACACACAGTTTGTGCCTGAGGCCCAATCATCAGCCCTTGTCTTGTAATTTGTGTTTGCAGATGACAAAGAGAGGTCTTAAGGGTTGAGAGAAAAAGTGCAAATCACTTTTTGGCACTCAAAAGCCTGCTTCGTCAGCATCAGCGGCACCGATCTCAGTGGCTTCGAAGGCTGCATTGGACACTGGTGTTGCATCAACATTGAGGAGTTCTCGAGCCCACTTAGAGCCAAGCACACGTAGTTCCCTGGAGCAACGGCCATCGATCAATTGCCACCTGAAGATGAGAAAGGATTCAGCTTCATCTTCATCAGCGCCACAGGACGATTGCATCAAGCATTGAGTGAGGCCCTGGTGCACTGGCATCAAAGGCCCTTGAGGCACAGCGCTGAGAGCGATGAGTGTCCGTGAGAGCACCCCTCCAAGCTGTCCTAAAGAGAGGAGAGCTCATCCTCCAGAACATCGGAGGGGCAATGATGGCCTACTGAGAGCTGAGACCAAGCTGCTAATAACTTCTTACAAATTCCAGGAACATCGGTCGAGGTCACTGATGCTCCACAGCCTTCGTATTCGGCAGTCCTGGAGAAATACCTTCTGCAGGCTCTCAAGGAACGGATCGCCATGCAGCAGGCCGATAAAGCATCTGCAGGAGAGGCAGAGACAAATCAGGGCATCAAAGAACCTCAACACTGGTGTTTGCTCAGCCAATATCACTCTCTTGCATTTCAGGGTTTGATGCACCCTCGAAATCCAGACATGCATTGGTGCATCATCGCTCCCAAAGGAGCTCTCGATCCCTGAGGGTTAGGAGAGAGATCCAGGCAGAGGCAGAAGTATTTCAATTTTCTGAGTTTGATTCAGAAAGCTGACCCCCTCAGACTATTTCCAGTGCTACCCCCACCCCAGCCCAGCCCCAGACCTTCTCAGCTGATTTGCAGTCCAAGACGCCCCGAGGAAGAGCACTGCCACTGTTTTACTAGCACTGGCTCAGCTTTGCAGAGCCGCGAAGGGAGAGCCTTTCCCTTCTTTCTCATGGCTCTGTTAAAGTTGATTTGAGCCCACTGGTGCTGATGGTAAACAGAAGGGAAATGCTCTCTCTTTGCGGCTCTGCAAAGCTGAACTGGTGCCAGTAAAACAATGGCAGGGCTCTTCCAGGGCAGCGGGGGGCCGCGGGGCACTTGATTCTGCTGCTGCAGCAACAGCAGCAGCTTCTCCAGCCGTTTTTTTTTTTTTGTTTAAATTTTGAAGGTCGAGTGAGGCGGCCTTTTTGGGGGCATTTTTTGCCATCCCCAAAAAGTTGTTACCTGAGGCCACTGCCTCACTTGGCCTCATTATAGAGCCACACCTGAGGGAGAGGAAGGGATTGTAGACAGGTGCAGTTCTATCTACAATCCCTTCCTCTCCCTCAGATGTCCTTTGTACTTACCCCTGCGTTCTTTATTTTTATTTTCTTTATTTCTTTTTTTATACCATGCTATTTAGAATCAGTGCGGTTTTACATGTATACTAACAGGTACTTTTTATTCCCTAGTCCCCGAAGGGCTCACAATCTAAGTGTACCTGAGGCAATGGAGGGTTAAGTGGCTTGCCCAAGGCCACAAGGAGTGGCCATGGGACTAGAGACCCCAGTCCTCCCGGCCTGAAGTTGCTTGTCCCCATGTGGGAATTGAACCCCTGGCCTTCTGGCCTGAGGTAACCTGTCCCAACCACTGAGCCACTCCTCCCTTGAATTCAGATATAGTTCTTGTCTCCATCATCTCCATTGGTAAGCTGTGTCACCACTCACCCTCCCAGAGGCATTTAGCGTGGGCAAGGCAAGTGGGTAGTTGTGTTTCTTAGACTGTGAACTTTAAATGGAGGTTTGGAAAGGCCTCCTGGGTAATGTAGTCCTACAGTAGTAAGAATGAGTCCAAGTTGTGCACGAGTGGTTCAGGTTAAATTAGGATTTATTGCCCCTCCCGGGGTTGGATGTTGATGACCATGAACAAAGATAGGCAACTTAAATAATGCTTATCTTCAGCTGTCACGGAATCAAAAAGAATAAAACAGTTTCCCTCCAAAATACTTCTTTTGGCTGTTTTTCTTCCTTCAGCAAAATCCAGTATTATTAACAAAGGGACTGCACATTGTCTGCCACCATATAAGAGCAGTCCATAAACACTTCGGACTCAGGGGGTTGATACGGGTCCCACTGCATAAGATCACCTTCTTCCTTAAGGTCCCTTAGAGAGGGTTCTTCTGCCTGCCATGCAAACCTCTCCGTTCCAATTACAGGGTTCCCTTCCCCCAACCTGCTCTGTGAGTCTGGGTGTTTGGCTTCCTGTGCACACAGCCCTCTGTAATTAAAAGGATACACGTTTCCCTCTTCTGTTTGGCTACAGGGAATTCTGTGTCTGCCTTTAGAATTGCTTTCTCCCAGGAATCTCCCTTGGCTACAAAAAGGTTGGTAAAACTTTTCTCTCCCCTTTGATAAAAGCTTGGTATCAGGGAAATAAGCTTTACCTGCAGGCTGTCTGTTGTGAGCACAGCGTGGTTGTCTTTTCTGGTTCCCAGAATAAACGTCTCTGCTTTTTGGATAGTAAAAATCCCCAGTGCTTTTTGTAGTTGAGCACTGCTCCCTGGGAACTGGACTTGAATATCTTCCCCAGCTCTCTTCCTCTGAGAAGTTCCTCCGAGTGGAATTGGGATTTCTTTCCCTTTTCCCTTCTCTCAGCCACAGACCTTGGCTGCCCTCGGAGTATCTATCTTTCTCTGGTTTTCTCCTTCTTTCAGCTTTCTCCACGCTTGCTGTGCTGCCTTTTCCTTCTGTCTCCGTATCTGAGACTATGTCCGTCTCTTTCTCCTTCCCCTTCTCCTTTTCTGTCCTATATTTAACTAAAGGCTTTTTATCTAAGTTTCTTTCTCCGTTGTGCTGAGCCACACCTCCCACCAGGTGTTCCCACTTCCCTGATGAGGCAGGAGCTAGCTCAGGGGATGGGCGTTCCCTAACACTCTGTGACGTTCTTTGTTTAGGGTTTCCATGCCAACCCTCCATGCTTGTTTCAGCACTGACAGTTCTGGTTTCACTTTGTAGTGAATCCTCTGTCTCCATCGGTTCTGAACCCTGTACTTCACGACAGCTGTTCCATGTATCCATCATCCTGCCCATAAAATAAATATTTCTTTAGATTACTCCCGAGACTATCCCCTTTCACCTTCATCCTGTGACCTCTTGTCCCAAAGTTTCCTTTCAAATGGAAGAGGGCTATATCCTGTACATTTATACCATGGAGGTATATGATGTTTCTATTAGTCTCCCAGTGGAGGTGGTCAACAAGAGGACAGTATCTGAATTCAAAAATGCATGAGACAAATACAGAGGATCTCTAAAAGGTAAAAAAAGGATTATTATAGTTGATATGGAAGGGCAGACTAGATAAACCATGCAGTCTTTTTCTGCTGTCATGTTTCTATATAAATGTCTTTTCTCTCATATCTCCCCTCTCCCACCTTTCCTCAAAAGAACAACTCTATCAAGTTTATATCCTGTACATAATACTCCAAATAAAGTCTCACTAGAGACTTATTCAAAGGCACTATTATCTTATTTTTCCTGCTGGCCATTGCTCTCCCTGTGCTTCCAAGCATCCTCTGGCATTTGCCGTCTTCTTTTCTACCTATTTGGCCACTTCAAGAACATCATATCAGATCAACCCCCCAGATCCCACTCTTCTTTCGTGCATTGAAGTATATCACCGCATATACTGTACCACTCCCTTGGGTAGCAATAAGATTTCAGTTTGAATTTTTTAGTTTCCTTTGTCTGTTGCAAGCCTGCCTTACAGGGTAGGGCTAATTAAATTAAAGCTGCTCTACCCCTGATCAAATACCTGAACCAGTCTGCTCATCAGAACTTCAAGAGACTACACACTCAGCTAAGGCTTTCAAACTTTATCATTGCCTGTTTTTTTGTTATAAACTTTACCTAGTGCATATAGGTTTTTAGGGATCTTCAGCCTGCCTACATTCCTTGCATAGCCTTTAAATCAGATATCTGAGTATGCCCTCAGTTCATAGAAGGCCTACTGGCCAGGGACACTTAAGTTCCTGCCTACCTACCCCTGGATTGCATTGCCTATATAGTCATCATATACATTGACATCTGTCCTTTAATTAGGTGTTGCATCCACTTTTTTTCCTTCTAGGATTGCTGAATCAGAATGTCATGTATTCAATGCAATAACTGTGGTGCTTTCATTCTAAGAAGAGTCATTTGGATCCTAAGAGCTTGCCCTATATGCTTCAACTTAGCTGCTATGCATAAAGAATTGACTCTACTAAACAAAGAATTAGCTGTAATTAAACACATTTCCTCTAGGTTACAAACTGAACAAAATCTACTACCACTTCCACAAAGAATCAAACAGCTCAGGAACAAATGGATCGCAGTGGGCTCTGGTAGGTTGCGACCTGTAATGCGGAGACACCCTATACATCAAGTGATATCCCTGCATAATGCCTTCTCTGCTTTGGATAATGAGGGTGCCCAATCGATGGAAACTGAAGTGCCCTTAAATGATAGACTTAATGCCAAATCTACTGATAATGTACCAAATAGGAAGAAAAATAATCACAAAACAGAAAACTACTATTCCTTGGAGATTCCATCATCAGAGGCACCAACTTGGGAACATAGCTCAAAGGAGAGAGCATGGTCAAATGCCTCCCAGGCTCTTCAGCCAGCAAGAATACAAACCAAATTGTTGGTACAGTTAGTGCAGAAAGTGAACACTCGAAAACTAATATTGTCATTCACATGGCTAGAAACTGTGCCTCTGCAGTTCAAAGGTACTTCCAGACTCTGGGAGAGAAACTCAAACCCATTGCTAACACAATAGACCATTACTGAAAAATAACAAATTAGACCCCCTAAAAGTAGAATACTATAGGCCAATATCCAGCATCCCTCTGCTAGCGAAAATAATTGAGAAAGTTGCCCAACGTCAAATACAACAACACATAGACACTGAAGCCCCACTTGACCCTGCACAACACGGCTTTAGAGAAGCCCACGGAGTGGAGACCCTCCTCATCACTCTATTCAATACATTAATCACAGGAATAGATAATATCCACCAAGGATTTATCCTTATATTCATGGACATCTCAGCTGCGTTCGATTCAGTAAGCCATCAAATACTTATCGATCGCCTTAAGGAAAAAGGAATTCTTGGAGCCGCACTTGACTGGTGTATATCCTACCTAACTAACTGTTGGCAACAAGTAAGAATTGAGGAAAGAACATCGGAACCATTTCTGCAAGATCAAGGGGTACCACAAGGATCCTCTCTTTCAGCACTAATGTTTAACATATACATGCAACCTATCTGTGACCTCATCCGTTCCTTTAATGTTACCTGCCTAGCATATGCAGACGACATTCTCCTATACATGCCATTCTCCATCAACCATCCTGATTTTACACCTTTGATAAAATGCTTCGAATCAGTAGAAGACTGGCTCCTATCACAGAACCTAAGAATCAACCACAGCAAAACTGATGTTATGTTTATCACAAAGGACCAAAACTTCACACCTCCCACTACCTTAAAGATAAAGGACAAGGAATTGACAGTAAAACCTACGATACGATACCTAGGTATTACCCTTGACCAGCATCTTAATATGAAAACCCACATAAAAAACATAACAAAACTAATATATCACAAGATACGCACACTACGCCACTTACGACCTTTACTGGAACCCACAGACTTCAGAACCGTCTACCAAGCCTTGGTGATGCCTCACCTCGACTTCGCAAATGCAATTCTACATGGTCTCCCGCAATCAACTTTAAATCCTCTCCAACTGGCGATGAACACCGCTGCCAGAGTACTCGAAGGAATATCAAAGACAGACCACATAACTCCAATTCTAAAAAGACTCCACTGGTTACCAACCAATGCAAGAATTCACTACACGTTACTAATCACTACTTTCAAAGCCTTAAACAATCAAGCACCCTCAACGGTTGCCAACCTCTTACACATGCAGACCCTCAATAGATCCAGAAGATCAACTGCTATAAATACATTAACAATCCCAAGACAAACAGTCAGATACACTAAGGAAACATCTAAAAGAGCCTTCAGCATTCACGCCCCAACAGCTTGGAATGCCCTCCCACCAGAACTAAGAGCCATAACCAGCCTAACACAATTCAGAAAAAGTCTCAAACACCACCTCTTCTTAAGCTATTTTCCAATTTAATTTTGCACAAGAGAAATATTACATCCATACTCAGGCCAAGACAACCTCAATTGTGAATAATGCGTATAGACTATTGTATATAGTTATATAGTGAACATAGTTTCCCTTTATTACCAAGTTCTAAATTCCTGTTACTTGTAAAATGCACTACAGTTTTCTGTATGTATATGTTTGGTTCCATGTAAACCGCGCTGATGACAATAGTGCGGTATATAAGAGATGTTAAATAAATAAATAAATAAATGGCATTCTCAGAAGTTCTACCTGTACATGGTAAGGGGGCTGAAAGGCTGCATCGCATAAACAACTTTAATAAATGGCTCCAAACCTGGTGCAAACAAGAAGGATTTAGAAATATAGGTGATTGGGGAAACATATGGATCAACAAGAGACTATACTGTACTGATGGACTACATCTCTCCGCTGCAGGGAAAAGGATCCTAACTGAAAAATTCAGGCAATATGTGGACAGGTATTTAAACTAGGGAAAGGGGGTGACGGATGGAGAAGGATAAGTTCAGTACCTCACTGCCAGCAAAAGCAAAACATTGGAAACAGCCACACTTTGAACAACACATCAATGGCAAGCGGGAAGGGGCGTGTAGAACAAAACCCAAAAGGCAGGCAAGCCATTCAACAAATGCTGAAAAGCAATGAGTACAAATGCTCGAAGCCTAGCCAACAAAGTTCCTGATCTGGAAGCCCTAATGGTGGAAACGGACTTGGACATTGTGACCATTAAAGAAACATGCTTTAAACTAGTCACATGAATGGGATATAGCCATAGCTGGCTATAATCTATTTAGAAGAGATAGAGAGGGTAGAAAAGTAGGAGTAGCCCTGTATGTCAAAAGCAATATTAAAGCTGCTGAAATGCAGGAGATGTGGGGAAAAGAAGCAGTGCTCTGGATTGTGTTGGAAAGAGAAGATGGCACTGTCATCCATACCAGTGTGGTCTACAGGCCTCCAACTCAAACCAAAGAAATGGATAATGAATTGATTGTTGATATTGCAAAGATAGCCATGAAGGGGGAAGGGATCATATTGGGTGACTTTAATCTATCCGATGTGGATTGGAGTGTTCCTTCTTCAAATCTGGAAAGAAGTAAAAAAATTGTGGGTACCTTCCAAGATGTGTTACGTAAACAAATGGTGATGGAACCGACCAGAGAGAGCTCCATGCTGGATTTAGTGCTCACCAACGGAGATAGCGTGTCAAATATCCAGGTGGGTGCCCATGTGAGCAGCAGTGAACATCACATGGTGTGGTTCGAGATAAAAGCCAAGGTGGAATCCAATCACAGCAAACTCAAAGTCTTAGACTTCAAAAACACCGACTTCAGTAAAATGGTCAAGTACCTTAAGGAGGAATTGGTAGGGTAGGAGGGGTTAAGCGAAATGGAATTGCAATGGGCTGAACTAAAGAAAGCAATAAAAGGTGCAACAGATACATACGTAAGGAAAGTAAATAAAAACAAGAGGAAAAGGAAACCTATTTGGTTCTCCAAAGATATAGCTGCACAAATAAAGGCAAAAAACACAGCTTTCACAAAATTCAGAAGCTCGCAAACAGAGGAACACAGAAAATAATACAAGATCAAACTAAAAGAGATCATGTCCTATGTCGGTACCAATGACATAGGAAAATGTGGTAGGGAGGTTCTGGAGGCTAAATTTAGGCTTTTAGGTAGGAAGTTGAAATCCAGAACTTCCAGGGTAGGGTTCTCTGAAATGCTTCGTGTTCCACGCGCAGGACCCAAAAGGCAGGCAGAGCTCTGGAGTCTCAATGCGTGGATGAAACAATGGTGCAGAGATGAGGGTTTTGGATTTGTTAGGAACTGGGGAACATTCTGGGGAAAGGAGGGGCTCTTCCGAAGGGATGAGCTTCACCTTAACCAGGATGGAACCAGGCTGCTGGCATTAACCTTTAAAAAGGAGATAGAGCAGCTTTTAAACTAGATAATAGGGGAAATCGACAGTCGCCCAAGAGCGCATGGTTCGGAAGAATGTATCCTTGAAGGATAATACCAAAAGCAGAGAGGTTCCAAAAAAAGAGTAAAGTAGCCCAAATGCCCTCAAGTAGGGAGCAGACAGAGCTTAAAGATCCCAAATTACCAATGTCTACCAATAGCCAGATTAATATGAATAAAGTACAGTCTCTAAAATGCTTGTATGCAAATGCTAGAAGTCTAAAAAATAAGATGGGAGAGTTAGAATATATAGCACTAAATGAGAGGTTAGATATGATTGGAATATCAGACATGTGGAAGGACAACCAGTGGGACACTGTGATACCTGGGTACAAACTATATCGTAATGATAGAGCTAATCAAATTGGTGGAGGGGTTGCGCTCTATGTTAGAGAGGGCATTGAGTCAGAAAGGATTAAAGTTTTGCAGGAAACAAAATTTGCTGTAGAATCTCTATGGATTGAAATTCCATGTAAAAAGGGGAAGGCGATGGCAGTGGGGGTGTACTATCGACCGCCTGGCCAGAATGAACAAATGAATGATGAAATGCTCAAAGAAATCAAGGAAGCTAACAAAAGTTACAGCGCAGTAATAATAATGGGTGATTTCAATTACCCCGGTATCGACTGGGCCAGTGTCACGGCAGGACATGCTAGGGAGATAAAGTTCCTAGATGAAATAAATGACTGCTTCTTGGAGCAGCTGGTTCATGAACCGACCAGAGGGGAAGCCATATTGGACCTAGTCCTTAGTGGAACACCAGATCTAGTGCAAGAGATAAGGGTGTTAGGGCCACTTGGCAATAGTTAGCATGATCACGTTTGATTTAATTAGTGGAGGAGGGATAGTAAGGAAATCCACAGTACTACCTTTTAAATTTCAAAAGGGAGACTATGATAAAATGAGGAAAATAGTTAAGAAAAAACTAAAAGGAGTAGTTGGAAAGGTTAAAGACTTACATCAAGCTTGGGTGTTGTTGAAAACTACTATCTTGGAAGCCCAGACCAGCTGTATACCATGCTTTAAGAAAAGTGGAAGGAAATCCAAAAAACTGCCAGCATGGTTTAAAGTGAGGTCAAAGAGGCTGTTTCCAAAAAAGCATCTTTCAGGAAATGGAAAAAAGAGCCAAACGACGAAACCTGGAAACAGCACAAGCACTGGCAAGTCAAATGCAAGGCATTGATAAGGCAGGCAAAGGGAGAATTTGAGAAGAAGCTTGCTGCAGAAGCAAAAACGCGAAATAAAGACTTTTTCAAGTACATTCATAGCAAAAACCTGTGAGAGTCAGTTGGTCCATTAGATGATAGAGGGGTTAAAGGGGCACTAAGAGGCGACAAGGCGATAGCGGAGAGACTGAATGAATTCTTTGCTTCGGTCTTTACAGAGGAAGATGTAGGGATGTTACCCATGACTGAAGTGGTATTTAAAGATGCGGAAGAATTGAAGGAAATATCGATACATTGGGAAGATGTATTACAACTATTAGATAAACTGAAGAGTAGCAAATCACCTGGGCTGGATGGTATATATCCAAGGGTGTTGAAAGAACTGAAATATGAGATTGCAGACCTGCTATTAGTAATCTGTGAATTTTCATTAAAATCATCTGTAATACCAGAAGATTGGAGGATTGCCAATGTAACACCAATTTTTAAAAAGGGTTCCAGAGGTGATCCGGGAAACTACAGACCGGTGAGCCTGACGTCAGTACCGGGAAAAATGGTAGAAACCATCATAAAGAACAAAATTACTCAGCATGTAGATAGTCATGGCCTAATGGGAGACAGCCAACATGGCTTTAGACAAGGAAGATCTTGTCTTACTAATCTATTATGTTTTTTTGAAGGAGTGAATAAACAGGTGGACAAAGGTGAGTTGGTTGATATAGTATATCTGGAGTTTCAGAAAGCCTTTGACAAGGTCGCTCATCAGGGACTTTTGGCAAAACTAGAGTCATGGGATAGGAGGCAGTGTACTATTGTGGATCAGGAACTGGTTAAAAGATAGAAAGCAGAGGGTAGGGCTAAATGGCCAATTTTCCCAATGGAGAAAGGTGAATAGTGGTGTACCCCAGGGATCTGTGCTGGGTCTGCTGCTTTTTAACATATTCATAAATGACCTGGAAAGGGGAATAACGAGTGAGGTTATCAAATTTGTAGATGACACAAAACTATTTAAAGTTGTTAAAACCCAAGAGGATTGTGTAAAATTGCAAGAGGATCTTGATAAACTGGAAAACTGGGCATCAAAATGGCAGATGAAATTTAATGTGGACAAATGTAAAGTTATACCCCTAGGGAAGAACAACCCAAACTATGGTTACACGATGCAAGGTTCCACATTAGGAACCACCACCCAGGAAAAAGATTTAGGCGTCATTGTGGATAACATGTTAAAACCCTCGGCCCAGTATGCAGCGGCGGCCAAGAGAGCAAATAGAATGCTAGGTATCATAAGGAAAGGAATGGAAAATAAAACAAAAGATATTATAATGCCTCTATATCGTTCCATGGTGCGACCGCACCTTGAATATTGTGTGCAATTCTGGTCGCCGTATCTTAAAAAGGATATAGCGTTATTAGAAAAGCTTCAGAGAAGAGCCACCAAAATAGTAAAGGGGATGGAAGGATATTCCTATGAAGAAAGGCTAAAAAGGTTAGGGCTCTTTAACCTGGAAAAGAGATTGCTGAGGAGATATGATAGACGTCTATAAATTAATGAACGGAGTAGAACGGATAAACGTAGATCGATTGTTTATGTTATCAGAATATAGAAAGACTAGGGGACATGCAATGAAGCTACAGGGTAAACTATTTAAGACTAATAAAAGAAAATATTTTTTCACCCAACGTGTAATCAAACTCTGGAATTTGTTACCAGAGGATGTAGTAAAGGCTGTTAGTGTAGCTGGGTTTAAAAAAGGTTTGGACAAGTTCCTGGAGGAAAGGTCCATAAGCCATTATTAAGAAGGGACCCAGGATATCACTGCTTGGCCCAGTAGAAGCATTTTGGAACCTGTGTCTTTTGGGGAAACTGCTAGGTACGTATGACCTAGATTGGCCACTGTTGGAAATAGGATACTGGGCTTGATGGACCTTGGTCTGACCCAGTATGGCATGTCTTATGTTCTTATTTTCATAAAACTAACACAAGTGTAGCACCTATAACCACCCTTTGGGAACAGCTACAGATATATGGATCCATAGATGCATCGCTGTGATGTGCATAAATATTCTTAAATGAAAGCAAATACAATCACTCCCTGTGTTGCCACTAGGACCACTGTAAGCTGTGCTGCCTCCTGGTATGCATTTTGTTATTTTGTTTCAAGAGTAAACACATCCTTCCTTGACAGGAGACACAAGTGCCTTGCTTTTATGCATTCACATTCACACATGGATGAGGCTGTACTCAGAGTGGAAAGGACCATATGCCTATTGCCTTCCTCTTATTCTTGGCTGTTTAAGGTTGTGAAGGTCTTTATTACTCTTCATAAGCTGTAGTGCTTTTTTGTTAAACTTGTTTTAGTTCCCTATTAAAAAAAAAAACCCAATGAGGAATATGTCCTCATTTTAACCCATTGACGCCTATGGGCTCTGAGCCTCACCACTACTGCTTTGCAGGATGGAAAATTCAGATTACAGGCAAGCTGTTATCTCCAAAATGCTTCAGCTCCCTATGTATGTTTTTGCTGAAAAAAAAGTATTCTCTCTTTTCTTCTATTTGATCTGCAGGCCAAGTGGTACTAAAAATAGTTTCTCTAATGCTTTCATCTCTAAAGAATACTCTGCAGAGAAACAATATATGAGTAGGGTTTATTTTTTTTCTTGTCATTCTTGCCTCCTTTGAATCACACTGTGAAAAAGCACAGCAATTGTACCTCCAAAAACAGTTGTAGGCAACATTATTGGCACCCTTGCAGTTCAGCCCCTTAATGTCCAATATCTCCTAAAAAAAAGTGTCCAGCGAAGTGGCTTTGGATGATATATGCACACATATTTGGCACATAAAAGAATCAAATAAAACACCAATTAAAAAAGGAAGTAGTAGGAAATAGTATAAAAACTGGGACATTGCCAGTACATGATCATTTATACCCAGAAACATCATCCTACTATTACTAACATTCAGAGACAACCCTAACCTCACGTCAGTAAGGGAGAAAAAAGGACTTCAGCACCTGTGAACTTATATGTCCCGACTTACAGAAATGAGGCCATAGACTGGTTTTATAACATCACAGATCCAAAAAAACTCCCTTCCAATGTGATTTAAACTTTATAGATTCTTATATCACAAATTAGCCTCTTAAGTCCATCATATACATAACAAAGGCTAAACAAATTACATGTTACATATGCCCCTTTGAACCCAACAGATCATACACAGAGCTGGATAAGCCTCACATAACTAAATACTAGACATAAATATGGCAGCCTCTCTCATTTCTTGCACAGAATCCTTCACAAATAGCCCCTCATACCATAAAATCAAAGGCTGAGTAACTTTCACATATATCATCATGTGCATAGCTGCCAAATCATAACTAATCCCAATGGTGCAACGGATGCTCTAAAGCCGGGGTCTCAAACACGCGGCCTGCAGGCCGAGAACTTTGTGCGGCCCGCAACGGAGGGAAACAAAAAAAAAAAAACAACCCTGGCTTCTGCTGCTGCCGCCGTGGCAGCGTCAGAATCAGCTGTCCCGCGGTCCCTTCCCCTCTGCCCGGAAGAGCCCTGAGTCTGCTCCATCAGCGGCAGGCTTTTCAAGCCGCGAAGAGTGTATTTCCCTCTCGCGCAGCTTAAGCCTACTCACTTTTCAAGCCGCGCGAGAGGGAAATACTCTTCGCGGCTTGAAAAGCCCGCCGCTGATGGAGCGGACTCAGGGCTATTCCGGGCAGAGGGGAAGGGGCCGCGGGACAGCTGATTCTTCCGCTGCCATGGCGGCAGCGGCAGAAGCCAGTTTTTTTTTTTTTTTTTAAATTTACCTGGGCTGATGGGGGGGGAGTTAGGAAGGACTGGAGGTGGGCTGATGGGGGGAGTTAGGACTGGTAATGAGCTATGGAGGGGCTAAGACTGAAATGGGGTAATGGGGGGTTAGGACTGGAAGTGGGCTATGGTGGGGGCTAGGACTGGAAATGGGCTGATTGGTGGGTTAGGACTGGTAATGGGCTATGGGGGGCTAAGAATGAAAATGGGGTGATGGGGGGCTTAGGACTGGTAATGGGCTATGGGGGGGCTAGAAATGGTAATGGACTGGGGGGGTTGCTAGGACTGGAAATGGGCTTAGTGGGGGGGAGCTAAGACAGGAAATGGGCTGATGGTGGGGCTAGGATAGGACTGGAAATGGGCTGATGCGGGGACTAGAAGGGAGCAGATGCTGGGTGGGGCTGGAACTAGAAGGGAGCTGATGTTGGGGGAGGATTAGAATGGGATGGGGCTGGGAGAGTGAAATGGAGAGGGGGAAAATATTTTGTGTGGGAGGGAAGAAAAATCTACAATTGGCCGGGTATTGGGAGAGTACGTGGTGATTGGGGATGGAGGGGTAAACTTTGAGTGGATGAAATAGGAATGAGGAAGGAGCAAAAGGAGAAAGATTAGTATGTTAAAGCAGATGTAGAGAGAGAATGGAAAAAAAACTAGAAGAGAGAAGAAAGGACAAAAGGACAGCAGACGAGGGAGAGTTAGCAAAAGACACGAAGAAACCGGCTGGAACAATTGCAACTGAAAAAAATGCACAAAAGGTAGAAAAATATCTATTTTGAATTTATTAACTGGAATATGTCAGCTCTGGGAAATGTGCATCATTAACGTCTGCGCTTTGTATGGTAACATTATGCAAATATTTATGCAAATGAGGCCCCACGTCTTATGCGGCCCGCAGGTTACTTACAAGTCCTCATTTGGCCCTCAAAGCAATTTGAGTTTGAGACCCCTGCTCTAAAGCGTTTCGCTTCTGCTTCTTCAGGGGCCATAATGGTGGTTGGATAAGATGATCTACTGTGGTGATGTTTCTTATTTCTTTATTTAATAACCTCTTAACGGGTCTAGATAAGAAAAATAGTGTTTTTCTTTTAATATTTATTGACATTTCAGCAGCTTTTGACACAATCTCTCCTTTAATGCTTCAACGTTTAGAAGATATTGGACTATGCGACAACACACTTAAATGGTTTACATCCTACCTGAATAATCATACGCAAATAGTAAAATGTGGAGACAAAAAAAATCATCTCAAATCCCAATTACACAAGGCGTACCACAAGGGTCAGCATTATCATCAATCCTTTTTAACATCTATATTCAACCTATATGGTAATTTATTCCATATTGTTGAATAATTTTACATCTATACGCTGATGATATTATGATCTACACTGCAGTTAACCAGAATACATTTGACACAGAAATAATTAATAACCGTTTGACTGATATGAACAATTGGCTCACAGCTAACAACTTTAAAATAAACCCAGATAAAACAGAAGCGTTGTTCATTTTTAATAATCAGAACTTAATAACTCCTAAAGAAATCAATATACTAAACAAACCCATAAAGGTCAGCGAGGAAGTAAAATACCTTGGTATAATCATAGATAAACATATTAACTTAAAATCCCATATAAATAAAATTACAGCTAGAGTATACCATCGTTTAAAGATCATTAGGAACCTCAAGCCAATTTTACAACTAAATCACTTTCGAATGGTATGTCAAGCAGTTATAACACCACTCTTCGACTTTGGAAATATCCTTTCTCCAGGACCAAGCAGGAAGTCAGTCCTCACATATGGGTGACATCGACGTTGATGGAGCCCTTGCGGAGCATTTCCCCAGCTTTCCATGAAAGTCTTTGGGAATGCAGGCACACATGCGCGGTTCCCTTCCTGCCTAAAGGTGCCATCTTGCTCAGTCTCTCTTTTTCCGTGAAGCCCACCGGACGTGTGTCCTAGTCCTCCCGGAAAATTGTTAGATTTTTTGGCGATCCTTCGCTATTTTTTTCATCGGTTCGACGCCGGTTCCCCTCCCGCCGGGTTCGGTACACCGGTATCGAGCCCGATCTTCTTTTTTCATTTTTTGCCCTTCGTGGCTGGCGTTCGCGCCCTTTTTTTCTTTTCCCCTGGAAGGCTGGTCCTTTGACCTCGCGGGGACTCTTTTTTCCCCGATGGCTTCCAGTAGGTTTAAAAAGTGATCGGTGCAAGAAGCTAATGTCTCTCACCGACACACACAACTGCTGCCTTCGGTGCCTCGGTCCTGACCATGATCCTAAGACGTGTGGACCATGTGGAAAAATGTCTTCCAAGGCACTTCGAAGTCGTCAGCACCAAAAGGAAAGGCTTTTTTCTGACTCGGCCTCCGGCCGGGCCCAGACTTCGTCTGAGGCCTCGACATCTTGGGAATCAGATCCCGAACACCGTCGGGGCTCCTCGGACAGGGGGGTCCCCCAACCAGGAAAGAAAGAGGAAGAAGCGGCTCGCGAGGGCGTTGTCGGAAGAGGTCCCTGGCTCCTCGAGAGCTAGGTCTCCGACCCCCGACCGTCGCCCCGGGTCCGTTGAACAGGAGAAGCCTCCCAAAGTACCTTGAGTGGAGCCGGAGTCTTCTGGACACTTAAGTCCTGTAGTCCTCGTGGACTCTCCTCCCAGAGAGCCGCCGCCGGGGCCCGAGTCGGGGGCTGCTGAGTCTCCTGAGCTGGGTCTCAGGCTGACAGCCTTGGAGAGCAGACTGTCTGCCTTCATGGAACATCAGCGGGCACTGATGGCCAGCCTGTCTGGCGCATCTGCCCCGACCACCGGGACATTGACATCAAAGTCGACCCCGGAGACCGAGCCGATACTCGAGACCATAAAGGCTCGAGGTCGACCTCGGTCGCGGTCTCCCTCGACCTCCCGTTCGGGACCGAGGGCGTCGATGCCGGTGCCTTCGGCGTCAGGGTGGGTGCTCACAGGCCCCACGAGGTCGGACCCCAATTCCTCATCGGACGAGTCCGCCTGGGAGACGGAGGACGAGGAGTCCCGACACCTTCCGGACTCGGTGCGTCCCATCGGACTCACCACAGTCTGAGCCCCGGAGTAGATCCCCCCCCCCCCCCCGGAGGATACCCGGTTCTCGGAGTTCGTCCGGGATATGGCCACTGCATTGGCTATCCCTGCGGACCCCGAGGAGGAGCCTCGAGCCGAGGAGCTCGAGGCCCTACAGTACGACTCTCCTCCAAAGGAGGCCTTTACTGTTCCGGTTCCTCCGATGCTGGAACGGCTCCTCTTCCGGATGTGGGAGGCACCGGCCTCGGCGCCAGTTCTAAGCAAGCGGGTCGATTCGATCTATCGACTCCGGAAGAGTGGGGAGGAATGGTTTAGTGGTTAGGACAAGGTACTTCAGGACGGAGGGCCGGGGGTTCAAGTCCCACCTGGGGACAGCAATCTCAGGCCGGAGGGACTGGGATTTCTAGTCCTATAGGCACTCCTTGTGGTCTTGGGCAAGCCACTTAACCCTCCATTGCCCATGTTCCCTGTAAGTATTAGCGTATGTGTCTCATATCCCCTCGTGTTAAATGTATCCCCCAATTGACCGCTTTGACCCGGTGAAAAGCGGGATATAAATACAGCTAAATAAATAAATAAGAGTCCTGGCTTTCAAAAGGCGCAGCTACCACACCATTCCATGGTGGTGGAATCGACCATGCATCGCCTGAAAAGTCAGAAGATGCACTCCGCGGTGCCCCCTGGCAGGGAGGCCTGGAACCTCGATGGTTTTGGTAGAAAGTACTTCCAGGGCTCGATGCTTGCTTGCCGTGTCCAGTCTTACCAGCTGTACATGGGCATGTACTTGCGAGACCTTGCCAAGGAGCTGGTCGGGTTCTCTGCTGTTCTCTCCGGGGAACCCTTGCAGAGGTTCAAGTCCTTGTCCTCGGGGATCCGGGAATGCTCCAAGTTTATGTCCCGCGCTGCCTACGATGGCTTCGAGGCTTCGGCCCGTGTTGCGGCAGCCGGCATCGCGGCTCAACGCCAGGCATGGCTGCAGTCATTGGACCTCGAGCCATGGGTTCAGGACAAGTTGGTCGATGTCCCTTGCCGAGGTGAGAACCTGTTTGGCAAGCCCATGACTGAGAAGGCCGCACAGCTCGAAACCGAGCACCTCACGAGGACAAGGCTGTCTACAAAGACTTCTGCCCCTTCTCACAAAAAGAAGGGCTCGGGTAAAAAGCCCTTTTACCCGAGGAAGGGCACTGCCTACAAACAGTACCCACAGTAGCAGGCTGCCCAAGCTGCCCCTCAGGGTCAGCAAGCCAAGGGGCAGGGTAATGGGCCCTGTAGGCAGAGGACCCCCAAGCCTCCGGCCCCTGCTCCCACTCAGCAGGGTGGGGTTTTTTGACTCCTTAAGCATAGCCTCTCCGTCCCTGCTCTCCCAACCCTGCACAGGAGGTCGCCTCGCTCTGTTTGCCCACCAGTGGACACTCATCACTGGAGACAGTTGGGTGTTAAGCATAGTCCACAAGGGCTATCTACTGCACTTCCAACAACTGCCTCCTCCATACTTTCCAGGGGAGCCTCCAAGGCCTCCCCTGCACACAGACCTCCTCCTTCAGGAGCTCCAAGGTCTGTTGGTGGACAGGGCGGTGGAGCCTGTGCCTCTCCACTTGCAAAGTTAAGGGTTCTACTCCAGGTATTTCCTGGTACCCAAAAGAACCGGTGGCCTTCGACCTATTCTAGACCTCAGAAACCTCAACAAGTTCCTAGAGAAGGAAAAGTTCAAGTTGCTTACTCTTGGAACACTTCTGCCCTACCTCCAGCAGGGAGATTGGCTATGCTCATTAGATCTAAAGGATGCGTACACTCACATCCTCATTCATCCAGACCACAGAAAGTACCTCAGGTTCATTGTGGGAGGAAACCATTATCAGTAAAGAGTACTGCCTTTTGGCCTCACCTCCGCTCCCAGGGTCTTTACCAAATGCCTGGCAGTGGGGGCGGCCTACCTAAGAAATCAGGGAGTCTTTGTCTTCCTCTATCTGGACGACTGGCTCATAAGGGGTCAGACGTGCCAGGAGGCCCGACAGGCCACCTTCAGAACTATTACTCTTCTTCAAAGATTGGGATTTGTAATAAACTTCGCAAAGTCCACTTTGCTCCCCTCCCAGAACTTGGAGTTCATAGGGGCGAGGTTGGACTCTCTGCTGGCAAAGGCATTCTTGCCAGAAGACAGAGCCCAAAGACTGATAAACTTAGCAAACCAGTTTCTCAGCAGATCACTGGTCTTCGCCAGACTCTGCCTGAGGCTTCTAGGCCACATGGCTTCGACAGTACATGTGACCCCCAATGCCAGGCTCCATATGAGGCCTGCACAGTGGTGCCTTCGGACTCAGTGGTCACAGGCCACAGGCAGCCTCAGAGACAGGATAAGGGTGTCCAGACAATTTCTGAACTCCCTCAGCTGGTGGCTGCATCCACCCAATCTGCTGCAAGGGGTACCTTTTCAGATGCCTGGGTTCACAGTGGTGTTGACCACGGATGCCTCCTTGCAGGGCTGGGGAGCTCATTGTCTAGGCAAGTGCACCCAGGGCCTGTGGTCTCCCTGGGAAGCCGCACAACAAATCAATCTACTGGAACTCAGGGCTATTCGGTTAGCCCTCAAGACTTTCTCTCCAGCCCTGGCTCATCAGTCTGTCCTAATTCAAACAGACAACCAGGTAGCCATGTTTTATGTGAACAAGCAGGGCGGAAATGGGTCCAGGCTCCTTTGTCAGGAAGCACAGGACCTTTGCTTCTTTGCCCTCAAGCACAACATGCTCCTCAAGGCTGTGTACCTCCCTGGCCAGGAAAACTACCTGGCCGACAGATTGAGCAGGATTCTGCAGCCCCACGAGTGGCAGCTCCTCCCACTTCCTGTTTGGCTGCAGCATTGAGAGGCTCAGTTGAGCAGAGCTCCTGCTAGGGAGAGGTTCCTGTTTCTTTGCTCGTGCCTGGATGTCGGGACCTGGGCCGCCTCCGGAGGGGGAGGCCCAGGCCCAGAGGCCTGCCAAGCCGGGTGGGCCTCCTATTTTGGAAGTGGCTGGCGGAACCCGTAACCTGGAACAGCTGGAACCCCGGGAGGGGGCTTCCCCCAGTAGGACTGCACTTGGCCAGGACCGAGGGACCCACAGGTATGGAGGTATGGGCCCGCCACCCCAGGGAGGAGGCTCCTGTCTTCTCCCCAGGCATGGTGTGGAGGCTGGGTGGCAGCAGGGAGAGGCCCTGGGGAGACCCTGGAGGACCGTGGAATGTAGTACTGAGGGAGGTGGGTTCCCCCCTCCACCTCGGGTCCTGGAGGAGGGGGAGGGGTCGGTCCTGCCTTCTTACCAGCAGCCCGCTAGGGCCCCTGAGGCAATTGTAGCAGCGGTGCGACGGCTTCGGGGTCTCCAGGAGGAGGCGGCCCAGCTGCGAGCCCAGCTCTCCCACCTGGAGAGCCTGCAGGCCACCATTTCCGGGGAGGAATGGGTGGCCTATGTCACCTATTGGAAAGGGGTGAAGCGGGCCTTGAAGGGCAAAAACCGAGAAATAATATACCTCAAGCAGCAGGGTTGTGGGTCCCTCACAGAAATATATCAGGCCTATGATAGATGGGCAGTACAGGGAGCAGTTCAGGGGGGGCCCCCGGGGGTAGGTTGGATGGCTGGGACTCCCCATTCTCGTAGTCTGCCCTTTTCCTATTATGCCCCGGCAAGGGGAGAAGAGGATAGATGGTCCAAGGACCCTTACCTGAATACGTCTCATCGGACTGGAAGGAGAGTTGCCCACTTTGTGAGCCCTGGTCCGGTCGCTGTCCCACCTCCAAGGGCTGGTATAGTGGCTCCCTGTCCAGAAAGCTCTGTTTGCAGCACTGTCAGGGAGGGGCCTGGTGATATCCTTCCCCCCCAAAAATCGCGGATTTCTGAGACCCGTTTTCCAGCGTCATACACAAATCCAGAGGCAGAAGATTCCTGGCAGCATGATCACCGAGGGATGCTTGTAGAGAGAGACACTGGTCTAGAGCAGGGAGCCCCGATGCGGGATGTCGTTCAGGGGTGTTTTCCCAATACTTCGGACTACAAAGATGGCCGCCGTGAAGATCATGAGGTCACTTCCGGGAAAACCCGGAAGTGTGTCACTGCTACTTCTCCTTCTCCTCTCCTGTCACTGAAGCACCGGCACGGTTCCAGGAATGCAGACCGGATCCCCATCGGAAGGCCTGTTGTCGGAGGGGAATCGGTGCTGCCTAGTAGGGGTTTGTCTGCTGTTCCCTCCTGTCGGGGATTGGATTCAGCAACAGCAGCTTCGGGGATGCCTTCTACGATCCCGCGGAGCAGCATTTCATCTGCTTTGGCTGAGCCCTCTCTCAATGTGGCCAGGAGCCTGAAGACTGGCTGCCCTCCGTCCTTTGAGCCTGCTGAGTCTGTGGAAATCCGGAGGGTGGCTGATTTGTCTATTCCCTGTCTGGATCTGCAGCGTCAAGGGACTGTACAATCTACCATGGTTTTGGGTGGGGGGGAGGTTGAAAGTTCGGCCCCCCCTAATGTGGATGTTTTTTCCGGTGCTCAAACAGTTACGGGATGGCCGCCCGGCTTTCCCTGAGGCGGCTGTTTGGCGCCGGAAAGGCATGAGTAAAGGGATAGGGAAAGATAGGGGGCCACTATCTTTGAGTTCTGGATCAGCGGAGCGGGATGCACCGGTGTCTATCCTGTCTGGTGGCATGGCTGAGGTGGGCCTGGCTCGCAGGGGGGTGTCCGCCCTCCCTGCTGGAGCCTTGGCTACCGGCCGGACTTCTCTGGATCCCTGTGCCACGGCTGGCACCGACGACCAGGTAGGACCTGAGAGGGCAGAGGGGCAGGGGGGTGGCTGTTTAGGGGGTTTTGCTATGCAGGGATCTGCCCCGCTGTCCCGAGATGGTCCTGCCTTGTTGGCGGTGGCCATGCAGGGAGTGGAGGACGGTGGGTTGGTGGAGAGTATGGCGGAGGGAAAGGGGGAGCGGACGACAGGTTTCGTTGTGGGGCAGGAGGGGGAGGTTGCTCAGGATGGAAGGAAGGGGATGTTAGAAGGGGGAGTGAGGGAGAGGATGGTTCCCCTGGCTTCCGGGATTGAAGGGGAGCGGGGTTTGTCCCCGGTAGTGGTGGCCGAGACCCAGGAGCCTTCTGCTGGGTCGGAGAAGCAGGATGGAAGTTTGGGGGGTTTTCCGGTTCCCTGGGTATTAACGAGAACCAGGTTTGTGCCGCTTTAAAATTGGCTTTGGAGACCCCGACGGGCCCTCCTGGGGCCTTTGCTGCATTTCAACATCAGGCGGTGGCGACGGGGGATGATCCAGGGGTTCTCGGTAGTACCCAGGGATCCGGAAGGGAGAGCATCCCGGACTCTGTATTTGCGGAGCTGACCCTACCCAGTCCTCAGGTTGTTCCAAGTGAGGAGATCACGGATCCTGTGGTCCGGCAACAGGTTCCCCCGCAGGTGGAAGGAGGAGAACGTCCAGAAGGGCGGGGGATGGAGGCTGGGGGGTCGGCTCCCCCCCTCCGTACCTTTGCGGAGGCTCTGAAGGGGTCGGGCACCACCCCGGGGACGTCGGGGGAGGGTGGGGGGAGGGGAGGTATGCAGGGGAATGGTCCCGTAGGAGGGGAAGGAGGAGGGGGAGGGGGAGGGTTTCAAAGGGGAGTAGGGGGTGAGGTCCGACGGCGCAACGTGGCGCAGATCCGATGGGCTGGGGAGGGGTCCCCTCCAGCCAGGGAACAGGTCTTGAGGATGGTCCTTGGGCTGGGGTTTCTCCCAGGAGATCTCTATGCCTTTATCCACATGAACAACACCATTGAATATGATGTTAGTTTCATGCTGAGATGGGGGCTGGAGATTTTCTGGGACCGATACCAGCAGCAGAGGGGGCAGGGAGGGTGGGCTGACTTTCGTGTTGTGCCTATCTCTCGCCAGGGGACGGTACCTGTGACCATCCTATCCAGGAATGAGTCGCTCCCAGGGCAGGACATCCAGTTTTGGTTGTCGCGCCATGCGGTGCTCCTCGCACCCCTGGTTAAGGGCGCTGGGCCCCTAGGGGTGTGGGACGGGTCGTGGAAGGGTAGGATCCGTTTGCGTGAGGTGGGAAACGTGGTGCAGCACGTGCCCTCGGCCGGTTTTCTCGGTCGGGATCGCATCTTGTGCTATTACCCTGGGCAACCCCGCGAGTGTCACCGCTGTGGCTCATTCCGCCATTTGAGCATGAACTGTCCCGAGCAGGTCTGCACCCGTTGTGGTGGACGGGGTCACGCTTCGGCCGGGTGTTTGCTAATTCGGTGTAACCTTTGCGGGGAGTTGGGCCACCCCTTTGCCCGCTGCCCCTCCGCGTCACACAATGGACCGGGGGGGGTTGCCGTCACTCCACCTCGGGCTCCTGTGCGGGAGGAGGCTGTAGAGGCCCCTCTCCCTCAGGAGGAGCCAGGGGGCCCTGGGGTGGAGGAGTCCATTGAACCGAGGGAGCCACCAGGGGGAGGGGATTTGGGTAGGAGGGAGGAGAGGGTTGATGTGGTGGAGGTTGATGTGTCACGACAGGATAGTGGGTCGCGGGTGGTGCCACCTCAGGAATGGACCACGGTCCCTTCCAAGGGTGGCAAGTCCAAGAGGAAGAAGCGGGAGACCTCCCCATTGTTGGAAGTAGAGCCCGTGTTGGACGTTAACCGTTTCGTCTTCTTGGCTACTGATGCGGCTGAGGTGGATGAGGGCATGCCTGTGGAGGCAGGGCTTCCTGTGCGGCGCTCGGAGCGGTTGGCGGCGGGGGCGGCCCCTCTTCCTCAGCGGCGACCTTCAAAGGTGCAGAAGGCGCGCCGCAGTCAGGGTCCTCCAATCAAGGGGGATACTGGCGCCCGACGGGTGAGGGAGGATGGCCTTGTACCCCCGCAGTTGGGTTCGGGGCCTTCGCAGGAGCCCCCTGCTGACCCGGCCGCCCTGGCCTCCCCCGCGGGGGTGGGCACTGTCGTATTGTCTCAGTCTTTGTCCGGGGAGGGGGGGGCTGCACAGGTGGTGGACCCCACGGAGGAGGTCATTCCTCCGACCCCTGACCCGTTTGTACCTCCTCCTCCGGTAGGGGCTGGGCCTGCCCTCGCGACAGCTTTGCCTGGTGGTCCCGGGGGCGCCAGCACCTCCTGGGGTGACAGGGTCGAGCGGGAGGAGGAGGAGATCCTCGAGGTGGTCGATGTGGACCAGGAGGAGTTGTTTGAGCTCGCAGGCCTGTCCTGCAAGCGGGATTCTGGGGATCCCGGGGTTGGTGAGAAGAGGAGGAAAGGGTCACTGCACTCGAAATAGGCATGGCGTGCACTCCTGCGTTCTCGTGCGCCACCATCAACGTGGCCAGCATTTTCTCAGACCAGGCGCGGGCTATGGCCTATGATTTTCTTTCTACGAGCGGGCTGGATGTCATCTTCTTGCAGGAGACCAGACTCACCTCGCTCGCTAGCCTTCATCGGGCAAAGCGAGAGTGGAGGTGGGGCCCTTCATACTGGTCCCTTGCGGCACAGCCCTATGCAGGAGTGGCGGTTTTGTTCACGTCCAACCGATTTCAGGTGCAGTACGTGTGGGAACTGGAGCAGGGCCGGTGCTTGCTTTTAGACGGCTACTGCGGGCCCCATCGGTTTCGTTTCGTGGTGGTTTACGGGCCCCAGTCTAAGTTGGGGCGGAAGACCCTGTTTGGGGTCATCCGCCCCTACTTACACACCTCCCGTTTGGTGGTCCTTGCCGGGGATTTCAACACCACCACCTTTTTGCAGGACCGAGGGGGGGAGCGTTGCCCACCCAGTTACGAGGGCCTCTTTTTGGCCGAGATGACCCGGACGGCTGACCTCGTGGATGTTTTCCACCGGGCTTTTCCTAGGTCGCCGGGGTTCACCTACTACCATGGGACCTGCAGGAGTCGTATCGATCGGATATATGTGAGTGCCCGGGTGGAGTGTTCCCCTCCGCAGTTGCAGGCGGTTGACTTTTCGGACCATCGCGTCCTCTCTGTGTCCTTCCTGGCCAACCACGAGGAGCTTAGCAGGGGTCCTGGCCTGTGGCGACTGAATGTGCAGTTGTTGGCAACATCAGAGGTGGTCCAGGAGTTCTTGGCCTTTCTCGCAGACCAGGAGACCCTGCTGAGTGTTTTTCCTTCCCGTGGCGCCTGGTGGGATGAGGTGAAGACGCGTGCCCGACAACTCTTCCGTTCCCGGGGTACCTCCATGGCTCGATCCCGCTACCTCACCTACACTGTCCTCCGGAGGTCGCTGGATCGTTTGGTATCCCGAGGGGCAGCGCGGGAGGAGGTTGAAGAGGTGCGCGTCCAGCTCCGTGGCCTGCTTTACGATCGCCATGCCTCCCTATGCTTCGAGGGGGCGGCCGGTGGGGGCGCCACTCCAGACCCTTTCCGGACTTGCAGGGAGAGGGTTCAGCGTCGGGAGGTCATGGCCCTGCGGGGCGAGGACGGTACCATTCATACCTCCCAGGAGGACCTTTTGCGGATGGTGGGGGAATACTTCTCGGACCTGTTTGGGGATCGCCCCGTGGACCTCACCCATATCCGAACGTACCTGGGCCTTCCCCCGGTGTATTCGGCTGTGGTCCAGGCACAGGTTGATGCACTCGCTGCACCGATTCAGCAGGTGGAGGTGGAGAGGGCGATTCGTGCTATGCCGTTGGGGAAGGTGCCTGGGCGCGATGGGCTCCCTGTGGAGTTCTATCGCACCTTCATTGCCCAGCTGGCCCCCTTCCTGACCTCCCTGTTTCAGGAGATCATGGACACGGGGTATCTCCCGCGGTCATTTCGTGAGTCTGTCCTGCTGCTGCTCTCCAAGGGGAAGGACGATAGCTCCTTGGACTTCTGGCGGCCGCTCTCTCTTCTGAACGCGGACCGGAAGATCCTGGCCAAGTGTTTGGCCAACCGACTGGTGGAGGTGTCGGGCGATTTGCTGTCCCCTTCCCAGTATTGTTCCGTTCGGGGGAGAGGGGTTCTGGACGCTGTCGCCACAGTCCGGGAGATGGTGGAAAGAGGCCGGTCGCTCCAACGGGACCACTGGTTGGTCTCCTTGGATCAGTCCAAGGCCTTCGATCGAGTCAGTCACCGGTACCTGTGGGTGGTGCTCCAGCACTTCGGCCTCCCCGCAGGTTTCCTCTTCGTCGTGCAGGCGCTGTACCGAGGGGGGGTGAGCTTCCCGTTTATTAACGGGTGGCTCGGACGGCCATTTGGTGTCGCCTCGGGGGTGCGGCAGGGGTGCCCTTTGAGCCCCCTGCTGTATGTTTTCTCCCTCGACCCCTTCCTTCGGAGATTGTCCTCAGGTGGGTTGCGGGGCCTGGAGGCGCCCGGTGCGCCCCCGGTGTCCGTCGTTGCTTACGCTGACGACATCTCAGTTTACGTGGACGGCACTGATGGGGTAGAGGCCCTGCGAGAGGCCGTGGAGGAGTACTCGGAGGTAGCCCATTCTGTTGTAAACCACAGCAAGAGCCAGACGCTGTGGTTGGGCTCCTCGGAGGCCTCCCCGCCTTCCTGCGCCCCCTTTCCTCCTCCCGTGGGGGAGGTCCGCGTTTTGGGCCTCGTCTTCGGGTCGGAGGACTGTGCGGAGTCCAATTGGGACCGTTGTCTCGAGACTGCACGGTGTCGGGTGCTGCGGTGGAGGGGGTGGAGGTGTACGTACGAGGAGAAGATCAAACTCCTCGGGACGTTTCTGCTTCCTCTCTTTCTGCACGTGGCCACGGTCTTCGTCCTTCCGTTGTCCCGTCAGGCGTCTGTCTGTGCTGTCTTTTTCTGTTTTCTGTGGGGTAACCGCTTGAACCCCGTCCAGCGCAACATCGTTTGCCTGGATCGGGCAGAGGGCGGTTTGGGTATGTTGCACCCCCTTGTCTTCCTGTCAGTCTTGTCTATGGCGTTCCACTTGGGTAGGATGCGGGAAGGGGTGGGGTCTGGTGGGTGGCCTCCTATCGGGAATGGTTCTCCCGCTTCTGGGAGCAGTGGGAGGGGGCGTCCTCGGTCCCACGTGTGCGCCGGAGAGGGGAACAGGCCCCATCGTACGTATTCGTGATGGTGGGGCTCATTCGGCGGTGGGGGGTGACCGACCCGCTCGCCCAGTCCTTGGGGCGGAAAGGCTTATACCGGATGGTTCTCACCTCTCACTATCAACCAAGGTGGGCCCTGCAGGACTGTCCGGCGGATGTGATGCAGCGGGGCCTTCGGCTGTTGAACTCCCCTCGGCTACCGAAGAAGGTTCGGGATGTAGCCTGGTTGTCTTTCCACGGGCGTTTGTACGTGAGGGACAACCTCAAGTACAGGTCACAGGCCGAGCGGGTCTGTCCGAGGGCCGGGTGTGAGGGGCAAGCGGAGACCATGGACCATTTCCTCCGGCAGTGCCCCTTTAACGTGGAGGCCTGCCGGTTGGTGTCCGCTGCTCTTCACCTGCGCGACCTTTCCCTCCTCACGTATGCGGAGTGGGTGTACGGGGCCTGGTCCTTTCCTCTAAGGCAGGACTCTGGGACCCTCTACCTCGTCACGGCCGTGGTACACTACCACCTGTGGCAAGCGCGCTGTCATGTCTCGACCCGGGGGTTGGTCCTGCCCCTCGACGAGGTGGTGCGGGACATTCTGGAGGAAGTGTCCAGCATGGCGCAACGTGAAAGGAGGGTGGTGGAGGCTCATCGTTGGGAGCGTCTGTGGCGTCACCTCACCCTTCGCCCCCCGTGAGGGGGAGGGGTTCCCTGGGGTTTTCGTCCCTGTAGGACTGTGAGGTGTGTGGTTTGGTGGGTTGTTCCCTGGGGGGAGGGGTGTGATCGTTGGGGTTAGTTTTCCCTTCACTGGGGTTTCCTTCTCTTTGTGATTTTGGGATGGTTTCCTCCCAAAGGGCGGGGCGGGGGGGGTGAGCTGGGGCTCCATAAGGGGGTTTTGACCGGTTGTCCGCTTTCCCTTTCTTCTTAGAGGGTGGCCATCCCAATATTTTTGTTTTCCGTGTTTGTCTGTTCTTTTTGTTTTCTGGGCATCCCGCTCCGTTGTCTGAAGGGCAGGGCAGTACAAGGGCTCTGTATTTCCTTTGTATTTCGCTATTTGATTTGATTTGTATGATTACTTATGATTTGTTTTGATGGGATTGTGTTGGGGATGGGCTGGGGGGGCCCTTGTGTTTTCATTTGGTTTGGGGGGAGGGGGTGGGGAGGTTTGTTTTTGAGGTGTTTGTCTGGATGGGATGGGTCTGAAGGGGGATGGATAGGGATAGGGGGTTTGTTTTCTGGATGGGTGGGGAGGGGGAGTCTGAGAGTCAGACAGACTGGACATTTGGACATTTGGATTGGTGGGGGTGTTGTGCGGGGCAGGGGTTCAGGGACTGCAAGATGCAATGTGTGGGCTCTGCTGGGGTGGTCTGGTAGGGGGAGGAGGGGTCGGGCATGGACATTGGACTGAGGGGGGGGAGGGGACATGGACATTGATAAGGACCTTTTGGGGGTTGTTGTTGGGAGGAGGGCACGTGTGTTTATTACTGGGTTTGGTGGTGGGTTTGGGGAGGTGGGTCACGGGGGGGGTTGTGACATTTGTTTTGTGCTATGTCGGGGGGTGGGGGTTTTGGGGGGGTGTGGGACTTGGTTGGGGTGCTTGTTTCTGCGTTTTGTATGTATTTTGTTGCTTGTTTAATAAACTCAAAATTTCCATCCTTTGGTGGTTCAGAAGATTTTCCTGAAATGGGGATTTCCATCCATAGATCTGTTTGCCAGTCCACTGAACAAACAGCTGCAAAAGTTCTGCTCCAGACAACCGCATCCCCTGCGGATGGCGGCAGATGCTTTTCTGATCCCATGGTCTCAGGGCCTCCTGTATGCGTTTCCTCCCACGCCCTTGGTGGCCTGAACCCTGTTCAAGATTCTTCAGGACAAGGCCTCGGTCCTGCTGGTAGCTCCCAGGTGGCCGAGACAGCCTTGGTTTCCACTTCTGCTTCAGCTGGCAGTGGATCCCCCACTGCCTTTGGGGTTGCAACCCGACCTTCTCTCTCAGGATCAGGGTTCCCTTCTGCACCCCAATCTCAAAGCTCTCAATTTGATGGCCTGGAGGCTGCAAGGATAGTTTTAGCTCCCTGGGGCCTACCTCAGGAAGTTGAGGAGGTTGTCCTAGCCTCTAGGAAACAGTCCACTAGGAAAACCTATGCTCTCAAATGGAAAAGGTTTTCTGTGTGGTGTCAGCTACGTACAGAGGATCCCTTCTCCTGTACTGTACCAGTAGTGCTTCAGTACTTACTGCACTTATCAAATCAGGGACTTAAGTCCAATTCTGTTCGGGTCCACCTCTCAGCTCTAGCAGCTCACCACTCACTGGTGGAAGGACATTCTCTGTCAGTTCACCCCTTGGTGTCCCGCTTTCTCAGAGGCTTGCTTTTGCTCAAGCCTCCAATCCGTCCTCCTGCTCCTGAGTGGGAGTTGAATGTGGTCTTGCAGCAACTGACTCGCCCACCTTTTGAGCCGATGGCTACTTGCCCTCTACGCTTCCTATCCTGGAAGACTCTCTTCTTGATAGCCCTAACCTCGGCCAGGCAAGTTAGTGAGCTTCAGGCCCTGGTCTGTGACAGGCCTTACACCCACTTCTATAGGAACAGGGTAGTCCTTAGGACTCATCCAAATTTCCCCCACAAAAGTTGTCTCCTCCTTCCACCTTAACCAAGAGGTGGTTCTTCCAACATTCTTCCCTAGGCCTCATGCAAGCCAGGCTGAAGCAGTTTTGCATACCCTGGACTGTAGGAGTGCCTTAACCTTCTACCTTGACCGTAAGCAGGGGTATAGAAGGGCTACTCAGCTCTTCATATCTTTTGACCCTAATAATTTGGGGTTAGCTGTGTCCAAGCGTACCTTGTCCACCTGGGTAGCTGACTGTATCACCTGGGCTTACAGGGCGGCTGACCTTCCTTTGCAGGGTCGGGTCACGGCCAATGTTCCCTCTAATTTTCTGTAGGCTGTGTGCGCATAAAATATTAGCTGTGTGCAGCTTTTGAAGGAAGGTTAAATTTTTGTGCGCCACATAACGACACTCGGAGTTATATACTTTAAAATTTGACTACATGTCAGAATACAGTATGTACACCACATTGATTTTAATCAAATGAAATAAAAATAGACGATTACTAAATGAAGCAGGAAATTTCTAGTAATTACAATCATAACTTTGAAATTTTAAGACACCTGTGTGGTTTTCTATCAGAATCAGAGCTGTAATTTTTGTGCGCTCTGTTGTAAAGTATGTGCGCTCGCTCGGCGAGGTGTGTGCGCGCGCACATGCACACAGCTTAGAGGGAACAGTGGTCACGGCCCATCGTGTCAGGGCAATGGCTGCCTCAGTGGCTCACCTCCTCCGCTCTGTACCATTGGTGGACATCTGCAGGGCTGCAACTTGGTCCTCAAGCCAGACTTTTGCGGCCCATTACTGTCTGGAGAGGGAGTCCCGTAGGGACAGTGCTTTTGGCCAGGCAGTACTCCGGAATCTCTTTGAGGTTTAGGCAACTCCTGCCCTCTGTTGGGCTACCGGTGGAGGTTCTGTCAGTGCAAAGCCTTTCCTTTGATGCTGGGACTAGAGGGAGTTCTCTTGTTCAGCCTGGGTTCCTTGGTAGCCCAGAGCTAGGGAGTCACCCATATGTGAGGACTGACTTCCTGCTTGGTCCTGGAGAAAGAGTAGTTACTCACTTGTAACAGGTGTTCTCCAGGAGCAGCAGGAATCAGTCCTCACAACCCTCCATCCTCCCCTGGGAGTTGCAGTTGTACATAGTTTATTGTTACATTTTTGTGTGCTGTTTTAGCTATGTCATTTGACTGAGGTAAGATGGCACCTTTAGGCGGGAAGGGAACCGCGCATGCGTGCCTGCATTCCCAAAGGCTTTCATGGAAAGCTGGGGAAATGCTCCGCAAGGGCTCCATCGACGTCGATGTCAGCCATATGTGAGGACTGATTCCTGCTGCTCCTGGAGAACACCTGTTATAGGTGAGTAACTACTCTTTATCAAGGTCTTTCAAAACATACTACCCATCCCCTCCAATTGGCACAAAATACAACCGCAAGAACTATAATGAATTCTCCAAAAGTTGATCATATAACTCCCTTGCTTCAAGAATTGCACTGGCTTCCAATCATTATGAGATCGAAATACAAGAACCTCATGAATATTTTCAAAATTTTACATGAGTCATCAACAAACGTTCTAACAACTATTATTTCTAAGGACATAGGCTCAAGGCCCAGATGCTCACAGTCTACTAACAGACTTAATTCCCACTTGAAGTTTAATAGATCCAAACAAATGACATCTAATAGGGCTTTCTCCTTTATGGCACCACAACTATGGAATTCTATTCCTAGTGATTTAAGAAATGAGTATGATATCAAAGATTTTCGAAAGTCCCTCAAAATGTACCTATTTATTGAAGCATATGGCAATTAATCTAATTCCAATAGAACAAAATGTTTTAACCCTTTGAATTTCAATTTTCCTATAATGTTTAAATTATTTTAACATTTTGTAAGATTGCAGTTATTTGTTTAATGTAATTGTAATGAATTATGAAATGTAATTTTGCTGTAGTTTATGTATAATTTAATGTAATGTACTGTAGTTTACTGTAATGTACTATCTTGTTGTCTCCCCCCCCCTCGATGTAGTCCCTCTGTTGTCTTATTGACCACTTTGATTGAAGGATAAGGTGGTATATAAAACTGATTAAATAAATAAATAAAAATAAATAAATACCGCCTGGGTTTGTGACTGGAGATATTGGTAGGATTGAATATGAGTACTAGTGTGTTTGATGTGTTTGTGGGAGGGGTTGACTGCTGACGTGAAAGCGGACAGCAGGAGATGGATCCTAAGGTTTTGATGGAGTGTGGTCTGTTTGGATTGGTTGTTTGGTAGCCATGGGAGAGATGCGATGTGATTGGATGATAGGGCAGTTATAAGGCAGCACTGATTAGCAGTCAGTGTTTGCATAATGGGCTGATGAAGAGCACAATAGGTATTCTATGTGGTTGCTATATTCCATTCGGTTTGTAGAGACACTGATAGTGGAGGTATGTTGGGGGATAATGTTTGTTATGCCGGGAGATGTTTTGTTATTTTGTAGTGCATTTTAATGGTTTTGAATACCTGTTGTAAAAATGTCTACCAGGATCCTCCCCTGAAGAAGCGGAAGTGAAACGCTTTAGGGCAGCCATTGCAGCGTTGGGATTAATTATGATTTGGCAGCGATGCACATGATGAGATAAGTGGTACTTTATGTGAAAGTTACTCAGCCTTTGATTTTATGGTATGAGTGGCTATGTTTGTGAAGGATTCTGTGCAAGAAATTGAGAGAGACTGCCATATTTATGTCTAGTTATTTAGTTATGTGAGGCTTATCCAGCTATGTGTATGATCTGTTGGCTTCACGAGGGCATATGTAACGTATAATTTGTTTAGCCTTAGCTTATCCATTTATGTGTACATGTGATTTGTGTAGCCTTTGTTATGTATATGATGGATTTAAGGGGGTAATGTATTGTGATATAAGAATCTATAAAGTTTAAATCATGTTGGAAGGGAGTTTTGGATCTGTGATGTTTTAGAGCCAGTCAATGGCCTCATTTCTATCAACCGGGACATGTTAGCTCACAGGTACTGAGGTCCTTTTTTCTCCCTTACTGACATGAGGTTGGGGTTGTCTCTGAATGTTAGTAATGGTAGGATGATGTTTTTAGGGGTATAGAGAATATATAAGTAGAGTGGACTGAGAAATGAAGTATATGATTATTGGCACCCTTATAAACAATTTGAACCGAAGAACCACATTCCCATTGCAGTAAAATTAGACACCCTTGTGATCAATTGTCAGTACTCACATGACTTGAATCAATCAATGAATGATAGCTCTAATGTTTAAAATGGCCACATTCACTTCCTGTTCCATTTTCAGAATGGCGACAACAAGAGGAGCTGCCTGTGATAATCAGAAAAACCATTATCATCAAACATCAAACTTTAAAAGTGGTACAAGGCCATCTCCAAAAACCTTGGGATTCTGTTTCTACAGTTCACAATGTTATTAAAGTTTTCTGCTCATGGAACTGTCAAGAACCTTCTAGGACATGGAGGGAAGAGAAAAATTAATCCAAGAAGTCTTCAAAGTTTAGTGCAAACTGTTGGAAAAACACCACATACAACATCCAAAGAGCTTAAAGCTGATCTGGAGCAATATGAAGTGGTGATTTCAACTCACACCATTTGCTGCGCACTAAACAAAGGACTTCATGGATGAAGGCCAAGGGGGACCCCACTGCTCAAAGATAGACCTAAAAAGGCACACCTGATCTTTGCCCAGATCCACCTTGAGAAGCCACAATCCTTCTGGGAAAATGTTCTGTGGACAAAAATGAAACCAAACTTGAGCTCTTTGGCAATGAAGACCAGCGATACCTTTACAGGCGAAGAAATGAAGCTTATAAAGGAAAAAAACACCTTTCCTACAGTTAAATATGCTGGAGATTCCATAATGTTGTGGGGCTGTTTTGCTGCTTCAGGAACTGGAGGCCTGGAACATATTAAAGGAATCATGAAGTCAGAGGACTACCAAGGTATTTTGGAACAAAATGTGCTACCTAGTATTTGAAAGCTAGGTCTGGGTTGAAGGTCATAGCTCCTCCAGCGGGACAGTGACCCAAAACATATATCCAAAAGTACAAAAGAATGGTTAAAAAGAGCAAATGGACTATTTTAAACTGGCCAGCAATGAGTCCTGATTTCAATCCAATCGAGAACCTTTGGAAAGAGCTGAAATCTGTCATTGGTAAAAGGAATCCTGGAAACATTCATGAGCTGGAACAAATCTCAGTTGAAGTGTGGGAGAAACTACCAGCAGACAGATATACAAAACTTATGGATGGCTAAAAGAAACGCTTGGAGGCTGTCATCACTGCCAAGGGTTGTGCAACCAAATATTAGTGAATGGTACCATTAATCCTGTTCAGGTCATATTTAGTTTTTTTCTCAGAAACTAAGTTGCACAGACATGTTATTTTTTTGTTGTATACCCTTGAAGATACTATTAAAATGTTATGATAACATACAGTACATTGGAATATTTCCAATTATTTCTCAAGATATTGTACACAACATACCTAAAATGTAAGGGTGCCATTAATGTTGACCAAATTGTATTAACATTCCTTCTGAGGCTTCAAACACGCACGATTGTAAGAGGATAGACCAATGAGAATTAACTTCTAGTTTGGTGACTAAAGTTACAGATTTAGGAAAATTGATTTTCGGAAATACAAAGTCCCATCCATACTGTGGCTTCTTTTTTCCTTTTCTCAGGATTGCCTTACTGTTCTTACCAAATCTTGCACTACAAATTCTTCTAAGCCCCTAATTTGAGAAAATCACATAAACACTCTCTTGTGCAACCACAGAAGAGCAGCCTGCAAGGAAGATAGAGATGTTAAGGCACATTTTACAAAGTCATTTATGTGAAATCTGGGTTGTCCATGTCAAAACAACTGAAATACTATAGGAGGGGCCTCAGTGAAGATAGACGCATGCAAATGCCATCTAAAATCGCCCTATCTCCACCCCAAAAGATAAAACATACTCACCATGATAAAAAAAGGAGCAGGAAGGTGCAGAATAGGGGTCAGACACATGCAGAAAACCGACCAGATTTCAGAAACGTGAACATGTGAGATATGGGCATTTGTAGTACTGGCTACATAGATTTGCCGGTGCTGATATTTCAGGACAAACACAGGTATATGTTACCACAAACGTCCCAGCCTGTCACTTTAGACATGGAGATGGGCAGCAGCCCAGCAGCACACAATATGGCCTTACTATGCAACTACTAGGGGTTGTTTTTTTGAGTTGGTGAAAAATTTTGTGGGAGTGAGGGGGCATTCTCCTCTTCCTTGTACCGTTGCTAGCTGGCATAAGCAAGTACTTTTCAAATGTCTATTTGTGCCTAGGAGCAGGTATAGACATGGATGTGTCAGCTGCTGGTTGTAAACGTACAACCCCATTCTGCAATCAAGCGCACACGTGAATCTTTCCTGGACACATCTCCACCATGCCTCTGTGCGACAGACATGTTTGCGACAGTCATGTGTATGTTTAGGGTACTCTAATTGGCTCTTGGGACATGGATGTGATTGGGACATCCGAAGGGTCATTTCAAATGTCCAAATCATGACTAGGGCTTCTCAAACGGCCCCTTAAATAAAAAGAACTTTTCCACATTCTGTAAAAGAAAATCATTATTGAATAAGGTCCATCATCTGTATTACAGCTAGTATATTATTACTGTAATAGTTTGCATAACAATCCTAAAATATTAGCCACAGATTGGGATCTCTAAAAGCAGCTTTTTTTAACTAGCTATATTTCTGAGAGAATTTGTCATTTTGCTGATTCTATGGAAAATACAAAATTCTGAACAGAAGAAACAAAGCAAAATATCCCAAAAGATAATCTTCTACCCAGACCAGACCAGCACAGAAAAGCAGACCCAGCCTAAGCTGGCCCACACTGAATAACATGGGGCACCAACCCAATACATAATCTTTACTGTATTTATTGCTGTAAATAACTCTGTAGATATGTTCATTCCCTGTTAAATCCAAGTTTTTACTCCCTTGTTTAATGTAAACTCTATGTGGCCCACCCACATAGTAATATGTTGTTTATTGTAAACCGCACTGATATTGTAATAGCGCGGTATATAAGAAAAGTTAAATAAATTAAATAAATAAATAACTTTATATCTTGTAATATAAGAAAATGCGATGCATGGATTTTTCGAAATTTGGGTCTGCATCCTCAGGATCACTTGTTGTTGTTTTCCATGCCAAACTGCCACCATCCTTTTTCCATCAGTACACTTCTCTTCAGTCACTGGACATAATTGGCAAAAGATGAAGAAAACTCAAAAAATTGAAAGAAACATTTTATCAAAAGTAAAATTAGGAAAAAAATGGGTAATCCTGTATAAACGAGGGCGCGGGCCAGCTCCCGAGCGCCCGGCTAGTAACCGGGTGCCCGGCACGAGGTGAGCCGGCCCATGCTGCTCGGGGGCGAGCATGAAGAGCGGGGAGGTGGGGGGGCGGGGGGGAGAGGGGGAGAGGGGGGGCGACAGGAGCGGGCGGCAGAAGCCAAACGGGATTGGCCAGCGGAAAGGGAATCATTTGAACTGATTGGATCCCCCAGGCGCGGGAGCGCGTCCTGGGGATCCACCAGCCTGCACTTCCGCGCGCCCGAGCCTGCTGGCATCGTGGCGCGGCGAGAGGTGCACGCTGGTTGCTTGCTGCTTGGCTGCTTGCTTCGGTTGCTTGCGGGCGTTAGCTTGCCTGGTTGGGGTCGCTGGACGGAGCGCGGTACAGGTCCATCAACGTTGTCCGAAGGAGGAGGAAGGAGAGGATCGAGCTTCCCCGCCTGAGAAGAGCGTTCGGCACAGCGACCGGCTTCTGCAGTGCACTGTTAGTAGTGCTGCGGCGACACGCCAGGCAAGTGGGGGGGGCCTAGTGGTGAGGTACTGCAGGTCCCAAGCGGGGTAGGTCCGACGGCGGGGAGGTGTCGGCGGCGTGCCGGTTCAAAAAATTGCATTCTCTCCGGGCGGCCTTTGCCATGCCCCCCCGTCGGCCTGGACCGCGTAAGCCTGGGAAGGGTGCGGTAGCGGGGAGGCAACCGAGGGTTCAGCAGGGGCGGGGGAGAGCGGAGACCCGGAGCACCAGACAGGCAGGGCTTGCGGGGAGTCCTGGGACTCCTGCAGCAGCGGAAGGGGGACAAGGGCCTGCAAGGTCAGCAGGAGGCTCCCGCGCACGGGCCCGAGGGGTAGGAGCTCAGGGGAGGGCCGGGAGAACGGGCAAGGGGGCCTCACGGGGGGGGAGAGGCATGGGAATGGTAGGGGGGCTTGCAGTGGAGCTGGGGGTGAGGGGAGGGGATGCTGAGGGCGGGGGCATGCCCACCGGTATGGGGATAGGTGCTTCAGAGCCCCTAGGTGACGGAGTGCATGGTTCCCCTGGAGCGGCTGGGTTTATGGCTCACGCTGCCAGTAGCTCCCGTGGTGTGGACGGGGGGGGGGGCTTGCTGTAGGTCCCGGTGTGGGGTGGGGGACGGGGGCCCTGTCGGGCGTTGCTACAGGCGGGTGGTTTACTGATGGGGAGGGGTGGAGGAGGGGTGGTCAGGGCACGCCCTCCTCTGATTGGGCGGGGGCGTGGCATCCTGCCTGGGCTATGGGTTTTGCTCCCCAGGGTGTTCCTTTTCTGTCTCCGCAGGCTCCATTCCCTGGCTCGCCCGGGCCAGCCCTGGGTACCTTTGGCTTTCCGCGGAACATGGCCGCGCAACAGGATTTGTAGCCTCCAAGGATTGAGGTGGCGACGACCTCTTCGGTTAGCGAGCACCAGCGGAGCGGGGACATGGACCATGGTCGACAGACGACGGAGCAGACGGAGGCTGCCACGGCTACGCCAGTGGGTGAGTTGCCTGTGGATGAAGGACGGGCGGGGGAGGAGTGCGGGGAAAGGGTGGAAAAAAGGGGCAAGGCCACCAGTAAACGGAAGCACTCGTGCCGGCGCAGAAGAGACACGGATTCATCGTCTTCCTCCTCGTCCGAGTCCTCGGGGTCGTCTGCGGAGGGGCAGGCGGGGGGAGCGGCTGCGCGTGGCTCTGTTCAACACGTGGCTACGTTATCCGAGTTGTGGGAGGGGGTTCCGAAGAAGTTGCGGCGCAAAATTCGGAAACGGAAATATATCGATATTTTTTGCCTCCTCGATGGCCGGAAGCGTTCCGGTGATAGCAAAAAGAAGCGGAAGGAAGATGAGAAGGCCGGTAGAGTTCGGAAGGTGTCAAAAACTGTGGTCAACTGGGTTAGGGCCTTTTTGAGGCTGGCCAGCGTGTGGGGTCAGCATTGGCCTGGACAGTATGGCATGATGCTCGCTTATGCTGATACAATCCTCGAAGCTTCCCAGACCCACGAAGGGTGGGCCTGGTTGAATTATGATGAGAAGTTTCGGGATAAGATGGAGGAGAACAGGTCCCTGACCTGGGCGATGCAGGACATCAACTTGTGGCTTACCCAGATGTCAGCGAGGGCGCCAGTGGGAGTGGGGTCGGGGAGGGGTGGCTGGTCATCCCCGGCCGGGACGAGTCGTTCCTTTCGAGGCGGGGCGGTGCAAACGCCTCTTAAAGGGGCGGCGGGGGCGACAGGGGACGTGTGTTGGCGTTACAACCGGGCAGCTTGCCCCTTTCCGGATTGCAAGTTTCGGCACGCCTGTTCTGCCTGTGGAGGAGGACACCCAGCAGCAAAATGCCTCAAGAAAGGCCCCACCGGGCCAACCGGTGCTGCCGGCAAGTCAGCTGGGGGTGTTTGACGTCGCCCCCACGCCGATACGAATTGAAGCGTTGCGAAGGTGGTTGCGGGGATACCCAAGTTCGCGCATTAAAAGATTATTGTTGTCAGGTTTTCAGTTTGGGTTTGTTATACCGATTATGGGGACGATGACGTCCTCAGTCGCACGCAATTCCCCGTCGGTTAGGAGGTTTGCGGCCGTAGCCGAGGAGAGAGTGAATACAGAGGTGCGGTTGGGCAGAGTGGCGGGGCCGTTTTCCCGGCCGCCATTGCCAGATTTTGTCCTATCCCCGATTGGGATTATACCAAAGAAGGAACCGGGAAAATTTCGGCTGATACATAATCTGTCCTTCCCGCCGGGGGACTCCGTTAATGATCACATACCCCGTAACTATTGCACTGTCCGTTATGCGTCGTTTGAGAAGGCGGAGGAGCTGGTCCGGAGAGCTGGGCGGGGAGCTTTGATGGCAAAGGTTGACATTGAGTCGGCCTTTCGCCTGTTGCCCGTCCATCCCGCGTCCTTTCGACTATTGGGTTTTCAATTCTTGGAGGGCTTCTATTTTGATAAGTGCATGCCGATGGGTTGTGCAGTGTCCTGTACGTATTTTGAACGATTCAGCACCTTTTTGCATTGGGCACTGACCCGACTAGTGGGACGCAGTGAAGTGGTACACTACTTGGATGACTTCCTGTTTGTAGGTGACAGTGGTTCCCAGGCGTGTCAGGAGCTCTTGGATGGGTTCGTAGACTTGGCGGGGCAGTTGGGGGTTCCGCTAGCGGAGGGGAAGACTGTGGGGCCGTGTTCACGGCTCACGTTCCTGGGCGTGGAGCTAGATTCCGATCTGATGGTAGCGCGCTTGCCCGGGGAAAAGGTAGTTCGGTTGCGCGTACTGGTAGCGAACACTCTGGCCTCAGCTAAATTAACGCTGCGCGAAATGCAGGCCTTGATCGGTTCCTTGAATTTTGCCTGTAAGGTGATTCCAATGGGCCGAGTCTTTTTACGGCGTTTGTCGGCTGCGACCGTGGGGGCGACGAAGGCGCATCATCGAATTAGAGTGACGAAGGGGATCAAGGAGGATCTCCGAGTTTGGGATGACTTTTTGCAAGAATTTAACAGGACCTCCGTGATAAAGGAGTTGGAGTTCTCGAGCCCTGAGCTCCAGCTCTATACGGATGCGGCGGGGGGAGTGGGTCTCGGTATCTATTTCGGAGGGGCATGGTGCGCGGAGAGATGGCCGGAGGCTTGGCGGGCGTCGGGTCTCTTGAAGAATATAACTTTTTTGGAGTTGTTCCCGATGCTGGTTACGATTGAGTTGTGGCCGGACAGATTGCGGAATCGCAGGGTGGTCTGGTGGTGTGACAATGCGGCTGTGGTGTGTATAGTCAATCGTTGCACTCCACGGTGTTTGCGGGTGGCAGCGTTGATGCGACTCCTCGTGCTTAGCTGTATGCGCTTAAATCTCTTGGTGACGGCGCGTCATGTTCCGGGGCATACTAATTCAATTGCCGATGCTCTTTCTCGTTTGCAGATGGAGAGGTTTCGGCGCCTGGCACCGGAAGCAGATCCCGAAGGGAGAACGGTCCCGTCGAGATTGTGGAGCTGTGGCCAGCTGTGATGAGAGAGCTGTTGCGGAATTCGGTGGCTGAGAGTACCTGGGCTGCTTATCGGCAGGGCTGCAATAAGGTGGTGGAGTTCCTCCGGAGGTGTGGCTGGCAGTATGGCGCGGTGACGGACCACCTGTTCGGGCTGTACATAGCTTGGGCACTGGGCTCGGGGTTATCTAGAGCGGCGGTCCGGGGGCATCTGGCGGGTTTTGATTTCTTTGCAAGGGCGTTGGGTTGGGGGTCGGTCGGGGGAGGCTTTCTGGTTCGACGGCTCTTACGTGGTTGGGAGCGCTCTCGCCCGTCCCCCCCCCCGACCGTAGGCGTCCCGTCTCGTATAGCCTGTTGAGGAGGCTTTGCATTGCATTGCCAAGGGTTGCGGAGTCTCAATTCGAGGCGGTTCTGTTTCGGGCCGCGTTTACATTGGCCTTTTTCGGGGCTCTGCGAGTCGGTGAGCTGGCGGCGGCGTCCAAGAAAGATGTGTCGGGATCGGGTTTGCGCCTCCAGCACGTACGGATGTACGGGGGGCAGCTTAAGGTCCTGATCCCGAGATCAAAGACCGATCAGATGGGAAAAGGGGCTTGGGTAATCCTAAACGCTATAGGCGGTGTCACATGCCCGGTGTCGGCCATGCGGGATTATTTGCGGGTTCGACCGAGGGTAGCGGGTAGCTTATTTCTGCATGAGAATGCCCAAGCGCTAACGTGTTTTCAATTTTCGGCGGTTTTACGGATGGTATTGACCCATCTGGGCGAGGACGCCTTGCTTTTTGCGGCGCATTCCTTTCGCATAGGCGCGGCGACCAGTGCGGCACAGCTCGGCTGGGGGGACACGCAGATCCAACGGATAGGCCGGTGGCAGTCTCGGGCATTCCAGAGTTATGTACGTTTATGACGTCCAATCACAGATACCGTGCATGTCTATATATATATACGGATTGCTATATATATATAATTACGTGGATGCATGCCCCCGGTGGGGGGGGGGGCGTGATTGTGGGGGGGGGGTGTTATTAACTGTTATTTTCTTTTACAGATGTCGGACACGCTGGAAGGGCGTGTTGGTTGTTGGGGCACTCCTTTGTCTTCTGGGCGGAGAATCGAGCAGCGGTGCGGCCGGTCGGGCGCAACCTGGGCTTCGATACGGCAGTGTTGTCAGTCTCATGGCTGGGTCTGCGGGGGATGCGCTGGTTCCAGATGCTACCCATGCTACGACAGCGGCTGCAGCTCGGAGGGCAGCCGGCGATTCTGCTCGTACACCTAGGAGGCAATGAAGTGTCATCTTGGACTACCAGGCAGCTGATTAACGCGGCGAAGAAAGATTTGGCAGTGGTGCTGCGTTGGTGTCCAGAGTTGGTGGTGGTCTGGTCTGACATCATCCCTAGACCCGCTTGCTTGGGTCAAAAGCGGTGGTCCAGGGGTTTGTATAAGATTAATAGACAGGTGGGCAGATGGGTGTGCGAACAGGGCGGTTACCAGGTGCAGCATTCATGGGTGGAAGTGGGTTGTGCGGGCCTATATCGGTGTGATGGGATACACCTATCCCCGGTGGGGTTAGACCTCCTGCTTAATGACTGGCAGGAGGCGCTGGAGGCAGTAGTTCGGGACACAGGAACTGGTCGCTGAGGCAGTTATTCCTCCTAGTATTTCTCTGTTGGGGGGGCGGCACAGACGGCTAAAGTGTCTGTGCCGGTGGCGGGGTCCCGGGGGTTCCCGGGGTCCGGAGTGGCAGGCCATGAGGGCGGGGGGGCCCTCGGCATGGTTAAACCCGGTCGGCTTGTGCTACTGAGACGGCCAAGTCGGGGAAGGGTTATTGCCAATTGGCCGATGCTTTTACTGTGCGGGGGGCGGCGGAGAAGTCACCTTGCTAATCACACGGCGGGTGGCAGATCTTGCCGCGGGGCACAGGGTTGGTGTTATTATGTTATAACTGTTATTGAGGTTATGTTCAATAAAACTGCGACCAGTTTATGCCCAACTACTGTCTCTGTGCTTGATTTGGGGAAAAGGGGGCTAGGAGAATAGGTGTGGGGCCTCCTACGAGCTGGGAACGAATGGAAGGGGGGGGGGCGGGGTTGAGGGTGATAAGGATTGGATAAAGGCGAGCGAGGGGTCCGGCTACCCGGTTATATTTATTGCCTCCCCGAAAAGCTGTTACTTAGGGTCAATAAACAGCATCTGATGCATTTGAAATATAAAAGGAAACACACTTCAACAGATTTCCCCATTCTAAAAAATAAAGGAATTCAACACTCTTCAGAATGAAGTAGGATTTCCCTAGACTCTTTAATTCTTCCCCCTCCCCTCTCCCGATATTTCAGAACCATCTGTGCCAGGAATGACTTACCATGTTCCAGCTGTGTCTCAAATTCTGTACCTGATGGTGTTTGAAAAGAGTCCCAGATCCTGGCAAAAGAATGCTGCACACAAACTTAGATCCTGTCCTGGGCAAATCATGTACTATCATTAAGAAAATAGCAAACCAGAACGTGTTTGTTCTCCTCTTGATTTAACAGTGATGCCCAGGATATGAGGGAGGACAATATGTTTTTTTGGGGGTTTTTTTTTGCTAGATTAGGACTGTAGGAATGCTTTTCTAAATATACAGCAGGAATACAAGTTAATTTATTGTAGTTCATTACTATAGTTACTGAAACTGTAGTACTATCTCACGATCGTTCACAGAATATTTATTTATATTTATTTATTTTGAAACAATTTGTATATCACAATTTCTGAGGATCAAATGCAGTTTACAATAAACAACATTTTTGAAGAGTGCATGAACAGTTGCATTCTTAAAGTACAGTATGACCTAGATTGGCCACTGTTGGAAGCAGGATACTGGGCTTGATGGACCTTGGTCTGACCCAGTATGGCATATCTTATGTTCTTATGTAAGTACATGGAACAGAGGAGAACTATGTACATGGGCTTAAATGCGTTGCGTGCTTAACAGTGACAGCAACATAAACATAAAACAATTTACAATTCATTTGTAGAGTGGATTGTTTTAGACTAGGGGTGGGAACGGGAGGGGGAAGGGGATGTTGCTGGTGTATCGTGTTGGTCATGAGTGTCAAAGTGTAGGGAAAATAGGTGTGTTTGTTTTTTTCTGAAAGTTATTAAGTCAGTTTGTTATCTGAGGTAGTCAGGGAGGGTGTTCTAGAGGTGAGGGGCCACATGAGAGAAGACCTTGCTGCTAGTTATTTGTCTACAGTAGTTTTACTCGCCTTTCAATTAATTTCTATCACAGCTGTGGAATGTAGGAAAATGGTATCTACTATATAACAAATTATTGCAGTTACATACCTTACCTTACAATAGAAGTCAGACTATGTCTATGGGCAGAGCAGAAGATTTTAATGGAACACCTGTGGTGGCTTACTCCTTCCCCCTGTGGTGCTTCAGATCTTCAAGTCAAATCAAATTGCTTCTTTACTAATGAAAAAAAATCAAATGGCAGATATTCCAAAGCTATTAACTAATAGACCTCCAACAGTCTACAACAAAGGCTCCCAACCTTTTTGGTTGTGTGGTCCCCTTGCAAAATGCAATGTGTGCCTTTGAGTCAATGCTGACTCTTGGTGAACCAGCAGCTCCTGGGTTTTTTTGGCAGTGTGACTGGAAGTAGATTGCCAGTCTTTCTTCAGAGGCAATAGAGGGTTAAGTGATTTGCCCAAGGTCACAAGCAGTACCAGTGGGAATCAAACCCTGGTCGTTTGGTTCCTAAGCCAGTGCTCTCACCATTAGGCTACTCCTCCCTTATTAATCTCAAAACAGTTCATGGACTCCAGTTCATGCTTTCCACCTAGGGTTGCAAACTGGCTCCAGATGCGCCCGACAGGCTTGATCCAGTCCTGAGTTTACCCCATTGCATGCAGGGACATGTAGTCTTGCTTTTCTTATGGCGTGCAATGGAAAAATCAGAACTACATGTCCCTGCTTGCAGTTGGGTAAACCTAGGACTGGATAAAGTGTGTCGGGCGCATCTGGAGCCAGTTGGCAACCCTATTTCCACCCTTCCCAGCATCAAGCCTGTCCCTACTAACCCTCTATCTCCCTTCTTCCTGTCTCCTCTACTCTCCCTCCCCTGTAGCCACTTTCTTTTGGTTTCAGTCTGTCTCTCACCTCTCAAGAATTCCCTCTAGTCTCTCTCTCTTTTCCTCAGTTAATCCCCACTCATTTTTCTCTTTTTTTTTGTCCTATGGACCCTCTGTAATACTCATGGGATCCTACAAACTTTTGGGTGAATCAAGGCCCAGATTCTTTTTGCTATATAACCAGAAGTAAGACATACATATAATTCAGATGCTATCAATGTACTTCGTATATAGAGTAAAGATTTTTTGTTTGAAATGCAAATGTTGAGTGGTAAAATCAGGATTCTGCTTTTTTTGTCTACCTTCCATGCTCACATTACTCTGCATGAACACGTGTGGCAAGACTTCGAACAGATGTAACTCAAAGTGACCTTACATTATAAGGTAAACTGAGTTTTCTTCCTAATTAAATGAAACAAAATCTCTCCCAGAAACCGATTTCTTGTGGCAAAACACAGCAAGCATTACACATGCTCATTCTTTGTATGACGGTAGAATATAAATTAGACTGCAGATTAGGATTCAGAGAAACATGCTGGAGCGCAGGTTTTTAGAGGGCAATGGAGTCATGTCAAGTATACACGAAATCAGTGTTTCTCAGCCCTTTCCTGTAGGCACACTTGCCAGTTGAGTTTTCAGGATTACTACAATGAATATGCATGAGATAAATTTGTAGATATTGAAAACTCACTGTATGCAAAGCTATCTCATTCATATTCGGCTTGTGGTAATCCTGCAAACCCAACTGGTCAGATATGCCTCCAGGACAGAACTGAGAAGCATTGAACAAAAGGATCAGTCCACAAATCCCATATGTTAAAAGAGAAGACTAGATGAATTTGGCCCAATGTTCATGGAGTCATCTGGTCACCCTCTTTCAAGGGGTTATTGAAACATGTTCTGGAATAGATCAGAGCCAAACTGAAGGTAAAACTAGTCAAAGATCTAAAGGGCCAAGTGGTTTTGTTTATTTCACTTTGAAGAAGAATGGGCAGAAGGAATTTTAGAGTCTGATTTACTAAGCAGTTTTACCATAGCACTAAATAAGGGAAAGCTTAAGAATATAATACAGGGAATGTCCCAAAATACTGCCCTTAACATCTATCATACTGCCCTTAACCTCCATCATACTGCCCTTAACCTCGACTTATACTTGCAAAGTTAAGTGACTACTATACAAGTATAAGATAAGGGTACTTACTATTATAGTTGACCATACTAGAAGATTAATTGCTGTTTGCTAAAATTGTAGATAAGTAACCAGTTCCAGGAGAACAAATGGAGTTTGCTGTATTCATGTGTTTGTTTGCTCATGTGCAGTGCATTCAGTTCTAACAATGCATCAGCTGATGGGGGAGCTCCAGTTCATGCAACCCTTGCACTTTGACTCCGACTTGAATTTAGTGGTTTTACCTTAACAAAAAAGTTGTCGGTACTCATATGCAGAGTTTTCATATTAATGCATGAGGACCATGGGTCAGTTTTAGCAGGCAATGATAAAGGTGCCATCCTCAATACCACTGCGTACTCCTTTGAAGAAAAAAAAAGCCCTTCTTAAATATAAGTTGCTCCAGCAAATTTTCTGGCTGGTACCAACTTTCAAAGAGCAAGAAGCAGAGAAAAGTTACTCCTGCCAGGAAAGGGGTTAGGTACATAGAAAGAGGGAAAAAGAAAGTCCATGTTTGTCAGGATAGATGTTCATCCATGCTCTGGTTAGCTGCAGGCAGCAACTGGAAGGAAAAAAATGGAGCTGAAAGCAGCAACATCTCCGAATCTTCACTTAAGCAAGTTGTTATCAAAGTTGGTAAGTGAATGACTCTACTTCTTAGATCAGAAGTTGAGAGGAATTTCTTATTCCAAACCTCACAGTATGTACCCAGCTGAGGACTCAGCTAATCAGAGTCCACACCTGTGACAGCCTCAGAAGAGAGAAGTAAAGGAACTTGACTGTAGCCCATGCTTTTCCTGGTTGGGTTAGAGGACTTTGGTGCCTAAAATTGTTGAGATAATGCACCACATAGGGTTTAAAAGCCAAATAATTACTCTGAAGGACCTAAGTAAATTGGATGTTTTGCCATGTTCTTGTCTTCCTTGCAACCAAGACCAGAGGCTTTGGAGCATAAAGATGGTTTGTTTTAATTCCTATTCTGTTTTCACAGTTGTATTTTTTCTGGGGTTTTTATTCTGGAAATGTACTTGTTTTCCCCCATTGTTTTATCATTTATGTCTTTTAAACTGATTTTGATATGTACACTGCTTTTGAAGTTTGCCTTTCAAAGAATGGTATATCAAGTTAATTAAGCATTAGAATACTTAATTTACCTTTTTTATTTCTCCATTTCAGCCACCTTGCTTTCATTTTCTGTGCATAAGTTAGTGCTCTATATAAATGTTTTGTTCTGTTGATTGTTCTTGATTTGCATACTAAAATCTGAGTAAAGAGTTACTTCCCTGTTTTCCCTTAGATTGTAAGCCTCTAGGGACAGGGAAATAACTACTGTACCTGAAGGTAATTTGCCCTGAAAGTACTGGAGAGGCCTGAGCTAAGTACTAATAAAGTTGTAGTTTGTGGAGGTATAGAACATAAGAACATAAGATATGCCATACTGGGTCAGACCAAGGTCCATCAAGCCCAGTATCCTGTTTCCAACAGTGGCCAATCTAGGTCATACATACCTAGCAGTTTCCCCAAAAGACACAGGTTATGCAATGCTTGAACTGGGTCAAGCACTGATATCCTGGGTCCCTTCTTAATAATGGTTTATGGACCTTTTTTTTAAACCCAGCTACACTAACAGCCTTTACTACATCCTCTGGTAACAAATTCCAGAGTTTGATTACACGTTGAGTGAAAATATATTTTCTTTTATTAGTCTTAAATAGTTTACCCTGTAGCTTCATTGCATGTCCTAGTCTTTCTATATTCTGATAACGTAAAGAGTTGGGGAGGTGGGCCAGGCTTGTCACTCCTCATCAGTCTCCTGAATATGTACTTCCTGCCCCTTATCAGACTAGGTCTATTATTTTTTTTTTGATGTGGTGATTCCTCCCCATGGCAGTCAGTATATAGAATGGTTTGAGGGGGTGCTACCATACTGAGTCAGATCCAGTATGGTAGCACAAACTCAGGCGGCAAAGTTTTGAGGGCGGCAAAAAATGCCCCAAAAAAACAGCCAAGTGGCCGTCACATTACTCTACCTTCTATTGTTAAAAAAAAAAAAAAATTGAATGGACCAGCTGCTTCTGCTGCTGCCTCCGCTTCTCTCTGCAGCAGCAGAATCAACCCCCCCCCCCCCCATCCCTCCCACTGCTGCCCCAGATCAGAGGATAAGCAGTGGCAACAAGCTATCAACTTTGAAAGCAAAAGCGTGGACTCTTCTAACTTCGGATAGTTGTAAGGACCTGATGGGTCCCGTCCCCTCTGATGATGCTTTTAAGTCAGAAGGGGGCGGAACTAGCAGGTACTTAAAGCATGCCTGAGTTACAAGAGCCCAAGCTTTTTTTTTTCTGCTGCTGATATTGAGAGAGGGTTCAGCAGCGACATCAGGAAGAGAGGTGGAAGTGCTGGGCACAAGAGGAGAAATGCTGGACAAAGGGTGGTGGGGAAGCAGGAAGACAAATGCTGGACCAGGGCTGGTACTATCCTGTAAGCTGGGTAAGCATGGCAGCGGGGTGCCAACGTCAGGAGGTGCCTTCCCTAACCATTCGCCCCCCCCATTCCCCATTCAGGATGGCCTGCGGAGCACCAGTGGCCTAGTGGAGAGCCTGCCCTCAGGACAAGCTGCTCCCGCAGACAGAAGGTTGTGAGCAGCGATTGCAGCCTCTCACAGCTTTCTGTCTGCGGGAGCAGTGTGTCCTGCAGACAAGGCTCTTCACTAGGCCACCAGCGCTCTCTGAATAGAGATTGGGGGCGGGTGGCCAGTGACGGTGCCCTCCTGATGTCGGTTCCCGCAGACAGGCTCTATTTCTCTGGGCCGCAGTCACAACTTACACAGACCCTGCCTGTAGGACAAGCTGCTTCTGCAGACAGAAGGGTGAGGGAGGTGATGATCGCAGCACAGAGAAGCATAGCCTGCCCACGGGAGAAGCATGTCCTTCAGGCAGTGACTGTGCAAGGTCTATTGTGCCCTATCTCTCTGGGCTGGGATCACCAGCTTGCACAGCCCTTGCTCGTGGGACATGCTGCTCCACAGGCAGGCTCTGTCCCTTGCACATATATTAGGGGGGGAGGGAGTAGACATGAATGGGCACAGGTAGTCAGAAGGGAGATGCTGAGTGCGGAAGGGGGGGATAGGGAGCGGGGATGAGATTAAGTTGCGGGCTAGGGAGATAAAGGGAAATAGAGTGGTGATGTTAGCCTGGGGGTTAGAGGGAGACTATGGGAAAATGCTAGACTTGAGGAGTGGGGGGACTGAGGGGAGATGCTGTACACGGAATAATAAGGAGAAAAGGAAATTCAGGACATGGGGGTAATAGGGAGACAGAAGGGAGAAAATAGACGTGGGATAATAGGTTGAGAAAGAGATGGCGAGATGCTGGACATGGGAGTAATAGGGAGGGGATGGTATGATATGGTATGGTATGGTATGGACAGAGAGAAATAAATCGAAGAAAGGTAGAAGGAAAAAAAATCAATATCCAAGATAGAAGGAAGTCTGGCACCTTGGGGTTTTAGTTTAATTTTTGTCTATATATTTTTATTTTTTACTTAGGTTGTGGTCACTTATTCTGTACTTGGTAAGGGTATCTGTTCTGAGTGTGTGACTGAGGCCAGACATTCTGTTAATATGGAGTTTGTATGTAGGGATCTGTACTGTAGTAATTTGACTTGTTCAGCTTTTCAGATAGGTGTAGGATGTTTTAGGGCCCCTTGTATGAATTTTGGAAGTTTATGCTGGTATAGTATAGTAGATTTGGCCATGTAGATCTTCGGTGACTTTTTTAGGGTTTTATATTAGTTCACAATATGCGTGGTACTGGAGAATGTTTGTTTGTTACTGTGATGATCAGAATCAGATTTTTTTTAATACATTGAATTCTGTGGGTAAATGTCCCACTACTGTTCTCCCCCCATTGTCGAGGGAGAGGTTTCTGTGGATGCAGAATGAATATATATATAGATATAGATATTCAAAAAGAAAAAGTGAGAACCATAATGCAGTTTATAACAAAATGAGTTATAATTTTATAATTTGGTATTATAAACTGTACTGTGGATCTCACTCTTTCTTCGTGTGAACATCTTGCATTTCCTGTTTTTTGCGGAATATCTATTTACATTAACACCATGTTGGTCCAGTTTGCAGTTTCAGGAGTTTTATGTTGAGGTTGCCAAGCCCTTCTTGATGTATATGTTGGAGTGGGAGGTGGTGTTTTGGGGTCACAAAGTCCCTCTTGTTGTTCAGAGGGTGGGAAGTGCTGTGTAGGGGCCACGGAGCCTGTCTTGTTTGGCATATTTAGCAGCATGTTTCCTAAGCTCTGCATTGGTAACATATGAACATAAGAAATGCTATGCAGGGTCAGACCAAGGTCCATCAAGCCCAGTATCCTGTTTCCAACAGTGGCCAATCCAGGTCCCAAGTACCTGGCAGGTCCCAAAAAGGCACATGGGTTCCACAGTGCTTGTTCCGGGGCAAACAGTAGATTACCCAGGTCCTCTTTAATAAGAGTTTATGGACCTTTCCTCCAAGAACTTGTCCAAAGCTTTTTTAAACCCATCTACACTAATAGCTTTTACTACATCCTCCAGTAAGAAATTCCAGGGCTTGATTATGGGTGCCATAGGCTAACTCCAGGGAGGCAGTTGCATCCTCTTGCAGCTGCTGCATTTCAACGTGGCAAAATGGCATTAGTTGCACTCATGCTACTTGTGCTGAGCCATTATGTTAGTTTCTACCAGTAATGCCATCCCCCACAAACGAACCAAATGCAATCAAAGGACCTGCAACAGAGCCTTCGAACTATATGCACCAACCCTCTGGAACTCTTTACCATCAGAAGCAACGGAGACCAGGGCCGGATTTACCTATACGCCATGTACGCCATGGCGTAGGGCCCACAGCTGGCAAGGGCCCACAAAAAGCTGCCGCGGCAGCATGGACGGTCCCGCGGGGCCCCCTCTGCCCTGCCGAATCCCCGGCTGAGCCCCTCCGTGCCGGCTTTGAGAGGCGCGAAGGGAGAGTGTCTCCCTCGCTTCTCTGTTAAGCCTGCAGGGGCTGATGGGAAATTTCCCATCAGCCCCTGCGGGCTTAACAGACGCGAGGGAGACACTCTCCCTTTGCGCCTCACAAAGCCGACGCGGAGGGAGGGATTCGGCAGGGCAGAGGGGGCCCCGTGGGACCGTCCATGCTGCCGCGGCCTTGGTAGCAGCCAGCGGTTTTGCTTTTTTAAAATTTCATTTTACTTGAGCCGATGGGGGGGGGGGGGTAGGACTGGAAATGGGCTGGGGGGGGGGTTAGGACTGGTAATGGGCTATGGGGGGTGGTTAAGACTGATAATGGGCTGTGGGCTGATGGGGGCTGTCTGGTAATGGGCTATGGGGGGGGGGGCTAGGACTGGAAATGGGCTGGGAGGGTTAAGACTGGAGGTGGGCTGATGGGGTTAGGACTGGTAATGGGCTGTGGGCTGTTGGGGGGGGTTAGAACTGGTAATGGGCTATGGGGGGGTTAAGACTGATAATGGGCTGTGGGCTGTTGGGGGGGTTAGAACTGGTAATGGGCTATGAGGGGGGGTTAAGACTGATGGGGGCTGTCTGGTAATGGGCTATGGGGGGGCTAGGACTGGAAATGGGCTGGGCGGGTTAAGACTGGAGGTGGGCTAATGGGGTTAGTATTGGAAGTGGGCTGATGGGGGGTTAGGACTGGTAATGGGTTATAGGGGGGGCTTAAACTGAAAATGGGGTGATGGGGGGTTAGGACTGGTATTGGGTTGGGGGGTTGCTAGGATTGGAAATGGGCTGATGGGTGGCTAGGACTGGAAATGGGCTGATGCAGGGACTAGAAGGGAATGGATGCTGGGTGAGGCTGGAACTAGAAGGAGCTGATGTGGGGGAGGATTAGAATGGGATGGGGCTGGAAGAGTAAAATGGAGAAGGGAAAAATATTTTGTGTGGGAGGGATAAAAAATCTACAATTGGCTGGGTATTGGGAGAGTAAGTGGGGATTGAGGATGGAGGGGTAAAATTTGAGTGGATGAAATAGGAATGAGGAAAGAGCAAAAGGAGAAAGATTAGTATGTTAAAGCAGATGTAGAGAGAGAATGGAAAAAAACTAGAAGAGAGAAGAAAGGACAAATGGACAGCAGACGATGAAGAGTTAGCAGAAGACACGAAGAAACCAGAAGAAAGTGGCTGGAGCAATTGCAGCTGAAAAAAAATGCACAAAAGGTAGAAAAATATCTCTTTATTTTGAATTTATTAATTGGAATATGTCAGCTCTGGTAAATGTGCATCATTAACGTCTGCGCTTTATTTAGTACAAGAGCAAATTAATGTATAGTTTTATTTCTACAGTGTTGTACATTCCAAGTTTGGCTTTTGAGATTCCCAGTTTTAATTATTGTCTTCCTGTTTCTAAATTGTGATTACTTGTTTGGTGATGGTCCATGTTCGGCATGTGTAACTGAGCTGAGGTGTTCTGTTTATATAATTCCTATTTGACATTGCCACTTGTTCTCTTTCCCCAGTAGGTCATGTATTGTTGTTCTCTGAAATGTATTGGTTTAATATTTGCAGTGTTGCCTTTTGATTGGTAGAGTATGGTGCTTTGTGAGTCCTGGTAGTGCTGTTAGGATACGGCGGGTTTGCTATGGGTTGGCACTGGATTATAGTAATGTAGAAATCTTTTAGTCTTTCTTTATCCATACACTCTAAGAGGCACGTTTACTAAAAGTTAGTATATGGTAACATTATGCAAATATTTATGCAAATGAGGCCCCTTATACAAATGAGGCCCCGCACCCCCTTGGGCCGCCCCTGCTGGGGGCCCACAATTTTTGTTGGCGTAGGGCCTCACTCAAGGTAAATCCGGCCCTGACGGAGACCCCTTATCATTCAGGAAACAACTAAAAACCAACCTATTCCAAGAATACCTCGGATCAGAAACAAACACCCACCACTAACTACCCCCGACCCCCCCCCCATTTCATCCCATAAACATATGTTCTAAAGAGACTGTATCACACTGCCTATGTCTGTGTCCCATATATCTGTTATAATCATTAATGTTAGCCACCTGGTGATGGCCCCAACCCCAGAAGTTGATTATTGTCCACCCTCCCCTTTATGTTACACCGCTTTGACCCGGCGAAAAGCGGGATATAAATACAGCTAAATAAAATAAATAAATAATGCAGATGCATGCATGTGGGAGTTCTTTCTGTCATCTGACTCTGGAGTAAAGTATAATTTTGGGAAATAAATCCTGCAAACCTAAGAGTAATGGATAGAAATATGTTTTGCCTATATATGTCTGATTTTAGTTTGTATTAGATCTTCATCAAGTAGGGAATATATTATCGTTGTTCTGCATGTGTGACTGAGGCTACACGTTCTGTTAGCATAGAGTTTCTATGTAGGGATCTATAGTGATATGGCTTGTTCAGTTTTCTGAATAGGAATATGGATGTTCTAGGGCTCACTGCAATATTTATGGTGCTATCCTTTTTCTGGGTATGCTCCATGATGTGTGAGTTTTGGAAGTTGGTGCTGTTATGGAATAGTAGATTTGCTGTAAGGGTCCTGCACTCTGGGTTCTTGGTGTAGTCAACTGTAAGGTGTTGGTTGTGGGGTGGGGGGGGCACTACTGGAATATGGATTGTCCTTGAGATTTGCAGTTTTGCATTCTTTATGCTGCCAAACTGAAATTTAAAATATGTTGTCAGTTCAGATTCAAGGATATTTCAAATTTTAAAGGGACTGTCTTGGTTTAATTTTGTTTAGCAGCCTCATAACATCACCTCTGCTGATTTCTGGACTTTTCTAGCTTTAGCACAATCCAATCCAGCCTTTGAATTCATTGCTACCAGGATTAGTTTTTCTCATTTTATGTCTTCTCTCCTCATCAATTATCTGGGCATAGCAAAATAAGTCTGATGTGTAGGTACTTACAATGCTTTGATTTGGAAGAGGGAGATGACTATGTAAGTGGCTTTTTATTAATCATGTTTATTGTTTATTATGTTTTATTGTAGCATCTTGTTTTATTAAATTGTATGTGTATGTTTGTTTGAAAGCCATGTAGGATTTTAGATGGGTGGCATATACATTTTTAAAATAAAGTATAGTAAATTTATGCAAATGATGCTGCAATGAATCTCCGCATATGGCCCCACATCACCCTCAGGCTGCCCCTGGGGGAAGTAGATAGTGGAGCAATGGAGGGTGGAGGAAAGCAGAAACCTCAGATTAGGACGAGCATGATCAGAGACTAAAATGGTCAGACAACAAAGGTAGAAGAGAATTTTATTTTCAATTTAATGATCGGTCTTGATGCTATCTTTATATTTTATATAGTACAGGGAAATGTATCTCTTTATTTCTGTGGTTTTGCACTGTATGCAGAATCTGACTTCTTGGGGTTGCAGTTTAATTTTTATCTACATATGTTTGTTTTTAGGTTATGGTCACTTATTCTGTACTTGGTGAGGGACTGTGTTCTGAGTGTGTGACCAAGGCCAGTATTCTGTTAACATGGAGTTTGTATGTAAGGATCTGTACTGTAGTAGTCTGAATTGTTAAGCTTTTATTTGCATGTTCCAGGACCCGCTGCAGTATTTACAATGATGCTTTTTTGGGGGTAGACTCCTTATGAGTTTTGGAAGTTGGTGCTGTTATGGTAGACTTGCTCTATAGATCCTTAGTTCACAGTATTCCTGGTACTGGAGAATGTTAGTGAAATGACCAGAATCAGATTGTTTTTAGATATTGAGTTCTGTGGATGAATGTCCCAATTCTGCTTTGCACCCATTTGTTGAGAGAGGGGGTTCTGTGAATGCAAAATATGTTAAAGTAAAAGCAAGAACCATAACACTGTTTATAACAACAAAATAACAATGAGTTATAATTTGGTTTATAATCTGTGCTGTGCTTCTCGCTCTGTCTTTTAGTTCCTTGGTATACAAACATCTTGCATTTCCTCCACATTATCTAATCGGCTTTTTATTTGTTTATTTAACTAGGCTTATTCTACCAGTCAAAGCAGTGTATATACAGTACCTGAATGTACACTGCTTTGACTGGTAGAAAAGCAGTATATAAACCTAGTTAAACAAATAATAAAAAGCCGATTGGATAATGTGGAGGAAATGCAAGATGTTTGCATACTGTCACCACGTGGCCAGCCCTCCGCCTAGGGCGCCGAGGGTTGGTCTGCCATGATAATCCTCTATTCAGAAAGTGAGACTACAGCTGTGGCTCTTGCAAGGCCTCTTGGGAGTTGTAGTCCCTTTTTTAGCTCTCTGATAAAGAAGTAATTGTAGTCCGAGTGTTTGAGGCAAAATGACAAGGATTTATTCCCCTCACAAATAGAACTTTGGTGCAGAACAAAAATAGGACAGTCTCCAGGAGTTTAGCATGAGGCTTATATACAATAACTAAGGTAATTGCTTATTCACTCTCTGGTTCCAAACATGCAGTGCTCGTTGCAAGTACAAAATGGAAAACAAAACAGCTTCTCACAGCAAAGGAAAGGTTTAACACAGTGACTCAATGTTGTCAGCCAAACAAAGCGTGCAATCCATTTACATATCTGCTACTTCATCAACATTAGAGTCTATTTGCATATCTTCTGTCTCAGGACTAACAGCGTTTGTCTGCAAACCGTTACTATGGGATTTAAGATAACTTCCCTCTGTAAACTCAGGCGTTTGCCCTTTCCACAACTCAAAACAGCACAGGTTTAAAATACCTGTTGCTCTGGAGTTTCTTCTTTGGCTCTCCTCTAATTCTTGGCAGCTATGAGGAAATACTTTTGTGCTGGGCTCCCACCTGTGCAAACTCTGAAGGCTTCCTTCTGACTGAAGGGCTCCCTGCTCTCTCCGTTCCAGCCAGTTCCTGGTCACAGGGCATGCCTTCCCTCTTCCTAGCCTGCTGGCTTTTCTCCCAGACCCGTAGGTAGTTTCTTTACCCGGTATCCAACCCTCAGGAGTTTCTGAGCCTCTCCAAGCCCGTCTTACCGGAGGTCTCTCCTCTCTCCTGTCTTTGCTGTCCAGGACTCCTCTTTCTCCTCCTTTCCTTCCTTGTGTGGCTTCTTTTCCTTCTCTGCCACAACTCCAACTTTCTCTGCTGCCACGGCTCCAACTGCCGTCTGAACTGAAATTACCACTACAGCCTCCTCTCCAGCTTCCTTTCTCTCCTGCTTCTCCTCTCCCTTTCCTGGGAGCTAATGATGAGGTTTTATAATTCTGTTCCCCTGGGCTTGGCTCTCTTCTCAACCTGAACAGGTGTGATTGATCAAGCTCCAGGCTTGCTGCTACATCAGAGCTTGGGTGTGTCAGCTCAGCTCCTGTCTTTCTCAGTTTACCTTTTCTTTGTAAACAGTGAGCCATGTGTTCTAGCTGCCTGTCATTTTTAAAGGTGGAATCTTCCTTTCTCTCTATTTCCATGGGCTCCTTAGGGGTCTCTACATCACAATACCAAAGAACTAAAAGAGAGAGCGAGAATCACAACACAGTTTATAAACCAAATTATAATGTTTCCCTTGTCCCCAGAGGGCTCACAATCTGGTTGGTTGGGTTTTTTTTTTGTTTTTTTTTGGTACCTGCTTCAGCCCCTGACTGGAGTTTTGAGGATGCACCATCTCATCCCTTGCTTCAGGCAGCAGATTGCCTTGAGCCACACCTAAATCTGGCAGAAAAATAACTGGACTGAGATGTTATTCTGAAATTAGGAACTTACATATTTGGAATGATATAGCAGCATAATTACTTTGGAAATAGCTAGTCTAATTCCTCTCTATGGTCATCTAGGAAACATATAAAATCTGTAAACAAGGCCAGCTATGTGGTGAAACTGAAACTAATTCTCAACCTTCAATATGCCAGTTGGCACTATTTCTACTCCTCCTTCATCACCTTACCTCGGTCTAATTACATGGTATCACACAGTTTGTGCAGTGAGATAAGTGTGCCCTACCTAACAGGCAGAAAGTCTGTCAGATCCAAGGCAGTAGGGAAAATTGTGCTTTTCTGAAAGAAGCTTAGCAGTCCTTCATCAGTGAAGCTCATTAGAACTGTGGGTGGGGGTCTTCCATTCATAACCAAGAGCTTAGGGGAGCAGCAAGAGGGCTTTCTAGAGAAATTCTGGTTAAAGGAGACAGGGAGATGGCGTATACACATTTCCAAAACTTGCTCAAGGTTTTGTTTGAGACAAGCTGCCATTTTTGATCCAGATAATCTCCAGGAACAAGCAGGAATGTAGTCTTCTTAAATGGGTGATGTTGGCACCAATGCAGCCCGTGCGGGAACGCTCCCCAGCGTACAATAGGAAAGCTTTTGGTAGCATCCCACTGTGTCTGCATAGCTGCCTTCCCACCTTTCCTGCTCTTCTTCCTCAGTTCTTTGTTTTCCGCAGAGCCGACAAGAAGCAATTCCTGTTACCGCAGAAAATTTAAGGTTTTTTTCCTATTTTTTGTGGTCATGTCTGCCTTCACGTTGACTCTGGTACTGATCCCATCGGTGCTTTCTTTCTTTCTGTTTATTTTTTTTCTTTTTTTTTTAGAGAAAGAAGAAACTTTCTGAGGGGAGAAACTTCTTCCTTCAGGGTGCATCGATGCCATCTTAGGCGTAGGCTTTTTTTCTCAAAATGGACAAACCAGCCAGTGGTTTTAAGAAGTGTTCCAAATGTAGCAGTACAATTTCTGCCACAGACACCCATGACTGGTGTCTAAAATGTTTAGGACCGGATCATCAACTGTTAGAATGTTCTCTCTGTAGGAAGATGACAGAAAGGCCTGCGGAACAGAGCTGCAAAACTCGGCACCCTCTTTGCCACTGATGCAATGTCAGTAGCATTGAAGTCATTGAGAGCTTCATCTTCCTCCCAGGGATCTCAGGTATCGAAACCTAGGTCTTCATTGAAGACTAGCCAGCCCTGCAAAGGTAGATCTCCTTCTAAGCATCGAGATGCCCTAGGCATTACCCTGGAGGGGGACAGACCGGCCAAACAACCCCGGCGGGAGGTCCTTGCCTCCAAAGCCTTAGTGGGGTCCCAGGATGCTCCCGAGGTCTCTACCTCCGGAGAGCTCCTGGTACCATGCTCAGAGATCATGGCCCACAACTTCGGTACCAATAGCCAAGCATCAACAAGCTCCATGGATCAACGTATCCTGGCCATCGAGTGGAGCCTAGCGGCCTTACTAGCGGCTTCCATACTGGTAAAGCTTCTACAGTTGATTCCTCAGCCATCGGTACCGATGATGGTACCGAAAGTGCCTGCATCGACTTTTTTGCCGCTTACCGCGCTACCACCCATGCCAGCCCTCTAAGCCATCTCCAGTACTGAGATTCCGGCACCGCATCTTTCAGATACCGGCTTTGAGCGGTATTGAGTACCTGCAGAGCACGAGCACCCTGCCCATCGATACTTCGAGTCTTCTGACACCGATTCATCGGATGGCGAATCGGCCTGTACCTGGGAAATGAGAACTCTCCCAGAGGATCCATCTTCGTCCCCACAATGTCGCATGTCCCCTCCAGAGGACATGTCTTTTCAAGACTTTATCTGCGATGTTGCTCAGGGCCTGTCTATAATGGTGACTTCGGAGAAGGAACCTAGGACTAAGGAGCTCGAAATTCTTCAATACCCTGCAGTCCCAAAGAAAGCTGCTACTCTCCCTATTCATCAAATACTTCACGACCTTATGCTTCGAATGTGGGAGACACCCTTAATCGTCTCTCCACATACTCGAAGGCTCAATAGAATGTACCGGGTACCGGAGTGCCCCGGTTTCCAGAAGACACAATTACCATACCATTCCATGGTGGTGGAATCGGCAATGCGTCGAATTAAGGGTGCTAAGATGCATTCCTCAAACCCTCCAGGCAGGGAATTGAGAACCCTTGATGCTTTTGGTCTTCGATATTTTCAGGCTTCCATGTTATCGGCCAGAATCAGTTCCTACATACTCTACATGGGTATGTTCCTTAGAGAGGGAGGGAAGGATTTGGAGTTAATGGCTCCTCTTCTCCCTGACGACAAGAGAGATGATTATCTTCCCCTGGTAAAACATGCCCAAAATGTTTCCAAATTTGTTAACAGGGCAGCTTTCGACTGTTTTGAAGGCATCAGCAGAACTTCAGCTATATGCAATGATGCATGCAGGATTGCTTGGCTCCAAGCCTCTGATCTTGAACATTGGGTTCAAGATAAGCTGGGTAAAATACCTTGCACAGGTATATTACCTGGCAGGATAAGGCTTCTCATCTAAAATCTGAGAACACCACTCTTAATAGACTTTCTAGATCTACTACCAAGCCAGCTAAGAAAGACATTGAAGAAACCTTTTTTCAATAAGAAAAAGAAGTACTACCCTTCTTACACTCCTGCAGTGCACTGTCCCATCCATACTCCCCAGAAAGGGCAGCAACAACCAAAACAGCAAAGAAAGGCTCAGACTCCCCGGTCTCAGCCATCCCAGAAGTCCCAACCTTCTCAGGGTCTTTGACTCCTTTCTGGAGAACATAGTCTGCCAGAAATGCAGATGGAATGTGGAATCTCCAGAGGCAGGACAGCTATGTCACTTTGCCCACAGGTGGCATCTTGGAACATCAGAACACTGTAAAGGAAGGGTACAAGCTTCACTTCCGAAGTCTACCCCCCCCCCCCTTCTCCTCCAAGACAGTTCAGTTCTCAACCCCCTCTCACCACTCTTATTGCAGGAGGTCGCCTCCCTTCTCTCACAGGCTGCAATAGAGGAGGTGCCACCCTCACAGGAAGGTCTCTGCTTCTATTCCCCTTACTTCCTCATTCCAAAGAAGACAGGGGGATACAGGCCCATCCTGGACCTCAGAAAACTGAACAAGTATCTACTTCGGGAGAAATTCAAGATGATCTCCCTAGGTACTCTTCTCCCCTATCTCCAGAGGCAGGACTGGCTCTGTTCTCTAGATCTAAAGTACGCATATACTCACATTCTTATTCACGCAGAACACAGAAGTTTCCTGCGTTTCCTGTTCCAGGGGAGACATTATCAGTACAGAGACCTACCTTTTTGGCCTCAGCTCTGCCCCAAGAGTCTTCACAAAGTGCATGGCAGTGGTAGCTGCATTCCTAAGGAATCTAGGGATATTTGTCTTCCCCTGTTTAGACGACTGGCTCATTCGAGCAAGCACATCTCTAGAAGTCAATCTTTCTCACGTGCACCATGCAGGTGCTGCAGCACTTGGGATTTGTCATAAATCTTCCAAAGTCTCATCTTCTTCCCTCTCAAACTCTAGAGTTTATAGGGGGCTCTCCTAGACACTCAGTCGAGGACTTTTCTTCCCCAAGCCCACCTATTCAATGTATATATAATTATGTATAATTATGTAGATAGTTATCCCCAGTTCACACCCAGTTTATCTTCCCTGTTATATGTAAACCTAGATCAGTCATGTATTGGCAGGTATATTGTTGTTCAATGTAAACCGCACTGATGATGAATAGTGCGGTATATAAAAAATGTTAAATAAATAAATAAATAAATTCATTCAGCATGCATCCCAAGCATGCCTCAAGACCTTTCTCACTGCTTGAGAAATGCTGCAACTCCTGGGACATATGGCATCCACTGTACATGTGGTTCCATACGCTCGTATGCATATGCGTGCAGCTCAATGGACCCTGGCTTCCCAGTGGTCTCAAGCATCTGGTCTTTTGGGAGATAGGATAATACTCCTCTACACGTCTCATCTTTCCAGTGGTGGCAATCCCCAGGACACCTTCTCGTAGGGTCACCTTTTCAGAAGCCTCCACATCAATGTACCCTGACAACGGATGCATTCAAATTGGGCTAGGGAGCTCATCTGGACAACCTCTCCACTCGGGGTCTTTGGTCTCATCAGGAGTCAGAACTCCATATAAATCTGCTGGAACTCGGAGACATCCACAATGCTCTCAAGGTGTTCCGCGACCACCTTCGCTTCCGCACAGTTCTAGTCCAGACAGACAATCGGGTAGCCATGTTCTACTTGAACAAGCAGGGTGGAACAGGTTTTTGTACAATTTGCAATGAAGCCCTACATCTATGGTCCTTCACCATACACCACAAGTAAGTGAATCTGAAGCTGTATCTCCCAGGTAAACAGAATCTCTTGGCGGACAAATTCAGTTGAGTACTGTTACCCCTTGAGTGGTCTCTCCATGTGGACAAGGTTGCTCACATTTTTCAGATCAAGGGAACCCCAGATATAGACCTGTTTGCAAGTCCTCAGAATGCCAAACTTCCCCTCTTCTGCTCCAGAACACCTGCTCAGAACAACCAAGTAGTAGATGCCTTTCACCTTCACTGGGGTCAAGGCTTCTTATATGCTTTCCCTCCCCATTCCCCTCATCCCCAAAACTCTTTTCAAACTCCAGAGAGACAAGGGCTACATGATTCTTATAAACCTGCGTTGGCCATGACAACCGTGGTATCCTCTGTCTTTTGGGGAAACTGCTAGGTACTGTCAGATGGCTGCCTGGGTGAGAATGTTCACAGTCTTGGCAAGTGCATATATCAATATGATTTGCAAGGGATTGTGGGAAATGCAGTCCATTCACACCAGACACAGCCACTCACAATAATTAGTTGTGCTTGAGTGTAAAGCCAATAAGATATTTATTTATGGGGTTATTTCTCCCAACACAGATATGCTTGGTAGCACATAAAACAGGATACTTGCTTTCAGTGTTAAACTTAGAAAAACAAAATCAGGAAAACAGATGAACTTGTCAGGCAATCAAAGCAAAAGAATAAAGACCTGGTTGGTAACAAACTGGTCTTTTCTGTAGGCTTTAGCTAATATTCTTAGCAGTGCATCAAACAACAAGCAAAACCCACAAAGAAGGGAAAAACTGTTCTTTTCAGGTTAACTTCTTATATCTTCACACATAGATTCAGAAGTGATTCCCTCAGAGCTCACAAGCAATTGGGTAAGGCTCAATTGCTAGCAGTTACCCAGCTGAAACCCCTTAGCTAGCTTGCTTTCTACTGCGTGGCTCAAATCCTACTTCAGGAGCTTTTCACTAGACATTACCCAGTTAAATCTCTGTCTTTCTCGGATCTCTTCTTGGTTGTCCCAAAATTTCTTGCACCTGAATCCATCCAAATCCACAGCTATGTGGGTTTCACTGACTGGTTCTTGCCCTTCCTTGGCCCCTCTGATCGACTCTACTCCCCTCCCCCTTGTGTCTTCTTTCCGCTACCTTGGTATAATCCTCGACCCTACACTTTCTTTTCACCAACATCTTACTTCCCTTATTCGTAGGTCCTTTGCCACTCTCCGGCAGATTAGGGCTGTCCGCTCCCTTCTCCCCGTCTCCTCCCTAATCACCCTTGTCTTGGCCTTAGTTGTTAGTCGTTTGGATTATTGTAATGTCTTTCTCGCTAACCTTCCAAAGTATCAACTCCTACGCCTACAACGCATTCAAAATACTGCTGCCCGTCTCGTTACCTTTTCGCACCGTTTTGACCATATTACACCTATCCTTCTCCGGCTGCACTGGTTACCTCTTTGTTTCCGTTTTCACTATAAGTTTCTTATTCTTATCCATCGCGCTCTTCACACTAACACTCCTCTCTATCTTGCAGATCGAATCTCCCTCCACACTCCCTATCGGCAACTTCGCTCTCTTCATGCAAACCGCCTCTCCCTTCCTTCCCCGTCACAGGCACGCCTTGAGCAGACCCGTCACGCCGCTTTTTTCTTTCTAGGTCCAGTACTCTGGAATGCCTTACCGCCGTTTCTCCGTTTGGAACCCTCATACCCCCAATTTAAAACGCTACTAAAAACCCATCTATTTCAGCTAGCCTTTCATCTCTCTCCCGATGGTCCTCCCTGATGTTCTCGCAGTTCCCTGTCTCTCTGTCCATTTGGTCTATATGTTTTGTTTAGTTGTGTCTTTTGCTTAAGTATGGTTTGGTTTTGTCTTCCCTTTTTTGGGCCTTTTTAATATGTTTGTTTTTAAAGAAAATTCTGTTAATTTATGTTTTAATTATGGGCCCTCAAATTCGTCCTGTATTGTTTTGGTCTTTTTGTTATTTTCCTGTCCATGCCTGTATTCTTTATACTTGCTTTCCTATTTTACTTTGGCGTTCCTTTCTTGTTTGTGCACTACCAACCTTTTATTGTACACCGCTTTATGTTGCGACGAAAAGCGGTTTATCAAATTTTAAATAAAGATAAAGATAAAGATTTTCTGAGTAGATTAAAGAACAAGTTTGTATTTCTTTGTGATGGTGGTTGTACTTTGTAACAGAAAATTACCAAAGGAGTTTAGACAGAGAGCAATCCATATATTCACAGCCTGTATCTAAGACCGCTCCCCCTTCTTCAACAATCATGGGTTCAATATCATGGATTGGCACAGAGGAATTTCTCAATGTAGCACTCTCAGGAGAATACTTGTTTCCCTGCTGTCTTTCAAGGTTATAGCTAGGGCATAGATCAGTGTTCATACCTGAGCTTCCATTGCTGTTAGAGTTCCTCTCTAAATAGCCTGGCCAGTATGTAGTCCAGTTCTTATGTCCAGCCTTCCAATCCAGATCCCTGGACACTGGATCTCTCTTCACATACCTTCTGGCATGGGTCCTAGGGTCCCTTCCACGTGCAGCCGTCTCCCTCACAGGTACCGTCTGGAGATTCCTAGCTCTGCAGCACCATTCCTCTGGCTTTCCCCAGTCCAATGGTGTATGCTGGCCTTTTGAATGTCTCCCAGTATACGTACTGCTCTGGACTCCTTTAGGCCTCCCAAATGCTTTCCTCTTCTTTCTTCCAAAGGGTTTCTTGCCCTCTCTGTCCGTCCGCACTGGCTTCTGCTTCTGATGATCCTCCAGATGATGAAGATGTCCAAGCTGAGGATCTCCAAGCTGAATCTGAGGATGAGGATAATTCTCTGTAGAATAAACTCTACCTTTATTCTGCTTTGATGAGTGCTCCACCTTAGCACAGCGCAGCTGTGCTGAATCAGGCCCTGCCCTTTGAGATGAGTGCTTAGGGATTACCTCATAGCCCTCCTGATTGAACACACATTTCCCCACTTCAGCTCCTCCAATGGCTGTTGGAAACCTGGTGCATTCTGGGACTGGTAGTCTTTTATGGGAAAATTCTGTTTTCTTATTTCTACCAGAACTGACAGGTTGCTTGTTCAGAGTCACTTCACCTTTTCTATAGCTCCTTCCTGAGCTATGATAAGCTTCCTTATCACAGTACGTATGACCTAGATTGGCCACTGTTGGAAACAGGATACTGGGCTTGATGGACCTTGGTCTGACCCAGTATGGCATATCTTATGTTCTTATGTTCTCTGCTTCTACGTCTCTCTCAGGTTCAACCAGTAGATTTGGGGTCCACTCCAGATCTCCTCTCACAGGAGGACGGGACACTGCTGCATCCCAGTCCGCAGTCCCTACATGTTACAGTATGGCTGCTGAAGGCATAGCATTCCAGGACATCAGCCTCTCTCAACAGATGAAAGCTATCCTTTTGGCTTCTAGGAAACCTTCCACAAGGTGTTCCTACACCTTCAAGTGGCGCAGATTCTCTCTGGTGTTTGAAAAGGGATTTTAACCCCTTTTCAGCTCCGGTGGAAGCATTACTTGAATATCTTCTCCTCCTCTTCTGGACTCAAAACCGATTTGGTAAGAGTCCACCTAAGTGCCATTGCGGCTTTTCACATGCCCTTATATGATCAATCCATCTCCTTTCAGCCTCTTGTAGCATGCTTCATGGGAGGCTTAGTTAATAGAAGACCTCTCATTAAGCCACCCCAGTGGCATGGGATTTTAATGTTTTAGGACAGCTTATGAAGCCGCCCTTTGAACCTCTAGCCACTACTTCTCTGAAGTTTCTTACCTGGAAGGTCACCTTCCTTATTGCCCTCACTTCAGCAAGGCGCATCAGTGAGCTTCAGGCTTTGGTGACTGATCCTCCTTATACACGATTCCACCATGATAACATAGTCCTTAGGAGTCATCCTCACTTTATGCCAAAAGTGGTCTCGCCTTTTCACTTAAACCAGTCGGTGTACCTGTTTTTTTTTTTCCCTAGACCTCATTCTTCTAGGATGGAAGTAACCCTTCATACTCTGGATTGCAAACGTGCTTTGGCCTTTTCTCTCCAGAGAACTCTGGAGCACAGAAAAGCTTCCCAACTTTTCATCGCATTTGACTCCAGTCACCTATGTCTACCAGCATCCAAGCAAACTCTCTCCAGATGGACAGCAGATTGAATCTCTTTTGCTTATGACAGTGCAAGACGCCCTCTGGAGGGTCACGTTACTGCACATAATATTCAAGGAATGGCTATCTCCATGGCAAATTTGCACTCTGTAGAGATTGATGAGATATGCAAAGCAGTAACCTGGTCCTCTGTCCATACTTTGCTGCTCACTATTGCCTGGACAAAGACTCTCACCGGGATGCCTCGTTTGGCGAAGCTGTTTTCCAGCATCTCTGTCAGAGTTAGATCAACTCCTATCCCCCGTCCCGGGTTTCGATACCAGACATCCTTGGAGGATATATGACCCACTACTTACGCCTGTGTTCCACAGCTCGCTCTGAGGTCATCTCTCTGGCATCTCCAAGCTAGGGAGTCCCATATGTGAAGACTACATTCCTGCTTGTTCCTGGAGATAGCGTAGTTACTCACCTGTAACAGGTGATCTCCGGGAACAGTAGGAATAGAGTCTTCACAACCCACCCTCATAAGAACATAAGATATGCCATACTGGGTCAGACCAAGGTCCATCAAGCCCAGTATCCTGTTTCCAACAGTGGCCAATCTAGGTCGTACGTACCTAGCAGTTTCCCCAAAAGACACAGGTTCTGCAATGCTTGTACTGGAGTTGTACTTTTCCTCTTCTTCTCGTTCTCTCCTTTTATCTCAGCTACAAACTCGACTGAGGAGGGAGAGCGGGAAAGGCAGGAAGGCAGCTACGCAGGTGCAGTGGGATGCTCCCAAAGGCTTTCCTATTGGATGCTGGGGAGTGTTCCCGCACGGGCTCCATCGGTGCAGACGTCGCTGTGACGCGCCCCGGTCGCACAGCACCCCCTGGTGGCGGCGTAGTGGTTCCACCGAAGGGCTGGGACCGGGGGTCACCAAGATGTTTGTGATCAGGGTTGGCCAGGTGCGAGGGTCAAGGGCCAGAGCCTTGTGCCAGCCTCGTTGCCAACTCCCAAAGAGACTACAGTCTTGCACGAAAGTGGAGGGAAAAGAAAAAGGCTTTATTTTCCCCTTTTAGCACTAAGGGTTCATAACATAGGATAAACACTCCGGTACGTAGCAAAACAAGTCTTTACAGCAGATTTTGAAAGTAAGAGATGGAATAACCAAAAACTGTTAACTTCACAGTGTCAAAAACATCCAATAGCAAATTACTTCATTCACTCAATGAGCTCTGGAACGCTTCTATATCACTTCCAGCACAGTATATACATTCCATAGGACTATCAATGTCCTCCTGCACAGATTCCACCTGCATGGCCTCCTCTGACTGCTCTGAGGGATCAAGGTAAGTGTCCTTCATGTGAGTTCGTCTCACTGCTTCCCAAGGCTTGGCAGTTTGTTTGGGCCCACGGTTCAGCTTGGTGGAATACCAAAATGGCATTTCTTGCTCTAGAGGTTTAAAAACATTCTCTCTATAAGGTTTTCCTCTAAAAGTTCTTTTCTTGTTCAAACTATCTTTTAAATTTTGCTTTGGCTCTTGTTTTAGATAAGGAGAACCACCTTCCCAGGATTCTTCTCTTAGCCTGACTTCAGGCACACAATAACAAAGGTTAAAAGCTTTACCTTTAGGTTTCCGTTTGGTTCTCTGGGGTGAGGCTGGAGGCCTACCTTGGCTGCTGCCTTCAGTATCAGTGCTCTCAGGTATATTCCTCCTGCTCTCCCAGTCTTTCCTCCTCTGGCCTTTGAGGCCTGTTCTCTTGTGGGCTTCAGGGCCCGGTCTGGCTTGGCTTCGGCCTTCTCGGCCTGTCCTCTCTCTTACAGGACTGGTTCTCCTTTCCCAGCCTGTCCTTTTACTCAGGCTTGCTTGCGGCCAAGATCCCACTCTTGGGCTAGTACCTTCATAGCATCTCTTTGGTCCTTCTCTGGAACACGCATTCGTTTGGTCTCTCCCAACTGGTGAGGGTGATCTTTCCACAGCTCCCTGAGTAGTAGCTCTCCAAGCAGACGAGGTTTTAGCAGCTGAGCTTCTTGCAGGTAAGCTCCTAGCAGATAAGCTTCCTCCTGACTCTTGCTTGCTTCCTCTTAAATGTGAGCTTTTGGAACATGAGTCCTGCCCACTAGGGCGTGGTTCTGTGGTCTCTGTCCTAACTCTCCTGCTCCCTCTAGGTGAATCCTCTGGAAATTACAGGCAATTTCTTTTTCTTTCAGACTTCAAAACTATTTTTCTCTCCAGAAGAGGGTCCGCTGTATCACAGTCGCCCATATGTGAAGACTCAATTCCTGCTGTTCCTGGAGATCACCTCTTACAGGTGAGTAACTATGCTGTAAGGACAAAGAAAGGGCAGGCACAGGAGTGGCTTGTGGCCAAACCCTGGCTAGGGGAGCCTCTATGGATGCAGGAAAGGACTTACACTTTCTCTGCTGGAATAGGAACTTGGCCAACAGTTCACACTAGCACTAGCAGTTTTTCTGGCTGCAGAGCATTGACTTTGTTTTCTTCCTTTCTCCACTACTGAGATCTGGAGGATCCAGATACCTGTTCATGTCACAAATTCATTCTCTAGGTACACACTGTATGCATGCAAGAACATTTTTAAAGTGTGCAACTGGATTGTATGTGTGTTAATTCATAGATTATATGTGTGTAAAAAGCGATTGGGTACCCTTTAAATTTTTAGGTGTCCAAACCAAGTAAATGTGCACTCAAATGCACACCCCTTCTTTTTTCCCCTTAGTCAGCAGGAATGATGTGGTGTAAGCTGCAATTTATTATTATTATTCTTTTATTTATGGATTTTATATACTGCTTTATCACATGATCAAGGCGGTTTACAGATAACTCAACTCTTACTGCACTGAGCAGTTTACATAGAACATGGAACATATATTTACAAGTTTAGTACATATTTACAATTCATTGAAGGGAGCAGTGGGAGTGAATATATGTAGAGGCAATGGAAAACTCAGTGTCTTGCTACTGTTGTAAAATTCCTACTGTGCAGTTCAGCAGTTTTCCTTGCCTACAGAAGGAAAGCGTGAGATGAGGCAACCTGGGGAGCGGAGTGGAGCCATCCCATGTTCTCTGCTGCTGAGGATGTCTAAGCAGGTCAGCACTGAAAGTATTTTTAAAGCTTATAGACTGACCATGATAATTTTGTGCATATATTTCATAAGCTGTAGCAGAGCTGCCAATTTACCCAGTTCCAGGAGGGAGACGTTTGCCTGCTCCTGGTTTTGAGTTTACATCCCAAAGCAGTGTGGTGTGTTAGTTTTATTCTGCCCATTGAACTAAGTGCTGCAGGTCCCATAATGGTCTAAAATCTTGTTTTCTCCAGGACCAAGCAGGAAGTCAGTCCTCACATATGGGTGTCATCGGCGCCGATGAAGCCCCAGCGGAGCATTTCCCCAGCTTTCCATGAAAGCCTTTGGGAATGCTGGCACGCATGCGCGGTTCCCTTCCCGCCTAAAGGTGCCATCTTACCTCAGTCTCTTTTTTTCCGAGAAGCCCATTGGACGTGTGTCCTATTCTCCCGGATAAAAGTGATTTTTTTTCTTCGGCGATTTTCGCTATTTTTCTCCGGTTCGACGCCGGTTCCCCTCCCGCCGGGTTCGGTACACCGGTATCGAGCCCGTTTTCTTCATTTTTTGGTTTTTGCCCTTCGTGGTTGGCGTTCGTGACCTTTTTTCATTTTTTCACTGGAAAGCCGGTTTTTTGACCTCGCTGGGGCTATTTTTTCCCCGATGGCTTCCAGTGGTTTCAAAAAGTGTGATCGGTGTAAGAAAATTGTCTCTCACCGACACACATGACTGCTGCCTTCGGTGCCTCGGCCCTGACCATGACCCAAAGTCGTGTGGGCCATGTGGGAAGATGTCTTCCAAGGCACTAAAGAGTCGACAGCATCAAAAGGAAAGGTTTTTCTCGGACTCTGCCTCCGGCCGGGCCCGGACATCGTCTGAGGCCTCGACATCTCGGGATTCTGATCCCGAGCGCCGTCGAAGCTCCTCGGACAGGGGGTCCCCCGACCGGGAACGTAAGAGGAAGAAGCGGCTCACGAAGGCGGCATCGGAGGAGGTTCCTGGTCCCTCGAGGGCCAGGTCTAAGACCCCCGACCGCTGTCCCAGGCCCGTGGACCAAGAGAAGCCTGCAAAGGTTCCTCGCGTGGAGCCGGAGTCTGCTGGACATGTAAGCCCCGTAGTCCTCGTGGACTCTCCTCCCAGAGAGCCGACGGTGCCGGGCCCGAGTCGGTGGCTGCTGCGTCTCCCGAGCTGAGTCTCAGGATGACAGCCTTGGAGTGCAGACTGTCTGCCTTCATGGAGCAGCAGCGGGCACTGATGGCCAGCCTGTCTGGTGCATCTGCCCCAACCACCGGGACGTCGACTTAGAAGTCAACCCCGGAGACGGAGCCGATACTCGAGACCCTCGTGGCTCGAAGTCGTCCTCGGTCGAAATCTCCCTCGACCTCCTGTTTGGGACCGAGGGTGTCGACGCCGGTGCCCCCGGTGTCGGGGCGGGTGCCTCTGGGCCCCACGGGGTCGGACCCTGACTCCTCCTTGGACGAGTCCGCCTGGGAGATGGAGGACGAGGAGTCTCCCGATACTTTTAAGACTCGGTGCGTCCCATCGGACTCACCGCAGTCTGATCCCTGGAGTAGATCCCCCCCCCCCCCCGAGGACACTAGGTTCTCGGAGTTCATCCGGGATATGGCCGCTGCCTTGGCTATCCCTGCCGATCCCGAGGAAGAGCCTCGAGCCGAGGAGCTCGATGCTCTACAGTACGACTCACTTCCGAAGGAGGCCTTTACTGTCCCGGTTCCTCAGATGCTGGAACGGCTTCTCTTCCGAATGTGGGAGGCCCCGGCCTCGGCGCCAGTTCTAAGTAAGCGAGTCGATTCCATTTATCGACTCCGCAAAAGCCCTGGTTTCCAGAAAGCACAGCTACCACACCATTCCATGGTTGTGGAATCGGCCATGCATCGTCTGAAGAGCCAGAAGATGCACTCTGCGGTGCCCCCCGGTAGGGAGGCCCGCAACCTAGATGGCGTCGGTAGGAAGTGCTTCCAGGGGTCGATGTTTGCTTGCCGTGTCCAGTTTTACCAGCTGTACATGGGCATGTACTTGTGGGACTTGGCCAAAGAACTGGCCGGCTTCTCTGCTGGTCTCTCCGGGGAACCCTTGCAGAGAATTCAGACCTTGTCCTCGGGAATTCGGGAATGCTCGAAGTTCATTTCCCGCGCCGACTACGATGGCTTCGAGGCTTCGGCCCGAGTAGCGGCTGCCGGCATCGCGGCTCGACACCAGGCGTGGCTGCAGTCATCGGACCTCGAGTCATGGGTTCAGGACAAGTTGGTCGATGTCCCCTGCTGAGGTGAGAACCTTTTTGGCAAACCCGTGACCGAGAAGGCAGCTCAGCTCGAGACACAGCACCTTACCCGGACAAGGCTGTCGAGGAAGACCTCTGCCCCTTCACATAAGAAGAAGGGCTCGGGTAAAAAGTCCTTTTATCCGAGGAAGGGCACTGCCTACAAACAGTACCCTCAGTATCAGGCTGCCCAAGCTGCCCCCCAGGGTCAGCAAGCCAAGGGCCAGGGTAATGGGCCCTGTAGGCAGAGGACCCCCAAGCCTCAGGCCCCTGCTACCACTCAGCAGTGTGGGGATTTTTGACTCCTTGAGCGTAGCCTCTCCTCCACTGCTCTCCCCACTCTGCACAGGAGGTCGCCTCGCCCTCTTTGCCCACCAGTGGCCCCTTATCACCGGAGACAGTTGGGTGCTGGACATAGTCCACAAAGGCTATGCCCTCCATTTTCACCAACTGCCTCCACCATATTTTCCAGGGGAGCCTCCAAGGCCTCCCTTGAACACAGGCCTCCTTCTACAAGAGCTTCATGGTCTGTTGGTGGACAGGGCGGTGGAGCCTGTGCCTCCCCACTTGCAAGGTCACGGATTCTACTCCAGGTATTGCCTGATACCCAAAAGAACCGGTGGCCTTCGGCCCATTCTGGACCTCAGAAACCTCAACAAGTTTCTAGAGAAAGAAAAGTTCAAGATGCTTACTCTTGGGACACGTCTGCCCTACCTCCAGCAGGGAGATTGGCTATGCTCCTTAGATCTCAAGGATGCGTACACTCACATCCTCATTCATCCAGAAAGTACCTCAGGTTTATTGTGGGAGGAAACCATTATCAGTACAGAGTACTATCTTTTGGCCTGACCTCTGCTCCCCGGGTCTTTACCAAGTGCCTGGCAGTGGTTGTGGCCTACCTGAGAAATCAAGGCATCTTTGTCTTTCCCTATCTGGACGACTGGCTCATCAGAGGTCAGACATCCCTGGAGGCCAGACAAGCCACCCTCAACACCGTTGCTCTGCTTCAAAAGGTGGGCTTTGTCATAAACTTTGCAAAGTCCACTTTGCTCCCCTCCCAGAACTTGGAGTTCATAGGGGCCAGGTTGGATTCTCTACTGGCAAAGGCATTCTTGCCAGAAGACAGGGCTCAAAGGCTGATGGACGTGGCAAAGCAGTTTCTGAACAGGTCCCTGGTCTCCGCCAGACTCTGCCTCAGACTTCTGGGACACATGGCTTCGACAGTGCATGTGACTCCCAATGCCAGGCTCCATATGAGGCCTGCACAGTAATGCCTTCGGACTCAGTGGTCTCAAGCCACAGGCCACTTACGAGACAGGGTAAAGGTGTCCAAACCCCTTTTGGCCTCCCTCAGCTGGTGGCTACATCCACCCAATCTACTCAGAGGAATGCCCTTCTAAATGCCAGAATACTCGGTGGTCCTCACCACCGACGCCTCTCTAAAGGGCTGGGGTACTCATTGTCTGGACAAGTGCACCCAGGGCCTTTGGTCTCCCTGGGAGGCAGCCCAACAGATCAATCTGCTGGAACTTTGGGCTATCCACTTGGCTCTCAGAGTTTTTTCTCCAGCCCTGGCTCACCGCTCAGTCTTGATTCAAACAGACAACCAGGTGGCCATGTTTTATGTGAACAAGCAGGGCGGGACTGGGTCCCAGATCCTTTGTCGAGAGACTCAGGACCTTTGTTCCTTTGCCCTGAAGCACCATATGCTTCTCAAGGCGGTGTACCTCCCAGGCCAGGAGAACTGCCTGGCCGACCGGTTGAGCAGGATTCTGCAGCCCCACGAGTGGCAGCTGCATCCCTTGGTAGTTCAAAAGATCTTCCTGAAGTGGGGTCTCCCTTGGATAGATCTCTTTGCCAGTCCACTGAACAAGCAACTACCCAAGTTCTGCTCCAGGCAACCACACCCTTTGAGGATGGCACAGATGCTTTTCTGATGTCCTGGTCTCAGGGTCTCCTGTATGCGTTTCCTCCCATGCCCTTGGTGGCCCGAACTCTATTCAAGATTCTTCAGGACAAGGCCTCGGTCCTGCTGGTGGCTCCCAGATGGCCGAGACAGCCTTGGTTTCCTCTTCTGCTTCAACTGGCGGTGGATCCCCCACTGCCTCTGGGGTTGCAACCCGACCTTCTCTCTCAGGAGCAGGGATCCCTACTACACCCCAATCTCAAGACTCTCAATTTGATGGCCTGGAGGCTGCAAGGGTAGTCTTGGCTCCCTGGGACCTGCCTCAGGAAGTTGAGGAGGTTGTCCTAGCCTCTAGAAAACAGTCCACTAGAAAAGCCTATGCTCTCAAATGGAAGAGGTTTTCTGTGTGGTGTCAGCTACGTACAGAGGATCCTTTTTCCTGTACTGTGCCGGTAGTGCTTCAGTACTTGCTGCACTTATCAAATCAGGGACTTAAGTCCAATTCTGTTCGGGTCCACCTCTCAGCTCTAGCAGCTCACCACTCACTGGTGGAGGGACATTCTCTGTCAGGTCACCCCTTGGTGTCCTGCTTTCTCAGGGGCTTGCTTTTGCTCAAGCCCCCCATCCGTCGTCCTGCTCCTGAGTGGGAGCTGAATGTGGTCTTGCAGCAACTGACTCGCCCACCCTTTGAGCCGATGGCTACTTGTCCACTGCGCTTCCTCTCCTGGAAGACACTCTTCCTGATAGCCCTTACCTCGGCTAGGCGAGTGAATGAGCTTCAGGCCCTGGTCTGTGATAGGCCTTACACCAGGATTTATAGGAACAGGGTAGTTCTCAGGACTCATCCCAAGTTCCTCCCTAAAGTTGTCTCCTCTTTCCACCTCAATCAGGAGGTGGTTCTTCCAACATTCTTCCCTAGGCCTCATGCCAGCCAAGCTGAAGCAGTCCTGCATACCCTGGACTGTAGGAGGGCCTTATCCTTCTACCTTGACCGTACGCAGGGGCATAGAAGGGCTACTCAGGTCTTCGCATCCTTTGACCCCAATAAGTTGGGGTTAGCTGTGTCCAAGCGTACCTTGTCCATCTGGGTAGCTGACTGAATCACCTGGGCTTACAAGGCGGCTGACCTTACTTTGCAGGGTAGGGTCACGGCCCATTGTGTCAGGGCAATGGCTGCCTCAGTGGCTCATCTCCGCTCTGTGCCCTTGGTAGACTTCTGCAGGACTGCAACTTGGTCTTCAAGCCAGACTTTTGCAGCCCATTACTGTCTGGAAAGGGAGTCCCGTTGGGACAGTGCTTTTGGCCAAGCAGTACTCCGGAATCTCTTTGAGGTTTAGGCAACTCCTGCCCTCCTGCCCTCTGTTGGGCCACCGGTGGAAGTTGTGTCCTTGAAAAGCCTTTCTTTGCTGCTGGGACTAGAGGGAGTTCTCTTTTTCAGCCTGGGTTCCTCGGTAGCCCAGAGCTAGGGAGTCACCCATATGTGAGGACTGACTTCCTGCTTGGTCCTGGAGAAAGAGTAGTTACTCACCTGTAACAGGTGTTCTCCAGGAGCAGCAGGAATCAGTCCTCACAACCCTCCCTCCTCCCCTTGGAGTTGCAGTTGTACATAGTTTGTGTTTTTACATTTTTGTGTGCTGTTCTTGGCTATGTCATTTGACTGAGGTAAGATGGCACCTTTAGGGAACCGCGCATGCGTGCCAGCATTGCCAAAGGCTTTCATGGAAAGCTGGGGAAATGCTCCACTTCATCGGCGCCGATGACACCCATATGTGAGGACTGATTCCTGCTGCTCCTGGAGAACACCTGTTACAAGTGAGTAACTACTCTTTCTTATCGTCCCTCTAGTTCACTCCAGATGCATAGGTTATGCCCTATCACCAGCAGGTGGAGACTGAGAACTACAGGTTTTGATGATGTCGTGCTATATTTATTGGTCTTATGTACCGCCTTTCAGCCAAAATAAAGTGGCTTACAGATAACTGATAAGAAACATTGCATATTAACAGGTTTCAACATAGAACAAAGAGTATATATGAAAACATTAGCAAATACACGGTGCCATGTAACAATGTAACTTATTTACAAGTATGTATAATATGTACAAGAGAATTTATTTACAGGGATGAGGATACCCACTTAACAGTGGTGCATCTATTACTATTAAACAACTAGTTTGGTTGGGTCCAATCTCTTGGAAGGGGGGGGGGTGAAGAGGAAGTGGGGGGGGGGGCGGGATCAGTATCCTGTTTTGTGCTGGAGTCTGTGTTATGTGAGGAAGAGGTTTTGTGTTGGTTCATCTGTACCAAAATGTTCTATGAACAGATGTGTCTTAAGTAGTTTCTGGAAAGTGATAAGGTCTGATGCAGCTCTAAGCTTGTCTGGGAGGGAGTTCCACATCATTGTTGCAGTGAAGCTAAAGGCTCTGTTGGTTGTTCCCCTGATGAGCTTTCTGTATATGGAAGGTAAGAGAAGCGTATTCTTACTACATTACCTTCTTATTCTGTCATTTGGGAGGCTCTTTATGAGATTGGTAAGGTAAGATGGTGACAAGTCCTTTCTTAATTTGAATGTGGTCTTTATTATTTTGTGTTTGATCCTGCTATGGATTGGGAGCCAGTGCAGGTTGTATAGAATGGGTGCAATATGTTCTGTTGAGTTAGCCTTGACTATTATCCTGGTAGCAATATGTTGGACTATCATAAGGCATTTTAGAGCTTGTGTGGGTAGCCCTTGGAGGATACTATTTCAAAAATCAATATGGGGGGGGGGGGGGGGGGGATACCACAGCTTGGAGCATAGTCTGAAATCTTGGTGTGGAAGAAGGGGCCTCAAATGCTTAATAAGTCTTAGTTTGTTGTAGATTAGACCAGTTGTTGTTTTAAGATGTGGTGTTAAGTTTACTTTGGTGTCACCCTTGATAGTTCTTTATTTTACCTCATTCTTTATTGGTAGTGTTACATCATCTATTATGGGGTGGGGGGAGGGTAAAATGTAATTTTCTTGTAATAATTAAAACCTCAGTTTTTTTTATAATTTTGAGGTTACAATCATTTAGCCATTGTGCAACCTTGAAAAAACATGGAAGTAATGGGGGTAAAGTTAGGTTGTACTAAATCGAAGGGGAGGAATAGCATTACATCATCTGCGTAGATGGAATAACTGACATTGAATCCTTGGATGATATTACAGATAGGTTGCAAATATATGTTAAATAATAGGGTAGAAATAGCCGAGCCTTGCGGTATCCCTTGTTTCTGTAAGAATGACTTTGAAGTCTATTGCCCTATTTTCACTTGTTGAGCGTTGACATTGGATTACACAGGTACACTAAACTGCCTCTAATGTTTCGATTGATTTTTACGTTCTTTGGTGCGCTGAATCCAAATCTGGTAACCAATTTGCTCCATCACGTACAGATTTTTTGCTACATTGGGTTAGCAGTTTGAGGTGAACGTTTCAGATTGAGTGCGATCGAGATAAAAGTTTCTTGGATGAATTCTTTATACTAATTGTTTAGTAGTTATTCAAATAAGAATAAAGAAAATTGTAACAAGGCAGCACATAAGAATAGAGTAATGTCAACAAAACACACTGTGATGGTAGCAAAATTGTCTGCACTTAAAACAGCCACATACATGTGCACAAACATTGAGCATATAAGAGCGAGGTTAGACACAAAGCAAAGCAAAGAAATGTGCAAAAAATGTTGTACAGGTATGTATGTAAGAATAGAAAACGCAAACCGCACCATTGCAATACATGAAGACAAACACCCGATGGTGTGAAAATAAAATTCTAATAAATGAGATCCGACACTGTGGTAATAACTAGCAAATTTTTATTTCAAAGTTTAGTAAAAACATGATATTTGTTAACACAGTTTAGATTTTAAAGTCATTCTTGGGTCAATCAATCTCCTGGTGGGCCCGTTTCTTCTTCCCCCGAATGCTTCTCTTGGTGCGCTGCTTGGCGTATTTTTCATCTGGGGTTTCCCGCAGCAGCAACCAGCAGAAATCAGCCATCATAGTGGTGTTCCATCTTCCTTGGTACCTTCTCTCTGCGTCCTTGATGTCCTGGTGAAACCTTTCACCTTGTTCTTCACTGTACGCTCCCAAGTTTTCGGGAAAGTAGTTCACATGGGAGTGCAAGAAATGGACTTTCAGGCTCATGTTACAGCCTTGTTCTTTGAAGGCATTGAGCATCCTGGCAACAATATCCTTATAGTTCTCATCCCGCCTGTTCCCCAAGAATTTGAGAACAACATCCTTGAAGGAATCCCAGGCTTCTTTTTCCTTCTCAGACATCGTTTCAGCGAATGCTCCATCTGAAATGAGTTTCCTTATATCAGGGCCAACAAACACTCCTTCCTTTAGCTTTGCTTCAGAAAGTCGGGGGAACTTTGAGCAAAGGTACCGAAAGCACTCACCATCTTTTGGAAGGGACTTGATGAATTGCTTAATGAGACCCAACTTAATGTGGAGAGGTGGTAATAGAATTTTATCACGAGGTACCAAGCTCTCATGAAGAACATTTTTCTCATCGGGTCTCAAATACTCCCGAATTGGCCAGTCTTTTTTCCCCCAGTGTAGGTCGCGGGCCCGGCTATCCCACAAGCAAAGGAAGCAGGGATATTTGGTGAAACCGGATTGCTGCCCTAATAGCATGGATAGAATTTTAAAGTCTCCACAAATCATCCACTTATGCTCATCATAACGAATCTTCTGAAGAATCAGGGCCAAATTCTCGTATTTTTCTTGGAGAATAACAGAGTGAGCAATAGGAACTGAAGTGAATGTGTTGCCATTATGAAGAAGAACACCTTTTATGCTGTCTTTTGATGAATCAATGAACAGCCGCCATTCAGCAGGATCATACTTGAGTTTAAACTTTTCCATCACTCACTCCGTATATATCGTTGCAAAATACCAAATCTTCCTCTTTGCTGAAATACTTCAAAAATTGTGTCTCGTGGTTGCGGTACCAATAAAAAGTTGTTCCTGGTGACAATAGATTTTTCTGTTTAAGCCGAGAACCTAGCAGTTGGGCAGCATCTTTTGGGAGTCCTAAATCCCGGACTAAATCATTCAATTCAGCTTGAGAGAAAAGTTCAGGTTTCGGATCTGGTTCAGTTTCAAACTCGGAAGTACTGGACTCATCGGGAAAAGCCATCTGATGAGTCTCATCATGATCAGAACCGTCCACACAAATATAATCCAAAGATTTTGGTGGTTCAGGCACAGGTACTTCGTTGCTATGAGGCATAGGCCTAATTGCTGAGGGAAGGTTGGGGTAACTTATTACGTTCTTATTTTTTAAGTTGTATCCCTTCACAATGCAAGAGCAAAAATAGCAGTCACTGCTGTGGTCTCTTTGTTCACGCCACATCATAGGTATTCCGAAACGAAATGCTTGTTTTTTACCTTTTCATCCATAAGCGTAGATCTTCCTCACATGTCTTGCACACTTTGTGAGGAGCCCACGGTTTGTCTTGATCGCCTAACTTCAAACCGAAATAGGCAAAATATACTTTTTTAATAAATGCAGAAATGTTCCTCTGCCGCTTTTTCACGGTATATTCCCCACAAATAAAACAAAAACTGTCCGGAGAGTTGACGCAACCTCTGGCTCTGTGAGCCATCACAAATACACAGCACTGCAAACTACAACTGTAGTGAACCACTTCGGAATAAAGCTGGATTACGACTGAGCAAACAAAAGGTAATAATGAACTTGCAAGAAACTGAAATTTGACAGGAACGTTCATGTCGCAACCACCGTGTTTGAGCGAGCGAGCGAGCGAACGAGGCGAGGCGAACAGGAAAGAACATGCGCCAGCGCGAGTACTGGATTTAGCCCCCCACCTCCCAATTGTCCTGTTAATGTATAAAATGAATACAAAACACTCTAAAATATCATGAGGGAGTGTTTCTAGTTAGTTAACCATTACAACCTCTATTTTGGGCCAAGAAAATAAACTGCAGTCGGCTAAAAAGAAATTATGTGAACATTCCTTATATGGGTAAGAAATCTAATTTTGCAAGAAAACGTGACGTGATGGAACATTTTGGCTATTTTTCCTGGATTCAGCACCCCAAAATCTATAGGAATCAGTTGCAAAACTGGAGGCAGTTTTTTGGTAGTGTACCTGTGTTATCCGAGACAACTTTAAAATGGTTCCAATCCTACCTCACCAATCAATTTGCTTGAGCCTTTCAATGAGGATTGGATGATTAATTGAATCAAAGGCGGCAGCTGTATCTAAAAATTATTAGTATGACTGCTTGTTTAGGGTTATCTATGACCTTTATCAGATTGTCAAAAGCCCAACTAACAGGGTCTCAACACTATGATGTGGCCTGGATCCGTATTGATGCTCGGGTCCATAAAGGTTCTGTGCACCTCCTCTCACACCAGTATTTCTTAGTTTCCAGCAGATGGTGATGAGCTTCTGTGCAGTCTGGACTCCACTGAAAGGCTTTTGGGAAAACAAGAAAGGGATAGTAAGGAGCACTTGTGAAAAGGAGTACTACTCCTGGGAGAACCAGGTCTGTTGAGTCAGCTCTTGGTGGTTGCAGGGGTGGTAGCCTTCCCCTTTAAACTAAAACAAAACAAACCCAGACATGCATAGTTGCTTTAGGCAGAGGTGCTCTAGTGACTCCGGCACCGATCTGGCCCAGTCGGTTGTCTGGAGGGTTGCACCAGCTTTGGCAGTCGGTCAGGTGAGTGAATTTTCTTTTCTGTTTTTGCCGGAGTTAGCGTCTGGTACAGATGCACCGCTGCAGTGCCATTCATTAAGGTGGTATGTGAGACATGCGGCAGCCATTGGGGCCCTGTGTCATTGGGTGTTTGCTGTGCATGAATGGAGGGGGGCAGGATTGCCAGGAATAGCACCCTAAATGTGAAATTTTCCTCTTGGGGCACCCAAGACAGTGGCAGAGAATGATTCCAGCATTTCACCTTGGCTGCAGGAGCCCGTGCTTTTGGTGGGAATCATGGCCATTTTGTCCTTAGCAGGTATGCTCACAGGGGAGAGTTCAGGGGGACAAGAGGCTTTCCCTGCACCAGCGGGAGGGGGGATGCAGATTAAAGGAGGTAGAGTCAGTACCTTTTTAGATTGTCTGTCTGTCCTTTTTCCCCCAGATTTTACACAAGGCTTACTGCATGAAGTAGGGCCTGGTGGATGTCCCAATGCAAAAGACTGTTTCTGGAAGGGCAGAGCAGGAGCCACCTTCTTTAGTTAAAGAAGTAGTGGAGCACCTGGTGAAGCAGTGACACTTGGGAGAAACCAATTTCCATGGTCTCTAAGGCATCTGATGACCCACTGGAGGGTTCATCAGGGCTTTGGGGTGATGCTTTCCCAGCTGATCCTTGAAAAAGGTGAAATCCCGCCAGGAGAGGACCCCAGCATTATTAGAGTTTTCCATAGGGAAGAGTTGACTGCACTAATTATTCAGTCTTTGGTGGCACTAATTATCTTGCTAAAGTTTCTGGTGCAGGATACAACCCTAGAGGATCAGCTGTTGTAGTATATAAAGAAGTCCCAGAGGTCCTTATTAGTGCATTTTAGCCATTAATGAGATGATTGGAATGGGAGGTGCTGGAGGCTGGTTTGCAGGGTGGATGGACAATGGCCTGGTTATACCCAATACTAACGCTAGAGAGGGATCTCCTCAAGCTATTGGAGGTGGATGCTCTAGTTTCAGCCGTTCCCAAGAAGACAACTATTCCAGTCAAAGGTGGTGTGGCGTTAAGATGCCAAAGATAAAAAAAAAACTGGAAACCTTGTTGAAACAATCTTTCAAAGTCAACACCTTGGCATTGCAAGCTTCGATTTGTGGTGCATATGTGGCTTCGGCATGTTTAAGGTAGACGCAGAGCTTACTGGATTCAGAGCCAGCACCACAAGATGCTATGTCTGAGGCAGTAAAGTTGGGGTCAGATTTGACATACTTGGCAGATGCCTTCTACGACATGGTAAGAGTGTCTGCCAAGAGTATGGCATTTGTGTCTCAGCTCACCATTTTCTTTGGCTGCATAATTAGTCTGCAGATGTTTCCTCCAAAACCCACCTCAGTAAACTTCCCTTTTAAGGGTAAACTGCTATTTGGTGAGGCATTAGACAAATTGGTGAAAGATTTGGGTGAGCACAAAGGGGACCAGACTCCCAGAGGACAAGCCTAAAAGTGCTAAATCAAGTCTTGTCAGATTTCTGGAGAGTTTGTGCTGTTTGCTTTGATCCGTTTCAGAGAGGCTGCTATTCGGCGAGGTGAAGATATAGGCTATTATTCGGGAACCACTGGAGCACCCAAGAAGCCACAATGAAGCAAGGGGGACCCAAGTGGAGTTGATTCCAATAAGAGGTTGGCTACAACACGTTTACTCTACTTGGGCCCATATTACTGCTGACCAATGGGATTTAGAAGTTTTTCGAGCTTGATATGTGTTTGAGCTGGCTCGTCCTCTTGCAAGGCTCTGCCAAGGCAAGAGTGATAGCTGACACGCTCAACAGGCTAATATGCCTTCAGGCGGTGGTCGAGGCACCTCCAGACCAGTATGGACAAGATTGGTATACCATCTATTTTGGAATTCCGAAAAAAGGAGGCCTTTCGTCTGGTTCTCAATCTCAAATAGAACATCAACAGAGCCTTGCGGTGCCACACTTTTGCATGGATACATTGTGCTCCGTGATTGTGGCAATGAGAAAAGGTGAGTTAGGCCCCAATGAGATCTAGAGCCAATCTTCATATCCCCATTTGGACGGAGAACCAGTGTTATCTATGGTTCACCGTTTCAATTTTGAGCTCTACCATAGCCCCTCGGACTTTCACAAAGATGTTGGTGACTGCTGCATTACGCAGCGAAGGGGTGTTAGTCCATCCATACCTGGATGATTGGCTGATCAAGGTGAAGTTGGTGCAGATAAGTGGCAAGGTCACACAGCAGGTAATATTATTTTTTCAAAGGCTAGGTAAGGTTGTCAACTTCAGCAAGAGCAAGTTGCTTCTATCTCAGGACCTCATTTACTTGGGGGTGCATTTAGACATGAAGAGAGATCTGAGATCTCTGCCAGAAGAACGAGCCAAGAAGGTTCAGGACCAGATTCGGTCCTTTGTACAGATGCAAGTGCCTTCAGTGTGGCATTACCTCCAGTTGTCGGGCCTCATGGCAGCTGCCATGGATTTGGTTCCGTGGGCCAGAGCGAATATGCAGCCATTTTAAAAGGCTCTACTATCCTGTTGGTCTCCTCAGGTTCATGCGCTCTCAAGATGATTGCCATATCTGCTAGAGGTGAAGATGAGCTTCCATTGTTGGTCTGCCCATGAAACTGTCAGCAGGAATGCAGTTGGAGCTGCTCGACTGGATAGTGGTGACCACCAATGCCAGCCTATCCAGATGGTGGGCCCACGGTCTGCAAGCGGTGTATCTGGCTCTGAAATCCTTTCTCCCACTTCTCCACTACAGAGCAGTGAGAATTTTCTCGGAGAACACGACCATGGTAGCATACATCAATCACCAGGGCAGCACGGGAAGCTCATGTATGGTGGAAGAGAGCTCCGCTCCTTCTTTGGGCAGAGGCACATCTACTGGTGCTATCGGCAGCACACGTGGCCAGAAAGGAAAATGTGCAGGCCAACATTTTCAGCTGCCATCAGCTGGCTTCCAGGGAATGGGTCCTGGAGGACTCGGTTTTTCATAGCATAGTCCGGAAGTGAGGGTCAGTCAATCATGGATCTGATGGCGTCAGCAGCCAATGCCAAAGTGGAGAGATTTTTTAGCTGCAGGTGGGAAAGGAATGTTCGAAGGTCTGGACGCTCTAGCTTGAGCATGGCTGAGAAATGGCCTTCTCTGTGTTCCTCCATGGCCTCTGATCAGGCGGCTTCTTCAGAGGATAGAAACACATCAAGGGTTTGTGATTCTTGTAGCCCTAGATTGGCCTCGAGGACCATGGTATGCAGATTTCGTCAGGCTGATGGTGGACATTCTGTTGCGCCTTCCTGTGCTGGACTATCTGTTGTCGCAGGGTCCAATACGCATGCTGCAAGTGAATCTATTCTCACTTATGGCCTGGCTCTTGAGAGGGCTAGGATGAAAAATCAAGATCGCTCAGCTCCGGTTATAGTGACCTTGCTTCAGGCTCGAAAGCGTCATTGTTGTATGTCAGAATAGGCATGTTTTTGAGAGAGGGTGTGAAGATCAAGGGCAACGAGTACTGTTGGCCTTGGTGTCTAAGGTGCTAGACTTCTTGCAGGAGGGGCTAGACAAAGGACTCGTGTTAAATTCGCTGCAAGTGCAGGTGGCCACCTTATCCTGCTATCAAGGGTGTATACAAGGTGTGTGTCTATTTTATTTATTTATCAAGTTTTTTATATACCACCTTTTCCTTCAATCAAAGTGGTTTTCAGAGTGGGGTTAGGTGCATATTAAGGTGGGAGGGTTAGGTACATATTGTGGTGGGAGGGGGGATGGGTAAATATATGAACAATACAAGTGTAGGAGGCATTGGGTGGCTATGGGCTTTTTGTGGGTCCATAGTGTTCATAGAAGAGTAGTGTCTTCAGCATCTTCTGGAAATCCTTGATGTCATTTGTGGTTCTCATTGATTCAGGAAGTGCATTCCATAGTGCAGGTGCAGCAAGAGATGGCGCTGTTTTGGTTGTAGATTGGTTGGATCGTTGATATGCAGGAGGTGTGATGAGTTTGTTCACCATGTTGCTTCGCCTGGGTCTTGTGCTGGAGTCCTTGGTGAGTATATTCTGAAGGGTGGTGGCCGAGAGATTATGGAAGATTTTGGAGATATTTAAGATTGCTTTGTATCTTACTCATGAATGGATGGATAGCCAGTGCAGTTGTTGGCAAATTGGAGTGATGTGCTCATTTCTTGCTATATTTGTGATTATCTGGGCCACCTTTTTTTGTACCAGTTGGAAAGGATGGAGATATTGTTTAGGTAGTCCTTGGTAGAGTGAGTTTTCATAGTCTAGTATAGGCGTGATTATTGCTTGACATACTGAACGGTAATGATTATCATCTAGGATGGGTTTGAGCCTTCTGATGAGCTTGAGTTTGTGATGAGCTTTGTTGGCAGTTTTGTTGATGTGGGCCTGGAGAGTCAAGTTGCTGTCCAAAGTGATGTCCAGGTATTCTACTTCTTCTTTCACTGATATATCTCTATCAAGGGTATTAATAGTATGCGGTAAAGTAAATGCGGAGCTTCTGGTGATGACCATCGCTTCTGTCTTGTCTCAATTCATTGAGAGAGAGTTGCTGGTGAGCCATGCGATCATATCCTCTAGGCACTTGGTTATGGGAGACAGGTCAGGTGTGTGCGTGTTGCTGGGGGCGTAGACCATGATATCGTCTGCATATAGGTGATAGTGTATTTTGTAGTGTTTGATGTTGCACATTGGCTGAATGTAGATGTTGAAAAGGATGGAGGACAATGCAAACCCTTGAGGAATGCCATCTGGTATGTCAAATTTTGCAGATTTGTTTTTGCCATATTTGACCTGCGAGGCTCAATTGTTGAGGTACGATTTGAACCACTTTAAAGTACTGTTGTATCATTATGGAGTTATATTGTATCAAAGGCCGCTGAAAGGAGGGAGGAGTGGCTCGGTGGTTGGGACAGGTTACCTCAGGCCAGAAGGCCAGGGGTTCAATTCCCGCATGGGGACAAGCAACTTCAGGCTGGAGGGACTGGGGTCTCTAGTCCCCTGGCCACTCCTTGTGGCCTTGGGCAAGCCACTTAACCCTCCATTGCCTCAGGTACACTTAGATTGTGAGCCCTTCGGGGACAAGGGAATAAAAAGTACCTGTTAGTATATATGTAAACCGCACTGATTTTAAATAGCGCGGTATAAAAATAAATAAATAAATAAATAAATAAAAGGTTAGCAGGAATCCTTTTTTGGTGTTATCAATGCCTCCTGAGGTTGTCAAATAGGGATGTTAGCAGTGTTTCGACGTTGTTCTGTGGCTTAACCCTGTGTTGGTGTGCGTCCAATAGGGTGTTCAGGTCGATGTGATCCTGTAACTGTCTTTGCACGGCTTTTTCAACGACTTTTGCAATAAATGGCAAGCTAGAGATTGGTTGGTAGGATTTTGGGTCAGTTGGATCAAGAGTGTTCTTCCTGAGGACTGGACGTATGGCGGCTTGTTTGAGGGTGGGAGGCATGTAGCCCTGTTGTAGAGAGAGCTTTACCATGTGTTGGAGATTCTTGCTGAGTTGATCCTTCGTGGCTTTGATCTATGTCACAGGGCATGGGTCAGTAGAAGAGGTTGTAGTGTTAAGTGAGTCTGTGATTTGTTCGATCTGTGAGAGTGATGGGATGGTAAAGTCATCCCATGTTTCCTTGTGTACAGAGGTTGTTGGACTGGTTGAGATTGTTGTGCTTGCTGATTATGAAGTTCGCAAATTGCTGGGGGTCGATGAGGTGGGCATCCTGTTGTATAGTGTGTCATGATGTGGGCACTGATAAAGTTGTTTTGAAGAAAAGAAAATCCTGTTTCTTTAGAGGAACTAGATGTGCAGTTACCCTCAGGCACAGCTAGAGGGAGCAGGAACAGACATGCCGCACTTAATGAACCTAGGCTCTCTGATGACCTGCAGCTGAAAGGGAACCAGGAAGTCATCAGTAACCGTTCACTTTATAAGCCAGAGCAGAATGCTTCTGGACAGAAAGAGAAGGAGAAAGGGGAAGAGAACAGGGAAGGAGTAGAGCTGGTAGTAGAAGAAGGAGAAGGAGAAACAGCAGAGAAGCCTGGAGGCTACCAAGGAGATAAGCCTGATTGCTGTGAAGGAAGCAAAGCTGGGAGCTGGAGGAGAAACAGACCTCACAAGGTGGGAAGCCAGAAGGCCCAAACTGATCCTGTTGTACAAGGGAGTTTGGTGGAAGTTACCCTAAGGTGAGAGCGTCCGCCACGCCTAGTTCCTATACTCTGCCTGAAGTTAGAATAGAGAGAGGAAAGCCAAGAACCAGAGAGAGAGGTTCTGACAGAAGCTTATTATCTCTAGAGGATCATTGCCCAGTTTCACCTGTTCAGAGGGAAAAGCACTTTTATAGGCAACAGAAGTTTTTACCCAGAGTGAGAGAAGAATCCAACAGCAGTTTTATTCCACTGCCTAGAAGCACACCTCGGTATCCGGTTGGCAGGCAGAAGTGCAGCTACCAAGGGAGAGGTGCAGGAAAAAGAAGCACTGTGGATTTTATCTCACCAAAGCCAAGGTATGAGGCATTAAATATTGACTGTGATAATTGTGCTACTAAAACCTCTACTAAAACAAATATTCCTTCTATGAGATACAAGAATCAAGACTGGTTTAGTAAACTACCACCAGCCCTGAGAATCCCTGGCTATAGGAAGCCAGACTCCCAAGTTTTAAACTACCATACTGAGATAGACAGGGACAGTGAACGCTCCTTGAATGAGTACAGGGGAGAAGAATCTATGGAAGTGGATTATCCCAGCACTGTTCCCTCACCTATGCCAGAGTTAATGGAATGTGATTGGTGCACTGCCTATGCTCCAAAGTCTGTATGCTCCACATACCATAGAAGAATAAGTGAAATATAATTTAATGTTTCTTATACTGAATGCTACTATGGAAAAACTTACCTTAACTGTGAAGTAACAGTTAACTGCTCAGTGTGAATATTGGTACCTTTTAAGACAAAGGACTGTTTCTGTTATCTGGAATTATCTCTTAGTTGAACCTTGCTTTAAACGGGGAATAAAAGCCTTTATTACCCACCACCTGGTCTCTTTGATCATTAACGTCTCTACATAGTGGCGTAAAATCTTTGTGTCACCGGGAACTCCGTGACAAGTGTCTTTGAGTTTTTACATGATAGTGAAGTGCTCCCTAGATGTGTTTGTCAATTTCATGATGATGTTGGTGTAGTATTGTTGTTCGGACTCATTAATTATATTATTGTATTCCGGTTGCTTCAACCTGTATTGTTGGAGAGTGTTCTGAGTTTTATTACGCCTCCATTTCCTTTCGAGTTTCCTTAGAGCTCTTTTTTTTTCTCTGATAGAAACATAGAAACATGATGACAGAAAAAGACCACATGGCCTATCTAGTCTGTCCTTCCATATCAACAACTACAACAGTCCATTTTTTACCTTTAGAGATCCTCTGTGTTGGTCCCATGCTTTTTTGAATTCAGTTACTGTCCTCATCTCTACCACCTCCACTGGGAGACTATTCCATGGATCCACTACTCTTTCCGTAAAGAAATATTTCCGCATATCACTCCTGAATCTATCTCCCTTTACCCTCATCCCCTGTCCCCTCGTAGCAGAACTTGCTTTCAATTGAAAGAGGCTCTCTCCCTGAACATTTATGCCACGGAGGTATTTAAACATCTCAATCATATCACCTCTATCCCGCCTTTCCTCTAAGGTGTACATATTAAGATCCTTAAGTCTGTCCTCATATGCTTTATAATGAAGCCCACTAATCATTTTAGTAGCACCCTCTGCACCGACTCCATCCTGTTCACATCCTTTTGAAGGTGCGGTCTCCAGAATTGCACACTATACTCCAAATGAGGTCGCACCAAAGACTTATACAGAGGCATTATCACCTCCTTTTTTCTGCTAGCCATTCCTCTCCGTATGCACCCAAGCATCCTTCTAGCTTTTGCCGTCGCCTTTTCTACCTGTTTAGCTACTTTAAGATCATCAGACACAACCACGCCTAGGTCCCGCTCTTCTTTAGTGGACAAAAGTACTTCACCTCCTATACTGTATTGCTCCCTTGGATTGCTGCAGCCCAAATGCATGACCTTACATTTTTTAACATTAAATCCCAGCTGCCAAATTCTAGACCATTCTTCAAGCTTAGCTAGATCCCTCCTCATGTTATCTACACCTTCCTGGGTGTCTACTCTATTGCAGATTTTGGTTTCATCTGCAAAGAGGCAAACCTTACCCGACAGCCCTTCCGCTATATCACTAACAAAGATGTTAAAAAGAATCAGACCAAGGACAGATCCCTGGGGCACATCACTGGTAACATCAGGCCGGAAGGTCGGGGGTTCAAATCCCACTAGAGGACAGCAACCTTGGGCCAGAAGGACTGGGGTTTCTAGTCCCACAGGTGCTCCTTGTGGTCTTGGCAAGCCACTTAACCCTCCATAGCCCATGTTCCCTGTAAAATAGTTATCTCCAAGTTATAATGCCCTGTTCAATGTAATTTCAGTTTGTTCAATGTAAACCGCACTGATGGAAAATAGCGCGGTATATAAGAGAATGTAAATAAATAAATAAATAAATAAATAAATAACATCCTTCTCCTCAGAGTGAGCTCCATTTACTTGTACTCTTTGTCGACTCCCACCCAACCAATTTCTAACCCAAGCAGTAACTTTAGGGTCCATCCCTAGGGTGCTCAGTTTGTTTATAAGTCGCCTGTGAGGAACAGTGTCAAAGGCTTTACTGAAATCTAGATACACCACATCTAGAGCTCTCCCTCGGTCCAACTCCCTGGTCACCCAGTCAAAGAAACCAATCAGATTTGTCTGACAAGACCTGCCTCTGGTGAATCCATGCTGCCTCGGATCCTGTAATCCGCTGGACTCCAGAAACCTCACTATTTTCTGTTTCAGCAACGTTTCCAATAATTTACTCACCACCATGCTGTGCTTAGGTCTTCTGTGGGTGCGTGGGCATTTTTATATCCATAATTGCAGCAGCTGATAGTGGTGTGCCAGTTTTCAATGACTCCATCTAGGTTGGTGCTGTCCTGTTGGAGCTTTGGAGTAATTTCCTGTTTAATGCTTCCTTGTCAAAGGTTCTAAACTGTCTATATGGGAGCCATGGTTCCTGATGGTTGTCGAAGCTCCTGATGATTGTTGAGTATGCTATTGGGTAGTGATCAGACCAGGCATAGGGGTGATGGTGTTTTGTCTGATTTTTCTTCTGTGAGTTGATTTTGAATGAAGATGAAGTCTGGATTTGTCCCATGTTGGTGAGTGGGAGCATTCACTATTTGAGTGTATTTGAGGGCAATCATAGCCTTAAGGAATGTGTTGGCTTCTTTGCTGGGTAGGGAGCATAGGTTGTAGTCTCCAAGGGCGATAAGTGGTTTGTGTTGTGATCCACTTGCACAGATGGACTCCAACATGGTGGATAGCTCCTTATTTTTGGCATTTGATGGCCTATAGGTGAGGCATATACTCAGGTATTTGTTGGATATGATGATGATGGTGTTCTCAAAGCAGTCAAGCATGTTTGCCCAACTGTGCAACAGCTGGTACCACCATAGGACCTGTCCTTGGTCTTGTTAGCTTTGACAGAGCCTCCTTTGAACTGCTGGGGAGTGCGACACTTAAAGATCTTACTTTGAAAGCAGTCTCTGGTGGCGATATGCTCTGCTCGCAGAATCTTGGAACTGCAAGCTTTATTGTGTCATGTACCCTTCCTGGTGGTGTGTCCTCGTTCTATCTTAATCAAGGTATTGTTCCCAGTCTTCTTGGGATTGGATGGAGGCATAAGGCTGTCGGTTGCGCCTTTTGGACATACGAATAATTCTGCACGGTTATCTTAAGCATACTGAACCCTTTCGAAAATCTGAATGTCTTTTTGTCCTTTATGAGGGCTGCGCAAGGGCGAGGTGGCATCAAAGGCTTCTATTGCATGGTGTTGAAGGAGGCGATTGCATTGGCTTACTTGCCGAAGCACAGATGCATTCCAGTCAGATTGCGTGCTCACTCGATTAGAGCCCAAACAGTTTCTTGGGCTGAGTTTGGTCTTGTGCCGCCAATTGATATTTGTAAAGTGACAAATTGGTCATTTCTTCATACCTTCTTTTGTCACTATCTCCTAGATGTTCAGGCTAGAAGCAAGGCTCAGTATGGGAGGGACCCGCGAGCTCGGTCTGCAGCACTTGCACCCCAATCTTAAATACTGCTCTGGTACATCCCATGTGTCTGGGCTGAGCTGGATGGACAATAAGGAAGGTGAAATTAGGCCTTACCTGCTAATTTTCTTTCCTTGAGTCTCTCCTGTCCAGTCCAGTCCAGAACCTGCCTGTTTTCAGTATCCTCAGGTGAGCCCCGATTAAAGCAACTTATATGTGGCCTATGTGTGGGTGTCTGGTGCTAGTTCTTTATTTTTGAAATCTTTTCATCCAATATGAGTGCACACTTGGTGCACGGTTCATGAGATTCAACAGTGTTTGGTTCTCTCTCTGGCGTGGTAACTGTACTTTCTCTATGTTAATTTAACTAGTTATGTTCATTATCAAGTTGATTAACATTGCTCTTGTGGAGTCTGCTTTGTTATTAGAATACTGGTGTGAGAGGAGGTGCACAGAACCCTTATAGTGTAACATCAAAACCTGTAGTTCTCAGTCTCCATCTGCTAGTGACAGGACTGGACTGGAGAGACTCGAGGAAAGAAAATTAGCAGGTAAGGCCTAGTTTCACCTTCTGGCAATTGAGTAACTTGGATGCTCTGCTCTTTCTTGATCTTCAGTTTACATCAGGGCTTCCAAACCATATTTTGGTAACACTATCGGTAGTCCGATGTTCAGAATATCCACAATGAATGTATACGAAAGAAACTGGCATATACTGGAGACACAGAATGTGCAAACCTACCTCATGCATATTCATTTTGGTACCCCGTTTGACTGTGGGGTTAACAGGACAGGTTCAGAAAGCTCTGATCTCTGGTTTTAGAAATTCATATCGAGCACCATTTTTGGATAATTCTTAATTTGGTCTAATATGTCTATTTATTTAATTAAAATTTTCTATACTGCCTTCCACTAGTGAGGCAACAGAATGGTTTACAAATATGAAAGTTAAAATCAGAAAAGGAAGGGAACCCCACATTCATTCAAAACGAGAAAAGATTAAGTTGTGTGCCTCCATTGCAGCCACCTGCCGCTAGACACCAGCTGATCACATCCAGTAGTAAAAGCAGTCTCAAAGAAATGTCTTCACAGCCATTTCAAATTTTTTTGAAAGATGATTTGGTAGGAATATAACTTGGGAGAGAGCCTCATAGGGATGGGGCTAGAAAGTAGAAAGCATAATGGCCTAGTTTCCAGTCTAGATTTGAGAGATTGATGCACAAACAGGTTTGTACTCATCTACAGTAACAGGATAGCCCAGAATGACCAAATGGATGATGAAATGCTCAAAGAAATCAAGGAAGCTAACAAAAGTTACAGCGCAGTAATAATAATGGGTGATTTCAATTACCCTGGTATCGACTGGGTCAGTGTCACATCAGGACATGCTAGGGAGATAAAGTTCCTAGATGAAATAAATGACTGCTTCTTGGAGCAGCTGGTTCATGAACCGACCAGAGGGGAAGCCATATTAGACCTATTCCTTAGTGGAACACCAGATCTAGTGCAAGAGATAAGGGTGTTGGGGCCACTTGGCAATAGTGATCATAGCATGATCACCTTTGATTTAATTAGTGGAGGAGGGATAGTAAGGAAATCCACAGTACTACCTTTTAACTTTCGAAAGGGAGACTATGATAGAATGAGGAAAACAGTTAAGAAAAAACTAAAAGGAGCAGTTGCGAAGGTTAAAGACGTACATCAAGCTTGGGTGTTGAAAAATACTTTCTCCAGGACCAAGCAGGAAGTCAGTCCTCACATATGGGTGACGTCGGCGCCGACGGAGCCCTCGCGGAGCAATTTTCCCCAGCTTTCAAAGAAAGCCTTTGGGAATTGCAGCGCGCATGCGCGGTCGCCTTCCCGCCCAAGGGTGCCATCTTAGCCAGTCTTCTTTTTTCCGCGGAGCCCTACAGACGTACCCGTCGTGTCCCCGCGAAAAAGTTGATTTTATTTGTAATATTCTCTTTTTTCCTTCGGTTCGACGCCGGTTTTCTTCCCGCCTGGACTCACGACGCCGGTCACGAGTCCTATTCTTCTTTTTCGGTTTTTCTGATTTAGTCAGTTTTGTTTTCGGTTTTTTCACTGGCAGCCCGGTATTTTGACCTCGCAGGGGCCCTTTTTCCCCCGATGGCTGCCAGTGGTTTCAAGCGGTGTGGTCAGTGTGACCGAAATATGTCACTAACTGACACACACGATAGTTGCCTCCGCTGCCTGGGCCCGGATCATGAAGAAATGATCTGTGGGGCCTGTGGCAAAATGTCCTCCAAAGCGTTGAGAAGTCGGCGGCATCAGCGGGATAGGATCTTCGCTGACCCCAGCCGTACCCGGACCTCGTCGGAGGCCTCGGCGTCCAGAGGTTCCAGCTCTGACCGTCGCCGGAGTTCCTCCGACAGGGGTTCCCCCAAAGCGGACCATCGACGGAAGGTGAAACCCGCGAGGGCGGCGTCGGTGGACGCTCCTGGCTCCGCGAGGGCCAGGTCGCATAGCCCCGATAGCCGTCCCGGGTCCTTGGAGAAGGAGCACCTCTCGAAGCGACCTCGCATGGAGTCGGAGCTGCCTGCTCGGGTAAGTCCTGTGGTCCTCCTGGACTCGCCTCCGAGACCGCCGACGTCGGGCCCGACGCCGTCGGGGCCCGAGTCGGGGGCTGCTGGGTCACCTGAGGTCGGACTCAGGTTGACGGCCTTGGAGAGCAGACTGTCTGCCTTCATGGACCAGCAGCGGGCACTGCTCGCTAGCCTCACTGGCGCCGCTGCCCCGACCGCCGGGACGTCGACGTCTAAGTCGACCCCGGAGACCGAGCCGATCCTCGAGTCCATGCGAACTCGAGTCGATCCTCGGTCGAGGTCACCCTCGGCCTCCCGTTCGGGACCGAGGTCGCCGACGCCGACTCCCTCGGCGTCGGGGCGGCCGGCGCCGCAGCCTGCCCGGGCCGACCCCACCGATTCCTCCTCGGAGTCGGTCTGGGAGTCTGAAGAGGAAGAGTCACCTGATTCTTTTCGGACTCGGTGTGTCCCCTCGGACTCGCCTGAGTCCGAACCTCGGAAGCAGTCCCCTCCGGAGGATGCCCGGTTCTCGGACTTCGTCAGGGATATGGCCAAGGCCTTGGCCTTCCCTGCGGATCCCGAGGAGGAGCCTCGAGCCGAAGAGCTCGACGCCCTCCAGTATGACTCTCCCGCCAGGGAACACTTTACTGTACCGGTTCCTCCCATGCTGGAACGACTACTCTTCCGCATGTGGGAGAGTCCGGCCTCCTCGCCGGTCCTGAGCAAGCGGGTCGATTCTATCTATCGAGTCCGCAAGAGCCCTGGCTTCCAAAAAGCACAGCTACCACACCATTCCATGGTAGTGGAATCGGCCATGCATCGTCTTAAGAGCCAGAAGATGCACTCCTCGGTGCCTCCTGGCAGGGAGGCCCGTAACCTGGATGGCCTTGGTAAGAAGTGTTTCCAGGGCTCTATGCTTGCGTGTCGTGTCCAGACCTACCAGCTATACATGGGCATGTATCTCCGAGACCTGGCTAAAGAGCTAGCCGGATTCTCCGCTGGATTGTCCGAGGAACCTTTGCGGAGGTTCCTAGCCTTGTCCACTGGCATTCGGGAATGCTCAAAATTCATATCCCGAGCAGCCTATGATGGCTTTGAAGCATCGGCTCGAGTGGCCGCAGCCGGCATCGGTGCCCGCCGACAGGCTTGGCTTCAGTCATCTGACCTTGAGCCCTGGGTGCAGGACAAGTTGGTCGATGTCCCCTGCCGAGGTGAAAACCTCTTTGGCAAACCTATGGACGAGAAGGCTGCACAACTAGAGACTGAGACTCTCACCAGGACTAGGCTTTCTAGGAAGACCTCCGCCCCTTCCCAGAAAAAGAAGGGCTCGGGAAAGAAGTCCTTTTACCCGAGAAAGGCAGCTGCCTATAAACACTACCCCCAATATCAGGCCTCCGCAGCTCCCCAACAGGGCCAGCAGGCCAAGGGACGGGGTAACGGATCCCGTAGGCAGCAAGCCCCCAAGCCTGCACCACCAGCCCCTGCTCAGCAGGGTGGGGGTTTTTGACTCCTTCAACATAGCCTCTCCCCCTCCGCTGGCTCCTCCCAGCACCGGAGGCCGGCTGGTTCACTTCGCCCACAGGTGGTCCAACATCACTTCAGATGCCTGGGTGCTTCAAGTCGTAAGAGAAGGCTATCTTCTCCACTTCCACCAGGTCCCTCCCTCCTATTTCCCGGGAGAACCTCCATGACTCCCTCTGCACAGGGACTTACTCCTTCAGGAGTTAGCAGGTCTTCTACAGGAACAGGCGGTGGAACCGGTGCCCCACCACCTGAGAGGTCAAGGCTTTTATTCCAGGTATTTTCTAGTACCAAAAAGGACAGGAGGCCTCAGACCCATCCTGGACTTGCGCAACCTCAACAGGTTCCTCGTGCGGGAAAAGTTCAAAATGCTTACCCTTGGAATCCTTCTGCCCTACCTCCAGCAGGGAGATTGGCTATGCTCCTTGGATCTAAAGGATGCCTACACGCACATCCTCATCCACCCAAGCCACCGCCAATACCTAAGGTTTGTGGTGGCAGGAAATCATTACCAGTACAGAGTACTGCCCTTTGGCCTGTCCTCCGCACCGCGAGTCTTCACAAAATGTCTCGCGGTGGTGGCGGCCCATCTTCACGGCCTCTATGTCTTTCCGTACCTCGACGACTGGCTCATCAGAGCAGCGTCCGCTCCGGAGGTCACCAACGCCACACGCCGCACGGTGACTCTTCTGCAGTACTTGGGCTTTGTCATAAACTTCGCAAAGTCCACTTTGCTCCCCTCACAGGATCTCGAGTTCATCGGCACAAGGCTGCACACTCCTCAGGCACGAGCTTTCCTGCCTCTCGACAGGGCTCAACGGCTCATGGACCTAGCCAACCGTTTTCGCAGCCAGCTCCTGGTCTCCGCCAGGCGCTTCCTGAGACTACTCGGCCATATGGCTTCCACCGTCCATGTGACCCCCAATGCCCGCCTGAATATGCGGCCTGCTCAATGGTGTCTTCGCAAGCAGTGGCAACAAGCCACAGGCGGCCTAGCAGACCTAGTGCGCGTCTCCGAGCCGCTGGCCTCGTCTCTCCAGTGGTGGCTTCATCGGCCGAACCTGGTACTCGGCATGCCTTTTCAGTCACCTCAGCCGGCCCAGGTGCTGACGACAGATGCGTCCCTCCTGGGTTGGGGAGCACATTGCCAAGGGGCACCTACTCAGGGCCTCTGGACCACGTGGGAGTCTGCTCAGCAGATCAACTTCCTGGAGCTCAGAGCGATCCGCCTGGCTCTCAAGGCTTTCTCCCACCTGACCTCTCACCAGTCCGTCCTTGTCCAGACGGACAATCAAGTTGCCATGTTCTACGTGAACAAACAGGGGGGCACGGGCTCCTTCCTTCTCTGTCGGGAAGCACAGAAGCTCTGCTCTTGGGCCGTCAATCACGGCGTTCTTCTCAAGGCAGTTTATCTCCCAGGCCAAGAAAATTGCCTGGCGGACAAACTCAGCAGGATCCTCCAGCCGCACGAGTGGCGCCTGGATCCCTTGGTAGTTCAGAAGCTCTTTCTAAAGTGGGGCCTCCCCACGATGGATCTCTTTGCCAGTCCTCTCAACCGGCAACTTCCTCGCTTCTGCTCTCGTCAGCCACATCCCCTTCGAGTTGCGGCAGACGCTTTTCTACTCTCATGGTCGGAGAGCCTTCTGTATGCTTTTCCTCCCATCCCGCTAGTCTCTCGAACTCTTTTCAAGGTTCTCCGAGACAAGGCTTCCATGATCCTGGTGGCCCCTCGCTGGCCCAGACAGCCGTGGTTTCCACTCCTGCTGCAATTAGCGGTAGAGGATCCATTCCCTCTGGGGTTTCAACCGGATCTCCTCACTCAGGATCAGGGGTCTCTGCTACACCCCAACCTCAGATCTCTCAATCTAATAGCCTGGCTGCTGAGAGGGTAGTCCTTGCTCCCCTTCTCCTGCCGGCAGAGGTGGAGGAGGTCGTCCTAGCCTCTCGGCGACCTTCTACCCGCAAATGCTACGCCCTTAAATGGCGTCGCTTTTCCGTTTGGTGTACCCAACAGTCTCAGGATCCCTTCTCCTGCTCGGTGTCGGTGATCTTGCAGTACTTGCTATACCTCTCTAATCTGGGACTTAAGTCCAACTCCGTCAAAGTTCACCTCAGTGCTCTTTCAGCACATCATGTGCCGGTGGACGGCAGACCTCTTTCCAGCGACCCTCTCGTAGCGAGGTTTCTCCGAGGTCTCCTTCTACTTAAACCACCTCTGCGCCCGCCAGCGCCTGACTGGGATCTGAATGTGGTTTTACAGCGGATCACCTGTCCGCCTTTTGAACCTATGGCTACCTGTTCTCTCCGTTTTCTTTCTTGGAAAACATTGTTCTTGATAGCCCTCACTTCCGCTAGACGCGTAAGTGAATTGCAGGCCCTCGTGTCTGATCCCCCTTACACTCGGTTCTACAAAAATAGGGTAGTCCTACGGACTCACCCAAAATTTCTTCCAAAAGTGGTCTCCCCTTTTCACATCAATCAGGAGGTGGTACTTCCGACCTTCTTTCCCAGACCACACTCCAGCCGAGCTGAAATGGTCCTCCATACCCTGGACTGTAGAAGGGCATTGAACTTCTACCTTGACCGTACGCGGGAGCACCGTAAAGCTGCTCAGCTTTTTGTGTCTTTTGATCCCAATAAATTGGGACTCCCGGTCTCCAAGCGTACTCTGTCCATCTGGGTTGCGGACTGTATCACTTGGGCTTATGGGGCAGCCGGACTCTCCTTGGATGGTCGAGTCACGGCTCATTGTGTTCGGGCAAAGGCTACGTCAGTGGCTTACCTCCGCTCTGTTCCGCTGGCGGACATCTGCCGGGCCGCTACTTGGTCTTCGAGCCAGACTTTTGCGGTCCATTACTGTCTCGAGAGGGAGTCCCGCAGGGACAGTGCTTTCGGACAGGCAGTCCTCCGTAATCTCTTTGAGGTTTGAGCAACTCCTACCCTCCATCCTGGATGTGGGCTACCGGTGGGTAATAATTCAGCGAAGATTCCTTTCTTCTGTGCTGCTGAGCTAGAGGGAGCTCATTTTTGTGCTTAGGGTCTCCGGTAGCCTTAAGCTTGGGAGTCCCATATGTGAGGACTGACTTCCTGCTTGGTCCTGGAGAAAGCGTAGTTACTCACCTGTAACAGGTGTTCTCCAGGAGCAGCAGGAATCAGTCCTCACAACCCTCCCTCCTCCCCTTGGAGTTGCAATCATCTGCTTAAGTTTTTTTGCAAATTTTTATGCTGTCTTTTTTAGCTATGTCATCTGACTGGCTAAGATGGCACCCTTGGGCGGGAAGGCGACCGCGCATGCGCGCTGCAATTCCCAAAGGCTTTCTTTGAAAGCTGGGGAAAATTGCTCCACGAGGGCTCCGTCGGCGCCGACGTCACCCATAAGTGAGGACTGATTCCTGCTGCTCCTGGAGAACACCTGTTACAGGTGAGTAACTACGCTATCTTGGAAGCCCAGACCAGCTGTATTCCACGCTTTAAGAAAAGTGGAAGGAAGTCCAAAAAACTGCCAGCATGGTTTAAAGGTGAGGTCAGAGAGGCTGTTGTTGCCAAAAAAGCATCTTTCAGGAAATGGAAAAAAGAACCAAACGACGAAACCTGGAAACAGCACAAGCACTGGCAAGTCAAATGCAAGGCATTGATAAGGCAGGCAAAGAGAGAATTTGAGAAGAAGCTTGTTGCGGAAGCAAAAACGCGAAATAAAGACATTTTCAAGTACATTCGTAGCAAAAAACCTGTGAGAGAGTCAGTTGGTCCATTAGATGATAAAGGGGTTAAAGGAGCACTAAGAGGCGACAAGGCGATAGCGGAGAGACTGAATGAATTCTTTGCTTCGGTCTTTACTGAGGAAGATGTAGGGATGTTACCCATGACTGAAGTGGTATTTAAAGGTGCAGAAGAATTGAAGGAAATATTGATACATCGGGAAGATGTCTTACAACTATTAGATAAACTGAAGAGTAGCAAATCACCTGGGCCGGATGGTATACATCCAAGGGTGTTGAAAGAACTGAAATATGAGATTGCAGAACTGCTATCAGTAATCTGTGAACTATCATTAAAATCATCTCTAATACCTGAAGATTGGAAGATCGCCAATGTAACACCAATTTTTAAAAAGGGTTCCAGGGGTGATCCGGGAAACTACAGACTGGTGAGCCTGACGTCAGTACCGGGAAAAATGGCAGAAACCATCATAAAGAATAAAATTACTCAGCATGTAGATAGTCACAACCTAATGGGAGACAGCCAACATGGCTTTAGACAAGGAAGATCTTGTCTTACTAATCTGTTATGTTTTTTTGAAGGAGTGAATAAACAGGTGGACAAAGGTGAGTCGGTTGATATTGTGTATCTGGACTTTCAGAAAGCCTTTGACAAGGTCCCTCATCAGAGACTTTTGGCAAAACTAAAGAGTCATGGGATAGGAGGCAATGTACTATTGTGGATCAGGAACTAGTTAAAAGATAGAAAGCAGAGGGTAGGGCTTAAATGGCCAATTTTCCCAATGGAGAAAGGTGAATAGTGGTGTACCCCATGGATCTGTGCTGGGTCCGCTGCTTTTTGACATATTCATAAATGACCTGGAAAGTGGAATAACGAGTGAGGTTATCAAATTTGCAGATGACACAAAACTATTTAAAGTTGTTAAAACCCAAGAGGATTGTGAAGAATTGCAAGAGGATCTTGATAAATTGGAAGACTAGGCATCAAAATGGCAGATGAAATTTAATGTGGACAAGTGCAAGGTTATGCACCTAGGGAAGAACAACCCAAACTATTGTTGCACGATGCAAGGTTCCACATTAGGAACCACCACCCAGGAAAAAGATTTAGGCGTCATTGTGGATACCATGTTAAAACCCTTGGCCCAGTGTGCAGCGGCGGCCAAGAGAGCAAATAGAATGCTAGGTATGATAAGGAAAGGAATGGAAAATAAAACAAAAGATATTATAATGCCTCTCTATCGTTCCATGGTGAGACCGCACCTTGAATATTGTGTGCAATTCTGGTCGCCATATCTTAAAAAGGATATAGCGATTTTAGAAAAGGTACAGAGAAGAGCCACCAAAATGGTAAAGGAGATGGAAGGATACTCCTATGAAGAAAGGCTAAAAAGGTTAGGGCTCTTTATTTATTTATTTATTTAATTTTATTTATTTTATTTAACAGTTTTTCTATACCGCACTATTCACCATCAGCGCGGTTTACATGGAACAAGAAACTTCAGACAAGTTACATATATCTGTTCATTACATATAACAGGGAAGTCAAACCTGGGTAACAGGTTTGACTTTAACCTGGAAAAGAGACGGCTGAGGGGAGATATGATAGAAGTCTATAAATTAATGAACGGAGTGGAACGGGTAAACGTAGATCGATTGTTTACCTTATCAGAATATAGAAAGACTAGGGGACATGCAATGAAGCTACAGGGTAAACTATTTAAGACTAATAAAAGAAAATATTTTTTCACTCAACGTGTAATCAAACTCTGGAATTTGTTACCGGAGGATGTAGTAAAGGCTGTTAGTGTAGCTGGGTTTAAAAAAGGTTTGGACAAGTTCCTGGAGGAAAGGTCCATAAACCATTATTAAGAAGTGACCGAAGATATCAATGCTTGACCCTGTACAAGCATTGTGGAACTTGTGTCTCTTGGGGAAACTGCTAGGTACATATGACCTAGATTGGCCACTGTTGGAAACAGAATACTGGGCTTGATGGACCTTGGTCTGACCCAGTATGGCATATCTTATGTTATGTTCTTATGTACAATTTATGGACAGACAGAAGGACAGGTGTCTCTCTGGTGATCCAGAGACTCTGGGACTTGGCAGGGTCAACTTCAAACAATGAGAATTGAGCCAAGAGGCCACAACATCTAAGCAAGTGATTCTGGCTGAGAGATTTGGAGAGAGTGAAGAATTATAGGTGACATTAAAGAGTAGCATACTGTGCAAAGAATCCTGTCTAATTATGTCAGGTCCTGACATAGACCGTTTACATTACCTCCCTTTTTAACTTTCTGTCGCCATCTTATAGAAAGGAGTGAGGTTGCTGTATCAATCCATTTTAATGGTAAATAAGCCAAAAAGGAAAAAATATATGTTGATGATAAATACCTTTTTTTATATTATTATTGGACTAGCTGTTGAAGGCTAAAACCACCTTCAGGTCGGGACAGTAGCAGAAAAAGATGATAATATCAGAAAATATAAGTGAATCATAAAATCAGTCCAGTGATAACCTCAGGGAAAAAGGGAGTGGGGAAGGGGTAGAAATAAGAGGAAGAGATGGCTGGGTGATCAGAAAGTGACAAAGCAGTAAATGTTATAGTTTTATAATGTGATGGGAAACCAAGATCTTTAAGTCTTATTTTTTGGGTGCCAGAGTATTTTATCATTCTAACCTCAAATGTGTTATATTTATGGATTTTCTTAAACTTCCTTTTTATAATTCTGATCCGGTCCTGAGAAGTATATCCCAACAGAGGTGTCAACCTTGGTTGGTCTTGGGGGCAATTTCTCCAAATGGATTAATTTTGTACATAACATGACAGCAATGAACCATACTCCTGAGCCCCAGGGTATGTGACATATGATCTGTCTCTCAAATTTACTGGTAGTATTTCTGGAGTTCATCAGATGCAACAGTATAGGCAACTTGTCAAGGTGTGATTGGAAATTTCTTTTAATCAGGCCCATGATACGATGGGAAATATTTCTGTATCTTTCGGCCCCATTTTCTAGGTATCTGACCAGAGCGGTTTACAATGTAAAAACAATCATAAAACAATCATAAAAACAATAAGCCAGAAGAAAGGAAAAGGAAGTTACAATCTCGAGATAGGAAAGGGGGAGGAGGAAAGAGCACAACACAAATCTCAGTAGAGAGAGCTTACACAAACGGGGAGGGAAGGTCAAAGGCGAGGGAAAAGAGGTGGGTTTTCAGATTACATTTAAAAGTGGGATAGTGGGGCTCAAGCCGGAGGGAGGGGGGAAGAGAGTTCCAAAGGGTGGGAGCTGCGAAGAAGAAAGCTGAGGAGCGGGTGGACTGAAGGTGTGCAAGAGAGGGGGAAGGGAGAGTGAGACAGTTAAGGTGAAATGAGCGAGGAGTATGTCTGGGGGTGTGATAAGTAATAAGGTCTGCCAGATATTGCGGAGTGTTAGTGTGAAAGGCCCGATGTACCAGCGTAAGCAATTTATATTGGGAACGGAAAGGTAGAGGCAACCAATGGAGACGGGAAAGGAGGGGTGAGACGTGATCGCGGGCAGAGGAGTGAGTAGCAATGCGGGCAGCAGTGTACTGGATACGTTGAAGTCGGTGAAGCTGAGTTTTCGGAAGACCAAGAAAAAGAGAGTTAGCAAAGTCAACACGGGACATGACCAGAGATAGGAGTAGTGTAGCGAGTGCTGGGGGGGGGGGGGGGGTGAGAAAAGGGCGAATAGTATGAATTTGGCGCAAGAAGAAGAAGGAGGTCTTAGTGACGTGGGAGATGTGATCGTGAAAAGATAAGTTTGAGTCAAAGAAAACGCCAAGGTAACGGAAAGAAGAGACCAATGGAGTTTCCTTGCATCCAGTTTCTTAATTTGGGACATTCTCATTCCAATAGATATCGTAACTTCATTCTCCATAATTCTTAGTCATGATCCCAGTGCATTTCGAGTACAGAGATATTCTTGTGTTTTCCGAGTTTCCAATGGATGAAGCATGTCGCTTTGCTGTGTCTTTTTTCTATTTAAAAATTTTCTGCCATCACAACTTCGCACCCAATAACAAGATGAGTAACTCTTTATTTTCAGCTCTTTCTTTCAGAATCTGGATATGTTGGTTTTACCTGTTTTCTCTATGCATGCTGTGAACCATCTCATCCGTAATCCATTATCCTGGCCTGCAACTATCAATCTCCCATCCTTGGGTTTCAGTTTGCCTCTTCTTAACCACTCATGTGCCTACCTTGGTTGGCTTTGTGGTGCCTGATACGTCTGTGTAAATTGATCCTTTGGAACACTTTTTGGAACTGTAACATAAACCTAACACAACAACCAGCACAGTTCTATGAAGCAACACATTCCCTAACCTTCCTGCCCTTACCCCAGCCGAGTTGATTCACCCCAATACTTCCCTAACACTACACCATCACCCCTGCATATCTCTAACCTTGTTATATTACAAGTAAATTATTATTTCTACTGTAGTTTTTGTGACTATTATATGCCATACCACTGTTCAAATAATCGATGTGACCTTGTTATGGTTATATGCAAACTTCTTTGAATTCAAGAAAAGGGGGTATAGAAAAATGAAATAAATAAATTGATCCTTGCCTTTAACATTTGGCCTGTCTTGATCATGCAGCATCCTTCATCACACTTTCTGCATTGTACAATATACACTACCTTAAAGGAGGAGTATGAATAGGGTTTCCTTATTCTGAATGTTCTCATGTGGTAACTATGGGGTTCTACGTTGGCAGACTTTGCAGATAGGTATATTGCAGGGATTTGTGCCATTCTCTTCCTTCTTGAATTTACAATGGGAGCCTGCCCTTCACTAACTTTTACTTCAGATTTGGTGGTTGCTGGAAGGCCAACATTGGAGCAGGAAATCTTTTAGCAATTCATCCTCCTGGAGTAGTGGCTGTAAGTATTTATGATTTTCCCAACGTTTCCAGCTCTGGATTGTATGCCCTTAGGGGTGGGTCTCTCTGAGGTTGTCTTTTCTTTGTATTGCAGTAATGTTTCCGTGTGTGTGTTTACGTGAAGAAGCAAGGATTCAGCCAGGATTTTGATATGTTTATCCCTGTCTTTTAGGTCAGAGCATATATAGCGATATCATGTTGCTTGGCTGTGTATAATGAAGAGTGGAAGCTGGAATTAGGTTAGCTAGGCAGTTGCTTAGAGCACTTGTCCTCCGGGGGCACCCATTGCTGCTACTGTCTCACTCCTCTCATAGCGGTTTGCATGTCCAGAATTGAACACAGTCAAGTTACATGAAACGATTTAGAGAACATAAGTAATGACATAGAACTGGCTGAGTAAATGCTGAGGATACATGTATTACACAGGTAAATAACAGGGGGAGAGTCAATGGCGCTATATACAATCTATGTGCTGAGCAAGTAACTATGCAATGGCCACAAATAGCCTCACGGCCCTTACCTTTAAACTTCAGCACCATGGGGCTGTTTGCTTTTACCCCCCCTCAAATGCTCAAGGCCGACTTTCTGCTGCAAACAGATTGATATAGCCTGGGGTCATGTATGATTCGAGAATCCCATCATACGTTATATCAAATAAGACTGTTTCTTGCTGTTTCTGGTTTTCCGTCACTGTGATGCATAGCAGACAAGTTGACATGTGCTAGTGGTTAGAGCAGTGGCTGAGATCGAGGGAAGCCAGGGTTCAAATTCAGCTTCTTCTGTGGATGCTTCTTGTGACTATGGGCAAGTCCCTTCAGCCTCTATTGCCTCAGATGCACTTAATCTAATTCTCCAAAAGCAGGGAAATAACTACAGAACACAAATTGTAACTCCTTTTTGGCTTCGATTTGTAAAAGTTGAGTAATGAAATCCCAAATTCCAAACTGGACCCTATTCCAGGCCTGATACTTAACATTATGTTAAGTTGCCTCATTTTCCTCGTATAGGCCCGTTGTTTGTTTTCATTTGCTGTGATCTTCTTTCTGCTTCTTTCTTTCTGTGGGTCTTAGTTGCTCTGAATGCTTTAGATTTTAGCTGGTGTGTATTTTGTTTTCCTGTCTTAATTCTTCGTCCAGTTGTGGGTTCTAATAATCTGCAAGGGGAAGAGAGATGAATGGGTGATGTGACCTGCGCTGTCTTAAAATTGAAACACCTAAGTACTTGGCAGGATCCCAAAAAGTAGACAGACTTTCTCCAGACCACTTTAACAATGGCTTATGGATTTTCCTCGAGGAACTTGTCAAAATATCTCTTAAACCCAGCTATGCTAACCAGCTTTTACGTAAACACATTCTAGCATCTTCATAGTGGGTGGCATAAAGAAAATGAGAAGCTTGGATAAGAATAACGGAGGGAGAAACAAAAGCAAGAAACTAAGCATCGGGGCTCTTAAGAAGCTGCAGCAGGGAATATTCAGCAGCTATATTCGCTTTAATGCCGCTAAATATCCTACTGAGTATCCTAATATCCCCTTCCCATCTTTTTATAGCAGAAGAATTTTAGATAATTCACTAGACAGCTAAGCAAAATCATTAGGGCCCTCCTGTCCCAGTTTTTATTTCATTCCTGATATAGTTTTCTAAATAAAGTTTAATCCAAAACACCTTCCCAAATGTTTTAAAAGCATAAATTTAATTTAATTCTCTTTTGCTAACAGGAATTAAGTTCCCAGCCTACCCCACACTTCTCAAGCTTCTCATCTACTCAATCAGATTCTTGGCATGGCTTGGAATATTTTCATATACTCATCTTTCTGAATATATTGTAAGCATCATTGACTCCATTTTTTATAGATTAATTTTTCATATACCACCACCTGCATCAGGGTTTCTGCCCATTCCTTGATGATGCTGATATCCAGTTTTATAATTTTATTTATTTGCAGTCATCTTTATCTGAGGTAGGTGAAGCTATTTTCATGTCCTTATCCTTAGTCCTTAGTCTTATGTCCTTTCAGCTGAAGGACTGTCTTGGAAAGAAATTTTCATGTAGGCACAGTGTGGGAATAAATCACCATAGACAAGAAATCTGGATTCATTGCTCACGTTTCCAAATCCGAGCTAAAGAAAAGTTAAATTCAGGTGGAGGAGTCCTCTCCCTGCCCAAGAGGTCTTGCAAGCTAAATTGTACAGTACCTGAGGCAATGGAAGATGAAGTGACTTGTTCAAGGTCACAAATTATTTGAATCCTGGGTTCCCTGATTCACACCCCACTTCTCTTAACCATTACGCCACATTTACATGCACATATATCTTTTTTTTTTCTTGTTTGGATACTTCAATTAATCACCTCAATAGAAAAATCAGTCTATCATTGGGGTGCTTCTTACAGTTCTGCTTCTCTCATGCAATCTCTCCTCCTCCTTCCACCCCCCCCTAAGAGAAGCAATGCTTTAGCTATATTTCCATATGCTGGTAAAGCATTCATATTAGAATTAGCTGGGTCATACCTAGGATAAATTTTATTCAGCAGTACCATATCCTTCCTCTCTTCATATAATCCTGTGATATGCTTTAAGGCCATTACATTCCCAGTCTCGGTCTGTAAGAAGCAGATGCTGCTTAATCTGTATGTCTACTGTTCTGGACTCTATGCTGACAATAATCTACTTGAACATGTTATTATGACTTCGGCATGTGCTGTAGAATATCATAAGCCTATAAAGAAGTCACAGTGCCTCGTTCAGATCATTTTCCTAGGCTATTTCTATAACATTTGCTTTCCTGCCTAACTCTGTGGGCCAGATTTAGGATAGGCTTGCTTGTTTTGTGCCTATGTCTTTTACAGAGCAAGGCCTTTTTATCTTTATTTATTTTATTTTATTTATTTATTTAACCGATTTTATATACCGTCTTTCTACAAATCAAGACGGTTTACATAAAACATTTAAAATAGTGTTTCCACTGTTTACATAGAACAAAGTAACAAATATATATAAGATAACAATGAGAACTAATCATAAAAATATAACAACTATTTACAAGGTATTTACCGAGATATCAGTTGTCAGTATGAAGGTTTAGAAGGGGTAGGAGCTGGGAGGAAGCAGATGAAGGTTAGAAACTAAGGTGGAAGGGAAAAATGTTCCTGAAAGAGGAGGGTTTTTAAGTTCTTTTGGAACTCAAGGTGAGTTCTAGAGTTCCGCAGCTCATGGGAAAGGGAGTTCCATAGGGTAGGAGCATAGAGGGAAAAGGCCCTGTTACAGGTATATTGTTTACTATATCTTGTGGCTGTTGGGATAGAGATGAGGTTTTTGGTAATAGTACAGCGGGTTCTAGAACTAGAAGAGAGGGGAAAGGCATGGAGCTGATTCATTGGAGATGATTTTATGTATGAGGGTAAGCACTTTGAACTTAATCCTGCAGTAGATGGGGAGCCAGTGGAGGTCATATAGGACTGGTGTGATGTGTGATCGCCTGGGAATGTTGGTTATGAGTCGTGTGATCGTGTTCTGGGCAAGTTGGAGCGGTTGTATAGCGTTCTTGGGAAGGCCATGATAGATTAGGTTGCAGTAATCAAGAGAGGGGGTTGTGAGGGCTTGACAGACAGATCGAAAAGAAGTGGGGCTTAAGAGGGGTTTGAGATTCCGGAGGGTACGTAGTTTTGCATATATTGTATTAGTGGTTCTCTTTATTTGATTAGTGAAGGAGAGGTTCTGATCGAGGATGATACCAAGATACTTCACCTGGTTTTTTATAGTAAGGGTGAAATCTCCAATAGTGATAGTTGGGGGGGGGGGGGGGTGTATGAGGTAGCGGAGAACACCTGTAGCACTTCAGTCTTAGCTTGGTTAATTAGAAGGTTATGTTGAGATAGCCATGATTTCAGTGTAAATAAGCGATCACTTAGATTAGAGAAGTTGGGGTTGGAGAGATTAAATGGGGTGAAGCACATCATGTCATCCGCATATAATTGGTACTGAATGCCAAAGCTCTGAAAGATATTGCAAACAGGTTGAAGGAAAATATTGAAAAGGAGAGCAGAGAGGCTAGATCCTTGGGGGACACCTTGTTTTAGTGTAAATGGGAGAGAGGTATCATTGCCAATACAGACCTGTTGGGTTCTGTCATCTAAGTAGGATCGGAACCAGTTTAGGGTTGTGCCTCTTAGCCCTATTTCATGGAGACTGCATAAGAGTTGATGGTGAGGAAGGGAGTCAAAAGCGGCAGATAGGTCAAGGAATATGAGTAGGCATCCTTGGGTAGGATTCTGAGTGTGCAAGTACAGGGAGTCTAGTAGGGAGGTAAGGAGGGTTTCGACACCATGGTTCTTTTTAAAACCATGTTGGAATAAGTCGAGGGGAGAGTGATCATCAATATAGTTTTGAAGTTGGGTTTGAACTAGTTTCTCGGCTATTTTGGCAAGAAAAGGGATGCTAGATATAGGTCTGTAGGAGGTAGGGGAAGTGGGGTCAAGTTTAGTTCCTTTTAGTATATTATTTATTTTATTTATTTATTACAATTTCTTATATACCGCGCTATTTAGCATCAGTGCGGTTTACATTATAACTTAACGACCATAACAACAAGCTGTCAGGTTTACATCGAACAGGAGTATAAACTTGGAAAACAGGGTTAACTATATACATAATCTATTTACATTGGAAGGATAGATAAAAGTCAGATAATGCATGTAGGTCTTTTCTAACTAAATTGGGTCAATTCCTGGAAGGTATATCTAGGATCAATTGCTGTCAGGTAAGTGTTGGAGGAACAAGTGGGTTTTGAGGGCCTTCCTGAACTGATATAGGTTGGCTATGGCCCTAATGTCAGGGGGTAGAGCATTCCAGCATTTGGGTACGTAAAAGCTGAAAGCCCTGTTTGTGGTTGTCATGTTGTACTTTGTCGAAGCCTTTGGTATTGCAAGCAAGTTTACAGCTGTTGATCTTCTGGATCTGATGGGAGGGACAAAGTGGATAAGATGAGTGAGTGAGGAGGCTGAAATACCTTTGATTGCCTTGAAAGCTAATAGAAGGGTTTTGAAGGTGATTCTCCCATTGATTGGTAGCCAGTGCAGCTGTTTGAGAATGGGGGTCACGTGGTCGTATCTGGATGCTCCGTAAAGGATCCTAGCTGCGGCGTTCATGGCCAACTGTAAGGGGGTTAATGTGGATTGGGGGAGACCTTGTAAGATGGCATTTGCAAAATCAAAGTGCGGCAGTATCAGCGCTTGATATATGGTTCGGAAGTCATCTGGGTCCAATAGGGAGCGTAGGTGCTTGAGAGAGCGTATTTTGAAGTAGACGGCTTTGACTATGTTGCTTATGTGGCTTTTCATGTTAAGATGTTGATCCAAAGTAACTCCCAAATATTTTATTGCATCTTTGGTTTGCAAATCAGCTTCATTGACACTGACATGGGATGGGGGGGTAAAGTAGGTGTCTCTGGTGATGAATAGCACCTCCGTTTTTTTATGTTGGATGCGAAGGTTCTGTGTTTGGAGCCAAGTTGAAACTGCGTTGAAGCAGTCTGTGAGAGGGGTCAGGTCCATGTGAGTTGTGGAGAAGGGCATGTATAATAGGATATCATCTGCATATATCAAACAATTCACGTTGAATGATCTTATGATATTGCAGATGGGCTGCATGTAGATATTGAAAAGTAATGAGGATAACGATGAGCCCTGGGGTACTCCTTGCTTTTGATGGAAATGTGTTGACTCTTCTGATCCTGATTTCACATATTGCCATCTGTCGTCAAGGTAAGATTTGCACCATTCTAGTGCACTGTTGCAGACTCCCTTCTCCTTCAGTCTTCCAAGGAGAATTTCGTGACTCACGGAGTCGAACGCCGCGGCAATGTCTAGAAATATGAGCACAAAACCTTGACGGATGTTGTCAATTCCAGTGATGATTTCATTGAAAAGACCAGTGAGTAGTGTCTCTACCCCATGATATTCTCTGAATCCGTGTTGGCAGCTATCTAAGGGGGAAGCAGCATCGATGTGATCTTGAATTTGCCGTTGTGCTTCTTTCTCAATTATTTTGGCCAAGAGGGGGATGCTGGCTATTGGTCGGTAAGAGTCAGTTCTTTGTGGATCAAGCTTGGGGTTCTTCAATAGTGGTCTAATGGAAGTCTGCTTAAGTGAAGTGGGGAAATATGATGTAGTGAAGGATAGTTTCATTATTTTTGCAATGACAGGGCTGAACACATCACGTAGCTCCTTGATCCAAAAAGCTGGACATGGGCAGGATAGGCAGGATAGGCAGGATAGTGGCACGTTTAAGAGGAGGTGGAACAAAACCAGTCTGGAGGGAGGTTTGTTTAATAGATAGGATGTAGGGGCTGAGGGAATCTCTAGTAGATTTGATCCAAGGGACAGGACAGGGGTCAAGGGCAGAAGTGGAGGTATTCAGGTCATGTCAGAATCATGACATCACTGGATATAGCCTGCCGGACACTCCCATCAGCCCCAGTGTGACCAGTCTCCATGCAGCAGGAGGACGTCGTGAGCCTAGTGGGGCTCACTAGAGGAATGGATAAGGAGCGTATAGTGGTTGAACAGATTAGTTTATGGAACTTTGGTTTATTTTCTTTTAATTTCATTTTTGTGGCTCTGTGCCTTAAAAAAAAAAAAAAAGAACTGAGGGCATACCTTTCTTTGCTGCTCCATGCCTAGCAGTCTTCTGTTGTTCAGGCTAGTGCTTATTGCTGTCTCCGGGCATTCTCTCCTCCCTGACTTGTCGAAGGAAAGCTCCCTACCTGGCCTTTTCACTCCGCCGAGACCGCAGAGCAAGCAGAGATCGCAGCTGCAGTGGACCGGCTGGAGAGCGGCTCAGAAGCGGAGAAAACAGTGAGTAATCGCCGGCGGCACTCTAGGGCTCTTCAGGGTGCTGAGCGGTGCGGGGAGACAGCCCCGGGCGGAGCAGACTTATCTGGTGAAAGGAGAACCGGGATTTAGTCGGTCGCTGCTGTGGGAGCTCGACCGGGCACTAGCGCTTCTCGTCAGCGTTTTCGTTTTGGCGCTTTTTTTTCCCCTCTCTGCTACTGGCAGCCATTTTAGAGCAAGGAGAGAGAACCGCGTGGCTGCCGGGCGGCAGAGGAGCACGCGTGCAGGAGATTTCTTTTGGCGTTTTCGTCAGCCGTTCCGACAGTTTTCTTCACAGTGACTTTTATTTCATTATTTCTTTGATTTATTTCTTCAGTTCTTTCTCAGTCTCGGCGGTGAGTAAATTCCCGGGGGGGGTTCTCCAGCGCTGACAATATGATCGTTTACATGTGTTTAGGCTCAACAAAATTTATAGTTTTATAGCACTTTCATTTTCTACATTTCCTTTGCCTTTCATATTCAAAAAAAAAAAAGGTTTTTCTTTTTCACAAGCCTCAAAAGTGTTATATCTGGGTTAGCTTGATGGCAGCACGGCCACAGTGTGTGGTGTGCGGCACCTGAAGAGGCACAGTGGCCGAGTCCGGGGTTTGCCGTGGCTGTACAGTTCTTTCGTCCACTGTAGAACAACAGATGGATTCCAAAGAGCTCCCGGAGGCGCAAGGGGCGTCGGGGGGCTGCTGCCTGAGTTGGCGCAATTGGCCGGGCAAGAGTCTCCGTTGGTGGAGGCGGCAGGATCAGACACTCTGTCAGCCTCGGGGTCTTCGGATCTTAGGGAGTTTTGCCCTGATTTCATTTTATTGATGCACCAGGCATTTTGCTTGCGGCGGCAGGGCAAGCTGCCTGGACCGGGGCCGCTGCCTGCCCTTTCTCAGCATATGGACATAGCTGAGGGGGGGAGGGGAGGGGCCGTCGGCACTTAAGAGACCATGGACGCGAGTCCTGTCGTCCACGGAGAATGACTGGATGGAAGTTGACGTTCCCGACTGGGAGCATGATGAGGAGTCGGTGGATCTCGAGGAAGGGGAGATCCCTGAGCCCGAGGATCAGGCTAAGATCATTTAGGGTCTTCCAGAAAGAGGAGCTGACAGCGCTAATCACGGAAGCTCTGCAAATGTTGAATCTAGCGACTCAGTCCGTAAGTGAAGAGGAGGTCGAGGATCCAGTTGTTAAGGCAGTTCGGCTGAACGCAAGTGGTGTTTCCGGTGCACAGAGTGGTCAACAAAATGATTCAAGACGAATGGGACCATCCAGAAGCGGGGCTCAGAGGAATGCGTACAATGAATAGACTTTATCCCCTCGCCGAAAAGGATAAGGAGAGGTTTTGGTTGCCTCGTGTGGATGCGGCGGTGGCGGCAGTAACAAAAAAGACCACTATCCCGGTGGAAGGCGCTGCGGCATTGAAGGATGCGCAGGACCGTAAGGTCGGGAGTTTACTAAAGCAGGTATTTGAGGCGGACGCATTATACTTGCAGGCGTCCATTTGTGGCGCTCGGGTGGCAGGGGCGTGCCTGCGCTGGGTTCAGCGGCTACGCCTTTCGCCTCACCTGGACCAGGAGGAACTCAGGGAGCTCAGCCGCTTGGAGTCCAGAATGACATATTTAGCGGACGTCCATTACGATTTGATCAGGGCTCTCGCGAATAGTACGGCGTCCGTAGTGGCAGCCCGCAGGTCGGTATGGTTGCGAAATTGGGCTGCGGATGGTTCGTCTAAGTTGCCATTTAAGGGGTGATTACTAATTTATCCAGATCCTCTCCAAACAGCAAAGGACCTCAGACCAAGAGTAGTAGGCTGCCAGAAGATAAGCCGAAACAGGGGAAGTCTGGGCTGGGCTTTCGGGGGCAGTTTCAAGACTTCCGCAGATTTTGCGCGTCGCGTTTTGGAGGCTTCCAGAGAGGACGTGCTTCCTCGCGGGGCCAGGACTTCCGGGGCTTTCAGGGAGCGAATAGAGGTTTCTCCGCCAGCGCTGCATCAGCGACACGAAAACCACAATGAAGAGAGGTGGGTCCCGGTGGGTGAAACTCCGATTGGCGGGAGACTTCGGGAGTTTCTTCCTGCTTGGACCCAAATCACGTCTGACTAGTGGGTGTTGGAGATAGTCAGTCCGTCAGGGTTACGTGCTGGAGTTGGCGCAGCCCGTACGGGATTCGTTCGTCATGTCTCCTTGCAGAGGCCCAAAGAAGACTTTGGCGATTTGCGCTACTTTACGACGGCTCATACAATTAGGAGTGGTCGTAGAGGTGCCAGAGGTCATGTATGGCATGGGTCGGTACTCCATTTATTTCATGGTGCTAAAGAAGGGTGGCACATTGCGGCCCATTTTGGATCTGAAGGGCGTAAATCATTGTATGCAGGTGCTGCATTTCAGGATGGAGACATTGCGGTCCGTCATTGTGGCAGTGCGGCAAGGGGACTACTTGACGTCACTCGACCTTACCGAAGCGTACTTGCATATTCCCATTCGGTCAGCTCATCAAAAGTTTCTACGGTTCGCTTTTCCTTGGACACTACCAGTTTCAAGTGCTGCCCTTTGGATTGGCAACGGCGCCGCGAACGTTCACCAAAATCAGGGTGGTGGTGATGGCGGCGTTGCGCAGAGAAGGAATCTTAGTACATTCGTATCTCGACGATTGGTTAATTCGGGCAAAGTCCAAGGCAGAGAGTGTTCAAGTGACAGAGTAGTGCGGTTTCTCCAGAGTCTGGGTTGGGTGGTCAACCCAGCCAAAAGCCGGTTAGAACCGTCTCAGAATCTGGAATACCTGGGGGTCTGGTTTGACACGAAGAATGGCAAGGTGTTTTTGCCGGAGAGGCGAGCCCAAAGCCTCAGGCGGTTGCTGCGCATTTTCTGGGCTACGCCGTCGCCCTCGGCTTGGGATTACCTGCACGTCCTGGGGACCATGGCGGCGACACTGGAGGTGGTCCCGTGGACCAAGGTCCATATGCGACCTCTGCAAAGATCCCTTCTTCGCCGGTGGTCGCACCAGTCGGATTCGTTGAACAAACGTCTTCCGTGTCCCTTCAAGGTCAGACAGTCTCTTCGGTGGTGGTTGCTCCCCACGTCGTTAGTGGCGGGTATGCCATTGGAACAGCCGGAGTGGCTTCCATTGTTGACAGACGCCAGCCTCGGGGGTTGGGGAGCCCACTGCGAGAGCAGATCTGCGCAGGGGTTTTGGTCTCATCTGGAGGGCTCTTGGTTGATCAATCGTCTGGAGCGCCATGCGATTTTCAGAGTTCTACAAGCGTTCGAGACGTTGGTGATGGGTCGTGCAGTCCGGGTGTTATCCGACAACTCGGCAGCGGTCGCCTACATCAATCGCCAGGGCGGCACGGGGAGTGCGGCCATGGAGGAAGAGGCGGACTTGTTATTTGCCTGGGTAGAGAGTCGGCTGTTGGCGATTTCAGCGGTGCACGTCATCGGAAAGGACAACATGATGGCTGATTTTTTTTTTCTTTTTTTCAGCAGAGTCCGGGTGGATGCAGGAGAGTGGGAGCTGCATCCGGACATCTTTGCACAAATAGTTTGCCATTGGGATCTAATGGCGACCTTCCAGTCGGCAAAGGCCAGCTGTTTCTTCAGCAGAAGGCGAGAAAGGATGTCAGAGGGCATAGACGCGCTATTGCATCCGTGGCCGTCCTCCGGCCTTCTGTATGTTTTTCCTCCGTGGGCTTTAATCGGTCGGGTGATTCAGCGGATCGAAGCTCATCTGGGGAGGGTGCTTCTGGTGGCGCCCGATTGGCCGAGGCGTCTGTGGTACGCGGATCTGGTGCGTCGCCTGGATGGGGAGCCCTGGCGGTTACTGGCCAGGGCGGCTCTGTTGTTGCAGGGGCCTCTCCATGCCACAAGTAGATTGATTCTGGCTTACGGTATGGCCATTGAAAGGGCTCGGCTGAGGAAGAAAGGCTATTTGCCGGCGGTCGTGGCTACGCTGCTCAGAGCTAGGAAACAGTCCACTTCCCTGGCATATGTTAGAATCTGGCATATATTTGAGGATTGGTGTTCACGACGACAGATTCAGGCGTCTACGGTGTCCATCCCCTCGATTTTGAGTTTTCTACAGGATGGTTTTGATAAAGGGCTTGCTGCCAGTTCCTTGCGAGTGCAGTTGGCAGCCCTTTCCTGTTATCGCGGCAAGATACAGGGAGTTGGTCTCGGCGCTCATGCTGATGTGCTGCGCTTTCTCAAGGTGGTTGCTCGGTTACGACCATCGCGTAGAGTGATGGTCCCGCCTTGGGATCTCAATTTGGTGTTGGCGGCGTTGTCCAAACCTCCCTTTGAGCCGCTGCATCGGGCTTCGGTGAAAGACTTAACATTGACCGTTTTTCTGGTGGCCATCTGTTCGGCCCGGCGGATCTCGGAGTTGCAAGTGTTGTCGTGCAGGGAACCATTCTTGTCCTTTTCTAGAGAGAAGGTGGTACTGCGACCAGTTCCGTCCTTTCTACCTAAGGTGGTTTCACCCTTTCATGTGAATCAAACGGTATCCTTACTAGTGTTGGGTTCACTGGAAGGGGGCGACCCTGATCACAGCTTGCGCTGTTTGGATATGAGTAGGGTGTTGCGGCAGTATTTGAAGGTGACGGAGCTATTCTGCAAGTCAGATTGGTTGTTCGTGCTGTTCGGGGGAGTGCGCAAAGGCGAAGCGGCGGCGAAGGCTTCCATTGTGAGATGGATTCAGGAGGCGATTGCTTCCACCTATCTCCTTCAAGGTCGATCGGTTCCTGTGGGATTGTGAGCTCATTCCACTAGGGCGCAAGCGTCTTCATGGGCGGAGCACGGATTGGTTCCACCAGGAGACATTTGTAGGGCGGCAACGTGGTCGTTGTTGCATACATTTAGCAAGCATTACCGTCTGGACGTCGCGGCAGCAAGTGATGCCAGTTTCGGATCGGCGGTATTGCGTGCTGGCTTGAAGGGTCCCTCCCACTGATTACTGCTCTGGTACTTCCCAGAGGTAGAGGACTGAACTGGAGGAACGATAAGGAAATGATAATTACACTTTCCTGGTAATTGTAGTTCCTTGAGTGATGACAGTTCAGTCCTCATTCCCACCCAGGTGTATTGGATGGTAGCAGGTCGGTGGCACAATGACAGGACTTACTGGTAAGTTTCATTTAGATATTGTTTTCTTTGCCATATTTCCTTGCTCTGTTTCAGGGGTTAGCAGGGAAGAGAGGTTTTACTAGTTAAGGCAATGGTTCTGTTAACTTGTTGTTATAGCTACTCATCTGTTGCTCCTTTGAGTCTGCTTTGTTAAATAGTTCACACTGGGGCTGATGGGAGTGTCCGGCAGGCTATATCCAGTGATGTCATGATTCTGACATGCCAGTCTCCAAGCTTCAGGAGGAGGTTGACAACCCAGAGGTAGAGGACTGAACTGTCATCACTCAAGGAACTACAATTACCAGGTAAGTGTAATTATCATTTTTTCCCTTACCATGGACCAGGTTGCCATGTCTCTCCCCCTCTCCATCGAGAACCACAGTTTCTTTCATTATTTACATTTTGACCACATTGCTTCTTCGGCTCTGCCATCCCAGTGATTCCTCCGCTTTTGTTTTAACCATTTTCTTCTGGTTTTGGTTTTTAACTACTTTACTTTTCTTAGTCAGCGGAGGTTGCACCTGATGGCTGTGACCATAAAGTCCCTCTGCTAACACACAGTGGGGGGAGGAGGAGGGGAAACACTGCAAAGAAAATGCATGGACCGACGACAGGTATAGTGGGGCCATATCCTCACTTGATGCTATCCTTGAAGGTATTCAGATCTCTGTGAGAAAGGAAAGCAACCATGTCAGCACAGCAGACTGCAGTAAGCCCTATCCCATTGGGCCCAGACAAGGTACAATCTGGACCAGCTGGAGCAGCTGTGCAACCAGAAGCAGACCCCCTACTGACACTGACTTCACAGCCAACCCAGGGCCTGCAAATCCAGGCTGGGGGCTCCACTCCCTCCCCTCCACAACGTCTGAAAGCGATCGGAGACAAGGGGCCAGTGGGAGGTAAGGTAAAATCCAAGACCATACATCATAAACAGTCTGACACAGACAGGGATGGCTTGGCAGGTAAGGCAGCCAAGCACCCTTATCCGCCTGTTCATCCAGACTTGGGGGGATCCCCTCGGAGAACCCAGAGGCAAAATGCCCCCTCTCTATAGGAACAAACCATAAAGATAGCAGGGGCCACAAGCCCTAACTCCTCCATCCTTTCTCTACTCCGCAAGTTTGTTCAAGACAGTGAAATTATCCCAAGCGCTGCCCATGACCATCCCGGGGTCCCTGCAAACAGCACACCAGTGGATGCACCCATGAACCCCAGACAGCACGGACACCCATGATTTCAGTCTGTCATGGAATGACAAACTCCCATTCCATTGGAGGATGAAACATGTTCCCTGCTCAGTGTTCCTTACTCGTACACTACTGCCTTTAGAATGGATGAGGATTTTCCAGACCCCCATCCACAACCAGGGCCTTTGGAGAAGGTAGCAGATCTTTCTTATCCAAACTTCTGCAAAAAGAATTCTAGGGCCTTGGCTCTGAGTGATTCTCAAACTCCTACTAATAAGCGTGACTTCCAGCCCATATTTATAGCCCACAATGCACCTAGGTAAGTTCTAGCTCTACTGGCTCATCAGATCCTTCAAGATCTACAAGCCTCCATCTGGAAGAATCTCACTTCAGTGCATGATACCTCTGAGTGACTTGACCTCAAATATAAGGTGCTATCGGCTCCAGGGTTTGACCACCAGCAACTACCTCATCAATCAGTGGTGTCCGAAGCCATACTTAAAAAGTCAAAATCATCTAAGTCTATTTTCCAGACAGCACAAGGTAAAGAACAACAAACACTAGATGCTATTGGATGAAAGTCCTATCAGAGCAGCCTTCTTGCCATGAGGGTTCTAGCACATTAGCTCCAGATCCTGCATTATCACCATGATCTCCTCTTGCAGCTAGATGATACTCAGAACTTGGCGGTAGAAGAGCAGGCTCAACTTCTTCCTAATTTACATGAGTCTCTGTACCATATCTGTATCTCATACAATGACTTTGACTTGATGGCATGCTCTGCTACCATGGCTATTTCCACCAGACGCATGGCCTGGCTTTGGGGTTTCTGGACTGCAAGAATACCTTTACAACTGTCTGGCAGACGTGCCTTCTCAAGGGGATAGCCTTTTTGGCACCAAAGTACAAGAAGCTATTTCTGAGGTTAAGGACCATTTGTCCACCATTAGAGAATTGGTTGCCCAGCCTATAGAGCCAGTGTCACAACCCAGACGCTCCCAACTACCTCAACACTAGAGAGCCTTCTATTTATCAATATTTTCAATAGTTTTACCCCCTTCGGAAGTATCAGCTGTATTCCAGTCAGCCATCACAACAACCTCCCACACCAACTTACCCTCAACACTCCAGGCAATGGGAGAGAAAACAACCCTCCAACTAGACCCCCTACCTCCAAAACTACTCCTAGTTTTTGACTACCTACTGGTGGTGGACAGGATTCAGCACTTCAGAGAGGCTTGGTATTCTATAATTTTGGATTGATGGGTACTCAACATCATAGGAGGGGATTACAAAATCAACTTCTTGAAACTTCCATCCCTCATCCCTGTCCCAACATGTCCATGCCTTCAGCTCAGCACTTACAGATCCTGGAACAGGAGGTCACCGAGCTTCTCTACAATTAAGCCATTGAGAGAGTTCCATGAGAGTAGGACTTCTACTAGCATTTCTTCCTGATTCCAAAAAAGACTGGGGCATTGTGTCCCATTTTGGACCTTAGAGACCTCAACTGCTACATCAAGTGAGAAAAATTCAAAATGAACTCTCTCAGTACAATCCTTCCCCTGCTGAGTCAAAACGATTGGCTGGCCTCTCTGGATCTCAAAGATGCCTACACTCTTATTCCCGTCCATCCCTTGTACTGGGAATACCTTTGCTTCAAGTTCAAGCATCCGCACTATCAGTACAAAGTATTCCCTTTTTGGCCTTTCCACTTTGCCCTGTATGTTCACAAAATGATCTAGCGGTAGTCGCAAGACATCTACGACAACAAGGACGCTGCGTTTACCCCTAATTAGATAACTGGTTCATATCTGGCCCCTGCATGACAATGTGGCAGGCAATTCAAGACACTATAGCCCTTCTTCAAACAATGGGCTTTGTAATAAATGAACAAAAATCAGAATTGGAACCTCAGCGGAATCTCTGTTTAATTGTGGCATGTATAGACAATCAGACAAGCTCAGACTTCTACATCTCATCTGCAGGTTACTTCACCTCTGATCTATGACTGCTCGCAACCTGCTTCAATTACTTCTGTCCATGTGATTCCACTTACAAGACTGTACATGCAACCAATTCAATGGAATCTGAGTGCACTGGAATCCAACACACATAGTCCCTACAAACAAAACTTCCTTTAGGCACAGGAACAAACCTGGAATATCACTATAGTCTGTGCTGGCGGACCATAGACTCGACCTTATCTTCTCTCACCAGAAATAGATATGCAGTACAATAGCTTCCCACGAATAAATCCTGCCCCATGGTCAGACCATCATCTTATTGAGTTTGAAATTAAGGTAGAAAATCACCATGCTCAATCCACTAAACACTTAACAAAACAATATTAAAAATTTAGATATTTTGAAAAAGATGCATTCACAAAAGACCTTCTAAAATGCATTGACACAAACGACATGGAGGAACTACTACAAAATCTCTAAAATAGCTTTCAGACCCCAATCACAACTCAAAACAAGAAAGATAAATTCAAAACAATGGTACATCTGATTATGCAAGACATCTGATTACTAAAGTGACAATTGAGAAAACGAGAACGCATCTGGCGATCTGCAAAAGCAATAGGATAGCTAAGTATTTTTCTCTATTTTCTATCAAATTACTGTTAGCATATAAACAAATTTAAAGAAAGAGAATACAATACTAATCTACTGATGAAAGCCCTAAATAAACCAAGGAAGCTATTTGCGAAAGTAAAATCCCTAACTAAACAACCAAAATTCGTAAATGAGTCATCAACCATCTCCCCACAGGCTTAAACTGACCATTATATTATGAAGCTAAACTCCCCAAACAATTCCACTCTAAAGCCTTCTCTCAGTATGACCACTCCCACTGGAAAATAGTTAGATTTCCATCTGGCCTCCATTGAACCAGTCAAAAAAATAATTGTAAACTTAAACATAGCAACATCATGCCTCAACCCTTGCCCAGTAGCATGGACCAAAGCCTCACATGATAAACTAGCTCCCATCATTTTAATAATGGTAAACTTATCCCTCACCCAAAGTTACATACCTAAAGACCTCAAAAAAGCCGTAATTTGCCCTATAAAGCAAAAACCACTCAATTAAAAAATGCCCTTCATCCTACAGATCAATATCCAGCTTACCTTCCCTGGCCAAAATAATAGAGAAACACGTACATAATCAACTCTAAGACCATATAGAACAGAACGCTCCCCTAGTTGACCATCAATATGGCTTTAGGCCATACCACAGTGTAGAAACTCTATTATTGGTATTACTTAATAATTTCATAAAAGGAATTGACAATACACATCAAGCATTTATATTAATATTTCTCAACATCGCAGCAGCCTTTGATTCAGTAAACTATTTCCTACTACTCCAAAGACTAAAACAAATTGGTTTACCTGGCACTACACTAAATTGGTTCACATCATTTTTAACAGACCAGTCATAACAAGTAAGAATTGATCACAAATGCTCCAGTACCTATACCCAAAGGAAAGGCCTCCCACAAAGATCTATGCTCTTGTTTAACATATATATCCAACCGCTATGTCAAATAATAAAAAAAAAATTCAAGTAGGATATGCCATCTACGCAGATGACATTATGCTATACGTCCCATTCAAAAGAGCTGGACCCATACTGAAATCCATCATAGAATGCTTCAACGAAATAGATCAAAGGCTGAAAGCTCATGGCCTCAATATTAACTATGAAAAAACAGAAGTACTCTTTATAAACAGAAATCAAAACTTCACACCACCCACCACCATTGATGTAAATGAAGCAACACTACAAGATAAAGAAGAGGTGAAACATCTGGGTATTGCAATTGACAAAAACCCTTAGCTTCGAATCCCATATTAAACCCATCACAAGGGTAATATACAACAAAATTAGAATGTTACAACACCTGAAACCACTGCTGCAGAGTAACTAATTTAGAATGGTGCTACAGGCCATGATTTCCCCTCACATAGACTATTGTAATAGTCTACTACACAGATTACCCAAGCAAACACTATAGAGCCTTCAAACATCCCAACATATGGCTGCCTGCATTATCTGCAATTCAAGCAAAACAGAACACATAACACTTGTACTACATGCACTCCACTAGTTACTAGTCCATAGCAGAATCAAAGGCAAAATAACGACCACATTCAAAATTATCCGAAATATAGCCCCCACAACCTTATCACAGTTAATCAGGACTAGCCCTAATGATTACCAACGTCGAGGCCGAATGACAAATACATTTGTAATCCCAACTGACTACCACAAAACCAAACAGCAAACACGCAATAGAACCTTTGAATATTTATCTCCATCATTATGGAACACGTTACCAGATTAGAATTAGAGCTATAACTGACCTGGCTACCTTCCAGACCCAACTCAAATATTTCTTTTCATTGAGCACTTTGGTGGCAATGAAGAACATACAAATGCGGGGAATGCTCCATCCTCGCTATTTGTGCACCTTCCTGCCAGCAGCTAACTAACCTGCTGGTTGTATGGGGAAGTTAGACTGGGGTAGGGAAGGGGCGGATCAGGGGCAGAGTTGCAATGGGCGGTAGTCTGTCCTGGACGTCTGAGGCCAGCAACCTGCATGGGGAAGTTATTCCACCTCCGAGGTGGAATAACTTCCCTAATCGCCAGGGGTCGGCGGGCCTGGGTCTAGAAAGTGGCAGGAGGGGGCAGTGAGCATTCCCTGCAGCCTGACCCTGGCCTTGAGAGGCCAGATTGGGGGTTGGGCTGCAGGGGAATGCAGTGCAGGAATCGGCGGCCGACATTGTGGCTTTACAATAGAGCCATGGTGCCATGGCAACCGGACACCATGGCGCTGCGGCTCCCTTGTAAAGCTCAAACTGAGTTAGTCAGGCATGGCCTATACTTGCAGACTGGACTGAATCGAGTCCCGGCCTGCACGTACAAGCCTGATCGCGATTCTGATCCTGTGAGGCTAGACATGCCTCGCGGGATCAGAATCGTGACTCCCTCTGTCTGGTTCAGATCAGGCGTACAGAGGGCTTCTATGTCCGGGACAGAATTGGGCCTTAAGTAACAAAGTGCTAAGAATGTAAATATCAAATGATTAAGATACACACTCGAAACTCATAATTGCTTTGAATATTGTAAATAAGTTTCAAAAGAGTTAAATTCTAATCTTATGAATATCAGTGATTGTGTTATAGTTATCCTCATCTGTTATGTGTAATGTAATATAGTTGTTCCAAATGTAAACTGCTCTGATTACATGACAGGGCGGTATAAAAGACACACATACAAATAAATAAATAACACAAGGTGAACTGAATGACCTTGTCAGGGATTTGGAGCTACCTAAGAGTAAGGCAGAGCTGTTGGGCTCCAGTCTGCAGCAGTGGAATCTCCTGTCAGGTGATGTCAGGGTTTCTATGTTCTGTGAATGTCAAAAGGATCTTGTTATAGTCTTCTTCATGGAAGGTGATCTTGTAGCCTGCTACAACATCGATGGTCTGACGGCAGCCCTAAACATCATTCATCTTCCAGGCGAGTGGAGACTGTTCATCGATTCATTGAAGACGAGTCTTAAAGCTGTTTTGCTGCATAATGGCAATGTGTGGCCATCGATTCCAGTTGGTCACACAGTCAATATGAAGGAAATCTATATAAAACAGCTGAGATGCATAAACTATGACAAACATCGGTGGCAGATTTGTGTGGTGATATGAAAGTCGTTTCTTGGTCTGCAGAACTGAATTTACAAAGTACTGCTGTTTTCTCTGTGAATGGGATAGTCGTGTGGAAGATTCCCACTACATCAAGAGAAAGTGGCCACTCCGACAGTCATTGGAGCCTGGAAAGAAAAGTGTGCAGCATCCACCACTTATTGAATCAAGGAAGATTTTGTTACCAACCTTACACATTCAGCTGGGTCTAATATAAAATCTTGTCAGGGCCGTGGACAAAATATAACCAGCTTTCAAGTATCTCAGCGGGGAATTTCCAAGACTAAATGAAGCTGAGATAAAGAAAGGTGTCTTTGGTCCTCAGATTTGTGAACTTCTTAGAGAAGAGGCATTTAACCATGCACTATGTGGCAAAGAAAGGAAGGCATGGAAAGCCTTCCAGTTAGTGGCAGCAAGTTTTCTTGGAAATAACAAAGCAGACAACTACTGGGAGTTGGTGGGAAAACTCCTCAAAGCTTATAAACGTCTTTGGCTGCAACATGTCACTAAAGATACATTTTTTGCACTCTCATCTTGATATTTTCCCACAGAACTGTGGAGCAGTGAGCGATGAACATGGTGAGTGGTTTTCATCAGGATATTGCAGCAATGAAGAAAAGATATCAAGGCAAATGAAGCCCGTCAGTGCTTGCAGACTATTACTGACAGTGACAAGAGATAATCCATTTACAGAATACAAGAGACAAGCCAAGAATCACCATGAGACACTGAATAAGGTCTGAAATGAATACTAATGCATACGTAATCGTTTCTTGCTTTCTGTTTCATACTAACTTTTTAAATAAATTGTATGTAAATAACCCTTTGGTTGATTTTTAAGCTTTTAAACAAAAAGACGACTGGTGAAATATTAAGCTTGTATATATGGCAACCATAAACGCATGAAAAGGCCTAGGTTTATAATTTGTGATTAAAACTCTACAACCAACATGATATATATATGTATGTATAATGGAAACACTTAGATATCTTGGAAACAGTAGCCCATCAGCGGTTTTAATTGTCATTTTTTAATTCAGTGCATCAAAATCCATAAGAATTGGTAGATCTTGTCTCTGAAGCAGGCAACTTTTAAAACATTGTAGACCAGTGTTATCACTGTCCAACAGCGGATAAGCTGATTTCGGCTCACCCAATGGTGAGTCACTTCATGAGTGGGCTCCTTCTCTCTTGACCCCCCCCCCCTAATAAAGCCACCGCTGGTAGCGTGGGACCTCAACGTCGTCCTGGCGCAACTGCAGTCTGTTCCGTTTGAGCTGCTTGGCTCCTCTTCTCATATTTCAGACATGGAAACTCCTCCCTCTCTTTCTCTTCACACTTCTAATTGATTGCTAAAACCTGTCATTTCTTCCTCTAACATCAACAAAATTTGCCCCTTCCTTTCTGAGCACACTATTAAAACTCTCTTCCACTCCCTAGACACCTCCCACCTAGACTATTGCAACCTTCTCCTTACTGGTCTTCCTTTGAGTCATTTCTCTCCCCTTCAGTCTGTTCAGAACTCTGCTGCTTGCCCTTCCCCCCCCGCCCCCCCAACATTACGCATCCCTGTTTTTACATAAACTCTGATTTGTAAATATGTTAAACTATAGATTATAGTTAATAACATTGAACGGTATAATTGCAATTTTAAGATTTTAAAAGTTCTATATAAACCAGTTAAGTTTTTGTTCCCTGTAAAACCATTTTGATTCCCAGATAAGGTGGTATAAAAAAACCCATATAGATAAATAATCTTCCGTGAGACCCGTTATATTCATAAAACCCCTCTTCTCAAGTTACTTCATTGGCTCCCCTTCTGTTTCCGTATTCAGTTCGAACTTCTCCTTCTGACCTACAAATGCACTCATTCTACTGCTCTTCACCACCTTTCCTCTCTCCCTACATCCCTCCTCGTGTACTCCGCTCTTCTGCTAACTTGCTTCTCTCTATGCCCCTTTCTTCCTCTGCCAACATCAGTCTTTGGTCCTTTCATCTTGCTCCATAGGTCTAGAATAAACTACTTGCGTAAGTATGTCAGGTTCCATCTCTGCCCCTTTTCAAATCCATGCTAAAGGCTCGCCTCTTTGAGGCTGCTTTTGGATCCTGATCCCTCACTTTCCTCCCTTATTTGTACCCTTGTTCTCAGCTATTGTATTGTCTGTCTTGATTAGATTGTGTCTGTACAGCGCTGTGCATGCCTTGTAGCGCTATATAAATGATATAGTATAGTAATAGTCTTTCTCATAGCGATCACGTCTGCCCACAGAGTAAGAGAGAATTGCAGGCACTGGTGGCACATCCGCCTTACACCAGATTCCATGAGAACAGGTCGTCCTGAGGACTCGCCCTAAATTTCTGCGTAAGGTAGCATCCACTTTTCACCTTAATTACTCTGTGGTACTGCCCACTTTCTTCTCAAGGCTTCATACAAACAGAGCTGAGGCTTCACTACACACCTTGGATTGCAAGAGAACGCTGGCTTTCTACATTGAGAGGATGAAAGCCCACCACTGTTCCTCCCAGCTATTTGTCTCATTTGACCCCAACAAGCTGGGCATGGCTGTCTCTAAGCACATCCTTTCCATTTGGGTGTCAGATTGCATCTCCTTCTCTTACTCTCAGGCTGGTCTCTCATTGGAATGCCATGTAATGGCACATAATGTTAGGGCCATAGCTCAGTGGCCCACCTGCTCTCAGTCTCCACTGTGGATATCTGTAGGACTGCTGCGTGGTCCTCTGTCCACACCTTTTACAGCCCATTACTGTCTTGATACAGATTCCCGGCGTGACAGCAACTTCGACCAAGCCATGCTCTGGCATCTCTTTGGCAATTGAAGTAACTCCTTCCAACCGACCCTTCTGTCCGTCCAGGCTACTATAGAGTCAAACTGACGTTCATGTCCCTGCAAATGATGACCCTCCAAACCTTTCAGCACTTTTCGGGCTCTTTTTCTTGGTTCATTTTTTTTCTGGTTGTCCTGTTGGGCTGCTTACAGGTTTTTTGGTAGCCTATAGCTTGGGAGTCCCATATGTGAAAACTGACTCCTGACTTCTGTTTGCTCCTGGAGAAAGCATAGATACTCATCTGTAGCAAGTGTTCTTTGGGAACAGCAGGAATTTGTCTCATTATCCTCTCTCCTCTCCGTGGAGTTGTTTGCCTTTTTGGCTTGCTTTACCTCTGTATGATGACGTAGCTTAAGATTATTATTATTATTAATAATAATAATCATTTATGGAGTGTTACCAAGTGTACTCAGAGCTGTACAGACATACAAGTAGACAGTCCCTGCTCGTAGAGCTTACATAGTATATGATGGCAGATAAATACCAGTATAGTCCATCTAATCTGCCCAGCAAGGTGGCAAGTGTAGGTACACCTGCTGCTCCATGCAGGTCACCTCTCCCCATGCCTTTGTTTAGGGGTGTACCCACCACTCCATGTAGGGCACCTCTATTTGTTGAGATATAAGATTAGTTAAGTTTATTTTTATTTTATCCTGTTGCTATAAAGGTATCCACTTTGTCTGTCCCATGCCATTTTGAATTCTGTCACTGTTTGCCTCCACCACTTCCATCGGGAGGGCATGCCAAGCATTCACCACCCTTTCAATGAAAAAGTATTTCCTGACATTGCCTTTCAATTTACCCCCTTGCAACTTCATGTTATACCCTCTAGTTTTACAGCTTCCCCGGCTTTGGAAGAGGTTTGTTTGTTTGTTCATTAATACTCTTTAAGTATTTAAAGGTCTGAATCATATCTCCCCTGTCCCTCCTCTCCTCCAGAGTGTATATATTTAGGTCTTCAAGTCCCTTCGCATAAGTCTTCTGACGCAGGCTTCAAATCATTTGGGTCACCTTCCTCTGAACTGTTTACAGTCTTTTTATATCCTTTGTGAGATATGGTCTCCAAAACTGAATACAGTACTCCAAGTGAGGCCTCACCAGTGACTTGTACAGTGGCATTAGTACCTCTTCCTTTCTGCTGGTAATTCCTCTTTGTATGCAACCTAGCATCCTTCTGGCTTTTGCCACCACCTTGTTGCACTGTTTCGCCACCTTGAGATCCTCCAAAACAATCACTCCAAGGTCCTTCTCATCCATGCACACAAACCTCTTGCCCACTATCGTGTATGTTTCCCTTGGGTTTTGCTTCCTAAGTGCATGACACTGCACTTCTTCACATTAAACCTTAACTGTCAAGCATTAGACCATTCTTCCATCTTTTTGTAGATCATTCCTCATGTTCTCCACTCCCTCAGGGGAGTCCACTCTGTTGCAAATTTTTGTGTCATCTGCAGAAAGACAGACTTTTCCATTCAGTCCTTCAGCAATATCACTCGCAAATACACTGAACAGTACCTGTCCCAGGACCGAACCCTGGAGCATCACCTTCCTTTCATCTGAGTGAGTTACGTTTACTATCACCTGTTGTCTGTCAGTCAACCAATTTCTGATCCAATTCACCACCTTGGGACCCATCTCCAAGCCATTGAGTTTATTGATAAGCCTCCTATGAGGAACAATATCAAAGGCTTTGCTGAAATCCAGGTAGATGACATCCATTGCATGCTCCTGATCTAGTTCTCTGGGCACCCAGTCAAAGAACTCAATCAGATTTGTTTGGCAAGATCGTCCTTTTGTAAAACCATGTTGCCTTGGATCATGCAACCTGTTGGTTTTGAGAGAGTTTTTTCTTTCAGGAGCACCTCCATTACTTTTCCTGCCACCGAGGTAAGGCTTACCAGCCTGTAGTTTGTCACTTCTTCCCTTTTGTGAAGAGGTACCACATCAGCCCTTCTCCAGTCTCCAATGATCTGTTAAAAATATCCTTTAACGGCCCTGCAAGAACCTCTCTGAGCTCTTTCAGTATCCTGGGATGTATCCCATCTGATCCCATGGCCTTGTCCACTTTCAGTTTTGCAAGTTTGTTTGGAGTCACAGGTGGTCCTTCTCCTGATTTTCTTTAGTAAAAACAGAGCAGAAGTATTTGTTTAGCATTTTCACTTTTTCAATGTCACTTTCCACGAGTCTGTTCCCAGCACTTCTGAGTCCTGCAATTCCACCTCTGATTTTTCCTCCTCTCCCGAATATACCTGAAGAAAACTTTGTCGCCACACTTCACAAGATTATAGTGCAGTACAATACAATACAGGAAAGGCAAAATGGAGTTGAAACACAGGGAAGGGGATTATGATCCAAAGGCAACCTCAAAGAAGTGAGTCTTGGGCTTAGACTTGAAAAGAGAAATGAGGAGATTTGTTGTAGGAGGAGTGGCAAGTTGTTCCAGACAAAAGGAGCAGCAGTGAAGTCTGGAGTTGGCACAAGAAGAGAGGGGCATAGAGAGAAGGAAGACAGAAGAGGAACGGAGATCACGCGGAGGGGTATAGGGAGAGAGGAAAGGTAAGTGGGGGCAGCAGAGTGAATGTATTTGTGACTCATAATAAGTAGCTTGAACTGGATATGATAGCGGATAGGGAGCCAGTGAAGGGATTTCAAGAGAGGGGTAATGTGAGTGAAGCGTGGCTGGCGGAGAATTAACCTGCAGCGGAGTTTTGAATTGACTGAAGAGGGCTCCTTTGGTCGGGAAGACCGGCACGCATGTGTGGTACACTTTCCAAAAGCTTCCTTTGGAAGCTGGGAAGCATTCCCGCACAGGCTCCATCAGTGATGTCACCCACGTGTGAAGTATGATTTCTGCTGTTCCCGGAGAACATCTGCTACAGGTGAGTAACTACGCTTTCTGTACAGAGCGGCACACATCTAGTAGCACTCTAGCAATGATTGGTAGCTTGCTTCAGTTTGAATTGTGCTTGCAACTAATCCAGACAGTGCCTTGTTACTGGTGCCAGCAAAACTCCTCTGCTAAACAACTCCACCACTGATAGCAACCAGCAAAAAGGAGAGGGAAGGGTGGTCTGTAAAGGGTCTCCTGGCATCATCAGCAATACTTGTTTTGAGCTCCCTTGCCACACCCATCTGGGCTTTCTTTTTCATCAGCAAAGCAACCACAAGTTAATTGCCTCTTCCTCTTCACAATAACTCTTACTGCAGTCTGATAATTAAGAGAAGATTCAAGGGATTAAAATGAAATGCATACGCATTGTATTTCAATCAGTTTGTGCATGAAGGCAAATGACAATTGTGCTTGGTGCACCATGCTTGAGTTTATCGACGTGCTCCGGAAGCTCCAAATTATTTTTTTTTTTGTGTAATTTAGTTGCTCGGTGTCTCATGAGTCACTTGGGAGGTGTTGATCAGTGAAGTAAATCTGGACTATGAAACACAAACGCATAAAACATGATGACACATGAGGACTGTAAATCAGCTCCATTTCCTTCCCGTTGCCTTGCTACAAGCCCCAGCTGATCCTTTTAGCCTTTAGTAACCAAGGATGCAATCGATCAAAATCTTTACTTGCAGCCGCTTTTCCTGAGTCAGCTGAAGGTGGAGAACAATGCTATAAATACATCAAAATCAACAGCAATTAGAGGAATAGCCTAGTGCAGTGGTTCTCTACCCAGTTCTCTGGGACCTCCGAGGCCAGTCGGGTTTTCAGGATATCCACAATGAATATGCATGAGAGAGATCTGCATACAATGGAAGCAGTGCATGCAGATCTCATGAATATTCATTGTGGATATCCTGAAAACCTGACTGGCCTGGGGGGTCCCAGAAGACTGGGTTGAGAACTACTAGTCTAGTGGGTAGAGCCAGGGAAGCCAGGGTTCAAGTACCACTGATGCTCCTTGTGATCTTGGGCAAGTCACTTAACCCCCCCCCCTGTTGCCTCAAGTACAAACTTAGATTGTAAGTTCTTCAGGGACAGGGAAATGCATTCAGGTACAATACGTAATTCACCTTGAAATAATTTTACTGAAAAAGCATGAGCTTAATCCTATAAAGTTATCAGTGCAGGCAAGTGCAATAACAGCACAAGTAAAATAAAGCATGTTCCCACCAGAAGGCGGTTGATTTCACCTACCACTCTTCCAGTGAAGAAATATTTTCAGATGTTACTTTTAAGTCCATCTCCTTAAGGTCAGGGTTCTTCTAGTAAATCTAGCCCTTCTACTTTGGCAATGATCATAACATAATGAATAATTATAAGTGCTTAGGCCACCTTGGGGATATGTGCCTACTTCACGTCTCTTATATGGGAAGGTATGCACATGCTTTCTCTTTATAATCTAGTCATACACGTCGATGTCGCAACAAAAGCCTAATGCATTATGCCACTTCAGGAGCAAGTGTAAATATACACGTGCATTTTGATTTTATAGATGTATAATTTAGAAAATGGAAAATACTTGCATATATTCCAAATTATGCATCAAGAATGTCCACTTCCAGTCATATATAAATATGCATAAGTTTGATTCTTGCTTCTGCGCAAATTCTTACATTTCATAAGTACAACACAGTTTAGTAAGAGGACATTCTTGCATTTATTTCTTTTTTTTAATTGCTGTGTTTCTTGTTTATGTGGAAATTGCTTTTTTAAAACTGCCCATAATACGTCTCCATGGGTTAGATTTAGTCCCCCTTTCCTCCCCTCCCCCCCATATCATCCAGTTTCTCAGTCTCGGTTAAAAGGATGAGACCCATCTTTTGCTCATAGATCAGACCCTATACTCCAATCTTAACCAAAAAGAGGCCAAGAGCAATGGAGTTCAGTGTTTCTGAAGAGAAACCAGTGTGTGGTGGTAATGTGGTTTTAAAGGGAAAATGCCGACTGCCAAATCTTTACAGTGTTACACTAATCCTTCTAATGCATTTAAATCCCATTAAGCTTTATTGTATCAGATTCCAGTCCTAGGGTTTTAAGAAAAGATATTTCTTAATTAACATTTGTTAGCTATGGGTCTATTTACTACTCTTTTTCATAAGCAAACAAAAAATATTTTTATGCATTTTGCTTTTCAATATAAGCCCTGACAGGATGGAGAATTTCTTGACCGGGCCACAAAATGACAATTTTCAATATATCTAGAACCCACTAGGCTATGAATAAACAACAAACAACTTTATGGTGGTCTGGCTACTTGCCCAGCAAACGGAAGAAATTAAAAAAACAAAACAAAACCTTGGATTGCAAGGAGAGCCACAGTAAACTCGGAGGCCTTGTAAGCAATTGATTGTGGAATGGCTTGTTTTGTTTTATTCTTTCATCTAATGCCATTGTCTTCTGACCTATCAAATAAAAAAGTGTGGCTGCTGTTCAGGAGACTGGCTTGCAGGACTAGTGCAAAGTGGCGATGGCGGGTGGCACATGGATCCAAGGGAAAAAGATAGACTCCTACTACTGCACTGATCTCTGATGGCTGAAGGCGTGATACTCATAGTCTGTGTTAGAGGTGGTATGTTATCTGGGGAAGGGAGTGGCAAGTGGCTTGTTTATGAAGAGAGAAAATGGGACATATAATTTTACGAGTATAACTTTTTTTAGGGGCTTAGTTGTTAGCTCTTCTTGTGAACTTCTAATTCTTTTGTAAAACAAATGGGCTGGAACCCAATGCATTTGTTATAAATAGGTTGTGCTTTCAAGAACTAGTCATTTTGCTGTGACAAGGAAACAATGTAAAAGCAATTTTTTGTTTTTGTCATGACTAGTCGTTGCTGGGATACCATAGGTAAAACTAATGATATCATGTAGAATCCTCTTGGACTCTGGAATGTTTTTTGTCTTTGACCTTGTAGTTTCCACCTGATCTTTGCGTTTTTCTGGGTCATGCTGCATCTTAATAAGTGGAACTGACATTTCAACCATCATGTTGTGTCTTTTTCTTTTGGGCTTCTAGGCAGTTGGAACCAGAGCTGAGATATGGCATAATTAACTTTCACTTACAAACACCTGGGTTGGGACTGTGTAGAATTAATAGTTTGGATAGATCTGAGCTGAATTTAATGAAAACTATTCATAAAACTATCACACTTTTTTTCAGTTATTTATTTGGTTTTGAGTATTTGATTGCTCTGGTTGTACCAGAAGAGCGGTATATCAAGTCTAAATAAACAATAAACCATTGCTGGATTGCTCAAGTTATTCATTATGGTCTTTTTTTTTTATCTGCCATCATTTTTATCTGCTTCCCCGTACACTTGGTAAAGCCATTGCGGTGACAGTCTTGTGGTGGGAGTCATGCACCCAAGCTTTTTCCAGAATACTGCAATCATGGGCATTCAACCTGAACACTAAGTAAGACTCTTAAGTAGGGACCATGACTCCTGCCTTTCATCTCCCTGCATCTCCCACTCTAGAGGAGGGAACTTGGGGCGGGGGAGGAACCATGAGAGTTGCCTCAGTAGCTTCCCAAGTTAAAGGCTCCCTCCCCGGGACAGGCTCCGCCACAGATCCAGCTCCACATCCACGGGACAGGCTCCCTCCACGGGACAGGCTCCCGCACCAAGGCGACCACCACAGATCCAGCTCTACATCCCCGGGACAGGCTCCCGCACCAAGGCGCCGCCACAGATCCAGCTCCACATCCACGGGACAGGCTCCCTCCATGGGACAGGCTCCCTCCCCGGGACAGGCTCCCGCACCAAGGCGCCGCCACAGATCCAGCTCCACATCCACGGGACAGGCTCCCTCCACGGGACAGGCTCCCGCACCAAGGTGCCGCCACAGATCCAGCTCCACATCCACGGGACAGGCTCCCTCCACAGGACAGGCTCCCGCACCAAGGCGACCACCACAGATCCAGCTCTACATCCCCGGGACAGGCTCCCGCACCGAGTACAGCTCTCCCCAAGCAAACAACAGATGAAGACCTAAGGAGACAGGCATCACCCTATCAGAACATCACAAACTACCAACATGCACACCACATACTTCCTCCCTCTCTACCTACTAGTCACACAACTCCTCCCACCGACCACACACCTCCACTACCCTCAAACAAACACACCATGGTACCCTCCAACTGCACTGCCATATCTCGAACCACAACACACACACAAAGAGACACTCGCAACCTCCCAAGCAAAGAGACCAAACAGACACAAATCAAACCCCAACACCGGCTCAAAGGAAGCACATGTAGCAACAACCTCTTCCACAAAGACAACAACAATTGAGCTCATAAACGCCAGATCCGTCTGCAACAAGATACACACTCTGGTAGACCACATAGAAGAACGACAGCCCGACATAATATGCATCACAGAGACATGGCTCAACCCTACCGACAGTGTACTACTCAACCAACTAGTACCGAACAACTACTCAGCATACAACTGCCCACGCACCCACAAGCGTGGAGGAGGAGTCCTAATAATAGCAAAAACAAAACTCAAGTTCAAGACACAGAACCTCACAGATACACAGCACTGTAACACAATTAGCATCAAGAACAAGAATATTGCAATCTGCCTAACCTACAGAGCACCCCGTGCTCCACCCGACGAACTAGCCTTCACACTCGAAGAAGCCTGTGCCATAACAGCAAACAACAAACCAGCACTACTAATCGGAGACTTCAACCTCAAGTCCGCCAATACAAAAGATGCAGAGGCATTCCTTCAAGCAATGACCTCACTTCAATTCACACAGATAGTCAATGCACCAACACACAGACTTGGATCATCCCCAGACCTCATCTTCGCATCGAACTACCTAACTTCAAGAGACCTAATTTCTACACCCACCATCACCCCAGTACCATGGTCTGACCATTACTTAATCGAGACAAAACTGCAATCACAAGAAGACCGGACAAACGAAAGAGCGAACATCCCACACACACAAAGACGATTCAAGTCCTTTGACAAGGACGAATTCATACAGGACACAATACAATACTTGAACATTGACTCAGAGGACCTGGAGGAACAAGTTTCCAACTGGAACAGCGTTTTAGCTAACGCCGCCAAGCCATCCGATGACAGGACCGAGAAACAACACCACAACAAGAGACAAAACAAGCCATGGTACTCAGCAAAAATACGACAGGAAAAGAGGGAGCTCAGGAAGATTGAACGGAGATGGAGAAAAAACAAAACAACTTCCGACCAACATCTTTACCTAAAAAAGCAAAACAATACAATGAACACATCAACCAATCAAAGAGAGAATTCCACACAAACCTGATAAATTCTTCCATCAACAAACCCAGAGAACTTTTCGAAATAGTAAAAACCCTGACAAAAGAGCAAGCAGCAGAAAGAGATGTACAAGTTGATCCACAGAAATTCGCCGACCACATCAGAGACAAATTTCACTCCACGGAGCGCACAACACCCAGTGGAACCACCAGAATGAATGTACACCCCAAAACCTGGGGCACATTCTACTCACCCTCAAAAGAACAGATATCCCACATCATCTCCACAATCAACACAAGCACTGCTCCTACAGACCCTTGCCCAGTGTCATGGGTCAAAGCCACCAAATCAAGCCTCATACCAACCATTCATAAAATGGTACACAACTCACTCACTCAAGGACTCATGCCACAGCAACTAAAGCTTGCCTCAGTAAGACCAATCACAAAGAAAACTACTCTCGACAAAAAGGACCCAGCAGCATACCGACCAATCTCCAGCATACCCTTCCTCGCAAAAATAATCGAAAAGACGGTTCAACTACAACTTCAGGAACACATTGACGAACACGGAACTCTCGACGACAACCAACACGGATTTCGTCCCAACCATGGAGTCGAAACTCTACTGATATACCTCTTCGACAACATCATAAGAATAATTGACAACACCAGGAATGGAATAATAATGATCTTCATCGACATCTCCTCAGCTTTCGACACAGTTGACCACAATACGCTCCTGGAGAGACTAAAGATCACTGGTATACACGGTACCACTTTGAAATGGTTCCACTCGTACCTAACCGAAAGACAGCTACAGGTCAAGGTGGGACATGACACCTCCCGACCCATAAATGTCCAACAAGGAGTACCGCAAGGATCCGCACTCTCAGCACTCCTTTTTAACATCTTCATCCAACCAATATGCAACATTATGAAAGAGAACAACATCCAATACACAATATACGCAGACGACATCATGGTATACTCCCCGATATCAATCGACAACCCGGACTTCTCTAAGATAACAGACTGCCTTACCCAAATGACGAAGTGGTGCCAAAACAATAACCTCGCAATAAACTACAACAAGACCGAAGCTTTAATCATCACTCGGAACCAAAGCTTCATACACCCACCAAACATAAAGATACAAAGCACCACGATACCGATAAGATCAGAGGTGAGATACCTTGGGGTTACTCTGGACAGTAAACTCAACCTCAAACCACACATAGACAAAACAATCCAAAAAGCCTACTACAGGATGCGAATCATCAGGAGACTGAAACCACTCCTCGCCCCAGAACACTTCCGTACCGTCTGTCAAGCACTGATAACCCCAATACTGGACTTCTGCAATCCGATATACCTTGGACTACCGAAACAAGCTCTCAAACCACTCCAGCTGGCACAAAACACTGCAGCTCGAATCATATCCAGAGCCGCAAGGCAGGAGCACATCACACCTACATTAAAGGACTTACACTGGCTCCCAATCAGTGCTCGCATCAGATACAAGACTATCATAAACCTATTTAAGATAAATCAGCACACATCAGCCAACAGCCTCCACACGCTCATACAACCAGAAACCAGCGCACGTCCTAGAAGAAGTCAAACACGCAACCGAGTCAGTACCCCAAATGAATACAAGCACACACGCAAGGACACAACAGACAGAGCTCTCTCCATGGCTGCTCCAACAATATGGAACAATCTACCGGACGATCTAAGGGCAAATCCAGACCTCAAAGACTTCAGAAAACAGCTGAAAACCATGCTGTTCATAGAGCACTATGGTCACATCACATAACCTAAGAGAATGTATAACAGCACTCCAATCCTCCTAATCACTGTATGTATATAAAATGTGTTTTTAGCACCACTGTAAATAGCCCACCTTGTACATAGCTCAAACGAATCAAGCACCCAACACAGCCCTCACACTTCTAAGTTTCACCCTCACTGCATGTATAACACACACACTTTACCTGATTGCTTGCTGTGATACCACCTTGATTATTAAGATAAGGCGGTTTAGAAATACTGTTAAATAAATAAAATAAATAAAGCTCACCTGGGGAGCAGAATATCTCCAGGAACAAGCAGGAATGTAGTCCTCACATATGGGTATCGTCGGTACTGACGGAGCCTGCGCGGGAACGCTCCCCAGCGTCCAATTAGGAAGCTTTTGGGAGCATCCCACAGCGCCTGCGTGCTGCCTTCCCGCCTTTCCCAACTGCCTCTCTCCAGTTCTTCTTTTTCCGCGTTTTCTACTGGTGCCATGCTCTGGGGTACCGGCTCTCTCCGGTACCGACACCCAGGCATCGGCAGCGTCGATAGACCAGAGGTTCCTGGCTATTGAACGCAGTCTGGCTGCTCTCCTTGCGGCATCGATGCTCTCGGAACCGCGTCAGATGATTCAACCGGTACCGGCACCAGTAGCATCAACATTGACATCGGTATCGGCTTTATCGGCACCTAGTCATGTGATGCCTTCTGGGTGCCGATACACCGGTATCGATTTACCTCCGGTACCGACTTCGGTCGGTACGGGTATCGGGCTCTTCAAGACAGTACTTCGAATCCTCGGAGGACTCCGAGGATTCTGATAGTTCTGCCGGTACCGGGATACTTCTCCCGGAGGAGCCTTCCTCTCCTAAATGAAGGATGTTTCCCCCAGAAGATATCTCTTTTCAAGATTTCATCAGGGAGGTTGCTCGTGGGTTGTCCATTACTGTGACTTCTGAGACAGAGCCCAGAGCTAAGGAGTTGGAGGTTTTTTACAATATCCTAAAGCTCCTAAGGAGCAGCTACCTTGCCTATCCATGAGATCTTACATGATCTCATGTTGAGAAAGTGGGAGATACCTCTCACCACCTCTCCTCACTCTCACAGACTGGATACCATGTATCGAGTCCCCCCTTGTCCTGGATTCCAGAAAACTCAGCTTCCTCACCACTCTATTGTAGTAGAGTCAGCTATGAGAAGGATCAGAAGTGCAAAGAGGCATGCCTCTAATCATCCAGGACGTGAGTGTAGAACTTTGGATGCCTTTGGATGTCGTACTTTCCAGGCTTCCATGCTTTCTGCCAGGATCAGTTCTTATATTCTATATATGGGAATGTTCCTTAATGAAGTCACAGGTGATTTAGAGGTTTTGAGCCCTCTTCTTCCTGAGGATAGAAGACAGGATTTTCTCACACTGGTCAAACATGCCCAGGATGTGTCTAAGTTTGTCAACCGTGCAGCTTTTGACTGTTTTGAATGCATAAGCAGAACCTCTGGCATTGCCATAGGTGCACGTAGAATTGCCTGGTTCCAGGCATCCGATTTGGAGCTCTGGGTGCAGGACAAACTGGGCAATATCCCTTGTACAGATGAGAATCTATTTGGCAAAAATTGGCAAGAAAAAGCCAATGAATTAGATGCTGACAACTCCACTTTGGATAGGCTATCCAAAGGCACAGCTGATCCTGCGAGAAAGGCTTCTTGAAAGATTTCTTTCTTCTCAAAAAAGAAGAGTTTTTATCCCTCTTATTCCCAACAGGGACGTTCTGCAGGTCAGCCTGCCCGGAAAAGTCAGCAACCACCTAAACAAAGGAAAGCAAAGACTGCTAAGCCTCAACCGTCTCAGCAGTCTCAGCCTCCACAAGGCCTTTGACTTTCATCTAGAGAACTTAGTCTCCCTGGCCCTCAATGGACCAGAGCCTTCCACCATTCCAGGAAGGTTATGTCACTTTGCCCCCAGGTGGGAGCAGATAACAGCAGAGCATTGGACACTCTCCATTATAAGAGAGGGGTACAAGCTGCACTTCCTGTGCATGCCCCCTCACACAATGGTAAGACAGTTCAATTCTCAGACCTCTCTCATCAACCTGTTAGATCAAGAGGTCACTATGCTTCTTATCCAAGGGGCAATAGAAGAAGTACCCATCCACCAACAGGGTACAGGGTTTTACTCCCCCTATTTACTTATCCCAAAGAAAACAGGGGGCTACAGACCTATCTTGGACCTCAGAGAATTGAACAAATTCCTGTTCAAAGAGAAATTCAAGATGATTTCTCTAGGAACTCTACTGCCATACCTTCAGGGTCAGGATTGGCTTTGTTCTCTAGATCTCAAGGATGCGTACACCCATGTTCTCATCCATCCAACTCACATAAAGTTCCTTCGGTTCCTTTTTCAAGGAAAGCACTACCAATACAGGGTGCTTCCTTTTGGCCTGGCCTCAGCACCAAGGGTGTTCACGAAATGCATGGCTGTGGTAGCAGCATTTCTCCGCACTCTAGGGATATTCGTCTTCCCTTACTTAGACAACTGACTCATTCGAGCCCCATCAGAGTCAGAGGCCAGGACTTCTCTATCTTGCACAATGCGTATCCTTCAGTATTTGGGTCTGGTCATAAACATCCCAAAGTCCAGTCTAACTCCCACTCAGTCTCTAGAGTTCATAGGAGCTTTGCTGGATACCAGAAAGGCAAGGGCCTATCTTCCCCAGGCCCGTTGCCTACGCATGGTGCAGTTAGTTTCTCAAGCAGTGTTGAAGCCCCATCTCACTGCCCGAGAAATGCTGCAACTACTAGGCCACATGGCATCTACCGTGCATGTGGTTCCTTATGCTCGCCTCCATATGAGAGCAGCCCAGTGGACTTTATCCACTCAGTGGACCCAGGCATTAGGGTGCCTGTCAGACAAAATAGCAAACACAAATTGCCTTATTTTGTCCCTCCAATGGTGGCAGTCCACTCAGAACCTGTTGCTGGGGTCCCCATTTCAACAACCCTTACCCCAGGCAACCCTCACAACAAATGCTTCACCAGTGGGTTGGGGAGCTCATCTGCAAAACCTCTCCACCCAAGGCACCTGGACTCCACAGGAGACTCACCTACATATCAATCTCTTGGAGCTCAGAGCAATCTTCCTTGCTCTTCGAGTGTTCCACACCCTGCTCAGCTACAAGACAGTCCTCATTCATATGGACAATCAAGTAGCCATGTTCTACGTGAACAAACAGGGGGGGGGGGGGGAACAGGCTCTCTGTCGCTTTGCAATGAAGCTTTGCGACTATGGGCCCTCTCCAGAGAGCATCAGATTCATCTCCTAGCAGTGTATCTTCCAGGCATACAAAACTCTTGGGCAGACAGACTCAGTTGAGTTCTGCTTCCACACGAGTGGTCTCTACATGCAGACCAGGTGGCCAAGATTTTTCAAATTTGGGGAACCCCAGACATAGACCTCTTTGCAAGTCCGTTGAATGCCAAACTTTCCCGGTTCTGTTCCAGAATTCTGGCTCAGGGCTCTCAGACCAAGGATGCTTTCCTCCTTCATTGGGGTCAAGACTTCCTGTATGCCTTTCCACCCATTCTCCTGATTCCCAAAACCCTATTCAAGCTTCAGAGAGACAGAGGCCGTATGATTCTCCTAGCTCCACATTGGCCACGGCAAGTGTGGTACCCTCTTCTTCTACATCTCTCTCAAGCTCCCTCCCTGGAGTTAGGGTCTGCTCCAGATCTCCTGTCCCAGGAGAACGGAATGTTATGGCATCCCAATCCCCAGTCTCTGCATCTCAGGGCTTGGTTGCTGAAGGCCTAGATCTTCATGACCTTAACCTCCCTCAGCAAGTAAAGGATATCCTATATGCTTCCAGGAAGCCTTCCACAAGATGCTCATATGCTTTTAAGTGGAAAAGGTTTACCATACGGTGCTTGCAGAAGGGTCTCAACCCCCTTGCAATACCTTTGGAATCATTACTGGAGTATCTTCTTCATTTATCCAATGCAGGACTTAAGACTAACTCAGTAAGAGTCCATTTGAGTGCTATTGCAGCTTCTTTCAAGCCTCTAAATGGACAGCCTATTTCCTCCCATCCTCTTGTAGCAAGATTCATGAGAGGCCGCCTTCTGACTAAGCCTCCCATTAGGCCACCACCTGTGGCATGGGACTTAAACCTGGTTCTTGGTCAACTTATGAAGCTACCTTTCAAACCCTTAGCTACTACCTCTTTGAAATTTCTTTCTTGGAAAGTTATCTTTCTCATTGCAATCACATCAGCACGTCGCATCAGTGAGTTGCAAGTACTAGTAGCTGATCCACCTTATACAAGGTTCCATCATGATAAGGTAGTCCTTAGGACTCATCCACACTTTATGCCAAAGGTGGTCTCGCCTTTTCATCTAAACCAGGCGGTCTACCTGCCTGTGTTTTTTTCCAAGGCCTCATGCATCTAATGCAGAAAGAAATGTTCATACTTTGGACTGTAAAAGAGCTTTAGCTTTTTACTTACAAAGAACACAGCAGCATAGAAAGTCCTCTCAACTCTTTGTTGCTTTTGATCCTTCTCATTTGGGACTTCCAGTCTCCAAGAGAACACTGTCTAACTGGATTGCTCAGTGTATTTCCTTTGCCTATCAGAGTAAGAATCTTTCTCTGGAGGGCCATGTCACAGCTCACAATGTGAGAGCCATGGCAGCTTCAATGGCTCATCTGCACTCTGTGTCTATCGACGACATCTGTCGAGCAGCCACCTGGGCCTCGGTTCATACCTTCACAGCCCATTGCTGCTTAGACAAGGACTCCCGCCGGGATGCCTTGTTTGGTCAGGCTGTTCTCCAACACCTGTTCCATACCTAATCAACTCCTACCCACCATCCCTGGTTGGATGCCAGAGATCCATGGGGGGAAGTGGAGACCTGGTTCAGGGACACACAACTTCTGGAGTCTCTCCCTGGCATCTAAAGCTAGGGAGTCCCCATATGTGAGGACTACATTCCTGCTTGTTCCTGTAGATAGCATAGTTACTCACCTGTAACAGGTGATCTCCAGGAACAGCAGGAATTTAGTCCTCACAACCCACCCACCTCCCCTAGGAGTTGTATCTCTCTATCTATCTCTTTTTCTTTCCCTCTCTCTCTCTCTCTCTCTCTTTTTGTCTCAGCTTTAAACTCAACTGGAGAGAGGCAGTTGGGAAAGCTGGGAAGGCAGCATGCAGGCGCTGTGGGATGCTCCCAAAAGCTTCCTAATTGGACGCTGGGGAACGTTCCTGCGCAGGCTCTGTCGGTACCGACGATACCCATTTGTGAGGACTAAATTCCTGCTGTTCCCGTAGATCACCTGTTACAGGTGAGTAACTATGCTTTATTGGAGGTCCTTACGGTGGAGAAGAGCTTTTAGAATTAGTGCTCCAAAATGGTGGAATAAAATTCTAGAAAAGCTGAGAGAGGAAATGCAGTTGAGTTCTAGGAAGGGACTGAAACTCTTCTCCCCAACAAGTGTGTTTGGTTTTATTGAAAGTAGACAGACGGAGGAGGTTGAAAAAAGCATTCCTTTTAGTAGGGTATGGCTTTTAGATGGGAATTTTGATTTATTCAAGCAATTTAAATTATACATGATATGAACGTGTTGTATTTTATGATTACTTTGTAAGTATTTTGAATGCAGCTAGCTCCAAGAAAATCTTTTTTTTAAAAAAATAAATAAACTGGAGAACTTCCCAATAGGCTGGCCCAAGGGCTGTGTTTTTTAACATTCATATACTGCTACTATTACTACTACTACTAAACATTTATATAGTGCTACAAGATGTACACAGAGCTGCACAGACACATGTGAAAGGTCCCTGCTCATCAGAGCTTACAATCAAGTCAAGACAGACAACACAGTAGCTGTAGACAGGATTTATCTAGGGGAATGATAAGGAAACATGAAGGCGATCAGGTGAGTCAAGACCTAAAAGCGGCTGCGAAGAGTTGTTTTCAGCCTGGATTTGAAAAGGGTCCAAGAAGGCTCCTGTTGTACAGACTCAGGTAGTTTGTTGTAGGCATAAGGAGCAGCATGTTGAAAGGAGTAAAGTCTGGAGTTAGCAATAGAAGGGAAGGGCACAGATAGACGCGATTTGCCAGAAGAGCGGAGTTCCCGAGGAGGGGTGTAAGGAGAGATAAGAAATGAAAGATAGTGAGGAGCTGCAGAGTGAATGCACTTATAGGTCAGGAGGAGAAGTTTGAACTGGATGTGGAACTGGATAGGGAGCCAATGAAGTGACTTGAGAAAAGGGATAATATGAGCATGACAAGGTGGGCAGAAGATTAGCCGCGCAGCAGAGTGTTTGAACAGATTTGAAGGGGAGAGAAATGATTCAGAGGGAGACCAGCAAGGAGTAGGTTACAATAGTCTGGATGGGAGGCGACTAAGGAGTGGATAAGTGACTTAGTAGTGTGTTCAGAAAGCATAGAAATATATAGAAAAATGACGACAGAAAAAGATCACATGGCCTATCTAGCTTGTCCTTCCATATCAACAACTACAACAGTCCCCTTCCTCTGTGTTTGTCCCATGCTTTTTTGAATTCAGATACTGTCCTCATCTCTACCACCTCCACTGGGAGACTATTCCACGGATCCACCACTCTTTCCGTAAAGAAATATTTCTGCATATCACTCCTGAATCTATCTCCCTTCACCCTCATCCCATGTCCCCTCGTAGCAGTATTTGCTTTCAATCAAAAGAGGCTCTCTCCCTGTGCATTTATGCCTTGGAGGTATTTAAACGTCTCGATCATATTATCTCTATTCTGCCTTTCCTCTAAGGTGTACATATTAAGATCCTTATGTTTGTCCTCATATGCTTTATAATGAAGACCACTAACCATTTTAGTAGCCACCCTCTCTACTGACTCCATCCTGTTTATATCCTTTTGAAGGTGCGGTCTTAGGAGGCAGCTGTTAGCTACTGCAGGCTCCAGCCTCGTCACAGGCGAGCTGCAGTAAGTCCGAACCGGAGGTATCTGTGAAAGTCTTATCTCAGACCTACGGAGGACGGCTTAGCCCACACGTAGTGGCCGTCTGGCGGAAAGCTCAGGTCGCAGGAATCAGGTACGCAGTGCACAGCAGAGAGGAACTGGTGCAGAAGTCTGTATGAACAGGTGGGAAAAGCCCCCAACTCTCTCTCCTAAAGTTCCAGTGCAGATTGCATTATTCTGTGTAAGAATTCTCCGTCATAGGTCCGATGATTGGTTGGCACCAGGCAGTCTGAGGTGTTCTCAGCGAATTAGTAGGTATACGATGAGCAGCTTCTTGCAAACAAAGAAGCCATAGTAAGAAGTCAGGCCGAGGCAACAGTATGTAACTTCTGGGCATGTACAAGTGTCCAAGGCCAGCCACGGACAATAGCTTCTGTATGTATGCTTAGAAACGCTGCGCCAGCAGTTGCTTGGAGGTCGTTTGTAGCTGAACACAGCAAAAGTATAGTGAAGAATCCATCTGCAGTTTGGTTCAGGCCTGAGTTGCTGAGCAGGCCGGAAATTTGCATGTAGAATTGCAGGGGTACCAGCCCTACAGCACAGAATACTCCAAATAAGGTTGCACCAAAGACTTATACAGAGGCACTATCACCTCCTTTTTTCTGTTAGTCATTCCTCTCCTTATGCACCCAAGCATCCTCCTAGCTTTTGCTGTCGCCTTTTCTACCTGTTTAGCTACTTTAAGATCATCAGACATAGCCACACCGAGGTCCCGCTCTTCTTTAGTGGACAAAAGTACTTCACCCCCTATACTAAATTGCTCCCTTGGATTGCTGCAGCCCAAATGCATGACCTTGCATTTTTTAACTTTAAATCCAAGCTGCCAAATTCTAGACCATTCTTCAAGCTTAGCTAGATCCCTCCTCATGTTATCTACACCTTCCTGGGTGTCTACTCTATTGCAGATTTTGGTATCATCCGCAAAGAGGCAAACCTTACCCAACAGCCCTTCCGCTATATCACTAACAAAGATGTTAAAAAGCAATGGGCAAATTTTGTTGATGTTGTAGAGCAAGAAACGACAGGTTTTCGCTACCAGTTGGATGTATGTGGAGGAGAGAAGAGTCAAACGACCACAAGGTTGTAAGCTGAGGAGACAGGGAGGAATAAGTAGAGAGTTATTCAGAGAGACTGAGAAAGGAGGAAGGGGAGAGAAGGGTTTACGGGAAAAATAAGAAGCTCTGTTTTGGCCATGTTCAATTTCAAATGGCAGTGAGACATCCAAGCAGCAATGTCAGAGAGGCAGGCAGAGATCCGGGCCTGGATTGCCTGAGAAATTTCAGGTGTGGAGAGGTAGATCTGGGACTTATCAGTATAAAGATGGTACTGAAAGCCATGGGAAGAGATGAGTGCACCAAGAGACTGGGTATAGAAAGAGAAAAGGAGTGGACACCAACTGAGAGCAGGATAACAGAGGAGGAGCCACCAGAACAAACACTGAAAGATCGATGGGAAAGTTAAGAAGAGAATCAGGATAGCACAGAGTCCTTAAGACCAAGCGAGGACATAGTATCAAGGAGAAGGTTGTGGTCAACATGTCAAAAGCAGCAGAAAGGATGAAGATTGATTAAAGGCCCTTGGATTTTGCCAGAAACGGGTCACTGGAGATTTTGGCAGGAGCTGTTTCGGTAGATAGTAAAGGATGAAAGCTGGATTGTAGAGGATCCAGAAGGTCTTGAGAGGAGAGAAAGTTGATGCAACGGTAGTGAACCGCATGTTCAAGTAGTTTAGAAATGAAGGGGAGGAGGGAGATGGGTCGATAGTGAGAAGGACAGGTAGGGTCTAGTAACTAGAGTGTTTTCTTGAGGAGAGGAATGACCACAGAATGTTTGAAGGCTGCAGGGAAAGCTGGAGTGAGAGTGATAGGTTACGATTATGAGAGATGGAAGGGACTACAGTGGAGGAGATGGAGCTAAGGAGACAGGTGGGAATGGTATCAGAGGAGTAGGTAGTGAGTTTGGATGAGGGAAGAAGGTGAGCGGTTTCCTACTCAGATCATAGAAAAGGAAGAAAAGGTGGCAGAGGTGGGGGGTGGGAAGTTGGGAGTGAAAAGGGGGAGGAGGGAAGTCGCTGACCTCATGGGGAATTGGAATGTGATCTTGTGGATTTTTTCATGGAAGTAGTCAACCAGGGTTTGGGCAGAAAGGGAGAGAGGGATCGCAGGTGGAGGCACCTTGAGGAGAGTTGAGAGTTGTAAAGAGACAAGGGTCAGAGGCAAGAGTTAGTCAGATGGACATAATAGTCTTGTTCGGCAAGTGCTATGACTGACTGGAAAGAAACAAGCATGACTTTGAAGTGTAGAAAGTCCAGAAGGGTGTGGGATTTAAGCCAAGCATGCTCAGCTGAGTGGGTGCAGGAAAGCCAGTGGAAGACAGCCAGGGTTGAGGTACAATATGCCTCACAGGATGTGACATGGGTGGAGCATCCGGAGCAGAGGAGAGAGCAGTTTTATAAGAAGCTACTGCCTCATCAACAGACTCAGATGACATAGCGGAGGAAACAAGTGATGAGAGAATGGAGGAGAGAGCCAATGGGTCAATAGCATGAAGATTTCTAAAGAGGTTGGAGGAGACAGGGCAAGGTTGAGGCGGTGAGTGATGAAGAGTGAAGTTTAGCAGGTGATGGTCTCATAAGGGAAGAAATGAGGTACAGAGGTTTTGAGGGTAAGCAGTTAGAGAAGAATACAAGGTTGAGGCAGTGGCTGTGCTGGTGAGTAGGGGTAGTAGAGCAAAGCTGGAGGTTGAATGATGAGGTAAGGAAGAGGAGCTTTAAAGCATAAGGGCCAGAATATAGCTTCATAGAAACCTTTAAGGACAATAGAAGCCTTTTGTAACTTCAAGCATTGAATGTTCTTCACATGCATAGATATGCCTTGGTCAGTTTTATTTCTCAGATTATCCTTGTTCTGTCACCAGGGAAGAGCTCCCTCCGCCTGCTCGGTGGCACCAGTGAGGAACAGGCAGCTAAGCCCCTCCCGCTCCACCCCGGCACAGCCAATCGGGACAAAGACTGCACCCACTAGCAGGGCATTTAAAAACTGGCATGCACAGGTGCACCCGCGCCTGAGGGCCTTGCCAGAGGACCCTTAGGTAGGGACTGAATCACCAATGAAAGCAATTCAACAAAGAGGACGATACCACTGGAGCTGCAGCATCACCAGGCACCCGATCCTCCAACAATCAAACTATCAAAAACACACCGCACCATCCTGTCTCCTCTATACACGGTAACGCAGATCTCCCACTCCCTCACTCAATATGAGAACTTGCTGCAAACACTTTCTCTGCATCCTAATACTGATACTGCTTCAAAAACACATTGGGGCTGGCCAAAGCTATACAAATGCATTACTCCTCCTCCCACCTACTCTCATTTGGTACATCACCCCCTGGCAACTCCCCAACAAACAACCTACCTGGAAAAAACACACCCTCATACAAATAAAACCCACCCACCACAATCGAGCCGCACACACCAACCCCATGTTAGACACCCCCATTTCTATAACCCTCATTAATGCAAGATTGGTACGAAAAAAGTCTATAACCATTACAGACCACCTCAAGGCACATCAAACAGATATTATGCATCACTGAATCGCAATCATCAATCAAATCACCCCAACCATATACTCTGCCTTCAAACATAGAAACAAAGAAACATAGAAATATGATGACAGAAAAAGACCACATGGCCTATCTAGTCTGTCCTTCCATATCAACAACTACAACAGTCCCCTTTTTACCTTTAGAGATTCTCTGTGTTGGTCCCATGCTTTTTTGAATTCAGTTACTGTCCTCATCTCTACCACCTCCACTGGGAGACTATTCCATGCATCTACCACACTTTCCGTAAAGAAATATTTCCGCATATGACTCCTGAGTCTATCTCCCTTCACCCTCATTCCATGTCCCCTCATAGCAGAACTTGCTTTCAATTGAAAGAGGCTCTCTTCCTGAACATTTATGCCACAGAGGTATTTAAACATCTCAATCATATCACCTCTATCCCGCCTTTCCTCTAAGGTGTACATATTAAGATCCTTAAGTCTGTCCTCATATGCTTTATAATGAAGCCCATTAATCATTTTAGTAGCAACCCTCTGCACCGACTCCATCCTGTTCACTTCCTTTTGAAGGTGCGGTCTCCAGAATTGCACACCATACTCCAAATGAGGTCGCACCAAAGACTTATACAGAGGCATTATCACCTCCTTTTTTCTGCTAGCCATTCCTCTCCGTATGCACCCAAGCATCCTTCTAGCTTTTGCCGTCGCCTTTTCTACCTGTCTAGCTACTTTAAGATCATCAGACACAACCACGCCTAGGTCCCGCTCTTCTTTAGTGGACAAAAGTACTTCACCTCCTATACTGTATTGCTCCCTTGGATTGCTGCAGCCCAAATGCATGACCTTACATTTTTTAACATTAAATCCCAGCTGCCAAATTCTAGACCATTCTTCAAGCTTAGCTAGATCCCTCCTCATGTTATCTACACCTTCCTGGGTGTCTACTGTATTGCAGATTTTGGTATCATCTGCAAAGAGGCAAACCTTACCCGACAGCCCTTCCGCTATATCACTAACAAAGATGTTAAAAAGAATCGGACCAAGGACAGATCCCTGGGGCACACCACTGGTAACATCCTTCTCCTCAGAATGAGCTCCATTTACTTGTACTCTTTGTCGCCTCCCACCCAACCAATTTCTAACCCAAGCAGTAACTTTAGGGTCCATCCCTAGGATGCTCAGTTTGTTTATAAGTCGCCTGTGAGGAACAGTGTCAAAGGCTTTACTGAAATCTAAATACACCACATCTAGAGCTCTCCCTCGGTCCAACTCCCTGGTCACCCAGTCAAAGAAATCAATCAGATTTGTCTGACAAGACCTGCCTCTGGTGAATCCAAGCTGCCTCGGATCCTGTAATCCGCTGGACTCCAGAAACTGCCTCAGAAGACATAAGAGAGGAGGAGGAGTGCTCATTCTAGCAAAAAGTCAGTTCAAATTCAAAATCATCACAAATAGCACCACATGCGAAGCCGACATGATCACCATTGCCAAAACTTGCACACTGAGCTCTTCATACAGAACTCCTAATAACAAGACTGACGAACTTTCCAAAGTACTTGAGACAAACTGTGCACACAGCACAATGCAGAAACCCCTCATAGCAGTGGGAGACAACCGCTGTGCCTCATCTAATAAAGAAGCCAGATCTTTCTTGAATGCCATGGAAACCTTACACTACCACCAGTTGTTAAAGGCACCCCCACACTGATCAGGTATTACTCCTAACTTCATCTTTATCCCAAAGGCAGTACTGAATCACCCACAGAACAAGAACTGCACCTTGGTACTCCAATGATATCAGGAACACTAAAAGATTACTAAGAAAACTCAAAAGAAAATGGAGGCAAACAAAAGCCCCAAATATCCTACATCAATACAGAACGTTGCAACTGGAATACAGCAATACATTCAACAGATGTAAGCAACAGCATCATACAAGTCTCATAATGCAATCAGCAAACAAACCAAGAGAACTTTTCAAAATTGTGCAATCACTAGCTGGAGACCCAACAATAAATCATGATCCTGAAATATATCCCCAAAGCATATCAAATCACCTAAGGGACAAACATACTAAACTCAACCTGAGCATTACCCAACTTAAAACAAACCAAACACAAGATTCTGCTTGCAGAGGAACATGGAACATTCAGTCTCTCATCTATCCAGCAAATAAAGAACATGATATCCTCCCTTACCAATACATCTCCTACAGACCCATGCCCCTTCATCGCATGGGATTAAGTCAATGAAAGAACAACTCAAACCCTTCATACACAAGATAGTAGTTTCGTCTCTCGCCCAAGGATACAAGCCAGCATCACTCAAATGAGCAACTATATGACCTATACTCAAAAGCACATTACACAACAAAAATGACCCAGCTACATATCATCCAATTTCCAGCTTACCATTTATCGCTAAAATTATAGAAAAAGCAGTCCAAAGGCAATTACAAGACCACATAGACATACACACACCACTGGACCCACACCAGCATGGGTTCAGGCCCAACCATGGAGTAGAGATACTTTTATCATCACTCCTTGACAGCGTCATCAGGGGCATAAATAATGTTAAAACAGGATTTGTCCTTATTTTTCTGGATATACTCTCTGCCTTTGATACTATATCCCATACCATCATACTGTAATGTCTCCGAGAAATTGGCCTACACAATACCATCTTAAGATGGTTTTAATCCTACCTCAGTAACTGACAACAGGTCAAATGCAGAATGAACAGATCTACACCCTTCACCTTACAACAAGGAGTACCCCAAGGAGCATCAATCTCATTGTTTGTTCAACATCTACATACAGCCCACCCTCACTTGGTTTGCAGCTTGTCATGCTGTGAGGGCTTGTGTGCATTAGTGATGCTGAGAGCTAAGCTATCAGTAGCTTAGCTACTGGCAGGTTCTCCTAAGATAGACAGACAGGTCTCAGCTGAGGTGCCAGACTAAGACAAACCACCCATCTGGGTAGCAGCAGAATAGGACGGTGTTGTAAGCAGAAGATCATATTTCTGTGATAAATGCAACAACACTGGAATTAAGTGTGCGGAAGAAAGGCTTGGCAAATCTACTTCTGTATCTTGCCATGAAAACCCAATTGCTAGTCACAAAACAAATTGCATTATAGTGCTGGAAGATGAGACCCCCAGGTTGGAAGTTGCTCAAATGGCTACTGGGGATGAGCTGAAGACTTCTCAGAGTAAAGCCAGAATTTATGATGTAGTTGAATCTGCTGATGTAGCTGCGCATGAAAAGAGAGTCAGCAGTTGCAAAGATGTTTTACATATTGGGACATGGAACATACGAAGAATGAACCAAGGGAAGTAGGAGGTGGTCAAGAATGAAATGGAATGTATACAATTCGATCTGTTGGGTGTCAGTGAACTGAAATGGACTGGCTTTGGGCACTTAGCATCTGATGATCACATGGTCTACTATGCTGGAAAAGAAAAACAAAGAAGAAATGGTGTTGCATTTATAATTAAGAAGAAATTTGCAAGAACTGTAATGAAATACAATGCAGTCAGTGAATGCTTAATTTCTATCTGTTTACGAGGAAAGCCCATCAATTCAACTAGAACTCAGGTATATGCCCCAACAACAGCTGCAGAAGAGAAAGTCGTTGATGAGTTCTATGAACAAGTACAAGCTGAAATTGACAGAACATACAAACAAGATATCCTGATAGTCATGGGTGACAAACACAAAAGTTGACGACAAAGAAGAAGGCAAAGTGGTTGGAAAATATGGACTTGCAAACAGAAATGAAGCTGGAGAAAGACTGATAGAATTCTGCAAGACCAATGATCTATTCATTTCAAACCCCTTCTTCCAGTAACACAAGCACCAACTATGCATGTGGACTTCACCCAATGGATTGTACAGAAATCAAATTGACTACATCTGTGAAAGATACATATGGAAAAGCTCTATAACATCAACAAAAACAAAACCTGGAGCTGACTGTGGTACAGATCACCAACTACTAGTATGCAAACTTGAGCTAAAGTTGAAAAAGAGCAAGCCACTCATGAATGTAGCAACATATGACCTTGAGAATATACCACTGGAATTTAAAGACTGCCTGCAAAATTTCTTTGCAGCTTTAGATACAAATGACAGAGTTCCAGAAGAGTTATGGGATGACATCAAGAAGGTTGTGTTGGAAGAAAGTGAGAAGTCTCTGCATAAGGTGAAAAAACAAAAAACGGCCAAAATGGATTACTGAAGAAACTCTGAAAATTGCCTCTTCCTCCTCTAACTTTAGCTTCTCTGTGTTTCTGGACAATTGGAGAACTCAACAGATTTCCAATGTGCAGCAAGACAAGACAAAAAGTATTACAATAACGCATGCAAGGAAATTAAATCAGAAACTATTAGAGGAAGAACAAGATTGGCTTTTCTAAAACTACAAGGGTTAAAGAAAAAATTCCAGCCTCGAATTGGAATGCTACAAGATGCTCAAGAATCCATGTTGAATGATACTGAGAAGATCAAGAAAAGGTGGAAAGGATATACAAAATCATTATACCATAAAGATCAAGTGGATCAACAACCATTTCAACCTTTACCTTATGATCAGGAACCATTGGTGATGAAAGAAGTCGAAGCAGCATTGAAAGCCTTATCAAAGAACAAAGCACTAGGCATCGATGGCATTCCTGTTGAAGTATTACAGCAATAGGATGAAGCTGTTACCTTACTTACAAAGCTCTGCCAGGAAATTCGGAAGACAAATTCATGGCTAACTGTCTGGAAAAGATCTGTGTTTATACCAATACTGAAGAAAGGTGACCCGACTGACTGTGGAAATTATTGCACAATTGCTTTGATCCCACATGCCAGCAAGATTCTACTCAAGATCATTCAGCAGAGACTACAACCATACCTGGAATGAGAACTGCCTGAAGTGCAAGCAGAGTTCAGGAAAGAGCGAGGAATGAGAGACGAAATCGCAGATGTGAGAGAGATTCTTGAAAAGACAAAAGAATACCAAAAGGATATCCATGTGTTTTATTGATTACAGCAAGGCTTTTGACTGTGTAAACCATGAGAAACTCTGGGCTACATTAAGCATGGGTATACCAGAACACCTGAACATTCTCTTGCACACATTGATCAAAAAGCAACAGTTCGAACGTAACTGGGAGAAACAGAATGGTTTAAAATTGGTAAAGGTGTATGACAAAACTGCATACTTTCCCCCTACCTCTTTAATTTACATGCAGAATAAATCATTAGAGAAGCAGGACTGTATGAAAACAACTGAGATGTGAAGATCGTTTGGAGACTCATCAACAACCTTCGCTATGCTTATGATACCACATTAATGGCTGAAAGTGAAGATGATTTGGAACATTTGCTTCTCACGATCAAGGAATATAGTCTTAAAATGGAACTGCACCTTAATGTTAAGAAGGCAAAGATCCTGACAACTGGCAAAATCAATAAGTTCATCATTAATGGAGAAGAAATTGAAATAGTTGAAAGCTTTAACTTGGATCAGCAATCAATAAAGAAAGGACTAGAAGTCGAGAAATCAGACGACGTATTGATCTTGGTAGAATGGCTATGATGTACCTAGACAAGATACTCAAGAGCAGAGAAATCTCTCTCCATACAAATATTCGACTTGTCTAGGCCATGGTATTTTCAATAATGTCATATGGATGCGAAAGTTGGACAGTGAAAAGGATAGACAGGAAGAAAATTGATGCCTTTTGAATTATGGTACTAGCGATGAATACTGTGTATACCGTGGACTGCCCGAAGAACAAACAAGTCAGTACTAGAGGAGATCAAACGTGAGCTTTCCTTAGAAGCTCAGATGACAAGACTTCTACTTTCATACTTTGGACATATCATGCGAAGAGAGAGATCATTGGAGAAAGACATAAGGCTTGGCAAGGTCGAAGGTCACAGTCAAAGAGGAAGGCCGGCAATGAGATGGATCATACAATAACAGCAGCTATGGACACCACTCTATCAACAATGAGCCACTTGGCTGAAGACCAAACAAAGTTTAGGTGAACTATTCAGAGGGTCAGCAGGAGTCGACACCGACTCAACGGCACTTAACAACAACAACACAGCCCATCTGTGAAATCAGCAAAAAACCTCAAAATTCAGTACCGGCTATATGCCAGTGATAGGCTGGTGTATCTCAATTGGGGCATATACCACAATAGCATCTCGGCCATAACCACATACATGGAAGGCATGATCACCTGGCTCAGCAATAACCGCTTATATCTATACTACACAAAGATAGAGGCACTCTTCATCAAAAGAAATGCCCTATTCACTCCTCAATCAATTAACATACCAGTAAAAAATGAGGTTTGATTCCTAGGGATCACCTTGGACCAACATCTCACCATGCAGTCCTTGCAAATTCCTACTATAAAATGAAGATTATCAGGAGACTAAAATCGTTACTAAGCCTCGAATACTTTTGATCAGTATTCCAGGCAGTAGTCACCCCCATACTTGACTATTGCAACTCACTTTACTAGGGGCTCCCAAAACAAGTCATCATATCGCTCCAGATAGCACAAAACACAGCAACGCAAATTATCACCAGAACATCTAGATAAGCACATCTCCCCCTATACTTAACCAATTACATTGGCTCCTGATACATTCTTGCATCAAGTTCAAGACAACAATAAACTTCTTTAAAATAATCCATCACTCCTCGGCCAACATCTTACAAGACCTAATCTCAAGAGACTCAAGCACTCGTCCCAGGAGAGACATCAGCAAGAATAAGATCATGCCCCATGAACATCAAAAATACAAAAAATCTACAACCGGAAGAATGCTTTTACTGTATGCCCCGTCGCTATGGAACTTCCTACCAGTCGACATGCGAGCCATGACAGACATCAAAGACTTCCGAAAGAAATTGAAAACTTTCCTTTATACAAACCATCTGGAAAATGCCACATTGCCTCGCAATTCCAACCGATTCCTCATCACCACAGAAATAATCTATACATATGTTCTGCCTTATATGTTGCATTGTACATAAGTTAATGTTATCCTGTCCCACATACCCATTCTCCCCCTCCCCAACTGTTTAGCGTTCTTTGTACATATTGAGGTTTAATGTAAACCGCTTTGATTTGAAGGATAGGGTGGTATAAAAAAACTAGTTAAATGTCTTTTTCTTTCCTAGTTGACAGGCTATTTATTTATTTATTTTTTATACTGCACTCTTTAGAATCAGTGTGGTTTACATGTATACTAACAGGTACTTTTTATTCCCTTATCCCTGAAGGGCTCACAATCTAAGTGTACCTGAGGCAATGGAGGGTTAAGTGGCTTGCCCAAGGCCACAAAGAGTGGCCATGAGACTAGAGACCCCAGTCCCTCTGGCCTGAGGTTGCTTGTCCCCATGTGGGAATTAAACCCCCAGCCTTCATGCCTGAGGTAACCTGTCCCAACCACTGAGCCACTCCTCCACTCCTCCATGGAATGGAAAAATCATTTTATAAATCACATTGCAAGATAAAAACTTATGGTTTTATTTACTCTATGATTTGGTAGGCCATCGTTCAAATAAGACCTCATAGCGGTGAACACACTCCATAATAACGGGTAAATATAAAACATATTACATAAGTTTATAAAAACTACATTAGGTGGGAATTGAATAAAACAAAAAATAAAGTAACCTAACAGATTTTTTTTTTTTGTGTGTGTGTGTGTCTCAGAGTCAGTGCTGACTCCTGGTGACCCCTGGATTTTCTTGGCAAAGTGTGGCCAGAAGAAGGTTACCAGGCCTTTTCTTCTGAGGCAATGAAGGGTAAAGTGACTTGCCCAAGATCACAAAGAGTGTCAGTGGGAATCAAATCCTGGTCTCTAGAGCAGTAACCTGGTGACTAAATCACTAGGCTACTCCTCCACTCCAAATGAGAAGAGGGAATAAAAACATAAAAAAATTAAGTATGTATAAAAATCTGGTGCAAATTCAGATACAGAAATCAAATGGATTGTAATATATGTAATTCAGGTAATTAGGCTAGTTTATAGCCATTAGTCAAGCTTACTAAGACTTTATTACGTTTATAATGAAAATAGCTTTAATGTATGCACTGTCTTAAAACAAGACAAAAATGGATAAAATCATTTTCATCTTAGCCTATATATCTGGATTTGCTGAGAGATTATTGGTAAAAATATCTTTACAAAGCTTTGAACCCTATGGAAACTCAATATGCATGTCTCCAAAATTCATGTTAAAATACTTAGTGTGAATGTAATTTCAGAATATGTATGGAAAGTTTATAATAGGAACTGTGCTCTTTAATAATATGCTATTAAAAGACTGACATTTTGTAGCTTTGTTTCAAACATTTCAGACCAAAGAGAATATGGAACTTTGTTGGTTAAACAAAATTATTTTGCTTTAAGTCCTTGTTTTTTAAATATCCGAGAAGACCTTCAGAGCACATTGAAATCTTATCAAACAAGATATTAGCACCCATTTATAGCTGAGTGACACAGCCAAGGCAAGGTCTTACAGAATTAGCAAGCAAAAGGTAGAGATTTCTGACTTGTTGGTACACTGGTACCCTGCTATACCAAATCCGTTCTGCTGCACGATTTTACATCTTTTCAGTACTGCTTTGTATTTAAATGTCTTTATTAAGGTTTAAAGTTCCAATTAAGAAATCTAATTATTGTAAATTTAATGAAAGAGTAGTGAATTATTTGACATTATTGTTTAATTCTCAGCAGATATTTGTCAAAGGGCAATTCAAATGCTTTATAAGTAGCACTTAATTTGAATTGGTACCTTTTAATCTCATTCTTTGGCAAAGTCCAGAAAGTAGGATATCCTTTTAATTAATAAGGAGAGATGTCCTTTTAGGAAGAATTGTTTTTACTTGTAAAAAGCTTAAACGTCACCATCAGGTTCAGCACGATCTAAATTAAAGGCCCTTTTACTAAAGTGCACTAGGCAGCTAACATGTGTTTAGTGTATGGTAACTGTTTTCTTGAGCCTGCAGTAACAATTAGCAAATGCCATCATGCCCCCATGGTAACTGCCACTTGCGCTGGACGGATGGGGTAGGGGCGGAGAGTGGGCATGCTGAGCACATTAGTTAACTTTCAGTGTTACCATTAGTGTGGGTGCAACTAATGTCACCCCAATAGGTGGAGATAAATACACCTGCGGTAATAGTGCCATTAGTTAGGGTACTCGTCCGCACGTTAAGCAGTGACCATCACATGCTGGTCACTTCCCTTAGTTTATCGTGGAGGCTTTGCACTTAATGCACATTCGTTTTTGCACTAAATGTACATTAGGTGCAAAGCCCTAATATTTTAATAAAAGGCCCTTTAGTATTACAAGCACTTCTTAAACGGTCATTTCCACCATGTAATGTCAACAAATTAGGTGTATTTAAATGTTACCTATGTAAAGTTATGTAAGCTAGAACCCGGGGACTTCCGGTGATGTCACCAAACCGCATGAACAGCCGAAAAAGAGCTCCACTATTCATCCAAACAAAAGTAACTAATCTCCCCTATAGAAGTGCACCAAATACCCCAGAGAGGGTTGTTTTGGTGAGAGGGTGGAGAGGCTGGTTGAATGATGACAGCAAGGAAAAAAACAGGAGACATTCGAGAGTACACGTTTGCAGCGATAAGAGGGGAGCAGAAAGAAGGAGAAAAAATGGGAGACAAGGCGAATATGGAGGCTGAATCTGAACAGCAGCTGGGTACCTTAGAAGAGGTGCAGAGTAAAAGCGCTGTGGTACAAATCGCCAAAGAAGAGCTGCGGTTCTGGTTCGGTGAGCTGCGGTCAGAAATGGTGGGATTCAGAGCGGGCATGGAGGCGGCCATAATGGAGTTTTGCGCTGATGTGCAGGAACTGGGGAAAAGAGTGGAGGAGGCGGAAGGACACGTAGAGGAGGTGCGAAGCAATATAAGCGCCATCAATAAAGCAGTGAGCGGCTTGGAAAGTGCAAAGGAACAGATGGAGTTAAAGCTTGAAAACTTGGAAAACCAAGCGAGAAGGCAAAATCTAAGAATAAAGGGGGTGCCGGAGAGTGAAGAATACAGAGACTGTGAACAGACGGCACGAGATATATGTATGGTGGTGCTGGAGGATCCCGAGGACAGAGGGAAGGCACTGGAAGTGAAGATAGAGCGCACCGTACGCTCAGTCCAAGGAGAGGGGAGGCACCAAGAGACATTATTATATGCCTCCAGGACTTTAAAACTAAAGAAAAAATAATTAACAAGGTGAGGGGAGCAGGCCCTCTTGAGTAGAAAGGAAATAAAGTGGCAATTTTTGCAAACTTGGCTGCGGCCACGCTACAGCGCAGAAGAGAATGGAGAGGATTTACAATGTGGCTGAGGGAAGAAAATATTAATTATAAATGGTTGTACCCAGCAGGAATTGCGTTTACCAGCCATGACATTACAAGGCGGGCGCAAACAGCAGCTCAGTTGTCAGCAGAGATGAAGGAAGCAGGAGTAACAGGTTTACCAGAGGTGGGAGAAATGAGAAAACCAGGGAATGGACAGACAACAAGATGGCAGAAAGTGGAGAATAAAGAGAGGAAAAGTAAACGTGTAATGCAAACGAGAAAGGACTTGGGACTGTGCAAATGAGCAGAGGGGAAAGAAATGAAAAATGAATGGAAGACAACAGCAAGGATAAAGAAGCTGCAAAGGTGGACTGAGTATATGATATGAAGGGGGAGAAGGGGATAAGGTAAAATGAGCGGGGAGATTAAGATAAGGAAAGAGGGTGATGTGAATAGAGTAGCATGAGTGGGAGGGGGTAATGATGCCAAGGAGGAAGTGGAAGCTACAAAATGGTAGTAAGGAGGAGGTGGGGGAAGTTGGGAGGGAGGAAACTAGGAGGGAGGGTTGGGGAGGGGAGGGGTACCTGGATCCTGTGTATGCAAGAAGAGGAGGTACAGTGATTTGAAGTTATGGGTAGTAAACAAAAGCAGCTTGGCGAATGTAAGATTGTAACCATAAATGTGAAAGGCCTCAACTCCTGGTATAAAGGCAGGCCCTACTAAAAGAGGGCAGCAGAACAAGAGCAGATGTGCTTATAGAAGAAACACATTTTAAAAAAAGTACAGGAAAGATGGTTGATGAATAAAGAATATGACAAAGTTTATTTGGCCCATAACAGGGAAGCGCCAAAGAAGGGGGGAGTGGGAATACTATTTGCGAAAGGCTTGAGTGTGGAAGAAGATCATGTGGAGAGAGACCCGGGAGGCCGTTTTATCTTATGGAAAGGGAAAATAACAGGGAGGCCCTTAGTAGTAGGGCGTATATATGCGCCAAATACACAGCAAGGGAGGTTTTACAGAGGCTCTATGAGGTGGTGGAATCATATATGCAAAGCCCGGTGATATTAGGAGGGGATTTTAATGCAACTCTGAATCCTAGAATTGACACTAAAGGGGGTAATGAGCATGGAGCTAGGGGGGTAAGCAAAACGTTGGGGAAGGTGTTATACAAACTGGGTACAGTTGATGTTTGGAGATACACACATGGAAATAAAAGAGAATATACACAGATTAGACATGATATGGGTGGATGGAAGGATAATAGAACAGGTCAAGGAAGTAGATATAGGACCCATAAGTTGGTCAGATCATGCACCAGTGGAGGCTTCCTTGAGGTTACAAAGAGAAGGAGGAGGTCTGCATTTTTGGAGGCTGAATGAGGCCCTTATAGATGAGGTGGAAGGGCAAAAAAAGTAATCTCCAGGAACAAGCAGGAATGAGTCTTCACATATGGGTATCGTCGGTACCGACGGAGCCGCGCGGGAATGCTCCCCAGCATCCAATAGGAACGCTTTTGGGAGCGTGCATCCACGCATGCGCGCTGCCTTCCCGCCCATCTACCTCCCTCTCTTCAGTTCTTCGTTTTCCGCGGAGCCGACAGGACGTGAACCCTGTCACCGCAGAAAATTCTACTTTTATTTCTTATTTTTTGTGGTCACGCCTGCCTTAGTTCGACGCCCACTGGTACCACCGGTGTTTTTTTCCTTCTTTCTTTCTTAAAAAAAAATTTAAAAAACACATAGAACTTGTGTTTTCAGTCAGGGGTTTTCCCCCTGCTTGGTGGTGCTTGGCGCCATTTTGGCCACTAGGCCTCTTTACTTTAACATGGAGAAACCAGCTACTGGTTTCAAAAAATGTTCAAAGTGTGGCAGCACAATTTCTGTCACAGACACCCACGACTCGTGTCTTAAATGTTTAGGTCCTGACCATTGCCCAGCAGAGTGTCTCTCCTGCAGGAAGCTGACTAAAAGGAGCCTTCAGAATCGAGCAAATCAACTCGGTGCCCTCTTTGCATTGGACACGATGTTGGTAGCATCAGTGTCCTCCAGGGCTTCTACTTCTTCCCAGGGATCTCAGGTAACTAAACATAAATCTAAGTCTAGCAGGTCCTCGAGAGGTAGATCTCCCTCTAAGTATCGAGATGCCTCTGGCGTTTCCCTCGAGGAACCTGCACCAGCAAAACAGCCCTGGCGGGAGTCTTCGGGCTCCAAAGCATTATCGGGGCTCCAGGATGTTCTCTTGGCTTCGACCTCGATAGACATTCCTGTTCCATGCTCGGGGGTTATGGCCGCTTCGATCGGTACCGACACCCTGGCATCGGAAATGGTGATGGACAAAAGAATCCTTGCCATTGAACACAGTCTAGCGAATCTTTTGGCTACTTCGGTACCGCTAAAGTCGCTGCAGACTGTTCCACAGGCACCGGTATCGCTATCGGTACCAGTGCCAGTACCCTCGGTACCTGCTTTGGCAGGTTTACTTCCCCCGATGCCGAGCTTAGAATCACTCTCAAGCATGGGGGATCAGGTACCGACTCACTTCGGTACCGACCTCGAGCGGTACCGAAGACATCTTTTGAAGGAGAATCCGGTGCTTCATCCCTTTGAGTCTTCCGATTCCGACGACTCAGATGACTCCACCGGTACCAGAGCTGAACTTTTACAAGATTCAACTCCTCCTCAATGCAGAATGTCCCCTCCTGAGGACATGTCTTTTCACGATTTTGTGAGTGATATGGCAAGGGCTCTTGCCATTACAGTGGTTCCTGAAAAGGAGCCTAGGGCAGAAGAATTAAGAATTCTGCAATACCCCTTGGCTCCAAAGGAAGCAGCTATGCTCCCTATACATCAGATCTTACATGATCTAATGTTAAGGATGTGGGAAACTCCTTTAACAGTATCCCCACATTCTAGACGCCTTGACACTATGTACAGAGTGCCACCTTGTGCAGGTTTTCAGAAGACTCAGCTACCGGTGGTGGAGTCTGCCATGAGACGGATTAAGAGTACAAAGAGACACTCTTCTAATCCACCAGGTCGTGAATCGAGAACCCTGGATGCCTTTGGGCGTAGATGTTTTCAGGCCTCCATACTTTCAGCAAGAATTAGTTCCTATATTTTATACATGGGAATGTTTCTTGAGGAGGTTACAAAAAACTTAGAGCTTTTGAACCCTTTCCTTCAAGAGGATAAAAGAGCAGACTATTCATCACTAGTCAAACATGCTCAGAATGTCTCTAAGTTCATGAATCGTGCTACCTTTTGACTATTTTGAATGTATTAGCAGAACTTCTGCTATAGCTATTGGAGCACGACGTATTGCCTGGCTCCAAGCTTCAGACTTGGAAGAATGGGTGCAAGAAAAGCTGGGAAATATTCCTTGCACTGGAGAAAATCTTTTTGGCAAGGATTGGCAATCTAAAGCTAATCAGCTTGACACTGATAATGCTACCTTAAATAGATTGTCAAAGTTTTCTGCTAACCCAGCTAAGAAAAAGTCCTTTAAGAAACCCTTTTTCTCTAAGAAGAAAAAGTTCTATCCATCTTCCACCCAACAGGCATATGTTCCCCAGAAGGGGTAACAACAGACAAGACAAAGAAAACCCAAACCTCAGCAGGCTCAACAGACTCAGCCTCCTCAGGGTTTTTGACTTTTGTCTAGAGAACTTAATCATTCTTCCTGTGTTAAGCTCAGAACCTATAAATATTCCAGGCCGTATCTGCCATTTTGTCAAAAGATGGCAACAAATCACATCAGAAGCCTGGACTTTGTCCATAGTGAGTCTGGGGTACAAGCTTCGTTTCCTCAGCTTGCCACCACCCACACTAGTAAAACAATTCAACTCTCAACCTCTAGGCATAGACCTCTTGCTACAAGAGGTCTCTACTCTTCTAGCTCAAGGAGCTATAGAAGAGATTCCTCTATGCCAACAAGGTACAGGGTTTTACTCCCCCTATTTTCTCATTCCAAAAAAGACAGGGGGTTTAAGGCCAATCCTAGATCTCAGAGAGCTGAACAAATATCTAGTCCGAGAGAAGTTCAAAATGCTTTCTCTTTGCTCTCTTCTGCCATACCTTCACAGGCAAGATTGGCTATGTTCCCTAGATTTAAAAGACGCCTACATGCATATCCTTATTCATGTAGATCACAGAAAATTCCTTCGGTTCCTAGTCCAGGGAAGACATTTCCAATACACAGTCCTTCCCTTTGGGGCTGGCCTCTGCTCCAAGGGTCTTCACAAAATGCATGGCAGTAGTAGCAGCATTCATGAGGACCCTGGGGATTTTTGTCTTCCCTTACTTGGACGATTGGCTCATCCGGGCGCAGTCAGCTCAAGAAGCTCATCAGGCCCTATTGCGAGCAAAACAAATACTCCAGTATTTGGGATGGGTCATAAATCTTCCAAAGTCCCAGCTCACCCCATCTCAATCCCTCCAGTTTATAGGGGCTCGCTTGGACACACAGCTTGCAAGGGCTTTCCTGCCCCATCACGCTGTCTGTGAATCATCGAGCTAGCATCTCAAGCAGCACTGCAGACCTTCCTTACTGCTCGACAGATGCTTCGCCTACTAGGTCACATGGCATCTACGGTCCATGTAATACCTTATGCTCGTCTTCACATGAGAGCGGCCCAGTGGACCTTAGCTTCCCAATGGTCCCAGGCTTCAGGAAGCCTGTCAGACAAGATCAGAGTTACCACACGCCTGATTCTGTCTCTCTGTTGGTGGCAATCTCTGGAAAACCTTTTAATAGGCTCTCCTTTCCAGCAACCACCACCTCAGGCTATCCTAACAGATGCCTCCAAGATGGGTTGGGGAGCCCACTTGGGCAATCTATCAATGCAGGGCCTTTGGTCCTCACAGGAGGCTCTTCTTCATATAAACCTACTAGAACTCAGAGCCATCTCCAATGCTATTCAAGTCTTTTGCACCCAGCTCATAAACAAAACAGTTCTGGTGCAAAAAGACAATCAAGTAGCCATGTTTTACCTCGACAAACAGGGTGGAACAGGCTCTCTGCAATTATGCAACGAAGCTCTGCGACTATAGGCCTTTGCCAGAGAGCATCAGATTCATCTGCTGGCAGTCTATCTTCCAGGCGTTCAAAACGTTTGGGCAGACAGACTGTCGAGTACTCCTGCCACACGAGTGGTCACTCCACTCCTACCATCTTGCTCGGGTTTTTCATGCCTGGGGAACACCAGACATAGACCTCTTTGCAAGTCCACAGAATGCCAAACTTCCCCGGTTTTGTTCCAGACTTCCAGCACAGAACTGTCAAACCAGGGATGCATTCCTGCTCCATTGGGGTCAGGATTACCTATATGCATTTCCACCAATCCCTCTAATCCCCAAAACCTTATTCAAGCTCCAGAGGGACAAAGGACGCATGATCCTCATAGCGCCTTCCTGGTCGAGGCAAACATGGTATCCTCTTCTCTTGCATCTCTCTCAAGCCACCCCTCTGGAGTTAGGGAGTGCTCCAGATCTTCTGTCCCAGGACAACGGATCTCTACTGCACCCCAGTCCGCAGTCCCTACATCTCAAGGCCTGGTTACTCCAGGCCTAGACTTTCAAGATCTAGACCTGTCTCAACAAGTGAAGGACATTCTTCTGGCCTCCAGGAAGCCTTCCTCAAGACGCTCTTACGCTTTTAAGTGGAAAAGATTCTCTTCCTGGTGTTATCAGAAAGGTCTTACTCCCTCTTTAGTACCAGTAGACTCTCTTCTAGAGTATCTCCTTCATTTGTCGGCTTCTGGTCTTCAGACCAATTCTGTTGGAGTCCATCTTAGTGCCATTGCTGCATCTCATAAGCTCTTAGATGGACAACCAATTTCCTCTCATCCTCTTATTTCAAGATTTATGAGAGGACTTCTTCTAACGAAACCTCCCATTAAACCACCTCCAGTGGCATGGGATCTTAACCTTGTTCTAGGTGTACTAATGGAGCCACCTTTTGAGCCTTTGGCTACTTCGGATCTAAAGTTTCTTTCATGGAAAGTTCTTTTCCTAATTGCCATCACTTCTGCTAGACGCATTAGTGAACCTCAGGCTTTAATGGCTGATCCGCCTTATACAAGGTTTCATCATGATAAGGTGGTTCTTAGGACCCATCCTCATTTTCTTCCAAAGGTGGTTTCACCTTTTCATCTAAACCAGTCAGTTTATCGTCCCGTTTTCTTTCCCAGGCCTCATTCTTCCTCTGCGGAAAGAAAGCTTCATACTTTGGACTGTAAAAGAGCTCTCGCTTTTTATCTCCAAAGGACCCAGCCTCACAGAAAGTCTTCTCAGCTTTTTGTGGCTTTTGACTCTAGCCATTTAGGACTTCCTGTCACTAAAAGAACCCTCTCTAAGTGGATTGCAGATTGTATTTCCTATACATACCAAAGTAAAGGAATACCTCTTGAAGGCCATGTCACAGCTCATAATATCAGAGCCATGGCAGCCTCAACAGCTAACCTTCGTTCAGTGGCTATTGATGAAATCTGCAAAGCAGCAACTTGGGCCTCAGTACATACTTTCACTGCCCATTATTGTCTGGACAAGGACTCTCGCCGAGATGCCTTGTTTGGTCAAGCTGTTCTGCAGCACCTTTTCCACTCATAGTTCAACTCCTACCCTCCATCCACTTGAATGCCTGTGGTCCCTGGGGGAAGCATGGCCCATCTACATAGATTTGCTACATGCTGGGTCTTCCCTAGGCATCTTTCAGCTGGAGAGTCCCCATATGTGAAGACTCATTCCTGCTTGTTCCTGGAGATAGCGTAGTTACTCACCTGTAACAGGTGATCTCTGGGAACAGCAGGAATAAGTCTTCACAACCCACCTGCCTCCCCTAGGAGTTGTCTTTCTCTCTCTCTCTATTTTTATCTACTTCTCTCCTTCAGTCTCAGCTTTAAACTCAACTGAAGAGAGGGAGGTAGATGGGCAGGAAGGCAGCGAGCATGCGTGGATGCACGCTCCCAAAAGCGTTCCTATTAGATGCTGGGGAGTGTTCCCGCGCAGGCTCCGTCAGTACCAATGATACCCATATGTGAAGACTTATTCCTGCTGTTCCCGGAGATCACCTGTTACAGGTGAGTAACTACGCTTTCAGAGCACTATAAGGGATTATATGTCTCATAATGGGGGGGGGGGGGGGGGAGTGAAGTGAGGCCAGCCAGTGTATGGGATGGGCTGAAGGCGGTGGTAAGGGGACAATGTATTGCACTGGCGGCGAGAAGGAAGCGAAGAAAAGAACAGAAAAAGTAGGAGTCATTAACAAAGTTGAGAGCAGAAGAGACATTGCATAAACAGAGAGGAGGAAGAAAGGATGCAACGGATTACAGGAAGAATTAGGAGAATTAAATGGAGTGGAAGAAGCCTATAAGTTAAACCAACTTAAGCATGAATTTTATGTGCAAGGGAATAGACCAGGCAGGTACCTTGCATGAAAACTTAAGGAAAAAAGGATGCAGCAACAGCTTCTGAGAATAAAAGATGAGCAGGGAAGGTGGGTTAGTGGTACTGAACAAATACAAAAAGTATTTGGAGAATACTATTGTAAGCTTTATGAATCGGAGCAACAAAGAAAGGTAGTGGATATAGAGCAGTACCTGGCCGAGATCACATTGAAGCACTTGGACTCAGAGCAAGAGAAGTGGATGAATAGAGAGATAGCTAGAGAAGAAGTAGTTGAGGCCATAAGGAGTTTAAAGGAGGGTAAGGTGTCTGGACTGGATGGATTTACAGCCAGTTTTTATAAAACATTTTGTGAGGATGTTAGTCCGATACTGAGAGATGTCTTTAACAAAGTGCTAAAAGGGGAAAAGCTGCCAAGCTCTATGGAGATGGCTGGGGTGGTAGTAATACCCAAACCCGGTAAGGATCAGGGGACGCGTGAGTCATACAGGCCCATCTCACTTATAAATCTGGATGCTAAAATACTAGCTAAAATACTGGCGGCCAGGTTGCAGAAATTTATCCCATGGCTAATAAAGGAGGATCAAGCAGGGTTTATTCCGGGTAGACAAGCGAGTGACAATGTATGCAAACTGCTGAACTTGATATGGCAGGTACGTAGGGATCAGGCAGCATCTATAATGATGGCAGTGGATGCGGAGAAAGCCTTCGACAGAGTAGAATGGGCTTTTATGTTTGCAGTTATGAAGAAGATGAGGATGGGAGAGATCTTCCAGAAATGGATAGAGGCTCTTTACAGAGAACCTAAGGCATGTATACAGATACTGTAAATGGGGCCTATTCAGAGCAATTTAAGCTAGGCAGAGGCACAAGACAGGGGTGTCTGATATCTCCTTTGTTGTTTGCTATGGTGATAGAGCCATTGGCCAAAAGGGTCAGACAGAATAAGGACATACATGGATTAAAGGCAGGTGAGGAGGAGTATAAAGTCTCAGATGATGTGATGTACACATTGGGAAAACCAAAGGAGTCCATTCCAGTGCTAGTAAAGGAGATTATGAAGTATAGTGCCATATCAGGATATAAAATGAATATGGGGAAAACAGAAGTGCTAAAACTAAGGTTGGACTGACAGGAAGAGGGTATGCTGCGAAACACATTCTCATTTAAGTGGGCTAATAAAAGTGTGAGATACCTGGGGATCCAGATTAGTGCAGAGGGGTCTGAGCTATATAAGTTAAATTATGAGCCAACTATAAAGAAAGTGCTAACTGACTTAGTAAGATGGGATAAACCCATTTTCTCTCTAAATCTCAAACGTTTCCTCTTGCAAGTTCCAAAATGAATCTCCATTTTCCTGATTTTGTGCCAACTGATTTTCCAGTACCTCATCTGTCTATAGCAGAGGTTTTCAACTCAGTCCTCAGGCACACCTAGCCAATCCAATTTTCAGGAAAACCACAACGAATATGCAAGCAAATCTCCTATATATATCCTGAAAACCTGACTGGCTAGCTGTGGCCTGAGGACTCAGTTGAGAATCCCTAGGCTATAGCCTATTGTCTTGTATCTCCTCAAGCGAAGAGATTCTAGCAGCTTTTTGCAAACTATATGATACGTTCATGCTGGCTGATATTTGTTTAGTAAGGGAGACCATGTGGATCTACATCATACCTCGAGTAAAAGGTATTTAGTAATGTACTGTACACACTGAAGCACCCATCATTCAGTTGATAACATGGGATCCAAGGCTGGTCTTTAATGGAGAACAGTGCCATGAAAAATACTATCAACAGAAAGAAACCTGCCACAATAACACACAAAGGGGGTCATTTTAAAAGTCTTAGTCATGATTTGGATGTCCAAAAATGTGCACATGGACATACAAATCACAGAGACATTCCCTGAATAATTTCACAAATGATTTTTAAAGATGCCCCCAGTACGAGGACATCCAATAGACAGGGGGGAAGGGCAGAGGTGTGTCTGAAGAGGTGTGATTGAATTAGATATCCCTGTTTGATTTCAGAAATGTCAGGGATGTCTGCAGGCACATCTATGTTTAGACCTGCTCCAGGCACAATCAGGCATCTTGGAAGTGCTTGTTTTGGCCTTGAGACATCCAGAGAGTGTAGAGAAGATAAAGAGTTAAGTGACTACCCTAAGATCACAAAGGCCCACACTGGGTTTTGAACCCTGGCCACCCTGCTCCTAACTCACTACACTAACCATTAGGGAATTAGACATCCCTGTTTTAAATACTATTCTTGGGATGTCTATGTAAACGTCCCCATAGACGTCCATATCGGGCACATACACGTTTATGAAATCGTGCCCGAACTTGTAAATGCCCGTTTTATTTTTTTCAGACGTTCTGGCTTGAATGTCCCAGAGTGCACTTGTTATAATTAGGGTCTCGTTCCATCAGAACAGTAAAATGGTAGATAGAAAAATACTCTGCACTACAACTAGAAAGTGTTCTGCAGTCTTTGTTTGACTCGCTACTAGTTATCAACAGAAATAAAACATACTATTGCAAGTGGCGAAAGAGGTCTCAGAAAAACAGGCATTCATTGACCAATAGTTTCCGGTCATATGAAAGAACTGCCCCAGCTCAGGACTGCAAGCTTCTGGGGAGAACTACTGATCATAATACTGTGCTCATATGATTCCCCTGATGAAACCGTAAAGGAGAAACGCATTACTCCAGCGCGCTTTACAGCATCGGGAAAAGCATGCCAGAAGCTGGATGTCTCTAAGTTAAGCACTTCATTTTCTAAAAAATGTTTGATATAAACAGAATCTTTATTAATGAGTGGCATTTTCTAAAAGGTTGCTGATGTAAGTGGGGCAGTTCTTTCATATTTATTTATTTAACGCTCTTATATACCGCACTTTTATCATCAGCGCGGTTTACAGTAAACTTAAAGTACTCACAGATAGCAACAGGCTGTTGTGAGTTTACATGTAACAGGAAGTCTAACAGGATACAACATAGGGGAAAACTTTGTACATATAAATTATTTAACTATATACAATGGTATTCTTGTTATACAGGGAGTGATAGAGTATTTCAACATTGGTTTGTAATGGGGTTTAGGCTAAGTTGGGGTCTAGTATTGAGAGAAGTATGAAAGGAACAGGTGGTGTTTTATGGCTTTTCTAAATTGTTTGAGGTCTTTAATTTCTCTTATGGTGGGTGGAAGATCATTCCAACGTTTGGGAGCGAAGGATTGCCATAGTGAAGATGAATATATTACCCAGACTACTTTTCCTATTTATGACCTTGCCTATAGAGATCCCCCACTGCAATGTTAAATTTGGTGCAGAAAAGAATCTTCTCCTTTATTTGGAGACGCAGGCCGCCTAGGGTGCAAAGGAAAATAATGTAAAGAGAAAAAGGAAGGGGGTTTGGCAGTACCTGAGATTGCAAGGTATTACGAGGCGGCACAGTTGAGAGTGTTATTGGGGTGGAGGTTGGAGAAGGATGGGCCTCAATGGAGTAGAATTGAACAAGAGATGGTAAGACCAAACTAGATTGCTGATTTGATGTAGAAGAAAAGGGAGGAGAGAGGCAGAGGGGTAGATAAGAACCTGTACATGACATGTACACTGCGAGTCTGGTACAGGAAACATAAGGTTCTAACACATGGAGGAGGAAATATCAGAGCATAGCGGATTATACATTGTGAGGGATTTTTGGTGGGAGAAAGCTCTGGGATATTTCAAAAATGGCATGAGAAAGGGTTACAGTGGATGAGACAGGTAGTATCATAGGAAGGCCAATTAAGGGCGTTTGAGAGCTTCAGAGAGTGTTCTAAATAGAGAAGAGTGATTGGTATGGCTACTTCCAATTGGCACACTTTCTGGAGGGAAAACAAATGAAAGACTGCCTGAGTAGTAAAGAGACAGTTTGAGAAGATGTATAGGCTGGGAAGACCTATCAAGAGGTGTAATTTCTAGGCTTTACAAAGCTTTGAGGGGACCCATGGACCAAGGAACGCATATGCGGGCTTGGGAGGTGGATTTGAGGGGTCAATGGGATTCTCAGAGATGGGAAAAAATATATGAAGGAGTGTAAATATTGGTGGTTTCAGCAGCAATCCAAGAACATTGTTATAAGATGCTGCTCTGAATGCATCTTGCCCCAGTCTGATTGTGTAAGATGGAGAGATATATAAGGATTTGATGTGTTGGAGGGGGAGTGGAGAAAAGGGGGACTACATGCACATGTGGTGGAGCTGCCCTGTGCTACAGCAAATGTGGCAGTGGATGGTGGACCTTATGCGGGAGATGGTGGGCTGGGTGGGAACTATCACACCTGTTGGAGTGTTACTGAATGAATGGGAGGTGGGGGGAGACTCAAAGTGAGCTGGTGTATATGTTGAAGATGCTGGCAATTGGAGTGCGGATGGAAATAGCGAAGGGATGGAGGTCTGAGAGAGCACCAATCCCTGAGAGGATATTAAGCAGAATGGCATATATTTACAAGATGAGAGATTAATGCATATAAAATACACAAGATTGAGATCTTTCAAAGGAGATGGGAAAAGTACAAAGGGTAGTTACAAAGGGGAGATAATGATTGAAAGGGGGGAATTTATTCAAGCATAAAAAGGGAGTAGTAAAAAGAGGAAGGGCGTCGCAGGATCCAAGGGGGGGGGGGGGTGGGTGGGGAGGAGGGGAGTAGAGGGGAATCTTAAAATATAGAAAAATGTACAGGTACATGGAGAGAAGTAAATGATGTACAGTAATGTAAAGTCAGGATAAAATGGAAATCAGGTAAATGATGGGCTGATGGATGCAGCCGGATGCATGTTTTGCCAATGATTGTAAAGGAGAAGAAAAATGATGTACTAACTTGTGCTGTGCCAAATAAAAATCTAATTTAAAAAAAAAAAAAGAAGCTAGAACCCATGTCGTTTGGCTACTAACTCCCTTGTGAAACCTAGGAGAGAGCTTGTGCCTCCTTTGAGGGGCTTACATAGACTCCTAGAAAATGACAGCAGCTTAAGACCATACATACAGCAAATCCAGTCTGCCATCTTGTAAGAACTATTAAGTTCTACAATCCATTCCTTTCACTTGGTGAGCCTTTGTGGACTTTTGGTCTGACCCAGTATGGCATATCTTATGTTCTTATGTCCCATGCTTTCTTGACTTGGGTTACAGTTCATATAGCTTGGAGCACCAAATCCTAAATATGGTCTGAATGCCTTAAATTTTAAAAGGGGTGTGTGCTACTCTGCTCGGGCTAATTAAATCTGTGGGCAAGATTTCAACCTAGCTAAAACTTTGAGTTTGAAGTTACTGTATAGGGTTAGTTTAGGGTTAGATAATTCTAAAAATGTGGTTTCATATAATTTTCTGCAGCATCTGCTCAATAGTTTGTTTCTCAGTTTAAAAAAAAAATCTTAGTTTGACCTTTTTATTCTGACATTGGATTATATCTTTGTGCCATTTTTATAATGGTGCTTTGGATAAAAGCTTCAGACAGAGAAGCCAAAATAGGTTTTTAAAACTTTTTATTATTTCTATGAAGATCTGTAATTCTGTTATATCAACAAAGAAATCACATTAAGTCGGAGACGAGATAAAAGAGATCAATGCCAGCTTTGCTTAAGAAGGAAATAGGTTTATCAGTATCGACAAATGAAAGAAAAATGCTGCTTATTTTCTGTGGCAGCATAAAGGGGGTAATTTTTATAAAGCTTTCTGTGTGTAAAACCTGTTTTACGTGCAGAAAAAAGGCTTTTCTAAAATTGCACAGCCATATATGGAAAGTACATACTTTCTATGCGAGCTGCATGTCTACGTTCCTGGAGCATAGTTTGGGTAGAGGCAGCTGAGATGTATACTCTGAGAACATATACACATTTTACATCCTTTTCGGAGCAGGTCCATGTTGTATGTGGGCATTTTCCCACTATTGGGGTTGATTCTGGGAACCTATTTTATAAAGGCACATAGGTGCCTGGGATGTACTGGAAAAAGCTTTGGAGATTGGGGGTCATGTAAGAATGAAGCTCCCTGATGCAGAAGCTAAATCTCTTTGAAACACATGAATGTATCGGAGGCTTATAAGTCTGACTGCTTCTCTGTATGGAACCTATAACTATCCAAAAAACCCTCACAAGGAGCCAAAAAAATGTCAAAAATCAATCACAAACTCCTTAACTAAAAATCCTCATAGCCTAAATCGCTTAATACAAAAATGAAACAATAAAACAGTACCCTACCGGACCCACATGTAAGAGAGGACAAAAGACCTCTGTACCCCTCTGGGCTCAACCACAGCCCTAGTGTCTTGGAGGACGAATCTGACCAGAATACAGGTAACTTGGACCAGTGCAAACTCGATACCTCAAAGGTCAAGAAAAAAAACCTCTCTATAGGATCTCAGCAGAATAACCCACAAATACAAACAGTTTCACAAATAAACACTTCTGCACTTGTCTCCTTGTTCTTAAACTCAATTCATCCAACACTATTACACATTATGGCTAATGTCCAGTGTGTACTGTGCCGCTGTTACAAGCTCTGCTCCAAACACAGTGAAGGCTTTCTAAATGTCATTGTGCCCAGTACATATAGTCAACGTAGCCATTCACATTATTTATATTTGTCTTAATTTTATATTCAGCAAACTGTAGACTGGGCTGGTGTCTTTTGCAGATGGTCTCTTTGGCTATAGCCCCCTGAGGAAGCTTATAATTGTGAAACAGCAGGTGTCAGGGTGCTGAGAGGGTGTCTGTTTGTTTGATTTGCTGACATGCTAAGGAAAGCGGTGTTTGATCTGATTTCATCATAAAAACTGGGTTAAGTCTGAGTTTTGTTAAAGACATTGCTGTGTTTTGCTCTTTTTTAAGGCAACAGCAGCAGCTCTACTCATTTACTCATTTATTCAGCGTGGTTTTGCTGATAGTGGCTTTGTGCAAGTCAGTGTGCATGTGTGAACTCTGTCGCAGAAGTTCCTCTGACAGTTTCTGATAAAGTCGCTTTCTATGTTTGTGCACCGTCCCTCCTTATTGCTCAGTGTTCCGGTCCCATAATATGATACGTCTTGTATCTTTTTTTCTGCTGATGGATTGTACTAACAGAATCCTCCAGTTTTGAGGCATGAACTGTGAATAAGGCATATGAACCTGAGCAAGAAAGACACTGTAGCAGCACTGTTCACATGATATTGGACACGTTGAAGCTTTCATAGTGCCCCGCGAGGCTAATGCACTGTGTTTCACCTTAGTGGGATAACACACATTGTATACTGATGGCAACAGTGTTACTAAATGTACTGGACACAATGACATTTTGAGAGCCTTCACTGTGTTTGGACCTGAGTTTGCAACAGCGGCACAGTACACACTGGACATTAGCCATAACGTGTAGAGTTGGATGAACTGAGTTTAAGAACAAGGAGAGGGATTAAGTGTAGAAGTGTGTGTTTGTGAAACTGATTGTTGGTATTTGTGGGTTATTCTGCTGAGATCCTATAGAGAGGTGTTTTTCTTGACCTTTGAGTTATTAAGTTTGCACTGGTCCAGGTTACCTGTATTCTGGTCAGATTTGTCTTCCAAGACACTAGGGCTGTAGTTGTATTTTTGTGTTGAGCTAGCTTTTGACTATGAGGATTTTTAGTTAAGGAGTTTTGTGATTTTTGATATGCTTCTCTATATTGACTTGAAGTATGATATCAATTGTGTCAGACTTGAACTGGAACCAATGAAGAAATCTTTGAGAGCTTAAAGTCGATGAATTTGCTCTAGTTATGAATGTTGATGGTCCTAAAAAAAATTTTTAAATACTATTTTGGTAGCTTGCTAAGTTGTGTGAGACTATAATTTTTATGCCTTAGAAGATTGGGTATTTGTAGATTGAACTTGCCTTTACCAAATAAATAGTTTTTTTGGACTTTTCACATAGGCAGCTTCTTATAGAATTACTCTCAAAATGCTTTGAGTAGAAAAATATAAGGATGTACAGAATACATAATCTTTAAGGAAGTCTGCCCGCAGTGATGGTTGATATTGCAGGATTAGGCAAGACTTTAATTACTAACATAAGATATGCCATACTGGGTCAGACCAAGGTCCATCAAGCCCAGTATCCTGTTTCCAACAGTGGCCAATCTAGGTCATACGTACCTAGCAGTTTCCCCAAAAAACACAGGTTCCACAATGCTTATACTGGGTCAAGAATTGATATCCTGGGTCCCTTCTTAATAATGGTTTATGGACCTTTCCTCCAGGAACTTGTCCAAACCTTTTTTTAAACCCAGCTACACTAACAGCCTTTACTACATCCTCCGGTAACAAATTCCAGAGTTTGATTACACGTTGAGTGAAAAAATATTTTCTTTTATTAGTCTTAAATAGTTTACCCTGTAGCTTCATTGCATGTCCCCTAGTCTTTCTATATTCTGATAATGTAAACAATCGATCTACGTTTACTGTTCCACTCCGTTCATTAATTTATAGACTTCTATTGTATCTCCCCTCAGCTGTCTCTTTTCCAGGTTAAAGAGCCCTAACCTTTTTAGCCTTTCTTCATAGGAGTATCCTTCCATCCCCTTTACCATTTTGGTGGCTCTTCTCTGAACCTTTTCTAATAACGCTATATCCTTTTTAAGATACGGCGACCAGAATTGCACACAGTATTCAAGGTGTGGTCACACCATGGAACGATATAGAAGCATTATAATATCTTTTGTTTTATTTTCCATTCCTTTCCTTATGATATCTAGCATTCTATTTGCTCTCTTGGCCGCTGCTGCACACTGGGCCGAGGGTTTCAACATGTTATCCACGATGATGCCTAAATCTTTTTCCTGGGTGGTGGTTCCTAATGTGGAACCTTGCATCGTGTAACCATAGTTTGGGTTGTTCTTCCCTAGGTGCATAACTTTGCACTTGTCCACATTAAATTTCATCTGCCATTTTGATGCCCAGTCTTCCAATTTATCAAGATCCTCTTGCAATTTTCCACAATCCTCTTGGGTTTTAACAACCTTAAATAGTTTTGTGTTATCTGCAAATTTGATAACCTCACTCGTTGTTCCCCTTTCCAGGTCATTTATGAATATGTCAAAAAGCAGTGGACCCAGCACAGATCCCTGGGGTACACCACTATTCACCTTTCTCCATTGGGAAAATTGGCCATTTAGCCCAACCCTCTGCTTTCTATCTTTTAACCAGTTCCTGATCCACAGTAGTACACTGCCTTCTATCCCATGACTCTTTAGTTTTGCCAAAAGTCTCTGATGAGGGAGCTTGTCAAAGGTTTTCTGAAACTCCAGATACACTATATCAACCGACTCACCTTTGTCCACCTGTTTATTCACACCTTCAATAAAACATAACAGATTAGTAAGACTAGTTGTTATGGAAGGACAGACTAGATGGGCCTTGTGGTCTTTTTCTGTCATCATGTTTCTATGTTTCTATGTTTCTATGACAAGATCTTCCTTGTCTAAGGGCATGTTGGCTGTCTCCCATTAGGCCATGACTATCTACATGCTGAGTAATTTTGTTCTTTATGATGGCTTCTACCATTTTTCTCAGTACTGACATGAGGCTCACTGGTCTGTAGTTTCCCGGATCACCCCTGGAACCCTTTTTAAAAATTGGTGTTACATTGGCGATCCTCCATTCTTCAGGTATTAGAGATGATTTTAATGATAGTTCACAGATTACTAATAGCAGGTCTGCAATCTCATATTTCAGTTCTTTCAACACCCTTGGATGTATACCATCCAGCCCAGGTGATTTGCTACTCTTCAGTTTATCTAATAGTTGTAATACATCTTCCCGATGTATTGATATTTCCTTCAATTCTTCCGCACCTTTACTCATTGGTGTGGAATTGGCTGGCTGTCCAGTTAGGTCACTAGGAATGTCAACATTACTAACTGGACAAGCAGGATCTGGATTAGGCTTGGTAAAAGTCTCTAATAGTATAATTAGACATGGGGTATGTTTACTAAAGGGCATTAAGGATGCATCCTAAATGTCTCTTTAGCATGTGAAAACGGCAGTGTTTAGGCTCCCTTTGGGTATTTAAAAATTGGGGTGGGGGGAGGCGTTCCTGCAGAAAGTACGCTAGTGACTAGTTAGCAGGCAGTAAGCAGACAGCAGGTGGTAAGAGCGCCAAGCGTGCAGGTTAATGTGTGGTAAGGACGGGCACCTCAACATGGGATAAGGGAGTCTATCTTGGAGTTAGAACTCGGGTGCTGGATGGGAGGCAAGGTCCTAGGTGATGGACTTGTCACATCCATATGTCCCATACGTGTTAGTGAGTGAAAGAATAATGCGGGAGACAGTTGGACTGTATCAGTGAGCGGTTGTAATATAATGCACTGTGATGTTTGTTAGTGGCATAGACATGGGTCTAAGTTACCATAGCAAGAATGACTGGGCATAAGTGCTGCCCTGCACATCAGCTGCAGGTGAGGTGTGAGTGAAAACCCCTAAAGAGTGAAGTGGCATAATGTGGGCCAGGGTGTAGCAGCTGCTACGAGAAGAGATGAGTGAGTATGATGGAGACATGGAGATGGATGGGCTGAAAGATTTATGGAGGTAGATGATGGTACTGTTTGGTGTTGCTGCCCCAAAGTATCCCGATGGAATGCTGTGCCCAATATTGTGCAAATGTATGCTTGTATGGAATAAATCTTAGTAGTATAGTATGTAACATGAATGCATGGTCAATGTGACAAACAGAACATGCATTATGCAGGTCTGTGACCCAGAGTGCTGACCAGTGAGTGATAGTGTGTGAAGAACATCAACTGGCTACATGGGTGTGGTGATGGCTGTTGATGCAAAGCCATGATGCCAAGATAGATGTGGCCTGCACATCGTCAGGGGGCTCATGGATAATAGCCGCTACAGAGAATCTTTTTGTGAACATACATTTGCAAAGTGCTGTGACTGGTTTGCATCCCCATTCATCATCAATACTATCTATCAAGAATGTATAATTAGGTACACACCCATCAGGGATCAGACTTAATAAGAAATAATTTCTCCCCCCAATTCAAATGGTCCTGCATAGGCCATATATTTTGTAAGGGCTCCCCAAACAGCAATCCCTGTTTGGCATGCCACCTGTATAGGCAGCAAAATACTGCATGACCGTCCGTACTCTGGGTTTGGCATCATGGTAAACTGTGGAAGACTGCATACTAGTGTGTGCTCCCAGATAATCTCTGCTCAGACAATGGGGTGAGGGGAACAGTGCAACAGAGCAGAGAAAGAGGAAAGACCAGCATTGTCAAGGTGGTCAATACCACCCTACAGAGGACATATCATGTCCCGTTTGCTAAACAGACTACACTGACAGCTACATGCAAGCAGCATGGTGGCATGGTTCCGCCTTTCCTACTCCTGTGATGACAGTTTGATACCTTGTATGGCTATAGACATGACTGTTAAAGCATGTGTATGTTGGAAGTCATGTGGGGGTTGTGACTGGTTGCACATTTGCTGAGGAAAAGCGGTTAAGTCTACAGAACATAGGTGACTGTTACATAGCGCTAAGGTGATAGTGGAAGGGGATGCACTCTGTGGGTGGTCAAACAATTTTAGCCTGCTACTTGTTGGGTATGTCAACAGTGTCTTTTGAGAGATGGTGTGGAGATGAGGTACAGTACATCATACAGGCAGGTGGCCAGGACCAGAGACAGATAATGCAGAGGTTTCACATATAGACTGTGTTCTGTATCAGGAATCCATACTGCACCTCTTTGGCATAGTGGTAGCCACACATAGCAGCTGTTTGAAGACATGGGCAATGGTTCCATACAAGACAATTGCTATAGATTGGTGGGCTGCAGAATTAGGTGTCTGTGTGCTGAAAAGAGTTATATTGATGTACTTCTTGCTGCTGCCTCAGCTCTTTCAGGACCTACTCCAGGATATTGGGCCACTTTCTGCACATCTCCTGGCCCCCCTTCCACAAATCCTCAAGCTGTCAAGGAAAGAGTGCAGAAATGAGTGACATGTTTCTTGCATAGGTGACACATACAGTATTAAAGGCTACACTCCCATGACAGACCAGAGTAAATAGCATCCACAGCGTGCTAGGGTACTGGAATACTATAGATGTCATCCATTTCAAATTCTAGGCATATCGGTCCATGTAAACTTGCTCTCACATTACAATGCTGCCCTGTGTCCCCTGGTGCCCTCCCTGCATCTCAGATATGACCCACATGTTCTCACATGTGATCTGTAGCAGTGTGTTGGCCTAACATAAATCTGTAGTACAAGCGACATTTGTTCAGTGTCCCACAGTTTCCCACAAGTCAAACAAAAACATCATCAGGGCGCCACATCTGTGAGAAAGATGCACCTCAGAGGTGATACAGCCAAGAATGCTGACAATTACATGGATCAAAATGGCTGCAGATCATGCATGTTCAAAACTCAGACTTTACAACTTGTGCAGGTACAGCCTGTCTATTAGGCCCAGAAGAGGAGGACAGATGCAATCCACTCCCATTGCTCTGCACTTGTACCCACATTTTGAGTCAATGTATTACCAAGTTTAAGTTACAATGTAAACTGCTTTGACTGAAGTGATAAAATAGTATAAAAAACCTGTTAAATAAATAAATGTGAATAGCTACTAGCCATGGCCAGGCTGTGAACTTGTGGTCATGCAGGCTGGTGTCCCAACCACTTTGGCTTCATGGATACTATGTAGGCTACTCAGAGAAGGCTCAGCATGCATCTTGTGGGACAACATGGTCTCTGAGGGGCTGAGGGCATAATGGGCATGGTCACCTCCTCTCACATTTTCGGGAGCCATATAATGTGCAGCATGTACTTGAGAATTGCTAAAAACAGTATTCCATACATGCCAACCATGAACCATTAGGTGGCACCACTGTACAACTCAGCATCGGAGCAAAGGAGCAGGTCAGGTGAGCTCCTCCCTGCTCCCTGATTCAAAGGCCAATTGGGTGAAGCAGGAATATTCAAAATAAGAAGTGCACTGCAGGCGCACCTGTGCCTGGCTGGCCCATGCCTAAGGGCCTTGCCAGAGGGTCCTTTGGCATTGACCATCAATAATGCAACCAATGGCAAGCAATTAATGTCACCCTTCCATCCAATATCCTAACCTTACACAAGAGAATGCAGCAATCCATCACATTAACTCAGGAACGTGCAGGACATTCTGTGTTTCATGCACATAACATCCACCACATGTGCAAGTGTGCTTTTTCACCAGTCACCCTGACTGTAAGGAAGGGCATCCGTCACCTGGTCCCTGGACCAAGCACCACATGGTTCTGGAGCAGATCTGTATTACTGCTAGAATGCTGCAGGTTTGAGTGTGATATGTCATGCTAGTTATTTGGTAGTCTGTACAAGTGCAGCATTTTGGAGTGACATGTTCCATCTGGCCTTTGTGTGCTGCACTCGTTGGCCAAAGACTCTCATGTAACACCTTATATCATGCTCTGGGCTCTGTCAGCTGTTTCCAAGGAAGTAGAATACAGTGAGTGGTGCCTAAGCAGAAAGGGAGGTGCTGATGCTAACCAGCAGGGCCTGCCAAAAACATAATCAGCAGCAGGTTCCAGGCAGCCCATCTTCATAATCAGCCCAGGTTCCAGGCATACACATCTATTCAGCTAGATCCCTCTCAGTCAGCCTGCATATGTTTTGCGACACTGGGCTGTGCCTAGCACTCGCATATCATTTGCACTCGGTCTGCTAGTCGCCACCCACTGCATGTACACATGGCCACCATGAAGGTGTTGGCTTCTTACAAACAGCATGGACATCCAGCAGCCTGGTTAGTGACTGGACTGCCAAAGAGAAACAATGCCCATGTCACTGCAGCTTCACACTAAGTAGCACTATGGAGATGATTCCAGAACATGAATAAGGGGTTTGTACATGTGGCGAGGACGTTTATGTGCCGAAAACATCCTTGACCGTATTCTGAAACACTGCCATCATGCACATCCATGATGCTAGCATGGAGATCTCAGAACATGCCCAAAAGGGGTAGAATGGGGGGCATGGTCAGCCACTGAGATGTGCATAGTGTATTCTAGAAAGGCCCGTGTACATTCTGCAACACCCCCATTATTCCTGCTGAATTGTGGAATAAGGCCAGGACTTAGAAAATATTCTGCTGTGCTCTTCAGTTTGTCTCATATGGAAGAATGATTGTGACAAGTATGTGCTGAACTGGTATGAATGCAGTCTGGAAAAACACAAGATGCAGCTGTAAAGAACAAAGCAGAGTGAGGGAAGGTTGTAAGGTAAAGAAACCTTAATTAACACCCTTGCAGAAATATTAAGAGCGATTAATGTTTTTATTCTGGCTATGCTGAAATGTGTCGTTGGTCTAAAAGAGCCAATCCAGGGGACCCTATCAAATCCTGTTTTGTGAAAACTGGGACTGTTGATGTAAGAATAGTATGTGAGTGAGTCTGGAAACAAATCATGTTGAAGTGAGAGAGGGAGATCAGATGTGTAGTCTTGGGATGTCATGCCATTATGGTAAAGCAGCTGTTAGTTAAAGGTTCGATTTGGCAGAATGATGTCATTTGTGACTGCAAGTGAGAGTGTGTGGTTTGTGGGTAACATGGGAGGATCTGGTGTGCTGATCTGAAATTCAGGGAGGCTATGAATGGCTGGCCGGTACCTGGACCATATGGATGACCACAGTGTCACCAGGTGCCAGTGTGAAAGGCAGCCATACATCAGCTGTGCCAGGCACTGGGAGAAATGACTGATGTTGTGTCGATCTCCCTTGACTTGTACCATGAAACCTACATCCTTCCAAGTCCAGGATCTATTCAAGCTGCAAGAGTGGTGATATATCTGGAGGCTGGCTACCTGGGTATGATGGCACAGGGATCCCCGCTCCCATGCCGGCACAGGCCTGACCAGGGGAGCAGTGCCACAAAGCAGACTGTGGGAAGGCAGAGAGGGTTACTCACAGATAGCAGATGTATACAGACTGAATTATAGTACCAAAAAGAGCAGAGGTATCCGCACACCAATAAAGGAACAAAAAAAGCAGAACCTGGACTGACAACAGTTATAGGTGGAAAACCTTGTTTATTAAGCAGACTGAATTATGCCACGATGGGATAGGTGTAGTTGCTGTGAGACATGCCAATACCCAGATATGTGGGAATCGAATGCCATAGCTAGAAGACCATACAAAACTACTGCTGCTGATCATTTGTATAGCATTACAAGGTGTATGCAGCACTGCACAGACACACGTACAAAATGGTCCCTGTTCAGCAGAGTTTACAATTCAGTCAAGACAAACAACACGGCAGCTGTGGACAGGATATATCTAGGGGAAATGTTAAGGAAACAAAAGGGAGATTAGGCAGATCATATCCAAAAGCGGCAACGAAGAGATGAGCTTTTAGCATAGATTTGAGAAGGGCCAGAGAAGAAGTCTGACGTACAGACTCAGGTAGTTTGTTCCAGGCAGAAGAAATAGCAAGGTGAAAAGAGTGAAGTCTGAAGTTGGCAGTAGAAGAGAAGGGCACAGATATTTATTTATTTTATTTATTTAACATTTCTTATATACCGCCTTTCATGATAGAAGCAATCTGCCAGAAGAGTGGAGTTCCCAAGGAGGGGTGTAGGGAGAGATAAGAGGGAAATGGTAGTACAGAGCAGCAGAATTTATTTTATTTATTTAACTAGGCTTATATACTGCTTTTCTACCAGTCAAAGCGGCGTACATTCAGGTATACATATTTCCCTTGTCCCTAAAGGGCTCACAATCTATGTTTTTGTACCTGAGGCAACGGAGGGTTAAGTGGCTTGCCCAAGGCCACAAGGAGCACCTGTGGGACTAGAAACCCCAGTCCTTCCGGCCCAAGGTTGCTGCCCTCTAGTGGGATTCAAACCCCTGGCCCTGCAGCCTGAGGTAACTTGCCTTAATCACTAGACCACTCCTCCCTCATGAGTGCACTTATAGACCATAGACATAAAAAGGGCATACATTTGTTGCTCAACAATATTATGCATCCTTTGGGGAACTTTTTATTCCCTTGTCCCCGAAGGGCTCACAATCTAAGTGTACCTTAGGTAATGGAGGGTTAAGTAATTTGCTCAAGGCCACAAGGAGTGGCCATGGGACGAGAGACCCCAGTCCCTCCAGCCTGAGGTTACTTGTCCCCATGTGGGAATTGAACCCCTGGCCTGAGGTAACCTGTCCCAACCACTGAGCCACTCCTCCCTCCAAACCATGCAAGTTTTCAGAATATGGTGTATGCGAGGACATCCAAAACATTTACCCATGTCCTATGATATGGTATGATAGGAGATTTCAATATGCCAGATGTTGATTGGCACATTCCTGCTGCAGTATCATCTAGAAGTAAGGAGATCCTGGATTCTCTACAGGGAGAACTATTCAGGCAATTGGTAACAGACCCCACACGTGAAGGGGCCATACTGGACTTGGTGCTTACCAATGGTGAAAGTGTTTCTGATGTTGTAGTGGGAGATCATTTTGCATCCAGTGATCACCAGATGGTGTGGTTCAGTATTAGGACTAGGGCTGTTAGAATCCATTCCAAGGTGAGGATCTTAGACTTTAGGAAGACTAACTTTGCGAAGATGGGCCAATACCTCAGGGAGTCGTTAGTGGGATGGGAACAGCTGGGGGATGTAGAAAAACAGTGGGCAAAACTGAAAGGGGGTATTTTAAGGGCAACCAACCTTTTTGTTAAAATGGTAAATAAAGGCAAAAGGAACAGGAGACCGCTATGGTTTTCGAAGGAAGTAGCTGAAAAAGTGAAGAAAAAGAGGGAGGCCTTCATGAAATACAAGAGATCACAGAGAGCAGAAGACAGGCATCTGTATTTGGAAAAACTTAGAGAAGCTAGCAAAGTAGTCAAGAAGGCAAAGATTCAAAAGGAGGAGGAAATAGCCAATGCAATAAAATGGGGGGATAAGACATTTTTCAGATATATTAGTGAGAAGAGGAAGAGCAAAAGTGGTATTGTCAGACTCAAGGGTGCAGGGGGGGAATATGTAGAAGCTGATAAGGATAAAGCGGAATTGCTTAACAAATATTTTTGTTCTGTGTTCACAGATGAAGAACCAGGAGCAGGACCTCAGAAATCACCCACAAATAAGAACAGAAGCGAGGGACATCTTGAACTATTTTCAGAAGACTGTGTTCGTGAGAAACTAGCTCAACTTAAAGTAGACAAAGCGATGGGACCGGATGGGATACACCCTAGAATACTGAGGGAACTTGGGGACGTTCTAGCAGCTCCACTGACTGACCTTTTCAATGCCTCGTTGGAGTCAGGAGTGGTGCCAAAGGACTGGAGAGAGGCTCATGTGGTGCCTTTACACAAAAGCGGAAGTAAGGATGTGGTTGAAAACTACAGGCCGGTTAGTTTAACTTCGGTGGTGAGTAAATTATTGGAAACGCTGCTGAAAGAGAAAATAGTGAGGTTTCTGGAGTCCAGCGGATTACAGGATCCGAGGCAGCATGGATTCACCAGAGGCAGGTCTTGTCAGACAAATCTGATTGATTTTTTTGACTGGGTAACCAGGGAGTTGGACCGAGGGAGAGCTCTAGATGTGGTGTATTTAGATTTCCGTAAAGCCTTTGACACTGTTCCTCACAGGCGACTTATAAACAAACTGAGCACCCTAAAGTTATTGCTTGGGTTAGAAATTGGTTGGGTGGGAGGCGACAAAGAGTACAAGTAAATGGAGCTCACTCTGAGGAGAAGGATGTTACCAGTGGTGTGCCCCAGGGATCTGTCCTTGGTCCGATTCTTTTTAACATCTTTGTTAGTGATATAGCGGAAGGGCTGTCGGGTAAGGTTTGCCTCTTTGCGGATGATACCAAAATCTGCAATAGAGTAGACACCCAGGAAGGGGTAGATAACATGAGGAGGGATCTAGCTAATCTTGAAGAATGGTCTAGAATTTGGCAGCTGGGATTTAATGTTAAAAAATGTAAGGTCATGCATTTGGGCTGCAGCAATCCAAGGGAGCAATACAGTATAGGAGGTGAAGTACTTTTGTCCACTAAAGAAGAGCGGGACCTAGGCATGGTTGTGTCTGATGATCTTAAAGTAGCTAAACAGGTGGAAAAGGCGACAGCAAAAGCTAGAAGGATGCTTGGGTGCATACGGAGAGGAATGGCTAGCAGAAAAAAGGAGGTGATAATGCCTCTGTATAAGTCTTTGGTGCGACCTCATTTGGAGTATGGTGTGCAATTCTGGAGACCGCACCTTCAAAAGGATGTGAACAGGATGGAGTCGGTGCAGAGGGTTCCTACCAAAATGATTAATGGGCTTCATTATAAAGCATATGAGGACAGACTTAAGGATCTTAATATGTACACCTTAGAGGAAAGGCGGGATAGAGGTGATATGATTGAGATGTTTAAATACCTCCGTGGCATAAATGTTCAGGGAGAGAGCCTCTTTCAATTGAAAGCAAGTTCTGCTACGAGGGGACATGGGATGAGGGTGAAGGGAGATAGATTCAGGAGTGATATGCGGAAATATTTCTTTATGGAAAGAGTAGTGGATCCGTGGAATAGTCTCCCAGTGGAGGTGGTAGAGATGAGGACAGTAACTGAATTCAAGAAAGCATGGGACCAACACAGAGGATCTCTAAAGGCAAAAAGTGGACTGTTGTAGTTGTTATGGAAGGACAGACTAGATAGGCCATGTGGTCTTTTTCTGTCGTCATATTTCTATGTTTCTATGTTTCTATGATATAGACGGCGGACATGTTTCTCCATTATATCACTTGGTCTATGCCTGCACCTGGGCACGGGCCGGCTGAATAGAGCTTTGCCTGTGCTGCACCAGACACTTCTATCTCCCCGTTTCCGGACCTGCGGGCACATCTAGACCCACGGATGTGGAATTGGGTTCAAATGGGGCCCATTTTCAATTTAGATGTGTCTGTGGGCCAGACGTGCATGTTATCGAATCCGCCTCCACGTGGATACATAGCCGTGACATAGTCACAGCTCAGTCATAGTAGCCTCTCAGCATGAACAGTTGTGTGCGCAGTCAGGTCATGCTGATGCCAGACCGATGTTTGTACTCTCATATTACATCATGTCCCTGGCCATGGACACGGTGGAAATATCCAGTGCAACACATATGCTGTCCCACCCTTCAGACGCAGCCCCCCCCCCCAGGAACACGTGGAAGCATGGCAGGTTGGACATGGGGTTAGATATTGGTACAGTTGCTGGCTGCAGATAGGCCGCAATCTCTAGCCTCTGTACACTAACAATGTCCATGTGGCAGTCACACTCTGTGTCCGTGGAGAGTGGGAAAGGTTGTCATGCAGGGCCTCTGATGTGAAACATGCAGAGACTGACTAAGCCCTCATAGATTCTGTGTATCTGAACAAAGCCTCTGGTTGGCAACACCACCTACCAGGAGCACATTTAAAACATGTATGAGACTATTCCCTCCACATCCACTCCAACATTCACCTCCTTCCCACATGGTGGCAGGCGATGCAGAGACCAACATGAAGTCCTGTGGCACATTCCTCCTGCTAGAATTGTACACATACTATTCAGAGGTCAGCATCCCACTGTCTCAATCAGGCAAACAAATGTGCGTTGTCTCTGTTTTGGAGTAATACTTAATATATTGCTGAATGCTGTGGTCAATTAATTATCAGTAGACAGTGTTCAGATAGTGTATATTGTGTGCAGATATGCAGGAGATGGACATGCATGTATGTGCATAGTGTGCATGGAGCTGTGACATTCTCACGTTGTACACTGTGACTGCAGTTGAGGACGCGCAAACTGCATGCAGCTACATCACATAATTTTTCCTGTCTCACCAATTATGTGACTCAATTGGAAATTCACAGAAGCTAGCCCTCCATGTGAGACTAGCTCCCAATAGGGTGCAGTTGCACCAGGGTTGCTGACAATGTTGCCGTGGATAGAGCTATTATGACGGCATTAATCGGGCATCTTACCTGTACAGACAGGTGTGCCCTGAGGCCTGGAGGCTCAGTCAGAAGTGAGGGTTGCTGTGTGCATACACATGTAATGGATCTCTCCCTGGTTAGACCATGCCCCCCCAGCTCACTCCTGCAGGCTATATGGGAGCTGTACACCAGTATCATGTTGGGAGGTAAGTGTAGGCAGGGGCATGTTGTGGGGATGAGGTTTGATGATGGTGTACTTGGGAATACACTTGAGGCTCACAGCATTGGTGACAACGTGTACAACCATACCTAGTCAGCCAATGACTCCAACTACTTACTGAAAACTAACCTTCTGCCCGCAAATGGCATCTCATATAGTATGTGGAGTTGCAGAATAGCTGACCATGCAGCATGTTGTAAGCACAGCCAGAATGCCTGAGCATCGTAAACATGGATGCATAGTGCATTGCTGCAGCTCACAGTCCTCTGGACACAAACACACAGACATGACCCCACTGTCCAAAGGAGGTGTAAGTTGTCATTCTTACTTGCCCCTTAGGCCTCCCTGATATGCTGTCCAGGGAAGGGAAAGGGGAAGCCAGGGAGAACCGATGCCTCCTTTAATGCTTGGACATTGTCAATGCTCGCTCTGTGTGTGCATGCACGCATTGTGTGAGGATGTGTACAGTCGGGGTTGCTGCAGCTTCTCACTATCTGAGGGCCTAATGAGTGTGAGGACTTAGCAGAGGCACGTGCTCTCGAGGGAAGGGAAAGCGATGGAGATCCAATGAGATCCAATGCTTACTCTTATCCTTGGACTATGGCAATAACTGCTAAGTGTGTACATGCTGTTAGCTATCCAGCTGGTGGTACAGCTTCTCAGAGTCTCAGTGGCTGGAGAGAGAGGACTCTGGAGCCATGTGAGAGTGAGGCCAGGCAGAGGAGCTGTGGGACGAGTTGCACATGCTAGATACAACTATATGGAAATGTAGGATAACGTTAATACACCCAGAGATATCATTCTTGATGCATAGGCTGGTCTTGAATCCTTGATCTTTCTGTCACACACAATGGCTGTGGGTTTGGAACCACAGAGCAGCCCTGTAGGAGAGTGGGTTCACCACTCCATGGGTATATATGTGATCATTGTCAGGATTCATGAGGGTATGAGTTGGGGTATGCCTATATTTGTGCAGCTCTCTGCAGGCTCTGTGCCATACTTTTCTGACAAAGTATGTTAGGCAGGTGAGGGAGAGGGACGTCTTGTTAGGTCTGTATGTGGAACTGCATTGATATGTTGCTGGTTCAACTGACGTTCATGTCTTACATATGGGATCTGCCTGCCATAGGGGCAGGGTATGATACAACAACATACCCATTCAAGATCATGGGTAACCTAGCAGAGTGGCCAATGTAATCATTTCCTGGTGTGTGTGCTTGTAGGCCAGTTCTGGAATAATCTCACAGTTGGCAGACTACACTGAGCAGTTTGGACTCCCATGTGGCTCTGATGGATGTGGCACATAACATTGCTGGTTCACCTACAGTCCTTGGTCATAATTTGTCAACTGAGAGGGCAGTGTGGGTATTTTTCCTCTGATATGAGGTATTAGCATATTGCCTATTCTTCCTGCCTCACTGGCATATTTTACCCACTATGTAGACCACATGGCCTTTCTCTTCTGTCATGTTTCTATCTAGTCTGCCCTTCCATATTGAATACTAAAGTCCTTTCCTTTTCCTTTAGAGATCTTCTATGCTTGTCCCATGCTTTTTTGAATTCAGATACTGTCCTAGTCTCTACTACCTCCACTGGGAGACTATTCCATGCATCTGTCACTCTTTCCATAAAGACATATTCCCTCATATTACTCCTGAGTCTATCCCCTTTCACCCTCATCCTATGTCCCCTCGTATCAGAGCTTGCTTTCAATTGAAAGAGGCTCTCCTCTTGTGCAATTTTGCCATGGAGGTATTTAAATGTGTCTATCATATCTCCTCTATCCTGCCTTTCCTCTAACGTATACATATTAAGATCTTTAAGTCTGTCCTCATATGCTTTATTTGAAGATCACTAACCATTTTAGTAGCCACCCTCTGCAGCGACTCCATCCTGTTTGTCCTTTTGATGGTGTGGTCTCCAGAATTGCACAGAATACTCCAAATGAGGTTGCACCAGAGACTTATACAGAGGCAGTATCACCTTTTTCCTGCTGGCCATTCCAGTAAATATGTGCCTGTGTGGGGGCATCCTGATCAATCCTCCCCTGTGTAAATGCTGTGTCACTTCTGATTTACTACAGGATGTATGGGTTGTGGGTGGACACAGCCAACCTAGCCACCACTTTGGGAATGATGATGTAGCCATGACACATCACATGCACATTCAGGGAAAGAAGGAAATAGTGGTTGGTAGACACCACTTCCCATTCTCTGAGTGTGATAGGTGCCACGTGTATGTACAGTGTATAGGCACCATCAATTGTGGTTGTCCATGCATTTTCTCACACTGCAGGTTAAGGGTCACACATTGTTGCCTCTCATTAGGAAATGCACAGTCATTCCTAACATAGCTGCTCATGATTCATAGTACCTGATGGGGGTAGCTGGCAAACTAGGTATGGCCCATTCCACCTACTACAGTCACTGATGTTTGGAGGAAGCCAGAGGCAAAGATATGTAGAGCTCTCAGCTGCTTGATCAGCCCTGGTATGGCAAGTGACAGAGCAGTCAGAGGGTTGAGGTCAGGCCTCAGATGCTCATACAGCTTGTATGTAGCCGGGGCTGGCCCAACCACTAGGCAATCTAGGTGGTCGCCTAGGGCAGCAGTCTCTGGAGGGCAGCAAAAGCAGGCCATTCAAAGCTAAATAATAGATTTTGACAGACAGAGTGGGTATAAAGCTTGAGGTTTGCCTGGCAAAAGAATAAAATCTGTGGAGTAATCTCCAGAGCAGGAGTTAATAGATTCACAACGCAAATTCCAGAAGGGTTTTCCACAGAGATCCAGAAAAACTTTGGGTCAATCAGGAAACAGGAACAGAGATCACCAGAAATATAAGATACAATTATAAAAAGGCTGGCTAGAACTAAACACCCTGGTGATAAAATAATGTCACCAGCAAGATGCCTGTATTCTAACCCAAAAGTCAATGGTTACACGCCAGCCTGGGTCTTAGGTGTGTGTGTGTGGGGGGGGGGGGGGGATGTTTTCTTTTTTTAATTTGCCGTAAACATCTAGTAACCTTTCAGTTATGTTGTTGGGTTTTTTTTGCTTGGGGAATGGCTACAGCCACTTCTTTAACAAAATTGTCCTGAAATGACATTGAATTAAAAAATAAAGGTATAAAATGAAAATTTATTAAAACAAAACAAACTTGCAAACCATACAGGAAACTATATATTTTTGTTTTGCTTATGCCTCCCTACTATAGATGCACAGCAGAAAATGTTAATTGGCATGCTGGGTTTTTTTGTTCATATTTCTAACCAGTCATTGCCATACAAGAAGGTTCATCCTTGTACTGTTCTCTATGCTTGGCCTTACTAGGGCAACCAGTGCCATCGGTGGTGTTGCTAAAATCCGAGAAGAAATGACCTTACATTTTTGCTTTAAGGGCTACAATAACGGAAAGAGAAATAGCTTTTTAAAAAAAAATTTTAATGACTTAGAATGCAATTTTAAAATGCCACATCATATTCCAATACAAAACCAAGTATGATACAGTAGGACAAAGCCCCAATTGTTAATATCAACAACTGTGTGTGTGTTTCTGCAGACTGTACCGTCTATTACAAGTTCTATTGTTTTTACAAGGAACTTTGGTTTTGATTGGGCTGGAAGCTCTGTAGAGCAGGGAGAAACTCTGTGTATCTTCTGAACTTTGAGTAAGTTTTGCATGGTGCTAGGCTTAACCCTTTCAGACCTCTTTGCAGACATCACACTGATGCATATGAACAACTATGCAGGAATTCTAGCAGAGGACACTCACATTGTGCATCTGGTCATAATAAAAGGCATAGCTTCCATTCCAGAAAACAGTGACATTATAAGAGATGAAATGTACTGGGGTAAGAAGTTAGGGATTTTTTTTTTAATAAGAGCACAAGCGGTAGATGGGAGTGTATAAATATGTAAAGTAATAGTTTTAGAAATCCTAGGTGGTGGTTCTTCTTTAAATGTACGTAAACCACAGATACAAAAAGTCGAAAGAGAGAAGCTGAAGAACCAGAAAAGTTATTGGTAGCGGATGTGGGGTGGGAAGAGAACCCAAACTGTCATTGTTTCTTGGCACCAAACCAGGCTTGGTGGAAATCAGGCTCCCAATAAACAGAACTTTGTACAAGTGAACTATAGTGAAAGTTCACAGCTTAGCTCCTTAAAACTATAAACACATTTCTTATCTGTTAAGGCAAAGTCCCATGACCCACATGCCACTGCCCAATGACTTTCAGCATTTAAAGAAACATGCTTTCACCGATTGTTTCTTTGCTGCTGAAATAGAGTTAGGGGCTGGGACATAAAACATAATCTTTCTCATGTGGACACTCCATAGATATCCCCAGGAATATAGGTGCCTTAAAGGACACGTAGAGCGCGTCCTGGCTTGACCTAGTCATATCCATAACATGTCACCCTGCCTTCCTTTATACTAGTCAAAAGTACATACACACATCCTTCTACTCTTGATTTGCTCATATTTTCAGTTTTGGATTATTAATCTGGTTTTACACTTTGTTCTGTCAATTCTGGGTAAGCACTCCAGGAGAGAGAGGGTAACCTTTCAATGCCATTTCTGAGGCTAAATCAGTACTTTACCAACAACAATGGGCTTTTGTAAAACTAGCCATCCCAGGTCAGGGATACACAAGCTCTGTCTTTGAGGGCTGCAAACAGACTAAGTTTTCAGGATATCCCTAATGAATATGCATAAGATATTTGAATATAGTCTAATGCATATTCATTAGGAATATCTTGAAAACCTGGCCTGTTTGCAGCCCTCTGACTGAACCTTTCTTCCCCTGACGTATAGCTGGTTTATGTATGTTTACATTTGATATATTGCCCGTCAAATGAAAGCAGAGCAGTTTACAATAAAAATACATAAAAGGAAGGGCGAAACGAACTCCATAAAATCATAGGAAAGGAGAGCAGACACATACCAGGAGAAGAGGGAGGGTGGAGGGGAAGTCAGAGGGGATCAGATATTGTCAGCAGGGGGCCTGGCATATCACGTGATACAAATATCATAGGCAACGTGAAATAGAAAAGTTTTGAGTTGGGACTTGAAAGTAATGTAGGGAGGTTACAGTCAGAGGGCAGGTGGGAGAGTATTCTAGAGGTGTAGGCCAAGGAGGTAGAAGGCAGAGTGTCGGGTGTATTCGTATCTGTCTTGAGAAGTGGAGGAGAGGTGCAGTCAGTTGGAGTGGAGTGGGCGGAGGGAGAATGATAGAAGAGGCGCGGTAAGAAGGGGAATGCCTGTGTGGAGGATTTTGTGGACCAACGTGAGAATCTTGAAGCAGATACTGTATTATATGGGAAGCCTATAGTTATGAATCAGAAGGGGGTGAAGTGATCGTGGCGGGAGGTGTGAGCAAGGAGACGGATGGTGGTATTCTGGATAAGTTGAAGTCTATGGAGCTGATAATGGGGAAGTCCTGCATAGATGATATTACAGTAGTCTGGGTGGGAGATTACGAGAGAGAGTGTCGGGGTAGTCAAGGCTGATAAAGATAGGAAGGGGCGCATAGCTCTGATTTGACGCAGTGAATACAGGACCTTACAGATGATGGAGGTGATATGGTCATGGAAAGTCAGGGCTGAGTCCAGGGTAATGCTAATATAATGGAAGGAAGAGGCCAGAGGAATTGGAGTGCCAAGGAGGAGAGGTGCAATAGTGGGTGGGTAAGTGTGGCCAGTGAGCCTGATGGCTGTGGTTTTGCTGGGGTTGAGCACAAGATGATTTGCTTGGAGCTAGTCAGCCGCGTGAGAGACAGGAGTTAAGTACAGAGAGATCAGGGGAAGATGGGTCAGTGTATAATAGGAGCAAAATGTCATCAGCGTAGTAATATGCAGAGACACCGAATTGCTGGAAAAGGAGTGCACAAGGGGAGAGGAAGGAATTGAAGAAGAGTGGAGAGAGTACTGAGCCTGTGGGACACTGACGCCTAGCAGATAGGAGGCCGAGGATGAGGAGGTGGAATGGACTGAAAAAAACTGATCGGAGAGAAATGAATGGAACCAATGAAGGCCAACACCACGGAGACCAAAGAGGTGCAGACGGGAGAGAAGAATAGGGTGACTGACAAAATCAAAAGTGGAAGGGTGATATTGCCTTTGTCAAAAGATTTATGTGCTTCAATTAGGATGGGAAAACAGAATGTTTTTTGTGCTGTGACCTGGCCAGAAACTGGCCTAACAGGGATGTAGAGCATTTGTGTTGTCCAGATGGGTGCCTTCTGCTATTTTTCATGTACTTTACCTATTGTGTGGGAAGACACTTCAAGATGCAGAGTTTGAAAATATGCACATACATGTACTTTAACTTTCACAAGCGTGCATGTATTTTTATACAGAATAAGTATCTTCACAAATCAGTAAGTACCCTGGGATAATTTCAGAATCAAAGTTTATAAAATTGCCCCTAAAAATGCATTGTTTCTATTTTATATTAAAATTTACTACAGTATTTGAATGGATTTTGGGACTAAAGCTAATTTAAAATTAATTCTGGATTTAAATTATTTCTCTGGTGGGATTAGATAATACCATCATTTAATGTAGAGCTAACACTCTTACATGAACAGAATCAGTAACAACTCCTAAAAACCTTTTTTTTAATGGGGTTTTTTCATTTTTTTTAATATGTCTTCCTGCTCAATTGAATCCATGTTAATATCTTTCTGTCTTCTATGTCAATAAAATGAAATAGTTGAGTGCAACCCTGGTACAAACAGAAGATACTTTCGCCCCTAAACAGCACTGACTGGTCATCTGTAAGGGGTATCACCCATGATACACCAGAACTTAAAGCTCTTAAGCTTGCACCAGAATGTAGAAAGGCATTGGCAGCAGGATAAGGCTTCCAGCTCCTCACCATTCATGTTGATCTCTTCACAAAATATACAGTAATAAAAGGGCAGTGAAGAGGCTTGGTCTTGAAAGAGATTCAAAGGCAGGCTAATATACCATTTTAATATATCATTCAGAATACTTTGTACTTCCCTGCCCCATACACAGGTTGTTGACTCCTGATTTGTATGCTAAATTTTGATAGCCGTTTATCTAGGTAAATGGGGTATTTGAAAACTGCCCACTGACCGTTGGATCCTATTGTTTTGCTTTGACTGCAAATGCACTTTTTCACCCTAAAGAAGCTGTTGCCTTGGGTGTCTGCCTAGTTTGCTTAATGGTCAAGCTGGCCCTGCAGTTTGATTTTAAATTGTTCAAGAATACCTCCTACTTGGCTATGCTTGCCATTATTGCTCTAAGTAAATGGGGACACAAAGAGGCGAGATACTCAAAGAAAAAATTATTAAATCAAAAATTAATCAGTAGAGAAATTTAACTTTTGATTTAATACATTTTACTTTGAGTATCTTGCCTCTTTGTGTGCCTTGGACATTGGTGAATACCCCTATGCTTTTTATTGGTTTGGTCTCTAAGTAAACGGGGCCAGGGAGTATTGACTAGCAGACATAGGTTTATAAAAATTTCCTCTGTCTTGCATGCAAAAAGACTTCTTATAAAATTAGGTCACTCCTAGAAGTATGCATGGCATAAGAGTAGGTATCCTCAGGAGAGGAGTTTGGACAGAGTCATGATTTACACGCATATGTGTTAACACATACACCACCTCCTAAGCAGGGGTAAATGTCAGCATCCACAATTTAGGAATAATTTCTGCAGGATATGTGCTAGTATGCTATAAAGACACATAGAAGCTTACAGTGCATTGCAAAAGTATTCATCCTCTCTGTGTTTGATCTGTTTTGTCGCATTACAGCATGGAATTGAAATGGAATTTTGGGGGTTAGCACTATGTGATATACACAGCATGCCTATGACTTTGAAGGTGCAAAATATTCTTTATTGTGACACAAACAATAAAACAAACCTGAAAGTAGGAGTGTGCATATGTATTCACCCCCCAAAGTCAATATGTTGTAGAGCCACCTTTTGCTGCAATTACAGCTGCAAGTCTCTTGGGGTATGTCTCTATTAGCTTAGCACATCTAGCCACTGGGATTTTCACCCATTCCTTAAGGCAAAACTACCCCAACTCCTTCAAGTTAGATGGGTTGGGTTGGTGTACAGCAATCTTCAAATAATGCTATAGATTCTCAATTGGATTGAGGTCTGGGCTTTGACTAGGTCATTCCAAAACATTTAAATGTTTCCCTTTAAACCAGTTTTAGCAGTATGTTTTAGGATCATTGTCCTGCTGGAAGGTGAACCTTCATCCCAATCTCAAATCTCTGTCAGACTGAAACAGGTTTTCCTTAAGAATTGCCTTCTATTTAATGCCATCCATCGTCGTTCAGTCCTGACCAGTTTTCCTGTCCCTGCCAATAAAAAAAACATCCCCACAGCATGATGCTGCCACCATCATGTTTCACTGTGGGAATGGTGTTCTCGGGGTGATGGGAAGTGTTGGGTTTGCGCCACACATGGCATTTCCCATGATGGCCAAAATGTTCAATATTCATCTCATCTGACCAGAGAACTTTCTTCCATGTGTTTGGGAGGTTCACCACATACTGTTGTGCAATCTCCAAACGTGCTTTCTTATTTCTTTCTTTAAGCAATGGCTTTTTTCTGGCCACTCTTCCATAAAGCCCCCCTCTGTGGACTGTATGGTTTAAAGTGGTCCTATGGACAGATACTTCCATCTCCGCTGTGGATCTCTGCAGCTCCTTCAGTGTTATCCTTGGTGTCTTTGTGGCATCTCTGATTAATGCCCTTGCTTGGTCTGTGAGTTTTGGTGGGTGGCCTTCTCTCGTCAGGTTTGTAGTGGTGCCATATTCTTTCCATTTTCTTAGAATGGATTTAATGGTGCTCCGTGGGATATTCAGAATTTGGGATATTTTTTATAACCCAACCCTGATCTATACTTCTCCACAACTTTGTCTCTGACCTGTTTGGAGTGATCCTTGGTCTTCATGTTGCTTGCTTAGTGGTGTTGCAGAGTAAGGTGCCTTTCAGAACAGGTATATTTATATAGGCATCATGTGACAGATCATGTGACACTGATTGCACACAGGTTGACACTAATCAACTAATTATGTGACTTCTGAGGTTAATTTGGTTGAAGAGATCTTATTTAGGGGTTTCATAGCAAAAGGGATGAATACATATGCACTCACAACTTTTCAGTTTTTACTTGTTTTTTTTTATATATACAAGGTACTTTATTGTCATTTCACTTCACCAGTTTGGACTATATTGTTAGGTCCATTATGTAACATCCAAATGAACCTCCATTTTCATCCCAGGTTGTACGTAATCTGACAAAACAAGACAAAAGCCAAGGGGATGAATACTTTTGCAAGGCACAGTATATACCTTTACAAAATAGGCTAAAAATAGGCACCTTTTCTGCTTTCAAGCCCTAGGTGCTCTGTTATCAAACTAACCTCAGAATTACTGTAATAGGTACATCTGCTTGCTTCCAAAGTATCTTGCAGGAAAGTAGGTATGAAGGACATGGGGGGGGGAGGGAGTGGGCAAGAAGGCAGTATGATGGATCGGCAGGCTCTTTTGCGTAGACTTTGTGTACCGGGGTTCTTCGATGACCTGTTGCTACGAGTCAGATTTATGCATTATTTCCAATTATCATGTGATACACTCGCGCCAGTCAGCTGTTTTAAGATTAGCACTAGGGAGTGCAAGGGAAATCAAGAATCTGTCCCAGATTTCTTCTGTCCTGAGGAAAAACCACAAAAACTCCTGAGCACCTGCTGTTTTCATGTGTAGTTGTGGATAAATCTGGCAATGCTGCAGCTTTCAGTTAATTAGCTTGTCTTGCTGCAGTAATGCTCTGCAGTCAATTAGACAATTCAGAGGAGTATGAAAGGATATGAAACAAAAGAGCTCCTGCAAAGTGAAAATAATTTAAAAAATCCTTTGTTCAATATGTTCATGCTAGCACAGAACAATAAAGGGAAGTATTAGCTACAAAGGCTCCTGCATCTCTTCTCCTTTTAAGCCTTTATGGTTACAAATACTTTTGCTGCTCTCTGTGCTTAGTAGTACACAGTGCACACCTCGTAACTTTCCATGAGTGGGTGCTTGGCATTCTAGAAAACAATTTGGCCAGCGTTGGTCTGGTAGTTTGTAATAATTATCATTTTACTAGATGTACAGTGGTAAGTATTCAGGCACAATATGTCTCTGACCCAAAGAGCTTATGATCTATGTGGGTTATGATCTATGTGGGTATCTGAAGTAATGGGAAAGAGTGACTTGGCCAAGGTCACCAGAAGCATTACTGGCAGAAACAGGATTTGAACCCTGACTTCCCTGAATCTCAGCCTGTCGCATGAACAATTAGGCCCCTTCCTCTGTGACTCAAGGAAGCAGAAGACTTGTTAGGAATCAGACCCTATTCCGTCCCCAGTCTTGCAATGCACCTACTTTTATGTGTGTACCTGCACACAATTTTATAATGGCCATTTTCTGTATATAAAATATGCCTACATGTGGAAAATACTTCAAAACTGAGCATGCCAGTGAATAATGTGTGCATAGTTTTCCCTGTGTGGGTGCTGGCAAACTTCCAAAAGAAAAGCATGTGCATATTATTTGAAAATTATCGCAAGCAAATTATCTCTTTCTACCATCCGACGACGCATTGCTCTTGGTAGAATGGCTATGAAGGACCTAGACAAGATTTCCAAGAGCAGAGACGTCTCTCTCCATAGAAACATTCGACTTGTCCAGGCCATAGTATTTTCAATAACGTCATAGGGATGCAAAAGTTGGACTGTGAAAAAGACAGACAGGAAGAAAATCAATGCCTTTGAATTATGAAGAATACCATGGACTGTCTGAAGAACAAACCAGTCGGTACTAGAAGAGATCAAACTAAGCTTTCCTTAGAAGCTCAGATGACAAGACTTCGACTTTCATACTTTGGACACATCATGCGAAGAGAGAGATCATTAGAGAAAGATATCGTGCTTGGGAAGGTAGAAGGTCACAGTAAAAGAGGAAGGCCAGCAATGAGACTGATCGATACAATAACAGCAGCTATGGGTGCCACTCTGTCAACAATGAGCCGCTTGCCTGAAGACCGAACAAAGTTTAGGTCAACTATCCAGAGGGTCACCAGGAGTCGATACTGACTCAACGGCACTTAACACCACCACCAGGCATAATGTTCCTGGGTTAATTTATGCACATACTTTTATAAAATGTTAATTTAAATACAAACTGCTTCTCAACCTCACCTGCAATATGCCTCTATCCAGTTCTTATAATTTTGTGTGTACGGGCTGTATGTGCAAAACTTTATGTGCATATGCAATGTTCAATTTTATGAACACTTACCTCACATAAAGCACAGCTTCTTGCATAGAAATGGCTATTTAAAATTGTTCTCCATAATTGCAATAATCAGTCTTTGCAGGTATACTGCTGTTTTACCTGCAGAAAGGGCTTTTTGAATGTTTCCCATGCTGTACATGGGTAAAAACATGTTTACTGTGGAAGTACGTTACCTGTGGGAATTAAGTATTCTCAGTTATGCCAAAATTGAGGGAGGCAATTCCATATGTAGTTCTGAATTACCAAAACTAAGCACACACTTCTAACTTAAAGACTACCTGCACAAATAGTGGGCGCTAGTATATGCAGGATGTTTCCTTTGGCAGTTATCAGAAGATGCATGCATGGACTTATCCTTTAATTATTACAGCAAACACCCTTGTAGTGACACAGCTACCAGAGGAGAGAGCCAATGGGATTTGTCCCCATAGCTGAAATGCCCTTTGTTCTGAATAGGCATGCTGAGGGTAATTGTATAAACTCTCACACAGTTAACGCACATTGCCGCCTGCATATTTGAGGCCTATTCTATAAAGTAAAGCACATGGGCATTTCACTTACTAAAACTGAGGTACGTCTTTTTGCCTCCATCTAATTGCGGCAGTTATGCCTGCTCTACAGCAGGCCTAAGTACCCATGCCTAGGTTGTTCAAAAACATGTGTAAGGTGTAAATCTTATGTACGTAAGTTATAACACATCATCCCCCCCCCTACATATGCCCACACTGAAAGTACATACTATCAAACCCTCCCCCTTTTAGAATAGTGTCAGCCTAAAGAGGAGTAGCCTAGTGGTTAGAACACTGGTTTGGTAACCAAGCAACCAGGGTTCAATTCCCACTAGCACTCCTTGTGGCCTTGGGCAAGTCACTTAACCCTCCATTGCCTCAGAAAAAAGGCCTGGCAACCTACTTCCGGTGACACTGCCAAGAAAACCCAGGAGCTTCTGGGTCGCCAGGAGTCAGGACTGACTCGAAGGCACACATTGCATTTGCAAAGTGCACATGAGTGCCCATTCATGCATATATGCCCTTTAAAATAGGAACTTAAAGGCATAAATAACATGTAACTTTACATGCGACCCTTTATAAAAATCAGCCCTTCTATGTGATGTAACAAAAGCTTGAAGATCCCACATCTCTTCCCTAGCAGTCTGTATATGTAGTACCTTAGCAAGAGAGAGAGGAGACTGAGGGTTTCAGAAGGACACAGTGTGTATGAAAGGATGCTGCCGGTAACATGAGAGAGCTTTCAGAAGACTGTAATCAAAATGCACAGCTTGAGCATATAGTATACTGCTTTTGGATAATGTTTGGGGGTTTTCACCTCTTTCCCATCCTCCCTGCCCACCACATCGTCCTCTACATTGCTGCTTACCTTCAGAGTCTTGAAGAAAGAGTTGAGTAACACATGTGGGCTTAAAGTCTTGCCCCAACTCTTGGAGGAAACGTCCATAAACCATTATTAACAAATAGAGTTTGGGGAAAAGCAAAGCATAGAATCGTATCTACTTCCTGGGATCCTGCCAGGTACTTGGCTTGGCTATTGCTGGAAAAGCGATACCGGGCTTGATGGATGCTTGGTCTGATCATGTGCATCCTTTGTTCTTATGTTCATGAAATAAGATACAGAAAAAGATGGTGCAAAACAATGTTCCTTTTTAATAAATGTCCGTGATATTCCTTTAGGACCTCATTAGTACTAATTTAGCAATGCTAAACCCTGGCAGCCCTAATTCCCCTGCTGCTTGCTCTCATGTTTGTGCAGGCTTTTCTTCTCTTGTGTAGCATCCTCCCAGGAAAAGGGAGCTGCTTAATTCATTTTCTTCCCATGGGCTCTTTCATCTCCCTGTGTTCTCCTTGTGTCTCAGCTGACAAATCCGATTACCAAACAGAGGAACCTGTTCACAGAGCTACAGGAATTTATTCCTTCATGTTTACGGAGTATTTAAATGTGGCAGTATATCTTCATCAGTAAGGTTAAGAGTACATCTGATGAATCCACCCTTGAAAAGAACAGCACAACAAGGTGCTTATCCCTTTTGGCTGCTAAAGATGGATTTTTGGAACATGGACCATATTAATATGTAGACATCATAGACTTCCTATGAGTTCTCTATTTTTTTGTGTAGAAATTTAAGGTGATGACTTTTTCTATTATAGTCTATTGTGTTGTACCTCACTTAAGTTTTTTGCCCAAGTAAGTAATCAAGCGAAATAACGTTAATTAATAAACACTAGCTTTCAGGTGTTATGTCCTTTTCATCAATTTAAAGCTAAATGTGCAGGTCAAAATAGGATAATAATGCCTGCACATAGTAGTGAACAGGGTCACGTCTTCTTTTATTTTAAATGTATCCATTTTATTTGTGACAAACAGAAAGGCATGTTTAGCCCCTGAAAGCCAATCAAATGTATTCAGTTAGTCCAATAAAAAATATCATTTTATTTGTGCTTATTTGCATTTATTTCCATGCATTAAAGTGGGTTAACATGGCAGCCACATTGAAAGTGTGTCCTGGGACAGTGCTAAAACAAAGTCTTACTAAAGCCAAGGAGCATACTTGGGAAAATAATTTAATATTTTCTTTGTCTTTTTTTGTGCAATATTTTATGCCCTTTTTTGTCCTACTTTGATTTGATTAGTATTCTGTATACTGCCCTTTAACCAAGGACCATCAGAACGGTTTACAGCCCATAATAAATGCAGTTGTAATTAAAAAAAAAAAAACCTAAACAAAACTTAAAAACAATGCATAGATATTATTAAGACAACAATATTTTTATATCCATTGCTGTATTCTGTATTAATAAGATGAGAATAGGAGGGGGTTCATTAATACAAATGATTGCAGCAAACTTCTACACAAGAGAAAAAATTCTTTAGAAAAGCCACTTGTTTGGAAATTCTTAATAGAACTCCCCAATCATAAGTGAAGTGGAAGGTTATTCCATGGAGTTGTGGCAAAAGGCCAAATGTCTTGTTAGTTACATTTGAATCTGGATGGAGGAGGAATGATCAGAAGGTGTTGGAATAAACATAATTGTTGGACCGGTTGATATAGGATGATCAAAGAATGTAATTATAATGGATGTCCAGTGTAAAACTTTGAGTGAGAGACAGAATTTTGTATTTTATCCAACTTGTGGGCTGTGCTGGTTAAAGACACAAAGGGAGTAAGAACCCCCACTCCTCCTGCACCCTTCTTCCCCCCTCCCCTCACCCCCACAAGTCCTTTCCATAAATTCAGTAGCTGTGAGGCCTTACTTGGATATGAAAAGACTGGAAATGGTTCAGAGGAAGGCGACCAAAATGATTTGGTGCCTGCGCCAGAACTTGATATACAGTATGAGAAGAGACGAGATGACCTACAGTAAATATGTACACTCTAGAGAGGAGGGACAGGGGAGATATGATACAGACCTTTTAATACTTAAGGAGTGTTAATGAACAAGCAAACCTTTTTCAAAGACGGGGAATCTGCAAAACTAGAGGACATAACATGAAGCTGCAAGGGGATAAACTGAAAGGCAACGTCAGGAAATACCTTATCTCCAGGAACAAGCAGGAATGAGTCTTCACATATGGGTACGTCGGTACCGACGGAGCCTGCACGGGAATGCTCCCCAGCATCCAATCAGAAAGCTTTTGGGAGCATCCCTTGCGCCTGCGCGGTGACTTCCCGCCTTTCCCACTGCCTCTCCTCAGTTTTTGTTTTTCCGCGGAGCCAACAGGATGTCCTCCTGTCACCGCAGAAACGTTTTACTTTAAAATCCTTATTTTCTTGTTTTCTTGTGGTCGCGGCTGTCTTTCCCGCCGATACCGGTACCGCTGGTGCTTTATTCTTTTCCTTTTCAAACTTAGAGAAATATTTCTCCTCAGTTTTTTGTTTTAACTTTTTTGGGCCTACCAGGCCTTTCAAAAATGGAGCCTTCTTCCCCTAAGAAGTGCCTTCACTGTGGAAACTTAATTTTCTTTTTAGACTCCAATGCTTGGTGTCTAACCTGTTTGGGTCCTGACCTTTTTTCCCCTGATACTTTATGCTATATGGTTGGGAGAAGACCTTCCCTTTTTCGAGTTTCCCTCGATACCGTTTTTCCTCCTAAGGTGAGGACACCGGTTTATTCTTCTCTCCAGGATCAGGTAACCCACAAACAGTCTGTTAAGACTAGCCAATTCTTGAAGGGTAAGTCTCATGCACAGCATGATGACGGCTCCGGCCTTGCCCTCAAGATCCCATTGGCAATAAAACCCCGGCGGGAGTCTTCGGGCTCCAAAGCATTCACGGGGTTTCAGGTTGTTCCTGGGGCTCACCCCTCACAGAACATACCTGAGCCGTGCCAAGGGGTGGCATCCGCTTCGAGCGGTACCGATAACCCGGCACCGGCATCGGTGTCGAGTGCTGCACTCTTCACCAGGGATCATCATCGAGCATCCTCGCTACCTTCGGGTCCGAGCGATACGACTCAAATTGACTTTCCTGCATGTGAGCCGTGCTTGGAGGTGGTATCCGCTTCGAGCAGTACCGATCCCCCGGCATCGGCACCGGTGTCGAGTGTTCCACTCTTCACCAGGGATCGTCATCTGGTGTCCTCGGTGCCTTCGGGGCCGATCGATACGACCCATATTGGCTTTCCTGTATCCCTGCCATGCTCGGGGTTGGTACCGGCTTCGAGCGGTACCGATACCCCGTTATCGGCATCGGTATCGAGTGTTCCACTCTTTACCGGACATTGTCTTCGAACGTCCTCGGTACCTTTGGTACCGATCGATGCGACTCTGATTAACCTTCCTGTATCGGCATCGCCGATACCACAAACAGCGTCGGTACTTTCTAGACATACATCGATAGACTTGCTCGCTTTGATGCCGAGTCTGGAATCGATATCCAGTCTAGATGACTTAATACCGACGCGCTTCGGAACCGATCCATATCGTTTCCGGCTTCGCAGTACCGAGGATATTCACCAAGGCTCTTTGCTTACCTCGGTACCGCTTCAGCAGCCCTCGATTACTGCTTCGATGACATTATCTCCGATACCGATACCGGTGTCGGGGTCGATTCCTGCAGTTCCATCGGTGCCATCGATCCTTTCTATGCCTAGTTTGGAATCGATACCAGGCACTGACGATGCAGTACTAACTGCCTCAAATCAGAACTGTCAGTATCACAGTCCATCGAGCAGGATTCTTTTTCTGCACCAGTCCAGTATATCTTCTGGTGCTCAAGCTGCTCCTTCAACCTCAGCTTGCCCAGGATTAGTTCCTATTGGAAATCCTTCTTTTCAGAAGTTTCTCCTTGACATGGCAACTTTTCTTGCCATTCCTATTCCTGGTTTTTCTCTTGACCAAGATCCTGCAGAAAAGGAAAACATAATGCTTCCTTTACATCATTCTTTACAGGATCTTCTTCTGAGGATATGGGAATCACCCTTAAAGGTTCCTTTGCCTTCTACAGCCATTGACGTTCTGTATCAGGTACCTCCCTCTCCAGGGTTCCAGAAAAACCAACTTCCACATCATTCCATTGTAGTGGAATCAGCAATGAAGAAGGTAAGAAGGAAGAAGAAGCATTCTTCTTATCCACCAGGTCGTGCATCTAAAGCACTTGATGCCTTTGGACGTCAAACCTTCCAAACTTCTATGCTGGCTTCAAGAATTATTTCATATATTTTTTATATGAGTCTGACGCTTCAGGAGGTCACAGAGAAATTATCTCTCTTGTCTCCTTTTTTGTCAGAATCTAAGGCCTCTGACTGTTCCTTGCTTCTCAATCATAGCAGGAATATCTCTTGGTTCCTTTCTCATGCTTCTCTAGACTCTTTTGAGTCTGTTAGCAGATCCTCTGCTATTGCCATTGGAGCACGTCGTACAGCCTGGCTGCAGGCTTCAGACTTGAGCAGATGGGCACAACATACACTGGGTAACTCTCCTTGTACTGGAGAAAATCTCTTCAATAAAGAGGCTTTACGTCAGGTTGCTCATTGCTCCACTGACTTTCCTAGTTCTGGAAACCGTCCTAAGCCTTCTTTTTCCCCAGGGCGTAGGAAATGTTCTACCAAACCTTCTTTCCCTAGGAAAAGAAAGTTTCATCCTTCTTCTGCCCATCCTCCAGATGTACCCAAGCAAGGGACATCTCATCCTCGTCTGAAGTCTCCAGACTCTAACCAGGCTAATCATAGCCAGCAACCATAGGTTCCTGTATGTTGCAATCTACAGTTAACTTCTTCTTACCAGAAGTTATTCTTCAAACCCTACACTGGTTTTTCTTTTCAGTATGCTAAGCTGTTAGGATATTTTTGTCCATGGGTTACAGAATTCTCCCTTTCTTTCTATTATAAAGGGAGATTACAATTATCCCATGATAGTTTCTGTCCCCACAGGGACATTTTTTCCTTCAGCTGACTTACCATATGGTACGTCACCTTCCAAGCCCCTCTCTTCCAGGGTTTCCCCTGCTCGAGTTGGTACCATACTGAAACACTTCTCTTTCTTTCCAGTGTAGACTTTTGCTATCCTTCAATGCACCTCATCAGACAGGGACGGGAATATCTCCGCTCCCGCTGTCTGTTTTTCTCCCTGTTTTTATACAGGGTGATCCCCTCTGCTCTTTTGTTCAGTTGCTGTACAAGCAGAGGTTCCAGTGCTTACTTTAATGTTCTTGCAAGTTACTTTCAAATATCTTGCATGATACTACTCACTGCAGGTTATCTTCTTCTTGCCATATCCTTGCCTAGGATGTGGCACCACATCTGACTGCTGTCAGTTTATCTCATAATTCTCCTGCACAATGCTCTCTGCAATCTTCAGAGAAGCTTTCTACTATGGGCCCTTGCTGTAGAGCATTGAACTTTGTCTCTGAGGGTTTTCCATATAATAGGAAAAGCTTATACAGTCAAACCTCGGTTTTCATGATTAATCTGTTCAAAAAAGTCTGACTATAACCGAAACGGACTAAAACCGAAGCAAGATTTCCCATAAGAAATAATGTAAATTCAATTAATCCGTTCCAGACACCCAAAAATATTGACAAAAAATACATTTTATAGAGAATAACTATCTTTTTACATACAGAAAACAATGAGAAATACATATAAATGACTAATGAAATGGATAAATGAGCATGTAACATCACTTTTACCTTTATTGAAGACTTTTGTTGGCATATGGGACGCACTCCAGCCAGCTCCAGCTGCTCTCCCCTCTGGGGATCGAGCAATCACCACCAGCAGCGGAGGTGGGAACAGCCATCTTGGCCGTCTGCACAATCGGGGCTCCAGCCTGCCTTTTAACTTAGCAGCCATCACACCCAGTTACCAAGCTCACAGTGTCAGGAGAGGTAGTGCCAATGTCAGCAAAAGTAAGGGCACCAGAAAGAGGACAGTGCCCGAAGTCACACCAGCCTGTAGGGCAGCCACTCCTACACAGTGTCGGGAGAGGTGGAGAGGCAGTGTCAGCCAAGCAGCAGGCAGTTGAGAAACAGTGGGACAGAGAGTCTTAGGCTGCCTCCGGCCCCCCTAAGGTAGCAGCCTGACACAGGTGAGAGTCAGAGAACAGCGTGGGGCTGTGCCAGCAGGAGCCTGCAGCTGCAGACTGCAAGGTTTCAAGGAGAGGCCGCGTGTGCAGGCCTGCAGGACACCCAGAATCCAATCGGGAGGGCAGGGGCCCCGGCGGGAGACTGGGCCGCCAAGGAGAAGCAGATTCGGTCACCAGCTCCTGTCCCGGTTCAAGGGATGTGCAGGGGAAGAGGCAGCAGGCAGACATCAATCGGGGGAGAGTCCGGGGCAGGAAGCAGTTTCGGGCAGGCCACGCTGGAGCGTTGAACTCCTCGGCTCCCCAGAGGTCCCGCAGAATCGCTGGCTCAAGCTCCGTGGGAGATCGCTGGCTCACGCTAATCCATGGCAGGTACGGGGGGGGGGGGGGGGTAAAATGCTGTACGAAAACCGAGACAACGTACGAAAACCGAAACACAATCTTGATGAAAAAAATCAACGAAAACTGAATCGTACGAAAACCAGGGCATACGAAAACCGAGGTTTGACTGTATAGTCATTCCATGGCTATGTAGGTTCTTTATACCCTCTTGTCTCCTATTGTGATACAGAAGACAAGCTTTTTCTGCGTGAATGTCCATGGAGTTCCCAATCTGGCAGGAATTTACCCCTTTTTTCCTTACAGCTTGGTATCTTTTCTACTCCACTTGGACAACGCATACTCTTTTACTATACATGATACCTCTGAGTCCCTTAACTGGGTCATCCAGGTATCTTAGTCCATGCGTTTCCTTGTCCTTTGGACATGTCAGAGTCCTCCAGTACTCCTGACATGTTCTTTCCAGACTGTTATTATCCTCTGTTTTTCACGCAACCATACTGATTATCCACTGAAATATATTCCTGCACCACGGAAATAGATTCTCTATATATCTTCAGGTGGTTTTCACCCCCTTATTATATGAATCTTTTCCCATCACATTCCCCATGTGAATGTTTTTGTGGGGCTCAGTTGCAGACATGTATCCTCAAACTTATCTTCATGTCTGTATATGTCCTATACATACATATTTTTGTAATCTGTATGGGCATAAGCCATGCCCATCTAAATCTATCTATCTATAAATATATCTATCTATACCTCTCTCTCTCTCTCTCTCTCTCTCTCTCTATATATATATATATATATATATATATATATATATATATATATATATTTATATATATATTGCACATATATATAGACATGTATGTATCTCCATATTGTGACACCGAAGATCTGCCCTGTGCCTTTAAAACACAGAAATCTGCTGGGTTTAGCACAGATTCTGACAGGCAGGGAGATCAAAAGCTTCCCAGTTACCATGGGCAACCAAAGCAGGCTGAGACACGAGGTCTGAAGGCACGCCTAGCTAACAAACACTCCCCAAGTAATCAGGAGAACAGTGTTCACATGGGCAGGAAAACGCCCCTAAACCTGTATAAAAAAATGTGTAAAGCAAACAGAGTTAGATTTGGAGGATCAGAGAGATCTGGAAGAGCAGGGAGGTCAGAGAGACCGAGGCAAGCAGGAAGTTCACGAGGAACAGGAAGCTTGGCAAGTAAGAGGAGACTTGCAGGTCTCAGACGGAGGTTCAGAGTCCCATGCTGACTCTGTTTTATTTGAGCCTTGGAGCAGAAAGCCAAGGAGGGATTTGAAAAGGGAAAGAAAGCTATCTGCCAGCAGAGGGATTAATTACAGGAAACCCTCACCCTTGATGCAGAGAGATTTTCCTAGGCACAGAGCTCAGTGGAAGGAACGGAAGGCAGCTGGTAAGGAACCATATATAATAGAAAGGCAGAGCTGCTTGAAATACTTGCAACCTTGGGAAAAGGAAAGTAATTCAGTTGAAGATATTTGTATGAGTGAAGAAGATGAATGTGTGTCTCTAAAGCCCTGCAGAAGACTGCAAAGAGAAAAGTCTGTCAGGTCCAGAACAGGACAGTCTTATAAGCTATCTGGTAACTACCTGCCATATTGTGGAGAGGGCTGTGAAGAAAGTTCAGGGACTGATTTATGGAAGTTCCAAACTCTCTGCCCTAGAGAAAGTAAGGTGGTTGAAGAGCCCATGATCATGGAGCCAAGTAGTTTAACTCCTTATATTGAAGACATGGATTGCTCTTTGGTAATGACTGACATAAGTTCTCTGCGCTATCTGAAGACAAGAGTGCCGTGTAGAGAGCTGAATGTGCACAGAGGAAACTGTCAGCATTTTTACCTGGTTTCTGTTTGTTATAATCCTTGTTTTTGTTCAAGCGAGAAGCTGTGTTTCTTTTCACCTTCAGTTTTGCCAGAAGTATGGCTACCTCTTAAGTTCTTGTGTTTTGTACTGTTTTGAAAATCCAAACCCTGGGAGGGGAATAAAAATCCTTCTTAAACCTGACCACTCAGTCTCAACTACTCCTTTTCATATAGAAGGGTCGGGCCCAGCAGTGTGACTGGCTGCCTACGCCTCAGTCCAGCCACTGCTGGTGACAATATATATATACCCTTTGGGAGATGTCCATAGGACACTAGGTATTACCTACTATCTCCCTAACTGTCTGTGCTATTAAGCTTTTACCTTCTTAAGGGGTCCAGACAGTCAACTTGCCTATTCTCATACGGCTCAGTAAGTGGGAGCGGTTATACACACAATTACTGCTGTGACGTCAACAGCTTCTATTTTTGTTATAGATCTCCCTATCCATGAAGTATTAAACTTCATTGTCTTCCTATCTCTTACCAGCTAGGAATGATAGTGTACATCTTCAGTATTTCTGAGTACACTTCTGTTCTCCTTGGGAATAGGGGCTTTTTTCCATACCCCCTCTTCCCTTTCAGACTGGGCTACTTTTCCAGATCGGTCAGTCTTCTTCTTTTAGTCCTCAATGTTAATAACTCTGTACCTAAAAGAGTTTTCAGCTTTTTCCTATAAAGCTTTCCATTGAAGACCTGCCGTTCTTCTCCTGCCCCAGTTGACACCTGGGTCACCTGCCCATTCCAGGTTTGGAACTTCATCCTCACTGCTGTGAAGTTACCTTGAGGATTCCGCTACTGCATCTACAGTACACTCTATCACAGTTCTACTTCCTACAATCCAGTAGGTAAGCTCTATATTGTACTAGTTCATTAAATATTTTAATGATACTTGACATGCATTCTAAAGACTCCTCTCTCCTGTAGTCTTTAGATTTGCTGTTCTTTGCAGCTCTTCTCTATTCAACTCCTACCCCCCATCCCTCAGGGGATGCCGGGGATCCAGGTTTGGAAAATGCCGTCCTGTCCAGGAATACGCATTTTATAGGATCTCCCCTGGCACCCACAGCTAGGGAGTCCCCATATGTGAAGACTCATTCCTGCTTGTTCCTGGAGATAGCACAGTTACTTACCTGTAACAGGTGATCTCTGGGAACAGCAGGAAATAGTCTTCACAACCCACCCACCTCCCCTAGGAGTTGTATCTATCTATCTCCTTTCCTCTTTCTCTCCTTCTGTCTCAGCTATGAAACTCAACTGAGGAGAGGCAGTGGGAAAGGCGGGAAGTCACCGCGCAGGCGCGAGGGATGCTCCCAAAAGCTTTCTGATTGGATTCTGGGGAGCATTCCCGTGCAGGCTCCGTCGGTACCGACGTACCCATATGTGAAGACTAATTCCTGCTGTTCCCAGAGATCACCTGTTACAGGTAAGTAACTGTGCTTTCACTGAAAGGGTGGTGGATGCTTGGATTGCCCTCCCAATGGAAGTGGTGGGGGCAAATACAGCGACAGAATTCAAAATGGCATGGGATAGACACAGTGGATCCCTTCATAGCAGCAGGATAAAATCAAAATAATCTTAACTGTCTCTGCTTTCTCAACAAATAGGGGTGATCTGCACGGAGCGGTGGGTACACCCCTAAACAAAGGCATGGTGAAGGGTGACCTGCACAGAGCAGCAGGTGCACCTGCTCTTGCCACCTTGTTGGACAGACTAGATGGATTATGATGGTTTTTATCTGCCATCATATACTATGTTACTATGTTTTCTATTTGATGTGAATAAGTAAACTTCTTTGATTTCCTTACTAATATTCCAACAATTAAAGATCCCCTGATAATATACTAACAGTACAATATAATATTTTTATGTTTATCATAGGGTACTATTCTCTATCATACTTCTCATTTTGTTATAATCGCAGTGGAAGGATACAGTGAATGGAAAATTATCCATATATGGTTTATTAGATCTTAATATATTGCCTTTCAAATAAATACTGTAACAAGGTGGTTTAGAATAGAATAGCAAATTAAATAAAAGATAGAAAAGAACTAAAAATAAAGGACAGAGATGGGAAAGAAGAAGTAAAGACTACAGAGAGAAGGGAATAGGCCACAATAGTTGCAGGTTTCAGGTTGCAGATACCATCAATCTGTCACATTTGTGTGGGGTCCTTCGTGAAATGCTAGGTGAAAGATGTGTTTTTAATGTTTTGAAAGATTCGTATGATAGCTTGGTGCAGAGGGTGAGTGGAAGGGCATTCCATAGGGTGGGGGTCATGAAGAAAAGTGTTGTGTATCTAGTACTCTTCAGTCTGGCATGTGAGATTAGAGGAATTTTCTAGGCAGTAGTGTAGAGAACAAAGGGCTCCAGCAGGAGCATGAAAAGAGATCAGAAAGGACAGGTAAAGTGGAGTATTAGTGTATAAGATCTTGTGAGTCAAAGTAAGAATTTTCTAGTTGATAGGGTAGTGTACAGGGAGCCACAGTTTGATATAAGTGTGGGGCGACATGATCAAATCTTCTTGCGTGAGAGAGTTTTTATTATAATCCTAAAAAGCAGAAGCCTAGTGAGGATGGAGTTAGAATGAAGAATGAAGGTCTAAATGAAGAAAAGGCCTGAATTTAAGTTTGACTCTTTCAATTTAGGTGAGTGTTCAACTAAAAGCATAAGCAACTAAGTTAGACTAAAAATAGGAGCCTCACTTAAGTGCCTAAATTTAGGTGCTTGGATTTTTTTGGAATATTCATCACATTTTGGGCTTTTCCCAGTTACACTGACCTGAATCATAGTTGCCAGTTATCCTAAAACTTGCTATCCTTTGTACCAAATTTTCTTCGGTGGGGATTGTTGAGTAGGAACACTGGCTGTGACTATTCCTTTTTCTTTGGCTAACACACTTCGGAAAACAAGCAGAGGCCTGTGGTAATACAGTCTTGGTAAGAATTGTGCAAGAGAAATTTTGATGATAAATTAATGAACAGCTTGATGCCTCCATCTGGTCCTCCCTAGCAATCTCTACAAAAAAATTAACGCAAACCAATGGAAGCAATGCTCGAAACTCTGAAATTAGAGAACACAGAATGTGAATGCCCCGTGTAGAATAACGAGAGATAGGAATGTTGAAAATGTAGAGAAAGGGAATGCTAAAGCAGGTAATGTTGAGTAGATTTGTACTCGAATGCAAATACGTCATTGCCGTAGAATGACTCGCCTTGTACAAGATTGAAGGCTGGAACTAAAGCTGAAATAAGATTTTTAAGCAAAGGGCAGAAATAGTTCATTTTTTTGCATTTAGTACTATTTTTATACTGGAGCAAATAGTCAAAGTATTTGGCTTGTTAACTTTGGGAGTTAACTGGACAAAAAGTTTTAAATTTTAATTTCTCACCCTGATGACTGGATAACTGCTTGGCCATGCCCTGGCCTATCATTGCTATGCCAACTCATTCATGCCCGCATCAATACTATCATAGATCATAAAAAAAAAACTCTCATAGCCCAAAATATCTAAAGAGATTTGAAGCAATCGCTTATCTTTTCAAATGCGTTGCCTCAATTTTCATTTTTCAATCCTTACAGCGAAACTCAAATGCTCCAAACTCCTTCTCCCCAACGCTCAGAGCGTTTTGCTATACACTGCTTCAAGGTGTGGTCCAAGGAACTTATCCTCAAATGCCATGGACAGATATGTCCATTCCAGTTATATTTGCTCAGACAGATCATGCTCTCTTTGCTACTGGCATCGTGTCTTCTGACCTCTCAATTGGATAGTGAATAAGCCGTGGATTTCCCTTGTCCTCTTTAATAATGGGTTATGGACTTTTCCCCAGGAATTTGTCCAAACTTATTTTGCACCCAGCTATACTAACAGCTTTTACTATATCCTCCGGTAGCAAATTTCAGAGTTTGATTACGCGTTGAGTGAAAAAATATTTTCTCCTATTTAGTCTTAAATGTGCCACATTGTAGTTTCATTGTTTTTCCCCTAGTCTTTCTATTTTTTGAAGGCATAAACAACTGATTTACAGTTATCCGTTCCACTCCATTCATTACTTTATAGATCTCTGTTATATCTCCCCTCAACTGCCTCTTTTCCAAGTTGAAGAGCCCTAACATTTTAAGCCTTTCCTCATAGGGATATTCTTCCATCCCTTTTACCATTTTGGTTGCTTTTGTCTGTACCTTTCCAATTCTGCTATATCCTTTTTAAGATATGGTGACCAGAATTGCACATAATATTCAAGGTGCGGTCACACCATGGAGCGATGCAGAGGCATTACAATATCTTTGTTTTATTTTCTATTCCTTTCCTTATAATTCCTAGCATTCTATTTGCTTTCTTGGCTGTTGCTGCACACTGGGCAGAGGGTTTCAACATACTATCATGATGATGCCCAGATCCTTTTCCTGAGTGGTGATTTCTAATGTGGAATCCTGCATTGTGTAACTGTAGTTTGTGGTGTTTTCCCTAAGTGCATAACTTTAAACTTGCCCACAATAAATGTCATCTGCCATTTGGACACCCTGTCTCCCAATTTTTCACATTCCTATTGCAATTTTTCACAATCCTCTTATGTTTTAACAATTTTGAATAATTTTGTGTCATCTGCAGATGTTATCATCTCGCTCATTTCCATTTTCACGTCATTTATAAATATGTTAAAAAGCAGCAGACTCTGCACAGATCCCTGGGGTACTCCACTATTCACCTTTCTTCATTGAGAAAATTGGCCATTTAGCCCTATACATTTTCTGTCTTTTAACTAGTTCCTAATATATAATAGTATACTGCCTCCTATCCCATGACTTTTTAACTTCCTCAAGAACCTCTCATGAAGGACCTTGTCTGAAAATCCAGAAACAGTATATCAGCCGGCTCACCTTCATCTACCTATTTATTCACACCTTTGAAAAATATAACAGATTAGTGAAATAAGACTCCTTGGCTAAATCCATGTTGGCTTCCTGCCATTAAGCCATGACCATCCACAGGTTTAGTAATTTTGTTCCTTATAATGGTTTCTACCATTTTGCCCAGTATAGACGTCTAGCTCTCTGGTCTGTAGCTTCCTGGATCACCCCTGGAACTCTTTTTAAAAATTGGCATTACATTGGCCACTCTCCAATCCTTAGGTACTATAGATAACACAGGTACACTACCAAAAAACTGCCTCCAGTTTTGCAACTGATTCCTATAGATTTTGGGGTGCTGAATCCAGGAAAAATAGCCAAAATGTTCCATCACGTCACATTTTCTTGCAAAATTAGATTTCTTACCCATATAAGGAATGTTCACATAATTTCTTTTTAGCCGACTGCAGTTTATTTTCTTGGCCCAAAATAGAGGTTGTAATGGTTAACTAACTAGAAACACTCCCTCATGATATTTTAGAGTGTTTTGTATTCATTTTATACATTAACAGGACAATTGGGAGGCGGGGGGCTAAATCCAGTACTCGCGCTGGCGCATGTTCTTTCCTGTTCGCCTTGCCTCGTTTGCTCGCTCAAACACGGTGGTTGCGACATGAACGTTCCTGTCAAATTTCAGTTTCTTGCAAGTTCATTATTACCTTTTGTTTGCTCAGTCGTAATCCAGCTTTATTCCGAAGTGGTTCACTACAGTTGTAGTTTGCAGTGCTGTGTATTTGTGATGGCTCACAGAGCCAGAGGTTGCGTCAACTCTCCGGACAGTTTTTGTTTTATTTGTGGGGAATATACCGTGAAAAAGTGGCAGAGGAACATTTCTGCATTTATTAAAAAAGTATATTTTGCCTATTTCGGTTTGAAGTTAGGCGATCAAGACAAACCAACATCATCCTTCATGGCCTCCCTCAATCAACTTTAAATCCGCTCCGCCTAGCCATGAATACAGCCGCCCAGAGTCCTCTCTGGCTCATCAAGATCTGACCATATAACACCCATCATGAAAGAACTGCATTGGTTACCATTACATGCCAGAATCCAGTATAAGTCTTTAGTCCTTACTTTCAAGGCACTAAATAACTACCCCCCTAAGCCAATCAGCAAGCTTATCCATGGCACCCTGTAAAACAGAAAAAGGAGAACCACATCAATGAACACCTTAATTGTCCCAAAAATAATAACGAAGTGCACTAAGGCCACCTCCAACAGGGCCTTCTCCTTATTTGCACCTCTAAACTGGAATGCGCTACCTCACGAAATCCGTGCTATCAAAAACCTAATCCTATTCAGAAAAGCATTGAAATACCACTTGTTCACAAAATGCTACCCAGAAGTCAACCTAGACATTAACAAAACTAACACCTCAATACAACCTGAAAAGGGCTAGTTGGTCAACCTTCTCTCTAGTCCTATTAGTGAACCACATTGCAACATCCAAATGAGTTTTATATTACTGTATATACCATTAAGTTAATCTGTACATAGTTCCCCCGGTTGTCCTATTGTTGAAGTTCCCTGTTCAATGTAAAACTCAATGTTACTTGTATGCATTGTAGTATGTTCTTGTTCAATGTACACCGCACTGATTGTAATAGCGCGGTATAAAAGAAGTGTTAAATAAATAAATAAATAAAAACCGTGGGCTCCTTACAAAGTGTGCAAGACATGTGAGGAAGATCTACGCTTATGGATGAAAGGTAAAAAACAAGCATTTCGTTTCGGAATACCTATGATGTGGCGTGAACAAAGAGTCCACAGCAGTGACTGCTATTTTTGCTCTTGCATTGTGAAGGGATACAACTTAAAAAATAAGAACGTAATAAGTTACCCCAACCTTCCCTCAGCAATTAGGCCTATGCCTCATAGCAACGAAGTACCTGTGCCTGAACCACCAAAATCTTTGGATCATATTTGTGTGGACGGTTCTGATCATGATGAGACTCATCAGATGGCTTTTCCCGATGAGTCCAGTACTTCCGAGTTTGAAACTGAACCAGATCCGAAACCTGAACTTTTCTCTCAAGCTGAATTGAATGATTTAGTCCAGGATTTAGGACTCCCAAAAGATGCAGCCCAACTGCTAGGTTCTCGGCTTAAACAGAAAAATCTATTGTCACCAGGAACAACTTTTTATTGGTACCGCAACCGCGAGACACAATTTTTGAAGTATTTCAGCAAAGAGGAAGATTTGGTATTTTGCAACGATATATACGGAGTGATGGAAAAGTTTAAACTCAAGTATGATCCTGCTGAATGGCGGCTGTTCATTGATTCATCAAAAGACAGCATAAAAGGTGTTCTTCTTCATAATGGCAACACATTCGCTTCAGTTCCTATTGCTCACTCTGTTATTCTCCAAGAAAAATACGAGAATTTGGCCCTGATTCTTCAGAAGATTCGTTATGATGAGCATAAGTGGATGATTTGTGGAGACTTTAAAATTCTATCCATGCTATTAGGGCAGCAATCCGGTTTCACCAAATATCCCTGCTTCCTTTGCTTGTGGGATAGCCGGGCCCGCGACCTACACTGGGGGGAAAAAAGACTGGCCAATTCGGGAGTATTTGAGACCCAGTGAGAAAAATGTTCTTCATGAGAGCTTGATACCTCGTGATAAAATTCTATTACCACCTCTCCACATTAAGTTGGGTCTCATTAAGCAATTCATCAAGTCCCTTCCAAAAGATGGTGAGTGCTTTCGGTACCTTTGCCCAAAGTTCCCCCGACTTTCTGAAGCAAAGCTAAAGGAAGGAGTGTTTGTTGGCCCTGATATAAGGAAACTCATTTCAGATGGAGCATTCGCTGAAACGATGTCTGAGAAGGAAAAAGAAGCCTGGGATTCCTTCAAGGATGTTGTTCTCAAATTCTTGGGGAACAGGCGGGATGAGAACTATAAGGATATTGTTGCCAGGATGCTCAATGCCTTCAAAGAACAAGGCTGTAACATGAGCCTGAAAGTCCATTTCTTGCACTCCCATGTGAACTACTTTCCCGAAAACCTGGGGGCGTACAGTGAAGAACAAGGTGAAAGGTTTCACCAGGACATCAAGGACACAGAGAGAAGGTACCAAGGAAGATGGAACACCACTATGATTGATTTCTGCTGGTTGCTGCTGCGGGAAACCCCAGATGAAAAATACGCCAAGCAGCGCACCAAGAGAAGCATTCGGGGGAAGAAGAAACGGGCCCACCAGGAGATTGATTGACCCAAGAATGACTTTAAAATCTAAACTGTGTTGACAAATATCGTGTTTTTACTAAACTTTGAAATAAAAATTTGCTAGTTATTACCACAGTGTCGGATCTCATTTATTAGAATTTTATTTTCACACCATCGGGTGTTTGTCTTCATGTATTGCAATGGTGCGGTTTGCGTTTTCTATTCTTACATACATACCTGTACAACATTTTTTGCACATTTCTTTGCTTTGCTTTGTGTCTAACCTCGCTCTTATATGCTCAATGTTTGTGCACATGTATGTGGCTGTTTTAAGTGCAGACAATTTTGCTACCATCACAGTGTGTTTTGTTGACATTACTCTATTCTTATGTGCTGCCTTGTTACAATTTTCTTTATTCTTATTTGAATAACTACTAAACAATTAGTATAAAGAATTCATCCAAGAAACTTTTATCTCGATTGCACTCAATCTGAAACGTTCACCTCAAACTGCTAACCCAATGTAGCAAAAAATCTGTACGTGATGGAGCAAATTGGTTACCAGATTTGGATTCAGCGCACCAAAAAACGTAAAAATCAATCGAAACATTAGAGGCAGTTTAAAAAAAAAATTTTTTAGTGTACCTGTGTAATCTTTGAACTATCCTTAAAATAAATGAAAGTAGGTCTACAGTCTCATATTTCAGTTATTTTAAGACCTTGGGATGTATGCCATCCGGTCCAGGTGATTTGCTGCTTTTTAGTTTATCAAATAGCTGTATTACATTGTCTCGCTTTATTGAGATTTGTTTTCACATCACCTTTGAATATCATTTCTAGCATGGGTAAGTTTCCTATATCATCTTCAGTAAAGACTAAAGCAAAGAATTCATTCAGTTTCTTTGCTATGGCTTTGTCCTCTCTTAATGCCCCTTTTACCCTTCTATCATCTAATGGTCCAATTGGTTCTCTCACAGATGTTTTACTACAAATGTATTTGAACCTTTTTATTACGCATTTTTTTTCTATAGCAAGCTTATTTTCATATTCTCTCTTTGACTGCTTATCAATGCTTTGCATTTAACTTTCCAGCACTTATGATGTTTCCTGTTTTCATTATTTGGCTTTTTTCCATTTTCTGAAGGATTTTCTCTTAGCTATAACAGCCTCTTTGACCTCACATTTAAGCCATGCTGTCTGTTTGGCTTTCTTTCCATCTTTCTTAAAGCGTGGAATGCATTTGGTCTGGACTTCCAAGACAGTATATTTATATAACACCCAGGCCTGATGTAAACTCGTAACCTTTGCAGTTGCTCTTTTAGTTTTTTTCTTAACCATTTTCCTTATTTTATCATGGTCACCTTTTTGAATGTTAAATACTAGCACAGTGGATTTCCTTGTTATCCTCTCTCCATTTATTAATTCAAATGTGATTATGTTGTGATCTCTATTGCCAAGCGGCCACAACACTGTTACCTCTCGTATTAGATCCTGCATTCCACTAAGAACTAGAACTTAATAGCTTCTCTTTGAGTCGATTCCTGAACCAGCTGCTCTATGAAGCAGTCATTTATTTCATCTAGAAACTTCATCTTCCTAGCATAGCCTGATGTAACATTGACCCAGTCAGTACTGGGGTAATTGAAATCTCTCATTATTACTATCTTGTAGTCTTGGCAAGCTTTCCTAATTTCTGTTAGCATTTCATCATCTGTCTGTTCATCCTGGCCAGGTGGGTGGTAGTACACCCCCACTGCCATTCCCTTCCCCTTTTTACATGGAATTTCTATCTGTAAGGTATTTATAATGAAATGACTCCTCTTTCCTCCCACCCCCTTTCCTGGGACTGTGAGCACTGCTTCTGTAGTATCCTCAGTCAACCTGGAGAATGGAAATCTGAGCTGTTTTTTTTCCAACATGGCAGTGAACAGCACTCCGCTGGATCACTTGGCTAGTCCATCCAAAATGCTTACAATGTAAAAGTCTTGAAATGCTAGAGAGTAAACTGTACAAGTCAAATAATGCATGGGTATTCACTTCACCTCAGACAGCTTGAAGCAGGAAAATGTATAGGCCTGGTTTTTGACTGGTGCCTTGGATGGACTGTAATACACCAATGGCAGGTATTTGGTGTTTCTGATTCTACAGCCATTGATGGTTGCATTTGCTGTTATGATTTTGTCTTGATTTGACTTTGTAGGGACCAGCCCAGAGAGTGTAAGGTATTTCCATATCCTGCTAGACTAACCAGACAAGTAGGTTGTGTTACCTTTCCAGTAGATTGGTGGAGATAAAGAACTAATGAAAAGCCCAGGTTTCATCGACATCACTCCCATGCCTCTGCCTCGGCTATCAGAGGTCCATTCAGTATTTCTTTGCCTTCAGCAGATGGTGAATGGATTTTCTTCACTCTAAAGAAAATTTGAAGAATTGAGAGGAAAAGTTTAATAAAAACACTCGTGACACAGCACTTTTAGGGCAATGCTCTCACTTGAGTGTGACATGGAAGGCTCCAAAAGACTGCGGTCTTTTTGATAGCCATAGGGAAAATTGGTTCAGCTCCTCACTGTTATCATAAGAGCCTATAGAGCAGCCACAAAATTGGAAGAGTTTGGAAAGATCTGGAAGTGTGGAGCAGCTTCGCACAACCTTAGTGCCCCCTCCCTCCCCCTCTGTCCCCCCCCCTCCCCCCCGCTCTCTCCCGAAGATTGAAGAAGGCTGTCAGAGGGAACTGCCTACCAGCCACCTTTAAAAACTGTGCTGCAAAAGCCAGTAAAACTGTTTCCTTGGGAGTAGAGCTGAGCCCACATGAATCCTCTGTCTGGAGCTGTCAGGGGGTGAGTACCAAAGCTTGACCTCATTGTCCTTGTTGGGGGCTCCCGATTCCATCTGTGTGGGAAGCAATTCAGGGTAAACTGCTGGCAACTATTGGTACAGTATGGGGGTTTCCTTCTGTTTTCTGCATACTTTAGTGCACACGATCCGTAGGACTGGGACTCTCCTGATTTCCTGCCTAAAGATTAAGGGTGTGCCCTCCTGGAGGAGAAGTGCATTGAGTGATTTGCCATTTCCAAGGTGAATGTGCAGGGCACAGTGGTTACCAGAGAGACCACCATTCCTGTGGAAAGCGGATCAGCCTTAAAGGATTTTCTGGGCTGTAAGTTGGATTTGTGGTTGAGGAATCAGTTCGTCATGGCGGTGACTGTTCTCCAGCTGGTGGTATGTGTCAGCATGACATCTCGAGCCTGGCTCCAGTGGATTCAGTCTTTTCTGCCGGATGGTACCTCCCCTCTTTTGGAGTAGGCTACGCCTTCCTTTCTGATGCCATGTATGACCTGATACATTTTGCGACCGCGGATGGTGCCTTGACAACAGTGTCACAGTGTTAGATTTGGCTCCGGCACTGGGAAGTGGACTCATATTGTAAAGCCTGATTAGCCCGATTGCTTTTTAAGGGGAAGCTTCTGTTTGAGCCACTTTAGGAAAAGCTGGTGATGGTTCTAAATGAGATAAAACCTACTGCCTTCCAGAAGACAGGTCCAAGGGGCTTGTGAAATGGGCTGGTGCCCCTTCTCATCAGCCTCTGCCCGTCCACTGAGGGAGCACTAGCTGGATTCCTGGGGATCTTTACCGACCTGGAAAAAAACATTTCTTCTCTACTTCTGGGCTTTGGGCTTGTTCTCAGTCCTTTCATGGATTGTGTAGGCCCAAGGACTCTGTCCCTTCCAGAGGGGGACCCTCCCGGGTTGCGCATTGAAGGTTTTGGGGCCCATTTCCTGGTTCCTCCAGTTGGAGGCAGGCTTCGCATTTTCTTTCAAGAATAGGCCTGGGTTCCTAAGGATCACTGGGAGCTAGACACCATTTAATTTGGCTATGTCCTGGAATATAAAGAGCTGATTTTGGATGCCTTTGTCATCTCCCCTTTTGGGTCTGCGATCAAGTACCGCTGTGTGGATCACCTTGGACAAGTTGTTACATGTAAAGGCAGTGATGTACCTCCCACCAGATGAATGGGGCAAGGGCAGATCTATTTCCTGTTGCCCTGAAGGATGGTTCCTTCAGGCCCATTCTGGACCTCAAGAGGGTCAACGAGTACTTGCGCATCCTGCACTTCCGGATGAAAACCTTGCGCTCTGAGATTCAAGCAGTACACCAAGGGGAGTTCTTGGCTTCTGTGGATCTGGCCGAGGTGTATTTTCATATCCCGTTCTGGACGGATCAGCAAAAGTATCTGTATGTTGCTGTGCTTGACTCTCACTATCAGTTTGCTGCCCTCCTTTTTGGACTTTCCACTGCCCCGAAGATGTTCTCCCAGGTCATGGTGGTGGATGACTAGCTCTTCTGGGCCTGTTCCCTTTCAGAGACATCTCGGGTAGCATCCTGAGTGGTGGTCCTTTTTTGGAAAGCCTTGGCTGGGCAATCAATTGGGGAAAGAGTCAGCGGTTGCCTTCCCAGTCTTGAGTTCCTGGGAGCATGTTTTGACACTCGAGTGGGCAGAGAATTCCTGCCATAGGAGAAAGTTAAAAGGCTGTGGATTGCCAGGCACTGTGCTGTGCCCAGCAGGTTCCCAGAGTCTGAGATTATCTTCAGCTCCTCGGACTGATGGTGGTGACCATAGAGATGAGGCAGTGGGCATGTGCTAACATGTGACCTCTCCATCGATCCCTGTTGACTTGGTGGTCCTTGAGTTCTCAGAGATTTGAGCACAAGCTTCTGCCCTCGATGGTGAAGGCCAGCCTGCAGTGGTGGCAGCAGCCCTATCATTTGAGAAGGGGTGTAATGCTGGGCGATTTCTCCTGGATTCTTCTGATGACAGATGCCAGTCTCTCGGGCTCAGGAACCCATTGCCAAGACTAAATGGCCCAGGCTATTGAAACTGCAGGGAAGCGATGTGGCCCATCAACCGCATCAAGGTGAGGGCCATCAGATTAGCTCTTTTGCATTTCTCAGCCCCTGGTCAAGGGCCGGGTGGTTCAAGTGTTTTCGGACAACGTCATGGTGGTGGCAAGGCAGCAAAGAAGAACCTTCTAGCCTTGTCGGCTCAGCACATTGCCAGAGTGCACAACGTGGAAGCAAATTTCCTCAGCTGACACTCTCTGGATCCCAGAGAGTATGAGTTCAGTCAGGAGGCATTTCAGTTGATTCTGTGCCTCTGGGGTCACCCTGAAATGGATATGATGGCAACCCTTTCCAGTGCCAGAGTTGGCCGCTTTTTCAGTCGCTATCTGGAGACAGGGTTCAAGGGCATCAACCCTCTGTCCCAGCCTTGGCCAAGTTGATGTGACTCCTGCATGTACCTCCACTTTGGATGCCCCCATCTCGGGCCCTTTGGCAGCAGGGACTGATCATCCTGGAGGACCCAGTTCCCTTCTCGCTTGCGGCTTGGCTCTTGAAAGAAGATGGCTAGTGCATAAAGGCTGCTCAGAGCCCAGAGGAGGTCTACCAAGCTAGCATACATGCAGATCTGGTACCTCTTTGAGCAATTGGTGTGGTGCATGGCTGTTGGCTCCTAAAGTGGCCAAGATGCCCTTTCTGTTGGCCTTTCTACAGGATGGCCTAAAGAAAGGCCTTTCCCTTAGCTCTCTGAAAGTTCAGGTGGCAGCCTGTTTCTGTGGTCTGATGGCTGGTAAGTCTCTAACCTTGCACCCATACGTCTCTTGCTTTCTTTAAGGGGTTCTGCAAATATGATGAACGTGTATCCCCCTAGATATATAAGATTTTAACAAATGGTTGGATAATTGTAGTGTAGTAAAAAAATCGGACCAAATCTTATATATCTAGGGGGATACACATTCATCATATTTGCAGCTTAAACCCTCTGTGAAGCAGACCAACATTGATTTTAGTGTAGTTCTTTCAGGGGTTCGGCATCTCTGTCCTCCCCTCTGGTCTCTGATTCCTTCCTGGGTTCTGTGCCTGGTGCTTAGGGTCCTCATAGTGGCACCTTGTGAGCCATTGAAGTGCTCTATTTAAAGGATTTGATGCTCAATGTGGTCTTCTTGGTTGCAGCTTGTTCCCAAGGTGAACTTCTGAGCTGCAGGCTTAGTCTTGCCAAGATCCTTATTTGTCTTTTTTTTCAAAGGAGGCCTTTTCCATTCGGCCTATGCCATCACTCTTGCCTAACGTGCTTTCTTCCTTTCACATGAACCAGGTGGTCTGCCTGTCTCCCTTCTCTAAGGAAAAATGTCAGGGCAAGGATAAGGATCTTCATTTTGTGGACGGCCGGAGGGTGCTTTTCCAGCACTTGGCAGTTACAAATTCCTTTTGTAAGTCCAACCATCCTTTTGTATTGTTTGCTGGTCCATGCAAAGGTTATGCGGCAGCCATGTTAACCATGGGGCACTGGATTAAAGAGGCCATTGCATTGGTGTATCTGTTGCAGAACCGACTGGTTCTGGGGGGTTTGTGTGCCCATTCTACTGGAACACAAATGTCCTCATGGGTGGAGCGGATCTCAGTAGCCCCTGCAGACATTTGTTGGGCAATGACATAGGCATCACTTTCCACTTTTGTCAAGCATTACCACTTGGATGTCCCCGTGTGGGTGGACATGACCTTTGGCTCAAGGGCTTTGCAAGCTAATGTATTTTCTTCCTGCCCATTGCAGTTGTAGCTTTGGTACATCCCACTTGCCTGGACTGTCTAACAGGACAATATGGAAGATGACATTTTACTTAACAATTAATGTCTTTTCCTTGAGTCCTGCTAGAGCAGTCCAGGGCCTGCCCCTGGAAATGTATTGCTCTGGTCTTCTGCTATGGTACGCTTGAGTCTGCTATGATTTTTATATTTGGCTTTGCAGGTTCATCATCTTCTGACAGTCTTGTTTATGCTTTCTTGCACATAGTTCGGGGGTTCAAATCCCACTAGAGGACAGCAACCTTGGACCGGAAGGACTGGGGTTTCTAGTCCCACAGGTGCTCCTTGTGGTCTTGGGCAAGCCACTTAACCCTCCATAGCCCATGTTCCCTGTAAAATAGTTATCTCCAAGTTATAATGCCCTGTTCAATGTAATTTCAGTTTGTTCAATGTAAACCGCACTGATGCAGAATAGTGCGGTATATAAGAGAAGAGAATATAAAATAAAATAGTTTTCTACTGTTGATCACTCATTGTTGCCCCCAGTTGAGGTTGTGTGAGGCTTGCCATGTTTCTCCCATATGCTTTGGGACGAATACTGAAGGGATCTCTGATGGGTGAGGTGAATAGAGACATGGGAGTGATGTCGTTGAAACCTGGGCTTTTCATTGGTTCTTTGTCTCCACCAGCCTGCTGGTAGGGGGACACAACTTACTTGTCTGGACTGGTCTAGCAGGATTTGAGGAAAGGACATTAACTGGTAAATAAAATATTACCTTGTGCCCTGCCTCTGAGCTTGTTTAATGCTGGTTCATTGCTTTGCATTATTTCTTGTTTCTGTATCTTCTCTGTGTGTTCCAGTATTTTTGCCATATTCCAGGGTTCTTGGCTTATTTAATACTTCCAGATTCTAGTCCCGTACTGGGTTCCTATCTTATTCTAATCTTCCTGAATTCCAGTACTGTCTTGGCTTACCTTGCTCCTAGGTGCATTTAGTTTCTATGCTTAATTCTTGTTCATGGGTTAATGTAATGTATAGTGCTGTTTTTAACTTGCCTGCTCTGTTAAAGGTTAAGTAAATACCATTAAACTTGCCCTTGTTACTCTGCGACCTGTAGTGCCTCTGTGTCTCCCTTTGCTCACCATCACTGCCTACTTATTGCTGCTGGCCTCTGATCAAATGGCTCTACCTGTTATGTCCTGCTCCCCCCCCCCCCCCCACGAAGACATAGAGCTGGCAACAGGTGTGTCATCGAGGCACTGGCTAAGATCACACAGTATTTACGCCTGGAGCATTTTTCTTTGCTCTCACAACTCTGCTGCATTATGAGCTGCTGGATCATGGCATTTCTAAAGTCAATAGCAAGCATTTCCTGTTTCTTCCAAGAAACAGGAAATACTGGTTACCACCTTGTTCCTGTGGCTGTTTAGGTCAACCATGCTGGAACCACGGCAGATGCAGTGGGGGAAGAGAGGACTGGAAAGGAGCTGACACCTGGGGAGGGGACTGTAAAGGTGCTCGATAGTCAGGGAGGGGACTGGAAGGCAGCTTACACTTCATGGGGGGGGGGGGGTCTTGGGACTGGAAGAGAGCTGACACCTGGGGATGGTACTAGAAGAGGGCTGGATATTGGGGGGAAGAGGGGCTGGAAGGGCGATGACAACTGAAGATGATGCTAGGCCAGGAAGGAGACTGGACAATGGGGGAAGGGGACCGGAAGGGAGCTTACACTTTGGGGGGCTGGGAATGCAAGGGGTCTGATACTAGAACGTATTGGGAGGGGAGACTAAAAGGGGGCTGGCATGGGGAGTGGGGATAGTGGGACTTGTAAGGAGGCTGACACGTGGGGGGGGGGTTACTGGGACTATGAGGCTGACGCTGAAGGAATACTGGAACTGGAAATGGAGGTGATGCTGAGGCTGGAACAGAAAATGGGCTGATGCAGAGGGGGGAGGGACTGTAAAGGGGCTGGGACTGGAAGCGACCTGATAGAGGCAGGAACTGGGGGAATGAATAGGGAGAGAGGACAGATATTGGGTATTTGGAGGGGGGGAGAAGCAAGATTGCAGAGGGGTACAGCACAGCAAGCTCCATTGACATGTGCCATCACCACTGCAAAGTGCTGAAAGACTCGGTCAGCTGATCATTCCCAGGCAGGTCCAGACAGCGTGCTTCAGCCTGCTGACCCTGCCTGCCGTGCAGTGCTGTGTCTTTCTGATCTGAGAATGAGAACAGCCCGAGCCAAGTAAGGGAGATGAGCAGGGGGTTAGGGGCATTTGAGCTGAGACCACTACACCCTATCCTAACCCCTTAGTACGAAGGAGGATGCACTGGCGCAGTTTGAGAGGGATTAGCGAGAAGACCCCTCTCCCAAATCCCTCTCTTCCTGCACCCCTACTTAGTGCAGCATAGTATTATTCTCTGAAAATAGCTCTTTAGCCAGTTATAAGGGGGTTAGGGTAGCTGTCTCGTTCAAAAAGCTCCCGCTGCTGAGTGAGACAGCTAGTCTCTCCCTAATCGCCTCTCTACCTGCATCCTCCTTAGGGTAGCTGTCTCATCTCAACATGCCAGAGCCAGGGGCATTTTGAGATAAGACAGCTACCCTAACGCCCTTATTACTGGCCAAAGATCTATTTTCAGAGAATAACACAATGTTGGTGGTCAACGTTGATTGTAATGTTATACAAAATAATGTCCTTCCAAACTTTTAAAGCCAAGTTTAAGGACTTGGGGTGGAGGAGTAGACTAATGATTAGAGCACTGGCTTAATAACTAAGAGATCAGGGTTCAGTTCCCACTAGCACTCCTTGTGGCCTTCTATTGGCTCAGAAGAAAGACCTGGCAATCTACTTCCAGTCGCACTGCCAAGAAAACCCAGGAACTGCTGGGATGCCAGGAGTCGGCATTGACTCAAAGGCACACATTGCATTTGCATTATTAAGGACTGCGCAAAATTAGCAGGGGGGGGGGGTAAAAGAAAATATTTTGGCATCTTTTGTAATTTACATGTACCCTTTATATGCATCTCATTCTATTTCTTTGGTGTTGCATTGCATGCAGAATCTGCCTTCTTGGGGTTTCAGTTTAATATTTGTCTACCTATTTTTATATTTTTGTGGTCATTTAATATGTGCTTTGTGAGGTCCACCTATGCTCTAAGTATGTGATTGAGGCCAGGTAGTTTGTTAGCATGGAGTTTCTATGTAGGGGTCTGCAGTGTTCTGAGTTTTCCCAATAGGTGTATCGGCAATATTTACTTTGCTGTCTTTTTTGGCTAGGCTTCTCAATGTTGTGCTGTAGAAATTAGTATTATGGAATGATTGATTTGTTCTATAGGTCCTGTGCTCTGGTTTTCGCTTTTTCGTTTTGTTCTTGTGTGGTATCACCTGTATAATGCTGGTGGGGGGGGGGGGTAGTGGAGTACGGATAGTCTTTAGATGCTGTTTTGTGTTCTTGATGCTGCTACTCTAAACAGTGGATCCCCACATACTAACCAACAGTATAATCCTCATCCTCCTCATATGCTACCAAACAATAAGCACCCTCACACATCACCAGACTACACTCAATAATCACATCCCGATTATACACCACACAAACAGAAACAATTCATACCTCACACCTTTGGCAACAACACAAACATATGACAAACACTTTAAACAAACCAAACACCAACCCAGACTTATTTGCATCCACACAACACAGCCTAATCACACTACACACCACATCCACCCACCCACCCCACTAAAATGCATCCTCATCAATGTATGCTCAATAAGGAATAAGGTACCTTTAATCACGGATCTGGCACACGAGGAAAACCCAGACATTATCTGTGTTACTGAGACATGGTTAACTCCCACAGACAACGTCCTACTAAACCTACTGCAAATAAGGGGATACAACACTTTTGGGTCCCAAGATGGGGGCGAAGGAGTAGACGCTGATACGAGAGGTCTGAGCTCCGCGAGTCTGTTACAGCTAAATTGGGAAGAAGAGGAAGCAGCCTACAGCCAAGCCCCCCGATACCTCTTCACCTGCTGCTGGTCTGACTCAGGCTTCGATTCCGGAGTTCTTTTTTCCCATGGCGGCGGCGTCTTTGGCTTCGGCGGACCTGTCGAGATCGTCGGCGGATCTGAGCGATGGGGTGGTGTAGAGCCCTGTACAGAAATTGCCGCCACAGCCCGGAAGGAGAGTCGTGGAGGAGTTGTCTGCAGGTGATCCCTCTATGTTTCGGGATTCGGATGCAGGTGGGGGCGCCTCCACGAAGCAGAGCTCGAGCTGTCCTGTGGCTCCATCTGGTGGAGGAGAGATTTTGCAGGCAGATGGAGCAGGCGGAGGGGTAGACCCGTCGATTTTTGGGTCCCCTGCAGCTTTGGGAGTTCCCGTGCTGTCTAGTTTGGAAAAACCGGCAATTGTTACTTTAGATAGCTTGTGGGAAGCTATCTCAGCCCTACAGAAGTCCCTGTTGCCTTTAGTGGCTGTTTTATCTCAGGAAGTTTTTGTATTAAAAGTTCAGAGTGGAACGTTAGAATCTAATTTGGCAGAGCAGACCACTAGAGTCTCACGGTTAGAAACCCAAGTGGAAGAGCTTAAGAACTTGGGGGATATCCAGTCCAAGGATCGGATGATTACAGCTCGGCGTATGGAGTATCTGGATAACCAATTGAGGAAGAATAATCTGAGGTTTTTAAACTTTCCTAGATCTCCTTTGTTAGATTCTATGGTTCTGATCCGTAAATATCTTACTGAGGTACTTCTCATGCCTGCTGACTCTTTGCCTCCAATTACTCGTGCTCAATATGTTTCTATTTCTTCTGGATTGGTCAGCAGTGAGAAGGGTCCCGAAGGAGTGGCGGAGAAAGACTGGTTAGATCTGTTGGAGTTTTTGGAAAGTTCCTTGGAGGTGGTGACCAGTCGGGCTACTCTTCTGGTCTCTTTGGTATTTGAGTCTGACCAAAACTCTGTCTTGAGATTGTATTTCCTTAAAATGTCTGCTTCTCAATTTATGGGGTCAAAAATATTGATTTTTCCGGATTTATCAAGGGATACCCAAAGAAGACGGAGAGAATTCTTGGCTTTACGCCAGAGGTCTCTCGATTTGGGTGTGCAATGTAAGTTAAAGTACTCATGTAAATGTTCTGTGTTATATAATTCTAAGCATTTTCTTTTTTTTGAACCCCAACAATTGATTGTATTTCTCCAGGGAAGGGAGGTGGTTGGGGTTTAAATCCCATACCGGCTGCCATATAAATAACTTCTTTGCTCCTCTGGGAAGGTCTTTTGGATAGGATCTTATGTTATTACTTTGTATAATAATTTCTTTTTTCTTGGGACCATATTGTGGTTTAGTATATTGGGGTCTATACCAGTTTGTTTGTTATTTCCTGTTATAATTGTGGTTATTATATATTTCTTTATTCATCCATATTCAGTTTATTCTGGATTATATTGGAAAATTAATAAAGCTTAAATTAAAAAAAAAATAAGGGGATACAACTTGTTCAACTGCTCCAGAGAATTCAAGAGGGGAGGTGGAGTTCTCATCCTATGCAAAACAGAGCTAAATGCCACCCCCTCACCATCCACCAGCCTAGACGGGATAGACATTAGTAAAATTGCAAACAAAAATTTCTCACTTTGCCTTATTTACAGAACCCCCACAACAGACCATAACAGCCTAGCCACAATCATAGAATTAGCATGCTCAGCCTCTCTCAAAAAGCCACATATCATACTGGGAGACCTCAACCTCCCATCAATTCACCCCTCCTACTCCACATCCTTCCTCGAAGCAATGGTGGACATGGGGTATCACCAAATCATAAACTTACCCACCCATACAAAGGGAAACTCCCTCGATCTTGTCTTTATACCTGCCTCAATCGCAAACCACCCTAAAGCCACCCCACCCTCGATACTAATATAACCTTCCAACTCCCACTCGATACCACAATCGCCACCACACCAACTGAAACACCATCAAAAAAGTGCTTTACTCACTTCCATAAAGAAACATTCATTGAAAACACACTACCACATCTTATGTTGTTTATTTTTATTTATTTATTTAATGTCTTTTTTTATACCACGCTCTTTAGAATCAGTGCGGTTTACAGTTAACAAATTTGTGCAGTGCAGGCAGGGCCTACACTGGACTTACAGAGAACAGGGATTTTGGACTCCTCTGATCCAAACATAGTAATTAACAACTGGAACAAGGTCACACAAGCAGCATCAACACCCCACAACAAACCCACTAAACACCCACCCAGAAAATCTGAGAAATGGTACACCCCTGACCTCACAAAATTTAAAAAAAAACTGAGAAACATAGAAAAGAGATGGAGATCAACTAAAAACCAAGAAAGCAAACAACTTTACCTCACCATGCTCAACACATACAAAAATACAATCAACAAGAATCCTAAACCGTGCAATCAATTGACCCAGGGAGCTTTTTACTATTGTTAGATCCCTAAATAAAACCAATCAAAATGAATTAAACATAGCCAACATAAAACCCCAAACGCTCACCGACTACTTTGAAACTAAGCTAAAAAACAAAAGCATAACTAACACCCCCTCCCCCCCACACCGGAACCACCAACCAACCACAACACATGGAGCAACTTCCACCAAATAAATCAGAAACACTTATTAAACACATTATCAAACATTAACACAACCACATTCCCCCTAGACCCATGTCCGGTCCCCTGGATTAAGCATACAAAAGAGGAACTAGCCCCTTACCTACTCCACATAGTAAACCAATCCCTACAACAAGGTACTATGCCTACAGAACTAAAGATATCATCCATATGCCCAATACTAAAGAACAGTGCACTTAACAGAAACAAACCCAGCTCATATAGACCGATAGCAAGCATCCCATTTGTCACCAAGATCATCGAAAAGATAACCCAAATACAATTACAAGATCACATAGACAGCTACGTCCCCCTAGATACTCTACAATTCGACTTTCGACCTTTTCATGGAGTCGAAACACTGATTATATCCTTACTTGACCACCTCATCAGAGGCCTAGATAACCCTAAATCCACATTCCTACTAGTTTTCATAGACATCGCCGCAGCATTCGACAATATCAATCACCACACCCTCATCACAAGATTAACACAAATTTGAATAGGAGGAACAGTCCTACAATGGTTCAAGTCCTACATCTCGAACCGTAGACTATGCATCCAACTAGGAAACTAATCACCGATTACATTCCCACAAAGGAATCCCCCAAGGGTCTACCCTCTCAGTCCTTCTATTTAACCTTTACTTACAACCAATCACGGACATATTTTAAAAATTCAACATCAATTATTATATCTATGCGGATGACATCCTGTTTTATTTATTTATTTTATTTATTTACATTCTCTTATATACCGCGCTTTTCTGCATCAGTGCGGTTTACATTGAACAAACTGAAATTACATTGAACAGGGCATTATAACTTGGAGATAACTATTTTACAGGGAACATGGGCTATGGAGGGTTAAGTGGCTTGCCCAAGACCACAAGGAGCACCTGTGGGACTAGAAACCCCAGTCCTTCCGGCCCAAGGTTGCTGTCCTCTAGTGGGATTTGAACCCCTGACCTTCTGGCCTGAAGTACCTTGCCCCAACCACTAGGCCACTCCTCCACTCCCCATAGATTTAGATAACCCCACTTTCAACAACATATCCAACTGCATTATCGAAACTGAATCATTGCTACACGCTAACAACCTTAGCATTAACGTCAAAAAAACGGAAGCCATGTACATCACTAAAAACCAAAATCACACCCTCCCTCTACACATCACCTTAAACTCCGCTACCCTCCCAATCAAGAAGGAGGTCAAATACCTCAGCATGCTCCCCCACTTAAAACAAACAACGAAAACCATATTTTTCAAGCTAAAGACAATTCAACACATAAGACCATTCCTAGAAGAAAACGATTACAGATCAATAGTCCAAGCAATTCTCACACCACACTTCGACTACTGTAACAGCTTGTTATAGGGTCTACCCGCCAAAAGCCTACACATCCTCTAAAGGGCACAAAACACCACAGTGAGAATTATCTGTAAAGCCCCACTGACAGACCACATCACACCCATACTTTCTAACCTGCACTGGCTCCCAATAACAAGTCGAATAAAATTCAAAATACTCATGACAACCTTCAAGTTAATTAACAATATAGCACCATCCATACTCACAACACAATCTTGCACAATCTGTACATTGATCAAGACGCAACAATTCGAACGGAACAAGGAGAAACGGAATGGTTTAAAATAAGCAAAGGTGTAAGACAAGGCTGCATACTTTCCCCCTACCTGTTTAATTTATATGCAGAACAAATCATCAGAGAAGCAGGATTGTATGAAGACAACAGAGGTGTGAAGATTGGTGGAAGACTCATCAACTACCTTTGCTATGCTGATGATACCACATTACTGGCTGAAAGTGAAGATGATCTGAAACATTTGCTTCTCACAATCAAAGAACATAGTCTCAAAATGGGCCTGCACCTTAATGTAAAGAAGACAAAGATCATGACAACTGGCATAATCAACAGGTTCATCGTTGAAGGAAAAGAAATTGAAATCATGAACAACTTTAACCTACTTGGATCAACTATCAATAAAGAAGCAACAAGCAGTCAAGAAATCAGATGACAGCACCCTCCCTCTAGAACAGGGGTCTCAAACACGCGGCCCGCGGGCCGCATGCGGCCCGCGAGAGACCTTTGTGCGGCCCGCGATGCCCAGGAAAAAAAAAAACCGGCTTCGGCCCGCGATGCCCAGGAAAAAAAAAAAACCGGCTTCTGCTGCTGCTGCCGCCGCGGGAAAATTAAACTTTACAAAAAAGCTGGCTGCTGCCGCGGCGGTAGCAGCAATATCGCAAGTCCCGCCCCCATCCCTTCCTGCTTGCCTTGCTTGTGAGTTCTTCTCTGCTTCGCGACTCTGTTAAGCTCGCCGGGGCAGATGGGAAATTTCCCATCTGCCCCGGCGAGCTTAAAAGAGTCGCGAGGGAGAAGCTCTCCCTTCGCGGCTCTGAAAGCCGAAGCAGAGAAGAACTCACAAGCAAGGCAGGCAGGCAAGCAGGAAGGGATCTGCCGGGGGGAGGGAGGGAGGGAGGGAGTAGGACTTGATGTGGGCTGCTGGGGGGGAGCAGGACTTGATGTGGGCTGCTTGGGGGGGGGAGCAGGACTTGAGGTGGGCTGCTGGGGGGGGGGAGCAGGACTTGATGTGGGCTGCTGGGGGGGGGAGCAGGACTTGATGTGGGCTGCTGGGGGGGGTAGGACTGGAAATGGGGTGAAGGGGGTTAGGACTGGAGGTGGTCTGATTGGGGGGCTAAGACTGAAAATGGTGTTATGGGGGGGCTAAGAATGAAGATGGGGCGATGGAAGGGTTAGGCCTGGAAGTGGGCTGTTGGGGGGCTTAGGACCGATAATGGGCTATGGGGGGGGGGGCTAGAACTGGTAATGGACTGGGGGGGGTGCTATGACTGGAAATGGGCCGAGTAGAAGGGGGAGCTTGAACTGCAAATAGCTGATGGGGACAGGGTCTTGGAATGGTAATGGGCTGAGTGGAAGGGGGCTTGGAAAGGAAATGGGCTGGGAGGGGAGGGAGCTAGGACTGGAAATGGGCTGATGATGCGGGGACTAGAAGGGAGCGGATGCTGGGTGGGGCAGGAGCTAGAAGGGAGTTGATGTTGGGGGACGATTAGAATGGGATGAGGCTGGGAGAGTGAAATGGAGAGGGGAAATATATTTAGTGTGGGAGGGAAGAAAAATCTACAATTGGCCGGGTATTGGGAGAGTAAGTGGGGATTGAGGATGGAGGGGTAAAATTTGAGTGGATGAAATAGGAATGAGGAAAGAGCAAAAGGAGAATGATTAGTATGTTAAAGCAGATGTAGAGAGAATGGAAAAAAACTAGGAAAGAAGAAAGGACAAATGGACAGCAGACGATGGAGAGTTAGCAGAAGACACGAGAAGAAACCAGAAGAAAGTGGCTGGAACAATTGCAACTGAAAAAAAAATGCACAAAAGGTAGAAAAATATCTCTTTATTTTGAATTTATTAACTGAAATATGTCAGCTCTTGGAAATGTGCATCTTTAACGTCTGCACTTTATTTAATACAAGAGGAAATCAAGGTATAGTTTTATTTCTACAGTGTTGTACATTCTAAGTTTGGCTTTTGGGGTTCCCAGTTTAATTGTCTTCCTGTTTCTAAATTGTGATTCCTTGTTTGGTGATGGTGTATGTTCTGCATGTGTAACTGAGCTGAGGTATTCTGTTTATGTAATTCCTATTTGACATTGCCACTTGTTCTCTTTCCCGAGTAGGTCATGTATTGTTATTCTCTGAAATGTGTTGATTTAATATTTGCAGTGTTGCCTTTTGATAGTTAGGGTATGGTGCTTTGTGAGTCCTGGTAGTGCTGTTAGGACACGGCAGGTTTGCTATGGGTTCTAAATGAGCAGTGTTTCTAGTAGTTCCTAATGTGCCTGGTGGTTGGCACTGGTTTATAGTAATGTAGAAATCTTTTAGTCTTTCTTTATCCATACACTCATTAAGAGGCATGTTTACTAAAAGTTAGTGTATGGTAACATTATGCAAATATTTATGCAAATGTGCCCTTATGCAAATGATGCCCTTATGCAAATGAGGCCTGCGTCTTGTGCGGCCCCCGGGTTACTCTACAAGTCCTCATTTGGCCCTCAAAGCAATTTGAGTTTGAGACCCCTGCTCTAGAAGTCCCTACCACTAAAGAACTCCAGCTGTTTAAAAAGTCACTCAAGACACACCTCTTCACTGCACATTATGGAACACAGAACACAGCTCAACACCACTCAAACTCACAGGCAACTAGCCTCACACATAATGCGGACAGACTACCACCTAACCTCTCCCAGAGCTGAACCCCACCCTACTACCAACTAGGCATCCCTTGCCTACAACCTGACTGTACATAGTTTGAACATGTTAAGATTCCAAATTGTTCAAAAAAAGTATATTGTAAAAAGTTTTAACGTAAAAGTTCAAATGTTATAATATAAAAGTTCCAAAAACTGTTTTATGTAACATATTAAGTTATTTGTAAACCGCCCCTGATCTCTGGAAGGGGCGGTATAGAAAACTGTAACAAAGAAATAAAATAAAATAAATAAATAAAATATTTTGTTAGCTCATATTTGAGGAAATAACAAATTTGAAGGGAGCATTTCATTTTAATTTTATTTTGTGGCCTCATAGCTTTATTGTTGCTGACTTTGGGTTTCTCCAGCTTTGGCACAGTCCAAACCAGGCTGTGCATCATGATCCTGAATTTACAGCTACCAGGATTATTTTCTGGTGTATGAATATTTATGCAAATGTCCCACAGCGAGTCTCCATACATGGTCCCACATCACCCTCAGGCCACCCCTTTACAAAAATGTGTTACGTACCTCTTGCAGCTCTGTTCAACTTGTCCTTAAAAATAAGGAGAAATTCTGAGGAAAGATTTAGTCTTACATATGAGAACAAGAAAGGATTGCCAACCACAAACCAATAGTGGGCTAAACAATGGGAAATTACTAAAGAAAAATGTATTTTATTTATTGTTAGAATTTAGCTCACACTTTTCCAGTAGTAGTTCAAGGCAAGTTACATTCAGGTTTTATAGGTATTTCTGTGTTCTCGGAGGGTTTACAATCTAAGGGGCTTGTTTACAAAGCCGCGGTAGTGGTTCGTGATCGCGATCGCAGCCGCGGCCCCATTGAAATCAATGGGGCCGCGGCTCCGATTACGATCGCAAACCGCTACCGCGGCTTTGTAAACAAGCCCCTAAGTTTGTACCTGAGGTACTGGAGGGTTAAGTGACTTGTCCAAGACCACAAAGAGTACCAGTGGGATTTGAACCCTGGTCTTTCTGGACCCAGGCTGCTACACCTTGAAACAAGTACATTACAGGGCACCAGACAACTTGCCTTAACAGAGGGAAGATTTGTCAGACAAGCGAGGTCTTTAATAAGATGATGAACGTGGGAGACCAGGTAGATTCTGTTCCAAACAGACTACTAAGAACATAAGAACATAAGAGATGCCATACTGGGTCAGACCAAGGTCCATCAAGCCCAGTATCCTGTTTCCAACAGTGGCCAATCTAGGTCATATGTACCTAGCAGTATCCCCAAGAGACACAGGTTCCACAATGCTTGTATTGGGTCAAGCATTGATATCCTGGGTCCCTTTTTAATAATGGTTTATGGACCTTTCCTCCAGGAACTTGTCCAAACCTTTTTTAAACCCAGCTACACTAACAGCTCTTACTACATCCTCCGGTAACAAATTCCAGAGTTTGATTACACGTTGAGTGAAAAAATATTTTCTCTTATTTGTCTTAAATAGTTTACCCTGTAGCTTCATTACATGTCCCCTAGTCTTTCTATATTCTGATAGCGTAAACAATCGATCTACGTTTAACCATTCCACTCTATTCATTAATTTATAGACCTCTATCATATCTCCCCTCAGCCGTCTCTTTTCCAGGTTGAAGAGCCCTAACCTTTGTAGCCTCTCTTCATAGGAGTAGCCTTCCATCCCCTTTACCATTTTGGTGGCTCTTCTCTGTACCTTTTCTAATAACGCTATATCCTTTTTAAGATACGGCAACCAGAATTGCACACAATATTCAAGGTGCGGTCGTACCATGGAACGATACAGAGGCTTGAAGAATGGTCTAGAATTTGGCAGCTGGGATTTAATGTTAAAAAATGTAAGGTCATGCATTTGGGCTGCAGCAATTCAAGGGAGCAATACAGTATAGGAGGTGAAGTACTTTTGTCCACTAAAGAAGAGCGGGACCTAGGCGTGGTTGTGTCTGATGATCATACAGCAGCACGCCTGGTCACATTCTCTAGCAGGTTTGACCATATCACTCCCATCCTCATTTGCCTACATTGGCTGCCCCTTCGCTTCCGTTTCCGTTACAAATTTCTGATCTTGATCCATCGTGCCATTCATACTGGTAATCCTCTCTACTTAGCAGACTGCATCTCCTTACATTTTCCTCACCGTCAACTCCGTTCAATTCATGCCAACCGCCTATCCCTTCCCTCACCATCCCAGGCCCACCTGGAACAAACCCGCCATTCTGCTTTTTTCTTCTTCGGACCCCTCCTGTGGAACATGTTACCAACTCCTCTTCGGTTAGAACCATCTTATCCTCAGTTTAAGTCATTACTTAAAACTCATCTATTTCAGAGAGCATACGACCTTCCCCCCCGAAGTCCCTCCCTGACTACCCTGTCTTTGTCTTTGTTCCATTATAGTCTGTCACCTGTTTGCCCCAGTTCGTCTATTTGTGTAGCCCAGCCAGGCTATGTCTGTCTTATGATTTGGAAATAATGTGTTGTTACTACTCTGTCCTGCTTCCTTCTTTCCTATCTATTATTGGCGTTCTTTTTCCAGAGTTGCAGTGTTAAATTCATACTTTTTATTGTACACCGCTTAATTGTTTTACAAATAGCGGTTTATCAAATGTGAATAAAGATAAAGATAAAGATCTTAAAGTAGCTAGACAGGTAGAAAAGGCGACGGCAAAAGCTAGAAGGATGCTTGGGTGCATACAGAGAGGAATGGCTAGCAGAAAAAAGGAGGTGATAATGCCTCTGTATAAGTCTTTGGTGCGACCTCATTTGGAGTATGGTGTGCAATTCTGGAGACCGCACCTTCAAAAGGATGTGAACAGGATGGAGTCGGTGCAGAGGGTTGCTACTAAAATGATTAATGGGCTTCATTATAAAGCATATGAGGACAGACTTAAGGATCTTAATATGTACACCTTAGAGGAAAGGCGGGATAGAGGTGATATGATTGAGATGTTTAAATACCTCCGTGGCATAAATGTTCAGGGAGAGAGCCTCTTTCAATTGAAAGCAAGTTCTGCTACGAGGGGACATGGGATGAGGGTGAAGGGAGATAGATTCAGGAGTGATATGTGGAAATATTTCTTTACAGAAAGAGTAGTGGATCCATGGAATAGTCTCCCAGTGGAGGTGGTAGAGATGAGGACAGTAACTGAATTCAAAAAAGCATGGGACCAACACAGAGGATCTCTAAAGGTAAAAAGTGGACTGTTGTAGTTGTTATGGAAGGACAGACTAGATAGGCCATGTGGTCTTTTTCTGTCATCATGTTTCTATGTTTCTATGTTTCTATTATAATATACTTTGCTTTATTTTCCATTCCTTTCCTTATGATACCTAGCATTCTATTTGCTTTCTTGGCCGCCGCTGCACACTGGGCCGAGGGTTTTAACATGTTATCCACGATGACTCCTAAATCTTTTTCCTGGGTGGTGGTTCCTAATGTGGAGCCTTGCATTGTGTAACCATAGTGTGGGTTGTTCTTTCCTAGGTGCATAACTTTGCACTTGTCCACATTAAATTTCATCTGCCATTTGGATGTCCAGTCTTCCAATTTATCCAGATCCTCCTGCAGTTTTCCACAGTCCTCTTGGGTTTTAACAACTTTAAACAGTTTTGTATCATCTGAAAATTTGATAACCTCACTAGTTATTCCCTTTTCCAGGTCATTTATGAATATGTCAAAAAGTAGTGGACCCAGTACAGATCCCTGGGGTACTCCACTATTCACCTTTTTCCATTGGGAAAATTGGCCATTTAGCCCTACCCTCTGCTTTCTATCTTTTAACCAGTTCCCGGTCCACAATAGTACACTGCCTCCTATCCCATGACTTTTTAGTTTTGCCAAAAGTCTCTGATGAGGGACCTTGTCAAAGGCTTTCTGAAAGTCCAGATACACTATATCTGGTAAGCAAGAAGGATAGTATGAAAACAGAATGCTAAAATCCAAATAATCTGTGTACGCAGAGATCTAAAAACAGTCCACTATTCTATGCTTATCCAATATGTTAAATTCTACTCAACCAGTCGAATATGAAGTGTTTGATACTATGCGTATGTTGAGAAATGATGTGCATTTTGTAGATTTGTATGTATTTGGGAGGAAAGCTATCTCAAATTCTTCAGTCAGCACACGCTGTGATCCCAATAATAGAATGTAATCATCTTTCAAAAACCTCCCAACTGTTTTTTCTTCTTGCAAAAAAATAAATTTCAAATTTATCTTTTGAAACAGGCCACAAAGTTTCTTAAGCCCCAACTGGTAATGGCCAACATTTTGCTTTTAACTGTATTTTTCTGTCCAGTTCTTATTGTCACAAAATCCTTACATTGCTTATACCCTCATATGACTTGTCCAAAATCTCATACAGCTGTAGTCCATTCCATCTCACTTTCACAAAGCCCAAAATAGCAGATGCTTCTTAGGCAGATTCTTTATTAAATAAGTGTTTATATCACATGATCAGGCCTCTGCATCTCATAGGTCTTCATGGCCATCTCCTCAAAGGAGGTAGAAAACCAGAGGAGGACAAACAGAGTGGAGGAGTAGCCTAGTGGTTAGAGCAACTGCCTAGTACCCAGAAGAGCAAGGGTTCAATTCCCACTGGCACTCCTTGTGACTTTGGGCAAGTCACTTTACCCTCCATTGCCTCGGAAGAAAAGGCTGGCAATCTACTTCCAGTGATACATTGCCAAGAAATCCCAGAGGTAGCTGGGTCACTATGAGTCAACACTGACTTGATGGCACTAAAAAAAACCAAAGCAAACAAATGGACAGAGTAGTTGGGCCATTTAATTTGTATTTACAATCATTTCCCATGTGCAGCTCCATAGGGCTGCAAGAACAGGTTGAGTTTCAAACACACGAAACAGCTCATCTTCTGCCAATAGCTTGCATTCCGTTAAACTAGTTTATCAGAGCAATGTTTGCTTTACTCAGCTGCACAAGTTACTCATTATCCTATTGAAATTTGCTGTAATTAAAGAATTTGCTGGGAGAGAGATCTCATGCCATAAGACCATCACATGCCCTTTGGGGATTCTGAGCCATCTGCTTTGAAATCTTCTTGCGCAAACTGTGTCGAATGTTTTCAGGTACAATTGGAGATGTCGCTCAACATCAGGTGCCACATTCAAACTTTTACATTTCTCAGCGGCATCTTTAGTGCCTAAAAAATGTCTATTCTAGTGTTTCATGCTGCTATTAAACATATACATAGCTAAACATGATAGGAATATCTCAAAGTAATTTGCATGTTTGGCTTCAGGGCAACAGTCCAAGAGTTTAATCTGGCACTCAGCTGATGAACATGCTAACCATAATGTGTTGGCAAATTCTTTTTTCAGTTAACTGTCTGGCATGCTTGAGGCATTCTTATTTTGGCATTGTGCAACTAACACTTTTATTTTATTTTTTTAATGAAGCAACAAGGCTGTGCTCTCGGTAAATGACAATCAACAGTTTTTAATTGACGTGACAGAATTCATATGACACATATTACAAATGTAGCTTGTATAGGAGTAGGCATACATGAGTCCACTAAGTTTGTAAGCTCTCATCGTAAGTAGTATAAGAGACGGTCTGGGAAAACGCAAATGGCTTACTTCTCAGTTTTTGGATTTTGTAAACTGGCACTGTTTGAACTTTTAACCAAATAAGTGCAAACTGAAAAGGAAATACAAAATACTGTCGGGCCGATTATTCAAAAAAGTTTATGTGCCAGATTTTGAAAGTCCAACTCCTAAATTGTCCTCTTTGAACACTCCCATGAAATCACTGGAAAAATATTTTATCAAGAATGGCCTTGATTTTGACTATTGTAGATAAATGGTGGTCTCTTCTATATTCTGCTGAATCGGTTTAGGGTTATTGAACTCTTCCCTTCCATTCCTCCTCTACATGCTCTTGATTTGGGTGAAAACAGCCTCCTACTCTAATTCTGTCCTTTTTATGTAGCATTGCATGCAAAATATACACTACTTCTTGCCAAACACTTCATCATCTCCAGCTAACTAGCCTGCCATCTGTCAGTGCAACTATTCACAGATTCCCCACTAGCTTCAGGAGGAGCTGTATATACTGCCACATCTCTTTAAATCTGTTACTCATCTATATTTTTGGTGCTCTTCCATATTCATAAAAAATTCCTCCATTTGTATTTAAGAAATGAATATTTCATGAAAAACTGATTTAACAATGTGCTGTTAAGAGGCAGAAAAGTCTTCTATGGAATTCATTGATGACTAGCTAATACATTGTAATTATGTAGAGTGTGCCTTTTTTATTAAATATTAACACATTTTTTCTCTAGTGATTGTGACTTTTTCTCTCTCCAAATGAATACTGGGTCTTTTTACTAAAGGGTGCTAAGCAGTTAGCGCGGGTTATAGCATGCGCTAAAATATATGCTGTGACCCATGCTAACTGTTGACGTGGAGCCAGCATGGCACTGCTCAATTTTTCTACCCTAACCGTGCTGTGCTGTGCACATTGGAGGTTAGAGGCTGAGAGTGGGTGGGGTGAGCAGCTTGCTGTCAGCCTGCCCTGTGCTAACTGCAAGGCATATGATTAGTGCTGGAGGTGGCGGTAAGTGCACCCAATACTAATGTTAGGCCATGTTAGGGAAGGATACATCAAGTTAACTGCCAGGAACATGCTTTTCATGCCCCTGCCAGTTAATGCAGTAGTGTTGCATCTAACGTGCTATGAACATAAGAACATAAAAAATGCCATACTGGGTCAGACCAAGGTCCATCAGACCCAGTACAGTCAAACCTCGGTTTTAATGATTAATCCGTTCTAAGCAGTCTGACTAAAACCGAAACGTACGAAAACCGAAGCAATATTTCCCATAGGAAATAATGTAAATTCAATGTAATCCGTTCCAGACACCCAGCTCCTGTCACTTCTCTCACCTGCCCGGTCGTCCACAGGACAGCAAACACACAGATATTGTACTGTACGGCACTGTAATCTGATCGCTGACTCCGTCTCAACAGCAATTTGCAAGCGTACCCTGCAAGATAAAGAACTGCCTCCCACATTCATGCAACATCTCCTGCTTACATTGACAGCTACCCTGCTACCTCCGAGCCTGAGGGGGCGCTCCAGAGAACAGGCAGGCGGTGGAGAGATCGGGGCCTTCCTCTCTGTGCAATCCTTGCATCTCTGGCTCGAGGATGTTGCTCAGCTGACTTTGGCTTCTCAACACGCGATCGGGTGAGTCCGGGGGGGGGGGGGTAGTGCTGCCGGGACTGGGCGGGCAGACCAGCGCGAGGGTGTAGGTTTTCAGATCTGGCAGCACTGGTTCCTGATGAAAACCGAGGCGATAAACGATAACCGAGACAAAATCTCAGTCAGAAAAGACGTCGAACACCGAAACGAACGAAAACCGGGGCACACGAAAACCGAGGTTTGACTGTATCTTGTTTCCAACAGTGGCCAATCCAGGTCACAAGTACCTGGCAGGTTCCCAAAAACACACACAGGTTCCACAATGCTTGTATTGGAGCAAGCAGTGGATTTCTTGGGTCCTCTTTAATAATGGTTTATGGATCTTTCCTATAGGGAACTTGTCCAAACCTTTTTTAAACCTAGCTAAACTAACAGCTTTTACTGCATCCTCCAGTAACAAATTCCAGAGTTTGATTACATGTTGAGTGAAAAAATATTTTCTCTTAATAGTTTTAAATGGGTTATGCTGTAGCTTCATTGTGTGTCTCCTAGTCTTTCTAGTTTTTGATGGCGTAAACAATTGATCTATGTTTTCCATTCATTAATTTATAGACCTCTATCTTATCTCCCCTTAGCTGTCTCTTTTGCAGTTTGAAAAGCCCTAAACTTTTAAGCCTTTCCTCATAGGGATATCCTTCCATCCCCTTTAACATTTTGGTGGCTCTTCTCTGTACCTTTTCTAATTCTGCTATACAAAATGTGATCAAAAAAGTATTGAGATTTGTTGTGTAGCTATGTAACAATGCGTCACACAATGCTATTAAGTATGCAGTGACCTAGTTCTGTGCTCTGCATGTGCAGAATGACTGCAGCACACCTGTACCTTTTTTTAATCATGTGATGTTTGATATCATTTAAAAGCAACTCATCAGATTTACGATGAGTGAAAAAATTCCACAGGGAATTTGCATTAAATTCTGCCTGAAACTTGGAGATTCATGCAAAGAGACTTATGACAACTTACAGCAAGTGTATGGTGATGAATACATGAATTGTGCTCAGGTTTATGAGCTGGAATGAAGACACGTTGAAGCAGTGTGTGCCGCAATACTCTCAAATCGTCAATTGACTACCAGGGAGCTTGCTGAGGACATGGACATCAGTATTGGGTTGGTATAGTCCATTCTTACTGTTGAGTTTGGGATGAGATGTATGTCTGAAAACTTTGTGCCAAAACTCCTGTCCCCCAACCAAAAAGATGGTCAACTGTCTATAACCAGGGAGTTGTTGGAATGCATTAAAAATGACTCAGATTTCATCAAAAAGATTATTACTGGTGATGAATCATGGATTTATGGTTATAACCTGGAAACTAAGGCTCATTCCTCACAATGGAAGACTCCAAACTCTCCCAGATCCAAGAATGCTCCTCACCTGACAGGCTATGCCAAAGTCATGTTCACAATTTTCTTTGATTACCAGGGTATTGTTCATTATGAGTTTGCTTCAAAAGGCCAAACCATCAATAAGGAGTACTATGTCCAAGTTCTGATTTGTTTGAGAGATGCAGCTCATCATAAGAGGCCAAAGTTGCAGAGGAATGGTGAATGGTTGCTTCATCATAACGCCCCAGCTCACGCATCACATCTTATCCAGCAGTTCTTGGCCAAACACCAAATCGAGCAAGTCAGTCAGCCTCCGTACTCACCTGTCCTTGCACCCTGTGACTTTTTCTTGTTTCCAAAACTGAAATTACCACTGAAAGGGAGGAAATTTGATGACTTGAAGACCATTAAGCAAGATTCAACACAGGAGCTTCACAGCATAATAAGAGGCATTCAAAAATTGTTGTATCGGAAGGGGACTACTTTGAGACTGAGTGCAATAACTGTCAGTGTTATACTTTTTGTGTTTATTGTACAAGTCTTGATACTTTTTGATTGCACCCAGTAACCTTTTTAAGATATGGCAACCAGAACTGCACACAATATTCAAGTTGTGATCGTACCATGGTTTTGAGTGCATTTGGCGCACCACCATAGCACTCTTTAGTAAAAGGGCCCATTGTGTATCTGAAAGCAGTGCCCATAAAACTGTATCTGTGTTTGAACTGGACCTTGTAAAAAGACCATCTTTTGCTAAAGCTTTCATGGAGACAACCAATTTAAACAACTTGGGGAAATGTTTTTATATATATTGTACTTGTGCCAGGAATGGATTTAAATTTGTCACATAAATCTATAGATATTTGTTCTACTTCAAAATTACACATGAAATTAACACAATTCTTTTTTTTTAATTGCAATTATTCAAAATGTTACATAAGCAATCACAAAGAAAGCAATTCTTCTTACAGATCCAAAGATATATCAAAAATAAGAAACTAACTAGATGGTAGCCAAAGAAGAATATGCAAGAGTCCACATTAAGGGAGTGCACTATATAGGTTCAAAGTAGCCCAGAAACTAACTAATTAACCCCTTTTACATCCCCCACCTACCAATACAACATTATCCACAGAAGGAATAATTTCTTGCTGATAACTAATATCTAAGTGTGACACATCTGAGAAGATATATTTAGTACCAGAATACAACACAATACACTTGCAAGGACATTTTAAATAGAATGTTCTACCCACAGCAAGAACCCTAGATCTCAACTGCAAGAAGGACTTCTACGACGTTGCATAACTTTAGCTACATCTGTAAAAATATTGATGGGATGCTCACAAAAAGGGACATCCTTTTTTGAAAAGTACAACTTTAAGATAGCACTTTTTTCAACCTCTGACTGAAAGGTGACCACTAAAGTTGCTCTTTTGGGGACATTATTAAAAGAAGACTCTAAAAACTAAGTTAACTCCATACTATCAACATTAATCGGCTCGTTCACTTCCTCCTCAGGGGATCCAAGGGAAACACTACAAGGAAGACAATATATAGAAGAAACCAGAGAGTCATTAAATTTTGAATAAGACAATATCTCCTTTAAGTATTTCTTTGAAAGCTCTATTGGGGAAAGAAGACGAACTACCAGAAAATTCAAAAAACTCTAACTACATTTTCAAGAAATTCTATCTTAGTGTGAAGCACCAAACTGTCTGACAAATGAATTCTCCAGAGCTTGAACATTGCCGACGCCCTTCTCGAGCCTAGATATCCTCCTATCTTGGTCAGAGAACTGTGCACCATGTTGCTGTAAAATCTTAGCAGTGTCCTGGGAAAAATTACAAAGCTGAGATAGAGTACCTTTAAGTATCCCCCCCATCTGACCAATAGCAAGCCACACATCCTTTAAAGGTATGTCCATAGAACCTGAGCTTGCTGGCACCAAGTCCACAGATACCACAGACATGGAAATCGGGGCTGGAAGACGAACATCTGAGTTCAGAGAGATTATTTGCTGGCCATCAACATCGTGGCATGGGAGAGTAGAAGTGGACAGCATTTCAGCTGCCACCATGGAGACCTCCGCCACACTTGCTTCATTCGCCATAGCAGGCTGCGGTGGAGGAGTTTGCAACCCAGAACTTAGAGGCAACTGAGGATGAGACGGGTTCCAACAAGTACAGGCAATTTAGCACAGGAAGCTGCACTCACCAGTTGATAGTCTATTGGGCTGTGCACTGGTTTCGCCATAGCAGACACTAGATCTGTCTTTCTGCTTCCCCATCCAAAAGTGCACTAAAGAGCTATCTTTATCTTTTATCTTTATCTTTATTTAAAACTTAATATACCGCCAGAACCGAGGCAAATCCTCAGGTGCCCCAAGGGGCAGGACGTGCCTCTTAGGTCACGTACCCGTGGCTGTGTCCCACAGTACCAACTGGACTTTTATCCTTGAGCGCAAGGAGGGAGGAGCTATGGTGCTTCCGGTGTGCGTGAATGGATGTGGGACCCTGCTCCAACACACCACAATGTTCTAGGCAACAGACATCCAACAAGTGTTTCAGAGATCCTGCAGCACAGTCTGGCTTTTATCCTCGGGCTCCAACATCTCATGATGTTCTTGGCAACCTGTTGGATCTCTGTTGCCCAGGGTATTGTGGGACATTGGAGCAGGGTCCCGACTAAATTTGCACATACCAGAAGCATCGCAGCTCCTCCCTTCTTGCACCTGAGGATAAAAGCCAGACTGTGCTGCAAGATCTCTGTTGCACAGAGTATCATGAGGTGATGGAGCAGGGTCCCGACTCCATTTGTGCCCATTGGAAGCATCATAGCTCCTCCCTCCTTGCGCCCGAGAATAAAAGCCATACTGTGCTGCAATTTCTCTAAAAGACAATTATTTTTAAAGGTTTAAACAAATTTCAACATCTTGCTTGCTTTATCTTATAGTATGTGTAGAAAGAACAGATGTTTTATGTTTTTCCTCGAGGCTAAATTACTTCATGCCCATTAAGGATTAAATATTCAACTTTTCATGGCTATTTTGCAAGATAATTCTATTCACAAGAGTTTCTTAAAATAGCATAAAACTAGATACTTATTTTCCTCAAGTAATAAATTTATTACTGCTCTGCCCAAGATAGTCATAAGAACTTAAGAAATGCCATACTGGGTCAGACCAAGATCCATCAAGCCCAGTATCTTGTTTCCAACAGTAGCCAGTCCAGGTCACAAGTACCTGGCAGGTTCCCAAAGGCACACAGGTTCCACAATTCTCATCTTGGGTTAAGCAGTGGATTTCCTGGGTCCTCTTTAATAATGGTTAATGGACCTTTGCTCCAGGAACTTGTACAAACCCTTTTTAGATAAGTCGGTATCGGCAGGAGCATGGACGATGACTTCTTTTGATAATGAGGGAAGTGATGGTTGGTAAGTGACGAGTAGATATGTTCTTCAAAATTTATTCACCAAAAATATTCAACAAATTATAGAAATGAGTTTATTAAATCAACACTCACTGTGATAGAAGAAAATGTAAGCTGAATCAATAATTTAAATTGAATCTCTGACAAATCTGAAATGGATTCCTAAATATGCTCAAATTTTTGTCCATGTTTATGAATGTGCTTCAGATTTTTTTTTTGATTAGCCCTAGATCCCCATGGTTAAAATCTAATTACATTTCTCCCTCCCCTTGCTGTGAATGTGGGGGGCGGGGGCAGAAGGGGCGACAAAACTCCAAAGGCCTGATTATCCAGATAGTGGTGATACTCGGCCATTATCCAGATAGGACAGCAAAAAAGCTATTCTAAGTTACACAGATAGACTATCCGCATAAAGAAGGAAATTATCCAGATAGCGGCTGAGTATTGCCATTATGCAGATAGTCATAAGCGGAAGGGCAGGCCTTGGGCAGAGTGAGGGCCGTACTATCTGCATAGTGCTGTTGACTGTCTCTCCCGGTACCATCATCCGCCATGATTATCCAGATAAGGGCTTCTGAAAATCATGATTAGCCCCAAAATTGCCAGCAAACTAAAATCCTTTGTTCACATTTGCATAAAGACAAGAAAGATACTGAAACAAGGCAGAGGAGTCCAGCAAAGCTCTGTGAGCTAAGGCTCATATGGGGAAAACAGGATACCAGCTGCAGGAAAATCCTGAGAACATAAGAACATAAGATATGCCATACTGGGTCAGACCAAGGTCCATCAAGCCCAGTATTCTGTTTCCAACAGTGTCCAATCTAGGTCATATGTACCTAGCAGTTTCCCCAAGAGACACAAGTTCCACAATGCTTGTACTGGGTCAAGCATTGGCAAGATTCCAATCCTGAATAGCCATGGAAAAAGATGGAATGGCCCCCCGTACTTCAACGCAGGAAATGACGCGCATACGCGCCACTCCCACCTGATACATATTGCACTCCAGATATCCAAAACTCCCAGCCAGGAAAAACCTTTGAAATGCCGACCCCTAAAATGTGCCATCATCAACGCACGCTCCATCCGCAACAAATGGCCTGTGATCCGAGACTGTATCTCATTTTATGACCTTGAAATACTCATGATAACTGAAACATGGCTCTCCTCTGAAGACAACGTCCTCCTCAACCAACTTCTACCCACCAATTTCTCCATCCACATGAAACATCGAGAAAACAAAAAAGGAGGAGGGGTTCTCATAATCTCCAAATCAGACCTCAATTTCCTCATTGTGGACTCCTCTAGCACAAATAACATGGACATCCTCTCTGTTGCAAACCAACAATGCTCCCTCAACTTGCTGTATAGAACACCCTCTTCTTCTCCTGATGACCTGCCAACCATTGTTGACCTTGCAGCTAACACACTCAATCCCAAAAACCAAATTGGATAATGGGTGATTTCAATCTCCCTTCTTTACCCCAAAACCACGCAAATGCTTTCCTTGAAGCAATGGAAGACCTGGGATTCAAACAAATCATCAATGAACCCACGCATACAAAGGGGAACATTCTGGACATGGTATTTACCCCACAACCAGTCATGATCCAAAACAACAATCCTCCAGTATCAATCGTAGAGGTACCCTGGTCCGACCACAAATTGATCATTATCCAGATACCCATCAACCCTGACCAGCCAGACAGAAGTCAACACACAAGCAACACCTCTAGAACTGCCACCAGATGCTTTCGCCCCTTCGATAGAGAACACATCCTTTCGGAGATCCCATCACTACTTGACTATAGCTCACAAGACCTTGACGAACTAATCTCTCAATGGAACTCCAGCCTGCTTGCCTTATCTCAATGCTCAAACCAGGAAAATACAGCAAGAAAAAAAAGATCCGCCCCATGGTTCTCCCCTGAGCTACGATCCTCTCTCGCACAACTACGTAGACTTGAACGCCGATGGCGGCGATCGCGTTCAGCTGATGACCAGTCTGCTTACCGCACCCACCTTGCAACACATCGTGAAACAATCACTACTAAAATGAGACAATACCATACAGACACCCTAAAAAGGTCTCTGAACAAACCACGGGACCTCTTCAACTTGGTCAAAGCCCTCTCAAAGGAACCATCTCCCGAACAACATAGCGAGATTCACCCACAAGAATTTGCCGATTACCTGCAATCCAAGATCGTGCAAACTAACAAGGGGTCAGTAATTTCATACCAAGATCCAACAGGCTTATCCCCACTGAACACACTCTCCACACCACCCACTAAATCTATCCAGAACACCATAGCAACCCTTAACACCTCTACGGCTCAGACTGACCCATGTCCAGCGTTTTGGATCAAGGAACTACGTGATATGTTCAGCCCGTTCATCGCAAATATAATGCAGATCTCCTTCACAACAGGATACTTTCCCACTTCACTCAAGCAGACCTCCATTAGGCCCCTACTGAAAAACCCCAAACTTGACCCCCAAAGAGTTGACTCTTATCGGCCAATAGCCAGCATCCCTCTATTAGCCAAAATAATAGAGGGAGAGGCACAACGACAAATTCAGAACCACATTGATGCTGCCGCTCCTTTAGACAACTGTCAACATGGCTTCAGAGAACATCATGGGGTCGATACACTGCTCACTGTTCTATTTAACGACATCATCACAAGAATTGACAACATCCGTCAAGGCTGTGTGCTTATATTCTTAGATATAGCAGCAGCATTCGATTCCGTCAGTCATGAAATACTCCTCGAAAGATTGAAAGAGAAAGGAATCTGCAACAGTGCACTAGGATGGTGCAAATCTTATTTGGATGGCAGATGGCAGTATGTGAAGTCTGGATCAGAAGAGTCAATACACTTCCATCAAAAACAAGGGGTTCCCCAAGGCTCCTCACTATCCTCCTTACTCTTCAATATTTACATGCAACCTATCTGCAATATCATAAGATCATTCAATGTGAACTGCCTGATATATGCTGATGACATCCTCTTATACATGCCTTTCTCCACAACCCACATGGACCTGACCCCACTCACGGACTGCTTCAATGCAGTTTCAACTTGACTCCAATCACAGAACCTACGCATCCAACATAAAAAAACAGAAGTGCTATTCATCACCAGAGACCCCAACTTTACGCCCCCACCCCACGTCAGTGTCAAGGAAGCTGATCTCCAGACTAAAGAGGCAATAAAATACCTGGGAGTAACTGTCTATCAACGGCTGGACATGAGAACCCACATAAGAAACATAGTCAAAGCCGTCTATTTTAAAATCCGTTCACTCAAACACCTACGCTCCCTGTTGGAACCAGAGGATTTCCGAACCATATATCAAGCACTGATCCTGCCACATTTCGATTTTGCAAATGCCATCTTACAAGGGCTTCCCCAATCCACACTAGCCCCCTTACAGTTGGCCATGAATGCCGCAGCCAGGGTCATCTACGGAGCCTCCAGAAGCGACCACATAACTCCCATTCTCAAACAACTGCACTGGCTACCTATCCATGGGAGGATCACCTTCAAAACCCTTCTATTAACATTCAAGGCAATCAAAGGCATTTCCCCCCCATCTCTCACGCATCTTTTCCACATGGTACCCCCCAACAGATCTAGAAGAGCAACAACCATCAACATGCTAATCACACCAAAGGAATCGACAAAGTGCAACAAGACAACCACAAACAGAGCGTGCAGTTTCTATATCCCCAGATGCTGGAATACTCTACCCCCTGACATTAGGGCCATAAACAATCTATATCAGTTCAGAAAGGCACTCAAAACCTACCTCTTCACCCAATACTTCCCAGACAACCTTTGAGACTGGATATCCCTCTCAAGAAATCACCCCTTATAGATGCCCCCTTACTCATGATCTGACTCTACCTATCCTGCAGTGTAAATAGCTTATGTATATAGTTATGTATATAGTTAACCCTGTTATCCAAGTTTTATTACCTGTTCAATGTAAAACCAGACACCTTGTCACCATGGTAGTTATGTTATGATGTAAACCGCGCTGATGCCGAATAGCGCGGTATATAAGAAACTGTAATAAATAAAATAAATAAATATCTTCGGTCACTTCTTAATAATGGTTTATGGACCTTTCCTCCAGGAACTTGTCCAAACCTTTTTTAAACCCAGCTACACTAACAGCCTTTACTACATCCTCCGGTAACAAATTCCAGAGTTTGATTACACGTGCTTGTGCTTGTGCTTCTTTATTCTGGCTCTTTAACTGGCCACAGAGCTCTGATGTTCACAGTCTACCTTATTTCCATCAGTTCTCTTCTTTAAAAAACGGTAACTAGGGAGATTCTACTCCATTGATTTGCATGCCATTCTACAGGCTTAAAAATTTGAGTTTGATTTCTCAAATAACCGATCCAGCTGCAGGCTTCCACTGGATTTGGAGTTCAGTATTGCTGATGTTAGCACAGGAAGATTCTGTAAGAGCATAACTATGTTTCATGCTTTATCAGACCAGTGGTCCATCATGCTCAGCGTCCCATCTGTCAGTATCTGGTCAGGTCATTTAGAAAGAAGCATCTGTCGGATTCTAATAAGAAAATCCTATCCCTCATTGGTTCACTTCCAGCTCCTAGCAATATGATATGAAAATAAAACAAAATGAAACTTTTTTCAGACGTATCTGACTTTGAGGAGTTAAATGGACCTTTTCTCTGGAAACATGTCCTTTAAATGCAGACATACTACTGGACTTGTACACTCTGGCAAGACATTTCATTGCTTAGCTGTATGTTGAATGAAAAAAAAATCTTAAATTTTTCTTTTAAATCTGCTCCCAGTAAGTTTTATAGAGGGCTGTAGTTCCAGTACTCCTTTGAAAGGTTCAGTCATCAGTCATTCTTCCCTGTTTACCTTTTCCTACCACTCATGAGTTGATATCTTCTGTCTCCTCTTTGGGTCTGATCTTCCATGGCTTTCCCTCATTTTGTGCCTATGGGAAGGAAGCATAATAAATTTGGCCTATAGTTGTCTTTTTTAACCTCCAAACTGAATAATTCTACCCCCCCCCCCCCTTTATCATTTTTAATTGTACTTCTCTGTACCTTTTCTAGTTCTACTCTCTATTATGAGATGGAGTGATCAGAACTGCATATAGTAGTGAAGGTGAGGTTGCATCATGGATTTACATAGAGGCATAGATATTCTGTTTTATGCTCTCTCTTCTTTACCCAATAATTCTGTTGAGGTCCTTTACGAGTTATTGCAAATGAATCTGTGCATGAGCAACACTTTAGTGACACACAGTGGTCTTCCAGAGAATTAGATTCCTTTGAAACAAAGCAAATGCTAAGTGTTGAAGCATATTGGAAGCAAGTGTGTCATGAGCTTTTTTTTAAAAAAAAAACTCTGTTATATGGTAGATATTTTATAAAGCTGACCCAGAAAATTGGCCAGAATCATATATTTCACCTGTGAACTGACTGCAATCTAGAAGCAGAAAAAAATAAAGTAAAATAACAGAATCCCCTGATCATTTGTTTACACTGCGTCTCAAAAGGAACGAAAAGGCCATTGGACAACCTCCCCTCTGCCCCCCCCCCCCCAAAAAAAAAAATCTAAACCTACCATTCCACTGATTTTTGCATTTTTAAGTGTTGCCTAGGAAACATAAACATAAATGTATTTACCAACACATTCATTCGGGTTTTCAGAGAGAATTTGCTATCTGGCAGGGCTGGAGCTAGATTTTTAAAATCCCTGCATTGCTTGCAGACCGGGAGGTATATTTATACCCATGATACCCATACTTATACCCATTCAGCACTGTAAATCAGATATGGGTATCTCAAATAAAATCCTTGCCGATTGCTTGCCATAGTTACCCAGTCCCTGGAGTGGGTACTTTTACCCACAAAGGAGACAGGTCATTTTCAGTTGGGCAATATTTTGGGAAAGGGGAGATATTCTAAAAGGATGAGCTCTGCTTTGACACTGGTGGAACCAGGCTGCTGATACTCAAACTTAAAAAGGAGCAAGAGCAGCTCTTGTACTGCTTCATGAGAGAAAGCTAACAGTTGCTCAAGAGTGCAAGGTTCAGGCTCTGGTATTTTACTGGCAAAATGTGGATGTTAGAATATCCTGAGACAGTATCATAAAAACTGAAGTAGTTGAGCTGTGTTTTAATAAGGAACTGACATTGTAGATTTAAATAATACCAACTTAGCCCTATTAATGGCTAGACAGGCTGTGAATACATATAAAAAGCAGATTTTTGTCTGTATGTGAAGAAGTCTAAAAAAAAAAGATTGGAGAGTTAGAATGTAAGGCATGCAATGAAAATGTAGACATAATGGGCATCTCAGAGATCTGGTGAAAGGTGGACAACTAATGGGATTCTGTAATATAAATTATATTGGAATAAGGCAACTAATATTGGTGGAGGAGTGACATGGAATGTTAAGGATGGTGGTCAAGGATGATAAAAGCCTTGCATGAAGCAAAATCCCTCACTTGGTTTGCAGCTTGTTGTGCTATGAGGGCTTATGTGCATCAGTGATGCTGAGGGCTAAGCTATCTGTAGTTTAACTACTGACAGGGTTTCCCAAGATGGACAGGTCTCAGCTGAGGTGCCAGACCAAGACAAATCACCCATCTGGGCAGCAGCAGTAGGTTGGTGGCGGAGGATCACATTTCTGTGACAACGGCAACAACACTAAACTTAAACTGTATCTTGCTATGAAAACCCAATGGATAGTCACAACAAAACAAATTGCACTATAGTGCTGGAAGATGAGACCCCCAGGTCGGAAGGCACTCAACTAGCTACTGGGGAGGAGCTGAAGACTTTTCAGAGTAAAGCCAGCATTTATGATGTGGTTGGATCAAAGCCCTCGGGATGTCTGACTGGTGATGCAGCAGCACATGAAATGAGAGTCAGAAGCTGTAAAGATGTCATACATATTGGGTCATGGAACGTATGAAGCATGAACCAAGGGAAGTTGCAGGTGGTCAAGAATGAAATGGAACATGTACAACTTGATCTGTTGGGTGTCAGCAAACTGGAATGGACTGGCATTGGGCACTTTGCATCAGATGATCACATGGTCTACTATGCTGGAAATGAAAGACAAAGAAGAAATGGTGTTGCATTTAAAAGATAGAAGAAACTTGCAAGAACTGTAATGAAATACAGTACAGTCAGCGAACTCTTAATCTCTATTCGTCTGCGAGGAATGTCTATCAACACAACTATAATACAAGTATATACCCCAACAACAGCTGCAGAAGAGGATGAAATTGATGAGTTTTATGAACAAGTACAAGCTGAAATTGACAGAACATGCAAACGTGGCAACAAAGAAGAAGGCAAAGTGGTTGGAAAATATGGACTTGCAACAGAAATGAAGCTGAGAAAGACTGATAGAATTCTGCAAGACCAACGATCTATTAATCTCAACTTCTTTCAGCAACACAAGCGGCGACTGTACACATGGACTTCACCCAATGGATTGTACAAAAATCAAATTGACTACATCTGTGGAAGTCAACAATGGAAAAGCTCTATAACATCAACAAAGACAAAACCTGGAGCTGACTGGGGTACAGATCACCAACTACTAATATGCCAACTCAAGCTAAAGTTGAAAAAGAGCAAACCACTCATGAATGTAGCAAAATATGACCTTGAGAACATACCACTGGAATTTAAAGACTGCCTGCAAAATCGATTTGCTGCTTTAGATACAAATGACAGAGCTCCAGAAAAGTTATGGAATGACGTCACGAAGGTTGTGTTTGGAAGAAAGCGAGAAGTTTCTACAAAAGGTGAAAAAACAAAAAACGGCCAAAATGGATGACGGAAGAAACTCTGAAAATTGTTCAGAATCACAGAATAAACAGATTTCCAAAGTGCAGCAAGACAGGACAAGGAAAAGTACTACAATGACACATGCATGGAAATAGAAACAGAAACTATTAGAGGAAGAACAAGTTTGGCTTTCCTAAAGCTATGAAAGTTAAAGAGAAAATTCTAGCCTCAAATTGAAATGTTACAAGATGCTCAAGGCTCTATGTTGAATAGGGTTGCCAACCGGCCGGTTTTCAGCCGGCCTGGCCAGTTTTCCCGTGGCCAGGCCGGCTGCCGGCAGAGAACTGAAACCGGCCCTTGAAAAGCCAGTTTTTTGCTCTGGCCGCGAGATCAGGAGCGGCCAGAGCAGAAAACCGGCTTTGTGATTGCGATCGCGATTGCGATCACAGTCCTGGCCCCACCCCACCCCCTGCCCCTTGCAGCTACCGCTTCTGCTTCTTCAGAGCAGCGACTGCAATAAAGTTAATTTAAAAGTAAGGAAACCTGTGAGGGCCTTCCAGCCCTATGAAACTCCTTCTGCTGTGCCCGTCCCTCTGATGTCACTTCCTTTTCAGCCAGGGACCCTGCAGAAGGAGTTTCATATAACTGGAGGGCTCCTCACAGGTTTCCTTACTTTTAAATTAACTTTATTGCAACCACTGCTCAGTAAGAAGCAGGAGCAGTGGCTGCACGAGGAGGGGGGGGGGAGTTAAGCTGCACAGGGGGTTAAGCTGCACGGAGGTGGGGGGGTTAAGCTGCACAGGGGGTTAAGCTGCATGGGGGGGTTTAAACTGCAAGGAGGGGTGTTAAGCGGCACGGGGAGGTTAAGCTGCATGGCGGGGGTTTAAGCTGCATGGGGGCGTTAAATTGCACTGAGGAGGGGGGATTAAGCTACACTGAGGAGGGGAGTATAGCTCCATGGAGGGGGGGTTAAGCTGCACTGTGGGGATCTGGGGGAAGGTGAAGCTGTACTAGGGGTGTGAAGCTGCACTGGGGAGGGAAGATGAAGCTGCACTGGGGGGGGGGGTGAAGCTATACTGGGGGGGGGGCGGAAGGCTCCACACAGGTTTAAATTTATTTTATCTTAACTTTATTGCAGCCGCTGCCCTGTAAGAAGCGGGAGCAGTGGCTGCAAGGGGAAAGAGGTGGCAGAAGGGACTGACAGGTGGAAGGTGAGGGCTGGAAGAAAGCTGAAAGGTGGGGAGGAGGTGGCTGAAAGATGAGGAGGAGGTGGCTGGAAGGGAGCTGACTGAAGGAGCTCAAAGAGAGCTGACATTTGGGAATGGTACTGGTAAGTGACTGGGTAATGGGGAAGAGGCTGAAAGAGAAGGGGCACTGGGACTGGAAGGGAGCAGAAACATGGGGATGGCACTGGAAGGGGGATGGACAAGAGGGTAGGGTGACTGGAAGGGAGCTGACAAGGGGAAGGCACTGGGAGAGGAAGTGAGTTGATATCTGGGATGGTGTTTGGACTTCAAGAGTCTGGACAGTGAGGAAGGAGGGGGACTATAAGGGAATGGACACCACTGGGAACACAAGGAGATTGGCATTGGAATGTAATGGGGGGGAGGACTGGAAAGGGGGCTGATGGAGGGTTACTGGGACTGGAAATAGGCTGATGGAAGGAAGTGAAGAAAAGAAAAGAAAAGAAGAGACAAGAAATGGCAGATGGACCATAGACCATAGAAAACGAGCTAAGAGAAGATGGGAAAATGGAAGCCTCAGATCGGAACCAGCATGATCAAAGCATAAAATGGTCAGACAACAAAGGTAGAAAAAATAATTTTATTTTCAATTTAATAATTGGACTTTGTATTACCTTTATATTTTACACAGTATGAGGAACTGCATCTCTCATTTATCTGATACTGCACTGCATGCAGAGTCTGTTGTCTTGGGGTTTCAGTTTAATTTTTGTCTATATATTTCTCTTTTTGTTTTGTGCTCATTTATTGATGAAGACCTGTCTGTATTGTGTGTGTGTGTGTACAACCAATGCTGCGTGTTCTGTCAGTATAGAATTTCTGTTTAAGAATGTGTAGAAATCTTGCTCGTTCAGTTTGCACATTGCCCTCTGCAATTTTTTGGGGGACAGGGGGTGGAGCAAGGGTGGGATGGGGTGGGGCAGGGGGCGGGGTGGGGTGGGCATGGGCGGAGCATGACTATCCACAGGTGGCGTTTTTTCTCCTTCAAAGAGATGGCAACCCTAATGTTGAATGATGCCGAGAAGATCAAGAAAAGGTGGAAAGAATATACAGAGTTTTTATATGATAAAGATCAAGTGGACCAACAGCTGTTTCAACCTGTACCTTATGATCCGGAACCATTGCTGATGAAGGAAGAAGTTGAAGCAGCATTGAAAGCCTTATCAACGAACAAAGAACCAGGTATTGATGTCATTCCCATAGAAGTATTACAGCAATCTGATGCAGCTTCTACCATACTTACAAGGCTCTGCCAAGAAATTTGGAAGATATCATCATACCAACTGACTGGAAAAGATCTGTGTTTAAACCAATTCTAAAGAAAGGTGATCCAACTGACTGGAAATTATCGCAGAATCGCTTTGATACCACATGCCAGCAAGATTCTACTGAAGATTATTCAAGAGAGACTACAACCATACCTGGAACAAGAACTACCCGAAGTGCAAGCAGGGTTCAGGAAAGGGCGAAGAACGAGAGACATTATCACGGATGTGAGATGGATCCTGGAAAACAATAAAGAATACCAAAAGGATATCTATTTGTGCTTTATTGACTACAGCAAGGCTTTTGATTGTGTAAACCATGAGAAACTCTGGGCCACATTAAGAAGCATGGGTATACCAGAACACCTGATCGTTCTCTTGCACAATCAGTACATTGATCAGGAAGCAACAGTTCGAACAGATCAAAGAGAAACAGAATAGTTTAAAATCTGCAAATGTGTATGACAACGCTGCATACTTTCCCTCTACTTGTTGAATTTATATACAGAACAAATCATCAGAGAAGCAGTATTGTATGAAGACAACAGAGGTGTGTAGATTGGTGGAAAACTTAACAACCTTCGCTATGCTGATGATACCACATTACTGGCTGAAAGTGAAGATGATCTGAAACATTTACTTCTCACGATCAAGGAACATAGTCTTAAAATGGGCCTACACCTTAATGTAAAGAAGACAAAGATCATGACAACTGGCAAAATCAATAAGTTCATCGTTGAAGGAGAAGAAATCCAAATTGTGGACAACTTTAACCTACTTGGATCAACTATCAATAAAAAAGCAACAAGCAGTCAGGAAATCAGACGACGCATTGCTCTTTGCAGAATGGCTATGAAAGACCTAGAGAAGATTCTCAAGAGCAGAGATGTCTCTCTCCATACAAGATTAGACTTCTTCAAGCCATGGTATTTTCAATAACATCATATGGATGCAAAAGCTGGACAGTGAAAAAGATAGGAAGAAAACTGATGCCTTAGAATTATGGTACTGGCGGCGAATACTGCATATACCATGGACTGCCCGAAGAACAAACCAGTTGGTACTAGAAGGGATCAAATCTAAGCTTTCTTTAGAAGCTCAGATGACAAAACTTTGACTTTCATGCTTTGGACACATCATGCAAAGAGAGAGATCATTAGAGAAAGACATCATGCTTGGAAAGATTGAAGGTCAGCGCAAAAGAGGAAGGCCAGCAATGAGATGGATCAATATAATAACAGCAGTTACTGGTACAAGTCTGTCAAGAATGAACCGCCTGACTGAAGACTGAACACAATTTAGGACAACTATCCAGAGGGTCGCCATGAGTCGACACAGACTCAACGGCAACAACACCAACATGAAACAAAATGCCCCAAGGAGTCCTTATAGTATGAAGAAATGGATGCATTTCCTAATTTGTTAGCTTTTCACAAATGAAATTGCAACAAATTAATAGAAGACGTTGATTACTCTAGTATTCGTTAACTAAATGTCTCATCGGTACATGCTAGGCAGGTTAAGTTTTTAGATACTATAAAATGATCACTTCATGGAGCAGTTGTTACCACTACTGATAAGAGGTGAAAGTACTAAAAATTTAGTCTTCACTGTGACGTAGGATGTGGTGTAAAGGATAAAGGCGGTGGGTCAATAGTGATCATAACTGGATCAAAGATGAAGACATCAGTGGAAGGACGAAGACATTAAGGGAAACTACTACAGTTGCATTTAACTTTAAAAGAGGGATATGATAAAATGAGGACATTAGAAGGAAAGATTAAAAGTTTATATGTGGCATGGACATGGTATTTGAAAACAGAAATTCAGAGCAAATGTATTAATGCATTAGAAAAGGCTGTCAGAATTTTGATCTTCCATCAACCTGGTTATGTACTGAGGTAAAAAGAAGCTATTAAAGCCCAAAAAATACTTTTCAAAATATGGAAAGCATCTGTATATGAAAAAAATACAAAAGAATATAAAAATAGGCACGTTAAGAGTAAAACTTTGATTTAGGTAGGCCACAAGAGCATTAAAAGAAGCTTGCTACACAGGCATAAACTGTTAGCTCTTTCAAGTACCTTCAAAACCCAAAACCTATAGGGATGACCAACTATTGTTGTTGTTAAGTGCCGTCGAGTCGGAGTCGACTCATGGCGACTCTCTGGATAGCTATCCTAAACTGTGTTCGGTCTTCAGTCAGGCGGCTTATTGTTGACAGACTGGTACCCGTAGCTGCTGTTATTGTATCGATCCATCTCATTGCTGGCCTTCCTCTTTTGCGTTGACCTTCTATCTTGCCAAGCATAATGTCTTTCTCTAATAATCTCTCTCTTCGCATGATGTGTCCAAAGTATGAAAGTCGAAGTCTTGTCATCTGAGCTTCTAAAGAAAGCTTAGGTTTGATCTCCTCTAGTACCGACTGGTTTGTTCTTCGGGCAGTCCATGGTATACACAGTATTCGTCGCCAGCACCATAATTCAAAGGCATCAATTTTTTCCTGTCTATCTTTTTCACTGTCCAGCTTTCACATCCATATGATGTTATTGAAAATACCATGGCTTGAACAAGTCAAATCTTTGTATGGAGAGATACATCTCTGCTCTTGAGAATCTTATCTAGGTCTTTCATAGCCATTCTGCCAAGAGCAATGCGTCGTCTGATTTCTTGACTGCTTGTTGCTTCTTTATTGATAGTTGATCCAAGTAGGTTAAAGTTGTTCACAATTTCAATTTCTTCTCCTTCAACGATGAACCTGTTGATTATGCCAGTTGTCATGATCTTTGTCTTCTTTACATTAAGGTGCAGGCCCATTTTGAGACTATGTTCTTTGATTGTGAGAAGCAAATGTTTCAGATCATCTTCACTTTCAGCCAGTAATGTGGTATCATCAGCATAGCGAAGGTTGTTGATGAGTCTTCCACCAATCTTCACACCTCTGTTGTCTTCATACAATCCTGCTTCTCTGATGATTTGTTCTGCATATAAATTAAACAGGTAGGGGGAAAGTATGCAACCTTGTCTTACACCTTTGCTTATTTTAAACCATTCTGTTTCTCCTTGTTCCGTTCGAACTGTTGCTTCTTGATCAATGTACAGATTGCGCAAGAGAACGATCAGGTGTTCTGGTATACCCATGCTTCTTAATGTGGCCCAGAGTTTCTCATGGTTTACACAGTCAAAAGCCTTGCTATAGTCGATAAAGCACAAATAGATATCCTTTTGGTATTCTTTAGTCTTTTCAAGGATCCATCTCACATCCGCAATGATGTCTCTCGTTCCTCGCCCTTTCCTGAACCCTGCTTGCACTTCAGGTAGTTCTTGTTCCAGGTATGGTTGTAGTCTCTTTTGAATAATCTTCAGTAGAATCTTGCTGGCATGTGGGATCAGAGTGATTGTGCGATAATTTCCACAGTCAGTTGGATCACCTTTCTTTAGTATTGGTATAAACACAGATCTTTTCCAGTCAGTTGGCCATGATGTTGTCTTCCATATTTCTTGGCAGAGCCTTGTGAGTACAGTAACAGCTGCATCAGATTGCTGCAATACTTCTATGGGAATGCTATCAATGCCTGGTGCTTTGTTCTTTGATAAGGCTTTCAATGCTGCTTCAACTTCTTCTTTCATCACCAATGGTTCCCGATCATAAGGTACAGGTCGAAACGGCTGTTGGTCCACTTGATCTTTGTCGTATAAAAACTCTGTATATTCCTTCCACATTTTCTTGATCTTCTCAGTATCATTCAACATAGAACCTTGAGCATCTTGTAACATTCCAATTCGAGGCTGGAACTTTTTCTTTAACTCTCATAGCTTTAGGAAAGCCGATCTTGTTCTTCCTCTAATAGTTTCTGCTTCTATTTCCTTGCAAGTGTCATTGTAGTACTTTTCCTTGTCCTGTCTTGCTGCATGTTGGAAATCTCTGTTGAGTTCTGCGATTGGCTTTCTTTCTCCTCTGGCTTTAGCTTCTCTGCGTTTCTGGGCAATTTTCAGAGTTTCTTCCGTCATCCATTTTGGCCGTTTTTAAGAGCACTCAATGAGGACCAGACAGTAAATGAATTCTTTCCTTCAGCCTTCCCTGAAGAGGATAATGGGGAGACCCACATGGGAAATACGTGTTGATAGTGATGACTCGGAGGAACTGAAAAACGTCACATTGAACCTGGTTGATATAACGAAGCAAACTGACACAAATCACCGGGACTGAACAGTATATACCCTAGAGTTCTAAAAACTAAAAAAAAAAGAAAAAAAGAAATTGCTAGTAATCTGTAATCATTTAAAATCTATCTCTGTATCTGAAGACTGAAAGGTAGCCAATGCAATAGCAGCCTTTAAAAAGGGTACCTGGGTGATCTGGGGAAACTGTGCTCGTGAAACTAACTTCAGTAGCAGGTAAAATGATAGAAACTATTATAAAAAAAAATAAAATTACTGGCCATATGATTATGGATAGCCAGGACTTAATGAGGCAGAACTAATATGAATTTAGCAAATGGAAGTCTTAGCTTTCCAGTCTGTTAAATTAAATAAGAGGAAGGCCGGCAATGAGATGGATTGATATGTTTATGTTTATGTTTATGTTTATTGTCTTGATTGACCGCCCTTCATTGATAAGCAGAGCGGTTTACAAAATATATCTTCAGTACAGTGGGCACAAGGCCGGAAAAGGAAAAAGAAATTACAATTTAGTAAAAGTAAAGAAATAAGGACAGGAGAAGAGGGTCAATAAAGGAAAAGGAGAGGCTAGGAGGGAGAGAGGTTGAAGGCAAGGGAGAAAAGGTGGGTTTTCAAAGCGTGCTTGAAAGTAGGGTGATGGGGCTCCAGGCGGAGAGTGGAGGGAAGGGAGTTCCAGAGGGCCGGACCTACAAAGAAGAAAGCAGAGGAGCGGGTGGATTGGAGATGAGCATGTGAGGGGGGAGGGAGAGTGAGACGGTTGAGGTGAAAGGAGCGAGGGGTGTGCCGAGGGGTGTGAAAGTAGATGAGGTCGGCAAGGTACTGTGGCGTGGTGGTGTGAAGAACTTTATGAACGAGTGTGAGAAGCTTGAATTGAATCCGGAAGGTAACGGGAAGCCAGTGGAGATGGAAGAGGAGGGGTGTGACATGGTCCCTGTGGGAGGCGGAAGAAATGAGACGAGCAGCGGTGTTTTGGATGCGTTGTAGACGAGAGAGGTGGAGCTTCGATAGGCCAGAGAGAATAGAGTTAGCAAAATCGATCCGGGAGATGACGAGGGCTAGAAGCAGGGTGGCAAGAGCGGAAGGTGGGAGGAAGGGGCGAACAGCACGGATCTGCCTAAGATAAAAAAAGGAAGATTTAGACACGTGAGAGATATGGGAAGAGAAGGAGAGATCAGAGTCGAAAATTACCCCAAGGTATCGAAAGGTGGAGACCAGAGAGATGGGGGTGGCGGGGAACGAGGGGGCAAGTGATGGGGGCTGGTGACTGTGGGGGAACCAGATAGCTGTGGTTTTTGAGGGGTTAAGATGCAGGCAGTTATGGGTCATCCAGTCAGAGATGGCGGCAAGGCAGGAGTTGAGGGGAGTGATATCAGGACAGGCTGGGGACGTGTGATAGAGAAGGAGGATATCGTCAGCGTAGTAGAAGGCTGAGATACCAGATTGTTGGATAAGAAGTGTGAGAGGAGTCAGGAAGAGATTAAAGAGGAGGGGAGCCAGTACAGAACCCTGAGGGACCCCACAGGGGATGGGAAAGGGGTCAGAGGAGGGATAAGAAGGGGAGGAGGACAGAACAGCACCCGACCGGGAGGAAAGGAAGGAGTGGAACCACCGAAAAACAGTGCTACGGAGGCCAGCATCATGCAGCCGGGAGAGAAGAAGGGAGTGATCTACAAGGTCGAAAGCAGCGGAAAGATCGAGGGCCACCGCCACCGAGATTTCACCACGGTCGTGAGCAACATGCAGGGCATTGGTGAAGGCAAGAAGAGTAGTCTCAACACTGTGCCCAGGACGGAAACCAGACTGACGGGGTGAAGGAAGTTGGTGGAGTCAAGGTGATGGGATAGCTGGGCAAAGACAACCTTCTCAAGAAGTTTAGATAGAAAAGGAAGGTTGGAGACTGGACGGTAGTTATTGGGGTCAAGAGGATCAAGAGAGGGTTTCTTAAGAAGGGGGCGAATGAGAGCGTGTTTCCAGGGGGAGGGAAAAGTTCCAGTGGAGAGACTGCTATTCAGGATGGTTTGAATGTAGGGGAGGAAAGACTGAGAGGGTGTCAGTAGCCAGGAGGAAGGGACAGGGTCAAGGGAGCAGAAGGTTTTGTTGGACGCAGATATAAGGTGATGAAGCTCTGTGGTGGTGGTCAGGGCAAAGGAAGACCATGTGTGGGACAGTTGTGTAACAGGGGGGGGGGAGGCAATTGGGGGGGGGAGAGGAAATGGGCGGGGGATGCGAGGGCAGGGAAGCTCGTAAGGTAGAAACTTTGTTGCTGAAGGCAGAGGCAAGAAGAGAAGGGGCAGGGATAGGGTGGGAAGGTACGGAGGGGGCAGAGGGGTGCAGGGAGGTAAGAAATTTAAGGGTAGAGTAAAGATGGCGGGTCTGGTTGGGAGCAGAGGCAATGGCGTTAGAGAAGAAGGAGGACTTGGCGAGATGAATCTGGGAGCGATAATGGGAGTGCTGGGCCTTAAAGAAGGATAAGGTAACCGGAGAGGGGGACCTACGCCATTGCCTTTCGGCTTTGCGAAGTTGGGAACGAAGGAGGAGTAGACCAGGATGGTACCAGGGGTGAGAAGGACGACGCGGAGGGGGGCGCGGGCGGAGAGGGGCAATGTGATCAAGAGCGACTGAGAGGGAAGAGAACCAGGTAGAGGCCTGTGAGTTTGGAGATAAGGAGGCAAAATTGGCAGGGAGCAGATCTGAGGCTGGAGGGAATTGCTGGGCCAGTGATGGGGTAATAGAACGTGAGAGACGTGGGGTGGAGGGAGGGACGAGAGAAGGAAGGGAGGGGATAGGATGGGAGCAGGAGGCTGAGATGCAGAGATGGTCTGACCAGGGAAGGGAAAGTGAGGACAGGTTAGAGAAGGAGAGTGGAGAGGAGGAGGGAGACAGGAGAAGATCAAGAGTGTGGCCGGCGGAGTGGGTAGGAAAAGAAACATGCTGTAAGAGAGCCAGGTCATGCAAGAGGGAGAGGAACGCATGCTCTCTGGGGGATGAAGGAGAGTCGAGGTGAAGATTAAAGTCACCGGCGATGATGAGGTGGGGAAAAAGCAAGGAGAGGTCGGAGAGTGAACGAAGGAGGGAGTCCCAGAGATCGGATCGGAGAGCGGGGGGCGCATAGACAAGAAGAACATGAATAGAGGGTGTGGTGTGAAGATGGAGGAGAAGGGCCTCGGGGTAGGACAGAGAAGGAGAGAAAATCTGAGTGAAAGAGAGGGAGGGGGCAAGGATGGCGGCCACGCCGCCGCCTGAGCGACCAGTGCGGGAAACTGAGGTAGCCGAAAACCCAGCAGGGAGGCAGTGAGCCAGAAGAGCGTCCTCCCCTTCCTTCAGCCAGGTCTCAGTGAGGAGCGTCAGGTCAAACAAAGCCTGAGAAATCAGGTCCTGGATGAGGAGGGACTTGGTCCTGAGGGAGCGACAGTTAAGAAGGCCAAGCTTAAGGGTAGAGTGGGAGGCACTAGAGAGAGCAGAAGGTTGGGAAGCGATGCAGGGGGAAGCTGCGGACCTGGGAAGGGTAGAGCGATAGGGGGCGCAGAGGAGAAGATTGGAAGGGGAGCGAGAGCGCCAGCCGACTCGATGACATTTAACAACAACAATAAATGAGTGGCTAAAGGGTGAGCCAACTGATACATTATATCTGGGTTTTTAGAAGGTAGTTGTTAAGTGCCGACTCATGGTGACCCTCTAAGATAGTTGTCCTAAACTCTGTTTGGTCTTCAGTCAGATAGCAAATTCTTAATAGAGTGGCGTCCATAGCTGCTGCTGTTGTATCAATCCATCGCATTGCTGGCCTTCCCCTTTTACACTGACCTTCAACCTTGCCAAGCATAATGTCTTTCTTGAATGACCTCTCTCATCACATGATGTGTCCAAAGTAAGAAAGTTGAAGTCTTGTCATCTGAACTTCTAAAGAAAGCTTAGGTTTTATTTCTCTAGTACCGACTATTTTATGAACTGATCCACACCTCTTTGTGGACTGATCCACACCTCTTTGTGGATTGAGAAAGGTGAATAATGGTGTACCCCAGGGATCTATGCTGGGTCCACTGCTTTTTGACATATTCATAAATGACCTGGAAAAGGGAATAACGAGCGAGGTTATCAAATTTGCAGATGACACAAAACTATTTAAAGTTGTTAAAACCCATGAGGATTGTGGAAAATTGCAAGAGGATTTTGATAAATTGGAAGACTGGGCATCAAAATGGCAAATGAAATTTAATGTTGACAAGTGCAAAGTTATGCACCTAGGGAAGAACAACCCAAACTATGGTTACACGATGCAAGGTTCCACATTAGGAACCACCACCCAGGAAAAAGATTTAGGCGTCATTGTGGATAACATGTTAAAACCCTCTGCCCAGTGTGCAGCGGCGGCCAAGAGAGCAAATAGAATGCTAGGTATCATAAGGAAAGGAATGGAAAATAAAACAAAGGATATTATAATGCCTCTGAATCGTTCCATGGTACGACCACACCTTGAATATTGTGTGCAATTCTGGTCGCCGTATCTTAAAAAGGATATAGCGTTATTAGAAAATGTTCAGAGAAGAGCCACCAAAATGGTAAAGGGGATGGAAGGATACCCCTATGAAGAAAGACTAAAAAGGTTAGGGCTCTTTAATCTGGAAAAGAGACGGCAGAGGGGAGATATGATAGAAGTCTATAAATTAATGAACGGAGTGGAATGGGTAAACGTAGATAGACTGTTTATGTTATCAGAATATAGAAACATAAGAAAATAAGATATGCCATACTGGGTCAGACCAAGGTCCATCAAGCCCAGTATCCTGTTTCCAACAGTGGCCAATCTAGGTCATATGTACCTAGCAGTATCCCCAAAAGACACAGGTTCCACAATGCTTGTACTGGGTCAAGCATTGATATCCTGGGTCCCTTTTTAATAATGGTTTATGGACCTTTCCTCCAGGAACTTGTCCAAACCTTTTTTAAACCCAGCTACACTAACAGCTCTTACTACATCCTCCGGTAACAAATTCCAGAGTTTGATTACACGTTGAGTGAAAAAATATTTTCTCTTATTTGTCTTAAATAGTTTACCCTGTAGCTTCATTACATGTCCCCTTGTCTTTCTATATTCTGATAGCGTAAACAATCGATCTACGTTTACCCGTTCTACTCCATTCATTAATTTATGGACCTCTATCATATCTCCCCTCAGCCGTCTCTTTTCCAGGTTGAACAGCTCTAACCTTTGTATCCTCTCTTCATAGGAGTAGCCTTCCATCCCCTTTACCATTTTGGTGGCTCTTCTCTATACCTTTTCTAATAACGCTATATCCTTTTTAAGATACGGCGACTAGAATTGCACACAATATTCAAGGTGTGGTCGTACCATGGAACGATACAGAGGCATTATAATATCCTTTGTGTTATTTTCCATTCCTTTCCTTATGATACCTAGCATTCTATTTGCTTTCTTGTCCGCCGCTGCACACTGGGCCAAGGGTTTTAACATGTTATCCACGATGACTCCTAAATCTTTTCCTGGGTGGTGGTTCCCAATGTGGAACCTTGCATCGTGTAACCATAGTGGGGGTTGTTCTTTCCTAGGTGCATAACTTTGCACTTGTCCACATTAAATTTCATCTGCCATTTGGATGCCCAGTCTTCCAATTTATCCAGATCCTCCTGCAGTTTTCCACAGTCTTCTTGGGTTTTAACAACTTTAAACAGTTTTGTGTCATCAGCAAATTTGATAACCTCACTAGTTATTCCCTTTTCCAGGTCATTTATGAATATGTCAAAAAGTAGCAGACCCTGTACAGATCCCTGGGGTACTCCACTATTCACTTTTTTCTATTGGGAAAATTGGCCATTTAGCCCTACCCTCTGCTTTCTATCTTTTAACGAGTTCCCGATCCACAATAGTACACTGCCTCTTATCCCATGACTTTTTAGTTTTGCCAAAAGTCTCTGTTGAGGGACCTTGTCAAAGGCTTTCTGAAAGTCCAGATACACTATATCAACAGACTCACCTTTGTCTACCTGTTTATTCACACCTTCAAAAAAACATATCAGATTAGTAAGACAAGATCTTCCTTGTCTAAAGCCATGTTGGCTGTCTCCCATGAGGCCATGACGATCTACATGCTATGTAATTTTGTTCTTTATGATGGTTTCTACCATTTTCCCCGGTACTGATGTCAGGCTCACCGGTCTGTAATTTCCCGGATCATCCCTGGAACCCTTTTTAAAAATTGGCGTTACATTGGCGACCCTCCAGTCTTCAGGTATTACAGATGATTTTAATGAAAGTTCACAGATTACTAATAGCAGGTATGCAATCTCATATTTCAGTTCTTTCAACATTTTTGGATGTATACCATCCAGTCCAGGTGATTTGCTACTATTCAGTTTATCAAATACTTGTAATACATCTTTCCAGTGTAGCAATATTTTTCTCTCAATTCCTCTGCAGTATCACTTTTAAATACTTCAGTCTTGGGTAACATCCCTACATCTTCCTCAGTAAAGACCGAAGCAAATAATTCATTCAGTCTCTCCGCTATAGCCTTGTCTCCTCTTACTGCCCCTTTTACCCCTCTATCATCTAATGGTCCATTTGAAAGACTAGGGGACATGCAATGAAGCTACAGGGTAAACTATTTAAGACAAATAAGAGAAAATATTTTTTCACTCAACGTGTAATCAAACTCTGGAATTTGTTACTGGAGGATGTAGTAAAGGCTGTTAGTGTAGCTGGGTTTAAAAAAGATTTGGACAAGTTCCTGGAGGAAAGGTCCATAAACCATTATTAAAAAGGGACCCAGGATATCAATGCTTGACCCAGTACAAGCATTGTGGGACCTGTGTCTTCTGGGGAAACTGCTAGGTACGTATGACCTAGATTGGCCACTGTTGGAAACAGGATACTGGGCTTGATGGACCTTGGTCTGACCCAGTATGGCATATCTTATGTTCTTATGTTATCTTCTTATAAAGTTTATATGCAGAAATACATCTCTGCACTTGAAAATCTTGTCTAGTTCCTTCATAGTTGTTCTGCCAGGAGCAATGTATCATCGGATTTCTTGACTGCTTGTCATTTCTTTATTGATTATTGATTAAACAGTTTAAAGGTGTATGGTATTTCTATTTTTTCTCCATCAAGGATGAAGAAAGTGTAGCCTAATGGCTAGAGCAGTGGGCTGAGAAGTAAGGAAACCACAGTCAAATCTCCACTGCTCCTTCTTATGAGTTTGAGCAAGTCACCTAACCCTTTATTGCCTCAAGTACAAAAACGTAGGGGTATGTTTACTAAACCGTCTTAATGTGCGCTCTGACACGTTAGCGCGCGATAAGGCACCTTATCGCGCGATAATGGCGCTTTACCGTGCGATAAGGCGCCTTATCGCGCGCTAACGTGCTCATTGGTGCAAACGAGCGCTGAAGGTGGAGTAAAGTCTCCCTGAGGGCGGAGGAAGGCTCCCCAGGGGCGGAGAGAAGGGGTCAATAGGTGGAGAGTGGGAGGGGAGAGGCTCCCTGCACACTAACACTGTGGATTTTGGGGCTGAAAACTAACGCCGGTGAAACCCTGGCATTAGAATAGATTTAAAGGGAAGAGAAACCATTTCCGTCAGCAATGTACAGCAAAGCCAGAAAACCTACAAAAGGTGATAAGTGTGATACATGTGCACAGAACAAAAGGGCAGATAAACATTGAAAATGACCTGAACAAACTGGGAAAAAAAACATAACCTAGCTGGGCAATAGTGATATCAATGGGAAACATCAAAAAACACTACCGAGAAAGCTCCAAAAAAAAGATATCAATTTTGGAAGGGGCTATGCTCTGTCCCCATACAAGGTGAATGATCCCACAGTGAAATAACACTGATCAGGGTTCTCCCTTTCTATTGGACAGGTTTCCTATGGCATGCACATGTCCCACAACAGCAGGGTGGGCATGTCAGAACGGGCAACTGGAAAGATGCTGGAAAAGGGGACACAGAGGGCTGCAGGCGGCACATGCTGTGGTGCAGCTGGGCCACAGTGCGGACTAGGGCGATGCCTAGCTGGCCCATATGAATGCTGAAACAGTAGAGCAGACAGACAGCAAGTGATGAGGGCCCAACACGGGCATGAGTGTGTTTCCCACAGTGTCACAGGGGATAGTACCCAGCAGGTACCCCCAACGGTACAGAACATTGGCAGGCGATGCTGGGGGGAAGCGTGGACATCTATGCAGGCACCCCTACCCCAGAACCCGCACCATAGGCAGCCGCCTACCCACACACTGGATGGCCCGAGACTGTGCACCACCAGCAGCACCAGCAGAAGGGCATGTCAGCATGGTGGCAGAGGGGTACTGGTGGTGGAGGGAGCAGTGGCCGCTGCCCACAGCAGACCATGGCCCAGCCCTGTTTAGTGGGTGCTGTTCACTGCAACAGACAGGCTCTGTCTGACAAACAGTCATGGTATCTACAGGGAATGCACTGCCTCTGTGGCAGCATGGTGGTGCAGGGCACACAGCCAGTGTGTTCAGGAGCAGAAGGTCACAGGTTCAAGTCCCAGCTGTGGTTTCCACTAACCCAGTCCCCATATTTTACCCACTACTAAAATGTGGTAATACAGACAGAACCTTTAGTGCAGATAACGTAAACATGCCCAAAACACCTACATTTTACCCTACAGAGCACAGACACCATAAACATGCACATTACCTAGAGCAGAGTCTCCCAAAAGCAGTCCTGGAGGGCCAAACACCATTCAGGTCCCATGTTGTCTCCAATAAATATGGCTATGCTGCATTTCTATGCACCGCCCCCATGGTATGCAGATGTATCTCATGCATATTCATTAGGGACAGCATGAAAACCCAAACAGTGTTTGGCCCACCAGGACCGGAGTTGGGAACCTCTGCCCTAGAGCAGCGGCCAACAGGGGCAGACACACCCGCACCCACAGACTCCATTATCCAAAGCCACCTGGAGAGGCAGGATTTTGGGCCCTGTGTGCATCTCCCAATACTAGCACTTGCATAACTTAGCAATGCCACCCTAAACCTGGGAATACGGTACACATCTATCAAAAGGTTGCTATGGATTACTGGCAGATAGCAATTCCTAAATTAAGCACAATTTGCTGATTGAGCTGCATCATATCAACCTTTCTGATGTCTGTGGAGTGTGCTACAGGTCTTGTGTCTGACAGTGTTTACCACCCTGGGGAGTGACTCCTACAGTATTGCGTACCATAGCCATGCCTGCACTGTGCCCAGGACTGGTGCGGTGGCCAGGGCTGCCAAACACCTCTATAGTTGCACAATGCTGGCATAGGTGTGGGGAGTGTGTGTCTGTCTATCCAGTGTGTGGTGGCTGCCAACACCCTCCTCAGCCCACACTGCTAGCACTGTTGCCAGTATTGGCCTGCCAATGTGCATAATGAGGAGCAAGGTACTGTGGGTATAGCCCGGACAGGGCGGCCTGGGCAGGATGCATCTGCACAGGGCATAGGCAATGGCTGGGACATTGTAGTGCCCGGCCACCACCTGCACAGACAGGGTGGCCACAGCATGTCCTGCTGGGAGGTCACTCTCACCCTGACTGAGCAGTGACCACAGCATGGCTAGTTTCCCCCATAGTGTTATATAGTATTTCTCTCAAGTGATATATATGGGTTCTCTTTTCTGGGGCCCAATCACTGACTTATCTGCTTGGTGGGTGTGCTCACATCTCTTCCAGTAACATGCACTATGGACTAGCCAGCAGACTGTCTTCAGTTAGTATATGTATGGCTGGAACACCTTGCAGGGTGCAGCAGCTGGAGACTCACTGTGCTCGCTGCTGGAGAATGTCAGATAGTGGTGGGGGGCAGCTGAGCATTTCCAGGCCTACTGTCTGTCTGCTATTGCCTTATGGATGAGCTCAGATCTACATTGACTGCCCTGTAGGGTGTCTGTTCCCCAGCAGAACTGAAGTTGCTGGTCCCCTCTACTGCCACCATTGCAGGGATGTAGACTGTGGATCTATTGGTGGGAGATCCTGTCCCCCACCCTGAGCCCCAGAGGGCAGGTTGGGTGGTACTACATAATCCGCCTATGGGTCCAAACACCCCCCCCCCCCGTGACTTAAATCATGTGACCATGGCACCCACACAGGATATGCACTATTCTGGGTGCATCATAGTCCACAAGGGCTTGACCGGACTGGTAAATACGGATGGACACAGGTGTAGCTACAAGGACTAGCTATCACACACTGGCACTGATGGGGACCTGCAGCATAGCCTGTCTCAGCTAAGCCAGGTGCTGTGGACATGGTGCTGGTCGCCCCACCTCACCCTCAGGGTGAGCACAGTACCCGCACAATGTGACGGTCTGTAGCTACTCTGTGCCAGTAACACACACGGTTAGTTCCCCCTACCAGGCCGAGGTGCTATGGGGGTGCATACCCCATCTTGTGATTATCTGTAGACTGCTGATCTGCATGTGCAGTGCATCATGGGTATGGGTGGGTTAACCCTATCCTGGTAACCACAGCAGACAGTTTGTGTGGTGACCTGACGTCCTTCAATAGCCAGCCAGGGGTTTGTCAGCAGCACTAGAGATGTAGCCCACTGGTTACTTCACTACCTGTGGAGCCAGAGGTCATGGGTTTGATCCCACAGTGGGGTTATTTGATAGGGCTGTCTGAGGCATTTTCTTTTTTTAATTTAAATTGGTGCTGCCAGCAAAAACACCCTCACAGTGTTGTAACCTTAAGGTGCCTCATAAGGCACCCTATAAAGCGCCCTATAAGGCGCCCCATAGGGAACATTATAGGGTGCCTTGGCCATCAGTGCACTTTATAATGTACCCTCTGGAGTGCCTTATAGGGTGCCTTATGGGGCACCTTAGGTTATGGCCCTGTGAGGGTGTGTTTGCTGGCAGAACTACTTTAAATTAAAAAAACAAAATGCCTCAGACAGCACTGATTTAGAGTAAAGGGTAATACCTCAGACAGCTTTACTCATTAAGCCCACTGGGGGATTGAACACATGAACCCTGCACCATCAGGCAGTGTATTAACCATTGTGCTACAGCTCTGCTGCTGTGTTTGCAGGTCAGCACGCCTTCTTAAGATTAACGCGCGTTAACGTACCACAGCTCCCTCTATCGCGCGAAAAGGTACCTTATCGGATGCTAACCCAAAATGCTACGTTAAGACCGACACGCCCACTCCTTTTATGGCATCCTGCACACTAACGCCAGCTGCACGTTAAGACTGCTTAGTAAACATACCCCTTAGAGTGTAAGCCCTCTGGAACAGGCTATACCTGAATGTACAGTAATTCACTTTGAGCTACCAGTGAAAAAAGCATGTGTTACATTCAAATCCACTATTTAAACACATTAGACAAAGCCCTTCATAAGAGACTCTTGAGGAAACTGGAGAGTCCTGGGATAGAAGGCAATTTACTATTGTGGATTGGGAACTAGCAAAAAGATAGGAAACAGCAAAAATAGGATTAGTCAGTTTTCTTGGTGGAGAAAGGTAAATAATAGAGTGTTCCAGGGATCTGTAGTAGGACTTGTGCTTATTAATGAACTCGTAACATAAATGATCTGAAAAAGGAAAGCATGTGTGAGGTAACTAAATTTGCAGATAACATAGTTATTCAGAGTTGTTAAATTAAAAGCAAAATGTGAGTTGCAGTAGGACCTGGCTAGAATGGGGTACGGAGTGAATGGAAAATAAAACCTATTTGCTAACATTTAAGGTATTGCAGTTATTGTGGGTTAAAAGCCATATTTAATGTTTGGTAACTACAAGGAGTGGATGATTAGCCTAGTGGTTACAGCAACTGCCTAGTATCCAGAAGATCAAGGGTTCAATTCCCACTCACACTCCTTGTGACCTTGGGCAAGTCCCTTTACCCTCCATTGCCTCAGAAGAAACCTACTTCCAGTGTTACATTGCCAAGAAACCCAGAGGCAGCTGGGTCAGCACTGACTTGACAGTACAAAAGAAACAAACTAAAACTACAAAACCTCTGCACCAACTACATGGGCTATTCCCAAAATTTTGCCAGTCAGTTAGTGCACAGAGGTTCTTTACTATGTATTAGCTGACTAGTGGTTTTAACTGTCCCACGTTATCTGCCACATAAACAGTTGATCTGCAGTAACTCTGCAGTACCTCCGTCTTTCTTTCCCATCCTGCCCTCCCCCTCTTTCCCCTCCCCCTCCGGTAGTACCTCCGTCTCCTGCCCCTCTCCCCTCCTCTTCCCCTACCCTCCCTCCTCTCTCACACCACTGGTCCACCTTCGAGCCTATCATCACTACTGTTCTTACTAAAGTCTTTTCTTCTACCCGAAAAACCTCCTGCCCTTCTGATCCCATTCCTTCACCATGGTTACTGGAATCTTCCCTTGCTTTATCCCCCTTTATTCTCTCACTCTTCAACTCTAGTCTTTCCTCTGGTATCTTTCCTACTCCCTGGAAGCATGCCTCTGTCCGCCCCATCCTTAAGAAAGGTTCTCTTGACCCCTCCTCTCTCTCCAGTTGGCGTCCCATTTCTAACCTTCCTTTCCTCCCTAAACTTCTGGAAAAATTGGTCTTCTCTCAGCTTTCCTCCCACCTTGAGGTTCCTTTCACTCTCCATCCTCGTCAATCAGGTTTTCGCCCGGGTCATAGCACGGAATCTGTCCTTCTTTCCCTTCTTAACGATCTTCACATTGCTCACGACCGTGGTTTTCTCTCTCTCGCTGTCTCTCTAGATCTTTCTGCTGCTTTCGACTTGGTTGATCATTGTACTCTTCTATCTCGTCTTCAGGATGCCGGCCTCTCCGGTTTGGTTCTTCGTTGGTTCCACTCTTTTCTGTCTAGTCGTTCTTTCTCAGTTCACACTGGCTCAGGGTCCTCTCCTTCCACTTCTCTCCCCTGTGGTGTTCCCCAGGGCTCTGTTCTTGCTCCTCTTCTCTTTAATGTGTTTCTGGCCCCTCTCGCTCTCCTTATTCAACAGCACGGTGTATCTGCCTATTACTATGCTGATGACATTTTTCTTCTCTTCCATACTGACTCAGCTGCTCCTGACATCACTGCCTTCAACACCTGTCTCTCTTCCATAGCCTCCTGGCTTTCAGCCACTTTTCTTCACATCAGTCTCTCAAAAACCTCGGCTATCTGGTTCACCTTTGGTAATCCCCCCCCCCCCTCCTCTCACTCCCTTGTTCTCTTCCACACCCATTCCCACTGTCTCTTCTTTGCGCTACTTGGGTGTTATTCTCGATTCTTCCCTCTCCTTCAAAGAACATATTTCCTCTGTTATTCAACGCTCCTTCTTTACTCTAAGACAACTTTGTGCTGTACGCCCTTTTCTCTCCCCCTCCTCCATGGCCACTCTTATCATTTCCCTCGTTATGTCTCGTCTTGATTATTGTAATGTCTGTCTTGCCGGGCTTCCCCAATCCCAAATTTTTTCGTCTTCAACAGGTTCAAAACACTGCTGTCCGTGTCCTCTCTCATGCCTCACGTTTTGATCACATCACCCCCTTTCACTGGCTCCCTGTTACCTTCCGTGTTCAGTTTAAAGTCCTTATTTATGTGCACAGGGTACTCCACTCCGGTATCCCCCTGTATCTTGCCAATCAAGTTCACCTCCATACCCCGCATCGGTCTCTACGTTCCATCCATGCCAACCGTGTCTTTCTTCCCTCGCCCTCCCAGGCTCACTTAGAATCCACCCGATCTTCAGCTTTCTTTTTTCTTGGTCCGAGGCTTTGAAATTCACTCCCTCACTCCCTTCGATTAGAAACTTCCTACCTGTCCTTTAAGCTAAACTAAAAACTCATCTTTTCTGTTCTGCATTTAATCTCCCCCTTCCTGCTCCGTCCCCTTCTCCTTCCTAGTTACTACCATGCCAGCTCCTTATCCCTTTCTTTCCTCCACCCTTCTGTATTGTCGATGTGTTTCCCCTCCTCCCTTATGTTGCCACCTTTGTTCCCCACTCTGTTCTCTGTCCTCATCTCTTTTCTGAATGATTTTATGGCGTTCTCTCTCTGATTCTCCTTTCGCAGCTCTCTTTTTAATCTGATTTTATGTATTGTGAACCGCCCAGATGCTAACCGTATTGGGCGGTATATAAAGTTTTAATAAACATAAACATACCTATTGGGCACACTTCCTTCTCATTCCCTGCCCTATTCCATGTTTCATGCAGAAATAAGCAGACACTAAGGGCCCGACATCCATTTGTGATAACTATGCGTCTCTACAGGGCATAGCTGTCACTGCTGAACTTTAACCCCAGATAGTCAATGCCAGGGTCATATGCAGCCCAGGCCTTGAATATCCAGAATCGCCGCACAAAGACGCCACAGAAGCTAAGCGGGCAGTGGTGATATTGCATCACTACTCAGCTCTCTCGGATAAAGATAGGCCAGCTTTTACAGTGCCTATCTTTACTTGTGAGGTATGTTAGTGCCACTCAATATTCCTCTAAGTGGCATTTACACAGTTTATAGGTCTGTAAACCGTGTGAGTGCCTTTGAATATCGGGCCCTATGTGCCATGTTAATAGCTAATGTGGCTAAGTAACTAAGCTCCTTAATGTGGACAAGTGCCAACTGATGCATATAGAGAAAAGTAACCCTAAATACAGTTTTATGATGCTGGGTTCCATATTAGGAAAAGGATCATGGAGTCCTTTTGGACAATACGGCGGAATCCTTTTCTCAGTATGTAGTGGCAGCCAAAAAAAGCAAATAGCTTGTTACAAGTTCATCTCCATTTTATTCTCCATCCCATTCAGAATATTATAATGCCTCCATTTGCTCCATGATGTGACTGCGTCTTGAGTATCATGGGCAGCTCTGGTCACCCCATCTCAAAAAAAAAAATACCATGGAACTAGAAAAAGTACAGAGAAGAATAACAAAAAAGGATATAGAGGATGGCCTGCTAAACAAAGGCTAAACAAATTAGGGCTCTTCAGCTTGGAGAAGAGACAGCTGAGAAGAGATAAGATAGAGTCTGTAAAACCATACGATGGGCAGAATGGGTAAATAGGGAACAATTATTATCTTTTCAGATGCAACTTGTTCTTAATGAAAAGTGTGAGGGTATATCGATAAAGGAAATATGTGTAACTAGACTACTAAAGCTGTGGCTGTTCATTTTATTTAGATATGTATGTATATATGTGTGTATATTTTGAATATTGTGGTGAACAGCGCCCTCCTGAGCCTATGAAGACGGATGAAAATCCTGAGGTTCAGCAGGATTTATGCCTATTTGAGAAACCAAGGAAGAAAGAGAGACTCTATTCCACAGAGCTGAGCATGGAGACCAGCCCAGGGGAGGAGTCCTGCAGTCCTGATTGGGCACACCCTGTCCTGGGAAGGGGCGTGTCCAGGAGAGAACGTGGTTTTAAACCAGAGCATGGCTTTGCTAGTCAGAATGAGAATAGGATTGAGAGGAATGAGGAGAAGGAGGAGAAGGAGAGGAGAAAGAAGGAGAAGAGGAAGAATGATTGGAAGTCCAGAAAACAGTATGCTGATACTTGGGAACCTGGCATTGGAAGGAGACCTGCAAAGTTCTATTCAGAGGCAGTGAGTAGAAGTCCCAAGGAGAGAGGACCTAGCCCTGAATTAGACAACCGTTGGAAGGCACCGCCCTGGGAAAGGAAGCCTTCAAGGCAGGCACAGGAAAGAAAACAATCATTCTGTGAAGTACCGTTTGAGCCAGAGAGCAACAAATATTCTAACAGCTGGAGAACGTTGGAGCCACCTGAAGTCAGAACGGCATGGCAACAAGTAAGTGAATTGCCACAAAGTTTCCAGGCTGAACGTAAAGCTAACTCTCCTGTGTGTGAAACATTAGCAAAAGGGACTAGCAGTTACTCTGATACAATTAATCTAAGAGAGGAGAAAATAAACAGCCTTAAGCCAGAGGGAAGTTGTATAACTGATAGCAATTCCCTACCTCCCAAACAGCAGGCTGAATTGCTCCTACAGAGTTTTAAGCAGTTTTTAGAGTTGCAAGCTAGAAGACAGCCAGTCTTACCAGAAGCCAGTAATTCTATACAGCTTGAAGAGTTAACACAAAATAATACAGACTTACCAGATTGTGAGAGCATGGATTGCACGGTCTGCTGTGTAGAGATGCCAAGCTGAAGGAAACTGCTTTTTACCGTATGTGAGTTAAATGCTACGGAGCTGTTGTATTGCCTTGCTGAGAAAGCTCTAATTATGTGCACCTGATTTTCCCCAGCACTGTGAAGGTAACAGTGGCTGAAAGAGGCTGCAGTGAATCTAACTGACCTCTTGGGGCAAAGTGAGTAACTTGCTGAGAAGTGAAAAGAAGCAGTTATACTTTAAGTTGCCTTTATCCTAAGTTTTCCTGTTAGCATTTGAAGCACCTATTTTGTTTACATTTATTTGCCATGTGATGGAACAATATCCTTTACTATAATAAAAATACTGGAAACCCCATAACTACAACTCTTTATTTCGGAGCGAGAGGAGCAGGAACTACAATACCCAGCATCCCCTGGATACAGGTTACTCTCCTTCCTCACGAAGCATCAGACCGCCGCTCCTGTCTTTAGCCCCAAGGCCGGGCAGGAGCGCTGCAATATGTATAACTGTGCTCTTTATTTTAAGAATTTATTGACTGGAGTTCATTTTTCTGTTTCATTTAATTATTGTTTTCATTTTGTAAACCATTCAGATGTTTGAAGGGTGGCATATCAGGCATTTAAGAAATCATAAATCATAACCCCCTCCTCAGACTTCATCCTGTCTATCTTTCTCTCTTATATCCCTCCCCCCACCTTTCATCCAATCTTTCACTTACCTTTTCTTATCTCTGGCTAGAGCTCCTCAGAAATGCAGCAAATCATGTTCCCCCCCCCCCCCGCCCCCCACCTCGCCATCAGCTCTTTTAAATGGTGGACCCCAATGGTGGAGGAAGTTTGGGCTGATCTCTTGGTTTGCAGTCTCACAGATTCAAACCGTTAGATAAGCTGAATTTTCTTCACCACGGATCTTCACCATTCAAGAGAGCTAATCACAGTGGGGGGAAGGCTAAATCCCACGGCATTTCAGTAGCCTCGCATACAACTTCCTTGCCACTGAACCCTTGACAATAGGTGCTTATGCCTAAGTGAAACATGCCTAAAAAAGATTTAGAGAAGTTTCTGTAAGAAAAATCCATAAACAATGATTACCCATGTAGGCTTGAGAAAGCCACTGTTTATCTCTGTGTATGAACAATAAGGAATGTATCTACTCCTAGGAATATTGCTGGGTATTTATAACCTGGATTGGCCACTATTAGACAGGATTCTGGGCTTGATGGACCTTTGGTCTGACTCACTATGACACACCTGATTCTTATGCTTGTTTTTCCCCAGGAACAGATTTAGTTATCTGGATAAAGTCCTTGAAAATTCCACCCCCTCCCCCAAAGCATCATGCCCTATGATTTATTCGAAGACCTGAAATAAAAGGCTAACAGACTACAGGTGATGTATTTGTAAAGGGCCAATTTAAAATAGTTTTGTCTCTGATTCAAAGCATTATTTCTGTGCAGTATGACACTCGTTCATGAACTGAAAGTTACTTATCCATTCTGTCCAGCTAATTTTGTCTTTCATGGCATGCGACTGCAATGTATAGCTGGAGGAAAGTTTTTTGATACCATTATTTCAAACTTGCGTTTGGAAAGAATTTCTCCATTCATCAGGCTCTTCCTCTCAGCCTCTTTGCAAAACAGCTCATTTACAGAACCAGAGGATAACTTTTTCATGTTGGTTTTAACAGATGGTGCAAATTACAAAGTATTCAGATCATTCCAATACTAATTTTATTATTGGATTCTTGTACTCTAACCCAAAGCAAGGGAACTTGGCCCTCAAAATCCTCAGTTACACAAATACTGTGAATTATGCTAGTAAAATACTTATCCTGCAATTTACTGACTGGGATTCTTTTCCCTTTGAAAGCCATAAATTAAAAAAAAAAGTGTAATGCAAGCAAGTTTAAACCTCAAACTTTATTTTATTGCTTTTACAGATTTAGTCAAACGGTGGTGTAATTTTAATGATCATGCCATTAGGAAACAGCAGTAGCTGACTTAAGAGCACTTCTGTATCTCTCTCTTGCTCAAGAGAAGTGATGTGACTTAGCTGGTGGGGTGAAGGGTGCCCCGCTGGTGCCGTTCCATATCCCGGATGCGTCTGACAGATTGGATGTGAGGATGTTGGGCGCCAAACTCTGAGCTGTCTTTGTAGTCCCCCTTTTCAAACAGATATTGGTAGCCTCTGTAGCCTGGGTACTGATACCCAACCCACCTGTGGAAACGAGAATGTTACAAAGTCAGAAGAGGGAAGATCTTGCATATAAAATAGATTAGGTCAGACATGGCCCAGTGGCAAGGTGCCACCTTGTGTAAGTTCTGGGGTTGATTTCCAGGCTACATTTTCCGTTCTGTGGGTCAGTCAGGGCTGGGCAGGCCGCGGAGGTAAAGTTCATTCCATTTATTCCTTCGATATGCACTAGGAGTGGAATTTTAGAAGCCCTATTCATGCTCTGGACGTCTGAAAACAGGCTTAGAGATGTTCAAAGCACAGAGACATCTCAAGAGTCATTTTAGAAACTGGCTCTGGGGACAAACCCAGTGTGAGGATGTCCAAGTCTGAATGGGGGCGTGGTTGGGACATTCCCAGGAACCTGGACATCACCGCCTGATCTCAGAGAAATCCTGCTTATCCAGAGTCACGTAAAAGGTTATTTCTGCTCCTGGCATGAATAAGCATCGTGAACGTGCTCGTTTCGGGCCGGAAAACATCCAGAGTGAGTAGAAAAAATAGCACGCCATCATCCCCAGTACTAAGCACAATTTCACTGATAGCAGCAGTGGGATTTGAACTCTCACGTTCCCATTCCCAACCCACTACTCTAACTATTAGGCTGTCCTAGATGTCTGGGTTCTGAAATACAGTTCTGGGGATGTCTCTTTAGATGCCCCCGCAGATGTTCATATCACGCATGGCCATGTTTGTGAAATCATTTCTGCACCTGGACATGCCTGCTTTTTTTTTTTCCCCCCTCAGATATTCTGGCTTAGACATCTCAGATTGCACTTGGACGTGGACGTCCCTTCTAAAATTCCACTTTAGGTGTGCAGCAAGAAAGCAGTGTAGAATCCAAAAGCAAAGTACACTCTCATAATCATAAACACTACGAAAAATATTAAGAGCTCATATCACTAAGCTCATATCATTTTTCCACTAGCAACACCTAGTGGCTAGACATGGGGCCCATGCTAGTAGGGCTCTGAAGAGAGCCTGTTGCTTGGCCCCCTAGTCAAGAACTGTTGCTGTAGTGAGTGGGATAAGTTGGGCTGTAGTTACAAAGATTTACGGCAGTTTAGCCCAATGGACACCACTACCAAATTAGCTGGAAGTCTAGAGCAGTAGGACAAATCAATCAGAACAAAAAAACAAAGATTAAGCTCTGGCATGGCTTTGGTCATTGATAGTAATATTTAATTTCAATATCACTTAATAATGACAATGGGAGAGCTTGGTTTTACAGTATGGTGCAGCTTTCATTTAAACAGGATTCCAATGCCTCTTAATATTAAAATATTGCAGAAACATACGGCCAGTGGAGGGTCCCGGGATCTTGATAAAGTAGTTTATGAGAATAGTATTACACGGATTGGAGCAGAGCCCCTTGCGTATGAACCTGGCACCAGAACTGAGGATAATCGGGTGTTTCTATTTAGAAGAGTTGTGCACAGTTTGCCAACAGACTGATGTTCCTCTGGATTTCTCCTGGTGATTGCAACCGTTTTGACTGAGCTGCTCAAGCTATGTATAAAAGATATATTAGTTTCCCTGGAAACTTTTTATATTCATTTAGATTCTGTGGAGGAATTTTACAATGATTTTATGAACTTTATGAATTTTTATATTTTAGGCATTCATATGTGTGGTGCACATTGGTAGTTTTTTTTTTTTTTTTGATAAAAAAGAAGGTTGGGGTAAATGATGACGATGTAGCAGCATCCAGAGGTGTGTCGGGACTGGAAGATGCATTTAGCACCACAGCGGTCCTTGATTGATGCCTACAATATTGATTTAATACTCCAGACATAAATAATTTTTCTAACAGTACCTTTTGATATTTTTGACATAAGAACTAAAGAATTAAAGTTTACAATAGGGTTTATATAAAAGAGAGAGGGTTTATAATAAGCTCCACTGGTTTAATTGGTGCAAAACCCATTGTGTCCTTTTTTTGTTCTTAAGGGCAGGGGCAACCAAACTAATCTCTGGTCCCACTCCCAAGATCTTGAATTGTTGATACTGTTTTCAGAAACTATTGGTCAGGCCATGGCCCTATTGGCCCACCCCATTCCACTGCCTGGGCACTGGGCTTAAGGGACTGACATATGCCAGACTTAGCACTAGAAAGTCTGGCTAGTGCAGCAATGTCAAATCTTTACAACTGTTTCTGAATAAGAACAGTATTACTATTATTAGTCAATTACTCAATAACATGGGATTGGTCCCGCTTGTTTGCAGAATAGACTGGTTTGGCATAATCCTAGCAGGTCTCTACATTCAAGTCAAAGAGGCCAAGTTTATGGTTCCAACTGTAAAGCAGGCTTAAAAAGCGAAGATTGGGAAAAGGGCTTTTACTACGGCAGTCCCTTTTATTTGGAATAATTTACCAATGGGGCTATGATTCGAACAGGATTATGTAGCCTTTAGCAACAACTTGACATGGTTATTTTCCTTTTGATTGTTTAGAGGCTGGTGGGAGGGTAGTTTCCTGACCTTATACTAGGTATAGAAAGAGCATGCTAACCGGTTTTTAACTCAAGTATGAAAGTCTGTATTACATGTATGGAATTGTATGTTGAACCCCCAGGCTGCGATTGTTTTACTGTTGATCCTCATTGCTTTGTATTGTACAGCACTGTTTTTATCTGTGTTCATTTAATGTAAACCGCTTTGGATGACTTTTGCTAATAAGGTGGTATAAGAGCCTTTTAAATAAATAAATACAGTTAACTAATTTGAAACCCGAGAAATTGTCATTCATCACAGGATCCAAATATAGTTGCCTTTTTGTTAATGTTTCTTTTTGTTTTAACACTTACGTTCCACTTTGCACACGAACTGAGGACACTTTCTCTTGGTAGCCATGGGCATGGAAACTGGGCACATCATCATCAACGATTTCGATTTTTTTACCTGTAAAGTTGGGTTTTTCGTATAAAACAATTTTGTGCTCATGGCTATCCTGTGAAAGAAAAAAGGAAGTGTTCAGTATCCGGCAAGAGGCTCTGATCTGTGCAGTGTCAGAATGGTTCTTGTCCAATCTATCCAAGATGGCAGAGAACCAATGAGGAAGAAAACAAAAAATGATTTGGATAAGAAGCAATCTTCTACAAATGGTCAAAGACTACAGCTGGTGCATGGGATATGTCTTTGGCACTGTAGAAAGAAAAACTGGGAAGACTAGATGGGTTACTTGATTTTCTAAAGCCGTCATCTGTTACTATGAGCAACTGTTTCTGCTTTCCACTAGTATAAAATTCTAGTGTATTTCACAGTATAGGAATGAGAGATATGTAAAATGCACACGTTATACAGTGACCTGTATTTCATCTAACACATTTAATATTTATGGAGTCAGAAAGCAAATTTTCAAACCACTGGGTGTGTAATACACATTCTCCAGGAACAAGCAGGAATCAGTCCTCACTTATGGGTGACGCTGGCGCTGAAGCAGCCCGCGTGGAGCATTTCCCTAGCTTTCAAAGAAAGCCTTTGGGAATGCTTCCAGGCATGCATGGTCCCCTTCCTGCCCAAGGGTGCCATCTTGCTCAATCTCCTTTTCTCCGCAGAGCCCAATGGACCTTCAGTGCCATCCTCGGCTCTCATTCCCTTTTTTTCTTCGATGTTCCTCCTCGACTGTCCTTCATGCCATTTTTCACCCAGGGGTCATCGACCCCGGTCGGGTGTTCTCCTACCGTGACTCCCGTTGGGTTCAAGAAATGTGACCGCTGCAGTCAGACTATTTCAGTTACTGACACCCATGACTGCTGTCTTCGCTGCCTGGACCTAGACTATGACAGCTCCACCTGCAATCAGTGCCAGGCCATGACCCCCAAAACAAACAAAAAGCGGTCGGAGTTGCAGGGGAAGCTGTCCCCGAGATCTGACTCTGCCCCAGCTTCTCCATCGTTGAGCCCCAAAGCCAGCACTTCCTGTGAGGTCTGGGCATTCTCGGAGACCTGTGGCAGCGGCTCCTCCATTGCAGCCTCAGACCCTCCCAAGAAAAAGAAAAAGGTACCGAAGCCTGCTGAGGTGCCTCCGATGAAACCTGGCAAAGTCCTGCGGCAGGACTCGGGTAACTCTGAACAGCGCCCTCAAAAAGTCTCGAGACAGGAGTCCTCGGCCAACGGAGACCATGCCAGGACCCGTGAGCCAGTAGTCCTCCTTGAGGACGCACTCTCCAGAGTGCCGTTGTTAGGCCTGAGGCCCTCGGCATCCATGCCAAGAACTACACAGCATTGGGCCTCAAATCCCGAATGGCGGTCATGGAGCAGAGAATCTCCTCCATCTTGGCCTTGCAGCAGGTATTGATGTCTGGTTTTCCAGCATCATCGGCCCTGACACCAGGCGCCATCGGCCCTGACACCGGGCACCATCGGCCTCGGGTAAGTCATCGGCATCTATCGAGGTCCCGGTAACGCTTCTCAGGGATCCAGTGCTCCCCGGCTAGTTTTCGGGAGTCTGACCCCAGATCTTCCGGGGGGCCCCGGTTTCTCGGGACTACCCCCGAGGCTGATTTCTCAACACCCTTGAGATCCAAATGGGAAACTAAGGAAGAGGTCTCTCCCGGAGACTTCCTAACACAGGGAATGTCCCCTCTGAGCCATCTCCCCTGGAGCCTTGGCACTACTATCCGCCTGAGTTCGTAGCCTTTCACGACTTCGTCTGTGACATAGCCTGGGCTCTTTCGGTCCAGACGGAGTCGGAGGAGGATCCGCGCACAGAGGAATTCGAGATCCTGCAATATAAGTCTCCTCCCAAAAAGGGTCTCATGGTGCCAGTGCCACCCTTCCTCAAAAGGCTAATCCTCAGGATGTGGGAGACCCCAGCCTCAGTGCTAGTGGTCAGTTGGTGTCTGGACGCTATCTACCATGTCTGGAAGGGCCCCGGGTTCCATAAGCAACAACTCCCCCACAACTCCATGGTGGTGAAGTCCTCTGCAGAAACTGAAGAGTCAAAAAACCTACTCTTCGGTTCCCCCCGGCAGGGAGGCCCAGGCCTTCGACACCCTGGGCCACAAGTGTTATCAGGGTGCCATGCTCAGATGCTGGATACAGGCATACAAACTGTACATGGGAACGTACCTAAAAGGCCTGATCCAGGGGTTCTTGGCGGGCCTCGCTGGGGAACCCCTGCAGAGGTTCCAGTTCCTGGCAGTGGGCATCTGGGACTATTCCAAATTTCTCTCTAGGGCCACCTTACAATGAGATTGAGACTGTGGCCAGGGTGGCAGCCGCTGACATTGGCGCCTGGCGCCAGGCATGGTTACAAACCTCAGACCTCGAGCAGTAGGTGCAAGAAAAGCTGTTGGATGTCCACTACAATGATGAGAGCTTGTTCAGGAAGCCGATGTCCAACAAGGCAGCTGAAATCGTGGCTGATGTAGTGATCCAGCAAAGGCCGTCTGGGAAGACCTCGACCCTTCCTAAGAAAAAAATCCTTGAGGAAAAAGGGCTATCACCAGGCTGGACCCTACTAGCCTTACTCAAGGCAGCAGCACCAGACCTCACAGCCTAAAGGTCAGGCCCCCAAGCCTCAGACACCAGCTCCCACCCAACCGGGGGGAGGTTTTTGACTCCCTGGGCAGGGCCTCTCAGCCCACATGGGGTCAGCTGGCCTCATTTGCCCACAACTGGTCCAGCATCACCACAGACAGGTGGGTCTTGCAGGTGGTGAGGGAGGGTTACCATCTCCATTTACAACATAACCCTCCAGACTTCTTCCCAGAAGAACCATCACGGCCTCTCCTCTACCAGGCCTTGCTCATCGCAGATCTCGCAAGCTTACTCAGGGAAAGGGCAGTGGAGCCTGTACCCCAACACCTCTGGGGAAAGGTATTTCCTTGTCCCAAAAAGAACAGGGGGCCTCCGACCCATCCTGGACCTGTGCAGCTTAAACAAGTTCCTGGTGAGGGAGAAGTTCAAGACGCTCTCCCTTATTTATTTTATTTATTTAACAGGTTGTTTATACCGCTTTATCATTTCAGTCAAAGCGGTTTACATTGTAACTTAAACTTGGTAATGTACATTAAACAGGAACATTGAGAACTTGGATTTTTCTGAGGCAATGGAGGGTTAAGTGACTTGCCCAAGGCCACAAGGAGTGCTAGTGGAAATTGAACCTTGGTCTCTTGGTTCCCAAGACAGTGCTCTAACCATTAGGCTACCCCTCCACTCCAGGGATGCTGCTGCCCTACCTCCGCCAGGGAGACTGGCTGTGTCCTTGGACCTCAAGGATGCATATACTCGCATCCTGGTCCATTCCTCCCACAGACAGTACTTGAGATTCATGGTGGGGGGCAGCACTACCAGTACAGGGTACTACCATTTGGTCTCACCTCCTCTCCAAGGGTCTTCATGAAGTGCCTGACGGATGTGGCCGCCCATGTGCGCCTCCAGGAGGCCCACATCTTCCCCTACCTGGACGACTGGCTCATCAGAGGCAGCATGGCCCTTGAGGCTAGCCAAGCCATAAGGCTTGCAATCCACACCCTGCAGAACTTGGGATTCATCATCAATTACCCCAGGTCCAGCCTCTCCTTAGTTCAAGACCTGGAGTTCATAGGGGCCCATCTGGACACTCTGCAGGTCAAGGACTTCCTCCCAATAAAAAGAGCCCGCCGCCTGATGCAATTAATGGAGGAGGTTCAAAACTGCAGGTTGGTGCCAGCCCCCCTGCTCCTCTGCTTGTTAGGCCACATGGCCTCAATGGTTCATGCCATGCCCTTGGTTCCCCCTACACATGTGAGCAGCCCAGTAGTGCCTCAGATCCCAATGGACACAGGTCACAGGCAGGCTGAGGGACAGGGTAAGGGTCACCCACCAACTGGCGGCCTCCCTCAACTGGTGGCAGTCCCCGCAACATCTCAGGGCGGGGATGCCTTTCCAAACACCAGCACCACAAAAGGTCCTGACAACAGACACCTCCCTGGTGGGCTGGGGCGCACATTGCAAGGGCAATTGCACTCAGGGCAACTGGTCCCCAGATAATTCTTGGTGTTAGATCAACCTCCTCGAGCTCAGGGCCATCTACTGGCCCTACAGGCCTTCTGCTACTTCCTGAGCAACCTCTCTATCCTCATACAAATGGACAAGCAGGGAGGCATGGGCTCCTACTCCCTCTGTCAGGAGGTTGTAGCCCTCCACTCCTTTGCAGTGCACAACAGCATGCTCCTGAGAGTGGTGTACGTGCCGGGCCAGGAAAACCTCCTGGCGGACAAGCTCAGCAGGATCCTTCACCCACACAAGTGGCGTCTGGATCCCAGGGTGGCACAGAGGCTCTTCCGACTCTGGGGCAGGCCATACCTGGACCTGTTCACTTCCCTGGACAATGCACAGCTGCCCAGATTCTCCTCGCCCCAGCCACATTACAGAAGGGTGGCAGCGGATGCCTTCCTCGTCTCATGGTCGAGTGGCCTGCTCTAAGTATTTCCACCCTCTAATTACCAGGTGCCTTTTCAAGATCCAGAGCGACCATGCCACAGTAATTCTGGTTGCTCCCAGGTGACCCAGACAACCCTGGTTCTCCCTGCTACTCTCCTGTCAGTGGCACCTCCGGTGGCACTGGACCGTCAGCCAGATCTTCTTTCGCAGGAGGGGGGCTCCCTTCTCTACCCCACCCTGACGTTAACTGCATAGATGCTGAAAGGGTAGCACTGGCCCCCTTCAGTCTCACAAGAGATTCTCCTGGCCTCCTGGAAGCCCTCCACCAGGATGGCATATGCCTTCAAGTGGAGGCGATTCTCTCTATGGCGTGCAGAGCGAAATGAGAATCCCTTCTCCTGCCACCTACAGCTCATACTGCAGTACCTGCTGCATCTCTCCCACTCAGGGTTGAAATCTAATTCGATCAGGGTGCGTCTCAGCACCATAGCAGCTAACCATCACCCTGTGGAGGGGAGACCCCTCTCAAACAAGCCCCTGGTCTCCAGGTTCCTCAGAGGCCTTCTGCTATCGAAGCCCCCCTCCATCTCCCCTCACCAGAGTGGAATCTCAATGTGGTGCTCTCACAGCTCACCAGTGCCATTTGAGCCCTTGGCGACTTGCCACCTGAGGTATCTTTCCTGGAAGGTGGCCTTCCTGGTGGCCTTGTCATCCTCCCGGAGAGTGAACGAGCTACAGGCCCTTGTGGCAGATCTACCTTATACTGGGTTCTATATGAACAGGGTTGTGCATCGCACGCACCCCAAGTTCTTCCCGAAGGTGGTGTTGGCTTTCCACCTCAATCAGGAGGTGGTCCTTCCCACCTTCTTTCCACGGCTTTATGCCAGTAAGACAGAGTCAGTTCTGTATACATTGGATTATAAGAGGACCCTGTCCTATCTACAGAGGACCCAGGCCCACCACAAAGCTCCCCAACTCTTTGTTTCTTATGATCCCAGCAGGCTGGGGCTACCTATGACCAAGGACACTCTGTCCACTTGGGTGGCGGACTGCATTGCCTCGCTTATGAGCGAGCTGGCCTCTTCCTAGAGCACCAGATCACTGCTCATTGTGTGAGACTATATGGCCACGTTGGTGGCCAACCTATGCTCAGTGCCAGTGACTGAAATTTGTAAAGCTGCCACATGGTCTTCAGTGCATACGTTCGCAGCTCTCTACTGCCTAGAGAGTGAGTCCCGCAGGCACAGTGCCTTTTGGCCAGGCAGTAATCCGAAGCATTCTCGGTTTATAGGCAACTCCTGCTCTCCGACCCTTTTGTGTTCAGGCTACCGGAGTGATGGTGATGCTGGACGCTGAGGTCTGCAGAGTCTTTTAGTAGGGACTCACCCTCTGCAACTCACAGCCTCCCTATTGGTAGGTCGTTGGTGCTGTCGTGGTTCGGTTCCTGGCAGCCTGGAGCTAGGAAGCCCCATATGTGAGGACTGACTTCCTGCTTGTTCCTGGAGAAAGCGTAGCTACTCACCTGTAACAGGTGTTCCCCAGGGATAGCAGGAATCAGTCCTCACAACCCTCCCTCCTCCCCTAGGAGTTGCCTCCTTTACCTTATTTCACCTTTTGCCTAAGCTGTATCATCTGACTGAGCAAGATGGCACTCTTGGGCGGGAAAGGGACCATGCATACGTGATAGCCTTTCCAAAGGCTTTCTTTGAAAGCTGGGGAAATGCTCGTGCAGGCTCCGTCAGCGCCAACGTCACCCATATATGAGGACTGATTCCTGCTGTCCCTGGAGAACACCTGATCTCCAGGAACAAGCAGGAATGTAGTCTTCACATATGGGTATCGTCAGTACCGACGGAGCCTGCGCGGGAACGCTCCCCAGCGTCCAATTAGCAAGCTTTTGGGAGCATCCAACAGCGCCTGCGTGCTGCTTTCCCACCTTTCCCAACTGCCTCTCTCCAGTTCTTCGTTTTCCGCGGAGCCAGCAGGTCATTTTTCCTGTCACCGCAGAAATTATCCCATCTTTTTCATTCTTTTTTGTGGTAGCGTCTGCCTTCCTTGACGCTATTCCAGTACCACCGGTTCTTTCTTTCTTTCTTTAAAAAAAAAAATTGTAATCTTTTTTTCTGGACTTTCCAGCCTTTTTTCTTTTGGGTGCCACGCACCATTTTGGGCACTAGGCCCAACTTTTCCTTCAGAATGGAAAAACCCGCCTCGGGTTTTTAAAAGTGTTCCAAGTGTGGCGGTACCATCTCCATCACCGACACTCACGAGTAGTGCCTCAAATATTTAGGTCCTGACCACTCCATCTCAGTGTGTTGCCTGTGGTATGATGTCGAAGAGGGGTCGGCAAAACTGAGCTGCTAAGCTTAGCACCCTTTTTCCCTCCGATGCAGCATCCGTGGCATCGACGTCTTCCAGGGTTCGTCTTCCTCCCATGGGTCTCAGGTAACTAAACATAAATCTGGCCGGTCCTCAAAGGGTAGATCTCCTTCCAAGCATCGAAATGCCTCTGGCGTTGCCCTTGAGGGACTTGTACCAGCAAAATTGCCCCGGCGGGAGGCTTCGGCTTCCAAAGCACTATCGGGGCTCCAGGATGTTCTCGAGGCCTCAACCTCGGCAGAACTACTGATGCCATGCTCTGGGGTACCGGCTGTTTCGTCCAGTACCGATACTCAGGCATCGGCAGCGTCAATAGACCAGAGGTTCTTGGCTATTGAACGCAGTCTGGTGGCTCTCCATGCGGCTTCGGTGCCTTCGGGATCGCTTCAGACAGTTCAACCGGTATCGACACCGGTTCCGGCACTGATATCGGTACCGACAGCATCGACATCGGCGACTGTGTTACCGACACCGAGTCATGCGGTTTCCTCCGGTATCGACAGGCCAGTACCGGACACCTCCGGTACCGACTTCGATTGGTACCGGTATCGTGCTTTGCAAGAACACCCGGACAGGAGATATTTTGAATCCTCCGATGAGTCTAAGGATTCTGACAGCTCTGTCGGTACCGGAGTACTTCTCTCTGAGGAGCCTTCCTCTCCTAAACGTAGGATGTCTCCTCCAGAGGATATATCCTTTCAGGATTTCATCCGGGAGGTGGCTAGAGGTCTTTCCATCACAGTGGCTCCTGAAACAGAGCCCAGAGGAAAGGAATTGGAGATTTTACAGTATCCTAAAGCTCCCAAGGAGGCAGCTACTTTGCCTATTCATGAGATCTTGCATGATCTCATGCGAAGAATGTGGGAAACACCTCTTACCGCCTCTCCTCATTCTCGTAGGCTTGATACCATGTATCGAGTACCTCCTTGTCCTGGATTTCAAAAAACTCAGTTACCACACCACTCTGTGGTAGTGGAATCAGCTATGAGAAGGATCAAGAGTGCAAAAAGACATGCATCTAATCCTCCAGGACGTGAATGTAGTACTCTTGATGCCTTTGGGCATCGAACCTTCCAGGCCTCTATGCTTTCTGCCAGGATTAGTTCCTACATTTTATACATAGGAATGTTCCTTAAGGAGGTTACAGGAGATCTAGAGCTTATGAGCCCTCTCCTTCCTGATGATAACAGGCAAGATTATCTTACACTTGTCAAACATGCCCAAGATGTTTCCAAGTTTGATAATCGTACAGCTTTTGACTGCTTTGAGTGAATAAGCAGAACCTCTGCCATTGCCATAGGTGCTCGTAGGATTGCCTGGCTCCAGACATCTGACTTAGAACTCTGGGTACAGGAAAAACTGGGGAATATCCCTTGCACAGGCAAAAATCTCTTTGGCAAAAATTGGCAAGAGAAAGCTAATGAGCTGGATGCTGATAACACCACTTTGGATAGACTATCCAAGGCTACAGCTGATCCTGCAAGGAGAAAATCCTACAAGAAACCATTCTTCTCTAAAAAGAAGAGGTTTTACCCCTCCTATACCCAGCAGGGGCATTCTACAGGTCAGTCTGCCCAAAAGGGACAGCAGCCACCAAAACAAAGGAAAACAAAGTCTGCTAAGCCTCAACCGGCCCAGCAGACTCAGCCTCCACAGGGGCTTTGACTCCCATCTAGAGAACTTGGCCTTCCTGGCCCTCAACGGGCCAGAGCCCTCCACCATTCCAGGAAGGTTGTGTCATTTTGCCCCCAGATGGGAGCAGATAACAGCAGAAGAATGGACTCTCTCCATTGTAAAAGAGGGGTACAAGCTTCATTTCCTCAACATGAAAACCATGCTGTTCATAGAACACTATGGACACATCACATAGTCTAAATAGCTGTATATCAGCACACGTCACCGCCTAACACTGTATGTATATAAGATGTTTCTAGCACCACTGTATATAGCCCACATTGTACATAACTCAAACTAATCTAGCACACAACACAACACGCACCCAACTAAATTTTCACCCCCACTGCATGTATAACACACTCACACTACCAGATTGTTTGCTGTGATACCACCTTGATTATTATGATAAGGCGGTTTAGAAATACTGTTAAATAAAATAAAATAAATAATGCCCCCTCCTACAGTTGTAAGACGGTTCAATTCTCAGACTTCACTCGAAAATCAGTTGGGTCAAGAGGTCAGTTTACTTCTTGCTCACGGGGCAATAGAAGACGTACCCATTTCCCAACAGGGTACAGGGTTTTACTCCCCCTATTTCCTTATTTCAAAGAAAACAGGGGGACACAGACCCATTTTAGACCTCAGAGAATTGAACAAATTCCTGTTCAAGGAGAAGTTCAAGATGATTTCTCTAGGAGCTCTTCTTCCATACCTTCAGAGTCAGGATTGGCTTTGTTCTCTAGATCTCAAGGATGCGTACACCCATGTTCTCATCTATCCAACTCACCGAAGATTTCTTTGGTTTCTATTTCAGGGGAAGCACTACCAATACAGGGTTCTTCCTTTTGGCCTGGCTTCAGCACCAAGGGTGTTTACGAAATGCATGGCTGTAGTGGCAGCATTTCTTTGCACTCTAGGAATATTCGTCTTCCCCTACTTAGACAACTGGCTCATTCGAGCCCCATCAGAGTCAGAGGCCAGAGTTTCCCTATCTTGCACAATGCGTATCCTTCAGTATTTGGGCCTGGTCATAAACATCCCAAAATCCAACCTAACTCCCACTCAATCTCTAGTTTATAGGAGCTATGCTGAATACCAGGAAAGCAAGGGCCTATCTTCCACAGCCCCGCTGCCTTCGCATTGTGCAGTTAGCTTCCCAAGCAGTGTTAAAAACTCATCTCACTGCTCGGGAAATGCTATAATTGCTAGGCCACATGGCATCTACCGTGCATGTGGTTCCCTATGCTCGCCTCCATATGAGAGCAGCCCAATGGACTCTATCCACTCAGTGGAATCAGGCATCAAGCTGCCTATCAGACAAAATAGCAAACTCGAGTCACCTTATTTTGTCCCTACAATGGTGGCAGTCAACCCAAAACCTGTTGGTGGGGTCCCCTTTCCAACAGCCCCCACCCCAGGTCACTCTAACAACAGATGCCTCACAGGTGGGTTGGGGAGCTCGCCTGCAAGATCTCTCTACCCAAGGTACCTGGACTCCACAGGAGACCCATCTACACATTTACTCACATCAATCTCTTGGAACTCAGAGCAATCTTCCTTGCTCTTCGAGTGTTCCACACCCAGCTGAGCTACAAGACAGTCCTAAGTCAGATGGACAATCAAGTAGCTATGTTCTATCTGAACAAACAGGGAGGAACAGGCTCTCTGTCGCTTTGCAACGAAGTTTTGCGACTATGGGCCCTCGCCAGAGAGCATCAGATTAATCTCCTTGCGGTGTATCTGCCAGGCATTCAAAACTCCTGGGCAGACAGACTCGGTCGAGTTCTGCTTCCACATGAATGGTCTCTACATGCAGACCAGGTGGCCAAGATTTTTCAAATTTGGGGAACCCCGGACATAGACCGCTTTGCAAGTCCGTTGAATGCGAAACTTCCCCGGTTCTGTTCCAGAATTCCGGCTCAGGGTTCTCAGGCCAGGGATGCTTTCCTCCTCCATTGGGGTCAGGATGTCCTATATGCCTTTCCACCCATTCCCCTTATTGCCAAAAGCCTATTCAAGCTTCAGAGAGACAGAGGCCATATGATTCTCATAGCTCCACATTGGCCACGGCAGGTGTGGTACCCTCTGCTCCTACATCTCTCTCAAGCTCCATCTCTGGAGTTAGAATCTGCTCCAGATCTCCTGTCTCAGGAGGACGGGATGTTGTGGCATCCCAATCCCCACTCTCTGCATCTAAGGGCCTAGACCTTCATGGTCTTAACCTGTCTCAACAAGTAAAGGATATCCTTTATGCTTCTAGGAAGCCTTCCACAAGATGCTCTTATGCTTTCAAGTGGAAAAGGTTTTCCATATGGTGTTCGCAGAAGGGTCTTGACCCCCTGGAACCATTATTGGACCCCCTCTGGAATCATTATTGGAGTATCTCCTTCATTTATCTAATGCACGGCTTAAGACTAACTCAGTAAGAGTCCATTTAAGTGCTATTTCAGCTTCTTTCAAGCCTTTAAATGGACAACCTATTTCCTCTCATCCTCTCATAGCGAGAATTATGAGGGGCCTTCTTCTAGCTAAGCATCCCATTAGGCCACCACCGGTGGCATGGGACCTAAATCTGGTTCTTGGACAGCTCATGAAGCCGCCTTTTGAACCTCTAGCTACTACCTCCTTGAAATTCCTTTCCTGGAAGGTTGTCTTTCTCATTGCAATCACATCAGCACATCGCATTAGTGGGTTGCAAGCATTAGTGGCTGATCCTCCTTATACCAGGTTCCATCATGATAAGGTAGTCCTTAGGACTCATCCACACTTTATGCCAAAGGTGGTCTCACCTTTTCATTTAAACCAAGAAGTTTACCTGCTTGTATTTTTTCCAAGGCCTCATGCTTCAAATGCAGAAAGGGAATCTTCATACTTTGGACTGTAAAAGAGCACTTACTTTTTACTTACAAAGGACACAGCAACATAGAAAGTCCTCTCAACTCTTTGTTTCTTTTGATCCTTCTCATTTGGGACTTCCATTCTCCAAGAGAACATTGTCCAATTGGATTGCACAGTGGATTTCTTTTACCTATCAGAGTAAAGAACCTGTCTCTGGAAGGCCATGTCACAGCTCACAATGTGAGAGCCATGGCAGCCTCAATGGCTCATCTACACTCTGTGTCTATTGACGACATCTGTCGAGCAGCTACTTGGGCCTTGGTTCATACTGTCACAGCCCATTACTTCTTAGACAAGGACTCCCGCCGGGATGCCTTGTTTGGTCAGGCTGTTCTACGACACCTGTTCCATACTTAATCAACTCCTACCCACCATTCCCGGTAGGATGCCAGAGATCCATGGGGGGAAGTGGAGCCCTTTCACAGGGGCACACAACTTCTGGGGTCTCTCCCTGGCATCTGTAGCTAGGGAGTCCCCATATGTGAAGGCTACATTCCTGCTTGTTCCTGGAGATAGCATAGTTATTCACCTGTAACAGGTGATCTCCGGGAACAGCAGGAATTTAGTCCTCACAACCAACCCACCTCCCCTAGGAGTTGTATCTCTTTTCTTTTCTTTCCCTCTCTCTCTCTTTGTCTCAGCTTTAAAACTCAACTGGAGAGAGGCAGTTGGGAAAGGCGGGAAGGCAGCACGCAGGTGCTGTGGGATGCTCCCAAAAGCTTTCTAATTGGACGCTGGGGAGCGTTCCCGCACAGGCTCCGTTGGTACCCACGATACCCATATGTGAAGACTAAATTCCTGCTGTTCCCGGAGATCGCCTGTTACAGGTGAGTAACTATGCTTTACAGGTGAGTAAATATGCTTTCAACCTTCAAAGGAAACAATCAAAGGCGTCATTGTGGATACCATGTTAAAACCCTCGGCCCACTGTGCAGCATCGGCCAAGAGAGCAAATAGAATGCTAGGTATGATAAGGAAAGGAATGGAAAATAAAACAAGAGATATTATAATGCCTCTATATCGTTCCATGGTGAGACCGCACCTTGAATATTGTGTGCAATTCCGGTCGCCGTATCTTAAAAAGGATATAGCGATTTTAGAAAAGGTTCAGAGAAGAGCCACCAAAATGGTAAAGGGGATGGAAGGATACTCCTATGAAGAAAGGCTAAAAAGGTTAGGGCTCTTTAACCTGGAAAAGAGACGGCTGAGGGGAGATATGATAGAAGTCTATAAATTAATGAATGGAGTGGAACGGGTAAACGTAGATCGATTGTTTACCTTATCAGAATATAGAAAGACTAGGGGACATGCAATGAAGCTACAGGGTAAAATATTTAAGACTGAAAATATTTTTTCACTCAACGTATAATCAAACTCTGGAATTTGTTACCGGAGGATGTAGTAAAGGCTGTTAGTGTAGCTGGGTTTAAAAAAGGTTTGGACAGGATCTACAAACCCATATCGTTTCCCTCGATGTTCCACTAAGCACTTGCATGGGAACTTTAAAAAGAAAGTAGCTCCCAATGCTAAAGTGCGCTCTCTCAACTCCAGAAAATTTGACTGTCTTCCTAAAAAATCATGAGTCTCATGTGGATGAAGGGATAGTAGTTAAAGGTATAGATTGAATTGTGGGGTCCTGGGTATGGTTTTGTTTGTTTTTCTTATTAAATCGTATTGATGTGAGAGTCTTCCACTCCTCCCTATGATATGGACTGTTATATAATGAATGTGTATGGTTCTGGATTTCTTATATTTTGTATTTCCATATAATTTCTGCTACTTATTGTACAAATAAGTTTTCAATATTCAATAAAATATAAATAATAAAAAAGGTTTGGACAAGTTCCTGGAGGAAAGGTCCATAAACCATTATTAAGAAGGGACCCAGGATATCAATGCTTGAACCAATACAAGCATTGTGGAACCTGTGTCCCTTGGGGAAACTGCTAGGTACATTTGACCTAGATTGGCCACTGTTGGAAACAGAATACTGGGCTTGAAGGACCTTGGTCTGACCCAGTATGGCATATCTTATGTTCTTATGTAAAGGACCAAGTAAGAAAATAAAAACTGATCACTTGGAGGGCCATTTTACAAAGGATTTCCAAGTGCACTCTGGTAGATAGAAAAATACTCTGCACTACAACTAGAAAGTGTTCTGCAGTCTTTGTTTGACTCGCTACTAGTTATCAACAGAAATAAAACATACTATTGCAAGTGGCGAAAGAGGTCTCAGAAAAGCAGGCAGTCATTCACCAATAGTTTCCGGTCATATGAAAGAACTGCCCCACTTACATCAGCGACCTTTTAGAAAACGCCACTCATTAAAAAAGATTCTGTTTATATCAAAAATGTTTTAGAAAATGAAGTGCTTAACTTAGAGACATCCAGCTTCTGGCATGCTTTTCCCCGACGCTGTAAAGCACACTGGAGTAATGCGTTTCTCCTTTACGGTTTCATCAGGGGAATCATATGAGCACAGTATTATGATCAGTAGTTCTCCCCAGAAGCTTGCAGTCCTGAGCTGGGGCAGTTCTTTCATATGACCGGAAACTATTGGTCAATGACTGCCTGTTTTTCTGAGACCTCTTTCGCCACTTGCAATAGTATGTTTTATTTCTGTTGATAACTAGTAGCGAGTCAAACAAAGACTGCAGAACACTTTCTAGTTGTAGTGCACAGTATTTTTTTATCTACCATTTTACTGCTCTGACAGAACGAGACCCTAATTATAACAAGTGCACTCTGGGACATTCAAGCCAGAACGTCTGAAAAAAATAAAACGGGCACTTACAAGTTCGGGCATGATTTCATAAACGTGTATGTGCCCGATATGAACGTCTATGGGGACGTTTACATAGACATCCCAAGAATAGTATTTAAAACAGGGATGTCTAATTCCCTAATGGTTAGTGTAGTGAGTTAGGAGCAGGGTGGCCAGGGTTCAAAACCCAGTGTGGGCCTTTGTGATCTTAGGGTAGTCACTTAACTCTTTATCTTCTCTACACTCTCTGGATGTCTCAAGGCCAAAACAAGCACTTCCAAGATGCCTGATTGTGCCTGGAGCAGGTCTAAACATAGATGTGCCTGCAGACATCCCTGACATTTCTGAAATCAAACAGGGATATCTAATTCAATCACACCTCTTCAGACACACCTCTGCCCTTCCCCCCTGTCTATTGGATGTCCTTGTATTGGGGGCATCTTTAAAAATCATTTGTGAAATTATTCAGGGAATGTCTCTGTGATTTGTATGTCCATGTGCACATTTTTTGGACATCCAAATCATGACCCCCTTTGTGTGTTATTGTGGCAGGTTTCTTCTGTTGATAGTATTTTTCATGGCACTGTTCTCCATTAAAGACCAGCCTTGGATCCCATGTTATCAACTGAATGATGGGTGCTTCAGTGTGTACAGTACATTACTAAATACCTTTTACTCGAGGTATGATGTAGATCCACATGGTCTCCCTTACTAAACAAATATCAGCCAGCATGAACTTATCATATAGTTTGCAAAAAACTGCTAGAATCTCTTCGCTTGAGGAGATACAAGACAATAGGCTATAGCCTAGGGATTCTCAACTGAGTCCTCAGGCCACAGCTAGCCAGTCAGGTTTTCAGGATATATATAGGAGATTTGCTTGCATATTCGTTGTGGTTTTCCTGAAAATTGGATTGGCTAGGTGTGCCTGAGGACTGAGTTGAAAACCTCTGCTATAGACAGATGAGGTACTGGAAGATCAGTTGGCACAAAATCAGGAAAATGGAGATTCATTTTGGAACTTGCAAGAGGAAACGTTTGAGATTTAGATTATGCACCCTGGTGTTAGGCTTCAGAAGTTACTAATTTATGGCTACCCTGTTGTGTCTTTTTCAGGGGAACATGCTGTGGAAATTTAATGAGACTGCTTGGGAAAGCAGTAATTCTGAACCTTTTCACGCATGCTTGGATTTTTTTTTTAATGGTTCTGAGGGGAATGATTTTCATGCAGGGCAATATACTCATGTGAATACCTATTTACACAGGTAAAGCTTCCCATTGAAATTGCATTATACTGTGTTTTTAGATAGTTTGTTCCTCAGAAAATAAACTTATTTTAGTTCATTAGCATCTGCTTTTAATCTGTCAACTAAGTCTGGACAAATAGTTCTAACAATTCTTGAACTACATTATCTTTTTGCTCTTCCAAAAACTGCCAAATTCCATCAAAGTTTGGGATGCTTGCACACAGCAGAACCATTGGCGAACTGAGTTATCTAGCTCCAGGTATATTGAGAAATATCATTAACGCATGAGAACTCTACACATTCCATTGCTGCTGCCACTACTACTACTACTAATCATTTGTAGAGCGCTACAAGATGTACACAGAACTGTACATATAGATGTAAGACACAGTCCTTGCTCATCAGTGCTTACAATCTAATCAAGATGAAAAGACATTGCAAAACTGGGGACTAGAGTATGGCAAGATAGACATAAGCAGTGCATAAGAGAATGAGGAGCGTCAGGATCCAAAAGCAGCCTCAAAGAGGTGGGTCTTCAGCCTTGACTTGAATAGGGTCAGTGAAGGAGCGGGATGCACTGACTCGGGTAGTTTGTTCCAGGCATATGGAGCAGCAAGGTGGAATGAAAGAAGTCTGGAGTTGGCAGTGGCACAGCAGGGTACAGACAAAAAGGGGATCTGCCATAGGAATGGAGTTTCTGAGGAAGAGTGCAGAGCGAGATAAGAGAGGAAAGGTAGCGAGGAGCCGCAGAATGAAAGCACTTGTAGGTAAGTAGAAGATATTTGAACTGGATGCAAAAATGGATAGGGAGCCAGTGATGTGACTTGAGGGGTTACATGAGCATAGCGACACTGGTGAAAGATAAGCCGTGCAGCTGCTTGTTTCGAACATATTGAAGGGGAGAAAGATGATTCAGAAGGAGGGGCAGGTTACAATAGTTAAGACGGAAGGTGACTAATGAGTGGATGAAGGTCTTAGTAGTGTGTGTAGAAAGGAAAGTAAGAATTTTGCTAATGTTATAGAGAAAGAAGCAACAAGCTTTTAGCAATCTGTGGGATGTGTACAAAGAAAGAAAGAGTAGGGTCAAAGATGACCCCCAGGTTGCGAGATGAGGAACCAGGGAGGAGTGTAGTGTCATCCACAGAAACAGAAAAGGAAGAAAGGGGTGAGGTGGGTTTATGGGGAAAGGTAAGGAGCTCTGTTTTGGCCATGTTCAGTTTCAGATGGTGGTGAGACATCCAGGCAGCAATGTCTGATAAGGAGACCGGGCCTGGATTCCTGGAGAGATTTCAGGCGCAGTAAGGTAGATCTGAGAGTCATCAGCATAAAGGTGGTACTGAAAACGATGAGAGGAAATAAGTGCACCAAGGGACAGAGTCTAGAGAGAGAAAAGGAGGGGTCCCAAGACAGAGCCCTGAGGTACACCAACTGAAAGCAGGATGGCAGCAGACGAGGATCCACCAGAACACAAACTAAGAGTGCAATGGGAGAGATAAGAAGAAAATGAGAGCAGAATAGAGCCCCTAAATCCAAGTGAGGATAGGGTATTGAGCAGAAGGTGATGATCAACAGTGTTCAAGGCAGCAGAAAGGTCAAGAAGGATGAGAATCCAGTGGTGGCTTTGGATTTGGTGAGGAACAAGTCACCGGAGACTTTGGCAAGAGCCATTTCTGTGGAATGTACAGAATCAAAGCTAGATTGCAGTGGATCCAGAAGGGCTTGCGAGGAAAGAATGTCGAGGCAGTGGCAGTGAACCGCTTGTTCAAGTAGTTTTGAAGCAAATGGAAGGAGAGAGGCTGATATCTGGAAGGACATGTAGGATCCAGTGAAGGCTTTTTGAGGAGTGGCGTAACCATAGCATGTTTGAAAGCCACAGAAACAGTTGCAGTGGAAAGCAATAGGTTAAGGATATGACAGATGGAAGGGATGACAGCAGAAGAGACAGAGCTTAGTAGACAGGAGAGTATGGGATCAGAGGAGCAGGTAGTCTGTTTGGAGGAGGAAAAAAGATTTGCAGTTTCCTCCTCAGTGATTTCAGAAAAGGAAGAAAAGGTGACCAAAGGTGAGGGAAGGATTTGGGATTGAAGTGGGGGAAGATGAGGTGGAAGTGACCCTGTGGAGAATTCAAGACTAATCTTCTGGACTTTGTCATGGAAATAATCAGCCAAGGTCTGGGCAGCCAGTGAATGAGGGAGGAGGGAACTTGAGGAGAGAACTGAGCGTAGCAGAGAGACAGCGAGGGTCAAAGGCAAGAGAATTAGTCTGATGGACATAGTACTTTTGCTTGGCGAGTGCTATGGTTGACTGGAAAGAGGTTAGCATGAATTTGAAATGTAGGTAGTCAGCAAGGCTATGTGATGTAAGCCAAAGGCAGGCCGCAGGCCTGTAGGTAGCGGCTGTCGAAGGCAGCCAAGGTTGATGTATGGTACAGTACAGTGCGCCTTGCACACGGTTAGCACACTTGTTTTTTTGTGGTTGCCATGAACAGAGCAGTCACTACATTGCAATCTCTTGACTACATGTGTGGAGATGTAGTTCTGACTTTCCAAAGAAAAGTAGCATTGTAGCTCCATGTATGTTTGGATTATCTTATCGGGGGGGGGGGGGGGATGGGGAAGGAACTATCTGGTGCTCAGAGCAAAAGTTGCTTTTAATGTCCTTGTATGCTTTCCCTTTTTGAGTGAGTCTGAGTCTGTATTTGCTGCCCCTCTAGCTTGATACCCTGAATAGGTGCCCTGTGTTTTCTCCCCCTGCAGTGGTTCGGTCATGAACGCTTACCAGTTTGATAGGTCTGAAGGAGGTGATGCTGTCACTTCTCCGATTGTTGGTCCAGGAGTCCCAGCGGGGGAACTCCCCCTTTTCAAACACAAACTGTTCCCCTTTACAGTTTGTCTGTTCAAATCCTACCCAACTATAACAGAACATAAATAAAAGCATGAACTATACTAAATCAACGTTAAGAGTTAAAACTCAACCTTTAGATTGGTTTAAGCATATAATTTGCACTTATTCAAAGCATTGGAGCAGTGGTTCTCTCCCCAACCTCAGGACAAACTCAGGTAGTCGGGTTTTCAGGATATCCACAGTGAAAGGATATGATATAAATTTGCATTCGCTATGCAAATTGTGTAATTCATTGTAGCTATTCTAAAAACCTACTAGCTGGGTGTGCCCCAAGGATTGGCTTAAGAACCTCTCTACAAGAGATCCTTTGCAAGCAAATGCAGTTATAAATTGAGTGGTTTTCTTATAAGCAAATCCCATATGCATAAATATATTGTTAAAGAATGTTCAACTTGTGTAGTTTTGTTTATAAATATTAATGGAATCAGTCTCAAATATACATGCATTATTATGTAATTATAGAAAAATGGTACAATTTAAAAGTTTGTAACTTGTGGACAGTAATACCAATCATCGAGGCTTCAGTAGGGCTACTATTCAATCACTTCTGCCTCAAATTATTCAACTCCTTCATCTGCCACATCATGCACGTTATTAAAAAGCACTTTCATTCATTCTGTGTGTATCTAGAGAAATCTTTATTGAATAAGAGCCAATGGAATGATTGGTCAGAATAATAACATGAAAGATGCAGAGCTCGATTAGGAGCTTGGGTCACAACGAGGGTGATAACTTGCCACCCCAGTGCAAGGGCAGAGGCATGGGTAATAATGGAAGAAAGAGGAGGTTGCAGTTGCCTGGTAGAACTAACATGCGCGCCCCCCTTCCATAATAATAACTCCTCAATTGCTCATCTCTTATGAATTAGTGGGAAGTGGAATTGGTCTCTTGCATGATTTGGACTCTATGAATTCCAATGCTGCAGCCATCATGTATTAAAAGCACAGGTGGTCTTGACACTTGATCCGATTGTGAGTTTATTCATGTAGTGAATGTCTATAAGGGCTGGGGGGAAGATTAGGGGTGATAAGCATGTTACCTGCTCCAACCATTGGTATTATAACTCATAAGTTATATGCTTATAATAATTCAGCCAAAAGACATGCTCCTTGTGATCATGACATTCAAGATACATACGGTCCAGAGTGAACTAAGATGGAACCAACTTTCTCCATTCCAGCCTCCTTCAAGCTAGTACAGGGCTCACTGAATTCATGGCAGCGGCCTTGGAAATTCTCCTGCTCAAAAATGACGATCTAAAAACAGTACCAGAACAGAAAAAAAAAATTGGCACAGAGTCCAGAATCTTTCTACCTAAGCAGTGTTTGAAAAGTTAAATTTGGTTTCCATAGATATTGCATTGGATTTTAAAAGACAAAGGGCCTGATATTGACTTGCGGTGGTTATGTGCCTCTAAGGAGCATAGCTGTCGCTACTGAACTTTAACCCCAGATATTCAATCCAGGGCCCTATCCAGGTCTGCTGCCATGCACTGTAAGGCTCCGCAAGACGCAGAAGCTAACCAGGTAATGGCGATATTGAGCCGCTACCTGGTTAGTTCCCACACGTAAAGATGGTCAGGGTTTTCCCACGCCTATCTTTACCAATGCGTTTCTAACTGGACAGCAGTTCAGTATCACTGCTGCCTGGTTAACAAAGGGTGCCACCTCCACTCTGCCCCGGAAGGCCCATGATGTGCCATGATCTACACGGATAGCATCAGGGCATTGTAGCGGCCGAACTGGGGGATATTCATTGCCACTAACCATACTAGTGCCGATGAATATCCCTCTATAGCTGCATTTACATGGTTTACAGGCTTTTAACAACACACAAAACTGCTGCTGAGAGCTAATTCAAAAACTGACCCTAAACAAAACACCAACACTCTCAATTATATATAAAAAATCTAAAATTTTTAACCCACAAAATAACTTCAATTATCAATATCAGGCATAATGACCTCAGATGGCACAACCCCTCATGTGGCGAAATTCACCATAGGGTGTTGATAGACGCTCACATCACCGGTCAAGCCTCCTCCAAATCCTTAACTCATTTTTACACCAATGCCAAACTTTAATAACCACCAACTAACCAATGGGAAAATTATGTCTAAATCCACTTGAAAAACCACTAACCAACCATTCACTCTCTAACATTCACTCTCTAACACAGCCATTCCACACACTCAATTTTAAAAGCGTCTATAGCAAATTGTACACAAAGTACTAATACGGCTGAACGCAGCTTCTGGCAACTCGGGTAAAAGACCTGCAAGAATAAATAATTACATAATTGTAATAAAATGATCAATAACACCAACAAAGTATACAGTGGACTTATCCTTTAACTTGAGTCCTGACTTAGTTTCCCGTACTGGAGGTGGTGTGAGCGCCAGCCTATGTTCTACGCGTCTGTTTGGGCAGTAAAGAACCCAGCCGTCTACAAGATTCTGGACTCAAGTTAAAAGATAAGTCCACTGTATACTTTGTTGGTGTTATTGATCATCTTATTACAATTATGTAATTATTTATTCTTGCAGGTCTTTTACCCGAGTTGCCAGAAGCTGCGTTCAGCCGTATTAGTACTTTGTGTACAATTTGCTATAGACGCTTTTAAAATTGAGTGTGTGGAATGGCTGTGTTAGAGAGTGAATGTTAGAGAGTGAATGGTTGGTTAGTGGTTTTTCAAGTGGATTTAGACATAATTTTCCCATTGGTTAGTTGGTGGTTATTAAAGTTTGGCATTGGTGTAAAAATGAGTTAAGGATTTGGAGGAGGCTTGACCGGTGATGTGAGCGTCTATCAACACCCTATGGTGAATTTCGCCACATGAGGGGTTGTGCCATCTGAGGTCATTATGCCTGATATTGATAATTGAAGTTATTTTGTGGGTTAAAAATTTTAGATTTGTTACAGGCTTTTAAACCATGTAAATGTCATTCAATATCAGGCCAAAGGGCTTAGATTGAGTGTCAAAATATTCAGTCTCAAGTGAAATACATTTTGTAGACTTAAACCCATGCAATCTTGTATTAATGTTTAAAAAAAAAAGAAAGTTGAAGGAGGGACAATCCCCCAGAGAACAGCTTTGCATGCTGCCTCAGTGGGCGTGCATGTTATAGAAACTTATGATTTTTCATCTTTATTAAGAAGGGAAGGGCAGGAGGAGCTTAAGAGGGGCATCAGTAGTTTATATCAGTGTTCACATCCCCAAAACTTTACTGTTTTTAGACATATTTGGACCAATATTGCAAGGTGCTCAGTGAACCTATAACTTTTTCTAGCCATGAATTTTAATCCCTCATACAGAAATGATCGTATCTGAGATGCCTAATTCTAGCCATCAGGACGGGCCACAGAATTGGTTCAAAGTGTTGGCGCCCTAGGCAAACCTTAAATGTTATGCAGCCTCCCCCCCAGCCCCCGGCTGTCAGAATCTATTGTTTAGCTTTGAATACCCTGATCTTTACCACCCCAGAAGCTGCCACCTTAGGTCACTTCTTAGTTTGCCTGGTGCTTGCCCCGGCCCTGCTAGCCGTATGGTAAACAGTTAGCAGGAGGGTGGACCACAAAATTATCAGGGTAAACAGTGCTACTCAGCTGCTATCTGAATAAGTTAGAAATATGATTCAAGCTGTTTATTTTTGAGGCAATTCAAAAAAATGTTTGGTGGCTCTTTAGGTGGATTCTTTCTTCAAGCCCCAGCCAAAATCATTACTATCCATCCCTGCCTTCTCCACCTGCTGCCTCCATAGGACGGCAGGAGCTTGTCTGGCTTCTTATTGCTCTCTGCTGCTCTTGTGCCAGTACCATGTACCGCTTTTGTGTTTTAAACCCTCCATGATGATGGCAGAAGAGCCAGACGATGCAGCCCTGGCCAGTGGAAACAAAAACACAAGTTCCTGCCATAAGAAAGGGTCGCGGGCGGCAGAGGTCCACTCGGATAACTTCAACCGACCATGATGGCGACTGCTGGATGACGACATTGTATCCTGGTGGGGAAGGATGATTTTTGGGATATGTCAGTGTGAGGAGACTCGCTACAAGACTCCTTTCTCCTAAGCTTATAAAAAAGACAAAGTTAAGTTTACCAGATGCTAGAGGCTTTTTTTTCTCTTGTTTGACTAAAAACCTGGAATAGGGCAATGCAGCTTGCATCAGGGCCAAGGTACATGCTATAGGGGCTGTTTTGAGAAACTGGACTGGATTCACTTTAAAATTAGATTAATTGGCTGTTTCTGCCCCCATGCAAAAAGAAGTCGACATTGGAGCGGACGGAAGCACAAACAGCCTTGCAGCCAGAGGTTTAGGTAGGGCTGCAGGGCTGTTTGAAGCCATTGCTGCACTGCAGTTCCCAGAGAGAGGTGGGAGCAGGGGGCTCAAGGGATGGGGTTCACCTAGGGCTCCTCAAATCCTTGCACTGGCCCTGGGTACAGTTCATATTATAGGATTTAGGCCACCGAGCGCTCTTATTTTAGAAATACTGTAGCACACTAGCTGGTGCAAATCCCTGAATTCTGATTCCAGGGCCTGCTAGGGTTTGTTTAATAAAGTTCTAGGATACTTTAGTGTAATCTTTCCCTATGTATGCAATGACTTAGTATTCACAGTTAAATTATATTCTTTTCTGAATGGGTGGGCACATTCCTTTGTTGTCAGCTAAATTTGACTAAGGCGAAAGTGTTGTTTTAATAATGGCAAGTCAATTCTTAGTCCACTGATTGAAGCTATAAGCCAATTGAATCGACTAAGAGATCCAGTGCTTTTAGTTTTAGGGATACTATTAGATGAAGATTTAACTTTGGAAGCGCATGTTAATTCAATTATTTCAAAATCTTTGAATGACTTTGTCCTTTTTTTTGCTCCACAATAATTTTGTGTTTTAATACAAAGTACAGTGTTGGCTTTTTTAATTATAGTAATTTAGTTTTGATAAATTGTTCCCAACAACAGATTAAAAGATTACAATTATGTCAAAATACGGCAGCTGGGTTAATTTTTGGTGTCTCTAAATATTCTGTGGTTACTCCTTTATTTAATAGACTACATTGGTTTAGAATATCTGGTCGGGTTTGTTTTAAGTTTTATATACTGTTGTTCAATAGTTTGTCATGAAGGGAGTGCAGCGGAGGGCAAATGACCACGGCCAACCAGACGATAATTGGTAAAATCAACTTTATTGGAGACCCAAAATAGTTTGTCATGATCTAGGGCCAGTTCTTTTTTCAGATCTTTTTTCCGTTGTTGATGGTTAAGTTTAAATGGTTGCAGGAGGCTCAAACTTCCCTTTTTCCATCAAATAAGGGAATTAATAATAAGAAGAGGTTTACCTTTACTTTGCCTTATAAAGTAGCCGAATTATGGTCTTAAGCTACTCAAGAAATTAAAAGATATATCATCAGTTATGCCATTTAGAAAAAAATTGAAAACTTGGTTATTCTCTTCCTAAGAATCATGTTGGGCATTTTTTCTTGATTTTATATTAAACGTATATATGGTTCTTTTTTATTCTCCAGGAACATGCAGGAAGTCAGTCTTCGCTTATGGGTGACGTCGGCACCGACGGAGCCCACGTGGAGCAATTCTCCAGCTTTCAAAGAAAGCTTTTGGGATTGCTACCACACATGCGTGGTCCTCTTCCCGCCCAAGGGTGCCATCTTACTCAGTCTCCCTTTTTCCATGGAGCCCTTCGGACGTACATCCTCGTCCCTCGGAAAAGGTTTTCGTTTTCCTCGCCTTAACAGGCTATATCTCTTTTTTCCGGTTGCACTGGTCCTCTATCCATCCTCCCCTTGCTCTCTTATGGAGCTTGCAGGGATACCCTTTCTAAATTTTTTCTTCCTAGGCTTCACGCCCTTTTTTTCTCTCCAACTGCTGGCCACGTGGGTCTTCGACCTTGCAGGGGCTGTTTTTGCTCCCATGGCCACCAAGTTTAAAAAAATGTGATAGATGCTCTAGGAACATGTTGCTTACAGACACTCATGACTGCTGTCTAAGGTGTCTGGGAGCTGACCATGACCCAGAGCTCTGTTCGCTCTGCAAGAAAATATCCTCTAAGGCCCTACTCAGCTGTAAGCAGAAGTCCAAAGACATTTTTCGAAAAGCTGCCTCGGAGTTCCCGGTGGCACCCTCGGTCGTCTCCCCTCCCACGTTCCAGACAGCATTCAGACCAGGGGTCCCCCGAGGTGGAATGGTGCAAAAAGAAGGCCTTGAAGTTGCTGCTTGGGGCCACTGACAAGCACAAGCGCTCCCATGCCCGGTCGCTTAGCCCCATTCGGTGTTCCCAAGAGTCGGACAAGGAGCGGCCCTGCAAGGTACCTCGCAGAGAAACGGAGGCCTCCGGCGAAGGCGCCCAGTCTCCTGAGGGCCGTCCCGGTGAGGACCCCCTCTCCTCCTCGACGCCCGATCCGGTGACCCCGGTATCGGCATCCCAGGGCCCCATGCCTATGTGGGAGTCCCGTATGCTGGCGCTAGAATGCAGCGTTTCTGCGTTCATTGCTTCCCAGCAGGCGCTCATGGCCAGCTTTGCTGACTTGTGCCCGGAGACCGTGGATCCCTCATGTGGGACATCCAAATCCATCCAGGAGAGCCATGGGCCTCGTGAGGGTCCTCAACATTGGTCTTGCTCGCTCTCCTGGTCTCGCTCGCTCTCCCGTTATTCGGGGGTGTGATCGCCCAGGGCTTCCGGCTCCAAGCCGCCAGCCACCGGACAGGGCGAACTGCCTGGCTCAGATCCCTCGACCGATTTCTCGGACTGAGAATCCAATGGGGACACATCCCCAGAGACCTGCATCCACCGGGATCTTCTGTTGTACCCCTCATCGCCTGATCTCCAGCAGCGCTCACTGTCCGAGGACACCTCCTTTTTCGTGTTTATTCGGGACATGGCTTGGGCCCTCATCCTGGTCACCCAGACCGAGGAAGACCCCCGTGCTGAAGTACTCAATATTCTTCAGTATGAAGCCCCGCCCAGGGAATCCCTCACCGTGCCGGTGCCACCGATCCTCTCCCGGCTGTTGCTCCGCATGTGGGAGGCCCCGGCCTCGGTCCCCATCGTGAGCAATTGCTTTGACACAATGTACAAAGTGCAGTGAGGTCCAGGCTTCCGTAAGACTCAACTTCCACACAGCTCGATGGTAGTGGAATCAGCCATGAGGAAGCAGAAAAGCCCAAAGTCCCACTCCTCAGTTCTGCGGGGCCAGGAGTTCAGAGCCTTTGATGCCCTGGGCCGCAAGGCCTATCAAGGTTCCATGCTCTCCTGTTGCATCCCGGCATACCAATTATATATGGGTATGTTCCTCTGCGACTTGGCAAAAGAACTTGGAGGCTTCTCCGCGGGTCTCGAGGGTGAGCCCCTCGACAGGTTCCGCACCCTGTTGAAATCAGTGGTGGATTGTTCCAAGTATATTTCTCAAGCCTCCTATGATGGCTTTGAGACATCGGCTGGGGTGGCGGCTTCGGGCATCGGGGCCCGCCGCCAGGCTTGGCTTCAATCTTTGGATCTGGAGTAGTGGATGCAGGAGAAGCTCCTGGATGTACCCTGCCTCAGCGAACAACGTTTTGGTAAGCCGATGGAGAAGACTGTGGAGATTGAGACAGAGTACGTCACTAGGACCCATCTCTCCCGCAAGACCTTGATGCTCAGAAGAAGCAGCCTGCCAAGAAGCCCTTCTTTCCCAGGAAAGGCCTCCAGTACCGTGGCTACCTGCCGTACCCGGCTACCCCCACGCCGACCACTCCAGTGCAGGGGAAGTCTGGATAGGGTCACCGTAAATCAAAGGGCCTGAAGGTCCAGATGCTGGCTTCACCACAACCCCCTCAGGGGTTTTGACACCGGTGGCATGGCCTCTCGCCCTCCGGTGGCGCAGCAGCCAGTGGGGGGACGCCTGTCCTGCTTCGCCCCCCGGCATGGGCACTTATCACCTCGAACACCTGGGTCCTCCAGGTCATCCGGGAGGGCTATCGCCTTCAATTCGACAGGCTTCCATCCCCTTTTTCCACAGCGGAGCCTCCTCGACTCCCCACACACCAGCTCTTGCTGCGGTGGGAAATGCACTCCCTCCTCACCCAACGGGCAGTCGAGAAGATCCCTTCCCACCTTCAAGGTTGGGGCTTTTATTCCCGGTACTTCCTTTTCCCGAAAAAGACGGGGGTCTGCGGCCCATCCTCGACTTCCGCAAGCTGAACAAGTTTCTGGTGTGGGAGAAATTCAAGATGTTCTCTCTTGGCGTGCTGCTGCCCTTCCTCCAGCAGGGTGACTGGCTATGCTCCTTGGATCTCAAGGACACTTACGCCCATATCCTGATCCATCCCCAACACAGGCAGTACCTGCATTTCAGGGTGCAGGGAGAGCACTTCCAGTACAAGGTGCTCCCCTTCGGCCTTGCATCTACCCCACAGGTCTTCATGAAGTGCTTCGTGATGGCTGCTGCTCACCTTTGGTGCCGGGGCGTGTCAGTGTTTCCCTACCTCGACAACTGGCTCATTATGGGCTCCTCCGTCAAGGAGGCCCGGCAAGCGATGTCGCAAACTGTCCTCCTTTTAGAAAGTTTGGGGTTCCTGGTCAACTACCCAAAATCTCACCTCGAGCTGGCTCATGCTCTCGAATTTATCGGGCGCACCTCGATACTTGTCAGGCCATGGCCTTCTTGCCACTGGATCACTCCACCCGCCTCCAGCCTCTGGCGGCGTGCGTCCAGAGTGGCCACCAGGTCACCGTTCGGTCCATGCTACGTCTCTTGGGCTACATAGCCTCGACCATGCATGTGGTTCCTCACTCCCGCCTGCACATGCGGATGACCCAGGGTGCCTTAGCTCCCAATGGAGCCAATCCCTTGGGCACCTCAGGGACCCCATCAGGGTTCTTCCCGACCTTTGCTTCTCTCTGAACTGGTGGCAAAACCCTCGCAACCTCCTGCAGGGATCGCCCTTCCAGGCCCCACAGCACGATGTGGTACTGGCCACGGATACTTCCCTGTTAGGGTGGGGAGCCCATTGTGGGTCCCTCTGCACACAGGGGCAGTGGTCGCCGGTGGAGGCTCAACAGCAGATAATTCTGCTCAAGCTCCGGGCCATCCGGTGGGCCCTGAAGGCCTTCAAGAATGTCCTCAGTGGGAAGTCGGTTCTGGTGCAGACCAACAACTGGGTAGCAATGTTCTATATCAATAAAGAGGGGGGCACGGGGTTGCGCTCCCTCTGCAGGGAAGTAGTCCTCATCTGCTCTTTTGCCGCCCGGAGGATGATGTCCCTCAAGGCGACGTACCTCCTGGGTCAAGAGAGTGGCTTGGCGGACAGGCTCAGCAGAATCCTTTGCCCCCACGAGTGGCGCCTCGATCCCAGAGTGGCAGGCTGGCTGTTTCTACACTGGGGCACTCCAGCAATGGACCTCTTCGGCAGCGCTCAGAATGCTCAACTCCCTCCCTTCTGCGGCCTGGTGCCGCACCTGAGCAGGGAGGGCCCTGATGCATTTCTCCTGGATTGGTCCTCCAGTCTTCTCTATACATTCCCTCCTTTCCCCCCTCATTGCAATGACTCTGTTCAAGGCTCAACGGGATGGGGCATCGCTGATTCTCGAGGCCCTCTCGTGGCCTCGGCAGCCTTGGTTTCCACTCCTGCTCCGGCTGTCATCGGAGCCTCTGATCCCCCCTGGGCTCTGCCAGGGACTTGCTGATGCAGGAGGAGGGTCGGGTACGACACCCGAATCTGCCCTCCCTATCCCTCATGGCCTGGCAGCTGAATGGGTCTCCCTAGCCTCTCTGGCCCTCCCGGAGGAGGTCGAGGAAATCCTCCTTGCCTCGAGGAAGGACTCCACTAGGCGAGCTTATGCCTTTAAGTGGAAACGCTTCTCCATCTGGTGCTGAGAGCACCAGATCGACCCCTTCTCATGCCCGGTTTGGTGGGTTCTCCAGTACCTTCACCTCTCGAGGGATGGGCTGGAGTCGAACTCTGTTAGAGTTCATCTGAGCGCCATATCGGCTAATCACCTCCCTATCGAGGGAAAGCCTCTTTCGGGGCAACCACTAGTCTCATGCTTCATGCGGGGCCTTCTGTTGTCCAAGCCACCCATCCATCCCCCTCTGGTAGAATGGGACTTGAATGTAGTGTTCACACAGCTCACATGTCCGTCTTTCGAGCTGATGGTGACGTGTTCACTCCAGCATTTGTCCTGGAAAGTGAACTTCCTGGTGGCACTGACTTCGGGTTTTATCAGAACAGGGTGGTCCTCTGGACCCATCCTAAATTCTTACCCAAGGTCATGTCGGCCTTTTATCTCACAACACACTGCGGGTCAAATTTGTATCTGAATGAAATTACTTTCTATAACAATACTTAAGCAACTGTTCATTCAACCTGTTATAAAGAGTTATAACATCTTAGATAATTTCTCCAGCTGATCTCAGATAAACGCGCGCATCACACTCTCGTTTCAACGAAACTTCAATGGTGTGCCGGTTCACATCAATGATCTGCTGTTTTATATATTATTATATCACAAAAAGAGTTGTCAATTGTACAAGAATACTTAGCTTAGGGATATCGTTTTGTAAAGCAGCTTATCCCTCAAGCATTTCTAGTGCTTCTTGACTTTATCACTGTTATCCCAACGCTGATAATTCTGGCGCCTCGCGTTTCTCTATAAACGGTTCGTCAGGGGATATTGAAGTACATTTTTAAAATCTGTTTAGTGATGCTGCCCACGTTTCTGTGAATAGTCTTTATACCATAGTATGGAAATTTGCCAAAAAACGCCTTTTATCTCAACCAAGAGATAGTGCTCCCGACCTTCTTCCTGAGGCTCCACGCCGATCAGGCATCAGTGACTCTCCACACCCTTGACTGCAAGTGGGCCCTCAACTTCTTCTTGAAGCGTATCCAGACTCATCGCAAGTCTGACCAGCTCTTCGTGACCTACAATCCCAATAGGCAGGGACAAGCAATCACCAAGCGCACCCTCTCTGTTTGGGTGGCAGATTGCATCTCGTTCGCCCATGCGAAGGCGGGCATCCCTCTGGATCGTCGAGTCACTGCACATGGGGTCTGAGCCAAAGTGGCCTCGGTGGCCTCGCTGCGCTCTGTACCCATGATGGACATCTGCCGGGCAGCAACCTGGTCTTCTGCGAATACCTTTGCCGTCTACTACCGCCTGGAGAGGGAGTCCTGCCGGGACAGCGCCTTCGGCCACGCTGCACTCCATAACCTGTTCGGGGTATAGGCAACTCCTGCCCTCCGACACTTCTTCATGGCTACCAAGGGCTTCGCCCCGAGGACCCGACGACTTGCGCTCCTTCGGGCTTCGGCTTCTGCTTACGGCCTCAGGGAGGCATTTTTTGGCTACAGGTTCGGTAGCCTGTAGCTAGGGAGTCCCATAAGTGAGGACTGACTTCCTGCTTGTTTCCTGGAGAAAGCGTAGTTACTCACTTGTAACAGTTGTTATCCAGGGACAACAGGAATCAGTCCTCATTACCCTCCCGCCTCTCCTGATGAATTGCTGAATTTTTGTCCTTCCCTTGCCATCTGCTTGGTAGGGTTCGAGCTAAGGGACCTGAATGAGCAAGATGGCACCCTTAGGCAGGAAGAGGACCACGCATGCGTGGTAGCAATCCCAAAGACGTTCTTTGAAAGCTGGGGAATTGCTCCACGCAGGCTCCGTCAGTGCTGATGTCACCCATAAGTGAAGACTGATTCCTGCTGTCCCTGGAGAACACCTGTTACAGGTGAGTAGCTACGCTTTGTAAACTGCACTGATCCAAATAATTTTGAGAATGTAGTGGTATATTTTAGATTAGATTAGCCTGAATGTATAGGGGGCCTGCTTTCTGTAGTATCCCAATATATAGAGAGGAGTGTCTCAGTGGTTGGGACAGGTTACCTCAGGCCGGAGGTTCAATTCCCGCATGGGGGCAAGTAACCTCAGGCTGGAGGGGCTGGGGTCTCTAGTCCCATGGCCACTCCTTGTGGCCTTGGGCAAGCCACTTAACCCTCCATTGCCTCAGGTACACTTAGATTGTGAGCCCTTCAGGGACAAGGGAATAAAAAGTACCTGTTAGTATATACATACATGTAAACAACTCTGATACGCAAGTAAAGGGCGATATATCAAGTGCCTAAACTATAAAAAAATGTAAACCATATACAAGATGGTACATTAGGGTTTACTGATTACAACCAAAATAACCCACAGTTCCATGTCTATCAGTTATAACCGAAAAACACTAATAGGTCACCCCCAATTTCAGTATGTTTTTTGCGGTTATAACTGATAATTGGAAGCCCTACTTGTATGCTTAGTGCAGGAGTAAACTGACCTTATGTCGCACAGTGACACTATGATGCAAGTATTCAGTACTGCTAGCTATACGTACAGCAGTGCTAAATGTCAGTATTAACCATGAATGCTGGTGTTTACATTCATGTGGTACCATGTGTGCTGAAAGCTGTTTAAAGATATTTAATATTTTGCTCATATATTATTTATTTATACTGTGACTTAGTCAAATATACATTTGTATTTAGAGAGAGTGTGATCCTTCTTAGAAGCCGGTATCCCAAACATATATACTTACCAGGCAAATGTTAGTTAACCATATAGAAAGATATTCTTCGTTTATATTAAGATCTCTCCTTGTGGCCTTGGCAAGTCATTTAACCCTCCATTGCCTTAAGTACAACCTTAATTGTAAGTCCTTTGGGGACAGGGAAATACTTGTGACTTGTCTTGATCTACTGCTGGAAAGATGTGAGCTAAATACTGCTAAATAAAATACTGTTTATCACCTAACTGATTACATAAAATTATATACAGGACCATTTAATTAGAAAAGGTAGTAAGATTTTTAACTGTTACTAACCTTGGAGCTGACTTGCTGTTTAGAGGGTGGAGTTTGGTGGTCAGATGCCATTGTTAAGCAAATGGTCTAGTTCTTGAAACGGAAAAACAATCTAGGTTATGTTAGTTCAGAATAAAGACATAAAGCATTTTTCACTGGGCATATCACACCTTCCACGTAAGGTAGGTGATGCCACCCAAGAACAGAATTCCTACTTGCTCTAAGCTGAAATAAGCTTTATTTTCAAAGGAAAGAACCTGTACTATATAAATTTATAATTCAACATTAGTCCGAGAAGTAGGACATCAAGTTTGAAAAATGGCTTATAGGCGGTAATGGGGGTACATGGCCATTTGTGACCTGAAAAAAAACCCTGGGTATATAGGTAAGGAAAATGGACTATTCAGATGAAATAAATGAAAAATAGGTACTAGTTACACAGAAGCCTAAGTGTATGATTATATACCAAGTCATAATGACAAACGTGAATATTTTATTATATTTTGCTTATGTAGTTTCTGGTAGTATCAGATTTGCAATATGAAGTTGCATGAGACTGATATCAACAAACAGAAACAAACCATTGAGTGGAATTCAGCTCCAGCAAACAGTCCCAAGGTAATTCTACAAGCATCTCTTTGACATTGCCTTGTCCTTGGAAGATACCGAGGCATAGTGCCAAAGGACAGAATACTTTAATCAGCCAAAAAAGGGATGCCATCCAGAGCGACCTAGCTGTGAAGTGCCTTAATGAGATTAAGAAATGAATTCCTGTAATAGTTTTATGGCTCTTATGTTCATAGCTTGAAGAGGTCAGAGCACAGTTTTCAGAAGTGTCTCTCGTTCTATGCATAGAGCCTTCATATTTAGAATCATTCATTCTGCATTTTGAGAATGCAAAATACCATAAATCAATAGCTCAATACAACCTTATATTAATGAAAAATGTAATATAATATCTACATGGGAAGTATCATATACATAGACCACTAAAGCTGTGGTTTCTAGAAACACATACAGAAAGAAAAGTTGATAAATTAAAACAAACCCCCCCCCCCAAAGAGGTCTGTATTCAGCCCGCTACGGTCAGTGTCGCTCAAACGCCTGACCACCGTGAACAAACATGAAATTGGATATTCCGTGCCAGAGTCTATCTGGCATCCGTCACTGAATATCTGTTTTTTTCCACCAACCACAGTAACTATATAGTTAATGGTATTCAACCGCTACCCAGACAGCACAATTGCATAAAATTAGGACGGCCATTGACCTGTCCTAACTTGATGCAGTTCGCCTATGTGGTTAGCAGTTGAATATTAATAGATAGTCACCAGAACTGCCCCAGCTGTGCCCACAGAATATCACAAAACTAACTGGACATTTTCAGGGCAGTCTGTGTTAGTGTCACTGACTTGTGGGCTGAGAGGAGGTTTAGCCAGTTAGCCAGTTCTGCTAACCAGCTAAACCCCTTTTGAATATTTACCCCTATAGGGCCAAGTATTCAAAGCCTCTTCTCTGGGTAACAGGATCTGCTCGCCATATAAGTGCCTCTGACTGGGACCATCCCTTGATTTTCAGTGGAATTCTATAGAAACTGCTGCTGAAAATCATTGCAGACTAACCTGGTGCTATCCAAGGACTAGAAAAAGGGACTGCTACTTCTGGAGAGAGATCTGCAATTGTGAGTATATACTTCTGGGAATTTTCTGAAAGGACTTCTTTGTATTAAAGCTAATTAATCTGTGAACCCAGTGCTTTTTGTTAAATCAGTCAGGGCCTTGTAGCAGCAGTTTAAGTTTAAATTTAAAACACAGAAGAGAGCTTTCTGATTAAATTTGGAACCCAGCAGAGAGCTTGTAGTTTAAATTTAATAGTCACTCAGGGCCTAGTATCAGCAAAGTACTTTTAGTTTAAATTTAAAACACAGAAGAGAGCTTTCTGGTTAAATTTAGAACCCAGCAGAGAGCTTGTAGTTTAAATTTCATAATAAGTCAGAGCCTAGCAGCAGCAAAGAGCTGTAATTTAAATGAAATCAGAATATAACAGCATAAAAGGCAAAACAGGGTCAGTACTCTTTGAGCAACAAATAAAGTCTTCTAGAGACCTTTACAAAGAGGCCTTCTACCTAGGGGGCAAGAGACCTGTGAAACATTTTTAATACGTGTTAACACCAGGTGGCAGGTCAAAAGGCCATTTTGAAAGATTCGTTCTATCCAAGCAAGGACTGTTAATCACCCAGGAAGTTGGTCACAGCTTACCTCAGCAGCACAGGACAGGGTACTGTGTAGCAGCCCTCTTTTAATAAGTGTTATCTATATTGTGTTCAATTCTGGTCGCCGTATCTTTAAAAGGATATAGCGTTATTAGAAAAGGTTCAGAGAAGAGCCACCAAAATGGTAAAGGGGATGGAAGGTTACTCCTATGAAGAAAGGCTAAAAAGGTTAGGGCTCTTTAACCTGGAAAAGAGACGGCTGAGGGGAGATATGATAGAAGTCTATAAATTAATGAACGGAGTGAAACGGGTAAACATAGATCGATTGTTTACGTTATCAGAATATAGAAAGACTAGGGGACATGCAATGAAGCTACAGGGTAAGCTATTTAAGACTAATAAAAGAAAATATTTTTTCACTCAACGTGTAATCAAACTCTGGAATTTGTTACCGGAGGATTAGTAAAGGCTATTAGTGTAGCTGGGTTTAAAAAAGGTTTGGACAAGTTCCTGGAGGAAAGGTCCATATACCATTATTAAGAAGGGACCCAGGATATCAATGCTTGACACAGTACAAGCATTGCGGAACCTGTGTCTTTTGGGGAAACTGCTAGGTACGTATGACCTAGATTGGCCACTGTTGGAAATAGGATACTGGGCTTGATGGACCTTGGTCTGACGCAGTATGGCATCTCTTATGTTCTTATGTTCAGATAGTGCTGGGACAGTCTGAGGGCGGAGCAAGGGCAGTTCGAAAATTTTTGGGTTAGAGGGGATACTCAGCCTGCTGACCTGATGAGTAAAAGGCTATTCTAACTTTATCAGGTGAATGCTGGTGGTCAGTACTGAATTTGGATATACTGTACTGACACAGACTATCCGGATTTATTGCAGCTTCAGCAGATCCTTAAAAAGAAAAGATGACCACGCCAGCTGAATACTGCCTCCAAAGAATATAAAGAGATACCCTTTTATTGGACTAATTTAATGCATTTTTTTTTGAGTAGCTTTCAGAAGTTAAGGCTCCCCTCGCCTCTCCTCTACTCCATGACAGAATGAGCAAAAGATGGCAGTATTATAAAAATATAAGTGAACCATGGAGTGCATCCCAATGACAGTCTGGGCGAGGGGGTGCAGATGGATGGGTAATCAGAGAGTGACAAGTAGTAGAGTTTGTTATGGCTGCTTATGCATGAGAGAGTCCAGATTTTTAAATCTTTTCTTATTGGTGTTAAAGTAGCTGATCATTTTAACTTCCAAAGTGGCCCAATACTGCAGCCATGCTATTTTATGCAGAAACCTGGATATTATCATAGATCTGTCAAATGGATCTATTTCTGTTAATGAGATTTATCTGGGTTTGTGCAGGCTCTGCTTATACCTGGGTGTATGCAACTTGGAATGACTACTTTATGAGATCCTGCTGTACACTTGTGATCTGTTTTGACCATTGTTGCAAACAAGATGCGGGGTCAGATAGACATTTTTGGTCCGACCCATTCGTTCTCATCGGTTTGTTGCATGCATGGAGATTTAGTAATGATTTTTCCAAAGACGAGTAGCATTACAGCTCTATGCATGGTTGCCTTACCTTATTAGGGGAGAGACGGTCAAAGACCTATCTAGCAATCCTTCCTATAATGCTAGACGTAGGAAAAAAAGAGTGTGTAATAGTTGGTATGGAAGGACAGACTGGATAGGCCGTATGGTCTTTATCTGCCATCATGTTTCTATTTATAGCTAGAGCCACAGCAGATAGGAAAGTGATATGCTTACCCAACCATTCTTTGGGATTGGATCGCTTATTTTATGGCAGGGCATTAATGGTGTCTACCTCCACACATATAATGTGCTTTCATTTTCATTGTTAAAGTGTAGCAAAAGGCTTCCAAAACCAGCTGACTGTAGGGTCCCCAGGACAGGTTTTCGGCTATTCACAATGAATAAGCATGATATAAATTTGCATATATTGGGTTGCATCTGCATACAGATTCCTTGTGGATATCCTGAAAACCTAAGTGGCTTAGGGGTTCCCAGGACAGCTTTGGGATGTTTTAATGTAGCAGTTTAGCTCTGTCCTTGTAAATCAGGGATTCTCATCCTAGTCCTTGGAATGTGCCTAAACACCTGACTGGCTGGGCAAATGAAGGCTGCAAGTGCAGCCAAGCGTGCTGATGGGTGGTGCAGGAAGAGGAGGTAAGAAAAAAATGTAAAGGGCTAGTGGGTTTGGGAAAAGAAGATGAAGGGGGAGGGGTGAGAATGCAAGGAGGGAGGGGGAGAGAAAGGGACAGAGGTTGGGAAGGGGTGGGTGGAAGTGGGAGGGAAGAGTACAAGGAGTTGGAAGTGGAAAAGATTTAATTAATGGGGAGAAAAGGCCACAATGTCTATAATATATGCCAAAAGCCACAACCCCCAGTCCTCGAAGAGACACAGGAACCCCCTTCCTCAGCACCGCCCCCCCCCCCATACCACATACATGGGAACCAAACACATTTACACACAGGCCCCCCACTCCTGCACCACACACACTATCTGATGCTAGACAGAAATATATAGTGATACCAGTTAAAGATTCATCATACAGCCCCTGCTACCACGACGAGACACATTCTATCATGTCTCTGTGAAACCCCTCCCCTCGCCCCCCCCCCCCCCCCACCAAAGACATGTACAATTTTGGGAATGAAAGAAGGGGAAACATGTTTTGTCATACTATAAGTGTGCCCTTTTCAGATGCGCTCACATTGTCCCCAACAGACATGACCATACACAGCCCCTTACTACACTTTTACGTTGTATATAACTCTAAGTATATAAGCTTGCTATGTATATAAACTCATACCTTGCTAGGTATATATAGGTTAATATGTAAATAAGCTCATATGTTTCCATCAGTTTTATACAATGTTACTGTTCTTATGTTCACTATAACTAGTTCTTATGTTATAATGTAATGTTGATGTTCACTTTGATTACCTGAGAAGGCAGTATAAAAAAAACCCTTAAATAAATAAAATAGATGACTCACAGCCATAGCTCCCAGCACTCCCCATGGCACACACACACACACACACGTACCCCCAACATTCCCCATCACACACAGACATAAACCAACAGCACCCACACTCCCCATGACACACACATCTAGCTCCCAACCCTCCCCATCACACACACACACGTACCCCCAACATTCCCCATCACACACAGACATAAACCAACAGCACCCACACTCCCCATGACACACACATCTAGCTCCCAACACTCCCCATCACACACACACACGTACCCCCAACATTCCCCATCACACACAGACATAAACCAACAGCACCCACACTCCCCATGACACACACATCTAGCTCCCAACACTCCCCATGACACACACACCTAGACACATAGTCCCCAGCACTCCCCATCACACACACATCTAGCTCCCAACACTCCCCATCACACACACACGTACCCCCAACATTCCCCATCACACACAGACATAAACCAACAGCACCCACACTCCCCATGAGACACACATCTAGCTCCCAACACTCCCCATCACACATACACACGTACCCCCAACATTCCCCATCACACACAGACATAAACCAACAGCACCCACACTCCCCATCACACACACATCTAGCTCCCAACACTCCCCATCACACACACACACGTACCCCCAACATTCCCCATCACACACACACACGTACCCCCAACATTCCCCATCACACACACACACGTACCCCCAACACTCCCCATCACACACACACACGTACCACCAACAGTCCCCATCACACACACACACGTACCCCCAACACTCCCCATCACACTCACACACGTACCCCCAACACTCCCCATCACACTCACACACGTACCCCCAACACTCCCCATCACACTCACACACGTACCCCCAACACTCCCCATCACACACACACACGTACCCCCAACATTCCCCATCACACACAGACATAAACCAACAGCACCCACACTCCCCATCACACACACATCTAGCTCCCAACACTCCCCATCACACACACACCTAGACAAGAAGCCCCCAACACTCTCCATGACACATGTAGTCCCCATGCTCCCCGTGACGCACACACACATATAGCCCCCATGTTCCCTGTGGCACACAATTGAACTGTCCGAATGCCTGATTCTGAAATTGGGGTAAATGCATCACTGCATCACACTGCAAGACAGCACTTTTCAGCTTGTTAGAATATTCACAATGAATATGCAGCAGTTTTGTATACCAGGGGCATGGCCTGAGTGGTCCATGACTCCTCCAGTTTGAAGTCTGGCCCACCCAATCAGTGGTAGTGGTCCAGAACAATAACAGGAAAACTGGAGTTAGTGGTGTTAACCACACTGGCTAGTGCCCACCCATGTTAACCTTGAGCCTCACCAAAAGATCAGTTTTGGCTGTGCCGCTGGTATGCACTCTCTCCATTGTATACAGGTGTCTCATGCATATTCATTATTAATATCATGAAAACCTGACTGGCTGAGTGTATCTCGAGGACATGGTATAAAAAGTCTAAGAATTAGCAGTAGCACTGCCCCTCCCTCTCATCCTCCTTGTTTAAATAATCCAGAAACAAAGCATTGCCTTATACGTTAGTATTATCTAAGAATTGGTGATACTAAAAAGAGTGGACTTAGAATTCCTTCTCTTGGATGCTAGCAAGTCAAAAATCTTTGTTTAATTATATCTTGAACAGCATAATGAATTTGCAGATAGGACGTAATGCCTGTGGTTTGTTACTTTGCATTTGATTTGAAAAGAGAACAAATAATAAACAGTTAGCCTTACCAGAAGTAGAAATATGTGCCTCCTTCCAGTGATTTAACTCAACATCTGCAAGGTCTAATTTATACTGAATTCAGGCCGGATGATGCCAGAGCGATTTTTACAGAATAGTCACAGCGTGATACAAAGCAATCACGCTAGATTAAACTTCAGTGAAAACACAGCTAAGCTGATGCACCAAGTGCATTGTTTTGAAAAACGTGAAGTTGTGGATTTCTTTCATCAGCTTTAATACTTGTTTGGTTTGTTGGCCTGTCAGTTTGGAGACTGCATGCCTCAGCCATCTGAATGCCAAGACCTGGGGCATCTCTTTCAAAAAGTGTCACATCTAAAGCTGCTTTAGGAATTTTTGGAGCCAAGGAATTTATGACTGGGTCAACCTACATCTCCAAAGTTGGAAGTAAAGAGAAATTAGTGGCTGGATCATAATTTTATTTTCATTTTTTATTTAGCTCATGCCTTTGCTGAGGGTCTACAAAGGTTAATGCAGCAACATAGCCCTTCCCAATTGTTACACTTGTCTTTAGGAAACCAGCTGAGTGTACCTTCTGTCCAACTAGTCCCAGGGCAAAACCACATAATCATTTTTTTTTCTGTTGAGCCAGTTATTTTGGAATGCACTTTCTGCTGTGATTCATGAGGAAGCCGATTTGTTTACTTTGAAAACTAATCTATGCAGTCTTTTTTTTTTTTATTAAAAATGCTATGTTATTTTTAGATGGAGGAATTATAAGGGCTTTTCATTAATGCAAATTTTTGTGCTTGTTCTTATTTTTATTTAGCATTGTTTATATATTATTTTTTGCCAGGTCAAAGCGGTTTACATAAAACAGTAAAATACCAACTGGTTTACATAGAACAGAGTAACTATATACAGTAAAATACTGGATACATTTGGATACGTTTAACTGTGTACAATAGGAATCAATGCTTGCTTTTTCTTTAGTAAGTCTGGAGAGTTAGTCTGGTGGGCTGTAATGTTCTATGAAAAAGTGTGTTTTCAGTTTTTGCTATTATGTGTCAAAGATGTCATGATGCTTTTTATTGTTTGGTTTTGTTATATGTATTTTAATTACTATATTTACAAATCAATTACATGGATCCAAGATACATCAATTAAACATAATAAAATATAAATTGAAACTACAACTCCAAGCATCCACATCAAATTAGTAAACTTTAAGCATCCTAAGAATTCATATTAGAGTCTGAAACCAAATCCCTCATACTTTTGCAAAAATGACTTGTTGATTAGGGCAAATAAAATATTTATATAATAAATATTTAATTTTACATTTAGGGGGTAGTTCAGTGGAAACCTTGCCCCTACATATTGCTAAAAGTTCAGTTTTCAAAGCTAGAAATTGCCAACAATACAAGTGAGTTTCAAACGAAAGATCAGGATAAATCCTAATAGACTGTCACAAGAATTTTTATCCTTCCTAGGAGAAAATAACTTAAGAATCCAGTCTTTGTTGGATTCCAAAGGTAAAGTCACCAACAAAGTTGTTCTTCCATAGACTGGGGAAGAGGTTCAACAGATCAATCAGTCAAAATGGAATCAAGTATAGGTGAAGAATTTTTAGTCTTAACGCTAAATTCCTTAGGTTTATTTCTAGGTAACAGATAATATGCAGTTATCAGTGTGTGTGTGGGGGGGGGGGGGGAGGGGGGAGAGAGAAAAGCCTCTGGAATTTCTAATACTTCTTTCATGTAACTTTTACATGAATTGGATCCAGGCACATTTTCCAACTTTGGCAAATTGACCAATATGACTCTTCAAAGTATTTTTTATGTTTTCCAATTTTTGTACTAAGGTAGCCTTTGATTTAACTAAAGTCTCTGTGATGCATCTTCTATCATTTTTTTTGTTCACATAGGTAAGTCTCAAGAAGATATTGTCAAATAACTTCTCACAGTTCTGCATTCTCGATTCAGATTGTACCACATGTTATGTTGTAATTCAGTCTCAGCTAAAACATTTTTCTCAAGCCATGAAAAGGCTTGTAGTATCACATCGTTCAATGAGCTTTGTGGCTCCAACCCCTGACTAATCGGGGTAGTATCAGGAAATAAACAGACTTGTCTCAATTCTTAATCAGGGAACACTTGTAAAGAGGTAACACCATCTTTCTTAACTATAGAATGAACCAAACTTTCCACTTCACCCACTGAAGTAAATTTTTTATCACTAAAGTTATATTTCAGCTCTATTTCTTCATCCAAAGCATATGTCAGAAAGACTTATTTAACAAACTGTTCTAATGATCACTTTTCAGAGCGGATCTACTATTAAGTAACTAAAATATTATTAGCTCTACTCTTCAACTTAGGGATTGTAACTTTCTCCAATTCCCAATAGTTTTAAACTAACTGCACAATAACCATTGATTATTGCAAGCAACGAGGTCTCAGACTTAGATGGAGCCGTCATCCAAATTCAACTGTTTTGGACTATATGCATCCTTTTCGCATCAATGACCTTGCACCGTCGCTTAAAGTTATATTTTTAGAAAAGGCTGTCCTTTAGATAGTTTTTTCAATGTCATATCATACAGATGTGAAGAAGTTAGCCCGATTAGAGTTACATAGACTCTCGTTAGTGGGATACATACGGAGACAACATAGTCCGTGTGGACTAAGGATGTACAAAGAACCAAAGATGTATACTACTGATTGTGGTGTAGAAGGTCCCTCTGATCCCTTAGAGAGAGGTAAAATGGAAGAGTTAGCTTCAGTAGCTGACAGAAAACAAAAGCACATGGCTCATGGTTTCCAGGGAAACCACAAGCAGAGTGAGTCACAGGAAAGGAAAACACGCCCCTGCTGCAGTTTAGCTCCGCAGTCACGAGTTGAGGCAGAACACCTGCTGGGAGGAGGGGTCAGGTTAAACCCTAGAAGCCAGAGATATAAAGAATGCTCATTAGAGAGAAAGTTAGCACAGCCAAGGGAACAGCCAAGAGAACAGCCACGAGAACAGCTGAGAGAACAGCTACGGGAACAGAGAGAAAGACCAGAGCCAGAACAGGAGTTAAGCTCAGAAGCAGAGGAACTGCTTGGGAATGAGGACCCAGAGGAGCTGATGGTAATAGAAGATTCTCTGAGGTTTAATTCAGAGGGGGAAACCAGCAAGAGAAACAAGTGGAGAACCAGTGCCAAGGAGCCAGGTAGAAACAGCCCAGGTTTGGTGCCGTCTCTGAAAGGCAGCCAAAGGGAAAGATTACCAAGAAGGCTGACTTGGGAGCACTCATAAACTCCAAGGTTTGGATCTTTAGCTGACCCTGAAGTGCAGAGAGAATCTCCTGTAAGAAAGCCAAAAGGTAGGCTGAGTGATTGGTTCAAAGACAAAACTGTTTTTAAGAAGTGGTCTTGTGTTAGCCCAGAAGGGTGGGGCTCTCCTCGTAGTAAATACTGTGGTAATTCTCAACCGTATCTAGCAGAAGACTGCAGAGAAAAGCCTCGGGCTGAGGAACTGGGTGTGTGCTTGGAAACACCGTGTAGCCAGTTTCAAACATCCCCAGCTGATAACCATTATGAGGCAATGGAAACAGAACCAGCTGTAGAATACATGCCAGTGGAAGAAATGGACTGTACATTATCTGTTTCTGATAATATAATACCTGTGTGCTAATACTAAGCTGTTCAGAGAGCTGCAGGAGGCAGCTGGAAGAAAAGCACAAAAGGTTTGAGAAGAGAAATGCTTGTTTAAGTTGGATTACTGTGAAACGTATGTGCTGCTGATATAAGAAGCTATTTTTGTTCAATTCTTATATTGTTTCCTGCCAGAAGATGTATGGCAATTTGTTCTTCATTTCCTGTATGTAAAGCCGCCCGGAGGGGAATTAAAATCCTGTTTATTTGCCTGAAACCATTCGTGCTCAACTACTCTCTTTTATTTGGATAGTAAATACTACAACTCCCAGGAGGCAGTGCTTTCCTCAAGCTCTGTTCTACTATCTAAAGAAGGGATCAGGCCGCTTAACTCTGCATGCCCAGGCTGTGGGGTACTAGCGTGTTACAAGTTGGCGTAGTTTTGCAGATTTTTACCTGGATTACAAAGGACATTTTAAAAGGAAAAAGACATCACTTTACCAAGGCAAAGAAAACTGCTGAGCAGAAGGATCCAGAATCGGCTGACAAACCGGTCAGAGGGATTGGAGCTACTTTCTCAGTGCCTGACTCTGCACTGTGCCGAGGTAACAGTAGCTGGGCACAGGTGTGGGAGGATAACTAGGGAGAAAGGGAGCTATTGTTCTGCTGCAGTAGAAAGCCATTGGGAAAAAAAAAAAAAAAAAAGGAAGAGAGTTTTTTTTTTGGACCGCACTTGGTGTGTTTCTGTGTTTCTTGTTTTCTGCAGGAACAGCTGACTCCAGGATGGACCCACAAGAGCTGCTCCGGTGGATGTCAAGCCAATGGGAAAAACAGCTAGAGCTGACACGCCACACGCAGGAACAGACTGCAGCTGCCATCCATGCGCAGCAGAAACCTCTCATGGAGTTGATGGAGGTGTTATTCAAGAAGCAACGAGAGCCGGAACCAACTATTCCCTCATTTAACCAGGGGGTAGGACTGCCAAGTGGTAGTGCTATGGCGCTAGGACAGTTTTCTCATAATGATAATTTAGATGACTTCATAGAAGCGTTTGAACGCATTGCAGAGGCTATTAAGTTGCCTGAGGAGCAATGGGCGGTGAGATTCGCAATGTCGCTCTCAGGTGAAGCCTTAGCGGCTTATAAGTCTATGCCTGCTACGCTGGCATCTAATTATAATGAGGTTAAAAAAGCTGTCAAAGACAGATTAGGATTAACCCCTTTATTCTATAGACGCATGTTTAGGGAGGCTAAATTAAAGCCCAGTGAAACCCCCAAAATGCTGTTTCATAGAATAAAAGGCCTAGCTTGGAAATGGCTTAATCCAGAGCAGAAGCCTCTAGAACAGTGATGGCTAACCTTTTTGAGCCCGAGTGCCCAAACTGCCGCACAAAACCAAAGAATTTCCTCAAAGTGCCAGCACGTCCATTAAAGCCTCATTTGCATAAGGTGCCTCATTTGCATAAATATTTGCATAATGTTACCATACACTAACTTTTAGTAAACATGCCTCTTAATGAGTATATGGATAAAGAAAGACTAAAAGGTTTCTACATTACTATAATCCAGTACCAACCGCCAGGCACATTAGGAACTACTACAAACGCTGCCCATTTAGAACCCATAGCAAACCCGCCGTATCCTAACAGTACTACCAGGACTCACAAAGCACCATACCCTAACTATCAAAAGGCAACACTGCAAATATTAAACCAATACATTTCAGAGAACAATACATGACCTACTGGGGAAAGAACAAGTGGCAATGTCAAATAGGAATTATATAAACAGAATACCTCAGCTCAGTTACACATGCAGAACAGACCATCACCAAACAAGGAATCACAATTTAAAAACAGGAAGACAATAATTAAACTGGGAACCCCAAAAGCCAAACTTGGAATATACAACAACACTGTAGAAATAAAACTATAAATTAATTTCCTCTTGTACTAAACAAAGCGCAAAAATTAATGATGCACATTTCCCAGAGCTGACATATTCCAGTTAATAAATTCAAAATAAAGAGATATTTTTCTACCTTTTGTGCATTTTTTTTCAGTTGCAATTGCTCCAGCCACTTTCTTCTGGTTTCTTCGTGTCTTCTCCTAACTCTCCATCTGCTGTCCATTTGTCCTTTCTTCTGTCTTCTTGGTTTTTTTTTTCCATTCTCTCTCTACATCTGCTTTAACATACTAATCTTTCTCCTTTTGCTCTTTCCTCATTCCTATTTCATCTACTCAAAATTTACCCCTCCATCCTCAATCCCCACTTATTCTCCCAATACCCGGCCAATTGTAGATTTTTTATCCCTCCCACACAAAATATTTTTCCCCTCTCCATTTTACTCTCCCAGCCCCATCCCATTCTAATCCTCCCCCAACACCAGCTCCCTTCTAGTTCCAGCCTCACCCAGCATCCATTCCCTTCTAGTCCCTGCATCAGCCCATTTCCAGTCCTAGCAGCCCCCCAACCCATTTCCAGTCCTAGCAACCTCCCAACCCAATACCAGTCCTAGCCCCCCCTCATCAACCCACTTCCAGTCCTAACCCCCCATAAGCCCATTTCCAGTCCTAGCTCCCCCATCTATTTGCAGTCCCATCCGAGTCCCTCCATCAGCTCATTTCCAAACCCAGCCCCCCATGAGCCCATTTCTAGTCTTTTCCTAGCCCCACCATCAGCCCATGTCAAATCCTAGCTCCCCTCCACTCAGCCCATTTCCAATCCAAGCCCCCCATGAGCCTACTTCCAGTTCTAGCCCCTTCATGAGTCCATTTCAATCCAAACCCCCACCACAGCCAATTTCCAATCTTAGCACCCCCCCAACAGCCAATTTCCAGTCCTATTCTAGCCCCTCCATCAGCCCATTTCCTGTCCTAGCCCCCCCTCACCCATTTCCAGTCCTAGCTCCCTCCCCCTCACAACCCATTTCCATTCCAAGCCCCAATCCCATCAGCTATTTGCAGTTCAAGCCCTCCTTCCACTCAGCCCATTTCCAGTCTTAGCCCCCCCATAGCCCATTACCAGTCCTAACCCCCCCATCAGCCCATTACCAGTCTTAACCCCCCCATCAGCCCATTTCCAGTCTTAGCCCCCCCCCATAGCCCATTACTAGTCCTACCCCCCCCCCAAATCACCATCACCATCACCATCACCAGCCCACTTCCAGCCTTAGCACCCCCCATGGCCCATTACTAGTCCTAACCCCCCCCATCAGCCCATTTCCAGTCTTAGCCCCCCCCATGGCCAATTACCAGTCCTAACCCCGGCCAATTACCAGTCCTAACCCCCCCCCCCTGGCCAATTACCAGTCCTAACCCCCCCCCTGGCCAATTACCAGTCCTACCCCCCCCCCTGGCCAATTACCAGTCCTAACCCCCCCCCATCAGCCCCTTTCCAGTCTTAGCCCCCCCCATGGCCAATTTACAGTCCTAACCCCCCCCCATCAGCCCATTTCCAGTCTTAGCCTCCCCACCATAGCCCATTACCAGTCCTAAACCCCCTTCCCCCCTATCAGCCCAAATTAAAAAAAAAAACCCAAACAAAGCGGCTGCTTCTGCCGCGGCAGCCTCAAGAGCTCTGCCGCGGCAGCCTCAAGAGCTCTGCCGCGGGGCCCCCCCCTGCCCGGCAGAGCCTCCCTGCATCATCTACCTTCAAGTCGCAAAACGCGGGCTTCTTTCAGAGCCGCGAGAGTTTCCTTTCTCGCGGCTCTGTTCGCGAGAAAGGAAACTCTCGCGGCTCTGAAAGAAGACCGCGTTTTGCGACTTGAAGGTAGATGATGCAGGGAGGCTCTGCCGGGCAGGGGGGGGGGGCCCCGCGGCAGAGCTCTTGAGGCTGCCGCGGCAGAGCTCTTGAGGCTGCCGCGGCAGAAGCAGCCGGTTTGTTTGGTTTTTTTTTTTTTTAAATTTGGGACCTTTTAAATGCGGACCTTCCCGCGTGCCAGCTGCAAGGCCTTCGCGTGCCACAGCTGGCACGCGTGCCATAGGTTCGCCATCGCTGCTCTAGAATCTGTATTAGATACAATTATCCTAGAGCAGTTTATGGAAGCTGTACCAGCTGATGTAAAAACCTTTCTGATGCTCCAGAGTTGTAAAACCACGGAGGAAGCAGCTAGCCTCACAGAGCGGTATTTTGAAGCCGAATTAGCTGGGGCCTCAAAACCAGGCGCTCTGAAGGTGACAAAAACTGCCAGCTTTGGGAGATCAGAAAAGTCCACAAGAAATAGATTACCCAATGATAATAATGTTGTACCTTTTTCAAAAGGGAAGTGTTTCAATTGTGGTGAATTGGGGCATTATCATAAAGATTGTGCGCTGCGCACAGCGCTAGTGTCTGGCGGTGTGAAACAAACCCATGAAGGATTTGTGTTTCAGGTACAAGTGGAAGGCATTGAGGCCCAGGCACTGCTTGACTCCGGTGCTGACCAGAGCATGGTTTCCCAAAAGCTCTGGCAGGCCATCGAAGCCCGCCTGCCCTCAGCACCAAGTCAAGCAGTGGGGCGTGTCAAGATACGATGCGTACATGGGGCAGCCTCATATTACCCCGTATATAACCTAGCAGTAAAAGGGCTGGGAGCAGAAAGAGAGGTAAGGGTGGCCATAGTCCCAAAGCATTTATATGACATTATCTTGGGGAGAGATTGGCCTCCATTCAGCCAAGGGATAGAGAAAGGCCTTGGAGAGAAAACAGGCTTTGTGTCTACCCGGTCCCAGGCCGGAACCTCTAGTGCTAATGTTGACCCAGCAGAAGAGATAGAAGGATCATCCCGGGATGGGGAGGACTCCTCTGAGCGAGAAGAGGAAAGGGAAGAGGAAGTATCAGGTACCCTGCCCATGCATGATGATCTAGTTGAGACCCCATCAAAGAGGGTTAGGAAAGGGAAAGCTGAGAGGAGGCAAGAAAGGCGGCATAGAACCCAAGGGAGGGCTGGATTAGAGGCCGGAGATGGGTTACCATGGGTTCCATCAGAGCTTGTTAAAATGTTCCCTTCCTTTCCACAGGAACAGAAAGATGACCCCGCTTTGAAGCGTGCCTTTGAATATGCATGAGAGGACAGGACTATCCTTCCTCGATTTCTTTTAGATAAAGACGTGCTATATCGAGAAAGTAATAACCCACATACAGGAGCTGTAAGAAAACAGTTAGTGGTGCCAACCACGTTTAAGGCAATAGTCATGTGGTTGGCCCACGATCATCCTATAGGTGGTCACAAGGGGATCCAAGGGACATTGGACCAAATCCTGGCCCGTTTTTACTGGCCAGGGGTCTTTAAAGAGACCACTCGCTACTGCGAATCATGTCCCATGTGTCAACGGGTTACTGCCTCTAAACCAAAGGCTGTACCCCTGGTATCCATACCCACGATATCTACGCCGATCCGCCGGATGGCGATGGATATTATAGGACCCCTGGTGAAGACTCCACGGGGCTTTCAATATGTTTTGGTAATTATAGACCAGGCGACTCATTTTCCCTGGGCTATACCCCTTAGAAGTACCTCAGCTAGGACAATAGCTTTGGAATTGGTTAAATTGTTCTGCGAAGTCGGTTTCCCACAAGAAATGCTCACTGACCAAGGGAGCAACTTTATGTCCAAATATCTAGCTACAGTATGGGATGCTTTTGGAATACATCACGTGCGCACAGCAGCCTATCATCCCCAGTCCAATGGGCTGGTCGAAAGGATGAACCAAACCATTAAACAAATGCTAAGGCGTGGCCTGAATGGTAAAATGACCGAATGGGATACTTTACTGCCATTCGTTTTGTATGCATGCCACGAACGCATACAAACGTCCTTAGGGGCATCGCCCTATGAGTTATTGTTTGGCAGGGCTCCCAGAGGGATTCTGGATATATTACGTGAGCAGTGGGTGGAACCAGACAGTGAGGAAATTGGCATACCTCAGTTTCTCAGGGATTTGAGAAATCGCTTAAAAAGGACGTCCCAAATTTCCTTAGAAAATTTGCAGGCTAGTCAGAAACGTCAAAAACAATATTATGATCGAGGAAAGAAACCCCGCCAACTGGCTGTGGGGGATAAAGTGATAATTTTGGTGGCTGATGTAGGACCCAAGTTTGAGTCTCGATGGAAGGGACCATGTACAGTTGTAGAGAGGGTAGGTCCTGTTTCCTACTCTGTAGAAAATGATAAAGGGCGCCGCCAAACATATCATGTGAATGTTTTAAAACCCTGGCAAGAGAGGTCAGCAACAGTAAGATTGGCTACTCTGGAAAAACACGTGAACCCATTATTGGAGATTATGTGCTGTCCGTCAAAATATACGGCAGCCCGTAATATCTTAAGGGGGGGGATATGTGGTGTAGAAGGTCCCTCTGATCCCTTAGAGAGAGGTAAAACGGAAGAGTTAGCTTCAGTAGCTGACAGAAAACAAAAGCACATGGCTCATGGTTTCCAGGGAAACCACAAGCAGAGTGAGTCACAGGAAAGGAAAACACGCCCCTGCTGCAGTTTAGCTCCGCAGTCACGAGTTGAGGCAGAACACCTGCTGGGAGGAGGAGGTCAGGTTAAACCCTAGAAGCCAGAGATATAAAGAATGCTCATTAGAGAGAAAGTTAGCACAGCCAAGGGAACAGCCAAGAGAACAGCCACAAGAACAGCTGAGAGAACAGCTACGGGAACGGAGAGAAAGACCAGAGCCAGAACAGGAGTTAAGCTCAGAAGCAGAGGAACTGCTTGGGAATGAGGACCCAGAGGAGCTGATGGTAATAGAAGATTCTCTGAGGTTTAATTCAGAGGGGGAAACCAGCAAGAGAAACAAGTGGAGAACCAGTGCCAAGGAGCCAGGTAGAAACAGCCCAGGTTTGGTGCCGTGTCTGAAAGGCAGCCAAAGGGAAAGATTACCAAGGTTTGGATCTTTAGCTGACCCTGAAGTGCAGAGAGAATCTCCTGTGAGAAAGCCAAAAGGTAGGCTGACAAAACTGTTTTTAAGAAGTGGTCTTGTGTTAGCCCAGAAGGGTGGGGTTCTCCTCGTAGTAAATACTGTGGTAATTCTCAACCGTATCTAGCAGAAGGCTTCAGAGAAAAGCCTCGGGCTGAGGAACTGGGTGTGTGCTTGGAAACACCGTGTAGCCAGTTTCAAACATTCCCAGCTGATAACCATTATGAGGCAATGGAAACAGAACCAGCTATAGAATACATGCCAGTGGAAGAAATGGACTCTACATTATCTGTTTCTGATAATATAATACCTGTGTGCTAATACTAAGCTGTTCAGAGAGCTGCAGGAGGCAGCTGGAAGAAAAGCACAAAAGGTTTGAGCAGAGAAATGCTTGTTTAAGTTGGATTACTGTGAAACGTATGTGATGCTGATACAAGAAGCTATTTTTGTTCAATTCTTATATTGTTTCCTGCCAGAAGATGTATGGCAATTTGTTCTTCATTTCCTGTATGTAAAGCCGCCCGGAGGGGAATTAAAATCCTGTTTATTTGCCTGAAACCATTCGTGCTCAACTACTCTCTTTTATTTGGATAGTAAATACTACAACTCCCAGGAGGCAGTGCTTTCCCCAAGCTCTGTTCTACTATCTAAAGAAGGGATCAGGCCGCTTAACTCTGCATGCCCAGGCTGTGGAGTACTAGCGTGTTAGATGTTTCATCATTCATTGAAAAATGCCCCTGTCAACTAATGTACGTAGGCAAAACTATTCGTCCTTTTCGTGTTCATATGAACGAACACCGTAGTAGATTAACTTGTAAAAAGGTTGAAGCTCCTATTTGTGGATCACTGTTTAAAATCAAAACACCGATTTGAAGACTCACGCTGTTTCTGTATAGATCATGTTCTTTCTGGGTCTAATGGTAAATCCAAAGATCAGATATTGCTGATTCGAGAACAGCGTTGAATTTTTAATTTACAATCGGTAGTCCCTACAGGTTTGAACACACAGATTGACTGGAGCGCATGTATATAGCCTCAACAAAGAACAATATAGAATAGTAAAATGTAATGACCTCAGAAGGAAAGTCTTACGTCAGCTTCACAGGTGTTTGCTAATGTTCAATTTAAATCCTTATAAAACTCCCTATAATCATCAGTCCGCATGCGCGGCGTTTGATAATAGAGAGAATGAGGACTGCTAAGCCCGATGATATGGTAAGAAGAGTCTCGGAAGGCACACATTGCATTGGTCATGCTTAATGAATCTTGATGTTAGTTATGGGATTGTGATAGGATCATCAGATTCTTTTGTTTAACAATGTCAATAGGTTTGAAATTTACAGCGCGTGCTAGAAACTCCCTGAAGAAATGGCTTGAAAGTGAAATGCAACAGCGCTGAAGTCTGGCATTGGGAAGAGTCAAGGGAAAGATTTAAGATAAGTACCAACTTTGTTCTTGTTGATGTACATCTGTATGATATGACATTGAAAAATCTATATAAAGGACAGCCTTTTCTAAAAATCTAAAAATATAACTTTAAGCGACGGTGCAAGGTCATTGATGCGAAAAGGATGCATATAGTCCAAAACAGTTGAATTTGGACGACGGCTCCATCTAAGTCTGAGACCTCGTTGCTTGCAATAATCAATGGTTATTGTGCAGTTAGTTTAAAACTACAGTCAAACCTCGGTTTTCGTATGCCCTAGTTTTCGTACAATTCGTTTTTCGTTTACTTTTTTCATCAAGATTTTGTCCCAGTTTTCATACATTGTCTTGGTTTTCGTACAGTTGAAAATGGAGCACCATCTTGTGGCCAGAAGTGGGATTTTCTTTATTTTGATTCTCTTGCTGATTGACTGTCTTCCATATGCCAACAAAAGTCTTTGATAAAGGTAAAAGTGATGTTAAATGTTCATTTATCCATTTCATTAGTCATTTATATTTATTTCTCATTGTTTTCTGTATGTAAAAATATAGTTATCTATAAAATTTATTTTTTGTTAATATTTTTGGGTGTCTGGAACAGATTCATTGGATTTACATTATTTCTTATGGGAAATATTGCTTCAGTTTTCATACATTTGGTTTTAGTCAGACTTTTCCGAATGGATTAATCACGAAAACCGAGGTTCCACTGTATTGGGAATTGCAGAAAGTTACAATCCCTAAGTTGAAGAGTAGAGAAATACTTATTTAACATGATTTTTATACTGCTTTGTCATTTCAGTCAAAGTGGTTTACACTGTAACTTAAACTTGGTAATGTACATTAAACAGGGACATTGATAACTTGGGTTTTTCTGAGGCAATATGTATAGAATGTGTCAACAAAATAGATGTCACTTGAGATTAGAGAGCTTCTGAAGTTAAAGTTTTTAATAAAGGTGACACAGTAGGAGATGACTGATGCTGGTTCTCGGAGGTTGTCATACATTCAGGGCTGGGAGCAGATGACTGAAACTGGAAGCCAGTAATACTGATCTCCTAAATCTCCCTGGCTTGACCCCCAGGAGTGTTCTGCTTCACGAGGAAAGGAAGACTTGAGAGCTGATGAGTCTCCCCAGAAACAGGTGAAAATTCCTTTTGTAAAGTCATAGTTCAAATAATAGAGAGACAGGTGTTCAGAGCTTCAAAGATTCAATCCGCCATCTTGAATCCTCTAGTGTGCCATCATTTCTAACATTCTAATGTAAGCCTCATAGAATGTATGATGATAAAATATTTCATTATATAATACCGGTAAGCTGAAGTTTGAAACTCAAAGATCTTTTGTTTCAACAATTCTTGTCGGATGTTCCAACGTGAATTTGAGGAATGAATTGAATTAACCATGGCAGATTTACTACACATTGGTATTTCATTGCAGAATGATTGTTCTGTAGAGACAGTGAAATAATTTGCTTGCTTTTCTAAGTCTCTAGTTGAAGCCCTAATTTGAAATGGCATTTCCTCTGGAAAGGAAGTGTGGTTTTTTTAAATACAATAAGTGAGCCATTAACTTTCACTGATGTAGTGCATTAGCGAGAAATAATTATAGGTATGTTTCACTATGAAGGAAGTCATATAGCCATGGCTGTAAAATGATTTAGAGAATAATTTTGTAAAGACTATCTACCTTGTATGGCAGATATATGCCTAGGTTACACTGCTTTGCAAAGGCAAAGCAGAGGTTGTATACATTCCATTTGAACATTAACCAACAAAGTACATGTTCACGTTTACATGTATGCATCTGCTCTTTGGCATGTACAATTTTGCATGCACACAAGTCCAAACCTCACCCCGACCACAGGGACACCACCACTCATGTCAGCGAAATGCATGCATTTACAGGATGTATATTTCCATCCATTTCTGCACATAAAGGTCCGGGGTTCAAATCCCACTAGAGGACAGCAACCTTGGGCTGGAAGGACTGGGGTTTCTAGTCCCACAGGTGCTCCTTGTGGTCTTGGGCAAGCCACTTAACCCTCCATAGCCCATGTTCCCTGTAAAATAGTTATCTCCAAGTTATAGTGCCCTGTTCAATGTAATTTCAGTTTGTTCAATGTAAACCGCACTGATGCAGAATAGCGCGGTATATAAGAGAATTAAAATAAATAAATAAAATTAAATAAATAAAACACTTTTACATGGAAATGCCTTTTCCAGTTACTCTCTTAATCTCTACAGAAGCATTCCTCTGATTGAAATGTGTCATCAGGCAAACAAAATAACAATGAAACAAACCAACATTATGTCCTGTAACTGCTGCTTCTTGTTTGGGATGGTTGAACCCACTTTTATTTACTTCAGTTTTTTAATACCGTTTTTCTACTAGTCAAAACATTTTACACGAAACACAATTTGTACATAAAACATTCAGTGGAACAATAGCTACATATAACATTAAGGAAAATGAAACTTGGAGAGTCAAAAGTGGATATAAGGGATTAAACGATGTACAACTTGGGGTTGTGTGGGAGTGGGGTTATTGGGGATACAGTGCCTCTAGGGAGATAGCAAAGACTCACATTGATTGCATAGATTTTCTTCTGAAATCTCATTACAGAGTACTTGGTCTGAGACTGAATAGCCAGTGGGGATTCACCGATTGTGATCAGGGTCATTTAATTCTGGACAATCTGAAATAAAGGCTGATGTGCTATAATGTTTTTCAGACCTTGCATAGTGGAGCAAAAGGGAGCAGCGCATTGTGTTTCTCTTGGTCCCTGTGGAAGTGTGGTGTGTGGTGGAAAGGGGTTTCATTTAAAAGACAGAACAGGCACCAGTCAAGAAACAAATGTCAGCTTTATTCTATCCCAGCTGTTAAACCTTCATAGCCTGGTTCCCTGGCCCTTTCTCCAGCCCCCAGTAAATTAAGAACATAAGAACATAAGATATGCCATACTGGGTCAGACCAAGGTCCATCAAGCCCAGTATTCTGTTTCCAACAGTGGCCAGTCTAGGTCATACGTACCTAGCAGTTTTCCCAAGGGACACAGGTTCCACAATGCTTGTATTGGTTCAAGCATTAATATCCTGGGTCCCTTCTTAATGGTTTATGGACCTTTCCTCCAGGAACTTGTCCAAACCTTTTTTAAACCCAGCTACACTAACAGCCTTTACTACATCCTCCGGTAACAAATTCCAGAGTTTGATTACACGTTGAGTGAAAAAATATTTTCTTTTATTAGTCTTAAATAGTTTACCCTGTAGCTTCATTGCATGTCCCCTAGTCTTTCTATATTCTGATAAGGTAAACAATCGATCTACGTTTACCCGTTCCACTCCGTTCATTAATTTATAGACTTCTATCATATCTCCCCTCAGCCGTCTCTTTTCCAGGTTAAAGAGCCACAACCTTTTTAGCCTTTCTTCATAGGAGTATCCTTCCATCCCCTTTACCATTTTGGTGGCTCTTCTCTGAATCTTTTCTAAAATTGCTATATCCTTTTTAAGATACGGCGACCAGAATTGCACACAATATTCAAGGTGCGGTCACACCATGGAACGATATAGATGCATTATAATGTCTTTTGCTTTATTTTCCATGCCTTTCCTTATCATACCTAGCATTCTATTTGCTCTCTTGGCCGCTGCTGCACACTGGGCCGAGGGTTTTAACATGGTATCCACAATGACGCCTAAATCTTTTTCCTGGGTGGTGGGTTCCTAATGTGGAACCTTGCATCGTGTAACCATAGTTTGGGTTGTTCTTCCCTAGGTGCATAACCTTGCACTTGTCCACATTAAATTTCTTCTGCCATTTTGATGCCCAGTCTTCCAATTTATCAAGATCCTCTTGCAATTTTCCACAATCCTCTTGGGTTTTAACAACTTTAAATAGTTTTGTGTCATCTGCAAATTTGATAACCTCATTCGTTATTCCACTTTCCAGGTCATTTATGAATATGTCAAAAAGCAGCGGACCCAGCACAGATCCCTGGGGTACACCACTATTCACCTTTCTCCATTGGGAAAATTGGCCATTTAGCCCTACCCTCTGCTTTCTATCTTTTAACCAGTTCCTGATCCACAATAGTACACTGCCTCCTATCCCATGACTCTTTAGTTTTGCCAAAAGTCTCCGATGAGGGACCTTGTCAAAGGCTTTCTGAAAGTCCAGATACACAATATCAACCGACTCACCTTTGTCCACCTGATTATTCACTCCTTCAAAAAAACATAACAGATTAGTAAGACAAGATCTTCCTTGTCTAAAGCCATGTTGGCTGTCTCCCATTAGGTCATGACTATCTACATGCTGAGTAATTTTATTCTTTATGATGGTTTCTACCATTTTTCCCGGTACTGATGTCAGGCTCACCGGTCTGTAGTTTCCCGGATCACCCCTGGAACCCTTTTTAAAAATTGGTGTTACATTGGCGATCCTCCAATCTTCAGGTATTAGAGATGATTTTAATGATAGTTCACAGATTACTAATAGCAGGTCTGCAATCTCATATTTCAGTTCTTTCAACACCCTTGGATGTATACCATCCGGCCCAGGTGATTTGCTACTCTTCAGTTTATCTAATAGTTGTAATACATCTTCCCAATGTACCGATATTTCCTTCAATTCTTCCGCACCTTTAAATACCACTTCAGTCATGGGTAACATCCCTACATCTTCCTCAGTAAAGACTGAAGCAAAGAATTCATTCAGTCTCTCCGCTATCGCCTTGTTGCCTCTTAGTGCTCCTTTAACCCCTTTATCATCTAATGGACCAACTGACTCTTACAGCCCCCATGGTAGAGCATTGTGTACAGCTCGCTCATAGTTTTCAAGATCTTAAGTGGCGAATTTTAGATTTTACACCTGCTCATCCACGTGGGGGAAATCGTTTGCAGACACTTCAGAATCTGGAGCAGAGGTGGATTTTCCGCCTGGACTCAGTTAGTCCAAAAGGGATGAATATGCAAATTGATTGGCACACAGTCTACTAATTGATTACATTTCCGTCAATCTTTGGTTTTGGGGGCGGAGCTTGAAGTTGTGATCCCTCCCCATTTTAACCTATGATTGGTCTCTTTAACAACAGCTGATGTGATTGACATATGGAAATTCAACGGAAACATTCGAGGCCGGCTCTTTTTAAAAGCCGTTTTTTCGCCCTTCCGGGTTTCACAGGGCTGATGCTACATCATATGGCGGTTTTTGGCCTGAAGCAGGGGATTAAATGTTTTCAATACCCCGAAACGTGTCACGTCGTCCTCCCGCTATCTCAACCTACAGCCTTTCTGATATTGACTCAGCTAAGTAACACATTCTAGTGCTTTTTTATAAAATTTAAGATTTACGTCTTACTTAATAAAATGGACGGGCCACAACGGCACAAGGTGTGCTTCCTTCTGCTTGGTTGGCCTCTCCGACAAAAAAATGAGTAAATTGCTGCAAGTTCTTTTTGAAACACAGGCTTTTTGTTACCCAGGTTTTTCACTGTTTGATGGTTTTGTTTAACTTGGTGATTGGTATTTGTTAATTGCTGATTGGACTGTTTATATACCTTTATTAAGAGCCATGGCTTCAGTTCCAGCAACTTTTGCCTTTACGGAAGAGCAGCTTCTTCAATTGAAAAAGCATAAAGCATTGTTTGATGAAACAGTTGAGATGGGGTCTATACTTGATTTACCCCCTACGGTGATAGAACTGCGGGACCTACATAAAAAACTTATACGGTCATCAGCTGGGCTTCATAGTACCCCTCTGCTATTTGCAGTACACTCTCCAGTGTTAGCTTGGATTGCTGATGTACCCACTGTCTCATCAGGACGGTCAGGCCCTCCTAAAACTGCTCCAGTAGCAGAATCTTGGCTATCTTGGGCCTGGTCCTTTCTTTTGGTTGCACCCATTTCCATTAGAGACCCTTCAAGCAATAAAGGAGAGTGCTCAGAGGTTCCTCTATCTGGAGTCCCACACTTCTGAATCACTGGTGATAGGCCTCTGGGGTACAGCCGGCCTGTTCCAGCATGGTGGCCTTGACAGCTACATAGGTAGCTCGCCCATCTGGGTTGATGTCTTGGAATGCAGCTTGACTGTCCATGTTGTCTCTGGTCACCCGGTCATGGAGGTGGTCCATTCAAAGTTCACCAAAAATAGTCCAGTTCATCTTTTACTAGCATGTTAAGAAGCGCTTGCGCTAGAGGGTGGAGTTGCAGGGCCTGGGTCAACTGAACCAGGGAACTCCTCTGTAGCTCCTCCTGCATAAGATTCTGTAACTGCTGCTGATGTTGTTGTTGCTGCCCTACTATCAGCATCTGGAGGAACTGCTTCATTTTGGCTTGTCACTACTCACTTGCAAAGCACAATCACAGCTCACTCTTCTGCAGCTGAGCTAACACTGCAGTATTCCAGCTTCAACAAATTATTTAGTGGTCTCTGGTGACCAAAACAAAGCCTGCCTGTCCGTCACTAATTAAAGCACTTCAAGCTCCCTAACTAGGGCAAGGCTAACCCTCTTAGCCCACACAAACAAAAATATTCTGACCTATTGCAGAGGCCCAGATCTGGAGGAACATGGGTTTGCCTCAGTCACGTGGTAGCGAAAATTCCCAAGCTGCCACCATATATGGTAGTGTGGCGTGTGGTGGAAATGGTTTTTCATTTAAAACACAGGACAGGCAGCAGTCAAGAAAACAATGTCAGCTTTATTCTATCCCAGCTGTTAAACCTTCACAGCCTGGTTCTCCTGGCCCTTCTTCCAGCCCCAGTAAAAGCGCCTACCTTCACATGGCCAGGGCCAGCCCTAGAGTTGGTCCAAAGTGTTGGAGCCCTAGGCAAACCTCAAGCTTTACATCCCCTCTGGCTTTCAAAATCTATTATTTAGCTTTGAATGGTCTGCTTTTGCTGCCCTAGGCGACTGCCTATTTGCTTAGTGGTTGGGCCAGCCCTGCACATGGTTTATCTGGGAAGGACCTCTGGCTCCACAGGCCTCTCTCTCTCTCCTGCAGCCTGCTGGATTTTAACCTCTCCCTGGGAGCCATGCCTTCCCAGCCTTGAACTCTGGTTCACAGGCTCTTTTAAAGAGGCCTGTTAATAAGCCCTCTGGAGAGGGATGGGCAATACTCTGTAGACCCCATCACAGTCCCTAATTAATTTACATGATCCAGATAAAAAAAACAATGCACACCTTGAACAGTTGACGTGTTCAGTTTTTACTTTAAACAATATAGAAGGGCAGGTTTTGATACAGGGTCAGCAGCTTATTGAAAGAGACAAACCCACCACGTGTTGCTGCCCATCTTCCACCCGTGCCTTGCCCATACTGCACCTCCAACAATGACTGCTATAATGGCAGCCATACAGGCTTTAGCTCCTACATTTATATCAGGAGGGGGTGGTGTACAAGAGGTTGCACTCTTTAGCCCCTACTGAGCTAGTCCCACAAGACACATATGCTCCCCTATATGGTGTTAAATCTAAACATATATTCTGCATCCACAGAACCCCTAGCCCCTCCCTTAACAATGGATGCAGAGCAGAGCTAGACATTTTCTCATAGAACGAACCATGCAAAAAAAAAATTATAATTCTAGTGTCATTTCACTAACAGCAACATAAACTCTAGCTCTGGCAAGGTAAATCTTCTGCTAGTCCTGAGTGACCTTTTGTAATGTCCACAATTCACACAACAAGGACCCTATCTAGGAAAAGACAGTACTTTAAATATTGTAGTGAGCCCTAAAACATAAATAGACCTTTTAGGAAAACTTATGGTTTACTTATGGGAGCCCTTGTCCTTCAATAGCTCCAACTCTTGATGATTCTCCTATTCCTATAGTATCCTCCTTTCGATACTTGGGGGTTTTTCTGGACTCAGATTTAACTTTCAAGGACCATGTTTCTCAGCTTACAAAGAAGTCCTATTACTTTCTCTGTCAAATTCAGTTGATTCATCCTTTTCTTACTCCTTCAGCTTTAACCACCCTTGAACTGTCCCTGATTGTCTCATCTTAATTTTTGTAACTCAGTTCTTGCTGGTATCACTCATACCCACTCCATCAGAATACAGCAGCCCGGATTATTACACATTCTTCACGCATAGACCACGTAACTCCTCTTCTGATTCAACTCTACTGGCTCCCTATAGATTTTTGCATCTGTTATAAAATTCTCATTTCAGTTCATCAGGTTATCTATACTCATAGTCCGTAATACCTAGCAGACCACCTTCATTTTCACGTTCCTACACGCAGCCTTCGTTCAGCTTATGTAAACCGTCTCCATCTTCCCTCACTATCCCGTGCTCATTTACAGTCCACTCGTCATTCAGCCACCTTTTTCCTCGGTCCTGCCCTCTGGAACTCCCTGACTAGAGCAGAATTACTCCAGATTTAAGTCATCACTCAAAACATACCTTTTTTCCACTGCCTATGATCTCCCAGATCCAGCTCCTTGACCTGGTTATATATGTATGTTGGGTTCTCCTGTGTTTTGTCTGAGTGCTTGATTGACTTTTTTCTGTCAAATTGTAGTTCTTTTCCTTTTCTGGCCTCACTTTGGATCTGTGGATTGTACACCGCCCTGATGTCACAAAGGGTGGTATATCAAGTGACAATAAAGATAAAAACATAGAACATACAAATTCTTACATATAAACCCATGCTAACAGAATATCTAGCCTCGATTGCACACACACAACACAGATAGGCCTTTGCTGAATAAAAATTGTGACTGTAAACCGAAATAGAAATATGCAGACAAAAATTAAACTGAAACCCCAAGAAGCCGGACGCTGCATGCAGTGCAACACCAGAGAAATGAGAGATGTATTTACCCTATATTGTGCAAAATGTAAAGACGGCAGATGTTGGGGCCAACGTTAGGGGTGATGCAACCAGGGCACTTGCCTTGGGCCCTCAGGCCAGAGAGGGCACCAAGCTTGCCCACTCTCCAATTCTTAATTTCCCTCTTTTTTTTTTTTTTTTTTACCTCCTCTTATCTCTTTCCCAGTCCATGTCCTCACTCTTACCCTCTCTCTAGCTCTCCCATTCCACATCTCACTCCTTCCCCAGCATCTTTTCCCCTTTTGTTTTACATCCACTCCACTTCTGCCCTTTGTATTTCCTCCCTTCCCAGCCATCTACCTTTCTGCCTCTCGCCCCTTCACCAGCCCCAGCTCTTTCCCTGCCCTTCATTCTCTCTAGCCCAGTAGCTGCCTCCGCCCCCTTCCTCTGCTCCCAGTCTAGCCCACTACTGTAACCTTCCCCTTCCCCCCACATTCCAGTCCAGTCCAGTATTTGTCACCTTCCCTTTCTCCGCTCCCCCATTCAGTCCACTCCAGCCGAGCCCAACCCAATATCTGCCATCTTTCCCCCCTTCCCTCCCAGTGCAGCACAGTATCACCTCCTTTCCCTATCCTCCCCCCACTTCTCACTCCTCTTCCCTAAGCCAATTTGAGTTCTACCTCTCCATAGGATCTTTGTACTGTCTTGTCTACTGCTCTCAACTTCTCAGCTTACTCCACCTTCCTTGGTCTGGCACATGTAACCCATCTTCTTGCAGCTCCTGCTGTCTCTTCCCCCCCCCCCACCCCCCTTGCTGCTCATGCCGATATACCCTGAAGATACCAGAGGTAGAATGTCAAACTGCAGCTCTTGCTGGCACTCGCTATCTCTCTCCTTCGATTTTTCAAGCAGTACTACTTTGCACGTTCCCTGTTTTGAGGGGGGAGGGGGAGGTAGAGAGAGAGGACTCTATATCTATGGAAGCTTGTCTAGTTCAAACAAACCTATGTTTGAATTGAATGATTCTGTGCAGTTCAAACATCGAATGTTTGAACCACACAGGCCTCCATACATACAGAGCCCCCACTCCTTCCCCCCTTCCCAATTAAAACAGGGGCATGGATTTCAAAAAGGAGGAGAGAGAAAGCAAGCACCAAAAGCTGCAGCTTGATGTTGTACCTCTGGCAGCTTCAGGATCTGTGGCTACAGGCTAAACTGGGTAGATGCAGGAAAAAAATGGCTTTTCCATTGCTGGTTTTAAAGACCTGCCAGCAGCTGACCTGGTCATATGACAATCGGCCGGTTGGCAACCCTATTTTTGATACCATCATTCTTCATTACAGAATAGGCTGTAAAGGTTTCTTACCTTTTCCTGTAATTCAGGAGGCTTGTTTAGCCATTTTAGGATTATTACTTAAAGCGTAGTTACTCACCTGAATCAGGTGTTCTCTGGGAACAGCAGGAATCAGTCCTCACATATTGGTGACATCACTGACGGAGCCCGCACGGGAACACTTCCCAGCTTCCAAAGGAATCTTTTGGAAAGTAGGTACTCCATGCATGCATGCCTATCTTCCCTCCTGAAGGAGCCATCTTACCTCAGTATGATGACATAGCTTAATGAAGCCCAAAAAGAAAACAACTCCATGAGGAGGAGGAGGGAGGGGAGGGAGGACTGATTCCTGCTGTTCCTGGAGAACACCTGCTGTAGGTGAGTAACTATGCTTTCTCTGGGACAAAGCAGGAAGTCAGTCCTCACATATGGGACTCCCTAGCTACAGGCTACCAAAAAATCCTATAGACAACCCAACAGGGAAACCAGAAAAGCAAAGAGAGAAAACAGCAGGAAACACTGAGGTTCCAAGAATCAAAACGAGCCTCAGGCATCTACAACATTCGACTCTCCGGTAGCCTGGACAGACAGACAGGGCCAGAGGGAAAATGTTGCATTAATTCCCAAAGAGGTGCCGGAGTATGGCTTGGCCAAAGCTACTGTCATGCTGAGAATCCTTATCTAGGAAGTAGTGGGCTGCAAAGATGTGGACTGATGCCCATGTAGCAGCTCTACAAATCTCCATTGTGGAGCCCAAGTGAGCTACTGAGGCTGCCATAGTACAAACATTATGCACTGTAATGTGGCACTCTAAAGTAAGCCCAGCCTGGGCATAAGCAAAAGAGATGCAATCAGCCTAGAGATGGCTACCCCCAACCAGTTGGGGGTCATAGGAAATATGTTGGAGGACATAGGGAAGAAATAAGTGGAACGGCGATGGGGCTTTGTCCATTCAAGATAAAAAGCAAGCCCTTGCTTACAGTTCAAAGTATGGAGAGAGACCTCCACCCTGGAGGCATGAGGCCATGGGAAAAAGTGGGCAGTACCACGGACTGGTTGAGGTGGAACGGTGAAACCACCTTAGGGAGAAACTTAGGATGACTGCATAGCACCACTCTATTTTTGTAGAACCTGGTATAAGGCAGATGCGCTATGAGTGCCTGCAGCTCACTGATTCTGTACGCTAAGGTAAGTGCCATCAAAAATATAACTTTTCAGGGTAGGAACTTCAGAGTGCAGATGGCCAGCAGCTCAAAGGGTGCCAAGAGCAGCTGTCCCAGGGTGACATTGAGATCCCACCCATCGGCAGGTGGCCGAATAGGGGGACAAGAAAACAGAAGGCCCTGCATAAAGTGTCCTATGAGCAGAAAGGGGCTGATCACCAACACTGCGATGATATGCCACAGGAGCACTGAAGTGCACCCTGACTGAGTTAGTCTTCAGTCCAGAGTTGGAGGGGGCTCAGTCCACACACTAGACTAAAAATCTACTCCACTTGAAGGCATATTTATTTTGTTGCAGGGGAAGCAGCAAGAGCATGGGTAGCTAGGGTTGAGGTTGGACTAAATTACAGGAGTAAACTGTTTAGGTAGCATGATGCGGTTGTGCTGGGTTATGTGATGGTCCCGAAATGATCTGTGAATAAAAATATTTTTAGGTTTTTACAAAAGTCTTTGATGTCCATTGTCGCTCTGACCTCGTCTGGTAGGGAGCTCCATATTGATGGTGCAGATATCGAGAATGCTCTGTTGTATGTTTGTCTGCTTCTTGTTTTTGTGTTGGGAGTGGTGAGATGGATCGTTTTGATTCTTGGAACCTCAGTGTTTCCTGCTGTTTTCTCTCTTTGCTTTTCTGGTTTCTCCATTGGGTTTCCTATAGGAATTTTTGGTAGCCTGTAGCTAGGGATTCCCATATGTGAGGACTGACTTCCTGCTTTGTCCCAGAGAAAGCATAGTTACTCACCTACAGTAGGTGTTCTCCAGGAACAGCAGGAGTCAGTCTTCCCTCCCCTCCCTCCTCCTCCTCATGGAGCTTTTTTCTTTTTGGGCTTCATTAAGCTATGTCATCATACTGAAGTAAGATGGCTCCTTCAGGAGGGAAGATAGGCATGCATGCATGGAGTACCTACCTTCCAAAAGATTCCTTTGGAAGCTGGGAAGTGTTCACGTGCGGGCTCCGTCCGTGATGTTTATTGCTAGTTCTCCTTAGTCTGATGTCAGGGTCTCTTTAGATAAGCGGTTGGAGTGAGTCCACAGAGGTAAGGTTTTGGATTTTGAATATGATAAGTGTTTTGAATTTTATGCATGAACACATTAGCATATGCCCTTCTGGTGGAATCCTTGCAAGACACCAGGAGAATATTCTCGACATCTTTGGGCAGATGAAACTCTGACAGAGCACCTGCTCAGCAGCCAAGCCATGAGCAATAGCGAGAGGGGCTTGGGGTGTAGTAGGGTGCTGCCCTCCTGCGGAAGTAGATCTGGGGCACAATCCAGGTGAAGGGACAGTGCCCAAGTCAGCTGTAGTAACAAGGGGTACTACGGTTGCCAAGGCCACCATGGGGCAATAAGCATTACAGAGACCCCATCCGCTTGGACCTTGAAGAGGGTCTTGGCCACCAGGGGAATCAGTGGGTAAGCATAGACAAGGCCCAATCCAGGAGGAAGGCATCTAATGCCACCCGACTGGTTACAGGGCATCCTGGAGCAAAACAGCGGTAGCTGGGCATTGAGAGGAGATGCGAACAGATCCATGGTGGGGTGCCCCACATATGAAAGATCTTGTGAACCATCTGGGCATCGAGTGCCCACTCGTGCGGTTGCAGGGCTCTGCTGAGCTTGTCCGCTAAGGCATTGTCCTCTCCAGGGAGATACACTGCCCGGAGAAGCATTTGATGCTTCACGGCAAACTTCCAAAGCTGGACTGTCTCCCAACAGATGAGGTATGAGCCTGTGCCGCCTTGCTTGTTAATGTAGAACATCGCTATCTGGTTGTCGGTTTGTATGAGAATGACCTGACCGACCAGCTGACCGGAAAGCCCACAGTGCATTTGCAATGGATCAGATTTCAAGAAAGTTTATCTGGTGGAGGTTTTCTCTCTCTCACTAGAGGCCTTGCATGCAGAAGGCTGCCAAGATGGGCTCCCCAGTCAAGCTTGGAGGCATCCATTGTGAGAATTTTCTGGTGCGGGGGTGCTTGGAAGGGCAGTCCTGCTAGAAGATGTACTGACTGTTGCCACCAGGGGAGAGAGTTGTGGTGGAGTTACGTGCACTCTGTTGGAGAGGTAGCCCGATGCCTGATGCCATTGAGTGCAGAGTCCACTGTGCTTGCTGAATATTTAGTTAGGCAAGCGGGGTGACGTGGACCATGAAGGCCATGTGGCCCAGGAGGCAAAGCATTTGGCAAGTGGAAACCATCGAGTAGCACTTAACTTGGTGAGCCAGAAAGACGAGATGGTGGGCCTGGTCTGTCGGGAGATATGCCCTGTTCACTGAAGTATTGAGGAGAGCTCCAATAAACCCAAGGCGCTGATCGAGTTGCAGATAGGACTTTGGGTAGTTTATAACAAAGCCCAACTGCTCCTGGACTTGAATAGTCTGCTGTGTGACTTGGTGAATTTTGTCCAGAGAGCTACCCCTTACCAACCAGATGTCCAAGTAAGGGAAGATGAAAATCCTCTGCACACACTAAGCATTTTGTGAAACACTGGGAGCAGACACTAGTCCAAGGAGAAGAACCTTGTATTGGTAGTGCCTACCGCTGGTGATGAAGCAGAGGTATTGTCAGTGCAGGGGATGAATGAGGATGTGGGTGTAGGCATCTTTTAGATCCAAGGAGCACAGGCAATCTCCCCGCTGGAGGTAGGACAGCAATGTTCCAAGGGATACCATCTTGAACTTCTCTCTTACAAGGAACAGATTTAGATTGCGAAGATCCAGAATGGATCAGAAGCCACTCGTCTTTTTGGGGACCAGGAAGTATCGCGAGTAGAACCCTCTTCCTATCTGAGATGGTGGAACGAGTTCCACTGCCCTGGCTTCCAAAAGATTGGCCACTTCCATTTGGAGAAGTTCTCGATGGTGAGGTTCCAGAGGGCATTCCCCTGGAAAGAAAGAGGGGGGGGGGGAGTCTACTCGAAGTGTAGGAGATAATACTCCTTCATGATTTGTAATGTCCAGGTATTGGTGGTGATGCTGAGCCAACGGTGGGCAAAGAACTGGAGATGCCCCCCAATGTGCTGCAGAACTGGGCCTGAAAAGGGAGGAAAGGCCGTGGTCTGGGAGTCAAAATTCCCCCCCCCCCCCAACCCCTGGCTATGGCTGAAATGCTGGTTGGGTTTTGGGATCTTAGGCTTATGCTGCTGTCCTTGGCCTTGGCCCTTTGCTTGCTGCCCCTGTGGGGATACCTAGAAGGAATGGTACGGGGTGGTGGGGGGTGGTGTGCACCATAGGCTCTTCTTCTTCTTCAGGTAGAAGGACCTTTTCCTTGCAGCCTTCCTTCAGAAAGGGTTAGCAGTCTTCCTGGAGAGCCTGGTCATGCTGAATTGTTCTGTCTCCATCATGGGTTTGCTAAAGAGGTTTTCTCCCCGGCATGGGACATCAGCCAATTTGTCCTGAGCCCATTGCTGCAGGTCAGAGGATGTAGCCATGCCAGGTGGTGTGCATCAATGCCCACCATAGCCACTCTGGCCATGGACTCAAAGCCATCATAGACTGCCTGAGTCACAAATTTGGAGCATACTGACCAGGCTCTGGAAGTTCTTGAGAAGGTCACCAGAAAACCCAGCCAAAAACCTGGCAAGCTCCCCTGCTAGGTCTCTCGAGTACATGCCCATGTACAGCTGGTATGCTTGTATATGGGCCATGAACATCGAGCCCTGGTAACACTTTCTGCCAAAGTCATCCATGGTGAGGGACTCCTGAACTGGGGGCATCCAGGAGTGTGTCTCAGTGCTCTTGATACGGCGTATGGCTGACTCCACCACCATGGAGTTGTGAGGCAACTGTATTTTCTCAAAGCCCGGGCTCTTGCAGACCTGATACATGGAATCAAGCTGCTTGCTCACTGTAGGCACTGTAAGTGGGGTTTCCACATCCTCAGAAGGAGCCGCTGCAGAATGGGGTAGATAGGAACTGTAATGCCCCTCCTTTGGCTGAGTGGGATATTGGAGGATCTCGAGGTCCTCAGCCTGAGGCTACTCCTCCTCCTCCTAGGTGAAAGGCAAGGCCTTACCCATGTCCCTCACAAACCCCAAAAAAGAGAGGTCCTCTGGGGGGATCTACGATGCTCAGGAGGTGGTGAGGGATCAAAGGGCACATCCTAGTGCCTTGCTGTTTCCGGAGACTCGTCCTTAGTCTCGCAGTCAGAGTCTGAGTCACTGAGGATCTCAAAGTATTGACAGGATCGAGGACTCTGTTGATGACTGGAAGGGGACCTTGATTCTCGATGCTTGGAACCGGAGGCATCCGAGGAGATGGGCTGCACCAACCGGAATTGGGAGCAGTCTCGGGAACCCAAGGAAATTGCAAGGGTTTTGAGGATCGGCTGCACCTTGGCTGGCAAGGCCTCCACCATGGAGGAACCGAAGTTACCTGGTCCATGGGGGGGGGGGGGGGTGTTGCATCATGAAGGCAGCCAGGCTGCACTTGAGAGCCATCATCCTCTCTGCTAGAAAGGAGGGCTCTGCAGCTGCCGGTGTCTGTGCCGGCGACTCCACGAGAATTATAGCCTCTTGAGCCCCGTGCCAAACCTCCAAGGTCTTGGGAGGCAATTCTTCCCACCAGAGCAGCAGCTTGTGAGGCCGCTCTGAGATTCAGATGGACGTCCAAAGGGCTCCATGGAAGAAAGAAGACCGGGGCTGAGGTAACAGGGCTCCTTGGGGCAGGAAAACCAGCACACATGCATGGAGTGCCTTCCAAAAGCTTCCTTTGGAAGTTGGGAAGTGTTCTCGCACAGGCTCCATTGGTGACGTCACCCATATGTGAGAATTGACTTCCTTCTTGGTCCTGGAGAATTAATTATTTACAACAGTTCCTTCGCCATAGTACTTCTGAACTTTGGCATAGCACTGCGATTTTCATTCGAGGCATCTGGGCCTACTAAGCCAATTGAATTTTCAGGATATCTACAATGAATATTCCTGAAATAGATCTGCATACAATAGAGGCAGTATGTGCAGATCATTGTGGATATCCTAAAAACCCAGCTGGCTGGGAGTTTCCTAAGGCCTGGGTTATAAAAACCACTGGTTTAGCGCATCCAGCTTAGTTAGATTATATCACTAAAGTAGATATTTTGCTGAAAGAGGTGAACCTTTCATTATGTAATTGCAGTTACAAAATGAAAGGTTCCACATTAGGGCAGAAGTCACAGTAGACTAGTTATAAAACTCTTCCTTTTCTGCCTGTATGTGTGAATTGGTCAGTAATGGTACTGTAATATTTTGTAATATTAATGGTACGGTAATATTTTGTTAACAATATTAGATAATAAAATTTCCACCTATTAATGGTTTTTCCTAGTTGAGGGCTGGATCTTTTCTGCTTTACTGAAGGGTAATTTGTTGATGAAGAACAGGATTGATAGGTTGGAAAATTCTCTGAAAGTATTGAATTTGCGATTTGTTAATTTTCTGTGTTGTGGTAGGATTTCTACTCTGGAAATGCTTGGGTCTTATTTTGTGAATATTTTGCATTTGGCGGATGATCATCTCACTGAGATTATGCATGCATCTTATGTTATGTCTTCTATAAAAAAAATATATATTTATATAGCTGGGGGTAGTTTGGTTCATCCGCCAGAGGGGGATCGGACTGTGCACTTGGAGACATCGGTAGAGGAGACACTTAACAGGGGCACTGTGGTTGCTTCCTTCCGGTGCCTCTCTGATAAGGATCATGTCTTTTCTCCTTTCCTTAAAGTGAGAACTCAGCCATTTCATGGATCTCCTATATATGTATATCCAGATGTTTCTTTTAAGTCACAACAGATTCGGAAGAGTTTTCTTCAGTTAAAGCCTAGAGTATTAGCATTAGGTATGATATTCTATTTGAAGTACCCAGAAAATGTTTGGTGAAATATTTGGGGATGGATTATGTTTTTATGAAACCAAATGAGTTGTTGGCATTAATTCAGTCCCACGAGAAGCAGGATGATTGATATGATTTGTTTTTGATTTTTATTTTTGTTTCTTCATAGTGTTTGCAGAGACTGCTGTATTTTAGTAGGCTAATTCTATAATGGGGTGCATTAATGGGTTTTTTTTCCTAAAATCCTTTAGTTATATATTTGTTTATTGTATTTGAATGTTGGGGCTCCCTCTTCTATTCTATTTCTCTGCTAGGTCTGATTGTTTTGCCAGATCTTTATCTGTAGTTGCTTAATTGTTTAAGTGATGTTTATTTATTTATTTTATTTATACGTTTTTCTATACCGTCCCTTCCAGAGATCAAGGGCAGCTTACCATTAATAAACAACTACATTAAACTAGTACATTAAACTTACAAATAACATAGTTCTTAGATATGGTACAGTGATGTCAAAGAAATAAATGGTAGAGTATGTTATTTTATGTTTATTTTGTATGTTCTATTTGAGTAAGCCTAATAAATATTACATTACGTGGACTTGCAGATGAGGAGATAATATACTGCTACTTTTATGCTACAAAGCGTATATTTAAATCAATGCGTGGATGAGACAATGGTGCAGAGATGAGGAGTTTGGATTTGTTAGGAACTGGGGTACATTCTGGGGAAAGGAGGGGCTCTTCCGAAGGGATGGGCTTCACCTTAACCGGGATGGAACCAGGCTGCTGGCATTAACCTTTAAAAAAGAGAGAGAGCAGCTTTTAACCTAGATAATAGGGGAAAGCCGACAGTCGCCCAAGAGCAGATGGTTCGGAAGAATGTATCCTTGAAGGATACTACCAAAAGCAGAGGTTCCAAAAAAGAGTAAAGTAGCCCAAATGCCCTCGAGTATGGAGCAGACAGATCCCAAATTACCCATGTCTACCAATAGCCAAATTAATATGAATAAAATACAGTCTCTAAAATGCTTGTATGCAAATGCTAGAAGTCTAAAAAATAAGATGGGAGAGTTAGAATATATAGCACTAAAATGAGAGGTTAGATGTGATTGGAATATCAGAGACATGGTGGAAGGAGGACAACCAGTGGGACACTGATACCTGGGTACAAACTATATCGTAATGATAGAGCTGATCAAATTGGTGGAGGGGTTGCGCTCTATGTTAGAGAGGGCATTGAGTCAGAAAGGATTAAAGTTTTGCAGGAAACAAAATTTGCTGTAGAATCTCTATGGATTGAAATTCCATGTAAAAAGGGGAAGGCGATGGCGGTGGGCGTGTACTATCGACCGCCTGGCCAGAATGAACAAATGGATGATGAAATGCTCAAAGAAATCAAGGAAGCTAACAAACGTTACAGCACGGTAATAATAATGGACGATTTCAATTACCCCCGGTATCGACTGGGTCAGTGTCACGGCAGTACATGCTAGGGAGATAAAGTTCCTAGATGACATAAATGACTGACTGCTTCTTGGAGCAGCTGGTTCATGAACCGACCAGAGGGGAAGCCATATTAGACCTAGTCCTTAGTGGAACACCAGATCTAGTACAAGAGATAAGGGTGTTGGGGCCACTTGGCAATAGTGATCATAGCATGATCGCCTTTGATTTAATTAGTGGAGGAGGGATAGTAAGGAAATCCACAGTACTACCTTTTAACTTTCGAAAGGGAGACTATGATAAAATGAGGAAAATAGGACTTCCGGTGACATGGTGGGCTAGGTAGGACGTCTTTTGCCTAGCTCCAGAGCTCGTGCCCTCCCCCCCGGCCTCCAATCTCGACAAACGCCGCTAAAACCAACCCAGAATACGGGGGGAGACTGTTCTCAGCCCAAAAACTTGACTCTTGGAGGTCCCGGGAAGTTCGCGAGGGCATGGCGGCAAAAACAACGCGCCGGGAGCGCCCGCGACTCAGCGAGCACAAGATGGCTGACGGGGCTACTGAGGGGCCAGGGTCGCTGGCGGCGCCGATGGTAGCAGAGCTTACAAAGGCGGTGGTGGAGGCCCTGGAGGGGCGCCTGAGCGGCTTAGCCACACAAATAGCTGCAGTGGGCCAGGCTGTTACCGACTTCACTGCTCGCGTGGAGCAAGTGGAGCAGCGAGTGGGCACGCTTGAGGACTCATGTGCGTAGGATGCGGCCCGCATCAAACAGCTTGAGGAGGCTCTGGTGCGGCATGAGGAGAAGCTGGAGGATTTAGAAAATAGAAGCCGGCGCAATAACCTCCGCTTCATTGGAATTGCCGAAACGGTGAAGGAGAGTGATCTCCGGCAGTATTTGGAGACATGGCTGCCTGAAAACCTACCTCTGGAAGCCGGGATGGGCGCCATAATTATAGAAAGGGCGCACAGGCTGGGGCCTTACAAAGCCGGTGACAATTGGCCCAGAGCAGTAATTGCACGCTTCCTAAATGCCTCGCAGAAGGAGGGAGTTTTGAGAGCATGGAGGCAGCAGCGCCGGGCAGGGAGTGACATCTGTAGCCTACTGATTTTCCAGGACTACTCTGCCGGGGTCTCGCAGCGGAGACGGGCCTTCAAAGATGTCTGCGGACGGCTTATTGCACGTGGCCTGCGCTTTACCATGGGTTATCCAGCAACTCTTCGTGTGGAGTGTGAAGGGGGAAAGCGGACTTTCGTAACTCCGGAGGCAGCGATGACTTACTGTAATGGTCTGCCTTGAATGCCGAAGAGACTCAGGAGGCCCCGTATCAGCGACCTTTGGCAACACTTCGGACGGTACCCTGAGTGGCTCTTAGCCGCTGAGTTGGCTTTGTCTGGGAGAAGTCTGGAGATGGCTGTGGGACACACATCGTCTTGGGGATGCAGCTATTATGCTGCGTCTCCCCCCCCCCCCCCCCCCGGTGTACTCCCCCTCCCCTTTTATTTCTCTCTCCTGTTATATAAATTGCCTCTGTTAGTTTTTATTTCTTTATTTCTTTTTCTTTTTTATTATATCCTCCCTTTTTTCTCCATTTTCTTTTAGTACCCCCCCCCCCCCCGGTGTTTTTTCTTTCTTTTTTTGCTACTCTTCCCTTCTCTGTCATAGGCCCAAATGGTTTGCTTAGCCTTGCTAATGCTGTGGCCCTTAGAGCCTTTGCTCTATTCGGGTAACATTGGGTCTGCAAAGTGATGTTGCCTTTTAGAGCTTTGTGACAGTCCATCATGGCTTGTTCTAGGGGGACACATTGAAGGGGTGGGGCATGGGTGCTCCACTCTGGCTCCATGTGACATTTGCAGTTATCTTATCTTGAGTGCTGTTCCTAGTGAGGGTAAGAACCCCACAGTTTTGCCTGCTGATTAGCCCAGGCCGAAGTGTGGAACTCCACAGATAGGTGGGGAATATTGCATAGTCGAACTGTTATAATTTATTCTTTTTTTTTTTTTTTCCTCTGGGGTACCTGAATTGGAGGGGTTCTTGCGGGTGCTGGGGGGGGGAGTGGGATATGTATTGAGTTTGTGTTGTAACAAGTGTGGGCTGGACTTCCTTAGCATTAGGCGGGCTGTTGATCACGGGGGGGGGGGGGGGAGGGGAGGGGGGCAGATGGGGGGGAGTTCATATGCCATAAGAACCGCTACTCGGAAGAACTGATTTTATCTCCCGAGATGATAATTCTGGCCTTTGGATCTCTGACTCCCCCCCCGAACCCGGGTAGATTCTGAGCTATGCAGAGCGTGAAATGCGGTGGTCTTGAGGCAGGAAAGTTGGCTGCGCTGGGCTGTTCCCCCCCCCCCCGGGGGGGAGGGGGAGGGAGCTCTGCATGTACTGGAGGTCATGGAGGGGTTAGTCGGTGTGGAGGATAGGGTGGTGGTACACGAAGGGGTAGGGTTACGGGGTTTTGGGGGGGGTAGGGTGGGTCTTGGGAAAGGGAGGGGGGTAGGGAGGGGCGGGGGGGTGGATTTGCCACATCCAGGGAATGGGCTAAGCCCTTCCACTTTATTGAGGGAGCACTAAGGTACCACAGAGGAAAGTGGGGAGAGACCCTAGGCTGGGGGGTCTCTTCATGCTAAAACGTACAGTCCGTAACTGGCACAAAGATCGGAAGCAGCTGCATACATGGTGAGGATTATCTCATGGAATGTTTGTGGTTTAGGAACACCTATTAAGAGATATAAAATACTTAAAGCCCTGGCTAGGCAGCGGTGTGTGATATTGCGCTACTCCAGGAAACTCATCAAACAGCAGAGGAACATGCCAAACTCGCCCGGGACTGGGTGGGCCAGGTCTGGGGGGCCCCTGCAGTGGGGAAGAAGGGGGGTGTTGCTATCTTAGTACATAAGAGAGTGCGGTTCACGTTGCTAAAACAGGTCTCGGATGCTCACGGATGCTTTCTCTTTTTGCATGGAATGTTGGAGGATAGAGAAGCTCTCCTGGGTGATATCTACGGTCCTAATATGTCGGACCCTGATTTCTTCAATCGTATAGCAGCAGTAGTTGAACAACTGCCGGATACCACCCTAATTCTGGGTGGGGATTTTAATGGCGTCCTCGACGCTGACTTAGATACCTCGCGGGAGTCGTGTACCCGGGAGCGACAAGTGTCCGCTAAGATATTGCAGAGACTTCGTTCGAGACTCCACCTGGTGGACCCGTGGCGTTTACTCCACTCCACTGAAAAAGATTTTACTCATATGTCCCGGGCACGGGGCACTAGTGCTCGCATTGATTATGTCTTAGTCTCAGCAGCTCAGTTTGAGAGTATAGCAGACGCTCAGATTGGTCCGCTTGAGATATCGGACCACGCCATGGTCTGGATCGATTGGCAGGGGGGCGGTGGACAGGGCTCTGCTCGCATGTGGCGATTCCCTCTTGAATTATATCAGGATGCCCAATTCCGGCAATTTTTGTGTGACAGATGGCGAGAGTTCGAGGAGCACCATCAGGATCATTGTGATGACCCTGAGTTGGTGTGAGAGACGGCCAAGGTGATTCTCCGAGGAGACATTATAGGTTATGTTGCTCGAAGGCGCCGCATGTTGAATGCGCAGATTGTTCGCCTCGAACAACAAGTAGCCCGTGCGAGACGCCTTGCCGGGCGCTCCCCCACAACTCAAAATAGAAAAAGTTGGTGGGAGCTTCAGGTAGCGCTTAATACTTTGCTACACCAACGTGCCAAGAAGTCTCTATTATATTACAAGCATAAACTATATTGTTTTGGGAATAAGTCTGGAAAACTGCTGGGGAGGTGCTTGCAAGGACACCGCGGTACGAGGCTAGTGGCTGCCCTCCGCGATGGACAAGGACAATTGCACAGTAGCAAAAGTGAGATCAGTGACATCTTTAAAGCCTTTTTCCGAGCTTTATACCAATCAGACGAGCTTGACCCTGTCTGTATGGCCGAGTATCTCAACAGGGTGAATTTGCCTCAGGTGTCAGAGCAACAGCGGGCTTTTCTGGATCAACCCATCACTATACCGGAAATCCAGAAAGTGATTTTGAATGCGCCATGTTATAAGGCACCTGGCCCAGATGGCTTTGGGGCCGAATTTTATAAGATATTGTCGGAGGGGGTTAGCCCGGCACTGGCAGAGACTTATAGGCAACGGGTAACAGGAGAAGGGAGGCGCTGGGGGGAAAACCAGGCTTATATTACTCTGATTCCAAAACCCGGTAAGGACCATTTGCAACCGTCCTCCTATCGGCCTATTTCCCTATTGAACTATGACATGAAACTACTGGCGAAAATACTAGCGGACCGGCTGGCAGTGGTTCTTGGTGATTTAGTGCATGATTCGCAGGTTGGGTTCGTTAAGGGCAGGTATGCGGTCCGCAACTTGCGGAAAATCTTAACATCCCTAGAGTGGGTGCACCTGCATGGCTTGCCTTCACTATTGGTGAGCTTCGACGCTGAAAAAGCGTTCGATAGAGTTAACTGGCAATATTTATTTTCTTTACTGCCACGATATGGGTTGGGCTCTTCCTTTTGTGGGATGGTGCAGAGTCTATATGAGCGGCCTACCGCACGTGTGTTGTGTAATGGAACTTTGTCGGATGCTTTTAACCTTCATCGGGGGACTCGGCAGGGATGTCCGCTGTCTCCCCTGTTATTTGTACTGGCTTTAGATCCCCTCATTCGCAGTGTGGAAGGGACCGGGGCGATAAGAGGGGTGGTGGTTGGTGGCTGTGAGTTCAAATTATCTGCCTTTGCGAATGATATGCTAGTACACTTAACTGCGCCCCAAGAGTCTCTGGAGAGCCTAATGTGTGAGTTCCGGCTATTCGGTAGCTTTACGGGTCTTTGTATCAATGAGGAGAAATCCGAGGCCCTTGATGTGTCGGGCCAATTGCGTGGACATTGGCCTGGGGAATTCCCATTGAAATGGGCAGATCAGAGCTTTAAGTACCTAGGGATTGTCTTGACGCGGTTGCCCCAAGATCTATATTCCCGTAATTTCGAAAAAATCTTGGTTGGTATGACCACGCAGCTGAGTGCTTGGCAGCCCCTCCCGTTGTCCTTGTTGGGCAGAGTGGCTGCAGTGCAGATGGTTATTCTCCCTCGAATTTTATACTGGTTGCAGACACTCCCAGTCTGGCTGTGGAAGCGGGATCTACGTAGACTAGAATCGGAGATTCAGCGTTTTCTCTGGAGGGGAGCCCGAGCTCGTATCCCGATGGTGTGCATGATTGGCTCATGGCGTTCCGGGGGTATAGGTCTCCCAGATTTAGGGCTGTATGCCTTGGCCTGCCAGGCACGCCATATTGGGGATTGGTTGGGTGAGACCAGTGTCTATACACCCCGACATATAGAGGCAGCGGCGGTGGCCCCCCTGTCTTTGCTGGGGGTATTGCATGCGGACCTTGTCCAATTGCCAGTCGGTGTGAAACGGAGTTTACTGATGATGGCGGCTTGCCGTACGTGGCAACAATTGAATACTTACTGGAATCGGAACTGGCGAGTCTCATGTTGGTTGCCCCTATGGGGGAATGTTAGTTTCTCGCCTGGCTTGGAGGCTGCTGGCTTTCGTAGCTGGCGGGAGAAGGGGATACGTCTCTTAGGCCACACGATCGGATTGACGGGGGCCTGTAAGCCGTTCCTGGAGCTAAGTACAGAATATGACTTACGGCCGTCACAGTATTTCACGTATCTGCAGCTTTCCCACTATGTGGCCTCTTTACCTAGGGAGGAGCTGGCGGCGGAGCGATCGACGCAGCTTATCGAATTTTTTGGTCTTGGGGAAGACCTTCCCCCCTCGATAGCCGGATTCAAGAAACGGCTTGCGGGCTTTAGGGTTGCTCCGAGCTATGATCACATGGAGCGGACCTGGGCGAGAGAGCTGGGATCGGCGATCCCGTTAGGATCCATTCAGAAGGCTTTGGGCCGGATCGCAAAGCTGGTTGAGGGGGCCCAGTGGCGGGAAATCCAGTTTAAGGCGTTAACCAGGGTGCATTTTTCCCCTCGACGAGCTTTGAGGAGCCACATTACTTTAGATGGGTCTTGCCCTAGATGTTCCGAGCCCCTGGCAGATTTAGCCCATATGTGGTGGGTCTGTAAGAAAATTCACCCCTATTGGAAGGGTATACATCTTTATTTAGTGAAATTGCTACAGCAACGTTTCCCGTGGTCAGGGCCCTTGGTGGCTGTGGACTATTTGCCTCCGTCTGTCCCTGGTGGGAGGGGAGCCCGCCTCTTGGTGCGAAAGGCGTGCCTGGTGGGGAAAGACCCCATCTTACACCACTGGCGGGACCATAATCCGCCGACTTTCCAGGAGTGGCGCAATAGTTTTCATCAGCTGATGTTGGCGGAATGTTGGCAGGCTAGGAGCCATGTAAGACGTTGGACCACGTTCATGCTTACCTGGGAACCCTACATTCAGCAGCTGGGACCGTACTGCAGAAATGCCATTTTGCAAATGGGCCTTTAGAAAGTGGGTATGTACCCCGGGCCATATGGGATGGAGCGCGATACTCCTTGTAACTAGCTCCTTCGACTCAGTCGACTCCCGGGATGTGACTTGGCGGGTAGGGTGGGTGGGGGGGGGGGGAGGGAGGGGGGGTTCTGGTTCAAAATTAAAAAATGATGGTTCTCCTTTTGCTTTATGTTGTTAGTGTTTATGCGGGCTTATTGGCGTTGTGTCCAACGGCGGGGAAAGAGTACACCCTGCCATGGGCTTTGTTGTATGCAATTGTATTGCCTGTTATTTGGTGCTGAACCCTAAATAAAGTTGTTAAAAAAAATGAGGAAAATAGTTAAGAAAAAACTAAAAGGAGCAGTTGCAAAGGTTAAAGACTTACATCAAGCTTGGGTGTTGTTGAAAAATACTATCTTGGAAGCCCAGACCAGCTGTATTCCACGCTTTAAGAAAAGTGGAAGGAAGTCCAAAAAACTGCCAGCATGGTTTAAAGGTGAGGTCAGAGAGGCTATTGTTGCCAAGCAGGGGTGGCCCAAGGGGGGTGCGGGGCCATGTGTGGAGACTCGGTGCGGGACCTCATTTGCATAAGGGACCTCATTTGCATAAATATTTGCATAATGTTACCATACACTAACTTTTAGTAAACATGCCTCTTAATGAGTGTATGAATAAAGAAAGACTAAAAGACTTCTACATTACTATAATCCAGTGCCAACCACCAGACACATTAGGAACTACTACAAACACTGCCCATTTAGAACCCATAGCAAACGCGCCATATCCTAACAGCACTACCAGGACTCATAGAGCACCATACCCTAACTATCAAAAGGAAACGCTGCAAATATTAAACCAATACATTTCAGAGAACAATACATGACCTACTGGGGAAAGAGAACTAGTGGCAATGTCAAATAGGAATTACATAAACAGAATACCTCAGCTCAGTTACACATGCAGAACATAGACCATCACCAAACAAGGAATCACAATTTAGAAACAGGAAGACAATAATTAAACTGGGAATCCCAAAAGCCAAACTTGGAATGTACAACACTGTAGAAATAAAACTATACATTAATTTGCTCTTGTACTAAACAAAGCGCAGACGTTAATGATGCACATTTCCCAGAGCTGACATATTCCAATTAATAAATTCAAAATAAAGAGATATTTTTCTACCTTTTGTGCATTTTTTTTCAGCTGCAATTGCTCCAGTCACTTTCTTCTGGTTTCTTTGTGTCTTCCGCTAACTCTCCATCGTCTGCTGTCCATTTGTCTTTTCTTCTCTCTTCTAGTTTTTTTCCATTCTCTCTCTACATCTGCTTTAACATACTAATCTTTCTCCTTTTGCTCTTTCCTCATTCCTATTTCATCTACTCAAATTTTACCCCTCCATTCTCAATCCCCACTTACTCTCCCAATATCTGGCCAATTGTAGATTTGTCTTCCCTCCCACACAAAATATTTTTTCCCTCCCCATTTCACTCTCCCAGCTCCATCCCATTCTAATCCTCCCGCAACATCAGCTCCATTCTAGTTCCAGTCCCACCCAGCATCCGCTCCCTTCTAGTCCCCGCATCAGCCCATTTCCAGTCCTAGCCCCCCATAAGCCCATTTCCAGTCCTATCCTAGACCCACCCAGCCTATTTCCAGTCCCATCCGAGTCCCTCCATCAGCCCATTTCATGTCCTAGCCCCCCCCACTCACCCATTTCCAGTCCTAGCTCCCTCCCCCTCACAACCCGTTTCCATTCCAAGCACCCGTCCCCAGCAGCTATTTGCAGTTCAAGCCCTCCTTCCACTCAGCCCATTTCCAGTCCTAGCAACCCCCCCAGCCCATTAACAGTCTTAGCCCCCCCAGCCCATTACCAGTCCTAACCCCCCATCAGCCCATTTCCAGTCCTAGCCCCCCCATAGCCCATTACTAGCCCCCCCTGCCCGGCAGATCCTCCCTGCATTGTAGGCTAGCATTGAATCCCCGAACACGAGAGTTCCGTGGCTCTGAAAGAAGCCCGCATTCGGGGATTCAACGCTAGCCTACGATGCAGGGAGGCTCTGCCGGGCAGGGGGGGCCCTGCGGCAGAAGCAGCTGTTTTGTTTTGTTTTTTTAAAAACTTGGGATGATGAAGAATGTTTTTTGCGTGTGGCCCCCTGAAACACGGGGCCCTGTGCAAAAAACATTCTTGCTCAATGGACGGGCCGGCCCTGTTGCCAAGAAAGCATCTTTCAGGAAATGGAAAAAAGAGCCAAACGATGAAACCTGGAAACAGCACAAGCACTGGCAGGTCAAATGCAGGGCATTGATAAAGAAGGCAAAGAGAGAATTTGAGAAGAAGCTTGCTACGGAAGCAAAAACGCGAAATAAAGATTTTTTCAAGTACATTCGTAGCAAAAAACCTGTGAGAGAGTCAGTTGGACCATTAGATGATAGAGGAGTTAGAGGGGCACTAAGAGGCGACAAGGCGATAGCGGAGAGACTGAATGAATTCTTTGCTTCGGTCTTTACTGAGGAAGATGTAGGGATGTTACCCATGACTGAAGTGGTCTTTAAAGGTGCGGAAGAATTGAAGGAAATATCGATACATCGGGAAGATGTATTACAAATATTAGATAAACTGAAGAGTAGCAAATCACCTGGGCTGGATGGTATACATCCAAGGGTGTTGAAAGAACTGAAATATGAGATTGCAGACCTGCTATTAGTAATCTGTGAACTATCATTAAAATCATCTCTAATACCTGAAGATTGGCGGATCGCCAATGTAACACTAATTTTTAAAAAGGGTTCGAGGGGTGATCCGGGAAACTACAGACCGGTGAGCCTCACATCAGTACCGGGAAAAATGGTAGAAACCATCATCAAGAATAAAATTACTCAGCATGTAGATAGTCATGGCCTAATGGGAGACAGCCAACATGGCTTTAGACAAGGAAGATCTTGTCTTACTAATCTGTTGTTTTTTTGAAGGTATGAATAAACAGGTGGACAAAGGTGAGTCGGTTGATATAGTGTATCTGGACTTTCATAAAGCCTTTGACAAGGTCCCTCATCAGAGACTTTTGGCAAAACTAAAGGGTCATGGGATAGGAGGCAGTGTACTACTGTGGATCAGGAGCTGGTTAAAAAATAGAAAGCAGAGGGTTGGGCTAAATGGCCAATTTTCCCAATGGAGAAAGGTGAATAGTGGTGTACCCCAGGGATCTGTGCTGGGTCTACTGCTTTTTGACATATTCATAAATGACCTGGAAAGTGGAATAACGAGTGAGGTTATCAAATTTGCAGATGACACAAAACTATTTAAAGTTGTTAAAACCCAAGAGGATTGTGGAAAATTGCAAGAGGATCTTGATAAATTGGAAGACTGGGCATCAAAATGGCAGATGAAATTTAATGTGCACAAGTGCAAAGTTATGCACCTAGGGAAGAACAACCCAAACTATGGTTACACGATGCAAGGTTCCACATTAGGAACCACCACCCAGGAAAAAGATTTAGGCGTCATTGTGGATAACATGTTAAAACCCTTGGCCCAGTGTGCAGCGGCAGCCAAGAGAGCAAATAGAATGCTAGGTATCATAAGGAAAGGAATGGAAAATAAAACAAAATATATTATAATGCCTCTATACCGTTCCATGGTGAGACCGCACCTTGAATATTGTGTGCAATTCTGGTCGCCGTATCTTAAAAAGGATATAGCGTTATTAGAAAAGGTACAGAGAAGAGCCACCAAAATGGTAAAGGGGATGGAAGGATACCCCTATGAAGAGAGGCTAAAAAGATTAGGGCTCTTCAACCTGGAAAAGAGACGGCTGAGGGGAGATATGATAGAAGTCTATAAATTAATGAACGGAATGGAACGGGTAAACGTAGATCGATTTTTTACCTTATCAGAATATAGAAAGACTAGGGGACATGCATTGAAGCTACAGGGTAAACTATTTAAGACTAATAAAAGAAAATATTTTTTCACTCAACGTGTAATCAAACTCTGGAATTTGTTACCGGCGGATGTAGTAAAGGCTATTAGTGTAGCTGGGTTTAAAAAAGGTTTGGACAAGTTCCTGGAGGAAAGGTCCATAAACCATTATTAAGAAGGGACCCAGGATATTAATGCTTGACCTAGTACAAGCATTGCAGAACCTGTGTCTTTTGGGGAAACTGCTAGGTACGTATGACCTAGATTGGCCACTGTTGGAAACAGGATACTGGGCTTGATGGACCTTGGTCTGACCCAGTATGGCATATCTTATGTTCTTATGGTATACAAAGAGAATCCGCCAAAAACTGGAAGAAAGAGGAAAATTGCCATTGGAAATATGCAAAAGAACCCCCAAAAACATCGATGCAAATGTAAGATCTTTAATTTCACAGACCAAAGTAAAGAAGTACGTGAATGATATCTTGAAGCAACTAAGGGCTTCCATGGAAAAAGAAATACACGGAGGAGGAGGAGAACTAGGTAAGAGTACCAGAAGAAAGAAATACACAGAAAAAGAAAGAGTGGTTGAGAGGGAGATGGAGCTTAGAGATCTGGAACTGCAGGAGAGTGGGATGAATAAAGGACAGTTCAGCAAATCAACCGAAGAGGAGGAAGAAATGGAGGAAAAAGACCCAGAGGTGGAGGAATTCAAGATCCAACTCTTAGTCCACATGGAAAAAGATAAATATGCTGGGTTCCAGGCAAGGAAAAGATTACCCAAGTTAAATTTAACATCTAAGGTTAAAAGTATGATAATTTAGATGAACAAAGCCATATCCTGTATAAAGGGATCATTTATTGACCTCGCCAAAATAAATCGAATACAATATTGTGCAGCTAAAATTATAACTGCAAGAATACACTACCAACTAAAGTACAGGGCCAGAAGAAAAAGCGAACATAACAGTTCCTCCTTGGAAAAAGTGCATTGAAGGGAAATACCTGTTTATCAGAAATACCTCCGCATGCATTGATTGTAACTAAAGGATTAAGTTCATCAAAGATATTGAGGAAGATGCAAGACATCAAGCTGAAGCATGCTGCATTAACAGAAGATCTGAAATTTATATGTTCCAATAATAAATTGAAAGTAGCAGCAGAAAGGCAAAAACTATGAAGATATGAAGAAAACAGAAAAGGAAAATATAAAAATAAACTATTTAGAGATCCCAAAACGGTTCTACAGGGAATGGGGAAGAGCATTAATATGGTAAAGACACCACCAATCAAAGCTGAAACAGAAACCTTCTGGATCAGCTTATACGAGGATCCTATAGAGCACAATCAAGAAGCAGAATGGTTACCCAGCATACAGGAACATTTAGAAAAATCAAACATCAAACCTATAGTAACAACAAACGAGCTGGAAAGCAGGTTAAAACAAGCCTCCAACTGGAAGAGCCTTGGCCCTTGTCTCAAACAGTTAACATCACACCACCAAGACTTGGCAAACTGCAAAACCCAATTGATCAAGCAGTTGAACTTAACGACTTGGCTTATAACAGGAAGAACATTTCTCCTTCCAAAGGGGGACCCAAGTAATGTGGAAATTCCTTGTCTCCACTTTTGTTTTGTATGGCACTTAAGCCAATGAGTAGCCTGAATCCTAAAGAAGGTAACAACCCACAGGTAACATCCCATTTACTATTAGTAGATGACCTGAAGCTCTGCAGTTCTAGTGACTAACAATTAGCAGAGCAACTTCATGTAGTGAAAAGCTTTTCTGTTAACATCAGGATAATATTTGGCCTAGACAAATGTGCTAAGGCAATTTTTTTAGAGGAAAAACTGAGCAAAACAAAAAACATCTCCCTGACTGAAGGCTGTGACATCAAGGAACTTGTACAGAAAGGCATATAAATATCTTGGAGCAGAGGAAGGAACGACACTCAAGCAGAAATTAGTGAGAGAAAAGATCAGTAAAGAATGCTATAGAAAGTTAAAATCATTACTGAAAAATGCCTTAACATCATGGAATAAGATACAAGCCATCAATCAGTTGGCAATTCCTGTACTCTAGTCCAGCTTTGGGATTGTAAACTGGCCTCTTAAAGATCTTAAAAAACTGGATATGCGAACAAGAAAACCCCTCCATGCCCCTGAGATAATTTATAAGAATCAGTGTATGCCAAGATTGCAGATTCCTAGAGTTGAAGGAGGTCTAGACCTCATAGAGATGGATTATACATACAGAGATACTATCATAGGCCTCTTTGCCTACCTAACAGCATCTTTGGATCCAAATACACAAAAAGTGCTGAAATATGAAAGTAAACACCCAGAATCTGTCTCCATCATCAAACTTGGACAAGCATTCTGACAATTAGAGGGAACGAGTGAGAATCCACAAACGCACACAGGAAAGGAAGCAACAGAAGTTGCAAAACAAGAGAAAAAACTTTCCAAAGAATTAGATCAGCAAACGAGGAAAAACAAGTGGCAAATGCACAAATACAGTGGGAAATACAGTGTTACTCCAGGAACCCTTTGTCGATCATGAATGGACCAATGAATGATTAAGGAGTGGTGAACTGAAACTGAAGGATGAAAGATTGATAGTTGCAGCCCAGGACAGCAGAATACAGATGAGATGGTTTACATCAAGCATTCGAAAAACTGGCAACACAGACATATGTCGAATCTGTAAGAAAGACCTGGAAACAGTGACTCGCCTCATAGCTAGCTGTGAAGTTCTGATGGCGGAAAATTTCTATACAGAAAGGCACAACAAAGTAGCACGTCTTAAACATTGGAAACTCTGTAAACACTACATCACTGTGCCTGAAAAGCACCGGAATCATGACATTAAGAGAATAGCAGAGAATGAAGAGATTATGATCACCTCGGATATTCCCATTCTGACAGATAAGAAACTGGATGCGAGGAAACCCGATATAGCCGTAAAGGAGAAAAACACCAGAACGGCATTGATAATAGAGGTGTCAGTTCTGAGTGATTCTTTTGTGAATCGTGTGGAGAGGCAGAAGATCCTGAAGTCCCAAGGAATGCGGTCAGAGACCAAGAAAATGTGGCAGAAAGATTTCCCATTGTACTGGGTGGCACAGGCTTAATAAAGAAGAATTTCCAAGCACATCTTGACAAACTACCCATACATGTTGCATCTTACGAACTCCAGAAGGAAGCTCTCTTTGGCACAATGCAAGTACTATGCCTAGCATTAACAGTAAATTTGAGACTGAGATCATACTCCATATCCCCCGGCCTAGAAGTGAGGTTCATGACTATCGTGGGATGCACAGATCTAACACATTTGGAGAAAGTGCCCCATAAAAAAATCCAACCGTTTCTTTCTTCTCATGGTCAGAAACTGGCTTCTAATCAGTGACTTTTGAGTTAGAAGGCTGCTGGGGCTGGCTCTAACCAATGTGCTTTTAACTGTGCCTTGTGCTGCTGGTGATCTTCATTTCTGTTTCCTGATTTTTGGATTTTTAAATGTCCTATTCAGATTAAGAACAATATGAAATGACATAGGAAATGTTGCTGACATTTCCTATGTCCTTTCAAACAAATGCACATCCCTGTTAATAACCATGGCTGTTCTTTGCAGACTCCCAATCCTCCTCCACATGCTGTGAAAATCTTAAAACTGGTGATTGAATACAAATATTTGGGTCATTAATCAATTTAATGCCTTGAGAACCTGCTTATTAACCTGCTTGTTTAATTGCATTGTAGTATTCAATTATTTCAGCTGCTGTTCTGGAGACAGTAGCCAAAAAAGCAGCCAATAGTATGTTGATATTTCTAACCCTATCCCTTAGCAAGCTGGTAGTGTGCCATTCTTTCAACGTGCAGAGGTTCACCTGAAGTTTTTCTTAAGTATTGCATGTCAGTTATTTGGCTATCGGGAAAATGAGGCATCCCCACACCAAACATGCGTCTGTTTTTCCTGTCTAACTCCTGGATACTGAAGCACAGCCCGCATATAAATAAGATAGAGATAAGCTACCTCCTTGTAGCAGGTATTCTCTGGGGACAGCAGGATAAGTCAATGTACATTGGATGGAGTCCATGTGAGAAAATCTTCCCAGCTCCTCCTGGAAGCTTTTGGAAGTGCTCCATCACTCATGCATGCCATTTTCCACCTCCTGCTGCCATCGTGTGGAACTGCCTGAATCTGATAGCTTCATGGGTCATGGGGGTCCATGCCGATGTCAATGGATTGGATTTACTAGCACCAAAAATCCTTTTTTGCTGCTCTTCATGACCTGTGAAGCCTCTTTTGTTATCTGTGACTACAAAGGACAGAGGGTTCATGGTTGGGATCCAGGCACTTCAGACAGGTGTCTGTGATGGAGATGGCCCTGCTCTATCTGGTGCACCTTTTAAACCAGTAGGGAGGTTTCTGGGACATATTGTCTGCACAAAAAGGAAAGGAAACCTGAAAATGGATGAAAAACTTACCTAAGGAACCAGCAGGAGGAAAATAAATCCACAACAGGTGGAAGAAAAAGGCCTAAAACGCGACAAGAAATGGCAAGTGGCACTGAGGCAAAAAAGAGACACTCCCTCACAGTGACCGATGGGCTTTGTGGAAAATGTCAGACTGATGTGGTTCCATGCGATTATAGCAGGCTTCAAATGGCACACGTGTGGTGAAGCGCTTCCAAAGGTTTCCTGAAGGAGATGGCAGAGCTGCCAAGCTACCCAGTTCCAGGAGTGAGATTTTAAGCCAGTCCTGGTTTTCTGACAATCTCATTCTGATGCATTGTGGGTCCTATGGCACTGATTCCAGTGGGTAGAACCAGGGACCACATACACCAAACTGCATTGCAATGCAGATTTGAAACCAGAACTGGCAAAAAAATCTCTCATTCCTGGAACTGGATAACTTGGCAACGCTGAGCTGGTAAGCTGCTCTTGCATGGATTCTGTCTGATAATCTCCTCATTTATGTGTGACATCATCTCACTTGTCCATGGAGAAACCAAAGATGATTCCAAAATGTAATTTGATTATACAACCAGAGTGCAAAGAGATGGTACCATTCAGTTACTAGTAGTAGTAGCAGCAAATCCCTACACACTGGCTTCTTAACTGTATTTGCTTCATTTAATAACTGAAAACAATAAATATAACAAAATGTAAAATACATCATATAACCAAAGAGACAAACAAGTTAAATAACCACCACTTAACCCTATTCTATTTAGTACATCTAGATCCGTCAAAGGCCTTAAAATGCAGATTTTAGATTGGATGTGGAGAAGGACATTTAAACATCCAGGTCCAGATGTCAGAGGTAAATAAATAATGTCTAGATTTTTTTAATGAATGTGTATTCATTCCCCTTGTAAGATGGGGAATCTACAAAGATATGTTAGGCCCACACAAACCATTCCCTCTCTCTGCCCTTACCATGCCTCCAGTCAAACCGAACGTGCTGTGCATCACCAAGTGATCGCTCCTTTCTAAAATGCATTTACATGTGTATGTCAACCTATAGATTCAGATTTGGGTAACTTTATTGGCATGCAATATTACATGTGTTGCTAAAATAATACATTTAGTAGCAAGAGGGAGGAATGGCTCAGTGGCTGGGACATGTTACCTCAGGCCAGAAGGCAGGGGGTTCAATTCCCACATAGGGACAAGTAACCTCAGGCCCAGAGGGACTGGGGTCTCTAGTCCCATGGGCACTCCTTGTGGCCTTGGGCAAGCCACTTAACCCTCCATTGCCTTAAGTACACTTAGATTGTGAGCCCTTTGGGGACAAGGGAATAAAAAGTGCCTGTTAGCATATATCTGTAAACCGCTTTGTCCTGGTGAAAAGCAGTATATAAGCACAGATATCTAAATAAGATAGCAAAAGAGACACAAGGAGAATGTACAGAGTAATACTAATAATGATAGTAAAATAAAATGCCATTGTACAAAGGACAATTCCCAGGTTCTGGTGCTGGTCTGCATTGTCTCTGGTTAGATAGCACAGTTACTTACCTGTAACAGGTGATCTCTGGGAACAGCAGGAATAAGTCTTCACATATGGGTATCGTCGGTACCGATGGAGCCTGCGCGGGAACACTCCCCAGCGTCCAGTAAGAAAGCTTTTGGGAGCATCCCACAGCGCCTGCGCGCTGCCTTCCCGCCTTTCCCAACCGCCTCTCTCCAGTTCGAGTTTTAAAGCTGAGACAAAGAGAGAGAGAGGAAAGGAAAGATAGATAGAGAGATACAACTCCTAGGGGAGGTGGGTGGGTTGTGAAGACTTATTCCTGCTGTGCCCAGAGATCACCTGTTACAAGTAAGTAACTGTGCTATCTCCAGGAACAAGCAGGAATGAGTCTTCACATATGGGGACTCCCTAGCTGCAGATGCCAGGGAGAGACCCCATGGTTGTGTGCCCTTGCAGAGGGCTGCACTTCCCCCCATGGATCTCTGGCATCCGACCAGGGTAGGTGGGTAGGAGTTGATTAGGAATGGAACAGGTGTTTGAGGACAGCCTGACCAAACGAGGCATCCCAGTGGGAGTCCTTGTCCAAACAGTAATGGGCTGTGAAGGTATGAACAGAGGCCCAGGTGGCCGCTCAACAGATTTGGTCGATAGACAGAGTTTAGATGAGCCATTGAGGCTGCCATGGCTCTCACATTGTGAGCTGTGACATGGCCCTCCAGAGAAATGTCCCTACTCTGGTAGGCGAAAGAAATACACTGAGCAATCCAGTTGGACAGTGTTCTCTTAGAGACTGGAAGTCCTAAATGAGAAGGATCAAAAGCAACAAAGAGTTGAGAAGACTTTCTATGTTGCTGTGTTCTTTGTAAGTAGAAAGCGAGAGCTCTCTTACAATCCAAGGTATGAAGATTCCTCTCTGCATTTGATGCATGAGGTCCTGGAAAAAAGACAGGTAAATATACCTCCTGGTTCAGATGAAAAGGTGAGACCACTTTAGGCATAAAGTGTGGATTGGTCCTGAGGACTATCTTATCATGATGGAAACTTGTATAAGGTGGATTAGCCACCAAAGCTTGCAATTCACTGATGCGGCGTGCTGAGTTGACTGCAATGAGAAAAACAACTTTCCAAGAAAGAAATTTCAAGGAGGTGGTGGCTAAAGGTTCAAAGGGTGGCTTCATAAGCTGGCCAAGAACCAGGTTTAAGTCCCATGCCACTGGAGGTGGTCTAATGGGAGGTTTGGTTAAAAGAAGGCCTCTCATGAATCTTGCTATAAGAGGGTGAGAGGAAATAGGTTGTCCATTGAGAGGCTTGAGGGACGCTGCAATAGCACTCAAATGGACTCTTACTGAATTCGTTTTCAGGCCTGCATGGGATAGATGCAGGAGATACTCTAATAGAGAATTCAGAGGTATTGCAATAGGGTTTAGACCCTTCTCTGAACACCAAATGGTAAATCTTTTCCATTTGAAAGCATAGGAACACCTAGTAGAAGGCTTTCTAGAGGCATGAATAACATCTCTGACCTGCTGAGAGAGATGAAAATCTTGAAGGTCTAGGCCCTCAGCAACCAAGCCCTGAGATGGAGTGACTGGGGGTTTGGGTGCCATAATGTTCCCCCTTCCTGGGACAGAAGGTCTGGTGCAGAGCCCAAGTCCAGGGAAGGAGCTTGAGAGAGATGCAGAAGTAGAGGGTACCACACTTGGCGTGGCCAATGTGGAGCTATGAGGATCATGGTCCCTCGATCTCTCTGAAGCTTGAATAGTGTTAGGGGAATTAGGGGAATTGGTGGAAAGGCATAAAGGAAGTCTTGACCCCAGTGAAGGAGGAAGGCATCCTTGGACTGAACTCCCTGAGACGGAATTCTGGAACAGAACCGGGGAAGTTTGGCATTCCACGGACTTGCAAAGAGGTCTATGTCCGGGGTTCCCCAAATTGGAAAAATCCTGGCTACCTGGTCCATGTGGAGGGACCACTCGTGTGGGAGCAGAACTCGACTGAGTCTGTCCGCCCAAGAGTTTTGAATGCCTGGAAGATATACTGCCAGAAGATGGATGTGATGCTCTCTGGCGAAGGCCCACAGTCGCAAAGCTTGGTTGCAAAGCGACAGAGAGCCAGTCCCGCCCTGCTTGTTTACATAGAACATGGCTACTTGGTTGTCCGTATGGATGAGGACTGTCCTGTAGCTGAGCAGGGAATGGAATACTCTGAGAGCTAAGAATATTGCTCTGAGTTCCAAGAGATTGATATGGAGAGAAGTCTCCTGTGGAGACCAGATGCCCTGGGTGGAGAGATCCTGCAGATGAGCTCCACAACCCATCGGAGAAGCATCTGTTGTCAGAATTGCTTGGGGTAGCGACTGCTGAAAAGGGGACCCCAGCAACAGATTTGGAGGGGACTTCCACCACTGGAGAGACCAAAATAGGCGACTGGGGTTTGCTATTTTGTCTGACAGGCAACCTGATGCCTGAGTCCATTGGGTGGACAAAGTCCATTGAGCTGCCCTCATGTGAAGGCGAGCATATGGAACCACATGCACGGTGGATGCCATATGGCCTAATAGTTGTAACATCTCTCGAGCAGTTAAATGGGACTTTAACTGTGTCTGGGAGGCTAACTGCACCAAGCGTAGGCAACGGGCCTGAGGAAGATAGGCCCTTGCAGTTATGGTATCCAGCAAGGCCCCTATAAACTCCAGGGACTGAGTAGGGGTGAGATGGGATTTTGGGATGTTTATTACCAGTCCCAAATACTGAAGGATACGCATTGTGCAGGTTAGAGAAGTCTGGGCCTCTGACTGGGATGGGGCTCAAATGAGCCAGTCGTCCAGATATGGGAAAAACGAATATTCCTAGAGTGCGCAGAAATGCAGCTACTACTGCCATGCATTTTGTGAACACCCTTGGTGCAGAGGCCAGACCGAAAGGAAGCACCCTGTATTGGTAGTGCTTTCCTTGAAAGAGGAACCAAAGAAACCTTCTGTGTGTTGGATGGATGAGGACATGGGTGTACGCATCCTTGAGATCTAGAGAACAAAACCAATCCTGACTCTGAAGGTATGGCAGCAGAGTACCGAGAGAAATCATCTTGAATTTCTCTTTGAATAGAAACTTGTTCAATTCTCTGAGATCTAAAATGGGTCTGTAGCCCTCTGTTTTCTTTGGAATAAGAAAATAAGGGGAGTAGAACCCTGAGCCCTGTTGAAGAAGGGGTACTTCTTCTATTGCCCCTTGGGCAAGAAGGGTAGCAATCTTCTGACCAAGAAGGTTGAGGAGAGATGTTGGAGAATTGAACTGTTTCACCATTGTGTGGGGAGGAAGGTTTAAGAAATGAAGCTTGTACCCTTCCTTTATAATGGAGAGGGTCCATTTCTCTGCTGTGATTTGCTCCCATCTGGGAGCAAAGTAAGCTAACCTTCCTGGAATGGTGAGGGGCTCTGGTTCTTCCAGAGCCAGAAAGGCTAAGTTCTCTAGTTGCAAGTCAAAGGCCTTGAGGAGGCTGAGGCTGCTGGGCCGTGGGAGGCCTGGCAGCCTTTGACTTGGCCTGTTTAGGTGGTTGCTGACACTTTGCAGCAAAACGACCTGCAGAAGATGCCTGTTGACCATAAGCAGGATAGTATCTTCCCTTTTTAGAAAAAGGTGTCTTCTTGAACAATCTTTTCTTAGCAGGAGCAGAGGTAGACTTTGAAAGTCGATCCAAAGCAGAGTTCTCAGCATCCATCTGAGTGGCCTTTGCTTTCCAATCTCTGCCAAAAAGGTTTTCACCTGTACAAGGAAGATTTCCCAATTCATCTTGGACCCAGAGTTCCAAATCAGATGCTTGTAACCAAGCAATTCTGCGTGTACCTATGGCAATAGCCGAGGCTCTACTTACACACTCAAAAGAGTCAAAGGCTGCACAGTTGGAAAATTTGGAAACATCTTGGGCATGTTTAAGCCAAGTGTGAAATGCCTGCCTTTTATCTTCTGAAATAAAAGGGGCCAAAGTCTGCAGATGATCTGTGACTTCTTTTAGAAACATCCCCATATAGAGACTATAGGAGTTGATTCTGGCAGCAAGCATATTAGCTTGGAAAACCCTTCTGCCAAAAGCATCAAGGGTTCTGCATTCACGTCCTGGAGGATTAGATGAGTGTCTTTTTGCACTCTTTATTTTCCTCATGGCCGACTCTACCACAATAGAGTGGTGAGGAAGCTGAGACTTATGAAAGCCAGGACAAGGAGGGACACGGTACATGGTGTCTAACCTACGAGAATGAGGAGAAGGTAGTAAAAGGAGTCTCCCACATGCTCAACATGAGATCATAGAGAATCTCATGAATAGGTAAGGTGGCTGCCTCTTTAGGAGCCTTAGGGTATTGCAAAATATCTAATTGTTTGGCTCTAGGCTCTGACTCAGGGGCCACTGTAATGGAGAGGCCCCTAGCCACTTCCGTAATGAAGTCTTGAAAAGACAAGTCTTCTGGAGGAGACATTCTTTGTTTTGGAGAATCTGGCTCCTGAGGAAGAAGTACCGGTGCCTCGACAGAAGCCTCCGACTCATCAGAGTCTTCGGAGGAATCGAAGTATCGCCTGTCTGGATGCTCCTGTAAAGCCCGATACGCGTACCGAGTGGGATCGACATCGGGAGTAAGCGGTACCGGTTCGGTACCAATGGGCATCATAGGACAGGGTACCGTTGCAGTCGACACTGACGCCGATGTCGATGCAATCGGTACCGGCACCGGAAACGATGCCGGTGCCGGAGTCGGTACCGTCAATGGGGATTGTTGCGGTACCGAAGGCGTCGAAGCCTGCATAAACGCCGTTAGGGTGCGCTGCATGGACAGAATCTTCTGATCCATCGATGCCACCAGAGTCTGGATGTCGGTACCGGTGGAGGCCACCGGTACCCCAGAACATGGCAACAGGTGATCGGTCGAGGCCGAGCCATCGATGTCAACCTGTGACCTTATAGATAATGCTTTGGAAGCCGGAACTTCCCGCCGGGGTAATTTTGCCAGTGCGGATTCCTCGAGGACAAGCCCGGAGGCATCTTGATGCTTAGAGGGAGATTTGCCCTTCGAGGACTGGCTAGATTTATGTTTGGTTACCTGAGATCCATGGGAGGAAGAAGCAGCCCTGGAAGACGTCGATGCCACCGAGGCTGCATCAGAGGGAAACAGGGTACTGAGCTTGGCTGCTCGGTTCTGCTGACCTCTTTTAGACATCATGGTACAGGACACACAATCCGTGATGGAATGGTCAGGACCCAAACATTTTAGACACCAATCATGGGTGTCGGTGACAGAAATAGTACCGCCACACTTCGTGCACTTTTTAAACCCGGAAGCGGGCTTCTCCATGAGGAGAAAATTGTTCAGGCCTAAGGCCCAAACCACAAATGCACAGTTGAAGAAAGAAAAGTCTTTTTTTTTTTGTAAGAAAGAAAAGAAAAGACCGGCGGTACCGGGCAAACGCGACACAGAAAAATAAAGAAAAAAATAAAGAATTCTTCTGCGGAGACAGGAATACGACCTGCTGGCTCCGCGGAAAAGAAGAACTGGAGAGAGGCGGTTGGGAAAGGCGGGAAGGCAGCGCGCAGGCGCTGTGGGATGCTCCCAAAAGCTTTCTTACTGGACGCTGGGGAGCATTCCCGCTCAGGCTCTGTCGGTACCGACGATACCCATATGTGAAGACTCATTCCTGCTTGTTCCTGGAGATCACATTTCTTGTGTGGTGGCAGGGAACTACATATTTTGCTGCTCTAGCAGTTGTTGCTGCTCTTTCCCCCAGAATTATATAGAGATTTTCCTGTCAGCTCTTGTGAAACAGCTTCAATTTTTCTTTGTGCATCTCTGATATCTTTGAACTTTGCATTGCATGCAGTGTTTGGCTTCCTGGGGTTTCCAAGTGCAGTTTTTGTCTGCATCTTTCTGTTTCTAGTGTATGATCACTTATTCTGCATTGGGTGAGAGTCTATCTGTGTTTTGCATGTGAGACCAAGTGCTAGCGTGTCGTTTCTCTGCAGGAATATGTGGCAGCCCCGTTTGCTCTGTTTACGGCTCTGTGCCTCCCTTTAGGTGATGTACTGGTGTTCTAGGGCACCTTGCAGTGTTTGGATTGCCTTTTCTGCATAGGCAGAGTTTAATGCTGTTTGGGTTCTGTGTTAATGTAGGTTCCTTATCGTTCCTCCAGTTTAGTCCTCCACCTCTGGGTTGTGCACCTCTTCCTGCAGCTTGGAGACTGGGCATGTCAAAGTCGTGACATCACTGGATATAGCCTACTGGTATCTCCCATCAGCCCCAGTGTGTCCAGTCTCCATGCAGCAGGAGGACGTAGTGAGCCTAGCTCCTAGGCTCACTTGAGCAGAGATGAAGCAATTTAGGCAGAGTTTAGGGGTTGTAAACCTTAATTATCTGGTTTAATTATCTAGTTAATTCATCTAGTTTTAATTTATTTTAATTTCTTTTAAATTAATTTACTTTACCTTTTTGGCCATTTAGTTTAATGTTTTTGAGCTACTGTCCCTTTCAAAGAACCCTGTATAGCAGGCTTGCCCCTTATGTGCTCATCGGGAGGAGCACTTGCTGGTTTGGATCTCTCCCCCTGGACAGCACGGGGGAGAGCTCCGCTGACCGTACCAGCACCCTGTGGGGGTGTACGTGACGGCGGCATGAGACATTCAATTATTGCACCGGCAGAGCAGTGTTCGCTGACTGCCGTGCATGGCTGGGTCGGCGGCATCGCAGCTTAAGAACCTGTTCCCTCTCACCTTAGCCACAGCGTCTTTCTTCAGATTTAAGCACCGCAGGTAAGGCCTTCGGGCACGGAGGGGAGTTTTCCGCCATTTTTAACTGTCTCAGTTTTGGCTCCAATGCGAGCCAGGCAGGGGATAGGCACCATTTTCGGCCTTTGCGGGTGCCGTGTGGCAGCAGTTGGCAGCGGCCCGCGTTCTCAGAAGGCTGTCTTTCTTTTCATTGTTTTGATTTTTTTGCTTTTTGAGGCCCCTCAGTTGACTCGGCAAAATTTTTTGAGTCATTTGGGTTAACTATCCCTAGAGTTAAATAGCAAGGACTAGAGCCTTCCTTCAATTGGTGCCTGTAGGCGGCAGAACTCTGACAAGTATAACTGCTCGAGACTTATCATCGGGTTTCTTGGCGGCGGCTGCCCAGCACAGCATTGAGGGGACCAGTTCATGAGCCCGCGCGTTTGCCCATGGTGCGGACAGGCCGCGTAGTGGGGCAACGGTTTCTTGCTTTTGTCACGTATGAAACGCTTACTTTCTTTGATTTAAAGTTAAAAAAACAAAACAAAAAACAAGAGAGGCCCTTGTTTTGGTGAAGGGTCTTTTGTTTCATACGCTGATAAAAGGTCTAACTTGTGCATTTAGGCCTGCTACTGCTTCCCATTATCTTGGCCGGTAGGCTCTGTGCCCCAAGCGTTTTTTGCGCTTTATTTGTTCCTCTTCTACAAAAGAGTAGGCACGCTGCGGTGCAGAGCGCTTCAGATGGATCCACGGTGGTTCGCCTAAGTTTTTTATTGCATGGCTGATTTCTTTGATTCCTTTCATTCGAATGCCCAGAGCCCTCAGCCTCATGGCGCCAGCACCGTTTAGACGGGTGTTTGCACAGGCATGGGCGCAGGTGAATTTTCACCAGTGTAGGTCGGCATGCCTAGGGAAGGCAGACATCGGGGAGTGTATCAGGACGCCTCTTGGGGGTCGATTGCAGTTTAGTTGTTGAAATTGCCTTTCATTTACTTCTTCGTTGGCTGGTACCTGTATTGGGGTACGGCCGCACGACTGGAGGTTCGGCTACGTAACCAGGCCCAGTTTGAGGAAGTTTCCAGCCCGTCCCTTACCTGTCTCGGTTAGGAGGGGGTATCAAGGGGTGTAATTTTTCAAGTACTGCTTCGACATTCTTGGTGTTCTGCAGTTCCAGGCGAACGCAGTGCCCATTGACTTGAGGCCGACATGTGGGAAACACGTCTCCCCATTCATGAGGGTGACAGCACAGAGCTCAGGGTATTGTGTACCTAGACATTTGCCTAAACGACTGGTAAGTAGCTAGTAGTTACAGTACAAAGGATAAACTATTTTGAAGATGGTCATTTGGCTAAATTCAGGGCAAGGACCATTCCTCTCTTTAAAAAGGCAAAATACTGTTGGCCCTCGTTTTTTGATGTGATGAAAGAGGTTGGAAAAAAAAAAGTGCAAAATTATTCTGGGCGAAATGGCTTAGGCAGGCAAGGGAGAAAGACTTCATCTATCGGGCCTTTTGAGTTCTTTGGCGCATTTCAGAGTGTCTTTAAAATGATAAGTCAGTCGCACAGGCGCAGTGGAGTGCTCCCAAAAGCTTTTCTATTGGATTCTGTAGAGGGTTGTTGTGTGGGCTCTGTCAGTACGGATGTCACCCATATTTGAAGACTACATTTGTGCTTCTTCCTGGAATTAAGTCTTGAAAGTTACTGCTTCTAACTCACTAGAGTTCCTTCTACGAGAATAATATCTTATTGATAGACATTTTTCTGTTGATGTACATGACCATGCTATCAAACAGTTTATAACTGAACATGGAGTCCTTTCCCAAAAGATAGTATTACTAATCATTGTATAACGCTTCAAGGCACTGAAAGGCAGTATATAAAATCAGCTAAATAAGAACATAAGATATGCCATACTGGGTCAGACTAAGGTCATTCCTGGCACAACTCAGGTAGTTTGTTCTAAGCATATGTAGCAGCAAGATGGAATGAATAAAGTCTAAAGTTGACAATGGCAGAGAAGGGCACAAATAAATGTGACCTGCCAGAGGAGTGGAGTTCCAGAGGAGGAGTGTAGAGTGACATAAGAGAGAAAAGGTAGTGAGGAGCCACAGAATGAATGCACTCGTAGGTAAGTAACATAGTAAATGATGGTAGATAAAGACCAGCATGGTCCATCTAGTCTGCCCAGCAAGAAGGCAAGAGTAGGTGCACCTGTTGCTCTGTGCAGGCCACTTCTCCCCATGTCTATTTAGGGGTTAACCCACCACTCCATGTAGGACACCCCTATTTGTTGAGATGTTAGATGGTAGAAGTCTGAATTTGATGTGCAAACGGATAGGGAGCTAGTGAAGTGATTTGAGAAGAGGGGTTACATGAGCATAGTGACACTGGCAGCTGAATTTTTAACAGATTGAAGAGGAGAAAGATGATTCAGAGGGAAACCAGTGAGGAGCAGGTTACAATAGTCAAGACGGGAGGTGACTAGTGAGCAGATGAGGGTCTTAGTAGTGTGTGTAGAAAGGAAGGGATGAATTTTGCCAATGTTAGAAAGAAAGAAGCGACAGGTTTTAGCTATCTGTTGCGTATGTGCAGAGAAACAGTAGAATCGATGATGATCCCAAGGTTGTGAGCTGAGGAAACAGTGAAGAGTGTAGTGTTATCCACAGAAATAGAGAAGAGAGGAAGGGGAAGAGGTGGTTTTAGGGGGAAAGATAAGGAGCTCAGTTTTGGCCATGTTCAGTTTCAGGTGGCAGTGAGCCATCCAGGTAGCAATGTTGGATAAGCAGGCAGATATCTCGGTTTTATTACTGGAGAGGGGTCAGGTGCAGAAAGGTATATCTGAGAGTCATCAGCACAAAGATGGTACTGAAAACAATGGGAGGGAATAAGTGCACCAAAGGACTGAATGCAGAGAAAGAAAAAGGAGAGGTTCCAAGATAGAGCCCTGAGGTCCACCAACTGAAAGTGGGATGGTGGTAGAGGAGAATCCACTAGAACATACACTAAAAGTGTGATGGAAGAGATAAGAAAACCAGGACAGAACAGAAATCCAAGCGAGGCAGGGTATCGAGGAGGTGGTGGTGATCAACAGTGTTGAAGGCAGCAGAAAGGTCAAGAAGGATGAGAATCGAGTAGAGGCTTTTGGATTTGGCGAGGAACAAGTCATTGGGGACTTTGGAAAGAGCCATTTCTATGGAATGTAGAGAATGAAAGCCAGATTGCAGTGGATCCAGAGGGCTTGAGAGGAAAAAGTCAAGACGGTGGTGGTGAAATGCTCATTCAAGTAGTTTTGAAACAAAAGGGAGGAGAGAGAGACATTGACAACTGGAAGGACAGGTAGGATCTAGTGAAGGCTTTTTGAGGAGAGGTGTAACCACAGCATGTTTGAAGGCCACAGGAACAGTTCCAGTGGAAAGTGATAGGTTAAGGATATTACAGATGGAAGGGATGACAGCAGAAGAGATAAAGCTTAGTAGATGGGTGGAATGTGATCAGAGTTGCAGGTAGCCGGTTTGGAGGAAGACAGAAGATTTGCAGTTTCCTCCTCAATGATTTTAGAAAAGGAAAAAAGGATGACCGAAGGCGAGGGAAGGATTTGGGATTTAAGAGGGTGGAAATGAGGTGGAGGCAACCCTGCAGAGAATTCACGGCTAAGCATCTGGACTTTGTTATGGAAGTAGTCAGCCAAGGTCTGAGCAGACAGTGAAGGAGGGATTGGTGGAGGAGGGACCTTGAGGAGAGAGTTGAGCATAGCAAAGAGACGGCAAAGGCCAGTGGCAAGAGAGTTAGTCAGATGGACATAGTACTCTTGCTTGGTAAGTGCCATGGCTGACTAGAAAGAGATTAGCATGAATTTGAAATGTAGTTAGTCAGAAAGAGTACGTGATTTAAGCCAAAGGCATTCAGCTGAGTGGGCACAGGAATGTAGGTAGTGGGTTGTCGCGGACAGCCAGATGTGAGGTATGGTACACCTCACAGGGTGTGGAATAGGAGGACCATGTGCATCCAGAGCAGAGGAGAGTATAGGAGGATACTGCCCTATCAATGGACTCAGATGAAATAGTGGGAGAGAGCTGAAGGGTCAGTAGTGTGAAGATTCCTAAACATTTTGGAATCAAGCAAGACCAAGATGGGGGGTGGTTAAGGGTGAAAGTTAGTAGGTGATAGATAAGTGCAGAATGAGGTGGAGAAATTTGAGGGTGAGCAGTTTGAGGAGAAGATGAGGTCAAGGCAGTGGTCATGCTTTGCAGGAGGAGTGGATGAGTGAGGAGGTTTGGGAAAGGAGCTCTAAGGCATAAGGGTCACCAACGTGAATGTTAAAATTCCCAAGAATAAGAGAAGGTGAAGATGCGTCCAGAAAGGAGAAGAACCAGGAGACAAAGTCGGCGAGAAAAGTAGAGGTGGACTTTGGGAGGGGGTTGATAAATGACAGCTACCCGGAAAGGTAGTGGAGAAAATAGGCGGATGGCATAGACTTCAAAGAAAGCAAAGGAATTAGGTGGAGGCAGGAGGAGGGGCTGAAATTGGCAGGAATGAGAGAGTAGGAACCCAACATTGCCACCATGATCGATGGGCCGAGGTGTATGGGAAAATAGGTAGCCTCCATGACAAAGGGCAGTAACTAAAGCAGAATATTCAGGGAGAAGTCAAGTTTCAGTATGAGCCAAGAGATGTAGAATATTAGAGATAAACTTGCCTTCAGTCATGATTTCTTTATTTGAGAAAGAATGTGCATTCCACAATGTGCATCAAAAAGGGAAAAAAGAGGGGAGGGATATGAACAAGATTAGAAAGGTTATGTATTGATCTGCCCTTGGAGCGTGAAAAAAGTCTGGGGGGGGGGCAGAGTTGGGGTTGATATCTCCAGATGAGAGAAGGAGAAGGAGCAGGAGAGAACAGGGGAGAGAGGAGGCGGCGGCATAACAGAAGTGAGGGTGTGGTTCCCTCAGTGAGACTGGAGATGGTTGAATGAGAGGAAGAAAATGGTGAAGCTCAAGGGTGGATAAGGTAGAAGACAAAATGGTAGGGGAGATGGAAACAGTAAGGAGTGGGTAAAGTGAAGTAGGGCCATGGAATGGTGGGAATGAGGGAAAAGATTAGGGAGAGTTAACCAAGAACACATGTGATGTGGAGCCATAGGAGAGGGAGAAGAGTACAGAATGCAAATCAAAGAAGATACAGGTGGAGAGGGAGGAGAAAGTCTGGTGGCTTCAAGTGCACTTGAGTGATTGCATCAATGAGCAGAGGAAGGCTATGAAAGGATGTTAAGCCAGGGGTGGGTACACTGAGGGATGGGGGTAATAAAGTGTTGAGAAGGGAGACACAGCACTACAGAGAGCAGGGTAAAGGACAGAAAGAAGATAGGATACACACTGACAAAACAGAAATATAGACAGAACAACAAATGACCAGCTAGATTCTAAACAGTTACAGCAAAATGCCTGAACAGCGCAAAGTTAGCAGAGGCTTGCAATGAGGGTGCTTTCCCAAGTAGAAACCACAACATGGAAGGTCAGCAGCTCATGTGCCAAGAGAGGAAAGCTTATGAACAGAGCCCCAGCAGAGGGAGGAGCTAGCCAAGTGCTGAAGACAGGTAAAGGAAAGTAGGCAGATTTCACAGGAAATGCCCTATTAAAACTTAGGCAAGATAAAAATCTTAAGACTTTCTATACAAAAATAAAAGTTAGAATAATAGATAAGAAGATAAGAACATACAATATGCCATAGTGGGTCAGACCAAGATCCATCAAGCCCAGTATCCTGTTTCCAACAGTGGCTAATCTAGGTCATAAGTACCTAGCAGTGTCCCCAAAAAACACAGGTTCCACAATGCTTGTATTGGATCAAGCAGCGATATCCTGGGTCACTTTTAATAATGGTTTATGGACCTTTCCTCCAGGAACTTGTCCAAACTTTTTTTTAAAACAAGTTACACTAACAGCTTTTACTATACCCTCCAGTAACAAATTCCAGAGTTTGATTACACGTTGAGCGAAATAATATTTTCTCTTATTAGTCTTAAATAGGTTACCCTGTAGTTCATTGCATGCCCCCTAGTCTTTCTATATTTTAATAGTGTAAACAATTGATATACATTTACCTGTTCCACTCCATTCATTAATTTATAGACCTCTATCATATCTCCCTTCAGCCGTCTCTTTTCCAGGTTAAAGAGCCCTAACCTTTTTAGCCTCTCTTCATAGGAGTATCCTTCCATCCCCTTTACCATTTTGGTGGCTCTTCTCTGTACTTTTTCTAATAACCCTATATCCTTATTAAGATATGGCAACCAGAACTGCATACAATATTCAAGGTGCAGTTGCACCATGAAACGATACAGAGGCATAATAATATCCTTTGTTTTATTTTCCATTCCTTTTCTTATGATACCTAGCATTCTATTTGCTCTCTTGGCCTCCGCTGCACACTGGGCAGAGGGTTTTAACATGTTATCCATGATGACGCCTAAATCTTATCTCCAGGAACAAGCAAGAATGAGTCTTCACATATGGGTATGTTGGTACCGACGGAGCCCGTGCGGGAACGCTCCCAAGCGTCCAATCAGAACGCTTTTGGGAGCATCCCACCACGCCTGCATGCTGCCTTCCCGCCTTTCCCAACCTAAAGAATTGTTCAGTTCCCTGGTTTCGTCCACGTCTCCACTGGACTCCTTACCAGGGATATTTTTCTTTTTTGTACAGCTCGTCCTTATATGGTTCCATTTCCAGTAACCATACTACAATTCTAAAGGAACCTGGACTTGCTGCCTGCAGACTGAAGATATCATCTGCACTTTTTTCACATAAGCCATCCTGGTTATTCAAGGGCTAGAATTCCTAAATGAATCTAGACTGCTCCTTGTCAGAGAGAGCATTCCCCTGACTGTCAATCATAACCAGGGAGAAAGGTTTCCTTGCATCTCTTCAGGCAGGTATTACCCTTCTTGTTATTAGATGCACCTTTCTCTCTCTACATACTCCTATGTGGGTATATTATATGGGCATGTTTCTACATACATATGTAGAGACATATAGATATATATGTCTATATGCAGATATTATATATATATCTATATCTATATATGTGTGTATTTATGCCCATGTATATCTCTATATATGTATCCATCCATATATATATATATATATATATATATAATGTTGACATATCGTCATAGGTAGATATGTACCTAGATACTTATCTATCTATCTGTCTAGGTTCATATATACATATATTCCTATGACTCTGATAGTTGGGCACTACCCTTATCAATGCTGTGCCAGCATGCATAGGGTTCTACATATACAACCAATCTCTGTGGTAATTAACCAATTTCTTACCATAACCCTTCAGGTTTAGGTACCTCTGAAGCTCTCCATGTATCATTATCTTTCCTACCTAACATCAATTAGGAAAGATGTTACTGATCTTCAGTTAATGAGAGGCTATAACGCCTCAGGCATCTGTCCTTATTTCTCATCGGATACAGGGGTCTTCAATAACCCTTCTCTCCTCCAAGGACTATTTTTCTATTTGTCCGTCCAAATTGGTCAAACATATCGCTTTTTGGTCCTAGGATTATGCTATTCTCGAACCAAAAGACTTAAGCCTTGTCTGATACAGCCTTCTGTGTTTCCCGCTGAAGTCCTTCCTCATTAAACCACCCAGTTTTTTCCTGGGGCTACTCTCACCCTTGATGGTTCTAACCTTCACCTGTCCTTCTACAGTTTGGTTACCTCTACTTCAAAGTGAGGTACTCCTTGAGGGTTTTCTACTGGTTCTTTCTAACAGATCCATATGAAACTCAATAAACTTTTTACAATACCATCAGGTGAGGTCCATATTAGAATATTTATTTATTTACAGTTTCTTTTATACCGCGCTATTCGACATCAGTGCGGTTTACAGTGAACATAGAAAGCACACGTCTCAAATAATTGATCTGTGCTTACAATAAACAGGTAAAATAAACTTGGATAAACATTAAACAGGTTTCTTGAACAGGGAAACATGATAACTATGCACAATGCCACTAAATGCAGCCATATGTAAGCATTTATGACTATGAATATGACTCTCCAATCTTTTCTTATTATGATCATCTACACCTAGACTCCCTTCCAGAAGTCCTGGTTTAGTTTAGCTGTTTTCACAGCATCTCTCTTTTTATTTCAACTCCTACCCTCCATCCCCAGGATGCCTGAGGTTCTGAAAAAAAGCATGGCTCATCTTAGATTCGCAACATGCTAGGACTCCCTCCAGGCATCTTAGCTTGGGAGTCCCCATATGTGAAGACTCATTCCTGCTTGTTCCTGGAGATAACAGTTACTTACCTGTAACAGGTGATCTCTGGGAACAGCAGGAATAATTCTTCACAACCCACCCACCTCCCCTAGGAGTTGTATTTCTCTATCTTTCCTCTTTCTCTCTCTCTCTTTGTCTCAGCTTTAAAACTTAACTGAGGAGAGGCAGGTGGGAAAGGCGGGAAGGCAGCACGCAGGCGTGGTGGGATGCTCCCAAAAGCATTCTGATTGGACGCTGGGGAGCGTTCCCGCGTGGGCTCCGTCAGTACCGACGAACCCATATGTGAAGACTTATTCCTGCTGTTCCCAGAGATCACCTGTTACAGGTAAGTAACTGTGCTTTCCTGGGTGGTAGCTCCTAATGTGGAACCTTGCATCATGTAACCATAGTTTGGGTTGTTCTTTCCTAGGTGCATAACTTTGCAGTTGTCCACATTAAATTTCATCTGCTATTTGGATGCCCAGTCTTCCAATTTATCAAGATCCTCTTGCAATTTTCAACAACTTCAGTTTTGTGTCATCTGCAAATTTGATAACCTCACTTGTTATTCCCATTTCCAGGTCATTTATTAATATGTTAAAAAGCAGCGGACCCAGCATAGATCCCTGGGGTACTCCACTATTCACCTTTCTCCTTTGGGAAAATTGGTCATTTAGCCCTACTCTCTGCTTTCAATCTTTTAACCAGTTCCTGATCCACAATAGTACACTGCCTTCTATCCCATGACTTTTTAGTTTTCCAAAAGTCTCTGATGAGGGACCTTGTCAAAGGCTTTCTGAAAGTCCAGATACACTATATTAACCGACTCACCTTTGTCTACCTATTTATTCACACCTTCAAAAAAACATAACAGATTAGTAAGAGAAGATCTTCCTTGTCTAAAGCCATGTTGGCTGTCTCCCAATAAGCCATGACTGTCTATATGTTCAGTAATTTTGTTCTTTATGATGGTTTCTACCATTTTCCCGGTACTGACGTCAGGCTCAATGGTCTGTAGTTTCCAGGATCACCCCTAGAACCCTTTTTAAAAATTGGTGTTACATTAGCCATCCTCCACTCTTCAGGTATTACAGATGATTTTAATGATAGTTCACAGATTACTAATAGCAGGTCTGCAATCTCATATTTCAGTTCCTTCAACATCCTTGAATGTATACCATCTGGTCCAGGTGATTTGCTACTTTTCAGTTTATCAAATAGTTGTAATACATCTTCCCGGTGTATCAATATTTCTTTCAATTCTTCCTCAGTATCACCTTTAAATACCACTTCAGTCATGGGTAACATCCCTACATCTTCCTCAGTAAAGACCGAAGCAAAGAATTTATTCAGTCTCTCCGCTGTGGCCTTGTCCCCTCTTACTACCCCTTGTACCCCTCTATCATCTAATGATCCAACTGACTCTCACAGGTTTTGCGCTACAAATGTACTTGAAAAAGTCTTTATTACATATTTTAGCTTCCACAGCAAGCTTCTTCTCAAATTCTCTCTTTGTCTGCCTTATCAATGCCTTGCATCTAACTTGCCAGTGCTTGTGTTGTTTTTAGTTTTCATCATTTGGCATTTTTCCCTTTCCTGAAAGATGTTTTTTTGGCAACAACTCTCTGACCTCCCTTTAAACCATGCTGCCAGTTTTTTGGACTTTCTGCCACTTTATTTAAAGCATGGAATACAGCTTGTCTGGGCTAGTATTTTTAAATAACACCCAAGCTTGATGTAAGTCTTTAACCTTTGCAACTGCTCCTTTTATTTTTTACTTAACTATTTTCCTTATTTTAACATAGTCTCCCTTTCGAAAGTTAAAAGGTACTACTGTGGATTTCCTTACTATCCCTCCTCCATTAATTAAATCAAATGCAATCATGCTATGATCATTATTGCCAAGTAGCCCCAACACCTTTATCTCTTGCACCAGATCTCGTGTTCCACTAAGGACTAGGTCCAAAATGGCTTCCCCTCTGTTCAGTTCATGAACCAGCTGCTCCTAGAAGCAGTCATTTATTTCATCTAGGAACATTATCTCCCTAGCATGACCTGCAAGTCAATACTGGGGTAATTGACATCACCCATTACTGTGCTGTAACTTTTGTTTGCTTCCCTGATTTCTTTGAGCATTTCATCATCCATTTGTTCATTTTGGCCAGGCGGTTGATAGTACACCCCCACTGCTATGGCCTTCCCCTTTTTACATGGAATTTCAGTCCATAGAGATTCTACAGAAAATTTTGTTTCCTGCAAAACTTTAATCCTTTGTGACTCAATGCCCTCTCCAACATAGAATTCAACACCTCCACCAATTTGATCAGCTCTATCATTATGATATAGTTTATACCCAGGTATCATATTGTCCCACTCATTGCCCTCCTTCCACCTTGTCTCAGAATATATAGCACTAAATGAGAGGTTAGATATGATTGGTATCTCAAACTCTCCCATTTTATTTTTAGACCTCTAGCATTTGCATACAAGCATTTTAGAGACTGTATTTTATTCATATTAATCTGGCTATTGGTAGGCAGGGGTAATTTGGAATCTTTAAGCTCTGTCTGCTCCGAACTCGAGGGCATTTGGGCTACCTTTGTCTTTTTTGGAACCTCTCTGCTGATAGATAGATAGATAGATAGATAAATAAATAAATAAATATCTATTTACCACACTATTTCGGATCAGTGCAGTTTACATATAACATTTGAACATGGTTTACATATAGCGTATGAATAATAAACTAGTTTACATCGATTTGGTTACATATAACAAATTTGCAACAGGTTGTCATAACTAGGAACATATTTACATTCAGTAGCATTAAGTTGGTATCATTAAGAGCTTATTTGTATTAAATTGGCATTAACGTGAACGGTTGAGAGAACAGTAAAATGTAGTTTACATCAGCTTGGTATTATCAGGGGTTAGAGCTAAGTGTTTGGCAGGAGCAATTGGCTGCTTGTACGACTGACCTGAGGTAGCTGGTTATAAGCCAGTTGGAAGAGGTATGTCTTCAGAGCCTTCCTTAAAGCTGTGAGATCTGGGATGGCTCGTATCACTGGGGGTAGTGGGTTCCATTGAGTTGGTGCAAATATCTTCATTCTTTTGGTAGTATCCTTCAAGGATACATTGTTCCAAACCATGCGCTGTTGGGCAACTGTCAGCTCTCCTCTATTATCTAGTTTAGCTGCCCTATCTCCTTTTTAAAGGTTAATGCCAGCAGTCTGGTTCCATCCAGGTTAAGGTGAAGCCCATCCCTTTGAAAGAGCCCCTCCTTTCCTCAGAATGTTCCCCAGTTCCTAACAAATCCCAGACCCTCAACCTTGCCCCATTGTCTCATCCACGCATTGGAGCTCTGCCTGCCTCGTGGGTCCCGCACGTGGAACAGGAAGCATTTTGGAAAACGCTACCCTGGAAGTTCTGGATTTCAACTTCCTACCTAAAAGCCTAAATTTAGCCTCCAGAACCTTCCTTCCACATTTTCCTATGTCATTGGTACTACTACTATTGAGCATTTGTATAGCGCTACAAGTCATATGCAGCGCTGCACAGACATCTAAGAGACAGTTCCTGCTCATCAGAGCTTACAATCTAGTCAAGACAAACACAGACGGTGTAGGCACGGGAAAGAAAAAGGAGATCAGGTGAGTCAAGATCCAAAAGCAGCAGCGAAGAGGTGAGTTTTCAGCCTGGATTTGAAGAGGGTTAGAGAAGGTGCCTGGCGTACAGACACAGGTAGTTTGTTCCAGGCATAAGGTGCAGCAAGGAGCGAAGTCTGGAGTTAGCAGTAGAAGAGAAGGGCACAGATAGAAGCAGTTTGCTAGAAGAGCGGAGTTCCTGAGGGGGGTTGTAAGGAGAGATAAGAGAAGAAAGGTAGTGAGAAGCCACAGAGTGAATGCATTTATAGGTCAGCAGGAGAAGTTTGAACTGGATGCGGAAACGGATAGGGAGCCAGTGAAGTGACTTGAGAAGAGGAGTAATATGGGCATGATGAGGGCTGGCGGAAGATTAGCCGCGCAGCAGAGTGTTGAACAGATTGAAGGGGAGCGAGATGATTCAAAGGGAGACCAGCAAAGTGTAGGTTACAGTAGTCAAAACGGGAGGTGATTAAGGAGTGGATAAGCGTTTTAGTAGTGAATTCAGAAAGGAAAGGGCTGATTTTGCTGATGTTATAGAGAAAGAAACAGCAGGTCTTGACTCCTCTCTCTCTTTCTCCACACATATCCATCTGATAGTTAAGGACAACCCCCAGATTGTGGGCTGAGGAAACAGGAAGGAGTACAGAGTTATCCAGAGAGACTGAGAAAGAAGAAGAAGAGGGGAGGTTTTAGGGGGAAAGATAAGAAGTTCAATCTTGGCTATTTTCAATTTCAAGCGGCAGTGAGACATCCAGGCAGCAATGTCAGAGAGGCAGGCAGAGATCCAGGTATGGATTGCTGGATTGCTGGAGAGATTTCAGGCGTAGAGAGGTAGATCTGGGAGTCATCAGCATACAGATGGTACTGAAAGCCATGGGAAGAGATAAGCACACCAAGGGACTGGGTATATAGAGAGAAAAGGAACAGACCCAAGACAGATCCTTGGGTACACCAACTGGGAACGGGGTAGCAGAGGAGGAGCCACCAGAACACACACTGAAAGAGCGATGGGAGAGGTAGGAGGAGAACTAGGATAGTACAGAGCCCTTAAAACCAAGCGAGTACAGGGTATCGAGGAGAAGGTTGTGGTCAACAGTGTCAAAAGCAGCAGAGAGGTCAAGAAGGATGAGGACAGAGTAAAGGCCCTTGGATTTTGCCAGAAACAAGTCACTGGAGACTTTGGCAAGAGCCGTTTCAGTAGAGTGTAAAGGACGAAAGCCAGACTAAGTGATCCAGGAGGGCATGAGAGGAAGTCGAGGCAGCGGCGGTGAACCGCACATTCAAGTAGTTTAGAAATGAAGGGAAGGAGAGAGATGGGTTGTAATTAGGACAGGTGGGATCAAGTGAGGGTCTCTTGAGGAGAGGTGTGACCACAGCATGTTTGAAGTCTGCAGGGATGTTGCAATGGAGAGCGATAGTTGAGAATATGAGAGATGGAAGGGACAACGGTGGAGGAGATGGGGCTTAGGAGACGGGTGGGGATAGGATCAGAGGAGCAGGTGGTGAGTTTGGAGGAAGAAAGAAGGTGTGCAGTTTCATCTTCAGAGTTCACAGGAAAGGAGGAGAGGGTAGCAGAGGTGGGGGGGGGGAGTTGGGAGTTAAGAGGGGGAGGTGGGGACGTGGCTGACTTTGTGGGGAATTGGAGAGTGATCTTGTGGATTTTGTCATGGAAATAGTCAGACAGGGTTTGGGAAGAAAGGGGGGGGATCAGAGGCAGAGGCACTTTTAGGAGAGAGCTGAGAGTAGTAAAGAGACGGCGAGGATCAGAGGCAAGAGAGTTAGTCAGATGGACATAGTAGTCTTGTTTGGCAAAAGCTATGGCTGACTGGAAAGAGACACGCATGAATTTGTAGTGTAGAAAGTCTGCAGGGGAGAGGATATGAGCCAAGTACGCTCAGCAGAATGGTCACAGGAGCGTGGGTAGTGGATGAAAGTCAGGGCTGGGGTGCGGAACGTCTCACAAGAAGGGGCATGGGCAGAGCGAGAGCATCCAGAGCAGAGGAGAGTGCAGCATTATAAGAAGTTACTGCCTCTTCAACAGATTTAGATGACATAGTGGAAGAAAGAGATGAAGAAATAGTGGAAGAGAGAACCAAGGGATCGATAGCATTAAGATTTCTAATAGGTTGGAGGAGATAGGACGAGGCTGAGGCAGTGGGTGATGAAGATTAAAGCTTAAAGGTGATGGTCAGATAAGGGAAGAACTGAGCTACAGAAGTTCGAGGGTAAGCAACTAGAGAAAAATATCAGATCAAGGCAGCGGCCATGCTGGTGAGTGGGGGCAGTGGAACAAAGTTGGAGGTCAAACGAGGAGGTAAGGGAGAGGAGCTTTAAAGCATAAGGATCAGAGGGGTTATCGACATGAATGTTAAAATCCCCAAAAATAAGAGTGGGGGAAGAGGAATTCAGAAAGAAGGAAAGCCACGAGTCAAAGTCAGTGAGAAAGGTAGAAGCAGACTTATCAGGAGGTCGATAAATAAGAGCTACCCGGAGAGGAAGTGGAGTGAAAAGGCGGATGGAGTGGACTTCAAAAGAGAGAAAGGAGCGGACTGCACCAAGACTGTACCAAGACAGCAGACTCCTCCCCAGCACTATCTAAGACCTTGTCTAGGTGGCATGTGAGGTCCACTATCTTTGCACCAGGCAGGCATGTTACCAGGCAGTCCTTATGTCCACCAGTCACCCAACTATCTACATGCCTAATGATAGAATCACCAACTATAATGGCTGTCCTAACCAGGGCCGGCCCGTCCATTGAGAGAGAATGTTGTTCGCAAAGGGCCCCGCGCGAACCACATTCTCGCTCAATGGACAGCTGCAGAGGGAGCCGGGGAAGCCCGCGCGAAGCCCCGGCTCCCTCTGCACAGCCCGCCAGCGTGAAGAGCCTTTACCTTCACGCTGGCAGCTGTTTCAATGAAGCCGTGAATGCTGCGAGAGGTTAAAGGGCATTGGGAAATGAGAATGGAGAGGGGAAAAGATATTTTGTGTGGGAGGGAAGAAAAGTCTACGAAGGGCCGGATATTGGAAGAGTAAGTGTAGATTGAGAATGGAAGGGTGAAATTTGAGTGGATGATAAAGCAATAAGGAAAGAAATGGAGGAAAGAGCAAAAGGGGAAAGATCAGTATGTTAAAGCAGATATAGAGAAAAAATTTGGAAAAAAATCTAAAAGAGAAGAAAGGAAAATGGATAGCTCGCAGAAGACACAAAGAAACCAGAAGAAAGTGACTGGAGCAATTGCAACTGAAAAGAAAATGCACAAGCAACAAAAGGTAGAAAAATACTTTATTTTGAATTTATTAACTGGAATACATCAGCTCTGGGAAATGTGCATTGTTAACATCTTTTGTGTTTTGTTTAGTACAAGAGGAAATTAATTTATAGTTTTATTTCTCCAGTGTTGTTGTACATCCCAAGTTTGGCTTTTGGGGTTCCCAGTTTAATTATTGTCTTCCTATTTCTAAATTGTGATCCCTTGTTCTTTGGTGACGGTCTATATCAGGGGTGGGCAAACTTTTTGACTCGAGGGCCGCAATGGGTTCATATATTGGACCCGGGGGCCGGACCAAGAGTAGATGAGCATAAAAAGAGTTATTTTACACTAGACTCTAGTGGTTAGAGCATTGGCTTGATAACAAAGAGACCAGGGTTCAACTCCCACTAGTATTCTTTGTGACTCTTGGTCAAGTCACACTGCCTCGGAAGAAAAGCCTGGCAATCTACTTCCGGTCACACTGCCAAGAAAACCCAAGAGCTGCCAAGAAAACCCAAGAGCTGTTAGATCGCACGGAGTCAGCACTGATTCGAAGGCACACATTGGATTACGTTCTGCCAATGCAATGTAAATAACATTCATTATTATAAAACAAACAAAAAAAACAAAACAATGTAGAAATGAAGTGTAACAAAATGAAATAAGCCTAGTAACAAACGTCACAAAATCTTTCAAACTTGACACCAACACAAAAATACCCAGGTGCATCGCCCTTTGTAGGAACTCCAATACACAAGCAGAAACCCCCCCTCCCCATCATTAAAGAGCACGCGTTGGTGGGCTCCGGTGTTTGAACAAGAACACATTCGCCCCGTTCTCGAATCAGACTCATCGATTTTAAACGTACACAGGAGTACAAGTGTTTCCCCAACACGCTGCAACCAGCCCCCACGAGCTGGAGCCCCGGCCGGAAGTGCTCGTGCCGACCCCCAGCCCCAAGGTATCAAAACAGAGGCCGCGCAGAGCACGCACACACCCTACCAGCCACAGCGGCGCACCTTACATAAGAGGCAAACAAACCGAGGCCACAACAACGCTCCCAGCCTTTCCCCACCCCCACAAGCCCTCTTACCCTCGGCTCCGGGCGACTCTCTTTTCGGTCACTCCTTGCACTCCAGTCCCAGGCTTCAGCGAGGACGCTGCGCTTCCAACAGGGCAACGGCTTCGCACCACAACAGCCACAACCACATAGAGGCTAGCGCTCTGCGGGCCGGATTAAAAGGTCTGCCGGGCCGTAGTTTGCCCATTCCTGGTCTATATTCTGCATTTTAACCAAGCTGAGGTATTCTGTTCATGTAGTTTCTATTTGACCATGTCACTTGTTCTCTTTCCCCAGTAGGAGATGCATTGGTATTGTCTGAGATGTATTGGTTTAATATTTGCAGTGTTGCCTTTTGATAGGTAGGGTTTGGTGCTTTGGAGTCCTGGCAGAGCTGTTATGATATGGTGGATTTGCTATGAGTTCTAAAAGGTCAGTGTTTATAGTACTTCCTAATGGGCCTGGCGGTTGGCACTGGAATATAGTAACGTAGAAATCTATTAGTCTTTCTTTATCCAGACACTCATTAAGAAGCATGTTTACTAAAAATGCATGTTAACATTATGCAAGTATTTATGCAAATGAGGCCCCGCAATTAATCTCCGCACATGGCCCTGCACCCCCCTTGGGCCGCCCCTGGTCCTAGCCCTTCACTCATGGGCACATGGCCCTGGAGAAACTTCCTCGGTGTTAGAGGGTTTTACATTAGCTGGAGGACAGGTCCCAGCTACATGATCACTTCCTGCCACACCAGGGTGATGCTCTCCTGTCATGTGCTGCCAGACTGGAGGTGGGACTTCAGTGCTATATCCCTGTAGGTCTTGTCTATGTACCTCTCTGTCTTCCTTATGTCCTCCAAGTCTGCTACTGTAGCCTCCAGTGATCAGACTCGTTCCCTGAGAGTAAAGAACTCCTTGCACCTAGTGCACACGTAAGACCCCTCACCAACTGGGAGAAAATCATACATGTGACACTCAATGCAAAAGACTGAAAACCCCCCATCTTGCCGCTGGACTGCTGTCTGCATCTTAGTTTTAAGGATGTGTTTAGGTATTTAAGTTCTGTACCTGCTAAGGGTTGGTGAGGATACTTATACTAATAAAACTACACCTAATAAGCTTCAGGTAAACAAAAGTACATTAAACATAATTAATCTCAGGTCCTTAATGTATGCCTGATGAGGGCAAACAGCTGCACCTGAGAGTGAATATGGCACCTCCTTTCCTTTGAGAGGTTTATGCATCTATAAAGTTACAATTATTCCAGGAGTGGGTGGGTGTTGGGTAGGAAGGGAGGGAAAAAGATGTATTAAAATCTGGCTGCTATACAGTACCCTGTCTTGTGCTTCTAAGGTAATCTGTGACCATTTTCCAGGGGGAATCCCATAGCCCTTGCTTGGATAGACAGAGTCTTGGGTTCTAAATTTAATCAAAGCTCTCTGCTGTGTTTTAAATTTAAACTGAAAGCTCTTTGCTGCTACTAGGCCCTGACTGATGTAACAAATACACTGGGTTCACAGATTAATCAGCTTTAATCTAAAGAATTCCTTTTTCCCCAAGATTTAGAAAAAGTCCCAGAAGTAAATACTTACAATTGCAGATCTCTCTCCAGAAGTAGCAGTTCCCTTTTGTAGTCTTTCAAGACCAATGGTTCAACTACTGTTAAGTATTTAGGTCCATTCGTCCAATTTGAACTCATAGAGTGATGGTCAGTAATTTGGAAAACAGCCTTATTGAAGAAATTAAAGCTGCCCCCTTTCTACTCTATAATCTTAGCTACCACCCAAGACATAGAAAAAAAGAGACCAACTCAGTTAAAGCTACAGGAATGTCAAAGTACTTGAAAATGATAGTGGATGGGCAACTGAGATTCAGATTGTAGAGACATTGTTGGGCTTTTATGAATACAAGGACCAAACTACAGCAGGAATTTCAGTGCAGATTTTAAATATAATTCAAGCTAAAAGTTTGTCATTGGATAAATGTTGTGATCAAGAATAGGATAGTGCTTGATCTATGAGTGGTGTTTAGAGTGGGGCGCAGAGAAGAATCCTTGAAAGCAACCTAGGCCGACATATTTACATTGTGTAGCAGACAATTTAAATTTAGTTCTAAATGATGCAGTGACTTCTGTACGTGGTTGATTTGATTTCTTAGGTTATTGGAAGAGCTAGTATATGTAGATGGGATTTGCTATCCTCATTCACAGATGAATTTTGAGTCACACTGAAAGACTCAATCCAACACACTGGGCTGTCCGTTTAGTGTCACTAATAGAAATAAAACAGATATATACAAGTGATCAAAGCATTGTATCAACCTTCTTGAAAGTACAAGAAAGAAGAGTGAAGCTGTGCTTCTGAAGCAGTGGCTGGAGAAATGTGAACTTTTCTTCATCCATGTTCCGTTTTCAAAGGTATTAAGTGAACCAAGCGTTGCTTCTCACTATCTGCAATGCAAGGGTGCAGAACTGCTAAAAGCAACAGAACGCCTACAATCAGCACCAGATGCATTATCAAACTACCGGGAGAATTATGATGTGCCCAAGCAAGAAGCTATAAAGATATGTGAACAATGGGATGTAAAAGCCACTTTCAAAGATAAATGCTAAAGAAAATGTAAATGTCACTATGATAAGTTAGTGGAGGATACTGGATTGATGGATCGTGAAGACTATTTCAGAGTTAATGTCTGTAATATTATGCTTGACATCATCATTGCCTAGCTTTAAAAATGGGTTCCAGGAAATATTTGTGTCAAAAAAGATTTTGAGTACTTCACGCAAAGGTGCTAAGCACAGCAACTAAGCACCAGCTGAGATGCTTAAACAAGAGTGTGCAGAAGATCTGACAGATACATTCCCTCTACAGTTAGTCACTTTTCAAATCATGACAAAAGAAATAGGTAAGCTGTCATCTGTAAACGAGCCAGCCTACCTTCTTATGGTGGAATACTCGGCCAAGTTTTCTGTCTTTACTGATGTGCTCTTATTCCTTGCACTACCTGTTCCCATTTCCACAGCTGAAAGAATTTTACTTAGTTTTGCATAGTGACAAATGTTTGTAATTTATTGCTATCCTTGTTCTTAACCTGTACAATACTTGTTGCCAGTGAAAGATTGGAACAGTTTGGTTTCTGAGGAGTTTTTGGTTTTACGCTTGTTAGGTTGCATGTATTGGTTGCCATATAGGAAGCAATTTTATTAGGAGCTGCTCGGATTTAAGTGGCAAGAAGGTGCCTACATCTCAGTATTTTACTCATTTACATGTGTAAATGGCCTCTTTTATGCTGGACACTATTTTATAATTACGTGCATAGATCCTGAGATATTTATTTTCACTGTGGACACGCCCACAGGTATCGTGCACACAAACTATAAAATGTTATAATTTACATGCAACCTTTCTAAATTTAGGTGCAGGCATTTACACCAGCCTTAGGGCTGAGAGGTAAGTGATCACATCTTAAATTAAGATATGTTTTCAGTCAATTACACTAGTATTTTGTAAAGAAACATACTAGCCCAATAGGCTTAACATAGGTGCATTTTGACTGTCTGAAGCTAGGCACACAGTTGTAAAATTACCCTCAGTGTCTGCTCCTATGCATTATACCAGTTACGTTTTCTCATCAATTCTTTTGACCACTGTTTGCATATAGCAATTCTTCTTAACATAATTTGCAGTTGCATCTAAGCTTGAACTCAATGTTTTGACTACACCCCTCTCAGTTTGATATGTCCCCTTCTTGTTACTCTTATGTAATAGGCCCATGTTTGCTCTCATCTAGTCTTTAAGAACCTCTACCATCTCCAAGGACAATTAGATACAGTGGTCTCATATCACTAGTGGATAAAGGCTATGGGTTTGATATTCAAAGATGTTAAGAGGATTAACATGGCCAGTGGTCTGCTAATCATGTTATCTTGGATATTCAGCGGCACTAACACAGTAAGTGCCACTGAATATCTTTAGCTGCTGCCATTGCATGCCTCAATGCTAACCAGTTAGGATCGGGGCGTTCAGGGGCAGCTCCCAGCTATAACCGGGCAGCAGTGCTATTGAGCTGCTGCCTGGTTAGGCAAAGTGTGAAAGTAAGGCATAGCAAAGGTTGGCCTAACTTTAACTGTGGAAGCTAACTGGGAAGTGGCTGAATATCACCACTGCCTGGTTGGCTTCTTAGCAATCTGGGCAACCCGGATATTCAAGACTGGGTGATGACTAGCTAGCTGCTGAAACTACATTAACTGCCACCACTGAATATCCCCCCCCCCCCCTAAAAACAACACTAAAGAACCAGTGTAGCATCCGCAACAAGTACATTCCAGATCACTTGCCGACAGTTTCATGGAAGTCCCTGCTTGGCAGTCTTTGGGGGTCTTTTAATAGCAATTACTGTATCTTACAATTCCTTAATTTTTGCCACTGCAAAGACTTGTCAGTAACTGTAAGGGGTATGGCCTGGTATGTTCCCATATAGTTCGTACAGAGACAATATATTTCACCATGTTAAGTGCATTGTATGTAAAGTAGATGCAGTTAATACCAGCTGGTAACAACTAATGTATGCATGATAAGTTGGCCTGCATTCCTGCCCATTTCCATGCTATGCGCTCAACACTAGGGATGTGCAGTCATTTGAAATGACATAGGCAATGCCAACAGTTCCTGGAGGAAAAGTCCATAAACCACTACTAAAGACTGAGGGCAATCCACTGCTTACCCATTTGACAGGTAGCATGGAATCTGGATACCTTTTGGGAACCTGACAGGTACTTGTGACCTGGATTGGCCACTGTTAGAAACAGGATACTGGGCTTGAAGGACCTTGGTCTGACCCAGTATGGCATTTCGTATGTAGGCCTCTGTATAACATTTGTTATGATAGTCACCCTAAATAAAATGCCTTTTCTTGTTTTCATCATTACTCAAGCATGCCTTCCAATTTCCAGGAAATCTGCTTGAAATTAACAGTGCATGTATACCAGAAGTATGGAAACGCAAGGGCTGCTCGTATACCGTAGCACACTCTCATATGGTGCAAACCAAAATTTGTATATAGAAAGTGAAATGTTTTTGTAGTGTGCATTGCCATAGAGAACTTGTATAACAATTGTTGTCATATGATATGTCCGTCTTCCTGAAACAAATGGCATTTACAGTGACCAGTGAAGCAGGATGTCCAAGTAATGGTCACTGGTGGTGGTAGTGGTCTGGATTAGTGTGGGACCTTTTGGTTAGACAGGAGAGAGATGCCTAGTATGAACTAAACAGAGGAGCTTGCATGCTAATCTACCCAGAAAGGAGGATAATGGAGGTAAAGAAATTGTCATGGATAAGTTGTGGTATCCTATAAGTGGTCATGCTTTGTGGCTGGCAGCTGGACTATGTCCTTGGATATGTGGATAGGAATAACTGGGCACTCTGGTCTTACTGGTCATTTTCGTCAGCCACTACATTACTGTATAACAGAGAATTTTTTTTAGTTGATAAAAATAGAGACAGCAGAATCTAGCAGCACATGTTTAAATGTTCACAAAACAATGGTCACTTAATTCATCAATGAGTCTGCCAAGCTGGATGGCAAAGTGTTGAAGAAATGTTAGACAAACCAACTGTGTACATATGTGGGTTACTGCTAGAATGTCTAACAGAGTGTAATGGTAGAACCACCTAGCAGCTTGGTCTGTCAAATAGGCTGCAAGTAATTACTAGAAGTCCATAGGGAAACTTAGGTACTCATGTAGCCAGCTTTGCGGGGGCCTAGGCATTTTACCAGTAATAGAAGCTACTGTTATATAAACTATCAGCTGGATCTAGTTGCCGTGCTTCTATTTCTGTAAGAACTACTGTAGACCTTCCCAGAGAAACTCAGGCACCCAGGTAGAAACATGACGACAGAAAAAGACCACAAGGCCCATCTAGTCTGTCCTTCCATAACAACAACTACAACAGTCCACTTTTTACCTTTAGAGATCCTCTGTGTTGGTCCCATGCTTTTTTGAATTCAGTTACTGTCCTCATCTCCACCACCTCCACTGGGAGACTATTCCACGGATCCACTACTCTTTCCGTAAAGAAATATTTCCGCCTATCACTCCTGAATCTATCTCCCTTCACCCTCATCCCATGTCCCCTCGTAGCAGAACTTGCTTTCAATTGAAAGAGGCTCTCTCCCTGAACATTTATGCCACGGAGGTATTTAAACATCTCAATCATATCACCTCTATCCCGCCTTTCCTCTAAGGTGTACATATTAAGATCCTTAAGTCTGTCCTCATATGCTTTATAATGAAGCCCATTAATCATTTTAGTAGCAACCCTCTGCACCGACTCCATCCTGTTCACATCCTTTTGAAGGTGCGGTCTCCAGAATTGCACACCATACTCCAAATGAGGTCGCACCAAAGACTTATACAGAGGCATTATCACCTCCTTTTTTCTGCTAGCCATTCCTCTCCATATGCACCCAAGCATCCTTCTAGCTTTTGTCGTCACCTTTTCTACCTGTTTAGCTACTTTAAGATCATCAGACACAACCACGCCTAGGTCCCGCTCTTCTTTAGTGGACAAAAGTACTTCACCTCCTATACTGTATTGCTCCCTTGGATTGCTGCAGCCCAAATGCATGACCTTACATTTTTTAACATTAAATCCCAGCTGCCAAATTCTAGACCATTCCAGGTAGCTGGGTCTGTCTAGAAGGCTAGGCAGGGGACCTAGGAAAGCTGGATGTTCAGCCATCATACTGGTTTTGCTGGCTGTTTAGATTACTATTTCAGAACTTTTGATGCTAAAGGGAATCAACTGGGGAGTTTGTACTTCTTCCCAAGAGGGTGATATACAAGAGACCATCTTGGATAAGGAGAAATCTTGGAGTGGTCATATTCTGTAGAAGGTAGATAGGGGTTTTCAATTTTTTTTTTAATGCTGTCAGCACAACAGTCTATCAGAATCAAATTAATATACCTAAGAAAAGATTCTGATCTAACTATGAAACAATTTCCCTTTGTGCACCATCTTTTTGTTGGAGCTTCCAACCAAAGTGAACAGAACAAAATCCGTACACCACTGTGGTTTCTCAGTTTTAAAAAAAATAAAAACTATTTGATTAAAACAAGCCAACAGCTTAATAGCTTGTACTTAGCTTTATGTTGAGCTTATGAAGAACTGCCGAGAAGGTCCAAAAATGACGTGTCACGTTTCAGGTTTGCAAGTTCCCAACCCTGTCTCAGGTCAATCCAAATGTGGTAGTTACAAAGCTTCAATGAATCCTTGATGAAGAGAAAAATGCCTCAAATATCATGGAATGGTGTCTGACTTCACTTGTGACGAAAGCAGCCATCAACCAATCAAATTGGTTCTTCAGTGAAAGCCAATCAAAAGGGGGAAACCCCACTGTCAAGGGAACCCCCCTTAAAATGAGAGGCCTATTAACGGCCACATGATTGGCATAAGGCCAACCAATGATGAAAGAGTTCCAGACAAAACATGTAAAAGTGTTCTCAAATCGCAGGCTGTCAACTAGATCGGCCTTCTTACATACAGGACATAAGGGGTCATTATCAGTGTAGAACTTATCGTTTCTGTCAAATGTCGCTCACTAGAACTGAATGGGTTGATAAACGTACTTTGCAAACCCATCGTTCCAGATGGCATACAACCTGTTTATCCACATTTGTAGTTTATTTAATAGTCTGCCTGTGTTCACTCTATTACATTGAGCGAACCACGAGACCTATCAAGGTACGGATGAGTGAACATGCGTCGCGTCTTTAGACTAAAACTTTCGCAGCACTTATGGTTGACATTGTATTCAGCAGAATCATGTTTTTGAATCCCTTTACTGGCGAGTTTTGGATCATGTACTGATTGACCCAAGAGGAGGGGATCGGGTTAAAAAATTACAAAAATTAGAACAGAAATGGATTTTTTCATTGGACACGGTCTGCCCTAGGGGCTTAAATGCTCAAATTGACTGGTATACGATCATTTGATCACTTTTTGACATGCTGCGATTTGAGAACACTTTTACATGTTTTTTGTCTGGAACTCTTTCATCATTGGTTGGTCTTTATGTCAATCATGTGGCCTTTAATAGGCCTCTCATTTTAAGGGGGGTTCCCTTGACAGTGGGGTTTCCCCCTTTTGATTGGCTTTCACTGAAGAACCAGTTTGATTGGTTGATGGCTGCTTTCGTCACGTGAGGTCAGACGCTGTTCCATGATATTTAAGTCGATTTTCTCTTCAAGGATTCATTGAAGCTTTGTAACTACCGCATTTGGATTGACCTGAGGCAGGGTTGGGAACTTGCAAACCCGAAACGTGACACGTCGTCATTTTCGGACCTTCTCGGCAGTTCTTCATAAGCTTGATATAAAGCTAAGTACAAGCTATTAAGCTATTGGCTTGTTTTAAAAAATTAAAAATTATTTGATTAAAATGGAGAAACCAGTGTGGTGTACGGATTTTGTTCTGTTCACTTTGGTTGGCAGCTCCAACAAAAAGATGGTGCACAAAGGGAAATTGTTTCTTAGTTAGATCAGAATCTTTTCTTAGGTGTTAACAGCATTGACAGAAGACTAGATGTACCAGATGTTTGTTTTCTATTACATTCCTTTCCATGAGATCCAGGCATACTAGGTCCATGCGAACAATGTCATTTAGATAATCCAGCATGGTGTATGCATAACAGAATTTAGGCAGCAATAGTGCACTTCTCACCCACACTTGGTGATAATGCAGTTTGCCAGTCCCTACCAGAAAAACACCCCCATAGTTATGCACAGATGCAAAACAAATACAAGTACTTCCTGCCTTGAATAAATTTAAGAGGCAGGCCTACTAAAAGGCGTTAGCTGCTACTGCAATGATAAAGCAGATTGCCCAGTGGTACCAGCTAACGCAGGAGAAAAGCAGATAGTCAGGCACTTTTCAGCAACAGCCGCATTCCGCACAGCGGATCCGCGGGGAGGTGGGATCGGGGCAGGGGATAAACTTTACTGTTTTTGGCAGCCATCACATAAAAATATTTTGCGTGATGGCTGCCAAAAATTGCCTGATTGCAGCTGCAGATAATATCACCTCATGGGGTAGTGTTATCTGCAGGCTTTCTGTTTGTGTGGCATCAAGGCCCCCTAATATCCTGACTGCCCCCCCCCCATCTGACAGTATTGTTTGTGCTGCAGATATACATATTCACAGCATGAGCAATCTGAAAAAAGAGTGCCATCCTCCTCCCCGATAGCTCCCAATCCCCATTAGGGGCTGTTCGGGAGGTGGGGAAGGAAATCAGTGCATCTCCTGAGAAACACCAGGCATATGAAAAGGGCCATCCAAAATCCCCCTCCTCCTAGTTTAAAAAAAAAAAAAGAGAACACCACTAGCCAGTTGGGGTCCCACCACCACTTCCTCCTACTCCATTCAAAACTATAAATCCTGGCTAGTAAGTCAGCCTAAGGGACCCCTCCCCCCATTCCCTTGCTGCCATACCCTGTGGTCATGGGGAACAGGAGTGGTCCCTCACTGTGGGCATTTTAGCCCGGCACAGAAGGCGCATGCTGATGCCATGCTGCCCCTAGCAAGATCCTAGCCATGTTTGCGAGTACCAATGAGGAGGGTACAAGCGGTGCTTTTCATATGATCACTGCCACGGATCTGTACATCCATGGCATCAACAGTGTTCTAAGGAGTCCAATTATGGCATTGGGTGGGGGGCCTGGTAGCGATTGGGGAACAGAGCTAGTGAGAGCTCTGTTCTCCACTCGGACTTGGTGCAGAAACCCAGGATACCTACATTGGCAGATATCGCAGGACTTCCCACGCTACCTGCCGATGCAGACATTATGGGTCTCCACGGTATCTGCAGGGCGAAAGCTGGCAATGTCCAATGCCGATATCACAGAACCTCTGCAGCTATCGCACCGCGATTTAGTAGACACACCCCTAAATGTAGGCTTTAGTACTTGCAGTAAAATACTTACTTAAACCTTTGCTTAAAACACTTAAGACAAACCACACCTTGATTACAAATGTGAATATTTTTTACATTGTTCTTTCAGCTCAATCTGTTAATAGACAGCTGCAGAATAATAAAAATTGATAGATTTTATTAAACCAGAGAAAAAGTTATACATATATACTCTTGAACAGAAATTAAACAGGAAAAATAATTCTCTTCCTTTAAACATAATTCTAAAGATTCTTTTTAAATCATGTACAGTAGTATTTAAACTTTTTTCTTCTTCTGCCTAGTTGGGCTATTACACAGTACATTTCAGTGCATTATCCAAAGTACAAACCAAGTGCTGCACATTGGGAAACAAAGGACTTTGTCTATCATAATTTCATTTTTGTTTAATAGGAATGTAAACACAGCAAAGAACAAAGCAAGAAACCTCCTGCAACTCTGTTGATCTAAAATGTTAAGATTTAGAACCAGCTAGCTAAATCAGTAGGAATGCTGGTTTATATGTATATTATATATACATCGGGCTCAATATTCACTGCCGGCAGCAATGCCAATGCAGCTAGCTGCTGGCACCGAATTGTAAACCTGGATATTCAATGCTGTGGTCCTATCCGGCTCTCGCACTGAATATCTGGGTTCGCCGCTCTTGCCAATCAGTAACCAGTCAGCAGCATGCAGTGGAAATTAGGCCAGGGTTACCTGCGGCTGGCTTTCACCACATATTGCTAACCAGGCAACGGCTCAGTATCTCTGCGGACCGGTTATCAATCGGCACCATCTCCACTCCATTCTGGAACAGCCTTGACATGCCCCAATGCTAAGCAGTTAGCAGCGGGGCATGTAGAACCAGCAGCTGTGGATATTCAGCGGCACTAAGCATCTTAGTGCCGCCGAATATCCCTTTTACCATTATTAACGTGATTAGCACCTCTGCTAACCGCATTAATCACTTTGAATATTGGGCCCATAATATTTTTAATCAAAAATGCAAAAATTTTAAGAAGCTGTTAACTAGTATAGTCATGGAATGTCAATGGGAAAAAATTCTATAATACTGCCAGTTTGCCATTATTTATGATGCAGGAGGGGCTTTTTATTATATCCTTTACTGTATATTGTTACTTTTCCTTTAGTGTGTACATCAACTCATTTTGCTTTATATGCATACATACAAAAATGTATATATATTGATCTGGGAATCAATCCAGATACTGGAAAAAGAATCATTAACTAGTAGTGTCCTGGAATCCTTCAGACAGATTTTAAAGGTATCTCTACAGTGTGATTCTATCATCACTGTATATATGGACATTCATTCAGGATTTTTCTTGGAGTGCTGCTGCATCTAGCAGGAAGGCTGGGTGGGATAACTTAGCTTTTTTAACAAATAGTAGATACTTTTTTTTTTTTTTAGGACTTGATGCAGTGTCAGTATTCAAAAACATGTACCTCAGCTACTGCTGATTACCATGTGCTATATAACCTACATTTAAAAATGGAATATAAATATCTTTTGTGTGTATATACGTATAGAATATATGTCATGTTTATGAAATAGAGGGGTCTTCTCATGCCTACTGCCAGAAGCCTTGTTTTTAATGCAGCAACTGAGCAAAATACTCAAGCTCAATCAGTGGTCACAGGAACTTGCTTTTCAAGTGGGACCACAATGTGTCAAGTTACAGTCACAGTTTTTAAACTACAAGAGAATTATGGTTATTGAGTTAATGTGTTTTTGTTCCTGCAAGGAAAGCCAGGTGCAGCACTTGTTATATAAAGCATTCATCTCCCCCCCAATTATTGTCCTCAAGAGAAATGGTATGCTCTACTTTATTTCTGCTCAGAATTGGCACATGATTTATGGCAGATAAATCTTCATATCATCTATTATTCTATGTCTTGATGCTATTACTTCCTTTAGGCTCTATTCCTTAATCACATGTTCTTGTCTATATATTTTCTTATGGTACTAACACTTTAAAACAACAAAAAAGTGCATACACCTCAACTTATCCCTTTATTTAAAAAAACCCAAAACCTTACACTCTTTAAGATGGGATTCGTGTCTAGTGCTCTGATGAAGGACTCTCTGGGGATAATTTTTTAAAAGTTCGTTACATGTGTAAAATGTCATTGCAAGGCATGTGATTTGTGTGAAGCATGTGTAGACGCATGTAAACTATCAAATTCCTTAATTTATACATGTAGTTTGTGTGTGAAGCTCTGAAGCAGGTGTCATGTCTGTAATCTCTGTACAATTTATGCTAGTATTTCCTAAAGACAAATAGGCTGTCTTCAGGTATGTCCCCATTTATTCATAATCTAAGTATGAGCGTGGCTAAACAGAGTGGGTTAAGAAACTTTAAACAGCTTTTTGAATAAAAAATAAGAATGAATGTAGGATTTTAATGATATTTAACTAACACTAAAAAATAAAATCTTTTGATAATACAATTTGAAGTTCAAAGGAAGTCATTATATAAGTACATTTGATGGTACATGTTTGAACTGCTCACAGACACTCAGAACAAAAGAAATCTTAAAAAAAAAGATAAAACAAAGTTAGGACACAAAGGAAATGTAGGAAGAGGCCAAAAGAAGTAATTACATCGTGAAATGAGCCAATTGGTATTCTGAGTTCTGGACTGTTCTTCTAAAGAACAATTATTGAGGAGAACTAAAATAGCCTAATCTAGTCTTATTTTGATCCAGCTGTCTTTTATGATTTGTCAAAAATTAAGTCATTATAGTGAGAATGCATGTAAGTGGACTTAATTTTTTTTTTTTTTTACTATGAACCACACCCCTCATTTAGGAGCCCTATTACTAAGGTCCATTAAGTGGTTAATGCATGTTTTAGCAGATGGTAATGGCCCACTGTGACAACTGCTAGCCTTTAAAATGCATGTTAATTGCGCATTATGCGAAGGGGTGGGCACGGAGAGCACATCGCAGTTAGCCTGTGAGAACGTGTCACGCAGATACCTCTGTGTGGCCTTATGTGCACCTGCATTAACTGTGCCGCACATTAGGGATGCGTCCATACATTGTGGTAACATGCTTGCTAAGGCCCCCCCAACAATGTCCACAGAGGCTTTGCACTTAGGGTGTTGCACTTAATTTCCTTTAACCGGCTTTAGTAAAAGGGCCCTTTAGTCTTTCCGGCACGGAAATGTACATGTTAAGTAAGAATACCTGTGGCATGAGGTTATCCCCTAAAATAAAACATATATAAGAGAAGATTAATATGTACAAAGAAAGCAGATGGGAATAGAGAGAGGGGACGCCTGGTATGAACAGGATACCATTTACCAGAGGTAAAAAGAACATTCCTGCAAATGGAGGAAAATGGTCCATTCTTCCTCAATCTTCCCTGCTTATTTATAAAATGAAAATATGTACATCTACTTTTTTAAAAAATTGCTAAAATTATTGCTTTTATCCCCTAGCAGAGAAACACATTTTACATTCTAGTAAAGCAGATACGTTTGCTCAAACTCTGCCACTTAGAAGAATGGAGGGAAAAATCATTTGTTCAAATCTGCAACTGCTCGTCATAAGTACTAGCACTCAAAAATGATTTCTTACAAAAAGCACAATCCAGTTTGCTCTCTCTTTTTTTTTTTTTTTTTTGCTATGGCAGTAGACGTATTTTGTTCCTTACTCTCCTGAAAAAAAAAATTACTCTATATAGTGATTTACAATATTATATGTTGACAAAAGATATTTTAAAAACTTTATAGAGGTTCATAGACAAATACAAAATTCAGTCTTTAACAAATCATCCAGAAATTAGATTTTCAAGGGCTGAAGTGGTTTGAAATTAGTGGGAATACAGTTCACCTTCACTCGACCATGTTGTCAGTTTTTGAAGTCTTGTCCAGGTTAAAGGTCACAAGATAGCACTTCTGACATCAGCGTTAACTGTAGCCCAGATCCTACTTCAAGTATATCATGTGCAGTTCTCAAGAACAGCTTTGAATTTGACTATGAACACTTAAGCAGCTTTTTTGTGTGTGTGTGTTCTGCAGAAAATGGGAAGGCACCATGCACGTTGCAATTGAGGCAGGAAGCAAACGGCAGCAAGGTTTTCAGTTTAATCTCCAGGTAAATTAAGGCTTGTGTTGAACACTCATCACTTCATCTCCTCCAAAATATACAGCTGAAATGGAAGCAAGAATGAGACTCTTAATTAAGCTAGGCAACAATCAGAGTAATAAACATGGGAGGGATGCATAGGTCTGTTGTGTTAACTTCAGAGTTGGGTCAAGATGTTGACGCCCTAGGCAGACCTTAAGCCGCCCCTGCTGTCAGAATCTATTAGTTTGCTACCCTCAGGTGACTGCCTAGTTGGCCTAATGGTTGGGCCAGTCCTGGTTAAATCTCATCTGAAATATAACTTTCCCATAAAAGAAATACCCCCACTCATTTTGGACTGACATCTCTGACTGAAAGATAAGAGGTAGAGACTGAATTCTACAAGTAAACTATACTGACTCGTAATATATATAATACCCAAAGTTAAACCCAGTACAGTCAGCAGCTGTGAAGCGATTGATCCTCAACCAAACCCATCAGGGTTTACCCGGAAACTAGCAGAAAGATCCAACTTTGAAGGCAGCGTGCGCTTTTCAGAGTTCAAAGCAGTGGTGATGTGCTGACTTTGGGAGTGAATCATTCACTCTTTGCCAAGCTTATAGAGGGTAATTTTTATAAATAGGTCACCCAGCTTAAGATGCCAAATGGGCAAGTATTAGGCATTACTTATTTATTTAACTGTATTTATATCCCGCTTTTCACCGGGTCAAAGCGGTTTAACAAAAAAAGGCATTAATTCATAGACACACATGGCCGCATAAGTGGCACAAATATTTATACCTGCTCGAGAGCAGTTGTAAATATTAATGTGTAAAGTTTGTAAGTACAGACGTAAGTTAAGGTAGTTTAGAATGTGTGTACATACTTGTGAACTCTGCCCAGACCTTGCCCCCCTCCCTCCCCCAGTTACATATACCGCCAATGTATGTATGTGCCTTCATGACAATGCATGTGCATTTAAACCAATCTGTATTTTAGTTTCAAACATTTTTATTAGGAAACGATACAATGATAAATACAAAACAGCTAACCATTTTACACCGTCATATTCACAAAATCAACTTATATCACCAAAAGAGGTTCAGAACTCCTGTTCCCACCCTTCCCAAGCCCCCCAGGGGGTTTACAGCACATGTATAATGCAGATCCAAAGAAACCGACACCAGTAACTACTACCTAACAGACCCAAAACAACCTGTTTACACCCGGGAATTTGAATGAACAGGGTACCAGGGCCCCTTTCTTAATCCCCAACCTAACATCCTCTCCCCCCATCTCCCAACTAAACATACTCTTATTACTCACCACCACCTTCCTCCACCACACACACTTATTTCGCCATTTCCACACTCAGAGTACGCTTCTCAAATATTCACAACTTTCACTCTGGCATCTGGTGACAAAGCATCAATAACAGGTGCCCAAACAGCTAGGAAGCACTCCTGCCCTTTAGAGCCTAACAGCCACACCGTCTGAAGCTCCAGCTCCCTCAACTCAGTCAGGGAATCCTCCCACTGCTGCAACCCTGGGACCTCCTCGGACATCCAGTTACGCAAGAACAACTTCTGCACCAGAATGAAATCTCCGATACATAGCTGCTTTTCAAAAAAGTGAGTGCACCACTCCATCGGATACTGGGCAAAGAAACATCTCAACGGAGGGACATAATGATACCCCCAATAGCCAACCTAATCCATCACAAACTTTCCCCACAGACACTGCACTTTAGGACAGCTCCAGGAACAGTGTAGGAGCATACCGGGCGTCTGGGTACAGAGTTGGCAGAGATGGGAATCATGGTCCAGCTTTATAAGCCCAAACATCATTGCACATATGCACGCCACAGAAATTTGAATTGTAACTCTTGCAGATAGACACACTCAGTAAAGACCCCACAGTTTTTAAATGCCCTCAGCAAAAGGAATGGTGATGTGGCCTCCACCCCTTCTGAACTCCAACATCTCAAAAGCATCTCCAAATATTTCAAATATACTGTTGCTTTGGCGCCTTCTTTATGCCTAGCATCCCCCTTTGCTCTGCCAGAGATCAAAACACCCACCACACCCTTGTATCCTGGAGAAGGATGGGTTCTACTTGCTGTAAAGGTCAAATATAATGGCGAGCCTATAGATAGAGCAGCAAGGCTTTTTTTGCTAACTCAACTCTATGCTTCAGGGTCTCAAAGGAAGTGATTTCCTCCATCCGTAAGTCGTTCAACCTAGTGAGGCCCCACATAGCCCAGCGATGAGGAGCTTGGATCTGGAGACCTGGCAGGAACTCTGGGTTACCTACTAACAGCAAGAGCCCATTGAATTTCCAAGATGTGGCCTAGCCACTATGCAAGACACGTCGCTGCACGTAAAGTCCAAAGATACATACTTCCACTCCACCTACCTGAAAAATGGGAGGATTCCATGTGTAAGATGTAAAGTCAGTGTTGGGGAGTAGGCAGTCTAAGACCTGCATGGGGGTACACTCCATCATATCCCAAACCAAATCATTGAGATATTGCATCATAAGTTATACTCTCACATGGACAGAAGGGCTAAAACCCCCTCATTGCATCTCCGAAAGAGAGCTTTAAGAGGTATCCTAGGGCGCCGGTCTTGCCACAGCACAGAAAACGTCCTAAGCCACTTTTTAACTGCCACCAACATTTCTGCAGGACCCAGAGAAGATGATGTCTTACATAGATCCATCTGGGCAACTCCATCATCTTAAATAAGGCCACTCTGCTCCACAAGGACAATGGAAGGCCCTCCCATTGTTTCAGGCATTGTAGAGTCCTGCACAACAGAGGGGGAATATTACATGCATATAACTAAGAAAGGTCCGTGTGAAGATTTATCCCCAAGTAAAGGATAGAACTCCCTGCCCACTCCAAAGGGAAAGGCCCAGACCACTTATCCCTGGCCCAGCCCCCTACATCTTGAGCAAATGACTTACTGTGATCAACACTGAGGCCTGAAAATTGCTCAAACTCCTCTATGATTCAGAGCACCCTCGGAAAGGATGTCTCTGGTTTGTGCAAGCAAAGCAACAAATCATCCACAAACATGCTCAGCTTCACTTCCTCCTCACCCATATAAAGACCCTGTACCACACCTTCTGTCAACAACTGCACCAGTAAGGGCTCCAGAGATAAGACAAAGAGCAGCGGAGACTACGAGCAACCCTGTCAAGTGCCCCTGCCAAGCCAAAAGGGATCTGACCATACTCCACCCACTGACACTACTGCTTGTAGTTCAGTGTACAACACCCTAACCCAAAGAATGTGCCTGAAAAAACAAAACCCCGAAGGGCCGAGAAAAGATAGAGCCAAAAGACCTGATCAAATGCTTTCTCAGCATCAAAACTGACCAACAGCAAAGGGAGTCAATGAAACACAGTACTCCGGCAACCAAAACCAGGCATGCAATGCTCTTGGTCACCCTCCTGTCCTCTACAAATCCCACATGGTGCGATCCAGTCAGCCACGGTAATATAGAATTAAGGCGCTAAGCCAAAATTGATGCAAAGAGCTTCACATCATAGTTTAAGAATGAAATATAGTCGTATGAGGCAGGGTCCAAATGGTCCTTCCCAAATTTGGTAATTACTGCAATTGCTGTCCTGCACATGTCACATGGGAAAGCACCTATATCCAACACGGATGCAAACATCTCCACTAATGCTGGAATGAGTCTTGTGTCTAAAATATGATAATACTTGACTCCCAGCCTGTCTGGTCCAGGAGCCTTATGGAGCGTGCCCTTACGTATTACGCTCTGCATCTCTTGACCTGATATAGGTGCATTCAGTTGTAGACTGTCTGCATCCGTCAGCAGAGGCAAATTCACTGTCCATAGAAATTCCTCACCCGAGTCTGTGCTCACCCCCTCTGGGGTACACAGAGTCCAGTAGAACTCCCGAAAGACCTCAGCCACCTGATGCAGTTGGTTCTGAAGGAGGCCTTGCCCATCTCTCATCACCAATATACAGCAGGATCCCCAAATCATTTACTACTCATGCTAACAGCTTGCCGAACCAGTTTCCGAAACGATAAAAACGATGCTTATAATACTGCATGTTCATCACTGCCCGCCATTGCAGAAATGAGTTCAGGGTGGCCCAGGCAGCTACAAATTCCTGTCATTGCACTTGCCCCGGCAGTGAACAACCTGACACTTCTGCATCTGCAGAGCCTTCTCTAGTTGGAAAATACTCTGATCAAGGTGTTTCCACCTGCGGACCGAATAAGCTATTATGGCCCCTCTCAACGTCACCTTACTTGTTTCCCAAAACAATGGGATATAATTATGTATCACGTTGAACTGCTCAAAGTCATCCCACTGAGTATGCAAAAAGGCACGAAAATCCTCATCCTCGCACAAGTAGGCCAGAAATCTCCAACCCTTATCCATCGCCCTCTTACTATCCCATTCCAACCAAACCATACTACCATCAGACATGATAATGGGCTCTATCTCCACTCTCATGACTCGACTGAAGCCGCTTGAAGAAACCAGCATATAGTCCAACTTGGACCAAGAGCCGTGTGCTCTAGAGAGATGGTATAGTCTCTCCCTCCTGGGTGGAGGGCACACCATGCATCCACTAGACCCCCCAATCGACATAAATACCTAATATCTCTGGCTGTCCATCCCCGATCTGAACCCCTCCCCGAGCGATTGAGGGCAAGGTCATGTGGGCAATTAAAGTCCCCGCCAGCAGTACCTGGCGTTGTCCAGCACAAGTGATCCGATGGAGCAGCCTCTTAAAAAAGCCATGATCATACTCATTTGGGGCATACACATTGCTAATGAGTAACTCTTCATTATATAGCTTCACTTTAAGAAAAACAAAGTGTCCAAGTGGGTCTGCTTCCCACTCCGACACGTCCAGAGGCACTCCTCTCTTCACAAGAACCGCAACCCCTCCCTTTCGTGTGCCCGAGGCAGCCCTATATACCACTCACCCAATCTCTCTGAAGTTTAGCATGTTCCTGAGCACCCCATGTGCATCTCCAGGTGCAGTGCTATCTGTGTTCCTTTACACTTCAAAGCCTGGAGGACAATTGTGCGCTTGACAGGGGATGTTATACCCCCAACATTCCAAATGGTGAAATGCACTTTAAGTGACATCTCACCAAACTAACCAAGGGCCACTCAGTCTCGGTCCCCAGGCTCCCACCCCCATAAGTGTGTGCAGTAACTCTCACAAACAAGTTCCTAGCCACCCCCCATTTCTCTTTCATCCCTCCTCCCCCTCACCCAGCCCAAACAAGCAATCCTTCTACACTCAATCTCAAACCCCCCTGTCACCATGCACCTCTCCATCCATCACCCACCAATACACTCCAGACCTCTTGCATCCCCCACAGCACACCAAACCACTCAAAGAACCCCACCATTTAAAAATACCCCATACTCCATCATCGCGGTGCAGGTCACTACTGCCAGTTCTTCAGGACCACCCCACATTACAGTCTTCCCAGATAACAAAGTCAAAGTGAGCAAATGCTATCGGACACCCAAAGCCCCCTCCCCTCTCAAGTCCACAGAACCAGAAACAAAGTCAAGGATGGGCCAACAGAACCAACCAAACCCTGAAGTCCATGGACTTCACAGACCCCAACACTGCAGATCATGACATGCCCAGCGTTCTGTAGGATAGTCCAACGGGCTGGCACTCCGTCGATCTCATCCAGCCTACAGAGGATCTGCTAAGGCAAATTCCCAACTCGAGCCCAGCAAAGAGTTCACAAATTTCTTCGCAGCTCCCGGTTGTTCAAATATCTGGATCACTCCTCCATAGTAGATCCGTAAGATAGCCAGCATGAACCGAACATTCTGCTTAAACAGGTCGGAGCACATAAAAGCAAAGGCTTTATGCTTTGTGGCCACCGCTGTAGAGTAATCCTGGAACAGCAAAATATGCTGGTTGTCTAATCAGAGGTCCCATTTCTTTCGATAAGCTTGCAAAAGTTGAACCTTGTGTTGGAAATTTAGCAATTTAACAATCACTACTCTCAGCCTCGCTTTGCCCTCTATTCGCAGTCCGATTCGATGAGCCCGTGCAACCTGTATATGGCCCACCAGAGAGTCCAAACCAAATTCCTTGGACACCCAGGCAAACAAGGAGGACAGCTGCTGGTCAGTCCAAGTCTCAGGTACGCCCACAATGCGGATGTTATTCCAGTGCGACCAGTTTTCCAGATCATCCACTTTAGAAAGCAACGCATCAATCTGGATCTGTTGAGTTTTCTGTCCACGTTCTCTCCGTGCCTCTGCGTCTTCCAGCGAGGACACCTGCTGCTCCACTTCCTCTACTCATCTTCCTATCTTGGCCAATGCCTGTCTCATCACATCCAACTTGTGGAGGAGCTGGTCAAATTTAAGTTCCAACACTCTGGCCATCTCCTTCCCTTACTCCCACTAGCACTCCTTCCCTAATTCCCACTAGCACTCCTTGTGGCCTTGGGCAAGTCACTTAACCCTCCATTGCTCAGAAAAATCCAAGTTATCAATGTCCCTGTTTAATGTATGCTTACCAAGTTTAAGTTACAATGTAAACCGCTTTGACTGAAATGATAAAGTGGTATAAAAAAACCTGTTAAATAAAATAAAATAATTACTCTGGCATTACAGCTGCAGCCACGGGCGCCATCTTGTTTTCCCACCCTGGTTTCTCCTCTTTTTTATTAGCTGACCATAGACTGCTGACCAGAGGAAACAAATGCTGCAATCGCCTGCCACTAAAGCCAGGTATTCCACTGCAGGGGAGGCTGACGGGAATGGTAAAGTAAGCAGATAATTGGCAGGGCAGCCCTGGAGCGAGTCAAGGAGCGTCCTCACCCGCTCATGTGCTCACATGACTTTAAGCCAGTCTGTATTTTATAAAAAGACCTTTTACATTGGCATGTGCCCACATACATGCAAAAAAGGCTTTATAAAATTACCCCCAAAACAGATACATGTTACTTTTCAAATTACCGACTTAGAGAAGCATCTCAACACCCTCTCTACTTATTCTCATCTGTGATCACATTAGCTCTCAGTGCAGCTTCTCATGTGTAAATTAACACCAGGAAGCCACTGAATAGCCACACATTTTACCACAAGCTGCAATAAAAGATTGGTAGCTGTCAGAGTTCCAGGAATTGGTAAGGGACAGCCTTATATGAAGTAAAATATGAAAAAGAAATGCAAGCAAGGTATTCATTCAGGAGAAAGGGAAAACAGTAATGACGATGACGACATACCTCTCTATCCTTTATGCTTGATTCTCATATTGGCTCTGTCTCTTCTTTGATTTCAGCTCTTTTAGCCACTGAGGAGATGCTTCTTCTGATCTAAAACAGGACGACACACTATAAAGGACTGTTCATTCAACTTCAAAAATGTATTTTTTTAAGTTTTAGGTCATTTATGTTTTAATGGAACTTTCTTAGAAATTTAAGGGAGAAATACATACAATTCACAAAACATAAAATAGAACGCATTAAAATTAAACTGGCTTAACTGAAAGTAGTGACAAATTAATAAAGTCTTCAATTTTTTTTTATAAAAGATCACAATAATCCTTTCCTTGGCATAGCTCTAGAACCTGCTATAGACCAAACATTTTCTGGTTATGTATAACCATGCTAATTTGGTTGATAGAACTGTAAAACATTCTTGATGACTCACATGAAGGGCTCTGAAAGTTTTATTCAAAGTAGCCCAGGTACTCCGATCACTATTTGTCTGTACATTCTTCACATGAAATAGCAGATATAAACACTTGAATGTGTTTCTCCATGGTCAACTAATGCAGTTCCTTCAATACTGATATGCTGAGATACTTTTTTTTTTTTTTTTTAGCAAATTATAGATTAGTCATGCAGCAGAATTTCATGCGATCTGTATGACTGAATCCAGGCTTTTGGTAAGTCCATATACAAATTATTATAGTAATGCAATAATGGCAAAATTAGTGCTTGTACTACTAATCTAGAAACAATCTTGTTCAAGAATACACTGTAGACAATGGAATGTAAGAGTCTAAACAGCCAATATTCAAGTAAATGGTTTTCAGGTTCATGTAGACACACTGGCCATGTAGAACTTCAAACTCTGATCAGAAGTCAACTAACCAAAATCTGTTCAGATGTGCTACTAATGTTAGAAACAAGTCGGCCCAATATTTGAAAATGACTTTTATTCAGTTAGAAGAAGCTGTTAGCTGGAGAAGACTCACTGCAAGAGATATTCAGCAGCGCTATCTGGATAGCGCGGATGAATATTCCCTCCCGCTGCCTTCACACTATCCATATAGTCCTGGGGTGGTCCAGAACTGTAGATGCCATTTATTTATTTAAAAAGTTTTATATATTATCTTAGTGACAAACATCATGCAAAATGGTTGACAAATAAATAAAACAATTACAGATAGATGATTAGATATAGAAAAAGACAGATAGTGGCAATTTTCAGAGCCGCTCTCGGGATAAGATTCCAGATAACTTAGGACATCGAAAAAGCTGTGGCTACTGCTGCTGAATATCCGCATTTCAATTTAACTGCAGTGACAGCACCATGGTTAAATATCAGGCAGCAGTATTCATCCCTTACGAATATATATTTTTTTATTGTTTAAAATAATGTTTCGGCTGCACAGTGCAAAAATATGCTTTGTATTGGTGCCATGTCTGAAAACCCTCTATCAAAACCACATTGCAATAATTAATAATTCAAACAAATTAAGAAAAATCACAAATGTATCATATTTTCAATGTAAATGACACTTATTTTTTAAAATAACAGATACACTAATATGTTAACAATAAATATTTATTATATATAACAATGTTTTACAAATAAATATACATTCTTTTCATAAGCAGCATAATCATGTTTCAATATTATGCATAATATTTCAAAAACAGCATCCAGCTAATACAATAATCTATAAATACCCCCAAAAACAAAATACAAAGACCACAAATACTATACACAAAACAAAACTAACTATGGTTCATGTTGTTGTAAAACCAACTTGAACTAACTCCACTGAGTATCACTCCTATATAGCAGCGGTATGACTGTTGCTCATGTTGTTGTAGGACCAGCTCGAATTAACTCCACTGAGTATCGCTTCTAAATAGCAGTGTATCTTGCTATTAAGCCTCTCAAAATAACCGAAACAAATGAATAACCAGGAATCTTAGAGGTTATCCTTATAATATTACCTTCATCAAAACCAAACCTCCACCAGTATCCAAGATGGAAAAAGATCACTCAGCAGAAAAACCTCCTCCGTAAAAAACAGAGCCCACCAGCAATGCTACAAAGGAAAATACCTTCTCACAACATAAGCCGTAGTTTCGCCATGAAACGGCTTCCTCAGGGTAATTTATCCATTCTCAAACCCAACAGGCAACTCCTTCTGCAAATGGCTCCCGTCATTTTTTACAGAGGAAGTTTTTCTGCTGAGTGATCTTTTTCCAGCTTGGATACTGGTGGAGGTTTGGTTGTGGTGAAGGTAACATAATAAGGATAACCTCTAAGATTCCGGTTATTCATTTGTTTCGGTTATTTTGAGAGGCTTAATAGCAAGATACACTGCTATTTAGCAGTGATACTCAGTGGAGTTAATTCGAGCTGGTCCTACAACAACATGAGCAACAGTCATACCGCTGCTATATAGGAGTGATACTCAGGAGTTAGTTCAAGTTGTTTTTACAACAACATGAACCATAGTTAGTTTTGTTTTGTGTATAATATTTGTGGTCTTTGTATTTTGTTTTGGGGGTATTTATAGATTATTGTATTAGCTGGATGCTGTTTTTGAAATATTATGCATAATACTGAAACGTGATTATGCTGCTTATGAAAAGAAAAGATGTATATTTATTTGTAAAACATTTTTATATATAATATTTATTATTAACATATTAGTGTGTCTGTTATTTTAAAATATAAGTGTCATTTTCATTGAAAATATGATGAATTTGGTGGTTTTCTTAATTTGTTTGAATTATTAATTATTGCAATGTGTTTTTGATATTGGTTTTTTATATTTGCAATTTGTGGTTCTTTTCTGGCATGTCTGTAACCCTCTGCATTTCTATATGCTACCATATGGTGGCACTGTGAGACTTGATTAGTGTAAAGTCTGTGAGGGCTGAGATGTGAAAGTCAGAACTGCGGCAACAGGAAGTAGTGTAACTACTATAACTATCTGCATCAGCTCAGAATACACAGGACAGGTGCACAAAGCAATGGGGAGAGAGAAAAATACCTGGGGCTGGGGAAATGGAAGGGAAATATGCAAAGAAGAGAAACTGACACTGAACAAAAAGCAAAGGATAAAGGAAATGGGAAAAATAAGGAAGGGGGAGAAACAGGATTAAAAAAAAAAAAGTAATAAGAAAGTGAAAAACCACAGTGTTGGGCAGTAAAGAACTTCTATTAGTAAATGATCAGTGGGTTAACCATACAATGTCAACCAATTCACAGTATAGCATATATTATCGTAAGCTCCTAGGCTAATATATTTTGAATGGGCAGTTATGAACTGCAAGTACAGGACTAGAAGCTTAAAGGCAAAGGGAAGCAACAAGCAAGGGAAATGTTTTATTTATTATTTACATTCTCTTATATACCGCACTATTCGGCATCAGCGCGGTTTACATGGAACAAAATGCTCAGTACAAATAACATGTATGAGTTTACAGATAACAGGGAACAAAAACTTGGATAATGGGTAACTATTTACAAAACTTACTACATGGAAACAAAATCAAAGAGGATGTATAGAAAACACAATCCACGTCATGGGTTTGAGTTTCAACTTGGTGTATTGTTGGTATGCTATAAGTTTGTCTGGGAATGTGGATGGTATGGGGGTGTCTTGGGGCTCTAAGGGATGCAGTTGGGCTTAATAAGGTACTTGTTGAAGAGGTAGCCTTTGAGGGCTTTCCTGAACTGTGGTAGATTCTTAATAGCCCGGATATCATGGGGTAATGAATTCCAGTATCTTGGGGCACTGAGACTGAAAGCCCTGTTGGCTGTCGATTTAGTGCAAACAGTAAGTGCCTTCGGTACGGTTAGGGAGTTTATAGCTGTGGATCTTCTTATCTATTTGGTGAAGTGGCATGGATGAGGGAGGTTAAGGATGTGGATGAGAGATTGTGAACAGCTTTAAAAGTGATTATCAAGATCTTGAAAACTATTCTAGCCTGGATGGGTAGCCAATGCAACTGTATTAGCAGAGGCGTCACGTGGTCGCTCCTGGAGGCTCCATGGAGGATTCTTGCTGCCGTGTTCATGGCTAGCTGCAGCGGGTTTAGTATAGACTGGGGAAGACCTTGTAATATGGCATTGGCATAGTCGAAATGAGGTATGACCAATGCCTGGAAAATTGTCCGAAAGTCAGTTGGTTCAAGCATGGAGCGTAGATGCCTAGGTGAGCAGATCTTGTAGTAGACTGATCTGACTATGTTTCCAATGTGAGCCTTCATATCCAGGCGTTGATCTAGGATGACTCCCAGGTATCGTATTGATGGTTTAGAGTGCAGCTCAGCTTCTTTTACTTTAAGATATTGTGGTGGGGTAAAGTTGGGGTTCCTCGTAATGAAGAGTACTTCCGTTTTCTTATGTTGTATTCTGAGGTTTTGAGAAAGAAGCCAGTCAGATATTGCATTGAAACAACTTGTCAGTGGGGAGAGGTCCAGATGCTCAGTAGAAAAAGGAATGTAGAGAAGGACATCGTCTGCGTATAACATGCAGTCGACATTGAAGGACCGGATGATGTTACAAATTGGCTGCATGTAAATATTGAACAAGAGCGCAGAAAGGGAAGATCCTTGTGGGACTCCTTGACTTTGGTGGAAAGGTTCAGAATTTGTCCCTCCAGAACGAACATGTTGCCATCTTTCGGACAGGTAGGATCTGCACCATTCGAGCGCTCGTCCATTAATGCCTTTGTCAGTCAGTCGTCTTAATAGAAGCTCATGATTTACTGAATCAAAGGCTGCAGCGATGTCCAGAAAGATGAGAGCAAAACCCTTACGGATGTCATCAATGCCTGTGATTATCTTGCAGAAGAGAGTGGTAAGGAGGGTTTCCACTCCGTGGAATTCTCTAAAGCCATGTTGGCATGGGTCTAACTGTGCAGCGGAGTCGATGTGATCCTGTAATTGTCGTTGAGCTTCCTTTTCAATGATCTTCGCAAGTAGTGGAATGCTGGATATGGGTCTATAGGATTCCACCTGCTGGGGATCAAGTTTGCAGTTTTTTAGCAGAGGTCTAATAGAGGTGTGTTTAAGGGCTGAAGGGAAGGAGCCGGTTGAGAAGGAGAGGGTCATTATTTTGGACAGTACTGGGCTGAAATGGCCGCGAAGCTCCTTGATCCAGAAGGTTGGGCATGGATCAGACTGGGCAGTAGTGATATTTAGGGCCGCAATAGTGTCTTTGAGTTCTCTCTTGGTGGGGGTAGAAAACATGGTTAGTTTATGTATTAGTAAAAAAGCAGGGGAGAGACAAAAAGAATTTGGCAGTAAAGGGAAGTGAAGGAACAGAGGTGAAGAGGAGAGAGAAGGATCAGATGCAAAGGCAAGAGAAATGCTTTCAGACTGCATGTGTCAGAAATGGTCAAGAGTAGAGGCTATATGCAGAAACGAAAGCACCGGCTGCAGACGCACAGTGAGCCATAAACTGCACAGTATGCATGGTACACAGCAGGAGCCGTGCAGTGGATGTTTTAGTGGTGACACAGGCAGTGCGAACAACATAGAAAATAATTATATTTTCACAGTGTGTTTGTAAGGCACAAGGCAGCCACATTGGAGATCTATAGTTGCTGAGACACAAAGAACAATGTGCAGAGCTTAAAAACAGCTTTCTGGTTACAAGCTGCTGCAGAAATTAAAGAAAGGGATCATTAACAGGAAAACAAATGACAAAATACATCAGCAACATGTCCAAAACAGCAAAGTCAAAATGTCAAACAATTTCCTGTGCTGTTCCCTGTAATACATATCTCTCAGTCAAAAAACAGAGGTGTTCTTTAGTAATGGTGAGCACGTGCTATCTGCCAAAGGGTCCATTTTAGTCTTATGGGCCCTGATGGCCCACAGTGTATACGCCAACACACTGCACAGTGTTTCAGTGCATTTCTGGGTATACATTTTCTGCTTGTCAAAATACTTTTCAGCATGTATTTATTTGTAGCATTTTTATACCACTAATATTAAACACATCATAGCAGTTTACAATCCGTAGAAAAAGGGTGAGCCGGGTCCAAATAAAGCCACTGATTCAAGCCTAAGACATTTAAACTGGGCGAAGAAACAAAAGGGATGAGATGTTGTTGGACAACAATATCAGCCGAAGACAGATGGGACATATCACCGAATATATAAGGGAAAGACGAAGAGCGAGAAAATTGGAGTTAGTGGGAAGCTCAGTTTTATTGGAAGGCACACTCAAAAAACCAAGTTTTTAAGCCTACCCTGAATTTCTTATATGAAGATTTAAGATGGAGCATTCCAAAGGTGGGAGGCAGAGAAGCAGAAGGCGATGGATTAATAGGTCTCAAGATGTAATGTAGATTTAGTTATCAAAGAGCAAGGAACAGGTCAGGCAGTAAGGGATGGGCTGTGATTGGAAGTAGAATGGGAAGCCAGTGTACAAAGCACAGTGAATCAGTAGGAGAGTTTTAAATTTGATCCGATAGGAAACAGAAAGCCAGTGTTTGAAAAGTAGTGGGGTTACATGGTCCAATTTCTTTGCATTGTAGATGAGCTTAACCATGGTATTCTGGATAATTTGGGGTCTTTTAAGTAGAGATTGCAAAATACTAGCAAAATAAACCAAATAATACAAAATATTAAGCAGAACAGTTACAGTATTTGCAGTATTCTAGAATATATACAGGTACTTTAACACTCTACTCCCAGGAAGTCCTAGCCCCTCACATTCCTAACAGGGACTCCATTGCAAGCAAGGTAATACTGTGTAGCTTTTAAGTACAATCTCTCTGTCTGAGAGATCTTAAAGGGGTTTTGGTTTTTATTTTTAAAATCTAATTATTTTTCTATATTGCAGAAGGGGAATGTTTTGTGGTGCTGGGCACAGCTCTGTCTGTTAGAGCTCATGGTTTCTTGTTCCAGCTTTCCATTCAGACCCAGCAATTTGACGCCACTGACTTATCAGGTGTTAGATCTCTCCCCACCCACCCCATGTGAGCATTCTTGCTTTATGGGGCAATAGATTGTGAGCCCTTTGGGGACAAGGGAATGTATCCAGTGCCTTTTGTAGTGATTACATAATGTAAACTGCTTTGATTGAAGGATAAGGCGGTATAGAAAACTGGTTAAATAAAAAAAAATCCCCAATCAACTACACACAGACATAGAACAGCACTGTTAAAACACACTTAGAAGTAGTTAGCTGTCCTTTAAGAGAAAAAGCAGTTAAGGAAAAGGCAGGGACTTTGGTAGATTTATCTCTGATTTCAACTGAACAATGGCTGTAAAAAATCGTATTGCCAAAGCTGTTGCCCCTGTTATAGCTTCTGCACCTGTCCAGAGAGCCCAATGCCAGTTGAAGGACCCATTCCATGTGCAGGATTCCTGCATGCTGAAGCTCTCAAGAAACAAGTGGAGGAGTTCAGAGAAGAGGTGGCGAAGCTGAGAAGCATTTGAGACAGTGAAAAGTACATTGATGAGATGCTTCTTGAAACATTCAAGCACTCCAACAGAGGTGAAGATGGGAGGCTACAGAATGAAGGGAGTTCAACACGAGTCACCAGAGCCTGTAAAATCAACACTCCAACTCCTCCAGCCCTTGAATTAAAGAATCAGTATGCAGCCCTGGAAGTGGAAGAGATGAAAGCATCCTAGGGAAGGGAAGAACCAGAGCTCATGCACCCCAAAGTTGTAGAATCGGTGACCACAAGGAAACGAAGGGTAGTGGTGGTTGATGACTTTTCTGAGGGGTACTGAGGCATCCATCTGCCAACCAAATGATGTACAGAGAGATATGCTATCTGCCAGGTGCCAAAATCTGAGATGTTACAGAGAGTTTGCCGAGACTCATCAAGCCTACTGACTATTATCAGATGTTGCTCATTGATGTCGGCACAAATGAAACTACTAGGTATCCTTCTGGGCGTATCAAAAGTGACTTGATAGCTCTGGGACAGAGGGCGAAACAGATTGGTGCGCAGGTGGTATTTTCTTCATTCCTCCCTGTTGAGGGTAAAGGCCAAGGCAGAGAAGCTCGCATCCTGGAGGTGAACACATGGCTGCATGGATCGTATCAGAGTGTGTTTTGGTTTCTTGGACCGTGGGATGATGTTCCAAGGGCTGCAGAGATGGTGTCCATCTATGCAGGAGGGGTTGAAGTGTCTTCAGCAGCAGAATGGCTAACCTACTGAAGAGCGCTTTAAACTAGATTCATTGGGAATGGATGAAGAAAGCGCACAGGTAAGTGAAAGATTAAATACCTCTGTAGAAATGGGTAAAAGGGGCAACGTCTGGAAAGTGGTGTGTATAAATGCCTGTAGCATGGGAAATAAGATCTCAGATGCTCAGGTTTTAATGGAAGAGGCTGGCTTGGATTTAGTAGCAGTTACAGAGACATGGTTCATGGACAACCATGACTAGGATGTAATTATACCAGGGTATAGTTTATTCAGGAAGGACAGAGTAGGAAGAAGGGGAGGCGGCATGTCACTATATGTAATAAAGAAATATTAAAGCTATAGAATTACAGGGCTTAAAAGGGAGCAAGGAGGCACTGTGAGTTAAACTAGAAAGAGGGAAAGGGAAAACCATTTGCATTGGAGTGATATACAGATCCCCCTTACAAGGAGAAGAAGTGGACGGCAATTTAATAGAAGACATAACTAGCATTGCCAGGAAAGGGGAAATGCTACTGATAGGTGATTTCAATATGCCAGATGCTGATTGGCACATGTCATCTAGAAGTAAGGAGATCCTAGATTCTCTACAGGGAGAACTATTCCAGCAGCTGGTAACAGAACCCACATATGAAGGGGCCATGCTGGACTTGGTGCTTACCAATGGGGAAAGTGTTTCCGATGTTATAGTGGGAGATTATCTCGCATCCAGTGATCACAAGATGTTATGGTTCAGTATTAGGACTAGGACTGATAAAATCCATTCAAAAGTGAGTGTCTTAGACTTTAAGAAACTATCTTCTTCTTCTCCTTCTAGGACTGCTTAATCAGCATGTCATGTATTCAGTGCAATAACTGTGGTGCTTTCATTCTTAGACAAAGTTCTGGAAATAATTCTAGCTGTCACATTTTGGACTAGTTGTAAGGTGTTGATGGTCTTTTTGTGGAGACCCTGTAGTAAGATGTTGCAATAGTCCCAATGTGTGGTAATAAGCGCATGAACCACGGTTCGGAAATCGCTAGGTTCAAGGAGAGGTCTGAGGTTCTGGATGGTTCTTAGTTTGAAAAATATACTGTACTGAAAGTGCTGTCCCCCACTACAAACCGCAGGTACTGCCTGTGGTTGGGGTGGATGAGGATGTGGGTGTAAGCATCCTTGAGGTCTAAAGAGCATAGCCAGTCTCCCTGCTGGAGGTAGAGCAGCAATGTTCCAAGGGAGAGCATATTGAACTTCTCCCTCACCAGGAATTTGTTGAGGATGCGCAGGTCAAGGATGGGCCTTAGGCCCCCTGTTCTTTTTGGCATGAGAAAGTACCTGGAGTAGAACCCCTTGCCCTTGAGGTGGTGGGGCACCGGTTCCAACGCTTTGTCCTCGAGAAGACCTCCCAACTCCTTCAGAAGGTGATCTCGGTGGAGAGGAGACCTGAGGGGCGCTCTCAGGAAAAAAGAGGCTCTCTCAGGAAATAAGGGGGAGGTGTCTGAGTCAGGTGGAGGAGGTAACCCTCCCCAACTACCCGAAATACCCAGGAATCGGTGGTGATGGACATCCACCTCTGGGCATAGAGGGCCAGACGTCCCCCTGTGGGCTGTAGATCTCCTTGGGGTAAATAGGCTATGCTCAAGGAGTCAAAATCTCCCCCCTGGCTGGGCCGGAGCTGGTGCCTGGGGTTTTGGAGCCTTCTGCTTATGCGGGCCATGCCCATGTCCCTTGGCCTGCTGATCCTGTTGGGGAGCTGGGGAGGCCTGATAAGGTGGGTAGTTTCAGTAAGCAGCTCCCTTCCTCAGATAAAAGGACTTTTTACCCAAACCCTTCTGTCAGGGAGGGGCAGCGGTCTTCTTGGAGAGCCTAGTCCTCGTCGTGAACTCAGTCTCCAGCTCGGCAGCCTTGTTGGTCATAGGTTTGCCGAAGAGGTTCTCTCCTTGGCAGGGGACATTGACCAATTTGTCCTGAACCCACTGCTTGAGGTCGGACGACTGTAGCCAGATTTGGCGGTATGTACTGATGCAAGCCGCCGCTACTCGAGCCGCCGACTCAAACCCATCATAAGCCGCTCAAGACATGAATTTGGAGCATTCATGGACTGCTTTAGCCAGGTTCTTGAACTGCTACAAGGGTTCCTTGGAGAGACCAGCTGAGAATCCAGTGAGTTCCTTCGCCAGGTCTCTCGGGTACATGCCCATGTACAGCTGGTAGGTCTGGATGCGGCCAATGAGCATTGAGCCCTAATAACACTTTCTGCCGAGGGCATCCAGGGTGTGGGCCTCCCTGCTGGGGGGCACCAAGGATTGCGTCTTCTGATTTTTCAGCCGACGCATGGCCGACTCCACCACCATAGTGTTATGCGGCAGCTGTGACTTTTGGAAGCTCGGGCTCCGGTGGACTATATATACTGAGTCAAGCTGTTTGCTCACCACCGGTACTGAAGCCGGTGTCTTCCACATTCGGAGCATCAGCCATTCCAGGATGGGAAGGTTGGTCACCATGAGCGATTCCCACGGAGGGGGGCCTTGTACTGGAGGATTTCCAACTCATCCACTTGAGGATCCTCCTCCGACTCGGTCAGGAATGCCAGGGCCTTAGACATGCTCTTGACAAAATCAAGGAAGCCCATATCCTCAGGCGGAGACCGCCGTCGAGCCTCAGAGACTGGAGAATCAGATGGGACATCACGGCAGTGACGGGTATCGGGGGACTTCTCGTCCTAAGTCTCTTACTTGGAGTAGTCTGTCAAAGACTCTTAGGAGGGCTGCTCCATAGGCCTCAGGGTCCCTGATGCTCTGCGGCCAGTGCATGGCAAACTTGCTGGGGATGATCACAGTCCCGTTGAGCAGGACTCAGAGCACGATCTCAGCCGAGGATTGACTCGAGGCCGAAGGACCTGGAGGATCAGGTCGGCCTCCAGGGACATCTTGGATGTCGAGGGCCCAGTGGTCGTGGCGGATGAACCAGTCGTGCCGGGCAACAGCGCCCGCTGCTGGTCCATGAAGGCAAACAAACTGTGCTCCAGGGCCACCATTTTGGACTCCAGACCAGAAGGCTCCGCAGCCTTCGGCACGGATAACGAGGGACTCGGGCCTGATGCCGGCTCTCCCAAATGTGAATCCTCAACGAGGATAGTGTCTGGGGACCGGGGCTGGTCCATGGTTGGATCCTTCTGGGAGACCTTCGCAGGCTGCTCCTTCTCTGATGCCTCAGATGAATGTCTCGGACTGCGGGACCGGAGGGCACCCGGCCGGTTAGAACCATCCAAGGACGCTGCCTTCAAGGGTTTCTCCTATTTCCTGGGTTCCCTCAAGGGAAACCCCCTTTCTGAGGACCCACGACGAAGCTTGGGTTCAGAGAGTTCCGCCCGAGATGTCGGGGTCTCAGACAAGGCCTGGCCTTCGGAGGCAACGGGGACTCGGGAAAAACTTACCGTGCTGCTGATGCCTTACTGGACACCCTCTTGCAGAGACTGCAGGCTGCTGGGTCATGATCTGACTCAAGGCAGCAGAGACAGCAGTCGTGTGTGTCGGTCAAAGACAATTTTGGTGCACCGATCACACTTCTTAAAGCCTATGGTAGCCATGGGGGAAGAAAGTACCCCTGCGAGGTCAAAGACTCTCCGGGCTGCCAGTGGGAGAAAAAAGGCACGAAGGCCAGGAAAAGGAAAGAACGAAAAACTACAAAAATAGACTGAACTAGACGCCGAGGCAACGAGGTCGGTAGGCGGGAAGAGTACCGGTACAATACCGGAGGTGAGTCAAACTCGGAGAGAAAAATCAACTTTTTCCGGGGACAAGCCAGACAAACGTCTGAAGGGCTCTGTGGAAAAAAGGAGACTGAGCAAAATGACACCCTTGGGCAGGAAGGGGACCACGCATGCATGGTGGCATCTCCCAAAGGCTTTCTTTGAAAGCTGGGGGGATGCTTCCGCGAGGGCTCAGTCAGTGCTGACATCACCCATATGTGAGGACCAACTTCCTGCTTGTTCCCAGAGAAATAAGGCATAACACACTGCAGTGGGCATTAGAACATCAATACACCTATTGGGAAAACTAAACCAGCTGGATTAAGCAGATCAGGTCTATGCAGATGAACAGAATACCTGTTAATCTTTTCACTGTCTGTATTTGATGAAGGTCTAAGTAATCACAAACTAAAAATAGAAATATGTAAACAAATTAAAACATTACCCCAAAAAGCCAGACTCCACATACATGGCAATACTTGAAAAATAGAATCACTAATGCTTTTCCCCCCGTACTTTGCAACTTATAAGGGGCTATGTTTATTAAATGTTAGGATGCCCTGTCTGCCATCATGCCCACAGGAATAACATGGGTGCTGCAGCAGATAGTGTGCGCTAATCTTTAGTAAACATGGCCCATAGACAGGAGATGTAAATTTCTAAAAATGACACATGCCGATCCATTAAGTTAAAATTAAAACCTTTCTTGTCTGGACTTACTGTTCTATTTGTGCTTGTTCCAGAGGCTGGTTTTTGCTTTCCTCTTTTTTTCTATAGGTCTCCTGTCCATTTCTCATGTTGCTCTCTCCTCCTGGATTCTTCACCTCTCCCCACATTCATCTCTGACATTGATTTTTTCCTTTTTGTTTTCATCCACTTATTTTTCTGCCTTTCGATCCACTCAATTTAATTCTTTCTTGCTATACAGTCTTCAGTCTTCCTCTTTTTACTGCATCTACCTACACTTTCCATCTCTTTCCCTCACCCAGGTCCCCCATTCCCCTTCATTTTATTCCCCAGTCTTTCACTAATTTTTCCCATCTACCCTAATTCAGCATCTCCTCTTTCTCTCCTTCCTCCCACCCCTGTCCAATATCTTCTCTCTCGCCTCCCCCTTCCATCTAGCATCTTCTCTGTCCCCCCTCCCCCATACTCCATCACACCTCTGATTCCCTACTCCCTTGACTTCCTATATCTCCACTTGGTCAAGCATGTCCCATCTGTCTTCCTATTCCCTTGTGTCCAGCATCTCTCCTCCACCTGTGCCCAGTATTTCCCCTCTGTCTTCTTACTATTACCCCACCCCTGTGTCCTGCATCTCTTTTCTTTCTATTACCCTTGTGTCAAACATCTCCACTGTCACTCTATTCATCCCCAGGACTGGCATCTTATCTATTATCCTTTTCCCTCCCCTGCCATAGTATCCTGCCTTTGGGCACTAGCCTTCCTTTCCCCAACTCTGAGCCAGTATATTCCATGTTACTCAATTTCCATTGGAATCCCCCCAAGACACAGTAGGAAGCTTTATGGGAGGCTTCGTAAGAATCAAGCTTCACAATTAAAGGCTGTAGAGAGATTGGTGTTTATCACTATCATGTAGAAGGTAAACCCATCGCACTGAGACAGACCCTGACAGAGTTGGTTTGTAAACCTGATTCAAACAAATGTAGAAGGTATTCAGGTACATTGTGGGAAGTGAGAAAGGGTTTAGGGCTCATCTCTCACACCAGACTGTAAACATCCTCAACTTGAATCCATATCATCTTCTTGTGGAATCTCTTCTGGAGGGTGGAGGCAACACCAAATGGCAGGTTCAGTTTAGACAGTTATACCTTCGACATCTAAGTTGTGAGGGCTAGGGACTTGATGTTGTGCAACAAAGTTCCCTGTTCCTGCATAATCAGAACTGGGAAGTTGCCCAGATGAATCAGATACCTGATGAAAAACTCTTGCAGAAGAGGAAAACTATAGTTGCTGGGCCAATAAGGCACTGTGAGAATCAACGTGCCCCCATTGTCCTTGAGTTTCGAGAGAGTTCTCATGATCAGAGGATACACGTACCGAAGACCCTCTCCCCAATGTAGGAGGAAGGCATCAGAGGCTAGTTTGCCATGTGTCCCCATCCTACAGCAGAGCTGAGGCATTGCCTGTTCCAAGGAGTGGCAATATCCCACTCTCGAAAGAGATAGAACCACTTCCAGGTTCAGAAATGCAGCTCAGGTATGTGGCTCAGAGCGTCATCCCATGGGAGGTCGCAAAGTTCCGCTCCTGATTGTTTCCCAACACAGAACGAATGAACCAGTTCCTGCTTGCTTGTTTATGTAGCAAATCACAACATAATTAACCATTTGGATCATGATAATCTGATTGGCCAATCTCTGAGAGCCTTTAGAGTATTCGATATTGTCCTCAGTTCCAGGATTTCCTGAAGGCTTTCCTGGGTGACCGAGAGGCCCTGGATGTCAGCAACGTTTGGTAGGGGGAAATATGGAAGGGAAAATCTTTCACCAGATTGGAATGATACATCTATCAGGACAGAGTTCCAGAGAGGAGTAAAAGAAATAATATCCTTGAGTCTGCAAGTGGACTGTATCCACTGTGTACGTCGGTCCACTGAGTCTGGCTCATGTTGAGGCATGTCAACGGAGTTACACGAAGAGTCAAAGCCATATGGCCCAACATTCTCAACATGTCTCTCGCCGATGCCTGCTGATTCTGTTGTACTTCTTCCATTACCACCACCGGTCATGTGAGCTTGTCTTGAGGAAAGAAGGCCTTTGCCCGAGCTGTATCTAGCAGGGTTCTAATGAATTAGAACTGGCAGGACAGGCTGAGTTTCAACTTGGGATAATCAATGATGAACCCTAGTAGCTCTAGCATGTGGGTGACTAGGCATGTGGATTCTTGAATCCCTCCCCCCTCCCCTCTTTCTTGAGTGGCGCTCTTGATCAGCCAATTGCCCAGTAGGGAAACACATGCATACCCAGACTGTGTAGAAATGCTGTGAAAAAAACAAGGCATTTTGTGAACATATGAGAAAAAGTGTGAGGCCAAAGGGCAGTACGTGATATGGGATGTGGCATGTTCCTACAATGAACTGCAGATTCTTCCTATGACTGGGATGTATCTTTATGTGGGTGTAGGCATCCTTTAGATCCAGAGAACATAGCCAATCCCCTTTATGAAGACAGGGAAGCAAGATGCCCAGGGAAAGCTTTCTGAACTTTTCCCTGAAGAGAAATTTGTTCAGGTCCCTTAATCTAGGATGGAATGGTATCCTCCCTTTTGACATTATGAAATGCCTCTAATAAAATCCCAGCTATTCCTGCCCTAGTGGGATGGGATCAAATGCATTGGCAGCCTGAATGGCAGAGTACCTGTAGAAGCATGTTTTGATGCAGAGTTGACTGAGTGAACACTTAGTGGGCAATTTAGCAGGGAACTCGAATAGGTGCAGATTGTACCCTTACTGGTCTAGTCTCATGATCCAAGAGACAGAGTTTATAACAGGCAAATACATAAAATGTGGAGGAAAATTATCAGATGGCTGTGAATGGAACCTCATGGTACCACAGACCATAACTTTTCTAGAACTAAGATAATACTTAAAGTGCTTCTCTCTACCTTAGCTACACTGTTAAGTAAAGTCTCACTTCATTATAAATCTACTGAAAAAAGGTTTGGGTTTTTTTATGACAGTGCATATTTGTAAGATCTACTGTATACTATAATAGAAGATCTTGGCCATATTGTATATTTTAAACTTACTCTGAATGGAAACAAATGGGTCAATATTCAGCCATGGCAGGAGGCTTGTTTACTTAGATGGTGGCCACTATGGCTAAAGATATTCTAGATGTTCAGCACTGGTATTCAAATAGTGCAGCTGGAGTCACCACTATACCAACAGTCTATCTGAAGTTATGTAGCTGGTTATCCATATAGTAGCAGTGATTATTATTGCTATACGCATAATTGCCAGCTCCACCTATGGGTTGTCCTGGCACCATCTGGAGAGCACGGAGACGGACTTTAAGGATATTCAGTAACACTATCTGGCTAGCAGCACTGATCCAGAGAATAAGTACTGCTGTATATTGACTAGAAAATGTTTGGTAACGGTCCTATTAAAGACAGAAGGTGCTATTTTGTTTCAGCATTATACACATTTTAATAATAGAGGACTCTACTTGGGAAGCTTTGCTTGGCATTAGTGATTTTCTTTTATTTTCAATTTTAAAAAATGATAAAATTTCAATATCTATTAAGTATACTTTGGAACACAGTAGAACACATATTGCTGTAAGTCTTATTAAAAGACCATGATAAATAATATGACTTAAGATGGTCAAACTCTTTTATAAATGGAGCAGGTGCTTTGCCTCCTAACTAAAATCACTCTTTCTCCCTAGCTTGTGCTGTACCCAAGGTAGTTAATACGGGTGGCATGGTATCAAAGATAAGCTGCAGTTTGAGCTGACAGTCTGAGTGGAGGCGTGTGACAAGAGAAGTGTGAAACTGAAATTCTCCTCACCACCTTCTGATATGGGCAGCATGTTGAGGTGTTAGGCCTGACAGCACATAAATCAGCAACACTGCAGTTTTACATTTTCAGGAGTAGATTGAAACTAATTTCTGAAATAAAAGGGGTGGGGGTGGGGGGGGGAAAGACTTTACCCACAGGGAAAGGCAGAGTGAAACCTGTCAAATGAAATGCATGCTACTTCTTCTGTCTAAGGCCCCGCGATCTAACAGACTTTACCCCCACCAGATAAATAAAATGAAAACTATATCCCACATGTCCTTTTACTTTCAGATACTTTAACAAAAACTGAACAATGTAATATGTGAATATTACTTTAGTAAAATTAATAGCTGGTTGGCCTTCTGAGTCATCGCTGTGATATCACAACTTTATTCTGATGCGACTTAGCTTTGCTTCATATTTACTTTAATTCTTCAGTAAAGGTATAGTTCATTCTAGAACGAGTAGAGAAGTGATACAGGTCTTCATATTAGGGCATGTTCAATAATGGCAGGGGAAACTGTATATCCACAGAGCTGAGGCCATATGCCTTATAGCCTAGTTTAATATCTCACCCGTTCTCCTCTGTTGGAGATGGCAGAGGTCTACCACCAAGAACCCCTTGCTGGAGAGGTGACTTTGGGGACTTGAGCAGCTTGGCGGAACCTGAGGTGTCAGCGGTGCCATCAGACTCTTGCCTTTTTCGAAGCTGTGCCTAGCATGTCAAAGAGGAATAAAAGACAGCACTAATTTCTTCAGCTTGGTGCTTGGATTTTTCAGCAGTGCTTAAACATTATAGAGTATTTAAATGCACAAAGCAAAGTTGGTGGCTCATCTTAATGACAGCACTGACCAATTATTACTTGATATTTTTCAGACTTTACAAAAAAATTAGCTATTGTGGTGTATGTATTTCTAATATTTTACAGTGCTAACAGATGCATGCAGAACTGTACACATACCTATAAGAGACAGTACTTTCCACAAATTCTAGTCAAGGCAGACAAATACTTTCAATAAGAGATAGCACAGTTATTCACCTGTAGCAGGTGTACTTTGGGAACAGCAGGAATCAGTCCTCACATATGGGTGACATCGGCATTGACAGAGCCCACGTGGTAACCTTTCCCCAGCTTTCAAAGAAAGCCTTTCGGAGATCCACCATGCCGGCATGGTCACCTAACTACCAAGGGTGCCATCTTGCCTCAGTAGGATGACACAGCTTAAGACGGCAAAAAAGAAAAGCAACTCCATGGGGAAAGGGAGGGGTTGTGAGAACTGATTCCCGCTGTTCCCAGAGAACACATGCTACAGGTGAGTAACTACGCTTTCTCTGGGAACAAGCAGGAAGTCAATCCTCACATATGGGACTCCCTAGCTACAGGCTACCAAAAAAACCCTGTAAGCCACGGATGACCCAAAAAGTGAACCGTGAGGAACAGCAGAGAGTACAGTTCGCAAGACTTCAGCAGCAACTCCAACGTCAACCAGGGAAATCAACTCTCCGGTAGCCTGGCCGAAGGACACTGTCCTGCCGAGGAGACTCCTCCAAGTAGTAATGCGCTGCAAAGATGTGAACTGAGGGCCAGGTGGTGGCCTGGCAGGTCTCCCAGCAAGGGGACTGAGTGGAGGTTTGCCACAGATGCCGCTATGACCTGGATGCTGTGCACTATGATGTGATGCTGGCAAAGAGGTCCATCGCAGGATGGCCCCAGCGACGGAAGTCGGTCAGCAGCCCACGGGTTGAGTCGCCACTCGTGAAGCTGGAGAACCCAGCTGAGCCAGTCCGCCAGAGAATTTTCCTGGCTGGGGAGGTACATGGCCTTGAAGAGCATCCCACTCTTAATGGCGACGTGCAGAGGCAGACCGCTTCCCAGGATAGGAGGGATGACCCCTGTCCCCTTGCTTGTTGACACAGAACATTGCCACCTGATTGTCTGTCTGAATCAGAATAGACTGGTTCTGCAGGCCCGAAGAGTGTAAGCAATGGCTCAGAGCTCTAAGGAATTGATCTGCTGGAGGCTCTCCGATGCCGACCACAGGCCCTGAGTGCAGAAGTTGCGGCAGTGGGCCCCCAAGCCCAACTTGGAGGCATCCGTAGTGAAGACCCTCTGAGAGGTCGGGGACCCGGAAGGGCATTCCTGCCAGCAGGTTCTGCAGTTGTTGCAACCAGCTGAGGGACTCTGCAAGGGGACAGGTGACAGTCACCCTGTCCTGCAGGCACCCCATTGCCTGAGACTATTGGGAGCTGAGGACCCACTGAGCGGACACTTGTGGAGAAAGGCATTGGTTTGATGTGCACCATCAAGGAAGGCTATGTGCCCCAGGAGGCACAACATGAGCTGGACAGAGGCCATGTCCCGGCCCTGAACCTCCCCTGCAAGGGCCGCTAGGCACTAGGTCCAGTCAAGAGAGAGAAAGGCTCTGGCCTGGACAGTGTCTAGCAGTGCCCCTATGAACTCCAGGTGTTGAATCGGCAGCAAGTGGGACTTGGGGTAGTTGATGACAAACCCCAGGTGCTCCAGAGTGAGAATGGACTTCGACGGTGATGCCTTCCTTAACTAGCCAGTCGTCCAGGTAGGGGAAGACAAACACCCCCTGCAGCCATAGGTAGGTGGTGACCACCAGCAAGCACTTGTTTAACACCCTTGAGGCCAAAGGGTAGGAACCTGTACTGGTAATGACATCCTCTGATGATGAAGTGGAGGTATTGCTGGTGGCGAGGATGGATGAGGATATGTGTGTACACATCCTTGAGGTCCAAGGAGCATAGCCAATCTCCTTGCTACAGGTAGGGCAGCAACATTCCAAGGGAGAGCATTTTGAACTTCTCCTTCACCAGGAACCTGTTGAGATCTTGAAGATCCAATACTGGGTGAAAGCCACCAGTCCTCTTGGGAACCAGAAAGTACCAGGAATAGAACCTCTCACCCCTGAGGTATGGGTGGGACCAGTTCCACTGCCTGCTCAGCCAGGAACCCAGCGAGCTCTTGCTGGTACAGTTCTCGGTGAAGGGGAGTCATGGGGAGTGCCCCTGGAAAGAGGGGGAGACGTCTGATTGAAACAGAGGAGGTAACCCCACCATCTGAAGGGCCCATGTGTCAGTGGTAATGCTGGACCACTGGCTAGCATAGAATACCAAATGCCCGCCCCGGTGTGCTGTGGAGCTAGACCTCCCAGGGGAGGCTATGCCCAAGAAGTCAAAATCCCCCTCCATGTTGCAGCTGGGGTGCCGCCTGGGGCTTGGGGGCCTTAGGCTTAGGTGGGCCTTGCCCCTGTTCCTTGGCCTGCTGGCCCGTTGGGAAGGCCGGGTATAGGGGGTAGGTTCTGTAAACCTTCCTCTTCTTCTGGTAAAGCGTAGTTACTCATCTGTAACAGGTGATCTCCGGAAACAGCAGGAATCGGTCTTCACCTATGGGTGAATGTAATAGATGGAGACCGCGCAGGAATGCTCCCCAGCATCCAACAGGAAAGACTTTGGGAGCACTCCACGGTGCCTGCATGCCTACCTTCCCAACTCTTCTCCTCAGTTGAGTTTGTAGCTGAGAAGAAGAAAATAAAAGAACCCTACAACTCCTGAGGAGAGTGGGTTGTGAAGACTAATTCCTGCTGTTCCCAGAGATCACCTGTTACAGATGAGTAACTACACTATCTCCAGGAACAAGCAGGAATGCAGTCTTCACAAATAGGAATCACTAGCTCCTAGGTACCAGACTGGTATTTGGGGGGGGAGAGGGGGAGGAGAGCAGTGGGATCCCTGAGGCAAAATATATGTAGCCGAAGAGTCTGGAAGAGTTGTGGGACATTGGACTTGATTCCAAGAGATGATACTCCCCCAGTGTTAGTCTGGTATGGAGTGCAGGATGAAAGGTAGGAGTTGAGTTTAAGTCCCAAAGAGGTGCTGGAGTACAGCTTGGCCAAAGACAGCATGCCAACGGGAGTCTCTGCCCAGACAGTAGTGTACAGCAAAGTATGAATGGAGGACAAGGTAGCTGCCCAGCAAATGTCCTCAATGGCTACTGAATGCAGATTAGTAACGGATGTTGCCATTGCCCGCACATTATGAGCAGTGACATGACCCTCCAATGAGAGTTCTGCTTGTGCATAAGCAAAAGAGATGCAATTTGTTGTCCATCTAGATAGAGTATGTTTCATTACCAGTAGGCCCAGGTGACTAGGCTCAAAAGAAATGAATAATCGAGAGAATTTTCTGTAATCTTTAGTTCAATCCAAGTAATAGGCCAGTGCTCGCTTACAGTCAAAAGTGTATAGGGCTGCTTCAGCCAGAGATGCATGAGATCTAGGGAAGAAAATTGAGAGGATTACTGACTGGTTTAGACGGAAGGAGGAAACCACCTTCAGGAGGAAATGTGGATGGGTACGCAGAACTACCTTGTCATGGTAGAACAGAGTATAGGGGGGATCCGCCACTAGAGCCTTCAGCTCACTGATGCGGCGAGCTGAAGTGAGTGCAATAAGGAAGATGACCTTCCAAGATAGAAACTTCACTGACGCGGTGGATAAAGGTTCAAAAGGTGGCTTTAGAAGTTGCGCCAGAACCACAATCAGATCCCAGGCCACCGGAGGTGGCTTAATGGGTGGCTTGAACAGCAGAAGACACCATATGAAGCATGCTACTAAGGGGTGTGAGGAGATAAGCTGTCCATCCACTGGGCTGTGAGAGGCCGCAATGGCACCAAGGTGAACTCTCACCGAGTTAGTCTTAAGACCTGTCAAGGATAAGTGGAGGAGATATTGTAGAAGCAACTCCACCGGGCAAGAAAGAATCAAGGTCCTTTGGGGAGCACCAAAGGGCAAACTTACACCATTTAAAGGCATAAGATCGCCTGGTGGAATCCTTACGATATGCAAGGACGACATCCTTGACCACCTATGGTAGGTCAAGGTCGGCGAGCACTACCACTTCAGCAGCCATGTTGTCAAGCGTAGGGAGTGAAGTTTGGGATGGAGCAGCGTCCCGTGATCCTGAGATAGGAGGTCAGGTGCATATCCCAGGTTGAGTGGCTGAGTCTGCGCAAGGCAAAGAAACAGAGGAAACCACAGTTGATGGGGCCAGAAGGTGGAGGGTCTATGAGAATCATAGAGCCGCTATCGGCCTGTAGCTTGAACAGCATCTGGGGTATCAATGGAATGGGAGGAAATGCGTAGATCAGTCCATGTCCCCAGTGGAGCAGGAAGGCATCTGGGCCTATTGGTGTAGTGACAGAAGCTTGGAGCAGAAGAGTGGAAACTATGTATTTTGTGGAGTGTCAAAAAGATCTATGAGTGGGGTTCCCCACGTATGGAAGATCTGAGCAGCTGTCTCCCACTGCAAGGTCCATTCGTGTGGATGAAAGATACAACTTAGCCTGTCTTCTAGGACATTGAGTTCACCCGGGAGGTACACCACTCTGAGGTGGATGCGGTGAGAGATGGCAAAGGACCATAGGCGAATCGCTTCTTCACAGAGGGGATGGGACCCCATTACCTTTTTTCAGTTTACGTATAACATGGCAACTTGGATGTCCGTTCTGGCTAGAACAGGTTACTCCGATAGTTGGGGTTGAAAAACCCAAAGAGCATTTGTCAGTGCCCATAGTTCTAGCAGGTTGATCTGCAGGGCAGATTCCTGTTATTCCTGTCCAAAGTCCCTGTGTGGTCAGATCATTCAGGTGCACCTCCCAACCCAACTTGGAAGCATTCGTCGTCAGGGTGCATTGAGGTGGAGGCATCTGAAAAGGTGACAAGACAAGTATGTTTTGTGGGAGACACCATCACTGAAGGGACTTCATCAACTGAGGGGTGATGTGGATCTGGACTCCAAGTCAACCCTCCGCTTGAGTTCTCTGGGAAGACAAAGTCCACTGCACTTCTTGTATGTGTAATCGAGCCTAGTGGATGACATGGACCATGGAGGCCATGTGTCCTAATAGTCATAGCATCTCTTGATTTGTTACTCAGCTTTGCTATTCCCCTTTTGCCAGCTCGATGAGATGGACACAGCGATCCTGTGGGAGGAAAGCTTGGGCCTGTCAAGTGTCTAAGAGTGCTCCGATGAACTCCAGATGTTGCGTTGGAGCGAGGTGGGACTTTGGGAAGTTTATGACAAATCCCAGGTGTTGGAGCACCATGATGGTGCAATGAAGGGAGAGTTTTACCTCTTGGAGAGAGTCTCCCCTGATCAGCCAATCATCTAAGTAAGGAAAGCACAGTTACTTACCTGTAACAGGTGATCTCTGGGAACAGCAGGAATAAGTCTTCACATATGGGTACGTCGGTACCGACGGAGCCTGCGCGGGAACGCTCCCCAGCTTCCCAAAAAGGAAAGCTTTTGGGAGCATCCCACAGCGCCTGCGCGCTGCCTTCCCGCCTTTCCTAACCATCTCTCCTCAGTTCGAGTTTAAAGCTGAGACAATAGAGAGAGAGAGGAAAGGAAAGATAGAAAAAGAGATACAAACTCCTAGGGGAGGTGGGAGGGTTGTGAAGACTTATTCCTGATGTTCCCAGAGATCACCTGTTACAGGTAAATAACTGTGCTATCTCCAGGAACAAGCAGGAATGAGTCTTCACATATGGGGACTCCCTAGCTAAGATGCCTGGGAGATCCCCAAGGATATGAGACCCTGGGAGGGGTCTACTTCCTCCTATGGATCTCAGGCATCCATCCAGGGAAGGAGGGTAGCAGATGTTTAAGAATGGAACAGGTGTTTGAGGACAGCCTGACCAAACAAGGCATCCCGGCGGGAGTCCTTCTCCAAGCAGTAATGGGCTGTGAAGGTATGAACCGAGGCCCAGGTGGCTGCTCGACAGATCTGGTCGATGGACACAGAATTTAGATGAGCCATAGAGGTGGCCATGGCCCTCACATTATGAGCTGTGACATGGCTCTCCAGAGAAACGTTCTTACTCTGGTAGGTGAAAGAAATACACTGAGCAATCCAATTGGACAGTGTTCTCTTGGAGACTGGAAGTCCCAAATGAGAAGGATCAAAAGCAACAAAAAGCTGGGAAGACTTTCTATGTTGCTGTGTCCTTTGTAAGTAAAAAGCAAGAGCTCTTTTACAATCCAGAGTATGAAGATTCTTCTCTGCATTGGATGCATGAGGAGCTGGAAAAAAGACAGGTAAATATACCTCTTGATTAAGATGAAAAGGTGAGACCACTTTAGGCATAAAGTGTGGATTTGTCCTAAGGACTACCTTATCATGATGGAACCTTGTATAAGGTGGATTAGTCACTAATGCCTGCAGTGCACTGATGCGGCGAGCTGAAGCGACTGCAATGAGGAAAATAACCTTCCAGGAAAGAAACTTCAAGGAGGTAGTGGCTAAGAGTTCAAAAGGTGGCTTCATAAGCTGACCAAGAACCAAATTTAAGTCCCATGCCACCGGAGGAGGCCTAATGGGAGGTTTAGTTAAAGTTAGACCTCTCATGAATCTTGCAATGAGAGGAAATAGGTTGTCCATTGATGGGCTTAAGGGATGCTTCAATAGCACTCAAATGGACTCTTACTGAATTCGTTTTAAGGCCTGCATTGGAAATATGCAGGAGATAGTCTAACAGAGAATTTAAAGGTAGTGCTAGAGGGTCAAGACCCTTTTCAGCACACCAAATGGAAAACCTTTTCCATTTAAAAGCATAAGAACGCCTGGTGGAAGGTTTTCTGGAAGCATGGAGGATATCCTTCACTTGTTGAGAAAGATTCCAGTCTTGAAGGTCTAGGCCTTCAGTAACCAAGCTCTGAGGCGTAGGGACTTGGGGTTTGGGTGCCACAAAGTACCTTCCTCCTGGGACAGAAGGTCTGGAGCAGCCCCCAAGTCCAGGGAGGGGGCTTGGGAGAGATGTAGAAGTAGAGGGTACCACACTTGGCGTGGCCAGCGTGGAGCTATGAGGATCATAGATCCTTGATCCCTCTGGAGTTTGAACAGAGTCTTGGGAATCAAGGGAATGGGTGGAAATGCATAGAGGAAGCCCTGACCCCAATGAAGGAGGAAGTCATCCTTGGCTTGAACTCCCTGACACGGAATTCTGGAACAGAACCGGGGAATTCTGGAACAGAACCGGGGAAGTCTGGCATTCCACGGACTTGCAAAGAGGTCTATGTCCGGGGTTCCCCATTCTTGGAAGATTCTGAGTACCTGATCCATGTGCAGGGACCATTCGTGTGGAAGCAGAACGCGACTGAGTCTGTCCGCCCAAGAGTTTTGGATTCCTGGGAGGTATACTGCCAGGAGATGGATTTGATACTCTCTGGCGAAGGCCCATAATCTTAAAGCTTCATTGCAAAGTGACAGAGAGCCAGTTCCTCCTTGCTTATGTAAAACATGGCTACTTGATTGTACGTATGAATGAGGACTGTCTTGTAGCTGAGGAGGGTATGAAAGACCTTGAGAGCTAGAAAAACTGCTCAAAGCTCCAAGTGGTTGATATGAAGAGAGGTCTCCTGTGGGGACCAAGTGCCTTGAGTGGAGAGGTCTTGTAGATGAGCTCCCCAACCTGTTTGGGAAGCATCTGTTGTGAGGGTTGCTTGGGGCAACAACTGTTGGAAGGGGGACCCCAGCAACAGATTTTGAGTGGACATCCACCATTGGAGAGACCAAAAGAGACGTTTGGAGGTTGCTATTTGGTCTGAGAGAGCTCCTGAAGCTTGAGTCCACTGGGTGGACAAAGTCCATTGAGCTGCTCTCATGTGTAGGCGAGCATAGGGTACCACATGCACTGTGGAAGCCATGTGGCCTAGCAGTTGTAGCATCTCCCGAGCAGTTAAGTGACTCTTGGACTGAATCTGGGAGGCTAACTGTACTAGACGTTGGCAACGGGCCTGAGGAAGGTAGGCCCTTGCAGTGGTGGTATCCAACCAGGCCCCTATGAATTCCAGGGACTGAGTAGGGGTGAGCTGGGACTTTGGGAGGTTTACCACAAGTCCCAGATACTGCAGAATGCGCCTTGTGCGGTCCAGGGACATCTGGGCCTCTGACTGAGATGGAGCTCGGATGAGCCAGTCGTCCAGGTATGGGAAGACAAATATTCCCAGAGTGCGTAGAAATGCAGCAACTATTGCCATGCATTTGGTGAACACTCTCGGAGCAGAGGCCAGACCAAAAGGAAGCACCCTGTATTGGTAGTGTTTTTCTTGGAAAAGAAAACATAGGAATCTTCTGTGAGATGGATGGATGAGGACATGTGTGTACGCATCCTTGAGATCTAGAGAACAAAGCCAATCCTGACTTTGAAGGTATGGAAGGAGAGTGCCCAGAGAAAGCATCTTGAACTTCTCCTTGCATAGAAATTTGTTCAATTCTCTGAGATCTAAGATGGGCCTGTATCCCCCTGTCTTCTTTGGAATGAGAAAATAGGGGGAGTAGAACCCTGACCCTTGTTGAAGAAGGGGAACTTCTTCTATTGCCCCTTGAGCAAGAAGGGTAGTCACCTCTTGACCTAGAAGGTCTAGAAGAGATGTGGGAGAATTGAAGTGTCTCACCATGGTGTGGGGAGGAAGGTTTGAGAAATGAAGTTTGTAGCCCTCTCTTATGATGGAGAGGGTCCACTGCTCTGATGTGATTTGCTCCCATCTGGGAGCAAAATGAGCTAACCTTCCTGGAATGGCGAGAGGCTCTGGCTGCTTTAGAGCCAGAAAGGCTAGGTTCTCTAGCATCAAGTCAAAAACCCTGAGGAGGTTGGGCTTGCTGAGTTGCAGCCCCTGTAGGCTTAGGCCTGGCCTGTTTAGGTTGCTGACGCTTAGTGGAAAAGCGACCTGTAGAAGATTGTTAGCCAGAAGTAGAAGGAAATCTGCCCTTTTTAAAGAAAGACTTTTTAAAAGGCTTTTTCTTGGCAGGAATGGAGGTTGACTTTGAAAGTCTATCCAGAGCAGAGTTTTCTGCATCCATTTGAGTGGCTTTTATTTGCCACTCTTTGCCAAATAGGTTTTCACCTGTACAGGGAAGATTTCCTAAGCCATCTCGAACCCACGGTTCTAAATCAGAAGCCTGGAGCCAAGCAATTCTGCGAGCAGCTATGGCAATGCCTGAGGCTCTGCTGGCACCTTCAAAGGAGTCAAAAGCTGCCCTGTTGGAAAACTTTGAAATGTCTTGAGTATGCTTAAGCCAAATGAGGAATTCCTCCCTTTTATCCTCTGGAAGAAAAGGGAGGAAAGTGTGCAGTTTTTGTGCAACTTCTTTTAGAAACATACCCATGTAAAGGCTATATGAGTTGATTCTGGCAATAAGCATACTGGCTTGGAAGATTTTCCTACCAAAAGCATCCAAGGTCCTGCATTCTCTTCCTGGAGGAGCAGAAGAGTGTCTCTTTGTATTCTTTATCCTTTTCACAGCTGACTGCACCACAATGGAATGGTGAGGAAGCTGAGTTTTCTGAAATCCAGGACAAGGAGGGACACGATACATAGTGTCCAATCTGCGAGAATGAGGAGAGAGAGTGAGAGGAGTCTCCCATAGATCAATCATGTGTTCATAAAGAATTTTATGAATTGGTAAGGTGACTGCCTCCTTAGGAGCCCTAGAATAGCCTAAAATATCCAATTTTTTAGCTCTAGGCTCGGATTCAGAAGTTACTGAAATAGAAAGTCCTTTAGCTACTTCTCTTATGAAGTCTTGAAAGGACAAGTCCTCTGGAGGAGACCTTTTTGGAGAAGGCGGCTCTTCAGGAAGGGCTATGGATACTTCAGGAGACTCGTCTGATGTATCAGAATCATCAGAGAAATCGAAGTATCGCCTGTCAGGGTGCTCTTCCAACGCTCGATACGCGTATCGAGCAGTATCGACATCGGGCGTCCCCGGTACCGCATCGGTACTGGTAAGCAGCCCTGGACAAGGAACCGCTGCAGCCGGTATCCTGGTCGATGTCGATGCAGTCGGTACCGGTATCGGCGCTGGTGCCGGTACCGGAGCCGATACAGACAACGGAGTTTGTTTCGGTACCAGCGGCGTCGCAGCTTGAATGAAGGCCGTAATAGCCTGCTGCATGGACAGAACATTGTGATCCATCGACGCCATGAATGCCTGGAAGTCGGTACCGGGAGATTGTGCCGGTACCCCAGAGCATTCTAACAGGTGATCGGTCGAGGCCGTGCCATCGATGTCAACCTGTAACCCCATAGGAGGAGCTTTGGAAGCCGGAGCTTCCCGCCGGGGTTGTTTTGCTGGTGCAGGATCCTCGAGGGCAAGCCCGGAGGCATCTCGATGCTTAGAGGGAGATCTACCCTTCGAGGACCTGCTAGGTTTATGTTTGGTTACCTGAGATCCATCAGGAGAAGAAGACCTGGAAGATGTCGATGCTACCGACGCTGCATCAGCGGGAAACAGCACATGGAGCTTGGCTGCTCGGTTCTGTAAACCCCGTTTAGACATTAGAGAGCAGGATGGACAATCTGGAATGGAGTGTTCAGGACCCAAACATTTAAGACACCATTCATGGGTATCTGTAACAGAAATAGTACCGCTACACTTAGTGCATTTTTTGAACCCGGAGGCTGGTTTTTCCATGAGGGAAATTTTCTTGTAGGCCCTGAGGCCCAAGAGGAAAGATACACTAAGTGAAGAAAAATAGATTTTTTTTTTTTTGAAAGAAAGAGAGAAAAATAGACCGGCGGTACTGATCCGGAGTCGGGGAAGGCAGACACGCGACCAAAGAAATAAAATAAAATAAAGAACTTCTTCAGCGGTGACAGGGCTCGACCTGCTGGCTCCGCGGCAAAGAAGAACTGAGGAGAGATGGTTAGGAAAGGCGGAAAGGCAGCGCGCAGGTGCTGTGGGATGCTCCCAAAAGCTTTCCTTTTTGGGAAGCTGGGGAGCGTTCCCGCGCAGGCTCCGTCGGTATCGACGTACCCATATGTGAAGACTCATTCCTGCTTGTTCCTGGAGATAGGCGAATACCCCCAAAGTTCATAGGTAGACAGTGATGACTGCCACGCATTTTGTGAAGACCCTTGGGGCAGAAGCTAGACTGAAGGGGAGTATCCAGAATTGATAATGGTTTCCTTGAAACATGAAGCGCAGATACTGTCTCTGTGCAAGGGATGGATCAATAAATGTGTACACGCCTATTTTAGGTCTAGAGAACATAGCCAATCATGTCTCTGGAGATATGTAGACGAGTTCCTAGAGAAATCTGGCATTTTTCTCAGACCATGAACTTGTTTAGGTCTCTGAGATCCAAGATGGGCCTGAAGCCTCCTGTTTTCTTTGGAATAAAAGTATGGAGAGTAGAAGCCCAATTTTCTTGGAGGAGGAGGAGCTCTTTCTGTGGCACCCTGGGACAATAGGGTGGTCACTTCTTTTAAGAGAGTGCTTTGAGGAGTTGTATGGGATAATCCCCTGTGAAGCAGGTGGGGGGTAAGGTTTTGAAGTGAAGCCAATAACAACTTTGGACAATCTGGAGCATCCACTGCTCTTGGGTTATGAGGTGTCACCTGTGGGAATAGTCTATATAAATATATAAACCCTTCACTCTGTTCTATATCTACACCCTACTTCTTGAGTGAATGTGCAGTGACTGATATATTAATATGTTGTAACACACCCCTATTTTTTGTCGGAAGTTGTTGCCTTGAGAGATTACTCCCTCTTGAAGCGTAACTTCCCTTTTAATCAATTATGTGGTAACCTAACCACTTCATAAAATATTGTGAAATAATTGCATTCGTTCTCAATGCTATATCACAATAACCTCTTCACTTGAAAACCAACCCAGGGGGTCTCTTCTAAACAGCCGAGAACTCTCCCCTGCTTTTATCCAATTCTGCAGATCACAACGAACACAGCACTGCGTTTGGAGCCACGCTCTAATTTCTGGCCCTGTTTCAACGCTTAAGATTCTGCAATCAGCATATACTCATCTTTATACAGCGTCCAGCCATGATAACATTCTTTGCGATGCTTAACCCAAAGTATCCAAAGAAGTATCCAATATCGCACTCTTCTTGTGACAGACAGTTCCGTTAATGCAGTCTCACTTACTGATCAGGAAATTGCTAACGTCAAGAGATTTTAAACCGTCCTCCAATTCGAGACCAATATGTCATAGCAAGCTCATCCAATCCAATTCCAGGTTTAACCCCTTGGGTTCCAGAGATCCAACTCGAAAAATCCAACCTTGCTCTAAAGGTTGGATTTTTCGAGTTGGATCTCTGGAACCCAAGTAAGTAGGGTGTAGACCTGTGGGAACAGTAACAAAGTCTGTCTGCTATGTGCAGGGGTTGGGGGCCCTCTGGGGCAGACTGACGATGCGCTCTAGGAAGGAGTCAAAAACTAGGAGCAGGCTGTGCTCTAAAGCTAGTTGAGGCTTAGGAGCCTTGGGTTTCTTGGGTTGGTGAGGATCCTGCTAAGGATGCAGAGGTTGATAGGCAGCAGAAAACGGGTAAGAACGATTATATCTCTTCTTTTTAGGATAAAATGATTTCTTGGGCAGAGCCTTCCTTTTGCATAGGTCAGCTTTTTTCCTCGAAAGGCGCTTTAGGGCGAAATCATCTGTTTCAATCTCCTTGGAGTCAGAAGAGACATTGGGGACCCTCCAGGCATTGGGACTTTGCTGGGTCATCAGTCCGCATGGGCCCCAGAGACCCTGCACTCTGACATGGAGGTGCTGGTAGGGGAAATCCTCTGCCCCAAACAGGACCAAAACCGGTGCTGATTATAGTCTCGAGGTCGATAGCACTCGAAGACCTGCTCCACGACATCTGGTGATACCCTCTTGGTGCAGGGGCCGGTGGTCAGGACAGATGACCCAGAGGAACAGGGCATCGGCCCCCGCTGCTGGGCCAAGAATGCAACGAGGCTGTGCTCAAAGGCCACCATTCTGACCTCAAGGCCAGAAGGCTCTGCAGCCACCAAGGACTTCAGGTCCAATGCCCAGCACAGTCGAGGCGGTGTCCTCTCTGAGGATGAGCTCAGGAGACCACGGTCGATCTCCCAATGCTGATAGCATTTTCTCCCACTGGGGTAGCTTAGAGGGCCGCCCTCAGCATTTGCACTGGGGGCTCCAATGCTGGTGACCATGGGTCTTACCCATGGTTCCAGCATTATCGCCTGACGATGTTACAGATGATGTCCGGTTCTTCGAGGGACGGCCCTCAGAGGACGATCCCTGGTCCGATGCCCTGCGACCTCAGGGCATGGCCGTCACGCAAGGCCGAGGCTACCATGTGGCCTCCAAGGACACTGTGGTGACCTCTAAGGACACCGGCTGGGGCCAAAACAGAGATCTTGCCGAACATGGTCTCTCACCACTTCTCATGTTTCCTCTGTCCCTTGCTTGTCATTTGCTGACAGAGCCCACGGGAAGGAGTCGTCATGGTCAGCACAGAGGCACCAAAGGCAGCAGTCATGCAGATCCACGCAGGACATAGTGTGCCCACAGCAGTCACACTGCTTAAACCCACTGGCTGAGTACACAGCGGAGAAAACAGCACCCATGAGGTCAAATTCAAGAGTCCTGGCGAGGGAGGATGCGAGGGTTCCCGTACAGAGAGAAAAAACCCGGAAGGGAAAAGGGACCTGAAAAAAATGTGGCGCTGAGGCGGCAGCGGTCCCAGGATGCGAGAAAGCGTAGTTACTCACCTGTAACAGGTGTTCTCCAGGAGCAGCAGGAATCAGTCCTCACTTATGGGTGACGTCGGCGCCGACGGAGCCCTCGCGGAGCAATTTTCCCCAGCTTTCAAAGAAAGCCTTTGGGAATTGCAGCGCGCATGCGCGGTCGTCTTCCCGCCCGAGGGTGCCATCTTAGCCAGTCAGATGACATAGCTAAAAAAGACAGCATAAAAATTTGCAAAAAGAACATAAGCAGACGATTGCAACTCCAAGGGGAGGAGGGAGGGTAGTGAGGACTGATTCCTGCTGCTCCTGGAGAACACCTGTTACAGGTGAGTAACTACGCTTTCTCCAGGACCAAGCAGGAAGTCAGTCCTCACTTATGGGACTCCCAAGCTCAAGGCTACCGGAGACCCTAAGCACAAAAATGAGCTCCCTCTAGCTCAGCAGCACAGAAGGATAGAATCTTCGCTGAATTATCACCCACCGGTAGCCCACATCCGGGATGGAGGGTAGGAGTTGCTCAGACCTCAAAGAGATTACGGAGGACTGCCTGTCCGAAAGCACTGTCCCTACGGGACTCCCTCTCGAGACAGTAATGGACCGCAAAAGTCTGGCTCGAAGACCAAGTAGCGGCCCGGCAGATGTCTGCCAGCGGAACAGAGCGGAGGTAAGCCACTGACGTAGCCTTTGCCCGAACGCAATGAGCCGTGACTCGACTTTCCAAGGAGAGTCCGGCTGCCCCATAAGCCCAAGAGATACAGTCCGCAACCCAGATGGACAGAGTACGCTTGGAGACCGGGAGCCCCAATTTATTGGGGTCAAAAGACACAAAACGCTGAGCAGCTTTACGGTGCTCCCGCGTACGGTCAAGGTAGAAGTTCAAGGCTCTTCTACAGTCCAGGGTATGGAGGACCGTTTCAGCTCGGCTGGAGTGCGGTCTGGGAAAGAAGGTTGGAAGTACCACCTCCTGATTGATGTGAAAAGGGGAGACCACTTTAGGCAGAAATTTTTGGGTGAGTCCGTAGGACTACCCTATTCTTGTAGAACCTAGTGTAAGGGGGATCAGACACGAGGGCCTGCAATTCACTCACGCGTCTAGCGGAAGTGAGGGCTATCAAGAACAGTGTTTTCCAAGACAGAAAACGGAGAGAACAGGTAGCCATAGGTTCAAAAGGCGGACAGGTGATCCGCTGCAAAACCACATTCAGGTCCCAGTCAGGCGCTGGCGGGCGCAGAGGTGGTTTAAGTAGAAGGAGACCTCGGAGAAACCTCGCTACGAGAGGGTCATTGGAGAGAGGTCTGCCTTCCACCGGCACATGATGTGCTGAAAGAGCACTGAGGTGAACTTTGACGGAATTGGACTTAAGTCCCAGATTAGAGAGGTGCAGCAAGTACTGCAAGATCACCGACACCGGGCAGGAGAAGGGATCCTGAGACTGTTGGGTACACCAGACTGCAAAGCGACGCCATTTAAGGGCGTAGCATTTGCGGGTAGAGGGCCGTCGCGAAGCCAAGACGACCTCCTCCACCTCCGCCGGTAGGAGAAGGGGAGCAAGGACTACCCTCTCAGCAGCCAGGCCATGAGGTTGAGAGACCTGAGGTTGGGGTGCAGTAGGGACCCCTGATCCTGAGTGAGGAGATCCGGTTGTACCCCCAGAGGGATTGGATCCTCCACCGCCAGTTGTAGCAGGAGCGGAAACCACGGCTGCCTGGGCCAGCGAGGGGCCACCAGGATCATGAAGGCTTTGTCTCGCAGAACCTTGAAAAGAGTCCGAGAGACTAGCGGGATGGGAGGGAAAGCGTACAGAAGGCTCCCCCGACCATGAGATCAGAAAGGCGTCCGCCGCAACCCGAAGGGGGTGTGGCTGACGAGAGCAGAAGCGCGGAAGCTGCCGGTTGTGAGGACTGGCAAAGAGATCCACCGTGGGGAGGCCCCACCGGAGGAAGAGCTTCTGAACTACCAAGGGATCCAGACGCCACTCGTGCGGCTGGAGGACCCTGCTGAGTTTGTCCGCAAGGCAATTTTCCTGGCCCGGGAGATAAACTGCCTTGAGGAGAATGCCGTGACTGACGGCCCAAGAGCAGAGCTTCTGTGCCTCCCGGCAGAGGAGAAAGGAGCCCGTGCCCCCCTGTTTGTTCACGTAGAACATGGCAACTTGATTGTCCGTCTGGACAAGGACGGACTGTTGGGAAGTCAGGTGGGAGAAGGCCTTGAGAGCTAGGCGGATCGCCCTGAGCTCCAGGAAGTTGATCTGCTGAGCAGACTCCCACGTGGTCCAGAGGCCCTGAGTACGTGCCTCTTGGCAATGTGCTCCCCAGCCCAGGAGGGATGCATCGGTGGTCAGCACCCGGGTCGGCTGAGGTGACTGGAAAGGCATTCCGAATATCAGGTTCGGCAGCCGGAGCCACCACCGGAGAGACGAGATCAGCGGTTCGGAGACGCGCACTAGGGCTGCTAGGCCGCCCGTGGCCTGTCGCCACTGCTGGCGGAGACACCATTGAGCAGACCGCATATTCAGGCGGGCATTGGGGGTCACATGGACGGTGGAAGCCATATGGCCGAGCAGTCTCAGGAAGCGCCTGGCGGAGACCAGGGGCTGGCTGCGAAAGCGGTCGGCTAGGTCCATGAGCCGTTGAGCCCTGTCGAGCGGTAGGTATGCTCGCGCCTGAGGGGTGTGCAGCCTTGCGCCGATGAACTCGAGATCCTGTGAGGGGAGCAAAGTGGACTTTGCGAAGTTTATTACAAAGCCCAAGTGCTGCAGCAGAGTCACCGTGCGGTACGTGGCGTTGGTGACCTCCTGAGCGGACGCTGCTCTGATGAGCCAGTCGTCGAGGTACGGAAAGACATAGAGGCCGTGAAGCCTGAGATGGGCCCCCACCACCGCTAGACATTTTGTGAAGACTCGCGGTGCGGAGGACAGGCCAAAGGGTAGTACTCTGTACTGGTAATGATTTCCTGCCACCACAAACCTTAGGTATTGACGGTGGCTTGGGTGGATGAGGATGTGCGTGTAGGCATCCTTTAGATCCAAGGAGCATAGCCAATCTCCCTGCTGGAGGTAGGGCAGAAGGATTCCAAGGGTAAGCATCTTGAACTTCTCCCGCACAAGGAACTTGTTGAGGTTGCGCAAGTCCAGGATGGGTCTGAGGCCTCCTGTCCGCTTTGGTACTAGAAAGTACCTGGAATAAAAGCCTAGACCTCTCAGGTGGTGGGGCACCGGTTCCACCGCCTGCTCCTGCAGAAGACCCGCTAACTCCTGAAGGAGTAGTTCCCTGTGCAGAGGGGGTCGTGGAGGTTCTCCCGGAAAGTAGGAGGGAGGGACCTGATGGAAGTGGAGAAGATAGCCTTCTCGCACGACCTGAAGCACCCAGGCATCTGCGGTGATGCTGGACCACCTGTGGGCGAAGTGAACCAGCCGGCCCCCGGTGCTGGGAGGAACCAGCGGGGGGGGAGAGGCTATGCTGAGCGAGTCAAAAACCCCCACCCTGCTGAGCAGGGGCTGGTGGTGCAGGCTTGGGGGCTTGCTGCCTACGGGACCCGTTACCCCGTCCCTTGGCCTGCTGGCCCTGTTGGGGAGCTGCAGGGGCCTGATAATGGGGGTATTGTTTGTAGGCAGCCGCCTTCCTCGGGTAAAAGGACTTTTTCCCCGAGCCCTTCTTTTTCTGGGAAGGGGCGGAGGTCTTCCTAGAAAGCCTGGTCCGGGTGAGAGTCTCAGTCTCAATCTGCGCAGCCTTTTCCGCCATGGGCTTGCCAAAGAGGTTTTCGCCTCGGCAGGGGACATCGACCAACTTGTCCTGCACCCAGGGTTCAAGGTCTGACGACTGAAGCCAAGCCTGTCGGCGGGCACCGATGCCGGCTGCGGCCACTCGAGCCGAGGCTTCAAAGCCATCATAGGCTGCTCGGGACATGAACTTTGAGCATTCCCGAATGCCAGTGGACAAGGCTAGGAACCTCCGCAAGGGCTCCTCGGAGAGACCAGCGGAGAATCCGGCCAGTTCTTTAGCCAGATCCCGGAGATACATGCCCATGTATAGCTGGTAAGTCTGGACACGACATGCGAGCATAGAGCCCTGGAAACACTTCTTGCCAAGGCCATCCAGGTTACGGGCCTCCCTTCCAGGAGGCACCGAGGAGTGCATCTTCTGGCTCTTAAGACGATGCATGGCCGATTCCACTACCATGGAATGGTGTGGCAGCTGTGCCTTTTGAAAGCCAGGGCTCTTGCGGACTCGATAGATAGAATCGACCCGCTTGCTCAGGACCGGCGAGGAGGCCGGACTCTCCCACATGCGGAAGAGTAGTCGTTCCAGCATAGGAGGAACCGGCACAGTAAAGTGTTCCCTCGCGGGAGAGTCATACTGGAGGGCGTCGAGCTCTTCGGCTCGAGGCTCCTCCTCGGGATCCGCAGGGAAGGCCAAAGCCTTGGCCATATCCCTAACGAAGTCCGAGAACCGGGCATCCTCCAGGGGGGACTGCTTCCGAGGCTCGGACTCCGGTGAGTCCGATGGGACACACCGAGTCCGGAAAGAATCAGGTGACTCTTCCTCCTCAGACTCCCAGACCGACTCCGACGAGGACTCGGTGGGGTCGGCCCGGGCAGGGTGCGGCGCCAGCCGCCCCGACGCCGAGGGAGTCGGCGTCGGCGACCTCGGTCCCGAACGGGAGGCCGAGGGTGACCTCGACCGAGGATCGACTCGAGTTCTCATTGACTCGAGGATCGGCTCGGTCTCCGGGGTCGACTTGGACGTCGACGTCCCGGCGGTCGGGGCAGCGGCGCCAGCGAGGCCAGCGAGCAGTGCCCTCTGCTGGTCCATGAAGGCAGACAGTCTGCTCTCCAAGGCCGTCAACCTGAGTCCGACCTCAGGTGACCCAGCAGCCCCCGACTCGGGCCCGACGTCGGCTGTCGCGGAGGCGAGTCCAGAAGGACCACAGGACTTACCCGGCAGGCATCTCCGACTCCAGGCGAGGTCGCTTCGGGATGTGTTCCTTCTCCAAGGACCCGGGGCGGCTGTCGGGGCTATGCGACCTGGCCCTCGCGGAACCAGGAGCATCCACCGACGCCGCCCTCGCGGGTTTCACCTTCCGACGATGGTCCCCGGAGGGAGAACCCCGGTCGGAGGAGCTCCGGCGACGGTCCGAACTGGAGCCTTTCGACGCGGAGGCCTCCGACGAGGTCCGGGTACGGCTGGGGTCAGCGAAGATTCTCTCGCGCTGATGCCGCCGACTTCTCAACGCCTTTGAGGACAGTTTGCTGCAGGGCCCACAGATCAGTTCCTCATGATCTGGGCCCAGGCAGCGGAGGCAAAAGTCGTGTGTGTCGGTTAGTGACATATTTCGGTCACACCGACCACACCGCTTAAAGCCGCTGGCAGCCATCGGGGGAAAAAGGGCCCCTGCGAGGTCAAAGGACCGGGCTGCCAGGGAAACCAAAAACGAAAGCTAAGTCAGAAAAACCGAAAAAAGGAAGAGGACTCGTGACCGGCGTCGCGAGTCCGGGCGGGAAAAAGATCGGCGTCGAACCGAAGGAAAAAAGGATAAAATAAAGAAGAAAATCAACTTTTTCGCGGGGACAAGACGGGGACGTCTGTAGGGCTCCGCGGAAAAAAGAAGACTGGCTAAGATGGCACCCTCGGGCGGGAAGACGACCGCGCATGCGCGCTGCAATTCCCAAAGGCTTTCTTTGAAAGCTGGGGAAAATTGCTCCGCGAGGGCTCCGTCGGCGCCGACGTCACCCATAAGTGAGGACTGACTTCCTGCTTGGTCCTGGAGAAGGCACCGGTATGCGTGCCAGAGAAAGAAAAAGAGAACGAATGTCTGATGGGCTCTTCAGGAAAGAAGGAGACTGAGGCAAGATGGCACCTTTGGTTGGGAAGGCAACTATGCATGCGTGGTGAATTCCAAAGGCTTTCTTTGAAAGCTGGGAAATGGTTACTGCATGGGTTCCGTTGATGCCAATGTCACCCATATGTGAGGGCTGACTTCCTGCTTATTCCCAGAGAATAGGGCGTTTCATTTATTATGGGAAAAGATTAACAGAATGTGTGTTAAACCAGGAGAATAAGGGGTTTAAATTTAAAAGCATTCTCAAAAAGGAGGGGCACTATACAGAATTCTTGTATTGATCCAAATACAGGTACTGCAACCTCAAAAGAAGTGAAATTACTGAAAATATTAACAGGCTAGAAGTTTATCAATTGCTATTTTCAGTTTCCAGTTGCTACCATTATTAGACTTGTAGGAAAGGTCAGCTGGCAGGAACTAGTGTGGATTTGGAGTGTACATTTTTTTACTCACTTGTCAAATATGAGCTTAAAGAGAATTACATATTGAGGTACATGTGTTATTTCCTTGCCCAAATTGGCTTACAATTTAGTTACATCTGAGGCAATGGAAGGTGTTGTGACCTACCCAGGCTTCCCCAACCACTACGCTGCTCCTCCGCTCCAAGTTCTTGCAGCTTTTGCTTTATAATTAAAGTCAGTGGAAAAATTTACGGCTGAACATAATTATGTGATCTTTGGCTTTTATTGCTCTTCCTTCAGTTCATCAGCTCTAGCGATCCTTTTCTTTGCAACTACTAGCAGGACAGCAGAATTTGTGAAGTTGGCACTCACCTTAAGAACGGATGGGTCCATGCCTGGAAACACAGGCAGCCGCTGCGGCTGTACAGCAGATTTTTGTGGTTTTTCTTCCTCAATGGAATCTACCTGGGTTTCATGTTTCTCTTCTGATATTACAAAAGAAAATCATATTACTGCCATGTTCAAACTGAAAACTACAGCAAATTATCTGTCATCTTTATTTTTAGCCTAGGTTTTTAACTTTGTACACCCCTCTGCTGTGTTTGTGAATGGCGGTTAATCAAGTCCAATAAACAAACATCTACCAGAAAAAAAATTATAGCTGCATGGGAGGCCTCGAGTCAGCTGATACTATTTTGAATTATGAGACTAGCAAGGAAGGAGTGACTAGAAGATTAATCTCTCACTTCAGAACATGGAGGCTCCTTGGGGTGAAGAGAGGGCTAGGCCAGCAGGACAAAGGTTAGTACTTGTTTTGTGTTTGTTGGGGTAGGAGTGTGTTTGGAAGACGGGGCAGGGGTACTGAAGAGGAGCTATGTTGTATTGGAGGGGGCGGGGAATTGATTTACCATTGCAAGCAGAAGCAGCCTTAGCTCAGGCCTAACTATCTCTTTAAACAGCTGTAGTCTAAGTTGTAAACATTATTTTTAAACTTGTGGTTTTGCTTTTGTCATTGGAGCCATTCAGATGGTGTTCGGGTGAGGAAAGCATGTTTCAAGATTCTCTTGTTATCTTGAATGTAACGGGAGGTTCTTCAGACCCCATAAGTTCAGAGTACAAAACAGTACCAGACAGGAGGACCTATAAGGCAACTATACTTTTGGCAAGCTCAGCTTTCTTGAAGTCATGAAGGTGTTGCATGGGCAATTGATGCTACCTGTGGAATCTTTAAACATCCATGTACTGTCAGTGTCCTCCATGATTGTGAGCTGCTTGTCTGGACGAAGTACCCTGCTTCTCCTTAGAGAATGAGAGGTTGGGGCCCGCCTCTGGCTCCTCCTGCTCAGCTGGACGCGGTTCTTCAGAGCACTCGAATCCAGCACAGATGTTTGCTACAAAGGGAAAGTGATCATCAGTCTGGTTATGTTTCAATTGCTTTATGTTTTGGAAACTGCGCTTACAGTTTTAAAAGGACTTTACTGTATTTAGAGAGATGGCATTTCAATGCTGAAGTATTCATGTTAAGGAAAGTGGATATGTACCATAATGTCTTTCTACTGGTACAGGTAAATGCCCTTCACATACATTCAGGGCCTCTCTATGCACTCAGAATTACTGCTGTGAACACCACAAAAAAACACAGCTTTTAAAAGTAGATGGATGTGAAATGGTGACATCAATATTTGAAAGATTCTGTACTTAAACTATGGAACTACACCCCAAGATAAAGGCTTAAGGACTCTACAATACTACTTGATTCCCAATCACACCAAAAAATGAACATTGGTGACACTAATGGCCACTAGGCCACCTACCTTGACCCCTCCACGTAAAAGGTATTCCTGGCAGGGCCCCACAAAATCTCATTCTCAGCCGCTCTTGGGTGCCTCTAAATGGTGGAGAGACAGGAGCTCAGTCCACATGCTCCTGCCTCCAAGCTGTCATAATGTAAAAGGGTAGCCCTGATCCCACCCCCTTATTTGGCAGACTGACACTCCCCTCCCCCGCAATGTATCTTGGCATGCACTGCACAAGGTCAAGACTGCCATTTTATAATATGGCAGCTCAGAGCCAGAAACTTGTGCGCAACACTCCTACGTTTGAGGTATTATGGGGAAAGGGGTTGGGAGAAAGTGGGAGGGTGTCTTGGGGGGGGGGGGCTGTCTTGAATCCCTTTTATACTAGGGGGATGGGGTGAGAGTCTAGTGGCCCACAGAGCCACTAATGCTTTTTTTTGGGGGGGGGGAGGGGGGATTAGGGGTTGGGATGTAGGGGCCACTAATGTATTTTTTTTGGGGGGGATTAGGGGTTGGGATGTAGGGGCCACTAATGTATTTTTTTGGGGGGGGATCAGGTTGAGATGTAAGGGCCACTAATGTATATTTTTTGGGGAAGTGTGACTAGGGCCATTAAGACTAAATTAGACTTACCTGCTAATTGTTGTTCCTTTGCGTCTCTCTAGTCCAGTCCCGGAACCTTAGAGTTTAGAACATCCTCCAGCAGCCTTGGAGACTGAATGATGTCATTCTCTTCAGATGTCACCAGTACAAGTAGGCTAACTCCGTCCCTAAATACCAGTATCTATTGACAAAGCAGACTCAGCAGAGCAACAAATAAGTAGATAATATAAATATTAAACTTCAAAATACATAATATTCCTAATAACTAAGATAATAATTAAGATTATAATTATAATTTAATTTTTTTTAACTAAATATGCACTGCTGCCAACAAAGTTTCCTTATGGAATTAAAAATTAAACTTAGAGAAAAAAATATCCTATAAAATATTCCATAAAATCATTTATATTCCTTCAATCAAGGCTTTAATAATCTATAAATCTTTTGGGTGGGGTCTGGGACTGGACTAGAGTTCCTTAAGGAACAACAATTAGCAGGTAAGTCTAATTTAGTCTTCCTTTGCGTCTCTCTAGTCCAGTCCCGGAACCTTAGAGGATGTAACAGAGCAGTGAATCTTAATGGGAGGGACCTGCAAGCCCAGCCTGAAGAATAGCTGAACCAAAACGCCCATCTCCCGCTTCTTGCACATCTAAACGATAATGTTTAGCAAAAGTATGCAAAGATGACCAGGTGGCAGCTCTACAAATATCACCAACAGGAACTAAACTAGCTTCCGCCCAGGATGCTGCATGTGCCCTAGTAGAATGAGCTCTGAGACCCATTGGAACCACCCTTCCTTTTAGAATATAAGCAGATGAAATCGCTTTCACCCATCTTGAAATAGAAGATTTTGCCGCCGCTTTTCCTTTATGCGGACCCCCAAAGGTCACAAATAATCTATCCGAATTTCTGAAAGGAGCTGTTCTACGAAGATATCATTTCAAAACACGACGCACATCTAAAAGATGCAATTTACCAGCTGATTTATCCTTCTGTATCTTTGAAAACACTGGAAGAGAAACTACCTGGTTGATATGAAAAAGCGAAACCACCTTTGGTAAAAAGGCAGGAACTGTACGTAACACCACTTTGTGATTAAAAAATAACAAGTACGGCTCTTTACAAGATAAAGCCTGTAGCTCAGAAATTCTTCTAGCTGAACAAATAGCCACGAGAAAAACCGTCTTTAATGTTAAATCTTTTAAAGACGACTCCTTCAAAGGCTCAAACGGAGGTTTCACAAGAGCTTCTAAAACTAAATTTAAATCCCACAGAGGAAATAATCATTCGGCCTCCTAGGCGTAATTTAATACAGCCCTCAAAAATCTCCTAATATCAGTGTGCGAACCCAAGGACTGACCTTTAATTTTACCACGATAACAAGAGATTGCAGCCAACTGAACCCTTAAAGAACTAGCTGCCAGACCTTTCTCTACACCATTTTGTAAGAAGGAAAGAATTTGCGATACAGTGGCTCTTAAAGGATTTAATTTCTGATCCGCACACCAAGCTTCAAAAATTCGCCAAACTCTAATATAGGCCAAAGAAGTCGAACGTCTTTGCGACTTTAACAAAGTAGATATGACTGCCGAAGAATATCCCTTAGCAGTCATCCTAGCCCTTTCAAGAGCCATGCCGTAAGCGAGAATCGAGCTACCTGGGGCATGTTTAATGGACCTTGCTGTAGAAGATTCACTTGTAGGGGAAACCTCCATGGCCTGTCCACTAGAAGACGTACTAGATCTGCATACAAGGCCTTCGAGGCCAATCGGGTGCTATTAACAAGACAAGACCTCGATGATTCTCCACTCACTGCAATACACGACCTATCAGCGCCCATGGGGGAAATACATAAAGATGACCGTTTTCTGGCCACTTCTGTGTTAAGGCATCGAGTTCTTCTGACATCCTTTCTCTCCTTCTGCTGAAAAATCTTGCGACTTGCGCCGATTTGTAAGTTGCCATCAGATCCATTATTGGCAAGCCCCATCGATGAACTAATTTTGCAAATACTCCCGGGTGAAGCTGCCATTCTCCTGGATCTATCCTGCGACGACTTAGAAAATCTGCCTCCACATTGTCCACACCCGCGATATGCTGAGTGGAAAGAAACGACAGGTTGTATTCTGCCTATTTGAAAAGTTGACTTGATTCCGTTTGTAAGGTCATACTGCCGGTTCCACCTTGACGATTTATGTAGGCAACAGTTGTCGCATTGTCGGATAGAACTCTTACTGCCAACAAAGTTAAAAACTTCTGAAACTTCTGCAGCGCAAAGGTCACTGCTCTCATCTCCAGACGGTTTATCAACCAAGTCTGTTCCTCCTGTGACCATAGACCTTGAACATAATTGCCCTGACAATGGGCACCCCAACCTGACAGGCTTGCATCTGACATTAGAAGCGTCCAAGATGGCGACTCCAAAGGCATCCCTGCCTCTAGATGCTCCTTTACTAACCACCAGAGAAGATCTTGACGAACTTCTTGAGGACATACTAGACGATGATACAAAGCATCCTTCTGATGAGACCATCTTAGAAGAAGTGCACTCTGTAACAGACGCATATGAGCTCTCGCCCATGGAACTACCTCTATCGTTGAAGCCATCATGCCTAGCAATTGCAGATAATGCCACGCCGTTGGCGCCTTCCTGGCGAGAAATCGACTAACTCCCTCATTCTCTGAACTCTCTTGGTTGGAAGGAAAACAGCTGCTTTTGCTGTTTCGAAATGCGCTCCCAAATATTCCAGAGACTGCGTGGGTTCCAATTTGCTCTTTGCAAAATTGACTACCCAGCTGAGACTCTCCATCAACTGTATCACTCGTGCGGTTGCTCGCACGCTTTCTTGTTTTGACTTCACTCGAATTAGCCAATTGTCTAAATAAGGATGCACTCGTAACTCCTCCTTTGCGAAGTGCAGCCGCTACGACTGCCATTACCTTGGTGAATGTTCTCAGAGCCGTTGCTAGCCCGAAAGGCATTGCTTGAAATTGAAAGTGTCCCATGGGCAGAGCGAATCTCAGAAACTTTTGATGATCTTTTCGAATTGGAATATGAAGATAAGCTTCTGTCAGATCCAATGATGTTAAAAATTCGCCTGCTCTTACTGACGCGATGACAGAACGCAGCGTTTCCATCCTGAAATGAGTAATACGAAGGCAGCGATTTAGCCTTTTTAGATCCAAAATTGGGCGAAAAGTGCCCTCTTTCTTTGGAACTACAAAATAAATTGAATAACGACCGAGACCGTACTGTTCCTTTGGGACGGGTATTACTGCATGAAGGTGAAGCAAACGCTGTAACGTTGCCGTAACCGCATGCAATTTTTGTGGAGAGCGGCAAGGAGACTGAACAAAGGAATCTGACACGGGACGAAGAAGTTCCAGGGCGTAACCTTCTCGAATAATTTCTAAAACCCACTGATCCGTTGTAATTTCGACCCAGGCAGGGTAAAAATTCCTTAACCTTCCTCCTACAGGAATCGACTCTGCCTGAGCCTGTTTCATCTCATTGGGTCTTTTTAGGGTTTTGGTTTTGAAATTGAACAAAGCCTCTTCTGGCTCCCCTAAAATTTCAAAACCCCTGTCCCCTCATTGAGAACCTCCCTCTCATAGGTTGACCAAAACGAGGATTTCGAAATCTACGAAATTCCCTAGGATTTCCCCGAGAACCTCCAGCACCTCGAACCTGTCTAGGCCTATCTTCAGGCAGACAGCCGCCTTTGGACTCCCCGAGCTCTTTAACTAACTTTTCTAAATCTTCGCCAAACAAAAGCTTTCCCCTAAAAGGCAATTTACTCAGACGAGCCTTAGATGAAGCGTCAGCCGACCAGTTGCGTAACCACAGGTATCTTCGTGCCGCTACCACAGAAGCCATGCTTTTAGCTAGGGCTCTGATAAGATCATAATGCATATCAGATAAATAGGCAGCACCCGACTCTAACCGAGTCACCTCATCTAACTGTTCACTAGCTTGATCTATCTGCAATTTTTGAGACAACCGTAAACAGCTTCTCGCGACCCAAGCCCCTGCTATAGAAGCATGTAAAGAGAGGGCGCTAATATCAAACACCTGCTTAAGCAATGTGTCCAACTTTCGATCTTGAACATCCTTTAAAGCCGCAGCCCCTTCCACTGGAATAGTAGTCTTTTTGGTTACCGCCGAGACTGCAGCATCCACCTTAGGAGAACGAAATAACTCCTTGTCTTGATCAGAAAGGGGATAAAGACGAGTTAAAGATCTAGAACCTCGAAAATTTGCCTCAGGAGAATCCCACTCTTCCTGAATCATAGATTTAAAAACTCTATGTACTGGGAAAACACGCTGAGATTTTCTCACCGCCAGCAAAAGAGGATCTTCTAATGACTCTTCTGCTAAGGAATCACCCACAGGCATATTAAGAGACTTAAGAGATTCGGAAATTAACGCTGGCAATTCTTCTTTACGAAAGATTCAAACAATTCTACTTAGTAGTTCTTCTTCTGGTAATTCTCCTTCCTCCAATTCAATTGTCTGAGGTTTGATCAACATCTGTATCAACCAAATCATCCTCCAGGAGACTGTCAGGTAAACCCTGTTTACCAACTTTTGCTAACCTTGCTTCTTCCTCGGCAGGGGCGGCCCAAGGGGGGTGCGGGGCCATGTGCGGAGACTCGGTGCGGGGCCTCATTTGCATAAGTGGTCTTATTTGCATAAATATTTGCATAATGTTACCATTCACTAACTTTTAGTAAACATGTCTCTTAATGAGTGTATGGATAAAGAAAGACTAAAAGATTTCTACATTACTATAATCCAGTGCCAACCGCCAGGCACATTAGGAACTACTACAAACGCTGCCCATTTAGAACCCATAGCAAACCCGCTGTATCCTGACAGCATTACCAGGACTCACAAAGCACCAGACCCTACCTATCAAAAGGAAACACTGCAAATATTAAACCAGTACATTTCAGAGAATACTGGGGAAAGAGAACAAGTGGCAATGTCAAATAGGAATTACATAAACAGAATACCTCAGCTCAGTTACACATGCAGAACATAGACCATCACCAAACAAGGAATCGCAATTTAGAAACAGGAAGGCAATAATTAAACTGGGAACCCCAAAAGCCAAACTTGGAATGTACAACAACACTGTAGAAATAAAACTATAAATCAATTTCCTCTTGTACCAAACAAAGCGCAGACGTTAATGATGCACATTTCCCAGAGCTTTCATATTCCAGTTAATAAATTCAAAATAAAGAGATATCTTTCTACCTTTTGTGCATTTTTTTTCAGTTGCAATTGCTCCAGCCACTTTCTTCTGGTTTTCTTCTTCATGTTTTCTGCTAACTCTCCATCGTCTGCTGTCCATTTGTCCTTTCTTCTCTCTTCTAGTTTTCTTTCCATCCTCTCTCTCTACATCTGCTTTAACATACTAATCTTTCTCCTTTTGCTCTTTCCTCATTCTTATTTCATCCACACAAATTTTACCCCTCCATCCTCAATCCCCACTTACTCTCCCAATACCCGGCCAATTGTAGATTTTTCATCCCTCCCACACAAAATATTTTTCCCCTCTCCATTTTACTCTCCCAGCCCCATCCCATTCTAATCCTCCCCCAACATCAGCTCCCTTCTAGTTCCAGTCTCACCCAGCATCCATTCCCTTCTAGTCCCTGCATCAGCCCATTTCCAGTCCTAGCCCCCCATCAACCCATTTCCAGTCCTAGCTCCCCCATCCATTTTCAGTCTGAGTCCCTTCATCAGCTCATTTCCAATCCTAGCCCCCCATCAGCCCATTTCTAGTCATTTCCTAGCCCCACCATCAGCCCATGTCAAATCCTAGCTCCCCTCCACTCAGCCCAATTCCAGTCCAAGCCCCCCCATGAGCCTACTTCCAGTTCTAGCCCCTCCATGAGTCCATTTCAATTCAAGCCCCCACCACAGCCCATTTCCAAGCTTAGCTCCCCCCCAACAGCCCAGTTCCAGTCCTATCCTAGCTGCTCCATCAGCCCATTTTCAGTCCTAGCTCCCTTCCCTCACAGCCCATTTCCATTCCAAGCTCCCTCCCCATCAGCTATTTGCAGTTCAAGCCTCCCCATCCACTCAGTCCATTTCCAGTCATAGCAATCCCCCAACCCATTACCAGTCCTAGCCCCCCATCAACCCATTTTCAGTTTAAGCCCCCCCTATAACCCATTACCAGTCCTAACCCCCCCATCAGCCCACTTCCAGTCTTAACCCCATCAGCCCATTTCCAGTCAGCCCCCCATAGCCCATTGCCAGTCCTAACCCCCCCATCAGCCCACAGCCCATTACCAGTCCTAACCACATCAGCCCACCTCAAGTCCTAACCCCTCCCCATCAGCCCATTTCCTGTCCTAGCGCCCCCCTCGCCCATTAGCAGTCCTAACCCCCCCATAGCCCATTAGCAATCCTAACCCCCATCACCCTATTTCCAGACAGCCCCCATCAGCCCACAGCCCATTACCAGTCTTAACCACCCCCCCCCAGCCCATTTCCAGTCCTAACCCCCCATCACCCCATTTCCAGTCAGCCTCCATCAACCCCCAGCCCACTTCCAGTCCTAACCCCCCCCAGCCCATTTCCAGTCAGCCTCCATCAGCCCCAGCCCATTATCAGTCTTAACCCCCCCCCTGCCCATTTCCAGTATTTACCACCCCCCCCAGCCCATTTCCAGTCCTAACCCCCCCTCACCCCATTTCCAGTCAGCCTCCATCAGCCCCAGCCCATTAGCAGTCCTTACCCCCCCTAGCCCATTTCCAGTCCTAACCCCCCCCCCCCACCCACCCAGCACATTTCCAGTCCTAACCCCCCAGCACATTTCCCGTCCTTACCCCGCCCTGCACATTTCCAGTCCTAACCCCCCCCAGCACATTTCCAGTCCTAACCCCCCCTAGCCCATTTCCAGTCCTAACCCCCCCCTCACCCCATTTCCAGTCAGCCTCCATCAGCCCCAGCCCATTAGCAGTCCTAACCCCCCCCCCTTCCCTTCCCTTCCCTTCCCTTCTGGCAAATTAAAAAAAAAAAAAAACACCTGGCTCTAGCTGCTGCCGCTGCCGCGTCCGTCGCAGCACATTTCCAGTCCTATCCCCCCCCCCCCCCAGCACATTTCCAGTCCTAACCCCCCCCCCAGCACATTTCCAGTCCTAACCCCCCCCCAGCACATTTCCAGACAGCCTCCATCAGCCCCCCAGCCCATTACCAGTCTTAACCCCCCCTTCCCTTCCCTTCCCTTCAGGAAAATTAAAAATAAAAAAACACACCTGGCTCTAGCTGCTGCCGCTGCCGCGTCCGTCGCAGCAGCGGCAGAATGGAGTGTCCCGCGGGGCCCCCTCTCCTCGTTGAGCCCTCTGCAAGGGCTTTCAGATTCGCGAAGGGAGAGTGCTCCCTCGCGTCTCTGTAAAGCCCGCAGGGGCTAATGGGAAATTTCCCATCTGCCCCTTTAGACGCGAGGGGCTGATGGGAAATTTCCCATTAGCCCCTACGGGCTTTACAGAGACGCAAGGGAGCACTCTCCCTTCGCGAATCTGAAAGCCCTTGCAGAGGGCTCAACGAGGAGAGGGGGCCCCGCGGGACACTCCATTCTGCCGCTGCTGCGACGGACGCGGCAGCGGCAGCAGCCAGAGACAGGTTTTTTTTTAAAATGTAATTTAAAAAAAAAAAAAAGCAGAATGTTCTTTGCGCGGGGCCCCCTGAAACGCGGGGCCCTGTGCAAAAAACATTCTTGCTCAATGGACGGGCCGGCCCTGTTCCTCGGGCAGACCTATAGAACCTGAACGCTTCCTACACTTAGAAGCTTTAGAAAAGACTCCTAACATAGGCTGTAGAAGTTCTAAAGCCTGTGTCATTAGTGAATAAAAATTTGGAGGAATTGAATGAGATAAATCTCCCGAGGACATAGAAGGATTATTCATGGAATCAACATCAGTAGATGGTCCAGGATCAAAGCGCACTGGACTCAAAGCTGGGGGGAGAGAATCACCTTTTTCTGGTGCAACCGTAACCTGAACACCAGAAGAAGTGTCTTGAGATTTATTCAAAGTATCAGGATCCAAAGTGCACAATCTGCACACACCGGATTCCAATAACTCACCACGTCTTGAACCACAAACAAAACAACGTGGTTTCGCTGGCATTTTAACAATAAAAACTATTATTAAAAAATTATAACAATTACCAACTCAATCCGTTGCTCAAACTGAAGAAGAGCTAAACTCCTTAAAAGGTCATGCTCCGAAATTAAGCTGCAACTCTGGCGCCATTCAAATTCTTAAACATTCAAACTCCGTAAGAATGAGAAGAGGTATTGGCAAGTTAAACAGCTGTTCACAAAAATAAATTATATTAGTAGCGCATTCAACTATCTCGAGCTCAACTCCCGCTCGTGCACATCACGCGTACCTGCACAACAAAAAATAAACATTCCAGGCAGCAGTCTTCAGCTGCGAGCACAGCTTCGCGAGCACTGCATAGATATTCTATTATTAACCTGTGTGCCGTTAATGTGCGAGCCGCGCTAAGAACAAATAACGGAAAAATAAAATAAAATAAAAATATTACAAAAACCGCTAAGGATAATCTCACATACCTTAATAGCCAGACTTTGAAGGAATAAAAATAGAAATTCCTTTCTTTCAAGCTCAGCCGATTCGCGGCTTCAGCTTCTGTCCCCGATTCACAAAGTAGCCCCGATATATCCAAGGGCACTGTGAAATAAGAATTTCTTTTTAAAACAAGAATTTCTTTTTATCCTCCTTATCCTGCTCCTCACCCTTCTTTAAGGGTTTGGGAACAGGAAGGCAATACCCTCTTAAAGTTTTCCTTGTTAAAATGTACCCAATGTACTGCTCGTTTAGGGGGTGGGGAAGAGGGAGGAGCTAAAAATAAAAAGGTTTTCAATGGAAGTCTTCATGAGCAGCAGCACCTCTATAAAACAAAGAAAGAAATCTTATCAAAAATAAAACTTAAAATAGCTCTACTCTCTATTTTCTTTTTGTCTAAACTGAACCTAGCCCTAGGCTCAGACGTCCCAGGCTGCTTGGAGACTGAAATACTGGTATTTAGGGGCGGAGTTAGCCTACTTGTACTGGTAACATCTGAAGAGAATGACATCATTCAGTCTCCAAGGCTGCTGGAGGACGTTCTAAACTCTAAGGTTCCGGGACTGGACTAGAGAGACGCAAAGGAATGTTTATTTCTGTGGCAATCAGGGGATGAGGTTTGGTTTGGAGCAGGTCTGGGAATCAAGGGTCTGGGAAGCGTGACATTTCACTTCAGAGGATCCTTTTGCTTCTGGCTACATTTTTACGTGAGCCCAGAACTGGCATAATGATCTGGCATAAAGAAAGCAATAAAGAACTGAGCTAAGTTTCAGTGCAGTTTTTTTACATCAGGAATACTTAAAACATCATTTATCTGCATGCCCACTACACTATGCTTTAGCGTAGTTGTTTTGCTAAGGATTTTCCTGTGCCAACTTGCTTTCTGCAGCAGGAGCAAGACTAGTGGGGGAAGTCCTGAGCAAAATGCTTCACTAGAGCATAGAGTTTGCTGCATCAGAGACCTCTGTGTTTGGTAAGCCTTTTAGAAAATACCCAGTAAAATTTGAACATTCCAACTTGCATGTCCCTTTTCTGACCGAGATATCCTTATGCAAAATGGGGCTTATTGTGCCTCAACTTACGACCAAAAATGAGAAGTCAACTGCATCTTCCCCGGGAACAGGACTAGCTGAGGCAGGCTTATCAGTGCTGTCGGATGAATCCATCTCCACGCTGGAGCGATCCAGGCTCCTGTGTCTTTGGTCTTTTGTGGAATCATGGTAGTCCACTTCCGTTGGAAAAGACAGAGTTGACAAGCGGCTGTGTGGAGGCTGCTTTCTGGCATTATCAGATGAAGGAGACACAGGTACATAGCTACAAAACATAAGAGGGCAGGAGATTAATTTAAAATATTAAATTAGTTCACTGCAAAACCCACGTTATTCACTTAAGAGGAACGCAAGTAGGAAATGTAAGAGGCAGTGAAGAAATGCTGTATTTTATTACATTGCCGCTGGAGTAAGCACTTTCTGTATTCTTGTTTCTGGAATCTCTTTCTACTTTGCAGAAATGTTCTTGTGCATTTTGAATCTTATTTGGTTAAAATGTAATGTTTACTTGGATGTTTGCATGAGGAGGAACAGAAATAGCCTTTTATAAAATTACCTGGCTCGTCTGCAGATACGACCTGTATACATAGACACACACGCTTCTCAAGCCTGAGTAGAGGCATTTCCGGGAGTGGGACGGAGGTGAGGTTGGCATTTATGAGCATTCTTTAGACAATACTTGCACTTTAATTAATCCAGGAAACGTGTGTGTGTGTCAAAGAGCAGGTATAAACATATATTTCCTGGAGTAATTTGCAAAGCGGAAGCATGTACATACTTTCACCCTGAACACTTGCTCAAGTGCGTGGAGGGAGAAGTATGTACATATTTTTTATGCATTCACACACTGATAAAATTATCCCCTTTAGAAACAAGCTAACAATCAGCTTGTGATGACTAAGAGTAGTTACTCACCTGTAACAGGTGTTCTCCAGGAGCAGCAGGAATCAGTCCTCACATATGGGTGATGTCGGCGCCGACGGAGCCCTCGTGCGGAGCATTTCCCCAGCTTTCAAAGAAAGCCTTTGGGAATTGCAGCGCGCATGCGTGGTCCTCTTCCCGCCCAAGGGTGCCATCTTGCTCAGTCTGATGACATAGCTAAAAGACAGCAAAAAATTAGCAAAAATAAAACATACGACTGCAACTCCAAGGGGAGGAGGGAGGGTTGTGAGGACTGATTCCTGCTGCTCCTGGAGAACACCTGTTACAGGTGAGTAACTACTCTTTCTCCAGGACCAAGCAGGAAGTCAGTCCTCACATATGGGACTCCCCAGCTTAAGGCTACTGGAGACCCCAAGCGGAAAAATAAGCTCCCTCTAGCTCGTCAGCACAGAAGAAAGGAATCTTCTCTGAGAACGCCCCCGACTGGTAGCCCAACACCAGGGCCGGAGGGTAGGAGTTGCCTAAATCCCAAAGAGATTATGGAGTACAGCCTGTCCGATAGCACTGTCCCTGCGGGACTCCCTCTCAAGGCAGTAATGGGCCGCAAAAGTCTGGCTTGAAGACCAAGTAGCGGCCCGGCAGATGTCTGCCAACGGAACAGAGCGGAGATGAGCCACTGACGCAGCCTTCGCCCTGACACGATGAGCCGTGACTTGACCCTCCAACGAGAGGCCGGCTGCCCCATAAGCCCAGGCGATACAGTCAGCGACCCATATGGACAACGTACGCTTGGAGACAGGGAGCCCCAACTTATTGGGGTCAAAAGAAACGAAAAGCTGAACAGCCTTCAGATGCTCCCGCGTACGGTCAAGGTAGAAGGATAACACCCTCCTACAGTCCAGGGTATGCAAGACCATCTCAGCCCGGTTGGCATGCGGCCTGGGAAAGAAGGTCAGAAGAACCACCTCCTGATTGAGGTGAAAAGGTGAGACAACTTTAGGAAGAAACTTAGGGTGAGTGCGTAGGACTACCCTATTCCTGTAGAACCTAGTGTAAGGAGGATCAGACACTAGTGCCTGCAGTTCACTCACTCGCCTAGCAGAGGTGAGAGCTACCAGAAATAAAGTTTTCCAGGAGAGAAAACGGAGAGGGCAGGTAGCCATAGGTTCAAAAGGCGGACAAGTAAGCCGCTGTAAGACCACATTCAGATCCCACTCAGGGGTCGGTGGACGCAAAGGAGGCTTAAGCAGAAGAAGGCCTCTGAGGAAATGAACCACCAAAGGGTGGTTGGAAAGAGGCCTGCCGTTCACCGGCGCATGGTGTGCTGAGAGAGCACTAAGGTGAACTCAGACAGAGTTAGACTTAAGGCCCAGATTGGAGAGGTAGAGCAAATATTGCAATACTACCGCTACCAAGCACGAGAAGGGATTCTCGCTGTGCTGAGCACACCATGCGGAGAATCTACGCCACTTAAGAGCGTAGGATTTCCTGGTGGATTGACGCCGAGAGGCCAAGACTACATCTTCCACCTATCGAGGTAGTAGTAGGGGAGCTTGGACTATCCTTTCAGCAGCCAGGCCATCAGATGAAGGGACTGGAGGTTGGGGTGTAAGAGAGTCCCCTGATCCTGAGACAGGAGATCGTGTTGAAACCCCAGAGGAATAGGTGTGTTCACCGCCAGCTGTAGCAGAAGCGGGAACCACGGTTGTCTCGGCCACCTGGGGGCTATGAGAATCAATGAAGCTCCATCCCTGAGGACTTTTAACAGCATTCTGGACACTAGTGGTGTGGGAGGAAACGCATACAGTAGGCCTGTGGACCACGAGATCAGAAACGCATCCGCTGCTACTCTGAGAGGATGCGGTTGTCTGGAGCAAAATCTCGGGAGTTGCCGGTTCAGAGGACTGGCGAAAAAATCCATGGTGGGGAGCCCCCACTTGAGAAAGACCTGCTGAACCACCAATGGGTTCAATCTCCATTCGTGTGGTTGCAGGATCCGGCTTAGTCTGTCTGCCAGGCAATTTTCCTGACCTGGGAGGTAGACAGCCTTGAGAAGGATTCCGTGATTGACAGCCCAAGAGCACAGTCGTTGTGCCTCCTGACAAAGAAGGAAGGAGCCTGTGCCTCCTTGTTTGTTCACATAGAACATGGCAACTTGATTGTCCGTCTGGACCAGTACAGACTGGTGAGAGGCGAGGTGGGAGAAGGCTCTCAGAGCTAGGCGTATCGCCCGTAGCTCCAGGAAGTTTATCTGTTGAGTAGCCTCCCAACAGGTCCAGAGACCCTGAGTACATGTCCCTTGGCAATGTGCTCCCCAACCGAGAAGAGACGCATCTGTTGTCAGCACCTGAGTATGCGGAGGGGATTGAAAAACCACTCCGAGCACCAGATTCGGAAGATGAAGCCACCATTGCAGAGGAGACCAGGAGGTCGGATATCTTTACTGAGTCCGCTAGGCCCCCTGTGGCTTGATGCCACTGAGTGCAAAGGCTCCACTGAGCAGGTCGCATGTGCAGGCGGGCATTGGGGGTGACATGAACCGTGGAAGCCATATGGTCGAGTAGTCTCAGGAATTGCCTGGCAGAGACCAGGGAATTGCTGCGAAACTGGATGGCCAGATCCATTAGCCTGTGGGCCCTGTCCAGAGGCAGAAAAGCCTTTGCTTGAAGAGTGTCTAGTCTGGCCCCTATGAACTCTAAGTTCTGGGACGGGAGCAAAGTGGACTTTGCGAAGTTTATGACAAACCCCAAGTGCTGAAGCAGAGCCACAGTGCGAAGGGTGGCCTGGTTGGCCTCTTGGGAAGATTGGCCCCTTATGAGCCAGTCGTCCAGGTACGGAAACACAAAAAGACCCTGAAGCCTCAGGTAGGCCGCCACCACTGCCAGGCACTTGGTGAACACCCTGGGAGCGGAGGACAGGCCAAAGGGTAGTACTCTGTACTGATAGTGGTTTCCTCCCACAACAAACCTGAGATATTGTCTGTGGTCTGGATGGATAAGGATGTGAGTATACGCATCCTTTAGATCTAAGGAGCATAGCCAGTCTCCCTGCTGGAGGTAGGGCAGCAGAATTCCAAGGGTAAGCCTCTTGAACTTTTCCCTCTCCAGGAACTTGTTGAGGTTTCGCAAGTCTAGGATGGGTCTGAGGCCTCCTGTTCTTTTTGGTACCAGAAAGTACCTTGAATAAAAACCGTGACCTCTCAGGTGGTGGGGCACCGGTTCCACAGCCTGATCCTTTAGCAGACCTACTAACTCCTGAAGGAGTAGGTCCCTGTGCAGAGGGGGTCTTGGAGGCTCCCCTGGAAAATAGGAGGGAGGTACCTGGTGAAAATGGAGAAGATAGCCCTTTTGGACTATATGAAGAACCCAGGTATCTGATGTGACGGCTGACCACCTGTGGGCAAAGTGGGCCAGCCGGCCTCCTGTGCCGAGAGAAGCCAGCTGAGGAGAAGAGGCTATGCTGTTTGAGTCAAAACCCCCCACCCTGCTGAGCAAGGGCTGGTGTAGGAGGCTTGGGGGCCTTCTGCCTACGGGGCCCTTGACCCTGCCCCTTGGCCTGCTGACCCTGTTGGGGAGCTGCAGAGGCCTGATAATGAGGGTATTGTTTATAGGCAGATGACTTCCTCGGGTAAAAGGACTTTTTTCCCCGAGCCCTTCTTCTTCTGAGAAGGGGCAGAGGTTTTCCTGGAAAGCCTAGTCCTGGTCAGAGTCTCGGTCTCGAGTTCTGCAGCCTTTTCAGCCATGGGCTTGCCAAAGAGGTTTTCACCTCAGCAGGGGACATCGACCAACTTGTCCTGGACCCATGGCTCGAGGTCGGATGACTGTAGCCAAGCCTGTCGGCGGGCACCGATGCCGGCCCCGGCTACTCGGGCCGAAGCCTTGAAGCCATCGTAGGCTGCTCGAGAGATAAACTTCGAGCACTCTCGAATACCGGTGGACAAGGCTTGGAACCTCTGCAAAGGTTCCTCGGAGAGACCAGCAGAGAACCCGGCAATCTCCTCTGCCAGGTCTCGGAGGTACATGCCAATGTAGAGCTGGTAAGTCTGGACACGGCTAGCAAGCATAGAGCCCTGGAAGCACTTCTTACCGAGGGCATCCAGGTTCCGGGCCTCCCAGCCGGGAGGCACCAAGGAGTGCATCTTCTGACTTTTCAGTCGATGCATGGCCGATTCCACAACCATGGAGTGGTGCGGTAATTGTGCCTTTTGGAACCCGGGGCTCTTGCGGACTCGATAGATGGAATCGACCCGCTTGCTTAACACCGGCGTCGAGGCCGGGGTCTCCCACAGGCGGAAGAGCAGCTGCTCCAGCATCGGATGAACCGGAACAGTAAAGGCCTCCTTTGGGGGAGAGTCATACTGGAGGGCCTCAAGCTCCTCGGCTCGAGGCTCCTCCTCGGGATCCGCGGGGAAGGCCAAGGCCTTGGCCATATCCTGCACGAAGTCCGAGAACCGGGTATCCTCCGGTGGGGATCGTCTCCGAGGTTCGGACTCGGGCGAGTCCGATGGGACACATCGAGTCCGATGAGTGTTGGGTGACTCTTCGTCCTCCGTCTCCCAGCCCGACTCCTCGGAGGAGGAATCGAGCGGCTCCGGTCGGGCGGGCACCGATGCCCTCCGCCCCAACGCCGAGGGTTTCGGCGTCGACGACCTCGGCCCCGAACAGGAGGTCGAGGGAGACCATGGCCGAGGATCGACTCGAGCCCGCATGGACTCGAGGATCAGCTCGGCCTCCGGGGTCGACTTGGACGTCGAGGTCCCGGTGGTCGGGGCAGATGCACCGGTGAGACTGGCGATCAATGCCCGCTGCTGTTCCATGAAGGCAGCGAAGCTGCTCTCCAAGGCCGTCAACCTGAGTCCGAGCTCAGGAGACCCAGCAGCCCCCGACTCGGGCCCCGACGGCGGCTCCCTCGGAGGAGAGTCCACGAGGACAACAGCACTTATGTGTCCAGGAGACTCCATCTCGACATGAGGATGCTTGGCAGGCCTCTCCGACTCCGAAGACCCTGGACGGCTATCGGGGCTATGCGACCTGGCCCTCGAGGAATCAGGAGCGTCCGACGCTGCCCTCGCGGGTTTCTTCTTCCTGCGATGTTCCCGCAAAGGAGACCCCCGCTCAGAGGAACCCCGACGCTGCTCGGGGCCGGAGTCCCGAGACGTCGAGGCCTCTGACGAGGTCCGGGCCTGGCCGGACACGGAGTCAGAAAAAATTCTATCCTTCTGGTGCTGCAGACTCCTCAACGCCTTCGAGGACATTTTGCCACACGGACCACAGATCATCGGGTCATGATCGGGTCCGAGGCAACGGAGGCAGCAGTCGTGTGTGTCGGTAAGAGACATAAGTTTCTTACACCGATCACATTTCTTAAACCCGCTGGTAGCCATCGAGGGAAAAAGGGCCCCTGCTAGGTCAAAAGACCGGGCTGCCAGGGAAAAAAAGAAAAAAGGCGCGAACGCCAGTCACAAAGGACAAAAACCGAAAAAGAGAAAAGGACTCGATACCGGCGTATCGGTCCGAGCGGGAAAAGGATCCGGCGTCGAACCGGAGAAAAAAGAGAAAAATAGGGAAAATCAACTTTTTCCTCAGGGAAAAACGAACTACGTCCGTCGGGCTCTGCGGAAAAAAGAAGACTGAGCAAGATGGCACCCTTGGGCGGGAAGAGGACCGCGCGTGCGCGCTGCAATTCCCAAAGGCTTTCTTTGAAAGCTGGGGAAATGCTCCGCACGAGGGCTCCGTCGGCGCCGACGTCACCCATATGTGAGGACTGACTTCCTGCTTGGTCCTGGAGAAACTATAGTCCTCAAATCTCCACTAGATGAATATCTGATGGCTAATGTTTTTAAAGGCTTTCATCAGCTCTTTGTCCAAGCTGTGGTGATGTAATGGCTCTGCTGATTTCATGTGTCCTGACTTCCCTTTGCTTCCTGGCTTTACCTGTCAGTAAAGCACAGTTACTTACCTGTAACAGGTGATCTCTGGGAACAGCAGGAATAAGTCTTCACACATCGGTATGTCGGTACCGACGGTGTCTGCGCGGGAACGCTTCCCAGCGTCCAATCAGAAAGCTTTTGGAAGCATCCCAACACGCCTGCATGCTGCCTTCCCACCTTCCCAACTGACTCTCCTCAGTTAAGTTTTAAAGCTGAGACAAAGAGAGAGAGAGATCAAGGAAGGGAAAGATAGAGATAGAGAAATGCAACTCCTAGGGGAGGTGGGTGGGTTGTGAAGACTTATTCCTGCTGTTCCCAGAGATCACCTGTTACAGGTAAGTAACTGTGCTATCTCCAGGAACAAGCAGGAATGAGTCTTCACATATGGGGACTCCCAAACTCAGATGCCCGGAGGGAGTCTTAGCATGTTGCAAGTCTAGAACGAGCCATGCTATTCCTCAGGACCTCAGGCATCCTGGGGATGGAGAGTAGGAGTTGAATATAGAAAAGGAGCTGTGGAACAGCTGGCAAGAATAGGGCTTCAAAAGGGGAAGACCCTGTATCGAGGGCATTTAGTAATGAAATATTGTAATCTGGGCCTCCCTTGTTGGGATTGCACAAGTGCACTGAGCTACATCTGGATCTGATAGGAGAGCCAGTGAATGTGCTCAAGGGGTACCTCACTGAGAAGTAGAGGTAATAAGCAGAAGAAAAACAAGTGGAGGTCAGAACCCTTCAGGGTGAGAAATAGCCCCAAGGGAAAACTGGGGTAGCATAAGAGGTAGAGCTTCAGCGCAGAAGGTACTATTAAAGAAAGCTTAAGCTTAGAACAACTGAAGCTCCGCAATGTCTTTCCTAAATGGGGTCAATTAGGAAAGAAAAAAGGTACATGGAGAGCTTCAAGTGTACCTAACCTGAAAAGGTTATGGTAAGGAAAAAATTTGTTAATTACCACAGGAAGCGGTTATAGCTGTAGCCCCCTAAGTATGCTGGAACAGCATTGATAGGGGTAGTGCCCATCTGTCAGGCTCATATAGGAATGTAGGGATACCTGAAACTGACAGATAGATAAGTAGATGGATACAGATCTAAAAATATATCTCATATCTATAAATATATATGTATATATAAATATATACATACATATATATCTATTTAAATATATACACCAATAGGGTATATAGGCATATAACTATAAGAGATATGTATGGGCAGAAGACACACCGATAGATATAGATAAGTATATGTTTATCTATATATATCTATATATACCTATATGAATAGGCAGGCATATAACACATGTCTCCAGGTATAAGGATGGAGAGATGTCCAGAAGACCTCATCCCCCCCTAGGGATATAGGAAGGGAGAAAGATCTATCTGACAGCAAGAAGGTTGATACCTGCTTGAATAGAGACATAGAGAATCCTCTTTTCCTGGTTATGACTGGCAGAGTCAGAGGAGAGGTCTCCCTGACAAGAAGAAGTCTGAATTCCTTGCAGAATTTGAGCTCTTGAATAACCAGGATGGCCTACGTGAAAATTGCAGAGGATAACTTAAGTCTGCAGACAGGAAGTCCAGATATCTCCAGAATTGCAGTATGGAGAATGGATAGAGGACGCCTCTGTAGGAAGATACCCTAGTGACCCGCCTATGAGGGCAAGATGGGTATTAGGCATCCTCTAGCTGCTATTGAGAAATTTACCTCTGACGAGAAGACCCAAGGAGGTATGGGCCAAGCCAGGGAATTGGCCCTCCTTTAGGTTTTCACGTAATAAAAGGCCCAAGGCTTATGCCTCAAAAGAGATTTAAGATGAGATGGTAAGGGTAGGGAATACCTGCCAGACATGAACATGACTGGGGGAACCCCCCCTAACCATCTGAGGTTATCTACTAGGCAAGATACTAATGCTCTCTAGCAAGAGCCCATAGTGCAAAGCTACTCTGTAGAGATGCAGAGAGGATGCTGCAGGTTGGTTAGAAGAAAAAACTGGCTGTGAAAAGCCAACAGGTAACCAGCTATTCTGTCAGGGACAAGGGGGCAAAGAATAGAAGTTAACCAACCAGACTGTGATAATAGGGTTTCCCAAACGAGGTTGATAACCTGTTTGGAACTTAGCACTGAGGCGAGGAGGATTGCTAGTGGAGGTGCATCCCTGGTTGTGTAGTGAACAAAACCAGTGGCTTAACCCCTAGGAATTGCTGTATCTGCAGCAACTACCAGGGCAGCATGGAAAATTTATTTTCCCTCTTCCTTTTTTAGACTGGGAAAAAGAAACAGACATGGTAGGACTTCCTATTGTCTGATGAGCTGCTGTAAGGTAAGAAGGGGGGGGGAGACAACTCCAGAAGGGAGAATCCCCTGGTAGAACAGGTAGAGGACCATAGGGGCTTACCCGTTTAAAGAGCCACTCTTACAAAGCAAATGTTGTAGTAAGAGGGAGGTAAGACAGAGTTGCAAGAGACCGACTATGGAGGAGGTCTCGGACAGATGAGATGATACATGCCAGTACAGGGAAACAACTGTCTATTGAGAGTTGCTAACTCTCTTTCCTCCAAGAGGAAGAGGAAAATCTATTGATTATGGGCATGATCATCATAAAGACTCTTAGAGTTAGAGAAAGATGTCTCATGAAGAGATCTAGGTAGGTTAGGATAAAAATTAGTGCAGATACTTCAAGTGAAAAGAAGCAGACTGCCATCCTAACCCCCAACCAAAAGGGACAATGATCTATTTGAAACCCTGCGACTGCTGGGTTTGTTGACCCTGTTGAGGTTGTGGATTTTTAAGACCAGGGCGATGTTTCCCCTGTTTGGGAACATCTGAATGATGGGCAGATGATGGGTAAAACCTTCTCCCGCTAGGGGAAGAAAGTTTGGTAGGACATTTCCTACCTACTGGGAAAGGCGGCGGCGTAGAACAGCCTCTGGAAAAAGGAAAGTCAGTGGATAACTGAGTAACCTGAAGTAAAGACTCCTTGTTGAAGAGATTTTCTCCAGTGCAAGGAGTATTTCCCAGTCTTTCTTGTGCCCATTTGTCCAAGTCTGAGGCTTGAAGCCAGGCTCTACGTCGTGCCCCTATAGCTATAGCAGAAGTCCTGCTAACAGACTCAAAGGAGTCTAGGGTAGCACGAGTAAGAAACCTAGAGATATTTTGAGTATGACTAACCAGTGAGGAATAGTCTGTACACCTGGGCTCTTGAAGAAAAGGCGTCAAAAGATGTAATTGCTTTGAGACCTCCTCAAGAGATAGACCCATATAAAAAATATATGAGAGAATTCTTGCATGGATGTCTGGAAGGTTTGACGTCCAAAGGCATCTAGTGTCTTAGACTCCCGACCTGGCGGACAAAAAGAGTGCTTTTTATTACTCTTCACTCGCCTCATTGCTGATTCCACCACAATGGAATGATGAGGAAGTTGAGTCTTTTGAAACCCTGGAGAGGGGGGCACCTGATATAGAAGATCAGTTGCTCTAGAAGGTGGGGGTACCTTTAAAAGAGCTTCCCACATTCGTAGAAGGAGATCCTGCAAAGAATGATGGAAAGGAAGCATTATGTTCTCCTTTGCTTTGCTAGGAACAGAGAGGTATTCTGTATTCCCATGTGTAGGATCTTGTCCAGGAATAGGAATGGCAAATGATTTTGCCATATCCAGGAGGAAAGTCTGGAAAGAAGGATCCCCAGAGGCAACTTCCCTTGGACAGGCTAGACCTGATGAAGAACTAGCGTTGGCACCAAGGGATCTATCTAAGTATATAGGAATAGAAGATCCTGAATGGTGCAGTATGGGATCCTTAGATGGTGGTCGCTGGTACTGCAGGTCAGGACCAGCGACAGTCGGTAACAGATCGTCCATATAAGAACATAAGAACATAAGAACATAAGATATGCCATACTGGGTCAGACCAAGGTCCATCAAGCCCAGTATTCTGTTTCCAACAGTGGCCAATCTAGGTCATACGTACCTAGCAGTTTCCCCAAGGGACACAGGTTCCACAATGCTTGTATTGGTTCAAGCATTGATATCCTGGGTCCCTTCTTAATAATGGTTTATGGACCTTTCCTCCAGGAACTTGTCCAAACCTTTTTTAAACCCAGCTACACTAACAGCCTTTACTACATCCTCCGGTAACAAATTCCAGAGTTTGATTACACGTTGAGTGAAAAAATATTTTCTTTTATTAGTCTTAAATAGTTTACCCTGTAGCTTCATTGCATGTCCCCTAGTCTTTCTATATTCTGATAAGGTAAACAATCGATCTACGTTTACCCGTTCCACTCCGTTCATTAATTTATAGACTTCTATCATATCTCCCCTCAGCCGTCTCTTTTCCAGGTTAAAGAGCCCCAACCTTTTTAGCCTTTCTTCATAAGAGTAGCCTTCCATCCCCTTTACCATTTTGGTGGCTCTTCTCTGAACCTTTTCTAAAATTGCTATATCCTTTTTAAGATACGGCGACCAGAATTGCACACAATATTCAAGGTGCGGTCTCACCATGGAACGATATAGAGGCATTATAATATCTTTTGTTTTATTTTCCATTCCTTTCCTTATCATACCTAGCATTCTATTTGCTCTCTTGGCCGCCGCTGCACACTGGGCCGAGGGTTTTAACATGGTATCCACAAGGACGCCTAAATCTTTTTCTTGGGTGGTGGTTCCTAATGTGGAACCTTGCATCGTGTAACCATAGTTTGGGTTGTTCTTCCCTAGGTGCATAACCTTGCACTTCTCCACATTAAATTTCATCTGCCATTTTGATGCCCAGTCTTCCAATTTATCAAGATCCTCTTGCAATTTTCCACAATCCTCCTGGGTTTTAACAACTTTAAATAGTTTTGTGTCATCAGCAAATTTGATAACCTCACTCGTTATTCCACTTTCCAGGTCATTTATGAATATGTCAAAAAGCAGCGGACCCAGCACAGATCCCTGGGGTACACCACTATTCACCTTTCTCCATTGGGAAAATTGGCCATTTAGCCCTACCCTCTGCTTTCTATCTTTTAACCAGTTCCTGATCCACAGTAGTACACTGCCTCCTATCCCATGACTCTTTAGTTTTGCCAAAAGTCTCTCATGAGGGACCTTGTCAAAGGCTTTCTGAAAGTCCAGATACACAATATCAACCGACTCACCTTTGTCCACCTGTTTATTCACTCCTTCAAAAAAACATAACAGATTAGTAAGACAAGATCTTCCTTGTCTAAAGCCATGTTGGCTGTCTCCCATTAGGTCATGACTATCTATATGCTGAGTAATTTTATTCTTTATGATGGTTTCTACCATTTTTCCCGGTACTGATGTCAGGCTCACCGGTCTGTAGTTTCCCGGATCACCCCTCGAACCCTTTTTAAAAATTGGTGTTACATTGGCGATCCTCCAATCCTCAGGTATTAGAGATGATTTTAATGATAGTTCACAGATTACTGATAGCAGGTCTGCAATCTCAAATTTCAGTTCTTTCAACACCCTTGGATGTATACCATCCGGCCCAGGTGATTTGCTACTCTTCAGGTCCATGCTAGGGATCGATTCCAAACTCGGTATCGAGGGAAGCGAGCCTGACGAGAGAAGCATGGAAGGTACCGACAACAAAGGTAATGTGGATATCGGTACAGACTTCGGTAACGTATCTGATACCGGTGGATGAAGGCCAGCCAGTGGCACCTAACGGTATCGGAGGAACCAAGAGTTGCGGATCCGAAGTATCGGAACCGAGCCTTCGGTACCGACGGGAGTCGGTACCAAGGCGAGTCTGTACCCAGTCCTCCAGACTGGAGATCGATTCTAGACTCGGCATCGAAGGAAGCGAGTCTATCGATGCACATCTGGAAGGTACCGACGTCGGTACTAGAATCGGTGTCGGTACCGATACTGGAAAGTCGGTCTGAAGCGTATCCACCGAGCCCATAGGTACCGAGGACGCCAGACGACGATCCTTGGTGAGGAATGTTTCATCCAACACCAGTGCCGATGCCGGGGTATCGGTACCGCTCGAAGCGGATGCCACCACCGGGCATGGCTCAGGTATGTTCTGTGAGGGATGAACCTCAGGAACAACCTGAAACCCCACACAGGCTTTGGAGGCCGAAGAATCCCACTGGGGTTTTGAAGCCAGTGGATTCTCGAGGACAAGGCCGGAGGCATCTCTATGCTGTGCATGAGAACTGCCGCTCGAGGACTGGCTAGTCTTAACAGACTGTTTTTGAGTTACCTGATCCTGTGGAAAAGAAGATATGGTTGGTGCCCTGAAGTTAGAGGGGGACCGCGTGTCGAGGGGAACTTTATGTTGAAAACTTCTTTTCACAATACTATTGACCGAGGGCTTCGAAGGAAAATGGTCAGGACCCAAGCTGGTTAGACACCAATTGTGAGTGTCTAAAAATAAAGTTGTACCACCACAGTTTGTACATTTCTTGGGGAAAGTGGCTGGTGGTTCCATGAAGGAAACGGAGAGGCCTAGAAGGCCTGAGAAACCGTGAGACACTAAGGAAGAAAAAATATTCCTTAAAAAGGAAAAATTTACAAGAAAAGAAAAAAGCAACACCGGCGGTACCGGTGGCGTCGGGGAAGGCAGCCGCGACCACAAGAAAAATAAAAAATAAAAGAAGAATTTTCTGCAGTGACAGGAGGATGTCCTGCTGGCTCCATGGAAAAACAAAAACTGAGGAGAGGCAGTTGGGAAGGCGGGAAGGCAGCACGCAGGCGTGTTGGGATGCTTCCAAAAGCTTTCTGATTGGACGCTGGGAAGCGTTCCCGCGCAGACTCCGTCGGTACCGACGTACCCATATGTGAAAACTCATTCCTGCTTGTTCCTGGAGATGTGTACATCTGAATGAAAGATGGGTTTAAGTCATTTGTGGAGGGCGTTAAGCAGAAAGATCTAAGAGAGAAACACAGCATATTCATGCATAATCACTTCACTGGCAAGTGTATTTTACATGTTTCTCACCGATATAAAGTCATTCATTTTATGCCTCTTTATAACATTATACAGTTTGGGTCAACATTAGAACATATAAGAACAAAAGAACATAAGATATGCCATACTAGGTCACACCAAGGTCCATCAAGCCCAGTATCCTGTTTCCAATTAAGCCATGACTATCTACATTTTCAGCAATTTTGTTCTTTATGATGGTTTCTACCATTTTTCCTGGTACTGACGTCAGGCTCACCGGTCTGTAGTTTCCCGGATCACCTCTGGAACCCTTAATTGGCACCCTTGCAGTTCAACCCCTTAATGTCCAATATCTCCTAAAAGAAAAGTGGCCAGCCAAATGGCTTTGGACTATATATGCACACATATTTGATACATAAAAGAATCAAATAAAACAAGAACAATTAAAAAAGGAAATCGTAAGAAAAACTGGGACATTGCCAGGACATGATAATTGGCACCCTTATAGCCAATTCAAATCAGTTTGAACAGAAAAACCACCTTCCCACTGCAGTAAAATTAGACATACCTGTGATCAATTTTCAGTACTCACATGCTTGAATCAACCAATGAATGATGGCGCTAATTTTTAAGATGGCCACATTCACTCCCTTTTCCATTTCACAATGGTAAAGACAAGAGAGCTGCCCGAGACCATCAGAAAAGCCATTATCACCACACATCAAAGGGGTACAAGGCCATCTTTAAAGACCTTGGGATTCCTGTAACTACAGTTCACAATTTTATTAAAATGTTTTCTGCTCATGGAACTGTCAAGAACCTCCCAGGACATGGTGGGAAGGTTAGTGTGAACTGTTGGAAAAACACCACATACAACATCCAAAGAGCTTAAGGCTGACTTGGAGCAATCTGAAGTGGTGGTTTCAACCTGCACCATATGCCATGCACTAAACAAAGAAGGACTTCATGGACGAAGGCCAAGGGGGACCCCACTACTCAAAGACAGACAAAAAGGCACGCCTGATCTTCGCCCAATCCCACCTTGAGAAACCACAATCCTTCTTGGAAAATGTTCTGTGGACAGATGAAACCAAATTGAGCTCTTTGGCAATGCAGAAATAAAGCTTATAAGGAAAAAAAAAACACCTTTCCTACAGTTAAATATGGTAGAGGCTCCATAATGTTTTGGGGCTGTTTTGCTACCTCAGGAACTAAAGGCCTGGAATGTATTAAAGGAATTATGAGGTCAGTGGACTAACAAGATATTTTGGAGTGAAATGTTCTACCTAGTGTCAGAAAGCAGGTCTGGGTCGAAGGTCATGGTTCCTCCAGTAGGACAATGACCCAAACTATACATCCAAAAGCACAAAGGAATGGTTAAAAATAGACTTTTAAACCAGTCAGCAATAAGTCCTGATTTCAATCCAATCAAGAACCTTTGGAAACAACTGAAATCTGCCATTGGTAAAAGGAATTCTGGAAACGTTCATGAGCTGGAGCAAATTGCAGTTGAAGAGTGGGAGAAACTACCAGCCAACAGATGTAAGAAACTTATAAATGGCTACAAGAAACACATGGAGGCTGTCGTCACTGACAAGGGTTGTGCAACCAAATATTAGTGAAGAGTGCCATTAATCATGTCCAGGTCATATTTTGTTTTATTTTTTTTCCTAGAAATTACTACATCTAAGTTGCACAGACATCTTTTTTTTGTTGTATACTTTTGATGCCATACAGTTGGAATTATTTCTCAAGATACTATACCTAAAATGCAAGGTTGACATTAATGTTGACCAAACTATGTTTTATAGTATACATCGCTAAAAGAGAAAGGGGAAACTGTAGGTATTTTTACAATTTTTCTCTTACTTAAAATAGATGCAAAAGGTTGATATGAAATTACAGCCCATCACTGAGCAGCAGAGGGCACAGTAAGCTAAAAATGCAAAAGACCATTACTAAAGGTACTACAGTTTCTCCAGGACAAAGCAGGAAGTCAGTCCTCACATATTGGTGACGTCGGCGCCGACGGAGCCCCCGTGCGGAGCACTTCCCCAGCTTTCAAAGAAAGCCTTTGGGAATTGCAGTGCGCATGCGCGGTCCCCTTCCCGCCCAAGGGTGCCATCTTGCTCAGTCTTCTTTTTTCCGCAGAGCCCGACGGACGTAGTTCGTTTTTCGCCGAGGAAAAAGTTGATTTTCCTGTTTTTTCTTCTTCTCCTTCGGTTCGATGCCGGATCCTTTTCCCGCCTGGGCCCGATACGCCGGTATCGAGCCCACTCTCTCTTTTTCGGTTTTTGTCCTTTGTGACTAGCGTTCGCGCCATTTTTCTTTTTTCACTGGCAGCCACTGTTCCCTCTAAGCTGTGTGTGTGTGCGCGCGCACACACCTCGCCGAGTGAGCGCACATACTTTACAACAGAGCGCACAAAAATTATGGCTCTGATTCTGATAGAAAACAACAGACGTTCTTAAAATTGAAAAGTTGTTGTGTATTTATGGTTTTCACAAGTTCTACAATATTTTCTAGTGCAATCAATGTGGTGTACATAGTGCATTCTGAGTGTCGTTATGTGGCGCACAAAAATTTAACCTTCCTTCAAAAGCTGCACAGCTGATATTTTATGTGCACACAGCCTACAGAAAATTAGCGGGAACATTGCTGGCAGCCCTGTCTTTTTTTTTTTTTTTTTATTTAATCTTTATCAATTTTATTACAACATTCCAGAAAACTTTCTGAATCAGAATTTCATATACAATGAAGAATAAGAAAAATAAGAACCGCAAAGCAGCCCTATAGAAATATAAACAAAACTTGGTATAGACCCCAATATTCCCCCAATAAGGATCCAAGAAAAAAGAAATTAATTCTAAGGTTAATCACCTAACACAATTATAACATTATAGGAGCGTGATTATTATTATATGGCAGCCGGTATAGAAGGCTCCTCAGATCCAAGCCCCTCCTTACTTAAAAGAAAAGACAAAAGTTGCTTGGGTTCAAAAAACAAGTATTGCTTAGATTGAAAGCATATAACACATTTACAAGGATATCTAAGTTTAAATTGCGCACTCAAAGCGAGCGTCCTCTGGCGCAACTCCAGGAACGCTTTTCGCCTTTTCTGTGTTTCCCTTGCTAAATCGGGAAATATTGATATTCTTGAACCCAAAAACATAGCATCTGAAATATGACGGAAATACAATTGCAGCACAGTATTCCGATCAGACTCGAAAGCAAACTTTACCAATAGAGTAGCCCTGCTAGTAACCACCTCAAGTGAGCTCTCCAAGAAATCAGAAAGATCCATATGAGGGGGGCCACTACCAGCAGGTTTCCCCAGCTGATTTGCAACCTCCCCAATCGATATTGAAACATACTGAGCTCTCACTATCGGAGGCAACGATCCTGCAGGCATCTGAAGCACTTCTAAAAAAAACTTACGGACCAAGTCAATGGAATCTAACAGAGGTGATCGAGGAAAGTTCAGGAATCTAAGATTATTCCTTCGAAGCTGATTGTCCAAATACTCCATTTTCCTCGCCTGAACTAATCGATCCTGAACCCCAGCGGTTCCAAGAGACTCCAGGTCCTCAACTCTAGATTCAAGTGAAGAAATTTGACCCGATTGACTCACAGCCTCCGCGGCCGTCGCCTCACACTGTGCTTTAACGCCAATCAGTTCTTGAGAAACAACCCCAAATAAGGGCAGGAGGGTTCTTTGAAGAGCCGAGATAGCCTCCCACAAGCTATCCAACGTTACTTGCGCAGGTTTCTCCACGACCTCAGGGATCCGGAACGCCGAAGGACCGGAGGGACTAGATATCAACTGCTCCCCCAGCCGGCCTCCCCTACACAGAAGAGACCATCAGATCTTCTACGGCAGCGCCCAAATCCACTCCAGGTTCCGTTGTCGATAGTTGTGACCTCCCGGGCGAACTCCCAGCAGCCTGCAAAGCCTCGCCTTGCGAAGAAGCCTGACCAGGCCGACCTTTCCCGGGATGGCTCCCGGGCTGAGGAGGGGGCAACTGCTCGGGGCTTAACAACACCCCATCGAAGCTCAGATCCACCGAGTCACTCGGTGGGTCCGCCGAAGCCATAACGCCAGAAGTCGTGCAAAATCCAGCTATAGACGCCTGCACCAATTTACTCGTTGGGGTCGAGGACTCAGGGAGTTTCTGAGGACGCTGTTTTCTCTTTTTCCCCATCGAGGAGCAAGTGTAAAGCCGGTGTAGAGCACTGCACCTTGGCGTCTCACTCCTCCACCGCCATCTTGGATCCCCGGCAGCCCTGTCTTTTGACCTCGCAGGGTCCCTTTTTCCCCCGATGGCTGCCAGCGGGTTTAAAAAGTGTGATCGGTGTAAGAAAGTTATGTCTCTTATCGACACACGACTGCTACCTCCGCTACCTCGGACCCGATCATGACCCGATGATATGTGGTCCGTGTGGCAAAATGTCTCGAAGGCGTTGAGGAGTCGGCAGCACCAGAAGGATAGGATCTTCTCTGACTCCGCATCCGGACGGGCCCGGACCTCATCAGAGGCCTCGACGTCTCGGGACTCCGGCCCCGAGCAGCGTCGGGGCTCCTCTGAGCGGGGGTCTCCTTCGTGGGAACAGCGCAGGAAGAAGAAACCCACGAGGGCGGCGTCGGTGGACGCTCCTGGTTCCTCGAGGGCCAGGTCGCATAGCCCCGATAGCCATCCCGGGTCTTCGGAGTCGGAGAGGCCTGCCAAGCAACCTCGTATCGAGATGGAGTCTCCTGGACACGTGAGTGCTGTAGTCCTCGTGGACTCTCCTCCAGGGGAGCCGACGTCAGGCCCGACGCCGTCGGGCCCCAAGTCGGGGGCTGCTGGGTCTCCTGAGCTCAGACTCAGGTTGACGGCCTTGGAGAGCAGCCTCGCTGCCTTCATGGAACAGCAGCGGGCATTGATCGCCGGTCACACCAGTGCATCTGCCCCGACCACCGGGACTTCGACGTCCAAGTCGACCCCGGAGGCCGAGCCGATCCTCGAGTCCATGCGGGCTCGAGTCGATCCTCGGCCACGGTCTCCCTCGGCCTCCCGTTCGGGACCGAGGTAGTCGACGCCGGTACCCTTGGCGTCGGGGCGGATGGCATCGGTGCCCGCCCGACCGGAGCCGCTCGATTCCTCCTCAGAGGAGTCGGGCTGGGAGACGGAGGACGAAGAGTCACCCGACACCTATCAGACTCGGTGGTCCCATCGGACTCACCGGAGTCCGAACCTCGGAGACGATCCCCACCGGAGGATACCCGGTTCTTGGACTTCGTGCGGGATATGGCCAAGGCCTTGGCATTCCCCGCGGATCCCGAGGAGGAGCCTCGAGCCGAGGAGCTCGAGGCCCTCCAGTATGACTCTCCCCCGAAGGAGGCCTTTACTGTACCATTTCCTCCGATGCTGGAGCGGCTGCTCTTCCGCATGTGGGAGACCCCGGCCTCGACGCCGGTGTTAAGCAAGCGGGTCGATTCCATCTATCAAGTCCGCAAGAGCCCCGGGTTCCAAAAGGCACAATTACCGCACCACTCCATGGTTGTGGAATCGGCCATGCATCGACTGAAAAGTCAGAAGATGCACTCCTTGGTGCCTCCCGGCTGGGAGGCCTGGAACCTGGATGCCCTCGGTAAGAAGTGCTTCCAGGGCTCTATGCTTGCTTGCCGTGTCCAGACATACCAGCTCTACATGGGCATGTATCTCCGAGACCTGGCAAAGGAGATTGCCGGGTTCTCTGCTGGTCTCTCCGAGGAACCTTTGCAGAGGTTCCAGGCCTTGTCCACTGGTATTTGAGAGTGCTCAAATTTTATCTCTCGAGCAGCCTACGATGGCTTTGAGGCTTCGGCCCGAGTAGCCGTGGCCGGCATCGGTGCCCGCTGACAGGCTTGGCTACAGTCATCCGACCTCGAGCCATGGGTACAGGACAAGTTGGTCGATGTCCCCTGCCGGGGTGAAAACCTCTTTGCAAGCCAATGGCTGAAAAGGCTGCAGAACTCGAGACCGAGACTCTGACCTGGACTAGGCTGTCCAAAGAAGCCTCTGCCCCTTCTCAGAAAAAGAAGGGCTCGGGAAAAAAGACCTTTTACCCGAGGAAGTCCTCTGCCTATAAACAATACCCTCATTATCAGGCCTCTGCAGCTCCCCAACAGGGTCAGCAGGCCAAGGGGCAGGGTCATGGGCCCCGTAGGCAGAAGGCCCCCCAAGCCACCAACACCGGCCCCTGCTCAGCAGGGTGGGGGTTTTTGACTCAGAAGGCATAGCCTCTTCTCCTCAGCTGCTCACATCAGCACAGGAGGCCGGCTGGCCCACTTTGCCCACAGGTGGTCAGCCGTCACATCAGATACCTGGGTGCTCCATATAGTCCAAAAGGGCTATCTTCTTCTCCATTTTCACCAGGTACCTCCCTCCTATTTTCCAGGGGAGCCTCCAAGACTCCCTCTTCACAGGGACCTACTCCTTCAGGAGTTAGCAAGTCTGCTAAGGGAACAGGCTGTGGAACCGGTGCCCCACCACCTGAAAGGTCACGGTTTTTATTCCAGGTACTTTCTGGTACCAAAAAGAACAGGAGGCCTCAGACCCATCCTAGATTTGCGCAACCTCAACAAGTTCCTGGAGAGGGAAAAGTTCAAGATGCTTACCCTTGGAATCCTGCTGCCCTACCTCCAGCAGGGAGATTGGCTATGCTCCTTAGATCTAAAGGATGCTTATACTCACATCCTCATTCATCCAGACCACAGGCAATATCTCAGATTTGTTGTGGGAGGAAACCACTATCAGTACAGAGTACTACCCTTTGTCCTAACCTCCGCCCCCAGGGTGTTCACAAAGTGCCTGGCGGTGGTGGCGGCCTACCTAAGGCTTCAAGGTCTTTTTGTGTTCCCATACCTGGACGACTGGCTCATAAGGGGCTAGTCTTCCCAGGAGGCCAGTCAAGCCACCCTTCGCACTGTGGCTCTGCTTCAGCACTTGGGGTTTGTCATAAACTTCGCAAAGTCCACTTTGCTCCCTTCCCAGAACTTGGAATTCATAGGAGCAAGGCTGGACACTCTTCAGGCGAAGGCTTTTTCTGCCAGTGGATAGGGCCCACAGGTTGATGGATCTAGCCGGGCAGTTTCACAGCAATTCCCTGGTCTCCGCCAGGCAATTCCTGAGACTTCTCGGCCATATGGCTTCCACGTTTCATGTAACCCCCAATGCCCGCCTGCACATGCAGCCTGTTCAGTGGAGCCTTCGCACTCAGTTTCCTCAAGCCACAGGGAGCCTTGCAGACTCAGTAAGAATATCCACCCTGCTCGTCTCCTCTCTGCAATGGTGGCTTCATCTTCCGAATCTGGTAGTCGGAGTGGTTTTTCAATCCCCTCCGCATTCTCAAGTGCTGACGACAGATGCTTCTCTTCTAGGTTGGGGAGGACATTGCCAAGGGGCATGTACTCAGGGTCTCTGGACCCCTTGGGAGGCTGCTCAGCAGATAAACTTCCTGGAGCTACGGGCGATACGCCTAGCTCTGAGAGCCTTCTCCCACCTCACATCTCACCAGTCTGTACTGGTCCAGACGGACAATCAAGTTGCCATGTTCTACGTGAACAAACAAGGAGGCACAGGCTCCTTCCTTCTCTGTCAGGAGGCACAACAGCTGTGCTCTTGGGCTGTCAATCACGGAATCCTCCTCAGGGCGGTCTACCTCCCAGGTCAAGAAAATTACCTGGCAGACAGACTGAGCAGGATCTTGCAACCACACGAGTGGAGACTGAATCCGCTGGTGGTTCAGCAGATCTTTCTCAGGTGGGGCAACTCCAGAGATTCTGTTCCAGGCAACCGCATCCTCTCAGAGTAGCAGCGGATACGTTTCTGATTCCCTGGTCCCAAGGCCTACTGTATGCATTTCCTCCCACGCCATTAGTGTCCCGAACACTGTTCAGGGTCCTCCAGGACGGGGCTTCAATGATTCTGATAGCCCCCAGGTGGCAGAGGCAGCCGTGGTCCCTGCTTCTGCTGCAACTGGCGGTGGACACGCCTCTTCCTCTGGGGATTCAACACGATCTCCTGTCTCAGGAACAGGGATCTCTCTTGCACCCCAACCTCCAGTTCCTTCATCTGATGGCCTGGCTGCTGAAAGGGTAGTCCTGGCTCCCCTACTACTGCCTAGAGAGGTGGAAGACGTAGTCTTAGCCTCTAGATGGCAATCCACCAGGAAATCCTACGCTCTTAAGTGGCGTAGATTCTCCGCATGGTGTGCTCAGCGCAATGAGAATCCCTTCTCGTGCTTGGTAGCGGTACTATTACAATATTTGCTTTACCTCTCCAATCTAGGCCTTAAGTCCAACTCTGTCAGGGTTCACCTCAGTGCTCTCTCAGCGCACCACTCGCCGGTGGATGGCAGGCCTCTTTCCAACCACCCTTTGGTGGCTCATTTTCTCAGAGGCCTCCTCCTGCTTAAGTCTCCTTTATGTCCACCAGCCCCTGAGTGGGCTCTGAATGTGGTCTTACAGCGGATTACTTGTCCGCCATTTGAACCTATGGCTACCTGCCCTCTCCGTTTTCTCTCCTGGAAAACCTTGTTTCTGGTAGCTCTTACCTCTGCTAGGCGAGTGAGTGAACTTCAGGCACTAGTGTCTGATCCCCCTTACACTAGGTTCTACAGAAATAGGGTAGTCTTACGGACTCACCCGAAGTTTCTCCCTAAGGTTGTCTCTCCTTTTCACCTCAATCAGGAGGTGGTTCTTCCGACCTTCTTTCCCAGGCCGCATGCCAACCGGGCTGAGATGGTCCTGCATACCCTGGACTGTAGGAGGGCATTATCCTTCTACCTTGACCGTACGCGGGAGCATCGGAAGGCTGTTCAGCTCTTCGTTTCTTTTGACCCCAATAAGTTGGGGTTACCTGTCTCCAAGCGTACTTTGTCCATATGGGTCACTGACTGTATCGCCTGGGCTTATGGGGCAGCCGGCCTCTCGTTGGAGGGTTGAGTCACGGCTCATCGTGTCAGGGCGAAGGCTGCGTCAGTGGCTCATCTCCGCTCTGTTCCGTTGGCAGACATCTGCCGGGCCGCTACTTGGTCTTCAAGCCAGACTTTTGCGTCCCATTACTGCCTTGAGAGGGAGTCCCGCAGGGACAGTGCTTTCGGACAGGCAGTACTCCATAATCTCTTTGGGGTTTAGGCAACTCCTACCCTCCGGCCAGGGCCGGCCCGTCCATTGAGCAAGAATGTTTTTTGCACAGGGCCCCGCGTTTCAGGGGGCCCCGCGCAAAGAACATTCTGCTTTTTTTTAAAATTACATTTAAAAAAAAACCTGTCTCTGGCTGCTGCCGCGTCCGTCGCAGCAGCGGCAGAATGGCGTGTCCCGCGGGGCCCCTTCTCCTCGTCGAGCCCTCTGCAAGGGCTTTCAGATTCGCGAAGGGAGAGTGCTCCCTCGCGTCTCTGTAAAGCCCGCAGGGGCTAATGGGAAATTTCCCATCTGCCCCTTTAGACGCGAGGGGCTGATGGGAAATTTCCCATTAGCCCCTGCGGGCTTTACAGAGACGCGAGGGAGCACTCTCCCTTCGCGAATCTGAAAGCCCTTGCAGAGGGCTCGACGAGGAGAGGGGGCCCCGCGGGACACGCCATTCTGCCGCTGCTGCGACGGACGCGGCAGCGGCAGCAGCTAGAGACAGGTTTTTTTTGTTTTTTTTTAATTTGCCGGAAGGGAAGGGAAGGGGGGGGGGGCTGATGGAGGCTGTCTGGAAATGGGGTGATGGGGGGTTAGGACTGGAAATGTGCAAGGGGGGGGTTAGGACTGGAAATGTGCAGGGGGGGGGTTGGACTGGAAATGTGCAAGGGGGGGGGGTTAGGACTGAAAATGTGCAAGGGGGGGGAGTTAGGACTGGAAATGTGCAAGGGGGGGTTAGGACTGGAAATGTGCAAGGGGGGGGTTAGGACTGGAAATGTGCAAGGGGGGGGAGTTAGGACTGAAAATGTGCAAGGGGGGGAGTTAGGACTGGAAATGTGCAAGGGGGGGTTAGGACTGGAAATGGGCTGGAGGGGGGGTTAGGACTGGAAATGGGCTAGGGGGGGTTAAGACTGCTAATGGGCTGGGGCTGATGGAGGCTGACTGGAAATGGGCGGGGGGGGTTAGGACTGGAAATGGGCTGGGGGGGTTAAGACTGCTAATGGGCTGGGGCTGATGGAGGCTGACTGGAAATGGGGTGAGGGGGGGTTAGGACTGGAAATGGGCTGGGGGGGTTAGGACTGGAAATGGGCTAGGGGGGGTTAAGACTGCTAATGGGCTGGGGCTGATGGAGGCTGACTGGAAATGGGCTGCTGGGGTTTAGGACTGGAAATGGGCTGGGGGGGTTAAGACTGGTAATGGGCTGGGGGCTGGGGGCTGATGGAGGCTGTCTGGAAATGGGGTGATGGGGGGGTTAGGACTGGAAATGGGCTGGGGGGTTAAGACTGGTAATGGGCTGGGGGTTGATGGAGGCTGACTGGAAATGGGGTGATGGGGGGTTAGGACTGGAAATGGGCTGGGGGGGTGTTAAGACGGGAAATGGGCAGTGGGCTCATGGGGGCTGTCTGGAAATAGGGTGATGGGGGTTAGGATTGCTAATGGGCTATGGGGGGGGTTAGGACTGCTAATGGGCTATGGGGGCACTAGGACAGGAAAAGGGCTGATGGGGAGGGGTTAGGACTTGAGGTGGGCTGATGTGGTTAGGACTAGTAATGGGCTGTGGGCTGATAGGGGGGGTTAGGACTGGCAATGGGCTATGGGGGGCTGACTGGAAATGGGCTGATGGGGTTAAGACTGGAAGTGGGCTGATGGGGGGTTAGGACTGGTAATGGGTTATAGGGGGGGCTTAAACTGAAAATGGGTTGATGGGGGGCTAGGACTGGTAATGGGTTGGGGGATTGCTATGACTGGAAATGGACTGAGTGGACGGGGAGGCTTGAACTGCAAATAGCTGATGGGGAGGGAGCTTGGAATGGAAATGGGCTGTGAGGGAAGGGAGCTAGAACTGAAAATGGGCTGATGGAGCAGCTAGGATAGGACTGGAAATGGGCTGTTGGGGGGAGCTAAGATTGGAAATGGGCTGTGGTGGGGGCTTGAATTGAAATGGACTCATGGAGGGGCTAGAACTGGAAGTAGGCTCATGGGGGGGCTTGGACTGGAATTGGGCTGAGTGGAGGGGAGCTAGGATTTGACATGGGCTGATGGTGGGGCTAGGAAATGACTAGAAATGGGCTGATGGGGGGCTAGGATTGGAAATGAGCTGATGAAGGGACTCAGACTGAAAATGGATGGGGGAGCTAGGACTGGAAATGGGTTGATGGGGGGCTAGGACTGGAAATGGGCTGATGCAGGGACTAGAAGGGAATGGATGCTGGGTGAGACTGGAACTAGAAGGGAGCTGATGTTGGGGGAGGATTAGAATGGGATGGGGCTGGGAGAGTAAAATGGAGAGGTGAAAAATATTTTGTGTGGGAGGGATGAAAAATCTACAATTGGCCGGGTATTGGGAGAGTAAGTGGGGATTGAGGATGGAGGGGTAAAATTTGTGTGGATGAAATAAGAATGAGGAAAGAGCAAAAAGGATAAAGATTAGTATGTTAAAGCAGATGTAGAGAGAGAGGATGGAAAGAAAACTAGAAGAGAGAAGAAAGGACAAATGGACAGCAGACGATGGAGAGTTAGCAGAAAACATGAAGAAACCAGAAGAAAGTGGCTGGAGCAATTGCAACTGAAAAAAATGCACAAAAGGTAGAAATATATCTCTTTATTTTGAATTTATTAACTGGAATATGAAAGCTCTGGGAAATGTGCATCATTAACGTCTGCGCTTTGTTTGGTACAAGAGGAAATTGATTTATAGTTTTATTTCTACAGTGTTGTTGTACATTCCAAGTTTGGCTTTTGGGGTTCCCAGTTTAATTATTGCCTTCCTGTTTCTAAATTGCGATTCCTTGTTTGGTGATGGTCTATGTTCTGCATGTGTAACTGAGCTGAGGTATTCTGTTTATGTAATTCCTATTTGACATTGCCACTTGTTCTCTTTCCCCAGTATTCTCTGAAATGTACTGGTTTAATATTTGCAGTGTTTCCTTTTGATAGGTAGGGTCTGGTGCTTTGTGAGTCCTGGTAATGCTGTCAGGATACAGCGGGTTTGCTATGGGTTCTAAATGGGCAGCGTTTGTAGTAGTTCCTAATGTGCCTGGCGGTTGGCACTGGATTATAGTAATGTAGAAATCTTTTAGTCTTTCTTTATCCATACACTCATTAAGAGACATGTTTACTAAAAGTTAGTGTATGGTAACATTATGCAAATATTTATGCAAATAAGGCCACTTATGCAAATGAGGCCCCGCACCGAGTCTCCGCACATGGCCCCGCACCCCCCTTGGGCCGCCCCTGCCTCCGGCCCTGGTGTTGGGCTACCGGTCAGGGGCGTTCTCAGAGAAGATTCCTTCCTTACGTACTGACGAGCTAGAGGGAGCTCATTTTTTCGGCTTGAGGTCTCCGGTAGCCTTAAGCTGGGGAGTCCCATATGTGAGGACTGACTTCCTGCTTAGTCCTGGAGAAAGAGTAGTTACTCATCTGTAACAGGTGTTCTCCAGGAGCAGCAGGAATCAGTCCTCACAACCCTCCCTCCTCCCCTTGGAGTTGCAGTCCTATGCTTTATTTTTGCTAACTTTTTTGCTGTCTTTTAGCTATGTCATCAGACTGAGCAAGATGGCACCCTTGGGCGGGTAGGGGACCGCGCATGCACGCTGCAATTCCTAAAGGCTTTCTTTGAAAGCTGGGGAAATGCTCCGCATGGGGGCTCCGTCGGCACTGACGTCACCCATATGTGAGGACTGATTCCTGCTGCTCCTGGAGAACACCTGTTACAGGTGAGTAACTACTCTTTCTCTGCTTTTCACTGTTTATCCAATTTAACGATGATGTCTGAATTTCTAGCAATTCCCTTAAATTTATTCATAGTATGTCTGTTGATGTAAATCCAAAACCAATCCTAGACTCTCAAGTGAATCCATGGGCATTGCAGGTGAAATTTGCAGTTGCTGAATGTTTGCTAATCAAATTTGGATTTAGTGGCAGTTACAGAAACATGGTTCACAGAAAACCATGACTGGGATGTTACTATACCAGGCTATACTTTATTCAGAAAGGACAGGGCAGGAAGAAGGGGAGGAGGAGTGGCACTATATTTAAAAAATACTATTAAAGCTTTGGAATTACAGAGCTTAAAAGGGAGAGAGGAGGCATTGTGGGTTAAACTAGAAAGAGGGAAAGAGAAATCTATTTGCATTGGTGTGATATACAGACCTCCCTCACAAGAGGAAGAGGTGGACAGAGAGTTAATTGAAGACATATGCAGCATTGCTAGGAAAGGGGAAGTGCTACTGATAGGGGATTTCAATATGCCAGATGTTGATTGGCACATTCCTGCTGCAGTATCATCTAGAAGTAAAGAGATCCTGGATTCTCTACAGGGAGAACTATTCAGGCAATTGGTAACAGACCCCACACGTGAAGGGGCCATACTGGACTTGGTGCTTACCAATGGTGAAAGTGTTTCTGATGTTACAGTGGGAGATCATGTTGCATCCAATGATCACCATATGGTGTGGTTCAATATTAGGACTAGGGCTATTAGAATCCATTCTAAGGTGAGGTTCTTTAGGAAGACTAACTTTGCCAAGATGGGCCAATACCTCAGGGAGTCGTTAGCGGGATGGGAACAGCTGGGGGATGTAGAAAAACAGTGGGCAAAACTGAAAGGGGACATTTTAAGGGCAACCAACCTTTTTGTTAAAATGGTAAATAAAGGTATAAGGAAAAGGAGACCGCTATGGCTTTCGAAAGAAGTAGCTGAAAAGGTGAAGAAAAAGAGGGAGGCCTTCATGAAATACAAGAGATCACAGACAGAGGAAGACAGGCATCTATATTTGGAAAAACTTAGAGAAGCTAACAAAGTAGTCAGGAAAGCAAAGATTCAAAAAGAGGAGGAAATAGCCAATGCAATAAAATGGGGGGATAAGACATTTTTCAGATATGTTAGTGAGAAGAGGAAGAGCAAAAGTGGTATTGTCAGACTCGAGGGTGAAGGGGAGGAATATGTAGAAGCTGATGAGGATAAAGCAGAATTGCTTAACAAATATTTCTGTTCTGTGCTCACAGATGAAGAACCAGGAGCAGGATCTCAGAAAACACCCACAAACAGGAACAGAAGTGAGAGACATCTTGGACAATTTTCAGCAGCATCAAAACTTCAGGATAAGTGGAGGAGTGGCCTAGTGGTTGGGGCAAGGTACTTCAGGCTGGAAGGTCGGGGGTTCAAATCCCACTAGAGGACAGCAACCTTGGGCCGGAAGGACTGGGGTTTCTAGTCCCACAGGTGCTCCTTGTGGTCTTGGGCAAGCCACTTAACCCTCCATAGCCCATGTTCCCTGTAAAATAGTTATCTCCAAGTTATAATGCCCTGTTCAATGTAATTTCAGTTTGTTCAATGTAAACCGCACTGATGCAGAATAGCGCGGTATATAAGAGAATGTAAATAAATAAAATAAAATAAAATAAATAAATAAGAATACAATAATAAATAACCAACTAAAGTCACTTAAGGAAAAGTTGGTTATTATCATAAAAATAGACAAAATGCTGTGAAAAAAGGGCCCACCCAGTTTTCCTATTTGTGCCTGGCTACGTTGCTGTCAAAGGTCTTCCTCTCCCTCTGCTACTAACCTCTATATGTCTCTATCTCAGGCCTACTTGAATTCTATCACTTCAGGTCTGTTCCAGGTGCCCACTACCCAAAGAAAAAAGTATTTTCCTTTGAGCTTTCCTCACTTCAGCTTCATATGATAATCCCTTATATGCCTGAGCTTGTCAATCTATGGAAATCTTTCCTCCGGGTACTTTATCTAAGCTCCTTCACTTTTTTGTAGTGCCTCCATTACCTAACCCCACCGCTGTTATTAAAAACCAAAGATATTAAAAAGATGTGAGCTAATTATATTGTCTAGAATAGATCTATAGCTTTCTGCTTCCTCTTTGTTCCCATGGGGACAGCATCATATTAGATCTTTATTAAACCGTATGCATGAGGAGTTACTGAAGGTGGGCTTGTGTGAAGATGTCTATTCACATGTATGTTTTTGAAAATTTCACCAGATGCATGTAAATTAACCCAGCAAATGTGTGCATGCTAAAGAGCAAGGGTAAATTTAAGCACAGAAATTCCCCAGAGGAATTTATTTTGACAAAGTGCCAAAGCCCACATTGGGAAAACTATGGTGATACTTTTGACATGCACCTATAGTTATAAACCTATGGGCAAATACTGTAACTTGTCCCAGGTCCCAAAGAATGTTGGCAGGGAAGGGTGAAGTCAAAGTTGTGTGCATAGTTTCTGTTGGTTTCAGCAAGAGATTCTGCAGCACATAGCTTGTCAAAGCAAGTTTTCAAAGGGAAACTTGCTTTGTTTCTGTGCGTAAAGCATTTTTTCAAGCATGGGAATGCTTTAGGAAATTACCCTCTGTCTCCTCTTACCTCAGTTACCCACTTAGGGGCATATTTACTAAAGTGCACTAACAAATAGCATGGTGTTTGCTGTGCATGAAGTGTGTCATGCTAAAGTTAGCATGGGCCCCATGGTAAAAATCCCACTCTATCCAGCTAGCAAGCGACTAGACGAGGACTGGGGGTTGATGGCATAACATGGCTAGTGCAGGCATTGTTGAGGTGTGCTAACTAGCTGTTGCTATTAGTGTGGGTGGCATTAAGTGCACCCGCCTCCTGGTTGGCATGGTGCCTTGCTGTTGTAACGTATTAACAAAGACAGACATACATGCCTCCTGAGGTTAGCATGGGCCTCTGCACTAGATTAGCAGCCCATCTGCATGCTTATTGCACTTTAGTAAACATACCCCTTAGCAGGACTGACCCAAGGGTTTCTGTTGCCCTAGGCAGAAGTCCCAGCCATGCCACCATCCCCCCAAGCTGATTCCGATTGTGGGGTTGGATGGCGTGACTCGGCTTGGCAGCAGGCCATCTGCTTCAGCACACATGGCCTGCCGCTTCTGACCCCCCTCCAACATAACTTCAGAGGCTCAGTAGTGGCAGGCCATGTGTGCTGAAGCAGATGGCCTGCCGCCGAGCCGAGCTGTCCCACTCCTCCCCCCTACCAGAATCAGCAGCAGCGCAGCACTGCTCAGCAAAGGGGGGGGGGGAGGTGGCAAGCCATATGTGCTGAAGCACATGATCTGCCACCCTAGGCGGCCGCCTAGCTTGCCTAGTGGACGGGCCAACACTGCCCCTTGGTGTAGCTCTCCTCCTCAGCTTCTAAGCTCTTGAGTAGGGACTTACTTCACTTGAGCATTAGTGGTACAGTAAGGAACTTTGTAAAATTCCTCACTTGTAATATAATTCTACAGGCTATACAGTGGCCTCATTTAAAATGACCTCCTAGCTTTGGTCCATCTATAGTTGTAGCTCTTTTCTTCTCTGTAATTCCAAAATTTTAGCATGCATATAAGCACAGGCCTTCATCAGTTAACCTGTGATATGCTTTGATGATGTGAAATGACACTATTGGCAGTGGGAAACATAGGTTTCTCCACTTTTTTCCCGAATATTTAACCACAGCTGGTGTTCAATACATATACTCAAGTAGTACAGTAATATTGGAGGCGTTTATGAAAGTGGACATTTGGTGGTATTTGAAGAATTAAAGAACCTAATTTTTTTTTCACATGGATTTTTTTGCACAATGTTTTTGAAGCATTTTAATTGAAGGAGGTTTTTTTGTAGACTAATGATTGAGAGGTGTAGACTCTAAATTTCTGCAGTTTACAGAAGGGCTTATAATCTCTAAGGTCTTTCTCTTCCTTTTAATGTTTTCTTTTTATATTAATGGGAAAATATTTGTGGGATTGATTTAGATTTTATAACCTAATAATTGTGTGTGCTAACAATCTAAGGGACAATAATTAAACTGCCCACATTGGTGCAAACAGTGCAGGTAATTTTTACCTGCCAGGTTTGCACCAATAACCAAAGTACATGTGCATTTTATCTTTGATTACTGCAACAGGAAAAAGTCTCACACAGTACTACTACTACTGAGCATTTGTATAGCGTTACAAGACATACGCAGCGCTGCACAGACACATGTAAGAGATGGTCCCTGCTCATCAGAGCTTACAATCTAGTCAAGACAGACTACACAGTAGCTGTAGACACGGGATACATCTAGGGGGAACAGTAAGGAAATACAAAGGAGACCAGGTGAGTCGAGATCCAAAAGCATCAGCGAAGAGGTGAGTTTTCAGTCTGGATTTGAAAAGGGCCAGAGTAGGGGCCTGATGTACAAACTCAGGTAGTTTGTTCCAGGCATAAGGAGCAGCAAGGTGAAAGGAGCCAAGTCTGGAGTTAGCAATAGAAGAGAAGGGCACAGATAGAAGAGATTTGCCAGAAGAGCAGAGTTCCCGAGGAGGAGTGTAGGGAGAGATAAGAGGAAAGGTAGTGAGGAGCTGCAGAGTGAATGGACTTATAGGTCAGCAGGAGAAGTTTGAACTGGATGCGGAAACTGATAGGGAGCCAATGAAGTGACTTGAGGAGAAATATGAGCATGACGAGGCTGGCGGAAGATTAACCGCGCAGCAGTCTGTTGAACAAATTGAAGGAGAGAGATGATTCTGAGGGAGACCAGCAAGGAGTAGGTTACAATAGTCAAGATGGGAGGTGGAGAGTGGATAAGTGTCATAGTAGTGCATTTGGAAAGAAATGGACTGATGAGAACGGCATCTGCTTTTTCTTAGGGTACTTTTTCCATTTAAAGCATTGTGATTTTGAAAATATAAAACTAGGTTTGTTGTTGCCGCCCCCTCCCCTCTCAGATTTTAGTCTGTGCCAGGAAAGCCTCCACATTGAGGGTGGACAAATTTCACGATGTCCACGTCCATACAAGACAGGATTAGCTCTTTGTTGGGCCTTGGGCAAACAAAAACATCGAGTTCCCCATTGTATTGTAAATACATTTTAAAAAGCCACAAATGAGGCACTGTGTAGTTCTTACTGCATAGGAAAACCATCAGGAGGAAGTAGTGTATGGCAAATGCTGCTCACCAACACCTCCTGAAGGCCGGTGGACAATGAACAAGGGATGGGGAGAAGAGACTGATCTCTGAGTGGCAGTGACTCCACTCTCCCGCCTTCAACCTTCTTTCTGCCAACAGCTGATTTATTGGGCAAATATATGCCCTGGATGCCACTGCATTAGCACATCTGAGAAGGACCCTCATAATCTTTAAATGTATCTTGTTTGCCTGTGCTTTAATCCTGGCTTGCTTTGCGGGGTAAAACATTTTGCAAAGAAATGGATTTCAGAACTCTATTCATTTAAATCTGCTGCCCAAAATAAGTTTGATGTTATTGCAGATGGATGTAGGGCACAACACTGTACTACTACTACTACTATCTGTATAGCGCTACAAGGCATACACAGTGTTGCATAGAGACATGTAAGACAGTCCCTGCTTATACAGTCTAGTCAAGACAGACAACAAGTGAGGGTAGGACTATATCTAGGAGAATGGTAAGGAAATATATAGGAGGTGAACAAGAGACTAGGGGGATTAGGATTCAAAGGCAGTCTCAAAGAAGTGAATTTTTAGCCTAGATTTGAACAGGACCACAGATGGAGCCTGATATACCAACTCAGGTAGTTTGTTCCTGGCATAAGGAGCAGCAAGGTAGAAAGATAAGTCTGGAGTTGGCAGTGGACGAGAAGGGTACAGATAGGGATCTGCCAGAAGAGCAAAGTTCCCAAGGAGGGGTCTGGGCTTTTCATTGGTTCTTTGTCTCCACCTATCTGCTGGTAGAGGAACACAACCTACTTGTCTGGATTGGTCTAGCAGGACGATATAGAATAGAATCTTTTTCAAGTACATTTGTAGCAAAAATCATGTCAGTTCGACTATAGAGGATAGAGGGGTAAAAAGGGCACTAAGGGAGGACAAAGCTATAGTGGAGAGACCAAATGAATTCTCTGCTTCAGTCATTATTGAAGACAACGTAGGAAAGGTACCCATGCCTGAAATGGTATTTAAAGGTAATGTGTCAGAAGAATTGAAACAAATTACGATAAACCAGGAAGATGGATTAACACTGATAAACTAAAAAGAGTAGCAAATCACCTGGACCGGATGATATACATCGGAGGGTGCTGAAAGAACTGAAATATGAGATTGCAGACCTACTATTAGTTATCTCTGAAATATCATTAAAATCTGTAGTACCTGAAGACTGGAGAATAGCCAATGTAATGCCAGTTTTTAAAAAGGGTTCCACGGGTGATTCGAGAAACTGCAGACCGGTGGGCCTGACGTCAGCACCAGCAAAATGGGTAAAAACCATGGTTTAATGGGAGAAAGTCAACATGTATTTAGTCAAGGAAGATCTTGTCTTACTAATCAGTTGTATTTTCTTTGAAAATGTGAACAGGTAGATAAAGGTGAGCCAGTTCATATAGTATATCTGGATCTTCAGAAAGCCTTTGACAAGGTCCCTATGAGAGACTCTTGGCAAAATTAAAAAGTCATAGAATAGGAGACAGTATACTATTGTGGCTCAAGAATTGGCTAAAAGATAGAAAGCAGAGAGTAGGGCTAAATGGACAATTTTCTCAATAGAGAAAAGTGAATAGTAGAGTATTCCAGGGATCTGGACTGGATCTGCTGCTTTTTAACATATTCATAAATGACCTGGAAATGGGAATAATGAGTGAGGGGATCAAATATGCAGATGAGACAAAATTATTCCAAGTTGTTAAAATACTAGAGGATTGTGAAAAATTGCAAGAGGACTTAGATAAACGAAGACTGGATAAAATTTAATGCGGACAAGTGCAAAGTTATGCACCTAGGAAAGACCAACCCAAACTACGTTTACAGAATGCAAGGTTCCACAATAGGAACCACCACCCAGGACAAGGATTTAGGCATCATGAGAGATATGTTGAAACCCTTTGCCCAGTGTCAGTGACGGCCAAGAAAACAAATAGAATGCTAGGAATCATAAGGAAAGAAATGGAGAATAAAACAAAGGATATTGTAATGCCTCTGTATTGTTCCATGGTGTTGACACACCTTGAATATTGTGTGCAATTCTGGTCACCATATCTTAAAAAGGATATAGCAAAATTAGAAAAGATACAGAGAAGAGCCACCAAAATGGCAAAGGGGATGGAAATACCCCTATAAGGAAAGGCTTAAAAGGTTAGGGCTCTTCCACTTGGAAAAGAGATGGCTGAGGGGAGATATGATAAAAGTTTATAAATGAAAGGAGTGGAACGGGTAAACGTAGATCAGTTGTTTACACCATCAAAAAATAGAAAGATTAGGGGACATGCAATAAAGCTACAATGTAACCCATTTAAGACTAATAAGAGAAAATATTTTTTTTCACTCAACGCGTAATCAAACTTTGGAATTTATTACCAGAGGATGTAGTAAAAGCAGTTGGTGTAGTTAATGTTTTAAAAAAAGATTTGGACAAGGTCCATAAACCATTATTAAAGAGGACCTAGGAAATCCACTGCTTACCTTGGGACAAGCATTGTGGGAACTGGACAGGTACTTGTGACCTGGACTGGACACTGTTGGAAACAGGATGCTGGGCTTGATGGATCTTGGTCGGATCCAGTATGGCATTTCTTGTGTTCTTATAGACAGGATACTCCATGTAGTTTAGCTCCAATCTACTATATTATCTAAAATTACTACTACTCAAGTAAGGCCATATGTACTAAGTCTTACACAATAAACGAAAGAGTTACTTAACATGGGATATATAAAATTTTTGTGTGTTCTTACAAAGCATTTCCCTCCATAGTGTACACAGACTACTAGCAAGCAAAATCACCTGTGCTACCCAGCCCAAAGTAAAAGTGCCTATTAGCACATGATTTCATGCCAGTGTTCTCCCATCTAGATTACCCCTCATCTTCTCTCAGTGCAAGCCAGAGAGACCCTCCATCCCAGATCAAAACCCCTGATCAGCTCTACACACCATGGACCCCCTCTCTACTTCAGTGAAAAGTGGCTGAATCCTCACCCCAAGCACATCTCTGAAATGAATTCTTAGAATTCTGTTGGTTCATGATCGCCACTGGCATAGGGGCTATGAAAAACTGTCTCTCAGAACTGCTGCAGTCTGCTAAAAGCCACCGTCTAGTGGTGTTTCACTATGGAGAAGCACCGCTAAGTTACATCACTCATCAGTGTCTAGCAGTGCCAGAAGAGAGCTGTTGCATTCCTCCTACTGATGAATTACCCCCTTGCCCCTCAGCTAGTTAGGATGAGTGACTGTGATAACTCATTTGCATGAACACTAAACACCTGGTCTGAGGTATTTAAATGCCTTTAAGCTTTGCTAGGCTCACCGTAAACAGTGGGCAGAAGAGAACATCTCACACATTACCAGACCCTCATTCCCCCCTCCCCTTACCCCCTTATCCCTCTTTCTTAGCTATCCTATTATTTGAATGGTGTTCCTTTTCTTCTTTTCTAATATGTTTTTAATGTGCTTATTGTACACCGCTCTGCTGATACAAAGGGTGGTATATCAAATTTTAATAAACCATACTATGTGTCTGATGGAGCCTGGTTTGCATACATCATCTCATTTACATGCATGCATGAACTGACCTCTGACCCTGGTTCATTGTGCATACTAATGTAATGCCTGGGCCTCGATATTGCTCCATGGTCACAAATGATTAAATAGCGCAAAGACATTCCTTCTTAGTTTTGAGCAACAGACAGGATTAGATTTTATCAGCACCTGAAAGAAATCGCCCTGGACTGTACAGCATTCGGTAACCCTTTAGGCCCCTGAAACAGTTAAGTTTCAGCTTGCAAGAACATACCTATCCTCAAGTCCTTCATCACTCCAGGTGCCATACTGGCTGTCTGCTTCTCGAACAAGTGTATCTGTGTCCTTGGCTGTCGGCGAGGGTCTGGCAAAGCACTGCTTCAGCTGGTCCTGAAAGACAGTCGATTGCAATGGGTTAATATGTTGCTCCAGAAACACGGAACATTATAATAACCATAATGAGAATTGTTATAACACAGTTCCTATCTAAAAAAAAAAGAGACACTTATTTTATAAAATAAGCTCCTAGAATAATTCCCAGTAGCAGACAAATGCTCCCAGACAGAGTTACACCTGCCCTGAGGTATTTTATAAAGTATGTCTGTACCTTGCAGGTCTGCCCAAATGCTCCTCCCATAAAAGTGCACATACCTCTACACAGGCACACACTTGCACAATTTTACAACAGCCACTTGCTGGGTGTAAAATATGGAGGAAAGACTTCTTCAAACAACCCCCAATATGCTAGGTTCTAAACAACCACCACATTTCCAAAATGGAATAGAATAACTTACTTGTCACAGTAAATGGAATTACAATTAAATTGTATTTATTTTTATGCTGAGTCATTGATTGATTTGCATATATATCCAGCCAATATGCAACATCATGAAAGAACACAATATACAATATATGCCGATGACATCATGATATACACACCTATCACAGTTGACAACCCAGATTACTCCAAAATAACAAGCTGTCTCATACACATGACCAGCTGGTTTCAAGACAACAACCTGACCATAAACTACAGCAAGACCGAGGCACTAATCATCACTTGAAACACCGACTTCGTCCCCCCACCCAACATCAAGATAAAGGACACAACCATACCCATAAAACTGGAAGTAAAATACCTCGGAGTGACTCTGCACAATGACCTAAACCTACAATCTCACATAAGCAGAACCACCAAAAACGCATACCACAGAATGAAACTGATACGACGACTTAAACCCCTCCTCTCCCCGGAACACTTCCGCACAGTCTGCCAGGCCCTAATAACCCCACTGCTAGATTTCTGCAACCCAATTTACCTTGGTCTCCCAAAACAAACACTCAGACCGCTGCAACTGGCACAAAACACAGCGGCACGCTTAATATCTGGCACAGCAAGACAAGAACACATCACACCAGACCTGAAAGATCTACACTGGCTCCCAATCAGCTCACGCATCAAATACAAGACAATCATAAACATATTCAAAATCAAACAGTCATCAGCCTACAGCTTACAATCACTCATACAACCTGACAGAAGCACACGACCGAGGAGGAAAGGCACCTCCGACCGCGTCAACACATCAAAAGATCTCACCAGAGTCCGCAAAGCCACCGCAGAACGAGCCCTTTCCCTGGCTGCACCAGCAATTTGGAACAACCTCCCAGACGAACTCAAACAACAGACAACAAAGACTTTCGGAAGCAGCTAAAGACTACACTATTCATTGAGCACTATGGGGACGTCACATGAACTAATCACCATGCAAACAGCACCCCTGCCCCATGTACATAGGAATGTATAATAGCGCACTATGTAAATAGCTCAACCGGAATCTACTACACACTACCACGTACACACATACACACACACACAGTATCACTGCACGATCACACCTAAATCAGTCTTATGATTGTTTGCTGTGGAGACCGCCTTGATTAAAGGAGAAGGCGGTATAGAAATCCTTTTAAATAAATAAATAAATAAATAAATATATGTATTTATTGCTTATATGTTTTATGTTTATTTTATAACATGCATTGAGTATATGTTTACTCATACAAAGGCTTGACCCAATAATTGTTTACAAGATCAGCTCAGAGGCACTACTGTGGAGGCCCTATTTTGGACTTAATATTCTATCTTTCAGGCAACTTCCCAGAGACCACTCCCTGTGGGACCAGACACCTTCCTTCTGTCCTAGCTGTCCACCACTCCTTGCTAGGGATTATATACCTCTTCATTGCATTTCACCTAGTACACATCCCCTTTGAAAGTCTCACCTCATATACTTCACCCAGTGTGCAGATCTTGGGGGGGATCAGATGCTAATCAAATATTTAAGACATACCCATTCCTATTTTTTTTTTTGAGGAGGGGTGCATGACAACACCATTTCATATATTTATTTATAATTAAATTTACGGATTGCCTCTTCTCAAACAATTCAAGATGATTTATAATATTTATAAAACAGATAGCCAGATATGGTCCCATGAGTGCAGGGTTCCAGAAGGAGCCCTGGTATATGGTCCCTAGAAGGGCTGTCACTGCAGTGGCTGGAGTAAGCAAGTTGGGAAGGGATATAAGAGTAGGCAGAAATACTCAGGTAGTTACTAATGAAGGATCATGGTGCCATGTCCCAGCCCGAGTTCCAGCTGAGCCAGAAATTCAAAGAAACAAGAGGAAATGACCAGATCAATTCCTACCCTGTCACCCTTTCTCCCCTCCCCCCCAAAAACAGTTTAAGCAGTATCATAGAGGGTGACAGTATTAATTATTTGATGGCTTTGAGTCATTTTTATCTTTATATTAAAGTGTTTCATCATTTTAAGCCAGACTGCACTGAAATAGGCTATGTTCAAGTGTACAATGAGGGTGGGAGTTTCCCAATCTAGTTTAATGTAATGCAAGCTAAGAAAAAAATATGAGTAGATTGCCCATAAATCCAAAACTCATACTAATCATCCCCCCGTCCAAACACCTCTCACATAGGACTGGAAATTAAATATACATTGTTAAGAAAACCCCCCAGCTCAACTCACTTAAAAACCACAACTAAACAATTCACAACACAGTAGATTAATACACAAACATCCTAGTCCCTAAAATTAGGAATCCCGGTCCCCAGTTGCTCCCAAAGGAATGACCAGTCTCCCTACCTGGGACTGCCTAAACAGCTCCCATAGATGAACATCAGCAGAGAGAGGACGGGGTCACAGCAGCCCAGCCTCGGCAGGCAAGGCAGGGACTGATAGCTTTTCTAGGGAAAAAGTCAAATCTTTAACAGAATATTTCTTGAGAGTTTTCATGAACTAAAATTACCATAGAGAACATACTACTGGCACAATTTGTTAAGATGTTTAGTCTAACAATAAACAGCAGGGTTCACAGATCCCTCAAGCACAGTTAGAATCAATAGTCTAAATGCCAACTAATTTGATCATTCAATACAAAGTTCATGTGGCCAAGTGAAAGATGGCCAGAAATTCTAAATAGCATTGTAATAACGAAAGGCAGTACAGAAGAGTGAGTATTGGAACTCTTAGCATGCTTCAGGTCTGATTCAACCACAATGAAGTTGTGGGGCAACTGGGGCTTCTCAAACCCCAGGACCTTCTAGACCTGATGCAAGGAATCAAGCCTGTGGTTAATGATGGGGACCATAAGTGGCACCTTCCACAACCGTAGCAGCAACCTCTGTAGGACATGGTGCATTGGAACAGTCACTGTCTCCCTGGCGGCAGAAGAGTACTGCAATTCTTCTGCCCTCGGTTTCTCAGATTCCAGCAAGAAGGGGATGGCCTTGGCCATGTCCCTAACAAAGTCCTGGAAGGACATGTCCTCCGGGGGAGGCAAACGGTTGGCTGGGAGATCCAGTGACTGAAGGTCCAAAGATGTTGATTGCTCCTCGGTCTCCCATTCTGATTTGGACTCCGAGAGGAAGTCAGAATAGTGCCAAGTCTCCTCCTCCCACCAGTTCCGTGGCTTGGGAGAAGGTGGGCACCAGTGACGATGTCCATGGGCCTCAGACTCAGACACACTGGAGGGGGAGATTGCTCCGGGAACCGGAGTCAATTCCAATCTCCCACCCAATGTCCCACCTCGAAAGGCAGGGCATGGGTCTTCAGGACAGGCTGGACGGAGTGCGATGACAATGCTTTGTACGCCATGAAAGCCTGCGTTCCTCAAGGCTTTCCACCTCTGCCAAGTGAGTTTCGAGGGCTCAAAGCCATTTCTCCAGAACCACCATCTGCGAGGGGACTGATGCCGCAGCCATGGACACTGGCATGGACACCTCTGGCAGGGATTCCATGATGATAGATGCATTGGAAGACATCTGTCTGCCCTCCTGAGCAATGGAAGTCAACTCCGCAGTCCAGATTGAGTCTTCCCACCAGGGAAGCTTGGCCGGTTGCTCCTGGCCATCACTCTCTGCATTGCATTGAGAAGGGCTGCGATGACGCTGCACCCAGAATTTCTCCTGGTGATCACCCTTCAACAACAACAGGGTCTCGTCATAGAGTCTCCTCTCACTGCTCCAACTGGGCACAGAGCTCCTTTCCCTTGGATGCCTCAGAATTCTTGGGAGGTGTTAACGAGGGGGTCGAGGCTGAGGATGCTGAATCTCATGAGCCAAAGAGGGATTCCTCCCATTTTTCCCGACCCTCCAGACCTCGGCACATCATCTGCAAGGAAAGCTCGTAGAATGCTGGCTGGTGATCGGTTCCAAGGCATTGCAAGCACTACTTTTGATGGTTGGTTGCAGAAATGGTTTTGCCACACTTTGTGCATTTCATAAAGCCACTAGCTGGCTTAGACATGCCAAAAAATACCGCCTTTGGCAAAATTAAACTGGAGAACCACTGTGGGTGGGAAAACAACTGTAAAGGTGAAAAACACGCTAAAAGCGAGGAGAGAAAAGAAAACCCTAAACTCGGCAAAACTGATTAACCGATGACAGGCGGAAGAGAAAATACAGAGGAAAAAAAGACGGTCCACAAGGGCCTGAAGAGAAAACTTTTTTTCTGGACTGCAGGATCACATCTTAGGGGCTCCATGGAAAAAAGAAGATTGGAGAAGATGGTGTTGTGGCAGGCATGCCTGCCTTCCCACATGTGCAGTGTACCTCCCAAACGCTTTCTGTGGAAGCTGGGGAGCGTTCCATGTGGAGCTCAGTTGGTGACATCACCGATACGTGAGGACTTATTTTCTGCTTGCTCAGAGAAGACAGAATATCATAGTGACAAGCCTTTAAAAGTGGAAATGGTGCTACAATGATGGAAGGAATTTTCTGTAGAGAAACTGGGCTGGTATTTACTATCCCTGATGTAGCCTTGTATTTACATTTTCACCAGCAGTGATTTGAACAGTATGTCAATGAAAATGACCAGCCATAAAATGCAATTCAAAACTACAGCCCTGCAGTTCGTTCTTTATACTGGTGTGCCCGAGTCACTATTGAAAGAAGAATTGCTATTAAAAGTTCTCTGCCACATGCAGATGTGTCACGCCCTCTTGCATTCATTTGAAGAAGTGAGGAGAACAAGCATTCACATTTTGCAATGTGGGGGCGGTCTTCAGGTCCAAGTAATTCTCTTTCTAAAGAGAATATCTGCATTGCCAACTTCTCCTTTGTTTTGTTCTTCGTTAATACTCTTGCCTCAGGTGCAAAAGGCATATTTTTCTATTGAAACACCACACTTTAAATCACTTTACTTGCCGCAAGCATAACAAATCTTAAAGCAAGATTCCTGAATTGCAATGAAATAAAACACACATAAGGCCCTTACACTGCACATAGGAGCATTATGCTTGTATCTGCTTTGTTTGCTATTAGACTGCAGGTCTGTCACCACTGAGTTCTCATCAGAGGAAAAAGCCACAGTAATGGGAACAGAAATTTTCATGAGAATGAAAAAACATCAAAAGACGTAGACCTAAAAAGTAGCACATAAAAATCAGAATTCAAATATTAGTTTGTCCATTCATTCATCTTCAGATAGAGAGTTTTAAAGATTGAATTATGTGTGAGTAGCCAAGGGTACAACCCATCTGCTGACTGCAGGACTATACAGTTCTCCTCCAAGCCAGGCAGAGGGTAGGCCGAGGGAAGTGAAAGATAGAGAGGACGACATAGGTAAGGACAACCTGGCCAGAGGAACCTATGTGCACTATGTGGGGAGGTGGGGTCAGGAGGAACCATCAGCGGATTTTAAGTACGGACAGGAGGCTTAGAGCTGGCCTCTTTTGCTTGTCCAACTTCAAAGCCTAAGCATGCTCTTATAAAACGACCCTCCACAAAACTCAGTTTATATGCACTACAGATTACTGATGGAATCTCAAATCTTAGGGTCACCAGCTTATAGTTTAATTTCTGCAAATCTCAAGGCATACCTTAAAAAGCACATATTCTGGTGTCAGGCTCACGTCATATGAACCTAAAGATCAATATTTTGAGACCAGGCCACATAGAGTATTCACAAAACTTACCATTAGCCCACAAGAAGGATTATTAGTCATTTTAAGTTCACAAGTATGTTGTATATACAATCTGTCCTAACCCCTATGACAAAAAAGCCTCCTTCATAGAAATGTCTCATACAGTGGCCTTCACTAAAAATGGCCACAGCTTATGAACTTGTACAACTGAGAAATATTAATGGTATATGTTGACTTGTTTTAGATATCCCTCTCTCTTTTTTTTGTTCAAATACTTGGGAGTTCTGACCAAACTTCTTGCGATATACACAAAGCTTTACAAATAGTTCATCTTATTAGCATTTGTATTACTAGTACAATGATTTCATCCGTGTTTTTATACATTGAGCTTATAGGAGTGAAAACTCTGAAATCTCAATTACTACATTCAACAGTTTTTCAAAATAAAGTAGCGATCCATTTATTCTCATTTTTTCTAAATCAGAACATCCAGGAATTCAATAGTATTTTCATGATATTACAAAATAAACTGTAAGTTAGAATCAAAGTTCAGCCATTCCACAAATAATCTCCAACATTTCTTTATATATTTTTTTTTTATTTGGAAAAATTCTAATCTAGAAAACATGTCCACCTTATATTACGAAACGTAATCAGACAAGAATATCTATCTTTCTTCTATGAAAGCTACATATAAAATGGTTACCAAAGGGGCTAATGTAGCCCTTCATCATACCAAAAATAGTTGCTTCTCAATGTAATCTTTGCCATTTCTAACAGAAATTCAATAGCAATTCTATTAGGTCCTTGTTTCTTATTAATGGCATCTTAATGGAGTGGAGGAGTAGCCTAATGGTTAAGAACACTGGCTTGGGAACCCAGAGACCACTAGCACTCCTTGTGGCCTTGGGCAAGTCACTTAACCCTCCATTGCCTCAGAAAAATCCAAGTTATCAATGTCCCTGTTTAATGTACATTACCGAGTTTAAGTTTCAATGTAAAATGATAAAGCGGTATATAAAACCTGTTAAATAAATATTCAACAACTTGTAGTACTCCTTCTTGAGGAATTTGAGTATACACTGAAACAATATCTAATGTAGTTAACCAATTATTATTCGATAATATATGTCTCTTCAAGTACCCTTAACTGTTGAATGTAATAATTATATGAAATTTCAAAGTTTACATCCATATGAACTCAAAGCCATACTATTAACAAGTCCTTCTTAAGAATGAACAGAATATCTTCCTCACTGGAAGATTTTATTTCAAAGCTATTGACTTGACTGATCAGTGTTCGGAAATAAGATATCCCAGACATAATGGCAAGGCATATGAACAAACTAGGTATGCCCAGAGGAATATAAACGACATGAACTAAACGTGTGCTACTATATTCTACAGCACCTAAATAGACTATGCGAGCAATACATTGTCACTGGCATGTATTAACACGCCGGAGATTTATAAAGAACCTCTGATTACTGCTATCGGTGCGGAAAAAATGTTGGTGAATGGGTCGCTCAATTAAAATATCAAGGAGGAAAAGTTATTGAGGTTGGAGATTAAGCTTCTGGATACTGTAGCAAGTATGAATCAACACTTGAAAGTTTGGAATGGAGACATGCTATATTCGGTAGATCATTCAGGGCATGCATCGGTACTACTCACGATTCTTCTTTTGTGATGTACATAGGTCATGTCTACATGCATTCATTTATATTGGGCAAAGTGCAGCTATTTGTCCATTAGATTTTTATGACCAGCTTTCACTGAATAGCAATATGGATATGTTGTTCATAAGAAAAGCTCATTTGGCAGTCAAGTATTGTATATTGCTCAAGTAGATTGAGCCTACACTGCTTATATCTGTAGTGGGGACTACAAATGCATGGACTATTACAGGTGGAATGACTAGCTGCATGATCTAGCAGTGTCAAAAACTTTGTGGCGATTTAGCTCCCTTTTATTAGGGTGGTGTTGTAGCCCTATTCGAAAGGTTGTCTCTGTGTAAGGGATATGCTGTAGGGGAGAAGGGGTGGGGTGGGGTGGGGTGGAGGTGGCGAGGGGAAGGTGAGCTGGTATTTTATTTTTGGAGAATGGTATATTGTACAAGTTGGTTTAAGTTAAAATTGATAAAAGTGATTTCTACTCATTTGATGATATGCACTATGTTGATTTAGAACTCCTCCATTGCCTCCAAAGAATTCAAATTATCAATGTCCCTGTTTAATGTACATTACCAAGTTTAAGTTACAATGTAAACCACTTTGACTAAATGATAAAGTGGTATAAAAGAACCCCCGGTTCAATAAATAAAAAATAAATAAACTTTAGACACAATTTGGGATGTCCAGGGCAGTTCAGAGATCAGGTGAGGGATCCCCAGGTTCTTGGGAGCCTCCCGGCCATGTCTCCATCAAGCCCTCATTCAAACTTGGACATCCATACACGGGATGTCTACAGACCCAGCTTCTAAAATGTCTCTGATGTGGACGTCTGCATGCCTGTTTGCAGATGTCCAAATCACGACTTGTGCTTTTAAAAGAAAACCCTAAGTGTTTTTGCATTTTTAATGGTCCATTTAAATATGAGATATCAGGTGGAGAATTTAAACAATTTAATTTTATTAAGTACTTGCACAAGTGCCAATCCTACCCTCAATCTGCCATGCCTGGGAATGCACAAAAGCAGGCATTGTGAGGGTGATTTTATATGGACGTTTTGGAAAGCTGTGTGTGTGAGGTATGTTTATGTTTATTTGAATTTGATATACCGCTCAGACCAAAAGGTATTAGAGCGGTTTACAATACCACATCATTTAAGGAAATAAGAAAAGAACGCCATTATAAGATAGGACAGAGTAGAGGACAGAAACAGTCAAACAGATAAGAGAAGGAGAAGGACACGGAACATGCATTTAAGTCGCTATTTTCAAGGACTGGCATTTACACATGGGCACGTCGCCCATGTGAATGTTCTAAAAGAGCATGTATAAGTGCTTTTCAGTGTACCTTCTGGTGGGCCATGTATGGGGAAAGTGCTTGGACAGAGCATAGATGCATCCTTGCCTGACACACTGTATGTGCAGTTTGGCTTTCTAAAAGCTACTAGAAGTTGCTGAGGAAGTTCCCGCATGGGCTCCGTCGGAGACATTATCAATACGGGAACGTATCCTGCTTGTCCACAGTGAACAGAAAGTGAGAGTTAAAAGGCTAATTTTCTCAACTGAGGAAGGTGAAGCGAGGAGCACCCCCAAGATCTGTACTGGGACCAATCCTTGCATTTCACTTAAGCAATAGTGTTTACTGTTGAAGGTCTGCTCTAACCGTGTGGTTGCCTGTCTGTACACATTTGTTTGCCCCTTCTATGACATTTCCTCCTAAATTATTTCCGAGATATAAGCTTCCCACATAATGCAGCTCTCTGTTTCAGTATGTGACTGTGCAAAAACAGAAATCCTGAAGTTATGCCTCTTCCCAGCAGCATAAGCAAATAATTCCTGATCTACACAAATATACAGAAGAATGTGAGAACATATTAAACACATCTCTTAGCTTGTTGCAAGTATCATAAGATGCTCACAGCAGCTAAGTTTCAAAGGTTAGCAACAGAACGTGGTCAATAAACATTCTGCACAGATTCATGTTCAACCCTGGGCACGGGAATTAAGGTTAGGCTGTGTTTGAAGTCTAACCTATAATTTGTTAGCTAAGAAAGCAGATTCAATAGTCTTAGATCAATAAAGCACAGTTACCTGTAACAGGTGATCTCTGGGAACAGCAGGAATAAGTCTTCACATATGGGTACGTCGGTACCGACGGAGTCTGCGCGGGAACGCTTCCCAGCATCCAAAGAGCTTTTGGAAGCATCCCACCACGCCTTCCCGCTGCCTTCCCGCCTTTCCCAACTGCCTCTCCTCAGTTAAGTTTTAAAGCTGAGACAAAGAGAGAGAGAGAGAGAGAGAGAGAGGAAAGGAAAGATAGAGATACAACTCCTAGGGGAGGTGGGTAGGTTGTGAAGACTTATTCCTGCTGTTCCCAGAGATCACCTGTTACAAGTAAGTAACTGTGCTATCTCCAGGAACAAGCAGGAATGAGTCTTCACATATGGGGACTCCCAAGCTGAGATGCCTGGAGTCCCAGCATGTCATAGGTTGGAACATGCTATCTCCCAGAACACCAGGCATCCTGAGGATGGAGGGTAGGAGTTGAAGAAAGAAAGGTGCTGTGGAACAGCTAACCTAGCATAGGACTGCAGGGAAGGAGTCCATGTGTGGATGATGATTGTCATCAATGATATTGCAAAGGATATTGCAATATGGACCTCCCCTGACAGGATTTCACAGAAGTATGAAGGTTCATGGATCTACTGGGAAACCCAGTAGAGGAACCGTGAAGAGGACCTCACTGTAAAGTGGAAGTAATAAACCTGTAGGAAAACAGTGGAGGTCAGAATTCTGAAAGGTAATAGGTAACCCCAGGAGGAAAAACTGGGGTAGGACAAAAACGGTGGGCCTTCAGCGGAAGGCTGTATGATAAAAACCCAACTCTTTTGGCGGCAGAGTGGCTCACTCTTAGGAGTAAAAAGAGAAAGGCTAACCGATTTGGATAAACAGGCACAGTCCTTGTGGGGAGAAAGGGTATGGGAACCCCTTGTATCGCAAAAAGAGAGGACAAATGCCTGAGGCGTTAAGCCTGTGATTAACTGAAGATCCACAATGTCTCTCCTAACTGGGGTTAGCTAGGAGAGATATTAGGCATGGAGAGTTTCGGAGGTACCTAAACCATTAGGTTATGGTATAAAAATTGTTGACTATCACAGGAGTGGTTGTGTGCGTAGAATCCCAAACCTGCTGGATAGCATAGGTATGGGTAAAGCCCCTCTGTCAGAAACATATAGCTATATGAGCATAGACAGTCAGATAGATAAGTATGTGGAGACATATCTATCTATAATGAAATATCTCGACAGATACATTATATATATATATATATATATATATATATATATATATATATATATATATATATATATATATATATATCTCAATAGAGATAGAGATATAAGTATATATCTATAGTGAGATATGGAAAGGCATAAAATACACACAAAAGATAAATATGAATATGTAGGCCTAAATATGGGTGTCTGCAATAAAACAGACAGATATATGCCTACCGCATGGTATTCACATAGGATATGTGGAAAGGAAAGATTCATCTAACAAGGAGGTGGAACCTACTTGAGAAAACATATAGAGAATCTATTCCTCCTGGTCATGATCTGCAGAATGCTAGTTAGTGCACAAGAACCAGGATTGTTACGTGAAAAACCAAGGACAATGTCAATGTGCAGCCAGCAAGTCCCGAGTCTTCCAGGACTCTGGCATGGTAAGTAGATAGAAGACGCCTAGAGATGAGATACCATGTTGACCTGCTTAAGGGCAAAGGTATCATGCGTTCTTACCATGAGGACGAGCATATCCCTGATTGGGAATACTATGGACCAAGCAGGGAACTGGCAACTCCTTGAGTCTTCACGTAAGAGAAGGCCTATGTCCTTTATATCGAAAAAGGAGATAGAAAAGAAAGGGGGGACCCTTCTAGTCATGGGAGACATGACTGAAAAGCCTTTTCTAACCAGCTAGGATAGCTGTTGGAGAAAAAAAAACCCATGCTCTCTAGCAAGGGCCCATAGTGGAAAGCTTCTCTGTAGATTGCAGAGAGCATGATGCAGGAGAATGAGGGGAGTGAACTGGCTGGTAGAGAGCCAGTATCTCAGTCAACTATGCTGCCAAACTCAGGGAAAGAAGATGTCAGAATAGAAGACAATCTAGAAAGCTTGTAGTGAGATGATCTCCAAGAGAGATGAAGTACTGACTTGGAGCCCACTACGAAGACTAGACAGAATGTTAGTGGAGGACAATCTGGTAGTTTGTGGATAAGAACCAGTGGTCCAAACATTAAAGCTCCTGCATGGGCAGCTGTTGGCAAGACAGCAGAAGAATCTTACTGTTCAAAAACAGAAAGAACAGACAGAACAGGAGTAGGAACTCCAGACATGTCTGATAAGCTGCCCTAAAGCAAGATTAAAATAGAGGAGGTAACTCAGAGAGGAAAACTCCGCACTGGAAAGTGAGAAAACTAGAGAGGCTGAAGAGAAAGCCCCCTAGTAAGTAATTCCGCTCTTACAGAGGAAACATTTGGTAAGAGGGTGAAGAGAATGGAGCTGAAGAAGACATACGAAGTAGTAAGTCTATAGAAAGGAAAAAATACATGCTGGCAGAGGAACTATCATCTGATAGTGGTTAGACCTCTTTCCCTAGCAGGAAAAAAAGGAGAAACCTGTGACTTATAGGCATGAACAACCTGAAAGCTCAAAGAAAAAGTGGATATCTTTTGAAAAGAGATCCCTGTGTAGGGGTTAGAATAAAGCGGTGGATTGCCTCTATTGAGAAGAAGCAACTGTAGATTCTAACCCCAAGAGTCACAAGCATCTGATGAGTAATGATCAGAAACCCTGCAGCTGCTGGGTTTGCTGAGCCTGGTGAGAGGTTGGATTCTTTAGACCAGGACGATGCTTTCCCTGTTGAGGAACATCTGTATGATGGGCAAGTGATGAATAAAACCTTCTTCTCCTGTGGGAAGAAAGTTTGGTAGGACATTTCCTACATACTGGGACAGAGGAAGGGGTAGAACAACCCCTAGGAACAGGTAAATCAGTGGACAACTGAGTAACCTGACGTAAAGACTCCTTGTTGAAAAGATTTTCTCCAGTGCAAGGAGTATGTCCTAGCCTTTGTTGTGCCCATTTGTCCAAGTCTGAAGCTTGGAGCCAGGCTCTACGCCGTGCCCCTATAGCTATAGCAGAAGTCCTGCTAACAGACTCAAAAGAGTCTAGGGAAGCACGAGAAAGAAACCAAGAGATATTCTGGATATGCTTAAGCAGTGAGGAATAGTCTGTACTCCTGGAATCTGAAAGGAAAGGAGACAAAAGATGTAATTGCTTTGTGACCTCCTCAAGAGAAAGACTCATATAAAATATATATGAGAGAATTCTTGCAGAAAGCATAGATGTCTGGAAGGTTTGACGTCCAAAGTCATCTAGTGTTTTAGACTCACGACCTGGCGGATAGGAAGAGTGCTTTTTCTTACTCTTTACCCACCTCATTGCTGATTCCACTACTAGGGAATGATGAGGAAGTTGAGTCTTTTGAAACCCTGGAGAGGGGGGCACCTGATATAACAGATCAGTTGCCCTGGGAGGTGGGGGTACCCGGAAAGGTGTTTCCCACATTCCTAGAAGGAGATCCTGCAAGGAATGATGCAAAGGAAGCATTATGTTCCCCTTTGCGTTGGTAGAAAGAGAGCCTTGTGCAGGATCATGTCCTGGGATAGGAATGGCAAGGGATCTTGCTATATCCAGGAGGAAACTCTGAAAAGAGGGATCCCTAACAGGAATCTCTCTTGGACAGGTTAGATTCAAAGAACTAGCCTGAGCATCCACAGAGGTATCCAAATATATAGGAATAGAAGATCCTGCACAGTGCAGTGTGGAATGCTTAAGGGATGGTTGCTGGTACTGGGTATCATGAGCAGCAACCGTCCTTACCACAGTGTCCATGCCAGGTATCGACTCCAAGCTTGGTATAGAATGGAGCGATCCTGTTGAAAAAAGCATGGTAGGAGTTGGCCACGATGCTACTGTGGATACCGGTACCGATGTGAATACCGGTACCGATGTCCGAGTCGAGCCCGACAAAGACATCGGAGTAGTCATCGGTGACAGTTCAATCGGTACCAAGGTGACTGAACCCATCCGGCCACTATCTCCAGTACCGAAGCACCGGTATTGATCGATGTCGGTACCAAAAGCTATTGGGTACCGAGTCCTCTAGACTAGAGATCGATTCCAAACTCGGCATCGAGGGCAGAGAGCCTGATAAGCAAAGCCTGGAAGGCACCGACCGCAAAGGTAATGAGGTCGTCGGTACCGATTTCGGTACCGTGTTTGACACCGGTGAAGGGAAGTCAACCAATGGCAACTCAATCGGCCTCAAGGGAACCGAGAGTTGTGGATCCGAATCATCGGAACCGAGCCTTCGGTACCGCCGAGAGCCAGTACCAAGGCGAGTTGGTACCCAGTCCTCCAGACTGGAGATCGATTCCAGACTCGGCATCGAAGGAAGCGAGTCTATCGATGCACATCTGGAGGGTACCGACGGCAGTGGTAGTATCGGTGCTAGTACCGATAATGGAAAGTCAGTCTGGGGTGTACCCACCGGTACCGAGGACACCAGATGACGATCCCTGGTGAGGAGTGTTTCATCCAACACCAGTGCCGATGCCGGGGTATCGGTACCGCTCGAAGCGGATGCCACCACCGGACACGGCTGAGGTATGTTCTGTGGGGGGTGAACCCCAGGAACAACCTGAAACCCCTTATTTGCTTTGGAGACCGAAGACTCCCGCCGGGGATTTGAAGCCAGTGGGCCCTCGAGGGCAAGGCAGGAGCAGTCTTCATGCAGTGCATGAGACCTACCACTCGAGGACTGGCTAGTCTTAACAGACTGTTTGTGGGTTACCTGATCCTGTGTGGAAGAAGGGGATGATGCCCCAAAGTTGGAGGGCAACCGTGTATCGAGGGAATCTCGATGTTGAAAACCTCTTCTCACCAAACTGTTGTCAGGACCCAAGCAGGTTAGACACCAACTTTGAGGGTCTAAAAATAAAGTTGTACCACCACAGTGTGAACATTTCTTGGAGAAAGTGCCTGGCAGTTCCATGAAGGAAAAGAGAAGGCCTAAAAGGCCTAAGAAACCGTGGGACACTATGAAGAAAAATATCCCGTGGAAAAGGAAAACGTTTTCAGGAAAAGAAAAGAAAACACCGGCGGTACCGGTGGCGTCGGGAGACAGCAGCGACCACAAGAAAACTAAAAACTAAAAACAAGAATTTTCTGCGGTGACAGGAAGACGTCCTGCCGGCTCCGCGGAAAAACAAAAACTGAGGAGAGGCAGTTGGGAAAGGCGGGAAGGCAGCACGCAGGCGTGGTGGGATGCTTCCAAAAGCTCTTTGATTGGACGCTGGGAAGCGTTCCCGCGCAGACTCCGTCGGTACCGACGTACCCATATGTGAAGACTCATTCCTGCTTGTTCCTGGAGATTAAACCTTACACATTCTACAATACCAAAAGTTTAATTTCATCATTAAAAAAAACTGAAAGAGAAATTAAAATTTATTTTTTTTGGCTCAAACGGTAAAATGAATGTTAATGTGGAACCTAAATAGGGATAGATATTTCTAGCTGCTGTAGTGTAGCTTACTTCAATGATGCTATTACAGTTCCAGATGGCGGACATGGAAACATCATGCTAAACAATGCACCGCACCTGTTCATGTAATGTAACTCAGCAAGAGGGGCAGGATTCCAAACAGTTCTTTCATCTTACGGATTCCAAGTAAGGGCTTTTTTTTATGTAAAAAGATATACAGAATGGGGATTAACATGTCAGTTAAATCTGTCAGTTGCTACAAAGTTGTTTATTTGATTTTTACACCATTACACAAGCAAAATAAAACCAATGGATATGATTTTAGTTGTATTTTAAAATGTTGGTATTATTGCATAATGCTGAAGAATTTTACACGTCTATCTTAAGTTTAAATAAAGCTCTTTTTGTTGACTGTCATGACAGTCACATTTGATAGCATGTTCATACCATCTAACAGTTAAGATTTAAACATTAAAAACCTAACACTGCAAGTAAAACAGGTGAAATTCCCGGGCATAACTCTGGACCAGAACCTGAACTTCATCACCCAGATTAAACACGTCACCAGAACAATATTTATTTACATTCTCTTATATACCGCGCTATTCTGCATCAGTGCGGTTTACACTGAACAAACAGAAATTACATTGAGCAGGGTATTATAACTTGGAGATAACTATTTTACAGGGAACATGGGCTATGGAGGGTTAAGTGGCTTGCCCAACCACAAGGAGCACCTGTGGGACTAGAAACCCCAGTCCTTCCAGCCCAAGGTTGCTGTCCTCTAGTGGGATTTGAACCACCGACCTTCCGGCCTGAAGTACCTTGCCCCAACCACTAGGCTACTCCTCCACCGCATCATCGCATCGCATCAAAACTCTCAAACCTCTGCTGGACTATGAAGATTTCAGAAACATCTGACAAGCACTCATTACCCCCATCTTCGACTATGCTAACATTATCTACCAAGGCCTACCAAAATCCTCATTACAGCCTCTACAGCTTGCACAGAATGTAGCATCTAGACTTATCACGGGCAGCACACGTCATGATCACATAATACCCATATTGAAGTAACCACACTGGCTCGCCACGCACAGCAGAGTGAAGTATAAAGTGGCATCGACAACCTTCAGGACAATCCTCCAGCTATTAGCCGACACCCTACAGTTACTACTGGACAAACCCCAATGTCAGGAACGCGCAGAAGGCTAACCACACTCTCCTCGCAGTACCTATGGCAATCACCCGCATCAGCGCGTCCACATCCAATAAAGCATTCTGCTTTTATGTACCAACCATCTGGAACTCACTCTCCTCAGACATTCACTCCCTCTCAGACAATGGAGACTTTCGCCGAAAGTTAAATACACTTCTTTTCCTGGAGTACTTTGGCTCAGACAGATAGCCACCCTCTTAATGGTCTCGTCTCATATAGAATATTTATCACCCATATTATGTGACCTTAGCTTGCATCATAATCCAACCTGGCCCCGACCAAATCATGTACTTTATTCACCCTACAAACATATGACCAGTTCACGGCATAAAGCAACCTACAGCTCTGTCCCTTGCTGCTCTTGCCTTTGCACAGTTTATCCTGTACAGTTACCTTGTTTCAAAGTGTTCCATAGTTTACGTTGTATAGTTTACTTTATTCAAAGTCTTCCATAGTTTGCATTGTATAGTTGACCTGCTTCAATGTGTTCCATGTAAAGCACAGTTACCTACCTGTAACAGGTGATCTCTAGGAACAGCAGGAATAAGTCTTCACATATGGGTACGTCGGTACCGACGGAGTCTGCGCGGGAACGCTCCCCAGCGTCAATTAGAACGCTTTTGGGAGCATCCCACCACGCCTGCGTGCTGCCTTCCCGCCTTTCCCAACTGCCTCTCCTCAGTTAAGTTTTAAAGCTGAGACAAAGAGAGAGAAAGATGAGAAAGATGGGAAAGATAGAGATAGAGAGATACAACTCCTAGGGGAGGTGGGTGGGTTGTGAAGACTTATTCCTGCTGTTCCCAGAGATCACCTGTTACAGGTAAGTAACTGTGCTATCTCCAGGAACAAGCAGGAATGAGTGTTCACATATGGGGACTCCCAAGCTAAGATGCCTGGAGGAGTCCTAGCATGTTGCGAATCTGAGAAAACCATGCCATTCGACAGAACCTCAGGCATCCTGGGGATGGAGGGTAGGAGTTGAACTAAAAAAGATGTGCTGTGGAACAGCTGGAACAAACAGGACGCCTAGATAGGAGTCCCTGTGCAGGTGATATTTAGTAGTAAATATTGAAGTGCAATACACCAATATGGACCTCACCTGATGGTATTGTAAAGGTTTATGGAGGTTCATATGGATTTGATAATATGAACCAGCTGAATATCCCCAAGGAGTACCTCAATGTAAGCAGAGATGAATAAACTGTGCAAAAGACAGGTTGAGGTCAGAACCTTTAGGGCAAGAAGAAAAACCTAGTGGAAATTGGGGTAGTTCAATGAGGCAGGACTTTTGCGGGAAATGCAGAAATCTCTATTAGATAAGTCCCAAGCTCTTTTGCCCTTAAAGAGACATAGTTCTTATAGGAAAAGAGGGGCTTTGAAGATCCCTATATCTGATAATAAAGAAGGACAGAAGTATGAGGCATTGTAGCCTCCTATTTTCTGAAGATTCAGAATGTCCCTCCTAATTGAAGTCATTTAGGAAAAAAGAGGATATATGGAGGGCTTCAATGTACTTAAACTGAAGGTCATGGTACAAAATCTCTTTAACTACCACAGGGAAGTGGTTGTTATTAAGAACCCTAAGCATGCTGAAGCAGCATTGAAAGGGATAGTGACTATCTGTCGGGGCCGTAAGGAAAAAAAAATATAAAAATAATAAATATATATATATATATATATATATATATATATATATATATATATATATATATATATATATATATATATGAACCTAGGCAGACAGATAGAGAAAAGTATATCTATTATATATATATATAGATAGATAGCCATGTTCCCACATAGGGATATGTGGAGAGAGAAAGATTCATCTAATAACAAGGAAAATACCTGCTTGAGAAGATGTTTAGAGAATCCATTCTCCCTGGTTATGAGTGGGAGAGCTAAGGGAGTGCTCTCACTGACAAGGAGAAGTCTTGAGTCCTCTAAGAACTCTAGCCCTTGACTAACCAGGAATGGAGGCCTCCATGAAAATGCAAAGGATGTTTTTAGTATGGAGACAGTAAGTCTGAATCCTTCCATAACTCCAGCATGGCAGCTGGAGAAGAAGATGCAATGAAATGAAATACCATATTTACCCTTCTATGAGGGCAAAATGAGTATGGTGCATTCTTGCGCTCAATATGAATTTCCCCATGAAGAATTGAGGGTGGAAGGAAAAAACAAGACAAGGACTGTCTGTTACTAAAAGAAAGCCATCCCTAGTGAAGGGGTCCACTAGAGGTGTGAACCCACCCAGGGGATTGGATAATTCTTTAGGTCTTCACTTAAAGGCCTGTGTCCTTTATTGAAGAAGGAAACTTTAATGGAAATGGTAAGGGTAGGGAAGAACCCAGTAGTCATGACTAGGTAAAGCCCTTCCTAACCCTCTGGAATTATTTGCTCTCTAGCAAGGGCCCATAGTGCCGAGCTGCTCTGTAGAGATGCAGAGAGCATGTTGCAGGCTGATTAGAAGAAAAAACTGGCTGTTTAAGAGCCAGTATGTAACCTGAACTACTCCGCCAAAGCCCAAAAATTGGGGAAGGCTAAGGATAGAAGGTATGCTGATGTGTCTGCAACAATAACCAGAAAAGGTTCTTAGCCTGTCTGGGACTTAGTACTAAGGCCAGAAAAGATTGTTATTGGAGATGAAGCCCTGGTTGCTTGGTCAGCAAGTTAGTGGTTTAACCACTAAGAGCCCCTGCACTTCTAAGTATTGTTAGGGCAGCAGAGCAAATCTTAGGTCCCAAGATTGGAAAAAGACCTACAGACATAAGTAGGAGTGGTAAGACTCCATCATTGTTTGAGAAGCTGCCACAAAACAAGAATGCAAGGGGGAGACAACTCTGAAAGAAAACTGAGGGGCTTAGGGATAAGCCTTCAGTGAAGTGGTATCACTCTTACAGACCAAAAGGTCATAGGAAGAAGGACAGAGTTGAAAAAGACTTACGATGGAGTAAATCTTTGAAAAGGTAAAATGAGACATGCTGTTACAGGAGAAAATGTCAAAGGTAAAGGCATAGCACCCTTATTGACAGCTGTTACTCCTCTGTCTACTTCGGAGGAAGAGGAGTAACTTTACTATCTGTAAAGCATAATCATGTTAAGAAGCTCTATGAGCTAAAAGTCAGAATGTCTCTTTAAAGAGAGACATGTGTAAAATTTAGGATGGAACTTATGTAGATGCTTGTGATGGGAAGAAGCAAACTACAGGTTCTAAACCTCAAAACAGGATTAGGTGAAGAGTCTATCAGCAACCCTGCGGCTGCTGGGTTTGCTGAGATGGTTGAGGTTGTGGTTTCTTTAGCCTGGTTTGATGTTTCCCTTGTTTGGAAACAGCTGCATGATGGGCAGAGAACGAATAAAACTTTTTCCCTTTGAGGGAATAAAGTTTGGTAGAAGATTTTCTAGCACCTGGGATAGAGGAAGGTGTAGATAATCCTTTGAAAGCAACAGTGCCAGTGGTTAACTGAGCAACTTGGCATAAAGTCTTTTTGTTAAAGAGATTCTCCCCAGTACAAGGAGTATTTCCCAGGCTTTCTTGTACCCATTTGTCCAAGTTGGAAGCTTGGAGCCAGGCTATGCGTCGTGCCCCTATGGCTATAGCAGACGTTTTGCTAACAGACTCAAAACAGTCCAGGGTAGCACGAGTAAGAAACCTAGAGATATTTTGAACATGACTAACCAGTAAAGAGTAGTCTGCTCTTTTGTGATCTTGAAGAAAAGGAGTCAAAAACAGCAAACTGTTTGTGACCTCTTCAAGAGATAGTCCCATATAGAAAATATATGAGAGAATTCTTGTTGAAAACATGGATGCCTGGAAGCTTTTACGTTCAAAGGCATCTAAAGTTCTAGACTCACGACCTGGCGGATAAGAAGAGTGCTTTTAGCACTTTTAACACGCCTCATTGCTGATTCCACAACAATAGAATGATGTGGAAGTTGAGTCTTTTGAAAACCTGGAGAAGGGGGCACCTTGTACAGAGAGTCAGTGGCCCTTGAAGGTGGGGATACCTTTAAAGGACTTTCCCCACATTCTAAGTAAAAGATCCTGTAAGACTTGATGCAAAGGAAACATAACCTCCTTTGGGTTCTCAGGGATGTGCAGCAGCTCTGAATCCCCTGATGCAGGATCTTGATCAGGTATAGATATGGCAAGTAACCTTGCCATATCAAGCAAGAATGCATGAAAAGAAATTTCCCCAGAAGGGGATCCTCTATCATGAGGTTAGATCTGTTGAAGATCTAGTGTTGGCACTAATGGATTGATCCATTGGAGTACCAGACCCAAAAGGGTGGAGCATCAAATTGTCCTGAAAGGATAATCGGCGGTACCGCTCGAGGCCGGTGCCGTGACGAATCGGTGGAAAACTATCCATGCCAGGGATGGACTCCAAACTCGGTACCGAAGGAAGCGAGCTTGTGGAAGTAAGCATGGAAGGCACCGGTACCGATGCGAACGTAGAAAACGGTACTGGCAGTGGTATCAGAGCCGGTACCGACACCGGAAGATCAGTTTGAGGCGACTCTAACGGTACCAAAGGTACCAAGAGCGGTAGACTTTGATCTCCGGAACAATGTCTTTGGCACCGTCCGAGGTCGATACCGAGACGAGTCGGTACCCAATCGTCCAGGCTAGAGATCGATTCTAGACTCGGCATCGAAAGCAGCAAATCTATCGAAACAGACCTGGAGGGTACCAACGTGGATGTCAGAATCAGTACCGGGATCGATACCGATACTGGAAGATCGGTTTGCAGCAACTCTAGCAGCACCGAAGATACTGAGAGCGCTAGACTGCGATCATCAGTGTGGAGTATTTCATCCAACACCATTGCCGATGCCGGGGTACCAGCACCGCTCAAAGTGGATACCATCACCGAGCATGGCTCAGGTATGTTCGCAGAGGTAAAAACCCCGGGAACAACCTGAAACCCCGTTAATGCTTTGGATGCCGAAGACTCCCGCCGGGGTTTTAAAGCCAAAATGTCCTCGGGGGCAAGGCCAGAGGCATCTCAATGTTGAACATGAGATCTACCACCCGAGGACTGGCTAGTCTTTACAGACTTTTGTTGGGTTACCTGATCCTGTGAAAAAGAAGTTGTAGCTGGTACCCTCAGGTCTGACGGGAACCGTGTATCGAGTTGAGGTCGATGCTGAAGACTTCTTCTGGAAATACTACTGCAGGAGGGACACTCCAGCGGATAGTGGTCAGGACCCAAACATGGAAGGCACCAGTTATGGGTGTCTAAAACTAACTTGGTACCGCCACAATTGAAACATGTTTTAGGGATAGTGGCTGGCGTTTCCATGAAGGAAAGTGGAGAGGCCTAGTAGGCCGAAAAACCGTCAGGCACTTTAGAGGGAAAAATTCCCTACCAAAGAAAAATTTTGTAGGAGAAAATGAAAAAGAAAACACCAGCGGTACCGGTGCATCGAGGGAAGGCAGACGCGACCACAAGAAAAAACAAAAATAAAGGAAGAATTTTCTGTGGTGACAGGAGTACGTCCTGCCGGCTCCGCGGAAAACGAAAACTGAGGAGAGGCAGTTTGGAAAGGCGGGAAGGCAGCATGCAGGCGTGGTGGGATGCTCCCAAAAGCGTTCTAAATGGATGCTGGGGAGCGTTCCCGCACAGACTTCGTCGGTACCGACGTACCCATATGTGAAGACTCATTCCTGCTTGTTCCTGGAGATAGTTCGAGTTCTCCTTTCCAATCAGTTCTATGTAAACCGCCGTAACTAGTAGATATGGCGGTATAAGCGAGTTGTTAAATGAATAAATAAATTCTAGCATCTGTAATATAAAACTTGTCCTCTCCTTCTCCATACTTTGCAGTAGTAAAACAACTCTAGTCTTTTCACATTGAAGAATGGCCTTAGTTCCACCCCTGCCCCAAACATACATATCCTACAAACAATTTAGAACGCCAAGAGACATAATCATTCATAAAAGCTGTTTAATTCCCTGGAAGGTTTACTGGTAGAGGCTCTTATCTGCACAGAATGTAATGTAAGAAGTATTTACACATCAAATCAATGGGATGCTTGTCAAATGGCTATGTTAAGAATATGGGGAGAGCCAACAAAGGCAGACTATGCATGCAGTCTGTGCGATTTGCCTTCTTATAAGATATAAAAAAACAAGTCCAGAATACTGTAGAGAAAAAAAGCAATCTGTGGTTCTTTTCCAAAGACACAACTTGCTGATATGCCAACCCACTTTCTCCTTTATGTTCTCATATTTCTATGCTATCTTTCCCTAAAACGCAAAGTGGAAGAAGCCATAAAACGGTAGTACAATAAAGCAAAATTGTTTAAACTATAGCAGGGGTTCTCTGTTGACAGAAGGATAGAAAAGACATCCCTATTCTTTCAAGCAAAGTAACTACTGTAAATTCATTCTAGAAATGTATACAAAAGGTCCAGTTCTACCAAACAAGGTGAAGACAGCTGCCCCATCTTAAAATGCATTGAATTTTGACTCAGCATACCAAATAAATTATATGCGCTCGCATTTTCATGGTGCTCCAGCAACTAAGTTTTAATGGGCTGTTGCCAGCTCTGGCATTTCCTGCACCTTAGAAGCCATAAGAACATAACATAAGAACATAAGATATGCCATACTGGGTCAGACCAAGGTCCATCAAGCCCAGTATCCTATTTCCAACAGTGGCCAATCTAGGTCATACGTACCTAGCAGTTCCCCAAAAGACACAGGTTCCACAATGCTTGTATTGGGTCAAGCATTGATATCCTGGGTCCCTTCTTAATAATGGTTTATGGACCTTTCCTCCAGGAACTTGGCCAAACCTTTTTTAAACCCAGGTACACTAACAGCCTTTACTACATCCTCCGGTAACAAATTCTAGAGTTTGATTACACGTTGAGTGAAAAAATATTTTCTTTTATTAGTCTTAAATAGTTTACCCTGTAGCTTCATTGCATGTCCCCTAGTCTTTCTATATTCTGATAATGTAAACAATCGATCTACGTTTACCCGTTCCACTCCATTCATTAATTTATAGATTTCTATCATATCTCCCCTCAGCTGTCTCTTTTCCAGGTTAAAGAGCCCTAACCTTTTTAGCCTTTCTTCATAGGAGTATCCTTCCATCCCCTTTACCATTTTGGTGGCTCTTCTCTGAACCTTTTCTAATAATGCTATATCCTTTTTAAGATACGGCTACCAGAATTGCACACAATATTCAAGGTGCTGTCTCACCATGGAACGATAGAGGCATTATAATATATTTTGTTTTATTTTCCATTCCTTTCCTTATGATACCTAGCATTCTATCTGCTCTCTTGGCCATACCTCACATCAAGGAAGAAATTCAACATTGCCTCAAAATGTGCAAGTGCAGTCTTTGGTCATCAAACAAACTGGCTATTTGACAAATGTGACAAAGTTCATGGTTGATATAGCTGTTTGGTTTCCCAACCTACTGTACAGAGCTTAAACATGAAATGTATACAGGGAACACTTTAGGACACTGGTGAAGTACCATCACTGCTGCCTGAAGGTGGTCCTCCAAATAAACCAGAAAACAGATGCATCATCTTCCAAATACAAGAACTGAGGCAATGGTCATCTGGCCCAGCAAACATGAAGAGCAGCAAAAAATCAATACTACTCAGGAAAGATTCCTATCCTGACTAATCCCCAGTACTTAAAAGTAATTTCTTCCATATTTCCTGGAGGATCCAAGATGGCTGCAGACAGGTGCTACTAACTGTGATGCCTTTCCTATGGGTAAGAGAAAGGCCGAAACAGGCAAGAGGCCCTCTGCAGCCCCAGCGACTTCTTCTCCATTGTCTCTTGACAGATCATTGGACTCCTTTGTTTCCTGCTCACAGCAACAGCCAGTTGAACTGGTGGTTCAGCACCCCAGTGGCACACCACTGGAACAGGAACTCTTGGCATGTAAACATCTCTTCCCCAGATCAGTGGCATTCTGTGAAGGTGCCCCTGCTGGTTTACAGCCCAGAGAGTCATACGGAAGCTGCCCCCCTTCCCCCACAAGGGAGAATCTGCAGCCATAGAGGGGATATTCCAGGGCAGACTGGAGAAGTACGAGTTGCCTTTCTGGGTTAGCGTTCCAGCAGTGATTCAACGGCATCCTATCGAAGGCTCAGCTGATGGCATGGCCACGTTGGTGATCCATCCTATGGAGCACTGTTTTGCAGGAGCAGTTGGAACTCCGGTGACTTTCTCAATTGTTCAACCAGACGTTTTTACTCTAGAGACTATTTGGTTGGCCAATGCAAAACATGGGGAAACTTTGGTGCCCCAGGTCCATGCTTTGGCGTTACAGTCTCAGGCCAACACTGCCCTTATTCAGCAGTGTGTTGAAGATATCTTTTTTTGCAAACTTTTACTTCAGATCTATAGTCAAAGGTTTCCAGAGTGGAAGATTATGTTAATTTTTTTTGGAAAGACGCTGTCTCCATGAAGGAAAGAATTGAGGTATTGGAGAATCTCTCTCAGTACCATAATTTAAGGCTGACAAATTTTCCCAAATCCTCTGTTATGACCTAAACATTTCTTTAGCACTATCTTGTTGAAGCTTTGGGGGTCTCAGTGATATCCCCCCCCTCCTATGTCTAAATTATATTATATACCTAATGGTCAGAACTATCCAGATGGGGGGGGGGAAGGGTAATATCTGGTGTACAACAAGCAGATTTGTTAGATACGTCAGCTATTAGAGATATCAGGCTCTCAGTTATCTGTTCTGTCTACCTTGTTAGTTACCGTTGTACTTACTTCTGACAGGGATTGGTTTCTTAAAGTATTTTTTTGGAAAAGAAGTGTATTGTTTAAGGGTTTAGGCATCCGTGTTTTCCTTGATCTTTCAGGGGAAACACAATGGAGAATGAAGGAGTTTCTCCTGCTCTGGCCCAGTGTCCTCTAGTTGGGAGCTCAGGTTTTCCTCAAATTTCCATGCAAATGTATAGTTAATCTACCATCTATTTCATATATATATTTTTTTGTTTCCTCCCAACTGTTGGCTTTTCTGAATGCCTGTAGCTCTCTTTAGGGCTAGCACAAGGGTTTCTGCTGCCCTAAGGCAGAAACCCCGGCCTCGCTGCCCCCCCAGCTGCTGCTGCCACCTCCATCTCAGCCACTTTTGGAAATGCAGTCCTCTCCCCCCCCTCAAATGGAATCAGTGGCAGTTTGGAGGGCGCAGCACAACCAGTTGTGTGCTGCTGCTGCCACCCACCCAGGCCAGCCGCCCTAGGCAGACGCCTAGCTTGCCTAGTGGATGGGCCAGTCCTGGCTCTCTTGGTATGATTTATCCCCCCCCCCCTCCTCCCCACACTGTGTGAAAAGTTATGCCTGGTTATTGTACCTGCCTATTTTCCTCTAAGTATTGGATTCTTTATTTCCTTTGTGATTTTTCCCCCTCATTGTGAGCTGTAGTCAGGCCCGGCCCTTCAATTGTACAGGAATGTTGCCCGCACATGGCCCTGTACCTCGGGAGGTGACCAAAATGATTTGGAGCCTGCGTCAGAAGCCTTATGAGGAGAGACTTGAAGACCTAAATATGTACACTTTGGAGGAGAGGAGGGATAGGGAGAGATATGATTCAGACCTTTAAATACTTAAAGAGAAATAATGAACAAACAAACCTCTTCCAGAGACGGGGAAACTGTAAAACTAGAGGGCATAACATGAAGCTGCAAGGGGGTAAATTGAAAGGCAATGTCAGGAAATACTTTTTTTTTTTTTTTACTGAAAGGGTGGTTGATGCTTGGAATGCCCTCCCGATGGAGGTGGTGGGGCAAACACAGTGACAGAATTCAAAGTGGCCTGGGACAGACACAGTGGATCACTTTACAGCAACAAGATTAAATCAAAATAAACTGAACCATCTAATTTCTCAACAAATAGGGGTGTCCCTACATGGAGCGATGGGGGGAGGAGCGGTGGGTTCACCCCTAAACAAACAAAGAAACAAAGATATGGGGAGGGGTGAAGACATGGGGAGGGGTGCACCTGCTCCTGGTGGGTGCACCACTAAGCAAAGACATGGGTAGAGATGCACCTACTCCCTAAAGGTCATGGGAAGGGGTGCAGCGCCTACTCCTACCATATAGCTGGGCAACTGGATGGACCATACTGGTCTTTATCTGCAGTCATTTACTATGTTACTATATACCTTGGTTTACCTAAACTAGCACTCCGCCCCCTACAGATGGCACAGAATACAGCAGCCCGTATTCTAACTGGCTCATCAAAACATGACCACATCACCCCCATCTTGAACAACCTCCACTGTTCCCCATTACCTCCCGCATCAAGTACAAAACAGTGCTGAACATTTTCAAAATCAAGCAAAACATATCTGCCAACATACAGAAAAGCCTTATCAACATGGAGATGAGCACCAGACCCAAAAGGCGTACCACCACTGAAACTATTACCATCCCCAGCACCTTCACCAAATCCAAGCATTCTACATCTGGAAGAGCTATCTCCTTGGCTGCTCCCACCCTATGGAACGCCCTCCCTGACAACCTTAGAGCCACTTCTGACTCCAAGGACTTCTGGAAGAAGCTGGAAATCACCCTCTATATTGAACTCTTTGGAGACATTACCTAATATGGACAATCCTGCATAGTATGGACCAACCTGCACAATATGGACTAACTGCAAAACAAGGATTACCCTTCCCCCCCTCCCCATCCCCAACACATCCCTCCTCTGCCTATGCCTCATCCCTCATAGATTCCGGTAGTTTAATATCCAGCTGTACATAACCTAACAAATTAAGGTCGATAATGTCATCACATTCATTATGTACATAGTTTACAATGTATATAAGCTAGCTTGAAACAATCTCCTGCATGTCCCCCTCACCCGTTGTTCTATGTAAAACCCAAGAGTTCCACTGTAAAACCGCTTTGATTTTAGGATAAGGCAGTATAGAAATCCTATTAAATAAACATAAATAAATAAATAAATTATACTACTGATCTGTTTATTATAATCCCAAACCACTGGAAGAAAGTGTTTATACAAAGAGTACCCTCCATATTTTACTTACTGTAAAATGAAATGAGAAAACAAATTAATTAGTTTTTTATCCAAAAAATACAGAATATGAAAATGTATCTGGCGACTACCAAAATGGTACTGGTGTTGTGGTGCTGCCCCTTAGTATTAAGGTCTCGACGTTTTATGGAATATTGATCAGAAATATGTATATGAGAGAGACGAAGAGACCTTTTCATATCTATACCATTATTGGGCCAAGACTTTTTTTTAGTTACTTGAAGTCTGACAAACGTCAGTTTCAATCTCCTTCCTTATGGCTGATATTTGATAACTTTGATAAGCACATAGGTGGTGAACTACAAAATAAGACTAACAAATGAGGAGTGAACATTATAACTTCGCCCGTTTCCACATTTGTATCATGTTTCAAATTTAGATAACAGGATTTCATATGAGGTAAGTTTGTTGGTTGCAGGTGATTTTAGGTAAGTGGTTGGGGGGTTTATGTTTCATGTATATTTGTTATTTAATGGAATGTGTGGGGGCAGAAGATCTTGGTTGATATGCCTTGAATTTGTTCGAGTAGGTATGTCATTAAACGCTGTAAATAAATACATAAAAACAGAGCTCATTTTCTATTTAACATAGTTATGTTCTATGAATCAATTTATTGATTTATGTTTAAAATAGCAAAATGCAGTCTATTGAACATAAATTTTAATGGAGAGATGATGTTACACTGCTAATTTGCAAAGTAACAGAAGAAAGGGAGGATCATTATATACAGATCTATTTGATACTGAACATGGAAGACGTAAAGCTGAACGTGGCTCTCTAATACACACTGGTTTCTTTGCGTCATAGGCAAAGGCAAAAACCCTGGTCTTATTTGATATACTTAGCATGCATTTGTATGATCTATAGACAACTGTTTTCTACTGCATTGGGCATAATTGTTCAACACAAATCAAGTTTTATATTCCAACAATTTCCTCCTGCAGCTGGAAACTGGCACCAATAGCCTTTTTATTCAAAGCTAGCTTGTTGGCGAGCTTCCCCATTACATATCTCCCCAATACATCTACTCTGGTCATTTTAGTGATAGTCCTTGGCCAAGGGCCATACCCATCAGGAAGTCTTCCAGAACCTTGCAATCATAGGCCCTGAATACAGTCACTAGCCATTGTTACAAAATGACAAGTGCTCCTTCCACTTAAGTGCTCCGAATACCCAGCTGGAACTGGAAGCAAACACTTCACCCAGGAATCACAACCAGATCCTCTGCATAGCACTGCCCCCTTAGATAAAGGCCACGACTCTCCTCCTGTGGACTATGAATGCTGTAGTATCCCAAGCCCCAGCCAACCAATGAAGTGGAAGGCATCATGCCGGATCAAATCAGGGACCTTCTCTCCTTGGCAGTGGAGAGCACTCCTGAGCCACTGGGCCAGGGCAACATATCTACTGTACGATAAAAATATTTAGCTAGTAGTCAGGGAATCAAAAATGATACTTTTCATATTCTATGCAGCTGATAGACATATTTGCTTATTAGAACACTATTTAGAAAGTTGTTTAACAATGTCATGCTTTTGTTCACAGATGAGTATTTTCTGAAATGTTCCAGACAGCTGAAGCTGCAAGAATTTCAAACAATATTGCTGTTTCAAATACCAACTGGATGTATTCTCTTTACATCTACTACTGGGAAAACTGCTTAGAAATCTGCCCACTTGAATTTAGATAGTTTATTAGGTAGTGTATAAAATGTGAAGAACTATGGACAGAAACTAAATGCTGGAATATAATTTTAAGTCAGCATGCCAGATCCTATGCTAGCTATAGATAGTAAGTGCTTAGGAAGTTCATTTACACTTACACTCTAGTACCTGTACAACCAATTATAAATTTCAGCTTAAGCATTTAGCCATTTAGACACTCTAGTAACTACATTTATTTAGTGACTGAAATTTACTCAAGTATGCAGTAAAGCGTAGTTACTTACCTGTAACAGGTGATCTCTGGGAACAGCAGGAATCAATCTTCACATATGGGTGATGTCGACAAAGATGGAGCCTGCATGGGAATGCTACCCAGCATCCAATAGGAAAGCCTTTGGGAGCACTCCACTGTGCCTATGTTCCCAACTCCTCTCCTCAGTTGAGTTTGTAGCTGAGAGGAAGAGAAAAAAAATAAACGAACCCTACAACTCCTAGGGGAGGAGGGTGGGTTGTGAAGACTGATTCTTGCTGGTCCTGGATATCACCTGTTACAGGTGAGTAACCATGCTATCTCTAGGAACAAGCAGGAATGCAGTCTTCACATATAGGGCTCATTAGCTCCCAGGTACCAGAATGGAATGGGGGTGGGAAGCAGTGTGATCCCTGAGGCTAAAAGCTCGTAACTGAAGAGTCTGGAAGAGTTGTGGGCCATTGGACTCTATTCCAGGAAGCAATACTCCCCCAATGATATTTTGGTCTCTTGTAGAAGTCCAGGACAGAGGGGAGGAGTTGAGTTTAAGTCCCAAAGAGGGGCTGGAGTACAGCTTGGCCAAGACAGTATCCAGATGGAATCTCTGTTCAGACAATATATGCAGCAAAAGTATGAATGGAGGACCAGGTCTCCTCAATGAATACTGACCGTAGATTAGCTACAAAGGTTGCCATAACCTGCACATTATGAGCAGTGACATGACCTTCATAAGAGAGTCCTGCATGTGCATAAGCAAAAAAAATGCAATCAGCTATCTATCTGGATAAAGTATGTTTAGTCACTGGTAGGCCTAGTTGACTAAGATCAAAGGAAATGAATAATTGATAAAATCTTCTGTGATCTTTAATTCTATCCAAGTAGTAGGCCAGTGCTCACTTGCAGTCTTTCGTGGAAAGAAATACATCACCCCCTATATTGTAGCGCTGCTTCAGCCCAAGATACATGTGGTCTAGGGAAGAATTTGTGAAGATTACTGACTGCTTTAGATGGAAAAAGGAGACTACCTTCAGAAGGAAATGCGGATGGGTACGCAGAACCACCTTGTCATGGTGGAACCAGATATAGGGCGGATCTGCCACCAGAGCCTGCAGTTCACTGATGCAGTGAGCTGACCCAAGGGCAATGAGGAAGATTACCTTCCAAGATAGAAATTTCAGTGACGTGATGGCTAAAGGATCGAAAGGAGGCTTTAGAAATTGAGCGAGAACCACACTGAGATCCCAGGCCACCGGAGGCAGCTTAATGTGTGGCTTGGCTATCCAGTGGTTTGTGAGCAGTTGGAATGGCACTAAGGTGAACTCACTAAGCTAGTTTTAAGACCTGTTAAGGATAAATAAATGAGATATTGTAGAAGGGAGTCCACCAGGCAAGAAAAGAGGTCAATGTCTTCTGGGGAGCACCAGAGGGCAAACCTATGCGATTTGAAGGCACAAGATCACCTGGTGGAATAATTGTGCAATGCAAGGACATCTTTGACTGCCTATGGCAGGTCAAGGTCAGCGAGCATTATACCTTCAGCAGCCATGCTGTCAGGCACATGGATGAAGATTGGGATGGAAGAGTGTCCTGTGGTCCCTAAGAGAGGAGTTTGGTGCAAATCCCAGGCTGAGAGGTTGAGTCTGCACAAGGCGAAGAAGTAGAGGAAACCACGGTTGATGGGGCCAAAAGGTTTCTAGATGAAATCAATGACTGCTTCTTGGAGCAGCTGATTCATGAACCGACCAGACGGGAAGCCATTTTGGACCTAGTTCTTACTGGAACACCAGATCTCGTGCAAGAGATAAGGGTGTTGGGGCCACTTGGCAATAGTGATCACAGCATGATCACATTTGATTTAATTAATGGAGGAGGAATGGTAAGGAAATCCACAGTACTACCTTTAAACTTTCAAAAGGGTGACTATGATAAAATGAGGAAAATAGTTAAGAAAAAACTAAAAGGAGCAGTTGCAAAGGCTAAAGACTTACATCAAGCTTGGGTGTTTAAAAATACTATCTTGGAAGCTTAGACCAGCTGTATGCCACATGCTAAGAAAAGTGGAAGGACGTCAAAAAAAAATGCCAGCATGGTTTAAAGGTGAGGTCAGAGAGGCTGTTGCTGCCAAAAAAGCATCTTTCAAGAAATGGAAAAAAGAGCTAAATGACGAAAACTAGAAACAGCACAAGCACTGGCAAGTTAAATGCAAGGCATTGATAAGGTAGGCAAAGAGAGAATTTGAGAAGAAGCTTGCTGTGGAAGCAAAAACGCATAATAAAGACCTTTTCCAAGTACATTCACAGCAAAAAACCTGTGAGAGAGTCAGTTGGACCATTAGATGATAGAGGAGTAAAAGGGGCACCAAGAGGAGACAAGGTCATAGTGGAGAGACTGAATGAATTCTTTGCTTCGGTCTTTACTGAGGAAGATATAGGGATGTTACCCATGACTTAAGTGCTATTTAAAAGTGATACTGTGGAAGAATTGAAAGAAATATTGATAAACTGGGAAGATATATTACAACTATTTGATAAATTGAAGAGTAGCAAATCCTTTGGACTTGATGGTATACATCCAAGGGTGTTGAAAGAACTGAAATATGAGATTGCAGACCTGCTATTAGTAATCTGTGAAGTATCATTAAAAATCATCTGTAAAACCTGAAGAGTGGAAGATGGCCAATGTAACGCCAGTTTTTAAAAAGGGTTCCAGGGGTGATCCGGGAAACTATAGACTGGTGAGCCTGACGTCAGTACCAGGAAAAATGGTAGAAACCATCATAAAGAACAAAATTACTGAACATGCAAATAGTTATGGCTTAATGGGAGACAGCCAACATGGCTTTAGACCAGGAAGATCTTGTCTTACTAATTTGTTTTTTTTTTGAAAGTGTGAATAAACAGGTAGACAAAGGTGAGTCGGTTGATATAGTGTATCTGGACTTTCAGAAAGCCTTTGACAAGGTCCCTCATCAGAGACTTTTGGCAAAACTAAAAAATAATGGGATAGGTGGCAGTGTACTATTGTGGATCAGGAACTAGTTAAAAGATAGAAAGCAGAGGGTAGTGCTAAATGGCCAGTTTTCCCAATGGAGAAAGGTGAATAGTGGAGTACCCCAGGGATCTGTGCTGGGTCCACTGCTTTTTGACATATTCATAAATGACCTGGAAAAGGGAATAACGAGTGACATTATCAAATTTGCAGATGACACAAAACTATTTAAAGTTGTTAAAACCCATGAGGATTGTGGAAAATTGCAAGGGGATCTTGATAAATTGGAAGATTGGGCATCCAAATGGCAGATGATATTTAATGTGGACAAGTGCAAAGTTATGCACCTAAGAAATAACAATCCAAACTATGGTTACACGATACAAGGTTCCACATTAGGAACCACCACCCAGGAAAAAGATTTAGGCGTCATCGTGGATAACATATTAAAACCCTCTGCGCCCAGTGTGCACGGCGGCCAAAAGAGCAAATAGAATGCTAGGTATTATAAGGAAAGGAATGGAAAATAAAACAAAGGATATTATAATGCCTCTGTATCGTTCCATGGTGCGACCGCACCTTGAATATTGTGTGCAATTCTGGTCGCCGTATGTTAAAAAGGATATAGCGTTATTAGAAAAGGTACAAGGAAGAGCCACCAAATTGGTAAAGAGGATAGAAGGATACCCCTATGAAGAGAGGCTAAAAAGGTTAGGGCTCTTCAACCTGGAAAAGAGACGGCTGAGGGGAGATATGATAGAGGTCTATAAATTAATGAATGAAGTGGAACAGGTAAACAAAGATCGATTGTTTACGTCATCAGAATACAGAAAGACTAGGGGACATTCAATGAAGCTACAGGGTAACCTATTTAAGACTAATAAGAGAAAATATTTTTTTCACTCAATGTGTAATCAAACTCTGGAATTTGTTACCGGAGGATGATGTAAAAGCTATTAGTGCAGCTGGGTTTAAAAAAGGTTTGGACAAGTTCCTGGAGGAAAGGTCCATAAACCATTATTAAAAGGGACCCAGGATATTACTGCTTGACCCAATACAAGCATTATGGAACCTGTGTCTTTTGGAAACTGCTAGATACTTATGACCTAGATTGGCCACGGTTGGAAACAGGATACCGGGCTTGATGGACCTTGGTTTGACCCAGTATGGCATATCTTATGCTCTTATACATGCCCATGTACAGCATGTACAAATTTATTCTGGAGGCCAACATGCATTCCTGGAAGCATCGATGCCCAAAGACATTGAATGTCCTTGAGTCTCTGCCAGGTGGAATGGATGAATGTTTTAGAGCTCTTTATACAGAACATCACCGATTCCACTACCACTGAGTGGAGTGGGAGCTGATATCTTTGGAAGCCTGGGCACTTCTGGTACTCAGTACATGGTATCGAGCTTCTTGCTGACAGGCGAAGTCATGAGCAGGGCTTCCCACATGCAAAGCATAAGATCCTGTAGGATTCTATTCACGGGTAATGTAGCCACCTCCTGGGGAGGGTATTGGAGTATATCCAATTCCTCTGGCCTTTGTTCCTTTTCCAAGGCTATTGTGATGGCGAGCCCTGCTGCCATGTTATGAAGTCCTCAAACACATAAACCAAACACCCTCAACCAGGTTAGAAAGTACAATTACAACGACAAAACCTGGTGTTAATAAACCCGTTTTTTCAAAAACATTTTGTGTAACTCCTTTTTTTGTCGGAGAGGCCAACCAAGCCAAGAGGATCATGCCTCATGCCGTTGTGGCCCGTCCATTTTATTAATAAGACAACACTCTTAATCCTCTTTGGAAACAGCTTCTCAATATGTTACTTAGCTGAATCTTTTTCTTGAAGAAGGCTGTACGATAACGCCACAGTCAGCGAAAGTACGACGTGACACGTTTCGGGGCATTCAAACTAATCCCCTGCTTCAGGTCAAAGATGCTGTGCAGTAAGTTTCCAGCCATCGAAAACATGAAGTCCTGACAGGACATATTTTCTAGAGGGGACTGATGTCTGGAAGTTCTCAGGAACTGGAATCAGAGTGTGGTAAGAAGTCAAAGCATCTGTGGTGGGTTCGACCTCAATACTTCATGGATGAAGGTCGATGCCGATATCGATGCTCGGAAATATCGTAACCTAGAGCCGTATCAATTTGAGTCTGTTAGATACCAGGGGGGTCTTGGTCTGTTCCAATGATGGTATCGCCCTTGAGGGTTCCGACAATGCCGGTTCGAGGGCTGTCATCAGGGCCGATACACCTGGCTGTAGGTTCAGTGTCAAAGGCTGCCAGGAGTGCCGCCAAACTCCTCCAGCATGTTCTGGTCCAGGGAGATGGCCGATGTCTGGGTGGAATCACCCATGGAGCTCTGAGCCACCATCCCAAAACATGCTAGCTCTCCGGAGATTGATTCCTCAGGAGTGTTCCGGAGCCCCTCTTGTGCTTTGGAGAACAGATCCTCCTGCCGGGGCTGTTTGGCTGGCCAGTCTGCATTGGAGGCACCTCTAGGCGAGTTGCGATGCTTATACTGGGACTTCTCTCTGGTCTCGGTATCGGCCAGAGATTCCGACTTACTTTTATATTTGGACTTTGAAGAAACATGAGACCCATGAGAGGAAGTCAATGCCCTCAAATTAGTGGAAGCTACTAACAGAGTCCAAGGCAAACAATCCATACCGTCTGGCTCAGTTCTTTAGGCCTCTTTTTGTCGTTTGCTGGCACAAAGGACAAGAATTTGGTCGATGTTCAGGCCCCAAACATTTTAGACACCAGTTTATCAGTGACTTATATGGTACCAGCACACTTAGTACATTTTTTTTAAAACCACTAGTTGGCTTTTCCATGCCTCAAAAAAATTGTCTTCAAGATTGAAGATAAGAACTATGGAGGCCTAATGGCCTAGTTTAGCGGTGAAAACCACATTAAAAAAAAAAAAAGTAAAATAAAAAATAATTATTGGGACCGGGGTCTGAATCGATGGACAGGCCTCGACGGGAAGGCCAAAGCATGATGTCCCACACCAAAAAGAGGAGATTTTTGGTGGTGACAGGATAACACATCCTTCTGGCTCCATAGAAACAAAGAATTGAGGAGAGGAGTTGGGAAGACAGGAAAACAGGCATGCAGGTGCAGTGGAGTGTTCCCAAAGGCTTCCTATTTTATGCTGGGGAGCACTGCTATGCCGGCTCCGTCAGTGCCGACGTCACCCATATGTGAAGACTGTATTCCTGCTTGTTCCTGGAGGATTCCCTGCATATACATACCCTATTCTCTCTCATTCTTAAACAGCAAAGACATTGATTGCTCTGGACTGCACTCTGATAATTGGCTATGCTTTATTTTATATACATGCATACACTCTGATAAAAGTTACAATACAGCATCGATAATCTGATTGCTGATTTTTTAAAATGTTAAATATGATTTTTCATAAACTATAAAACAGTAGCCAGGCACTCCAGTATACATTTTTTGTTGATCCAGCTCGGCTGTATTTTAAATGGAGAAATTAAAAATGCCCTAGTTACTTGTATTTATTAATTTTACTCAAGGAATACTTTATATATAGGTTTGCAAAGAACAAATAAATCTCAAAATGTGCCATCACATTACTTTCATAGTATGATAATTATTCTATTTGCAGTGAGAAGACTGGTTTTAAAAGATCTACTTTCTAAAAGATACTTGCTATAGGCAAGCAACAGGAACCAGTCTCAAAAAAACATTCATAAAGTTTAATAGACTAAAGTGAAATAAAAAATTTTCCATTTAAAACCATAAGATGTCCTGGTGAATTCCTTCCTAGAAGTCAGCAGGATTTGAAACATCTGGCGCCGGACCTTTGGAGTCTATCATGCCCCATTCATCAAAGAAGTTGAACATTCCTCCATCCAGTAGTACTTTGCAAATATGGCAGATAATATCCGAGTGCTCTCATCATTGTGCTCCAACAAGGTCTCATACAGAGACTTCCTTGCTTCTGCTTCATGTTCCACATTGAAAGCCTTTGATGTATGGTTCCAAAGAGTTCTATTGATGCTCAACATTGAGGGAGATCGAGGGTTCATTGATGTCGATGCATCCCCAGTATCCAGGGCAGCTGGAGAGTTTTTACAGTCTGATGCCTCAGGGCATGGACTGGATTTTGATAAACCAAAGAGATTTTCTTCTGCTCTTCAAAATCACGATGACCTGTGTCTCATCTGGAGACACATATATGACAGAGGCTTTGTTTGTCTGGGCTTAAGCACTGCTAGCACCAGTTAGAAATTCACTCCAGATTTGGTCTTGCCATACAGCCCACACTTCTTAAAGCTATTGAGGACTTTCCTCTGGATCATATTGCCAAATATAAATACACTATGTGAAATCAAATAACTCAGCTTTGTAGAAAGGTCCAAGCAAGCCACCAACAGCTCCAGGAAAATAACGAAGAAGAGGCAGACATGAAAAAAAAATAAAGCAAGCTTTAAATATGCTGACAAACCTAAGGAAACAATGAAGGAAAAACATTTAGATAACCCATATGTGAAAAATGCAAAAGGCACAGAATTAAAAATATCAAATCTGGAGAGAACTGGAAAACATTGCAGTAGAGCAACGTCTATTTTGCTCTTTGGGAAAGAACAAACTAAAGCAGCCTTATATGAAAATGCAATGTGGGAACTGGTGCACATGTACAGTGAAACTATAAGCTTTACGTCCAAAAAGACTTTGGGAGAGCTTTCCTGCCTCCAGGCTCTATCTGTAATGTCAGCCACATTCAAGTACTTACTACCCCCTGCTTGTTCTCAGAAAGCAAAAACTACAACTCAACTGTTGCTAAGCAACCAAAGATATGTCAAGGTATAATGTTTTTTATACATTTCTCTGTCTTAGATGGCACTACAGCCATGAAAGATAAGCCAAAAAGATATTTTAGTGGAACAAGAAAGAATTACTAAAAAATATCCATTATGCATTTGCACAAGGAACAAAGTACACATAGTACGAAAGGATCTAGTCAACACAGCAAAAGAAGCCCAAAGAGCTCTGCACATACAGATCACCATAAAAATAGATGGAGTATCTGTCCTTGCCCTACTCATCTGGGGGGGGGGGGGGGAGGTGGTGAAGGGCACTAGGTCTAGTAACTTGTCCAAGGTGGTCCACACAGCGGCACTTTTGATCGCAGATCCACAAGGGGAGAGGATGAAATCAACTGGAAGCAGCTCTCTGTATTCGAGGACACAGTCGAACTGAATGGTGTCTAGTGCCCAGTGATCCTTAGTAACCTGCCCATTCCTGAAATAAAAGGTGAAGCCTTCCTCCAACTAGAGGAACCAAGGAATAGGTCCCCAAACCTTCACTATGCAGCCCGAGAGGGTCCTCCCTGGGCCTACGCACTCCACGAAAGGACTGAGAATGAGCCCAAAGCACAGAAGCAGAGGGGAAGAAAGGTTTTCCAAGCTAGTAATGACAAAAGTCCCAAGACCCCTGGGGATCCAGCCAGCGTGCCCTCAGTGGACAGGCAGAGCTGACCAGAAAGGGGCACCAGCCCATTTTGCAGGCCTCTGGAAGGTAGAAAGACTTTCTCTCGCCAAGGTCCTTCACCAGCTTCTCCAAATAGTCCTAAAAAGAAGCTTTGCCTTAAAATCCAGTTGGGTTAACCAGGCTTTGGAAGATAAATCTGCTGCCCAATGCTGGAGCCAAATCCAATGCCATGACACTGTTGTCAGAGCACCATCCCTGGCTGCCAAATGTACCACATTATACATGGCATCAGCATGGATGGCTGTAGTAGACTCCAAAGGAGGAGTAGTATCAGCCGGCAGAAGAGACTGGATCCACTGGAGCAGGACTCAAGAAGTCAGGCTGAATAGCAGCTGCCATGACAAACTGGCTCTTCAACGACAAATCCACCTTACGGTCCCGAAAATCCTTTAAGGCCAATCCACCTTCCATGGGAATGGTGGTCCATCTGGTAACTGTTGTGTCCTGTGCATCCACCTTGGGAATACTAAATCACTCAAGGCACTCCTTCTCCTTGAGAGCACAGAACCTCTTACACACCTTTAACCCCCTTAGGCAGGGAGTTGGGAGAGTCCCACTCTGATCGGATAATATCCTTGATCACCTCTGGGAACGGGAATACAGTAGTGGGTTTCAGGACTGTAACAAGGAGAAACAGAATGGTTTAAAATAAGCAAAGGTGTAAGACAAGGCTGCATACTTTCCCCCTACCTGTTTAATTTATATGCAGAACAAATCATCAGAGAAGCAGGATTGTATGAAGACAACAGAGGTGTGAAGATTGGTGGAAGACTCATCAACAACCTTCGCTAAGCTGATGATACCACATTACTGGCAGAAAGTGAAGATGATCTGAAACATTTGCTTCTCACGATCAAAGAACATAGTCTCAAAATGGGCCTGCACCTTAATGTAAAGAAGACAAAGATCATGACAACTGGCATAATCAACAGGTTCATCGTCGAAGGAGAAGAAATTGAAATCGTGAATAACTTTAACCTACTTGGATCAACTATCAATAAAGAAGCAACAAGCAGTCAAGAAATCAGACGACGCATTGTTCTTGGCAGAATGGCTATGAAAGACCTAGATGAGATTCTGAAGAGCAGAGATGTCTCTCTCCATACAAAGATTCGACTTGTTCAAGCCATGGTATTTTCAATAACATCATATGGATGTGAAAGCTGGACAGTGAAAAAGATAGACAGGAAGAAAATTGATGCCTTTGAATTATGGTGCTGGCGGCGAATACTGTGTATACCATGGACTGCCCGAAGAACAAACCAGTCTGTACTAGTGGAGATCAAACCTAAGCTTTCTTTAGAAGCTCAGATGACAAGACTTCGACTTTCATACTTTGGACACATCATGCGGGGAGAGAGATCATTAGAGAAAGACATCATGCTTGGCAAGATAGAAGGTCATTGCAAAAGAGGAAGGCCAGCAATGAGATGGATCGATACAATAACAGCAGCTACGGGTACCAGTCTGTCAACAATGAGCCGCCTGACTGAAGACTGAACACAATTTAGGATAGCTATCCAGAGGGTCACCATGAGTCGACTCCAACTCGATGGCACTTAACAACAACAACCTAGCCCTGTGTGAGCGGTGTGACCGCACAGGGCACAAAGGATTAAGGGGCGCATTTCAGCTGACTGCCGTTGCCTGCCACTGCCACTTTTTCTTCTCTCAGCAGTGGCAGACAGCTGAAATGTGCCCCTTAAGCCTTCTTGCAGAATGCTAAGCAGATCCGTCCCTCCATGCTCTGACAGAGCAGGAAGGGACAGATCTGCTTAGAGCACCGGCGATTTGCACATCGGATGCGCCTCTTCTCTCCCGCCATGGGAGGGGGGGGGGTTTGCGCCCGTTGTGCAAGTTGCACAGGGCGCGATTCACATTCATCACAATCATCTTTCCAAATCTACCTTTTCCACCCTTCGTACATTCCGAGCCTTATGCCCTTTCCTGGACACTTCTGCACAAATCTCTGTCCTTCTCAATACTGTCATCAGTAGGCTTGAATATTGTAACAACATTTTCTCTGGTCTTCCTAGCTCCCAGTTAAAGTGGCCTTAATCCATCCAAAACACAGCTCTCCGAGTGTTAGCCCAACAAAAAAATTTGATCATGTGACCCCTTCTCTTTATTCAGTACCACCGGCTTTTATTCCCTCAATGCATACACTACAAGATCCTCAATATGGTACACAAAGCTTTCCACAACAGCGCACCCTCAGTATCTCTCATGCCTGACCATTCCTGTCTCCCCCCCCCCTCAATATCTGTGCTCCCTTCAGGACAACAGATTGGTTCAGCCCTCCCCTCCCCATGCTGAATAGGTCTACCAGAAGGTCTGTGTTCTCCTTTGTCGCCCCCATCCTCTGGAACAGCTTGACTTCTCTCGCCCATCTGGAACTCTCCTTCAAGAAGTTCAAAGCCCTTTTGAAAACATATTTTTTGAGTGGGCCTTCGACCTTTGGCCAGCCTACGGGGCTGCACAGTCCTTGTGTCTTTGTTCTATATATTTGTTACCTGCTGTTTACAATCCCAGGGGCATTCTCCTGCCACGCTACCCTGGTGTCCTAGTGACGCCATCCCTTTCCCTCTCCCTCCCATGTCCTCTCTCATTTCCTGCCCACACACTGGCATTTTCTTCTGCCTTTTATATATTATTTTTAATTTGTGAACCACTCTGTATGCTCCACAAAGGGTGGTATATGAAGTCAAAATAAACTAAAATAAACTATAAACTAAAGATGTGTTTTCCTGATTTGGGCACTAATTTTAACACACACACACAGCCCCTCCCCACCAATAAACTTCAAATAAAAAAACTTTCAAATCAGTTGAAGGACTTTTTGTCCATTTCCATGTCTCATTAAAACCCCTACCATAGACTGCAAAGCAAAAAGTATCCTGCCCCTCAAGATGACCTGGATTTGCCCTTACCTTTTGGTAATATAGTCTGCACTCCCTATGTGGTGCTGCTATACAGTTGCTACTATATTTAACAAAGATGGATTCATATGACTTGGAACTGAAGGAAAGAGGGTTAAATCTCAAGTGGAACGCCACTATTTGTATGCAAACTAAATAAATTCCATGCATTGTTTTGTTTTGGTTATATACATATTGTATTCCATTTTCTGGAAGACTTTTATATCATATACATACATACATATATCTATAGCCCATGTTCCCTGAATAGCCCTCCATAGCCCATGTTCCCTGTAAAATAGTTATCTCCAAGTTATAATGCCCTGTTCAATGTAATTTCAGTTTGTTCAATGTAAACCGCACTGATGCAGAATAGCACGGTATATAAGAGAATGTAAATAAATAATAAATAAATAAATAAATCTATGTAGCAGAAATGTGCCATGCAAGGCAGCATGCCCTTAAATCAGATTTTATTTTTGCTTTTCACTTTTAAAGCTACAATTCTGTTATTGATTGAAATTGTACTAGTATAATACAGTAGCTTACGTCCTAAAATTGTCTTTGCAAAATGTATATATATGAGGCAAAACAATAATGACTTAAGATGTTTAAAAAATCCCAGGGGCAAAAAGCATATAAAATGGAAATGGAAAACACCAAATGTGTATATTTTTGGAAGAAAGAAGTCTGGCCGGAAGAGAGCTGTCATTAGCTATGGCCCAGTCAGTGAAGTGAGAGACGCTGCTATATTAAAAAAAACATCTTTCAAAAAATGGAAAAAGGAGCCAAATGAACAAAACAGGAAAACAGCATAAACACTGGCAAGTTAGATGCAAGGTATTGATAAGGCAGGCAAAGAGAGAATTTGTAAATATGGTAACCATGTAAGCAAAAATTCATAATAAAATCTGTTTCAGGTACATTTGAAGCAAGAAGCCTGTGAGAGAGTCAGTTGGAGAGTCATGATATAGGGGTTAAAGGGGCACTAATTTAGGACAAGGCCATAGCAGACAAACTAAATGAATTCTTTGCTTCAGTCTGTACTGAAGATGATGTACCAGAAATGATATTTAAAGGTGATGATTCGGAGGAACCAAAACAAATCTCTGTGAACCTAGCAGATGTAATAGGGCAATAGTTCAAGCTCTGTTCTTTGTAATATGTTGTGTTAAATGTAAACCGCCCCTGATCTCTGGAAGGAGTGGTATAGAAGAACCAAATAAATAAATAAAATAAATTTGATAAACTAAAGACTAGCAAATCAGCTAGACTGGATGACATACATCCCAGCATGCAAGAACTCAAAAATGAAACTGCAGACTTGCTAGTGGTGATCTGTAAACTATCATTAAAATCATCTAAGGTACCTGAAGATTAGAAGGTGGTTGAACTAGTGCAATTTTTAAAAATGGTGCCAGGGGTGATCCAGGAAGCTACAGACAGGCAAGCCTGACACTAGTGCTGGGCAAAATGGTAGAAACCATTATAAAGAACAAAAATACAAAATAAAGAGAAAATTAAAAAGTCATGGGATAGGAGTCAGTGTCCTTTTGAGGACTGGAAACTGGTCAAAAGACAATCAATTTTTTCAATGGAGAAAGGTGAAGAATGGAGTGCACCTGTCCTGGGCCTACTATATTTTAACATACTTATAAATTACCTGAAGACGGGAACAAATGAGGGGATCAAATTAGCAGACAACACAAAATTATTCAAAATTGCTAAATCACAATAGGATTGTGAGTAATTGCAAGAGGACTTTGAGAAACTGGGAGATTGGGCATCCAAATGGCAGATTAAATTTAATGTGGACAAACGCAAAGCTATGCACTTAGGGAAGAACCACCAAAATATAGCTTCATGATGCTTGCAAGGTTCCAAATTAGGAGTCACCACCAAGGAAAAAGATCTGGGCATCACTGTGGCTAATACACTGAAATCTTCTGCTCAGTGTGCAGTGGCTGCCAATAAAGCTAAGAGCATGCTAGGAATTATAAGAAAAGAAATGGAGAAAGGAAATCATAATGCCTCTGTATCGCTCTATGGTGTGACTGCACCTCACGTATTGTGCGCAGTTCTGGTTCTCACATCTAAAATAAAAAATACTGTGGAATTAGAAGAAATATGGAGAAGAGCAACTAAAATGATAAGAGATAGAACTATACCCTTGTGAGGAAAGGTTTGAAAGGTTAGGGCTCTTCAGACTGGAGAAGAGATAGCTAAGGGAAGATATGATAGAGGCCTATAAACGAACGAGTGGAAAGGGTGAATGAGAATCAGTAATTTATTCCTTCAAAAAGTACAACTAGGTGACAAGCAATGAAGTTACATTGAAGACTAATCTGAGAAAATACTTTTTTCACTTAGTGCTTAATTTAAGCTCTGGAATTTTTTGCCAGAGGATGGGTTTAAAAAAGATTTGAATATATTCCTGGAAGAAAAGTCCATAAACCATTACTGAAGTGGACTAAGGGCAATCTACTGCTTAACCCTGGAATGAGCCTAGAATCCTTTTTATCTTTCGGGATTCTACCAGGTACTTGTGACCTGAATTGGACAATGTTGGAAATAAGATACTAAGCTTGATGAACCTTTGGTCTGACCTAGTACAGCAAATGGCAAATGTTATGTTCTTCTGTTCCTAACAGTTGCCTACTTCCTCAGCTAGCCAAGTGAGCAGCTGCTAGTGATGGCCCGAAGAGAGCGCAACCATGCCCGCAGTGGGTCTGGGTTGGCTCAAGAAGCTGCAACTTGGAGCTACTTCCTACCCTAGAGAAGAGAGAGAAAAAAGAAACCAAACCAAAATTCTCAAAAAAAAGGGGGGGGGCCTAATCCAGCTACCCTCCCCCTCAAAAAAGCAGGAAAGCAATAAACAAATTAGACAATACAAAATGAAAGCAAAATCGAAGACAGACAAAACTGAAAAAATAGAGCAGCAACCCCCCCCCCCCAAAAAAATCCCCCAAAATAAAAATATTGCAAGGGAAAGTAACATTTTTGCTCTCATTCCTAAAATATTCTTGATGGTGCCTAAGTTTTCAATACATAACGATCAATCACTTTTCTTTCCAGTAGTACATGATTTTAATAACATGAGTGGGGGTAGCCATTGGAATATCATCTGTTCGTGAATGATACCATAACACATTCTGAGGAAGGATCCTATGTGAACTTGAAGTCATGCACTATACCAGCTATTTTTTGCTGATCTGATAAAAAGTACTACATCTTACAACATTACAACCTAAACACAAATCAGCATTTCCCAATGTGCTCCAGCAAGCACACCTAGCCAGTCAGGTTTTCAGAATTAGCACAATGAATATGCATGAGATAGATTTGCATATAATGGAGATGCACTGCACAAAATCCTCTCGAATGTATATTTACCATGGATATCCTGAAAACTGAACAAGTTAGATGTGCCTCCAGGAAAGCTTTGGGAGACACTGATGTAGACAGCTGTATCCTATTACTAATACTCGTATATATCTATGATTTCTTGCAGAATAAAATAGTACAATACAATAAATTATCTATTACCCAACCAACAACTATTCAGTTGGCCCATTTAATTGCTTTGGTGGATGATATCATGAAACACTGATTATCTTGTTTAAGAGAGAGGATGAGGACCACTCACATATTAGAAACATAGAAATATGACGACAGAAAAAGATCACATGGCCTATCTAGTCTGTCCTTCCATATCAACAACTACAACAGTCTCCTTTTTTGCTTTGGAGATCCTCTGTATTTGTCCCATGCTTTTTTGAATTCAGTTGCTGTCCTCATCTCCACCACCTCCACTGGGAGACTATTCCACAGATCCACCACTCTTTCCGTAAAGAAATATTTCCACATATCACTCCTGAATCTATCCCCTTCACCCTCATCCCATGTCCCCTCATAGCAGAACTTGCTTTCAATTGAAAGAGGCTCTCCCCCTGAACATTTATGCCACGGAGGTATTTAAACATCTCAATCATATCACCTCTATCCCGCCTTGCCTCTAAGGTGTACATATTAAGATCCCTAAGTCTGTCCTCATATGCTTTATAATGAAGACACTAACCATTTTAGTAGACACCCTCTGCACCGACTCCATCCTGTTCACATCCTTTTGAAGGTGTGGTCTCCAGAATTGCACACTATACTCCAAATGAGGTCGCACCAAGACTTATACAGAGGCACTATCACCTCCTTTTTTCTGCTAGCCATTCCTCTCCGTATGCACCCAAGCATCCGTCTAGCTTTTGCTGTTGCCTTTTCTACCTGTTTGGCTACTTTAAGATCATCAGACACAATCACGCCTAGGTCCCGCTCTTCTTTAGCGGACAAAAGTACTTCACCCCCTATACTATATTGCTCCCTTGGATTGCTGCAGCCCAAATGCATGACCTTACATTTTTTAACATTAAATACCAGCTGCCAAATTCTAGACCATTCTTCAAGCTTAGCTAGATCCCTCCTCATGTTATCTACACCTTCCTGGGTGTCTACTCTATTGCAGATTTTGGTATCACCCGCAAAGAGGCAAACCTTATCAGACAGCCCTTCCGCTATATCACTAACAAAGATGTTAACAGACACCCTCTCATGTATCTTTGCCTGCACATCAATCTTGCTCCAGTCAGCACTTGAGACCCATCACTGCCACTCCCTCTCCTCTTTCTGACTCTGGGAGCTATCATATATTTATACCAAGCCTTCATGTCTGCCTTTTCCCATTATCCAGTCTACCCATGTCCCAAGATGATTAGACAATAGGTCCGACACTACATAGATTTAACCAATGGAATCTGACAACAGAAATGTCCTAGAACACTGGGCATGGAACAAGGTTTTGGTTTTCCCCACATGATCTTTCTGAAAGGGAAAGCTTGGTTGGATGTGAGCCATTTGGTTTTCTGGCAAAAGAGCTCAAATCTCTGAAGTTTGTTTGAACTGTATACATCCTGGTCAATATTCCTTCTGCGTTTGCTATGGATTAACACAAAGTCTAAAGTAATTTGCACTAATCTACTTATTCTACGTGATGCAAAACAAATTTAAAGCAGCAGTATCTCAAATTTCCAAAAAAAATCAATTTATTAAAGTATGCACAAATTAGAAAAGGGTTTCTGCAGTTTCATGTTTTTGGAAAACGGTGAGAAAGATAAAATAGTTGCTACATTTGTGAACAATTCATGGATACAAGCTTTGTTTAGCCCTACATGATTGCCTCTTTTTAAAAGAACATAAAATGCAAAGGCATCTACATTTTCAAATAACTGTAAATGTATATAATTTTAATGTCCTGCATGAAATGTATATTTAACTATCATCAACTGTAAATAATCTGTTCAAATACAGGCATATAGCAACTTACTTTATCATAATTCAGTCTAAATACTGTGTTACATGACATGACAAAGGAATTGCTCAGTATTAAATTAAAGCAACTGTGGAGAAAAATTCTGCGATATATCTTCTCTCCTTCAGGTGTAGATTTTAAGCACTGGTATACAGAAAATGTCAACACTTGAGGCCTACAAGCAGTGCTTCTTGGTCTCCCGCAATTCCATGGCTGTGGGAAAGCCTGCAAAATCTGACCCTTCCCGTGGAATTCCTCCTCCTTTTTGGGGTGGGGGAGGGAAAAGCAGGAGGTGTAACTACCAACAGTGGCAGCAGTCCGTGCATCTCCTCTCCCTCCCATGCTGATCTGGAATTTGTCAAGAACACTGCAGAGTGGCATGATACTTCAAGTTTGCATTCCCTTCCTGTGCAGCCCCAAGCTGGAATGTTGTGCTTTGAACTGTGCAGATTTATTTATTTATTTAGCTAAATTTATATAGCACAAATGTAAGTGTCGAAGCGGTTTATAAAAAACAACAAGGCTTCACAGGAGACTGAGGTGCCATGCCACCGCTGTCCTCCATCGGAGCCTAAACTGGGGAAAGGGAGGGGTGCACGCATGTAAGGGATAGAATGCGAGCGTGTGTATGTGTGAGGAAGATATGGGGCACAGGGCTGTCTATGGAGTGAAAGAGAGGCTTAGGGGGTGGAGTATAGGGAGAGAATCTGAGAGTGGATAGATGTATATAAAAGTGAGTGAGGGGACTGGATGGGGTGTGGGGTATGTCTGCGAGGCTGGAAAAGGAGGGGGTGGGCAAGACCGTCCCGTCCAACAGGCGAGCTAGGCAGCTGCCTAGGATGGCTGACCCAGGTGGGCAGCTTTGTGCATATGCCTGCCAGGGGCAATAAAGCAGTGGCTCAAAGCTGCCATTTTTAAAATACTTCCACCACTGCCCGCCTCCCCCCGCCTCCCCCCAAGACAGAATTGGCAGCAACAGGGTGCAACAGGGGTAATTGGCGGGGGGAAGGAGGTATGGCATAAACCCTTGGGCCAGCCCTGGGGACAGGTAAGATTTGAGTCACCCTCCCTCCTCTTTCCGGATCTCGCATCTTCCCCTCTTTCTCCTCTCTTCTGTTCCTTTCCTCCCCCCTGCTCCTCCTTTGATGTCCCATCCCCCCAATTTTTCCCCATAACACCCCTTTCCCAGCACCTTCACTAAGGTACCCTTCCCAATAAATTTTAATTTATTCAATATATTTTCTAGACCACCCTTTCAAGAGAGTTTATCAGAGCGGTTTATAATCGAAAAGGAGAAATTAGACTTTACCTGCTAATTGTCTTTCCTTGAGTGTTCTCCAGGCCAGTCCACGAACAGTAAGGTAGTCAGCCTCCACCAGCAGCTGAGGAATGAAATACAGAGTCTTGCTGACCCTATATCTAGCTCCCCCTAGCACTCCCAACTCAGACTCCTATTGACAAAGCTGCTAAGAACTACAACTAAAGACTACAACGTGAACTATCTTACAACTCTAAATCAAGTTTATTGAACATAGGAGAGGCCCTAAACCTCCACTTTGAAGCTCTACTGAATTTTACTCCATAAATTGAGTTCTTGGAATTCTATTTTATTTTATTTCCTTTTTCTTTTTGTATGCCAGAACTGTAGTAGCGAAGTGTATGGCCCTTTCCAATGAGGCACCAACGGTGTCTTCTTCCACTCTTTTACCCCACACCGAGGCTCCAGGCTTGAAAGGATGCAAGGGCTCTGTTAGATTGATAGGCAACTGGTCTTGCACCCAGGCATGAAGGCCCTGTAAAACAGAACTTAGAGCCAACAATTCTTGCCTAGTGATTACTGATCCAACTTGATGCATATCCCCCCTTATCCTCTGAATTATGGGCGGGGGCCTCCCATACAAAATCTCAAATGGGGATACTCCTAAGGGCGTGGTGGGGGCTGAACATATCCGGAGAAGGGCTATGGGGAGAGCTCGGGGCCATTTCAGGTGGGCTTCTTGACAGAGCTTAGATAACTGAGACTTCAGGGTAAACATTGGTGAGCTATTGAAGCTGCCAGGGGCCCTAGCAATGAAGTACAGAAATGATGCCCTAATGGGGGCTAGCAGCAAAAGTCATTTTCCTATGAATAATGCCCTGTTAAGGGCTAGCAGCTCAGCTTTCTGTGTTGAGGTTCTTGGGGCCAGGGCTGACGATTCTACTACCATGTCCAGGGTCACCACTGCATAACCAGCACATCGCTGTCCTTCGACTATGAGGCTGCTTCCATCCACGAAGAAAGTTCTGTCTGGGTGGTCCAAGGGATATCAGTTAAGTCTGGGCGACTTGAATATACAGTGCCCATTATTTCCAAGCAATCATGGTCAGGAGGGCCTGGACCGGTTGGCAATAGGGTGGCTGGGTTCAGAGTTTGGCTGACACTCAATTGCAGTCGAGGATTCTCACATAGCATACTTTGATATTTCAACATTCGAGCGTTAGTGAGCCAATGGTTTCCTTTGTGTTCCATCAGGGTTAAGACAGAATGTGGTACGGTGACTTGAAGCTCTTGTCCTAGGGTGAGCTTGTCCACTTCGCTCACCAAGAGGGCTGTGGCTGCTACAGTTCTCAGGCAGGGTGGCCATCCTTTGGCAACAGGATCCAATTGTTTTGACAGATAGGCTACAGGTCGCTGCCAAGACCCAAGAGGCTGAGTCAAGACTCCCAATGCGTTTCCACTTGACTCATGGACATATAGGCGAAAGGGTATCTGCACATCTGGTAGTCCCAAAGCCGGGGATGACATCAACGTTGTTTTAGGGATTTGAATGCTTTATCTTGTTCTGGGCCCCATTCCAAGGGGGATCGTTCCGCTCCCTTTGTGGCTTGATACAAGGGTTTTGCCATGAGCGCAAAATTTGGTATCCATATGCGGCAATAGCCTGCAGCTCCCAGGAAAGCCTGCACCTGCTTTTTGGTGGTGGGGGATGGGATGCGGCATACTGCTGCCTTTCGTTCAAGTCCTAATTTCCGGGTTCCTTTGGATAGATGGAACCCTAAGTATTTCACTTCTGTCTGACACAGTTGCGCCTTGGCTCTCGAGACCTTGTATCCAGCTTCATTCAAGAGGTGCAAGAGATCACTGATAGCTTGCACACAATCAGTTTCGTTGTTGGTGGCTATAAGCAAGTCATCTACATATTGGAGTAAGATTCGTTTTCCCGGAGTTACAAGGTAACTTGACAGATCTTGACTGAGGGCTGCACTGAAAATAGTGGGTGAATTCTGGAATCCTTGTGGTAGTCGAGTCCAAGTGAGTTGTCCTCGTCGTCCTGTGGTAGGGTTTTCCCATTCAAATGCAAACAAAAGCTGACTGGCAGATGCCTGGCGTATACAGAAAAAGGCATCCTTTAAGTCCAGAACAGTGAAATGTGTGGCTTCTGCTGGAATCAGTCCCAGGAGGGTGTAAGGATTTGGTACTACTGGATGTATGGTTTCAACTGCACTGTTCACTCGACGTAGATCCTGCACTGGGCGGTAATCACCCGTCCCAGGCCTCTTGATTGGGAGAAGGGGGGTGTTCCAGGGTGATTGGCATTCTCTAAGGAGTCCATACTGCAGTAGTTTCTTCAGGTGGCGATGGATACCTTCAATTGCTGGTCGTGGGAGGGGATACTGATGCACATGCACTGGTTCTGCTCCTGGCTTAAGGGTGACAAGCACAGGAGCTATATTCTTTGCTAGGCCAGGTGGATTATTATCTGTCCATACTCCAGACGGGGCTGCAATGCTGGTAGGTATACAGGAGCTTGCTGCTTTGGATGTAGGTAAATAGAACCGCCATTCTTCTTCTTGGGGGACAGCTAACACCATAAGGCTAGCAGGTTTTGAATTTATAGTCATTTCCATTTTTCCCCCTTCAGCGAAGGATATCTGTGCTTGAAGCTTGGCAAGCATGTCTTGGCCCAAAAGGGGAACTGGGCATTCAGGCATATATAGGAACTGGTGTGTTATCGTCTGTCCCCCTAGTTCACAGGCGCGGTTCTGCAGAAAAGGTCTTGTGGTTCTAGTTCCAGTAGCTCCCACAATTGTGACAGATTGAGAGGACACAGAAGCCACAGGTTTGGCTACTACTGAATGCTCAGCCCCTGTGTCTACCATAAAGTCCATATGCTGGTCTCCAATCTTTAATTTGACCATAGGCTCCTGGAGACCTACGTCGAACTTGGAGCCCGGTCTGGCCTAGACCTCATCATCCATAGAATTGTTCTCGGCGGTTGCCACTCCCGCTATGGCAGTCTCTTCTCGCTGTTGAAACTGCGCGCGCTGCATCCCCCCTCGCTGCTGGAATCTCCCCCTGCCCCCCCCCCCCCCCGCTCTCCTAGCGCTCCCGCCTCCCCTCCAGGGGGTGGAGCTAATGTTAGGGCACTCGTTCTTTCAATGTCCTTCTTCCTTACAATAGGCGCACTGGTTCGCACCTAAGGGGGGCCGAGCACTCCCCCGGCCCCTTCCCCATCCTCTGGCTCTTCTATTAGGATATCCTCCTCCGCGTCCTTCCACTAATGCTGCAGCGAGCACATCCGCTTTCTTCATCTTTCTTTCACTTTCCCGTTGGCATTCTTGATCACGATTCACAAATACCTTTTGTGAGACTTCCATTAACTGTGTTGAGTTCATGCCTGCAAATCCCTCTAATTTCTGCAGTTTTCGTTTTATGTCTCCCTGGGACTGACTCACAAAAGCGGCGTTCACCATACGCAAATTCTCCTGGGCTGCTGGATCATATGGGGTGTAAAGTCTATAGGCTTCAGTCAATCATTCATAGAAAGCAGCTGGACTTTCCTCTGGGCGTTGAAGAACGTCCGCTACTTTCCCAACATTCATAGCTCTCTGCCCTCCCTTCTTTAGGCCCTGCAGTAAGGCATGGCGGAACCGGGTGAGGGCCTTCTCTCCGTCATCACTATTTGGGTCCCATCCGGGATCTTCATTTGGGAAATCTGCGGCTGCTGCCCGTCGGGCATCTAGGTTTCTCCCATCTTCAGGATTCTCTTCCAACCATCTAGTGGTTGCTTGCACTATCCGTGCCGCTCTTCAGTAGTAAAGAGGGTAGCCAAGAGCTGGCGACAGTCAGACCAGGTGGGCTGGTGGGTTTGCATAATACTGGACATTAACTCTGTCAAATCTTGGGGCTTTTCAGTATAGGAGGCATAATGCGTTTTCCAATTCAATAGATCTGTTGTGGTGAAAGGCACAAACTAGACTGGTCGGTCCGACCACAACCTGACCCTCTTCATTTACAATAGGTAATCCTGGGACCTGCCGCAGTGGCATTTGGCGAACTTCTCTCTGGCCCGCTGTCCTGCTTCTGAATGCGTAACGCAGATTAGCGGGGGTAGTTCTGCTGCTGGTGCTTGGACTAGTGGATGGCCCTGGACTGGCATCTGACCCTCCGCTAGCGGAATTGCTAGAGGTACTCTCACTACCTCTGGCTCTACTCGGGGTACTGACGGAGCTGACGGGACTGGTGTATACAGAAAAGTGGGTGGATAACCCGGGACCACTGGAGGCTCTGGGGCTGCAAAAATAGGGGGCTTTTCCTTCTTAGCAGTTGCTAACATAATTCTACTCTGCCCCTCACGGCACCGCTCTATCCAAGGGGGTTGCTTCTCACAGATAGCTAACCAGGAATCTATATAGGAAAACTGCTCGGAACTATATCTGCGCATCACCTGGTGCACTCGGGACACAATTTGCATATCAAAAGTACCTTCTGGTGGCCACACAGCGTCCAGCGCCGGCCACACCCTACTACACAATATTTCTAAGTGGGTCGGTGACATTTTTACCCCATAATCACCACTAAACCCCTTCTTAAAATTGGTGATCATTTTTATTTATTTATTTATTTTTATTTATTTATTTACATTCTCTTATATACCGCGCTATTCTGCATCAGTGCGGTTTACATTGAACAAACTGAAATTACATTGAACAGGGCATTATAACTTGGAGATAACTATTTTACAGGGAACATGGGCTATGGAGGGTTAAGTGGCTTGCCCAAGACCACAAGGAGCACCTGTGGTACTAGAAACCTCAGTCCTTCCAGCCCAAGGTTGCTGTCCTCTAGTGGGATTTGAACCCACGACCTTCCGGCCTGAAGTACCTTGCCCCAACCACTAGGCCACTCCTCCACTCCATACAGTTCAACGGAGTTTGTATGGACTCCGCCCCTCCCATTATGACATATGACAGACAAGACAGCAAACAGAAAGGATGGGTAGGATGGCTGCGGGTAAGGGGTCCGCACAGCCCACGGAACAAGGAGGGGGACAAACACCAGACGATTCCTCCTTTTCGCGACCTGGGCGGAGTCGCCTGGCCAGGAACTGCGCTACTTAGGAGTCCACTCTCGCTCAGCCTGTATTGCAAGACCTCTCAAACACACTTCACACAACCAAACTTGCTAGCATTTCCCAAATTCCAAATTCCCGGGCTAACTGACTAAAACAGAATTACCAAACCAAAAGGGTCAGTGGCTTCGCCCCGCGCATTTATTTATTTATTTATTTTATTTACATTCTCTTATATACCGCGCTATTCTGCATCAGTGCGGTTTACATTGAACAAACTGAAATTACATTGAACAGGGCATTATAACTTGGAGATAACTATTTTACAGGGAACATAGGCTATGGAGGGTTAAGTGGCTTGCCCAAGACCACAAGGAGCACCTGTGGGACTAGAAACCCCAGTCCTTCCGGCCCAAGGTTGCTGCCCTCTAGTGGGATTTGAACCCCCGACCTTCCGGCCTGAAGTACCTTGCCCCAACCACTAGGCCACTCCTCCACTCATGCAGGGTTACTAGGACCGCCCTAGGAGTTGATCAGACTCCCTTTACCTGTTACCATACCATATTAGTCTCGAGACTTTCCCAGAGCTTACTGACTAAGAACCAGAAAAATCAATACTCACCGGATCCGGTAGCTAATGCGCTGCGCAACCAGTTCCACCTTGGGTTGAATCCTGGACTCCCCTCCCGGGTTCGAGGTGTTGGCCGGCCAGACCCAGCAAGACGCAGAGGCAGGGCGGAACCCTCCGATGCAAGGGGATCAGCGGCGCCCGGGCTCCTCTCCGCTGTCTGCCGGCTGCGGTCCCAGCCGGACCAAACCTGGAGGCGGTAATACGTGGTAGTATTCACTTGCGCACCATTCATGTACCCCACCTTCCCGGTCAGGGAACCAATGTAGTAGCGAAGTGCACGCAATGAATACACCAGGAGTCTATTTACTAGAATTCAAACCAGTTTATTGTGCACAGTCTCAGACACCTGACACTTTCAAAATGGTCTGAGCATGGCGTTCAGAAAAACAACAGCATTTATAGCTTTCTTCATTAGCTCTATACAGACAAACTCCTCCTTGGTCCCGGTGGCCCCCTCACCCCTCCCCATCCGATGGAGGCCCCCACCGCTCTCCCCCCGCTCTCAGGCCTTCCTAGCCATGGCTCAATATCTAGACATAACATATTCTGCCTTGCTTTTTGCTTACAAGGTCACTCTACAGTACAACAGCTGTGTGAAAAGCAGGATTCTGAAATACATCTGTGAATAACATAATAGACACAATGTAAAAGTTCTACTTTCTTATCAGAGCAGCTTGAAGCGGATTTCTGTTTTCTCTGGCTTTCAGCTCTGTTCAGCTATAATATTCTGAAGTGGGGGTTGGGGATTCAGGCCTTACCTACAGGCTTTCTCCTACATAACATACATTTACAGGCTATCCTAGGCCATAGCCTATCACAGAACGACTTCTACTCCTCCTCCCCCTGCCAACAAAGGGCGAACCAAGAAGCAGAGCCGCCCCAAGTAACTTGCTTTCAGTCTGCATACACGCCCTGCCTCCGACCGCAACCATATCCCCAACCCCTGAGAACTGCACACAGCACTGGAAAACCATCGCCTGGTTAATCTCATCTGACCTGCAGCCATCCCAGGGTGGGCCCTGGACTGGCCTAGAGAACAGTCAAGGAAAGACAATTAGCAGGTAAGGTCTAATTTCTCCTTCCTATTCGGTTCTCCAGGCCAATCCAGGAACAGTAGGGATGTACCAGAGCAGTACCTAAACACGGGAGGGACACAGAAGTTCGGCCACTATAGATGAAGCACCAACACTGGCATCCCCCCCTCACCTGAACATCCAGGCGATAATGCTTTGAAAAAGTATGAAGAGACGACCAAGTTGCCACCCGACAAATGTCCACCGGTAGAACCAAGGAACACTTCGCCCAAGACGCAGCCTGCCCCTAAGTGGAATGGGCTTGCAGACCCCCAGGAGTCGTCTTTCCCTGCGCTGTATAAGCCGCTGCAATGGCCTGCTTCACCCAACGGGCAAGGGAAGCCTTGGATGCTGCCTCTCCTTTCCAAGGGCCCCTAAAAGCACAAACAACTGATCAGTCTTACAAATAGACTGCGTCCTTCTAAGATATCTGCGAAGCACTCTTCCGAGATCAAGCCTATGCAGTTTACGATCCACACCGTCTCCCCCAAGACTTGAAAATGTCGGAAGCAAGATTGACTGATTCAGAGGAAACAGAGAGACCACCTTTGGCAGGAAAAACGGCACCGGCCGTAAAACCACCTTTTCTTCTGAAAACTGTAAGAAAGGCTCCCTGCACGAGAGTGCTTGCAAATACGAAATCTGCCTGGCCGAACACGCTGCTACCAGGAACGCTGTCTTCCAGGAAAAGTTTCACAAACTAGCGGACCCTGCCGGCTCAAATGGTGGTTCCACCAGCACCTCCAAAACCAAGTTCAAGTTCCACGAAGGGACTACTGGTTGAACGGATGGACGCACCTGCTTCACCGCCTGAACGGACCACATCCTGGTGCGCTGCCAATGAGCGACCCTGAACTTGACCCCTATAACAAGCCAACACCTGTACTTTCAAGGAATTGAGGGCTAGCCCTTTATTCAGGCCATCCTGTAGGAAAAGCAAGATGTCCGGCCGAACACTCTTCTCAGCACACCAACCTTCAAATATGCGCCAAATACGGATATAAGCTAGAGACGTGGAATGCTTCCTGGCTCTCAGCATGTTATCTATAACCGTCGCCGAGTACCCCTGGCATCGTAAGCAACAACTGATCCACCTGCGGCATCAAGACCAGCCCTTGGTTCAACAAATTGACCAAATTGGGCAGCCACCAAGGTCAATCCACCAACAGCCGAACCAGATCTGCATACCAAGGTCTCCGTGGCCAATCCGGCACCACGAGAATCACTCATCCATCGTGAAATGCTATGCGGTGCAGCAGCCAACCGATCATCGGCCACGGTGGGAAGACATACAGCAGACCCCGCTTCGGCCAGGGCTGCGACAGAGCATCCAGCCCCTCCGACATGTGTTCTCTGCACCTGCTGAAGAATCGCGTGGCTTTGGTGTTGGAAAAGGTAGCCATCAGATCCATGACTGGCTGCCCCCAATGACTCACAATGTCGTGAAAGACCACCGTGTTCAGCTCCCATTTGCCTGGGTGCAGGACATGCCTGCGGAGGTAGTTGGCCTGCACATTTTCCTTTCCTGCTACATGGACTGCTGAAAATGCCAGCAGATGGCTCTCTGCCCACTACGTCAGCAGCTGACTCTCCTCTGCCAATGCTGCACTGCCCGTGCCGCCCTGCCGGTTGATATACAATACCGTTACCGCATTAAGAACATAAGATATGCCATACTGGGTCAGACCAAGGTCCATCAAGCCTAGTATCCTGTTTCCAACAGTGGCCAATCTAGGTCATACATACCTAGCAGTTTACTCAAAAGACACAGGTTCCACAATGCTTGTACTCGGTCAAGCATTGATATCCTGGGTCCCTTCTTAATAACTGTATATGGACCTTTCCTCCAGGAACTTGTCCAAACCTTTTTTAAACCCAGCTACACTGACAGCCTTTACTACATTCTCCGGTAACAAATTTCAGAGTTTGATTACACATTGAGTGAAAAAATATTTTCTTTTATTAGTCTTAAATAGTTTACCCTGTAGCTTCATTGCATGTCCCCTAGTCTTTCTATATTCTGATAACAAACAATCGATCTACGTTTACCCGTTCCACTCCGCTCATTAATTTATAAACTTCTATCATATCCCCCCTCAGCCGTCACTTTTCCAGGTTAAAGAGCCCTAACCTTTTTAGCCTTTCTTCATAGGAGTATCCTTCCATCCCCTTTACCATTTTGGTGGTTCTTCTCTGGACCTTTTCTAATAACTCTATATCCTTTTTAAGATACGGCAACCAGAATTGCACACAATATTCAAGGTGCGGTCTCACCATGGAACGATATAGAGGCATTATAATATCTTTTGTTTTATTTTCCATTCCTTTCCTTATGATACCTAGCATTCTATTTGCTTTCTTGACCGTCGCTGCACACTGGACCAAGGCTTTTAACATGGTATCCACAATGACGCCTAAATCTTTTTCCTGGGTGGTGGTTCCTAATGTGGAACCTTGCATCATATAACCATAGTTTGGGTTTTTCTTCCCTAGGTGCATAACTTTGCACTTGTCCACATTAAATTTTATCTGCCATTTTGATGCCCAGTCTTCCAATTTATCAAGATCCTCTTGCAATTTTCCACAATCCTCTTGGGTTTTAACAACTTTAAATAGTTTTGTGTCATCTGCAAATTTGATAACCTCACTCGTTATTCCACTTTCCAGGTCGTTTATGAATATGTCAAAAAGCAGCAGACCCAACACAAATCCCTGGGGTACACCACTATTCACCTTTCTCCATTGGGAAAATTGGCCATTTAGCCCTACCCTCTGCTTTCTATCTTTTAACCAGTTCCTGATCCACAGTAGTACACTGCCTCCTATCCCATGACTCTTTAGTTTTGCCAAAAGTCTCTGATGAAGGACCCTGCCAAAGGCTTTCTGAAAGTCCAGATACACTATATCAACAGACTCACCTTTGTCCACCTGTTTATTCACACCTTCAAAAAAACATAACAGATTAGTAAGACAAGATCTTCCTGGTCTAAAGCCATGTTGGCTGTCTCCCATTAGGCCACGACTATCTACATGCTGAGTAATTTTATTCTTTATGATGCTTTCTACCATTTTTCCCAGTACTGATGTCAGGCTCACTGGTCTGTAGTTTCCCGGATCACCCCTGGAACCCTTTTTAAAAATTGGTGTTACATTGGCGATCCTCCAATCTTCAGGTATTAGAGATGATTTTAATGATAGTTCACAGATTACTAATAGCAGGTCTGCAATCTCATATTTCAGTTCCTTTAACACCCTTGGATGTATACCATCCAGCACAGGTGATTTGCTACTCTTCAGTTTATCTAATAGTTGTAATACATCTTCCCGATGTATCGATATTTCCTTCAATTCTTCCACACCTTTAAATACCACTTCAGTCATGGATAACATCCCTACATCTTCCTCAGTAAAGACCGAAGCAAAGAATTCATTCAGTCTCTCCACTATCGCCTTGTCGCCTCTTAGTGCCCCTTTAACCCCTCTATCATCTAATGGACCAACTGACTCTCTCACAGGTTTTTTGCTACGAATGTACTTGAAAAAGTCTTTATTTCGCGTTTTTGCTTCCGCAGCAAGCTTCTTCTCAAATTCTCCCTTTGCCTGCCTTATCAATGCCTTGCATTTGACTTGCCAGTGCTTGTGCTGTTTCCAGCTTTCGTCGTTTGGCTCTTTTTTCCATTTCCTGAAAGATGCTTTTTTGGCAACAACAGCCTCTCTGACCTCACCTTTAAACCATGCTGGCAGTTTTTTTTTATTTCCTTCCACTTTTCTTAAAGCGTGGAATACAGCTGGCCTGGGCTTCCAAGATAGTATTTTTCAACAATACCCAAGCTTGATGTAAGTCTTTAACCTTTGCAACTGCTCCTTTTAGCTTTTTCTTATTGTCGGAGAAAACTCAAACCGCTTTCCCCATTACCAGAACCTTGAAGCTATGCAGTTGCAACCTCACTGCTCGCATCTCCAGATGACTGATCAACCACTCGGCTTCGATCTTTGACCAACAGCCCTGCACCACCTGAGCTAGACAATGTGCCCCCCAGCCATAGAGGCTTGCATCCATAGTGACCAAAACCTATTCGGGCTGCTCCAAGGACACGCCGGCCCGAAGACGATTGCTCACCAGCCACCACTCCAGGCTGGTCTTCACCTCTTCTGGACAGACTTGCTTCTGAGACAACGGGTACTCTTGGGGAGACAACCACGAGAGGGGATACCGCTGAAGCGGACGCATATGGGCCCTGGCCCATGGAACCAGGTCCAATGATGCCACCGTCGAACCTAACAGCTGCATGTATCGCCATGCTGTTGGAGCTTTCATGCGCAAAAACCGTCGCACCTGCATCCAAATCTTTTTCACCCTGACCTTGGGAAGCGATTCCACGCCAGCATCTGTATTGAACAAAGCCCCGAGAAAAACTAGCTGACGCACTGGGCACAGCTGACTCTTCACCTTTTTGACCACCCAACCAAGCTGTTCCAAGAATGCTACTACTCGATCGGTAGCCCTGACCGCCTCTTCCTCGGACCCTACTCGAAGGAGCCAATCATCCAAATAAGGATGAATTCCTTCGTGTCTCAAGGCTGCTGCCGCCGCCACCACCACCATCACCTTTGTGAAAGTGCGGGGCGCCATGGTCAGACCAAACGGAAGAGCCTTGAACTGAAAATGCCCCATGGGAATGGCAAAGCGCAGGAATTATGCAGATAAGCCTCTGTAAGATCTATCAAGGAAAGCAACTCTCCTGGCTTTACTGCCAAAATTACCGAGCGCAGCATTTCCATCCGGAAATGTGGCACCCTTAAGCTGCCATTTACCTTCTTGAGATCGAGAATGGGCCGAAAGGACCCCTCCTTTTTGGGCACTACAAAATAAATGGAGTATCAACCTAAGCCGCACTGGTCTCAGGGTACAGGCAGCACTGCCTGCAGTCACAATAACCACTGCAACGTTACTAGCACCGCCTCCTTCTCCCGAGCATTGCATGGAGACGCCATGAATGCCTCCGCCAGAGGCCTGCAGAACTCTAACACGTAACCTTCGAGGACGATCTCATCGGTCTGTCTTAATTGTGGCCCAGGCAGAGTATATGTCTAATCTTTGAAGTACAACCTTCAGATCTACACACAACACTAGATGAAGTCTCACCAACAATCTGTGTCAAGTAGAGATTTTCAATCCAGTCCTTACACTTAGCCAGTCAGGTTTCAGGGTAACCATAATTAATGTGCATGGACTAGATTTGTACATACAGACTCCCATTGTATACAAATCTCTCATATGCATATTCATAATTATCCTGAAAGCCTGATTGGCCAGGTGTGTCCACAGGACTAGGGTGAGAATCTCTGGTATAGAGATTTTCTCAACGAATTATGCGTCTTCCTATACAGGCTAGCATGCCCCTAGCTCTGCAGACCATTACTTTGAGATCATCTGCTCTAATCACCCTGAAGGCCTCTCTTCTGATTGACAACTTCCAGAATGCACTGTTCACTTAAATTTCTTCTCTAAGGCATGACTCTGCAATATTTTTTTAAGCACATAAAATGGAAAATACCACCTCTCGGCTTGCTTTCCAAGGGGATAAGAGGCTGTTTATAAAGATGTTATTTTACTCAGTGGCAAGATTAACACTTTTCACCAGAGATCATAAATTTAAAAGAAAAGGCTGAGAAAGCAAACTGCAGAGAGAGAGAGAGAGAGAGAGAACGAGAAAGGTGCAGCCATGTTTTAAAAACACTAGTGTTCCCTCTATTCTGGGTTAAGAGCAACATATTTCACCTAAATTCCAGCTATAAATATCTGGCTGCAAATATAGGAGACAATTGCAAGATGAGGAAAGCCCACTTTGGTTGGATTAAGCTCAATTTGGGTGCTGCCAGCTTCAAGCACAGAATTTCACTCAAACTGTATTTTGTTTCTTTACAAACCAGTGCTGTTAACAGCAGATTAAAGGAACGCCACAAGGATTTAATTTTGCTTTAAACTTTCATAGTCTAAAGAACACAGATGTTAAAACACAAGCCCTTCAACTTTCAATTTACTATTAGCCTTTCCTGTCCCCTCCTTCATTTTCCTCCCTCCTTTTGTTTTAACTCTCCTGTACCCTTCGTCCTCCCTGTCTTTCCCTCTGTCCTCCCTCCATCCCCCACTGTGGCTTTTAGGGCAATATAACAAATTTCTGTAAATAAAGCAGGAGATGTTTTTAAATGATAGACCTAATTTTATTGGCGCCTTTTACAAAAAGTTGCTATAATACATCTAAAGGGCACATCTTTCAGAGGCTGCTATAATAGTTTCAGAGGCTGCTATAAGCTGTGTATCTTTGTCCCTGCAACCATATATTTACTTACTGTAGTCAAAATGGAAGTTTTTCTATATATTCAGAACTATTAGAGGGAAGTTATATAGTATCTTAATATACCATCATCAGTCTAGGAGGCATTTTTACCTGGGATAGTCACACGTACACACACAATAAAAGTATATTCAAAGCAGTATACCGAAAAGCAAATGCTTGCCTATAAATATAAAATATCTCCATACTCACCTACACTACTCATTGATATAAAAATCTATTTTCACTAGACAAAATCATATGCATTGCCAGCCACCCACATGCATGCAGCTCATGTCAGACTCACAATTTTCTACAGATAATGCACTCTCTTTATTCATCCTCGCCAGTTTCTATGCCTCATGAATAAACTTGCGTGCACAGAGCCTGTGACAAATCATTCATCCTTCAATTTTAATCTCACTAGGTTTTTATGTTGGTATGGAAACAATCAAAACTTTTAAGAACTATCCTCCCCAGTCTTCTCGCTGTCAAACCCACAAGCCATTGTCATTCAGTTGACTCTTCTGCTGTCAAGATGGTGATAGGATGACAGCTTAAAAATTACAGACGGCTCTTCTCCTTTCTAGGAACCTGATTCAGATTGCCAGTTATTTTCATGGGTGGTGAAGCAAAATAAATGAGTAAAGAAAGAAAAACTGCAAACTTTACAATTGCTTTGCAATGTATCTATTAATAACAATACACTCGACAAACTACCTTAAACACTGGAAAAGGTCATTCACTTCTATAAAAAAAAGGAAATAAAATCTCATTCTAAATTAAAAGGGCCTACAACTCAAGTTATTTATTTAAAAAGCACCACAAATTTAGACATAGAATATTGTAATCACATAACATCTAACATACAACATGAGGTCCGACATTGCTAGCAGCAAATTTCACATATTGACTATATGACAGTTTCAGCATAGATGGAAAAAACATTTTTTCTATCAGTTCTGAAGTACAAGCAGGATGAGTATTTTGTATGTCTCAAAGGTTTTATATCTCAACACTTTTCTATACCCTTTATGGCCTGCCAGCATCTATACTCTGTTTCGTGCAAAACAAAAGTCTAATTTAAATCTTTTAAAACAAAATATGTGGTATGGTCATAACTGTTTGCAATTAAAAATCTCCTTTTCTAGGTTAACCCAAATAACTCAGTGGCAGCGCTCAACACTCAGGTTGGAATCCTGGGATGGACTCTTGGTGACAGTCCCCGCTGCGGGACAGGGCATCACCATCATTTTTCAATGGAATCTGGGCTCCAGAGAGAATTGTGCTTAGGAGCCTCACTGTAATGGCAAGGCTAGGGAAGGTTATAAAAGTAAAGGGAAATGCCTTACAGTACACTTTACCCAGTCAGTGTAGGCTGGCTCCAGTTCAGCAGGAAGCCTAAAGGAGCAGAAGGAACCGGCTTGCCAGAAATACAACTTAAAAAGAAAACCTTTACTAAGCTTACTCTTTAGCTACATTATATTTATACTTTGAAGCCATATGGGAAATGTTTTCCCGATCACACAGCTCAATGTCACTCAGATGTAAAATGCAAGGTGTTTACAGAGAACCTGTCCGTCTTAAAAGGCAAATGTGGACTAATGCATGCATATATTTTCTAACTTCTGGCAGATGTTGAAAGCCGCAACAGAGAAGAACTGCCATAGTAGGTTAGACCAAAGGTCCATCAAGCCCACTGTCCCGTTTTCAACAGTGGCCAACTCAGGTCACAAGCACCTGATACTTTAAGAACCAAAAGACTGTTTGAAAGCTTAATGACTCCCATGTGACATTTCAAAATCTAGGGAGAAAACATCCAAAGGGTAATTTTATAAGGGTCAGCTAGATTTCATGCCTATTTTATACAGTCAGATTACCTGTGCACTTGATCAATTAGGGGCATAAGTGGTCAAAAACAAAGGTGAAACTAGATGTGAGCACGTATGCCAACTCTACGGCTGGTGTAAATGCCCATGCCTAAATTTTGCAAGAACACACAAATTATAGAATTTTATCATTTGCTTGTGTAAATTTGTGCTCCCCACACACTGCCCAAACTCTACTCCTGTGCAGTAAGGCCACTGCTCCAACATGCGTACTTTCCGAATAGCAACCAACTACATGATGTGTGGAAGTGGTCACTTATACTGTAACTTACACGCATAAACACGTATGGAAATGTAGGCATCCCTTACAAAATTACTCCCCCCCCACCCCAGGCCCTATTTACTAAAGTGCAGTAAGCTTTTGCATTTACCATAGGTTAATGGCCATATTTAAAATGTAAACTTAAATTACGAAAAACGCTCAATAACCACCACATGGCACTATAGTCACTTTCAAATCTTCTTATAAAGTGACTATAGTTCCATGTGGTTATTATTGAGCGTTTTTCCTAATTTAAGTTTGTATTTAGCGCTCGGAAGACGACCATATTTAAAATGCGACATTAACTACTAAAGGCATTCCCAGCGTTTTGCCAGTTAATGCAAAGGAAAGGTTTTTTACTGTGTGTTCAATGAATGACAGATGATGTCATTGGCTACACCTCCTGAGGTGGCGCTAACTGCACCATATTATCTGCCACTTTAATGACTACCGCGCAATAGCAATTCACGCCCTCCCATTCCACTCCCCCTTCCTTTAGGCAGTTAATGCAGCTCAGTAATTCAATTCCTACTGTAAAATGGGCAGGGAGATGAGATTTCTGTTCTTTAGCCAGGATGGTGCAATGCTTAGCCCCAACTGTTAATTAGTACCCTTATCCTAAACTTCTGTCTATATGCAGGCGGCGAGACAATTCATTTTTCTATATCTAACTGAATTGATTGATTGGGAGACTGAACTTGAGAATTCTTAGACTTCATTTCTACATTTTGTCATGCAAATCCTGGACTCCAAGATACAGCGGACTAGAAAATCCAGAAAAATCTACGTTTCTAAGCAAGGTGTCTCCCAGAGTCCCAAGGCTTCTGCTGTCCTTTCTACAACCTTGCAGGTAGAGAGAGAATGTTAGTAAAGAAAAATAACTAATTCACACACTTCTGAGAAAGGCTGATTCATTCAATAGGAGTCACTCAATAACAGATTTTCAGTGCTTAGAGAGAAAGGTCACTACTTACTAAGCTGTGTTAATGTGGTTTTTAGGGTTACGGTTTATTAGGCTCTGGCTCTAGCACTTTTCAGAAACCAGCATGTGCTAAGTGCCGTATGACAGGGCATGTTTACTAAAGTGGGTGATGGTTACTGCGGGCTAAATCCTGCAGTAAGCGGATAGTGTGGGACTCTGATAACCATTACCGCATGCTAAAACAGCTGCTGCCATAAAAGTCACGTGGTAACATCATTGCTTGGGTCGGGGGGGGACGACCGTTGACTGCAGAACGTCATTAGCAAGGGCGCCATTCGCTCAAACCAAGAGTTCTGCAGTTTGCATGGTAAGGGTGCATGCCTGCTTAAGACGGCAGAGTCCTTCAGCCCACGCTAACTGCATGGAGACATACTGACAACGTCCCCTATCAGCAGTGATCTGGTCTACCACCCTGTGCTAATTTTTGTTTACTACCATGCGCTAAGAGACTTAGAGCACTTTAATAAGCATGCCCCTAAATGCCTAATGTGGAAATTACAGTTAGAAGATCTGGAATGTACAAGTATTACATCTGCCGTTAACACAAGGCTCGTTATCACATATTAACTGTCAACATGCCACATAACGCAAAATGCATGGCAACGGCCATGGCTTCCTTCCTCAAAATGCTCCCAACTCTTAATGCATTAGGCACAAAACCTTACAGCAAGTTAATAAATAGGCTCTTATAATTTAAAACAAACAACAAATATTCTCTCAACACAAAAATTAATTGCACTGCAAAAGAATGAGTTATGAAAACAAAGCCAGGAAACCAAAATGAAAACAAAATCTAGTTTAAAATTATAGAGAACACCTCTGGCAATGAATCTAATTAGATGCACTTTTTGTGTTGCTTCACTTTTCAACCTACTGTAATGCATGATGCAGGGTTCAACCTTGGGAACCGCCACCCAGGAGGAGGATCTAGGCATCACCATGGATAATATGTTGAATCCCTCTGCCCAATGTGCAGCATTGCTCGGAGGGCAAGTGGAATGCTGGGAAAGGGAATGGAGAGTAAAGCAAAGGATATTGTAGTGCCTCTGTATCGCTCCATGACAATGTAACCGCACCTCGAGTTACTGTGTGCAGTTCTGGTCACCAAATCATAAAGGGGATATAGTGGAATTAGAAAGGGTACAGAGAAGAGCCACTAAGATGACAGAGGAGACAGAGTGATACCCCTGTGAGGAGAGTTTAAAAGGTTAGAGTTCTTCAACTTGGAGAGGAGACGGCTGAGGGGAAATATGATGGAGGTCTGTAGAATGATGAGTGGAGTGGAACGGGCGGACGTGGATCAGTTGTTTGCTCCTTCAAGGGGTGGAAAGACTGGAGGACATGCAATGAAGCTACAATGTAGCTCATTTGAGACTAAGCTGAGAAACGTTTTTTCATTCAATGTGAATTAAACTCTAGAGTTCATTGCCGGAGGATATGGTAAAAGCTATTGGTGTGGCTGGGTTTAGGGGAGGTTTGGACGAGTTTCCTGGAGGAAAAGTCCATTGTTGGAGAGGACCGGGAAGACCATTCTTACCTCTGGGATAGAAAGCATGGAAGCTGTATGTTTTTGGAAATCTGACAGGCCACGTTTGGAAAAAGAATACTGGGTTCGATGGACCCTTGGTCTGAGTCAGTATTGCCGGCATCTCTTATGTTCAGTCTCTCTCAGTGTCTGCCCCTCTTCCTATGGAATTTCCTCCCTAATCATTTTTTACCTGTTGAAAGACTATTTACTGTTTGGGAGCAAGTTAAATTATAGCTCTTTCCACATTACTATTATTATTATTATTGCAATTCAGATGTCAAAAGGATAGCGAGTTACTTAATTTTCTATCAAACCTTTGCAAAGAACTTTCGGTCTGCTTACTATGAGTCCGATTCCGAACGGGGCACATCTGGGCATCCAAAATATAGAAATGGCCCAAAGTGTACCCGACTGCAACTGCAGGAACTAGACGTTCCCGCGGTTGCAGAATCACACACTTAGACGGCCTGGTGCTCCGATTCAGCAACTCAGGACATCCATTGTCCTGCCCAGCCAGCACACCCTACGCTCCTGCAGATTTGCCGATGCCATGGTGTCCTGTCACCATAGCACCAGGAAGCCCACAGGAGTGCAGAAGGCCCGACATCATTGCAGGCTTCCTTTCCCCACCGTCAGATCCCTCGACAGGGGCAGCCAGGGCCAGGATTGGGCGGCGGGGCTTACCTACTCCTATGCCATGACTTTGGTGGGGCTGCCTGGCCTGATCACCATCAGTGGGACTTATTCTACCTGATCCAAATAGGCCCTGTACGTCCAGATGAGTCAGCGTGCCCCCACTCCGCCCACTCTCCCACCTCCGGCCCTCAATCTCCCGCCCCCAGCAGTGCTCCCCGCGCAAGCCCTCTGTGCATGCGGGAAGCCAGGGAGATGGAATACGCTTCCTGTGAATAACAGGGATTGCACGTCCAACCCGGTCGTACATCCCCACTATTCATAGGTTATAATGACCCCCTATGTATTTTTGTATCAAATTATTATAAATCACAATAAGCTCTTGTTGAGAAACCTATGAGAAATTGAAATAAAATAATCAAGATGACATATTTTCCAACAAATTTCACACAGTAGAAGATCAATACAAAACCACCTTTTACATTTGCTACCAGAAGTCACATCTAACCCAAAAATTTAATTAATCTAATCAGGATTCTCTGTGGACTGTCAGCTGTTTTATTTCCCAGATGTAAGAATAGTTCTAAGATCTTAAGTGATGACTTTTTGAGAACACCTAGATCTTTTCTTCAGATAATCTCTCAGTCACATTTACTATAATTGACTATTTAAAACCAGCAGAGGGTACAAAATCTACAAGGTTTTCACCAGGATCAACAGAGCTAGTCAAACCTGCACTTGTCAAATTGCACATATTACCCATTTTGTCAATTGGCATAACATTGCTTTCTCTGCTGGGAGTCTGCAGTTCTTGGCGCCTGCTCTGAACACGTCTTCCTGGAACAGCAGCACACTTTTACTAAGGTGCACTATGGTTTTGTGCTTAAAATGGAAAAAGGGACACAAGAAGTGCAGCACATTAAGCGCAAAGCCACTGCATTACCTATCGGGGGAGCAGATAGAATTTCTCCAGTCGGTAATGTACGGGGCGCTCTCCACCCATTTTACCCTCCACTGCACGATTCACAGTTAGCATGTAATTCGGCCTGTTCTGAGACGGATGCACACTAACAGCTGCCACATGCTACCGCATACATTAGCACGTTCTGAACTCCATGCTAACTGCGTAGTGCCCTTTAGCAAAAGGGTCTCTTAATGTACACGTTATGTGATTCCTAAGTGGTTTGCAAAGACAGACCCATGACTAAGAGAAAATATTTACGGGGGGCGGAGCCTGATGTCCAGCGGGTAGGACGCTTTGCGTTGAAGCTCCCGAGAGGCCTACTCAGAATCCTGACTTAATACCTATATAAATTTACTATTTTGCTCCGAGCTGACCGGGGCACCTCGGGGGGGATGGCGGCCCACAAACCAGCGCGCTTGGACTTCGGGTCTCCTTCTTCTTCTCACGGAAAACGCTCCAAAACGGAGGTATCCTCCCCGCAGAAGATGGTTCCATTTCGTGAAAACCCCGCAATGCACCTGGAGATTCTGGAGGAAATACGCGGCGTGAAGGAATTGGTGCAGTCTAATGGAGAAGCGCTTCGAGCCATGCGAGAAGACTTTGGAGTGCTCCAAGACCGACTTGAAGGTCTTTCATTACGGCAGGACAATATGGCGGGGGTCCTCGACTCGCACGAGGTGCGCTTGGGCAAACTGGACGAGGCTGAGCGCCAGATACAGAATCTTCAAAAGGAATTGGAAGATAGCAATAATCGCGCCCGTCGCAACAATGTGAGGCTCCTTGGAATGCCGGAGGGAGTGGAAGCAGGAGATATAAGAGAATTCTTGCTCAAAACTCTTCCCTCCTTGCTGAAGATTACTTTTCACAGAGAACTGGAAATCGATCGAGCACACCGTGTTCCTGCCCGCATGGCGCTCAACCGCACGACCCCCCGGCCTATTATCTTTAGCTTGCTACGATATCAACAAGTGGAACAAATTTTACATGCTGCTCGAGCGAATCATCATTTGGAATATGAAGGTCGTAAGGTCTCCTTCTTTCCGGATTTGGCAAAGCCTACCGTTGACCGTCGGAAGAAACTCCTTGCTCTTCGCCCTCGACTTCAACAGCTACAGGCTCGCTTTGGCCTGTTGTATCCAGCGAAACTCCGAGTGACTCTCCATAACCAGACCAGGACGTTCGAGGATCCTGATCTATTATCAACATTTTTGGACTCCAAAGAAGCAGAACAGATGCGCTAATCCCAAATCTTGGACTCTTATCTGCCGGCTCTGTCCGCCATTTTGAAGGGCCCGATGCGGCGATCATAGCCCAGCACAGAAATAGCCTGGACTCTCTTTCTTTCTCTGTATGACTTATGTCTTTGGTCTCAAATCCCTTCATGATGTGTGCCTCGGTCGGATTCGGAGCACGCACAGTCCTACAGGTTATATGTTTTTTTCAATTTCGGCCTTCTCTGGGGTTTCTCCCCGCAGACACATGGTCGCCAGTAATTTTGGGGTTTTGCTTCTCCTCTACCGTACTGCGGTTATCTTTGTTAATGTGGGGCGCTTCATTGTATTATATTAGCTTATTTTCCTATGTCATGTGTACAGCCAGATACAGTCAGTTTGAGGGACACAGTAAAACTATGTGTGCTATCATGCTCAGAATTTTAACTTTTCTGAATGGCCTCATGTAAAATCTTATTATTCATCGTACAAGGCAGTGCTGGTCCACTCCGCAGAAAGAAAATCCTTAGCTATCTTAGACACGAGCACGTTGATTAGGTGTTTCTTTCGGAAACGCACTACACTCTGCTGAAACACTGAAACTCAATGCTAGGCCTCACATGGTAGCTGCCTACTCTCCCACCGTTTCCAAATGGTACGGGATAGTCATTCTGGTCAAGAAGTTTTTGCACGCTACCGTACCTGATATTAGCGCTGACATGGAGGGTAGATGGGCCCGTGTACACCTTGAGGTTGGAGATAGTGAATTCACGTGTATTTGCACTATGTCCCGAATGTGGACAACCCTGCTCACTAAGCAAGTTTTGCTCAGTTGGCCTCGGCCTCCGCTAATGCTCCATTAATACTTGGTGGCGATTTTATTCAAGTGCTCCCTTAATCTTTTCTTCTCAAACAAGGTGCTTGTTGGTTGGAAGCTCCTGTACCGAGCAGACCTGTGTGGCTAGATATAGTAGCGGGCCTTTGCTCACCGATTCCTTTTACCTTACTCCCTGGTATGACTCTCCCATTAGACTCCCACTATCCACCAATGTTTTTCGACACTTTAGGTGCCTTTAATATTCCTATGCAACCTTTTGACTCCCGACTCTGGTCAATGTAACTTTAGCATTGCATTCGGAGCACTAGAGTATTCCCGCCATTGGCACTCTTTGCATAAGGTTGATTGGAAACTTCCGATCTCTCGGTAGTTTACCGGGTGTAGTATCCAATTTTACTAAACCTTATGTAATGCTATCACTAGAGATACCTCTATAACGCAGAAAGTATGGGAGAGAGAATTGCATGTGACTTTAACCTCGGAGCAATGGAGCCTTATCTGGAGCAGAGGGACACGGGTTTCTGACCCGCCTCACTCACTCAGACCCTCTTCTTTCTAGCCCACCGGTGTTTTTACATTCCTCACAGTTTAGACATATGGAACACTACTCAGGGTAATGGTTGCTGGACACGTCCTGTGGCCATTGGTTTACTACTTCATTTCATGTTATGCATGAATATCCTGCACTACAGTATCACTGGCGTCGGGTCTGGGGTCGTATTTAGTCTATATTGCACTCTCAGGAGTCCCTTTCTCGGAGGGTAGTGGGACTTCGCCCAGTTGCGGGGATCCCCTCTCTCCCAGGAAATGGCTTATCTCCTCTTGAACTATATGCTTGGCATTGCTGTTTCCCTCATTGAGTAATACTGGGAAATTAGTTCCCATCTGAGCCTCACTGAATGGTGGAATCATGCCTGTCTCTACAGTAAATATGAACAAATACCTCGTCTGTGTGCTTCCTCCGTTCAGACTCCTTCTTATTGGTCTTAATGGAAGATGTTCAATGAATATGTACATTTTGCTAAATGCTCTCATCTGACTGTCTAACTTTGTATCTATCTCTGTCTCATGATCATGCTGTATTGTGGATATTTTTTTGATTGTTTGATGTATAATCACTGTTAACGGGAAGCGCTCACATGCTGATACAAACGGGTAGAGAAGAAGCACCGGGGTGGGGGGTAATGGGTTTACTTTTCCTTATTGTATCTTTTGGTGTGTTGTTCCTTTGTTGTAAAATGAAAATAAAAGTTTCAAAAAAAAAAAAGAGAAAATATTTACAAAACTAAAATGTAATTTCCTAACATAGTGCTAAAATGACCAAAAATATATTACAGTTTATAATTATGAGCATTTAATTTTATGATTAGCACAAGACAATTCACTCTGCAAAACTCTTATGTTTTGCACATTTTATTACCTTGTGCATTAAAACAAAGACAAGACTACTTATTCACAGAATTTAGTACAGTTTTCTGTAAATATTTTACCCCGCATTGCCGCCATATGCACTGAATCTGAAGCTAGAAAATGAGCTCATGTTTACAAGAAATATCACACCTACAAAAGCCTCCCTGTAGTTAAACACTACAGCAGATAAAAATATCTTTTGCATCAAGTATCCAATATACATTTCTATTGAATACTGATACCCAAGTAGAAATGTGGGAAAAAAGAGCCCATGCAAAACACACAACACACAACACAACCCAGAACGCATACATAGCAAAGCTGATTTAATTCAACCTACAGCTGGAAATGAAAAATCTCCTTCTTTTAACTGAATATTCCAAGAAAGTAAACACATAATGTTTTTGAAAGTTCATCTTCTAATAATTCAAGTGAACCAGGGAAGTGTCGTTTTGTTTAGCATCAGAAAATTCTTCTAGGGGTCAGCGGTAAGAGGCGCTTGCTCCATGCACAAGACCCACCTCAGTAGCTGAACTAAGCTAGCCAGGGCTAGGAATATGTGATTTTGTTTTCCTCTGAATTTAGTCTTCAACTGTTCTTGTACTACAATATTCATAGCAATTTTCTCTTTTCTCTAAGTTCATCTTCTCTTAGCTTTTAGGTCCAATTGGAACTGCCTTTCTTGGGCTATGGTGCCATACCTTTCATTAAATTAAATTAGGTTTATTTTATAGTCCCCCTTGCATCTTTGCAGGCTCTGGAATCAAAACCATACATTTAATACAGATTTTCTGAGGAATTTATTGTCAAAATTAGCACATGTAACCTGTCCATAACTTTATGCAAGATTTTCTCTGTCTAGACTAATGGCTCCCAAACCTGTTCTGAGGGACACCTAGCCAGATGAGTTTCCAGGATAGCCACAGTGAATATTCACATAATAAATTTATATGCAATGGAGACAGTACATGCAAATCAACCTCATGAATATTCATGAGGTGTATTCTGGAAACCAGATTGGCTGAGGGTGGCTTAGAACAGGGTTGATAACCACTGGTCTAGAAACTCTAAAACCCAGTATGTTTTTTTTGACAACAGAATTTTGTTGAATGCAAGAACAATCCAATGGGTACATCCTAGATATCACACTTTAGGAGTCTCTTACTAAAGGGTGCCAAGGGGTGACATGTAATGCGGGGGCATGGAAAGCCTTTTCTCGGCAGTTAACATGGCGCGCGCCGCATACACGTTGGTGCACAACTCCACCTACTAAGGTGGCATTAGGCGAATGCATGCTAATGCAGTTAGCGTGCCGTGTAAACATAGCTCACCACATCCCCTCTCCGCCCCTAACGCAGGTTGCACAGCTAGTGTGGGAATCATCCCGTGCTAACTGGTGTGGCCTTGCACTAGCTGAGAACGCATGTTCTAGTGCGCCTTCAGCGCATGCCAGAACACATGCTGCCAACGAGCGCCGGTAAAAGACCCCCTTGAGTCAAAGTGATGAGAGCAGTCTTAATGCTGTTCAGAGGCACAGGAGTTATTGACAGAGGAAAGCAAAGAGAACTGAAGCGCTCTAGTTGTTTAGAGATCAGGCTTAAAGTTTTATAAAATCTTGTTGGAAACCTACTTTGATTATTTTAAGGCACTTTTGTTGGTCTCTTATAAAAGGCATCCAAAGTTGTGGTTTCTCATGGGGGTACTGTCTCCAAATGAGTTAGATTTGTGCATACCATGACAGGCCCACTAGGCTTGCTTTTCTTGCATCAAACTTGTTATTGGCTGGAACAGGAATGAATAATTCTATGTACTGGTAAGTGCTGTTGTGTTAACAACTATCATGCTTTCTTTTATTTAAAGAATTTTCCCACAATGCATCATACTAAAAGCAAGACCCATCATGTTTAATATGAGGAGGCAACTAAGAAGGGTAAAATCATATAAAAGATGGCATGTCTCATCCCTTAGAATCAATGTAAACACTAAGGTGAAATTAGGTCTTACCTGCTAATTACCTTTCCTTGAGCTCTCTCCGGGCCAGTCCAGGGAAACGCGAGGGTAGTCAATCCCCTTCAGCAGCTGAGGACTGAATACTTCAAGTTTTCTTGAGAGCCTAAGCCACTCCCCCTGAGGTCAATACTCCAGTCTTCGTCTGACAAAGCAGCTAACTCAATGCCTGAAACGAAAAATAGGCCATAACAGAAGAACTGATAACCGGCCATATTCTCTAGGGAGTAACCACACCAATGAAAGTTATCTCAATTTTTTTTTTAAATTGATATAAATAAACCAGAGAAACAACACCTCCGCCCACCGTTAATAAAACCCCAATCTACGCCTCACCGAAGAAAAAACGTAATCTTCTAGCAGTCTTGCGCTCCGGTAGGCGAACCAGGAAGGGGTGGGCCCTGGACTGGCCCGGAGAGAGCTCAAGGAAAGGTAATTAGCAGGTAAGACCTAATTTCACCTTCCTTATCACTTCTCCGGGCCAGTCCAGGGAAACGCGAGGGCAGTACCAAAGCAGTATCTAAATCCGGGAGGGACCCGCAAGACCAGCGACAATCGCGGAAGCTCCAACCTTCGCATCCTCTCGGGCCTGAACATCCAATCTGTAATGTTTTGCGAATGTATGTAAGGAAGACCACGTTGCCGCTCTACAAATATCTACTGGAGGCACGAATGCATACTCCGCCCAGGAAGCAGCTTGAGAACGAGTGGAATGAGCCTTCAGGCCATCAGGAGGAGCTTTCCCTCCGACCTCGTAAGCTACCGCAATAGCACTCTTCACCCATCGAGCAATCGAAGCTTTGGAAGCTGCCTGGCCTTTCTTCGGGCCAGCGAATAGAACAAATAACCGATCGGACCTGCGAAAGGACTGCGTAATCTTTAGGTAATGTTTTAAGACGCGTCCCAGATCCAATCTACGGAGAGAACGATCCATGGGCGAACCAGAAAGATCGGAGAAAACCGGTAACGCCACCGATTGATTAACATGAAAAGCAAACACTACCTTAGGCAGAAACGAAGGTACCGTCCACAAAAGGACCTTTCCAGGTAAGAACTGAAGATAGGGCTCGTGACAGGAAAGGGCCTGCAAGTTGGAAATCCGTCTGGCCGAACACAAAGCCACGAGGAAGGCCGTTTTCCATGAAAATTCTTTTACCCGATCCGAAGACGCCACGGCAAACGGAGGACGGGACAAGGCCTCTAAGACCAGATTCGAATCCCAAGACGGCACCACCTGCCGAAATGGAGGTCTAATAAGTCTAGCCGCTCGAAATGCGAGGAGAGATGACGATTGTGCACCGGACCACAAAAACAAGTTAGAGCCGCCAGATGCACCTTCAAGGTACTGAGAGCCAAGCCCTTATCCAAGCCATGTTGGAGAAACAAAAGCAGTTGCGGTAAAGTAGAAGACATAGGCCGAAGATTCCGCTGAGAACACCAATCTTCAAAAACCCGCCAGACGCGAACGTAGGCTATCAAAGTCGTGGAACGTTTAGACCTAAGCAGAGTAGCCACTACGGAATCTGAGTAACCTTTGCGTTTTAAGCGATGCCCTTCAAGAGCCAAGCCGTAAGCAAGAAGCGATCCACTAGTGGCATGAGAACTGGACCCTGACTCAGCAAATTGATGCGGACCGGAAGCCGCCAAGGAGAATCTATCAAGAGCCGCACCAGATCGGCATACCAAGGCCGTCGAGGCCAATCTGGTGCAATGAGAATCACCGTGCCTTGGTGAGTCGCTATGCGCTGAATGATCCGTCCCAGCATCGGTCACGGAGGGAACACATACAGAAGAGCGTCCAAGGGCCAGGGCTGAACCAGCGCATCCAGCCCCTCCGACATGTGCTCCCTGCGCCTGCTGAAGAACCGAGGCACTTTGGCATTTCCGAGAGTGGCCATTAGATCCATCACCGGCCGACACCAGCGCAGTGTCAACTCGTGAAAAATCGCCGCGTTCAGCTCCCATTCCCCCGGATCGAGAACATGGTGACTGAGAAAATCGGCCTGCACGTTGTCCTTGCCTGCCACGTGCGCCGCCGACAACGCCAGGAGATGGCACTCCGCCCAAAGAAACAAATCCTGGCATTCGCGGATCAAGGGCAGACTCTTGGTCCCGCCCTGTCGATTGATATAGGAAACTGTCACAGCATTGTCGGAAAACACTCGAACTACCGCTCCTTCGATCAAGCGCTCGAAATGACAGAGAGCGAGACTCACTGCCCTGAGCTCCAACCGATTGATCGACCACGAGGCTTCTTCCGGGGACCAGCAACCTTGCGCCACCTGAGACTGACAGTGAGTTCCCCAACCGGAGAGACTGGCGTCCATGGTCACTAGCACCCACGGCGGATCCTGCAAGGGCATCCCCGCCCTGAGATGTGCGGGATCCAACCACCAAAACAGACTTTGACGGACAAGCTCCGGACAGACTAGTCTCCGAGAGAGGGGATGAAGCTGAGGAGACCACCTGGAAAGTAACGCCTGCTGCAGAGGTCGCATATGAGCCCTGGCCCATGGAACCAGATCTAAGGTCGCCGCCATGGATCCCAAGAGTTGCAAATAGGTCCACGCCGAAGGAGCTGGACTCAGCAAAAAAGCTTGCACCTGCTCCATGATCTTGAACACCCTGCCCTCCGGTAGGAAGACCAAGCCTCGGGTTGTGTTGAAGAAAGCTCTGAGATAAGTAAGTTGCTGCACTGGCTGCAAGTGACTCTTCGCATGGTTGATGACCCAACCTAGGCTCTCCAGCAGTTGCACCACCCGAGCCGTCGCCTCGACTGAAGCCGCCCGAGTATCGGCCCTGATTAATCAGTCGTCGAGATACGGATGTACGCGAATGCCATCCTTCCGTAGAGCTGCTGCCACCACCACCATCAGCTTCGTGAAGGTGCGAGGGGCAGTAGCTAGTCCGAAGGGCAAAGCTCGGAACTGAAAGTGACCCATTGGAAGGGCGAAGCGCAAAAAACGCTGATGAGCTTCCCTGATGGGTATATGCAGATAAGCCTCCGTGAGATCTATAGCCGAGAGAAACTCTCCCGGCTGAACCGCTCGAATAACGGCGTGCAGCATCTCCATGCGAAAATGCGGAATGCGTAAGGCGCGATTTACATGCTTGAGATCCAAAATTGGACGAAAAGAACCTTCTTTCTTGGGAACCACGAAATAAATTGAGTACCGACCGAAGCCATACTGGTCGCGAGGCACGGGAATCACCGCCTGCAGACTCAACAGGCGTGACAGAGTATCGGAGATGGCCTGCGACTTCGGTCCGGGAGCACAGGGAGACTGAAGGAAGGCATCTGTCAAAGGGGCAGCGAAATCTAGCGCATAGCCCTTTTGAACAATTTCTAGTACCCAGTTGTCTGAGGTTATCGCGGTCCAGGCCGAGAAAAACTCCCGCAGACGACCCCCGATAGGGACCGGAACCTGGACCAGCAAACCTTCATTGCGCCTTCTTAGCAGCGGACGGTTGAGCATTAAAGTAGGATCTACCAAATCTGCGAGCTCCGCGAAAGGAACTTCCACGAGAACTGAAGGCCCCTGGGATAGGGAGCAAATCGGGCACCCCGAAACCTACGAGTATCCTTAACCTGACCGCATTGACCGGGAAGACCCCTAGCCGCCTTTGGCTTATCCTCCGGCAAACGACCTCCCTTATAATCCCCGAGGTCTTTAACGATTTTCTCCAGAGCCTCCCCAAACAGTAACTTACCCTTATAGGGGAGTCTACTAAGGCGCAACTTAGAGGAAACGTCCGCTGACCAATTACGCAGCCAAAGAAAGCGCCTGGCCGCCACCAGCGAGGCCACAGACTTGGCAGCAATCCGCACCAAGTCATAGAAAGCATCCGCCAAGTAAGCTGCCGCCGACTCCAACTTCGCACCGTCTGCCGTAGCAGAAGCCTCCGGATCCGCAGAGGACTGCCCTTGAAGCCAGTGGATGGAAGCTCTGGAGACATACGCACCACAAACAGAAGCCTGCAGCGCAAGAGCGCTCGACTCAAATGCCTGCTTCAAGAGACCTTCCAACTTACGATCCTGCAGGTCCTTAAGTGCCGCCGCACCTTCGACCGGAATCGTGGTCTTTTTAGTCACCGCAGAAACCAAGGCATCTATCTTAGGCATCCGCAATAAGTCTCTCTCCTCCTGCGGAACGGGGTAGAGTCGAGCTAAGGCATGACCCCCCCTCAGAGAGGCCTCCGGACACTCCCACTCAGATTCAATCATCTGCTTTATGACCCGGTGCAGCGGAAAACAGCGCTGCTCGGCTTTAAAACCCTGCAACAACGGATCCTCCAGAGGCTCCTGTGAACTCGAGGGTAAGAAAAGATTTAAGGCTGCCAAGGACTGAGAAATAAGGGCGCCCAGCTCCTCTTTCCGAAACGCCCGGAAAACATTAGGATCATCGCCTGGCGCTATCTCACCCTCTTCAAGCTCCCCTGGCCAAGGATCGACCCTAGCCTCTGACAGGACTTCCCCGTTCTCCCCCAGCTGGGCATCAGCCACCAGGGGCCCCAAAGGTTCCAAACTTGACGGAGCTGCTAACCCCGCTAGAGAAGGACCCTCAACAGGATCAACCGCCATATCTGCAGCCCGAAGTCCATCTGAAGAAGGAGAACCGCAGGACCCAGGCACTAACTGAGAAGACTTTAACAAAAATGCTTTATGCATTGCCAGAATAAACTCTGGCGAAAAAAATGCAGATACACATTCCTGAGCCTCAGGAAGAGCAGTGGGGACCTGCACCGCTACCGGAGGCTCCTTAGAAGTCTTAGATGCGTTTTCCGGTTTTGTGCAGACCCGCGGGAGGAACGGCCGGCTCCTTTAAAATGGCCGCCGTTCCCGCCTTTTCCCCGACTAACAAGGGCCTCTCAGAATCAGAAGAGAGCTTGCCTTCCATCCCGATCCAACAGAACACCCTGAAGAAAAAAAAAAACAACCGCGATCCTGCCTCACCAAAAACGGTGAAATCACTCACCCACAGAACTGCGAAAAGGAAACTGAGCAGAAGGCAAGCGTCTCCCCGCAGTACAAGCTCTCCTGTGTGAAAGAGGCAGCGCGTCTCGAAGATAGACGTCCCGCTGCTAGCGGGAGTGTGATCACTCGGTGGCACAGAGGGATAGAGGTAACTGGGGCTCCCAGAACCAACTATCAAGATGATGCAGACGCCCAAGGCAGGCTCTACCCCCCTCCGCCCCCTAACCAGGCAGGCAAGGGCCGTCTACAGCGCTATAGGAGCTGTAATTACTCCGGTATTGAAAATAGCTTGACAATTAAATTTCAAGAAGCCCTGAGAATATAGCAACGATCAGCCCTGCTAGGACCAAAGCGCTATAAAAAGCAGGCAAACAAAAACAAGAAATGCAATCATGAACAGGGAGATCGCTAACATCGATCCTCTTCAGCTGCTGAGGACTGAAAGACTGGAGTATTGACCTCAGGGGGAGTGGCTTAGGCTCTCAAGAAAACTTGAAGTATTCAGTCCTCAGCTGCTGAAGGGGATTGACTACCCTCGCGTTTCCCTGGACTGGCCCGGAGAAGTGATAAGGAATATGGTTTATTATCAGTTTTGATATACTGTCTTTCAGCACCAAAGCAGTCTACAATATTTAAAAAACAAATCATAAAATAAGTTGGAGGGATAGGAGAGTGAAAGACTACAGCATAAAAATCGAACAAGAAGAAGGGTAAGGGAAGGAATGAGGCTCCATGTCCATCAAAATCAAAATTCTGATCAGCCTTCTATCTCAAAGGTTAGTTGGTAGCACTTGATATTTTGTGGGGGTCACTAGTAAACACGCAGTTCATGGGCGGAGAACTCTATGTGGGGTATATATGAACAAAGTGGGCTGCTACATATTGTGGGATGCCACTGCTGAAGATTTTATAAACTAAGATAAAGACTAAATTTTATTCTATAGGCAATTGGGAGCCAGTGTTTATCCATTAACGGGAGTCACATGGTCAAATTTGAAACGTTGCAGAGTAGTTTCATGGCTGTATTTTGTATTCGTTGAATACAAAAAAAACCAACACACTAGTTTCATGATCCTAACAGAATGGAGGTATGAAGCAGCTGCAATTACCTGGGACATTCCCATTCCCACAGATAAAAACCTTGATGCAAGGAAACCGGACAGTGTCGTAAAGAGAAACGTACGAGAACAGCTTACGAACAGAAATGTCAGTATTAAGTGACTACTCTACTGTATACTTTATGTGGAGAAAGAAATACAATCACAGACCAAGAAAATGTGGCAAGAGGACACCGAAATTGTCCCAGCTGTACTGATTAAAAAGATTTCCCAAGCACTTCTATATGTTGCTTGTGCACATCACACTTTGGGGGTCATTCCAATCCTCGTTTAGTGGGTCTGGATGTACGATCCGGATGTCTAGACCCGCTAAACATCCGGATCGCACTGGTGGCCACAGAGCTCCCTGCACGTATAACAGACTGGTGTGGGGAGGAGGGGATGGGCAAAGGGAGGAGCGAGAGTGGCCTTGAGCGGGAATGCGACCCCGGACATACAGGGCCGATTCTGAGGTTGGCCCTGTACATTCAGGATCGACCGTGTAGACGGGGACTTATTCCACCTCGAAGGTGGAATAAATTCCCCTGGACACTGAGGGACCGTGGAGCCAGGCAAAATCAAAGAGGTGAAGGGGCGCAGGAGGTTCCCTGCAGCCCAACCCTGGCCATAGAAGGCCAGATCGGGGGTTGGGCTGCAGGGAAAGAAGTTTAATTTCTGCGGTCGAGGATCACGGCTCCTGAATGGAGCTGTAGTGCATGGCAATGGGATGCCGTGGCACTGCAGGCTCCATTCAGGAGTAAGGGGTACTCCTGAATGGAGGGGTACTCTAATGGCCTGCACGTCCAGGCCATTAGACGCGATTCTGATCCCACAGGCACGTCTAGCCCCTGCAGGATCGGAATCAAGTGCTACAACGGCACAACCCGATTCTGACTGGCCGTACAGGGGCAGGACGTGCAAAACGGAATTGGCCTCTTTAGGAGCCCCAGTAGGAGGCTCTCTTTGGAATCATCTAAGCAGTCAAACAAGCATTAGCAGGAAATCTGGAAGACTGAGAGCTCCAGCATATTCTGGCATAGGAGTGAAGCTCATTCTGGTCACGGTATGCGCAAAGTTAATTCCTTTGGGAGTAAACAGATACTGAAGAGAACTAATTCAGTCAGTCATTCCAGGAAACAGAGAAGCCCATTCATTCACATTATACCTTGAATGCCTCAAATTTTTTAAGTTTAAACAGGTTTTAGAAAAGATCAATTTTCTGAATTGGTTAATTGCACTAATTACAGAATATGTACAGAAAATATAAATGTAAATTAACTGAATGGAATGCTAGTCGCCGTTTGTATCTGTATAATGAAGCGCTAACCGCGGATGAAATTCATCCGCCCAGTAAGTCATTTATAGAACAGAATAGACAAAGGTGAAAAACTTGACAGAGTGTTCTCTCTCCAAAATGCTTCTTTCATTTTGCATCTAATGGGACAAAAACATTTTAAGGTCAGGCTCAGACTGTCTAAGCAGACAAAATATGATTTTTATTTCATTCAACACAGAATTTTTAGCCCTGTTATATCAGAAGTTGTTCTGCTGAGAGCTTAAAGCTGTGAAAGTCTCAGGAGATTTTGAGGCTGAAACTAACACTGTACCTCACTGTATAAGCTACTAAGCTTGGAGAATAGAGTCTGGAGAAAAAGGGGGTTTCAAAGCCAAATTGGAAAATATAAGCCAAACTCCAGTATGTATAATAATCAGCTGAACAGTGTGAAACAGAAAATACAGGGGTATCACTTAAGATAAGAGGCATCTAAGAACTGTAGATTTCACTTAGAATCTTTATGGAATGGAAGTTGATAGTTTGCCTTTTTCATGTTTCTTTTGTTATAGGTCTACTATTAACAAACATGAAGCAATAGCAAAATATTTACTTTCATGATCCAGTGTTGCACATGGAGGTAGCTAGTGCCTTTAGAAGATACTGAATGCTCGGTAGATAGGGTCTTTATTTTGATGTTTTCATAAACTAAATTTAGGAATTTATTTTTCAGCCAACTAGGGGTTCTTTAAAGTTAGAAAAAAAATCTGTGTTTATTGGTACTTTTGCACCACAGGTACGGGTACTTTTTCCATTGGAAAATGTGTATATTTGTGTCACTTGGTCATCAGCACAGAAATGACACAAAAATTGACTGGAGAATACAAGACAAGCCGGGGAAGCATGAGAATAAGAGGGGGAGTGACTACCTACAGTAGCTAATCATTTAATTGCTAGGATATTTTCTATATTATTTTTCTAAACCTGGGTCTGACACAGATTTTGAAAAAGAGACCTTTTAATTAAAAAATAAATATAAAAAGTACTTCATGTTTAAAATATGCTCTCCAATTTCTCCTTGCTTCTCAAGCCTAGTTTCAATGCTGGAGCATACAGACTATATCGACTCTTGTAACAAACAGCAGCACTATAACATTATCTCCTTTTAGAAGAAAAGGCATCTGCTATATTTACTTCCTATGAGCTAGATGGCATTAGTAGCAGGGGTACACTAAAGACCAATAAAACAACAAAAAAATAGTTAAGAGGATGGTGGTGCACAAGATTGGGAGAATTTCTTCTCCCATTTCCTTCCACAGGAGCTGTGATGGTTTAGGATTTGTTTTGGGATTCCTGATGGTTAAATTAGACTTACCTGCTAATTGTAGTTCCTGGAGGGACTCTAGTCTAGTCCCGGAATCCATGGGTTGTCAACCTCATCCAGCAGCTTTGGAGACTGAGAAGCTTCACAGTTGTGATGTCACTGACATATATAAGCACTGGCACCACCTCCTCTCACCAGTTAACCTATTGACAAAGCAGACTCACCGGAGCAACAAGTAAGTAGAGAAAACTAGAAACATCCGGGCAAACGTGCCCACAAACTATGTACAGACAAGAACACCCCGGCCCGTGATTATGCCATGAGGTCCCCCATCCCTTCAACCCGAAGGGACATACCTCCCACCGGAAAAAACCACTGACGAGTCGGTAGGGAAAAATGGCTTAGCTGTAATAATGCTCCTGCTTCAGGCACTTCCCTAAAATCCTCCAGGGCGGGAACCGGGACTAGACTAGAGTCCCTCCAGGAACTACAATTAGCAGGTAAGTCTAATTTAACCTTCCTGATCGTTCCTCTAGTCTAGTCCCGGAATCCATGGGATGTAACAGAGCAGTGAAACAATCACCAGGATGGGCCTGCAAACCCCGCCTGAAGCACCGCCGAACCAAAACAGGCATCTCTCTTCGCCTGCACATCAAGACGGTAATGCTTTACAAAAGAGTGCGCTGACAACCATGTTGCCGCCCGACAGATGTCCTCTAAAGGCACCAAGCCATACTCCGCCCAGGACGCGGCCTGCGCCCTAGTAGAATGGGCCTTCAAGCCCTCAGGAACTCGACGGCCTCGCAAAATATACGCAGAAGCAATCGCCTCTTTCAACCATCGAGCAATCGACCTCTTAGAGGCGGCTTCCCCTCGCCTAGGCCCTGCAAAAACAACAAACAACCTGTCCGATTTTCGAAAACTAGCCGTTCTGGATAAATACACCTGCAAGGCCCGCTTAACATCCAAACAACGGAGCCGCCGCGCCTCCTGATCTGGCGTCCTGGCAGCAAACACTGGTAAAGAAACCACTTGATTCATATGAAACCCCGAGACAACTTTAGGCAACAAGGATGGCACGGTGCGCAACACCACCGTAGAGTCGGAAAAGGATAAAAACGGCTTCCTGCAAGAAAGCGCCTGCAACTCCGATACTCGTCTAGCCGACGTAATAGCCACCAGAAAGACCACCTTGAGGGCAAGATCCTTCAGCGTCGCTTTCCCCAAGGGCTCAAAAGGCACCATTCCCAACGCCCCCAAGACCAGGGGAAGGTCCCAGGACGGAACTAAACGACGACACGGTGGCCTCAGTAAGGACACTGCCCTCAAAAAATGTTTCACATCCACATGTGCACCAAGCGACCTGCCGAGCACCTTACCCCTATAACAGGACAACGCTGCCAACTGGACCTTCAAGGACGACGACGCTAAACCCTTCTCAAAACCGTCCTGCAAGAACGCGAGAACCTGGGCTACAGACGCCCGAAAAGGGAGAAACCGTCTCTCTGCACACCAGTTCTCAAAGATACGCCACACCCTGACGTACGCCATCGAGGTAGATCGGCGCCTCGCCTGCAGAAGGGTCGCAATTACTGCCCCCGAATATCCCTTCGCTCTCAGCCTAGCCCTTTCAATACCCAGGCCGTAAGCGAGAACCGTTCCACTTGGGGCATGCAAAGGGGCCCCTGAGTCAAGAGATCCATCTGAACTGGAAGCCGCCAGGGCCCGTCCACCACGAGGCGCATCAGGTCTGCGTACCACGGCCGACGCGGCCAATCCAGAGCCACCAAAATCACAGTCCCCCGGTGATGCTCGATGCGCTGAAGCACCCGACCGATGAGCACCCACGGAGGGAACACGTACAGAAGCTGGTCCTGCGGCCACGCCTGAACAAGGGCGTCTAGCCCCTCTGACATTCTCTCCCGTCTTCTACTGAAGAACCGAGCGACTTGAGCGGACCGAAATGTCGCCATGAGATCCATCAACGGCAATCCGCAGCGAAGCACCAACGCGCCGAACACTTCCGGATGAAGAACCCACTCCCCCGGGTCTATCCTCACGTGACTCAAGAAGTCGGCCTGCACATTGTCCACCCCCGCGACATGTGCCGCCGAGAGGGCCACCAGATGTCACTCTGCCCAGTCGAACAAGCCGTCCGCTTCGAACTCGAGCTGCACACTGCTGGTGCCCCCTGACGGTTGATGTAAGCTACCGCTGTCGCATTGTCCGAGAACACCCGAATGGCCTGCCCCTGAAGAAACGGCTGAAACTCCTGCAACGCCAGCGTGACCGCTCTCAACTCCAACCTGTTGATGGCCCAAGCTGACTCCTGAGCGCACCACGCCCCCTGCGCTATGTGACCTTGACAATGGGCTCCCCAGCCCTGAAGACTGGCATCCGTCGTAAGCGCTATCCACGCCGGCGTTTCCAATGACATGCCCTTTTCGAGATTCCCCGGAGCTAACCACCACTGCAGGGCCTGACGTGTTTGAGGAGGGCATACCAACCTCCGCGACAAGGAATCGCGCTGATGGGACCATCTCCGTAACAATGCTCTCTGCAGGGGCCGCATGTGAGCCCACGCCCATGGAACCAACTCCAGTGTCGCCGCCATGGTCCCCAACACCTGCAGGTACTCCCAGGCGGAGGGACTGCGCAAGCTGAGGAAACGGACCACCAACTGTCTGAGCGCCAAGACACGACGACGAGGGAGAAAGCTCGCCCGAGTCCGGTGTCGAAAAGAGCTCCCAGGTATTCCAGGCACTTAGTGACGGCTGCAACTGGCTCTTCGCCACATTGACCACCCAACCGAGACTCTGGAGTTTCGCCACCACCTTCGCCGTGGTGGCGAAACTCTCCGCACGAGACTTTGCCCTTATCAACCAATCATCTAGATATGGGTGAACCAACACGCCTTCCTTCCTTAACGCCGCTGCGACAACGACCATCACCTTGGTAAATACCCGCGGTGCAGTCGCCAGACCGAAGGGAAGCGCTTGAAACTGAAAATGCCCCATCGGAACTGCAAACCGGAGAAACTTCTGATGCTCCTGCCGGATTGGAATGTGAAGGTATGCCTCCGACAGGTCCAAGGACGTCAAAAACTCACCTTTTTGAACCGCTACTATCACTGACCAGAGGGTTTCCATACGAAAGTGCGACACCCGGAGACAGCGATTCACCCTCTTTAGATCTAGAATGGGATGCCACAGTCCCTCTTTCTTTGGAACAACGAAATAAATTGAGTATCGACTGCTGCCGAACTCGACTGTTGGTACCGGAACAATTGCTTTGAGGGCCAAGAGACGCTGAACCGTTTCCCGCACCGCCCCGTGCTTCTCTCGGGCCTTGCACGGGGACTGCACGAAAGAATCAGTCACCGGGCACTGCAACTCCAGGGCATAACCTTCCCTGATCACCTCCAAGACCCACTGATCGGACGTTATTTGGACCCAGGCAGGGTAGAAGTCCCGCAACCGACCCCCAACGGGAACTAACCCCACCTGGGCCCCATCACTGTGACTTTCTGAAGGCGGAGGAAGAAGAAGAGGAGGCGGACGCGGGCGTAAAGCCTCTGCTTGCCCCACGAAACCCTGGGGTATGAGATGGGAAACATCCGCGCTGACTCTGGCCGAACCTGGGGGTACGAAAGCAACGAAAATCCCGCTGCTGACCCCGGAGGCTAAAACCTGCCCGGCCCATTTTCTGCTTGTCCTCCGGCAATCTGCCTCCCTTGCACTCACCCAAATCCTTGACCAACTTCTCCAAATCCTCTCCAAAAAGTAACTTGCCACGGAACGGAAGCTTACTCAACCTAGCTTTAGAAGAACCATCCGCCGCCGAATTACGCAGCCAAAGACATCTTCTACCCACTACAACCGAAGCCATACTTTTCGACAAACCGCGGATCAGATCATAATGAATATCAGCAAGATATGCCGCTCCGGATTCCAAACGGGACGCCTCCTCGCTCTCCGCCACTGAGGACACCCCTTGAATCCGTTGCGCCCAACGTAGACAGGCTCTGGCTACCCAAGCTCCACAAATAGACGCCTGCAAGGACAACGCATTGGCCTCAAAAACCTGCTTAAGCAAAGTCTCTAACCTACGGTCCTGCGCATCCTTAAGAGCTGCGGACCCCTCTACCGGAATGGTGTTCTTCTTAGTGACAGCCGAGACCACCGCGTCCACCTTTGGCGCCTTAAACAGTTCCCGATCCTGATCCATCAGCGGGTAAAGACGCGACATCACTCGAGCACCCTTGAGCACAGCTTCCGGCATATCCCATTCCTCCTGAATCATCTCTTTAAACACCCTATGAACCGGGAAGGCCTGCTGAGTCTTGCGGACAGCTTGCAGCAAAGGATCCTCCAGGGTTGAATCCTCCGCTGGACCCCCGAGGGCATATTCAAAGCCTTAAGGGACTCCGAAATGAGCGCCGGCAACTCCTCCCTACGGAATACCCGAACCACTCTAGCTTGATCCTCAGGATCCTTAATTTCACCTTCCTCGAGGTCCTCATCCAGGCCCTCCTCTAGGTCTGCGGCATCCGCCCGAAAGTCATCCGACAGGACGGACGGATCCACTCCATCCCTGTCCAATCTGGGCCTCTTTGACATACCGGTAACCAAATCGCCCGGGATAGGTGAAGCAGACCTTTTTCCCAGCAGACCGTCCCCAGAAGACCCCGTCTGTGGGGCAGCAGAAGAAGCCCCAAACGCCTTTTGAATCAAGGTCAGAAAGTATGAGGAAAAAATAGCTTCCAAACCCCCTGAGACAGGAAGCTGAGAACCAGGAGGACCCTGACCTGCTGAAGTAGAGGGACCTGACTCAGGACCAGGCAGAGGGGCCCGAACAGACTCCGGTTCCCCTATGCTGTCCTCTCTCCCTTCAGCCCCCTCTCCAGCAGGCTCTTCTCTAGAAGAGGACTCTAGACTACAGCCTTTACACACCCCATCCGAGGATACAGAACTCCTCCGGGCACCGCACAGAAGGCAAAGCTGTTTGGCTGGCATGTCTTGCCCCGTAAAGAAAAGAGGCCGTTCCGTGCAGTCGGGTATGCTTTGGTTTTTTTTTTTTTTGAACCGAAGAGGCAGGAGAAATTAAGAAAATAAAATAACAAAGAACTAAGTAGAGTGAGAAAGCAATCAGCAAAAAGAACGGGAGGGCTGAATTCCGCGCTGCAGAAAAAGGCACCGCAGCCCCAACCGTCCTCAGCGAGGTTTCCCGTGCTAACACATGCGGCGCGGCCTACTTCCCTCACAACCGCAGCTCATCGCTGAGCAGGGCCCTTACCTCTCCGGACTCTGTCTGCAGCGTTACTGAGCGAAACCAGCTAACGGAGACTTCCCGCTCCTCTGCAGAATCGCCGCTGCTGAAACTCCGTCTCCCGCAGAGAACGGGGGGGGGGGGGGGGCTCAAAGCGCTTGCAGGCAACACTTCTGCGCGCTGAGACCAGCCCCTTACCGGCTATGGAGCCCGCCCGAGGAACTCAGACTCGCCGGCGCGGGTCTCTTGCTCTTGCCGCTTGAACTGCGGACCGCGATTCCCCCAAGACAAAGGAAATGTAAGACAAAATAAGAAAATAAAACAAGAAAATAAAAGGAAACCCGAGGACCTCAGGGAAATCACCGGCACAGGCAAGAGCTAAGCAATTAATCCTTGAAGACCCACCTGGTCCTTTTCTATCTGCTTTAAATTTATAGTACTATTATTTAATATTGTTATATAAATCAAACTAATCCCCTTAATTGTTCCTCAAGTGAGCCCCTAAAGCCTTGGGCTCACCACCTGTCAAGCTGCTTTGGAGACTGATAAACTGGTGAGAGGAGGTGGTGCCAGCGCTTATATATGCCAGTGACATCACAACTGTGAAGTTTCTCAGTCTCCAAAGCTGCTGGATGAGGTTGACAACCCATGGATTCCGGGACTAGACTAGAGGAACGATCAGGAAGGTTTATGTTTTGCCTTCTCTTACCTTCTCAGGACGATAAAAATAAAATAAACAAAAAAAAAAAGGGAATATAAGGTGGTACTCTTTTATTATGCTAACGAAAAACCTTTTTTGACCAATTCTCAAAAGTTTAAACCTTTATTTATATATTTATTTTGGATGCTTGATATACCATTGACAAGCAAACAGCTATCACAGCGGTTTACAAATAAATAGAAAAAGGGGGAAAGCAAACAAAGAAAGAAGAAAAAAAGAAAGACATTAGGGGGTTACAACGCAGGGACAGGTGAAAGGAAGTTCCTCTGAATCACCACCTACAAAGAATGGTTCTAGCATGGATATCTCCAACATCTTCAGCAGTGAAGACTGAAGCAAATAATTTATGTGGTTTCTCTAGTACTACTAATCATTTCTATAGCACTACAAAGTGTTCGCAGCACCATACATATAGATGTAAGCGATGGATCCTGCTCATCAGAGCTTACAATCTAATCAAGATGAGCATCATAAAATGGGGAACTAAAGAATGACCTTATCCTGAATGAATATTCCTTTTATCCTGAGTGCACCCATCTCATCATCTGCCTTCTTCTTTCTGATGTACTTGATAAAGCGTAGTTACTCACCTGTAGCAGGTGTTCTCCGGGGATAGCAGGAATAAGTCATCACATATGGTTGACGTCACCGACAGAGCTCTCATGGGATGATCTCCAGCATCCATAGGAAGCTTTTGAGAGTTCCATCACGCATGTGTGCCTGTCTTTCTGCCCAAAGGAACCATCTTATATCTCAGCATTATGACATTGCTTAATCAAGCAAAAGAACAACTCCACAGGGAGGAGGGAGGGTAGTGAGGACTTATTCCTGCTGTCCCTACTACTACTACTACTACTGAGCATTAGTATAGCACTACAAGTCGTATGCAGCACTGCACAGACATGTAAGAGACAGTCCCTGCTCATCAGAGCTTACAATCTAGTCAAGACAAACACCACAGAAGGTGTAGATAGGGATAAAACAAGGGGGAAAGGAAAAGAAAAAAGAAGATCGGGTGAGTCACGATCCAAAAGCAGCAGCGAAGAGGTGAGTTTTCAGCCTGGATTTGAAAAGGGTAAGAGAAGGTGCCTGGTGTACAGACACAGGTAGTTTTTTTCCAGGCATAAGGTGCAGCCAGGTGAAAGGAACAAAGTCTGTAGTTAGCAATAGAAGAGAAGGGCACAGATAGAAGCAGTTTGCCAGAAGAGCGGAGTTCCTGAGGGGGGTTGTAAGGAGAGTTAAAAGAAGAAAGGTAGTGAGGAGCTGCAGAATGAATGCATTTATAGGTCAGCAGGAGACGTTTGAACTGGATGAGGAAACGAATAGGGAGCCAATGAATTGACTTGAGAAGAGGGATAATATGGGCATGATAAGCCTGGCGGAAGATTAGCCGTGCAGCAGGGTGTTGAACAGATTGAAGGGGAGAGAGATGATTCAAAGGCAGACCAGCAAGGAGTAGGTTACAGTAGTCAAGAAGGGAGGTGATTAAGGAGTGGATAAGCATCTTAGTAGTGTGTTCAGAAAGGAAAGGTGGATTTTGTTGATGTTACAGAGAAAGAAATGGCAGGTCTTAGCTATCAGATGAATGTGCGTGGAGAAGGAGAGAGAGGAGTCAAAGACAACCCCAAGATTGTGAGCCGAGGAAACAGAAAGGAATAGAGAGTTATCCACAGAGATTGAAAAAGGAGGACGAGGAGAGGAGGTTTTATGGAGAAAGATAAGAAGTTCAGTCTTGGCCATGTTCAATTTCAAGCAGCGGTGAGACATCCAGGCAGCTATGTCAGAAAGGCAGGCAGAGATCCAGGTCTGGATTGCCAGAGAGATTTCAGGCATAGAGAGGTAGATCTGGGAGTCATCGGCATAAATATGGTACTGAAAGCCATGGGAAGGGGTAAGCGCACCAAGGGACTGGGTATAGAGAGAGAAAAGGAGTGGACCCAAGACAGATCCTTGGGGTACACCAACTGGGAGTGGGAAAGCAGAGGAGGAGCAGCCACCAGAACACACACTGAAAAGCGATGAGAGAGAGGAGGAGAACCAGGATAGTACAGAGCCCTTAAAACCAAGCGAGGACAGGGTATCCAGGAGAAGGTTGTGGTCAACAGTGTCAAAAGCAGCAGAGAGGTCAATAAGGATGAGGACAGAGTAAAGGCCCCTGGAATTTGCCAGGAACAAGTCACTGGAGACTTTGGCAAGAGCCATTTCAGTAGAATGTAAAGGACGAAAGCCAGATTGTAAAGGATCCAGGAGGGCATGAGAGGAGAGGACGCCGAGGCAGCGGCAGTGAACCGCATGTTCAAGTAGTTTAGAAATGAAGGGAAGGAGGGAGATGGGTCAATAATTAGGACAGGTGGGATCAAGTGAGGGTTTCTTGATGAGAGGTGTGACCACAACATACTTGAATCATATAGGGACAGTTGCAGTGGAGAGCGATAGGTTAAGATTTTGAAAGAAAGAAGGGACAACAGTGGAGGAAATGGGGCTTAGGAGAAGTATGGGGATATGATCAGAGGAGCAGGTGGTGAGTTTGGAGGAAGAAAGGTGTGCAGTTTCCTCTTCAGAGATCACAGGAAAGGAAGAGAGGGTAGCAGAGGTAGAGGGGAAAGTTGGGAGTGAAGAGGGGGAGGAGAACACCTGCTTTAGGTGAGTAATTACGCTTTTTCCAGGGACAAGCAGGAAACGAGTCCTCACATATGGGACTCCCCAGCTATAGGCCACCGAAAAAACCTGTAAAAAGCCCAATTGGGCAACCAGAAAATGGAACAGAGAGAAACAGCATGAGTAATCTCTGAAGTTCCGAGAATCAGCGTCCAGCGATATCAACATCATGACGACTCTACAGTAGCCTGGATGGACAGAACAGCCGGTGGGAGGAGTTGAGTCTAAATCTTAAACAGGTGTCGGAGTATGGCTTGGCCAAAGTTTCTGTCACACTGGAAATCTCCATCTAGACAATAATGGGCTGTGAAGGTGTGGACCGAAGACTATGCAGCAGCCCTACAGATCTTCAGCGTGGAGACCGAGTGCAAGTTTGCCACAGAAGCAGCAATAGCTTGGATGATATGAGACGTGAAGTATCGTGCCGTTCCAGGCTCAGACCTATCTGGGCTTAAACAAAGGAGATGCAGTCCGCAATCCACAGTGAAAAGATGCACTTGGAAACTGCAAAGCCCAGTCAATTAGGGTCAAAAGAGACAAAGAGCTAGGGGGAATGTCAATAGGCTTTCATCTGTTCTAAATAGAAAGTAAGAGCCCTCTTACAATCCAGTGTGTGTAGAGGGGCCTCCACCCTGGTGGCGTGAGGCTTAGGATAAAAAAAGGTGGGCAGCACCACCAACTGGGTGAGATGAAAAGCATAAATTACCTTAGGAAGGAACTTTGGATGAGTCCGAAGGGCTGCCCTATTGTGGTGAAATATGGTGTATGAAGGGTGTGCTATCTGCCCCTGAAGTTCACAGAAACTGCATGTAGAGGTGACCACTATCATGAACATAACTTTCCAGGTCAGGTGTTTAAGCGAGCAAGAGCTGAGAGGTTCAAAGCGGGCATAGAGGAGCTGCCTGAGCACCATGTTAAAATCCCATGCCACAGGTGGGGGGCTTGATAGGGGGTCACAAGAGCATGAAACCTGTCATGAATTGGCCGACGAGAGGATGTGCAGAGATGGGTTTACCATCAAAGCCATGGTGGTATGCCATCACTGCACTGAGGTGCACTCTCACTGAGTTGGATTTGAGACCAGAGTTAGAAAGGTGGAGGAGATAAGTCAGCAGTACCTCCACTGTGCCGGAGAAAGGGTCTAGTGCTTTTGCTGCATACCAAATGGAAAACCTCTGTCACTTGAAGGCATAGGCACGGCAGGTGGAGTCTTTACGAGAAGCACATTCTCCACCTCTGCAGTGAGGTGAAGCTCCGCAAGAACTATGTGCTCAGCATCCACGCTGTGAGGGTCAGCACACGGATGATGGGGTGGAGAATGGACCTGCAGTCCTGGGAGACCACATCTGGGTCACAGCCCAGTCTGAGGGGTGGCCTCCGAGAGAGGCAAAGCAGGCATGGAAACCATGGTTGCCTGGGCCAATGTGGAGCAATGAGAATCATAGTAGCTCTGTCCTCCTGAAGCTTGAACAGGGTTTTGACCACCAACGAGACTGGTGGATACTCAGAGAAGTCCCTCGCTCCAGTCCAGGAGGAAGGCATCAGAAGCTATTCGCTGGGTATACGGGATCTGGAGCAGAACCGAGGCACCTGGGCGTTGGTTGCTGATGCAAAGAGGTCTATATTCAGTGTGCCCCACATTCGGAAGATGTGACTAGTTACTTGTGTACTGAGGGCCCACTTGTGTGGGTGAAGGACCCAGCTGAGACGATCTGCTAACAGATTGCGCTCTCCAGGTAGATAAAATCGCCCGGAGGATCATGCCCTGGGAGGGCAAATTTCCAGAGACGCACCGTCTCCCAAAAGAGAAGGTACAAACCTATGTCACCGTTTGTTGACGTAGCATATCATTAACTGGTTGTCCATCTGAACGAGGATGATTTGGTTGGCCAACTGCTCTTGGAATGCTGGAAGAGCATTTGAAATGGCACGGAGCTCCAGGAAGTTGATTTCTGCATGCTCTCCTGAGCCATCCATAGACAGTGTGTGTAAACAATCCACCAACTACAGCTAGCCCAAAATGCAGCAGCTAGAGTAATAACTCAAGTACCAATTAAAGAGCACATCACACAAGTTTTGAAGCTTCTCCACTGGCTCCCAATAGAGAGCAGGATTAAATTCAAGGTTCTCCACACAATATTTAAATCCCTACAAGCCGAATCATACACCTACCTCAAGACCCTGACGACACCCACCCCAGACAACAGACAAAGGAGAAGCAACAACAAAGATCTCCTTGTGGTACCAGCCCAATTTAAGATGCAAATCTACAACATCCAAGAGAGTCTTCTCACTATATGCACCACAAGTATGGAATTCTCTTCCTGAAACTTTAAGAGTCACCAAGGATCCAGTAGCCTTCCGCAAGCATCTAAAACATATCTATTCATCGAACATTTTGGTGAACTAATTACCTAAATATATAAAACCCATTAAACTAACCTCTACATACTAATGAGAATAAACTCCACTGATGAGCCCACCATGCCCTGATAAAAATCAGAAGACACTAGAAGTTGCAAAACGTTCTCGCATTCCCCTTTCACCCCAAGTTACAATGTACCCATCCTGGACAATTTTGAGAGCACATGTGTCTGTTGTTATGGCTAGTCACCGGTGAGCATAGTAGATCAAGTGGCACCCCCACTTGTGACAGAACTGTGCTGGGAACAGCAGTCAGGCCATGCTCCTCAAGGAGGAATCAAAAACCCCCACCAGGCTGTGGCACAGGCTGGGGCTTCTGCCAGCGTTGCTGACGTTGGCCCTGTCCCTTTTGCTGCTGCCCCTGTTGAGGGCCCTGATAGTGGTGACAGGCAGGATAGCCCATGTAATAATTCCTCCTCTTGGGGTAATAAGCCTTCTTCCCCAAGGCCTTCTTCTGTGAGGGGTCCGCCATTTTCCTGGAGAGCCTGTTCATTGTTAATTGCTCTCTCTCTCTCTCTCCAGTTCCCCGACCTTGTCCTCCATGGGCTTGCCAAAAACGTTCTCACATCGGCAGGGGACATCTGCAAACTTATTCTGCAGCTTCTGCTCAAGGTCAGAGGAACAGAACTAGGCCAGTCGACAGGTCCTGATGCCAACAGCAGCCACCCTAGCCACCAACTCAAAGGCATCGTTGGTTGTCCTGCTCACATACTTCAAGCCGAGGCCACGGAAGCAGTCCAGTTGCTCCCCTGAAAGCATGGCAGAGAAATCAACCAAGCTTCCCATAAGATCCTTAAGGTACATCCCCATGTACAGCTGGTGAGAGGATTTGGCCCACCAGCTTACAGCCCTGGTAACATTTTTTTCTGATATCATGCAGAGTTTTGGCTTCTCTATTTGGAGTGACCGAGAAATGTGTTTTGGAACTCTTTGTTCTCCTCATGGCAGATTCCACAACTATGGAGTTGTGTGGGAGCTGTGATTTCTCGAAACCAGGACTCTTATGGACCCAAGTACATCGAGTCTAAGTGGCAGCTGAAAGAGGTCTCCGTGAGGGGATCCTCCTATACATGGAAGAGCACTCTCTCTAGAATCTGGTGTACTGAACCCTGATTGCTCCTTGGGAAAAAGATACTGGAGGATCTCCAACTCCTCCACCCTCAGCTCCTCCTCCAATTTGAGGGTGAAGGATAAAGCCTTTGCCATGTCCCTGATGAATTTGTGAAAAGAAATGTCCTCAGAGGAGGACATGGCATTCATAAGATGGTGAAGGATCAGATGGTATATCCAGGGCCGGCTGAAGGGTTTCTGCCATCCTAGGCAGAAACCCGGTCTTGCTGCTCACCCCCCAACTGCCACAGATTCAGTCTCAAGAAAGGGAAGGCGGGCAGCAACAGCACTTCAAAAAGCCAAAAAGTGTTGGCTTTTTGCCGCTGCTTTAAAGCATCAGCAAAAAGCAGCCACTTTTGGCAATACTGCTGCCTGCCTCCCCCCGAATGGAATTGGCGGCAGCTAGGAGGGGGGGGGGGGAGGGCATGCAGCACAGTCGATTGTGTGCCATTGCTGTCGCATGCCTAGCTCACGGTCTGTTCCGGGGTATATCCCTATGACGCTCCAACACCGGGGACTCATCCTCCGTCTCCCATTCATCGGAATCTGAGTTGGTGAGGAAGTCAAAATACTGACAGGATTGCTCCCTACACTGATAGTTCCGTGTGTTCCCAAAGATGCTCCTCCAATCCGGAGGCACACTGAGGGGAATCCCGGGTAACTGAGAACAATTTCGATTGCCTGGTGGATGCTTCTCTCCCCATAGGTATAGCATGGGTCTCAAGGACAGGCTGTATCTCCATTGGTGAGGGCCACTGCAGCCAGTGGAGCCCCTGCCGATATTGAGGAATCCGAGCCAGGAATGCAGCCAGATGGCACTTGAGGGGCAGCATCAGCAAGAGCCAGGGCAACACCAATGACCTCCAAAGCTGGCCTCTGCATTGGGGACGCCACAATGGTAAGTGCATCAGGAGACCCTCGACGATCCTCTGGGGCCTTGGGCAGCAACTCCTTATGCCGGGGCAGCTTCAATGGGTGGAGGATCGGTCCTTTTGGAGGCGCCTTTTGTCGAAGGATAGCCTCAGGTCCAGGCCACAGCGGCCCCTCAGCTCTAAGTGAGCTCATCCCCAACGCTGAGCTGTAGTCTCAGTGCAGGACTTCGAGGGCGTTGATGCCCGTGCAGATGCCACCGACTTGGAGGACCCGAACAGCAATTCCTGCTCTCTCTCTCGATTCTTCAGCCCTTTAGTCATCTGCAGGCATAATGTGTGGTAGCAGGCTCATGGTTAGGACAGAGGCATTGAATGCACCAGTTGTGGCGGTCCATCACCAAGATGGTGCGGACACACCTAGTGCACTTTTTGAACCCACTGGATGGTTCTCTCAAATTGGGAAAGACGTATTCCGCCAAATCAAAGAACGCCAATGTCCTAGCCGACCAGGGGGTGCATGAGAAAAGACCCGTGTGCTGAAAAAATAAAAATAAAAGAAACCCTGAGAGAAAAAGTGGCACTGAGGCACAGACTCTCCTGGGAACGGGCAGGAGGAGATAGAAACCCCCCCCCACATGACTTAAAAAAATAAAGCAAAAGGCAAAAAATACAAATCACAAGGGTACTTCAGCTTTCCAGGATCAGATGGATGTCCAAAGGGCTCTGCGGAAAAAAGAAGACTAAGCTAAGATGGCTCCTTCGGGCAGGAAGACAGGCACACGTGTGGTGGACCTCTCAAAAGCTTCCTATGGAAGCTGGAGATCATTCCCGCATGAGCTCTGTCAGTGACATCACCCATATGCCAGGACTTGCTTCTTGCTTGTCCCCGGAGAAAGATTTTATTATTTTTGCCTCCTTAATAAGTTTCTCCTTAAATTCTCTCATGGCCTGCCTGATTAATGTTTCACATCTGATCTGCCAATGTTTATGTTTTTTCCTGTCTTCTTCTTTGTGAAGATGATGTTGCTAACTATGGAGTTATTTTATTTATTTATTTACTTTATTTTATTTTATTTATTTGAAGTTTTTATATACCGCCCCTTCCAGAGATCAAGGGCAGTTTACAATTAACATAACAAAACAAAACAACTTTTACATAGAACTTGTGAACTAAGCTAACAAAGGTTGCAAAGAACTGAGAGTTAGGGAATACAGGTTTGATCATTCTTATTTACAATAATTTAAGAAACATATTTACAATGCGATATGTACAATAGGTTAGCGTCAGACAAATTATTTTTTTAATTTGACATTTTTAACTGGAGTTATGCTCCAGTCTGGGGAGTGAGGTATCAGGACAGGATCCTCAGGAGTAGGGAAGAATATGGTTGATAAAATATGCCTTGGTGTATAGTACCAGTCATATGATGAACACTGCTCCTGCTATAAAATAAGATATGAAGAGAACATTCCTATCTGTGCGCTTCAATAAAGTACAGTTTTGCTTCTATTAGCTTTTTCCATAGCACCATTTATTCATGCTAGCAGATGTTTGCCATGTTTTCCTTTGAATTTGTTGTCAAACTTGTGACTGCTCTCTCTAGGTTCCTAACACCTTATTTCATCATTTTATTACAGCCCTCTATTTTTAAAGTTAAATGATAGCACTATAGTTTTATTTATTGTTCTTCATTAGATGACTAAGTCAAAGCTGATTGCATTATGATCGTGACTGACAAACAGTTCCATTGCTACCCCTTGCTCTAGATCATACATTCCATTGAGAAAACAGTTACCTGTAATGGATGTTCACGGAGAACAGTAATCAGTCACAGAACATAACCTTCTCCCCCCTTCTGGAGCTGAGCTCATTTGCTTAATGACAGGCTGAAATCAGTCAACTGTGTGAAGAGTGAACTGCTTGTCAACAAGAGTACTAGATCTATGGTAACTCCCTACTTCACCCCCACTCGCCCCAGGACCAGCTCCTAAGAGGACACCGATGATCCATCACAGAGTGAGATTTAGCGTCCCAGAGAGCGAGATTGAAGTCCACAGAGTGAGGTTTTTTCAGATGGTGCATCCAGGGTACAGATCTAGAAAGATTTAAATGTAGTGTTGCGTTGCCAATGAAAACAAGCAGCATAAAATGATATTTGCTTTTCTGTGGAGCCTCTGTACAGATACAGAGTGGAGACAATATGGGTAAATTCTCCGGGCTGTAGAAATTGCTCTCCACTCGGTTGCTAGACGTATGTGTATAGATTTCTACTTGCAGGCTCAGGGAAAAGGGAGGTGCAGGAGACAGTCCACAGGAACATGAGCTCAGATTTCTTCCTACTGGCTCGTCTGGCATGAGAGCAGTGATCAGAATCAGTGCACTGGCACCAAGGCTCTAATGCCTGAGACAAGGAGCTCAATGAGCGTGAGGAAAAAAGCCTGCAAACGAGGGAGACACACTCATATGGAGTGAGACTTGGCATCTCTGCAGCTCTCATTGTGTTTCCAGGTTTAGAGTCTAATCTGCCTTAGCGTTTCACAGTCTCTCAAATGATGGTCTTCACTTACTGATGATCTCGCAGCACATTTCTGTGTCTACACTGTAGACAGTATATAAACTGAGGACCAAGAAATTATTGCTTTTTAAGACCATATAGACTCCATGTCAAATGAAATCTTCTGACTCCAGGCCTTAAGGATTTCTTACAGCCACTATTATCCTTTTAAGTGGGAAATGCAGTCGGTAAATGATCCATATCACACATGCCAACTTCCTGCACATATAATCAGAGAATGCTGAAACTGAACATTCACAGTGGCAAACTGAGCCATTGTGGGGCTGTCATTGCCAACAAGCCTATAGTCACAGTTCTAGACATAGCCAAGCATACCGAGTGTAGGAGGCTGGTTCCAATTTTTAATTCTTGCACGGACAATCCTTTACATTTTTACACCATTCCCAGTCACTCATACAGCATACCGCAGGGGTTTTCAACCCAGTCCTAGGGGGAACCCTAGGCCAGTCAGGTTTTCAGGATTCCCAGAATGAATATGCATGAGAAAGATTTGCATGTTCTGCCTTCACTGTATGCAAATCTATCTTATGCCTTATCATTGTGGGAAGCCTGAAAACCTGACTGGCCTAGGGTTCCCCGAAGACTGGGTTGAAAACCTATGGATACAGTATTAAAGGCAATAGATGTTTAGCCATTAAGTACATCAGAAGCTCTGAAACCTGTCCTTTCACAGAACTGGAAATAGAAAACATCTTGTTGTGTGTGATGTTCCAATATCAGAAGGCCTGTATATAGACAGGCACAATATGGCTCATCCACTGGTAACCGTGTAAACGTGAGGTCTTTTTGCCATTTTGCCTCTTCTTGTACCTTGAGGTCCTTCATTCCACTTTTTCTGCCACTTTGGCTTTCTCACAGTGGCCTGGATTCTTCATACCACTCTTAGTGACCTTTGCCCCTGTTTTGGTTCCAGGGAGTCTTCATGCCAGTCTTGATATTTTGTAGTGTTGTTGCCTCTCTGGAAGATGCCTGCCAGCATGTTTTACAAATGTTTCACTGCTAACTCCATTGCCTTTAATAGGAACAAATGAAACAAATAACTTGGAATCTGAAAAAGAACCAACCCAATATTTTTCCTAAGCACAATCCTATTTTTTGTTCTCTTGGGTGTATTTGCAGAAATAAGTTTAAAATTGGAAGCCATTGAATAACCTCAGGGGTCTTCGCTGTGTCTCCTCTGCATGATGATCTGAGAGAGCACAATGTTACCTAGATAATTTATACGAATATCATCCTAATCTTTGTTCCATTTAATGCGAGTGTGAATTAAGTGTTTGTTGAAAAGGAGAGTTGTCCATCTGAGGTCTCTAGGTAGACAGCAGTAAATCTTGCTTTGAACCTTAAGACGACAGGGATTCTAATAGTCAATCAAGATCCAGCCTTTGTATCTCCAGGACAGATATAATTACTCAGATGATCTTTTCCAGTTCAAAATAAAGTCCAATATCTAAGGACTTCACTTGATGCTAACAGAAGTAATTTAGAAACTCTACTCGTGAGCAGGATGCCTGAAATTGGGCACTTAGACATCCCCATGGCCATTTTAGAAGCCAGGTATATAGACATCCCAGCGCGAGAACATTCATTTATAGCAAGGGGACATGGTAGAGGTGTTGCCTGGACAGAACAAGGGAGTTGCCTGTCATGGTGCAATTTCAGAACAGGAACACATCTGGCCCTGATTGATGAGACATCCATGCCTAAACCTGCTGCTGACCATGGTGAAAAAAGTGTTTGTTTCATGGATGTAACGCTTCCAGGGCATAAATACATACTCCAAACATTTTACTGGCCTGCCACTGCATGTGAGAGTATCTAAAATGGCAGGCCAGGACATGCAAGTCTCATACATTAGACGCCCCCTTCTGGGATACCCCTGCTGGCACGTCCAAGTACCAGATTCTGAGGCCGTGCAAGTTGAGGACATCCATATTTCTGAACTGGCCTACACTTGTGCATGTACCCAGTCTTGCAACCTGCAAGGGGCTCGCCTCCATAACCAGTTATGGGGACATTCATCATAGCGATTTCAGAAGGCATTCTAATGTGTCTCCCTTCACTGCTGCCATTCCCCTGGATTTTGAACGTTCTGCTCCGGAAGTCCCAGAATCAAAGTAGACATCCCTTCTAAAATGCTACTTCAAATGTACAAATCAAGAATGTAGTAAATAATTTTTTCCTTAGGATTCATCTATTAGGCAACTGAAGCCTCTTATGTCTGAAGAATTTCAGAAAGTTTTGCATGAACTAGTGCAGTCTTCTGTTGTCTTTTCTAACAGTTTATTGGTGGGGTTATTGTCTCCTCTGCACAAACTCCATTCAATTCAGAACATAGCTACTTGTCTCTTTAGTAGATGTGGTTCATAAGAGCATACTACTCCCAGTTTCTACTCCCTCCATTTGTTACTTATAGTTTGTGGTGCTAAATTTAAGACAAGTGCGTTACTCTTCAAGGCTCTTAGAGCAATACCCTTCTACTCACAAGGGTTGCTGTCAATGTTTATCAGTCTAGTTGACATCTCTGCCCAGCTGACCAGGGTTACTTACAAGTGCCGTCCATAAAGACAGTATGCAAAGTAAAGATTCATCAGCGTGCTTTATTAGTGGCAAGGCCTGCACGTTGGAATACGCTACCTACTGAACTGTGATGTAAGGCTGAGCTATTAACATTTTGTAAGTGAAAGCTTTTTTTCTTCTCAGCTGCTTTTTGCATCAAATATAGAAATATGATGGCAGAAAAAGACTACTTGGTCTGTCTAGTCTGCCCTTCCATATCACGCACTACAACAGTCCCGTTTTTGCCTTTAGAAAACCTCTATGTCCCATGCTTTTTTGAATTCAGATGCTGTCCTCATCTCAACCACTCCACTGTGAGACTATTCCATGCATCTGCCACTCTTTCCGTAAAGAAATATTTCCGCATATTACGCCTGAGTCTATCCTCTTTCACCCTCATCCCATGTCCCCTCGTAGGCTCTCCTCCTGTGCATTTATGCCGGTAATGGCTTCCTCCTGTTCTGAACATGCTGCTTCAGAAGTCCCAGAATCAAACTAGATAGCCTTTCTAAAATGCTACTTCAAATGTATAGTTTTTAGTCTGCATTTACCATCCCAGGACCTGCCTTCTGGTAATGCAACATCCTCTTGCATTGAGAACATTTCTCCAGGACCATGTCTCCAGCATGAAACAGTTAGGATGGTTGTTGCTGTTCGCAATTCAGTCATCAGGAATGTAGATAGTTGAGTGGATGGCAAGCATGAGAACTGCTTAGTAACTTGTCTCCTGATGCAAAGATGGAAGATTCGTGCGTCACCTAGATAGGATTTTAGACAGGGCTGTGGGAGGCACCAACTGTTTTGATACACATAGGTACAAATGACATAGGAACTGTGTGTGTATTGGGGTGGGGGGTGTTCTAGAAAACCAATTTAGGATTTTAGATAGAAAGCAAAACTTCAGAACTTCCATGGTATCATTCTCAGAAATACTCCTTATTCCACACACAGCATGCAAGAACCAGAGTTCTAGAGTCTCAATACATGGATGAGACAATGGTGCAAGCAAGAGGCATTTAGATTTGTTAGGAAAGGCAACTTTCTTTAAAGAGAGGGAGCCTATTCCAAAAGGCTGGACTCTGCCTTGATTAGGATGGAAACAGACAGCTGGCACTAACCTGTAAAAAGGAGACAAAACAACTTTTAAACTAGATCTGGGGGAAAAGCACAGTTACTTACCTGTAACAGGTGATCTCTGGGAACAGCAGGAATAAGTCTTCACATATGGGCATCGTCGGTACCGACGGAGCCTGCGCGGGAACGCTCCCCAGCGTCCAAAAGTAAAGCTTTTGGGAGCATCCCACAGCGCCTGCGCGCTCCCTTCCCGCCTTTCCTAACCGCCTCTCTCCAGTTCGAGTTTTAAAGCTGAGACAAAGAGAGAGTGAGGAAAGGAAAGAAAGATAGAGAGATACAACTCCTAGGGGAAGTGGGTGGGTTGTGAAGACTTATTCCTGCTGTTCCCAGAGATCACCTGTTACAGGTAAGTAACTGTGCTATCTCCAGGAACAAGCAGGAATGAGTCTTCACATATGGGGACTCCCCAGCTAGAGATGCCTGGGAGATCACCCAGGTTGTGAGTCCCTGGGAAGGGCTCTACCTCCACCCATGAATCTCAGGCATCCAGGCAGGGATGGAGGGTAGGAGTTGGTTAGGTATGGAACAGGTGTTTGAGAACAGCCTGACCAAACAAGGCATCCCGGCGGGAGTCCTTGTCCAAGCAGTAATGGGCTGTGAAGGTATGAACCGAGGCCCAGGTGGCCGCTCGACAGATTTGCTCGATGGACACAGAATTTAGATGAGCCATAGAGGCTGCCATGGCCCTCACATTGTGAGCTGTGACATGGCCCTCCAGAGAAAGGTTCTTACTCTGGTAGGCGAAAGAAATACACTGAGCAATCCAACTGGACAGAGTTCTCTTAGAGACTGGAAGTCCTAAATGAGAGGGATCAAAAGCAACAAAGAGTTGAGAGGACTTTCTATGTTGCTGTGTCCTTTGCAAGTAAAAAGCAAGAGCTCTTTTACAATCCAGGGTACGAAGATTCCTCTCTGCACTTGAAGCATGAGGTCCTGGAAAAAAGACAGGTAAATAAACCTCCTGGTTCAGATGAAAAGGTGAGACCACTTTAGGCATAAAGTGTGGATTAGTCCTGAGGACTACCTTGTCATGATGGAACCTTGTATAAGGAGGATTAGCCACCAAGGCTTGCAGTTCACTGATGCGGCGAGCTGAAGTGACTGCAATGAGAAAAATAACCTTCCAGGAAAGAAATTTCAAGGAGGTAGTGGCTAAGGGTTCAAAAGGTGGCTGCATAAGCTGGCCAAGAACCAGATTCAAGTCCCATGCCACTGGAGGTGGTCTGATGGGAGGTTTAGTCAAAAGAAGGCCTCTCATGAATCTTGCTTTAAGAGGATGAGAGGAAATAGGCTGTCCATTGAGAGGTTTAAGGGATGCTGCAAGGAAATAGGCTGTCCATTGAGAGGTTTAAGGGATGCTGCAATAGCACTCAAATGGACTCTTACTGAATTCGTTTTAAGGCCTGCATGGGATAAATGCAGCAAATACTCTAGTAAAGAATTCAGAGGTATTGCAAGAGGGTTAAGACCCTTCTCTGCACACCAAATGGTAAACCTTTTCCATTTAAAAGCATAGGAACGTCTAGTGGAAGGCTTTCTGGAAGCATAAAGGATATCCTTCACTTGCTGAGAAAGATGGAAATCTTGAAGGTCTAGGCCTTCAGCAACCAGGCTCTGAGGTGAAGAGACTGGGGATTTGGGTGCCACAACGTTCCCTCCTCCTGGGACAGGAGGTCTGGAGCAGATCCCAAGTCCAGGGAGGGAGCTTGAGAGAGATGCAGAAGTAGAGGGTACCACACTTGGCGTGGCCAATGTGGTGCTATGAGGATCATAGACCCCTTGTCTCTCTGAAGTTTGAAGAGTGTCTTGGGAATTAGGGGAATGGGTGGAAAAGCATAGAGGAAGTCTTGCCCCCAATGAAGGAGGACGGCATCCCTGGCCTGAACTCCCTGACACGGAATCCTGGAACAGAACCGGGGAAGTTTGGCATTCCACGGACTTGCAAAGAGGTCTATGTCCGTGGTTCCCCAAATTCGGAAGATCCTGGTTATCTGGTCCCCATGGAGGGATCATTCGTGTGGAAGCAGAACTCGACTGAGTCTGTCTGCCCAAGAGTTTTGAACCCCTGGAAGATACACTGCCATAAGATGAATTTGATGATCTCTGGCGAAGGCCCACAATCTCAGAGCTTGGTTGCAAAGCGACAGAGAGCCAGTCCCGCCCTGCTTGTTCACGTAGAACATGGCTACTTGGTTGTCCGTGTGGATGAGGACTGTCTTGTAGCTGAGCAGGGTGTGGAAGACTCTGAGAGCTAGAAAAATTGCTCTGGGCTCTAAGAGGTTGATATGTAGAGATGTCTCTTCTAGGGACCAGATGCCTTGAGTGGAGAGATCTTGAAGATGAGCTCCCCAAACATTTGGGGAGGCATCTGTTATAAGGGCTGCTTGGGGTAACACCTGTTGAAAGGGGGACCCCAGCAACAGATTTTGAGTGGACTTCCACCAGTAGAGGGACCAAAAGAGGCAACTGGAGGTTGCTATTTTGTCTGACAGGCAACCTGATGCCTGGGTCCATTGGGTGGACAGAGTCCACTGAGCTGCCCTCATGTGAAGGCGAGCGTAAGGAACCACATGCACAGTGGATGCCATGTGACCTAACAGTTGTAACATCTCTCGAGCAGTTAAATGGGATTTTAACTGAATTTGTGAGGCTAACTGCACCAAGCTTAAGCAACGGGCCTGGGGAAGATAGGCCCTTGCAGTTGTGGTATCCAGCAAGGCCCCTATGAACTCTAGAGACTGAGTAGGGGTGAGATGGGATTTTGGAAAGTTTATTACAAGTCCCAGATACTGAAGGATACGGCTTGTGAAGGTTAGAGAAGTCTGGGCCTCTGACTGGGATGGAGCTCGGATGAGCCAGTCGTCCAGATATGGGAATACGAATATCCCTAGAGTGCGTAGAAATGCAGCTACTACTGCCATGCATTTTGTGAACACCCTTGGTGCAGAGGCCAGACCAAAAGGAAGCACTCTGTATTGATAGTGCTTCCCTTGATAAAGGAACCGAAGGAACCTTCTGTGTGTTGGATGGATGAGGACAAGGGTGTACGCATCCTTGAGGTCTAGAGAGCAAAGCCAATCCTGACTCTGAAGGTATGGAAGGAGAGTACCGAGAGAAATCATCTTGAATTTCTCCTTGCATAGAAACTTGTTCAATTCTCTGAGATCTAATATGGGTCTGTAGCCCCCCTGTTTTCTTTGGGATAAGAAAGTAGGGGGAGTAGAACCCTGAGCCCTGTTGAAGAAGGGATACTTCTTCTATTGCCCCTTGGGCAAGAAGGGTAGTAATCTCCTGACCCAAAAGGTCGAGGAGAGATGTCTGAGAATTGAACTGTCTCACCATGGTGTGAGGAGGAAGGTTTAAGAAATGAAGCTTGTACCCCTCCCTTATGATGGAGAGGGTCCATTGCTCTGCTGTGATTTGTTCCCATCTGGGAGCAAAGTAAGCTAACCTTCCTGGAATGGTGAGAGGCTCTGGATGTTCTAGAGCCAGAAAGGCTAAGCTCTCTAGTTGTAAGTCAAAGGCCCTGAGGAGGCTGAGGCTGTTGGGCCGTAGCAGTCCTAGCAGCCTTAGGCTTGGCCTGTTTCGGTTGTTGCTGTCTCTTTGTAGCAAAACGACCTGCAGTAGATGACTGCTGACCATAAGCAGAATAATATTTCCCTTTTTTGGGAAAAAAAACCCTTTTTGAACAACCTTTTCTTAAAAGGAGCAGAAGTAGACTTTGAAAGTCTATCTAAAGCAGAATTTCCAGCATCCATTTGGGTGGCCTTTGCTTGCCAATCTTTGCTAAAAAGGTTTTCACCTGTACAAGGAAGGTTTCCTAGTCCATCTTGAACCCAAGGTTCCAAATCAGAAGCTTGTAACCAAGCAACCCTGCGTGCACCTATGGCAATGGCCGAGGCTCTGCTGGCACCTTCAAGAGAGTCAAAGGCGGCACGGTTGGAAAACTTGGAAATATCCTGGGCATGTTTGAGCCAGGTGAGGAACTCTTCCCTTTTATCTTCTGAAATAAAAGGAGATAAAGTTTGCAGGTTATCTGTAACTTCTTTTAGAAACATCCCCATATAGAGACTATAGGAGTTGATTGTGGCAACAAGCATACTGGCCTGGAAAATTCTCCTGCCAAAGGCATCTAAGGTTCTGCATTCTCTTCCTGGAGGAGCAGAAGAGTGCCTTTTTGTACTCTATCTTCTTCATAACAGACTCCACCACAATGGAGTGGTGAGGAAGCTGAGTCTTATGAAAGCCAGGACAAGGAGGAACACGATACATGGTGTCCAACCTGCGAGAATGAGAGGAAGTGGTGAGAGGAGTCTCCCATATACCCAACATGTGATCATAAAGAATCTCATGTATTGGTAAAGTGGCTGCCTCTTTAGGAGCCTTAGGATATTGTAAAATATCTAATTTTTTGGCTCTAGGCTCTGTCTCAGGAGCCACTGAGATGGAAAGGCCCCTGGCCACTTCCCTAATGAAGTCTTGAAAAGACAAGTCTTCTGGGGGAGACATTCTCCTTTTTGGAGAAGAGGGCTCCTGAGGATGAATCACCGATGCTTCGACAGAGACCTCTGATTCATCAGAGTCTTCAGAGGAATCGAAGTATCGCCTGTCTGGATGCTCCTGCAAAGCCCGATACGCATACCGGGTGGTATCGACATCGGGAGTGATCGGTACCGGTTCGGTACCGATGGGCATCACAGAACAGTGTACTGCTGCAGTCGACACCGAAGCGGATGTCAATGCAATCGGTACCGGTGCCGGAGTCGGTACCGGCAATGGAGTTTGTTGCGGTACCGAAGGCGTCGCAGCTTGTATGAATGCCGTGATGGCACCCTGCATGGTCAGGATATTCTGATCCATTGACGTAACCAATGTCTGGATGTCGGTACCAGTGGGAACCACCGGTACCCCAGAACATGGCAACAGGTGATCGGTCGAGGCCGAGCCATCGATGTCAACCTGTGACCCCATAGATAAAGCTTTGGAAGCCGGAGCCTCCCGCCGGGGTAATTTTGCCGGTGCGGATTCCTCGAGGGCAAGCCCGGAGGCATCTCGATACTTGGAGGGAGATCTACCCTTCGAGGACCGGCTGGATTTAAGTTTGGTTACCTGAGATCCATGTGAGTAAGAAGAAGCCCTGGAAGACGTCGATGCAACTGAAGCTGCATCCGAGGGAAACAGGGTACTGAGCTTAGCTGCTCGATTCTGTAGACCTCTTTTAGACATCATGGAGCAGGACTCACAATCCGCAATGGAGTGGTCAGGACCTAAACATTTTAGACACCATTCATGGGTGTCAGTGACAGAAATAGTGCCGCTGCACTTCGTGCATTTTTTAAACCCAGAGGCGGGCTTTTCCATGAGGAAAAATGTCCTAGGCCTAAGGCCAAGAAGAAAATGCACTGAAGTGAGAAAATAGGTTTGGTTTTTTTTTAGAATAAAGAAAGAAAAGACCGGCGGTACCGGTCCAGCGTTGAGAAGGCAGACGCGCGACCAAAGAAATAAAATAAAATAAAGAAATTCTTCAGCGGTGACAGGAACATGACCTGCTGGCTCCGTGGAAAAGAAGAACTGGAGAGAGGCGGTTAGGAAAGGTGGGAAGGCAGCGCGCAGGCGCTGTGGCATGCTCCCAAAAGCTTTCCTTTTGGACGCTGGGGAGCGTTCCCATGCAGGCTCCATCGGTACCGACGATACCCATATGTGAAGACTCATACCTGCTTGTTCCTGGAGATCCTGAAATTCACTGGCGGAGTGCATTATTCAAGTAAGCTATCTTCAAAAGATACGGGCAAAAATGCTGAAGTCAGAATATCCCAAAAGAGAGCTGGCTGTAAAAGCTAAAGTAGCCCAGATGTATCTAAATAAAGAACAAATAACAATGATTCCAAATTACCCACATCAACTGCTACACAAGTTGCGAATACAAACATACTTTAATTGACTATATGCAAACAGAAGAATCTAGAAAATAAAAATTGGAGCGTTAGAATATATAGCAGTAAGTGAAAAGATAGACATAATAGGCATCTCAGAGACATGATGAAAGAAAGACAACCCACAGGACACAGATATCAGGGTACAAATTATATAAAAAATGACAGAACAGCGCTCTTGGATTCTCTCAGTTTGGAGAGAGCACCTACCAAGCAAGTCTCTGAGCTAGCTTTTGCTACTGGCATATTAAATGTGCTTGCTTAGAATTTTTAGCTTATTGATATTTGGTTTTTGTGTTTGTATTTATTTGTTTGCCATCTGTTTGTACTTTGCTAAGCTATTTAGGCTCCACTGTTTCTCTTCACTCTAGTTTTGGGCTGATTCTGCCAATCACCCTAAGGGGGATATTCAGAGCCAGCCGCCATCGCTGCTGAACTGTAACCCTGCATATTCAATATGGGGCAATATCCAGCCACTGGCACTGAATATCCAGGTTGGCCGCAGAACCCAGAAGCTAATTGGGCAACGGCAATATTGAGCCACTGCCCAGATAGTTTCAGCAGCTGAAGCAAGGCCAGCATTTGCAGCACCTTACTTTATCCATATGTCATCTCTGCTCCACCCTGGAATGCCCCAGTGCTAACCACTCAGCAACGGAGCGTGAAGCAGCAGCACTAACCATGCTAATGCTAGCGAATATGCATCTAAATACCTTTGAGTATCCCACCTCCCTCCCCATGCCTATAGCACTCAGTTTACTAAGGTAGAAGATTAACGTGGGTCTCTAGCACTAAACTTGGAGTCTTCCTTTCTAACCTGGTGACTCTGTGTCTCTCCCACCCTTTCATCACCAAACCCACCCTCATGTTTTACATTTCTTATATTGGCTTCCTTGGGCTCATTAACACTGTTACTCTCAAGTGCACCCCAACCCACAGGGACCTCTCTGCTTCCCCACCTGATCATATCTCCTCTGATTTGTACTCTGTCCTCCCTATCCCTATGGCTCCACAACACTTTCTCATCTTAATGCTAGCTTTCCCTAATCTTTTCCCTTCTCCAACAACTTCATATCTAGACCTCATTACCCATTCCTTAATCTTTCACCTCTCCTGACATTTTGTCTTCTACCCTATCCTCGGTTTTGAGCTTCAGCATTTTCTTCCTCTCATTCAGCCATCTCCATTCTCTGAGAACACCTCACTCTCATCATAACTACACCACATCTTCTCTCTCCCATATCCTCCTGCTCTCTCTCTCTCCATCTGCAGAGATCAATCTCAATCCTGGCCCTCCTAGGCATTTCTTACTCTCTGTGGAAATCCAACCACAACCCTTCTAATCAAATTCATATCCCTCTCCTTCCTCTACTTCTCTATCCCTCTCTCATGTGCCCTTTACAATGTCTTCTGCCTCCAACAAACCTAATTTCATTCATGACATTTTTATCTCTAATGCTCTGCATTTTCTTGCTCTAACCAACATTTGGTTTCTTCCTGAAGACTGCTTCAGTTGCTGCCTTCTGTCATGGCAGCTAACTGTACTCCCATACACCTTGCTCAGTTGGCTGTGGAGGTGGTGTTGGGTTGCTACACTCTCCTTCCCATCAGTTTCAATCCCTCCTTCCACCTCAGTCTCACTCCTTTTCTTCCTCAGAGGTCCACTCCAGTTGTCTATTTACTCCACTAACTCTCCACGTAGCTGTCATTTATCAACCCTCTGACAAGTCCATTTCTTCCTTTCTCATCAACTGACTTCTGGCTTTACTTCTTCCTGGACCCATCTTCCCCTTCCCTTAATCTTGGTGATTTTAACATTTATGATGACAACCCCTCTGACTCTTATAACCCTAAAGCTTCTTGCCTTAACCTCTTCACTCATCCTCCAGCTGTGTTCTACTGCCCCTACTCAGCAACATGGCTACTGCCTCGACCTCAACCTTGTCTTCTATTTTTCTTCAACTACTTGCCCTCAAACTTCTCCACCTCAGTTCTTCCTTATACCACCATCTGCTAACTTTTATTCTTACCCACCCTCTGCTATAGTTTTGTCCTGTCTCCGACAACACATTTAATAATCTTCAGGGTAATGACCCCTCTACTCTTTCCATTGCTGCCTCATCTCTTCTCTTCCACTATGTCATCTGAGCTACTGACGAGGCACTATCTTCCTATAATACTATGCAAGCCTCCATTTTGGATGCTCTTGCTCTTCCTGTCCCAAACCCTGTGAGGTATACTGTACCTCAGCCTTGGTTGATCTCTAAAATCCACTGCCTATGTTTCTGTGCCCCCTCTGCTGGAGTGCCTTTGGCTTAATTCCCTTACCCTTGTTAGCTTCCTACTTTTCACATTCATACTAACTTCTCTCCATTCTGCCATACTACTCGCCAAGCAAGACTACATTGTCCATCTCACAAATTATCTTGCCTCTAACCCTTGCTGTCTCTCTACAATGCTCCTCTCTACTCAAAGTGCATTTGCTCCATCCAGTCCTTTCTGCCCATACTTTGACTGACTACATCCATAAAAAAATTCACAAGATTAGTCTAGCCTTCTCCATGAGGAGCAGTCTAGACTAATCTCTCAAATCCTTCTTTAAACCTCTGTTGCCCTTTCTCTTCCTCAGTGATTTTAGAAAAAGGAAGAAACTGCACATTTCCTCTCCTCCTCCAAACTCACCACCTGCTTGTCTGGATCCCATTCCTTCCTGTCTACTAAGTTTTCCTGTTGTCGTCCCTTCCCCTCTGATGTATCCTAACCTAATCACTTTCCACTGCAACTGTTTCTACAGCCTTCAAACATTCTGTGGTCACACCTCTCCTCAAAAGTCCTTCACTAGCCTCTTCCTGTCCTTCCAATGATCGGCCCATTTCCCTCCTCCCTTTCACAGCCCAACTACTCGAACGTGTGGTTCACTGCTGTTGTCTTGACTTTCTCTCAAGCCATTATGGGCCCACAGTAATCTGGCTTTTGCCCTCTATATTCTACAGAATCTACCCTTGCCAAAATCTCCAGTGTCCTGTTCCAGGGCCTTTACTTGATCCTCTTCCTTCTTGACCTATCTGCTGCTTTTGACATTGCTGATCACCACCTTCTCCTTGATACACTATTCTTGCTTGGATTTAGGGGCTCTGTTCTGTCCTGTTTTTTCTGTTATTTCTCCCATTCAACATTTAGTGGTTATTCAAATAGATCTTCATCCACTGCTATCCCGCTTTCAGTCGGTGTACCCTAGGGCACTGTTTTGGGACCTTTTCCCCCTATATACTCATTTCCTTGGTGCTCTGATTTTCTTTCCATGGTTTTCAGTACCATCTTTACACTGATAATGCTCTCACTTGCCTTTCTGCACCTGAAATCTCTCCAGTAATCCAGGCCTATTATCTCAGCATGCTGCTCTGAAGTTTCTGCATGGATGTCCCACTGCTGTCTGAAACTAATATGGCCAAGACAGAGCTCCTAAGCTCACTCCCCTTTAAACCAACTTCCCTCCTTCTTCCTTTCTTTCTCTCTGTGGACAGCACTATCATCCTCCCTGTTTTCTCAGCTTGCAACCTTTGATGTCATTTTTGATTCTTCTTTCGCTGTACACATCCAACAGACAGATAAAACCTGCTGTTTCTTCCTCTGTAACACCAGCAAAATGCGCCCCTTCCTTACTCTCTAGTCACCTTCTATTGCAACCTAACCCTCACTGGTCTTCCCCCAAATCATCTCTCACACCTTCAGAGAGCAGTTGGTACTGGAACCGAGGAGAGGCAAAACTTGGGACATGGTGCAAGGGGTAATGTGGTGTAGCTGCCAGGCAACAGTGATCACAATATGATTTATCATCACTGGAAGGAGAAAAGCCAAAGGAAAAACACATAGCAGGGAGAAGAAGGCCCCTACCAATGTAGACAACACTCTTATTAGACCCGACAAGGCAGCGTTTCAGCAGAAATCACTTGCATCTGGGACAATTCACCATGAAACATACAATAAATTGCTGCTTATAAAAGTAACTATGCCACAGCCATCGAGCTTTTCAGCATTCTCAAAATCACTGAAAGGACGACGCTTAAAAAACAGAACAAAAACCCCCTACTGCTTAGCATTTAATTTAAAAAAGGGAGACTATACTAAAAAGAAGAAATGTGGGGAAAAAATGATTGCCAGGGTCAACATTTTACAAGAAGCTTGGACACTATATATTCTAATCCTTAGGTGTAGAAATAAAAGAAAAAAAACTTGAGCACTGAGGTGAAATGTGTTCTGTTTTGTATTTTGCTTTGGCTTTGTTTTTATTTAGTTCTCTTGACCTCCGATGTAGATTGGGAGAAGATATAGATTTTATTGAAAACTTGATGTTTCCCAGAAAGAGAGCTCTAAGCAGTGGTTAGAAGAGCAGACTGTCAGTCTTTCTATGGCCATTTTCAAAGCAGGCTAAGGTAATAGATATACTAACACCTAGACTAAAAAAAGAAACCCATGGAAGCAAATGAGCTCTGGAGGCCGTGTATTACTCATTATCAAATACAGATACAACATAACACTGGTTCCATTACAGGATAAATGCAAGTAAGAAAAATCTTAATGACACACTATATATGTATGCCAATAATTTCAAGCTCGCTGGAGGGGGAAGGAGAACTGAGAAGATTCTAATTTCTTTGGTTGACTCATTTCTGCATTATTTCTAAGCATACTGAACAAGAACTGCATAGATTTTGTGCGGTTCTTCGAAGCCTTAAGACAAATGGAGTCTACCACAAGGAATGCCGCTAAGTGGGTCATTCTGAACCACGAATAGGGGTTGGACGTCCCAACGGACTATTCGTGCCGACTTCAGCCCCCAAATAACTTCCCTGCTGGTTGTGTGGGAAAGTAAATAGGGGGTGGGGAATGGGCAGCCCGGGGGAGAAGAGTGGGCAGGCAGTGGGCGGTCGCTGGCCCTGGATGTACAGGGCCGATTCTAATGTTGGCCCTGTATGTCCAGGGCCAGCAAATGGCTGGGGAAGTTATTCCACCACTCCCCTGGATTTTTTTTTTTTTAATTCAGGGCACGGGGGGGGGGGGGGGGGGAGCCAGGGAGCATTCCCCGCAGCCAGACCCTGGCCTTTCGAAGGCCGGATTGGGGGTTAGGCTGCAGGGAATCTGCAGTTTTTGTCAGCAGCCAGGATCACAGCTGTTAAATGGAGCCGCAGTGCCATGGCAACATGCCGCCATGGCACCGCGGCTCCATTTAAATGCCCTGAGTTAGCCAGGTGCAGCCCTGCACGTGCAGGCCAGACAGAATCTCTGCCTGGCCTGCATGTGCAGGACTGTTCGCGATTCTGATCCCATGGGGCTAGATGTGTCCCGCGGGATCAGAATCATGATTCCCTCTGTGTGCCCGGTACAGACCGGATGCACAGAGGGGATGGACGTGAGGGACAGAACGGACCCTTAGTGTTTGGTAGCAGTATGAGCAGCAGGATACCCCTCCAGGGTGAGCAGCTCCCTGGATATTTTGAAGCTTTTTCCACCTTGATATGATGAAGGATGGGGGTGGAGAAGGATGAAAATATTCACTGTTTTCCAGTAGGTATGACAGTGCCAAAAACTATCAGGCAGGCACCATACTCTTTCCTTCCAGCAAGGTGACAGATTAAAGGTGTTCAAAGGCTGCTGCAGACTAGCCAAGCTTGTACCCTCAAGAAGTCTTCCTGTATTTTTCTCATCGTACGTGTTTTGCACCTACCTATAGGTTAGGATCATCAGAATCTTGCCCTCGCTCCTCTCATTCACTTAGATTTTAACTCCTTTCCTTCCGCTTGAAGCATTAAACATGATGGGAGATAAAGAACATATGGCCTGCTCAATCTGCTCAACCACACTAACTGCTCAGGCTCTGTGATCCCTTCCTCTCCCCTCAGAGATCTATGCTTGTTCCATGCTTTCTAAAATTCAGATATTGTCCTTGCCTTCACCACCTCCACATGGAGACTGTTCCATTCGTCCAACTTCTTTTCTGTAAAGAAATATTTCCTTTGGATTACTCCCCTCTTTCACCCACATCTTATGACTCTAAGTTCTAAAGCATCCTTCCTGTAGATACGTTTATTCATTAAAGGTACTTAAATATCTGTTATGTCACCCTTTCCTGTCATTATTCCAGGGTACGCATACTTACAGGGATTACTAATTACACGTGAAATAGAAAGGATGGGGGAGGCCAGGCCAATGGTGGGAATGAATAGTCATTCTCCCAGAAAAACCTGCAAACATGCTCTTTCAACCACATACACACACTATCCTCATGGAGCACTGGACTAAGGAGGGGGAAATACATAAACAGAATGAGGCCCTCTCTACCCCCTTCCTTTGTGCCCTCATGAACCTGGCCCTCTATTCTAAGCCTACCCCCCATGATTTTGCCAGTGGTCCTAGAGCTCCTAAATTTCAATCCCCAATCCCTGGCAATCTCAAGTCTCTCATGGCAAGCACTAATTCCCCCTATTGGTAAACACTGCCCTATCCAGCAAATGGAGAAATCATGCAAAAATCCTATTTCAAGTAAGCAGCTCTTCCAAGCTCTGCCCTGCTTCTTCTGGAGGTTACGAGTCCATAAATGGTCTATGTGCTGCTCCACTTCCACAGGGAAGCTAGAACCTATTTATACCACGGCCTCTGTCGTTTCCACGGGGGGAGGGGCAAGAACAGATTTATTCTACCGATTCTGCTCTGCTCACATGAGTCTTGAAAATAATGCCACTCCAGGTTGCCAGAAAGTAGGGTCTAGGTATGAGACAGAAAACAAGGGGTTGAACTAACACAAGCTAAAACTTTTGAACAGTAATGTCAATCATCAAATCCAAGGCTGAAATATCAAACTTGCTAATTCATCCCCTTTTGTGTCTGTTCTTTATTCTGTAGTGTCAGCTCCAGGATCACTTCCCTCCTTTCCTGTTCTCTGCAAAACAGAAGTGTGACCTCCAGGAGGAGAGGGATTGGATTACTGAGCTCTCTGCTCTGTTCTTTCCAGACTCTCCTCCTTCCCTCTAGACTACCTATTAAGAAGAAAATGAAGTAGATGGACCAGCACATATATTCTGCTTCTGTACTCTGAAAAGTAGCAAAACTGCATTCCAGGCCATTCTGCCAGAAACTAAGCCCTGCATGTTTAGATCTTTGTCTACCCACACATGCTTTATGATGAAGACAGTTCACCCTTGTAGTGGCTGCACCCTGGACTGACTCCTCCTGGGTTTATATCCTTTTAAAGGTGTGTTCTCCAAAACTGCACATAGTACGCCACATGAAGTCTCACCAGAGGAAACTTATACAGAAGCACTATCACCTCTCTTTTCTGGATGGCCATTCCTCTGTCCTCTTCCTTTTCTCCATCTCCAACTTCTTCTCCCTCTCCATACTTTATTCTCTCTTCTCTCACTTCACCCAGCTATCCATGCTGTTCCTAAAGTTGATGGCCTTCATTAGGCTCTTATTCCATCTCTGATCCTGGTATAAAGTCATCTCTTTCTCCTCCTGGTCTGATCTGTGGTGCAGTTATTCTTCCAGCCTTGGATCCCAACTCTTCTCAACAGCAAGCACACTGAACACCATTAAAGGTGAGACTGGTTTCTCAAGAGAATTCCATATAGCACATGAAAGTCTCTCCAGAAGCCTTAGGACAGCAGTTCTCAAACTATGGGTCGTGACCCCGAATGGGGTTGCAAAATTCTCATTTGAGGTCACGGCCACATGCAGAGTTTTAGGGAAAGATAAAGAAGATTGTCACCAATATTCTGCCACTGCTGCCTTCAATCAACTTCCCCCACCCCCGATTAAGTATCAGCCTTCCCTTTCCTTCTGTGGCCAACTCAATCGCGCTCCTCCTTCAGCGGCCAATTGAAATGCGCCCCTCCTCAGTTCCCTGGAACCTTTATCAGCAAGTGCTCACATAACAGATAAGACGTGCGGAGACCTCAAGCTAGAGTCCATGCATGCGCTGAAGTGTTAGCCTCAGTTGTGTCCCACCCCCTCTCAGACTTCCTGTTTCTATGGGGCAGGATGCAGCGAAGGCTGAACCTTCTGCGCATGCACAGATTCCAGCTTGAGGTCCCTGCATGTTGTATCTGTACACTGAGCACTGATGCAGGTTCCAGGGGAGGGAGGAGGAACACGATTCAGTTGGCCTGCAGAAGGAAGGGGAAGGCTGATGCTGGACTGGGGGTAGAGGAGGTTGGTTGAATGCAGCAGTGGCACTTCATATTTGTAATGTGAGTGCTTGCTGTTGCAGGTTTGGAGGGGTACAGGGGCATGATGCAGTCAGGGGTGGCCTGACTAAGAGTTCAGGATTTGGGGAAGATGCTGGACTGCGGAGGAGAGGAAGGGAATGTTGGATGCTGGACCACCAGGGGAAGGGAAAATAGGGAGGAAGCTGGACATAATGGGGATGGTATAGTTTAAATGGCAGGAAGATGTTTGACATGGGGTGGCACATGGGTAGGCAGACAAACGAGATGCTGGATTTGGGGGATGGGGAACTAGGAAAATAGAAGAGATTCTGGACATGGGAGGAAGGGAGACTAGATGCTTGAAATTGGGGGGGGGGGCGTACTAGGGACAGGAGAGGAGAGAAAGGAGCTGCTGGACATGTAGGGCACAAGAACTGGCAAGACTGACAGGAAATACTGAATGTTGGGGTGGGGCTAGGAAAGAGGCAGAAAGAGGAGATATTGGACATGAGAGGAAGAGAGACAGAAGACATGCTGGCCATGGGGGACTAAGGAGACAGAAGAGATGCTGGACATCTGTGGGAGGGATAAGGAAGGCAGACAGGAGATACTGAACATGGGAGAGATAAGAGATAAAGAGACACTGGATGGGGAGGTTGAGAGGGGGGATGAAGGATGCAGGGGAGAGTTAGTGAAAGACTGAGCAATAAGAGGCGAGAGAGAGAGAGAGAGATAGAGTGATAGGGATGGGAGAGCCTAATGACGGAATATGATGGAAAGCTGTGGTTAAAAGCAGCAAACAGGAGATTAAAAACTAAATGGTAAAAGGAGAAGAAAGAAAACTGAAAAGAATAGACCAGTATTACAGATTGCTGTGGGCGATGAAGTGAAGATAGGGGAGAGAGAAGAAATGGCAAATAGGTGACTCTGGAAACAAGCATTAAGGAAGGCAGAGAAAAGCAGAAAACCAGACCTTCGGACCAACACGATTAGAAAAATAAAATAACCAGAAAACAAGATAAAAAAGCATAGTTACTCACCTGTAACAGGTGATCTCTGGGAACAGCTAAATCAGTCTTCACATATGGGTGAATGTCACCAACAGAGGCAGCATGGGAACACTCCCCAGCATCCAATAGGAAAGCCTTTGGGAGCACTCCACTGTGCCTGCCTTCCCGCCTTTCCAACTCTTCGCTTCAGTTGAATTTTTAGCTGAGAAGAAGAAAATAAAAAACCCTACAACTCCTAGGGGAGGAGGGAGGGTTGTGAAAACTGATTCCTCCTGTTCCCAGAGATCACCTGTTACAGGTGAGTAACTATGCTACCTACAGGAACAAGCAGGAATGCAGTCTTCACATATGGGGCTTGCTAGCTCCCAGGTACCAGACTGGTATGGTTGGGGGAGGGGGGGGGGGGAAGAGTAGTGCGATCCCTGAGGCAAAAAACGTGTAGCCGAATAGTCTGGAAGAGTTGTGGGCCATTGGACTCGATTCCTGGAGGAGATATTCCCCCAATGATAGTCTGGTGTCTTGTAGATGTCCAGGAGGAGGGAAGGATTTAAGTTTAAGTCCCAAAGAGGTGCTGGAATACAGCTTAGTAAAAGATAGCATCCTGACAGGAGTCTCTGTCCAGACAGTAGTATGCAGCAAAGGTATGAATGGAGGATCAGGTAGTTGCCCAGCAAACATTTTCAATGGCTACTGAACAGAGATTAGCAATGGATGATGCCACAGCCCACACATTATGAGCAGTGACATGACCCTATGATGAGAGTCTTGCTTGTGCATAAGTAAAAGAAATGCAATCTGCTATCCATCTAGATAGAGTTCGTTTTGTCACCACTAGGCCCAGGCGTCTAGGATCAAAGGAAATGAACAGAGGATTTTCTGTGATCTTTAGTTCGATCCAAGAGGGAGGCCAGCACTCGCTTGCAGTCTAAAGTGTGTAGTGTTGCTTCAGCTGGAGATACACGTGGTCTGGGGAAGAAAATCGGGAGGATTACAGACCAATTTAGATGGAATGACAAAACCACCTTCTTGTGTAATGCAGATGGCTACGCAGAACCATCTTGTATACGGGGAATCTGCCACCAGAGCCTGCAGCTTGCTGATGCGGTGCACTGAGGTGAAGGCAGTAAGGAAGTTGACTTTCCAAGATAGAAACTTCAGTGAAGTGGTGGCTAAAGGTTCGAAAGTTGGCTTTAGAAGTTGCACCAGAACAACATTCAGATCCCAGGCGACTGGAAGCGGCTTAATGGGTGGTTTGGACAGCAAGAGACCCTGCATGAAGTGTTCTACTAAGGGGTGTGAGGAGATAGGCTGTCCATTCACTGGTCTGTAAGAGGCTGCAATGGCACTAAGTTGAACTCTCAAGTGAGTTAGTCTTAAGACCTGTCAATGATAAATGGAAGACATACTGTTGAAGCGACTCCACCGGGCAAGAAAAAAGGTCAAGGTCCTTTGGGGAGCACCAAAGGGCATACCTACGCAATTTGAAGGCATAAGATCACCTAGTGGAATCCTTAAGAGATGCAAGGACATCCTTAACCACTTTGTGGCAGTTTGAGGTCGGCGAGCACTAGCCCTTCAGCAGCCATGCTGTCAGGCATAGGGAGTGAAGATTGGGATGGAAGAGTGTCCTGCGGTCCCGAGAGAGGAGGTCAGGTGCACATCCCAGGTCAAGTGGCTACGCAAGGTGAAGAAGCAGAGAAACCCATGGTTGATGGGGCCAGAACGGGGCTATGAGAATCAAGCCCCCTGCTGGCCTGTAGCTTGAACAGCGTCTTTGGTATCAAGGGGATGGGGGAAGGGGAATGCAGAGCGCAGTCCCTGTTCCCAAAGGGGAAGGAAGGTGTCTGGGGCTTGTCGATGCAGCGACGGAACCCTGGAGAGGAAAAACAGAAGCAGAGTGATTTCTGAAGTAGCAAAAAGATCTATGAGTGGGGTTCTCCACGTTTGGAAGATCCGAGCAGCCATCTCCCAATATAAGGTCTATTCGTGTGGACGAAGGATACGGCTTAGCCTGTCCGTTAGGACGTTGAGTTTGCCCGGGAGGTATACCGGTCTGAGGTGGATGCGGTGAGAGATGGTAAAGAATCATAGGTGAATTGCTTCTTCACAGAGGGAACGGGATCCCGTTCCCCCTTGTTTGTTTACATAGAACATGGCAACTTCATTGTCTGTTCTGACTAGAACAGGTTGCCCTGATAGAGTTGAAAAACTCGAAGAGCATTTATCAGTGCCTGTAGTTCTAGCAGGTTCATATACAGGGCATATTCCTGTTGTGTCCACAATCCCTGTGTGGTTAGGTCATTCAGATGCATCCCACAACCCAGTTTGGAAACATCTGTTTGCAGGGTGCATCGAGGTTGAGGCATCTGAAAAGGTGACCCGATGAGTAGGTTTTGTGGGAGGCACCATCACTGAAGGGACTTGATCAATCGAGGGGTGATGTGGATCTAGTCTCTAAGTCGACCCTTTGCTTGCGTCTATTGGAAAGTCAAAGTTCACTGTGCTTGTCACATGTATAATTGAGTGTAGGGGATGACATGGACCGTAGAGGTCATTTGTCCTAATAGTCGTAGCATCTCTTGAGCTGTTAGTCTACTTTGCTGTTGTACAACCTTTGCCAGCTTGATGAGGTGGGCACAGTGATCCTGTGGGAGGAAAGCTCAGGCCTGTCGAGTGTTTAAGAGTGCTCTGATGAACTCCAGATGTTGGGTTGGAGAGAGGTGGGACTTTGGAAAGTTTATGACAAACCCCAGGTGTTGGAGCACTGTGATGATGCAATGAAGGGAGAGTTTTACCTCTTGGGGGGGGGGGGGAGAGTCTCTCCTGATTAGCCAATTGTCTAAGTAAGGAACAATGAATACCCCCCAAGTTTGTAGGTAGGCAGCGACGACTGCCATGCATTTGGTGAAAACCCTTGGAGCAGAGGCTAGACAAAAGGAGAGAACCCGGTATTGATAATAGCTTCCTTGAAACATGACGTGCAGATACCATCTGTGCAAGGGATGTATCAGTAAATGCGTCTACGCCTCTTAAGTCTAGAGAAAATAGCCAATCGTGTCTCTGCAGGTACGGTAGAAGAGTTCCTAGAGAAATCATCTTGAATTTTTCTCGAGCCATCAACCTATTTAGAGATCCAAGATGGGTCTGAGGCCTCCTGTCTTCTTTGGAATGAGAAAGTATGCAGAGCAGAAGCTCAACATTTGAGGAGGAGGAACTCTTTCTATGGCATCCTGGGACAACAGGGTGGTCATCTCTTCTTTTAGGTGAATGCTTCAAAGGAGTTGTATAGGATAATCCCCTGTGAAGCAGGGGAGGGTAAGGTTTTGAAGTGAAGCTGATAACCCCTTTGGACAATCTGGAGCATCCACTGCTCTGATGTTATAAGGTGCCACCTGTGGGCATAGTGACAAAGCCTGCCTGCTATGTGGAGGGGATGGGAGCCCTCCAGGGGCAGATTTGCAATTCTTTCTAGGAGAGAGTCAAAAACCAGGTGCAAGCTGTGCCTGTGCAGCTGGTTGAGGCTTAGGAGCCTTGGGTTTCTTGGGTTGATGAGGACCCTGCTGCCTTTGCTGAGGAAGCTGAGGTTGATAGGCAGCAGAAGGTGTGTAAGGAGGACAGTATCTCTTTTAAAAATAAAAAGATTTCTTGGGAAGGGCCTTCCTTTTGGATGGGTCAACTGTTTTCCTGGAAAGGTGTTGTAGGGTGAGATCATCTTTTTAATCTCCCCTGCTTTTTCCCTCCAATCTTTGCCGAAAAGGTTTTCTCCAGTACATGGGATATTGGCCAGTTTATCCTGACCCACTACTCAAGGTCTGATGCCTGTAGCCAGGCCATTCTGTAAACCCCAATGCAGACTGCTGAAGCTCTGCTTGTGGATTCAAAAGTATCAAAAGAGGCCTTGGTAAGAAACTTAGAAGTGTCTGGCCTTGCTTGATGAGTGTCTGAATGCACTCCGCTTATCCTCAGGAAGCAGGAGCGAAAGTCTCCAGCTCCCTGGTGACATCCTTCAGGAACATGCCCATGTACAGTATGCAAGAGTTGTTTCTGGAGGCCATCATGCATGCCTGAAAACATCGACATCCGAAGGCATCGAGTATCCTCGAGCTCTGCCAGGAGGCATGGATGAATGGTTCTTTGAGCTCTTTATTCAGCTCATTGCCAATTCCGCCATTGTGTGGTGGGGGAGCTGAGGAATTTGGAAGCCTGGGCACTCTAGTTCTCAGTACATGGTATCGAGTCTCTTGCTGACAGGTGGAATCGTTTGCAGGGCTTCCCACATGCAGTGCATAAGATCCTGCAGTATACGATGCAAGATAACCGCTCCTTGGGCGTGGGAGGGTATTGGAGTATCTTCAATTTCTCTGCTTTCGATTTTTTTCCAAGGCTACTGTGATGGAGAGCTCTGCTGCCATGTTATGTATGAAGTCCTAAAAGGACATATCTTCTGGTGGGAACAGATGCCGTTCACAAGGCGGCGAAGGGTCCAAAGGGATGTCTGGAAATTCTCGGGAACTGAGTCACACCCCCCTCAGATTCTGAAGAACTTGAATCAGAGTCTGGCAAGAAATCAAAGTATCAGCTGTCTTGGGTTTGACCTCGATGCTTTGTGAAAGTCTATTGTCAATGCCGATACCAATACCAGTCATATACTGTTAAAATAACCCTATTTTTCACCTTGATAATAGGACACAATACTATACATATGTTGAACTCTTTATGATCCGCACCCTACATTTTCACTGTATATAGTTGAGGATTAATGTACGAGGTGTGACAAAAAAGAAACGAGACTGTGGAAGCTATGCCCATGACTCAATGCCAATTGGCTAACTGCTTATGTCACTGTGCTGTGCAACATATCACCACTATTCTGCTATAATATTTTTCATCTCTCACTCTGTTTTTCTTTTTCAGGTTTTTTTGTAGCACACTGCTCCATCGCTTTGTCACGCAACTGGAGGTGGCAGAAATATGGAGCAAAGAATAAACTTAAAATTTCTGGTTAAGTTGGAGAAGGGCCCAACTGAGTGTCTCCAACTTATCGAAAAGGCTTATGGAGAAGATGCAATGTCAACACAGCGAGTCTTCGAGTGGCACAAACGCTTCAAGACTGGCCGCGAGGAGGTGGAGGATGACCCCCAAGTTTGGACGGCCTTCCACAACAAAGACAGCTGAGAACATTGACAGAGTGAACCAGCTGGTGCGGAGTGATCGCAGATTGACAGTGCGGATGATAGCTGAGGAGCTCAGCCTGAACAGGGAGTCAGTGCGGACCATCATGGTGCAGGAGCTGGGGATGCGGAAGGTGTGCGCCAAGATGGTGCCCAAGCTTTTATCGGAAGACCAGAAGGAGCATCGGGTCAATGTTTGTCTAGACTTGCTGGAGAAGATCGGAGAAGATCCAGAGTTCATCGGCCAAGTCATCACAGGAGATGAGGACTTGGGTCTTCCAGTATGACCCTGAAAGCAAGAGACAGAGCCTGCAGTGGAAGACTCGACTGTCACTCAGAACCAAGGCGGCGCACATGTCCAAACCAAGGATCAAGGTCATGCTGATCGCATTCTTCAACCAGAAGGGAGTGGTCCATCATGAGTTTGTGCCTGAGGGTCAGACAGTCAACCAGCACTTCTACCAGCAGGTCCCCAATCTCCTCCATGACCGGGTTCGGCACAGCAGGCAGGCTCTATGGAGAGACAAGTCATGGCTGCTCCACCACGACAACGCGCCCGCACACACCGCGCTCAGTGTGAGGCAGTTCTTGGCCAACAAACAGATCACAGCTCTCGACCACCCTCCTTATTCCCCAGATCTCGCACCGTGCGACTTCTGGCTCTTTGCTAGGCTGAAGACTGTGCTCAAAGGAACTCATTTTGCCTCTGTAGAAGAGATCAAGGCCACTGTGACGAGGGAGCTGAGGGACCTAAAGGAGGAGGACTTTACCAAGTGCTTGGCAGAAGATTACCTTGAAGGGGACAATGCATAATTTCTCTGTAAATTTTGTAATAAAACATTTATGGGACAGTCTCGTTTCTTTTTTGTCACACTTCGTATTTTATTATTGTACCGTTGTTTTTACTGTTTAGTTCCTTGTAAAACAGAGTGCTCCCGAAAGCCCTGTTATGTATGTTGGTTATCTGTAAACTGCTTTTAATGGTAGAAAGGTGGAATAAAAATATATGTTTACATACATAACATATATGAATAAATAAATAAAAAATAAAATAGATACTCAGAGGTATCGGAACCGAGTGGTATGGGAGCCTGATTCTGTTGGATACCAGGGGCATCGACTGGTTCGAAAGGAGGAACCTGCCTCGGGTGCTCAGACGATGCCAGTTCGATGGCTGGCATGGGCCCGATATGCCTGGCTGTAGGCTCGGTGCCGAAGCCTGCACTCCTGAAGCTCTTGATGTTATCGGTACTGAGGCTGCCAGGAGTGCTGCCAAACTCCTCTCGAGAGCCAGCATGAGCTGGGTTTAAAAGAAAGGTTTGGGCAAGTTCCTGGAGGAAAGGTCCATAAACCATTATTAAAGGGGACTCCAGAAATCCACTGCTTACCCCAATACAGGCACTGTGGTACCTGTGTCTTCTGGAGAAACTGCTAGGTACTTGTGACCTAGATTGGCCACTGTTGGAAACAGAATACTGGGTTTGATGGACCTTTGTCTGACCCAGTATGGCATATCTTATGTTCTTATAGTCTAGGGAGATGGCTTTTGTGAAACTGGTAGCTCTCTGGAGATCGATGCCTCGGGAGCATCCTGGAGCCTCACTTGTGCTTTGGAGGACAGATCCTCCCGCCGAGGTTGTTTGGTTGGCTGGTCTGTATCGGAAGCATCTCTAGGGGAATCGAGATGCTTATCCTGGGACTTCTCCCTGGCATCAGAATCGGGCTTCGATGCCTACGATTTGGAAACAGCCACAGACTGACTTACTTCTGAGTTTGGACTTTGAAGAAGCATGAGACCAATGAGAAGAGGTCAATGCCCTTGATGAAGCCACTGAAACAGAATCCAAGGGGAACAACAATCCAAACTGTCTGGCTTGGTTCTTGAGGCTCCTCTCTGTCATTTGTTGGCACAAAGGACAAGAAGTGGGTTCATGTTTGGGACCCAAACATTTTAGACATCAGTTATGCTTATCAGTGGCCAAAATGGTACTAGCACACTTGGTACATTTTTTGAAACCAATGATTGTTTTTTCCATGCCTGAAAAAGTTGTCTTTGAGATTAAAGATAAGGCTATGAAGGCCTAGAGACTTAGTTTAGTAGTGAAAACCATAATGAAAATCAATAGAAAATAACAGAAAAATTGAAAATAAAATAAAAGGAAGAATTATCAGGACCGGTGTCAGATTCGATGGAACTGGCGTTGATGAAAGGCAGAAGCACGATGTACCCTGAAGGGCACAAAAAAAAGAGAAGTTTTTCATTGGTGACAGGACGATGCGTCCTACTGGCTCTGTAGAAAACGAAGACGTGAGGAGAGGAGTTGGGAAGGCAGGAAAGCAGGCACGCAGGCGCAGTGTAGTGCTCCCAAAGGCTTTCCTATTGGCCGCTGGGGAGCATTCCCGCATGGGCTCCATCAGTGACGTTCGCCCATATGCTTGTTCTTGGAGATATTTTATTTTCTATTTAGTGACTGGAATATGTGAGCTTTTGGAATGCATAGCTGCTAGGACTGGTCATAGATATGGCTGGGACAGAGCTCAAGGCAAAGATTTGAGGGAGAACCTCAAAACCCACTATCAGGTTGTGCTTTCTTCAACTTCAGACACACACACTGCCCCTGGTCACTTAGCCCCCACAACTATGCGCATACAGTGCTCCTGTGTGCACACATACTGCACCAAGATAATCAGCTACCCTCCTCCACACACACGTACACGCCACCCCCCCCCCCCCCCCCCCAGCGCTTAACCCCTGGCACACACTGCCCCCAGACACTCAGCTCACACTGCATATGTTCAAAAAGTTATGTCATAACTTCCAAGCCTGTATGTGTTAGGTTGTTAGGTATGTTGAGTACATCAGATAATTACTTTAAAAATTATAGATGTACTTACTTATATATTTATATTTATGTTATTTGAGTGTTAATTTTATTTGATTACTATCTGGGGGTCACAGAAACTTTCAGCTGTTAAAATGGGGTCACACTGGAAAAATGTTTGGGAAGCATTGCCTTAGGACCATCTATTAGAAACCACTGATACAGTTTATCTGGACTATAGTTAAGCTGAAGTATCCTGTTAAAGCCTGCTTTTCAATAGCTGAAGATGAGATTAAAAGCTAACGCTTCGGAACGAGTATGGAACTAACTAATGGGGCATCACTGGCATAAGTAAATGGCAGCTGAACTGAACCAATGTCACCTGGAGTCCCACAAAATTTTGAGTTGAAACTAGGAGTTAACATTTTCATCAATGATTTGTGAGATACAACAAACAGCAGCACAGTCATATCTACAAATGTTACCACATAGTAATATGTTGCAAACCTAGATGCCCTAGAGCAGGGGTGTCCAAACCTGTCCTGGAGGGCCGGAATCCTGGCAGGTTTTTGGGATAGCCTTAATGAATATGCATGAGATATATATGCATTAGAGATATCCTGCCAACCTGACTGGTTTGTGGCCCTCCAGGGCTGGATTTGGAGACCCCTGCCTTACACCTCTGTCATTTAAGATCGTGAGTGGACAAGGTGCAGATGTCCAAGACATCAAAAAGGTTAGATAGAATTTGTCACAGTCCTCCTCACTTCTCACCACCACCTAAAAATTGTCTATTAGCCACCTTTTTGGTGGTGGTGAGAATCGAGGAGGAATGTGACACATTCTATATACCCTTTCGATGTCTAGGACATCTGTACCTTGCCCACTCACGATCTTAAATGACAGAGGTGTAAGGCAGGGGTCTCCAAATCCAGCCCTGGAGGGCCACAAACCAGTCAGGTTGGCAGGATATCTCTAATGCATATATATCTCATGCATATTCATTAGGGCTATCCCAAAAACCTGCCAGGATTCCGGCCCTCCAGGACAGGTTTGGACACCCCTGCCCTAGAGAAACGGACACACAAATAACGTGGTAATGCACTGTGTACACAGAATAGGTAGATAAAGTGTGCTTTGCAATACAACAATTTTTCCCAACACTAACCAGGAAACAGGCCTAGGAACGACTGCTTACAAATTAGCTCTCTTATAAAGACCATTTATGTTCATGTGATGAGCCGTTTTCTTTACATACCATTATAGAATAAAACTTAATTATTCATGAGAAAACAGTTTCAGAAAAAAAGTTAAATGAATTCAGGATGCTTTGAGACCAGGCCTTTGGATCTGGATGTAGTTAGCTGCCTTTCTAAATGGTAGCTTAAGGCAAGTTACATTGCAAGTATAGCCGATGTCTCTCTTTCCCAGAGAGCTTACAATCAAAGGGCTAGGTTAGATTCAGTAACCTGCATTAATGCATTATCATGTATTATTGCTGTTTAACATGCATTAGTAGTAACCAGGCTCCAGCAACAATGGGGCTTGTGTTAAATAAAGCAGGTTAGTAAATTTAGCCGCCGTTTTTATTTGGGGCAATAGAGGGTAACTTACTCAAGGGCTTCAGGCATGGCTATGCTAGCCGACTTTGAACCCTGGCTTCTTTGGTTTTCACCCTACTTCTCTAATCCCTAGGCTGCTCTTCCTGGGGGGAGGGGTGTCAGGAATGAGGGATCAGGAAGAGTTTTTGTTACCTGAAAATCATAATTGATGGAAACTATACAAGCAATTACTGAAAAAGAAATCTGGAACTGAAAAAAAAATCAAGCACATGGCCTCTTTACATCAAACTAATTACATAAGCATTATGAAAAATGGTATATTTCATTCTCTGGTATATAATATATTAGTTTTCCTTGAACTAAATGTGGGTAACAGTTTACAAATTTTTCTGCAAGCAAAAAATGAGGCCATTATTCTAGTTATGAAAAACAATGTAGTTGATTATTAACTTGAGGAAAATCATGAACATGGAATTTTATCTTGTTAACACTGAAAATGAGTTCACCAGAATGCTTTCCATTAAAATACAAAATGAAGTTTGGCCTTTTAAAGATGCAGGAACAAGGGACGTCAAGGTTCAAATCCTGCTGGCTTGCTCTGATCTTGGACAAGTTACTTTTTCTCCAGTTGGCTCAGGAACACAATTTTGATTCCAGGGTGTATCACACGGAGTCTGCTACCGCCGTTTAGTAAACATACCCCTAAGTATTTTGTGGCAGGGACCACCTATCACCATCTCTAGTAGTTTATAAAAATGTTAATTATATATTTGAAAAGTCTACATGCCCTACAGGCTGGTAAGTTCTCTCATCTTAGTCCACATACCCTTTCCTACCAATACCCCTCCCTCCCCCCCGCCCCTCCCCCAGAAAAGTACCAAGGTTTCCAAATACCCAAGCTAAATAATAAGGGACGTCTGCTGGCACAGTACCTTAATTATCTAGCATTTAACAAATAGGCCAGTTTGAAGCATAACGCAAATTATAGCCATTGCTACAAACTTTAAATGATCAATCTAGAATCTGGAACAGGTTAATTCCATGAATATCATATGCTGCTCATTTCAAATCAACTTCTACTTGAAAACAAAAATTACTTCAACGCTGCAGTGCAAGAGGTCTTTCAGGAGCTAATTTGTAGAGGCCTCTAATCTGGAATGTGTGCAAAATAAATTATACTGAGGAATAAATCTTCACGAGACAGGGTTATGTATTTAGCTGCAGAAGAAAAAAATGCTGCAGATTGGATACCTCCAGATATTCAGCCATTTATGTTTTTCAGAGTAAAAACACTTCTAAAAATGGTTAGAAAACCTTGGGGTTTTTGGTTAACAAGATAAACTAATTTGCTTGAATGCTTATACATAAATAATAAAAGTGAAAATGAATGTTGCTTACAGAGTCTGGTGAATCAGAGCAGACATGCCTTTTCCTCAGAGAGGAGAACCTCTGTTGACTCCGTATTGAAAATCTTCGGAATGATTCCCGACTCCGAGAGGCAAGATGCCTGAAGGAGGAGGTTCGTTTGAAGGGAGTCCTGCTTCCACCCTCACCACTAGTCTGCTCATGAGTAACGGCAGTAGTGACTAAATTGAGTGCTTCATGTAAGGATCTTCGTACTGTGCCCATCCACTGGTTCACGTGAGTTTGTGCCACTGTCAGTTTGTCTCCAAGGTAATCCATAGTTTCGGCAGTAAAACGAGCAAACCAGCATATAATCACATCACTTGTTTCTCCCAGTCCTCACAATTCAGAGGGTTCAAATTCTACTTTTACCAAATAATAATAAAAAAATAAACAGCAGGGTGCAGTTTAATCAATCAAGTGAATTGAGTCATGAGGTGATCTCTATTTTTAAGCAAAAGGTTTTATCTGTTATGGCAATTTAGTATTTTCTCAAGTATAAAAATGTTGAACTTAAAACAAGTTGCCTTTTCAGAATCAAACCTTCAGTGCATTTGATATCCTGATCAAAATAAAGGTTTTCTATGTGCACAACCATCTCAGAGGGACTTAAACAATCACATCCCATTCCAAAACATGGAAAATTACTTACGAACCAAAGGAACTTGATGGTTTTTTCCCATCAAAATAGAAAGCAAAGTTTTCCCCCAGAACATCTGACAGTTTGATCAGTAAAACTCTTGTATTTTTGGCTTTCTGGGTTTTCGGTCAACAGTCCACGTTATAAAAGAAAAAGTTCTTGATCCTTCCATGTTACTGTCACTTGACAGTGTGGCAACGTCTTCTTAGCTACACCTGCTCCTATTCAGGTACCGGGTCTCTCAGTAACCCATTCTTGGGGCGTGGGGGCCATTTTATAACCTCATGTCAAGAGACCTTTCATTTCCACTGGCAGATAAATCCCAGTGGTAGTTAGTCAGAAAGGAGCCGAGGGGGGAATAGATTTCAGTCAGTTGCTTTCAAGACCAGACATGCTGTTCACTTGCAGCTTGCCAAAAGAATCTTCTGAATGACATCAAGTCCTCATTTGGAAGAGGCGGCGAAGGGGCTTCACAACAGATGAGTGCAGCAGAACGGTGACCAGCTGAGACACTTTCTCCACATCTATTTCAGTTCCTGAACACATGCGGAAGATGTTGCTTACCAGACATGGCTACTTAAAAGCCAGCTTTATTCTCAGTCTTAGAAACTATACAGGCTTAAGGTTGGTAACATTTTCAATGAATAAAATTCACAGCACACCAAACGAAAAACTGCTGCTTTGGTTGGTGACAGTTCAGCCTTCTGGGGTTCTCTTTTTCCCCCTTCTCCGAACAGAAAACAATGAGCTAGGTGAAACAGCCGCAGAGATCTGCCTAAGGAAGGAGCTGGGCAGGGCTTTATTACAGTACATGCAGGGTCACCATGACAACCAGGGAACAGCATCTGCCTTCTGCCTGGGCAAGCAGGAGTTGAACAGATCTATTGGAATGATTCATAGTTTGCATAGGTCACGTGTGCTTATTCCATTTAACTCTTGCCTGCATCTGTACCTCATACTATAAACATTGCAAGTACTGTATATTTACACAAACTTACATCTAGGTAGTGTTTATAATCCCCACAAAAGCGAAGATGGAATCCAATCATTGCTCAATAGTGGCACCTACTGGTCAGACTCAAGGTGCACGCAAATAAGGTTCCAGAGGGAGCCACAGTCTGTGGTCCCTCAGCTGAAGATTGTTGCAATACTAACCGAGTCAGGCAGAAGGGGTTAAAATGATAACTAGATAAGCCTGAATGGTTACAAATGAAGGCCAGGGATTGACAAGGGATTCAGCTGAGCTGGAAACCAAAAGCAGCTAGTGGAAAACTGTTAAGCCCACTTGGCAGTCTGGGGGTGTCAAAAATTAAAGTAGAATGGGAATGAAGTGCAAACAGGGACAGAATGAATAGACACTCATCTAGAGGATTTCATCACTACATAAAAGTTTTGTAAAAGCGTTCATATTTATTTATTTATTTAGATTGGTTGATTGATTGATTTTTGTGTATACAAAGCTTATTCAGAAGCTGGACGATGATTTTATTTTGAGTTTCATGTGCATAGTCGCCCTTTATAGCTCAGCCTGATGTTAAAAAGGAAGTAATAACTTTCTGCATTTATCAAGTAATCATGCTTTTAGTGTGTAGGGAGTGGGGGAGGGGAGGGGACCAGGTGGATCTCATGGAATAAATACCAATGGTCTTATCGTTCGATGCTGGATCATGTAGTAGAAATTATTTTTTATAGGTATAAACTGGGAAACGCCTTTTTTTCAAAGGCCCAATGAATTATAAATAAATATATATTGTGAGAACCTACATCCTTGGCTATTAGAACCTTTGAAAGTAAAATTGTATTCTTGCATTTAACAATGCAATCTGAGAATAAGAAAAAAAATATATTAAAAATGTCAAAGATACAAAATCCAAATGATAATACCTAAGCATATCAAAGAAGAATGTATGTGACACAGAAAAACAACATGTAAGACTGAAAAATGCAAAACATTTTCTCCACAGACTAAAAAAACAGGAAAATTCTTTTGCACATCTAGACTGACCAAGTACAAGCATTGCGGAACCTGTGTCTTTTGGGGAAACTGCTAGGTACATACGACCTAGATTGGCCACTGTTGGAAACAGGATACTGGGCTTGATGGACATTTGTCTGACCCAGTATGGCATATCTTATGTTCTGAAGAGTACTCTACTATAACTACCTAGGACAACCATATCCAGAATGCTGCCCAACATTTCAACTTTCCAGTTAAATCATATTAATTTTATCCAAGTTGCAAATTTAATATTCAGTGTCCAGTTTTACATACTGTGCTCAAATAAATACTTTGGCATGCAACCAGAGGCCCACAGAATATCTGTCGTCTCATTGTCCTAGAAACCTCTCTTGCTTTCCTTCCTTTTCTCCTGTTATTTCCACCCAAATAAAGATTGCAGTAAGAAACAATAACTGCTGCTTACATGATAAGCTACCACTAGGAACCATCTAGAATTTCCTAGCTGCATTAGTCATGCCAATACTATTCCTAGGTCTGTCAGCATGAAATGATGATAAAGGTGCGATTACTGAAGGACTAACTTTTCCCTAGATGACTGGGAGCTCATATTCAGCTGGTGTAGAGACCATTTACCTTCTGGAGCCCGCAGCATTTAGCACAGATCATATTATGACCTAAGAAGAATGCTTACTCGCATTACAGTGGCTGTCATTTATTTAAAATTATATTTTTATTCACACAAATATTGGATAATGCCACCAATATTAGACATGTCGAGTTGTGTGGACTTCAGCAGCCTTACTATTCATCATCTCAGTGGCATCTTAAACTGAATAGAATGTTACTCAATAAAATTAACACTTGTTTACTGTAATTTCAACACGTTAGATTCCCGGAACATTATATCAGAGCACATTATTGGCATCTGAGCAATAAAGATAAGTGTATTGGGGGGAATATTTGACGACAGCAGCTAGCATTTATACAGTGTCTAGATGTCACCAAAGAACTCTGCACCCGAGTATTCAATGCTGGGGCCATATCCAGCCACCAGCATTGAATATGCAGGTTGACCGGACAGCAGCACAGCTTCAGGTGCCTAACTAGTTAGCGGCTAGTCAGGTGTCCCAGGGTGCCGCCTCCACTTTGCCCCTAGAATCCCCAGAAGCGTTTGGTGGCATCCCCCAGGAATATTCAGGCCTGCAAACTGCCTAAATGGCTTTGAAAATGCCCCAGCTACTTTCAATAAGGAAAGGTTAGTTCTCAAGCTAGTGACCACCTATTCATCTTCTACAAACCTTAATATTTCTAAGGCATATTACAAAAGCACCAATAAAGGAGAAAAAGTTAACTTTTCAATAAGAAGGGCTTTCAAGTACACTTCCTGAGTGATACCTGCTGGGCCACGGAAGTGACTTCAAGGCCTATGGAGGCTTGAGCAAGTGCAACACCTAAAGGAGTGTCTAATTTTTGCTTCTGATTTACAGGCAAAGAGATTGGTAGTGTACACATGGACCCTGAGGAAGCTAGAACTGTAAAGATTCCTTAGGCTTAAGGCCATCTAAAGGTAAAGCAGCAGGCTGGACAGAACATAACCTGGCTGCTGCACTAGGCGTAGCTGCCTGGGGGGATACCACAGAGCACCAACGCCCAAGATCAGTACATTTATTTCTGCTATCTGTAAGTGGCTTCAAAATTTGTAAACTCTATGCCATACTTGGAAACCCCCCAAGAGACCATCCCCAGGTTCTCCAGAACTCTGGATTTAGGTTAAAAAAATAGTATATGCAAAGCTTAGCAGAAATAGTCTCTCCCTTATACACACACAGACCACTTCTTCCTTCTCCACTTACCCTATGCACAAGAGAGACTTTCTCTCCCTTACAGCTTCCACTGCTACAGATCCACTGAAGCTTTCTCTTTTTTAAAAAGAGTGTAGGAAAAGGATAGAAAGGAGGGGGAAAATCAGAGAGTTGGGGAAACACTCAGAGGGAAGGGAACAGAGAAGGAACTTTGGGGGGAACAATATAAGGGCATAAAGAGATAAAGGAACTGCCAAGAAAGAGGGGAAAGGTAAGTTGACAGGAAAGGAGATAAGGGAGCAATGGACCAGGCCCAAGTGTTTCGTAGTGAAAGGGGTCGTCCTTCCTCTGTCCCGGCAGCACTAGATTAGAAGTATTGACCTAAGTAGACCTGCCTCCTTAAAGGCCCGTGACATCAGAATATTATAGAACAGAAATGCCACAGGGCCACAAATGCAGCTTTACTGGGAGAGGACCGATTGGAACATGGTGAATGACGGTAGACAAAGACCTGCTTGGTAAGGTTGCTTGGGCAGAGCCTGCGATGCACTGCAGTTTACATTCTCCATGTCCTTTTTTGGGTGGAAGCAGAGGGGTTATATCTGCTGCACAATACAAGTTACTTTCCTCATGCCTTTGGCTATCAACAGTCCTCAAACATGTCACACTTGATTAAGCCCAGTGCCTGCCATGAAACCAAAAATGCTGTCACTCCTTCTGCAGGCAGCCCAGGGCCTGCCGCCACCCCCATCCCCCCCCTCCCCCCATACAGCATAGGAGCCCATCCAGAGGGGCAACTATCCCAGCTGTGCCACGTGACACATTCTTTGTGCAACCAGTCCAGTCCAGGGCTCCTGCCAGCGAGTCCATCGAAAAGCATAACTGGGAAAGTGACAACAGAGGCAGGGTGATTCATTCATTAAGGAGCATTTTCATTTGTCATATCTTGGGGCACTTAAAAGGTAAATACAGTCCTTGGAAAAACAGAAGCCCAAGCAGATCTAAAGAAGGGAAAAGAATTTTTAGGAGGTAGGGAGGCAGAAAAGACGACTAACTACTAGTGGAAAGGAGCAGGGATAGTCTTTTATGAATATTTGTACAGTGCTGCGTATGCCTAGCAGTACTATATAAATATTATCATTATTAGTAGTAGTAATGTGAGCTAAATAAATAAAATAAGTAGAAATAGGGGAGGAAAGGTCTAGTAAAAAAAAAAAAAAAAGGGGGTAACAGCACGGAGTTGCCAGGTGCATATAATAGTGTGGGAAACTGTACTATAAAACCCCAAATGAATTGCATGAATTCTTCCCCCTTGCAAATCTCAGAAGAGACTACATATAAAAACACTTCCCAGGTATGCTGCACTTCTCACACACCAGGTCTTCTGAAGCAGCACTGCTACGTTGGAGGTCCTCAGCAGCGTGGCAATAAGGGAGTGAGCTCTTACAGTTTCACAGGTCCCCTCTCCAAGTATGATTAGTGATGGGAGGAACCATGAAAGGTGGCAGGACTTGAGGGGCAGGACTCTGCCCAAGCTGCAAAAATGTCTCGATATAAGCTGGGGCCGACACAAATCTCACAACATATGAGGGGAATGATGACTTTTTAGAACTGACGAACACTCAGATGTGCTTCATGATTCAATGCTTAAGAGACCCATGCCAGGACCTTGAAATGATCTGTTATTTGATCGGTAATCAGTGTAAATGGCGACGTATAGGGGAGATATGCTCAGAGCAACTTGTTTCAGTAACAAGAAAAAGGATAGTCTCACCAGCTAACCTTACCCTTCTCTGAACTGGAATAAGTACTAAAACCCCAAACCGATGTTTTTGAATCATACATACCTTGTACATAGTTATAATTCCTGTTCTTTGTACATAGTTTTCAACTGTTAATTGTAAGTTTGATCTGAACTTTTGTAGTTTCATATTGTTATATGTAAAAACAGCATTGCCTTGTTTACAGTTGTTCAATGTAAACCGCAACTGATCATTGGAAGGTGCGGTATATAAAAAACTTGTTAATTAAATTAATTAAATTAATATCCCAAGCAGCAAAGTTTTGAACATGCTGGCATTTCTGAATGACATCCTAATAAATATTCATGCTTCCAAGGAAATGCCAGCAAAGCAAAAGCAGGATCCACTATAGAGGCAAACAAACTATATAGGTGCATTCACAAAAACAAAAAAAATCATGGAGAAAAAAAAAAGACCTCAGGATAAATAAACAGCCAACACAAATGACCTCAAATGCCTCTAAGGGCTTTTACTCTGAGCCGTCATCGGCTTACTGCAGTCAAATATCATCCCATAACAGGTCTAAGAAAAACACCTCCAGATATTACTCAGCTCCGATAACTTAACTGGACACGGCAGCAGCAATACAAACACTTAGCTGCAAATAGATACACCCCAACAGGTCATATTCCAGCAGCAACACCAATACTTAGCTGCAAATAGATACACCCCAACAGGTCATATTCCTACGTCGGACGTTTCACAGATGCTTCTTCAGAGAATAAGACCACCCTCTGGAGATGAAGCCACCATTACCTGTAACAAATCCTCAAGAGTCCAGTTAGCATAACCGCACCCACAAGAAACATATTAGCTATATAAAACCAGTAGCACAAAACCCCCAGAAAAATCTAAAGCAACCTAGTTACAGAAATCACTCCATCCAGCAACATTCCATCTGCACTGCTACACCAAGCTGAGTCTCTCAGGCTGCACAGGAATGCCGCAGCTGCGTACTTAAAGGCATTTACACATACACCCAAACAGTTCCCACCCATCGAGGGACACCCCAAATGTCATAACTCCAGCCACAAATCAGACCGACTCAAACTGCAGAACCCGCAAATGGCAAAACCTCAAAGCAGCTGAAGAATACCTATTTCGGGCAATCCAATCCGCAGGCTCCAAAGTTCCAAAAATGGACACATCCCAAACCCAACCGCAAGAAACGTGCCACTCCCCACACACATGACCCACCCAACTAAAACACACACCCAACACTCATCAAAACAGGACCCAAACAAAACAATCACAACTGTCCTATCCATCTAACAGCACACAAACTGACCCACCCTCAACCACATCTCACCGGCAGGATCGCCAATCAATACCCTCATTTAGACCCTTAGGATTAACAGTATCAAAATGAAAAATATGGTATTGCTCCTTTCGTAACAAATGAAAAGCCCAATCCCCACCCAGTTGGAAAGGAGGAACATGGTCAACCACAACACATCAATAATCCGCAAATGTGTGGTTAGCACGAATACTATGTTGAAGAAGGGGAGCTCCTTTCACCTTACCTATATATATAAGTCCACACGGACAAACTAATGCATACACCACAAAGTCTGTCTGGCATGAAGTCTGCCATAGCAAACGCCACTGATAGCCATTACAGAAAAATTCATTGGTGGCAAGCATCATTGGACAAAGGGAACACGATCCACACACCCCATGCTCAAAGCCCTGCGACCCAGTACTGGATTGATTAAACATGCAGGACAAAATGCATTGCGTAAGCTTTGACCCCATGTATAGACCATCCTAGATCATACCTCCAAAAACCCCAGCCAAAGTAGACAAAACTGGAAAAAGGGACTGGACAGTGCAATCAATTTACTAAAGGATGAATATTGTGTAATCAAATGGATAAAGCCCAATTCACCTGCTCCCTCCCACACAGGCTCTACCCCTAGGAGTCAAAAGCAAATCCTTATTGTTGTAAAGAGCCTGAGTACGAGCATGCTTCACAACTGCAGGGGATAACCCCGTTTGTAAAAAGCCCCTGCCAATTCCCTTGACTGTTCAATATATTTGGATACTGTACCACAATTCCTCCTATATCGCAAAAATTGGGAAAATGGAAGGCCATCCCTTAGTGCACGAGGATACGCACTTCCATAGTGCAGGAGTGCATTTTGATCAATCAATTTCTTGAACATAGATGTCTCAAATCCATTAGGCATCTTCTGTATTCACACATACAAAAAAGCAATAGCACACTGGCTAGAATTCATTGTAAACTGTATATGAGAGTCCCTTTGATTAAGCCACTGGTGGAAATTTTCCAGATCAGTTTTGGACCCATTCCACAAGACGAACACGTTGTCAATATAATGGGCCCAGATCTGCACACACCACAAATTTGCACAATTGGATGTCAATACAGTCTCAAAACGTGTCATATACAAATTAACCAATGAGGGTGCCATGGTAACGGCTACACTAGACACTTGCTGATACAACTAGCCGTCATAGCTAAAACAACATCTCACAAAGAGCTAATCGACCAATTTCATCAAAAACCCCAGCTGATGGTCGCTCATATCAGGCCTTCCTCCCAAGGCAGCTTCCAAAACTTCCAATGCACTATCTTGAGGAATGCTAGTATATAAAGCATTTACATGGAAGGTCACTAACCACCCATCTCCTAAGGTCCCTCATCCCTCCACAGAATGTAATAGAGTAAAAAATGAGGTGCATCCTGTACATAAGGAGGACTTGATGGCATCAAAGGCCTTAAAAAAAAAAAGTCCAAATAGATTGACAGAGGCTCTAACAGCACTTCTCTTGAGGACACAATAAGTCTACTAGGTGGTGTCCGCGGATGTTTATGAATTTTAGACACTGTAAAAAAACGGGGAATCTGAGGTGCTTTAGGATTCAAAAATATCTAGCTCCTTACGTGTCACCAACCAATCTTGAAATGCCTGTCACGTGATTGATCGAATTCCGGCAATCAGGCACAAAGTAGGAGCAATACCAAAAATATTCATTTTGATACTGTTAATCCTAAGGGTCTAAAAGGGTACTGACTGATGACCCTGCTGGTGAGATGTGGTTTTGAGGTAGTGGGTGGGTCAGTTTGTGTGTGCTGTTATAAATGGATAGGACAGATGTAATTGCTTTGTTTGGGCCCTGTTTTGGTGAGTGTTGGGTGTGTGTTTTAGCGGGTGGGTCATGTGTGCGGGGATGGTGGTATAGTGTTGTGGTTGGGTTTGAGATATGTTAGTTTTTGGAACTTTGGAGCCTGCAGATTGGATTACCCGAAAAAGGTATTCTTCAGCTGCTCAGAGGTATTTTTGTTTGCGGGTTCTGCAATTTGAGCCAGTCTGATTGGTGGCTGGAGTTATAATGTTTGGAGTTTCCCCCGATGGGTGGCACTGTTTGGGCATATTTGTCAATGTCTGAGTACGCAGCTGCAGCGTTCCTGTGCAGCCTGAGACACTCAGCTTGGTGTAGTGGAGCAGATGGAATGTTGCTGGATGGAGTGATTTCTGTAACTAGGTTGCTTTAGATTTTTATGGGGGTTTTGTGCTACTGGTTTTATATAGCCAATATGTTTCTTGTGGGTGCGGTTATGCTAACTGGACTCTTTGGGATTTGTTACAGGTAATGGTGGCTTCATCTCCAGAGGGTGGTCTTATTCCCTGAAGAAGCATCTGTGAAACATCCGACGTAGGAACATGACCTGTTGGGGTGTATCTATTTGCAGCTAAGTATTGGTATTGCTGCTGCCGTGTACAGTTGCTAAGTTATTGGAGCTGAGTAATGTCTGGAGGTTTTTTCCCTTAGACCTGTGATGTGAGAATATTTGACTGCAGTAAGCCGGTGACGGCTCGAGTAAAAGCCCTTCTAGAGGTATTTGGGGCCACTGCATTAGCTGTATATATATCCTGAGGTCTTTTTTCCTTCATGATTTTTTTGTTTTTGTAAGTGCACCTGCAAGAAGTAAGTTTGGAATGACATATGTGGGAAGTCCTAAATATTAGCTCTTGCAGTACTCAAAGTATGAAACGACTAATGCCTGAATAACTGTACAGAGCTTGCTCTCCGCTATAAAAAGCTTTTAATCCATAGGTGGTTGGTGACTCAGCTGTTTGGGAAGGCTAAAGTGAGGCAGGGCTTAGGCAGAGTGGGGTGGAGAGCAACACATGTAAGCAGTGAAAAGACAGTATGTGTGGCGGGGGAGGGAGGGATGACTCCCAAGACCTCTTCACTGAGTTGCTCTGGTGCAGCTGCACCTGCCTCCTACCTTGTACCTTAGTCATCGATGGTTATATGCACACTGAATACATTCCAGCAAATAATATACCCCTCCCCCCCAAAAAAAATCTAAATACTGCAATATATGCAACAGAACAGCATTTGCAGTATTCTAGAAATAAATGTTTGTATTTTAACACTTGGTTACTGGTCAGCCCTAGACAGCCCGGGACCAATATATTCCTGATGGCCATGTGAATGGTGGTGTTCAGCAGCACTGAATACAGAAATCCTGTGGTTACTGGCAACTATAAAATGATTTGCTTATCAGTTGTTTTTGGTAGGTTGCCAAATAGCCATTAGGCTTCAGATCAGCTGCCCATTTATTTTGGAATATGTATTTTCTCTATCAATGCCTATTAACATAAATCTTCCCCACTATCAGGCGGCACATTGTGAAATAGATAACCTGACAAAAGCCGCTCAGGACCTTCTTTAACCACTGAGATAAAGGGGAAAAAATGAGGAAGGCTATTCAGTCGGGGCATAAATGCAAGCTAATGTTACTTACCCGCTGGACAATTTACCTATCAGAACATCATATCTCCCCCTCCTGAGTCCTGAATGGTCTTCTTGATGAAAAAGGAGCAGGAATTTAGAAATCAGAATCGCTATCCTTCTTCTAAAATGTCTTATAGGAAGACTATAGAACGTGGTGCACTCATCCTCCCTTCAGTTTCTTGTGTTTGGGATATGATAAATGTGTCTCCTGAGGAAACACGACTGCTGCTTGTTTAGCAAAATACCCTAGAACTATTAATGCTTAATAGGGTTGTTCAAGCCATGAACATTCCAAGAAATCAATTAAACTGATATATCCGTCTTCATACACACAAAGGTTCTAACACAGGTAGAATATAAATGTGAGGCCCAGATCCAAATATCCCGCTCACCCCTCTCCCACCACAGAACCAGATATGTTCACCAATCTCTTGAAAACTCCAAGAGTAAACTGTAAATCGAGTAGCCTCCCTCCTCAGTTAGAGCACAGGCTTGGGAACCAAGAGACCAGGGTTTGATTCCCACTACTCGTGGCCTTACGCAAGTCACTTAACCCCCCATTGTCTCAGAAAAATTCAAGTTATCAATGTCCCTGTTTAATGTACATTACCGAGTTTAAGTTACAATGTAAACTGCTTTGACTAAATGATAAAGCGGTATAAAAAATACCCTGTTAAATAAATAATAAAATAAGCCACTAGCTGTCTTAGACAAGCCAAAAAAGACCGCTTTGGCAAAGTCAAACTGAAAAATGTTATGTGCAGAAAACCACTCCAAAGGAGGAAGAAAACACGCAAAGTGTTTAAAAAAAAAAAAGGGGAAGAAACCCTAAAAAGGAACAAAACAGCTAACAGATAAGTGGGGAAAATAAGCGAAAAAATCTCTCAACCACGAGGGCCAGAAAGAAAACTTTTTTACGGACTGTAGGAACATGTCCTAGGGGCTCCACAGAAAAAAAGATGACTGTGGAATATGGCGCCAAGGCAGGTGGGAAGGTAGGCATTCATGTGCGTTATACCTCCCAAAATATCCCTTTGGAAGCTAGGGAGCATTTCGTGCGGGGCTCCATTGGTGACGTCACCTATACGTGAGGACTGTTTGTTCAAAGAGAATATTTGCGTCTGAGACACAACTTGCATTTATGCAAGTATTTTATAAAGACACAAAGGCATCTATGCCTAATAAAATAGATTGAGAGAGTAAGAAGGTGCCTACTTTTTGCCCGAGTGCCTCGTCATGAAATTACCCTCTCAGAGACTGCAAACTGAAGTAAAGTACAACAGGGAATATCTGCTTCTATTAGAAGGGAAACATCCAGAATTTTATTTTCTAGCAAAGACAGAGTAAATGATTGCATTTTACCTATAGCTTGACAATCAAATCAATTCAAATAAAATGCAAAACTTAATAATCACCCTGCATCGCTGACCTCATTCACCTCTGCTGACTATTTGTATCTGGTTATCGTATGTTACTGCATTTTTCTACATACTGAAGAGCCTAGCCAATTTCAGAATATATGCATTAAAAACAATGTCAAACCCCAATTTTAAGCTCAAACCATTTAATAAAAAAGACATTTTTTAAAATTATATTTAACAATATACTGAGTATTATGAAACAGATATTCAAAAAGCACCAGCCATGCTGCCTTGTTTTTTAGATATTGTTTTTAATTCGCAGACTGATTCATTATCAAAAATGCACCTACATTCTGAAATACCAAACTTATGAGTATTTCATCTATTTTGGGAAGAGCTCTGTATAATTGCAGAACAGTTACTGGAGAGTCTCATGATTAGGATAATTCAGCAATCTGGTATTCAAGCATGAACAACCTCTCATGTATGCGCCAAAATAACCTATTTGGACAAATTGCCCTGAGAGACATAGCAAATGAAAACCATGGTTATTCCCAGGATGTAAAAACTACAGAAATGATCACTGCTGCTACTGGGGAGGGGAGGGGGGGGGAGAAGAGAAGATAGTTAAATGTGTTGAGTTCTTTGGGTGTGGGTGGGTGATTTTATTATTTATTTTACATTTGTTTCTTTGTATGGTGAGGATTTTCTATTTTGCTATACATAAGCTTTAGTCATTTACATGGGCTTGGAAGAGAGGGTTATAATTAAATTTTCTATGAAGCTGGGAGTTAACTATATTCTTTGCAGGATGATCTCAGATAAAAATTACCAAAACAGACTATGATGTGCATAAGCTTTGAGACCTCATAGATCTCTTTCTCAGAGCTGAAATTAGGTAAGTGCATTCTGCATTCAAAGATTCACTTAAGCTACCTCGTCATTTAGACAGAACTGACCCCGCATCTGTTGATGGAAACCCCAATATATCCTGTAACAACTTCATTATGTTTGTAAACAAGATTATTTTCTGTTTTGCTGAGAGGATGCAGTGGATGTTATACTGGTGTTCGCAGGTCTATAAATTCCATGGCACAGCCAAGCAGTTAACTAACTGATAGAAGATGTAACAACTCTAGTTCTCACACCCCAAAATGTTCCCCAGAGAATTTTTCAAGTCGTGAAAATTAAAAACAAAAAAAACAAAAAAAAAACCCACTCCCTAGTGTACTGTCCTTGATAGCAGCAGAATTTCGTACAGTTCAGAACAAGACACTAGAGAGACTGCTTAAAAGAAGTTGTTTTCACTCTGTTACATTTCATACTGTAATCTGCTGATTCAAGTCTTATTTATCAAAGATTTCAAATTAAATTTTTTTTTTTTTTTTTTTAATACTGAAGGACACATTATATGAAATATCTTTCATAAAGAAAGAAACAGATAGCCTTTTTATATACATGTAAATTAATATTGTGCAGCTGGATCCTGCTCACTTATTCATACAGTAACTGAAATTGGCTACATTAAAAACGTCTGCAAGCCTCCAAAGTTTATTGGGACTGTTAACTGCAATTGTGAGCAGCTATACTTCCCAAGGTTATTTGTCCACTGCTGAGTTTCCTCCAAGCCAGGAAGTAACTGTTGTGAGACTACATTTTCTTTTTTAAATAACTAATTTCAGCTGGTTGGGATCTATTGTCCTACGACGCAATACAGCTGCATTAAATCTGGAAGTCAAAACTTATTCTGCAGTGCCAGCAAATCTGAAAATATAACAGCATGTATGTTAATTGTATCACAGCAAAAGTAAAATAATGGAGTGGAGACGCAGCCTAGTGAGAACAGGAAAGCCAAAGTTCAAGGGCTGTTTCTCCCACAGATGCTTCTTATAACCTTTAGCAAGTCCCTTCAGCCTTAAGCTACTCCTGAAAAAGGCATAAGCTAAAACAATTTAAAAAACAAACACTTAGGGATATGTTAATGCCTGTTATCGGCACCCTTGTGCCCTTAATGCTGTGAAAAAGCTGCTTTAATGGATGATAAAGGCTCCTGCAGCATTAAAGGCACAGTAGGTGGAGAGTGGGTGTTAATTGTCCGGAGAGTGACCCCTGATGCCTGCTGCGCAATGTGTGTAAAGCGTAGTTACTCACCTGTAACAGGTGTTCTCCAGGAGCAGCAGGAATCAGTCCTCACTTATGGGTGACGTCGGCGCCGACGGAGCCCTCGCGGAGCAATTTTCCCCAGCTTTCAAAGAAAGCCTTTGGGAATTGCAGCGCGCATGTGCGGTCCTCTTCCCGCCCAAGGGTGCCATCTTAGCCAGTCAGATGACATAGCTAAAAAAGACAGCATAAAAAATTTGCAAAAAGAACATAAGCAGACGATTGCAACTCCAAGGGGAGGAGGGAGGGTAGTGAGGACTGATTCCTGCTGCTCCTGGAGAACACCTGTTACAGGTGAGTAACTACGCTTTCTCCAGGACCAAGCAGGAAGTCAGTCCTCACTTATGGGACTCCCAAGCTCAAGGCTACCGGAGACCCTAAGCACAAAAATGAGCTCCCTCTAGCTCAGCAGCACAGAAGGAAAGAATCTTCGCTGAATTATCACCCACCGGTAGCCCACATCCGGGATGGAGGGTAGGAGTTGCTCAAACCTCAAAGAGATTACGGAGGACTGCCTGTCCGAAAGCACTGTCCCTGCGGGACTCCCTCTCGAGACAGTAATTGACCGCAAAAGTCTGGCTCGAAGACCAAGTAGCGGCCCGGCAGATGTCTGCCAGAGGAACAGAGCGGAGGTAAGCCACTGACGTAGCCTTTGCCCGAACGCAATGAGCCGTGACTCGACTTTCTAAGGAGAGTCCGGCTGCCCCATAAGCCCAAGAGATACAGTCCGCAACCCAGATGGACAGAGTACGCTTGGAGACCGGGAGCCCCAATTTATTGGGGTCAAAAGACACAAAAAGTTGAGCAGCTTTACGGTGCTCCCGCGTACGGTCAAGGTAGAAGTTCAATGCCCTTCTACAGTCCAGGGTATGGAGGACCGTTTCAGCTCGGCTGGAGTGTGGTCTGGGAAAGAAGGTTGGAAGTACCACCTCCTGATTGATGTGAAAAGGGGAGACCACTTTTGGAAGAAATTTTGGGTGAGTCCGTAGGACTACCCTATTTTTGTAGAACCGAGTGTAAGGGGGATCAGACACGAGGGCCTGCAATTCAACTACGCGTCTAGCGGAAGTGAGGGCTATCAAGAACAGTGTTTTCCAAGACAGAAAACGTAGAGAACAGGTAGCCATAGGTTCAAAAGGCGGACAGGTGATCCGCTGCAAAACCACATTCAGGTCCCAGTCAGGCGCTGGCGGGCGCAGAGGTGGTTTAAGTAGAAGGAGACCTCGGAGAAACCTCGCTACGAGAGGGACGCTGGAGAGAGGTCTACCGTCCACCGGCACATGATGTGCCGAAAGAGCACTGAGGTGAACTTTGACGGAGTTGGACTTAAGTCCCAGATTAGAGAGGTGTAGCAAGTACTGCAAGATCACCGACACCGGGCAGGAGAAGGGATCCTGAGACTGTTGGGTACACCAGACGGCAAAGCGACGCCATTTAAGGGCGTAGCATTTGCGGGTAGAAGGCCGTCGCGAAGCCAAGACGACCTCCTCCACCTCTGCCGGCAGGAGAAGGGGAGCAAGGACTACCCTCTCAGCAGCCAGGCCATGAGGTTGAGAGACCTGAGGTTGGGGTGTAGTAGAGACCCCTGATCCTGAGTGAGGAGATCCGGTTGTACCCCCAGAGGGAATGGATCCTCCACCGCTAATTGCAGTAGGAGCGGAAACCACGGCTGTCTGGGCCAGCGAGGGGCCACCAGGATCATGAAGGCTTTGTCTCGGAGAACCTTGAAAAGAGTCCGAGAGACTAGCGGGATGGGAGGGAAAGCGTACAGAAGGCTCCCCGACCATGAAATTAGAAAAGCGTCCGCCGCAACCCGAAGGGGGTGTGGCTGACGAGAGCAGAAGCGAGGGAGCTGCCGGTTGTGAGGACTGGCAAAGAGATCCACCGTGGGGAGGCCCCACTTTAGGAAGAGCTTCTGAACTACCAAGGGATCCAGACGCCACTCGTGCGGCTGGAGGATCCTGCTGAGTTTGTCCGCCAGGCAATTCTCTTGGCCCGGGAGATAAATTGGCTTAGAATATTGGTGACAATACTAATTTAACCTGTAAATAGTTACCCTGTAAATAGTTACCCCGGTTATCCTATGTTTTTTTTCCCTGTTCTATGTAAAACTCAATGTTGCTTGTATGCATTGTAGTATGTTTTGTTCGATGTACACCGCGCTGATTGTAATAGCGCGGTATAGAAGAAATGTTAAATAAAATAAATAAATAAATAAACTGCCTTGAGGAGAATGCCGTGACTGACGGCCCAAGAGCAGAGCTTCTGTGCCTCCCGGCAGAGGAGGAAGGAGCCCGTGCCCCCCTGCTTGTTCACGTAGAACATGGCAACTTGATTGTCCGTCTGGACAAGGACGGACTGGTGGGAAGTCAGGTGGGAGAAAGCCTTGAGAGCCAGGCGGATCGCCCTGAGCTCCAGGAAGTTGATCTGCTGAGCAGACTCCCACGTGGTCCAGAGGCCCTGAGTACGTGCCCCTTGGCAATGTGCTCCCCAGCCCAGGAGGGATGCATCCGTGGTCAGCACCCGGGTCGGCTGAGGTGACTGGAAAGGCATTCCGAATATCAGGTTCGGCTGCCGAAGCCACCACCGGAGAGACGAGATCAGCGGCTCGGAGACGCGCACTAGGTCTGCTAGGCCGCCTGTGGCTTGTCGCCACTGCTGGCGGAGACACCATTGAGCAGGCCGCATATTCAGGCGGGCATTGGGGGTCACATGGACGGTGGAAGCCATATGGCCGAGCAGTCTCAGGAAGCGCCTGGCGGAGACCAGGGGCTGGCTGCGAAAACGGTCGGCTAGGTCCATGAGCCGTTGAGCCCTGTCGAGCGGTAGGTACGTTCGTGCCTGAGGAGTGTGGAGCCTTGCGCCGATGAACTCGAGATCCTGTGAGGGGAGCAAAGTGGACTTTGCGAAATTTATAACAAAGCCCAAGTACTGCAGAAGAGTCACCGTGCGGCGTGTGGCGCTGGTGACCTCCGGAGCGGACGCCGCTCTGATGAGCCAGTCGTCGAGGTACGGAAAGACATATAGGCCGTGAAGCCGGAGATGGGCCGCCACCACCGCGAGACATTTTGTGAAGACTCGCGGTGCGGAGGACAGGCCAAAGGGCAGTACTCTGTACTGGTAATGATTTCCTGCCACCAAAAACCTTAGGTATTGGCGGTGGCTTGGGTGGATGAGGATGTGCGTGTAGGCATCCTTTAGATCCAAGGAGCATAGCCAATCTCCCTGCTGGAGGTAGGGCAGAAGGATTCCAAGGGTAAGCATTTTGAACTTCTCCCGCACCAGGAACTTGTTGAGGTTGCGCAAGTCCAGGATGGGTCTGAGGCCCCCTGTTCTCTTTGGTATTAGAAAATACCTGGAATAAAAGCCTTGACCTCTCAGGTGGTGTGGCACCGGTTCCACCGCCTGTTCCTGCAGAAGACCTGCTAACTCCTGAAGGAGTAATTCCCTGTGCAGAGGGGGTCGTGGAGGTTCTCCCGGAAAATAGGAGGGAGGGACCTGGTGGAAGTGGAGAAGATAGCCTTCTCGCACGACTTGAAGCACCCAGGCATCTGCGGTGATGCTGGACCACCTGTGGGCGAAGTGAACCAGCCGGCCTCCGGTGCTGGGAGGAACCAGCGGGGGGGGAGAGGCTATGCTTAGTGAGTCAAAAACCCCCACCCTGCTGAGCAGGGGCTGGTGGTGCAGGCTTGGGGGCTTGCTGCCTACGGGACCCGTTACCCCGTCCCTTGGCCTGCTGGCCCTGTTGGGGAGCTGCAGGGGCCTGATAATGGGGGTATTGTTTGTAGGCAGCCGCCTTCCTCGGGTAAAAGGACTTTTTCCCCGAGCCCTTCTTTTTCTGGGAAGGGGCAGAGGTCTTCCTAGAAAGCCTGGTCCTGGTGAGAGTCTCAGTCTCAATTTGTGCAGCCTTTTCAGCCATGGGCTTGCCAAAGAGGTTTTCGCCTCGGCAGGGGACATCGACCAACTTGTCCTGCACCCAGGGCTCAAGGTCTGACGACTGAAGCCAAGCCTGTCGGCGGGCACCGATGCCGGCTGCGGCCACTCGAGCCGATGCTTCAAAGCCATCATAGGCTGCTCGGGACATGAACTTTGAGCATTCCCGAATGCCAGTGGACAAGGCCAGGAACCTCCGCAAGGGTTCCTCGGACAAACCAGCGGAGAATCCGGCTAGCTCTTTAGCCAGATCTCGGAGATACATGCCCATGTATAGCTGGTAAGTCTGGACACGACATGCGAGCATAGAGCCCTGGAAACACTTCTTACCAAGGCCATCCAGGTTACGGGCCTCCCTGCCAGGAGGCACCGAGGAGTGCATCTTCTGGCTCTTAAGACGATGCATGGCCGATTCCACTACCATGGAATGGTGTGGTAGCTGTGCCTTTTGAAAGCCAGGGCTCTTGCGGACCCGATAGATAGAATCGACCCGCTTGCTCAGGACCGGCGAGGAGGCCGGACTCTCCCACATGCGGAAGAGTAGTCGTTCCAGCATAGGAGGAACCGGTACAGTAAAGTGTTCCCTTGCGGGAGAGTCATACTGGAGGGCGTCGAGCTCTTCGGCTCGAGGCTCCTCCTCGGGGTCCGCAGGGAAGGCCAAAGCCTTGGCCATATCCCTGACGAAGTCCGAGAAACCGGGCATCCTCCGGGGGGGACTGCTTCCGAGGCTCGGACTCCGGTGAGTCCGAGGGGACACACCGAGTCCGGAAAGAATCAGGCGACTCTTCCTCTTCAGACTCCCAGACCGACTCCGACGAGGACTCGGTGGGGTCGGCCCAGGCAGGGCGCGGCGCCTGCCGCCCCGACGCCGAGGGAGTCGGCGTCGGCGACCTCGGTCCCTAACGGGAGGCCGAGGGTGACCTCGACCGAGGATCGACTCGAGTTCGCATCGACTCGAGGATCGGCTCGGTCTCCGGGGTCGACTTGGACGTCGACGTCCCGGCGGTCGGGGCAGCGGCGCCAGCGAGGCCAGCGAGCAGTGCCCGCTGCTGGTCCATGAAGGCAGACAGTCTGCTCTCCAAGGCCGTCAACCTGAGTCCGAGCTCAGGTGACCCAGCAGCCCCCGACTCGGGGCCCGACGTCGGCTGTCGCGGAGGCGAGTCCAGAAGGACCACAGGACTTACCCGAGCAGGCATCTCCGACTCCAGGCGAGGTCGCTTCGTGAGGTGCTCCTTCTCCAAGGACCCGGGGCGGCTGTCGGGGCTATGCGACCTGGCCCTCGCGGAACCAGGAGCGTCCACCGACGCCGCCCTCGCGGGTTTCACCTGCCGACGATGGTCCCCGGAGGGAGAACCCCTGTCGGAGGAACTCCGGCGACGGTCCGAGCTGGAGCCTTTGGACGCGGAGGCCTCCGACGAGGTCCGGGTACGGCTGGGGTCAGCGAAGATCCTATCACGCTGATGCCGCCGACTTCTCAACGCTTTGGAGGACATTTTGCCGCAGGGCCCACAGATCAGTTCCTCATGATCTGGGCCCATGCAGCGGAGGCAAAAGTCGTGTGTGTCAGTTAGTGACATATTTCGGTCACACTGACCACACCGCTTAAAACCACTGGCAGCCATCGGGGGAAAAAGGGCCCCTGCGAGGTCAAAGGACCGGGCTGCCAGGGAAAAATCGAAAACGAAAGCTGACTAAGTCAGAAAAACCGAAAAAAAGGAAGAGGACTCGTGACCGGCGTCGCGAGTCCGGGCGGGAAAAAGACCGGCGTCGAACCGAAGGAAAAAGAATAAAATAATGAAGAAATATCGACTTTTTCGCGGGGACAAGACGGGGACGTCTGTAGGGCTCCGCGGAAAAAAGAAGACTGGCTAAGATGGCACCCTTGGGCGGGAAGAGGACCACGCATGCGCGCTGCAATTCCCAAAGGCTTTCTTTGAAAGCTGGGGAAAATTGCTCCGCGAGGGCTCCGTCGGCGCCGACGTCACCCATAAGTGAGGACTGACTTCCTGCTTGGTCCTGGAGAAAAGCCCTTTAATGCTGGGAATCCTAACACCAAGTAAAACCTCACGGAAAGCGTGTATTTGCAAAGGAGAGAGCCTATTTAAACGTCTGCAACATGATGCACAGACAGAGGTGTCCAAGATAGTGATAGTAATGCTCCATTAGCAGCAACAGCACAGTGCCCAAGTATGAAAGGTGTGGAGCATGCAGTGTGGGTTGCTGGGGCACATGGCAAACCAGGCAGATACCCAGGTAGCACATCCCATACTGACAGTGGAAGCACACAGACATGCTGCTTTTGCGGTAAGGTGATGTGCCACATCAGGCAGTCCAAGGGTCCTGGCACCCTAGGCAGAGAGTCAACTGGCCCTCCCACCACGTATGCAGAAGCCAGCTCTGGAGGAAGAGGTCGATAGTGCCAGCAGCGGTAGCCCTACAGGTAGCTGCAAAATGCAGGTGCCCGGGGAAACACCACAGCTTTGGCTGTCCTCTCCCCTCCCTGAGACGTAGCGGTGGCAGGTGGAGGATGGGGTTCCTGCAGGGCCAGAAGGTTAGGGGTGGTGGCGTGGCTGTCCATGTGTGCCACTGCCCCCTCCCCCAATCTGGACCTGGCGCCCTAGGCGCCTGCCAAAGCCCCATGTCGGACTGCTGGGACTGCGCACCACCCCCACTGACAGCACACTGGGATGTCAGCATGGTGTGGTGGTATTTGCGGCGGTTGCAGTGGCGTCCATCTGCAGTTGACAAAAGCCATGTCTTAGCCCTATGTGCAGTGCGCATTGAACATGTGACCAGGTCTGTCTGATGGCGACCATGTAAGCTCCAGGGACTGCTGTATCCATATGGCAGCACTCTGGTTCAACACACGCAGTCAGTGTGTATATGAGCAGAGAATCACAGGTTGTACTACATGTCCCTGTGGGTATACTTTAGCCTACAGTGCAAGTATAACACCAGCATGTGCAACCCCCAATGCATTGGGCAGCAAGGCTACAAACACCCATGAGCCACATAGGCTCCACTTTCCACAGCTGGATAGAAAGGTAGGCTGATAGCACCGGCACACTGAGCAGGTGTTAACGGGCATGTATGTCAGAGCATGCTATGAGTGCCTGCACAATGAGCACACATTAACAATGCCCGAGCTGCTATGGAAACAGCACAAAATTACCGCAAAATCCCCTTCCAAACAATTTTTTGTCGGACATAAATTGTGAAGGGAAAGATACTTCAAAACTCCCCCAAAACACAATACATGCCCCTTTTATTCAATCCATAAGATTAGAGTAGCAATCTAAAAAACTTGAATCATTCTTCCAAACAAATGCACTTATCTGAGTTGGTACGCGCGACGTGCATGTTTCGGGGGAAACAACCCCTGTATCAAGCGCTCAAAACTGAAGTCTTTGTATCCCTGCTTTAATAAAGCTCTACGGATTGCGTATTCTCGCGGGTCTAATTTACGCAATAGATTGATAAGATCTACTGTACTGACGGATCGTCCACAGTCTCCTTTATTTGGAACTGGAACGCATGAGCCCTGTCGACAGTGCAAATATTGTGTTACCACGTTGTCGGGTCCCTCTTGGACTGTTCCTGACAGTGGACGAGTCTTCCATCGGTGTTGGAACACTACGTGTGATTCTTCTTATGTAGTGTACTTTGTGGAGTGTGTATGTCCATTACGATATGTGGGGAGTACTACCCGAATGATTAAAATCCGCCTGGGAGAACATGCTTCCCGTCTACGCCATTTGGTGTTGACGGCCCCGATGGTGCAACATTGCTTACAGTTTCAACATAGTTTTGACCAACTAAAGTGGACTGTCATCGATCACGTTACGGTGGACCCCCGCGGGGGAGATCATTTAAATAAATTACGTCAGCTTGAACAACATTGGATTTTCCTTTTACATACTGTGTCTCCTACAGGGATGAACCGCGACATTGATTGGTTGGAGGTGGGTTGACACGTCACCCTTCATGGCAGGGATTCCCTTGATGAGTGGGGATTCCCTTTACATGATTGGTGCTTTCTGTGATGGGCAGTTTGCAGTTGGCCATTCCTGAGCTGCAACCTTCTTTTTGATAACCGTTGAAAAACGCTCAATTCCAGGCTATCGAAGTGCCTTGGCGGCATTGGACTTCAGTTTTGAGAACTTGATACAGGGGTTGTTTCCCCCGAAACGTGCATGTCGCGCGTACCAACTCAGATAAGTGCATTTGTTTGGAAGAATGATTCAAGTTTTTTAGATTGCTACTCTAATCTTATGGATTGAATAAAAGGGGCATGTATTGTGTTTTGGGGGAGTTTTGAAGTATCTTTCCCTTCACAATTTATGTGCGGTAATTTTGTGCTCGACGACACTTAATAACAACAACAACAACAATTTTGTGCTGTGTTTCTATTATCATTACTTACCGTTTTTGGGGGCATTGCAATTTTGAGCTGCTATGGAGACCAAAGTGGCAGGCATGAATGCCAACCATCCTCACTTTTGCACAGCATGGCAATGTGAGAGTGTGCGCGTGTGTGTGTGTCTTTTCATTGTTCTGTGGCTTTCTGCACTTCACTGTGCCTTGCATTGCCTAAGCTGTTCCCAGCATCAGTTTGCAAATGTGGCCTTAAACAGAACGGCTTGACCAGGATGTGTCTGCACCAGACATATGGTCAATGCCTGAGACATCGTAGTGCCCGTCTGGCATGTGCATGGACTAGGTAGCCGCAGCATGTCTGCTGAGAGGGCACTCTCACCCTGACTGAGCAGTGACCATGGCACAGCTATGTATCCACATAGTGCTACAGTGTCTGGCTCCAGTGATATGGGTGCAATCTCTGTCCTCAGAGCCCAATCACTGAAGCAAATGCTGCGTGTCCATGCCGTTTATCCCAAGGCAGGGTGCACATGGTTGCTCTGTGCATATGCATTGTGTGCTGACCAGCGGACCAGCAGTTGGTACATGCATGGCTGAACTACCCCAGTGTTGGGCAGCAGGTGCAGTCTCTGTGCTTGCTGTGATGGATTGTTAGTCCTAGATGGTTGGGACAGCATTGTTCCTGGCTTACTCACTGTGGTCATGGTAGGACCAGCAAGACTGTAGCAACAGCCTCACGCAAACATAGAAACCCTCACTGCAGTTGGTGTCCATAGCATCAGCTGTATAACACTGGGTACTGACAGGCACTGTTCTAGGAGGGTCCCTGTCCAACAAGGGCAGGACACAGGGCCTAGATGTGACTGGCACCTACAGCATGCTGCAATTGTGCAGGAAACAGGGTGACTATCACACAACACTGTAGACAATACCTGCCACACACTGGAAGTGATGTGGATGTGCAGCACAGCAGAGACCATCTCCATCAGTGCATGTTCTGGGGACCGGGGGCTGGGTGCCAAAACCTCACCCTCAGGGTGACAGCTGAAACTGCGCAGTAGCACAGTTTGTAGCTGCTATGTGCTTGTAGCGCACACTGTCAGTGCGTCTTACTGAGCTAATGTGATGAATTAGTGCATTCTCCATTTGGTGAACAGCTGCAGACTGCTGTTCCATGTGTGCAGTGTCTCATGGGTACTGGAGGGGCTAGCCTATACCAGCCCACACAGCAAACAGTTTAGGCAGAGACCTGCAGGTTATTTAAATCCAGACATTGCTGTGTAGAGAGGTGTGGAGGTGTAGCCTGCTGGTTAGTGCAATGTCTCCATAAGCAGGGGACAAGTGTTTAATTCCCACTTGGTCATTTTGTGCCTGTGTGCTACTCAGGTCATTTCCTTGCCTGTAACAGTCCAAAGTTCAAGTCTGCTGTGACTTGAAGACACTCATCCTTCTACTTTGTTATGTGTTCTGCACACACTTTGGGTCAACAAACATGCTATTTCCCAGCATGCCCTTCTGAGAGAGCATGGCTTTCTTGGCTCTGCTGCAGTCCATTGCAGTGGGATCAGACATGTGCACCTTGCAGATGTGCAGCCCCTCTTTGGAGGCATGATGTAATGGTCATGGCATTGGCTTGGGGCCCACTACCACTCTTTATGTGATATTTCAGAATGTGTCATATTTGCATTTTGTGTGTGCCACAACCTTCATGGAACGACACCACCTCCTTGTGACCTTGAGCAGGTCACTTAACCCACCAATGGCTCAGCTGACTGCAGGTCCGTACACAGTCCCTGTTTATCATCACACATTACCAACTCATCAGTAGGATGTACCATGACGTGACTGCACTGATACAGCAGTATACTAACAGACAGTAACATGCATACAGCTGTAACCTACATGTGAGACATGAGTCATGTACGATATCAGGACTGACTACAGTTTTGGCTCCATCACATCTCTGCAGTACACGTGGACACAGCCTAGTCCTCGGACAGCCATCTGCAGGTATCACCTCATGTCCATACGTGCCCCATTTGCCCAGTTTGGATGACACCTGCCCAGCTGTTATCTGCACATTTGTCTGGGGTGTTGTATGGTGGTTGTGTGGTTGGGAAAGGTGTGCGACCCATGTCTGGTATCAGGCCTTCCTTGTGGCACTGATGCACATTTTCATGCACAGTACAAATACATTGGGGATGGCACCTACAGCACATCAGTGCTGCCAGTCCATACCACCCTCTTCTCTGCCGCCATTCTTCCTTCAGCCCATCCATCTGCCTCTGTCGACTGTGTGAAGTCATGTTTTGTCATGCAAGCTGCTACACCATTGCCTACACAGGTACTCTTTTCCACATTTCGGCTCTTCATACACGTCTCTCCTATGCCTGATCTGCATGTCACCCCTGCTGCTCAGTTCTACTTTCGCTGCACACATCCGGCCACTTCTGCTTCTGCTGGGGGACATGCCTTCCCTATCCTATACCACACTCTCACATTGCACCCATTTACAGTGGCACCCCCCGGTGCATCGGTACAGCTGCCTCCCACATGTTCATTCAAATTACTGGCTGCCACATAGGGAACCCATGGATCTGGCAGGTACATCAGCTCCCACCCGTCCTTCCATCCATCAACCTTTACGTTGACTTTCCTTGGTGCTCCCTTATCTACCTTAGGGGGACAGCCATTTTTGTATGTTAAGGTGCATGCTTGACACCTTACCACCAGATGTCCTGTTAGTATGTCCCATAGCGCCCTTAACGCCGGAACGCCTGCTACATGCCCAGAGCCCTTTTTGCATGGAAAACCCCTATCACTGTCCTTAATGTCCTTTAGTAAACATACCCCTTAGAATAGATAAAATCATTGGACAGAAAAATAACTTGTGTTTCTGTTTTAACTCATCTTTAATTCATATTTGGAAAAGATTGGTAATTAAATCTCAAATCCAAAATGATTTCCGATCTTATCGTTTACCTTTGCAAACAAATTACAGCCCTCTTTCTTCAAAGTTGCCAATATAGTACTGTATAATGGACAGTTTTCAAAGTATTCAACACATCTCCCCCAATCCCATGCTCTAGTTAACAATTTCACTGATGCAATCAGCACAACTGGAAACTCTCCAGGTTTGACCCAGACGATCTGGGATAGTTTATATATCTCCAGGGAAACATCTGAAATCTCTTGGTAATGGCTGAATCAATCATTGCATGTAGACAAGGATGAAGAGGAGTTGGTGTCAGCCTACATGGACCAGGAGGAAGATACCGCAATCGTTGTCACATTTGTGCCAAGCTGTTCAGGCAAGGAGGAAGACGTGACCTTGCTCATGTCGGCCCATGTAAGAATGCAAGAGGTGGCAGCCATGCTTGTGCTAGCCCATATGGACTATAAGGCAAAGGAGATAGAACAACTGAACAGGTCAAAGGATCAGAGACTGGATGGATCCAACCTGGGTGAGGATAGAGGAACAATCAAGAGAGTGTGTGCCAGGACTGGGAGGGGAGAAGAGTACTGATGTGGTAGAGAAAGGAAAGAGGGAGCACGGTTCCTAGGCCTGGTAAGAGATTCAGACATGAGAGCATGCATCTGGAAGAGGAGAAAAAAAAGGCACGTGCCTGCCACCAGTCGCAGGGAGAGGGTTTGTGCTCCACCCTCTCTCCCTGACTTTCCCCAAGCCTGCCTCTCGGTAACATATGCCAATCTCGGAGCAATTAGAACTCTAAAATTCTCAGGTGTGACAATTACCAGTCAATGGAAATAGTCGTCACCACAATGAGAATTAACCATCGCAATTCAACAAGATAAAAATGTGTGCAAAAATTACCTCTGAATCAGGGCCAGCCCATTCACTAAGGCAGCAGATCTCTGTGGGCAGCAGGCCATACACCACCCCCCCCCCCCCCCCAATGCTGAGCTGCACCACGCTGCCGCTGATTCAACTGGCAGAAGGGGGGATGGCTAGTCTTGGTGGCAGGCCATGTGCTTGGTGGCGGCACATAGCCTGCCGCTTCTGAACCCTTGAAAATTATGCCAGAGGGGTGTCAGAAGCAGCAGGCCATGTGTGCCGACACACATGGCCTGCCACCAAGCTGCACATCCCCTTGACCTCACTGCTGGAATCAGTGGTACGCGACTCAGCACGGGGGGAGGGAGGGCACAGCTCGGCATGGGGGGGGGGAGGAGAGGCATGGCCGGGGTTTCTGCCTAGAGTGGCAGAAACCCTTGGGCCAGCCCTACTCTGAATGACAGGGTAATTAAAGTTGGGAACATCTTTGCACCCCCATGGTAATTTTTAGACCCTTATTGGGCAAAAATTGAAAAGTCTGGCAAAATATATGAAGGCAATATTTCAGCTTAAAGTTATTTTTGATTCCAGAGAACAATATAACCCCTTAGTATTCCTGGCTGAGCATTTCAACATGTTAGCTGACTAAATACCATTTTTTTTCTCAAAATACATTTCTACCCCATAGAGACTTAATTAACACCATTGCTAGTGACTGTGGAACACAAAACAGCATGAAGCTATAATTCTGATTTCTACAGAAATCTGCTAAATGACATTTTAATTTATAAAAAGTCTACTCTTCAAGGAAACACAATTTAAGTAGCCATGTGTATGAACAAAACTGATATGCAAATAAAATACATGTATGTATGAAGAAGTTCAAAATGTTCTTACCTGAAAAATAATGTAATGTAACCAGAAGAATAGAAATGAAAGATTACCTTTGAGAAAGGTCCAGTGCTGCCCAAAAGGCTTGCTGGTCGCAGTGCAATGGTTCGGGGTCTGGGGTCTCCTTCAGCACTGCTGCTTACAGTCGTGAAGTTTTTCATGTCTTTAGGGTTGCAGGCACAGCTGAGGGAGAGTGGCGTCTTTTGACAAAATAATAAAGAGCTTTGGGCAGGGGGATCGCGGCTTCAGTAGCTGGCTGAAGAAGTCTTTAAAAAAAAAAAAAAAGCAGCTGGGTTTGGAGGCTTTGAAGGACCACGTTTTCACGGCTGTTGTCAGGCCAGACCCAAGATTAGTTGTCAGGAAAAGCTGGCCGAAGGGAAGGAGTACTAGGGTGGATGGGCCAAAGTTAGATGAGGGGCCTTAGAGTTGAGCCTGTGGGGGAACCAGAGAGCTGGGGTCAGGGCCAGACTGTTGAGTGGGCCATGGGAGGGCCCTAAGTGGAGCCAGGTCGGCGAGGCAGTGAGAGAAGCCCCGGAGAATGCCCAAATAGAGAGGGGGGAGGGGGTTCCAGGCTGAGGGGAAGTTGCAGATAAGGCATCGGACCATAGGGATGGCCCTGAAACACTAAATCAGTCCATAAATGTCTGAGGCCCACCGAGGAAGAACCCCATACTTAACTAAATGAATAAAAAACATAATATACTGTATAAGTATATATTGGTCTATATGGTGTTGAGAGAGTTTGGCAAGGAACAGGATCTGAGGCTCAACTCTGCAGGCCTCCTGATGAAACAGGCGGCATCAACCTTAAAGGGGCCATAGCCCAATAGTGGGAAAAAACGGCCAGAAACAGCCCAAAATAAAAAGTTATAAACAAAGTTTTATTGATGAAATTCAATAGAGGAAGGGTTGGGGAGTCTGGTGGGGTGTTTTTCTGTTGAATTTCATGCTTAGTATTGAAATCGGAAGTGTTTAAATGTCCGGGAGATGGGGCTTACTCCTGATTTTAAAAGTATTAATTTTGCAAAGTTGAAAGTTTCTAAGGGTTGAATAGATATCCCTGGTCTGAATACCTGGATGTAAGGGGTGGGGGGATCCTCAATGGATACATTGTTGCTATGGGACAGAGTTGTTTGAGAGCCTCTGCAGATACAGGAAAGCCTTCTTCACTGGAGCCAGCCTTAAAGACACTCAGGCAATTTCTATTGGGACAAGGAAGCATAGTTAAATAATGGTTGGGACAGGGAAAGGAAAACTAAGGTTTATACAGTCAAACCTCGGTTTTCATTTGCCCCGGTTTTCATACGCTTCGGTTTTCAACATCTTTTCTGACTGAGATTTTGTCCCGGTTTTCATGCATTGCTTCGGTTTTCAACGTCTTTTGACTGAGATTTTGTCCCGGTAGCAGGGAAGAAAAGCTGTCAACGTAAGCAGGAGATGTTGCATGAATGTGGGAGGCAGTTCTTTCTCTTGCAGGGTACGTCTGAAGCTATATCATTAAGATTTTCTGCCATTCTGAAGCATTGAGCAGATAATGTAAAGGTATTTTAATGGACTGAATTCAATGTGATTCCGAAGAGAGCTGGGCACAGCAGCTTGTCAGGGGTGGCTAAGGCCAGATGTTAACATACTGTACTGTACAGTACTGTACTTAGCTTGCTTTCAGTGATGTTAAATGTTCATTTATCCATTTCATTAGTCATTTATATTTATTTCTCATTGTTTTCTGTATGTAAAAATATAGTTATTCTCTATAAAATGTATTTTTTGTGAATATTTTTGGGTGTCTGGAACGGATTAATTGGATTTACATTATTTCTTATGGGAAATATTGCTTCAGTTTTCATACGTTTCGGTTTTAGTCAGACTTTTTCGAACGGATTAATCATGAAAACCGAGGTTTGACTGTATATTAGATAGATTGTGTTTATTTAATGACATCAGAGGGTAGAAGAGCGCTAAGGCAGGCAGATGGAATGTCAGTGACCGAGAAGAATTGCAGCAGTTGGAGACTGGATGCATGTCTGAGGTTCAGGACCTGAATAAATGAGGTTTGGTTTTGATATTTGGAGAATATTTGAGGATTTGGTTGAGGTTATGAAAGAACTGAATGAGTTTGAGCGGTTTTAATTTATCTTTAGGGTTTGTTTTTTTTTAAAGTGAGGTGTGACTGAGGGGACGCTAGAGGGAGGAGACTAAGATCCTGTAGGGTAGGTAAAAAGAAATAAAGTGAGGAAACAGACCAGGGCTGTACAGAGTGTGAATCGCCCCCTGTGTGACTTGCACATCAGGCACGCATCTCCCCCCCCCTCCTTGCACCTCCATATAGCTACTTTCTGAACGGCGGCAGGAGAGAAGAGACGCGCCCGATGTGCAAGTTGCCGGCATGCTATGCAGATCTGTTCCTCCCTGCTCTGACTCCGCGTCAGAGGAGGGAGGGACCAGACTTGCTTGGCATGCCGCAAGAAGGCTTAAGGGGCGCATTTCAGCTGTCTGCCAATGCCTGCCACCGCTGAGAGAAGAAAAAGTGGTGGCAGCAGGCAACGTCAGACAGCTGAAATGCGCCCCTTTAACCTTTGCGCCATGTGCGGCCGCACTGCTCACACAGTGCTAGGTACGGTCCTGAAACAGACGGTGAAAAGAGAAAATTGGAGTGATTAATTTTCTATTATTTTGAGAGGAAAAGATTAGGGTTTTTGGCCAGAGACCTTGTGCTATATTTAAGGAAAGGATCTCGCAGCAGATACAATAGTGAAGAAACTCGGTAAAAGGTTTTAGGATTAGTGTGAGGGGTTGGGTGTACTAGGAATTGGTTTTAGATAGCAGGTGTTGGTGCAGAGCTGGAGAATAGTATATGGAACTAGTAGTCAAGTACATTGAATGGCAGTGAATAGATATTGATTGAGATAGAAAGAGTGGCGTTTGTGAACTTAGGGACTGAGTGAGAGCAGGAAGGCTGGAAGGAGGCGTGCATGGTAAGGGAAACTGATACATTATTTAAATCCACTTGCAAGCTGGCTATATTATACATTTTTTTAGATTAATTATTTGATAGTGAAGATAGATTTTTAGGGAAGAGTTTAGGAGGTAGAATGGGCAGCAACATCAGAGAGAGGCTCCAGAAGTGCTCACGGTTGAAGATCCTGCAAAGCTCCTGACGGTGTCATCAGAAAAGAACCAGAGATACGGTGAAAGAAAAGGAGGAGACTGGGTCCCAACATGAAGAAGACTACTGCTGGATAAGTACCCATTATGAACAGAGTACATTTATTTGAGCTCAAATAAGTCTCAAAGAAATTTCTTTAGAAAACACTTTATTTGCAGATATCTACACTGTGTACATGATCTACAAGAATTTGTAATTCTATATACATACCCAAAGGTACATTCCAATTACCTTATTGAATTCCTTGGAGAAATAAATTTTCCTTTGTAACACCTAAATGATCCAAGTGCCTGAATCTTATATTTAAGTAATTAGTTTTATCCCTACTGTGTTCCCAAACTGTAGGTACTACTTTTACACATGAGCTCTAGGAGGGTAAATGGTGTTCTAACATTCTTCAGTACACCAGTGGCAATTCCATCAAGGGGAGACTAACCATTACTATATACCCGAGTAATCCTGGGTGGTTGCAATAAGGAGAAATCTTATACATCTGATAAGTTTCCTTTCCTTGAATCCTGTTGGACCAATCCTCATGACTGGGTTATACTCACCAGCCAGAAGGTGGAGGCAGACCAGAGCAATCTTCAGTGAGGACATCACTGGTACATATGCTGGTGCAGCACAGAGAGGACAGCATAACACTTTCCAAACAGAAAGCGTGACTGAAAAACTCAAAACAACCACAACCATGTTCAAAACTGTTGTCTCTCTTACCATATGCGACTCAGCATCAGACAGATACTGACAAGCCATGAAACAGCAATGAAGAGGTAGCCAGGCTTCCCAACCTGTAGGTATGGTTTTCTCAAGGTGGGTCCTGGACAGGTCTAGTAGGATTCATGGAAAGAAAATTATCAGATATGTAAAATTTCTATTTCCTTATCATCCTGCCAGACCAGACAAGACAAGTGGGACATACCCAAGCAGTGAGGACTCAAGGTGGGAGAAAGATGGTGCTTGACAATGTTCTGCCTGTCGCTAACTTAACAGCCTCTACAAGCAACCTGTAATGCTTACCAAGGTGAACACAAGATATACAATACTGGGTCAGACCAAGGTCCATCAAGCCCACTAGCTTGTTTCCAACTGTGGCCAAGCCAGGTCACAAGTTCTTAGAAAGTTCCTAAAAAGGCACACAGGTTGCACAATGCATGTCCTGGGGCAAGAAGTAGATTTCCCAGGTCCTCTTTAATAATGGTTTGTGGGCCTTTCCTCCAGGAACTCATCCAAACTTTTTTTAAACTCAACTGCACTAACGGCTTTTACTACATTCTCCGGTAACAAATTCCAGAGTTTGATTGCGCATCGGGTGACAAAATATTTTCTTTTATTGATCTTAAGGTGCTCATGGAAAAAAACAGGAAGCTACCAAATAGATACCTTCTAGACACCCTAAAGTGGAAATAGCCCAGAAAGAGTCTTGGTCCTAGTGGGGTGAGCCCTAACTCCCACTGGCACATGGCACCCGAACAAAGACAGGTTGAACTACCATTCTCTGCAAGTCAGCAGTCAATTAGATACATGACTGCTGTCTAACCTGTCCACAGACCATGGGATAGGGCCAAAGCCCAACCAATGGGAGGAAATAGTAATTCTCCTAGGACAAGCAGGATGAGTCAGCCACACTTGGTGACATCATCCGACGGCGCCGAGATGGAAGTACTCTCTATAGCTCAGAAGGGCTTTCGCCCTTCTGAGCATGGGCCAACTGCCCCCCCCCCCCTGCTTGCCCCTAGCTAGCCAGTTTTCAGTTCTTCCGCCTTGCCAGCAAGATGGACTTTTCTACTCTCCAACTAAAATCTAACCTGTTTATAACAATTAAGAAAAACTCTCATCTTTGATGGTATGTATATACAAGTTAAAACTTACCATTAACCTTATGTCCAAAGCTTCTTGTTTCAGATCTGCTCCAGTGCTTCCTCTAACTAGATCTGTTCCAGTGCTTCCTGAGGGGCTGAGCTTGAGCTCCTAGGCCTCCAACTCTCAGCTTCTTCCTATCGGGTACCCCAGGGACCTGGGGCAACCAAAACCCGATGGCATATCTGCAACTTGACCATCTCACAAAGAACATGGCTCACGTACCTCAAGCAACACCGTCGCCAGCTCCGCCGCCGCTCAGGATGTGCCTAAGGGCCTCCATCCCCAGCCGCAGGCTCCAAAGAGTTGACGCGACTCCTGAGGTCGATTGAACAGACGCGGCTTTCCAGTCCCCGTGGTAGCCCAGGACGTGCCTAATAAGGCCTCCGTCCCCGGCCAGCCCTCCTTTCTGTTCTTCTCCTCTGCGGGAGTCCCAGCACATGTAGACCATGGGGGCAGCCATCTTGCTCCAGCCTGCAGGCCCAAGCTGCCGCCCCCCGCAGGGTCATCACGCCATGGGTTGGCATCTTCACTCAAGCTCTGCCCACTCAAACTCCAAACCCACATCACTGGCACCTCTTCTACCTGCCAAGTGGCCTCCCGGTATGGCGATGGTAAGTTGGATGCACGCCCCGGAAGTGACTCAGTGCCCTACTTCCCTTGTGTCGCCATTGGTGGAAGCTTCGGAGGCCACTCCTCCTGACGTGTCACCAATTCAAAGTTGAACCTCTGTGCCGAGATCTCTCTCCCCAGCAGCAGCGAGGTGCAGACTTGCTCTCCGCGCCGATCCTGAACTCCACAGCGCCGAGCCACGATCCTAACTGCCGCCCTATGACAAGCCGGCAGTAGCGAGATGCGGGCTTGCTCCCCGCGCAGATCAAGCAGCATTGGGGTGCTCCATTCTTCCTGCACCGGCAGCACCCGAGGCTTGGCACCTCCACGCGGTCGCACTGCTTGCAGTGTGTGCAGCTCTCCTCCTGACTGGCCCTTATCAGCCTTAGAGAGCTAGGACAAAACCCCCCCAAAAGCACATTGAATAACAGCCTTAGGATCACGCACAGCATAGCTCCCTGACAACCGCAAGTCTGTCATACTCTAGTACGTTTTACAGCCTCCGAAGAATGTGTCCAGATAATTGCATGCACCAGAGGGCAGCTGCAGCTCCCAGCAAGGGTTCACAGGGCGCTGAAGCGCTGTAGCACTGTAAAGTCTGAACCCCCTCACCTCATCAGCAGTGGGGATCCAGGACAGCAGCGGGAATAGCCTAAACGTTACAGACTTGGCTCCCTGAAGTCAGCTGTCCTTCTTCAGCAGGAAGTCTTCATGCAAGACTCCCTCTCCAGTTACCCTACTCTCCAGGTGTCAGGCTCTCCTTGTACATAGCCTGTTCCTTCAGCAAATCTGTCTTCTCATACTGTGTTTATGTCCCGGATGACTGCAGGCGATGGCCTCTCAGTGCCCCGTCCACCCTTCACCAAGATACTGGTACCTAATCCCCGTACGGTGAACTTGGCCTCATAACACCAGACTCCACGGGAAATTCAGACATGAATAGACCTCACGCCATCCCTAACCAAGAGGAAAAGGGGAGGTTTCACCTCAATCTTCCAGATGAGACACACAGGTGCCGCTGGCACATGTGGCACTTCCGTGCCTATCCTGATGCAGGCCCAAGGGGCTGAAACACTGCCCCGGTATCCAAAAAACAAGCAAACAACAAAAAACAGTGGGCAGTTGGCTCAGTGGTTTGGTATTGGTGTCGATGAGCTGGGTTTAGGACTCTTCAGTGTACCGGTTCGATTCCCTCCTCCAGCACTCTCGATGGCCTCCAAGGAAAGCTTGTCCGTGTCATCCATCTCCGGTCACATGGCACCAACTGTGAGAAATGCAGCCAGTAAGGTTTTCCTTACTACAGTACAGCCTGCAACCGCCCAACGCTTGGCACCTCTGCACTTCGCGCCACTTCCTGCTCCCACGTACAGTTCCCCATCGGACGGGTTCTGGTCGATCTTAGGGATCCAGAGCAGGAGTAAGGACCATAGGGTCACATGCCAACCCGGAGGAAGTGTCCCGACACAATGCAACCACCTCAGGATCCCACATCACCATGGCTGCACAGCCGAAGCTACAGCACGTCAGTAGCTCCTCAGCGCCTCACATTCACCCGACCCCTACTCCTGAGAAAGGTTCAGGGGCTCTCATCCAGCCACATGCGTGGATCTCCACCCACTAACACAAGTGGACCGCAGCCTCAACAAAGGTGGCAGTAACCCAGGTCAGACCCCATATGGATGAGTTCGTACACATATCAGTTCCCAGCCTGCGTGGAAGTTTACAATCCAGAAAAGGCGGAAGGCCTCACTGTCCAACGTAGCACTTGGGTGCCTGCCCACGATTAGCCCAAGGACTAAGGGGTCAACTCCCTACCAGAGACGTGGGTGAACTGCTTCCCCTGTAGCCTCTAAAGAACGGCCTACAATGGAAGACCTGGCAGTCCACCAAACAAGGATGAGACGCATCCCTCATGGCCAAAGTAAGCCCTGACAATCCACCACCGTTGCAGTGGCAACAGTGTGGTGCAGTATAGCATAGTTACTCACCTGTAACAGGTGATCTCCGGGAACAGCAGGAATTTAGTCCTCACATATGGGTATCGTCGGTACCGACGGAGCCTGCACGGGAACGCTCCCCAACGTCCAATCAGAAAGCTTTTGGGAGCATCCCACAGCGCCTGCGTGCTGCCTTCCCGCCTTTCCCAACTGTCTCTCCCCAGTTGAGTTTTAAAGCTGAGACAAAGAGAGAGAGAGGGAAAGGAAAGAGAGAGAGATAGAGAGATACAACTCCTAGGGGAGGTGGGTGGGTTGTGAGGACTAAATTCCTGCGGTTCCCGGAGATCACCTGTTACAGGTGAGTTACTATGCTATCTCCAGGAACAAGCAGGAATCTAATCATCACATATGGGGACTCCCTAGCTTTGGGTGCCAGGGAGAAACCCCAGAAGTTGTGTGTCCCTGAGAAGGGCTCCACTTCCTCCCATGGATCTCTGGCATCCTATCAGGGATGGTGGGGTAGGAGTTGATTAAGTATGGAACAGGTGTTTGAGAACAGCCTGACCAAACAAGGCATCCCGGCGGGAGTCCTTGTCCAAGCAGTAATGGGCTGTGAAGGTATGAACCGAGGCCCAAGTGGCTGCTCGACAGATGTCGTCAATAGACAGAGTTCAGATGAGCCATGGCGGCTGCCATGGCTCTCACATTGTGAGCTGTGACATGGCCCTCCAGAGAAAGGTTCTTACAATGATAGGCGAAAAATATACACTGAGCAATCCAGTTGGATAGTGTTCTCTTGGAGACTGGCAGTCCAAAATGAGAAGGATCAAAAGCAACAAAGAGCTGAGAAAACTTTCTATGTTGCTGTGTCCTCTGTAAATAAAAAGCCAGAGCTCTTTTACAGTCCAGGGTATGAAGATTCCTCTCTGCACTTGATGCATGAGGTCCTGGAAAAAAGACAGGTAGGCAGACCTCCTGGTTGAGGTGAAAAGGCAAGACCACCTTAGGCATAAAGTATGGATGAGTCCTAAGGACTACATTGTCATGATGAAACCTTGTATAAGGTGGATTAGCTACTAGTGCTTGCAATTCACTAATGCGGCGTGCTGATGTGTATTATAATGAGAAAAATAACTTTCCAAGAAAGAAATTTCAAGGAGGTGGTAGCTAAGGGTTCGAAAGGTGGCTTCATGAGCTGCCCAAGAACCAGATTCAAGTCCCACGCCACCGGAGGTGGTCTAATGGGAGGCTTAGTTAGAAGGAGGCCTCTCATGAATCTTGCTATAAGAGGATGAGAGGAAATAGGTTGTCCATTTAGAGGTTTAAGAGAAGCTGCAATAGCACTCAAATGGACTCTTACTGAATTTGTCTTAAGGCCTGCATTAGACAAATGGAGGAGATACTCCAGTAAAGATTCTAGAGGTATAGCAAGGGGGTTAAGACCCTTTTCTGAACACCAAATAGTGAACCTTTTCCACTTGAAAGCATAAGAACGTCTGGTGGAAGGTTTCCTAGAAGCATAAAGAACATCTTTCACTTGCTGAGAAAGATGAAGATCTTGGAGATCTAGGCCTTCAGCAACCAAGCCCTGAGATGCAGGGACTGGGGATTGGGATGCCATAACATTACGTTCTCCTGAGATAGGAGATCTGGAGCAGACCCTAACTCCAGGGAGGGAGCTTGAGAGAGACGTAGAAGCAGAGGGTACCAAACTTGCCGTGGCCAATGTGGTGCTATGAGAATCATGTGGCCTCTGTCTCTCTGAAGCTTGAAGAGGGTTTTGGGAATTAGGGAAATGGGTGGAAAGGCATACAGGAAGTCTTGACCCCAGTGAAGGAGGAAAGCATGCTTTGCCTGAGCTCCCTGAGCCGGAGTTCTGGAACAGAACCGGGGAAGTCTGGCATTCCACGGACTTGCAAAGAGGTCTATGTCCGGGGTTCCCCAAATTTGAAAAATCTTGTCCACCTGGTCTGCATGCAGAGACCACTCGTGTAGAAGGAGAACTCGACTGAGTCTGTCTGCCCAAGAGTTTTGAACGCCTGGAAGATACACTACCAGAAGATGGATGTGATGCTCTCTGGCGAGGGCCCAGTCGCAGAGCTTCGTTGCAAAGCGACAGAGAGCCTGTTCCCCCCTGCTTGTTCACATAGAACATGGCTACTTGATTGTCCGTATGAATAAGGACTGTTTTGTAGCTGAGCAGGGTATGGAACATTTGCAGAGCAAGGAATATTGCTCTGAGCTCCAAGAGATTGATATGTAGACAACTCTCTTGTGGAGTCCAAGTGCCCTGGGTGGAGAGGTCTTGCAGATGAACTCCCCAACCCATTGGAGAAGCATCTGTTGTAAGAGTTGCTTGGGGGCAGAGGTTGCTGAAAGGGGGACCCCAGCAACAGGTTTTGAGTGGATTTCCACCATTGGAGAGACAAAATGAGACGACTTGTGTTTGCTATTCTGTTTGACAGGCAACCTGATGCCTGGGTCCATTGGGTGGATAAAGTCCACTGAGCTGCCCTCATGTGAATGCGAGCATATGGTACCACATGCACGGTGGATGCCATGTGGCCTAGCAACTGCAACATTTCTTGAGCAGTTAAAAAGGTCTTTAGGGCTGCTTGAGAAGCTAACTGCACCAAGCGAAGGCAACGGACTTGGGGAAGGTAAGCCCTTGCCTTTGTGGTATTCAGCAGGGTTCCTATGAACTCTAGAGACTGAGTAGGAGTTAGACTGGATTTTGGGATGTTTATGACCAGCCCTAAGTACTGAAGGATACGCATTGTGCAGGTTAGAGAAGTCCTGGCCTCTGACTGTGTTGGAGCTCGAATGAGCCAGTCGTCCAAGTAAGGGAAGACGAATACTCCCAGAGTGCGTAGAAATGCTGCTACCACAGCCATGCATTTCATGAACACCCTTGGTGCAGAGGCCAGACCAAAAGGAAGCACCCTGTATTGGTAGTGCTTTCCTTGAAACAGGAACCGAAGAAACCTTCTGTGGGTTGGATGGATGAGAACATGGGTGTACGCATCCTTGAGATCTAGAGAGCAAAGCCAATCCTGACTCTGAAGGTATGGAAGCAGAGCTCCGAGAGAAATCATTTTGAATTTCTCCTTGACCAGGAATTTTTTCAATTCTCTGAGATCTAAGATAGGTCTGTATCCCCCTGTTTTCTTTGGGATAAGAAAATAAGGGGAATAGAACCCTGTGCCCTGTTGATGAAGAGGCACTTCTTCTATTGCCCCTTGGGCAAGAAGGATGGTAACCTCCTGACCTAACAGGTCGATGAGAGAGTTCGGAGAATTGAACTGTTTCACTATTGTGGGAGGGGGTATGCTTGAAAAATGAAGTTTGTACCCCTCTCTTATGATGGAGAGTGTCCAACGCTCTGCTGTTATTTGCCCCCAACTGGGAGCAAAATGGCATAACCTTCCTGGAATGGTGGATGATTCTGGTCCTTCCAGAGCCAGAAAGGCTAAGTTCTCTAGCTGAAAGTCAAAGGCCCTGAGGAGGCTGAGGCTGCTGAGCCGGTTGAGGCCTAGCAGCCTTTGCTTTCTTCTGTTTGGGTGGTTGCTGACGTTTGGTTGAAAACTGACCTGCAGAAGATGCCTGCTGAGCATAAGCAGGATAAAATCTCTTCTTTTTAGAAAAAGGTGTTTTCTTGAACAACTTTTTCCTAATAGGATCAGCAGTAGACTTGGATAGTCTAAAGTGGAATTTTCAGCATCCATCTCATTGGCTTTTTCTTGCCAATCTTTACCAAACAGGTTCTCACCAGTACAAGGGATATTTCCCAATTTATCTTGTACTCAGAGCTCTAAATCAGATGCTTGGAGCCAAGCAATTCTACGTGCACCTATGGCAATAGCCGAGGTCCTGCTTATACATTCAAAGCAGTCGAAGGCTGCACGGTTGGAGAATTTAGAGACATCTTGGGCATGTTTAAGCCAAGTGAGAAACTCCTGACTTTTATCCTCAGAGATGAAAGGACTTAAAGGCTGTAGATGATCAATAACTTCCTTTAGGAACATTCCCATGTAGAGACTATAGGAACTGATTCTTGCAGCAAGCATGGAAGCTTGAAAGACTCTACGTCCAAAAGCATCCAGAGTTCTGCACTCACGTCCTGGAGGATTAGAGGCATGTCTTTTTGCACTTCTAATCCTTCTCATAGCAGATTCCAACACAATGGAGTGGTGAGGAAGCTGAGTTTTATGGAAACCAGGACAAGGAGGGACACGATACATAGTATCTAACCTATGAGAATGAGAAGAGGTGGTAAGTGGTGTTTCCCACATCCTCAACATGAGATCATACAGAATCTCATGAATGGGTGGGGTAGCTGCCTCCTTAGGAGTTTTGGGATATTGTAAAATATACAACTCCTTGGCCCTTGGCTCTGTTTCAGGGGTCACAGTGATGGACAGGCCCCGAGCCACCTCATCATCGCTGCATCGACAGAACTTTCAGAATCCTCAGATTCTTCTGAGGAATCGAAGTATCACCTGTCTGGATGCTCTTGCAGAGCCCAATACCCTACCGAGCAAAACAGGTATCGGGAATAACCGGTACTGGGGAATCGGTACCAGCGGGCATCGAAGGACAAGGTACCAGCATAGCAGGCATCGATGACGATGTCGATGCTATCGGTACCAGTTGCAATACCGATACCGATGACGGTACCGGTACCGGTACCGGTGGAGTTGTCTGTCGCGGTACCAAGGGCGTCGATGCCACAAGGAAAGCCGCTAGACTGCGTTCTATGGACAGAATTCTCTGGTCCACAGATGCTGCCAATGCCTGAAAATCGGTACTGGTGGAAACCGCCGGTACCCCAGAGAATGGCACCAGGAGATCTGTTGAGGCCGAGCCATCGAGAACATCCTGGAACCCCGATGATGGTGCGTTGGAAGCCGAAGCCTCCCGCTGGGGTAATTTTGCCAGTGCAGAACCCTCGAGGGCAACGCCAGAGGCATCTCGATACTTAGAAGGAGATCTACCCTTTGAGGACCGGCTAGACTTATGTTTAGTTACCTGAGATCCATGGGAAGAAGCAGCAGCCCTGGAAGACGTCGATGCCACCGAAGCCGCATCAGAGGGAAACAGGGTACTGAGCTTAGCAGCTCGGTTCTGTCGACCCCTTTTAGACATCATAGCACAGGACACAGAATCTGTGATGGAGTGGTCAGGACCTAAACATTTTAAACACCATTCATGGGTGTCTGTGATGGAAATGGTACCGCCACATTTTGTGCACTTTTTAAAACCTGAAGCAGGTTTTTCCATATTAAGGAAAATTCTGGGCCTTAAGGCCCAAAAAGACAGGTGCACCTGAAGAAAGTAAAAGAATGAATAAATTAAATTTTTTTTTTTTTTAAAGAAAAGAAATACCAGCGGTACCGGTAGAGCGTCGGGGAAGGCACAGGCGACCACAAAAAGAAATAAAGAAATAAGGAAATTCTTCTGCGGTGATAGGAACAGGACCTGCTGGCTCCGCGGAAAAAGAAGAACTGGAGAGAGACAGTTGGGAAAGGCGGGAAGGCAGCACGCAGGAGCTGTGGGCTGCTCCCAGAAGCTTTCTGATTGGACACTGGGGAGCATTCCCGCGCAGGCTCCGTCGGTACCGACGATACCCATATGTGATGACTAGATTCCTGCTTCCTCCTGGAGATCTATGCTATCTCCAGGAACAAGCAGGAATGTAGTCTTCACATATGGGGACTCCCTAGCTTTACATGCCAGGGAGAGACCCCAGAAGTTGTGTGTCCCTGTGAAAGGGCTCCACTTTCCCCCATGGATCTCTGGCATCCAACCAGGGATGGTGGTAGGAGTTGATTAGGTATGGAACAGGTGTTGAAGAACAGCCTGACCAAACAAGGCATCCCGGCGGGAGTCCTTGTCCAAGCAGTAATGGGCTGTGAAGGCATGAACCGAGGCCCAAGTGGCTGCTCGACAGATGTCGTCGATAGACACAGAGTGCAGATGAGCCATTGAAGCTGCCATGGCTCTCACATTCTGAGCTGTGACATGGCCCTCCAGAGGAAGATTCTTACTCTGATAGGCAAAGGAAATAAACTGAGCAATCCAGCTGGACAGTGTTCTCTTGGAGACTGGATGTCCCAAATGAGAAAGATCAAAAGCAACAAAGAGTTGAGAGGACTTTTTATGTTGCTGTGTTCTTTGCAAGTAAAGGCTAAAGCTCTTTTACAGTCCAAAGTATGAAGATTCCTTTCTGCATTTGATGCATGAGGCCTTGGAAAAAACACAGGCAAGTAGACCGCTTGGTTAAGATGAAAAGGTGAGACTACCTTTGGCATAAAGTGTGGATGAGTCCTAAGGACTACCTTGTCATGATGGAACCTTGTATAAGGTGGATCAGCCACTAGTGCTTGCAACTCACTGATGTGACGTGCTGATGTGATTGCAATGAGAAAGATAACTTTCCAAGAAAGGAACTTCAAGGAGGTAGTAACTAAGGGTTCAAAAGGTGGCTTCATGAGCTGGCCAAGAACCAGATTTAAGTCCCATGCCACCGGTGGTGGCTTAATGGGAGGCTTAGTTAGAAGAAGGCCTCTCATAAATCTTGCTATGAGAGGATGGGAGGAAATAGGTTGTCCATTTAAAGGCTTGAAGAAGCCACAATAGCACTTAAATGGACTCTTACTGAGTTAGTTTTAAGTCCTGCATTGGATAAATGAAGGAGATACACAGTAATGATTCCAGAGGTATCGCAAGGGGGTTAAGACCCTTCTGCGAGCACCATAAGGTAAACCTTTTCCACTTGAAAGCATAAGAGTGTCTTGTGGAAGGTTTTCTAGAAGCATAAAGGATATCCTTTACTTGCTGAGGAAGGTTAAGATCCTGACGATCTAGGCCTTCAGCAACCAAGCCCTGAGATGCAGAGACTGGGGATTGGGATGCCATAACATTCCGTCCTCCTGAGACAGGAGATCTGGAGCAGAGCCTAACTCCAGAGAGGGAGCTTGAAAGAGATGTAGAAGCAGAGGGTACCACACTAGCCGTGTCCAATGTGGAGCTATGAGAATCATACAGCCTCTGTCTCTCTGAAGCTTGAACAGGGTTTTGGGAATCAGGGGAATGGGTGGAAAGGCATTCAGGAAGTCTTGACCCCAATGAAGGAGGAAAGCATCCCTGGCCTGAGAGCCCTGAGCCGGAATTCTGGAACAGAACCGGGGAAGTTTCGCATTCAACAGACTTGCAAAGCGGTCTATGTCCGGGGTTCCCCAAATTTGAAAAATCTTGGCCACCTGGTCTGCATGTAGAGACCATTCGTGTGGAAGCAGAACTCGACTGAGTCTGTCTGCCCAAGAGTTTTGGATACCTGGAAGATACACTGCCAGGAGATGAATCTGATTCTCTCTGGTGAGGGCCCATAGTCGAAAAGCTTCGTTGCAAAGCAACAGAGAGCCTGTTCCTCCCTGTTTGTTCACGAAGAACATGGCTACTTGATTGTCCGTCTGAATGAAGACTGTCTTGTAGCTGAGCAGGGTGTGGAACACTCGCAGAGCAAGGAAGATTGCTCTGAGCTCCAAGAGATTGATGTGTAGATGAGTCTCCTGTGGAGTCTAAGTGCCTTGGGTGGAGAGGTCTTGCAGATGAGCTCACCAACCCACTGGAGAAGCATCTGTTGTGAGAGTTGCCTGGGGTAAAGGTTGCTGAAATGGGGACCCCAGCAACAGGTTTTGAGTGGACTGCCACCATTGGAGGGACAGAATAAGGCGATTTGTGTTTACTATTTTGTCTGACAGGCACCCTGATGCCTGGGTCCATTGAGTGGATAAAGTCCACTGGGCTCCTCTTATATGGAGGCGAGCATAGGGAACCACATGCACGGTAGATGCCATGTGGCCTAGTAGTTGTAACATTTCTCGAGCAGTGAGATGAGGTTTTAGCACTGCTTGAGCAGCTAACTGCACCATGCGAAGGCAACGGGCCTGGGGAAGATAGGCCCTTGCTTTTCTGGTATCCAGCAAAGCTCCTATGAACTCTAGAGACTGAGTGGGAGTTAGACTGGATTTTGGGATGTTTATGACCAGACCGAAATACTGAAGGATACCCATTGTGCAAGATAGAGAAATCCTGGCCTCTGACTCTGATGGGGCTCAAATGAGTCAGTCGTCTAAGTAGGGGAAGACGAATATTAGTAGAGTGCGAAGAAATGCTGCTAACACAGCCATGCATTTTGTGAACACCCTTGGTGCTGAGGCCAGGCCAAAAGGAAGCACCCTGTATTGGTAGTGCTTTCCTTGGAAAAGGAACCGAAGGAACTTTCTGTAAGTTGGATGGATGAGAAAACACAAGGAGGAGCAGGCCTCCTGCAGGCAACACCAAAAGACACAAGAGGCAGGAGACGTTGGATGAACTAATGAGTCTTTTATTGGTAAGGACCCCAACGCGTTTCGGCAACGCCTTCCTCAGGGGAATTAACACGTTCAAGTGCTTAATGACAGCACTGCTTGCAGTATCTATTCTTTTAGTTGAATCGGCAGAGTTAAACGAACCCGTTTGTTCTATAGAAACTCAGTCGATCAATTGGAGTAACGTTGTGAGCACAATCTTTAAGTCAAAATAACCGGAGCTCGTCCTGCACACCGCACATCAAACTCCCTTTGATGTGCGGTGTGCAGGACGAGCTCCGGTTATTTTGACTTACCAATAAAAGACTCATTAGTTCATCCAACGTCTCCTGCCTCTTGTGTCAGTTGGATGGATGAGAACATGAGTGTACGCATCCTTGAGATCTAGAGAACAAAGCCAATCCTGACTCTGAAGGTATGGCAGCAGAGTTCCCAGAGAAATCATCTTGAATTTCTCTTTGAACAGGAATTTGTTCAATTCTCTGAGGTCTAAAATAGGTCCGTGTCCCCCTGTTTTCTTTGGGATAAGGAAATAGGGAGAGTAAAACCCTGTACCCTGTTGAGGAATGGGTACCTCTTCTATTGCCCCTTGGGCAAGAAGCATAGTGACCTCTTGATCTAACAGATTGATCAGAGAGGTTTGAGAATTGAACTGTCTTACCATTGTGGGAGCAGGAATGCAAATAAAATGAAGCTTGTATCCCTCTTTTATAATGGAGAGAGTCCAATGTTCTGCTGTTAATCTGCCCCCATCTGGGGGCAAAGTGACACAACCTTCCTGGAATGGTGGAAGGCTCTGGTCCATTGAGAGCCAGGAAGGCTAAGTCAAAGGCCTTGTGGAGGCTGAGACTGCTGGGACAGTTGAGGCTTAGCAGCCTTTGCTTTCCTTTGTTTAGGTGGTTGCTGACTCTTCCGAGCAGGCTGACCTGCGTAACGTCCCTGCTGGGAATAAGAAGGGTAAAACCTCTTCTTTTTTTGAGAAGAATGGTTTCTTGAAAGATTTCTTCCTTGCAGGATCAGCTGTGGCTTTGGATAACCTATCCAAAGTGGAGTTGTCAGCATCCAACTCATTGGCTTTCTCTTGCCAATTTTTGCTGAATAGATTCTCACCTGTACAAGGGATATTGCCCAGTTTGTCCTGCACCCAGAGCTCCAATTCGGATGTCTGGAGCCAGGCAATTCTACGTGCACCTATGGCAATGGCAGAGGTTCTGCTTATGCACTCAAAACAGTCAAAAGCTGCAAGACTGACAAATTTGGAAACATCCTGGGCATGTTTAACCAGAGTGAGAAAATCCTGCCTCTTATCTTCAGGAAGAAGAGGGCTCAGAACCTCTAAATCTCCTGTGACATCTTTAAGGAACATTCCCATATATAAAATATAGGAACTGATCCTGGCAGAAAGCATGGAAGCCTGGAAAGTCCGACGTCCAAAGGCATCCAAGGTTCTATACTCACGTCCTGGAGGATTAGAGGCATGCCTCTTTGCACTCCTGATCCTTCTCATGGCTGATTCCACCACAATAGAGTGGTGAGGAAGCTGAGTCTTCTGGAAACCAGGGCAAGGAGGGACTAGATACATAGTATCCAGTCTACGAGAGTGAGGGGAGGTGGTAAGAGGTGTTTCCCACATTCTTAGCATGAGATCATGTAAGATCTCATGGATAGGCAAAGTAGCTGCCTCCTTAGGAGCTTTGGGATATTGAATCTCCAACTCCTTTGCTCTGGGCTCTGTTTCGGGAACCACAGTAATGGAAAGACCTCGAGCCACCTCCCTGATAAAATCCTGAAAGGAGATATCTTCTGGAGGAGACATCCTACGTTTAGGAGAGGAAGGCTCCTCCGGGAGAAGATTCTGGTACCGACAGAATCGTCAGAATCCTCAGACTCCTCCGAGGATTCAAAGTACCTTCTGTCCGGATGCTCTTGTAGAGCATGATACCTGTACCGACCGAAGTCGGTACCGGGGGGAATCGGTACCGGTGTATCAGTACCGGAAGGCATAGCATGACTGGGTGCCGGCAATGCAGACACCGATGTCGATGCCGATGCTGCCTGTACCGATACCGATACCGGTGCCGGAGTCGGTGCCAGTACCGGTTGAACTGTCTGACGCTGTTCCGAGGGTGTCGATGCCGCAAGGAGAGCCGCCAGACTGCGTTCAATAGCCAGGAACCTCTGGTCTATTGATGCTGAAGATGCCTGGGTATCGTTACCGGAGAAAGCAGCCGGTACCCCAGAGCATGGCACCAGTAGTTCTGCCGAGGTTGAGGCCTCGAGAACATCCTGGAGCACCGATAATGTTTTGGAAGCCGAAGCCTCCCACCGGGGCAACGCCAGAGGCATCTCGATGCTTAGAAGGAGATCTACCTTTTGAGGACCGGCTAGACTTATGTTTAGTTACCTGAGATCCATGGGAGGAAGACGAAGCCCTGGAAGACGTCGATGCCACAGAAGCTGCATCGGAGGGAAAAAGGGTGCTAAGCTTAGCAGCTCGGTTTTGTCGACCCCTCTTGGACATCATGGCACAAGCCATGCACTCCGAGATGGAGTGGTCAGGACCTAAACATTTAAGACACCACTCATGGGTGTCGGTGACGGAGATGGTACCGCCACACTTGGTGCACTTTTTGAAACCCGAAGCAGGTTTTTCCATGGTAGAGGAAATTTTGTGCCTAAGGCCCAAAATGGCGCGTGCACCTGGAAAAGAAAGTTTGAAAAAAATACTAAATTTTTTTTTTTTTAAGAAAGAACCACCGGCGGTACCGGAATCGCATCGAGGAAGGCAGACGTGACCACAAAAAAGGAGAATAAGGAAAAAATTTTCTGCGGTGACAGGTACGACGACCTGCTGGCTCCGCGGAAAACGAAGAACTGGAGAGAGGCAGTTCGGAAAGGCAGGAAGGCAGCACGCAGGCGTTGTGGGATGCTCCCAAAAGCTTTCTAATTGGACGCTGGGGAGCATTCCCGCGTAGGCTCCGTCGGTACTGACGATACCCATATGTGAAGACTACATTCCTGCTTGTCCTGGAGATAAATAGTCAATGTGCCAGTCCACGGTTGCAGCGGCAACAGTGGGGTGCAATATAAATAGTCAATGTGCCCAATCCACCACCGGTTGCAGTGACAACAGTGTGGTGCAGTACAAATAATCAATGTGTCCTCGAGCAGAAGGTCACAGACTCCAATCAGTGCATGTCCCTACTTTCAGCCTGGGAGATTAATAACCGCGTATGGACTGTACACATAACCACAGGACCAGCTACCCTCTGTGCTGCACCAGCATCATGGGAAACGACCATCTGCAGCTGTGCACTCCCCAAAAACCATGGGATCCCCAAACCACGGGATCCCCACCCTCCAGACTCCATCTGGGCAGATAGGCCGACGCTGTGCCCTCAAAACGAGCCCGCCACTACCCACCTCTGCCTTACCATCTCTGGAGCTCTATGCTGTAATCCAGCAAACCATGCCACCTGTTACCCTTGAGCCTTCTGGTGAACCACCTCAAGACCCAGGCTAACCCCCTGTCATCATCATCTTCATAGGTGCGAGGAGGAGCAGCCTCCTGCGGGTAGGACAAGCAAACAGAGGAGCAGGAGACGTAGGAAGAATGAGGGTCTTTATTATGTACAAGGGACCCCAACGCGTTTCGGCAACGCCTTCTTCAGGGGGAATGACACTAGTAATTATAAATACAAATAAATGAATAATTAAAAAACATAATACTATAAAAGTTAAAAAACAAATAAAACACTTAAAAACATTCAAATTGTGCAAACACCGGCAGACGTAAAACATCAAATAATCAGGTGCATTAGGATAAAAGTGACTATACAGGGCAGGGCTGAGGAGAGGAAGAAGTTCAAGCCAAATAGTATGTTATGAAAAGGGGACACTGTCCAAACATTAGAAAAAAATATATATAATATGCTTATATAACTAATACAGAACCAAAGAGGATAAAAAACTATGGAATACTTAACAAAGAAAGTAAAACTACACAAGAGCTGATTAATAATATGTAGTAATAACATAAATAGACCAATAATATAAACAAATGAATAAGCAAATAAAAAAGCAAACTGAAATGCTATGATAGAAAAGCTAAATACATAAAAACGATAAATATTGTAATAATATAAAAGTACAACATTGTGCACAAAAATGAAAACAATAAGAGGAAATGGCAATGCACAAAAAGAAACAATGTAAAACATAAAAAGTAAATAAGTATGCGTAATAAATATTGAAATAAAAATCATAAAATTACCCAATTGTAAAGGAGAGAGACCATGAAAACGAACACGATTTAAAAATAAACTGGAGATACATACAGTGTGTGATAATATAAAACAATAACATTAGACTAACTGTATTTGGATAATGAATCAGGGCAGAACGTGGTATATTGTATCGGACCAACAATAAAAACTAACAATAGCAAGGAGGAACAGGTGAACCATAAAATTAGGATTTGAAAACTGGTCAAATAAAGTGTATACGAGGCAATGTGATAAAAGACTGATAAAAATAGTAATAATTGAAATAACATGAATTAAAACAAAACTAAGCAACGGAAGTGAATACTCAGTAGCTGAATGTATATGAAAATAGGCATGCCAAACGGAATGAGAACCAGGGGATAATTGTAATATAATAGTTATATACAAGAGATGCTATTATCAAGCAGACTCTCAATGATAGCACAGTAACCAAATAAAAACCAATAGAAAGTACTGAAACATGTAAGCAATAAAACCAGGGCAATTGTACTATGCAAAACTACTCCAGCAGACTGTGATGATGTGAATAAAAACGAATAAAAACAAAGTGGTATAGATGCATGCTCATTAGTTAAATGACATGTGAAAATGAGCGTTCCGGACGGCAAGAAAGACCAGGGGAAACCACGTGTGTAAGGGTTGCTTGTCAGGCAGATGATCAATAATAAATGATAAAAATAGTGCATTAAACCATGTGAGCAATAAAACAGAGGCAAATGCAGGCGCCGAAGGCAGCCCATCGGACTCAAAGGGTGAAGATGTGTGAGGAGCAGTCTGGATATGTAATCGAGAAACCCCTCCGAAGCACATTAAAAGTGTGTGATCGCGAATCTACAAACATTGATAAACCGCAGAGGAGTATAAAAGTGAATGATCCAAACAGATAGAAGCGAAAAATACCTAAGGCTTGTGGAAATAAGCCATAGAACTATGATGATGAATTAGTGCAAGGGAGGAACTTTAAGAATAAAGTACCAAAAATAGTGCTAGTATCCAAAATTGAGTACTATATAAGCTTACCCAAGCACACGCTGACAATGAACGCTCCAAACTGGTGTACCAACTAGCAACGAAATCACTAAAACAAGAATAGACATATCACCGTGAGTGAATCAAGATAAAAACTTTAAATGCAAAGGGAGACAAAGAGAAGACTTACAGTCAGAGGACACTCCAAAACTCAAGAGAGCCGTAGACACACGGACTTGTGCGAGAGAATACAACGCTGAACCCGCGTTCTGATCAGCTGAGAAAGGAAACAGTATTGCTGTGCTACTATTTAAACGCCAAAAGGCGCCAAATTGTATTGACGTCATACTGGGGGAGGAGTCTTAGCCCTGTGATACAGAACGCAAGTAATGTTAAAAAACCAAGGACAAGCAGTAGGGAGGGAGTGGTGTATTAAATGCCCAAAGAGAATAATATACTAAGGGAAACGACAAATCAACCTAAAAAGACTGATAGATCTGCCTCTTGATTCAAGCCATGCGGTTCTAAAGTGTGAAGTTCATAAATGAAACGCTGCTCAAGTTTTAACAAAAGTTTTTCCACATCACCTCCCCTCCAGTGGGGAGTGATCGTTTTGAGCACTAAAAACTTAATGTCACTGATATTGTGATTCTTATCCAACCAATGAGAAACAAGTGGTTTATCTGGATGTTTCCTAGAGATATTGCTGCGATGTTCAATGATACGGGTACGGATCTGTCTCGAGGTCTTGCCAATATATAATTTGTGACATGGACATTGGATTAAATAAATCACATTGGCAGTTTTACAGTTGGAGTAATGATGTAAAAAAAGTTTACGTCCTGTATTGGTATCCACAAAAACATCTTTAACTGTAATGGCATGAGTACACACAGAGCAGTTGCCACAACTATAATGCCCCTTAACAATGGGTGAGGGTCTATTACTAGTATGAGCAGATGGAACGAGTGAATCAGATAAATTTGAAGTACGCTTAGGCAATCATTAATTTTTTAGTTGCAAAGGCAGGTATAGTAGAAAGGAGATGCCACTCTTGCTTTAAGATGTTAACAATAGCTTTGGAAAAGCCTGAAAAAGTAAGAGGGCATACAATTTTATCAGAATGTGTGCGTGTGGTTTTCTCAAGAAGAGAAGCACGATCCGTGGCAGATGCTCTCTGATAAGCTCGCCTGATGCAGGAGGAGGGGTAACCTCGTTGTGTGAACCTATTCATCATATCTGAAGCATGGTGTTCGAAATCTTCATTATGGGTGCATAATCTTTTAATGCGCAGAAATTGACTAACTGGAAGGTTATTCTTAAAAGATGGATTATGAAAGCTATCATATTTGAGGAATGTGTTACGGTCCGTGGGTTTGCGGTAAAGAGTGGTCGAGAAGCCTGAGTTAGACCTTTTAATCAATATGTCCAAATAAGAGATTTCCTTACTGTCATAATTGCCTTCAAATTGTAAATTTTCATCTAATGTATTGAGCCATGCATGAAAAATCTGTAACTGTTCTTCCGTCCCGTGCCATATCATAAAAACGTCATCGATGTACCGCTTCCAAAGAAGCACGTTGGATTGATATGGATGGCACGACAAAAAGGTGGTCTCGAAGTTTGTGACATACAGGTTTGCTACATCGGGTGCCATGGGAGAGCCCATGGCCACCCCTTTTACCTGCTTGTAAAAGATACCTCTGAAACAGAAGTAATTTTCAGTCATAGCCAGTTCTGCCAATTGTGTTAGAAAAAACGTAGGAGTACGTACAGGTTTGGATCTTAAGATTAAGGTGTTGGCTAACACTTCCAACGCAGCTTGTTGAGGAATATTGGTATATAATGAACGAATATCATAAGTAACCAAGAGCACATCCTCAAAAGGGCCTTGAAATGACTGTAGAATCTGTATGATATGTGCAGAGTCTCTGACATATGAAAGTGCCTGTGTCACAAAGGGTCTTAAATGCACGTCGAGAAGTTTCGATAAGGGTTCAAAAAGCGATCCAATTGCCGATACTATAGGGCGACCTGGTGGATTCTGTAGCGATTTATGAATCTTGGGAAGCATGTATATGGTGGGTGTAATAGGATGAGCAACTGTAAGGTATGAGATCTCTTTTGCTGTAAGGTATCCTGCTTCCTTGCCAATATACAGCAAGGTGTCAACCTTTTGTCGTAATCGATCCGTAGGGTCGTCAAAAATCTTTAAGTAATATTCCGTGTCATTTAATTGACGCATGACCTCTGTTTTTTATGAGTCTTTGTCTTGTATGACTATGGCTCCACCCTTGTCGGCTGGTTTAATAATAATATCATGATTGGACTTCAAACTTTGAAGGGCTGCCTTTTGAGAACGTGACAAATTAAAGAAAGGTTTCTTAACGTGTGTTTTATACAAGTCGTCAATTTTATTCAAGACGACAGTCTCATAGGCCGAAATCATGGTGTTAGGTTTATGTGTTGGCATCCATGTAGAGGGTTTTCTCACAACCGAGGGGTCGATCGCAACAGTATTAGATGTACCAGAGTAGTAATCTACGATTTTTAATTTTCGAAAAAATCTAAACAGCTCAACATGAGTGGCGAACCTATCATGAGATTTAGTGGGTACAAATGAAAGACCCTTATTGAGAACTTCTAACTCCGCCTCTGATGGTAAATATTTGGAAAGATTAATAACAGCATTTAAAGGTCCCAGTCGAGTTGTCTCTTGGACATTAGCCCCTGACTGTGCGTTCTCATCCGTTGTGGGTATTGTCTGTTTGGTGAATACCAGGGCCTGTATGGACGACGTCGTGGCGATTTGGGGGACAAGTTTCTTTTTCCTTTTTCCCATAATTTGTCCATTGAAAAATCCCGTTTTTTTATGGGGTTATGCTCTCTCGGCGGGGGGCGTTCAACAGAAAATAGGGAAGCAGAAGGGTTAACCTGTTCCCGTGAATGATGTCTTGTTCTTTTAGTATGTCTTTCAATTTCAGGGGTAGCAGAAGGAGATCTGGATCTATGCCTTGTGTTATCTCTAAAATTATTTCTATAGCCTTGTTTAGGTGACTCCCTTCTCCTGTAGGAAAAGTTCCTGTTCCTCTCCCTAAGATCAGATTTATTATAGGTCCAATAATATACCATGTTCAACCTGTAATCATCATCATCTCGTTTCAATTTTTTAATCTTCTTCTCTTTTACCACTTTCTTATAATCCACCATATTTTGGTCAAACTTCCTTTTCTCAGTATCAAATTGTACATCTTTCTTTTTGAGATGTTCTATCTTTTGATCTATTTTAGGTTTTAAAACCTCAGCCCAGCCACTCTTTACCGCAAACCCACGGACCGTAACACATTCCTCAAATATGATAGCTTTCATAATCCATCTTTTAAGAATAACCTTCCAGTTAGTCAATTTCTGCGCATTAAAAGATTATGCACCCATAATGAAGATTTCGAACACCATGCTTCAGATATGATGAATAGGTTCACACAACGAGGTTACCCCTCCTCCTGCATCAGGCGAGCTTATCAGAGAGCATCTGCCACGGATCGTGCTTCTCTTCTTGAGAAAACCACACGCACACATTCTGATAAAATTGTATGCCCTCTTACTTTTTCAGGCTTTTCCAAAGCTATTGTTAACATCTTAAAGCAAGAGTGGCATCTCCTTTCTACTATACCTGCCTTTGCAACTAAAAAATTAATGATTGCCTATAAGCGTACTTCAAATTTATCTGATTCACTCGTTCCATCTGCTCTTACTAGTAATAGACCCTCACCCATTGTTAAGGGGCATTATAGTTGTGGCAACTGCTCTGTGTGTACTCATGCCATTACAGTTAAAGATGTTTTTGTGGATACCAATACAGGACGTAAACTTTTTTTACATCATTACTCCAACTGTAAAACTGCCAATGTGATTTATTTAATCCAATGTCCATGTCACAAATTATATATTGGCAAGACCTCGAGACAGATCCGTACCCGTATCATTGAACATCGCAGCAATATCTCTAGGAAACATCCAGATAAACCACTTGTTTCTCATTGGTTGGATAAGAATCACAATATCAGTGACATTAAGTTTTTAGTGCTCAAAACGATCACTCCCCACTGGAGGGGAGGTGATGTGGAAAAAATTTTGTTAAAACTTGAGCAGCGTTTCATTTATGAACTTCACACTTTAGAACCGCATGGCTTGAATCAAGAGGCAGATCTATCAGTCTTTTTAGGTTGATTTGTCGTTTCCCTTAGTATATTATTCTCTTTGGGCATTTAATACACCACTCCCTCCCTACTGCTTGTCCTTGGTTTTTTAACATTACTTGCGTTCTGTATCACAGGGCTAAGACTCCTCCCCCAGTATGACGTCAATACAATTTGGCGCCTTTTGGCGTTTAAATAGTAGCACAGCAATACTGTTTCCTTTCTCAGCTGATCAGAACGCGGGTTCAGCGTTGTATTCTCTCGCACAAGTCCGTGTGTCTACGGCTCTCTTGAGTTTTGGAGTGTCCTCTGACTGTAAGTCTTCTCTTTGTCTCCCTTTGCATTTAAAGTTTTTATCTTGATTCACTCACGGTGATATGTCTATTCTTGTTTTAGTGATTTCGTTGCTAGTTGGTACACCAGTTTGGAGCGTTCATTGTCAGCGTGTGCTTGGGTAAGCTTATATAGTACTCAATTTTGGATACTAGCACTATTTTTGGTACTTTATTCTTAAAGTTCCTCCCTTGCACTAATTCATCATCATAGTTCTATGGCTTATTTCCACAAGCCTTAGGTATTTTTCGCTTCTATCTGTTTGGATCATTCACTTTTATACTCCTCTGCGGTTTATCAATGTTTGTAGATTCGCGATTACACACTTTTAATGTGCTTCGGAGGGGTTTCTCGATTACATATCCAGACTGCTCCTCACACATCTTCACCCTTTGAGTCCGATGGGCTGCCTTCGGCGCCTGCATTTGCCTCTGTTTTATTGCTCACATGGTTTAATGCACTATTTTTATCATTTATTATTGATCATCTGCCTGACAAGCAACCCTTACACACGTGGTTTCCCCTGGTCTTTCTTGCCGTCCGGAACGCTCATTTTCACATGTCATTTAACTAATGAGCATGCATCTATACCACTTTGTTTTTATTCGTTTTTATTCACATCATCACAGTCTGCTGGAGTAGTTTTGCATAGTACAATTGCCCTGGTTTTATTGCTTACATGTTTCAGTACTTTCTATTGGTTTTTATTTGGTTACTATGCTATCATTGAGAGTCTGCTTGATAATAGCATCTCTTGTATATAACTATTATATTACAATTATCCCCTGGTTCTCATTCCGTTTGGCATGCCTATTTTCATATACATTCAGCTACTGAGTATTCACTTCCGTTGCTTAGTTTTTGTTTTAATTCATGTTATTTCAATTATTACTATTTTTATCAGTCTTTTATCACATTGCCTCGTATACACTTTATTTGACCAGTTTTCAAATCCTAATTTTATGGTTCACCTGTTCCTCCTTGCTATTGTTAGTTTTTATTGTTGGTCCGATACAATATACCACGTTCTGCCCTGATTCATTATCCAAATACAGTTAGTCTAATGTTATTGTTTTATATTATCACACACTGTATGTATCTCCAGTTTATTTTTAAATCGTGTTCGTTTTCATGGTCTCTCTCCTTTACAATTGGGTAATTTTATGATTTTTATTTCAATATTTATTACGCATACTTATTTACTTTTTATGTTTTACATTGTTTCTTTTTGTGCATTGCCATTTCCTCTTATTGTTTTCATTTTTGTGCACAATGTTGTACTTTTATATTATTACAATATTTATCGTTTTTATGTATTTAGCTTTTCTATCATAGCATTTCAGTTTGCTTTTTTATTTGCTTATTCATTTGTTTATATTATTGGTCTATTTATGTTATTACTACATATTATTAATCAGCTCTTGTGTAGTTTTACTTTCTTTGTTAAGTATTCCATAGTTTTTTATCCTCTTTGGTTCTGTATTAGTTATATAAGCATATTATATTTTTTTTTCTAATGTTTGGACAGTGTCCCCTTTTCATAACATACTATTTGGCTTGAACTTCTTCCTCTCCTCAGCCCTGCCCTGTATAGTCACTTTTATCCTAATGCACCTGATTATTTGATGTTTTACGTCTGCCGGTGTTTGCACAATTTGAATGTTTTTAAGTGTTTTATTTGTTTTTTAACTTTTATAGTATTATGTTTTTTAATTATTCATTTATTTGTATTTATAATTACTAGTGTCATTCCCCCTGAAGAAGGCGTTGCCGAAACGCGTTGGGGTCCCTTGTACATAATAAAGACCCTCATTCTTCCTACGTCTCCTGCTCCTCTGTTTGATCATCATCTTCATGACATGGGCCATCTTCTCCACCCTGCAGAGAGCACCTGGCCACAGTAAACTCTGTGGCACTAAATCTAACGTCACGGGGTGCATGGAAGCAGAGTAACAGGCCCAAGGCCAGCCGGGGATCTTCAGTCTGGACCTTCCTTATGATCAACTCAAGGGCAACACCCTGCCTCCGCATACACAAAGGCAGGTGCATCTGACCAGCGGGTTACAGGTTCAAAACTTAGCTGAGAGCCATATCGGGGAATCACGGATGCTCCAGGCAGTCCTCCCCCTCGGAAACATATAGGAGCTCATCCCTTAGGCATCCTCCATCAGTGCAGCTGACCGCAAATAGATCTGCTCACCAGTCGTAGAACAGGAAGTGCGATTATCAAGATGGACAACACCTGGTAACCGTACCAATGCGCCCCAAGAGCCTGACCCTGTTGACAGGTTGTGATTGTGATCCAGACCTGACCCTGCAGTCTTCTACCTACCTATGCACCACGACTGACTGGCTGCTGTGGCTCCCACCAGCACGCAGTCCCCAACACCGAATGGGAGCCTCCAAGGCCATCACTCTCGACAGCTGCTACCAGCAATGACATAAAATAGATCTCCAGGGAAGTTCCTACATAGATGCTCTGGAAAGCTTCACGGCCCTTCGCTACTGTACGCCCAGGACTTACACTTAACAGTGCACAAACTTGGCTGCCCAGTCCCAGCTGACTACACCCCTAGGGACTCCACCTGCATCTCCGTTCCTGGATACAAGCAGGGGTGCAAGCCATGCCAGGGGCGCGCACACAATGCACGCATCCCCGGAGGTCCTCCCTGCATCCTGCTCATATGGCACATGTCTGCAAGGCCACAAGGACCTTGCAACAGGGACTATCACATCACCCGGGCACCGGTTCACACCGTCCAATAACACCAGCGGTAACACGCAGTAACCGTATAGAGAAGTATAAGTCATGAGTTCTTGCCGACCAGGCATAAAGTCGACCAGGCATAAAGAAATGCCTGGTTGTCGGCCAGTCTTCCATGCTGGAGTTGACCAGACAGACCATGTCCCAGAGTTCTTAAGCAGACAAACTTCCTTCTGCACTGCTTTAGCTGTTTGTAGTCAGGGGCATTACCTCCAAACAATACCACAGACTCATAAATAGAAGCCATGGTGGACTCCATATCCTTTATCTCTTTCTGCCTTGTCGACCAGGCAGCCCCAACAATCTGGACTGCCACCTCCGCATACTGCCCGGGCCCGTAACTGACTTATGGACTATGCGGGCTTAAGGATCAACCTCATACCACTCTTGTAGCACAGATGATGCTGCCTGGCTATCCTTGCACACAGCAACCACCTCACTGGTAACACAGACCATAAGATATGCCATACCGGGTCAGAACAAGGCCCATCAAGCCCAGTATTCTGTTTCCAACAGTGGCCAACATAGGTTCATGTCCCCCTCAAAGTCCCAGGTTGATTGGGCCAAACAGTGATTTCCCAGTCCCTGCTACGCTAGCAGCTTTTACAACATCCTCCGGTAACAAGTTCCAGAGTTGACTACACTTAAAAAAATAAATAAATAAATAAAAGAGAGAAGCTTCTCTTATCAGTGTTGTACTAATTCTCCAATCTGCACCACTCTCATGGTCAGCGATATTGATGCCATTGCTTCTTCGTTGTGGTGACTCTCGCAATACTCGATGTGCCTACATCTCTGTTACCGCGCAGGTGTGCCTTACAGCCACACCCTCTGCACATGCATGCACAGTGACGGCAAGCCTTCGTACGGTGCCTGGGACTCCCACACTACTCGATGTGCCTACATCTCTGTCACCGCGCAGGTGTGCCTTACAATCACACCCTCTGCACATGCGTGCATCGCGGCTGCAAGCCATCGGTGGTAACGGCACCCCTCACAACACTGCTACTGCACATGCGTGCATCGTCACTACAGACCTACAGGTTCTTGGTACAACAGGCCTACAGGTTCTTGTTGCAACATTCTGTACCACAAGTGCACATGCTAGCCCTAAAGAATTGTCTCGGCCTTCCCCGTCCACCACAGCACATGGCAGCTTGGGAGGCACCAAATGTGGCAGACTCATCCTGCTTGTTCTAGGAGAAAATGGAGTTACTTACCTGTAAACAGGAGTTCTCCGTGGACAGCAGGATAAGTCAGCCACACATACCCACCCACCTCCCCTGGGAAGGGGTCGGCCTCCGTCCTAGTGCCCGCCTCCCAGCGGCAAAAGGCTCAGCTAGTGACATACTGGCTAGCTAGGGGCGGGCAGGGGGTGGGGCCAGTTGGCTCATGCTGAGAAGGGCGAAAGCCCTTCTGAGCTATATAGAGTACTTCCGTCTCAGCGCCGTTGGATGACGTCACCAAGTGTGGCTGACTTATCCTGCTGTCCACGGAGAACTCCTGTTACAGGTAAGTAACTCCGTTTTCTCAATACTTTCCATTGCCCTCCTCACGTCCAACCAATGCAGCAAGGAGTCCGACCAAAGGTCCTCTTCCACAAAGGAGGATAGGGACACTTCCTGAATGGGAAGGAAGGAAGATAGCCCACTTAGGAGAAAGGAGGCACTGTCCCCAGAGAGACAGGCATTGCTGACATAACCAGAATGGTCCTCAACAGGGCAAAGCCTGTAGCACAGATACTTGTCTAGCAGACAAAGTTGTCAGGAATACCACATGCAAGGACAAAGCCTCAAGAAAGGCCTGTCAAGAAAGCCATAAGGAACATTACATCATCTGCAACAATAGAGAAAGAGAAAGTTTGCTGTGGTGCCAACTAGACATAGGAAGGAACAAAACAGCTTTGTCTACCTGAGAAGGAATTGGAGGGACTCCTCCAACCCTCTAGGCCAGAGTCCACTTGTGAAACCTCCCCCAGCAGGGGTCCACAAAGTGCAGAGGCACCCAGACAATCTGAACAGTAGCAGAGAGATCCTCTCGACGAAACAGACCAATTCTTCCATCGCCAAGAGAAGTTTCCCCTCCCTCCCCCCCTGTACTCACCCAGAGATGATGTAAATAACCACTCTTCTCCCTAGGACTTACCCCACCGAGGTGGCCATGCCAGGCTCCTGGAGGAATGGAGTACAGCTGAACAGGGGCTCAAAGCCCCCTGCCGCCAGATAGGGAGATGCCATAATGTCCCAAAATCCTGATAAGGGAGGTCAGGACCATGGGACCCACTAGGGGGCAGGGACTGCCCACAGCTACAAAGACTGAAAACAGCTGACAAAAAGGCCTGTGGATTTGAAGCCATGGCCATTATACCATGCTTCTCCCTCCAAAAGTGGCTACTGAGCCCACCAGTTGGAAAATCGGAAGAGATGCTGCAGAAGCACCAAAATTGGCACATGCTGAAAACAATGTGCCTTGAGACTTCACAAATGATTTGGGGCAAAAAACACCAGCTGCAGAAAAAGACCATGGAGGGGGGTGCTCCACAAGCTTTATCTACTACACCGTTCAACACTGCAGCAGAAGAATAAAAAAGCAGTGAAGAAAAAAGTCCCGTTGAAAAAAAAAAAAGGAACCCATGGTTAGGGAATCCCAGCAGCTTTGAGGGCTAACCCAGCCACCTGTACAGGCCAGGGAAAGCCTGATTAGTTTAGAGGTTTTCGGGGGGGGGGGGGGACTACTTTATTAAAACAGCAAAAACTGAAAGCCAATTCAAAAATATAGGAAAGGAAAAAATAAAGAAAAAGAAAAACTTGCAGAGAGGATAATGAGAAGGCCCAGACTTACAAACCCTCCTCAGGGGCTGTGGGGGTTTCCTCCTGTCATCTCTCGAACTCACCAGTGCTGGAAACCATGGGTAACAGCGCTGGACAATAGGCAGCTGTCAGCTCAAGGAGACAAGGGTGTACATGCACTCTGAGCAAATGATGGGCCTACAGGTCTCAGTCTCACAGGCCACATGATTATGGTCTGAACCAGGGGAGACAGGCCTATTTGCACTGTTGCATCAGTCTACATCCCTTATCTGCTAGAGGCAGACAAATACTGGCTTCTCTCGGTGTTGCACCAGCATATATACTGGGATGTCATCACTGAAGTCTGCCTTCAACTGCTGGTTAGAGAGTGTAACCCATTTGTCTAGCAGGAAAAGGAAAGCTTTTTTTATTACTACTTCTTTGGTGTAGCAATTACCTCCACCTGGCTTCAACCCTTGGTATAAGCCTTCATTTGCAGTTTAACTCTAGTCTTTGCCTTATTTTATGATCCCTAACACAGCCAATTGCAGTAACAGTCCTTGGAAGAGGCCACAGATGGCAACTTCCTCCAGAACCTAGTGCACATTGTCTAGCAAGATTTAGGAAAGCCGCTTTTACAAACCACAGTTCTGCCATCAAATATAGCTAGATAGGCTGAAACCTTGCTCTGAATGGCTGAATCAAAAATTTGGAAACTCCCCCAATTACCTTTTTAAAGACTTACTAAATATATTAGTCATGCTATTTAAGATGCACACATTTAAATTACTGGAGGATGGGGATGTGGAATTTTTAACCAGATGACCTTCAGTGTTAACAGGATAGATGTTTTGAAAATCCGTCCCTTGTTTTTAACATTGCTGCAATGGTACATGGAGAAATTAATGAACTAACAATGGACAGCAAACAAAAAGAAATTAAAACTCCCATCTATTACAAAGTCATTAAAACTAGCGAGATAACACTAATCTTAAATCAATTGCTTGCACTGTTCTCCATAAAAGCACATTAGCATTGAAATGTTAAATATTTAGGGGCCTATTTGCTATGCTGCAGTTAGGGTTTAGCAGTTTTTAACATGTGCTACCTGCTATTTATTTATTTATTTACATTCTCTCATATACCGCGCTATTCTGCATCAGTGTGGTTTACATTGAACAAACTGAAATTACATTGAACAGGGCATTATAACTTGGAGATAACTATTTTACAGGGAACATGGGCTATGGAGGGTTAAGTGGCTTGCCCACGACCACAAGGAGCACCTGTGGGACTAGAAACCCCAGTCCTTCCGGTCCAAGGTTGCTGTTCTCTAGTGGGATTTGAACCCCCAACCTTCCGGCCTGAAGTACCTTGCCCCAACCACTAGGCCATTCCTCCACTCTATGTTAAAATCAAATGCAGAAATTCCTATTGTGGGTGTGGTATGGGCAAGGATTATGCCTTGCATTTCATTCAGAGGTTCTTAGCGCACATTAATTGCTAGAGCAGTTAGATACGCCTCCAGAGATGTAGCTAACCACCTTCCATGTTATCACTTGTGCCATTAACACATGGTAGTGGACCATTGCTCTATGTTAACTGCATGGTTGCCTTCCCCAAGCGCTGAGGACACCTCTCTCCCCTCCAATTAGCATGAGTTACATGCACAACTTTAGCGCAGTTTAGTAAATAGGACTCTCAAAGTTTGCTGGCACTGCTGCTGTTCCTTTGAGTGAATTCACAAAATTGCGCTCCCTTCATTCTTTGGACATTATAGGCTCATAGCAGGTAAAAAAAAACCCCAACCCTATAAAAATGGGCTTAACATTGTGCCCAATACATATTAGTACAAATGGGCAGAAAATTTCCACCCTAGACACTCAATGCAATTTTATACTGAGATCTACCGGGAGAAAGGAAGTCGCAAGGGATCTGCCTCATTAGGTAACAATTCACAGGAGAGAGAACAATGCATCAGGAACAGAAGTTTAAAAAAAAGTTAGCTTTTTTTTTTTTTTTGCATTATACCCTAAGGAAGGAATACGAATGGAGGGGAACAAATGAAAAGAAAATGAAACTCGGAATCCATCTGTGCTCTGTAAACTATTGAGAGCATCTCACTTATTCCCAGAATTAAATTCTGCAGTGCTTTGAAATAACAAGAAAAACTTTCTACAAAGCATATTATATAGATGCGAACAGTTGGCATGAGGGAACTTTTTTTTTTTTTTTTTTTAATTGCCATCAAGTCAGTGTTGACTCATAGCAACCCAGCTACCTCCTCTGGGTTTTCTTGGCAATGTATCACCAGAAGTAGATTGCCAGCCTTTTCTTCTGAGGCAATGGAGGGTAAAGTGACTTGCCCAAGGTCACAAGTGCCAGTGGGAATCGAACCCTTGATCTTCTGGGTATGAGGCAGTTGCTCTAACCACTAGGCTACTCTTCCACTCCACTAAGGGTCCCTTTTACTAAGGTTTTTGCAAGGTAAGTGCAACGGTCAAGAATTAACTATCAGGGTATGTCCAGCATGTTCCCAGCACTTACCACACTGAAATGTATCTTATTTCGAGGCAGCAGCATTTGTATTAAAATGTGGGTACACTGAGGTGACGTTAAATGCATCTGCACTAATTGCAACATTGACAGTGTGCAATATGTACCCACTCACTAGCTACAATGTGCTCTCCCACCCATTCTACGCCCTAAAGCACCAATTCTTTGCAGTCATGCAATATGCAGTTCCCACAGAATTAGTACTACTATTACTGAACATTTGTATTGCGCTATAAGACATATGCAGCGCTGCACAGACATGTAAGAGACAGTCACTGCTCATCAGAGCTTACAATCTATTCAAGACAGACAACACAGGAGAATTTTTACACCCCTAAATTGCAGAAAGTTATGAATTGTTCTCATAAATGGTTTGCTTTGGTTCAAGATTCAACTCTGGTTACTATTATTCATGAAGACTGTTGTCAGTTAGGCACGATCATATTTTGTACAAAAAGTAGTCGATGTGACATCTAGGAAAACGGAACTAGTGCTTTGGTCCAAATTTAACGCTATTGATGATGGTGATTAGATGTGCAATTTAATTAAGGGCTTATGTAATACCACTTCTGCATTGGATTTCTATCTATGAGATAAGCAAAATTAATTTTGCCAGAGGTATCTAAGTGAGATAATCTGAAGCTTACTGCAGACTGGTGCCCTGGAAATAGCAAGCATGAGTCCTGTTCTTAAGTCATCCATGTTGGATTCTACTCTTTATAGCACGTTGTCCTATCTCAAGTCTGTCTTCTTTAGACAAGCCATAGATTACATTGTATTAGATCAATTCCAGCATTTTATGGATAAACATGGGATTTCAGATCCATAACATGGTTTTGAGTATTCAGGGGTCAGGGTGTTGCGACATTAAAGGTGGCCTTGCTAGGATTTTTCGGGGACTTAATAAGTCAGGTACAGCTTTTTTGTTAATATTTTTGCATGTTTCATCTGCTTCAATTCTGATAATCCTGTTCACCTCCTAAGTATTTTCTCATCATTCCCCTAGATACGTCCTAGTCCCCAGTTGTTGTGTTGTCTGTCTTCACTAGAGTGTAAGCTCTTATTAGCAGGGACGGTCTCTTACATGTCTCTATACAGAGCTGCGTACGCCTTGTAGCGCTATACAAATGATAAGAAGTAGTAGGCATTCTTCAAAGGTTGCAGAACATTGCTCTCATTTATCTAATTGTAGGTTTTAAATGAGAATAGATCAAAAAGCTTCCTCTGGTTGAAATTCAATGTGGAGTTCCTCAGGGGTCCGTCTTATCGGCAATATTTTTAAATTTCTATCTGTAGCCCCTTTGTGAATTAATTCATTGTTTTGATATTTATGATCATTTTCATGCAGATGACATCTTGATGTATCTATCTTTTTCTATTGGATCTGCTTAGAAGGACACTAATAGGGCTTCCTGTTTTCAGTTAAGGACAACTGGTTGACAAATCATGGGCTAGCTACTAATGTGAACAAGACCAAGGCGCCGATTGTATCCAGAGATGTTAAGAGGAAGTGGCCAGTCTATTCAACCAAGTAATGTTTCCATTCTGGTTAAAACATATTTGCATATAAAATTAGATGCTTGATTCTAAGAATTGAATTTTCTAAAATGCATGTTATACAATGTTTGCATTCATTTCCAGAACAATGATTTTTGTACTGCATTTTAGTCTATGATATTCCTCTGTTTTGAATTTTGTAACACTGTTTTCATTGGTTTACCTGCCTTGATCCTGAAGGCTCTGCAAATAATTTAAAATGTAGCTGAATGGATAATTTTCAACAACTAGATTTGAACACATTACTCCATGTTTAATTGGGCTGAATTTAATAATAAATCATATTGGCAGCCAATGCAAGGTTAGTCTTATGATATTTAAGTCATTTCATTGGTTTATCATCTGATTATTTATGTTCACTATTGCAGTCTTATATTTTGCCCTGCTCAGTTCATTCTTGCCGTTTAAATACTCTTGTGGTGCCATCAGCAAAGCAAGCAGGTAAACAGATTACTCGTGCTGTAGTCTTCTCCATGTTTGAACCTAGGATTTGGAATTGTATCCCAGGTGAATTAAGGTCTATGCCAGATTTATTGTCTTTCTGTAGACAGCTCAAGGTTTTTAATTTTCTCAGGCTTTCCCTGCTGATGACCATGACTAGAATATAATTATAATGGATGCTGATATGATTATCGTCTATGCTATATTACATGGTTATTGTTTGAATTATGTCTTTTTGATGTATGATATGTTTACATTAGCACCGTTCTTTCTTTTTAGGACTATGTTTTTAAATTGGAGAAGCCTGAAACCTTTACGCAAATCCATCTGGGAATTAAAAATGAGCTGGATCAAGTATTATCAGCACAAATATCAGCTTTTGGCTTGAGGTTGCAAGAGGTTGAAGTGATCCAGCAACAGAGATAGCTTATCAGATTTAACTAGAAAACGTGATGATTCTGACCATAAACTTGATGAGCTGGAAATTTAGAAGGAGCGCAGGTTATAAACACCTCGATATTGCAGGTGAGAGCGGAAGTGGAAAATCTGGAACACTCACTCCGCTAGAAGGCAGAATTTACACTAGATAAATTTTCCTTAGGTGAATATTTCAGCGTTATTTACTGGAGGTTCTAAAGGTTTCTCCACAAGCAGTGCCTCTCTAGACGAGGATTTATTATCTTCCTCCATATACAAAAAATATTGAAATGTGCCGATGCGGAGGCCTCTGTGGAGTCAGAGACCAGTTTGAATTTAACAACCTTCTCCCTCATAATTCAGATTAAAAGCACGCTGTGCCCTCTACGCTACTGGTATCTTTAGCTTTAGAACCAGAGAGCCAATGAAATCGTCTCATCAACAGAAAGAGAGTAATGCAATTGGGGAATCTCTTTTTCTTAAAGTATCCATGTAAATATTTGGTTAGATATAAAAATGCTCCTTATATTTTCTTCAAATTCTCACAATCGACTTTGTTTTTGAATGACAAGTATGGTCCAGGAGGGTCTCTCTCCTAAATTGATTGTGGGAGCTCCATTAAAGGACCATAACGATGAACAGTAACATGACAGCAGATAAAGACAGTCTGTATCTTCCCCTTCCTTTTCTTACTGCTTATGCAAGCAGAAAGGAAAACAAAACAAAACAAGCTACAAACAAAAACAAACAGGGCCGGCAGGAACACAGGCAGACTGAGACCTAACAAAGTGGTTTACCTAGTTGGGTTGCTTTGGCAGAACCTGCAACACATGTGGGTTTCTTTCCCTATGACTTTTTTTTGGGGGGGGAGGGGGGGGAGAAAGGTGAAGGGGGTTGTAGCTGCTGTGCAGTGCAGGTTCCTTTCCTCATGCCTTTGGTTCTCAACTGTCCCCAAACACACTGCATTCGATTAAGTCCCCAGTGTGCCGTGAGACGAGCATGGCTGTCATTCTTTCTGCAACCTGTCCAGGAGCCTCCATCATATAGCAAGGGAGCCCATCTACAGGCACAGTTATCCCAGCTGTGAAAAGAGTTTTTTAGCCTTCTCTCTCTGACTTTTTTTTTTTTTTTTTTTAAGGCTTGATGGATGTAATTTTATTTTCTTTGTAAATCTGGTATCTTTCCCCCTCTAAAATCGTGGGCTTGAATAGGTGCTTATGCTGACGACATCTTGCTTCTCCTTCACACCGATCCATCCTCGCCTGATCTTTCTGCACTCAATTCCGGTCTCTCTCGTGTAGCCGACAGGCTCTGTGAGAACCAGCTTGTGCTCAACCCTGGCAAAACTTCATCTATCTGGCTAGCTGGACACACCCCTCCTCCACTCACCATGGCACCTCTTCTTCTCATGCCCCTCTTCCCCTGATCTCCTCCCTTTGTTACCTTGGAGTCAATCATGGACTCAGCCGTGACTTTCCATGATCACATCACCATCGTTTTCCGCAAATCCCTCTATTCTCTCCACCAAATCAGAACCATTCACTCCTCTCCTATCTTCCTCAGCCTTGACCACCTTGGTAATTTCCCATCTTGATTACTGCAACACCATCTATGCAGGACTGCCTCAATACAAACTCCACAGACTCCAACTCATTCAGAACACTGCCATCCACCTTCTCGCTCACACCTCCTGCTATGATCATGTTACGTCTCTCCTGGTACATTTCCACTAGCTCCCCATATAGTGCAGAATTAGGTTCAAGATTCTCACACAGATACACAAGACCCTCCACACAGCAGTTCCTTCCTACCTTGCTTCATCCATCATCCTCAACATCCCACATTGCTCTCTCCGTGCACGCCACTCTAATCGGCTTCACCTTCCCTTTACTTCCCAGCCAGATATGAATCCGCCCAACACTCCGCCTTCTACTTTCTTGGAATGCCCTCCCCCCCAACCTCAAAATGGAACCCTCCTACACCGCCTTCAAATCCCAACTCAAAACTCATGTTTCATGCCACCTGCTATCCCCATTACCTGATGCACCAGATCCCCTCTTAATGACATCTACTTCCCCCTGGTCTCCCTTCCCCCTCCTCACCCTCTTTTCTATAATTTTATGGAGTTCTTTTCTCTCTTCTAAAATATTTTTATTGTAAACCGCTCTGCCATTTTTTTTTTGAAGAGCAGTATATCAAATTTTAACAAACGAGGACAAGTGGGTTAGTTTCACTAATTTTCTTTTTTTCTTTGCGAATCACTTCATCTCCTCTACTGGATTCTATATGTTTTTCAAGGTTTGTATCCTTGAATGCTTTGTTGAAATTGATACAATGAAAAAAAAATAAAATGACCTGCAGGATTAAACATTTCCTGTTTTTGAAGTCCTATATTAAAAGTCCTCGACTCTGCATTAAGCTGTCAACATTTCCATTCAGGCCATAAAATGCCAGGAAATGCCTCTCCCTGCCATTTTTGCTACACAAATACTGTAACCTGAGCTTTCATTAGTTCAATGCTAAAACAATAAAACGAAGGAGACCTGAACATTTCCTGGTGCCTCATTTTCTTCTTTACTCTAGAAATTCGCAAAGGGTTATGACATTGCTTATCACAGAAAAATTTGTATAATAAAATTATTAAATTCTGACAGCTTTCCTCTAGAGGAAACAAGGTAACAAATGAGTTAGCTGGTGACCACAGGCCCTAAGCAATGGCAAGAAAGCTTCAAAAAGGCTCAGTTCTAACCAATGGCAGGGCTGTTTAAAAATGCTAACTGACATCACAACTTGCTGTGACCTCCCTGAGATTTTAGCTGTATGAAAGAGCTTGTTTCCATACAGGGTTAATAACATCAGTTGGGTTCATCTACTAGCATCAGAAATAGACACAAATATAGTGACATCATGAGGGTAAATTTAAAAGGCATTCCAACACCAAAACAATGTTTTATTCCCAGAAATAGCTTTTCATATAACTGTCTGGCCTATATGCACGTAAGCTTATGCCATGCAGCCTGTACATACATAAATGTATCTGTCCTGAATGGAGGAACTCACAGGGATGGGTTAGCATCTGGTTCATGCTTCATAAACCAAGAAATTTCTTCATACTAAATAGCAGGCATGGGGTAATTTTCAAAGGGAAAAATCTGGCTAACTTATGCACGCACCTACTGCACAAGATAGATGTTTTAAAAACATCAGAGGTGCTTATGTGCCCTTATAAAATAAGCGCTCAGGGCAGACCACGACAGTGCACTAATGCTGACGCACAAATTTACATCTGCCCTGATAAAAGCGTAAATCTGTGCATACATTCTAAGTGTGTGCACAGGTGTTTTATCAACTCCACCCCTGCACCTCCAAAACTATGCCCCTGCGCAAATGAAAGGCACACTCTTTCCCTTCGCCTTCTTTTGCATGCATAGACGTACAGGTCAAGCAATTTTATAAGAGCCCTTTCACACATGAAAACGCTTTATAAAATTACCCCCTATATGTTCAGTTTCTCTATATGGGATAAAACAATGTATGTCTCCTGCTATAATTTACATGAATATACTTTGGCAAGGACATGACACTAAGAAAATACAGAGCACTTTAATAATGGAAAAGAAAGCAAAAAGGAAACACTTTTGGAAAAACTACACTCCAGTATGATGGCAAAAGGCAAGAATGAATATAAAGTGTATAAGCAGCAGTCAGCCTCAGACACTGCAACACCTGTTTGAACATACTTATTCAGCTCCTGTTCTAGGTATGCATCACCTAGGGGGCTTACTGGGTTCCAGGTCCTTGCTTCCATGAGCTGCTTCAGAAAACCAGATGTGGATTTTCTGATGGGAGGAATACTCAACATCAAGACCCTAGGCAAAGTGCTCTTACAAAGGAGACACTCCTGACCAGGGGTTCTCAACCCACTCCTTGGACACACCTAACCTTTCAGTTTTTCAGGATAACCACAATGAATATGCATAATTTAGACAAGCGATACAACTGAAGCAGTGCGTGCTGGTCTCTCTCATGCATGTCCACTATGGTTATCCTTTATAACTTTAAATGAACTATTGTACAAGAGACAATTCTACATTAAAAAAACCCATACAGTACAATGAAATGGGAATACATCTTTCCTTGTCTGCTTTCACCTTACTTATATGGCAACTCTTCTTCCCCCTCTTTTGGGCGACTGGGATACCCAAACTAAAAGGAGCCGGAATGCTAACCAACTTCTCTAATGCTCAAATAGCTCCTTAACGCCTCCCCTTCAACTCTGGACTCCACTAGAATGGTTGAAGCAGCCCTGAGTGGATAGGCTTTATCCTTTCTTCTGTTATTATTCAACACCTCCGGATTACAAGACTTACCAAACTGGGTCAGATCAAAGGTCTATCAAAGCCAGTATCTTTTCTGAAATGTGACAACCTGAATTGTACACAATATTCAAGGTGCCTAATGTACACTCTTAATCTTTGTTTTATACAGCTAGAAGAAGCAGATGTAAATACAAATATTACAGTTACGAACCATTAATCACATCCCCTCAAAAAAAAAATTCTGCTTAGCCAATATTGCTATTTAGCATTTTTATAGTGCTAGATTAAGACTCAACAAAGCCCAGGCGCCAGATCGCCATGGCAACCAGAAATGTATACGTGGCACCTCATATTTGCCCCCCAATCACAGGTAGATAACCCCTTCTGTTGGCCTGCGGGAAATCCCATCTCCCACGTGCAGAAGAGGTGGGATATTTGCCACAATCTAGGTTTAAATGCAGCAGACAGTCTTCGGGGATTGGATCTGCAGGCTGTCTGAATACATCTAACCCGATCGCAGCAAAGATCCCTTCCTCTTCTGCCCGCACGAGATCGGATACCCATGAGAAGAACAGGCGGGGAAGTGCAGAGCAAGCAGAGAGCCACAGGGATCAGAGTTTTCAGAAAAGAAAAAGATGGGGGGGAGCGCGGAGGGGGGAGAAGCAGAAAAAAAATGACAGGGGGAAGAGGCAGAAAAAATTTAAAGGGGCAGTACCTTCAAAAAACAAAAAAAAGCACAGAGGATGGGGAATGGAGGGCAGAGGGTGGGAGTGCCTGGGGGGAGAGAGAAGTGGGGGGAGAGAGACCGAAAGGAGAACAGAGAGTGGAAAGGGTGCAAGGTGGAGGTGAAAGTGATGAATGTATGAGGATAAAAATGACAATATGTATATGCCAAAGAGTGCATTCCACCCCCCCCCAGAACATACACACAAGCACCAAACCACTTTCACACTATAGACACATGCATCCCACCTCCACATTACATGCCCGCCCATGCACTCTACCTTTGCATGACAGGCACCACACACACCCCTCACCTCCACACCACACATTACATATGCACACACAGTGGCTCCCCAGCTCTGTAGCACACATACACATGCACTACAACCCTGCACTCACCACCGACAGGTACACCACTGTTGCACTACGCACCCACAGAGACACTTGCTATCTAAAGTTATAGCTATTGTTATCTAAAGATAGTAACACAGTATATGATAGCAGATAAAGACCAGTATGGGCCATCTAGTCTGCCCAATAAGGTGGCTAGAGTGCTTGTAACTTCTCCTCAGTACAGTCACTCCTCTCTATGCCTGTGTTTAGGGTTGTACCTGCCACTCGGTGCTAGATTGTAAGCTCGGACAAGCAGGGACTCTCTTGTACTTTTGGTTGTACAGCGCTGCGTGCGTGGCGCTTTACAAGTGTTTAATAGTAGTAATAGTGGTAGTAGGTCGGCCTTCCTCTATTTATGGTATAGGAATTCTGGCACTGGTCTCACAAGAACATGAGACCAGTTCATGGGGGGGGGGGGGAGGGGATGAGGATGTCACATGCACTGGCTCCTAAGATTTTGGCCTGGCTCCTAAATCCACACAAAAATTATCATCAAAGGCCTGTGCTAGACATACACAATGCAATGTGTGCCTTTGAGTCCATGCTGACTCTTGGCAACCCAGTAGCTCCTGGGTTTTCATGGTAGTGTGACCAGAAGTCAATTGCAGGCCTTTCTTCCACGGATGCCACAAGAGCGAGATCAAACTCCTCTCGATGGACAGCATGCACTGCTTGAGGGAGATGGAGGAAGTCTGGCTGGACTCCAGTGCACGACTCTGGACCACCATCCCAGACAATGAAACCAGAGGCTCTCGCTCTTTTGCTTTGGAGGTGGATTCCTCCCGCTGGGGCTATTTAGTGGGTTGCTCTCAGTTCTCAGGATCGGAGTCTGCTGAGGGGAGACTGGTGTCGATGTCCAAGGGATTGATCCTAGGAATTGGCATCGATCCTCAACAATGAAGGCTGAGATGCTGATGCAGCATCGGTGGTTCACCGTTTCTTACCATGACCTCTTGATTCTGAAGGAGTGCAGGAAATGCACAAAGAACAAGAGCCCCAAGAAGATGTCGATGCTGAAGAAAAGTGTGCTGAGCCTGCCAAATCAGATTCAACAAAAAAGTCTCGCATTGCTTTTCACATTTTTTTTAACGCTTTCCTAGTCATTTGCTGACACAAATGACAAGTGCCCATGTTACAGTCAGGCCCCGAGCACTGTAAGCACTAATTTTGCTTGTCGGTGGCCAAAATAGTGCAGTTGCAATTAATACATTTTTTGAAACTGCTGACTAACTTCTCCATGTAGGAGAAACAGACTTTGCCAAGTCAAAAGATTCAATAGTAGCCTATACCGACGAACCCCCCCACCCCCCTACGGGAACAGAGGGGTAAAAAAGAAAATAAAAGTTCGTAGAATTGCTAAAAAAAAAAGCGCACTAGCATTGATAAGTGACAGTGCCAAAGAAGACGAGAAGGCAAAAAAGAAAGAATAAGCACACCGAAGGGCACGGAGAAAAAGGTTTTAACTTCAGTGACAGGACAAGCATCTGTACAGCTTCATGGAAAATCTAAGACTGAGGAGAACCACTGGGAAGGTATGCATGCATGCGCAGAGGGACGGCTCCCAAACACTTCTTATTGGATGCTGGGGAGTGTTCCTACACAGGCTTCGTCAGGGGACGTCACCCATATGTGAAGATTGCATTCCTGCTTGTTCCTGGAGATAAAACAAAACGTTTATCTAATTTCTCACAGGCTATCGTAATGGCGAGCGCTGCCACCATATTCCAGGTGAAGTTCTGAAAGGACATATCGTCTGGAGAGGGCCGATGCCATTCTTGAGAGGGTGAAGTGTCCGAAGCGATGTCTTGAAGGTCTCAGGAACCGAGTGACTCCCCTTCCGATGCAAAAGAACTTGAATCTGAATCAGGTAAAAAAATCAAGCTCTCGATGTTATCAGTATCGAGGCTGCATGAAATGCTGCCAAACTCCTCTCAAGGGCCAGCATGTGCTGGTCCAAGGAGACTGACGATGTCTCGGTGGAGGCACTGACGGGGCTGTGCACCACTGTCCCAGAACATGGTACGGTAGCTCTCCAGAAGTAGATGCCTTGGGAGCATCCTGGAGCCCCACTTGTGCTTTCAAGAAGAGGACCTCCTGGCAATGCTGTTTGATTGGCCGATCTGCATTGGATGCATCTCTATGCTTATTTCTCTGGCCTCAGTATCTGCTCTCGATGCCAATGCAGAGGATTTGGGCACAGCCAGAGATCGTGATTTACTCTTATGTTTGGACTTAGAAGAAACTGGAGATCCATGAGAGGAAGCCAATGCCCTTGAAGTTGAGGCTACTGAAATTGAGCCCAAGGCGAACAATTCCAATTTGTTGGCTCTGTTCTTGAAGCCTCCCTTTATCATTTGCTGACAACGAACAGGAATGGACTGATGGTCAGGGCCCAAAACATTTTAAACACCAGTTATGTTCATCAGTGACTGAAATAGTGCTGGAGCACTTGGTACATTTCTTAAAAGCAGTGACTGCTTTGTCCATGCCTTGAAAAGAAAAGAGGAGAAGGCTATGGAGGTCCTGAGGCCTAGTCTGGCATTGAAAACCCCAAAGAAAAATGAAAAGAAAGAAATAGAAAAAGAAAAGAAAATGATATCTAGACCGGTATTGGGTACGACGTAACCGTCGTTGACAGGAAGGCGGAAGTATGATGCTATACCAAAAAAGAAAGATTTTTCTGTGGCGCTAGGAACAGTGTGTCCTGCTAACTCCATGGAAAATGAAGAACTGAGGAGAGGGGTTGGGAAGGCGGGAAGGCAATTGTGCAGGCGCAATGGAGGATTCCCAAAGGTTTTCCTATTGGATGCTCGGGAGCGTTCCTGCGTGGGCTCCATCGGTGCAGAAGTCACCCATATGTGAAGACTGCATTCTTGCTTATTCCTGGAGATTGCTAGCTGTGACCTCAAAAGCATAGTGTTATTGGCATTATGCTCTAGAACTTATACCAGTATTTCATATTGTGTATATGGACTGATGTGTCAACATTTCTCACCCATTAAGGCCTGTGAATTGTAATGGGGTCACTATCTCTTCACCTCCGTCTATCCCCCTTGCCCTTTCATTGAGCTGTCATGACATAGGCAGGCAACCTAAGGCCGAGATGAGTTTGTACTATTCAAACCCAGTATAACTGCACTGTTTCTTCATTGATCTGCTGACAAAGGATAGCTCTTGAAAGCTTATCAAAAACATATTAGAAAAGTATCACCTACATCTTGTCTGTCGACCCTTATTTCTACACAGCCAAGTGGACAAGTATGGCAACTACATTTCTCTACACAAAAAAAAAAACAATCCTTGAGAAATAATCATGAACCAGATGTATTTGTTAACCTAATATTAGATATAACTACAGCCCAAACAGCAAAACTGAACTCTGCCATATACATTCTTAGATATTTTACCAGTTTTTGCTATTGTCAGTCTTGGGATTCTATAAGCATATTTACACTTTTTGTAAACGTTTAAGATACTCACACATTAAAAATATCCTTTAAACAGTAAAACTGTATTCAAACTAAGAAATATTTTGCTGAAAATACAAACACACATATCAACCATAAATATGACTAAGCCAGAAAATTCTAAGATCAAATCCAAATCTATTTTTATTTAAAGTATTACTATGGCAACAAGGCTCTACCTCCATATTGTCTGCTGGCACACTGTACTATATTCCAGGCAGATGAATCATCTCATCCATATGTTTGAATACCAATTTAGTTTATGCCTGTGAGCACCTGAACCTTGTTCTGACTTACATACTCGCCCAGGCGAATTATGTGTAACAATGAAAGCAATATTCTCCCTTCAGGTAAAATGTACAGCACAAGAAAGTAAGAAGTCCATGCTAACTGTGCAAACCATGTTATGATCGTGAGTGGGCGTAGTGCAGTTAGTGCCACGTTTACACCAAGCATTAACAGTGTCTAGCGCACTTAGTGTGGGTTCATCTAATGGTTTAAAGGGGAGGTCAGAGAGGATGTTGTAGCCAAAAACGCATCTTTCAGGAAATTGAAAAAGGAGCAAAATGACGAAAAGGGGAAAAAATAAGCATTGGCAAGTTAGATGCAAGGCACTGATAAGGCAGGCAAAGAGAATTTGAAAAAAATCTTGCCGTGGAGGAAAAATGCATCATAAAAAAAAACCCTTTAAAGTAAATTCGTACCAAAAAACCTGTGAGAATCAGTTGGACTATTAAATGATAGAGGAGTGAAGGGGCGCTAAATGAGGACAAGGCCATAGCGGAGAGACAGAATGAATTCTTCACTTCGGCATTCACTGAAGATGTAGGGATGTTGCCCATGACTGAAATGGTATTTAAAGGTGATGTATCAGAAGAATTGAAAGAAATATCGATAAACCAGGAGGATGTATTACAACTATTTGATAAACTGAAGAATACCAAATCACCGGGACAGGACAGTATACGTCCAAGGTTGTTGAAAGAACTGAAATATGAAATTGTAGACCTGCTATTAGTAATCTGTGAGCTATCATTAAAATCATCTGAAGATAGGATAATGGCCAATGTAACACCAATTTTTAAAAAAGGGTTCCAGGGGTGATCCGGGAAGCAACAGACTGGTGAGCGACACATCAGTACCGAGCAAAATGGTAGAAACCATTATAAAGAATAAAATTACTGAACATGTAGATAGTCATGGTTTAATGGGAGAAAGCTAACAAGGAAAGTCTTGTCTTACTAATCGGCTATATTTTTTTTGAAGGTGTGAATAAAACGGTAGACAAAGGTGAGTCAGTCAATGGATTTTCAGAAAGCCTTCGACAAGGTCCCTCATGAGAGATGCTTGGCTAAATTAAAAAATCATGGGATAGGAGGTGGGGTACTATTGTGGATCAGGAACTGGCTAAAAGATAGAAAGCAAAGAGTAGGGCTAAATGGCCAATTTTCTCAATGGAGAAAGGTGAATAGCAGAGTACCCCAGGGATCTGTGCTGGGCCTTCATCTTTTTAACATCTTCATAAATGACCTGGAAATGCGATAAACTAGAAATAGAAAAAGCGATGGGTCCAGATGGGATACTTCCAAAATATGGAGGGAACTTGGGGATGCTCTAGCGGCTCCACTGTTTGACCTTTTCAATGCCTCTTTGGAGTCGGGAGTAGTGCCCGAGTACTGGAGAAAAGCACATGTGGTCCCTTTACACAAAAGCGGACATAAGGATGACACTGAGAACTATAGGCCGGTTAGTCTAATCTCTGTGGTTCATAAATTATTGAAAAGGCTACTAAAAGAGAGAACATTGAGGTTTCTGGAGTCCAATAGATTGCAAGATCCGAGGCAGCATGGATTCACCAGAGGCAAATCTTGTCGGGCAAATCTGATTGATTTCTTTGACTGGGTGACCAGGGAGTTGGAGCGAGGGAATGTCCTAGATGTGGTGTACTTAGATTTCAGTAAAGCCTTTAACACTGTTCCGTACAGGCGACTTATAAACAAACTGAGCACCCAAGGGATGGACCCTAAAGTTACTGACTGGGTTAGAAATCGTTTGAGTGGGAGGTGACAAAGGGTACAAGTAAATGGTGCTCATTCTGAGGAGGAGGTGGTTACCAGTGGTGTGCCACAGGGATCCATCCTTGGTCAGATTCTTTTTAACATCTTTGTTACTTATATTTTGGAAGGGCTGTCGGGTAAGGTTTGCTTATTTGCAGATGATATCAAAATCTGCAATAGAATAGACACCCAGGAAGAAGTAGATAACACGAGAAGGGATCTAGCTAAGCTTAAAGAATGTTCTAAAATTTGGCAACTGAAATTTAATGCTTAAAAATACAGGGTCATGCACTTCGGCTGCACAAATCCAAAGCAATTGTACAGTGTAGGGGGTGAGGTACTTCTGTCCACGAAAGAAGAGAGGGACCTGGGCGTAACTGTGTCTAATGATCTTCAAGTAGCTAAACAGTTAGAAACGGCAACAGCAAAAGCCAGAATGATACTTGGGTGTATAGGGAGAGGAATGGCCAGTAGAAAAAAGGGAGGTGATATTACCTCTCTATAAGTCTCTGGTGAGGCCACATTTGGAGTATTGTGTGTAATTCTGAAGACCGCACCTTCAAAAGAATATAAGCAGGATGGAGTTGGTGCAAAGGGTGGCTACTAAAATGGTTAGTGGTCTTTGTTATGAAGCATATGAGGACAGACTTAAAGATCTTAATATGTATACGTTAGAGGAAAGGAAGGATGGGGAGATATGATACAGACATTTAGGAGAGTCTCTTTCAATTGAAGGCAAGCTCTGCTACGAGGGGACATAGCATGAGGGTGAAAGGGGACAGACTCAGGAGTAATATGTGGAGATATTTCTTTATGGAAAGAGTGGTAGATGTGTGGAATATAGTCTTCCAGTGGAGGTGGTAGAGACGAGGACAGTATCTGAATTCAAAAAAGCATGGGACAAACAGAGGATCTCAAGAAAAAAAGGGAACAATTGTAGTTGATATGGAAGGGCAGACTAGATGGGCCATGTGGTCTTTTTCTGCCCTCATGTTTCTAGGTTTCCATCAAATTTGCAGATGGCACAATATTATTCAAAGTTATTAAAACACAAGAGGATTGTGAAAAATTGCAAGAGGACCTTTAGAAATTGGAAGACTGGACATCCAAATAGCAGATGAAATTTAATGTGGACAAGTGCAAAGTTATGCACTTAGGAAAGACCAACCTAAACTATGGTTACACGATGCAACGATACACATTAGGAACCACCACCCAGGAAAAGGATTTATGCATCATCATGGATAATACGTTGAAACCCTCTGCCCATTATGCAGTGGCTGCCAAGGAAATAGAGTGCTAGGAATCATAACAAAAGGAACGGAGAACAAAATCATGGATATTATAATGCCTCTGTATTGTCCCATGGTGCGACCATAACCAAGCCCCTCAACAAATAGATCAAGATGATCAGCCAACCATAACCTTCTTGCACTCCTGGCCTCTTTCTCCCACACGAACTGTGCCACCTCCAGCAGAGCTTTCTCCTTCTACGCACCCACGATTTTGAACTCCCTCTCTTCAGAGATTCGCACCTTATCGGACATTGGGGAATTTAGGTGTAAGCTGAAGACCTACCTCTTCTTACAGCACTATCTAGTTAGGCAGGCTCATCAAAGTAAAGAGTCGCAAGGTACTGAATACAAGTAATACTGTTCAACCCAACTGTGATCAAGGATGAGTCAGAGGATTTGAGAGAAGTCCCTTAATTTCAATATTTTTGGTGTGTTTTAAGATGCTTTCAGTGGATCAATGAACAGTATGTTGCCACGTAATGTCTTTTTCAACGACAACAGGTAAGCATCCCAAGGCTTCCAGAGTCTACTACTATAGTCAAGTTTCATTCTAAGTACCCATAGAATTTCTCTTGCCCCACCCGCCTAAATCCCTCACCTAGAGCCATTAGTCACAGATACTCTGTAAGGCCTTGAATAGACCATTAAGTAATCTTGATATCCCTCATACCTCCTGTAACCCAGGCACCCCCAACAGCTCTTCGCCTGCACCAAAAATGTAGTCCTTATGCTATGATATACTGTATACTGTAATTCCTACTCTTCTTAATGTTTTATGTAACCTAAGTGCACCTCCTAGCTCCATGTTTTCACCTTGTTCCTTGTAAACTGTTTTGCCTGGTAGAAAAATGGTATAGCAAAACCCAATTAAATAAGTGAAGTAGAACAATCACATTTTACAGGGAAATAAAATACCCAGTCCATTAGATACAAAAAAAAAAGATGTATTATTGGCTAGAATTACTAAAAGGCATTATCGCATATCAACACCTCTTAGCGTGTGTGCAATGGGAACTATATTTACTAACAACATTACTGCCGTGTGCTAACACAGTAAAGAGCTTGGTTATATAAAAATGCGCAATTCAACGTATTAACAGAATGCAATTTCAATAAGGTAAGTTGATATCAGATTACTATGAAAAGTTGAAATTTAATATGCAGTTCTGTCCAGATTACAACATTTTGCTGCCATTCTAAAAACAAAAAGCGTTCTACAAATGAAGCGTCCTTTCCAATGCTCATGCTGATTTCTAATGAAGCCTGCAGTGTTGTATTAAGTCTATACTAAGATTAGAATCAATATTGGCCACAAGGAAAAGCAAGTACATAGTACTTTTCACAGTCAAAACAAGTTTATAGTAACATCTTTTAGACTTGAAAAAATTACAATAAAACTACCAGCAATTGCTAGCACAAAATATCATAACTTAGTGTTTTTATACTTTTTGTTGAGAAATCTATAAGAATATGGATATACTACACAAATTGTTTCCAGTAACATTCAAAAGTACAGATCTGAAAAATTACACTTTTAAACTAAAGGTTTTGTTATTCTGGAAGAAGAGAGGTGCTGCTTTACTTAAAAATAAATAAATAAAAACAAGAAAACTTGAAACAAGATCATACTGGGCTGTTTGGTCTTTAATAGTCTGTATTTTACAAAATCGTCTCTCCCCAGCCACTCCTGAAATCATGATTATGATTAGGAAAAGCCTGCACAAAAGAAAAGTCCAGATTAAGGGTAGAATTTTATATCACAATCTGGGATCACAATATTTGTGTTCATCTCTAAATCAAGTAATATTTTAGTGCACAAGGGGGCATGTTTACTAAGTACCGTGCTGGTAACACATGCGGGCTACGTTAGCAAAGGGGAGCTCAGCAGTAACTGCAGCAAGCGTGTTCCCCTGCTGTTAACGTGGGCCCAATTGAAGTATGGTAGGAACGAAAAAGAAAAATACATACAGGCTGCACGTCGCCCAGAATAAAAAGATGCCCACCCACAGGTTACGCACTAAGGCTAACGATGGTGGTTGTGATAGTGCAAGCACTGAAGATGTAGATAACATCCCTGCCACAGATAAAGGCCATGGTGAGCATGTTCATGGACCCACTGTGGCAGGAAACAAACCACGAAAATTAATGAAAAAGTTAAGAGGATTAATTACGGTTAAGTGGGCTTCTGCAGATAAGGAGGAGATAATGTACTGCTGCTTTTATGCTACAAACCCTTTATTTAAATCAAAGAGAATCCGCCAAAAACTGGAAGTTGAAAACTGCCACAAGAAAAACTGCAAAAAGCAATGGATGCAAATTTAAGATCTTTAATTTCACAGATGAAAGGAAAATAGTATGTGGATGATAACATCATGAAGCATCTAAGGGCTTCCGCAGAAAGAGAAATACAGGGAGGAGGTGGTGACCTGGGTGAGAGTACCAGAAGCAAGGAATACACAGAAACAGAAAGAGCAGTTGAGGGGGGAGATGGAGCTTGGAGATCTGGAACTGCAGGGGAATGAGGTAACTACAAGACAGGTCAACCAATCAACTGAAGAGGGGGAAGAAAGGGAAGGAGAAAGACCCAGAGACGGGGAGGAATTAGAGATCAAATTCCTAGTCCATATGGAAAAGATGTATATGCTGGGTTTCAGGCAAGGGAAGATTACTCAAGTTAAATTTAACATCTAAGGTTAAAAGTATGATTATAAAGATGAACAAGACCATATCCAGTATAAAGGGATCATCTACTGACATCACTAAAATAAATCGAATGCAGTATTGTGCAGCTAAAATTATTATTGCAAGAATACTATCAGCTAAAATGCAGGGCCAGAAGAAAAAGAAAACAGTTCCTCCTTGGAAAAAGCGCATCAAAGGAAAAATACAGTCATTGTATGCGGAGCTATCCCTGATAGAAGGGTATCTAAAGGATTAAGATCAAAGATATTAAGGAAGATCCAAGACATTAAGCTGAAGCATTCTGCATTACCAGAAGACGACCTATAATTTATATTTTCCAACAATAAATTGAAAATAGCAGCAGAAGCGCAAAAACTGTGAAAAAATGAAGAAAACCAAAAAGATTCATGTTAAAATAAGCTATTTAGAGAGAACCCAAAACAATTTTACAGGGAACTGGGAAAGAGCATTACATAGTAACATAGTGACATCTATGGTCCATCTAGTCTGCCCAGTAAGATGGCAAGAGTAGGTACACCTGCCGCTCTGTGCAGGCCACCCCTCCCCATGTCTTTGTTTAGGGGTGAACCCACCGCTCCGTGTAGGACACCCCTGTTGGTTGAAAAATTAGATAGTTAAGTTTATTTTGATTTTATCCTGTTGCTGTAAAGGGATCCACTGTGTCTGTCCCATGACATTTTGAATTCTGTCACTGTATTTATCCCTACCACTTCCATTGGGAGGGCATTCCAAGCATCCACCACCCTTTCAGTGAAAATGTATTTCCTGACATTGCCTTTCAATTTACCCCCTTGCAGCTTCATGTTATGCCCTCTAGTTTTACAGCTTCCCCATCTTTGGAAGAGGTTTGTTTGTTCATTATTTCTCTCAGTATTTAAAGGTCTGAATCATATCTCCCCTATCCCTCTTCTCCTCCAGAGTGTACATATTTAGGTCTTCAAGTCTCTTCTCATAAGGCTTCTGATGCAGGTTCCAAATCATTTTGGTCGCCTTTCTCTGAACAGTTCCAAGTCTTTTTACATCCTTTGCAAGATATGGTCTCCAAAAAGAACCAGTCCTTCACTGGCATTGGGAGCTCTGTCTGGACAGGCAGAAGCTGTAATGGGGCGCGACAGCTTTGGCGATACGATTACGATACTAAAAGCATCACCAACCAAAGTCAAAACAGAAAGCTTCTGGAGAAAACTATACGAGGACCCTATAAAGAACAATCAAGAAGCAGAATGGTTTACCCTGCATACAGGAGCATTTAGAAAAAGCAAACCTCACACCTATGGAATGGCCTGCAGTAACAACAAAAGAGCTAGTAAGCAGGTTAAAGCGAGCCTCAAACTGGAAGAGGCCTGGCCCAGATGGAGTAACCAACTTTTGGCTCAAATAGTTACCACTCCACCCAGACCTGATGAATTGCGAAAATCAATTGTTTATGCAGTCAGATTTAATACCACAATGGCTTACTACAGGAAAAACATTTCTCCTTCCAAAAGGAGACCAGTTTGTCTACCTACAATCTATAAGCTGTTCACTGCAATAGATGCAGACAGAATATATGATCATATTGAGTCCAATAACATCATGGCAATAGAGCAAAAGGGTAATAAGAGAGGGGCACATGGCACCAAAGAGCAGTTAATGTTGAATAAGGCCATCATGGCCAGCGCTAAGAAAAGCAGAAATCTCAGTATAGTATGGCTTGATTATAAGAAAGCTTTTGACAGCATCCCACACGCATGGATAATAAATTGCCTTGAAATGTATAAAATAAATCCTGGTTTGATAGAGTATATTAAGTTCACCATGACAATGTGGCAAACCACTCTTTTTGAAATACGAAGATGGTCAGTATATCATTCCTAACATCAGGGATCCAGCGAGGAATATTTCAGGGGGATTCTCTGTTGCCCCTTCTGTTTTGTGTGGCGCTTAATCCAATGAGTACTCTCATCAACTCTTTGGGATATGGATTTAGCATGAATCCTAAAGAAGGTAACAATCCAGAAACATCTCATTTATTATTTGTAGACAATTTAAAGCTCTATAGTTCCAGCGACCAACAATTAGCAGAGCAACTCTGTGTGGTGAAAATCTTTTCTGATAACATCAGGATGACCTTTGGCCTTGACAAATGTGCTGAAAAAAAAAAAAGTTGCCTTAAGAGAAAAATTGAGCAAAACAGAAAACATCTCCCTGGCCGAAGGCTGTGACATCAAGGACAGTGAACAGGAAGGCATATATAAGTATCTCTGAGTAGAAGAAGGATTAACCTCAAGCAGAAATTACTGAGAGAAAAGATAAGTAAAGAATACTATAGGAGATTAAAATCATTACTGAAAAGTGCCTTAGCATCCTGGAATAAGATACAAGCCATCAATCAGCTGGCAGTCCCTGTCCTTTCATATAGCTTTGGGGTTGGGAACTGGCCTCTTAAAGATCTTGAAAAACTGGATGTGTGAATATGAAAACTCCTTCATGCCTATGAAGTGATTTAACAAGAATCAATGTATGCCAAAACCGTACATCCCTAGAGCTGAAGGAGGTCTAGGACTCAGAGATTGATTACACATACAGAGCTACTATCATAGGCCTTTAGGCCTTCTGCATCCTCAGATCCAAATACACAAAAGTGCTGAAATATGAGAGTAAATGTCCAGAATCTATCTCTATCATCAAACTTGGACAAGCGTTCCGACGATGAGAAGGAATGAGTGAAGATCCACAAGCATGCACAGGGAAGGCAGTAACAGAATTTGCAAAACAAGAGAAAAACTCTTCAAGGAATTAGATCAACAAACAAAGACGGACAAGTAGCAGAAGCACAAATACAGTGGGAAATACAGAGTGTTATTCCAGGAACCCTTTGTCGATCAAGAATGGACACATGAATGGTTAAGGGGGGGTGAACTAAAACCAAAAGACGAAAGGTTGATAGCTGCAGCCCAGGACAGTGGCTTACGAACAAGGTGGATTACAGAGGGAATTGAAAAAACTGGTAATACAGATAGACGTCGATTCTGTAAAAAGACCTGGAAACGGTTACTCACCTTATAGCTGGCTGTGAAGTTTTGATGGCAGAAAATTTTTATACAATAAGACATAATGAAGTAGCATGCCTCATCCATTGGAAACTCTGTAAGCACTACAACATCACTGTGCTTGAAAAGCACTGGGATCATGACCCTAAGAGAATTATACAGAATGAGGTGTTATGATCACTTGGGATGCTCCCATTCCAACCAATAAACAGCTGGATGCAAGGAAGCCAGATGAGCAAATTAGACTTACCTGCTAATTGTAGTTCCTGGAGGAACTCCAGTCTAGTCCCAACTCTGGGTTCTGCACCTCTCACAGCAGCTTGGAGACTGAGAACACATCATCTTTTTTCTGATGACAACTGGTATATCCATCCTGGATCCGCCTCCTCACTCCAGTAACCTACTGACAAAGCAGACTCACCAGAGCAACCATTAAGTATCAAACTGTATCAACTTATCCTAACTCTCTAATTATCTTCAAATTAAAAACATATACAAGGGTGACCCACCCTTCTTTATTATCTCTTGCAAGAAGTATTGAAGTCCACCCACTCCCCTCAACAAGGATAAAAGGAAGCTCCCTGCATTTAATCTTGAATTCTTACCTGTAAGAGCTTCGTTGCTTCAGACTGCCACCTATCAGGGAGGGATATGGGACTAGACTGGAGTTCCTCCAGGAACTACAATTAGCAGTTAAGTCTAATTTACTCTTCCTAATCGTCCCTCCAGTCTAGTCCCAACTCTGGGTACGCAACAGAGCAGTAAAGAAATTCAATGGGAGGGACCTGCTAGACCAGCCTGAAGCACCGCCGATCCAAAACAGGTATCCCTCTCCGCCTGGACATCAAGACAGTAGTGCTTGACAAACGAATCCAGCGACGAACAGGTAGCCGCTTTGCAAATTTCTACCGCAGGAACCAAATGGGACTCAGCCCAGGATGCTGCCTGCGCTCTCGTCGAATGAGCCCGCAGTCCTTCGGGTACAGCTCTGCCCTTTAAAATATATGTGGACGCCACAGCCTCCTTTATCCATCTAGCAATGGAAGCTTTAGAAGCCGCCTTTCCCCGGCTTGGTCCTCCGAAGAGCACGAAAAGGCGATCGGACCTCCAAAAAGCTTTCGTTCTACGGATGTAGATCTTCAACGCCCTTCTCACATCCAAACGATGCAGATGCGGAGCAGAAGAATCCCCACAAGTCTCACCAAAAACTGGCAAGGTGACCTCCTGATTCACGTGAAACACCGAGACAACCTTAGGCAGAAAGGACGGCATGGGTCGCAAAACCACCTTAGACTCATAGAACTCTAAAAAGGGTTTTCTACAAGACAACACTTGCAACTCGGAAATGCGCCTTGCCGAGCACATGGCTACCAGGAACACCACCTCAAGGGTAAGATTTTTTTAAGACACGCCAGACAAAGGCTCAAACGGCTTCTTGACCATAGCCTGCAAGACTAGAGGGAGATGCCAACTTGGGACCACCGGCCTACAGGGCGGACGAAGCAGAGACACAGCTCTAAGGAAACGTTTGATATCGGGATGACAGGCCAGAGGCTCACCGCGCACCTTACCCCTATAACAGGCCAACGCCGCTACCTGCACCTGTAGGGAAGCCGCTACCAAATCTTTTTCAAAACCCGTTTGCAAAAACGCTAATACTTGCGCAACCAACGTCCTCAACGCTTGTACTTTATTGTCCGCACACCAGGCCTGGAAGATTCACCAGACACGCACGTAGGCTAAAGACGTGGACCTTTTCCTTGCTCTCAAAGTAGAAACTACCGAAGAAGAATATCCTCAGGCCGTTAACCTAACCCTTTTAAGAGCCAGGCCGTAAGCTAGAATTGATCCACTTGAGGCATGTGGAGCGGCCCTTGAGACAGAAGATCCGCCCGAAGTGGAAGACGCCATGGCCTGTCCACCAAAAGCCTCATGAGATCCACGTACCATGGCCGCCTCGGCCAATCCGGAGCTATCAGAATTACTCTGCCCCTGTGATGCTCTATGAGCTGTATGACTCTTCCTATTAGTACCCAAGGCGGAAACACAGAGCAGATGACCCTCCAGCCAGGCTTGGATCAGGGTATCCAGTCCCTCTGACATGCGCTCTCTTCTTATGCTGAAGAACCGCTCGACTTTTGCCGAATGGAAGGTCGCCATGCGATCCATCACCGGTGTTCACCAGTGACTTACTAGCATTTTGAACACTTCTGGATGGAGACTCCACTCTCCTCAATCTACCTTCACTCGACTCAAGAAATCTGCCTGCACATTGTCCACTCCCGCTACATGTGCTGCCAACACCACTAGCAGATTCTGCTCGGCCCACTTGCACAGCTGTTCGGCCTCTTCTTCCATCGGGGCACTGGTAGTGCCCCCTTGGCGATTGATGTAGGTGACTGTAGTGACGTTGTCAGAAAACACTCGAATGGCTGCGTTGCGAAGGGAAAGATTAAACTGCTGCAGCGCGAGCCGCACCGCCCTCAACTCCAATCTGTTGATGGACCAGGCCCTTTCGTGCTCTGACCACTGCCTCTGGGCGAACGTTCCTTGGAAATGAGTTCACCAACCGACTAGACTGGCATCCGACGTCAGCGGGAGCCAACACGGTGTCTCCAATGACACCCCGTCCTCAAGGTACTTCGTATGAAGCCACCACTGTAGCGCTTGACGCATCTCCGGTAAGCAGGGCAACCTTTTGGACAAGTGATTGTTCTGGTGAGACCAACGCCTGAGCAGCGCCCTCTGCAACGGCCTCATGTGCGCTCTCGCCCACTGGACTAAATCTATCGTAGACGCCATGGTTTCAAGCAATTGTAGGTAATGACAAGCTCTGGGAGATGTTCTGTCCGAGCGCTTGCTGATGAGGAAGATACACTCTCCCTGCCTTTGTATCGAAGAGGGCCCCTAAATACCCTAAATTCTGCAATGGAACCAACTTGCTCTTTGCCGCATTGACCACCCAACCAAGATCTTAAAGGAAGGCTACCACCTTTGCTGTCGCCGCTACACTCTCGCTTTGGGACTTTGCCCGAATCAACCAATCGTCCAGGTACGGAAGTACTAATACACCCCCCTTTCGTAACGCTGCCGCCGCCACGACGACCATCACCTTTGAGAACGTCCTTGGAGCTGTGGCCAACCCGAACGGCAACGCCCGAAATTGTAAATGACCCATCGGTACCGCAAACCGTAGAAATCTTTGATGTTCCGGGCGTATCGGGATGTGCAGATAGGCTTCTGAGAGATCCAGGGAGGTGAGAAACTCCCCCTTTTGTACGGCCTCTATGACCAATCTCAACGTTTCCATATGAAAATGAGATACCCGGAGACACCGATTCACTCCTTTGAGGTCCAAGATTGGGTGAAACGTTCCGTCCATTTTTGGCATCACAACATAAATGGAGTATTGACCTAACCCGTGTTGGTCTTGCGGAACCTGAACCACCGCCTTGAGGTCGATCAGCCTGTCGACCGTCTCCCTTACTGCGGCGCACTTGGCTGGCGACTTGCATGGGGACTGTACAAAGAATTCTCTTACCGGCCGCTGAAACTCCAAGGCATACCCCTCCTCGATGACCTCCAGCATCCACCTGTCCGATGTAATCTGGACCCAGGCAGGAAGAAAATCCCGCAGGCGACCCCCTACAGGCTCCAATGCTGCCTGGGCCCCCCTAACTTCATTGGGTCTTTCGCAGATTTGTGGAAGAGGATGGGGCTCCAAAGCCTCTTCCTGCTCCCCGAAACCCATGAAACCCCTGATTCCTGGTAGGAAAACGCCCTCTTTCAGCTTGACCGAATCTAGGGTATCGAAATCTCCGAAACTCTCGTTGCTGACTCTGAACCAGAGGAAGACCTCACCGGTTTTTGTTTATCTTCCGGGAGCTGACCCTCCTTGGATTCCCCTAGATCCTTCACCAGTTTATCCAAATCCTCCCCAAATAGCAATTTCCCTCTAAAAGGAAGCTTGCTTAGCCTGGACTTGGAAGAGCCATCCGCTGCCCAATGGCGTAGCCAAAGATAATGACGCACAGCGACCGCCGAGGCCATGCTCTTTGATAGACCTCTAATGAGGTCATACTGGATATCTGCTAAATACGCCGATGCGGATTCTAGCCTCGCTCTGTCGCCGGCAGCAGCATCCCCCTGCACCCTCTGAGACCAGCGAAGGGAAGCTCTCGCCACCCACGCTCCACAAATGGCAGCCTGTAATGACAAGGCATTGACATCAGTTACCCAGGAGAAATTGTGCGAGCAGCAAAACTGCTGGTGAGTCTGAGCACACACAGCTCAGAAGCCCTACACCAATTTCCTCTTGTCTTGCTGCACATAGATCTTCAGCATTGTGAACAGGGAAAGGGGGACAGTACAAAGGAAGGTAGAGGATAACTCAGGAAGGCGCCAAGGGAAATAGAGAGAGGGGGAGATGCTGCAGGAGAAGGGGAGGAAAAGAGGGATGACTGGCAATGAGGGTGAGAGAGGGAGAAGGATGCTGACCCTGTATTTAGTAAAAAAAAAAAAAAAACACACCCACACCTAAAATTATGAAATGAGGAACAAAATACAAAAAAAACCCCTCCAATACCATTAAAGAAACATAGAAACATAGAAATATGATGACAGAAAAAGACCACATGGCCTATCTAGTCTGTCCTTCCATATCAACAACTACAACAGTCCCCTTTTTACCTTTAGAGGTCCTCTGTGCTTGTCCTATGCTTTTTTGAATTCAGTTACTGTCCTCATCTCTACCATCTCCATTGGGAAACTATTCCATGGATCCACCACTCTTTCTGTAAAGAAATATTTCCACATATCACTCCTGAATCTATCTCCTTTAACCCTCATCCCATTTCCCCTCATAGCAGAACTTGCTTTCAATTGAAAGAGGCTCTCCCCCTGAACATTTATGCCACGGAGGTATTTAAACATCTCAATCCTATCACCTCTATCCCGCCTTTCCTCTAAGGCAGGGGTGGGGAACCCTGGTCCTGGAGAGCCGCAGACCAGTCAGGTTTTCGGGATATCCCTAATGAATATGCATGAGATATATATGCATTAGAGATATCCTGCCAACCTGACTGGTTTGTGGCCCTCCAGGGCTGGATTTGGAGACCCCTGCCTTACACCTCTGTCATTTAAGATTGTGAGTGGGCAAGGTGCAGTTGTCCAAGACATCAAAAAGGTTAGATAGAATGTGTCACATTCCTCCTCACTTCTCACCACCACCAAAATATTGTCTATTAGACAACTTTTTGGTGGTGGTGAGAATCGAGGAGGAATGTGACACATTCTATATACCCTTTCGATGTCTAGGACATCTGCACCTTGCCCACTCACAATCTTAAATGACAGAGGTGTAAGGCAGGGGTCTCCAAATCCAGCCCTGGAGGGCCACAAACCAGTCAGGTTGGCAGGATATCTCTAATGCATATATATCTCATGCATATTCATTAGGGATATCCCGAAAACCTGACTGGTCTGCGGCTCTCCAGGACCAGGGTTCCCCACCCCTGCTCTAAGGTGTACATATTAAGATTCTTAAGTCTGTCCTCATATGCTTTATAATGAAGACCACTAACCATTTTAGTAGCCAATCTCTGCACCAACTCCATCCTGTTCACATCCTTTTGAAGGTGTGGTCTCCAGAATTGCACACTATATTCCAAATGAGGTCGCACCAAAGACTTATACAGAGGCACTATCACCTCCTTTTTTCTGCTAGCCATTCCTCTCCATATGCACCCCAGCATCCTTCTAGCTTTTGCCGTCGCCTTTTCTACCTGTTTAGCTACTTTAAGTCATCAGACACAACCACGCCCAGGTCCCGCTCTTCTTTAGTGGACAAAAGTACTTCAACCCCTATACTATATTGCTCCCTTGGATTGCTGCAGCCCAAATGCATGACCTTACATTTTTTAACATTAAATCCCAGCTTCCAGATTCTAGACCATTCTTCAAGCTTAGCTAGATCCCTCCTCATGTTATCTACACCTTCCTGGGTGTATATATATTTCCATATCTTAAGGTCCTCAAAGATGGATATCCAGCAGTCAAGCCTAAGTAAATAAAGGCCATCAGTCAGAATGGTATTATATCACCATCGGTCCATAGAACTGCTTTTCATAATAGCAGCAAACCAACAACTCCAAATACCAAAAAGGGCCAATTTTCAAATAGCAGGGCACAGCTCAGAACATTTAAAAAATTACAACCAGACGCAACGTTGCTTTGCGATGAAAAAGAGGGAACCACCATACTGTTAGGGCCTCTCAAGCCAAGGTCCACGCCAATCGTATTTAGGCCATTATGGACCTCTGGCCTAAAGGTTTGCCAATCTTTGTGCTAGCATCTCTCCACACTTATTTAACATGCTAGAAAACGTTTCCATCCAGCTAAATTTCTTTGTACACTTTCGGGTGGGACCAGTGCAAGGATATTGGGAGCTCTAGGCAAATCTTCAACCTTAACCTCCCTCCCCATCCCAATTTTGATAAGTAAACTCAACAATCATGATTGTCCCAACACCACCCACATCCCCAAAACGTGTCTGTGTGTGTGTCCGCTGTCCCTGCAGGTAAAGCATAGTTACTCACCTGTAACATGTGATCTCCGGGAACAGCAGGAATTAAGTCTTCATATATGGGTATCGTCGGTACAGACGGAGCCTGCGTGGGAATGCTTCCCAGCGTCAAATAGAAAAGCTTTTGGGAGCAGCCCACAGCGACTGCATGCTGCCTTCCTGCCTTTCCAATTCTCCTTCGTCAGTTGAGTTTATAGCTGAGACAAAAGGAGAGAGAGAGAGAGACAACTCCTAGGGGAGGTGGGGGGGTTGCGAGGACTAAATTCCTGCTTTTCCCGGAGATCACCTGTTACAGGTGAGTAACTATGCTATCTCCAGCAACAAGCAGGAATGTAGTCATCACATATGGGGACTCCCTAGCTTTAGGTGCCAGGGAGAGACCCCAGAAGTTGTGTGTCCCTGAACAGGGCTCCACTTCCCCCCATGGATCTCTGGCATCCTACCAGGGATGGTGGGTAGGAGCTGATTAGGTGTGGAACAGGCGTTGGAGAACAGCCTGACCAAACAAGGCATCCCGGCAGGAGTCCTTGTCCAAGCAGTAATGGGCTGTAAAGGTATGAACCGAGGCCCAAGTGGCTGCTCAACAGATGTCGTCGATAGACACAGAGTGCAGATGAGCCATTGAGGCTGCCATGGCTCTCACATTGTGAGCTGTGACATGGCCCTCCAGAGAAAGATTCTTACTCTGATAGGCGAAGGAAATACACTGAGCAATCCAGTTAGACAGTGTTCTCTTGGAGACTGGAAGTCCCAAATGAGAAGGATCAAAAGCAAAAAATAGTTGAGAGGACTTTCTATGTTGCTGTGTTCTTTGTAAGTAAAAGGCTAAAGCTCTTTTACAGTCCAAGGTATGAAGATTCCTCTCTGCATTTGATGCATGAGGCCTTGGAAAAAACACAGGTAGGTAGACCGCTTGGTTCAGATGAAAAGGCGAGACCACCTTTGGCATAAAGTGTGGATGAGTCCTAAGGACTACCTTGTCATGATGGAACCTTGTATAAGGTGGATCAGCTACTAGTGCTTGCAACTCACTAATACGGCGTGCCGATGTGATTGCAATGAGAAAGATAACCTTCCAAGAAAGGAATTTCAAGGAGGTAGTAGCTAAAGATTCAAAAGGTGGCTTCATGAGCTGCCCAAGAACCAGGTTTAAGTCCCATGCCACCGGTGGTGGTCTAATGGGAGGCATAGTTCAAAGAATGCCTCTCATAAATCTTGCTATAAGAGGATGAGAGGAAATAGGTTGTCCATTTAGAGGCTTAAAGGAAGCTGCAATAGCACTCAAATGGACTCTTACTGAATTAGTCTTAAGACCTGCATTGGATAAATGAAGGAGATAATCCAGCAATGATTCCAGAGGTATCGCAAGGGGGTTAAGACCCTTTTGCAAACACTATATGGTAAACCTTTTCCACTTGAAAGCATAAGAGCATCTTCTGGAAGGTTTCCTGGAAGCAAGAAGAATATCTTTTACTTGCTGAGGGATATTAAGATCATGGAGATCTAGGCCTTCAGCAACCAAGCCCTGAGATGCAGAGACTGGGGATTGGGATGCCATAACATTCCGTCCCCCTGGGATAGGAGATATGGAGCAGACCCTAACTCCAGGGAGGGAGCTTGAGAGAGCTGTAGAAGCAGAGGGTACCACACTTGCCATGGCCAATGTGGAGCTATGAGAATCATATGGCCTCTGTCTCTCTGAAGCTTGAACAGGGTTTTGGGAATTAGGGGAATGGGTGGAAAGACATACAGGAAGTCTTGACCCCAGTAAAGGAGGAATGCATCCCTGGCCTGAGCCCCCTAAGCCGGAATTCTGGAACAGAACCGGGGAAGTATGGCATTCCACGGACTTGCAAAGAGGTCTATGTCCGGGGTTCCCCAAAGTTGAAATATCCTGGTCACCTGGTCTGCATGCGGAGACCACTCGTGTGGAAGCAGAACTCGACTGAGTCTGTCTGCCCAAGAGTTTTGAATGCCTGGAAGATACACTGCCAGAAGATGAATCTGATGCTCTCTGGCGAGGGCCCATAGTCGCAAAGCTTCGTTGCAAAGCGACAGAGAGCCTGTTCCCCCCTGCTTGTTCACATAGAACATGGCTACTTGACTGTCCATATGAATGAGGACTGTCTTGTAGCTGAGCAGGATGTGGAACACTCGCAGAGCAAGAAAGATTGCTCTGAGCTCCAAGAGACTGATATGTAGATAACTCTCCTGTGGAGACCAGGTGCACTGGGTGGAGAGGTCTTGCATATGAGCTCCCCAACCCATTGGAGAAGCATCTATTGTGAGAGTTGCTTGGGGTAAGGGTTGTTGAAAAGGGGACCCCAGAAACAGGTTTTGAGTGGACTTCCACCACTGGAGGGACAAAATAAGGCGACTTGTGTTTGCTGTTTTGTCTGACAGGTATCTTGATGCCTGGGTCCATTGGGTGGATAAAGTTCACTGAGCTGCCCTCATATGGAGGCGAGCATAGGGAACCACATGCACAGTGAATGCCATGTGGCCTAGTAGTTTTAACATTTCTCAAGCAGTTAGATGAGGCTTTAGCACTGCTTGAGAAGCTAACTGCACCAAGCGAAGGCAACGGGCCTGGGGGAGATAGGCCCTTGCCTTTGTATTTGTATTTTGTATTTACATTCTCTTATATACCGCGCTATTCTGCATCAGTGCAGTTTACATTGAACAAACTGAAATTACATTGAACAGGGCATTATAACTTGGAGATAACTATTTTACAGGGAACATGGTATCCAGGAAAGCTCCTATGAACTCTAAAGAGTGGGAGTCAGACTGGATTTTGGGATGTTTATTACCAGCCCCAAATACTGAAGGATACGCATTGTGCAGAATAGAGAAGTCCTGGCCTCTGACTCTGTTGGGGCTCGAATGAGCCAGTCATCTAAGTAGGGGAAGACGAATATCCCTAGAGTGCGGAGAAATGCTGCTACAACAGCCATGCATTTCGTGAACACCCTTGGTGCTGAGGCCAGGCCGAAAGGAAGCACCCTGTATTGGTAGTGCTTTCCCTGAAAAAGGAACCGAAGGAACCTTCTGTGAGTTGGATGGATGAGAACACGGGTGTACGCATCCTTGAGATCTAGAGAACAAAGCCAATCCTGACTCTGAAGGTATGGCAGCAGAGATCCGAGAGAAATCATTTTGAATTTCTCCTTGACAAGGGATTTGTTCAATTCTCTGAGGTCTAAGATAGGTCTGTAACCCCCTGTTTTCTTTGGAATAAGAAAATAAGGGGAATAGAACCCTGTACCCTGTTGATGAAGGGTACTTCTTCTATTACCCCTTGGGCAAGAAGGATAGCGACCTCCTGACCTAACAGGTTGATGAGAGAGGTCGGAGAATTGAACTGCTTTACTACTGTGTGAGGGGGCATGCTTGAAAAATGAAGCTTGTACCCCTCCTTTATGATGGAGAGTGTCCAATGCTCTGCTGTTATTTGCCCCCATCTGGGGGCAAAATGACATAACCTTCCTGGAATGGTGGAAGGTTCTGGTCCCTCGAGAACCAGGAAGGCTAAGTTCTCTAGATGAGAGTCAAAGGCCCTGTGGAGGCTGAGCCTGCTGGGCCGGTTGAGGCCTAGCAGCCTTTACTTTCTTCTGTTTGGGTGGTTGCTGACCTTTCCTGGCAAGCTGACCTGCAGAACATCCCTGCTGAACATAAGCAGGATAGATTTTTTTCTTTTTAGAAAAGAATGGTTTCTTGAACAATTTTCTTCTAGCAGGATCAGCAGTGGACTTGGATAATCTATCCAAGGTGGAATTTTCAGCATCCATTTCATTGGCCTTTTCCTGCCAATCTTTACCAAACAGGTTCTCACCAGTACAAGGGATATTTCCCAATTTGTCTTGTACCCAGAGCTCTAAATCAGATGTCTGGAGCCAAGCAATTCTACGTGCACCTATGGCCATAGCCGAGGTTCTGCTTATGCACTCAAAGCAGTCAAAGGCTGCACGGTTGGAAAATTTAGAAACATCTTGGGCATGTTTGACCAAAGTGAGAAAAGCCTGTCTTTTATCCTCAGGAAGTAAAGGACTTAAAGCCTCTAAATCATCTGTGACCTCCCTTCAGGAACATTCCCATGTAGAGACTATAGGAACTGATCCTGGCAGAAAGCATGGAAGCTTGGAAGACCCGACGTCCAAAAGCATCCAGGGTTCTGCACTCACGTCCTGGAGGATTAGAGGCATGTCTTTTTGCACTCTTGATCCTTCTCATAGCTGACTCCACTACAATAGAGTGGTGAGGAAGCTGAGTCTTATGGAACCCAGGACAAGGAGGGACTCGATACATAGTATCCAGTCTACGAGAATGAGGAGAGATGGTAAGAGGTGTTTCCCACATCCTTAACATGAGATCATATAAAATCTCATGAATGGGCAAGGTAGCTGCCTCCTTAGGAGTTTTAGGATATTGTAGAATTTCCAACTCCTTGGCCCTTGGCTCTGTTTCAGGGGCCACAGTAATGGACAGGCCCTGAGCCACCTCCCTGATAAAATCCTGGAAGGAAATATCCTCTGGAGGAGACATCCTGCGTTTAGGGGAGGAGGGCTCCTCTGGGAGAAGCATCGCTGCATCGACAGAACTGTCAGAATCCTCAGATTCTTCTGAGGACTCAAAGTATCGTCTGTCTGGATGCTCTTGAAGAGCCCAAAACCCGTACCGACCAAAGTCGGTACCTGGAGTAACCGGTACCAGGGTATCGGTACCGGAGGTCATCAGATGACTGGGTACCAGCAAAGCAGACACCGATGCCGATGTTGATGCTATCTGTACCAGTACCAGTACCAGTACCAATACCGAGGCCGAGGCCAGTGCCGGTACCGGTGGAATTGTCTGTCGCGGTTCTGAGGGCGTCAATGCCACAAGGAAAGCCGCCAGACTGCGTTCCATAGCCAGAGCTCTCTGGTCTATTGACCCTGCCAATGCCTGGATGTCGGTACCGGAGGAGACCGCCGGTACCCCAGCGCATGGCACCAGTAGTTCTGCCGAGGTCGAGGCCTCGAGAACATCCTGGAACCCCGATAATGCTTTGGAAGCCGAAGCCTCCCACCGGGGTAATTTTGCCGGTGCAGAATCCTCGAGGGCAACGCCAGAGGCATCTCGATGCTTAGAAGGAGATCTACCCTTTGAGGACCGGCTGGATTTATGTTTAGTTACCTGAGATCTACAGGAGGAAGAAGCAGCCCTGGAAGACGTCGATGCCACCGAAGCTGCATCAGAGGGAAACAGGATACTGAGCTTAGCAGCTCGGTTCTGCCGACCTCTTTTAGACATCATGGCGCAGGACATACAATCCGCGATGGAGTGGTCAGGCCCTAAACATTTTAGACACCATTCATGGGTGTCGGTGACGGAAATGGTACCGCCACACTTGGTGCACTTTTTGAAACCTGAGGCAGGTTTCTCCATGGTAAGGAAAGGTTTTTGGGCCTAAGGCCCAAAAAGGCACGTGCACCTGAAGAAAAAGAAAAAAAAAGAATATATATATATTTTTTTACAGAAATAAGAGGAGAAAAAAACTGGCTGTACCGGTAGAGCGTCGAGGAAGGCAGACGCGACCACAAAAAAGAAAGAAAGAAAAAAGAATTCTTCTGTGGTGACAGGAACATGACCTGCTGGCTCCGCGGAAAAAGAACTGGAGAGAGGCAGTTGGGAAAGGCAGCATGCAGGCACTGTGGGATGCTCTCAAAAGCTTTCTGATTGGACGCTGGGGAGCGTTCCCGCGCAGGCTCCGTCGGTACCGACAATACCCATATGTGATGACTACATTCCTGCTTGTTCCTGGAGATCTACGCTATCTCCAGGAACAAGCAGGAATGTAGTCTTCACATATGGGGACTCCCCAGCTGAGAGATGCCAGAAGGATGACCCTAGCAAGCTGCGAATCTCTGGTGATATCGGTCATTCTTCCTCCCATGGATCTCTGGCATCAAAACCCCGGGATGGTGGGTAGGAGTTGTACTAAGTCTGAAAGAGAAGCTGTAGAACAGCCTGTCCAAACGAGGCATCCTGACAGGAGTCCTTGTCTAAACAATAATGGGCTATAAAGGTGTGTATTGAAGCCCAGGTGGCTGCTCTACAGATGTCATCAATGGACACAGAACGAAGATTAGCCATGGAAGTTGCCAATGCTCTCACATTGTGAGCTGTGACGTGGCCTTCGAGAGAAAGTCCCTTACTCTCATATTCAAAGGATATGCAATTTGCAATCCATCTAGAGAGAGTTCTTTTGGAAACTGGAAGTCCCAAGTGACTAGAATCAAAAGCAACGAAAGCTGAGAAGATTTTCTGTGTTGCTTAGTTCTTTGAAGGTAAAAAGCTAAGGCTCTTTTACAGTCCAAGGTATGAAGGTTCCTTTCTGCATTAGAGGCATGAGGCCTAGGAGAGAATACAGGAAGGTAAACCGATTAGTTTAAATGAAAAGGCGAAACCACCTTTGGCATGAAGTGAGGATGAGTCCTAAGAACTACCTTATCATGGTGAGGATCAGCCACAAGGCCTGCAACTCACTGATGTGTCTTGCAGAAGTGAAAGCAACTAGGAAGATGACTTTCCAGGAAAGAAACTTCAGGTCCATAGTGGCTAAGAGCTCAAAGGCGGTTTGATAAGTTGTCCGAGAACAAGACTGAGATCCCATGCCACCGGCGGTGGCTTAATGGGAGGTTTTGTTAAGAGTAGACCTCTCATAAATCTTGCTACAAGTGGATGAGAGGAAATAGGTTGTCCATCCAAAGGCTTGCAAGAAGCTGCAATGGCACTAAGATGGACCCTTACTGAATTGGTTTTAAGAACAGAATTTGATAAATGGAGGAGATACTCCAGTAGCGATTCCAGAGGAGCTGAAAAGGGATGAAGTCCCCTTTGAGAACACCATACAGAGAACCTTTTCCACTTGAAGGCGTATGATCACCTTGTGGAGAGTTTTCTGGAGGCCATCAGGATATCCTTTACCTGTTGAGAAAGGTTGATATCTGGAAGCTCTAGGCTTTCAGCAACCAGGCCCTGAGATGTAGGGACTGGGGATTCGGGTGCAATAGCGTCCCGTTCTCCTGGGAAAGAAAATCTGGAGCGCATCCCAACTCCAGTGGCGTGGCTTGAGAGAGACGTAGAAGCAGAGGATACCACGTTTGCCGTGGCCAACGTGGAGCTATGAGTATCATATCTCCTCTGTCTCTCTGAAACTTGAATAGTGTTTTGGGAATGAGGGGAATGGGTGGGAAGGCATAGAGGAAGTCCTGCCCCCAGTGGAGGAGGAAAGCATCTGTTGCCTGAAAGTTTTGAGCCGGAATTCTGGAACAGAACCGGGGAAGTTTGGCATTCTGTGGACTTGCAAAGAGGTCTATATCTGGTATTCCCCAGATTCGAAACACTCAAGCAATCTGGTCTGAGTAGAGACACCATTCGTGTGGCAGCAGTATTCGACTGAGTTTGTCTGCCCAAAGATTTTGAATGTCCGGAAGATATATGACTAGGAGGTGGATTTGATGCTCTCTGGCAAGGGCCCTCAGTCGCAAAGCTTCATTGCATAACAACAGAGAGCCCGTTCCTCCCTGCTTGTTCACATAGAACATGGCTACTTGATTGTCAGTCTGGACCCTGTAGCTAACTGGGTCTGGAATACTCGAAGAGCATGGAAAATGGCTCCGAGTTCCAGGAGGTTTATGTGAAGACAAGCCTCCTGTGGGGTCCAGAGACCCTGAGTAGAGAGATCGTGCAAGTGAGCTCCCCAACCCAACTTGGACGCATCCGTTGTTAGAGTGGCCTGGAAAAGAGGCTGCTGGAAAGGAGAGCCTACTAGATGTTTTTCCAGAGATTGCCACCATTGAAGGGACGAAATGAGACATGTGGAGTTTCTGATTTTGTCCGACAGGCGACCCGAGGCCTGTGTCCACTGAGAGGAGAGGGTCCACTGGGCTGCTCGCATGTGAAGGCGAGCATAGGGAACCACATGGACAGTGGATGCCATATGACCCAGAAGCTGAAGCATTTCCCGAGCAGTCAGGAAGACTTTCATAGCTGCTTGGGATGCCAGCTGCACTATACGAAGACAGCGGGGCTGTGGTAGGAAAGCCCTTGACTGTCTGGTATCTAGACGAGCCCTTATGAACTCCAGGGACTGAGAAGGGGTGAGCTGAGATTTTGGGAGATTTATGACCAGTCCCAAGTAGCAACGAATTTGCATCGTGTGAGAAAGAGCAAAGCTGGCTTCTGGAGCTGTCGATGCTCGAATGAGCCAGTCGTCTAAGTAGGGGAAGACAAATATTCCTAGAGTTCTCAGAAATGCTGCTATTACTGCCATGCATTTTGTGAAGACTCTTGGGGCAGAAGCCAGCCCGAAGGGAAGAACCCTGTATTGGAAGTGTCTTCCCTGGAAAAGGAATCAAAGGAATTTCCTGTGATCTGTATGGATGAGAATATGAGTATATGCATCCTTTAGATCTAGAGAACATAGCCAATCCTGACTCTGAAGGTATGGCAAGAGTGTTCTGAGGGAAATCATTTTGAATTTTTCTCGGAACAGATATTTGTTTAATTCTCTGAGGTCCAGAATAGGCCTGTATCCCCCTGTTTTTTTGGGAATGAGAAAATAGGGGGAGTAAAACCCCGCACCCTGTTGGGGTATGGGTACTTCTTCTATTGCTCCTTAAGCAAGAAGGGGTGTGACCTCCTGACCCAAGAGATTGGTGACAGGGATCTGAGAATTGAACTGTTTTATGATTGTAGGAGGGGGCAGGCTGTGGAAGTGAAGTCTGTACCCCTCTCGTACAAAGTCCAGTTTTCTGATGTTATTTGTTGCCATCTGCTGGCAAAATGGCATAACCTTCCTGGAATGGTGAGACGGTTCTGGACCTTTCAGGGGCAGAAAGACTAAGTTGTCTAGGAAGGAGTCAAAGCCCCTGAGGAGGCTGAACTTGTGGAGTTCTTGGAACTTGTGGCTTCTTCTGCTGTCTGTTCTGTTGTTGCCCCTTTTGGGGAACATGAACTGGACAGTGAGTGAGTATGATGGGCATAGGATGGGTAAAACTTCTTTTTCTGACTGAAAAAGGGTTTTTGGCTGACTTTGCTGGGTTGGCTGTAGACTTAGATAGTCTATTCAAGGTAGTATTTTCAGATTCAAGCTGATTTGCCTTGTCCTGCCAATCCTTGCCAGAGATTTTTTCCTGTGCAAGGAATATTTCCCAGTTTCTCTTGTACCCATTGTTCTAAGTCCGATGCCTGGAGCCAGGCAATACGACATGCACTGATTGAAATAGCAGAATTTCTGCTAATACATTCAAAGCAATCGAAGGATGCACTGTTCACAAATTTAGAGACATCCTGGGCATGTTTGACCAGAGTAAGAAAATCCCCTTTTGTCCTCAGGAAGAAGAGGGCTCATAAACTCCAAGTCTCCTGTAACTTCCTTGAGGAACATTCCCATATAGAGAATGTAAGACCTGATCCAGGCTGCCAACATGGAGGATTGGAAACATCGACGCCCAAAGGCATCGAGAGTCCTCGACTCCCGGCCCGGAGGATTAGAGGAATGCATCTTAGCACTCTTAATCCTACGCATTGCCGATGCCACTACCATTGAATGGTGTAGTAACTGAGTCTTTTGAAAACCAGGAGAGCTTGGAACTCGGTACATAGTATCGAGTCGTCGAGAGTGTGGAGACACCGTTAAAGGGGTTTCCCACATTCTGAACATAAGATCTTGCAAGATCCCATGAATGGGCAGGGTAGCTGCCTCTTTAGGAGCTTTAGGGTATTGAAGAATTTCTAATTCTTCTGCCCTGGGTTCCTTCTCTGGAGTCACCATGATTTCAAGACCTCGAGCTACATCACGTATGAAATCCTGGAAGGACATGTCTTCTGGAGGAGACATTCTGCATTGAGGAGAAGGAGATGGGTCCTCTTGGAGTATTGCTCTGGTACCGGTAGAGTCATCAGAATCATTGGAATCGGAAGATTCGAAGTATCTCAATGACCGGTGTTCGTGCAATGCTTGGTACGGTACCACTCGAAGTCAGTATCGGGGTGTCTCGGTACCAGCCCTTCAATACCTGAGATAGACTCAAGGCTCGGCATGGGCAGAAGCATACCTGCCGAGGCAGGTGCACTCGGTAACGGCACTGGTGTCGGTACCGATACCTGTGGAACCATCTGTTGCGGTCTTAGCGGTACCAAAGCTGCTAAGAGAGCCGCTAGACTGCGTTCGATAGCGAGGAATCTCTGATCGATCGCTCCTGCCGATGCCTGGGTGTCGGTACTGGTGGAAGCGGCTACGACCCCAGAACATGGCACCAGTAGTTCTGAATAGGTTGAAGCCTCCGGAACATTCTGGAGCCCCATTAATGCTTTGGAGACTGAGGTTTCCCGCTGGGGCTGTTTTGCCGGTGAACTATCCTCGAGGGCAACGCCAATGGCATCTTGATGCTTGGAAAGATTTCTACCCTTTGAGGACCGGCCAGTCTTAAAAGACTTAGGTTTAGTTACCTGAGATCCATGGGAGGAAGATGAAGCCCTGGAAGACGTCGATGCAACAGACATCGTGTCAGTGGCAAAAAGGGTACCGAGTTTTGCAGCTCTATTCTGCAGGCCCCTCTTGGTCATCTTTCTGCAGGAGGGACACTCCGATGGAGAATGGTCAAGACCTAAATATTTAAGACGCTATTCATGGGTGTCGGTGACAGATATGGTACCGCCACATTTAGAATTTTTTTTTTTTTAAACCACTAGCTGGTTTTTCCACGTCTGAGGAAAAATGGGCCTAGTGCCCAAAATGGCACCTAACCCCAGGAGGGGAAAAGGCTCCTAAGAAAAGATTTTTTTTTTTTTGAAAAAGAAAGAAAAGAGAATTGGCGGTACCGGTAGGCGTCGAATGAAGGCAGACGCGACCACAAAAAAACAAAAAGTAAGAATAGATTTTCTCCGGTGACAGGTTGTGTGTCCTGTTGGCTCCATGGAAAACAAAGAACTGATGAAGGAGAGTTGGAAAGGCGGGAAGGCAGCACGCAGGCGCTGTGGGATGCTCCCAAAGGTTTTTCTACTGGACGCTGGAGAGCGTTCCCGCGCAGGCTCCGTCGGTACCGACGACACCCATATGTGAAGACTACATTCCTGTTTGTTCCTGGAGATAAGAATGTGCTAATGGCTCTTTGAGTTTGGGGGCTCTCGGGATCTATTGGTCTGCTTTGACTATTGCTACTGCTCTTTGTTGCCCCTCAGAGGTTGCTGCCCTAGACGACCACCTAGTCTTGCCTGACAGTTGGGTTGGCCATGCTTTCAAGTTTTGTTAGTTTCAAAAAATTCTTAAAAAACACAAGCACAAATGTATTTATTTTAAATACAAGTCCTTCATATCATCGCCTTCTTCTGAATAGCGTTGGGGGTGGGGGGGTGAGGAAAAAAAAAGCATGCTAGGGTTTTGTTTTTTTTAAACCTCCAAACCTCTTCCTGGTCTCAATCCTGCGCTCTCCTTTTTTGGATACCATTTCTTAAAAAAAACAAAATAATAATTTAAAAAAAAATCACGGCTCCTTCCTTTATTGCCCTGTTTTTCTCCTCCATTTATAAAACTTTGCTTTGACGACTCTCATGCCTACGCTCCCCGCCTCTGTGATCATTGTAGGAGGATACCTCTTATTAAACTGTATATAAAACAATTCAGTCAACTGACATTTTACACTGCCACCATATTATTTTCTTAAATGTCTACGTGTTGCTTCATTAATTTCAAAACGGAGGCAACCTAAAGCCACATCAGATTCAGCTATTACAAAATGTCAGTGTGCTAGAATTTGCTAGATGAGCAGCAACCTCTTGTGGCTGAATCATGAAACTGACTTTTCAGTTCTTCCCAATCAAAGTACATGAATGTTGTTTCTGCTGTTAAATACTGAGCTCTCAAGGCCACCAATTACTCAGGCAGCATATGTATGTTTAAATGAATACTGTTCTTGTGTTGGCCCTAAAAAAGAAAATTCTGCAGGAGACTGATAATTGCCCAAGGAAGAATGGTACCTATGTTCCTGCAACAAAACATACAATAAACCTTAAAGTATCTAGTAGTGATATGGGATGAGAGCCTGATGTACATGGACTAGCCGACACCTCGAGGGTGATAGTGTCTGAGGATCTCAAGGTAGCAGCCAAAGTCAGAAGGATGCTAGGCAGCATAGAGAGAGACATAGCCAGCTGAAAGGAGGAGGTGATAATACCCCTATACCAGTCAAATGATGAGTCCTCACTTTGTGTACAGTGCTCAGTTTTGAGGGGTCATATCTCAAAGATATAAAGTGGTTTAGAAGAAAGCAACCAAAACTGGTATGGATGTGCGCCAAAAGCTGTATGAGAAGAGACTTGAAGACCTGACTATGTATTCCCTAGAGAAAAAAGGAACATTCTACTGCTCCTCACCATCTCTCCTCTCTCTACACCCCTCCTAGTGAACTTCGCTCTTCTACTAGCTTGCTCCTCTTTTCACCCTTTTCTACCTCTAATTCCAGACTTCAGTGCCTTCACCTTGCTGCTCCTTATGCCTGGAACAAACTTCCTGAGTCTGTACATCAGGTTTCTTCCCTGCCCCTTTTCAAATCTATGTAAAAAGCTCACCTCTTTGAGATGGTCTTTGGATACTGATCCCCTGTTCATTGTCTCCTTTCCCTTCCCTATTCTATCCTCATTTCCAATCTTTGTCTCGTTTGTCTCGATTAGATTGTAAGCTCTGATGAGTAGGGACTGTCTTTATCTGTGTTTGTACAGCGCTGCATATGCCTTGTAGTGCTTCATAAATGTTCAACAATAATACAATATAGCTGTTTAAACAAAACACTTCCAAAAAGACAGGGACACTATAAAACTAGAGATCATGAAATTAAGCTAAAAGAAAGGAACTTATTTATTCATTACTTCACTGGTTCTTGATATCCTGCTCACAAATAAGAGCCTAGAGCAACTTACAATAAAAAAAACCACACACAACAGGAAAAAACTACAAACCAGACACAATATAGTGTAGTTACTCACCTGTAACAGGTGTTCTCCAGGGACAGAAGGAATCATTCCTCACATATGGGTGACATTGGCACCAAAGGTGTCCGTGCGGTAACCTCTCCCCAGCTTTCAAAAAAAGCCTTTGGGAAATGTACCATGCATGCAGGGTCCTCTTCCCGCTCAAGGGTACCATCTTGCCTCAGTATGATATAATAGCACAAGACAGCAAAAAGAAAAGCAACTCCACAGGGAAGAGGGAGGGTTGTGAGGACTGATTCCTGCGGTCCCCTGTTACAGGTGAGTAACTACACTTTCTCCGGGAACAAGCAGGAAGTCAGTCCTCACATATGGGACTCCCTAGCTACAGGCTACCGAAAAACCTGTAAAAAGCTCAAAGGTGACCGGAAAAAAGGGGGAACCATGAGCAGCAGCAATGAGTCGAGAGATAACAGACTCCTGAATGGCCCAGGTGCCCAGCGAGGAGCCAGGGCTCCGGTAGCCTGTACACTCCAAAGAGCAGAAGGGCAGGAGTTGCCTGCACCCCAAATAAATGATTGAGTAGTGCCTGGCTGAAGGTACTGTCCCGACAGGACTCTCTCGCCAGGCAGTAGTGAGGTGCGAAAGTGTGGAATGAGGACAGAGTGGCGGCCTGGCAGATTTCCAACAAGGGAACAGAGCACAAGTTCGCGACAGAGGCCGCCGTGGCCCGGAGGCTGTGCATCATGACACGGTGCTCAAGCAAGAGACCAGCCTGCTCATATGAGAAAGTGATGCAATCAGTGATCCAGTTGGACAGGATCTGCTTAGAGACTTCAGCTCAAGCTGAGAAGCTCGGCGGTGCTTCTGGGTGCGCCTGAGATAGAAGGAGAGTGCCTGCTTATAGTCCAATGTATGGAGAACTGCCTCCGCCCTGCTAGCATGAGGCCGTGGGAAGAAGATAGGGAGCACTACCTGCTGGTTGAGGTGGAAAGCACAGTTACTTACCTGTAACAGGTGATCTCTGGGAACAGCAGGAATTAGTCCTCACATATGGGTACGTCGGAACCGACGGAGCCTGCGCGGGAAAGCTCCCCAGCTTCCCTGAAAGGAAGCTTTTGGGGCCTCCCACTGCACATGCGCGCTGCCTTCCTGACCAGCTCTCCTCAGTTCGAGTTTATAGCTGAGACAATAGAGAGAGGAAAGGAAGATAGATAGATAGAAGATACAACTCCTAGGGGAGGTGGGTGGGTTGTGAGGACTAATTCCTGCTGTTCCCAGAGATCACCTGTTACAGGTAAGTAACTGTGCTATCTCCAGGAACAAGCAGGAATAAGTCCTCACATATGGGGACTCCCTAGCTAAGATGCCTGGGAGATCCCGTTCCAAGGGTTCGCCATCTTCGTATGGATCTCAGGCATCCATCCTGGGAAGGTGGGCAGGAGTTGTTCAAGTATGGAACAGGTGTTTGAGGACAGCCTGACCAAACAAGGCATCCCGGCGGGAGTCCTTGTCCAAGCAGTAATGGGCTGTGAAGGTATGAACCGAGGCCCATGTGGCGGCTCGACAGATCTGATCTATGGAGACAGAGTGAAGATGAGCCATAGAAGTGGCCATGGCTCTCACATTGTGAGCTGTGACATGGCCTTCCAGAGAAACGTTTTTACTCTGGTAAGCAAAGGAAACACACTGAGCAATCCAATTGGAAAGTGTATGTTTGGAGACTGGACGTCCCAAATGAGAAGGATCAAAAGCCACGAAAAGCTGGGAAGACTTTCGATGTGGCTGAGTCCTGTTGAGGTAAAATGCAAGAGCTCTTTTGCAATCTAAAGTATGAAGGTTCCTTTCTGCACTGGATGCATGAGGAGCCAGAAAAAAGACAGGTAGATATACCTCTTGATTAAGATGAAAAGGCGAAACCACTTTGGGCATAAAGTGGGGGTTCGTCCTAAGGACCACCTTATCATGATGAAATCTAGTATAAGGTGGATTAGCCACTAAAGCCTGCAGTTCACTGATGCGGCGAGCTGAAGTGACTGCAATGAGGAAAACTACCTTCCATGAAAGAAATTTCAAGGAGGTGGAGTGTAAGGGCTCAAAAGGTGGCTTCATAAGCTGACCTAGAACTAGGTTCAAGTCCCATGCTACCGGAGGAGGTCGGATGGGAGGCTTAGTTAGAGTCAGGCCTCTCATGAATCTTGCAACAAGCGGATGAGAGGAGACAGGTTGTCCATTTATAGGTTTTAAGGATGCTGCAATAGCACTCAAATGGACTCTCACTGAATTCGTCTTAAGGCCTGCATTGGAAAGATGCAGGAGATAGTCTAGTAGAGAATTCAAAGGAAGTGCTAGAGGGTCAAGACCCTGTTGAGCACACCAAATGGAAAAGCGCTTCCATTTGAAAGCATAGGAACGCCTCATGGAGTGTTTCCTAGAGGCATGCAGGATATCTTTCACTGGTTGAGAAAGATTGAAGTCATGAAGGCTTAGGCCTTCAGTAACCAAGCTCTGAGGTGTAGGGACTTGGGGTTTGGGTGCCACAAAGTCCCTTTCTCCTGAGAGAGAAGGTCTGGCGCAGCTCCCAGGTCCAGGGAGGGTTCCTGGGAGAGATGCAGAAGTAGAGGGAACCACACTTGGCGTGGCCAGCGTGGAGCTATGAGGATCATGGATCCGTGATCCCTCTGGAGTTTGAACAGAGTCTTGGGAATCAAAGGAATGGGTGGAAAGGCATATAGGAATTCCTGACCCCAATGCAGGAGGAAGGCGTCGTTGGCCTGAGCTTCCTGACACGGAGTCCTGGAACAGAACCGGGGAAGTTTGGCATTCCACGGACTTGCAAAGAGGTCTATGTCCGGGGTTCCCCATTCCTGAAAGATTTTGCCTATCTGGTCCATATGTAGGGACCATTCGTGTGGGAGCAGAACTCGACAGTCTGTCTGCCCGAGAGTTTTGAACCCCTGGAAGATATACTGCCAGAAGATGAATTTGATGCTCTCTGGCGAAGGCCCATAATCTGAGAGCTTCGTTGCAAAGCGCCAGAGAGCCTGTCCCTCCTTGTTTGTTTATGTAGAACATGGCCACCTGATTGTCTGTCTGAACTAGGACGGTCAGGTTGACAAGGAGGGTATGGAAGACTTTGAGGGCAAAGAAGATTGCTCGCAGTTCCAGGAGGTTGATGTGTAAAACGATTCCCTATAAATCCATGGCTGGCTGGGTTTTGCCTCTTAATTTTGTATACCAAGAGGTTTTTCTCACTTAAATGATCTATTGATCTATACGATGGAGATACAGAAAGAATAGTTACTTACCTGTAGCAGGTGATTTCTGGGAACAGCAGGAATAAGTCTTCACATACGTCGGTACCAACGGAGCCTGCGCGGGAACGCTCCCCAGTGTCCAAAAAGAAAGCCTTTGGGAGCATCCCACACGCACGCGCGCTGCCTTCCCGCCCATTCACTTCCCTCTCATCAGTTGAGTTTGTAGCTGAGACCGAAGGAGGGAAGTAGACAAATTAGAGAGAGAGCGAGAACTCCTCCTAGGGGAGGTGGTGGGTTGTGAAGACTTATTCCTGCTGTTCCCAGAGATCACCTGTTACAGGTAAGTAACTGTGCTATGTCCAGGAACAAGCAAGAATGAGTCTTCACATATGGGGACTCCCAAGCTAGAGATGCCCAGAGGAGGTCCCAGCATGTTGCAAATCTATTAGATGGGCCATGCTATTTCCCAGAACCTCAGGCATCCAAGAGATGGAGGGTAGGAGTTGAATTAAAAAGGGTGTGCTGTGGAACAGCTTGACTAAACAAGGCGTCTAGAGGGTAGTCCTTGTGTAGATCATAAATGTTAGTAAATATTGAATTCCAATTTTCTAATGTGGACCTTATTCAAAAATATTGCAAAAAATTTGTTGAGGCTAATATGGGTCTGGTGCTAAGAGCCAGTACATTAGCCTCAAAGAAATTACCTCTCTGTGAAGTAGAGGAAAATAAATGTTGCAATACAGGCAGAGGTCAGAAGCCTTAATGGCTAGAACTAATCCCAGAAGAAAAAACTGGGGGAGTTTAATGAGGTTGGACCTTGGAGGAGAAGCTAAAGCTTCTGTAGGCCAAAGTTTGAAGCTCTTTGTCCTTGGAGCAGAATAAGGCTCTAGGAAAGAGAGGAGATAAATCTGACTGGTTTGCAGGAAAAAGATGGGTCTTTAAGACCCCTCTATCCAAATGAAAGAAAAACATTTGTAGTAGGCGGTGTAGCCTCCAATTTCTTGAAGATCAGTAATGTCTTCCCTAAGTGATGTCACTTAGGATAATGACTTTACATGGAGAGCTTCAGATGTAACGTAACCGGAAAGGTTACAGTAAAAGAAGGTAGTTTCTAATTACCATAGAAATTGGTTGTCCATTTAAAACCCTATGGTATGCTGAAACAGCATTAATATGGACAGTAACAAATCTTTCAGAGTTATAGATAGAGAGATAGAGAGATAGATATATAGATATATAGATATATAGATATATAGATATAGATAGATATATATAGATAGATATATATAGATAGATAGATAGATATAGATAGATATAGATAGATAGATAGATATAGATATAGATAGATATAGATAGATATAGATAGATAGATAGAGAGAGAGAGATTCACTTAATAACAAGAAGGGGTAAGACCTGTTTGAGAATCTTTCTGGTTACAAGTGGAAGAACCATGGAGAAGGTTACATGGAAACCAGTAGAATGTTCTTACTTAGAAGGAGAGGTCTAGATTTCTTTAAAAATTCTAGCCTTTGAATAACCAGAAATGGAGACCTACGTGAAGGGGTGCAGAGGAGATCCTTAGTCTTAAGACAACAAGTCTGGATCCTTCTATAACTTCAGTGTGGAGAAGACAACGCAATATAAGGGGATACCATGTTTGTCCCTCTATGAGGGCAATATGAGTATCATGCGTTCTTTGTTCAGCATAAGCTTCAATGAAGTATTGGGAATTAGAAGGAATGCACTAGACAAGGCCCAACTGCAGTGAAAAGGAATGCATCCCTGTTGTAAGAGTTCCACTGGAGATGTGGAACAACCCAGGGAATTGAGCAATTCTTTATGCTTTCACGTGGTCTAAGACCTGGTTCCTTTTTCTTAAAAGGAAATTTTAAGGAAGATGGTAAGAATAGGAAAAAAACAGTCATGTAGGAGCATGACTGGGCAAAGCCTTTTTAACCATCTGGAAGTTATCTACTAGGAATGTCTCTGACGCTCTCTGGCAAAGGCCCATAGTTGCAGAGCTTTTTTGTATAATTGCAGAGAGCATGTTGTAGGTTGCTTAGGTGAGATCTGGCTGTTTAATTGCCAGTGTGCAACCTAATCTATTCTGTTGGAGCCAAAAAGAATTGAAGATGGCTAAGAATAGCAGACAGGCCGGTTGCCTGCCATGATAAATTGTCCAAATGGGTTTTGGAACCTCTCTTGGAATTATTTGTTATTAAGGCAGCAGAAAAAGTTAGGTCCTATAGATTGGAAAAAGGACCGACAGACATAATTAGGAGTGGTAAAACTCAATTATTGTCTGATAAGCTGTCTTAAAAGAAATATTTGAGAAGATTGCAAAGGGGAAGAAAGCTCTGTATGGAAACTACTTACTGGAGTAGGTATTGAAGAAAATCCTATGGGCTTAAAAAGTAAGCCCTCCAGTTGAATAGTATCACTCTTAGACTGAATGTCTCGACTAAGAAGGATATAAAGTAATACAGAGTTGAGAAGACTTACAATTTGGTAAGTCCCTGAAAAAGGTAAAGCCCCCTTGCAGTCAAAACTATGAGATATTCTCGTACAGGAAAACTGTCAAGGTGAAGGGCATAGCCTACCTTGTTATTAGTTGTTACTCCTCTTTTTCCCTCAAAAAGGAGAGGAGAAACCTGTTACCTGTAGGGCATAATTATCCTCAATAGCTCTAGGAGCTAAAAGAAAGGATTTCTCTTGTGGCAAGAGATTCATGCCTAGAGTTGAGGATTGAGTCAGTGTATCACTGATCTCTCAGTAAGGATGAGATGAACTGTAGATACTTCTGTTAATAAGAAGTAGGTTAGTGGTTCTAAACCTCAAACAGGAAAAAGAGATTTAATGAATAAAATATCAGAAACCCTGCGACTGCTGAGTTTGCTGAGCCTGTTGAGGTTTTGATTTTCTTAGCCTGGTTTGATGTTGTCCTTCTTTGGAAACATCTGCATGATGGGTAGAAGATGGATAAAACTTTTTTCCCCTAGGGGAATAAAGTTTTTTTAGGAGATTTTTTACTAGCTGGAATAGAGGAAAGTTTTGACAATCCTCTGAAAGCAACAATAACAGTGTTTAACTGATTAGCTTGGAATAAAGCATCCTTGTTAAAGAGATTTTCACCAGTACAAGGAGTATTTGCCAGCCTTTCTTGTACCCATCTGTCCAAGTCTGAAGCTTGGAGCCAGGCCATACGTTGTGCCTCTATGGCTATAGCAGAAGTTCTGCTAATAGACTCAAAACAGTCCAGGGAAGTACGATTAAGGAACTTAGACACATTTTGAGCATGACTGACTAATAAGAAATAGTCTGCTCTTTTATGTTCTTGAAGCAAAGGGTTCAAAAGTTTTAAATTCTTTGTGACCTCTTCAAGAGATAATCCCATATAGAAAATATATGAGATAATTCTTGCTGAAAGCATAGATGCCTGGAAGCATCGACGTCCAAAGGCATCTAAAATCCTAGACTCATGACCTGGCGGATAAGAGGAGTGCTTCTTTGCACTCTTAATACGCCTCATTGCTGATTCTACAACAATAGAATGATGAGGAAGCAAGATCACATCCTTTGGAATCCAGGGGAATTGCAGAGTTTCTGAATCCCCTGGTATAGATTCTTTACCAGGTATAGAAATGGCAAGTAACTTTGCCATATCAAGCAGAAAAGCTTGAAAAGAAATCTCTCCTGAGGAGGACCCCCTGAAATGAGGGGTAAAGGCTAGAATTGTTGAAAATTCAGCCTTGGTACCGATGGATTCATCCCAGTCATCGGGATCGGAAGACTTGAAAGGATGAAGCATCGGATTTTCTTTAAAACGATGTCTTCGGTACCGCCCGAGGTCGGTACCGAGACGAGTCGGTACCGAATCCTCCATGCTAGAGAGCGATTCCAGGCTCGGCATCGAAGGAAGCGAGTCTGTCGAAGCAAGCATCGATGGTACCAACACCGGTGCCGATGTCGATACCGGTACTGAAGTCGATACCGATACTGGAAGAACGGCCTGCAGCAACTCTAGCGGTACCGAAGTAGCTGAGAGCGCTAGACTATGCTCGGAGTGTTTCATCCATCACCATAGCCGATGCCGGGGTGTCGGTACCGCTCGAAGCGGCCACAACCACCGAGCATGGCCCAGGTATGTCCATGGAGGTAAGAACCTCGGGAACAACCTGAATCCCCGCTAATGCTTTGGAGACAGAAGACTCCCGCCGGGGCTTTATTGCCAAAATGTCCTCGAGGGCAACGCCAGAGGCATCTCGATGCTTAGAAGGAGATCTACCACTCGAGGACCGGCTAGTCTTAACAGACTTTTGTTTGGTTACCTGATCCTGTGAAAAAGAAGATATTCTGGCTGGTGACATCGAGTCCGATGTGAACCGGGTATCAAGTTGTGCTCGATCCTGAAGACTTCTTCTGTTTGAGCTCCAGCAGGAGAGACACTCCAGTGGGCAATAGTCAGGACCTAAACATTTTAGACACCAAGTATGAGTGTCTAAAAATATATTTGTATCGCCACACTTTGAGCATTTCTTAAGGATAGTGGCTGGCTTTTCCATAATGGAAGGATAGAGGCCTCGTGGCCTAGAAACCGTCAGGCACTAAACAGGAAAAAATTCCTAGAGAAAAGAAGAAATTTTTAGTAAAAAGAAAGAAAAGCACCGGCGGTACCGGTGGCATTGAGGGAAGGCAGACGCGACCACAAAAAAACAAGAATAAAAAAGAAGAATTTTCTGCGGTGACAGGAATACGTCCTGCTAGCACCGCGGAAAATGGAAAACTGATGAGAGGGAAGTGAATGTGCAGGAAGGCAACGCGCATGCGTGTGGGATGCTCCCAAAGGCTTTCTTTTTGGATACTAGGGAGCGTTCCCGCGCAGGCTCCGTCGGTACCGACGTACCCATATGTGAAGACTCATTCCTGCTTGTTCCTGGAGATAACTATAAACTATTAATGTGTGTTCATGATATTTGCACATGGAGTGGTTCTGTGGTGTCCTCTAAACTGGGTAAAAAAACCCAGGTATTTCTACTTTTATCCTATAACATATTTTTTGCTAAAACTGCAATACAAACGCTAGAAAATAACTTCAGACATTCAAAATGTATTAGCCTAGAAGAAAGAGGGGAAAAGAGGGATGTAATACATACAATCAATTGTTCAATAGTAGTAGTATAACCTTTAAATATTAGTAAGTTACAAGAAACAAATTATTCACAGAAAAGAAATTTCAAGGGCAAAGGGTCATAGGAAAGCCTGAAGGAAGAAGGTTCAAAGGAAACAAAGAGGATAAGCCTTTACTAAGAGAGTGGTAGATTCCTGCCAACAGAGGTGGTAGAAACCAGTAAAGTGAGATAATTTAAGCATGCTTGGGACAGGTAGAAAACAATGACAGGATTAGGGTTGTTAAGTTTCAAACAAGCCAATGCATGGGGAAAGTGGGTGATGCCATGTTGGGTCAATCCTATGTCCATCTCTGAAAAAAGCCAAAATGAGTCATTAGGAGGTACCAGGCAGATTATTTCCTGGTGTTTACTCCCAGAAGCATACCTAATAGGTCTCTCCTTCAGAAATGTGTACAGATCTTTTTTTAAACCCTGGTATATGTTTAATGGTTTGGAGGAGTAGCCTAGTAGTTAGAGCAGCCGCCTACTACCCAAGAAATTAGGGTTTGATTCCCACAGGCACTCCTTTGCCCCCATTGCCTTGAAAGAAAAGGCCACTTCCAGTCATATCTTACCAAGAAAACCCAGGGGCTGCTGGGTCACCGGGAGTCAGCATTGACTTCACAGCACTTAAAACAAATATATGTGTTTAACAACGACCACATATCTTCAGATAGCACATTCTCAAGGATGATAAATGAAGGATGATTTAGTAGCACCCCAAGGCACAAGTAGCCAAGTTGGAACCAACAAAGTACAATTCCTAAAAAAACAAATGGGTTCATATCAGCAGGTATCAAGTCAGTCAGGATATAGGACCTAGTCTGCTAGATTTAGAACCAACAGCCTCAATAGTTTTAATAGACAGATTATTACATAATTTGGTGATAAAATACAGGGGCTGGGGGGGAAGAGATTGGAAGTTGGATTAAATAAGGAAATTTATATATTCTTTTATCCACGACAGTAAAAAATCAAAGAATAAAATAAGGGAAGCTAACTTTGATCAGCAATGATATCCTACAAGTGATCATGCTCCATGGCAGGCACCTGGAATATACATCCTTAGCAGTGGAGACCAAAATAGGACGGATTAGATGGATCATTTGGTCTTTATCTGCCATCATTCCCTATGTTACTAGATCTTTGCTGTTCTTTGGGATGGGGATGAAGATGCTGCATAGGAAGTGTTTGTAAGCGTGAGAAAGTCTCAATCATCACACAAGAGCAATGTCTGTAACTAGGCTCAAGTTAAACCTGTACCAGGTTATAAAGGGGGACAAAGATTGCTATTAAAATGTCTAAGGCAAATGGGAGGAAGCAGACGACTATAAATATGGGGAGAAACCCTAAGTAGCAGCAAATAAAACATCATGATGCCATAGCTCCCCCTTAAGGGCTTCTTCTAATTGAGTCAGATGGCTTTTCATTGGCCCTCTATCAAGCAATTCTATACTTCATAAATGCAGTTAAACACAGGTCTGCGACTAAAAAGCTGTTTGATTATTTTCATCTAATTTCCATGTATTCTGGTGTGCTGAAACAAATAAAATATTGAAAAAACTCCTAGACTTCATGATTTGCCACAACATGCAAAACTGTCTTCAAATTTATCTAATTTTTTCAAATTACTATTAATTAATTCAAATTACTATTAATTAATTCACAAAAGTGCATTTAAGATATAAAATGCCAAAAAAACCTTAAAAGGGTTGTCCGAGTTATGTAAAAAAAAAATATAGCACTGTAAATCTGATGGTCAGCAATATATACATAAGCTAAGCAAGTTTTAAGTCCATGCTTCTAATGGTAGAAGGGGTTAATCTTTCCTGAAGAATCCAGTGGGAGGGAGACACAAGGCAGATAGCAGCAGCTCCGGTCAGTGCAGGGGGGCGTGGCCAGCACTGTGACGTCTCGTGTACAGACACAGAGCTGCTCTCCTGCATGCCACACTTGTGCATGAATCATCATCAGGTTCTTGGTTCTAGGCTGTTCACACTTTTTCATCGCAATTCGTGTTAGCTCGTCATTCTTCAACCGTTATGTTATGGCTCCGCGAAAGTGTATTAATTCGCCAGACAGTTTCTGTTTCATTTATGGTGAATATACAGTGTTGAAGCAACAGCAGAATATTACAGACTTTGTGAAAAAAGTATACTTTGCATACTTTGGACTAAAAATTGGAGATCAAGATAAAGTCTGGGCGCCTCATAAAGTGTGCAAACGGTGTGTTGAGGACCTCCGAAACTGGTTCAAGGGTAAGAAAAAATCTTTCCGTTATGGGATTCCTATGGAATGGCGAGAGCAAAAGAACTATAGTGACGACTGCTACTTTTGTTCATGTGATGTGAAAGGGTTTAATTCCAAATGGAAGCATTCCATTTTATACCCCAATCTTCACTCGGCAATTCGTCCCATCCTCCATGGCACAGATATACCAGTACCCAAGCCCCCTGCTACCTGGGAAGAGATACCTAGCTCCGATGAAGGTGAAGTCATACCTGAACCAGATGACGAATCAAGTTCTGACTTTGAAGATGATACAAGACCAAAATTGTTTTCTCAGGAGGAGATGAATGATTTGGTAAGAGACTTGAATCTTCCCAAAGATGCCACTGAGTTACTCGGATCAAGGCTGAAAAGCAGGAATTTATTGTTGCCAGGAGTGTCATCTTCATGGTTCAGACATCGTGAAAAGGAGTTCGTTCCTTACTTCGCCCAGGAAGACAAATTGGTTTATTGCATCGATGACGAAGGTCTGATGGGTCAATTTAAAATCCAATATGATTCAGAGCAATGGCATCTTTTTATAGATTCTTCAAAAAGAAGTCTCAAAGCAGTTTTACTCCACAACGGTTTTTACGCTTCCATACCTGTAGGTCATTCCGTACACTTGAAGGAAACCTACAAGAACTTGGAATTGGTTCTTCGTAAACTTAAATATGAAGACCATGGCTGGCAAGTGTGTGGGGACTTGAAGGTCTTGTGCATGCTGCTCGGGCAACAAGCTGGGTATACCAAATATCCTTGTTTTCTGTGTCTATGGGACAGTCGAGACTGACAAAATCACTGGACCAAGAAGAGTTGGCAGCTGAGGGTGCTAGCAGTCAGTGAAAAAAATGTCCTCCGAGAAACTTTGGTACCTTCCCATAAAGTTCTTCTACCACCTCTTCACATAAAATTGGGATTGATGAAGCAATTTGTAAAATCACTTCCAAGAGATAGAGAATGCTTCAAATACTTGGTCACCAAGTTTCCAGGCCTGTCGGAGGCAAAATTGAAGGAAGGTGTGTGTTCGTCGGACCAGACATTAGAAGGCTTATAGTTGATCAAGAGTTTCTCAATACCATGACGGGATCCTCAAAACGAAGTGTGGATTGCATTTAAAGAAGTCGTACAGAAATTTTTAGGCAATAACAAAGATCCTCACTACAAAAAGATAGTCAGACGAATGCTGAAAGCATTTCAAACTTTAGGTTGCCTGATGAGTTTGAAAGTGCATTTCCTCCAGTCCCACCTTGACTACTTTCCTGAAAATTTGGGAGCTGTGAGTGAGGAACAAGGTGAACGATTCCACCAAGACATTAAAGAGATTGGAAAGAGATACCAGAGAAAATGGAGCATTATAATGATGGCAGACTACTGTTGGATGCTTCAGAGAGACATTCCAGATGCTACTCACAAGCGTAAATGCACCAAGAGGAGCCTCACAAGGAAGAAGAATCGAGTTTAGTGTGTGTAGGTGAGCTCATTTCAGTTCAAAAAAGGATTTTCATGAAAATATTGTAATAAAACTTTAATTTTATAAGTCTATTTCCATTTATTTTGAGGCATTGCCTTATTTAACATAGTTACCTAAATTGTCAGGAAACGTGATGTCCTATGACAAAATGGAGGTCATTTTCGGATTCAGCGCACCAAAAAACAAAGATTACGTGGAATAACCAAAACAGCTCTCGAAAAAATTTTTTTTGCAGACCTGTGTAATGAATCATTAGGCAGATTAAGATTATAAACCTTACCCTCTGATTTCTTGTTTGTCAGAAACAAAAATGTGTGCAGTAATGTTTGACATCCCTAGCAATGTACAGTTTCCTAGTTATCAAATTGGGTATCTACATAATCATCCAAAAACTGTCATATTCTAGTTCTAAAAAAAAAAAGAGAAAAAAATATTACAAACTACAAAAGGACTCCATTTATTCATAAGGCCAATGTAGCTATTATATTTCTGCACCAGCAAAACCAGAGCCATATAGACTGCCAGAACTGTAGCAACACCTGCTATTAGTAATCTGTGAACTTTCATTAAAATCATCTGTAATACCTGAAGATTGAAGGATCGCCAATGTAACACCAATTTTTAAAAAGGGTTCCAGGGGTGATCTGGGAAACTACAGACCGCTGAGCCTGACGTCAGTACTGGGAAAAATGGTAGAAACCATCTTAAAAAACAAAATTACTCAGCATGTAGATAGTCATGGCCTAATGGGAGACAGCAAACATGGCTTTAGACAAGGAAGATCTTGTCTTACTAATCTGTTATGTTTTTTTGAAGGTGTGAATAAACAAGTAGACAAAGGTGAGTCGGTTGATATAGTGTATCTGGACTTTCAGGAAGCCTTTGACAAGGTCCCTCAGAGACTTTTGGCAAAACTAAAAAGTCATGTGATAGGAGGCAGTGTACTATTGTGGATCGGGAACTGGTTAAAAGATAGAAAGCAGAGGGTAGGGCTAAATGGCCAATTTTCCCAATGAAAAAAGGTGAATAGTGGAGTACCCCAGGGATCTGTACTGGGTCCGCTGCTTTTTGACATTCATAAATGACCTGGAAAAGGGAATAACTAGTGATGTTATCAAATTTGCAGATGACACAAAACTGTTTAAAGTTGTTAAAACCCAAGGGGATTGCGGAAAACTGCAGGAGGATCTGGATAAATAGGAAGACTGGGCATCCAAATGGCAGATGAAATTTAATGTGGACAAGTGCAAAGTTATGCACCTAGGAAAGAACAACCCACACTATGGTTACACAATGCAAGGTTCCACATTGGGAACCACCACCCAGGAAAAAGATTTAGGCGTCATCATGGATAACATGTCAAAACCCTCCGCCCAGTGTGCAGCGGCGGCCAAGAAAGCAAATAGAATACTAGGTATGATAAGGAAAGGCATGGAAAATAAAACAAAAGACATTATAATGCGTCTATATCGTTCCATGGTGAGACCGCACCTTGAATATTGTGTGCAATTCTGGTCGCCGTATCTTAAAAAGGATATAGCTTTATTAGAAAAGGTACAGAGAAGAGCCACCAAAATGGTAAAGGGGATGGAAGGCTACTCCTATGAAGGGAGGCTACAAAGGTTAGGGTTCTTTAACCTGGAGAAGAGACGGCTGAGGGGAGATATGATAGAAGTCTATAAATTAATGAATGGAGTGGAACAGGTAAACATAGATCAATTGTTTATGCTATCAGAATATAGAAAGACTAGGGGACATGTAATGAAGCTACAGGGTAAACTATTTAAGACAAATAAGAGAAGATATTTTTTCACTCAACGTGTAATCAAACTCTGGAATTTGTTACCGGAGGATGTAGTAAAGGCTGTTAGTGTAGCTGGGTTTAAAAAAGGTTTGGACAAGTTCCTGGAGGAAAGGTCCATAAACCATTATTAAAAAGGGACTCAGCATATCAATGCTTGACCTAATACAAGCATTGTGGAACCTGTGTCTCTTGGGGATACTGCTAGATACGTATGACCTAGATTGGCCACTGTTGGAAACAGGATACTGGGCTTGATGGACCTTGGTCTGACCCAGTATGGCATATCTTATGTTCTTCAAAGCAAGCAAATTACTATTTATTGCATAATAAACTACTCCAAATAAACAATAAAACTACAGTATAAATAAGATCATCAGATGCAATCCATCACATGGGAAAGTTCTGAATGGTCTGTACCTGGTTTTAGCCAAGAACGCCAGGAACCTAACACTCTGCAAACCCCCTAGTAGTTAAATATCATTCTCTTTGCTCATTTCGTTTGAATCTGATATGGTATGTATAGCTCCCAAAATCTACTTTAAAAATAACAAGCTAATAGAAAGATATTACCTTATACTTTTTTATTGACCTTTTTTTGTGCAGCCATGAACCCACAAACTTAGGCTTTCAGGGACCTACCCATTTGACTATGCTACAGAGATAAACCTACTTGGCTAGACAGAATATAAACCATAGCAGCTGTTGAGATGGTAAAGTATAGCACTAAGGTATAACCTGACAACATTATAGAAAAAACATCCATTTATGCAAGCAAAGATGTCTATATCCACAAGAATATTAAGAGTCAACAAAAAAGTAATTTTCTCTTTTTCTCTGACAAATGTTTGTGATATTATTTTAAGCCATTTTTAACTGGAAATCAAATTTTTGTTGTTCAAATATAGAGCCATGACAAGGGGAAGCAAGAAGGACCACCACCCTAGGCACCATGCCAACCATCCCGTTTAAAGTCAGTCTGTAAATCCATAAGCACAAAAGCAAAGGAGATGCCAAAAGCAAATCTTGTCTGGGGTACAGTTTTGCCCAACTCCTGGTTTTATTGAAGAAAGAGTTCTTCCCATGTAAGTATGACAAAAGCCCTTTTAAGCATAGTCTTTCCTCAGCTTCTGCCTGCCCATCTCCTACTCTTGAAACGTGTGACCTTATCAGACGCCAACATGTCTCGGCACACCCAGAGAGTCTTAAAACTAAAGCATCTTCTGTTTATCTAAGGCACTAACCAACTTTGTCAAACATGCTGCTCTTAAAAGATTTACCATTTTCCACTACTTTCTAGGGGTATGCATGAAAGAATATTGTTCTAGAAAAACTTATTATAAAAATAGACTGTTTCAGCCAATCATCTGCAAACTCAAGTGGGAAATAACCGATAGGGCCCAGAGCTGGAAATGTAGCCTAGGACACAGAAACAGAGAAAACAGCTAATGCTATTCTCAATGGGAAAGTGACAAGACACTATGGCAAGGTCTAGGAAGGTGAGAAGCACCCCCTGCCTGACCGATGTAATGACAGACCTGAAGGACTTCATACAAAAATGAGAGGCTCAGAGTCCAAAAATTAAACCATCTCTAGGTCCATGACATGGTGGAAGGAACCTCCCTTCCAGGGCACCCATGTACCTGGAATAACATGCCTAGCCCGCAGCAGAAGGCATGAAAAAAATAGCCTACAATTTCAAGAGGAGCTGAAGAGTTTCCTCTAGCATCAGCCACATGAGCAGAGAGCCACAGAGAGACTCTCCCAGAGAATTCTTATAAGCATTGCCGTAATTCAAATATTGTACATCATAATTCCCAGGCTGGCCTGAACCACAGACTTCAGGGATAGAAGGTAGGTGTCTTGGACAAGGAGCTAATACATATCCAACCTTGATTGAGAACCCTGAAGACCTACCAGTCTAATGTGATAAGGATCCCCTCAGAGAGAAACAGCCTGATTTATACCCCAATCAGCTGCACCTCAGAAGGGACCACTGGAACTTATTGACAGGGATTACAGGCTCCCAATAGTGCAATGGTGGAGACTCAAGCATGCCTAAAGCTCCGAAAGGACTAACCCTTCTACAACTGAGATCCAACAGACTCACAATAGCTCAAGAGTATCTCTAGGCTCAAGGCATGGCTGTACAAGAGGAACTCTGCTCCTCTAGGTCTATTTTCCAGGGTCTCTGTAGGTAAACTTCCCCTCCCAAAGATAAATGGCCCTTAAAGGGAATCTGCTCAACCGCAGTTTGCAGACAGCAACTATCAGCTAAGTGTAGTACCAGCACTGTCAACCTGCCATTACCACTGTCGCCATGGACCAGTTTTAAAAAATATCAGCTAACTAAGGTTGCCCACTGCAAGTTTCCTAGCCTCATGAAAGGAGGCTGGGTTTGATGGACCTTTGGTCTGACCCAGCATGGCAATATCAAGGTGTACCTGGCATCAAATCTGCAACCTTGGGAACCAGAGGCCATAACAGAGGATGGCTCCATATTGATAGGGCTTGTCTCCAGGTGTGCACACAGCACTGCCTAAGAGATTAAAGCAGCAACTGCAAAGGCATTCTTAAGGAGGACCTTGACCCTCCAAAACTGAGGCTTCTCACACTCAGCACCTCCCTTTACATAGATAGTCTTGTGCTTAGTAACAGCCATGAACAGTAGTCCCACTCCAGGGAGCCCAAAAGGCTGATCCCACTGTACTCTGGGGCCCCCTAGGGCCCAATTTGGGGTCTTACTCTCTAAAACCATATGAGCTGCTGCATAGGACCAGTTAGAGGCTCTCAACATGGCTTCTGATTTCGACACAGTGTGGACACCCTCTTAACACTCTGACACCCCTGTTTAATGTACGTTTACCAAGTTTAAGTTACAAAGTAAACCGCTTTGATTGAAATGATAAAGCGGTATAAAAAACCTGTTAAATAAAATAAATAAAAAATAATGGTATTCCTCGATTTCCCTGCCACATTTGACTCCGTTTTCCATCTCACATTTCTATCAAGACTCAAAGAAGCAGGTACAATACATGCTTTGGTAGTCCTTGCATATAAGTGAAAGTGTACTTTGAATTTTCTGAATAGGTCGCAGATAGGTTGGATGTATATATTGAAGAGAAGTGCTGATAAGGCTGAGCCTTGTGGGATAGATACCACGCTGGAATGGTTTACATCCTACTTTTCTGAAAGACAACAGCAGGTCAAAATTGGAACACTCATGCCTAACCCATTCAGACTAAGGACAGGGTATCTATCCCACAAGGCTCAGCCTTATCAGCACTTCTCTTCAACATATGCATCCAACCTATCTGTAACCTACTCAGAAAATTCAAAGTACACTTTCACTTATATGCTGATGATATTATGTGCTATACACCCTTCAACACACAAACCCCGGACTACCCAACCGTCTCAGACTGCTTCACAGCCATCGGACTTCTTCGCTAAGCTAAATCTGGTAGTGAACAACAACAAATCCCAAGTGCTCCTAGACACAAGGGACCCCTCTTTTACTGCTCCTCCAACAATTAGATTACACCACTTGGAAATCATGGTAAAAAGAGGAAGTCAAATACCTAGGTATAACTCTAGATAAAAAGCTTAACATGCTCTCTCATATCAAGAACGCAGCTAACACTGCATACTTCAAGATGAGGTCACTCCAAAACATAAGGACGCTACTTCACCACAACAATTTCAGAACAGTATTCCAATCCACCATCACACTGCACCTAGATTATGGCAATATACTCTATCAGGGCCTACCAAAGCATGTACTGTACCTGCTCCAAATGGAGCAAAACACTGCTGCCAGAATTATAACAAGCACCTCAAGACATCAACACATCATACCCACCCTCAAGAATTTGCACTGGTTACCAATAGCTCAAAGAATAAAACACAAGGTCATGACCACAATATACAAGATACTACAAAACCAATTAGTCCCCTGCCTCGACTCTCTAATCAGAGGGGCTCCTGCAACAAGACTGAGAAGATCCATAACCCAAAACATACCATCCGTATCACCTCACAAGACAAAATGCACCCAACAAACCAACATCAGAATCTTCATCCTCTTTGCTCCCTCAATCTGGAACTCCCTCCCAGAACCCATAAGATTAGCTTAAACACCACAAGACCTGAAAAAGATGCCAAAGACCCACCTCTTCAATGAACACTATCGTACTGACGTAATCATGTAACACCATATCACAAGAATGGTGACACCCTCTGTACTAGAATAAATTTAATCCCCATCCACATTGTTAACTTCAAGTTACCATTATCCTTAAGTTCTATGTAACCGTAACTCACGTGAGTTTGTTTAATGTTCTCTGTAAACCGCTTTGGCCTAAACACAGTATATAAAACCTGTTTAAGCAGAACAACGGATACCCACCTGGTATAAGGGGAATCTGCCTGCTAACTTCACAAGAAAGCAGGCTCTGAAACATGCAGAGCTGCCATAGCATCCTGAAAGGGCCTAAACAGGGCCTGTCAGTGAATAAGGTGGAACCTTCCCCTAGGGGAGCCATCGTCCCTTCCTCCTCAGACTTACCTTCAGATGACAGGAATTTCACTCGAGTCCTTCAACCAACCCTCATAGGGCATAAAGTTGGGCTCCCAGAGGAATGGATTATAAAGGCAAAGCGGAGGCCGTGACCTCTTTAATTGCTCATGACAGAAGAGTTTGTGAGTCCTGTGTTCCCCAGAAGAGAGCCTGGGCCTCAGACACCCTGAAGGGGGCTGCCAAGCAGTTAGCCGAGACTGAAAACAGCCTGTGACCTGTTGTCAGGAGTTTTAGCACAAGCTGCAGCTAAGGCCCCCCTAAACTCCAATCCGCTGGGCCCAAGCCACCATCTGAAATGACCATGGTACCCACTGCTAGGGGGTGGAGAGGAACCAGGTAAGGAGCAGCAGGGGCCAGAGAAATGCATCAGGCTCCAGGGCCCAAAATGACAAAAAAGGTGCCTCAGGCTTTGTAGCCACAACGTGGACAAAAGGAAGCAATCATTGGGAAAAAAAAAAGAATGCTAGGGGACGTAGGCTGCACAGTGCCACACGCTTCAACACTGCAGCAGCAAAGTTCCGAAAAAGGGCCACGCAAAACACACCAAATAAAAGTAGCAGGGCCAGGGCAAAAAAGGAATCCCATCACCTGTCGGGCTGACTGGGGAAACCTGAGTAGGGAAGCACCAGGCCTGGGAGGCCCAGCTGCCGGTAAAAGACTTTTTTTTTTTTTTTTTTTTAAATTTGGAACTGCTTTATTGAAATCAGCAGAGAGCCAAATACTGCTCATTGAAACCAATGGGAGAAAAAATAATCGTAAAAAAATACAAAGAATGTAGATAAAGACAGCTAGAGGGAAGGGGAACCTCTGTCTAACTTACAGACCACCCTCAGGGGGCCCCATGGGGTGGTGCTGCTCCTCTTACAGCCCACCAAGTGCTAGGAACCCGTGGATAACAGCACTAGACATGGCGACTGTCAACCCTAGGAGACCAGGGTGTACCCGCACTCAGGGCAACATTGGGCTTTACCAGGATGACCACAGCACCATGATGTGGGCAAGAAAGTCAGGCCTATGCACGAGTCCAAATATCTTGCTACTTGCTGGAGGCAGATAAATACTGGCTTACCTCAGTGCTGCATTAAAGGATTTAACAAGTGATGACATCACTTAATGCTGCTCAAGTGTGACTCCACTTGCTGGCAAGAGGGCATAATCACTCGTCTGGACTGTCTAACAGGATGACAAGCATTCCTAGTTTTAGAAAGGATTTCTCAGTCTGGGCTGATCGTGAATATGTTAAAAATATGAACTAATGACCTCAAGCAAGTCATTGTTGGAAAAATAGGGGAGAAAAAAAAATCAAGAACATTCTTTTGGAAACTGCTTTTGGATCCCGATTCCACTAATTTCCTGTTCACGCCTACGTGTTTCCTTACCATTCCCCTAGATACTGTATATCCTAGTCTCCACTTGTTGTGTCGCCTGTCCTCACTAGACTGGTAAGCTCTGACGAGAAGGAACTGTCTCTTACATGTCTCTGTACAGTGCTGCATACACCTTGTAACGCTATACAAATCGTAAGTAATAGTTGTAGTACTTTTGATACAGAGATAAAGCAATAGAATCCCAAAAGTAAATCTATTTCTACTAATTTTTTTTAAAAAATTATAAGGCTAAATTTGACTGGTCACATATTGTAGTCTGCCTAACAAACTACGAGACCAAAGAAGAATGTGGAAATGTGCCAAAGCAATATATCCTAATCAAAGATGCGTTGGTCAGTGTCCTTATAAAAGCTATTCTTTAAATATGGGGAAAAAATAAGTCATATGCCTCTAAACAGGTTCTGCATTTCCACAGCACATTATATATTATGTAAAATCAGTCAATACCATACCTAGTTCTGTGCAAGTAGTGCAGCTGCACAGGGCGCAAATAACAAAATAGGGGCGCATTTGGGGTTGCCGGCCTCGGTTCCTCCCCCCACCAACTGTTCTTGTCCCGTTGCTGCCGTTTTTCATGTTTCCTTAGCAGAGGAAGTCACAGCAGCGGAGTGTATCTCTCATTGAGGGAAAATAAAGTGGGTCTTCCGGACTCTGCGTTTGTATGTTTGCCTGATCCTGTCTTCTTCCTATAGACTCATGTCAAAGGAGGGAGAGACCAGACCAGACCAGACCAGCCATTCAAATGTGGGTCTTTGCAACTCTCCGTTTGAATGGCTGGTCTGGTCTCTCCCTCCTTTGACATGAGTCTATGTCAGAGGAGGGAGGGATCAGGCAAACATGCAGATGTGGAGTCGGAAAGGCCTGCGTGCTTTTTTTCTCAATTAGAGATCGCTGCTGCTGCAGCTGCTGTCACCACCACGGAGACACGGAAGACAGCAGCAGCAGGACAAGGGCAGGCAGCATGGGGATGGAAGTGTGGGGTAAGATGGGGAGATGCTGGCATAGGGAAATGACAAACCGGGGCATGGGGGGGGGGGGGAGGTGCGTCACATGTGCAAGTCGCACAGGGTGCATTTATGGCTTGGTACGACCCTGAAATCAGTTCTATTAAAACTACAATAAATGGGGATTATATCATATCTAAATGTGCATGGACTCTTAACCCTGTGCTGTTGTATCCCCTAGCTAGCCAGTCAGATTTTCAGAATATCCAGTGAATATACAGGAGACAGATTTGCATGCACTACTACCTTCACTGCAAGCAAATCTCTCTTCTGCAGATTCACTGTGAATGTCCTGAAAATCCGACTGGCTAAAAGGCTACACCAGAATAGGGTTCAGAACAACTGGTTTAGGCTGTTGAGGTAGAAATTTGGTATGCTGATTGACCTCCAATATGGTTTACTCGTATGTCAGCACTATCACCACATTAAGGATATCTGAAGTAAACAATGTTCAGAAGTTTTCAAGCATTTCTAATATCACTTTTATTTTTAGTTAAAAAAAAAATTATGAGCAATAATTTTATAAATGCCAGCAATGACTTACAGGGCTGAGTATTTTTTGTTGCTAATGCCATGGGCAACGCCAGTCCCAGGGTCAATGCAAAACTTTCCAACACATGGGCCCAGATTTTGATAAACTCAGTTATGAACATCTGAGCAACACCCTTCCACAAACAATTCTGTAAAAATGCATAACTGGACACTATACCTTTAAATATTTTTTGCTTTGTATGTATGCATGGGCCTGCCCTTCCTGCTGGTACAACAATGTGCTGATGACTTTCACCAATGTGTGCGTGGCTGTCAAAATCTATTGCTTTGCTTTGAATGTTGTTGACCTCTAATGCCCCCCTCCCAAAGCTGCTTATCTAGGAGACTACCTAGTCTTGCCTAATGATTGGGTCAGCTCTGGCCATGGGGGACTAAAGACCCCTTTGTCTGCCACCAGAAAACCTCCTTCTTGTTGGTCACTTGTTAGATATCATAAGTGAAATTAAAATGCAGAAACTTGGAAACCAGGAACTAGTAAATACATGGGAAGTGTAAGGTGAAATTAGACTTACCTGCTAATTGTAGTTCCTGGAGGAACTCCAGTCTAGTCCAGAAACCTCTGGGTTGTGCTCCTCCTACAAAAGCTTGGAGACTGAGAAATGTCATCTTTTTCTGATGACACTGGTATATATACTCCGGATCCGCCTACTCACACCAGTAACCTATTGACAAAGTAGACTCACCGGAGCAACAATTAAGTATCTACAAACTACTAACTCAATAAAATACATACTCTTAACCCAAAACTCTAATTATTTTCTTTTAAAAGAAAGAGAAACTACTCCCCTTTCCATACTACCTTTACCCAAAACCCAGGCCTGACCTCCTCCGCAATAGAGGCAAGTGACCCAAGATAGATACATAGCTATATATACCTACCCATATAGATATATACACCCTGCTACACTTCCACATATATGTCCCCCCTCTGCCCCCCATGAATAGAAACCTTTATATGCTTAACGGTTATCGCTGATGTGCTTCAGGCACTAGCTCACAGATATCAGGGAGGGATACCAAACTAGACTGGAGTTCCCTCCAGGAACTACAATTAGCAGGTAAGTCTAATTTCACCTTCCTGATCGTCCCTCCAGTCTAGTCCGGAAACCTCTGGGTATGTACCAGAGCAGTAAAACCAATCAATGGGAGGGACCTGCCAGACCAGCCTGAAGCACTGCTGATCCAAAAATGGCATCCCTTTCCACCTGCACATCCAGGCGGTAGTGCTGCACAAAGGAATTTAAGGAAGACCAGGTAGCTGCCTTACAAATATCCACCGCTGGCACGAACTGGCACTCAGCCCGAGGCCGCCTGCACCCTGGTGGAATGTGCTCTTAGACCTTCCGGAACCACTTTACCCTTCAACACACAAGCGGACGCGATGGCCTCCTTAATCCACCTGGCAATGGAAGCTTTTGACGCTGGCTCCCCTTTCTTTGGTCCTCCAAACAAGATGAACAGACTATCAGACTTGTGGAAACTCTCCGTCCTCCGGATATACTTCTTCAATGCTCTGCGAACATCCAAGTGATGTATTTGTTTGTCAACCGTACCCTTGACTTTCTCGGAGAAAACTGGCAATGTCACTACCTTATTTACGTGAAACTCCGACACTACCTTAGGCAAAAAGGACGGTACGGGTCTCACCACCACCTTTGAACCATAAAAAGTTAAGAATGGCTGCCGACACGATAAAGCTTGTAACTCAGAGATTCTCCTAGCTGAACAAATAGCTACCAGGAACACTACCTTCAGAGTAAGATCCTTTAAAGACGCTTCTACAAGAGGCTCAAACGGAGCACTCCGCAAGGCCTCTAGCACGAAAGGGAGGTTCCACTTTGGTACCACCTGTCTACGTGGTGGCCACAACAGCGAAACCACTCTTAAAAATCTTTTGACATCCGGATGACCACCTAGACCACCTGCTGCCAATCCCTTATCTAGCCCATCCTGCAAGAAGGCCAGTACCTCCGGAATAGATGCTCGTAATGCTTCCACCTGTCTATCTACACACCATGCCTCAAACACTCGCCAGATGCAAATATAAGCTAGAGAAGTAGATCTCTTCCTTGCTCTCAACAAAGTATCAATCACTGAAATTGAGTAGCCATTCTTTCTCAACCTAGCCCTCTCAATAGCCAAGCTGTAAGCGAGAACCGAGCCACCTGCGGCATAACTAGAGGACCTTGAGACAAGAGGTCCACCCGGACTGGGAGCCACCAAGGCTTCTCCGCCAAGAGTCTCCTCAGATCCGCGAACTATGGCCGCCTTGGCCAATCCGGCGCTATCAGAATCACTTGTCCTTTTTGCTACTGTATGCGTTGCAGTACCCTTCCTATTAGTACCCAAGGCGGAAACACATATAGGAGCTGTCGTTCTGGCCACCCCTGAATGAGAGCATCCAGTCCTTCCGACATCCTTTCTCTTCTTCTGATGAAGAAATGACTTGCCTTTGCCGAGTGAAAGGTTGCCATGAGATCCATTACCGGTGATCCCCAACTTCTCACCAGCATCTCGAACACCTCCTGATGTAGGACCCACTCCCCCGGGTCCACCTTCACTCCTCAAGAAGTCGGCCTCTACATTGTCCACCCCAGCCACATGAGCTGCCGACAACACCAGCAGATGCACCTCGGCCCAATCGAACAAGCATTCGGCTTCGGCTTCCATCGGAACACTGCTGGTCCCCCCTTGGCGATTGATATAAGCCACCGCCGTCACGTTGTCAGAAAACACGGGAACGGCCGAGCCACGAAGATAGGGTTGAAACTCCTGCAATGCTAGCGTCACCGCTCTCAACTTCAACCTGTTGATTGACCAGGCCCTCTCCTGCTCCATCCACTGACCCTGAGTGAACCTTCCTTGGAAATGAGCTCCCCAGCCTATGAGACTGGCATCCGTCATCAGTGGAACCCAGCACGGCACTTCCAGAGGCATCCCCTGTTCTAGGCTTCCTGCTCTTAACCACCACTGAAGAGCTGCCTGCGTCTCTGGTAGACATAGCAACCGCCGTGACATAGGATCAACCTGAGACCAACACCTGAGCAACGCCCTCTGCAACGGCCTCATATGCGCTTTGGTCCACGGAACCATCTCCAGAGTCGCCGCCATGGTCCCGAGCAACTGCAGATAATGCCACACTGTGGGAGCTGCTCTGCTCAGAAACTGCCTGAGCAACCTGCATAACCCCTGCGCTCATTGCACCGGCAGACACACTGTTCCCGCACTCGTATTGAACTGCGCTCCCAAGTATTCTAGTCGCTGCGACGGCTCCAACTTGCTCTTTGCCACATTGACCACCCAACCCAGACTCTGTAGAAACCCTACTACTCTGGCTGTGGCCACGTCGCTTTCCGTTCTCGACTTTGCTCCGATTAACCAATCATCTAAATAAGGGTGCACTAGCACCCCTTCCCTTCGCAACGCCGCCGGCACCACGACCATCACCTTGGTAAATGTCCGCGGAGCCGTAGCGAGACCGAACGGCAGGGCCCGAAACTGAAAATGTTCCTGAGGAACCGTAAATCTGAGAAACTTCTGATGTTCCTGTCTGATGAGAATATGTAAGTACGCCTCTGATAGGTCGAGGGAAGTAAGAAACTCTCCCTTCCTTACCGCCACTATCACCGACCGCAGCGTTTCCATACGAAAATGAGACACTCGCAGGCAGCGATTTACTCTTTTTTAGATCCAAAATTGGACGAAAAGATCCTTCTTTCTTCGGGACTACAAAATAAATGGAGTATCGACTGGAACCGCACTGGTCTGGAAGTACCGGAACTACTGCGTTGAGAGAGAGCAGTCTCTCCACTGTCTCCCTCACTGCTGTGCATTTGGCTGATGCCTTGCACGGCAACCGAACAAAGGGACTCTGTTACCGGCCGCTGTAACTCCAACACGTAACCTTCCCGAATGACCTCCAGCACCCACCGGTCTGATGTAATTTGGACCCAGGCAGTGTAAAAATCCGTAGCCGACCTCCTACGGGCACCAGATCTCCTTGGGTCCTCCTGACTTCATTGCGACTTTCGCAGATTCGTGCAGGAGGAAGGGGCTCCAAAATCTCTGCCCGCTCCCCGAAATCCACGAAATCCCTGGCTTCTATTGGCAAAATTCCCCCTCTGCGCCTGATTGAACCGTGGGAAACGAAACTGATGAAACTCCCTCTGTTGCTCCTTGCCTGTGGGAGTCAACTGCTCCTGCTTCTGCTTGTCCTCCGGATGTCTACCGCCTTTGGACTCCCCTAGATCCTTCACCAACTTGTCCAGATGCTCTCCAAACAAGAGTTTACCCCTGAATGGAAGCTTACTGAGGCGAGACTTAGAAGAGCCATCCACTGCCCAGTTGCGCAGCCAAAGGTACCTGCGAGCCACTACCACCGACGCCATACTCTTCGACAACGCTCGAATAAGGTCATAATGTATATCCGCTAGGTAAGCTGTACCTGATTCCAACCGTGCCAGGCCTCCGCTGTCCTCTCCTTGCTCATCCTTAATCCTTTGTGACCATCGGAGACAGCCTCTCGCCACCCATGCTCCACAAATCACCGCCTGAATAGATAGAGCATTCACGTCAAACACCTGTTTCAACAAGGTATCAAGTTTCCTGTCCTGGGCGTCCTTGAGCGCCGCACTGCCCTCTACTGGAATAGCAGTTTTCTTAGTAACTGCCGAAACGGCGGCATCAACCTTAGGAGATTTAAACAACTCTTTATCCTTATCCACCAGCGGATAAAGCTGTCCCATCACTCTGGATCCTTTCAAAGTCGCCTCTGGCATGTCCCACTCCTCCTAGATCATCTCTCTTAGCACTCTATGCACCAGAAACGCTCTCTGATTTTTCCAAAAAACCTGTAGCAAGGGATCCTCCAGGATAGTATCTTCTGCAGGACCCGGTACCGGCATATTCAGCACCTTCAGCGTCTCTGCTATGAGGGCCGGCAACTCGGCCCTCCGGAACAGGCAAACCACTCTCGCCTGGTCTTCCTTGTCCGTGATCTCTCCTTCCTCTACCTTGTCATTCAGATCTTTGTTGGGGTCTCCCTCATCGGAATGCAGACCCTCCGAGGTCACCGACTGGTCTTTCTGTTCCTTTTCTATCCTGGCTCTCTTTGCCAGATCGCGTGCGGCTCCTACACTGAGGGGGGTTCCCGGTCTCTTTTCTCCTTGCTCACCTACCTAAGGCCCAGTGGCTAGGCCCTCCTGCCACCCTCCAAACGCCTGCTGAATAAGGGCCACAAATTCCAGAGAAAAAATTGCCCCCAGGCCCCCTGGCAAAGACGGCGGAGGTGTAGGCAGATCCGGAGCCAAAGGCCCTGCTACCGGCTCCTGACCCGGGCCCTCCTGAGGGACTGAATCTTGCCGCACTATTAGGGCCCCTGTGCCTCAGAAGGCCCTTCCAGGGTCTGTTCCATGGCTTCCGCCTCTTGGACGCAGCCCCAGCAGCCCCCTGCTTCAGATACAGTCCCCCTTCTAGCTCCGCAGACTACACACTGCGGCCTAGCTGGCATTCCGCCTGAGCAAAAAATAATATGCCTCTGACAGCAAGAATTGTTTCCTTTTTTTTTTTTTTTAAAGCAAGAAATAAAATGTCTCTTGAAACCCCAAAATTTTTTTCTTCTTCAAGGCAACCAAAGAGAAGCGCCCCCAACCAGAAAATATAACTTATGCTAAAACAAAGCTCCCCCTACGAACCAAGGCACTCAGAAGGCCCAAGGCAGTCCCAGCCAATTCCCGCCCTGCTGCCACGCGGCCAGGCCTGCTGCCGCGAATGCGGCTCATGCTGGATTCCTCCCGCTCTTTTTCAGCATTTGGCCCCAATTCCTGATCTTACCGCACAGCTTGTTGTCTTCCTCCCGCTCAACTGGACTGTCTGCAATACAGCCTCGGGAGCAGGAATTAGCAGGACCTACGAGGGAGCGTGTAGTCCACGTCTGTCAGCTTGCACGGCACCATGTGCTCCACAGCGCTATCAGGCAAGCCTCTAAACACGCCGGCTGACACTCTGCCGCTCCGGTTCCTCACCCTTTGTACCGGGATCAGGAACCGAAACCCTGCTGCCCCCAAGAAAGGCTTCTGCTGCGTTACAAGCCGATTGCGAGCAGGAGAGAGAGAAAAAGATGTGGGGGGAGGGAGGGGGAGGAGGAGGAAAGGCCTCAGTCGAGCCTTAAAGGCAAACACCCCCTTAACTTAAAAGTTTCCTTTGGTATATATACGTCCCCCCACTGTCCTCTCTTTCTTTTCCCTTCTTACTGATCCTAAGTCTCTATTCCTTAATTGTTCCTCCAAATTGAGCCTGGACCTCCAGGCTCATCAATCCTCCAGCTGCTTGGAGACTGAGGTAACTGGTGTGAGGAGGGGGATCCAGAGTATATATACCAGTGTCATCAGAAAAGGATGACGTTTCTCAGTCTCCAAGCTGCTGTAGGAGGAGCACAACCAAGAGGTTTCCGGACTAGACTGAGGGACGATCAGGAACAAATATTTTCAATGAACAGCTTTGGAGGAAATCTAGTACAACAAACCACATTTGAATGATAAAATGGCTAAGTACAGAAGTATATTCACTTTGATTTTAAAAAAAAAGCCTTAATGCTTTGAGAGGTTTTACTAAGAATTCGCTCTTAAAAGGCATCCTTTTGTAACCTGGAGTTGAGGAATGAAAAAACCTACTAAAATCATCATTCGCAAAAGGTCATTTCCTGTGTACTATACAAAAAAACTCAACCCACAAACCCTACTCTAGCACATAAAATGTCACTTTACTACTTTATCACAGCTACAAACAAAATGAAATGCTGCTATAATCTTAGGAAAGCAGCTTCAGTTAGGTTCCAGAAAGTAAAATTGGCCCATTTCATAACCACAGGGAAATTAGTTTTCAACATTAACTAGAAATTCTTTTAAAGAGGACTTTTTTGTTGTTTTTAAAGTCCAGAACAGTTGAAAGAGATCCCAAAGAGAGATATCAGATGAATGAAACAGATTTCTTTAATTGGGTAACTGGAGAACTAGACCAAGGAGAGGCTTTGGATGTGGTGTACTTATATTTCAGCACAACCTTGGACACTGTTCCACACTGGAGGCTTATAAACAAATTGAGCAGTCCATAGGTATAACCAAAAGCAGTGCACTGGATCAAAAGAGGACAGAACAGGGTGATCCTCTGTGATAGATGGTGTTCACTCTGAAGAATGTAACTAGTGGAGTGCAAAGAAAAGCAATGTGCTCAGCTGAAGCTTATCAAACTCATCTTCTTGGCTCAGTCCATGTGATATCTTCATACATCACCTAACCAGGAAATGACCATTTCAACAATTAGGGCACACAACACATTTTCATTAGTATCATCATACTGCAATTATCAATTACTAGCCAAGACTGTCAACTTCACCGAGTAGGAATGTTTATCCATGCTTCTCTTTATTTTTCCCTCCCCAACCCCAGCATCCTCCCCATTTAAGGAGTTGGGGAAGGAGGAGAGAAAGAAAATATTAGCACACTCATAAGCTGGTACCTTTTTTAGTGCAATAAATCAGTGCAACCTTCAGTACAGCCAGAGCTTCTACTGAGTTAGAGGGCAGAGCTGCAACAATAGGGCAGCGGTGAGGCACGAGGAGAAATGCCCATTCTCTGCTCACACTGTGCCAGAACCTGGGATGATTATCGGGAGTGCCCAACACAGTGAGTTCGAATGGGCAAGAGGTACTTTCTTCCAGTCCACACAGCCTATGGATAGACCTGAATCCAAAGTGGGTATGGCTATGCCCCTAGGCCGATGCGCTCTCCTCTCACCCCAGCTCAACCTGAGCCCTCTCTTCCCCACTCTAACCAATCTTGGCACCATTTCTCTGCCTCCATCCTACCTTCAGGCTGCTGACGAATCCCTCCTCCATCTTGCATAAGTTGATTCAGGCACTAAAATAGCTTCTTTAGCTCATGCTCAAGAGCCTGCGCCTCCTTCCAGGAACAAGATAAGGGCCTGTTTGCTAAAGTGCATTAAGCAGTTAGTGCAGTATTTAACCCCGATGTTAGCATGACCTGGAGTAATAGCTATTGCATGATAAAAAGCAGCCACGTGGTAAAAACTCTGTTAAATGCTTAGCATGTTGCGGGGTAGTAATAGAAACTAGGCAGGTTATGGATAGAGAATGGGCATAGGCAACAGAGACAGCTAGCATGCGGTAAAGTACCACACGCTGTCAAAACTGCCAATAGCACGGGTGCAACCTTACTACCCGCAGACAGGTAGTTCAGCCACTGCTAAAAAACAAATGCCTGTGCACTACTGGGTGATGACCAGCCCCCTATAATTCCTAGCAAGACTCCAACTCACCCTGCAGCCCCTCCAATCCTCCCCCCCCTCGAACCAACATTAGCTTTGGTACCCATTCCCACCCCCCACCCCCTCGAGCCACTAATTTTGATCTGGGAAGCAATGGGGCAGGAGCACCCAGAGATCACGCCCCTCTCTCCATTACCCCACTGGGGGCAGCCCCCTGGTAAGTGCTAGGGAAATCAAGGATGGAGAGCAAGTCCTAGTGCTAATGCTGGCTCCGGGAAGGGAGGGGGAGAGAATTGGAGGGGGGTGTGGGTTGAGTTATGCTGATTGGGGTATCAGGGTGGTCATCATGGTGGTCAGAAATGGTTTTGTGTGCACTAACTACAAGGCAGATGCTAGCAACATCCCTACCAGTATAGAGGCTTTGCACTTCCTGCACATTACGTGCAAATATTAAGTGCAAAAGCTTACTGCACCTTAGCAGACAGGCCCTTTGCCGTTTACTTTCAGCATATGTTAACACAAACACTAACTGCAAACTACATTTTCTTAAGGTCACCACTAATAGATGCCACCAGCTGGCAAGCCTTTTACACACACATCCGTGGATAGAGAAAGATCCTTCACGGACTGTGATATCAGTATCAAGATTCTCAATTCCTCATCTCTTGCTAATAGATTCTATATCCGTACCAACTCTTGAAAAAGGAACAACCACCAATATGTAAATTCTAAATTTAAAATAACCTTACAATCTATTTCTTAAAACAGATAATTAAAGAAAGAACTCACTGCAACCCATTACTCAAGAAAAATAGCAGAAAACAAGTATAAAATCAATTGGATTATGGCACGTATACAGTTAATCAGCTTTTCAAAAAAACCCAGATCAAATGTTCATTAGTAAAACAACGTCTATGATGTGAATAATTCTGAACTGCCTTTAAACTGAAGTTCTCCTTTTTGCTAGTTGTTTTAATAGTTCTAACTGATAATGACAAACTACCACCCCACAAAGGCCAGATCGCAAGTGTCCTGGCACCTTAACAGAGCAAAGCCCCTAATTTCTCCCTTCTTCTGATGCTTCAGCACAAGACTGTCGATAATTTATATTAACTACATCCTTGAAAAGCCGTAACTCTTAATTGTTCCAGTAATCAGAGACCAACGCACACAACAGCTTAATACAGAAAGAATAAACATTTCTTATCACTTTGCCCCAATGACACTAATATTTGACCTGCACTTCTTTGTCAATGGAACACAGTCACATGCTAGATCACCACAAAGTATTCAAAATAAACGCTTCATTATTTTTTTTAAAATTAGAAATATACATTAACAGCATTATACACAGTACTATATTTTATTTTATAGGTAAAAAGAGAATGGTTATTCTAAATTTACAAAAGGTACATGCAAATAAAATGCTTCAGAATTATATTTATTGGTAGTCCTCCTAGATTTCTATGTATTCTGCCATATTTCAACAAAAATTGGAATCTGCAAACACTTGGAAAGAAGAAATAAATTGCAAGTTATTTTAAACACCCTTTGGGCCAGATGTGCTAGTTTGTTTCCTTATAGATATGAAATGGAAAAAGCCTCTTAGCAGATCTGGCCCTTTGTGCTCCTTCTGAAAAATTACCTTTAATTCAAAAAGTTGTAACAATTCCAATTATTTATTTATGCTGTAGTCATAATACAGTTTCATATGAGTTAATATTTGATCATCTGTCTGATGGTTTAATAAAGCTAAAATAGGAAGAGGAGAGAAAGAAATTTCTTTGCTATATGACTCAAAATACATTAAATGTTTCTCGCAAATGGATGGTTAATAGTGTAATAATTTCAAAGCGTTTTTAAAATTTAAAATCAACTTACCCACAGATAATGCAACATCTTACAAAAATTTGAACAGTAATAGTAATCCATATTTAATAAAATCATGAAACTAATCCAGGATCATTTTTATTGAGTTCATGCTTCTCAAACAGAGTCTTCTCTTCCTCCTAGGGCTAGCAACACTAAACCAGAACGAACTAAAGCCAACATGCATAATTCAGACACCCTCACCAATACGTTATTCATGGGCACTTCCCCTTTAAGGGATGGGCTATGCTCTGCTTAACTTTCAGTCTCATCTTTAACTGCCTGAAAAATTAAGGGAAATGCATTTTAAAAAGTGGCAATGGCATATTCAGAACTGGATTTTAAAATTTTAAATGCCAAAACCAAAAAAGTCTAAACTTACACACTGCAAAAACGAAAGTAGCTTTTTCTATTTTGGTTATAGTTTCAAAATACATCTAGGTAATGCCTCCATCGTGACTCATGACTTAGCAATAAGGCTCTGCTGCCTGATACATGACAGCCAGACAAGAAGCTGTGTTTAAGAGCTGATGACAAAATTAAAAGGTCAGGTAACAGCTTCTACGTTTTTTCTTGAGTGCTTCAAAGAGGACAATTTTCAAAAAATCATCCACAAAAGTTCAGATACTTTGTACTCACAAGAAGTTTCAAAAGGAAAGTATGCATGTAATTCTCTTCAAAATTTAGTACCAAGTACCCACAAACTGCCCCACAGCGAACAGTCCAAAAACTGTTCCCTAAAGCCAGGGTTCTCAACCCAGTCCTCGGGACACACCTAACTAGTCAGATTTTCAGGATAACCACAATGAATATGCACGAGATAGATTTGCATGCACTGCCTCCATTGTATTGAAATCTCTCATGCATATTCAGCACAGTTACTCACCTGAAGCAGCTGTTCTCCAGAATCCCCAGGAATTAGTCCTCTCATATGGGTGATGTCACTGACGGAGCCCACGTAGGAATGCTTCCCAGATTCCATAGGAAGCTTTTGGAAGGTGCTCCACGCATGTGTGCTGTCTTCCCACCCAAAAGAGCGATCTTTACCTCAATTAAGCAAAAAAAAAAAAAAAAGAAAACTCCAGGAGGAGAAAGGAGGGTAGCGAGGACTGAGTCCTGCTGATCCCGGAGAATACCTGCTACAGATGAATAACTATGTTTTCTCCATGACTAAAGCAGGAAGTCAGTCCTCACATATGGAACTCCCTAGCTACAGGCAACTGAAAAAAATTGTGAAATGGCCCAACGAGGCAACCAGAAGAAATGAACAGAGAACAAATAGCATGAGCAATCGCTGAAAGGTTCAGAGAGTCAGTGTCCAGCAGGGACATCAATATCAGATAGACTCTATGGTAGCCTGGACAGACAGAAGGGTTAATGGGAAGGAGTTATTTCAATTCCCAAAGAGATTTCGGAGAACAGCTTGGCTGAAGTTGCTGTCATGCCAGAAATCTCCATCCAATCAGTAATGGGCAGTGAAGATGTGGACTGAAGACCACATAGCAGCCCTACAGATCTCGGCTGTGGAGACTGAGCACAGGTTGACCACTGAATCAGACATAGCTCAGACATTGTGAGCCGTGACAAGGCGCTCCGTCGTCAGCCCAGCCTGGGCACAAGCGAAGGAGATGCAGTCCGCCACCTAAATGGACAGGGTGCATTTTGACACCATTACCCCCAACTTATTGGGGTCAAAAGAGACAAAGAGCTGGGAAGAGCAGCAATGGGATTCTGCATGCCAAAGTAAGCACCACCAGAAAAATGACCATCTAGGTAAGGAATTTGAGTGGGCAGGAGCTAAGCAGTTCAAAGTGAGGTGCGAGGATCTGTCCGAGCACCACATTAAGGTCCAATGCCACAGGGGGGGAGGCAGCGAGATAGTAGGAGACTCCACATGAAGTGACCCACAAAGGAATGTGCAGAAATCTGTTGATCAGCTATGGGCTGATAAGTGGTCACAGCAGTGAGATGCACTCTTATTGAGTTGGACTTTAGACCAGAGTCTGGCAGGTGCAGAAGAAAAGACAAAACTGACTTCACAGAGCAGGAGAACAGGTCCATAGACTTGTTCTCATGCCACAGGAAGAACCTGTGCCACTTAAAGATGTAAGCACATCTCACAGAGTCCTCATGTGAGGCAGGGAGGATGTTCTCCACATCCTGCAGTAAGTGGAGCTCTGCAAGTACTATCCACTCAGCAGCCAAACAGTTAGCACTAGGGACGACAGGTTGGGATAAAGCAGAGCCCCATCATCCTGTGAGATCAAGTCTGGGGCACAGCCCAGTCTGAGCGGTTGCCGTTGAGACAATATGAGCAGGAGTGGACCAGTGTGGTGCAATGAGAATCATGGTAGCGCCATCCGCCTGCAATTTAAAAAGGGTCTTGGTCACCAGAGGAGTTTGTGAGTAGGCATAGAGAAGACCTTCGGTCCAGTCCAGGAGAAAGGCATCAGGAGCCAAGCTATTCTTGGCATTCTGCAGCAAATCAGCAGGAACTGGGTGTTGTGGGGTGTGACAAAGACGTCTATGAACAGCGTGCCCCACATCTGGAAGATGCGACTGGCAACCTGCCTGTTCAGAGTCCACTCGTGTGGCTGAAGGATCCTGCTGAGATGATGCACCAGGACGTTGAGCTCCCCCGGCAGGTATATCACTCTGAGGAGCATGCTGTGCAAGAATGTAAATGTCCAGAGGCGGACTGCCTCCCAGCAATGGAGCTATGAACCCATGCCACCCTGCCTGTTTAGGAAGAACATGGCCACCTGGCTGTCAGTCTGTACAAGGAAAACCTGGTTGGAGAGCTGTTGCTGAAACATTCTGAGGCCATTGACAATGGCCTGAAGCTCCAGGAACTTGATCTGATGGTGGCTCTCCCCTGCAGTCCAGAGGCCCTGTGTGGAAGGGCCATTCAGATGTGTCCCCTGGTAGAGTTTGGAGGCATCGGTCGTTAAGACTTGATGGAGTGCCAGGGCCTGGAAGGGAAGCTCCCCACACAGGTGAGCAGGGTGCTGCCACCAGGACAGGAATTCCTGGAGGGGTGGAGTCACTGTGACCCTGTCTGAAAGACAAATCCCATTGCCTGACACTACTGTGTGCAGAGAGTTCATTGCATCTGATGCATCTGAAGCCGGGCTGAGGGGGTAACATGGACTGTAGAGGCCATGTGGCCCAGGAGGCGCAGCATCTGCTGAACCATGACAACAAGGCAACGCTGGACATCCCTCACCAAGGTGACTAGGCATTGGACCCTGTCTGCTGAAAGGAAAGCTCAAGCCAGTGTGGTGTCGAGGAGAGCCCTAATGAACTCAAGACATTGAGAGAGGTGCAGGTAGGACTTTGGGCAGTTGATGACAAAGCCCAGCTGTTCCAGTACCTGAATGGTGTGCTGAACAGAGTGCCAGACCTCGTCCGGCATCCCGCCCATGTTCGACCAAGATTACTAAGATCGGGAGAAAGGCGGAATTGAGTACCAGACATTTGGTGAACCCTTGGTGCGGAGGCAAGGCTGAAGGGCAGAAAACTGTAGTGATATTGCTGTCTACTGAGGATAAAGTGAAGGTACTGATGGTGCAGGGGGTGGATGAAGATGTGCATGTAGGCATCTTTGAGATCCAAGGAGCACAGCCAATCTTCCCATTGAAGATAGGGCAGCAAAGTTCTAAGCGATACAATCTTGAACTTTTCCTTTTGATTGAGATTGCAGAGATCCAGGATAGGTCAGAACCTGCTTGTTTTCTTGGGAACCAGGAAGTAGTGGGAGTATAAACCATGTCCTGTTTGGGATGGTGGAACAAGTTCCGCCGTCCATTCTGCCAGGAGGGCCTGAACTTCCAGTTGGAATAGTTCATGATGATGATGCTCAAGAGGGTACTCCCCTGGAAAGAAGGTGGGGAGAATCCGATAGAAGCACAGCAGGTAGCCCTCATGGACCACCTGCACTACCCAGGCATTGGTTGTGATGCTGAGCCACCTGTGTACAAAGTGAATCAGCTGTCCCCCCCCCCCCCCCACACACACACCCCCGTGGTGGAATGGAAGCTGGGAGGAGAAGACGGGCCATGGTCCAAAGCCAGGAGTCAAAAACCCTGCCTGGCTGGGGCTGCAGTGCTGTTTGAGGCTTAGGGGCTTTTGCTTGCGCTTCAGCCTCTATTTTTGACCCTTAGCCAGTTACCCCTGTTGGGTGGCTGGTAGGAATAATACGAGTTGTAAGTACCATAGGCCTTTTTTCTTTTTAGGGTAAAAGGACTTCTTCCCTGAAGCCTTCCTCCTGGAAGGGTCAGTGGTCTTTCTCGAGAGCCTGTTCATGGTAAATTGCTCCATTTCCAACTCTGATGCCTTCTCCACCATGGGATTGCCAAAGAGGTTCTCTCCCTGGCAAGCAACATCAGCCAACTTATCCTGAACCCATTTTTCTAAGTCAGAGGACTGTAGCCAAGCCAGGCGATGGACACTGGTGCCCATCACAGCCACCCTGGCCATGGCTGCTAACCTGTTGTAGGCAATCCGTGTGATGTACTTGGAGAATTCCTTTGTTTTGCCTACCAGACTCCTGAAGTGCTCATGGTGCTCTCCTGACAGACCAGCCGAGAACCCGGCAAGATTCCATGCCAGGTCATGCAGGAACATGCCCATGTATAACTAATATGCCTGGATCCGAGCCATCAGCATTGAGCCCTGGTAGCACTTCCTACCAAAGCTGTCCATGGTGCATGCCTCCCTACCCAGGAGCACCAAGGAGTGCATCTTGGAATTTTTAATCCAGTGCATGGCCGATTCCACCACTACAGAGTTGTGCTTTTTCAAACCCAGGTCTCTTGTGCACTTGATACATGAAATTGAGGCATCGGCTGATTGTTGACACCATGAGCGTCATTTCCCACATCCTAAAGAGAAGCCATTCCAGTATCGGGTGGATCAGAACCATAATGGCCTTTTTATGGGGAGTCGGGCTCTGGAGGATTTCCAACTCTTTCTCCCGAGACTCCTCCTCTGCTTCAATAGTGAAGGGCAAAGCCTTTCCCATGTCCCACACAAACTCGAGGAAGGAGAGGTCCTCGGGGGGGGGGGGGGGTGATTTTCTCCGCTCATTCGGGGATTAGGGATTGGAGGGAACATTGTGGTGATTCTTTTTCAGTCTCCCAATTAGAGTGCAAGTCCAAGAGGAACTCTAGTACCGCCGCAAATGATAACCATACCAGTGGCACTTGGCTGGAGTCGAAAGAGTCCTTGGCTCCCATCTCTCCGAACCTGATGCACACAGCAAGGGGGACGAGAGGACACCCACTGCACCAACAGGAACCTTGAGTGCTCACGGGAGCTGCCCTAGAGAGCATGGACCTCTAGGATGGGCTGCAACTCTGCAGGTGAGGCACCCACTGTGGACAGGGCTGCCACTGATGCAGAGGAACCAGAGGCTACCAGGTCACTGGCAGCTTGCTGGGTCATGAACTCAGTGAGGCTACACTCAAGGGCCTGTGTTCTCTCTGCGAGGAAAGAGATCTCTGCTGCGCCATCAGAGTTGACACTGCAACCTTCAGTGCCGATGCCAGCTCCCTCAGCAGGGACGCCATGGTCAGGGCATTGAGAGACCCATGTTGGCCCTCCAGAGCCTCAGAAGACAATTTCTCTCGCTGGGGCAGCTTGGAAGACCACTCTTGGCTCACTCTGAGTCGCATTGAGGGCTCCAATGCCGATGCCCAGGGGCCTTCACCCTGGGCTCAGCATTGCCCTTTAACACCAACTAGATCGAAGTCTGGTCCTTCTGGGAGCGCTCCTTATCAAAGGAGAGTTGCCATTCCAGTGCTCAGTGACCCCTCAGCTCCAAATAGTCCTAGCGTCCACATGAAACCGAAGCTTCTGTGGAGGCCTTTGAGGGCATCGATACTAGGGTTGATTTTATTTATTTATTTATTTACAATTTCTTATATACCGCACTATTCGGCATCAGCGCGGTTTACATGGAACAGAGAGAACAGAACGTGAACATAGTTCTGGGTTTACATATAACAGGACAGTAAAACTTGGATGAACAGGGGAAACTATTTACACACTGGAGTCAGAGAAAATATCATGAGAAGCTATGGACAGGACACCTGGCTAGGAGTGTTCCCTGGATGATTAGGCGTGTTGGTGTAGCTACAAGTGCCAGGTCCCAGGCTGATGCCTTGAAACCAAACAGCAATTCCCGCCGTCATTCCTGGATCTTAAGTCGTGGTCACATATCTAAGAACTCGGGGGCTATTCATCTTCCCCTACTTAGATGACTGGCTATTAAAAGCAGATACCTCCCAAAAGGTACTGCTTTCCTTGCTTCGTACCATCACAGTACTACAACACTTGGGATTTGTCATAAACTTCCTAAAATCCCAGCTCACTCCAACTCAAAGACTAGAGTTTATTGGACCCTACTAGACACCAAACAGTCCAGGGCATTTCTGCCCCAGCTCCACTGTGCCTGTCTAGTCAAACTAGCGTCCTATGAGACCATCTGACAGCCCGAGAGATGCTGCAATTCCTTGTACTGTAGAGGCCATGTGCTATTCTACTGGCATCCCCTCATCTCGCTCCAATGCTCGCAGTGCTCCTCACAGGAACATATATTTCCCGCTTACAATTTTATCTACTCATCTCAAGTCTGCAGAGGGAGGCCACAAACCCTATGTACACATCTCCAGTATTCATCATTCTCACAATCTCTCAAACTGATACTCATCCAAAGTGTTTATGCTGTGTCATCTTTCCTTTTTTACTTTCCCATTTTTTTATCCCCTATTCCTCCCATTGCCCCCTTACCCCCTCTCCCCCCAGTGACTAACCACATTCCCTATCACTATCCCTCCCCATGGAGGTCTGTCATTCCACCTCTTACCCAGAAGCTATTTCACCTATCCCCAACTCCTTATTTACTGTTTTACTATTCTGTTATTCCACAAAGGGCCTCTTCATCTCCAACCCCCGAGTATTGCCTAATCACAGGATCCCAGATCCCCTTAAACAGTGCCAACTTATTTCCCCCCAGTAACTGGGCTGTTTTCTTTTCCATACTCATCAGATCTATCATTGCCCGTTCCCACACCGCGACCTCCGGAGGTTGCTTTGATAGCCACTGTCGCAGTATACATTGCTTAGCAGAGGCAAATCCCTTCTCACATAGTTTCCTATGGTGGCTCTTTAAAAGCCTTCCTCTCTCGGATGTCCCAAATAAGCACTATTCTGGGGTAATAGTCACATGCTGAGTTATCCACCCACTCAACTTAGCTCAAATCCTTCGCCAAAAAATTTGAATGCGAGAGCACCTCCAAAAACGGTGTGTTAATGTGCCTCTACTATTCTCACAAAGTCTACACACATCTGTCTGAGACAAACCAGCCCGCGAGGCTCAGACTTCATGGACATATGCCCGCCATAGGAACTTATACTGTATTTTCTGAAGTCATACTGACTCCGACAAATTAGTCACAGCCACAAACGCATTCTGCAATATCTCCAGTGTTATACCCGGTAAGCCATCCTGTCTCCATCTTTTTGCCAAACTCTCTAAGGCTCCCATATCCGAAGTGGGAGAAAGTTCTTCCCATAATCTGGGTTTGGTGATCTTCCCCTCTAGGGAGCCCAGGAGTTCCACTATTCCTCCTGGTTGGAGAAGTGTAGGAAAATCTCTGTAGGTTTCTCACATGTCTTGCTTTTAAATAAAAGTAAAATTCCTGTGGACCTAGCTGATATATCCTCTGTAACAATTGGAAGGAGTCAATCTCTGGAGTACTCTCCATCTTTAGATGCCCCACTATGTCAGCCCACAGAGCGTCCATCTCCTCGAAACTCTCTCCTGCATACCTGGGGTAAAGTCTCTGTTCCCTGAAAGATGGAGACAGTCCATCCCTCTCCATTTGAGCCTCCTATGTTGGCATATTACCTTCCATGCCTGGCATAGGGATCGCAAATAAATTGATGCCCTCCAAGCCGGAGGCAACATGTTATTTGACTGATGCAATAAGAATGCCTTATGTAACCCCCCAGATATATCATCCACTAACTCTACTGGTAAAATCTCTGCTGAACCCATTAAGAGATCTCTCAGCAGCCTAGCCAGGCAAACCAAATTATAGGCTCGTATTGACGGTAGGCCCGCCCCTCCAGCTTCTTTCGATTTCATTAGCACAGAGTGTGCAATACGTGGTCTCTGACCCCTCCACAAGAATTTACCAATGTGGCTCTGCAAAATTCCCAGATCTTTTCTCGTAAGCCACAGTGGCACATGCCTTAGAAGATAAACCCATCAGGGGAGTTCCATCATTTTAAAGAGGGCTATCCGCCCCTTAAGGAAAATGGGAAGATCCCGCCATTTAGCCAGTCTTGCAGTTGTCCTCACTATCTGCGGTTTAATATTAATATTGTAAAGATGAGCCATCGTCCCCAGTATCTGAATCCCCAAGTATCGAAGCTGATCTTCGGCCCATACCAATGGAAAGCTCCCCCTCCACTGTGGTTTAGTCAAGCCTCCTATATCTAATGCATTGGACTTGGCCTTATTGATTTTCAATCTGGAGAAGGTGCCAAACAACTCAATTAGCCGCAGCGCTGCCTCCAAAGACTGTGAGAAATTGCAACAGATGCCCCTGCAATATCCGCATATCTCTTTTCAAAAGCCACACTGAAATATGCCTCAATAGATACATCCACCTCGGGAACTCCACCATATTAAAGAGAGCTATCCGGCCTTTCAGCGAAATTGGTAGTTCCCGCCACTTCTTCAAACATTCTATTGTCTTCTCCATCATAGGTCTAACATTTACCTCATACAACTGGGCTGTCCATTCTGGGATTTGTATTCCTAGATATCGAATCTGCCCGTCAGCCCACACCAACGGGAAGTCGCCCTTCCACGTTAGCCGACTTCTGTCCCCAACATCTAACCCCAAGGACTTGGCTCTGTTTATTCTCAGTCCCGAAAATGTTCCAAAGTGCTCTATGTGTTGTAACGCTAGCTCCAATGAAGTCTGGGGGGTTGTTAAACACAGCAGCATATCATCCGCAAAAGCACTGACTTTTACCCCCCTTTTTCCACTCTATTCCCGTTACTCCCTCTAGCTGCAAAAGCGTTATTAACAACGGTTCTAATTGGAGCACAAACAGCAGAGGTGATAGGGGGCATCCTTGCCTAGTCCCCCTTTTTAACACGAACGAAGCAGAATTTTCTTCCCCCCCCACTGCTATATACGCCGGGGGATCCGTGTAGAGGGCTTGCACCCATCCCACAAACTCCCCTTCAAAAACAAATCTCTGCAATATCTCGAACATATAATCCCAAGAAACTATCGAAAGCCTTTTTGGCGTCTAAGCTTGCTAACAGAAGAGGCATGCCCTGCTGGATACACTTCTCCATACCAAGTAAAACTTTAGTTATATTCAGGGATGCCATTCTATTTTTCACAAATCCCGCCTGGTGATGTCCTATAATTCGATAGGATAGCCTGTATCCGCTCAGCCAGTATCGAAGCTAATATCTTCATATCGTAGTTGATTAATGAAATTGGCATATACGATGCCGGATCTTCTGGGTCCTTCCCTGCTTTGTGTATGAGTAGTCTTGGAAAAGCCAAATCTTTTGGTTATCCAGGACTAAATCACGCTTCCTTCGAAAAGCTTGAAGCAGTTGTACCTTATGCTGGAAGTTGAATATTCTTGCAATTACCACCCTTGGGCGTTGACGCGCCTTCATCTTAGGCCCCAGCCAATGTGTGCGCTCTACTTTAATGTCTCCTATCAAGGCTGCAAAAGTCCCAGTTCCTGCAGCAGCCAATTCTCAACAAGTGCCATCAGCATTGCATCTGTTTTTGACTCAGGGATTCCCACGATCCGTATATTGTTCCTCCTTGACCTATTTTCTAGGTCATCCATTTTTTCAATTAAAGCTGCTACTTTCTGACGCAGCGTTTCCATCTCCCGGGCCTGCTTTCCTTCCTCATCTTCGATCGCCGCCACTCGATGTTCCAACTCATCCACTCTGTGGCCAAACTCCGTTAGCGCTTCTCCCATAGTCTCCAATTTCTTCAGGATTAGGTCAAATTTTGGATCGAGGAGCTTCACTACCTCCCGCGCTAGCTCCTCCGACACCGAATCTGCACGCTCTCCTCCTGGTGATACCGGCTGTGACAGTGTGGCTGCAGCTGCCGCTGCTGAGGCCCCAGATTTCTGCAGCTTCTCTCGGTCTCTCCGCGTTGGCAAAGGCATTTTGCATCTTTACCTCACCACTAATAGGGTCCTCTCTGGTTCCCTCGCCTTCTTAATCACTTTGTATGGCTATTCCTGAGGCAATGCCTAATATTTTTTGAATAATGTTGGGGCAGCCCCGGAGCAAGCCGAGAATCCCTCTCACTCGCTCATGCATCATGTGAGACCTCAGGGGATGGCAGGCTTAAAAGTCAACTCCAGTTAGTACTGCTTCAGGGGGGCAGAGGTTTAATGTGTGTATAATTACAATTATAAAACACTTGCAAATTAGGCTAGCCCCAAAATATCAAGACCCAAAAATCCTGTCTCTGGACTGCTCCAGATCACTATTCTCTGTCTTCAGACAGAGTTTAGTTTTATCCAGTTCTTGCCTGCTCATCTTTACCACAACAGAAGGAGGCTGTGGTCCACAATGTCACCACATGCTCAACTACCTTATTTACATGATAAAAAAAACTAACATTTGTTGGGATGATGTTATACTTTTGTGGTTTTAAAGTATTGCATCTATACAGAAGTTTAACCAAGTTTCTCAATAGCTTGAGGTTATTTATCTTAAAGTCCCATCATGTTACAGGGGTGTGGGTGGGTCTACAGTCAGTTGTTAAACATTAATCTTTTCATCTGTGCAAATATCCAATCATGTAGCGCACCTGCAACTTTATTTGCTTGTGGCAATTCTAGATCATTGATAAGGATACAATAACTACTACTAATGAGCACTTGTGATCAAAGTCCTCAGTTTATCATGACGCTGGGGTTTGCTGGTGCTCTCTAAAATGTGAAACTAGCCTAGAACTTTACCAAGAAAGCTGTACTCTAATTACAGTATGTCTACCTTCAGTGAAAAGCACTTAAGAGAACAGTGCGCATTTTACTACTGAAGCACTCTGTGCATTAGGATCAGAATCACAGAAGTTCAAGAAGTTTCTGTATCACCATCTCCTAGCTTTTCATTTGATGCTCACTATAGATTTACATTCTGTATGCAATGAGAAGAGCACGCAGAGCAGGGCCCGCATTCTATGTCCTTGTACAGCGTTGCGTACACCTTGTAACGCCATATAAATGATTACTAGTAGTAGTTTGAAGAAACATGAAATGGCCACTCTGCTTCACAGCCTTGCACTTGGTGGTCTGTGAAAGGACACCGACTAACTGAACTTTGGGTGCCGTCTTTCATCCTCACAAATAAATTCCTTTCTATTTCTATACTTGATTCTCATGCATATAACTGTGTTATGACCAAGGCTTGCAATCCTCTTGCTGGCTTGTTTTAGAGCTATTACTTAAGTTCTGAAATAGGTAACCTAACATGGATTTAATCTAAGTCCTCTCCAAATTCCAATAATCTTTCTCTCTCAGTTTCTTCTCTCCTGATACAAGCTTAATTAATAAGAATGTAAAGTTGGCTTGCTTTGACTCACATGTTTAGCCCATTTCAACACAATCTGGACATTAGTGGCTCGCAAGTTGGATATTTATTTCACATCTACTGCTGCATACCTTCCAATATATAAGTAATAAAGGGCCTGATTTACAAAGTGTTTCCTCTCCCCCCCAATCGGTGTTGGGGGTGGGGGGGGGGTGGTGGGAGGGGGGAGCTTAATGAATTGGATTTGCAGTGTTACTGGGTCTAAAATGATGGATTGATTTAGTTAGTGAATAAAATTCCATGAAGCCAAACAATAGTTACTCCTGGGAGAATTATGCATTAAAAGGTTACAAATTCTGTGTAAAAAATGTATAAAATTCTGATATTCTGCATCATCTGTAATTTTAAGTATAATACCAGCCCCCTATCCCCCATCACAAAGACCTGGCTGCTCTGTGCACCAGGCCAAACACAGACTTCCAACCTTACTTCCTGCTCAAACTCAGACTCTCCCTCCCTTCCCAGCTTAAACCCTCTCCATAGTTTGATCTGCTTCCCTGACTAGTTAAATCCCAAGTTTTCTTGTTCCCTCTAGAGGATTAACACCCTCCAGTTTGTATTCCCCCTCTCTCTTCCCCAACAAGACCCCTTCCCAGTTCTCTCTCCATCCCTCTCTCTCTTAAACCACTCTCCCAGTAACCCCCCCCCCCCCCCATTGTCCTCTCTCAAACACACCATAGACAGCTAAACACAAGGACAGACCAAGAGTGATGCAGAGCCTCACTGCATAAGTACTTGAATACCAACAGGGCTTCATTACATAAATATTTTTATAATAAGAATGACAAGCAGACATTTGGTCAGTGCTATGAGGAAGGAAGATATGAAATGAGAACGATATCCAGGAAACTGGGAATTCACATCATGGTGTGCAGGCTGGATTAGACAAGGCCAGCACAAGGACTGGAGGCGCCACCCTAAGCGGTCCGGTCCCTCCATTCAGGGCCCCCTCCTGCACCCATTGCTGCTGCTGGAGCCCTTCTTGGGGCAGACAGCAGCGGCGATCACTCAAACGTGCCGCAGCACTTGCCCTCTTTCTACACGGTAGCGTCGCAGTTTCCTGCAATTCAATCTGCCACTTTGCACCCCCCCCCCCTCTGTCGCAGGCTTCTGGTTTATACAAAACAAGAAGTCCGGGGCCGAAGCGGCAGACTGAATTAAAGGAAACCACGATGCAGCCACAGAGAAAAAGGGTAAGTGCATCACGGTTTCAAGGTAATTGCTGCTGCTGTCAGTCCCAAAGAGGGGCGCTAGTGGCGGCTATGGGCGCAAGGGTGCCCACAGAGGGACGGCGCTCTAGGAGACTGCCTAGTTCACTTAATGATAGCACCAGCCCTGGGATTAGACCGGGCCAGAGTTGGAAAAGCCCAGAAATCAGTAACAGTGAAGCTATCAGGCCACAATACAACATTAAAACGGAGTCTGAGGTTCCTTTGAGTCTAAACCAACAAAATATTTGAAATGTAAAACCAGTCCGTGCAACATCAAGAACACAAAGTGCCAAACCTTAAATACTTTCCATATTCCGATACCCCCTCACCAACACCCTACTGTGGACTCCACACAGAAAGCAAAAAGAAAAAGAGAGGACAGCAGCACAGGAACTATACAGCAAATGTATTATTCCATAACAGCACTAGCTTCCAAAGCAAGGAGTTTACCTAGAAAAAGACAGCACCAGAAATACTGCAGTGGGCCCTAGAAAGTTACTCACCTGTAAAGGATGACCTCCGGGAACAGCAGGAATTTAGACTTCACATATGAGTGACGTTGGTACTGATGGAGCCCGTGCAGGAACGCTCCCCAGCGTCCAATTGGAAAGCTTTAGGGAGCACTCCACTGCACCTGCATGACTGCCTTCCCGCCTTCCCAACTCCCTCTCTTCAATTGAGCTTGTAGCTGAGAAAAGAGTAAATGAAACCCTATAACTCCTAGAGGAGGGGGGCAGGTTGTGAAGACTAAATTCCTGCTGTTCCGAGATCACCTATTACAGGTGAGCAACTATGCTATCTCCAGGAAGAAACAGGAATGTAGTCTTCACATATGGGACTCCCTAGCTCCCAGATGCCAGATGAAGTGACCTCAGAACCGGTAGAGGCCCGCCTCGGAGTAGGCATGATGAGATCATGTAGTAGGCATGAGGTGGTCATGGATCAGACATGGGTTTCTGGTATCTTCAAAGTCCAGGACAGAGGGTAGGAGTTGCATCTAAGTTTGAAAGAGGTGCTGGAGTATCACCTGACCAAACATGGCATCTAGACAGGAGTCCTTGTGCAGACAATAATGGGAAGCAAAAATATGGATGGAAGACCAAGTTGCTGCTTTGCAAATTTTGTCAATGGCTACTGAGTGTAGGTTTATCATCAAGTTGGCCATGGTGCGAACATTGTGGGCAGTGACATGCCCTTTCAGGGAGAGTCCTGCTTCATCATAGGCACATGAAACGCAGTCCACTATCCATCTGGCGAGCATATGCTTAGAAACAGGTAATCCAAGGTGACTGGGGTTAAATGAGATAAACAGCTGCGAGGCTTTACGATGATCTTGAGTCCCTGGATATAAAAAGCCATCTCACGTGTGCAGGGTTGCTTCCGCTCTAGATGCATGAGGTTTAGGAAAGAAAACTGGAAGGTAAACTGACTGATTAGATGGAAGGGAGACACCACCTTTGGCATAAAGCATGGGCAAGTCCAAAGGACTACTTTGTCATGGTGGAAGCGTGTATAGGGAGGATCTGCCACCAAAGTCTGAAGCTCACTAATGCGTCTAGCTGAAGTGAGGGCAATTAGGAAGATTACATTCCACGAGAGGAATAAGTGAGGTCATGGCCAATGGTTCAAAGGGCGGCTTGAGAAGCTGCACTAGAACAACACTGAGGTCCCAAGCCACCAGAGATAGTTTAATGGGTGGTTTTGACAGCAGGAGACCTCTAATGAAATGCGCTACTAGCGGTTGTGTGGAGATGGGCTATCCATCAAGTAGATGGTGAGAAGCTGCAATGGCACCGAGTTTGTCTTTAGATCTGTCGAGGACAAGTCAAGGAGATACTGGATGAATGACTCCACTGGAGCAGAAAAGGGATTGAGATCTTTCTGGGAACAGCAGACAGAGAATCCATGCCATTTAAAAAGCATATTAACATCTGGTGGAGGGCTTTCAAAAAGCTAAAAGTATCTCCTTAAACTCTTAAGTAAGGTCAAAACTTTGTAAAGCTATGCTCTCAGCAGCCAAGCTGTGAGGCGGAGAGACTGTGGATTGTGATGGAGTAGTGAACCTTTGAAGTGGGAGAGGAGATCTGGCGCACATCCCAATCACAGAGGATGAGTCCGAGTCAGACATAGTAGCAGCGGAAACCACGGTTGCTGCAGCCAGTGAGGGGCTATGAGAATCATGGATCCTTTGTCAGACTGAAGCTTGAAAAGCATCTTGGGAATGAGGGGAATAGGAGGGAATGCATAAAGCAGATCTGACCCCAGTGTAGGTGGAAGGTGTCCACTTGTTGTTGGTGGATGTCTGAATTCTTGTGCAGAAGAAAGCAAGCTTGGCATTTTGTGGAGTCACAAACACATCTATGTCTGGAGTTCCCAAGGTCTGGAAGATGTAGGATGTTGTGTCTGGATGCAGAGACCATTCGTGGGGAAGAAGGATGTGACTCAGTCTGTCTACCAAGACACTGGACTCCCCCAGGGAGGTACATCGCTTGGGACATGTATTTGATGGGAGATGGTAAAGAACCAGAGGTGTATCGCTCCTGGCAGAGAGCCCAAGAGCCTGTTCCTCCCTGTTTGTTCACATAGAACATGTCCACCTGATTGTCCATTCTGACTAGGACTTGTTGTGCACATAAACACCCCTTCCATTGCCACAAGCAACCCCCTCCCCCATATAACCTCACATCTCAGACACCCCTTCCTTCAATCTCAGATACCCCCTCTATCCCCTCCCCCTCACATAAACACCCCCTCCATTCCCACACATCAAAGGAATCCCCACAGAAACAACCCACCATCCTCACAGCCCCCACCCCAACGCCTGGAGATTAAACTGCGCTGCTGTGGGGGCAGTAGAACATTTCTACTGCAAGTGCATTAGGACAAAATGAGCATGGCCCATAGTCATCTGGTGACATTACCCAGTCCCTCCGAGAAGTTTAAGGAGCAGGGAGTTTAAAGACCGGGGTCTGGTGTTGCGAAAGCCTGTGCCAGTGCTGGGCACCAGGTGCCTCAGGAGCAGTCAGAGGCATCTGGCCACTGTGTCCCTGGCTGGGCTCGGCTCTGCATGGAGGTGGCGGCAGCAGCAAGCGTGAGAAGACAGTTGAGATCAGGGCCATGAGCATAGTGGGACTATGTGCAAAAAACAAACCTGTGCACACCTAGGGCCAGCCCTGGCTAAACAGTTCAGCCAGCACACAATAAATAACCCTCTTTCAAAATCCCCTCCCCCTACATGTACCCATAGCTCTTTTTCTGAATCTCTTTCATACACCTTCTCAGCTCTCTCTTCTCTTCCTCCTCTGCCCTGCAAACGCACAGCTCTCTCCTCTCCTGTGGCGCACAATCCCCCTGCGACACCCCTGGCTTGCCCCCCCCCCTTTTCTCCTCTCCGGAATAACACATGCAGAGGAGGAAGAGAGTGGCTGCATGTCAGGCCATGTCCTCCTCCTCTGCTGCTTTAACTGCTTGAATCTGATCCACACAGGACACTGAAGAGTCTCACAGTTCAAATTCAGCAGCCAGTCCCAGGTGGCAGAGGAGGGCGTCATAGCAACTGCATGTCTGGCTATCTTCCTCCTCCACTTTTGCTAATCAGCGTGGGGAGGAGGGGGAGGGAGGTCAATAGCGCACGCCATCACTGCCTTCTGGCCTCTGTGCAGAATTCTACATGGCAAGTATGAAACTCTGCACAAATTCTGCAATGCACAATGATGTAGAATTCCACCAGGAGTAACTTATTGACAGTTAAAAGTTATTCTTTTGCTTCTCACCTTGCAGTTTCATTCACATATTTATCAATTGTCTTCCAAAATGTGCTAAAATCACCACCAGATCTTTTACGTATATCTGTACACTGGGGAGGATTCCTATGGAAAAGGGACACTACCAGGCAACCTGCACTAGAACATTCTCGTTACATGCACCCACCCTTTGGAACACGCTTCCTGAGGCACTCCAATCCAATTCTGACCTCTTAAGCTTTCGCAGGTCCCTAAAGACACACTTACTCCATCAGCATTATCACAGCATCCCATAAAGATAATTTAACACGACTGAACTGCTCTAGAACTCTTCCATTTTGATGCTCCCTTTTCTGTTTTTCCCTGTACAGAATGATTGTTAATTAGTTTTCCCTGTTGAGTTATCCAAGTTGTCAATTCCTGTTCTATGTAACATTCTTATTGTTAAATGTTCTATGTAAACCACTCTGACTGCAAAATAGAGCAGTATAAGTTAAATAAATAAATATAAATAGATACTTTAAAAAATGACCAAAAACTAAACATTTAACCTAGGATTGATTGATTGATTTCTACACTGCTTTATCCTAAAATCAAAGTGGTTTACAGCGCAACTTGTGAGTTTACAGAGAACAATGGGTGGGGGGGGGGGTATGTAGGAGATTATTTCAAGCGAACTTATATACAAAAGCTATGTACATAAAGTGAGTTGTGACAGAGTTTACCTTAATTGCGTGATATTGTATACAGCTGGATATTGAGAAAATGGTTGAGGGGGAGATGGGGGTATAAGGCGTTAAGTCATCAGTGGTGGGGAGGGGGGGAGGGTAGTATGTTGCATACGGATAGATTATATTATGCAGTTGTACATTGTAGCTAATGTCCCCAAAGGTATTTCCCAGGAAAAACACAATACTGTAAACAAAAACACAAACACTACACTTTGTGGAAAATAATTCAACAGATGAAAAATAGATTCTTGGGAGTCAAAACAGCAACCAGAGACCATCTCATTTTATTTTTCCAGCTAAATCCTGTCATCTAACCCAAATTTATGTTCCAAAGGTTTCTACGGTACATGCAGAATTTCACATACAGAGAAAAAAAAAGTCTCCCTATTTCTGCTTTCTAACCACTCATTTGGAAAGTCAAGTACTTTGGGTAATGATTAGCTTTTCTTTATGCTACTCAGTTGCCAGCTCTAAGGACAGTTCTGTCAACTCCAGAGCAACTAGGTTGATTATTCTGTTTTTAACCAAAGCCTTCACTTGACACTGACACATCAGTCAAATCATACTCTGTTTCAACATGTCATGACTTGCATATTTTCTATCACATTATTTGGGCAAGAATAATCATTAACGTCGGTATTTGCAATGACTTATGGCTTAGGCACTTGATATACCGCCCTTTACTGTGTGTAGCAGAGCAGTTTACAAGCACTTTTTATTCCCTCATCCCCGAAGGGTTCACACTCTAAGTGTACCTGAGGCAATGGAGGGTTAAGTGGCTTACCCAAGGCCACAAGGAGTGGCCATAGGACTAGAGATCCCAATTCCTCCAGCCTGAAGTTACTTGTCCCTACGTGGGACCTGAACCCCTGGGCCCTCCAGTCTGAGGTAACCTGCCAATTTTACTGAATTTTTATTTAGTTTACTTCACAACAGAAATGAAATGAAATTGCTCCCAGTCCAAAAAAAAATATCCATGTGTAGGCAACATAAAAAGGATTGCCATAAAGTTATTCCTGCTTCTCTACCTCTCATTCCTCCTACAGAATAAATGTTTTCTGAAAAAGCGGGTGAGAATGGATGAGCCAGAAATCAAGTGCAAGCAATATGGTTGCTGTGTCCTGCCTTCAAACACTCCCTCTCCCCTTTCTGCTGTTTCATAAGGCATTGACAGGGCAAATATATTCTGCCTCTGAATTAGGAACCAGCCATTATACTACTCCACCAACCTGCCCCCTCTGCAGCTAATATGGTTTGGGGGCAAGGTGATTGACTGGCTGCTGCTGAATTGGGTCTTTTTGGCACTTGTTCAGCAGCAGACCCATCAACTCTCAGACTGTAGTCTTCCCCCTTGAACAGGAGTCACACGGCTCCTATAGGCTATATGTTCCTGGAGTTAAGCAACCCTTTTTTAAAATAGTAATGCAAGTAAAAATTTTTAGTTAAAAATATCACTTTCAAGTCAGGAACTGTGTTGCAAGTGGAAAAAAAATTAGTAATTAAATAATAATTTGCCTTTTCTAGGAGCCACAAACGTTTCAGATGAGCATAAGTGCTGCAGAGTAAGACATACCAGGAAGCGAGCCAACAGGTGATGCACTACCAACAATGTTGGAAATCAATTAAAAAGCAGTAAACAAAACAAACGAGCAGTGATGCCAAAGTTAAAGAAATGTACAAGAAAAAAAATATAAAATTAATCTGGAACTAGGTAACATTCATGGACAGAAAAGACTATCTTTTTTAAATAAAAGAAAGACACTAAAACTATCGGGGGAGGGAATATTCATCAGCAGCAACTAGCCACCACGGCCGATACTTAAACTCAAGAAATTCAATGCCGGGGTCATATCCAGCCCCACCACTGAATATCTGGGCTGCCTGGATTGGCAGGAGGCTAACTGGGCAGCAGCAATATTGAGCCGCTATCCGGTTAGCTTCTGCAGCAAAAGTTAGGCCAGCCTTTGTTGCACCTTACTTTTGCTGGTCTTGCCATAACCAGGCAGGGGCTTAATATCGGCAATGCCCAGTTATAGCCGGTGCTGTCCCCAGACTGCCTCTAGGTCAACTGTTTATCATTGGGGCATGCAGCACGGCACCCAGGGATATTCAGTGGCACTAACCCATCATATCTGAGATGTTTTTCTGATTTTAACTTATTACATGAATTACACAAATGCTTGTACTGCACGTTTTATGGAACATCATGGGAATGTATATCAGGACTGAACCATATAAAACTCACATTTCTGTGTGTGTCATTTACTAACAGCATTATCACACATATCTGTTGTAGAGCTTATTTTATACAATGGGCCTTTCGGTGTAATATGCAAAAACACTAAGGTGTTCTATTGTCAATGACCTTTCTATGTTAAATTAGCAGATAGAAAGCCCAAAGCATTTCTGAACAGAAGTGAATTAGAAAACCCTTCCATGTAATCAGCTCAAAAACTGGTGAAGCATGATATCTTCATCAAGTACAAAACACATCTACACAAATCCTGCCTCATAATAGTTTTGTCCCCTTCACAAGCCATCAGAAATCTCATGCTCACTAGGATAGTTAAGAACATAAGAAATTCCATACTGGGTCAGCCCAAGAATCCATCAAGCCCAGTATTCTGTTTTCAAAAGTGGCCAAACCAGGTCATTAGAACCTATCAGGTTGCCAAAAAGGAAACCAGATTGAATGGCAGCTTATCCCAAGGGTTGTTGTTAAGTGCCGTTGAGTCGGTGTCTACTCATGGCAATCTTCTGCACAGTTGTCCTAAACTGTGTTCAGTCTTCGGTCAGGCAGCTCATTTCTGATACAACAACAGCAGCTATGGGTGCTATTCTATCGATCCATCTCATTGCTGGCCTTCCTCTCTTGCATTGACCTTCTACCTTGCCAAGCATGATGTCTTTCTCTAACAATCTCTCTCTTCGCATGATGTGTCCAAAGTATGAAAGTCAAAGTCTTGTCATCTGAGCTTCTAAGGAAAGCTTAGGTTTGATCTCCTCTAGTACTGGCTGGTTTGTTTTTCAGGCAGTCCATGGTATACACAATATTCGTCGCCAACACCACAATTCAAAGGCATTGATTTTCTTCCTGTCTGTCTTTTTCACTGTCCAACTTTCGCATCCATATGACATTATTGAAAATACCATGGCTTGAACAAGTTGAATCTTTGTATGGAGAGCGACATCTCTGCTCTTGAGAATCTTGTCCAGGTCCTTCATAGCCATTCTGCCAAGAGCAATGCGTCGTCGGATTTCTTGACTGCTTGACATTTCTTTATTGATAGTTGATCCAAGTAGGTTAAAATTGTCAACAATTTCTTCTCCATCAACGAAGAACTTATTGATTTTGCCAGTTGTCAGGATCTTTGTCTTCTTTACATAAAGGTGCAGTCCCAATTTAAGACTATGAGACCCAATCACTCCTCAACAAAACCATACCAGACCTCGACGAACTAATCACCTCCTGGAACTCCAATCTGCATGCCATATCACAACCTCCAATTTCCAATAACACAAAGAGGAGAAAAAGAAGCACCGCCCCATGGTTCTCTCCTGAATTGCGATCCTCTCTGACCCAACTCCGCAGACTGGAACGCCGCTGGCGCAGATCACTTTCCACTGAAGATCAGACCGCCTACCGTACTCACCTCTCCACACACCGTGAAGCAATCACAACCACAATGAAACAATACCACACAGACACTCTAAAGAGATCACTGAATAAACCACGTGACCTCTTCAACCTGGTCAAATCCCTCTCAAAGGAACCTTCTCCCGAACAACACAGTGAGATTCATCCACAGAAATTCGCTGACTACATGCAATCCAAGATAGTGCAAACTAACAAGGTGTCAACAGTCCCGTTCCAAGAACCAACGAATGCAACCCCACTAAATAACTTCTCTACACCATCCACTAAATGCATCAAGGACACCATAGCATCTCTCAATACCTCCACTGCACAAACGGACCCATGCCCAGCTTTTTGGATTAAGGAGCTACGTTGTGCGTTCAGCCCCTTCATTGCAAATCTAATGAACCTCTCATTCACAACAGGGTACTTCCCTGCAGCACTCAAGCAGACTTCCATCAGGCCACTTTTGAAAAACCCCAAGCTAGACCCGCAAAAGGTCGAATCTTATAGGCCTATAGCTAGCATTCCCCTCTTAGCCAAGATAATTGAGAAGGAGGCACAACGGCAAATCCAAGATCATATAGACACCACAGCTCCCCTAGATCACTGCCAACATGGGTTCAGAGAATATCATGGGGTCGAGACCCTTCTCACTAACCTATTCAACGACATTATCATAGGCATTAACAACATCCGACAAGGATTTGTACTCGTCTTCTTAGACATCGCTGCGGCGTTCGACTCGGTAAGCCACGAAATTCTCCTCGGACGACTGAAAGAGAAAGGTATCTGCAACAGTGCATTAGAATGGTGTAACTCTTATCTGGATGGAAGATGGCAATATGTGAAGTCCGGTACAGAAGAGTCAAAACGCTTCCATCAAAAGCAAGGTGTGCCTCAAGGTTCCTCATTGTCTTCCCTACTATTTAACATATACATGCAGCCCATCTGCGACGTCATAAGATCCTTCAAAGTCAACTGCTTGATATATGCAGATGACATTCTCTTATATATGCCTTTCTCTACAACTCAATTAGACCTGGCACCGTTGGTAGACTGCCTCAATTCGGTCTCAGAGTGGCTCCAATCACAAAACCTTCGCATTCAACATAAAAAACAGAGGTGCTCTTCATCTCCAAAGACCCCAACTTCACCCCTCCAGCCCACGTCAGTGTCAAGGAAGCTGACCTACAAGCTAAAGAAACAATAAGATACCTTGGAGTTACATTGGACCAACGTCTGGATATGAAACATCACATAAATAACATAGTTAAAGCTGTATACTTCAAAATACGCTCGCTTAGGCATATGCATTCCCTGTTGGACCCGGATGACTTCCGAACCATATACCAAGCGCTAATCCTGCCACACTTCGACTTTGCAAATGCCATATTACAAGGTCTCCCTCAATCCACTCTTAGCCCACTACAGATGGCCATGAATGCCGCAGCAAGAGTCCTCTACGGAGCCTCCAGAAGCGATCACGTAACTCCCATTCTTAAACAACTTCACTGGCTCCCCATCCATGGGAGGATCATCTTTAAAACCCTAGTACTATCATTCAAGGCAATCAAGGGTATCTCATCCTCCTCACTCACAGATCTGATTCACACTGTACCCCCCAACAGATCCAGAAGAACAACAGCCGTAAACCTACTGACAACCTCGAAGGCGTTGACAAAGTGCAACATGACAACCTCAAACAGAGCCTTCAGTTTCTATGTACCCAAATGCTGGAACGCTCTACCCTCTGACATAAGGGCCATTACTGACCTACTCCAGTTCAGGAAGGCACTCAAATACCACCTCTTCCTTCAATACTACCCTACCAGCAATTGAACCAGAGGAAGTGACCCACTCATGAACACACCATGCCGTTCTTGATATTATTAAGACTCTATTCTTTTCTATGTAATTATCTCATGTATATAGTTTACCCCGGTTCTCCAAGTTTGTACTCCTGTTCGATGTAAACCAAACAGCTTGTTGTTATGGTCTTTATGTTATAATGTAAACCGCGCTGATGCCGAATAGTGCGGTATATAAGAACTTGTAATAAATAAATAAAATAATAATAAATATGTTCCTTGATTTGAGAAGCAAATGTTTCAGATAGTCTTCACTTTCAGCCAGTAATGTGGTATCATCAATCTTCACACCTCTGTTCATACAGTCCTGCTTCTCTGATGATTTGTTCTGCACATAAATTAAACAGGTAGGGGGAAAGTATGCAGCCTTGTTGTACACCTTTGTTTATTTTAAACCATTCTCTTTCTGCTTGTTCCATTTGAACTGTTGCTTCTTGATCAATGTAAAAGTTGTGCAGGAGAACTATCAGGTGTTCTCGTATACCCATGCTTCTTAATGTGGCCCAGAGTTTCTCATGGTTTACATAGTCAAAAGCCTTTCTGTAGTCAAAAACACACAAATATCTTTTTGGTATTCTTTTGTCTTTTCAAGGATCCATCTCACAGCCGCGATGTCTTCCCTCATTCCTCGCCCTTTCCTGAACCCTGCTTGCATGTCAGGCAGTTCTCATTCCAGGTATGGTAGCAGTCTCTGCTGAATCTTTGTTAGAATCCTAAATGAGAACCAAACAACTCAATATTGCCAAAACCTTGGCTACATTGTTTCAGCCCCCATTCTCTGTCTTATCCTCGACTGTCAACCTATTCAGATCCAGCCCTACTTTAAGTAACTTGGTGTTTACCTAGACACGGAACTCTCAATCATGAAGCAAGTCAGTTTTTTTGTCAAAACCTCTTTCCTGGCACTACACCATTTTGTGCCATCTGTTTCTAGAGTCCTCCGCACAACATACTCTTGCCCTTAGCTATATTATCTTGTGCATCGACTACTGTAATATTGTCTCCTCCAGTCTATTTCAGTCAGAACGAAACATCTTTAAACAATTCAAAACACTGCAGTTAGGATCCTGTGCCATGCCAACAAATTTAATCATGCTATCCCTCTTCTATTCCAGCAACAATGGCTCCTTGTTATTTTTCGCATTCACTATAATATTCTCATACTGACTCAGAAAGCTTTATATACGATACTCCAACATACTTAGCATCTTTGACTTCTTTTCAGAACCCAGCCAGAATTTTTCATTCTCTTCTTGGCAAATCACTTGCATATTCCATCATTCTCTCAAGCCAAATTGGAGTTCAGCTTTTATTTTTACCTCGCCTGCTCTTTAGAATGCTCTTCTTCCCAATTTACACACAGAGCCTTCCTATAAAGCCTTCAAAGTAACTTTGTAAACACATTTATATAGTATGGCATTTGGAGGCTGATTGGAGATGGTTTGAGTGCCTGATTGGTAGGGAGGCATTGTAATCTCTCCTCTTTCTCTTTCCTTTCATAAATTGTAGCTCTTTTCAAAAGGCATGAAGGTAAAGACGGGACCCCAAGCAGCAAGGAGATGAAAATGAAGCACTGGGGTAACAACTGTATAGCCATCAGCTGAACAAGAAAGCACGGGGGGAGGGGGGGAGTCATGGAGCAGCTATAATTGTAATACTTACTGCACAGAAGAAAGGCCTGGCAATCTACTTCCAGTCACACCTTGCCAAGAAAACACAGGGGATGGGTCATCAGGAATCGGCATGGACTCGATGGTACACAACAACAAAAACAGCAACTACTCTGAAAGGTTAGATGACAGGCACAGTGGGAAGGACAACGCGTATTGGATTCTATATGGGAACTGGTATGTGTGTCTACCGAAAGTGGATGAATTGCTGCTGGTTTTATCTGCCCTCATTTGCAATTTTACAGCCAAGACAGCATGCACCAAACTGGATATAACAGTTGCCAATTAAGCCCATCTGAATAATGCCTTGTATTGACTCAAACCAACAGGGATCACAAATAGATCTTTGCTTTAAAAAACAGTGGCAATGGGGGAATCAAGATGGTGATGGAAAGGATCTACTGCGAAGCTTTTCACTGGTGGTTCTCTGTTTTTGAAGCTCCTCCCTGGCCAAGTACCCATTATGGGTAGGAAGAAAAGGAAGCAAGCCAGCCTACCCTCGGGCTTGGCATTTACCAGCACGATGGTACAAAAGATTCTGGACTTGTGTGTCTTGTTTCCCCATGGACCAGGAGCAGCATCTTTGGCAGAGCCAGTTAGCGAGTCCTTATTGGCACTGGGCGCATTGGAAATCTTGTTGTCCCCAGAGCAGCATACCCCCCTCCCCCTGCCACGATCTGAAGTGTTGCATGCACCAGAGAAGTGCTTCCCGATGGTGTTCTGATGAGTATACTGGTACGGGGGAGTAAGAGGGCTCTCTGGTAGTGGTGGCGTTTCCCCAGGATTTGGAGTTGCGCCCAGTTCAAGATGCGGAGTCATCTTTTCCTCTGCTGGAATCCAAAGCCATAAGAAACTTGTCTTTGTGGATGACGGACCACAGCGTCTCCTGCGGAAGTACAACACTCTTAGAGCCCAATAGACTTCCTTGAGAGTTCCAAGATTGGCTGAAATGTTCCTTCCTTTTTAGGAACCACAAAATAGATGGAGTATCGACTGATCCTAGTTAGTCGAATGGGAGAGGCTCTACCGCCTATAACTGAAAGAATCTATGAAGAGTATCTTGCACCGCCTGCACTTTATCAAGAGCACCGCAAGGAGGGCACATAAAGGTATCTGGCAGCGGATGCGCGAATTCCAGAGCATAACCATTCCTGACAATTTCCAGTATCCACTGGTCTGTAGTGATGTTGGCCCATGTGGAGTAAAACAGTCAAAGTCGGCCTCTGACCAGAACCAACTCTGCCTGGGCAGGCCTCACTTCATTGTAACTTCTTATTTGACGAAGAAGCTCTAGAGTAATAACTTCTGCCCATTTCTCTTTGTCCCCAAAAGGACTAGCCTCTGGAAGAGAAATGGCCCTGCTAAAATGGAGCAAACCAGAACACCCAAAAATGACGGTAGTCCTGAGGCTGACCCTTGGAAGGGGCAGAGGACTTGGGGCCCTTGGGCTTGTCCTCCAGTAACCAGGCACCCTTATTGTCCCCGAGATCCTTAAACAGCTTTTCCAAGTCCTCCCCAAACAAGAGTTTCCTCTTGTAAGGAAGTTTATTGAGCCGGAACTTTGAGGGAAAACATTTGCTGACCAGTTTCGCAGCCATAAGAAACACCGCACTGGTATCACCGATGCCATAGTCTTAGAAAAAGTGTTGTCAATAAAATGCTTCCATCAAATAAGCGGATGCAGTTCCCAACTTATCAGCCTCTGAAGCCACCGGAGGCTCCCCTGCCTCCTCCGGGAGTGCTTGACCCCACCTAATTCACACTACAGTAACCAAAGCCCCACAGACTGAGACCTGCAAGGACAGGACAGTTGTCTCAAATGCTTGCTTCAAAAAGGTTTCTAATCTATGGTCCTGCACATCCTTCAGGGCCTCTCCGCCTTCCATGGGAATAGTCATCTTTTTCCCGACTGCTGTAACATCAACCCTCAGCAGCTTGAGAAGATCTTTTGCCTCCTGCGGAATGGGATACAAACTGCCCATAGCTCATGCCTCCTTCAAGTTTGCCTCTGGCACCTCCCACTCTGCCTCAATCAATTGCCCATGCACCGGAAAAGCTGTATAGGAAGTCTTAAGCCCCTGCAATAGGGGATCCTCCAAAGGCTCTTCCATAGACTGTGGCTGCTGTGCAATATTCAAGGCTGAGAAGGAATGGGAGATTAGGGACGCCAACTCTTCCTTCCTAAACACCCTGACCACATTCGGGTTCTCCCTGGTTGGTATCTCTCTTTCTCCTCCAATTTCTGAACAGTGGTACCTTCCCAGAAGTCAGAAGGACCTTCTCCCAGATCCTCCGAGGTCTCCGCTTAGTTGGTGGACCCATCGACTGACCCCCCCCCCATTGGGGGAATGGGAGCAGAGTCAGCAGACAATGCTGGAATCACATCCTCCTGCACCACAGCAGAGCCCTGCAGATGTCTCAAGTATTCCGGATGCATCAGCAAGATAAAATCTGGGGCAAAACCTACTTGAGGCTCAGAACTTGCTAACTCGCTAGCTCCCCCAAACCTGCCGACTTTCCTGAAGCTGAGGGAAGACTGGAAGTGGAAGACAAAATGGTCATCGTTCCCACCAAAACAGCCTGAGAAGATTTTACTGCCTGAATCTGTGCCCCCCCTGAGGGTCTCCATAGCTTCTCTAGTCTGTCAATTTTATTTCAGACACTGTGCCTTCTTTTTGACATGATTGGCAGAGCCTCCTACTGAGACAGCGCTCCTGCGGCTGCCACACGCCATACACGCTTGTTTCTCAGACGGCATTGCTCTCTCTCAGAAATGGCGTAAGAAAAAAATCTCACCGTGAAGGCAGCAACCTGAAGTGCCACAACTTCCTCAGAGCCACCTGAACTTCTATGGCTGCAGTGACTGACTCACAGGGAACTGTTTCTTTCAGCGGAATCTCTTTTTTCTTTTACCCAAAGTCAGCTGCAATAAAGCAGCTCAGTCTGAAATGCTGCCACAGGAAATACTAGACTGCGGGGGAAAGGGGAGGGAGACCTGGACTACTAGGTTTACACCCTAGGAAAACCTGGCCAACAGCACGACCCCGGTTCTGACTGCAGCTAAGCTCACTCCAGTGCTGCTCAATTAAAAACAAACAATCTCTGCCTGCTTGGCTTTTCTTGTATTTATTTTTTGTGTACACAAGGCAAGACAGCTAGAAAGGAAGTCAAACAACCCCCCCCCCCCCCAATCAGCTCAAGGAATAATTTTTATGAAGTTCTGTCAATGGAGTCCGAGACGGAACCTTGACACCAGCTGATGGGGACTGACTTTACTGGCTGTGGAGGCAGCCCAAGAGGGCTCTTCTACTGTGACATAAGAACTTCTGACATGCTTAGTCCCCAGCTGCTGGTGGAGGGAGACAACCCACGCATCTAGACTGGACTGGAGGGATGATAAGGAAACTTAAATTTATATTTAAAGAAAGAACTGCTGTAACAAATACTATATATGCAGTTACTAGGGACTTATTTTATTTATTTATTTATTTATATTCTCTTATATACCGCACTATTCTGCATCAGTGCGGTTTACATTGAACAAACTGAAATTACATTGAACAGGGCATTATAACTTGGAGATAACTATTTCACAGGGAACATGGGCTATGGAGGGTTAAGTGGCTTGCCCAAGACCACAAGGAGCACCTGTGGGACTAGAAACCCCAGTCCTTCCGGCCCAAGGTTGCTGTCCTCTAGTGGGATTTGAACCCCCGACCTTCCGGCCTGAAGTACCTTGCCCCAACCACTAGGCCACTCCTCCACTCCAGGTTAAAGAAAGGTTCTTATTTATTTATTTTTATTTAAACTTATTTCTATACCGTCTTTCTACAATTCAAAGCGGTTTACAATTAACAAATGTGAAACAGGGCCTGCTCAACACACTTTTACCTGAAACAGGAACAGTAAAAACATTCGTTTAACAGTTTAACATCCAACTATTTACAGTTATGGTTCTACTGGTTAGACCGATCCACTTATATACATATACTAGAGTATTTGTGAAGAATGAGAAATCTTTACAGAACACACTTCAAAATGTAAATTACAAAATGTAAATTAAAAAAGGAAAGCATGAAAATACTTAAACTTGGTAAATAAGCAATGACTTCATTTACTTTGTGCGCTTAAACTCTGTTTTAAATTAATATGGAATTTTTAAAAAAAAACCACACACTGGCTGGAACAGAATCAGTGAAAAGAGAAAGCGTAGTTACTCACCTGTAACAGGTGTTCTCTGCAGACAGCAGGAATCAGTCCTCACATATGGGTGACATCAGCACCGACGGAGCCCTCGCAGAAGCATCCCCCCAGCTTTTAAAGAAAGCCTTTGGGAGATTCTACCACGCATGCGTGGTCCTCTTCCCGCTCAAGGGTGCCTTCTTGCTCAGTCAGATGACATAGCTAAAAGACGGCAAAAATAAAAGATAGTAAAGGAGCAACTCCAAGGGAGGGTTGTGAGGACCGATTCCCACTGTCCCAGAGAACACCCGTTATAAGTGAGTAACTATGCTTTCTCCGGGAACAAGCAGGAAGTCAGTTCTCACATATGGGACTCCCCAGCTACAGGCTACCGAAAGCCCATAGCAAAAACACGAACTCCCTTACGGGGAGCTGCGAGCAGCAGCAATTAGGTCTGTGTCCATAGATCACAGTAGGACCACTGTGTCCGATGAAAACCAGCACTCCAGTAAACCAGCACTCCAGTAGCCTGAACACAGAAGGATTGGAGAGTAGGAGTTGCCTAAACCCCAAAAAGATTATGAAGCACAGCCTGGCCAAAAGCACTGTCCCGTCGGAACTCTCTTTCCAGGCAGCAATGGGCTGCGAAGGTATGGACTAAAGACCAAGTGGTGGCCCGGCAGATGTCCACCATCAGGACAGAGCGTAAGTTTGCCACCAAGGCCCTGACACGGTGTGCCATGATATGGCCTTTCAGCGGGAGCCCTGCCTGCTTATAGGCGAGGGAGATACAGTCCGCCACCCAGGTGGACAGTGTATGCTTGGTCACCACCTTCCCCAACCTACTGGGGTCGTAGGAGGCGAAAAACTGAGTAGCTTTGTGGTGGCCCTGAGTGCATTGCATATAGAAGGACAAAGCCCTACTGGAGTGAGGTCTCGGAAAGAAGGTAGGGAGTACTACTTCCTGGTTGAGATGGAAGGATAATACTATCTTCAGAAGAAATTTGGGGTGCGTGTGGAGCACCACTCTGTTCTTGTAGAACCTGGTATAAGGTGCCTCCGCCACTAATGCCTGAAGCTCGCTAACTCTGTGAGTAGAGGTGAGTGCAACCAGGAATGCCACCTTCCAAGAGAGGTAGCGTAGGTGGCAAGTAGCCAGAGGCTCAAAGGGTGGGCGAGTGAGCTGCCCCAATACCACATTGAGGTCCCATTTGGTTGCCGGAAGGCAAACTGGGGGCTTTCGTAAGAGCAGACGCCTAAGAAAGTGGGACACCAACAGCTGGACCGAGAGGGGCTTGCTATCCACCAGGTGGTGGTGTGCCACCAGGGCACTAAGGTGCACCCGGACGGAGTTAGACTTCAGCCCGGATTGTGAGAGGTAGAGAAGGTACTGTAACAGCAAACCCACCGGGCAGGAGAATGGGTTACTCCCCGTGCTCGCACACCAGGCCAAAACCCTGCGCCATTTGAGGGCATAAGCTTTTCTAGTAGAGGCCTTGCGAGAGGCCAGCAGGATCTCCTCTGTCTCACCCAAGAGGTTGAAAGGGGCTAGGCTCACTCTTTCAGTAGCCATGCTGTCAGCGATGGGAACCCCAGGTTGGGCTGCAAAAGAGCTGCCTTCCTGAGACAGGAGTCCCGGAGAGGTACCCAACAGGATAGGGGTCTCCACCATTAATCAGAGGAGCAGCGGGAACCACTGTTACCGGAGCCACCGAGGGGCTATCAGGATGAGCAAGGCCCTGTCGCAGAGGGTCCTGAACAAAGTTTTGGCAATCAGCGGCGTGGGAGGGAAGGCATACATGAGGCACTCGGACCATGAGATGAATGTGTCTGCTGCCACCCTGGAGGGGTGGGCCTGCCAGGAACAGAAGCGGGGCAACTGGAAGTTGTCTGGGCTGGCAAACAGGTCCATAACAGGTTTTCCCCAGATCTGGATGAGCCAGTTGGCCACCCTGGGGTCCAGCTGCTACTCGTGCGGCTGGAGGACTCTGCTCAGCCTGTCGGCCAGCAGGTTGTTCTGGCCTGGTAGGTATACTGCTCGCAGGAGAATGCCCTGTTGAACTGCATACAAGCAGAGGACCACTGCCACCCGACAGAGGGCATGAGATCCCATGCCCTGTTTGTTCACAAAGAACATTGCCACCTGGTTGTCAGTCTGGACCAGCACCGGCTGGTGACGCAGGTGGTGCCAAAATCTTTATCTTTATTGACAATATTTGATTAACCGCCCAGGCCGAAGCATTAGGGCGGTGTACAATACAGAAAATAAGGCTGCAGGAAACAAAGTCAGAAAGGGAACGCCAGCAATTGACAGGACAGGAGAGACAGATTAAGGCAGAAAGGAGGAAAGGCCAAGAGGGGCAGGAGGACAAGAGGGCGGGGGAAAAGAAGGCAGAAGGGAAGGGGACCAGTGTGGGGAGGATTATGGAGGGTGGAGGGCGAGGCTCTGTGATGGGGCACCATCGGCGGGGGGGGGGGGAAGGTCGAAAGCCTGGCAGAAGAGGTGAGTCTTGAGCAGAGTCTTAAAGCGGGGATAAGAGGGTTCTAGACGAAGGGGCAGAGGGAGTGAGTTCCAGAGGGCAGGACCCAAAAAGGCGGAATGACGTGTTAGTTCAAGGCGGGCCTGGGCAGGGGAAGGGAGAAAGAGGCGGTTACCGTGGGCTGAGCGGAGGAGGCGTGGGGAAGGCTGAAGGTGGATAATGTCTGGCAGGTATTGGGGGGTGCTGGAGTGAAGAGCTTTGTGAGTGAGGATGAGTACTTTGAAGACAAAACGGAACTTGACCGGAAGCCAGTGTAAGGTGAGAAGGCAGGGGGATACATGAGAGCGAGCTGAGGAACCAGTGACAAGACAGGCAGCGGCATTTTGTACTAATTGGAGGCAGCGAAGCTGAATGGAGGGGAGGCCTGCGTAAATGGCATTACAATAATCAAGTCTGGTTATTACCAGGGACAGGACGAGGGTAACAACGGAGGAAGGGGGGAGAGAGGATTTGACGGTCCGGATCCGACGCAGGTGGAAAAAAGAGGTGCGTATAACGGAGGAGATGTGTTGATGGAATGAAAGGGCGGAGTCCAGAGTAACACCTAAATAGCGGAGAGTTGGAACAAGTGGAATGGGGCGAGAGGACATAACAGGCGATAAGCTAGGGGAAGGGAGCCCAAAGGAAAACCAGATTGCGGAGGATTTGGCGGGGTTAGCGTGCATGAAATTAGAGTCGAACCATGAAGCAACAGAGGAAAGACAGTGGTTGAGCTGAGCGAGGTCAGGGGCAGAAGAGGAGGTATGATGGACCAGCAGGATGTCGTCGGCGTAGATGTATGTGGAGATGCCAGACTGTTGGATGAGCAGGGCCAGGGGCGCGAGGAAAACATTGAAGAGTAGGGGGGCAAGAATAGACCCCTGAGGAACACCACAGGGGGAAGGGGAGGGGATGGAGGTGGAGCGGCCAACGTGAACTGAGAAGGTGCGTGCAACCAAGAAGGAACGAAACCACTGCAAGAGAGTCCCACGAACCCCGAAATCAGATAGACGAGACAGGAGAGTGCGGTGATCAACAACATCGAAAGCAGAGGAAAGATCCAGGGACACCACGAGAGAGAAATCACCACAGTCGTGAGCACGGTGAAGCTCTGATAGTAAGGCTGTGAGGATAGTTTCAGTACTATGGCCTACGCGAAATCCAGATTGGCGAGGGTTAAGGGCAAAAGTGGAATCGAGGTGTGTTGCAAGTTGGGAGAATACCAGTTTTGAGGATTTTTGAAAGGAAAGGGAGATTGGTGACTGGTCGCCAATTTGCGGGGAGTGCAGGATCGAGGGTGGGCTTCTTCATGAGGGGGGCGGACAATGGCGTGTTTCCAGCTGGAAGGGCTCACAGGGGTAAGTATATTGTCCGCAGCTCCAGAAGGCTGATCTGCTGGGTACTCTCGCCTGGTGACTAGCTTCCCTGGATGCAGAGCTCCTCGCAGTGGGCTCCCCATCCGAACAGGGAGGCATCCCTGGTGAGAACCCTTGAGGGACTTGGGGCCTGAAAAGGCATGCCCGCCTCAAGATACTGGAGAGACTGCCATCAGATCAGAGTCCACCAGTTGGCAGGTTACAGAGACTCTGTCTCGGAGGCACCCTGTGGCTTGAGTCCACTGGTCTCAGAGACACCACTGTTCCACCCTCATGCAGAGGCAAGCATCTGGGGTGACGTGGACTGTGGAGGCCATGTGCCCGAGAAGGCGCAGAACAATCTGAGCGGGCACAGAGAGATAGAGACAGGACTGTATGATCCGTGCCAGAGTTCTGAGACAGTCGGCTCAGTCCCTGGGCAAGAAAGCTTTTGACTGGAGAGTGTCCAGCTTTGCCCCAATGAACTCCAGACATTGTGTTGGGAGGAGGTGAGACTTGGGGTAGTTTATGACAAAGCCCAAGTGCTTCAGAACCTGGATGGCCTTTATGAGCCAGTCATCCAGGTAGGGGAAGACAAAGGACCCCCCCCCCCCCCTGGAGACGGAGGAAGGTGGCCACGACTGCCAGGTATTTTGTGAAGATACTTGGGGCAGAGGTCAAGCCGAAAGGGAGCACCCCCCACTATGAATGGTAGGTACTGCCTGTGGTTGGGGTAAATGAGAATGTGGGTATAGGCATCCTTGAGGTCTAAGGAGCATAGCCAATCTCCCTGCTGGAGGTAGGGCAGCAATGTTCCAAGGAAGAGCATCTTGAACTTCTCCCTCACCAGGAATTTGTTAAGGTTGCACAGGTTGAGGATGGACCTTAGGCCCCCTGTTCATTTTGGCACGAGGAAGTGCCTGGAGTAGAACCCCCTGCCCTTGAGATGGTGGGGCACCGGTTCCACCGCTTTGTCCTTGAGAAGACCTGCCAACTCCTTCACTAGAAGGTCCCAGTGGAGGGGAGACCTGAGGGGCTCTCCCAGAAAATAAAGGGGAGGTGTCTGTCAGGTGGAGGAGGTAACCCTTTCTGACCACCTGAAGTGCCCAGGAGTCGGTGGTGATGGTCAACCACCTCTGGGCATAGTGGGCCAGACGTCCCCCTGTGGGCTGCTGATCTCCTTGGAGTAGAGAGGCTATGCTCAAGGAGTCAAAAACGTCTCCCTGGCTGAGCTGGAACCGGTGCCTGGGGTTATGGAGCCTTCTGCTTATGAGGGCCATGCCTATGTCCCTTCGCCTGCTGACCCTGTTGGGGAGCTGGGGAGGCCTGAAAAGGCAGGTGGTTTCTGTAAGTGGCCCCTTTCCTTGGGTAGAGAGGCTTTTTACCCAAGCCCTTCCGTTCGGGAGGGACAGCTGTCTTTTTAGAGAGCCTGGTCTTCGTCATGAACTCTATCTCCAGCTCGGCAGCCTTGTCTGTCATGGGTTTGCCGAAGAGGTTCTCTCCTTTGCATGGGACATCGACCAATTTTTCCTGAACCCACTGCTTGAGGTCGGATGACTGTAGCCAAGCTTGGCATCATGTACCAATGCCTGCCACCGCTACTCGAACTGCCAACTCAAACCTGTCATAGGCTGCCCGAGACATGAACTTGGAGCACATGGATTGCCTTGGCCAGATTCTTGAACCGCTGCAGGGGTTCCTCGGAGAGACCAGTTGAGAACCCGACGAGTTCCTTCGCCAGGTCTCTCAGGTACAGCTGGTAGGCCTGGATTCAGCCGATGAACATCGAGCCCTGGTAACACTTTCTGCTGAGGGCATCCAAGGTTTGGGCCTCCCTGCCGGAGGGGGGGGGGGGGGAGCACTGAGAAGTGCATCTTCTGGCTTTCCAGCTGCTGCATGGCCCACTCCACCACCATGGAGACATGCAGCAGCTGCGATTTCTAGAAGTCCGGGCTCCGGTGGATTCGATACATCAAGTCGAGTCATTTGCTCACCACTAGCACCGACACTGGTGAGTCCCACATGTGGAGCATCAGCCATTCCAGGATGGGAGGGATGAGCACCATGAATGATTCCCTCGAAGGAGCCTCGTACTGAAGGATTTCCAACTCACCTGCCCGAGGGTCCTCCTCCAACTCCATAGGGAATGCTAGGGCCTTAGACATATCCTTGACAAAATCAAGGAAGCCCATATCTTCCGGTGGAGACCGCCGTTGAGGCTCCGAGATGGGAGAGTCTGATAGGACATCGTGGTGGCGACTGGTATCGGGAGCTCCTCATTCTCCGTCTCCCATTCAGAGTAGTCTGTCGAGGACTCATAGGAGGGCTGCTCCGCGGGCCTCGGGGCTCCCAAAGCTCCACGGCCAATGCCTGGCACACTTGCCGGGGATGATCGTGGTCCTGTAAAGCAGGAATCGGATCGAGACCTCGGCCAAGGATTGACTTGAGGCTGAAGGATCTCGAGGATCAGCTCGGCCTCCTGGGACATCTTTGATGTTGACGGCCCGGTGGTCGGAGCAGATGAACTGGTCATACCAGACAATAGTGCCCGCTGCTGGTCCATGAAGGCATCTGGAGCCAGATAGTGTAGCAACTGAACCCTGGCGCAGAAGAGTGGAAGCTGTGTGCTCTGCAGAGTGGCAAAAAGATCTATGAGTGGAGTTCCATTCATGTGGACAAAAGATATGGCTGAGCCTGTCTGCAAGAACATGGAGAACGCCCAGGAGGTACACCATTGTGAGGTGAATGCGGTGTGAGATGGCAAAAAACCACCCTGTCTCCCCTGCTTGTTCATGTAGAACATGATGACTTGATTGTCCATTCTGACTGTAACAGGTTACCCTGAAAGGTGGGGTTGAAAAACTCTAAGAGCATTTGTCAATGCTCATAACTCTAGGAAATTGATCTTCATGGCAGATTTCTGTTGTGTCCCTAGTCCCTGTGTGGTTAAGTCATTGAGTGGGCTCCCCAACTCAGCTTGGAAGCATCTGTCGTCAGGGTGCATCAAGGTGAAGGCATTTGAAAAGGTAACACAGGTACACTACCAAAAAACTGCCTCCAGTTTTGCAACTGATTCCTATAGATTTTGGGGTGCTGAATCCAGGAAAAATAGCCAAAACGTTCCATCACGTCACGTTTTCTTGCAAAATTAGATTTCTTACCCATATAAGGAATGTTCACATAATTTCTTTTTAGCCGACTGCAGTTTATTTTCTTGGCCCAAAATAGAGGTTGTAATGGTTAACTAACTAGAAACACTCCCTCATGATATTTTAGAGTGTTTTGTATTCATTTTATACATTAACAGGACAATTGGGAGGCGGGGGGCTAAATCCAGTACTCGCGCTGGAGCATGTTCTTTCCTGTTCGCCTCGCCTCGTTCGCTCGCTCGCTCAAACACGGTGGTTGCGACATGAACGTTCCTGTCAAATTTCAGTTTCTTGCAAGTTCATTATTACCTTTTGTTTGCTCAGTCGTAATCCAGCTTTATTCCGAAGTGGTTCACTACAGTTTTAGTTTTCAGTGCTGTGTATTTGTGATGGCTCACAGAGCCAGAGGTTGCGTCAACTCTCCGGACAGTTTTTGTTTTATTTGTGGGGAATATACCGTGAAAAAGCGGCAGAGGAACATTTCTGCATTTATTTAAAAAGTATATTTCGCCTATTTCGGTTTGAAGTTAGGCGATTAAGACAAACCGTGGGCTCCTCACAAAGTGTGCAAGACATGTGAGGAAGATCTACGCTTATGGATGAAAGGTAAAAAACAAGCATTTCGTTTCGGAATACCTATGATGTGGCGTGAACAAAGAGACCACAGCAGTGACTGCTATTTTTGCTCTTGCATTGTGAAGGGATACAACTTAAAAAATAAGAACGTAATAAGTTACCCCAACCTTCCCTCAGCAATTAGGCCTATGCCTCATAGCAACAAAGTACCTGTGCCTGAACCACCAAAATCTTTGGATCATATTTGTGTGGACGGTTCTGATCATGATGAGACTCATCAGATGGCTTTTCCCGATGAGTCCAGTACTTCCGAGTTTGAAACTGAACCAGATCCGAAACCTGAACTTTTCTCTCAAGCTGAATTGAATGATTTAGTCCGGGATTTAGGACTCCCAAAAGATGCTGCCCAACTGCTAGGTTCTCGGCTTAAACAGAAAAATCTATTGTCACCAGGAACAACTTTTTATTGGTACCGCAACCGCGAGACACAATTTTTGAAGTATTTCAGCAAAGAGGAAGATTTGGTATTTTGCAACGATATATACAGAGTGATGGAAAAGTTTAAACTCAAGTATGATCCTGCTGAATGGCGGCTGTTCATTGATTCGTCAAAAGACAGCATAAAAGGTGTTCTTCTTCATAATGGCAACACATTTGCTTCAGTTCCTATTGCTCACTCTGTTATTCTCCAAGAAAAATACGAGAATTTGGCCCTGATTCTTCAGAAGATTCGTTATGATGAGCATAAGTGGATGATTTGTGGAGACTTTAAAATTCTATCCATGCTATTAGGGCAGCAATCCGGTTTCACCAAATATCCCTGCTTCCTTTGCTTGTGGGATAGCCGGGCCCGCGACCTACACTGGGGGAAAAAAGACTGGCCAATTCGGGAGTATTTGAGACCCGGTGAGAAAAATGTTCTTCATGAGAGCTTGGTACCTCGTGATAAAATTCTATTACCACCTCTCCACATTAAGTTGGGTCTCATTAAGCAATTCATCAAGTCCCTTCCAAAAGATGGTGAGTGCTTTCGGTACCTTTGCTCAAAGTTCCCCTGACTTTCTGAAGCAAAGCTAAAGGAAGGAGTGTTTGTTGGCCCTGATATAAGGAAACTCATTTCAGATGGAGCATTCACTGAAACGATGTCTGAGAAGGAAAAAGAAGCCTGGGATTCCTTCAAGGATGTTGTTCTCAAATTCTTGGGGAACAGGCGGGATGAGAACTATAAGGATATTGTTGCCAGGATGCTCAATGCCTTCAAAGAACAAGGCTGTAACATGAGCCTGAAAGTCCATTTCTTGCACTCCCATGTGAACTACTTTCCCCGAAAACTTGGGGGCGTACAGTGAAGAACAAGGTGAAAGGTTTCACCAGGACATCAAGGACGCAGAGAGAAGGTACCAAGGAAGATGGAACACCACTATGATGGCTGATTTCTGCTGGTTGCTGCTGCGGGAAACCCCAGATGAAAAATACGCCAAGCAGCGCACCAAGAGAAGCATTCGGGGGAAGAAGAAACGGGCCCACCAGGAGATTGAGTGACCCAAGAATGACTTTAAAATCTAAACTGTGTTGACAAATATCGTGTTTTTACTAAACTTTGAAATAAAAATTTGCTAGTTATTACCATAGTGTCGGATCTCATTTATTAGAATTTTATTTTCACACCATCGGGTGTTTGTCTTCATGTATTGCAATGGTGTGGTTTGCGTTTTCTATTCTTACATACATACCTGTACAACATTTTTTGCACATTTCTTTGCTTTGCTTTGTGTCTAACCTCGCTCTTATATGCTCAATGTTTGTGCACATGTATGTGGCTGTTTTAAGTGCAGACAATTTTGCTACCATCACAGTGTGTTTTGTTGACATTACTCTATTCTTATGTGCTGCCTTGTTACAATTTTCTTTATTCTTATTTGAATAACTACTAAACAATTAGTATAAAGAATTCATCCAAGAAACTTTTATCTCGATCGCACTCAATCTGAAACGTTCACCTCAAACTGCTAACCCAATGTAGCAAAAAATCTGTACGTGATGGAGCAAATTGGTTACCAGATTTGGATTCAGCGCACCAAAAAACGTAAAAATCAATCGAAACATTAGAGGCAGTTTAAAAAAAAAATTTTTTAGTGTACCTGTGTAATCAGACAAGTAGGTTTTGAGGTAACCGCCACCACTAAAGTTATTTGATCAGCTGAGAGGTGATGTGGAGCTTGTCTCTGAGACACCCCTGTACCTGTGTCCACTGGGAAGACAGAGTCCATTGGGCTTGACACTAGGGGACTACCTGGACTGTGGAGGTCATGTGTCCCAAGAGATGTAGCATCTCTTGAGCTGTGATGCGAGTTTGCTTTTGCAGGTGCTCCACCAGTTTGATGAGATGGGCAGTGTGATCCTGTGGAAGGAAAGCTCTGGCCTGCTGGGTATCTAAAAGCGATCCAATGAACTCCAGTTGTTGGGTTGGAGTGAGATGAGTCTTTGGGAAGTTTATGACAAAGCCTAGGTGTTGGAGCACTGTGATGGTGCAATGAAGGGAGTCTCCCCTGATCAGCCAGTCATCTAAGTAAGGGAAGACAAATATGCCCAAGGTGCATAGATAGGCAGCGACTACTGCCATGCATTTGGTGAAGACCCTTGGGGTAGAGGCCAGACCGAAGAGGACAACCCTGTATTGGTAATTGTTTCTCTGAAACATGAAGTGCAGATACTGTCTGTAGGAAGGATGTATCAGTATATGAGTGCATGCCTCTTTGAGGTCTAGAGAACATAGACAATTGTGTCTCCGAAGGTACGGTAAAAGAGTTTCTAGTTGAATTTTTCTCGAATCAGAAACCTGTTTAGGTCTCTGAGATCTAAGATGGGCCTGAAGCCTTCTGTCTTTTTTGGAATAAAAAAATATGGAGAGTAGAAGCCCATCCTTTCTTGAATTGGAGGAACTCTTTCTATGGCACCCTGGGACAACAGGGTGGGTCACCTCTTCTCAAGAGAATGCTTTGAAGGGGTTGTGTGGGATAGTCTCCTGAGAAGCTGGTGGGGGGGGGGGATAAGATTTCAAAGTGACGCTGATATTCCCCTTGAACCATGATGAGTTTCCACTGCTCTGATGTTATGAGGTGCCACCTGTGGGTATAGTGGCAAAGTCTGACTGGTATGTATGTGGAGGGGCTGTGGTCCTTCCAGAGGCAGAATGGCAATGCTCTCTAGGGAGGGGGGAAAAAAAAAGTCTCAAAAACCAGACGCAGGCTGTGGCAGTGCAGCTGGTTAAAGCTTAGGAGTCTTTGGCTTCCTAGGATGGTGAGGACCTTGTCACCTCTGCTGTGGAAGAAGTTGTTGATAGGCAGCAGAAGGCATGTAAGGAGGATAGTATCTCTTCTTTTTGACATAGAAAGATTTCTTAGGAAGAGCCTTTGTTTTGTAGGGGTCAGCCATTTTCTTGGAAAGGTGTTTTAGGGCGAGATAGTCTGTCTCCATCTCCCCTGCCATTCTTTGCCAAAAATGTTTTCGCTAGTGCATGGGATATTGGCCAATTTGTCTGGCACCCTCTATTAAAGGATAGATGCTTATAGCCAGGCCATCCTACAAGCCCCAATGCAGACTGCTGAAGCTCTGCTTGTTGATTCAAAAGCATCAAAGGCGGCTCTGGTGAGAAACTTTGAAGTGTTTCAGCTTTGTTTGATGAGTATCTGAAAAGCACCTCTTATCATCAGGAGAGGAGAGGAGTGAAGTTTTCCAGATCCTTGGTAATATCCTTCAGAAACATGCCCATGTAGAGCATGTAAGAATTTATTTTGGAGACTAATAAGCATGCCTGGAAGCATTTTCGCCCAAAGGCATCAAGTGTTCCGCAATCTCTGCCCGGTGGCATGGAAGAATGATTCTTAGAGCTCTTAATTCAGCACATCACTGATTCCACTACCATTGATTGATGTGGGACCTGAATTTTTTGAAAGCCTGAGCACTATGGTATGCAGTACATGGTATAGAGGTATTTACTGACAGGCAGAACTGAGCGGTGCTTCCCACATCCAGAGCATTAGATCCTGCAGGATACGATGCAATAGTAATGTAGCGGCCTCTGTGGGGCGTTGGAGGGTACTGAAGTATCTGCAATTCCTTGGCCTTTTCTCCTAGGCTACCGTAAGGGAGCACTGCTGCCATATCCCAGATGAATTCTTAAACAGACATATCCTCGGAAGGGAACAAACGCCGCTCTTGAGAGAGTGAAGGGTCCGAAGGGATGTCTTGAAGGTCCCGGGATCCGAGTGAGTCAAACTCAGATTTGGAATAACTAGAATCTGAGTTGGGTAAAAAAAATCAAAGTATCGGTGATCCTTGGTTTGATCTTGATGCTTCATGGACGTTGAAGGTCAATGCTGATACCGATACTCCATGTCGGAACAGAGTGTCTGCTGGACATCAGGGGTATCTATCAGTTCCAACATGGATAGCGACGATGCTGTCTCAAGGGCTGACATCTACCCCAGTAGGCTCAGCTGCAAGCCCAGTACTGAAGCCTGCACTCCCAAAGCTCTTGTTATTGGTATCAAGGCTGCTAAGAGTGCTGGCAAACGCCACTCAAAGGCTAGCATGCGCTGGTCCAGGGAGATTGCCAATGTCTGGGTAGAGTCACCAATGGGACTGTGTGGCACTGTCCCAGAACATGGCACCAGTAGTCTTCCAGAGGTCAATGCCTCTGGGCATCCCAGAGCCCCACTTGTGCTTTGGAGGAGAGATCCGCCTACCAGGACTGTTTGGCTGGCCGGTCTGCATCAGAAGCACCTCTATGCTTATGTTCTTTGACCTCGGTATCAGTTCTGAATGCGGATGCAGAGGATTTGGGCATGGCCAGAGATTGTGACTTACTCTTACGTTTGGACGTAGAAGAAACCTGAGATCCTTGAGAAGAAGCAGATGCCCTCAATGAAGTTGAGGTCACAGAAACAGAGTCAAAGGAGAACAATCCCCACTTGCTGACTCGGTTCTTGAGGCCTCTCTTTGTCATTTGCTGACATAAAAGACAGCAGTTGGGCTGATGATCAGGGCCCAAACATTTTAAACACCAGTCATGTTTATCCATGACTGAAATAGTGCCGGAGCACTTGGTACATTTTTTAAAAACCAGCAACTGGTTTGTCCATGCCTTCAAAAAGAAAAAGAGAAGGCAGCTATGGAGGCCCTGAGGTCTAGTCTGGTGGTGAAAACCACTTAGAAAAATAAAAATAAAGAAAAAGAAAATGATATCGGACTAGTGTCGGGTTCGACATAACCAGTGTCTACGGGAAGGCAGAAGCACAATGCTATACCAAAAAATAAAAGTTTTCCTGCAGCGACAGGAATGGCGCGTCCTGCTGGCTCCACAGAAAATGAAAAATTGGAGAGAGGAGTTGAAAAGACGGGAAGGCAAGCACACAGGCACAGTGGAGTGCTTTCAAAAGCTTTCCTATTGGACACTGGGGAGTGTTCCTGCGCTGGCTCCATCGGTGCCGACATCATCCATATGTGAAGACTGCATTCCTGCTTGTTCCTGGAGATTTACTTTTACACCCAAGTTTAAAAAGTCTGACAACACAAACGATTAAATGTGTTGTCTTGTTTGTTGCCAGAAGCAATTTAAAAAGTTGCAGTGTACTATATTCTTTTGCTTGATGACAGCTATTTCCTACAGCTCCACTAGAGGGAAATATTACTATTCCATAGCACATTCAACACAAATCTTTTCTATTTTGTCCTCCAGCCAAAATTAGCTGAAGCGAAAGTGTCAGCATATGACTTTTAGTTTGTAAACAGAAGCTGCTATTGACTAACAGCAGTCCTGGATGTACTTCAGCTATTTATCCACTATGTTAAGGCTGTGCTTTCTCAGAAGTTAAAAACAAGTTACATTCAGGTACAGGAGGTATTTTCCTGTCCCTGGAGGGCTTGCAATCCAAGTTTGTACCTGAGGATTGTACCGGAGGATTAAGTGACTTGCCCAAGATCAAGACTGAAATTACCTACTTGGGATTCTGGTTGGATAAAAAGTTGACTATGAAGTCACAATTTAGGAAATCTGTTCATGAAATTGTTTTTACTTTGTCTGAAGGGCCATATGTCCCAGCAGGATTTTGTTTCAGTCCCCTGTGCTTTCGTTATTGTAATGCCATTTTCTAGGGACTGCCAAACAGTATTTAAAAGGTCTTCAACTTGCACAGAATGTGGTGGTTAGAATAATTCTTGGCCTCTCTAAGAAGGATCATCTCTCACTGTTTCTCTGCAGATACATAGACACCCTGCGGAGCAAGGATATATTTTAAAAAATTGACACCATTATTTAAAATTCTAAATGGTAATGCCCAGATTTCTTTAGAATCTGTTATACATCTGTATTGGTCAGCACAAGTCATAAGAACATAAGAAATGCCATACTGGGTTAGACCAAGGTCAATCAAGCCCAGTACCCTGTTTCCAACAGTGGCCAATCCAGGTCACAAGTAACCTGGCAGGTTGGCAGGTTCCCAAAAAAAGGACACAGGTTCCACAATGCTCGTGCCAGGGCAAGCAGTGGTTTATGGACCTTCCTCCAGGAACTTGTCCAAACCTTTTTTAAGCCCAGCTACATGAATAGCATTTATGACATCCTCTGGTAACGCATTCCAGAGTTTGATTACGCATTTAGCCTAGCTTCACTGCATGTCTTTCTTCTTTTTGATGGTGTAAACAATTTACATTTAGCTGTTCTACTCCAATCATTAATGTATAGACCTCTATCATATCCTCCCTCAGCTATCTCTTTTTCAGATTGAAGAGCCCTAATCTTTTAATCCTCTCCTCATAGGGGCATCCTTCCATCCTCTTTACCACTTTGGTGGGTCTTCTCTATACTTTTTCTAATTCTGCTTTTTAAGATATGGCGTCCAGAATTGCACACAATATTCAAGGTGCTGTCGCACCATGGATTGATATAGAGGCATTATAATATCCTTGATTTTATTCACTATTATTTTCCTTATGATTTATAGCATTCTATTTGCTTTCTTGGCTGCTACTGTACACTGGGTGGAGGGTTTCAACATATTATCCATGATGACATCTACTGTAAATCTTTTTCCTGGGTGGTGGTTCCTAATGTGGAACCTTGCATCATGTAACCGTAGTTTGGATTGTTCTTTTCTAGGTGCATAACTTTGCATTTGTCCACATTAAATGTCATCTGCCATTTGAACGTCTAGTCTTCCAGTTTATCAAGGTCCTCTCGCAATTTTTCACAATCTTCTTGCGTCTTAACAACTTTGAATAATTGTGTCATCTGCAAATTTGATCACCTCACTCATTCCCATTTCCAGGTCATTTATGAATATGTTAAAAAGCAGCGGACCCAGCACAGATCCCTGGAGTACTCCACTATTCACCTTTCTCCACTGACAAAAATGGCCATTTAGCCCTACTTTCCACTTTCTATCTTTTAACCAGTTCCTGATCCACAATTCTACACTGCCTCCACTCCTATGACTTAATTCGGCCAAAAGCCTCTCTTGAAAGACCTTGTCAAAGGCTTCCTGAAAATCAAGATATAGTGTATCAACTAGCTCACCTCTATCTACCTGTTTATTCACGCCTTTAAAAAAGTAACACAGATTAGTAAAACAAGACTTTCCTTGACTAAATCCATGTTGGCCTGCTCCCATTAAACCATGACTATCTACATGTTCAGTAATTTTATTCTTTAGAATGGTTTTCACCATTTTGCCCAGTACTGACATCCGGCTCACTGGTCTGTAGTTTTCCTGATCAGCCCTGGAATCCTTTTTAAAAACTGGCGTTACATTGGCCATTCTCCAATCTTTAAGTATTACAGTTGATTTTAATGATAGTTCATGGATTACTAATAGTAGTTCTGCAATCTCATCTTTCAGTTCTTTCAACACCCTTGGATGTATTGTATACCATCTGGTCTGGAAACTCGTCACTGTTACAGATTGTTATAGTCAAGGATGTACTTAATTCTGAGTCATGTTCTAGGGTATTTCCATGTGCTATCCCTATTTTATAGAAGAGTTTGCCTCTAAAGCTACGTTTAGAGCATTATCTGAGATTCAAAAAGCAGGTTGTGGCTGTGATTTCTGAGCAGGCATTTTCTGCTTTATTAAATTTTGTCATCTGTAATATTTTATTCATTGAATTGCTGCATATTTTATTATATTTATTTCATATGTTTAGTGTACATCGCTAAGAATGTATAGGCTAGTGACTTATAAATGCTTTTTTAAATAAATCTGGAGAAAAAGTGAAATACAGATCAACATGGGATTTTCACAATCCTGAGTAATAAATGGCCCATAATAATAAAACAAAGCAAACTCTACCCAGTTTTGCTGAAGCTACGCCAGGCTTTGCATTTCAAAACAGAAACTTCAATAGCATTACCTATTGCTGTTCACAATTCACAGACTATTCTGCTTCTCTGTTTTCCAGGTGCATTAGTACAAAACAGGGCTAAATAGTTTCATCGAAATAGCATAGTTACTCACCTATAACAGATGATCTCCAGGAACAGCAGAAATTAGTCTTCACATATGGGTGACATTGGCATTGACAGAGCCTGCAGAGCAATGTTCACCAGTGTCCAATAGGAAATATTTTGGGAGCAGTCCACTGTGCCTGTGTGCTTGCCTTTCTGCCTCCCCAACTCCTCTCCTCAATTGTTTGTAACTGAGAAGAAGGAGGATGGTTTGTAAAGACTGATTCCTGCTGTTCCCGGAGACCACATGTTACAGATGAGTTGTGGCAAGTTACTTCGGGCCGGAAGGTCAGGGGTTTGAATCCTGCTAGAAGACAGCAACCTTGGGCCAGAAGAACTGGCGTTTCTAGTCCCACAGGTGCTCCTTGTGGCCTTGGGCAAGCCACTTAACCCTCCATTGCCTCAGGTACAAAAACAAATTGTGAGTCTTTCGGGGACACAGGAGATACTTGAATGTTTTGGGCCATTGTTTTGCTTTATGACCCATTTTCATCTCAGCTTCAGCTCAAAGACAGATGTCCTGACATTCATCTCTAGAATTTTCTAACATAAAGCAGAATTCATAGTTCCAGCAATGACAAGTTCTCCAGGTGCTAGCGCAACAAGGTAGCCTCACACCATGATACAGTCATCACCATGCTTCATAGTGAGGATGAGGTTCTTACTTTGTAAGGTAGTGTTCGGTTTTCACCAAACAAATGTTATGATCAAAAAAGCTCAATTCTTTGATGTTCTGTCCAGCGAACATGGTTCCAGAAGTCATGTGGGTCATCAAGATGCTCTTTACTGAACTTGAGGTAAGAAGCAATGTTCAAGAGAGAGAGAGAGAGAGTTGTAATAGTTTCTTCCTGGCTATCCTCCCATGTGAACCATTTCCATTCAGTTTCTTCCTCGTGTTTGATGCATGAGCCCTCACATCAGCCATAATGAGCAGCCGGAAGATCTTTAGATGTTAGTCCTGCATTCTCTGTGTCCTCATGGATGATTTTTGGGTTTGCTCTTGGGATGATCCTGGCATGACAACTGCCTTGGGTAGTCACTGCAGTCTTCAGTTTTTTCCATTTGCAGACTCAGTGGCTGAATGAATCCTCAAATGTTTTGAAATCGCTTGAAACCCTATCTAGACAGATGAGCATCAGCTACTCTTTTATAGGTCCCCTGATTTGTTCTAACTTTTATGGGCGGGGGAAGGTTTTGGACCTTTATAGACAACTAGACGCCCAAGTTCAGTGGTGCAGATTTACTCTGTAGGATGGTTTACACTTGTTACCCAATTATTTAAGCACCTGATTCTAATTAGCCATTAAAGGGTCGTAGTTACTAAAGTGTACTACCGCTAACGCACACTATTAGAACTGGGTCCCATTACATAAAATGTGATATGCGGAAGAGAGACCCCTTAGAAGTAAAATAAAGTGCACCTTAGTAACTATGATCTAATTCTGTTAAGGAAACTCTTGTAGCGCTATACAAATGTTCAGTAGTCGTAGTAGTAGGTTCACATACCATTTCACACACAGATTCTGACTTAGCGTACAACATAGGAACAAATGAGACCATCATCTCTCAAGAAATATTGAATTGTTTAATCTGTATCCTTCTTATTGTACAGAAGGAGAGATGTTTCAGTCAAACAAGGGTATCAGCATAAGACCTTGTAATTCTCATTATTATTCATGGGATTCGCAAACTTTCTGCCATCAGTTTAAAAGCGTTCTGGTTTTGTTTTTGCTATAGGACTGCTACTAATTACTTGAGGTTTAATGAAAACAAAAGCAGCCATTGAAAAAGCCACATGAATTTATATAACAGTCTGCCTGTTCTACAATACAATGAACGCTTCCTCTAACACACCCAAGATACGCATAGTCAGCATCTGTAAAGCAAAGCACTTTTAGAAAAATCAACTTCTTTTCAATACATTCCAATGCCAAATAACGTTTTCCCTGTTGCTTCCTTTAATGGTAACCAAAGTTAAATCTGGATCCTGATCAGCAATTAAAAAATCAGTACATTTTCAAACAAAAGAACCAAAATGAATTCAGGCCCCCAGCAGTAAGCTGAAAATGGATCCTACTGTAATTATAAGGTACAAATGAGCACATCACTTATCTTTTCATCAAGGAATGAGGCAAAAATATCACAGCTCATTAATGCAGAATGCTAACCAAACACTTGCATGCCTACAATAATCTTAGTTCAAAGGGCAAGCCTGCACATAATTCACTCTTACACATCCTAAAAGAATGAGGAACTAGACTGCATAAAAAAACAACCACCTAACATTTAGATCAGAAGTATCCAGAAAGCAAATCTGAATGCAACCCCTCATATGTAAAAATAAATGCATAAATCACGCTACCTAAAGATTCCATAGGCATGCTCAGGGGAGCAGCATGTGTGGAGTCACAATTCACAAGCATACGTTATAAAATATGACCGTGCGCGTGTAGCTTATGAACTGACATTTATGCCTGCTCTCTGCATGCATCATCATTGCCCACAATCTAGGTGATATTTCTGCAAGATTTTATAAAGACACACAGGTACCTATGTGCCTTTATAAAATGGGCTAAATATAAGCACCATCTTCACTTACAAACCTCATAAAATTACCTTCCATGCGAGCTTAGGGAGAAAAGTACTGTGTAAGTCAGACGATGGCAGCGTGCCACCCATAACAGAGACTATCAGGGAGCCCTGCGCTCAAGCAGCACGTCACCATGAGGCTCAGCAGATGCTAGAGCGCAATCAGATGCTCTATAAGTGCAGGAGCACGCCATCTTATTCAATTTTTGACTCATTTAATGCTCTTTCATAAAGTAAAATATATGAGAAGAGTAAAGAAACATAATTTGAAATACTTCATTTATTTACATATACTCCTTATTCTTGTCGGTATCTGGGATAAAGAATTTAGGCACATGATTACTAAAGGGCATGCCTTAACACACAGCTGAACCACCAAACCAGTGTGCAGGCCTGTACCAACTTCAGGTGGCACGTGCACATGTCCTCCTGCTGTTGGCACGCTAATGCGTAGTACTGTGTAGACCAGCTTAGAGGTGCATTTAACATCACCCACTGAGTGCATCCGCCCTAACAGCAACAATCGTCTTTAGCACATGCCAGTAATGCCCACGCTAATTGTAATGTGCCATCAATGCCCATATTCTGCCCCAATCCACCCTGTCTCCACCCAATCATGCACTAACCAGTTAGAATGGGGTTTTTAGCACAGCATACTTATCATAAGAACATAAGAACATAAGATATGCCATACTGGGTCAGACCAAGGTCCATCAAGCCCAGTATTCTGTTTCCAACAGTGGCCAATCTAGGTCATACGTACCTAGCAGTTTTCCCAAGGGACACAGGTTCCACAATGCCTGTATTGGTTCAAGCATTGATATCCTGGGTCCCTTCTTAATAATGGTTTATGGACCTTTCCTCCAGGAACTTGTCCAAACCTTTTTTAAACCCAGCTACACTAACAGCCTTTACTACATCCTCCGGTAACAAATTCCAGAGTTTGATTACACGTTGAGTGAAAAAATATTTTCTTTTATTAGTCTTAAATAGTTTACCTTGTAGCTTCATTGCATGTCCCCTAGTGTTTCTATACTCTGATAAGGTAAACAATCGATCTACGTTTACCCGTTCCACTCCGTTCATTAATTTATAGACTTCTATCATAACTCCCCTCAGCCGTCTCTTTTCCAGGTTAAAGAGCCCCAACCTTTTTAGCCTTTCTTCATAGGAGTAGCCTTCCATCCCCTTTACCATTTTGGTGGCTCTTCTCTGAACCTTTTCTAAAATTGCTATATCCTTTTTAAGATATGGCGACCAGAATTGCACACAATATTCAAGGTGCGGTCTCACCATGGAACGATATAGAGGCATTATAATATCTTTTGTTTTATTTTCCATTCCTTTCCTTATCATACCTAGCATTCTATTTGCTCTCTTGGCCGCCGCTGCACACTGGGCCGAGGGTTTTAACATGGTATCCACAAGGACGCCTAAATCTTTTTCTTGGGTGGTGGTTCCTAATGTGGAACCTTGCATCGTGTAACCATAGTTTGGGTTGTTCTTCCCTAGGTGCATAACCTTGCACTTCTCCACATTAAATTTCATCTGCCATTTTGATGCCCAGTCTTCCAATTTATCAAGATCCTCTTGCAATTTTCCACAATCCTCCTGGGTTTTAACAACTTTAAATAGTTTTGTGTCATCAGCAAATTTGATAACCTCACTCGTTATTCCACTTTCCAGGTCATTTATGAATATGTCAAAAAGCAGCGGACCCAGCACAGATCCCTGGGGTACACCACTATTCACCTTTCTCCATTGGGAAAATTGGCCATTTAGCCCTACCCTCTGCTTTCTATCTTTTAACTAGTTCCTGATCCACAGTAGTACACTGCCTCCTATCCCATGACTCTTTAGTTTTGCCAAATGTCTCTCATGAGGGACCTTGTCAAAGGCTTTCTGAAAGTCCAGATACACAATATCAACCGACTCACCTTTGTCCACCTGTTTATTCACTCCTTCAAAAAAACATAACAGATTAGTAAGACAAGATCTTCCTTGTCTAAAGCCATGTTGGCTGTCTCCCATTAGGTCATGACTATCTATATGCTGAGTAATTTTATTCTTTATGATGGTTTCTACCATTTTTCCCGGTACTGATGTCAGGCTCACCGGTCTGTAGTTTCCCGGATCACCCCTCGAACCCTTTTTAAAAATTGGTGTTACATTGGCGATCCTCCAATCCTCAGGTATTAGAGATGATTTTAATGATAGTTCACAGATTACTGAAAGCAGGTCTGCAATCTCAAATTTCAGTTCTTTCAACGCCCTTGGATGTATACCATCCAGCCCAGGTGATTTGCTACTCTTCAGTTTATCTAATAGTTGTAGGACATCTTCCCGATGTATCGATATTTCCTTCAATTCTTCCACACCTTTAAATACCACTTCAGTCGTGGGTAACATCCCTACATCTTCCTCAGTAAAGACCGAAGCAAAGAATTCATTCAGTCTCTCCGCTATCGCCTTGTCGCCTCTTAGTGCTCCTTTAACCCCTTTATCATCTAATGGACCAACTGACTCTCTCACGGGTTTTTTGCTACGAATGTACTTGAAAAGGTCTTTATTTCGCGTTTTTGCTTCCGCAGCAAGCTTCTTCTCAAATTCTCTCTTTGCCTGCCTTATCAATGCCTTGCATTTGACTTGCCAGTGCTTGTGCTGTTTCCAGGTTTCATCATTTGGCTCTTTTTTCCATTTCTTGAAAGATGCTTTTTTGGCAACAACAGCCTCTCTGACCTCAGCTTTAAACCATGCTGGCAATTTTTTGGACTTCCTTCCACTTTTCTTAAAGCGTGGAATACAGCTGGTCTGGGCTTCCAAGATAGTATTTTTCAACAACACCCAAGCTTGATGTACGTCTTTAACCTTTGCAACTGCTCCTTTTAGTTTTTTCTTAACTGTTTTCCTCATTCTATCATAGTCTCCCTTTCGAAAGTTAAAGGGTAGTACTGTGGATTTCCTTACTATCCCTCCTCCACTAATTAAATCAAAGGCGATCATGCTATGATCACTATTGCCAAGTGGCCCCAACACCCTTATCTCTTGCACTACATCTGGTGTTCCACTAAGGACTAGGTCTAATATTACTTCCCCTCTGGTCGGTTCATGAACCAGCTGCTCCAAGAAGCAGTCATTTATTTCATCTAGGAACTTTATCTCCCTAGCATGTCCTGTTGTGACACTGACCCAGTCGATGCCGGGGTAATTGAAATCACCCATTATTATTACTGCACTGTAACTTTTGCTAGCTTCCTTGATTTCTTTGAGCATTTCATCATCCATTTGTTCATTCTGGCCAGGCGGACGATAGTACACCCCCACTGCCATCGCCTTCCCCTTTTTACATGGAATTTCAATCCATAGAGATTCTACAGCAAATTTTGTTTCTTGCAAAACTTTAATCCTTTCTGACTCAATGCCCTCTCTAACATAGAGCGCAACCCCTCCACCAATTTGATCAGCTCTATCATTTCGATATAGTTTGTACCCAGGTATCACAGTGTCCCACTGGTTGTCCTCCTTCCACCATGTCTCTGATATTCCAATCATATCTAACCTCTCGTTTAGTGCTATATATTCTAACTCTCCCATCTTGTTTTGTAGACTTCTAGCATTTGCATACAAGCATTTTAGAGACTGTATTTTATTCATATTAATTTGGCTATTGGTAGACATGGGTAATTTGGGATCTTTAAGTTCTGTCTGCTCCATACTCGAGGGCATTTGGGCTACTTTACTCTTTTTTGGAACCTCTCTGCTTTTTGTAGTATCCTTCAAGGATACATTCTTCCGAACCATGCGCTCTTGGGCGACTGTCGGCTTTCCCCTATTATCTAGTTTAAAAGCTGCTCTATCTCCTTTTTAATGGTTAATGCCAGCAGCCTGGTTCCATCCCGGTTAAGGTGAAGCCCATCCCTTCGGAAGAGCCCCTCCTTTCCCCAGAATGTTCCCCAGTTCCTAACAAATCCGAACCCCTCATCTCTGCACCATTGTCTCATCCACGCATTGAGACTCCGGAGCTCTGCCTGCCTATTGGGTCCTGCGCGTGGAACGGGAAGCATTTCGGAGAACGCTACCCTGGAAGTTCTGGATTTCAACTTCCTACCTAAAAGCCTAAATTTAGCTTCCAGAACCTCCCTACCACATTTTCCTATGTCATTGGTACCAACATGTACCAAGACAGCAGACTCCTCCCCAGCACTATCTAAGACCTTATCTAGGTGGCGTGTGAGGTCCGCTACCTTCGCACCAGGCAGGCATGTTACCAGGCGATCCTCACGTCCACCAGCCACCCAGCTATCTACATGCCTAATGATCGAATCACCAACTATAACTGCTGTCCTAACCCTTCCCGCATGGGCACTTGGCCCTGGAGAAACCTCCTCGGTGCGAGAGGGGTTTACATCACCTGGAGGACAGGTCCTAGTTACAGGATCACTTCCTGCCACACCAGGGTGATGCTCTCCTGTCACGTGACCTCTCTCCTCCATGGCAACAGGGATGCTGCCAGACTGGAGGTGGGACTTCAGGACTATATCCCTGTAGGTCTCGTCTATGTACCTCTCTGTCTGTCTTATGTTTTCCAAGTCTGCTACTCTAGCCTCTAGAGAACGGACTCGTTCCCTGAGAGCAGAGAGCTCCTTGCACCTAGTGCACACGTAAGACCTCTCACCAGCTGGGAGAAAATCATACATGTGACACTCAATGTACTAACGGTTAGCACGGTTTAGTAAAAATACCCCTTAGAGACTATTGTTGCCAGTGTTGCCTGTTGCTCAAGATAGGTGCAATCACTATCCCTCTTCTGAGGATAAAATATTTGATGCTCCCATGGATAAGATTCCTAAATGACACATGTCTTTTAAAGTAAGGTTCATGCATCTGGGAAAAACAATCAATCATGCTTTGAATGCTGGTCTTTGTTTTAAGTAAAGGCAATAGACAAAGTAGAACAGCTAGCTAGAAACATTAAGGTCTAAATAAATTTGCAGAAGACATACATCTTGCATGTGATAAGAGTTAAATTCATATGTCCCTCCTTCAGTATGTAACAAAGTTCTTGCATGTCCAACATACAGTATTACACCCCCAATACCATGTCCTGTCCTCTCTCGCCCTTTTCTTCAGATATCCATATTCAACTTAATTTTGAGTGCATCGCCCATACAAAGATGATTTCTTTTTAGAAAAGCTTAACTTATACACATTTTGTAGTTGGGTGATATTAAACAACTACTATCCAAAAAAACTGAAAAGGAATTGTCTAATCTTGAAACAAGAGAGCCAACATTGCTAAATCCAGCGGAATAGCCTTAATTTCACCTAGAGGCAAAACGGATCATAGTAATACCAACTGCCTGTCACAGATAATTCAAAGCGCACAAAGCAATTAAATAGAACATACATAAAAACAAGAGTCTACCGGCTGTGGCTGTGCTCGTCTCTCTCTCAGGCTGCGGCTTCTTCTATGGAAAGGAGTTGCAGAAGCTTCTCTTATGCCTGATCTTTGGTCACTGCTCCTGGCCCATTCTTTTTCTGTCCCCTGCTGTGAAAGGGTAAAAGGCAACATGGGAAAAGATCACCACAATATAATCTTCCAAAATACAGGTTCTTGGGGGGGGGGGGAGAGAAGTATTGGAAAATAATGGGGTTAACAGATACTGACTAGGTAAATTAAGTGGAAGAAAGAAAATCTGTTTCCTCCCTTCGAGCCTCATTTGTTAAGATGTGCGAAGGTTTGGCCGTTATCCCACAACAATTGCCAAAATTAACATGCAACTACAAAATATCTGTGTTAACTGATGGGCATGCTCTCAGCATTTTGCAAATTAAATACAGAGAAAATTTTGTCAACTAAAAAGCAGATAACATAATGCAGCTAGCCACACCTCTCGAGGTGGCATTAACTGCTCCATATTAACAGCTTATGTATGACAACAACCTCCACATTAACTATAAGGTGCAGCCTCTGCCCATTCCAAGTCCACTTGTGCATGAACCATTTGAACGCTGCATTAACTTTTAGCATGAGCCCATGTTAGCGTATGGTAATGCCTACATTAAACAGCTAATGGTAGCCTAGTAAATAAGCCCCTTAGAACATTCTATCAGACAGCTAAATATGATGAACTCAAACACTATTCCTAGGATCCCTCCAGATTGGTGGCCTGTCTTTGCTAAAGAAATGTATTAATTACAACATTGAATGTAATGTTTCTATCATAATTTTTTCCTAAGGGCTGGACATAACAGTTTCATCCCACAGGTGCTCCTTGTGGTCTTGGGCAAGCCACTTAACCCTCCATAGCCCATGTTCCCTGTAAAATAGTTATCTCCAAGTTATAATGCCCTGTTCAATGTAATTTCAGTTTGTTCAATGTAAACCGCACTGATGCAGAATAGCGCGGTATATAAGAGAATGTAAATAAAATAAAATAAAATAAATAAATCTCAGAACAAGATGACAGCATCCCACAACTTGTCAGAAATACTGGCTGTCTTCTTTAAAATTTCTCCTCCTAAAGAAGAACAGTATTTTCTGATGCACTCATGAAACGAAGGGGCTGCAATCGAGCTATCTATTCTAAACACTGTATTGCACTTATGTTTTTGCTAATGATATGATTGATGACCCTCTAACAATAGCTAATGCAAGTATTACCTCCTATCAGGGACGCTTTAATATCAAGAATACAGGAATACAAGAATGCCCAGATCGGTCTTCAAGTTTTGTACACAAATTTAAAACCAGACTTGAAGACCTATCTGCTTAAACAGTTTTTTGATCTCCTTGTATAGCAGGGTTCAGACTGACCCCACCTGGATAGAGGGCAATGTCAGTGTTGACAAAAATGTGAACGTGAGCACAAGCATTACCCCCATATATGTTTGTTACCCCTTGGTTTCTCGGTTTCTCTGTTGCGATTGTTGTTTGCCCTAACAATTGCATTGGAGTTCCTTTCCATTCCTTATTTTTAGTTTTTGTTTAGTAAACCACTTTGCCTAATTGTAAAAGGTGGTACAGAAAGTGAAATAAACCATAAACCATAAGAAATGCCATATCGGGTCAGACCAAGGTCCATCAAGCCTGGTATCCTGTTTCCAACCGTGGACAAAATAGGTTACAAGTGCCAGCCAGGTTCCCAAAATGGTTATCCCAAGGGTAAGCAATGGGTTTTCCTGGTCCTCCTTTAATAATGGTTTATGGACTTTTTCTCCAAGAACTTGTCCTAACCTCTTTTAAACCCAGCTACACTAACAGCTTTGATCACTTGATAAGTGAAAAAATATTTTCTTCTCCAATTGATCTTAAAATGTGCTACATTGTAGCTTCATTGTGTGTCCACTAGACTTTCCACTTTTTGAAGGCATAAACAACTGATCAACATTTACCCATTCCACTCCAAAAGACCTCTATCATAGCTCCCCTCAGCAGTCTATTCCAAGATGAAGAATCCTAAACCTTTTAAGCCTTTCCTCATAGGGATATCCTTCCTTCCATCCCCTTTACCATTTTAGTTGAACCTTTTATGCCATTACTACTAAAATACAGCACTTAAAATCATTGGTCATAGTTAAGTGCAGTCAGGCTAGTGCAAGGTAGTTAGGTGACTTATGCAGCTCCTGTTCTTGCAGCTCCTGCCTCTGCCACATCTCTCTGGGACTGGCAGCGGTGGCAAAGCGTAGTTACTTACCTGTAGCAGGTGATCTCCAGGAACAGCAGGAATTTAGTTTTCACATATGGGTGACATTGGTACTGATGGAGCCCGCGTGGGACCGCTCTCCAGCGTCCAACAGGAAAGCCTTTAGGAGCACGCCACTGTGCCTGCGTGGCTGCCTTCACACCTTCCCCTCTTAGTTGAGTTTGTAGTTGAGAAAAAGGCGAGTGAGAAAAAAAAAGCCCTACAACTCCTAGGGGAGGAGGGTGGGTTGTGAAAACTAAATTCCTGCTGTTCCTGGAGATCATCTGTTACAGGTGAGTAACTATGCTATCTCCAGGAACAAGCAGGAATGTAGTCTTCATATATGGGACTTCCAGATGCCAGATGATGCCAGATGATGCCAGATGCCAGATGATGCCAGATGATGTGACCTCAGAACTGGTGGAGGTTCGCCTCAGAGTCGGCTTGAAGAGGTCATGGATCCCCTCATGGATATCTGGTATCATCAAAGTCCGGGACAGGGGGTAGAAGTTGCCCTCAAGGATGAAAGAGGAGTTGGAGTACAGCTTGACCAAACATGGCACCCTAGACAAAAATGGGCAGCAAAGGTATGGACAGAAGACCAAGTTGCTGCCTTGCAAACTTCATCAATGGCTACAGAGCGTAGGTTTGCCATCGAGGTAGCCATGGCACGAACATTGTGAGCAGTGACATGCCCCTTCCAGGGAGAATCCTGCTTTGTCATAGGCAAATGAAATGCAGTCCGCTATCCATCTGGAGAACATACGTTTAGATACTGGGAGACCCAGGTGACTAGGGTCAAAGGAAATGAATAACTGACGCTTTATGGTGATAAAGTCCTCTGGAGACAAAAAGCCAACACATGCTTGAAGTCAATAGTATGCAGGGTTGCTTCTGCTCTAGACGCATGTGGTCTAGGAAAGAATACAGGAAAGTAAACTGACTGATTCAAATGAAAAGGAGACACCACTTTTGGCATGAAATGCAGGTGAATTCTAAGGACGACCTTGTCATGGTGGAACCGGGTACAGGGTAGGTCCATCACCAAAGCCTGAAGCTCACTAATGCGTCTAGCTGAAGTGAGGGCAATAAGGAAAATGACCTTCCAAGAGAGGAACTTTAGTGAAGTCATGGCCACTTGTTCATAGGGCGGCTTAAGAAGCTGTGCTAGAACAACATTGATCTCCCACGCCACCAGAGGCCAGCAAAAGCTCTCTCATAAAGCACACTACTAGCGGTTGTGAGGAGATGTGTTGTCCATCCAGTAGATGAGAGGCTGCAATGGCACTGAGATGAACTCATCAAGTTGGTCTTGAGACCTGTGGAGGACAGGTGGAAGATATACTGGAGGAGTGAAATCCCTTTGGGAACACCAGACAGAATCTACACCACTTGAAAGCATAGGAAAGCCTGGTGGATGGCTTCCTGCAAGCCAAAAGGATCTCCTTTACATCTTATGTAAAGTTAAAGTCTTGTAATGCTATGCTCTCAGCAGCCGAGTTGTGAGACAGAGAAACTGTGGAATGGGATGGAACAGTGCCCCGTTTTCCTGGGAGAGGAGATTGGGCACAAATTCCAAATCGTAGAGACTGAGTCTGAGAGTCAGACATAGCAGCAGAGGGAACCACAGTTGACGTGACCAGTGGGGGGCTATAAGAATCATGGAGCCCTTGTCAGTCTGTAACTTGAAATGCATCTTGGGAATGAGAGGTGTGGGAGGAAAAAGCATAAAGCAGACCCTGACCCCAATGCAGTTGGACAGCATCCACCTGCTGGTTGCTGGATATCGGAGTTCTGGTGCAGCAGCGGGGAAGCGTGGTATTCTGTGGAGTGGCAAACAGATCTATGTCTGGAGCTCCCAAGGTCTGAAAGATGTAGGACATGTCCAGATAGAGAGACCATTCATGGGGATGAAGGATCTGACTCAGCTTGTCTGCCAAGACATTGAGCTCCCCTGGGAGATAAATCTCCAAGCAGTGTATCTGATGAGAAATGGCAAAGGACCACAGATGGAGAACCTTCACGCAGAGGGCCCAAGAGCCTATTCCACCCTGTTTGTTCACAAAGAATATGGCCACTTGATTGTCCTGACTAGAACCCGTTGTGCCCTGAGGTGATCGTGAAACACCCTGAGGGCATTTGAGATAGTGTGAAGCTCCAGGAGATTGATCTGGAGCTGTGACTCTACACAAGGCCTCTGGACAGCACAGGAGTGCGCCCGAGTTCCCCAACCCAGTCTGGAGGCATCCATCATCAGGGTGCATTGATCTGGAGGTATCTGAAAAGATGACCAGACGAGGACATTTTCTGGAGAACACTACATTGGAGGTATGTGGTGAGAGGGGCAGTGACTCAGATTTTGTCCCTGAGGTGTCCCGAGGCCTGCGTTCATTGGGAGGCAAGTCCACTGGGCTGTCCACATATGTAGGCGGGCATATGGGACGACATGTACTGTGAGGCCATACGCTCCAGAAGCTGCAGCATTTCTCAGGCCGTCAAATGGTCTCGGAGTAGCGCTTGGGACATTAGCTCGATGAGACGGGCACAACGGAGTTGGGGCAGAAATGCCCTGGACCGTTGCGTGACCAGTAAAGCTCTGATGTACTCTAGTCTTTGAATTGGAGCAAGCTGGGATTTTGGGAAGTTTATGACACATCCCAAGTGTTGTAATACTGTAATGGTGCAATGCAAGGAAAGCTGAACCTCTTGTGAGGTGTCTGCTCTTATGAGCCAGTCATCTAAGTAAGGGAAGACAAATATCCCCCAGAGATCTTAGATATGCGACTATGACCGCCATGCACTTTGTGAAGACTCTTGGGGTAAAGGAGAGTCCAAAGGGAAGGATTCTGTATTGATGTTTTCCCAGATGATGAAGCGTAGATATTTCCTGTGTCCTGGATGGATGAGGATATGTGCGTACGCTTCTTTTAGATCTAGAGAACAGAACCAGTCCTAACTCTGGAGGTAGGGAAGGAGAGTCCCAAGAGAGATAATTTTGAATTTCTCATGGACCAGAAATTTGTTGAGGTTTCTGATATCCAGGATGGGCCTGTACCCTCTGGCCTTCTTTGTATGAGAAAGTACGGACAGTAGAACCCCATTCCCTGTTGGGATATTGAGACATCATCTATGGCACCCTGGGATAGAACAGAAGACACCTCTTCCTGCAGGAGAGCAGCGAGTAGGGATTGTGTGCGATATTCCCCCCCAGAAGTCAAGGGGGGGCAGAGTTTGCAGATGAAGTCTGTACCCCTCCCACACTATGGTTAGTGTCCACTGCTCTGAGGTGATAAGGTTCCATCTGTAGGCATAGTGACACAGTCTGCCTGCTATGTGGAGGGAGGGAGGGTCCTCCAGAGACAGGGTGACAGTTCTCTAGAAAAGAGTCAAAAACCAGGCGCAGGCTTTGGTTGCAGAGCTGGTTGAGATTTAGCCCCCTGCAGCTTCTTCTGTTTAGGAGGCTGCCTTTTCTGAGGGCCTTGAGTTTGGTACTGAGAAGCAGGGAGGATAAGAAGAGTAAAATTTCTTCTTCTTATTGAAGAAAGTCTTCTTTGCAGCTGTCTTTTTTTCTAGCAGGGTTAGCTGTTCTGGGCAGTCTGTTTAAAGTAGTATTTTTGACTAACTGAGAAGCTTATCCTGCCAGTCTTTGCCAAAGAGGTTTTTCCCTGTGCAGGGTATGCTGCCCAGCTTATCTTGAACCCACTGTTCAAGATCTGAGGCCTGAAGTCATGCAATCCTGTGTGCACCAATGCATATTGCCGTGGCTCTGCTTGTGCATTCAAATGCATCAAATGTTGCCTTACTGACAAACCTCTATACATTTTGGGCATATTTGACTAGAGCAAGATAAGAGAGAAGACTATCATCTGGAAGAAGAGGGGCCATGGCCTCGAGGTCCCTAGAAACCTCCTTGCGGTACATACTTATGTAGAGTATATAGAGTTAATCCTGGCTGAAAGCATGGAAGTCTGCAAACATCAATGCCCAAAGGCATTGAGGATCTCTATTCCCTACCCAGTGGGTTAGAGGAATGGGTTTTGGAATTCTTGAGTCAGCGCATTGCTGATTCCACCACCACTGAATGGTGGGGAAGCTGTGGCTTTTCGAAGCCGGGACACTCCGGTATGCGATACATGGTATCGAGGCATTGAGTATGAGGCAAGATCGTGAGGGATCCGGAGCTTCAGATCATGAAGGATGCAATACACTGGCAGGGTGGTCGCCTCCTTGAGAGCTGTTGGGTATTGGAGGATCTCCAATTTCTCTGCCCTGGGCTCTCTCTCAAATGTCACTGTTATGGCGAGACCCCTAGCTAGGTCTCGAATGAATTCCTGGAAGGACATGTCCTCAGGAGACGACATGCATCGCTCTGGAGGTGAGAAGGGCTCCAAAGGCAGGCCTTGGGGCCCACGGGAATTGAGTGACTCCGCATCCAAAATGGGGGAATTGGACTCTGAGGACTCAAAGTATTGGCAGGCATGGTGTTCGCCCTCCGCCAGGTGACGGTACAGAAGGGTGTTGATAATGGGCTCAGTCGAGCCCCGGTATCGGTGATGGACTCAAGGGAGGACATGGGTGGCAGTGATGACAGCGCCATGTATCCCAATGCACCATGCACTGGTGCCAATGTCTGTGCTGTTACTGGTATCAACAGGCTGGTGTCTGAGGGCAAAGATTTGATAAGAACCAGAGGCTGCCAATAGAGCTGCCAAGCTCTGCTCGATGGCCAGTATGCGCTGGTCTATTGAGGTTGCCAATGCTTGGGTATCAGTGATGGATATTTGCGCCACTGTCCCAGAGGCCTCGGGAGCATCCTGGGGCCCCTCAATGGCTTTGGAGGGCAGGTCCTCCCGCCGGGGCTGTTTGGCAGGCCGATCCACCTCTAGGCAATACCCAAGGTATCTCGATATTTGTAATCAATGGAAGAATTTTCTGTCTTTAATGTGCTTGGACATTTTCAATACCAGAGAACCATGGGAGAAGGATGAGGCTTTAAATGACATCAATGCCAAAGATAATGCATTCAAAGCGAAAAGAGTTCCAAATTTAGAGGCCTGGTTCTGCAGGCCTCTGTCATCTTTTTACAAAGGGAACATTCTGTTGGCTGGTGGTCAGGCCTGAGGCATTTCAAGCACCAGTCGCGTGTGTCAGTTGCCGAAATGGTACTGCCACACTTAGAACATTTTTCGAAACCACTAGTTGGTTTCTCCATACCGTTGGTGAATAGTATGGTTGATTCAGGCTCAAGATGGCATTGATACACCTGAAGGGTTTTTTTTCCTAAGTTAAAGAAAGAATAAAAAAAAAAAGAAGAAGGGAATCAGCAGTGTCAAGAAGGTGCCGGCGTTGACGGGAAGACAGACGGTAACCACAAAAAGGAAAAAAAATAAAAGTATTTTCTGCGGTGACAGGATTTGCTTCCTGCTGGCTCCATGGAAAATGAAGAACTGAAGAGAGGGAGCTAGGGAGTTAGGAAGGTGGGAAGGCAGCCACACAGGCAGAGTGGAGTGCTCACAAAGGCTTTCCTATTGGACACTGGGGAGCGTTCACGCGTGGGCTCAGTCAGTACAGACGTCACCCATATGTGAAGACTACTTTCCTGCTTGTTCCTGGAGATTGGCAATAGAACAGAACAGCAAGTGCAGCGCAGAGGGAAGCACCTGAACCCCTGCCTGCTGTACTCTGAAAAGATAGCTGGTCCCGCTCTGATGCAAAAAGAAAGTCTGCATCGGAGGGGACAGGGCTGGCTATACTTTCAGAGGGCAATTCAAATATCGGAGAAGGAGAAATTGTTTCAGCTGCTGCTAGTCCCAGAGAGTTGTGGCAGCAATGGTAGTGGTGGGGGCGGGGCACTTTCTGCTGCCCCCCTAGCTCAAATAATGGTAGTGCCAGCCTGAGTGCAGTAGAGAGAGATGTTATACAGACTTCAGAAAGATCTGTCAATACATGTTATAACAGAAGCAGTACAAGTAAAGATTAAGCCAGTCACTGCTCCAAGTGGAAAACACTAATTGCAAAAGTGTGTGCGCGCGCGTGTGTGTGTAATTCAAAAGCAGTTACATGGCCATCAACAACATCAAATGCTGGCCACAGAAGTGCCTTCGTTTGAATCTGTTGGCACAGAAAATGGATAAATTTCGGCCCTAAGTCAATATGCAGGCATAATTTATTTGTATAAAAGTACAGCAGGATTAGGGATGGGGCCTAGAAGTTATATGGATAATAAGAGGGAGGAGTAGCCTAGTGGTTGGGGCAAGGTACTTCAGGCCGGAAGGTCGGAGGTTCAAATCCCACTAGAGGACAGCAACCTTGGCCCGGAGGGACTGGGGTTTCTAGTCCCACAGATGCTCCTTGTGGTCTTGGGCAAGCCACTTAACCCTCCATTGCCCATGTTCCCTGTAAGTATTAGTGTATGTGTCTCATATCCCTGCGTGTTAAATGTATCCCCCAATTGTGTTGTGACCGCTTTGATTGAAGGATAAGGCGGTATACAAAACTGTCTAAATAAATAAATAAAATAAAACTTATCCATAGACAGTTACACTGGAATACTCAGCACCCATGTAGCTGAACATATGCATAAAAATATACAGATAAAATATTATGGATGTAATAACCTATATATTTTTATACCATTACAGGACTGCTAATATCTCTCTCTTTATATCCAAGAATTCCTTATCAGTAGTACTCCCATTTTCTTTACCTTTCTTCTGCTTGAAATGGTTTTCTATTTTGTATATCTGTGTGTGGCTAATTTCTGTACATACCATTTTATCATCAGTGGAACCCCTTTCTCGTCTTGTAGAGTCTCTCTTCTTCACACCCATTTCTACACTTGCCAGATGGAGATTTTGTTGAGGCTGTTCTTCCCTTCTCTTTTCTTTATCTTCTTGTATCAAATATGCAATATCTTTTGTTCTAGCTGGACGGTTCTTTCCTAAATGGGATATGCTGACAGACCTTTCAACACTAGATTTGCTTTTATCAAAATCAGTCCCATCTGATGTTCTGATTGCACTGGTTTTTCTCGTAAGTACTTCAGAGCTGTACTTTATGTTATTTTGGCTGCTACTTTCAACAGACTTCTCAGTTTGTTGGCATTTTCTTGACAGTGCCTTCTGCAATAACTTATCAGCTGCCACTCTGGAGGAAATGGAATTCAAACTGGCATCAGATTCTGGATGGAGACTTACTCGATGATCAGACCCAGATTCTTTATCGTATTTTACATCATATTGCTGCGTTCTTGATAAACCAATTACTTGCTCCTCATCTGCAATCTTATTTAATTTTTTCTTATCATGGGCTTCAGAAAGTGAACCTGCAGTTTGATCAGAAAAAGGGTCATCTAATTTTTCGCAATTACGCTGACTGATTTGTACATCTTTGGATTTTTGCTTATTCATATTTTGGCTATAGGAATCAGGTTTTTTATTGCTTTCCTGAGAAAAATCAGATTTTATATGTATGGGCTTATTTGACAATTCAGCAGAGCTAGGACTAGATTGCAATGAGTCTTTTGGACTCTTCCAGTTAGAGCTGTGAAATTTATCTGCATAATTCTTCAAGGATTTAGATCGCTCCTTCATAAATGGACTTTGATTGTTTTGATTCTCATGTTGTTTGCTTTCAACCCCACTGACTTTCAATGATTCAGGTTTATAGCTTGCCATTAATTCATCAATGTCAAGGACACTGTATCGATAACTATCTTTGGGCTCAAATAGCAAGCTACAGGTTTCATCATTTTTTCTCCAGACAAACTCCTTACCATCTTTTTGTAAAGGCCTAACATATGCCTCATTATCAGACAAGATTTTGTCTCCAGTGTCAGTGTCTGAAATCATTCTTCTTTCTTTTAATAAAGCATCAACATCTAGATTGCTTTTTGGTACATTGCCTAGGTTATTATCCAGCGTTCTGCATCCACTATAATCCTCGCTAGGCTTCATTTTTTCACTTGGTATATATTGCTTTGAAAAATATCCAATAGCCCACTCTTGCTTCTTATCTGAGTGCTTGCTGATAGTTTCTGGTGAAATGTCTTTATCATATATAAATGATGATTTTCTAGACAGCTGTTTAGTTGTTTGCATATTTTTTCTAGAAGAATCCTCTAAAGGTGCAGATATCTCTTGATCTGATTGAAACAATAAGTCATTTTGATGTAAAGGACTCTCAGAAATGTCTTTTTTCTTATTTAGAAAGTGACATGTGACTGCAAAATATGTCGCCTTTGGCTCAGGAATTAAGTCCTGCCTCCTCATGCTCTCTCTTGGAAAGTACGATGTATCCTGACTGATCTCTTTCGATCCTGTATTCTCTTGGCATTTTGTGTTCTCTGTTAATACTCCATCCTCTGTAGACTGCATGAAATGTGCCCTTCTAATTGGGCTATTAGTGTTATCTTGAACTAATCTCTTTGATTTTTCAAGTGCATTTGCATCTTTGGAGGAGGAAATCATTGTCGATTGTTCGATACTCAGATCTGTAGTGGTGCCACTAACTTTTCTGACCTTTCCTTCTAACTCTAAATATCCTGATTTGCCCTTTGTATTTTCATTTACTCTTACACCATCTATGTCTTTTCTCATTCTGTTGTCTATGTCATATTGTTTTAATCCAAACACTCTGGATTCACCTTTATCAACAGCTATTAATTCTGCCCTGAGCCGACTGTCAACAAGAAAGTCACTGGAATGGCTTTTATTGAAGTTAGGGTCTGTTGAAGTTGCTCGTTTATCTAGATTATTGCCGAAGTCTAAAGTTTCATTCAGTGGAATTACAATGTTATTAGAAAAATAATCTGAAACTTTGGATGTCCCATATTTATCCAATGCATGGGAAGTATGATTGCCTTTAATATTTTCCTTTTCACCGAAATTGTTTACCCGAGTCATTATCTCATTTCTTGCAATGCCCGATTGTTTGTCAATATGCGTGAAACTTGCCGTTTTCTTCAGTTTGACACTTTGATTGGACTGAAACTTGACTGGCTGCATGTTGTCATCCTGTTTGGCAAAACTTCGGACAGCGACAGTTCTAGGGTCTGTGATACCAGGTTTATTTGAAGCTGTTTCTGATATGTTTTTAGACACTGGAAACTGAGTAACGTCTCGAAGGCTATCAGTTTCAGTATATGGAAGATTGTAAGACAAATCTGAATGCACAACATTCTCATTCGATTTCTTCCTCTCTCTCTCGTGTGCATGAAAAGATTTTCGAGATCTCAATGTCACAGCTTTGTCTTCTGCAGCCAGTGTAATAGACTCACTGCGTGCCCTTTCACCAACTGTATGAATGATTTCATATTTTGGCTCTATTCTTTGGAAATTTAAAGTGTCTTCTATAGATTTTGAAGTCCTCTCTCTGAGATTTTCATGTGAAGAATAATTATCCAGAGCAGCTTCAAAGGATTTCCTGTTTTGTTCATAAGCAATTCCTTTTTCAGCTTCACCAGCTTGACTTAAATGTACTTTGTCCTCCAGGTTCCTCCTCTGCAAAGGTTTGCCTTCAAGTCCCAAAGAATCCACTGCACCAGAATTCTTTTCATTCTTACTGGTGAGCTTCCATGTAGGATCTACAACAGGATAAGTCTCTGAAGCACTGTGCCATTGAACATTATGTTCCAACAAAGTGGCTCTCACAGTTTTGAAGTCCACACTTTCTCCAGAAACGGCATGGCTTAATTCGCTCTCAAGATCATTTGTTTTGGAGACACAATTTCTATTTGAAAGATTGACATTTTTCAATTCTTTAGAAAAACTCTCTCTCTCAAACTGATCCTCTTTCCCTGGTCGATTTGCTGACTGGTTTATCTTCCAGGGAATCCTTTCAGTCAATGGATCACCATGGCCTGTTCTGCCATACAGCTTTTCTTCTTTATTCTGAAACAAAGTTGAGGGACAAGGTCATTTCTTAGTTCCGACAGACACACTAATCACTATAAACACCAGTTCTATCATTTAGTGTCATATACTTTCACCATTTTATATAAGCAAAGGCTATAACTGCAAAATAGTTATTATACTTGTACAATCCAGCCTATCTGAAATCTCTTGCAGCTGCTAAGTCAATGTAAAAATGACTTATATTGGGTAACTTTATAAAGGTTTGTCTACCTGTAATGCCCATTTTACATGCAGAAAAAGGCTTTTTACAAAAATTATGATGCTATACACACAAGAAAAAAAAAGTCTTCATGCTGAAAGATCATGTGTACTTTATATGGACCACGCATAGGCATTCCCAAGGGTACAGTTTGGGTGAAGCAGAGAAACTGTTGCCATGTACATACTACTACTACTATTAAATAGTTAAATAGCGCTACACAGATAAATATAAAAGATGGTCCCTGCTCGTCAGAGCTTACAACCTAATGAAGATAAACAGTACAATAGATGAGAACAAGGGTACAAATTGGAAAAGATAAAGGAGACACAAGGAGAACAAGGGAAATCAGCCTCAAAGGAGGTGAGCCTTTAGCATGGATTTGAAAAGGGGGAAGAGATGAAACTCGACGTACAGATTCAGGTAGTTTGTTCCGGGCATAAGAAGCAGCAAGGTGAAAGGAATGAAGTCTGGAGTTGGTAGTGGAAAAGGGCTTAGGGAGAAGGCAGCCAGAAGAGCAGAGTTCATGAGATGGGTGTGAGGAGAGAGGAAAGGGAGAGGGGAGAGAGGAAAGGGAAAGAGGAGTAGAAGAATGAATGCATTTATAGGTCAGAAGGAGAAGTCTGAATTAGATACGGAAACAGAAGGGAAGCCAATGAAGTGATTTGAGGAGAGGGGTTATATGAGTATATCAGGGCTGACAGAAGATTAGCCTTGCAGCAGAGTTCTCAACAGATTGAAAATGGAGAGAGATGACTCAGAGAGAGACCAGCAAGGAGGAGATTGCAACAGTCAAGATGGGAGGTGACTAAAGAGTGGATAAGTGTTTTAGTAGTGTGTTCAAAGAGGAAGGGGTGAATTTTATTAATGTTATAGAGACAGAAACAGGTTTTAGCTCTGTTGGATATGAGAGGAGAAGAAAAGGGAGGGGTCAAAGATGACCCCAAGGTTGCAGGCTGAAGAAACAGTTAGTAGAAGAGTGTTATCAACAGAGACAGAGAAAGGATGAAGGGGGGGAGGAAAGTTTAGTGGGAAAAATAAGAAGTTTGGTTTTGGCTATGTTTAATTTCAAAAGGCGGTGAGACATCCAGGTAGCGATGTCAGATAGGCAGGCAGAGATAAGGGCTTGCTGTGAAATGTCAGGTGTGTGTAGATAGATTTGAGAGTCATCAGCAAAAAAATGATACTGAAAGCCAGGGGAGGAGATGAGAACACCAAGTGACTGAGTATACAGAGAGAAAAGGAGATGGCCCAGAACAGACCCTTGGGGTAAACCAACTGAAAGTGGGATGGCAGAGAAGGAACCACCAGAACACTGAAAGAGTGAAGGGAGAGATAAGAGAACTAGGACAGCACAGAGTCCCTAAAGCAAAGTGAGGACAATGTGTTGAGAAGGCGGTGGTCAACAGCGTCGAAAGCAGCAGAATGGTCAAGAAGAATGAGGACTGAGTAAAGGTCCTTGGATTTAGTCAGGAACAAGTCATTGGAGACTTTGGCAAGAGCCATTTCAGTAGAATGAAAGCCAGACTGAAGTGGATCCAGGAGAGTCCGAGAGGAGTGAAATTCAAGGCAACAGCGGAGGAACCGCACTTTCAAGAAGTTTGGATACTGGGAATTGAGTCGATTGTTCATTTTATAAAATAGGCTTAAAACAGACAGCTTAGAAAGCATTTTAACTAGACATTTTCCTGAAGAGTAGAGGGGTAGCCTAGTGGTTAGAGCAACAGCCTAGGACCCAGGAGATCAGTGTTTGATTCCCACTGGTGCTTTTTGTGGCCTTGGGCAAGTCACTTTACCATCCACTGCCTTGGAAGAAAAGGCCCCAGCAGCCAAGAAAATCCAGGGGCTTCTGGGTCACCAGGAGTCAGCATTGACTTGAAGGCACTTTAAAAAAAAAAAAAAAGTAAATCTAACTGAAAGATGGAATGTATTAATAGTTATGAAGCTGTTTGAGGGTCTTCTCTCATAGTCCAAAACATTACCAGTTCATTGAAGACATTTTTTGTCAGGACATGCTAGGGAGATAAGGTTTCTAGATGAAATAAATGATTGCTTCTTGGAGCAGCTGGTTCATGAACAGACAAGAGAAGAAGCCATTTTGGACCTAGTCCTTAGTGGTACATAAGATCTGGTGCAAGAGATAAGGGTATTGGGGCCACTTAGCAATAGTGATCACAGCACAATTTCATTTGATTTCATAAATGGAGGAAGGACGGCAAGAAAATCCACAGTACTGCTTTTTAACTTTCAAAAGGAAGACTATGAGAAAATGAGAAAAAAACAGTTAAGAAAAAACTAAAAGGAGCAGTTGCAAAGATTAAAGATTTACATCAAGTATGGACGTTATTTAAAAATACTATCTTGGAAGCTCAAACCAGCTGTATTCCACGCTTTAAGAGAGGTGGAAGGAAGTCCAAAAAAACTGCCAGCATGGTTTAAAGATGAGATCAGAGAGGTTGTTGTAGCCAAAAAAGCATCTTTCAGGAAATGGAGAAAGGAGCCTAATGACGAAAACAGGAATCATCATAAACACTGGTAAGTTAGGCATTGATAAGGCAGGCAAAGAGAGAATTTGAGAAGAAGCTTGCAGTGGAAGCAAAAATGCATAAGACTTTTTCAAGTACACTTGTAGCAAAAAACCTGTGAGAAAGTCAGTTGGACCATTAGCTGATAGAGGGTAAAAGGGGCACTAAGGGGGGACAAGGGCACAGCAGAGAGACTGAATGAATGAATTCTTTGCTTTGGTCTTTACTGAAGATGATGTAGGGAAGCTACCCAGGACTGAAATGGTATTTAAAGGTGATGCATTGGAAGAACTGAAAGCAATATCGATAAACTGGGAAGATATATTACAACTATTTAATAAACTAAACAATAGCAAATTACCTGGACCAGATGGTATACACCAGAGGGTGTTGAAAGAAATGAAATATGAGATTGCAGACCTATTATTAAACTGTGAACTATTATTAAAATCATCTGTAGTACCTGAAGATTGGCGAATGGCCAATGTAACGCCAATTTTTAAAAAGGATTCCAGGGGTGATCCGGTGAGCCCGACATCGGTATCGGGCAAAATGGTAGCAACCATTAGAGCAAAATTACTGAACATGTAGATAAGTCATGGTTTAATGGGAGAAAGCCAACATGGCTTTAGCCAAGAAAGGTCTGGTCTTACTAATCTGTTATTTTTTAAGGTGTGAACAGGTAGACAAAGGAGAGCTAGTCGATATAGTGTATCTGGATTTTCAGGAAGCCTTTGACAAGGTCCCTCATGAGAGACTCTTGATGAAGTTAAAAAGTCATGGGATAGGAGGCAGTGTACTATTGTTGATCAGGAACTGGTTAAAAGATAGAAAGCAGAGGGTAGGGCTGAATGGCCAATTTTCCCAAAAGAGAAAGGTGAATAGTGGAGTACCCCAGGGATCTGTGCTGGGCTCGCTGCTTTTTAACATATTCATAAATGACCTGGAAATGGGAATAACGAGTGAGTTGATTAAATTTGCAGATGACACAAAACTGTTTAAAGTTGTTAAAACCCAAGAGGATTGTGAAAAATTGCAAGAGGAACTCGATAAAAATCAAAGACTGGACATTCAAATGGCAGATGAAATTTAATGTGGACAAGTGCAAAATTATGCACCTAGGAAAGAACAGCCCAAAATATAGTTACATAATGCAAGGTTCCACATTAGGAACCACCACCCAGGAAAAAGATTTAGGCATCATCGTGGATAACACCACTCAGTGTGCAGCGGCAGCCATGAAAGCAAATAAAATGCTAAGAATCATAAGGAAAGGAATGGAGAATAAAATCAAGGATATTATAATGTCTCTGTATCGTTCCATGGTGTGACCGCACCATGAATATTGTGTGCAATTCTGGTTGCCGTATCTTAAAAAAAGGATATAGCCATTATTTAAGAAGCCATTATTTATGGCTTCTTTCGCTTTTCCTATTGGTTTTTTTAGCTGAGTATGTTCATTAAATCTCACAGCATATCATCTACAAAACATTCAGATGCTCTAGCGCTGTTTAGCCCAAACCGTGGCACGGCTGAATTTGCAAAACGGCATGTGAACTGAGTGCGGAATATGACCCCTTGATAAAACACTTCAGTGAAACGCAACGGCGCACTGGTTGGCGTTGGGGAATGATAGCCGAACCAGATAAGTACTTCAGTACCACTATATAAGATTTGAAGTAAATCGACAGTGGACTTATTTGGTATCTGGTTTGGGCTAAACAGCGCTAGAGCACCTGAATGTTTTGTAGATGATATGCTGTGAGATTTAATGAACATACTCAGCTAAAAAAACCAATAGGAAAAGCGAAAGAAGCCATAAATAATAGGCAACATAACAGATCGTTGATGCAATTAAAGAGCAAGAGTTTAAGATTTCATCTCAAACTCATTATTAAGCTCTTCTACAATCTGAGATCTGGTTGCCATTAAAAATACACCTATGTAGGTAAAAAGTGAAGCGATAAACTCATTATATGATACTTGAGAGGAATGAGTGGGACAATGCACATGTTGGATTAGATCAAGGTCGGTGAAGAGTGAACTGAGGGTCTTATCGCGAGGGCGGGTTTGGGAGGATAGGTGCGCGTTGAAATCGCCAAGGATAACCAGATGGGAAGTAAGGATGTCTCAGAGAGGGTGAGCAGAAGAGACTCCCAGAGATCAGGGCGCATTGAGGGTGGGGCATAGAGAAGAAGGAAAAATATAGGGACGGAAGTCCCTGAACTTAGCAGTAAAGCTTCAGGATAGCGGGGTTGGGGGGACACAAGTGAGAGAGGAATAGAAGAGCGATGAATGACAGCCACGCCACCCCCGGATCGGTGAAGCCGGGGAACGTGAAAGGCAGAGTAACCAGGGGGAAGGCATCGATGAAGGATACCGTCCTCACCCTCACGGAGCCAAGTTTCATAACATAAGATATGCTTTCCTTATCGTCCATCTAGTCTAGTCCCGGATATCTGGGGTTTTATGCTCCTCCTCCAGCAGCTTTGGAGACTGAGAACGTCATTCTCTTGTGATGACACTGGTATATCTCTGCAGGATCCGCCTCCTCACACCAGTTGTCTCAGTCTCCAAGCAGCTGGAGGACTGGTGAGCCAGGAGCTCCGGGCTCACTGTTAGAGGAACAATTAAGGAATAGGGAAAAATTAAGAACGTTTTCTGGTAGTGTAAGGGGAAGTAGATAGACAGAAGAGAAATTTTACCTGCCTGGCTGTTTGCGGCTTCCCCCCCCCCCCCCCCTCCTGCCTGCATGATGTCTTTTTTTTGGCTGGGTTGGCAGGGTCCATCTGTTCCCCCGTGGAGCTCCGAGCAACCTGCTGGTCTGAGATGGTGTAGCTTCAGTCAGCGCATCAGAAGATTTGCCTGTTAGCGCGCTGAAGCACACCGGGAACGGTCTGTTCTCTTGATCTTCCCCCTCCCGGCGCTGAAAAGCAAGTCGGTAGAGCGTGTGGTCACAGGAGTGTGCGCTGGAGGATCTCAGGACGTGGAGGTGGCTCCCTCTTTCGCGGCGCTGGGGTTCCCGACGCTGAGAATAGCCAGTCAGTGGAGCGGAAGGCAGCCGGAGTGATCTTGCTTGGCGGGCTCAGTTTCAAGACTGCAGTAAGTTAATCGCAGGGGTTGCAGCAGGCCTACCGCGTGGCGGGAACGCGGGAAGCGCCAATTCTGAGCCGGGGCCTTCAGGGGCATATAATTTGGGCGGGAAGCCTCGTTTTCACTGCGGCCCACTATTTTTAGCCTCGGAGTGGGTCAGGTGGCCCGGGAACCACATAGTTTAAAAAAAAAAAAAAGTCACGGGTCCTCTGTCTAGCGGCGTGGTGGTGAGGCTTAGAAGGGATGCCGGCAAGGCCACAGTGTGTGGTCTGCGAAACTAGACGGGGGGCAGTTTTGGAGGCAGGCATCTGTAGGGGGTGTGCGCAAGAGGCTGAGGCTATGGAACACGCCTTGGAGGGAGATGCGGAGGTCCAGGAAGCTCCGTTGGCTGGGCAGGATCCGGCTTCCTCAGAAATATCGCATAGGGAGCCGGTGGCGGGGCTGTCTTCAGCTCCAGACCTCCCTCCTGCACAGGCCGCCTTGCTGGGGGGTCTAGCAGCCATTGTTTCCCCAGAGTTGTGGCACTCATTCAGCAGGCTTTCGGGGGGCGGCAGGAAGGCCTAGCATCGGGGTCTGGGGACGGGGGGGGGGGGGAGCTGTCAGAAAAGAGACCGGGGACCTCCCTGAGTGTAGGAGCATCGGGAAGCCTGGTTAAGAGGGCCAGGATGGAGAGAGCGCAGATGGATCAGTCGATAGTCTCAGGGGGGGGGCCTCCTAATGAGGGAGAGCCGGTCGAGGAGTTGGAAGATGATCTGGAGGAAGGAGAGATTACGGACAGGGAGGACCAGGCTAGGGTGGTCCGACTGTTCAGGAGAGAAGAGTTGCCTGCACTCATTTCGGAGACATTGATGGTGCTTAATATGCCAGGTCCTGGGCCAGCAGAGGATGCTACCTTGGAGGATCCGTTACTGCAGGTTTTTTGGAAGAATCAGAGGGCCTTTCTGGTGCATAGGGTGCTGCGGGAAATGATCCAGGAAGAGTGGGACATGTCGGAGGCAGCATTGAAAGGCTCCAGGATTATGGGTCGCCTATACCCACTGGTGGACCAGGATAGAGTTATTTAAGTCTCCGAAGGTGGATGCCGCCGTCTCGGCGGTTACAAAGAAAACCACTATTCCTGTGGAGGGCAGTGCGGCACTCAAGGATACTCAGGACAGAAAATTAGATTCATTGTTAAAGCAGGTGTTCGACGTCAATGCTGTTTCGATTCAGGCGGCTATTTGCAGAGCGTGGGTGGCAAGGGCCTGCCTACGCTGGTCCAAAGGTATGAAGAGCGAGCAGAGAGATGACTTAGCAGGGCCAGCTAGGCTGGAGTCCGGATCGGCTTACCTGGCGGACATCCATTATGACCTCATCCGGGGGTTGTCTAAGAGCATGGCTTCAGTGGTAGCGGCTCGTAGATATCTTTGGCTGCGCAACTGGGCAGCGGACGGGTCTTCTAAGTCCAGGCTCAGTAAGCTTCCCTTCAGGGGAAAGCTCCTCTTTGGGGAGAACTTGGATAAGCTGGTAAAGGATCTGGGGGAGTCGAAGAGCGGTAGGCTGCTGGAAGACAAACAGAAACAGGGGCGGTCTGCTCCTGCAGCCAGAGGGCAGCAGAGGGAGTTTCGTAGTTTTCGCTTTCCCAGGTTTAACCAAGTGCAGCAGGGTCGATTTCCCAGTAGAGGTCAGGGATTTCGTGGATTTTGGGGAGCGGGAAGAGAATTCGGCACATCTTCTGCCTCCACGAATCTGTGAAAATCACAATGAAGTCATGAGGGCTCAGGGAGATCTGGTACCCGTAGGTCACCTGTGGGAGTTTTACCCTGCCTGGGTCCAGATTACATCCGACTGCTGGGTATTGGAGGTCATACAAGAGGAATATGCATAGGAGCTTCAGAGACCGGTATTGGATTCTTTTGTGGAGGTCGCCGTGCAAGGCACCGGCCAAAGTGGCAGCGGTGCAGGAAACGCTGCAGAGGCTTCTCGAGCTCAATGCCGTGGTTCCAGTGCCTCCAGACTAATGTGGCTGGGGTCGAGACTCAATTTACTTTGTAGTGCCAAAGAAAGAAGGAACGTTTCGGCCGATTCTGGACCTCAAGAGAGTAAATCGTTGCTTACGCGTGTCACATTTTTGGATGGAAACTCTGAGGTCGGTGATTGTGGCGGGGCGGGAAGGAGAGTTCCTTACCTCCCTAGATCTCACGGAAGCGTACTTGCATATTCCTATATGGCAGGAGCATCAGAAGTGGCTCAGGTTTGAGGTGCCTCAGGGGCATTTCCAGTTCCAGGCGTTGGCCTTTGGTCTGGCTACGGCGCCTCGGGCGTTCACCAAGGTAATGATCGTCGTAGCAGCGGCATTGCGAAAGGAAGGAGTGCTGTTGCATCCTTATCTTGACGACTGGTTGATCAGAGCAAAGTCAAGGGCAGAAAGCAAATCAGCTATGGCCAGGGTGGTTGCGTTTCTGCAGAGTTTAGGTTGGGTAGTCAATATGGCAAAGAGCAGGTTGGTGCCATTGCAACAGCTCGAATATTTGTGAGCTCGGTTCGACACGGAACATAAGAACATAAGATATGCCATACTGGGACAGACCAAGGTCCATCAAGCCCAGTATCCTGTTTCCAACAGTGGCCAATCTAGGTCATACGTACCTAGCAGTTTCCCCAAAAGACACAGGCTCCGCAATGCTTCTACTGGGTCAAGCATTGATATCCTGGGTCCCTTCTTAATAATGGTTTATGGACCTTTCCTCCAGGAACTTGTCCAAACCTTTTTTAAACCCAGCTACACTAACAGCCTTTACTACATCCTCCGGTAACAAATTCCAGAGTTTGATTACACGTTGAGTGAAAAAATATTTTCTTTTATTAGTCTTAAATAGTTTACCCTGTAGCTTCATTGCATGTCCCCTAGTCTTTCTATATTCTGATAATGTAAACAATCGATCTACGTTTACCCGTTCCACAGCGTTCATTAATTTATAGACTTCCATCATATCTCCCCTCAGACGTCTCTTTTCCAGGTTAAAGAGCCCTAACCTTTTTAGCCTTTCTTTATAGGAGTATCCTTCCATCCCCTTTACCATTTTGGTGGCTCTTCTCTGAACCTTTTCTAATAACGCTATATCCTTTTTAAGATAAGGCAACCAGAATTGCACACAATATTCAAGGTGAGGTCTTACCATGGAACGATAGAGGCATTATAATATCTTTTGTTTTATTTTCCATTCCTTTCCTTATGATACCCAGCATTCTATTTGCTCTCTTGGCTGTCGCTGCACACTGGGCCGAGGGTTTTAAAATGCTATCCACAATGACGCCTAAATCTTTTTCCTGGGTGGTAGTTCCTAATGTGGAACCTTGCATCATGCAACCATAGTTTGGGTTGTTCTTTCCTAGGTGCATAACTTTGCACTTATCCACATTAAAATGTCATCTGCCATTTGGATGTCCAGTCTTCCAATTTATCAAGGTCCTCTTGAAACTTTTCACAATCCTCATGGGTTTTAACAACTTTGAATAATTTTGTGTCATCTGCAAATTGTATTACCTCATTCGTTATTCACATTTCCAGGTCATTTACAAATATGTTAAAAAGAAGCGGACCCAGCACAGATCCCTGGGGTTCTCCATTATTTCTCCTTTCTCCATTGGGAAAATTGGCCATTTAGCCCTACCCTCTGCTTTCTATATTTTAACCAGTTCCTGATCCACAATATTACACTGCCTCCTAGCCTATGACTTTAATTTTTCCAAATGTCTCTCATGAGGCACCTTGTCAAAGGCTTTCTGAAAATCCAGATACACTAAATCAACCAACTCAACTTTGTCTACTGTTTATGCATGCCTTCAAAAAAACATAACAGATTAGTAAGTCAAGACCTTTCTTGTCTAAAGCCATGTTGGCTGTCTCCCATTAAGCCATGACTATCTACATGTTCAGTAATTTTATTCTATGTAATGGTTTCTACCTTTCCTTTTGCCCAGAACGGATGTAAGGCTCACCAGTCTGTAGTTTCCCGGATTACCCCTGGAACCCTTTTTAAAAATTGGCGTTACATTGGTCATCCTCCAGTCTTCAGGTGTTACAGATGATTTTAATGACAGTTAACAGATTACTAATAGTAGGTCTGCAATTTCATATTTTAGTTCTTTCAACAGCCTTGGATGTATACCATCCAGGTCCAGGTGATTTACTGCCCTCAAGTTTATCAAATACTTTCAATACAACTTCCCAGTGTATCGATATTTCTTTCAATTCTTCTGTGGCATCACCTTTAAATACCATTTCAGTCATGGGTAATATCCCTACTTCCTCAGTAAAGACCGAAGCAAAGAATTCATTCAGTCTCTCCGCTATGGCCTTGTCCCCTCTTAGTGCCCCTTTTACCCCTCCATCATCTAATGGTCCAACTGACTCTCTCACAGGTTTTTTGCTACGAATGTACTTGAAAAAGTCTTTATTACGTGTTTTTGCTTCCACAGCAAGCTTCTTCTCAAATTCTCTCTTTGCCTGCCTTATCAATTGCCTTGCATCTAACTTTCCCGTGCTTATGTTGTTTCCAGTTTTCATCATTTGGCTACTTTTTCCATTTCCTGAAAGATGCTTTTTTGGCAACAGCCTCTCTGACCTCACCTTTAAACCATGCTGGCAGTTTTTTGGACTTCCTTCCACTTTTCTTAAAGCATGGAATACAGCTAATCTGGGCTTCCAAGATAGTATTTTTAAACACCCATGCTTGATGTAAATCTTTAACCTGCTCCTTTTATAGTTTTTTCTTAACGATTTTCCTCATCTTATCATAGTCTCCCTTTTGAAAGTTAAAATGTAGTACTGTGGATTTCCTTACTGTCTTTTCTCCATTTATTAAATCAAATGTGATCATGCTATGATCACTATTGCCAACACCCTTATCTACTGCACCAGATCTTGTGCTCCACTAAGGACTAGATTAAAAATGGCTTTCCCTCTGATCAGATCATGAACCAGCTTTTCGAAGAAGCAGTCATTTATTTCATCTAGAAACTTTATCTCCCTAGCATGTCCTGCCATGACACTGACCCAGTCGATAACGAGATAGCTGAAATCACCCATTATTATTACTATACTTTAACTTTTGTTAGCTTCCCTGATTTCTTTGACCATTCCATCATCCATTTGTTTACTCTGGCCAGGCAGTCTATAGTACACCCCCACTACCATCGCCTTCCCCTTCCCCTTTTTACACGGAATTTTGATATCTAGAGATTCTACAGTGAATTTTGCTTCCTGTAAAACTTTAATCCTGTGTGACTCAATGTTCTAACAGAGTGCAACCCCACCACCAATTTGATTTGCTCTATCATTATGATATAGTTTGTATCCAGGTATCACAGTATCCCACTGGTTGTCCTCCTTCCACCATGTCTCAGATACCAAATCATATCTAGCCTCTCATTTAGTACTATATATTCTCTATTTTAGACTTCTGGCATTTGCATACAAGCATTTTAGAGGTCTTATTTTATTCATATTAATCTAGCTATCGGTAGGTAGGGGTAATTTGGAATCTTTAAGCTCTGCCTGCTCTGTACTCAAGGGTATTTGGGCTACTTTTGTCTTTATTGGAACCTCTCTTTCTGATATACCCTAACTTCAACCTTTTGCTAGTATCCTTCAAGGATACATTGTTCCAAACCATGTACTCCTGGGCAACTGTCGGCTTTCCCCTGTTATCTAGTTTAAAAGCTGCTCTCTCCTCTTTTTACAGGTTAATGCCAGCATCCTGGTTTCACCCCGGTTAAGGTGGAGCCCATCCCTTCGAAAAAGCCCCTCCTTTTCCCAGAATGTTCCCCAGTTCGTAACAAATCCAAAACCCTCTTCCTTGCATCATCGTCTCATCCATACATTGAGACTCCAGAGTTCTGCCTGCCTTTTGGGTCCTGTGCGTGGAACAGGAAGCATTTCGGAGAATGCTATCCTGGAAGTTCTGGATTTCAACTTCCTACCTAAAAGCCTAAATTCAGCCTCCAGAACCTCCCTACCACACTTTCCTATGTCATTGGTACTGACATGTACCAATACAGCAGATTTCTCCCCAGCATTACCTAATACCTTGTCTAGGTGGCGTGTGAGGTCTTCTACCTTCGCACCAGGCAGGCATGTTACCAGGCGATCCTCACGTCCACCAGCCACCCAGCTATTTACATGCCTAATGATCAAATCACCAACTATATGTGTGCCACAGAATATGCAATAGATCTGCAGCTTATAAATAGATTATTATATATGGTGATGTTTGTACTCCTTTTAGAATATAGGATGGGTTGGCACTCATAGGCAAGATTACACAGCAGATCCTAGATAGTGAGGGAGAGGGTGCTTGGAGGTGTCAGAGATCCCAAAGATTGAAGACCCAGAAGAGAATCAAAGGACGGCCATAATGGCACCCCATAGAAACAGCACATGCACATGGCTCTAAATTAAGTGGGAACAGACTCCTCTCTGCCCTGGGTATTTGGAGCCTTCAAAATGTGGCACCCTAGGTAACTGCTTATGTTGCCTATACCTAAATATATATATACCTAAATAAATATATACCTATACCATAACCAGCCTAACACAATCGAGGAAAAAACTCAAGCACTACCTATTCTCAAGCTACTTTCCAGTATAGATTTTCCTAAGAGAAATAGTCACACCATGTACAGATTCATAGAAATTTGACTGTGAATAACTGTAAATAGTTTACCCTGTTTCTTCCAAGTTCTTAAACCCTTGTTACTTGTAAAATGCACTACAGTTACCCTGTATGTATATGTTCTGTTCCATGTAAACCGCGCTGATGTTAATAGTGCGGTATATAAGAAATGTTAAATAAATAAATAAATCTGGGCCTGGGTGTGTTATAAATGATTTTAAATAACTATTCCTTTCATAGTTTCATTTTTACTTGTACAGAATCCTCTTGACTAGCAAGCTGGATAATTTTTTAAATTTTGATGTTAATCAAAATTCATCCTCCTTTCTGATCAGCGATCTAAATCTATATGATGTAAACAAAAACATACTCTGATCCAAACCCTGAACGTCTTTCTTGTCCGGGTACCACAGGACCCTCACTTGTAACTAAACTTAACAAAATGTCTTTGCTCCAAATCAAACTCAAGACTTCATAGAAATGTCTGCAAATGTTCACACTCGTCAGGTTACAAAATGCAGCTACATGCCCAAATTAGGATTTGTATCAATTATAAAAATCTGAGGCTAAGTGTTGGAAAAAATCTTGAATCTGCCCACAAATTGTACCTTATAGCGACATATGAGAAGATAACTTACTGCATAACATGCTACGTTTATAAACTAAACTAAACTAGTTTTCCTACTTCACTCTTATTCTCAGCACAAATTTTCCTCCTTTTTTTTCCTTTACTCAAACAATCATGAGAAAGAAAACAGGAACTTGCTAGTGAAAAGTATTTCTGGCACTATCAATTAGCATGTAAGGGCTTGCGAACAACAAGTAGCCTAGTTTAATTCCCAAAGGTAATCACAGGAGTAAGTCTTGGCAGTAGTGGGAGAAACTCTCCAAGAAATGCAAACAATGGGCTCTTTATTAGCATATCACAGTGGGAAAGAGAAGTCCCAGAGTCCAAACGAAATCAGGTAAGGGAAAAAGCTGCACTGACCACTGCACATCTAAGAGAGCATCACAGACCACCACGGGTATTAGGAGCAACAAAGGAACTATTACTTGTCTAAAAGAGTGGCGAGAACCCATGGAACAGCCTCCCAGTGGAAAATAAAAGACAGACAACAAGCAAGGGCAGGAGAAGAAGAAAGGATCTTCACTTGCGAGGAAGCAAGGATTAAGACTAAGATCAAGTATGATCTACATTGTAGTGCTGCAACAGGAAAGGAAAATGAGCAGATCGGATGAGTCTTACAGCCTTTTGTATCGCACTGGGGCCGATTTACTAATCAGGGATGCAAAGACTGTTGCACCTTTGGGTATTTCCTAGAATGCTCTATAAATGTATTCTTTGGTTGGCATCAGGGGTAGATTGTGAACAAAAATCAGCCTGGGCATGTACATGTGTGAAGGTGCAGTATAGTAAGTCTTCAAATAAAGATAAAGATGATCCTGTCCCTGGCCCATTTCTCCCCATCTCTCTCTTTCCTCCTCCCCATATAACTGGATCCTGCAGCCTCTACTGCTCAGTCTCCTCTTGTTAGGGCTGTACACCCCTGCCTTACTTGATGTAAGCAAACTGCAGTAGCAGCAGCGACTGCTTACCCCGATAAGGCAATCTGCCCCAGTGGGCACCACTGAAAAACGACACCCATCAGCATGACTCAGTGATCATCTTGTCTTCAGAGAAGGATTTATTACTTGCAACTACTAAATCACACAAGACCATTAAAAGATACATTTTGTGGTAGCACCATTATGCATACTGTGAAAAACTGTTCTCATTGAATGATGTAGAGTTTATGAAAACAACAACATAGTAAATGCTATACTGGATCAAAACGATGGCCCTTCATGTCTCCAACAAAGGCCAGTCAATTGGAAGTATCATCCAACAGATCCCCAAGTCTAGCTTATTGTAATGACTCTGTTCTTCAGAGACATGCAAATCTTTTTAATTCACCCTCCAGCAACAAGCTCCACAGCTTAATTGTGAAGTAGCTCAAAAACATACTCCCTCACTTGGAATACTGTGTTCGGTTTTGAAGACCATACCTTACGAAGATATAAAGATACTTGAAAAGGTTAAGGGGAAAGCATATGAGAAAAGACCGGAAGACCTAAATATGCAGATCCTAGAGGAGAGGAAGGACGGGGGAGATACGATACACTCATTAAATACTTAATGAGTATTAATGAACAAAACTAACCTTTTTTGAAGACAGGGAAGCTGTAGAATTAGAGGACATGAAGCAAAACTGCAAGAAGATAAACTTAAAAGCAATTTCAGGAAATATTTCTTCGCAAAAAGGGTGGTGGATGCCTGGAATGCCCTCCCCACGGAGATGATGGAAGCAAAAACAGTGGGAGAATTCAAAAAGGCATAAGACAAACACAGGGGATCTTTATATGGCAAGAGGAAGTTATCAAAGTAAACTTAAATAACTTCAGTAATATAGGAGGACGTCTAACCAGCATGCAGTGGCAGGTGCAACTCTACAACTCGAGCCATCTTACTGGGCAAACTAGATGGACCATGCTGGTCTTTATCTGCCTTCGTTTACTATGCTACTATGTAAAATATGTTCGAAATCTGCTATGTTAGCTTCAAGAAGTATCCCCTGCTCATAATACTATTTGAAAGGAAGACTAATTAATCCCCATTTGCTTGTTCCACACCATTCATGATTTTATTTATTTAAAATATATTTATAATTTTGTTTATCATGCAGTTTCCAAATGGAGTACAAAACATTCACAAGTTATACCATACACACATTAAATGATTCGACAAATCACAAGAAATCCTGCTTTAGGAATAAAGACCGTTAATATTATATAGGTTTTCCTGAATAAATATCCCTTCTCCATTTCCTAGATCTTAAAATTCTTTTCCATCCTAATCTCAGAAGGTAGCTCATGCCATAATTTTGGCTGCATTATCAAAAAATGTGAGCTCTTATTGCAACTTTTATAAAGACAGGAACATTTAGCAGTTGTTTGCTGGAACACAGATCTTTTGCTGGCTTGCTTTCCTGAAGCTGCAAAGCTAATTCTCAGGTTGCATAAAGGACTAACATTTTAAAAACTAGTCAAAGATACTTAAAATATGTCCTGCACTTAAAATAGAAGCATATTCTCTCTGTCGTGACTTCTCCAAACTGAAGTATATCAACCTGTCAAGGTTTTCTTAATAAAAGGGATAGAACGGCTACCTTATGATGTGTCCCCCTTCTCGGTACCTTTTCTAGTTCTACCTTAACTTTTTTTCTATATGTGACAACTAAAGCTGCACAGAATACTCAAGGTGTTGTTGCATCATGGAATTACAGTGCCTTATAAAAACAGTGAGTAGCCGCCTAGTGGTTAGAACACTGGCTTGGTAACCAAGCAACCACGGTTCAATTCCCACTAGCACTCCTTGTGGCCTTGGGCAAGTCACTTAACCCTCCATTGCCTCGGAAGAAAGGCCTGGCAATCTACTTCTGGTGACACTGGCAAGAAAACCCAGGAGCTTCTGGGTCGCCAGGAGTCAGGACTGACTCCAAGGCACACATTGCATTTGCATAAAAATCGTTACAGCCTAGTACATCATAAAAATTCTGTCTGAAAAACAATTCAAAATGCATTAAAGAGGAGTTTCACTCATCTACATAATATGCTCTATATTTTCAATGTGAAAGAACAATTATAGAAATATTCAAAAATAGTTTCTTGCTTTAAATCTTCAAAGCCTTTGTCACAGAAAATCCAAATTAGCTCCAAGAACTGCTTTAACAAGGCCCACAGGCTTCAAAGAATCCACCTGTGTCCAATTACAGTAGATGAGCCAATTCAAATACTCTTGGACAAAGAATCAACCTGATTTTGCTTTACGTATTTCCAACCACTTTACCTTCTTCTTTGTTCCCAACTCATAGCTTTTAGTATATCTTGTTTGCATGTTCTGTTGATTTCAGTTTGTAGTTTTTCATAAACTGATCAACCGTTTCCTCTTCTGCAGTTGTTGTTGGCCCATATACCTGAGTAATAGTTAAGCTGGTGGGCATTCCTCAGACAAATATAAATTAAGCGTCCACTGATTGCACTGCATTTCATTACAGTTCTTGCAATTTTCTTCATTATAAATGTAATACCATTTCTTCTTTGTCTTTCATTTCTGGCTGTGATCATCAGATTCAAAGTGCCTGATGCCAATACATTTCAATTCTACTAATACTACTACTGAACATTTGTATAGTGCTACAAGACTTACACAGCGCCAAGGACACATGTAAAAGATGGCCCCTGCTCATCAGAGCTTACAATCTAGTCAAAACAGACAACACAGTAGTTGTAGACGTGGGATACATCTAGAGGGAATGGTAAGGAAACACAAAGGAGATCAGGTGAGTCAAGATCTCAAAGTGGCAGCGAAAAGGTGAGCTTCCAACCTGGATTTGAAAAGGGTCAGAGAAGGCACCTGACATACAGAATCAGGTAGTTTGTTCTAGGCATAAGGAGCAGCAAGGTGAAAGGAGCGAAGTCTGGAGTTAACAATAGAAGAGAAGGGCACAGATAGAAGCGATTTGCCAGAAGAGCGGAGTTCCAGAGGAGGGTTGTTTTTTTGTTTTTAGTGCCATCAAGTCAGTGTTGACTCATAGCGACCCAGCTACCTCTGGGTTTTCTTGGCAATGTATCACCGGAAGTAGATTGCCAGCCTTTTCTTCCGAGGCAATGGAGGGTAAAGTGACTTGCCCAAAGTCACAAGGAGTGCCAGTGGGAATTGAACCCTTGCTCTTCTGGGTACTAGGCAGTTGCTCTAACCACTAGGCTACTCCTCCAGGAGGGGTGTAGGGAAACAAAGAGGAAAGGTAGTGAGGAGCAGCAGAATGAGTGCACTTATAGGTCAGTAGGAGAAGTTTGAACTGGATGTGGATACGGACAGGAAGCCAATGAAGTGACTTGAGAAGAGGGGTAATATGAGCATGACGAAGCTGGTGGATGATTAGCCATGCAGCAGTGTGTTGAACAGATTGAAGGAGTGAGAGATGATTCAGAGAGAGACCAACAAGGAGTAGGTTACAATAGTCTAGATGGGAGGCGACTACACACACGCCCCAAGACGACATAAAAAGGAACTAAATTCCAACACCTACACCAATTTCTGACCAACACAACACACACACCACACACTGTAAATATATATTTGTAAAAAGTTAGATGTGTTTGTTTTAATACCTACAAAGTTTATATTACTGTTCAATGTAAATAGTTGAATTCTATTGTTCTATGTAAAATGTATACAAACTGTGTACAAGACTGTTAACCTGTTATATGTAAACCGCCCTTGATCTCTGGAAGGGGCGGTATAAAAGAAATAGTTAAATAAATAAAATAAAAAATAAATAAATAAAATAAAAAAATAAGTGTCATAGAAAGGAATGGGTGAACTTTGTTGATGCTGTAGAGAAAGAAAAACAACAAGTGTGGAGAAGGGGACAGAGGAATCAAAGACAACCCCAAGGTTGCAAGCCGACACCTAACAGATCAAGTTGTCTACATTCTATTTCATTCTTGACTATCTTCTGTTCGATTGGTTCATTCTTCATACGTTTCTTGTCCCAATATATAAGACATTGTTGCAGCTTCTGATTCATATCATCGTCTTTCAGCTGCTTATCTTCAATATCTGATCCAGAAAATTCCAGATAACAGAAACAGGAGATCAAGCTCACTTAATATATTACACGTACCTTCAGCATATATCAAGACAAGCTTCACTATATCTAGAAGAGCTCTCTCTTTTTTGCACCTACTCTTTGGAACTCACTCCCAAATGATCTTCGCAGTACCTATGACCTCCTGGATTTTAAAAAGAAGTTAAAAACTCATCTCCTTATGGACCATTTTTCTAATTAATTATTTTACCCCTTATATAGTATTATACTTATGTATTTACTCCTTTTCTTTTTGTTCTATGTAAAGCCTACTTGGCACGTTTGTTGTAAACTGCCTAGAATCTTAGATGGGCGGTATATAAGACTAGCTAAATAAATAAATAAAATACACGCAGAACTACATTAGCAGACACACTGAGGGCTCTGTTCCAACTGCATCATAAATGCTGGCTTTACTCTGAAGGTCTGTTAAGTGCCTTCCGACCTGGGGGTGTGGGGTTTTATCTTCCAGCACTATATTGCAATTTGTTTTGTTCAGACTATCCACTGGGTATTTGTGGCAAGATATGGAAGTACATTGCCAGGCCTATCTTCTGCAGATGTAATACCGGTGTTGTTGCCATTATTACAAGTGTTGATCAAGTGTAGTACCCTTGCTACTACACTTGATTAACTCGCTCCCCTCCGCACTTGTCCTTCATCTCGTCCCCAGACCCACCATCCTTGGTATCACTCTGGTCTCTATCTCCAGCGGACACATCTTCGCCGTGCAGAGCGGGCATGGCGTAAACACCCTTCCCCTTGTTCCCTCACCGCCTTCCGTGCTACTCAAACATTATATCGCAAAATGATCACTAAGGCTAAGCATTCATACTATTCTGATTGTATCTCTGCAGCTTCCAATTCCTCACAACAACTATTTAGAGTTCTTCGATCCATCTCTCCACTCTCCACTTCCCCCAAAATCTCCACCTCTCCCCCTAACGCGCCTGATTCTGGTTCTCTCGCCTCTTTCTTCTCCGGGAAAATTTCATCTCTACGCGCTACTTTTCATTCCTGTCCTCCACTACTGTCCCCTCCTCCTCTACTTCACTCCTCCTCATCTGAACTCCCTTCTTCCTCTTCTTCTAAGATCTTTCCCCATACTTGGAGTACGTTTCGGCCCATCACTTCAACAGAGCTCTCCAAAGCTATAGCTACTTCCCATAAAACCACCTGTCCTCTCGATCCCATACCCTCTTCTTGGCTGTCTGACCCCTCCCTCATGCTGCTCCCATACATCCTTCACATTTTCAACAGTCTTTCCTCTGGTATTTTCCCTTCAGCCTGGAAACACTCCCCAGCCCTCTGGAATTCACTCCCACTTGCCCTCCATACCGAGCTATCCTTTCAAAGATTTAAGTCCCTACTCAAGACTCATCTCTTTCAGCAGGCTTTTGATTTCCCAGATCCTTAAGACCGGCCTTCCCACCAGTACTTTCCCTCACTTGTCTCTTTCCCACTTTTGCCTTTTCTGCTTCTTTCTGTCTTGTCCAAATAATGGCGTTTTTTCCTTTTCTTGCTTTTATTGGTTGATTATACTGTACACCGCCCTGACGCACCTGCCTGGGCGGTATATCAAGTAACGAATAAAGATAGAGACAGAAATGTCATCCTCTACCACCGATACCATCTCATACTGCCTATGTCCAAGGTGGCTGGTTTATCTTAGTCTGGCACCTCAGCTGATACAGCACAGTTACTTACCTGTAACAGGTGATCTCTGGGAACAGCAGGAATTAGTCCTCACATATGGGTACGTCGGTACCGACGGAGCCCGTGCGGGAAAGCTCCCCAGCTTCTTAGAATAGAAGCTTTTGGGACCTCCCACTGCACATGCGCACTGCCTTCCCGCCTTCCTGAACAGCTCTCCTCAGTTTCGAGTTTATAGCTGAGTCAACAGAGAGAGGACAGGAAGATAGATAGATAAAAGATACAACTCCTAGGGGAGGTGGGTGGGTTGTGAGGACTAATTCCTGCTGTTCCCAGAGATCACCTGTTACAGGTAAGTAACTGTGCTATCTCCAGGAACAAGCAGGAATAAGTCCTCACATATGGGGACTCCCTAGCTTAGATGCATGGGATCCCCTGTAAAGGTTCGCCATCTTCGTATGGATCTCAGGCATCCATTCTGGGAAGGTGGGCAGGAGTTGTTTAGGAATGGAACAGGTGCTTGAGGACAGCCTGGCCAAACAAGGCATCCCGGCGGGAGTCCTTGTCCAAACAGTAATGGGCTGTGAAGGTATGAACCGAGGCCCAGGTAGCGGCTCGACAGATCTGATCTATGGAAACAGAGTGCAGATGAGCCATAGAAGTTGCCATGGCCCTCACATTGTGAGCAGTGACATGGCCTTCCAGAGAAATGTTTTTGCTCTGGTAAGCAAAAGAAATACACTGAGCAATCCAATTGGAAAGTGTACGCTTGGAGACTGGAAGTCCCAAATGGGAAGGATCAAAGGCCACAAAAAGTTGAGAAGACTTTCGATGTGGCTGAGTCCTATTAAGGTAAAAAGCGAGAGCTCTTTTACAATCCAGAGTATGAAGGTTCCTCTCTGCATTGGATGCATGAGGAGCTGGAAAAAAGACAGGTAGATATACCTCTTGATTAAGATGAAAGGGCGAGACCACTTTAGGCATAAAGTGGGGATTCGTCCTAAGGACCACCTTATCATGATGAAATCTTGTGTAAGGTGGATTAGCCACTAAAGCCTGCAGCTCACTGATGCGGCGAGCCGAAGTGACTGCAATGAGGAAGATGACCTTCCAGGAAAGAAATTTCAAGGAGGTGGAAAACATTGGCTCAAAAGGTGGCTTCATAAGTTGACCGAGCACTAGATTCAAATCCCATGCGACCGGGGGTGGTCTGATGGGAGGTTTAGTGAGAGTCAGGCCTCTCATGAATCTTGCAACAAGAGGATGAGAGGAGATAGGTTGTCCATTTATATGTTTCAAGGATGCTGCAATAGCACTTAAATGGACTCTTACCGAATTCGTCTTGAGGCCTGCATTGGATAGATGCAGGAGATAATCAAGAAGAGAATTCAAAGGAAGTGCCAGAGGGTCAAGACCCTGCTGAGCACACCAAATGGAAAAACGTTTCCATTTGAAAGCATAGGAACGCCTGGTAGAGGGTTTCCTAGAGGCAGAAAGGATATCTTTCACTGGTTGGGAAAGATGAAAGTCTTGAAGGCTTAAGCCTTCAGTAACCAAGCACTGAGGTGAAGGGATTTGGGGTTTGGGTGCCACAAAGTCCCCTCCTCCTGAGACAGGAGGTCTGGCGCAGCTCCCAGATCCAAGTAGGATCCCTGGGAGAGCTGTAGAAGTAGAGGGAACCACACTTGGCGTGGCCAGCGTGGAGCTATGAGGATCATAGTTCCATGATCCCTCTGGAGTTTGAACAGAGTCTTGGGAATCAAAGGAATGGGTGGAAAGGCATATAGGAATGCCTGATTCCAATTCAGGAGAAAGGCGTCCGTAGCCTGAGCTCCCTGACACGGAGTTCTGGAACAGAACCGGGGAAGTTTGGCATTCCACGGACTTGCAAAGAGGTCTATGTCCGGGGTCCCCCATTCCTGAAAGATTCGGTTTATTTGGTCCAAATGTAGGGACCATTCGTGTGGCAGCAGAACTCGACTGAGCCTGTCTGCCCGAGAGTTTTGAACTCCTGGGAGATACACTGCTAGCAGGTGAATCTGATGCTCTCTGGCGAAGGCCCATAGTCTTAGAGCTTCGTTGCAAAGCGACAGAGAGCCCGTCCCTCCTTGTTTGTTTATGTAAAACATGGCCACCTGATTGTCCGTCTGAACTAGGACAGTGAGGTTGGCTAGGAGGGAGTGGAAGACCTTGAGGGCAAGGTAAATTGCTCGCAGTTCCAGAAGATTGATATGAAGGGTGGTCTCCTGTAGAGACCAAGTGCCCTGAGTGGAGAGAGTTTGCAGATGGGCTCCCCACCCTGTTTGGGAGGCATCTGTTGTGAGGGTTGCTTGGGGTAGCAATGGTTGAAATGGAGCCCCCAACAACAGATTCTTGGTGGAAGTCCACCAGTGGAGGGACCAAAACAGACGATCGGAGGTTTGTATTTGGTCTGAGAGCGCTCCTGACGCCTGAGTCCACTGAGTGGCCAGGGTCCATTGAGCTGCTCTCATATGAAGACGAGCATAGGGCACCACATGCACTGTGGAGGCCATATGACCCAGTAGGCGTAGCATTTCCCTGGCTGTCAAGTGAGTGCTGGACTGAGCTTGGGAGGCCAAACTCAGGAGGCGCTGGCCTCGAACATGTGGAAGGTAGGCCCTTGCAGTGATGGTGTCCAACTGGGCCCCTATGAATTCTAGAGATTGAGTAGGGATGAGTTGGGACTTGGGAAGGTTTACTACCAGTCCCAGATACTGCAAAAGGCTCCTTGTGTGGTCCAGGGAAATCTGGGCCTGTGACTGAGTTGGAGCTCGGATGAGCCAGTCGTCCAGATATGGGAAGACAAAGATTCCCATGCCTCTTAGAAATGCGGCTACGACTGCCATGCATTTTGTGAATACTCTTGGAGCAGAGGCTAGACCGAAGGGGAGTACTCTGTATTGGAAATGTTTTCCCTGAAACAGAAAGCGAAGATACTTTCTGTGGGATGGATGGATGAGTATATGTGTATACGCATCCTGTAGGTCTAGAGAACAAAGCCAGTCCTGACCCTGGAGGTAAGGAAGGAGAATGCCGAGAGACAGCATTTTGAATTTCTCCTTGAAGAGAAATTTGTTCAATTCTCTCAGATCTAGGATTGGTCTGAATCCCCCTGTCTTCTTTGGAATGAGAAAATAAGGGGAGTAGAAACCGGACCCTTGTTGAGGAAGAGGAACCTCTTCTATGGCCCCTTGGGCAAGAAGAGAGGAAACCTCTTGACCCAACAGGGTTAGGAGAGATGGGGGAGAATTGAATGGTCTCACCATATGATGGGGAGGAAGGCTGGAGAAATGAAGTTTGTAACCCTCTCGAATGATAGAGAGGGTCCATTGTTCTGTTGTGATTTGTTCCCATCTGGGAGCAAAGTGAATCAACCTTCCGGGTATGGTGAGAGGTTCTGGTTGTGTTAGAACCAGAAGTGGCAAGTTCCCTAGGAGCAAGTCAAAACCCCTGAGGGGTTGGAGCCTGCTGAGCTACAGTAGCTGCTGCAGGCTTAGCTCGTGCTTGTTTGGATTGCTGACGCTTAGCAGTATAGCGAGGTTGAGAAGACTGCTGGCCAGTATTTGAAGCAACTCTGGCCTTCTTATAGTAAGGCCTTTTAAAAGACTTTTTCTTAGTAGGAATTGAAGTGGACTTTGAAAGTCTTTCCAAGGAGGCATTTTCAGCATCCATCTGGGTGGCTTTGATTTGCCACTCTTCCCCAAATAAGTTCTCACCTGTACAGGGCAGATTCCGTAAGCCATCTAGAACCCAAGGTTCCAGATCAGAGGCCTGGAGCCAAGCAAGACGTCGGGCTGCAATAGCAATGCCCGAAGCCCTACTGGCTCCCTCAAAGGAATCATATGCTGCCCTATTAGAGAACTTAGAAACCTCTAAGAGTTGTTTCACTAGGGAAAGGAATCCCTGCTTTTTATCCTCAGGGATAAAGGGGGCAAAATGCCGCACCTTTTTGGCAAGTTCCTCCAGGAACATGCCCATATAGAGACTGTAGGAATTAATCCTGGCTATAAGCATACTAGCCTGGAAAATTTTCCTACCAAAAGAGTCCAAAGTCTTACATTCCCGTCCTGGAGGGGTGGAAGAGTGCCTTTTGGTACTCCTAATCTTCTTCATTGCAGACTTCACCACAATAGAGTGGTGGGGCAATTGAGTCTTTTGGAAACCAGGAGAAGGAGGGACCCTATACATGGTGTCCAACCTACGGGAATAAGGAGACAAAGTCAAAGGATTTTCCCAGAAATCCATCAGTTGTTCTTGAAGGATTTCATGGATAGGCAGGGTAACTGCCTCCTTAGGGGCCTTTGAGTATCCCAAAATATCCAGTTTTTTGGATCTGGGTTCCTTTTCAGAGGATGTGGTAATAGAAAGGGCTGTAGCCATATCTAAAACAAAGTCCTGGAAGGACAAATCCTCTGGAGGGGACATTCTCCTTTTAGGAGAAGAGGGCTCCTCAGGTAAGTTGAGTGAAAACTCAGCAGAATCATCAGAGGAGTGAAAATCCTCAGAGGAATCGGTGCTTTCCTCTAACGCACGATACGCGTACCGATCGGTATCGATATCGGGCGTATCGGGTATGGAACCGGTATGGAGCGAAAGCCCATACGGTACCGACTTGCGTTTAGAGGTGGACGGCCTCGATACCGGCATGGCGGACGATACCGGTATCGGGCCCGGAACCGCTGAAAGCGGAACCGATGGCGTTGCAGCTTTAATGAAAGCCATGACGGCCTGCTGCATGGACTGTACAGTATCGCCCATGGACGCCATAGCTGCCTGGATGTCGGTACCGGAGTGACCCGGTACCCCAGAGCAGGCTAACAGGTGATCTGTCGAGGCCGTAGCATCGATATCAACCTGAGACCCCTGAATTGGCGTTTTTGGAAGTTGGACTTCCCGCCGGGGTTGTTTGGCTGGGGCAGGGTCCTCAAGTTCTAAGCTAAGAGCCTCTCGATGCTTTGAAGGAGATTTGCTCTTTGAGGACTTGCCCACAGAAGGTTTGGTTACCTGAGATCCATCCGGAGAAGAAGACCTGGATGACTGTGATGCTGTATTCTCTGAAGCAAACAGCACATGGAATTTGTTGGCCCGGTTCTGCAGCCCACGTTTAGACATGTGGGAGCAAGATGGGCAGTCCGGTATGGAATGGTCAGGCCCCAAACATTTCAGACACCATTCATGGGTGTCTGTGACTGAAATAACAGCATTACATTTGGTACACTTCTTAAATCCAGGGGCTGGCTTCTCCATGAGGAGAAATTGAGTAGGCCGAGAGGCCTCTCTGAAGTGACCAAAAAGCTAAAAAATAAGAAAAAAGAATTATAATTTTTTAAAGAAAGAAAGAAAAGACCGGCGATACCGGTATCGGTATGGGGAAGGCAGGTACGCGGTCTAAAGAAACAAATAAAATAACAATTTCTTCAGCGGTGACAGGAACACGACCTGCTGGCTCCGCGGAAAAAGAGAAACTGAGGAGAGCTGTTCAGGAAGGCGGGAAGGCAGTGCGCATGTGCAGTGGGAGGTCCCAAAAGCTTCTATTCTAAGAAGCTGGGGAGCTTTCCCGCACGGGCTCCGTCGGTACCGACGTACCCATATGTGAGGACTTATTCCTGCTTGTTCCTGGAGATCTATCTATCTTGGGAGACCCTGTCAGTAGTTACGTTACTGATAGCAAAGCTCTGAACATCAAGCAATAAGGAGATAATTAACAGTATTCTATAGCCAAAGTAAGTCTACCAAGACAGTTTGAAGTGCTATGCGCTCAAAATCTTATGTATCAACTAACTGCAGATACATAATCATCTTCATTTTGAAAGCATTCTTATCTAAACTTTCTAGAAGAAATAAAGAGCAAAAAAATCAACAATTTACCTTTTCATTTACATTTTCTTGTTTGCCTTGTGCTTCTTTAGGAGACTCGGTATGCTCCAGAACACTCTGAGATTTAGTTTCATTAGCTGGTGTTTGAGTTGAAAACCTAATATAAAAGGTTAATATCTCATTTTCAGAACTGAAAAATCACAATGAGAAAAAATACATTAACATGATATGCATTTAGAACACATTATCCAGAACAATGTATGTTTTGGGTGTAGAAGTATTTCATAAATTACCAGAAGCCTCACATTAAGTATGCATGATGGTAATACTTTAAGAACGGTTTTAAACAAGTTCGCTCTTTTGTAAATTTTGCCCCAGGAAGTAACACTCAATGCTACTATATAAAAGATAGTTGTCTGGCAATGGGGTGCATTGTACAGCACTAATGAATCAGGGAGTCAGGCCACTGCATGTTGGAGCTATGTGACAAGGAGAAGGTCTGGCACGCCACAAGTCAATGGCGTGCCACAAAGGCCAAAACTAATTTGTGCTTTTCTTCTCGTACCAATGCTATAATCAACTGAGTTTTTATATGGGAAGCTCAACTCATAATGAAAAATGAGAAGAAGCAACCCAGCTTATACAAACTCTGCAGCACCACCACAAAATATACTAAAGGACTTTATGTACAACAGAAATGTAGAATATGACTAGATAAGAACCATCAGGTCCATCTATTATGTCCAATTTTATTGCTGCTGAACCTGGAAAGTTTGATGATTCTTGCCCAAAGGATACCCAAATCTCATGTCTTACGAATTTGGTGCCAGACTTGAAATAATTGGCTCACATTTATCTAAAAACCATCCAGTGTCTGTCTGGGTTTGCACGATAAGTGTTTCAGCAATATCTACCTTATTACAGGCCACGAGCAAGGTGTTATGCAACAAATCACTCTGACATGCTCCTCTGCCTTAGTTTGGGCAATGTTGCTGTACAGTTAAAACTAAATTATGTTGTTATACAGACTTGTTAGTGCTCTTTATATGATGCATCTTCTTTGAGATCACAAAAGGCAAGGAAGGAACCAAAAGGTTTAAGACAGACACCGACACTTCAAAATTATCTAATTGGTTCTTTAAGGTAAAGGATGCTGATGATTTCTGTTTGGCATATTTTTAAAATAAGTATGAGATCTGACTATTTGACTTCACATAAAAGGCCAACGGCATAAGTATGGTAACATTTTTCTCTAGTACTTACATCTTTGTCAAGTCTGCTGAGAGTGGCCGGGATTTCAATGATTTCTGAAGGTCCCCTGGCTTAATTTCTACATTTTCTGTTGTAAATTCTTTAATTCTCTTTTGAATGTCTACAGTTCCCTTGTCCTTCTCAGGAGATGCCAGCTCTGTGTTTACTGGAGATGAATTGCTCACTGCAAGTAGCAAACTTATGCGTCTTTGGATTGAACTGCCTGGACTTTTAGTCTCCTCTTTAGGTAAGTTACTGGGTAGCTTCTCATCAATTAAGACTGGGGAAACTTCAGTTGGATCTATAGATGCCCACCCCTTATTTGATCTGCTTGCATCATTTGGAGCAACGTTGTGCTTTCCTGATTCATGCTCAACCTGCACATCAGTTTTTCTCTTATTTTCTATTCCACATTTGTATTTACTTTCCCATCTGCATCTACTCTCCACTGAAGAGCTTATAAGCAGTTCATTGGTTGTCTCAGAGCTGAAGCCATTTGCATCCTTCAAAAGCTGAGCATTAACAGGAGGCACTAACTGGAAATAGTCATTCTGTCCATTGCTCTTAAAATTAGACTTAAAAGATTCACTTCTTCCTTTAACTTGCATTCCTTCATCTTTGGAAATAATTTCAGTTTGCTCCAAAGATAATCTGTTGGCAGAATTTGATACTGGTACATTTTCCTTGGTTTCTTCAGAAGCATGAACTGTTCTCTTTTGTGGAGGAGTGAACTTATTTTCAAACTTAGCAGTTAAATCCACCGACAGGGGTCTTGGTTTTCTAACCCATGACTTATCAGTTGTGCCCAAAGACACCTCTTCCGAGATGTCTCTGGTTTCAAGTTTTGAATCTTTCGATGATTCCAAAAACACAGCAGACACTGGCCTACGTTTTGCTCTTAGTTGTACTTCGGCAGGTGAAGTTTCTGCAGCGTTAACAGATTTTGTCAAATCTTTAGATTTATCATTCATGCAGGAATACGCTTTTTCACCAGTTCTATAAGGCTCTACGGGAACTATGCTGCTCATTGTAGACCCTGACATTTCACTGTAAAGGGCATCTTCAAGCTTTTGAGAAATTGGTGATGACGCAGAAACTACTCCGGACTGGGAGATGGATTGATACTCTTTTGCATATGAAAGATCAACAGGTTTTAATTCCCCAGCAATCTCTGTTCCTCGGGGGCGACTTAATGATTTCAACCCCATATTACAAGTAGTATCGGAAATTAAAATATTTGTTTCTGGCATGGAGTAAAATACCTTTTTAGCTGTGAAGAGGTTGTTGCTCCCTCTAATATCAGTATCATTTAATTTTTGATCTATTGAAGAGGCATTTCCGCTTAATTCTTCATCTGGTGCTGTTTGTCCAGGCTTGTCTTGCAATGAGGACTTAAGACTATTCTGTTTCGAAGCTGTAATGGGCAATTTCCTAATTTCATATGGATTTAACGACTTATATGGTTTTGGTGAGATTCTTGGCTGTGATTGAGATGTAGATGTGGTTGTTGGTTTCAAAGCACTCCCAAGTCTGCTTTTTTCTTCTACAATAAATCCAGATGGAAGATTTGACAACTCACTAGCTTTATTGCTTGCGTCTGAAAGAGGGCTGATATAGGTTCGTGGAGAACGTCTCTCATTTGTCGTTTCATTCAAGTCAGTCAAACTGGTCATGGCTGTTAGTATGGATTTTAACTCAACTTCTGTTGCCATTGTTGTAACTAATTACACCACCATCAAAGTCCAATGCCAAAAGTACAGCAACCTCAAAAAAAGAGAAAAAAAAAGTTAATACATATAGTACAACAGAAAATGCCTTAAAATCTTGCTTTGGAATGATCTGAACATCTGAGCGCTTAAGAGCGTAGGTATTAAGTATTTGTACAACGCAGAGCGCTGCCTATGGCCCTTCAGGAAGGGGAATACAATGTAAAGATGAATTACAGCTTTTACTTCTTCCTAAACTCTAACACATGAAGTTCACCTCCCGTTAGCCATAGCAAACAGTGCAGACATCAGCAGCTTGTCACAGTCTGATGGATAAAAGGAAGCAGCTACACAGGAGATTGAAGCATCACTGGTGGCCTTTTAAGCAGGGTCATGGGAAATGCAGCTGGTAGTTTCCTAGGCGTATTCCACATTTTTCTTTCAGCACTTGTAACTAATGTCATAATGTAAAGTTAAAAGCAGGCTGGCAAAAGGAGATAAAAAAATACTAAAAACTTTCAATTCAAACATAAAAACACAAAATATTCACACATTACATTGTGAAAAGTCTGTTTCTTTTTCATCAAGACACAAGAATCAGCAGGAATTCTGAAAATAAGCATTTAAATTATATATGAAGCTGCAACAGCAATAGTTTTAAAAAGTCTTTAAAAGCTTTTCGATACCAGATCATCCAATACTCCACAGGAATATTGCAGTTCTTAGGGTATTAACTATTTTTTAAAAAGTCTATATTATGTTTTAGCTAATTAGAGTCAAAAAATAATACAGAACTATTAAATAAGAAGCCCTTTTTGCGCTTTAAATGTGAATATGGCACAGAAAAATGTTGAAGACATGCCCACGTGTAAAACGCCATTTTAGAATACACTCTTCTGCCCCATGTCAATCTCGGCGTTTCTCCACCAGGGGCGTTTCCAGGTGCAGCTTGGGCAGCGCGTGCCTCTGAATGTCTACAACGTATTTTACAAAGGCTGGAACCATGCAGGGCAGAGGTTCTAAACATGCCAATCTACACCTGCTATAAAGCATGAATAAGGACGGGACTTTTTTTTTTTTAATCTTTTGGGAGTGCTTGTGGCAGTGGTGACTGAAGGAGCTAGGCCTGTAAGTTATTAGCATGACCGGAGTCTGTATCCATGTAGGTGTCTCGTCCAATAATGTTTGTTCGTTCCTCGGCAGCGTAGCCTCTGTTCTTCTCAGACCTGCCCCCTTCCCCTTTTCCAAGATCCTGCCAGATTCCCACACTTTAATCCCCTCCCCCAGTTATGCCAATCCCTAACACACACACTCTGGCTCTTGTTTAAACAAACAGTCTCCCCTCTGCCCAGTCCCCTGCTGTCTGTTGAGTGGCCCAGTGCTCCCTATAGCCTCTGTGTGGTTCCCTGCTGCCTGTCTGTGTGGGTATGCGTGTGCAGGTGCATCAGCAGTAAGCAAGAGCCATGGATGAGATGAACACATTGGTTGTGCTGGCCCTGCTGCATGAGGCCACAGGAAGCATAGGAGAGCCACCAGGAGGCACCCATATCAGAGGATGTACAGACCCAAGACCCTATTCCTGGACCTCAGGGATGAGCAGTATCTCACCAGATTCAGCTTTGACAAGGCAGCCATTCATCACCTATGCCAGGAGCTACAGCTGCCCCTGCAGTGCTATACTCCGAGTCCTCTCTTCCTCTACCTACCTATGCAGGAGATAGAGGATATGCGCCAAGGTGTTGGCTACTGACCCCCATTATGGCTCCACACAGAGGCAGAGGAACAGGGCCCAGAGGAACACATGTGCCATCACTGAGAGGACATTTGGCCAGCTCAAGAGCCAATTTTGGTGCCTTGATTGATCTGGGGGTGAACTGCTGTACAGCCCTGCCAGGGTTTCAGAGATCTTATTGGCCTGGGGCATGCTCCACAATTTGGCACAGAGATGCAGACAACCCTTCCCTGACCAACAGGATGCCACAGGACACAGCAGATCCAGACCATGATGCAGATACCAATGGACTAAGGCAAGCAGACACTGAGCAGCCATACAAACTAGGAAATGCAGCAAGAGACGACCTCATATACAAGCATTTCACATGAAGGTGTTTATTTCCAGACACACAAGCCATGTATAGTGCAATAGCCAACCTCCACAATCCCCCTCTCCCATGCCCATCCTAACCCACCCCACAACACAACCCCCATCCCTCAGAACCAGTGCTATGCAGCTCCCACAGCCCCACCCCCCAAACAAGGCTACTAGCAGGCCCGATAACGTCTCCCCAAGAGCTCATCACCCCAATCTACCCCCCAAGAGCCATCCTCCTGCCTTACTTCTTCCTGCATACTCATCCCTGACCCCTGCACCTTTCCCCCTGCCTCAGCCTCCAGACTCTGACTATATTGGAGTGTGTCTGTGCTGGCTGATGTCTCACTGAACTAAGGATCTACTAGAGACAGTAGCCAGCACAGATGATCCTTGCAAGCACTCATGGCGGAGGGGGGGGGGGGGAGGGGAAGCAAAGGACTTCCCCTTTCCACAGTGCATGGGTCCCAATATGTTGGAAGAGGGAGGGTGGTGGCTGGGCCGATTGTGGCACTGGGTGGCAGACAGTGTAGGTACCCTCCTCTTTGGAGCCCATGAAGATGCAGTCATAGATAGCACTGTGGTGGCATCAAGAGGTGTACGGTGTGTGTAACAGCTTGCAGCATTGGATGCTCTCCAGGGACTGGCTGCTAAGCTATGTGCTGCAGCCCTCCAGGGCATCTGCAGACTCCTCCTCTGCTGTAATTAGGATATGAAATGCCATCATTCACCATACCATGCGACTGAAACAGATACAGGAACAAAAGAAGCTGGTACATAGACTGGAGGTTTTTAAGTTTAAGTAAGCCCTTTATTAAGTCCCAACGCGTTTCGGCCAAAAGGCCTTCTTCAGGGGAAGTTAAAAATAACAAACCTTGAGAAAATACATTAAAAACAATAAGAATACATAAGAAATATAATATAATTATGCCTGTTTTGCCTGTTCTATGTAAGTTGCTTGACTGTTCACGTTTACTGTAAACAGCACTGATACTAAATACTGCGGTATATAAAAGCTAATAAATAAATAAATATAATAAAGTGGATATGACTGTAAAAAAAGGAAAATGATATACAATAATATAAAAGAATAAAATCATCATACTAAAATGAACTACCCACAAAATGGGAAAGAAGAGATGGCCCCCTCGGTGACGGCGCCCCTCTGTAAATTGATTACTGTCCTCCCCCCCCCCTTTTTTTTTGTTAAACCGCTTTGACCCGGTGTTAAGCGGTATATAAATGCAGTTAAATAAATGAGGAGGACCAAGTGCATACTCTAAGCATTTTTCCCATTTTGTGGGTAGTTCACTTTATTGATATGGATATGTATAGTCTTTTTGATTGCCTATTATACAGTACATGGTAATGTTAAAATACTGTAGTGCACAATATTATCTGTTTTATTTGTCCCTCTCTTTGTCCAAATTTGGTTTTACATTTTAGTATCCGCCAGTCTATGTACCAGCTTCTTTTGTTCCTATTAGCATGCTGCAGGTAACTTGGTTGCTCTCCTTTTGGTTGTTCCTGAAACATAGATACATGCACACATACATACATAATCTGATACAGTGCGTGACAATGGATGGCACCGAGTGGCACTGCAATTGTCTTAGCCCAGCTGAGCTGCAGAATACAAGTGAGAGTCAGGGCTGTGACCAGAAGCAATGCCACACACTCTGCATGTCCACAGCATTCTACATGTTCAACACTGCACACTGTGAATGGGTGTTAGCGAGGATCAGTGACTGGAGGAGTCACCTGCACACATCCCATCACCACATCCACTTATTTATTTATTTATTATATTTATTTATTTTTCTTATATACCGCGCTATTATAATCAGTGCGGTTTACATTTGAACAGAACATACAAGAATGTAACAAGTTACATCGAGTTTTTTACATTGAACAGGGAATGTAAACATGGAGAAAAGAACGAGGGAAAACTATGTACAAATTATATACAAATTATATAAATAGGGATACTCTTACGGATAAATAAAGATAAGAACTTTACCTAGAGGCTTGGCTGGTGGGTCAAGGAGGCAGGTAGGGAAAGAATGGTTAGCCGTTATCTACAGGAGGATGATCTAAGGGATTGGCTAGGTAGGGATTTGAGGTGGTGGCCGTGTGAGTGTCGGGAATGGGTAATATGGAGTGTCGGGAATGGGTAATATGGAAGATGGAATTTGAGGGCTTTTCGGAATGGTGCCAGGTTTGAGATGGCCCGGATTTCAGCCGGGAGGGCATTCCAAGCCATAGGTGCAAAAACGGAGAAGGCTCTACTTGCTGTTGTTTTCTTACATTTTATCAACAGTTTTGGGACTTCAAGTTTATTCAACAAAGTAGATCTCCTGGTTCTGTTGTCCGGAGTGCTGTGGAGAAGATCACTGATGGGCGTGGGGGGATGGTTCTTAAGGGCCTTAAATGTCATGACAAGGGCCTTGAAATGGATTCTGGCCCGCAACGGGAGCCAATGTAGGTTCTTTAAAACTGGCGTTATGTGGTCTGATCTTGAGAGCCCTTGCAGCTGAGTTCATGGCAAGACGTAGTGGGTTAAGAGTCGACTGAGGGAGTCCAAGTAGAATAATGTTGGCAAAGTCGAGGTGTGGGATGACTAAGGCTTGAAATATTGATCGGTAGTCAGGGTAGTCAAGAAGTGGGCAGAGATGGCGTAGCGAGCGGATCTTATGATAGATTGCTTTAGTTGTGTTTATGACATGTGCTGACATGTCGAGATGCTGGTCAAGGGTGATGCCCAGGTATCGAATTGTAGATTTGGACTTCAGTTCAATGTTATTGACTAGAAGTGAGGAAGGTGGCGTGAACTTCTAGTTTCGCGAGATGAATAGTACATCTGTTTTGCTATGGTTAATATGTAGATTTTGAGAGAGGAGCCAATCTGCTACCGCTTCGAAGCATCTTATAATTGGAGAGAAATCAGGTTGATCGATTTTAAACTGTGCGTACATTAGGATGTCATCTGCATATGCAAGGCATTGGACGTTGAAAGAATGGATTAAAGCGCAAATAGGCTGCATGTATATGTTAAACATTAATGCAGAGAGGGAAGATCCCTGAGGTACACCTTGCTTCAGTGAGAATGGTTCAGAGGTCTTGGAACCTACTCTGACTTGTTGCCATCTGTTACATAAATAGGATTCACACCAGGCTAGTGCTGAGCCTTGCAGACCTTTCTCTTTGAGGCGAGATAAAAGTGTTTCGTGATTCACAGAATCAAAGGCGGCTGCTATGTCTAAGAAGATCAGGACGAATCCATGGTTGATATTGTCGATTCCTGTGATTAGGTTGTTGAAGAGGGTTGTGAGGATGGTGTCCACTCCGTGAGCTTCCCTGAAGCCATGTTGGGATGGGTCTAGAGGTGCAACAGTATCAACATGGAGTTGTATTTGCCATAGGACTACCTTCTCCATAATTTTGGCAAGCAATGGGATGCTCGAGATTGGTCGGAAGGACTCAACTTTAGATGGATCGAGCTTACTATTCTTTAACAGGGGGCGGATTGATGTATATTTTAAGCTTTGAGGGAAGGATCCTGTTGTGAGTGATTGATTCAAAATTATGCATATAGATAGACCGAGGTCATGGCGCAACTCTTTGATCCAGCTAGCAGGGCAGGGATCATTAGGGGCAGTGGTGAGATTAATAGATGTGATGATATCTAAAATTTCTTTGTTGGATACCTTGGAGAATGACAGTACTGCGAGGCACACACACCAAAAGCTTATATGCCCAGAGATGTGTGCTGGCTCCAACCTTAAGTAAATGTAGAAACCTATACAGAGGGTGATGAGCACAAGACTGCACTAGGGGGCAAAGCCCAAAAATAGTCTGAGCCAAGATGGATTCTGCTCACGCATCCCATAACAGAGAATCTTGGAAGTGGCCTATGTGTCCCAAGGAGGCACTTCTCAGATGCCTTCACAGATCATTAGTGATAGTAGAGTGCTGAGGCAAAGTGCTTTAGCACTGCAGTCATACTGTGCAGGTCAAGACATCTGCACAGACAGCAATTCTGCCTCGGAGTGGGAGGCAGCCAAAGCGCATACCTGTCAGACACTACTGGTGATCAGTAGCCAAGCCTCCCCATGCACTCTTGTCAGGGCATCAGTCGCACATTCCCTACATGGTTGTTTCACATACTTTGGGGTAACAGATTTTACCAGTCCCAAACATAGCACCTAGGTAGAGGGGAGGCAGTAACATGAGGTGGCAAGGCATGCAGGGAGGGGGGAAGAGGTGTGCAGGTGGTGTGCAGATCTCACTCTGTTCCTGGGAAGTTCTTGGTGTAGCCAGGACTCCTATCTCCCCTTCACAGTCTCTTTATCAATTGTCTGGAGCACCTGTTGTTCTAGGTCAGTGAGGATCTGTAGCTGGCCATATGGACATCACTCCTAGAACTTAGACTGTGTTCATTTTGACCTCTCTCCACCTCCTTTTTAGATTCAAGGGCTCCCAGTTGCAGCAGAAGATAGCAGTTAGTCAGTCTCTGACAGATGCCCACCCACAGTTTGTTTTTGTAAGCATTCACACAGATTCCCTTGTGGCCCAGGAGCACTCACTGGTGCTTGAGCACCTCCCACAATAGGAGATTTGCTTCACCCTGGCAGAAGATGTGCTTTCTGGTGAGCAGCTTTGCTTTGGAGCAATGACAACACAGCACAGAGCACAATGTTTATAAAATGGGGCCGCACATGTCTATCTTGCTGTTACATAAATGTGGAAAGGGAAATCACCTGCACATTCCTATTTTGCACATATGACATTCTGAAACAGGCAGCAGCTAGGCACATGTACAGCATATAAACTTGCATGACACCCATTTTAGAAAAGGAGTCATCGTCATGTAGGTAAGGCTGCACATTTCCCAGTAAAAAATAAGCAGCTCTTGGACAGCAAGAGATGCTAAATCAAAAGCTTCAGCTACTTCCAAGCCAGCGAAAGGATTTGGGTACACTGCAGAAGCTCTTGCAAAGGCTTACATGTTTGAGGGGTGCACTCTTGAGGGCTGGTTGGTCAGCTTATTTAGCCACACCTGCATATATCTACAGGAAACTGCCCATCAAAGATTGAATGGGAGTAGGAGAAGGAGGGGCGAGATAATGGGTCAGACTGCTCTCTATGCTGCTATGTAAAATGCCAGCTGCTAAACATGTTCTCTCCTTCCCCTGCAGGTAGCAACTGGACCCAGGGGAGAGTGGAACCTTAGGGAGTGGAAGGAGGGAGGAGTGGGCCAGGACTTTTGTGGGGTTTTTTTACTATGTACCTCTCTGTTCCGCAAGGCCCCCATCCCTTTTAGCTTGTATATAGGTGGAAGGAGCCTGGGTAGTGCTCCTATTGTCTGACAGCTACCTTGTCTGCTGTGTCCTCATGCTATCTATTTTCATGGGAAACTGTCAGCATTATACTTCCACTGTTTGACGGACCTTATTAAACGTGTCACCTACATTGAGATGCCATTCCCCGCCTCCCTGCATTCTGTGTGCAAGTGCACTGAGTGGTACGTTGTCATTCTTCCAACATGTGTTGGCGGTGACTATTTGCACATGTTGTGGATTCAAAAGCTGGTCAATGGTGCTCCTGTTAATGTTGGTTCCATATGCCTAAAACAAACTACCCAAGTCTCTGCATCAGGCTCCTTCTCTAGTCCTATTCAAAGCCAAGCTAAAAACCCACCTCTTTGAGAATGCTTTTGGATCCTGATGCTCCTCACTCTCTTGTCCACTACTTATGTGCAGTCCCCAGTGTTGCTATGTGTTTTGGCTTGATTAGCTTGTAAGCTCTGGTGAGCCGGGGCTGTGTCTTGCATCCATATGTACAGTGCTGTGCACACCTTGTAGCACTATGCAAATGAGTAGTAGCCGTGCACTGCATCTACATGGATGGTTAAGCTTGAAGGGTGTTCCACCGACATGAAGACACCTGAACGGATGTTGGGACCCATGACCCATACCTCCGTCAGCTGGATAAACCCGATAAAAGAGCCATAACAGAGCAATGCTTTGGGGATATAGGTATGCTACACCAGACAGTGCGCATGCTGGTGAAGATATAGGTAGTCCCCCACGAGACCTGCATCTACATACCTGTAGCATTTTCCACAGGTCGCATCTAACCTTGCATTGAACTGTAGATACTGGCAGTCACCATGTGCTATTGTGAGAGGGGGACATAAGTGAGGGGATTGTGCTGGGCTTGTGTCCCTAGAGCAGGGGTTCTCAACCCTGTCCTCGGGATCCACCTAGCTAGTCAGGTTTTCAGGATAACCACAATGAATATGTATGAGAGAGATCTGCATACACTGCCTCCATTATATGCAAATCTCTCCCATGCATATTCATTGTGGTTATCCTGAAAACCCGACTGGCTAGGTGGGTCCCGAGGACAGGGTTGAGAACCCCTGCCCTAGAGGGTAGGTCAAAGCCATGCAGCTCAGAGTGACAAGGCTTTTTCGCACCTGCAAATACAACACTAGACACATAGTCACATGCTAAAGTCTTTATTAAAGAGGCCTGCTAGGTCCCAGGTATTTACAATATCTACAAAAAATGTACAGGCTGATGCCCTAGGCCCCAACCATGACATGCATCTTCACCCTCAGACCTTCCAGGTATGTGACCATGAGGTCCAGTGTCCTGGTGACCAAGATGAAGCCCTTCCCTCCCCTTTTCAATGCCTCATTGAAGTCAGGAGTGGTGCCAAAGGACTGGAGAGGCTCATGTGGTGCCTTTACACAAAAGCGGAAGTAAGGATGTGGTTGAAAACTACAGGCCGGTTAGTTTAACTTCGGTGGTGAGTAAATTATTGGAAACGCTGCTGAAAGAGAAAACAGTGAGGTTTCTGGAGTCCAGCGGATTACAGGATCCGAGGCAGCATGGATTCACCAGAGGCAGGTCTTGTCAGACAAACTGATTGATTTCTTTGACTGGGTGACCAGGGAGTTGGACCGAGGGAGAGCCCTAGATGTGGTGTATTTAGATTTCAGTAAAGCCTTTGACGCGGTTCCTCACAGGCGACTTATAAACAAACCGAGCACCCTAGGGATGGACCCTAAAGTTACTGCTTGGGTTAGAAATTGGTTGGGTGGGAGGCGACAAAGAGTACAAGTAAATAGGAGAAGGATGTTACCAGTGGTGTGCCCCAGGGATCTGTCTTTGGTCCGATTCTTTTTAACATCTTTGTTGGTGATATAGTGGAAGGGCTGTCGGGTAAGGTTTGCCTCTTTGCTGATGATACCAAAATCTGCAATAATAGACAACCAGGAAGGTGTAGATAACATGAGGAGGGATCTAGCTAAGCTTGAAGAATGGTCTAGAATTTGGCAGCTGGGATTTAATGTTAAAAAATGTAAGGTCATGCATTTGGGCTGCAGCAATCCAAGGGAGCTATGTAGTATACAGGGTGAAGTACTTTTGTCCACTAAAGAAGAGTGGGACCTAGGCATTGTTGTGTCTGATTATCTTAAAAGTAGCTAAACAGGTAGAAAAGGCGACAGCAAAAGCTAGAAGGATGCTTGGGTGCATACGGAGAGGAATGGCTAGCAGAAAAAAAGGAGGTGATAATGCCTCTGTATAAGTCTTTGGTGCGACCTCATTTGGAATATAGTGTGCAGTTCTGGGAGTGGAGGAGTAGCCTAGTGGTTAGAGCACTGGCTTGGTAACCAAGCAACCAGGGTTCGATTCCCGCTAGCACTCCTTGTGGCCTTGGGCAAGTCACTTAACCCTCCATTGCCTCAGAAGAAAGGCCTGGCAATCTACTTCCGGTGACACTGCCAAGAAAACCCAGGAGCTTCTGGGTCGCCAGGAGTCAGGACTGACTCGAAGGCACACATTGCATTGCATTATGCAGTTCTGGAGACCGCACCTTCAAAAGGACGTTAACAGGATGGAGTCGGTGCAGAGGGTGACTACTAAAATGATTAGTGGTCTTCATTATAAAGCATATGAGGACAGACTTAAGGATCTTAATATGTACACCTTAGAGGAAAGGCGGGATAGAGGTGATAGGATTGAGATGTTTAAATACCTCCGTGGCATAAATGTTCAGGGGGAGAGCCTCTTTCAATTGAAAGCAAGTTCTGCTACGAGGGGACATGAGATGAGGGTGAAAGGGGATAGATTCAGGAGTGATATGCGGAAATATTTCTTTACGGAAAGAGTAGTGGATCTGTGGAATAGTCTCCCTGTGGAGGTGGTGGAGATGAGGACAGTAACTGAATTCAAAAAAGCATGGGACAAACACAGAGGATCTCTAAAGGTCAAAAGGGGACTGTTGTAGTTGTTGATATGGAAGGACAGACTAGATAGGCCATGTGGTCTTTTTCTGTCGTCATATTTCTATGTTTCTAACACCCATCCACCCACCCCTGCCACAGGGCCATGAGGTGCATCAGGATCTCCAAGTCCAGTAAAGCACTGGAGACTTCATGGCGATGCACCTGGTACAGCATGGAGGCAGGCTGGACAAGCTGTATCATCAGCTGCTGCACTGCTTCGGCACCCTATCCACCCTTACTCTTTCCCTCTGCAACTCCTCCACCCATGCCATCTCTCTCAACTTCCATCATCTCCCCCATTCCCCTCCTGCACATCCCAGGGCTCTACTGTGCCATGCCCCTTCCTCTACTAGAACTCATGGGAACCATGAAATGTTCCTGCAGCCCTTTGCTCTGGCTTCTGCCTATCCTGCCCCTGCACCTCCACAAGGGTGATGAATACATCAGAGGCATCTTCTTCCTCCCCCTCCAATGTGGCCATTACTCATACAGAGGAGTCATGACTGCTGCTACTGGCATCTTGAAGGACTACAAAAGGGGACTGCTACTTCTGAATACAGATATGCAATTGTAAGTGTTTACTTTTTGGAATTTTTCTAAATCTTGGGGAAAAAGAAATTCTTTAGATTAAAGCTGATTAATCTGTGAACCCAGTGTATTTGTTCAATCAGTCAGGGCCTACTAGCAGCAAAGAGTTTTAAGTTTAATTTAAAACACAGAAAAGAGCTTTCTGGTCAAATTTTAGAACCCAAGACTCCCTCTATCCAAGCAAGGGCTGTGGGATTCACCATGGAGACTGGTCACAGATTACCTTAGAAGCACGGGACAGGGTACTGTGTAGCAGCCACCTTTTAATAAGTCTTTTTTCCTTCCCTCCCCAACACCCATCCACCCCTGGGATAATCGTAGCTTTATAGGTGCTAAAACCTCTTAAAGAAAAAGAGGTGCCATATTTACTCTCAGGTGCAGCTGTTTATTCTCATCAGCATACATTAAGGACCTGAGATTAAACTTCAGGAGAACAAAGTACATTAAACATATTAGGTACAGTTGTATTAGTATAAGTGTCCCCAGCAACCCTTAGTAAGTAAATAACTTAAATATCTAAACACAACCTTAAAACTAAGATGCAGACAGCAGTCCAGCAGCGAGATGGGGGCTTTCCAGTCTTTTGCATTGAGTGTCACCTGCATGATTTTCTCCAAGTTGGCGAGGGGTCTTGCGTGTGCACCAGGTGCAAGGAGCTCTTTGCTCTCAGGGAACGAGTCCAATCTCTGGAGGCAAGAGTAGCAGACTTGGAAGACATAAGGAAGACAGAGGTACATAGATGAGACCTACAGGGATATAGTCCTGCAGTCCCACTTCCAGTCTGACAGCATCTCTGTTGCCATGGAGGAGAGAGGTCACGTGACAGGAGAGCATCACCCTGGTGTGGCAGGAAGTGATCCTATAGATAGGACCTGTCCTCCAGGTGATTTAAAACCCTCTTGCACTGAGGAAGTTTCTCCAGGGCCATGTAGCGATAAGGGAAGGGTTAGGACAGCTGTTATAGTTGGTGATTCAATCATTAGGCATGTAGATTAGCTGGGTGGCTGGTGGACGTGAGGATCGCCTGGTTACATGCCTGCCTGGTGCGAAGGTCGTGGACCTCACGCACCACCTAGACAAGGTCTTAGATAGCGCTGGGGAGGAATCTGTTGTCTTGGTACATGTCAGTACCAATGACATAGGAAAATGTGGTAGGGAAGTTCTGGAGGCTAAATTTAGGCTTTTAGGTAGGAAGTTGAAATCCAGAACATCCAGGGTAGCGTTCTCCGAAATGCTTCCCATTCCACGCGCAGGATCCAAAAGGCAGGCAGAGCTCCGGAGTCTATATGTGTGGATGAGACAATGGTGCAAGGATGAGGGTTTTGGATTTGTTAGGAACTGGGGAACATTCTAGGGAAAGGAGGGGCTCTTCCGAAGGGATGGGCTTCTCCTTAAACGGGATGGAACCAGGCTACTGGCATTAACTGTTAAAAAGGAGATAGACCATTTTTTAACTAGATAACAGGGGAGAGCGAACAGTCGCCCAAGAGTGCATGGTTCAGAACAATGTATCCTTGAAGGATACTACCAAAAAAATGAAGTTAAGGCACATCAGCAGAGAGGTTCCAATAAAGACAAAGGTAGCCCAAATGCCCTTTAGTACAGAGCAGACAGAGCTTAAAGATCCCAAACTACCCCTGCCTACCGATAACCAGATTAATATGAATAAAATACAGTCTCTAAAATGCTTACATGCAAATGCTAGAAGTCTAAAAAATAAGATGGGAGAGTTAGAATATATAGCACTAAATGAGAAGTTAGATATGATTGGTATCTCAGAGACATGGTGGAAGAAGGACAACCAGTGGGACACTGATACCTGGGTACAAAATGATAATTACACTTACCTGGTAATTGTGGTTCCTTGAGTGACTCCAGTTTAGTCCTCCTCCTCTGGGTAGTGCACTTCCTCCTGCCGCTTGGAGACTGGGCATGTCAAAAACGTGACATCACTGTATGTAGCCTGTTGGTCTCTCCCATCAACCCCAGTGAACTACTGGCAAAGCACACTCAAAGGAGCAACAAATAAATAGCTAATATATTAACGTAATTACATAAATAACAGGAAACGGATATCAACTAACTATGTAAGACGGGATGCTACCCTAGGAAGCCAGGCCTTTTTACTTGTGCCTTTTCCTTCCCCTCCAAGAAGAATCATAGCTAGAAAGAAAAACAGAAAGAAGTATACCTACCGGTAATCTCACACTTCTTCCACTGCCAGTGACAACAGCCCGGGCGGGATTGAGGACTAAACTGGAGTCACTCAAGGAACCACAATTACTAGGTAAGTGTAATTATAATTTCCTTATCGTTCCTCTAGTTTAGTCCTCCACCTCTGGTATGTAACAGAGCAGTAATTATTGGGAGGGACCCTTCCAGCCAGCATGCAATACTGCCGAGCTGAACAGGGCATCATTCGCTGCTAGAACATCAATCCGATAATGCCTACTGAAAGTATGAAGAGATGACCAAGTGGCCGCTCTACAAATATCCCCTGGCGGAACTAAACTGTGCTCTGCCCAAGAAGTCGCTTGCGCCCTGGTAGAATGCGCTTGCAGCCCCGCAGGCACCAATCGGCCCCCCAGAAGATAAGCCAAACTAATCACTTTTCTAATCCACTGGGAGATGAATGCCTTTGCCGCCGCTTCCCCTTTGCGAGGGCCTCCGAACAAGATAAACAGCCGATCCAATTTGCGGTCTCAGAAACTTTTAAATAGTGCCGCAGCACCCGCTTTATATCCAAACGGCGCAAGCCCCAGTCAGACGTACTGCCCTCAAGTGAGCCTAGCACTGGAAGGGACACCGTCTGAATAAGGTGAAATGGGGAAACTACCTTAGGTAAAAGGACGGTACTGGACGCAACACCACCTTATCCCGAAAAAAGACAAAAACGGCTCTCTACAAGACAACGCCTGTAAATCCGAAATTCGCCTCGCCGAACAGATAGCTACCAAAAATACCATCTTCAAAGTGAGATCTTTCATGGACGCTTTGTGCAAAGGCTCAAAGGGTTCCTTAGTCAACGCCCCTAAGACCAAATTGAGATCCCACGGAGGCACCACAATTCTACAAGAGGGCCGCAGCCTGGTAACCGTTTTCAAAAAATGCAACATGTCCATATTGGCACCGAGTGATAGTCCCTACACCTTGCCTCCATAGCAAGACAAAACTGCTAACTGAACTCTCAAGGAACTGGCTGCCAGTCCCTTATCAAATCCTTCTTGCAGAAAACTCAGCACCACTGGAACTGATACCGTCACCGCACGCACTTGCCTGAGCGAGCACCAATCCTCAAACAAGCACCATATGCAAACATACGCCAGAGATGTGGACGTCTTCCATGCCCGAAGCAAAGTTGCGATGACTGCGCTCGAGTAACCTTTTTTCTTTAGCCTTGCCCTTTCAATGGGCAGACCATAAGCGAGAATCGATCCACCTAGGGCATTCGAAGCAGGCCTTGTAGTAACAAATCTTCCAACACCGGCAATATCCACGGCTCCCTGTCTAGCAGCCAGATGAAGTCAGCATACCATGCCTCCTTGACCAGTCCGGAGCCACCAGCAACACTCTCCCCCGATGGGCCTCGATACGCTGAATCACTCGACCTATGAGTGCCCACGGCGGAAAGACCCGACGTTGGTCAACATTGCATCAGCACGTTGGTCCCCTCCGATATCCGCGCCTGTCGTTTGCTGAAAAAATGACTCACCTTGGCCGAGCGAAAGGTCGCCATGAGATCCATGACCAGCGGCTCCCACCTGTTAACTACTTATGCAAATACGTTTGTATGCAACTCCCATTCGCCGGCATCCACCTGGACCCTGCTGAGAAAATCTGCCATCACGTTGTCTTTCCCTGCAATGTGGGCTGCTGAGATCGCTGTCAGTCGCGTTTCCACCCAAGCGAACAACGCCTCTGCCTCTTCCTCCATGGCCGCACTTCCCGTACCGCCCTGCCGGTTGATGTAGGCCACCGTTGCGGAATTGTCTGATAGAACCCGCACCGCTCGACCGGTGACCGCCGCTTCAAATGTTTGTAGCTCCAGAAACACCGCTCGTAGTTCCAGCCGGTTGATTGACCATTGGCTGTCTTGAGCGTTCCACATTCCTTGTGCGAATCTCTCTCCACAATGCACCCCCCAGCCCACGAGACTTGCGTCTGTCAGCAATGGAAGCCACTCCGGCTGTTCCAGAGGCATTCCTGTCTGAAAGGTGCTCGGAAGGAGACACCACCGCAGAGAAATCCTGACCCCGAGAGGACAGGGAAGCCGCTTGCTCAGCGAGTCGTCCTGATGTGACCAGCGGCGAAGTAGTGCCTGCTGCAACAGACGCATATGAAATCTGGCCCATGGCACTGCTTCCAAGGTCGCCGCCATCGTTCCCAGCACACGCCGACACGCAGGTAACTCCACGCCGAGGACGCTGGCGCAGCCCTGAACTTGCTTACCAGCTGTCATACGGACTCGAATTCGACGAATCAGAAGGAACACAGCACCTTTTCGCGTGTTGAATCGCAGCCCCAAATATTCGAGCTCCTGGGTTGACACTAGGTGGCTTTTTGACACATTGACTACCCAGCCGAGACTCTCCAAAAACTTCACTACTTTGCTTGTAACCGTCACGCTCTCGGCTTTGGACTTTGCTCGTATCAACCAGTCGTCGAGATAGGGATGCACCAGGATCCCTTCTTTTCACAACGCCGCCACCACCATGATCTTGGTGAACATGTGTAGTGCCGTTGCCAGCCCGAAGGGCAACACTTGAAACTGATAGTGCCCCCAAGGGAGAGCGAAGCGTAAAAACCTTTGGTGGGCTTCTCTGATTGGAATGTGTAAATATGCCTCCGTAAGATCGAGGGACGTCAAGTACTCTCCTTGCTGCACCACCACTATGACGGACCGTAAGGTTTCCATCCTGAAATGAGGCACTCGGAGACAACGATTCACACCTTTTAAGTCCAAGATAGGGCGATGAGAGCCGTCCCTCTTTGGCACCATGAAATAAATGGAGTATCGACCCCTGCCATAATCTTCTATCGGCACCGGAGTGACCGCTCCTATTTGCAACAGTCGATTTAGTGTGTGTTGAACCACCAGGGTTTTCCCCTGCCCTTTGCAGGGAGACATCACAAACGAGTCCCTGACGAGCTTTGTGAACTCCAGTGCATAGCTCTCGGGAATGACCTCTAACACAAACTGATCTGTCGTTATTTGGACCCAGGCAGGAAGGAATCCCCGAAGACACCCGCCTATCGGATTGCTTCCTACCGGGGCCCACCTCACTTCATTGTGTCTTTCGAGAGGTTCCTGCGGCCGCCGTTGCAAAACCTCTACTTGCTCCATGAAACCCCCGAAACCCATAGGCTCTAGGAGCAAATCGCCCTCTCTGAAATCCACCCAAGCGAGAAGTCCTAAATCTCAGAAAATCTCTAAACTGACCCCGAAACGCCAGGAAGGACTTTCCCTTCTTAGGCTTATCCTCCGGGAGAATTCCACCTTTCGACTCCCCTAAATCCTTAACCAACTTGTCAAGATCCTCTCCGAACAACAACTTTCCTTTGAACGGAAGCTTACTGAGCCGCGACTTAGAAAAGCCATCAGCCGCCCAAATACGTAACCACAGGGATCTACGGGCGGCCACCAGCGATGCCATGCTATTAGCCAGAGCTCTAAGTCAGGTCATAATGTACATCTACCAAGTAGGCCGTTCCCGTCTCAAGCCGATTTAGCTCTCCCAGACTCTCTTGTTCCAGTCGCGCTGACTGCCGCAAGTTTTGGGACCATCGTAGGCATGCTCTTGCCACCCACGCTCTGCAAATGGATGCCTGCAATGACAAAGCATTGGTTTCAAAGGATTGTTTCAATAAACCATCCACTTTCCTATCTAGCGCATCTTTTAGAGCTGCGCTACTTTCCACCGGAATCGTGGTCTTCGTAGTCACTGCTGACACTGCCGCATCAATCTGGGGAGACCGAAACCACTCTGCCTTTCTCCGCCAAGGGATACAACCTGTTCATCGTCCACATTCCTCTCAGCCCCGCTTCAGGCTGATCCCATTCTTCCTGGATCATGCGGTCCATCACCCGGTGAAGAGGGAACACTACCTGTGTTTGCCGCACAGCCTGGATAATAGGGTCTTCCCACTCGTCCTCTCCGCAGGCTGTTCCGCAGTCAGCTTTAGCGTCTGGAGGGACTCTGTGACCAGAGCTGATAACTCCTCCTTCCAAAATATGTGAATAATCTTTGCCCGATCTTCCGGCTCCGGAATCTCACCTTCTTCCAATTCCTCCATTCCTGCTTCTAGGTCTACGTCGGCATCCTCCGACTCCTGCCATTCTACTTCAGATGGCGAAGATTCCCGAGGCCTCAGCCTCTTAACAGGTCTCAGGGAGCTGCCACCCGCCTCCGCGGAGCCAGCCTGCTGAGGCGTTGTAGCCAGAGACAAGGAGTCCAGCATTTTCCCCTGCTGTCTCAAACAAAATGCCTGATGCATAATTAACACAAAGCCTGGACAGAAATCACTGAGTTGCGAGTCCGATCCCTCAGCCGCAGGCACCCACAAGGGCCCAACTGGAGTCTCCAAACCAGCCGCTGGCGTAACGGGCAGCAGAACCTCTCCAGCTGCAGCCCACGGAAGGTCCTGCCCCACCTTAACTTCCATCTGCTGCTCCACGCTGGTAGACAAATTCCAGAGTCAGCGATAGCTCCCCTGCGGGTACCGCAGACTACACATTGAGGGCGTGATGTCATGACTCCGCCCCCAAACTGCTTTGCCACGGCAAAAGAAATCCCCGCTTTGATGCATGGGTTTACTTCCTTTTTTTTTTTTGGATTAAGGACAGTCCCAGCAATCACCCCAGGACCAAACCAACCTTCTCACAAAGTTAATTATCTTTTAACTGCAACCGCAGCACTTACTGTCTCATGCACTTTCAGTATCACCCAAAATGAGCAGAGAGCCCCAGAAACCGAAACAAAACTAAAAAGACATAAAAAGAAGTCGCAGAAATAAAAAGAAATGAAAGGACATCAAAGAAATCAAAAGGAAACAAGAAACTAAAATTAAATTAAGCCCTGAGATTCCTGCCGTGCCTGCCCGCCACGCGGCAAACACGCCGCTAAAATGGCCGCTGCCGTGACAAGGAGAAAAATGGCGTCAAAAGCACCGCACCTAGCAGGACACTGCACCGGCGCTCTCCGCTTGCCAGCCCGATTCACCGCCCCAGAAGCAAGCGCTCACCTCCTGAACACCAGCTCACACTCCGATGCAGCGGAGCTCCTGCCCGCGCAGCTCCGCTCACCTGGACAGTGAGCAGAAGACCGTCTGACGAGCTTCCCACCGCCGGCTGCCCTGACTAAGCAGGGTCACAGTTGTCCAAATCGCCGCTGACCCGCTGCTGCTGGATGTTGTAGAGCTCTGCCCCCATCCGCTCAAGGGGGAGAGATCTGACCTGCGACTGAAAGACTGCAAGGCAATATAGGAGAGAGGCAGGAACCGGCACGAAGAAGCAGGCAGCTTTTTTTTTTTTGTTTTTTTTTTTAAAGATATAGTAACCAAATCAAGAAAAAGTATACAGGATTCAGAGAAATCAAACAGAAAATACTCTACAGCTACTCTCACAGCTCCTTATTCGTTCCTCAAGTGAGCCCAGCACCTAGGCTCATTACGTCCTCCTGCTGCATGGAGACTGGACACACTGGGGCTGATGAGAGAGACCAACAGGCTACATCCAGTGATATCACGTTTTTTGACATGCCCAGTCTCCAAGCAGCAGGAGGAGGTGCACTACCCCAGAGGTGGAGGACTAAACTGGAGGAATGATAAGGAACTATATCGTAATGATAGACCTGATCAAACTGGTGGAGGGTTGCGCTCTATGTTAGAGAGGGCATAGAGTCACAAGGATTAAAGTTTTGCAGGAAAAAAAATCCGCTATAGAATCTCTATGGATTGAAATTCCATGTAAATAGTACAACCCCACTGCCACTGCCTTCCCCTATCGACCGCCTGGCCAGAATGAACAAATGGATGATGAAATGCTCAAAGAAATCAGGGAAGCTAACAAAGGTTACAGAACAGTAATAATAATGGGTGATTTCAATTATCCCGGTATTGACTGGGTCATTATCACAGCAGGACATGCTAGGGAGACAAAGTTTCTAGATGAAATAAATGACTGCTTCTTAGAGCAGCTGGTTCATGAACCGACCAGAGAGGGCCATTTTGGACAGAGTCCTTAGTGGAACACCAGATCTGGTGCAAGAGATAAGGGTGTTGGGGCCACTTGGCAATAGTGATCAAAGCATGATTGCGTTTGATTTAATTAATGGAGGAGGGATGGTAAGGGACTTTCAATAGGAAGACTATAATAAAAGGAGGAAAATAGCTAAGAAAAAATAAAAGGAGCAGTTGCAAAGGTTAAAGACTTACATCAAGCTTTGGTGTTGAAAAATACTAATCTTGGAAGCCCAGACCAGCTGTATTCCATGCTTTAAGAAAAGTGGAAGGAAGTACAAAAAACTGCCAGCATGGTTTAAAGGTGAGGTCAGAGAGGCTGTAGCCAAAAAAGCATCTTTCAGGAAATGGAAAAAAAGAGCCAAATGACGAAAACTGGAAACACAAGCATTGGCAAGTTAAATGCAAGCCATTGAGAAGAAACTTGCTGTGGAAGCAAAAATGCGTAATAAAGACTTTCAAGTACATTCGCAGCAAAAACCTGTGAGAGAGAGTTAGTTGGACCATTAGATGATAGAGGGGTAAAAGGGGCAATAAGAGGGGACAAGGCTATAGCGGAGAGACTAAATGAATTCTTTGCTTCGGTCTTTACTGAGGAAGATGTAGGGATGTTACCCATGACTGAAGTGGTATTTAAAGGCGATACTGCAGAAGAACTGAAAGACATATAGATACACCGGGAAGATTATTACAACTATTTGATAAACTGAAGAATAGCAAATCACCTGGACCAGATGGTATACATCCAAGGGTGTTGAAAGAACTGAAATATGAGATTGTAGACCTACTATTAGTAATCTGTGAACTATCATTAAAATCATCTCTAATACCTGAAGATTTGAGGATCGCAAATGTAACGCCAATTTTTAAAAGGGTTCCAGGGCTAATCCAGGAAACTACAGACCGATGAGCCCGACGTCAGTACTGGGAAAAATAGTAGAAACCATCATAAAGAACAAAATTACTCAACATGTAGATAGTCATGGCTTAATGGGAGACAGCCAACATGGCTTTAGACAAGGAAGATTTGGCTTACTATGTTTTTTTTGAAGGTGTGAATAAACAGGTAGACAAAGGTGAGTCTGTTGATATGGTGTATCTGGACTTTCAGAAAGTCTTTGACAAGGTCCCTCATCAGAGACTTTTGGCAAAATTAAAAGTCATGGGATAGGAGGCAGTGTACTATTGTGGATCAGGAACTAGCAAAAAGGTGGAGTACCCCAGGGATCTGTGTTGTGTCCGCTGCTTTTTGACATATTCATAAATGACCTGGAAAAGGGAATAACGAGTGAGGTTATCAAATTTGCAGATGACATAAAATTATTCAAAGTAGTCAAAGCCCAAGAGGATTGTGGAAAATTGAAGGATCTTGATAAATTGGAAGACTGGGCATCCAAATGGCAGATGAAATTTAATGTGGACAAGTGCAAAGTTATGTACCTAGGGAAGAACAACCCAAACTAGGGTTACACGATGCAAGGTTTCACATTGGGAACCACCACCTAGGAAAACGTTTAGGCGTCATTGTGTATAACATGTTAAAATCCTCCACCCAGTGTGCAGCAGTGACCAAGAGAGCAAATAGAATGCTAGGTATCATAAAGAAAGGAATGGAAAATAAAACAAAGGATATTATAATGCCTATGTATCATTCCATGGTGCGACCGCACCTTGAATATTGTGTGCAATTCTGGTCACTGTATCTTAAAAGGATATAGCATTATTAGAAAAGGTAAAGAGAAGAGCCATCAAAATGGTAAAGGGGATGGAAGGATACTCCTATGAAGAGACGCTAAAAAGGTTAGGGCTCTTCAACCTGGAAAAGAGACGGCTGAGGGGAAATATGATAGAGGTCTATAAATTAATGAATGGAATGAAACGGGTAAACTTAGATCAATTGTTTACGTCATTAGAATATAAAAAGACTAATAAGAGAAAATATTTTTTCATTCAACGTGTAATCAAACTCTGGAATTTGTCACCGGAGGATGTAGTAAAGGCTGTTAGTGTAGCTGGGTTTAAAAAAGGTTTGGACAAATTCCTGGAGGAAAGGTCCATAAACCATTATTAAAAGGGACCCAGGATATCACTGCTTGCCCCAATACAAGCATTGAGGAACCTGTGTCTTTTGGGGAAACTGCTGGGTACGTATGACCTAGATTGGCTACTGCTGGAAACAGGATACTGGGCTTGATGGACCTTGGTCAGATCCAGTATGGCATCTCTTATGTTCTTATCCGCCTTGGTGGTGGTAATGGTGGTCCTAGTGTGCTGTTCCCTCCTCTGGGGCAGCATGCAGCACTGCCGCTGTACCACCTGTTGAGTGCTATGCAGCAAGTGGGTGTGTCTTGAAAGGATGTGGACATGACAGTTGTTTCAAAACTAGCCCCCACTCTACCTGCTTTCTGTGCCTCCTCACCATATCCAACTCAAGAGTTGATTCATGGCAGATATGCCATGTTGTAGGTGTGTTCTTCCCCTACAAATTGACAGTAGGGGTGTGGGGGGGGAGGGGGAGAGAGGAAGGTTGCAGTTGTGCCTCAGAAGTGCTCATTGTTTCATTCCCTTTGGGTGCAGCACGCACACTGGGGGGGGGGGGGGGAGATGCGTGTGTGTGTGCGTGTGTGTGTGTGCGTGTGTGTGTGGACATGCAGGGATGGGAGGTGCACGTATGCAGAGGGTGTGCACGGGGGGGGGGGGGGGGGGTGTATGTGTGTTGCTTCACTTTCTAACCTCTTACACTCTTTTCCTTCAGAAAGATCTGCTATTTGCTGATTCGTTGGACCTGAAGCAGGGTTTCTATACAAGTTGGTGGAAAACTCGAAACGTGTGCCACGTCGTCTGTTAATCGTCTTGGCGGCGCTACGGCAACAGCTAAGTCATTGACTTTCTTTTTTAAATTTACTTAATAAAAGGAGTGGTCACGGTGGTGTCTTTGGAACAGTTCCTGGCACTGGGCTGACAAGCTCCGACAAAAAAATCTAGTTTGGAATTTTGGGGAGTTCTTTACAATTCGGATTTACTACATATTTTTGGTGTTTCCTGATTAATCCAATTGGGTTCTAACTTTTTCACAACTATGTATTAACAAGCATTCTAAAAAGAGTACCACCATTTACAGATTTTACATATGCCTCTTTTTATTTTATTTTATTTTTAATTTATTTATTTTTAGTGCCGTCAAGTCATTGCCGACTCCTGGCAACCCAGCTGCCTCTGGATTTTCTTGGCAATGTGTGACTGGAAGTAGATTGCCAGGCCTTTTCTTCTGAGGCAATGGAGGGTAAAGTGACTTAACCAAGGTCACAAGGAGTGCCAGTGGGAATGAAACCCTTGATCTTCTGGTCACTAAGCAGCTGCTCTAACCACTAGGCCACTCCTCCACCCACAGCCCTATTTACTTTAGAATAAACTGCAAATGGTAAGGGAGTTTTCTAATGGAATCTTTAAAAATAGAAAAAAAAAAGTGTCATTTTTTTCTTAACCCTGGGATTGGCATGATCTTTTCTTTGCTTGGGAACAAGATCTATCCCAAGATTCACTTCTCTTGGTAAGAACACTCATTTCATTTCAATCATAGCGCTGCTAAGTTTATCAGATTATCATTGCCAATGCTAACAGCCCCTGCACCACCCACCCCCAATTACTCCTCATCTGCCTCCCCATTGCCAAAGCCCTCCAACACTGATAGTACCATTTTCCAAATCAGTAGTTCTTGATCTTTCATGACTACCCTACCTCTTCCAAAACGTCCGAGATGCCCTGTGTATTCTAGGTTCACAAACATTCAAAAAAAAATACATTGAAATGTAAATCCAATATTTGTTGTAATATCTGGGTCCATTTTCTGGGCTGGTGTTACCACCAAGTAATAAGCATGTGCACATGCACATGTATCAGGCACCATGGCTGCTGAATGCAAACTACCATGAAGTAACACTGAGGCAGCAGAGTCAGTGATGTGGAGGTAACTGAAGGGCACATTTCTTGCAGTGCTTTACTGTCCCTTTCCAGCAAATTGGCACCAATTTGAAGTTCCAGGGAGGAATGAAGGAAGCAGCACAAGGGGAAGGGAGTGCCAGACAGCCCGAGTTTACATTGCTCAATTAAAAGGAAATGGAGGAAGGGAGAGAAAATAAATATAGACCAGAAATTGTGTATGATGTATTTTAAGTTTATATATACTACACGCAGAAAACAAAAACTTAACAAGACACGAGCAGCGCTAGTTGTCCATACTTACACACTTCAGGGGTCATTTTAAAACAGGACACCAAGGTTAATAGGGCAGGAAGGTGGCCAGTTTTAGCCTATTTTATAAAGGCATCTTACAAAATACTAGCACAGAATTTGAGCCTAAATCCAACACAGACATTACCCTTGTTCAATGCTGGACACAAGCATTAGAGAGAGTGTACTTCACATGCATATTTTACAAAACATGTGCATAAATAACACAGCTTGCATTGCACATATTTTTAAACATGACCTAATTTTAAAAGAAATGCTTTATGAGAAAATGTTTATAAAAACCTGTTGTCTTAGGGAGTAAGTTTATAAAGAAAAACAGTATTTTATGCAATTGAGTACATACTTATGAAATTACTCCAGCGTACACAAACATCAAAACAAGACAGCAGAAAGAGACTACATACCTATCTAGTCTGATCTTTCATATCAACTACAATAGTCCCTTTTTTTCTTTACAGATCTTCTGTGTTTGTCCCATGAGCTTTTGAATTCAGATACTGTCCTCATCTCTACTACCTCCACTAGGAGACTATTCCACGCATCTACTACTCTTTCCATAAAGAAAGATTTCCGCATATTACTCCAAGTCTATCCCTTTCACCCTCATTCTATGTTCCCTCGTAGCAGCGCTTGCTTTCAATAGAGAGATACTCTCCTCTTGTGCATTTATGCCATGGAGGTATTTAAATGGCTCTATCATATCAGCTCTATCCTGCCTTTCCTCTAACATATACATATTAAGATCCTTCAGTCTGTCCTCATATGCCTTCTAACTAAGGTCACTAACCATTTAAGTAGCCACACTCTGCACAATCTCCATCCTGCTTATATCCTTCTAAAGGTGTGGCCTCTAGAACTGCACACAACACTTCAAATTAGGATGCACCAGAGACCTATACAGAGGCACAATCACCTCCCTTTTTCTGCCGGCCATCCCTCTCCCTATGCACCCAAGCATCCTTCTGGCCTTTTGTCGTCACCTTTTCGACCTGTTTAGCCACTTTAAGATCATCAGAAACAATCATAAGATATGCCATACTGGGTCAGACCAAGGTCCATCTAGCCCAGTATCCTGTTTCCAACAGTGGCCAATCTAGGTCATACGTACCTAGCACTTTCCCCAAAAGACACAGGTTCCGCAATGCTTGTACTGTGTCAAGCATTGATATCCTGGGTCCCTTCTTAATAATGGTTTATGGACCTTTCCTCCAGGAACTTGTCCAAACCTTTTTTAAACCCAGCAACTAACAGCCTTTACTACATCCTCCGGTAACAAATTCCATAGTTTGATTACACATTGAGTGAAAAAATATTTTCTTTTATTAGTCTTAAATAGTTTACCCCGTAGCTTCATTGCATGTCCCCTAGTCTTTCTATATTCTGATAACGTAAACAATCGATCTACGTTTACCCGTTCCACTCCGTTCATTAATTTATAAACTTCTATCATATCCCCCCTCAGCCGTCTCTTTTCCAGGTTAAAGAGCCCTAACCTTTTTAGCCTTTCTTCATAGGAGTATCCTTCCATCCCCTTTACCATTTTGGTGGCTCTTCTCTGGACCTTTTCTAATAACTCTATATCCTTTTTAAGATACGGCGACCAGAATTGCACACAATATTCAAGGCGAGGTCTCACCATGGAACGATATAGAGGAATTATAATATCTTTTGTTTTATTTTCCATTCCTTTCTTTATGATACCTAGCATTCTATTTGCTCTCTTGGCTGCCGCTGCACACTGGGCCGAGGGTTTTAACATGTTATCCACAATGACGCCTAAATCGTTTTCCTGGGTGGTGGTTCCTAATGTGGAACCTTGCATTGTGTAACCATAGTTTGGATTGTTCTTCCCTAGGTGCATAACTTTGCACTTGTCCACATTAAATTTCATCTGCCATTTTGATGCCCAGTCTTCTAATTTATCAAGATCCTCTTGCAATTTTCCACATACCTCTTGGGTTTTAACAACTTTAGTTTTGTGTCATCTGCAAATTTGATAACCTCGCTTGTTATTCCACTTTCCAGGTCATTAATGAATATGTCAAAAAGCAGCGGACCCAGCACAGATCCCTGGGGTACACCACTATTCACTTGTCTCCATTGGGAAAATTGGCCATTTAGCCCAACCCTCTGCTTTCTATCTTTTAACCAGTTCTTGATCCACAGTAGTACACTGCCTCCTATCCCATGACTCTTTAGTTTTGCCAAAGGTTTCTGATGAGGGACCTTGTCAAATGCTTTCTGAAAGTCCAGATACACTATATCAACTGACTCACCTTTGTCCACCTGTTTATTCACACTTTCAAAAAAACACAACAGATTAGTAAGACAAGATCTTCCTTGTCTAAAGCCATGTTGGCTGTCTCCCATTAGGCCATGACTATCTACATGCTGCGTAATTTTATTCTTTATGATGGTTTCTATCATTTTTCCCGGTACTGCCGTGAGGCTCACCGGTCTGTAGTTTCCCGGATCACCCCTGGAAACATTTTTAAAAATTGGCATTCCATTGGCGATCCTCCAGTCTTCAGGTATTAGAGATGATTTTAATGATAGTTCACAGATTACTAATAGCAGGTCTGCAATCTCATATTTCAGTTCTTTCAACACCCTTGGATGTATACCATCCGGCCCAGGTGATTTGCTACTCTTCAGTTTATCTAATAGTTGTAATACATCTTCTCGATGTATCAATATTTCCTTCAATTCTTCCGCACCTTTAAATACCACTTCAGTCATGGGTAACATCCCTACATCTTCCTCAGTAAAGACCGAAGCAAAGAATTCATTCAGTCTCTCCGCTATCAACTTGTCGACTCTTAGTGCCCCTTTAACTCCTCTATCATCTAATGGACCAACTGACTCTCTCACAGGTTTTTTGCTACAAATGTACTTGAAAAAAATCTTTATTTCGCGTTTTTGCTTCCACAGCAAACGTCTTCTCAAATTCTCCCTTTGCCTGCTTTATCAATGCCTTGCATTTGACTTGCCAGTGCATGTGCTGTTTCCAGGTTTCGTCGTTTGGCTCTTTTTTCCATTTCCTGAAAGATGCTTTTTTGGCAACAACAGCCTCTCTGACCTCGCCTTTAAACCATGCTGGCAGTTTTTTGGACTTCCTTCCACTTTCCTTAAAGCGTGGAATACAGCTGGTCTGGGCTGCCAAGATAATATTTTTCAACAACACCCAAGCTTGATGTAAGCCTTTAACCTTTGCAACTGCTCCTTTTAGTTTTTTCTTAACTATTTTCCTCATTTTATCATAGTCTCCCTTTCGAAAGTTAAAAGGTAGTACTGTGGATTTCCGTACTATCCCTCCTCCACTAATTAAATCAAAGGCGATCATGCTATGATCACTATTGCCAAGTGGCCCTAACACCCTTATCTCTTGCACTAGATCTGGTGTTCCACTAAGGACTAGGTCTAATATGGCTTCCCCTCTGGTCGATTCATGAACCAGCTGCTCCAAGAAGCAGTCATTTATGTCATCTAGGAACTTTATCTCCCTAGCATGTCCTGCCGTCTGATCTAGTCGATACCGGGGTAATTGAAATCACCCATTATTATTACTGCGCTGTAACTTTTGTTAGCTTCCTTGATTTCTTTAAGCATTTCATCATCCATTTGTTCATTCTGGCCCGGTGGTTGATAGTACTCCCCCACTGCCATCACCTTCCCTTTTTTACATGGAATTTCAATCCATAGAGATTCTACAGCAAATTTTGTTTCCTGCAAAATTTTAATCCTTTCTGACTCAATGCCCTCTCTAACATAGAGCGCAACCCCTCCACCAATTTGATCAGCTCTATCATTACGATATAGTTTGTACCCAGGTATCACAGTGTCCCACTGGTTGTCCTCCTTCCACCATGTCTCTGATATTCCAATCATATCTAACCTCTCATTTAGTGCTATATATTCTAACTCTCCCATCTTATTTTTTGAAACTTCTAGCATTTGCATACAAGCATTTTAGAGACTGTATTTTATTCATATTAATTTGGCTATTGGTAGACATAGGTAATTTGGGATCTTTAAGCTCTGTCTGCTCCATACTCGAGGGCATTTGGGCTACTTTACTCTTTTGTGGAACCTCTCTGCTTTTGGTAGTATCCTTCAAGGATACATTCTTCCGAACCATCCGCTCTTGGGTGACTGTCGGCTTTCCCCTATTATCTAGTTTAAAAGCTGCTCTATCTCCTTTTTAAAGGTTAATGCCAGCAGCCTGGTTCCATCCCGGTTAAGGTGAAGCCCATCCCTTTGGAAGAGCCCCTCCCTTCCCCAGAATGTTTCCCAGTTCCTAACAAATCCAAAACCCTCATCTTTGCACCATTGTCTCATCCACGCATTGAGACTCCGGAGCTCTGCCTGCCTTTTGGGTCCTGCACGTGGAATGGGAAGCATTTCGGAGAATGCTACCCTGGAAGTTCTGGATTTCATCTTCCTACCTAAAAGCCTAAATTTAGCCTCCAGAACCTCCCTACCACATTTTCCTATGTCATTGGTACCGACATGTACCAAGACAGCAGACTCCTCCCCAGCACTATCTAAGACCTTATCTAGGTGGCGCGTGAGGTCCACTAACTTCGCACCAGGCAGGCATGTTACCAGGCGATCCTCACGTCCACCAGCCACCCAGCTATCTACATGCCTAATGATCAAATCACCAACTATAACAGCTGTCCTAACCCTTCCCTCATGGGCACATGGCCCTGGAGAAACGTCCTCGGTGTGAGAGGGTTTTACATCACCTGGAGGACAGGTCCTATCTATAGGATCACTTCCTGCCACACCAGGGTGATGCTCTCCTGTCACGTGACCTCTCTCCTCCATGGCAACAGGGATGCTGCCAGACTGGAGGTGGGACTCCAGGACTATATCCCTGTAGGTCTCGTCTATGTACCTCTCTGTCTGTCTTATGTTTTCCAAGTCTGCTACTCTAGCCTCTAGAGAACGGACTCGTTCCCTGAAAGCAAAGAGCTCCTTGCACCTAGTGCACACATAAGACCTCTCACCAACTGGGAGAAAATCATACATGTGACACTCAATGCAAAAGACTGGAAAGCCCCCATCTCGCTGCTGGACTGCTGTCTGCATCTTAGTTTTAAGTTTTTGTTTAGATCTTTAAGTTCTTTACTTACTAAGGGTTGCCAATAAAACTGTACCTAATATGTTTAATATACCTTATTCACCTGAAGCTTAATTAATCACAGGTCCTTAGTGCATGACTGATTTGGTTAACGAGCTTCACCTGAGAGCACCTCCTTCTTTTAAAATGTGTAAGTACCTATAAAGCTACGATTATCCCAGGGGTGGGTGGGTGTGGGGAGGGAGGGAGGGAAATAATACTTATTAAAAGAGGGCTGCTACACAGTACCCTGTCCTGTGCTGCTGAGGTAAGCTATATTCTTATTTGATCTAAATTATAGCTCTTTGCTGCTGCTAGGCTCTAACTTACTCTCACTTGGTTTGAAGACTTTTCAGAGTAAAGCCAGCATTTATGATGTGGTTGGATCAAAGCCCTCGGGAAGTCTGACTGCTGATGTAGCTGCGCATGAAATGAGAGTCAGAAGCTGTAAAGATGTCTTACACATTCGAACATGGAACGTACGAAGCATGAACCAAGGGACGTTGGAGGTGGTCAAGAATGAAATGGAACGTGTACAACTTGATCTGTTGGGTGTCAGCGAACTGAAATGGACTGGCATGGGGCACTTTGCATCAGATGATCACATGGTCTACTATGCTGGAAATGAAAGACAAAGAAGAAATGGTGTTGCATTTATAATAAAGAAGAAACTTGCAAGAACTGTAATGAAATACAATGCAGTCAGCGAACGCTTAATCTCTATTCGTCTACGAGGATTGCCTATCAACACAACTATAATTCAAGTATATGCCCCAACAACAGCTGCAGAAGAGAATGAAATTGAAGAGTTCTATGAACAAGTACAAGCTGAAATTGACAGAACATGCAAACAGGATATCCTGATAGTCATGGGTGACTGGAACGCAAAAGTTGGCAACAAAGAAGAAGGCAAAGTAGTTGGAAAATATGGACTTGGCAACAGAAATGAAGCTGGAGAAAGACTGATAGAATTCTGCAAGACCAACTATCTATTCATCTCAAACACCTTCTTCCAGCAACACAAGCGGCGACTGTACACATGAACTTCACCAAATGGATTATATAAAAATCAAATTGACTACATATGTGGAAGTCAATGATGGAAAAGCTCTGTAACATCAACAAAGACAAAACCTGGAGCTGACTGTGGTACAGATCATCAACTACTAGTATGCAAACTCAAGCTAAAGTTGAAAAAGAGCAAACCACTCATGAATGCAGCAAAATATGACCTTGAGAATATACCACTGGAATTTAAAGACTGCCTGCAAAATAGATTTGCTGCTTTAGATACAAATGACAGAGCTCCGGAAGAGTTATGGAATGACATCAAGAAGGTTGTGTTGGAAGAAAGCGAGAAGTCTCTACAAAAGGTGAAAAAGCAAAAACGGCCAAAATGGATGACGGAAGAAACTCTGAAAATTGCCCAGAAACGCAGAGAAGCTAAAGCCAGAGGAGAAAGAAAGACAATCAATCACAGAACTCAACAGAGATTTCCAACGTGCAGCAAGACAGGACAAGGAAAAGTACTACAATGACACTTGCAAGGAAATAGAAGCAGAAACTATTAGAGGAAGAACAAGATCGGCTTTCCTAAAGCTACGAGCGTTAAAGAAAAAGTTCCAGCCTCGAATTGGAATGTTACAAGATGCTCAAGGTTCTATGTTGAATGATGCTGAGAAGATCAAGAAAACGTGGAAGGAATATACAGAGTTTTTATATGATAAAGATCAAGTGGACCAACAGCCGTTTCAACCTGTACCTTATGATCGGGAACCATTGGTGATGAAAGAAGAAGTTGAAGCAGCATTGAAAGCCTTATCAAAGAACAAAGCACCAGGCATTGATAACATTCCCATAGAAGTATTGCAGCAATCTGATGCAGCTGTTACCGTACTCACAAGACTCTGCCAAGAAATATGGAAGACAACATCATGGCCAACTGACTGAAAAAGATCTGTGTTTATACCAATACTAAAGAAAGGTGATCCAACTGACTGTGGAAATTATCTCACAATCGCTCTGATCCCACATGCCAGCAAGATTCTACTGAAGATTATTCAAAAGAGATTACAACCATACCTGGAACAAGAACTACCTGAAGTGCAAGCAGGGTTCAGGAAAGGGCGAAGAACGAGAGACAACATTGCGGATGTGAGATGGATCCTTGAAAAGACTAAAGAATACCAAAAGGATATCTATTTGTGCTTTATCGACTATAGCAAGGCTTTTGACTGTTTAAACCATGAGAAACTCTGGGCCACATTAAGAAGCATGGGTATACCAGAACACCTGATCGTTCTCTTGCGCAATCTGTACATTGATCAAGAAGCAACAGTTCGAACGGAACAAGGAGAAACAGAATGGTTTAAAATAAGCAAAGGTGTAAGACAAGGCTGCATACTTTCCCCCTACCTGTTTAATTTGTATGCAGAACAAATCATCAGAGAAGCAGGATTGTATGAAGACAAAAGAGGTGTGAAGATTGGTGGAAGAGTCATCAACAACCTTCGCTATGCTGATGATACCACATTACTGGCTGAAAGTGAAGATGATCTGAAACATTTGCTTCTCACAATCAAAGAACATAGTCTCAAAATGGGCCTGCACCTTAATGTAAAGAAGACAAAGATCATGACAACTGGCATAATCAACAGGTTCATCGTTGAAGGAGAAGAAATTGAAATTGTGAACAACTTTAACCTACTTGGATCAACTATCAATAAAGAAGCAACAAGCAGTCAAGAAATCAGACGACGCATTGCTCTTGGCAGAATGGCTATGAAAGACCTAGATAAGATTCTCAAGAGCAGAGATGTCTCTCTCCATACAAAGATTCGACTTGTTCAAGCCATGGTATTTTCAATAACATCATATGGATGTGAAAGCTGGACAGTGAAAAAGACAGACAGGAAGAAAATTGATGCCTTTGAATTATGGTGCTGGCGGCGAATACTGTGTATACCATGGACTGCCCGAAGAACAAACCAGTCGGTACTAGAGGAGATCAAACCTAAGCTTTCTTTAGAAGCTCTGATGACAAGACTTCGACTTTCATACTTTGGACACATCATGCGAAGAGAGAGAGACCATTAGAGAAAGACATTATGCTTGGCAAGATAGAAGGTCAACGCAAAAGAGGAAGGCCAGCAATGAGATGGATCGATACAATAACAGCAGCTACGGGTACCAGTCTGTCAACAATGAGCCGCCTGACTGGAGACCGAACACAATTTAGGATAGCTATCCAGAGGGTCGCCATGAGTTGACTCCGACTCGACGGCACTTAACAACAACAACAGGCTCTAACTTATTATGAAATTTAAACTACAAGCTCTCTGCTGGGTTCTAAATTTAACCAGAAAGCTCTCTTCTGTGTTTTAAATGTAAACTTAAACTGCTGCTACTAGGACCTGACTGATTTAACAAAAAATAGTGGGTTCACAGATTAATTAGCTTTAATAAAAAGAATTCCTTTCAGAAAATTCCCAGAAGTATATACTCACAATTGCAGATCTCTCTCCAGAAGTAACAGTCCCCTTTTCTAGTCTTTCTAGTCAGTCATACCAGGTCACGCTCTTCTTTCGTGGACAGAAGTACTTCTCCTCCTACCCTGTACTACTCCCTTGGATTTTTGCAGCCCAAATGCATGACCCTGCATTTTTTAGCATTAAATCTCAGCTGCCAAATTTTAGACCATTCTTCAAGCTTAGCTAGATCCCTCCTCATGTTATCTACTCCTTCCTGTGTGTCTACTGTGTTGAAGATTTTGGTATCATCCACAAACAGGCAAACCTTACCTGAGCCCTTCCACAATATCACCAACGAAGATGTTAAAAAGAAATCGGACCAAGGACAGATCCCTATGGCACACCACTGGTAATCTCCTTCTCCTCAGAGTGAGCTCTATTTTATCTGTACCGTTTGTTGCCTCCCACTCAACCAATTTCTAACCTAATAATTCACTTCAGGGTACATCCCTAGGGTGCTCAGTTTGTTTATAAGTCACCTGTACAGAACGGTGTCAAAGGCTATACTGAAATCTAAGTACGCCACATCTAGGGCTCTCCCTCATTCCAACTCCCTGGTCTCCCAGTCAAAGAAATCAATCAGATTTGTCTGATAAGACCTACCTCTGGTAAACCCATGCTACCTCAGATCCTGCAATCCACTGGACTCCAGAAACCTCACCATTCGCTCTTTTAGCAGCATTTCCAATAAGTTACTTACCACAGGGGTTAGATTAACCAGCCTGTAGTTCTCAATCTCATCCTTACTTGCAATTTTGCATAAAGGGACTACATGTGCCTTTTCCAGTCCTCTGGGACGACTCCTGACTCCAACGAAGCACTGAAAAGGTCAGTCAGTCAGTGGAGCTGCTAGAATGTCCCCAAGTTCCTTCAATATTCTCAGATGTATCCCATCTGGTCCCATCGCTTGGTCTACTTTTAGTTTAGCTGGTTCCTCACAAACACAGTCTTCTGGAAATCGTTTAAGGTCCCAGAAACATCTATTCCTATTTGTGGGTGTTTTCTGAGGACCTTCTCCTGGCCCTTCATCTGTTAACACTGAATAGAAATATTTGTTAAACAATTCCGCTTCTACATATTACTTCCTTTCGCCCTTGAGTCTGACAATACCACTTTTGCCCCTCCTCCTCTCACTAACATATCTGAAAAATGTCTTATCCCCCCATTTTATTGCATTATTTCTTCTTCTTTTTGAATCTATGCTTTCCTGACTACTTTGCTAGCTTCTCTTAAGTTTTTCCAAATAAAGATGCTTGTCTTCCCCTCTCTGTGATCTCTTGTATTTTGTGACGGCCGCCCTCTTTCTTCACCTTTTCAGCTACTTCATTCAAGAACCATAGTGGCCTCCTTTTTCTTTTACATTTTTTTTTACATAACAAAAAGATTTGTTGCCCTTAAATTATCCCCTTTCAGTTTTGCCCATTGCTTTTCTATATACCCCAGCTCTTCCCATCCCACGAACGACTCCTTGAGGTATTGTCCTATCTTTACAAAGTTAGTTTTCCTAAAGTCTAAGACCCTCACCTTTGAATGGATTTTAATCAGCCCTAGTCTTAATACTGAATCACATTATCCAGTCATCACTGGATGTGAGATGAACTCCCACTATGACATCAGAAACTCTTTCCCTATTGGTAAACATGTCCTCTTCACATGTGGGTTCAGTTACCGGAATATTTCTCCCTGTAGAGAATCCAGGATCTCCTTACTTCTAAATGACACCACAGCAGAGATGTGCCAATCAACATCCAGTATATTGAAATCACCTATCAATATCAGAAGGGCTGATGTGGTACCTTCTCCACAAAAGTGGTAATAGGGATGAAGTAACAAACTACAGGCCAGTAATCCTTACCTCGGTAGCGGGAAGAGTAATGGAGGCTCTCCTGAAAGAGTGAATAGTGAACTTCCTCGAAACCAATAGGTTGCATGATCAGAGGCAACATGGTTTTACCAAAGGACGATCTTGCCAAACAAATCCAATTGCATTCTTTGACTGGGTGACCAGAGAACTAGATCAAGGGCATGTGATGGATGTGATCTACCTAGATTTCAGCAAAGCCTTTGATACTGTTCCTCATAGGAGACTTATCAATAAGCTGAAAAGCTTGAGGATGGGTCCCAAGATGGTGAACTGGATCAGAAATTGGTTGACTGACAGAAGACAGAAGGTGAAAGTAAATGGAACTCACTCAGATGAAAGGAAGGAGATTAGCGGTGTGCCCCAGGATTCAGTCCCGGGACCAGTACTGTTCAGTATATTAGTGAGTGATATCGCCGAAGGGCTGAATGGAAAAGTCTGTTTTTCGCAGATGACACCAAAATTTGCAACAGAGTGACTCCTCTGAGGGAGTGGAGAACATGAGGAAAGATCTACAAAAGCAGGAAGAATAAATCTCAACTGCTAAGCATTAAACCAATGTGAAGAAGTGCAGTGTCATGCACTTGGGAAGCAGAAATCCAAAGGAATTGTATGCGATAGGTGGCGAGAGGTTGGTGTGCACGGACCAGGAGAAACACCTCAGAGTGACTGTTTCTAACAATCTCAATGTGTCGAAAACAGTGTGACAAGGCAGAGGCAAAAGCCAGAAGGATGCTGGTTTGCATACAGAGAGGAATTACCAGCAGAAAGGAAGAGCTACTAATGCCACTATACAAGTCGATGGTGCGGCCTCACTTGGAATACTGTGTTCAGTTTTGGAGACCGTATCTCGCAAAGGATATAAAAAGGCTGGAAACGGTTCAGAGGAAGGAGACCAAAATGATTTGGAGCCTGCATCAGAAGACTTATGAGAAGAGAATTGAAGACCTAAATATGTACACTCTGGAGAAGATAAGGGACAGGGGAGATATGATTTAGATCTTTAAATACTTAGAGTATTAATGGACAAACAAACCTCTTCCAAAGACGGAGAAGCTATAATACTAGAGGGCATAACATGAAGCTGCAAGGAGGTAAACTGAAAGGAAATGTCAGGAAATACTTTTTCACCAAAAGGGTGGTGGATGCTTGGAATGCCCTCCCGATGGAAGTGGTGGGGCAAACACAGTGACAGAATTCAAAATGGCATGGGACAGACACAGTGGATCCCTTTATAAGAACATAAGAACATAAGATATGCCATACTGGGTCAAACCAAGGTCCATCAAGCCCAGTATCCTGTTTCCAACAGTGGCCAATCTAGGTCATACGTACCTAGCAGTTTCCCCAAAAGACACAGGTTCCGCAATGCTTGTACTGGGTCAAGCATTTATATCCTGTGTCCCTTCTTAATAATGGTTTATGGACCTTTCCTCCAGGAACTTGTCCAAATCTTTTTTAAACCCAGCTACACTAACAGCCTTTACTACATCCTCAGGTAACAAATTCCAGAGTTTGATTACACGTTGAGTGAAAAAATATTTTCTTTTATTAGTCTTAAATAGTTTACCCTGTAGTTTCATTGCATGTCCCCTAGTCTTTCTATATTCTGATAACGTAAACAATCGATCTACATTTACCCGTTCCACTCCGTTCATTAATTTATAGACTTCTATCATATCTCCCCTCAGCCGTCTCTTTTCCAGGTTAAAGAGCCCTAACCTTTTTAGCCTTTCTTCATAGGAGTATCCTTCCATAGTATAACAGCAGGATAAAATCAAAATAAGCATAACTCTCTCTTATATCTGAAGAAATGGAGTTACCTACATAGAGCGGTGGGGTACACCCCTAAACAAAAGGCATGGGGAGAGGCAACCTGCATGGAGCAGCAGGTGCACCTACTCTTGCCACCTTGCTGGGCAGACTAGATGGACCTTACTGGTCTTTATCTGCTGTCATATACTACTGGATGTTACTATTGTCACCAGCTCTCCTTAAGCCCCTGTGTATAAGTGGGTAGAGGTTAAGTGAGTGGATTTTCCCCACTGAAGCAGCTACTTTACAAATCCTGAAGCTGGGCTTTTTGGGAAATGTAGTCCCTTCACTGAATCAATGAGGAGCAGTTGTGAAAAAGTGGTTTAAGCAACCAAAGGATTTTATTTCCCCTCCCGGGGTGGATTTCACCATGAACAAAGCAACACAAACCAGGTATTTACTGGCATAAGGACAAATCAAAGGTTCTTTAACAGAAAAGGCTTACTTCAGCAATAAACAGGTTGATATCTAGCATTCCAACGTAACAATGCTGTTTCTTCACAGCTCTCTGCTTCCCAATGCTAGTAGTGCTGTACTTTCTCTTTCAAAACATGCCTTCAGCGTAATGAGATTATTTCATTAGCAAGCGATATCGTACAGTCCATGATATCTTCATCACTATTCACACACCCAGGTTCAAAGTCCATTAACTCTTCCTGGCTAGAAGGAAATGTTTGTAACGGCAATCCTGGTGCCACGCCCTTTCTAACGGCTTCAGGTTTCACCTGATATTCCCGAGTTAAATACTGGCTTTCACAAATGTTATCAGCACAGGTATTTTATTTATTTTTTATTTAAAGGGTATTTGTATCCCGCCTTATCCTTTAATCAAGGCGGTGAGCACAGCAAGCAATCAGTGTAAGTGTCGTGTGTTAGGTGAGCTTTATGTACAGTGTGGGTGCGAGTGTTTTGATTTGTGTGAGCTATTTACATATGCGCTATGTACAGTATATACATTGGGTTCTGGGTCCAGACTTGGTGGTTTCCGTGAGCTGTCATTAGTCCAGATTGGATCCGGTTTGTGGATTCAGGTTAAGCATTTGGGCCATAGTGATCTGTGAAGAGTAGAGTCTTCAGGTGTTTCCGGAAGTCCTTCAGATCTTCAGTTGATCGTAGGTCGTGAGGCAGTGAGGGAGTATTCTCTTCCCAGCTCCAACCCTCTGGGTAAATACAGTCACTGAAACTATTTTTATACCAGCCTTTTGGCTTACCTTTTAGCCTAGCTGGTGGAGGTTTTCTTTGTGGCTTTGGACTGGCTGTAAGTTCCCAACCTAAGCCTTGCACAGAAGATTTCACTTGCCTTCCTGGCTTCCTTTCACTTCTGTGTTCCCCCAGATACTGCAGGTAATCCACTCTGCCCTTATTATATCCTTCCCTTGGGGTTTCTTTTCTTTTCCTGAAGGACTCTTGTCTCACCCTTCCACAGAGACTCTGGCTTTTTCCTGGCACTGCTGTCTTCACCGTAGCTCTCATTAGCTTCCTTATCCAGCACACATGCCTCACCTCCGACTCCTTCTTCTGCTAACTCCTCCTCCTCTACTAACTCCATAAGCTCAACTGAACTCTCTTTATCAGGGTGAATTCTAGGGCAGTGCTCAACTCCACCCCCTAGCAGGTGTTCTGCATTAGCTCGTGACTCATTCCCTGAATGGTAGCACGGGCGTTTCTCTTGCCTCTGTGCTTGGTTTCTAAGGTAACCAGGAGCCATGTGCTTTTGTTTACAACTCAGCCCTACTCCTGTTCCTGGCTTTTTAGTCTCTCCTGACGGGCTGGAAGGACCCACTATGTCACACTATGTAATAGCACTTCTCCTTTCATGGCAATACTGCATATGCGTTCTATTAAATCCCAGTCCCCTTCTTCTCCCTGTGAGGGAGATCTGTATAACACACCAATGCAAACCGATTTTCCTCTCCCTCTTTCTAATTTTATCCACACTGCTTCCTTGCTCCCTTTTAAGCCCTGTAATTCTATAGCTTTAATATTATCATCATCTTTTACATATAGTGCCACTCCTCCTCCCCTTCTTCCTATCCTGTCCTTCCTGAATAAAGTATAGCCCAGTATAATTACACCCAGTCATGGCTGTCCATGAACCATGTCTCCGTGACCACAACTAAAATCAAGTCAGCCATTAAAGCCTCAACATCTGGGATCTTCTTTCCCTTGCTATGGGCACTTATACACACCACTTCCCAGATGTTGTCCTTTTACCCATTTCTACAGAGGTATTTAATGTTTCATTTACCAGGGGCTTTCTTCACCCATCCCCAACCAAATCTAGTTTAAAGCCCTCTTCAGTAGGTTAGCCGGTCTGCTGCGAAAGACTCCGACCCTTTGACACTGTTCCGCACAGGCATCTTATAAACAAACTGAGCACCCTAGGGATGGACCCTAAAGTTACTGCTTGGGTTAGAAATTGGTTGAGTGGGAGGCGGCAAAGGGTACAGGTAAATGGAGTTCACTCTGAGGAGAAGAAGATTACCAGTGGTGTATCCCAGGGGATCTGTCCTTGATCCGATTCTTTTTAACATATTTGGTAGTGATATTGAGGAAGGGCTGTCGAGCAAGATTTGCCTCTTTGCAGATGACGCCAAAATCTGCAATAGAGTAGACACACTTGAAGGTGTAGATAACATGAGGAGGGATCTAGCTAAGCTTGAAGAATGGTCTAGAATTTGGCAGCTGAGATTTAATGTTAAAAAATGCAAGGTCATGCATTTGGGCTGCAGCAATCCAAGGGAACGATATAGTATAGGGGGTGAAGTACTTCTGTCCACAAAAGAAGAGAGGGACCTAGGTGTGATTGTGTCTGATGATCTTAAAGTAGCTAAACAGATAGAAAAGACAACAGTGAAAGCTAGAAGGATGCTTGACTGCAAAGGAAGAGGAATGGCCAGCAGAAAAAAAGGAGGCGATAGTGCCTCTGTATATGTCTTTGGTGCGACCTCATTTGGAGTATTGTGTGCAATTCTGGAGACGGCACTTTGAAAAGTATATAAACAGGTTGGAGTCTGTGCAGAGGGTTGCTACTAAAATAGTTAGTGGTCTTAGTTATAAAGCATATGAGGACAGACTTAAGGAGCTTAATATGCATACTTTAGAGGAAAGGCGGGATACAGCTGATATGATTGAGATGTTTAAATATCTCTGTAGCATAAATGCACAGAGAGAGAGCCTCTTTCGATTGAAAGCAAGCTCTGCTACAAGAGGACATAGGATGAGAGTGAAAGGGGATAGACTCAGAAGTAAGAATTAATTAGACCTTACCTGCTAATTAGTGTTCCTGAAGGAACGACAGTCCAGTCCCTTACTTCTGGGTTGCGTAACCCTTCCAGCAGCTTGGAGGCTGAGTCAATCCTTTTGAGGATGGGACGGGATAAATACCAGTGGCACCACCCACTAATCCCAGTATTATAATGACAAGTAGTTTTAACTAGAAACCGAAAACATTAAACAACCAAAACAAAACCCAACAAAATTAGGAAACACAGCAAACTAATAAATCTTAGGAGCATATCCCCCACCCTACCTCTTCCAACTGCAGAAGGTAGAAGGAGAGAGGGGGAGGAGAGAGGGAGTGGAAGGGACGGAAGAATCCATGCCCGGCGTTTCCTTCTCCACGAACTTCTTGGTTAGCTTCAAGGACCCTTATGTTGTCCTTCGGTTCTGACTTCGGTCCAGCGCTCCTCACGTGGTCCCTGAAATACTCAGATACAAGCCGAAACTGGGAGGGAACAGGGACTGGACTGTCGTTCCTTCAGGAACACTAATTAGCAGGTAAGGTCTAATTAATTCTTCCTTATCGTCACTCCAGTCCAGTCCCTTACTTCTGGGATGTAACAGAGCAGTTCAAGTTTGGGCGGGTTTCGCTAGTCCGGACCGGAGTACTGCTTCCCCAAAACGAGTATCTGCTGATCTCTGAACATCCAGCCTGTAGTGTTTGGAGAAGGTATGCAGTGAAGACCAGGTGGCCGCTCGGCAAATGTCCAGAGGCGGAACTAAGCTATACTCCGCCCAAGAAGTAGCCTGCGACCGTGTCGAATGTGCGCGCAGACCTCCTGGAACCTGTTTCCCCTTCAGGATATAGGCCGACGCAATCGCTTCCTTGATCCACCTAGAGATAGACGCCTTTGCCGCGGCCTCCCCCTTATGGGGCCCTCCAAATAGAATGAATAGACGCTCTGACTTCCGGAAGGGCGCCGTACGCGAGAGATAAAGCTTCAGCGCTCTCTTAACGTCCAGGAGTCGCAACTTTCCGGCATGAGCCTCTTGCCCCTCTGCCGAGAAGGCCGGGAGCATCACTGACTGATTCACATGGAAAGGCGAGACGACCTTGGGTAAGAAGGAAGGAACCGTCCGCAAAACCACCTTATCTTTGGAGAACAAAAGAAAGGGGGGCTGAGAAGACAAAGCTTGCAGTTCGGAGACGCGTCTGGCTGAGCAGATGGCCACAAGAAAGACCGTCTTGAGAGTTAGGTCCTTTAGGGATGCTCTCTTAGCCGGCTCGAAGAGCTCCCTGGTCAGGGCATTTAACACCAGATTGAGATCCCAAGGCGGGATCACCGACCTTTGCTGCGGGCGCAGACGCCGGACAGTTCTTAGAAACCTGGAAACGTCCGCGTGGTCCCCTAAGGGCTTGCCACGTACCTTACCTCTGTAACAAGAGATAGCGGCTAGATGGACCCGCAAGGAGCTGTGCGCTAGGCCCTTATCAAACCCCGCCTGTAAGAAGTCTAGAACCTCCGGGACAGAGGCCGAGAGAGGTTTCTTCTGGCGCTCCTCGCACCAGGCTTTAAATATGCGCCAGACTCATATGTAGGAGAGACAGGTCGAACGCTTTCGTGAGCTCAATAAGGTGGAGATTACCGAACCCGAGTATCCCCTCTTCTGAAGCCGCGTCCTTTCAATAGCCAGGCCGTAAGCAAGAATCGATCCACGTGCGGCATGAGCACCGGCCCCTGTCTCAAGAAGTCCTTTCTGCAGGGGAGACGCCAGGGGCGGTCGACCGATAACCTCACTAGGTCCGCATACCAGGGGCGCCGGGGCCAATCCGGAGCAATGAGGACTACCAGACCTCGGTGGGCTTCCACTCACTGCAGGAGCCTTCCTATGAGGGCCCAAGGGGGAAATACGTACAGGAGGCCTTCCGAGGGCCACCTCTGGGCCAGAGCGTCTAGGCCAGTGATGGCTAACCTTTTTGAGTCCGAGTGCCCAAACTGCCGCACAAAACCAAAGAATTTCCTCAAAGTGCCAGCACGTCAATTAAACCTTATCAACAAGATTTTAGTATCTAAAAACTCTTTATAAAGTTGCCTGAACTATGTAACATCATTTATAAAGGTTGGAATCTTTGCATTGTCAGAGAATCAATTTGATTCACAATCCTTTGGTTTTCATTTCAATTTATTGGCAATTTATAATGTTTTAATGATTTCATTCAATTTAGAAACAGGAAGGCAATAATTAAACTGGGAACCCCAAAAGCCAAACTTGGAATGTACAACAACACTGTAGAAATAAAACTATAAATTAATTTCCTCTTGTACCAAACAAAGCACAGACGTTAATGATGCACATTTCCAAGAGGTTTCATATTCCAGTTAATAAATTCAAAATAAAGAGATATTAATACCTTTTGTGCATTTTTTTTCAGTTGCAATTGCTCCAGCCACTTTCTTCTGGTTTCTTCATGTTTTCTGCTAACTGTCCATCGTCTGCTGTCCATTTGTTCTCTCTTCTAGTTTTTTTTCCATTCTCTCTCTCTACATCTGCTTTAACATACTAATCTTTCTCCTTTTGCTCTTTCCTCATTCCTATTTCATCCACACAAATTTTACCCCTCCATCCTCAATCCCCACTTACTCTCCCAATACCAGGCCAATTGTAGATTTTTCATCCCTCCCACACAAAATATTTTTCCCCTCTCCATTTTACTCTCTCCCAGCCCCATCCCATTCTAATCCTCCCCCAACATCAGCTCCCTTCTAGTTCCAGTCTCACCCAGCATCCATTCCCTTCTAGTCCCTGCATCAGCCCATTTCCCATCCTAGCCCACCATCAACCCATTTCCAGTCCTAGCTCCCCCCTCCATTTTCAGTCTGAGTCCCTTCATCAGCTCATTTCCAATCCTAGCCCCCCATCAGCCCACTTCTAGTCATTTCCTAGCCCCATCATCAGCCCATGTCAAATCATAGCTCCCCTCCACTCAGTCCAATTCCAGTCCAAGCCCCCCCCCCATGAGCCTACTTTCAGTTCTAGCCCCTCCATGAGTCCATTTCAATTCAAGCCCCCACCACAGCCCATTTCCAATCTTAGCTCCCCCCCAACAGCCCATTTCCAGTCCTATCCTAGCTGCTCCATCAGCCCATTTTCAGTCCTAGCTCCCTTCCCTCACAGCCCATTTCCATTCCAAGCTCCCTCCCCATCAGCTATTTGCAATTCAAGCCTCCCCTTCCACTCAGCCCATTTCCAGTCATAGCAACCCCCCAACCCATTACCAGTCCTAGCCCATCAACCCACTTCCAGTCCTAACCCACCCATCACCCCATTTTCAGTTTAAGCCCCCCCTATAACCCATTACCAGTCCTAACCCCCCCATCAGACCACTTCCAGTCTTAACCCCATCAGCCCATTGCCAGTTCTTAACCCCATCAGCCCATTGCCAGTCCTAACCCCCCCATCAGCCCACAGCCCATTACCAGTCCTAACCACATCAGCCCACCTCAAGTCCTAACCCCTCCCCATCAGCCCATTTCCTGTCCTAGCCCCCCCCCCCATAGCCCATTATCAGTCCTAACCACCCCCCATAGCCCATTAGCAGTTCTAACACCCCATGACCCCATTTCCAGACAGCCCCCATCAGTCCACAGCCCATTAGCAGTCCTAACCCCCCCAGCCCATTAGCAGTCCTAACAGCCCCCCCCCGCCCATTACCAGTCCTACCAGCCCCCCCCGCCCCAGCCCCAGCCCATTAGCAGTCCTAACAGCCCCCCCGCCCCAGCCCATTAGCAGTCCAAAAAAAAAAAGCTGGCTCTCTGGCTGCTGCCGCTGCCGCCGCCGCCAAGGCAGAATGCAGTGTCCCGCGGGGCCCCCTCTGCGCCGGCTGAGCCCTCTGCCCGGCTTTCAGATTCGCGAAGGGAGAGTGTCTCTCCCTCGCGTCTCTGTTAAGCCCGCAGGGGCTAATGGGAAATTTCCCATCAACCCCTCGCGTCTAAAGGGACTGATGGGAAATTTCCCATTAGCCCCTGCGGGCTTAACAGAGACGCGAGGGAGAGACACTCTCCCTTCGCGAATCTGAAAGCCGGGCAGAGGGCTTAGCCGGCGCAGAGGGGGCCCCGCGGGACACTGCATTCTGCCGCGGCGACAGCAGCAGCAGCCAGAGAGGCAGCTTTTTTTTTTTAATGTAATTTTGAGGAAAGCACACTCACCTCCCGCCGCGCCGCATATCTTAATTGCGGACCTTCCCGCGTGCCAGCTGCAAGGCCTTCGCGTGCCACAGCTGGCACGCGTGCCATAGGTTCGCCATCGCTGGTCTAGGCCTTCGGACATCCTTTCCTTCCTTCGACTGAAGAATCTGCTTGCCTTGGCCGAAGCATACCTTGCCATGAGGTCCATGACCGGAGGACCCCAAATGGCTACTACCTGATCGAACACCTCCTGGTTCAGCTCCCACTCCCCATGGTCGATCCTGAACATGCTGAGGTAATCGGCCGTAGAGTTGTACGTTCCGGCCACATGTTGAGCCGAGAGAGCCAATAACTTGTCCTCGGCCCACCGAAACAGACCGTGTGCCTCTTTCTCCAAGGAGGGACTGCTTGTGCCTCCCTGGCGATTGATGTAGGCCACCGCGGTGACGTTGTCTGAGAAGACGCGAACTGCCCTCTGGTGGACTAAGGGCTCGAGAGCCCTTAGCGCCAAGGTTACCGCTCGCAGCTCCAGTCTGTTGATGGACCAATGGGTTTCCACGGGGGTCCACAGACCCTGGGCAAACTGATCCTCGCAATGTGCTCCCCAGCCCGCCAGACTGGCATCCGTCGTCAGCAGTACCCAATGAGGTGTTTCGAGGGGCATCCCGCGGTCCAGATTCCGAGAACACCGCCACCACTGAAGTGCACTCTTGGTGCGAGGAGCACAAGGTAGTCGCATAGCTAGCGGGTGAAGTTGGTGAGACCACCGCCGCAACAGGGCCCGCTGTAGGGGGCGCATGTGAGCTCTGGCCCATGGGACTACCTCTCTAGTTGCCGCCATGGTTCCCAGCAATTGGAGGTAATGCCACGCTGTAGGGTTCCGTCTGGCCAGGAATTGTTCCACCAGGATCCTTAGATCCCTTGCCCTCTTTTTGGACAGAAAAACTCTTCCTATACAGGTGTCGAATCTCGCTCCGAGGTACTCGAGCTCTTGAGAGGGTACCAACCTGCTCTTTGCCCGATTGATGACCCATCCTAACTCTTCCAGGACTTCCACCACTCTGGCAGTGGTAGAGCGACTCTCCTCTTCCGACTTCGCCCGGATCAGCCAATCGTCCAGGTAGGGGTGAACCAAGATTCCCTCTTTCCTGAGGGCCGCCGCCACCACTACCATTATCTTGGTGAATGTCCTCGGGGCCGTCGCTAGGCCGAAGGGTAGAGCCCTGAATTGAAAATGACCTTTTGGTACCGCAAATCTCAGGAATTGCTGGTGAGAGCTTCGAACCGGGATGTGTAGGTAGGCTTCCGTCAGGTCCAAGGACGTCAGGAACTCCCCGCTCCTTACGGCCACGATGACGGACTTCAGGGTTTCCATCCGAAAATGAGGCACTTTGAGGCAGCGATTGACTTGCTTTAGATCTAGGATAGGCCAAAAGGAACCTTCCTTCTTTGGTACTACGAAATAAATTGAGTATCGACCGGAACCGCATTGGTGCGGTGGGACGGGGGATACCGCTCCGAGTGCCCTGAGCCTTGAAAGTGTGATCTCTATCGCCGCTCTCTTTTCCGGAGATCCGCAAGGAGACTGAACAAAGGCCGGGAGTATTTGCTTTGCAAATTCGAGAGCATAACCTTCTCGGATCACTTCTAGGACCCATTGATTGGACGTGACCCGGGACCAGGCGGGAAGGAACTGCCTTAAGCGGCCCCCCACCGGCAGCTCCCCCACCTGGACCCCCGTTTTCTCATTGTGGCTTCCTAGGTCCGGCGGAGGAGGAGGCGGCCCCAAATCCTCTCCCAGCTCCCCGAAACCCTCAAACTCTGTCCCCTTGAAGAGAAACGGCCCCTAGCAAAGGGAATCGTTCTGGCTGGCCGAAACCTCCGGGAGTCCCTAGGCTGGCTCCGCCCCGGGGCTAGTGCCCGAGCTTGCTTCGGTCTGTCCTCCGGCAGTCTGCCCCCTTTCGAATCGCCAAGGTCCTTTACTAATTTCTCTAAGTCCTCTCCAAACAACAACTTCCCCTTGAAAGGGAGGCGACTCAGGCGTGCCTTTGAAGAGGCATCGGCTGCCCAATTTCGTAGCCATAAGTATCGCCTGGCTGCAACCACTGATGCCATGTTTTTAGCCAGGCTCCTGATGAGGTCATATTGGCTATCGGCTAGGTATGCAGCTCCGGACTCCAGCTTAGCTGAGATTGAATGAGCCTCCCCGGGGGAACACTCTGCCAGCTGCTGAGCCCATCTTAAACAGGCCCGGGCCACCCAAGCCCCGGACACCGAAGCCTGTAAGGCGAGAGCACTGATATCGAAGGCTTGCTTCAGCAGCGTGTCCAATTTTCTATCCTGAGAATCCTTCAAGGCCGCGCTGCCCTCGACCGGGATCGTCGTCTTCTTAGTCACCGCAGAAACCGCTGCGTCCACTCTGGGCGATCTCAGCAGCTCTTTGTCCAGTTCCGGCAAGGGGTAAAGCCTTGACATAGTGCGTACGCCACTTAAACTGGATTCTGGCTGATCCCACTCCTCCTGGATCATGACGCACCACTCTGTGCACTGGGAAAATCTTTTGGGATCTCCTGACCGCCTGGATCAGCGGATCTTCCAACGCTTCCTCCACTGCAGGAGAGTCGGAGGACACATTGAGCACCTTGAGGGACTCGTTAATTAGCGCCAGGAGCTCTTCCCGCCGAAACACCCTCACAATCCGGAATTGGACCTCTTCTGGAATCTCTCCCTCTTCGAGTTCCTCCTCTTCCTCTCCCAGCTCCTTGTCCGAGACCTCCTCCTCAGGCGTATCCTGGGAAAGGGACGAAAGGAGCTCCTCACTCACCAGCCTTGCGCGCTTGGGAGGGGCCTCAGAGAACTGGCGGCTAGGCTTCAGAGGCCTAGTGCCCAGACTTTCCAGCAATGGGACAGAGTCCGCAGCTCCCATTCCTTTCTTGCGCATACAATATGCCTTGTGCAATAAGAGGACAAAGTCCGGGGAGAATAGGTCAATGGCCCTTCCCTCCTCCGCTGCCGCTAGTGGGAGGGGAGGGGGGGGCTGACAATCCCGAGGTAGGAGGAGGGGGAGAATGGGGTTCCCTTTCCAGAGGGTCCCCAGTCGTCTGTGCCGTATGGGAAATAGCTAATTGAAGATCTTGTTCACCGAGGTAGCCTCTGCCGCACAAACCCTGCAGACGCCTGCCTCGGCTGTAGTACCCCTGCGAGTGCCACAGGAGGGGCAACGTGCTTTGCCAGTCATGTTCTATGCTGGAACAGATCAGAATGTAAGGGTTTGTAAATCAAAGATCTTCCAATAAACCAATAAGCAAATAAACAAATCAAATTAAAATAACTTAATCTAAAGTAAAATAAATTAACTTGTGGAAAACCTGAAACGGAAGACCACCCTCCCCCAATGCGCTCTGTCTCCGTGCAGGCTAAAAACTGCTAAGGCGGGAGATCAGGAAAACAAGCACTTCAAAATGTAAATAAAATAAATTTTAACATGCATCCCTCTGTTACAATCTTCCCCTGTACTTGCGATTTGTTGCTTTTCAAGAAGCGCGCTGTGCCGTGGAAGGCCGCTGTCCTCCGGGGGCTCCCACGTGGTAGGCCGCAGCCACGTGGAGCGCTACCCGGTCGGCGTTTCTGCCGGACTCTCCTTCTTTATTCGTAGGGTCAGATCAGCAGCAGAAACCGGCTTTACAAGATGCGAACAACCCCGACACTCCTGACTGCCGGGGGCCCATCCGGAGAAGTGGAGTAACGTCGCGCTGCCGCCTCAAGCGCTCAGCCGCCAGAGGGCTTCGGCGCGAGGCAAGGCAGTACTCCGGGGTGAAGGAGTTCACAGCCGGGGGATGCGATTGCGGTTTTCTCTCTCTCTCCCCCGCCGGACTTCTCAGGTGCAAAAAACCACCACCAGCTCCTCTGCCTCGTGCAGGACTCGAGTTCTTCGGCCGTGCAGGCGGAGGGGGGTGGGGGGGAGGGAGGAACGAAGAATTAAAGGAGCAGCTACAAGGAAATGTTAAACCAAAGTAAGAGAGATTCAAATAAGGAAAGTAAAAGTAAAAATAAAAGTAAAATTAATTAAGAAATCATGAAAGTAAATGAAATTAAGTTAAATCAAATGAAATAAGGAGACTCCAGTAAGCCCTTGGCTTACGGAACCCTCCAGCTGCTTGGAGGCTGAGAATACTGGGATTAGTGGGTGGTGCCACTGGTATTTATCCCGTCCCATCCTCAAAAGGATTGACTCAGCCTCCAAGCTGCTGGAAGGGTTACGCAACCCAGAAGTAAGGGACTGGACTGGAGTGACGATAAGGAATATGCGGATATATTTCTTTACAGAAAGAGTGGTAGATGCATGGAATAGTCTCCCAGTGGTGGTGGAAGAAATGAGGACAGTATCTGAATTCAAAAAAGCATGGGACAAACACAGAGGATCTCTAAAGGTAAAAAGGGGACCATTGTAGTGGTTGATATGGAAGGGCAGACTAGATAGAAACATGATGGCAGAAAAAGACCACATGGCCTACGTTTCTATGATCCTTCTTAGACAGATGGACACCATCTCTGCTCTGCAGCCCTTGGAACATCATTCCATGGCCCAAGAAACCAAAACGCTCTTGATAACACCATCCATGCAGCCAAGCATTTAACTCCAAGATGTGAGCTTCTCTGACTCAGCTTTTACCCTCAACAGGGAGGATTGAAGAGAACACCACCTGCGCACCTAACTGCTTCACCCTCTGTCCCAGAGCCATGAAGTCACTTTTGATATGCTCAGAGAGATACCTAGCAGTATCATTTGTGCCAACGGATGAACAACATCAGATAATAGTCAGTAGGCTTGATGAGTCTCAGCAAACTCTCCATAACATCTTGGATTGTGGCACCTGGCAGACAGCACACCTCTCTGGACATTAAGTCTGGTTGGCAGATGGAAGCCTCAGTACCCCTCAGAAGAGAGCCACCAACCACCACTACCCTTCACTTCCTTGATGTCAGTGATTCTGCAACTTTGGGGTGCTTGAGTTCTGGTTCTTCCCTTTCCTGGGATGCTTTCACCTCCTCCACTTCCAGGACTGCATATTGATTCTTCAATTAAAGGGCTGGAGGAATTGGATTGTCAATTCTGCAGGTTCCGATGACTCATGTCCAACTCTCTTCATTCTGTAGCCTCCCATCTTCACCTTTGTCAGAGAGCTTGGATGTTTCAAGAAGCATCTCATCAATGTCCTTCTCGCTGTTTTGAATACTTATCAGCCTCGCTACCTCTTCTCCGAGCTCCTCCACTTGTTTCATGAGGGCTTCCACTTATAGGTATCCTGCACATGGAACCAGTTCTTCAACTGGCATCGGGCTTTCTGTCTAGACAGAGAGTAAGTGCTCTCTAAGCACAGCACCTATTTCTACGCAATCTGCATAGAGGCATTCCTGGGCAGCTGAGAATGGGCAGAGCAGGGCAGTAATACATTAAATACCTTTATGGAAATGGGTAACAGGGGTAACATATGGAAAGCAGTGTGTATAAATGCCCATAGCATGGGAAATAAGATCCCTGAGGTTTAAGCTTTGGTGGGAATGGCTGATTTGGATTTAGTGGCAGTTACAGAAACATGGTTCACAGAAAACCATGATTGGGATGTAACTATACCAGGCTATACTTTATTCAGAAAGGACCGGGTAGGAAGAAGGGGAGGAGGAGTGGCACTATATGTAAAAATTACTATTAAAGCTTTGGAATTACAGAGCTTAAAAGGGAGAGAGGAGGCATTGTGGGTTAAACTAGAAAGAGGGAAAGAGAAATCTATTTGCATTGGTGTGATATACAGACCTCCCTCACAAGAGGAAGAGGTGGACAGAGAGTTAATTGAAGACATATGCAGCATTGCTAGGAAAGAGGAAGTGCTACTGATACAAACAACAATACAATGTGTGCCTTCGAGTCAGTCCTGACTCCTGGCGACCCAGAAGCTCCTGGGTTTTCTTGGCAGTGTCACCGGAAGTAGATTGCCAGGCCTTTCTTCCGAGGCGATGGAGGGTTAAGTGACTTGCCCAAGGCCACAAGGAGTGCTAGTGGGAATTGAACCCTGGTTGCTTGGTTACCAAGCCAGTGTTCTAACCACTAGGCTACTCCTCCACTCCGTGCTACTGATAGGGGATTTCAATATGCCAGATGTTGATTGGCACATTCCTGCTGCAGTATCATCCAGAAGTAGAGAGATCCTGGATTCTCTACAGGGAGAACTATTCAGGCAATTGTTTTTTTTAAATTCCTTTTAAAGTCTGGAATTGTATTCTTGATTGTAAACCGCCTAGGTACTTTTTGTAAGGGCGGTATATAAAGTTTTAAATAAACATAAACATAAACATAAAGACCCCACACGTGAAGGGGCCATACTGGACTTGGTGCTTACCAATGGTGAAAGTGTTTCTGATGTTGTAGTGGGAGATCATTTTGCATCCAGTGATCACCAGAAGGTGTGGTTCAGTATTAGGGCTAGGGCTGTTAGAATCTATTCAAAGGTGAGGGTCTTAGACTTTAGGAAGACTAACTTTGCCAAGATGGGCCAATACCTCAGGGAGTCGTTAGTGGGATGGGAAAAGCTGGGGGATGTAAAAAAACAGTGGGCAAAACTGAAAGGCGATATTTTAAGGGCAACCAACCTTTTTGTTAAAATGGTAAATAAAGGTAAAAGGAAAAGGAGACCGCTATGGCTTTCGAAAGAAGTAGCTGAAAAAGTGAAGAAAAAGAGGGAGGCCTTCATGAAATACAAGAGATTGCAGAGAGAGGAAGACAGGCATCTATATTTGGAAAAACTTACAGAAGCTAGCAAAGTAGTCAGGAAAGCAAAGATTCAAAAAGAGGAGGAAATAGCCAATGCAATAAAATGGGGGGATAAGACATTTTTCAGATATGTTAGTGAGAAGAGCAAGGGCAGAAGTGGTATTGTCAGACTCAAGGGTGAAGGGGAAGAATATGTAGAAGCTGATGAGGATAAAGCGGAATTGCTTAACAAATATTTCTGTTCTATGTTCACAGATGAAGAACCAGGAGCAGGACCTCAGAAAACACCCACGAACGGGAACAAAAGCAAGGGACATCTTTAAGAATTTTCAGAAGACTGTGTTTGTGAGAAACTAGCTCAACTTAAAGTAGACAAAGCGATGGGACCGGATGGGATACACCCTAGAATACTGAGGGAACTTGGGGTCGTTCTAGCAGCTCCACTGACTGACCTTTTCAATGCCTCGGAGTCGGCAGTGATGCCAAAGGACTGGAGTGAGGCTCATGTGGTGCCTTTACACAAAAGCGGAAGTAAGGATGTGGTTGAAAACTACAGGCCAGTTAGTTTAACTTCGGTGGTGAGTAAATTATTGGAAACGCTGCTGAAAGAGAAAATAGTGAGGTTTCTGGAGTCCAGTGGATTACAGGATCCGAGGCAGCATGGATTCAGCAGAGGCAGGTCTTGTCAGACAAATCTGAATGATTTCTTTGACTGGGTGACCAGGGAGTTGGACCGAGGGAGAGCCCTAGATGTGGTGTATTTGGATTTCAGTAAAGCCTTTGACACTGTTCCTCACAGGCGACTTATAAACAAACTGAGCACCCTAGGGATGGACCCTAAAGTTACTGCTTGGGTTAGTAATTGGTTGGGTGGGAGGTGACAAAGAGTACAGGTAAATGGAGCTCACTCTGAGGAGAGGGATGTTACCAGTGGTGTGCCCCAGGGATCTGTCCTTGGTCCGATTTAACATCTTTGTTAGTGATATAGCAGAAGGGCTGTCGGGTAAGGTTTGCCTCTTTGCGGATGATACCAAAATCTGCACTAGAATAGACACCCAGGAAGGTGTAGATAACATGAGGAGGGATCTAGCTAAGCTTGAAGAATGGTCTAGAATTTGGCAGCTGGGATTTAATGTTAAAAAATGTAAGGTCATGCATTTGGGCTGCAGCAATCCAAGGGAGCAATATAGTATAGGGGGTGAAGTACTTTTGTTCACTAAAGAAGTGCGGGACCTAGGCGTGGTTGTGTTTGATGATCTTAAAGTAGCTAAACAGGTAGAAAAGGCGACGGCAAAAGCTAGAAGGATGCTTGGGTGCATACGGAGAGGAGTGGCTAGCAGAAAAAAGGAGATGATAGTGCCTCTGTATAAATCTTTGTTGCGACCTCATTTGGAGTATAGTGTGCAATTCTGGAGACCGCACCTTCAAAAGAATGTGAACAGGATGGAGTCGGTGCAGAGGGTGGCTACTAAGATGATCAGTGGTCTTCATTATAAAGCATATGAGGACAGACTTAGGGATCTTAATATGTACACCTTAGAGGAAAGGCGGGATAGAGGTCATATGATTGAGATGTTTAAATACCTCCGTGGCATAAATGTTCAGGGAAAGAGCCTCTTTCAATTGAAAGCAAGTTCTGCTATGAGGGGACATGGGATGAGGGTGAAGGGGGATAGATTTAGGAGTGATATGCGAAAATATTTCTTTACGGAAAGAGTGGTAGATCCATGGAATAGTCTCCCAGTGGCGGTGGTAGAGACGAGGACAATAACTGAATTCAAAAAAGCATGGGACAAACACAGAGGATCTCTAAAGGTAAAAGAGGGACTGTTGTAGTTGTTGATATGGAAGGACAGACTAGATAGGCCCTGTGGTCTTTCTGTCGTCATGTTTCTATGTAGGATCCTCACTTATGCATGCATGCAGGCACAACTGTGTGAAAGCTTCCATCTAAGTTTTTTTAATAATAAAAATAAAGTGCATAGTTACATATGTTGTCTTTAGAAAATAAGTACAGTATATAGCCTAAGTGCCTAGATAGACTAGACACCCTTTTATATAAATTACTTTCATAATTAAAGATACAAGTAAACTGCACACAGAATATTTACACATCATACTCCAGTACCTAAAATGGAAATGAAAATATTTTTTTTGCTGCCTTGTATGTTTTAAGAGTTTTTCACCTTAGCCTTTTCTGTTTCATCTCTTACGTCCTACTGTAACTTCTCCTGCTACTCCTTTCCATTTTCTCTTTTTCTTTAATTGAGTCTCCTTCCTTTATCCATCTCTCCCTCACCTATCTCAGATATCTTTCTTCTCTTTCCCTTCATTATGAACACTTAGCTCTATCCCTTTAATCTCTTCCAACTCTATCTCCCCTACTTAGGGGCCTGTTTACTAAGGTGGAGTAACTGTTAGTGTGGACTCCAGTGTATGCTGTACTGTACACTCGACCCATGGTCACTAACCAAGGTTAAAAGTTGCACTGTTTGCCTAGCATACCATAGGGTGGGATTGGGGCTGAGAAGGCATGGTAGCCAGTGACAGCCAGCCCATGGAATACTGCCACACACTGGCTTGTATGACTGCCAATAGCGTGGCTGCTGCCAATGAGAGAGACAGACAATGGTTGAGGCCCTGTCCTCTGAACCCCACCAATCACCTCCCCCTACCGGTCTAGCCGATTCAGGCCTCCTTCGCAGATCCTGAGTTGCCCTACCCTCAGCCCCCTGCCATGCAACGGAATTCTACCCCCAATAAGAAGATCAACCTCCATAGACCCACCTCCAATCTTCAAAACCTCCTATCATGGACATCACCCAAGGCATGACCATCCCTTCCCACCCTGGTCTTATCAGGGTCTCCCTGGTGGTCCTGTGTTGATTAGGGCAGGAGTAGTCCCACTTTGCTCCTACCCCATCTCTAATGGCATATAAAATAGCACCATTCTCACAGTACCAACCTCCTAGTGGTAGTGCTAGGGGTCAGTGCCACAAAGATGGGGTAGGACCAAAGGGGACCGCTCCTGCCCCGATCACCACTGGACTACCATCAGGGAGTCTCTGGTAAGCCCCAGGAAGGTGGAGGGAGGTTCAACTTGTAGACTTTGGAGGCAGGATTAGCAAAGGGGGGGGGGGGAGGTGATGCCAGGTCATGGATGCTGTCTGGGGGATGGGGGGGCTTCTTATCAAAGCAGCATTCCTTTGCATTGGTGGGGCCGAAGCAAGGGGGACATTCAGTATATAGGGTGAGGTGGTCTGCATTAGTTGCAGAAGGGGAGGGCATAGCAGCTGCAGCCACTTGGCCTTTCCCTTCCTTGGCAGGTAGTGTCCCCATGCTGCTGCCATGGTAGGGAACGCAGGCTCATATGGTAAGTGTCTGCCCTGTGTGGTAATTGCAGGACAGATGCTGTGTAAGCACATGCCGCTTGGTAGGAAAGAAAACTTTACTGCACCTTGGTCTCTTTATTTCCCAGACTTCCACCTCCCTGCTCTTTGGCCGCCATTAACCGCTCTGACCTTTTCGTCTGTTTTGCTTCCTCCTCCTTCTCAACCATATCTCATGAGCCTTGATTTTTCCACCTACACTTTCCAGTCCCTTAGTGTCCTCCCATTGTGCCAAGACAAAAATAAAACACATGACCTTAGGGACAGAGACCGGTGGCTTGTATCTGGACTCCCAGAGGCTGTTCAATATAAGATAATAGCCAGAGGCAATGGAAGGAGCCGCCCACCCCTGAAAGGAGTCCACTGGATCAGAAAGAGAGATGTGGCCTATCCGCGAGCATACTGTATGTAAGAAGAGACAGCCTGTCATAAGTAGTTTTCCGTGGCCTGTCCTGCATCTGGCAATCCAGATCTCCAGGAACAAGCAGGAATGTAGTCATCACATATGGGTATCGTCGGTACCGACGGAGCCTGCGCGGGAACACTCCCCAGCGTCCAATTAGAAAGCTTTTGGGAGCATCCCACAGCGCCTACGTGCTGCCTTCCCGCCTTTCCCAACTGCCTCTCTCCAGTTCTTCTTTTTCCGCGGAGCCAGCAGGTCGTTGTTCCTGTCACTGCAGAAGAATTCTTCTTATTTCTTTCTTTTTTGTGGTCGCGTCTGCCTTCCTCGACGCTTTACCAGTACCGCCGTTTTTTTCTTCTCATTTTCTGTCTTTAAAATAAAAATTAAAAAATGTCTACATTTTTCCTATTTTCTTCAGGTGCACATGCCTTTTTGGGCCTTAGGCCCAAAACGTTTTTCTTACAATGGAGAAACCTGCCTCAGGTTTCAAAAAGTGCACTAAGTGTACCTTGAGGATTCTGCACCGGCAAAATTGCCTCGGCGGGAGGCTTCGGCTTCCAAAGCATTATCGGGGCTCCAGGATGTTCGAGGCCTCGACCTCGGCAGAACTACTGGTGCCATGCTCTGGGGTACCGGCGGTCTTCTCCGGTACTGACATCCAGGCATCGGCAGCGTCGATAGACCAGAGAGTCCTGGCTATTGAGCGCAGTCTGGCGGCTCTCCTTGCGGCATCGACGCCCTCAGAACCGCGACAGACAATTAGGCCGGTACTGGCACCGGCCCCGGCATCGGTGTCTGCTTTGCCGGTACCCAGTCATCCGATGCTCTCGGGTACCGATACCCCGGTACTGGTTACTCCCGGTACAGACTTCGGTCGGTACGGGTATCGGGCTCTTCAAAAGCATCCGGACAGACGGTACTTCGAGTCCTCATAAGAATCTGAGGATTCTGACAGTTCTGTCGATGCAGGAATGCTTCTCCCAGAGGAGCCCTCCTCCCCTAAGCGCAGGATGTCTCCTCCAGAGGATATTTCCTTCCAGGATTTTATCAGGGAGGTGGCTCGGGGTCTGTTCATTACTGTGTCCCCTGAAACAGAGCCAAGGGCCAAGGAGTTGGAAATTCTACAATATCCCAAAACTCCTAAGGAGGCAGCTACCTTGCCCATTCATGAAATTTTATATGATCTCATGGTAAGGATGTGGGAGACACCTCTTACCACCTCTCCTCATTCTCGCAGACTGGATACTATATATTGAGTCCCTCCTTATCCTGGTTTCCAAAAGACTCAGCTTCCTCACCACTCTATTGTAGTGGAATCAGCTATGAGAAGGATCAAGAGTGCAAAGAGGCATGCCTCTAATCCTCCAGGACGTGAGTGCAGAACCCTGGATGCTTTTGGACGTCGGGTCTTCCAAGCTTCCATGCTTTCTGCCAGGATCAGTTCCTATAGTCTCTACATGGGAATGTTCCTGAAGGAGGTCACAGATGATTTAGAAGCTTTAAATCCTATTCTTCCTGAGGATAGAAGACAGAATTTTCTCACTTTGGTCAAACATGCCCAAGATGTTTCTAAATTTGCCAACCGTGCAACCTTTGACTGCTTTGAGTGCATAAGCAGGACCTCTGCTATTGCCATAGGTGCACGTAGAATTGCTTGGCTCCAGGCTTCTGATCTGGAGCTCTGGGTACAAGACAAATTGGGAAACATCCCTTGTACTGGTGAGAACCTGTTTGGTAGAGATTGGCACGAAAAAGCCAATGAGACGGATGCTGAAAATTCCACCTTGGATAGATTATCCAAGTCCACAGCTGATCCTGCTAGAAAGAAATCTTTCAAGAAACCATTCTTTTCTAAGAAGAAAAGATATTATCCTGCCTATGCTCAGCAGGCACGTTCGGCAGGTCAGTTTGTCAAGAAGGGTCAGCAACCACCCAAACAGAAGAAAGCAAAGACTGCTAAGCCTCAGCCGTCACAGCAGTCTCAGTCTCCACAAGGCCTTTGACTTTCAGCTAGAGAACCTAGACTTCCTGGCTCTCGGGGGACCAGAGCCTTCCACCATTCCAGGAAGGTTATGTCACTTTGCCCCCAGATGGGGGCAGATAACAGCAGAGCATTGGACACTCTCCATCATAAAGGAGGGGTACAAGCTTCATTTCTCAAGCATGCCCCCTCACACAATAGTAAGGCAGTTCAATTCTCCAACCTCTCTCATCAACCTGTTAGGGCAGGAGGTCGCTATTCTTCTTGCCCAAGGGGCAATAGAAGAAGTACCCATTCATCAGCAGGGTACAGGGTTCTACTCCCCTTATTTCCTTATTCCAAAGAAAACAGGGGGATACAGACCTATCTTAGACCTCAGAGAATTTAACAAATTCCTTGTCAAAGAGAAATTCAAAATGATTTCTCTCGGGTCTCTGCTGCCATACCTTCAGAGTCAGGATTGGCTTTGTTCTCTAGATCTCAAGGATGCGTACACCCATGTCCTCATCCATCCAACCCGCAGAAGGTTCCTTCGGTTACTTTTTCAAGGAAAGCACTACCAATACAGGGTGCTTCCTTTTGGCCTGGCCTCAGCACCAAGGATGTTCACGAAATGCATGGCTGTCGTAGCAGCACTTCTCCGCACTCTAGGGATATTCATCTTCCCCTACTTAGACGACTGGCTCATTCGAGCCCCAACAGAGTCAGAGGCCAGGACTTCTCTATCCTGCGCAATGCGTATCCTTCAGTATTTGGGTCTTGTAATAAACATCCCAAAATCCAGTATAACTCCCACTCAGTCTTTAGAGTTCATAGGAGCTTTACTGGACACCAGAAAGGCAAGGGTCTATCTCCCTCAGACCCGCTGCCTTCGCATGGTGCAGTTAGCTTCTCAAGCAGTGCTAAAGCCTCATCTCACTGCTCGAGAAATGCTACAACAACTAGGCCACATGGCATCTACTGTACATGTGGTTCCCTATGCTCGCCTCCATATGAGGGCAGCCCAGTGGACTTTATCCACTCAATGGACCCAGGCATCAGGATGCCTGTCAGACAAAATAGCAAACACAAGTTGCCTTATTTTGCCCCTCCAGTGGTGGAAGTCCATTCAAAACCTGTTGCTGGGGTCCCCTTTTCAACAACCCTTACCCCAAGCAACTCTCACAACAGATGCTTCTCCAATGGGTTGGGGAACTCATCTGCAAGACCTCTCCACCCAGGGCACCTGGTCTCCACAGGAGAGTCATCTACATATCAATCTCTTGGAGCTCAGAGCAATCTTCCTTGCTCTGGGAGTGTTCCACACCCTGCTCAGCTACAAGACAGTCCTCATTCATACGGACAATCAAGTAGCCATGTTCTATGTGAACAAGCAGGGGGAACAGGCTCTCTGTCGCTTTGCAACGAAGCTTTGCGACTATGGGCCCTCGCCAGAGAGCATCAGATTCATCTTTTGGCAGTGCATCTTCCAGCCATTCAAAACTCTTGGGCAAAGACTCAGTCGAGTTCTGCTTCCACATGAGTGGTCTCTGCATGCAGACCAGGTGGCCAGGATTTTTCAACTTTGGGGAACCCCGGACATAGACCTCTTTGCAAGTCCGTGGAATGCCAAACTTCCCCGGTTCTGTTCCAGAATTCCGGTTCAGGGGGCTCAGGCCAGGGATGCTTTCCTCCTTTACTGGGGTCAAGACTTCCTGTATGCCTTTCCACCCATTCCCCTAATTCCCAAAACCTTGTTCAAGCTTCAGAGAGACAGAGGCCATATGATTCTCATAGCTCCACATTGGCCACAGCAAGTGTGGTACCCTCTGCTTCTACATCTCTCTCAAGCTCCCTCCCTGGAGTTAGGGTCTGCTCCAGATCTCCTATCTCAGGAGGACAGAATGTTATGGCATCCCAATCCCCAGTCTCTGCGTCTCAGGGCTTGGTTGCTGAAGGCCTAGATCTCCATGATCTTAATATCCCTCAGCAAGTAAAAGATATTCTTTTTGCTTCCAGGAAACCTTCCACAAGATGCTCTTATGCTTTCAAGTGGAAAAGGTTTACCATATGGTGTTCGCAAAAGGGTCTTAACCCCCTTGCGATACCTCTGGAATCATTGCTGGAGTATCTCCTTCATTTATCCAATGCAGGACTTAAGACTCACTCAGTAAGAGTCCATTTGAGTGCTATTGCAGCTTCCTTTAAGCCTCTAAATGGACAGCCTATTTCCTCTCACCCTCTTATAGCAAGATTTATGAGAGGTCTTCTTCTAACTAAGCCTCCCATTAGGCCACCACCGGTGGCATAGGACTTAAACCTGGTTCTTGGGCAGCTCATGAAGCCACCTTTCGAACCTTTAGCTAATACCTCCTTGAAATTCCTTTCTTGGAAGGTTATATTTCTCATTGCAATCACATCAGCACGCCACATTAGTGAGTTGCAAGCGCTAGTAGCTGAGCCACCTTATACAAGTTTCTATCATGACAAGGTAGTCCTTAGGACGCATCCACACTTTATGCCAAAGGTGGTCTCGCCTTTTCATCTGAACCAAGCGGTCTACCTACCTGTGTTTTTTCCAAGGCCTCATGCATCAAATGCAGAGAGGAATCTTCATACCTTGGACTGTAAAAGAGCCTTAGCTTTTTACTTACAAAAAACACAGCAACATAGAAAGTCCTCTCAACTCTTTGTTGCTTTTGATCCTTCTCATTTGGGACTTCCAGTCTCCAAGAGAACACTGTCTAACTGGATTGCTCAGTGTATTTCCTATCAGAGTAAGAACCTCTCTCTGGAGGGCCATGTCACAGCTCACAATGTGAGAGCCATGGCAGCCTCAATGGCTTATCTGCACTCTGTGTCTATCGACAACATCTGTCGAGCAGCCATTTGGGCCTCGGTTCATACCGTCACAGCCCATTACTGCTTGGACAAGGACTCCCGCCGGGATGCCTTGTTTGGTCAAGCTGTTCTCCAACACCTGTTCCATACCTAATCAACTCCTACCCGCCATCCCTGGTAGGATGCCAGAGATCCATGAGGTAAAGTGGAGCCCTGTTCAAGGACACACAACTTCTGGGGTCTCTCCCTGGCACCTAAAGCTAGGGAGTCCCCATATGTGATGACTACATTCCTGCTTGTTCCTGGAGATAGTATAGTTACTCACCTGTAACAGGTGATCTCCAGGAACGGCAGGAATTTAGTCCTCACAACCCACCCACCTCCCCTAGGAGTTGTATCTCTCTATCTATCTCTTTCCTTTCCCTCTCTCTCTCTTTGTCTCAGCTTTAAAACTCAACTGGAGAGAGGCAGTTGGGAAAGGCGGGAAGGCAGCATGCAGGCGCTGTGGGATGCTCCCAAAAGCTTTCTAATTGGACACTGGGGAGCGTTCCCGCTCAGGCTCCGTCGGTACCGACGATACCCATATGTGAGGACTAAATTCCTGCTGTTGCCGGAGATCACCTGTTACAGGTGAGTAACTATGCTTTCTCTTCACTTCCCTAGTGGAGCTTTTGCCTACTTCTTGCTCCTGCTCTAGTCCTGCTCACTGCTAACTCCTGGCTCCTAATTCCACCCTGACGCCTGCACTGTTTTGCTCTGGCCCTTAATGCTCCCACTCGGGGTAGGCCCCTTCTGGCCTCCATTTGCCCTTCTGTAGTATCTGCCAATTCCACAAAACACACATCAGCATTTCATGTGCCTCCTTGAACTTCTCAGGGAAATACAGAGACACAGTCAGCAGGAGGCTCTCTCCCCACCTATCATCCCCCTATCGTTCTTTAACTCTTTCCATGCCATCTGTCCAATCTTGTTCCCTTATGGCAATGCAATAAGGAAATTTTAAAAAGACAGCAGTTACAAGAATGGATGGTGAAAGTGCTACCTCTTGCTATTCACACATCTGCCTCCCCCCTTTCTAGGCTTCACTCTAGTTGGGAAGCTCATGCAATAACCAGACAGGAAAAGGATGCCCAGCAGTAGTTGTAGGGACAGGAAGCAGTGTCTTCTCATTGTCCCCAAGCTGCTTTCTGCTTTTCCTGCCTCTTCTTTCGTTCACCTGTCAACTATCTCTGCTATTTCTTTCAAGCTGGTGGTAGCAATTTTAGCTGTTCCCCATCTGCCATGAGACCTGGAGATGCTGTAGGTGATCTGGAACATTGAGAGAATGTAAATTGCTACCAACGATGAATCTGCCATGTACTTAGCTTCTCACTAAGGGTTGAGGGTAGCTCCTGAGTGCTACACAAAAGATCTGTAAGGGTCCTAGGTAAATAGGGGGAGAGAGCTCAGGAACTAAACTGGAATAAATTTAAAGCAGCATAAAAAGACAGTAAGGCAAAAACAGACAAAGAAGAGTCTACAGTCCTTTTCTTTGGCAAAATAAATTAAGACACATAGGTGATGTTACATGGTTGACCAAATTCCTTTGACTCAAAGCTCTTTATACTCCTCTTCCTTGTTCTCCTTCTCTGAAGTGTTCCCAGACAGGTACCTCCCTCTTCACTCATCTGATAAGGATGCTCTCCTTGGAGATGGAGCAGTTTTCCTTCAGATAACCATGTTAAGCACCTTCAATTAATTATACCCTGGGCACAAATAACTCTTTCTAGCCGTTTACAAGCAAACAGTATACCTCCAAGGTGGAAATATGCTTTGGGGGTTGCATTTGCTCTCGTTCCCAAAAGTATAAATGTAAAATTTGCATCAAAAATATAATAAGACGTCTGTTTGGATGGGTGGGGATGCATTTGGATATCAGGACCCTTTCCAGCGCAATACCGAGTCTTCAAGTTGCAGAGCAGGGATGCACCTAAGTGGCAGTGCCCTCCTGCAACCCTGAACATGAGGTCGTTTCCTCTTTCCCCAACAGATAGGGCACAGAGTTGCTTCTTCCTTGGTACACTGGCTCCCCTGTTGCAGGATTTTTCTTTCTCTTTGCAGATCTCACTTTGTTTATGTTTTTAAGTCTAGTCTGTACAAAAGAATAGAGTAGGCCACACAAGATGCAACACCCAGGCTATGCTGTAACCCAGCTGTGTTCTCACAGAACTATTTAGGCAGATTCCACGTGGAAGGAAGATGTCAGATTCCCTCAAATGTAGCGAGGGGACACCTCCTGCCCTGAAACAGGAAAGTACAGTGTTGTGTAGGCATAGACGTGCTAGATAAATAAAAAGTATTAAGTCAGTAGCTTCCATTACCTCATGTCATAGGAAGCAGGGACTCCAGAATGTTCCTCTTTGTAGACACAGAGATCACAGCTCTGAGATCTCTGCTACACCAAGAAAAAAAAAGGAAGATGGCTCCTCCTAAGGAAGTAGGAAGTAGACTCCTTTAGTTCAGGTTCACCTCTCTTGTGCAGCATACTCTGGCTGTTAATCTCCCCTCTCCCATCCCTGACAGATTTCCAAATAGTTCCAGGGTACACTGACTATTGGTTGAGAACTAATGACCTAATTAACCTAGTGCCAGGAAAAACAAAAAACAAAATTCAAAGTTATATGGAAAATGGGTAATTACATATTTTCATTGGCTAGATATTATCAGATTATTATTAATCTTTTCTTTTGAGTTCTTAAAGGCAAATTCCAACAAGATACTTCAATCTTGAAAACAAAATTTAATAGTACTTTCCCTTTAATATAACAAAAAGTACACAAAGCACCACAAATTCAATTAAGTACAATTCATGAGTGTGTAGAGTTTACACTTTATTAAAAATTTTATATACCGCCCTTTAGTTAAACCAGAATGTATTTTGTTTGTAAACCAATTAAAATGAGAGAAAAGAACCCCAAATTTAAAAACAGAGGCAGGATAGAAAAGGTAAACGAAAGGGCTAAGGGAGTCAGGGAAGAAATGGAAGGAGAAAGGGGAGGCAGAGGTCGGTCCAGGCAACACAGGCAATGCTAAGAAAGGAGCTCCTAGGTCTGGCTGAAGAGGCAGCTTTAAACCTGGGATATGAGAGCTCCAGTCTGATAGTGGCCGGAAGGGAGTTCCATAGGTGGGGTGCAAGGAAGTAAAAGGCAGCGTGTCTAGAGGGGGGCAGCAGATGCAAGTGGAAACCATGAATGGAACATAGAAGCCTTGAAGAAGGGCATGTAAGATGAGAGGAGAGAAGTTGGAATTCCTGAATAAAGTATTTTATGAGTCTATATAAGAAACTTATAATGATTTCAGGAGGAAACGGGTAACCAGTGCGATTTAATGAGAAATGGTGAGAGATGGCAGGCTGTGTTTTGAATTAACTGTAAGCGTTTTAGTGGTCTTTGAGGCAGCCCAGCATATATGATGTTCCAGTAATTGATTCTAGAAATAACGAGAGTAAGAAGGAGTGTCAGGGTTGATGAATTCATGAGGAAGAGGCGAATGGAACATATCTGATGCATGGTAAAGAAACATCGTTTAGTAATCATGCTAATGTGGTTATGAAATGATAGTGATGTGTCTAAAATGACTCCAAAGTAGCACATGGAAAAGACAAGACTAAGGGAGGGTTATTTAATAAAGGGGAAACTGAAGCCAGCTAAAGTCAATCCAGGGGCTTGACAAAGAGGGAGCTAAGATGGGAAGATGTGCTCCAGAGAAGTGCCGGAAAATGGCTGCAGGGCTTTCTGCTCAGCAGATGCGGGTAACGTTTGAGGACATCGCTGTCTTTCCCCCAGGAGGAGTGGGAGTATTTAAGATGAAGGGCAGAAGGAGTTTTACAGGGAGGCGATGAATGAGAATTATCAGACCCTGATGTCCCTGGGTTTTGGTAGGCGTGTGATGATCAGCCTCCAGCCCACAGCCACCCAATCGGCCGCAGCAGAAGGGAGCAGGCAGATGAGCTCCTCCCCGCTCCCCAGGCGCCACGCCAACTTTCAAATCAAAGGTTGCGAAGGCGTTCCCGTGCCTGAAGGCCTTGCCAGAGGGCCCTTTGGCGTGGCCCTCAGGCAGGGACTGATATATATGTGAGTCCATTCGTCGAGTATAAGTTATCCTCATTAACCCCTCCGTATTTATGCCTATGTTAATGGATATACATTTGCCTTGCTTATCAAACACTGTTATTTTACCTCAAATCACCAAGTGCATATTCTTTTCTGCACAGTCCTTATTGGCATACCCACTATATCAGTGGTTCTCAACCTGTGGGTTGCGACCCCCATGGGGGTCGCCTCACTCCACCGTTAAAAAAAAAAAAAAAAAAAAAAGCACACAAGTTGCTGCCACTGTTGAGTCCACTTCTCGGCAGCGGCAAACTCACCGCTTCCCTTCTAGTGCAGCCGCGGCTCCCTGCCTCTTAGGGAACCGCGGCTATGCCTGTAAAACTGTTGCGGAGCCTTCCCGCTTCACGACAGGCTCCTTGCAGCATTGTCCCGCCTCCAAAGGAAGTTGTTTACCACTTCCTTTGGAGGCGGGACAATGCTGCACGGAGCCCGCTTAGAGACAGAAAGGCTCTGCACTGGTTTTACAGGCATACCCGCGGTTCACTAAGAGACAGGGAGCCGCAGCTGCAGGAGGCGGCAGACATGGGGAGAGGCGTGCAGGGAACCTGAAATGGGACTGACATGGAGGTAGGGGGGGGGGCTGATATGGATGGAGGGGGGGGGCTGACATGGATGGAGGGAGGGAGGGAGGGAGGGAGGGAGGGAGGGAGGGGGGGAGAAATGGATGGAGGGAGGGATGGATGGAGGGAGGGAGGGAGGGGCTGAAATGGATGGAGGGAGGGAGGGAGGGAGGAGGGGCTGAAATGGATGGAGGGAGGGAGGGAGGGGGGGCTGAAATGGATGGAGGGAGGGAGGGAGGGGGGGCTGAAATGGATGGAGGGAGGGAGGGAGGGGGGGCTGAAATGGATGGAGGGAGGGAGGGAGGAGGGGCTGAAATGGATGGAGGGAGGGAGGGAGGGAGGAGGGGCTGAAATGGATGGAGGGAGGGAGGGAGGGGGGGCTGAAATGGATGGAGGGAGGGAGGGAGGGGGGGCTGAAATGGATGGAGGGAGGGAGGGAGGGGGGGCTGAAATGGATGGAGGGAGGGAGGGATGGAGGGAGGGAGGGAGGGGGGGCTGAAATGGATGGAGGGAGGGAGGGAGGGGGGCTGAAATGGATGGAGGGAGGGAGGGAGGGGGGGCTGAAATGGATGGAGGGAGGGAGGGAGGGGGGGCTGAAATGGATGGAGGGAGGGAGGGAGGGGGGGCTGAAATGGATGGAGGGAGGGAGGGAGGGGGGGCTGAAATGGATGGAGGGAGGGAGGGAGGGGGGCTGAAATGGATGGAGGGAGGGAGGGAGGGGGGCTGAAATGGATGGAGGGAGGGAGGGAGGGGGGGCTGAAATGGATGGAGGGAGGGAGGGAGGAGGGGCTGAAATGGATGGAGGGAGGGAGGGAGGGGGGGCTGAAATGGATGGAGGGAGGGAGGGAGGGGGGGCTGAAATGGATGGAGGGAGGGAGGGAGGGGGGGCTGAAATGGATGGAGGGAGGGAGGGAGGGGGGGCTGAAATGGATGGAGGGAGGGACGGATGGGGGCTGAAATGGATGGAGGGAGGGAGGGAGGGAGGTGGGATTGATGGAGGGAGGGAGGGAGGGGGGGCTGAAATGGATGGAGGGAGGGAGGGAGGGGGGCTGAAATGGATGGAGGGAGGGAGGGAGGGGGGGCTGAAATGGATGGAGGGAGGGAGGGAGGGAGGGGGGGCTGAAATGGATGGAGGGAGGGAGGGAGGGAGGGAGGGAGGGAGGGAGGGGGCTGAAATGGATGGAGGGAGGGAGGGAGGGAGGGGGGGCTGAAATGGATGGAGGGAGGGAGGGAGGGAGGGGGGGGCTGAAATGGATGGAGGGAGGGAGGGAGGGAGGGAGGGGGGGCTGAAATGGATGGAGGGAGGGAGGGGGGGCTGAAATGGATGGAGGGAGGGAGGGGGGGCTGAAATGGATGGAGGGAGGGAGGGGGGGCTGAAATGGATGGAGTGAGGGAGGGAGGGAGGGGGGGCTGAAATGGATGGAGGGAGGGAGGGAGGGAGGGGGGGCTGAAATGGATGGAGGGAGGGAGGGAGGGGGGGCTGAAATGGATGGAGGGAGGGAGGGAGGGGGGGCTGAAATGGATGGAGGGGGGCTGGAGGGCTGACATGGAGGGAGGGAGGGAGGGGGCTGACATTGATGATGGATGGATGGGAGGGAGGGATGGATGGAGGGCTGACATGGACAGAGGGGGGACTGACATGGAGGAATGGATGGAGGGAGGGAGGGCTGACATGGACAGAGGGGGGGATTGACATGGAGGGCTGGATGGAGGGAGGGCTGGATGGAGGGAGGGCTGACATGGACAGAGGGGGGGATTGACATGGAGGGCTGGATGGAGGGAGGGAGGGAGGGAGGGAGGGAGGGGGGCTGACATGGACAGAGGGGGGACTGACATGGAGGGATGGATGGAGGGAGGGAGGGGGGCTGACATGGACAAAGGGAAGAGACGGGGGACATATTGGACAGATGGGGGATAAATGCTGGACAGAGGAGAGAGACAGTGCAAGTTAGTATTATAATGGGCAGATGGGGGGGCTAGGACTGGGAATGGACTGATCAAGGGGGGTTTGGGACTGGTAATGTGCTGATTGGGGAGGTTAGGACTAGAAATGGGCTGATGGGGGAGGGGTAGGACTGGTATTGGGCTGATTAGGGGAGGCTAACACTGGTAATGGGGTTGAGGGGGGATTAGCACTGTAAGCAAGCTGATTGGGGGGCTTCGACTGGGAATGGGCTGATTGTGTGGAGGGGAGGATAGAGCTGCTGGCCCTGGAAGAAAACTGGGGGCTAAGGCTACAAATGGGCTGATACGAGGGGATGGGAGAATGGAACGGGAAGGGAGTGGATCCGAGAGGGGCTGCCATGGTATTTGTACTAGAAGGGACTGGTCACCAGTGGCAGTCATGGGAATGCAAGTTAACATTGGAAGGTACTGAGAGTGAGAACTGGAAAGGGGCTGATACTGGGGAGGGTTACTGGGATTGGAAATAGGCTGATGGAAAGAAGTGAAGAAAACGAAACAAGAGATAAGAAATTGCAGATGGACCATAGAACACAGAAAGAGAGCTAAGATAAGACAGGAAAGCAGAAGCCTCAGATTGGGACCAGCATGATCAGAGAATTAATTGGTCAGACAACAAAGGTAGAAAAAATAAATTTTATTTCATATTAGTGATTTGACTACAAAACCATCATAATTTTGAAATCAAATATTGTTACTTGTTATTGTGATTAATTATTGTGGTTTAAATAAGTAAATTTTATAAATAAACACATATTGCAAAGACATATAATATATTATTAATTTAACAAATGATTACAGCGACAATGCGTTAATGGTAAAGGAAGACACACATTTGATTTTATCATTGGGGGTCACCACAAGTTGACCAATGGTAAAAGGGGTCACGGTACAAAAAATGTTGAGAACCACTGCACTATATCATATCATCATGTACCTCTAATATTAATTCAAATCATAGTAGCAAGTTGTATCCAGTTCTCTCACGCACCTCATTGTAATACTTGAATCCTTTTGTACTTCATTGATACATTGTAAATCGTGAATTTTGTACCCTTTGACTGCAATGACACTGTTATCAACTCTTTCCACTATAAGAATGTCAACAAAAACAATCCTCCTTCTCATACTATTCATCTGGATCTCCTTCAACAAAACTAACTCCCTTTCCCACCCCCAGCAACAACATCTCATCCCATATAGAGAGATTGTATATCGGCACAGGATTTATCTTAAGCCCTATCTGGACAGTACCTTGTATTATAGAACATGCTGTATCATAGCGCACACTGTACATAGCCCCCCTAATCTAGAACACCTCCCACACACGCACATCATAACACTGCATTCACTGCATGAACTTCCCCCACGCACTTTATTACCCCCATCACTGCATGAACCTCCCCTCCACATCTTGTGATTGTATTGTTGTGACACCGCCTTGATTTTTACGATAAGACGGTATAGAAATACTGTTAAATAAATAAATAAAATAAATAAATAATACCTTACCATTTTAAACTTAGAGATACTTGTTCATCTTACTCATTTTCCCACCTCCTCTACTCCATACCTTCTTGGCTTTTACACATAAAAATGCAACCACGGCAATACTATCCTAATCAACATCTAAATCAGCATCCTGAATCACTAAAATGGTACCTAATAAATGCCAGAACTCTAAAGAAGGAAATCCATATCATTCAAGGCCTTATAACTGACTCAAACTCAGACTTCATATGCCTAACTGAAACATGGATCTATGACGCTGACCCTGTACTCCTCAACCAACTAAAAAGCACCAGGATACAACATCCACCGCTGCGCAAGACAGCACAGAAAGGAAGGAGGATTAATCATCATATGCAAGTGCTCCTCTTCAAGTACCGAAAGCTTAGAGATCCTAACGATTACCATAAGAAAGCTTACCATTTCATTCATATATAGGACCGCCCTCCGCTGAAATCAATGCATTGGTCAACTTAATTGAAACTGCATGTTCTGCATCTCCACCAGAGAAAGAACATATCATCGTGGGCGATTTCAATCTGGCTTCCTTACATACTACAAAGAGCACGACCTTCCTTCAGGCAATGGAAGACATTGGCTATAATCAACTAACTGATACAGCAACACATACTAAAGGAACATACTTGACCTCATTTTCTACCCTAAGACTTGATCTCTTAATGAAAATATTTCTACCAATAATATTCAGCCAGTTCCATGGTCGGATCACTACCTCATATGCTTCAGTACTGAATCTGACCCCCATCAAACCAACAAAATACAGGTAACACCACCACGCAATTGATTCATAAAATTTGACAAAGCCAAATTCGTTAATAAAATAAGCCCAGATCTCTCAATCAACAGTGATGACATTGACACCCTCATTGTATCATGGAATAGAACCCTAAGTGCAGCATTAGCAAACCATCAAAACCACCAACCAAATAAAGCACAGTTACTTACCTGTAACAGGTGATCTCTGGGAACAGCAGGAATAAGTCTTCACATATGGGTACGTCGGTACCGACGGAGTCTGTGCGGGAACGCTTCCCAGCGTCCAATCAAAAAGCTTTTGGAAGCATCCCACCACGCCTGCGTGCTGCCTTCCCGCCTTTCCCAACTGCCTCTCCTCAGTTAAGTTTTAAAGCTGAGACAAAGAGAGAGAGAGACAGAGAGGGGAAAGATAGAGATATAGAGATGCAACTCCTAGGGGAGGTGGTTGGGTTGTGAAGACTTATTCCTGCTGTTCCCAGAGATCACCTGTTACAGGTAAGTAACTGTGCTATCTCCAGGAACAAGCAGGAATGAGTCTTCACATATGGGGACTCCCAAGCTAAGATGCCTGGAGTCTCAGCATGTTAGAGACTGGAACATGCTACACGTCATATCGCCAGGCATCTTGAGGATGGAGGGTAGGAGTTGAAAACAGAAAGGTGCTGTAAGAGACAGCTCACCTAACATAGGACTGCAGAGGAGTCGTCCTTGTGTGGATGACAATTATCATCAAATATATTGAAAATGAAATATTGCAATATGGACCTCCCCTAACAGGATTGTACAAAAGTATGGATCTACTGGGGATCCAGTAGAGGAACCTCAAGGAGGACCTCACTGCGAAAGTAGAGGTAATAAACCTGTAGGAAAACACAATGGAGGTCAGAAATTCTGAAAGGTAAGAGGTAACCCCAGGGATAAACTGGGGTAGTACAAAAACTGTAAGCCGTCAGCAGAAGGCTTTATGAAAAAAGCCCAAACTCTTTTGGCTACAGAGTGGCTCACTCATAGGAGCAAAAAGAGGAAAAGGGTGATTGATTTGGACAAACATGCCTAGTCCTTGTGGGAAAAAGGGGTATGGAAAACCCTTATATCCCAAAAGAAAGGACAGATGCCCGAGGCTTTAGCCTCAGAATAACTGGAGATCTGCAATGTCTTTCCTAACTGATGTCAGGTAGGAAAGATACTGGAACATAGAGAGCTTCAGAGGTACCTAACCTGAAGGTTATGGTAAAAAGGTTGCTAACTACCACAGGAAGTGGTGGTGTGTGTAGAGCCCTAAACATGCTGGAACAGCATGGGTATGGATAGAGTCCAACTGTCAGAATCATATAGAGATCATATATAGCTATATGAGCATAGACAGTCAGATAGATAAGTGTGCAGATACATATCTACCTACAATAAAATATCTCAACGATACATATACATATATAGACATATGAAAATATATCTATAGTGAGATATAGAAGGGCATAAGATACACACAAAGAGCATAGGTATAGATCTATATTATATATATATATATATATATATATATATATATATATATATATATATGCCTATATATGGGTGTCTGCAATTAAGCAGACAGAGATATGCCCATATAAGTAAAGCCATATAGGAGATGTGGAGAGATTCATCTAACAACAAGAAGGTGGAACCTACCTGGGAAGATATATAGAGAATCTATTCTCACTGGTTATGAAGGAGGGAGTCAGGGGAAAACTCTCCCTGACAAGAAACAGACTAGACTGCTGCAAGAGTGCTAGCCAGTGAAAATAACCAGGATGGTTACGTGAAAAGCAGAGGATAATATGCATCTGCAGACAGCAAGTCCCGAGTCTTCCAGAACTCTAGCATGGTAAGTGGACAGAAGACGCACAGGAATGAGATACCATGTTGACCTACTTGAGGTGCAAAAAGGGTATCATGCGTTCTTTAGCTGAATAAGCACTGTCCATGAAGGATTAGGAACCACCACCCAGGAAAAAGATTTAGGCGTCATTGTGGATACCATGTTAAAACCCTCGGCCCAGTGTGCAGCAGCGGCCAAGAGAGCAAATAGAATGCTAGGTATGATAAGGAAAGGAATGGAAAATAAAACAAAAGATATTATAATGCCTCTGTATCGTTCCATGGTGAGACCGCACCTTGAATATTGTGTGCAAGTCTGGTCACCATATCTTAAAAAGGATATAGCGATTTTAGAAAAGGTTCAGAGAAGAGCCACCAAAATGGTAAAGGGGATGGAAGGATACTCTTATGAAGAAAGGCTAAAAAGGTTGGGGCTCTTTAACCTGGAAAAGAGACGGCTGAGGGGAGATATGATAGAAGTCTATAAATTAATGAACGGAGTGGAACAGGTAAACCTAGATCGATTGTTTACCTTATCAGAATATAGAAAGACTAGGGGACATGCAATGAAGCTACAGAGTAAACTATTTAAGACTAATAAAATAAAATATTTTTTCACTCAACGTGTAATCAAACTCTGGAATTTGTTACCGGAGGATGTAGTAAAGGCTGTTAGTGTAGCTGGGTTTAAAAAAGGTTTGGACAAGTTCCTGGAGGAAAGGTCCATAAACCATTATTAAGAAGGGACCCAGGATATCAATGCTTGAACCAATACAAGCATTGTGGAACCTGTGTCCCTTGGGGAAACTGCTAGGTACGTATGACCTAGATTGGCCACTGTTGGAAACAGAATACTGGGCTTGATGGACCTTGGTCTGACCCAGTATGGCATATCTTATGTTCTTATGTAATACCATGAGGACGAGCTGCAGTGAAAAAGAGCACATTCCCTGTGGGAAATCTTGTGGACCAAACCAGGGAATTGTCAACTCTTTAAGCTTTCACGTAAGAGAAGGCCCATGTCCTTTACTCTAAAAAGGAGATAGTAAAGTAGGAAGAGCCCTTCCAGTCATGAAGGGCATGACTGAGGGAGCCTTTTCCAACCATCTAGGATAGCTGTTGGAGAAAATCCTAATGCTCTCTAGCAAGGGCCCATAGTGCAGAGCTTCTCTGTAAAATTGCAGAGTGCAAGATGCAGGAGGAGTAGGAGATAGAACTGGCTGCTGGAAAGGCCAGTACCTACGTCAACTATGCTGCCAAACCCAAGAGAAGTGGAGATGGCAAGAATAGAAGATCAACTAAGAAGCCTGTAGTGATAAGCCCAAGAAAGATGATTCCACTGTCTTGGAGGCACTACTAAGGCCAGAAGAATGCGAGTGGAGGACAACTCTGGTTACTTGTGGAAAAAAACCAGTGGTCCAATCACTAGGGCTCCTGCATAGGCAGCTGCTAGCAAGACAGCAGAAAGTATCTTTCTGTTTAAAAACAGAAAGAACAGACAGAACAGGAGGCAGAAAACTCTGGACATGTCTGATAAGCTGCCTCAAAGCAAGATTAACAAAAAGGAGTTGATTCAGAAAGGAAAACTCTGCACTGAAAAGTAACAAAAACTAGAGAGGCTAAAGAAAATACATGCTGGTACAGGAAACTATCGTTTGATAGTTGTTAGACCTCTTTCCTTAGCAGGAAGAAGAGAAGAAACCTGTGACCTATAGGCATGAACAGCTGGCATAACATAGAAATGGACGTCTTGTGGAAAGAGATCCATGTCTAGAGTTTAGAACAACAGCAGTAGGAAGCCTCTATTGGGAAGAAGCAAACTGCAAGTTGTAAACCCCAAGAGGCACAAAAAATGTGATACTGATTAATCAGAAACCCTACAGTGCTGGGTTTGCTGAGCCTGGTTAGAATTTGAATTCTTCAGACCAGGATGATGTTGTCCCTGCTTGGGAACATCTGTATGATGGGCAGGTGATGAATAAAACCTTCTCCCCCTATGGGAAGAAAGTTTGGTAGGACATTTCCTACCTACTGGGAAAGAAGGCGGCGTACAACGGCCCCTAGAAACAGGTAAATCAGTGGATAACTGAGTAACCTGACGTAAAGACTCCTTGTTGAAGAGATTTTCTCCAGTGCAAGGAGTATTTCCCAGTCTGTGCTGTGCCCATTTTTCCAAACCTGAAGCTTGGAGCCAGGCCCTACGTCGTGCCCCTATAGCCATAGCAGACGTCCTGCTAACAGACTCAAAGGAGTCTAGGGAAGCACGAGTAAGAAACCAAGAGATATTTTGAATATGACTAAGCAGTGAGGAATAGTCTGCACTCTTGGGTTCTGGAAGAGAAGGAGTCAAAAGATGCAATTTCTTTGTGACCTCCTCAAGAGATAGACTCATATAAAAAATATATGAGAGAATTCTTGCTGAAAGCATAGATGTCTGGAAGGTTTGATGTCCAAAGGCATCTAGTGTTTTAGACTCACAACCTGGCGGACAAGAAGAGTGCTTTTTCTCACTCTTCACCCGCCTCAGTGCTGATTCCACTACAATGGAATGATGGGGAAGTTGAGTCTTTTGAAACCCTGGAGAAGGGGGCACCTGATATAGGAGATCAGTTGCTCTGGAAGGTGGGGGTATCCTTAAAGGTGCTTCCCACATTCCTAGAAGGAGATCCTGCAAAGAATGATGCAAAGGAAACATTATGTTGTTCCTTGCTTCGGTAGGATCATGCCTAGGAATGGGAATGGGCGTGCACATTTTGGAAATCAGCTTGATACAGAGCCTTCTTGGCTCGAAACATGCATGTCACTGTTTGGATTCATGCTGCCCTCTTGGTTCACCATCAGATAAGTGATTTGCACTACTGTGTTTTTGGTTTTTGATAAAACAAACAAAAGGCTTCTGCCGACACTGAGCGGGGATTTTCTCCCCTCCCCGGCTCTTGTCTGCGGATCCCGACATTAAAAATTGTTTCTCCTATTATGAATTTTGGATTTCATGAATGTTTTTTCAGGTTTTGATTGCTGATTTTCTGGCTCTTCATGTTTTGACTTTTGTATCATTGTTGTAACTTTGGGTCATCACATTTTTGAAGGTTTTGCTTTTCTTAGGAATGGGAATGGCAAGAGATCTTACCATATCCAGGAGGAAACTCTGAAAAGAAGGATCCCCAAAGGGAACCTCCCTTGGACAGGTTAGACTTGCAGAAATAGCCTGGGCACCGAAGGATCTGTCCAAGTATATAGGAATAGAAGATCCTGCACGGTGCAGTGTGGAATCCTTAAAGGATGGCCGCCGGTACTGGAGGTCAGGACCAGTGACAGTTAGTACCACATCGTCCATGCCAGGTATCGACTCCAAACTTGGTATAGAAGGGAGCGATCCTGTTGAAAGAAGCATGGAAGGAGCTGGCCACGATGCTACAGTGGATACCGGTACCGATGCCGATACCGGTACCGATGTCGGAACCAAACCAGACACAGACATCGGAACAGCCATCGGTGACAGCTCAATCGGTACCGAGGTAACCGAAAACTTTCGGCAGTCACCCTCGGCACTGAGCCTCCGGTATTGACAGGTCGCGGTACCAAGGCGTGTCGGTACCCACTCTTCTAGACTAGAGATGGATTCCAAACTCGGCATTGAGGGTAATGTAGACATCGGTACCGTGTCTGATACCGATGGATGAAACCCAGCCGGTGGCAACTCAAACGGCATCGGAGGAACCGAGAGTTGTGGATCCGAACCATCGGAACCGAGCCTTCGGTACCAACGGGAGCCGGTACCAAGGCGAGTCAGTACCCAGTCCTCCAGACTGGAGATCGATTCCAGACTCGGCATCGAAGGAAGCGAGTCTATCGATGCATGTCTGGAGGGTACCGACGTCGGAGGTAGTATCGGTGCCGGTACCGATACTGGAAAGTCAGTCTGGAACATATCCGTCGGACCAGTAGGTACCGAGGATGCCAGACGACAATCCCTGGTGAGGAGTGTTTCATCCAACACCAGTGCCGATGCCGGGGTATCGGTACCGCTCGAAGCGGATGCCACCACCGGACACGGCTCAGGTATGTTCTGTGGGGGGTGAACCCCAGGAACAGCCTGAAACCCCTCATACGTTTTGGAGGCTGAAGACTCCCGCCGGGGTTCTGGAGCCAGTGGATTCTCGAGGGCAAGGCCATAGGCATCTCTATGCTGTGTATGAGATCTACCGCTCGAGGACTGGCTAGTCTTAACAGACTGTTTGTGGGTTACCTGATCCTGTGTAGAAGAAGGAACGGTCGGTGCCCTGAAGTTGGAAGGGAACCGGGTATCGAGGGAAACTCGATGTTGAAAACCTTCTCTCAAAATACTGTTGCCCAAGAGCGAAGGAAAAAGGTCAGGACCCAAACAGGTCAGACACCGACTTTGAGGGTCTAAGAATAAAGTTGTACCGCCACAGTATGAACATTTCTTGGAGAAAGTGGCTGGCGGTTCCATGAAGGAAAAAGGAAAGGCCTAAAAGGCCTGAGAAACCGTGAGACACTATGAAGAAAAAATATTCCTTGAAAAGGAAAATTTCACAAGAAAAGAAAAAGAAAACACCAGCGGTACCGGTGGCGTCGGGGAAGACAGCCGCGACCACAAGAAAACTAAAGAAATAAAATAAGAATTTTCTGCGGTGACAGGAGGACGTCCTGCCAGCTCCGCGGAAAACGAAAACTGAGGAGAGGCAGTTGGGAAAGGCGGGAAGGCAGCACGCAAGCGTGGTGGGATGCTTCCAAAAGCTTTTTGATTGGACGCTGGGAAGCGTTCCCGCGCAGACTCCGTCGGTACCGACGTACCCATATGTGAAGACTCATTCCTGCTTGTTCCTGGAGATACACAGAATCTCTCAATTCTGGTACTCCCCAACCTTAAAACATACAAAAAGAGAATTAAGGAAAACTGAAAGAAAATGGCGAGTTTCCAAATCAGAAGATGACAAACTTATATATATGAACAAATTAAAAATCTACAGTCAAAGCCTCATAGAAACAAAAAAGATTACTCCTCTAAACTCCTCTTGAAATCCCTTAACCGACCAAGAGAGCTGTTCTTCATAATACAAAACCTAACAAAAAAACTGAACTTGGAGGACCAATCACCCTGAAACGTAACTGCTCAGCATCCTGCAAATCATTACATGGGAAAAAACAAACCCAAGTCACCGAGTGTTTCAACTTCTTCTGATCTTGTGCCACTCTGCCCTACAACTTGGAACTCTTTTTCATCTAGAAGCAAGCAGCAGATTGAACACTGCATCAAATCACTGAATACTACCACCTCAATCCTAGATCCATGCCCAGTCAGTTGGATAAAAGCTAAAATTCATTACTTACACCTTACATCCAAAAACATTGTCACTCTCTCTCTAGCTCAAGGTCATAAGAACATAAGATATGCCATTTGTACAGCACTAGAAAGCTTATGCAGCGCTGTATATATACAAAAAAGACAGTCTCTGCTTATCAGAGCTTACAATCTAACTAAGACAGCCCACACAACAACTGGGGGCTAAGGCTGGTAGTGACCAATACAATGGGGACAATTCCTGGATCCCTCTGCCATATTTTCTTGGCTTCGGAATGCCTTTGTTGGTAACTTGAGGATATCACCTTTTCACATGTAGTATACAACTGTTACTTGGTACCAACACTTCCATTAGTAAAAGCGGTTCTTGAGTTCCTCTTTTTTTCAGAATGTCTGGGTCTGAGATTTTTAATCAATAGGAATGAGAAAATCACAGTTATTTTTACTTCTCTTTAAAACATTTCTGTGCCAGGCTTTGATCTGCTTGTGGATTCTGAAATAACTATTTTCCACCATATTTGTTCTTTAGCAACTATTTAGCATTGAATATCTGCAATAACTTTATAAATTTCTTTCCCCCAATATAGCTGAATTCCTAACACAGCTGCACTTTTGACTGGTTAAATCTACATAGTGTGTAAATTTAAATCAGTCGAAAAAAGAATGGGCATAAAGTTTATTTTTAACCAGAGAGGTTTATCCAGTTAAATTCCTGAACATACCTGAATAAATCTTTTGAAAATTCTCCTATATAGTCTATTTTCTTCCAAAAGATGTATATTTTTATAGGCTGGTTTAAGGTGTTTTAGTGGATTCGCTTTAGGAACTCAAGGAATGTTTAGTTTTCTTAACATTACTAGGAACAACCTAGTGGTTACAGCAGCGGGTGGAGAGCCAGAGAACCCAGTGTTCAAAGCCATCCCACTGGCTCTTAAGAACATAAGAACATAAGACATAAGACATGCCATACTGGGTCAGACCGAGGTCCATCAAGCCCAGTATCGCTGTTTCCAACAGTGGCCAATCTAGGTCATACGTACCTAGCAATATCCCCAAAAGACACAGGTTCCACAATGCTTGTACTGGGTCAAGCATTGATATCCTGGGTCCCTTTTTAATAGTGGTTTATGGACCTTTCCTCCAGGAACTTGTCCAAACCTTTTTAAACTCAGATATACTAACAGCCCTTACTACATCTTCCGGTAACAGATTCCAGAGTTTGATTACACGTTGAGTGAAAAAATATTTTCTCTTATTTGTCTTAAATAGTTTACCCTGTAGCTTCATTACATGTCCCCTAGTCTTTCTATACTCTGATAGCGTAAACAATTGATCCACGTTTATCCGTTCCACTCCATTCATTAATTTATAGACCTCTATCATATCTCCCCTCAGCCGTCTCTTCTCCAGGCTAAAGAGCCCTAACCTTCTTAGCCTCTCTTCATAGGAGTAGCCTTCCATCCCCTTCACCAATTTGGTGGCTCTTCTCTGTACTTTTTCTAATAACGCTATGTCCTTTTTAAGATACGATGACCAGAATTGCACACAATATTCAAGGTGCGGTCGTACCATGGAGCGATACAGAGGCATTATAACATCCTTTGTTTTATTCTCCATCCCTTTCCTTATGATACCTAGCATTCTATTTGCTTTCTTGGCCGCCGCTGCACACTGGGCGGAGCGTTTTAAACATGTTATCCACGATGACTCCTAAATCTTTTTCCTGGGTGGTGGTTTCTAATGTGGAGCCTTGCATCGTGTAACTATAGTGTGGGTTGTTCTTTCCTAGGTGCATAACTTTGCACTTGTCCACATTAAATTTCTTCTGCCATTTGGATGCCCAGTCTTCCAATTTATCCAGATCCTCCTGCAGTTTTCCACAATTTATTTTATTTATTTTATTTATTTATTTCAGTGCTTTTCTATACCGCCCCTTCCAGAGATCAGGGGCGGTTTACAAGGAACTTAAACAACAATATAGCAGAACATTGCAATATTGAATTACATTAAACATTAGTTGAGTAAAAACAAGGAACTTAAACAACAATATAGCAGAACAGTGCAATATTGCGTTACATTAAATATTAGGTGAACATAAACTAGGTTACATAATAACTAGGTTAAGTGGAAAACAATGTGAGGGTTATTAACATAAAAGGAAGTATAAAACTATGTTACAAGGAGTCATAAAACTATGTTACAAGGAACCAGAAGGGTAGATTTACATGGTTAGTAAGAGACTATAATAGTTATTTGTGATCATAAATAAAGTATTGGGAGTAGACTAACTTGAGTGGATGAGAAATGAAGTCCGGCATTAGGTGGGGTAGACCTGTGTTTGGTTTGTTGCATGTTTTTGTGTAGTGAATTTGGTTCCAGGTTGTAGGTTGCTATAGTGTTGACTAAATAGGTAGGTTTTAAGTTCCTTCCTGAAAGACGTAAGGTCTTTAATCTCTCTGAGGTATAGTGGGAGTTTATTCCATTGGCTGGGAGCATAATATGAAAAAGCAGTGTTGGTGGTTATTTGCTTTGATTTTGTCACTGCAATGGGAATTAATAGCATGTTGAGGTTAGTTTTTCTTCTGGTTCTGTTTTCTTGTGGGGTTTGGAGTAGAGTGGCCAACTGTGATGGGGCTAGGTCATTAATGAGTTTAAAAGTGGTGACAAGTGTTTTATATTGAATCCTACTATAGATAGGAAGCCAGTGGAGAGAGTATAGGATAGGAGAGATGTGATCGAATATTTTAGCTTTCATAATTATTCGAGCAGTGACATTCTGAGCTCTTTGAAGGATGTGTAAATTCTTTTTGGATGTTCCTTGGAGTATGCCATTGCAGAAGTCTAAATGTGGCATAATAAGAGCCTGGACAACTGTTCTGAAGTCATTGATGTCAATGAGGGGTCTGAGTTGCTGTATAGTTCTCAGTTTGAAAAATATAGTTTTGGCAGTCTGTTTTATGTGGTTAGTCATGCTTAGGGTCTTGTCTAGTGTAACTCCAAGGTATTTAATTTCAGACTTGACTGGGAGAGTAATGTTCATAAGGTTGATGGAAGTTGGAGGAGTGAAGGTGGTATTTCTGGTTACGAAGAGTGCTTCGGTCTTTTTGAAATTGATATCCATATGGATTGAGTGAAGCCATTTTTCAGCTTCAAGTAGGCAGGTGGCGATTTTGTTGAAATTAAGGTTAGCTATGTCTAACGGGGCGAATAGCATGATGTCATCTGCATAGATGAAATATTTTAGATTGTGGCGTTGAAAGATTGTGCAAATAGGTTGTATGTAAAGGTTAAAGAGTAGTGCAGAGAGTGAGGATCCTTGAGGGATACCACGCTCTTGTGGGAATGGTAGTGAGGGGGAATGGTCTAAATGGACATATTGGAAGCGATTAGAAATGTAGGACTTAAACCAGTTAAGAGTGGTATCTTTTAAACCTAGTTGGGATAGTCTAGATAAGAGCGTAATATGATCAACGCTGTCGAAGGCTGAAGAAATGTCAAGGAAAATGAGCAAGAAGGTCTGTTTTATATTATCCATACCTCGGATAAGTGAATCAAGAAGGGATATGAGTAGGGTTTCTACTCCGTGATATGAGCGGAAACCATATTGGTACTCATCTAATGGGAAGTTCATATCAATATGATCCTGAAGTTGTGTCTGAGCTACCTTTTCAATAATTTTAGCTAAGAAAGGTATGCTTGCAATGGGGCGGTATGAGGAAGGGTCAGAAACTGTTAAGGGTTTTATTTTTTAGTAAAAGGGCGAATAGCCGAGTATTTCAGATCATCCGGCATGAATCCTTGAAGTAGAGATTGGTTTACCAGCTTCAAAATGTATGGGGCTAGTTCAGATTTTGTTGCTTTAATCCAAGATACCGGGCAAGGGTCAAGTAATGACGTGGTAGTATTAAGGTTTGATATAATCTCTATCAGTTGTTTGTTGGAAATTGTATGGAATGAGCTCCATTCCGTGATGGATTTTGGTGTGGGAGAGGTCAAGATAATGCTTGGACGGGCGCTTAGTTTAAGTTTATTAGCAAAATGGTTTGCAAGGAGTTGTGGATCTATAGGTGTTTTGTTAGGAGTGTTATCGGGAGCCTTAGTTAGAGATTTGATAATCTCAAAAAGTTCTCTGGGTCGATTGATGGCGTTAGCTAATATTTTAGTGTGGAATAGTCTTTTTGTGTTGTTAATGGCTTCCTTGTAGGTTTTAAGGCTTGTTTTAACAACTTTAAACAGTTTTGTGTCATCTGCAAATTTGATAACCTCACTAGTTATTCCCTTTTCCAGGTCATTTATGAATATGTCAAAAAGCAGCGGACCCAGTACAGATCCCTGGGGTACTCCACTATTCACCTTTTTCCATTGGGAATATTGGCCATTTAGCCCTACCCTCTGCTTTCTATCTTTTAACCAGTTCCCGATCCACAATAGTACACTGCCTCCTATCCCATGACTTTTTAGCTTCGCCAAAAGTCTCTGATGGGGGACTTTGTCAAAAGCTTTCTGAAAGTCCAGATACACTTCTTCTTGGGACCTTAGGCAAAAAAACACTTCATGTCCATTGCCTCTGGCCTCACTTAGCTTGTGAGCTTTCTTAGGAAGGGAAAGGACTACAGTATCGAAACTAACACCATGCGTTCATATTTGGAAAAGCATGTAATCTCTAAAATCCAAATCTGTAATGGATATCACTGTCAACTGAAATGCAGTTGAATATGCTGAACTTTATAAATTGATATGCAAATCATATTTGCCTCTCTCTGGAAGTTAAAGTTCACCTAGGAATTTAAATTAAATTACTCTAGAAGTACATGTTAATCTCTGGCTATCCATTTTTATTAAAGCTAGTGATTATAGTCTATACACCCGCTACCATTTTCTTGACTGTTCTACAATTTCAAATCTGTAGGCTAAAAAAGAAACACAAATAACTAGATTGATTTGTGGAAAATTAATTACAAAATTGAAGCCTTCGTAAGTTAGTCTAGCATTTGCTTTTTAAAAGGCAATAATCTTCTACTCTTTGATCTGGTAACTGCCTTCTGGCAAGTCAGTCAGTTGATGTCAGCTAGACATCAAAATACTAACAAAGAAAGGAAGGTAAAAAAAAAAAAACCCAAACAAACCTTAAAGTATGCAGAGTTGTTCAAATATTTTATTTAAATAATTGCACTATAGACCTTTAATATGCAAATTACCCAGTCTCATGCTGTACAGCAAGTTCATCACTGAAGTCTGCAACATTCAAAACTAAGAACAAAGGGCAAGTCCAACAATTACACGACTGTGATACACACTACCATATGGAGACTCAGTGGCCTGCCTCTTGGATCAATTAGTTAGAAATGATCAAACTGCAGTCACGTACAATTTAGATAGCTATGTTCTGTATCTCTCAGCTGCTCTTTGACTGCTGTATAATTCCTGGACTAATAATAGATAAGGTGAGTGGCTTAGGTTAAAAGAGAACCCCTGCAATTATGAAAACTGGCTAAAAGGTACCTGCCTCAGTTTCAAGTCTCCTACTTCCTCATGATGGCAGGAAGCCCAGAAAACAGGAACATTTTTTTTTCTTGTGAAACTTAATCAAAAACAGGACAAATACTTGTTTCAAGCCCCCCCCTACACAGCAACAAAACTCACCCTAATTTTCTCAGTTGAGCAACACCGTACATCTGAAATATCACTTAACCTTAAGAATTTAAAAAAAAAAAAAAAACGAGAAATGTTTAGACCAATCCAAAATTGGACTGATCAAGTTATAGTAAAAAGAGAATTCCATCTGCAGTATTCTTCTGTTCACCGAGGTAGCACCAAACTGTGGTAACAAATCACATAGAATGGACACCTATCTAATCTGAATTTCAACTCACATAACACAAAATTAGAGTGAAATGTCTGTGTCCAAGTACAAGTCCTCTAGAAAAGACAAACAGCAAATAAGTCATATAGCTAATGACTTCCAATATATTTAATATAGTGCATATTTGTCATGATCGAAATCCCAAAACTAAATTTTCGTGGTGTGCATTTGGAAAACCTTCAGCTACTTAGATTCTTTGTGATGAAAAACATGACAATATCTACAAACTGAAGTCTAGGTGCCTTCATTCAGCTGCTCCTCACTACCTTTCCTCTCATCTCTCCCCGCACCCCTCCTTGGGAGCAGTACTCTTCTGGCAGATCCCTTCTCTTCTCCTGCCAATTTCAGACGCAGTCTTTCCGCCTTAGTGCTCCTTATGCCTGGAACAAACTACAGTAACCGCGTGAGTACATCAGGTTCCATCCCTGGCCCTGTTCAGATCCAGGCTAAAAACTCACCTCTGAAACTGCTTTCAAATCCTGATCCTCTCAGCCTCCTGTTCACGTACCATTCCACTAGATGAATATAGCCCCCTACAAAGAACATAAGAAATGCCATACTGGGCCATACCAAGGTCCATCAGGCCTTTCCTTTTACTGATTAAAGAAAAAATGTTTGCACATTCACTGAAGACAATGAGGAGTTAAACCAGTATCTGCCTTAACTGAAAAATATTTTAACTCCTTTTATATAAAAAGTCTTCATCCATCCTCAATGTTTCATTTAACTGTAAACACCATGGTATTTATGTAAATTATAGCCTAGCCCTAAAATTTAAGTAATTGTCATTCTCTGCAGTTTTAATGTGAATCTGCATTCCTCAAGTGGTCTTCAATCTACGAGCCAAAATAGTACCAAGGCATAGTGCAACATGCACCAACTTTGTTCAGCATTATTTATCACGTCAAACACCCTAGAATTTGAACTAAAGAACAAAGGAAAAAAAAATCAAACCAATTTCATATGCTATTCTAGCTAAAGAAGGGAGTGCCAAATTGGTCTAAGCAAAGTTTACATCAAAACACTGTCATACCACCAGTTGAATTGAGAACAATTGAAGATACCTTAGCTTTTCGAAAAAGGATCCGTCTATTTGTTCAGGCAGACTTTTCCAGATCTGAACTTATAACCTAAAGCATTGATCTCCAACTCTAGTCCTGGAGGACCGCAAACCAGTCAGATTTTCAGGATATCTAATGAATATGCACGAGATAAATTTCAAATGGGGACAGGGCAGTGCATGCAAATATCGCTCATTTAACATTTCTTATATACCCCCTTTCATTATTATCAAAGCGGTTTACATATAACTCAACAATTATACATAGAACTGGTAAAAGTGTAACATCAAACAAGGTTAATTATGTTAACAAGGTAACTATTTACATTTACATTTTAAAGTGTGAGGTAGCTGAGCAAGGTTAGGGGAGGGGGTTGAAACGAAGTTATTTACAGTCCAAGTGGTGGTGATGTTTGGTTAATGAGTGTTGGCAATGTAGGAGTAGATGTTTGGATTAGGTGCTAAGTCACTAGGCGTAGCGTTCAATGAACAGATGAGTTTCTCATGCATTTTGCATTTTTATTCTAGTTATGTTTACTTATGATTTTGTTTTGTTATGCTTTGTTTGCGAATGTGTCAGAACTGCTTATATATATATTTTGGAACTCGCTTAGAGACTTTAGATAGGCAAGTAAATATGGATAAATAAAATACAACACTTTGGTAAAAGCCCAAAAAAGAAAGCCATGCCTGCTCCTAAATGACATATCTCCTCCAGTAAGAATGCTAAGGGTCACTATTTCATTTTATTAATTCTTGCAAGACTGATTATATTAAATTCTCTAAAAGACCTTACCCCTTTCCTTTTGTCATACACAACCCTTTCTAAACAATCCATGAGTGCACACACCCACATGACTGAATTACACAAGTTCAACCCCCTTTGAGCCTTTTACCATGTTTCCAATATATAAGCCCATATTCTTAAGCGTCCCTCCAGTCCAGTCCCTTTCCTCTCGGTTGTGCTCCCCTTCCAGCAGCTTGGAGACTGAGTATGTCATCTTTTTGATGACACTAGGATATAAATACCACTGGCACCTCCCACCAGCTCCAGTATGCTCAGTCTCCAAGCAGCTGGAGAGAGAGACTCAGTAAGCCTGGGGATTAGGCTTATTGGAGAGACTTTTAGGAAGATTGTAGGGGTTTTTTTCTTTATTTCTTCTTTTAAATTTCCTTTAATTTCCTTTCTTAGTGATCCTTCCATTTTGGCAGCAGGCTCTTTTGGCTGGGGCTGAAGAGGTTTCCCGCACCGCACCGCTCCCCCCCCCCCCCCACACTGTGAAGCAGGAGGCAGCTTTGGGGGAAAGACAGTGCTGAAAGGGGCTCCTGATCCCTGCAAGGGTGAGGAGCCGCAATTTATGCGACTCTCTGACTGCCGGGCCGGCCCATCCTCGTCTGTTCTGCCTCGCAGCCGAAGCCCCTTGGCCTGCTGAGCGCGACGGCGGGACGACTTTGCCAAAAGGAGCTGAGGATGAGACTGCAAGCGGGAGCCGGAGAGAGGGCAGAACCTTGCAGGAGGAGCGGAGGACAGCTGGGAACGTGGTGGCAGAACGCGGCGGCGGACCGCGTGGTGAGGTTAGTTGACCACGTGGTCGCCAGCCAGGCGTTACAGCAAGGCCTGCTGTGTCGGAGGACTTAGGAGCGACGGAAGAAGCAGACTTCATTTCTGCGTGCTTTTCATACCATTTTTGGCTCAGGCCTGGCATCTCGGCTCTGGAAGTCTGCCGGTGCTTGCTTAGGGGCCCTGACTTTTAAGGTGGTAAGTTTGTTGGGTTTATTTCCTTAAAAAAAAAAAAAAAAAGTTTTTTTACTGATTCATATGGACTTAGATATACATACATACATACATATACAGATCTTTATATATATACACATTTCATTTTTTAGTGCCATCAAGTCAGTGTTCACTCTTGGCGACCCAGCTACCTCTGGGTTTTCTTGGCTATGTATCACCAGAAGTAGATTGCCAGGCCTTTTCTTCCGAGGCAATGGAGGGTAAAGTGACTTGCCCAAGGTCACAAGGAGTGCCAGTGCGAATCAAACCCTTGATCTTCTGGGTACTAGGCAATTGCTCTAACCACTAGGTTACTCCTCCACTCAGATATACACATATATACATACAGATATAGATATCACGCTGAGTGAACCAGGACAGGGAAGCCAGGCACACCGGTTCTTTGAGGTGTCTAAGCCAGAAATTTCTTGATACCATGCCGGTGAGACTGCAGTGCTTGGTATGCGGCACCCGCCAGGGAGAGGTATTGGAGGCAGGCGTATGCAGGGGCTGCGCAGTGGAGGCCGCCTGCTTGGAACAGGGAATCCAGGTGAGTGTTAGCCAGGATCCTCTATTATCCCTCGCCCAGGATTCAGGGGAACCTATGGAAGCAATACTCAGGGCTGGGTCTCCATTGCCCTCTGTATCGGAGCAGCCACTTCTTCAGCCTCAACCCAGGTCCTCCACTTCTACAGGAGGGCAGGAGGGTGGAGGCTGGGGTGGGTTTTCTCCAGAGTTTGTTTTATTGCTGCACAGGGCGTTCTTTATGCGGCAGCAGGGAACGCACGGTCAGGAGCCATCGCAGGAGCGTGCGGCAAAGTAAGGTGCAATGCCCAAGGAGCCGGGAGACACAGAGGTGCCACTGAAGCAGTCTAGGCTTGCAAATGAGGAAGCTCTCCACTCCCCTCTGTCGGAGACTCTGGAAGGGGAGGCCTCGGAGAGTACAAAGAGGAACTCGAAGAGGGTGAGATTCCAGAGGAGGAGCAGGCCAGGATTGTTCGGGTCTTCTGCCGAGAAGAGTTGCCGGCTTTAATCGTCTTTGAAAGTCCTCAATATCTCCACAGGCATCCCTGTGGAGGAGGCGGCATTGGAGGATCCGTTGATTCAGGTGGTTAGGAAGTCGCAAAAAGTCTTCCAGGTTCACCGAGTGGTTCAACAGATGATCCAAGAAAAGTGGGATCAGCTGGAGTCCGGCTTAAGAGGTGAGAGGTCTATGGCATGTTTGTACCCCTTGCCGGAGCTGGAAAGAGTTGCTTCGGTCCCCTAGGGTCAACGCAGCTGTGTCGGCAGTTACTAAGACGATAACCATCCCAGTTGAGGGCAGTGCGGCCCTTAAAGATGCCCAGGACAGGAAGTTGGACACATTATTAAAACAGACCTTTGACATCAATGCCCTGGCTCTCCAGGCATCTGTGTGTGGGGCTTGGGTAGCCAGGGCTTGCCTGCGATGGTCTCAGCAGCTCCAGCAGCCTAGTGACCTTCCAGGTGGCTCGGCTAGGGAAGCGGCCAGAATGGAGTAGGGGGCCGCTTACCTTGTAGACAGCCACTATGATCTCATTAGGAGCCTAGTGAAGAGCATGGCGTCTGTAGTGGCGGCTTGTTGTTACCTTTGGCTCCGCAACTGGGCAGCAGACAGTTCTTCGAAGACCCACCTTGGCAGGCTCCCCTTTAAGGGAAAGTTGCTCTTCAGGGAGGATCTGGACAAATTAGTGAAAGAGTTGGGGGAGTCTAAGAGAGGTAGGCTCCCTGAGGATAGGCCGAAACAGAGTCACAACCCCACGCCCGCGCGGTCTCAGCCAAGAGAGTCCCATAAGTTTTGAACAGCTCGTTTGGTGCCCTTTCAGAGGGGGACACTCTCCAGGGGGCAGGGTTTCCGGGGGCTTCGAGGGGCAGGAAGGGGATTTGGTGCCTCTTCCTCCGCCTCTGGTCCTAGAAAGCCGCAATGAGGCGAGGGAGACCCAGGCGGGGGTTCTGTCAGTGGGGGGACATCTGCGGCAGTTCTTCTCCGCCTGGGTCACTTCCGATCAATGGGATCTGGAGGTTGTTTGAGAAGGGTATGCCCTCGAGCTGGCAAGACCAATCCTCCCATCGTTTGTGCAGTCTCCTTGCAAATCTTCGGCCAAGGCCGCAGCGGTGAAGGAAACTCTGGCGTGGTTTTCTGCTCCTCAGAGCGGTCGTGCCGGTTCCCAAAGGCCAGTGCGACTCCAGTTGGTACTCCATCTATTTTGTGGTACCCAAAAAGGAGGGTTCCTTTCATCCAATCCACGACCTGAAGTGAGTCAATCGTTGCCTCCATGTGCCTCATTTTCATATGGAAACCCTGAAGTTAGTGATAGTGGCGGTACGATAGAAACTCTCCCTAACGTCTCTCAACCTCACTGAAGCATATCTGCATATTCTCATCCGCGCATCGCATCAGCAGTTTTTGCATTTTGCGGTACCAATGGGACACTTCCAGTTTCAAGCATTACCGTTCAGTCTGGAGACGGCTTCTCGCACTTTTACCAAGGTTATGGTCATGGTAGCCACGGTTCTAAGCAAAGAAGGTATTCTGGTCCACCTGTACCTCGATGACTGGCTTATCCAGGCCAAGTCCAGGGAGGAGAGTGTAAAGGCAATGGCCAGGGTGGTCGGTCTCCTAAGGAGTCTAGGGTGAGTGATCAATCTGACCAAGAGCAGATTGGTTCCCTCTCAGGAGATCGAGTATCTTGGGAAAGTTCAACACCCACAGGGGCAGGGTGTTCTTGCTGGTTCAGAGGGCGAGGGAACTACGGCATCTGATGCATTAGTTCCTAGCTATGAGGGTGCCCTCTGCTTGGCATTATCTTCGAGTGCTGGGGACCATGGCGGTGACAATCGAGCTAGTGCCCTGGGTGAGGGCCCACATGAGACTTCTCCAGTGGTCCCCTTCTGAGTCCAGCGTCAGCCCTTGTCCGCGGTGCTACTCTGTCCCCCAGGGACCAGGAGGTCACTGAAGTGGTGGCTCCAGCCAGGTAATCTGGAGCAGGGCATGCCCCTCGAGTCCCCTCAGTGGATTCAGTTGACGACGGATGCCAGTCTCGTCGGTTGTTTGACTCACTGCAAGGGACATTTTGCCCAGGGTCGCTGGAAGCCCAATGGTCCATAAATAGGTTAGAAATGTGAGCAGTGGCGTTGGCACTCAGAGCGTTCGAGCACTGGATCCGCCAAAGGGCGGTCCGGGTGTTCAGACAAAGTGACCACGGTGGCCTATATCAATCGTCATGGCGGCACGAGCAGTCCTCTCTTAGAGGAGGCGGCGGAGAGTCTGCTGGATTGGGCCAAAACCAATCTACAGGCCTTGTCGGTGGGGCATATAACTGGAGTAGAAAATGTCACGACGGACTACCTGAGCAGGTTCAAGGTAGATCACGGCAAATGGGAGCTCTGTCAGGTGGTGTATGAGCAGGTGGTGCGCCGATGGGGGCCTCCCATCATGGATCTCATGGCAAGGTGGGGGTCGGCCAAAGCAAACTACTTCTTCATCAGAAGAAGGGAAAGGATGTCGGAGGGCCTGGATGCTCTGGTTCAGAGGTGGCCCATGGAGGAGCTTCTGTATGTGTTTCCTCCGTGGGCTCTCTTAGGCAGGGTCCTCCAGCGAGTAGAAGCCCACCGAGGGTGGGTAGTTCTGACAGCCCCGAATTGGCCATGGCATCCGTGGTATGCCGACCTCTTAAGGCTGCTGGCCGATCGTCCCTGGCGGCTTCCAGTGAAAGACGATCTCCTAGCTCAGGGCCCAGTTCGGATGCTGCAGGTGGATCGATTCTCGCTTACGGCCTGGATCTTGAAAGGGCAAGGCTGTAAAAGCAAGGATATTCCGGGGCAGTGATCACGACATTACTAAATGCTCGGAAGCGTTCAACCTGCCTCTCCTATGTGAGAGTCTGGCGCATCTTTAAGGGCTGGTGTACAGTCCGGGAGAAGAGGCCTATGGCGGTTTCGGTTCCAGAGGTGTTGGACTTCTTACAGGCAAGTTTTGAGAAAGGCCTCACGGCCAGCTCTTTGCGGGTGCAGGTGGCAGCGATTTCCTGTTACCGGCGCAAGATTCAAGGTAAGTCCTTAGGTGAACATCCGGACGTAGGGCGGTTCCTGAAAGCGGTGAGGCGCCTGCGGCCACAGCAGAAGTCATCAGTTCCCCCCTGGGACCTCAATCTCCTGCTGGACACTCTAGCTGGGAAACCCTACGAGCCGGTAGGGCGAGCCTCTCTAAAGGACTTGACTCTCAAGACAGTTTTTCTGGTTGCTATCTGTTCGGCTAGACGTATTTCAGAGCTGCAGACTCTTTCGTGTCGCCCTCCGTTTCTCTCCTTCTTCAAAGAAAATGTGGTCTTGCAGACAGTGCCTTCCTTTTTGCCCAAAGTGGTTTCGCCTTTTCATGTGAATCAGCCGGTGTCTCTTCCATCCTTCTCCAAGGTTGGGCAGGGGCCCATCGATGCTCGGCTGCGCCACCTGGACATTCGCAGGGTGCTGAAGCGCTACCTGAATTGTACAGTGGTGTTCCGCAAATTGGATCGGTTGTTTGAGTTGTTTGGGGGACCACGTAGAGGAGAGGTGGCAGTCAAGACTTCCATTTCCAGGTGGATTAGGGAGGCCATTACTTCGGCATACATTCTGAAAGGAAGACCCGTTCTGGTGGTTTTCCAGGCACTCTACGCGAGCCCAAGCGGCCTCGTGGGCGGAGTTCAGTCTGGTTCTGCCGCTGGATATCTGTAGAGTGGCTACATGGGCATCCCTGCATACTTTTGCCAAGCATTACCATTTGGATGGCCGGGTTTGGGGGAGCGGTGCTTCAGTCCGGTCTTGCAGGCCCCTCCCATACTTGAACTGCTCTGTTACATCCCAGAGGAAAGGGACTGGACTGGAGGGACACTTAGGAAAGAGTAATTAGACCTTACCTGCTAATTAGCGTTCCTGAAGGAACTCCAGTCCAGTCCCTGATCCCGCCCAGATTGTAGACTTCAATGTGAAATAGAAATTACACTTACCTGGTAATTGTCGTTCCTTGAGTGACGACAGTTTAGTCCTCCACCTCTGGGCAGTGTACCTCCTCCTGCAGCTTGGAGACTGGGCATGTCAAAGTCGGGACATCACTGGATATAGCCTGCTGGTATCTCCCATCAGCCCCCAGTGTACTACTGACAAAGCAAACTCAAAACAACCACCAATAAGTAGTTATAACACAACTTTAAACAAACTATCCATTCCTCAATCTGAGGTACCTTTCTCACATTATTATTCTATTTTTTTCCTTTTTTTTTTTTTTTTTTTTTTTACATTCACGTTTTTCTTATTCTATCACTTTTCCTGTGTTACTCCTTCACTTAAATAAGAGAGAAGAACGAAACATATCAGAGAGGAATACTCACTGTGATCCAGAATCTGAAAGGATTTCTCCACGCCTTGAAATTGATGCTCCACTCCGTCTGAAAATAAACTCTGAAGAAATCACCCCCCGGGTGGGAATGAGGACTAAACTGTCATCACTCAAGGAACGACAATTACCAGGTAAGTGTAATTTCTATTTCCTTATCATTCCTCCAGTTTAGTCCTCCACCTCTGGGATGTATCAGAGCAGTAATTATTGGGAGGGACCTTTCCACCCAGATCGCTACTCCGCCTAGCCGAAACAGGCATCGCTCGCCGCCAGAACATCCAGGCAGTGAAAGTTACTGAAAGTAAGACAGACGACCAAGTGACAAAATGCTACTGGCGTAACCAAACTGTATTCCGCTCAGGATGTCGCTTGCGCTCCAATAGAGTGAACCTGTAAGCCCACTGGCACTGGACAGCCTAGCAACATATAGGCTCATGCCCTCGGCACTACCATTCTTCTTGCGATGGATGCCTTCTCCGCCACTTCCCCTTTGCTGGAACAGCCGACTAGGAAAAAACAGACGGTCGTAACTGTGGAGATTCTTAACATAGAAGCATGTTAAGAAACATAGAAACATGATGACAGAAAAAGACCACATGGCCTATCTAGTCTGTCCTTCCATAACAACAACTACAACAGTCCACATTTTACTTTTAGAGATCCTCTGTGTTGGTCCCATGCTTTTTTGAATTCAATTACTGTCCTCCTCTCTACCACCTCCACTGGGAGACTATTCCATGGATCCACTACTCTTTCTGTAAAGAAATATTTCCGCATATCACTCCTGAATCTATCTCCCTTCACCCTCATCCCATGTCCCCTCGTAGCAGAACTTGCTTTCAACTCTTAAACTCTTAACTACTGCCGCCACACACTCTCTATATCCAAGTGGCGCAAACTACGATCCAAGACGTTCCCCTCCGCCGAACCTAGGGCTAGAAGAGAAACTATTTGATTTAGAAGAAACTGAAAAACCACCTTAGGTCAAAATGAAAGAACTAGTCGCAACGCTAGCCCTTTCTCTGGAAAGAACAGAAAATGTTCTCCACCTGACAGGGACTGCAATTCCGAAAGTTACCTCATCGAGCAGATGTCTACCAAAAACATTGTCTTTAAAGCTAAATCCTTAGCAGATGCCTGGTGTAACAGCTCAAAAGGTTTCCTGACCGAATGCCCCTAAAAACACGTCGAGATTCCATGGTGGAACCAATATTCTACGCAATGGCCGCAGCCCGGATACCGCCTTAAGAGACGCAACTCATCCGCGTGAGATCCCAGGGTCACCCCCTGAACTTTGCCTCTATAGCCAGACAGAGCTGTTAACTGAACATTTAAAGAACTGGCTGCCAGTCCCTTATCAAAGCTGTCATGCAGGAAACAACCCTAAGGGCAAGTAAACTGCCTCCGCGCGTACTTGCCGCCTTGGACACAGCCCTCAAAATATGCAATATGCGCACAAATGCGAGAGCCGTGCCCTTATTCCTTGTTTGAAGCAAAGACGCAATTGACTGAGCTTGAATAAGCTTACCTCCTTAACTTGCCCCTCCATGGCCAAATGTAAGGAAGACCCGAGCCACCAAGGGCATTCGAAGTGGACACTGCGCAACAGAGCCAGCGATATCGATAACTGCCAATGCTTCTTATCGCAAATTCTATGAAAATTACTCCAAACGAACAGACTAATGCAGAAAAATGGGTATGATTTTAGCTATTATAGTTGCTTAAGTTTATGATTGTATTATTTTTAATTGGATCTAAGGCAGTAAGTGAAGTAAGACAGTTAGACCGGTTTTAATGATGGTTTCTTTTCTAGTTAAATACTTGGCTGAGTATGTTCTATCCCCTGAAGAACCTCATAATATTGGGAGAAACGCAGTCACAACGTTGTATGTGAGGCGTTGGGAAAACGAAGAACTCGGGAAAACGAAGAAATCATTAATTTAAGATAAGTTCAAGGAATATAAAGAAATATAAAGAAAGACAAGAGAAGAGAAAGAAAAGTTGATGATTAGAGACTAATTTGTTTAACAACACTATTGGGAGAGAGTGTCAAAATTTCTAAAAAATATGCCGGAATGAGTTATTGATGCCAACAGGCGCCGCTGGTTATCTAGAATATTCAATACCCAGCTTACGGCAGCCGACTAGTCTGAGACGATTTCCGAGCATTGGGATTGAGTTTTGAAGTGAACCCTCCAAAACTTTTCTGCATTAGTCTGTTCGTTTGGAGTAATTTTCATAGAATTTGTGTCACTACATTACTCTATAAAGTAGACCCATATCTTTTGAATGCTTCTTATCGAGCAGTCAAACTAGATTGGTGCGCTGACTCACTTACTCTATGAGCGCCCATGGGGAGAAGACATAGAAGAGACCTGACGTTGCCCACAGTTGTATCAGGACGTCGATCCCCTCCGACCTCTACTGGAAGGTAGCCCTGAGAGCCTCTTTTTTTTTTTTTTTTTTATTAAACAAGTACAGACGCAGCTCCCATTTCCTGGCATCCACTTGGGTCCTGCTGAAAAAGTCCGCCATCACATTGTCCTTTCCTGCAATGTGCGCCGCTGAGATTGCGTGTAGTCGAGGCTCTATCCAAGGGAGTAGCGTCTCTGCTTCCTTGTCTATGACCATGCTGTCTATTCCGCCTTGCCGACTGATGTATGCCACTGTGGCGGAGTTACCCGATAGCCGCTGCACCGCTCGGCCTGTCACTGTCGCACCCGACGACTGCAGCGCAAGAAATACTGCTCAGAGTTCTAATTAGAGGATTGACCATATGCTGACACGTCCGGTCCAAGTGCATTGCATGTAGAAATCTCCGCAATGTAGTCCACCGCCTGCGACTCGCAGCTGTGACCACAGGAATCCACTGCAGCTGTTCTTGTGGCAGGCCCGCTTCCCGAGATTCCGGATCCAGCCACTACCAAAGCGAATGTCGGAACTAGGAAAGGCAAGAAAGACTTCTGTTGAGCGAGCTGGACTGGTGCGAACCAAGGTAAAGCAGCGCTCTCTGAAACGGCCTCATAAGAAATTTGGCCCATGGCACTACCTCTAGGGTCAACGCCTTCTTTCCCCTTATCCGAAGGTAACTCTGTTCTGAGGACGCTGGAGCCGACAAACTGACGCAGCAACCGTTGAAAGACTTGAACTGGATGGCCCAGCGGATACACTGCTCCTCTGGGTGTCGAAACGTTCCCCCCGGATATTCGAGGTCCTGGGACGTCTCCAGACGGCTCTTGGCCCTATTGACTACCCAACCGAAACTTTGCCGGACGTACACCACTTTGTCTGTAACCTGCAGACATTCGGCATGCGATTTAGTATGACTCGCCAAACGACAAGATAGAGATCAACTAGAATGCCTTCCCTCTGCTGCCCTGCCAATATCACTACCATCATCTTGGTAAACGTGCCCAACACCAACATCAAACCAAAAGTCAATGCATGGAACCGATATTGTCCCTAGAAAATGCAAATCCCTGGAACTTTTTATGATATGGTCGGCTAGGAACATGTAAACACGCTTCTGTGAAATCGCGGGAAGTCAAGAAACCTTCTTGGCAAACCTCCAGAATAACAGACCGCAAGGTTTCCCACCAGATCTGCGTAACCGACAGTCACGATTCACTCCTTTTAGGGCCAAAATTGTACGGAGGGATCCACCTTCCTTTGGTTTCACGAAACAAACGGCGAATGACCGATGCCGTATCCTGACAGCAGCCCCGGCACCACCGCTACCAATTGCAGTAGGTAATCGAACGACCGACACATACCAGCATCTTCTGTCGCTCGTTGCAACTGCCAGACCACCAAGAGGTAGAAGATGGTCTGCAGCCGCCTGATTCGGAGCATGCCACAGTGTGAGCAAACCCCGTGCTACCTTTTAGGTGCGGTTTCTACTTATTCAGGGCCGCATGGGTTTAACCTCCTTCTGCTTAGGTTGCCTAAGGGAGGCAACCACCGGAGAATAAAACATGCCAGAGCACACTCTGTCAATGAGAAGTGTCCTCTTCTAAGAGGGCTAGATGCAGATTCCTCCTGCCAAGCCAGTTATTTTAATTTTTTTTCTCTGAAATGTAATATAGCTATTTGCAGAAATGCCAGGTGTCCCTGTCTAGGAGGAAAACTCCTTATCAGAAAACTCCCCCTACATGTCACCAAATCTCCCACCTATGATTGATCAGGCATTGGCCTGTATATGCCTAGCCTATGCAAGGAGAGCTAAAAATGCACCTGAACCTGGAAATAAATCATCATAAGTATTTACGTTTGATTTACCCTGGGCACTACAGGACTGCCAACCTATTCTAGACCACTGAAATGGCTTGATCCAAGAAAATTAACAACTTAGTTTGCTAAGCACTCCTGGTCTTCTGCCCTGAAAAGAAGCAGAGACGAATCTAGAATTTCTTTTTTTACGGGGGGGGGGGGGGGTAAAACAGAGTAACTGATTCTAGTTCAGACATAATGTAAATCAGTGCAATCTAGGCATTGCGTAAGCTAGCCTATTCCGGTTTTTTTTGACGTTCCATGTATGACTTCTCTAGTCCGTCAAAACTGTGGCATGGCCAGACATGCCAGAAGCAGCAATGTCTGCTCAGAAATGCCAGTTGGAGATCCATACCAACCTACCCCGATCTCGGACAATCCTGGCCCCTCTAGAAATACCTGTTGCACCATACAATTCAGCCACGCCACCTGATATTATGATCATTGTTTAGCAATGTGCAATGGCTACTTAAGTCTAACACTATCCCTGTCAGGCTTTCCTGCCGCTTCTTAAGAAAGGACACCTTGAGCCTTCACTGGTATGAATGCCTCCCTACCCAAAGGAATTGGTCCTCTTTAGACAGGAGCGCCTTCGTGTTGAAGGGGAATCTCTGACAGTTGCTATGGCCCTTGATCTCTTCCATTCCTGCTCCGGGCTCTGGCGGTATGGCTTCCCGAAGCTGCCTTCCCCGCTCCAAGGATGGACTTTTGAGGGACTGCACCTTTTTTTTTTTTTTTTTTTTTTTTTTTTTTAAACTTGAACTGACCTAGAGGCAATGTAAACGAATTAAAACTCTGCTGTGCACAACCAAACGGCATGTTGTCCACTCATCCTACCCCGCTAGCGTGACACTGAACGCTACTGATGCCACTAGACCGCGGAGCATGGGAAAGGCTCCGGTCTCAACCGGCTCTGTTGTGCACTCACATTATCTTTGCCGCCCAAGCCGTGCGGTGCAGAGAGCTGCTCTGCTCTGGTACCCCCCCCCCCCGTTCTGGCTTGTCCGTGGCCACAGGGCACGCAAACGAGTGCCCTGAACACCCTTGCCTTAAACCATGCACATGGGCATGTTAATAAGCACAATCGTTTCCCGTTGCACTCTAATAAAGTAATAGCTTACAGCCCCAATTCCATTCTACGTAGCCTGACCTAATGAAAAAACAAAGACAATAATGAAAAACGAACACCCACTAAACTTCGCGATGAGAACCGCGGAAGGCCACCAAGCGGCATGGCATGCAGAAACAAAATTCCGCTGCTGACCAGAGCCCCAATATGGCGCCAAAAACCGCCACGTCAGCCACAACAGCACTGTAAGCTCATCCGGCCCTTGGGCCATTAACGACGCTGTCCCCGACTTTAAATTCCACTCAACCTCTCAAAAAAAAAAAAAAAGGGGGTCGGCTCTTACTGCGAGATGCTCCACTCCAGCTTCACTGATCACCGGAGCGAGCAGCTAGCCTCGGAGCAAGAATATTGTCCTCCTGCCCCTTGCCCTGATGCCGGATGGCCAATCGGGACCGGCAGAGGAGAGCGTTGTGCTCTGCAGTGCTCCCCTCCGTACCTACAAGGAGGGGAGAGCTGCTAGGGGGATCTGAACCACCTCCACACGAACTGAAGAGTGAGCAGAGGCCAAGGCCAGTTCAAAACCTGTTTTACCTCCTTTTTTTTTTTTTTTTTTTTTTAAACACAGGTACTAGCCAAGTAAATTAGATTATATAAATGAAATTAAACCATAGTGATGAACCAAAATTTAACCTTCAACTAAAAAAAACTACCTAACTGCTCCCTATCTGTTCTTCAAGTGAGCCCAGCACCTAGGCTCACTACCTTCTCCTGCTGCATGGAGACTGGACACACTGGGGGCTGATGGGAGATACCAGCAGGCTATATCCAGTGATGTCATGACTTTGACATGCCCAGTCTCAAAGCTGCTGGAGGAGGACTAAACTGGAGGAACGATAAGGAATGAGGCGTTACCGGCCCGAAGCTTTAGCAGACAAGAGTGGAGAAACGTTTCCGAAGGCTCCTCACTGAGGGGTTCCGGTGATATGGCGGAATGGACAGGCTGAGCGCCCTGTCGATTGAGAGTGTAAGGGCAAGTGGTGTGTCAGGTAAGCCTCCTCCTTCATGGGGGGGTCCCTTCTGGGGGAGGCAGAGGTGTTATTTTGGGGAGGGGTTTATTAGATGTAGTTAGTTGGTTTGTTAATCTGCTTAAATTGTCTCTCTGTTAAGTCTGCTTTGTCAATAGGATACTGGAACTGGTGGGAGGTACCAGTAGTATTTATATCCTAGTGTCAATAAAAAGATGACATGCTTAGTCTCCAAGCTGCTGGAAGGGGAGCACAACCCAGAGGAAAGGGACTGGACTGGAGCTCCTTCAGGAAAACTAATTAGCAGGTAAGGTCTAATTACTCTTTCTTCTAAGTACGGCAGAGAATCTGAACTACTAAAAGTAAAGTAAAAAAATGGAGAGAGGCAGGTGGCACCTTCTAGACCAGCGATGGCGAACCTATGGCACGCGTGCCAGCTGTGGCACGCGAAGGCCTTGCAGCTGGCACGCGGGAAGGTCCGCAAAAAAAGAAAAAGCTGGCTCTGACTGCTGCCGCGGACGCGGCAAGGGCAGAATGCAGCGTCCCGCGGGGCCCCCTCCGCCCGCTAAGCCCCTCTGCAAGAGCTTTCAGATTCGCGAGGGAGAGCGTCTCCCTCGCGTCTCTGTTAAGCCCGCAGGGGCTAATGGGAAATTTCCCATCAGCCCCTTTAGACGCGAGGGACTGATGGGAAATTTCCCATTAGCCCCTGCGGGCTTAACAGAGACGCGAGGGAGATGCTCTCCCTCGCGAATCTGAAAGCCCTTGCAGAGGGGCTTAGCGGGCGGAGGGGGCCCCGCGGGACATTGCAATCTGCCGCGGCAGCAGCCAGAGCCTGCTTTTTTTTTTTTAAAATTTGCCAGGGGGGGTTAGGACTGCTAATGGGCAGGGGGGGGGGGGTTAGGACTGCTAATGGGCAGGGAGGAGGGGGGGGGGTTAGGACTGCTAATGGGCAGGGAGGAGGAGGGGGGGTTAGGACTGCTAATGGGCAGGGAGGGGGGGGTTAGGACTGCTAATGGGCAGGGAGGGAGGGGGGGGTTAGGACTGCTAATGGGCAGGGAGGGAGGGAGGGAGGGGGGGTTAGGACTGCTAATGGGCAGGGAGGGAGGGGGGGGTTAGGACTCCTAATGGGCAGGGAGGGAGGGAGGGAGGGGGGGGTTAGGACTGCTAATGGGCAGGGGAGGGAGGGAGGGAGGGGGGATTAGGACTGCTAATGGGCAGGGAGGGAGGGGGGGGATTAGGACTGCTAATGGGCAGGGAGGGAGGGAGGGGGTTAGGACTGCTAATGGGCAGGGAGGGGGGGGGTTAGGACTGCTAATGGGCAGGGAGGGGGGGGTTAGGACTGCTAATGGGCAGGGAGGGAGGGAGGGAGGGGGGTTAGGACTGCTAATGGGCAGGGAGGGAGGGAGGGAGGGAGGGGGGGTTAGGACTGCTAATGGGCAGGGAGGGAGGGAGGGAGGGAGGGAGGGGGGGTTAGGACTGCTAATGGGCAGGGAGGGAGGGAGGGGGGGTTAGGACTGCTAATGGGCAGGGAGGGAGGGAGGGGGGGTTAGGACTGCTAATGGGCAGGGTGGGCGGGGGGGGGGGGGGGTTAGGACTGCTAATGGGCAGGGAGGGAGGGGGGGGGTTAGGACTGCTAATGGGCAGGGAGGGGGGGGGGGTTAGGACTGCTAATGGGCAGGGAGGGGGGGGTTAGGACTGCTAATGGGCAGGGAGGGGGGGTTAGGACTGCTAATGGGCAGGGAGGGAGGGAGGGAGGGGGGGTTAGGACTGCTAATGGGCAGGGAGGGAGGGGGGGTTAGGACTGCTAATGGGCAGGGAGGGAGGGGGGGTTAGGACTGCTAATGGGCTGGGGGGGTTAGGACTGCTAATGGGCGGGCGGGCGGGCTGGGGGGGTTAGGACTGCTAATGGGCGGGCGGGCGGGCGGGCGGGCGGGGGGGGTAGGACTGCTAATGGGCTGTGGGCTGATGGGGGCTGTCTGGAAATGGGGTGATGGGGGTTAGGACTGGTAATGGGTTATAGGGGGGGCTTAAACTGAAAATGGGTGATGGGGGTTTAGGACTGGAAGTGGGTTGATGGGGGGGGGCTAGGACTGGTATTGGGTTGGGGGGTTGCTAGGACTGGAAATGGGCTGATGGGGGGCTAGGACTGGAAATGGGCTGATGCAGGGACTAGAAGGGAATGGATGCTGGGTGAGGCTGGAACTAGAAGGGAGCTGATGTTGGGGGAGGATTAGAATGGGATGGGGCTGGGAGAGTAAAATGGAGAGGGGAAAAATATTTTGTGTGGGAGGGATAAAAAATCTACAATTGGCCGGGTATTGGGAGAGTAAGTGGGGATTGAGGATGGAGGGGTAAAATTTGAGTGGATGAAATAGGAATGAGGAAAGAGCAAAAGGAGAAAGATTAGTATGTTAAAGCGGATGTAGAGAGAGAGAATGGAAAAAAAACTAGAAGAGAGAAGAAAGGACAAATGGACAGCAGATGATGGAGAGTTAGCAGAAAACATGAAGAAACCAGAAGAAAGTGGCTGGAGCAATTGCAACTGTGTAACTGAGCTGAGGTATTCTGTTTATGTAATTCCTTTTTGACATTGCCACTTGTTCTCTTTCCCCAGTAGGTCATGTATTGTTATTGTCTGAAATGTATTGGTTTAATATTTGCAGTGTTGCCTTTTGATAGGTATGGTGTGGTGCTTTGTGAGTCCTGGTAGTGCTGTTAGGATACGGCGGGTTTGCTATTGGTTCTAAATGGGCAGTGTTTGTAGTAGTTCCTAATGTGCCTGGCGGTTGGCACTGGATTATAGTAATGTAGAAATCTTTTAGTCTGTCTTTATCCATACACTCATTAAGAGACATGTTTACTAAAAGTTAGTGTATGTTAGAATTATGCAAATATTTATGCAAATTGACGTGCTGGCACTTTGAGGAAATTCTTTGGTTTTGTGCGGCAGTTTGGGCACTCGGGCTCAAAAAGGTTAGCCATCACTGTTCTAGACTAATCAATTTACTGAGGCATGAGCCTTCAAGGCCAAGAGTCTACTTTATCAGATGCAGTAAAGCAGTGGCTCTTTTTAAGAGTAAATCTTTTTCAGACATATGGGCACACCCACATGTAAGTTTCACATCATATGTAACCTTTGTTCCATAAATAACAAAGAACTGCACAGCATTATAAAGACGCATCACCTAGGACAAAATTACAAACCTCTCAAACTCAAGAAAACTGAACAATGCAACTATATTTTTATAATTTAATAAGAAATAGCACAAATATATTAAAGAAATGTCAACACACAGGTTCTAAAGAAAGATCATGACAAGGATAAAAGCATATATGGAGAAACAAACATCTCACATACACAAAAGCGCAGCATACACAGCAACCAACAATGAAACAAAAGGACAAAGTGCAAAAGACAACGAGATAACAGGCTATAAAAGTTTATGAAACCCTAGAAACATTCAAAACAGAATTACCTGAACAAGAATGAGTGAGTATTTTCATCTCTCTCACATCCTGCATGCACATTCCCTCCCCTCCAAATATAAAAGATAGGTCTTAGGGAAGCATACCTTTGCCTTGATTTAAAAACAAGGAAGAAAAGAGCATAAACTCTTAGAGCTAGTGGTTTCTTTCATCCTTTTACACAAAGGTGGAAATAAGGATGATGGTGGGAACTACAGACTGGATTAGTCTGACCTCTGTGGTGAGCAAACTAATAGAAAACACTGTTTAGAACAGAGGATAGTGAGGTTTCAGGAATACAAAGGATTACAGGAGCCAAGGCAGCATGGTTTTACTAGAGACAGGTTTTGTCAGATAAATATCATTAATTTCCTTGACTGGGTAACCCAATTGTTGGACAGAAGGAGACCTCTAGATATGGTATACTTAAATTTCAGTGAAGCCTTTGACACTGTTCCTCACAGGTGACTTATAAATAAATCAAGTATCCTAGGGATGGACTACAAAGTAGCTGACTGGGTTAGAAATTGGTTGAGTGGGAAGCAACAAAGGGCACAGGTAAATGGAGCTCTCTCTAACAAGAAGGGTGTTACCAGTGATGTGCCACAGGGATTTGACCTTGGTCTAATTCCTTTTAGCATTTTTGTAAGTGATATTGCTGAAGGTCTGTCAGGTAAGGTTTGTTTCTTTGCAGATGATATCTACCCAGGAAAGTGTAGATAACATGAGGAGGAATCTAGCAATGCTTGAAGAATGATCAAGAATTTGGCAGCTGAATGCTACAGGTAAAGTCGGTCATGACAAATCCAACCACTTCAGGCTAAAGCAGGGCATTAACCACAGGGTTCAGCATTATCAGCCCTCCTATTCAACATCTACATTCAGCCTATTTGCAATATACTGAGGAAATTCAAAATTTCATCTATATGCTGACATCATGTTCTACATGCCCTTCACCACTCTTATCACAGTCTTCTCGATCATCTCTGATTGTCTCTCAGTCATCATAGGTGAAGTTCTGCGAGATGGTCTATCAGTAAACAGCAAGACAGAGGCACTTCTGGTCACAAGAGATCCCTCCTTCAAACCACCAGAGAAACTCATCCTCCAAAACACAGAGATGACAATAAAAAGTGAAGTCAAATACCTCGGCATAACACTGACCATAAACTCAGCATGCTTTCTCACATCATGAAAATCAACCAATACAGCCTACATGAAACTCAAATCCCTCCAGCATTTATGACCATTACTCCAATACAATGACTTCAGAACAGTTTTTCAGACCATCATAACAACCCATCTCAACTACGGCAACATACTATACTAAGGGTTGCCAAAACAAGCAGTATACCCACTTCAACTAGTACAGAATACAGCTGCCAGAATCCTAACAGAAACTTCAAGAAGGCATAGATCACACCAATTCTAAAGAGCCTTCACTGGCTACCGAGAGTCCAAAGAACAAAATACAAGGTCATAACCACCATTACGCATCAGCTCCCTGCCTGGAAAACAATCAATAGAGCATCCTCAACAAGGCCTAGAAGATCAGCAAATCAGAACCTTCTAGTCATCTCCCCCCCCCCCTTCAAGACCAGGACTACGCAGCAAACAAGCAGTAGAGCCTTTTCCCTACTTGCTCCAACAATTTGGAACTCACTTCTGGAAGCTATCAGATCAGCTCAGTCGACTCAAGGCCTTAAGAAACTATTAAAAAACACATCTGTTTATTGAACACTTTGGTCCAAATGATATCTCTTAACTACACACACCATAACCCCAAACACGCTCTGTGAACATCTATAAATACCCTATTTTATTAGCTGCAAGTTTGCTTCCCTTGTTATACGTAATCACAAAATATTTGTGTTTGTTGTTCGGTGTAAACTGCCTTGGCATAAAGGCAGTATTAAAAAAAACTGTTAAATTAATAAATAAATGAGATTTAATGCTAAAAAATGCAGGGTAATGCATTTGAACTGCAAAAACCCAAGGAAGCTGTACAGCACTTCAGTCCACGAAAGAGGAGCTTGGACTTACCCTACAGTCTATGGAGAATCCCCGTTACAGGTACACAACTATGCTTTCTCCGCAGACAAGCAGGGGAATGCAGGCACATTCCCATGCGAGTCCAGAGCCAAGCACCGCCTTGGCAGGTTGCAGGTATGGCAGCCTGGGCATTGTTTGCATAGGATGGTTGGATGCTTAGAGCGCGAAGAGATTTCAGAGGACAGCCTGTCCAAAGGCTAGGCCCTCTGCTGAAAGAGTAGTCGAGGCTATAATGGCATGTGAATGTATGGGATGGAAGAATATGTCATCGCATTTCCTGTTTCCCATCAGCACCGGCGGGCTTAACAGAGCCACGAGAGGGAAACTCTCCCTTCGCGGCTCTGAAAGCCGGCGCGGAGAAGGACTGATGCAGGGAGGGAGGGCTCTGCTGGGCAGGCGGGACACTTGATTCTGTTGCTGCCATGGTGGCAGCGGCAGCAGCAGCCGCCAGTTTTTTGGGGTTTTTTTTGTTTAAATATACCGAGGTCTTTAAATGCAGAATGTTGTTTGCGCAGAGCCCCCTGAAACGCGGGGCCCTGTGCAAACATTCTTGCTCAATGGACGGGCCGGCCCTGTGTATCCCCCTGCAGACCTTGATGAGGCGGAGAGAGGAAGGGGGGTTAGAACTCCCTTCGCTCCGACACTACAACCTCTGGTACATGGTCAGGCACATTTTGGGGCTTCTGATGGAGGAAGGGGGTTGTGCCCCAGTACACCAACTTAACTGGGTATGTGCCCCATATCACAGTCTATACGTGTTGCACTCAAACAAGAACAATACCTTGGGAGGCAGAGAGGGAGGGACATATATGGGAGCCCTCCGTGCAGCATGGCGAGCCTTGTGCTCGCGGTGCGGATGGAATCGGAGATACTCACTATTACTTCCACTGGTGGGGAGCCCAGATTTTTCACCGGGGTTCTCAACACACACACTATTCCATGGATGGGCACAAAAGGGGATAGCTTGCATTGGAGATATATGTAGGGAAGGTGGCGAGGCTATTGAAAGCTTTCAGAACTTGAGTGCCCATTATCAACTACATAAACATGAGTTTTATGGATATCTTCAAACTCGGCACTATGTTAGTGAACTGTGGAGGAAAGTTCCTGTGCTGTTGGGTGCTAGGGGCCCGAGACTTACCATGGGGGAAATGTTGGGGGAAGGACCCTTGCAACGAGGAACTTGGAAGCTAATACACCCAATAGGTGTCCAGAAATATCTCTCTTTGCTGGCACAACGCTGGTCTAAGGATGGTATGGAGGGGGCTATGGTGGAGCTCCTGCAAAATGCTTTTGAAAGAATTCCCAAGGGGGTAAAATGGATTTACTTACAGGAGCTTCAATATAAACTCCTTTGGAGAGCATACACAAATGACAAATGGGCGTTTAAGGCAGGATTAAGGACAAATGCGAACTGTGGTTGATGTGAGCAGATGGTGAGGACGCTGATGCACAAATTTTGGGGTTGCCCCGCAGTGCAGAACCTGTGGCTTCAAGCCTGCGTGAAGATGGTGGGATGGTTGGGGATGCGGACTGTCCTTCAGGCGGAGGTCTGTTTGTTACATAATTGGGAGAAGAGTAGTCAAAGAATTGCAGCTCAGCACAGAGCACTCCTGGAAGCAGGCTTCCTAGTAGTTAAGAAGGTGCTACTGAGTAAGTGGGCTGAGGGCTCTCCCCCACATGTGGGACTTTGGGAACAGTCAGTGCTGGATTTAATGCACATGGAGAAGTTAACAGCAAAGCAATTAGGTGGGAAACATTGAGAAGCCTTTACAGAACTATGGTTGCCAGTCATGAATACCCTATCTGCGAAAGAACGCAGCGCACTGTTAAATGTCTAAATACATATTGCCATGTGAGATTGATATCTAGTAGAGATGACTAACGAGGGCTGAAAAGGTGGGTGGGGGAGGGGGGAGGTTCTCACTTATCTATGATTCTTAATACATAAGGGGAGAAAGGGGGGGTGGGGATAGTTGGGGGAAAAGGGGACGTTTTTCATGTGCTAGTGTTTGAATTGTAGTAGGATGGCTTCTTTGTATGTACCTATTTTATGTTCGGACCTAGCAAGGGATAGGCGATAGATTGATATTATGTGTTTGGGTGTGTATAATGTGTCCCTCACTCTAATGACTATATCACTATTGTTGACGGGGTACGTTGACCCCAGATGTCGTGATATGAATGGAGTGTAATCTGTATGAAAATCATTTAAAAAAAAAAAAAAAAAAAGAGTTGGACATAAAAGTTTACTGGCAGCGCCATTCATCCCAGAAGCTGTGCTTTTGACTTCTTTTTCACTTTGCCCCCAGTAGATTTCAGCTCCAATGCTGCTTGTGTCAGTGGAGAGGGGGAGAGGGGGAGAGGGGGAGCGGGGGTGGAGCAGTGGCCCGAAAAAAAACAGTGCTGGGCACATACTGAAGAAAACTGCGTCCTATGCTGCCCCAATCATGCCTGTTCTGGGCCCAGTGGGGCAGAGCTTGTGGGTGTGCTGGAGGTCAATTAGAAGTGCTTCTCTGCTGCAAAAAAGCGTAGTTACTCACCTGTAACAGGTGATCTCCGAGAACAGCAGGAATTTATTATTATTAAGAAGGGACCCAGGATATCAATGCTTGACCCAGTACAAGCATTGTGGAACCTGTGTCTCTTGGGGAAACTGCTAGGTACATATGACCTAGATTGGCCACTGTTGGAAACAGAATACTGGGCTTGATGGACCTTGGTCTGACCCAGTATGGCATATCTTATGTTCTTATGTTCTTAGTCTTCACATATGGGTATCGTTAGTACTGACGGAGCCTGCACGGGAACGCTCCCCAGCATCCAATAGGAACACTTTTGGGAGCATCCCTCAGCACATGCGTGCTGCCTTCCTGCCTTTCCAACTATCCCTCTTCAGTTAAGTTTGTAGCTGAGTGAAAGGATAGAGGGAGAGAGGAAAGAGACAAAGAGATAGAGAGACAACTCCTAGGGGACGTGGGTGGGTTGTGAAGACTAAATTCCTGCTGTTCCCGGAGATCAACTGTTACAGGTGAGTATGCTATCTCCAGGAACAAGCAGGAATGTAGTCTTCACATATGGGGACTCCCTAGCTGAAGATGCCAGGGAGATAGCCCCAGGAAGGTGACACCCTAGAAGGTGGGAATCCTTCCTCCCATGGATCTCTGGCATTCCACCAGGGTTGGTGGGTAGGAGTTGATTTAGGTCTGAAAGAGATTTTGAAGAACAGCTTGGCCAAAGAAGGCATCCCGACGGGAGGCTTTATCCAGGCAGTAGTGGGCTGTGAAGGTGTGTACCGAAGCCCAGGTAGCTGCTCGACAAATGTCATCGATAGACACAGAGTGGAGATTAGCCATAGAAGCTGCCATGGCTCTCACATTATGAGCTGTGACATGGTCCTGAAGAGGAAGACCCTTACTCTCATAAGCAAAGGATATGCATTGGGCAATCCATTTAGATAAAGTTCTTTTGGAGACTGGAAGTCCCAAATGACTAGGGTCAAAAGCTATAAAAAGTTGCGAGGACTTTCTATGTTGCTGTGTTCTTTGTATGTAAAAGGCTAAGGCCCTTTTACAACACAAAGTATGAAGGTTTCTTTCTGCATTAGAGGCGTGAGGCCTCGGAAAAAATACAGGAAGATAAATTGATTGATTTAAATGAAAAGGCGAAATCACCTTTGGCATAAAGTGTGGGAGAGTTCGAAGAACAACCTTATCATGATGAAACCTAGTATAAGGAGGATCAGCCACTAAAGCTTGCAATTCACTAATGCGACGGGCAGAGGTGATTGCAATTAGGAAGATGACCTTCCAGGTCAAAAACGTAAGGGCTGTAGTGGCCAAAGGTTCAAAAGGCAGCTTCATGAGCTGCCCGAGAACTAGATTTAGATCCCATGCCACCGGTGGTGGCTTGATGGGAGGTTTAGTTAATAAAAGGCCTCTCATAAATCTTGATAAGAATGGATGAGAGGAAATTGGTTGTCCATTCAGAGGCTTATAAAAAGCTGCAGTTGCACTAAGATGGACTCTTACCGAATTTGTCTTTAGACCATAATTCGATAAGTGAAGGAGATACTCTAGTATCGATTCTAAGGGTATGACAAGGGGGTTTAATCCCTTCTTGGAGCACCATATAGTAAAACGTTTCCACTTGAAGGCATAAGATCTTCTTGTGGAAAGTTTCCTAGAAGCCTGAAGGATATCTTTTACCTGTTCGGACAGGTGGAGATCCTGGAGGTCTAAGCCTTCAGCAACCAGGCCATGAGGTGCAGGGACTGGGGATTCGGGTGCCATATCGTCCCATTCTCCTGGGAAAGGAGATCTGGAGAATGCCCTAACTCCAAAGGTGCTGCTTGAGAGAGATGTAGAAGCAGGGGATACCACATTTGGCGTGGCCATCGTGGTGCTATGAGGATCATGCGACCCGTGTCTCTCTGAAGATTGAAGAGTGTTTTGGGGATGAGGGGAATGGGTGGGAAGGCATAAAGGAAGTCCTGACCCCATTGAAGGAGGAAGGCATCCCTTGCCTCTTAACTGTGAGCCGGAATCCTGGAACAGTACCGGGGAAGTTTGGCATTCAAGGGACTTGCAAAGAGGTCTATGTCTGGAGTGCCCCAGAGACGAAATATCTTTGCCACCTGATCTAGGTGGAGGGACCACTCGTGAGGCAACAGTACTCAAATGAGTTTGTCTGCCCAAAGGTTTTGAATGCCTGGAAGATATACCACTAGAAGGTGAATTTGATACTCTCTGGCAAGGGCCCACAGTTGCAAAGCTTTGTTGCATAACGACAGAGAGCCTGTTCTGCCCTGCTTGTTTACATAGAACATTTATTTATTTATTGCTCTTATATACTGCACTCTTAAAAATCAGTGCGGTTTACATACAACGATTCTGTGCCGGATAGGTACACTATTAGGCACTTACAGTGAACAGGAGGTTAAACGTGGGTTTAAACATGGCTACTTGATTGTCCATCTGGACTAGGACTGTCTTGTAGCTGAGCTGGGCGTGGAATACTCGAAGAGCTACATAGATTACTCTTAATTCCAGGAGGTTTGTGTGTAAACTGGCCTCCTGTGGAGTCCAGGTTCCCTGGGTAGAGAGATGATTCAGGTGTGCTCCCCAATCCACCTGTGAAGCATCTGTTGTTAGGGTGGCCTGAAAGAGGGGTTGATGAAAAGGAGACCCCACTGTCAGGTTTTCTAGTGACTGCCACCATTGGAGGGACAAAACTAGTTGTTGAGAGCTTATCATTTTGTCCAACAAATGACCTGTGGCCTGTGTCCACTGTATGGATAGGGTCAACTGAGCTGCTCTCATGTTGAGGCGAGCATATGGGACTACATGAACTGTGGAAGCTATATGTCCTAGTAACTGTAGTAGCTCTCGAGCAGTGAGGGAGAATTTTCCTGCTGCTTGAAAAGCTGGTTGTATTATGCGAAGACACCGGGCCTGTGGAAGGAAAGCCTTTGCTTGTCTGGTATCTAGACAGGCTCCTATGAATTCCAGACATTGGGAAGGAACAAGGTGGGATTTTGGGAAGTTTATTACCAATCCCAAGTATTGGAGAATTTGCCTTGTACGGGACAGTGCAGTGCTGGCCTCTGCAACTGTAGGGGCTTGAATGAGCCAGTCGTCTAAGTAAGGGTAGATGAAAATCCCTAGGGTTCGTAGAAATGCAGCTACTACTGCCATGCATTTCGTGAATACCCTTGGTGTTGAAGCCAGACCAAAGGGAAGAACCCTGTACTGGAAATGTTTCTCCCTGAAAAGGAAACGTAAGAATTTCCTGTGATCTGGATGGATGAGAATGTGAGTGTATGCATCCTTTAAGTCTAGAGAGCAAAGCCAATCCTGGCTTTGAAGGTATGGCAGAAGAGTTCCTAGAGAAATCATTTTGAATTTCTCTCAAAACAGATATTTGTTCAATTCTCTGAGGTCCAGAATGGGTCTGTCTCCTCCTTTTTTCTTTGGAATAAGAAAATAGGGGGGAGTAGAACCCTGCACCCCGTTGAGGAATGGGTACTTCCTCTATTGCCCTTTGGGCAAGAAGCGTGGAGACCTCATGATCTAGCAGATTGTCTACAGAGGTTTGAGAATTGAATTGCTTTAGAATTGTAGGAGGGGGCATGCTGTGAAAATGAAGCTTGTACCCTTCTCCTACAATGGACAAAGTCCAATCTTCTGCTGTTATCTGATGCCATCTGTTGGCAAAGTGGCATAACCTGCCCAGAATATTGGGGGGTTGGGGACCCCTCAGAGGCAGGAAGGCAAAGCTCTCTAGGAAAGAGTCAAAGCCCTTGAGGGGGCTGAACCTGGAGAGCTGGTTTGGCTCTCGGGCCTTTTGGCTTCTTTTGCTGTCTAGTTTGTCCCTTTTGGGCAACCTGACCTTGAGTTTGACTCTGCTGGGTATAGGAAGGATAAAACTTCCTCTTTTTGGTAAAAGAGGGTTTTTTATAAGGCTTCCTTTTGGCTGGAGTGGCTGTAGACTTTGACAATCTATCTAAGGTAGAATTGTCAGCATCTAACTCGTTAGCCTTTTCCTACCAATTCTTGCCGAAGAGATTCTCCGCCGTGCAAGGAATGTTGCCTAATTTGTCCTGTACCCAAGTCTCCAAGTCTGATGCCTGTAGCCAGGCAATCCGTCGTGCGCCAAAGGCAATAGCAGAGGTTCTGCTGATGCATTCAAAACAGTCAAAGGCTACACGATTAACAAACTTGGAGACATCTTAAGCATGCTTAACTAGAGCAAGAAAATCTCGTCTCTTGTCATCTGGGAGAAATGGGCTCATAAGTTCCAAGTCTCCGGTGACTTCCTTGAGGAACATTCCCATATATAGGATATATGAACTGATCCTAGCTGAAAGCATGGAAGCTTGAAAGGTTTGGCGCCCAAAAGCATCCAGAGTCCTGCATTCACAACCTGGAGGATTGGATGCATGCCTCTTTGCACTTTTCATCCTACACATGGCTGATTCCACTACCATTGAATGATGTGGCAGCTGAGTTTTCTGAAATCCAGGACATGGCGGAACTCGATACATAGTATCAAGTCTCCTAGAGTGAGGAGTAGTCGTCAGAGGTGTCTCCCACATTCTGAGCATCCAGCTATGCAGAATTTCATGGATAGGCAGAGTGGCTGCCTCCTTAGGAGCTTTAGAATATTGGAGAATTTCAAATCACAATTGCTCCTGAAGAGGAACCCAGAGCAAAGGAATTGGAAAGACCTTTGGCCATATCACGGATGAAATCCTGAAATGACATGTCCTCTGGAGGTGACATTCTGCGTTGGGGAGAAGAGGGATCTTCTAGGAGAAAACCTCTACTGCCAGCAGAATTGTCAGAGTCTTCGGGATCGGAGGAATTGAAGTATTCCTGTCCCTGATGCTCTTACAACGCACGAGCCCGGTACCGATCGAAGTCGGTACCGAGCTGACCCGGTACCGCTCTGTCAATTCCAGCCAGAGATGGCATGGGAAGAGTTCCCACCAGGGCCGGTACCGGTGTCAGTACCAGTATCGGTGCCCGTGGGACCACCGGTACCGCAGCTGAAAGAAGAGCTGCGATGCTGCGCTCGATAGTGGGGAACCTCTGGTCTATCGACGCTGCCGATGCCTGGGTGTCGGTACCGGTAAGGACGGCCGGAACCCCTGAGCATGGCACAGGTAGTTCTTGCGAGGTTGAGGCCTCGAGAACATCCTGAGGCCCCATCGATGCTTTGGAAGCCGAAGCCTCCCGCCGGGACTGTTTTGCCGGTGTGGTTCCCTCAATGGCAATGCCGATGGCCTCTCAATGCTTAGCAGGAGAGCTACCCTTTGAGGACCAGCTTTTATGTTTAGTTACCTGAGATCTATGGGAGGAAGAAGAGGCCCTTGACGATGTTGATGCAATGGATCTGGCATCCGAAGAAAAGAGGGTACCAAGCTTTGCAGCCCGGTTTTGTCTTCCTCTTTTATTCATCCCCATGCAGGAGAAACATTCAGTTGGAGAATGTTCAGGTCCTAAACATTTCAGACACCAATCATGGGTGTCAGTGACAGAGATGGTACCGCCACACTTAGTACATTTCTTAAAACCACTAGTTGGTTTTTCCATGTTTTAGGAATATGGGGCCTAGAACCAAAATGGCGCCTAGCACCAAAGAGAAAAGTTTCAGAAAAGAAACAGTCTAAGTTCTTTTTTTTTTTTATGAAAAGAAAAGAAAAGAACCAGCGGTACCGGTAGGCGTTGTGCGGAAGGCAAACTCGACCACAAGAAAAGAAATTTAAAGACGGAATTTTCTGCAGTGACAGGAATAGATCCTGTCGGCTCCGCGGAAAATGAAGACCTGAAGAGGGACAGTTGGAAAGGCGGGAAGGCAGCACGCATGCGCTGAGGGATGCTCCCAAAAGCTTTCCTATTGGACGCTGGGAAGCGTTCCCACGCAGGCTCCGTCGGTACCGACGATACCCATATGTGAAGACCACATTCCTGCTTGCTCCTGGAGATTGCAATGTGTGCCTTCGAGTCAGTTCTGACTCCTGGCGACCCAGAAGCTCTTGGGATTTCTTGGCAGCGTCACTGGAAGTAGATTGCCAGGCCTTTCTTCTGAGGCAGTGGAGGGTTAAGTGACTTGCCCAAGGCCACAAGGAGTGCTAGTGGGAATCGAACCCTGGTTGCTTGGTTACCAAGCCAGTGTTCTAACCACTAGGCTACTCCTCCACTCCTTTCTGTGCTGCAGTACCCCTGAAACGCTCCGGAGCATCGAAGAAGTGTTGACACACTCAACAGTAGCTGGTTCTGGTGGTTAGTGCTTTCGCTCAATGACTAGTTCCCTTTTGTATTTTGTTTATTTTTGGGGGGCGGAGGGGGTGTTTGAGAGTTAATGAGGAGGGCTCCTGGGGCAATTGCCTGACAGAATGGAGGAAAATAAATCAAACAGTAAAATGAAATTGAGGCGGCAAACTCTGGAGATGCTGACAAAAAACAAAACAAAACTGTGAACGAGAGAAGGGAGAGCTGCGGCAGCCTGTTCGCAGTCAGGAAAAACAAAAAAAAAAGGACAGAAGGGGGGGAGAGGGTTTGAACGGGAAGGCCATGCACATGCTCAGAGAAGTCCAAAAAAAGTCTTCTCTGAGCTAGGAGAGAGCCCGGCACACAGGCAGCATCGAGACAACACCTATGAAGTGTGCCTGCGTCCCCCTGCTTGTCTGTGGATTAAGCATGGACAAGCATGTTGTAATGTAAACCGCTTTGAAATGATAAGGCGGTATAAACAAACCTGTTAAATAAATAACCAACCAATAAAACCACAAAAGATCTCTAAAGGAAAAAAAGAGGGACTGTACAGCTCAGTAGCTAAAATGGAAGGGCAGACTGGATAGGCAGTCTATCTGCCATCATGCTGTCTTCACCTCAATTCTCTACACCTTCTTCTCATGTGTCTTCTGACTCAGGCTCCAAATCATTTTGGTCACCTTCCGTTGAACAGTTTTCCATCTTTTTATATTCTTCATGAGATATGGTCTCCAAAACTGAACACAATATTCCAAGTGAGGCCTCACCAGCGACTTGTACAGTGGCATTAGTACCTCTTCCTTTCTGCTGGTAATTCCTCTCTATATGCAAGAATTAGTACCAAACATACTAGCCACATTGTCACACTGTAATTCAAGGTAATCTCCTGATCGTTAGAATTAGAAACTCCAAACTCACTTCTCTGCCACTACGAGAATCAGCACACCACTAAGCATGCCATACGCTCACAAATGGCTTATACTCATTTGCCTTACTATCCTAGTCATAGGCAGTTTAACTGCTCACTCGACCCTTCCCTATTCTAATCATCCACTATCCGAAGCCTATTACACTCTCTCCAAGGCTCACACAAACCACACACCACACACCACAACAGAAGGCCTGTATGTCCCCTCCACATTCCCACAGGCCCTCCCACTAAGCCACCAATCCCTCATAGCACCCACTCAGACCACCCCACCAAATGCAGCCCGATCAACGCACTCTGCCCACAATAAAATCCAGACTCTAGCCAACCATATCACAGACAACAAAATTGACCACCTATGCGTCACCAGGACCTGGTTCACAGACTCTGACAATGCCTTGATCAATCAGCTAAACATTGACACCCACAACTGCCCACATACTAAACAGTAGAGGAGGCAGAGTCTGCTTCCTTCCAAACAAGCACCTGCGCTTTACCACCGCAAGCGCAACTTCTCCTCAAGGCTTGGATACTCTCATAATAACTAACAATGCAGAACAGCTGGACACCCTGCTCAAGAAAGTCTGCTCCCATTCCTCACACCAACACCTCAATCTCCCCTCAGCGAATAACAGCCAATGCAATGCCTTCCTCCAAGCTATGAGTGATCTACAATATATGCAGATCACCACCACCTCAACCCACTCGAAAGGAGAGGCCCTTGATCTGCTCTTCCTCCCTGCTGACTTACTCACTGCATTTCTCCCACATCCACCCCAGTCCCCTGGACAGATCACCGTTTAATAACCTTCACATTACCTCGCCTTCATCTCAGCTACCCTCCTCATACTGAAATTCCCACAAAAAGAAGATTCCTAGCCTTCAGTGAACCCTTCATGCCCTGGAAGGCACATCACAAGATACAGACCTTGACTCAATGGTTGATGTCTGAAACGCCATCTTCAATGCCTCCAAGGCTCCACCGCAAGCTCCTCCCCAAAACATGTCGACCCCACGCACCCTGGTATTCCACCTGCCTCAGAACAGAAGCGTGCACTTTGAAGACTTGGAGAAAGTCCAGTGACCCTCAGCTACAGACCATCTACATGGACATGCGCATGGCCTACCGCAACAAAATCCTCAATGCCAAATGTGAACACCATAATAACATCCGCCTCCGCACCCTCAACAAACCGAGAGAACTTTTCAATCTGGTCAGAACACTCATGAGACCCTACCCAACCTCAGAGCCACACCCTTGAGCCTCAAGAGATGGCCAACTTCCTTAAAGACAAACACAACCAGCATTGCACTACTGCCCTCATCATATCGATACCCTGCAGTGCAACCTCAACCATCCAACCCTGGACCACACTCAGAGACATCTTTTCTGATGAACTCCTGGACGTCATTTCACATGACACCACACCACCACCACCTCTCCACTAGACCTCTGACCGGTATCCTGGATCAAATCAGCAAACAAATGCAGCTCCTGCTGTTCATTTTCCTCCATCCTTCAAACTTCGCTCTCACAAGCCTTCCACCCACTCTCAAACAAGCTTCTATAAGACTCCACCTAAAGAAACCCAACCTAGACCCAAGATCATCCACCTCATACAGACCCATAGCCAGTGTTCCGTTCCTTGCCAAAATCACTGAAAAAGCAGTTCAACTTCAACTCTAGGAACACACTGATAGACATGCACCTCTGTATAACAAACACAGGTTCCACCCCTTCCACAGTGCCAAAACATTACTCACTTCTCTCATATCACCGGAATAGAAAAAGCTTCCACTGGTTAAGTGCTGCTCTTCCTTTGACATCTCAGTAACATTTGACACAGTGTCCCACCAGATTCTGCTTAACCAGCTCAACAACATCGGGGTTCAAGGCAAGCCACTTGAATTGATCTAGTCCTACCTCTCCCAACGGACTCAACAGATAAGAAATGGAAATCATCCTCAGCACCTTACACTCTTCCCCAAGGAATTCACCAGGGTTCTGCGCTCTCTTCCCTACTCTTTAATATCTGCTACACAACCCGGAAGTTCAATGTTGGCTACCAACTATACGCAGAGGATATAATGATTTTTACTTCATTTCACACCACTGCTCCGGACTACTCCAACCTAACTACCTGCTTCAAAGAAATCATCTCCTGACTGCAACTCTACAACCTAGCAGTTCATTTCAGTAAGACTGAAATCCTCCATGTGACCAAGGACCCCAATTTCACACCACCTCCCTTCATCAAAAATCGAGGACATTGAACTACAGGTCAAGTATCTCGGTGTCATCCTGGATCACCAACTTAACTTCCAACCACATATAAAGACTACCACTAAGAACATTTACTTCAAGCTTCAAACCCTCTGCAACTTACACCCCTTCCTCTCCCCTGAGAGCTTCCGCGCAGTCTGCCAGGCTTCCATTACACCCTTGCTCAACTACTGCAACTACACTCTTCAAGGGCTTCCCAAAACTACCATCGCCCCTCTACAGCTAGCCCAAAACAGCAGCATGCACCATTGACAGAGCCTCCAGACACACCCATGTCACTCCCATCCTGAAATCCTCCATTGATTCTTGATGCTATGGGAAGCCAAACACAAAGTCCTCACTATTATCCATAAGGCACTTATCAAACACCTCAGCCGAGCAGCTCCAAATACTCAGACACTCAAATTCCAATAGACCACACAGACAGAGCATGCTCCATCTTCTTCTCCCCCCTCTTCAGATACATAAGAGCTCAAAACGTGCCTGCGCAAGAGCCTTCGAACTTTACGTCCCCAGCATCTGGAACTCCTTACCGTCTACACTATGGAGCATCTGATCACAAAGTCTTCAAAAAAAAAAATCTCAAAACACACCTTTTCAAAGAACATTATGGACTATTGTGTTCAGTTTTGGAGACCATATCTCGCAAAGGATATAAAAAGATGAAACGGTTCAGAGGAAGGTGACCCAAATAATTTGGAGCCTGCATCAGAAGACGTATGAGAAGAACAAGCTTATTGAACATCTAGATAGTCATGATTTAATAGGAGAAAGCCAACATGGATTTAGCCAAGAAAAAAAATCGTGTCTTTTTTTTTTTGTGCCGTCAAGTCAGTGCTGACTTCTAGCAACCCTGCCGCCTCTGTTTTCTCGGCAATGTATCACTGGAAGCAGATTGCCAGGCTTTTTCTTCCGAAGCAATGGAGGGTAAAATGACTTGCCCAAGGTCACAAGGAGTGCTTGCTCTTCTGGGTACTAGGCAGTTGCGCAAACTATTAAGCTACTCCTCCACTTGTCTTACTAATCTGTTATATATTTTTTTAAGGTGTGAATAAACAGATAGACAAAGGTGAGTTGGCCGATATAGCATATTTGGATTTTCAGAAAGCCTCTGACAAGATCCCTCATGAGAGACTCTTGGCCAAATTAAAAAGCTATGGGAAAGGAGGCAATGTATATTGTGGATTAGGAACTGGTTAAAAAGATAGAAAGCAAAGAGTAAGGCTAAATAGCCAATTTATTCAATGGAGAACAGTGAAGTACTCCAGGGATCTGTGCTGGGCCCACTGCTTCTTAACATATTCATAAATGACCTGGAGAAAGGAGTCACATTAGGAACCACCACCCAGGAAAAAGATTTAGGTATCATCATGGATAACACGTTGAAACTCTTTGCCCAGTGTGCAGTGGCAAACAAGAAAGCAAATAGAATGCTAGAAATCATACGAAAAGGAATGGTGAATAAAACAAAGGATATTATAATGCCTCTGTATCGTTCCATGGTGAGATTGCACCTCAAATATTGTGTGCAATTCTGGTCATTATATCTTAAAAAGGATATAGCAGAATTAGAAAAGCTACAGAGAAGAGCCACCAAAATGGTAAAGGGGATGGAAGGATACCCCTATGAGGAGAGGTTAAAAAGGTTAGGGCTCCTTCAAACTGGAAAAGAGATGGCCGAAGGATGCCAGAGGTCTATTAATTAATGAATGGAATGGAATGGGTAAAAGGTAGATCGGCTGTTTGCGCCATCAAAATATAGAAACACTAGGGGGCATGTAATGAAGCTACAAAGTAACCCAATTAAGACTAGTAAGAGAAAACATTTTTTCACTCTGCTCGTTATAAAACCCTGGAATTCGTTAGTGGAGGATGTGGTAAGAGCTTTTAGTCTAGCTGGGTTTAAAAAAGGTTTGGACAAGTTCCTGGAGGAAAGATCCATAAACTATTATTAACGAGGACCTGAGAAATCTTTGGATCTTGTGACCTGGCAAAATCCAAGGGCCTTTGCTTGGTCCTCGTCCTTCTTGGCCTCTCTGCTGGCTTTTGGAATTGTTGACCACAGCCTTCTCCTTGATATCCTGTCCTCACTTGGTTTTAAGGGCTCTGCACTATCCTGGTATTCCTCTTCTCTCTCCCTTCGTTTTTTCAGTGTTTGTTCTGGTGGATCCTCCTCTGCTGCTATCCCACTCTCAGCTGGTGTACCCCAAGGATCTGTCTTGGGTCCACTTCTTTTCTCTCTCTATACCCAGTCCCTTGGTGTGCTCATCTCGTCCCATGCTTTTCAGTACCATCTTTATGCTGATGACTCCCAGATCTACCTCTCTACACCTGAAATCTCTCCAGCAATTCAGACCCAGATCTCTGCCTGTCTTTCTGACATTGCTGCTTGGCTGTCTCACTGCCACCGAAATTGAAAATGGCTAACACAGAGCTGCTTATTTTTCCCCCTAAAACCTCCTCTACCCTTCCCCTCCTTTCTCAGTCTCTATAGATAACTCTCTACTCCTCTGTTTTCTTGGCTCGCAACCTTGGGGTTGTCTGACTCCTCTCTCTCCTTCTCCACACACATCCATCTGATAGCTAAGACCTGCCGTTTCTCTCTATAACAAACAAAATCCGCCCATTCCTTTCTGAACAAAATACTAAGACACTTACCACTCCTTAATAACCTCCCGTCTTGACTAAACTAACCTAATTCTTTTGCTGATTTTCGTCTGCATCATCTCTCTCCCCTTCAATCTGTTCAACACTTTGCTGTGTGGCTAATCTTCCATCAGCCTCGTCAGGCTCATATTACCCCTCTTCTCAAATCACTTCATTGGCTTCCTATCTGTTTCTGCATCCAGTTCAAACTTCTCCTGCTGACCTATAAGTGCCTTCACTCTGCAGCAACTCACTAACTTTCCTCTCTTACACCTCCCTTCATTCCTCCCCGGAAACTCCACTCTTCTGATAAACTGCTTCTATTGCTAACTCCAAACTTCGCTCCTTTCACCTTGTTGCTCCTTATGCCTGGAACAAACTACCTGAGTCTGTATGTCAGGCGTCTTCTCTGGCCCTTTTCAAATCCAGGTTGAAAACTCACCTCTTTGCTGCCGCTTTTGGTCTTGAATCACCTGATCTCCTTTATGTTTCTTTACCATTCCCCCTAGATGTATCCCTGTCTACACCTATTGTGTTGTCTGTCTTGACTAGATTGTAAGCTCTGATGAACAGGGATTGTCTCTTAAATGTCTGTGCAGTGTTGCGTACATCTTGTAGATCTATACAAATGCGTAGTAGTAGTAGAAATTCACCGCTTACCCCTGGACAAGTATTGTGGAACCTATGTACATTTTTGGGAACCTGCCAGGTACTTGTGACCTGGATTAGTCACTGTTGGAAACAGGATACTGGGCTTGCTGGACCTAAGTCTGACCCAGTATGGCATTTCTTATGTTATGTTCATTATTAGCAACCTTATAAAGAATTCAAATCAGCTTGAACAGAAGAACCACATAACCACTGCAGTAAAATTAGATGCACCCGTGATCAATTGTCAGTACTCATATGACTTGAATCAACCAATAAATGATGGCTCTAATGTATAAAATGGCCACATTCACTCCCTGTTCCATTTTTACAATGGTGAAATCAAAAGATCCCCGAGATCATCAGAAAAGCCATTTTCACCAAACAAATTTCAAAGGGGTACAAAGACCTTGTGAAATGGAGACACAGGAATCCCAATATAAAGAGGTTTTCTGCTATGAACTGTCAAGAAACTCCCAGAACATGTTGGGAAGAGGAAACTTAATCCAAGATGTCTTTGAAGGTTAATGAAAAACAGTTGGAACACACCACATACAACATTTAAAAAGAGTTTAAGGCTGACCAGGAGCAAATCTGAAGTGGTGGCTTCAACCCGCACCATACACTAAACAAAGAAGGACCCATTATTAAAGAGGACCCAGGTAATCTACTGCTTGCCCCAATACAAGCATAATGGAACCGACCCAGTATGGCATTTATTATGTTCTTAAGGCATCATGGATAAAGACCAAGGAGGACCCAAATGTTCTCTGGACAAATGAAGCCAAACTTGAGCTCTTTGGCAATGCAGACCAGCAAAACATCTACAGGCGAATAAATGAAGCTTATAAGGAAACACCCTTCCTACAGCTAAATATGGTGGCGGTTCCATAATGTTGTTGGGCTTCTTTGCTGACTCAGGAACTGGAGGCCTGGAAAGTATTAAATGAGAGGACGACCAAGATATTCTGGAGTGAAATGTGCTCCTTAGTGTCAGAAAGTTAGGTCTGGGTGGAAGGTCACGGGTCCTCCAGCAGAACAATGACCCAAAACAAACATCCAAAAGTACAGAAGAATGTTAAAAAGGAACAAATGGATTGTTTTAAACTCATCAGCAATGAGTCCTGATCGCATTCCAATCGAGAACCTGCGGAATGAGCCAAAATCTGCCATTGGTAAAAGGAATCCTGGAAACATTCATAAGCTGGAACAAATCACAGTTGAAGAGTGGGAGAAACTACCAGTAGACAGATGTACGAAACGTATACTGTGGATGCCTACAAGAAATGTTTGGAGGCTGTCATCACTGCTGAGGGTTGTGCAACCAAATATTAGTGAAGGGTGCCATTAATCCTGTCCAAGTCATATTTAGTTTTTTTTCTCAGAAATTACTATGTCTACATTGCACAGATGTCTTTTTTGTTGTATACCTTTGAACATACTGTTAAAATATTATGACATAGTTGGAATATTTTCAATTATTTCTGAAGATATTGAACAAAACATATCTAAAATGCAAGGGTACCAATAATGTTGACCACAATTGTAAAGGTCCAAAAAAGTGAACAGAGTACTTGCTGCATTTTTTATTGGATGTATGATGTTGGTGCACTCTAGAGATATTCTATACCCTATCCAGAAGTGAAGATTTTAACTTTATATTAAAAATACAGACTACAAAATGACATAGTTATGAATAACCACTTTCAGAGAGTAGTTTTAGAAGCCTCAAATGGCATTAACGTGTGCAGAATACATACACCTATAAAGCTGTTAAGTGGTTGAGAGACCATCATCTCACCCTGAAAAGTGTTAAATATGAATCTATTCACTTTTCTTATGACCCCCCCCTGCTCTCACTCCGAAGCCCCTCCCCCCGGGATTGCTGAAATTCCTGTTTTTAAGAATTTCATCTGTATTTTGGAACTTGATGACTCCTCCCTCTCTTTAAAACCTCCGTTAAATGCCATGATCAGTTCATCCTCCTTTGCTTTCCGTCAAATCAGATCAGTTCAGTCTTTTCTTTTGTTTGACCATCTTCAAACCTTGATTCTGACTTTAGCTGTATCGCACATTGATTTCTGCTAACCACTGAATCTTTCAAACAAACAAAATCCCAAAATCACCTCCAAGACGACTGCCATTTCACTCAAACACCCAGAGACGACCTACTAGAATACAGAGAAAAGGCAAGCTCAAAGAAAAAAAAAAAAAAAGAAGAGTCCCCACTGTAGAGACATTCAATCCAAAGCTTAAAAAAAAAAACTGAGAAAACACACGCATACAGGACTTGCAAGCACTACTTCAGGAAGATATCCCTGCTGCACTAATACATGATCTATGCTTCAGCCTGATGTTAGAAACATAGACACCCCCGACATGGACTCCTATGTCAGCGTCCATGTAGATGTCTGCACTATGAAACTGTGGGTCAGGGATGTCCAGCTCAGGCAAGGTTACATATGGGGATGTCAGACACACGGAAACATGACCCCACATTCCCGATCAGTGTTCACTGTGAAATTCTAAAATAAAGTGGATTGAGTATGCCTCCTTCCCCACACCCTCCAGACGTTTACCTGACATAACAAGCACTTTTCAGATGCCTATTTGTGCCTGGAGCAGGTATAACCTTTTATTCAGCTTGGGACACCCAGGACATGTCTGAAATCGGATGAGAACCTCCAAGATCAGGGGAATGACCTGGCCATGCCTCACCACACCCCCATTCCAAACTTGGAGGTCCTCGCGCCTGGGACATCCACAGACCCGGCTTCTAAAATGTCTCTGGAGACATCTCTATGTCTATTTTCAGATACATTCCTTTTTGTTTCTCTTTAACTACCATTAACAGACTAACATGGCTCTCATACTACATTCTCCAAGATGACAGAGGTTGAAGAGGCTGACGAAGGAAGCTTCTGAGACCATGTAAGTATTATTGGGTCATCAGGGAAGATGCTGAACCTTTAGGGGCTTTCTGGTGAAGAGCCTGCCTAGGTGAGGGGTACCCTGGGACCTGAGAGTTCCCAGCTTGGTGATCCCATCTCCAGCAGTCCCCAGCATGGAGGCCCAGTGCTGATATTTTAAACTTCCCACTGACTGCCATTCATGTCAACTGATGGATTACCTATCACCTGCAATTCATCATTTTAAAATAATAGTTTGTAGAGATTAAGAATGTTTTGAAAAATGGGCTATATTTGAATGAATTTGTGATGCATAATTAGAGGCATCTACAAATTGGGGTTCTGAAATTATTCTGCAACTGTTTCTAGAATTCATTGGGAGCCCATTGTTTGGATTTACTATGGCAAAACTTACAGAGTTCTGGCTGTCTCACATCTTCAATGACGGATTAACTGAAATTACTATAACCTTAGCTGCAGTATATTTAACTTTCTTTCTTGGTGCTGAAGTTCCTGGATTAGGGGTGGGCCTCCAAACTTGATGGTACCTCCCAGATCCCAACACCTATCTAGTTCTTTGCCAGTAAGAACCTCCTGAAGATACTTGGTGGAAGACAGCCTGCACTGGCCAAAGTCCTACTACACTGCTGGGAGAGCTTGGGATAAGAGTTGTGAGAGGTGAAGCATATATTTAACTGCTGTTTAGGAATGGTAGGCCTTTAGTAGGATGAGAAACTTATGGTATAACTTTTTTTAAGAATTAGAATTGTTTCTCCTCTGTAGCTTTGAGCAGAAGGATAATATATGTTCTACTTCCATACTCCCAGGCACCCCCCCCCCCCCGTTCTTTCCACGTAAATCGCCTTCACCTCCCCTCCCCCTCTTATGCCCACCTCCAATCTACACGCTCCTCTGCATTTTTTTTCATTGGTCCCGCATTCTGGAACTCACTGCCTTCCTCCCTCAGACTAGAACCCCATCTTATCACTTTCAAGAAGAACCTTAAAACCCACCTTTTCTCCTTAGCCTTTGACCTTCCTTCCCCTTTTGTCTGATCCTGTCCTCCTAAGTATAACTTTTACTCTGTCCTCTATGTCTTGTTTATCTACTCACTTTCACTGTCCTGTAGCAAATTGTAATTTCTTTTCAATTTTCTGGCCTTGTGCCCACTCTAAACCTTTGTATTTTGTAAACCGCTCTGATTTTCAAAGAAGGGCGGTATATCAAATAAAATAACCATATATCAAATAAAATAACCATAAAAAAGCATTTAAAATAATGCTTTTTGGTTAGACTGGAACAGGTACAAAGAAAGATGCATTTCTAATCCATATGCAGAGCCCCTAGTTGCCTGCAGCAGATTTTTCAAGATTCTGTGGCCCACTTGCATTTATATCACAAAATTAAAAATAATTCATATACACGTTAAATACTGTCATTTTCCACACTCAGTTTAAACCTGTATATTTCATTTGTTTGAGAGATTTATAGGGAATGATAGGAAGTAAAAGCCTCAGGAATAGAGACAGAGGGAAGGTTAGGATGGAATAAACTGGTTAGGGGATGGGGAAAATAAAGCAAAGAAGACTGTAAATGGAGAGGGAGCAGAAAAAACAAAACCAAAAGATTCCATAAAGAGGGGGAAATTTTCCCCCGGATTATCTCTCTCTCTCTCTCCCTTCTCTTCACTCCAAGTCCTCTCACCCCTTCATAGCACACTCACATTCATGCCCTCATTCATACACATCCAGTTTCCCTAGCACAGATAGCAGGGCAGCCTTCTCTCTAACTGCCCCTGCTATCTGGAACGTCCTCCCAGATAATCTAACAACAACAACAGATATAAAAGAATTCCGGAAACTACTTAAAACCACCCTATTCATTGAATAATTTAATGAAGACCACCAATCAATCCTAACCATCCCACAAAACGAGTTACACAATACATGACACCCACAACACAAACATCCTATTACTCTTTTAAAATGTATATAGTATATAATGGATATAGTTTTAGATAATTTTATAAGAGACTACCCAGCTTTTAAGTTATGTTACTGTTGTCCACTCCTTGTACATAACCCACTGTAAATAGCTCACTCCTGTATATATTGCACCCCAAATCAAGTTGTACCTACCCAGAGACACACACATACACTACCTTCACCACCACTGCATGCCGACACCCCCGTACCACCCCAGTTGATTGGTTTGCAGTGTAAACCACTTTGATTCAAGGATAAAGCGGGATATAAATACTTTTAAATAAATAAATAAAGTTTCCCACAATGTCTATCCACTTTTTCATGTAACCCTTTTATTTCTTTGCCTCTTTCACAAACCCCTAGTGCAGGTGCCCATCTCCTGGCCTCAGCTTTTCTTCCAGGACCCCACCCCAAATTCCTATCCTCCAGCACCTCTTCACAGCCCCCCCCCCCACCTCCTCTTTCAGAAGACCCCGGCTCCTCTTTCCCAGTACATCCCACTTCCCTCTTTCCCCTCCCTCTGGCCCATTCTTGTCAGAGGAAACATGAGTGAGCTAGGAGAACCAAGAAAGTCAAGTTAAAATCCTACTGCTGCTTTTTGTGATTTTGGGAAAGTCACTTAACCCTCCTTTGCCAAAAGGTACAAATCTACATTGTAAGCCTTCCAGGGGCAGAAAGATCTCTCATCTTGACTTTTTGAGAAGAGCACAAGCTAAACCCAGTTCCCTTCTCCTCCCCTCCCCCAACCCCACTGTTTTCTTTGGGCTGCAGCAGTAGTGCTCGCTTCAGACTAATACTTCAATATAACATCTTCCTTCAGAACTTAAGAGTCTGCACAAGGACATGTACTTCTGTTTAACCTAAGTGCTAGGAACGCCTTCCCAGCATCCCTTTTGAATCATCTGAGAACTAATACAGATCCTCTGGAGTTAGATCATACACCAGGTTATATCACTTTTCTAAGCCTGGATTTCTCAAAGCTATTCTGTAGCACAGCACATGAACTAATCTTGGACGCAGTAAAACCCCACTCACAGCCTGGGTGGTGGGCAAGAGTCAGGGCCATCACCTAAGGCTGACTCCCGGTAACTGGATATATAGCCCTTGACTACAGGGATTCAAAAAGAGCCCTCAATCAGAACCATTACTGCAATGGCCAGACTAGGTATGTTGGGGCAGGGACAGGACATAAAACAAGAGCCCGATTCCAACCCAGCTGAAAGTGCAAAAGGAGGAGGCAGAAGCTGCAAGATCAAAGCACACACTCACAGGAAAAAGGTGACATTTGCTGGATTATTGATCTCCACTTAATGGTTTTCCCTCTAAAGCTTCCAAGTTATGGATTTTATGATAAACCCAAAGAACAACAGCTTTTCTTTACCAGAGATTTTTTTTCTGGAACCTAGTTTGAATCTAAAAGAGCAGCAACTTAAACAGTCAGATCTATTGGCTCAGCAGAAGCTCCCATAAGGGTCCTAAACTTGGAAAGACTTCAGTGGTTTATGATACAAAGCTTCACCACAGTTTGTGCTTAAAGAAAATGAAATCCACAGCAAGATATCCAGACAACAGTTTGAAAATTATTTTATAAACATACCCCACCCCTTAAAACTATGAAAGTATTTCCTTTTGAAGTAGGTTATTGTTCAAAATCACGCCCCTCCCCTCCAAAAAAAGGCCAGGGAACACTTCTATAAACAGGAAGCATAGATTATGTGATATCACAAGTCACTTCCCTTCATATGTACTACAAATTGCTATAGCAGCCCTAAAATATATCCATGGCCTGAAGGCACATGCCCAAAGACAGACTTATGGTTCAAAAGGTAGCAACACTGGACTTTTAACCTAACATATAACCTATGACAATATAGCAAACTGCCTTATAGATGCTGAAAAATGGCTAAGTGAAAACAATTTGAAAATCAACTTCAAAAAAACAGAGATACTTATCACCTCAAGAAACACAAATTATACACCACCAACTGACATCAAAATCCTTAACTTTAACATACCTATAAAGGAAAATATTAAATACTTAGGGGTCACTATAGATAAGGCTCTTAATTTCACAAGCCATATCAAGAAAACAACCAAAACAATATACTACAAGCTACGCTCAATTCAACAACTGAGACCACTACTAGAATTCAATGACTTTAGAACCATCACACAGGCTCTGATAACACCCCATTTTGATTACTGCAATGGGATATTAACAGGTGTATCTAAAAAGAGCTTAAAAATACTACAGATGGCTCAAAATGTTACAGCTAGAATAATCTTCAAAGCCAAACTGACTGATCACATCACCCCGATACTTTATTCATTACATTGGCTACCTATACAAAGTAGAATTCAATATAAAATAATATTGACCACTTTCAAACTGATAAACCAGATTGCCCCATCATACCTCTCTACACTAATTCATAGACCTACAGAAAATAGAGTAAGACGTAGAAAGAACCTGCATACTATTGCAGTCCCTGACTCAATAAGAAAAACTAAACACATAACAAGTACAGGTGCCTTCTCATATGTAGCACCTTCTCTATGGAATAATCTCCCGGATCAACTAAGGGAAATAAAAGACCTGAAACAATTCAGAAAAGATCTAAAAACCTACTTGTTCACGCAATATTATTCCAACACAGATAAAGAACTGGCTAAGACCTCTCATCCTCCTTAGATCTATGAACGTTCCCTATAATTATTGCAATGCTATCCTAGATCTCCATAATATGCTCGCCCTAATACTTGCAAAACTACTTCCAATAGAAACCCATTGATAAAACCTCAATATATATATGTAAATAGTTTCAAATATTAATCAAATCTATCTATATATAGTACTGATTTCTGTTCTTAGTACTTGATATTAACTACCTGTATATAGTTTTGAACACTGTTCAATATACCTGTATATAGTTTAAATACTGTTCGATGTAACTGCTTACCATAGCAATGTTTTATGTATTTGTTGTTTAATGTAAACCGCCACTGATCTTGGGAAGTGGCGGTATATAAGAGATTTGCAAATAAATAAAATAAACATATGAAAAAACTACTGACACCATACATTAATGAAGACTTGGAGTGTTCTCCCAAGAAAATTTTGCCAGCCCGGTGGGCTCATTATAAGCTGGCTGGCAGCAAATAATATCACTACTTGTCTTTCAGGATGTTCCATATACATAGTATTTTTCACCACTTTAAATGCATTTAAATGTCTATTTCATTCATATTATATTTACATATTCCGTTATGTTTAAATATTAAATTACAAAATTGCTTAAATGATTTCTCCTTTCTTGCTCATTATTTTGCCATGTCAAGTCATCAGATTAAGTTAACCAGGCGGTCAGTAAAATCAGCCAGATGGTGTGCCCATTCAAAAGGCCCTGGGAGACCGCCAACCTCTTTGAGAGAGACAGACGAGGTCCCACAATGTTGCTTTTAATGCGAGATCTAGTAACAAATCAATTTTAAAAACGATTACACTGCAGAGGAAGACCTTTTGCTCCTGCAAGTGGCGTCTAAACATAAGATGATAAGATATGCCATACTGGGTCAGAACAAGGTCCATCAAGTTCAGCATCCTGTTTTCAACAGTGGCCAATCCAGGTCACAAGTACCTAGCAGTTTCCCAAAGAGACACACAGGTTCCACAGTGCTTGTATTGGGGTAAGCAGTGCATTTCCTGGGTCCTCTTTAATAATGGTTTGTGGACCTTTTCTCCCGGAACTTTTACAAACCTTTTTTAAACCCAGCTACACTAACAGCTTTTACTACATCTTCTGGTAACGAATTCCACAGTTTGATTATGCATTGAGTGAAAAAAAATATCTACTCTTATTAGTCATAAACGGGTTACAGCATAGCTTCATTGCATGTCCCCCAGTCTACATTTTGATGGTGTAAACAAAATCGATCAGTAACAAAAACACATTGCAATCATAAATAGCTCAAATAAATTAAGAAAATTCCAAATTCATCATGTTCCCACTGTAAATAAACTTTCACCAATTTCAAAGAACTAATACAGATACTTTTAATATGTAAACTTACAAATATTTATAAAGCACATATATAAATATTTTATAACTTCATGTACAGCATCATAATCTTAACTTATCATGAGCAGTATAAATGTATTGTATTATATCATTAACGACATCTGGCTGACACACCAATTTATCTACCAAATGCTTAATATTTTACAGACAGCATCCAGCTAATATAACAATATATCAATAAATATGCCCCCTCCCCCCAAAACAAAAAATTACAACCACCACATAGATGAGTACAAAAACAAAAACTGGCACATACTAACACATTCAAAAAATAATAAAACTAACCACAAAAAACCTCACCACAAACAACCCTTCTTATTTCAATAACCTCGTTTCAAAAATTTATTATCATTCTTGTTCCAAAAACTCATGTCGGAACCAACCAAGATGCTCCCTTTGCAAGTTTTATCCTGCTCTGGATCATGAGGACAGTTGAAGTCCCCTGCTACAACACTCATCTCCGATTAGCCCTCGACAAGTCATAGGATTTCCTGAAAGAAATTATGATCATATTCATTTGGAGCATATATATTGCCAATGAGAAGCTCCTCTGTATATAACTTGGCCTACAAAAATACAACACATATTGGGATTGGCTTCACAGTTTATCACCTCCAGGGGCAGTCCCCATTTAATTAACACTGTCACCCCAACTTTCCAGGTTCCCGAGGAGGCCCCATAGACTCTCACCACCCAGTCCCTAGAGAGCTTATGTTCTTCTTTACTGAGGTGAGTCTCCTGTAGCAGTGCTATTTGAGCACCCTTGCATTTTAAAGCTTGCAGGACTTTAGTACGCTTAAATTGGGGAGCCAATTCCCCTGACATTCCAGGAAATAATCTGAACATTAAGTAACGTGACCTAACATAGCATGGTGCAGGTAAGAAACTAAGAGTAGTGCTCTCCGGGGGCTGCCCAGCCTCAGCACCGGAAAAACAGATACCCCCTCCTTATTTGAGTAATAAGGTGCTGCCCGAGTCCTCCCCTCTTCCACCCCTTAATAGCTTAAGAGGCTGGCTATCGGCCCAAGTACCCCCCCCCCACCAATACATCCATTCTTCCTGTATTAAACAGCCCTCCCAACCCTAATATCCAAATTCCCCAGAACAATCTCATACATGCACTCACACTCATACTCATCTAACCCCCCAAAACATCCGCTCCCCCATTGTAACAATCAAACTTCTCTATATAAAAATAAATAAATAAATAAAAACCCACACCAAAAACCACTGCCGCAGCTAAACTCAGACTTGGCAAAGTAGACCACTACCAGCTCCGCCTCCGGGCCCCCCCCCCCCCCATACATCTCAGGGGTGGGGTCACACATACCCACACATTAATAGCGATGAGACACACATGGAACATGAAAGTCGTGGGCCTCTTATAAAAAGTGACTGCCCAGAGTGTGCTCATAATTACCAATCCCAGGCCTCTAGTCAGGCCATGAGTCCACCAAAAATCCTGTGTGCCAGGGGGCTTACAGTGCTATTGTCCTTCACCTGCAGCAGGACTAGAAGTTCTTTACTGTCCACCAGAACCTTCCTTTGCACTGTGTAGAGAATCCACAAATTCTTTTTGCTACGCCTGCCTGCTCGAAAGTATGGGTCGTCCCCATGATAAATCTTGAGTAGCGGGGTACGTCAGGGCAAATCATATACCACCCTTACAAAAGTTCCATGCAAACTGGAGAGAAATCCTTCCTCTTAGAGCAGCAGAGTAGTCCTGAAACAACAGTATAAGTTTGTTATCCAAGCATAGATCCCGGTGCTTACAAAAAGATGCAGCTGCTGTAGGCCTATGATGAAAGTTTAAGATGCGAGCGAGGGCAGGGCGTGGGCAGTCATGGCCCTCCAGTTTGGGCTCTAGGCAATGGGCTCGCTCTACTTTAATTTCACCTACTAGCTCAGGCAGGCCCATCTCTTTAGGTAGCCAGCTTTCAAACAGCGAGGAAAGCCATTGACTTGTCCAAGCTTCCGACACTGCTACCATGCGCAAGTTGTTTCGTCTCGAGCGGTTCTTGAGGTCGTCCACCTTTGCTGTTAATGAGTCTGAACTTCAGAAACACCAGAAACTGATATCATGCTGTGCCTCATTGTCTTCCAGAGCTGCCACTCGCAGATCAACTTCCTCCACTTCAAGACCTATTTCAGAGAAGGCTTCACCCATTTCCTCCAGTTTTTGCATTACTCTATCAAATTTTGGTTCTAACAACCTCATGTACTAGGTCTTCAGAAGAGGAGTCTGTACTGTCCTTCCCCAGTGAAGACAGCACGGCCTTGCTGCTCGGCGCGGTTGCCATTTTAGACGCATACTGTCTTTTTGCGCTCCCTTTTTGTCGCCGCTCGCATATTTGGAAGGCCTCTGCTTACCCAGTCAACTATGCATAATCCTCCTGTCTTTGGTGGGGCAGGGCTCCCCCCCTGGAAAGCTGATTTACCGAAAGTATTTTAAGTATTTGGCGGGGCAGTCCAGGAGAGAGACAACGAACATCCTCACCCGCTCATGTAATCTCTAGATATGCATGTAAATAAAAAGAAATCTTAATATGATGCCCCTCTTTTAAAGATAATCTTTTCTCTGTGGATATTTGTTTTAAAAACAAACATTCAAATTAAAAGGTATCCAGTTGGCCATCACTCTCCAGGAATGAATAATTATACAAGAAAATTCTTAATCTAATGTATATCATCATAAAATCCAGAAGAGAATGTACTAAATACGTCAATATTTTAGCCACAGAAATCATAGTTATGATTGGTGTGGTAACATCTAGGCATGTGTAACAGCATTCATCACATAAACACCACAAATATTTCTGGGAACTCCACTTTCTGACATGAGGTGGTCAAGGTGGCATTAATGGGCAGGCGATACTCGTAGCTTTCAGCAGCTCAAGATTAGTTATTAACTTTATTTATTGGACACTCTTCATAAATTATGTAAAGCTTGGCTATTTGAAAAGACTTTGGATAACTTATTGCCTGTATATTTTAGTTACTGCATTTTATGGTGCAAAATTTGTTCTACATACTGCCTTGTAACTGAAAGGAGTTTGGAGATATATACAGTTTATAAATAAATTTTTAATCTGATAACTTATAAACAGAAGCAATAAATAGGAAATGGCCGATTGAGAGTCATCAATGCTTCATGAGGTTAAAGGCCACAGTTTCACAGCAAGTACTGAAAGGAAGGTCATTTCCAAGCAGCCAGTAGTCTAAGGATGCACTTGGACATTAACCCACCAAGATCAACAGGCAGAGAAATTGCCACAAGCTGCATTAAATTATAAGCACCTTGGCTTTTCTCTTCTAGAGCCTTGAAAATTGCAGGCTGCCTCCAATGACTCCCTGTTTAAAGCACAGCGAGTGTCATGTCAGTCCAATCAGATAGTCAAAAACGCATTAAAACTAGTGTAATATGGAGCAATCATGTCTGTATTATCTCTCGGTAGTAGTGAAACAGTGTGAGAAGGTGCAGAGCCAGAGAAATGCCGGGGTGCATAGGACAAGGCATCATCAGTAGATGCAACACAATGGTGCTTTCTTCCCCCCCCCCCCCTCTTGCACTCATGCCACTTTTCCCTCTTCCTCCAAATTTGTCCTTAAGATTTTTATCCAGCTTGTCTTCATCCTGGCAGTTGTTCTGCTCTCTGTTGTGGCCACAGTGACAGCCTGGTCTCTTTTCTGTGTCGTGGGGCTTGGGGGCTCTCCATGGGCCACTCAAGCTTAGTCTCTCCTTGGGGAACACTCGGCTGATCTGTGCCACCTTCTATTGTTCCTTAAGAATATGGTTTCTTTGCCCATGTACTATTTAGCTCATGCCTTTTGTGTAGTTATTCAAGGGAAGGTGCATTCAGATACAGTAGATAATTTCCCTGTTCCAGAGGGTTTGCAAGTTTATTGCTAAGGTAATAGAGAGAGAAGTGATTTGACCTAGCTTCTCTGATTTTCAAGACTAATTCTCTACTCTGTACAAGTCACTGGTGAGACCTCACCAAGAACACTGCATTCATGTCTGGTCTTGGAGAATGTACCTCTAAATACATACATACAGGGAGGAGGCAAATCTAGAGAAAAAGCTAAGATTATATTATCTTTGAAATGAGATAAAGGCCTAAATATGAATATACCCGAGGAGGGGGGAAAAGAGTTCCATTATGATATTTAACTATTTCAAAAGGATATTAATATTTTGAACACAGAAGTAGCAAACCTTTCCTTAGGGCAAGAATGCTGTACAACAGACCGAGCTCAAGAAAGGCAATGTAAACTGAAGCTAAAGAAAAAAAAGCTTCTTTATAAAGAAGGGTGGTGAATACATGCAATAATGTCCCAGTGAAGGTAAAAACAGTAGCAGAATTTAAAAAAAAGAAGAAGTATGATAAATACAGAAAATTCCAAGTTATAAAGTATTGAGGGGAAGCCAAAAATGAACAGGGATCACTGTGCATGACAGCCTATCTGCTCTCATATTCTAGATTTCTGTGTAATAAATACAGAATCAGTGCCTATTACTTATTTATACATGTCAGGAGGTTTGAAATCTGCAAAAGGTTTAATAAAATAAAAGCAAATTAACACACATTCTCCATACAGACAAACCTTTGCCTCTAAATGGTGTCACACAAATTTGTTACACTATTTTATTTTCAGTTGAGTTTCCGATTACTCTTGACTGATGCCTCTCTCTCCTACATTAGTGCTCTTTAGAGCAGTTGCACACCAGATTCTCACAGTGGAGAATTTGGAAAATTTTAAAAATTTCCTTTCAACAGGAAAGTCAATTAATGGCAAAATGATCCTATTAGAAACTTAAGATCAATAATATTCTTGAACTGCTGAAACTTATTCATAACTGCATTAATCCATCTAAGCCAATTTAAAAAATTACACCATAAAGTAGAACAGTTTGTAAATACATAGGATACGCACCATGCACAACTCACATATATGCTGTATCACCCACAAATAAGAACAGAAGCGAGGGACATCTTGAACAATTTTCAGAAGACTGTTTTCGTGAGAAACTAGCTCAACTTAAAGTAGACAAAGCGATGGGACCGGATGGGATACACCCTAGAATACTGAGGGATCTTGGGGACGTTCTAGCAACTCCACTGACTGACCTTTTCAATACCTCGGAGTCGGGAGTGGTGCCAAAGGACTGGAGAGAGGCTCATGTGGTGCCTTTACACAAAAGCGGAAGTAAGGATGTGGTTGAAAACTACAGGCCGGTTAGTTTAACTTCGGTGGTGAGTAAATTATTGGAAACACTGCTGAAAGAGAAAATAGTGAGGTTTCTGGAGTCCAGCGGATTACAGGATCCGAGGCAGCATGGATTCACCAGAGGCAGGTCTTGTCAGACAAATCTGATTGATTTCTTTGACTGGGTGACCAGGGAGTTTGACCGAGGGAGAGCTCTAGATGTGGTGTATTTAGATTTCAGTAAAGCCTTTGACACTGTTCCTCACAGGCGACTTATAAACAAACTGAGCACCCTAGGGATGGACCCTAAAGTTACTGCTTGGGTTAGAAATTGGTTGGGTGGGAGGCGACAGAGTACAAGTAAATGGAGCTCACTCTGAGGAGAAGGATGTTACCAGTGGTGTGCCCCAGGGATCTGTCCTTGGTCCGATTCTTTTTAACATCTTTGTTAGTGATATAGCGGAAGGGCTGTCGGGTAAGGTTTGCCTCTTTGCAGATGATACCAAAATCTGCAATAGAGTAGACACCCAGGAAGGTGTAGATAACATGAGGAGGGATCTAGCTAAGCTTGAAGAATGGTCTAGAATTTGGCAGCTGGGATTTAATGTTAAAAAATGTAAGGTCATGCATTTGGGCTGCAGCAATCCAAGGGAACAATACAGTATAGGAGGTGAAGTACTTTTGTCCACTAAAGAAGAGCGGGACCTAGGCGTGGTTGTGTCTGATGATCTTAAAGTAGCTAAACAGGTAGAAAAGGCGACGGCAAAAGCTAGAAGGATGCTTGGGTGCATACGGAGAGGAATGGCTAGCAGATAAAAGGAGGTGATAATGCCTCTGTATAAGTCTTTGGTGCGACCTCATTTGGAGTATGGCGTGCAATTCTGGAGACCGCACCTTCAAAAGGATGTGAACAGGATGGAGTCGGTGCAGAGGGTTGCTACTAAAATGATTAATGGGCTTCATTATAAAGCATATGAGGACAGACTTAAGGATCTTAATATGTACACCTTAGAGGAAAGGCGGGATAGAGGTGATATGATTGAGATGTTTACATACCTCCGTGGCATAAATGTTCAGGGAGAGAGCCTCTTTCAAGTGAAAGCAAGTTCTGCTACGAGGGGACATGGGATGAGGGTGAAGGGAGATAGATTCAGGAGTGATATGCGGAAATATTTCTTTACAGAAAGAGTAGTGAATCCATGGAAGAGTCTCCCAGTGGAGGTGGTAGAGATGAGGACAGTAACTGAATTCAAAAAAGCATGGGACCAACACAGAGGATTTCTAAAGGTAAAAAGTGGACTGTTGTAGTTGTCGTTATGGAAGGACAGACTAGATAGAAAAAGACCACATGGCCTGTCATCATGTTTCTATGTATCAATCATTCTCCTAACCACAGAAGAACTACAGCAGATAAAGGCTATATCCAGTCTGCCCATCTCAGTTTAAATGCTTGGGTCCTGAATTCATCCTTCCAGTTTCTTTTCATGGCCTATATTCCATTATTCTACCATAAGCCAAATTGTCTCTTTGCATGTACGGGTATGTTAACAGAATATTAACTTTGTTTTCTTTGCAATACAGAGTAAAACCGATTTTCCTTTCTCTTCCTTCTGTTTTCTAGGCCTCTCTCCCCAGTGGCCTTATACAGTATTGTTCTCATTGAGTAAAAATATGTATTGCTGTAGTGTAGCCTATTTCATTACAACAAAATCAAGCACAGAGCGGTGTGAAAGGAAATGTGATACCCAGGTCCTGCTGTTGACACAGATCAGCAAGAGAAGTTGTGGAACTAAAATCTGCTTCAACTGTAGCCACTGAAAAATTAGGATAATAAGATTTCAAGGAATAACTATTATATAGCTAAGCAAAGCGGAGATAAAATCATGCTTTAACTCTCCCAAATCCCAGTTTTAAACTGTAATTTTGTTAAAACGTGGAAACAAATAAAAAAGGCTTTCCTCATCTGTTCAATGTGCCTTTCAGCCAGCTCTTTCCATCATAAATCAACAGAGAACAAAAGGACAAGATGATTTGGACATCTTTGCCATGCATGTGCTGCCAAGGTGAAACTGTGCTGATAAATTAAACAATCTTTCGAAACCTACGGATACAGCAAGAACAACAGTATGTTTATTTATAAACTGGTGTTTAACAACACTGCATCAGATAATTCATACTACTTCCCTGTACTAATGAAGAATGCTTTTAGACTGACCATAGGGAGATTAAACAACTTGCTCAAGGTCCCAGGCTAACAGAATTGAACCACAACTCTCCCATGTAGACTGCCACTGTGTACCGTGGTGACACGGTAGAGAAACTCGCTCTTTGTTGGGCCTTTCAAATTAAATTTCAGTTCAGACACTGTCCTGTTGTATTCTTTGTCACGGGGAAACAAGAACAGCTTCTCATATAACATGCAATGGAAAGAGTCAACCAGAGTAGAAATCGCTCTAAATTTTTACATTTTATGACATGGCTCTATGTACTCAAACCAGCAGTTCATGTTTGCCAGCAAGCAGGATACCTGCTAGTAAGGAGTCTAGCTCACTAACACATCTCTTTGCAATCTGAATAAACAACCTGAAATGAACAATAGCATCCCTGATCCCTGTAGTAGCCCCAGTCCAGGTCTCTATTCCAAAACAAGTAATCTAGGTCAAGTATTCTGCACTTTTAAAAATGCATCAACTCTTAATCTGCTATTGGTGTCGTCATTGTCTCTACCAAAATCCCTAGCTGGCCAGTAAGGGTAGCTGTGTCAAGCACTCTTCTCGCATCAGGATTTCTCAGGTGAGAATAAGTTTGGGAACAACTTCGGTTTAGTTCAGCATCAATTCACTGCAGTATAGTCAAATCATACCATCTGCTTTTGAATACACAAAGGAACTAAGAAGAAGAAAATATTAAAATTAAGTCTAAGAAAAAGGAAGGAATTCTCCTCTTGCCTTTTTCTTGCAATAAGCTCCTGATCATTCTGCTCTATGTGCTGTCATGAAGAGTTGAACATGTCTGGGCATCCAGTACAAAGCCCGCTGAAAGCCATGAACATCATAAGCCAGCCTTTTATCCAAATCACAGAACAGATTAGCTTCATTCCTTCTGAAAGGACTGTGGGCCAAGACCTTACAACGGCTGGATCTGCTGCTCCAGCACAAGGAAAGAAGTCAGTGAAAACCTCCCAAGTAACCATCTAAACCTTGGGTTTAATTGTATCCTTTACACCGGTTAGCTAGCCTGCAATGCATCAATGATGTGCAGGCTGGTGCCAAATCTGACTAACAGTACAGTAAAAGTTATAGAAGCAATTTAATGAAAAAAGGAAACCTGATATAAACTGAAAACTACTGCCAATGTGATACACACCTGCTGCAAACTATTTCTGCCACAAAAAATTTGAATATGAACCATTATGAGCTCAAGAGACTTTTGTAATCTGATGACCCAGCTTCGTTATCTAGTTAACTCTTTGCTGCAAACCTGCTGCTCCTGGAACAGGGAGAAGAATCTCAGCTCCCTACTCTGTCCCCGGGCCATGGAAAGGGTAACCTCCAGCCTTGCTAATTCGACCTCTGCTCCTACAGCTTTCAAAGGGGATCTCAACCACTGTCTCCGTTAGGTAGGGAAGAGACCGCCAACCCCACATTGAGGCAGATTGCATTGATGACAAGTCATTTTACACTTGCCATTCTACCAGCTGGTGCAGAAAAAATTTGTTTAGTTGAGAATGTGTCATTGTTTGGGTAAAACTACAATTTTTAGAAATTATAAAGTAACGTGTTAATGTGTGCAGTTGTGCTTTGCAAAGAGCGCGCAATGCTTATTAGCACAGATAGCTTTCTTTTACGGTTGCTCTCTGGTTAAGGGTTTTTCATCTTCAGTCCATGGAGGACTGCTTTTCAGAATTACTATGCTGTATTTCTAAGAAAAGTGACTCTCAAACTTAAGGTCACAACCCGGTACTGGGTCACAGCATGCAGACAACTGGGTTGTGGCCCTGTTCTGCCTATTCTGCAAGGGTTGGGAGGAAGCGCTGCTTGTGCCATAGCCTTCTACTGCCGATTCACAGTGCAGAATACTCCCTTAAATGTGACAAGGACAGAAAAGAGGTGAACTAAAAGCAAAGCCAGGAGTTAAACATTTAAGGCTCTATTTTTAAAAGAGGTGAGGCACTGCATAGGGAAAAAATCAATTTTCAAAACAGGACCCTTTAAGTTTTCACCTGATGACATCGAGAAGTCAATTTTAGAAGAAGGTGATTAAAAAAAGTGAACAAAGCAACTGCTTTATAAAAAGAGACAGACACTTATGTGCTTCTACAAAGTGAAGCACCACAAGAGCCCAACAGCGCACAGGTTCACTCACACAAATTTAACCAACTCTGTATTTTATAAAATATACGTACACATCACAATTTCACCTCTTCTCTGATCAAACTGCACCCATTCGATAGCATATGTACTTACATATGAATGTGCAACTGCACAATTTTAGAAGGTAACATTTTACTTACCAGATAATGTCCTTTCCTTGAGTCCTGCTAGACCAGTACAGACAAGAGGGTAGTGTTCCCATACCAGCAGAATGATGGAGACAAAAACAATGAAAAGCCCAGGTTTCAATTACATCACTCCCATGCCTCTATGTGCCTCAGCCACCAGAGATTTATTTAGTATTCGTCCCAAAGCATATGGAAAAAACAGGGCAAGCCTCACACAACCTCAACGTGGGCAACAATAAGTAATTAATAGTAGAGAACTATGCACAGGAAAGCATAAACAGAAGGCTGTCCATAGAAGATAAACCTGCAGACCCAAGTATATAAATCATAGCAGACTCAAGGGTACCACCGTAGAAGGAGAGAGCAAACGGTTCCAGGGATCGGGCCTTGGACTGGTCTAGCAGGATCTAAGGAAAAGACATCATCTGGTAAGTAACATGTCACCTTCCATATCATCCTGCTAGACCAGTCCAGCAACATGGGACGTACCAAAAACTATGACTCTACTGGGCGAGAAGAGACAGCAGCTCGAAAAACCTTAGAGCCAAAGGCAGTGTCCGCAAGTATGGATATCCAAGCGGAAATGCTTGACCAAAAGGGAAAGTGATGCCCTATTGCAGCCCAACAAAGGTCTACAGGGGTTACCGAGCTCTGCATTGCCCACGGGGACAGTAGCGCTCTGGTAGAATGGATGCGCAAACCCTCCGGAACTGGTCAGTTCCACAACAGATCTGCCAGGGCAACAGCTTCCTTGATCCAGCACCCTAATGCAGACTTACCTGCCATGTCCCCTTGCAAGGGCAAAACAGCACAAAAGGATAGTCTGACTTACGAAAAGAATTCATAACCTTCAAGAACCAGAGAGGCACCCTCCGGATATCTACAAGGCAAAATATCCCGACCATTCCCCTGACCTGCTCCTTACAGAAGGAGGGCAGGTAACCCTCCTTCACATGAAAGGAAGAAATCACTTCAGGAAAGAAGGAAGGAAGACAGTCCGAATGGAAACTGCCGCCTCAGAAAAGAGAGACAAGGATCTTGGCAAGACCAAGCCAGCAGCTCAGAATTCTTCTTGCAGAACAAATCACAACCAAGACGACCATCTTGAGCATCAAATCCTTCAGAGTAGCACACTTAAACAGCTCAAGGGCTCCGACGTCAGGGCCCTGAGCACCAGACATGGATTCTAGGAAGGAATCACCAGAGAGGAGAACGCAGAAGACAAACATCCATGTGTAAGGCTAGAAACTTACCAGCCAACAGATCTCTGAAACAGACCAAAGCTGCCACCTGAACCTTCAGGGGGCCAAGAGAAAAGGCCCTTCTCCAAACTGACCTACAGAAAAGCCAATGAGAGATGGCACCTTGGCCACCTCAGGAGCTAGCTGCTGTGCACCGCACCGGCACTCAAGGCACCAGACCTGCACTTATGTCAGGTTGGTAGACCTTCTCCGGGTTCTGAGCAGAGTGGAAAACCACCACCGGAGAGTAGCCCATACGCATTAACCGTTTCCTTACAGGAGCTAAGCTATAAGTGAGAAGGAAGCAGAGTCCTACAGGACAAAATTGCCCCTGGCACAATAAGCTCTGAGATGGAGGCAAACAAAGAGGTGGCACTTGCAGGAGCCACGTAAGGTCTCCAAATCACGTACTCATCGACCAAGCTGGCAATGCCAGGATAATCCTTCTCAGGTGAGCTCCATACAGAGAATCACACGCCCCACCAGGGGTCACAGAGGAAACATACAGCAGGTGTTGACTTGGTCAAGGTTGAGCCAAGGCGCCAACCCCCTCAAACTCCATCTTCATGCGGAGACTAAAGCAGCAGCACACTTTAGCATTGGAACGGGTCAGCATCAGATCCATCGCGGGGCAACCCCAGCAGTGCAGAAACAACTGAAAACATCTCCCGACTCAACTCCCACGCTCCTGGAACCCGAGTATTCTGGCTGAGAAAATCCATTTATGCAGTAGCCACCCTGGCAATGTGCCAGACAAACGGGAGAGCCATCTCCAGGGCTACCCTGCACTCCTCATGCTGCCTTGCTGATTGACATAAGCCACCACCATGGCATTGTCTGAGAACACTCGAACCGCTTGGCCTTTGACCAGGGGCCAGAAACACAGAAAACCAAGCTAATGGCCCTCGCCTCAAGGCAGTTGATGGACCACATCACTTCTCTGCAGTTCCAATGGCCCCTGGGCATTCGGCTTTGGCAATGGGCTCCCCAGCCCGAGAATATGGCATCTATCGTCCAGTAACAATTTTCCAGCGGCATGCCCTTCCTCAGAAGACTGGGCTGCTGCCACCACTGCAGGGTAAGAATATAAGAAATGCCTTACTGGGTCAGACCAAGGTCCATCAAACCGAGTATCCTGTTTTCTAAAAGTAGCCAATCCAGGTCAAACACCTAGCAGTTTCCCCAAAAAGACACACAGGTTCCACAATGCTTGTATTGGGGCAAGCAGTGGATTTCCTGGGTCCTCTTTAATAATGGTTTATGGACCTTTCCTCCAGGAACTTGTCCAAACCTTTTTTAAACTCAGCTACACTTTTACTGCATCCTCTGGCAACAAATTCCACAGTTTGATTATGTGTTGAGTGAAAAAATATTTTCTCTTATTAGTCTTAAACTGGTTACACTGTAACTTCATTGCATGTCCCCTAGTCTTTCTACTTTTTGATGGTATAAAGAATCAATTTATGTTTATAAATTAATGAATGGTGTGGAACGGGTAGACATCTATCATATCTCCTCTCAACCATCTCTTTTCCAGGTTGAAAAGCCCTAAACTTTTTAAACCTCTCCTCATAGGGGTATCCTTCCATCCCCTTTACCATTTTAGTGGCTCTTCTCTCTACCTTTTCTAATTCTGCTATATCCGTTTTAAGATAGAGCGACCAGAATGTACACAATATTCAAGATGCAGTTGCACCACAGAACGATGCAGAGGCATTATAATATCCTTTGCTTTATTCTCCATTCCTTTCCTTTCCTTATGATTCCTAGCATTTTATTTGCCTTCTTGGCCACCGCTGCACATAGGCCGGAGGATTTCAGTGTGTTATCCGCAATGACACCTAAAACGTTTTCCTGGGTGATGGTTCCTAATGTGGAACCTTGCATCATATAACCACAGTTTGGGTTGTTCTTTCCTAGGTGCATAACTTTGCACTTGTCCACATTAAATTTAATCTTCCAAATGAACGTCCAGTCTGCCAATTTATCAAGGTCCTCTTGCAATTCTTTACAATAGTCTTGTGTTTAACAACTTTGAATAATTTTTTGTCATCTGCAAAATTGACTACCTCACTCGTTATTCCCATTTCCAGGTCATTTATGAATATGTTAAAAGCAGCAGACCCAGCACAGATCCCTGGGGTTCTCCATTATTCAACTTTCTCCATTGGGAAAATTGGCCATTCAGCCCTAACCTCTGCTTTCTATCTTTTAACCAGTTCCTGATCCACAATAGTATACTGCCTCTTATCCCATGACTTTTTAACTTCACCAAGAATCTCATGATGGGCCTTGTCAAAGGCTTTCTGAAAATCCAGATACACTATAATCTACCTGTTTATTCACACCTTCAAAAATATATAACAGATTAGTAAGACAAAACCTTCCTTGGCTAAAGCAATGTTGGCTTTCTCCCATTAAACCATGACTTTTCAGTAATTTTGTTCTTTATAATGGTTTCTACCATTTTGCCTGGTACTTATATCAGGCTCACCGGCCTGTAGTTTCCCAGATCACCCATGGAACCCTTTTTAAAAATTAGTGTTATATTGGCAATTCACTAATCTTAAGGCCGCTTTTGGATCTTTCTCCTGTTGTTTCATTACCCTTCCCTCCTGTACCTTTGTTCTCATCTATTGTACTGTCTTGATTAGATTGCAAGCTCTAATGAACAGGGACCATCTTTTATATGTGTCTGTACAGTGCCATGTACACCTTGTAGCTTTATATAAATGATGATTTGTAGTAGTAGTAGTAGTAGTAGTAAGAAACCATCAAAGCCACACTCCAACCGGCTGTACCCAAGGACCACCATGGGAATTCATTTTAGAGATTTACCAACTCCTAATGAGGCCATGTTGGAGACTAAAGCACGCTGAAAGCACAGGAAAGGGCTGCCTTTTCTTGGACGAGACCCAAAGGACATTTTCAAGCTCTACACATAACTCTACAAGAGGGGCTCCTGGTACCTTCCATGAATTTCTATGGGCAAGCCTCCCACAGGACTTTCAGCATTTCAACAGGCCCACCCAAGGGGAATTTGCTCAGCCACAGCCTGGAGGCAGTATCTAACTAAGCCAGAGCACGAACCACTAGTTATCACTGCCGCCACCATGGACTTGGAAGAGAATCTCATCAAGTCTTAGAGGGCACTAGCCACCTAAGCAGTCTGCTCTCAACCGCACAGCCTCAGGCTGTCTGGCAGTGTCTGGATCCATCATAAGTGGGCTTGACACCAAGCCTACACAAATTGCTGCTTGAGAGATTAAGGGGGTGGCTGCAAAGGAGGGCCTCAACCCTCTGAACATGGAGACTCCTTGAGAGAAGCACCTCCCCCTCCACAGGAATGGTTGTGCACTTTGCAGCAGTCACAACCAGCTTTCACAGTAGAGAGCCCATGAGAGACTGATCCCGCTCGTATGCCTTGCAGCACTATATTAATGATCAGTAGTAGCTCACCCTGAGGCTGAGGATATAGTTAAGACGGGATCTTAAGCCCCTAGGGCCCAACTCAGAGGTTTTTTCCCTGATACCATCATATGTAGCAGCGCTTAGGGTAAGGTAGAGGAATAAGAGCAAACTCAACTACATGCAGAGCCATCAGAGTCCTGAAAGGGTATTAAAATTAAAAAACACACACCCCACACAACTTTCTGCAGAATAGGAAAATCATGGAGATCCTATCTTCCCACCAGGGGAATCATTCCATCCTCCTCAGGCTTACCTTCTGGAGAAGGTATTTCTCTTGAGCCTCTCAACCAACATCCCATAGGGGATAAGGATGAGCTCCCAGAGAAAGAGACGAGTGCAAGAGCAAACTGGGAGGCCTTGAATTGTTTACTGCCTGCAACAGAGGTGCTCAAGGGCCCTGGGTCACCTGTAGAGAAGACATGGGTCTCAGACTCTGTGAAGGGGTCTACCTGACAGCTATAAGAGATTGAAAAAGACCATGAGCTCAGGCCAATTGAAAACGGGGAAGGAGCCCCCAACAGGCTTGAGACTAAGGTCACCCTGCCAGGCTCCACCTCCATGACCAAACAGCTAAACAGCCACAGTGTCCACAGTGGGGTAAAAAAAAAGAGACGCAAAGGAGCAGGAGGAGCCACAGAAATGCCATTGGGCCCCTTGTGTGGAGGTGGGGGGGGGGGCGTCTCACAGGCTGTAAAAAAAATAAAAAATTAAAAAAAAGGGAAAATAAATGGTGCCCTGGCATTCCTGCCACAATTGAGGCCAAAAATAGAAGCCGTGGGCAAAAATGCTGGGGATCACAAGGCCGAGCACCACAGCAGCAAAAAACTTCTGAAAAGACTGCGAAAGTCTGCTGAAAACAAAGCAAGGCCATAGTGAAAAAGGATTCCCAAAAACAGACTATGGAAACCCATACAGGGAAGCCCCAGATGTCTATGCAGGCCTGGGAGGTCCAGCCACTAAGTAAAGCATTTTTTTTAAATAAATTTCCAGCTGCTTTATTTCCAGCAGCAAGGCAGCCAAATACAGCCCACTGTAATCAATAGGAGGAAAATTAACAAATCAGAAAAAAAAGGAAAAGACAAAAAAAGCATGCCGATCAAAGACATTAAGAGGGAAGGAGGGTCTGGGCCCAACTTCTAGCCCCCTCAGTTGCCCCATCAGGTCCTCCTGCTCCTCTCAAGCCCATGAGTGCTGGAACCCATGGGTTACAGCACTGGGTACAGGGCAGTTGCTTGCTCAAGGAAACAGGGTCATACCCAAACTCCAAGCAACACCGAGACTTGTAGGCCCAATAACAGAGGCCACAGCACCAGTGTGGGCCAGTGAAGAGATGCCTATATGCACTGCTGCACCAGTCCAACTGCCACCTGCTAGAGGCAAATACTGGCTTCTCTCACTGCTGCACCAGCATATATACCTAGTGATAACGTATCTGAAAGTTGCTCAAGTCTTCTTCCACCTGCTGGCAAGGAAGCATAATCCATGCACCTGGACTAGTCTAGTAGGATGATAAGGAAGAGACATGTCTAAAGATGATTAAAAAACTAACTAATAAATAAATAAACTGGGCTGATTTTGAGATAAGGTGCAAGGAATTCCAGAAACAAGGCACTTATAATAGAAATCTAACCTTTGGATAGCTTCAAGCCTAATTCCAGTAGGTGGTGGGATGACTGGAAAAGAAAATTAAGAAGATCTCAAATTACAAATTGGATTATAATAAATAATGATGTCTACAAGATATTTAGGGGCATCTGTAAGACTAGTGTGAAAACAAGAAGTTAATTTTTTTTTTTTTTAATTTAAGAGGTTTGGGCCAGTGGAGCTAACTCGATGCTCCACTCATCAAGAAAACTCGATGCACCAAACTACATCACAAACCATGGTACTCAAAAGTCATACGGAGCGAAAAGAGGGAACTCAAAGTTAGAACGGCAATGGAGACACAACAAGTCGACCAATACCCAGGCGCTATACCTAACAAAGCAAAAGGACTACAATGAACTCATCAACCAAACAAAGAGAGAATACCACACAAACATGATACTCAAATCCAACAACAAACCAAGAGAGCTCTTCGAAATTGTGAAAACCCTAACCAAGGAAGAGACGACCGAAAGCGAAGTCCAAACAGATCCACGACCACGACCACATCCAAGAAAAATTCCATTCCTCTTTACAAACAAGATCAAAACACAACCACCAAACCAACCACTCCCCCGAAAACCTGGGGCACATTCAGCACCCCATCCACAGAGCAGCTCTCGCACATCATCACCGCACTCAATACAAGCACGGCTCCAACAGACCCTGCCCAGTGACATGGATCAAAGCTACTAAGTCAAACTTCATCCACAACATGGTGCACAGTTCACTGACACAAGGAAACATGCCACGCCAGCTAAAGCTTGCCACAATAAGACCAATCCCGAAGAAATCCCCACTCGACAAGAACAATCCAGCAGCATACAGACTGATCTCAAACATACCTCTACTGGCAAAAATTATTGAGAAGGCAGTACATCAGCTACAAGACCACATCGACAACCACGCACCACTAGACATCAACCAACACAGCTTCCGCCCCAACCACGGAGTCGAAACACTCCTGTTATACCTCTTCGACAACATACTCCACCTCATAAACAACTGCAAGAACGGAATACTGATAATCTTCATCGACATTTCATCAGCGTTTGACACAGTGGATCACATAACTTTACTGGAAAGACTACAGAACATCGGGCTACATGGATCCACCCTGAAGTGGATCCACTCATACCTAAAAGGACAGACAGATACAGATCAAGGTCGGCACCAACACATCCAGCCCATAAAGGCCCTGCAAGGCGTACCACAAGGATCCGCCCTATCAGCGCTATTATTTAACCTCTACATCCAGCCAATATGCGACATCATGAAAGAACACAATATACAATACACAATTTATACCGATGACATCATGATATACACACCTATCACACTTGACAACCCAGACTACTCCAAGATAACAAACTGTCTCACGCACATGACCAGCTGGTTTCAAGACAACAACCTGACCATAAACTACAGCAAGACTGAGGCACTAATCATCACCCGAAACACTGACTTCATACCTCCACTCAACATCAAGGTAGACAACACAACCATACCCATAAAACCGGAAGTAAAATACCTCGGAGTGACTCTAGACAAAGAACTGAATCTACAATCTCACATAAGCAGAACCACCAAAAACGCATACCATAGGATGAGACTAATCCGACGCCTCAAACCCCTCCTCTCCCCGGAGCACTTCCGCACAGTCTGTCAGGCACTAATAACCCCAATACTAGACTTCTGCAACCCAATCTATCTCAGTCTCACAAAACAGACACTCAGACCTCTGCAACTAGCACAAAACACAGCGGCATGCATAATATCTGGCACAGCAAGACAAGAACACATCACACCCATTCTGAAAGATCTCCACTGGCTTCCAATCAGCTCACGCATCAAATATAAGTCAGACAGTCATAAACATATTCAAAATCAAACAACAGACATCAGCTCTCAGCTTACAACCACTCATAAAATCTGACAGGAGCACACGACCGAGGAGGAGGGGCACTTCCAACCGCGTTAATACACGAAAAGACTTCACTAAGGTCCGCAAGGACACCGCGGACCAAGCCCTTTTTCTGGCTGCACCAGCAATTTGGAACACCTTCCCAGATGACCTACGATTAACAACAGACATCATGGACTTTCGGAAGCAGCTTAAGACAACACTCTTCATCAAACACTATGGGGGTCGTCACATGAACTACTCGCCAGTCAAGACCACAGACCAACCCCCCTCCCCTTTCCCATGTACATAGGATTTTATAATCGCGCACGCTGTAAATAGCTCAACACGAATCTATGACACACCACCGCACACGCACTCACTGTATCACTGCATGCACACACATAAACCATTACTTGTTGACTGTTTGCTGTGTAGACCACCTTGATTGAAGGAGAAGGTGGTATAGAAATCCTTTTAAATAAATAAAAATAAATAAATAAGATAGTGGTGCACTTCTTCTAGACTACAGAATACCGAAAAACTTTCTTCTGCAACTTGCTTAAGGCTCCTAAAAAGAGGGAAAGGGGTGCCTAAGCCTTCCAAGCCTGTGACCTCTGTCCCTCAACAGCAGCATATAAATGCTCACTTGAGGCTTTATCCGGGAAGAAAAGACAGCCACAAGTGAAGTTCCCGTTGCTAAACCAGAAGGATGAATACGTGTCTTTGCTTGGGGAGTTGCCATCTCCAATCCTGCGACTGCCAGTACAGCAGGAATGGGCTAAGATAAGGTGTTCAGAAGACGTGCTGACGCCCCGACACTCATGATTCAGCTGATATTACACCATGATGCTATGGCAGTGAAGGTTTGCATCATGTCGAAGTAGATTCAGGTCCTGAAGTGGCAATCCAGCTCTTCCTCAAAGATTGGGCAAGACACAAAACATCATCTGTATTATTGGAAACCCCCAAAATAACTTTGCCCGCACTTTGGGAAATGTTGGTGAAACTCAAAACCACAGTATCTCAGTGCTCAACTGGTATCAAATCACTGCTTCAGACTCTCGGGCAATTGACTCAAAAATTAAGATACTTTGGCTAAGGATACTAAGAAATAGATTGTAGCTCTTGAAAGTAGTGCTCAGGACTCAAGGAATGTTATAGATACTTTGGTGAAAGAAAATCTTGATTCACCGCAAGATGGAACAAATTTGAAAATCTGTTTCATCATTTAAACCTTAAAGATTTAAACCTTCCAAAAGTTATAGATATGTCTCCACTGGATCCCCTTCAAGAAATAAATAAATAGTGGAAGCTTTGGATTTCCTCAAGCTGCTTTACCTTCAGTAATTAAGATTTACTATCAAATTTTAAGAAACTATAAACTTTCTTCCTACTAAATTAAAGGAGCCAGGAGGAGTTAAAACGATGGCTTTATCAGCTTTATTGGAACCATCTGTGGCAGAGATGCAAAAAAATAAGGGGCACCTTTAATGGTTACCTTGATTTTAGGGCAAGATTTGAATATGATATTAAGTCTATTTTAAGAAGATGAAAGAACAATTTTGGGGTCAACCTGCTAGAATCTTTCCCGATGTGGCTAGATCAACACAGGAGCACTGGAAATTATTTTGGCTATGTGCCAAGAAATTGTGGCATTGGATGCATCTTTTCCCTATTGTTACCTATGTAAATACATTAAGTATTCTGGGATGAGATTTTTTTTTAGGGTCGGAACAGCTTTGTGTCTTCTTATAGCTGAAAAAACTATTAGTCCAAATTTTGTCTCTACATGATTTAGAAGTTGGAGATTCTGAATAGAAGGAAGTTTTGGATATAGCGTGCATATTGCTATTGTCCTTAAATCTTATTTTCCTTATTTTTCCATTTTTATTCCCACCCACCCTAAATTCCTTTGTCTGTTATTTCTTTTTCTTCTCTGGCTATTTATAACAAGTGGCTGCTTGTAAATTGTTCAAGTTTACATAAATTAAAAAAAAAAAATCAAAAAAAGAAATTTGTACTTTATAAGTAATAGGAAACCAGTGATATAAATTTCAAAAATGGGGTAATGTGGTAAATTCCCTTGTACTGGAAATAAGACTTGCTACACAATTTTGAATAAGTTGAAGGTATTTCATATATTTGTAGCTGAAATACCTGTCAAGCAAGTGTTGTAATAATCAAGCTATTGAGGATAAGAGAATGAACAAGTGTATGTAAATATTATTTTGCCAAAAGAGAGCATAGCATTCATATTTTGCACATGAAAAAGAATGCCATGGTAAAAAAATAAAAATAAAAAAAAAACAGAGATATGGTGGCTGAAAGAAAATTTTTGGTCAAAAATAACACCCAGAATTTTGACCATGTCACTAAATGCAGTAAGATCCAAAAATATAGGGAGGTAGTTGTTTCCTAGATAGCCACATGGATTTAAGGCCATAAATGTAGCGTTCCAGAAGATACCCTAAGTTTGTGGGCCCCAGCAATTTTTATTTTATTTATTTAATATCTTTTCTATACCGCGCTCTTTATAATCAGCGTAATTTACAGGTAAACAGTAGCCTGTACAGTGCGGTGGAAACCTGCATTATACATTACAATGAGCAAGCGGTGTAACTTGGAGACTAACGCGTGTAACTATATACAGGCTGGGCACTCAGGTCACAATGTCTGGCTTAGGAAGGAGAAGATTTTGAAAAAAAAAGAATAAAATCTTTGGTAGCCAAGATGAAAGAATCATTGTAACATTAGGGTTGGATTAATACTATATTGGACTCTGGGAAACATACATTTGTGGGCCCATACCACAGGGGTATTTTTCATATCAAGCCATGTTTGTCACATTCATTCTAATTGTCCTTTCCCCCAATCCAGGATCTTTGCTCATAGCCTTCCCTCAGTAGCTGTCACATTTCACCTCCCCAGAAGTAGTGTGGGAAAACCTGCAGGGTCCAGGTCTCAGTATCGCGATAGTAGCAGGTTGTGAGTGAGCGTGGGGACTGCAAGCATGTGGTTTGAGTGAAGTGGCCTAGCAGACCCAGCAATAGGCTGAGAACAAGAGAAGGTGGTCCAGTCATTTTTACCTATCGAGTTTTTACAAATACACCAAGCAAACTTGGAATAGAAATACAAGCGATGGTCTAACAAAATAACAAACACATAGAAGAAATCACATAGCAAAACAACAAAACCCTTGCAGGGAAATCAAAGGCCATCTACTAAATAGTCCACAAGAGGAGTGATCCAATTCCAGAGGAGTGGAAGTAGAAAGGAAAATATAAAATATAAGAAAACAGGACAATGTGGCAACATACTACACTATCGGTCCCACAACATACCCACACTCCAACCAACCCCAGTCAGCCCTACAACTTCTTAGCATCCAAAAAGAAGCGTAATTGAGAAGGTTCAAAGAAATGATACACAGAAGTCTGGTAATGAACAATACATTTACAAGGAAATCTTAACTGAAACTTTGCACCCAGAGATATCACCTCTGTGCGTAGATCCAAAAATTTCTTTCTACGGACTTGTGTCCAACGGGACACATCTGGAAAAATCTGAATCCTAGTCATTTTTACCTTCTATTACCTCTGGTACAAACCAGCGATACCAAGGGTGGACTACCCCAAATAATGAAATTAATTTTAGGAAATTTTAAAAAGTGTAGAAAAGATTTCATAAATGGAAGCAGCAAAAGACACTATTTAGCTTTTTTTTTTATGCCTCTGAAAGATACAGATAGAACAGAAGATGAATTAGGAGAGGTATCAAACTAATTTGCCCAGATGACTAAACATGTAGTTGGGTTAATTCCACAGAAACTTCCCTCCACTTAGTATGCAAGCTGGTATATTTGTTCCACTGGCTTTCTCCATTTCAGCCCAAAATTTTCATATCGAAACTATAGGATACTGTCATCAGAGAAAGACACAGAAGCACACATACATATACTCACTCTGAAAAAGAAGCACACTCTTCAAACACACCTCCATGGTATGAATGCACAGGAGGAGAGTCTCTCAAGTGAAAGAAAGCTCTGCTATGAGGGGGTATAGGATGAAGGTGAAGGGGATAGACTCAGGAGTAATATGCAGAAATATTTCTTTATGGAACGAGTGGTAGATGCATGGAAGTCTCCCAGTGGAGGTGGTAGAGACAAGGACAGTATCTGAATTTAAGAAAGCACGGGACAAACACAGAAGATCTCTAAAGTTATAGAAGGACTATAGTAGTTGGTATGGAGGGGCAGACTGTATAGGCCATACGGTCTTTATCTGCCAACGTGTTTCTACACAAGTGCAGAACCAGCCCAAGCACTAGGTTATCGCCTAGTGCAGAAGCTTCTGTGGGGGCAGTAAAGAGCAGCGACAGTCAAAGCAAAACAATGGATCCTGGTAGCCACACGAAACTTAAGAGTCATCAGTGCTTATTTTTACCAGCAGGAAGCATTGTCAATATGTTTGGACGTGGCTCTTTGACATCTCCATCATTACAAACGTATTTACAAAATAAAGTTTAATACAAAAAAACCATGATGACAAAAAATGCATTTTTATAGAATTGTTCTGGGAGAGATGGGGTCTAAAAGCTAATTGCAAGGGGGCACAAGGCTGAAGTTTCATCTAGGGTGGAATGCATTAACAATGCGACATGTAACGCTCTAGAACGATGAATATGTAAATATGTAAATATAAAAACTGTAAAATATGTTGAGTATTCAATCTTCTACACCCAAGTACAAAGTTGAAGACACCCTACCCTATCTACGATTGTTGATATGTTACATTACAACTTTTTCAAACAGGTAACATTCCAGTTTTTGTTCGATGTAAACCCCTTTGATTCTGCTTAAAGGCGGTATATAAAACAGAATAAATAAATAGGGCAGCTAATACCCTTACACACTCATGCATCAGATACACACACACACACACTTGTCTGATGTTACGTTGCTGCCTGCTGCGTGTGTGTTCATTTAGTTAGTGCCTCCCTCCCCCCTCATCAGCTCTGCCCATCATCATGTGATGTTTTTACATTTCCTGCTAGTTTTTTTCCTCTCAAGTCTGTAGTAGCACTCTCACATTTTCTCCCCTTCCCAAGGACACTTGGTGGATTCCACTTGCTCTCTCCACAGTCAGCCCAGTACCTGGTGCAGAGCTCAGTCTGCCCATCTCCCTTGTATAACACGGAAACATCCCCCCTCCCTTCCTGTGATTAAAGCAGGCTTCCCGCTAGCTGGATCCTAACCAGAGTCTCTGGAAGCAGGTAGGACAGTCTCACTCTTGGGAGGGGGGGGTAAGGGGCAGTGGAGGGGTCACTGGTGGAGAGAGGGAAAAGGATAGGAGAGTTGCAAATAAAAAGGTTTTTAAAAAAGAAACTACTCTTAAAAAGTATCCACTTTAGCCATCCTTGCCTTGTAGCACTATACAAATTAGTGGTGGTTATGGGATTTCAAATAATGAAAAAAATTCTTTACAATCCTGTAAAAGCTAGCCCCTTGTCAATCCTTACCTCCTAAGTCCATCTGACAGCCCCCCCCCCCCCACCCCACCTAAACATTTGAGCCCTACACACATGCCTAGATTGGGTGTTAAACGTGTTTAATTCTGGTTGGTGGTTTCATCCCTCTGTGAGGATTGGTTTCTCTCTAACGAATTACATTGGATAGGCGTGTCCTATTTGGGACTTCAGTTGGCGAGCCCGGGTTATATAAAAAAACCATTCTTTCAGCTGTGTTTCTAGGGCTGACGTTTTTTACTCAGAGGTCTGACCTGAAGCAGGGGGCTGATGTGTGTACCCCCGAAACGTGACACGTCATAGTAATGACCTACTGATGTAAAATTGATCTACTGTTGCTAATAACGTTCTCACAGCCTGCTCTTCTTCTACAAAGCTAAGTACCAGCCATTTTTTAATAGAGCTGTTTTAAATTGACTTTCAATTTTGATTAAAAAGGACGGGCCACGGTGGTAGCAGGAAAATTCCTGTTGACTGTGCTGGCCACTCCGACAAAAAAAGTTACATAATCTTAGTTCTTGTGCTGGGTTTTTCAGGGATTCACTAATTTTGTGCTGCAGCAACATTTTCCTGCCATTCTGGCTTTCAGGTCAGTCAGAACCAACTTCGTATTTGACTACAGCACCCAGAGCTGGATTAAGACATAGACAAACATACAGGGGGCTACTAAAATATGCACATAAAGAAATTAATACTACACAAGATATCACAATGTATGCAACAGGGCTGTGAAGGACAAAAAGGACAGGTTCGACAACAAAGCGATGGAATCCAAAATATCCTCTCAGTTGTATAGTTAGTCACCTTTAGAAACAGCCAAAGTGATATCAGTACAAGAATGGGGGATGAGTCAGACAGTTACAAAGGTAAAGAATACAGCAGATAAATGACTTGCTTCTTAAATTAGCAGTACTGAATAAAACAGGTTCAGCTAGCAGTGAAAACAGTGATCTTTTATCTAGAGCAAGAGTCTTTTAGTTGTACCCTTGTTCTGGCCTGGACATCTGAAGAAGTGACATATATTAATCTTGGAAAAACTCATGTGTATCAATCTTTTGATAAATTCTTAAGCTGAACAAAAAAGGCTATTAGCAGCTACCTGCAACTATAAGCATCCACCAACCATACTGAGCTATAGATGAGAGACGATTTTGGCCTACCTGAAAGTAAATATGTGGAGGGGAATTTAAGAAGGGAAATCCAAGTGCAATCTGAAACATCTAAGCCAGAATGTCTGAAGAAAAAGCAGGCGCATCAAGGTGCACAAATATGGACGTCTGCAGGGGCATCTACACATGCCCCAGAACCATATTTCAGAACCTGAATGTCTACAACAGCCTAATGGTTCAACTAGTAGGTTAGAACAGGGCAGCTAGGGTTCAAATCCCACTGGGGCCATCGTGCAGAGTACGAGCTTTCTTCGCTACACCCTCTGGATGTTTTTTAGCTCAAACGAACACTTTTCAGATGTTTGTTCGTGCCTGGAGCAGGTCTAACGTTACACACGATGCCAGATGTCTGTGACATTTCCGAGATCGATCAGGGATGTCCAGGGTACTGGGAATGCCTCGGTCACCCCTCCTCCACGCCCCCATTCCAAACTTGGACGAGATCATGCTGGGGACAGTCACAGAGTCAGTTTCCAAAATGGCTCTGGAGACCTTTCTGTGCTTTTGACATTTCTATGTCCGTTTTCAGACATCCAACGCATGAATAGGGCTCCTAAAATGCCCCATAGCATGTATTATTGCTTTAAAAAATAAACTTCAAACAAGTCTGAAGCTGCATCTGCTGTTTCTACAGTACTATTAAAACTGAAGAGCCATGATTCCCAAACACAGCTCTTGAAACCTAAGGTCTGGCTTACGGAGGAAATAAAATAGGCAAATCAGTTTTTAGAGCACTTGTATGCAAATATATACTTGTGCAGAGCTCCTGAAAAACAGACCTGTTGGTTGTTTTAAGGAATAGATTTGAGAAATAAATGGACAAAGAATACTATATTTAAGAATTTGAGAGAGATACTGTGCTGGGTCAGATAAAAAGGTCCATCAAGGCCAGCATCCCGTCTCCGACAGTAGTCAATATAGTTCACCAGAAGCACCCGGTGGATTCACTTCTCATTGCCCAGAAACGAGTGGGAGCCTTCCAAGCTCTACTTTTATCTAGGTTTCTCCTGTAGGAAATTGCCCAAACCCCTTTTTAACTCCATCTAATATAGATGCCTTCAACACATTATCTAGCAAATCTCACAGGCTGATGGATGGGGGAGGGGGGGAGGGGACTTCCCTCTTGCTACATTTTGGTAGGTGTATCAGGACTAGGGGATGCTCCATGAAACTATTTTGTACCCAGTATGTGCAAAACATTGCTAGAGCCCTCATCTGGAGCTAGAATACATACTATGTAATGCAGGGTGCAGTGAAGGGCCACAGAACTGGAAACATGTGAGCTAATACATTACATCTATACGGTCTGGGCTTCTCTGCACGTAAATAATGGCATAAAGGGGCATTTTTTGGGTAGGTCAAAAAAATGTATGTGCGTTTCCCACTTTATAATACACCTATCATTCAAAACATTTCCTCAACTACTCTTCCACACCTCAAGGCATACAAAAGACTGAAAGTGCTAGTTTCAGCCAGGACTTGAAAATAAGAGATTGTGTGGGGGGGGGGGGGTTGTATTTAGCTCCCTGGGACTTTGTTTAGTCTTTAAAACTGTAAAATGTGTACTTTTCGGGACTTTGCGCCTTAATTGGCTGCATTTATGCACATCAGTGTTTGGAATATGTCTGTCTCTTGTATAAGTACTTGCCTCTGTACCTATGTGGAAATAATGAAAAATCAGCACTTTCTCGTATAATTGCAGACATTTATACATGGAAGCAGCCAAGTGATGCTGCTCTTTTTCCGGCATGTCTAGGTTCTTAAAATCAATGCTCTGGCTATATGCATTGGCAAATACACATGTAGTTTACAAAAGGCTCTACCATACATGGTGCCTTTTTATAAAACTGAACATCCGGACCTGGACATCCAAATTCCTACCTCAATGTTCTACACCAAACAGGGATTCAGAAGTCATAAAATCCTACTGCCTTTCACCTTTATCATTCAGATCATCATTGGAATTCTTTTCATGACTCATTTATATTTTCTGGTAACGTTATCTCTCTGTTGTAACATGAGGAAGAGCGTGCTAGACCCCGAACGTGTATTGAGAAATGTTATCAAACCACAGTCCAATAAAAAATAGATATCACCTTATACTTTTGTGGATTTCTGCTTATTTAACCTTTATTTCAGCCAAATCATAACAAAACAATGCAAATATCTAGCACTAACAACTTAATGCATAATTTAGAAATTACTTGCCTTTCCAAGGTCAAAAATCAAGGCAAATTAGAGTTCAGGTACTGTTGATATTTCCTTGCCCCAGAGGCTTTACAATTTAAGTTTGTACCTGAGCTAATAGAGGGTGAAGTGATTTCCACAAGGTCACAAGGTGTATCAGTGGCATAAGCAGGATTTGAACTCTGGGCTTCCCTTTTTCTTAGTACACTGTTATAACCAAAAGGTCATGCATCTACTCCTTAAAGTGTACATTTTTATTTTATTTATTAAGATTTGATGGATTGCTATTCAAACATCATAGCGGTTTACAAAAAAAAAATTATAAATAGACAAGAGTACAAAAAAAAAAATTTACTACGACAAATAGTCAGTCAATGCCAAACACATAAAAAGCAGGGGGAATTCATAAAACAATATCTTCCTTTAAGACCAAAGCATATAACTGCAAACAAAATTTCAATAAAAATTTAGAGGAAATCAATATATTATTTTGCCTGGTGAAGTTAAAAATATTTAGCACATCAGAACATCACACACAAACAAACATTTATGCTGCTTACAAAATATTTCTGCTCTTAAAGTTCCAATTAAATAAGATTTTTGTCCTATCTAAAACTTTGCTGACAAAAGAGGAAACATAAAAACGCAAAGCATAACACCCAAGCCATGTTACTGCCACTAGCCCTATGAAGCCGCTGTGATGCACACCTACAGCCCTCACAACCAAAGAAAGGCTGTTCTCTTTTTCAGCCGAAATCAAAACACCCCATTATCTCTACATGGTAACTGATTTTGCTTTACTGAATGATTCTTTTGTCCTGTCATACTCCTAATGGTCCTAAGGAAATTTGGTACCAGCTTGACAGACTCTGAAAACCCTCTGAATTGACTATGCACTCACACAGGAATTTTATTTAACAATGGGTCATGTATTATTTGGATATTATTTTATTGCTCCTCAGATTAAAACTTGATGAAAAGACAAAAAAGAAAAGCAGAGGTCATCTTAAAGAGCCAGATGTAGACAAGAGGTCATATGGAAGAGGACGTCTGGCTAGAGGTTTAGGGTTAGTAGATGCTCTTTGAAATTTCTCACATCTGGTGCCAAATATAAAGTCTCTTTGTGAATAAAGTCCAAGAACATATTAAATTTGATTCAAATATTACTACAGTATTATAGAAGGACTACCAAGAGGGCTGCTACTGCTGGGAAGAAATCTGCACCTGCGACATTCTCAAAGTTTTGGGGAAAAGGGAATTCTTTGGATTAAAACTGATAAAATATGCAGAATATCTATGGATAGAAATTCCATGTAAAAAGGGGAAAGGAATGGCAGCGAGGTGTGTTATCATCCGTCTGGACAGAATGAACAGACAGATGATGAAATGCTTACAGAAATTAGGGAAGCTTGCAAAGTTTACAACACAGTAATGGGAGATTTCAATTATCCCAGTACTGACTGGGTCAATGTCATATCGAGCATGCTAGGGAGACTAAGGGGCTTGTTTACAAAGCCATGGTAGCGGTTCACGATTGTTAGCGGAGCCACGGCCCCATTGAAATCATAAATCAATGAGACCGCAGCTCCGATAACGATCACAAACCGCTACCGTGGCTTTGTAAAGCCCCTAAGTTTCTTGATGAAATAAATGACTGTTTCATAGAGCAGCTGGTTCCTTGGTGGAATGCTAAAGGTAACCGTTTTGACTTTTGAGGCTATGTGGCAACACCAATCATAACATGATCACATTTGATTTAATAAATGGAGGGAGGATAGCAAGGAAATGGACTGCACTAGCATTTAACTTTCAAAATGGAGACTATAATGAAAGGAGGAAAATGGTTAAGAAAAAACTAAAAAAGAGCAACTGCAAAGGCTAAGAGTTTACATCAAGCCTGTGCATTATTTAAAAATACTATCTTGGAAGCCCAGACCAGATGTGTTCCATGCTTTAAAAAAGGTGGAAGGCAGGCCTAACAACAGCCAGCATGGCTTAAAGATTAGATTAGAGAGGTCATTATAGCTAAGCAAGAATCTTTCAGAAAATAGAAGAAAAAAAAAAAAGAGTCAAGTAACGAAAACAGGAAACAGCATAAGTACTAGAAGGTTAAATGCAAGGCATTGATAAGGCAAGCAAAGAGAAAATTTGAAAAGGCAGCTTGCTGTGGAAGCAAAAGTGCATAATAAAAGCTATTCAAGTATATTCACAGCAAAACACCTGTGAGGGATTCAGTTGGACCATTAGATGATGGAGGGGTAAAAGGTGCACTGAAAGGACAAAGCCATAGTAGAAAGACTGAATGAATTTTTTGCTTCAGCCTTTACTGAAGATAATGTAGGAAAACTTACAGCACCTTTAAATATCATTTCTGGCATGGGTAACAGAGGAATTGAAACAAATCTTGATAAATCACGAAGATGTAATACAGCTAATTGATAAACTAAAGGAGCAGCAAATCACCTGGTCTGGATGGCATACATCCCAGGGTGCTGAAAGAATTGAAATATGAAATTGTGGAACTACTACTATTAGTCATCAGATCTATCATCAACATCATCTGTAGTACTCGAAGATTGGAGAATGGCCAATGTGACACCAATATTTAAAAAGGGTTCTGGGGTGATCTAGGAAACTAAAGACTGGTGAGCCTGACATCAGTACTGGGCAAAGTGGTAGAAATCATTATAAAAAAAAAAATTACTGAACATGTAGATAGTCATGTTTTAATGCAGGGATTTCCAACTCCAGTCCTGGAGGGCCGCAAACCAGTCAGATTTTCAGGATATCCCTAATGAATATGCATGATATATTTGCATGCATATCGTGCATATTCATTACGGATATCCTGTAAACTTGAATGGTTTGCGATCCTCCAGGACTGGAGTTAGAGACCCCTGGTTTAATGGGAGAAAAACTAACATGAATTTAGTCAAGGAAAGTCTTGTCTCACCAATCTCTTGCATTTTTTTGAAGGTGTGAACAGACAGACAGTATGTCAATCGGCTCACCTTTATTTATATCTCGATTTTCTGAAAGCCTTTGACAAAGTCCCTCAAGAGAGACTCTTGGAGAAATTAAAAAGTCATGAGATAGGAGGCAATGTACTATTGTGGATCAGGATAGAGCCATGGCCAATTTTCTCAATGGAGAAAGGTGAATAGTGGTATCCCAGGGATTTGTGCTGGGTCCAATGCTTTTTAACATTCATAAATGATCTGGAAATGGGAACAGTGAGATGATCAAATTTGTAGATGACACAAAATTATTCAAAGTTGTTAAAACACCAGAGGATTGTAAAAAATTCCAAGAGGACCTTGATAAATTGGGAGACTGGGCATCCAAATGGCAGATGACATTTAAATGTAGACAAGTGCAAAGTTATGCACTTATGGAAGAACAACCCAAAACTATAGTTACATGATGCAAAGTTCCACATTAGGAACCACCACCCAGGAAAAGGACTTAGGTGTCACCGTGGTTAATAACATTGAAACCCTCTGCGCAGTGGCAGCCAAGAAAGCTAGGAATCAAAGAAAGGAATGGAGAATAAAACAAAAGGATATTATAATTCCCCTGTATCGCTCTATGGTGCGACCACACCTTGAATATTGTGTGGAATTCTGGTAGCCATATTTTAAAAAGGATATAGCGGAATTAGAAAAAGGCACAGAGAAGAGCTACAAAAATGGTAAAGGAGATGTAAGGATACCCCTACGAAGAAAGGCTTAAAAGGGCTCTTCAACATGGAAAAGAGTCGGCTGAGAAGAGATATAATAGAGGTCTATAACATAATGAATGGAGTAGAACGGGTAAACGTAGATCGCTTGTTTACTCCTTCAAAAAGTAGAAAGACTAGAGGACACATGATGCTACAATATAGCACATTTAAGACTAATCAGGAAAACATATTTTTTCACTCAACGTGTAATCAAACTCTGGAATTCGTTACCAAAGGATGTAGTAAAAACTCTTAGTGAAGCTGGATTTAAAAGAGGACTGGATGAGTTTCTGGAGGAAAAGTCCATAAACCATTATTAAAGAGGACCGGGGAAATCCACTGCTTACCTATTGGACAAGCAGCATGGAATCTGTATATCTTCTGGAAACAGACAGGTACTTATAACCTGGACTGGCCACTGCTGGAAACAGGATACTGGCTTGATGGACTCTTGGTCTGACTAAGTATAGCATATCTTATGTATCACTCTACACCAAACTACGAACCCTCTTAAACCTGGACTCCTTTCGTACTGTCTGCCAATCCCTCACCATGCCTACCCTTGACTACTGCAATCTCATCTACCATGGTCTCCCTAAAAACAGCACACATCCTCTCCAAATGGCACAGAACACAATTGCCCGTTTAATCACAAACAATCCTAGCCGCACACACAACTCCAGTCCTCTATGACCTACATTGGCTCCTTATATTATCCAGACTAAAATTTAAGGTCATAACCCTTATACATAAAATCATTCACAACGAATCACCTCCATGCCTCTCCTCGCTTATTTCCAACCCCAATAACTCTAGACCATGCCGCTCAAACACCAAAAGCATTCTAAATATACCCTCACTAAGGAAAACCTGCAAGCAAACTACCTGTAACAGGGCCTTCCCACTCTATGCACCTTCTCTATGGAACACTCTTCCTTCAGAACTACGGAACTGTGCTGACCCTTCTGAATTCCAAAAGGGACTCAAAACCCACCTCTTCCATGAACACTTCTCCGTACCACCTTAACTTCCCCCCTCAATGACCTCTGCACTTTTTCCCCCTCTCCCTTCCACCCTTACATACTTCTCTCAACGACCTCTCCCCATGCTCTTGTAAATGTGTAAATAGTTTCCTGATTGTACTATATATACTCATCTTTAAAAGTTCCATGTTATCTAAAGTTCTGTTCCATGTAAAACAGCTGTGATACACTTATGTTTTGTTCTTTGTAAACCGTCTTGAATTGAAGAAAGACGGTATATAAAACTGTTAAATAAATAAATAAAATCAAAGCCACGTATGTGAAAATGTTTATTGGAAACATTTTGGGCCATGCTTACTAAACTTTAGTGCAGGGCTCGATAAATTCCAGGCACCAGAAATTTGCACTTGGTACCAGGGATCACCTGCAGGGATCTGATCTCCCGTGGGCAGAAAAGTCCCCACCTCCCACCCCCCCGCCTGTCTGCCTGCCTGCCTGCCTGCCTGCCGAGATCAGATACCCACAGGCAGAACAGAAGGGAAGGTTGCAGGTTGTCCATAGAGATCAAATCTCCAGCAGGCAGAAGAGACAGCCAATCAGTGTCTGACAAAAAACAAAGTTAGGCGGCAGCAAAAATTTAAAGGGGCATTACCTTAAATAGGAGGAGGGTGGGGGAATGGAGGGCAAGGGGGGATGAAAGTGCTGGGGGGGCAGAAGTGGAGAGAGAGTATGGAAGGGGAACAGAGAGAGACGAGGGGTTGGGGGGGAGGAAGAGTGCAAAGTTGGAAGTTAAAGGAATGAATGACTGCATGGGAACAAAAGGGTATAATGCATATTTGCTGAAAGGTGCAACCGCCAGCCCAGCACAGACACACACACTACATAGGCACCCCACCTCTACACACCGGCTCCCCAGCTCTGTAGCGCACACACACACACACACACACTGCAACCCTGCACCCCACCCAGAGGCACCTACTGTCACACCACCATTGCACCACACTGTCTATCTAAAGACGAAGCATGGTATAGGAACTCTGACACTGGTCTCATGAGACTTGAGAACATGAGACCAGCTCGAGAGAACCCATGGGGGGGGGGGGGAGGGAGGAGGGCATGAGGAGATCACAAGCGCTGGCTCTTAAGATTTTGGCCTGGCTTCTAAATCCGCCTAAAATTTGTCAAAGTCTACATTAGCATGTCCTGATGCAGCTTCTATGTTAACCCTGTGGGCAAAGTGGCAGATAGTGTGTGCCAACGTATAGTAAACATAGCCCTCCATGTTCCACAATACTTTCTTTACCTATGGCATTTAACATCAGTGAGCTGAAATGTACTCCCCAAACATAAAGCAGTATTCACTTTACATAGCAAACTTTTGCCATGAACATCCCTGACATTTATGTTCAACGAAAACAATTCACAGCAGCAACTACCAATTGTTTGTTTGTTTGTTTAAACACTATATACCTGTCATCCAGATATACCTTCTCTCACTTGTTTATGAACATCATACGTAAAGGCATGATTCTGGGCATTTGAAATTCACCTTATTATTAACGGGAGTCACAGCTGTATATACCGGAGTGCATTTACTAATGGACATTCTTATGGTATACCCCAACAAACACCCCATACTGCTGAAGTCCCCACAAGAATCACCGATTAGGCTATCTGAAATGTTTGCTTTGGTGGAGCACTAAGTACCAACTGAAAAATATTCTACTTCTAACTAAAGTGCACAGATTGTATATAGAGTACTTTCATACACAAGCTTACAAAAGTGAACAATTTTCAGCTTTGTGTTCCAAGTCCTTGCCCAGTCTGTAAAATATAACCATCTACCTCTCAGATGATACAGAGCACTGCTGGGTAAAGAAGTTGCTTTTTAACTATAGGAAGTTGCCATTTCTATTTACTTATTCTAATATGGGAGTTCTCAACCCAGTCCTTGGGACACACCTAGCCAATCAGGTTTTTAGGATAGCCACAATAAATATTCATGAGAGAGATTTACATGTGCTCTCTCCCAAATGCATATTCATTGTGGCTATCCTGAAAATCTGACTCGCTAGGTGTGTCTGGATGACTGGGTTGACAACCCCTGCTAATTCCCAACAGATGACCAAAAATACAAATTGTGACCAGAGGTTGCATTTTAATAGAAATGGGATATTTTCAATATAGATGTTAAAAATACTCATTTGCTATCACATGTATACTAACTAGCCTGATACATATGGCAGCTAATAATACTTGCTACAGAAACAAACAAACAATCTATTTTCCATATTATAAGAATAGCACAAACCAAAAATAGCTAAGGGGACTTAGGCAAAAAGAGAAGTCATTTATGACTAACTTGTGACCGAATGGCCTTTAAAATGAGACCAGTAGTAAAAATCTTGCCATACTGATCAAAGTATGGCCTTGTGTATACTTTCCATGCCACCATCATATGGAAAAATAAACACAACAGATTTGGTCTTGTAAGCTGTACAAAAGAATTAAAGCTGCAGTTTACATTAAGGAATCAGTTATTTTAATTATCTGTGATTCTCAATTAATTATGTAGTGCTATCATGTAATTTTAAGCAAAACAAATGGAAGTGTTAAAATTAAGATGTAACTTGGAGAAAGAAAAGTATTTGTTTCAAGTCATATAAGGCTTAAAAGTAACAGCAAGAAAAAAGTGATTGGTTTAAAATGAAGTTATACAAAAAACTTGCTCCAAAACTTGTTGCGTCTATAACACAAGTGAATCTCTCATACGATATTGAAGTGTTCTTCTCTAAGAAGGACCAGTACATTTGGTTACACAGCATATAATAACATTAAACCATGGATTACATGAAACGCTGGGTGCCTGCTCTTCCAGAACATGGTGGCTTGAATTATTTGCTTATCTGTGTTTTGAAAGTGTTTTATGGTCTCCATCTGTTTTCTGTTTCAGTGGGACTAAATCGATCTCTTTGAAGGGATTAGGGATCAATCACTTGAAGAACTGTAACAAAAACTACATCAGCAACTGTGGAAAAATCTTCTAGTTAGATCGTCTAAGTGGATTTTTTAGATGTGAAGGTTTACAAATTTGTTTGAAAATGTATTGTTTAAAAAAATAAACTACTCTTTAGTCTGATAATGTCTGCTCGCACACACCGCTATCTTGCTTCTCTAAAAAAAAAAAAAAAAAAAAAATCCAAACCACCTTACTCCATAATTGAAAACCGTCCAGGGGAGGACAACATGAGAAAAACGGGTATTATACGAGAAAACATTTAGAAATAAACACAAAATACTGTCATAGACTTCCATTAACCTAACATGTACCTCGGATACGAGATGGTTTGGTTTTGTAAATCAGGTTAGACCACCGCAGCACAGTGGAATTCATCCTTTTAATAAGCGAATGCAAAAAAAGAAAAAAAAAACTAAAGTAGAAGTGGATTGCGCCCAGGCGAGGAGCGGACGGAAAAGAGAGAAAGTCAGATTTGCAGTGGAGTGACAGAAGGTTCCCACTTTGCATTTCAAGTTTACAAACAACTAAAAAGAAAAGCCAAAGGCATCTAGGACACGCAAACGGCGCCGCCTAAGATAACAAAGCTGAAGCAGCCGGGTCTGGACAGGGCACATGCATTGCACTGCAGACGGGACAGTGTCCACACAACTTCTACCCACGCGGGGAAGGGGCTCCGTTACCCTCGCCTTACCTGCTCTCTCCGCTTGCCTCGAGGCTATTTCCGCCCCATGTTTCCTCTCCAGCCGCTTCCTGCCACGGCTCCTCTCTTCTCCATCTTTCACCTGTGCCCGGCCGCCCTTTCCCCTCCCCCCTCCCCCCTGCCTGCGCAACCCAGCCTGAGCCCGCCCCCAGGAGCCGAGCTAAGGTGAAGCCACGCCCACTCTTTGCTTTCGCCGTCCTGTCAAGGTGAAACTCCGCCCCCTGTCCCCTCGCGAATCCGGCCGCCGACTTGGAGGTGAGGAGGAAACGGGGTGGGGCAAAACTGAGGAAGGAGGGAGGGGAGTGGATCAACCTAGCATGCTGGGATCGGGAAAAGGAGGCTCGCGGAGCCGGGGAGGGCAAAGGGACGGACGCGCCTTGGTTGCCGTGGCAACCGGCCGCGGCCCAAAAGGGAAGGAGCGGCTCTGCGGGCTCGCAGGGGAACTGGAGCCACCCTGAGGCATGGGCTGGGAAGGGCAGGGAGAGGGAGGACCCACGGCCCATGGCTGCACTGGCTATGTTTGGCATTCCTGTTCGTGATGTTTTCGTTAGGAGCCGCAGCGAACAGTCATTTCCTGGAGTTTGTTTGTTGTTATTTTTGTTCTGTTTTAATAATCCAAATAAAAAGAGGAAGGAAGTAGTTCTACTAATACTACTACTGTTAATCATTTATAAAGCGCTACCGGGCGTACAAACACCTCTAGAAATCAAGTCAGCCCCTGCTCTAGAGCTTACAGTCTAGTGAAGACAGAGAGCACGAGAGAAATAAGGAGACACAGCGGGGACAAGAGAGTAGAATCCAAGTGGCCTCCCTATAAACATTAAAACTTGATGTGAAAGCATGCTCGATGAGACCTTACGTGCAAACGTTTTCACTTTCAAAACTGCTTAATTTAGTAAGAACTTCTGTTTTGAAACTGGAACTACAAGTCCAGAGAGTAATGTGAGTAAGAACTAAGACTGTCTTTCCCTGTCTTTTATTGATATGGCACGAACTGCTCTTTGGTCACCCTAATATAATATCTACAGTATATCCATATCAAGTGCCATTTTACAAAGGACATCCAGGAGACAATGTCTGAGAATACCCTGGGAGATTTACTTTTCCACCAATTTTGGAAATGTGAACATCCCCAAATGGATGGCCACAGAAATGGCTTCTTGGATGTCCCAGCCGGTGCTTTCCTGAACAGGGACATCTATGTTCAGTGACATTGCAGACACTCAGACGTGCATTGGCGGGTTAGTAATCTGTTTGGGGTTTGTATTTAATTGCATGCCCCAGCTGCACTACCATTAGGCGAACTACACAGTTGCCTTCTAGTTTGCACAGGAAGTCAGCATCGGACATCAGAGAGCAGCGGTAGCAAAAAGTCCTGCAGCACCACAGTTTGAAGGTAAGCACCGTGGGGCTGTTTGAGGCTATTGCCGCTGCTGTCAGACCCAGAGAAGGGCGACAGAAGAGGCTATGGACACCACAGGGGGGAGGCATGCCACAGAAGGGGAGGCTGCAAGGGATGAGATGCGCCTAGAACACCTCACCTACTTGCACTGGCCCTGCATGAGTTTCTTTACCCAGGAAATATGGACAGTGACAGCTCATTGTGCTCTTCTCCCTGGTAGCGCTGCCACCAGGAAATGAGCACTTTTTGCTCCTTATTCGTAATGAGGAGCAGATATAGACATGGACACCTCAACAACCAGGACCAGGCGTCCTAGTGATGTTTTGGAATCGCACCGCGATGTGCATCTTCATTGATCTGCCCAAGCCACTCCTCCCCCATTCTACTTGGCCATCCTCACGCTAGGGACGTCTATATACTCAGTTTCTAAAATGTCTCCTGGGACATCCTTGTGAACATCTGTGCACCCATTTTCAGATGCCCAAAACATGAATAGGACTTCTAAAATAACCCCCTGTATGTATTTATTTTATTCATTTATTTGTTTAGTCATTTTTTTTCCACCGCCCTATCAAGAATCAAAGCAATTTACAGTGAACAGTAAACACAACTAATGTAGTGAACTACATTTCCATACAGGGTAATTCATAGGAGTCTATAAATTATAATTGGTTGAAGCCAGAAAAAAAGAGAAATGTGATTTGCATTTATGTTTTAAGAAATGGGGACTAAAAAGAAGAGATCCTATGGTTTATCCCCAATGTATTTTGAAAATGAAGGGGCCTTTTTACTAAAGTCTGTTAGGGCAGGACTGTACCAAGCTAGAAGTGTGCCCTATGCGACTTGCAAACTTGGTGCCCCCTAACACCCTTCCATCCACAGAAAATTGCTCTTCTTGGGCTTCCTGGAAGCCTAGTGATTACACAGCTCGCACAGCCCTTGGTAGGACCCTCTGTTAGGGTATTGCACTTAATGTGCATTTATCCTGAAAACTAACGTGCGTTATGTGCAAAGCCTCTGCAATAATGTCCTGGGCATCACCATGTTCCAGCTGTTACCACACAGACATGAACCCTAACATGCAGGCGGTTAACACAGGTGCTCCTAACGCCACCCATAGAGATATCATTATGTGCACCTGCGCTAATTGCCGTATTGCCAGTGCATGATATGTATCCCCATGCTAACTGCAGTGTGCTCTCTACAACCACACTCCATCCATACCCTGCCCCTTCATGCATTTTAGTGGCCGGTTTCTATCATGCCCACTTGTTCCTTATCGTTCCTCCAGTTTAGTCCTCTACCTCTGGGTTGTTTACCTCTTCCTGCAGCTTGGAGACTGGGCATGTCAAAGTCGTGACATCACTGGATATAGCCTGCTGGTATCTCCCATCAGCCTCCAGTGTGTCCAGTCTCCTTGCAGCAGGAAGACATAGTGAGCCTAGCTTCTGAGTTCACTTGGGGGGAACAGATAAGGAGCATTTAGTGTGACAAATTCTATTCAGATTTTACTTTACTTTTAATTCAATTACCTTTAATTTACTTTTCCTTATCGTCTCTCCGGGCCAGTCCAGGGTACGTTAGGGTTGTCAATCCCCTTCAGCAGCTGAGGACTGAAAAACTCCAAGTTTTGCTGACAGGCTAAGCCACTCCCCCTGGTGACAACTCCTCAGTCTTTCAGTCCTCAGCAGCTGAATTGGACGCTTAGCTGACTGCCTCCCTGGCTGAAGACATTGTTTTTTTATTATTTTGGTTGCTATTTGCAGTAGATTGGCTCTAGCAGGGCTGTTTCTCTGCTTTATTTTCCAGTGCTAACTAAAGTCTTTATATATCAAAAAAAAAAAAAAAAAGGTGGACGTCCCGGGCTGCTCCGTTCAGAGCGGCACTAGAAAGCAGAGCCTGTTTTCTGAGGACTTGCTGTCTGCCATACCGGAGGATTACTTCTGGGAGCCCCAGTTGTCCCTTCCTCTCTCTGGCTTACTCGTGCTTTCGGCTCTCGCTAGCAGCGGGCGGCCCGGCACACGCGATTCAGCGCGCCTGTCAGGTGGGTGATTTATTTCTTCCCGCGGCTCTGCCACAGTGTCGGGGAGTGTGTTTGCCGGCAGGCAGTGCTTAGCAGCGCCAAACAGCGCGGGGGGGGTTTTCGGCGATTCGGGGCCGTTTTGTTGTTTTTACCTTGCTGTGCCTGGCTTAGCGGTTTACTCAGGAGATGGAAATTAAAACTTCTGGGGAGTCCGACAAGGTTCTTCTCTCCTCAGAAAAGGCGGGAACGGCAGCCATTTTGGCAGAGCAGCCTGTTTCTCCCGCGGGCCACCATAAACAAGGCAAGAGAAAGGCCAAAACGCATAAAGAATCGGCAGCTGTAATTAAGACCCCGCAGTCCCTGAAAAGGGCTCCGGAGGGGTTTTCCACTTTATTCTCTCCAGAATTCATTTTGCAGATGCATAAGGCTTTTCTTTTAAAGATATCACAGGCCAGCGCTGCTGTTACAGGTTCTGAGGGGTTAGCGACTCCTCTCACGGCAGAGGCTGTTATGGACCCGGGGGAGGTTCCTCCCAGTCCCGGTTGAAGCCAGAGTCGGATTTATTTATTGCAGGAGACCAGCGCGGGCAGCCGCTAGACTTGGAGGACGGAGAAGTTCTCTCAGAGGCCTGTTTAGATCCTTGGCTAATGGAGCTGGAGGATGGTGAGTTAGCTCCTGGCGAAGATCCTAACCTTTTTCGAGTTTTTCGCAAGGAAGAGCTGGGAGCGCTTATTGCGCAGTCTTTTGCGGCTCTAAATATTGCTCTGCCCACGGTATCTCAGGAGCCCTTGGAGGATCCGTTATTGCAGGGTTTTAAGACAGAACAACGCTGTTTCCCAGTACATCGGGTCATTAAACAGATGATTGACTCTGAGTGGGAGTGTCCTGAGGCTACGCTACGGGGTAGTCGGGCCTTAGGTCGCCTATACCCGGTCCCGCAGGAGGACAGGGAGTTGTTGAAAATGCCCAAGGTTGATGCTTTAGTGTCTGCAGTGACGAAAAAGACCACGATTCCTGTGGAAGGCGGAGCAGCCCTTAAAGATCTGCAGGATCGTAAGCTGGAGGTGCTCTTGAAGCAAGCCTTCGAAGCCACTGCTCTCTTGCTGCATGCTTCTATTTGTGGAGCGTATGTCTCCAGGGCTTCCATCCGTTGGCTGCAGGGCGAGGTTCCGACGGATTCGGGCGTGAGTCCTTCCGCAGAAGGAGCTAAGTTGGAGTCCGCGGCGGCTTATTTGGCGGATGCCTTCTATGATTTGGTTAGAATTGCCGCTAAGTCCATGGCATCGCTGATAGCGGCCAGGCGTTTCCTTTGGTTGCGGAACTGGGCGGCTGACGCCTCGTCTAAGTCTCGCCTAAGTAAGCTCCCCTATAAAGGTAAGCTTCTCTTTGGAGAAGCCTTAGAGAAGATTGTCAAGGATCTCGGTGACTCCAAAGGGGGTCGGTTACCTGAAGATCAGTCGAAGGTTTCTAAAGTGGGCATGCCGCAGCGGGGATCCGGTAGGGATTCTCAGAGATTCCGTGGAGCTCGGTTTGCTCCCTATTCTCGGGGCCGTTTCACTTCTCGTGGTCCGTCCTTTCGCGGAGCCAGAGATTTTGGTAGAGGCTATTTTTCGGCCCAGCAGTCCTCCGCTAAGAAACCTCAATGAAGGTCGGCTGGTCCAGCCGGAGGTCCCTGTAGGCTGTCGCTTACAGGGGTTTCTTTCCGCCTGGACCGCCATAACGTCTGACCAGTGGGTACTGGACATTATTCGAGACGGCTACGCGCTGGAGTTCGCTTGCCCATTACAAGAAACCTTCATGATGTCCCCTTGTGGTCAGGGACCCAAGGCAAAAGCGATTACCGAGACGTTGGAGTGCTTGTTATTCCTACAGGCCGTAGTTCCCGTTCCTCCCGCCCAGTGCGGCTTCGGTCGATACTCGATTTATTTCGTAGTCCCCAAAAAAGAGGGTTCCTTTCGGCCAATTCTCGACCTCAAGCACGTGAATCGTGCGCTGCGGGTGCCCCATTTTCGGATGGAGACGCTGCGCTCCGTCATTCGGGCAGTGCGTCCCAGGGAGTTTCTATCGGCAATAGATCTCACGGAAGCTTATCTCCACATTCCGATTCACGAGTCGCATCGGCGTTTTTTGCACTTTGCGGTTCCCATGGGTCATTTTCAATTCCGAGCCTTGCCTTTCGGTCTGGCAACGGCGCCGCACACTTTCACAAAGGTCATGGTGGTGGTGGCAGCGGCTCTGAGGAAGGAGGGGATCAGAGTTCATCCCTACCTAGACGACTGGTTGATTCGAGCGGATTCGTTCCCAGACTCGGTCGCAGCAACTGCTCGGGTAGTCCAAGCGAAGAGCCAGTTGTCTCCGGTGCAACAGCTGACGTACCTGGGTGCCTTCTTCGACACGGAACGCGGATCGGTCTTCCTGCCCGAGAGCAGGATAGTAAAATTGGTAGGACAGATTCATGCGTTTCTGCGGCTCCGGTCGCCGTCGGCATGGGCCTACTTACAGCTGTTGGGATCCATGGCGGCGGCTCTGGACCTCGTGCCATGGGCAAGAGCGCATATGAGACCGCTTCAACAAGCGCTGCTCTCCAGGTGGTCTCCGCAACATCATCCTCTTTCACAGCGCTTGCTCTGTCTGGAGGGGGTGCGCCACAGTCTTCTTTGGTGGCTGGACGTCCGGCATCTTCGAGCGGGGGTGTCCTTGCAGGAGCCAAACTGGGTGCTGTTGATAACGGACGCAAGTCTTTACGGCTGGGGAGCGCACTGTCAGTCTCAAGTAGCACAAGGAGTCTGGTCTCCGGCCGAGAGCTTGTGGTCGATCAATCGTTTGGAGCTCCGGGCGGTGCGCCTTGCACTGCTGCATTTCCAAAGCTTGCTCGAGGGCACAGCGGTTCGCGTGTTCTCCGACAATGTTACGACAGTCTCGTATATCAATCGCCAAGGCGGCACAGGCAGTGTGCCTTTGTTGGAGGAGAGTCAGGAGTTGATGCTATGGGCGGAGACTCATCTCGTTGCCTTGTCGGCGGCGCATGTAGCAGGCAAGGACAATGTGCAAGCCGATTTCCTCAGCCGCAACATTCTCGATCCTGGAGAGTGGGAACTGAACGCGGCAGTGTTTCACGACATCACGCTGCGCTGGGGGCAGCCGGTGATGGATCTGATGGCGACTTGCGGCAATGCAAAAGCGTCGCGGTTTTTCAGCAGACGCAGGGAGCGCATGTCATAGGGCTTGGATGCCTTGGTGCAGCCTTGGCCGTCGGACGCCCTTCTCTATGTGTTTCCTCCGTGGCCAATGCTTGGTCGGGTCATCCAGCGTATCTCGAGTCATGGTGGACCGGTGATTCTCATTGCTCCGGATTGGCCTCGACGTCCTTGGTATGCAGACCTCACTCGGCTGTTGATAGCTGCTCCCTGGCGTCTGCCCGATCGTCTCAACCTCTTGAGCCAGGGGCCCGTGTTAATGCGGCAGGTGGATCGCTTCTTGCTTACGGCTTGGCTCTTGAAAGGGACCGCTTGAAGTGTAAGGGTTACTCAGATTCGGTGATTTCCACCTTGTTGCAGTCTAAGAAAGATTCCACTTCCTTGACTTACGCGCGAGTTTGGCGAGTTTTTGAGACTTGGTGCAGCCAGCGTATCATTGCCCCTAGGGAGGCTACCTTACCGCAACTCTTGTTGTTTCTTCAACATGGTTTGGAGAAGGGATTGGCCCTTAGCACTCTTAAGGTACACTTGGCAGCCTTATCTTGTTTTCGGGGTGCTGTGCAGCGGCATAGGCTCTCGACACATGTGGATGTGCTGCGTTTTTTTCGAGCGGCCAAGATTATTCACCCTCCGGTATGTTCGGTAGTGCCTTCTTGGGATTTGAACTTGGTCCTGAAGGCTTTGACACGCTCTCCCTTTGAAGTGGGTTCCTCGAGTGGTTTGAAGGAGTTTTCCTGGAAAACAGCGTTCTTGGTGGCGTTGTGTTCTGCTAGGCGGATTTCGGATTTGCAGGCTCTCTCTTGCAGAGAGCCTTACCTTCAATTTTTGCCAGAGAGAGTGTTGCTAAAGCCGGTGCCTTCGTTTCTGCCTAAAGTAGTCTCGTATTTTCATGTTAATCAGTCTGTGGCATTACCGGTTTTTCAGCATCGGTCTGGGTCACGGGTAAATCGCACGCTCCGAAAATTGGATTTGGCGCGTGTACTGAAAAAGTATCTTGCGGCTACTGAGTCTTTTCGTAAATCGGATCGCTTATTCGTCTTGTTTGCGGGGCCGCGTAAGGGTAACGCGGCGTCAAAGGCTTCGATTGCCCGATGGGTAAAGCAGGCCATATCAGCGGCTTATGAAGCTAGCGGTCAGACACCGCCACTGGGACTCAGGGCGCACTCTACTCGAGCTCAGGCTATGTCTTGGGCTGAGTACGCCTTAGTTCCACCAGTGGATATCTGTAGAGCTGCGACTTGGTCTTCCCTGCATTCTTTCGCAAAGCACTATCGGTTGGACGTGCTCACAAGGCAGGATGCCAATGTCAGAGCTTCGGCGATTATCGCAGGACTTGCGGGTCCCTCCCAGCTTTAGGTACTGCTTTGGTACTGCCCTAACGTACCCTGGACTGGCCCGGAGAGACGATAAGGAAGGAGAAATTAGGTCTTACCTGCTAATTGTCTTTCCTTGAGCTCTCTCCGGGCCAGTCCAGGGCCCACCCAGTATTCGCCTCAGTATCTTTCCGGGAGTATTTATGCTATAGCATTTCTCTCAGAGGACATGGTTTTTCTTTTTGGGGCTCCCGCCTATTCCTTCGATCTAAATTAGAAATATTAAATAAAATAAAAAACAAAAACAAAAAAACCCCCGAAAATATCTATTGCGGTTTCTGCACCACAGGGTGCATGTCTGCTTAGAGCAGGGCTGTCTCTTTTTGCATGACACGTCCGTCACTGAGAAATATAGCAGATATTCAGTATTCTTTGCTTTTTTAGTTTTCTTTACTTTTCTTTGCTGTTGGTTTTCGACTAGACTAATTAAGCTGCTTTGTCAGAAGTAGACTGAGGAGTTGTCACCAGGGGGAGTGGCTTAGCCTGTCAGCAAAACTTGGAGTTTTTCAGTCCTCAGCTGCTGAAGGGGATTGACAACCCTAACGTACCCTGGACTGGCCCGGAGAGAGCTCAAGGAAAGACAATTAGCAGGTAAGACCTAATTTCTCCTTAATTTCCTTATTTACAGTAATTTTAAATTTGAGCCTGGCTCTTTAAATTAGTAGCAGCTCTCGCCTTCCCTCCTCAGTTATTTTCACTTGCTGAAGGCATTTGCCGGTGCGGATCTCTCTCCCTTGACTGTACAGGAGAGAGCTCCGGGACCCGTACAGCCACACTGAAGCTGTGTGAGACGGAGCCTCTCTGTTGCTGCGGGATTTTAATTTTACTCTGTGGAACCGGCTGAGCGATCCTCGCTGCGGCTGCCAGGTGCATCAGCGCGGCTTGAGGATCGGAGGAATTCAAGATGGTAGGAGCAGGCTGTGTGGCTTTCTGCCCTGCAGGTAAGGCCTTCGGGCTCGGTCTATCTTCTGAGGCCTCATTTTTGCAGCGGCTGTTGTTCTTGGCGCCAAAATTCATTGGCGAAGGGGCGGCCATTTCCTCTCTAGGTATTTGGACCGCATGGCAAGAGTTGCAGTGAGCTGCCTGTGTGAGGAAAACAACAGGCAAAATAGCTAGATTTTTGGGCCTAGTGTTTGTTTCTTTCTTTTGTTTGTAGGGTTTTTTTGAGGCTCAGGGGGTTCCTCAGCCTTAAGGGGGACTGTTGTCAATCCTCTTTATAAAATAAATAAGAATAAACTTAAAAATAGGACAGCAGTTTTGGCATTGATCCCTGATACCACATGTTCTTTCCCTCCTAATCATGTCTCTGAGGAGCATCTGTTAAGTCCCAGGATATTAGGCAAATTGCCAGCTTTTAGGTTCAAGGGCAGAGCCCTATCTTGTAGTTGGAAGGAGGGACAGCCTGGAAGTGTGCTTTTATGTATTCTATAGTGAAAGTTGCCCAAAATTCACAGGGACAGGTTTAGGAAACCTTAGGATATAAAAAAATAGACTGACAGTTAAACTGTCAACCAAGAAGTGCCTGTGCTACGGTCTATGGCCACCAGAGGGCAGCTGGTACACTCAATAGTGCCTTTCTATGACTGTGTGTATTGTGGTACTGCAGACCCTCTGCAGACAGAAGAAAATGCTTTTAACTTAGAAAAAAGAGGCAAACACCGGCTGCAGCATCGCGAGGAGCCATATAGGGGGAGCAAGAGGGACCTCTGGAGGACTGAGGAGCCACACCCCAGAGGCAATGATGCAATACCGGCCTGCACCCAATCCAGAAAAGGAAGAATTCCTTTTAAAAGCCCAGACACAGGAGACACAGGAAGGAAGCTAACCCTGGAAGGAGAAAGGAGAGCTTTCCTGGAAGGAGAGAAGGACCAGGGAATAGGAGTCCTGACAGAAGGAACCGGCCCAGCAGACTCAGCAGAACCAGGTGAAGGAATCCGCTTCAAATATCCCAAGAGGGGAGAGGATACGCTTTCCAAGTGGGAAAGATACAAAGAAGAAGCTAACCCTGGAAGGAGAAGGACTGTGCCAGAGAGTCCTGGACCTGAGTCTGGCAGAGGCCGGCAACCTTTGAAAGACACAACGAGGAGTAACCAAGAAGGAGGTGAAAGAATTACTTTGAAAGGTAACATTCTTGGCACAGAGAGAAAGAAGCTGTGGTGCGAGTGTGGCTTAACCCCAGCAGGAGGCCGGCCGGAGAACTGGAGGCCTACCTTGGTGTCAGAGAAGCCAAACCACAGCAGGAACAAGCATCAACCCTCACTTGGCCGTGATAAACCCAAAAGGAAAGGTAATCACTATTTTATTGATTGTGATTTTATGAATGCTGTGACGCAGGAGGAGCAGGGCCTAGAGGAATGCTGTCCTTCTAGAACTATTTGTGCTACAAAATACAAACCTATGCCAAACAAGAAACTCTCTAGTAAAAGAGCAGTAGGCGAGAGAAACTGTCCTCACTCTAGAGGTGTACAAAACCAAGGCTTACCTTTGGATGCAGCGCATTGGGACATCGTACAAACATTATATAAAAAGCCTGAATGCGAGCCACTTGATATTCCTGACTGTGAACCAATGCAGGTGGAATTCCCAGATGACCTTTCGGACCCCAAGATGGATTGCAGCTATTGCCTGGCAGAAAGCTTTGAGCCCTTAGCCGAGGAGTAGAGCTGTGGTCTGGGGGAAGGTTTGAATCTGTGTTTCTTATAGTACTGCTGTGAAGTTAACAGGTCTAACTCAGTTCATGTTTCTTTTTCTTTCAACCTGAAGCAAGGACATTTTTGTGTTGATGTAAATTCTGAGCTATTGAACCTATTTGCAATACGGGAAATAAAAGTCTTTATTCTTCCTACACTCGGACTGTTATATTCTTTGGAGCTTTCGTTACCCAGAAGGCCACCAGGACTATAAAAACCTGGGCCCTGTCTTTGAGCTAAACTCCACCATAAAATATTTTTGTGTCCACCCTCCCTGCTGTGACATCCCAGTGCCACCAGGGGGGCAGTGTGACAGTATGCAGCCATTTTCTGCAAGTCAGGAAAGAAATGCCACAGAGCAGCTGTAATGTTCTGAAAATCAAGATTATATGACCGAGATTTAAAGCTCTTAACTTCTGTATCGTTGGTCGGGCTCTGGTGCCCTAAAGGCCGCCGAATGGCAGCGCTGCTCATGAATCACATATAGTATTCAGTGCCCCCATCCCTGGGGGGGGGTGGTAAAATACAAAATCATATTACTCATCTGGTTCGCACAGGCAGCAACCTCTAAGACCTCCATTTGCAAGGTGGTCGGTGTATTCCACTGCTATTTCTCTGACTGCAGGAAGGCCGGGGGAGGTGCCTGTGTGTTTCATAGCAACACTTAGCATGCCCTTCCCAGGAAATTCTCATCTATTACTAGAGCAGGGTTTCATTTCATTTCATTTCTCTGGTTGTGGTTAATGCACAGCGTTAGAGGCTGTGTTCGAAAGCTTGGGTCCCACGGACTTCAGTGGGATTTCAAAAAGAAAAAGAAACTCGCTTTAGTGAGAGATAGCCTTGTTCATTTTTAGCTAACACTGTTGATTTTACTTTTGATTTTTACCTTTTGCGTCTTGAATCCCAAGGACGGGACACTGTTTGCTTCCAGGGGTTCTACTTTCTATTTTGCTCTTCAGCTCCCTGGCAGACGCAGCAGGCTGGCAGGGGGTGTGCAACGCCTCCTGCAATGCAGAATCCCCCAGGATAAGGGGGGAAGGACAACTGGGTGCAGCGGGGGCTGGTAGCTTCTTGCAAAGCTATAGGAGCAGTTCGGGTAATTTTAGCTGATCTGCTTTGATTTCATTGGAGTTGGCGGAAATGGTTTTTGGAGTCCTATACTTTAAAAAAAGAAAAGAAAAAGGTGCATAGCTATGTTGATTTACAAGAATCTCCTTCTGCTATCCATAGAAGGTCATATAAAGCGTTCTCCAGTACGGAGAGTCTCTGCTAGTGTTCAGCGAATGCCTTAATGGGGGGCCAGAAGCACGCAGCCAGGCCAGTTCTCTAGCAGCAATGGCAGCGGCTCAGACTCTAGTAGGCATACTTTATATGCTGGGCTTACAAGATGGCTTCCGCGCTGATCGGCATCAGCCAAGGTGACTGCCGGTTTAGACTGTGAATGTGGAGTCAGCCTGGAGGAGGGGCCTTGCGTTCTCTGGACAATGCCCTTCATACACTGAATCACTTCAATTCGATCAGCTACTGGCAGGACACAAGGCACTATCGCATGCTTTTTTGCTTCAGTGGTCTAAAAGTGGAGTCTTTACCAGGTGGTATAATGGGAACTTGTCTGCAGTTTCTCGGCTTCTTCATTGCTGACTCAATTGCCACTGCGGAATGAGAGCTGTATTTCATATCACCAGGTGCTAGTTGAACTTAAAATATAAAGTCTTTGTGTAGTCAGATGGAATGGGGCGTTACTCTAGCAGGAAGGCCGTGGATTAGTATGCCTGTGTTTGGGAGTTCTTTCTACTTCATATTGTTGGCACAGAAAGAGCATCTCTTAACATATGCTGAAGGAATTTTTGGTTAAGAGGTGTCTTCGTAAAAAAAAAAAAATATTCAGCTGTCCTGAATTCGCCTGTTCTTGATTGACATTTTGAGGCTAAGCAGGGGCAGGCCTGGGTACTACGTGGGTGGGTGCACACCTTGCACTACCAGGGGGTGTGGACTCACTGTATGGAAGAGAGCCCTAGCAATCTTCTTTATCGCAAGATAGGAAAGTAGATGGTTCACTGAAGCGATCGTTGGGGGCAATGCTCTGGCCTTACAAGCTCCCATTTGTGGAGCCTTGGGAGGCGAGAGCATGCTTCAGGTGGTCGCAGTGTTTACGGCAGTCTACTCGCCTGGAACAGGAAAGGATCAGGGAGTTGAATCGACTCGATCCTGATTTGCTTTATGTGGCAAATGTGCATTATGGCTTAATTCAAGCGCTAGCTAATATTATTGGCTTCCTTGGGGTTCACCCGGAGGTCTCTCTGGTGGAGGAATGGGGCAGCTGATGGTTCGTCCAAGTTGAGGGTCAGTAAGCTCCCAATTAAGTCTTTTTCTTGTCCTTTCCCCGTGGGCTCTCATAGGGCAACTAGTTGGCGTATCGAGGCTTTCAGAGAAAGGTACTCTTGGTAGCGCCCGGTTGGACGAGACGGCCGTACTAGGCTTTTCTCATTCGCCTACTCGACAGGCTTTTCCTAGACGTTCTGCTGCGGCTAGGTCCGCAACGAATGTCTCAGGTGGATTGGTGCCCGCCTACGGTTTGGCCTTTGAATGGGCGGGGCTGAAGAAGAAAGGTTATTCTGCGGCAGTCTTCGCCACCTTGTTGAGAGCAAGGAGGCAGGCTGCTTCTGCTACATAGGTCCGTGCTTAGCGCCTTTTGGAAGGCTGCTGTTCACGGCGGCAAGTCTGGGCAACAAAGGCATCTGTATCCTTGGTCTGAGTTCTCTGCAGGACAGTGTCTGAAGGAACTAGCGGCCAGTTCCTTAGAGGATCCAGCGGGCGACTGTTTCCGGCTGTAGAGGTTCTGTGAAGGAAATAGCGCTAGGTGTTCGGATCGATGTGTAGCGGTTCCTTAAGTTGGGATCCGACTGCGCTCCTCAAGGAGAGTTCGGGTGCCGCCGGGGGATCCCGATTGGGCCTTAGAGGCGTTAGCTAAAGAGCCCTTTGATTCTTTACTCCAGGTGTCGGTAAAGGATTTGCTGTTATAGACAGTGGCTTTGATAGCTCGTTGTTCAGCGTGACGAGTTTCGGAGTTTTAGGCGTTGTCATATAATGAGCCGTTTTCACCCTTTCTGGATAGAGGGTGGTGTTTGCGAGCAGTCCTGTCATCCTTCCAAAAGGTGGTATCTGATTTTTCTCCTGAGCCTATTGGTTTCTCTTCCAGTTCTCGGTTTTTCTGGAAGGGGAGGTTTTTATTCGTAGTTTACGCCGATAGGAAACATTAAATGCAGGGTGCGGCATTCGTTTCTTTGTTTTTGTGTGCTGATTGGAGGTCCCCACAAAGGGGAAGCAGCAGCAAAGGCGGCCATTTCGCACTGGGTTAAGGCGGTGGTTGCCTCAGCTTTCTGGTGGCGAGGTTGTATGATTCCGGGGGTCTTTCTGACTCTTGCTACCAGGGCACAAGCAGCTTCATGGGTGAATCACTGTGTCATTCCACCAGGGGGGATTGGTAGAGCAGCTTCCAGGTCATCTCTTCATTTCCTCAGTAACCACTACTGCCTAAATGTTTTGGCAGTAAAGGATGCCTGTTCCGGGTCGACGGTGTGGTGAGTTGGCTGGATAGGTCCCTCCCAATGATTACTGCTCTGTTACATCCCAGAGGAAGAGGACTAAACTGGAGGAACGATAAGGAAATAGAAATTACACTTACCTGGTAATTGTCATTCCTTGAGTGATGACAGTTTAGTCCTCATTCCCGCCCAGGGGTGTGATTTCTTCAGAGTTTATTTTCAGGCGGAGTGGAGCATCAATCTCAAGGAGTAGACAGATCCTTTTAGTTTCTAGATCGTAGTGAGTATACCTCTCTGTTCTTTCTTCCTTTTCTCTTATTTAAACAAGGTGATGGTATAGGAAACGTGTTTGCATAGGGGGACATGAATGTAAAGTTAAAAAAAAAAAAAAAAGAGAAAAGAAAATATAAGACGGATACAGTTAAAAAGGCTCCTCCGGTTGAGGAATGGGGAGTTATTTAAAGTTATGGTATAGTTACTTATTTGTTGTTCCTTTGAGTTTGCTTTGTCAATAGTACACTGGAGGCTGATGGGAGATACCAGCAGGCTATATCCAGTGATGTCATGACTTTGACATGCCCAGTCTCCAAGCTGCAGGAAGAGGTGCACAACCCAGAGGTAGAGGACTAAACTGTCGTCACTCAAGGAATGACAATTACCAGGTAAGTGTAATTTCTATTTAACTATCACCTCAGGCTGTTATTACCCACTAAAATGCATGTTAACCGCTTAGCGGGGTTTAGTAAAAGGACACCTAAGTCAATGCTAGTGCACATCCTACTACATGAATCACTCATCAGATGTGTCTCATTTTTATTATTTTTAGTGTTAGTAGAGATTTTGGGGCATGTTTACTAAACTACATTAACGTAGCAGTGGCTATGTTAAGGCGCATTATGTAACATTAACGCGCCTTAACGTCACGTAACGTTAAGGCACATTAACGTAACGTGCCGTAACGTTAAGGCATGCCAATGTTCCCGGCCATGGTAAGGCAGGCAGAGGGTGGAAAGAGGGCGGAGAGAAGGGGTCAATGGGCGGGGAGAGGCCCCTTCCACACTAACGCGGGGAAATGAAGGGCTGAATCCTAACACAACTGAAAACCTGGCGTTAGCCCAATTTGCAAGAGAGAGAAACCAGTTCTGTGTCAGCAATGTACAGCATAGGCAGGGAGCCCCAGAATAGTGATAGTAGTGCTACATTTGCAAATGGGGCATAGGGTGTTGCAGGCGGGACATGTAGTGGGGGAAGCTGGGGCACAGGGCTGACCAGGTGGAAGCCTAGGTGACACATAGGAACATAGACATGAGAAATCAGCAAGACAGCCGCTGACCAAAGCAAAACACAAACCAAAAATACCTTGACCACCCTAGCCAATAGTTGCCAGGGCAGACACCGGACATCCTCCCAGCCACCCGTCCCCCATGTGGAAGGGGCAAAATGTTGGTAGGCTGTGATGGGGGTGGGGGGGCGTGCAGAAGGCCATGTATGCCCCTCACCCCTGACACCGCAACCCAGGCACCCGCCTACCTGTGCAGTGTATGACCTGTGATGGCGCACCCACAACATATGCCCAAGTCAGCATGACAGAGGGGGGGGTGTGTGTCCGTGCTGGAGGGGCAGTGGCACCTGCCTGCAGTGGCCCCAGGCCATGCCCTGCACCAGTATGTGGTGTGCAGTTCAATATAAAAGGTCTGGCTGAGGAGACGTACAGGTAGGCCAAGGGACCAATGTGATCCTGTGGCAACACTGTGACGCAATACACACAGCCAGTGTGTCCCTAAGCAGAGGATCACAGGTTCAGGTCCCAGATGTGGGCACAGCACAACCCAATATTTTACCCCACTAGGTAGATCAAGCAGAAACCAGAGAAGGACCTGCTGAGGTGAAGGAAAGGTATATTCCAAAACTTTCCCCCACCATGTATAGAGAGCAGAAAAACAGAAAAGGTTGGGCTGAGGCGAACGAAATATCCATCCCAATAATATACCCCACCACATAGATAGAACAGAAAACCAGAAACGCTGTGGCTGAGGAGATGTAAAGGTACACCTCGATAATTTACCCCACTATGTAGATAAAACAAAACACCAGAAAAGGTCTGGCTGAGCAGACATACAGGTAGCCCCAGGGCCCATCATAACCCTGTGGCAACTCTGTGGTGCAGCACACACAGCCAGTGTGTCCTGGAGTTGAGAGTCACAGGTTCAAGTCCCAACTGCAGGCCCAGCACAGCACACCCCAATATTTTACCCCACTATGTAGATGAAACAGAAACCAGACAAGGTCCTGCTGAGGAGAAGGAAAGGTACATCCCAATAATTTACACCACCATGTAGAGAGACCCGAAACACAGAAAAGGTCGGGCTGAGGAGAAGGAAATGTCCATCCCAATAATATACCCCACCACATAGATAGAACAGAAAACCAGAAACGCTGTGGCTGAGGAGATGTAAAGGTACACCACGATAATTCACCCCACTATGTAGACAAAACACAACACCAGAAAGGGTCTGGCTGAGGAGACATACAGATAGCCCCAGGGCCCATTGTAACCCTGTGGCAACACTGTGGTGCAGCACACACAGCCAGTGTGTCCTGGAGTTGATTCACAGGTTCAAGTCCCAACTGCAGGCCCAACACAGCACAACTAAATATTTTACCCCACCATGTAGATACACCATCAAAACATGCAATCACCACGGCAGCGGCTAACAGGGGCACAAACACCCACTCATCCAGGCTCCACTGTCCAAATCCCCATGTAGAGTCAGGCTGTTGGCCCCAGCATGAAGCTGCAGGTAGCATCCCAGCACCTCCACCACCTCCTGCACAGGCCAGAAATGTCGGCACTGTGAGCAGGGCAGGGTGGCGGGCAGGTTTGCCAAACACCCCTATTAGTTTACAGTGACGCGTTAGGAGTGTGTGTGTGTGTATGTCTATCCATTGTATTGTGGTTTCCCACCCTGCCCTGGGCCCCCAATGTGCAGATGTTAACAGCATCAAAATGCAAATTTGCATAATGAGCAAGGTTTTGTGGGTATGGCCAGGACAGGGCATATTGGGCAGGCGTCAGCTGCACAGGGAGAAGGGCAATGGCTCGGTCACTGCAGTGGCAGAACACCACCTGCATGGACAGGGGGGCCAAAGCATGTCATGCTGTGAGGCCAGTCCACCCTGATTGTGCAGTGACCATAGTATGTCTAGGTTCCCCCCCAGTGCTCTATACCATCTGTCACTAGTGATACATGTGTAACCCCAGTTCTGGGGTCCAATCACTGAATGCCTGCCTGGTGTGTGCGTGTGTGTGCGTGCATGTATGCATGCAGATGGTGGTATGTGGCAAGAGAGGACGCACAGGCCCACCACCACATGATGGCTGGTCTGCCACTGCTGCAGTCACATGTATGGGTCCTGTGCACTAGCCCCTGAGGGCTGTCTATTGTTATCAGGACCGAGGTCACTGGTGCCACATCCAATCCCCAGGCACTTGTCACTCTATGGTCTCTCTGACAATATGGGTGAGAGTGGGCCCTCGGGGGCACATAGTTTAGACCACTCTGACTGGAAGGTAAAGTGCTACATATCCCACATGTGATCCTAAACACACCCACGCCCCCACTAACAGGTGTCCATGGTAGCCAGATCCCAACACTGGGTACGCAGTGACATGGGTGAGGTCTGGTCCCAACAGACCACATGTGACTGCAGAACACAGATGGGCACAGAGCCACTATCAGATGCACTGTTATGAACACCTGTCACACACTGGTAGGGATGGGAATGTGCAGCAGGACCTATCTCTAGCACCACGTGTACTGTGTACCCAGTGCTGTGCACCCACCTGTACCATCAGGGCGAACACAGAACCTGCCGAATGGCAGGGTCTGTAGCTACTCTGTGGCAGTATCACGCCCTGGCAGGCCATTGCACCAAGCTGGGGTAACGGAGAGGTGCAGACCCCATGTGGAGATCAGATGTATAGCGCTGTTCTGCATGTGCAATGCATCATGGGTATTGGTGCAGCTACCCTATCCTTAAGCACACAGCTGATGGCTGTGTGCTGAACTGCAGTCCCCCTGTACCCAGCCAGTCCAGTACAAAATGGCAGAGAGGTAAAGAACTCTGGCTAGTACACTGAGGTCACAAACAGTGGTCATGGGTCGGATTCCCCATTGTTACCTCCCCTCATGCTGTAGCAACCAAGATAATTTGCATGCCGCTAATAATCGTACCCTCGCAGATCAGTACTGCCAGCCCCTAACAGCTATGCCACAGTTGAAACACAGGCCCGCTGTCCATCCATCTGCATGTGTCAGCTGTACATAGTCCTGTCTGCCTATGCAGGCTGCCACCCCATAGCATGCGCTGGTACCCTGTCCAGCATTGTGCCTCTGTGTGTGTCCCCGCCTGTGCCTGATCTGCATGACACCACCACTCTGCTGTCGACCCACCATTGTAACTATCTTGCCATCACCGCCCCCACCGGAAGAAATGTACACCCATCAACTGCCACCCACTGTCTCACAAGCATGTTACATTGACAGAGCCCTGTTTGTCAACAGTACTGACAGCCACATGGGTTGCCCGCAGATATGGCACTTGCAGCCACCACCCCCGCACCCTCCCATCAGTCACCTGTGCAGTGCCGCACCCCTGTGGCCATGCAGTGCCAGGGTGACATCTGTCCCAATGCCCCTAGGTGATGCATGTCAAGCTAAGGCACCTTGCAGCCCATAGGGCACACTAACCGAGGGCATCCTCGGTTGACGGACTGGAAAGGGGGGCTGTTACTTCTGGAGAGAAATCTGAAATTGTGAGTATATACTTCTGGGAATTTTTCTGAAAGGAATTGTTTTTCTTTTAAAGCTAATTAATCTGTGAACCCACTATTTTTTTTGTTAAATCAGTCAGGGCCTAGTAGCAACAGTTTAAGATTCAATTTAAAAACACAGAAGAGAACTTTCTGGTTACCTTTCATACCCAGTAGACAGCTGTAGTTTAAATTTCATAGTCACTCAGGGCCTAGCATCAGCAAAGTACTTTTAGTTTCAAATTAAAACACAGAAGAGAGCTTTCTGGTTAAATTTAGAATCCAGCAGAGAGCTTGTAGTTTAAATTTCATAATAGGTTAGAGCCTAGTAGCAGCAAAGAGCTATAATTTAAATCAAATCAGAATATAGTTTTCCTCAGCAGCACAGGACAAGGTACTGTGTAGCAGCCCTTTTTTAATAAGTGTTATATCCCTCCCTCCCTCCCCACACCCACCCTCCCCTGGGAAAATCACAGCTTTATAGGTACTTGCACAACTTAAAAGACAGGAGGTGCTCTCAGGTGAAGCTCATTACCCAAATCAGTCATACACCAAGGACCTGAGATTAATTAAGCTTCAGGTGAACAAGGTATATTAAACTTCTTAGGTACAGTTTTAGTGGTATAAATATCCATTGCACCCTTTAGTACATATAGAACTTAAAGATCTAAACACAAACTTAAAACTAAGATGCAGACAGCAGTCCAGCAGCGGGATGTGGGCTTTCCAGTCTTTTGCATTGAGTGTCACATGTATGATTTTCTCCCAGCTGGTGAGAGGTCTTACGTGTGCACTAGGTGCAAGGAGCTCTCTGCTCTCAGGGAACAAGTCCGTTCTCTAGAGGCTAGAGTAGCAGACTTGGAAAACATAAGACAGACAGAGAGGTACATAGACGAGACCTACAGGGATATAGTCCTGAAGTCCCACCTCCAGTCTGGCAGCATCCCTGTTGCCATGGAGGAGAGAGGTCACGTGACAGGAGAGCATCACCCTGGTGTGGCAGGAAGTGATCCTGTAACTAGGACCTGTCCTCCAGGTGATGTAAACCCCTCTCGCACCGAGGAGGTTTCTCCAGGGCCAAGTGCCCATGCGGGAAGGGTTAGGACAGCAGTTATAGTTGGTGATTCGATCATTAGGCATGTAGATAGCTGGGTGGCTGGTGGACGTGAGGATCGCCTGGTAACATGCCTGCCTGGTGCGAAGGTAGCGGACCTCACACGCCACCTAGATAAGGTCTTAGATAGTGCTGGGGAGGAGTCTGCTGTCTTGGTACATGTTGGTACCAATGACATAGGAAAATGTGGTAGGGAGGTTCTGGAAGCTAAATTTAGGCTTTTAGGTAGGAAGTTGAAATCCAGAACTTCCAGGGTAGCGTTCTCCGAAATGCTTCCCGTTCCACGCGCAGGACCCAATAGGCAGGCAGAGCTCCGGAGTCTCAATGCGTGGATGAGACAATGGTGCAGAGATGAGGGGTTCGGATTTGTTAGGAACTGGGGAACATTCTGGGGAAAGGAGGGGCTCTTCCGAAGGGATGGGCTTCACCTTAACTGGGATGGAACCAGGCTGCTGGCATTAACCTTTAAAAAGGAGATAGAGCAGCTTTTAAACTAGATAATAGGGGAAAGCCGACAGTCGCCCAAGAGCGCATGGTTCGGAAGAATGTATCCTTGAAGGATACTACAAAAAGCAGAAAGGTTCCAAAAAAGAGTAAAGTAGCCCAAATGCCCTCGAGTATGGAGCAGACAGAACTTAAAGATCCCAAATTACCCATGTCTACCAATAGCCAAATTAATATGAATAAAATACAGTCTCTAAAATGCTTGTATGCAAATGCTAGAAGTCTACAAAACAAGATGGAGAGTTAGAATATATAGCACTAAACGAGAGGTTAGATATGATTGGAATATCAGAGACATGGTGGAAGGAGGACAACCAGTGGGACACTGTGATACCTGGGTACAAACTATATCGAAATGATAGAGCTGATCAAATTGGTGGAGGGGTTGCGCTCTATGTTAGAGAGGGCATTGAGTCAGAAAGGATTAAAGTTTTGCAAGAAACAAAATTTGCTGTAGAATCTCTATGGATTGAAATTCCATGTAAAAAGGGGAAGGCGATGGCAGTGGGGGTGTACTATCGTCCGCCTGGCCAGAATGAACAAATGGATGATGAAATGCTCAAAGAAATCAAGGAAGCTAGCAAAAGTTACAGTGCAGTAATAATAATGGGTGATTTCAATTACCCCGGCATCGACTGGGTCAGTGTCACAACAGGACATGCTAGGGAGATAAAGTTCCTAGATGAAATAAATGACTGCTTCTTGGAGCAGCTGGTTCATGAACCGACCAGAGGGGAAGCAATATTAGACCTAGTCCTTAGTGGAACACCAGATGTAGTGCAAGAGATAAGGGTGTTGGGGCCACTTGGCAATAGTGATCATAGCATGATCGCCTTTGATTTAATTAGTGGAGGAGGGATAGTAAGGAAATCCACAGTACTACCCCTTAACTTTCGAAAGGGAGACTATGATAGAATGAGGAAAACAGTTAAGAAAAAACTAAACGGAGCAGTTGCAAAGGTTAAAGACGTACATCAAGCTTGGGTGTTGTTGAAAAATACTATCTTGGAAGCCCAGACCAGCTGTATTCCACGCTTTAAGAAAAGTGGAAGGAAGTCCAAAAAATTGCCAGCATGGTTTAAAGCTGAGGTCAGAGAGGCTGTTGTTGCCAAAAAAGCATCTTTCAAGAAATGGAAAAAAGAGCCAAATGATGAAACCTGGAAACAGCACAAGCACTGGCAAGTCAAATGCAAGGCATTGATAAGGCAGGCAAAGAGAGAATTTGAGAAGAAGCTTGCTGCGGAAGCAAAAACGCGAAATAAAGACCTTTTCAAGTACATTCGTAGCAAAAAACCCGTGAGAGAGTCAGTTGGTCCATTAGATGATAAAGGGGTTAAAGGAGCACTAAGAGGCGACAAGGCGATAGCGGAGAGACTGAATGAATTCTTTGCTTCGGTCTTTACTGAGGAAGATGTAGGGATGTTACCCACGACTGAAGTGGTATTTAAAGGTGTGGAAGAATTGAAGGAAATATCGATACATCGGGAAGATGTCCTACAACTATTAGATAAACTGAAGAGTAGCAAATCACCTGGGCCGGATGGTATACATCCAAGGGTGTTGAAAGAACTGAAATTTGAGATTGCAGACCTGCTATCAGTAATCTGTGAACTATCATTAAAATCATCTCTAATACCTGAGGATTGGAGGATCGCCAATGTAACACCAATTTTTAAAAAGGGTTCGAGGGGTGATCCGGGAAACTACAGACCGGTGAGCCTGACATCAGTACCGGGAAAAATGGTAGAAACCATCATAAAGAATAAAATTACTCAGCATATAGATAGTCATGACCTAATGGGAGACAGCCAACATGGCTTTAGACAAGGAAGATCTTGTCTTACTAATCTGTTATGTTTTTTTGAAGGAGTGAATAAACAGGTGGACAAAGGTGAGTCGGTTGATATTGTGTATCTGGACTTTCAGAAAGCCTTTGACAAGGTCCCTCATGAGAGACTTTTGGCAAAACTAAAGAGTCATGGGATAGGAGGCAGTGTACTACTGTGGATCAGGAACTGGTTAAAAGATAGAAAGCAGAGGGTAGGGCTAAATGGCCAATTTTCCCAATGGAGAAAGGTGAATAGTGGTGTACCCCAGGGATCTGTGCTGGGTCCGCTGCTTTTTGACATATTCATAAATGACCTGGAAAGTGGAATAACGAGTGAGGTTATCAAATTTGCTGATGACACAAAACTATTTAAAGTTGTTAAAACCCAGGAGGATTGTGGAAAATTGCAAGAGGATCTTGATAAATTGGAAGACTGGGCATCAAAATGGCAGATGAAATTTAATGTGGAGAAGTGCAAGGTTATGCACCTAGGGAAGAACAACCCAAACTATGGTTACACGATGCAAGGTTCCACATTAGGAACCACCACCCAAGAAAAAGATTTAGGCGTCCTTGTGGATACCATGTTAAAACCCTCGGCCCAGTGTGCAGCGGCGGCCAAGAGAGCAAATAGAATGCTAGGTATGATAAGGAAAGGAATGGAAAATAAAACAAAAGATATTATAATGCCTCTATATCGTTCCATGGTGAGACCGCACCTTGAATATTGTGTGCAATTCTGGTCGCCATATCTTAAAAAGGATATAGCAATTTTAGAAAAGGTTCAGAGAAGAGCCACCAAAATGGTAAAGGGGATGGAAGGCTACTCCTATGAAGAAAGGCTAAAAAGGTTGGGGCTCTTTAACCTGGAAAAGAGACGGCTGAGGGGAGATATGATAGAAGTCTATAAATTAATGAACGGAGTGGAACGGGTAAACGTAGATCGATTGTTTACCTTATCAGAATATAGAAAGACTAGGGGACATGCAATGAAGCTACAGGGTAAACTATTTAAGACTAATAAAAGAAAATATTTTTTCACTCAACGTGTAATCAAACTCTGGAATTTGTTAGCGGAGGATGTAGTAAAGGCTGTTAGTGTAGCTGGGTTTAAAAAAGGTTTGGACAAGTTCCTGGAGGAAAGGTCCATAAACCATTATTAAGAAGGGACCCAGGATATCAATGCTTGAACCAATACAAGCATTGTGGAACCTGTGTCCCTTGGGGAAACTGCTAGGTACGTATGACCTAGATTGGCCACTGTTGGAAACAGAATACTGGGCTTGATGGACCTTGGTCTGACCCAGTATGGCATATCTTATGTTCTTATGTTCTTATCCTAACATTGTTAGGGCACTGTAATCATTAGCGCCATATCCCCGAGAGCCCCCGAAGCTGACCTGTCCAGGGGTGCCTAGTCCCGCGCCATGCCTAGAGGCCTTGAGAAGGTGCCCTGTATGGCACCTCACAAAGCACCTAGGGAGCAATACGGCGCCGTACAATATGGTGGCCATCAAGGCGCATACTAAGGCGCCATGTAAGGCACAGAAACCACAAGAGCCCTAGAACGCACCATGTCCAGGAGCGTCATTCAGGGCACCATATGACATGCCTGTGCCCTACGGAGACCCATGACACGCTTGGTAGCGTATCACTGGCAAGGCACGCTGAAAGGCGCTGTAACCAAAGTACGTCTACAGTGCACATGACAAGCCTGACACGCTGTAACGTTAAGCCGCAATGCCCACAAGATCATGGTCAGACGGAGCAGCCTAATGGTGTGTGTGTAGCGCAGTGGGAGGAAATATGTCTCATAACAATGTACTATGGGTTCAAATCCCAGTAGAGGGGATCACATGTCCAAACACATAAGAATATGGCACAGCACACCGGGAATTAACACAAAAACCGAGCAAGGAAGGCGCATGATAAGGCGTGTAGCAACGCCCACACTGCTCATGCGCGTTTCCACTGCATCATGGGTGAACTGACCACATGAAGCATACAAGATGGCCACCAGATCTAGGAAGCCTGCATTCTCCCATGCAGATCTCTATCTTCTTGTGGAGCAGATCTGCAGCCGCCAGGGGCGCCTGTTCCCAGGCTCCTCCCACCGGCAGGACCTCAGCAGGGTGAGGAGGGCCTGGGTGCACCTCACAAGGCGCTACAATATGGTGGCAGACTACCCACGTGAGGTAAGTGCATGGGGACAGGCACACCAACCCAGGAGTGCAACACAGTAGCCAGCAACCACATCAAATATCAAGCACGCACAACAAGTGGAAAGGACATTTTTGTGGGTAAAACCAGGAGCAATGTAGTCCACACAGCTGATGCTTGCAGGTCTGCCCTACCCCCAGGATGCTCCAGGCCTCAACATAGAGGAGTGTCATCCATCCTGGTGTTATGGTGGTGGCTCCTATTGCAGTTACATAGCCCTGCCCTATCCCCAGGATGCTCCAGGCCTCCTTATAGAGGAGTGTCATCCATCCTGGTGCTATGGAGGTGGCTCCTGTTGCAGTTACATAGCCCTGCCCTACCCCCAGGATGCTCCATGCCTCAACATAGAGGAGTGTCATCCATCCTGGTGTTATGGTGGTGGCCCCTGTTGCAGTTACATAGCCCTGCCCTACCCCGAGGATGCTCCAGGCCTCCTTATAGAGGAGTGTCATCCATCCTGGTGCTATGGAGGTGGCTCCTGTTACAGTTACATAGCCCTGCCCCACCCCCAGGATGCTCCAGGCCTCAACATAGAGGAGTGTCATCCATCCTGGTGTTATGGTGATGGCTCCTGTTGCAGTTACATAGCCCTGCCCTACCCCCAGGATGCTCAAGGCCACCTTATAGAGGAGTGTTATCCATCCTGGTGTCATGGCGGCTGTAGCTGCCGATGTGTGCAGGCCTGCACTGTCCGCATGTGGACCCTGGACCCCAGATAGCATGTTGCGGCACATCCCCGTGCAACACCCTGATGTGTCTGCCACTGTGCCCAGGGTGCAATGGTGGGACACATGAACCATGCCCCCACCACTGTGCACAATGGCACTTGCCTATGCAGCCTTTGCATGTGTAGGACACATGTCGCAGCCAGGCCCCTGGGTGCAGGTGACATATCGACACAGGGCATATGTGCAGGCTGGGGCAGGTGCCCCGACCCCCTCGGTGCCCTGTGCACAAGGCACGCCATCATGCAGCCCCCCATAGCATGCTGCCCGTGGCACACAGTGTGATGATGGCACGAATGGCATGATGGTGCATGCCCACGCATGGAGAGGCTGCTGCTCGGGAAAGGGGGTGAGGAGGTGTCCACCCACGGCACATACGTTGAAGGACAGATATGCACAGTAGCACCCGTACACGGTGGCAGAGGCAACAGGAAGTGGGGGACAGATAGCACACAGCAGTCAGCCAGCTGCTGCACCCAGATATGTGTGACGAGCAAAAGCAGATGGTGAGGGATGCATGCCCCTAATGGTCCCGCCCATTTCTGTACCCACAGGTGGAGAACTTCATAAAAGGGGCGGGAGCTGAGGCTACGGTACCCACGATTCCTGGCGCGGGTGCTACGCAACCAATGGCAACAACAGGACGGTGAGTGGCACAGGCCATGCCATGCACCATGACAGGCTCCGGTGGGACGGCAGCCATTGTGGCCACAGGACATGTGTGCATGGTGTGCCAGATGCATTACTGTGGTGCTAATGTATGTCTTACCCCCACAGCGGACGCAGCTGGAGACAAGGCACCAGCAGGGCTGGACACTGAACACGGCCAGCCAGTGCCGGAGGAGAGACGGCGGATCAGCCCTGAGGCGGTAGATGGCGGCGTGGCTGAAGAGGAGGGAGGGGGCGGCAGCGGGGAGGGGGAGCGTGGTGGGGGTGGAGGGGGAGCGGGGTGGGGGTGGAGGGGAGCGGGTAGGGGGAGTGGGGAGTGGGGAGGAAGAGAAGGGGAAGGGGAGGTAGGGAGGGGGAGGAGGGGTATGGGGAGGCGGGGGAGAGGGCAGGTGTGGGGGCGGGGGCAGGGGCAAGCATGGAGGCATGGCCAGCCCAGAGCGGACCAGGCCATCACAGGGTGCTGGGGGCCACTGCCATCTGCCCCATAGCGCCAGTGACGTACTCCATCTGGGCGTAGAGCCTGCGCACATCAGCCTGGGATGGCAGGCAGCACATGCAGCCACACAGACAAGGGGCGATGTGTGTCTGTGTGGGTGCATGTGTGGCCTCCGCATGGCTGCGGCGATGCAGGCGCAGGCATACGCCCTGCGGGAGCAGCGCCAAGCTATAGGGCAGATGGCAGTGACCATGAGCATGGTGGCTGACCAGCTGCGCATGCTGTGTGACATACAGCAGGTGCAGCTGACCAGCTACCCGGCCAGGGTGGCCCCCAGGGGGTGTGAGTGCCAGCCAGGCCCACGTCACCCCTGCCTTCTGGTGTCCTGTGCCCCATGTCTGACAACACCAGCAGGGTAGGGGGCGGCAGGGCCAGGGCCCTCAGAAGCACACAGAATGCCTATGTAATCCCCCAATGTAAAAAAAACCACAGTTGTTGCCACGATCAACGCATCCCTGTGTCTCATCTCACAACATGGCAGTGGGGTCCCCCAGGGGGTGCCGATACCAGGGGGTATCCCGGCAGTGAGGGGGGAACGGCCACTGGGGACAGGCCCAGGGACAGCCCAATCATCAGTGGGTGGGGGTAGGGACAGCGGTGTGGGTTGACCTGCGTTTGGGGGCACAGACCCCAGAGGGCATAGATGGGGCTGCGACCTGGGGTGAACCACTGATGGGTGCAGGACAGGGGAGTGGAGAGAGGGGTGGGGGGTCAGCGGGGAGGGTGGTGGGGGAGGGCCATGAGGGGGAGGGGGCAATGGCAGCGGACCCATATGCAGTATGGTATGCCAGTGGCGCAGGGGAAGGAATGGAGGACGAGGACAGAGGTGGGTGGGACGATTGGGGGGCAGGGATAGACTGGTAGGCGGGGCGCAATGTGCATGGGGCACCAGCAGTGGAGGTGCCGCAGGATGGACACGGGTCCTGCTCAGTACGGTGCATGCAGATACGGTAGCGATGATGGTGCAGATGGGAGTGGGGCGGATCGGACAGACAGGGATGGTGCCGCTACAGATGCTCTTCCTGGCGGTGCTATCCATGGTGACAGAATGGGCCAGCATGAACCCAGGGGTGATGGGTACGGCGGGGGTGGTGGCGGAGGCAAGGGTAGGTGGTGCTGGGGCACCAGGGGGTGGGGGCTGTGCTGTGGCTCAGTTACATTGCCAGTGGCAGGGGATGCAAACACACATGAGCGGGTCACAGGGTATCCAGGGCAGGGACCTGTGTGCGGGTAGTAGCACAGATATGGTGGGGGAGGGTGGGATGTGCACGACAGGACTGTGTCCCAGGGGAGGGGGCCGGGGGCGGGCACAGGGGAGGGTGTGGTGGCAGACATGGCCATACTGGGTGACGGATATGGGTGAGGGGGTGGCGGGGGGGCAGGAGAGGCCCAGGTCATGACCAGCAGGGATTTTTAGGGGAGGGGGCACCCTGAGCAGGGAAGGGCAAGGACCATGTGCTCAGGGTGGCCACATGTGTGACAGGGGAACATGGGCCAGTCAGCTGAAAGAATGGGCACGTGGCCACAAGGTACACATGTGATAACATTGATTAATGTGCACATCGAACCCCCCCCCCACCTACACCCTCCCCCTGCATCCTCTGCCATGTCGGCCACATCCCCGAGCACCCCGTGGGGTGGGTGCTGCTTCTTCCACTGGCGCTGCTGCGACCGGTTGGCCCATGTGTGCCAACATGGCCTCATGCACCGCCACCATCCTGGACATGCTGGCTGCCATCGACCCTGCCGTGTTGTTCAGTGTCTGCACCTCACGGAGGAGACCGCTCAGCACCAGCCATTGGCATCGCGCCTCATGCCGCAGGTGATGCTGTCCCGCTGCCACCTCATGCAATGCCATCTGTATGCCTGTGGGTGAGACACGGTGAGAGCCATGATACATTGGGTTGCACATTCCACCTATACCCATGCAATAGCTGGCCAGACAGATCGGGCACCCACCCTCTGCATCCACATGCGCTGCCTCAGAGTGGGAACGCATCTCCCCGATGACTTGGTGGATGGCTGCCTGTGCAGGCTGTGGTGCTGGACCCAGAGATGGTGGTCCAGCTGCAGCCCCCACCATGGCATTGCTGTCGCCTGTCTCTTCTTCCTCTGCACCATCCTCTGAGAGGTGGTGTACTGCTGTATCCCCCTCCACCTCCAGCGCTGCCTTGTCCTCCTCGGGCACCTCCACATCCGTGCCCACCTTGAACGGGGGACACGGTCCGGGCCCTGGGGGCTCCACCTCCGCAGCTGCCTCCATGGCATGTATGTCACCTGTAGGGGGTGAGGGTATAAAGGTCAGGTGTGCCATGCCTGGCCAGCCACGTACATGTACCTGTCCCATCATGGCCTGCCAGGCTGTGTGGGCCGCGGGATACGTAGAACATTCGGGGCTGTCCCCAGCTGTGTATATGTGGCCAGGGACTGTTCCGGTGCAGGGACGTGTGTTGCACCATCAGTTGTATGTATCAGCGGCACCTCACTGGCGGATGTGTATGCCTGCAACTGGATACGGGCTGCGTCAATGGGTGGGACTGCTGGGGTACTGCTGGGGTTGGCGGGCCACCATTGCCTGGGACAGGTGTGCCCTGTGGTGGCAGGGATCCGTGTGCAGGAGTGCATGCCCCATGGTGGTGTGGGGCCGTGACGGCACAACTGGCATTCAACATTGGGTGGCTGTGCAGTGTGGGTGCATGGATGCGTGTGTGCCACATGGGTCTGCCCTGGCCGCACCGGCCTCCCTATCCATGTCACCTCTGAATGGTGGCCTGCCCCATGTCCAACATCCGGGGCTGCCCCCGCATCCCCCTTGCCCCCCGCCCTACCCACCTTGGGACACCCATCCCATTGATTGCCATTGCACATTGCTGCCTTCCCACCACCACCACCCACCGCACACGTGGGTGCAGGGGGACACCATCACCAACACACCCTACATCACCGGGTGCTGTGCTGCCTCCCCACCCCTCCAGTGTGGCTCCACTCCGCATAGGTGGCCAACAATCCCTGCCCCTGCCTGTCCCCCTCTGTGCCTGCTGCCTCATGCTCACCCACCCTCACCCATGCGCACCATCGTCAGGTCAACCTCCCATGGCCCCCTGGTTCCAGTGGGGCCCAGCCTGTGCCAGCCACCCTCAGCTGCTGTATCGCTTCACAGGTCCACCGAAACAGCACTGTACCACGTGAACAGAAGAAACCCAGTACTAATTCATGGTATTAAGGAAGGAAAACTTTATTTCACACAACTTGATACTTCCTTGATAAGGTCCTATGGCTGTGACCTGTCCCTGGCCTCCCCCCAACCCCCGTGTGTTGGCACACGCTAGAACACATTCCTATGTCCCACCTGCACGTGGGTCTGCTGTATCCAGCTCGGGCGGTAGGCCGTGGAGGTAGATGGGCTCCAGTCTGTTGGCCAATTGCTGTTCCAGCAGTGACAGTGTGGCTCAGTGTGGTGCACCCCCTCCTGTTGTATGGGCGTGGCGCTTCTCAGCAATGGCGCGAGCCTGGACCGAGCGCTTGATGTCGCGGAAGCTTTTTCGTATACTCTCGGTATCGCAGGTGGGTCCCCCTGCTGTTGTGACCTCCTCCCATGTGACATTTCTCTGGCTAATGGTGGTGATGCTGCTGAGCCGCCCAAATAGGACCTCGTAGCGCTCCAGGATGGTTGCCAGGAGGAGGTCATTCTCCTCCTGGGTGTAGCGGGCTGCCCTCCTCCTGGCATTGTCCAGCACTGGCCTGCGTCGGTGCCTGCCACCTGCCACACCTCCACACTGTTGCTGCACCCCCTGACTGTGGCTGGATGGGCCTGCCTCACCCCCCTCAGGCTCCTCTGTATGGGACACTGCTGCCTGGTGGCTGTTCGGGTTGCTCTCAGTCATCTCTCATGCTCCACTCTGTGCCATCATGTGCCACCATTGCTGACCTGCTGTGCCCCTTTTAAATACGCAATGCGTGGTTCATCTGATGTTCAGTCTGCGCAATGCATGTTCCTACATGTGTTTCTACGCCTGTTGCTGCTACCCAGGATGCGTTTCTTACGTGGGCAGCCGTGCGTTACCTCTGCGCCACCTACAGGGGATGGCGTACATCACATGCTCCATTTGCACGTGGGGACACGGCTTGCGCATATGTCATGGCATGCTGTACGTGCCCTGCCCCCCTTCGGCGTTGCTCTGCGCTATGCACACACTCAACGTGCATGTTGGGCGTAACGCATGTTCCTACGCATGCTAAGCCATTATGCACCTGTGCGCTTCATGTTCTCTATGTTCGGACCTCCTCATTGTCTGCCCCTACATCCACGGGTGCTGTGTCCTCTTCCGTATTTGGTGCCACACATCTGCCGTTTCTGGTATGTGAGTTTACTCTGTGTTCAGGGCCGTAGCTACGGTGCTCTCTGCCATGTGTAGGTACCCCACGCATTGCATCTACGCGTACATTGTGCAAGCGCATGTTGCACAATCTCTATGCACGTGGGGACACGCGGTGTGCCACTCTCCTTCCTACGCGCGCTCCACATGATCCAATCGTGAGGTGCACTTGTGTGTTGTGGTATGCGCGCTATGGCGTTCCGCTTCCTTACGCACTGTGCGGTTTGCAAACCTGTTGCTGGTGTGCGTTGCTGCATCTGCAGCTGTGTTATGTTGGTTCTGATTAGTTGCCACGCCCCACAATGTATTTAGCTCCCCACATCGCTCAGGCCTCTGTCCATGATGGCTCAGACTGACTATGTGGGTTGTGCAGTGGTGGCATTGCTGGAACTCAAGGAGCTGTGGTTGCCTGATGAGGGAGATGGTGTCCTTGGAGCTGTGGAACTGGGCATGGGTGCAGTCCCACTGCAACACAGACCTGCAGCTGTGGAGGCTCCACAGGCTGAGGTATGTCCACCACAGCATCATAGACGTGCGGAGGCACGCCCTCGCCTGCCTGCCTCACCTCTACAGACCCAGGCCCCTGCTCCAGGACATTCGTGAGGACCAGGTCATCTCCCTCTACCGTCTGAGCACGGGGGCCATTAGGGAGCTCTATGAGGATCTAAGACCTGACCTCGAGCCCCGGACTGGCCGGTCACATGCCATATCGGGATTGGCCAAGCTCCTGTCTGCCCTACATTTCTTTGCCTCTGGCTGCTTCCAATCCTTGGTGGCCGCAGTGGGAGGGGGGGGGATGAGCAGGCTCACCTTCTCGCGCTGTCTCCATCAGGTACTGCAGGCCATGGTCAACCGGGTTAGGAATTACATTACCATTCCTAACAGTGGGCAACAGTGGGGGTCCTGGGCCAGGCATTCCAGTGGATTGCGGGGATACCACATGTGATGGGAGCTATTGATTGCACACATGTTGCCCTGGTCCCACCCAGAGACAGGGAGGTGGCGTTCCGCAACCGCAAACACTACCATTCCCTGAATGTTCAGGTTGTTTGTGATGCAACTATGCGTATTCTGAATGTGGTTCCCCGGTTTCCAGAGTCCGCCCATGACTCCCATATCCTGCAACACTCGGCACTATTCAGGCAATTTGAGGCCGGACAATATGGGGACTGTGTCTTGCTGGGTGCGTATTAGCCATCTCTAACATGCACATGTTGTCTCTGTGTCCTGTGGGCACTGCACCTTGCACAGGTGTGACAGGGTCACCTTCGGTGTTCCATTCGGGCCTTCTGACTGCATATCCCCTACGACACACATGACATGGTGTGCTGCATCTCAGATGTGTTTTCAGAACACATTACAGACACAGTCCATCATGCTGTGGCATATCACTGCCCATCCGATGTCTGTTATACGTGGTCCCATTGCTGACTATGACCCCTGCATGCCTCTTCCTGCATTGTGGTTGTGCAGCACTGACGTGTGGGGCGCGGTCCTCCAGCATGCCATGTCACTGTCACAGGGGACATGGACACATATGTTTGTGTGTTTCCAGACATAACTGTGTCGGCCATATGTGCACCACTGCTCATTTGTGTGTCCCGGTACACATGCAGGTAACTGTTTCCAGGTGCCACTGCTGTACTGCACATGTCTTTTGGTGTGGTCCTCCATGTTGGTGTGTGACACAGATTGTTTGTCATCACCTACTGTGCACAGCCTTGACTCACACACATACGCAAATGTACATGTGTCTGTCTGGGTTGTGTGTTCCTAGTTGACTCTGTCTGCAAAGTGTGTGTGTGTGATACCGGGGGGGGGGGGGGCTGGGTTGGCTCACATATTCATTTTTCTGCTGCGCTGTGGGTTGGGGGGCCCATCCCCGTTGACCTCATCTGTAACATCACGTGGCTTGCATTGTGATGCGATGTGGCATCCCACATGTCTGCTCTGTATTGGGCAGCATTGGTGTGTAGTTTCACCCATCTTGGCTACACCCCTACTGTATATGTTACTGTGCCAGCATGTGTGTGTGCACTGTACCATGGCCATCACATTATTGCACGCATGCTGATCACTGTCCCATTCCTGGGGCACTACCATGTATCTGCCTGGTGCGTTCAGGGATGCCACTCGTGGGTGTGGGCTGCAGGTGATGTGATTGGTCTGGTTACTGTTGATGTGTGATGTGATTGGTCTGGTTACTGTTGATGTGTGCTGCCCTCATTGCCCCACACCCATATCGTGTATCTCACACCCCCAAACGCTGGTGCACAGCTGCCGTGTGCCATTATGTAATGTCATCTGTGTGTGTCGTGTATCTGCTGACCTTTCGCACGTAGATGCTTGTGTGCACTTGTGTGACCACCAGTTCATGATTGACTTTACCACATTTCTGTCTGCAGGTGATGCGGGATATGGCTGTCGTGCCTGGTTGCTGACCCCTGTGCGTCTTCCACGGACACGTGCAGAGAGAAGGTACAATGAGGCCCATGCCTCCAGCCGCTCAGTCATCGAGCGCACCTTTGGCGTTTTGAAGAGTCGCTTCAGGTGTCTGGATAGGACCAGTGGGGCCTTACAATACAAACCCATGACTGTGGCACAGATCATTCTGGCCTGTTTCATCCTACACAACACTGCACTCAGGCACAATATCTGGGTCAACATTAATGAGGATCTTGAGGAGGATCTGCTGTGCCCTCCTGTACGTGGCCGTGGTGACACAAGTGCGGGGACGGCAGTCAGGCAACGTCTGATCAAGGAGCTGTTCTCATGTAAGTCCTGCATATGTGGTGATATGCATATTTGTCTACATGTACATGCTGCCATGTCTGTTTCTGGCCTCTCTCTGCACTTATGTATGTTTCCCTTCTGTCTTTACATCCCCAGGAGTAGCCAATGTTGCTGGCCATCTCAGCGGTACCTGTGAGTACATCCTTCAACCTGCAGGTGACTGTGTTGTGTGAACATAGCAGTATATGTACTGTAGGGGCACTGCGGCATAGCACATTTCTGTTGTTCTCTGTCCACTGCACATATGTTGTTGTGCACCTGTTTGGCCTGTGCCTCCCTACCCCACATGTTTGGTTTGGCAACCATGTGGCCATTAGTTCAGGTCAAGTTCTTGGTTTTCAAAACTGTATTTGTGGCAACTGTGACGGAGCTGTGTGTGTCTGCAGTCGAAGGGTGTGGTGGTGGCGGCCGGCACATACACCCCTTCCCTAGTATTGTGCCATTATATAACATCTGTGTCTCCTTGCATGGACTGTGATGCTTGCCTCCACTGGTCTCAGCTTGGGCTCACAGGGGCCGTATGCTACTGGCGGCATGCTCTCCCCATCTCACTGTGTGTGTGTGTGTCTGTGTTTTTGGCACGTGTCTATGTGACGGCATACTCTGCTACCCTTGAGCGTTGTCTGGTGATGGGATGTGCCTGGACACCTGTGCAGTGGTGCTCACTGCTCTATCTCTAACCCTGTGCTGGTGCCCTTGTGTACATTGTGCGCACATATTTACGCATGTCTTCTATGTTTTCTACTGACCTGTCTCCTGTTTGCTGACAGTCCACTATGCATCAATGCTTCTGTTTCACAGATCTTGCCAGACCTTGAACATGTGGCATTGCCGGCTCGACATGCGGCCATGGTGATTCCACGCATTCCAGTGACATCCTGTCACACCCTGGGCCACCTGTAGCGTTAGTGTACTGGCTGGGCTGCAGGGGGACCTTTTATTGAAAGGTTGTAGTTGGGCTCCTTTTCAATAAGGTAGTTGAGGCACGAATGGTTAAGGTCAAGACAGGGTTTTATTTCCCCTCCCGGGGACAGATTCCAAACACAGGTAATAAAGAAACATAAGCCATACACTCTGGCAAAAAGGATAGGATAAAGTAAAGTCTTGTACTTTTAAACAGGCAGTTAAATTATTTCCACAACTGTATCTCTTCAGCACAGTGAAACCACATCACTTAATACAGCCAATGAACAGTCCATCTGATTGTCAGATAATTCTGTTTCTGGTGGATCAATTATCATTGATTCAATCTGACTATCATCTGTACCACTCTGCTGCTGCCTATAGAGTGTTGGCAGATTATTCTCCTCTGCCAGCTCCCGTGACCTCCCTACTATCTCCTCTAGCAGGTAAGGGTCTGTATCACCATATCTTGGCATATAATGAGAGTTATGTCCCTTATAACTCCTACGTGAGAAAGTCTTGTATCCAGCTTTACATTGGCTAATTGGCCTACCTTCAGGGTTTGAGGCAAGAGAAAGTCTGTGCACTGCTCCTTTTAGAAGGGGTTTAAACCTTAGAGGCTTTTCTCTACGTTCAGGCTGCTCAGCACCCTCTTCCAACATACAAATGTCTGGCACCGTATATTTTCCCTTTCTTGAAGCTTGCAAATACTTTCCAGTTATCCTGACTGGTACTTTCTCCTTGTGAATGCCTTCACCATAAGGAATAGGTTTTGAGGTTTGGTTAAAAGGTTTCTGTGCCTTTCTCCTCCAATTAACTCTATTAGCTGTTAGCTGCCTTTCTCTTTCCCATTCAGAATCAGAGTCACACACGTGAGTTTTCCTACCAGCCCAGGGCAGACGTTGCTTTCCAGATTCAGACCTCAGCTTGCACACAGACTCCAGCTGGTTCTGATTCACCACGTCTTTCCTGCTTCCTGTTGCTGGCTTCTCTGAATTCTCTGAGCTGCTTTCTCTGGAGCTACCAAAGCCAAAGCTCCTGCTCCTCCTACTGCCACTGCTGCTCACTAACTCTAGTGAACGTCCCTTATACGTTTGCTGAGGCTCTAATCCAGCCCTTCCCCCTCCCAGGTGAAAGCTATTAGAGCTATGAGCTGGGGATTGCTTATCAGCTGTGCGGGGTTCTTTCCCTCGTGGCTGGGAATGTTTGTGTTGCTCTGGGCAACTGGGTGTCCTGATATCTTCCTTCCTGCTAGAAACAGCCCTATTGCTCATAGGTTCCTCTGTTTTTCTATCACAGTATATCTTTTCCCCATTACATATCCCCCCTCTTAAGATATTACAGGCTGCGGCTCCCTGAGTCTGCCAGCATGTAATCTTACTTCGGTGAGGTGAACCACCTACCATTTTGACCAACCGTACGGTGGCCGTTCTGTCTTGCCAAGGTTTTAACAGATTTACGTGATATACTTGTCGTCGCCCTTGGTCATTCTCCACCTTATAGGAGACGGGCCCGACCTTTCCACCACTGTGTAGAGTCCTTTCCATCTGGATTCAAATTTGGGACCAACCTCTGCTACCAGGACTAAAACCTTATCCCCGACTTCTAATTGTCGTGTCTTGGTTCCCCGATCATAATAGTGTTTTCTGCCTGCGCTGGCTAGCCTGCAGATTATCTATTGACACTCAGGAGGTCCTCTCTAGGCGGCTCCTCAGATTCCTAAGAAATTGGGGTACCCCTATCTCTGCTTCATCAGGTTCGACCCATTGTTCCCTTAGGATATCCAATATCCCCCTTGGAACCCGGCCAAATAAAAGCTCATAGGGCGATGCCCCTAAGGACGCTTGTACGCGCTCTCGGCACGCGTACAAGACAAAGGGGAGTACATTATCCCATTCGCGCGCATTTTCCCTTCCAGGCTCCTTCGCAACATCTGTTTAATGGATTGATTCATCCTCTCCACTAACCCGTTAGCTTGAGGATGATAGGCGGAAGTTCGAATATGCCGCACCCCAAAAGCGTCCCATACCCTGGCTAAGTGTCTTGAGGTGAAATTACTCCCCTGATCCGTCAGGATTTCGTGGGGAAACCCGATTTCACAAAACAGTTTTATCAGCTCGAGGGCTATGTTCTTGGCCGAGATGTTGCGTAATGGAATGGCCCATGGAAAACAAGTTGCTTGGTCTATGATTACCAGTATGTACTGGAAACCTCTCGGCGTTTTAACGATGGGTCCTACAATATCCATCGCTAGCCTACGGACTGGGGTTGAAATGGTGGGCGTAGGTATCATGGGTACAGGTTTTGGCTTACTAGCCGTGACTCGCTGGCAAGCGGGACAGGACTCGCAATAGCGGGCTGTCTCTTTGAAGACGCCAGGCCAATAAAATCGGGCCAATATCTGGTCCAATGTCCCCTGTGTACCTTTATGGCAACCAACAGGATGGTCATGTGCCAATCTCAGGACTACCGCCTTAAAGGTAGTAGGCACGACCAACTGTTTTCTTATGGTGCCTATCCGCGAGTCTGTACTTTCCCTGTACAATATTCCATCTTCTAAAAAGAACCTAGGCAAAATAGTCCTACTCTCTCGGGCATACTCAAAGGCTCTCTTTAGTACTGGGTCATCCCTCTGCTCTCTAGGGAAGGAAGGAAATTTGCGGACAAGTTCTGCTGGGACCCAGGGCAACCCCTCCCCGGCCTCCAGTTCTGCCCTTGCCTGTGACCTATGCCTTTGCTCATGTCGCTTTTCAGCCTTTCCTTTCTTCTTTTTAGAGGGTATGTTTACCAAATCCTCATGAGAGGGAAGTATGCCTTGTACCTCCTCTCTTTCTTCATTCTCACCTTCTGGGGGCCCTATATCGGGTACCTCCTCTCTTTCTTCATTCTCACCTCCTTGGGGTTCTTCCTCACCCTCAGGAGCTTCAGTTTCCCCCTCTACTGGCATAACCTCTGTTACAGGAACTTTTGCTTGGGACCTGGTTGCAACTAGGCCTATTCTTTCAGCTAAACCTTTCCTTAACTCTTTTTGAAAGGGAGGCCAATCTCTGCCTAAAACAAGGTCGTGAGGAAGTCGTGGTATGACTGCCACGCGTACTTCCCCATCAATCCCTAAGCCTGTTATGGATACTTTATGCACAGGATAGTATGGCGCTGATCCGTGAACACAACTCACTTGTACTCTTCCCTCTGCTTGGCTCCGGGCGGATTGGTCATGGTCAGAGATGGTCTTCCATAACTTCTGGGAGACCATAGTCTGGTCTGCGCCGGAGTCCAGCAGGGCCAGAGTTTCTACCCCTTCTACACAGACCTTAAGGAGAAATCCCTCCTCTAGGGGTTTCTTCTTCCCTGATATTAAGGCAGTGCGTATGGTGCAATCCTTACGTATGTGTCCTAGCTGACCACAATTATAACATTTTCTCTTAAGAAATTTGTTTACATTTTGGTCACACATTTCTCTCCTAGAGGTTTTTTCTAAGCCCCATAGCTTACCAATGCCAGCTGCTTTTAATACCTTTTCCTTTGAGGTTCCGGCTAACTCTGCCTCAAAGTATCTTTCTGAGAGTTCAGCCGCTTCCTCAGTGGAACTGCATTTTTTGGAGCACTATAAATGCTTTTACCTCAGGCAGTACAGCCTCAAGGAACTGCTCCATAATTATAGTATCTATCACCGACTCTATTGTTCTCCTCTCAGGAGTGAGCCATTTCAGCGCTAGACCCTTTAGTCGCTGAAACAGTGCCTTCGGTGTTTCCATAGGCCTAAGCCTAGCCTCCCTGAATAAACGCTTGTAGTACCTGGGCGTTAAACCTAGCCTGTCTCTTACGGCATTTCTTACATTCAGGTAATTGGACGCCTGATCAGCGGGCAATGCTTTGTACGCTGCTAATGCCTCCCCTGATAGTCATAGCAAAGCGGACAGCCCACTGGTCAGCTGGCCATTTAGCTGATTCTGCTATTTTTTCAAACGCATCAGCAAAATCATCAAAATTCTCATTATCTTTAAATTGTCCCAGTGCTAAGGCACCACAATTATTGAGTCCTACCCCCACTTGTACTGAGGGACTAGTCTCTTTGTCCATATTTTTCTTCAGCAGAGCTCCCAGTAGTTCCAACAATGGCTGCTGCTGAGCATTCATGGCTGCTACAGTTCTCTCCTGGATCCCTTGGGCCAGCTCACTCTGGGTCCTCCACTGGGCCTCCATCCAGCTTTTTACGTCCTGGGGATCCATCAGGTTTGCTGTATCTGAGCACAGAGCAGGATCTCGCCTTGAGAAAGATCTCCTGGGTGGCTCCAAGTCAGGTCTGGATCTGTAGTCCGGTCCGGTTTCTCTCCTTTCCACAGGATAGCCGAACTTCTCCTGATTTTCAGGTAATCCTTATCCTTGGTACTGTCATTTTTACTGTGTTTTTTTCTTTTTTTTTTTAAAAAATCCGAAATACTACGCCATCTTCCTGTCACACCCTGGGCCGCCTGTAGCATTAGCGTACTGGTTGGGCTGCAGGGGGACCTTTTATTAAAAGGTTGTAGTTGGGCTCCTTTTCAATAAGGTAGTTGAGGCACGAATGGTTAAGGTCAAGACAGGGTTTTATTTCCCCTCCCGGGGACGGATTCCAAACACAGGTAATAAAGAAACATAAGCCATACACTCTGGCAAAAAGGATAGGATAAAGTAAAGTCTTGTACTTTTAAACAGGCAGTTAAATTATTTCCACAACTGTATCTCTTCAGCACAGTGAAACCACATCACTTAATACAGCCAATGAACAGTCCATCTGATTGTCAGATAATTCTGTTTCTGGTGGATCAATTATCATTGATTCAATCTGACTATCATCTGTACCACTCTGCTGCTGCCTATAGAGTGTTGGCAGATTATTCTCCTCTGCCAGCTCCCGTGACCTCCCTACTATCTCCTCTAGCAGGTAAGGGTCTGTATCACCATATCTTGGCATATAATTATAATGAGAGTCATGTCCCTTATAACTCCTACGTGAGAAAGTCTTGTATCCAGCTTTACATTGGCTAATTGGCCTACCTTCAGGGTTTGAGGCAAGAGAAAGTCTGTGCACTGCTCCTTTTAGAAGGGGTTTAAACCTTAGAGGCTTTTCTCTACGTTCAGGCTGCTCAGCACCCTCTTTCAACATACAAATGTCTGGCACCGTATATTCTCCCTTTCTTGAAGCTTGCAAATACTTTCCAGTTATCCTGACTGGTACTTTCTCCTTGTGAATGCCTTCACCATAAGGAATAGGTTTTGAGGTTTGGTTAAAAGGTTTCTGTGCCTTTCTCCTCCAATTAACTCTATTAGTTGTTAGCTGCCTTTCTCTTTCCCATTCAGAATCAGAGTCACACACGTGAGTTTTCCTACCAGCCCAGGGCAGACGTTGCTTTCCAGATTCAGACCTCAGCTTGCACACAGACTCCAGCTGGTTCTGATTCACCACGTCTTTCCTGCTTCCTGTTGCTGGCTTCTCTGAATTCTCTGAGCTGCTTTCTCTGGAGCTACCAAAGCCAAAGCTCCTGCTCCTCCTACTGCCACTGCTGCTCACTAACTCTAGTGAACGTCCCTTATACGTTTGCTGAGGTTCTAATCCAGCCCTTCCCCCTCCCAGGTGAAAGCTATTAGAGCTATGAGCTGGGGATTGCTTATCAGCTGTGCCGGGTTCTTTCCCTCGTGGCTGGGAATGTTTGTGTTGCTCTTGGCAACTGGGTGTCCTGATATCTTCCTTCCTGCTAGAAACAGCCCTATTGCTCATAGGTTCCTCTGTTTTTCTATCACAGGATATCTTTTCCCCATTACAATACCCTACCTTTACTGTGACCTCATGTGGCCTTTGCCTGCCTCAGACAGTCCCTATCTGACACCTGCTGCACACAGACGGTACATTGCATGTTTGATCTGTTTTGACTCACATCACACTTCAAATGTTTCTTATGGGCTGTTTGTTTTGTCGTGGACCTCTGTGGGATCTGTTTGCACCAACACTGCTGGACATGCTGTGGCCCACTGGGCAGCCTGTGTTACATGGCCATAGACATGGCCATGTCGAGATGGCAACCTGGTCGGCCGTGCCATCTCCAGCTGTGGGCAACACGCACTGTGCTCTGTGTTGCGATCATATCCTGTGTACATGTCTGAGATCTCATTATGTATATATTGTGGTTTTTCTCTCTCCATTGTGACCTTATTTTGTGTACAGCATACCATGACCTGTTTCTCCTTCCTCTATCACAGGGCGCAGCGAACACACACAGCATATCGTCTACACTGCAGCTGGCCTACCCATCACAGTACCATTGGTGGACAGAGCACCTCCATGCAACGATCCCTGGGGGATGGTGCCATTGGGTGATGGGCCTCAGCGAGTGGGACAGACACGCCTATGATGGACATTATTGTTTGACTAATACTTTATGCCAAAAAGGGACAACTGACACAACATTGCTGCCGTACTCTGGCCGTGTGTCGTGATCATCGTGATGGACACGCAGTACACTCTGCATTACTGTGGCACACTGAGTTGTCACACGTAACCTTGCATGCCCATGGATCTGTGACATCTGTAATGGGACATGTGTACTTTCAGATGAGATTTTCACTGTGAACAATGTGTACTGGTCCGAACATGTACAGCAGGATGTCACATACTCACTGTATGTTGTGCATTTATTTGAAAATGTGTTGATGTATGTGGCCCATGTGTGTGACCTGCAGTGCAGTATATCTACATATGTTTGTGTGGACAGTTGCATGCAGCCACGTGTGTGCCATGGGGGGAACATCCTGTAGACCCTGTTGCTATGTCTGGCTACCTTGTACTTGGACATGACAAACTGTTTGCCACCACACCACTGTGATGCATGCCACCATCTGTGATTGCTGTTTGACCCTCGCAGGGGGTGTTACAGTTCATCTGGGGCAGCACTCTGTCATGCTTTAATGTACACAGTGCATGTGCATCTGGCTGATTCCAGGTTTGAAAATGGTGCATGTGCCTACATGGATTCTGTGTGGGTTAGTGCACCATTGTTGTCCTTTCGTTCTACTCCACATACACGTTATTGTGTGTGGTTCCTCTACAGATGTGCTGCTGTATATTGATTTACCTCCCCATCATTGCATGTGTGCCCACACCTCCGTATGACATAGCATTGTGCCACTGACATTGCACCATTACCTTAGCTGTGGGGCGGGGGGTGTCTCATTTTTCTGTCTTAGGTTGTGCATCCCCTGTTCATTGGCATATCTGTGATGCTTCTGTATCCACAACACCCATTGCAGCAGGCCTTCTGCATGGTGCTACCTCTATGTCTGTGAGGTTCGGCTATGTTTGTTCTTTGGCAACTTGTGCATCTCCTACCTGTTTCCATGTCCTCATTTGGCCTTGTGTAACTGTTATTGCTCCCATTTGGTCATTACAGGTGTTTCTGTACATGCGTAACTGATGTCTGCTGATTCTCACGCACATCACAGACTTTTGACTGGCCATCTACACTGCTGTATGACCCATTGATACACACACATATGGTCTACGCAGTTGAGGGCTGGTGCTGGGACATTGAGACATGACAGTTTGTTGATGTTTCTGCATTTGCCTGTGCACTGCAGGTCTACATTACTGTATGGCAGCATGGCATTACATCTAGGTATCCTCCGTTTATTTATTTATTTACATTCTCTTATATACCGCGCTATTCTGCATCAGTGCAGTTTACATTGAACAAACTGAAATTACATTGAACAGGGCATTATAACTTGGAGATAACTATTTTAGAGGGAACATGGGCTATGGAGGGTTAAGTGGCTTGCCCGAGACCACAAGGAGCACCTGTGGGACTAGAAACCCCAGTCCTTCCGGCCCAAGGTTGCTGTCCTCTAGTGGGATTTGAACCCCCGACCTTCCGGCCTGAAGTACCTTGCCCCAACCACTAGGCCACTCCTCCATTCCAACCCTATCACCTTCTGGTTATGTGGGCAGCTTGGTGCACCTGCCTGGACCGTGCCCCCTGTTAGTTGTGTGTTCCTGTGCTATTCCCATAATGATGCAGACAACGCACATCAGTGCCATCTGGTTCACTCACATCACTGTGTCGCCAGTCGACCTTTCAGGTCGTTGCCCAATGTGTGTGTTCTATCATACACAACATGTGTGTAGTGTATTGGACATTCTGCTGCATTCCTATGCACAGATGGTTTCACTGATGGCCACATACATATTCCATTTTAACACAGGTACAGTCATCGCTCCCATGTGCCTGTACAGTTGGATGTCGTCTGTCTTGGAGCATTGTGGCTTCTTGTGGGTGGACATCTCTACTACTTGGGCACATGCATGCCCAGGCTGGTGCCTCTACATCCCCGCCTGGGATGTGTGTGTTGGACATAGCTGGCATTGGTGTTCGTTGGCACTGGTGCTGGCAGTGGCTGCGGGACTGATTGGATATGCGCCTGCCTCCTTGTCTACACATCATCCACTGCGGAGATGTTTATGTGTTGGTGTGGCACTATGGTTCTCACACTGGTCTGCGTACCTGGGGACCAGGATTCAATTCCCCATGTAGCATTTGTCAGGCCACATTCCCTGCATTGCTCTGACGGGGTCCAGTTAATCATTGTCACTGTTTGATGTACATTATGAGGTTATGTTGCCATGTACACTGTTTTGCTTGATATCATGGCCAATCTCTGACACCCATTACATATATCTGTGTGTAGACTAGCAGACATCTAGCTGTATATGCTTTTCCTGGCTTGTGTGTCCTGTATTACCAGGCACGTATGCCTTTGTGGACATTTCATGACTCCTGTGTGTTTGGTCCTCCACATGCAGCACCCACTGTGTACATGTGCACACCATGCATCTCCTGGACATGATCTGTCCTGCTCCTCATCTGTTGACGGACCAGTGGCTTTGGTGTGACATTTTGTACAGACGTTTGTCTCTGCTACTGCATCACCACACTGACCATCCTGGACCACTGGCAGTTGACTGTGTGCCAGCCGTCTGCCGCCTCACACGGTGCTATGACTTCCATACACACATTTCATTTAGTGGTACATATTAGCATTGCAGTTGCTGTGGTTGTCTGGCATAGTGGTTAGAGGCATGCATTGGGCCACCATAGGTTGTGGGTTTGATACCAGCATGTTCCATTCCTCTTCTTGTGTTCTGCTGACCTTACCATTCAATGGCTGCAGCTTCGTCACCTCTCCGCACACCCTCCCTTTTCTTCGCTATGCACCATGGTGTGCCCTCTATGCAGCCTATCTGTCACATTTTAGCTGTTACATATGGTTCTTATTATGCTATCCAAGTGAGCAGTTGGCTTGGGGGATTGGTAGTGCTGTTGTGATGCTGTTGGACACGTTGTTGTGTGGGTTTGATTCTAATGTGCTCCTTTTTGGTTCTATTCCCTGTTTTGCCCTGGTCCACTGTTCATGCACACGGCTGTCCACTCTGCAGGCTCCTGCCACCCTTTCTATTTTGGATCTTCGCTCCTTGGCATGCTATGTTCACAGCATTCCATTTCATGGTGTGTGTGCATATGTTTATCTGTGTCTCTTGTCCCACTTACAGACTGCGATATCAGCTGTGGACATCTGTTCTGCAATTGTGTTACATCATGGGTACTGGTGGGGTTGCCCTATCTTGCCACACAACAGGCGTTTGTGTGGTGTCCTGCAGTGTTCTTGTATGCAGACATTGCTGTGGAACTCAACATGGTGGTATAGCCTGCTGGTTTGTTCACTGACTTTCTGCCCACTGGTCATGGGTTCAATTACTGTTTGTTCTCGTTTTTTATGCCTGTCCTATACAACTACTTGTCATTCCTTCGGACAGTCATATCTGTGCGGATCTGTGCATAGTACCCTCATCACAGTTGCCAAACATCCTTCTGTCTGTCTATCTGCGTGTGTCAGCTGTGTGGCATCCTGTCTTCATGTGCAGGCTGCTACCCCATGTCCTATGCTGGTACCCTTTTCTGCATTGCGACTCTTCATGCTTGCCTCTCCTGTGTCTTCTCGGCATAGCACTACTACTCCTCTGTCCTCCTATCATTGCACTTGTCTTGCCACCTCTACCTCCACTGGTGGACACGTATCCCCATCCTCTGCCACCCACTGTCATTGTGACAGTTTACATTGCAGGCACCCTGTGCATCTGTACAGCTGCCTCCGATATGTTTGTCCACTTTACCGGCTGCCACATAGGCTGCACGCAGACTGGGCGGGTCCATCAGCTCCCACTTCTCCTTCCTTCTATCACTTGTCCATTGCCTTTGCTTGGTGCTCGGTGCAGTGTTAGGGTTACATCTGTGTTTCAGCCTTACATTTCATGCTTGCCAAATTGGGCCACCTTACTGCCCCTACGGCACCATATCTTTGGTCACTTTAGCATAATCATTGTAGCACCTGGACCTGGGGCACCTTGGGTTTCGGCACTTTGTAAGGCGCCTTGTAGGGCGCCTTATGCTAGGTACCTTGTGTGGCGCTTTGTACCACGCCTTAGCACAGGGCGCCCTATACCACACATTGTCTCACACAGCTTGCCGTGATGATGCACCGCCCACGCCTTTATATGGGCATCTGTACCTTTACTGCGGAACCTAACACGAATTACATTAACGCAGTTTAGTAAACATGCCCCTTGGTTATATATCATGCCAACATTTTTATCATGTTTTTTCTAAGATAGTTGTTGACTTATTGCATAGAAGCGTATCATTCACCAATTTCCCTGATCCTAACCTTTCCCTCTCCCATTTCCTTTATCCCGAAAAAATATAATAGTTCAGCTGCGGTTGGGTGGCTGTCATTGCCTCTTGTTAAAATTGTCTGTGACTATTTTTTTTCACCATTAACCAACCTAAATTATTTTTTCTGTATGTACAGTTAAACACTTTTTTTTTGTAATAATTAACCTTGTGTGGCATCACTTATTATTTTGTTTGCAGTTCAGTTGGCTCCACTTGCATAAGGAAACCAGTTTGACTGGGTTTCTTTAATTAAGTAAAGTGATTCAAGTATGCACTGAAAGAACAATGCCTTTTACAGAGTCCTATACTGTAACAACCATCTCTCAGGCAGGGAAAGGTTGTTACTGACTGATTTATAACAGGAGCAAAAGTAAGACTGTTAGCCCCTGGGAGGATAAAATGCAACACGCCATATGCACAAGGCTTTTCGTCATCAACACAAATCAGGTCAACAATCTTGTGCCTTATGTTATGAGACCTTTGTATTCAGGACTGCAATAATGAATAGTTAACATGGTGCAAACTTTCTCTAAGGAAATCTAATAGAATTCAAAATATTTGGGCATGTGAGATGGTAAATAATAATTCTCATCAGACCAGAAGTGTAACCTGCTTGCTCTAAATTTGGCAAACTACTGGAGGTCTTTATCCATCTGGCTAAATATCATGGCCATTGTGAGACATTTGGGGGCCATTTTTTTAAGGGCTGCATGGAAAGTACACACAATTATGGTGGAGGCAAATACAGTGAAAGAATTCAAAATTTAAAATGGCACGGGACAGGCATAGTGAATCCCTTTATAACGAGAGGATAAAATGAACTTAACTGTTTTTTTATACTTCAACAAATAGAGAGGGGTGACCTGCATGGAGCAGCAGGTACAACCCTAAATGAAGGCATAGAGGGGGATGACCTGCACAGCGTGGCAGGTGCTAGCCACTTACTGGGCAGACTAGATGGACCATAGTGGTCTTTAGCTGCCGTCATTTACTATGGTACTATGGTGCATAAGTCCCTCTTTCAAAGGATGTACACATGTGAATGAACACTAATGCGCCTGCTTTGTGCAGTCGCTATTCTGTAAGCATACGTGCAAGTCCCATCCAGCATCCTTTTAGCTGAAGTATACATGGGGGCAGAGCTTGGGCAGAGCATAGGCGAGACTTAAATTTGCATGTTTAAGTTAAAGAATACTATGACTTACGCACATTTGTGCCCGGTCCAGGTGGCACAGTTACACCTGCTCTCAAGCAGCCATAACTGCCACCACTAGATTAAGGTGTATCAGTATACCCCTGTTTTATGAAGTAAAGTACATGCGTGCTTTGCTTTATAAAATAAGCCCCCAATATTCTCTGGAATGTATAAAATCACTCTCTTCGTACCCAGGGCAGTATATCAGTTTGGTGCCTCCCTTTACTCAGGAAAATAAATCCTCTGTGTAAAGTGAACATCTCAGATTTGACACAATTCCTAATAAGCTTGTGTAGAATTTAATTTGCAGCATATTACCATTTTACTTTAGGAAATGAACAGATTTGCCCCATTAGATGTGTCTTTTAGAGAAGCCCCTATAACAAATGCCTTCTTGTTCCACCTTTGCTATGGACCTGCTCTGTGCTATATCTGTTTTATTTTTGTTTCTATTATTTCTTTAAATATGGTCACTTGTGCACACTCTCAAAGACTATTTTTATGTGTTTTTCCCATAGACATACAAGAGGAGAAGCCCAGAGCCAGCTTTAGGGATGGCAAATAGGACAATTGCCCTGGGCCCCCATGCTACAGGGGGCCCCAAATCCACCTCAAGCTGAAGGAAACACAGCCTGCAGGTAGCCTTTGGAGTCCCCTGCCAATTTCTGCCCTGGGCCTCTGCATGTCTAACACAGACCCTAGAGAAACCTTTGATAAACAGGCCCCTCAGTCTGTAGTTAAACTGTTCTTCTGAATTGTGTAATATGAGCATACTTGTCAATGATTATACAGTAAGGAGGAAGAGATGAGACCCAGGCTTCTGCAAGCAAACTGTGCAGAAACACGTGGGCAAAGGTTTGGCAAGACTGACTGGGAAACAAAATATGATGTAATCTGCTTCAATACTGTAGTCAGGGGCAGAATATAGAGTATCATAAAAGAAATCACAAAAAGAAAAAAGGGACTGTAGTTCACTACTGGCCTCTAATGCTCTAGTCTAGATAAAGTATCATTAAAATTTGATAGGATGACCCACAGGCCTATGCAGGAAGTGCTGTGCATTGCCATGTGGAAGGTTCCCTGTCGAGTCAAGTCACTTGAGGTTGGGATGCAGAAAGGAGCCCCACTGGAAACATTTTCAGTCCTCATGGAGGAAGAAGTGAGAGTCTTTGTAGAAGAGAAAACCAGTTCTGAGCATAGTGCTATGAAAATTATTATGCTGGGCCTTTTTTGAAATTTGTGCAGGATTTCTTCTGCTATTAGAGTGATGGGTGGAGCTAGGGATGTTGTAGGCAAAGGGAATCATGGTCATAGCTTAAGGGTGACACCTAGTGGCCAGATTTGGGGCACTGGCTTGTGCTTCCTAAAGGAACTTTGTTGCATGACATCTGACCCAGAACTGTCTCTGCAATGACCAGATTGGGGTAGGCGGAGGATATAAAATAAGAGAAAAATGCCCAAGTAGTTGCAAATGAAGGTATAGCATCAGATCTCAAACCCTCGTTCTGTTTACACAGCAAGTAAAATGTGGCAGGAGAAATCTGCCAGGCACAAAAGATTTTAAAACTTTGGAAGCCCATTATGAATCAATGAAAAATGTATTGACCCGTTGCTATGGGCAAAGGAAGCAAGGGATCAAAGAGAAAATGACGACAGATTCTATAGTTATTTTAAAACACATACTGTAGGTCAGCCATGCAAATACGACACTGCCCTGGATGGGCACTTATGTGAGCAGTGTGTGGCAGGCGTAGCCTGTAAAGGGCTTTGAACCAAGTTTCTCAGCTGATGGGAAAATGACCCATTAAAATGGTCCTTTGCAGAAAATGACAAATCAATGTGTGGCAGCTCAGGCAGGCTGGTGCTATATGCTTCCGGTCAAGGTTTGAGGAAGAAACAAAGGCTTATATTGCTGGCCCTGAGTGGTATACAGACAAGGACTCCAAGCCAGTAAGGAAGAGGGAGCTGTGATTATACTGTGGGGCTCCTCCTACATCACAACCCTGCAGGGCCTGGAGTCAGTGTGCTATGCATAAAATCAAAGGGGGCATTTGAATTTTCTTTGCAATTAGCATGCTAGGCTGCAGAGGAAGCAGCTAGCAGAAAGAGTGAGAACCATTCTAGCAAGGGTGGCTAGAAGCAGCGTCATTCCACTGTGTTCCACCATTGTGCCATGAGCAGGGTCGGCTCAAGGGGCTGTAGCACCCTAAGCCAGCTTTTGCTTTTGCACCCCCCTCCCCCCTGGTCTGATCTTACTGTATACTGCAAGTTGTGTGAACAGGGGTAAATTTTCAGCCCACTCGCTTGTTAAATGCCACCCTCCCATTTAACTTAATCTGTGTATTCTGTGTCACTATCCATATAGATAGCATGCTTAATATACATTGTATTATCTGTTTAGGCAAAGCATGATATTCCACAGACCTAAACTAAATGTATAATTTACCTGAAGAGTGGCTGAATATTTCCACTATGCCATCCCCAGCTAATACTTCCCCATATGAACAGCTTTTTCGTACGGGGAGGCTTAGACGGGGTCAGAAGGGGGCTTGTCCGATGCAGTGCGAGGGCAGGGCATGGGCAGACTGTCACCCCAGACATACAGGGACAATTTTGAAGTTGGCCCTGTATGTCTGGAGCCATGAACGTGGGCGGGGAACTTACTGTATTTCACCACAGAGGTGGAATAAGTCCCCCTGGAAGTCGGGGGATCATGCCACCAGGCTGGGTCAAAGAGGTAGGGGGTGCAGTAAGTTCCCTGCAGCCAGACCCTGGCCATGGGAGGCTGGATTGAGGGTTCGGCTGTGGGGAAAGAAGAAGGTCAGCAGCAGCCGGCATTTGTGGCTCATGAATGGAGTCACGGTGTCATGATGACAGGACACCTTGGCACTGCGGCTCCATTCAGGAGCCTGACTGAGGTAGCCAGGGATCTGCTGGGCATGCAAGCAGACCAGAATCCGGATGTGGCCTGCATGTTCAGGCTGTAGACCCAATTTTGATCCCACAGGCACATTTAGCCCTCACGGGATCAGAATTAGGTCTAACTCCAGGCATCCCGCACATGGCCAATTCAGAATGTGCCTCCACCTGTATAATTTGCTGATTGACCCTTGCTTTTCCCCCTAACGTGCCCCACAAGTATACAGATAATATCTGTCCACTCTGCAATTTGTATATTTTTTGAAAATACATGGTTAGGCTAATTATGCATTTGCCAGCAAATGCCTTATTGCCTTTGACTATCAGAATGATAGGGCATAATTATTAATTCATATGGAACGCTCCCAGACTTCCCAATAAAACTCTTCCAACAACAGATGCAGAAAAACATACAAAAAATTCTATTCAAATTCTATTTTCACATCAGTGATAACACCACTAACTCCCTCCATGGCTAGACATTGTCATAATACAAAATCAAACAGACACAAGCTCAAAATAAGACACAGACGAAAGTGAAACAGCAAATCATTTCCTCCAGTAATGAACTATAAGACATGCATTTTTCAAAGCTGACATATTTCATTCTCTAAAAATTGACACTCCTTTGTACCTTTCTTATCTGATCATCGTATTTTTCCTATTGGTTGTACCCAGTCTTTCTTTTCTACTTCCTCTGGTTGCTTTTCTTCTAAATTCTTTTCCAAGATCCCATTTCCATTTTCTGTTTCTTCACACTCCCTGTTTTCTTCGTCCTTTCCTTTGCTACATCCCTCTCTTATCCCTAGCAACCTTAAGTAAACAACTTAAATAGCTAAACAAAACCTTAAAACTAAGATGCAGACAGCAGTCCAGCAGCGATATGGGGGCTATCGAGTCTTTTGTATTGAGTGTCACATGTACAATTTTCTCCCAGTTGGTGAGGTGTGTTACATGTGCACTAGGTGTAAGTAGCTCTTTGCCCTCAGGGAAAGTGTCTGATCTCTAGAGGCTAGAGTAGCAGACTTGGAGGACATAAGGATGACAGAGAGGTACATAGACGAGACCTACAGATAGTTCTGAAGACCCAGCTCCAGTCTGGCAACCTCTCAGTTGTCATGGAACAGAGAGGTCATGTGAAAGGAGAGCATCACCTTGGTGTGGCAGGAAATGATCCTGTAGCTAGGACCTGTCTGCCAGGAGATGTAAAACCCTCTCGAACCGAGGATGTTTCTCAGGACCATGTGGCCATGAAGGAAGTGTTAGGACAGCTATTATCATTGGCAATTTGATCATTGGGTATATAGATAGCTGGGTGACTGGTGGACGTAGGACCACCTGGTAACATGCCTGCCTGGTGTGAAGGTAGCGGACCTCATGTGCCACCTAGACAAAGATTTAGATAGTGCTGGTGAGGAGTTGTCTGTCTTGGTACATGTTGGCATAGGAAACATAAGAAAGTGTGGGAGGGAGGTTCTGGAGCCCAAAGTTAGGCTTTTAGGTAGGAAGTTGAAATCCAGAACTTCCAGGGTAGTGTTCTCTGAAATGGCTTCCCATTCCACGCGCAGCACAGAAAAGTCAAGCAGAGCTCCGGAGTCTCAGTGCGTGCATGAGATGATGGTGCAAAGAGGAATTTGGATTTGTTAGGAACTGGGCAGTATTCTGGGGAAGGGAGGGGCTTTTCCGAAATGATGAGCTCCACCTTAACTGGGATAGAACCAGGCTGATGGTATTAACCTTTAGAAAGGAGAAAGAACAGCTTTTAAACTAGATAGTAGGGGAAAGTCAACAGTCACTTAGGCATGCATGCTTCAGAAGAATGTATCCTTGAAGGATTCTAGCAAAACAGGGAAGTTAGGGCATCCCAACAGAGAGGTTCCAATAAAGATAAAAGTAACGCAGATGCCCTTAAGTACAGAGCTGAAAGATTCCAAATTACACCTATCAACTGATAACCAGATTAATATGAATAAAATACAACCTCTAAAATGCCTGTATGCAACTGCTAGAAGTCTAAAAGGTAAGATGGGAGAGCTACAATATATACCACTAAATGAAAGGTTAGATAGGATTGGCATCTCAGAGACCTGGTAGAAGGAGGATAACCAATGGGACACTGTGATTCCTGGGTACAAACTATATCACAATAACAGAGTAGATGAAATTGGTGGAGGGGTTGCGCTCTATGTTAGAGAGGTCATTGAGTCACACAGGATTAAAGTTTTGCAGAAAAAATATACTGTAGAATCTCTATGGATAGAAGTTCCATGTAAAAATCAGAAGGCGATAGCAGTGGGGGGTGTATTACCGACTGCCTGGTCAGAATGAACAGATGGATGAAGAAATGCTAAAAGAAATCAGGGAAGCTAACAAAAGTTACAACACAGTAATAATCATTTAAACAACACCCATGCTTGATGTAAATCTTTAACCTTTGCAGCTGCTCCTTTTATTTTTTTCTTAACTATTTTACTCATTTTATCATAGTTTCCCTTTTGAAAGTTAAAAGGTAGTACTGTGGATTTCCTTGCCATCTTTCTTCCATTTATTAAATCAAATGCAATCATACTATGATCACTATTGCCAAATGGCCCCAACACACTTTTCTCTTGCATCAGATCCTGTGTTCCACTAAGGACTAGATCATTTATTTCATCTAGAAATTTTATCTCCCTAGCCTGTCCTGCTGTGACATACCAGTCGATACCAGGTAATTGAAATCACCCATTATAATTATGGGATTATTATAATGGGTGATTTCAATTACCCGGTATTGACTGGTATGTCACAGCAGGACAGGCTAGGGAGATAAAATTTCTAGATGAAATAAATGACTGCTTCTTGGAACAGCTGGTTTATGAACTGACAAGAGGGGAAGCTATTTTGGACCTAGTCCTTAGTGGAACACAGAATCTGATGCAAGAGAAAAGTGTGTTAGGGCCATTTGGCAATAGTGATCATAGTATGATTGCATTTGATTTAATAAATGGAAGAAAGACGGCAAGGAAATCCACAGTACTACCTTTTAACTTTCAAAAGGGAAACTATGATAAAATGAGTAAAAGAGTTAAGAAAAAAATAAAAGGAGCAGCTGCAAAGGTTAAAGATTTACATTAAGCATGGGTGTTGTTTAAAAGTGCTATCTGGGAAGCTCAGACCAGATGTATTCCATACTTTAAGAAAAGTGGAAGGAAGGCCAAAAAACTGCCAGCATGGTTTAAAGGCAAGGTCAGAGAGCTGTTGCCAAAAAAGCATCCTTCAGGAAATAGAAAAAGGAGCCTAATGACGAACACTGGAAACAACATAAGCATTGGCAAGTTAGATGCAAGGCATTAATAAGGCAGACAAAGAGAGAATTTGAAAAGAAGCTTGCTGTAGAAAAAAATGAATGATAAAAGCTTTTTCAAGTACATTTGTAACAAACAACCTGTGAGAGAATCAGTTGGACCATTGGATGATAGAGGGGTAAAAGGGGTTCTTTACTGAAAAAGATGTAGAGAAGTTACCCATGCTTGAAATGGTACATAAAGGTGATGTAGCAGAAGAATTGAAAGAAATATCGATACACCGGGAAGGTGTATTACAACTATTTGATAAATTAAAGAGTAGGAAATCACCTGGTCCAGATGGTATACATTCAAGGCTGTTGATAAAACTGAAATATGAGATTGCAGACCTACTATTAGTAATCTGTGAACCATCAATAAAATCATCTATAGTATTGGAAGATTGGAGAATGGCAAATGTAACGCCAATTTTTAAAAAGGGTTCCAGGGGGGATCAGGAAAACTACAGACCAGTGAGCCTGATGTCAGTACTGGGCAAAATGGTAGAAACTATTATAAAGAATAAAATTACTGAACATGTAGATAGCCAGTAGGGATTTAGTCAAGGAAAGTCTTGTCTTACTAATCTGTTATATTTTTTGGAAGGTATGAATAAACAGGTAGACAAGGGTGAGCAGGTTGATATATTAAATCTGGATTTTCAGAAAGCCTTTGACAAGGTCCTTCATGAGAGACTCTTGGCAAAATTAAAAAGTCATGGGATTGGAGGCAGTGTAGTATTGTGGATCAGGAACTGGTTAAAAGATAAAAAGTAGAGGGTAGGGATGAATGGCCAGTTTTCCCAATGGAGAAAGGTGAATAGTGAAGTACCCCAGGGATCTGTACTGGGCCCGCTGCTTTTTAACATATTTATAAATGACCTGGAAATAGGAATAATAAGTGAGGTGATCAAATTTGCAGATGACACAAAATGATTCAAAGTTGTTAAAACGCAAGAGGATTGTGAAAAATTGCACGAGAACCTTGAAAAATTGGAAGACTGGACGTCCAAATTGCAGGTGAAATTTAGGTGAACAGGTGCAAAGTTATGCACCTAGGAAAGAACAACTCAAACTATGGTTATATGATGCAAGGGTACCATCTCAGAAACCACCACCCAGGAAAAAGATTTATACATGATTGTGGCTAATATGTTGAAACCCTCCGCCCAGTGTGCAGTAGCGGCCAAGAAAGCAAATAGAATGCTAAGACTCATAAGGAAAGGAATAGAGAAAAAAACAAAGGATATGATAATGCCCCTGTATCGTTCCACATAACACCAATCTTAAAAGACCTACACTGGTTGCTGATCAACTGCCGGCTCACCTACAAAGTAGTACTGCTGACCTTCAAGGCCATCAACAAAATATCCTCCACTTCCCTAATGGACCTTCTCCACCCCACTCCTCCAAACAGATCCAGAAAGACTTTCGCTACCAACACACTAGTAATCCCCAAGGAAATAACAAAATGCTCTCAGGCAACAAAGAACAGAGCCTTTGTGTTCTAAGCACCTACTTGCTGGAATGACCTCCCAACCACTATCCAAGCGATCACTGACCTCACCCAATTCAGGAAGGCATTAAAGCACCATCTTTTTCTTCTACATTACTCAAACTCCAACGATACAACTCCACCCACCATACCCCCACCCAACTTGACAACACCACCAGCACACCCTAATCAGGTTGAGGCAACCGCACTCACCAGCCCAACCATCTAAATTGTAAATAACTGCCAACCCTGTACATAGTTATTTGAGCACGCCATGTCTCTACAATAGCTCAGTGAGACATTGCTCAGCTTGTATATAGTTACCCCAGTTCTAAATCCAAGTTGCAATGCCTGTTCAATGTAAGTACAAAGCAGGTCCTCCCTGCTTTGTACAAAGAAATGTTACTTATAAACTGCACTGATTTTAAAGAGTGTGGTATAGAAAAGCTTTAAATAAATAAATAAATGGTGCAACCACACCTTGAATATTGTGTGCAATTCTGGTCGCCATATCTTTAAAAAGATATAGCTGAATTAGAAAAGGTTCAAAGAAGAGCGACAAAAATGGTAAAGGATATGGAAGGATACTCAAGTAAGAGGCTTAAAAGGTTGGGGCTCTTCAGCTTGGAAAAGAGACGGCTGAGGGGGGGGGGGTATGAGAGCGGTCTATAAATGAATGAATGGAGTGGAATGAGTAAACATAGATTGTTTTTTTACGCCATCAAAAAGTAGAAAGACTAGAGGACACACAATGAAGCTACAATGCAACCCACTTAAGACTAATAAGAGAAATTTTTTTTTTTCTCAACGCATAATCAAACTCTGGAATTTGTTACCAGAGGATATAGTAAAAGCTATTAGTGCAGCTTATTTTAAAAAAGATTTGGACAAATTCCTGGAGGAAAGGTCCATAAACCATTATTAAAAAGGACCCGGGAAATCCACTGCTTGCTCCGGGACAAGCATTGTGGAACCTGTGTGCCTCTTTGGGAACCTGCCAGGTACTTGTGGCCTGAATTGGCCATTGTTGGAAACAGGTAACTGGGCTTGATGAACCTTGGTCTGACCCAGTAACGCATTTCTTATGTTCTTATTTCCTTATGTTCTCTGACATCGATCCTTCTACTTCACTCATTTACCTTTACTCCATTCCTCTTTCTCCTTCCTACAATCTTCAGTCTTCCTCTTTTCACCGTGCACCTACTTACCAGCTTTCCATTTCCTAATCTTACTTCCCTAGTTCTTCCATTCCACATCTGTCTCTTCCTTTACTATCATCCAATTCCCCCCTTCCCCGCCGTCTTTCACCCACTTTCTAGTTCATCATTTCTAGTTTATCATTTCATAAGAACATAAGATATGCCATACTGGGTCAGACCAAGGTCCATCAAGCCCAGTATTCTGTTTCCAACAGTGGCCAATCTAGGTCATACGTAGCTAGCAGTTTACCCAAGAGACACAGGTTCCACAATGCTTGTATTGGTTCAAGCATTGATATCCTGGGTCCCTTCTTAATAATGGTTTATGGACCTTTCCTCCAGGAACTTGTCCAAACCTTTTTTAAACCCAGCTAAACTAATAGCCTTTACTACATCCTCCGGTAACAAATTCCAGAGTTTGATTACACATTGTGTGAAAAAATATTTCCTCCTTCTGTTCTCATCTCCTCCCCAATTTTTTACCACCTTTTGCTTCTCATTCGTTCACAGAAAATCTCTTGGAACTGACACCTCTAGTATCAATGATGTTCTGATGTTTTTTCTCCTTTACCACTATGTCGGGTTTTCTCGCATCCAATTTCTTATCCATCAGAATGAGAATGTCTCAGGTGATCATAATCTCTTCATTCTCTGTAATTCTCTTAGGGTCATGATCCCAGTGCTTTTCAGACACAGTGATGTGGTAGGGTTTACAGAGTTTCCAATGGATGAGGCGTGCTACTCTGTATAGAAAGTTTCCGCCATCAGAATTTCAGTGATGAGGTGAGTCACTGTTTCCAGGTCTTTCTTACAGAATTGAAATATGTCTGTTTTGCCAGTTTTTCAATGCTCACTGTAAACCATCTCATCCATAATCCACTGTCCTGGGCTGCAACTATCAATCTCTCATCCTTTGCTTTCAGTTCACCTCTCTTTAGCTATTTGTGTGTCCGTTCTTGATCAATAAAGGGTTCCTGGAGTAACACTTTGTTTTCCCCACTGTATTTGTGCATTTGCCACTTGTTTTTCCTCGTTTACTGATCTAATTCTTTGAAGAGCTTTTTCTCTTGTTTTTCAAATTCTGTTGCTTCCTTTCCTGTGTGCGCTTGCGGATTCCCACTCATTCATTCTAGTCATCGGAATGTTTGTCCAAGTTTGACAATGGAGACAGATTCTGGATGATTGCTTTCATATTTCAGCACTTTTTGTGTATTTGGATCCCCATGTTCAGTGGGGATATCCTGAAAACCTTACTGATTTTGGCACTCCAGGGCTAAGTTTTCTACCACAGTTTTAGAAAAATACACTCTCAATGTTTTTTCATCCTGACCATAGCAAGCACTATCCTTATATTTGTAGAGACTTCTAGTGGCTCCAAGGTTTGTAGGAGGTGATATTTCCCAAAAGTCAGAACTTTCCAGAGTTGAGAATCCCTAGCAAAAAAAGGGAAATTTAAGTCTATAAATATCACAGCCCTAGAGCTAATCCATTGCACCACAAAGTTAGTGTGCTTTGGCTGGCTTAACCAATTTGCCAGCACCAAGTAATTATAATAAGGAGACAGGCATACAGTTGTGGTTAGCATTATTAGGCACGCTTGCATTTTAGGTATGTTGTGCACAGTATCTTGAGAAATAATTAGAATATTCCAACTGTATGTCATCATAATATTTTAATAATATGTTCAAAAATATATAACAAAAAAAGATGACTGTGCAACTTAGACATAGTAATTTCTGAGAAAAAAAACAAAATATGACCTGGATAGGATTAATAGCACCCTTCACTAATATTTGGTTGCACCACCCTTGGCAGTGATGACAGCCTCCAAACATTTCTTGTAGCCATCTATAAGTTTCGTACATCTGTCTGCTGCTAGTTTCTCCCACGCTTCAACTGTGATTTGTTCCAGCTCATGAATGTTTCCAGGATTCCTTTTGCCAATGGAAGATTTCAGCTCTTTCCAAAGGTTCTTGATTGGATTGCAATCAGGACTCATTGCTGATCAGTTTAAAACAGTCCATTTGTTTCTTTTTAACCATTCTTTTGTACTTTTGGGTTTCTGTTTTGGGTCGTGGTCCTGCTGGAGGACCCATGACCTTCGACCCAGACCTAGCTTTCTGACACTTTTGCTCCGAAATACCTTGGTGGTCCCCTGACTTCATGACTCCTTTAATATGTTTCAAGCCTCCAGTTCCTGAGATAGCTAAACAGCCCCACAACATTATGGAAACTCTACCATATTTAGCTGTATGAAGGGTGTTTTTTTTCCTTATAAACTTAATTTTTTCACCTGTAAATGTATTGCTGGTCTGCATTGTCAAAGAGCTCAAGTTTGGTTTTATCTGTCCGCAGAACATTTTCCCAGAAGGACTGTGGTTTCTCAAGGTGGGTTGGGCAAAAATCAGGCATGACTTTTTATGTCTGTCTTTGAGAAGTAGGGTCTTCCTTGGCCTTTGCCCATGAAGTCCTTCTTTGTTTAGTGTGCAGCATATGGTGCAGGTTGAAACCACCATTCCAGATTGCTTCAGGTCAGCCTTAAGCTCTTTGGATGTTGTATATGGTGTTTTTCCAACAGTTTTCACTAATGTTCGAAAACCTTTTGGATTAATTTTCCTCTTCCCACCATATCTTTGGAGGTTCTTGACAGTTCCATGAGACAGAAAACATCTTAATAACATTGTAAACTGTAAACACAGGAATTTCAAGGTCTTTGGAGATGGCTTTGTACCCCTTTGAAGTTTGATATTTGGTGATAATGACTTTTCTGACAGTCTCAGGCAGCTCTCTCGTCTTCACCATTGTGAAAGTGGAACAGAAAGTGAATGTGATCATTTTAAATATTAGAGCCATCATTCATTGATTGATTCAAGTCATGTGAGTACTGACAGTTGATCAAAGGCATGTCTAATTTTGCTGCAGTGGTAATGTGGTTCTTCTGTTCAAACTGATTTGAATTGTTTATAAGGGTGCCAATAGTCATGTCCTCATTAACTAATTGCCAAAATCCCAACTATATCACCACTATATTAATCAAAAAAACTAAGACACATAGATAGACCTCAACTAAAGCCACCAATTCTATTTATTTATTTATTTATTATTTTTATATATCGCGCTCTTTAAAATCAGCGTGGTTCACAGACAACAATTTGTGCAGAACAAACTGGGCAGAGATATTTTGATGAATTTTTGTCAGATCGCCTGTCATGAGGGTAAAGAATCACTCTCTTGCAACAGACCCTCCATTTTAATCAATATTCAAAAACCGTCCAAACGGTCAAAACGCGTGGTTATGTGTTCCCCAGAACCAATTACTGCAAGTCTTGAGATATTTTCAATAAAACTGACTGTATGTCATTCGTAATTTAACTTAATGTGCCTAAAGCCATAGTGCACTTATGTTAGCAACACTGCATAGCACTCAAATACTCATCTGGAAGGATTCGTGGGAAACAATGTATCATTCTGTTACTTTCCGGAGGTACAGTCTTTAACTCAAAGATACTGCTTCCACTCAATCAACCGCTGCTCCCCAGATGGCATTACTATGCTGTTAAGTGCCGCCGTCGTTCCGTTGGGTGCCACGACACAATCATTGTGTTTCAAGCTTGTTTCTCCCACAGCTCTTTATCAAGTTGCGTTAACCCGACTTCCTGATCCACTAGCAGCGTAACGACGTCATCGAAAATGAAGTGTTAAAATGAGATCATGAGATGCGTACTGACACTGTATGATTCAAGTTTATTGTAAAGACCACCATTCTACTTCAGTATTTAAACCGCTAGGAGAGGTGGATTGTAGCACATATATCCATCTTTGCTCTTTATAACGAAGTTGACGTTGTCGGTCTCCCCCTCTTAGCAGTGGAGAAACTATGTCCAGTATTAGCCATTTTAAATGGCCAAACTCATGATTGTATTGAATGCAGTGTTGTACCATTGGTGCTGCCAGTACTTTGGTGGTAATCCGAGAGCGATGTTCTCGCAGGCGCTTTTTCACTGCTCGTGTTGTCATACCTATATAAATTTTATCACAGGGGCAAATTATTAAATAAACTGCAAAGGACGAATCACAATTGGTAGCAAAATTTAATCTGTATCTACATTGTGAATTTGGGTCACTCCATTCAGTACATTCTATAGTAGTGGTAGAAAAATCGCAGGATCTGCAAGCGCGTTGTCCGTCTTCCACTCGATCGGCTGTCTGAAATAAAGAACTGGTGTGAAGAACACGATCCGATATGTTTGCGCTCTGACGATAAGCCAACATAAGAGGACACCGAAAGCATTCATGGAGAGTCAGAATATGCCAGTGAGATTTCAAAATTTTAGATACCGCTGACGTGTGAGGCATATAAGGAAGCACTCCCACAAAACGTGCTTCATTCCCGACTGAAGACCTCGGTTCATTATCCCACCACTTAGGGTGGGTATACAAAGCACGTTTATATGCCCGATTTATAAACTGTGAAGGATATCCATGTGCAAACAACAGTAACTTTAAATCTCCCGCATGCTTCCGGAATTCTGCTATTGTTGAACACAATCTACGGATGCGCAAACATTGCTCTCTGTAGGGGGCCAGGATGATAACTAGTGAATTGCAGCAAAGTATTACGTTGTACTGGTTTCCTATATAAAGTGGACAGTATATGTTGTTGCTCTTTATATAATAACATGTTGTCGCCCCCGCCTGGCCAGGTAGGTAACTGGTAGCAGGTGAGGTCGCCTTTTGGCTTTAAAATAAGATTCCCTCAAAATGGCTGCCAGGAGGGCTGCTGGGAATTGTAGTCCTATATTAAAGCAAGGAGTTGTGACTCAAGGGTTCAGGCGTAAGACAGAGAAATTTATTCAATGTATTCAGGGGTTCCTTCATACACAGGACGCGAGGGGTAAATTATATAAAGGAGGTTTTTAATCCACAGTACAGCTTCCAAAAGAAACCAGGAACAACTTTGCTTTCTATTCCAAACTTCAAAGAAACAGGCACAATCTTGCTTGTAAATCAAAATTGCCACTTTCCAAAACTTTTAAACTTTTAAATGTTTTCTCCTTTGCAGGAACAAACTTCTGGCAGCAAAATAAACTTTTAAATGTCCCTTGAACAGTTACATGCAGCTCTCAACCTTATCAGTTGAACACAGCTGTTTCTTTCAGTTGTGACGTCTTCAGAATTAGGCTGCTTCCTAAGCACGGCACACATACAATTGCTCTCTAGGACTCTTCCACATCAGAGACCTGACATATAGCACATTGTAAATCCATGGTACTGTTCTCCACACTTGTTATGTCCATTTCCTCTACACTATCTCTCTCACTTACATCAAAAGGTATCTGAACAGAGAGCTGGCTATTTTCTTTCTCTATTAGTTCATTTAACTTCTTAAGTAGAGCCTGCTTTTGCAGTAGCTCTTCTGTTAAGTGAGCCACTTGGTGCTTGGATAAACTTTCTCCCTTTATCCTGGTACTTTGTCTATAACTAGAATTAGCTTTCCCTTCTAGAGCTAATTCTCGTGGGCATTTCCTGTCTAGGAATTGAGAAGGACACACTTGCCTTGATTCTGAGGTATTTAGAAACTCTCTCTGCTCTGCAAGCCAGTCATGCTGTCTCCTAGCTGCAGCACCTTCGTTTGCTTGCACCAGCCTCTCGTTCCTTGCTTCCTCAGCTGTGCTTGGCAATCTCTCATCAAGCTTCTCTCTTCGGCTTCCAGTGTTTCTTACACTCTGCCTTTCATGCTCTGCAAGCACTCTCTCACTTGCTCTCCATGCTCCTTGTCTTTCTCCTTGTCCTTCTCTTCCCTTGCTGCTTCTCCGTCTCAAGAGTGGCACCTTCTTACCACTTCTTATCCTTCTTTCTGTGTTACTGCAAATCAGCTTTTTAAACTTTTCTTCCTCCTGAGCCACACCTTGCTCCCAGCACATGTGACTAGGGTCAAGCTTCTCCCTGATGTGCTGCTGTGGGCGGGGCTTAGGGATGACTATTCTCTGAGTCACAGACTCTTGGTTACTAGGGAAACCCTTGATACATTCTGCCTTAAAGTGACAGGACTCATTTTCCTGTGTATTTCTAGGTTCAGCAGTGGTTTCCTCACCACAATGTCCAAAAATTCAATGTGTGAAAAATGAAATTTAGCTTCAAATCGAATATGATGATGTAATGTATTTATCCAGTTTAAAAACCGTTGTAATTCAACTAAGGAGCCTGTCCAGACGAAAAATATATCGTCCAAAAAACGTTTCCAGAAAGAAATATGACTGAATCCTGTTGAACCATATAAATAAGTGTCTTCAAAATGAGACATGTACAATGCCGCCACCGAGGGTGTAACAGTTGCACCCATTGCTACCCCGAAGCATTGATGATAATATTGCTGGTCATACATAAAATAATTCTTTTCTAAAACCCAAGTTAGCAATTGTAACACAAAATTCTTTGGTATTCTTGAGGGAATCAAAAATGGTAATGCTGCCAAAATAGAAAATGCCTCCTGCTGATGAATATTGGTATATAGCGCGACAACATCAAGTGTCACTAAAATATGATGAGCTTGTACTGGAACCTCTTGTAATTGTGATAAAAAGTGATAACAATCACGTATATATGATATGATATGTAATGTCAGAGGTTGAAAAAACGTATCGCAAAATATCGAAAGTGGTTCTAGGATCGAGGATCGTGGCCCAGAATTCCGGAAGCATGCGGGAGATTTAAAGTTACGGTTGTTTGCACGTGGATATCCTTCACAGTTGATAAATCGGGCATAAAAACGTGCTTTGTATACTCACTCTGAGTGGTGGGATAATGAACCGAGGTCTTCAATCGGGAATGAAGCACGTTTTGTGGGAGTGCTTCCTTATATGCCTCACACGTCAGCGGTATCTAAAATTTTGAAATCTCACTTGCATATTCTGACTCTCCAAGAATGCTTTCGGCGTCCTCTTATGTTGGCTTATCGTCGGAGCGCGAACATATTGTGGTAAGGAGAGTGCAGTCCAGCATGAAGAAATAAAGGGAAAAATAACTTTTTCTTCTTTGCGGGGGATGGGTGCACCAGAACACATACACCCTAGTAAAAGCAGTGAGAGAAACCACGAGGGTAGAGCTAGGCCAAGGCCACACCCAGACTCCATGGCAACCCTAGGTAAGAGTAGGAGGTACATGGGGGTGGAGTCAGAAGGGGAGGTGCCCTGCTCCACGTTTAAGTTTGAGCAAACAAACAGAGAGATAGACGGAAGGAGAAACAGGAACAAGGACAAGTGCAAGGAGAGCAAGAGCAGCCAGGACTGCAGCCAAGAGAGCTACAGAGAAGGTTCCAGGGAGAGGACCAAGTATACTGGCAAGAGAGAGAGAGAGAAGGCTGGCGTTGGAAAAGCTAAGGCAAGAGAGCCTAGACTCCTCGGGTGAAGGGTGTGTCTTCAGACAGAAGAAGCCCCAGGAAGTGGAGAGGAAATCTTACCCTGATTCCCTGACTGGCTCTGAGGCAGAGATAGTTACAGCCAACAGAAGCCCCAGATATGGAAGTCCTGCAGTAAAACTCCAAGGTAGGAGAAAGAAAGCAGTGAAGCCTAAGGCTTATATCTCTTGCTCTGATTCTGAAGAGGGATTTGTACCTGGGAAAACCCAGATTAGAAAGAAGGGGTTTTCAAGAAAAGTTGAACAGGAGAAGCCTGTTGAAGTTCTGCCAAGAGAAGGAGGGGCAGTGCAGTGGAATAGGCTATTTGAGCTTTTAAATGACTTAAAGGAAAAAGTACCTGAAAGTTTCCAAGCTTTACCAACATGCAGCTCAGAAGAAAGTATGGAGGTGGATGGTAGAGGAACTGACATGGGTTCTTCTTGTTCTGAGATGGACTGTGCTGTTTGTATTGATGCTAATTAATGGAAGCCAAATAGCAGAAAGAAATTAAGAAAGCTGTTACAACTTTGTTATAGCTGAAAGCCTGAAGTAAAGGAGAGAATGAGTCTTATATTGAAGCACTAAGGTTCTTTCCTAAAGAAGTGGCTAGTGCAACCAAGGCGGGGCTAGACAGCTGAGAACTGTTTAACTCAAAACAGCAAAGAAGGAGCTAGCAGCCCTACTGGCTTTGATTGTAGGTTGTAAATACATGTGCCTTTATTATTGCTGAAATAAGAAGCATCTTAAAGGGAAAGAAAAGGAAAGCCATTGTAAATAATTCCACGGAAACACTGTTTTGACATTTGCTTTAATTGGAGAAGATTATCCTTTGTTTCTTTGTCCTGAGTGTAAAGTTGCTTTGAAGATTGTTACCATCTTACCTAAAGGAAGCTAATAAAAATTCCTGTGCGCTTTGAAACATCCACTTGGTTCATTTCTGACTACACAACTACAACCCTTTGGAAAAGGAATACAAGATGGTCTCCCGTCCCTACTAGGCAACCGCCTGGTAGGGGTGTGGTCGCCACAATATCGGATCGTGTTGTTCACACCAGTTCTTTATTTCAGACAGCCAATCGAGTGGAAGCTGGACATCGCGCTTGCAGATCCTGCGATTTTTGTACCACTACTATAGAATGTCCTGAATGGAGTGACCCACATTCATGATGTAGATACAGATTAAATTTTGCTACCAATTGTGATTCGTCTTTTGCAGTTTATTTAATAATTTGCCCCTGTGATAAAATTTATATAGGTATGACAACACGAGCAGTGAAAAAGCGCCTGCGAGAACATCGCTCTCGGATCACCACCAAAGTACTGGCAGCACCAATGGTACAACACTGCATTCAATACAATCATGAGTTTGGCCATTTAAAATGGCTAATACTGGACATAGTTCCTCCACTGCTAAGAGAGGGAGACCGACAACATCAACTTCATTATAAAGAGCAAAGATGGATATATGTGCTACAATCCACCTCTCCTAGCGGTTTAAATATTGAAGTAGAATGGTGGTCTTTACAATAAACTTGAATCAAACAGTGTCAGTACGCCTCTCATGATGTCATTTTAACACTTCATTTCCGATGACGTCGTTACGCTGCTAGTGGAGCAGGAAGTTGGGTTAACGCAACTTGATAAAGAGCTGTGGGAGGAACAAGCTTGAAACACAATGATTGTGTCGTGGCACCCAACGGAATGACGGCAGCAATTAACAGCATAGTAATGCCATCTGGGGAGCAGCGGTTGATTGAGTGGAAGCAGTATCTTTGAGTTAAAGACTGTACCTCCGGAAAGTAAAGGAATGATACATTGTTCCCACGAATCCTTCCAGATGAGTATTTGAGTGCTATGCAATGTTGCTGACATAAGTGCACTATGGATTTAGGCACATTAAGTTAAATTACGAATGACATACAGCCAGTTTTATTGAAAATATCTCAAGACTTTGCGGTGGTTGGTTCTGGGGAACACATAACCTCACGCGTTTTGACCGTTTGGACGGTTTTTGAATATTGATTAAAATGGAGGGCCTGTTGCAAGAGAGTGATTCTCCAGGACCAAGCAGGAAGTCAGTCCTCACATATGGGTGTCATCGGCGCCGATAAAGCCCCAGCGGAGCATTTCCCCAGCTTTCTATGAAAGCCTTTGGGAATGCAGGCACGCATGCGCGGTTCCTTTCCCGCCCAAAGGTGCCATCTTACCTCAGTCTCTTTTTTTCCATGAAGCCCACCGGACGTGTGTCCAGTTTTCCCGGTCAAAATTAGATTTTTCAGCGATTTTTTGCTCTTTTTCTACCGGTTCGACGCCGGATCCCCTCCCACCGGGTTCGGTACACCGGTATCGAGCCCGATTCTTCTTTTTCGGTTTTTGCCTTTTGTGGCTGGCATTCGCGCCCTTTTTTCTCTTTTTCCCTGGAAGGCCGGTCCTTTGACCTTGCAGGGACTCTTTTTTCCCCGATGGCTTCCAGTGGTTTTAAGAAGTGTGATCGGTGTAAGAAACTAATGTCTCTCACCGACACACACGACTGCTGCCTTCGGTGCCTCGGCCCTGACCACGATTGTAAGTCATGTGGGGCCTGTGGAAAAATGTCTTCCAAGGCACTTCGAAGTCGCCAGCAGCAAAAGGAAAGGCTTTTCTCGGACTCAGCCTCCGGCCGGGCCCGGACCTCATCTGAGGCCTCGACATCTCGGGATTCCTATCCCGAGCCCCGTCGAAGCTCCTCGGACAGGGGGTCCCCCGACCGGGAACGCAAGAGGAATAAATGGCTCGTGAGGGCGTCGTCAGAGGAGGTCCCTCGCTCCTCGAGGGCCAGGTCTAAGACCCCCGAACGTCGCCCCGGGCCTGTGGAACCGGAGAAGCCTACCAAAGTTCCTTGTGTGGAGCCGGAGTCTGCTGGACACGTAAGCCCCGTAGTCCTCGTGGACTCTCCTCCCAGGGAGCTGACGTCGGGCCCGGCGCCACCGGGGCCCGAGTCGGTGGCTGCTGCGTCTCCCGAGCTGAGTCTCAGGATGACAGCCTTGGAGAGCAGAATGTCTGCCTTCATGGAGCAGCAGCGGGCACTGATGGCCAGCCTGTCTGGCGCATCTGCCCCGACCACCGGGACATTGACGTCGAAGTCGACCCCGGAGACCGAGCCGATACTCGAGTCCATCGTGGCTCGGAGTCGACCTCGGTCGTGGTCTCCCTCGACCTCCCGTTCGGGACCAAGGGCATCAACGCCGGTGCTTCCGGCATTGGGGTGGGTGCTCCAGGGCCCCGCGGGGTCGGACCCCGACTCTTCCTCGGACGAGTCGGCTTGGGAGATGGAGGACGAGGAGTCTCCTGATACCTTTAAGACTCGGTGCGTCCCTTCGGACTCACCGCAGTCTGAGCCCTGGAGTAGGTCCCCCCCGGAGGACACCCGGTTCTCGGAGTTCGTCCGGGATATGGCCGCTGCCTTGGCTATTCCGGCGGATCCCGAGGAAGAGCCTCGAGCTGAAGAGCTCGAGGCGCTGCAGCATGACTCTCCTCCGAAGGAGGCCTTTACTGTCCCGGTTCCTCCGATGCTGGAACGGCTCCTCTTCCGTATGTGGGAGGCACCGGCCTCAGCGCCGGTTCTTAGCAAGCGAGTCGATTCGATCTATCGGCTCCAGAAGAGCCCTGGCTTTCAGAAGGCACAGCTACCACACCATTCCATGGTTGTGGAATCGGCCATGCATCGTCTGAAGAGTCAGAAGATGCACTCCGCGGTGCCTCCTGGCAGGGAGGCCTGAAGCCTTGATGGCGTCGGTAGAAAGTGTTTCAGGGCTCGATGCTTGCTTGCTGTGTCCAGTCTTACCAGCTGTACATGGGCATGTACTTGCGGGATCTGGCCAAGGAGTTGGCCGGGTTCTCTGCTGGTCTCTCCGGGGAACCCTTGCAGAGATTTAAGTCCTTGTCCTCGGGGATTCGGGACTGCTCAAAGTTTGTCCCGCGCTGCCTACGATGGCTTCGAGGCTTTGGCCCGAGTTGCGGCAGCCGGCATCGTGGCTTGACGCCAGGCATGGCTGCAGTCATCGGACCTCGAGCCATGGGTTCAGGACAAGTTGGTCGATGTCCCTTGCCGAGGTGAAAACCTTTTTGGCAAGCCCATGACCGAGAAGGCCGCTCAGCTCGAGACCGAGCACCTCATTCGGACAAGGCTGTCGAGGAAGACCTCTGCCCCTTCTCATAAAAAGAAGAGCTCGGGTAAAAATCCCTTTTACCCAAGGAAGGGCACTGCCTACATACAGTACCCACAATATCAGGCTGCCCAAGCTGCCCCCCAGGGTCAGCAAGCCAAGGGCCAGGGGCCCCGGAGGCAGAGGACCCCCAAGCCTCAGGCCCCTGCTACCACTCAGCAGGGTGGGGGGTTTTGACTCCTTGAGCATAGCCTCTCCTCCACTGCTCTCCCAACCCTGCACAGGAGGTCATCTCGCCCTCTTTGCCCACCAGTGGCCCCTTATCACCAGGGACAGTTGGGTGCTGGAGATAGTCCACAAGGGCTATGCCCTCCATTTTCACCAACTGCCACCCCCCTACTTTCCAGGGGAGCCTCCAAGACCTCCTCTGCACACAGACCTTCTCCATCAGGAGCTTCAGAGTCTGTTGGTGGACAGGGCGGTGGAGCCTGTGCCTCCCCACTTGCAAGGTCACAGATTCTACTTCAGGTATTTCCTGGTGCCCAAAAGGACCGGTGGCCTTCGTCCCATTCTGGACCTCAGGGACCTCAACAAGTTCCTAGTAAAAGAAAAGTTCAAGATGCTTACTCTTGGAACCCTTCTGCCCTACCTCCAGCAGGGAGATTGGCTATGCTCCTTAGATCTAAAGGATGCGTACACTCACATCCTCATTCATCCAGACCACAAAAAATACCTAAGGTTCATCGTGGGAGGAAACCATTATCAGTACAGAGTGCTGCCTTTCGGCCTCACCTCCGCCCCCAGAGTCTTTACAAAGTGCTTAGCAGTGGTGGCGGCCTACCTGAGAAATCAGGGCATCTTTGCCTTCCCCTATCTAGACGACTGGCTCATCAGGGATCCGACAGGTCAGGAGGCCAATCAAGCCACCCTCAGGACCATTGCTCTTTTACAACGCCTGGGGGTTTGTCATAAACTTTGCAAAGTCCACTTTGCTCCCTTCCCAGAACTTGGAGTTCATAGGGGCAAGGCTGGACTCTCTCCTGGCAAAGACATTCTTGCCAGAAAACAGAGCCCAAAGGTTGATGGCCTTGGCAAGTCAGTTTCTCAGCAGGTCCCTGGTCTCCGCCAGACTCTGCCTGAGACGTCTAGGCCACATGGCTTCGACAGTGCATGTGACCCCCAATGCTAGGCTCCATATGAGGCCTGCACAATGGTGTCTTCGAACTCAATGGTCCCAGGCCACAGGCAGCCTCAGAGACATGATAAGGGTGTCCAGACCATTTCTGCACTCCCTCAACTGGTGGCTACACCCACCCAATCTGCTGATTAGGGTGCCCTGTCAGATTCCAGGTTACACGGTGATGCTAACCACAGATGCCTCCCTGCAAGGCTGGGGAGCGCATTGTCTGGGCAAGTTCACCCAGGGACTCTGGTCTCCCTGGGAAGCTGCACAGCAGATCAATCTCCTCGAATTCAGTGCTATTCGCTTAGCACTCAAAGCTTTCACTCCTACCCTGACTCACCAGTCTGTCCTGATCCAGACAGACAACCAAGTTGCCATGTTTTATGTGAACAAACAGGGTGGAACTGGGTCCAGGATCCTTTGTTGGGAGGCCCAGGACCTGTGTTCTTTTGCCCACAAGCACAACATGCTCCTCAAGGCTGTGTATCTTCCAGGCCAGGACAACTACCTGGCAGACAGGTTAAGCAGAATTCTGCAGCCCCACGAGTGGCAGCTGCATCCTTTGATAGTTCAGAAGATCTTTCTCAAATGGGGTCTTCCTTTGATGGATCTTTTTGCCAGCCCACTGAACAAGCAACTGCCAAAGTTCTGCTCCAGGCAACCACATCCTCTGCGGATAGCAGCGGATGCTTTTCTGATATCTTGGTCTCAGGGCCTCCTCTATGCGTTTCCTCCCATGCCCTTGGTGGCCCGAACCCTCTTCAAGATTCTTCAGGACAAAGCCTCGGTCCTGCTGGTAGCTCCCAGTTGGCCGAGACAGCCTTGGTTTCCTCTTCTGCTTCAACTGGCAGTGGATCCTCCACTACCTCTGGGGTTGCAACCCGACCTTCTCACACAAGACCAGGGTTCCCTTCTGCACCCCAATCTCAAGTCTCTCAATTTGATGGCCTGGAGGCTGCAAGGTAGTTTTGGCTCCCTGGGGCCTACCTCAGGAATTTGAGGAGGTTGTCCTAGCCTCTAGGAATCAGTCCACGAGGAAAACCTATGCTCTCAAGTGGAAGAGGTTTTCTGTGTGGTGTCATCTACATACAGAGGATCCTTTCTCCTGTACTTTGCCAGTGGTGCTTCAGTATTTACTGCACTTATCCAATCAGGGACTTAAGTCCAATTCTGTTCGGGTCCACCTCTCAGCTCTAGCAGCTCACCACTCATTGGTAGAGGGGCAGTCTCTATCTGGTCACCCCTTGGTGTCCCACTTTCTCAGGGGCTTGCTTTTGCTCAAGCCTCCCATCCGTTCTCCTGCCCCTGAGTGGGAGCTGAATGTGGTCTTGCAGCAGCTGACTCGCCCACCTTTTGAGCCGATGGCTACTTGTCCACTTCGCTTCCTCTCCTGGAAGACACTCTTCCTAATAGCCCTTACCTCGGCTAGGCGAGTAAGTGAGCTTCAAGCCCTGGTCTGTGACAGGCCTTACACCAGGATTTACAGGAACAGGGTAGTCCTCAGGATTCATCCAAAGTTCCTCCCTAAGGTTGTCTCCTCGTTCCACCTCAATCAGGAGGTGGTTCTTCCAACATTCTTCCCTAGGCCTCATGCTAGCCAGGCTGAAGCAGTCCTGCATACCCTGGACTGTAGGAGGGCCTTATCCTTCTACCTTGACCGTATGCAAGGTGTCACCAGCAGAGGCTAAACTATGGTTATTTAGCTTAGTGCACTACTGGCCCTGACCTTTCTATAAAAAGAAAGTGTAGTTGCAAGTCGAGGGTCAGGTTTAAACAAGGATTTATTCCCCTCCCGGGGTTTTGCTGGACTTTCAAAAATAATACACTTCCAAACTCAAAAGATAACCATACTTCTGGTATAAACAAATGGATAAAGAAAAGTAGCTTCTTGCTTCACAAATCAAATGACAAAACAAAATATATCATCAAGGTAAACACCTGGGCAGTTTCCACTGTGCAGACCTGTCTCTCTAGTAGGCTTATCTGCTCTCAGCGCAGAGAGGTCTCTTCAGTCATCACTAGAGAACAGTCCATCTTTTCCTCATAAGATAAACCTTCATTCTGGTCAGTACACATGGGCTCCTCAAGTAACTCGTCTTCCCTCGGGCAGAGAGTTTGTAACCTCCTCCAGTCAGTGACTGGTCTCTCTTCAAAACTCTCTTCCTGGTCAGGGAGATAATTATCTGAGCCTTGATACAATTGCTTTTCAGCTTTTCTGTTACACCTTGCTCTTGTCAGTTTGCTGCCAGGCTTCTCATACAAACATTCAGGCTCTGCTCTCATACAAATATCCTGCAGCAGTTCACTATCCCTATCACAAGGATGTGAATACCTTAAAAGCTTCTGGCTTTCATTAGCAAAGGGTTTTCTGTGGTTAAACTCACGGTTGGAGAATGACTGCCTGTTATGTCTCCCAGCCCTTCTTGGCTTCTTATTCCAGGCCTCAAAATACACAGGGTTAGGCTGACAATACTCTGACCTTTTGTTGAAGGGTTTTAGGTTCTCTCTAACCTGCCAGGTTTCACAAATGCTTGCAGCTTCTGTGTCATCCAAACCTTCGTCAGAGATCATACAGGAATCACATTCAGCCTCTCTTCCTGGATTCTCTCTCTCCTGGACTCGAGCATAATAAGGATTCTCCTTTCTGGCCTGCTCCCAAGCTCTGGCCTGTTCCTGCTCCTGCACTCGAACTAACTCTGTTTGCCTGCCTGCTTTCTTATGCAGAGTTATGGGCGTTTTCCTGCCCATGTGCAGAGTGTTTCCCTCAGTGTTTGGGGAGTGTCTGTTGGCTGGGCGTGCCTTCAGGTCTCGTGCCTCAGCCTGCTCTGGTTGCCTATAGCAACTAGGAAGCTTTTTCTCTCCCTTTCTGTCAGTGTCTGTGCCGTACTCTTCAGCTTTTTGTGTCTTAAAGTTACAGGGCATATTTTCGGTGTTACACATCCCCCTTCTTAAGACATTACGAGCTGCTGACGTCCCCGTCGGACAGCGCGTAATTCTGCTCAACGCATCCGCATTACCATGCAGCTTCCCTGCACGGTGCTGTACCTCAAAACTAAAGGCTTGCAAAGCTAAATGCCAGCGCGTCAGTCGTGCATTATTGTTGCGCATTTGGCTTAGCCATTTTAACGGTGCATGATCTGTTATTAATATAAATTTTCGCCCTGTCACATAATATCGCAATGCTTCTACCGCCCATTTGATGGCTAAGCATTCCCTTTCTACAGTAGAATACTTCCGCTCCGCATTGGACAGTTTCCTACTTAAGTAGGTAATCGGGTGTTCTACACCATCAAATTTCTGGGACATAACTGCCCCCAGTCCAGTCTCAGAAGCGTCTGTCTGGATAATGAATGGAAGCCGGAAGTCAACTCCCTTTAATACAGGAGCTTTACACAACTTCTCTTTAAGAGCGATAAAAGTCTCCTCGGCCTCGGGAGTCCAATGCACTTTATTTGGGGCATTTTTCCTAATCATGTCTGTAAAAAGGCTGCTCTCCTCCGCAAACCTGGGGATAAACCGCCGGTAGTAGCCGATTAGGCCCAAGAAGCTGCGGACATGCTTCTTTTCTACCGGTCGTGGGAAGTTCCGGACACTCTCTATTTTGTCCGCTAGAGGCTTTACCATCCCATTCCCAACTAAATGACCCAGGTATTTGGCTTCCTTAGCCGCAAAAAGACATTTTTTGGGGTTCAAAGTGAGACCCGCTTTTCGAATGGCGTTTAATACCGCCTCTACCCGTGATAGGTGTTCTAGCCAGGTGCCGCTATGGATAATAACGTCATCCATATAGGCCAACGCGTAATCTTGATGTGGCCTTAGGACCTGGTCAATAAGACGCTGGCACGTTGCCGCTGCGCCCTGTAGCCCAAATGGCATACGCCTAAACTGGTATAGGCCTAAAGGGGTGGAAAAAGCTGTTTTTGGCTTCGAATCCCTCGTCAAGGGGATTTGCCAATAACCCTTGGTTAAATCGAGGGTTGTTAGAAACCGGGCCTGCCCTAGCCGATCTAACAGATCGTCGATTCTTGGCATGGGGTATGCGTCAAACTGTGAGATCGCATTTACCTGCCTAAAATCAATACAAAAACGAAGGGAGCCATCCGGTTTTGGGACGAGGACTATTGGGCTAGACCAAGGACTATGAGATTCCTCGATCACCCCCATTTCCACCATTTCCTTGACTTGGGCAATGACCTCGTTTTGCTTCGCCTCTGGCAACCTATAGGGGCGTTGTCTAATAACTTTCCCCGGAACTGTAATGACCTCATGGGCTACCAGGCGTGTTTCACCGGGCACCGCTGTCAAAACATCGGAGAATTTCCTTAATAGCCGGGCTAACTCTACCTGCTGATGTTCAGACAGGTCAGTACCTGTACGTATTTCGGGTTGTTCCCTCCAATCTGAGAGCTGAGGGCCTAAGTCCTCCTCTTTCCTTTCCTCAGCGATGGCTGCTAAGCCCTTAACATCTTTTCTGCCTGTGGAGCCAAACCCCCCAGACCCACGGCCTGTAGAGGGTAATGAGGATGTCTCTAACAATACCGGGAAGCCCACCCGTTCACATATCAACTGGGCTATTCTTTCACCCCTTTTTATTATGAAATCTTCTTCCCCGAAGTTAAACAGTAGGGCCTTGACCACCCCCCGATAATCCGGGTCTATTACCCCGGCCCCAATGTCAATTGAATGATTGACCGCTAGGCCAGACCGCGGTGCTATGCGGCCATAACATCCTTCGGGGATTTGAATACTCAACCCGGTATCCACGAGGGCTTTCCCTCTCTTGGGGACTACTGTATCCTCATTGCTGAAAAGGTCATAGCCCGCTGAGGCTTCAGTAGCTCTTTGGGGACTCTTTACCTGCTGGGATGTTTTCGTGAAGTGCAACACAAACCCTTTTTTAATTGGGGTTTTCCCTTCCACCCGGGGTTTCCCAAATAAAGCACTTGGGATCTTTTGTGCAATGGCTTCAGTTATGGGGGTTTCGGACGATACCTCTCCCCTTAGTGGTTCTTCGGGGCCTACTTTCCCCTCAAGGCCTTTCCCCAATTCCTCCTTAAACGGGGGCCAGTCACGGCCTAGGACCACCTTAAAGGGAAGTCGGGGGACAACTGCCATGTGTACCTTTCCTCTGGTATTCAACCCATTCACACTCATGTCATATATCGGGTAAAAAGAGGAAGCACCATGCACACATCGCACTTTCACACGACCATCCGTACTATCCCACTGGGTAGGATTGTGGGCCTGAATGGCCTTCCACATTTCCTGGGAGACCATACTCTGGTCTGCCCCAGAATCCAGGAGTGCCACCGCATCTATACCCTCCACTTGGACATCTATAATAAACTCCTCCCCACCGTGTATTTCTCTCCCTGATACAAGGGCTATGTGTTCTTTACAGTCCCTATATACATGACCATTTTTTCCACAGTGGAAACATCTTATCAGATTATTATAGCTTTTTACATTTTCTTTTGGGACCGTAGAAGCATAAGCTTTCCTTATACCAGGCATCCTTCCCATGCCTGTTACCCGCATCATACTATTACTAGAAGCTCCGGCCAATGCAGCTTCAAAATAGCATTCGGTCATTTCCGCTGCTTCTCTAGTGGATTGACATTTTTGTAACAGCAGGAAAGCTTTTACTTCGGTGGGTACAGCTTCAAAATACTGCTCTAGCAGCACCGCATCCATTAAAGTTTCTATCGTGGCCCTTTCTGGAGCCAACCACTTTGCTGCTAAACCTTTCAACCTCTGCATTAAAGCTTTAGGTGTCTCCTGGGGCAAGAGCCTTGCCTCCCTAAAAAGTCGGCGATAATGCGTAGGTGTTAAACCTAGCCTATCTTGAACTGCCAGTTTTACATCTGGGTAACTGGTCACTAGGCCAGCGGGCATCGCCTTATAGGCCGCCAATGCCTCTCCAGTTAACGACATGGCGAATCGGACTGCCCATTGGTCTAGGGGCCATTTAGCCGCCTGAGCGATTCGCTCGAATGCGTCCGAATAATCATCGAAGTTATCACTTTTTTGTAAAGGTCCTAGTGCCAATGCACCATAGTGTTGTACTCCTACCGCCGTTGGTACCGGTACACTTTCCTCTGCAGCTGTAGTAGTGGATGTCCGCTGTAGTAGCGTGGTCACCAAGTCCAACAGGGGCTTTTGTTGCGCAGCCAGTGCTGCCATAGTCCTGTCCTGGGCCTGTCGTGCCAGCTCACTTTGTGCCTTCCACTGCTCTTCCATCCATTTCATCATTTCTTTCGGATCCATCTTGGCGCTTGCGGTATACCTGTATAGGCGAGAAAAAAACAGAGGGCCCACCAAGTGCGGCACACAATATATTTCTTTCTCCCTATCTACTTTTATCCAGGTATCTCTCTCCCCCTTTCTCCACAATCCTTACCACCCGTGCCCAGCCACTTGTACCTTAGCACGGTGAAGGATCTTATTTTGAGAAAGGTTCTCTGCACCTCCGTCCGGTCAGCTTGTGGATGTCCTCTTAGTATCAGGATTTTCTTCCTCTCAGGATTTCCTTTGCTGCTGTGAGTTTTTTTTATTTTTTTTTTTCTTCTTCCAATCTGTTTCTCTTTTGAAAAAACTTTGGATAGTAGTATTGCTTTTTTTTTTTTTTTTTTTTCAAAAATCCAACGTGCTACGCCATTTTATATGTCACCAGCAGAGGCTAAACTATGGTTATTTAGCTTAGTGCACTACTGGCCCTGACCTTTCTATAAAAAGAAAGTGTAGTTGCAAGTCGAGGGTCAGGTTTAAACAAGGATTTATTCCCCTCCCGGGGTTTTGCTGGACTTTCAAAAATAATACACTTCCAAACTCAAAAGATAACCATACTTCTGGTATAAACAAATGGATAAAGAAAAGTAGCTTCTTGCTTCACAAATCAAATGACAAAACAAAATATATCATCAAGGTAAACACCTGGGCAGTTTCCACTGTGCAGACCTGTCTCTCTAGTAGGCTTATCTGCTCTCAGCGCAGAGAGGTCTCTTCAGTCATCACTAGAGAACAGTCCATCTTTTCCTCATAAGATAAACCTTCATTCTGGTCAGTACACATGGGCTCCTCAAGTAACTCGTCTTCCCTCGGGCAGAGAGTTTGTAACCTCCTCCAGTCAGTGACTGGTCTCTCTTCAAAACTCTCTTCCTGGTCAGGGAGATAATTATCTGAGCCTTGATACAATTGCTTTTCAGCTTTTCTGTTACACCTTGCTCTTGTCAGTTTGCTGCCAGGCTTCTCATACAAACATTCAGGCTCTGCTCTCATACAAATATCCTGCAGCAGTTCACTATCCCTATCACAAGGATGTGAATACCTTAAAAGCTTCTGGCTTTCATTAGCAAAGGGTTTTCTGTGGTTAAACTCACGGTTGGAGAATGACTGCCTGTTATGTCTCCCAGCCCTTCTTGGCTTCTTATTCCAGGCCTCAAAATACACAGGGTTAGGCTGACAATACTCTGACCTTTTGTTGAAGGGTTTTAGGTTCTCTCTAACCTGCCAGGTTTCACAAATGCTTGCAGCTTCTGTGTCATCCAAACCTTCGTCAGAGATCATACAGGAATCACATTCAGCCTCTCTTCCTGGATTCTCTCTCTCCTGGACTCGAGCATAATAAGGATTCTCCTTTCTGGCCTGCTCCCAAGCTCTGGCCTGTTCCTGCTCCTGCACTCGAACTAACTCTGTTTGCCTGCCTGCTTTCTTATGCAGAGTTATGGGCGTTTTCCTGCCCATGTGCAGAGTGTTTCCCTCAGTGTTTGGGGAGTGTCTGTTGGCTGGGCGTGCCTTCAGGTCTCGTGCCTCAGCCTGCTCTGGTTGCCTATAGCAACTAGGAAGCTTTTTCTCTCCCTTTCTGTCAGTGTCTGTGCCGTACTCTTCAGCTTTTTGTGTCTTAAAGTTACAGGGCATATTTTCGGTGTTACAAAGGACATAGAAGGGCTACTCAGCTCTTCGTATCCTTTGACCCCAATAAGTCGGGGTTGGCTGTGTCCAAGCATACCTTGTCCATCTGGGTGGCTGACTGTATCACCTGGGCTTACAAGGCGGCTGACCTTCCTTTGCAGGGTAGGGTCACGGCCCATCGTGTCAGGGCAATGGCTGCCTCAGTGGCTCATCTCCGCTCTGTGCCCTTGGTAGACATCTGCAGGGCTGCAACTTGGTCTTCAAGCCAGACCTTTGCAGCCCATTACTGCCTGGAGAGGGAGTCCCGTAGGGACAGTGCTTTTGGCCAGGCAGTACTCCGGAATCTCTTTGAGGCTTAGGCAACTCCTGCCCTCCTGCCCTCTGTTGGGCTACCGGTGGAGGTTGTGTCCTTGAAAAGCCTTTCTTTGCTGCTGAGACTAGAGGGAGTTCTCTTGTTCAGCCTGGGTTCCTCGGTAGCCCAGAGCTAGGGAGTCACCCATATGTGAGGACTGACTTCCTGCTTGGTCCTAGAGAAAGAGTAGTTACTCACCTGTAACAGGTGTTCTCCAGGAGCAGCAGGAATCAGTCCTCACAACCCTCCCTCCTCCCCTTGGAGTTGCAGTTGTACATAGTTTATTTTTTCATTTTTGTGTGCTGTTCTTAGCTATGTCATTTGACTGAGGTAAGATGGCACCTTTGGGCGGGAAGGGAACCGCGCATGCATGCCTGCATTCCCAAAGGCTTTCATAGAAAGCTGGGGAAATGCTCCGCTGGGGCTTTATCGGCGCCGATGACACCCATATGTGAGGACTGATTCCTGCTGCTCCTGGAGAATACCTGTTACAGGTGAGTAACTACTCTTTCTTCACCCTCATGACAGGCGATCTGACAAAAATTCATCAAAATATCTCAGCCCGGTTTGTCAATGGGGAAATAGAATTGGTGGCTTTAGTTGAGGTCTATCTATGTGCCTTAGTTTTTTTGAATAGTCATGTCCTGGCAATGTCCCAATTTTTATACTATTTCCCTACTATTTCCTTTTTTAATTGGTCTTGTTTTATTTGATTCTTTTATGTGTCAAACATGTGTGTATATATAGTCCAAAGCCATTCACTAGCCCCTTTGTTTTAGGAGATACTAGACATTAAGGGGTTAAACTGCAAGGCTGCCAAGAATGTGGACCACAACTGTAGAAGATGGCCTGTGGATAAAGGAGAAATGAGGGTTTTTCAGATTCTTGGAGAAAAGTAGGAGTAGCTGGTTCCAAGAGGGAAAGGGTTCCAAGTCAGCAAGACTTGTGGACAAGTCCAAAAGCAGTCTTCAGCAGATGACTGGTGCTTGAAAAGGAGATAGCAAATTATTTTAAGTGGGAATCTCAGGAGCAGGCCTTGGAGTTGGGAGGTAGAGACCAAGGTGCACTGAACCTAGGATATCAGATGGCTCCAGATCATGAGGGACAGGTTGGCCTAGTCCTGGTTTTATTTTCATTGAATGCAATTGAAGTAAAAGCAGGACTGGCTCAGCCCTTTCTTGATGATCTGGGGTCATCTGGTAACCCTAATAGAACTGTGACTTAGGTTTTGAAGCACAAAATATTACTACTCATTTCCCTTGTTCCACCTATTTAAAGGTATTAAGTACACTTTAATTGGTTCAAAATTAAAACTTGGACTGGACTATATAATTTTTGAAGCAGAAGTGGATGGTGTGAATGATTCCAGGGACCAGTGGCCCCCTAGCCCTTGCTGATCCTTACTCAACAATCTTGTATTCCAAGACTGGTTGCTTTTAATAAAACATTCTCTTCCCATGAAGCATGTACCTCTGGATTCCCCACAGAGTGTGCAGACCCAGTAAGGGGCCACATACTTATGAAAAATATCCAGATTTAATTTAAATCTCTTTTGCAATGGTATAATCATGTACACGCAATCCACTATATATAGAGAAAATCAATTTACTTTAAATTGGGATCCATTTCAGGATTTTGGCTGAGTTATATAACCAGTTTCAAAACGCTCAGCTTTTTAAATGGCCCACAATGCAGAGATGGGCATAGTTGGCCCGTAGGAGGTTTACATTAGCCAGCTAAGGCGAGTCATAGCTCAGTCCACATACAGTGGCTTCTTCCAGCAGTTCAGAGCTCCCCTTTCCCCCAGACCAGGATTCAGTCCCCCTTATGGTCTTTAGAACCGAAGGTTTGCCCTCCCTTGCTGTAGTGTTTTGTAGCAAATGTTACAGAACACAAACACCACTGAGTTTCTATGTAGACTTCTAAAACAGAAAAAGGGCTTTGATACATTTACAAATCTCAGGATTTGTCTGCAGCCTTCCACTACATTTTCGGAATGAAGCTTCATCTTTCTTTTTGTTTGCAAGTTTTGTGTAAAAACTGCCCACTTTTGAGTCCACTCAGCAAGAAGAGAATTCCTGTTGTAACCTACACCCAGGGTCTTAAGGCCTCATTCAGTAAATATCACAGGAAAAAGTTATTTTTGAAAAAATGTCCTATTATCAAATATTTTGACCATAGTAATAATATTTACAGAGTTTTAGTACACAGTTTGTTTGGCTTTCAAGGTCAGCCAATCAGTACAGGAAAAGTAAATTTACAGTATTACAAAGAAAAGCATGTCCAGAGCAATGAAAAAATAGTTCATTCAGAAACAAAACACAACTTTGCCATTGTTCCATATTGTATTTAGATATAACAAAAAAACCTCCATGACACATAATTATACATTTTCTCCTTTCCGTGTCATCAAGTTCCACGTGTACTTCCTTCAGACTCACAAAAGAAAAACATGACCTCAAGAGCTTAAATATGTGCTTTCATTATAAATAAATGACAAAGCCATTGCTTTGTGGCTTTGTCCCTTTTCATGGCCGGTTAGGCCATTGAGTAAATAAAAACGCCAAAAGAAAGGAGAGGTATGATGTATTTCCCACATCTGTAATTTAGCATTCATATGTCTGTCTCAGTGAGACCTTTCATTCACAACAGGGGTGCTAAGTCCAGTCCTTAAAGAGGTCTTAATCACTCCATTATATGCAAATCTGTCACATGCATATTCGTAAGGAATATCCTGAAAGCCTGACTTGTTTGCAGCCCTGATTTACAATCCCTATTATGTCGGTCTGTCCATGGATGCCATCTTTGTGGATGACATGGGGTCAATGACTGGGCTATGGCTGGTCACATAAGCCCTAGGGCACCGATATACTGAGACGCTGAGATCTTCCTCCATCTCTATTTATTTATTTATTCTGATTTGCTTCTTTGCCCAGGGCCAGCCCTTCCACTAGGCGATTTCCTAGGGTGGAACAGTTTTAGTGGTGGCAGCTTCAACAAAAGGCAGCAAATGTAGCCACCGCTGCTGCCCCAGCCCCCCTTCCCTCCTCCAGCTTCTTTCTGCTAGTACCAAAAAGACAAATGAAGCCACCATGGAGCCTTGTGTTCAAGCACACTCAGAGCCTTTGCCAGTTCCACCTGCGCTGCATCAGAAAACACGTGCCAGAGAAGGTTTCCAGCAGGCTGCAAGGTGCGGCTCGGCGCCATCTTCATTTACTTTTTTCGTGCTGACATTTAGAACTAGCAGAAAGATGGGAACTGCTCCTGGAAGGTGTGGGTGGCGGCTGATACCCTCGAGCCAGTCCTGGCACTGCCTTACTGTACATTTGCCCAAAATGGATTATAACTTAAAACAACAACTAAGCTGCTGCACAATCATAAAAATACTATTTTGCAATTCCATCAAATGACAGTTGACAAACTTACAAATAATACTGCAATTTAAAACATATATACAGCTTAACATATATAAGGCCTTTTAACTACTTTTTAGATCATGGCTTTAATAAAACTAAGTTTCCTTTTTCCTTTTGTCTCACTGTGCAGATTTTTGTTACTGGTTAAATTTTGTACTATTCTTCCCTATCCATTGTTTCATTGTCTGGATGTTGTGGTTTTTCATTTGTGCTACTGGTAATGTGTTGGGTTTATCCTTTTATTATTGTAAACCACCATGATGTTATTTTACAAATGGCAGTATGCCATATCTTTAAATAAATAAATAAACAATGATGATTATATTTCAACTGTCAAAAACTGCTACTAGTTAAATTCCCTTAATATTTTGGAAGATCCTTTTCAATAGTTCTAAGACTATGAACCATAAAATGCCAACCTAATTAATTACAACTTTGACTAAACAACCAGATTGCAATTATTATGAGTTAGAAGACAGCCGGGTTCTGTTTGAACCTTGGTACAAACCTTTAGCATAGTAATTAAGCCATTAGCCAAACAATCACCCTTCGCATGTCTTTCCGAGCAGAAGGTAGGTTGACCCATATAAAGTTCTAGGGGAATTCCATTTTATAAAATTAGTGCATAAAAGTAGAAAGATTTCCATCTAGTTTCAGTCAGTCATCCTACAGATGTTGCAATTGCAATTACTGTTTCTTGTGAGGATCTTAGAGGTTCTTTTACTAAGAGGTGCCAGGCACGGTATGCAGTTACACAGCACGGGTTATGGGAGTGTGTTAAGCATGTGATGTGCCCACGGTAACTGATCAGCCCAAAGTTTCTCTACTGCACGGTACAACCATGCAGGCAGCCGGTCGCGGTGGGGCAAGTGTGAAACACCACATTTTCCAGGAGCTGCAGCCAAATCAGGGGCATGAAATCCAGGGCATTAGGGTGCAATTTCTAGGTGCCTGGGATTTGTCGGGCTCTAGGCTAGCATGCAAAGGTTTGTTTGCACATGCTTAAACACGTGCAAAAAACATGCATACATACAGACAATCTTTGCCCAGCCACTTGAATCCTCCACAATAGGTGCAATGCCTAAGCAAGATGCACCTAAAAGAAAGAAACAAAAAATATAACAAAATTTTAAAAATGTTAGGACTTCATTCAACCATAAAATATCCCTCCAGCTCCTCTTGCACTGTTAATGTCTCTTCTGGAACGGGAATAATCTCTAGTCACTCCTATGCCAGTGGGGTATAAGAACATATGAAATGTCTTAGTGAGTCGGACCAAGGTCCATCAAGCCCAGTATCCTGTTTCCAACAGTGGCCAATCCAGGTCACAAGTACCTGGCAGGTTCCCAAAGAGGCACACAGGATCCACAGTGCTTGTCCTGGGGCAAGCAGTGGATTTCCCAGGTCTTTTTTAATAATGGTTTATGGACCTTTCCTCCAGAAACTTCTCCAAACCTTTTTTAAACCCAGCTATACTAACAGCTTTTACTATATCCTCTGGTAACGAATTCCAGAGTTTGATTACACGTTGAATAAAAAAATATTTTCTCTTATTAGTCTTAAATGGGGTACATTGTAACTTCATTGCGTTTCCTCTAGTCTTTCTACTTTTTGATGCCGTAAAGAACTAATCTACGTTTACCCATTCCACTCCGTTCATTAATTTATAGACCTCTATCATAGGCCCCCTCATCTGTCTCTTTTTCAAGTTGAAGAACCCCAACCTTTTAAGCCACTCCTCATAGGGGTATCCTTCCGTTCCCTTTACTATTTTTGTCGCTCTTCTTTGTAGCTTTTCTAATTCAGCTATATGCTTTTTAAGATACGGCGACCAGAATTGCACACAATATTCAAGGTGCAGTCGCACCATGGAACGATACAGAGGCATTATAATATCCTTTGTTTTATTCTCCATTCCTTTCCTCATGATTCCTAGCATTCTATTTGCTTTCTTGGCTGCTGCTGCACACTGTGGGGAGAGTTTCAATGTATTATCCACAATGACGCCTAAATCATTTTCCTGGGCTGTTCATTCCTAGCTGCATAACTTTGCACTTGTCCACATTAAATTTCATCTGCCATTTTGACGTCTAGTCTTCCAATTTTTCAAGGTTCTCTTGAAAGCTTTCACAATCCTCTTACATTTTAACAACTTTGAATAATTTTGTGTCATCTGCAGATTTGATCACCTCACTCATTATTCCCATTTCCAGGTCATTTATTAATGTGTTAAAAAGCAGCGGGCCCAGCACAGATCCCTGAGGTACTCCATTACTCACTTTCCTCCATTCGGAAAATTGGCCATTTAGCCCTACCCTCTGTTTGCTATCTTTTAACCAATTCCTGTTCCACAATACCACACTGCCTCCAATCCCATGATTTTTTAATTTCATCAAGAGTCTGTCATAAGGGACCTTGTCAAAGGCTTTCTGAAAATCCAGACACACTATATCAACCAGCTCACCTTTGTATACCTGTTTATTCACACCTTCAAAAAAATATAATAGATTAGTAAGACAAGACCTTCCTTGGCTAAAGCCATGTTGGCTTTCTCCCATTAAACTATGGTAGCAATTAGAAATGGCAACTGCAGACTAAGGCAAGGGCTATTGCTAGTTTTATCATATGATGTGGAATCGAGGTGCAGCCGAAATAAACAATGGTCTAGGTTTGGTAGGGTAGAAGCAGCCAAAGGTTGCTTCTATCTCTGATCAATGTTCTCTCTAAGATGCGCCGGAGTCCTCCACTCACATTCCCCTCCTGGTGGGTGGTAGAGCCATATCGCAGTTTCAGTCACTAGTTCTGTGGCATGCTCAAGGGTTCTACATGTCTTTTGCAATTGAAAATGAAATATTGCTGTAGCATATCCCTTGGTAGGGGATATAATCTTTGAAGAGGCAATAATAGCGCAAGAGGGGCTGGGGAGAGGCTTTGTTCCCTTGGGGTTTTATGCAGTGGCCTAAATTTTTAAACAAATTAAAATGAAATATAATTTGATCCGTTTTTCTTTGATTTCATTTTAAAAATGAAAGAAACAAAATGGGAAATTTTGTTTGTTTCCCATTTCATTTCAAGAAAAGCACACTCCTCTTTTACCTAAATTATAACCCAAAGAAAATAGACTTGGGGAAAAAACAAAAGCTGGAAGGAACAAAGTCAAGAGATAGCTAGCTCAAAATATCATCCTAGCTATCTTGCACTGTTTTGAATCAAACGCTCTACAAATTGTTTCACTTGTTTTAGGGGGGAATTATGGACTGTGTTTAAATACAGCAAAACTTGTCCAGCTTAGTCCCATGGAGAACACATACATTGCCAGATATCGGTTAAGCCCGCAGTTTGTCCAAGCAAAGCAAACAAGACATATTGACTTAATATGTGAAAGAAGACTACGTAATAACAGTTAACATTCATTGAGTTTATCACATCCATTCTGCACTGTAGCAAAACACTTTTGTCACAATACAGTGGAACTACAACACATTATCAGGCTTAAAGCTCCTTTCACCTTCAATAACGAAGAATTAGAGCCCAAGGACAGAAGTATGAGATGAGAACAGCAGCCCATAGCTGAAGGTATGGCACGTTTTCTTTTCTACAGTCAGTAACTGAGGTTATTATTATGAAAATACCAGAGGTTGTATCATATCATGTAAAGCAGGGCTTCCTAAAACTGTCCTGGGACCTACACAGCCAGTCAGGTTTTCAGGATATCTACAATTAATTGCATGAGGTAAATTTGCATATGCTAGGTGTCCAGTGTATGCACATTCATCTTATGCAAATTCATTGTGGATATCCTGAAAACCCAATTGACTGTGAGGATGCTGAAACATGTCTGGGAAGCCCTGGAGAAGGAATAGTCTTTTCAAACCAGCTTCTGTATTGTGAAGTCATAATCGTGTCCACCTTCAGACATCAGACAGTCTTGCTAAGTTTCCCTTCATAATGTATAGATTTAAAATGTTAGGGGGGGTTTGTAATCACATACACATTTACGGGAATGCCTTTCTCCTTTGTTTTAGGGGCAGTTTTTTTTTTTAATGTATGGAACACGAAAATAAAGTAAAATGTCTCTCTTTTAAAGGTATATTTTTCTATTTAATTATATCTATATATTTTGGTCAGATGATTGTGTTTAGATGCATGTGCCAGTTAGAACCCATCTCCTCTTTCCCCCTTCCCTCCCTTCCTGCATTTCAATGGGCAAGCCTAACTTTGTCATATTGCTAAAGCTAAGCTTGATCAAGCCTGCCTAGTACCTGAATGGACAGACATGGCAGAAAGCAACAGCAAACCACTGAAATGTTTTGCCAAGAATGGCATACTGCGCTGGAGCCATGTTCACATAGTTTCAGAGATTGCTTAATGCCATCTTCAGTTTTCCTTGTTGACCTTTCAGTAGTTGTAAGTAACGAACTCTACTCTGCCGATTGCATACCTATTTTTGGATCTAGGGAAAAGCGGCCGTTAAAGGACCCCTACTAGCCAGCCTCATTTTATATGACAGAAATTAATAATGGTGCCAGCCTTGTTCTGCTGATACTACTGGTAATTGCTAAGCTGGTGAAACGGGAGCAGCCAAGGGAATGTTCCTGCCTTGCAGAGATTCCCAATTGGGGTAAACGTGGGTGGGGAAAAACTGGGAGGAGTCAGGGAGAACCCCTGAAGACTATTTTGTAATGTGCAGTGGTGGTGGCAGCAAACATTTTAAAAAGAAATTAAGGAAAACAAATGTCATTTGTTTGTTTTATTTTGCTTGAAAAATTAATTGAAATAAATCAAAAATTTCCTGTTTTAAACAAATGCATATCCCTAGCTTATGGTACGTTAAAATTGATACCAATCTAAGACATGTGGAGTGGAGGAGTAGCCTAGTGGTTAGAACACTGGCTTGGTAACCAAGCAACCAGGGTTCCATTCCCACCAGCACTCCTTGTGGCCTTGGGCAAGTCACTTAACCCTGCATTGCCTTGGAAGAAAGGCCTGGCAATCTACTTCCAGTGACACTGCCAAGAAAACCCAGGAGCTTCTGGGTCGCCAGGAGTCAGGACTGACTCGAAGGCACACATTGCATTTTGCTAAGACATGTTAGAGGCAGTGCATGCAGATCTATCTTATGCATATTCATTGTGGGTACCCAAGAGTTGCCAAGTTTCCCAGTTAAAGGAGTGCGATTTTTTTGTCAGTTCTGGTTTTAAATTTGCATGGCAATGCAGTATTGGTATTTGTAGACCCTGACTTCACCCATTAGAATCAATGAGAGTGTCAGAAACCCAGGACTGGCTTGAAATCTCATTCCTGGAACTGGGTAATGTGGCAACTCTGGCATCCTGAAAGCCAGACTGGCAAGGCGGTACACTAGGACCAGCTAGAGAAACACTGTTCTAAGTGAATAAGAAAACGCTAATGCTGGCTTCAAATCTTTAAAGTTTATTTTGCGACAGCTGAATCAGATCTGACCAGCCATTCTATTCTTCAGTCTAAAGTACTGCTCTCAACATCTCCCCAGGTTTCAAACATCTTTACCAAAGTTCTGCTCATTCCTAGGTCTTATGCTAAGAGGGAATACAGTTCAGTTCTAGGGAAGATATTGCAGTTATACGATTTTCTAACTTTCTCCTGAAAAATAAAGAAAAGAAACAACCCTTAATTTTAAAAAATAGCCAGACAGCTGTAAAGGAAAAGAGTTGGAATCAGGCTGATGGAACTGCAGATCTGTTCAATATCTACCCATACAGACTGGATAATGTTAAACAATATGATAGCAGTTTTAAATAATGTCTTTTTGTGTAGAATTGCTGAGAATCTTGTGCATGCTTGCTACAGCCAATAGAAAACTATGGGGCAGGTTTACCGGTAATGTGCCTGCGGGCTGCATTACCAGCGCCGGGCTTTTAGCTGACTGCAAGAGGCATGTACATCCACTCCTCTGTAGTTAATGCAGACAAGCTGCGCTTTAACCCAGCGAATGGGCCACTGGGGCAACTAACGCCACCTATTGAGCTGGCAGTAGTTGCAGCCATGCGGCTAATTGCTGCGCTAGCCGTGCCATGCCATGAATATCCCTGTCCCACCTAGCCCCTGCCCCGACATGCATTACCAGGCTAGCATGGCATTTTTAGTGTGGCACCGGAACTGCGCGCTAACCCCACACTACCCTGGTACTGCATTAACATGCTTCTATATGAACAATAGTAGGACCAGAATGGATTGACCAGTCCATCTCTACCACCTATTCTGCTCAGGGCTGTACGGACTGCAGCTCGGATCATGTGGTTTTTCTTTTTATCTGCCCTTGTGGGCTCAAATATGTGGGTCGGACAATGCGTCCTATCAAGACAAGTTTGGCAGAACACAGATTCAGAATTTCCAAGGGTGCCCCATTCGCCCCTTTAGTTTCTCACTGTATGCAATATGGACATATGTTTTCACAATTTCGCTGGCGTGTTATTGCCAAGTGTTGCCAGCATGGCAGGGGGTTGATTTGAAAGCCCGTTTGCAGCAATGTGAGCAGCATTGGATACTGTGACCCCTCGCAGTTTAAACCTTGACTTGCAATGTCATTCTCTTTTGTGATCTCCAAGTTGCTAAGATCACAACAGCTTCATTATTGATTGGTCAGTGGTTTCCCCGGCAGAGCACTTCTGATGAATCAGGTTTCAGTGTGACATCAGAAGCCATTGGTATAAAAGAGCGATTTGGCCTTAGATGAATTTCTTTTGATAAACTAATCATGCATTCAATGGAGTGAAAGTGGATTTTTGAGACTATTGCTTTCGGGGCAACTTGGGAAGATTTCCTGACACAGAACCTTGGAATGCTTTTGGTTCAAAACGCGGTACTGCATCGATGTTGTGGAAATAGCATTGCTCCTTACGGATTATTGAACGTCTCTACATCAGCTGAGTTCATTTCACATTTTTACATGCTTTGCTATACAGAATTTATTAAAATGGAATGTTTGTTAATATGAGGATAACTCCTCAAACACAAACAGTCCAACAAAAATTCTTTTTATAGTATTGAATTGTTAAGGCACTGAACTTTCTATTTGGTTGTTGTTGCTCTGGTGACTCATTGTTCTATTAGTTCTATATGAACAATGGCCATTGTAAAGTGTTTCATTTGTGGGATGCATAAAGCCTTAGATTATGTCCCTCCCCCAAACTGTTAGTGCTTTACTGGAACTGCAGGAAGGTCTGAAATGGTTTGCTGGCATTTGTTTTCTCCATGAGTGCCTGTCAAAATATTTTTTTTGCGGGCGAATGACATAGCCACAAACTAAGGCTATACAAATAAACAGAACTAGTTACAAATCAGCAAGTCATTAAGATCCAAGAAGGGAAAAACCTTACAGGCACTCATCATATTCTCTTTCATGGAAAGGTGCTCCAATTGGATTCTTGAGGTCTCTTTGAAATGGAGCAAACCTTTCCAGAACAGGGTTAAATTGCATAAGCTCATTTGTTTCCTGAAGATTTTCTGAATGTTTGCATCCAGAAAACCAGATATTTGGAGTTTTTCCAAACAGTTTTCCATTTGTTGTCAGTACATTTTCAGTTACAGTAAAATAATAATTTGCCTTAACAATATTCTCTGGGTTGTCAACTAGCTGTACATTTGCCCAACAGGATTGATCCAGTCCTGGATATACTCCATTGCAAGCAGGGACGTGTAGTCCTGCTTTTCTTAGGGAAAGCAATTAGGAAATCAAAACCACCGGTCTGCTGATGCAATGTAGTAAATCTAGGATTGGATCAGCCTTGTTGGGTAGAGCCAAGTTACCTAAAATAGGAGGGACTAATCTGAATAGACTAATTGGAGAAGTGCAGTGATTCAGAAGAGGAAATGCTTAAGATCAATGGGATGGATTTTCAGCAGCAGCGGTCATTGCTGTCAAAGCAGCTGCCTACGACTGCTGTACATTCACTGGATATTCAGTGCTGATGCATATCCGACAACTGGTGCTGAATATCCCGTTTGGCAGATTGATGTTAGCGGCGATATTCTGCTGCTAACCAGATTGCAAAACTGCATGAAGTTAGGACAGACCTGTGAAAGACAGCTGAATACATAGCTGCTGGGGCTGCCCTGGGAATGCCCTAGTGCAGAGGTACTCAAATCCATTCCTGGAGGGCCGCAAACCAGTCAGGTTTTCGGGATATCCCTAATGAATATGCATGAGCTATATTTGCATGCACTGCCTCCATTGTATTTGAATCTCGTGCATATTCATTAGGGATATCCCGAAAACCTGACTAGTTTGCGGCCCTCCAGGACTGGATTTGAGTACCTCTGCCCTAGTGCTATCTGCATAGCGCCAGGATGTAGGAATCATAAGGAAAGGAATGGAGAATAAAACCAAGGATATTATAATGCTTCTGTATCGTTCCATGATGCGACCACACCTTGAATATTGTGTAACATTTCTGGTCGCCGTATCTTAAAAAGGATATAGCCAAATTAGAAAAGGTACAGAGAAGAGCCACCAAAATGGTAAATGGGATGGAAGGATACACCTATGAGGAGAGGCTTAAAAGGTTAGGGCTTCAGTCTGGAAAAGAGATGGCTGAAGGGAGATATGAGAGAGGTCTATAAATTAATGAATGGAGTGGAACGGGTAAACGTAGATCGATTATTTACACCATCAACAAGAAGAAAGACTAGGGGACATGCAATGAAGCTACAGTGTAACCTAATAAGAGAAAATATTTTTTCACTCAACGCGTAATCAAACTCTGGAATTTGTTACCGGAGGATGTCGTAAAAGCTGTTCTCCAGGAACAAGCAAGAAGTCAATCCTCACATATGGGTAACATCGATGCCAATGGAGCCCTGTGAAGAGCACCTCCCCAGCTTTCAGAGAAAGCCTTTGGGAGATGCCACCACGCATGCATGGTCCCCTTCCTGCCCAAGTCTCCCTTTTTCTGCAGAGCCCTACAAATGTTCGTCTAGTCCCCCTGAAAAAAAGTTGATTTTCTCATACTATTTTTGTACTTTTCCGGCTTCCGCCGGCTCCTTTCCCACCCGAGAACTGCTTCAAATGCACCGGGCCTCAAAAAACGTTCCTGTTTTGATTTTTTCCTTCACAGCACTTTCGCGCCCTTTTTAACTGCTGGCCACATTGAGGGTCTTCGACCTCAATTGGGTTCTTTTTGCCCTGATGCCCACTGGCTTTAAAAAATGTGATTGGTACTCCAAAAAATGTCACTCACCAACACTCATGATTGTTGCCTCCGGTGTTTGGGTGCAGACCTTGACCCAGAGGAATGTGCCTTGTGCAAGAAAATGCCCGCTAAGGCCATACAGAGCTGTCAGCTTAAGCAGGATGACATCTTCCATAAGAAAGACTCAACCCTGGTTTCCCCGGTAGCCTCATGCCTGAAGGCCCCACACGGATCCTCGGACTCACGTAAGGCCCCCACAGCCGCTCTGCGAGCTTGTCAGCACTCCGAGCAGGGGTCGCCGGAGTGTGCACATAAGAGGAAGACCTCGAGCCTCCTCCAGGGAAGCGGACAAGCATGGGAAATCCCATGCTCGGTCCCTTAGCCCTTGCAGAGCTCCTGAAGAACCGGAGCAGGAATGCCCTCAGAAGGCTATGGATCGTGGTCTCCCGAGGCCCATCCCATTCAGGACCCTCTGTTTTCCTCAACACCTAATCCGGTCACGCCAGTGTTGGTGCCCATGGCTGCGACCCCCGAGTGGGAAGCACGCATGCTGGTCTTGGAACGCAGTGTTTCTGCGTTCCTCGCATCACAGCAGGTGCTGACCCCTGGCCCCACGGAGACTGCAGGGACATTGAGGACTCCCCACTCAGATTGTCGAGAGCCATATGCCTCAGACGGATCCTCGGCGAGGGTCTCGTTCTCACTCCTGATCCTCGGGTGTGAGATCTTCATAGGTAAGTGCCTCTGACTCCAGCCATGCCCCTGCTTCAAAGTATCAGAGTCCAGAGTTGCCAGTTCTCCTGCAGCCAGGGGACCTCGAGTCTTCTTCAAACTACTCTGATTGGGAGTCCGATGTCGAGACGTCCCCAGAGTCTCAGGCCCACCGAGACCTCCCCTCGGACCCGACTCTCCCAGCTGCCAAGCACCGTTCCCTGCCCGAGGATACCTCTTTCCTCAAATTCGTCAGGGTTATGCCACGGGCTTTCTCCCATATGATAGAATCAGAGGAGGACCAATGTATGGAGGAATTGGACATCCTCCAGTATGAGGCACCCCTGAAGGAGACCCTGATGATCCCGGTGCCTTCCATCATCACCAAGCTTCTCCTCCAGATGTGGGAGACCCCTGCCTTGGTCACCATTGTGAGCCGTCAGCTCAACACAATGTATTGGGTCCAGCGGGGGCCAGGATTCCACAAGGCGCAACTACCACACACCTCCATGGTGGTTGAGTCAGCCATGCATCGGCAAAAAAGCCTGAAAATGCACTCCTCGCTGCCCCCGGGCAGGGAGTCCCGCACACTCGATGCAGTGGGGCGCAAATGCTACCAGGGCTCAATTCTGGCTCGCCGCATTCAAACTTACCAACTTTATATTGACATGTTCTTGCGGGACCTGGCCAAGGAGCTCGGTGGCTACACTACACTCTTGATGGGGACCATCTATGATGTTTCCAAGCTATAACAAAGTCTGTTGCAGGCAATGTTCCCTCTAATTTTCTGTAGGCTGTGTGCGCATAAAATATCAGCTGTGCAGCTTTTGAAGGAAGGTTAAATTTTTGTGCGCCACATAACGACACTCGGAGTTATATACTTTAAAATTTGACTACACGTCAGAATACAGTATGTACACCCCATTGATTGCACTAGAAAATATTGTAGAACTTGTGAAAACCGTAAATGCACAACAATTTTTAAATTTTAAGACGTCTGTGTTGTTTTCTATCAGAATCAGAACCGTAATTTTTGTGCGCTCTTTTGTAAAGTATGTGCGCTCGCTCGGCGAGGTGTGTGCGCGCACACACACGCACAGCTTAGAGGGAACAGTGGTTGCAGGGTGTTCCAAATACCTCTCCCAAGCCACTTATGACGGCTTCAAATCCAGTGACATAGTTGCCGCCGCCGGCATCAGCGCTCAATGCCAGGCCTGGCTGCAATCATCAAATCTCGAGCAGTGAGTGCAGGAAAAACTCCTGGATGTCCCGTGCCTTGGTGAACAGCTCTTCAGCAGGCCAATGGAGGATAAGGCAGCCTAGATCAAGACAGAGTATGTTACTTGGACCCGTTTGTCGAGGAAGACTTCCACTCTTCCCAGAAAGAAACCAGAGGGGAAGAAGCCCCCTTTCCTCTGGAAGAGTCAACACTATCAGGGCTACCCTGCCTACCCAGCTGCCCAGACTCCTCAGCAGGGTCCCCAGGGCAAAGGCACAGGCCAGGGACCACACAAGCCCAAACGTCAGAAGACCAAAACACCGGCCCCAGCCCAGCCTGGGTCAGGGTTTTGACGACATCAGCATAGCCCTTCTCCCTTGGGAGGACCAGCACCATACTGGGGGACACCTGGTCTACTTTCCCACTAGTGGGTCCACATCACAACCGATGCCTGGGTTCTCCAGGTCATCCGGGGGGGTTACCTTCTGCGCCTGGAACAGACTCTCTGCCCTTTTTCCCGGGGAACCCCCTTGGTCTCCCCTACACCAGGCTCTGCTACTGCAGGAGCTCACGGGCCTCCTCAAGGTTGGGGTGGTGGAACCTGTACCTTTCCCCTCCAGGGGGAAGAGTTTCTATTACAGGTACTTCCTGGTTCCGAAAAGGACAGGGTCCTAAGGCCCATCCTAGATCTGAGGAACCTCAACAAGTTCCTGGTGCACGAGAAGTTCAAGATGCTCTTCCTTGGAACACTGCTGCCCTTCCTCCAGCAGGGAGATTGGCTATGCTTCTTGCACCCACATCCTTATCCATCCCAGTCACAGAAAGTACTTGAGGTTCATGGTCGGAGGCGACCACTACCAGTACAGGATTCTTCCCTTTGGCCTTGCTTCTGCTCCAAGGGTCTTCACCAGGTGTCTGGCAGTGATGGCGGCCTATCTCCACCTCCAGAAGACATGCGTCTTCCCCTACCTCGATGATTGGCTGGTAAAAGGGGAAACGGCCTTGGAGGCCAGGCAGGCCACCAGCCGTACCATTCAGGTCTTACAGCATCGGGTTTCATGATAAACCATCTGAAATCCCAGCTCACCCCAGCTTGAGCGCTGGAGTTCATTGGGGCCCGCCTCGACACTGTCCAGGCCAAGGCTTTCCTCCCCCTCGACAGGGTGGCTTGGCTCGTGGCGCTCACGGCCGAGGTACAGCAGCACTGCACAGGTTCGGCCTGGATGTTGCTTCATCTCCTGGGCCACATGGCCTCCACAGTCCATGTGGTCCCTGATGCCCGCCTCCACATGAGGGTGGCTCAGTGGTGCCTCCAGTCCCAGTGGTCTCAGGCCACCGGCTGATTCCGTGATATAATCATGGTGCCTTGACAGCTGATGGAGTCCTTTACCTGGTGGCAGGACGCTCAGCAACTGCAAGTGGGCATGGCTTTCCAGTCCACGAACCTCCCAGAGGTCCTCACAACGGACACCTCCCTGACAGGCTGGGGCGCCTATTGCAGAGAGCTACACACTCAGGGAGCCTGGTCCCCTGAGGAGAGCCAGCAGCAGATCAATCTGCTTGAGCTCAGAGTGGTCTTCCTCGCTCTCAGAGCTTTTCGGCACCACCTGCAGCACCAGTCGGTGCTCGTCCAGATGGACAACCAGGTGACAATGTTCTACGTGAACAAGCAGGGTGGCACAGGCTCTTACTGCCTCTGCCAGGAGGCTGTGGCCTTCTGTTCCTTTGCGATCTACCACGGAATCCTCCTCAAGGCGGTCTACCTACTGGACCAGAACAATGTCTTGGCAGACAGGATGAGTAGGGTCCTCCAATCGCACGAGTGGCACCTGGACCCAGAGATAGCACTTGGGCTTTTCTGGCTGTAGGGCTGCCCCCGCCTGGACCTCTTCACCAGCCTGACCAATGCTCAGCTGCCCCTGTTCTGCAGCCCCCAAACATACCCCTCCCGGGTGGCGGCGAACACCTTCCTCATCTCGTGGTTGAGAGGCCTGCTGTATGCCTTCCCTCCCATGCCCTTGATAGCCCAGACCCTCCTCAAGGTCCACCAGGACAAGGCATTGATGATCCTCGTGTTCCCAAGGTGGCCCAGACAGTCCTGGTTCCTCTTGCTGCTCCGTCTCTCGAAGGAATCCCAGGTTCCTCTCGGGAACTCCCCGGGACTTCTGACACAGGAAGAGGGCTCGATCCTCCATCCTAACTTGAGATTTCTGTCCCTCATGGCCTGGCGACTGAACGGGATGTCTTAGCTCCCCTTAACCTCTCTGTGGAGGTGGAGGAAATCCTTCTAGCCTTTCGTAAGGACTCCACGAGACAGTCTTATGCCTTCAGGTGGTGCCGGTTCTCCATGTGGTGCACGGAGCACCAATTGGACCCATTTTCTTGCCTAATACATTCGGTCTTCAATATCTCCTCCACCTCTCACAGTCTGGACTTAAGTCCAACTCCATCCGGGTGCATCTGAGTGCACTCTCTGCCAACCACCATTCAGTGGAGGGCAAGCTCTGTTGGTGCAACCCCTCATTACCAGGTTCATGCGGGGCTTATTGCTCTCCAAACTTCCCATCCAGTCACCCCCCATGGAGCAGGATCTCAATGTTCTGGCGCAGCTTACTAAGCCGCCCTTCGAGCCCTTGGCTACCTGTTCCTTATGCTACCTTTCCTGGAAGGTGGCTTTCTTGGTGGGACTAACCTCGGCTCACAGAGTCAGCGAGCGTCAGGCCCTGGTGGCCGAGCCACCCTACACCAGACTCTATAAGAACAGGCTTGTGCTTCACACTCACCCGAAGTTTCTCCTAAAGGTGGTCTCCAACTTCCACCTAAATCAGGAGGTAGTGCTGCCTACCATCTTTCCACGGCCCGACACTGACTCGGCATCAGCCATTCTCCATACCCTGGACTGCAAGCGAGCCCTGTCCTACTATCTGCAGCGGATCCAGGGCCACCGTAAAGCCTTAAAACGTTTGGTCTCTTTCTACCCCAACCGTCTGGGGCTGGCTACCACCATACAGACCATTTCCATTTGGGTGGTGAACTGCATCACCTTCGCTCACAGTCAAGCCATTATCCCTCTGGAGCGTCGAGTCACGGCACACAATGCCTGGGCAATGGCGACCTTGGTTGCCAGTCTCCATTCAGTGCCCATGGCAGACATCTGTCGGGCCGCCACCTGGTCCTCTATCCACACTTTTGCAGCCCACTACTGCCTGGAAAGGGAGTCCCGACGGGGCAGCGCCTTCGACCAGACCGTACTCTGTAACGTCTTTGGGGTTTAGACAATTTCTGCCTTCCGACCGTTCTTGTTCAGGCTACTGGAGCCATGGTTCTCCCTGGACACTGGGGTCCCTCGAGTCTGTCATCAGGATTCGCCTGCGGCTGCCCATGCCCAGGCCATGCCTCTGTTTTCTGCCAGTCCTCGGTAGCCTGGAGCTAGGGAGTCCCATGTGAGGATTGACTTCCTGCTTGTTCCTGGAGAAAGCGTAGTTACTCACCTGTAACAGGTGTACTCCAGGGACAGCAGGAATCAGTTCTCACAGCCCTCCCTCCTCCCCTTGGAGTTGCTGTTCATTTTTGGCCATCTTCTTGGTTGGGCTCTAGCTATGGCACCTGACTGAATAAGATGGCACCCTCGGGTGGGAAAGTGACCACGCATGCATGGTTGCATCTCCCAAAGACTTTCTCTGAAAGCTGGGGAGATGTTCCGCGCAGGGCTCCGTTGGCATCGACGTCACCCATATGTGACGACTGATTCCTGCTGTCCCTGGAGAACACCTGTTACAGGTGAGTAACTATGCTTTAGTGTAGCTGGGTTTAAAAAAGGTTTGGATAAGTTCCTGGAGGAAAGGTCCATAGACCATTATTAAAGAGAACCCGGGAAATCCACTGCCCCAATACAAGCATTGAGGAGCCTGTGTGTCTTTTTGGGAAACTGCCAGGTACTTGTGACCTGGATTGGCCACTGTTGGAAAGAGGATACTGGGCTCGATGGACCTTGGTCTGACCCAATAGGCATTTCTTATGTTCTTATGTTTAAATCAGTTAGCAGGAGATATTCAACGGCATTAACCAGGTTAATGCCGCTGAATATCTCGGTCAGCGGCATTTATGTGGTTTGCAGATCTGCACCCCCCCCCCCCCCCTTTATTATAGTCTGGTACCTCTAGTTATAATTTCAAATGGAAGTAGCAGGACTACAGATTCCAAAATGCAATGGGATATAAGTTCAAACACCAGACTACTACTACTACTACTACTGAACATTTGTGTAGCGCTACAAGACATATGCAACACTGTACAGACACATGTAAAAGATGGTCCCTGTTCATCAGAGCTTACAATCTAGTCAAGATAGACAACACAGTAGTTGTTGACGTGGGATACATCTAGGGGGAATGGTAAGGGAACACAAAGGAGACCAGGTGAGTCAAGATCCGAAAGCGTCAGCAAAGAGGTGAGTTTTTAGCCTGGATTTGAAAAGAGCCAGAGATGAAGGCTGATGGACAGACTCAGGTAGTTTGTTCCAGGCATAAGGAACAGCAAGGTGAAAGGAGCGAAGTCTGGAGTTAGCAGTAGAAGAGAAGGGCAGAGACAGAAGCGATTTGCCAGAGAAGCGGAGTTTCCAAGGGAGGGGTGTAGGGAGAGATTATAGAGGAAAGGTAGTGAGGAGCTGCAGAGCTGCAGAAATTTGGTCATTTGGAACCTGAGACCTAAAAATCGAACAGTATTCTATTACTGATGTTTTTTTAGGGGTAGAGAAGGAAAGGGGAATAGGGAAAAAGTGGCCTAGTGCTTAGAACAACAGGTTCGGAATCAGGGCAACAAGGGTTCAAATCCTGCTTCTCCCGTTAATACTCCGTATTATTTTGAGCAACTCACTTCACCTTCCATTGCCTCAGATACAGTTTAGGTTCTAAGTCCACTTGAACAGAGAAATAACTTGTGTACCTGCTTGTAACTTGCCTTGACCTTGGATTTGAAAAAGGTGAGTAATTAAATCTAAAAAAAAGTATCCAAATACAGATTGCATCATCGCTGTAACATTTTCTTAAATTGACTTATATAGTTACATAGTAACATAGTAGATGACGGCAGATAAAGACCAGCATGGTCCATCTAGTCTGCCCAGCAAGGTGGCAAGAGTAGGTGCAATTGCCGCTCCATGCAGGTCACCCCTCCCCATGCCTTTGTTTAGGGGTGTACCCACCGCTCCATGTAGGTCACCCCTATTTGTTCAGATATAAGAGACAGTTATGCTTACTTTGATTTTATCCTGTTGCTATAAAGGGATCCACTGTGTCTGTCCCATGCCATTTTGAATTCTGTCACTGTATTTGCCCCCACCACTGTGACAGAATTCAAAATGGCATGTGTTAAGTCTGGCGATGGGATTTACTGTGGAGGCTAAAATGTGATTCCCATTGCTACAGCTGGCTTTAGAGGCTGAGCCACTGACATCACTTTGCAATACAAGCCTGCTGAGCATGTCTGGCCATTGCAACTGTATTGTTATATGAAGCCTACCTCCAGCTAAGATAGTAATAACGGATCTCTTTTGACAGCTAGCCAAGTTCTGTCATCTTGATACACATGTAATGCTGTTCCATTGCAGTCTGTTCATGAAAAAGGTCATCGGGACTCCAAATGGTGTCATGCATGGGCTCTGTCTGGGTCGCTCTCTCTTTGGCCTTGACTTGCATTTCTGGGTTTAGCTTGACGTCTGCTGCTTGGTTCAGAAACGGAACTATATCATTTGGGATCTTTGTCCATTGCTACGGACCGATGAATGTGCCATGTAATCAGACCTGCACAGTGTACAAGACCTTAGACGAGATCCCTGATGTTTCATGGCAGGTATGAATAAGATATACTGCTTATGACTTTTGATACGTACATTCTAGGCAAATCCACCAGTATTATCCTCTGTTGCCCCATGTTTTAATGCATGTCTAGAGTTTGACTTTATTGGATGAGGCACTTTCCTCTTATTCCTTCTGGGCTTCCAGCTCAGTCAGAACTGGATTAGGGATTTGCCATAATAATATTCTGATCACAACTAATAGAAATCCCCCCCCCCTGCTTTTTATATGCTGCTCCCCCTCCTCTTGTCCCCCAGCTAGGGCCATGCAGCAGAGCTCCTTCCAGGAATTACAATTATGGGCCCTACACCCGCTTTCTGATGGTAATTATGTAAGGTTAAGAGGCCAGGAAGGTTCCTATGCAGGTACCATTTTATAAATACCCATGGGCACCTATGTGTCTTTATAAAATACTAGCATAAGTGCAGCGATCACACCTTGACTGCAGGTGCGGACATTTACGCCTGTTTGAGAGCAGGTATAAATATTAGTGTGTAAAGTTTGCAAGTTCATGCATTGATTAAAGTATTTTATAATCAATATGTGCACTTGAAAACTTCACCAATGCTCTGCCTAGACCATATTCCCCGGCTACACCTATCAGCAAAATGCATGCCCTCTTGGCAAGGCATGTACAATTAAGACAGTGTCTTATACAAGGCCTTTTATTTATTTATTTATATTTCTTATATACTGCGCTATTATAATCAGTGCGGTGTACAGTTGAAACAGAACATACTACAATGTAACGGGTCACATTGAGTTTACATTGAAACAAGGGCTTTTATGCCTGTATGGCCACATGTGTGTGAAAAGGATTTTGTAAAAGCACTCCTCGAGGTGCAAAGACTGTTTCTGTCCCCCCTACCAGCAACCCCAGCCCTGGTCCTGGTGACCCAGGGGATGAAAATCTGAGCTGGCAATTGAACCTAGGTCCCTCCGCATGGCTGTACATACTACTGCCCCAGCACCTCCAGAAATTTGTGAATGACTTCTCTGGAAATCTATTATGATGTAAGCTGACTGCTTGGATATCATCTTGTTCTGTATATTACATTGTACCTGCTGTGAAAAGGATAGCACTTCTTTGAGATCCTTTCTAAAGGACACTAGCTGTCAGTGCAGGTCTGGCATGCGCTAAATGCACACGTTGGACATGCGTTGATAGGTAGCATCACACCATAACAGTTTGCTCCAGGCACATTAGAGTTGCAGATGGGCAGGGTAGAGGCGGCGAGTGGGCGGGGTGAGTGACGTGCAGTCAGCACACCCGTGAGTGCACATCCTGCTACCTCCGTAGGTGGAGGTAAGTTCACCTGTGCTGTTGTCATGCTACGGCAGGGCCACATGCACTGCCTAACTGCCGGGAACATGCTTTCCATGCCCCCAGTAGGGATTTGTATGTTATCCGTGTGTTAGGTGCAACACCCTTTAGTAAAAGGGACCCTTTGTGTTAGTTTGGGTTTTCATTAAATAGTGAACCTCCTATCAAAGGAGGGAGTGAAAAACCATTTCTGAAAAGAGAGCAGTGAGAGTGTGACTCACTAATGCTGCCAGGAAAGCAAATGAAGGGCGCCAGCCTAGCAAATAAGAACATTTGTATTTTCTTTCATAAGAGCAGCCAGTTATCCGCTCCAATGCACAGCGGGAAACAAATCAAGCCAATATAATTTCATCTTTATTATTGTGACCCAGCAGCTTCTGCCCCTTTGGGCTTATGCCTTGATTGGAACTGGTTGCTGCCAAAACTAGGGTGCCTTCATTCACAGCTGTGCAGGGCACTGCCGTCTCTGCCCAATTTTTAGTTCTGTCTTCCTCTGGGGTGGGAGGGTCAGATGGAAGCTCCTCCTTGAGTCAGCCACTACTTCCTGTCAATTTTGCACAATGACTGGCATCTTTCCCCCAGCCAGGGCATGAGAATCCAGGTCTGCAAACCCACTGAGTTCACCTAGTTCACGTTCACTTTATATTCCCAGATGACCCCCAAATTATAGTTTGAGGATAATTTTATAAACGTTTTTCTGCATGTAAATCCTGCTTTGCATTCAGAAAAGAACTTTTATAAAATGGTGCATATGTATGTAAAATGTAGGTGCACAGAAAAAACGCACTTACTTTTACATAAGTACTCACATCCCTTATAGAATGAACCCTATACTTTCTGGAATGGAACTGCAAGCCACTTGTACTCCGTTTCACAATGCCCATTTTATTTGTATTACAGCACACATCATACATGCTCTAACCTTCTCGGTATATTTGATTTGTGCTTTTTTGCTTTTAATCTTAATTTTGACAACTACAGTTGTGTTCCTTTTTTGTAGAATCATTACAGCACTTTGCAAACATGGTAGCAAATTATTCTAGGTACACAGTAGCGATGTGATTAATGTAATTGGACTCATACTATGCACCTACAGTACAATTAGACACAGAGCAGCTGCTATTCTGAACAATTTTGTACATCAGTGTGAAACAGCTGAATTTACTCCTGAGCCTTCCCAAATCTCTCTTTTTTTCTTATTGATCTAGTGATATTGTCCTCCTTCATTCGGTCTGCTACTACTAATAGTTAGTTGTATGGCACTATAGGCATACGCAGCGCTGTAGATATACATGTAATAGACAGTCCCTGCTCTGGAGAGCTTATAATGTAATCAAGACAGACAACATGAGTAAGGTAAGTCTAGGGGATTGATAAAGATACACATAGATGGTGAGCAGGACAACAAGGGGTTTAGGATACAAAAGCAGCTGAATGAGCTCCAACCTTACTTTGGAACTATCTAGAGATTTCCTCTATTTTTTAATATTATCTTCCCCACTGAGCTCAGTTGTTGAATGGCAGTCCTTGGCTACTACCTCCGGAGCTCTCTAAGTTAGGCCCTAGGTAGGAATATGTATTTGATAGCGTGTATTCAGGTTGTTAATGCATGCAAAATCAATTTAGCCTGCGTTAACCTATGAATTAACAAGCACAAATTCAATTTGTGAGAGTTAAAACGTTTTTATTAACACAAAATGTGTGAAATGATTCAAAAAGTCTCAAAATTGGGGAAAAATCCAAAAACAAACTGAAAATGTTATCCCAGTACATGTCTCTGCTCTTAGCTATCACCAGAGTGATGGCTAAAACATCTTCCTCCTGAATTTGTGGATGCGGTCTCCCCACTAGCACAAGAAAAATGACCTCAGGGATGTTCCTCCGGCTCTCTGGCTATTTGCATGATTCAGGGACTTCTCATGAATTGTCTTTTCTCTAAAATCCTCATCCTTCCCTCTGTAGATTGCGGCAGTCTTACTGTTTGCAGGCTGGTTACTACTGATTTTTGGAGCTGTTCTTATTTTGTCGTGGACGTTGATACCAGAGGGTCTCTGTCAGCGAAGGGTCTGCACACCAGCACGACATGCACAAACCGCTGCAGGTATTACACCTTGCATCTTGCTATTGTCATATACTTTGGCCCATAGTTTAATTGCCATGCCTGTTAACCTCCCTCCCCCACCACCATTTGATATAATCATTTTATTATATGTGGAGTTTATTCATCATTTCTAATACATAAAACAGAAAACACTAGAAGACCAGACTCAGGGATCAACACAGGGACTCTATACGGCAGCACACGTCACTGCCACGAAGCAGCCCAAAACTGTTTATTTTAACTGTGAAAGTGACATAAATGGTTGATAAGCAGCAGTTTTTTACAGCTGAATTTATTTTCTGCTTAGTAATTGTTACAGTCCTGGGGCTGCTGATCTTCCCATTCAGTCTGGATTCTGCATTTGCTAGAGAGGCGTGTGGCTCGTCCTGGATTTACTACAGCGGGGACTGCAAGCTTGGATGGGGCTTCATGATGGCTATCATTGCAGTCATGTTGTCCTGTTTGCTGCCCATCATTGGACGGTACAATCTCAATGAAATCAAGACTAAGCTAATTATTTCCAGCATTAGAGAAAGCATATTGGTGACAGAAAACAACTAATAACAAAACTTTCTTCCAAAACACAGGATTGCATTCATGTTTCAGTAGACATGGGAGAGATCCATTTCTGCAGGTTTAAACTATTTTATCTTGGTAAATTGGTTGGCTGAAAACTGTCCATCCCTGGGCCAGTAGGACACCGTTTTGATTGGAAGGCCAAACAAACCAATCTCTGGCTCTGCCCCAAGCTTTCTAATTACAAATGCCGTGTTAGATAAAACATTGGTAGGGCCATGGCCCCAGAGGCCCACCGCATTCTGTTACCTACGGTCCATCCGCAATAGGGCACAAAGTGTGTGTAAAGTTCCAAAATGCATGTACTTCTAGCAGGGCCAGTGCTACCAGTAAGCAAACTAAGTGGTCACCTAGAGTGCCAGCCCTCCAGGGATACCCACTGCCGCTGCTGTCACCCCTCTCAGGACAGGCAGCAGCAGCATTGGCCGCAAACAGTCCTGTAGCACTTGCCCTTAACTTTCAGTGCCATGAGGCTGGTTGCTTCTGCCCCTCTGATGCTCAATGCTGACTTCCTGCTGCAAACAGGAAGTCAGCATCAGAGAGGGGGCAGAAGCAAACAGCTCCATGGTGCCAAACTTAAAGGTAAGCAGCCCAGGGCTGTTTGCGGCCATTGCCACCACTGCACCTCCTGGAGAGGAGCGACAGTGGCAACAGTGGATACTGGTGAGGGAGGGGACGCAAGGGATGAGGTTTACCTAGGGCACCAATCGCCTTGTGCTGGTCCTGGCTTCTAGCCAGTGGTGTAACTCCTATAACACCATCTTTCCAAAGGTAGTGGGGTTGGTGGGGATCCCTTCGAACTCCAGTCAGGGAGCAGGTGGGTGTGGGGTATCTGAGGAAATTGAGGAGCATATAGGCTAGAATGTGTATGTGGGTAGATAGTGGGGGTAGGAGTGTATGCAAGGCCTGGAATTTGGTGTGTTGGGCAGGAGGGTACATATGGGGTATGTTGGTAGGAGGGATGTGTGGGAGCTGCCTACTGTGGGTGAGATGTCTGAAGTGTGGAAACAGGGACTTGTGTATGTCAGGGGCACAGAGTGTGTGTAAGTGTGTGTACATGTCACTGTAGGGTGTCTGGGATAATGGTGCAGTGGGGATGTGTGAGGCACATAAAGGAGCAAGGAGAGGGGTGTCTGTTGCACAGTAAGGTCATGGGGGGAAGGTTGGGCTGAGAAGAGCTTCTTAGGGGTCACCTTCATGAGAAGGATATGCAGGAGGGCTCTGCAAGGAGAGTGTTAGGAGTGCAGTGGAGGGGAGGTGTCTGTGGTGGGTCTTGCAGGGAAAGTGTTGGGAGGGTGCAGTGAAGGATTTAGGGTACACTTCCCATCTCTTTTCCATTCCCTCGTGGTAGATAAGGCATTTTCAAAGTCTGGGGTCCGGGAGGCAGCGAGTGCAGCACACACTGCACTTACCAATCTGTTTTTGAATCCACCTCTTGTCCATGTTGCTGGGCAGCTGATAAAGTTTGAACACTTCATTGCGTGCTGCAAAGGGGCCAAAGTCTTACAGTATGATTCATAAGCTCTCAGAGCTCATACTGAGAGACTTTGGCCCTGCAGCAGCAGGAAATGAGACTCTCAAGCACTTTATCAGCTGCCTAGCCACAGTGGGCAGGGGGTTTTGAAGAGCAGGGTTGGGAGGTGGCATGGCAGTATTGCTATAGGCAAATGCTGTCTGCGTTTACCTTCCAACACCACCACCGCTGCCTCAGATGCTTTTTTTCCCACAAATTAGTACTGAGCAGGGCTGGCCCACCCATTGGGTGGACCAAGTGGCCATCTAGAGTGGCAGACCCTGGTGGGCGGCACACCATGATTTTTTTTTTAAAGTGACAACTTTGTGCCACTGCTTTGGTTTCCGCAGCAGGCCATGACTTCGGCATGAAAACCATGGCCTCCCCTCTGACGCAACTTCCTGTTGGAGAGGGACAAGAGCAGCAGGCTGTGTGCATGCACATGGGCACCAAAGCAATGGCACAAAGCCACCACTTTTGAAATGGAGTCTTACCGCCACCGCAGCCCCCATCCCCCGCCCTCACGATGAGAAGCTGGATTTTGTGGGCAGTGGCAATGGAGGGGAGGGGCTTCTGCCTGGGGCAGCAGAAACCCTTAGACCGGCCCTGCCCGTGGGCAGCCCCCAGCATTTTGCCAAGCCTTCTCAATGATAGCTATGCCCCTGCCTCTAGCTGCTTCGAGAGGAAGCGTTCTCAGAGGCGTGTTTAGATCAGGGGAGTGAAAAGGCTTACCTTTGTTTATTATCACATTTGACATCCTGTCTTTCACATTAACAACAAAGGGGTTTACAAGTAAGGTCCAAAAGTCAGAAGGAAAGGCGAGGTGAAGGAAAGAAAGGACAAGGTATGATAGTATGATATAGGTAATAGGCAGCTTGAATGGCCAGTGCAGCCCCTAACCAAGTCCCCTCCAGAAAGCAGTTGAAAGTGAGCACATTTACTTTGTACCCACTGTATTATCAAAGGGGAAGCCCTCACACATTGCTGCAAAAAGTGCTGATAAAAATTATGTGCACACTTTGCATCTTTGGGGGCATTTTGAAGATTGTTTATATGTGTAATAAATTTGAAGTTTCCTTAATTTTTTTCATCCAAGAAGCCCCACTACAATACTTCACATACAGTAGAGGAAATAGCACCTAGATTAATATTTTAAATCCTCATCCACTGAGGCCAATCAAAAGCAGCTTTTTATAATCTGAATAATTTAAGTCCTGGCCTTCACGATTTGTCGCATATTCTGCAATGCATGGCCATGTTTCTGCGAGGGTGCAGTTGGTGGAAATGCTCCATACTGCAACTTTTCATCATCTTAATTCAGTTTTGTTTTTTCGAGTTACAGACTGTTCTTTTAAAAGGCTTTAGCTACATATTCCTTTCATGGAATTCCAATCACGGTATTCAAGGACTGATACAGGACTCAGGCACGTAAAACATAATCTCTGGTCAAGAGTTAACACTTATAAATCTTGGCATCCCAGAATTTTATGATTTGGTATGATTTGTTCAGCACTGACTCGAAGGCGCACATTGCATTTTTTATTGCATACTTATCTCTTTATGTTTTAACTTTCTGTAGTTCTTTATTTTATCTACAGAGTATTATAGAAAGGACTTTGAACTTAAATTTTCAACTAGTTAAATTAAAGATTAAATGTCAAAGGTTCTAGAACTTAATGTTGTAGGCATAGTTCACTACAGCAGCGTTTGTGTTGTCCCTGTACAAAATCTGGGATCATATTCTGTATTTCTGAAGGGCAGGATTGACCTTCCTGCAGGACGGGCCCAACCATTAGGCAAGACTAGGCAGTCACCTTGGGCAATAGCTTCTGGGTGGGGTTGCCATCCTTTAGAAATAGAAAACACGCTACCTGGGGCTAGCCATGCTCAGCCCATGATTGCCCCCTGCCCTACCCATAAAAAATAATTGCAGAGAGGGCAATAGTGACGCCTTTAATGTCTGCAGGCAATATCAAAGGGGGAGGCATATGTATAAAAGAGGTTGAACTCTTCACCTATTCAGCCATAGTCCCCTTCTCAGATCCCTCCAACACACATATGTTGTCCCATATGGGCATTAAATCCAAACATATATTCTGCATCTACCAAACCCCTCCCCCTGGCCCCTTCCCCAACAATCAGTGCAGAGCAGAGCAGAGCTAGAACCTTCCCCATAAAACTTACCATAAGGGAAAAATCCCTCTCGATATCAAACATATTATGAATTAATGAGGGCCAGTCCCAGAGTTGATTCAAAGTGTTGACAATCTAAGCAAATCTTACCCATATTGTTTAGTTGTTAATGCCCTACTCTATGCTGACCCCCAGAAGTGATCACCTAGGTTGCCTGATGGTTGGGCTGGCTGTAGAATCAATACAAAAAAGCCATTCGGGACCAAGACCAAATCTACCATGCCAGTACTAACTTCCAAAACTCATACAAGGACCGCCCTAGAAAAAGGCAACACCGTAAATATTGCAGTGGGTCCTAAAACATCAATAAAACTATTAGGAAAGCCGAACAAACCAGATTGCTGCACATTCTTAAACAGAAATTCAATGGTAACAGAATACCGAGTCTTGGTTACACACACACCTGTTAAAGATAGGCCTTTGCCAATAAGCGAACACAAAGTGAAAATAGAAATATGTAGACAAAAATTAAACCAAAACCTGAGAAAGCCTGATGCTGCGTGCAGTGCAACAGCAGAGAAACAGAAATAAAAGCATGTATTGTACAAAAGAAAAGATAGTAGATTTCAGGGTTGGCATTAGGAAGGAAGCAATCTGACCTCCAGGTCAGAGAGGGCCTCAGACCTGTCTGAAACTGAAAAAGAAACATGGGCCAATGCAGAAAGCTGGCGCTGAAGTTGTGTTCTGCCAGCTTTGTACGCTTTTTTGTAGCACACTGATAGCACATGACTTCAGCGCAACCATGCAGAAAGGGGTAAGCATGCAAATTAGCCATGCGTTAAACCGTGTGCATGCAAATGAGCCACCCTTTCAACTGGGCACAAAATAGTAGCATGAAGCTGGGAGAGCAAGCCAAACACATGCACACAAGAAGTCAGCGCTAGTTTGGCACGCTCTCCCAGAGAAATGGGCACCGTGTGGCTAATTTGCATATGGGCCTGACAGTATTTTGATGGCATCGGTGGCGATTGTGGCATTGGGAAAAGCCCACAATGCCATCAAAATATTGTTGGGAGCTGGTGTTCAGAAAAAAAGTGACTCCCCGGTGGCCTAGCGGCCCCTGAATCCTCCCAACCGACATTAAAAAAGTTAATCTGTGATCTAGTGGCCCCTGAACCTCCCATCTATCCACCAGGTACCTTTCAAAGAGGAAGTGCTGCTTACGTGCTCCCACTCTCAGACTGCCATCTTGAAAAATGGCGGGGCCTGGCTCTGCATGGTGCATCCTGGGATGCACTGGGCGGGGTCAGACTGCCATATAAGGTAGAATATGCTTATGTGGCAGGCTGATCATGCTGGGTGCATCCCTGGATGCACTACGCAGGGCCAGGCACTGCCATTTTTCAATATGGGGGACTGAGAGTGGGAGCGCATAGGCAGCATTCCCACTTTGAAAGGTACTGGGTGGGGCTGCTAGACCACCAGGTTAACTTTTTAAAAAGTCGGATGGGGGGTTCAGGGGCCACTAGGCCACTGGGGAGTCACTTTCTGTCAGGGCACCGCCCCCGACAGTATTTTGAAGGTATTGGGGGCTTTGCCTGATGCCTGGATCATCTGAAGGAAAGAGTCCTCCTTGATTCCCTTGTCAGAGGCATGGACAACATCAAACAAGCCTTCATATTGGTATTTCTTGACATCTCTGCTGCATTTGACAGTGTTTAAACCATACAAGCTATTAGGTCTGCTTAATTGAACGTATTGCTAAACTTTCTACTGAATCGTTCAATTTGAAATATGTAGCAAGTCAGAATAATGCTTCAGCACACTTTTAACGGGTCTCCAAAACAGTTTCCATTCTAATTTTTCTAACTTTTAATCTTCTTTTTCTTCTTTTTCTATATATAAAATCTTCTCTTTTAATAATTCTTCATCTTCTAAAAAACTCTCAGTATCATATCAATGACCCAGTGCTTAAAACATCATTATGTTTTAAGAATCACAACTTTATTAGAGGACTTTCTTTTAAAATCTTCACCCCTATATTCCTTTTAATCAAGCGGATCTCGACGCTCTCATGGGGCGCCTTCACGGCGTTTCAATAACTAGTTTTTCTTCAGGAGATCCTTACCTTAAAAACACAAACAAATTATTTAAACAGAACCACCTCTACCTATTGTGTTCCCATCCTTATCCTAAAACCCTTAACTATATTCAAAATTCTAACTTACGTTTGCGACGGATGCTGCCCACGTCCAAGCGTTACTCATTTTTGAAAAGACGCCGCGCATGCGTGCAGACTAGAGCTTCCCCTATTTAAACCCCTCTGATATTATCCTATTCAATTAGATACTCGTTTTTTAAACAATAGAAAACCTATCTTCACTAACAACGGAACGTGGTAGGTGCAGTACCCATAGGCGGTTAATCTAAAAACCCCTACCTACAAAGCTTCTACTGCATCTTATTATTGATATAAAAATCCCTATTCAAAATTCAAAAAAATCCTTCAGTTCTATGGATCATTAGCAATACGTTAATGAGATGAAAAACTCTTGTTAAAAAGCTGACCATGAAGTGCTATGCTGATTCCATTACTAACCCGCCTAGCAGTTCCCAACTGTGTTTTTAACTAGTCCGTTCCTATCATCTGATATCAGATACTGAACAATGTATCTATTACTTCGTGTCAAGCTTTTTCAAACACACAATTGCCAATCAATGGTGAGGTTCAAGCCCTCCGGGCTAACAGTATTTATCTTATAAATCCACTGTTGTTCTTTAAACAATAGAGTTTCATCTAGTGTGCGACCGGACAAAGGAAAATGTACTTGTTCTATTACTATGCATCGTAGCTGTTCAAAGGTGTGCTTCTGAGACAAGCAGTGGGCAACTATGGGCGCCTCTAAGCGCTGGCATTTTAAACGACTTCTGTGCTCACGTATTCACACCCGTAATGGGCGTGCTGTTTTTCCTATATACCGTACATTAAGCCACAAGGGCAGAAAATGCCGTATATCACTGCTTTCGAAGCACAATTTGTATAACTATGGAGGGTAAAACTAATGTCATGATATCGAAATTGTGTCTGTTCTGCCATAACTGAGCAAACATCACACTCTCCACATCTTGTGTTTCCCCCTACTTTTCGTTCACAATCCAGCTGGGGAAGTACAGTGGGGCTTAAATATTCTTTTAAGTTTTTTCCTCTCTTCCATACATATCTGATCTTCTTTTGTTGTAAACCCGGTACAGCTACTAGTATATTGCTATATTTTTGACAAATTTTTTGAATATGATAACTCATCGGGGAATAAGTTGTAATTAAATTTACATTATTTTCTTCATATGTCATTTGAACTGGTGGACGCATAACTAACAACCCTGAGTGATGATTATACAACGCACGTTGATATGCGTGTTGTATTATCGACCGGGGATAACCCCGTTGTTCAAAATCCTGTTTTAACTGTCTTGCTTGTTGTTTAAAACTTTGAACATCAGAACAATTGCGCCTAAAACGCAGAAATTGTGAAAATGGAAGGGAGTCTTTAAGTTGTCTTGAATGTTTGCTATGATAATGTAACTGTAGACTTCCGAAAAACTGATGTCTGCCATTGATGTTCTCCTCGAGTAACATGTACATCTAGGTATGTGATTTCTTGTTGGTGATATTCATGAGTAAACTTAATGTTAGTATCACACTGATTTAACCATTCCAAAAATTCCCTCAATGCATCCTGCGACCCCTTCCATAAGACAAACACGTCGTCAATATATCTACGCCAGATTAATATCGAGTCTTGAAACGGAGATTCAACTAACCATTTTTGTTCGAAGGCATGCATATAAAAATTTGCGATTGATGGGGCGCACGTCGCCCCCATGGCTACTCCACTAATCTGCTGGTAAAGCAGGCCCTCAAACAAAAAATAATTATGATATATCGTTAAACGTGCTAATTCTATCAGAAAGTCAATCTGGGCTCTTGAGAGATCTTGAGTGTTTAAACCATAACATACTAATCTCAAGACTTAGCCATTTAGGTATAAAAGAAGTAGCTCTCAAATGGTTTAAATCATATATATCTGACTGTTCACAATATGTACAAATTGATCAAGATGCATCATCACCATTTCCACAAGAACAGGGAATTCCACAAGGCTCATCACTTTCTGCCCTCTTGTTTAATCTATATCTGCAGCCGATATGCACCATCTTCAAAAGACATAATATAAACTACCACATTTATGCGGACGATATTATGTTGTATACCCCGATTAACACAAATGACCCTAACTATGATAACCTATCAACCTGCCTCTCTGAAGCCGAACTATGGCTTCGCTCAAGGAATATGCACATTAATTTTAAGAAAACTGAAGTACTATTTACTTCGAGAAACCCTAACTTCTCACCTCCACCAGACATTAAGCTCCAAAACTTCTCCATCCCGGTGAAGCAGGAAATAAAATATTTGGGAGTCACCCTTGACAGGACTCTTAGCTTCACCTCTCACATTAAAAAAATAGCCAGAACAATCTTCTTCAAGCTTAGAACTATCAAGCAGCTTAGACCACTTATAGAAAAAGACAATTTCAGAACCATTACTCAAATTCTAATAACACCCCACCTTGACTATTGGAATGGTATCCTCAAAGGCATAACAAAGAAGAATCAAAATATACTTCAAATGGCTCAGAATGTTGCTGCACGAATAATTTCCAGGGCTAAATTATCTGACCACATTTCTCCCATTTTATACTCTTTACATTGGCTTCCCGTTGCCAGCAGGATCCAATATAAAATCATATTGACTACATTTAAGTTAGTTAACAATATCGTCCCATCATATCTATCTACACTGATTCATAGCCCTTCAGATAATAGATTGAGAAGAAGGAGGAACCTCAATACCATTCAAGTACTAGATTCAATAAGAAAGACAAAGTAAATAACAAGAAACAGCGCTGTCTCATATGTAGCACCTACACAATGGAATAACCTCCCTGACCAATTAAGGGAGATAAAAGATCTCCAAACGTTCCGAAAGGAACTGAAAACATACTTATTCACCCAACATTACTACCAATTCTCGGATCTGGCCTCCCACCCCCCATAGCTCAATCTGTCAATACTACCTAACTACTCACTTACAATCTAACACTATCCAAAGCTGATTGACGTCACAGGTTGTAAATGTCGCAGTTTGTAAATATTCAAAAGTTTTTGTTATAAGGTTTAAATAATTACTTTGGTTTAAATATTCAAAAGTTTGGGGAGAGTGGTGGAGGCAGCGCGTTGGTCCGGAGGTGTCAGGCTCCATTCCCTGTGGCCCCGACGTCATCGGGGGCCTTCTTAAAAGTGGCACAGCTGATTTGCAGCCCCGGGAGAGTGGTGGAGGCAGCGCGTTGGTCAGGAGGTGTCAGGCTCCATTCCCTGCGGCCCCGACGTCATCGGGGGCCTCCTTAAAAGTGGCACAGCTGATTTGCAGCCCTGGGAGAGTGGTGGAGGCAGTGCGTTGGTCCGGAGGTGTCAGGCTTCATTCCCTGCGGCCCCGACGTCATCGGGGGCCTTCTTAAAAGTGGCACAGCTGATTTGCAGCCCCGGGAGAGAGGTGGAGGCAGCGCGTTGGTCCGGAGGTGTCAGGCTCCATTCCCTGCGGCCCCGACGTCATCGGGGGCCTTCTTAAAAGTGGCACAGCTGATTTGCAGCCCCGGGAGAGTGGTGGAGGCAGCGCGTTGGTCCGGAGGTGTCAGGCTCCATTCCCTGCGGCCCCGACGTCATCGGGGGCCTTCTTAAAAGTGGCACAGCTGATTTGCAGCCCCGGGAGAGTGGTGGAGGCAGCGCGTTGGTCCGGAGGTGTCAGGCTCCATTCCCTGCGGCCCCGACGTCATCGGGGGCCTTCTTAAAAGTGGCACAGCTGATTTGCAGTCCCGGGAGAGTGGTGGAGGCAGCGTGTTGGTCCGGAGGTGTCAGGCTCCATTCCCTGCGGCCCCGACGTCATCGGGGGCCTTCTTAAAAGTGGCACAGCTGATTTGCAGCCCCGGGAGAGTGGTGGAGGCAGCGCGTTGGTCCGGAGGTGTCAGGCTCCATTCCCTGCGGCCCCGACGTCATCGGGGGCCTTCTTAAAAGTGGCACAGCTGATTTGCAGCCCCGGGAGAGTGGTGGAGGCAGCACATTGGTCCGGAGGTGTCAGGCTCCATTCCCTGCGGCCCCGTCATCGGGGGCCTTCTTAAAAGTGGCACAGCTGATTTGCAGCCCCGGGAGAGTGGTGGAGGCAGCGCATTGGTCCGGAGGTGTCAGGCTCCATTCCCTGCGGCCCCGACGTCATCGGGGGCCTTTTTAAAAAGCCTAGCAGTCTAGGCACAGCCGGAGGTGCTAGTCGGGGCAGTGATATAAGGGGCTAGATACAAGGGGCATATTAGGCCCCTTGGGAGCCCCTTGGAGGCACGCAGGAGAGCAGGTTCAAGTGCTGCGTTGTGTAGTCGGTGAACAGATGGGCAAAAGAAAAAAGAAGATCTTGCTGGCGGAGCAAACGGAGGTCGCTGTTGGACCCATGGATAAACATGTTAAGGTAGTGACTAACACTAATGTATCACTCGACCCTGACTTTCTTGTGCTTCGCCCGTCCCCGGTGTCTCTGAGTTTCCCAGACCGGACACCACCTTCTCCTCCAGTATATATATCTCCACCTTTGTCTGCCTTTAAGGGCACTCAGTTGCAGCAGAGTACCCCGATAGATGTTGGGGAAAAGCTGAAACCAGTAATATGGGTGCCCGTTCCGGATGAAGCCAGGGTGGTTCCGGATGATCAGGTCACCCTGGCTGATATTTGGAAAGTGGTGACCCGTATTGAAAACGCCTTGGTGCCCACTGTAATACAGCTTTGTGGTTTCTCTTCTGAGATTACCACTAGGTTGTCTGAAGTGGATAATAAGGTTGAGAGTATTTCCACTCAGGTTGCTAAGTGTGAAAGCCAGTGTCAGGCCCTTACAGCTGTTAATTCTTCTCATATAAAGGAAAGTTTGTATGTGCACAATAAGATGGAACAGTATGACAATATGTTTCGTGCAAAAAATGTTAGATTATTGAATTTCCCTTTTTCTCATTTGCTTTCAGCTGAAATTTTGCTGAGAAAGTATTTTAAAGAGGTTTTGGGATTGGCTTCGGCTGATTCCATTGTTCTCTCTAAGCTTTATTACCTAACTGGTAAGAGGTTGGCTACGGGCTCTCTGGGTGGGTTTGATGAGGGTCAGGGCCCGGATGCCCTGGACCTCACCAAATTCCTAGAGGACTCTCGAGATAATATTCCCTCTAGAGCTACCTTGGTGGTCTCTTTTCTTTCTGACCAGGATAGAATGCTTGTTTTTCGTAATTACTTTAAGAATATGTCAGTTCTGTTTTGTGGTGCTAGGGTTCAAATGTTCCCAGATATTAGTAAAGCGACTCAAACTAGGAGACAGGCCTTTTTGGCTCTTAAACCTAGGTTGCTCGCTCTTTCTGCTACTTTTTTTCTTAGATACCCATGTAAATGCTTGGTTTCGTTTCAGGGTTCAAAGTTTGTTTTTCTTGATCCTTCTCAGCTTGAGGTATTTCTTTCTGATAAGGAACGACATAGTAATCAGTAACTGGAGGTGGGTGGGTTAATTTTGTAAGCTGCCAGATAATTTAGAGTTTGCTCTATTGTGTTTCTTTAAGTTGTTTTCTTTTTTCTATATATCTCCCCATATTGTGGGCTATGATGATGTATTGCTATTTGCTGTGTGTTTTGGTTAATAATTTTTTCTATTTGCTTGTATGAAACATCTATAGTTTCTTTATGCTTGCTTTGTAAGTTTGTTGAAATTCTAATAAAAAATAAATAAATAAATATTCAAAAGTTTTTGTTATAAATTGTAAATAATTACTTTGGTTTATACTGTTCTTTGTATACAGATGCAATGTTGCATAATGTTCCATGTACTTATTACCTTTGTTCTCTGTAAACCGCCACTGATCTTGGGAAGTGGCGGTATATAAAAGTTTTTCAAATAAATAAATAAAAATAAAATGCCATCAAAATACTGTCTGGGGCACATGCTAGAGATTTAAGCCACTTTAAACCCAGGTGTAGAGATATTGGCGCTAAAGCTGATTGTGAAATCCTCTATGCCTGTCTCTGCATCAGGTGCAGCCATTACTTGCATACCAGTTTAGTATATGCAGCTCATTTGCCTACATTTAAATACTCTTGGGATTAATTTTCTGTCGCTGTTTATGCACACGTCCATCTCTTTTCTGCATTTGATGCTAGCTTAAAATGTGCTGTTTTCTGTTCTTAAAGACCATGCTATTTACTTTTCTGCATCGACCTGACAGTTTGCTAGTGGGCTTTAGGGTCCTTTCTCAGAATTTTGCCTTGGACTAGGCTCCAGTTATGTCTGACACCAATCCTGACTCCTGGCAGATGTACTTTCCAAAAACTGACATTTTCCAATTACAAAATTGAAAATAAAATTATTTTTTTACCTTTGTTGATGGGTCATTTTATTTTTCTAATTGTGTTGGTCCCAGTCTGTGGTTTTTATTTTTCTCTGTCTTCTCTTAGCTCTCTTTTCATGGTCTCCTCTCCATTTGCCATTATTTCATTCTCCTCCTGTCTTCACTTCCTGCCTTATATCAGTTTTTAACACTGATCTCTTCCTTTCAGTTGTTTTCCATTTATTTTTCTGCTTCTCTATTCAGATTTCACTGCTTCTTCTTACCAAACACTCCTCAATTTCTCTTTTTACTGTATCTACCTGTAGCTTTCCCTCATGATCTCTGTCCTTCCAAAGCCTTATTGCCTAGTCTTTCATCAACTCTCCCCCATGTCCAGTATCAACTTTTCTCCCCATCATGCTCCTTCCTCCATCGAGTATTTTTCTGTCCTTTCTCTCCACGTTCATCATCTTCTGTGTCCCTTCCCCCATGTCCAGCATCCCCCATCTGTACCTATTCCCCCATGTCCAGCATCTCCTCGTTTATCTCTACCTGCCATGTCTAGCATACCCCCTGTTTCTATCCCACTCCATGCCCAGCATGCCCCTTCTATCCCATCCCATGTCCAGCATCCCCCCATGCCCAGCACCCCCTTCTGTACCTAGCCCCCCCCCATGTCCAGCATCGCCAAGTTTATCTTTACCTCGCATGTCTAGCATACCCCCTATGTTTCTATCCCACTCCATGCCCAGCATGACCCTACTGTCCTTATCCCCCATGTCCAGCATATCCCCTTCTTAGCCTTCTGCCTACTGCCCATGCCCAACATCACTCTTCTGCCTCCCTACCCTGCATGTCCGGCATATTCCTAGTGGACCTGGCGCAAGAAAATGCAAGAGTTCTATGCGAGGCCTGTGTTTAGACCATGCATGCACTGAGACAACTCTGCCATGACTCACCTCATCTGATGACTTCTGATGTTAGAAGGGGGCAGGACATGGCACAGCTTCTCAGTGTGCACGCATGGTTTAAACCAGGCCTTGACAAATTTTCTTTGAATCTAGGAGCCGGCTGCCAAAACCTAGGTCACAGTACATGCCCTCCCCCTCTCCAAAAAAAGGTGTATCGCAGCTACCTTTTTAGATTTTAGGGTCTGATTTACTAAGACCATTTTCCCATTTTTCATGGTAAAAAGCTTAATAAATCAGGCACTTATTGGGCCACTGCACAGTGTCAACAAAAGGCAGTGGCCCTACTCCTTCTTCTCCCTCTCCCACCACCCCACTGAGCCGTGGATGCATGTGTGCTACCGATGTGGGGTCCCTGTGCGTTTGTGGTACAGAGGTTGGGATGCTTGTGCATTTGTGTGTGGTGGGAGAAGGGTGTGCCTTTGTACATACACATTGTGCCCTTTAATTCCTAATCATTCATCCCTCCCCCCCTTCCCAGAAGTATTGAGACAGTCAGGAGAGCCAATGTCTACACTGCCAAAAAAAAAAAAAAAAAAAAAAAAAAAAAATAAGGTTACCAAGTTTGCTGCACAGACTGCTGAGTAATTAAGGGATAGTAAACTTGGTAACTTTTCTTTTGGGGGTAGGTTGTGTTGCACTCGTTCTCAGGTCAGGTCTGGTATCATCCACCCAGGACCAGGCTACAAGCATCTGGTGGTTCTTTCAAGTCTCTCCTGTAGTCCTCCTGGCTCAATCTGCTCATGAAATAGACCTCCCTGCAAGGGAGGGGACTCATCTCCAGAGTTCCTCTGTATGTTAGGACAAAGCCTTTGATAGTCCCAATGTCCACATTTGCATTTGGTAGGGTCCTTCACACACCTTGGGTCTGCCCCCTCCTTATTTAGGGCAACTGTCCACACCCCGGGCCACATGTAGCCTCCACAAGAGTTCTTTGTAGGACAAAATTGCAGACAATATGTAAATCAAGTCAGCAGTAAACCCCATCACACTGTGCAGTCACTATCATGCCAGTGACTGCTCTTCTTGTGGATCCCAAACCTCACGGGCAGTCATCTGATTTCCTGGCCACAATCGCAGCCGTTTCAACATGTCTGCCTGCTCTCCATTTCAGCATTTTGCTTGTGAGGGTTGGAATCCCCACAGGAAGACATTTATTTATTTAGAAGGATTTAGTATACCACCTTATCGTTAAATCAAGGCAGTGTGGCACATCAATCAAAATCAATAATAAAGTGTGGTTTGTAGCAGGCAGCATGAGAACTGAGAAGTGTAGTGTGTGGGGCAGTGCGTTAGATTACATCGGTGAACTATTTACATAATAAGCTATATACATATATACAAAATGGGGCTGTTTGAGAGGCGTGCTAGGATTGAGATTCTGTAATGTCTTGGAGGTAGGATCGTGATCCTGTAATGTCTTGAGGTAGAAAATTTATGTGAGGTCCTTGAAATGTACTGTAAATAGATCAGTCTTAAGAAGTTTCCTGAGGTTCCTGGTTGATCTTATGTGGTCTGGGAGAGAGTTCCATATAGCAGATGCTGCCAGGGAGAGTGCCCTCCTTGAAGTGGCCAGCCTTGTTTTAGCAAATTCTTTTGGTGTTCTGATGGTGTCTGAGGTTCCTTTTCGTCTTGGTCTCCTGTTGTCATCGGGTTTTATGAGAGGGCGTAGGCTGTCTGCTGACAGACATAGGAACAATTGGCAATCAGTAGAAAACCAGCCCTTCATTGGATGATTTTACTGTTCTGCTGGCCACCAGCATGTAAAACCTGCAAGGATAGCCTAAAACTGGTCAGTTGACAACCCTACTTCTGGGGATACTAAAGAGCAGCAGCATTTAATACAAAACAATAGATTCTGATAGCTGAAATCTGATGACACATTGCTCTTGGCAGAATGGCTATGAAAAACTAAGACCAGAGATGTCTCTCTCCATACAAAGATTTGACTTGTCCAAGCCATGGTATTTTTAATATCATCATATGGATACAAATGTTGGACAGTGAAAAATAAAGACAGGAAGAAAATCGATGCCTTTGACGTATGGTGCTGGTGACAAATACTGGTATATCATGGACTGCCCAAAGAACAAACCAGTCAGTACTAGAGGAGATCAAACCTAAGATTTCCTTAGAAGCTCAGATGACAAGACTTCAGCTTTCATACTTTGGACACATCGTGCAAAGAGAAAGACATCATACTTGGGCAGGTAGAAGGCCAACACAAAAGAGGAAGGCCAGCAACAAGATGGATCAATACAATAACAGCAGCTATGGGTGCCACTCAACAAGAAATTGCCTGACGGAAGAGCAAACACAGTTTAGGTCAACTATCAGGAAGGTTACCATGAGTCAACAGAGACGCGACAGCACTTAACAAGGTTACCAGATTTTTGCTGGCAAATCTGGAACACTTATCTTAAGTGTTGGGAGGAAGGGAAACCATAGTTCCAGGTAGGAACAACAGGGTGTAGAGAAGAAAAATCATTAGCTTGCCCCCACCATCCATCCCATTACACCAAAAATATCACTTATAAGGAGACAAATTGACAGAGAAATAGAAACAGTAGTGCATCTCCCCCATACTTTACAATAATGGACACAAATTCTAAAAGCTGACATATGCAAATCACTAAACAGAAAATACAAGTTTTCATCTCCTCTCCCCAGGGTCGGCCCATCCATTGTGCGATAATGCTGTTCACACAGGGCTGTATCTGTGAAGCTGTGAATGCCAGGAGAGGTTAAAGGCAATGCCCTATAACCTTTCCCAGCATTCATGGCTTCACAGATACAGCTGCTAGCGTGAAGGAAAAGACTCCTCACACTAGCAGCTGTGCAGAGGGAGCCAGGATCTCGCGGGGGCTTTCCCAGCTCCCTCTCCAGCCCTTTAGACGGCCGCAGGGCATGGGGGGGGGGGGGGCTAGAACTGGATGAGCTATGATGGATGGAGGGAGGGGGAACTGGGGCTGGAAATGGAATCTAATGGGGGGGCTAGGACTGCAAATGGGCTGTGAAGGGGGGCTAGGACTGGATGAACTGTGATGGGGGGGACTTGGATTGGAAATGGACAGTAATGGGGGGCTAGGACTGCAAATGGGCTGTGATGGGGGGACTTGGATTGGAAATGGACTGTGATGGAGGGGCTAGGACTGCAAATGGGTTGTAATGGTGGGGGGGCTAGAACTAGAAATGGGCTGTGATGGGGGGGGACATGGACTGGAAATGGGCTGTAATGGGGGGCTAGGAGTGGAAATTGTCTGATGGGGGAGCTTGGAGTGGAAATGAGCTGATGGGGAGTTGGAATGGAACTAGAAAAGAGCATATGGGGGGGCTAGGACTGGAAATGGGCTGATGAGGGGGTTAGGATTGAAAATGGGCTGATGGGGGGGGGGGCTGGAATGGAACTGGGGAAAAAAGCATAGGGGTGGCTAGGACTGGAAATGGGCCGATGGGGGGGGGGAGCTTGGGCTGGAATAGGACTGGAAATGGCTAATGGTGGAATAGGACTGGAAATGGGCTGTTGGGGGCTGGAAGTGGGCTGAGGGGAGTTGGAATAGGACTGGAAGCGGGCTGACAAGGGGGCTAGGATTAGAAATTGGCTGATAGGGGAGCTTGGAGTGGAAATGAGCTAATGGGGGGGCTGGAATGGAACTGGAAAAAAGCATATGGGGGGCTAGGACTGGAAATGGGCTGATGTGGGGGTTTGGGAGATCAGGACTAGAAGGAAGCAGATGTTGGGTGGGTCTAGAATTATAAGGGAGGTGATTTTGGGGGAGGACTAGAAAGGGTTGGGGATGGGGAATGAGAATGGAGAGGGGAAAAATATTGTGTGTGGGAGGGAAGAAAAGTCTATGATGGGCTGGGTATTGAGAATGAAAGGGTGAAATTTGAGTGGATGATAAAGGAATAAGGAAAGAGCAAAGGGGGAAAGATCAGTTTGTTAAAGCAGATAGAGAGAGAGAATGGGAAAAAAATCTAAAAGAGAAGAAAGGACAAATGGATAGCTTGCACACGACACGAAGAAACCAGAAGAAAGTGACTGGAGCAATTGCAGCTGAAAAATAAAATCCCAAACAGAAGAAAGAAAATAAACTTAAAATAAAAAGTAGTTAACTGGAATATGTCAGGTCTGGGAAGTGTGTATTGCTAACATCTTCGCATTTTTGCTTAGTGCCAGCAGAAATTAATTTATAGTTTTATTTCTCCAGTGTTGTACATTTCACGTTTGGCTTTTGGGGTTCCCAGTTTAATTATCATCTTCCTATTTCTAAATTCCCTCACTTGGTTTGCAGCTTGTCGTGCTGTGAGGGCTTGTGTGCATCAGTGATGCTGAGAGCTAAACTATCAGTAGTTTAACTACTGGCAGGGTCTCCCAAGATGGACAGGTCTCAGCTGATATGCCAGACCAAGACAAACCACCCATCCGGGCAGCAGCAGAATGGGATAGTGTTGACAGCAGAGGATCACATTTCTGTGACAACGGCAACACCACCAAACTTAAACTGCGCAGAAGAAAGGCCCAGCAATCTACTTCTGTATCTTGCCATGAAAACCCAATGGATAGTTACAACAAAACAAATTGTGCTGTAGTGCTGGAAGATGAGACCCCCAGGTTGGAAGGCACTCAACTAGCTACTGGGGAAGAGCTGAAGACTTTTCAGAGTAAAGCCAGCATTGATGATGTGGTTGGATCAAAGCCCTCAGGACGTCTGACTGCTGATGTAGCTGCACATGAAATGAGAGTTAGAAGCTGTAAAGATGTCTTACACATTGGAACATGGAACGTAGGAAGCATGAACCAAGGGAAGTTGGAGGTGGTCAAGAATGAAATGGAACGTATACAACTCGATCTGTTGGGTGTCAGCAAACTGAAATGGACTGGCATCGGGCACTTTGCATCAGATGATCACATGGTCTACTATGCTGGAAATGAAAGACAAAGAAGAAATGGTGTTGCATTTATAATAAAGAAGAAACTTGCAAGAACTGTAATGAAATACAATGCAGTCAGCGAACGCTTAATCTCTATTCGTTTACGAAGAATGCCTATCAACACAACTATAATTCAAGTATATGCCCCAACAACAGCTGCAGAAGAGAATGAAATTGAAGAGTTCTATGAACAAGTACAAGCTGAAATTGACAGAACATGCAAACAGGATATCCTGATAGTCATGGGTGATTGGAACGCAAAGGTTGGCAACAAAGAAGAAGACAAAGTAGTTGGAAAATATGGACTTGGCAACAGAAATGAAGCTGAAGAAAGACTGATAGAATTCTGCAAGACCAACGATCTATTCATCTCGAACACCTTCTTCCAGCAACACAAGCGGCGACTGTACACATGGACTTCACCCAATGGATTGTATAAAAATCAAATTGACTACATCTGTGGAAGTCAACGATGGAAAAGCTCTAACACATCAACAAAGACAAAACCTGGAGATGACTGTGGTACAGATCATCAACTACTAGTATGCAAACTCAAGCTAAAGCTGAAAAAGAGCAAACCACTCATGAATGCAGCAAAATATGACCTTGAGAATATACCACTGGAATTTAAAGACTGCCTGCAAAATCGATTTGCTGCTTTAGATACAAATGATAGAGTTCCAGAAGAGTTATGGAATGACATCAAGAAGGTTGTGTTGGAAGAAAGCGAGAAGTCTCTACAAAAGGTAAAAAAGAAAAAACGGCCAAAATGGATGACGGAAGAAACTCTGAAAATTGCCCAGAAACGCAGAGAAGCTAAAGCCAGAGGAGAAAGAAATACAATCACAGAACTCAACAGAGATTTCCAACGTGCAGCAAGACAGGACAAGGAAAAGTACTACAATGACACATGCAAGGAAATAGAAGCAGAAACTATTAGAGGAAGAACAAGATCAGTTTCCTAAAGCTACGAGAGTTAAAGAAAAAGTTCCAGCCTCGAATTGGAATGTTACAAGATGCTCAAGGTTCTATGTTGAATGATGCTGAGAAGATCAAGAAAAGATGGAAGGAATATACAGAGTTTTTATATGATAAAGATCAAGTGGACCAACAGCCGTTTCAACCTGTACCCTTATGATCTGGAACCATTGGTGATGAAAGAAGAAGTTGAAGCAGCATTGAAAGCCTTATCAAAGAACAATGCACCAGGCATTGATTGCATTCCCATAGAAGTATTACAGCAATCTGATGCAGCTGTTACCATACTTACAAGGCTCTGCCAAGAAATATGGAAGACAGCATCATGGCCAACTGACTGGAAAAGATCTGTGTTTATACCAATACTAAAGAAAGGTGATCCAACTGACTGTGGAAATTATCGCACAATCGCTCTGATCCCACATGCCAGCAAAATTCTACTGAAGATTATTCAAAAGAGACTACAATCATACCTGGAACAAGAACTACCTGAAGTGCAAGCAGGGTTCAGAAAAGGGCGAGGAATGAGACACATCATTGCGGATGTGAGATGGATCCTTGAAAAGACTAAAGAATACCAAAAGGATATCTATTTGTGCTTTATCAATTATAGCAAAGCTTTTGACTGTGTAAACCATGAGAAACTCTGGGCCACATTAAGAAGCATGGGTATACCAGAACACCTGATCATTCTCTTGCACAATCTGTACATTGATCAAGAAGCAACAGTTCGAACAGAACAAGGAGAAACAGAATGGTTTAAAATAAGCAAAGGTGTAAGACAAGGCTGCATACTTTCCCCCTACCTGTTTAATTTATATGCAGAACAAATCATCAGAGAAGCAGGATTGTATGAAGACAACAGAGGTGTGAAGATTGGTGGAAGACTCATCAACAACCTTCGCTATGCTGATGATACCACATTACTGGCGGAAAGTGAAGATGATCTGAAACATTTGCTTCTCACAATCAAAGAACATAGTCTCAAAATGGGCCTGCACCTTAATGTAAAGAAGACAAAGATCATGACAACTGGCATAATCAACAGGTTCATCGTCGAAGGAGAAGAAATTGAAATCGTGAATAACTTTAACCTACTTGGATCAACTATCAATAAAGAAGCAACAAGCAGTCAAGAAATCAGACGACGCATTGCTCTTGGCAGAATGGCTATGAAAGACCTAGATAAGATTCTCAAGAGCAGAGATGTCTCTCTCCATACAAAGATTTGACTTGTTCAAGCCATGGTATTTTCAATAACATCATATGAATGTGAAAGCTGGACAGTGAAAAGATAGACAGGAAGAAAATTGATGCCTTTGAATTATGGTGCTGGCAGCGAATACTGTGTATACCATGGACTGCCCGAAGAACAAACCAGTCTGTACTAGAGGAGATCAAACCTAAGGTTTATTTAGAAGCTCAGATGACAAGACTTTGACTTTCATACTTTGGACACATCATGCGGAGAGAGAGATCATTAGAGAAAGACATCATGCTTGGCAAGATAGAAGGTCAACGCAAAAGAGGAAGGCCAGCAATGAGATGGATCAATACAATAACAGCAGCTACGGGTACCAGTCTGTCAACAATGAGCCGCCTGACTGAAGATCAAACACAATTTAGGATAGCTATCCAGAGGGTCGCCATGAGTCGACTCCGACTCGACGGCACTTAACATTTCTAAATTGTGATCCCTTGTTCTTTGTGTGGTGACAGTCTATGTTCTGCATGTGTAACCAAGTTGAGGTATTCTGTTCATATTGTTTCTATTTGACAGTCCCACTTGTTCTCTTTCCCCCAGTGAGATGTATTGCTATATTCTGAGATGTACTGGTTTTAATATCTGCAGTGTTGCCTTTTGATAGGTAGGGTTTGGTGCTTTGTGAGTCCTGATAGTGCTGTTATGATACGGTGGATTTACTATGGGTTCTAAATGATCAGTGTTTGTAGTATTTATAGAAACCTATGAGCATTCAGGCAACATCCCCTACCCAAGTAATAACACTACTACCTCCGCCAACTAAATGCACACCCTTCCTACACTCACACACAAATCCATCATATGTTACTAAATACCTTCATGTTAAATGTTACCTCAATTGTACAGTCTAAATGTTTACACGTACCCTAATGTTAAATGTAACCCTCCAATTGTGACGTGACATGACGTGACCACCGTGATTGAAGGAAAAGGTGGCATACAAATCTGTCTAAATAAATAAATACTTCCTAATGGGCCTGGTGGTTGTCACTGCAATATAGTAATATAGAAATCTGTTAGTCTTTCTTTATTCAGACACTCATTAAGAGGCATGTTTAATAAAAGCACATGTTAACATTATGCAAATATTTATGCAAACAAGGTTCCTTATGCAAATGAGGGTCCACAATTAATCTCCACACATAGCCCCGCAGCCCCCCCCCCGTGGGGCCACCCCTGCCTCTCCCCATTGCTAGAATTGAGAACAAGAGACTGCCAAACAGGTGGGAGTCAGGGACACAACTCTAAAATCAGGGACATCTGGTCACCTTATGATAGCCACAAACACCCAAAGAGCCATCAGCACATTACTTTACCTGTAGGAAGAGCAGTCATACACATACATATACATATAAAGCAAAGTTTAATATTTGAAAGTGCAATGCACAATTAGATATTTTTACAGTTGTTGTTGGAAGAGTGATGTTCACATGATCATGATTATTGAGTTCAATTATCAAAATCCAAAAAAGGGGGGGGGGGGGTGGATTGTAAGGCTAAAAGTTTGCCTAGGGCTCCCACTACCTAGTGCCAGTCTTGAAGCTGGCCTTTTCTTCTTGCCTTTGTTTAAAAGATATTGTCTGTATCCAAAACTCTAGAATTGTTGTCTGGGCAAAGTATTTGCTGCTGATGTAGTCAGGATCCACCAACATTACATGAAATTCCAAAGAGCCTAATTCCATTAGTATATCTAGTGATATTAGAAAGCCATTAAAGCAATACTTCCACTAGTATAAGATCAAGCTTTGAAACAGTTTTCAAGAGTGAAAATCCATTAGCAACAGTAACTAGCTGACATGTCATCCTATTCTTCAGAAAAGGGCAGGCTTACCTACCATTCTTGTACACCAAAAACACCTGCTTGCACAATCAGTAACCGTTTCCAAAACTGGCAATGTCAGATCTACTCATGTATTGCACAAAGTACTGTGTGGTAAAAGCAGCTGTGATAAATGAAAGCCGTGGGAGTGGCAGTGGGCTGGATAGTGGGTGTGGCGGCTGGTGACAGCTAGTGTGCAATATGGCACGGCACACTAGCTGGCATGATTGCAGATAGCTGGCATTAAGCACAGCCACACTAAGGTCTGGTAGCATGGCACTTGCCATCCCATGAGATACAGTACAAGAAAAACAAAATCAGCAGCTTCTGCAGTGCTATCCCCTGCCCAGATCAGTGACCTACTTAACCATACCCCATAAAATAAGCTCCTCCCTCCAAGTACAGAACCCCAACAGAACATTTTCTATAATCCAAACAGGAGGTAGCCAAAGCACAAAGACCCCTCCCCAGTGTCCATACCCCCTCCCCCAACCCATCCCTGGGATTAGTGGCAAGTGTTCAAATGAAGGACCCCTGAAACAGAGCAGATCCATCTCAGGAGACTACAACCTAACCTCCTCACCCACTAAAGAAACCAGAGCATTTCTCAAAGCCATGACTTCCCTAAATTACCAACAGATGGTCGCGACACCATCACACCAACATGAAACCACACCCAACCTGATCTTCATGCCAATACCACTAATAAGGCAGAAACAAGCTACTACCCCATTGCCCACTCCGGTTCCATGATCGGATGACCACGTACTCTCCTTCACCCTACTTCTTAAAACCACCACACAAGAAGCCAAAGGAGAAACCAAACCAAGAAGATTCAAAGCCTACCACAAGGAGACCTTCCTTCAGGAAATAATGCCACAAATACAACAAGATTACAATGACATAGATAAAACCATAACCAAATGGAACTCCAACCTATCCAAAGCTGCATCAGCAACAAACAAAGAAAAGACACATACTCAAAGGAAAACCAACACTCCCTGGTACTCAGGTGAGATCCAGGAAGCAAAATGTATGCTCAGAAGGCTGGAGAGAAAATGGAGATGTACCAAGTCACATGAGGCAACACTCCAATACAGAACCGAACAAGCAGCCTACAACAACCTGATCAACAACCACAAGCAACACCACCACACCAACCTCATCCTAAAATCGGCCAACAAACCAAGAGAATTATTCAACATAGTACAACTCACAAAAGACACCCCACTACCCAGTAGACATCAAATAAACCCCCAAGAATTTGCAAACTATCTGATGAACAAGAACACAAATCTGACAAACACCATGCCCACCACAGAATACCCCCCAACATTGATGGATCACAACCAGACCTGCAAAGAATCTCACCAAACCTGGAATGACTTCTCTAAACCAACATAGCAAATAGAAAACATTGTGGGCTCCCTTAATACGACAACCACACCAGCAGACCCATGCCCAGTAGAATGGATTAAGGCTTCCAAGAACCAACTAAGCCACCACCTACACAAAATCATACAGGAGTCCCTCCAACAAGAGCACCTCCCACAGATTCTAAACAAGCTACCATATGACCAATCCTTAAAGGCAACTCGCTAAACACCTCTGATCTGAAGTCTTACTGTCCGATCTCAAGCCTGCCATTTATCTCAAAAAATCATCAAGAAAGTAGTACAAAGACAACTACAGGATCACATGGACCTTCATGCTCCACTAGACTTGCACCAACATGGCTTCAAACCACATCACAACATAGAGACTCTACTCACCTCCCTCTGACAACCTTCTGAGAGGGATAGACAACATAAAGAACGTTTTCTTACTAATTTTCATCAACATGTTCACCTCCTACCTAAGCAACTGCACACAGCAAGTAAACTGCAGGGAGAAGAAATCAGCCCAATTTCCTACCATGCAAGGAATACCACAGGGATCAGTCTTGTCATCAATACTATTCAACCTCTATATCCAGCCCATATGCAGTATCATCAGACAGCACAACATATATTATCACCTGTACACAGATGATATAATGGTGTACACCCCAATTAACCTGAGTACCCCTGACATATCCTCAATGACCGAGTGCCTCAAACATATGAACACCTGGTTTGCCAACAATAACCTCAAGGTAAACTTTGATAAGACTGAAGCAATGTTCATTTCCAGGAGCACAACTTTCAACCCACCCCAAGAAATCAACATACTACACAGGACAATCACAACAAAGGACGAAGTAAAGTATCTCGGTGTCACCATAGACAAGAACCTGAATCTCCAATCCCACATAAACAAGACTGTGGCAAAAGCGTACCACCGTTTAAAGATCATCAGACTCCTCAAGCCAATCCTCAGCCAAGAACACTTCCACACAGTATGCCAGGCAGTCATCACCCCCATACTGGACTATGGAAACTCATATCAGGGGTTACCCAAGCACTCTGTCCACCCACTTCAAATGGTTCAAAACACTGCAGCATGCATAATCACAGGCACGCCCAAATACAAACATATAACACCAGTACTCCGACAGCTACACTGGCTACCCATAATGGCACGGGTAAAATTCAAGGCAACATTAATCATTTTCAAGACCATACACCACTGCTCAGCAGAAATTCTACAGACCAAAATAACCAAAGACATAAGCAGCAGACCCAGGCAAACCCAAGGCAGCAATAGACTCCGTAACCCAGCCAGATGCCACGAAATGAAGCAATCAACTTCCAGAAGAGCCATTTCACTCTCGGCGCTGGACCTATGGAACTCTCTCCCTGAGGAACTAAGAGCACAAAAGGACCTCAAGGACTTCCGCAAATCCCTCAAAACCCACTTCTTCATGGACTCATTTGAACAAGTACCTTAACTCCCAATCTACGCAACCTTGCCGATACAGCCACCAAACACCAACAACTCAGACCTGGGACTCAACCCCCAGAAATATATGTACTTCTTGTCACCTCTGTTGAATGTAGACCCCTTGTTATATCCCTAACCACTTTGATTGAAGGATAAGGTGGTATACAAAACTGGCTAAATAAATAAATAAATGATACAAGTGGATACAAGGGGGCCCCCTCCTTCCCTGCCCCCCCCTGTATTGCAGGGGCTGCTTGAGGGAATTTACACCACTGCCTGGGACTTACCGGGAGAATCCCTGGAGTCTGGGGGGGGGGGGGTAGTGCTCAAAATGGCAGCTTTTATATCTAGTGGCAAGTCTTCCATGGAGATTGAGTCATAGTAGTAATATCAAAAGACTGCTGCAATGGATCAGAGCTGTGATTTTGAGACCTGGCACAGCTCCAGGGCAAGAGCAGAAGGGGACTAACTCCTGCTACAGCCCTAACTAGACAGCAGACAAGTCCCAGGAGTGAGTTGAGGCATTGGGATAGATTTCTTGATTTGACCACCTTCTATTTGGGTTGGGGGATCTACTCAGAAGGGTCTGCTTCTGTTGAGTCTGTGGTGGGTGGCTTGGGTGATGGGGGAGGATGCGGGGGAGTCATGTCTGCAGCCATGGCCTTTTTGTACTTTTTGGCACCAGCTCCCACATTCCCTGCAGCACGAGGTAGTGTAAGTGTACCTCGGCTGTCTGCCAAAGCAGGGAACACAGATCCAGTCAGTCTCTGCCCCGTGCAGAAAATGCAGGACAGATGCTGGGCACACCCCTGGCATTTACCACTTATGCTTTGCACTAACCACACCTTAACTTTTGCAGTCGAGATGGCAGCAAGTGCAAAAACTTACCAGACTTTAGTAAACATGTTCCTTAACGCAGTTAGCACTGCCATTGACCACTACATGCATCTGAATATCAACTTCATTACTATAATAAACAGGTGCCATTAAGCGTAGTTACTCACCTGTAACAGGTGTTCTTCCGGGACACAGGAATCAGTCCTCACATTTGGGTGATGGCAGCACCGACGGAACCCACATGGAGCATTTCCCCAGCTTTCAAAGAAAGCCTTTGGGAATGCTACCATGCATGCGTGGTCCCCTTCCCACCCAAGGGTGCCAGCTTGCTCAGTCAAATGACATAGCTAAAGGACAGCAAAAATAAAAGACGGTAAGGAGCAACTCCAAGGGGAGGAGGGAGGGTTGTGAGGACTGATTCCTGCTGTCCCCAGAGAATACCTGTTACAGGTAACTACATTTTCTCCGTGAACAAGCAGGAAGTCAGTCTTCACATATGAGATTACCCAACTACAGGCTACCAAAAGCCCATAGCAAAAAAGGGTGCTTCCACACAGGGAGCTGCAAGCAGCAGCAATTGAGTTTGTGCCTACAGACCAAAGTAGGACCCCTGTGTCCAATGAACCATCACTCCGTTAGCCTGAACACAGAAGGGTTGGAGGGTAGGAGTTATCTAAACCCCAAAAATGTTAGAGTACAGCCTGGCTGAAGGCAATGTCCCGTCAGGACTCTCTTTCCAGGCAGTAATGGGCTGCCAAGGTATGGACTGAAGCCCGGCAGATGTCCCCCATCAGGACAGAGTGCAATTGTGCCACCGAAGCCACCATGGCCCTGACACAGTGCACTGTGACACAGTCATCTAGCAGGAGCTTTGTCTGCTCATACACAAAGAAGATACAGTCAGCCACCCAAGTGAACAGCGTATGCTTGGTCACTGCCTCCCCAGCCTACTGGGGTTGTAGGAAATGAAAAGCTGAGCAGCTTTGCTGTGGCCTGGAGTGCGTTGGATGTAGAAGGACAAAGTCCTTTTACAGGCTAAGGTGTGGAGGACTATTTCCGTCCAACTGGAGTGAGGTCTTGGAAAGAAGGTAGGGAGCACCACTTCCTGCTTGAAATGGAAGGGCTACACTACCTTCAGTAGGAATTTGGGGTGCCTTCAAAAGCACCACTCTGTTATTGTAGAACCTGGTATAGGGCGCCTCCACCACAAGGGCCTGGAGCTCACTAACTCTACGAGTAGAGGTAAGCGCGACGAGGAAAGCCACCTTCCAAGAGAGGTAGCAGTTGTGGCAGGTAGCTAGAGGTTTGAAGGGTGGGCAAGTAAGCTGCCCCAGCACCACGTTGAGGCCCCATTCGGTTGCCAGAGGGTGAACCGGGGGCTTCAATAAGAACACACCCAGAAGAAAATGGGTCACCAATGGCTGGACTGAGAGGGGCTTACCATCCACTGGATGGTGGTGCACTACCAAGGCACTGAGGTGCACCCAGATGGAGTTTGACTTGAACCCAGAGTGAGTGAAGGTACTGTAACACCAGAGCCACTGGTCAGGAGAATGGTGCGCCAATCATGGGGCAGACCCTAACAGAGAACCTGCGCCATTTAAGGGCGTAAGCCTTCCTAGTAGAGGCCTTGTGATAGACCAGCAGGATGTCCTCCATTTCAACCGGGAGGTTAAAGGGGGCCAGAGTCTCCCTCTCAGCAGCCATGCTGTCAGTGATAGGAACCCTAGATTGCGGTGCAGGAGAAAGCCTCCCTCCTGAGACAGGAGTCGCGGGGCAGTCCCCAAGGGGATGGGGGTGTCCACTGCCAACTGCAGAAGCAGCAGGAACCACGGCTGCCTGGGCATCTGAGGAGCTATTAAGATGAGAGAGGCCCTGTCATGGAGGGTCCTGAACAAGGTCTTGGCGATCAACAGGGTAGGAGAGAAGGCATAGATGAGGCCTCCCGACCATGAGACCAGGAACACATCCGCTGCCATAATGGAGGAGTGAGCCTGCTGGAAGCAGAAGCGGGGCAACTGAAAGTTGTCTGGGCTGGTGAACAGGTCCATCATGGATTCTCCCCAGAGCCAGAAGAGGCGACTGGGTACCCTAGGGTCCAGCTGCCACTTGTGCGGCTGAAGAACTCTACTGAGCCTGTTGGCCAGCTGGTTGTCCTGACCGGGCAGGTACACTGCCTGCAAGAGGATGCCCTGTCAGACTGCATATGAGCAGAGGGCTAGAGCCTCCTGACAAAGGCTACGAGACCCTGTGCCCCCTTGTTTGTTCACGCAGAACATCGCCACCTGGTTGTCTGTCTGGACCAGAACTGGCTGGTGATGCAGGTAGTGACAGAAGGCCCTCAGGGCTAGGTATATGGCCTGGAGCTCCAGGAGGTTGATCTGCTGGGTGCTCTCGTCTGGTGACCAGTTGCCCTGGGTGCGGAGATCTCCGCAGTGGGCTCCCCAGCCAAGCAGAGAGGTGTCTGTGGTGAGGACCCTCGAGGGTCTTGGGGCCTGAAAAGGCATGCTCGCCTCAAGATGCTGGGGCGACTGCCACCAGACCAGGGAGTTCGCCAATTGGCGGGTCATGGAAACTCTATCCCAGAGGCAGACTGTGGCCTGGGACCACTGGTCCCGGAGAAACCACTGCGCCGCCCTTATGTGGAGGCGAGCGTCTGGGGCAACATGGACCATAGAGGCCATGTGCCCGAGGAGGCGCAGGAGAAGCCGGGCGGGCACCGAGGGATAGTGCTGCACGTCCTGAGCTAGAGACCTGAGATGGTTGGTTTGGTCCCTGGGCAAGAAAGCCTTCAACTGAAGAGTATCAATCTTCGCCCCAATGAACTTCAGACACTGTGATGGGAGGAGGAGAGACTTGGGGTAGTCTATGACAAAGCCCAGGTGTTGCAAAACCTGGATCGTGCATGCAGTGGCCTGCTGTGCCTCCCTTTATGAGCCAGTCATCCAGGTAGGGGAAGACAAAGACCCCCCGGAGACGGAGGGGGCGGCCATGACTGCCAGGAATTTTGTGAATACTCTTGGGGTAGAGGCGAGGCCAAAGGGGAGCACCCTGTACTGAAAGTGCCTACCCCCGTACTACAAACCGCAGGAACTGCCTGTGGTTTGGATGGATGAGGATGTATGTATAAGCATCCTTGATGTTTAAGGAGCATAGTCAGTCTCCCTGCTGAAGGAATGGCAGCAAGGTTCCAAGGGAGAGCATCTTGAACTTCTCCCTCACCAGGAATTTATTGAGGTTGTGCAGGTTGAGGATGGGCCTTAGGCTCCCTGTCCTCTTTGGCATGAGGAAGTACCTGGAGTAGAACCCCTTGTCCATGAGGTGGTGGGGCACCGGTTCCACCACTTTGTCTTCGAGAAGACCTACCAACTACTTCAGAAGAAGGTCCCAGTGGAGGGGAGACTTGAGAGGCTCTCCCAGGAAATAAGGAGGAGGTGTCTGAGTCAGAAAGGTAACCCTCCCTGACCACCCGAAGAGCCCATGAATCGGCAGTGATGGACATCCATCCCTGGGCATAGAGTACCAGACGTCCCCCTGTGGGCTGTTGATCTCCTTGGGGTAGAGAGACTATGCTCAAGGAGTCAAAAATCCCCCCTGGCTGGGACGGAACTGGTGCCTGGGGCTTTGGAGCCTTCTGCTTACACGGGCCCTGCCCATATCCCTTGGCCTGCTGACCCTGTTGGGGAGCTGGGGAGTCCTGATAAGGCGGGTAGTTTCGGTAAGCAGTTCCCTTCCTTGTGTAAAAGGGCTTCTTACCCAAGCCCTTCTGTCAGGGAGGGGCAGTGGTCTTCTTAGAGAGCCTGGTCCTCGTCATGAATTCAGTATCCAGTTTGGCAGCCTTGTCGGTCATTGGTTTGCCAAAGAGGTTCTCTCCTTGGCATGGGGCATTGACCAATTTGTCCTGAACGCACAGCTCAATTTGGATGACTGAAGCCAAGTTTTGTGGCGTGCACCGATGCCTGCCGTGGCTACCCAAGCCGCCAACTCAAATCTGTCATAGGCCGCTTTAGACATGAATTTGGAGCACTCACGGACTGCCTTGGCCAGGTTCTTGAACTGCTACAAAGGTTCTTCAGAGAGACCAGCCGAGAACCTGGCGAGTTCCTTTGCCAGGTCTCTCAGGTACATGCCCATGTACAGCTGGTAAGCCTGGATGTGGCAGATGAGCATTGAGCCCTGGGTGTCAAAGGTGCGGGTCTCCCTGCCGATGGGCACCAAGGAGTGCATCAAAGGTGCGGGCCTACCTGCCTGTGGGCACCGAGGGCATTCAAGATGCGGGTCTCCCTGCCGCTAGGTACCAAGGAGTGAATCTTCTGGCTTTTCAGTCAATGCATGGCCGACTTCACCACCATGGAGTTATGCGACAGCTGTGATTTCTGGAAGCCCGGGCTCCAGCAGACTTGATACTTCGAGTCGAGCCGCTTGCTCACCACCGGCACCGATGACGGTGTCTCCCACATTCGGAGCATGAGCCGTTCCGGGATGAGAGGAATGGGCACTGAGCGATTCCCATGGAGGGGTCTCGTATTGGAGGATAGCCAACTCATCCGGCCGAGGGTCCTCCTCCGACTCGGTTGGGAATGTCAGGGCCTTAGACATGTCCTTGACAAAGTCCAAAAAGCCCATGTCATCGGGCTGGGACCACTGCCGAGGCTCCAATACGGGAGAGTCTGAAGGACACTGCAGTGGCGACAGGTATCGGGGGACTCCAAGTCCTTCGTCTTCTACTCGGAGTAGTCCGTTGAGGACTTATAGGAGGGCAGCCTGGCCGGGGATGACCACGGTCCCATCGAGCAGGAATCAGAGTGACCGCGGCCGAGGATTGGACTCAAGGCCGAAGGACCTCGAGGATTGGCTCGGCCTCCAGGGACATCTTGGACATTGAGGGACCGGTGGTTGGGGCAGGTGAACTGGTAATGCCAGACAACAGCACCCGCTGCTGGTTCATGAAGGCTGACAAACTACGCTCCAGGGCCACCATTCTGGACTCCAGACCAGAAGGCTCCGAAGCCTTTGACACGGGCACAGAGGAACTCAGGCCTGACGCCAGCTCCCCCGAAGGGGAATACTCAACGAGGATAGCATCTGGGAACAGAGGAAGGTCCATGGGACCTTCGCAGGCTGCTCCTTCCTCAGACAAGCATCTCGGACTGCAGGAATGGGCCCGGGGAGTCCCCAGCCGGTCGGAACCATCCAAGGATGCTTCCTTTTGAGGGTTTTTCTTCTTCCTAGGTTCCCTCGAGGGAGATCCCCTTTCCGAGGACCCTCAATGAGGCTTGGGCCCACGATGAGGTTTTGCCCGAGATGTCAGAGCCTCAGATGAGGCCCTGGCCTTCAGAGGCATCGGGGGCTCGGGGAAAAACTTATCATGCTGCTGCCAGTGGCTCTTGAGGGCCTTGCTGGACATCCTCTTGCAGAGGCCGCAGGCTGCCAGGTTGTGGTCTGGCCCGAGGCAGCAAAGACAGCATGTGTGTCGGTCAAAGACATGATTTTGGAGCACCGATCACACTTCTTAAAACCACTGGTAGCCATGGGAGAAAAAAATAGCCCTGCAAGGTCGAAGACTCTCTGGGCTGCCAGTGGGAGAAAAAAGGGCACTAGGATGCCAGAAAAAGAAAACAACGAAAAACTACAAAAAGAAGCCAAACCAAATGCTGAGGCACAGACATCGGTAGGCAGGAAGAGTACCGGTGAGATACAGGAGGCAAGTGTGAAACTCGGAAAGAGAAAAAAAATTAACTTTCTCCAGGGACAAGCTGGGGAAATGCTCCATCAGTGCCGACGTCACCCATATGCGAGTACTGACTTCCTGCTTGTTCCCAGAGAATCTGCAAAATAATCCTTGAATGTTACATTTTTCAATTTTTTGTCAGTTTTGCACTAGTGTTTTCTCCCCAGTGAAAACAACAAGGTGTGTTCATATGAGACAACAAATTTGCAGATTCTAGAGGGGAGAAACAAAGTGGCAAAATAGACTTAAATACTTTAAAATTATTAATGCAGGAGCAGCAAACCTTTATTTCTGTCAGTTTTATCAAGGTAATTTCCTATGACATGACACTCTAGATGCAGCAATGTCAGGAAACACTTTTTTCATGGAAATGGATGCATGCCTGGAGGAAGTAGTGAAGACAAAAGCAATAGTGGAATTCATGAATGTGTGCGATAGTGCAAATGTAGTAGGGGTGACTTGCATGGAGTTGAGAAGTGCAGCCTACAACAGTGCTATGCTTCAATGGTGGCATAGGTGTAACCTGCAGGGAATGGTGTTACAATCTTGAATAGTGGTGATGTATTGCATTGGGCCTCAACCAACATTGGTGGAGGAGCTATTGTTCAACCCAAATTTCAATTAGCATTTGGAGGCTGGATCTTACCATGGGTTTAGGTTCTAATTTTGTAAGAAGAAACATTGTATCAGGATAATGTAGGCATTGTTTATATGGATTCTTTTTTCTTTTTACATTTCTTTTATGTTTTATTTGGCTTATTTCCTTTTCACTTTTTAACTATAAACTGAATTGGCATACTTGCAAATATAGTGGAGGCATCACTATAACCAATTTTGGCTATCTTGAAAGATATTATGGAAAGGCCAATGTGAGAAGAGGAAACTGGCATTGGGTTGTCTGTGGAAACTCATATGTGCATCTACCCAAGGTGTTTGAATGCCAATGAGGCAGACTAGATGGATCATTCTGGGCTTTTTCTGCCACCAATCACTGTGTCACATTATGAATCTGAACAGTTTGCCCTACAGCAAAACTGACCCAACACTAATAAAGAGGCCCGATATCTGCTGTTGCATGTCCTCCTTGGTTCACATCCTATTTCTTACAAAGATGGCTACTGTAATTTGTATTTTTTTGATAGCTTATTCCAATTCTTTTCAGGCTGGATGCATGCATATTTCAGTTTAATACACAAATTTTCTATATAGAAAACATTGGGGCATGTTTACTAAAGGTTTTATCATGCGTTAATGACGTTAACATGCATTAAGTGCACAGAGTCCTTTTATTTCTATGGGCTCCATGGCATTTAATGATCATCAACTTAACTTGCAGTAGTCTTTTGCAAACCATACACCAGTCTCTTACAACCAATACATTTAGTTTTCAGTTATTTATATAAGAAACTTATTTTGGCTAAAATTGTTGTCATTTTGTACACTGGAACCTTAGTTTATACCTTGACATTCAATATTGATCTTGTCGTTGCTATTTATGTTCCATCTTCAAGCTTTTGCTACTACTATTTAAGAACATAAGATATGCCATACTGGGTCAGACCAAAGTCTCATCAAGCCCAGTATCCCATTTCCAACAGTGGCCATTCCAGATCACAATACCTGTCAGTTTCCCAACAGGTAGAAATTTTCCAGGGGTAAGCAGTGGATTTTCTCTAGTGTTCTTTAATAATGCTTTATAGACTTTTCCTCCAGGAATTTGTCTAAATCTCTTTTACATAGTAACATAGTAAGTGACAGCAGATAAAGACCATCATGGTCCATCTAGTCTGCCCAGTAAGATGGCAGGAGTAGGTGCACCCCTCCCCTTGTCTTTGTCCAAGGGTGCACCTGCCACTCTGTGTAGGCCACCCCTCCCCATGTCTTTGTTTAGGGGTGAACCCACTGCTCCATGTAGGATACCCCTATTTGTTGAGAAATTAGATGGTTCAGTTTATTTTGATTTTATCCTGTTGCTGTAAAGGTATGCACTGTGTCTGTCCCATGCCATTTTGAATTCCATTACTGTGTTTGCCCCCACCACTTCCATCGGGAGGGCATTCCAAGCATCCACCACCCTTTCAGTGAAAAAGTATTTCCTGACATTGCCTCTCAATTTACCCCCTTGCAGCTTCACGTTATGCCCCCTAGTTCTACAGCTTCCCTGTCTCTGGAAGAGGTTTGTTTGTTCATTATTTCTCTTTACGTATTTAAAGGTCTGAATCATATCTCCCCTATCCCTCCTCTCCTCCAAAGTGTACATATTTAGGTCTTCAAGTCTTTTCTCATAAGGCTTCTGACGTAGGCTCCAAATCATTTTGGTCGCCTTCCTCTGAACAGTTTCCATTCTTTTTACATCCTTTGCAAGATACGGTCTCCAAAACTGAACACAGTATTCCAAGTGAGGCCTCACTAGTGACTTATACAGTGGCATTAGTACCTCTTCCTTTCTGCTGGTAATTCCTCTTTGTATGCAGCCCAACATCCTCTTGGCTTTTGCCACCGCCTTGTCGCACTTAGCCACCTTGAGATCTACAGAAATAATCACACCAAGGTCTTTCTCCTGATCCGTACACATCAACCTTTCGCCCCCTATCGCGTACATTTCCCTTGCATTTCTGCTACTCAAATGCATGACACTGCACTTCTTTGCATTAAATCTTAATTGGCAAGCATTAGACCATTCTTCCAGCTTTTGTAAATCTTTCCTCATGTTAACCACTCCCTCAGGGGAGTCCACTCTGTTGCAAATTTTTGTGTCATCTGCAAAAAGACAGACCTTTCCATTCAGTCTTTCAGCAATATCACTCACAAATACATTGAACAGTGCCGGGCCCAGGACCAAACCCTGGGGCACCCTGCTAATCACCTTCCCTTCATCCGAGTGAGCACCATTTGCCATCACCTTCTGTCGTCTGTCAGTCAACCAATTTCTGATCCAGTTTACCACCTTGGGACCCATCCCCAAACTGCTGAGTTTATTGATAAGCCTCCTGTGAGGGACAGTATCAAAGGCTTTGCTGAAATCCAGGTAGATGACATCCATCGCATGCCCTTGATCTAGTTCCCTGGTCACCCAGTCAAAGAACTCAATCAGATTTGTCTGGCAAGATCGTCCTTCGGTAAAACCATGTTGCCTCGGATCTTGCAACCTGTTGGTTTTGAGAAAGTTTACTATTCGCTCTTTCAGGAGCGCCTCCATTACTTTTCCCACCACCGAGGTAAGGCTCACAGGACTGTAGTTTGTCACTTCTTCCCTATCACCACTTTTGTGTAGAGGTACGACATCAGCCATTCTCCAGTGCTGAGGAACTTCTCCTGTTTCCAAGGATCTGTTAAAGACATCCTTTAACGGCCCTGCAAGAACCTCTCTGAGCTCTTTCAGTATCCTGGGATGTATCCCATCCGGTCCCATGGCCTTGTCCACTTTCAGTTTTGCAAGTTGTTCTAACACATCATCTTCTGTGAATGGTGTGGCATCTACTTCATTCCCATTTTTATATTTGGGAGTCACAGGCGGTCCTTCTCCAGGATTTTCTTTAGTAAAGACAGAGCAGAAGTATTTGTTTAGCAATTTTGCTTTTTCAATGTCACTTTCCACGAGTCCGTTCCCAGCACTTTTGAGTCCTGCAATTCTTCTTCCTTTCCCAAATATACCTGAAGAAAGTTTTGTCACCACACTTCACATCTTTAGCCATCTTTTCCTCTGCCTTTGATTTTGCTATCCTTATTTCTCGTTTTGTCTCTTTGAGTTTGATCCTGTATTCATTTCTGTGTTCCTCTGTTAGCAAGCTTTTAAATTTTACAAAAGCTGTGGTTTTTGCCTTTATTTGAGCAGTCACTTCTTTGGAAAACCAAATAGGTTTCCTTCTCCTCTTGTTTTTATTTACTTTTCGTACATATTTATCTGTTGCCCCTTTTATTGCCACCTTTAGTTTAGCCCATTGCAATTCCACTTCCCTTATCTCCTTCCACCCTGTCAACTCCTCCTTTAGATATTTGGCCATTTTACTGAAGTCAGTGTTTTTGAAGTTTATAAACCCAGCTACACTAACAGCTTTTACTGCATCCTCTGGTAATGAATTTGAGTTTGATTACACATTAATTGGAGAAAATATTTTTTCACTCAATCTTAAGTGTGCTACATTGTATGTCTCCTAGCCTTTCTACTTTTTGAAGGGGTAAACAACCCATCTATGTTTGCTTGTTCCAATCCACTCATTATTTTATATCTCCTCTCAGCCTTCTCTTTTCCAAGTTGAAGAGGCCTAACATTTTAAGCCTCTCCTCATAAGGGTATCCTTCCATCCCCTTTACCATTTTGGTGGCTCTTTTCTCTATACCTTTTCTATTACTGTTATATTTTATTTATTTATTTTATTTAACTGTGTTTATATATCAATGATCTACAAGTCTAAGCAGTTTACAAACAACAACTTGGCCAGGTTGGCTTATATGAAACATAAATAACTCGATGAGGTACATAGCACTAGCTTATATTTAACAGCGAGAACTTAACAGAAACACAGAACTAGAACTATATACATTAAACATTAGTTGGCATATAAAATAAATAAAACAAGTACATTCAATGGGTGTGAGATTGCTTCATGTGGGGGTGAGGAGGAGGGTGGGTTCTGGCTAGCGCAGCGTGGGGGGGGGGGGCAGGGGGGAGGAAGGTGCTGGGACAGCTAGGCTGTTGGTACATTGCCGTACCTTTAAAGGATGAACCAACCAGAATTGCACACAGTATTCAAGATGCAGTTGCGCCATGGAGCGATGCAGAGGCATTATAATATGCTTTGTTTTAGTCTCCATTTCTTTTCCTGATGCCTAGCATTCTGTTTGCTTTCTTGGTTACTGCTGCATACTAGGCAGAGGGTTTCAGTGTATTATCCACGATGATGCCTAGATCCTGTCCTTGGTGGAGATTGCTAATGTGGAACCTTGCATCATTTAGCTGTCTTTTGGGATGTTCTTCCTTAAGTGCATATCTTTGCACGTGTCCACATTAAATTTCATCTGCCATTTGGATGCCTAGTCCCTCAGTTTCTCAAGTTTTCTTCTCCAGGGTGGCAACTCTGCTGGTCCTGAAGGAACTCTCAGGGTTCTTCAGCTTCAATGAGCATGTCAGGCAGAATGTCTTTCCTTTATGATTATGAGGCCTGTCTATTAATAACGTGCGGTAATATTTTGCACTTGCCATGCATTAGTTGCAAAAATTAACGTGCAGTGACTACAAAGCTTGTGCAGTAGCTATTGGGGGTGTACCCAGCATCTGCTCAAGCTGTTACCGCACAGGACAGACTTTACCACACCTTAAGTGCATTGGTGATAGTACACTGCTGATAACAAAGATGCAACCGTGCTAAAGGCCCCTCCCTCCTGCTCCTAAATGGGGAGTCTCTGGTGTCTAGCAGGAAGCAAGAGCGATCCTCAGTTGTTTCTGCCCCATTGATTGCTTGGTAACAAAATGATGCCTCTGACCTCTAGCGATAATCTCATGATACTCTTGTTAGGGGGTCACACTGTCAGTAAGGGGTGTGTGACATTATTGGCAGTTTGTAACACAAGACTAGCGTTAGGGGTCAGAGGTGCCAGTTTAAATCCAGACACTCAACAGGACAGAAGCAACTAGGAATTGTGCCCGTTCCCTGCTAGAAAGAGCCAGAGGATATGGGGGTGGGGGAAGGAAACTTATATGTAAGGTGTCAGAGGCCTTGAGATGTTAAGTGCACCCATGCTACCTTCAGCGGGTAACAAGTAATGTAGAGTAACTTACCTTACACTAACTACCAAGTATTGTCTATGCCCATAATCCACCTGTTATCCATCCATTTCCCACCCCCTTCCACAGCAAGCAGTCGGCACATGAATTAGCATTTGGTGTGATGGCTGTGCACTAACAGATACCACATGCTAAATCACATGGCAACTGCATATCACACTTTGGCAAACAGGTCCCTAAGTCAGCCAGCAGCAGTTCTGTCTGGTCATTCTTCCTTTCTGCTTTAATGCATTTGTCTATTCAAGGACTACAGCTGTGTGAGCAACAGCAATGGGATAGGACCGGATTTTGGGAAGGCCATATTTAGTGCAGACACCACCTAAACATTTCTTAAATGTGCAGTTATGTGCAGAACTGTTTTGCCCATTCAAACAAGCAATTCATGAGCAACTTGCGAGGCCCACAAGAACCTGGAACGTCTCTTAAACTAGCCAGATGCCACTGGAGAGCTCTAAGAGTACTTAAGATATTAACAGAAGACTCTACTATTGGACACATTTTCTGTAAAAATGGGCAGAGTACACATTTTCTTCCCAAAATGCAGCAAGTTCTCTTCCCTCAATTTTATTCTATAAAACACAAGGCCCTGATTTTACTTTACCACCAAGTAATAGCAGAATTGAGTGGAGGAGTAGCCTAGTGGTTAGAGCACTGGCTTGGTAACCCAGCAACCAGGGTTCAATTCCCGCTAGCACTCCTTGTGACCTTGGGCAAGTCACTTAACCCTCCATTGCCTCGGAAGAAAGGCCTGGCAATCTACTTCCGGTGACACTGCCAAGAAAACCCAGGAGCTTCTGGGTCGCCAGGACTGACTTGAAGGCACACATTGCATTTGCAATAGCAGAATATGTAGAAAAAACAGCCAGGAGGAATTTTATTGATTTGAAAATACATTTACCATATAGAATATATTTTATGTGGGGTTTTTTTCTCTCTGAACAGTAGTGAAGAACACTTTACATAAAAAAAGCATGAATAAAACAATATAAAACATTATGCCACTATGCTGAATTCAAATATGCTACACTGCTGAGAGAGAGGTTAGCAGCACTTTTACAAATATTATAAGAAAAGCTGAAATGCCAAGTCATCTTGTATGGAACGATTTCAAGACCAAAAAAGCATCCTATGCATGAAACATGCAATCTGTTTCAGAACATGAGTTTTATATAAAACGTATGTAAACTCCAGCTCTATACTATAAAACTCCTAGTTTTCTGCATTTGTTTTCACAGTATTCCAATCCTTTATAAATCTCATTGGACCAGCTTGCCATGTAATTCTTTTCTAAACACCATGAAGTATTAAAAACGTACAAATGAAGAAATAAATAGAAATAAGGCATTCCTTACAAGATATAACACTTGTAAAAGATGTAAACTTACTAACACATTGGACTACCTCAACCAGTCTGTTCATGGGTGTTCATGGCCAAAAAAAGCTCAATTCGCCCTACTTTTAAATGAAATTTTCCTGATTTTCATTTCACCTCTTTGTTCTTTGTATGCACATTAGAATTTTAAAGATACAAATGCATGGTACACTAGGTGTACAAATACAAGTTTGACTGCATGCAACTTAAATTTTTAGGTGCCCAAACCCAATCCAAAATGTCCACTCCTGAATACACACCCTTACTATACAGCAGTGCTTTTCAAACGTTTATCCTTTATGACCAATGTTCCCTCTAAGCAGCTTGGAGCTGCACTGGAGTCCTCTGGCGGCATTCCCGCCGGTGGGGAGAGATGAAATACGATCGTGCTTAGAATCGCACAGCATAGGCAGATCCCTCGGGACCTGCCTATGCAATACAATCCTAAACCTGATTGCTTTGCATCTCTCCCCCACCAGCAGGAATTCTGGTAGAGGACTCCAGTGCAGCTCCAAGCTGCTTAAGGGAAACATTGCTTATGACCCCATTTTAACAACTGAAAATTCAAGCGACCCCAGATGATGATGAAATAAAAAAAGCTGGTCTCCAGCCTCCTTCCCTTTCCACCATGCATCTAAAAGTAGGAAGGCAACAGCCACAGCAGTGGCAACAGAAGCAGCGCAGGATCCCTTCTTTCCGAGTTCCATGCTGAGCTAACTATAGTTTGCCTTACACAAGCATTCTAACTTACATTGTGCAAACAGAGATTGATGAATATATATCTTAGGAGGTATTTTTTCTAGGACCTAACATGCAGTGATCTGACAGCCTGTTTTAGCTTATATTTACAGAAGTGACACTGACCCAAAAAATCACTGAGGTCTTTTTTTTTCCTAAGTATTGCGTTTATACAAGAGCGCTAGGTTTTTTTTTTGTATTTTGGACTAGATATCACTAGCTTTTTAGAGGTTATGTTTCTGAGGACCAGTCCCATCATGCCTAGGTCTGCCAGTGTCCATTCCAAAATGGTGCCAGTAACTTAAGTCTGGAATATGGCAGTGGAAGAACTAGGGCTTACTCCTGTTGCCTTTGGACTCCAGCCATAACAGGCAGGCTAGAGGTTTCTATGGAGGTGGGAGCAAGGCCATGGAACCCTTTCTTCTGTAAACTTTGATGGTGAGGTACACTATTGGAAACTGTGTGTGATTAAGCATGAAAAAAAATAAATGGACCCCCCATCACCGCTGAAACAAAATATAACCCTCTGATTTTAGGTTTTAACACACACCAAAGAAAATTCTCAATGCCAAAAAAGATGTTTTCCAATAGCACACTAGAAAAACGTTAGCTCTCCTAGTACTCACCACTCCCCTTTCTTGGCTTGCCTGGTATTCTACACTCTAATACATCAGACTCACTTAATTGTGTTCTGCTGTCCCAAAGTTATTAGGGTATCCACTGCCTCTTATGGTCACGTATGGTAGAGTCACCTTTTGTCGTTTTTGACAATTTGTAATTTTGACATGCCCATTGCACTATATCATATGTTCAGTGCTAAGCATTGAATAGTTGTACATTTCTGTAGACAGCCAGAAGAACTGGTGTGGTTTTGCTATCCACTGAAAACATAAGTGTTTCATGGCTGTTGCCGAATAACTATTTTGCACAGCAGTTGCTTATTAGGCTGTAAAGTCAATTGAGATTCGAATAGCACAGACAGCTTAGAGATCCGCTGTTTTCAGGAAAGGCCCATTTCTAAATTACAGAATGTCAGCTTCCAATAGAAAAAAATAACTATTACAACATGTGATCTTGTGCTTTAACTACAATAAACAGCCCCCACTGACTTGAACACTGACTAAACCTTGTACAGAGAAAAAAGTGACTGAAGGGATTTATGGATGCCATTTTGGTCTTGTCAAGAACAAACAAATACTGTATGAAAAAATATACAAGATTATTCATATTTTCAACATGTCATAAAAAGAAATGTTATCGATAAAATAGATATTGGGCCAAAGAACGCTTCTAAACTCTCACTTAAGCTGAAAAATATGGATATTGATAATTATTGTCGTTACATCCGCAGAACGCTCAATATTAGGTAACCATTAACAGCTCTTTTTTAAGGAACATTTCAACCTACTGCAAATTCATTTGTTTTAATGTTCCAAATGCTCTTACATACACACAAGCTAATGTGAAGAATTATAGAGGCTTAAAGAACTTGCTGATGTGAAAAAGGCTTTAGAAAATAACACACAGTGCTCCCATTTCCAGAACAAATGGGCTGCCTGCCAAACTGTTTTCTTGAAACATGTGGCCAAGCACCACCTAAATAGGTCACTAATGCTAAACGACAGGGTGGGGAAGCGAAGGCTTTGATAAAGGACACAGAAGCAGAGGCCAAAAGGCACACTATCTGAAACAGGAAGTGGAGTGAAATCCTTTTATGCATTCCACAGTGTTGATATCTATCTATCTATCTATATCTATATATGAAACAGGCTGGTTAAAAAAAAATCCTTGTTTTTTAAAAATAAAACAAAGTGTTTTTCCATATTGTATGCTTTACCTGTCTCAGCCAAATCTTTCAGAATGTTTTGTTAATTTGTATTTAAGAAAACCCAACATGTGGTAGCGTGACACCATATACAATGGCCGTAATCCCATTTTTCAGAATTTTCTAAAAGAGAAAGAACTGCTTTTTGGGATTAACAAGCTTCTGTTCTTTTCTCTCTTACAAAATTTGCAGGGATGAAGCACAGTATAACATTATATAATAATCAGCACAATATTTAAAAGCAAATTTCTGGATAAAGGCTGCTGCTATCCCCAAATTTTTCAGCATCATTATACAGACAGAATCACTGAAAGTCCTTTCAGACAGCCTTAGTACTATCCGTATAGTGCCAGGGCAGAGCATGGGCATTCCCAGAAATTATCCGGATAGCAGCAACATTAAGGGGTCTTTTTATTAAATGGCGGTAGCGGACTCCGTGCGATATCAGAGCCGCGGCCCCATTGAAATCAATGGGGCCGCGGCTCCGATATCGCACGGAGTCCGCTACCGCCGTTTAGTACACAGATCCCTAAGTCTACTATTCAAATAACTTTTAGATAGCCAAACATTTGTCCTAAAGTTATCCCGGATAGCTTATTGAATATCACCCCTAACCGGCTCATAAGCACTGCTGACTGCTCTATATCCATATTCAGTGCTGCTCACTATCTGGATAGCAGCATTAAATATATGTATTTTATTTAAGTGCCACACACATTCTAAAAAAGCAAATGCTGCCCACAGAATTTAAAAATCAACAAGCGTTTTTTGCTCCTCTTTCCAAATGATATTAAAGGCTGCTTGCATTATTAATGCTAGATTTACTGAAATGCATTACTGTGTTAACACAAGCCAGTGCTGTTAAAGTGTAGTTACTCACCTGTAACAGGTGTTCTCCAGGAGCAGCAGGAATCAGTCCTCACATATGGGTGTCATCGACGCCGATGAAGCCCCAGCGGAGCATTACCCCAGCTTTCTAAGAAAGCCTTTGGGAATGCAGGCACGCATGCGCGGTTCCCTTCCCACCTAAAGGTGCCATCTTACCTCAGTCAAATGACATAGCTAAGAACAGCACACAAAAATGAAAAAATAAACTATGTACAACTGCAACTCCCAGGGGAGGAGGGAGGGTTGTGAGGACTGATTCCTGCTGCTCCTGGAGAACACCTGTTACAGGTGAGTAACTACTCTTTCTCCAGGACCAAGCAGGAAGTCAGTCCTCACATATGGGTGACTCCCTAGCTCTGGGCTACCGAGGAACCCAGGCTGAACAAGAGAACTCCCTCTAGTCCCAGCACCAAAGAAAGGTTTTTTTACTGACAACCTCCACCGGTAGCCCAACAGAGGGCAGGAGTTGCCTAAACCTCAAAGAGATTCCGGAGTACTGCCTGGCCAAAAGCACTGTCCCTACGGGACTCCCTCTCCAGACAGTAATGGGCCACAAAAGTCTAGCTTGAAGACCAAGTTGCAGCCCTGCAGATGTCTACCAACGGTGCAGAGCGGAGGTGAGCCACTGAGGCAGCCATTGCCCTGACACGATGGGCCGCGACCCTACCCTGCAAAGGAAGGTCAGCCGCCTTGTAAGCCCAGGTGATACAGTCAGCAACCCAGATGGACAAGGTACGCTTGGACACAGCCAATCCCAACTTATTAGGGTCAAAGGATACGAAGAGCTGAGTAGCCCTTCTATGTCCCTGCGTACGGTCAAGGTAGAAGGATAAGGTCCTCCTACAGTCCAGGGTATGCTGCTTCAGCCTGGCTTGCATGAGGCCTAGGGAAGAATGTTGGAAGAACCACCTCCTGGTTGAGGTGGAAAGAGGAGACAACCTTTGGGAGGAACTTTGGGTGAGTCCTGAGGACTACCCTGTTCTTATAGAATCTGGTGTAGGGCCTGTCACAGACCAGGGCCTGAAGCTCACTCACTCGCCTAGCCGAGGTTAGGGCTACCAAGAAGAGTGTCTTCCAGGACAGGAAGCGTAGAGGGCAAGTAGCCATCGGCTCAAAGGGTGGGCGAGTCAGCTGCTGCAAGACCACATTCAACTCCCACTCAGGAGCAGGAGGACGGATTGGAGGCTTCAGCAAAAGCAAGCCCCTGAGAAAGCGGGACACCAAGGGGTGAACCAACAAAGAAAGTCCATCCACTAGTGAGTGGTGAGCTGCTAGAGCGGAGAGGTGGACCCGAACAGAATTGGACTTAAGTCCCTGATTGGACAAGTGCAGTAAGTACTGAAGCACCACTGGTACAGTACAGGAGAAAGGATCCTCTGTACGTAGCTGACACCACACTGAAAACCTTTTCCACTTGAGAGCATAGGTTTTCCTAGTGGACTGTTTCCTAGAGGCTAGGACAACCTCCTCAACTTCCTGAGGTAGGCCCCAGGGAGCCAAAACTACCCTTGCAGCCTCCATGCCATCAGATTAAGAACTTTGAGATTGGGGTGCAGAAGGGAACCCTGCTCCAGAAAGAGAAGGTCGGGTTGCAACCCCAGAGGCAGTGGGGGATCCACCGCCAGCTGAAGCAGAAGTGGAAACCAAGGCTGTCTCGGCCACCTGGGAGCCACCAGCAGTACCGAGGCCTTGTCCTGAAGAATCTTGAACAGAGTTCGGGCCACCAAGGGCGTGGGAGGAAACGCATACAGGAGGCCCTGAGACCAGGGAATCAGAAAAGCATCTGCTGCTATCCGCAGAGGATGCGGTTGCCTGGAGCAGAACTTTGGCAGTTGCTTGTTCAGTGGACTGGCAAACGGATCTATCAAAGGAAGACCCCATTTCAGGAAGATCTTCTGAACCACCAAAGGATGCAGCTGCCACTCGTGGGGCTGCAAAACTCTGCTCAACCTGTCGGCCAGGTAGTTGTCCTGGCCGGGAAGGTACACAGCCTTGAGGAGCATGTTGTGCTTGAGGGCAAATGAGCAAAGGTCTTGTGCCTCCCGACAAAGGAGTCTGGACCCAGTCCCGCCTTGTTTGTTCACATAAAACATGGCTACCTGGTTGTCTGTGAACCAGGACAGATTGATGAGCTAGGGCAGGAGAGAAAGCTTTGAGTGCTAATCGAATAGCCCTCAGCTCTAGGAGATTGATCTGCTGTGCAGCCTCCCAAGGAGACCACAGGCCCTGGGTGCACTTGTTCAGACAATGAGCCCCCCAGCCCTGCAGGGAGGCATCTGTGGTTAGTACCACTGTGTGTCCGGGAATTTGAAAGGGCACCCCCTTCTAGTAGATTGGGTGGGTGCAGCCACCAGTTGAGGGAGCTCAGAAATTGTCTGGACACCCTTATCCTGTCTCTGAGGCTGCCTGTGGCCTGTGACCACTGAGTCCGAAGGCACCACTGTGCAGGCCTCATATGGAGCCTGGCATTGGGGGTCACATGTACTGTCGAAGCCATGTGGCCAAGAATCCTCAGGCAGAGTCTGGCGGAGACCAGCGACCTGCTGAGAAACTGGTTTGCTAAGTTTATCAGTCTTTGGGCTCTGTCTTCTGGCAAGAATGCCTTTGCCAGGAGAGAGTCCAACCTTGCCCCTATGAACTCCAAGTTCTGGGAGGGGAGCAAAGTGGACTTTGCAAAGTTTATTACAAATCCCAAGCTTTGAAGAAGAGCAATAGTTCTGAGGGTGGCTTGACTGGCCTCCTGGTATGTCTGACCTCTTATGAGCCAGTCGTCCAGATAGAGGACGACAAAGATTCCCTGATTCCTCAGGTAGGCCGCCACCACTGCCAGGCATTTGGTAAAGACTCTTGGGGCGGAGGTGAGGCCAAAAGGCAGTACTCTGTACTGATAATGGTTTCCTCCCACAATGAACCTGAGGTACTTTCTGTGGTCTGGATGAATGAGGATGTGAGTGTACGCATCCTTTAGATCTAAGGAGCATAGCCAATCTCCCTGCTGGAGGTAGGGCAGAAGTGTCCCAAGAGTAAGCATCTTGAACTTTTCTTTCTTTAGGAACTTGTTTAGGTTCCTGGAGATCCAGAATAGATCAAAGGCCACCGGTTCCTTTTGGGCACCAGGAAATACTTGGAGTAGAACCCTTGACCTTGCAAGTGGGGAGGCACAGGCTCCACTGCCCTGTCCATCAACAGACCTTGGAGCTCTTGGAGGAGAAGATCTGTGTGCAGGGGAGGCCTTGGAGGCTCCCCTGGAAAGTATGGCGGAGGCAGTTGGTGAAAATGTAGTGCATAGCCCCTGTGGACTATGTTCAACACCCAACTGTCCCCAGTTATGTGGGGCCACTTGTGGGCAAAGAGGGCGAGGCGACCCCCTGTGCAGGGTTGGGAGAGCAGGGACTGAGAGGCTACGCTCAAGGAGTCATAAACCCCCACCCTGCTGAGTGGGAGCAGGGGCCGGAGGCTTGGGGGGTCCTCTGCCTACGCGGCCCATTACCCTGCCCCTTGGCTTGCTGACCCTGGGGTGCAGCTTGGGCAGCCTGATACTGAGGGTACTGTTTGTAGGCAGTGCCCTTCCTCGGGTAAAAGGGCTTCTTACCCGAGGCCTTCTTCTTGTGAGAAGGGGCAGAGGTCTTTCTAGACAGCCTTGTCCTTGTAAGGTGCTCAGTCTCGAGCTGTGCGGCCTTCTCGGCCATGGGCTTGCCAAAAAGGGTCTCACCTTGGCAAGGGACATCGACCAACTTGTCCTGAACCCATGGCTCGAGGTCCAATGACTGCAGCCATGCCTGGCGTCGAGCCGCGATGCCGGCTGCCGCAACTCGGGCCGAAGCCTCGAAGCCATCGTAGGCGGCACGGGACAAACTTCGAGCAGTCCTGAATCCCCGAGGACAAGGACTTGAATCTCTGCAAGAGCTCCCCGGAGAGACCAGCAGAGAACCCGGCCAGCTCCTTGGCCAGGTCTCGCAAGTACACGCCCATGTACAGCTGGTCAGACTGGACGCGGCAAGCAAGCATCGAGCCCTGGAAGCACTTTCTACCTACACCATCGAGGTTCCGGGCCTCCCTGCCGGGGGGCACCGCAGAGTGCATCTTCTGACTTTTCAGGCGATGCATGGCCGATTCCACCACCATGGAATGGTGTAGTAGCTGTGCCTTTTGAAAGCCAGGGCTCTTCTGGAGTCGATAAATTGAATCGACCCGCTTGCTTAGAACCAGCGCCGAGGCCGGTGCCTCCCACATCCGGAAGAGGAGCCATTCCAGCATCGGAGGAACCGGGACAGTAAAGGCCTCTTTCGGAGGAGAGTCGTACTGCACGGCCTTGAGCTCTTCAGCTCGAGGCTCTTCCTCGGGGTCCGCCGGGATAGCCAACGCGGTGGCCATATCCCGGACAAACTCTGAGAACCGGGTATCCTCCGGAGGGGATCTACTCCGGGGCTCAGACTGCAGTGAGTCCGATGGGACGCACTGAGTCTTGAATGTGTCGGGGGACTCCTCATCCTCCGTCTCCCAAGCGGACTCGTCCGACGAGGAATCAGGATCCGACCCCACGGGGCCCTGGAGCACCCGCCCTGACACCGGAGGCACCAGCGTCGATGCTCTCGGTCCAGAACGGGAGGTCGAGGGAGACCGCGACCGAGGTCGACCTCGAGCCATCATGGACTCGAGTATCGGCTCGGTCTCCGGGGTCGACTTCGATGTCGATGTCCCGGTGGTCGGGGCAGATGCACCAGACAGGCTGGCCATCAGTGCCCGCTGCTGCTCCATGAAGGCAGACAGTCTGCACTCCAAGGCTGTCATCCTGAGACTCAGCTCGGGAGACGCAGCAGCCACCGACTCGGGCCCCGGCGGCACCGGGCCTGACGTCGGCTCTCTGGGAGGAGAGTCCTCGAGGACCACAGGGCTTACGTGTCCAGCAGACTACGGCTTCACGCGAGGAACTTTGTCAGGCTTCTCTTGTTCCACGGGCCCGGGGCGACGGTCGGGGGTCTTAGACCTGACCCTCAAGGAGCCAGGGACCTCCTCCTCCGACGCCCTCACGAGCCGCTTCTTCCTCTTGCGTTCCCGGTCGGGGGACCCCCTGTCCGAGGAGCCCCGACGGCGCTCAGGATCCGAATCCAGAGATGTCGAGGCCTCAGACGAGATCTGGGCCCGGCCGGAGGCTGAGTCCGAGAAAAGCCTTTCTTTCTATTGCTGGCGACTTCACAGTGCCTTGGAAGACATCTTCCCACATGGTCCACACGTCTTGGGGTCGTGATCAGGACCGAGGCACCGAAGGCAGCAGTCGTGTGTGTCGGTGAGAGACATTAACTTCTTACACCGATCACACTTTTTAAAACCGCTGGAAGCCATCAGGGAAAAAAAAAAGAGTCCCCGCGAGGTCAAAGGACCGGCCTTCCATGGAAAAGTAAAAAAAGGGCGCAAATGCCAGCCACAAAGGGCAAAAACTGAAAAAGAAGAATCGGGCTCGATACCGGTGTACCGAACCCGACGGGAGGGGAACCGGTGTCGAACCGGAAGAAAAAATAGCGAGAATCGCCAAAAAAATCAAACTTTTATCCGGGATGACAGGACACACGTCCGGTGGGCTTCTCGGAAAAAGAGAGACTGAGGTAAGATGGCACCTTTAGGTGGGAAGGGAACCGTGCATGTGTGCCTGCATTCCCAAAGGCTTTCTTAGAAAGCTGGGGAAATGCTCCGCTGGGGCTTCATCGGCGTCGCTGACACCCATATGTGAGGACTGACTTCTTGCTTGGTCCTGGAGAATGCTTGTTATTAGTAATTAGATCCCACTACATAAAAGGGACCTGTGGTAAATAATGCGTGTTAATGTGTGTTATCATATGCAAATGAAGTATTGCATTTTAGTAAACCTGGTCCTTTAGAATTTAGGAACAGTAAATCTCTTCAAGAAGCTTGCAATCTCCATGAATACCTGGGCAACAGCAGATGTTGTTCTGTTTGCCTGTCTTCACAGATTGCTAGTTCTCTGGAGCAGGGACTGTCTTATGTATATAGCACTGCATATGTCCAGTAGCACTATATGATAAGCAGTAGTAGTAGTAGTAGGTAAAGGGGTAGAGTTGCTAAAATGTGCTACTATGGTCAAAAGGTCAGCATGGGAGATGAAGTAGAGCCATGCCTGGGAAGTACGCAAGGAGATGCACCTCAACGTACTAAACTGCAAGTGCACTTATTGACAACCCCTGAGGGAGTGGTAAGCAAACCTGTGCTAACAGCAACATTTGAAGGTAGCATGCGCCAATGATACCTACGCTAGCCACAAAGTGCCGTCAATGCCTACATTCCAACCTTAACCTGACCAATCACTGCCCTGTCACGCACTAGCGGTTAACATGCTCCAATGACACCTGCGCTAGCCACAAAATGCTGTCAGTCTACATTCCATCCCTAACCTGCCCAGTCACTGCCCCGTTGCACGCTAGTGGTTAGCATGCGCCAATGACACGCGCTAGCCGTGAAGGGCTGTCAATGCCTACATTCCATCCTTAACCTGCCCAGTCACTGTCCCATCGTGCACTAGCAGTTAGCATGCGTCAATGACATTTGCACTAGCCATGAAGGGCCCATGGTGCCTACATTCCATCTCTATCTTGCCCAGTCACTCCCCTTTTGCCTGCTAGCAGTTAGCATGCACCAATGACACCTGTGCTAGCCACGAAGGGCCATTAGTGCCTACATTCCCTTCCTAACCTGCCTAGTCATTGCCCCATTGCGTTCTAGCAGTTAGCATGAGTTTTACCATGCTGCCATGCAGTAACAGCACAGAACAGTTAGCTCACGGTAAACGACACACTAACTGTTAGCGCACTTTGGTAATCCAGACCACAAAGTGATTTGCTCAAGGTCTCAGGGAGTGTCAGCAGATGAAGTGTGAAGCCCTGCGCTAACCACTAGAGGCCACTTCGTCGTTTACTGTTGTGTGTCTGATGAATTCAGCACAGCCACAAGTCGCTGTCCAATAAATGAAAATGATTGAGTTTCCTTAACTATTGTAAGAAATAATTCTATTAAAATTAAATACAGGGGTCAATATTTAAACACTGCCTGCAACCATAAATATGTAAATATTCAGTACCGCTATCTGGATGGTGAGCAGTGCCAAATAATATATGGAGCTCTCAGCTACATAGTAGTGATAGTTACTGACAGTGAGATGAACATCCTGATACAGGCAGAATTTTTGCTATCCTAAATTTATCTGGATAGTTATCCACAGAGCGAGCTGAAAATTGCTGCTGTTTGTATAACTTGGCACGCCACCCACACCCCATCCTGGCACGATCCGGATAGTGTTTAGGATGTTCTGGAAGGATCTGCAGCAGCATCTGAAAAGCCACAGATTTTGAATTCTGACATGCTATATCATTTAAAAATCAGTTTTCCATTATAAAGGACCATTGGGGGCATATTCAGCAACGGCTGCCAGTGCTATTAAAGTAGCTGGCAGTCGCCACTTTAAACAGTGCCTGGATATTCGATGCTGGGGCCATATCTGGCCAGAGCACTGAATATCTGGGATGCCCAGATAGCAAATTAGCCGGTCAGTGGTGATATTCAGCTGGTGGTCAGATAGTTAAATTTGCTAAAGGCAAGCCAGCATTTTAACTTTAGCCGGTTAGGGGTAACCAGCTAGCGGCTAAATATGGCTGCTGGCCAGCTAACCCTCAGTGCCGCCTCTGCTATGCCCCAACCCTAAGCGGTTAGTGTTGGAGCATTGAGAAGCACAAACTGCGTATTTGCTGCTGAATATTCCACTCAGCAGGTTCGCTGTGTTACTCCCTTTGAATGTGCCTCACATCATTTTCTTTTATCGTCCACCGAATGTCACTGGAAGCTGTGAGTCCCTAATCTAATGTAATCAAATTTTTAACAGGCAGAAGTTGCCCACTAGTTCAGCTTCCAGCTTGTAGATACTACTGGCAGTCCTATGCACAGTGCATTTTTCCTAGCCAAAAACAGTGCTGGTACTCATACTCAGGGGTTCTTTCCTTAATACATGTGGGCTATGGGTGAATTTTAGCAGGCAATGAAAAAGCTGCTGGTACTCTGCACACCTTCTGGCCTTGGACAAGTCACTTAACTCTCTATAGCCTCCTAAGAAAGGCCTGGCAATCTACTTCCGGTCACACTGCTAAGAAAACCCAGGATTGCTGGGTCATTAGGAGTCAGCATTGACTCGAAGGCACACATTACATTACTCCATACCACCACATACCCCCCTCAAACAAAGCCCTGCCTATGCATTACTGTTCATGAAACAGAGCTGTATTTTAAAATGGGAGCATGCAGGCACAACATGTACAGGGTCATTTATTAGCCGTGTTCATTAATGCCATTAATGAGCGTTATCTACCACTGGACCCACAGGAAAAAAATAGGCCCTGTGGTAGGTAATGCGCATTAACGCACGAACAGCGCTGGTTTTTACCATGCACTAAAAATGCCAGTGAGGCAAAAATCCCAAGTGAATCGCTTAGCATGCGACAGGATGGGGAATGGGTGGGTTGGGGCAGATAGTGGATGTTGACTGCAGTTAGCACAGGGGTAATTAATTTGTGCTGCCAATGCTATAGTTAGCAAAGAGTATACTTACTGCCACCTCAGTGGGCATCAGTAAGTACACTTACATGAAATGCACTTGCCAGTTTAGTACCCTGGGCTACTTCTCACTGTGCTAACTGCCAGGAAACATGCTGAACACGCTCCTTACAGCTAGTACGGGCTCAACCCCCATCCCATACTAATTTTTTCATACCTTTTAGTAAACATGCCCCATTCAGGCTGATGCAAAAAGCGGGTGCTGAAGTCACACACTATCAGCTTTTTACGCTTGATTGCAGTACACCGATAGCACATGACCAGCGTGGCTATGCAGAAAAGGGTTCATATGCAAATGAGCCACACATTAAACTGTGTGCAAAATGGTTAAATTAGACTTACCTGCTAATTGTAGTTCCTGGAGGAACTCCAGTCTAGTCCCGGAATCCTTGGGGTTGTCAACCTCATCTAGCAGCTTTGGAGACTGAGAAACTTCACTGCTGTGATGTCACTAGTATATAAGCACTGGTACCTCCTCCTCTCTCCAGTTAACCTATTGACAAAGCAGACTCACCGGAGCAACAAATAAGTAGTTATAAACAAACACAGCAAGGCAAACAAGCTGCCCTAACTATAAAGAATCGTGGATTCAACTATTTACAGAAGGATTACCAACCAACTGTGCCATGAGGTCCCCCTTCCCCTTGTCCAGAAGTACGGGACCTCCCCTCTTCCCCTAAGGCCACCGTCCTAACGTGACCCCGATGCAAACCGCAGTAGCAACACACTCTTGCTTACCTGTAACCACGGTCCTGCTTCAGGCCACCTAGCAGTAGCCAACCAGGGCGGGACCCGGGACTAGACTGGAGTTCCTCCAGGAACTACAATTAGCAGATAAGTCTAATTTAACCTTCCTGATCGTCCCTCCAGTCTAGTCCCGGAATCCTTGGGGATGTAACAGAGCAGTGAAACAATCAACGGGAGGGCCCTGCTAGCCCTGCCTGAAGCACTGCCAAACCAAAACAGGTATCTTTGTCCGCCTGCACATCTAGACGGTAATGCTTCACAAAGGAGTGAGAAGAAGACCAAGTCGCTGCTTTACATATCTCCTCCACGGGTACCAGGCTACACTCCGCCCAGGACGCGGCTTGCGCCCTAGTGGAATGAGCCCGCAATCCATCCGGAACCGGACGGCCGCGCAACAGATACGCTGACGCTATCGCTTCTTTCAACCACCGAGCAATCGAACCCTTAGAAGCCGCTTCTCCTCGCCGAGCCCCCGCAAACAGAATGAACAATCTGTCCAACTTAACGAAAACCAGCCGTTCTAGCGACATATGCCTTCAAGGCCCTCTTAATATCCAAGTGATGCAGCCGCTCTGCCCCTGGATCCTGTCGCTTGGCTTTGAAAACCGGCAAAGACACCACTTGGTTCATATGAAAACCCGATACTACTTTGGGTAAAAATGATGGTACTGTCCTTATCACCTTAGAATCCGAGAAGGACAGAAAAGGCTTTCTACAGGACAGGGCTTGCAACTCGGACACGCGCCTCGCCGACGCAATAGCTACCAGAAAAACCACTTTTAGAGTCAGATCCTTCAACGTTGACGATGTCAAGGGCTCAAACGGCGCTTTACTCAACGCTTCCAAGACCAAGGGCAGATCCCAGGCCGGCACTAGTTTCCTATGCGGCGGCCGCAACAACAACACTGCTCTCAAAAATCGCTTTACATCTGCATGACTACCGAGGGAATGACCTTGCACCTTTCCCCTGTAACAGGCTAGAGCTGCCAACTGAACCTTTAAGGACGCCGCCGCTAAGCCCTTTTGAAAACCGTCCTGTAAAAACGCCAACACTTGCGGCACTGACGCTTTTAACGGAACCACTTCTCTTTCTGCACACCATGCTTCAAAAATGCACCACACTCGAACATAAGCTAAAGATGTAGACCTTCGCCTCGCTTTCAGAAGGGTCGTAATCACCGCCCCCGAATAACCCCTTGATTTCAACCTAGCCCTCTCAATAGCCAGGCCGTAAGCGAGAATCGATCCACTTGGGGCATGAGTAGAGGACCCTGAGACAAAAGGTCCTCTCGCACCGGCAGCTTCCAGGGAACCGCTATCAAGAGCCGAACCAAGTCCGCGTACCACGGCCTCTGAGGCCAATCTGGAGCAATGAGGATTACTGTCCCCTTGTGACGTTCGATGCACTGTAACACTCTCCCGATTAACACCCACGGAGGAAACACGTACAGGAGTTGCTCCTGCGGCCACACTTGAACCAGGGCATCGAGTCCCTCGGACATCCTCTCTTCTTCTGCTGAAGAGCCGACTTACCTTTGCCGACTGAAAAGTTGCCATGAGATCCCTGACCGGCGGCCCCCAGCGCTGAACCAGCATTGCAAAAACTTCCGGATGAAGTACCCACTCCCCCGGGTCTACCTTCATGCGACTCAAGAAATCAGCCTGCACATTGTCCGTTCCCGTGACGTGCGCTGCCGACACTGCCACTAGATTCTGTTCTGCCCATTCGAACAAGCTGTCTGCCTCGGATTCCAGCGCTACGCTGCTGGTGCCTCCCTGCCAATTTATGTAGGCCACCGCTGTCGCGTTGTCGGAGAACACGTGAACGGCCTTCATCTGAAGATATGGGCGAAACTCTCTTAACGCCAACGCCACCGCTCTCAACTCTAACCGGTTGATCGACCAAGCCTTCTCGTGGGCGGACCACTCTCCTTGGGTTATCCGACCTTCGCAATGCGCTCCCCAGCCCTGAAGACTGGCATCCGTGGTCAACAGTATCCACGCTGGTGCTTCCGACGACACGCCCTTTTCCAAACTGCTCCGTTTTAACCACCACTGCAGGCCTTGACGAGCCGGAGGTGGGCAGACCAACCTCCGAGACAGGGAATCCCTTTGATGCGACCACCGTCTCAACAACGCTCGCTGCAATGGCCTCATGTGGGTCCGCGCCCACAGAACCAACTCCAGCGTCGCCGCCATGGTCCCTAACACTCGCAGATACTCCCAGGCGGAGGGGCAGCGCATGCTGAGAAAACGAGCAATCAACCGCCAAAGCGCGAGACACCGCTGATGAGGGAGAAATACCCGACCAACGCTCGTGTCGAAGCGGGCCCCCAGATATTCCAAATTTTGAGTCGGTTCCAATTTGCTCTTTGCTACGTTGACGACCCAACCGAGACTCTGTAGCAACGAAACCACTTTCGCAGTCGCCTCCACGCTCTCCGCTCGGGACTTTGCTCTTATCAACCAATCGTCCAGATACGGGTGCACCAGCACTCCGTCCTTTCACAAGGCCGCGGCCACGACCACCATCACTTTGGTAAACGTACGTGGTGCCGTAGCGAGACCAAAAGGAAGAGCCTGAAATTGATAATGCCCCATCGGTACTGCAAACCTGAGGAATTTCTGATGCTCCTGCCTTATCGGAATATGAAGGTACGCCTCCGACAGGTCTAGGGACGTTAAAAACTCCCCCTTTTGCATGGCTACGATAACCGACCTGAGGGTCTCCATCCGGAAATGCGATACGCGAAGACAGCGATTCACCTTTTTTAGGTCTAAAATGGGGCGCCACGAACCCTCTTTCTTTGGTACTACAAAGTAAATGGAGTATCGACCGCTTCCTAACTGGTTGACAGGAACGGGCACCACGGCCTTGAGCGCCAGCAGCCGCTGCAACGTCTCCTGTATAGCCTTGCGCTTTGCCCTGGCCGTGCATGGAGACTGAACGAAAGAATCTAGCACTGGTCGCTGCAGCTCTAACGCATACCCCTCTTGGATCACCTCTAACACCCAGCGATCGGAAGTGAGTCGGGCCCAGGCAGGGTAAAAATCCCGTAACCGACCGCCCACGGGAACCACCTCTCCCTGGACCCTCCTGACTTCATTGTGCCTTTTTGAAATTGGAGGACGAGGACGCTGGAGAAAATCCCCTGCTTGCCCCTCGAAACCCACGAAAACTGGGGCCGCAAGCAGGAAACTGGCCTCTTTGCCCCTGACCAAATCTCGGAGTCCGAAAGCGGCGAAAATCCCGCTGCTGCCCCCGCATACCGGGCCCTGACCGCCCTTGCTTCTGCTTGTCCTCCGGCAACCTACCTCCCTTGGACTCTCCTAAATCCTTCACTAACTTTTCCAAATCCTCACCAAAAAGTAACTTGCCGCGGAAGGGAAGTTTACTCAACCTCGCTTTAGACGAGCCATCTGCTGCCCAACTGCGCAGCCAAAGACATCTCCTTCCCGCTACTACCGAAGCCATACTCTTCGCTCACCCGCGGATCAGATCGTAATGAATATCGGCCAGGTACGCCGCGCCGGACTCTAACTTGGAAGCCTCCTCCGCCGAGGTCTCCGCCAGAATCCGCTGCGCCCAGCGCAAACAGGCGCGTGCCACCCAAGCACCACAGATAGAGGCTTGAAGGGACAACGCATTTGCCTCAAAAACTTGCTTAAGTAAAGACTCCAGCTTACGATCCTGCGCATCCTTTAGCGCCGCCGAACCTTCCACCGGGATGGTGATTTTCTTAGTTACCGCCGACACGGCAGCGTCTACCTTTGGAGCTTTAAACAGCTCCCGATCCTGATCCATGAGCGGGTAAAGCCGCAACATTACTCTAGAGCCCTTAAGCACGGCCTCTGGCGAATCCCATTCCTCCTGAATCATCTCTCTAAATACCCTGTGAACCGGGAAAGCTCTCTGTGTCTTACGAAAAGCCTGCAGCAAAGGGTCCTCCAATGCCGCATCCTCAGCCGGACCCCCCGCCGGCATGTTCAGAGTTTTAAGGGATTCAGCTATTAGAACCGGCAATTCCTCCCTACGGAACACCCGGACCACTCTAGCCTGATCTTCGTGATCCTTAATCTCCCCTTCTTCAAGATCCTCTTGTTCGTCATCCAGAACCGTGTCCTCATCATGAAAATCCTCTGACAGGACCGACTGCTCAGAGTGATCCTTCTCAATTCTAGCCCGCTTCAGCAGCCCTCCAGCAACGTCTGCATCTAAAGGAGCACATGATCGTTTACCTCTAATCCCCTCACCGGCAGACCCTGCTATCAGGGTCCCTTGAGGGCTGCCCAAAGCCTTCTGGATCAAAGTCAAAAAATCTGACGAAAATATCGCCGCCAAACTCCCCAAAGCAGGCAGTTGCGACACCAGAGGGTCCTGCGCTCCAGAGGTACTGGGCCCCGATTCAGGAGCCGCCAGAGGGACAAGGGGGGGGACTCAAGCATTTCCAGCGAGTCTCTCTTCTCGGTCCCCATGGCCTCCGCTGCCAGATTCGTAGTGCCAGCTTCATGACTGCAGCCCCTACACACTCCCTCAGGAGATACGGAGCTTTTCCTAGTGCCACACAACAGACAGAGCTGCTTGGCCGGCATGCCGTGATCAGATAGAAACCCAGAGCTCAACTACCCCTTTTTCTCTATTTATTTAGTTATCTCCCTTTTTCTTTTTCTTTTTTCAAAAGAAGATTGTCCGGTCAGAATCGTCCCCCCAGAAAAGGTCTGAGGGAAAGTTCCAAAAAACGAAGCTATTTGCACTGCACAGAGGCTTCAGAAGTCCCCCAACTGAAAACTGAGATTTTCCCGCTCAAAAACCATGCGGCGCGGCCTGCCCCGTCATGAAGATGAAAACACTGTCTAAAACAGCTGCTTACCTCCCGGTGCCTTGCTTCGTCGAGATATGAGCTGTTCAGTACCCGGAAGGCTGAGGAGTGCAGAAATCGCCGCAGGGGAAACCAACCCCCGGTACAGCACTGAAAAGGGCAGACCGGCTCCAAGCTCATGCAGGCAGGACCTCTGCGCGCCGAGCACAACTACTTGCTGAGTCCCAAGTCTGATCACAAGACCGGGTAATCAGCCCCAGATCCCCTCTGCAAGTCTGCTGCTGGAACGATACCGGCTCCCGGCTCACCCCAACAGACAGAAGCAAGAAAATAAAGAAGGAAAGGGGACCCGAGGACCTCAGAGGCACCGACGGTCAAAACCATATGCTGGGCAGTCAGAAATCAAGTAAGCTTTAACTAGCTGTCCTGAAATAACCCAGCCACATGCTCTAATCTCTTTTTTTTTTTTAATTTAAATAAGCTCTGCTTAATTGTTCCTCAAGTGAGCCCTAATCCTTGGGCTCACCACCTCACTAGCTGCTTTGGAGACTGATAACTGGAGAGAGGAGGAGGTACCAGTGCTTATATACTAGTGACATCACAACAGTGAAGTTTCTCAGTCTCCAAAGCTGCTAGATGAGGTTGACAACCCCAAGGATTCCGGGACTAGACTGGAGGGACGATCAGGAAGGCAGTGTTAAACTGGGAGAGCAAGCCAAACACATGCGCACAAGAAATTGGTGCTGGTTGGCATGCTCTCCCAGAGAAACGGGCATTGCATGGCTAATTTGCATATCAGCCCCAAGACGATTTTGATGTCATCAGAGGCGATTGCCGCATCAGGAAAAGCCCCCCATGCCATCAAAATACTGTTGGGGGCCGGTGTCCCAACAGAAAGTCACTCCCTGGTGGTCTAGCGGTCCCAGAACCTCCCATTCCCACTTTTAAAAACCTAACCTGGTGGTCTAGCAGCCCCAGAACCCCCCTCCCAGTATCTTTCAAAGCGGGAGCGATTGGCCCTCACATGGTGCATCAGTGCGGGGCCAGGTGCCACCATTTTCCAAGATGGCAGACAGAGCAGGAGCGCGTAGGTGGCACTCCTGCTTTGAAAGATACCGGGAGGGGATTCTGGGACAGGTTAGTTTTGTTATAAGTGGGATGGGGCATAGGAGGTTCTGGGGCCACTAGACCACTAGGTTAGTTTTTTTTTGTTTGTTTGTTTTTTTTTTACAAGTGGGAGGGGGGGTTCTGGGGCCGCTCGATCACCAGGTTAAGTTTTTTCTTTGTGTTTTGTTTTTTGTTTTTTTTTTAAAGTGGGGTGAGGGGGTAGTGGTATCAGGCCAATAGATTACCAGAGAGTGACTTTCTATCAGGGCACCGGACCCGACAGTATTTTGATGGCATCAGGGGCTTTTCTTGATGCTTTGATCGCCTCCGATGCCATCAAAATCCTGTCAGGGGCACGCGCTAGTGGTTTAAGCCACTTCAGACCCAGATGTAGAGATTGGCGCTAAAGCTGATTGCAAAATCCTCTACGCCTATTTCTGCATTAGGCACAGCAATCATTTGCATACCAGAATATTACATGCAGCTCATTTGTCTGCAATTTAAATACACAAATACTCATGATGTTAATTGGGCACTAATTTTTCTGTCACCATTTACGTGCAAGTCTGTTTTTTTTCTGCATTTGACGTTAGCTGAAATGTATTTAAAGTGTGCTTAAATGTGCCGCTTTCTGTGCTTAAAGGCCATGCTAGTTTTCAGCATCAGCCTGTTTGTTAGTGAATGACCCCCTTAATTAATAATACAAAAAATACTGGGAAGAGATAAAGATTTTAAAATAGCAGCATACAGAATAAGTTTTCATTGTTATCAGCACTGGGAAATTGATTTTTCTTTTACCCTTTTATTTTGGTTTTAAGTGAGCACAGCTTGGCAAGTTGTGTTACCAGGGCCATTCAGTTTCTAGCTTTTAAATTTGCATTGGAAATTCAGGTTTGGGTCAACAGTGCAGCAATTTAGGTTGGAAATAAAGCAGAGGTGGTTGCCTAAATGTCTTGAGCTTTTTGCTGATGTAACAGAATATCAGATCACAATACAAAGAAATTCACAGCTTTGCACACTATTATAAATAGCAGCCTACAGAGTTCACAGACGCGAAAGTCGCTTATCCTGAACAGAATGCCTCACTTAACCCATATATCCCTTTCTTCCCCTTAAATATATTTACAGACTCTGTTCTCTGGTGAACATTTACAAGATAGGTTTACAGCATTGTATTTTCATATACATAACAAAGCCACATATGCACACAATTATACAAGGGATACGGAAAAATGTACAGCAGCTCCAATAAATATTTTTTCTCTTTAGAAGATATTCAAAAACACTGTTGAAGGGCCACACACTCTTCCAACTTTTGCAAGATAGTACAGATAAGCCAGTCCTATGCGGGTTTTCATTTTAACTATTCATTATATAAAGCTAACTATCAGCGTTTGTTTCCTGATAAAATGGTACACTATGATTTTCTCAGGCAGACTCGATTACTCGTGGAACAGTAGAGCTGCATCAGCCCCCTTCACTTCTGGATAGCTTTTGTCTTCTTCCCCTTTGCGACATTGATTCTTCTGAATTCTTGAAGTACTTTACTATCAGAAAAGGCTGGTTTCCCACGCTTTCTGGTAAAGGATCCAAACCCTACTTGCTCATCTTCACGCAGAGTTTAGTGCAAGCTTCTTGGTAGTCTCCAATTGGGTTTTGTTTAAGCCATGGAAGCGTACTCCTTGGGAATCCAATTCAATCACACTGTTATATTGAGGTGAACTACCTGAATGTAAAGGTTATGTACCTCCAGAACGAATATGATAGCTCAGGCTAAGTGTTAAGAGTCCCTAAGTTATCTGCTGCATTGCCCATTTTATTCCTATGAGCAGCATGGCAGCTAAATGTCAGTAAAAGTGGCCCTTAGAAAAGTTTCTAGTTAAAAAAAAAAAAAAAAAGAATTTTTTAAAAAGAACTTAAAATGGGAGGAATCAGGCTAGCCAATCAAGTTGTTTTTGTTCCAATCGAGGCAGTGGCAAGTAGTATGCTTCCTTGCAGTTGACTCTGTTACTAGCAGCCAAGAGATTTCCTTAGGGGTATGAGCTGAATAACTGGGTGGACTGGGATAGCTGTTTTTTTTTTCTCTCTCCTCTACTATATTATTAGAAGCGATCATGATATGAGGGTCAGAGAGAGAACTCAAGAATAATGTCAGAAAACAGATCTTCATGGAAAGAGTGATGTGGGTATTACGAGTGAGAGTAGTAGCAGCAGCAAGGGAAGGTGAGAGGACTGGAGGTCAAGGAGGAGGGCAGGGGGAGAAGATAAGGGATGGGCGTTTTTCATCTCCTTAGACATTCTGGGGCCTGAAGCAGAAACTAACACTGGCCCTACACATGAATGAATACGAACGAGGGACCTTTCATCTGCTGCATTCATGGAATCATAGCTATTAACACCTTAAACATGGACCAAGTTTCATTAAGGCTCAGGATCTTGACAGATAAGAAGCAAAATATAAGAAACGGAGCTCATGAACTGGAAAGTCCATATAAAAACCAAACAAGACAAACAAAGCCGGGGATGCTGGGAAAGTAGCCGGCATTCCATCTTCTTATAACATGGCGATCTTTGAGTTTATAAGAAATATATTTTCATCCATGTTGCATTCAAATACAAGATAAAATGCTGCTTGATTTCAGAGGGAAAAGCCGTTTGTCCTTGGTTCATAGATGACTTTCACACTTAAAGAATTTACGAGAGATGCCTCTTGAAAGCCACTATGCTTTAAGACTTGTGCTGAATCTGTTCTGGGAAGACAACTCCCATTGGACCACGCACTGGCTTTTTTGTCTTAAGAAGCATTACTCCATTGCTACTTAACAGCATCACATTCCCTTCTCTTTAATTCTGTACCTGAGTAGAATACACATAATGAAGTGCTTGAAAATCCTGGTTCTTACAGATCTAATTCTTCGTTTGCGAATTCAAAAAAGACTGAACTTGCTCTGTAAGGCTCTTTGCAAGCCTGGGTCATTTGGTTCTGGGCTTGGTTGAACGGTCTAATGCCCTGCGAGATTGTAATTCCCTGGGTCATGGCTAAGGCATGCTTAAAGCCAGTTCCCGAGAAAAGTGCCCCTTAGCAGAACCAAACACCAGATTGCACAGATAAGGTGTCAGCTGTGTGAAAGGAAAGCACAAACAGTAAAAGCAGTCGCTGTTCCTCACATCCGATAGCTAAATCACATTGTGATCACAGCTTATCACCCTGCTGGACAGCACCATAACACAAACGGAATCTGGCTCCATTTATTATTGACATGGTCCAGTGCATTTGGGAAACAAAAAAAACTCCTTGTAAGTGCCTTTGTGCTTTTGAGCTACAGTACCAAGCGCTACAGGGTTAGTGGCTTGCCACAGAAGGGTTCTGCAATCAGAAAGCCACAACAGAATCACAGCAGCCAAAGCTGTTCTGCTAACCAGAGCAGAGTATGAGAAAAAAGCAAACTGGGTCGGGCTGTGGGATGAAGCAGCAAGAGGTGAAAGCACCTAATTTAAAAAATGCCGATTTGAAAACCTGAAATCTCTTGGCCCTCTATTCTGGGGTTCATGTATGTTAGAGTTCATTACAAAGATAAGTGCATGAGCCTGTGTCCTGATGAGCTGTGTGTGGGGCTAGTGGGTTAGGGAGAGGATGATAGGACTTCTGCATTTCTTTGAGAGGAGGGGGAAACTTGGTGGCTTCAATAGACATCAGAGACTTGAATGCTACCGATTCAGAAGTGGACTCCAGGTTACGAGAAAGCCTGAATTTTTCTCACAAACTCTAGCGGGTTTTCCATAAAGTATCTCTGTTGGAGCACACTAAGGATGACATGGGCATGAGGGCAGGGAAAGTGGTGCAGGAGATGAGAAGTGTAATGGAAGAATGCATTACTGCAGCTGTAACAACTTCACTTCCAACATGGAAGCGACTTAAAGAAAATAAAAGGTTTCAGATTCTTACATCTTTGGTTTGTCATTGAAAAATAAAGCTGAACTAAAAAATAAATAATTTTAAAAACTATTAAAGTAAAAATAAGAATACTTTCTTTATAGTAAGTTGCTCTGTTACCCATCTACAATTGTTTTTTTTTTTCCCCCAACATATGGCACTTTCAAAAGGGAAAAATGATCAAGAAGCTAAAAGTTGTTAGCTGGAGGTTTTTTTTTTCTTTTTAAGTGTTCACATGATGCGTCTTCTTCCAGAAAGGCTTTTCATTTGTTCTCGATCAGAGTCTGAACTTTATAGACCAGATCTCGCGCATGCTTCAGTATCTGTTTCATAGTGTGCCGCTCTGCCATTTCTGAAACACAGAGGGGAATGCAAGATTACATACACTTAGGTCCACTGCAATTCTTCACAATCCACTTGTGTTTTCATAACTTTGAATAATTTTGTCTCATCTGCAAATTTGATCACCTCACACGTTATTCCCATGTCCAGGTCATTTATGATAATGTTAAAAAGAATTGGGCCCAGCACAGATCCCTGGGGTACCCCATTATTCACCTTTCTCCACTGAGAAAATTTGCCATTTAGCCCTACCCTCTGCTTTCTATCTTTTAACCAGTTCTTGGATCCACAATAGTCCATTGCCTCCCATCCCATGACTTTTTAATTTCACCAAGAGTCTCTCATGAGGGACCATGTCAAAAGCTTTCTGAAAATCCAGATAGATAAAGGTGAGCCAGTCAATATAGTGTACCTGTTTTTTCTTAACTATTTTCCTCATTTATCATATTCTCCCTTTTGAAAGTTAAAAGGTGAAATTAGACTTACCTGCTAATTGTTGTTCCTGGAGTAGATCCAGTCTAGTCCCGGACCTCTGAGTTGTCAACCCCATTCAGCAGCCTGGAGACTGAGGAACCTCCTTTTTCTGTGATGTCATCTGTATATCTTCCAGGAATCCGCCTCCCTTCATCAGTTCACTATTGACAGAGCAGACTCCCTGGAGCAACAAGTAAGAATCAAACTTTTTTTTTTTTTAACCACATAAAAAGCTACTGTAACCCTCTGTTACTAACCGGAACACTAACTTAAACACCAATCTGAAAACTTTAAATGTGCTGAGGTAGTCCCCCCATCCGATTAGGCGAAACCTGTCCTAGATATGTCATCCTTGCTTTCGGGAAAGCTCCCTACCAGGCGGTTCGCATAATCCCGATCTTCAGGCTGATATTCGTAGACTCACCATGCTAGGACGGGACTCGGGACTAGACTGGATCTATTCCAGGAACAACAATTAGCAGGTAAGTCTAATTTCACCTTCCTGATCGTAGCTCCAGTCTAATCCCGGACCTCTGAGTATGTACCAGAGCAGTAATCTTCACGGGAGGGACCGGCAACACTAGCCTGAAGGACCGCCGATCCAAAACGCACATCTTGTGCCGCCTGCAAATCCAGCCGGTAATGCTTCACAAAAGGATTCAAGGAAGAGCAAGTTGCCGCTCTACAAATCTCTAGCGGCGGCACCAAGCGAAGCTCCGCCCAGAACGCCGCTTGAGCTCGGGTGGAATGGGCCCTAAGCCCTTCCGGCACCAATTTTCCCTTCAACACATATGCTGACGTGATTGCCTTCTTGATCCATCTTGCTATAGAGGCCTTTGATGCCGCCTCTCCACGCCTGGGCCCTCCGAAAAGGACAAACAACCTTTCCAATCTGCGAAAACTCGCCGTCCGCCGCAGATACTTCAACGCCCTTCGAACATCCAGTTTCCTAGAGGCTTGACCCCCCCCCCCCCGAGTGTCTACTAAACACCAGCAGAGAGATGTCCTGACTCAGATGAAACGCCGACACCCCCTTAGGCAAAAAAGCCGGCACCGGCCTTAACACTACCTTGGACTCAAAGAACAACAGATTCTCTGCAAGACAATGCCTGTAGTTCCGAAATCCTGTGAGCCGAACAGATTGCCACCAGAAACACAACTTTCAAGGTGAGATCTTTCACGGACGCGCTGCTCAAGGGCTCAAAGGGCTCCCGCTCTAGCGCTTCCAGCACGAGCGGAAGGCTCCATTTAGGCACTAAGTGTCTCTTAGGCGGTCTCAATAAGGATACTGCTCGAAGAAAACGCTTAATATCCAAATGCCCCCCGAGCGGAAGGCCACCTATCCGTCCTCGGTAACACGACAAAGCTGCCACCTGCACCCTAAGGGATGCTGCCGCCAACCCTTTGTCGAAACCGTCCTGCAGAAACTCTAAGACCTGCGGGATGGACGCCTTCAACGCCTCCGAGCCCCTGTCTCCACACCAACCCTCGAAGATTCTCCAGACTTGTACATACGCCAAGGACGTCAACCTCTTCCTTGCCTTCAACAACGTGGTAATAACTGCCGAGGAATAGCCTCTCGCCTTCAACCGCGCCCTCTCAATAGCCAAGCCATAAGCGAGAATCGATCCACGTGGAGTATGCACAGAGGACCCTGCGATAACAGGTCCACCCGAGCTGGGAGACGCCACGGCCTCGCTGCCAGGAGCCTTACTAGGTCCGCATACCAAGGGCGACGGGGCCAATCTGGCGCAATTAAGATCAACTGCCCCCTGAAACTATCTATCCGTTGAAGTACTCTGCCTATCAACACCTAGGGCAGAAAGACGTACAGAAGCTGATCCTCCGGCCAGGCTTGGATGAGCGCATCGAGACCCTCAGACATTCTTTCTCTTCGCCTGCTGTAAAACTGACTGACTTTTGCCGACTGGAACGCTGCCATGAGGTCCATTACCGGTGGGCCCCACCGGCGCACTAGCATGTCGAACACCTCCTGATGAAGGACCCACTCTCCTGGATCCACCTTCACCCGACTTAGGAAATCGGCCTTCAAATTGTCTACTCCTGCCACGTGCGCTGCTGACAGTGCTAGGAGATTCTTCTCGGCCCAACCGCACAGGGCCTCTGCCTCGGTTTCCAGTGCTATACTGCTGGTACCCCCCTGCCGATTGACATAAGCCACTGCGGTTGCGTTGTCGGAAAACACCCTGACCGCTGTCCCGGAGATGCAAGATTGAAAGCTCTGCAGGGCCAGGGACACCGCTCTCAACTCCAACCTGTTGATCGACCAGGCTCTCTCCTGCTCGTTCCACTGCCCCTGCGCGAACTGCCCCTGGAAATTTATTTATTTATTTATTTAGCTGTATTTATATCCTGCTTTTCACCGGGTCAAAGCGGTCAATTGGGGGATACATTTAACACGAGGGGATATGAGACACATACGCTAATACTTACAGGGAACATGGGCAGTGGAGGGTTAAGTGGCTTGCTCAAGACCACAAGGAGTGCCTATAGGACTAGAAATCCCAGTCCCTCCGGCCTGATATTGCTGTCCCCAGGTGGGACTTGAACCCCTGGCCCTCCGGCCTGAAGTACCTTGTCCTAACCACTAGACCACTCCTCCCGGTCCCTCCCATGAAATGGGCCCCCCATCCCAGGAGACTGGCATCCGTCATTAAATGGCACCCAGTTGGGCACCTCCAGCGGCCTCCCACACTTCAACGACGCGAGGACCAGTCACCAAAGAAGAGACCCTCGTGCCTCCTCCAAGCAGGGAAGCTTTAGTGACAGCGGGTCCCGCTGATGAGACCAGCGCCGGAGAAGTGCCCGCTATAATGGCCTCATGTATGCTCTCGCCCACGGTACCAATTCTATCGTCGCCGCCATAGTGCCCAGCAGCTGGAGGTACTGCCACGCTGTGGGTTCCTTGCTGCACAAGAACCTCCGAACCAGGGCCCGCAACTTCTGCGCTCTCAGCCGAGGCAGAAATACCTGACCCGCCTTCATGTCGAACCGAGCCCCTAAGTATTCTAAGCACTGCGAGGGAACTAACTGGCTTTTCGGTACGTTGACCACCCAACCCAGACTTTCCAGAAACGCCACTACTCTGGCCATAGCACTTTTGCTCTCGCTTCTCGACTTTGCTCGAATTAGCCAATCGTCCAGGTAGGGGTGCACCAGGATCCCGTCCCTCCGCAGGGCCGCTGCCACCACCACCATGATTTTGGTGAACATGCGAGACGCTGTCGCCAGCCCAAATGGCAAGGCTCGGAATTGAAACTGCCCGCAATGGACCGCGAAGCGCAGATACTTGTGGTGGTCCGGCCGAATGGGAATGTGAAGATACGCTTCAGAAAGATCCAGGGAGGTGAGGAACTCGCCTCTCCGAACCGCCGCTATCACTGAGCGCAGGGTTTCCATATGAAAGTGAGAGATGCGAAGACAACGATTCACTCCCTTTAGATCCAGAATGGGCCGGACTCCTCCGTCCTTCTTCAGCACCACAAAGTAAATGGAGTATCGACCGCAGCCGTACTGGTCCCGTGGAACCGGCTCTATTGCCCTGAGGTCTAGAAGCCTTCGGACAGTCTCCCTCACCGCCACGCGCTTGGGCCAGCAACTTGCAGGGGGATTGTATGAAGGCGTCGTTTACTGGCCGTTGCAGCTCCAGCACATAACCTTCTCTGATGATCTCCAGTACCCACTGATCCGTGGTAATCTGGACCCAGGTGGCATAGAACTCCTGCAAACGCCCCCCCACAGGAGCTACGGGTGCCTGGGCCCCCCTGGCATCATTGAGGTTTTATAAGGTTAGAGGAGGAGGAGGAAGAGGCGGAGGAGGAACCAAAACCTCTACCCGCTCCTCGAAATCCACGAAACGCTTGGCTTCTATTGGGGAATTTGCCTCTGGACCCTGAATTAAACCGTTGAAAATGAAAACGGCGAAATTCCCGTTGTTGGCCCTTACCACCGGACCCTGTTCGTGCCTGCTTAGGCTTGTCCTCAGGCAGTCTACCGCCTTTTGTTTCACCCAGGTCCTTGACCAATTTCTCCAGATCTTCACCGAACAAAAGACGTCCCTTGAAGGGAAGCTTACTCAATCTAGCTTTAGATGAGTTATCCGCCGCCCAATTGTGGAGCCACAGATAACGCCTTGCCGCCACCGCCGATGCCATGCTCTTTTTTTTTTTATTATTATTTATTATTTATTTATGCAAAATTTTAACAAAAACATAAGCGTATCTTGCTATTGGAAAATAGAGTACATATTGAACAATTTACAATAAAATCCAAACCCTCCTTTGGTTTAGTAGTTATATCCGGGGTAGCCCAACGCTGTCGGATTTCTTATGTTTAATTGCTTTTTTCTCCTAGGGTACTCCCACCCTGGGGAGTTTTTCTTATACTCCTTCCTCCATGATGTGGACTACATAGAGCCATATTTTGTGTATTTCTTTTGGATTTTATTGTAAATTGTTCAATATGTACTCTATTTTCCGATGCCATGCTCTTTGATAAGCCGCGCATGAGATCATAATGAATATCCGCCAGGTATGCCGCTCCCGATTCCAACCTGGACGCGTCTTCAACCGCATCGCTCTCTTGCCTTCCGGGACTCCGCTGAGACCACCGCAAGCAGGCCCTGGCCACCCATGCTCCACAGATAGCCGCCTGCAAGGAGAGGGCATTCACATCAAAAAGTTGTCTTAGCAAGGCATCCAGCTTTCTATCCTGAGAGTCTTTGAGGGCAGCACTGCCCTCCACTGGGATAGTGGTCTTTTTTATCACTGCCGCCACAGCGGCATCCACCTTGGGAGGCTTGAAAATCTCCTTATCCTGATCCACCAGAGGGTAAAGCCGACTCATCACTCTAGAGCCCTTCAGGGACGCCTCGTGAACGTTCCCACTCCTCCTGGATCAGTTCCTGAAACACCCTGTGCACCGGAAAAGCCCTTTGAGTCTTTCTAAAGACCTGCAACAAAGGGTCCTCCAGGGTCACATCCTCCGCTAAACCCTGGTCCAGTATATTTAAGGCTCTCAGAGTCTCCGCAATGAGCGCCGGAAGCTCCTCCCTGTGGAAGACCCGCACCACTCTAGCTTGCTCTTTCTTCTCAGTGAGCTATTCTTCTTCTAGCTCTTCTTCAATCTCCACACTCCTGTCTTCCTCCTCTGATAGGTGTTCCTCTGATACCACCGACAGATCCGTGAGATCTCCATCTAGCCGTGGCCTTTTGGGTCCTTCCCGAGCCTCTGCCGCAGCTGTGGACCCTGGTCTCTTCATTCCCCGACTCTCAGCATTGCCCTTTACCTGCTTGGACGGGAGGCCTCCCACCGCTTGCTGCAGGAGGGCCAAGAAGTCGGTAGAAAAAACAGACTCAAGCCCCTTGGGCCAGGCCATAGAGGAAGGCGGGACGTCCGGGGCAGACGAAGTCCCTGCCGCTGGATCTCCCAGGGATAGAGCGACTCCCGGAGCTACCAAAGGCCCCTGCTCGGACTCCATCCTGACTTCATCAGCTTCCCCAGAGTGTTCCACTGCTGCAGACTCTCTCGTGCAGCCTTTACACACACCGGAGTCCGTGATCGTGCCTCTCTTGACCCCACAGACCAAGCATTGTGCCTTAGCCGGCATCCCAGCACCGATTAGAGATCCTGTCAGACCTCGCAGTTCCCTAGCCGTGCTGCTGTCCCGACGGGCAGGACACTCTCAGACACCACCGCACCAACCTGACTTCTATTCCTTTTTTTTTAAACTAACTTCATGCTACCGACAGGATAACACAGGGCCCTGAAACAGGCTCCCCCACACGGCTCCCGACGGTCTGAACAGCTTCGGTAACTGAGCCGAGGTTGCGCTCGCGCTTCCCGCGCAGGAGCCACATGGCTAGGCCTACTCTGCTAAACGCGCCCCTTCGCGCTGCAGAGAGACTCCGTAGAAGCTCACTTACCTTTTCCTGCCACCCCTCCACTCAGCGTGTCTCCGGCTTTCCTCCGCTCTCGGGGAAAAACAAGCCGAGCTGACTCGGGGCCCCGGCCTGTGCACTGTGCCAAAGTCCGGCTCCGGGCTATCGCCGCGGTCAGCTCAGGCACGCTCACAGGCAACCCCTCTGCTGCGTGCCTGACTGACTCCCTCTCCTCAGCAAACCGGCGATTCAACGATTCAGCTCCAATCCTGCTAACAAGGAGCGAACGCTGCTCCGCCGTGTCCCCTGCTTGTCTGCCCTCCCGCAGCAGCGACAACAGATCAGAGGAGAGCCTGTGCACCTTCAAAGTACAGCACGGTATTTAACTTTTTTTTTTTTTAATATCCTGAACTGGAAATTTAGACAATACTAATCCTATCAACTTCTCTAATAACTATACTTAATTGTTTCTCCAGTGAGCCCGGACCCCCAGGCTCACCGTCCCCTTCAGCTGCTTGGAGACTGAGGTAACTGATGAAAGGAGGCGGATTCCTGGAAGATATACAGATGACATCACAGAAAAAGGAGGTTCCTCAGTCTCCAGGCTGCTGAATTGGGTTGACAACTCAGAGGTCCGGGACTAGACTGGAGCTACGATCAGGAAGGTAGTATTGTGGATGTCCTTGCTGTCCTTCCTCGATTTATTAAATCAAATGCAATCATGCTATGATCACTATTGCCAAGTGGCCCCAACACCCTTATCTCCTGCAACAGATGCTGTGTTCCCCTCTTGTCGGTTCATGAACCAGCTGCTCCAAGTAGTTGTCATTTATTTCATCTAGAAACTATCTCCCTAGCATATCCTTCTGCGACACTGACCCAGTCAATACTGGGGTAATTGAAAGCACCCATTATTACTGTGTTGTAACTTTTGTTAATTTCCCTGATTTCTTTTAGCATTTCATCATCCATCTGTTCATTCTGGTCAGAAGGTCAATAGTACACCCCCACTGCCATCGCCTTCCCCTCTTTACATGGAATTTCTAGCCATAGAGATTCTACAGTGTATTTTGTTTCACACAAAACTTCAATCCTGTGTGACTCAATGCCCTCTCTAACACAGAGCGCAACCCTTCCACCAATTTGATCTACCCTATCATTGTGATGTAGTTTTTATTCACGTATCAGTGTCCCATTGTCCTCCTCTGACAATTGTATCTAAGCTTTCATTTAGTGCTATATATTTTAACTCTCCCATCTTATTTTTTAGACTTCTAGCATTTGCATACAGGCATTTTAGAGGATGTATTTTATTCATATTAATATGTTTATCGGTCAATAGGGTAATTTGGAATCTTTCAGCTCTGTCTGCTCTGTACTTAAGGGCATCTGGGTTACTTTTATCATTACTGCAACCTCTCTCTCAGGATGCCCTAAATTCCCTCTTTTGCTAGAATCCTTCAAGGATACATCATTCCAAATCATGCACTGTTAGGCAACTGTCTGCTTTCCCCTATTATCTAGTTTAAAATCTGCTCTCTCTCCTTTTTAAAGGTTAATGCCTGCAGCCTGGTTTCATCGCGGTTAAGGTAGAGCCCATCCTTTTGGAAAAGCCCCTCCTTTCCCCAGAATGTTCCCCAGTTCCTAACAAATCCAAAACAGTCTTCCTTGCACCATCGTCTCATCCACACATTGAGACTCCAGAACTCTGCCTGCCTGTTCGGTCCTGCTCATGGAATGGGAAGCATTTCAGAGAATGCTACCCTGGAAGTTCTGGATTTCAATTTCCTATCTAAAAGCCTAAATATTTCCTCCAGAACCTCCCTCCCACACTGTCCTATGTCATTGGTACCAATATGTACCAAGACAGCAGACTCCTCCCCAGCATTATCTAAAACCTTGTCTAGGTGGCATGTGAGGTCCACTACCTTCGCACCAGGCAGGCATGTTACGAGGCGATCCTCATGTCCACCAACCACCCAGCTATCTACATGCCTAATGATCAAATATCCAACTAGAACGGCTGTCCTAACCCTTTCCTCATGGGCATATGTTCCTGGAGAAACTTCCTTGGTGCAAGAGGGTTTTACATCACCTGGAGGACAGGTCTTAGCTACACCAAGGTCATGCTCTCCTTTCACGTGACCTCTCTCCACCATAGCAACAGATAAGCTGTTGGCCTGGAGGTGGGACTTCATTATTATGTTCCTAAAGATCTTATCTCTGTCTTCCTTAACTCCTCCAAGTCTGCTACTCTAGCTTCTAGAGATTGGACTTGTTCTCCAAGAGCAAAGAGCTCCTTGCACCTAGTGCACACGTAAGACCCCTCACCGATTAGGAGAAAACCACATATGTGACACTCAATGCAAAAGACCGGATAGCCTCTATCTCGCTGCTGGACTGCTTTCTGTATCTTAGTTTTGAGGTTTTGTTAAGATATTTAAGTTGTTTACTTACTTAAATTTGCTAGGGATAGTTGTACAAACACAAGTATACCTAATAGGTTTAAGGTACTTTATTCATGTCAGTATTAATTACAGGGGCTTAATTAAGCTATACCTGATGGCCACTGGCATTAACCTTTTTTTTCCTCAAGAGTAGAATAGCCATATAGTGGTTAGAGCAACAGCCTAGTACCCAAGAGATCAGGGTTTGATTCCCACTGATATTCCTTGTGACCTTGGACAAGTCACTTTATCCTCCATTGCCTTGGAAGAAAAGGCATGGCAATCTACTTCCAGTCATATCTTGCTAGGAAACCCAGGGGGCTGCAGGGTCACCAGGAGTCAGCATTGATTTGATGGCAATTAAAAATAAAATATCTGATGACGATAACCAGTTTCACCTGAAAGTGAATTTGAATACCTCTGTCCCCTTAAGAACCTATAAATCTAAGATTGTGCCTGGGGGGTGGGTGGGAGTCGGGGTGGGTGGGAGTCGGGGTGGGCAGGAGGGAAAGAAACACTTAATAGAAGCAAGCTAGCTGAAACAGTGCCCTGTGTGACTTTAAAAAACACAGAATTTTAAAATAGACAGAGATTTTATCAGTTTAAACCCAAAGAGTTCCCTTTAACTCAAGAGTCTGAGAAATTACCAGCAGGTAAATACAATTGCAGAATCCTTCCCAGCAAGAGCAGCTTTTCTCAGTAGTCCTGCTTTCTTAGGGGATCAAACAGGGCATAGAGTGGGCATTTTACTGTGCAGAGAAGTTAGCGCACACAAATTTAGCATGCACTGTGACTTCTGCAGTTAATTCAGTTGCTCTTACCTCCACCTCAAGAGGTGACAGTTAAGTGCAGCTGGCTGGCACTATGCACCTATCGAGTGGTAGGTACATCCATATTACCCTTCACGACTCCTCAGACACCATCCCAGACAATGAATACAGACACCCCATCTAACATCCTCTGATAGTAAAAGCAAAGAGTCCCCCAGTCACGCCAGTTCCAATCCTGGGTTCATAATGGTGGCTCTGACCCCTAGTGGTGCTACCAGTAGGGTTCAAGCAGCTGAATACTTTCTTCATCCTGCCAAGTATCTTCAAAACATCTGTTTCTACATTTGCTATTTGGATTTCTTTTCGCTTTTCACCCTTCCAAACATCAAAGGGATTTTAGTGAATACAGTATAATGTATTGAAGAGCACATCCATAACAAATGCCAGGAAGGTGCCATGCTCCACATATATTATACCACTAATGTCTCGATTCTGTTGGGGAAGAATAAGGGAGCATAATTTTTACCTGGTCTCCGTGAAACAGGTAAAGCCATACAGAAATTGACAAATTCGTCAAATAAACCAGTCACTTACCATTAAAGAATTTTATAATATCTGTAAAATCCATATTATTCTCTAAAATGATGTCACGGTAAACTTCCACCAGAGCCAAGGCTATAAAGAGGACATAGTGAGAGGATGAGATGTGCTTTGCTGCCCAGATCGTCTCCCAAACTGAGAAGACATCGTCGTAGACCAATTCTGTTAAAACAAGGAAAATAATGAGAGAGAGGAGGGGAGAGCAGAAGAGAAATGGGATATGGAATGGGGGACAGGAGAGTATGAGGAAAGATGGGAAGAAGTAAAGGGGAATGGAAAGTGAAATAGGGAAGTGAAAAATGGCAGAGGAAAGAGTGGGGCAGGATGATATAAGGAAAGGGAGAGAGAAATGAAATAATGTGGGATAGTGAAGGAGATTAGAAAGTTGTTTGAAATAGTTCATTCATTTTAGCAGCATTCTGTTCTTTGATTAAATCAATAAAACATTCTGTTTGCTTTGAAATGACTGTGAATGCTTCTGGCGTAAAAAAACGCTTCTGTGTCATAAAGGTCACTGCATGCAGTGTGCAACAGAACAGAAACACTAAAAAGCCATACGCCATCATGGTCTCACATACAGGAAACACCATCATAATCTGTTTTTTCATTATTTTAGAAGCCTTACTCATGACTTAAGCATATATAAGAAGATGATAAAGGACCTGACAACTGGCAAAATCAATAAGTTCATCGATAATGGAGAAGAAATTGAAATAGTTGACAACTTTAACCTGCTTGGATCAATAATCAATAAAGAAATGACAAGCAATCAAGAAATTCGACGACGCACTGCTCTTGGCAGAATGGCTATGAAGGACCTAACAAGATTCTCAAGAGCAGAGATGTTTCTCTCCATACAAAGATTTGACTTGTTCAAGCCATGGTATTTTCAATAACATCATATGGATGCAAAAGTGAAAAAGATAGGAACAAAATTGATGCCTTTGAAGTATGGTGCTGGCTACGAATATTGGGCATATCATGGACTGCCCAAACAAACAACCAGTCAGTTCTAGAGATGATCAAACCTAAGCTTTCTTTAGAAGCTCAGATGACAAGACTTCGACTTTCATACTTTGGACACATCATGCGAAGTCAGAGATCATTAGAGAAAGACATCATGCTTGGTAAGGTTAAAGGTCAATACAAAAGAGGAAGACCAGCAATGAGATGCATCGATACAACAGCAGCAGCTATGGATATTACTCTATCAACAATGAGTCGCTTGACTGAAGACCGAAGACAGTTTAGGACAACTATTCAGAGGGTCGCAATGAGTAGACACCAACTCAACGGCACTTAACAAGAAGCAGTCATATACATGTATAAATCATACCCTCACGTAACTAGCCATTTTAGAAAGTGTCCAGTTTATATGTGGAGGACCGTACCGCATCAAAAGTGTATGGGGATGTGCTAGGGGAGGGGGGATTGAGCAGGTCACAAATCTATACGTGTATTCCTTCTTCCATATAAGGAATGCACGTGTATGTCTGAAATTGTCCACATGCGGATTTACATCTGCTCCCTGGCGCAAATAGGGATTTCAAAAGTGCTCCTTTTGCCCATCCTTTTACAGGAGGAATCAAGGGGGATATCGCCTTTAATACCACAATATTTATTTCTCTCTCTAAGTTGAAATGAGGTAAAAATAGAGACCTCTGAAGGTGACTGTGTCTAGGTTTGTTAAATCACTGAGATACACATGAAAGCGCAGACATTTCCATGCGTTAAGTGATCGTGACGGGAGGGGGGGGGGTGGAATGGGGACTAGATTGGCACCTATAGACTTATCTTATAAAATATGTGCTGATTTCTACCAGCATATGCATGGAAAAACTTCCACCTGTCTAGGACGAGGTGTAACTTGGTACGGCAGCTTCCTGGGAGGGAATTTTATAAAGGCACACATAAATGTTTTATTAAAAAAACAAACGCCTATCAATAAATACTGAATCCCTCCCACACATATCATCATCTTTTTGGTGTGCAACGTTTCATATAATGATAACATACTCTGATTTATGAAACTTTACACACCAAAAAGGTATTATGATGTGTGGGAGGACTATATTTATTAATCAATGGTTTACTGTTCTACCCTAGGTTCCGGGACCTCTTGTTTTTTTAATTTTCTTAACAAAACAGGCACAATATATGCATCTATGTGCCTTTCTGCCTAGGTACCCAGTTATAAAAGTTACTCTCCACATGACCATATTAATAAACAATGAACTGACATCACCTCCCTACCACAAAGAATGAGTGAAGGCAGGTATAAGGAGATGGAGAATGCTTCCATTTTTTTCCGTTAATCATACTTACCCCGTTTAAAGTCTAGAAGGAACCACCGATAGCAGAAATAGAAATGGGTGTAGTCCCCATTTTGGTGCATCAGTTCAAAGAGCTCAGAATCCAAAATCTGACAGAGAAAGCACAGAAATTGTTATGTTACTGTCTACCTTAGATTAAAAAAAATAGAAACACAAGAGGGGAAAAGCAAAGTATACTCAAGAATTTTATTAATTGATGAAGTTTAGTAAGCACTGATTGGTTAGAACCCTCTAATATCACTGTCTACTAGGTTACCACTAATGCTATTTTTAACTCTTTTGCTCTCTGATGGCCTTCAAAATGTCAGAAACTGCTGCTTTAACAAGTCTGTGATAAAAAAAAAAAATACTATATCACCGCACTGTGCACTATTCACAAGGGCCCAATTCAAATTTTTTGCGTGGCCAAGTAGGAGGGTACTATTCATCAGAAAAGCAATAATGAAAAAACAGAGAGAAGCTTTACATTCTGGACCAGCCATACAAATTTCCTAATCCAGACTTTACAAGCCAAAGAAGCCCTTTTTAGGCATTATTACCATCATGATTTGCAATTATTCCACCTCTTCTTAGTACGGAACTGTGATCTTTTTATTTTCCCAGCAGAAACAGGGCAACTCGACAGAAAAAGGTCACAGGGGCCTTTCGTCTCTGAAGTCATCCATCCACACTCAACTCACATTGGGAATGATCAAAAGCAATCATCACCTGAAAACTGCCAGCTCATTTCCAGTTTCCGGAGGTTAGGCATCCACACTATCCAAAAGCCGCCATCAAAACTGGGCTCCTCTTAGGCATCATTGTTGCCTATCTCAGCCAAAAGGTCACAGATGGAAAAAAAAATGGACAATATTTGCCTCATCGCCGTCAGAGGTGGTCTCCAAAAGAGCCTCTTTGAGGCTGCCTTTGGATCCTGAGCCCTTGTTTCCTTACGTCTCCTTACTCTTCCTCTATCCTTATTCTTAACTTTTTGCCTTGTCTGTCTTGATTAGATTGTAAGCTCTAACGAGTAGGGATTGTCTCTATCTCTGTTTGTACAGTGCTGTGTATGCCTTGTAGCTCTTTATAAAGGTTTAATAGCAGTAATAGTAACAGCAGAGTAGTGGAGGGCATGGGAAGCGGGCACTGCTGCTATCCGCAACTACCTGTTCTCAGGTGCTCTAACGCTTCTGATTTTATGCTATATTTATTGAATTTATATTCCACCTAGTGATAACTTGTTCTATTATAATTGCAATTTAAAAAAATTCAAAAACTCACAGTACTTTAGCAAGTGCTCAAGTCCATTGAAAAATGTAATGTTTTATAGACTTCAGTTTCAGCAAACAAGCAAAAGGCCCCATGCCATGTATTTAGTGGGGAAAGACCTGGATGAATCCAGTACAAAATGCTTTTATATTCAGATTTTGTTGCTTTGTTTAATTTAGTCTCTCTCTTTTAGAACCTGTGCTTGCTATGCTTGGAGTGAGCTTACATAATTTTTTTGCACTACCATCTTGGAGTTTTTGCAAATAAAAAAAAACCCACCGCACTTCAAAATCTCTCCTACTTTCGGCTATGATGCTTACCTGGATCAAAGATCTCATGTTGGCAAAATGTGTATCCATGGCGCCTCCATGTGGAAAGTTCTGGTTCATTCGTTTCATCAACTCAGAAAAACAGCTGAATGCCAGGGCCTCTGTGGGGAGTTGGAGACAGTAAGGGGTCAAGTAATCCAAGGAGCAACTCAAGAATGGACTACAACAGCAGTAACATGGAATAACGTCTGTTGATGAATCAGTTTTAGATGGAACCCAAACCCAACATATGTTAGCAATACCTGGGGCGACATTCAAAGGACACTATGACGTCACCATATTTTAAAAACGTACATGGTTAGAATTGGGCTGAAAATGTGTCTAAAGAGTCAGATAATAATATCAGAAAAGGGTGAGACAGAGCAGAGAGAGTGGGCAGATAAATTATCCACATAACAGAGATATTCAGCTGTTATCCAGTAAAAGATATATGTTGTGTTTAGGCCCGTTAAACAGCAGGCCCAAAGTAAAACAGACCCAGCAGCCACACTATGCAGCTAATTTAGCATTGCTACATAAAGAATACTGAATCTGGATTATAGTTAAATACCTCTGCTGGTATTAAACTTAAGCCAGTCACTATGCTGGCTCAAAAAACGCCCCACTGAAGTCACTTTCAGCCTCCCTGCAGAGCTTGTAGGCCTATAAATACACAGCAGAAAAATAACTGAGGTTGTATTTGTCTGCATTTCATGTCCACCACAACTGTGTTGATTTCTGGCCAGTTAACTGGTTGTGAATAAATGACTATATTTTCTGGAGAAAGAAAAGCATTTAAAGGGGGATCTTTACTAAAATAAAAATATCAAAATGGCCCTTGCTATTCCTAGGTGCTTCTCTTCCCTACGTATGAGGGATTGGCTCTCAGAGCCTTCAAGCACCTTTAAGTGGCAATCTCGGGAGCATCACCGAGCATGTTAACCTGACACTTCTTTCGGGGAAAGCACAGTTACTTACCTGTAACAGGTGATCTCTGGGAACAGCAGGAATTAGTCCTCACATATGGGTACGACGGTACCGACGGAGCCTGCGCGGGAAAGCTCCCCAGCTTCCCAGAAGAAAGCTTTTGGGAGCCTCCCACAGCGCATGCGCGCTGCCTTCCCACCTTTCTGACCAACTCTCCTCAGTTCAAGTTTAAAACTGAGACAATAGAGAGAGAGTAAAGGAAAGACAAAGAGAGAGAAAGATACAACTCCTAGGGGAGGTGGGTGGGTTGTGAGGACTAATTCCTGCTGTTCCCAGAGATCACCTGTTACAGGTAAGTAACTGTGCTATCTCCAGGAACAAGCAGGAATAAGTCCTCACATATGGGGACTCCCTAGCTAAGATGCCTGGGAGATCCCCAAGGGTATGAGACCCTGAAAGGTTCCTCGTCTTCCTATGGATCTCAGGCATCCATTGAGGGAAGGAGGGCAGGAGTTGTTCAAGAATGGAACAGGTGTCTGAGGACAGCCTGACCAAACAAGGCATCCCGGCGGGAGTCCTTGTCCAAACAGTAATGGGCTGTAAAGGTATGAACCGAGGCCCAGGTGGCTGCTCGACAGATCTGATTGATGGACACAGAATGAAGATGAGCCATAGAGGTGGCCATGGCCCTCACATTGTGAGCTGTGACATGGCCTTCCAGAGAAAGGTTCTTACTCTGGTAAGCAAAAGAGATACACTGAACAATCCAATTGGACAGTGTTCTTTTAGAGACTGGAAGTCCTAGATGAGAAGGATCAAAAGCAACAAAAAGCTGGGAAGACTTTCTATGTTGATGTGTCCTGTGCAAGTAAAAAGCAAGAGCTCTCTTACAATCTAGAGTATGAAGGTTCCTCTCTGCAGTGGATGCATGAGGAGCTGGAAAAAAGACAGGTAAATATACTTCTTGATTAAGATGAAAAGGTGAGACCACTTTAGGCATAAAGTGAGGATTTGTCCTAAGGACTACCTTATCATGATGGAACCTTGTATAAGGTGGATTAGCCACTAAGGCCTGCAGCTCACTAATGCGGCGAGCAGAAGTGATTGCAATAAGGAAAATAACCTTCCAGGAAAGAAATTTCAAGGAGGTAGTGGCTAAGGGTTCAAAAGGTGGCTTCATAAGCTGACCAAGAACTAAGTTCAAGTCCCATGCCACCGGAGGAGGTCGAATGGGAGGTTTAGTTAAGGTTAGGCCTCTCATGAACTTGCAATAAGAGGATGAGAGGAAACAGGTTGTCCATTGATAGCCTTAAGGGATGCTGCAATAGCACTTAAATGGACCCTTACGGAATTCGTCTTAAGGCCTGCATTGGAGAGATGCAGGAGATATTCTAAGAGAGAATTCAGAGGAAGTGCTAGAGGGTCAAGACCCTTTTGAGCACACCAAATGGAAAATCTCTTCCATTTAAAAGCATAGGAAGCCTAGGGGAAGGTTTCCTGGAAGCATGAAGGATATCCTGCACTTGTTGCGAAAAATTGAAGTTTTGAAGGTTTAGGCCTTCAGTAACCAAGCTCTGAGGTGAAGGGACTTGGGGTTTGGATGCCACAAAGTCCCCTCCTCCTGAGACAGAAGGTCTGGAGCAGCTCCCAAGTCCAGAGAGGGGGCTAGGGAGAGATGCAGAAGTAGAGGGTACCACACTTGGCGTGGCCAGCGTGGAGCTATGAGGATCATAGATCCTTGAACCCTCTGAAGTTTGAACAGAGTCTTGGGGATCAAAGGAATGGGTGGAAAGGCATACAGGAAGTCCTGACCCCAGTGAAGGAGGAAGGCATCCTTGGCCTGAACTCCCTGACACGGAATTCTGGAACAGAACCGGGAAAGTTTGGCATTCCACAGACTTGCAAATAGGTCTATGTCCGGGGTACCCCATTCCTGAAAGATTCTGAGTACCTGATCCATGTGCAGGGACCATTCGTGTGGAAGCAGAACTCGACTGAGTCTGTCCGCCCAAGAGTTTTGAATTCCTGGGAGGTATACTGCCAGGAGATGGATTTGATGCTCTCTGGCGAAGGCCCATAATCTGAGAGCTTCGTTGCAAAGCGACAGAGAGCCGGTTCCTCCTTGTTTGTTTATGTAAAACATGGCTACCTGATTGTCCGTTTGAATGAGGACTGTCTGGTAGCTGAGGAGGGTATGAAAGACCTTGAGAGCTAAGAACACTGCTCGAAGCGCCAAGTGATTGATATGAAGAGAGGTCTCCTGTGGAGACCAAGTACCTTGGGTGGAGAAGTCCTGCAGATGAGCTCCCCAACCTGTTTGGGAGGCATCTGTTGTGAGGATTGCTTGGGGCAACAAAGGTTGGAAGGGGGACCCCAGCAACAGATTTTGAGTGGACATCCACCATTGGAGAGACCAAAGGAGACGTTTGGAGTCTGCTATTTGGTCAGAGAGCTCCTGAGGCTTGAGTCCACTGGGTGGACAAAGTCAATTGAGCTGCTCTCATGTGTAGGCGAGCATAGGGAACCACATGTACTGTGGAAGCCATGTGGCCTAGCAGTTGTAGCATCTCCCTGGCAGTTAAGTGGCTCTTTGACTGAATCTGGGAGGCTAGCTGCACTAGACGTTGGCAACGGGCCTGAGGAAGGTAGGCCCTTGCAGTGGTGGTATCCAACCAGGCCCCTATGAATTTGAGGGACTGAGTAGGAATGAGCTGGGACTTTGGGAGGTTTACCACCAGTCCCAGATATTGCAGAATGCGCCTTGTGCGGTCCAGGGAAATCTGGGCTTCTGACTGAGATGGAGCTCTGATGAGCCAGTCGTCCAGATATGGGAAAACAAAGACTCACAGAGTGCGCAGAAATGCAGCAACTATTGCCATGCATTTGGTGAACACCCTTGGAGCAGAGGCCAGACCGAAAGGAAGGACTCTGTATTGGTAATGTTTTCCCTGGAACAGAAAACGTAGGAATTTTCTGTGGGATGGGTGGATGAGTATATGGGTGTACGCATCCTTGAGATCTAGAGAACAAAGCCAATCCTGACTCTGTAGGTATGGAAGGAGAGTGCCTAAAGAGAGCATCTTGAACTTCTCCTTGTACAGAAATTTGTTCAATTCTCGGAGATCTAGAATAGGTCTGTATCCCCCTGTTTTCTTTGGGATGAGAAAGTAGGGGGAGTAAAAACCTGACCTCTGTTGAAGAAGAGGAACTTCTTCTATGGCCCTCTGGGCCAGAAGGGAGGTTACCTCCTGATCCAGAAGGTCGAGGAGAGAATTGAAATGTCTCACCATGGTGTAGGGAGGAAGGTCTGAGAAATGAAGTTTGTAGCCCTCTCTGATGATGGAGAGGGTCCACTGCTCTGATGCGATTTGCTCCCATCTGGGAGCAAAATGAGCCAACCTTCCTGGAATGGTGAGAGGTTCTGGCTGTTGTAGAGCCAGAAAGGTTAAGTTCTCTAGCAGTAAGTCAAAACCCCTGAGGGGCTTGGGACTGCTGGGTTGCAGCAGCCCCTGCAGGTTTAGGCCTAGCCTGTTTGGGTTGCTGACGCTTAGTAGCAAAGCGACCTGCAGAAGACTGTTGACCAGAAGTGGAAGGAAATCTGCCCTTCTTGTAAAAAGACTTTTTAAAAGACGTTTTCTTGGCTGGAGTGGAGGTAGACTTAGAAAGTCTATCAAGAGCAGCATTTTCTGCATCCATTTGAGTGGCTTTAATCTGCTACTCCTTGCCAAATAGGTTTTCACCTGTACAAGGTAGATTTCCTAAACCATCTTGAACCCAGGGTTCTAGATCAGAAGCCTGGAGCCAAGCAATTCTACGAGCAGCTATAGCAATGCCTGAGGCTCTGCTGGCAACCTCAAAGGAATCAAAGGCTGCTCTGTTAGAAAACTTTGAGATGTCTTGCGTATGCTTAAGCCAAAGAAGGAATTCGTCTCTTTTATCCTCTGGAATAAAAGGGAGAAAGTTGTGCAGCTTTTCTGCAACCTCCTTCAGAAACATACCCATATAAAGGCTGTATGAATTGATTCTGGCAGTAAGCATGCTAGCTTGGAAGATCTTTCTACCAAAAGCATCCAAGGTCCTGCATTCTCTTCCTGGAGGAGTAGAAGAGTGTCTTTTGGTACTCTTTATTCTCTTCATAGCTGACTGCACCACAATAGAATGGTGAGGAAGCTGAGTTTTTTGAAAACCAGGAGAAGGAGGGACACGGTACATAGTGTCCAATCTACGAGAATGAGGAGAAAGGGTGAGAGGAGTCTCCCACAATTCAAGCAAATGTTCTTGGAGAATTTCATGAATTGGCAAGGTGACTGCCTCTCTGGGAACCTTAGAGTATCCCAAAATGTCAAATTTTTTTGCTCTAGGTTCTTTTTCAGAGGTTACTGAAATAGAGTCCTTTAGCTACTTCCATGATGAAGTCTTGAAAGGACAATTCCTTTGGAGGAGACATTCTCCTCTTTGGAGAAGAGGGCTCCTCAGGAAGAGCAAGAGATACTTCGGGAGAGTCATCCGATGAATCGGAATCATCAGAAGACTGGAAGTATCGTCTGTTGGCTTCCAGGGATCGATACGCGTATCGACCGGTATCGACATCGGGTGTACCCGGAACCGGATCGGTATCGGGAAAAGCCCCGGAACCGGGAACCGGTATCCTGGTCGACGTGGATGCCCTGGGTACCGGTATCGATTGTGGTAACGGAACCGAGGTCGATACCGCTTGCTGCGGTACCGTGGGCGTCGCAGCCTTAATGAAAGCCATTATGGCCTGCTGCATGGATTGAACTGTATGATCCATGGACGCCACGACTGCCTGGATGTCGGTACCGGAAGAGTGTGCCGATACCCCAGAGCAGTCTAACAGGTGATCGGTCGAGGCCGTGCCATCGATGTCAACCTGTAACCCCATAGGAGGAGCTTTGGAAGCCGGAGCTTCCCGCCGGGGTTGTTTGGCTGGGGCAGGGTCCTCAGGGTCAAGCCCGGAGGCATCTCGATACTTAGAGGGAGATTTGCCCTTTGAGGACCTGCCAGAGGAATGTTTGGTTACCTGAGATCCATCAGGAGAGGAAGACCTGGAAGATGTCGATGCTGGAGTATCTGTGGAAAACAGCATATGAAACTTGGCTGCTCGGTTCTGTAAGCCACGTTTAGACATCAGGGAACAGGACTGGCAATCCGGAATGGAGTGGTCAGGCCCCAAACACTTAAGACACCATTCATGTGTGTCGGTAACTGAGATGGTACCGCTACACTAGGTGCATTTTTTAAAACCAGAAGCTGGTTTTTCCATGAGGGAAAATTGTTCTCTAGGCCTGGGGCCTAAAGAGAGAAAATTTCACCAAGTAGTGAAAAGAAAATAATTTTTTTTTTTTTTTGAAAAATAAAAATAAAAAAGACCGGCGGTACCGGTCCGGTAGCGGGGAAGGCAGACACGCGGCCAAAGAAACAAATTAAAATAAGAACTTCTTCAGCGGTGACAGGAACACGACCTGCTGGCTCCGCGGAAAAGAAGAACTGAGGAGAGTTGGTCAGAAAGGCGGGAAGGCAGCGCACATGCGCTGTGGGAGGCTCCCAAAAGCTTTCTTCTGGGAAGCTGGTGAGCTTTCCCGCGCAGGCTCCGTCGGTACCGACGTACCCATATGTGAGGACTCATTCCTGCTTGTTCCTGGAGATTGGGAACTACACCTCCTGAGGTATAGTTAACGTTCCTAGAGTAACGCAGCTTTCAGTACAGGTGAGTGAGCTGCTTTGCATGCATTATGTGCCAAGCAGCTGAGTACTGTTCTTCTCACAATGAACCGATTGTTTATTTATACTCCCTTGTAGCACAGCATAGAAATACAGATATTGAAAATATCAGCAGATAAGACCTGCTTCATCCTCCCAATCTTCCCATTTGTACCTGCCTTACTGAGTTGTCATAAAACCTTCTTAAGCTGCGATTGTCTTCGTCCATCCCTTAACCCTGCTGCTAAGGTCCTTTTAACTATCCCATTTATGCTTTCATTCTGCCACAGTTTATACTCCTGTCACCTCTACTGGGAGCTGACCACTTTTATTTGGCAGCTGGACACCTAGTGATACAGTATTACCATGAGACTACCACTGGGGGTCAGAGGTGTCATTTTGAACGCAAGCATTAATGGGTCAGGAGTATCCAGGGATCACTCTTTGCCTCTCTCCCCCACTTGCCACTAAAGAAACTCCTGGTAAAGAACTGGGGGAGGGGCTTTACTGGACATGTCAAGGAATGTCGGGGGGAGGGATTTATGGAGTTGCAATTGTGAAGGGGTTCTTTTTAGCTGCTGCAGCCTACGGTAAGTGAATTGTCAATAGCACGGGGGGGGGGGGGGGTTTTCCTACATGGAATAGGCCTTAATGACCAGGGAACAAAGCTTAACAGGGATGCCTTTTTAAAAAATTTTATGGCCTTGGTGGGAACTTAATTCTTTTCCATTTTTTGATACGATACCCCCTTCCCAGCAATATCAGGGAGTATGGGGGGTAGGGGGTCATTATGCTGCCCATAGAGCACCAGGAATTTTGCTATGGGAGGTTGGAAACTCTGCGCGAGTCTTGTGACCCCTTTAAAAGATGGCTGCCCCAGAATGGGGGTACACAACATCACACATTTCTATGGCTGGGAAGACACAAAGTTCCAGGTCATGGCAGAGCATGGAAAACTAGCATGGGATTTTATGAATGTACCTTACTTAGGTATAGCAGTCTAGTGAATCCCATAGTAACATGCTGATTACCACAGTTTAGCAAATATGAGCCTAAAGTTGGATGCTTCTTCTAAAAATCACTGCTAAGCTCTTAACTGTTTCCACCCTCCTAAATCCAACCCTTTACCCTAGCCATATTTTAAGCATCTAAATGTAGGCCCCTAATGAAACTGGGAGTCTAAATAAAGGAACTCAGACTTAGTCAACTATCAAAGGGGAATTTTTTGCAACCTAAACTCTTAAAATAGGCCTAACAAAGTTTCTGATTTTAGAAATGAGGTTTACAAAAATCCACCAGATCACTCACCATCATCCAATATCACTAAGAGAGGAGCGAGGAGGTCGCACATTCCTTGCACGTATCCAATCTCAATATGTTGCCAGATGTAACTATGGTACAGTTTAAAGAAAAACATTTTTTTAATTTTGTGCTTTAGAAAAAAAAAGGATACTAAAAATATTTGCTGACGCTTCTTGGATGGTACAGCCAAGCACCTCAAACCTCAAAATAAAATGGCAAGCGTAAGAAAACAGCTTGCATGAAATATCATGGACATCAAAAATTCCTTGCCATGTTTGCAGCTTTTCATTCCACCAGCTCTCCCCGTGTCCTTTAAAGGGGCCAATTCACTATCCAGATTTTCCTCACACTGGGATTAATTTTACAAAGAGTTTAACATGCATAAAAAACCTTATACAATTATCCCACGGGCCATGTGCATACTTGTATGCGACCCATTGTAGGAACATTTGAGGGCATAATTTGGGCACAAAGTAGGAGTGTTGCAAAGCATGCACATAGGTTATTAAATATGCACTTACACAGCTGATTTAACTGCAATTTCAGAAGATCTTGGGAGGCTCTTTTACAAAAATACCTCAGTGCTTATGTGTCTTTAGAGAACAGGCTCTTACTTGGCCTCCCAACTTAGGCAATCCATTATAAGAGCACCCTGGTGGAGTAACTTTATGAAGCATTTTCCATGCATAAAGCGTATACTCACTTGTAACAGATGATCTCTGGGAACAGCAGCAATCAGTCTTCACATAATGGTAATATTGGTACCGACTGAGCCCGTGTGGGAACGCTCCCCAGTGTCCAATAGGAAAGCTTTTGTGAGTGCTCCACTGCACCTGCGCGTTATCTTCCCAACTCCTCTCCTCAGTTGAGTTTGTACATGAGAGGAAGAGAAAAAAAATAAACCAATTTTACAACTCCTAGGGGAGGAGGGCGGGTTGTGAAGACTGATTCCTGCTGTTCCCAGAGATCACCTGTTACAGGTAACTATGCTATCTCCAGGAACAAGCAGGAACACAGTCTTCACATATGGGACTCACTAGCTCCCAGGTAGCAGACTGGCAAGGGGGGGGCGGGGGAAAGCACTGTGATCCTTGAGATTAAAGGTTAGAGCCAAAGAGTGTGGACACAATATGTTCCGTTGGACTCAATTCCAGGAGGCTATATCCCCTCTAATGATAGTCTGGTCTCATGCAGAAATCCGTGATGGAGGGTAGGAGTTGAGATTAAGTCCCAAAGAGGTGCTGGAGTACAGCTGGAGTACAGTTTGGCCAAAAACAGCATCCCGACGGAAGTCCCTGTCCAGACAATGTGCAGCAAAAGTATGGACGGAGGACCAGGTAGCTGCCTGACAAATCTCGTCAATGGATACTGTGCCATAACCCACACATTATGAGCAGTAATGTGACCCTCCAGGAAGAGTCCTGCCTGTGCATAAGCAAGAGAGATACAACCTGCTATCCAGCTGGATAGAGTACATTTTGTCACTGTTAGACCAAGGTGACTGGGATCAAAGGAAATGAACAATTGAGAGGATCTTCTGTGAACCTTAGTTCTATCCAAACAATAAGCAAGCGCTCGCTCACAGTCCAAGGTGTGTAGCGCTGCTTCAGCCCGAGATGCATGTGGTCTCAGGAAGAAAGTTGGTAGGATTATCGACTGATTTAGATGGAAGGAGAAGATCACCTTCAGAAAGAAGTGTGGATGGGTATGGAGGACCACCTTGTCATGTGGAAGCATGTAGATGGTGAATCTGCCACCAGAACCTGCAGTTCGTTGATGCGGCAAGCTGAGGTGACGGCAATGAAGAAGATTACCTTCCAAGACAATAACTTCAGTGAAGTGGTAGCTAAAGGCTCAAAAGGAGGCTTTAGAAGTTGTAGAAAATTGCAATAGGATCTTGATAAATTAGAAGACTGGGCATCCAAATGGCAGATGAAATTTAGTGTGGACACGTGCAAAGTTATGCACCTAAGAAAGAAAAACACAAACTATAGTTACACGATGCAAGGTTCCACATTAGGAACCACCACCCAGGAAAAAGATTTAGGAGTCATCGTGGATAACATGTTAAAACCCTCCGCCCAGTGTGCAGCGGCGGCCAAGAAAGCAAATAGAATGCTAGGTATCATAAGGAAAGGGATGGAGAATAAAACAAAGGATGTTATAATGCCTCTGTATCGCTCCATGGTACGACCGCACCTTGAATATTGTGTGCAATTCTGGTCACCGTATCTTAAAAAGGACATAGCGTTATTAGAAAAAGTACAGAGAAGAGCCACCAAATTGGTGAAGGGGATGGAGGGCTACTCCTATGAAGAGAGGCTAAGAAGGTTAGGGCTCTTTAGCCTGGAGAAGAGACGGCTGAGGGGAGATATGATAGAGGTCTATAAATTAATGAATGGAGTGGAACGGATAAACGTGGATCAATTGTTTACGCTATCAGAATATAGAGAGACTAGGGGACATGTAATGAAGCTACATGGTAAACTATTTAAGACAAATAAGAGAAAATATTTTTTCACTCAACGTGTAATCAAACTCTGGAATCTGTTACCGGAGGATGTAGTAAGGGCTGTTAGTATAGCTGGGTTTAAAAAAGGTTTGGACAAGTTCCTGGAGGAAAGGTCCATAAACCACTATTAAAAAGGGACCCAGGATATCAATGCTTGACCCAGTACAAGCATTGTGGAACCTGTGTCTTTTGGGGATATTGCTAGGTACGTATGACCTAGATTGGCCACTGTTGGAAACAGGATACTGGGCTTGATGGACCTCGGTCTGACCCAGTATGGCATGTCTTATGTTCTTAGAAAAGGTACAGAGAAGAGCCACCAAAATGGTAAAGGGGATGGAAGGATAACCCTATGAAGAGAGGCTAAAAAGCTTAGGGCTGAGGGGAGATATGATAGAGGCTAAAAAGAGACGGCCAAGGGGAGATATGATAGAGGTCTATAAATTAATGAATGGAGTGGAACGGGTAAATGTAGAGCGATTGTTTACGTCATCAGAATATAGAAAAACTAGGGGACATGCAATGAAGCTACAGGGTAACCTATTTAAGACTACGAGCAGCCTATGGCTAAAATCTGCATTAATGGAGAATATACTCCGGCATTTGAATTATTCCGAGGGACGCGGCAAGGATGCCCACTTTCACCGATTTTGTTTGTTCTTTCCATGGAGCCCCTGGCCCAGAGGGTAAGGGAGTGCCCGGAGATATATGGGGTAAATAGGAATGGAATAGAAAGTAAAATCTCACTTTTTGCAGACTTGATTTTTATGACAATGAGGCCGGCAGAATTGGTGGAAGTGGTATATAATATCTTAATGGAATTTGGGAAATGCTCAGGTTTCAAGATTAATGCCACTAAGTCGGAGATATTGAATATATCAGCAGAAGCAGGAACACAAAAGCTGATAAAGGATAGGTTCCCATTTAAATGGGCGAAGCAGAGCATAAAGTATTTGGGCATAAATCTTGCTGCTAAAGATGCGGACATGTTTAGATTTAACTTTATAAAAATGGAAAGAAAGATTGGGAGAAATGGAATTGTGGGAAAGTAAGAAATTGTCATGGATGGCACGAATGTCTGCATTTAAAATGATGATTCTGCCACAATAGATATCAGATAGTTCCAGAGCTTAGAGGTTACTGAAATTGAGAAGATCTTTTTGGCAGGGCAAAGGAAGAGGGTGTTGGGGATAACGTATAATATGAAGACCAAGGAAGAGGGGAAAGTTAGCTTCCAAAAGAAATGGGAGTTCGATCTCGGGGAATGTTGGGAGGATGAAGAGTGGGGGAGAATATTCCAAAATCGTTATAAAGGTTTACTGGCTACCAATGTAATTGAAAATAATTATAAAATAATGTATAGGTGGCACCGGACATCGGAGAGATTACATAGTATGTATAAACAGATAGAGGATTCATGCTGGAGGCAATGTGGGGAGAAAGGCAGCTATATGCATATATGGTGGTATTGTGAAGAATTGTATAAAATATGGGAAATAGTGTTTTCTATATTGAGTGATATTCTGGAGAAAGAAGTAAAACCAAGCCCAGCGATAGCGATGCTGGGGAGGAAACCTGAAGGTTTAACAACAAGAGCATTTTTTAAACTTGGGGTGTGTAGCCTTCAGAGTCTTGATAGCAAAGAAATGGAAACAATATATGGTACCTACTATAGGGGAATATAAGGCTTCACTGAGCCACATTTATCTAATGAGCAAACTTACAGCCTTAAAGAATAACAGACCACAAAGATTTCTAAGTGTATGGGGGAAATATCTGCAGTGGGGTACATGTAAATAGAATTATGGATGAATAAGGCGGGAATCCGAGGGATGGGGGGAGGTGGGGAGGGGAAGGAGGGAGGGAAGGGGAGATGGGGGGGGGGGGAAAGTTGGGGGGATAGTTTTGTATAATAGGGGATGGGAAAATAAGGGAAAAAAGGCTTCTGTATGACCATGTATAAGTAAACAGCAAGAGGAATGACCTGTTGTTGGTAGCCCCTGTGGGGAAGTGGATTGTTATATTACTGGCTGAACGGATTCATGTCTTTGTATATGTTTATAAAATATAGATTAAAAAAAAAGATTCTACCAGGGAGACAAAGGGGTCAGTGCCCTTTGGAGAACACCAGAGGGTAAACCTTCACCATATGAAGGCGTAAGATTGCCTTGTGGACTGCTTTTTTGTAATGCAAGCAGTATATCTTTGACCTCCTATGGCAGGTCAAGGTCAGCAAGCACTATTCTTTCAGGAGCCATGCTGTGAGGAAAAGGATGTGAAGGTTGGGATGGTGAAGCATCCCTTGATCCTGGGAGAGGAGTTAAGGTGCACATCCAAGTCTGAGAGGTTGAGTCTGTGTGAGGTGAAGAAGCAGAGGAAACCACGGTTGATAGGGCCAAAAAGGGGCTATGAGGATCATGGAACCCCTTGTCGGCCTGTAGCTTGAACAGCGTTTTGGGTATCAAGGGGATGGGAGGGAATGCATAGAGCAGACCCTATCCCCAATGGAGAAGGAAGGTATCTGAAACCTATCAATGCAGGGACAGAAGTCTGGACAAAAGAATGGAAGCTGTTTGTGGCAAAAAGATTTATGAGTGGCATACCCCACGTTTGGAAAATCCAAGCAGTCGTCTCCCGATGTAGCTTCCACTCATGTGTACAAAGGATTCGGCTTACCCTGTCTGCAAGTACATTGAGTTCGCCCAGGAGGTAGACCACTCTGAGGTGAATGCGGTGTGTGATGGCAAAGAACCATAGGGAATAGGATCCTGTTCCACCGTTTGTTCACTTAGAATAAGGCAACTTGGCTGTCTGTCCTAAGATCTGTTAGCCCGACAGTTGGGACTGAAAAACCCGAAGGGCATTTTTTAGAGCCCGTAGTTCTAGGAGGTCGATCTGCAAAGGAGATTCCTGTTGTGTCCACAGTCCCTGTGTTGTTAAGTCATTCAAATGTGCTCCCCAACCCAGCTTGGAGGCATCCATTATCTGGGTGCATCAAGGTGGAGGCATCTGAAAAGGAGACCTGCCGAGTAGGTTCTGAAGAGAACACCACCACTGAAGAGACTTTGTTAGTTGAAGGATGATGTGGATCTTGTCTCTGAGATGCCCCTTTGCTTGCTTGAGAGGACCGAGTTTATTGGGCATGACACATGTATAGTCGAGCATAGGGGACGACATGGATCATATAGGCCATGTATCCCAACAGACAGAGCATTTCTCTAGCCGTCCACGGCTTTGCTGTTGAATTTGTTTCGCCAGGTCTATGAGGCGGGCACAGAGATCTTGTGGAACAAGAGCTCGGGTCTGTTGAGTGTTGAAGAATGCTCCGATGAACTCCAGCTGCTGAGATGGAGCAAGGTGAGACATGGGGAAGTTTAAGATAAATTCCAGATGTAAAGCACCATGATGGGGCAATGAAGGGAGAGTTTTACCTCCTGAGGAGAGTCTCCCCTGATTAACCAGTCGTCTTAAGTAAGGGAAGACAAAGACTCCCAAAGTGCTAAGATAGGCAGCAATTACTGCCATGCATTTTGTGAATACCTGCTGTGTAGAGGCTAAGCCGAAGGGCAGCACCCGATAGTGGTTTCCTTGAAACATGAAGCGCAGATACTGTCTGTATTGAGGATGGATCAGTAAGTGTGTGTATGCCTCCTTGAGGTCTAGAGGACATAGCCAATCATGTCTCTGGAGGAGACGAGTTGCCAGGGAAATCATTTTGAATTTTTCTCGGATCAGGAACTTGTTTAGGTCTTTGAGATCCAAGATGGGCCTGAAGCCTCCTGTTTTTCAAATGAGAAAATATGGAGAGTAGAAGGCCATTCCTTCGTGAAGAGGAAGTCTTTCTATGGCACCCTGGGACAACAGGGTGGACACCTCTTCTCTTAAAAGAATGCTTTGAAGGGGATGGGTGGGATAGTTCCCTGTGAAGCTGGTAGGGGGTAAGGTCTCGAAGTGAAGGAGATACTCCCTTTGGACGATGTAGAGAGTCCATTGTTTGGAAGTTATGAGGCGTCACCTGTAAGTATATGAACAGAGGCTGGCTGCTGTGTGGAGGGGTTGGGGACCCTCCAGAGGCAGAGCGGCAATGCTCTCTAGGAAGGAGTAAAAAAAACCAGATGCAGACTGTGCCTGAGCTGGTGGTTGAGGTTTGGGAGCCTTGGGCTTTTGGGGCTGGCAAGGGCCCTGTTGCCTCTGCTGAGGATTTATTTATTTATTTAGACAGATTTGTATACCACCTTATCCTTCAATCAAAGTGGTCACATTACATCACAACTGGTGGGTTACATTTAGCATGTGGGTACTTAACATTTAGACAGTACAACATGTGGGTACTTAACAACATTTAGACAATACAATAGGAGGGTTATATTTGTTACAGGGTTGTTTAAATACATTGTATAATGGACTCGTGTGTCCAGTTAGGTTAGGTGGGTGTGTAGTTGGTGGAGGTATTTAATTGTCAGAGGTTGTTGTATTACTGTGTGTTGTATTATTGTTTGGATAGGCAATATTGTCTGTATGTTCATGTGTTTCAATAAAGAGCAGGGTTTTAAGGGCTTTGAGGAACTCTGTGATGTCATCCATTGCCCTCAGGCTTGTTGGGAGGGAGTTCCATAGAGTGGATGCCAGAAGTGATGGGGCTCTCTTTGAAGTTATTTGTTTAGTCTTGTGATATCCTGTAGGTGTGCCGATCATGTTGTCAGTACTGGTCCTTCTTGGTCTGTTGCTGATATCTCTTGTTATGATGTCTTGGAGTGCATCTGCTGAGAGATGGTGAATGATCTTAAAGATAATCATGATTGTTTTAAATTTTGCTCTTGTTACCACTGGGAGCCAGTGCAGTTGTTGCAGGACAGGGGTGATATGCTCATCTCTCAGCGTGTCTGTTATGATGTGTGCTGTAGTGTTTTGTACCATCTGGAGTGGGTGTAAGGTTTGCTGAGGGAGGCCTTGATATAGTGAGTTTCTGTAGTGCAGCAGAGGTGTGATGAGTGCTTGGCATACTGTGCGGAAGTGGTCCTGACAGAGTAATGGCTTGATCTTTCTGGTGACTCTTAAGCGTTGACAGGCCTTATTTGCAGTTTTAGAGATGTGGGACTTCATGTTTAAGGCTCTGTCCACTGTGATGCCTAGGTACTTAACTTCATCTTTGACTACTATGAGTTTGTCTAGGATGCTGATAGTCTGTGGTGGAACGAAGGTGGGGTTCCTGGTGATGAACATTGCCTCTGTTTTATCGAAGTTGACTGTTAGGTTGTTGGCTGTGAGCCAGGCGTTCATGTCTTCCAAGCATTTGGTTATTGTTGTGATATCTATTGCTAGTAGGTTGATTGGAGCATACACCATGTCGCCGTTGGCATAAATGTGGTAATAGAGTTTGTGGTATTTAATGATGTTGCATATGGGTTGGATGTAAATATTAAACAACATTGATGAGGATGGTAAGCAGCTGAAGGTGGGTAGGAAGGGTCGTCTTTCTTCTTCCTAGAATAGAAAGGTTTCTTGGGAACAGCCTTCCTTTTGGAGGAGTCAGCTGTTTTTCTGGAAAGGCGTTTGAGGGTGAGATCATCTGTCTCAATCTCCCCGGCCTTTTCTCTCCAACCTTTTACAAAAAGATTTTTTCCTGTACATGGGATGTTGGCCAGCTTGTCCTGGGACCCACTGTTTGAGATCTGATGCCTGTAGCCTGCAAGTCCCAATGTAGACTGCTGAATCTCCGCTGGTTGACTTAAAGGCATCAAAAGATGGCCTGGTAAGACATTTTGAAGTATTCTGACCTTGTTTGATGAGTGCCTGGAATGTGCTCCTCTTATCATCAGGAAGCATAAGGGCAAATGTCTCCAGATCTCTGGTAAGAACACAGAGGGAGCAACCCTTGAAAACAAGAGCACACACAAAGGGAGCGAAGGTATGGAGGTCACAAGTGCTTTATTAATTAAAAAGCCCCGACGCGTTTCAGCTTTTGCCTTCATCAGGGGGCAAGGAACTGCAAACAATGCAAAATAAATAAACAAATAAAAACACAATAAATGGCAACAACAAAGTGTGACATAACTTTGTTTATTTATTTTGCACTGTTTGCACTTCCTTGCCCCGATGAAGGCATAAGCCGAAATGCGTCAGGGCTTTTTAATTAATAAAGCACTTGTGACCTCCATACCTTTGCTCCCTTTATGTTTCCAGATCTCTGGTGACATCTTTTAGAGAGATGTCTATATATAGTATGCAGGAGTTTATCCTAGAGGCCAGCATGCATGCCTGAAAACATCGAGCTCAAAGACATCGAGGGTTCAAGTCTCTACCCAGAGGCATTGAAGAGTGATTCTTTGAACTCTATTCGGTGCATCGCTGATTCCACCACCATTAAGTGGGGTGGGAGATGAGGCTTCTAGAAGCCTGGACACTCGAACTTGGTACATGGTTATCGAGCCTCTTGCTAAGAGGCAAAACCGTGAGAGGGGCCTCCCACATGTGGAGCATAAGATCTTGTAAGATGCGATGCACCAGTAAATTAGCCACCTTCTTGGGCATGGGAGGCTATGGGAGTATCTCCAATTCCTCTGCCCTCTGTTTCTTCTCTGAGGCTACTGTGATGGTTAGTCCTGCTATCATGTCATGGATAAAGTCTTGGAAAGACATATTCTCTGGTGGAAACCTGCGCCGCTCATGTGGAGGGGACGGGTCTGAAGGGATATCTGGAGGTTCTTGGGAATCCAGTGATCCCTTCTCAGAAACAGAAGTGGAATCAGAGTCTGATAAAATGTCTAAGTATCGACGGTCTTGTGTTTGACCTTGATGCTTTGTTGATGTCTAGGACTGATGCCGATATCGATGCTCCGATGTATCGGCATCCGAAACCATGGCAGTTTTAGCTGATTAGGTATTGGTGGTATTGGTCAGTTCCAACGAAGGCATCGGACTCGGGAGTTCTAACGATGTGGGCTTGAGGGCCGACATCGGGACCGATACACTTGGATGTAGACGTTCAAATGGCAGATGAAATTTAATGTGGACAAGTGCAAAGTTATGAACCTAAGAAAGAACAACCCAAACTATGGTTACATGATGTAAGGTTCCATATTAGGAACCACCACCCAGGAAAAAGATTTAGGTATCATCGTGGATAACACATTGAAACCCTCTGCCCAGCGGCGGCCAAGAAGGCAAATAAAATGCTAGGAATCATAAGGAAAGGAATGGAGAATAAAACACAAGGATATTATAATGCCTCTGTATCGTTCCATGGTGCGACTGCACCTTGAATATTGTGTGCAATTCCGGTCGCCATATCTTAAAAAGGATATAGCAGAATTAGAAAAGGTACCGAGAACAGCCATCAAAATGGTAAAGAGGATAGAAGGATACCCCTATTTATTTTATTTATTTCTTTTTTTTATACCGCGCTATTTAGAATCAGTGCGGTTTACATGTATACTAACAGGTACTTTTTATTCCCTTGTCCCCGAAGGGCTCACAATCTAAGTGTGCCTGTGGCAATGGAGAGTTAAGTGGCTTGCCCAAGGCCACAAGGAGTGGCCATGGGACTAGAGACCCCAGTCCCTCCGGCCTGAAGTTGCTTGTCCCCATGCGGGAATTGAACCCCTGGCCTTCCGGCCTGAGGTAACCTGTCCCAACCCTATGAGGAGAGATTTAAAAGGTTAAGAACATAAGACATGCCATACTGGGTCAGACCGAGGTCCATCAAGCCCAGTATCCTGTTTCCAACAGTGGCCAATGTAGGTCATACGTACCTAGCAATATCCCCAAAAGACACAGGTTCCACAATGCTTGTACTGGGTCAAGCATTGATATCCTGGGTCCCTTTTTAATAGTGGTTTATGGACCTTTCCTCCAGGAACTTGTCCAAACCTTTTTTAAACCCAGCTATACTAACAGCCCTTACTACATCCTCCGGTAACAGATTCCAGAGTTTGATTACACGTTGAGTGAAAAAATATTTTCTCTTATTTGTCTTAAATAGTTTACCATGTAGCTTCATTACATGTCCCCTAGTCTTTCTATACTCTGATAGCGTAAACAATTGATCCACGTTTATCCGTTCCACTCCATTCATTAATTTATAGACCTCTATCATATCTCCCCTCAGCCGTCTCTTCTCCAGGCTAAAGAGCCCTAACCTTCTTAGCCTCTCTTCATAGGAGTAGCCTTCCATCCCCTTCACCAATTTGGTGGCTCTTCTCTGTACTTTTTCTAATAACGCTATGTCCTTTTTAAGATACGGTGACCAGAATTGCACACAATATTCAAGGTGCGGTCGTACCATGGAGCGATACAGAGGCATTATAACATCCTTTGTTTTATTCTCCATCCCTTTTCTTATGATACCTAGCATTCTATTTGCTTTCTTGGCCGCCGCTGCACACTGGGCGGAGGTTTTAACATGTTATCCACGATGACTCCTAAATCTTTTTCCTGGGTGGTGGTTTCTAATGTGGAGCCTTGCATCGTGTAACTATAGTGTGGGTTGTTCTTTCCTAGGTGCATAACTTTGCACTTGTCCACATTAAATTTCATCTGCCATTTGGATGCCCAGTCTTCCAATTTATCCAGATCCTCCTGCAGTTTTCCACAATCCTCTTGGGTTTTAACAACTTTAAACAGTTTTGTGTCATCTGCAAAGGTTAGAGCTCTTCAACCTGGAAAAGAGATGGCTGAGGGGAAATATGATAGAGGTCTATAAATTAATGAATGGAGTGGAATGGGTAAACAGATTGGTTATGACATCAAAAAGTAGAAAGACTAGGGGACATGCAATGAAGCTACAGTGTAACCTGTTTAAGACTGATAAGAGAAAATATTTTTTTCACGAAATGCGCAATCAAACTCTAATTCATTACTGTAGTAAAAGCTGTTAGTATAGCTGGGTTTAAAAAAAGTTTGGAGAAATTCCTGGAGGAAAGGTCTATAAACCATTATTAAAGAGTACCCAAGTAATCCACTGCTTGCCCCAATATAAACATTATGGAACCTGTGTGTCTTTTTGGAAACTACTTGCTACGTGTGATCTGGATTGGCCACTGTTGGAAACAGGATACTGGGCTTGAAGGACCTTGGTCTGACCCAGTATGGCATTTATGATGTTCTTAGGTAGGATGCCATTGCCCTGCACTGCTGGTGCTGAGGCTGCCAGGAGTGCAGCCAAACTCCTCTCGAGCCAGCATGCGCTGGTCCAGGGAGATGGCCTACATCTGGGTGGAATCACCAATGGGGCTTTGAGCCACCGTCCCAGAACATGGAACCGGTAACTCTCCAGAGATCGATTCCTCAGGAGCGTCCCAGAGCCTCTCCTGTGCTCTGGAGAACAGGTCCTCCCACCGGGGCTGCTTTGTTGCCCATCTGCATTGGAAGTACCCCTAGGGGAGTCTCGAAGCTTAGGTTGTGATTTACCTCTGGTCTCAGTATTGATGTTGATGCCAATGACTTCTTAGAAATCACAGACTTACTCTTATGTTTAGACCTGGAAGAGACCTGGGACCCATGAGAGGAGGTTGATGTACTCGATGTGGAAGCCACTGAAATCGAGTCCAGGGAGAACAGAGATCCATACTGTCTGGCTCTGTTCTTAAGGTTTCTCTGTCATTTCTTGGCACAAAGTACAAGAGTTTGGTAAATGGTCAAGGCCCAAACATTTTAGACACCAGCCATGCTTATCTGTGACTGATATGGTACTGGCACATTTGGTACATTTTTTTTTTTTAAAACCACTAGTTGTTTTTTACATTTTAGAAAAATGCCTCTCAAGATTGAAGGATATGAAGGCCTAGTTAGCGGTTTATCTGCAGAAAAATAAAAATAAAGAAATAGAAAATTTTATAACTAAAAAAGAAAACTTTATCGGGACTGGTATCAATTCTGACGGAACCGGTGTCAATGGAAAGGCAGAGCATAGTAACATAGAAAAATGATGACAGAAAAAGACCACATGGCCTATCTAGTCTGTCCTTCCATATCAACAACTACAACAGTCCCATAGAAACATAGAAAAGTCCCATAGAAACATAGAAAACATAGTATACCAACAAAGAAAAGTTTTTCAGCGGTGAAAGGATTTTGCAATCTGCTGGCTCCGCGGAAAATGAAGAACCGAGGAGAGGAGTTGGGAAAGCAGACTCAGGAGCAGTGGAGTGCTCCCAAAGGCTTTCCTATTGGAGACTGGGGAGCGTTTCTGCGCAGGTTCCATCAGTACCGATGTCACTGATATGTGAAGACTGCATTCCTGCTTGTTCCCGGAGACAGCATATTTTTATGAGAAAACAAAGACTTATGAAAATTATCCCAGGAGAATAAGTGAATAAAAAGTAGGGGCCTATTCTTACACAATCTGCAAAGGCGTTCATGACGTAGCTTTGGGCAGAGCAGGGACGGAATGGTAACATGCACTTGTATGTTATAAAATATGCAACCACATGCACAAATTTCCAGTCACTATGTAGAATGTCTAAACTTGTGCATAAGAATTTTATGTGCCACTGGGGATAGTTTTGGGTGTTTATTTCCTGAGGGAGCGTTAAATGGATAGATATCAACCATGAAAAAACAGTATGTGAAGATACAGGCGGTAGGTTAATTAAAAGCTTTTTATAAAAAAGTTATTTTGTAAAAGATCTGCTGTTCAATAGAAATAAATGTATCCTACATTTGAACAGAAGTATTTGTGTATGCTGTTATGAGTTTAAACCACATTTAGGAGGTAGGAGAAAAGCAGTATTTAAGGAATAAAAAAAGAGAGTAAGAACCTTAGCGTTTTAAAATTCATTTACTGTCTGGCTTATGTTTTTCAGATAATTTCAGAAAACACAGCAAAATGAACCAGATGGATTTAGTTTGAAGTAGCTGAAATTGTGCTGGTTTCTAATTAAGAGGTTTGACAAAAAATATTTTTAGGTCTATAGTAGATCTATGGGTAAAGTTTGATTGACACACAAGTTATTTCCAATCAAATTCTTAAAACTGGTGTGGGGTTCTAGATAATTAAATCACCCCCTGATGAATCACAGAGGCCAAAACTCAGGTCTCTGTTTGGGTGGTCATAAAGATTAATTTTTAAGCCAGATAAATTTCAACTTTCTTACTTATGCTATCGAAGAACTTTCAAGATTTAGTTAAAATTAAAATAAAGGAGGTTTTTAAGACCTATGATTATAATTCTCCTTTTATTTAAATCAGTTAAACTGATGAGAAGTATGAAGTCTTTTTTCCTCCTAAATATAAATAGATAAAAATAAATATTGAAAAATAAAATATATATTTAGATGTCTATTCCCTAAAAAAACTCATAGGTGCTGGTTTGTGATTATATGTGATTACAACAACTGGGTTTCCGCTTGACATGTTAAGTGTTGGGCTATTATACCAAACAAACAGAAAACCCAACGCCAAGGAGCCCTGATTTAACTTCAAAATCATAGGATTAACCCTGGCATTATTGTAAATATTGTGGTGGGGTCGTCAGTTTCCAGAGCTCAGCCTGGAAGCTATGTCATCAGACTGAAAGGTGAGCCCTCCAAGTCGCTTATGCATAGCTTCCAGGATGAGCTCTGAAAGCCAATGGTCCTACCACAATGTTGCCTTTATAAAACAGACTTAAAATAGGTGCCTTTTTATAACTTGGGCATAGGTGCCCCTTTATTTATTTTTTTAAATGTATTCTTTATTCAAGTTTGGAAAAAAGAAAACAGTTAAACAAAGCTCAAAAACAGTGGACTTACTCAAAGGAAAAGAAACACATACAATCCATAAAACTACAAAAAACCCCCCAATAAATTAATAAAGATATTCATAAGTGTTATGTATAGAATAAACCCAGAAATAAATGAGGGACAGCAGGCTAAAGAAAAATATATAGGAAAACACAATATTCCAAAAGGAAGAAAACAAACCTCCCTCTTCTTAAACACTACCCAAATTCTTATGCGCCTTAAATCCCCAGCGGAAATCACACTGTACAAATCGGGAAAAGAAAAACAAGTATAACTCATCCATTACTAGCACCTTCATGAGCCTGAATCAGCGCTAACTGTGAAGGTTCAAAAATGCATAATCTTCACCTAACTATTTAATCATGCACCTCCTAGGATATTTTAAGAAAAAGGTCATCCCCCAGTGACAAAGTATTAAGCTTTAACTGGAAAAACCCCTTCTGGATTTGCTGTGTCCTTAAAGAAACATCTGGATAAACATAAATTACATGACCACAGATGCCCCTTTATAAAATTATCCCCTCGTTGTGGATATCCTGAAAACCTAACTGGCTGTCTTGTCACCTGAACAAGTCTGCAGAGCAAGGAGTGACTGGGGAAATGCTCTTGGTACATTAACTTCAAGCTATTTACTATGAATGAAGAACATAGCATCCAACAGGTGGATTAGGTACCTGCACATGATATTACGTAACTTCTCCAGGTTGGCAGGCGTAAAATACCAGTAGTTCCGGTCACATCTCTGAACATCTTTCTCAATGCGATGCAGGTTTATAGTGTACAGGTCAAGCAGCTCTTGCTAAGATTATACATGAAAATAGACATCTTTACCTTCATATGAAACCAAAACGCCACACAAGATATCTTTTTTATTGTATTGCTTTCAAGACACACGAGTAGCTCTGCAGTGATAACCAATGTCTACCAGAGTAGCAACACATGGACTGTGGAATGCCTTTTGGCAAAGTTAAGGAGGGCTCAACACTCAACAAGGTCCAAGCTTTATCCCTTTCACAACGCCAGCAGGGCATACACTGAGGAGGTCATTTTAGAAGCTCTATTCATGATTTGGACGTCTGAAAAGGGGCATTCAGACATGCAAATCACAGACATGTCCGCAGACCCATTTTAGAAAGTCTGGTACATAGATGTCCCTAGCATGAGCACATCCATGTAGCATAGGGGCCTGAGTGGTGCAAAGATGATGCACATCGCCATGTGATGTCGAATGGCACATGCATGTGATTATGTTCTTATTGCTTTTTTATGTATTTTTTGCGTGTTCTAGCAGATCATAGCCCCTGAAGAAAGTCATGCCAAAACACAGCCATGTTGGGCTATGTTCCTTGTATGGTTTGCCTTGCACCGATCAGGTTTGCTTGTTTATTTATTTATTTATTTAAAGACTTTCATTTAACAGATAGTCTTTAACACTAAAAAGTACAAACTATATCCCCCCCCCAAAAAAAAAACAGTACCTAGAGGTTGCACAATACTAATCACAGCAATCATGTTCAAGATATTGATAGATATTCATCAAGAGATCTCCAGATCTGCTCCACTTTTCCTATATAATTTAATGAAATGGAAGCAGCACCTTCAAATTTACGAATCTGACAGAGTGCCACCAAAAGATGACATTTCCAGCAGCGCGAAACATGCTGAACAGCAAGACACCAAAATGTCTAGCAATGATCCATCAGAATTTGAGAGTTTTCCTCTCAAGCACAGGGATCACCGATCAGGTTTTAATAAAATGATTTTCTTGTTACTCGCTTTTTTGGTTGTTTGTTGTAGGTTCAGTTAGCAGACATGAAATTGTGTACAGTTGACAGAGGCCTTTTGAGTTGGTGCTTTCCAATGGACAAAACTAAAGTCTTGGAAGCAATTGTAAAAATTAGCCCTATATTTCAACACGGTAGGAATGTTTCCGAAGACAAATACTTACGGAATAGGTTACTCCCGTGGAAGAGGCAGGGGAAACTTCGGCGACAGTTTTGTCAATGACCGTTAAGGCGTTGAGCTGTGAATACAAACTCTCCATTTCTGGTTCTTCAGACAAATTATCCTCACTTCCTAGCAGGCTCTCCTTCTCAGCTTCATTTTCAGGCCATGTCTCAACAACAGACAGCACACCAACACCCTGATCAGATATGAGCTCCTCCGTACTCTCATGAATTGAAACAAAGTCATCTAAGCTTTCATTGATTGGAAATTCAGCATCCAAATTGTCCTCGGCTTGAAGGTCATCTTCTGTGCCCTTACTATCCAAAAGAGTGTTGTCCAAGCTATGTCTTTTCTTGGTACTTGATGGCCCTTGTTTCATTTGTAGGTATGAGATGTTCCTGCTCATTTCCCCAACAGTGCTGTCCTCTGTACTAAAACTTTGCTCAGAGTATCCTGATGTGATGGAAAAGTTCCGCGAAGAGGGATGCCCGGAATCAGGAGAGCATGTACCGTTAGGGACAGTCCCGTTAGGAATTTTGGGCAGCTTGCCATCTTCATTTCTAGCATCCACATCCACCTGCTCCACATCTTCAACAGACTCGAAAACCTTTAAATAATCAACGTGAAGTTAAAATCAGAGATGGCAAAGCTTCTGTAAAAGTAATATTTAACTACAGTTAGCAGTGGAATAAACATTTTGAATTTAAAAACAAAAAAACAAGCCCACTCTCCTAGCTAGAATAATGTCCTTTTTATATACCCATCCACCCCCACTCTCATCCCAGGCTACCCAATGGGTCAGTGGCAGTGCTGTGCACTTGCATGTGAGAGATTAGGGTGACTCCTTAGCCAGGTTTCTGCTGTTGGGCCTTCCAGAACTAGAGGTGTTGTGAAGGCAGTATTCACAGTTCCAGGAGGGAGGACAGGACAGCCATCATTCAACAGTGACACCTACTGGCTAGACCCAGGGAACAATTAACCAGTTCTACAGTGAGTCGTGGTCTGTGCTCCCTTGATAAGAACTGTCAATTTGTAGCTGGGCTACGAGTTCAAACAAGACAGTGGCAAATGAAAGTTTATGGTTTCATAACCCTAGAATGGGATGGATTCCACTGAGCTGGAAGCCCTAAAAGAGGAGAAGGAAACTGCAGGATCAAAGCCTTCTCCCCATTCCAATTGTTACTTTTAACTGAAATATTACACAGTTCTCTATTTTATTATATACTTTAATAAGAAATATAGGTGGCAATTTTCAAACTGTTTGCACATCTGCAAAGCCAGTGGGTAAATTTTAAGGATGTCTGTATTTTCACTTAGAAAGTACCCAAGGAAAACTGACCTGCATCTCCTTTTAAAGTAAGCACTTGGAAAATTCAAAACTATGCATGCATTTCCAAACCCCAAGTCCGGAATGCCTCCCCTCTATAGAGGGCAGTACTAAGCACATCATTTTACATATTTAGGAGGCAATTTTATAGCATGCTGGTAAGGTTACGCTCCATCAACGCATGCAAGTCATCTATTTTCAATGACTTACGTGCAGGGATGGCCACTTACGTGCACAGTTTAGGCATGTACTATTATTAAGTATGCACATCAGGGTGATGGCACATGCTTTTGGAATGGGAGTACATAGGGCACAGTTTGGATGGAGTATAGGTGGGGTCTAAATTTACATACGACAACACACTTTTTCTATAAATCTAGTCATGGGTACTTACATCGAGTTTAGGGTTGGTGTAAGTGGTTGTATCTAGATTTGGCACATGATTCTTACCTCTTATGCTCATTTTTATGAAATAAAGTAAGCGTGTAATTTACTTTATAAAATAGGAGCAAAATATGCATGCGCCAACAAATGTTAAACTAAGCCAAATTCTACAATTAAAGCATCCTATTGATAAGCAAAGAGAGAATTTGAAAAAAAGCTTGCTGTGGAAGCAAAAGCACGTAATAAAATCTTTCTCAAGTACATTCGTAGCAAAAAACCTATGAGAGAGTCAGTTGGACCATTAGATGATAGAGGGGTGAAAGGGGCACTAAGAGGGGACAAAGGTCATAGCAGAGAGACAATGAATTCTATGTTTCATTCTTTACTGAAGATGATGTAGGGAAGTTACCTATGACTGAAATGGTATTTAAAGGTGATGCATCGGAAGAATTTAAAGAACTATCGATAAACTGGGAAGATGTATTACAACTATTTGATAAACTAAAGAATAGCAAAATCACCTGGACCGGATGGTGTGTGTAGATATATATATATATATATATATATCAAAGGGTGTTGAAAGAATTGAAATATGAGATTGCAGACCTACTATTAGTAATCTGATCACTAAAATCATTTGTAATACCTGAAGACTGGTGAACAGCCAATTTTTAATAAGGGTTCCAAGGGTGATCCGGGAAACTACAGATCGGTGAGCCTGACGTCAGTACCAGGCAAAATAGTAGAAGCCATTATAAACAATAAAATAACTGAACATGTAGATAGTCATGGTTTAATGGGAGAAAGCCAACATGTGTAGCCAAGGAAGGTCTTTTCTTACTAATCTGTTATATTTTTTTGAAGGTGTGAACAAACAGGTAGATAAAGGTGAGCCGGTCAATTTCGCATACCTGAATTTTCAGAAAGTCTTTGACAAGGTCCCTCATGAGAGACGCAGCAAAATTAAAAAGTCATGGGATAGGAGACAGTGTACTATTGTGGATCAGCAATTGGTTAAAAGATAGAAAGCAGAGGGGGAGGGCTAAATGGCCAATTTTCCCAATGGAGAAAGGTGAATAGTGGAGCACCCGAGGGATATGTGCTGGGTCTGCTACTTTTTAACATATTTGCAAATGACCTGGAAATGGGAACAACAAGTAAGGCCATCAAATTTGCAGATGACACAAAATTATTCAAAGCTGTTTAAACCCAAAAGGATTGTGAAAAATTGCAAGAGGACCTTGATAAATTGGAAGACCGGATGTTCAAATGGCAAATGAAGTTTTTTTTTTTTTTTTTTTATTATATATCTTTATTGCAACAGTGTTACAACAACCAATATGTCACAAAACCAAACCATTTTCACCCCTTCCCCATCCCCCCACCCCCCGGTTTCTACCAAAACATATTCTTCATATCAGTTAAACCTTACCCCTCCTCTTCCACCCACCCGGCGCAATGTGGGCGATCTGAAACTTTATAAGGGCCAGGGCTACCCACTAGGGGAGTGAGGGAGTCACCTTAGGGCTGTGAACTGCTCCAGAGCATACCACTTAGAGGCCGTGAGAGTATGGCCCCCAAGATTCACTGAAAGTTCATGGGCCTTTTCGTATCTAGCATACAGGCATATGCGATTCCACCATTCTAACCAATTGGGTTTTATAGGGTTCTTCCAGTGTAAGAGTAAGAGTTGTATTGCAATCTGTAACATAAAATTTAAGAGAAAAAAGTTTTTCCGATCCAGGGTTGGAATCTGCGCTAAGTTTCGACAGATTAGTATATCCCAGGTGAGTTGAGCAGAGAATTTTAATATCTGTTGCATTTTGGCCCATAATGGTTTCCAGAACTCCTGAATGCAGGGGCAATCCAGCAACATATGCTTTAGAGAACCCGCTTCTCCACTGCAAGCCCAGCACAGGTTGCCTGACTCCATACGCCATTTGGCTAGTTTTACTGGTGTGATATAAGCTCGATGGGCAAGAAAATACATAGATTGAGTAAGTGCGGCAGATTTTGATGCCCGAACGGTAGTGGTCCAGAACCTAGTCCAGAAATGCTCAGTGATGTCCGCCCCTGTCTCCATTCTCCATACATCCATGAGGGCTTTATTCTGAGGGGAGAACCACTCCCTAAATATGGAATAGAACTTTGAAATGATTCCAGATTGGGCACCTATGCCCTCGATCAGTATTTTCAATCCCCAATCCTGTTGAATAGCCATAAGATTTCCTAGTGAGTCGCTAAGACAGTGTCGTAATTGTAGCCATTGAAAGTAGCAATCCAGCGGTAGATGGAATTCCCGGTGTAGGTTATCGAAGGTCTTCCAGGTTGCTTGTTCCACCAATTGTCCCACCGTCCAGATTCCACACTTTTGCCATTTGACCCACGCACAGGTCGCTTTATTGACTTTAATCACAGGATTATGCCAAAGAGGTAGCTGTAGCGAGGCTGGATTGTTCTTACTAATAGGTGGAAGTAGCGCCTGAAAGGCACGTTGCGTGGAAACTATTATGCTCCCCCTGAGCGAAACATCGGTAAAAACCATGCCCATGAGTAGAGGCAGTGGACAGGGCGCAGCTAAACGCTCTTCGACCTCTAGCCACGTAGGTTTCCCTACAAGAGTCTCGCACATAGACCATACAGCACCTTGTTTTAAAAGAGCGGCCATATGGTACCAGCAAAAGTCTGGGAAATGCACTCCCCCCAAGGCTTTACTGGCTTTCAGTTTTTTTAGAGCTATTCTGGGAGTCTTCTCCGCCCACAAGAATCTTGAGAGTATGCGTTCTATCTTCCGATAGTCCCGAGCTGGGAATAGAACTGGGACCATACCCAGAATGTAATTGATTTTGGGGACCAGCATCATCTTAATGGCATCTAGCCGACCCCACCAAGTGAGTTGCAAAGGGGACCATTTCAGAGTGAATTCTCGTGTCATCTCTAGTATCAACTGTACAGTTTTCTTCACTGTCTCTTCTAAGGAAGCGTAATATCGTACTCCCAGATACTTCACGGAAGTGCCTTCCCATTGGAAAGGAAGATCTGTCAGCAAGTTTCGATGCACTCTCGTATTGAGCGGGAAAGCCACTGATTTAGACCAATTGACCTTGTACCCAGAGAATGCTGCGTATTGGGTTATAAGCTGTAGTAGTGGACTGCAAGAGTCTGGGGTAAGGAACACTAAAAGGTCATCCGCATAGGCAGATAGTTTAATATGCAGGTCCGCAATTTTAATGCCCTGAATTTCTTCAGACTGTCGAATCTTCAATAACAAGGGTTCCAGGGCCAGATTAAACAAGAGAGGCGACATAGGGCAACCTTGCCTCGTGCCTCGGCATAGCGGGAAAGAGTCCGACTGTAGACCATTTGCAAAGATCCGCGCAGTAGGATTCGTGTATAAGACACGCACCATGTCGGAAAAGCCCTTTGGGATCCCGAACCATTCCATCGTTCGGTAAAGGTAGGCCCATTCGAGTCTGTCAAATGCCTTCTCGGCGTCCAGGGAGAGACCTATCAAAGGTATGTCAGCTGAGTCCGTCTTCTCAAGTATATGGCACAACAATCTCCCATTGTCCGCGGTGGATCTACCTGCCACAAATCCACACTGGTCAGGATGTATAAGCACGTGCAAGATCTTGCCCAGGCATATAGCCAGAACGCTGGAGTAGATCTTATAGTCAATATTCAGAAGTGATATAGGTCTATAATTTCCGACCATAGTAGGGTCTTTCCCCGGTTTTTCTATCACCACCACCGAAGCGCTGGCAAACAGTCCCGTCAAAGAGTCGCTCTTTCGAAGAGCCTGATAGTACATCTTGAGCCGAGGTAAAAGGTCTGGGGCAAACGCCTTATAAAATTCTGCCGGAAGCCCGTCAGGACCGGCAGCTTTCCCATTTTTCATCCGCGCAAGCGCCTCCTCCAGCTCCTGCCTTGTAATAGGCTCAGCAAGCGAAGCAGCCTGTGTTTCAGTAAGCTTAGGGTGAGTGATACTATCCATCCATTCCATACATTTCTGATCATCCAGTTGCACTTCTGATGTATATAACTGTGCATAAAATGCCAGGAAAGAGGCCAAAATATCAACATTGTTGGTCAAGGGGCCCTTCTGTGCATCTCTTAAAAGGGCTATCTGCGTTTTGGCCCGACGCGACTTCAGCTTTGTAGCAAGAAGTTTCCCAGCCTTGTTGTTTTCCGTGTAATACAGAGTCTGCTGCAGCATGGTACTTTTCTCTACCTCTGTGCTTAAAATCATATTATACTGATATCTTAGTTTCTGCAGGTGAGATAGCGCCAATTCGCTAAATTGCCTTTGAAGAATTCTCTCACCTGCTCGGATTTGTTGATCTAATTCCTTCAGCCGCGCATTCGCTTTCCTTGTCTCCGTAATGGTCAGGCTAGTGATCTGGGCTCTGATCGTTGCTTTGAACGCTTCCCACCATGCCCAACTGGGGGTGTCATCAGGCAAGTTATTATCAAAGTAATCTTTAATGGCTGACTTTATGTATTCCTTATTCGTGGCCTCTGCTAATAACGATCTCCTGAAGGACCAGCCCTGAGATTCTCCGCCAGCCACTAACCCGCTAAGTTCCAGATCGAGTGCTGCGTGATCAGAGATATGAGTGCTAAGGATGTTGGAGCTGGTAACCGTTTGCATCAATATTTTAGACACTAAGAAAAAATCTATACGTGAGTGTGAATTGTGAGGAAAGGAGAAGAAAGTGTAATCTCTTTCAGAGGGGTGAAGCAGCCTCCAGGCGTCCACCAGGCCCATTTCTGACATTATAGACTGCAGCATCAACCGGGCCCTATTACTCTTCCCAATTCTGTGAGGAGTACAGTCTATTAAGGGGTCTAACACCATATTGAAATCCCCCCCAACCACGATTGGAAACTGCGCGTCTTCTTGGACAGCTGTTGCAAGGGCATAGAAAAAGTTTGGATCATCCACGTTAGGGGCGTAGACATTGTAAATGACTAAATGTCTATTTCCAATAAGTAGATGCACTTTTGACCACCTACCCTCAGGGTCCGCACGTGTAGCAGAGATGTGAGCCCCCATCTTTGCATTGATGAGAATAGCCACCCCATTTTTTTTTACCAAGAGCCGGAGCATGGGCAACCAGCGTAAAACAGCCCGAGGCCAGTTTTTTAGTTTCAGTAGTGGACAAATGTGTTTCCTGCAGTAGTATGATGTCTGCTTTCTTTTTTTGGCAGTATGTCATTATTTTCTTCCTTTTAGCTGGATGTATAATGCCCTTAACATTCAGCGAGATTAGTCTAAGGGGGTTCATAGTTGTAAAGCTTAGAGCACAGAGATCCTCTTCCCATAGACCTTACCCCAAGGCAGTTCCTGTAACTGACCCTCTCCCAAGTGATCGCCAATTGCAGCCCACATTGCGCCAACCGTGCCCCCGTGAGAGGGCTCCACACTAATGGGTGAAACAGCTAGAAAACAAAAGGCATCGGCTGGACCCATAAAGCTTATATAAATAAACGTCCTAACTGAAATACAATGCAAATGCAGTCAGAAGATAGAAACGGATGCAGTTACATAATAACAAGAATCAACTTCCCCAACAGATTTAAGTTCTTTAGGTCTCCGGCCCCCTCCCTCCCTTTAAATGTGCCAAAGTATTTACCAACTCAACAATTAACAAACATTAATAGTGTTCCCCAACTTTTGACACAGATTAACAAACTGACTGTCCAGATAACGCAAGGCAACCTGCTCTCCCAGACAAGATTGGCTCCGGCATGCCTATTCTCCTCAGGATGGCCTTTCGCAGTGCATGAGAAGTGCTTCTTGGTCCTCAATGAATTGAAGAAGCACTTTCGGATCCTCAAAGACCTTGGTGCGATTGTCCAGGGTAACTTTGAATTTAGCTGGATAGAAGAGGCCATATCTGGCTTGTAAATGCTGCAGCCTGGGTCTTACATCCAAAAATTGTTTCCGGCGGTCCATCGTTATCTTGGAAAAATCCGGAAAGAAAAGAATTTTATGGCCTTCGTAGGTTAAAGCTGGGGCTGTTCTAGCCGCATTCATTATTTGCCGCGCGTGCTGATGCCTCAGAAGGCAGAAAATCAAAGGACGCGGTTTCCTACCGACAAGGCCTCCCTGCGGGGGAATTCGGTGGGCCCTCTCGATTTCTAGCGGCCTTCCCAGATTTAAGCGCAGCAGCTTTGGGATCTCCCTCTCCAAGAAGGCTATAGGATCAGTGCCCTCAGCCCCCTCAGGTATGCCAATTACGCGGATGTTATTCCGTCGGAGCCTGTTATTCATATCCTCCAGTTGCAGCTCCAAGCTCCCCATTTTTTGCACTGATTCCTGCATGTGTTGTAGCCTCTCCGCATGGCTGGCGATCGCGAGGTCAGCTCTCCCGACGCGCCCAGCAAGATCGCCAATCTGCACCTTCATAGCTTGCATATCAGCTTGCACTTGCAATAAGGTATCTCCGTTAGCCGAAACTAGCGTTCGAATTGCTTTTACCTCAGTCAGTACTTCTAGCATGGTGTCGCTCGGTTCTCATACCGTTGAGGCCTTCTGAGTTGAGGGAGGGTCCGGTTTAGCTCTCTTACAGCCAGCGTTAACACCCGAGGAGAATTCCAATTTTGTTTGTTTCCCACTAGCCATGATCTCCTCCAGTTACTGAGTACTACCGACGCAAATGTAGGCAGGGGGATTGCTCTCTTTTCGTTTTACTTTCAGGATTCTGCACGGGTCCGCGGGAGCTAAGAGCTCACACAGCCATCTTGCTTCCCGGCTAGCTCCGCCTCCCGCAAATGAAGTTTAATGTTGACAAGTGCAAAGTAATGCACCTAGGAAAGAACCCCCCAAACTATGGTTACACAATGCAAGGTTCATATTAGGAACCACCAGCCAGGAAAAAGATTTAGGCATCATCGTGGATAACACGTTGAAACCCTCTGCCCTGTGTGCAGCGGCGGCCAATAAGGCAAATAGAATGCTAGGAATCATAAGGAAAGGAATGGAGAATAAAACAAAGGATATTATAATGCCTCTGTATCGTTCCATGGTGTGACCGCACCTTGAATATTGTGTGCAATTCTGTTCACCATATCTTAAACAGGATGTAGCAGAATTTTTAAAAAAGGTACAGAGAAGAGCTACCAAAATGGTAAAGGAGATGGAAGGATACCCCTATGAGGAGAGGCTTAAAAGATTAGGGCTCTTCAACATGGAAAAGAGAAGGCTGAGGGGAGATATGATGGAGGTCTATAAACTAATGGAGTGGAATGTGTAAACGTAGATTGATTGTTTATGCCATCAAAAAGTAGAAAGACTAGGGGACATGCAATGAAGCTACAGTGTAACCAGTTTAAAACTACTAAGAGAAAATATTTTTTCACTCAACACGTAATCAAATCTGATGAAGGCAGCCATTATGGACACATTTATTTATTTATTTTATTTAAACAGACAGTTTTGTATACCACCTTATCCTTCACATAGCATGGGACTGCACGGCTCGGCACTGTGCGGGCCTTGCCCGGAATCTGAGGGGGGCCTAGATAAAACAATCCTTACGGCTGCCTCTGTGATGCGTGCACAATGAAGCAGCTTCGGAGGTCCCCCCCACCTCCAAATCTTCTTAACATAAGTAACTACGGCGGGGTGCATGTTTTGAGGGTTTTGAATGTCTGCATAGAGCTAGAGAGATACATGTTGAAGGATCCTAAACGTGTGGAGGTGGATGGAAATGAGAAAGGGGGTGGAGCTTATCAAAAGGAATGGAGGGCTAAGAATATAGATCACATTGTCCTCTCTTTTCTTTCTCTTGCTTTCTTTCTTCCTTGATGGGGACACCACTGTTTGGGCTAAGCGGGGTTTAGGGCCGGAAATGCTATCCCAATCTGAGAGATGTGATAGGAGCCGAGGCAAGGCACAAGATCGGGCTCGGGAAACATTAGCTAGTGACTGGGAGCGGAGCCGTGGGAGCTCTGATAAAATGCCCATTTGAGGGATACCTTGGTAAACCTATTAAGACGATATGGAACCAAGTAAGATCTGTTGGTTGGAAGGAGACATGAACCTCCTAAAGATTTCATTATTGGGTGGGGTTTAGTTAACCTGGGTGATAGGATGGGGGTGTCACGGTATGGGGAGGGAAGTGGGGAGCCCCAATGTCATGATAACAAGCCCCACATCCAATAAGGAAGGGCAGCGATTTAAAATAGGAGGGATTGTAGGGTTGATAGGGAGAGTGGGGGGGGGGGGGGGAGGGGACTTAGCTCAATATAGCAAACAAGATGGTAACACGTGGGACCAATAGGGACATCTTCTGCGGGTGACACCACCCACCAACGAGACGCCGGGGAAGGGCTTAAGCTAGGAGGCCTTCCCTAACACAATGTAATTTATCCATATCTGGAACCATAAACCTACTGGTATTACATGACTAAAGATGCCATTCAAATACTCTCATGGAATGTATGTGGGATAGGCTGCCCGACAAAACGATATAAAATATTGAGGGCACGCCGAGACAAACAAGCTGATATCGCTGTTCTCGAAGAAACTCATATGACAGATACTGAACATGCCAAACTTAAGCGAAGGTGGGTGGGAGAAGTTTATGGGGCCTCAGCGGACAATAGACGTGCAGGTGTAGTTATCCTATGTAAACAGGGGCTTAATTTCCAAGTGGAATGAGTGAGTAGTGACCCTAATGGCTGATATGTCTTGCTTTGGGGGGAGGCTGGAGGATACCCCTATACTTTTGGGAAATATATATAGGCCCAACTAAAATGAGCATGAATACTTTGATGTGCTGGTGTGGAGTGTCTTGAGTAAGGGAGAATGTGAGGTAGTCCTTGGTGGAGATTACAACTGTGTTTTGGATCCATCTATGAATCGCTCCAAATAGATGGGTGGGGGGGGGGGGGGGTGGGGGGGATTCCAGACAACACAGAAGACTGACGAGCCTCTGTGAAAGTGGTGTCCTGTTGGACGTTTGGCTAATATTCCATCTTACTGAGCGAGACTATACCCACTTGTCTAGGGCTCATAATGGTATAGAATAAATTATTTTTTGATGTCCCAAGGCTTATTGAACCGAATAACACCCAGAATGGTGATATTCAGATTTCGGATCATGTAATGATATGGATAAATGTCCGGTTGTCTCCTCCACAGAAAACAGGTAGATGTTGGCTATTTCTGTTCCGTTTAAAGGACGACACAGACGTCACACGCTTCTTGGACAAACAGTGTGATATTTTTGAGACAACCAATGGAGAGCACGGCGATAATCCCAGCCTTTTCTGGGAAATAACGGAAGTCTTCTTGCAGGGGAGGGGGAGATAATTGGTTAAATGAGTAGACGGAATAAAGAAGCTAATCGTAGACTGGTTGAATGGTGCACACAACTCCGTAACCTGCGCAGGTGACTTTTACTCCATGATACTGAGAAAAATAGGATGGTCTAACTATCCAAAGCCAACTTAATACACTCATACACACTTGGGCGAAATGCTCCATGCTGCACTACAAATATGCATTATATCGATTTGAGAACCACTTGAGTCAACTCTTATCCTCACTAGTCAAGAATACACATGCCCCCCGTTCGCTGGGAGCAAATCAAACCCCAGAGGGTAAGGTGCAGACATCTCAAGAAGCAGTTGAGAAGGCATTTCTGGACTACTACTGAGAACTCTATAAAGCAGACAACTATGATGGAATGGGGGCTAACTCCTATTTACAGCAATGTAACCTCCCTCAGTTGAGCCCTACCCAGTCTGCTCAGTTAAATGCACCTACTGCCCCGACTGAAGTCCAAAGCGTAATCAGGAACCTTCATACTTTGCTGGCCTCAGAGCCAGATGGATTTAGTGCCAAATTTTATCTGATGCTTCGAGACAAGATTCTTCTAACTGAAATGTATCAACAGCTTGGGGTGCTACAATCATGCCCATATCCAATGAATGAAGCATTGATGATGCTTATTCCTAAACCGAAATGAGACCCATTGTCCTGGGATCATACAGACCTATCTCGCTGTTAAACATGTCGAAGGTCCTGGCTAAGTGTTTATCCCCCATACTACCTGGTCCGATTCATCCCACTCAAGTGGGTTTTGTAAAGGGTAGACAAGCGACAAGAAATAAACATTAAATGCTAGCGTCAATACAGCACTACCAACATGCCGAGATAACTTCGCTCCTTATTAGTTTTGACGTGGAGAAGGCTTTTGACAGGGTGGGATGGAAATATGTTTTTAGCATTGGAAAACTTTGGTTTCGGAGGCTTCTTTCTTCAGGCAATACAAGTGCTGTATTCTGTGCCATGGGCACGTATCTTGGTCAACGGCCTCCAAATTGTGAGGTTTCCTTTAGAACGAGGGACACAACAGGGATGTCCTCTGTCTCCCCTATTGCTTGTACTCACACTAGAGCTGTTGTTAATAAGAATCCAAATAAACCCAGAGATTAAAGGGATGCGCCTAGGGTCATATGAATTTAAACTGTTTGCATTTGCAGATGACCTTCTGACATACTTGACTAACCCAAAACTCTCTCTCCCAGCTCTGCGACGTGAATTTGACATCTTTGGTATATTTTCTGGTTACAAATTTATTTATTTATTTACAGTTCTTATATACCACGCTTTTTAGTATCAGTGCGGTTTACAAATAACAAAATTACATCAGAACACAAGATCTTTTGCTTACATTGTAACAGGGTGTGTAACTCGGGAATGTAACAGGGGTAACTATATACAAATTGAACCTAGATAAGTCTGAAGCATTGCCTACCTATGGCTCTCGCCCCACACCATTTGGAAAGGAAAATTTCCACTTCGGCTAGTGGATAGCTCACTTAAATATCTAAGTGACCCTGACAGTAAACATGCAAGATCGTTATCGGTGCAATGTGGGGCGCCTCCTGCTAGCTCACACTACTCAACTACTTGGAAAATGGCAAGAGTTACTTCTTTCGTTGGGAGGCTGAATTGCACTCTGTAAAATGATTCTATTTCCATGTTGGTTGTATCTGTTTCAGATGCTTCCGGTCTGGCTTTTACGAAAGAATCTAAACTTAGAATCCAGACTTTCCAGATTCTTATGGAGGGGCATACGAGCACGCATAGCAATACAGGTATTAAGAGGCTCTTGGCGCCGAGGGGAGATGGGAGTTCCCAATCTACGTGTGTATAATTTAGCATGTTCCCTACGCCACTTAAAAGATTGGTTCTGATAACGAAGAGTAAACCTCTTTAGCATGTAAGCAGGCCTTCATCACCCCCTTGGAACTAAGGTATGTGCTTCACACACAAACTAAAAAAACTCCCCATTTTCTTATGACAGTGCCCCCTGATTTGGATTGGATGCCAGATGTGGCAATGGATTTGTCTTAGACTAAGACATTCGGTCTCTGAGTCAGTTTGCTTGCCCATCCATGGAAACGCGGATTTTACGCCAGGTATGTCCTCAGTGAGCTTCCAAAGGTGGCGACATCAGGGGGTTTTATATCTGGAGCAGGTTCTGGTGGAAAATGGAGAGCTATTAGCCCTCCAGCAGTTTTGCACTCAATTTGGGATTGCTGAGGGTGATTTATTTACTTAATTTCAGCTACACAGCTATATACGAAGTCTAGACCAGGGCAACCACCAGCGTGTTCTGTGAGGGGAGAGCAGCCGCCAGCATCAGAGGTGAGAGCGGGAGCTCCACCTCCCTCCACAGAGCCTGCCCACTCCATTGGCTTTTAAACTGCCATTCCACCAGCAGGCCCGCGCCTGAGGGCCTCGCAAGAGGGCCCTTTGGCGTGGCCCTTAGGCGTTGGACCGTGCGGGACCGGGTTATCTGCTGTATTTGGTTTGCATGCCACGACGAGCGGGACGGTGGAGGAATGATGCCGGCGTCGTAGGCTGTGAGTGAGAGCTCTGCCTCATCTGCTTCTGTCAAGTATATCCAGGCAGCAGAGGTTTATAAGGAGCCATTTCTGCGGCGTATTTCTGCCTGGCTTGAATTTGTGATGAGTAGCGATTATGGTCAAGTCTGTTTGGAAGGACTGAGCTGTGGTGGTATGATATTCTGCCTCTCTGGTGTTATAATGAACCTTTCCTCTTGTCTCTTCTATTTCTTTGACTATCACTATCTCTTACTCTGTCCTATCTTGTTAATGGCGTTCTTTTCATATTTTCAGTATCATTTATGTAGTCTTGTAAACCGCTCTAATGCTTTGGCCTGAGCGGTATATCAAATGTAATAAACATAAACATAATAAACAAACCTATCAAGTGACTTCTGTACTGACCTAGAAAAGATTTTTCTTTGTGAAGAATCTGGTAGGATAACGATTTCACAAGTCCAATCTTCTTCTGAGACCACAGCTGCAAAGATCACTTGTCACTGACACTTGATACTTTGCTGACAGGACAGCAGCTCTGGAAACTCTTGGGTAAAACCCTAACTTCACTGCAATGGTCTCACTTCGGGATATGCAATATCGCGTAGTGTGCCATGCTTATTTATCACCTAGTTGCCTACGTGCTATGGATATGAGAACTGGCCAGCCTACCCCAAGTGTGGCAAGGACGGAGCTCCTCTGGTTCATCTATTATGGTTTTGCCCGGGGATATGCGATTATTGGGGACACGTGCATTTGTTCACGGAACAAGTCTTGGAACAACACTGGCCACTTACACCGCAGGCCGCCTTGCTGCATGTGATGGAGGGGTAGCAGTCACTGGAGAAGGGCGAAAGCCTGTGCTCTGGCAACACATCTAGTTTTGCCGGATTGGAAGTCGCAGGACCCCCCCCCCCCCAGCTACTGGCAGTGGCGGAACACTCTGCACCAGCACGTGCAGTTGGACAAGCTTTGGGATTTCACACGATATGGGACTTACATCCAGGTGTTGCCTCCGCGCGGCCACAACTATGTTCTCAATGATCTTTAGAAGCGGGTAGCTGAACTCAAGGACTCCTGAGAGGAGGGGTGATGTCACTCACAGAAGAATGATGAGGGGAGAAGGGTGGATAGGGGGAAGAGAGTGGTGGAAGAGGATGGGGAGGGTGAGAGACAGGCCTAGGATGCCCAGTGTTGTGTAAGAACCACCACACACTGGGCAACCCTCCCTCCCACCTTGGTCGTGGGAGGGACACTTTCCGGCGGGATAGGGGAGGTTAACTGGGAAGGGGACGGGGAGGGGGGGAATGAAAAATATTAAGTGTATTATTCTTAGACCATAATTATTTGTGAATGTTTACTTATATTCTCTGCATGATCTGATGTTTGTGCTTTGTTGATCCAACAAAACACAGTTCAAATAAATATATCGGATCATTATCAAGCAAACAAATTTGAAAAAAAAGACAACCATGCAAACTAGTCATACTAGCTTTTGTTTTGCAAAATTTAGAGGTGCATAAATCATCATTCACCTAAAAAAAGTTGAATGTCTATGCCAGCTCAAATATCTTTCATGCAGCCCTGTGCCGAATATCTCCATATATCCAGCCATTTGCCCAATTCAAAACTTTGCAGGCATGACACCGCTGCAAATTAGAGTAATTTATCTCAGCTTGCCTGAGGAACCATGACATCCTTATTATGTAAGAGCAGATTTATTAGCCTAATAACCTAGGTGTTAGTCCTGCTTCATATTTTTACTGGATTATTTCCGCAGCTGCTTGCCCTAGCCTGATCATACATCACAGTAAGAACACTTCACAGAGGTTAAAAGTTCCAGCAAGGCAAAGCTGTACACGAGCCATCTTTTATCAAAAGTTATTGGCTGTGATTTTTTTTTTGTGCAGTCTAAGTGCAGTTAAGTTTGGTGGTGCCTGCAATTACTGCTGTGATGGAGTGCTAGGACAGGGCACAAGCAAATAATATGATCAAATTCCATTATACCTGGAATTATTTATCAAAGCCTAGATTTTTAATAGAGATTAGCTATGCTTTCTTCTGCCTGTACACCTCAATGCCTTTTTATACAAGGCCTCTAGAACTGCTGGCACGCATACAGAAGTCATAGTTATGTGATGCAGAGATCCTTAGTGAAGTCCTTCAAATGACCGAATTGCTGGCAGAATCAGTTTCCAGTAATTCTTAGCACTATTTCAGAACAGAGTGTCTGAACAACATTTCTGGTAGCTTCGTTCTATTAATGTGTATTTTGGGATACTGCTATAATGCTGTAAAATTTACAACTTGAAGCAGCTTTTTGATGTTTGGTCTTGCCTTTTGGGTTAGGGTGTTCTCTAATTAAGCGCATTACCTGCGTACTGGTGCTAGAGTCACTCTGCAGACGGACATGGCTTTGCCTTCCAGAGCTACAGCTTTGGGAAGACTGAAACAAAAAGAACAGTGAATTGAAATCATAACTCCTCCCACACACAGTCAATAAAAGCATGTCCTTAAAATGAAAATTGGTGGGAGGGAAATCCTTTTATATTGTTGCCATCATTTCTGTAGCTGCTGAACGTACACAGTGGAGATCTCAAGAATGTTTTGTTATGTATTTATTTATCAGTGAGATTCTGACTTCGCGGTCACCCTGTCCGGTGATCAAATTGGTCACATGTTCATGCCGTTTTGGTTTCAATGTTCAAATCATCGCCTGGCCAAATGGATAGCTGCAACCTGATTTTGTTAAATGCAATTTACTCAACAGAAGATGCTTGCGAAGATGTAAAGTCAATGAGAATATACAAAAGACAAACATCAGTGTCAGTATGGACTTATGAAAATGGTAATTTGTACTGGTGAATTAACGATTTTGTGCTTTCAAAACAATTTAAAGACAATTCATATAAAAAAGCAGAACTTGATCATACTTAGCAGCACACTATTTAGGAGTGTTACAGACACACTATGCCTTTGAAAATGAGCCACCATTTAAGTCAATGCTGCTTTGTGTTATATACTTTAATTTTTTTTCAAAAGATCCTACGAGTCCTGCTGCAGTTTTTTTTTTTTGAACGGGGTGATACTTCCAACCCATTGGTTCTGCAATGACAGCAAATTCATGGGTTAGCCTGTGCAGCTATGCTCTGAGCACCCTACACTTAGGTCTTAACTGAACCTTTCCTCGGCCCGGATTCTCTCCCAACACCTATTTGCATATCCCAGGTACCTCACTGCTGACTGTAGAGTCTCTGTGCATCATCCTCTGAATATGGCAGTCTAAACTTGCTCCAGAGGAGCATTTGGCCAAAGCTACGGCATGTGATTCCTTCTCCCTCTGCCGGACAATGGCCTCACAGCCAATCCACTCGACCATGGTTTGCTCATAGCAGGCACGAATATGATCATCCACCTAGAGAATTGAGAAACACACAGTCCCACAGTTGCCAAATAGGGCTACTCTTAATTATGATTTTTGTGTGGTGGGGGAGGGAGATACAAATGAAGAAATCGGAATGGACAAAAGAAGAGACACTACTGCTACTGTTGGCATTAACAGAGGCACAAGCATCTACCCATCTGGTAGGGTAAATGCACATGCAACTTTTACTGTTTCAAAAGGGCAATAAGGGACAAAAACAAAAGACATTCAATTATCCTGTAATTATAGTAAGTTTAAAGAATAGTGGGAACAACAAGAGGGAGATTTCAAAGCCATTTTTGCAGGCAAGTAGTGCTTTATGTACAGAAATAGATTTTTATACAACTGCTCGCCTGATATGCGGGTAAGCATTCTGTAGTGCTATTTCACGTACCCCCACTGTAGGAGGGGGAGGCATTCCCGAGAGTAAGGTCAGGGTGGGATTTGGAACTATATGGAGAAATTTTACTTAACAATAGTTTCCTTTCCTGGAATCCTGCTAGACCAGTCCAGACAAGTGGGCTGTGTCCCCCTGACAGCAGATGGTGAGACAGAGAAAATTTCCTGAAGTTCTGTGACATCACCCTTGGTATAAAAACCCACCCCATCCCCCAAGGGGAGCTTCAGTATAACCATAACAAGCAGCAGGAGTTCAAACAGCCAAGGAAGCACAAAACCAGATCAAAAAGGAGTTCATAAATGAACTACTCTTACAACAAGCTAAATTGAACAATGTGATATAGGACTGGCAGGCCAAAGCAGTATGTACATGGTGAGATACAGCAATGTCACCGATACACAAAGAGTAAATTAGCTAGGTGACAGACTAAACGGTTTAGAGGGGTGGGTGCTGGACTGGTCTACCAAGATTCCAGGAAAGGAAATTAATCAGCAAGTAAACTTTCTCCTTCCAAATACATCCTGCTAGACCAGTTCATACTAGTGGGGAGTACCATAGCTAAACCACTCCAGGGCAGGAAGAAACAGCTGCAGCCAAGACAGAGGCTCCGAAGCAAGTTGTTTCTCAAGCTTGGGCATCCAAACGATAGTGATGTACAAAGGTAGAGAGGGAGGACCAAGTGGCCATCCTTCAAATATCTAGCGGAAATACCCGTGAGCATTCTGCCCAGGAGGTAACCTGGGCCTGCATAAAATGTGTCTGAAGACCTACTGGCACAGGTTTGTTAAATAAAATATAAGCTCACTCAATGGTCTGCTTGATCCAGCGCTCAATGGTCGCTTTGGAAGCTGCCGCTCTTTTTCCTGGAACAGAAGCCAGGACAAAAAGATGATCGGAGAGATGAAATGTATTAGTGAGTTTGAGGTAACGGCGTAATGCTCTATCAATATCCAACAGGTGAAGGACTCGGTGGTCACCCAAAGACTGCTCCTTAAAAAAAAGGAAGGAAGCACAACCGATTGGTTGACATGAAAATCCAAAAGGACCTTAGGCAGAAAAGAGGACACTGTTCGAACGGTAACCCCCCTCTGGGGAAAAAAACAGAAAAGGATCCTGGCAAGAAAGTGCCTGGAGCTCCGAAAGACGCCATGCCGAAGTGACTACTTTAAGAAAAAGAGTTTTTAGAGTCAATTCTTTGAGAGATAAGGAGAGGCTCAAACAGGGCATGGGTGAGTACGCGAAGCACTAAGGACAGATCCCAAGAAGGGACAATTGGATGAATGGCCGGGGGAGGGAATGCCCCACAGAAAACAGAAAAAAAGTCTACATGACAAGCAAGAGACTGCCCATGGAAAAGCCCTCAAAAGCATGTCAAGGCCGAAATAGTCACCTTTAAAAAATTAAGGGCGAGATCCTTATCAAATCCGTCCTGAAGGAAGGAAAGAATGTCTGGAATATCAACTTGCCAAGGAGACAGGGATCTCTTAGAACACAAAGAGTGGCCTAGTGGTTGGGGCAAGGTACTTCAGGCTGGAAGGTCAGGAGTTCAAATCCCACTAGAGGACAGCAACCTTGGGCCGGAAGGACTGGGGTTTCTAGTCCCACAGGTGCTCCTTGTGGTCTTGGGCAAGCCACTTAACCCTCCATAGCCCATGTTCCCTGTAAAATAGTTATCTCCAAGTTATAATGCCCTGTTCAATGTAATTTCAGTTTGTTCAATGTAAACCGCACTGATGCAGAATAGCACGGTAAAATAAATAAAGAAGAAAAAAAGATATCAGTTTAAGCATAGGCACATGAGGTAGAAGACCGTCGAACCCATAGTAGAGTGGCTGCTACTTGTGGCAAGTAACCTTTGCGATGCAAGCGACGATGCTCAATAGCCAAGCTATAAGCAAGTAAGGAGCGGGGTCATCCAAGAGAACCATCCCCTGAAACAACAGACCTCTGGACACCGAGGGGTAGGGGCACCTCCTACAGTAGGTGGAGGAGATCGGCATACTATGGACGCTGAGGCCAATCCAGGACCACCAGCACTACCCGTCCGGAGACTGATCCTATCTGACGGAGTACACGGCTGATTAGTGGCCAAGGCTTACATATAAAGAGGAATTACCAGCAGAAAGGAAGAGGTACTAATGCCACTGTACAAGTCACTGGTGAGGCCTCACTTGGAATATTGTGTTCAGCTTTGGAGACCATATCTCGCAAAGGATATAAAAAGACTGGAAATGGTTCAGAGGAAGGCAACCAAAATGATTTGGAACCTGCGTCAGAAGACTTGAAGACCTAAGTATGTACACCCTTGAGGAAAGGAAGGACAGGGGAGATATGATTCAGACCTTTAAATACGTAAAAAGTATTAATGAACAAACCCAAAGATAGGGAAGCTTTAAAACTAGAGGGCATAACATGAAGCTGCAAGGGGGTAAACTGAAAGGCAATATCAGGAAATACTTTTTCACTGAAAGGGTGGTGGATGCTTGGAATGCCCTCCCGATGGAAGTAGTGGGGACAAATACAGTGACAGAATTCAAAATGGCATGGGACAGACACAGTGGATCCTTTTATAGAAACAGGATAAAATCAAAAGAAACATAACAGTCTTATATCTCAACAAATAGGGGTGACCTACATGGAGCGATGGGTACACCCCTAAACAAAGGCATGGGGAGGGTTGACCTGCATGGAGCAGCAGATGCACCTAATATTGCCATCTTGCTGAGCAGACTAGATGGACCATACTGGTTTTTATCTGCCATCATATACTATGTTACTATGTAAAGAGGAAAGATGTAGAGAAGCTGATCTGAGGGCCAGGACTGAACCAGATCATCTAGGCCATGAGAGTTTGGTTCCCTTTGATGACTGAAGAAGATTGACATTTTGGCATTGGAAGAGATGGCCATTTGGTCTAGAGTCCGATGATCTCACCGACGCACAATGTTCGCATATGCCCACTGAGCTAGCTCCCACTCACCAGGGTTCAGGATATGACGACTCAGGAAATCTGCTTGAATGTTCTCCATTCTCACAATGTGCTGTGCAGAAAGAGCCAGGAGGTTGGATTCTGCCCAGGGAAATAGAAGACTCATTTCCAGGGCCACTCTGGGACATTTGGTCCCACTCTCTCTGTTGAGATGTCACAGTGGTGGAATTGTCGGAAAGTACTCTGACTGCTTGACCCTGAAGGTGGGATTGAAAGAAGAGTAGAGTCAGATGAACATCTCGGGCTTTGAGGCAAATGATGATCCATGAGGCTTCTTGAATGGACCAAGATCCCTGCGCTGCCTGTCCATGGCAGTGCACGCCCCAATCTGCAAGGCTGGCGTCCATGGTGGCTATCATCCAATGCAGAATTTCCAAGGGAACACCTTTCAACAAGTGATGAGGACAGTCACCAGCGAGGACTGCAGCGAACACTGAAAAAAGGGGTAGATGAATCTGATAGTCCTGTGTGGATGGGGACCAGCGTGATAGGAGAGCACTGAAACAGATGCATGTGAGCACAGGCCCAGGGGACTACATCAAGAGCAGAAGCCATGGTGTCGAGGAGTTGTAGGTAATCCCAGGCAGTGGCAGCTGCCAGGCACCAGAAGGCATGGACCTGAATGCAGAGCTTCTTGCATCTGTTATAAGAGAGGAAGAGACAAACCACTCATGTCGAAGCGGGCGCTGAGGAATTACAGAGACTGAACTGGGCACAGATTGCTTTTGGCATAATTGACCATCCAGAAAGGAGAGGACCTGAGAGACCAGAGAAGTAGACTCCTCGAAACTCGTTGCTCTGATTGGGTTCATCTTTATCTAGACGACTGGCTGAATACCTTGGCACCGCAGGGAAGCTGCCACTACTACCATCACCTTGGAGAAAGTGTGAGGAGCTGTGGCAAGACCAAAGGGTATGGCACGAAACTGATAATGTTGACTGAGGACCACGAAATGTAAATACTGCTGATGATCTTGGCAGATTGGAATGTTAAATTATGCTTCCTCCAGGACCAGGGACGCAAGTAATTCGCCTGGTTGAACAGCTTGAATGACTATCCCGAAGGTTTCCATCTGGAACCATGGCACCTAAAGACAGAGATTGACTACCATGAGGTCCAGGATAAGATGGAAGGAGCCATACTTCTTGGGAAAGAAAGTAAATAGAATAGTTAACAGAATCTCTTTCTGATGGAGGAACTGGGCATACCGCACTGAGCTGAAGGTGGCGGTGCAGTGTGTCGTAGGTCACCCGTCCAGGCGGTAGCCTGGGAGCAGGTGAACTCGCCTGTCTTACTCTCTACAATTACTTTCAATATGGCTGCCAAGGAAGGCTGCTGGGTAATGTAGTTTTGTTGAGCAAGGAGTGTGACCACACAGTAAATAGGCAAAACAGAGAATTTTATTTCGGGGTTTCCCCTCCGCATTGAATTCAAATGAACCTCAACTCAAACTGGATAATTCTCCAATAAGGCAAAATAAGAATGTGAAACAGGTTGAACAGAAAATACAGGATTTCCTTTTAAAACATCAGTATTCCATTTCCTGTGAGGAACAGGCTTCTGAAGCTTAATCTGTACTCCAGATTAGCTTCTTTGTCATTTACTTTCAACAGCTTCCTTTCTCCAAGCCATGCACAGCACAAGTCTTTAAATGGCTTTCATGATACAGTCTTTTAGCTAGGCAAATACTCAACAGCTATTCATGCTCTTAGCCAGACACAGAGAACATTGCATTTCTTCAACATCTGAACCGTTAGGTTCCTCCAGAAGGTCTATATCCATTTTATCTCCAGACTCAGTGCATCTATCCTAAATATCAGCTGTCTGGTTATTCTCCTGCCTTATCAGCTCCTGCAAATGTAACAGCTGTTCCCTATGCTCTCCAGCCACAGGCTCTTGCAACGGAGTTTCTCTCCCTTTTAAGAATTTAGCAAGCTCTGTTAGAGTGGAGGTTTGGCAGTCACTGGCATAAGTTCTGGGTTTACTAAAGCTTTGCTTTCCAGAGTTCAGGGGCATACAATGTTTAGCACTGTCTCTTAACTCTTGAACAATGCCTTCAGTATGGCTTTGGTTAGGAAATAAAGAAAAGACATTCTCATTACCTTCAGGGTTTAAATGCTGTCTTGTACTATTTCCCCATCTGGAAACACTTCTTTGTCTTGGCAATTGTGTCCTGCACTGGGTTCCAGACACCCTCTGTTTCTCCTTTACTCTTGCCTGAGAATCTTCCAAACTCAGCAAGCCTCTGCTTCCAGGCTTGTCCCCTTTAGAATCAGCTCCTCTTACTTGAACTGTTTCTGGAACTTGACGGACTCCAAACACTGCCTGCTCGTCTTGCTGCTGCTGTGTTCCTCTCTGATGTGCTTTTTCCCTCTCTTCTCGTTGCGCTTCTTCTTCCCTTTCCTTTCCCGTTTGTTCTAAAACTGAAACACTTTTTAACTGCTGGTTTCCAGGCACCACGCCTTTCTTCCTGCCCATGTGCAGCTCATCAGTGCTCAACCTAGCCCTGACATCACTAGGTGGGCGGAGCTTAGCACTCGGAATACTCTGCCTTGGAGGCTTGTGGTTTCTATGGAAACTGCCTTTCTCTCCAGATTTAAAGGAACAGGGCTCATTTTCCTCCCATTCCATTTCCTCTGCACAGCTCTCCTTACAAGAGTCAGGTGTACAGCCACTGCCTTGGCCGCGGAACTGCATGGAGAGATGAGGAAGACATTTGGCACAGGCTCTGTGAAGCTGAGATCATAACTCTATGTTACTACTTTGAGGACTCACCGGTCTAATGTTATCTGGGTCCATTCGCAAGAAAAATACCATAAGCATCTGCCCACAGGAGGAACCTTGGAATGGACCCGGAAACCATCAACAGGAAGATTTGGCGGAACCAGAAAACTTGGATGAGGAGAAATTGTCCCGATTACAATGGAAACCCCGAAAGGGCTGAAGCTTAGAACCGGCACTATTTGAAGAAGAACCAGGTTTGCCAGGCCAGTAGTGACAAACATCTCTGAAGCGGACTCTAAGATGAAGATGCGGGCGATGACGTGGCAGAACGACAAAAAATGGATTTAGGCTTACCTCTGGCAAATGTTGAGGCTTGACTTCCCTCAAATCCTTCACAAATTTTTCCAAATTCTCACAAAAAAAGAGGGCGGTCCTTGAAAGGAAGCTTGGCAAGACAGGACTTGGAAGCAGCATCTGTATTCCAATGACAGAGCCACAGCCAATGCCGAGCCATTGTAGCAGCAGCCATAGACCAAGCAGATAAGCACAGCAGATCATAAAAGGCATCTGCAAGAAAGGCAGTGACAAACTCAAAACAAGGCAATGCTGGATCATCCGGAAGTGACTGAAGCCATCAGATCAGAGCACGTGCAACGAGACCTCCGCAAACAGAGGCCTGCAATGCTAAGGTCAATGATGAGAAAGTGGTTTTTAAGAGGCCCTCCACACTGCGATCCATCTGATCACAGAGGGTAGTACCACCCTACACCGGGATAGTTGTGTGTTTAGTGAGTGCAGTGACTAGAGAGTATCTACTTTAGGAAAACGCAACCACTTGTCAAGATCATCCAAATACAAAACGTAAACATGCCCCAAGCAATGAGCAGAGTGTAGAGACACATCAGGAGAATCCCACTCTAGAGAGACCATTCAGAGGAAAGGGAAAAGGTCAGGCACAGAGCCTCTAATTTGAGCAATGAGAGCAGGAAGTTCTTCCTTATGGAATAACCAGATATCCTGACTGTCTTCTCGAGGCTCCAGGTTATCTTCCAATGGCGAGAGCTCTCCTTTCTGGCTGGACTCAGGAGTGATAGAATGTTCATCTGAAGGACTGTCACAGTCTTCCCCTGCAGTGCCCCAGTCCTCTGGAGAAAAGGAGGTATCCTTGGCCAGATCTAAAGAAGCTCCAGCCAAACTTCAGCAGGCACGCTTTCTAGATGGTGAATCAGCGGTGGTCGGAGTAGCCGAAGTCCCTGAGCACCACATATCCCAGGCCGGACGGAATAGCTGCATAAACTGGAGATCAGAGCTGTCAGGTGAAGTCTGCATAGGCTGAATAAAGAGTTGTAGAGGGGGAGCAGACTGCTCAGCCAACAAAACCGGAGGAAGGGCATCTTGAGATCTAGCATTACCCTGAGGTAACCCAGAGAGAGCTAAAGCAAGAGACCTGGAAGAGCTATCGGAACCAGGCCCTGCAGATGCAGGACTCCCCCCTTGATCAGAACCACAGGAGGAACACAAACTACCTGTCAAAGTCTTAACTTTTTTCCCACAGCCCAAGCAAAGCTGTAGGGATGAAGGCATTTTCACAACAAGGTAAAAGAAAGTCACAGGAAGAGCTGGGGAGTCAAAAATCGACGGACTCTGAAGAAAAAGTAGCAGCCGCAGCACAAACTTTATGGTGGGAAACAGCAAAACAGAGCTGGGAAGCAGTTGCTGAGAAGCAGTTGCTGACTGACCGCGTGAAGAGAAGCAGGAAAAAGCAGATGAAGAAGGGAGGGTCTGGAGAAGAAAAAACTGCCAGACACCTTCCTCAGCAACCGGGTCCTTGAATAAAGGGATGTTTTTAACAAACTTTAAGGAGTTAGAAAAATAACAAAAGGTGACCGCCAACTTAGCTGATAGAAGTCTTGCTTGCAGAACAGTCAGAATGGAAGGCTGCAACTGCCCCTCATGATCAGGAGCACTTCCCTTCAGAGGTGCTCTACTAGTCCTCGCGACCAGGAGCAGCTCTGGAAAGTGAAGAAAGGAAAATTGTCGGCAAAGAAGGGGCACCACAGTGTGCACAACTGCCAGAGATAGCTACACTGACACCAAATCTCGTCTCAAAGAACGTCAGGAGCTAGGAGAGATCCACCATCTGCTGATATGGAGAAAATACAGAAGCTCCCCTTGGGGGATGGGTTTTTATACCAAGAGTGATGTCACAAAGTTTCAGTATTTCTCTGTCTCAGCATCTGCTAGCAGGGGGACACAACCCACTGGTCTGGTCTAGCAGGATGTATTTTGAAGCACAACTACGCATTTTTGGAAAAATTGTGCATTATTTTAACTCTGAAAAATTATCTGTACAAGTTGGCAGGTGTAAATGTGTGCAGCTACCATCCTGTGATAATTTTCAAATTCAAAGCACATGTAGCTGGGCAATTATAAAATTATTCACAAAGAACATAAGATATGCCATACTGGGTCAGACCAAATATCGAGCCCAATAACCTGTTTTCAACAGTGGCTAATCCAGGTCATAAGTACCTGTCCGCTTCCCAAAAGGTAGAGAGATTTCATGCTGCTAATTCAAGGATTAGCAGTGGATTTCTCCAAATATACTTTAACAATGGTTTATAAACTTTCAAACCTCTTTTAAAGCACAGTTACTTACCTGTAACAGGTGATCTCTGGGAACAGCAGGAATTAGTCCTCACATATGGGTACGTCGGTACCGACGGAGCCTGCGCGGGAAAGCTCCCCAGCTTCCCAGAAAGAAAGCTTTTGGGAGCCTCCCACAGTGCATGCGTGCTGCCTTCCCGCCTTTCCTGACCAACTCTCCTCAGTTCGAGTTTAAAGCTGAGACAATAGAGAGAGAGAGGAAAGGAAAGATAGAGAGAGAGATACAACTCCTAGGGGAGGTGGGAGGGTTGTGAGGACTTATTCCTGCTGTTCCCAGAGATCACCTGTTACAGGTAAGTAACTGTGCTATCTCCAGGAACAAGCAGGAATGAGTCCTCACATATGGGGACTCCCTAGCTTGTGGTAGGCGAAGGCCTATGATCCATGGTGTTTGAAATAAGCGGACAGGCCTAAGTAGCTTGACCTGTAAATGAAGCCTGTGGAGAGGCCCAGAGGAATTGCACATCCACCAAAAATGCTGCTACCATAGAACTGAAACCTAATTGAACACAGTTTAGTATAGCTAAGCAGAATCAAAACTTAGAAAATATACAAAAACAAGTCTAAATGGTATTGATAAGAGAGCCCAGCTTCTATGAAATTAACTTTGCTGAAAGAAAGGTTACAGTGCCCTGCTTTCCCACATGTTCTAGCTAGCTAAGTGACCTTGGAGGAGAGAAGTATCAAAATTGGTGAACTGACCATTGTAATTGAGACTGAAAGGGGGGTAAGCAGGTGCGGAGCCCAGTCGAGGGACATCATTGGATAGCCATATCGGTACCGGAACCAATAGAAGGTGTACGAGGGGTTACCGGGACCAATGAAAAGTTTGCCTATGTCTAGAATGGAGAAGAAGTCTATAAAAGTTGTTGTTTTGCTAGAAACCATTGCTCAGCCATTTTGAATTTGATTCTGCTTGAGACTTGTGCACAAATAAATGATTTGGACCTTCTGAACAGACTCCTGGTATCATTGGTTTGTCTGCGCTCTGCTGCTACAAGCTAAGATGCCTGGGAGATCCCCAAGGTTATGAGACCCTGAAAGGTTCCTCGTTTTCCTATGGATCTCAGGCATCCATTAAGGGACGGAGGGCAGGAGTTGTTTAAGAATGGAATAGGTGTCTGAGGACAGTCTGACCAAACAAGGCATCCCGGCGGGAGTCCTTGTCCAAACAGTAATGGGCTGTGAAGGTATGAACCGAGGCCCAGGTGGCTGCTCGACAGATCTGGTCGATGGACACAGAATGAAGATGAGCCATAGAAGCTGTGACATGGCCCTCCAGAGAAAGGTTCTTACTCTGGTAAGCAAAAGAAATACACTGAGCAATCCAATTGGACAGTGTTCTCTTAGAGACTGGAAGTCCTAAATGAGAAGGATCAAAAGCAACAAAAAGCTGGGAAGACTTTCTATGTTGCTGTGTCCTGTGCAAGTAAAAAGCAAGAGCTCTTTTACAATCTAGAGTATGAAAATTCCTCTCTGCACTGGATGCATGAGGAGCTGGAAAAAAGACAGATAAATATACCTCTTGATTAAGATGAAAAGGTGAGACCACTTTAGGCATAAAGTGAGGATTTGTCCTAAGGACTACCTTATCATGATGGAACCTTGTATAAGGTGGATTAGCCACTAAGGCCTGCAGTTCACTGATGCGGCGAGCAGAAGTGACTGCAATAAGGAAAATAACCTTCCATGAAAGACATTTTAAGGAGGTAGTGGCTAAGGGTTCAAAAGGTGGCTTCATAAGCTGACCAAGAACCAAGTTTAAGTCCCATGCCACCGGAGGAGGTCGAATGGGAGGTTTTGTTAAAGTCAGGCCTCTCATAAATCTTGCAAAAAGAGGATGAGAGGAGATAGGTTGTCCATTGAGAGGCTTAAGGGATGCTGCAATAGCATTCAAATGGACCCTTACTGAATTTGTTTTGAGGCCTGCATTGGAGAGATGCAGGAGATATTCCAATAGAGAATTCACAGGAAGTGCCAGAGGGTCAAGACCCTTTTGAGCACACCAAATGGAAAATCTTTTCCATTTAAAAGCATAGGAACGCCTAGTGGAAGGTTTCCTGGAAGCATGGAGGATATCCTTCACTTGCTGAGAAAGATTGAAGTCTTGAAGGTCTAGGCCTTCAGTAACCAAGCCCTGAGGTGAAGGGACTTGGGATTTGGATGCCACAAAGTCCCTTCCTCCTGGGACAGAAGGTCTGGTGCAGCTCCCAAGTCCAGGGAGGGGGCTTGGGAGAGATGCAGAAGTAGAGGGTACCACACTTGGCGTGGCCAGCATGGAGCTATGAGGATCATAGATCCTTGATCCCTCTGAGGTTTGAACAGAGTCTTGGGAATCAAAGGAATGGGTGGAAAGGCATACAGGAAGTCCTGACCCCAATGAAGGAGGAAGGCATCCTTGGCCTGAGCTCCCTGACACGGAATTCTGGAACAGAATCGGGGAAGTTTGGCATTCCACGGACTTGCAAAGAGGTCTATGTCCGGGATTCCCCATTCCTGGAAGATTCTGAGTACCTGATCCATGTGCAGGGACCATTCGTGTGGAAGAAGAACTCGACTGAGTCTGTCTGCCCAAGAGTTTTGGATTCCTGGAAGGTATACTGCCAGGAGATGGATTTGATGCTCTCTGGTGAAGGCCCATAATCTCAGAGCTTCGTTGCAAAGCGACAGAGAGCCAGTTCCTCCTTGCTTGTTTATGTAAAACATGGCTACTTGATTGTCCGTGTGAATGAGGACTGTCTTGTAGCTGAGGAGGGTATGAAAGACCTTGAGAGCTAGGAATACTGCTCGAAGTTTCAAGTGGTTGATATGAAGAAAGGTCTCCTGTGGGGACCAAATGCCTTGGGTGGAGAGGTCTTGTAGATGAGCTCCCCAACCTGTTTGGGAGGCATCTGTTGTGAGGGTTGCCTGGGGCAACAAAGGTTGGAAGGGGGACCCCAGCGACAGATTTTGAGTGGACATCCACCATTGGAGAGACCGAAAGAGACGTTTGGAGGTTGCTATTTGGTCTGAGAGAGCTCCTGAAGCTTGAGTCCACTGGGTGGACAAAGTCCATTGAGCTGCTCTCATGTGTAGGCGAGCATAGGGTACCACATGTACTGTGGAAGCCATATGGCCTAGCAGCTGTAGCATCTCCCTGGCAGCTAAATGGCTCTTTGACTGAATCTGGGAGGCTAACTGCACTAGACGTTGACAACGGGCCTGAGGAAGGTAGGCCCTTGCAGAAGTGGTGTCCAACCAGGCCCCTATGAATTCCAGAGACTGAGTAGGGGTGAGCTGGGACTTTGGGAGGTTTACCACAAGTCCCAGGTATTGCAGAATGCGCTTAGTGCGGTTCAGGGAGATCTGAGCCTCTGACTGGGTTGGAGCTCAGATGAGCCAGTCGTCCAGGTATGGGAAGACAAATATTCCCAGAGTGCGTAGAAATGCAGCAACTATTGCCATGCATTTGGTGAACACTCTTGGAGCAGAGGCTAGACCGAAAGGAAGCACTCTGTATTGGTAATATTTTCCCTGGAACAGAAAACGTAGGAATTTTCTGTGAGATGGATGGATGAGGACATGAGTGTACGCATCCTTGAGATCTAGAGAACAAAGCCAATCCTGACTCTGCAGGTATGGAAGGAGAGTGCCTAGAGAAAGCATCTTGAACTTCTCCTTGCATAGGAATTTGTTCAATTCTCTGAGATCTAGAATGGGTCTGTATCCCCCTGTTTTCTTTGGAATGAGAAAATAGGGGGAGTAAAACCCTGACCCCTGTTGATGAAGAGGAGAAGGTCGAGGAGAGATGTGGGAGAATTGAAGTGTCTCACCATGGTGTAGGGAGGAAGGTCTGAGAAATGAAGTTTGTAGCCCTCTCTTATGATAGAGAGGGTCCACTGCTCTGACGTGATTTGCTCCCATCTGGGAGCAAAATGAGCTAACCTTCCTGGAATGGTGAGAGGTTCTGGCTGTTGTAGAGCCAGAAAGGTTAAGTTCTCTAGTATCAAGTCAAAAACCCTGAGGGGGTTGGGACTGCTGAGTTGTAGCAGCCCCTGCAGGTTTAGGCCTGGCCTGTTTAGATTGCTGACGCTTAGTAGCAAAGCGATCTGTAGAAGATTGTTGGCCAGAAGTGGAAGGAAATCTGCTCCTTTTGTAAAAAGGCTTTTTGAAAGACTTTTTCTTGGCTGGAATGGAAGTTGACTTAGAAAGTCTATCCAGAGCAGAATTTTCTGCATCCATTTGAGTGGCTTTTATTTGCCACTCTTTGCCAAAGAGATTTTCACCTGTACAGGGCAGATTTCCTAAGCCATCCTGAACCCAGGGTTCTAGATCAGAAGCCTGGAGCCAAGCAATTCTGCGAGCAGCTATGGCAATGCCTGAGGCTCTGCTGGCACCCTCAAAGGAATCAAAGGCTGCCCTGTTGGAAAACTTTGAAATATCTTGAGTATGCTTAAGCCAAAGGAGGAATTCATCCCTTCTATCCTCTGGAATAAAAGGGAGAAAGTTGTGCAGCTTTTGTGCAATTTCCTTTAGAAACATACCCATATAAAGGCTATATGAGTTGATTCTGGCAATAAGCATACTGGCTTGGAAGATTTTCCTACCAAAAGCATCCAAGGTCCTGCATTCTCTTCCTGGGGGAGCAGAAGAGTGTCTTTTGGTACTCTTTATCCTTTTCATAGCTGACTGCACCACAATGGAGTGGTGAGGAAGCTGAGTTTTCTGAAATCCAGGACAAGGAGGGACACGGTACATAGTGTCCAATCTTCGAGAATGAGGAGAAAGGGTGAGAGGAGTCTCCCATAAGTCAATCATATGTTCATGAAGAATTTCATGAATTGGCAAGGTGACTGCCTCTCTGGGAGCCTTAGAGTATCCTAAAATATCAATTTCTTTTGCTCTAGGCTCTGCTTCAGAGGTTACTGAAATAGAGAGTCCTTTAGCCACTTCTCTTATGAAGTCTTGAAAGGACAAATCCTCTGGAGGAGACATTCTCCTTTTTGGAGAAGTAGGCTCCTCAGGAAGGGTAATGGATACTTCGGGAGACTCATCTGATGAATCAGAATCATCAGAGGAATCGAAGTATCGTCTGTCCCCTTCCAATGATCGATACGCATATCGATCGGTACCGACATCGGGCGTCCCCGGTACCGGATCGGTACCGAGAGATAGCCCTGGACAAGGAACCTGAGTCGGTATCCTGACCGATGTCGATGCAGTCGGTACCAGTATCGATATTGGTACCGGTACCGACAACAGAACTCGTTGCGGTACCGACGGCGTTGCAGCTTGAATAAAAGCCATTATAGCCTGCTGCATGGATTGCACAGTGTGATCCATGGACGCCACGACTGCCTGGATGTCGGTACCGGGAGATTGTGCCGGTACCCCAGAGCAGTCTAACAGGTGATCAGTCGAGGCCGTGCCATCAATGTCAACCTGTAACCCCATAGGACGAGTTTTGGAAGCCGGAGCTTCCCGCCGGGGTTGTTTGGCTGGGGCAGGATCCTCGAGGGCAAGCCCGGAGGCATCTCGATGCTGAGAGGGAGATTTGCCCTTCAAGGACCTGCTAGGTTTATGTTTGGTTACCTGAGATCCATCAGGAGAGGAAGACCTGGAAGATGTCGATGCCACCGCCGGTGCATCCGTGGGAAACAGCACATGGAGCTTGGCTGCTCGGTTCTGTAACCCTCTTTTAGACATTATGGAGCAGGACTGGCAATCCGGAATGGAGTGTTCAGGACACAAACATTTAAGACACCATTCATGGGTATCTGTAACAGAAATTGTACCGCTACACTTAGTGCATTTTTTGAACCCGGAGGCTGGTTTTTCCATGAGGGAAAATTTTCTTGTGGCCCTGTAGGCCTAAGAAGAAAAATACACCAAGTGAGGAAAAGTATAATTTTTTTTTTTTTGAAAGAAAAGAAAAGAAAAGAAAAGACCGGCGGTACCGGTCCGGCGTCGGGGAAGGCAGACACACGACCAAAGAAATAAATTAAAATAAAGAACTTCTTCAGCGGTGACAGGAACACGACCTGCTGGCTCCGCGGAAAAGAAGAACTGAGGAGAGTTGGTCAGGAAAGGCGGGAAGGCAGCGCGCATGCGCTGTGGGAGGCTCCCAAAAGCTTTCTTTCTGGGAAGCTGGGGAGCTTTCCCGCGCAGGCTCCGTCGGTACCGACGTACCCATATGTGAGGACTCATTCCTGCTTGTTCCTGGAGATACCCAGCTACACTAACAGCTTTTACTAAATCCTCCGGCAACAAATTCCAGAATTTGATTACATGTTGACTGAAAAAATATTTTCTCTGATTAGTCTTAAATGGGCTACATTGTAGCTTCATGGAGCGTCCCCTAGTCTTTTTACTTTTTGAAAGAGTAAACAACCAATCTATATTTACCCATTTCACTCCATTCATTATTTTATAGATCTCTATCATTATCTCCCCTCAGCTGTCTCTTTTCCAAGCTGAAAAAGAGTAACCTTTTAAACCTTTCCTCATAAGGTTATCCTTCTAGAGTTGCAACTGGTATATTAGTTTCACAATAGGCACATTACAAAGTGGTGTACTCTATTTTTGCATATGTAGAAAGAACTACATATAGGAGGAGGGAGAGGAACCTAGTGGATAGAGCAGTAGTTCAATTCAATTGGCACTCCTTGTGGCCTTGAGAATGTCACTTTACGCTCCACTGCCTTGGAAGAGGCGTGGCAAACTACTTCTGGTCATACCTTGCCAAGAAAACCCAGGAGTCAGCATTGACTCAACAGCACACATTACATTACTGTAGGAAGAACACAAGCAACTGCAAACAAACATATTTCCAGCTGGTTTCTCCTATGCCCCTGCTAGGGAGATTGTCCATTTATTTATTATTTAGCTTGTACCTTTGCAGTCGTAGATCAAGGCGAGTTACGATCAGGTATTATAGGTTTTCCCTGTCCTTGGAGGGCTTACACTCTAAGTTTGTACCTGAGGCAATAGAGAGTTAAGCGACTTGCCCAAGGCCACAAAGAATGCCAGTGGGATGTGAACCCTGATCCCAAGTTGCTGCCTTAACCACTACTCCTCCACTCCTGTGTCCTTGATCCTGAAGGTGGCAATCGCAGGGCAAGGCTCAGCCACTGCATTCAGGCCTTGCTGACCCCTGTGATCTCCCCATAAGCGGGAAGCATGACTGCATTGTTTATGGTAGTGGGACACTGTTTGCACTTTCCACTCTTTTTCTTTTTGTTTGAAATGGTAGTTACAAGACAAAGTAAAAGCATAGAGTGGCGATAACCTGCACAAAGTGGCAAATACATCCCTAAACAACTTCCTGGGCAAATTAGGTGGGACATGCTGCTCTTTATTTGCCATCATGTACTATGCTATCATGAATCTCAAATTTGCTAAGCCAACTGGCTATTTCAGGATGCATGCATGAAGGTCTCTACTCAGAGATGTGCAAAACATTATGCCCACCAAACATCCACAAACTTGGCCTAAATACGTCTTTTGTATCACAAGGTGGAGAAATGCCGCGGAACCTCAGAAAACATGGCTCTGCATTAGAAGTCACTGGGCAGGCCACCTCTTGATCAGTGGCTAAGGTTATCCTGGAAGGTGTTCTCTAAGGGACAGGTCTACTAAAGGTTGCATGGGATTAGCGAATGGTTTTGGGGTGGCTCCATGCTAAAAACCCTGCATATTCTTGTCGCATGCATCAGGATGGCAGCTGGGGAGTGTGGGAGCATTCCCACCACAGCACACTAGAACGGGAGCTTATAGCATGCGCTACCTGCACTTGATGCAAGTAGCAGGGGTGCAGTTAACGCTACCTGAATGGCTGGCATTGGCTCTTGCAGCTAGTTTACTGTGTTGAAGCACAGTGAGTGCAGGGGGATGGATGTTCCCACACCACCCCCCCCCCCCCGCAGAAAGCCCAAGGCCCGCTAGTAACGCAGCCCACATGCGTGTTACTAGCACGGAGTTAGTAAACATGCCCCTAAGAACGTCTCACTTTTAAGTTAAAGATAAATTTCAGGATAACACTGTTGAGACTATTCCTTAATTATGTGAGGAGAATGATTAGTTTGGGGTGTGTGAACATAATATAAAATGAGCTGGCCCTTAATATAACTGTGAATTTTAATGTTTCCTAATATACATTATATATTTTATGGTCGATATGCTCACCTTATTTTTCTGAAACAGCAATTTTCAATTTTTCATAATAATGGAATTTGAAATGGAAATAAGGAGCTGCATTTTTCAAAAAATATTTTAGCACATAAAAAACAAACAAACATGTCTGAGACGTAAACTGACCTCTTTCCTCTCGGCTTCTGTTGTGCCAAACCGATAGTGTCCCAGAAGAAAGGGCCAGACATCTTTACGTATTTCATGCTGGATTCCCCCATAGTAGATCAAGCGCAACAACTCTTGTTCCTCGTATTTCTGGAAACAGAATTATGAAAATAGTAACAAAAGATGACAATGAATACACCTCAGCAAATGATCTATGGATGTGTGTGTCTGTGATATTTGCACAGATTTCAAATCAAGGCGACGCAGTACACTTCCACAGGATGACCACAGATTGCTGGGACTGTATTTTAGCATCCAGGAAGGTGGTAATGACCACCCTGATTCTACTAATCACTCCCCCTTGAAGGACTTCATGCCTTTTGGAGTCAGACAGGTGCTGCCTTCAGGGCAGGGATTAGCCTGTGGCACCAGGTCCAGATTTAGGCAAATGCTTAGGATGTCAAAGTTTGAAGGCACAAGTACCCAGGCCATGAAGGAGCCTCCTCCCACTTACTTTGGGGCTGCCCATCGCTGCCACTCCAATGAGTCACCACCATGGCCCTTTGGACCAGCACCCGCATCCCTGATTTTCAGTCTCAAGGGGTACTTTAGCTCTAAAAGCCTATGGACATTGAAACCTTAAATCCAGTCCTGTGTAGAACTTGTATTAATCAGTACGAGCGTTCTTATATACCGATGGGTGTATGTACAGGGTCACAAGCAGAATGAATAAAAAAAAATAATAATGCCATGACAAATGATATTATTTGTCATATAACAATTTCTACAGTTGGAGGGAAGGAAAAAAGTTGTATAATTTCCCAGCTACACAGATACAATGAGGGATAGAGGCAAGTTCAAGCCATCATAAGAATAGCAGTAAGTTAACACAGGATCCAAGGCAAGACTTCTGTAAGACAGAGCTCCCCGTGCTACAGAAGATGCACTCTCAAGGCTGGTGAAATTTTATGTATTTTTTATTAGCTGAAAGTTACGGCCATTAATTTATAAATGGTGAAGAGCGGCAACCATATCTGTTGCAGTCTGCACCACTACTCTAAACCAGGGGTTCTCAACTCAGGCCTTGGTAGCCGTCAGGTTTTCAGGATAACCACCATGAATATGCATGATATAGGTGTGCATACAATGTAGACAGAGCATGCAAATCTATCTAATGCATTTCCTCTACCTGTTCCTCCTTTAAGTATCTGCTCTATCAAATTTATCTGTCTAGACTTTGCTGCCTGTTGCTCCCTTCTTCAGGCTGTTTTTGCCGTCTGCTTAGAGTCCTGCAATATTCTATGTGGTTTCTGACTCTAAGCTTCACTCCTTTCTACTACTGCAAAACTAATATTCAACTGCCATACTCATAGCCCCGTTACTTCCACGTATTTCCCTGTATAACTATTCAGAGATTTAACATTTTTTATTTTAGCAATCATGACTATCTCTTAAAAGTTAAGCTGTGAAAATAATTTCTCTGTTTTCACATTAGAGTAAATAACAATTAGATCAGAGCTAAAAACAGATCATTAAAAAAATAATTGCTGCTAAAGAGGTCATTTTCAAAGCCATTTCTAAAGGTAAATTAGTGCTTTATTCATGGAAATGTGCTTTTGTAAACCTGCCTATAAACAATTTTAAATACCTAAAATGCAATGTTAGCACATAAAAGGACTTTTATAAGATTAAGTCATGCCAAAAGGTGCATGTGGTGTAAGCAGGTGGGTACTTGGAGAGTAGGGATGTTCAGGGGAGGAGTCAGGGCAAAACATAAGCAGAGTTACAATTTACACATCTAAACTACATGCTCCTGAGCAATGTCTGTGCCTTCAATCTAGGCGCAATTTCTGCACAAACTGTGCTACCATTTTATAAAGACACAAAGGCACCTTTTATGTCTTCACAAAAGAAGTACCCGTTATAAAATTACCCTCTATGAGAGTGAAGCTATACCTGCGATGCCAAGTCACTGGCTGTGGGGGAGGGGGGAGTTTGTTCCTGGAGGAGGGATTTGGAACTACTCGCACACCTTTGAGTTTTCAGAGCACATGTATATTTTTATTCAGGAAAAATACGCACATTAATTAGCGGGTTTATACATACTTTTCCTGGATAATTTTGGAAGGTGAACGTTTTTCAATTTACAAGGTTGGAAAAGTCCACAGAGTGAAAAGTAGATGTGCACTTTTCATTAATGAGGGACGTTATAAAAATTATCCCCTTCTGTCTCTAGGGAGATTGATTTGCAGCATAAGCATAAAGTGAAAAGGGATCAACAATCAAAAGATATATCAGAGTTAGTTTCAGTAGTTACATAGACAAATCTTATATTTTGGATTTTCCACCCCATAGACCAGTGTTAACCAGTTAAATACAGGAGGGGAGAAAGGCATACCCAGTTAAAGTAAGTCTAGACAGAAAAGTAGTGGACCTAAAGTTAATCAGATAACGTATCTGGTTTGCTTTGACCGGGTGTATATAGTGGAAGAGACTTAAGCAGAGAAACTTTTAATATGTAGATTAAAGTTACCAGATATACTGCGATGAATATCAGTCTGAAAATGTTTATTACTGCAGTGCTGGAAAGGTAATAACTGCAGATTCCAGAACAGAGTCTGGATTGGGCCCTATGGCTGTTTTACGTACAGCAGACAGAAAAAACAGAAAGGACCAAAGGGAACTCGTGGGCCCGCACCGTGCTGTCCTGTAAATATCCCTGCCATATGTCTGCTGTAAGTCCAGCGCTGGCATCCACCGGTAGATCGGGAGACACAATCCTATGGTTAACCAGTGCTGACAAATGGGTTCTTACAGTTGAGAGATGTCTGCAGTATGCAAGCCCTGTTCAGTTCAAGAAAGAAAAGGGACAACAGATTTAGTCAGCCAAAGATGCTTCTCCCACAAAGACTATTTTCAAGCAACTGCCAAAAAGAGGTGAGAGATGAGTGTTATGCTGAAAATATGAGCATGAGTGAAATTCACATACCATAACCAGAGGATAGGGAGGCAGCATAAAAAAATGTAGGCTAGCATGTGCCATTCACTTTAATCTACTGCTATTTTTATGCACATACCAGTATTGCAGGGTAAATGCGTTATTTTTTTTAAAAAAACACGTTTCCATGAGGAAAAATCTATTGAGCAAAGCCGTGAGTGTGTACATGGAGGTAGGATGCACTTTCACTGTACAGAGAGCATTGTTACTCATCTATAACAGATGATCTCCAGGAACAGCAGGAATCAGTCTTCACATATGGGTATCGTTGTCACCCACAGTGCACGCATGGGAACACTCCTCAGCGTCCAATTGAAAAGCTTTTGGGAGCAATCTACTGCACCTGTGCATCTGCCTTCCTCAGTTGAGTTTGTAGCTGATAGAGGAAAAAAGAATACCCTACAACTCCTAGGAAAGAAGGGTGGATTGTGAAGATGGATTCCTGCTGTTCCCGGAGATCACCTGTTACAGGTGAGTGACAATGCTATCTCCAGGAAAAGCAGGAATGCAGTCTTCAAATAATGGGACTCACTAGCTCCCAGGTACCAGACTGGAAGTGGACGTGGTATCCCCGAGACTAAAGAACAGAGCCAATAAGGTATGGATACAAAGTGGCCCCATTGGGCTCTATTGCAGGTGGCAAAACTATCACCAGTTAAGTCCGTCCTGGACTTCTCCTGGCACCAGAGGGTAGGAGTTGCAGTTAAGTCCCAAAAAGATGCTGGAGGACAGCCTGAACAAAGACAGCATTCCAATGGGAGTCCCTGTTTAGGCAGTAGTGTGCAGCGAAGGTATGGATGGAGGATTAGGTACCTGCTCGACAGATTTTGTCAATGGAGACGGAAAGAAGGTTGGCAACTGAGGTTGCCATGGCTCACATGTTGTGAGCAGTGATGTGACCCTAAAAGGAGAGTCCCGCTTGAGCGTAGGCAAAAGAAATGCATTCTGCAATCCAGTTCAATAGGGTGCACGTCATCACTGGCAGTCTAAGGTGACTTGGATCAAAGGAAATGAATAATTGAGTGGATTTCCTGTGATTCTTGGTTCTGTCCAAGTAGAAAGCCAGTACACGCTTACAATCTAAAGTGCTTCAGCCCTAGAGACAAGCGGTCTCTAACATACCGATTGGTTGAAGTGGAAGGATGGCATCACCTTCAGAAGGTAGTGTGGATGAGTATGGAGAAACACTTTGTCATGGTGGAACAGGGTATATGGAGGACCTGACACTAAAGCCTGCAGTTCGCTGATGCGGTGAGGTGAAGGCGATGAGGAAGATTACCTTCCAAGACAAGAAGTTTAAAGTGGTGGCTAAAGGCTCAAAATGAGACTTTAGAAGTTGCGCTAGGACCACATTGAGGTCCCAAGCCATTAGTGGTGGTTTGATCGGTGGCTTGGACAGCAGGAGACCCTGTATAAATCATTGCGCCGAGGGGTGTAGAGAAATAGGATGCCTGTCCACCAGCCTATGATAGGCTGAGATGGCACTAAGATGAACTCTGAGTTAGTCTTGAGACTTGCCAAGGACAAGTGGAGCAGATATTGTAAAAGGAATTCCACCGGGCAGGCAGAGGTGTCAATATGTTTCAAGATACACCAGAGAGTAAACCTTCGCCATTTGAAGGCAAGTAGGATGTCCTTAACCATTGTGGAAGGTCGAGGTCAGCAAAGATCATGCTTTCGGCAGCCACGCTGTGAGATGGAGGACTTGTGGATTGGGATGGAGAAGCATCCCATGATTCTGAGAGGAGGTTGGGCGCATGTCCCAGATTGAGAGATGCAGTGTGCGCCAGACGAATCAGCAGAGGAACCCATGGCTGATGGAGCCAGTAAAGGGCTATTAGGATCATGGAGCCCCTGTCGGCCTGCAGCTTAAACAGGGTCTTGGGTATTAAGGGGATGGGCAGGAATGCATAAAGTAGGTCCTTTCCCCAATGGGGAAGGAAGAATCCATTGCCTGGCTGTGCCAGGAGGGAAGCCTTGAGCCAAACAGCGGAAGTTGTGCATTTTCCGGGGTGTCAAACAGATCTATTCTGGGGGTCTCCCACATGTGGAAGATCAAAGATGCCATTTCCTGATTTAAAGTCCACTCGCGTGGATGTAGGATATGGCCGCAAGGGAGATACACTGGCCTGAGATGGATGCAGTGTGCTCTGGAGAAGAGCCAGAGACGCCAGAGACGAAGGGCTTTGTGGCAGAGGGGATAGGAACCCATTCCCCCCTGCTTGTTCACATAGAATATGGTCACCTGGTTGTCCATTCAGACTAAGACCAGTTTGCCCGAAAGTTGGGGCAACAGAGTCCATTGGGCTTGCCACATGTGCAGGTGGGCATAGGGGATTGCATGGACTATGGAGACCTTATGCCCCAGAAGGTGCAGCATTTCTCGAGCTGTCACAGCATTGTGACCCCTTTTACTGTTGGCCAGCTCAAAGAGATGGGCATAGCGGTCCGGTGGAAGGAAAGCCAGAGCCTGATGAGTGTCCAGAAATGCTCCAAAGACTTCAAGCTGCTGAGATGGGACCAGGTGCGATTTGGGAAAGTTTAAGACGAATCCCAGATCCTGGAGCAGTGGTGATGCAATGAAGAGATAGTTTTACTCTTATGGAGATTCTCGTCTGATTAGCCAGTCATCTAAGTAGGGGAAAACAAAGACCCCAAAGTACAAAGGTAGGCAGAAACCACCGCCATACATTTTGTGAATACTCGGGGCATGGCGGCTAACCCGAAGGGGAGCACCCGATATTGGTAGTGGGTTTGCTGGAACCAAAAACGCAGATATCGTCTGTGTTGAGGTTGGATCAGCAAATGTGTGAATGCCTCCTTAAGGCCTAGAGAATATAGCCAGTCATTCCTCTGAAGGTATGGCAAAAGTGTACCGAGGGAAATTATTTTAAATTTTTCCAACGAGGACTTTGTTTAGGTCCCTTAGGTCTAGAATGGGCCAGAAAGTAAGGAGAGTAGAAGCCCTTGCCCTCTTGGGTGGGCAGAATTCTTTCTACAGACTCCTGAGCTAACAGGGTGGACACCTTGACTGATAGGAGATTTGTCTGCAAGGAGTTTGCGAGATAATCCCTTGTGGAGGTAGTGGGGGAGGGGGGGTAAGCTTTCAAAATGAAGCAGATAGTCCCTTTGGACGATGTTGAGAGTCCACTGCTCTGATGTGATGAGGTGCCACCAATGGTTATAGGAACAGAGTCTGCCTGCTATGTGTAGGAGTGAGCGACCCTGCAGAGGCAGAATAGCTATGCTCTCTAGGAAGGAGTCAAAAACCAGGTGCTGGCTGTGGCTGTGCAGCTGGTTGTGGCTTAGGTGTCTTAGGCTTTTTGGACTGGCGAGGGCCCTGCTGTCGCTGCTGAGGTTGGTAAGCAGCTGCAGGTGGATAAGAAGGATAATCTTCTGAAGATAGACTAATCCAAAGAAGTCTTTCTACTAGAAGGGTCTGACGTCTTTCTGGACAGGCGTTTCAGAGTGAGATCATCTGTCTCAATCTCTCTGGCCTTCTCTCTCCAACCTTTTCCAAAGAGGTTCACTCCAGAGCAGGGGATATTGGCCAATTTATCCTGAACTCACTGTTCAAGGTCAGAGGCCTGGAACCACACCATTCTGCGAGCAGTGATGCAGACTGCTGAAACTCTGCTGGATGACTCAAAGGCATCAAAAAGATGCTCTGGTAAGAAATTTGGATGTATTCTGATTTTGCCTGATTAAGGCCTTGAATGCATCACGTTTGTCATCAGGAAAAATAGGGGGCAAGGTTCTCTAGATCCCTGGAGGTATCCTTGAGATACATGCCTACATAGTGCATATAGGAAGTAATCCTAGAAGTGAGCATGCATGCCTGAAATCACCGATGGCCAAAGGCATTGAGTGTTCTGGAATCCTTGCCTGGAGGAACGGAAGAATGATTTTTAGAACTCTTGATGCGACGCAATGCCAATTCCACCACCATGGAGTGGTGTGGTTGTTGAGGCTTTTGAAAACCAGGGCATGGTGGAACTTGGTACATGATATTGAGTCATTTGCTGATAGGCAGAACAGTTAGCGGGGCCTCCCACATATCAGCATTAGATACTGCAGGATACGATGCACCATTAATGTGGCTGCCTCTTTGGGCACTGAGGGGTAATGGAGGATTTCCAATTCCTCTGCCCTCTGTCCAGTCTCCGATGCCACGGTAATCTGCAGGCCTGTTACCATATCCTGAATGAAGTCTTGAAAAGACATGTCCTCTGGCAGGACAGGTGCCGCTCATGAGGAGGAGATGGATTGGAAGGGAGATCCTGGATTCCAATACATTATCGGAATCAGAGGAGGTAGAGTCCGATTCTGAAAAAGTCAAAGTATCGACGGTCTCATGCCGATGTTAAGGCCCTATGCAGATAGTGATGAGTCGGTGTGGCACTGGGAGCATGTTGGGTACCAACGATATTCGTCAGTTCCAAAGGAGGCATAGGAGGAAAAGGATCCCCTGATGCAGGTTCGAGGTCCAGCATCGGTCCTGGGAAGTATCGGTCATAGGCCGAATTTTGACACCTGAACCACTGGAGCTGTCGATACCATTGGTACAGAGGCTGCCAAATTCCTCTCGACAGCCAGTATGCACTGGTCAAAGGAGAAGGCAGATGCCTGGGAGGAATCCCGCACAGGGCTTGAAGCCACCATCCCAGAGCATGGAACCAGTAGTTCTCCAGAAAACAAGGCTTTGGGAGCGTCCTGGAGCCCCTATGTGCTTTGGAGGGTTTGTCCTCCTTCTGGAGTGTTTGGCAGGCTGGTCTGCTCAGATGCACCTTTTGGTGAATCCCGACAAAGAAGGGACTTACCTCAAAGATCGGTATCTATTTTCTATGCCGATGACTTACACTTAGTCTTATGTTTGGACTTTGAGAAGACCTGAGAACCGAGAGAGGAGGCCAATGTCCTCATTTATGTGGAAGCCACTGAAATAGAGTCTGGGGCAAACAGAGAACCATACTATTTGGCTCTGTTCTTTAGGCCTCTTTTTGTCATTTTTGGCACAAAGGACAATCAATAGGTAAATGGTCTGGACCCAAACATTTTAAAGCACCAGTCATGTTTACTGGTGACTGATATTGTACCAGAACACTTGGTACATTTTTTGAAGCCGCTGATGTGTTTTTCCAATGTGGCAGAACAAAGTAGGCCAAGGCCTAATTTGGTGGTAGAAACTACCGAAAGTGGACAAAATGAAAAAAGAAAGAAAAAAAATATTTTGAAAAGAAAAGAAATATCAGGGCTGTATCAGGAAAGGCACCAGCGTCGACGGAAAGGCACAGCACAGATTTAAACCGAAAAATGATGTTTTTTGGCAGTGACAGAAAGAATGCTGGCTCTGCGGAAAATGAAGAACTAAGGAGAGGGGACTTGGGAAGGCAGATACGCAGGCATAGTGGATTGCTCCCAAAAGCTTTCCAATTGGACGCTGAGGAGTGTTTCCGCACAGGCTCCATCGGTGCCGACGATACCCATATGTGAGGACTGCATTCCTGCTTGTTCCTGGAGATACTGCACTTAAATAGCTAACATATTTGCGGGATCATTTTCAATAAAGTTTCTGATGTGTAAATCAATTTCCTTCTCTAAGAGTCTCTCGGTCCATTTCCAGTGGTTCCTAGGGTGCCTAAGAATACTACACTCTAGTTGGTAATCTTAAGCATGTTTTTCGCTACAAACATTTGTGGCCAAAAATAGAAACATGACGACAGAAAAAGACCATATGACCTATATAGTCTGCCCTTCCATATCAACTACTATAGTGCCCTTTTTTTTCCCTTTAGAGATCTTCTGTGTTTGTCCCATGCTTTCTTGAATTCAGATACTATCCTCATCTCTACTACCTCCATTGGAAGACTAGTCCATGCATCTACTACTCTTTTTGTAAAGAGATATTTCTGTATATTACTCCTGAGTCTCTCTCTTTTCACCCTCATCCTATGTCTCCTCGTTGCAGAACTTTCTTTCAATTGATAAAGGCTCTCCTCCTGGGCATTTATGCCACAGAGGTATTTGAACATCTTTATCGTATCTCCTCTATCCCGCTTTTCCTCTAAAGTATACATATTGAGAAACTTTAAGTCTATCCTCATATGATTCATAACGAAGACCACTAACCATTTTAGTAGCCACCCTCTGCACTGACTCCATCCTGTTTATATCCTTTTGAAGGTGTGGTCTCCAGAACTGCATATGATACTCTAAATGAGGTCTCAAAGACTTACACCATGGCACTATCATCTTTTTCCTGCTGGTCGTTCCTTTCTCTATGCACCCAAGCATCCTTCTGCCTTTCGCTGCCACCTTTTCTACCTGTTTAGGCACTAAGATCATCAGAAACAATAACCCCCAGATCCTGCTCTTCTTTTGTGGACAAAAGTACTTCACTACATAAATGATCTTAAATCTTGGTGGCTGAAATTAGCTGAATTTTAGGCCTTACAATTGGTCTGTCAAATTAGATGGCCACTTTAGCCACCTAGTTCTGACAAAACATAGTTAATCACCTGTAACAGGTTTTCTCCGGGGACAGCAGGAATCAGTCCTCAAATATGAGTGATGTCGGCACTGACGGAGCCCTCGCGGAAGCATCTCCCCAGTTTTCAAAGAAAGCCTTTGGGAGGTGCCACCACATATGTGTGGTATCCTTCCCGCCCAAGGGTGCCATCTTGTTAAGTCAGATGACATAGCTAAAGACTGTAAAAACCAAAGGAAGTAAGGAGCAACTCCAAGCGGAGGAAGGAGGGTTGTGAGGACTGATTCCTGCTGTCCCCAGAGAACACCTGTTACAGGTGAGTAACTACGCCTTTTCTGGGAACAAGCAGAGACTCCCTAGCAACAGGCTACTGAAAAGTCATAGAAAAGGCCATGATCGCTCTCAGGGGAGCCGTGAGCAGCAGCAATCGAGTCTGCAGATACAGACTACAGTAGGACCAGTTTGTCTGATGGGAACCAACACTCCGGTAGCATGAACACAGAACGGTCGGAGAGTAGGAGTTGCCTAGACCTCGTAAAGATTACAGAGCACTGCCTGGCCGAAGACGTTGTCCCATTGGACTACCTTTCCAGGCAGTAATTAGCTGTGAAGGTATGGACTGAAGACTAGGTGGCGGCCCGGCAGATGTCCAGCAATGAGACAGACCGCAGGTTTGCCATAGAAGTCGCTATGGCCCTGACCCAGACATCCAGTGTGTGCCCAATCTATTCATAGGCTAGAGTGATGCAGTCTGCCACCTAGGTGGACAGTGTCCATTTGGTCACTGCTTCCCCCAGCCGACTGGGGTCATAAGAAACAAAAAGCTGAGAAGCTTTCTGGTGGCCCTGGGTCTGCTGAATGTAGAAAGACAGTGCCCTCTTACAAGCCAAAGTGTGAAGGATGGTCTCTGCCCTGCTGGACTGAGGCCTTGGTAAGAAGGTAGGTAACGCCACCTCCTGGTTGAGGTGGAAAGGAGATACCACCTTCGGAAGGAACTTGGCGTGTACGCAGCATGACCTTGTTCTTATAGAATCTGGTATATGGTGCCTCTGTCACCAGGGCTTGAAGCTCGCTGACCCTGCAGGTGGAGGTGAGCGCTACCAGTAACATGACCTTTCACAAGAAGTACTTCAGGTGACAGGTAGCTAGAGGCTCAAATGGTGGGCGAGTGAGCTGCGCCAATACTACACTGAGGTTCCAATCCATCGCTGGAGGGCGAATGAGGTGTTTGGACAATAGGAGTCCTCTCAAGAAGCAGGTCATCAGTGGCTGGACTGAAAGAGGCTTGCCCTCAACAGGATGGTGATGCGCAGCCAGGGCAATGAAGTGCACTCTCATGGTGTTTGATTTGAGCCTGGATTGTGAGAGATGAAGGTAGTACTGCAGCACCAGCTGCACCAGGCAGAACGGGTTCACCCGCTACTCCACGCACCAGACCGAGAACTTGAGCCATTTGAAGGCGTAAGCTCAACTGGTAGAGGGCTTACAGGAGGCCAGCAGGATTTCTTCCACTTTTCCCAAGAGTTTGAAAGGGGCTAAGGTCACCTTTTCAGCAGCCACGTCATCAGTGATAAGGGACCCCAGGTTAGGGTGCAGGAGTGAGCCCTCCTTCTGAGACAAGAGCCCCAGGGGGATTGGAGTCTCCACTGACAACTGGAAGAATAGCAGGAACCATGGCTGCCTGGGCCACCATGGAACCACCAGAATCAGCAATGTCTTTCTGCAAAGCACCTTGAAGAGTGTTTTGGCAATCAGCGGCTTGGGTGGGAAGGCATACATGAGGCCGTCCAACCACCAAATGAGGCATGCATCTGCCGCTACCCAGGATAGGTGGGGCTGCCAGGACCAGAAGCAAGGCAACTGGTAGTTCTTCAGGCTGGCAAAGACATTCACTCATGGGGTCCCCCAGAGACAAAAGAGCCGGTTGGCTACTCTGGGGTCCAGCTACCACTCATGTGGCTGAAGGACCCTGCTCAGTCTGTCCACCAGAGCATTGTCCTGGCCTGGTAAGTATACCGCCAGCAGGAGTATTCCCTGATGAATTGCCTAGGAGCAGCGTGTCATCGTTTTGTGGCAGAGGGTGCAAGACCCTATGCTCCCCTGCTTGTTCACATAGAACATTGCCACTTGATTGTCTGTTTGGATCAGCACTGGCTGGTATCTCAGGCGGTAACAGAATGCTTGGAGGTCCAGATATATTGCTCGAAGCTCCAGGAGGTTGATCTGCTGGTTGCCCTTGACTTGAGACCAGCTTAGCTGGCTGCGGAGTTCTTCTCAGTGGGCTCCCCATCCCAGCAGGTAGGCGTCTGTAGTGAGGACCTTTAGAGGGCTTGGGGTTTGGAAGGGCATTCCCACTTGCAGGTGTCTGGGATTTTGCCAACAAGTCAGAGATTCCGCCAGCTGGCGGGTCACTGAGACTCTGTCTTGGAGACGGCCCGTGGCTTATGTCCACTGGTCGGCCCTCATGTGCAGACGAATGTCGAGGCCATGTGTCCGAGGCCATGTGTCCGAGTATGCACAGTAGAAGCCAAGCCAACACCGAGGTATGGTATTGCACATCTCTGGCCAGTGCCCCGAGACGGTCTGCTTGGTCCAGGGGAAGAACGTCTTTTTCCTGAAGAGTATCCACCCTTGCTCCTATGAACTCCAGACACTGCATCAGGAGGCAGTAGGATTTGAAGTAGTTTATCACAAACCCCACATGATGCAGGACCTGGATGGTGTGTGTTGTGGCCTGCTGCACCTCTGTGGCCGTGCCTCCTTTTATGAGCCAGTTGTTGAGGTAGGGGAAACTCCCCCCCCCCAGGAGACGGAGAAAGGTGGCTACTACTGCCAGGCATTTGATGAAGACCCTGGGGGCGGAGGTCAGGCCCTGTACTGACGGCACCCCGCCATGAAGCGAAGGTACTGCCTGTGGCTGAAGTGAATGAGGATGTGGGTATAGGCATCCTTCAGATCCAAGGAGCATAGCCAGTCTCCCTGCTGGAGGTAAGGCAGCAATGTTCCAAGGGAGAGCATCATGAACTTCTCCCGCACCAAATTGTTCAGGTTGCATAGGTCCAGGATGGCCTTAGGCCCCCTGCTCTTTTTGGCATGAGAAAATACCTGGAGTAGAACCCCTTATTTATTTTATTTACTTATTTAACTGTATTTATATCCCGCTTTTCACCGGGTCAAAGCCCCTGAGATGATGGCTTTGTCCTCGAGAAGGCCTGCGAGTTCCTTCAATAGGAGGACCTGGTGAAGGGGAGACCTGGGGGGCTCTCCCAGGAAGAAAGGACGTGGTGGTGTCTGAGACAGGTGGAGGTGGTAGCCCTCCCTGACCACCTGGAGTGCTCAGGAATCTGTGGTGATGGCTGATGACCTGTGGGCATACAGGATTAGACGTCCTCCTGTGGGCTGCTGTCCTCCTTAGGGTAGAGAGGCTACACTCAAGGAATCCAAAGCTCCCCCCCCTGGCTGGGCTGGAGCCGGGTCCTGGAAGCCTTCTGTTTACGAGGGCTTTGCCATGTCCCTTAGCCTGCTGCTGAGGCCTGAAAACGTGGGTAGCTTTTGTAAGCAGCCCCTTTCCTCGAATAAAGTGTAGTTACTCACCTGTAACAGGTGTTCGCTGGGAACAGCAGCTATCAGTCCTCAAATATGGGCGACATCAGTGCTAACGGAGCCTGCAAGGAGCATTTCCCCAGCTTTCAAATAAAACCTTTGGGGAATACTACCACACATGCATGGTCCCCTTCCCACCCATCTTGCTCAGTCAGATGACATAGCTAAGACAGCAGTCAGGAAAAAACAAAAAGATGGCAACTTCAAGGGGAGGAGGGAGTGTTGTGAGGACTGATTCCTGCTGCTCCCGGAGAACACCTGTTACAGATGAGTAACTACGCTTTCTCCAGGAACAAGCAGGAAGTTAGTCCTCACATATGGGATTCCCTAGCTCCAGGCTGCCGAGGACCAAATCACTGAGTATCTAAAAATATAGCTCCAACCTTCACCTTAGAGATTGTAACTGCTCCACTATTCCCAATGTTTTAAACCTGCATCACGATAACTATTGAAACTTGCATCACAGTAAATGTTGAAACCAGAAAATGATTAAAAGCAACAAGGTCTCAGACTTAGATGGGGCTTTTGTCCAAATTTAACCAAAAATGGACTATAATGCACCCTTTTGCATCAATGACCTTATTAGGTTGCTTAAACCAAAATGTCATTTACAAATATTATAATATTTCCAGTGTCATGTCATACGAATATGCTTTAAGAAAATCGGTGCTTATCTTAATTGATATCGACTTTCTTAAAGCATATTCGTATGACATGACACTGGAAATATTATTTGTAAATGACATTTTGGTCATTGATGCAAAAGGGTGCATAATAGTCCATTTTTGGTTAAATTTGGACAAAAGCCCCATCTAAGTCTGAGACCTTGTTGCTTTTAATCATTTTCTGGTTTCAACAGTTACTGTGATGCAAGTTTCAATAGTTATCGTGATGCAGGTTTAAAACATTGGGAATAGTGGAGCAGTTACAATCTCTAAGGTGAAGGTTGGAGCTATATTTTTAGATACTCAATAGTTGAACAGCTCTGAAAAGTGACCGCTAGAATATTTTGTCAAGGACCAAATCACAACAGTAGCAACAGCAACCGGTCAGGTGGCCGTGAGTTGCAGAAGCTGTCCCCGCTGAGAGACTTTACAAGACCCTAGCGTCCAGCAACACTATCACTCCAGTAGCCTGAACACAGAGAGTCGGAGGGCAGGAATTGCCTACACTCCAAAAATATTACGCAGCAATGCCTGACCAAAGGCACTGTCCCTACGGGATTCGCTTTCCAGGCAGTAGTGTGCTGGGAATGTGTGAATTGATGACCAAGTGGCGGCTCTGCAAATTTCTGTCACTAGAACAGAACAGAGGTGGGCCACTGATGTGGCCATCGCCCTCACACGATGCACTGTGATCTGCTACTCTGGGGAGAGGCCCACCTGCTAATAGTCGAAGGCAATGTAGTCCGCCACTCAAGAGGATAGGATACGCTTGGTTACAGAGAGCCCCAGTCTGCTGGGGTCATAGGACATGAAAAGCTGAGGTGCTTTGCGGTGGCCCTGGGTCTGCTGCAGATAAAAGGACAGGGCCCGTTTACAGTCCAGTATGTGGAGTATGAGCTCTTCCCTGTCGGCATGAGGCCGTGGGTAGGAGGTGGGGAGCACCACCTCCTGGTTGAGGTGAAACAGGGATACCACCTTCAGGAGGAATTAGGGTGAGTGTGGAGCACTAACCTGTTCTTGAAGAACCTGGTGTATGGGGGGGGGGGGAGCCCTCAACCAGCGCTTGAAGCTCGCTGACTCTGCGAGCTGAAGTCAGGGGCACCAGGAAGGCCACCTTCCAGGAGAGGTATCTGAGATGGCAGGAGGCCAGTGGCTCGAACGATGGCCTAGTGAGCTGGGAGAGCACTACGTTGAGGTCCCATTCTGCTGCCAGAGGGCGGACAGGGGGCTTGGAAAGCAGAAGGCCCCATAGGAAATGGGAAACCAGGGGCTGGCTAGATAAGGGCTTTCCCCCCACCAGGTGGTGATGAGAGACTATGACAGATGCACCTGAACCGAGTTAGATTTCAAGCCATGTGCACGACAGATGCACTAGGTACTGGAGTACCAGCTGGACATGGCAAGAGAATGGGTTCTCCTTCCTATCTGCACACCCCAGAGTGAACCTGCGCCATTTAAAGGCATAAGCCCTTCTCATGGAGGGCTTCCTGGAGGCTAGCAGGATTTCCTCAACCTCGTGGTAGGTTGAGCAGGGCCAAAGCTACCCTCTCAGCAGCCAGGCCATTAGAGTCAATGAGCCCATTGGGGTACATCAGGGAGCCCTCCTCCTGTGTCAGGAGGTTCAGGGCTCAGCCCAAGGGTACTGGGTCACCTCCAGCAAGAGCAGTAGTGGGAACCAGGGTTGCCTGGGCCACCAGGGGGCGATCAGTATCACCGATGCCCTCTCATTCTGAATTTTGAACAGTCTTGGCGACCAGTGGATTTGGTGGGCATGCATACAGCAGTCCCTTGGACCATGATATCAGAATGTGTCTGCCACTACCCTCTGTGGGTGTGGCTGCCTAGAGCAGAAGCGAGCCAGTTGCGTGTTGTTCGGAGAGGCGAAGAGGTCTATCTCGGGCCAACCCCAAAGATGGAAGAGCTTCTTTGCCACTGCAAGGTTGAGATGCCACTCGTGAGGGCGGAGGACTCTGCTGAGTCTGACTACCAGGTAGTTGTCCTGGCCCGGGAGGTAGATCACCCGCAGGAGCATGCCGTTGCGCACTGCAAAGCCAAGGAGGGCTACAGCCTCCTGGCAGAGGGAGTACAAACCCATGCCCCCCTGCTTGTTTATACAGAACACTGCGATCTGGTTGTCAGTTTGGACCAGGACAGGCCTGTTCCACAAGAGGTATAAGATGTATGTAGAGCAAGGGCTACTGCCAGAAGTTCCAGGAGGTTGATCTGTAGTAGAGACTCCTCCCTGGACCAGCAACCTGAGTGCGGTGAACTCCGCAGTGAGCTCTCTAGCCCTGGAGGGGCACATCTATGGTCAGGGTACACTGCGATGTGGCCACCTGGAAGGGCATACTTGCTCGAAGGAGGCCCTGGTTGTGCCACCAGTCAAGGGATCTTGCCAGCTGGTGGGAGACTCTGACCCTGTCTCAGAGTCAGCCCATGGCCTGGGTCCACTGAGAATGCAGGCACCACTAGGCTGTCTGCATGTGCAGGTGAGCTAGGAGTGTGACATGAACTGTGGAGGCCATGTGTCCCAGCAGGTGGAGGAGAAGGCGCGCCAGCACCGTTGTGCAGTGCTGGACCTCCTCTGCCAGCTGTTTGAGGTGTTTTGCCCAGTCCTGAGGAAGGAGGGGCTCTGGTCTGCACCGTGTCCAGCTGAGCACCAATGAACTCTAGGTCCTGCACCGGTGAGATGCGATTTGGGGTAGTTGATGATGTACCCCAGGTGCTGCAGGAGGAGGATGGTATGTTCTGTGCCCTGACTGGCCTCTGCGGCTGTGCTGCCCTTGATAAGCCAGTCCTCCAGCTAGGGGAAGACTGGGTTTAAAAAAAGGTTTGGACAAGTTCCTGGAGGAAAGGTCCATAAACCATTATTAAAAGGGACCCGGGATATCACTGCTTGACCCAATACAAGCGCATTGAGGAACCTGTGTCTTTTGGGGAAACTGCTAGGTACTTATGACCTAGATTAGCCACTGTTGGAAACAGGATACTGGGCTTGATGGACCTTGGTCTGACCCAGTATGGCGTATCTTATATTCTTATGTAACACCTCTTGTAGGCACAGATGTGCGGTTACCACTGCTAAACACTTTGTGAACACTCTTGGCAAGGAGGCCAGGCCGAAGTGAAGTACCCTGAATTAGTACTTCCCTTTGGCCTGGCCTCCCACTGCCATGAATCTCAGGTATTGCCGGTGAGATGGGTGGACCAGGATGTGTGTGTAGGTATCCTTTAGGTCCAAGGAGCAAAGACAGTCTCCCTGGTGGGGGTAGGGCAGCAATGTCCCAAGGGGGAGGATTTTGAACTTCTCCCTCATCAGGAACTTCTTCAGGTCTCGGAGGTCCAGGATGGGCCCGAGACCCCTGGTTCTCTTGGGGGCAATTACCTTGAGTAGAAGCCCTTGCCCCAAAGGTGCTGGGGAACAGGCTCTACTGCCCCGTCCCTTAGTAGACCTGCTAGCTCTAAGAGCAGGAGGGCCTGGTGAAGGAGAGGTCGCACGGGCTCACCTGGAAAATGCCCTGAAGATGGTAGTTGAAAGCAGAGGTGGTAACCCTCCTTCACCACCCGGAGCGCCCACTGGTCCGAGGTGACCTCAGGCCACCTGAGGACGAAGAGTACCAAGCAGCCCCCTGTGGACTGGTGAGGGTCTCCTAGGGGAAAGGAGTCCCTGCCCTGGGAGTCAAAAGCTCTCACTAGGCTGAGCCGGAGCCGGTGTCTTCAGCTTGGGAGCCTTTGGCTTCCTGGATCCGTGTCACTGGCCCTTGGGCTGGGGTTCCTGGTGCTGCTGTCTTGGAAAGGCCTGGGAGTGGTGACTCTGATGGAAAGGGCCCTTCTTCCTCGAGAAAGTTGGCCTTTTCCCTGAAGCTTTCTGAAGGGGAAGGGAAGAGGTCTTCTTTGAGAGCCTCTGCCCAGTCACCACCTCGGCCGCCTTGTCGGTCATTGGTTTTCCACATAGATTCTCCCCGGTGCAGGGGACATTCTGCAGTTTTTCCTGGACCCATTGCTTGAGGTCAGAGGTCTGCAGCCAGGCCTGGTACTGAGCACCAATGCCTGTGGCTGCTGCCCAGGCTGCAGTCTCGAACCCAATGTAGGCGGCCCAGGACAAGAACTTGGAACAGTCCCAGATGGTGGCTACCAAGGTGTGGAACCATTGCAGGGATTCTCCGGCGAGTCCTGCTGAGAAGCTAGCGAGCTCCTGGATGAGGCTCTTAATAATCCCTATGTAGAGCTCATAGGTTTGTGTCCAACAGTCCAGAATGGACCCTTGGAAAAAAAACTTACACCCTAGGGTGTCGAGGTCCATGGCCTCTCTACCCAGTGGGTACAGAAGAATAAGTCTTCTGGCTCTCAAGCTTTTGCATCGAGGACTCTGCCACCATGGAATTGTGGGTAAGTTGGGCCTTCTGGAAGCCTGGACTCCTCTTGACATGGTAGATGGCGCTGAGGCATCAGCTGACCACTGGCATTGAGGCCGGGGTCTCCCATATCCATAGGAGCAGCCGTTCGAGGTTGGGTTGTACCGGCACAGATAGAGCCTCCTTTGGGGAGACTAATACTGTAGTATTTCCAGCTCTTCAGTGTGCAGGTCCTTCTCGGACTCGGTGGGGACAGAGAGGGCTCGGGTCATGTCCTGGACGAAGTCGTGGAATGCCACATCCTCAGGTGGGGAATGGCGCCAGAGTTCCATCGGAGACAGCTCCAAGGGGATGTCTCAGAGTCAAGAGGTCTTGGGGAGGCCTCGACGTCAGTCTCCCAGTCTGACTCTGGCATTGAGGAGTCTGAGGCTCGGCGCTCCCGTGCTTCGAGGCCTGCATCGGGGAATTGAGACCCCCCCAACTGGTCTCAGATCAGACACCCGAGGACCAGGACCTTGATTGGTGCCGAGGGCTAGCCCGAGGCCGATAGCTCTCAGGGACGTCACCGCAGTCGAGGGCCCAGTTGTTGGGGCAGATGATGCGGATGAACCTTACATCATTGCCTGCTGCATGGTCAGGATAGCAGAGATACTCTGTTCCAGGACTGCCATTCTGGCCTCAATGCCAGAAGGCTCCGCAGCTTTTGGCGTGGGCACCAAGGGTTTCGGGCCCGGCGCCAGTTCGCTGGCAAGCATGTCCTCTATGAGGACCGTGGCCCTCGGGGAGCCTTGCAAGGTCGCCACCGGCCAAGGACTCCTTCCTAGAGACCTTAGGAGGGCGCTGCTAGGAATCGCCCGAGTCCCACCTCGGGACCTCACCATGTTGCCTGGTGGAACTTCGACTGGCTTTGAGGATTTTTTTCTTTTTTTTTTTGCCAGGGTCCGGTGTCTTTCAGGAGCAGCAGCTGCCATGGGACTCCGAAGATGCCCATGCCTCATGGGAGGTGCTCGGCTTCAGGTTCAGTGTCGGGGAAGCCGGAGCAGAGCTGAACCGCTGGAACATCTCCTCCTGCAACTCCAACCATTTCTTAATGGTCTGAGGGGTCATGGCCTGACACAGGTCGCAGGAGGTACCTGTTGTGGTCCGAGCCAAGGCAGTGCAAGCAGCAGTCGTAGGTATCTGTGACAGACATAATTTGCAACGATCACACTTTTTAAAGCCACCAGAAGACATGGTGGGTCAAGGCGGGAAGAGGAGCTAGTAAACAAACCGGGAAAAACTCACTAAGAGGAAAATTTTTAAGGAATCTTTCCGGGGACACAGGACATGCATCCATTGGGCTCCGCGAAAAAAAGAAGACCGAGCAAGATGGCACCTATGGGCGGAAAGGGGACCAATTCCCAAAGGCTTTCTTTGAAAGCTGGGGAAATGCTCTGCGCGCTGATGTCATCCACATGTGATGACTGACTTCCTGCTTGTTCCTGGAGAAAAGGGCTTTTTACCAAAGCCCTTCTGTCAGGGAGGGGCAATGATCTTCTTGGACAACTTGGTCCTCATCATGAACTCTGACTCCAACTCAGCGGCCTTTTCCATCATGAGTTTGTCAAAGAGGTTCTCCCCTTGGCATGGGACATCGACCAATTTGTGCTGAACCCATTGCTCGAGGTTGAAAGACTGTAGCCAAGCCTGGCGTTGGGCACAGATGCCTGCTGCAGCTACTCTAGTCGCCGACTCAAAGCCGTCATAGGTTGCTTAAGTCATGAATTTGGAGCACTCACGGACGCCCTTGGACTGGTTCCTGAACCACTGCAGAGGTTCCTCAGACAGCCCAGCCGAGAACCCGGCAAATTACTTCGTTGGGTCTCTCACGGACATGCCCATGTACAGCTGGTAGGCCTGGATCCAGCCGATGAGCATAGAGTCCTGGTATCACTTTCTGCCGAGGGCATCGAAGGTGCGGGCCTCCCTATCCGAGGACACAGAGGAGTGCGTCTTCTGGCTCTTGAGCCGATACATGGCCGACTCCACAACCATGCGACAGCTGTGACTTCTGAAAGCCTTGGCTCTGGCAGACCCTATGCATCAAGTCGAGTCGCTTGCTCACCACTGGCACTAATGCCGGTGTTTCTCATACATGGAGCATTAGCCATTCCAGGATGGGTGGGATGTGTACTGTAAGTGATTCCCTTGGCAGGGCCTCATACTGGAGGCTTTCTAATTCCTCCATTAGAGGGTCCTCCTCCAATTCCATCGGGAATGCGAGGGGCTTTTGATATATCCCGCATTACGTCGAGGAATGACATATCCTTGGGGTGGGGACTGACGTTGGGGCTCTGAGGGTGGCGAGTCTGAGGTGATATCACGGTGGTGTTGGGTGTCTGGGCACTCCTCATCCTCAGTCTCCCACTCCGAGTAGCTGGAGGAAGACTCGAGGGAAGGACAGCTCACGAGCTCAGGGCTGGAGCCCTGTCTATGTCAGCCCTGCGGCTGGAGCCATGAGCGTTAGCTGGGGAAGACCTCGGTCCCATCAAGCAGGACCCAGAGCGAGACCTAGGCAGAGGACAGACTCGGGGCGGTATGGTCTCAAGGATCAGCTTGGCCTCCGGGGACGTCCTTGATGTCGAGGGCCCGGTGGTCTGGGCAGAAGAACTGGAAGTACTGGATAGCAAAACCCGCTGCTGGTCTATGAAAGCAGTCAGACTGTGCTCCAGGGCTGCCATTCTGGATTAGATTCCAGAAGACTCCGCAGCTGTCGGCACGGGCCCGGCACCGGTTCCCCCAAAGGGGAGTCCTCAACGAGGATATGCTCTGGAGACAGAGACAGATCTATTGTCGACTCGTTTTGGATGATCTTGGTAGGCTTTTCCTGCTCCGATCCCTCCGACAGTCGTCATGGACTGCGGGACCTGGCCCGGGGCTTACCCGACCCGTCGGAGCCAGAGATGCTGCCTTCAAGGGTTGTTTCTTCTTCTTGTATTCCCTCGAGGGAGACCCCCTTTCCGAAGAGCCATGGCGTCGACTGAGGTCCACAGTGGCACCACGGGATTCCATGATTTCAGAGGGGGCCTTGGCTTTTGGAGCTGGGGACTCTGGAAGAACTGGTCGTGCCACTCCTGACGGCTCAAGGGCCTTGGTAGACATCTTTTTGCACAGATTGAAAGCCGTGGGGTTGTGATCCAGCCCTAGGCAGCACAGGCCACAGTCATGTGGGTTGGTAAGGGACATCACACTTCTTAAAGCCATTTGTAGCCTTGGGGGAAAGAAGTACCCCAGCGAGGTCGAAGACCAGCTGTGCTGCCAGTTGGAGAAAAAAGGGTGTGAAGGTGCCAAAAGGAAGGAAAAAATGAAGGGACCAGAGATTCAATGCAGGGGTAGCGGGTTTGGCTGGCGGGAAGAGTGCCGGTGCACAACCGGAGAGAGTTTGAAACTCAGGTCGAGAAAACACAACTTTTTCCAGGGGAAAACAGAGAGAAGGGCTCTGGGAAAAAAGGAGACTGAGCAAGATGGCACCCTTGGGTGGGAAAGGTACCAAGCAACTGGGGAGATACTTCTGTGAGAGCTTTGCCAGTGCCAACGTCACCCATATGTGAGAACTGACTTCCTGCTTGTTCCTAGAGAATCAGCACTAGGCAGCTAAATCACACTTCCATCCCAAGAATGTCTCCAGGGCCATCCATTATTTCAACAATTTAACTTCAGAGAGGAAATTTCCCCTCTTCCTCTCATGAGATCTAACTGCTTAACTAAATTAGGGAGCTAGACTCGGCAGAAAAGTTACCCCATTGTTTCTTGACAGGAAACCAAGAATAGATCACCTCACGTGAAATGACTATTTATGAAACACTAGGCGAACCTCATCCCTTGAGCTATCTGCTTCCACCCCTGCCCCCAGTGCCAGCGCTGCTGCCCCTCTCCAGGACTTGCAGTGGTGCAATAGCGTCAAACAGCCCCACAGTGCTTATCAGAACCTCCGGCCCCTCTGATGCCTAATGCAGGCTTCCTTTTGCATGGGGGTGGAAGAGACTTGATTACTCACTTCTGCCTCCATTCAATCAGGAATTCAGCACCGAAGGGGGGCAGAAACACAAACAGCCTTGCAGTGCGGGAGATTAAGGTAAGCGCTGCGGGCTGTTTGACACCACTGGAAGTCCCAGACAGAGCGGCAGTGGTGGCAATGGGCCGCCCTTGGACCAAAGGAGTTCTAAGTGACCACCTAGTTTGCTTAATCGTCACGCTGCCCTGACTGTATGGCAAGTAAAACTCCAAGCTGTAAGGAAGGGGGCCCTGGACTGAGTGTAGAAATGACGACAGCATTGCTGGTCTTATAGCGACTGGGGACTTAATCAAGTGCAGTATGTTTAAGCATTGTTGAAAAACAAAGCATGGGGAAAGTAACCTGTACTGCACTGCAGGTTCTGCCCAAGCAAACCTATTGGGCAGACTAGATGGATCATGTTGGTCTTTTTTTTTTTTTTTACATCATCCAATTGACCAGGGCTGGATTTTGTTGTCCGTAGGCCCTAGGCATTTTCCCTCCAAAATATGGACTTTGAAGACATCAAAGACATCGCTGCACAGAGAAGCAAAGAAAGAAATTTTCTTAGGAAATGCCTAGAAATTCTGGAACTATGTTTTTCAAATATAATTTGGAAGTTTTTGTATTATTAAAATTTTTTGTCTTACAACATTTTTCCTTATTTTTCTGCTTCTTAAATGGTTTCCCTCCTTTGTAAGTCCTAAAATGTTTGTAGGCCCTCAGCACTGTGCTTACAGTGCCTAATGTGAAATTTTATTTATTTATTTATTATTTATTTACATTCTCTTATATACCACGCTATTCTGCATCAGTGCGGTTTACATTGAACAAACTGAAATTACATTGAACAGGGTATTATAACTTGGAGATAACTATTTTACAGGGAACATGGGCTATGGAGGGTTAAGTGGCTTGCCCAAGACCACAAGGAGCACCTGTGGGACTAGAAACCCCAGTCCTTCCGGCCCAAGGTTGCTGTCCTCTAGTGGGATTTGAACCCCTGACCTTCCAGCCTGAAGTACCTTGCCCAACCACTAGGCTACTCCTCCACTCCAGCGCTGCAACTGACAGCCATCCTTGCATTGAAGAAAATGTGCCACAATATATGCAAACACACATTTCTCTGTACTGCAAGAGTTATAAAAGACTTAGAGCTAGATTTACTAATATACATTAAAACATCTTAATGTGATTCAACGCATCTTATTTAATGCAAGCTTCATTACTTTCAATGGAGGTTACTTATTAAAGGGCATGTTTGCTAAAAAGAATGTTAGTAGTGCATGTTTGAGCTGTGAAACTAGTGCAGAGACCTATGCAAACTTTAGGGGCAATGTGCATCTTTCCCTGCTATTAGCATGTTGCAAACGCACAGCACTGCACTAATCGGCATGAGGTGGCATTAAGTGCACCCATACTAATGGCACCATTTGCAGTTAGCACTCCCCCCAAAAATGTCTACGTTAATCGCATGGGGCCCCGTGCTGTTAGTGCAGTGGACGCAGTAGGTGCTAAACCCCAAGCTAACTGTTAACATGCCCCTAAGCACATTAACAGGTTACTACAAGTCAGTAAATCTAGCCCTTAAAATGTAAAGTAAGACAGGAGTTATTTCTGACACAGTGCTGAATGGTTCAGAGTTTATTATAATTAAAACATAAGCTGACCACTGAACGTACTTTTATGCCGATTGTGCAACCCTTTTCCACCGCTGGGTGTGCTCCTTGGAAAAGAAAAACAGACTGCACAGATGTGTTTTCTAGGTCAACTTTCTCTGTGCTTCTAAGGTCACATGGTGGGATAAATATAGCACTGGCTAAAATAAATTTGGATTTCATTATCAGGGCAAATAAAAGCAGAAGGATTTGTCCAAGGAAAATCCATGAGAAGGGAATAATTTGCACAAACTCTGTTTTCTGTATTCTTTTTGTTAAGAGCACTGTAGATGCTATATCCCATAGAAATAGCCATTCTGTAATTCCCAGCTATGTTGCTCCACTATATAAAAACTGGTTAGCACTATATACTAGCATCACTGTAGAAATCTCAAGTAGTACTTGTGATAAAGGAAAGAGGGGAGGGGAAAGAGCATAGCACACTGACATTTATATAGTAGTTTAAAAGATGACAGAACACTGAGGCGGGGCATTTTCAAAGTGCGTTAGCCAGTTAGAGTTGCTAAATTGCAGTCGGACTATTATTCAGCAGCACTAACTAAATATTCCCATAGACTGCAGAAAAAACGCTTAGTTAAAACCAGGGTGGTCTGTGGGTGGATCGGGGACAGTGACAATTCAGATAGCAGAGATACTCAGCTGCTAACCAGATAGCGGTATTCGGTTAAGATCAAAACATTCACCTGTCCTAACTTTAACCGGTTAAGCTATCTGGTTTGTGGCTGAATATTGTTGCTATCCAAATAGCCACAGTGGGGGACAGAGGTGGGAAAAAGAGATGCTGGACCATATGGGGTAGAGACGCGAGAGAGGTATGGGGAAGGATGGAAGAGGAAAGCAGCGAGGAGGAGTGGAAGAGAAAAGAGATGAAGGAAAGAAGTAATGGATGTGTGATAGAAGCAGATGGAGTGCAGTATGTGAGAGGTGAGGAAAGGCGAGTGCTGGGCCAGGAGAGCGGCGTCTGTGTGGGGGGTGGGGAGGGGGGGGGGGAAGATGAGAAAGAGGCAAGAGAGAAGAATGAAAGAGTTTAATATAAAGAAAAATCAAAGGGAAACAAAAGAAATAGGATACAGGAATGAAATGAGCAAAAGAAGAAAGAGCAGCAAGGCAGAAGAGTCTAGTGAAAAGGCTGAGAAAATAGAATAGACTAAGAAAAAAGGAAACTTTAAAATCATAGAGGGAGAGGAAAAATAAATAAGGAAAAATGTAGAGAAAAAAATGGAAAAAAAGACGATAATAAAAATAGAATATCAAGAACTACAAAGTTTTAAAAAATGATAATTACACTTACCTGGTAATTGTAGTTCCTTGAGTGACGACAGTTCAGTCCTCCACCTCTGGGTTGTGCACCTCCTCCTGCAGCCTGGATACTGGACCTGTCAAAGTGTTGACGTCACTGGATAAGGTCTGGTGCACACTCCCCTCTTCTCCAGTGAACTATTGACAAAGCACACTCAAAGGAGCAACAAATAAGTAGCCAATAATGAAAAATGCAACCTTAGCAACAGTAACTACCTAAGCACTTAACCTACCGCAAAACAAACTTTGCTCAGTACCGGTCCCTCCAGACCCCCTCAGAAAGAGAGACCAGAGAGACAGCAAGAAACAGGACAGAAATGAGTAGAACCTACCTGTGACTGAATTAGCCGATCCAAAGGGATCCACATATAACCTATCAGTCCTGGGCGGGATTAAGGACTGAACTGTCGTCACTCAAGGAACTACAATTACCAGGTAAGTGTAATTGTCATTTCCTTATCGTTCCTACAGTTCAGTCCTCCACCTCTGGGATGTAACAGAGCAGTGTTCAACGGGAGGGGACTTCCACCGCGGCTCGCAAAACCGTGGAACCGAAGGAGGCGTCCCCCGCCACCAGCACGTCCAGCCGATAGTGCCTACTGAACGTGTGAAGAGAAGACCACGTCGCTGCTCTGCAGATGTCTGCTGGAGGGACCAAGCCGTGCTCCGCCCAAGAGGCCGCCTGCGCTCTAGTGGAGTGCGCCCGCAAGCCCGACGGCACCGCGCGACCCTGAAGTAGATACGCAGACGCAATCGTCTCCCTAATCCATCTAGAAATGGAAGCTTTCGCCGCCGCCTCACCCCTGCGAGGTCTGCCGAACAACACGAACAGACGATCCGATTTACGAAACGGCTCGGAGACCTGTAAATAACGTCGCAACACCCTCTTAAGATCCAACCGACGTAAAGGTTCTTTCGAGGAGGAGCCCCCCCGAGGAAAGCACCGGGAGGGAAACCGACTGATTAAGGTGAAACGGAGAGACGACTTTAGGCAAGAAGGAGGGCACCGGGCGCAGTACTACCTTTTCCTTAGAAAAAAACAGAAATGGCTCCCTGCAAGATAGCGCCTGCAATTCCGAGATTCGCCGAGCGGAACAGATGGCCACCAAGAAAACCGTCTTTAAAGTCAAATCTTTCACCGTAGCCTTACTCAAAGGCTCAAAGGGCTCCTTAACCAACGCCCCCAAAACCAGATTGAGATCCCATGGGGGCATGACGACCTGGCGGTAGGGCCGCAGTTTCGACACCGCCTTTAGAAAACGCAACACATCCGCGTGAGCCCCCAACGACACATCCTGCACCTTGCCCCTGTAGCAGGCCAAAGCCGCCAATTGTACTCTCAACGAACTGGCCGCTAAGCCCTTGTCGAAACCGTCCTGTAGGAAACTCAACACCACAGGCACGGAGGCCGTAGCCGTGCGAACCTGCCGCCTCGAACACCAATCCTCAAATATGCGCCATACTCGAACATATGCCAAAGACGTCGACCTCTTCCTGGCGCGCAGCAGCGTCGCCACCACCGATCCTGAATATCCTTTCCTCTTCAACCTTGCCCTTTCAATGGTCAAACCGTAAGCGAGAATCGATTCACTTGAGTCATTCGAAGCGGCCCTTGGAGGAGCAGATCCTCTGAATCTGGCATCCTCCACGGCTTCCCGTCTAGCAGACGGACCAGGTCCGCGTACCACGGACGCCTCGGCCAGTCCGGAGCCACCAACACCCTTCCGGGATGAGCCTCGATCCTTTGCACCACGCGACCTATCAATGCCCATGGAGGAAAGACGTAGAGGAGGCCGTACCTTGGCCACGGCTGCATCAAGGCGTCGATACCTTCCGACATCCTTTCCCGCCGTCTGCTGAAAAAGCGGCTCGTCTTTGCGGACTGGAAAGTTGCCATGAGATCCATAATCGGCGGCCCCCATCGACGGACTATCTGAGCGAACACCTGGGGATTTAGCTTCCATTCCTCAGCCTCCACCTGGACCCTGCTGAGATAATCCGCCGTCACATTGTCCTTCCCCACAATGTGCGCTGCCGAGAGCGCTGGAAGACGCTTTTCCACCCAAGCGAACAGCATCTCCGCCTCCTCTTCCATAGCCACGCTGCCAGTACCCCCCTGACGGTTGATGTAGGCTACTGTCGCAAAGTTGTCAGACAGCACTCTGACTGCCCGACTGGACACTGTTGACTCGAAGGCCTGGAGCGCCAGCAACACCGCCCGCAGCTCCAGCCGGTTGATGGACCAACTGCTCTGCTGGCCGGACCACATGCCCTGCGCATACTGATCTCTGCAGTGGGCTCCCCATCCCGTGAGACTCGCATCTGTCATCAGCGGAATCCAGGCAGGCTGTTCCAGCAGCATGCCTGCCCGTAGAGAACCGGGCGCTAGCCACCACCGCAACGCCTGCTTGACCCGCGGAGGACAGGGAAGACGCTTGCTCAACGAGTCTGACTGGTGGGACCAGCGGCGAAGAAGCGCACGCTGCAAGGGCCGCATGTGACCCCGGGCCCAAGGCACCACTTCCAGAGTCGCTGCCATCGTACCAAGCATGCGCAGATACTCCCATGCCGAGGGCGCCGGGGCAGCACGGAACCTGCTGACAAGGCGCCGCAGGCCCAGGGCCCGGTGATGTGGCAGAAACACCGTCCCCAACCGGGTGTCAAACCTCACCCCCAGATACTCGAGCTCCTGGGTTGGCACAAGACGGCTCTTGACCGGGTTGACCACCCAGCCGAGATGCTGCAAGAACTGTACCACTCTGTTCGTCACCCGAACGTTCTCGGCCTCGGACTTTGCCCGAATCAACCAGTTGTCGAGATAGGGATGAACCAAAATGCCCTCCTTTCGCAACGCCGCCGCCACCACCACCTTAATCTTAGTGAAGGTACGCGGTGCCGTAGCCAGTCCGAAGGGCAATGCTTGAAATTGAAAGTGCCCCCAGGGGAGGGCGAACCGAAGGAACCTTTGGTGGGTCTCTCTGATCAGAATATGAAGATACGCCTCCGTGAGGTCTAGGGAGGTCAAGTACTCCCCTTTGTGCACTGCCACAATAACGGAGCGCAAAGTTTCCATCCGGAAGTGCGGCACCCGCAGACAGCGATTTACACCCTTCAAATCTAAAATGGGGCGAAGAGACCCGTCCTTTTTGGGCACCACAAAATAGATTTGAGTACCGACCTGACCCGTAATCTTCCAACGGTACGGGCCGAATGGCCCGCAACAGCAAAAGGCAATCGAGAGTCTTGCGAATCGCCAGGGGTTTTTGCAGATTTCTGCAGGGAGACATCACAAAGGAATCCCGGGCCGGTTTCGCGAACTCCAGGGCATACCCGTCGCGGATGATTTCTAACACCCACTGATCCGTAGTGATCTGGGTCTAGGCAGAAAGAAACTCCCGCAGCCTTCCTCCCACCGGAGCCTTTCCACCGGGACCCACAAACCTTCATTGGGGCTTTTGGCCGGCCGAGGGGGTGGTTCCTGAGAACCCTCTACTTGCTCCCCGAAATCCCTGGCCCTTGTAGGGAAATCTACCTCTGGCCCTTGTAGGGAAGTCATCAAAAATCCCGGGACTGGCCCCGAAAGGCCGGCGCAGACCTGCCCGGCTTGGGTTTGTCCTCCGGGAGCCTGCCGTCCTTGGACTCTCCCAAATCCTTTACCAACTTATCTAGATCCTCTCCAAAAAGCAGCCTTCCCTTAAATGGCAGCTTACTGAGGCGGGATTTAGAGGAACCATCCGCCGCCCAGCTCCGCAACCACAGGGAGCGGCGTACCGCCACTAAGGAAGCCATGCTGTTAGCGAGAGCTCTGATCAAATCATAATGAACATCCGCCAGATACACGGTACCGAACTCCAAGCGATCCAGCTCCGCAGTCCCCTCCTGGTCTAACCCTGAGGACTGCCGAAGCCGCTGAGACCATCGGAGGCACGCTCTGGCCACCCAAGCTCCACAAATAGAAGCCTGCAATGACAAGGCGTCGGCCTCAAAGGACTGTCTCAAAAGTCCATCCACCTTTCTATCCTGCGCAACTTTCAATGCGGCACTACCTTCTACTGGGATAATGGTCTTTTTGGTAATTGCCGAGACCGCCGCATCAATCCGGGGGGATTTAAAACGTTCCTTGTCCTTATCCGCCAGAGGATAGAGCCTGTTCATCGTCCTGACACCTCTGAGCGCAGCCTCTGGCTGATCCCACTCGTCCTGTATCATCTTCTCCACCACCCGGTGGACTGGAAAAACCACTTGAGCCTGCCCCTCCGCCTGGATGATGGGGTCCTCCACCCCCACTTCCTCAGCTGGAGAAACAGCCGCCAAATTCAACATCTGGAGGGGCTCGGTGATAAGAGCTGTGAGCTCCTCTCTTCGGAATACCCGGATGATCTTGGCCTGATCCTCTGGCTCTGGAATCTCCCCCTCCTCTAAATCTTCCATATCCGCCTCCAAATCCAGGTCAGCCTCATCCGAGTCGATCGCCTCTCTGAGTGAAGGGGAGAGCTTGTGGGGCCGAGATCTCTTCGAGGGCCTGGGAGAAATAGTGCTGCTGCCAGCTACTCTTGCCTGCGGAGCGGCTGCAGACCTAACCACGGCCTCTGGCAACAGCCCTTGGCGTTGCCTGCAGAACGCTTGATGCATAAGCAAGATAAAGTCGGGGGAGAAATCTCCAAACTGGGAAGTGGACTCCAGGGCCGGCGACGCGGATGGTAGACCAGCTACGGACTCCGTGGAAGCCCCCGACGTAGAAGCCAGCACTAAATCCTCCTCTGGGACTGCTGCTGCCGGCTGGAGATCTTGGCAAGGTTTCGCCTCCATCTGCCGTTCCATGCTGGCAGACCCCGAGGCGCAAGCCTTGCAGACCCCTGACTCTGCTACACGCACTGGGGCCGGGACGCCATCGCAGAGACCCCACCTCTGGAAGGAGTCTGAGTCCTTTTATTTCTCCCCAACGAGGATGCTCAGAGTTGTTGGTTTTTTTTAAATTAAAGAAAAAACACCCCGGGGCATCAACTACAAAGAAAAACTCTTTCCCGCTTTAAACTGAAGCGCAGAGCCTCAGCACCGTCGAGCTCCAGCTGAAAACACTGCCTGGAGCCGCGCTGCAAAAACGCCCCCAAATCTAAAATGGCCGCCGCCGCCACTGGCGCGCGGCTGAAAAGGGCGCCAAAAATCGCCGCGTGAGCCGAGCAAGAAAAAAGGCGTCCTGCTCGGCCGCGGGCAAGGGCATCGACCCCAAATCCCACTAAAGGGTATTCTGCCCTCAAAGACTCACGTGTCTTCAATGGAGCTCCAGCCCGCGGGACTGCTTCTTAGCTGAGCAGTCTACCGCTGGCGAGCTTCCCGTGCGAATGCTCCAGCTTCCAAGTGTAACGCGGCTCCTCGCTGCCGTCAAGGATGCCGCACCGGTCCTGCTCAAGGGCTCTCCCCCATTCAGTCCAGGGAGAGAGACCTGAATGTGAGCCCACAGCCCCGGAGATCAGAGGCAGGCAGGAACCGGTACATGAGACACTGCTTGTTCCAAGGACTTTATGTTGTCTTTTTTTTTTTTTTTTAAAGGGATAGTACCCCCAAAATAAAACAAAGGTAATGGGAAAAGAAACGCCGAAACACCAATTAAACTACACCTAAACTAACTACTCTAAGGCTCCTTATGTGTTCAAGTGAGCCCAGCACCTAGGCTCACTAGATCCTCTTGCTGCATGGAGACTGGATACACTGGAGAAGAGGGGAGTGTGCACCAGACCTTATCCAGTGACGTCAACACTTTGACAGGTCCAGTCTCCAGGCTGCAGGAGGTGGTGCACAACCCAGAGGTGGAGGACTGAACTGTAGGAACGATAAGGAATATTTTATTAAAAACTTTTCTGCTGCAACTGAGCATTCGGGAGGGCCACAGCTGGTGGGAATTATCCCTGGACGAGTGTGGGTGTGTCTGTGCTATAGCATGCAGGAAAGGCTGGACACAGGAAGAAAAGTAGTTCTGTTTATTTCTTCGGTGCTGCACTAGAGACGGTCTTCTTGGAGTTTCCAGGTGAGTTTCCCTCTGCACATTTCTGTATCTAATTTGTGGTCACTTATTTTGTATTTGATGTTAGGCTCTGTCTATGTTCTGCACTGCATATATGTGACTGAGATGAGCTGTTCTACTGAAGTGTAATTTCTGTGTAGAGAATCCTATTTGTTCTGTTTTCCAAAAAGGAATGGAGTTGGTATTCACTGGTATAACATCTGCAGTGCTGCCATTTTATGTGATCTGTGGCTGGTTGCAGGAGGTGGATACTGTGGGGGTGGAGCTACATTCTTCCCACCTCTAAAAGTCAGCCCTATATGTGAATACTAACGCATTTCTTTTTTGTTTTTTTGTTTTTTAAGGAAAAAAGCACTGCCACTCCCCGTTTGCTCTGGACAACTCGGCTATTATTGGAAAACCTATGGTGGTGGTGCTGCCCAAAAGCAGAGGTCTGAGAACACAAATACTGAATAAAATAGGAGGACAAGCAGAAAATCACGGAGTAAATCACTTATTTTTAGCGACTACAAGTGATTCAGTTTCTACAGCAACCCTATTTGTTTTGGGGGGGGGTGAAGCATTTTGATGCCTATATTGTGGATTTCAAGCAGAAAAGGCACCAATGACCATTACGTAGGAATTGCTGCTGTTTTGCTTACTGGAATTTATAAGCACATCTACTCAAAGTGGATGAATCTCGGCTGGGAAAACGAGATGGGCCATTTTTTTTCTTTATCTGCTGCCATTTACTCTGTAGGAATACAGATCCCGTAAGGCACTGGAGGTATCAAAGCTGATTCTGAAGGAATGAACAAATGTCACCCTCCAGAAACAGGATTCATTGTGTTAGAGTGTGGGCTGTGCTATGCAGCCGGGTGGGCGAATGCAGCCGGGAAGGAAATGCTGGCATTCTGAGCAGACCACGGGATGCAATGGCAGAATGTCACGTTACGTTCACCTCCCCTCAAACCTGAATACAATAAAGTGAGAAAGTTAGTGAAATATCCTGTGACGGAGAAAGAGAAAATGTGTGGCGCTGTACACACAAACCTGTGCATGTGCAAGAGAGATTAACACAAGAAATACTTACAGCCATAGAAAGCCCTGGAAAGAATCTGGTACTTCATGTTGTCACACAGCATTTTTAGTGGCGTTCTGAAAAGAAAAGAAAAAACAAAAGTAGTCCAGGAATAAAGAAAAGAAAGTCTAACACTGTAAAATTCTGCATCTCTGTATGAAACATAGAAAATGATGGCAGACAAAGACCATATAACCTACCCAGTCTGCCCATCTATACTAGCTACTAAGCTCTACAGTCCCCTCCTCTTCCTCAGAGATCCTGTGCTTGTCCCATGCTTTCCTGAAATCACTCCTCATCTCCAGCAGCTCTACAGGTGGTGTTGAAGACATCCACACATCCAGTATCCTTTCCATTAAAAAAATATTTCCTCAGAATACTCCTGAATCTAGTCCCGTTCATCTTCATCCTACGCCCCCTTGTTCCAGGGTTTCCTTTAAATGGAAAGAGGCTCTCCTCCTGTGCATTTATGCCACATAAATTATTAAATGTCTATCATATTCTCCCCTCTCCCATCTTTTTTCCAAAGTATACTATTGGGATCTTATGGTTTATGACCAAGACCACTGATAATTTTAGTAGCCGCCCTCTAGACCAATTCCATCTGGTTTATATCCTTTACAATGCGAGGTCACACCAGTCATTTATACAGAGGCACAATCATCTCTTTTTTCCTGCTGGCCATTCCTCTCCCAAGCATATACATGAATTACGCATGTGTGTGCGCGCACTCCATGCTAAAGATATACTTTCATATATACAAAGAGAGAAGGTTTCCAAACAGCCTATATTGTTAAGTATATGGTTGCTTTTAGCATCAATACTTTATGCAAATATTCCATCCTCTCTCTTTGCACTGCAATTGGTCACATACTGTACTTCACAAATGCTCTTTCTGTAGGCAGATTTAGGGCTGGAAAATAGCACATGCACCTTTGAAAATGACAAATAAACTGTTCTACTTCCATGACCTAAGCACACCCTCAAGAACCCCTGAGTTGCCAAGTTACCCAGTCCCAGGAGTGAGATGTATTGCAAGTCCTGGTAGTTCACTTGCTTTGCAATGCAGTATGGTATTTGTAGTCCTGATATTACCCATGGGAATCAGTGCTGCAGGTCCCATAATGCATCCAGATTAAATTGTCAGATCCAGGACTGGCTTAATATCTCAAGCCTGGAACTGTATAACTTGACAACTCTGGGAACTCCTCTTTTTAAAAGTAGATGCACCATGAATGCCCACGTGTCCTTTTAGATAATGTCCAGAGGTGCGCTCAAAAATAACACAATAATGTATGTGTCTATATACTTCTCAGCTAATTAAACAATAGTTAACCAGATCTTCAGATTTCCAAAGGTCTCAGTCTGTAGCCAGCTGGGCTATTTGAATAGAATCTCCACAGCTGTAGCTAGCAATCACATCAATGACCTTTTTATGGAAACCTATTTTATAAAACATGCCCCACACTAATGAAAGTGATAGTGATAGTTCCAGACTTTTAGACTTGGTGCTGAAAAGCACATGTGCCAAATCATTCAAATATGTCATATATTCATAAAAATAGCACTTAACTGGCACTGTGCTGCTGTGCTGCTGTAATCCAAGCTCTCAAAAATATTGCATAGGCTGGAATCTGTACACCAATTTTTCTCAAAAGTGTTGCATAAGCTGAAGTCTGTACGTCAATTTCACTGAGTTCCCGACGCTCTCATTGGGGTCCCACTGCAGCGTTTCACTGTCCGCGGTTCATCAGGGGAACCTCATTGTCTTAAGTTCATGTACAAAACGATGCTGCCGACCTTCCGTGACTTCATATGGTTTGATTCCTTACTGATTTAACCAACTGTTGGAAAAGCGCCGCAATCAACACCACCAGCTCCCCCTTCCAGAACAGATGGGTCACACTGGCCTCCTCACAATCTTCTAAAGGCGAGAATACATTACACCAGACATTTCTGTGGATAGCTGTAATATTTTATAACTTACATGCATGACCATGGAGTTGGACCGAAGGAGAGCCCTAGATGTGGTGTACTTAGATTTCATTAAAGCCTTTCATACTGTTCCGCACAGGCGACATATAAACAAACTGAGCACCCTAGGAATGGACCCTAAATTGACTGACTGGGTTAGAAACTGGTTGAGTGGAAGGCGGCATAGGGTACAGGTAAATGGAACTCACTCTGAGGAGGTGGTGGTTACCACTGGTATGCTGCAGGGATCTGTCTTTGGTCCAATTCTTTTTAACATCTTTGTTAGTGATATTGCAGAAGGGCTGTCAGGTAAGGTTTGCCTTTGTGGATGATACCAAAATCTGCAATAGAGTAGAAACCCAGGAAGGAGTAGATAACATGAGGAGGGATATAGCTAAGCTTGGAGGATGGTCAAGAATTTGTCAGCTGAGATTTAATGCTAAAAACATTGGCTGCAAAAATCCAAGGGAGCAAAATAGTGTAGAAGGTGAAGTACTTCTGTCCACGAAAGAAGAGCAAGGCCTAGGGGTGATTGTTTCTGATGATCTTAAAGCAGCTAAACAGGTAGAAAAGGCGACGGCGAAAGCCAGAAGGATGCTTGGGTACAAAGGCAGAGGAATTGCTAGCTGAGAAAAAGAAGGTGATAGTGCCTCTGTATAAGTATCTGGTGCGACCTCATTTGGAGGACTGTGTGCAATTCTGGAGATCCCACCTTCAAAAGGATATAAACAGGAAAGAGTCTGTGAAGAGGGTGGCTACTAAAATGGTTAGTGATCTTTGCTATGAAGCATATGAGGACATATTAAATATCTTAATATGTAAACGTTAGAGGAAAGGCGAGATAGAGGAGATATATTATAGACACATTTAAATATCTCCATAGCATAAATGCACAGGAGGAGAGCCTCTTGATTGAAAGCAAACTCTGCTACGAGAGGACACAGGATGAGGGTGAAAGGGGACAGACTCAGGAGTAATATGTGGAAATATTCCTTTGCAGAAAGAGTGGTAGATGCGTGGAATAGCCTCCCAGTGGAGGTACTAGAAACAAGGACAGTATCTGAATTCAGAAAAGCATGGGACAAACAGACAAACCAAGAAGATCTCTTAAAGAGAAAAGAGGACTATTGTAGCTGATATGGAAGGGCAGACTAGATAGCCATGTGGTCTCTTTCTGCCGTCATGTTGTTTCTAAATCTGCACTCTGCCCAGACTCCACCCCTGTGCATTCCCACATTGAAATTAATGTACCATCAGCCCAGCATGCCTAAAATACAGTGATTTACATGTGTGCCCACATGTAAAAATCTAGTTGACCATTATAAAATTACCCTCCAGATGTCCAGAATTATTTCATCAGAACAATATAAATTTATAGGGGAAGAGTTTTAATTTTTATTTTTTTTTTGTCTAGCAGTTTCCTCCTGCTCCTTTGAGTTTGTCAGATCCAAGGATGAGATCTGGTATCAGGAACCTTCATTCACAACTATGGATTTTCCCTCCTATTTTATATCCCTTCCCAGCTTACTTTACACCGCAGGAAAGGTCTTTAGTCGGGGACCATGCATCATGTAGCAAGGAACCCTGCAATCAAGGGCCCTAAATCCAGCCACTAGGTGTCACTACTGCACGATGACTAGGTCCTCTCTCTTCACAGGGGATATAAGACCGCTTCTGAACATCCTTATCCAGCCTGGGGCATCAGGAATGAAACTTGGGTATTTTTCCTGTTAACAGCACTGCCAGGGACCCAGCATTACCAAAGGTCAGTTTTCATTCACTATTACAAGAACTTTTTCTTTTCTTCCTTGATAGTTCTCTGAGACCCTGTTCCTCGTGTGTCTTTGCTAGTCCCATCTGTTCCACCTACCAGAACTGTTATTGGAGAGTGTGTGCGTGTGTACAGAAAAAGACAGAGATAGATATAAACTGTTATACACACATGCAATTACTGTGGACTCATCACTCCGGATATAGCTCTGTGCAAATATAAATTCAGTGGTTTGAAAAATGTTATTCCAGACTCTGTCTGCCAAATGGTTATATAGCAGTGTACCGTAGAAGAAGAATTATCTACTTCCCTCTCCCCCATGTCCTCCATCTCCCATGAAATAATTAGTGGTATATGTGACACCTGCTGCAAGGGTTTCAGGCAACAGTTGTCACAGCAATCATCCGAGCCGCTTAAGTCCTTAAGTTAAAACCTTAGGCTTATGACAGTTTGGGTTAAACCTGAGACATTATCTCCTAGCTAGATTTATGATATAACAGTGGAGTGATGATAAAATTAGTGAACTGGTATTTAAACAGAATTATTTTAGTATTTCCTTTTTCTGCATATTGATAACGCATTCCATATCATCATAAAGCACATCTCAGCTGCTGCTAAGGGAATCAGTTCTAGGTACTGAATGCTGATGTAAATGTGACTCACTGGGCACTGACATCAGCAAGCGCCCTGGGGACTGGGAAGGCCAGGATCCCTTATGACAGGACTTTGAACATCTCCGACATGGAAGGAGGATATGTAGCCAAATAAATAATAAAGTGATGCATAAATAATACCATCATCAGAAGCCCTTATGCACTTGTAGGAAGTGAGGAGAATGTTGATTTGCAGAGATAAGGTAGAGGATGAACTGTACCTGTGTTGTATTAATTAATACTGATCTCACATTAGTTGCTTGAGATTTTAATATGCTGTTCAACATTACCTTTCGACAGCTTATGGAAAGGTGATTCATACATTTTGATTTAAATGCAGTGATTAATACGGATGGTTGAAGGTTATAAAAACTCTTCTTCATAATCCATTTGCCCTACTTTCTGCTTATGTGGGGCATATTCAGCAGTGGCGGCTAGATAAAATAAAATGCCTAGCAGCTGTCCCTTTAAGTAAAAGCGGATATTCAGCAGTGGAAGATATCCAGTTTCCATTGCTGAATATCTGGGCTGTCTAGCCACTGATGCCGATATCTAGTTAGCCTGAAACATGATATCATGTCAGGTTTTCATGGCAAGACATTTTCAGCTAAGTGCTTTGATGTTTAATAAAGCGTAGTTACTCACCTAAAAGAGGTGATCTCTGGGAACAGGAATCAGTCTTCACATAAGGGTGAACATCACAGACTGAGCCTGCATGGGAACACTCCCCAGCGTCCAATAGGAAAGCATTTGGGAGCACTCAATTGCGCCTGCATGCCTGTCCTCCTGCCTTCCCAACTCCTCTCTTCGGTTGAGTTTGTAGCTGAGAAGTAAAATAAAAAGAACCCTACAACTCCTAGGGGAGGAGGGTAGGTTGTGAAGACTGATTCCTGTTGTACAGGTGAGTAACAAAGCTATCTCCAGGAACAAGCAGGAATTCAGTCTTCACATAAGGGACTCATAAGAAAGTAAGATGCCATACTGGGTTAGACCAAGGTCCATCAAGCTCAGTATCCTGTTTCCAACAGTGGCCAATCCAGGTCACAAGTACCAAGCAGTTTCCCTAAAAGACACAGGTTCCACAATGCTTGTATTGGGGCAAGCAGTGGGTATCCTGGGTCCCTTTTAATAATGATTTATGGACCTTTACTCCAGGAACTTGTCCAAACATTTTTTAAACCCGGCTACACTAACAGCATTTACTACATCCTCCGGTAACGAATTCCAGAGTTTGATAACACGTTAAATAAAAAAATATGTTCTCTTATTAGTCTTAAATAGGTTACCCTGTAGCTTCATTGCATGTCCCCTAGTCTTTCTATATTTTGATGGTGAAACAATTGATCTACGTTTACCCGTTCCACTCCATTCATTAATTTACAGTCCTCTATCATATCTCCCCTCAGCTGTCTTTTCCAGGTTGAAGAGCCCTAACCTTTTTAGCCTCTCTTCATAGGGGTAATCCTTCCATCCCCTTTACCATTTTGGTGGCTCTTCTCTGTACCTTTTCTAATAACGCTATATGCTTTAAGATGCGGCAACCAGAATTGCACACAATATTCAAGGTACGGTCATACCATGTAACGATACAGAGGCATTATAATATCCTTTGTTTTATTCTCCATTCCTTTCCTTATGAGACCTAGCATTCTATTTGGTCTCTTGGCCACTGCTGCACACTGGGCGGAGGGTTTCAACATGTTATCCACGATGACGCCTAAATCTTTTTCCTGGGTGGTGGTTCCTAATGTGGAACCTTGCATTGTTTGGGTTGTTCTTTCCTAGGTGCATAACTTTGCACTTGTCCACATTAAATTTTATCTGACATTTCGATGCCCAGTCTTTCAATTTATCAAGGTCCTCTTGCAATTTTTCACAATCCTGATGGGTTTTAACAACTTTGAATAATTTTGTGTCATCTGCAATTTTGATTACCTCACTCATTATTTCCATTTCCAGGTCATTTATGAATATGTTAAAAAGCAGCGGACCCAGCACAGATCTCTGGGGTCTCCACTATTCACCTTTCTCCATTGGGAAAATTGGCCATTTGCCCTATCCTCTGCTTTCTTTTAACCCATTCCTGATCCACAATATATTGCCTCCTATCCCATGACTTTTTAATTTTGCCAAAAATCTCTCATGAGGGATCTTGTAAAAGGCTTTCTGAAAATCCAGATACACTAGATCAACTGACTCACCTTTTGTCTACCTGTTTATTCATACTTTAAAAAAAAAAACGGATTAGTAAGACAAGACCTTCCTCGGCTAAAGCCATGTTGGCTGTCTCCCATTAAGCCATGACTATGTACATGTTCAGTAATTTTGTTCTTTACAATGGTTTCTACCATTTTTCCCCTGGTATTGATGTCAGGTCCACCAGTCTGTAGTTTCCCGGATCACCCCTGGAACACTTTCTAAAAATTGGCTTTACATTGGCCATCCTCCAATCTTCAGGTATTACAGATGATTTTAATGATAATTCACAGATATCTAATAGTAGATCTGCAATCTCATATTTCATTTCTTTCAACACCCTTGGATGTGTACCATCCTGTCCAAGTGATTTGCTATGCTTCAGTTTATCAAATAGTTGTAATACATCTTCCCCATGTCTCGATATTTCTTTCAAGTCTTCTGTGGCATCACCTTTAAATATCATTTCAGTCATGGGTAACATCCCTACATTTTCTTCAGTAAAGACCGAAGCAAAGAATTCATTCAGTCTCTCTGCTATGGCCTTGACCCCTCTTAGTGCCCTTTTGCCCCTCTATCATCTAATGGTCCAACTGACCCTCTTACAAGTTTTTTTTCTATGAATGTACTTGAAAAAGTATTTATTATGCATTTTTGCTTCCACAGCAAGCTTCTTTTCAGATTCTCTCTTTGCCTGCCTTATCAATGCCTTGCATGTAACTTGCCAGTGCTTATGTTGTTTCCAGTTTTCGTCATTTGGCTCCTTTTGCATTTCCTAAATGATGCTTTTTTTGGCAACAGACTCTGACCTCACCTTTAAACCATGCTGGCTCACTAGCTCCTTGATACCAGACTGATATGGGGGAGGAGAGTAATGTGATCCCCGAGGGAGAACATTTTGTAGCTGAAGAGGCTGGATGAGTTGTGTGCCATTGGACTCTATTCCAGGAGGTGATACTCCCCAATGATAGCCTGGTATCATGTAGAAGTCCAGGATGGAGGTTAGGAGTTGAGTTTAAGTCCCAAAGAGGTCCTGGAGTACAGCTTGGCCAAAAACAGCGTCCAGACGGGAGTCTCTGTCCAGACAGTAGTGCACAGCAAAGGTATGAATGCAGGACCAGGTAGCTGCCTGACAGATCTCCTCAATTGATAATGTATGGAGATTGGTTAAGGAGGTTGCCATAGTCTGCACATTGTGAGCAGTGACATGACCCTCCAAAGAGTCCTGCCCATGCATAAGCGAAAGAAATGCAATCTGCTATCCATCTGGATAGAGTATGTTTCGTCACTGGTAGACCCAGGTGACTAGGATCAAAGGATATGAATAACTGAGAGGATCTTCTGCAATCCTTAGTTCTATCCAAACAGTAAACCAGCGCTCGCTTGCAGTCTAAGGTGTGTAAGCGCTGCTTCAGCCCAAGACATATGTGGTCTAGGGAAAATCAGGAGCATTGCTGACTAGTTTAGATGGAAACAGGAAACCACCTTCGGGAGGAAGTGTGGATGGGTATGGGGAACCACCTTGTCATGGTGGAACAGAGTATAGTGGGGGATCCGCCACTAGAGCTTGCAGCTCACTGATGTGGCGAGCTGAAGTAAGGGCAATAAAGAAGATGACCTTCCAAGATAGAAGGTTCAGTGAAGTGGTGGCTAAAGGTTTGAAAGGTGGCTTTAGAAGCTGCACCAGACCCACATTCAGATCCCAGGCTAGAGGCAGCTTAATGGGTGGCTTGGATAGCAGGAGACCCCACATGAAGCATACTACTAAGGGGTGTGAGGAGATAGGCTGTCCATCCACTGGTCTGTGAGAGGCCGCAATGGCACTAAGGTGAACTCTCATTGAGTTAGTTTTCAGACCTGTCAAGGGCAAGAAAAGGGGTCAATGTCCTTTAGGGAGCAACAGAGGGTAAACCTACGCCATTTGAAGACATACGATCACCTGATGGAATCCTTACAAGACACTAGGACATCCTTGACCATCTATGGTAGGTCGAGGTCGGTGAGCACTAGCCTTTCAGCAGCCATGTTGTCAGCAATAGTGAGTGAAGATTGGGATGGAGGAGCGTCCCGTGGTCCTGAGAGAGGTGGTCAGGTGCACATCCTAGGTTGAGTGGCTGAGTCTGCAGAAGGCGAAGAAGCAGAGAAAACCACAGTTGACAGGGCCAGAAGGGAGCCTGTAGTTTGAACAGTATCTTGGATATCAAGGGGATGGGAGGGAATGTGTAGAGCAGTCCCGGTCCCGAATTGAGAGGGAAGGCATCCAGGACCTGCTGTGCAGTGATGGAACCCTGGAGCAGAAGCATGGAAGTTGTGTGTTTTGCACAGTGGCAAAAAGATCTATGAGTGGGGTTCCCCACGCCTGGAAGAGCCGAGTAGCCATTTCCCGATGCAAGGTCCATTCGTGTGGACGAAGGATGCAGCTTAATCTGTCCGCACGACATTGAATTTGCCTGGGAGGTACACTGCTCTCAAGTGAATGTGATGTGAGATGGCCAAGGACCATAGGTAAATTACTTCCTTGCAGAAGGGACGGGACCTTGTTCCTCCCTGTTTGTTTACGCAGAACATGGCAACTTGATTGTCAGTCCTGACTTGAACAGGTTGTCCTGAAATTTGGTGTTGAAAAACCCGAAGAGCATTTGTCAGTGCCTGTAGTTCTATCAGGTTGATTTGCAGGGCAGATTCCTGTGGTATCCACAGTTCCTGTGTGGTTAGGTTGTTCAGATGTGCCCCAATCCAGCTTAGAAGCATCTGTTGTCAGGGTGCATAGAGGTGGAGGCATCTGAAAAGGTGACCCGATGAACACGTCTTATGGGGATCACCACCACTGAAGGAACTTGATCAGTTGAGAGGTGATTTGGATCTTGTCTCAGAGATGCCCCTTTGCCTGCGTCCTTTGGGAAGAGAGAGCCCATTGTGCTTGTCAAATGTGTAATACAGTGTAGAGGATGACATCGACTGTGGAGGCTGTGTGTCCTAATAGTCATAGCATCTCTCAAACTGTAACTCTGCTTTGCTATTATACCCTTTTGGCCAACTCGATGAGGCGGGCACAGCGATCCATTGGAAGGAAAGCTCGGGTCTGTTGAGTGTCTAAGAGCACTCCAATGAATTCCAATCATTGGGTTGGAGCAAAGTGAAATTTTGGGAAGTTTATGACAAATCCCAGATGTTGAAACACCATGATGGTGCAATGAAGGGAGAGTCTTACCTCCTGAGAGGAGTCTCCCCTGATCAGCCAGTCGTCTAAGTAAGAGAAGACGAATACCTCCAAAGTGCGTAAGTAGGCAGTGACCACTGTCATACATTTTGTGAAGACTCTTGGTGCAGAGAATAGACTGAAGGGGAGATCCCGGTATTGATAATGGTTTTCTTGAAACATGAAGCACAGATACTGTCTGTGCAATGGATGGATCAGTAAATGAGTATGCCTCTTTCAGGTCTAGAAAACAGAGCCAATTGTCTCTCTGGAAGTATGGAAGAAGAGTTCCTAGAGAAATCATTTTGAATTTTTCCTCAGACCATGAACTTGTTTAGGTCTCTGCGATTCAAGATGGGCCTGAATCCTTCTGTTTTCTTTGGAATGAGAAAATATGGAGAGTAGAAGCCCATCCCTTTGAGGCGGTGGAACTCTTTCTACAGCACCCTATGCCAACAGGGTGGCCACCTTTTCTTTTAAGAGAGTGTTTTGAAGGGGTTGAGTGGCATAATCCCCTGTAAAGCTGGTGGGGAGTTAGGTTTTGAAGTGAAGCTTATAATCCCTTTGGACAATCTGGAATGTCCACTGCTCTGATGTTATGAGGTGCCACCTATGGGCATAGTGACAGAATCTGCCTGCTATGTGGAGGGGCTGGTGACCCTCCAGAGGCAGACTGGCAATGCTCTCTAGGAAGTATCAAAAACCAGGCAGAGGTTATGCCTGTGCAGCTGGTTGAGACTTAGGAGACCTGGGGTTCTTGGGTTGGCGAGGGCCCTACTGTCTGCTGAGGACGCAGAGGCTGAAAGGCAACTGAAGGTGGGTATCTTCTTTTTAGAATAGAAAGATTTCTTGGGAAGAGCCTTCCTCTTGGATGGATCATTCGTTTCAATCTCCCCTGCTTTTTTCCTCCAATCTTTTCAAAAAAGGTTTTCTCCAGTACATGGGATATTGGCCAGTTTATCCTGGACCCATTGCTCAAGATCTGAATCTTGTAACCAGGCCATTCTCCGAGCTCCATTGCAGACTGCTGAAGCTCTGCTTGTTGATTTTAAGGCATCAAAAGAGGCCCTGGTAATAAACTTAGAGGTGTTTTGGCCTTGCTTGATGAGTGTCTGGAATGCACTCCGCTTATCCTCAGGAAGCAGGGGGGCTGAATGTTTCTGGATTCCTGGTGACATCCTTCAGAAACATGTTCATGTACAGCATGTATGCGTTTATTCTGGAGGCCAACATACATGCTTACAAGCTTCGATACCCAAAGGCATAGAGTGTCCTCAAGTCTCTGCCAGGTGGCATGGATGAATTGTTCTTAGAGCTCTTTATTCAGCGCATCGCCGATTCCACCACCATTGGGTGGTGGGAGAAGCTGAGGTTTTTGGAAGCTTCGGCACTCTGGTATTTGATACATAGTATCGAACCCCTTGCTGACAGGCAGCATCATAAGTGGGGCCTCCCACATAAGGAGCATAAGATCCTGCAGGATCTGATGCACTGGTAATGTAGCCGCCTCTTTGGGCATGGGAGGGTACTGGATATTTCCAATTCCTCTGCCCTCGGTTCCTTTTCTGAGGATACTGTGATGGTAAGCCCTGCTGCCATTTCACATATGAAGTCCTGAAAGGACATATCTTCTGGTGGTGACAGACGCTGTGTTCCTGAGGTGGCAAAGGGTCCGAAGGGATGTCTGGAAATTCTTGGGAATCGAGTGATCCTTCGTCAGATTCTTTTTTTTTTATTTTTATTTTATTTAATATTTCCAACCACCACCAACACCACTCTACGCATAGCGTTACAAAAAACAACTCACTCCCTTCCCCCTCCCCCCCACCCTTCCCGCCTCCATGTGGTCCTCCCTTGTTCAACCACAATACTACCTTTTGATTTGTTTAAACCCTTAGTAAAATTATACTGGTCTCACACTTGTTCTTGCGATTGCCGCATATTCGTCAAGACATTTCCACTTACTATCTACTGTACCTGTACCCAGAATGTTACTCTGAAAATTATCCTGAGATCCCATCCCTCTTCTCGGGCACCTCTGTCTACACCCTGCATCCTGTGCCTTTTCATAGCTGGCATAAAGGCAGACCAAGTTCCACCAATGATGAACATCCAGTCTGCTGGAATCTTTCCAAAAGACCATAATCAACTTTAAAGCAATAGCAACCAAGAAGTTCAACAAAAAGTGATTCCTTTTCTCACTTGGAAGGTTGCTGCATGCAGAGCATAAAATCACAGTCTGCCAAGACAGAGGTGCCCGGAAATGTAGAACACTCTGGATCCTCTCCCATACCAGTGTCCAGAATCTCTGAACGTAAAGGCAATCAAAGATCATATGTTTTAATGTGCCCACATGTACCAAACATGACCAACATTTGCTTCCTACTTCAGGATCCCACCTAGAAAGCCGGCTGGGAGTAATGTACACATAGTGTGTCAAAGTATAGAGTTTGGTTTAAGGTAGCTGCCCTAGAAGCTCTATTTACTTTGGTCCATAATAGAGACCACTGCTGTGGAGAGATAGAAAGATCCAAATCCTCCTCCCACCTTTTCCCAGTTCCCATTACCGAGTTTAAACAGCCGTCTCTTAATAGTGCGTAAAATTTTGAAATCGCACCAGCCTTACTTATGCAAGAGACCGCCGTCTTCTGTAAGCCCCACTCCTCCAGTAAGTTTTTAACTTCGATCCTTGACTTTACTAAACAGTTCTTTAAGTGAATCCACTGAAATTGGCAGCAGGGAGGCAAGTCGAACTCCGCATGTAATTCTGCGAAGGTCTTCCAACTTCCAGACCGGACTAGCTGCCCCAATGTCCAGATCCCTTTCCTCTGCCACCTTTTCCAGGATATTATTCTATGACCAATTCTGAACCTAGGATTACACCATACAGGCATCAAGAGAGAAAGCGTGTTTTCTTTCCCCATCTGACCTGCCAAGTAATTGTATGCCTCTTATGTTGAAACTACCATTCTGGGAACCGTGGAGGAGTCAGGAAATCTCATGGCAATCATTAGGGGCAGCGGAATCAGTAAGATCAACTGTGCTTCCACCTCAACCCAGGTCGGCCTCCACCCTTTGACCTCCTCTGTACACCAGAGTGCTCCTTGTTTGAGCAAAAAGGCCTGGTGATACCATCTGAAATCAGGAAATTGTACCCCACCTTGTTCTTGTTCGCTTTTAATTTGTTGATTGCTATCCTGGGGGGTTTGCCATGCCATAAAAACATGGTGAGCAAACGTTCCCACCTTTTATAAATCTTTGGGGTAAAGAGACCGGTAGCATTTCCAAGATGTAGTTCACCTTGGGAGTCAAGACCATTTTTATGGAGTCAAGCCTCCCCCACCACGACAGGTGTATCGGAGACCACTTTAGCGTGAAGGACTGGATCAGCTCTTCAGTGTTTTTACAATTAAGATATATAGTCTCTTCCAGGGGGGAGCAGTACTTGACCCCCAAATATTTAATGGCCTTAGCTTCACACATAAAAGGGTACTCCTCTACCGATGCTGGGAAGGTGACCCTATTCATAGGGAATGCCACGGACTTAGTCCAGTTTATCTTGTAGCCAGAATTTTTCTAGTATTCACCCATAATCTTTAACACCTCTGCCACAGAGCTAGGTTGAATAAACAGATCATCTGCATAGGCAGACAATTTTATCTGTAAATCACCGACCATGATGCCCTGGATCTTCTCCGAATGTCTAAGTGCTAACACTAGGGGTTTCAGTGCTAAATTAAACAATCTCGGGGAAAGTGGACAGCCCTGTCTGGTTCCACGATGTAACACAAAGGAATCAGACAGCTGCCCGTTGGCCAAAATGCGAGCCTGGGGACTAGAGTATAAGACTTGAATCAGTCTAGTAATGGTGTCGCCGAAACCAAACCAATATAAAGTTCGGATCAAGAAGGCCCACTCTAGCTTGTCAAAGGCCTTTTCTGCATCTAAGGAAAGCCTGACCACTGGAAAGTCCACCTGTTCCGTTATAGACAAGAGATCCAAGAGAAAACGGGCATTATCAGACGCCGACCGCTCTGCCATGAAGCTACATTGATCAGGGTGAAATAGATCCGCTGTTACTTTTGATAGCCTACGCGCTAATACAGAGGTGAATATCTTGCAATCCGCATTTAAAAGCAAAATCGGTCTGTAGTTCTCAACTTTAAGCGGATCTCTGCCAGCCTTTTCTAACACAATTGTAGCCGCATTAAAAGCACCCACCGATGGAGCTTGCTCATATAGAAGATGGAAGTATCTTGCTAAATAATGAACTATGTCCTCCTGGAATACTTTATAAAACTCAATGGGGATACCATCTGGGCCTGCCGCTTTTCCCTTCTTTAGGTCCTTAAGAACAGCACGGAGTTCATTTTCAGTGAATTGTTCATATAGATCCTCTACTTGTGTCGTGAGAACAGGGTGCAGTATGGTTTCCAAAAATTCCTGGCAAACTACTTTGTTTTCCTCTCCTGCGGAGGAATACAGCCCCGAGTAGAAAGACCTAAAGGCATCGGCGATATCAGTGGCCTTAGTAAGGAGACCTTGCTAGTCATTCCAAATTGCTTCAATCCTTGTTTTTACGGCTCGAGGTTTTAATGTTGAGGCCAACAAACCTCCTGACTCCTTCAGAAAGGACAGGGTAGGAAGAAGGGGAGGAGGAGTGGCACTATATGTAAAAACTACTATTAAAGCTTTGGAATTACAGAGCTTAAAAGGGAGAGAGGAGGCATTGTGGGTTAAACTAGAAAGAGGGAAAGAGAAATCTATTTGCATTGGTGTGATATACAGACCTCCCTCACAAGAGGAAGAGGTGGACAGAGTTAATTGAAGACATACGCAGCATTGCTAGGAAAGGGGAAGTGCTACTGATAGGAGATTTCAATATGCCAGATGTTGACTGGCACATTCCTGCTGTAGTATCATCTAGAAGTAAGGAGATCCTGGATTCTCTACAGGGAGAACTATTCAGGCAATTGGTAACAGACCCCACACGTGAAGGGGCCATACTGGACTTGGTGCTTACCAATGGTGAAAGTGTTTCTGATGTTGTAGTGGGAGATCATTTTGCATCCAGTGATCACCAGATGGTGTGGTTCAGAATTAGGACTAGGGCTGTTAGAATCCATTCCAAGGTGAGAATCTTAGACTTTAGGAATACTAACTTTGCGAAGATGGGCCAATACCTCAGGGAGTCGTTAGTGGGATGGGAACAGCTGGGGGATGTAGAAAAACAGTGGGCAAAACTGAAAGGGGGATATTTTAAGGGCAGCCAACCTTTTTGTTAAAATGGTAAATAAAGGCAAAAGGAAAAGGAGACCGCTATGGTTTTCTAAGGAAGTAGCTGAAAAAGTGAAGAAAAAGAGGGAGGCCTTCATGAAATACAAGAGATCACAGAGAGAGGAAGACAGGCATCTGTATTTGGAAAAACTTAGAGAAGCTAGCAAAGTAGTCAAGAAGGCAAAGATTCAAAAGGAGCAGGAAATAGCCAATGCAATAAATGGGGGGATAAGACATTTTTCAGATATATTAGTGAGAAGAGGAAGGGCAAAAGTGGTATTGTCAGACTCAAGGGTGCAGGGGGGGGGGAATATGTAGAAGCTGATAAGGATAAAGCGGAATTGCTTAACAAATATTTTTGTTCTGTGTTCACAGATGAAGAACCAGGAGCAGGACCTCAGAAAACACCCACAAATAGGAACAGAAGCGAGGGACATCTTGAACAATTTTTAGAAGACTGTGTTCGTGAGAAACTAGCTCAACTTAAAGTAGACAAAGCGATGGGACCGGATGGGATACACCCTAGAATACTGAGGGAACTTGGGGTCGTTCTAGCAACTCCACTGACTGACCTTTTCAATGCCTCGTTGGAGTCGGGAGTGGTGCCAAAGGACTGGAGAGAGGCTCATGTGGTGCCTTTACACAAAAGCGGAAGTAAGGATGTGGTTGAAAACTACAGGCCGGTCAGTTTAACTTCGGTGGTGAGTAAATTATTGGAAACGCTGCTGAAAGAGAAAATAGTGAGGTTTCTGGAGTCCAGCGGATTACAGGATCCGAGGCAGCATGGATTCACCAGAGGCAGGTCTTGTCAGAAAAATCTGATTTTCTTTGACTGGGTGACCAGGGAGTTGGACCGAGGGAGAGCTCTACATGTGGTGTATTTAGATTTCAGTAAAGCCTTTGACACTGTTCCTCACAGGCGACTTATAAACAAACTGAGCACCCTAGGGATGGACTCTAAAGTTACTGCTTGGTTTAGAAATTGGTTGGGTGGGAGGCGACAAAGAGTACAAGTAAATGGAGCTCACTCTGAGAAGGATGTTACCAGTGGTGTGCCCCAGGGATCTGTCCTTGGTCCGATTCTTTTTAACATCTTTGTTAGTGATATAGCAGAAGGGCTGTCGGGTAAGGTTTGCCTCTTTGCAGATGATACCAAAATCTGCAATAGAGTAGACACCCAGGAAGGTGTAGATAACATGAGGAGGGATCTAGCTAAGCTTGAAGAATGGTCTAGAATTTGGCAGCTGGGATTTAATGTTAAAAAATGTAAGGTCATGCATTTGGGCTGCAGCAATCCAAGGGAGCAATACAGTATAGGAGGTGAAGTACTTTTGTCCACTAAAGAAGAGCGGGACCTAGGCGTGGTTGTGTCTGATGATCTTAAAGTAGCTAAACAGGTAGAAAAGGCGACGGCAAAAGCTAGAAGGATGCTTGGGTGCATACGGAGAGGAATGGCTAGCAGAAAAAAGGAGATGATAGTGTCTCTGTATAAGTCTTTGGTGCGACCTCATTTGGAGTATAGTGTGCAATTCTGGAGACCGCACCTTCAAAAGGATGTGAACAGGATGGAGTCGGTGCAGAGGGTGGCTACTAAAATGATTAGTGGGCTTCATTATAAAGCATATGAGGACAGACTTAAGGATCTTAATATGTACACCTTAGAGGAAAGGCGGGATAGAGGTGATATGATTGAGATGTTTAAATACCTCTGTGGCATAAATGTTCAGGGAGAGAGCCTCTTTCAATTGAAAGCAAGTTCTGCTATGAGGGGACATGGGATGAGGGTGAAGGGAGATAGATTCAGGAGTGATATGCGGAAATATTTCTTTACGGAAAGAGTAGTGGATCCTTGGAATAGTCTCCCAGTGGAGGTGGTAGAGATGAGGACAGTAACTGAATTCAAAAAAGCATGGGACCAACACAGAGGATCTCTAAAGGTAAAAAGTGGACTGTTGTAGTTGTTGATATGGAAGGACAGACTAGATAGGCCATGTGGTCTTTTTCTGTCATCATGTTTCTATGTTTTGCTACAAATAATATATCGCATTCTGTGAGAGTATTATTTTCTCAACCTCTATACTTAGTATATCATTGTACTGATATCTTAACTTTTGTAAGCAGAGCAAAATGGAAGGGTCCGATCTTGACCGCAAAAGTCTCTCACCAGCTAAAATTTGAGAATCGAGCCCAGCCAGTTGGGCCTTCCCTTTGTCTGGCCACATTTATAGAAAAGCTAGTTATCTTGGCACGAATGAAGGCTTTGAAGGCCTCCCAACAGGCCCACCCTGCCGTGTCTTCTGGAAGGTTTATGGTGAAATAATCTTTAATTGCCAGCTTAATATGTTCACAAAAGGCCAAATCCTCTAGCATTGTTCTATGAAAAAACCAACCAGAGCCCCTACTGCCAGGGACAGAGCTACTGCGGCATGATCTGATACTGTAGTGCCACAAATCCTTGCCTCCACTACCGAAGCAACTAAGGACTTAGAAATTAAGAAAAAGTCAATCAGTGAATGCGAACCATGTGGCAGGGAAAAGAAGGTGAACTCTGTTTCAGTGGGATGCAATATGCGCCATATGTCTGATAGAACCATCTCTTGTGCTAAGGACAAAAGCACTGCAGCAGCCCGACTCAACCTATGGGACCTATAGGGCTGCCGATCCAGCAGAGGGTTCAAGACCAGATTAAAATCACCCCCCAGTATAATCTCATGGGATCTCATCTCATATACTTCCTCTGCGATCTTCTGATAGAAGGGATCGTCATCACAGTTTGGGCCATAAACGTTTATTATGGCAAGCTTTTGTTCCCAATATGCACTAGGACCTTCGCCCCATCTCCCACCCGGGTCTGCATGGGATTGCTCAATCAGCGGTTGCAGAGACCTCCGCACCAAAATTATTACCCCATTCTTCTTTTGGTACGCCGCAGAGTGGCCTACAAGGACATACTGCCTCATTCCCAGCTTCTTACCTTCCTCAGAAGACAAACGAGTTTCCTGATATAGGACTACATCTGCCCCTTCCTTATTGCAATACAATAGGATTTTTTTCCCGCTTAATCTGAGTATTAATTCCCTTTACTTTCAGAGAGAGCACCTTAAGTGAACCCATTACACAGATTTAACATACAAGTGATCCCATTAGAGCTTTTAACATTGATCCTATTATTCATATTTTGCTTCATATTCCAATCCCACCACCATGGAGACAACCCCAACCTTAAACTCGAGTTAAACCCTGGGTGAGCCATCAGATGCAGGACTACCACTCGACCTCCACTCTTTTGCAACCCATTGAATCCCTCCCCGATTATTCCATATACCACAGTGAAAACAGTTCCCAACCCCCCTTTATTTATTTATTTTTTTTATTACCCCTGTGTCAATTAAAATCATTCAACATTGCCCCCCACCCAACAATTCTCTAAGCTACAATCCCATCCAAGCCCTAAAGCGATAGACACAGTTTGTATTAAGCACTCTGACAGAGCCAGATGTCACCCTCTGATCCTCCGAAATTCCATCGCCAGGCTCCGCTCCAGAAGCGAACCTTCCACCGTCTGCTCCCCCACTCCTCCTTCCCATGTCGAACTTCTAATGCTTCACCATAGCTTCTTGTTCCTCTATGAATGAGAGCAGGGCCTGAGGATCCACAAATGTTCTCGCCTGGTTATGCAAAGTCACTCTGCGCCTTGCTGGAAAGAATAACCCATACTGGGCCTGGAGACATTGAAGACGCGGTCTGAGGGCCAACATTTGTTTGTCTCTCCACGGTAGGCTTATTAAAATCCGGAAAGAGAGCAATATTATGGCCTTCAAACTTCATCTGTGCCAAGGCTCTTGCCGCAGCCATAATTCTGAGCACTTGTTGATGTCGCAGTAAGCGCATGATGATTGGTCTCGGCTGCCGCATTTGAGGGCCTACCTGCGCAGGAACACGGTGTGCCTGTTCAATCTCGAATGGCAGCTCAAATTCCAGCCGCAACAGCTTTGGGAGGTTTTTCTCCAGAAATGCCATGTTCCCTCCTTCTGCACCCTCCAGCAAGCCGACAAGATGGCTATTGTTCCTGCGTGTTCTATTGTTTAGATCCTCCAGGATTCGCTCTAATATGGAGATGCGTTTGCTGTTAGCCGAGGTCAACTTTAAACGTTCTTCATGTACGTCAACTTTAGCTTCGAGCCCATCCATCCTTTCTGACAGATCGTTTATTTGCTCTTTTAAATCTTTCAACTCTGCTATATCGGCTGTGCACACAGCGTTTCACCATTTGCCGTGACCATCTCTCTGACCGCTTGGATCTCGGCAAGTATCTCTTGCATGCCTTCCTCATTTTCCCATGTGCCCGCTGCCTTTTGTGGTGAAGGGAGATCAGGCTTCGGTCTCTTTGCACCGGCATTCGTAGTGGCATTAAATTCCAGCCGGGTAGGCTTGCCGGCAGCCATTTCGCAAATTTGTGCTCCTTGGGATGGTCAGCAGAGTCACTTTAGCTCGGGGAAGTCAGGATTTGTAACAGGATTCCCAGGAGAAGGAAATCAAGCAGCCATCTTGCACTGCCTCAGGCTCCACCTCCATCCTTTGTCAGATTCTGAAGAAATGGAATCAGAGTCTGGTAAGAAGTCAAAGTATCGGCGGTCTTGGGTTTGACCTCGATGCTTCATGGATGTCGAGGGTGGATGCAGATACCGATGTTCAGAGGTATTGAATAGAGAGCCATGGCAGTTTGAGTCTGTTGAGTACCGGGGGTATTGGTCAGTTCCAATGAAGGCATCAGCCTTGGGGGTTCTGACGATGTTGATTCGAAGGCCGGCATCGGAGCTGATACATCTGGCTGTAGGTTCCATGCTGAAGTCTGCACTCCTGGAGCTCTCGATGTTATTAGTAACAAGGCTGCCAGGAGTGTGGCCGAACTCCTCAAGAGCCATCATGCACTGGCTAGGAAGATGGCCGATGTCTAGATGGAATCACCCACAGGGCTTTGAGCCACCGTCCCAGAATATGGAACTGGTAGTTTTCTAGAGATTGATTCCTCGGGAGCGTCCCAGAGCCCTTCCTGTGCTTTGGAGGACAGATCCTCCCTCCAGGGCTGTTTGGCTGGCTGGTGTGCATCGGATGCACCCTAGGGGAGTCACGATGCTTATGCTGGGACTTCTCTCTGGTCTCAGTATCGGTCTTTGATGCCAATGACTTGGGAGCGGCCAGAGACTTTGAAGAAATCCGAGACCCATGAGAGGAAGTTGATGCCCTCAATGAAGAGGAAGCCATGGAAATAAAGTCTGGGGTGAACAACGATCTGTACTGTCTGGCTCAGTTCTTTAGGCCTCTCTGTCATTTGCTGGCACAAACAACCAGAATTGGATTGATGTTCAGGGCCCAAACATAAGAACATAAGATATGCCATACTGGGTCAGACCAAGGTCCATCAAGCCCAGTATCCTGTTTCCAACAGTGGCCAATCTAGGTCGTACGTACCTAGCAGTTTCCCCAAAAGACACAGGTTCCGCAATGCTTGTACTGGGTCAAGCATTGATTTCCTGGGTCCCTTCTTAATAATGGTGTATGGATATTTAAGACATCAGTCATGTTTACCAGTGACTGATATGGTATCGGCACACTTGGTACATTTTTTTAAAACCACTAGTTTTTTCCATGCGTCAAAAAAGTTGTCTTTGAGACTGAAGATAAGGCTATGGAGGCCTAGAGGCTTAGATTAGTGGTGAAAACCGCGTTAAAAATGAAGAGAAAAGAAACAGAAAATGTATCAAATTTAAAAATTTTAAAAAAGAAAGAATTATCAGGACTGGTGTTGGATTTGATAGAACCGGCGGCAACGGGAAAGCAGAAGCATGATGTTCCACAAAAAAGATACGTTTTTCGGCGGGGAAAGGATTGTAATGTCCTGCTGGCTCCGCAGAAAACGAAGAAATGAAAACAGGAGTTGGGAAGGTGGGAGGGCAGGCATACAGGAACAGTGGAGTGCTCCTAAAGGCTTTCCTATTGGATGCTGGGGAGCGTTCCCGCGCAGGCTCTGTCGGTGATGTTCATCCATATGTGAAAACTGATTTCCTGCTTGTTCCTGGAGATTGCATTTAAGATTTATGCTCTCTGTATGTTTGTAGTTGTACTAGATATGCATGGATGACAACTCTGAATGACAAAGCTTGGACCTGTTATTAGTGGGTTTTCCCTCCATATGAGTCCTTGAGTGGTAAATCTGAAGGTTTCTCCGTGCTGTTCAGCTGTGTTGGTTGCTACTATATGGTAATTGTAACTATTTGGGGGAGAATGTTGTATGGTCAATATTTTAGGTCTTACTCCCTTGGTATTGAGATCTTCTTGGTAGTATGATATCTGGTTAGTGGCAATATTCAGCCACTAACTATATAGCCCAAAGCCATTCAAGTTAAGACAGCCTTTCGCCTCTCCTTAGATCGCTTAAGCTATCCGTTTAGCAGCTGAATACAGCTGCTAATCAGATAATGGCTGACACCGCCCTCACTCTGCCCACAAACCGTCTTGGTCTTAACCGAGTATTTTTTCAGTAGTCTGTGGGGATATTCAGCAGCATCAACAGGTAAGTGCCGCTGATTGTGGTGACCGTGTTTTGGCTGTTTAGCAGGTCTGATAACCAGCTAAAATGCTTTGAATATCCCCCCATGCAATCCACTAGAGGAGGGATGCTTGACCTTTGTCACTAAACAGAGACACTTGTTTGTTGTCAGCAGAGTCTTAACACTGGAAAGAATACTTCTTTCTAGGTTAAAGCATGCAACAGTTACAGTTTTAAATATTCTAGCAAGATTTGTCTAAGCTTTGCTCTAGTGCAAAAAATGGCTCCAGTTTGGTACTGATCTTTTTCAACTGATATGTTTTTACTGCTAAATACGGCCCACGTTTTTCATCAGAGAGACAGTCTGATACATAGGCTGCTTCTGCAGTGTGAGAGCGCCACACCAGGCAGCGTCAGTTTCAAATTTTTGACTGCCCAGTCCCATGTTCATCAGATTGCACAGAAAGACTTCTCATTCTGACTTCTCATGCGTGCCAGGTAGGCCTAATTCTGGACCCTCAGGCATCATAAGCAAGTCAGATTTTCAGAGTAGCCAAAGTATGCAATTTAGCCACATTAAACTAGAGGGATCCAAGTGGAAGAGCTTTAGTTAAGACGGTGTGGCCCTGAGTGTCTCTGGTTTGGCTATTGTCAACGAAGGGGAAGAGGAAGGGCAAGACGACTGTTCCCGCTGAGGCCTCCAGCTCTTCCCCTTTATTCAGGCATGAGGCATTTCTTAGCCGGCCTGATATGCAAGCTAATTCTGGTGTGGGCCCGAATGTCTCCAGTCCGAAGCCAGGAGGCTCGGCATCGACTTTGGGTGAATTACCATCTCTATCCCTGGAAGAGCAATGTTGCCCTGCACCTCCCGCTGTGGTTTTATCTGCGGAATGGCCAGGATTTCTCACCTTACCTAGGCTGGAAGGTGAGGGTTGTGCAGATAGCGGGCAGCCTTCCACAGTCAAGGCGCAATGTGGAGGAACCGCGAGTCCATGCAGCTACAGCTTTGGAAGAGGTGGGGGGAGGGTGATTCCACTCTCAGTGGACCCACTGCATCCAGCAAGCTACTTCCTGCTACTTTATTGCACGGTGTATCAGTTAAGGGAACCACGCTGCCTCTGGTAAAGTTTTATCTACCTCGTCCAGCAAAGATTTCATTTGATTCTATTTGGGAAACAATTTCTAATCTTGCAAAGTTTTGGTCTCTCAAATGCAAATGATTCAAACTCGGGTACATTCTAATTCTATTTCTATTGCCAATAACGTTGAAGCTGTCTCTGTTGTTAAGCCTGAAGTCGCTGAGAGCGAGAAGAAGTTGGATTCCCAACAAGACTGTACTTCTGCTATGAGAGATATTACCTTGGTGAAATTTAAATTGGAGAATCTGGAAAATGCGTCCAGATCAACCAATCTGTGGTTGGTGAATTTTCCTAAGGAGATGGTAATTCTACCCTGGGATATGTTTAAAGCTTATTTAATTGAAATTCTGGGTGTCCCCATAGAGTCCCATCCACTGTTACTGCGGGTTTATTATCTCCCTTCAGTACAGAATGTATGACAGACCCTTTGATGGATGTTCTTGATGTTTCAGCGATGTTGGAGTTCTAACTCAGTCTATTGTTCCTGCCACTTTATTAGTTTCTTTTGATTTGGACACAGATCAAGAGTGGTTACCTCATATGTATTGCTTTTTTTGTGGGTTAACAATTAATATATTTCCAGACCTCTCTTGAAACTCAGAGATCTCCTTTTGCTGAAACCCGCTACTCTTCATTTGGGGGGGAGCTTATTTTTTTTTAAAAAACGTCCTTGTACGTGTTTAGTTAGTCCTTCCTATATTATGTATAAGACACATTCCAGTATGTGCGCCCAGACCCCTGTGCGCATGATCGGAATCGGGACACACAGAGGTAGACCCATGGGATCAGAATCGGGTCTAGGGTCTGTACGTGCAGGCCGGGACCCAATTCTGATCAGCCTGCATGTACAGACCCATGCCCAGCTAACTCAGTCAGGCTCGACCGGAGCCACGGTGCCATGGCATCTCATTGCGATGGCACTGTGGCTCCATTCAGAAGCCACGATCCTCGACGGCCACCAACACTTTCCTTTCCCCCGCAGCCCGACCCCCAATCTGACCTTCCATGGCCAGGGTTGGGCTGCAGGGAACCCCCTTTACCTCACTTGCGCTGCCCGGGGGGACTTATTCCTTCTCTGATGTAGAATAAGTCCCCCATCTAGTCTGCCTATCCTGGACGTATAGGGCAGACCTCAGAATCGGCCCTGTACGTCCGGGGGTTGCGGACCACCCACTACCTGCCCTAACTCTGCTTCCGCAACGCCCCCTCCTGCCCCCATGTAAGCCTCCCCATACAAACACTTTGTTCGTAGGAGGCGGCTTTTGACAGGGCCGGCAGGGGGACAAATAGACCCCCATGTGTTTTATGAGCCTGTACAACTTTCCTCTTTTATTAGTTCCCACCAGGTCAGAGTAGCTAATGTGTAGGATGTAGCGTAAATCCGCTTATTTGTATGTACTTGCTGTCTCTGAGGTCTCGCTATATGCCTATATGAATATAATTTTGTTCTTATATGGGTTCTAATTTCCTCTGTCCCTAGTGTAGGGCTAGTCAGAGTGATGACGGGTTTCTTGTTTTGTTTCCAATGTACTCCAATTTCTTTTGTACTTTTTCTGTTCTCTGTTTTCCTAACAAGGTGTAATAATCTTGTTTAATTGTGAAAACTGAATAAAGAATAATTTATTTTAAAAAAACTAGAGGTATCCATGAGCATCTCAGTAACATTTTTTCTGGATGACCCCAGAAAAGTTTTGGCCTTTAAGGATCAGAGTTTTGCCCACCTTGTGCATGCAAAGGGCAATTTTCACAATTTTATTTTACAAAGAGAAAGGGTCATTTTCTCACATAAAAAAAATCCTTTTAAAAATTCCTGTTCCCTCCCCCTCCCTCATTGCAAGTATATGCACTATTGACAGCAGGTTGACTTTTTACTGATACAATGAGGGAGAGACATAATAGCGAGGTCGGGAAGGAAAGATGCACATGGGGCTTTCATTTTGAAAGTCTTATACATACGCCACATGCATTTTCAGATGCTTCAATGCAGGAACAAAAAAAAGCAGCCCAGGCCTGTGGCCAGCCCAATTTTCAAAGGTAACCCTCTCTCCCCTCCCACCTAGATTTCCCTTTGAAAATGGGCTTGAAGGCCAGTCTCATAAGATCCACGTCTGGATTAGCTTGCTCTGATAAAACGTAACTGACAAGTATCCCACATTATGTAGGCAGCTTTGCATCTTGCATTAATTTTTTGGTAAATCATAGTGATAGTCTTTAATAGCAGTTTCAAAGCACCTCTCATGGTTGCAGCCGTTCACAGGACCTCCTTCTGAGGAGCCACTTTGATAGCAGGAGGAGCAGGATGACTTGCGGGTGGTGGGTTGCCACATGGAAGGTAGTCCACTGCCCTGAGCATCCATCAAGTCTGGGGGCACTACAGCAAAGCAGAAATAAGTTGAAAAGGGGACACTTTCTAGTGTGTCACAATGGCGCATTTACGCGTGTGAGGTTCATATGTGTCTCATATGAAGTGCCGGTGGGCGTATGTATGTGCTGGGGGCTGCATTGTGTGTTGTCAGGGAATGCATGTGTGCATGTTATTGGGGAGTCTGTATGTGTTTTGTCAGGGACAGAGTGCACACATGTGTCATGGGGTGTGTGTTTTGGTGGAAAGTGCGTGCATATATGTGTGTGTGTGTTTTGGTGGAAAGTGCGTGCATATATGTGTGTGTGTGTGTCTCTCTCCCAGGCTTCCCCCACTCTCTCTCTCTCTCTCATAACCCCCAGCCCCAGGTTTCACCCAGTCTCTCTCTCTCTCATGACCTCTCCCTGGACTTCAGCCAGTGTCTGTCTGTCTCATTATCCCCTCCCCAGGCTTCACCCAGTCCCTCTCATAACCTCTCCCCCAGGCTTTACCTTGTCAATCACTCTCTCTCAACCCCTCCCCCTTCTCCAGGCACATTCTCACTCACCAATTCTTGTGCCAGGTTATAGCTCCTCAAAAATGCAGCGCTTCACACTTCCTGCAGCACGATAGGCTCTCTGCATGATTGAGCTATGTGGTGAAGGAAGTTTGGGCTGATCTCTCTCAACCATGCAGAGAGCAGATTACAGGGGGGGGGGGGGGGTTTGAAGAGTCACGTTTTTCAGGAGCTGCAACCAAATCCAAAGTACAAGCAAACGTGCACACACACAAACATTTGTCCAGCCGCCTGAAACCTCAACAATACGCATTACACCTAAGCAAAACACACCTAAAAAGTATTGAAAACTAAAAGTAACAAGTCATCAAACTTAAATAGAGAAACAAGATGAAGAAATTGAAAGCGGAGGTTGAAATTTAAAAAAAAAAATAGAACACTGAAATCGGCATTAAGTTCTTAGGTATCAGAAATTACATCAGGTTAGATAAAGGAAAAACAAGGCTTTTGTGTTCATAGCCCTTAACATCTGTCCCATGGTCTTACAGCTTACTTATTGCAAGTAGTCGAAAATGTGCATGGCTAAAGAATGACAGCTAGAGCTTAGAGGTGGCAGACATCTGATGCAACATTTAGACAAGTAATAAATGAGCAGAATCACCTTCCCCTCCAAAGACACATTTTTTTTTAATAGAAAAAACTAAAACTGAATTTGAGTATAAAACTAGCCCTCACCCAATGGCTGAAACGTCTGAGGATGGAATCTCAGAAGATTAAGTGCAGCAATATAAACCTTTCCGTTGACCAAAAAACATTACCACAACCTGTTAAATCTCCTACTTTTCCTGAGATCAATAGGGTAACAAACATTTTAATCCACTGTACTGAATTATTGCAGGAATTTTCAGAAGTGCACTAAAACATATTTTGGATTATAGGGCTTTATTGCCAAGCGTAGCACACTTACCAAAGTCTGACTGGATTCCCGGATAGATTATTCTGAAAACATAGTCTGTTGCTTCATCATCTTCCTTATCAGAGGCTGACTCGGAAGAACCCTGGGGACTTCGCTTTCTCAATTTTGGGAACACCTTCCCCTAAAACAAACATGAACTTTTAAAATATCTGCAAGAGACCCCCTTGCAAGCTGTAGTTACAGCAGAGACATGAACCTGCGAACAGGATACTTTACAAAGCCACTGCCATGGATAGAACAACGCTTGACTTAAGGAGTGAATGGAGGAGTAGCCTAATGGTTAGAGCAGCGTGCTGAGAACCAGGTAAGTCAGGTTTGAATCCCACTGCTGCTTGTGATCTTGGGCAAGTCACTTAACTCTCCACTGTAGGCCCTCTGGGGACAGAAAAATAGCTACTGTACCAATTACTTACCTTGCGGGGGAAGGAAGTGGCAATTGGTGTGAGTGCACCTAGCAATGCCGTTAGGTGCACCCATACTAAAGTCAGTAACTGTCAGGACCATGCTGCCCATGTCACCCAACAGTTACCGCAGAGGCTACACGCTTAACGCACCTTACATTTCACGCTACGCACACATTAAGTGCAAAACCCTAATGGACTTTAGTAAGTGTCCCACAGTTGCGTAGGCGTCTTTATAAAAGGCTAAAAACAGACAGCTACTTGACCATCACATAAAGGCGATCTGTTATAAAATGACTCTCCTCGTCCATAGTTTCCTGGAATAATTTTCAGGAGAAGCATACACATGCTTTTCCTTTGAAAATTCAAAGCCTGCAGAGTGAGAGGTGTATGTGCAATAATAAAATCGCCACTTTTACATTACTACTAAGTTAATTTCTTTTTAGTTTAAGAATTACCTCCTCTCAATCACACAGGGCTTGCACAAGGGTTTCTGCCGCCACAGGCAGAAGCCCCAGTCACGCTGACCCCTCCGCGTACTGAGCCATGACACCCCCCCTCATGCTGAGCATGCCACCGCCCCATACTACCGCTGATCCTGGCGACAGGGTCAGGGGGTGGCTTCACTTGGTGGCAGTGGCCCACGGCAGGCCTGCTGCTTGTGATTCCCCTCCAACACAACTTTGGGGGGGGGGGGGACAAGCGGCAGGCCATGTGTGCTGAAGCACATGGCCTGCTATAGGTGCCATGCCACCAAGAGGTCTGCCTCACTAGGTGGCTGCCTAGCCTGCCCAGTGGACGGGCCGGCCCTGCAATCACATTTGTTAGTCTCATGGATTATGCTTTAAGCTCATTTGCTATCAAAAACCTTCTCGCAATCTACATAAAATAATAACAAAAAAAGCACACTTGGGTTCCCATCTCTCCCCCCTCAACTCCTGACCTTTTGCTTTACATCTTTAGAAAACTGTCAATGACATTTGTCAGACAAGATTTTTCCTTCATGTTCTCTTGCTGGCTATTTGAAATCAATCTGTAACGTTTAGTGTGCTGCGCACTCCAGTCCCCTGGAAGTGATTCATGCACACTGTCTGCAGCTGAAGATAAAACAATTTCAGTGGATTCCTTGTTTGCTCTGCTGAAGGAGCGCAGTGTTGTCTCCCTGCAGGGAAATCTCTCACCACTACACAGTTGCAGAACGTCCTTAAATTCAAAATAAAATATTTTTCTTTTGTTTAGCTGTTGCCTTAACGTTCTCACACCCACGTTTCTTCCATCATTTTATTAAGTTGTGTTACTTTTGCGTCTAAATTCCAGTGCAGAAACAGAAAACAGGCTGTTCCTCCCTGCCACATTTCATACAATGTGGCTATGTCCTACAAAAGCCACAAAGCAAAGTCACCTCAGAGGTGCAACAAGGGATTATTTGTTATTTATCCATTTCTGTGCCAAACAAATCAACCTTTAGAGGGTTTATAGAGCAATATACCCAATAAAATGAGAAAAAATTGCTCAAAATAATAGCAATTACTGAACCAACTTCTTTGCATATAGAAATATAACAATATATGATTGAAATCCACGATATTGAAAAAAATATTTTTCTTTCTTGAAGGATACGGGTCTCAGAATGAATGGGGAAGGGTAACTACAGGCAACCACAAGTGAAAAGCCTGAGAAATCCCTGGCCCCTTCCTTACATCAAGGACCCAAGCAATCCTATTTTATAGTAGTTTTATACACAAAAGAGCGTTAGAAAAAAGCAGATTTCAACAAGAGCTCTGCTATCTCTTCTCCGAATAGTGACAATAGCTGATGATTGTAAAGTTCTTTTAAACTTATTTCAATAACTTCAACCTTTTGAAAAAGGAGACTGTTGACCCCAAAAGAGTAAATACAAACAACTTATCTGTTGATCCTCAAAAGTCAAACCAGTCTCTCTGCACCCGACGCAAAGGTGTAGCGCTGATGCGTTTCACCGCCTCCGCGGTTTCATCAGGGGAGGTAATTCAGTTACAGCATGTCATATACGATCAATCTGATGCATGGCAAATAGTAGTCTTGCAGCTTCTTCTTGCAAAAGTTTTCTAAAGGTCAAAAAAACGCCGCGCAGGTTTTTTTGACCTTTAGAAAACTTTTGCAAGAAGAAGCTACAAGACTACTATTTGCCATGCATCAGATTGATCGTATATGACATGCTGTAACTGAATTACCTCCCCTGATGAAACCGCGGAGGCGGTGAAACGCATCAGCGCTACACCTTTGCGTCGGGTGCAGAGAGACTGGTTTGACTTTTGAGGATCAACAGATAAGTTGTTTGTATTTACTCTTTTGGGGTCAACAGTCTCCTTTTTCAAAAGGTTGAAGTTATTGAAATAAGTTTAAAAGAACTTTACAATCATCAGCTATTGTCACTATTCGGAGAAGAGATAGCAGAGCTCTTGTTGAAATCTGCTTTTTTCTAACGCTCTTTGGTGTATAAAACTACTATAAAATAGGATTGCTTGGGTCCTTGATGTAAGGAAGGGGCCAGGGATTTCTCAGGCTTTTCACTTGTGGTGGCCTGTAGTTACCCTTCCCCATTCATTCTGAGACCCGTATCCTTCAAGAAAGAAAAATATTTTTTTCAATATCGTGGATTTCAATCATATATTGTTATATTTCTATATGCAAAGAAGTTGGTTCAGTAATTGCTATTATTTTGAGCAATTTTTTCTCATTTTATTTATCCATTTCTGCCATCCACACACAGTGGCAAAAGGCTCAGGGAAAGACAGACAGAAAATAAAGTGGAGGTGGGGAAAGTGATTTGTGCTAGAGACTTGTCAGTGAAACTCACATAATGAAGTTCAAGAATTTCAAAATAAAAAGGGAAGGGAAAAGGGAAAGGATTTTTGCTCATGCCCTTTTCAGGAGTAACTCAAGGCAAATAGCAAGTATTTTCCTACTCCTTGCAGAGCTTGCAATCTAAGTTTGCACCTGAGGCAATGGAGAGTTAAGTGACCTTCTGACATCATAAGGAGCAGTAGTGGGATTCCAACTGGGCTGCCCACGTTCATGGTCTGTTGCTCTAAACCCCTTAGGCTACGTGTGTCTGTATAGTGCTGTCTAAGCCTTGTAGCACTATAGAAATAAGTGTTAGCAGCAGTACTCCTTAAATGGAAATGCCCCAAACATTCATCTTCAGTAAGTCAGCCCTCGTATGGGTGTGAAGATAAACTGTTCTGCAGCTCTGACATCTTAATTCATCCGTTCATGATGCTCCATTCCTCCTCTAATCTGCAAAATTTCTGAGTTATTTGACCCAAGGTATTTGTCCTCCCCCCACCAACTTCGTACGGCAAAAAATACATTTGGCCTGGCTTGGGAAATATTTACTCCTGTGCTCAGCTCTGAATTTTGTAGGATAACAGAGGCCTAACACAACCGTCCAATGACAACTGCGATGCCAGGCTGAGATTTTATTCTCTGTCTGTTAATAAAGCTGGAATATGTTCCAAATGCATAACGGCCCACGTCATTCCTAAAGAAAATCACTAGCAAAGTGTTAATAAATGCCGGTACCTTTCCTCTCTGAGACCACAAGGGAGGATCCAGCTGTCCATGAGGAAGGAGACCATTTTCCAGGCAGGACAGAAACTGCAGGAGGTGCCCACCCCTGGGGAAGCGAAGCGGAGGCCTCTGTATTCCATCCTGACTGACTAACACCACTGTGCCGCCGCTGTCTACTATTGCAGCAAGAAAAGCAAGACAGGCAGCCAGGCATGAGAAGCAAGACCTAACGAGGGGAACCAGGTCATGCACAAAACACACCAGCACATTAAAAGCTTTTCACTTTAAGCAGCAAAATTATTACTTTTTGAGATGTTTTTCTATGACTATTTGAGGTAAGGAACCAATGACTGGTATCTACTAAAAAGAAATCCTTTTTGAGTACTCCTTGGCAAGTGTGACCACAAGTTTGGACTGTATATCTTGAGATAAATGGAACAATCCTTTAAATTCCTCTCCCCCCCCTCCCCCCGCACCCATCATTTTCTCCACAGCTCAATTTAGAATTTTTTAAAATAGGGATAGCTGGTGTAGACGGTCAGCTCTCACATTATATACACTCCTGAAAAGGCTTTGCAGCATAGTACTTCCTGTCTTCTGTGTTCCTCTATGCCTTTGTCCATATGGTGTTGGTGTTTAGGAAGGGTACTCTTTCTGCATTACCAAATGCCCGGCATGGCCGAACGTCCAAAGAAAGTCATGTTCTGAAGGGGTTTTTTTTATTGGGACTCAAGCAGTTCCTGTACATGGCATGCGGCAGATGCATTTACAGTAGAGAGTTTATCGACTGCCCTCGGTGGACAGCTCTAGCTCGACTAGGAAAATGGGAAGGCAGCTGGGTCCTCCGAATTTTGCAGGCTACATTAAAACCAGTTCATCAAAAGCTCCGAACTCTGCCATGCTTCCTTTACCCCTCCTCCACAGGCTCTGTGGGGATGTCCCTTTATGAAATCGGCCAACTCCCTTGAGAGAGAAGCCCACAGTGGCTACAGGCCGACTCCAGGGCCAGCAGAAAATGCAAGTGAAGATTCTCCAAGGTGTGAGTAACAGGAGGCTTTGGGGTTTTCTGTTTGTCTCCTGCACTGCTACTACCAAAGTGCATGCCTAGAACTATAATAAGCCTGCAAGGACTATGAAGGCAATTTTCAAGACACCTCTTCCCTCCATAACTGCAAAGTATGTGGTTACTATTACTACAATGAAAAATCAGATACTGTAAAACTCTCACACCTTCTTGCTAAAAGCTTTTCTGAGTGAATTTTTACCTTGCTGATGACAATGCAGATAAACTATGTCTCCCAAATGGATGGTCATTGCAAAGTCCCAGTAGACACTGAATAAGAGAAGCCAGAAAGTTATTAGTTCACATTCTCATACTCACCCACAGAATAATTTTAACAGCTGTGGAAATCAACCTTCACGCGTCACTGTGGCCCAGAAGATTTAGGGCTAGATATAGCACTGGGACCTCTCCCCCATCCCCCTCAAACTAAATTAAATTAAGCTTGGAAAGCTCTGAATACTTAATGGACTATTTTCATAAGGGACTTGAGAGCACAGAACATTTTGCATGCACAAGTGACTGTGGTATACATGCATAAAAGGCTGGCAAAGGGCCCAATATTCACAGAATTTACGCTCCTAACTTTGAGAGTCATAGTTGGATAAGATAATTTTGTTTCCAGTGCCTTATATTTTTAATTATTAAAAATAAAGAAAAACGGACCAAATGAATGCTGGATATCACTGAGCTGGGATTACCTTGAAGTAAGGTCTGACAAAAATTAATTTTTCATGGGTTTATGAATCGGTGACATTTTTGGGTAACTACTAGTGACTGATTCACTGAAGGGTCTTTATAGTGTAAATTATCTATTTTATTAAGGTAACATGGGCACATACAGTATGTGCCTTTATAAAATAGACTCCTACAATGACTCTCAGTAACTCAAGTTCTCCCGTACAAATTTAAATCAGGCTCTAAAAGGTGTAAATGTGTGTGTGTATGTGCTCTATATATGTATGTGCGTACTTTATAATATGCATTTATATTGCCCGTTCCACTCACACCATGTCTCCAGGAACGCCTATACACCATCATACTGATACATGTACTGACACGTGCATATTTGGCCCACAGTTTTATAAGAGCCTGTTAGAGTGAGTGTAGAACATGCTTTAATACATGGACAAACCCCTTTATACAATTATCCCATAACAAAGCATAACAGGCAAAGCAGGGGCGTGATTAATACTTATGCACCTACTCTATAAAATATGTACATAGGCGTCTATCCTTTCCAGCACATAGCAAAAGATAATACCTAGTGGGACCCCCCCCCCCCAATCCACCTTTGAATGCTTGAAATCAGGAGCAATGCTACTTGCTCCTACCTCTGACGTCGCCATCTTCCAAAATGGTAGTGCTTGACCCCCAGCCATGTACCCCCAAGTGCCTTATTTGGCAGATTGATGCCTACCATCTTTTAAAAGTCAGGCACTGCCAATTTTGGAAGATGGCAGCAATGGAGGTATGAGTGAGTGGGCACCGCTTCTTCCTTCCAACATTTGGAGGTGGGCAGGGAGATCCGGGGGACACTGAAAAGGGGGGTTGAGTCAACAGGCTCCACTAGGACCACCAGGGATTATTTTGGGGAGTCAGATTTTCTGGGAGAGGGGAGAGGGAGGGGGAGAAGAGTTGTCCACAAGGAGCACCAGGTTTTATTTTTTGAGGATCAGGAGAGGTGGATTCTAGGGATGTGGGGAGTCAAAGATGTTGGGGTCTTTGGAGTCCACTGGGTCACCAGGGACTATTTTGGGGATTATTTTTATGTGGAGGGGTTACACTTGAGCCATCTTGGATCACTATTGAGACCAGCATGAGAAGATCATGAGTAAATCAGTGAACTAAAGGACAGTGAGGTTTACTGCATCAGTCCCTCGATTAGCCCAGTAATTGCAGCAACAATTCGGAGCTATGCGTCAGTCTCCTTTGGAACCTTGTACCATGGTGCAATGACTGGAACTCACTCCCCATCTGGGCTGTGATCCCTGGCTCCATAGCATCTCTAGTGCCCCTGAGCCCCCAGAAAGCAGAACACCTAATCTCCCAAAGAGCACAGGACTGAACCACCCGGCTGGACAAGAACAATATTTTTAAGTCACTGGATATGGTGTTGGGCCAGATATACAAAAGATTTTCTCATTTCATGCCTATGGGGAAAATGTTTAGAGCACCTAATCCATATTTACTTATTTTGTTAAAGCAATAGTTTCCCCATGCTCATTTGTACTTACAATTCAGTTGGAACCAGCTTTATTTGAATTAGGGTGCCATGATGAACGTTCATTTGCAACTACCCAGGGATCTCCCCTATTTTATAACTTTCCACTTAACTCAGCCATTGCATTTTGGGTAAGAGCCACAGCCTGCAGCTCTCTAAAAAAACCCCTGTATATGTACAGTTGTGGTCAACATTATTGGTATCCTTGTGGTTCAACCCCTAAATGTCCATTATCTCCTAAAAAAAAAAAAAAAAGTGGCCAGTGAAATAGTTTTGGACTATACAGTATATGCTCACATATTTGACACACAAAGAATCAAATAAAACAAGACCAATTGAAAAAGGAAATAGTAGGAAATAGTATAAAAACTGCGACATTGCCAGGACATGATTGACACCCTTATAAACAATTCAAATCAGTTTCAACAGAAGAACCACATTCCTACTGCAGTAAAATTAGAAGCACCTGTGATCTATTGCCAGTATTTGCATGACTTGAATCAACCAATGAATGATGGCTCTAATGTTCAAAATGGCCACTTTCACTTCCTGTTCTATTTTCACAATGGTGAAGACAAGAGAAACCATCAGAAAAGCCATCACCACCAAACATCAAATTTCAAAGGGGTACAAGGCCATGTCTAAAGACCACAGGATTCCTGTGTCTACAATTCACAATATTATTAAGTTTCCTGCTCATAGAACTGTCAAGAACCTCCCAGGATATAGTGGGAAGAGGAAAATTAATCCAAGAAGTCTTTGAAGGTTAGTGCAAATCGTTGGAAAAACATCACATACAATATCCAAAAAGCTTAAGGCTAACCTGGAGCAATCTGGAATGGTGGTTTGAACCCATCATATGCTGCACACTAAACAAAGAAGGACTTCATGAGCAAAGGCCAAAGAGGACCCCACTGCTCAAAGACATAAGAAAGCATGCCTGATCTTTACCCAAACTCGCCTTGAGAAATCACAGTCCTTCTGGGAAAAAATTATGTGGAAAGATGAAACAAAAAACTTGATCTCTGTGGCAATGCAGATCAGCAATACATTTACAGGCAACGAAATGAAGCTTATAAGGAAAAAACATCCTTCCTACATTTAAATATAGTGGAAGTTTCATAATGTTGTGGGGCTGTTTTGCTGCCTCAGGAACTGAAGGCCTGGAATATCTTAAAGGAATCATGAAGTCAGAGGACTACCAAGTTATTTTGGAGCGAAATGTGCTCAAAATTTGCAAAATGTCAGAAAGCTTGGTCTGGGTTGAAGGTCATGGGTCCTTCAGCAGGGCAATGACCCAAAACATACATCCAAAAGTAAAAAATAATGGTTAAAAAGGAACAAATGTACGGTTTTAAACTGGTCAGCAATGAGTTTTGATCTCAATTCAATCGAGAACCTTTGGAAAGAGCTGAAATCTGCCATTGGTACAAGGAATCCTGGAAACATTAATGAGCTGGAATAAATCGCAGTTGAAGAGTGGGAGAAACTCCCAGCGGACAGATGTAAGAAACTTACGGATGGCTACAAGAAACGCTTGGAGGCTGTCATCACTGCCAAGGGTTGTGCAACCAAATAATAGTGAAGGGTGCCATTAATCCTGTCCAGGTCATATTTTGTTTTTTCTCAGAAATTACTACATCTCTAAGTTGCACAAACATCTTTTATTTTTGTTGTATACCTTTGAACATACTATTAAAATATTATGATGACATGTTAAGTCCAATTATTTCTCAAGATATCGTACACAACATACCTAAAATGCAAGGGTACCAATAATGCTGACCAAACTGTAAATTCTGAGCTTAGCTAGCAGGTGCCAACCATTGAGCAATAGCCGAGGTATCTTCCCCACAACAGAGCTGTGGATGCCATCTCCATGGCATCCCTAGTCCCAGCTGGTTCAAACAGCAAAGAAAAGGCTTAGGAACTGAACATGGATCTTCAGCATGGAAATGTGTAGCCAGCTCCAAAACTCAATCTATTTTCCATCAGACTGCAGAGAACTCTTCATATTTGTGGAATTTCTGAATAATTTAGTTATAAATTCTTTTGTGGGGTTCACAGTTCAGCACTTGTGCATACCAAGATTCAATATCCAGAGGTTCCTACTGTCTCCACAGAGTTTCATACTGGGACTCTGGCTGCAGATTAGCGCAACCTTTTCCACCTTCAATATGCACAAACTTGTTGACCAGGTGACCTATAAAGACCTCCTCAGAGGAAAACAGACTTCTATCGGAGAACTCAGATACTGATAAACAGTAATATGGAAATCATCTTCCAAGAGAACATATAATTCATAGGATATGTATTTCCAGCTCATATCTAACTGCTGAACTGCTTTCTTACTAATAAATGATTATTCTACGTGACCATGATACATCAAACGTGTAAAATAATTCTATCCATGTTGTGGCTGTGGACAGGAGGAAGTTGATATTTTCTGTTTTCCATTGCAGCCCACATAAACAAGGTTTCATGTTTCATCACACTGACACATGATCACATTTTAGATTTTCATCTCACGAAAAAAAGACATCACAGACTCTCCTGAGGATCGCAATGGGTTATATATTGCATTACCGGCTCTGCTATCTTCAGCATTACTCTTCTGTTTAATATTTCTATGTTTCTATTTTGCAACGTATTTCAACAAATAGAGGGCGGTAACCTTCACGGAGCAGTGGGTACAATCATAAATATAGGCACAGAGAAGGTAACCTGTACGGAGCATCAGACACCACTCTTGCTACCTTACTGGACAGACTATATGGACCATACTGGTCTTGATCTGCCGTCATATGCTACCATGTTAATGCTGCACACAATAAAATCCATAGGTGCTAAGTGTCCCATTCAAGGGGAGACATTAAAGTGCAGAAACATGTCAAGAGAAGCCAGTCGTCATTTTACATATTAATTGGCAGCATGAACAAATCAAATGGCTGACTAAGCCTAGCCTGCAAGAAACCTCAAACGTACAGAAGAATGGAATGTTTATTGCTATTTCCATTCACTGTCACACCAGTCAGACTAATTCCCACAATCAGAAATTTGATATCAATGGAAGCACATTAAGCTGCACAATGGAAGTACAATTCTGCTATTATTTTCAAATTAATATTTATTTATTTTATTTATTTAAACGCTTTTTTATACCGCGCTCCTTATTATCAGTGTGGTTTACAATTAACAGTTCATGCACAAGACCAGTCAGGTCTGGCTTGTGCTTACATTGAGCAGGATCGGTAACTTGGAGCTGAAACTGGGTGAACTATTTACATATTCGCCATCAAAGATGTGGCGAGGTAACCATTTACATATTAGATGTCAGACCCAAACTGCATGGTTAAGAGTGGATCTTACCGGTTATTACATTCATCTTTATCATATGTATATCAACACGTGTTAATTATTATAATTATTATAATCAATAATTAATTTTCCACCTTTGATATGAAGGTTGCCAATTAGGGTGAACCAGCCCTCCCCATGTGCATTCTTCTTCTATGTTTTATTCATGTTTTCCAGATTGTAGTCGGCTTTTATTTTTAATGTCATCACCCCAGACTGTTACTGCTATTGGTACTTGTTTCTATAATGCTGCGAAGCGCAGAGCGCTGCAGTAAGGACATAACACGGTGCTCACTGTGTACGCAAGGGACACAGGCAAGGCAAACAGAAGATGCAGGATGACTTAATTATTGATGTAATTATCATCTGTATTTAACTCACTTTCCAGTAAATGATCACGGTGAGCTACATTCAGGTACAGTAATTATTGCCCTGTCCCCAGAGGGATTAAAATCTAAGTTTGTTTTATCTTTTTTTAATGAATTAGAAGACAAGCCCCTGCACCCTGCTTCTGGCTCAGACTTCAATGGCTGCACTCCGGAGACCACTTGTTGCATTGTCTTGGCAGAGTAAGGCAGGCAAAATAGAAGCGCCAGCAGTGGCAGAGGAAGGTCCGGGTCGCGAGGGGTCCTTCACTGGAGACTTTCCCTTATGCTTTCACATCAGTGCACCACTCACCCGCAAACGTCTGCCATCTTGGAACGCCCTCCTTAGTCTCCAACCACAATCTAAGTTGGTACCTGAGGCACTGGAGGGTTAAATGACTTGCCCAAGGCCACAAAGAGTGTCAGTGGGATGTGATGATCTCAGAGTAGCAAAATAGGGCAAGAAGGCGCTGGCGAGAGCTAGAGAATACTAGAGGGCACAGCGGAGGCATGAGAAGAGGAGAGACTTGTCTGTTTGAGCTGTTGGTAAGAACTCACCTATAGTGTCCAGTTCTGGAGCTTTCCTCTCTTTAGCCCCCGAATGATTCCTCCAGCACTAACACTAGTTAACTTGCCACCACACCTTCCGAGGACAAGTAAATCTTGTTTCCCTTTTGACCAAACTTTCTCTCTGAATTCCTCTATTTCCCATCATTTCGTTCACCCCTTCACTTAAGGCTGAGTCATTCGTCACTGGTTAGGTGTCCGCTTCAGTATCGCCGCATCTGCGGTTTGAAGTCATGTCCTTCCAGACAAATCGTCCACATTCTTCTGTAACGTCACATTTCCAATGCCTGTATTTTCTTTATGAACTCAGTTCATATCTTATCTCCACATCTTCCCGCTGACAAGATGGCTGTACTCAGGAGCCCATTTCTTTTGTTTTACAGCTACAACCGTCTGAGGGTTGCATAACTCATCTTTTGCGTCCTCAATCCTTTTCATTTTTGCCATTTTTTTTTTTTTTTTTATCTTTGATGCTGCAGCTCAGTGCAGGAGAAGCTGAGGGGTTACAGCAGTGTACTGTGAGCCAGCAAAGCCAGGGTTCAAATTCCATTGATGCTCCTTGTGATTTTGGCAAGTCGCTTAACCCTCCATTACCTCAGGCACAAACTTACAGGCCGATGCAGAAAGCTAGTGCAGGGTTTAGGAGCCCATAAAGCCACATTTAAACACATTTTTATGATCCTCCCCTTGCAGAAAATAGACAAACGCTGGTGGAAAAACTAGCATCCAATTAATGCCATGCATATTTAAATGACTACTCATTATTTAAATCTGCTGGGCTGGAATGCAAATCATGACTACGCCTGAGGCAGAGACAGGAGTAGATGATTTCACAACCAGCCATAGCGACAAAATTTTAACTGCAGGGTCTGAGCAGACGTAAACCCCTAACGCTGCCCCCGACAGTATTTTGATGGCACCGGGTGCTTTTCCTGATGCCTAGCTCATCTTCTCCCCAGATGATCAGGCATCGGGCAAAGCCGCAGATGCCATCAAAACAGCGTTGGGCCGTACCGAGAAAACAAAAAGATAAAGCCAAAGTGAAACCGGTTTTCTGGTGGTCCTGTACGGTGCCATTCATCAGTCTGTCATAAGAAGTTGCTGTGTGCAGATAACACTACTGTTTTTAAATTGCCAGGAAGCAGAGGGATAACCGAGGGGGAGGGGGGGAATGCAAATTAGCCACCGGTGCTTGGGGAGAGCAAGCCAAGCTAATGCAGACTTCTTATGCGCTTGTGTTTGGCTTGCTCTCTCTGTTTAACACTGTGGTGGGCAGGTTTACTGCGGTGAGCATTTGCATATTGTAACCTTCCTGCATCGCACGTTAAAATGTGTGCGTTGTCAGGAACATTAAACAAATCGATCCAACGCGGGTCTAGAACCAGCTTTCTGCATCGGCCTGCTAGACTGTAAGCCCTGAGAGAACAAGGAAATAGCTACTGTACCTGAATGTAACTCACCTTGAGCTCCTCCTGAAAAAAATATAAGCTAAATCCTAATATTTACCTAGATATTTATGCATTTCTCATTCTTTCAGCAAATATTTCCAAGGATTTTCATTTCTTTATGCTTATCATCATTAGTTTAATTTTTCTTGTGCTTTCACTCATTTCTGAGTAGAGAAGAAGCCTAGTGGTTACAGCACTGGCTTGCTAACCAAGAGACAATGGTTAGATTTATCTTATTTATTTAAAAGGATTTATATCCTGCTTTATCCTGTAAATCAAAGTGGTGTACACTTCAACCAGATCATGCTACATTGTATGTGGGAATAGACGTGCAGTGGCTATTCGGTTCGTTTGTATAGATGTAGATAATGTGTAAATAATTTCATGATGCGCTTTATACAAAGAGCTATATACAAATCCCATTGGTACTCCATGTGGCCTTGGGCATATCACTTAACCCTCCAATGCCTTGGAAGAAAGGCCCGGCAATCTACTTCTGGTCACACTGCCAAGAAAACCCAGGAGCTGCTGGGTCACCAGAAGTCAGCAATGACTCAAAGGCACATATTGCATTGTAGACTCATTCCACAGACCTTCCAGGTAATGTATAAAAATAATGGAATACTTTTTAGTTCAAAGTTTTTTACTTTTTTTTTTTTTTAAAGAACAGTCAAGTCAGTGCTGACTCCTGGCAACCCAGCTGCCTCTGGGTTTTCTTGGCAAAGTATCACCGGAAGTAGACTGCCAGGCCTTTTCATTTGAGGCAATGTTGTTAAGTGCCGTCAAATCGGTGTCGACTCATGGCGACTCTCTGGATAGCTGTTCTAAACTGCATTCGGTCTCCCTTACACAAAAAATAGTCACCGATTTATTATTACAGCAAAGCCCTTTGTAACAGCTCTGCCGGTAACATGATCTTTGCAGTTTTTCATGCCATGCTGGAGCCAATGTTTCAGCCATCGTCGGTTCTAGTTACTATAACACAGCATGACCCAGAAAACTGCAAAGATTATCACAGTAGTTACGGATGCCCTAGAGAATATATAGCTACTCTAATTCTGCCCGACATGCATTACGAACATGTGGGAAAGTTGGGGACGAACACTACTAGACTTGATCATACTCAAACCACATATCTCAAATTTCTATTGTTTCGTCACAGCTTACAGTATGTTATATGCTCCATCTGAATCTTCTTCAGTTATAATTCAGATTAGCTACATGCTGGCGACACCTAGAACTGTCCAGATCGTTTGGTCGTTGCATTACAGAGTCTATACCCAACACAATAAACTGCTGGGACTTGCCAGAACCACAGAGATGGGTGGTCCCTAGGAGGAGAAAGTAAGGGCTGTGCATTAAGTAAGTCCCTGAGGGTAGAATCTTGTGAAGAGGGAAGGCCAAAGATTCCTACCCGTCTCCCCCTAGGCTAGCTGTATAAGAGGACTGTTGGCTCCAGGAAGCATCGAGTCTCCCAATCAGGAATCAGCCAATGGTAGAAACACTGCAGCATGCAGGAAGAGGACAGGCCAGAATATCCATACCCCTCAAACAGGAACCTTTTTGTTGCTTTGTATTGGAAAAGACTACGTACAGAGATAGTCCTGACCAGCAAGGTAGTTCCAAGGAATAAAAGCCACATTGTTCAGATGTCCGCTTTCCCATCATGAACAAGGGGGTTCTGAATGCCAAAAGGGGTAGGGTCAGAGGTTCAACAGCACCAGAAAGACTTGACTAGATTAAGTGTCAACTGTTGCCAATTAACCAGACACTGATAAGTATCAAACTCTTTCTCATCTTCATGATAGCAGAAGACATCCATCCCTTCACCGGAAGAAATATCAAATCATCTGCACAAATTCTATACTCTAAATACAACTTTATAACACCTCAAATTATGGACGAAGATAACGTTTAAATAAGGCAGATAGGGACAATCTCTAAGCAACACCTTTCTCCAAAGAGATCCATTCAGATAGTTCTTGACTAATAAATTCCCACTGAGACCTATCAGCCAAATATGAGGCAAAACGTTCTAATACATCCTCACTTTAAGGGTACAAATCTCTCAAGGAAGACCTCATGTGATACAGGGTTAAAAAACAGCCAAAATATCAACAAACAAACAACAATGCCAGATGATTTGTAGTCCAAGCTCCTGCTAATCGCAAACAAGAATGAATAGGGTTTTCAGGAAGATTAGCTCATTAGTACGACTGCAACTCAGCTTAATCAAATACTTAAGCAAGTTTAATCAATTGTGGCGAGTTTGTATTAGCCTGATGGGCACAAAATGTTGCCTTAAATGATTCACTTACAGAACGGTCATATTAATCTCAGCCTTACAGAGCATGTGTAGTTACCTTCTCTCGTAATCCAGGTCACCCACAGAACCATTCATCAGTTGGTTCGGTGTCCACTTCAATGTCATGGCCTCCGCAGTTTGGTGAAGAGATAAATAGCCGGGTATGGCTTCCATGTCATCTCTCTTTTGAAGATTTAAAAACAAAACATAAAAGGAATGAATAAATGTACAAAATGATGCCACCAGCTCATGGTTGCAAACAGCAAGGATGCAAATCTGCCAGTAAAATTCAAAGTTTATGGATGGCAATGGTTTTGCCATTCACTAGGTAACATTATGTTCTGTTTTCCCTTTTTGGGGGGGGAGGAGGGGGGTAATTTCTCTTGATGCAAGATGAAACGCGGAGAGATAGATGGTAAGAAAATGATCTGCTTTATCTGAGGGTGAGGAGTCTTCTGAATCATCTCCTGTTTGTATACAACTGGAGAATGAAGGTCTCCTGGAGTAGTAGAAAAAATAATTAGGCTGTTTTTTTAGGTAATTAGGCGAGAGACCCTTTGGACATTATAACTTCCATAATCCATTGTACATGTTGTAACCGTTACCCATGCCCATTGGTGAGAGCTAGAATCTTCACCCATGCGTATCATGGAAGAAGAATTTTGTGGGATGAGCGAGTCAAGTTGTGCTTACAGGAAAATCCGATTCACAATCATTTGAAAACATGGATTAAGCTACCATTTACAAAAACATTTTTGTTCTTATGTAATGCAAAGACTATAGAACCATTTCCAACCTACAATATCAAGTAAACTAGTGGAGAGAGCACGTTTTCTGCAGTTGAGAGGAGAATATGGAAGGCATGGAGTTTTGGGACTTCTTCCACTCAGGTTTTAGGGAATATCATAGCACCAAGACCATATTGGTGGTGCTGCTAGATGACCTTCAAAGTGACTACAAAAGATTTTGTTCAAAAAAAGCATCAGAGAGTTTGGGGACAGGAATAGAGAATAGTTTGCTCAGCCCCTCTAACCAAAAAATGCTTCATTGTCCTTTTTTGCTTATACGGGTAGTGCCGCAGAAAATATATATAAAACTTTAAACATGCAAATAAGCAGGGTTTTTTTCAGGTTACAGAGACACTTTTTCCTATAACAAGATCTATAAACATTTCATGATGCCTGGTGACCACCTTTGGTGGCCAAATTTGCATAAGGCTATAGCAGTTTTCATTATGTAAATTTCTGCATAATAAGTGTATTGTTAAGTCTTAGTGACTGCTTCCCTCCATAGAAAACTTGGCTAGAAATGGAGTCAGTTGGTGTCTGTAGGTGCAAACCAAAGGCCTCATGGCATCACAACAAGCTCTAACTCTCCCTCTCAACCTGAGATTCCAACTGAAGTGCACTGCCCTATTGCCCTACACGAATTCAAAAGAAACATGGACTGTGTGTGTCAGGGGCACTAAAGATACAGGACACACGGCGGCGGGATCACTGCTTAATCTATTACTTGTGGCACAGATTTAAATGTTTGATAAATACTTCAAAAATTAGTTTTGGGGGGGGAATACACAGATATTATAGGAAACTAGACTGGAAAGATTATAATCTGCTCCATTTTTTCCAGGTCTAACATAGCTACTTTAGCCCTTGTTTCTCTCCCTATTGATTGGATTAACAGATGACTTGACCATCATAAGAAGCAAAGGTAGTAGGATACTAAAGTACCATGAAAACTCAAGAATCAAATGACATAGCTGACTAAGGATTAAAAACAAGAGAACAAAAAACTGTCTTCAAAAATAATCTAATTCCTAAAAGATGTTGGGATTTGATACCCAAAGCAAATAATGCGTTTAGCGCACCTGCTAACCATGTTAATCATGCTGACCGGGATATTCAGCGGCACTTAGATGGTTTACAAAACTTTCAGTGCATTTCATCTTGTAATCAGATTAAAAATGTACCAATCCACAGAAAGAGTTAACTTTTTAAGACAGTATGCTCTCAACCATCTGGTACACAGAAAAACTGACAGATACGACAACTTTCACAGCTTCAGCTTCTGTACTTTGCATACAAAAAGATTCATTAGACAAAGCAGAGCTATACAGTACCACCACATTTGTTCTGCCTCAAGGGATATTGATACAGTTCTAAATGAATCAAAGAAAAGGGCTATCGCTCCAAAACCATCTCCAAGAAAATGGGATCCTCAGTCAAAACACCTATCAAAGTATGGAGAGGAGAACCATGAAGCAGGTACCACTGTAGCAACATACAACCCGAATAAGATCCATGCAACTAACCAGCCAAATTCACAAAAGCTTAAAGTCTCTGTTGTTCCTAGAGTATTATGGGTTAAATAGTGAACAAGGAACACTTGGCTAAACAACCGCCTCAATTCATTAGTACATTGTAAGTAGTTTACTCTTAACTGTTTGATGTTGAATAACTGTTAAACTATATGTTCCTTATCATGCGCACCTTATTTCTAAAGTGTTAAGGTCACCGCACTGAGTTATCTGGAAACTGTCTTGACTGGTAGAAAAACAGTATAAAAAAGAAGTTATATAAATAAAACTAGAAAGCCTAGGAAAACTCATTAAAATGTCTACAAGCATTATTACTGCAGGATGCATGACAGAAAGAAATAGTCCCTCCTCTCCCAGTTTCAGACTTCTGGGCAACCAAATAAACTATGAATCTGGCTTTAGCAGCAACCCAGACAGTGAAGATAATGGTGCAAACCCAGCAAGACAGTAAATGCAAGTTGTACCAGCAGGAACATGCCCGGCTTAAAAAGTTCATATCCATACTCCTCTCTGGATGTACGATACACGAGATGGATCCTACTTCCATGAAACAAGTCAAGGACAAGAATAGATTTCCACAAACAGAAATTAATACCCTGCAGAGAACAAAGTGACACCTCAGTAGGTGAGCCACTTTCAAAGGAAGATCGCTCCCTTAACGACCTCATAATCGGGGCCCTTAAACAATTAAAGACAATTTTAGGACTGAACAAGATGTGAAACATTTGAAATTAAATGGTCAAATACTTAAAGACAAAAGGACTCAAGGTGTGCTATAGTTTTGTCCTAATGTACCGATAAGCCCACAAAACCCGAGGCATATTAGGTGGAAAACCACTGCATTAACATTCGGGGGCATGGACAGCATGTTCCCAGCAGTTAATGCACTGCACCAAGCCCTAATGCGGGAGTCTGTTACTGTGGGTGCACTTACCTCCACCTATTGAGGTGGAGGCAATTTTACTTGTGCTAATTGCAAGCCTGATAGTTAGCGCTCACTATGCCCTCTCTGCCCCGAACCTGGCCACTTACCACCCCAAGGTGCCATGCATAGTTAGAGCGGGCCAATTTCTGCACTAACTTTGATGGCCCTGTGCTACCATGAGCTACAGCATGCGGTTCCCTCTGCCAAAACCCACGCTAACTGCATAATGCACATTAATAAAAGGGCCTCACAGACTCTTTGAACTGTAAATGTTCTATTGTCATTGTCACCTCTCTGTGTGCTTCCCCCTGGCACCCCCCCCCCCCCCTTTCTTGAGCTATAATAGCATATGCAGATAACACAATCAGCCAGGGCTTAATTTATTTAAATCCATTCTAGGTGCCCAGTTTCTTCACTGACCTGATGGAAGAAGTACAGATCTTGAGTTAGTTCAAAATGTAGTGAGGAAGCCCACTAAAAAGCTTTCACCTACAACTTGTTGACTCTTATTGTGGCAACCTACAATACTTTCAGAAGACATAAGAAAACGTTGCATGACTATAAACACACAACAGGAGGAATTTTATTCACAATATACATACAGGCTGAACCATAACATTATTTTTGCCATACAGCAAAGTTGCTCTTGAATTCTGGTGCAGCGACTCCACGTAATCTCGAGCAGACACAGATGGCCTGTCATCCATACTTCCACTTGAATGCCTTTTCTGAATCTACAAAATCCAAAACAAAAAATGATTTCTTTTTAAAGAATGCTTTTACCAATTACTTGTATCCATGAAAAGCGGTGCATTTCAGTCATACTGAACACATTCACATGAAGGGACTTTATGAATTTGTGACACAATTACAGTGGCTGTCTACTACTACTTGGGTTTCTCAAGCCACTTTCAGCCAATTTGGTTTTCAAGATAACCACAGTGAATATGCATGAAACAGATTTTCATGCATAGATATGTATGCAAGGGAGTCAATGCAGGCAAATCGTTCATGCATATTCACTGTGGCTATCCTGGGCTGGCTGGAGAAACACTACTACTAAACTATAAGGCAACAGTAAGACACGGGATTACGTTCTAATCACATTAACCTTACATACTGCTTTCGATGTTGCCATGAACCATTTTAAAGAAAGGGGGAAAAGAAGACACTAAGGAGGCAATTTTATAACAATTTTATGTGGGATACACCAGTACATATAGGTAGAAAGCCTATTATAAAATAACCTTACATGTAAAAACTACGCATAATGCAATTTGGCTCATTCTTGTACATGACAGAGTAGGAGCGTTCATGGGGGAGTTTAGGCGACGTCACAATTTAAGCGTTTATTTTCCATGCCAACATGCTTGCTCCTGAGCAGGGGTAAATATCTGCAGCTTCAGTCAAGACGTGATATCTGCCAGTTTACCTTTAGCATTTTATAAACACATAGGTAACCTGTGTGTCTTTATAAAATAGCCTCTATCCTAAATACATTTCAGTCAATTGCCTTCATTACTGCTTTTCTCAGTAGCAACAATGAAAACATTAATAAAACATACAATGATTTATTGGAATCCACCAAGAATAAATAGATTAGAGCAATTTAAATTTTAATAAATACAACTATACAAACAAAACGTACCCCCTTATAAAAAGTATTTTTGAGGAATGGCTTATTAATGTATATACAGATATTTATATTTTACGTTTGAAAGAGAAAGAGAGCATACCTTCAAAAGGATATAAATAGGATGGAGTCTGTGCAGAGGGTGGCTACCAAAATGGTCAGTGGGCTTCGTCATAAGGCATATGCAGACAGACAAAGATCTCAATGTATACTTTGGAGGAAAGGCGGGAGAGAGGAGATATGATACAGACATTTAAATATCTCTGTAGCATAAATGCACAGGGGGAGAGCTTCTTTCAATTGAAAAATCTCTGCTACAAGGAGGCATAGGATGAAGGTGAAAGGGGAGGCTTTGCACTTAAGGTGAAATTTTACTTACCATTAATTTCCTATCCTGAAATCCTGCTAGACCAGTCCAGACTAGTTGGTTATATCCTCCTGCCAGCAGGCGATGAAGACAGAGAAAGAACCAATCAGAAGCTTCAGTGACATCATCACTGGCACTTATACCTGCTCCCCTAGGGGATAGCTTCAGTATTTTCTCTGTCTCCACAGATGGTGGACTTTGGCTATTCTGCTCCGGGCAGTCACTTTGAGAGTGAAAGTCCAGTGTAGCTCTTTTTTTGGTACTGGATGTCCCCAGGACGCACAAGAAGTGCTCCTCTGGGGTTTCCTGGGATTTCGCTATGTGATTCTGATCAAGGGTGACACTCAGACGGTTCCTTCCTTTTTATTGAAAGTTCTGTCCGACTTTCATGTAACTCAATCCATCCTTTCCGGAGGGGGAGTCTTCTACAGGCTCCATTGATCTTCGCTTGTTGGATGTTGCATGGTCCTTGCACCATTATCTGAAGGTTACCAATCCCTTTCGGCTCTCGGATCACTTGTTTGTCCTCTTTTCTGGCCCCCGTAAAAGGGCTACTGCTTCTAAGAATAGCATCATGCGGTGGATCAAACAGGCCATTGAGTCAATTTACATCTTACAGGGTAAGCCTGTTCCTGCAGGTCTTAAAGCTCATTCTACGCACGTGCAGGCAGCTTCTTGGGCGGAGTGCTCTCGGGTTGCTCCAATTGTCACTTGCTGGGCAGTGACCAATGTTCCCTCTAATTTTCTGTAGGCTGTGTGCACATAAAATATCAGCTGTGCAGCTTTTGAAGGAAGGTTAAATTTTTGTGCGCCACATAACGACACTCGAAGTTATCTACTTTAAAATTTGACTACACGTCAGAATACAGTATGTACACCACATTGATTTTAATGAAATTAAATGAAAATAGGCGATTACTAAATGAAGCAGAAAATTTCTAGTAATAACAATAACAACTTTTAAATTTTAAGACGTGTGTTGTTTTCTATCAGAATCAGAACCGTAATTTTTGTGCGCTCTATTGTAAAGTATGTGCGCTCGCTTGGCGAGGTGTGTGCGCGCGCACACGCGCACAGCTTAGAGGGAACAGTGGCAGTGACCTGGTCGTCCTTGTCAACCTTTGCCCAACATTATCACTTGGACCTCCAAGCATGCGAGTCAGCCGTTTTGGAGCCACAGTTTTGGTGGCGGCTGGCTCTTCACACCCTCGGGTGGTGTAGCTATGGTACTTCCCACTAGGCTGGTCTAGCAAGATGATTTGGAAGGTGAAATTTTACTTACCATTAATTTCTTTTCCTGGCAGAAAAGCTTCTCTCAGAAAGCAGGAACTCTGTTTCACCCTTGAGGGCTGTACTGCTCCTCTTGAGCAGGCTTTCCCCACATCCAGGCAGCTCAATGATCCACCTGATCAGGAGCACACTGCCAAAATACCGGGATATCGAAGAGGAGCACCTCTTGTGAGCCCTGGGGACGTCCAGTATCAAAAAAAGAGCTACACTGGACTGTCATTCTCAAAGTGACTGCCAGGAGAGGAGTGGCCGAATTCTACCTTCTGCTGAGAGAGAAAATACGGAAGCTATCCCCTAGGGGAGCAGGTATAGGTGCCAATGATGATGTCACTGAAGCTTCTGATTGGTTCCCTCTGTTTCCATCATCTGCTGGTAGGGGGATATAACCCACTAGTCTGGAATGGTCTAGCAGGATGATGTGGAATATGCATTTAGTGCTAAAATAATGCACTTTAGTAAAAGGGCCCCTATGTCTTCTGCACATGGCCTGCAGTAGGCAGCAAAGCGGTTGCACAAAGCTGCCACGGCAGTCGCCTAGCCTGCGAAGTGGATGAGCCGGCCCTGCATGCAGACTTTCAATGAAACATGGCTATGTTGGATCTATATTATTTTTATTTATCCATATTTTCAACACAGGGGTAATATTGAACCTGTAGCAATCAGGTTTGTTTTTTTTAATGATAACTACTGCAATAGGAAAGCAAAAAAGCTGTCCTAAGCGCTAGGTTATCTGAAGAGACGTCCAGATATCAGTATTGAAAATCTCCACTATCCGGATAAAGTCTGTTTCTGCCCCAAGACTGTCTGTCATGATATTCAGTGACATTTATCAGAATAGCAGGTGTTACTACACAGATTATCAGCCCCGATGATCTTTAGCTATATATTACATCAGCAAAGTAATACTTCCTTTATTATATACTGTGGTCCTCATTGATTTATGCAACCTTGGTGTACATGGATCATGCCTTTCCTTAATTTTTCCCAGGTATACCTTGTACAGTATTTGCTATAGTAATTAAACAATTATAATATATACTCTGAGGACAGCCTTCCTCAATTAGAACTATTTTGCCAGCAGAATTAGAAGATGAGCTGTCCTGGGCCTTCACTCCTGGCAGCTGAGGTTGTTATTTCCTCAATTAAGCTCATATCAGCAACACTCTCAATAGCCCAGCAATCACAGTGCATTCCTCTGACTCAAGGCCACAAACCAGGGCTCCCTTCAGAGTCCACTAGAAACACAACTGGCTGCATCTTCCAACCTAGAAGCTACAATCACTGCCTCTGCATCACTCCCAGACTCTTTTGACCCACTGTGAAAGAATCAAGTTCACAAAAACAATTCCCAGACTCCAAAAATCTTTTGAAAACACTCATCTGTTGTGCCATGACCTATTTCTTATAAAAGGAGAACCACTGGGTTCATGGATTTTATATGCTCTTGATCCACCACATTTAGTAAATTATATAGCTTAAGGGCCTCGTTATTAATTTAATGTACTATTTTGTGATAAGGAAGCTTATCAGGACCTAGGAGATAGGGATCAGAAGAAGGAATTTACCCTAACAAAAGCTCCTATTTTAAAAGGTCAAGGACATAAAACCCCCATTGTACCTAGAAAACAGGTAATTCCTGGCTGCAATAAGTTACAGCATGCCCCTAGTGGTGAAAAGGGGAGGGAATGCAAGCCCAGGGTAGAGAACCCTTACGTCACTGCATTCCCTAATCATTCAGCTGCCACGAGGGAATTTGATCTTTCTCACCTGAGAGGAGAGAGGGTGGAGCAGGTCCCTGGGAGGTTTAAGTTTAGCTCCGTTTATCCAGAGGGCGACAGCAGAGACAGCACGAGAGGCAGCAGAGAAGCAGCCGGAGCAGAGAACAGCACGGGGCAGCAGAGGCAGCAGCAGCAGGAAGAGCAGAGACAGCACAGAGGACGACAGCACAAGGAGAGCTGCTGATGAGAGAGAAAGAGAAGGAAGTAGGAATGCTTTCTGGAGAAGGAATGGAACAGTAAGAACAGCAGGAACCTGGAACACAGGGTGGAGAACAGGATGAGGTGAATGTGGCCAGAGCATGAAAGAGGGGAAGCTGATACAAGCTTTGACCAAGGTAGGAGTCCTAGAAGCTTATCTAGTAAGGAGCATTACAGAGTTTCTAGAGACAGCTTTAACCATAACGGAAAGCAGTCAGATAAGCTGTCAGAGACTGAGCCAATGCAACTGGGTGACCCAGATTTACCTTTGGTAGAAGAGGACTCATGTGTGGATTGTTCTGTATGCCAGTCTGCCAATTCAGAGGGGTTGAAAGGGAGTCAACCTTAAAGGAAAAAACCTCCAATGTCTGATAGCCCTAAGAGCTGTGTTCAGCTTGTGAAGGTTCTCAGTTCAGGAGAAGTGTTTTACTGTGCAAAGCTGAAGCTACTTAATTACACTTGAGAACAGCTGTGAAGAGTGCTGTGCTCCGTCTGAAGCTGTACCAACCAAGAAAGTAAGAAAGGTTTTATTTGGCTAAATATTGAGAAAACCTTGCTAAGTGATTTTTCTACCAGTGAGAGTTTAACTGCCTGTAAGAAGTTTTGATGTGTTTAAGAAGACAAAGTTGCCAGGTATAGTTCTGGACTGAAGGAAAAGAAACCTGGTTTAAAATTTTGTTCCCGTTTGTTTTGGACTGCACGGCAAGCCATGCCTGGTGGCATGTGCTGTTAGAAGTATTGAATATTTAAGCTGAAGAAAGCTGTTTTGTTTGAGTTCAAGTTGTATCCTGTGTTGAAATACAAGAATCCTGATGAAACATTAAAAAGGTGAAAATTTGTGAACCTTAGCGTGTCTTATCAATGGTTAATTTCTGTCATTTGCCTACCACTCAACCCAACTACAAGAAGGTGTTTTTTTCTTTACCTGAGGCCACATAACATCTAACTGAACTACCTTTCCCATAATGCATTAAAAAAGCAACCAGTTAGGAAAAGGCCTTTAAAAAGTGAAGTACTCCAATAAGAAGCGCGCCCCTCCATACTGATGTAAGGGGCTAAGGGCGTGACAATTTATATAGCCTGCACTATACCCAGAAGGAGAACTTGGTGGTTTACAAATTAACACAAATACAAAACGTAAAACACTCCTTAAGCACCCCTTCCATTTAACCCTTTATGAATAAATAAATACTTAAATCATGTAGTTACAATATTAGCTAAAATCAGTATCCAGTACAAAACAGTCCTGCAAATTATTAATCATCAAAGGGTCAGATCCTCGGTTTCTTCCTAAACACTAAGGGGCATGTTTACTAAAGTGTGCCAAGGATTCATCCCTTAGCGTGCATAAGTAGCCAAAATTTAGGAGGTGTGACCTATCCAAACTGCTGGAGGCACTCTCATGCACTTAGCACAGTGGAAAGCGGCTCACTGCACTGAACTTGCAGCTGCAATTAATGTGAGTACACTACTGCCACTAATTAAGGAGGGAGCACCTGCACTAACTGCAACAATCATTATTAGCACACGCTAATGACACCCGTGCTGTCAATACCCACTCTTTGCCCTAAACTCACCCAGTTCCTACCCAAGTGGTCAAAACCAGAATTTTACCACGCTGGCATTTTTAACACACGGTAACAGCTACCACGATCTCCCAGCAACGGATTAGAATGGGTTTAGCAGGCAGCACCCATTAGCGCACTTTAGTAAACATGCCCCTAAATGATTTAGCTCTAATTTGAGGTCCAAAGGTAGCGAGTTCTAACTCACTGGTGTTCTAGGTGTTTAACACAATTTTCTAACGTGTCCTAACAGTACAGCATCGCATTAACTGCTAGCATGTGCTAAGCACTATATTAAACACTTAAGAGAGGGTATGGAATGGGTGGGGACTGCATTTCACATTCAGTATGGAAGTGGTCACTACATGTTAACTGCTTTTGCAGCCAAGAGCCCAGTGCAGTTAGTTACACTTTCAGAGATGCAGCTAACTGCATTCCATTTTATCTGCCATGCTGTTAACATGCGGCATCTATCACTGCTCTGAATTAACGGCACAGCTCCCAGGCAGCAGCGCAGGAACACAAGCTAATGATGGGAGAATTAGAGGACATATCAACCTCTGCACTGCCTTGTGCCTACTCCCGTTAACTTCAGGTCCCACCAAAAAAAAAAAGTCAGTGCTGGCTACACCACTGCTTCCCGAAGTGCTGGAAATACCCCCAACAGACACTGCAGAGTTACACCAAACACATCCTAACACTAGCTGCAAACCCAACTGCCCCCTTTCTGAGTATTTCCAGGGCTGAGATACAAAAATAAATTCAGCAGAACGCATTTGCACAATACAAAAGCATTCAGGGCTTGCCATGTCTCGCCTCTTCACTGAGTTCGCAGAGAGTAAGACACACAGACCTTGAGTGCACATCTTAAGTCCCTACACTGGCTGCCCTCACTCTGCTTTTAGTGTTGGCCTGGTGGCAGCAGGAACGGAATAGGGGAGATGCTAGACTATGGAGGGACACAGGAGGAGAGAGAGATGCTGGACACAAGGGGAAACGGGGAAGGGGAGATGCTGGACCACAGAGGGGTAGCAAAGGAGATAGTCTGGGCAATAGGAGTTAGGGCTGAGTCACCCTGGGGAGGGGGTGCATAGCTTAATGTTTGCCTAGGACAGTGATGGCTAACCTTTTTGAGCCCGAGTGCCCAAACTGCCGCACAAAACCAAAGAATTTCCTCAAAGTGCCAGCACGTCAATTAAAGCCTCATTTGCATAAGGTGCCTCATTTGCATAAATATTTGCATAATGTTATCATACACTAACTTTTAGTAAACATGCCTCTTAATGAGTATATGGATAAAGAAAGACTAAAAGGTTTCTACATTACTATAATCCAGTACCAACCGCCAGGCACATTAGGAACTACTACAAACGCTGCCCATTTAGAACCCATAGCAAACCCGCCGTATCCTAACAGCACTACCAGGACTCACAAAGCACCATACCCTAACTATCAAAAGGCAACACTGCAAATATTAAACCAATACATTTCAGAGAACAACAATACATGACCTACTGGGGAAAGAACAAGTGGCAATGTCAAATAGGAATTATATAAACAGAATACCTCAGCTCAGTTACACATGCAGAACAGACCATCACCAAACAAGGAATCACAATTTAGAAACAGGAAGACAATAATTAAACTGGGAACCCCAAAAGCCAAACTTGGAATATACAACAACACTGTAGAAATAAAACTATAAATTAATTTCCTCTTGTACTAAACAAAGCGCAAAAATTAATGATGCACATTTCCCAGAGCTGACATATTCCAGTTAATAAATTCAAAATAAAGAGATATTTTTCTACCTTTTGTGCATTTTTTTTCAGTTGCAATTGTTCCAGCCACTTTCTTCTGGATTCTTCGTGTCTTCTGCTAACTCTCCATCTGCTGTCCATTTGTCCTTTCTTCTGTCTTGTTTTTTTTTTCCATTCTCTCTCTACATCTGCTTTAACATACTAATCTTTCTCCTTTTGCTCTTTCCTCATTCCTATTTCATCTACTCAAAATTTACCCCTCCATCCTCAATCCCCACTTATTCTCCCAATACCCGGCCAATTGTAGATTTTTTATCCCTCCCACACAAAATATTTTTCCCCTCTCCATTTTACTCTCCCAGCCCCATCCCATTCTAATCCTCCCCCAACACCAGCTCCCTTCTAGTTCCAGCCTCACCCAGCATCCATTCCCTTCTAGTCCCTGCATCAGCCCATTTCCAGTCCTAGCAGCCCCCCAACCCATTTCCAGTCCTAGCAACCCCCCAACCCAATACCAGTCCTAGCCCCCCCTCATCAACCCACTTCCAGTCCTAACCCCCCATCACCCCATTTTCAGTTTAAGCCCCCCCAATAACCCATTACCAGTCCTAACCCCCATCAGCCCACTTCCAGTCCTAACCCCCATCAACCCATTTCCAGTCAGCCCCCCATAGCCCATTGCCAGTCCTAACCCCCTCATCAGCCCACAGTCCATTACCAGTCCTAACCCCATCAGCCCACCTCAAGTCCTAACCCCTCCCCATCAGCCCATGTCCTGTCCTTGCCCCCCCCACTACTCCATTATCAGTCCTAAACCCCAATAGCCAATTACCAGACAGCTCCAATCAGCCAACATCCCATTAACAGTCCTTACCCCCCCATAGCCCATTGCCAGTCCTAACCCCCTCATCAGCCCACAGCCCATTACCAGTCCTAACCCCATCAGCCCACCTCAAGTCCTAACCCCTCCCCATCAGCCCATTTCTTGTCGTAGCCCCCCATAGCCCATTATCAGTCCCAAACCCCCCCATAGCCCATTACCAGTCCTAACCCCATCAGACCACCTCCAGTGTTAACCCCCATCAGCCAATTTCCAGTCCTAACCCCACCCAACAGCCCACCTCAAGTCCTAACCCCTCCCCATAAGCCCATTTCCTGTCCTAGCCCCCCATAGCCCATTACCAGTCCTAACCCCACCCAACAGCCCACCTCAAGGCCTAACCCCACCCCATCAGCCCATTTCCTGTCCTAGCCCCCCAAGGCCCATGTCCCGTCCGAGGCCCCCAGCAACCCACTTCCAGTCCTAATCCCATCAGCCCATATAGACTTAGCTCCCCCATAGCCCATAGCCCCCCCATAGCCCATCACCACTCCTAACCTCCCCCAGCCCATCACCACTCCTAACCCCCATCAGCCCATTTCCTGTCCTAGCCCCCCATAGCCCAGTACCAGTCCTAGCCCCAACAGCCCACAGCCATTACCACTCCTAACCCCCCCAGCCCATCACCAGTCCTAACCCCCAACAGCCCACAGCCATTACCACTCCTAACCCCCCCCCAGCCCATTACCACTCCTAACCCCCCAGCCCATCACCACTCCTAACCCCCCATCAGCCCAGTTCCTGTCCTAGCCCCCCCAGCCCATCACCAGTCCTAACCCCCCAACAGCCCACAGCCATTACCACTCCTAACCCCCCCAGCCCATCACCAGTCCTAACCTCCCCAGCCATTACCACTCCTAACCCCCCCAGCCCATCACCACTCCTAACCCCCCCAGCGAAATTTTTTTACAAAGAAAGCTGTCGCTGCCGGGGCCGGGGCCGCCGCGGCAGAATCGAGTGTGCCGCGGGGCCCCCCGCCCAGCAGAGCCTGCCCTCCGTCCACGGTATCACCTCTCTCAGCTGCCTCCAGTCACACGCGCCGGCTTTCAGAGAAACTCCCCTCGCGCTCTGAAAGCCGGCGCGTGTGACTGGAGGCAGCTGAGAGAGGTGATACCGGGGACGGAGGGCAGGCTCTGCTGGGCGGGGGGGTCCCGCGGCACACTCGATTCTGCCGCGGCGGCCCCGGCCCCGGCGGCGGCAGCTTTTTTTTTTTTTTTTTTTAATGCCGCATATCTTGATTGCGGACCTTCCCGCGTGCCAGCTGCAAGGCCTTCGCGTGCCACAGCTGGCACGCGTGCCATAGGTTCGCCATCGCTGGCCTAGGACATCATATACATAGGCACCTGTGTATCTTTATAAAATACTAGGGGAAACGTGGGAAAAAAAATTCATACAAATAACAGGTCCAGGAGATCTCCAGCTGTTGACACACTACTTATACCAAACGTTTCCTTAAAAGCTAATCAATCATCCATCAATAGAGCTTTTTCGAATTATGCTCCTAGATGTTGGAACAAACTCCCTCCCAATATCAGAGCAATTGAAGACAAACAGTTCAAAAAAGCCCTTAAACACCACCTTTTCATCGCACACTTCAAACACCTAAACACCCCTTCCCCTCCCCCATCCTTTTAACCTCATACCTACCCTAACTGTATAGATTTTATATATCTCCAACATGTATTTTCTAGAAATATAAATGATTTCCCTGTTTACTTCCATGTTAATTTTCCTGTTACTTGTAATAGATCTGTTATATCTGACCAATTGTTGTATTGTTTCAATGTAAACCGCACTGTTGACAAATAGCGCGGTATATAAGAAAATTAAATAAATAAATAAATACCTAAACCGAAGCCATGGATATTTGTGCCTGCTTGGGAACAGGCGTAAATATTTGTGACTCTCTTATAAAATGCAAAAATCACGACTCCAACCACATTCCACACCAACTTCACCCCTTGAAAGGCCTACAAATGGGTTCCATAAAAAACGGTCAGCCAGCCAAATTTTCCTAGTCACCCCCCACATGGTGTTTTTCTCTTTGAAAATGTGCTTGCAGGCCCACGGGAGTGTGAAAATTGCCTCACCATTGTGCCCTGAACATTCTCTGCGCACCCAATGCCACAGCATAAAACAAAGCTGTTCCCTCATGTTCACACAGAGAACAGTAATGTGGAAAATAAGAGGCTGGCTGTGCCTTGCCTATCAGAGTGACTCAAATAAATTTATGGGACATTTGTTCTAATATGTTATATGAAATTAATTCCCTTGAAGAACATGGAACTTAGTAACTGCAAACACCAGAGGTTTGTAATGGCATAAGATGATTTATCCATCTAAGAGAGGACTGATTAAATATGAATTTCAGGCACTCACTGTAAATTACTGAATACGCAGAGAATGTCAGCTCTTGGAACCAAAAGCACAATTACTTACCTGTAACAGGTGATCTCTGGGAACAGCAGGAATAAGTCTTCACATATGGTTTTCACATATGGGTATCGTCGGTACCGACGGAGCCTGCGCGGGAACGCTCCCCAGTGTCCAGTAAGAAAGCTTTTGGGAGCATCCCACAGCGCCTGCGCGCTGCCTTCCCGCCTTTCCCAACCGCCTCTCTCCAGTTCGAGTTTTAAAGCTGAGACAAAGAGAGAGAGAGAGGAAAGGAAAGATAGATAGAGAGATACAACTCCTAGGGGAGGTGGGTGGGTTGTGAAGACTTATTCCTGCTGTTCTCAGAGATCACCTGTTACAGGTAAGTAACTGTGCTATCTCCAGGAACAAGCAGGAATGAGTCTTCACATATGGGGACTCCCTAGCTGCAGATGCCAGGGGAAGACCCCAGGTTGTGTGTCCTTGAAAAGGACTTTACCTCCCCCCATGGATCTCTGGCATCCAACCAGGGTAGGTGGGTAGGAGTTGATCAGGAATGGAACAGGTGTTTGAGGACAGCCTGACCAAACGAGGCATCCCGGCGGGAGTCCTTGTCCAAACAATAATGGGCTGTGAAGGTATGAACCGAGGCCCAGGTGGCCGCTCGACAGATTTGGTCGATGGACACAGAGTTTAGATGAGCCATTGAGGCTGCCATGGCTCTCACATTGTGAGCTGTGACATGGCCCTCCAGAGAAATGTTCCTACTCTGGCAGGTGAAAGAAATACACTGAGCAATCCAGTTGGACAGTGTTCTCTTAGAGACTGGAAGTCCTAAATGAGAAGGATCAAAAGCAACAAAGAGTTGAGAAGACTTTCTATGTTGCTGTGTTCTTTGTAAGTAAAAAGCGAGAGCTCTCTTACAATCCGAGGTATGAAGATTCCTCTCTGCATTTGATGCATGAGGTCCTGGAAAAAAGACAGGTAAATATACCTCTTGGTTCAGATGAAAAGGCGAGACCACTTTAGGCATAAAGTGTGGATTGGTCCTGAGGACTACCTTATCATGATGGAACCTTGTATAAGGTGGATTAGCAACCAAAGCTTGCAACTCACTGATGCGGCGTGCTGAGGTGACTGCAATGAGAAAAATAACGTTCCAAGAAAGAAATTTCAAGGAGGTGGTGGCTAAAGGTTCAAAGGGTGGCTTCATGAGCTGGCCAAGAACCAGGTTTAAGTCCCATGCCACTGGAGGTGGTCTAATGGGAGGTTTAGTTAAAAGAAGGCCTCTCATGAATCTTGCTATAAGAGGATGAGAGGAAATAGGTTGTCCATTGAGAGGCTTGAGGGACACTGCAATAGCACTCAAATGGACTCTTACTGAATTCGTTTTCAGGCCTGCATGGGATAGATGCAGGAGATACTCTAGTAGAGAATTCAGAGGTATTGCAAGAGGGTTTAGACCCTTCTCTGAACACCAAATGGTAAATCTTTTCCATTTGAAAGCATAGGAACGTCTAGTAGAAGGCTTTCTAGAGGCATGAATAACATCTGACTTGCTGAGAGAGATGAAAATCTTGAAGGTCTAAGCCCTCAGCAACCAAGCCCTGAGATGGAGCGACAGGGGGTTTGGGTGCCATGTTCCCTCTTCCTGGGATAGAAGGTCTGGTGCAGAGCCCAAGTCCAAGGAGGGAGCTTGAGAGAGATGCAGAAGTAGAGGGTACCACACTTGGCATGGCCAATGTGGTGCTATGAGGATCATGGTCCCTCGATCTCTCTGAAGCTTGAATAGTGTTTTGGGAATTAGGGGAATTGGTGGAAAGGCATAAAGGAAGTCTTGACCCCAGTGAAGGAGGAAGGCATCCTTGGCCTGAACTCCCTGACACGGAATTCTGGAACAGAACCGGGGAAGTTTGGCATTCCACAGACTTGCAAAGAGGTCTATGTCCGGGGTACCCCAAATTCGAAAAATCCTGGCTACTTGGTCCATGTGGAGGGATCACTCGTGTGGAAGCAGAACTCGACTGAGTCTGTCCGCCCAAGAGTTTTGAATGCCTGGAAGGTATATTGCCAGAAGATGGATGTGATGCTCTCTGGCGAAGGCCCACAGTCGCAAAGCTTCATTGCAAAGCGACAGAGAGCCAGTCCCGCCCTGCTTGTTCACATAGAACATGGCTACTTGGTTGTCCGTATGGATGAGGACTGTCCTGTAGCTGAGCAGGGTATGGAACACTCTGAGAGCTAAGAATATTGCTCTGAGTTCCAATAGATTGATATGCAGAGAAGTCTCCTGTGGAGACCAGATGCCCTGGGTGGAGAGATCTTGTAGATGAGCTCCCCAACCCCTTGGAGAAGCATCTGCTGTGAGAGTTGCTTGGGGTAGGGGTTGCTGAAAAGGGGACCCCAGCAACAGGTTTTGAGAGGACTTCCACCACTGGAGAGACCAAAAAAGGCGACTGGAATTTGCTATTTTGTCTTACAGGCAACCTGATGCCCGAGTCCATTGGGTGGACAAAGTCCATTGAGCTGCCCTCATGTGAAGGCGAGCATATGGAACCACATGCACGGTGGATGCCATGTGGCCTAATAGTTGTAACATCTCTCGAGCAGTTAATTGGGACTTTAACTGAATCTGGAAGGCTAACTGCACCAGATGTAGGCAACGGGCCTGAGGAAGATAGGCCCTTGCAGTTGTGGTATCCAGCAAGGCCCCTATGAACTCCAGAGACTGAATAGGGGTGAGATTGGATTTTGGGATGTTTATTACTAGTCCCAAATACTGAAGGATACGCATTGTGCAGGTTAGACAAGTCTGGGCCTCTGACTGGGATGGGGCTCGAATGAGCCAGTCGTCCAGATATAGGAATACGAATATTCCTAGAGTGCAGAGAAATGCAGCTACTACTGCCATGCATTTCGTGAACACCCTTGGTGCAGAGGCCAGACCGAAAGGAAGCACCCTGTATTGGTAGTGCTTTCCTTGAAAAAGGAACCGAAGGAACCTTCTGTGTGTTGGATGGATGAGGACATGGGTGTACGCATCCTTGAGATCTAGAGAACGAAGCCAGTCCTGACTCTGAAGGTATGGAAGCAGAGCCCCTAGAAAATCATTTTGAATTTCTCCTTGAATAGAAATTTGTTCAATTCTCTGAGATCTAATATGGGTCTGTAGCCCCCTGTTTTCTTTGGAATAAGAAAATAAGGGGAGTAGAACCCTGAGCCCTGTTGAAGAAGAGGTACTTCTTCTATTGCCCCTTGGGCAAGAAGGGTAGCAATCTCCTGACCTAGAAGGGTGAGGAGAGATGTTGGAGAATTGAACTGTTTCACCATGGTGTGAGGAGGAAGGTTTAAGAAGTGAAGCTTGTACCCTTCCTTTATGATGGAGAGGGTCCATTGCTCTGCTGTGATTTGCTCCCATCTGGGAGCAAAGTAAGTCAACCTTCCTGGAATGGTGAGGGGCTCTGGTTTTTCCAGAGCTAGAAAGGCTAAGTTCTCTAGCTGCAAGTCAAAGGCCCTGAGGAGGTTGAGGCTGCTGGGCTGTGGTAGGCCTGGCAGCCTTTGACTTGGCCTGTTTAGGTGGTTGCTGACGCTTTGCAGCAAAACGACCTGCAGAAGATGTCTGCCCATGAGCAGGATAATATCTTCCCTTTTAGAAAAAGATGTCTTTTTGAACAATCTTTTTTTTAACAGGAGCAGAGGTAGACTTTGAAAGTCGATCCAAAGCAGAGTTCTCAGCATCCATCTGAGTGGCCTTTGCTTGCCAATCCCTGCCAAACAGGTTTTCACCTGTACAGGGAAGGTTTCCCAACTCATCTTGGACCCAGAGTTCCAAATCAGAGGCTTGTAACCAAGCAATTCTGCGTGCACCTATGGCAATAGCCGTGGCTCTGCTTACACACTCAAAAGAGTCAAAGGCTGCACAGTTGGAGAATTTGGAAACATCTTGGGCATGTTTGAGCCAAGTGAGAAATTCCTGCCTTTTATCTTCTGAAATAAAATGAGCTAAAGTCTGCAGATGATCTGTGACTTTTTAGAAACATCCCCATATAGAGACTATAGGAGTTGATCCTGGCAGCAAGCATATTGGCCTGGAAAATCCTTCGGCCAAAAGCATCTAGAGTCCTACATTCACGTCCTGGAGGGTTAGATGAGTGTCTCTTTGCACTCTTTATGTTCTTCATAGCAGACTCAACCACAATAGAGTGGTGAGGAAGCTGAGTCTTATGAAAACCAGGACAGGGAGGGACACGGTACATGGTATCTAACCTACGAGAATGAGGAGAGGTGGTGAGAGGAGTCTCCCACATGCCCAACATGAGATCATAAAGAATCTCATGAATAGGTAAGGTAGCTGCTTCCTTAGGAGCCTTAGGATATTGCAGAATATCTAATTGCTTGGCTCTAGGCTCTGACTCAGAGGCCACTTCCCTGATGAAGTCTTGAAAAGACAAGTCTTCTGGAGGAGACATTCTTTGTTTTGGAGAAGCAGACTCCTGAGGAAGAAGTACCGGTGCATCGACAGAAGCCTCCAACTCATCAGAGTCTTCGGAGGAATCAAAGTATCGCCTGTCTGGATGCTCCTGTAAAGCCCGATACGCGTACCGAGTGGGATCGACATCGGGAGTAAGCGGTACCGGTTCGGTACCGATGGGCATCATAGGACAGGGTACCATTGCAGTCGACACCGAAGCCGATGTCGATGCAATCGGTACCGGCACCGGGAACGATGCCGATGCCGGTGCTGGAGTCGGTACCGGCAACGGAGATTGTTGCGGTACCGAAGGCGTCAAAGCCTGCATAAACGCCGTTAGGGTGCGCTGCATGGACAGAATTTTCTGATCCATCGACGCCACCAGAGTCTGGATGTCGGTACCGGTGGAGGCCACCAGTACCCCAGAACACGGCAACAGGTGATCGGTCGAGGCCAAGCCATCGATGTCAACCTGTGACCCTATAGATGATGCTTTGGAAGCCGGAACTTCCCGCCGGGGTAATTTTGCCGGTGCGGAATCCTCGAGGACAAGCCCGGAGGCATCTCGATGCTTAGAGGGAGATTTGCCCTTCGAGGACCGGCTAGATTTATGTTTGGTTACCTGAGATCCATGGGAGGAAGAAGCAGCCCTGGAAGACGTCGATGCCACCGAGGCTGCATCAGAGGGAAACAGGGTACTGAGCGTGGCTGCTCGGTTCTGCCGACCTCTTTTAGACATCATGGTACAGGACACACAATCCGTGATGGAATGATCAGGACCCAAACATTTTAGACACCAGTCATGGGTGTCAGTGACGGAAATAGTACCGCCACACTTCGTGCACTTTTTAAACCCGGAAGCGGGCTTCTCCATGAAGAGAAAATGTTCAGGCCTAAGGCCGAAAGCGCAATGCACAATTGAAGAAAGAAAAGTTTTTGTTTTGTTTTTTTAATTTTTTTAAATAAGAAAGAAAGAAAAGACCGGCGGTACCGGTGTGACATCGAAGAAGGCAGACGCGACACAGAAAAATAAAGAAAAAAAATAAAGAATTCTTCTGCGGTGACAGGAACACGACCTGCTGGCTCCGCGGAAAAGAAGAACTGGAGAGAGGCGGTTGGGAAAGGCGGGAAGGCAGCACGCAGGCACTGTGGGATGCTCCCAAAAGCTTTCTTACTGGACGCTGGGGAGCGTTCCCACGCAGGCCCCGTCAGTTCCGACGATACCCATATGTGAAGACTCATTCCTGCTTGTTCCTGGAGATAAGTGCTTTTCTAATGCAGTGAAAAAAGCAGCCATTTTGCATCCTTATTTATAAGCAGGAAAGGCATCAGCTGGTGGGCCTAAATGAAGAGTAGATACCGTATCCTGCAGAGCGCCATAGACTTATAGGGAAATGTAGGCCTTTTTTTCCCCAAAGCATGTGGAGGGGAATTTTAGAAGGGAGGTCTAAATGCAATCTGAAACATTTAAGTCAAAATGCCTGGGGAAAATAAAAGCAGGCACTTCAGGTGCAGACATGATTTCCCAAACATGGGCATCTACATAAACATCCTCTGAATAGTATTTCAGAACTTGGACAGCAATAGGGTATAATCACTTCTTCCAACCCCCTTCTCTCTCTCGGCTGAAAGATGTCGGCAGTGGGAAGCTATTATTTTATGTCCTCCAGTTCCACTTGGTCACATCTACAAGCTGCAGAAGAGAGCGAACGGTCAGAATATTTGAGGACATCCCTGTTGAGATGGAATCTTCTCGGAGCTTAAAAAAGATTCTCTGGCCCCTGCATGTCTAGAAGAATCATATGTACAAGCAGCCATTTCTGTGCTCCAATTTTAATGGGAGGACAAGCAGCAGCAACAGCAGCAATGGAAACATTGATATCTTAACTGTAAGACTCACACACAGAGCAGGCCGTTTGGTAGGAGAATCCTGACGGCAGTGAGATCCATGAATACGATGCCTCTGGACGAGCTCATCTGCAGATGGGTCAGTCCAGAAGTGATCAGTTGTCTTCATCTTTGTGTATTCGAGTGCACAAGGCCCAACTAGTATTAAACAAATACACACACCTATACATGCAGTAGTCTGAATTACAATATACAACAGCGATCACAAAAACAAGGTATTTTCAGCATTTGTGAACAAGGTGTTGAGATAAGAGGGGCATGTTTACTAATGCGCACTAATTGCTAGTGTGGGGTTTAGTGCAGGCTAAGCGCCCCGTGCTAGCAGTTAACACGGCACCCCACATTAAAAATTCCATGCTAACCAGGTAGTGTGCAATTGGGTGGGGAATGGGCAGAATGTGGGCGTGACTGGAGCTCTGTGGTTGGTATGGGTGTCTTGGGCAAAAGCTAATCGTAAAGATAGCTGTTAGTGAGAGTTCACTTAACGCCACTTCAATGAGTGGCAGTGAGTGTGCCTGTGCGCCAATTAGCGCATGCAGGCACTAACAGCAAGGAGACAGACATGGCCCAAAGGTTAGCTGAGGTGCCCAAGCTAACTTCAGGCCCCCACAAGTGCAACTGGCACATTTATTGGTAAACGGCACACAAGTGTTTCCATGCATTTTAGTGCAAATCATTCCCACAGAAGAAAAAAATGCTCTCCTTTCTCATACAGCATTATGCATATCTGGTTATATACCAACTAGTGGCAAAGCTTTAATACCTTCAAGTTGTTTTTGTTACAATACCTACAAAGTTTATATTTACTGTTCAATGTAAATAGTTGATTTCTACTGTTCTATGTAAAATGTATACAAATTGTGTACAAGACTGTTAATCTGTTATATGTAAACCGCCCTTGATCTCTGGAAGGGGCGGTATAAAAGAAATAGTTAAATAAATAAATAAATAAAAGCGGCCTTTACAAGGTAATGTGCACATCTCATTTTGCCCCACACAATGCAGTAACCTATCAGGATCGATGTCCTCATAAGCATCCTAGAAAACACTTCTACAAAGCTAAATAGAATTAAGAGGAAAACAGTGATCATAAATCGCATTTTAAGAGGGCAATAGCCAAATGTTTAACTCTTTTTTTTTTTAAAGGAATGTAAGCTAGGCATAATAATCTACATTTCATTTCATATTTGTATTTTTCATTAAAAAAATACAAATGAGGCATACAAACTTTTACAAAGAATTAATTACAAGATGTACAGTAGGACTGAAATAAAGCATAGTTACTCACCTGTAACAGGTGTTCTCCAGGGACAGCAGGAATCAGTCCTCACATATGGGTGACGTCGACGCCTGTGTGGCCCCTTCCCGCCCAAGGTTGCCATCTTAGTCAGGTGCCATAGCTATAGCCCCTTCAAGAAGATGGCAAAAATATACAGCAACTCCAAGGGGAGGAGGGAGGGTTGTGAGGACCGATTCCTGCTGTCCCTGGAGAACACCTGTTATAGATGAGTAACTACACTTTCTCCAGGAACAAGCAGGAAGTCAGTCCTCACATATGGGACTCCCTAGCTACAGGCTACCAAGGACCTATAGAAAAAAGCACGGCATTGCCAGTGAAAGCCGAAGGCAGCCCGAGGACCCCGGGTCCATGGATGGCCATGCTCCCAGTAACCGGAACAAGAAGGGTCGGAGGAAGGAGTTGTTAAACCCTGAACAGATTATGGAGTACAGCCTGGCCGAAGGCAGGGTCCCGATGGGATTCCATCTTGAGGCAGTAATGCACCGTTAATGTGTGACCTGAAGACCAGGTGGCGGCTCGGCAGATGTCTGCCAGTGACACCAAACGTAGGCTAGCGACAGACATCACCATCCTTGGGCATTGTGAGCCATGACTCGGTGTTCCAGGGGAAACCTGGTCAGGGCTTGAGCGAAGGCGATGCACTTCGCCACCCAGATGGATAAGGTACACTTGGTGACCACCAGCCCCAAATGCCTGGGGTCAAAGGAAACAAAGAGCTGCCTGGATCTGCGGTGGTCCCGAGTCCGCTGCAGGTAGAGAGAGCCCTCTTACAATCCAGAGTGTGGAGAATTGACGATGCCCGGTCAGCATGGGGCTTCGGAAAGAAAGTGGGCAGCACTATCTCTTTATTGAGATGAAAATCCAAGACAATTTTGGGAAGGAACTTGGGGCGAGTCTGCAGGACCACCCGATTCCTATAGAACCTTGTGTAAGGTGCCTCGAGTTCACCGACTCTCCGGACAGAGATGAGAGCTATCAAGAAGGCCACCTTCCACGACAGGTGCCGTAGTGGGCAGGTAGCCATGGGCTCAAAGGGCAGCTTGATCAGCTGCGTGAGGACCACATTGAGGTCCCATTCGGCCGGAAGAGGGCAGGTAGGGGGCTTGGAAAGAAGCAGGCCTCGCATGAAATGAGAGACAAGCGGTAGCCCCGAAAGGTTTGCCCTCGATGGGGTGGTGTTTCGCTGAGATGGCACTCAGGTGAACCCTGACCAAGTTAGACTTCAGCCCAGACTGCGAGAGGTGGAGCAGGTACTGCAAGACCAAACTGGTAGGGCATGAAAATGGGTCCGCTCGGAGCTCCAAGCACCACACTGAGAACCGATGCCACTTGAAGGCGTAAGCCCGTCTGGTCAAGTCATTTTATAAGGCCAAAAGAATGTCCTTGATCCCCACGGGGAGATGGTAGGAGGCTTCAGCGATTCTCTCAGCTGCCAAGCTGTGAAGGACAGGGACCTCAGATTGGGGTGAAGAAGCAGACCCTCCTCCTGTGTCAGCAGCTCCGGTGAGAACCCAAGCGGGACCGGGGGCTCCGTCAAGAGATGAAGCAGCAGGGGAAACCAAGGCTGCCTGGGCCACCTCGGGGCTATGAGAATCAATGAGGCACTGTCCTGCTGGACCTTGAGAAAGGTCTGGGCAATGAGGGGCGTGGGGGTGGGGGAAGGCATATAGTAGCCCTGTTTCCGAGATGAGGAAGGCATTGGGGGCCACCCTGTCCGGGATGTGGGAAGGGACTGCAGAACCGAGGAAGCTGCAAGTTCGCTGGGCTGGCAAAGAGGTTAAGGTCCATAGTCCCCAAATGCTGGAAGAGACGCTGCGCCATTCTGGGACACAGGCGCCACTCGTGCGGCCGGAGGACTCTGCTGAGCCGGTCCGCCAATGCATTGTCCTGACCCGGGAGGTAAGTAATGCCATGGGTCACCGCAAAGCAGCACTGGGCTGTCGCCCAACAGAGGCTGTAGGCGCCAGTGCCCCCATTTATTCACATAGAAAATTGTGACTTGGTTGTCCGTCTGGACCAGCACTGCTCGGTGCTGCAAGCGGTCCCTGAAAACCCTGAGAAAGAGGCAAATTGCCCGGAGTTCCAGCAGGTTGATCAGCTGCTGGGACTCCTCAAGGGACCAGGACCCCTGAGTGCACCATCCCTTGCAATGGGCTCTCCAGCCAGGGAGGTGTCGATGGTCAAGAAAACCTGATGCGCTGGGGCTTGGAAGGGCATACTGCAAAGCAGGTTCCAAAATTCCTACCACCAAGCCAGAGACTCCGTCGCGCTGGGAAAAACTGAGATGGGGTCTCGGAGGCAGCCGGTCATCTGCATGGAGGCACCATTGCATCGCCCGCATGTTGAGATGGGTGTTGGGCACAACATGGACCGTGGAGACCATGTGGCCGAGAAGGTGAAGCATCATCTGAGCTGGGATGGCGCCAGGGACACGAGGCAGTCCGCCCTGTCCTGAGGAAGAAAAGCCATGGCCCAAAGGGTGTCCAAGTGAGCCCTGATGAACTCCAAGGACTGAAATGGAGTGAGGTGAGACTTTGGGTAATTGATCATGAACCCCAGCTGCTCCAGGAGGCAAATGGTGCAGTCCGTGGCTTGCCTGGCTTCGGAGGCTGTGCCCCCTGTTTTGAGCCAGTCGTCTAGATATGGATAGATGAAGGTGCCCTGCAGCCGCAAATGGGACACAGCCACGGCAAGGCACATCGTGAAGACCCGGGGGGCGGACATGAGGCCGAAGGAAAGTACCCTGTTCTGGTAATGGTTTCCCTGAACCATGAAGCAGAGGTACTTTCTGTGTTTGGGATGGACGAGGATGTCAGCATAGGCATCCTTTAAGTCCAAGGAGCATAGCTAATCGCCCTGCTGGAGGTAGGGCAGTAACGTTCCAAGGGAGAGCATTTTGAACTTCTCCCGCACCAGGAACCTGTTGAGGTTCCACAAGTCGAGGATGGGTCGAAGACCCCCTGTCCACTTCGGGACGAGGAAGTATCAGGAGTAAAACCCCTTGTCTGCGGGAGAATGGTGGGACTGGTCCTACCGTGCAATTCTCAAGGAGGCCTGCGAGCTCCTGACTCAGGAGGGCTTAGTGCTGGGGAAGCAGACGTGGCTCCCCAGGAAAGTACAGAGGAGGGGCCAGGTCCAGATGGAGACAGACAATAGCTCTCCCGAATGATCTAGAGAACCCAGGCATTGGTGGATATGGACTCCCATCTGTGGGAGAAATGGACCAGATGCCCCCTCAACAGACAGCCACACTGCCAGAGGGGGAGAGGCTAAGCCGATGGCGTGAAAACTCTGAGGCTGGTTGAGCCGGAGCCGGGGGTTGGGTCTTGGGGCCCTTTCAGCTTACCAGGGCCATGAACTGCAGACTTGCCCTGGCCACACCAAACAGGGGTCAACACCAGCAGATAAGCCAGGTAGCCCCTGTATGGGAGCCCCTTCCGATGGAAGAAAGGCTTCTTGCTCTGCTGCTTCTTCCTAGGGAGGGAGGAGGTTTTCCGGGAGAGGTGAGTAAGAGTCATGTACTCAGTCTCGACTTCCGCAGCTTTATCCTCCATGGGCTTGCCAAAGAGCTGCTCCCCAAGGCAAGGGACGTCGAGCAGCTTCTCCTGGACTCATCGTTCCAGGTCCGAGGACTGGAGCCAAGCCTGACGGTGGGCTCTGATGTTAGCCGCTGCCACCCAGGCAGAAGACTCGAGCCATCGTACACTGCTCGCGAGAAGTACTTCACGCATTCCCCGATGGACTTTGAGAGGACCTGAAAACGTCAGAGACTGTCTCAGTCAAGGCCCGCCGCGAAGCCTCCGAGCTCCCTAGCGTGATCACAGAGGAACATCCCAATCTACAATTGGTAAACTTGGATGTGATATGACAACCTAGAGCCCTGATAAGCCTTGCGCCCAAGAGCATCAAGGGTATGAGACTCTCTGCCCGGGGGGACTGACAAATGAGTCTTCGGGCTCTTTAGCATCCGCATGGCTGATTCGACTACCATCGAAGTGTGGGGAAGCTGGGTTTTCCTTGTTGGCGTCCAGGCACTTGCTCACAATCAGGACAGAGGCCAGGGTCTCCTGAGTTGGTTCAGAATGGGAGGAACCGGCACCAAGAGAGCCTCCCCCAGAGGAGCTTCATATTGCAGAATATCAAGCTCCTGAGCCCGGGGCTCCTCCTCGGACTCAGTGAAGAGCGCTAGGGCCTGCACCATGTCCTGAACGAACTCCAGGAAGGTGGTATCCTCGGGAGGTGACCACCGCCTCTGGGTCGGTGGGGAGAGGTCTGAGGGGAGGTCTCGATGGGATTGAGTCTCCGGGGAGGTCTCTCCATCTGACTCCTAATTTGAGTAGTCCGTGGAGGACTCGAGTTCGGGCGGCTCGAGACAGGTCAGTGACCCGCGCTGGATTTCCAAGGCCAAAATTTGCCCGGAGCCAGAGGCTCTCGCCCGCAAAGATCTCACACCTGAGGAACGGAACAGAGAGAGACCGTTGCTGAGGATCCTCACAAAGCTTCTGGCTCTCCGGGGTCACAACAGCAGCCCGGGAAGTCCGAGGTCAAGGTCTCTGCGGTCTCAAGGCACGTGCCAGTGGGGCTGGGCATAAGCGCCTGCTGGGTCGGGTCGGGTGTCGAGGAGGAGACAGGGTCCTCACCAGGACGACCCTTGGGAGACTGGGCGCCTTTGCTGGAGGCCTCCATATCGCTCCAACTACAGAGACTCCCGAGAAGGGCTGAGAAACCGGGTGTGTGACCTCTCATGCTTGTCTGGTGCCCCCCCCTTCCCCCCAGAGTCCTCAAGGACTACTACTTCTTTCGCTTGCCTTCAGGCGACCCCTGGTCAGAGTGCCACCGGGCTCGGGGAAGAGCCTTGGGAGACTCCGGAGGTTGCAGGGCCAAAGAGCAGGAGGCTACTGTGGATACCGGGGCTGCCTTAAGGAAGAGATCATCCAGCTTCTGCTTATGACTCTGGATGGCCTTGGAGGACATCTTCTTACAGAGGGAGCATAGCTCTGGGTCATGGTCAGCTCCTAGACACCTGAGACAACAGTCATGGGTGTCCATGAGCGACATGTTTTTGGAGCATCTATCACACTTCTTAAAACCGGAGACCATTGGGGCAAAGAAGACCCCTGTGAGGTCAAAGAATCTTGACGCAGTCAGCAGTTAAAAAGAACATGAAGCCCGGTAAAAGCAAAAAAGAAAAACCCCGAGACCAGGGCCAAAAACAGAGGTGCTCGGGAGACAGGAAGAGGACCAGCGAAGGCCGGTAGGGCAAAAACCAGTTGGAAACAAAGAAACCTTTTTCTGGGGACAAGACGCACGTCCGAAGGGCTCCATGAAAAAAGGGAGACTGAGTAAGATGGCACCCTTGGGCGGGAAGGGGACCGTGCATGCATGGTGGCATGCCCAAAAGGGAGGGAGGAGTGGTCTAGTGGTTAGGACAAGGTACTTCAGGCCAGAGGGCCGGGGGTTCAAGTCCCACCTGGGGACAGCAATCTCAGGCTGGAGGGACTGGGATTTCTAGTCCTATAGGCACTCCTTGTGGTCTTGGGCAAGCCACTTAACCCTCCATTGCCAATGTTCCCTGTAAGTATTAACGTATGTGTGTCATATCCCCTCGTGTTAAATGTATCCCCCAATTGACCGCTTTGACCCGGTGAAAAGCGGAATATAAATACAGCTAAATAAAATAAATAAAAGCTTTCTTTGAAAGCTGGGGAAATACTCTGCGCGGACTCAGTCGGTGCCGACGTCACCCATATGTGAGGACCGACTTCCTGATTGTTCCTGGAGAATTGTTCTTGCCAAACATGACATCCAGTAAAACCTGAACGTTCTGAAGCTTGGTGAAAGAACCAAAGAACCTTCTGAATTCTGTTGCATTTCATATTCACTTGCAACTATCTTTGGCTACAGCAAGGAAATGTTTAACTGACCAGGGTTTTCCTGGCTAGCTGTGCATCCTACAGATATGCAGGGAAAAATGTTCTGTTCTTTTCAAGCCATTTTCAGATGTTTTTCCTAATTTTCAAACATTTTTTCAGTTTGTTTCACATGTTTGTTTTAATAACTATTTAATGCGCTTTAATTCATAGACTAAACATTAAATCGATTTAGCATGCACTAAATTTTTTTCAAGGCAAAGTAGTGTCTCGTTCCCCCCCCCCCCCCCCCACTCCTCTCACCCATACAGTTGTTGATTAGTTACAGTTACTCTAAACTTTAGGCCTTGACAGACAGGGTGGCTTACTGTGGACATCAATATCCATCCTTGCACTTTCAACTTTTACATCAGTGGTCATCTGGTAGCTCATTGGCATACATTCATTTTTGAAGATGAATACCTTGTTGTACCACATAGTTTCAGAACTTCCCTCATCTTGGGAATGAGTTTCATGTGGACACTGTCACACCCTTGTCAATTTCTTTCTCAGCTAACACCTGTTGTCACAGAGTGAAGACAGTACCCAGCTTTCAACTAAACCATGCCAGGGCCAGCAAGGAAATACGGGCATTCGCGATCTGGGGTTAGGAATACCAGAGGAGGGAGACAAAAGGTTTCTCTGTCTACACTACTAGCTATTTGCTTTAATACAACAGGTTTTGTTGCAAAGATGTCCCTTATCACTAAGGCACAGCTATTCAAGAAAATATAAAGCGAGGACTACGTACTTGATTGTATTGCTGACAAAATGGAATAGTAATTTACCTAATAATGAGGCCAATATAGGTCCATCTACAGGATCCATCAGAAGGGCTTCCTTCTCATAGTACTTGCTAGAAGAAGAGTTCAGTACAAAGATATCAACGACACACAAAGACATCAATGACAAAATTAATTCAAGGCAATGCACCCTTGCGCTGGAAAAATGAGTGAAATGTCTGCTCTGGTTAGATTTTTTTTTTGTATAATTGATAGAGTGAAATGATAACATTCATTTATAACTTCACTGTTGTTCAGATTCAATCAGTAAGCATCCATCCCTTTCCCCCTCCTCCGTTCTGCAATTTGGAGTAAGCGTAGTTTCTCACCTGTAACAGCCTGGTTGAGGTGGAAAGATGATACCACCTTAAGAAGGAATTTGGGGTGACAGAGCGCTTGGAGAACTAGATAGATTGCCTGAAGCTCCAGGAGGTTGATCTGCTGCTTACTCTCTGCTTGTGACCAGTTGCCCTGGGTGCAGAGTTCTTCGCAGTGGGTTCCTCAACCCAGCAGGGAGGCGTCCGTTGTGAGGACCCTTAGAAGGATTGAGGTTTGGAATGACATCCCTGCCTGAAAGTGTTGGGGATTTTGCCACCAAGTTAGAGATTCCGCCAACTGGTAGGTCACTGAGACTATCTTGGAGTCTGCCTATGGCCTATGTCCACTGGTCCCAAAGACACCACTGAGTAGGCACAGTAGAAGCCGAGCTGACACCAAAGGATGGTGTTGCACATCTATGGCCAGTGCCCTGAGAAGGCCTTGGCCCTATGAACTCCAGACATTGTGTTGGGAGGAGGTGGGATTTGGGGTAGTTTATCACGAACCATAGATGTAGCAGGACCTGTATGGTGCGTGCCATGGCCTTTGGCACCTCTGTGGCTGTGCCTCCTTTTATGAGCCAGTTGTCCAGGTAAGGGAAGACAAATACCCCCTGGAGACTGAGCAAGGCGACCACTATTGCCAGGCATTTGGAGAAGACCCTGGGAGTGGAGGCCAGGCCAAAGTATAGTACCCTGTACTAGTAATGGCTGCCCCCCACCATGAAGCAAATGTACTGCCTGTGGTTGGAGTGAATGAGGATGTGGGTATAGGCATCCTTCAGATCCAAGGAGCATAGCCAGTCTCCCTGCTGGAGGTAAGGCAGCAATGTTCCAAGGGAGAGCATCTTGAACCTCTTCCTCACCAGGAACTTGTTCAGGTTGAGCAGGTCCAGGATGGGCCTTAGGCCCCCTGTTATTTTTGGCATGAGGAAATATCTGGGATAGAACCCCTTGCCCCTAAGATGTTAGGGTACTGGTTCTACTACTTTGTCCTCGAGAAGGCCTGTGAGTTCTTGCAGTAGGAGGTCCAGTGAAGAGGAGACCTTGGTGGCTCTCCTGGAAAGAATGGGGGAGGTGTTTGTACCACGTGGAGGGGGTAGCCCTCCTTGACCACTTGAAGTTCTCAGGCATCGGTGGTGATGGTTGGCCACCTGTGGGCATAGTGGATCAGATGTCCCCCTGTGGGCTGATTTCCTCCTTGGGGTGGAGAGTTATGCCAAAGGAGTCAAAAGCTCCCCCCCCCCTGGCTGGGCCAGAGCTGACGCCTGGGGCTTGGGAGCCTTCTGCTTACAAGGGCCATGCCCTTGTCCCTTCGCCTGCTGACCCTGCTGGGGAGCCAGGGAGGCCTGAAATTGTGGGTAGTTTTTGTAAGCAGCCTCTTTTCTTGGGTAAAAGGGCTTTTTATCCTGGCCCTTCCATTGGGGAGAGGCAGCGGTCTTTTTGAACAGCCTGGTCCTCGTCATGAACTCTGTCTCCAACTCAGCAGCCTTTTCAATCATGGGTTTGCCAAAGAGGTTTTCTCCTTGGCATGGGATGTTGACTAATTTGTCCTGAACCCACTGCTTGAAGTTGGAAGACTGTAGCCAAGCCTGACGTCAGGCACCGATGCCCGCTGCCGCTACTCGAGTCGCTGACTCAATGCCATCATAGTCTCCTAGAGAGATTAATTTGGAGCACTCACGAATGGCTTTGGCCAGGTTCTTGAACCGCTGCAGGGGTCCTGGAGAGACCAGCCAAGAACCTGGCGATTTTCCTTCACCAGGTCTCTCAGGTACATACCCCCCCAATGTACAGCTGGTAGGCTTGGATCTGGCCGATGAGCATCGAGCCCTGGTAGCACTTTCTGCCGAGGGCATCCAAGGTGCAGGCCTTCCTACCCAGGGCCACCGAGGAGTGCGTCTTTTGGCTCTTCAGCCGATGCACGGCCAACTCCACCACCATGGAGTTATGTGGCAGCTGTGCTTTTTGGAAGTCTGGGCTCTGGCGGACCCGATGCACCGAGTCGAGCCACTTGCTCACAACCGGCACAGATGCCAGTGTTTCCCATATATGGACATATATGGAGCATTAGCCGTTCCAGAATGGGTGGAATGGGTACCGTGAGCGATTCCCTCAGAGGGGCCTCGTACTTGAGGATTTCTAGTTCCTCTATCCAAGAGTCATCCCTCCTCCGATTCCGTCGGGAATGCTAGGGCCTTTGACATGTCCCACACAAAGTCGAGGAATGCCATGTCCTTGGGTGGGGGACCAATGCCAGGGCTCAGAGGGAGGAGAGTTCAAGGGGACATTGCAGTGGCGACGGGTGTCCGGCAACTCCTCTTCCTCGGTCTCCCATTCCGAGTAAAAGGGAAGGGCAGCCCGTGGGCTCTGGGCCAGAGCCTTGCCTGCATTCCATGGAGGCCCCGTGGCTGGTGCCAAGTGTATCCGCCGGGGATGATCTCGATCCCATCAAACGGGAGCCAGATCGAGACCTCGGTTGAGGATTGACTCAGCCTCCGGGGATGTCCTCGACATCGATGGCCCGGAGGTCTGGCGGAGGAAGTGGTAGTACCGGAAAACAATGCCTGCTGCTGGTCCTTGAAAGCAGACAGACTGTGCTCCAGGGCTGCCATTCTAGTTTCGGGAAGGCTCCCGCATATTCAGAAGGCTCCACAGCCATCGGTGTGGGCACCAAAGAATTCGAGCACTGCGCCGGTTCCCCCAAGGAAGAGACCTAAACAAGGATAGGCTGTGGCATCCGAGGCCAATCTGTGGTCGATTCCTTCTGGTGGACATTGGTAGGCCACTCCTGCTCTGATCCCTCGGATGAGTATCTAGGACTGTGAGACCTGGCTCGGGGCTTACCCAATCTATCGGAACCATCCAGAGCTGTGTCTTTGAGGCTTTCTTCTTCTTATGTTCCCTCAAGGGAGTCCCCCTTTCTAAGGAGCCACAGCATTGAGCAAGGTCCGCAGAGGCGCCCTGGGATTCCGTGGTTTCAGATGAGTCCTTGGCTTTTGGAGGCACTGGGGACTCCAGGAAAAGCTTATCATGCTGCTGATGGCTGCTCTTCAGGACCTTGGTGGACATCTTTTTACAAAGAATGCATGCTGTGGGGTCATGGTCCGGCCCGAAGCAGTGTAGGCAGCAGTCGTGTGTATCAGTAAGAGTACAACTGAAGACAGTATGAAGCGCAGGTCGAGAAAAAAAATAATCAACTTTTTCCGGAAGAAAGCAGACAGACATCTGAAGGGCTCTGTGGAAAAAAGGAGACTGAGCAAGATGGCAGGAAGGGCACCATACATGCGTGGTGGCATCTCCCAAAGGCTTTCTTTGAAAGCTGGAGGGATGCTCCCGCGAGGGCTCCGTGCCGATGTCACCCATAGGTGAGGACTGACTTCCTGCTTGTTCCCGGAGAATGCTAGATATCCAGGATCATGTCTTAGCGAGACTGCTCAGCATGCTCCAGATGCCACTGCTCCTCCCAACCATCATTATTCATCCTCAAGGAATCTCTATTATACAATTGTTTATTACCTTAAAATAACCTTAACCAACTATTGTAACAATTAACATTAGAGGATAGCAAATCAGTTCTTGTCATCCTTTGTCCTCCCTCCCCCATGCATGTGTGCTGTACCATGTCCACCCTTCTTCCCTCTCCATTTCAATATTCTTCCATTCACTCACAACCTTTTCCTTCTACAGTATCTCTCACTCCACTTCCCCTTGTGTCTGCCTGTATTTGCCCACTTTAAAGGTATGGGGTCCATATTTTTGTCCTTTCCATTCTTTACTCTGTAGGCTATAAGTGATCTTGTTGAATCAAAAGGCTTCTCCCACTTTACCCCACCAATCCTCTCGCTGGGCCGGTAGGATGTTTCCGTTTCCATCTCTATGTGATGGCGACCCTTGCTGCCAAGAGCATCTTGGCCAGTAACCACCCCTTGTACCTCTCCCTTCTTGTTTGCAAGGCTGTCCCCATACCCTAATAACCCCCTAATAGGGTCTCTCGTAATCCCTTTCCCTGTTGCTCATGCTATTTCCTGGAAAACCTCTTCCCAATATTGTTTTATGGCCTCACATTATTTCTCTCAATACTACCGAGAGTGCAGAGTCCTGTTCAGAGCCGCTTTCCTCCTATTCATTCGCCATCGAGGAGCTGGGAGACGGCACCCAGGAGGGTCTATTCGTTGCAGCCTCCATTGTTTTGGGCTTTACTCTATATAAGTCCTGTAGGTTCTTGTTGCTTTCAGTTTGACTGATTTCGGCATGGTCTGTGCCTCCTCATGGACAGAGGAGAATGTAAAACTGACAATTATAGCAGGGCCGAGGGAAGAGCAGCGCTCATATGCGTCTGTTCACCTTGCCTGCCAGACCGGAAGCCTGCTCTGGTTAGTTTTCAACAAGCTTTAACTACAAATATGTCTGACAGTTCTAGATGCTAAAGAAAGGACACATGATCTTTTCTTCAAGGGCACACATACTGCTATTCTCAAAAACCGATCACAAGAGCAACATAAGAACAGAGGTACTGAGGAAGGGCCAGCCATATTGGTCTTGGAGTGAATGGGGCATGTTTACTAAAGTGCGCTACCTGGTAGAGTGGGATTTAGCATGCGGTCTGAGAACTGCACTAAAATGTAGCACAGGCCTTTGCGCTAAAACTCCCAAACTGGGCAGCATGCGATGGTGCAGGGACTGGGCGTGGCAGGAGTGAAACAGAGGCACTGACAGCAAGTCGCAGCTATTGCAGGCATTAGTAGCTCACACTAACCACTTGCTCCTCTTAGTGTGGGTGCTCTTAACGCCACCTCAATGATGTTAAGTGTGCCTGCGTGCCAGCTTGTGCAGTGCTGCATCTTTGCACTGCGCTAACTGCAGGGAGATGGTCGTACATACCCCCTGCACTGGTAACACGGCCCACATGCATGTTACCAGAGTGAGTTTTATTAAACATATCCCAGTATGAGCTCTGAGCAAGAGCAGCATTAACACAAAAGTAGTGAGCATGCTACTATCATTAGTAAGTTGCAAGAGCAAAGTCAAATAATATTCCATTCTGCTCGCATTTCCACCCACCTGCTGTTTTCTACTAGGTAATGCACAATTTTATCTAAAACTTTATCAATGAGGGCAGTGCGGATCCATAAATGTTTGATTGCCTGTGGAGATAAGTTTGGCAGCTTCTGCAGTTTGCGGACATTCTCCTGAATTCCTTGTATCTGGTTTCCTCTAAAACAAACAAAAGAAACCCCCAAATAAAACAGCGTCACAAGTGTCATATCAAATTGCAAAAGTATGTGCATTGTGTAACAACTACATATAGGGTGGGCAGGTTTCAAAAAGCCCTTTTGCCCATATAAATAGTGTAAGCAGCCTTTTACAAAGGTAGAAATTGCCCTCTGTGAGAAAATGTTAACACAAATACCCACACACTGTTAAATCTTCTGTTTAGTCCACACACATTCCCCAGCTTAGTCTGCATGCATATGTGCATCTCTTCTAAAATATGCAAATAAATACTAACCCCTCCCCAACTGTGCCCCCAGGAACATCTCTGTTCAGGTCAGTTGAAACTGTGCAGATACAGGTTGCGTGTGCATACCTTATTGCGCACATGACGACATTAATTTTTTCGACATGTAAAACACTCACTTGCAGAAATACCTTTAAAAATTACTCTAAGGGAGAAAGTGACATCACCAGGTCACATGGACAGGTAGCTGAGGAGCTCCAGGGACCGGACCCACAAAGTGGTATCTAAAACAAGCGGATTCCCATGAACTACCCCCTCACCGATTAGAGGGGGAAATGGTGACTAGACAGGGGTCGCCCATGGTCACAACGTGGAGAGAAACCGTGGACTTGAAGGATTTTGCTTACCGTAAGTCCAAATCACAGGAGGAGGAGGACAGCAAGATGGCTGACATCAGATCCTAGCCGAGCAACCATGGTGAGTCAGACTCTGACGCTGAAAAGGTGACAGGTGTGGATGTTCTCAGGCAGATCACGAGGGCCGAGATGTAATGATGGTTTGTGGAGGTGAGGAGAGACATTGCGGGCATTAAGGAGGAGGTGGCCAATATGGTGGCAAGCCTTAGATCGGAGGAGGGAAAGCACATGGAGGAGCTGGAAAGCCGGGTGGACGAGACGGGGTGGACGGTGGAGGACCTGCACAAAGAAATGTGCCGCCTGGAGGGAGAGAAAAGGGAACTAGCCCTAAAGCTTAAAGGCCTTCAAAATAGGTCAAGGAGACAAAATCTGCGCATCAAGGGAGACCCGAAAGTGAGGAGTTTATAGACTGTGCTCTAGTAGTGCGAGAAATCTTTGGCACCTGTTAGCCAGTGAACAAGACGGGACATAATGGTGGAGAACATTAAAGTAGATCGGGCACACAGGACACTGGACCCGATGAAGAACCAAACACCATGGGATATCGTGGTAAGTCTCCACAACAATGGCATAAAAGAACACACAGCTGCCCAAATGAGAAAGGCAGGCACATTTGTCCAGAAAGGCCACACCATTGCGGTTTTCACAGACCTTGCATCAGCCAGATGGAGGGCACCGAGTGGTTTAACTGCATTATTAAGGCAAGAGAATGAGGTATTGTTGGCTTTACTCACAAGGACTGGCTTTTACAAAAATTGGGATTACTAAGCGTGCACTGATGGAGGACTTGCGAGCTGCAATGCTGGAGATAGGCTTTAAAGATTTGCTGGCACCCACTGGGAGCTCGAGTGTTTCAAGAAGCTGGAAGGACTTGCAGAGGAAGTGGGAGACAGTAGAACACAAATGGAGACGGAAGACACCTCGCATGGTGGATGGCTCCTATCTGGGGCCTGGGACTGTTCCTGCCTTTGTTTTTGTGTGGGTACTGCTGGCAAGTGGAAGTGAGATTATGCCAGGGCGATTATGGAGAATGGGTAGATAATATATCTGTGGGCGTGCTGGGAGGAGTGTTTGTTAACAGTATGGATGGGGGGATGAAGACTGTCTGGTGTATGAGGGGGCATATGGGTGAGGTGGGGGGGGGGGGAAAGAGAAGGAAGGGATAGAAAGGTGGTATGTGGGTTGGGGCTGGCATGGGGCTTGGGGAGTCACCCCTCACTGGTGTAAATTGCTAGGAGAAGGGTGAGGTTTTTTTTTATTTATTTGCAAATCTTTTATATACCGCCATTTCCTAAGATCAGTGGCGGTTTACATCAAACATGAAATACATAGAAAAGCGCAGTGATAATCAGGTACACTGAACAGTAATCAGAACTATATACAGGTAGTATAGACAAAGTTTAGAACTATTTATATGTTATTACAATATTTATTTACATATATACATATTAAGTTTCATCATATGTTATGTTTTGGGAGTAGTATTGCGAATATTAGGGCAGGTATATATTTTGGTTGAAGGGGGAGGAGAGGAAGATAGAGGATTGGGGGAGGGGAGGGGGTGCGGACATGTTAGTATAAAGGGTAGGGGACAGGGAAAAGAGGTGGTGATAATGTCTCTTAGTAAGAGCTTAATGTCATTGCAAAAGCGGCGTAGTTTGGTAAGGGAGGGGAGGAGTATGAAAGCGAATATACTGCTAATACAGGAGACAAATCTGAAGTCAACTCAAGAAGGTATGCTACAAATGAAGAAATATCCCCAGGTCTATCTGGCAGGGAACAGAGTGAAGGCAAGGAGGGAGGGGGTGGGTATAATGTTTTCGGGGAATTTGAAAATTGAGGAACAGAAAAACATTAGGGATGGAGAAGGTCGTTGGCTGATATGGGAGGGAAGGATTAATGTGAAACCCATAGTGGTAGTGTGTGTGTATGCCCCCAACAAGGGCCAAGGGAATTTTTTTGAAAAGCTGCACAGAAGGGTGGCAGAGGAAGCTGAGGCCCCCACAGTGTTGGGGGGGGGGAAGTGATTTTAACCTAACACTGAATCTTCGGTTGGATAACTTGAGAGGAAGGGAGGTAGGGAAGGGAGGGTCATGGGACTGGTGGAGTCTTTGGGGTTGGTGGATATGTGGAGGTAGAGGGTGTGGAACAAACAGGACTATACCTACTATTCCCCGGTCCATAACTCATATAACCAAACTGATATGATTTTGATGGATGGAACCTTTCTCCCTCAAGTTCAAGATGTGGAAGTGGGCAAAATTGTGTGGTCAGACCACATGTCAGTAGTAGTTATGGTGACGTGCAGAATGAAAGAGGAGGGCCTTCAATTCTGAAGGCTTAACAAATCTCTCCTTGAGGACAAGGGGGCTTTAGAGGGATTGAGAAAAGCAAGTAGGAGCTTTTTCCAAGAGAAGTGGACCTCAGAAGTGGGACTGGAGGTAGTTTTGGATAGCTTTAACGCTTTTATGTGGAGTGAGCTTATAGCATGGGGGGCGCAAAGAGGGAGAGAGGCAAGGTGGAGGACCAGCTGACAGCGGAGCTGGCCTATTGGGTCACCAGATACAAGAATGAGGGGGGATGGATACCATTTTGGGAACTGAAGAGGATTTGAGGGGCCTTAAGGGAATTACATTTGGAGGAGCTGGCCTTTCAGCTGAAGAAACTGCAGCAACACATTTTTGAACATAACAAATTAGGAAAGTGGTTGGCCTATAAACTGCGGGCTTGGAGGGTCCAGCAGAGCATTTTGAAGATTCGGAACAGTCAAGAGGGTATGGAGTTCACCACAGAGAGGATATAATAGGTCTTTGCAGAGTTCAATCATAAGCTGCATTCCTCAGAAGTAGAGGGTGGGGGAAGGTGTTCTTGCATGATCTTCCCTTGAAATGCTTGCAGGAGGCAAACCAGGAGTTCTTAGGGAAAGACATCACCATTGGAGGAGATCCAAGTAGCCATTCAGGGTTTGAAAGAGGGGAAAGCCTCAGGAGTCGATAGCCTTCCGCACATTTTTTATAAGGTATTTGGTGGAGAAGTGACAGAAGTTCTGGTGGCCATGTTTAACGCAGTGCTCCATGGGGGAAAGTTGCTGGCAACAATGGCGGTTGCGGGTATTACAGTGCTGCCAAAGCCTGGGAAGGACATGACGGTATGAGGATTGTACTGTCCGATCTCGTTGATCAACTTGGATGCCAAGATCTTGGTGAAAGTACTAGAGGACCGTGTGCAGTGCTTTCTCCTTTGGCTTATTGGGGCAGACCAAACTGGGTTTATACCAGGGTGACACGCGCGTGAATGTGCAGAAGCTACTTAACATTATTTGGCAAGTCAGGAAATGGAGCAAGTTGATGGTACTGGTGGCTGTTGATGCTGAAAAAAGCATTCGACAGGGTGGAGTGGTGTTTTCTGTTTGCGGTACTTTGGAAAATGGGGATGGGGAATAACTTTATGGCTTGGGTCCGAACAATGTATCAGTGCCCATGAGCGCGGATACAAGAAAATGGCAAGTATTCAGGGGAATTCGAACTGGGCAGGGGAACCAGACAGGGATGCCCCTTGTCACCCCTTTTGTTTGCCATGGTCATAGAGCCCGCGGCGGCGGCTGTGTGGGCCTCGCTAGATATATGGGGAGTGGAAGTGAGGGGCAAGGAGTAAAAAATGACTCTATATGCAGATGATATTTTTGTAGTGAGTAAACCTATTAGTGACATTGCCCAATCTGTTGAAGGTGATTGAAGGGTATAGTAGGGTATCAGGGTATAAGTTGAATTTGGCTAAAATCTAAATATTGAAAATTTGTTGGACCATCAGTTGGAGGAAAGATTGAAAGAGGCCTTTCCATTTGATATTTGGGGATTCATTTGGGGGAGGAGATTGGAGGGGATTGTTCAAACTTATGTGCCCTTGTGGAGGCAAGTCTGCTGTGACCTGGATGAGTGTGGGGAGGTCAGAATGCTATAGTTAAGATGAATATCCTCCTACGCTTATTTCTGTTCCAGATGTTACCTGCAGAGGTACCTGATCTGTTCCTCTGACACTGTCAGAGGAGAATATTTGGATTTATACAGAAACAGAAGCAGTCAAGGGTGAATCAGCAGATGATGTATTGACAGAGAGCAGGGAGGGGCATGAGGGACCCTGACTTTCAGGGATATTATCAGGCTGTCTAGCTTCAAGCCATGGTGGAATGGGGGGGAAAGACAAGGGACAAACACTGGGTGGAAATGGAATGGGGGTTAATGCAAAAGAATCCGAGGGAAGGGATATGGGGAGAAGAGGGAAGGAGAGGTCGGAAGGTGGTAGACCATCCATTTGTTCAGATTCTGCGAGGAGCACATGTTTGGTAAGGAGAGGGGGAATCCATCTGCAGTGCATAAGGGGAATGCCGGTGATTGCACCAGGATGGGGGACAAAGGAGTGGGAAGCCCGAGGGTTGACAAAGTGGAGGCAACTACTAACAGAAGGAGGACAGATTAAGGATTTTGAAATAATCAGAAGTAGTTATGCAGTGGGATAAGAGGGCCTTTTTTATTACTTGCAGTCGGTGCATTTGTTAAGGGGGAGGCTGCGGTCAGGTGGAGAGGGGGGAATGAGGTCACTGGGTTTGGAAAAAAAAATGGTGGACAAAGCGTAGTTACTCATCTGTAACAGATGTTCTCCAGGGACAGCAGTAATCAGTCCTCACATATGGGTGACGTCATAGTCCGCTTTGAGCACTCCCCGATAGACTTTGTGAGGGTCTGGAAGCATTGGAGGTGGTCCCGGCTGAGACCCACCAAGAAAACCCCGAGTTCCTTGGTTAGGTCTCGGAGGTACATACCAATATACATACAGCTGATATGCTTGTACCATGGCACCCTAGCATCGTGCCTTGGTAACATTTACGCCCGAGGATGTGGGACTCCATGCCCGGGGGCACCGAAGAGTGAGTCTTCGGGCTTTTTTGTCAACCCATGGAGGTGTGAGAGAGTTGCACCTTCCTGAAGCCGGGTCCTCGCTGGACCCGGTACATAGTGTCCAAGCATCTGCTACAATCAACACCAATGTCAGCATTTCCTACATTCGGAGAAGGAGGCGCCAGAGGATGAAGGGGATGGGGACCATGAAGGCCTCCTTGGGTGGGGCCACGTATTGGAGGATTTCAACTTCCTCCATGCGGGAGTCTTCCTCCAACTCCGTGGTGAGGGATAGAGCCTTCGCCATGTCCCGGACAAACTTGAGGAACAAGGTGTCCTCAGACGGGGACTGGCACCTTGATGCTGGCAGGGACGGATCCAAGGGGAGGTCACGGTGTGCTTGTGTCTCTGGGAAGACTCATCTTCAGACTCCCAGTCCGTCGAGGACTCGAGGCCAGACGGCTCTAAGGGCGTCAATGTATCTGGCCTTTGATGAACACAGCTGGGGCTTGGCCGGAGCCAGAGATGCTTGCCGGGGAGGACCAGGATCAAGACCCTGGCCGAGGATCAGCTCGAGGCAAGTCTGCCTCGACATCGAGGTCCCTGCAGTGTCAGCATGTCTGCCAGCGGGGCCGGGCATCGATGCTTGAAGAATGGTCTAGAATTTGGAGCTGAGATTTAATGTTAAAAAATGCAAGGTCATGCATTTGGGCTGCAGCAATCCAAGGGAGCGATATAGTATAGGGGTGAAGTACTTTTGTCCACTAAAGAGCAGGACCTAGGCACGATTGTGTCTGATGATCTTAAAGTAGCTAAACAGGTAGAAATGGCGACAGCAAAAACTAGAAGGATGCTTGGGTGCATAGAGAGAGGAATGGCCAGCAGAAGAAAGGAGGTGATAGTGCCTCTGTATAAGTCTTTGGTGCAACCTCATTTGGAGTATTGTATGCAGTTCTGGAGACCGCACCTTCAAAAGGATATAAACAGGATGGAGTCAGTACAGAGGGTGGCTACTAAAATGGTTAGTGGTCTTCATTATAAAGCATATGAGGATAGACTTTAGGATCTTAATATGTACACCTTAGAGGAAAGGTGGGATAGAAGTGATATGATTGAGACGTTTAAATACCTCTGAGGCATAAATGCACAGGAGGAGAGCCTCTTTCGATTGAAAGCAAGTTCTACTACGAGGGGACATAGTAACATAGTAAATGACGGCAGATAAAGACCAGTATGGTCCATCTAGTCTGCCCAGCAAGGTGGCAAGAACAGGTGCACCTGCTGCTCCGTGCAGGTCACCCTTCCCCATGTCTTTGTTTAGGGGTGAACCCACCGCTCCATGTAGGGCACCCCTGCTTGTTGAGAAATTAGATAGTTAAGTTTATTTTGATTTTATCCTGTTGCTTTAAAAAATCCACTGTGTCTGTCCCATGCCATTTTGAATTCTGTCACTTTATTTTCCCCCACCACTTTCATCAGGAGAGGATTCCAAGTATCCACCACCCTTCCAGTGAAAACGTATTTCCTGACATTGCCTTTCAAATTTACCTCCTTGCAGCTCCATGTTATGTCCTCTAGTTTTACAGCTTCCCCTTCTTTGGAAGAGGTTTGTTTGTTCATTAATACTCAAGTATTTAAAGGTCTGAATCATATCTCCCCTATCCCTCCTCTCCTCCAAAGTGCACATATTTAGGTCTTCAAGTCTCTTCTCATAAGGCTTCTGACGCAGGCTTCAAATCATTTTTGTCGCCTTCCTTTAAACCGTTTCAAGTCTTTTTACATCCTTTGCGAGATATGTCTCCAAAACCGAACACAGTATTTCAAGTGAGGCCTCACCAGTGACTTATACAGTGGCATTAGTATCTTTTCCTTTCTGCTAGTAATTCCTCCCTTTGTATGCAACCCAACATCCTCCTGGCTTTTGCCACTGCCTTGTCGCACTGTTTTGCCACCTTGAGTTCTTCAGAAATAACACCAAGGTCCTTCTCCTGGTCCGTGCACACCAACCTCTCACCCCTTATCGTGTACATTTCCCTTGGATTTCTGCTTCCCAAGTGCATGACAGTGCACTTCTTCACATTAAATCTTAACTGCCAAGCATTAGACCATTCTTCCAGCTTTTGTAGGTCTTTCCTCATGTTATTCACGCCCTCAGGGGAGTCCACTCTGTTGCAAATTTTTGTTTCATCTGCAAAAAGACAGACTTTTCCATTCAGTCCTTCAGCAATATTACTCACAAATACATTGAACAGTGCCAGTCCCAGGACTGAACTCTGGGGCACCCTGCTAATCACCCCCCTTTCATCCGAGTGAGCTCTATTTACCATCACCTTCTGATATCTGTCAGTCAACCAATTTCTGATCCAGTTCACCACCTTGGGACCCATCCTCAAACTACTGAGTTTATTGATAAGCCTCCTATGAGGAACAGTATCAAAGGCTTTGCTAAGACCCAGGTAGGGACATGGGATGAGGGTGAAAGTAGATAGATTCAGGAGTAATATGTGGAAATATTTCTTTACGGAAAGAGTGGTGGATCCATGGAATAGTCTCCCAGTGGAGGTGGTAGAGATGAGGACAGTATCTGAATTCAAAGAAGCATGAGACAATCACAGAGGATCACTAAAGGAAAAAAGGGGAATGTTGTAGTGGTTGATATGGAAGGACAGACTAGATAGGCCATGTGATCTTTTTCTGTCATCATGTTTCTATGAATGCAGAAACGTTGCATTCCAACGCCATCATCCTGACTTCCCACTCAGGGGTTACAGCCTTCAACACAGAGGATGGGGTGACTGGCTTGGGTGCTGAGGAAGAGAGGGAGTCCCTTCAATGGGATTGGCCTCGGGGGTCAGAGATCCATCGCCAGCGGCCTTGGCGTCTCTCCTGGGTACCTTGGCCAGTCACTTCCGCTCAGACTCCTTGGAAATCCTCCAAGGGCTGTGGGACCTCGCACGGGATTTGGCATGCATGTCCCCATTCCAGGGAGAGGTCCTTGAAGATTTCTTTTTCTTACACTCTCGCTCCGGAAATCCTTATCAGAGGGTCCACGTCTGCTCGGGCACCGCAGGGGCTTTACACGACTCTGAGGATCTGTGTGGTGCCTTAGAGCATGTGGCTACCAGAGCTGAGTCTGACCTGTGGAAGATGTCATCCTGCTTCTTCCAGTGACTCTGGATGGCCATAGCGGACATCGTTTTGCACAGGGAGCATGCCTCTGGGTCATGGTCGGCACCTAGATACCTAAGGCAACAGTCATGTGTGTCTTGGTAAGGGACATGTTCTTGGATTTTTAAACCCAGTGGCCATTGGGGCAAAAAGGACTCCAGCAAGGTCGAAGAACTTTGATGCAGCCAGCGGTTAGAAAAGGCGTGAAACCGTGTTGAATGAAAAATCCTAACTAAACAGGTTCTGAGTTCAAAGCCAAGGCGATGGAGCTGGGAGGCGGGAAAGGGACCGGTGCTAACCGGATGGTACACAGACGTGCACGAGGAAAGCAACTTTTTTCCAGGAAGAAAGATGAACATCTGTAGGGCTCCGCGGAAAAAGGGAGACTGAGTAAGATGGCACCCTTGGGCAGGAAGGGGACCATGCATGTGTGGCAGCATCTCCCAAGGCTTTTTTTGAAAGCTAGGGAGAAGCTTCCGCAAGGGCTCCGTCAGCGTCAATGTCACCCATAAGTCAGGGCAGACTTCCTGCTTGTTCCTGGAGAAAAGCTGGTATGTAAAGTGTCGATTGGCTCAGATATATCAATAGCTTCTCCAGCCTAGAGGCAAGGGCGCTTTTATGTTGGCATGGGAATGGGAGTTGGAGACAGAGTGGGATGAACAGACATAGTGCCAGATTTTCCAATGGGTAGCTAAAGTGGGGGGGCTCAGCGACGATGCAGGAGCACTGCTGTAAGGTATTGTATAGAGTGTATCTGACACCACAGAAAATGAGTGGGTGGTCAGGAGGTGGAAGTCCTGAATGCTGGAAGGGATGTGGGCAATGGGGGATTATATCCACATGTGCTGGGGGTGCCCCAGGATGTGGGAATATTGGAGGTTGGCAATAGGGATCTTACAGGAAGTGATGGGGACTGCTATGGCGACTACTCCGGAATTTTTGCTTCTGTTCAAGGGGAGGGGGGAGGAGTTCACCAGGGCGCTTGGACTGCAGGTAGTGCTGGCAGCTTGGATGGCCCTGGTTGGGATATGACGTAGTGTGCAAATTCCCACCAAGGGGGATTATTCTAAAACGACTCCAGTATGGGTATAATATGAGTCAACTAAATGGCTCATCACCACCACCAGTGGGCAAAGGTTCAACAGAAATGGGCCCAATATGAGGAATGGAGGAGTCAGTCTTGGGGTGAAGAGGAAGAGGATTAAGTGTAAGAACAAACTGGTGGAAGATGGAGCGGTTTGCAAGCAGGGGAGGGGGCTGGTGAGACATGGAGAATGGAAGAGAGTTGAAGGGCTGAGTGAATGAATGGGGGCGAGTGAGGGGTGCAAGGGTCGGGATGTATTTGGGAGAGTGCATGTGAAGTTCGTACGGGGCTATTTGAGTATAAAGGGAACCTATGGGCCCCTCTCGTGCCCGTGGTTGTTTCACTCTCTTTAATACATGGATAATACGATTTATGAATGTTGTATTTTTAAATTTTGTATTAGGTACTTTGTTATTTGTAAATTGTACTGCCTGTTTACCTTCCTGGTTTCGTGGGAGGTACGGAAGGGGGTTACTGTTACTAGTAGGGGGTATGAGAGGGTGGAGGCTGGACGGGGGTGGGATGGGAGAACGGAGGTATGGAGAGACTGCAGATTGGAGCTCTTATGTAAGTATTTGGGAGGGGATACAATTTCTGGACCACAGACCTCATACAATATGGCAGCATCGGACTTTGGGTCCTACATGAGTGAGTGGGGAATGGGGGGAGAGAGGGGAGGGAAGCAGGGGGGGTTTCATAGATTTGAATTCTTAAAAGCTTTTGCAATAAAGTACAAGTTTAAAAAAATACCCTAGAGAGTAATTGAATAAGGCATTTTCTGCATGTGGAACATGTTTTCCATGCAGAAAACTAAAAAATTGCACAGGTGAATATGAATGTACAATTTCATGTGCCAATACAATCAACAAGACCCCAGAGGATATCAACACAGCAAAGCAAATCTCAAATGTCCTCTGTCAAAGACTTCTAATAATAATCATTCGTTTTCTTCTTAGTTGTGCACACATGCTTCTGCATAGCTCATGCACAGACATTTCCAGGACTGCTGTTTGGGTAGAGCTTGGAGAGTTGTAAGGCACACCTATACTCTATAAAATTTGTGCCTATACATGTGGAAGCCTATTCTCCACTGAACGTCTAGCTCGTGTACATCCCCTCAGAATTGGGACGTACAGTAGTAGACCTGATTTTAGACGCCCCCGTGGGATCAGAAATCGGGTCTACTTGCTTGTACATGTAGGCCGGGCCCAATTCTGAAGAGCTGCACATCAACCACATCCACGTCTTAACACTGACAGGCTCATGAATGGAACCACGATGCCATGGTGTCCCGTCGCCATGGCACCGCTGCTTTTGAAAGGAGCTGAGATTGCCGGCCGCCGCAGAGAATGTCCTTTCCTTGCAGTCAGACCTCCAATCTGGCCTCCCATGGCCAGAGTGCAGCTGCAGGGCTTCCCCCTGCACACCTCCCGGTTTTATCCCTGCTTGCCACTGCTGCTACCCCGCGTCCAGGGGGATTTATTCCACCTCTGAGGTGGAATAAGTCCCCCATCTAACTGGCCTAACCTGGACATACAGGGACCACTTCAGAATCGGCCCTGTACGTCCAGGGTGATGATCCACCCACACACTGCCCTCAATCTATCTCCCGCCCCCATCTAAGTTTCCTCGAACAACTCTGCTGTTTGTACAGGGAGCCTTGCACGGGGACAGCAACGGGGATGTATAGTGGGGATGTACGTCCAGGCAGGGCGACATCCCTGCAATTTGTGACTCAAAATAGACCCCATAGGATCAATATTCCACTGATATCACAGATTTTCTTAAATGCCAGCCATACGGGTAAAAGAATTCAGATAGCAGCATCATCCAGATAGCTGCCACCACTGAATTGCTGGCTACAGTGGTCAGCACCGGCAGTATCTGGATATTCAGCCATCAACCAGATAGCCAGCATACCAATTAGGATAGATATTTTGCAGTCTTAAGTTATGCAGATTTCTGAAAATCACCACTATCTGGATAAGTGCCAGCTCCACCGCAGCTCCACCCCCAGACCCTCTGGTACTCATGCCCCTAATTAGCTGAAAAATAAAATCCCTAAATTTACAGCTCATAAAAACATTTAAAAACAGAAGCCCTAAATATAATCACTAACACACTTTTGCTCATTTATTAGCACAGGAGTTTCGAAACCTGTCCTGGAGACCTCACAGCCGATTGGATTTTGGGGATACCTACCAGGACCATGCATGTGATAAATTTGCTCATACTGAAACACCACTGTGGGAATCCTGAAAACCCAAGTGGCTGTGGGGTCCACAGGACAAGTTTGGGGAGTTCTTGTGATTGAGCAATTTATTGGCAAAGAGGTTTACCCAATAGATTGTTTCAGCATGTAAACAGGTGAAAGCTTCTGTCCTTTTGGAGAAAACAATCACAAGACAATTAGGGGGCATCTTCAAAGCAATTAATGCGATTAGTAGACCTACTAACCATGCTAACTGTGGTGAGCGGGATATTCAGTAGACGACCTACTAACCATGCTAACTGGTGAGCAGGATATTCAGTAGTAGACCTACTAACCATGCTAACTGTGGTGAGCGGGATATTCAGTAGACGACCTACTAACCATGCTAACTGTGGTGAGCGGGATATTCAGTAGACGACCTACTAACCATGCTAACTGTGATGAGCGGGATATTCAGTAGACGACCTACTAACCATGCTAACTGTGGTGAGCGGGATATTCAGTAGACGACCTACTAACCATGCTAACTGTGGTGAGCGGGATATTCAGTAGACGACCTACTAACCATGCTAACTGTGGTGAGCGGGATATTCAGTAGTAGATCTACTAACCATGCTACCTGTGGTGAGCGGGATATTCAGTAGTAGATCTACTAACCATGCTACCTGTGGTGAGCGGGATATTCAGTAGTAGACCTACTAACCATGCTAACTTTGGTGAGCGGGATATTCAGTAGACGACCTACTAACCATGCTAACTGTGGTGAGCGGGATATTCAGTAGACGACCTACTAACCATGCTAACTGTGGTGAGCGGGATATTCAGTAGACGACCTACTAACCATGCTAACTGTGGTGAGCGGGATATTCAGTAGACGACCTACTAACCATGCTAACTGTGGTGAGCGGGATATTCAGTAGTAGATCTACTAACCATGCTAACTGTGGTGAGCGGGATATTCAGTAGTAGATCTACTAACCATGCTAACTGTGGTGAGCGGGATATTCAGTAGACGACCTACTAACCATGCTAACTGTGATGAGCGGGATATTCAGTAGACGACCTACTAACCATGCTAACTGTGGTGAGCGGGATATTCAGTAGACGACCTACTAACCATGCTAACTGTGGTGAGCGGGATATTCAGTAGATCTACTAACCATGCTAACTGTGGTGAGCGGGATATTCAGTAGTAGATCTACTAACCATGCTACCTGTGGTGAGCGGGATATTCAGTAGTAGATCTACTAACCATGCTACCTGTGGTGAGCGGGATATTCAGTAGACGACCTACTAACCATGCTAACTGTGGTGAGCGGGATATTCAGTAGTAGATCTACTAACCATGCTAACTGTGGTGAGCGGGATATTCAGTAGACGACCTACTAACCATGCTAACTGTGGTGAGCGGGATATTCAGTAGACGACCTACTAACCATGCTAACTGTGGTGAGCGGGATATTCAGTAGACGACCTACTAACCATGCTAACTGTGGTGAGCGGGATATTCAGTAGTAGATCTACTAACCATGCTAACTGTGGTGAGAGGGATATTCAGTAGACGACCTACTAACCATGCTAACTGTGGTGAGCGGGATATTCAGTAGACGACCTACTAACCATGCTAACTGTGGCGAGCGGGATATTCAGTAGACGACCTACTAACCATGCTAACTGTGGTGAGCGGGATATTCAGTAGACGACCTACTAAGCATGCTAACTGTGGTGAGCGGGATATTCAGTAGTAGACCTACTAACCATGCTAACTGTGGTGAGCGGGATATTCAGTAGTAGACCTACTAACCATGCTAACTGTAGTGAGCGGGATATTCAGTAGTAGATCTACTAACCATGCTAACTGTGGTGAGAGGGATATTCAGTGGCATTTTGGTTAGTGTCGCTGAATATCCCCAGGTGCTGTCGCTGAAGACCCCAACATTAGCGGGCTGGAATCGGGGCGTTCCGGCAGGCGAATCGGAGGCAGCAGCAGGGAATAACCGGCCAGTGGCAATATTAAGCTTCTAGCAGGTTATCCCTCAGTGGGGAAGTTAACCAGGCAGCAGGAGAATATCACCACTGGCCGATTAGCTTTAGCGCTATTTCGCCGACCCGGATATTCAATGCCCGTGGCCAGATATGGCCCCAACATTGAAAATCCGGGTTTAAAGTTCAGCTAGCCACTGTAGAAGCGCTAGCCGCAGCCACTGAATATCTCCCCCCCCTTGATTATAATTTATTTCAAGAAGTCTATTGACTGAATTTAAAAACAAAGCCAGAATGAAGACTAAGCTGCCTGTTGATGGTAAGTGGGCAACCAGAAAATAACCTGGATTTTTTTGGGGGAGGGGAGGGGGAGAGGAATGTGCGGATTTGAATATTCTTAGTCTTGAGCCCACACAGACGTTGGGCTGAACAGGTTGGGAAATTGCTTTCTAAATCCCTTTGAGTCTCAGGTGGTGCAGAGTGTGCGGCCACAGCCCAGCTTCATGGCTAATGCGTGAAAAGTGCCGCTCTTACTTGTTCTCCAGCAGCTGTTCTATGTCTTGGACCTTTTTACAAAGTTCTTCTGCCAGAGGAAAGTTTTTTCCCACCTTCATGAAGAGGGCTGCTATTTTATTACTGCGCAGGAATCCTGCAGCTCTTCGCCTCAAGCTGTGTAACACGCAGGCTTCTACTGCAGCTGCAAACAAGGTAACAAGAAAAAAAATTAGCCATGTTACATTCACGTCAACTTCTACAGCTGTATATAAAGCAAAAGCACTTTTGTTCGCTCTATATTGTCATAAGATTCATAGCTCTCAGCCTGACGAGTGGCCGTTGCGATGCTTCTCAATGGCCTCCATGGTTAGAGCAGTGGCCTGGTGACTGGAGACCAAGGTTTGAATCCTACTGCTGCTCTTTGTGGCCTTGGGCAAATAACTTAACTTTCACTGCCTCAGGTACAAACTTAGATTGCAAGCCCTTTGGGACAGGGAAAGACCTACTTTAACTTGCCTTGAACAGCTGCTGGAAAGGTGTGTACGAAATACTAAAAAACGCCTGTGAGAGTACGGTAGTTTAGTTTATATGTGATATACCGCCTTTAATGGAATAGAGTACTGTACTTCTAATATTAAAAAAAAGGTGATGCCACTAAAGCGAAGCAAAACAAAACCAGAGAACCAAAGAGCGTGATTAACCTACTCATCGTTGGGAAGGAGATCATCTTTGCTGTATATGATTTAATTTAATTATCTATTTAAGCAGTTTTCTATACCGCCTTATCCTTCAATCAAAGCGGTTTACATTATGTAATCACTACAAACAGGTACCGGATACATTCCCTTGTCCCCAAAGGCTCACAATCTATGTGTACCTGAGGCAGCGGAGGGTTAAGTGGCTTGTTCGAGGCCACAAGAAATGCCTATAGGACTAGAAACCTCAGTCCCTCCGGCCTGAGATTGCTGTCCCCATTTGGGACTTGAACCCCCGGCCCTCCAGCCCAAGTTACCGTGTCCTAGACTACAAATGTGCTGCCTACTTCGGCTTTTGGGGCCAATCAAGGCAGCTTATAACCTCATTAAGTGCACCCACAGGAGGGATAACAAAATCCCCAATGTCCCACTTACAAAAATCAATTATACTCTAACCTTCCACTGAACAAATCCAACTACATCCATCAAAATAACTGACCTATTCTGCCACAGAAGACCTTCAGACAAGAACTCTCCCACAGAAAAGGTTTCAAACCTTTCTGAAAATTCTGGTAATAGTCTGCTTCAGAATTACTGGGTGCTTATTCCAAAGTGAAGTTGTTCCAGAAAGGTCAACCCTTTACATATTGAAATCCCTTCCCAAATGGCTAGATTGCAGGGCTCTTCCTATCTTATCACACTGATATTGAGGGCCAATACCCTTCCAGGCCTGAAAAATAAGACACAGCATTAGCCCAACTGGCTAGCCTGGACATTTTTTACATTGAGGGTTGTACCGATCCCTCAGGGTAGCTCCGAATGGGGATCGGGAGCTGTCCAGGGGGATATTGGTGCTTAGGCGGAGCAACCACAGTTATTTTTTCTATTTTCGGTGCCATGGCTCACAGCACTACGGCACAGACAATATTGTGGAAGGGGGGGAGGAAGCCTGATCACCTGCAGGGAACAGCCTACATTATTGGGCTTCCCCCACTCCCCATCCCACCCCAAGGGCCAGCCACCATGCAAAAATCAGATATTGCAGAAAATTGCCTGCGATATCCAATTTTGTTTTGTGGGTTAACTGCTACCGGGGGATGTTAATCCTGCATTTGTTGATTTTGCTTAAGACGTCAAGGTCAGAAAAGGGACAGCTAAGTCAGGCCATTCACAATTTCCTGAGAATTTTACAAAATGCTCACTGATTGCAGAGCTTTTTCTAAAATACTCTATAGACACAGCACTGTCAGTGGGAACAGCCATTTTACCAAAAAATAAAGTCCAAAAGGAGCATCGCTGTTCAGGGTTTTGCATATGTACATGCCGACTATTTGGCCATGCAAGTGCTGTTTTTGCAACCTATGTGCATAAATGTTGGCACTTACCTCTGAAGTAGCGGATTTTAGAAAACTGGATATTCATGATAAATCAATTTAGGAGCTGAGCTAAATAACTGCATTTTCTTAAAAAATTTGAATATGGTTTTACAAACCACAGAAAGGTCAGCATAATTAACCCTCTGACTGCTGCAAATCCCAGGTCCAGACAAGAACCTAGTTGTCACTTATGCTTGCCTTGGAGCAATAATGCTGATGTACACAATTTTTACAAATTTACACACTATTAAATAGGTAATACACAGGGCCAGCCCAAGGGTTTCTGCCGTCCTAGGCAGAAACCCCAGCCTCGCTGACCCTCCCCTGCTGCCACTGTCCTCCCAGCTGCCACAGATTCAGTCTCAGGAAATACTGCCGCTGTCCGCCTTCCCCCCCAAACAGAATTGGTGGCAGCTGGGGGGGATGGCGTGGCCACCTATGTGAGCTGTTGCCGCCATCCAACCAGTCTGGCCGCCTAGCTTGCCTAGTGGATGGGCCAGCCCTGGTAATACACATACTTTTCATGCCCACCCAATCCACACCAACAGCATGCCCTCTTCCAAAGTACATGTCCCGCAGTTTTTTTAAAGTCACGATTTATAAGTGTTGGCCATTTACACATGTAAACAAGCCAGGTTTCTAAAATATCCTCCTAAGAATGTATTTCTCGTAGCACAGAAGGGACTGTGGTACTACATATTGCAACAGGGCAGGCATAGTGAATCTTTAACCAGGAGCTTGTTTGGATAAGAAACTGGTGGCCATCAGGAAAACTAGGCTGCTGCCTAGGATAGCAGCTTCTTGGTGGGCAGTGGGGTGGCAAAGAGCATTCAAAGCTAAGCAATAGATTCCTACAGCCGGGGAGGGGGGGGCAGGCGGGGTGCATAAGGCTTAAGGTTTACCTAGGGTGCCAATACTTTGAACCAACTCCGAGGCCAGCCCTGGCCTTCAGACTCTCTTCTCTACTTTAATCTTTTCTGTCAATTTTAATGAACTTTCTAAGCTTTAAGCTATTTTTTTTATACTTTAATCATAAATCACCTTTCCTAAATACAGAAAGCCACAATAAACCATAAACCCTATAACAATGGAACAAAGGTATTACAGGCTGCCAGGCCTAATGCTATGGAACCTGACCAGCAAGTATATAGTCTGAATCTGAACTGCATGTGTTTACTCTGACCCGATCTATTTAATCTCCTTTAAGCAGCACGGAGCCTGTTACTACCAGACGTGGTTTAAACCGTTATTGCTAGACTCACCCTTAGGCTGGCTCTGACTCCTAAAGCATAGTCCAGGTTCAGTGCCCTGAGAAAGCCTGTGTTTCCATTCAAACCCACTACATGAAAAAGACTTTACCTATGATCCATTAAATACACTTAGCTTGGAACTTGACCATGGGGCATATTATATGGGTTTTATGATCCTCGTCTGTCATCATACTTTGTCTTTTCGCCAGGATAGCTTATAACTTGGAGAGTTCAAGGAGAAGTTAAAAACGATAAAATCTCAATACCTGCTTTCGCTCTGCTGCTCTTCTCTATATCTATTCACAGAACACTTGACTACAATGTGATTTTTCTGTATGAACTGTTAAATATCATAAAGCGTTCCCTCATTAGTTTCTAATTAGCCTGCTCACTGGACATGGAACAAATAGAGGCATCAGCTGACCAGCGATGTTGACATCTGTTACCAGCACTTTATACATTTAATTCCTGGGGCGCAAAAATCCAACATCAAGTTGAAAGATCTTATTCAGGAATGAAAGCAGAAGTCCGCTCACTCGTATGGTACATGAAGTAGGAGAATGGGTCAGAAACAACCTGTCCTATGACCTGTTACTTGTTGCAACAGCAGGCGTCCTTCAGGTCACTATAATTTGCTACAATAAGCACACATGTAAGTAGGTACAGACGTTAAGAGGAATATTTTTTAAACATTTTATTCAGATACATGGGTAAAAATCAAAAGCTGAAATTAGTTCTCGTCCCCTTTTGAGGGTGAAAGAATCCATGCCGATTTGCAGGCAGTTACTTTTATGCATGCTACAATGAGCTGGGGCAGAGCCAGTAGACAACCCGCGGGAATTTCATTTAAAATCCTCTGGGAGTGACTTACGGCACCAACTTCACATCTGCTATAAGAGAGCTATAAAGTCTGAGGTCTGAAGTACCCGTGGCACCAGCTGGCTATACATTTTTAAAAAAAGAAAAGTCTGAGAATTTCCCCTTGAAAATTCACTTGCAGGCTCACGGAGAGTCTGCAAGGTTTATATTAAATTGCTGCTTAAGGAGTAGTTTCATAAAGGATATTTCATGCGTAAAGGCCTTTTTACACCTGTGAAAGGGCTTCTGCAAAATTACCCCAGGGGTTGCACGTGTAGAAGTATACATGGTGACAAAGTGCACACGCTTATGCGACTCAGGTGCATATCTGGAATACATATACAGGCAGCCTGTTAAAAAAAATACCTTCCATGTGTAAAAAACCCTGCACAATAATCTAGAAGCTGAGGCAGGCTATATCAACTGCATTCATAATCTGTCTGACTCTTTCTATCATATAAGCAGTGTTAGCGCAATCTATAAGGAAGTGCAGGTGGCTACCTAAGGCGACAGGTTGTAGAGACCAGCAAAGCGATGCCCACTGACACCCTGCGCCTTTTCACTTTCCAGAATGGCAGATATACTATTATTCATATGCAGCAGCCTCAATCCTTTCCTTCCTTCGCATGGCACTGTGAGCCAATGCAGACTTACAATCCCGTGGTGATCCGCCTCCTCCAGCCAGATTTCTGTTTTAAATTTGAAGCCAATGCAGGTGGTAGGAGGGGGGGGGGGGGGGGGAGAATGAAGGGAGAGATTACACTGCTACCATAGCGCATAGATAGAGTCACTAGGGTTGTTCTGGAAGTGTGAGGATTTGCAGCGTGAGGTGAGACACAGGCAATGGAGGCCTGAAAAGGGGGTATGGATCAATGCTGGCGAAGCGTCAGGGGAACCATCAAATTTCGATGCATCAGCCCTGCCTACAAGTCCCTTTGCTCCGAGGCTCTATTCTTTCTCTAACAATACTTCTTTCACCACCCCCTCCATCCAAAGTAATCAATTCCCATCAGGAAAAGAAAAATATTAAAAAGTAGAAAAATCAGAAGGTACCGAATAGTGGAAAAAAACCCCACCTCTCTTTTGATAACATGTCTATTGTTAATTCACTGCAAGTAGGCATCCATCCCAAGTTTTATTGCCTTACGTTACCTAGGAAACGGCAGCTACTTCCAGTTCTTTTAGTAATCAGCAAAACCGCATCAAGGCTCAATGTTAAACGTATCTCCTCTATATAACGAGTGTTCAACTCTGCACTCTCATGAAGCACACTGCACACCCACTACACACACAAAAAGGGAGGAATACAAGGACATTTGGGATATGAAATAGTCTCTCTTATTGGACTATTATAGATATACTTTACAAGAATTAAACACACTTTCAAATCTTAATGCAACCAATACGTACATTTTAGAGGGGGGAAAACTGATTTTATACAGATATGCATATGCACTGGGGCTAAACCACTACATCTCCCTATTAGTTAGTATGCATGATAACTAGAGGCCTAGTCGCTCATGATCAGGTGGGATGGAATTTAGGACCAGAGCTGATCCTTTCACTAGGCAGACTAGGTGCTTCCCTTGTTAAGTGCCATCAGGTTTATGTCAACTCCTGGCAACCCTGTGGATGGCTGTCCATGCTGTGATCATCCCTTGAGATTTCTTGGCAAGGTGTGACCAGAAGTAGATTGCTAGGCCTTTCTTTCATGCAGTAAGCCTACAGCACCTGGTATTCCAAGATGGTCTCCCATCCAAGTACTAACCAGATCTGACTCTGCTTAATTTCCAAGCAGACACCCACCAAGGGTGGCACAAATCTGGGGGCAGCACAAGGACAGTCCTCAGCAGCCCCAAATTAAAGCTGCCACTGCCATCCTCAATCAGGCCAACTCTAAAATTTAACAGAAACAGCCGCAATGAGGCCTTGAACAGACATGCATGTTCAAGGCCTAGCATGTTCTGCCCATACTCCGAACATGATGCTGGACATACCGGGGGGGGGGTATGGAATATGGAGGAGGGGGAGAGGCACAAGGCCTTGAGACACTTTGGCAGGGGTTGATGCATAGCTGAAGGTTTGTTTAGGGCATCAGATACCTTTGGACTGGCCCTATTTAGAACATAGTGCATCAGGCTCCTTCTCTTGCCCTATTGTTTTATTATCTTTTTTTATTTAATATTTATTGCAATTTTCAATTAAACATCTTGTCAATGAAAAACAGCAGGTGGATGCAAATTAGATACAATAGGAAATAAATACAAAACAACCTATCCACCCCCTAACTGAAAAACCCCAAACCAGAGAGGATAGCAAACAAAACAAAATCTAGACATTTCATAGGTAAAGGAAACCAGACATACAGTAAAAACCTATATATCACAGCTGTGTTTAGGTGCTCTGAGCTAAAGAAACCATGGCCTGATGACAGTTTATGAAAGAAAGCTGGGAAGTCTCATAGAAAACAGATAACCAATTGTAGTTTAATCAAGCACTTACAAGGAAACTTTAAGAAACACAAGCCAACCAGTTGCAAAATAGCTGGTTTCAACAAGAGAAATTCCCTACGCCTTTTTTGTTTCACCTGACAGATCTGGAAACATTCGAATCATAAGGCCCCGAAAGGCTATATTACGTTTCTTAAAATATATACGAAACCACCATTCACGGTTTGAGGTCAAAGCAAAGGTCACCAACAAGGTTCTGATACTATAGAATTCTGATTCGGACTTTCCAAAATAGCGGAAACATCAACTACATCCATTTGTTGTTCAGAAGGGCCCCTTGAAACCCCAACAATGTATTCACAACTGGGAGATAATATACCCTTGTTAGTGGAGGGTGGGATTCTAAGGGGACTCCAAGAACATCGGTTAAGTAACTCTTAAACATGTCCCGGGGAGAGACCAAAGAATCCTTGGAAAAAATTAACAGCCACAAGTTTGCTGACCTGGTAGCATTTTCTAAGTTCTCCAATTTAAATGTAACTGATGACAAAACTTTCATAATAGAAACAGTACAACAACTAATGACTAACTTCTTTTCCAGATCAGAGACAGCAGATCGAACAGCAGACAGTTCTTCCACGTTCTTTGTAATAGCCAAAGTATTACCTTGAACTTGCAATTGCAAGGTTTGCATTTCTGGAACCAGAGCTTCACTAAGATTTGAAATTGCGTCCCATAATGTCTAGACAAAGTAAACCCTCGAGAGGTTGCAGGAAGATCTGAGGTGATACCAGCTGTGAAAGTAGAAAAGCAAGGGACTGAAACAGCAGACACCGCGGGATCATCGACTGTGGCACCCATATCCCAAGCCACTCCCAACGCTGCCTCCAGTTGTACCGGTGGCTTAACTCCAGTAACTGCATTTTCCATAGAAGGCTACCCACCATCCAGACCACACTTCCCACTGGATCTTCATCAGGGAAAGAACTTACAGTCAATCTGGAATAGCAGAGACAGCTGGCGGCTTAGGTGGTCGCCGCTCCTCCAGGGAAAGATGTTGCTTCACCCAAACTTGATGCTGAGTCACCCGACTTCGGCGTCGAGGCAACCAGGCCCACTCTGGAGGATAATTTGTTGCATACTTGGGCAGCTCAAAAAAGCCTCAATTGAAGCTTGAACAGAAAGCAATGGAGAACCAGCGGCCATGATGGGCTTTCCTGCCGCTTTCCCCTCCCTCTTGCCCACTGCAGTAAAATCGCCGGCCGAGCTCACCCGGAATCCGCCATCTTAGATTGCTCCTCTCCCTCCATCTCTCCCATTAGTTTTAAATATAGTAGACTGAGCCCTATTCAAATCCAGACTAAAAACCCACCTCTTTGAGGCTGTTTTTGGATCCTGATGCTCCTCACTCTCTTGTCCACTATCTACATGTATCTTATACTCTAGTCCCCAATTTTGCTGTGTTTTTTCATCTTGATTAGATTGTAAGCTCTGATGAGCAGGGACTGTGTCTTACGTCTATACAGTATGTACGGAGCTGCATACGCCTTGTAGTAGTACTAGTAGTAACATGCTCCAAGGTGGTGTGTGTGTGTGTTATGTTAACGTTCTAGCAAGGCCGCCGCGTTACACATGAGGCAGCACTTCTATCCAGTACTTCTGTATAACAGCACATGTGACTGTTTGGAAGATGCAAAACTTCTGGAAAAGAGATATAGATGAGTTAGGGGATGGAAGGCTCAGGACCTCTCTTTTGTATTTGGGGAATGTGGGGGGGGAGGGGGGAACAGAGTAAAATTTGGACCTGGAAACAGAATGGGGGAGCTTCCTTTGTATTTTGAGGGGGGGAGATTAGATGATGACCTCAGCCATGCCAACTGGCCCTATTACTTTCATGAGTTAGCACAGGGGATCTAGAGGTGCGGAGTGTGCGCTGTCGCGGGGCAGCCCCGTCTACGCGTTACTCATGTTGGGGTGAGCCCGGGCAAAGATTTTGCTAGGTAGTCCAGGGAATGTAAATCCACTCCGCGTAGTTGAGAGAAGTGGCTTTACAGATTCCACTACCCAGGAGCACTCATTAATGAGACCAGGTGGAGGGAAAAAAAGGCTTTTATTCCCTGGTTAATGCAAAGGTTCAACATAAGATATAATCCATGAAACAGAAAGTCCTTTGTGTCAAAAGGTACCAGTATTTACAGTGGGTTACTTAACTGTTGCTTCACAGTTAAGGCAGGCTTTCACAAGTAGAATTCAATTCACGAAACAGCAATTACATTTCATTCACTCTTCTTCATTACATGGAGTATACAGACTCTGGAGCTGAGGCAGTGCACCAATCACATTCCATGAGTTCTGGCATAGGTGAGGGAACAGTGTTTGGATAATCAATCTCCATGGACTCTCCTTCACTGTACTCAGTTGAGGAGCATTCACTGTCCCTGTCTAACTCAGCCTTGTAAGTTAAAACTCTGGAGTCTGGCTTCCTATAGCCAGGGGTGCTCAATGTTGCAGGAATTTTACTGAACCAATCTGGTTTCTTTTCCCTTACATAAGGAGCGTGGGTTTTAGCAAAGCCTTTAGGAGCACAACAGTTACAGTCATTGGTTAATGTTTCATACCTGGGTTTAGCTGAGTTGGAATGCACAGTGTTTTCTCTTCCAGACACTCTCCCTTGGTAGCTGAGCCTCTCCCTGCCTGCTTTGGACACAGCTGGGCTTCTAGGCAGTTGAGAAAAACTTGGCCTGGATTCTCCTCTCTCTCTGGGTAAAAACTCCAGCTGATCATAAAAGTGCTTTCCTCTCTGACATGGTAAAACTTGGCAATAATCCTTTAGAGATTGTAAGCTCTTCTCAGAACCCTTCCCCTTGGTTCTTAGCTTCTGACTCTCTGTTCTGGATTCAGGCAGACTGTGAGAACAGGGCGTGGCAGACACTCTCACCTTAGAGCTGGCTCTATCAAACTTCCCTATTGCAGCAGGGTCAGTTTGGGCCTTCTGGCTCCCAACCTTGTGAAGTCTGTTCCCAGTCAGATTCTTCTCAGTCCTCTCCTGATGCCTCTCAGCTTTCTCTTGCTCCTTTCTTCTGTGGCTCTCAGCCTTCTCTACTTCTGTTTCCCCTTCTGTTTCTGTTCTAGAAGCATTCTGCTCTGACTTATAAAGCAAAGTGCTTGAGCTGACTTCCGGGTTTCTTCCCAGGTGCAAGTCATCAGAGTTCCTAGGCTCATTAACTCCCGAATGTCTGTTCCTCCTCCCTCTAGCTGTGCCTGGGGGTAATTGCACACCTAGTTCCTCAAAAGAAACAGGATTTCTTTCCACACACTCATCTTTATTGACACACGCCCCATGACAGCGCGCACACGCACACACACATGCACGCACGCACACACACAGTAAAAGGCTCATGTTCCCGTTAGTGCAAGTGTTTTACCATGTAAATATTCTGCATCACATTAACATCAGGAACAGACTGTTACTACAGATTCAAATAGGCATACTCAAAAAAATAAAAATCCGTTTACTTGCTATTTGCTGACACTTTAATACATACATTATTATGCAATAGGGATGGGCATTACCAAAAAAAAGGTTTTGGTTAGACTTTATTTTAAATCAGGGCTTGAGAAACTCCAGGTGCCAGGTCACCATGGTGACTAAAAAACTGGACCTGGCACTAGGGGCTCAGAGCACAAGGGCAATAGATGTGCCGGAAGAGACCACCACTGCAGTCCGGAGCTTCTGTGTCTGCCTGCAGGGATCCCAGTCCCCACAGACAGAAGTGCTCATGAGGCCGCCATAACGGTCGGGAGCTTAGATATCTGCCGCGGGATTCCAAACCTTATGGGCAAAAGTCCCGGAAGACGTCCAGCCAGAGCGTGTGTCTGCAAACCGCGGCTGAAGAGATTTAAAGGGACAGTAAGTATTATGAATGGTGGGTGGGAATGAGGAAGGGAGGGCAAGGGGGGGGGGAAGTTGAAGACATAGTCTGAAAAGGGAAACAAAGTTTGGGGGTGGAGAAGGAACAGCAGGAGAGAGGTTGGAGTGGGGAGAGGGAAGAGTGCAAGGGATTGGAGGGTGATGAGAAGAATGCATGGGTAGTATAGGGCATAATGTGTGCAAAAGGTGCACCCCACCTCTGCATCTCACATGCACATACGTAGGCACCCCCATCTCTGTACCCCACACACGCAGGTATTCCACCTCTGTGCCACACACCACACACACAGACACCCTATCTGCACACCACACACACACAGGTGTAACTTAAAGGGTCAGTTGGGGTGGTGGGAGAGGGAAGATGAGGAGTGGGGGTGGTGGGAGAGGGAGGAGGAGGAGGGTCACTACCTTCTGTTGGCACTATGCAGTGCTACATTCAGAGTCTGATTAAGCTTTTTCCCAAACAAAATGGGGAAACAGACAGTCTTAATAAATCAGGCCCTAAGAGTACCTGCGATATACCTTTTTGGAGCGTGGAACTGTGACCTAGGTTTTGGTGGCCAGCTCCTAGATTTTTAAGCTGGCTCCTAGATTCCAAGGAAACCTTTGTTTCTGACCATTGGGATTTGGATTCAAGGAATCCCAATTCCTTGAAGCCAAGAATCAATACAGAAACATAGGTTGTTTTTATACTAATTAAGCAATATGCATGTGACCTCCCATTTCACTTGTTCAAATTCTATATATTTTTAACTTTATCTATCAGCTGCCCTTTATTTATTTAACAGGTTTTTTTAATACCGCTTTATCATTTCAGTCAAAGCGGTTTACATTGTACCTTAAACTTGGTAATGTACATTGAACAGGGACATTGGCAACTTGGATTTTTCTGAGGCAATGGAGGGTTAAGTGACTTGCCCAAGGCCACAAGGAGTGCTAGAAGGAAATGAACCCTGGTCTCTTGGTTCCAAAAAGCCAGTGCTCTAACCATTAGGCTACTCCTTCACGCCAATATTTTTTTCTTTCACACATGCTATAAAATTAAGCATAGAACCATCAGCTGCCAGACCGTTCTTAGAAATAAAAAAAGTCTATCCAGGAAAAAAAAAAAATTCTTTGAACACAGTTCCACAAATGATTCCTTCACATAAGGCAGAGTCTACTAGACTCTTTCAGGTTCCAGAAATATCTTATTTTGCTTTAGATTTGGCAGTTTCCTCTACTCCTTTGAAAGCAGATTTTAGAAAGACCATTTATGTGGTTATGGCGTCCAAATGAAAATGTCTGCAATTGTATGCCAATCTTAAAAGGAGGGGGTGCGTACCTATAAAGCCGGTCTAAAATCGAGGGGAGGCATATCCAAAGGCATTTATGTTGTTTTGCAATCTGGTTAGTGGTGAAATATCACCGCTAACCAGACTGCAAAACAGCAATCTAGCCAAACTAGATATTCCGCGTCGGTCACCGGATATGCAGCAGCGCTGAATATCTGGTCCTAAGTTAAAGCAGAGGCAGCCGGTCACTGACACCATTGATCGCTGTCACTGAAAATCAACCCAGACATATCTCCGCCCCTGTTGCTAGACCTATGTATTAAATCAAACCAGGAAACACAAATACCCATGAAGATGGGCATCCACGTGCCGCAGGAGAGGCTATTTTAGAAACATGCACATGTGAAAAATTGGCGAAGGAACCTAGGCAGCTTGCATTTATGCATGCCGATATTTCAGAATGCTCATGTGTACGTGTCAACTATCAAAAAATTCCCCCTCAAGGAGCCAAAAACCAAAAACTATCAATCGATAACTCCAAACTGGGCAGAGAAAATCTCTATTAAACCAAAATTAAGACAAAACAAAACAAAAACAAAACAAAATCTGGGCATAAAACCATCAAACACAGCCACACATCAGCCATGAAAAACCACCCGAGGCAGGAGGAAAAAAAGACCTCAACAACCCCTCTAATAACACAGGGGTAGAGTCAAATCAAACAGTATTCAATGATACAAGAGAAAAGACTCAGATTACATCAGCGGTCAAAAAACCTCCAACCAGCCAGGGTGTAAACAAACCAAAGGCTGGGGCAGCCGGTCAATGGATAGTGAGAGAACAGATAACACTCCAGCAAAAATGTGCTCCAAGACAGAAAACAATCACTTATCTGACAAAAGTAGAAGACAAAAGTCAGCAGAACAGTCTGTTCAATATGGCAAAAAGGAAGTGAAGATGATAAATCCAACGGAGGAGGCAGGGAGCCCCGACATCTGATGTTTCGCCTTGCGGCTTCCTCAGGGAGCTCAAGTCCACGTTCCACACGCTGACAATGGCCTCAAACAAGAAACTGCGAAAAGGAGCAAAGCAGGAGCTCTATGCAGAAGCTGGAGCCAAGCACCGGCTGCACAAATGGCGATCTCCAAAAAACCGTCAGACCTGCTTGACGGTTTTTTGGAGATCGCCATTTGTGCAGCCGGTGCTTGGCTCCAGCTTCTGCATAGAGCTCCTGCTTTGCTCCTTTTCGCAGTTTCTTGTTTGAGGCCATTGTCAGCGTGTGGAACGTGGACTTGAGCTCCCTGAGGGAGCCGCAAGGCGAAACATCAGATGTCGGGGCTCCCTGCCTCCTCCGTTGGATTTATCATCTTCACTTCCTTTTTGCCATATTGAACAGACTGTTCTGCTGACTTTTGTCTTCTACTTTTGTCAGATAAGTGATTTTTTTCTGTCTTGGAGCACATTTTTGCTGGAGTGTTGTTATCTGTTCTCTCACTATCCATTGACCGGCTGCCCCAGCCTTTGGTTTGTTTACACCCTGGCTGGTTGGAGGTTTTTTGACCGCTGATGTAATCTGAGTCTTTTCTCTTACATCATTGAATACTGTTTGATTTGACTCTACCCCTGTGTTATTAGAGGGGTTGCTGAGGTCTTTTTTTCCTCCTGCCTCGGGTGGTTTTTCATGGCTGATGTGTGGCTGTGTTTGATGGTTTTATGCCCAGATTTTGTTTTGTTTGGTTTGGTTTTGTCTTAATTTTGGTTTAATAGAGATTTTCTCTGCCCAGTTTGGAGTTATCGATTGATAGTTCATGTGTACGTGTCGGCATGTGCATATATCTTTGCCATTTTGCAAACCTGGACATCCCCGCTGCCCTTCGTTAATCATCAAGTATGCATTGTCTACCCAGTAACATGTAAACAGGGAAAAACATTGAGGGACTAAAATGCCTCCTGTACAGAGCAAGCCAAAACGAAGACTTTCTAAAAACCTACACATGCTGGGGAGCAGGTATACAGATGTGGATAATTTCCGTCATCCCGCATGCAAACCCTCCTTGAAAACTGGAGATATATGTGTATCTTGTTGCTCTGTGCAAAACACGTTCCCGACATGTCCGCTTGCGACTTAGGGGCATGTTTACTAAAGGATTTAACATGCGTTAATGAAGTTAACACGTTAATCTAGAGGCCTTTTATTTTTGTGGGTGCAGTGGCACTTAACACGTGTTAGCTTCATTAATGCGAGTAAACCTTTAGTAAATATGCCACTTAGATGTGATCAGGGCAGTTACGTGCAAAACTGGACCTTTCTAAAATCGCTGTTTGAACGGTGATGCGATTTGCACTTTTGAATGGTCATATTCATACGTGCAAATCACAAATGGGACTTTTAAAATATTCTGGGCTCTAACTCGTCAGGACCATAGCTAGGATCCGACTCCCAGTTTTTATTTATTTACAAAACTTAATATTCTGAACCTCTCACTGGTGCATCAATGAGTCTTCATTCACAACTACCCAGGGATTTTTCCTACATTTTATATCCCTTTCCATTTCACCTAGCCCAGCAGTTGCAACAAACATCCTCAGTCAGAGACTATGCGCTGGGGCTCCATCCAGAATCCTGTACTCATGAGACACAAAATCAGCTAATAAGGTATTACCATGGCACGATGACTGGAACCCCCTCTCTTCCCAAGGCAGTGAAAGCTGCCTCCACACATAGCAACCAACGTTTCACATCAATTGGGGTGGCAAGGTACTAAAGTCAAAACCAATTACCCTTCCCTGAATACCGTTAAAGGGGTTTGCACAATACTGGCGGTGCTCATGCACCTATGCCTCTGCAGTATTCTCAGCCTCAACCGACCAAAGAAGCGGAGGATATTACCCAGAAATCACTCAGGTCTTCTGCTTTGAGCCACTAGGTCAGTTCATGTTATGGATATCCTGACAGCCAGACCACTCTGGTAGACCTCTAAGCAACGCTGAGCACCAGCAGAAGATCCTAACAGGACCAGTGGCATCTTTCATATAGACAGAGCAGATGACCTGGAAGCTGCTTGTTAGTATCTCTCTACAATTTACAAAAATCTTAAGAGCATTTTGGCAACAAAATGCAGATATGCAAATCAGGGCCAGCTAAAAGGTCAAGTCTACCAATTATGAACTATAGCCTGTACAGTCCCGTAATGATAAAAAAAAAAATCAATGTTAATTAGCACCACAGGCGATGCCAAATTTTCCAAGTGCAGACAAATACTGCAGACTGCTTTCACAAATCAAACACTGCAAACAAATCTGTAATTGGTTTTGGTCCCATGGAAGAAGTAATTAGTCAAACTCCCACTTCTCTACTCTACTCCAAAGCATTAAAATGGACTGGCCACCTGGGTGAACGCAAAACAAGCAAATGAAAGACTAAAAGCAATAAAAGTAGGAATTTTGCTTTGCACAACATTATGCAGTCATAGTGCTATTAACCACCCCAAGAAATCTAGTTCCTTTCACACTCTTGAAGGCACATTTTAGATAGGATGTGAAGACTGGAATTGAGATTTCAAGGTCCAGACGCACTCGATTCCGACGGTATATTAGATACAGCTCTGCTTAAGGTAGAGCCGTTTCTAATATACACAGAAGGAAGAGCAGGACTCTGCGGAGATATATATCCACGTGCAGCGGGGGGAGCCATTTCACAAATATACATGTGGTAAAGATCAGTACACGGCAATTTACACATGTAATTACCAGCATTTCACAACATGCACATATAAATGTTGCCACTTTAATGTGTATCTGAGCCATTTGGCAAACTCGGACATGTAGATACTGCTAATTAACTACAGAGGACTTCATTTGTACCTCATTTAAATTTGGAGGGGGGAAATACACACTGGATGATATCCCCTGTAATCCCTCCTGTACAGGGATGGCCAAAAGCAGCACTTTTTAAATATCCATACGTGTCAGGGAGTATGTGCAATCTGAATATGGGCAATTTTGAACTTAACACATGCATTCCCTATATGAAATGGGAAACACACACGCAGATTTTTCTCCAACTAAAGACACCCCCCCCCCCTTGCAATTTTGACATGGTATGAACATCCACGTATAAAATGAGCCTTTTCTAAAATGGCCATTTCCACGGGGACGCAATTTACACACGTAAGAGATATTATTTACATGACTAAACTGTAAATGATAACCTTCTTCACTTATAATCTCTTTGCAATGAATGGCTAGGGAAGGAGCTTCGAAGTGGCGAAATTAGTGAGTGGAAATGGAAAGGCTTATAGGATGGCAGTATCAAGACAGAGTCACAACAGGCAGAACTGCATTCTTCCATTCAGCTTCCCCAGCAAAATGCTGCTGTACTCGTTCCCATCCAGTTTTTATCAGCAGGGATCCGAACATTTTTCCAGGACGAAATATACTCATTACATATTCCCACCTAGGCCCCACAAAAATTTGTTTTAAAAGGTAGAGGACAAAGAGGGCATCACAAAGAGCACACCGAGTGCATTTCTTCCATGACTAGTGTCCTTCCCCCGCCCGCAGCCCTCTCAAGTTCCCCCATGGGGTGCAGCCCTTTCCACCCTCTTGCCTACGCCACATGCAGTGCTCTTTCCTATTCCCTCCTTCTAGTTTTCTCTGCTTTTTCAAACCTCCCGAACTTAAAATCCCCCACCCAATAAAGCAGTCCTCACCTTTCTCTTTCTTCCCTCCCTTCCATCAAGGCTCACTCACGTTGACGATGAAGAAGAGGAAACATCTTCAACCCTGTTCACTTCCCTCTAACCCCCAAGGGAATAGAACAGGGCTGAAGCTGTTTCCTCTCATTCCCAGGCCCCAATCAAAGTGGAGGGCACTTCCTCTGATGCTGCCCAAACACAGGGGCAGCCCAAGGGGGGTGCGGGGCCATGTGTGGAGACTCGGTGTGGGGCCTCATTTGCATAAGGGGCCTCATTTTCATAAATATTTGCATAATGTTACCATATACTAACTTTTAGTAAACGTGCCTCTTAATGAGTGTATGGATAAAGAAAGACTAAAAGATTTCTACATTACTACAATCCAGTGACAACTGCCAGGCACATTAGGAACTACTACAAACACTGCCCATTTAGAACCCATAGCAAACCCGCCGTATCATAACAGCACTACCAGGACTCATAAAGCACCAGACCCTACCTATCAAAAGGCAACACTTAAAATATTAAGCCAATACATTTCAGAGAACAACAATACATGACCTACTGGGGAAAGAGAACAAGTGGCAATGTCAAATAGGAATTACATAAACAGAATACCTCAGCTCAGTTACACATGCAGAACATAGACCATCACCAAACAAGGAATCACAATTTAGAAACAGGAAGACAATAATTAAACTGGGAGCCCCAAAAGCCAAACTTGGAATGTACAACACCACTGTAGAAATAAAACTATAAATTAATTTCCTCTTGTACTAAACAAAGCGCAGATGTTAATGATGCACATTTCCCAGAGCTGACATATTCCAGTTAATAAATTCAAAATAAAGAGATATTTTTCTACCTTTTGTGCATTTTTTTTCATTTGCAATTGCTCCAGCCACTTTCTTCTGGTTTCTTCGTGTCTTCTGCTAACTCTCCATCATCTGCTCTGCATTTGTCCTTTCTTCTCTTCTAGTTTTTTTTCCATTCTCTCTACACATCTGCTTTAACATATTAATCTTTCACCTTTTGCTCTTTCCTCATTCCTATTTCATCCACTCAAATTTTACCCCTCCATCCTCAATCCCCACTTACTCTCCCAATTTCCGGCCAATGCTAGATTTGTCTTCCCTCCCACACAAAATATTTTTCCCTCTTCATTTCACTCTCCCAGCTCCATCCCATTCTAATCCTCCAACATCAGCTCCCTTCTAGTTCCAGCCCCACCCAGCATCCGCTCCCTTCTAGCCCCCGCATCAGCCCATTTCCAGTCCTAGCCCACCATAAGCCCATTTCCAGTCCTATCCAAGTCCCTCCATCAGCTCATTCCAATCCCAGCCCCCAATCAGCCCCCCCCCATCAGCCCATTTCTAGTCCTTTCCTAGCCCCACCATCAGCCCATGTCAAATCCTAGCTCTCCTCCACTCAGCCCATTTCCAATCCTAGCTCCCCTCCACTCAGCCCATTTCCAATCCAAGCCCCCCATGAGCCTACTTCCAGTTCTAGCCCCTCCATGAGTCCATTTCAATCCAAGCCCACACCACAGCCCATTTCCAATCTTTAGCACCCCCAACGGCCCATTTCCAGTCCGATCTTAGCCCATCAGCCCATTTCCAGTCCTAGCTCCCTCCCCTCACAGCCCATTTCCATTCCAAGCCCCCCTCCCCATCAGCTATTTGCAGTTCAAGCCCCCCCTTCCACTCAGTCCATTTCCATTCCAAGTCCCTGTCCCCATCAGCTATTTGCAGTTCAAGCCCCCCCTTCCACTCAGCCCATTTCCAGTCCTAGCAACCCCCCCAGCCCATTACCAGTCCTAAGCCCCCCTATAACCTATTAACAGTCCTAACCCCCATCACCCCATTTTCAGTCTTAGTCCCCCCATAGCCTATTACCAGTCCTAACCCCCCATCAGCCCACTTCCAGTCCTAACCCCCCCATAGCCTATTACCAGTCCTAACCCCCCATCAGCCCATTTCCAGTTCTAGCCTCCACCATAGCCCATTTCCAGTCCTAGCTCCCTCCCCTCACAGCCCATTTCCATTCCAAGCCCTCCTCCCCATCAGCTATTTGCAGTTCAAGCCCCCCCCTTCCACTCAGTCCATTTCCATTCCAAGCCCCCCTTCCACTCAGCCCATTTCCAGTCCTAGCAACCCCCCAGCCCATTACTAGCCCCCCATAACCCATTACGTCCTAAGTCCCCCATCAGCCCACTTCCATTCTTAGCCCCCCCATAGCCCGTTACCAGTCTTAGCCCCCCCATAGCCCATTACCAATCCTAGCCCCCCATCAGCCCATTTCCAGTCCTAGCCCCCCCATAGCCCATTACCCATCCTAGCCCCCCCCATCAGCCCATTTCCAGTCTTAGCCCCCCCATAACCAATTTCCAGTCCTAACCCCCCCATCAGCCCATTTCCAGTCCTAGCCCCCCCATAGCCCATTACCAGTCCTAGTCCCCCATCAGCCCATTTCCAGTCTTAGCCCCCCCATCAGTCCATTACCAGTCCTAACCCCCCCATCAGCCCATTTCCAGTCTTAGCCCCCTCCATAGCCCATTACCAGTCCTACCCCCCCAACAGCCCACTTCCAGTCTAAGCCCCCCATAGCCCATTACCAGTCCTAACCCCCCTCCCCCCATCAGCCCAGGTAGATAAAAAAAAAAAACAAACCAGTTGCTGCTGCCACTGCTGCCGTGGCAGCAGCAGAATCAAGCATCCCGCGGGGCCCCCCTGCCCGGCAGAGCCCTCCCTGCAGCATCAGCTCCCAAAGCACGGGCTTTCGGAGCCTCGAAGGGAGAGCTTCCCTTTCTCGCGGCTCTGTTAATCCCGCCGGGGCTGATGGGATTTCCCATCAGCTCCGGCGGGCTTAACAGAACCGCGAGAGGTCAGAGAAGCTCTGTCTTCGCAGCTCTGAAAGCCGACGCTGAGGGAGCTGATGCTGCAGGGAGGGCTCCATGGGATGCTTGATTCTGCCGCTGCCATGGCGGCAGCGGCAGCAGCAGCTGGGTTTGTTTGTTTTTTTTATCTATCTGGGCTGATGCAGAATGTTTTTTTGCGCGGGGCCCCCTGAAACGCGGGGCCCTGTGCAAAAAACATTCTTGCTCAATGGATAGGCCGGCCCTGCCCAAACATGGGTCTGCTGCTACCTCCTCCTTTTCCCGGACCCAAAGATGTCACTCCTCCTGCTGTTAGGGCCATCTTACCCCAACCAAGTGAATTTATGAAACCATTTTTTAATCAGAAAAACATGATGTACAGCCTCTGGTATTTCACTTTTCCTTCCACATATATATCAAGGACAGCATCAACTTGGAGACCAAGAGAGGAATTCTTGCCAGACCTATTTCCAATGTAGCTCTTTCACCACCCATCAAGGCTCATAGCAACCAGCTGCAGCTGGATCACTTATCCCATGGAAATATGGCTGCACAGCATTCCCAAGCGCTCAAGGACCTAGAGTTTGAGGTGGCAATATAGAGCGCTTAACACTACGCCATCAGACTGGCCTATTGAGGAGAATTTCCATATCATCAATGGCACATAACAGATTCCAAAAGCTAGGCCTTCTCTCTGAATAAAGACTGCTAGGAGCATCATGCCTTATACATCTCTACAAATAAGTTGAGCTACTCTGCCCAGTGAGCTCAGATGATTTTATATAAAAGCACTGACCCCGTCCCCTTATTGCTGTAAGAATTTCTGAACTGGATAAACCAGAAAATTCTTGCAAGCCTCAATTTTAATGCAACAACTAAACTATACTTTCCAGAATGCGTGTCCAAACATTTCTCTGAATTAAAAAAATATATATACCCCTCTCAGGATCCCCTTGGATTATCTGACATCATATAAAAATTTAGAGTAGATATGACCCCAAACACAAAATTATGAGGGAGAAATGGACATACACAACGTCTCATAAGTTTTCTTCTCTTGGAAAAATAGACTGACAAAGGAGAGGGCACTACGTACAGAGAAACACAACGGCACACAGAAGTGATGCTAACAAACAGACATGAAGAAAAATATGTAAAAATATCATCCAATGAGTAAAAAGGGGGAAAACAAACAAACTCTTTATAAATAAGTGAAAAATGAAGTGATACTTATTGTTTCTAGACACATGGGGCTCTTTTACTAATACACGGTAATTGCAACTGCTGTACACTAATTGCCAGGGCCGTGGCCAACAAGGTCCCAGCGGTTACTGCACAGAACAGTACTCTAACGCAGTGTGCACGGTTATCACTGATGCACTCACCACCACCACCCGTTGAGGTGGCATTAGGTGACCCCACACCAACTGCACAAGGTGCAGGTAGCTCGTAATGTGTACCTGTGTGATAACTGAGCGGTGATCACCACGCCTATTCTCTGCCCCAACACAGCCCTTTACCACCCCAATGAGCTGTTAACGCAGAAATCATCCCACATTGTTTCAGCCCCATACCGTCTGTTACCACAGCCTTCAGCAAGCATTTAACAAGCGCCAAATCCTGTACCGACTGCACAGTGCCCTTTAGTAAAAGGGCCCCTAAGAGCAAAGAAAATAAACCAAGTGCAAGAGAACTTTTGGCTCCTCTTCACGGCCCTTATCAATGCATCAGGTGACAGTACAGCCTGATCAACAGTGAAAATATTTTGGATGCTAATGATGCCAAATTTACGGCTGACAAACATAGCCTTGTTTTGCCCAGTCTTAAGATTATTCAGGAACACATTTTCTTTAGCTATTGCAATTATCTATTGGCTGTTTCAAAGGTGACTAAAAGACTTTTATAAAGATACCAAAAACAGTATGATTTTATAATTGGTTGTTGCGAGCAGGTGCTGTGTTTACTGACTGCCTTGCTTTATGGATTATTGGTTATTACGTACTTGTGTTAATTGTATTTTATGTTACTGGATTTTGTAAACCATCTTTGGCATTTTTATTGCAAAGATGATATAAGAAATGTTCAAATCCAATCAAATTTAAGTTTAATTTTGCACATGGCTCATGCCATCAGTGGGATGCCGTTCTAAACAGCATTCCTGGCTTTTGCAGAATATAACCAAATCCTATTAAAGCAATTTTCTTTGAGAAAATGGCTTAATCATCAAATACGTGCAGGGACTTTTATTCTCTAACATGTGAATGGGTCTGATACTGAATTAAGAGAGGACATATGAAGAAGGGGTTTGCTGGCACTAAAAGGCTCACGTGCTACAGCATCTGCAGATTCTTCTTACAAAGAACCCAAGACGACCAGCAAACAGGGCTGTCAATCAGCCTTTTCCAGGTCTTACAAGTGCCATGCCTTCTTTCACAGGCGGACAGTGCCTCAGCAGGAAAGTCAGAAACACAGATGCCTGGGTTCATATCCTGGTGACTCACTCAGGTAAGTCATTTCACCATTGCCTCAGGTAAAATTTAGAATATAAGAACTCTGGGGACAGAGAAATACCTACTGTCCTCGAATGTAACTCACCTCGAGTTACTAATGAAAAGGCATAAGCTAAATAAATAAAATCATGATGTTGTGTTAGTGCAGCTACAGACATTCTCATTTAAAAATAACTCAGAGCACAGATTTGTGCTGCATTGTCACCAAGTAAGACAGCATAAGCTTTCATAATATTTGCATTTTTAATTTTTTGTTAATAAAAATATAGTTAATTCGACTTTAATGTATTCACAATTTTTTTAAATCTTTATATTTTACATTTTTAACAAGCTGTTACAAAAAAGGCTTGCAGCATTTTGCAACCACAGCTGTTAAAAGAGGCATGTCATTTAATCATATTAAAAACAGCATTCAATTACGTCATCAAAATATAAATTAACAAAATACCTAAAAATCAAACACCTTCACTATTTTTACTTTTGATTCACATTAAATAACATTGTTCATCCAATTATGGATGTGTACAGTATTGTGCACCATTTCGAGAATCCTATCTCAAGAAAAATATGGATGAAAAGTAACCTAGAGGGGGGTTAACAAAAAAATGCGGCCTGCACCACAACTCTATGATGAGAGACTTTGGGCCGTGCTTACTAAATATTGGCATGTGCTACAAAGGTTAGCATGTACTGGGGGTTATTTTAGGGCCCCTTTTACTAAAGCCCATTAGCCAGTTATTATGCATCGTAATCTGTGGCAACTGGCAGTCGGGAACACTAAAGCGTGAGTGGGTCTACCAACGCATGCTAAGAAACACGATCGGCGACTGCAGGATGGAGGAGAATGGTTGTGGATAGGGCATTACCACTAGTGCCGGGGCAATTGCCGTGCACTTGGCAGCAACGCGGATCTTAACATAGGTTCACCTAACTCCTCTTCCATGGGAGTCGTTAAGTTAACCCACCTTAGTTCGAGTGGCCCATCACATGTTATATGATGTGCAGCAGGTCTCCATAACGTGAATGGTGTCTGAATTTTATTAGGTTTGAAAGGAAAAGGAATAGTGAGGAGATGTTTCCTTGTTTTCTTGGATATTTCCTGTAAGAATTGTGATAAAATATGTATAAATAATACAAAAAAAAAGTTCCATATTGGGTCAGTCTAAGGATCTATAAGGCCTAGTGTCCTATTTCCATCAGGGCCAATCCAGGGAACAAGTTCCTGACATATCCCAAAAGCAGCCAATTCCATGCTACTTATTCTCCAGGGATAAGCAGTAGTTTTCTCTTGGACTACCTTAATAATGGTTTATTATTAATAATGGTCCAGGAATCTGACCAAATCTTTTTTAAAACCAGCAACACTATCTGCTTTTACCCCAGCCACCGCAATGAGTTCCAAAGACTAATATGTTGAGAGAAGAAATATTTTCTTCCTATCTGTTTGAAGAATATTACTTTGCATCTTTATGGCGCTTCCCTTGTCCTTGTGTTTTTGAAAGAGTAAAACAGTCTATTCACGTTTATGAGTTCCACTCCACTCATTATTCTATAGACCTCAATCTCCTCTCCCTGGGCCATCTCTTCTCCAAGCTGAAGAGCCCTAACCTCTTTACCCTTTCCTCAGAGTTATTCCATCCCCTTTAGTAGAGAGCAAACGGTGAAGACAAGCACTCTTAAAAGGGTTTGCTCAATCTCATACACCACACAAACTGAGGACAAAGGGAATGAAGTAGGCTTTGCAATTCCCTGCTCTAATCAATATGCTATTCTGGACCCGGCAATACAAAGTTCCCTGGTGTGAAACATGGCAACATGTAAGGATATGGCAAGGGAAACTGAAAGCCATAGAGAATTCGGAGTGCACGTCACTGTGCGGAATTACCAGAGCGTTCACTTCCACTGCAGCCTGCCTGATGTATTTTAATGAGCCCATTACTTATCATCAATTCAGCATAGAAACACAAACATGACAGCAGAAAAAGACAATACTACCCATCCAGTCTGCCCTTATATACCAACTACTATAGTCCCCTTTTTTCCTTTAGAGATCTTCTGTGCTTGTCCCATACTTTCTTGAATACAGATACTGTCCTCTTCTCTACTTCTTCCACTGGGAGATTGTTTCACACATCCACAACTCTTTCCATAAAGAAATTGTTCTGTATATTATTCCTGAGCCTATCCTCTTTCATCTTCATCCTATGTCCCCTCATTGCAGAGCTTTCTTTCAATTGAAAGAGACTCTCCCTTCTATGTATTCATACCACAAAGGTATTTAAATGTTTCTATCATATCTCCTCTCTCCTGCCTTTCTCCCAAAGTATACATATTTGAGATATTTAAGTCTGTCCCCATATGCCTTATGACAAAGTCCACTGACCATTTTGGTAGCCACCCTCTACACAGACTCCATCCTGTTTATATCCTTCTGAAGATGTGGTCTCCAGAATTGCACACAATGCTCCAAAAGAGATCTCACCAGACTTAAACAGAGGCACAATCACCTCCTTCTTGTTGGTTATTCCTCTCCCTATGTACTCAAGTATCCTTCTGGCTTTCATCGTTGCCTTTTCTACCTCTCTAGCCACCTTAAGATTATCAGAAACAATCACGCCCAAGTCCTGCTCTTCTTTTGTGGACAGAGGTACTTCTTGCCCTATACTGTACCACTCCATTGGAGTTTTGCAGCCCACATGCATGATAATGCAGTTCTAAGCGTTAAATCTCAGCTGCCAAATTGGTGACCATTCTTCAAGCTCAGTGAGATCCCTCCTTACGCTATCTACTCCTTCCTGGGTGTCTACTCTATTGTAGATTTTGGTATCATCTGCAGAGGCAAACTTTACCTGACAGCCCTTATGCAAAAACCACTAACAAAAATGTTAAAAAGAATCGGACCAAGGACAGATCCCTGAGGCACACCACTGGTAACCTCCTTCTCCTCAGAGTACCTGTACCCTTTGTTGCCTCCCACTCAGCCAATTTCTAGGCACTTTAGGGTTTATTTCTAGGATGTTCAATTTATTTATAAGTTGTCTGCGCAGAACAGTTCAAAGGGTTTACTGAAATCTAAGTACATCTAGAGCTCTCCTTTGCTCCAACTCTCTGGCCGACCAGTCAAAGAAATTAATTAGATGTATCTGACAAGACCCACTTCTTGAAAAAACATGCTGCCTCAGATCCTTCAATCCACTGGACTCCAGAAACTCATTATCCTCTGTTTTAGCAGCATTTCCATTAATTTACTCACCACAGAAGTCAGACTAACCAGCCTGTAGTTCTCAACTGCATCCTTACTTCTGCTTTTTTGTAAAGGGACCAAATGCACCTTTCTCCAGTCCTCTGGGACCACTCCCGACTCTAAAGAAGTATTGAAAAGATTAGACAGTGGAGCCGCTGGAACTTCCCCAAGTTCCTTCAATACTCTGGGATGCATCCCAACTGGTCCCATTGTTTTGCTTACTTTTAGTTTAGCTAGTTCCACAGTTTTTTGAAAATCCTTCACTACTGTTCCTATTTGTGGATGTTTTCTGAGGTCCTGCTCTTGGCTCTTCATCTGTGAACATAGAACAAAAATATTTATTAAGCAATTCTGCTTTATCCTCATCAGCTGCTACATAGTCCTCCCCTTCACCCTTGGGTCTGATAATACCACTTTCCTCCTCTCACTAACATATCTGAAAAATATCTTCTTCCCCCATTTTATAGCATTGGCTATTTTTTTTTCTATTTGTATCTATGCTTTCCAGACTATTTTCCCAGCTTCTGTAAGTTCTTCCAAACATTGATGCTTATCTTCCTCTTTCTGTGATCTCTTGTATTTTATGAAGGCTACCCTCTTTTACTTCAGCTTCTTCTTTCAAGAACCACAGTGGCCTCCTTTTTCTTTTACATTTATTTACTTTACTAACAAAAAAGTTTGTTACCCTTAAAAATATCCCCTTTCAGTTTTGCTCACTGCTTTTCTACATCCCCCAGCTATTCCCATCCCACTAATGACTCCTTGAGGTATTGTCCCATCTTGGAAAAGTTAATTTTTCTAAAGTCTAGGACCCTCACTTTTGAATGGACTTTATCAGCCCTAGCCCTAATATTGAAACACATCATCTGGTGATCACTGGATGCGAGATGATCTCATGATAATATCAGAAACACTTTCCCCATTGGTAAGCACCAAATCCAGTATGGCCCATTCAAGTGTGGGTTGTGTTACCAGTTGCTGGAATAATTCTCCCTGAAAAGACTCCAGGATCTCCTTACTTCTAGATGACACCGCAGTAGGGATGTGCCAATCAATATCCAGCATACTGAGATCCCCTATCAGTAGTACTTCTCCTTTCATGGCAATACTGCAGATGTCTTCAATTAAATCTTTGTTCACTTCTTCTGCCTGTGAAGGAGATCTGTATATTACACCGATGCAAATGGATTCCCCCATTCCCTCTTTCTAGTTTAACCTACAGTGCCTCCTCCTTCCCTTGTAAGCCCTGTAATTCTCTAGCTTTAAAATTTTTTTTTTTTTTACAAATAGTTATGCTCCTCCTCCCCTTCTTCCTACCCTATCCCTTCCTGAATAAAGTATAGCCCAGTATAATTACATCCCAGTCATGGTTGTCCGTGAACCATGTCTCTGTAATCGCCACTAAATCCAAGTCAGCCTCTTCTATTAAAGCCACATCTGGGATCTTATTTCCCAAACTATGGTCATTAATGCACACTGCTTTCCAGACATTGCCCCTTTTACACGTTTCTACAGAAATATTAAATGTTTTAACTGACCTTGAGGCTTTCTTTACCCATCCCCAAAGAACCTAATTTAAAGTCCTCTTTAGTAGGTTAGCCAGTCTGCTAACCTTCACCTATCCAAGAAGGGTTGACACCATCTCTGCTCAGCATCCCTTTGAAAATCATTCCATGGTCCACGAAACCAAAACACTCTTGATGACACCATCCATGCATTCATCTCCAGACTGCGAGCCTGTTTGCTTTGGCCTTTACCCTAAACAGGGAGGATTGAAGAGAACACCACCTGCGCACTTATTTGCTTCACCCTCTCTCCCAGAGCTATGAAGTCACACTTGATACGCTTGGTTATCTAGCAATATCATTTTTGTCCAGTAGTAGAATCAGGGTCCCATTTGCTAATCTGCAATAAAACAGCACATTACCACATGACAATACCGTTTACCTTCCACATAGACGTGCCAACCCTTATATGTAGAAGCCATCGCATGATGCCTCTCCTACCTTCCATGTATAGCCTTTCAAAATTGCTGCTTACTCTGCATGTGCCAGCAAAAACACAGGTGGCCTTCAGTAGCGAATCTTCTCCTTGGATAAGGATATACTCATCCAAACATGGTTATCATCCTGATGGCACCAGGTCAGGTCTACCCTCTCAAAGCCCAGAAGAGCTCTAAAGTTCTCCGAACATGCTCCAGTGCTCTTTTTCCATCCAATCATTGCTCCTCTCCCTCAATCTTCTTCATCCACTTGACAAAGCAATATCATATTTGCTCTCTCTATCCTCACAAGAATATTTAAAAGGAAAACTAAATAAGCAAAGAAGGGAGGAAGTTAGCTCACATCCAGTGGACCCAGAGCAGGACTTAAAGGGTGATTTGACCCCAATAGGACCTAAAAAAAAGACAAAATGGTTCTTATGGATGAAACGGTCCAAGGAGCCCACTGTGGTATCTATGGGGTTTTGATACTGAATGGAACACCTATTGCCAAGGCCTAAGAGTAAGGTGCAGAACACAATTTATCTTGGGGAACAAAGTCTCCTCAGGAACTTGCAGGTGCAGCCGGGGCTATCAAACATCCCAAAGGCCAGGCAGACTTTACTTATGTACTACGGTCTTTGGTTTTCCCACGAGCAATATATACACTGGCTCTTAAAGCTAAAAAAAAAAAAAAAGTGTTGACAATTGTTTTTTTAGATTTAGGAGCCAGACCAGAAACTTAGGAGCCCCTCACCTCCACTAAAGTTGAAGATCAGTGGAGGGAGGGTGTTGAGATCTCTACAGAAATGCATTGAAGCTCCTTTGGAGCCTGATTATTTACCAAGTCTTCTTTCCCATTCCATGACCAAGGTAAAAAAGCTTAGTAAAATCAGGCCCTTGATATACACCTACAGGCCACTGATAATACATAAACACCCCCCTCTCTCTCATCCAGTCACCACCCATCTTAGTCTCCCCTACCCCACACTCTGCCATCACCCAGTCTCGTTCTTGCCATCTCCCCCACACACTCAATAGTCACCAAGTCTCCCTTCTCCTTTCAGACTGACCCCCTTCCAGCCCCTACCCCAATTATCCCTCACTACCCAGCAAGGCAGTCAGCCACCCCAACCAATCTTCAACACCAAGCAAGCCTGTTAACTCCCAGCCTCTCCTCTCACCCCGACGCCCAGTAAGCCAGTCAGTTCCCCAACCTCTATCCCTACCAGTCAGTCAGCCCCCCCCCCCCACAGTTCTCCCTGCAAAACAAACAGTCAGCCACCAACCACGAGATAGCCAGTCAGTTCCCCAGGCTTTCTTCACCCCCATCCATCCCCCAGCCCCTCGTGTCCCTGCAAGGCAATAAGCCACCACTAGTTCCTTGCCCTGTCAGCTAGTTATGTGGTCACAAAAATGTGATCCTCTGCCACCAACACTATTCCATACTGCTGCTGCCCAAATGGGTTGTTTGTCCTAGTCTGGCACCTCATCTGAGACCTATCCATTTTGGGAGATTCTACCGGTAGTTAAGTCACTAAAAGCATAGCTCTCAGCTTCACTGCTGTGTCTATATCCTCACAGCACAACAAGCCACAAAAAGTGACAGAAAATACTCTTTACCAAAGCCTATTCTGTACAGCACTGGCATCTGACCACTGCCTGAGACACTCAATTAACTAACTGAGTTCCAGGAGTTTTATTTCCCAAGAGGAGCAAACCATTGCCTCATGAGTTTTCAGGTCATAGAGATACTAGCAGAGATGCATGTACAAGGGGATAACCCATCTCTCTTTAATTCACTCAGAGGGACTCTCTTATGGATCTTCCGGTATGTGGCACTGGCAGCTAAAGTGATTGTCTTCCACAGCAATATATACTTTCTCCAGAGGCTCCTTGAGTTTTTGGAATGCTCAATATTTTTATTGGAAATCAGAATTTCTACCTTAGGGGCATCTACAGCACAAAGGAACAGTTTTCCCATAATGCAGCCTTTTAGATGGACACAGCTGGTCAAGTCGAATAAATATTCTTAAAAAGAAGAGCCGTAATAGAAATAAAGATGCTACAAAATACTCCACAGAAAATCTCAAGTACAAGCGCTCTCCTTACTCTGTGTACAAGGCCTGTGGAATTTTCTTTCCTTCCCTTTTCATGGTTTATCGCTTCGACTTATTCCTTACCTTCCTCGAGAGCCTGGTACTACAGTCCAACCTGTAATTCAGGTAGTACGAAACAATGCATGCCCGACAGTAGGATGCACACTAAAATGAATTGTTTTTACCACAGTTATTATATATTCTAGCTCGTTCTTGTAAAAACAGGGCAGGTAGAATTCAAACAGCTCTAATGCTCCCTGGACTGTGGGCCGTCAACTACTTTGATGAAGGTTTAATATTCAGCCCTCTGGCTTTAGGGACATGGGCACTATGATTTAAAGCACTGTTTAGCAGTGTCTTAAATTAGAACACGTAAGGAGAAATTTCACTTGCCGTTAATTTCCTTTCTTGGAATACTGCTAGACCAGTCCAGAAAAACAGCTTATGCTCCCTGCCAGCAGATGTTGGAGACAGAGAAAAACTTCGATCTCTGATTGGCTGGACTCTGGTTGGTATAGGAATACCCCTAGAGGTCTTATCCAGTATCTTGTAAACAAGCAATAACTACGAACTGTAAACCTGACCAACATGGTCAACTACGTACAGAAGAAGATTAGTTCAAGTAACTGCAGGAGTCATAAGAAGCAGGAAACGTCCACCAGACATCAAGCCTTCAAGGAGTGCGGGAATTAATTGGTAGTGCGTGACCAAACTGAGCATCGGCTGTACTACTCGAGCTATACTGTAATTGACAACTGGGTAGGTTCTGGACTGGTCTAGCAGTATTCCAGTAAAGGAAATTAACGGTAAGTGAAATTACTCCTTCCAATTCATACTGCTAGACCAGACCAGACAAACGGGAAGTACCCAAGCTAACGACCCTCAGGGTGGGCTGCGAGAGCCGCCGACAGCACCCCCCCACTCCAAAACGACTGCCCTCCCATGCTTGAATGTCCAGACGATAATGTCGAACAAATGTGGACAAAGAGGACAAGGTTGCCGCCTGACAGATATCGAGAAGAGTCACCTTCGACCCAAGACGTGGCCTGAGCTCGAGTGGAGTGAGCTCGAAGACCTGACGGAACCTGCTTACCTTGACCAATATAAGCAGATTCAATGGCCAAACACAGCCACCTAGCAATAGTGGACTTAGAGGCCACGAGACCTCGATGCAGACCTGCAAACAGAATAAAGAGATGGTCGGTCTTACGAAAAGAACTGGTTACTTTCAGATAGCGGAGGAGAACTCTTGAGATCTACCGCTCGAAGACTCTTATTCTTCCCTGAGCACTGCTGTTTGGAAAAGGCAGGCAACAGGAGAGGCTGATTGAGATGAAATGGAGTAAGGACCTTAGGCAAAAAGGAGGGAATGGCGTGAAGCAAAACTCCTTCCGCCGATAAAGTTAGAAAGAATCTCGACAAGAGAGAGCCTGTAGCTCCGAAATTCTCCGAGCCGAGGTGATTGCCACCAAGAACACTGTCTTCATTGTTAAGTCCCGAAGAGAAACTTCTTTGAGAGGCTCAAAATATATAATAACTGTGGTAAAAACAATTCATTCTAGTTTATAAGAGCTTTAAGAACTAGAGCAATATAAGAACTAGAGCACCTGTGGGACTGGGGTTTCTAGTCCCACAGGTGCTCCTTGTGGTCTTGGGCAAGCCACTTAACCCTCCATAGCCCATGTTCCCTGTAAAATAGTTATCTCCAAGTTATTATGCCCTGTTCAATGTAATTTCAGTTTGTTCAATGTAAACCGCACTGATGCAGAATAGGGCGGTATATAAGAAAATGTAAATAAATAAACAACAATATCCCAGGCAGGAACCACTGAAGCGGCGGGCATAGGATGCTGACACCTTTGAGAAACCATGACACGTCCACGTGGGAAGCAAGAGAGCGGCCGCGAACCGGACCACGGAAACACGTTAAGGCCGAAACCAGTACCTGTAGGATTCCGAGAGCTAATCCCTTATCTAGACCATCTTGCAAAAATACCTAAAATCTCTGGGATTTCTGAATGCCACGGCGAGAGCTGGCGTCGGCTACACCATTCTTCAAAGGCTCGCCACACTCGCGTGTATGCTAAGAACGTTGAAGATTGTCTAGCATTAAAGGAGAGTAGCTACCACCTTTGAAGAGTACTCCTTGTGGATTAACCTGCGGCGTTCAAAAGCCAAGCCGTAAGCGAGTAAGGAGCGTGGTTGTCCATATAGATAGGCCCTTGCCTGAGAAGTCCTTCGGGAGCTGTCAGATGCAGAGGGACCTCTCGAGATAGACGGATTAGATCGGCATACCAGGTCTCCTGGGCCAATCTGGAGCCACTAGGATCACTGGGCCCTGTTGCTCCCTGATCCGCTGAAGAACTCTACCGATCATTGCCCAAGGAGGAAACACATACAGGAGAATGTGCACTAGCCATGGTTGTGCTAGCGCATCTATGCCGTGAGACCCATGTTCTCTCCAACGACTGAAGAAGAGTGGTATCTTTGCATTTGCTGCCGAGGCCATGAGGCTATCGCTGGCCGACCCCATCTCAGAACTATTCTGTGAAAGGCCTCTGGAATCAGCTCCCACTCTCCGGGATCGAGTGTATGTCTGCTCAGAAAATCGGCCTTGACATTCCTTATTCCCACGATATGCTGCGCTGAGATGGCTAGTAAATGTCTTTCCGCCCAAGGGAAAAGAAGAGTCATCTCCTTTGACAATCCTGGACATTTTGTGCCCTCCTGGTGGTTGAGATAAGCACCGTCACATTGTCCGATAACACTCGAACCGACTGATTTCGGAGGAGGTTTGCAAAGGCTAGCAAGGCCAGGCAGACTGCTTGAGCTTCCAGATGGTTGATGGTCCACCGAGACTCACGTGGAGACCAGTTGCCCTGTGCCATGTGGCTCTGACAGTGAGCTCCCCAGCTGGAGAGACTGGCATCTGTCGTCACTAGTATCCAACATGGAAGTTTCCAGTGGAAGTCCTCTGAACAGATTTTGCGGAGCTAGCCACCACCGCAGACTGTGCCTGACCTGCGGTTGGAGCGGAAGATGGAGTTGGTAGTTCTCCAACACTGGCGACCCCTGAGAGAGGAGTGCATTCTGTAGGCAGCGCATGTGAGCTCTGGCCCAAGCAACGATCTCGATGGTAGCCACCATGGATCCCAAGAACTGAAGGTAATCCCATGCTCGGGGTGAGTCCTGAAGCATAAGGAGACGAATCTGAGAAGAGAGTTTGAGAAAAACACTCTTGAGACAGGAATACGCGACCCTGTGTGTCGAATCTTGCTCCAAGAAAATTGATCTGTTGAGATGGTTGAAGGCAGCTCTTTGCACGATTGATTACTCATCCTAATTCCTCTAAGAAAGAGACTACCTTCGCTATGGCGGTGCAGGCTTCTCGAAAGGAATCTGCCCAGATAAGCCAATTGTCCAAGTAGGGGGGTACTCGGATACCCTGTTTGCGCAGGGCTGCTGCTACTACTACCATTACCTTGGAGAAGGTTCGAGGAGCGGAGGCGAGGCCAAAGGGCATTGCCTGAAACTGAAAATGTTGTCAGAGTACAGCGAATCGCAGAAAGCAATGGTGTTTGGATCGAATGGGGATGTGAAAATACGCTTCTGCCAGATCGAACGATGTTAGAAACTCTCCCTTGCGTACTGCCTGGATTATAAATCGGAGCGTCTCCATGCAGAAGTGGAGCACCCAAAGGCTGCGGTTGACCTCTTTGAGATCCAGAATTGGACGAAGGGATCCATCCTTTTTGGCACCACGAAATAGATAGAGTAACGGACCTGGTCCTCTTTCCAAAGGAGGGACGGGACGTATAGCCTTGAGGAGCAGACGTTTTCGAATCGTGTTTTGAAGGGCTAGCTGTTTTCCAGAGACCGTCCTGGAGAGACTAAGGCGGCATCCTGGATGGGACGCCAACATTCGAGGGAATAACCATGAGATACAATGTCGAGGACCCACTGATCGGACGTTATGAGTGCCCACTGCCGAAAAAAATGTGCCAGCCGGCTTCCCACTGGCAGCAACGTCTGCAGTGGGCCATCCGTCCCATCAGTGGGCAGTACGGGCTGTTCCAGAAAACTTCCCTGAGCCTGAATAGGCTTCTGTGCCTTTGTGGGCTCCACGAAAAAACTGATCTCTGACCAAAACGGTTAGGAGCCATAGAAGTGTTTGGTTTAAAAGAATGGTATCTCCTGGAATCACAAGATCTAGGAAATCTTCGAAAACCCAGAGAACAAGAAGACCGGCATGAAGAAGCCCTTGGCTTATCTTCCGGCAAACGTTGTGGCTTGACCTCACCCAGGTCCTTAACCAATTTATCCAAGTCTTTCTCCAAAGAGGAATCGTCCTTTAAATGGAAGCTTCGAAAGGCGCGACTTAGAGGCTACATCCGCTGCTCACTGACGCAGCCAGAGCCATCTTCAAGCTACCATTACCGCTGCTAACAAATGAGCTGATAGACGCAATAGATCATAAAAGGCATCAGCCAGGAAGGCTGTAATGGACTCTAGGCGCTCTACCACAGGATCTCCTTGCAATCGCTGGATCCAGCGGAGCTGGGCCCGGGCCGCCAGAGCCCCACAAACTGTAGCCTAGAGCGACAGCGCAGAAGAGGAGAAGGCTGTCTCTGCTCTCCAAGGCCGTCAGCCTGAGTCCAAGCTCAGGAGACTCAGCAGCCCCCAACTCGACGTCGGTTCTCCCGGAGGAGAGTCCATGAGGACAACAGAACTTACATGACTCGGGGACTCTGGCTCCATGCGAGGTCGTTTGGACGGCCTCTCCGACTCCGAGAGCCCGGGGCGGCAGTCAGGGCTACGCGCGACCTGGCCCTTGAGGACCCAGGGGCCTCCACCGACGCCGCCCTCATGAGCTTCTTCCTTTTGTGCTCCCGGGTGGGAGACCCCCTCTCAGAGGAACCACGACGGCGCTCGGGGTCAAACTCCTGAGATGTCGAGGCCTCTGACGAAGTCCGGGCCCGGCCGGACGCAGACTCTGAAAAAATTCTCACATGTTGATGCTGAAGGCTCCGAAGTGCCTTCAACGACATTTTGCCGCATGGGCCACAGACCAGCGGGTCATGGTCGGGCCCGAGGCATCGGAGGCAGCAGTCATGTGTGTCGGTGAGAGACACAAGTTTCCTGCACCGATCACACTTTTTGAACCCGCTGGCAGCCATCGGGGGAAAAAGGGCCCCTGCAAGGTCAAAAGACTGGGCTGCCAGTGAAAATAACAAAAAAGGCGCGAACGCTAGTCACGAAGGACAAAAAATGAAAAAAGAAATTCCGGACTCAATACCGGTGTACCGAGCCCAGGCGGGAAGGGGAACCGGCGTCGAACCGGATAAGAAAAAGCGAAAATCGCAAAAAAAAAAATCTACTTTTCCCGGGTGACAAGAACTCACGTCCGTTGAGCTCCACGGAAAAAGAAAGACTGAGCAAGATGGCACCCCTGGGCGGGAAGGGGACCGCGCATGCGCGCTGCATTCCCAAAGGCTTTCCTTGAAAGCTGGGGAAATGCTCCGCACGAGGGCTCCGTCGGCGCCAACATCACCCATATGTGAGGACTGACTTCCTGCTTGGTCCTGGAGAAGCAGCGCTTCCACCACTTGAGCAACTCTTCCTTAAGAGTCGGATATCCTGTAACAGGATAAAATCAAAATAAACGTAACTAATTTCTCAACATACAGGGGTGTCCTACACGGAGCGGTGGGTTCACCCCTAAAACAAAGACATGGGGAGGGTTGCACCTACTCTTGCCCTCTTACTGGGCAGACTAGATGGACCATACTGGTCTTTATCTGCCGTCATTACTATGTTACTATGATTCTTCTGGAGCTAGTACCGAAGAGTCTGAAGGGGAGTATTCTCCATCCTCCCGATCTGAGGGATCCAGACTCACATCTAACGAAGATTTGTCTTCTTCAGGACCGTCTGGAGCATCCTGTACCGACCATGGACCACCCTTTAGGTCTGTTATTTTTTTAGTCTGCTTGCGAGGTCCCAATCCAGGGATGCTCTTGTCTTGGGCAGACAAAGGTTCCAAGGGTAGCTCTGAAGAGTCCGACCTCCATAGAGCCCATGCTTGCCAAAAAAGCGTAAGAAACTGACTATCCACAGGAAGTACTGACATCTCTAACTGCGAAGGGATGGATGGAGGTTGTGGAAACAATAGAGGAGCACTCTGCGACCCCTTAGAGTATGGAGAGATCTACGGCTGTTCCAAAGTAGGGGGTACTGAGGAATTGGCGTCTAAAGCAGGCAGTGCCAGCAGCTGCGAAGCAGAAGACTCCCCAGGATGCGCATGGCATGTGGGGGACAGCCTATTAATCAAGTCCTTCTGTTTCCTATTGCACACTAGACACCTGTGCAATGAGGAAGGCATGATGAATTCTTTGTAAAAAACAACAAAAAAAAAACCTGATCCTGTTAAACACTGTGAAAAAAGAATAAGTTCCTCGAAGAACAGTCACAGGGGCTCCAAAAAGTAAAGAAAAGCACAGCACAGAAAATGGCGACGAACCCTGATCCCGCCAAAAATTGGCTGTGAGAAATGCGATCGCTCGCTCCCAAATGGCCGCCTGCAAGAAAATGAACGCGAAATAGCACACACTGAGAGAAAAAAATGTCGTCGGCATATAATCGGGAGGGAGGGAGTGCTTTCTGCAGCCTCGAATGATGACGGCCCGTGGCTAAGCATTCCCCGGAGGTCTAGGAGAGGGGAAGAAAGAAGTTATTTATTTATTTATTTAGAAGGATTTAGTATACCACTTTATCATTAAATCAAAGTGGTTTGGCACAGCAAACAATCAATAATTGTGTTGTCTGAGGCATGCAGTGGGAGATTTAAGAAGATTGGTGTGTTGTGCAGTGTGTTAGATTTTGTCGGTGAGCTATATACATAATGAGCTATATACCTGATGAGCTATATACATAATGAGCAATATACATAAATACACTAATGGAGCCGTGTGAACGGTGTGCTAGGGTCATGATCTTGTATAGCCTTCAAAGTAGTAAAGAGGAGTCATTTATGTGATGTCCTTGAAACATTCTTTAAATAGAGCAGTTTTGAGAAGTTTTCTGAATTCCTTGAGGTCTTTGGTTGCTCTTAGGTGGTCTGGGAGGGAGTTCCATAACGCGGGCGCTGCCAGGGAAAGTACCCTATTTGATGTGGCCTGATTTGTTTTTGCGAATTCCTTTGGTGTTCTGATGGTGTCAGGTTCCATTTCTTCTTGGTCTTTTGTTGTGGTCGGTTTTTATGAGTGGTTGTAGGCTGTCTGCGCAGAGGTTGTGTATTATTTTGAATGTGTATATAAATACTTTGAATTGGACTCGAGAGCTGATTGGGAGCCAGTGTAGGTGGTACAGTATGGGAGTGATGTGGTCGTGATTTGAGCAATCTGTTATGAGTCATGCGGCTGTGTTTTGTGCTAGCTGTAGTGGTTTTATTGTCTTTTTTGGTAGCCCCTGGTAGATGTGATTGCAATAGTCTACAGTGGGAGTAATGATGGCTTGACAGACTGTTCGAAATGTTCATGAGCGAGGATGGGTTTGAGCCTTCTGACTGTCCTCATTTTGATGTAAGCGCTTTTTGTGATTTTTGCAATTTGGGATTGGAGGTTAAGGTTCTTGTCGAGTGTTACTCCCAGGTATTTTATTTCTTGTCTTACAGGTATGATGGTGTCATTCAGTTTGATGGTAGTCGAGGGTGAACATGTCTGGATTCTTGTGATGAATAGTGCTTCAGTCTTATTGTAATTTATTGACAGACTGTTTTCCTGAAGCCAGGTTGCTATTTGTTGGAAGCAGTTGGCTATGTTGGAGTAGTCCGGGTTGTCCAGATTGATTGGTGTGAATATCATTATGTCATCTGTGTATATGGTGTATTGAATCTTGTGATCCTTGATGATGGCGCAGATGGGTTGTACGTATAGATTGAAGAGCAGGGCTGAGAGTGCTGAGCCTTGTGGGACTCCCTGTGTGGCTCTGAAAGGTTGGGAGGTCCTTGTTCCACACTTGACTTGTAGCTGTCTGTTGGTGAGGTAAGATGTAAACCATCTGAAGGTGGTGCTGTGTAGGCCTGCCTCTGGTAGTCTGGTTAGTAATGTGTGGCAGACAGTGCAATTTATTGTGCTCCACCACAGCTCAGCAGACTCTCGAGGTCTGAGGCTGGCACTCCCCCGATGGAGGGAGCTCACTGATCTCACGATCAGGAGCTCACCTCAGAAGGCACTGCTCTCCTCTACCTATCTAACGTATTAGAGTGCTGGTTCTGGGGACTTTAGAGGATCACCTCGTGTGTGCTCTAATTGCATCCAGAGTAGCCAAGATAAAAAGGGAAATTAAAATAAATGAAATTAAGGAGAGAAAATAAGACGACCCTCATCTGCTGGAGACAGAGAAAATACTGGATAGGACCTCTAGGGGTATTACTATACCAACCAGAGCCCAGCCAATCAGAGCTCTGGAAGTTTTTCTCTGTCTCCAACATCTGCTGGCAGGGGAGCATAACCCGTTTGTCTGGACTGGTCTAGCAGTATGAATTGGGACATCTAATTAGCATGCCCTTATTAATGCTTAAGATAGTATGTATTTTTGCTTTAGGAATGATATGACATGAGATCCATGTTGTGCCATGATCAGCAACTGAGGGCCTTGCAATGAATGTGAGGTCCCTTCTACCTCACTATCAACCACCTTTGCCAATCAGTCTGCAATCACTGGAGGCCACTGGTTGGAAATTAAAAGTATTCCTGGGTTCCAGTCCGTGGAATAAAAATAATACTGTCACCTACCCAAGTCACAACCCAATAACAGATTAACACTGCATTGCTTCTCATTTCCAGACTTCCAAGAAATCAAGAAAATGAGCTTTTCAATGCATTAAAAATGATCAAATTTGACCTCAAAGCAGTTGAAAATCCAGAGATACAGTCTCTGCTGTCACCTCAGCAAGCTGTAAAAAAGAAAAAGAATTAAACAAGAACATTAAGTATCTATTATACCTTCTAACAGTTATGCTTAGCCAAGATAACAGGAGGCGTTTCATTAAGCTTTTCCATTAGCAGAATGCTCAGGGGATCTTTCTCCTTTTATTCTTAAGGAGTTATCGATGCTAGCAGCTCCCCTCGCTGGACAGAGGCCTTGGTTTCCTTGAAGGCCAAAACATTTAGTACGTAAAAATTCCAGTGCATTAACCACAATTCCTGGGCTCGCACTACTTTTTTTCATACTGAAGGACCAGTTTCCTCTCATCGAGATTTAATAGGAGGAACTATGAACCTTGACACTCTGTTCCCATGTTCACTACTTCAGGATTCTAGTATTCTTCATATTCTCAAATGAAGAAAGTGAGTTTGGTGTAAGCATACCTCTTTCTTCTCATACCCTGACTTAGGAGTCACTGCCCATGGAGAATATGCTTTTTAACATAGAAACATGATGGCAGAAAAAGACCATATGGTCTATCCAATTTGCCCTTCCATACCAACTACTACTGTATAGTCTGTTTATTCCCTTTAGAGATCTTGTGTGTTGGTTCCATGCTTTCTTGAATTCAGATACTATCCTAGTCTCTACCACCTCCATTGGGAGACTGTTCCACGGATCTACCACTTTCTGTAAAGAAATATTCCACATATTACTCCTGAGTCTATCCCCTTTCATCTTCATCCTTCGCCCCCTCATTGTAGAGCTTTCTTTCAATTGAAAAAGACTCTCCTTCTATGTATTCATGCCACAAAAGGTATTTCAATGTTTCTATCATATCTCCTCACTTCCGCCTTTCTCCCAAAGCATACATATTGAGATCTTTAAGTCTGTCCCCATATGCCTTATGACGAAGTCCACTGACCATCTTGGTAGCCACCTTCTGCACAAGACTCCATCCTATTTATATCCTTTTGAAGGTGTGGTCTCCAAAATTGCACACAATACTCCAAATAAGGTCTCACAAAAGACTTATACAGAGGCACGATCTCCTCCTCCTTCCTGCTGGCCATTTCTCTCCCTATGCACCCAAGCATCCTTCTGGCTTATGCTGTTGCCTTTTCTATCTGTTTAGCCACCTTAAGATCATCAGAAACAGTCACCCCAGATCCCGCTCTTCTTTTGTGGACAGAAGTATGACACCCCCTATACTGGTTATGGTACTTGATATACCGCCCTTTACTTACACATCAGAGCGGTTTGTTGTTGTTGTTAAGTGCCGTCGAGTCGGAGTCGACTCATGGCGACCCTCTGGATAGCTATCCTAAATTGTGTTCGGTCTTCAGTCAGGCGGCTCATTGACGACAGACTGGTACCCGTAGCTGCTGTTATTGTAGCGATCCATCTCATTGCTGGCCTTCCTCTTTTGCGTTGACCTTCTATCTTGCCAAGCATGATGTCTTTCTCTAATGATCTCTCTCTTCGCATGATGTGTCCGAAGTATGAAAGCCGAAGTCTTGTCATCTGAGCTTCTAAAGAAAGCTTAGGTTTGATCTCCTCTAGTACCGACTGGTTTGTTCTTCGGGCAGTCCATGGTATACACAGTATTCGCCGCCAGCACCATAATTCAAAGGCATCAATTTTCTTCCTGTCTGTCTTTTTCACTGTCCAGCTTTCACATCCATATGATGTTATTGAAAATACCATGGCTTGAACAAGTCGAATCTTTGTATGGAGAGACACATCTCTGCTCTTGAGAATCTTATCTAGGTCTTTCATAGCCATTCTGCCAAGAGCAATGCGTCGTCTGATTTCTTGACTGCTTGTTGCTTCTTTATTGATAGTTGATCCAAGTAGGTTAAAGTTGTTCACAATTTCAATTTCTTCTCCTTCAACGATGAACCTGTTGATTATGCCAGTTGTCATGATCTTTGTCTTCTTTACATTAAGGTGCAGGCCCATTTTGAGACTATGTTCTTTGATTGTGAGAAGCAAATGTTTCAGATCATCTTCGCTTTCAGCCAGTAATGTGGTATCATCAGCATAGCGAAGGTTGTTGATGAGTCTTCCACCAATCTTCACACCTCTGTTGTCTTCATACAGTCCTGCTTCTCTGATGATTTGTTCTGCATATAAATTAAACAGGTAGGGGGAAAGTATGCAGCCTTGTCTTACACCTTTGCTTATTTTAAACCATTCTGTTTCTCCTTGTTCCGTTCGAACTGTTGCTTCTTGATCAATGTACAGATTACGCAAGAGAACGATCAGGTGTTCTGGTATACCCATGCTTCTTAATGTGGCCCAGAGTTTCTCATGGTTTACACAGTCAAAAGCCTTGCTATAGTCGATAAAGCACAAATAGATATCCTTTTGGTATTCTTTAGTCTTTTCAAGGATCCATCTCACATCCGCAATGATGTCTCTCGTTCCTCGCCCTTTCCTGAACCCTGCTTGCACTTCAGGTAGTTCTTGTTCTAGGTATGGCTGTAGTCTCTTTTGAATAATCTTCAGTAGAATCTTGCTGGCATGTGGGATCAGAGCGATTGTGCGATAATTTCCACAGTCAGTTGGATCACCTTTCTTTAGTATTGGTATTAACACAGATCTTTTCCAGTCAGTTGGCCATGATGTTGTCTTCCATATTTCTTGGCAGAGCCTTGTAAGTACGGTAACAGCTGCATCAGATTGCTGCAATACTTCTATGGGAATGCTATCAATGCCTGGTGCTTTGTTCTTTGATAAGGCTTTCAATGCTGCTTCAACTTCTTCTTTCATCACCAATGGTTCCTGATCATAAGGTATAGGTTGAAACGGCTGTTGGTCCACTTGATCTTTATCATATAAAAACTCTGTATATTCCTTCCACCTTTTCTTGATCTTCTCAGCATCATTCAACATAGAACCTTGAGCATCTTGTAACATTCCAATTCGGGGCTGGAACTTTTTCTTTAACTCTCGCAGCTTTAGGAAAGCCGATCTTGTTCTTCCTCTAATAGTTTCTGCTTCTATTTCCTTGCAAGTGTCATTGTAGTACTTTTCCTTGTCCTGTCTTGCTGCACGTTGGAAATCTCTGTTGAGTTCTGCGATTGTCTTTCTTTCTCCTTTGGCTTTAGCTTCTCTGCGTTTCTGGGCAATTTTCAGAGTTTCTTCCGTCATCCATTTTGGCCGTTTTTGCTTTTTCACCTTTTGTAGAGACTTCTCGCTTTCTTCCAGCACAACCTTCTTGATGTCATTCCATAACTCTTCCGGAGCTCTGTCATTTGTATCTAAAGCAGCAAATCGATTTTGCAGGCAGTCTTTAAATTCCAGTGGTATATTCTCAAGGTCATATTTTGGTGCATTCATGAGTGGTTTGCTCTTTTTCAACTTTAGCTTGAGTTTGCATACTAGTAGTTGATGATCTGTACCACAGTCAGCTCCAGGTTTTGTCTTTGTTGATGTTACAGAGCTTTTCCATCGTTGACTTCCACAGATGTAGTCAATTTGATTTTTATACAATCCATTGGGTGAAGTCCATGTGTACAGTCGTCGCTTGTGTTGCTGGAAGAAGGTGTTTGAGATGAATAGATCATTGGTCTTGCAGAATTATATCAATCTTTCTCCAGCTTCATTTCTGTTGCCAAGTCCATATTTTCCAACTACTTTGTCTTCTTCTTTGTTGCCAACTTTTGCGTTCCAGTCACCCATGACTATCAGGATATCCTGTTTGCATGTTCTGTCAATTTCAGCTTGTACTTGTTCATAGAACTCTTCAATTTCATTCTCTTCTGCAGCTGTTGTTGGGGCATATACTTGAATTATAGTTGTGTTGATAGGCAATCCTCGTAGACGAATAGAGATTAAGCGTTCGCTGACTGCATTGTATTTCATTACAGTTCTTGCAAGTTTCTTCTTTATTATAAATGCAACACCATTTCTTCTTTGTCTTTCATTTCCAGCATAGTAGACCATGTGATCATCTGATGCAAAGTGCCCGATGCCAGTCCATTTCAGTTCGCTGACACCCAACAGATCAAGTTGTACACGTTCCATTTCATTCTTGACCACCTCCAACTTCCCTTGGTTCATGCTTCGTACGTTCCATGTTCCAATGTGTAAGACATCTTTACAGCTTCTGACTCTCATTTCATGCGCAGCTACATCAGCAGTCAGACTTCCCGAGGGCTTTGATCCAACCACATCATAAATGCTGGCTTTACTCTGAAAAGTCTTCAGCTCTTCCCCAGTAGCTAGTTGAGTGCCTTCCGACCTGGGAGTCTCATCTTCCAGCACCATAGCACAATTTGTTTTGTTGTAACTATCCATTGGGTTTTCATGGCAAGATACAGAAGTAGATTGCCGGGCCTTCCTTCCACGCAGTTTAAGTTTGGTGTTGTTGCCGTTGTCACAGAAATGTGATCCTCCGCCGTCAACACTATCCCATTCTGCTGCTGCCCAGATGGGTGGTTTGTCTTCGTCTGGCACCTCAGCTGAGACCTGTCCATCTTGGGAGACCCTGCCAGTAGTTAAACTACCGATAGTTTAGCTCTCAGCATCACTGATGCACGCAAGCCCTCACAGCACGACAAGCTGCAAACCAAGTATTTTACTAACAGGTACTTTTTAATTCCCTTGTCCCCGAAGGGATCACAATCTAAGTGTATCTGAGGCAATGGAGGGTTAAGTGGCTTGCCCAAGGCCACAAGGACTGGCCATGGGACTAGAGACCCCAGTCCCTCTGGCCTGAAATTACTTGTCCCCATGCGGGTACAGCATACACAAACATCTGACACTGCCTTCAGCTGGTTGGAATCCTCCTGTACAGAGTTCTCAACCAAAGATCTGGCATGTGCTCTGGGACTTACTCTGCCCAGAGTGCCTTTTCCTTTCTACTAGGTCACTCAGAATGAGGCACAAAACATTCAGCAAACAAAGGGTCTTCGCCGCCGCCCCCCCCCCAATCAATCGGTACAACAGTCCCTTTCGGGTGTAACCCTCCTCCCCTTATTGTCCTTCCCAACCCTTTTTGTCTTTTCCAAGAGGAAGGTTTTCTCCTGCTATTTATCAATGGCGCACTTCCATGCAAATGAAGATGAGTAGTGCCCTACCCGCAATTCCCCACTCACCCAATGGGTGGCTATATAGAGTCCATCTAGCTTGCCTTCATTAGTAGTCCACTATTAACCCAAATTCTGAACCTGACAAAAGTGATTTAATTAGCTAGCTCCCCTGGCAAGCCCGCCACCACCCTCATAGCTTCCTCACTAGCTACATCCACCCTCTTGGGTCCTCTTCAGAGCACATTTCTCTAGTTACCCACTACAGAAGTGATCCCAGAAAATGAAGTCTCCATTTCCTCCTTTAGGGGTGGATCTACAAGGGAAGCTATGCTGTTGTCCACCTCCATCTCACAGCTGTCATCCGTTGATACCTACTCTATACCTTGTTGAAAGTTGCCCACCTCTACCTCCATCTCAGAGGTGCCCTACCTCTATCACTTGGGTAGGGTCCCTTAATATCTCTGGGATGGGTCGGGGCTCAGGCATCCATTATTGGGGAATCTTGTCTAGAGAATGCCTGCCGAGAAGGCTTCTTTACTTGGCTTTCCTTGCTCCAGGGCTTACCTCTGTACACCCCGCCTTGTGTTGGGATGTATACTCCATCACACTATCATACTCCTGTAAAATGAGAGCTAAAAACAGGAGTTATGCAGTTTATGCAGTTAAAGATATGTTCCTGCATTTAATCAGATATATTTTATACTAGCAGTCCACAGACTAACTCTGGATGTTGTTGTTAAGTGACCTTGAGTTGGTGTCGACTCATGGCGACCCTCTGGATAGTTTTCTTAAAATGTGCTTGGTCTTCACTCAGGCGGCTCATTGTTCATAGAGTGACACCCATAACTGCTGTTATTGTATCGATCCATCTCATTGTTGGCCTTCCTCTTTTGCACTGACCTTCTACCTTGCCAAGCATGATGTCTTTCTCTAATGATGTCTCTCTTCACATGATGTGTCCAAAGTATGAAAGTCCAAGTCTTAGTCATCTGAGCTTCTAGAGAAAGTTTCGATTTGAACTCGAGTACTGACTGGTTTGTTCTTCAGGCAGTCCATGGTATACACAGTATTTGTGGCCAGCACCCATCTTCACAACTCTGTTGTCTTCATACAGTCCTGCTTCTCTGAAGATTTGTTCTGCATACAAATTAAACAGGAAGGGAGAAAGTATGCAGCCTTGTCGTACACCTTTGCTGATTTTAAACCATTCAGTTTCTCCTTGTTTCATTCAAATTGTTGCATCTTGATCAATGTAAAGATTGTGCAAAAGAACTATCAGGTATTCTGATATACCATGCTTCTTACTGTGACCTGGACTTTCTCTTGGTTTACAGTACACAGTCAAAAGGCTTGCTGTAGTTGATAAAACACAGATCTCCTTTTGGTTTTCTTTTGTCTTTTCAAGGATTCATCTTACATCCGCAGTGATGTCTCTCATTCCTCACCCTTTCCTGAACCTTGCTTGCACTTCAGGCAGTTCTTGTTCCAGGTATGGTTGTAGTTGCTGCTGAATAATTTTGTGTAGAGTCTTGCTAGCATGTGGGATCAGAGTGATTGTGAGATAATTTCCACAGTTAGTTGGATCACCTTTCTTTAGTATTGGCATAAACACAGATCTTTTCCAATCAGCTGGCCATGATGTTGTCTTCCAGATTTTCTGGCAGAGCCTTGTAAGTATAGCAACAGCTGCATCCGATTGCTGTAATATTTCAATGGAAATGCCACCAATGCCCGGAGCTTTGTTCTCTGATAAGGCTTTCAATGCTACTTCAACTTCTTCTTTCATCACAAATGGTTCCTGATCATAAAGTACAGGCTGAAACAGCTGTTAGTCCACTTGATCTTTATGGCATAATGATTCTGTGTATTTTTTCCATCTTTTCTTGATCTTCTCAGCATCATTCAACATGTAACCTTGAGCATCTTGCAGCATTCCAATGCAAGGCTGGAATTTTTTCTTTAACTCTCGTAGCTTTAGGAAAGCCGATTTGGTTCTTCTTCCAATAGTTTCTGAATCTATTTCCTTGCATGCGTCATTGTAGTACTTCTCCATGTCTTGTCTTTCTATATGTTTGAAATCTCTGTTGAGTTCTGCGATTGCCTCTCTTTCTCCTCTGGCTTTAGCTTCTCTGCGTTTCTGGACAATTTTCAGAGTTTCTTTGGTTATCCATTTTGGCCATTTTTTGCTTTTTCATCTTTTGTAGAGACTACTCACTTTCTTCCAATACCATCTTCTTGATGTCATCCCATAACTCTTCTTGAGTTCTATCATTTGTATCCACAGCAGCAAATCGATTTTGCAGACAGTCTTTAAATTATGCTGGTATATTCTCAAGGTCATATTTTGCTACATTCATGAGTGGCTTGCTCTTTTTCAACTTTATCTTGAGTTTGCATACTAGTAGTTGGTGATCTGTACCACAGTCAGCTCCAGATTTTGTCTTTGTTAATGTTTTCCATCATTGACTTCTACAGATGTAGTCAATTTGATTTTTGTACAATCCATTGGGTGAAGTCTGTGTGTACAGTCGCCACTTGTGTTGCTGGAATAAAGTGCTTGAGATGAATAGATCGTTGGTCTTACAGAATTCTATCGGTCTTTCTCCAGCTTCATTTCTGTTACCAAGTCCATATTTTCCAACCACTTTGCCTTCTTTGTTGCCACCTTTCATGTTCCATTCAACCATGACTGTCAGGCTATCCTGTCTAAAATAAGAACATAAGACATGCCATACTGAGTCAGACCAAAGTCCATCAAGCCCAGTATCCTCTTTCCAACAATGGCCAATCTAGGTAACAAGTACCTAGCAATTTCCCCAAAAGACACAGGTTCCACAATGCTTGTATTGGGGCAAGCTGTGGATTTCCTGTGTCCCCTTTAGGTTTATGGACCTTTCCTCCAGGAACTTGTCCAAACCTTTTTTAAACCCGGCTACACTGACAGCTTTTACTACATCCTCCAGTAATGAATTCGAGAGTTTGATTACACGTGGAGTGAAAAAATATTTTCTCTTATTAGTCTTAAATAGGTTACACTGTAGCTTCATTGCATGTCCCCTAGTCTTTCTATATTTTGATGGCATAAACAAATCGATCTAGGTTTACCCGTTCCACTCCATTCATTAATTTATAGACTTCTATCATATCTCCCCTCAATGGTCTCTTTTCCAGGTTGAAAAACCCTAACCCTTTTTAGGCTCTCTTCACAGGGGTATCCTTCCATCCTCGTTACCATTACCATTTTAGTGGCTCTTCTCTTACATTTCATTATTCCCATTTTTGGGTCATTTATGAATATGTTAAAAAGCAGCGGCCCAGCACAGATCCCTGGGGTACTCCACCATTCACTTTTCTCCATTGGGAAAATTGGCCATTTAGCCCTACCCCCTACTTTCTCTCTTTTAACCAGTTTCTGATTCACAATAGTACACTGCCTCCTATCCCATGGCTTTTTAATTTTGCCAAGAATCTCTCATGAGGGACCTTGTCAAAGACTTTCTGAAAATCCAGATACACCTTATCAACTGACTCACCTTTGTCTACCTGTTTATTCACATCTTCAAAAAAACAAAACAAAAAAACATATCAGATTAGTAAGACAAGACCTTCCTTGGCTAAAGCCATGTTGGCTGTCTCCCATTAAGCCATGACTATAAATAAAACAAAAGGATTTTATAATGCCTCTGTATCGTTCCATGGTGAGACCGCACCTTGAATATTGTGTGCAGTTCTGGTCGCCGTATCTTAAAAAGGATATAGCGTTATTAGAAAAGGTACAGAGAAAAGCCACCGAAATGGTAAAGGGGATGGACGAAAGGCTAAAAAGGTTAGGGCTCTTTAAGCTGGAAAAGAGGCGGCTGAGGGGAGATATGATAGAAGCACTGTTCCCTCTAAGCTGTGTGCGTGTGCGCGCGCACACACCTCGCCGAGAGAGCGCACATACTTTACAACAGAGCGCACAAAAATTACGGCTCTGATGTTGATAGAAAACAACACAGTTGTCTTAAAATTTAAAAGTTATGATTGTAATTACTAGACATTTCCCGCTTCATTTAGTAATCGTCTATTTTCATTTAATTTGATTAAAATCAATGTGGTGTACATACTGTATTCTGATGTGTAGTCAAATTTTAAAGTATATAACTCCAAGTGTCGTTATGTGGCGCCCAAAAATTTAACCTTCCTTCAAAAGCTGCACACAGCTGATATTTTATGCACACACAGCCTACAGAAAATTAGAGGGAACATTGGATAGAAGTCTATAAATTAATGAACGGAGTGGAACGGTTAAACGTAGAGCGATTGTTTACGTTATCAGAATATAGAAAGACTAGGGGACATGCAATGAAACTACAGGGTAAACTATTTAAGACAAATAAAGAGAAAATATTTTTTCACTCAATGTGTAATCAAACTCTGGAATTTGTTACCGGAGGATGTAGTAAAGGCTATTAGTGTAGCTGGGTTTAAAAAAAGGTTTGGACAAGTTCCTGGAGGAAAGGTCCATAAACGATTATTAAAAAGGGACCCAGGATATCAATGCTTGACCCAATACAAGCATTGTGGAACCTGTGTCTTTTGAGGAAACCGCTAGGTACGTATGACCTAATTGGCCACTGTTGGAAACAGGATACTGGGCTTGATGGACCTTGGTCTGACCCAGTATGGCATATCTTATGTTCTTATTTTTCCTGGTACTGACATGTTCACTGGTTTGAGGTTTCCTAGATTACCCGTGGAACCCTTTTTAAAATTGGCATTACACTGTCCATCCCCCAATCTTCAGATATTACAGATGATTTTAATGATAGTTCACAGATTACTTATAGGTCTGCAATCTCATATTTCAGTTCTTTCAACACCCTTGAATGTATACCAACCAATCCAGGTGATCTGCTATCAGTTTATCAAATAGTTGTAATACATCTTCCCAGTGTATTGATATTTCTTTCAATTCTTCAGCAGCATCATCTTTAATTACCATTTCAGTCAACCTACATCTTCCTCAGTAAAGACTGAAGCAAAGAATTCATTCGGTCTCTCCACTATGGCCTTGTCCCCTCTTAGCAACTTTTTTACCCCTCTATCATCTAATGGTCCAACTGACTCTCAGGTTTTTTGCTATGAATGTACTTGAAAAAGTCTTTATTAGGAGTTTTTGCTTCCACAGCAAGCTTCTTCTCAAATTCTCTCTTTGCCTGCCTTATCAATGCCCTGCATCTAAGTTGCCAGTGCTTATGTTTTTTCCAGTTTGTCATTTGGCTCCTTTTTCCATTTCCTGAAAGATGCTTTTTTGGCAACAGCCACCTCTCTGACCTCACCTTTAAACCATGCTGGCAGTTTTTTTGGACGTCCTTCCACTTTTCTTAAAGCATGGAATACAGCTGGTCTGGGCTTCCAAGATAGTATTTTAAACACCCATGCTTGATATAAATCTTTAACTTTTGCAACTTCTCCTTTTAGTTTTTTTCTTAACTATTTTCCTCATTTTATTATAGTCTCCATTTTGAAAGTTAAAAGGTAGTACTGTGGATTTCCTTGCCATCCTTCCTCCATTTATTAAATTAAATGTGATCATGTTATGATCACTATTGCCAAGTGGCCCCAACACCCTTATTTCTTGCACCAGATCTTGTGTTCCACTAAGGACTAGGTTGAAAAAGGCTTCCCCTCTGGTTGGTTCATGAATCAGCTGCTCCAAGAAGCACTCATTTATTTCATCTAGAAACTTATCTCCCTAGCCGTGACACTGACCCAGTCGATACCAGGGTTATTGAAATCACTTTTGTTAGCTTCCCTGATATCTTTGAGCATTTCATCATCCATTTGTTCATTCTGGCCAGGCGGTCAACGGTACACCCCCCACTGCCATTGCCTTCCCCTTCCCCTTTTTACATGGAATTTCAGTCCATAGAGTTTCTATAGTAAATTTTGTTTCCTGCAAAACTTTAATCCTTTATGACGCAATGCCCTCTCTAACACAGTTGTAACCCCTCCACCAATTTGATCTGCTCTATCATTACGGTATAGTTTGTACCCAAGTATCAGTGTCCCATTGGTTGTCCTCCTTCCACCATGTCTCTAAGATACCATTCATATCTAACTTCTCATTTGGTGCTATATATTCTAACTCTCCCATCTTTTTTTAGACTTTTAGCATTTGCATACAAGCATTTTAGAGGTTGTGTTTTATTCCTATTAATCTGGTTATCAGTAGACAGGGGTAATTCAGAATCTTTAAGCTCTGTCTTCTCTGTACTTAAGGGTATTTGGGTTACTTTTATCTTTATTGGAACCTGTCGATATGTCCTAATTTCAATCTTTTGCTAGTATCCTTTGAGGGTACATTGTTTTGAACCATCTAGAAGACATGAAAGAAAATCCATCAGTTTTGACAGTCTTGTGTAACAGCTGGAAAGGTTACGCCGATTTCTTCTATTGACTTTATGCTTGCAGTAATCCAGCATGAAATGAGCTGTAATTAACATGCTGACCCAGATTCCTTCATAATAGCAGGCAAAATAGATCTAGTGTTTAAAGCAATAAAATAACACGGCCGAAATCAACTCCCTCCAATTTGGTTAATCAAGCAGCAAAATATGCATGGATACAAACATAATTCCAAGTTATTCTGAGTGCAGATAGCATGGCCTGAGAAAAATCATGAGGCTGAAGACCTTTGCTTGTTTTCATCAGCACTCTTACTGTCTTTCCTTTGCTGCATCTCTCATTGCCTTTTAGCTCTTCTTTCTTATATATATTTGTTCCATCTGTTTCCATTAATCCGTCTCATCTTCCCATCCCCACTTTGACACATCCACCTCTACTGAACCTCACCAACCCAACTCCTTTTGTTCTCCCTCATCCATCCCCTCTTGCTCTTCTTTGCATCTCGTCTGCCTCCCTTCTTCCCTTTACTCAATTGTGTTTCCCAGTGTTGGTCCTCATTAGGGCAAAACGTACTCTGACCATCCTTGAATTGGCTCTATATATAGTAATGGAATGGTCTGGATAAACGGAGACTTAGGCAGCTATGGCACAGGCTGGTGTACAGCACCTTGTAAACATCTTCACGTCTCTATACATTTTTTCAAATTTCGCCTCTACAATTGCAATTCAAAATGCAATTCACTGATCTACAAAGAAAACAGATGAGAGGGGGGGATCTCCTTCATATCCCACCAGAAGGTAAAAAACAAGGAAAGAGAACCATAGGATAAATAAAAAATCAAATCTATCTTAATAGCAAATCATGTGAACGTTTATTTAGTTTATTTTAAATTCCATGGTTTGCTATTAAAGTTTGACTCTTCATTTGTCTCACTGCTCTCTTCCCTTCTTTGATTTTTATTCACTGATTTGCACAATATACGCTATGCTGTCAACATGTGTTAAAATGAGAGTAAATATTTGCAAAGAAAAGATGAACCATCTAAGTGTAAAAAAAACAGTCAGAAAGTATCCTTCAATTATCCTGGAACAACTAAAGTCGAGAACATAAGAGAGACTCGAAATAGAAAAACAGGGGAAATAACCTCCATTACTGAAATTAAAAGAGAAAAAGCAGCTAAGCAACAGAGCCTTCACTCCAAGGCCAGTTTAAATACATGAGGGCTATAATTTGGCTGAACTTAAAGAAAGGGATACAAGAATTCCAGCCAATACACTTTGGGGAACGTTTACTAAAGGTTAACACATGTTAAGTGCCACTGACCCATAGAAATAAAAGGGCTGCGGACGCTTAACACGTGTTAATTTCATTAACACAAACACGCCCCTTTGAGAACCAAGAAAAGAAGACAGCAACGTTGTCCAAAGAAAACATATTTAACAAAGTGATAATTAACAACGCATTCGCACCAAACTTAAGAAAAAGCAAAACATCCATTTACACCACTTCAGATCTGAAAAGCAGTATGGGCCCGATATTCACTTGGGCAGTCTATGCACCGCTACGGCGCATAGCCATGCCCGCCGACCCTTAACCCCAGATATTCAATGCCGGGGTCATATGCGGCCCTGGCAATGAATAGCCGGGGATCGCTGCGCACACACCGGAATCTGCAGTAGCAAACCGGGCAGCAGCTACTGCACAGGGTCTAACACACACTGCAGCACCCTTGCAATGTTCCCTTTCATCTGCGCTGGGTCCTCTGTCAGCATTCTCGCTGATAGGGGGAGGGGCGAAGTGATCGATCACACTGAACCCCCCTCCCCCCGCCAGCAGGAATGTTGGCGGCAGACCCAGCGCAGCTTAGAGGGAACATTGCTTGGCAGGTTCCCAAAAAGGTACACAGATTCCACAATGCTTATCCCGGGGCAAGCAGTGGATTTCCCGGGTCCTCTTTAATAAAGATTTATGGACTTTTCCTCCAAGAACTTGTCCAAACCTTTAAGCCCATCTACACTAACAGCTTTTACTATATCCTCCGGTAATGAATTCCAGAAGTTTGATTACTCGTTGAGTGAAAAAATACTCTCTCTTATTAGACCTAAATGGGCTACATTGTAGCTTCATTGACTGTCCCCTAGTCTTTCTATTTTTTGAAGGAGTAAAACAACCGATCTAGGTTTACCCATTCCACTTCATTCATTAATTTATAGACCTCTATCATATCTCCCCTCAGCCATCTCTTTTCCAAGTTGAAGTGCCCTAACCTTTTAAGCCTCTCCTCAGAGGAATCCTTCAATCCTCTTTACCATTTTGGTGGCTCTTCTCTGTATCTTTTCTAATTCTGCTATATCCTTTTTAAGATATGGTGACCAGAATTGCACACAATAGTAAAGGTGGGATTGCACCATGGAACGATACAGAGGCATTATAATATCTTTGGTTTTGTTCTCCATTCCTTTCCTTATGAGTCCTAGCATTCTATTTGCTTTCTTGGCCGCCACTGCACACTGGGCAGAGGGTTTCAATGTATTATCCATGATGCCTAAATCCTTTTCCTGGGTGGTGGTTCCTAATGTGGAATCTTGCATCGTGTAACCATAGTTTGGGTTGTTCTTCCCTAAGTGCATAATGTTAAATTTCATCTGCCATTTGGATGTCCAGTCTTCCAATTTATCAAGGTCCTCTTGCAATTTTTCACTATCCTCTTGTGTTTTAGTAACTATGAATAATTTTGTCTCATCTGCAAATTTGATCACCTCACTCATTATTCTGTTTTCAAGGTCATTTATGATGATGTTAAAAAGCAGCAGGCCCAAGCACAGATCCCTGGGATACTCCACTATTCACTTTTCTCCATTGAGAAAATTGGCTATTTTGTCCTACTCTCTGCTTTATTTTAACCAGTTCCTGATCCACAATAGTACATTGCGTTCAATCCCATGACTTTAATTTCATCAAGAGTATCTCCCCAGGGACCTTATCAAATGCTTTCTGAATCCAGATACATTATATCAACCGGCTCACCTTTGTCTACCTGTTTATTCACACCTTCAAAAAGAGACAGCAAATTAGTAAGACAAGACTTTCCTTGGCTAAATCCATGTTGGTTTTCTCCAATTAAACCATGACTATCTACATGTTCAGTTATTTTGTTCTCTATAATGGTTTCTACCATTTTTCCCGGTACTGACGTCAGACTCACTGGTCTGAAGTTCCCGGATCATCCCTGGAACCCTTTTTAAAAATAAGCGTTACATTGGCTATTCTCCAGTCTTCAGGTACTACACATGATTTTAACGATAGTTCACAGATTACCAATAGCAGGTCTGCAATCACGTATTTCAGGTTTTGTTTTGTTTTTTTAACACCCTCAGATGTATACCATCTGATTCAGGTAACATAGTAACATAGTAAATGACGGCAGATAAAAACCAGTATGGTCCATCTAGTCTGCCCAGTACGATGTCAAGAGTAGGTACAACTGCTGCTCTGTGCAGGCCACCCTTCCCCATGTCTTTGTTTAGGTGATTTGCTGCTCTTCAATTTATCAAATAGTTGTAATAGATCTTCATGGTTTATTGATATTCCTTTCAATTCTTCCAGTACATCACCTTTAAATGCCATTTCAGGTATGGGTAACTTACCTACATCTTGTTGAGTAAAGACCAAAGCAAAGAATTCATTCATTCAGTCTCTCAGCTATAGCCTGCATCCCTTTTACCCCTCTATCATCTAATGGTCCAACTGACTCGCTCACAGGTTTTTTTGCTATGAATGTACTTGAAAAGAAGTTATTATGCATTTTTGCTTCCATGGCAAGCTTTTTTTCAAATTCTCTCTTTGCCTGCCTTATCAATACCTTGCATTTAACTTGTCAGTGTTTATGTTTCCCATTTTCGTCATTTGGCTCCTTAGCTTCTGAAGCTTTGAGGTGGGAACCTGACATTTCAGGTTCTGTTTGGTTCTCTTCCCTTCTCCCTGCCGACACTCTAACATGGTGTATCACTGGTTTCACTCTTTTCTCTCCTCTTGGTCAGTCTCGGTCACTTCAGACACCACTTCCTCTGATCCGGTTCCTCTCCATTGCAGGGGTCCCCTAAGGTTCAGTTCTAGCATCCCTCCTGTTTAATGTCTTTCTTGCACCACTTGCTCTACTTAGCCAGCAAAAAGGGATGTCGGCATACTACTACGCTGACAATATTATTTTACTTCATCACACAAATCCATCTCAACCCGATCTTTCTCCCCTCAACACTTGTCTGTCTCAAGTTTCTAACTAGTTAACCACTGTCTTCATCTCAACTTGTCTAAAACGTCGGCTATATGGTTTGCACTTGGTGGCACCTGCCCCTCCATGTCCCCAGTTCTCTCCAATTTTCCTATTCCGTTAGTATCTTGACATAGTTCTCGGCTCTAATCTGCCTTTCACAATCACATCTCTCTGTTCACTAAGAGATCCTTTTTCTATCTTCGTCAAATTCAGACAATCCGTTCTTTCCTCATACATCCAGCATTAACAATTTTTCTTCTATCTTTAGTCATGTCTCCCCCCCTCCCCCCTCCAACTTCATCGCCTTTAACCTGATTCAAAATACGGCAGCCAGGATCAATACACAGACCACATGTTGAGATCATATCACACCGCTACTCTTCCAGTTTCATTAGCTCCCCATGGAATACCACATCCACTACAAGATTCTCATACTAGTGCATCAGGCTATTTACACTCACACCCAGCAATACCCGGCAGGTCTTCTCCAATTCCATACTCCATTCAGTACATTTTAATTGTCTCCGTCTCCCTTTACCATCCCGTGCTCAGAGTCACTTACAATCCACACGCCAGTCAGTTTTCTTGTTCCTAGGTCCAACCCTATGGAATTCTCTCCCCACCATCCTCCGATTGGAAGAGACTCACTCTAGATTTAAGTCCCTTCTAAAAACCCACCTTTTCTGCTCCGCATTTGATCTTCCCTCCTCCATCATCTGATTGTATATTTGTTCACTGGTCTTTCTTTCTTGAATGATTGAGTTGTCCTATTCCTTTCCTGTCCAGCATTGTAGTTCTTTTCCTTTTCTAGCTTTGGCCGCATCTATATGTTTATAAATTGTACATCACCCTGGTGTCATGAAGGAGCGGTATATCAAACACAATAAACAAACATACATCATCAAATGGGAACAGAGTAGGGACAGCTATCAAAGAGCTATAGAACAATGGCTGCAGTGGGGATGCTCTCAAATACAGACTAAACGTGGTCTCATGCCCAAAAGAACCAGCAGATTCCCCAGCCTCCCGCAGAGCCTTAAGCACCAGATTCTTTAACTTGTACCCCTTCTCACTTGCAAATATAAGTCCATTGAGACCAACACAGCTACTGGCTTGGATTTAGAGGGATGAACCCCTGACTTCCTATTTGCCCATAATGAGGAAAAATAATACAGGAAAATTTAGGCGAGGAGACATGTCAGCCACCTGCCACCATCTTGGAGCTCCTTCGGAGGTGCCCCACACCAGGACCATACCAAGCTAGAAACGCACCCTGTGCAACTAATGAATCTAGTGCCCCCCTCCGCCCCAGCCACATGCTCGCTCACTCTTTTTGAGCTTCCTGCAAGCCCAATGATATCAACAGTGCCCTTTCTGTACTTGCACTTTGTGCGGCCGCAACACTCACACAGCTCTTGGTACAGTCCTGCTCCACACCATATATTTTAGATTGTAGGAGTCTTCACACCCCTTGAAGCAATACTTGGTGGAAGCCCTTTTTGCAGCAATAATAATCCCGAGTCATTTAGGAAACAGTGGGATGGTGCAATTTTTGCCCATTCTTTTTGGCAGAATAGCCAAAGCTCTTTCAAATTAGCTGATGATCTGTGCAGTGGAGTCTTCAAATCTTGCTACAGATTTTCTGTTAGATTCAGATGTGGGCTTGAACTGTGCCACTTGAGGACGTTCAATTTCTTCTTGCCAAATCACTCCACTGTTTCCCTTGCTTTGTGCTTAGAATGACTGTCCCGCAGCAAGGCTAATCTCCCCTGTCCCAAACCTCAACAGTGGCAGACTGGAACAAGTTTCTTCTCTGGGATCTGCCTGTACTTTGCACCACCAATCTTTCCTTCAATCTTCAGAAGGTTTCCTCTTCCCATGACATAATGCTGTTACCACCATGCTCTACTGTAGAGATGTTAGCAGGGTGATGAGCTGTGATTTAAGTCTTAGCAAAACTACACATAGGAGAAACTATATGCACGTGGGAGAAGGTTCTGGTCTGACACCAAACTGTTTCTTTGCAAAAAAAAAAAACAACAACAACTTGTTTTACATTGCATGGCTCTTCGTCAGTCAAAATATATAAAAACTATAAATAGTGCAACATAGGCAATAAGCTTCAAAGCGTGGATACTTGCTTTGGACGCTGCGATAGAAGTATTTTATGAAGCAGAGAGGTTAAAGTTTAGATATCTATTGAAACATGAATTCATATCAGCTGAATTTCTGCTGGAAGAAATCTTCATATGTAGATAAGTCTTTGATAAAGATTGATTTTAATTTGCAAACTTAAAAATCTTTTCATAAAAAAATGGGACCATTAATGATAATGTGGAAAACAAAATAATGTGTCTTCACATGACGTTATATATGGGCTAATGGACAATCTCTAATGTTTGAAGGTCCTGATTAAAATAAGAGTGTAGAGCCAAATATTTGAAAGGCATTTACAAGATTTACAGCCCAGTAAACTGTATAAATGCTTCCAATCAGGATATTCAACAGTATTTACACAGTTAGTGTCATTGGATATCCCCTTCTAACCCCATTACACACACTGATGCTTTGAAGATAGTATCGGGGCATATTGGGGGCATTCTGGGGCGGGGCAGGGTGGAGCAGAGGCAGAGACTGTCGCTAACTGGGTACCGACGATATTGCACCGCTACGGCAGGTAAACCTAGGCATAGCAAGCACTGAGTATCTGGGGTTAAGCGGTGGCGCATAGCCTGCCCAATTCAATATTGAGCCCGTAATGGTTAAGAAATTTCAAGTACCCTGCTTTGAAGTGTATGGCCTATGTTGCATTATTTATAGTTTATGTATTTTGTAGGTATATAGTGCTGGATTATTTCATTTGATTGGCTTTATTCTTTATCAGTGGCTTCTTTCTTGCCAGCTTACCATACAGGCCATATTTATGGAGGAATCTTTAAAATTGTTGGTCAGAATTTATCCCATTTGCTGTCAAAGACTTCTGTAATTCTTTTTAAAGTAAAACTTTAATTACTTTCTGACTATGTCTAACATTGCTCCTTCATGTTGAAGGTGCAGGATATGTTGTATAGATCAGTGAAACAAACTCCTGCTTTAATACATTTTGAAATGTATTTTTTAGACAAGAGAATGTGAAAAATCTACAAGGAGCAAAGACTTCTGCCTTAACCAGGGGCCAGAAATACAGAAGAGCCAACCTAATGGCCCTCGTCTCAAGATGGTTGATGGTCTACTCTGCCTATCTGAAGTTCCAATGCCCCTGGGCCGTTTGTTCTTGGCAATGGGCACTCCAGCCCGAGAGACTGGCATCAGTCATCAGAAGAATCCATGAGTAGTCGTCCAGCAGCATGCTCTTCCTCAGATGACTGGGCTGCTGCTGTCACCACCACAGGGTGGCCTTCATCATCAGCAGATCAGGAGCCTGAGCTCGAACTCCTGAGAATTTGGGGACCACCAAGTCAGCAAGGACTATTGGAGCGGTCGCACATGCACATGCACCCATGGCATCATCTCGATTGCAGTCGCCATCAATCCGAGTAGCTGAAGATAATTCTGGACTCTGGGAGCCTGCTGCAAACAGAACAGTGCCACTCAATCCAACAATCTTGAGACTCTCTCCTCTGGCAGGAAGACTCTGCCCACTCAAGTATCGAAACATGCTCCCAGGAATTCCAGGGACTGAGAAGGCAACAATTGGCTCTTCCTCCGATTGATCAGACAGCCGAGGATTTCCAAGAAGGACCCTACTCGGGTTGCTACCTGAGACGCCTCTGATAGAGAACGGTCTCTGATGAGTCAGTCTTATATATGGGTGCACACAAATCCCTTGGCACCATAGCACCGCAGCCGCCACCACCATGACCTTGGAGAACGTCCTTGGGGCAGTGGATAGTCCAAATGGAAGGGAGGCAAACTAAAAGTGACAGCCAAGCATGACAAAACACAGATACTTTCGCTGATCTTTCCGTATCGGGATAGGAATATAGACTTCAGCCAAATCCAGAGATGCAAGGAACTCCCCTTGGTGCACCAACTTAATCACGGATCGCAAAGTTTCCATCTAGATGCGCAGGACGCGCAAATGCTCATTGACACCCTTGAGGTTCAGAATGGGCTGGAATGATCCATACTTTTTCGGTACCATGAAAAGCATAGTTACTCACCTGTAACAGGTGATCTCCGTGGACAGCAAGAATCAGTTTTCACATATGGGCTACGTCGGGCCGACGAAGCCCTCGTTTGGAGCAAACTCCCAGTTTTCAGAGAAAGCCTTTGGAAGTTGCCATCACGCATGCGCAGTCCCCTTCTCGCCCAAAGGTGCCATCTTGCTCAGTCAAAAGACATAGCTAAAAAGTCAAAAAGGATAAAACAATAATAGGACTGCAACTCCAAGGGGAGGGAGGGGGGGTCGCGAGGACTGATTCCTGCTGTCCCCGGAGAACACCTGTTACAGGTGAGTAACTATGCTTTCTCCGGGAACAAGCAGGAAGTCAGTCCTCACATATGGGACTCCCCATCTATAGGCTACCAAGAACCCATAGCTAAAAAAGGCTCCCTCTATGAGAGCCACAAACAACCGCAACAGAAATCCAAATTAAGGGCATAGCATTCCGGTAGCCTGAACTCACAGGGGTTGGAGAGCAGGAGTTGCCTAGACCTCGAAAAGGTTACAGAGTACAGCCTCGCCGAAGGCACTGTCCTGCCAGGGACTCCCTGTCCAGGCAGTAATGGACTGCAGAAGTCTGACTCGAAGACCAGGTGGTGGCCCAGCAGATGTCTGCCAAAGGAACAGAGCAGAAATGAGTCACTGATGCCGCCATGGCCCTGACCCTATGGGCCATAACTCGATCCTCCATAGGAAGCTTGGCTGCCCTGTATGCCCAGGCAACGCAGTCTGCCAACCAGGTGGACAGCGTACACTTAGATACCGGCATCCCCAGCTTACTGGGATCGTAAGAAACAAAAAGTTGAGAAGCCTTCTGATGCGGTTGCGTACGCTGGATATAGAAGGCCAATACCCTCTTACAGTCCAGGGTGTGTAGGACCGACTCTGCCCGACTGGCATGCGGCCTGGGAAAAAAGACAGGCAGAACCACCTCCTGGTTGGAGGTGGAACATCGAGACCACTTTCGGAAGGAACTTGGGGTGCATGCAAACCTGGTATAGGGTCTTTCCAACACTAGGGTCTGGAGCTCACTCACACGCCGGGCGGATGTGAGTGCCACCAGGAAAGCCACCTTCCAAGAAAGATAGCATAGATGACAAGTAGCCATGGGCTCAAAGGGCAGCCTAGTAAGCCACCCCAACACCACGTTGAGATCTCACTCGGTCGCCAGAGGGCGGACCGGGGGCTTCAAGAGAAGTAGGCCCCTCAGGAACCGAGAGACCAAAGGGTGGGCAGAGAGAGGCTTCCCATCCACTGAAAGGTGATGTGCCGGAAGGGCACTGAGGTGCACCCTGACAGAGTTGGACTTGAGATCCAAATCAGAGAGGTGGAGAAGGTATTGCACAACCACCCCTACTGGGCAAGAGAAAGAATTTAACTCCCACTCCTTGAACCACGCTGAAAACCTACGCCACTTCAAGGCGTATGCATAACTGGTCGACGGCCTCCGTGAGGCCAGCAAGACCTCCTCAATATTCCTTGGAAGAAGAAGCAGAGCGAGAATTACCCTTTCAGCAGCCATGCCATCAAGTTGAGTGAGCTGAGATTTGGGTGCAGAAGAGAGCCCCCCCCCCCCCACCTGAGACAGGAGACTTGGCGAGGATCTCAAGGGGATCGGGGCCTCCATCGCTAGCTACAGAAGAAGCGGGAACCAGGGCTGCCTGGGCCACCGAGGGGCAATAAGGATGACTGAGGCTCTGTCCTGGAGAATCTTGAACAGCGTCTTGGCCACCAGAGGTGTCGGGGGAAACGCATACAGAAGATCCCCGGACCATGATATCAGAAACACATCGGCGGCCATCCTGCGCGGGTGGGGTCGCCTTGAGCAGAAAAGGGGCAACTGGTGATTGTCCGGACTCGCAAACAGGTCCATCACCAGCCGCCCCCAGGTCTGGAAGAGCCAAGTGGCTACCCCGCGGGTCCAGCTGCCATTCATGGGGCTGGAGAATCCTGCTTAGTCTGTCTGCTAGCCAGTTGTCCTGGCCCAGCAGGTAGACTGCTTGGAGACAAATGCCATGCCGGGCTGCAAAGGCACATAGGTCCAGGGTTTCCTGACATAAGAGGCAGGAACCCGTGCCACCTTGTTTGTTCACATAGAACATGGCCACTTGGTTGTCTGTCTGCACCAAGACAGATTCTTGGGCTAGAAACCGCCTAAACACTCCTAGTGATAGGCGGATGGCATGTAGTTCCAAGAAATTGATTTGCTGGGCCTTAAGTCTGGAAATCCTGGCAATGGGCTCCCCAACCCAGCAGTGATGCATCCGTGGTCAGGATCCTCGTGTGCAGAGGGACCTGGAAAGGCATTCCCGCCCCAAGTGATGTGGCTGGAGCCACCAGGCTAGGGACCGTACTAGACGTTTGGATACTCTGACCCTGTCCCGAAGGCGTCCTGAGGCTTGAGACCACTGGTCCCTGAGGCACCACTGAGCGGTCCGCATGTGGAGGCGGGCATCCAGGGTCACATGGACTGTGGAAGCCATGTGCCCGAGGAGGCACAGGAAAGGCCTTGCTGACACTACAGACTTGCGGCTCACCTGGCCTGCCAGAGCTATAAGTCAGCCTGCCCTGTCTGCAGGCAGATAGGCCCTTGCTTGAAGGGTGTCGATGCTGGCCCCAATGAACTCTAACATCTGAGTTGGGGTGAGGCTGGACTCAGGATAGTTAATCACGAATCCGAGGTGCTGCAGCACTTGGATGGTGCGAGTTGTGGCCTGGTGGCCGAGGAACCTCTGATGAGCCAGTCATTGAGGTAGGGGAATACAAAGACCCCTTGTAGCCTGAGAAAGGTGCCAACCACAGATAGGCACTTTGTGAACACCCTGGGGGCTGAGGCGAGGCCGAAGGGGAGCACCCTGTACTGGTAGTGATTGCTCCTTACCACAAAGCGTAGATATTGCCTGTGGCTTGGGTGTATTAGGATGTGTGTATATGCATCTCTCAGGTCTATGGAGCATAGCCAGTTTCCCTGGCAGAGGTAAGGCAGCAAGATTCCAAGGGAGAGCATCTTGAACTTCTCCCTTACCAGGAAATTGTTGAGTTTGCGCAGGTCGAGGATGGGTCTGAGGCCTCCTGTCCTTTTTGGTAACAGAAAGTACCTGGAGTGGAAGCCCCTTCCCTGAAAGTGGTGAGGCACCGGTTCTACCGCCTGATCCTCGAGAAGACCTGCCAACTCCTTCAGAAGGTGGTCCCGGTGAAGAGGAGACCTGATGGGCTCTCCTGGAAAATAGTGGAGGCGGCACCTGGGCTAGATGAAGAAGATAGCCCTCCTGGACTATCTGCAAGACCCAGGCATCGGTGGTGATGGCTGTCCACCTGTGGGCACATACAGAGCAAGTCGGCCCCCTGTGGTCTGCCTTTCCCCTGTGGGAAGAGTGGCCATGCTGTAAGAGTCAAAGGCTACTGCCAGGCTGGGCTGGAGTCTAGGGTATGGGGCTCTTCTGCTTACGCAGGCCATGCCCCTGTCCCTTGGCCTGCTGTCCCTGTTGGGGAGCTGTGGAGGCCTGAAAATGGGGGTAGCTTCGGTAAGCAGCACCCTTCCTCGGGTAAAAGGGTTTTTACCTGAGTCCTTCTTGCGAGAAGGGGCAGAGGTCTTCTTGGAGAGCCGTGTCCTCGTCATGTACTCGGTCTCCAACTCCGTGGCCTTGTCGGTCATGGGTTTGCCGAAGAGATTCTCCCCCCAGCATGGGATATCGACCAACTTGTCCTGAACCCATTGTTCGAGGTTCGACAACTACAGCCATGCTTGGCGGTGTGCATCAATGCCAGCTACGGCTGCCCAGGCCACTGACTGGAACCCGTCATAGGCTGCCCGAGACAAACTTCGAGCACTCACGGACGGCTTTGGACAGGGCCCTGAAGTGTTGCAAGGGTTCCTCAGAGAGTGACCAGCCAAGAACACGGCGAGTTCCTTCGCCAGGTCCCCGAGATACATGCCCATGTACAGCTGGTAGGACTGGATCTGACAAGTCAGCATTGAACCCTGGAAGCACTTTCTGCCGAGGGCATCCAAGTTGCAGGCCTTCCTGCCGGGAGCCACCGAGGAGTGCATCTTCTGGCTCTTCAGGCAGCGCATGGCTGATTCCACAACCATGGAGTTGTGCGGCAGCTGCTTCTTCTGAAACCCAGGGCTCCGGTAGACTCGATACATCAAGTCAAGTCGCTTGCTGACCACCAGCACCGACGCCGATGTCTCCCACATGCGGAGCATCAGTCGTTCCAGGATCAGAGGCATGGGTACAGTAACGGCCTCCCAAGGGGGGGGGGGGGCCTTATACTGAGGATCCCGAGCTCATCGGCTTGAGGATCCTCCTCGGACTCCGTGGGTAACACCAATGCCTTGGACATATCCCACACGATGTCCAAGAACCTCATGTCCTCGGGGCGGGGGGGGGGGGGGACATTCTCCGAGGCTCAGATACTGGGGAATCGGATGGTACATCCCTGTGCCTGCGAGTATCCGGGGACTCCTCATCCTCGGTTTCCCACGCCGACGCCTCCGAGGACGAATCGGCAGGCTCCTCGGGCATCGAGGGCCCCAGCGCCGACCGACCCAAAAACCTCATTCCCACGGAGGGGAGTCCTTGATGAGGACAGTCTGTACTTGCCTCAGCTGATCCGGTTCTCGACGAGGCATCTTCGTCGGGCGCTCCATCTCTGAAGATCCCAGCTGGCGTTCGGGGCTCTGCAACCGGCCCTGGGATAAGCCAGGTCACTCAGAGCCATCCAGAGACGCTGCGCCCTCGAGGATTTCTTCTTCCTCTTGTGCTCCTTCGAGGGAGACCCCCTCTCCGAAGAACCTCGACACTGCTCAGGCTCGGAGAGTTCCCCCTGAGACCTAGAGGCCTAGGATGAGGTCCTGGCTCTCGGAGGCACGGATACGGAAAAAATCCTATCATGCTGCTGCTGGCGGCTCTTCAGGGCCTTCGAGGACATCTTCCTACACGGGCCACAAATCAACGGGTCATGGTCAGGCCCGAGGCACCAGAGACAGCAGTCATGCGTATCGGTGAGAGACATTAACTTCACACACCGATCTCATTTTTTAAACCCACTGGCAGCCATCGTGGGAAAAAGGGCCCTTGCAAGGTCAAAGACTCGGGCTGCCAGTGAAAAAAAAAAAAAGGCGCGAACGCCAGTCACAAAGGGAAAAAAATGAAAAAACAGAGACAAACTCAATACCGGCGTACCGAGCCGAAGGCAGGAAGAGGTACCGGTGTCAGCCGGTCGAAGAAAAAGCCAAACATACAACTTTTTTCTCAGGGACACACAGACTATGTCCGAAGGGCTCTGTGGAAAAAAGGAGACTGAGCAAGATGGCACCCTTGGGCGGGAAGGGGACCGCGCATGTGTGATGGCAACTCCCAAAGGCTCTCTCTGAAAGCTGGGGATTTGCTCCGCACGAGGGCTCCATCAGCGCCGATGTCACCCATATGTGAGGACTGACTTCCTGCTTGTTCCCGGAGAATGGTAGAGTATCTGCCCTTGTCCAGACCATCTGGGGGAATGGACACCGCTGCCTTCAGGAGCAACAACTTGCCAAGGTGATCCACACAGCTGGCCTTTTGTTCACAGATCCAGTGGAAGATGACAAAAGCATCTAGGATCAGCTCTGCATTCCAGGACATAGCCATACTGAATGCTGTCAAGCACCCAGCAATCCTTGGTGATCCAGGCCCATTCCTGAAAGAGGCGGCAAAGCTGCCCCCAACCAGAGAATGGCCCCCAAAACTTCATTGTGCAGCCCAGGAGCGCCTTCCCCTGGGATGAGGCCAAGTCCCTGGGTCCACAAGCTCCTCAAAGGACTAAGAACGAGCCCAAAATCCAAAAGCAAAGGAAAAGAGACTTTCCAGGCCAGTAGCAATGGGAGTCTTGAGACCTCCCGAGAGTCCGACCAGCTCTCCACGAGGAGCAGGAGGAGACTGACAGAAAAGGGGCTCATGCCTACTTCACAGACCTATCCTCTGGAATGTGGTAAGATTTTGTCTCATCCAGGTCTTTCACCGGCTTCTCCAAATCAGCCCCAAAAAGAAGCTTCCCTTTAAAGGCCAACTGGGCCTTTAGAAGATGTGTACGCTGCCCAGTGTCTTAGCCAAATCCAACACTGCATCACCATTGACAAGGCACTATCCCTGGCAGCTAGACATACCAGATTGCACAAGGCATCAGAAAGAAAGGCTGTAGACAATTCCAAGAGGGTAGTATCATCCAGAGGGAAAGACTGAATCCACTGGAGCAGGGCTTGAGATGTCAGGCTTGCACATACCACCAACTGAAGAATAGCAGTTGCCGCAGCAAACTGGCTCTTCAACAACAAATCCAACTTTTGGTGCAGAGTATCCTTTAAGGCCGATCCATCTTCCACAGGAATGGTGGTCCATCTGGTAACCACCGTGACCTGCACATCCACCTTGGGAATATCAAGCCACACAATGTGCTTCTTTTCCAGGACAGCACACATCAATCTTATACACCCATAGCCCCTTAGGTGGGGAGTTGGGGGAATCTCACTCTGACTGGATCATTTCCTTGATCATCTTCGGGAACAAAGACATTAGTGGATTTCTGCACCCCTTGCAGGAGTGAATGTGCCTTCGGCTTCTGCTCCGTAACTGGAGCATCTGCCAAACTCAAGGTAGATGAGACCCTGGCAATCAACACCGCCAGTTCCTTCTTCCAGAACAGGTGGATAACACTGACCTCTTCACAATCCTTTGAAGGCGAGAGCACTTCATCCATATCAGAGCCCAAAACCGAGAGATCTGAATCCAAGTCATAGTCCAAATCTCGGACATATCACAGCTCCCCATCTCCAGAAAGTGACCTTCACCGGGGATGCCTAGCTATAGAGAATCGAATAGGGCTTCCACGCTCAACCTGCCACTCATAAGGCTGCACTTATGGGAACCCAGAGGCCACAGGGTCTGAATTTCCATGCCAGAATTACCAGGCCTATTGTAAAAAGGAAATGAATTTTGGGGAAGACAGTCTGGAGCCAGCAAGTACTCCTTGCGGAAATGACACCTTATGCCAGGGGACATAACTGCCACCAAAGTCCTATAGGATGGAAGGTGGCGAACAGCACGGTGACCAGAACCTCCAGCAGGCTGGTCATCCTTATCCATAGCGTCATCTGCCATTTCCTGCCCTGAGGCAGACAACGCCAGACCAAATGCCTCCTCCAGCTGAGGGAGGGGAGCAAGCCCCCCAGGGATGACGCATTAGCTGCCATGCAGGAAGAGCAGAGTCCAGAAGCCAGAAATGAGGCACCTCACTTGCTACAGGCCGAACATTTCCTGGAAGGCGGCATAGAAAGTTAAGGCAAGTACTACAACAGCACGTGCTAAGGCTCAGTAACCCGGAAGGCGCTTGTTAACAGTGGTTACACAGCTATGTGCATTACGAGTGCTTGGGTAGAAATAAGCATTGGAGCCACTTCAGTGGAACACGCACAAGGACTGCAGGACCTGCAGGCGCACAATAGAAAAGATGCTACTAACATGTATAGGAAAGGGCAAGAAACCCCCACACTGCGCCAATGGTCACCAGTGGTCCTCCCCGAACTGCACCCCAGACAGACAGAATCGAGAGCCCCCAACAAGGACAATGACAAGGTCAAGCTTTGGTTCTCACCTCCTGAGAGCCCCAGGCAGAAAATTTGTGCAGGGCTCAGCTCTACTCCCCTAAAATTGCTTCTTTTGCTTAGACACTGTGATTAAGGTGTCTGGCCTGCGGATTCCTCTGAGAGCCTTCTGCAATCTTTGGGAGAGAGCAGGGGGGGGGACAGAGGAGGGAGGGGGTGTGGAGGTTGTGTGAGGCTGCTGAACTCTTTCAAATCCTTTCAATTTTCTGGATAAGAGCGCAGAGCGGAATCAATTTTCCTGGAATAGCAGCCTAATGGTTAGAGCACTGGCTTGGTAACCAAGAAACCAGAGTTTAATTCCCACTAGCACTCCTTGTGACCTTGGGCAAGTCACTTAGCCCTCCACTGTCTCAGAAGAAAGGCCTGGCAATCTACTTCTGGTCACACTGCCAAGAAAACCCAGAAGCTGCTGGGGTGCCAGGAGTCAGCATTGACTCGAAGGCACACATTGCATTACATGGCTACTGAAAAGACAGCCATCTAGTGGAGCCTCCCACATTATGTTCAAGTGAGAGAGTCACCCTCAAGGTGGTCGTTCATGAACAAATTCAATCTTTTCCTCTCAATTGTTCAGATTTTCTTCAGAGTGGAGAAAATTCATCCACCATCTGCTGGAGACAAAGGAATACTGAAGAGCCCTCTGGTGGCTGAGGCAAATAGAGGCATGGGATTGAAACCTGGGCTTTTCATTGGTTCTTTGTCTCCATCAGTCTGCTGGTAGAGGAACACAACCCACTTGTCTGGACTGGTCTAGCAGGGCGATATGGAATGGAGTGAGGTGACTTGCCCAAGACTACAAGGACTGCCAGTGGGATTTGATCCCTGGTCTCTCTGACTAATCATTATATAATTATATAATGATATAATTATATAATTATAATTACCAGACTATTATTATAGTTCCTATCTTACCGATTGTACTTTCAAGGTTTCAATCAATCACTCGCATTCGTCCCCCTGTGGGGTACTACAGGACTCTATTCTGTGCCCTATGCTTTTCAATATTTCCCTTAGCCCTCTGGCCTCCCTTAATTAGTCAATAGGGATTTCTGACTATTTTGATGCCGACAATATCCTTCTTATTGCTCATCTGGACAGTTTCCACTTTCATCTCTCTGCAATCATTGACTATCTAGTGAAAGTATCAACATAGCTTCACGAGAATGCAAAGAGGATAACCCGCAAAACAACTGCCACCTGGTAAACAGGGTCATCTACAATTCCTCAAATTGCCCCGTCCTCGGCAGCGATCCCATCTCACTTTCATCTTCTTTTGTCCTCATTGATTACAAACACTCTTTCTCAGGTCAACTTAACCAACTGACCAAATCCTCCTTTGCCACCTACACCTTTTTAAAGCTTTGTGCCCTCTCTTAGATCCTGCAGCACAGACATCCTTACTCCTCAGTATGGTTATTGGATGAATAGACTACAGCAACATGATCTATTCCGGACTTCCTGTAAATCAACTTTAAACCATTCAGAACGCAGCCATCCGTATCCTCTCCTGTGCATGGAAATTCGACCATATATCCCCTTTCTATATTCATCATCACTGGCTTCCAGTCCCCCTTTTGGATCTGTTTTCCAGTCCCTTTACGAAAATCTTTCCTTGGCTCATCGTGCTTTTCACAATGAAGCCCTAGAATACCTTTCAGCCCTCATTATCCCTTATGCCCTGCCTCGTTGCCTCCATTCTCTCCATGGCAATCGCTTAGCTATCCCCTCTCCATCTACAGCTAGACTTGGAACTACAAGGAATTCAGCTTGTGTGGCACCATCCCTCTGGGACAGCCTCCCTCTGGCTATCTGACTGGTAGCTAACTATAAAAATTTCAAGTGCCTACTAAAAACACACATCTCTGAGCAGGCCTTCAGGACGGAGGCAGCCCAGGGATGATCAGCTGACATATGCTGCATAACAAACCTACTCCTATTTCTGCATATTGTTTTGAGTATTTGTAATTTATTCTATCTCTATAAACTACAGTCTATTTTTTGTGGTCTATTGTCTATTGTAGTTGCTATTATTTTATTTTAAAGATTTAGGGCCAGATATTCAGCAGGGTAGCTAGCGTGAATACAGCGCCTAGCCATCGCCGCTGAAAGGTTAACCCGGATATTCAATGCCGGGACCATAACTGGCTACCCCATTGACTATCTGGGTTTGCCACAACGTACTTACAACTGGACACCTGCCTGCATTCCTTCAAAACCCACCTGAAAACATTTGTTTAAACAAGCGTTCAGTTTGGAGGAAGTGGGAATCACTCGATATAACTATCAGTTGCCTCCCTACTTATTGACATAAGGTATTATGGATGACTATTCCAGTGTGTTTTTTCTTTATTTGTAATTTACAATTTTTATCTTCTACCTCTCTTATTTGTAAATAATGTTCTCTTATTTTCTTTTAATTATATATGTGTTGCTTTAAACTACTCTGTATGCTTACGCTAAGAGCGGTATATCAAATTTTAATAAACGATAAATGATCTACACGGTTTATAACTCTGCAAACCATGTATGTGCCTTGCAATATGGGGCCCTTAATTACTTGAACCTGTAAACCACTCTGAATGTAAAAAAGGGCAGTATATCAAATGCAATAAATGATAATTATAAAACATAAGCTGTTCCATGCTGGGTCAGACCTATGGTCCATTAACACTATTTTGTGCCTCAAAAAATGGTCAATCTATGTCACAAGCACCTTGCAGGATCCCAAGGAGTAGATCAATTCCTTGCTGTTCAAATCCAGAGATAATTAGTGGTTTCCGAAGTCTTCATAGCTAACAATGGCTTATGGATTTCTCCTCCACAAGAACATCAGATACGCCACACCGGGTCAGACCAAAGGTCTATCAAGTCCAGTATCCTGTTTCCAACAGTGGTCAATCCAGATCACAAGTAGCTGTCAGATTTCTAAAAGGTAGACTGATTCCATGCTTAATAATGGTTTATGGTCTTTTCCTATAGGAAATTGTCCAAATTTCTTTTAAATCTATTTATACTAACTGCTTTTACTACATCTTCCGGCAACAAATTCCAGAGCTTGAGCTTGAATGAGTGAAAAAATATTTCCTCTGATTAGTCTTAAATGTGCTACACTGTAGTTTCATTGCGTGTCCCCTAGTCTTTCTACTTCTCGAAGGAGGAAACAACTGATCTACATTTACCCGTCCCTCTCCACTCATTATTTTATAGACCTCTATCATATCTCCCCTCAGCTGTCTCTTTTCCAAGCTGAAGAGTTCTAACCTTTCAACCTTTCCTTGTAGGCATATCTTTCCATCCCCTTTATCATTTTGGTTACTCTTCCAAAAAATTTCCTACACCCTTTATAAACTCAGCAATGAAAACTGCCTTGACCACAATTTCCCAGGAACAGATTCCACAGCTTAATTGTATGCTGTCATGCCCTTAGCCCCTTACATTGGTATGGAGGGGCATAGTTTTGTTTTTGCCATTGTGGTGCTTCAATTTTCTGGCCTTTTTCTAACTGGATGCCTTTAAATGCATTGTGGGAAAGGTAATTCAGTTAGATATCATTTGGGCTCAGATGAAAAAAAACACCTTCACTGTAGTTGGGTTGAGTAGGTGCATTGACAAGAATTTATTCAAAGAAAAGAAAGACACGCTAAGGTTCACAGATCCACCTTTTTAGATATTTTACCAGGAATTCTTGTAACTCATAACAGAATAACGAACTGAAATAAAACAGCTTTCCTCAGCCTTAATTAACAGCACCTGCTTCCTAGCAGAGCTTGCCGTGCAGTCCAAAACATACAGAAAGAAACTTTAAACCAGGTTTTCTTTCCCTTTCCAGTCCAGAATACCTGGCTATCTTGTATGCTTAAACTCAGCACTTCATACAGATAGACAAATTCTCACAAGCAGATAAAACTCTTTTCAAGGTTTTCTCAGTAGTTAGACAAACAAAAGCATTTCTTACTTCCTTCAGTGGAAACGGCATCAAAAAGAGCTCAGCACTGCTCACAGCTGTTTCTCAAAAGATAATCAGGAAGCTTCAGCTTTTCACTGTGTAACACTTCTCCTGAACTTAGAACATTAACAAGCTAACACAGCTCTTAGGGCTTTGGACACTGGAGGCTTCTCTTTACGGTTGACATCCCTGGCAACCATGCTTAATTGGCAGACTGGCATGCAGAGCAGTCCATGTATGAGACCTCTTCATCACAAGGTAAATCTGGCTCCCCCAATTCCATAGGTTCACTCTCTGGCTCAGATTCAGATAGCTTACTTGACTGCCTTCTGTTATGGTTAAAGCTGTCTCTGGCAAATACGTAGTGCTCCTTATTAGCTAAGCTTCTGGGACTCATACCTTGATCAAAGCCTGTAGTAGCTTCACTTCTTACATGCTCTGGCCACCATCTAGCACGTCCTGTTCTCCAATTAGTGCTTCTGGCTCTTACTGCTCCATTCCTTCTTGAGTAGGCAAAACTTCTGCTCTCTCTTTCTCTCTGGTCAGCAGTTGCAGCACTCTCAGGTCTCAGGAGTCCTTCCAGTTCCTCTCCACGTGTTCTGCTTGTCCCTGGTCTGCTTGTCCCTCCTCGTCTTGCCGGTCTCTCTGACCTAACTGAGCTAAACTTAAACCCCTCAGGCTCCTGCTCCACCCTCTCCCCTCTCAGGTGAGAGAGATCAAACTCCCTCGTGGCAGCTGAGTGATTAGGGGATGCAGTGACGTAAGGGTTCCTTACCCTGGGCCTGTATTCCCTCTCCTTTCCACCACTAGGGGCACTCTGTTCCTCATTGTAGCCAAGAATTACCTGCTTTCTAGGAGCAAATGGAGTTTTAAGTCTTGGACCTTTTAAAATGGGTCCCTTTATTAAGGTAAATTCCTTCTTTTTACCCCTCTCTTCTAGGTCCTGATAAGCTTCCTTATCACAATGCTAAATGAAAAATTTCTCTTCCCTATTTTATATAAATATGCTACCTATCAGTTTCATGGAGTGTTTCCTAGTCTTACAGGGATGTTTGCTAAAGGTTACTGCGTACACGTTAAGTGCTTCTGCAGCCATAAAAATAAAATAACCATGTATGACGTGCCACCATGTCTTATGTCCATAACCTTTAGCAACATGCCCCTTACTGTCCTTTTACTTCCAAGCAGTAAAAGCCAAGACTGCCCAACCATTCTGCAAAATTGCTGTTATCACAAGTTGGTTCACCGCTTTCCCACTTTGACTAAATTACAGCAGAATTCTGCATTAGTCTTTGCGAGGAAGAATCAGATTAATAAGGTGAATTTTTACTGCTTTGCTGTTTTACTTACATTCAACTTATTTACAGACTCCCCCTCAAATATGGGAACAAAAGTTGCAGGTTATTTGATATGTAACACCACAGTTTCTGCTGACTTTCAGATCATATCCCTTTATCTATATCTAAGTATAGTGGGCTGTTTTTCCACAACATTAAAACAGTACTGGTTCATGGTATCCTCTTTCGTGGCCTACATGGTATTCATTTTTAACCAAATATGATCATTTTTACCTCCTACGCTCATGACTTTGCTATGCTTCACTGCAGTGCATGGGGCATTGGGAAAAAGTATGAGAACCCACTAGAATGATCTCTACTTTAGCACAATTTATTCTCAAAACATGATCAGATCCTAATCCAAACCCTGTTAAGAGAATAACACTGCTAAATAATTAACTCAGAGAAGCAAGCTAGCAAGAGCTATCACAGAGCTGAAACAAGCTGTTCCTGCAAGGTAATCTTCGCCTATCACAGAGATGAAACGATAGACCAACATTCCGCAATAACAATGTGAGAGATTAATCAGCCATTAAAAGAAACATTTAGTTGAAGTTATTGCTTGTTCAAGGACGTGCTACCATTTTTGAATGAAGGTTTTACATACTTTCTATAATAAGGATACTTATTATTAAATCATTATGCAATCATTTTGCAATGTTGCATAATGTTCCATGTATTTTTCACCACTGTTCTCTGTAAACCGCCACTGATTTTGGGAAGTGGCGGTATATAAAAGTTTTCAAATAAATAAATACAATTTTGTTGAATAAATAATCAAAAAATATCCCAAGTTGTTTATCTAATGGGGTTCTCTCTCTTATCAGGGACTACTAGTCCCAGAATTCATGAGAACTCACTTCCTGTTAGAGTTCCCCTATGTTCTCTGTACTGCCATTTTTTGTGTGTGAAGGTGCATTTTAGAAAGAGGATGTGGAGGTCGGAATTGAGACACTGAGGTCTGGTTGATTTATAAAGTCATCTTATAAATAAAATATTTCACTTTTAAAGCCAATTACTTCATACCTGAAATTTTATGCTGCCCAGAAATCTAAAACTGACAGTCAAAAAACAAAAAAAAACTCTGCATAAACCTGTCTCGCTCCAAGGATGTATTGGGAAACTTTGCATTTCTTAGATTATAAAAGAACGCTCACATCTAGGATAACATGCACATGCAACTCATTCAACAAAATACAAAGAAAAACTGCTTCTAAAATACACAATGGTGTGCAATGACATGAACCATTTCACAAAGTCGCACGTGTGATAAATACATGAATGAACCCCCGATAACTTACATATATATGTTTCGGCATTTCACAATGTGCATGTATAAATAGAGACACTTACATGTATATCTCAGCCATCTTGGAAACCTAGATGTACAGATGGCATTTCCTAACTACAGAGGACTATCTTTGAATTGTTTCCATGTGAAGGGGGAAATAAACAAAAATATGTAAACTGTGGCCTTTACAAAATCACGCTTTCCAGGTGGATGTGAATTGCACATTTACCTGCCACCACATTCATGTTTAAAACTCTGAAGGAGGCTTCCAAAATAAGCGCCTTTTTGTTTTTTTATTTACTTATCGTTCAGCTTGATTAAAGTGGTATATCAAGTCTCAATTCAAATAAATGCTGTCCAGCATTGTCACATCAAGCTAGATGCAGCCTTTCAAAAGTTTTGATGGGGAGGAGCACATATACCAAGATGGAAACCCCAACGCAGACTTTAGTATGATCTCAATAAATCTCTTCATATCGAACAAAGACTGAAAGAAAAATCTCCCTCGAACATATCAACACTGAAACGTGAAGACATGACCAGGAGTCAGTTTGGCTTTAAAACAATATAGCAGCTGTCTCTCAATTTCCCCTTTTTATAAACTCTATTAAAATTGATATAACCAGTATAAACACAGTTTGCCATAAAACACTGAAACACTACTGAACAGCAAGGAGAGGGAAGCATTATTACTATACCTATATTGTTGTCCTTTAGGTAGGGAATGGCTCTATGGTCAGCACTACTCAATATATACAGTACTAGCTCCCCAACATAGTCATCAATGAACTGCCAAGTCTTTGCTATAGAAGACAGCCTATTAAGTCTTTCCCCCATATGTAGCTCCTATTAATGTTTCAAACATTATTCCACCAAAAGGGAACATTTAACATACTGGTGGCCTTTCCAGTTGGATAGATTCATTTGCATAACCTCTTGAGATTTTTCAAGAACAGCATAAGCAAAGCGTTACCGCAGAATGAAATGATGTGGCTGCTGTCTTCATGGACAAATTTCCTGGTAACTGCTTCTTCCATTATTTGTTTCACCTATTGGCAACAAAAAGGGCAAAAGAGAACTGTATAAGATATAATACATTTAAAAAAAAGGTTTTAAATTACAAACTGATATTCATCAAAAACAGGTACATATAAATAGCTACACCTCTTAAAGAAATCTACATATGAGCACCAATCATAAAAAGCAAGTTGGCAATGACCCCCACTGTACATTTCATTAACTGCAATAATTTTTCCTTAGGGGGCCTACTAAAATGGTCCAGAGGCTGCACTACGTGCCTCATGAGGTGAGAGATAATACTAAAAGAGGGATATGCGGAACCTAATTGAAACATTTCTAAGGGTATAAAATAATAAATGGGGTGGGGTACTGGCATTTTTCAGTAGTATGAAAGTTCTAAAACAAAAAGATGAGGTCGACTGGCAGCAGACTCCAAAGTAACATGCAAAAAGTGTAGTTACTCATCCATATCAGGTGATCTCTGGGAACAGCAGGAACCAGTCCTCACATATGGGTGACATCGGCACCGACTGAGCCCAGCACGAGAACACGTCCCAGCATCCAACAGGAATGCTTTTGGGAGCATTCTTCCACGCATGCATGGCTGCCTTCCTGCCTTCCCTCCTGGTCTCCTCAGTCAGGTGAATAGCAGAGAAATAAAAATCTTTTTATACCAAGAATGAGAAAAAAAAGGGACAACTTGATGGGGAGGTGGGCGACTTGTGAAGACTGATTCCTACTGTTCCCAGAGATCACCTGTTACAGGTGAGTAACTACGCCATCTCCAGGAACAAGCAGAAAGTCAATCTTCACATATGGGACTCCCTAGCCTAAGATAGTAGTAGCCATGGCTCTGACATTATGAGCTGTCACACAGTGTGGAAGAGACAGTCCAGCCTGCAAATCAGCGAAGGATACTGGTGTCTCTAGATGACTTTGGTCAAAAGAGATGAACAACTGAGAGGATTGGCTATAGTCCTTAGTACGGTCTAGATAAAATGCCAACGCCCTCTTGCAATCTAGGGTATGAAGACTGGCCTCAGCCAGGGAGGTGTGAGGCTTTGGAAAGAAAGTTGGTAGCAAGACAGATTGGTTCAGGTGGAAGGAGGTGATTACCTTTGGCAAGAACTTAGGATGTGTGCGAAGGACCACCATGTCATGGTGAAAAGTAGTATAGGGAGCATAGCTCACCAAAGCTTGCAGTTCACTGACTCTTCCAGCTGAAGTGACTGCTATGAGAAAAGTAAGTTTCCATGTTACAAACTTTAAAGAAGCTGAAACCATCGGTTCAAAAGGAGCTGTGCAAGAACATTTCCAACATTTAGATCCCATGGTGTGGGAGGTGGGTGGAAAGGCGGCTTGGTCAGGAGAAGACCACACAAATGTGGCTACTAAGGGATGCGTCGAGATGGGGCGGTTCTCTAAAGTATGGTGGGAGGCCACAATGGCGGATAAATGTACTCGCTCAGAATTGGTCTTAAGACCAGAGGAGGACAAATAGAGCAGGTATTGGAGTAAGTATGGAATGGGACAGGTGAAAGGATCTAGTGTTTTATCAGACCACCAGATGGAAAACCTGTGCTATTTAAAAAGTGTTAGAATGCCTGGTTGAATCTTTTCTTGAAGAGAGGAGCACTTGCAATACATCCTCTTGGAGATCCAAGCAAGAGAGAGGACAAAGCGCTCAGCCTCCACGCCATCAAGTAGAGTGTCTTGAGGCTGGGATGCAGAAGGGTCCCAGGTTCCTGAGAGAGTAGGGTTGGTGAATAACTGAGCCTGAGGGGAGGTGCTTGAGAAAGTTGAAGAAGCAGAGGAAACCATGGTTGTCTGGGCCAGTAAGAGGCAATGAGAATCATTTGTCCCCAGTCAGTCTGGAGTTTGAAGAGTGTTTTTGCTATGAATGGAAGGGAAAGGAAAGCATAGAGATTCTGTCCCCAATGGATGAGGAACGCATCAGACATCTCCCTGTGAGGGGAAGGAATCCTCAAGCAGAAATGAGGTAGTTGGGCATTAAGGAGAGAAGCAAAGAGGTCGAGAAGTGGCATCCCCCAGAGGTGGAACAAATATTGCGCTACTTGAGGTTCCCGCATCCACTTGTGTGGATGGAGGATCCAGCTGAATCTGTCGGCTAAGTGATTCTCTATTCCTGGAAGTTATACTGCATGAAGGTGAGGAATTGCCTAGTTCCAAAAGGCGAATTGCTTCCAAACATAGGGGCTAAGAGCCTGTTCCTCCTTGTTTATTTATATAAAACATAGCCACCTGGTTGTCCGTCTGTATGAGAAGAGACTGTCCCTCGAGTTGGTGAGAGAAGACTGACAGCATTGAAGATCACCCTGAGCTCTAGAAGATAGATCTGGAGAAACGCTTCTTGAGTAGACCAAAGGCTTTGTGTTGTAGGCCATGGGAATGGGCTCCCCAGCCTAGTCTTGAAGCATCAGTTGTTAGCGTATACTGCGGTGCAGACGTCTGAAAAGGTGACCCTATGACCAGGTTCTGTGATGTGCACCACCATTGAAGAGTTGTTCTCATTTTCAGAATGATGTTGATCAGGTCGGATAGATGACCTGTGGACTACTTCCATTGTTGTGAGAGTCCACTGCCCAATCCTCATGCTGAGAAGGGTATGGGGCACAACATGGACTATGGAAGCCATGTGGCCTAAGAGGAGTAGAAATGTTCTGGCCGTAACTGATGATTGTTGCTGGACCTGTGTGGCTAGGGCAATGAGAATGAGGAATCTGTCCTCTGGCAGGAACGCCCTGCTTCTTACTTGCCTAATCAAGCTTCTATGAACTCAAGGTCCTGGGTTGGTGTGACATGTGATCTTGGATAGTTTATCTCAAAACCTAACTCCTGGACAACATGAATGGTTTGATTTAGGGTGGAGGTGACTGCTGAAGTGGTATCTGCCCTTAGCAGCCCGTCTTCTAAGTAGGGGACCAGAAAGATCCCCAAAGTTTGAAAGTAGGCTGCAACAGCAGCCAAACACTTTGTGAAGACTCTGGGTGCTGAGGCCAGTCCGAATGGGAGGACTCTGTGGCAGTGGTTCTGAAAAACGAACCTGAGAAACTTTCTGTAATCTGGGAGGATCAGGATGTGTGTATACGCATTTTTTAGATCCAGAGAGCATAGCCAATCATTTTGTTGGAGGTATGGCAGAAGAGTGCCTAGAGAAATCATCTTGAGAAATTTGTTGAGATTTTGGAGATCTAATATAGGTATGTGACCTCCTGTCTTTTTTGGAATTAGGAAGTATCGGGAGTAGAATCCCAGGCCCTGCTGAGATGGGAGAACCTCCTCCATAGCCCCTTGTCTCAGCAGTGAGAGAATTTCCTGCTGAAGCAAGGAGGAGTGAAGGAGATCCAAGGAGGATTGTCCCATAGTGAGAGGAAGATCCTGGTAGGCCCTGACTGATTAGATCTAAAGTCCAGGGCTCAGAAGTGATATTGATCCAACAGTGTGCAAAATACACCAGTCTTCCTGGGATCATAGAAGGAAGAGGAAAGATTACGGGAGAATTGGCCATGCTCTTTTCGAAGCAGTCAAAAACTCTGAGGAGGTTGAGTAGTAGCTGCAGGCTGTGGTTTGGAAACCTTGGGTTTCCTGACCTGCTTCTGGTCCTGCCATCTCTGCTGCTGTTGTGGGGCAGAGTAGCCAGAATAGGAATGATATGGAGGATAAAATCTTTTCTTCTTAGGGAAGGTTTCTTAGTGGTAGTCTTTTTCTTAGGAGAGTCTGCTGTCTTCCTTGAAAGCCTCTTCATGGTGAGGTCGTCAGTTTCCATCTCACCAGCCTTCTCCCTCCACCTCTCTGACCAAAGAGGTTTTTACCATTAGAGGTTATGATGATTAACTTGTTCTGGACCCACTGTTCCAGGTCAGTTGCTTGGAGCCATGCCATTCTCCTAGCCCCAGTGCAGGCTACAGCAGATTTGCTATTGGCCTCAAATGCATCAAATGCTGCTCTTGTTAAACTTTGATGTATTCTGGGCATGTGTTATCAAGACCCGATGAGCCACCTTGTTTGTCAGAAGGCAACAGGGTGGTAAACTCTGACAAGTCTCTTGAGACATCTTTGAGAAACATGCCCATATATAGCACATAGGAGTCTATCCTAGAGGCTAGCATGTTAGCTTGGAATGCCTACCTTCCAAATGCATCCAGGGTCCTGGCCTCTTCTCCCAGGGGGCACAGTGATTTTTCTGGCTTTTTATCCTTCTTATGGCAGACTCCCCAACCATGGAGTGGTGGGGGAATTGTGGCTTCTGAAAACCTGCAGAGGGAGGAACCTTATAAAGGGTATCAAGCCTCTTACTCACTGCAGGATTAACATAGGGGCCTCCCACATCTGAGTCAAAAGATTCTTTTTAAGATGTTTATGCACAGGGAGGGTAGCAGCCTCCTTCGGCGCCAATGGGTATTGGAGAATATCGAGCTCCTCAGTTCTCAGTTCCATTTCTGTAGCCACTGAAACATCAAGAGCTGCCACCACGTCCTTAATAAAATCTTGAAAGGACATGTCCTTGGGCAGCAAACATCGACATTTGTAAGATGGCAATGGATCAGACATTACTTCCCTTTTGAGTATCTGAATCGATGTATTCCACCTTTAAGGCCTCTTTGGAATCTGAGTTCGGAAGAAAGTCAAAATAATCCTTATGAGATATCCGATACCTTTGCTGCTCAGAGCTTCGTTGTTTCAATGTAGAGGATATTGCACAAGGAGGTGTTGAGGGCCTTGGTATCAGCTGCTCCATGGAGCTATGTAAGGCAGGGGATGCCTGCATAAGTGTGCCAAGCTCTGTGGCAGTCATTGACATCGGTGGAATCGTGCTGGCTGTGGAGCACTCAATGTCATTGGTGTTACTGCAGCTAAGAGCTTAGCAATGCTGCAGTCGATGGCAATGACACAGTTATCCAATGACAGTACTGGGGGAGGAGTGGCTCCAAACACAGCTATGTGTGCCACAACTCCCAATGCCGGTATCAGGGGCTCCATAGAGTACTGGACCTCGGGGCATCCCCAAACCCCTGTGTGGCTTTGGAGGGTGGCACCTCCCGCTGGGGTTGCTTCGATGGATGGTCTGCATCGGAATGCGATGAATGACTGTGCTGATGCCAATGCTCGGTGTCCGAAGCAGACACCGACCTGGAAGTTGAGGACCTCAATGCCAAGGTTGATGTCTTCTTTTTCTTAAGCACTGGTGACTCCGAGCGTTGCTTCTCCTTTGCTGGTGAGGACTTGGACGCATGGGAAGACTTTGAAGGAGTCTAGGCCCCCGAGTGCACCGAAGGAGCCGAGTCTGTAGGAAAAAGCTTATCTTTCTCTTTGTCCTGGTTCTTTCTACTTCGAGAAGTTATGCGGTGACAGGATGGACAAGATTTGACATTGTCTAGGCCTAAACATTTTAGGCACTAGGAATGCTCATCAGTGACAGAACATGGAGCATTTTTTGAAACCACTCCGGGGCTTCTCCATATTAGGGAATAATATGGAGGTAAAAATCAAACTGGGCAATGGTGCCCAATGAGGCCATAGGAAAAGACTACTAAGGAGACCAGGAGGGAAGGCAGGAAGGCAGCTACACATGCATGGAGGAACATTCCCAAAAGTATTCCTATTGGACACTGGGGAGTGTTCCCGCGCCAGGCTCCATCGGTGTCGACGTCACCCATATGTGAAAATGGATTTAGTGCTTGTTCCTGGAGATATATATTTATGATGTGGTCTCTAATGGAGGTGGCAGAGGTGAAAACAGCACTAGAATTCTAAATGGAATGGGACAGGCATGGAGGATCCTTCAGTTGCAAGAATCCCGATCAAAGCCAGAAGATTGGAACATCTGCAGTATTGCAACAGAAAGGGAAAATTGACAGATTCAGTGGGCCTTGTGGTCTTCAGCTAGTGGCATGTGTCACTTCAGGACTATTCAAAGAATCAAAAAAAAAACCCCCACTTGCGGGATCAACAGTCCCCACAGCGGTACCCAGAAAGTCAGTAAAATGAGATCCATATCATCTACTTTTATATCCATATTTTAAAAACTGAGAGGAGAAGTGTTAATTTTATTGCTTTTTCTACAGCAATAGTTTCTAAATATGATGCCTACAGATCTCTCCAAAATAACTAAGATGAGTATCTATATAAAATAGATTTGTTGATAGTTTTGGACTGATGGTTGATTTATAAAGTCATCTTATAAATAAAATATTTCACTTTTAAAGCCAATTACTTCAAAGCTGAAATTTTATGCTGCCCAGAAATCTGAAACTGACAGTCAAAAAACAAAAAACTCTGCATAAACTTCTCGCTCCAAGGATGTATTGGGAAACTTTGCATTTCTTAGATGCTCACATCTAGGGAACATGCACATGCAACTCATTCAACAAAATACAAAGAAAAACAAATATTTTGTTTTTCCAAGTAAAATCATAAGGCAACATGGTTTATGTTATAAACTATAAGTTCCAGAAAGAACTAATGGAGGCTGCTTTCCAGAGTCTGCATATATGTATATCCAAAACTAAAATCCTTCAAGATCCTCTTGGAACCACTTCCATGCATTGATAATTTGGCGAGGATAGAATAATATAAAACACAAAGGGGGCAATATTTTCAGACAAAAGCTGACCTAACCCCACTCCAAAAAAAATGTGGGCAAAAGTATGCACACTGTGGAATGAGGTACATACAGGGTGGAATATTTTCAGGCAGCAGCCTATTTACCTTTGAAAATAACCACTTACACAAATAACTGTTGAAAATGGCCCTCCTTTTTATTTATTTACCTCACGCCTTTCCAGCAGTAGTTCAAGAAGAGCTACATTCAGGTACAGTAAGTATTTATCTGTCCCCAGGGGATTTACCATATAAATTTGTACTTATCGCAATGGAGGATTAAATAACTTGCCCAAGACCAAAAGCTGCATCAGTGGGATCTGAACCCCGGATTCCCTGGCTCTAGTCCACTCCTAACAACTAGGCTACTCCTCTACTCCTTAATATCTTTTGTTGTGAGTATGGAGACGCAGTTTTTCTCCTGATCCTTCAACTTAATGGGAACTAGCAACTGGGGGAAGATAGGTTTATTCCCTTACTTTTTATCCTCTCCCAAATTAAACAGATATTCTACTTAGGAGCCTGTTTACTAAGCTGTTTTAAGGTTTTTCACCTGATGTAAGTTAACTGCCAAAGTTAAGGTTAAGGTGCATTGCGTAGGGGCGCTTTTGGGGAAAGCAGCCATGCCGTTAATGCAAAGTAATGATCATATTGTGCAGTTACAGCAGAACAAATAATGCAGCTGGTCAGTTAGCTACACTTCCAAAGATGTAGTTAACTGCACTGTGTTATCTGCCTCGTTAAACTACAAAACAAAGTCCCTGCCCATACTGAGCCACTCAAAAGGAACTTAACATGGCCGTTAGTTTGCTTCCTGCATCTCTCTCAACTGTGAGCGAGTGTTAAAAGCTTAGGCCCCTTAATGCATTTTTTATGCTAGAGTTTAGTCTTTCAAAATAAAAACCGATACATATCCTTTTCTATAATACAGAAGTATTGATTCTGGAGCACTTAATTCCATTTAATTGTGTTGTCCAGTGTGGAACAATCAGAGTCCAGTGAATCGTCCCGGCTCTCAGGAAATGTCTGGTGCTTAACACGCTTACTGACGGAGCACATTATTTTGATCCTATGGAGATTTTAATTTCCTTTCCCCTGCACTTGTCAGTAATAAAATAATATATTTCAGTAGACAGAAAGAGAACACGCAGTCTCCAGCTGTTTCCTAACTTTATGGTAGTTCAGATTTTCTCAACAAAACAAGAAAACGAGAGGGGAAGGACTACCTCCGCAAACAGCAGACACCAAAAAGAAGCAACAGAGAAATACCACAGCCACACAAGATGGATCTTCTATCAACACGCCTGCTTTTGGTTTTGCAAGCTGGTGTTCCAGCTACTGTTATACATCCGTATGTCCCTGGCTAGCTACTTTGATGCTCCACTGTAGTACTGAATGACCTTTATGTTCACCCATAACGCAGGTTTTTTTTGCTGAAACCTGGTTAAGTCGGGTCTCTAATAAAGTGGGTTGACAGAAGATCCCTATTGTAGTCTTTTTCTGCTCCTCCTTTATGGAGTAAAAAAATTCTCTCTTCATAATTGGTAGAACACTTTGCAATTGTCATCTACACAGAAGAATGCACACGTCTAGTTCCTTCTTTTTTCAGGTCGTACTAGAAGATCTACGTTTTTCTACTAGAATCCAGTGCAATGACAGGACAATGGTAATTTAAAAAATAATAGAAGAGCCACAGTGAAAGCAGACAGACAGACCTAACAGAATTCAGACTTAAAACTGTAAAATCTGAAGTGTGGATATACAAAGTGGTTAACATGGTTAGCACACCTGCAAAGTGTGTTAGTCGTGCTGACTGGGACATTCAGTGGCACCAATGCAGTTAGTGCTCCTGAGTATCTGCAGGTGTTGCCGCTGCATGCCCCAATGCTAGACAGCTAGCAGCGGCACGTTCCAGGGGTGGAGCAGAGGCAGCGCATGGTGATAACTGGGCAGCATTGATTTGAGTGGCTACTCGGTTATTGTTAAGCGGTAAAAGTTAGATACTTGAATGGCTGGCATAACGTTTGCCGCCGAAACTAACCTGGCAACAGCTCAGAATCACCACAGCGCGGTTAGCTTTTTGCTATCCAGCTGACCCAGATAATCAATACCGATGATGGGATATGGCCCTAGCATTGAATATTTGAGTCTTTTGTTCAGCGGTGACTGCTAGCCACTTTAGCAGAGCTAGTAGCTGCTGTAGAATATCGGGTCCTGAATTTATAACCAATTCTTTAGATCATTTTGCAGAAATGCTATTCATCTTAGACCATATATACGACTGGCATAGCTGAAATGAGCCTTTGATCCAAAGACTGGTATGCATTCTCATATTTTTTAAAAAACGTATTTATTCATTAGCAGTTCGCAATGTTACAGATATTTTCTCTGCACATACATCTAGAACTCTGTTTATATTCAAAGTAAAACGCGAACAAAAACGCCTCTTGAGCTATCCTTCCCACTCTCTCATCCTTGGTAAATGCTCCCCATAACCTGTTTTTTGTTTTAGCTCATTTAAACACCTTTACCCTCCCTCCCTAACCATCATATCCCGTCACTCTCAATCCCGTCTCCAACTCCAGCATCATCTGCCATTCATCTCTGCACCTCCACCCTCCTTCCCCCACCCACCCTTAGGGCAATTCCTCCTTCTCTTGTACCTGTCGCCATAACCTGCAATATGTTTTCCACTCTGGCTTCCCATTAGCCTAGTACATTTGAATTTCATAAGATGCCACTTCACTCATTAGTTGCTTCCAGTGAGATGGACCTGGACTATGTTCTTCCGTCCAGGAGCATAACCACCTTCCGCACCAAAAAAAAAAGGGGGGAATGTACAAGCAGCTTCTCTTAGCCCTCTGATGCCTGGCTACGTTCATCCTCCCCCCCCCCCTCCCCCAACATCCTCCAGAAATAACATGCTCTATAAGTCCAAGTCACCTTTATATGCAGAATCTGTTCTATTGTCTCCAAAGCCTTTGCCCATAAAGACTAATTTATATACTCCAAAAAGGAGTGTATAAGAGTCCCCCTTATATTCTTACATTTATTTATTTATTCAACCAGTTTTGTATACCACCTTATCTTTCAATCAAAGTGGTTAGCAACACAAATTGTGGGTCTACATTCAACAGGAGGGGAGATATGACAGGACATACATATAGACTATCGGCAATTAGTTCTCAGTTCTCATTTGGGCATGCAGGCTGTTGGTGGGCCATATGCGGCAGAGTTGTGGTTCTTGACATTTTTATGTTACTTGTTCATAGAAATCTGTGAACAGGAGGGTTTTGAGGGATTTGCGGAAGTCCTTGAGGTTGTTTAGGGCTCTTAATTCTTCAGGGAGGGAGTTCCATAGGGCAGGTGCCAAGAGAGAAATAGCTCTATTGGACATTGCTTGTTTTGTCTTATGATACCCTGCGGGTGTGCAGTGTGTTACTGCCATTGGTTTGCCTGGGTCTGCTGCTTGTATCCTTGGTTATTATGTCTTGAAGCATGTCTGCTGAGCAGAGAGATGTATGACTGAATATGTTCAGAGTTGCTATGAATCTCGCCTGTGCAATTATCGGTAGCCAGTGCAGCTGTTGAAGTATGGATGAGATGTGTTTGTACTTGGCAGTGCCCGTAATAAGCGCTGCAGTATTCTGCACCAGTTGAAGTGGGTGGATAGTCTGCTTGGGTAGACCTTGGTATAATGAGTTTCCGTAGTCCAATATTGGGGTGATGACCGCTTGGCATACAGCGTGGAAATGGTCCTGACTGAGGATTGGTTTGGGTCTGCTGATGAGTTTTAAATCAGTAGTATGCCTTCGCTGCAGTTTTGCTTATGTGTGATTGTAGATTCAGATTCTTGTCTAGGGTGATGACTAGGCACTTTACCTCGTCCTTTAGTGGTATCGTCCTGATTAGCATACTAATTGCTTGGGGTGGATTGAATGTGGACTTTCTGAAAAAGAACATTGCCTCTGCCTTATCAAAGTTGGCCTTCAGTCAGGCAGCTCATTGTTGATAGAGTGGCATCCATAGCTGCTGTATCGATCTCTCTCACTTAATTCAGATACTGCCCTCATCTCTAATACCTCCATTGGGAGACTATTCCACGCATCTACCACTCTTTCCATAAATAAATAGTTCTGCATATTATTTCTGAGTCTATTCCCTTTCAATCTCATCCTATGTCCCCTCGTAGCAAAGCTCGCTTTCAATCAAAAGAGGTTCTCTTGTGCATTTATGCTACAGAGATATTTAAATGTCTATCATATCTTCTCTATCCCACCTTTCCTCCAACATATACATATTAAGATCTTTAAGTCTGTCCTCATATGCTTTATAATGAAGGCCACTAACCATTTTAGTAGCCACCCTCTTTACTGACTCCATCCTGTTCATATCCTTTTGAAGATGTGATCTTCAGAATGGCACACAATACTCTAAATGAGGTCGCACCAGAGGCACTATCACCTCCTTTTTTCTGCTGGCCATTCCTCTCCCTATTTACCCAAGCATCCTTCTGGCTTTTGCTGTTACCTTTTCTCCTGTTTAGCCACTTTAAGATCATCAGAAACAATCATGCCTAGGTCCCGCTCTTCTTTCATGGACAGAAGTACTTTTCCCCATACACTGTATCGCTCCCTTGGATTTTTGCAGCCCAAGTGCATGAACCTGCATTTTTTAGCATTAAATCTCATCTGCCAAATTCTTGACAATTCCTCAAGCTTAGTTAGATCCCTCCTCATGTTATCTACTACTTCTTGAGTGCCTACTCTACTGCAGAGTTTGGTATCATCCGCAAACAGGCAAACCTTACCAGACATCCCTTCAGCAATATCACTAACAAAGATGTTATAAAGAATCGGACCAAGGACAGATCCCTGCAGCACACCACTGCTGCCTTCCTTCTCTCCTTTGAATAAGCTCCATTTACCTGTACCCTTTGTCCTCCCACCCAACCAATTTCTAACCCAGTCAGTTACTTTAGGGTCCATCCCTAAAAAGTGTTCAGTTTGTTTTTAAGTCGCCTGTGCGGAATGGTGTCAAATGTTTTACTGAAATCTAAATATACCACATCTAGGGCTCTCCCTTGGTCCAACTCCGTGGTCACCTGTCAAAGAAAATCAATCAGATTTGTCTGGCAAAACCTGCCTCTGGTAAACCCATGCTGCCTCAGATCCTGCAATCCAACAGACTCCAGAAACCTCACTATCCTCCCCTTTTAGCAGCATTTTCAATAATTTACTCACCATAGAGGTTAGACTAACTAGCCTGTAGTTTTCAACCTCATCCTTACTCTCACTTTTGCGTAAAGGGACCATATGTGTCTCTCTAGTCCTTTGGGACCACTCCCAACTCTAAAAAAGCACTGAGGTGGTCAGTCAGTGGAGAAGCTAGAATGCTCCCAAGTTCCTTCAATATTCTCAGATGTATCCATTCTGGTCCCATCGCTTTGTCTACTTTTAGTTTAGCTAGTTCCTCATTAACATGATCTTCTGAAAATCGTTCACAATCCTCTTCACTTCTGTTCCTATTTGTGGGCGTTTTGAGGTCCTGCTCCTGGCCCTTCATCTGTGAAAACAGAACAGAAATATTTGTTAAGCAATTCTGCTTTCTCCTCATCAGCTTCTACATAAAGTGTAAGACTCACTTTTGAATGGATTTGTCAGCTCTAGTTCTAATACTGAACCACACCATCTGGTGATCACTGGATGTGAGAAGATCTGTCACTATGACATCAGAAACACTTTCCCCATTGGTAAGCACCAAGTCCAGTATGGCCCCTTCACATGTGGGTTCAGTTTCCAGTTTCTGAAATAGTTCTCCCTGTAAAGAATCTAGGCTCTCCTTACTTCTAGATGACACTGCAGTAGGGATGTGCCAATCAACATACGGTATATTTAAATCACCTATCAGTAACACACCTCCTTTGATGGCAATATTGCATATGTCGTCTATTACATCCTTATACAGATCTCCTTCATAGCAAGAGGTGGACATCAACAATGCAAATGGATTTCCCTTTCCCTCTTTCTGGTTTAACCCACAGTGTCTCGATCACTTTTAAGCCCTGTAGGTCTATAGTTTGTTATATATATATATTTTTTTTTTTTTTTTTTTTTTTTTTACATATAGGGGCTTGTTTACAAAGCTGCGGTAGCGGTTCGCGATCGTTATCGGAGCCGCGACCCCATTGATTTCAATGGGGCCGCGGCGCCAATAACGACCGCGAACCGCTACCGCGGCTTTGTAAACAATCCCCATAGTGTCACTCCTCCTCCCCTTCTTCCTACCCTGTCCTTCCTGAATAAGGTATACCCATACTTCTTAACATGGCCTAGTTTCTCATGGTTTACACAGTCAAAAGCTTTACTATAGTCAATAAAACACATATAGATATCCATTTAGTATTATTTTGTCTTTTCAAGGATCCATCTCACAACTGCAATGTCTCTCATTCCTCACCCTTTCCTGAACCCTGCTTGCACTTCAGGAAGTTCTCACTTCAGGAATGGTTTTAGTCTTTGCTGAATGATCTTCAGTAGAATCTTGCTGGCATGAGATCTCAAAACGATTGTGTGATAATTTCCAGAGTCAGTTGGATTATCTTTCTTCAGTATTGGTATAAACACAGATCTTTTCCAGTCAATTGGCCATGAATTTGTCTTCCAAATTTCCTGGCACAGCCTTGTAAATATGGTAAAAGCTGCATCCGATTGCTGTAATACTTCAGTGGGAATGCCATCAATGCCTGGTGCTTTGTTCTTTGCTAAGGCTTTCAATATTGCTTCAACTTCTTCTTTTCATCACCAATGGCTCCTGATCATAAGGTACAGGTTGAAACGGCTGTTGGTCCATTTGACCTTTATAGTAACATAGTATATATGATGGCAGATAAAGACCAGCATGGTCCATCTAGTCTGCCCAGCAAGCTGGCAAGAGTAGGTGCACCTGCCGCTCCATGCAAGTCACTCCTCCCCATGCCTTTGTTTAGAGGTGTAACCACCACTCTGTGCAGGTCATCTCCATTTGTTGAGATAAGTTTATTTTGATTTTATCCTGTTGCTATAAAAAGGGATCCACTGCGTTTGGCAGGGCATTCCAAGCATCCATCACCCTTTCAGTGAAAACGTATTTCCTGATGTTGCCTTTCAGTTTATCCCCTTGCAGTTTCATGTTATGCCCTCTAATTTTACAGCGTCCCCGTCTTTGAAAAAGGTTTGTTCATTAAAGTATTAAAGGTCAGTATCATATCTCCCCTGTCCCTCCTCTCCTCTAGCGTATACATATTTAGGTTTTCAAGTCTCTTCTCATATGTCTTGTAGCGCAGGCTCCAAATCATTTCGGTCACCTTCCTCTGAACCGTTTCTAGTCTTTTTATAGCCTTTGCGAGATATGGTCTCCAAAACAGAACACAATATTCTGCATATTCTTGTCACCTTTTCTTGATCTTCTCAGCATCATTCAAGATGGATCCTTGAGCATCTGGTAGCATTCCAATTCAAAGTTGGAATTTTTTCTTTAACTCTTGTAGCTTTAGGAAAGCCGATCGTGTTTTTAGTCTAATAGTTTCCGATTCAACTTCCTTGCATGCATCATTGAACTACTTCTTGTTTTGTTGCATGTTGGAAACCTCTTGAGTTCTATGATTGCCTTTCTTACTCCTCTGGCTTTAGCTGCTCTACATTTGTGGGCAATTTTCAGAGTTTCTTCAGTCATCCATTTTGACCATTTTTGCTTTTTCATCTTTGGTAGAGACTTCTCACTTTCTTCCAACACAACCTTCTTGATGTCATCCCATAACTCTTCTGGAGCTCTGTCATTTGTATCTAAAGCAGCAAATTGATTTTGCAGGCAGTCTTTAAATTCCGGTGGTATATCCTTGAGGTCATATTTTGCCACATTCATGAGTAGCTTGCTCTTTTTCAATTTTAGCTTGAGTTTGCATACTAGTAGTTGGTGATATCCATATGTGTTTTATTGACTACAGCAAGGCTTCTGACTGTGTAAACCATGAGAAATGCTGGGCCACATTAAGAGGCATGGGTATACCAGAACACCTGATAGTTCTCTTGCACAACCTTTACAATGATCAAGAAGCAACAGCTAGAAGGGAACTAGGAGATAGAGAATGGTTTAAAATCAGCAAAGGTGTACAAAGCTGCATACTTTCGCCCTACCTGTTTAATTTATATGCAGAACAAAATCATCAGAAAAACAGGACTGTATGAAGAAAAAAGAGATGTGAAGATTGGTGGAACAACCTTCACTATGTTGATGATACCACATTACTGGCTGAAAGTGAAGATCTGAAAATTTGCTTCTCAAGATTAAGGAACATAGCCCTGAAATGGGCCTGCACCTTAACATTAAGAAGGCAAAGATCCTGACAACTGGCAAAACCAATAAGTTCATCATTGATGGAGAAGAAATTGAAATAGTTGACAACTTTAACCTACTTGGATCAACTATCAATAAAGAAGGGACAAGCAGTCAAGAAATCCAAAGACGCATTGCTCTTGGAAGAATGGCTTTGAAGGACCTAGACAAGATTCTCCAGAGATGTCTCTCTCCATACAAAGATTTGACTTGTCCAAGCCATGGTATTTTCAATATCATCATATGGGTGTGAAAGTTGGACAATGAAAAGACAGACAGGAAGAAAATTGATGCCTTTGAATTATGGTGCTGGCGACGAATACTGTGTATATCATGGATTGCCCGAAGAACAAACCAGTCATTACTAGAGGAAATCAAACCTAAGCTTTCCTTAGAAGCTCAGATGCCAAGACTTCGACTTTCAAACATTGGACACATCATGCGAAGAGAGAGATCGTGAGAGAAAGAAATAATGCTTGACGAGGTAGAACGTCATTGCAAAAGAGAAAGGCCAGCAGTGAGTGGATCTATACAATAACAGCAGTTATGGGTGCCACTCCATCAACAGTGAGCCCCTTGACTGAAGACCAAACACAGTTTAGGTCAACTATCCAGAGGGTCGCCATGAGTTGACACCGACTCAACGACACTTTACAACAGTTGGTGATCTGTACCAGAGTCAGCTCCAGGTTTTGTCTTTGTTGATGTTATAGAGCTTTTCCATCGTTGACTTCCACAGATGTAGTCAATTTGATTTTTGTACAATCCAGTGGGTGAAGTCCATGTGTACAGTTGGCTCTTGTGTTGCTAGAAGGTGCTTGAGATGAATAGATCATCGGTTTTACAGAATTTTATCAGTCTTTCTCCAGCTTCATTTCTGTTGCCAAGTCCATATTTTCCAAGTACTTTGCCTTCTTTATTGCCAACTTTTGTGTTACAGTCATCCATGACTATCAGAATATCCTATTTGCATGTTCTGTCAGTTTCAGCTTGTACTTGTTCACAGAACTCACCCACTTCTTCTGCAACTGTTGTTGGGGCATATACCTGAATTATATTTGTGTTAACGGGCATTCCTCGTAGACAAACAGAAATTAAGTGTTCACCGACTGCACTGTATTTCATTACAGTTCTTGCAAGTTTCTTCTTGATTCTAAATGCAATGTCTTTCATTTCCAGCAGATGCCAGTCCATTTCAGTTCATGACACCCAACAGATCGAGTTGTATATGTTCCATTTCATCCTTGACCACCTCCAGCTTCCCTTGGTTCATGCTTCATACGTTCCATGTCCCAATATGTAAGACATCTTTTCAGCTTCTGATTCTCATTTCATACACATCTACATCAGCAGCCAGACGTCCCGAGTGCTTCGATCCAACCATATCATAAATGCTGGCTTTACTCTGAAAAGTCTTTAGCTCATCCTTAGTAGCCATTTGAGTGCCTTCTGACCTGGGGGTCTCATCTTCTAGCACTATAGTGCAATTTATTTTGTTGCGACTATCCATTGGGTTTTCATGGCAAGATACTGTAGTAGACTGCCAGGCCTTTCTTCTGCACAGGCAATTCTAGTATTGTTGCCGTGGTCACAGAAATGTGATCCTCCGCCGCAAACATCGTCCCATTCTGCTGCTGCCCAGATGGGTGGTTCGTCTTAGTCTGGCATCTCGGCTGAGACTTGTCCATCTTGGGAGACTCTACCAGTAGTTAAGCTACTGATAGCTTAGCTCTCAGCATCACTGATGCACACAAGCCCTCACAGCACGACAAGTTGCAAACCAAGTGAGGATCCATGGTCTTACTGCTTTTAGGGAGGTTGTCCCTTCACAGCCTTTTGCTTCTTTGGCATTACCTCAAGGGCTAACTCGTCCATATGCCATGCTGCCTCCTGACGTTGAGGCTGCCCCCACAAACTCTTTTGTGCTCTGGCTTCCTGCGGCCATGCATCCACTTTATCTCAGCCTCTGTGTCTTTGCTGGCCAAGATCTGCCTGTGCTCCTTCCGGCTGCATGTTCGCTTTGGCTCTGCTCCAGTGCCATTGCAGGCCACAAACTGCTTGCTGTTCTCTCTGCTACCCCCGTGGAAAATTTTGTGTAAACCAAATATCGTTTTGTCGGATGTTCCAGGAAAGGGACATGTACAGGTACTATGTCCTCCACTCAGTTACATCCCTTTTATTAATTTTATTACTAAAAAAAACCCGTCTACTTAACTGAATAAGACGGTTATCGGCAATCCTTGTCAAGCACGACGTGCACGTTTCGGGTCTGTAGCCCTGTCTCAAGTGCTGCCAATACTGCGGTTTCAACTGCCATAAAACGCCAACACTGGCTACTTCCTCAAAAGGGTGCTGGTCTCCAAAGAATGGCTGTATTCCGTCATCAATCACTCATGACAACCAATGAGAACTCCAAGGATACCCCACTGAATAGGGGAAGCCCTGAGGTCATCAAAGCTACGTCAGCGTATGCTCAGCCAATCGATCTCCTTGTTAAGACCAGAAGGATGTACTGATTGAAGCTGAAAAATCCATCGCTGTTCACAGCTTTGCAAACGATTGATACGATCTCCCCCTCGAGGGTTAGAAGGTATGTGGTCAATGACAGTCCAGCGGAGTTCTTGAAAAGAATGGCCCAAAGCCAAACAATGGTCCACCATTGGAGCTGTCTCAATCTGTTGTCGGAGGCGAGAAGCATGTTCACCAAGCCGTAGTTTGATTTTTCGGGTAGTGCGACCCACATATATCAACGGACAGGGACAGGAAATAAGGTATACAACAAAAGAGGAATTGCAATCAGTTTCCCACCGTCTCTTAAATTGTTTCCCCGTGCCTGGAACCGTCCATTCCAATCCTGTTTGTGCCAATGGGCAGTATTTACAAAAGCCACAAACCCCATGTCCATTATGTGGGAAGGAAGGTGAAGGAGGTCGATCCTGACAAACTGTAGAGTTGGCCACCAAGTCCCCCAAATTTGCCCCGCGTGTAAAGGCTATTGATAAAGGGTTTTGAAAACAGGTATGTAACCCTAATATGGACCAATGTTTCCGAAGAATATGAATCACATCCTTACTAGACGTCATATAAGGTAGTATGCCTACCAACGGAGATGTAGATCGTTGTGTGGATTCACTAGATTGTTGATCTGTCAGTAACCATTCGCGATGGGTATAAAAAGCTCGTCGGTAGGCTAGCTTAACTACTTTAGCCGGATAGCCCCTATCCAAAAGACGTTTGTACAAATCCTGAGCTTGTATACGGAAATCCTCTATGGAGGAGCAAATACGACGTATTCTCAGGAACTGGCCATATGGGAGACCTCTCCGTAATGGACCAGGATGGAAACTCTGAAATTTTAACAAACTGTTACGTTGGGTAGGCTTTCGGTATAAAGTGGTCCGAAACTGACCTTCTTCAAATAATATTGTAACATCCAGGAAGTCGATCTAGCGATCAGCTACTTGTGCTGTAAACGTCAAATTTGTTTTGAGGCTATTAAGCCATAACAAAAAATCCTGTAATTCAGTCAGCGATCCTGACCACAGAAAAAATATATCATCCAGATACCGTTTCCAAAACGGAATGTGTTGAAAATACAGAGAATGGTATAAATAGGTCTCCTCAAAATCAGCCATGTAGAGGGTGGCTATAGATGGTGCCGCAGATGCCCCCATCGCTATCCCAAACGTTTGCAAATAAAATCTCCCCTGGGATAAGAAATAATTACGAGTTAGGACCATCGTAATTAATTCCAACAGAAACTGTCGAGGAAGACGGGGGGGTGCAGTTGTAAATTTGTTGTTCAATAATGCTAAAGCTTCTTCTTGATTGATGTTCGTATAAAGAGCAGCAACGTCTAGCGTCACTAATTGAAATGTACAATTAGGTACCTCCACCGCCATCAATTGTCGTAAGAAATGCGTGGTGTCTTGTATATAAGATCTTACCAAGACAGCTTCTTTCTTCAAGAAAACATCACAATATTGAGACAGGGGTTCTAAAACAGATCCCCTACACGAGACTATGGGTCTACTTGGTGGGGAGACCAAAGACTTATGTATTTTTGGGACGAGATACAGGATTGGAACTTTAGGAAAAGCCGGCGTCAAAAATTGATGTTCCTTTTTTGTTATCCACCCATTCTGGAGTGCCCCATCAACTAACAACCTAACAGCTGTCTGTATATCAAAAGTGGGATCTTGAGGTAATTCACGATAGGTTACTGTATCAGACAAATGAAGATCCAAAAGACGTAAATATTCAGTAGTGGATTGGACCACTATAGCTCCACCTTTATCGGCCCGTCGGATCGTCAGATTAGAATCACTCCGGAGCTGACGTAAAGTTTCCCTATCCTTATTGTCCAAATTGATCCATGTAGAATCCATTTTTCGTTCAAAATCAGCCAAATCCCGCAATACTAGTTTCTGATAAGTGAGAATAGAAGGATCCATCGTAATTATTTCTTATCCCAGGGGAGATTTTATTTGCAAACGTTTGGGATAGCGATGGGGGCATCTGCGGCACCATCTATAGCCACCCTCTACATGGCTGATTTTGAGGAGACCTATTTATACCATTCTCTGTATTTTCAACACATTCCGTTTTGGAAACGGTATCTGGATGATATATTTTTTCTGTGGTCAGGATCGCTGACTGAATTACAGGATTTTTTGTTATGGCTTAATAGCCTCAAAACAAATTTGACGTTTACAGCACAAGTAGCTGATCGCCAGATCGACTTCCTGGATGTTACAATATTATTTGAAGAAGGTCAGTTTCGGACCACTTTATACCGAAAGCCTACCCAACGTAACAGTTTGTTAAAATTTCAGAGTTTCCATCCTGGTCCATTACGGAGAGGTCTCCCATATGGCCAGTTCCTGAGAATACGTCGTATTTGCTCCTCCATAGAGGATTTCCGTATACAAGCTCAGGATTTGTACAAACGTCTTTTGGATAGGGGCTATCCGGCTAAAGTAGTTAAGCTAGCCTACCGACGAGCTTTTTATACCCATCGCGAATGGTTACTGACAGATCAACAATCTAGTGAATCCACACAACGATCTACATCTCCGTTGGTAGGCATACTACCTTATATGACGTCTAGTAAGGATGTGATTCATATTCTTCGGAAACATTGGTCCATATTAGGGTTACATACCTGTTTTCAAAACCCTTTATCAATAGCCTTTACACGCGGGGCAAATTTGGGGACTTGGTGGCCAACTCTACAGTTTGTCAGGATCGACCTCCTTCACCTTCCTTCCCACATAATGGACATGGGGTTTGTGGCTTTTGTAAATACTGCCCATTGGCACAAACAGGATTGGAATGGACGGTTCCAGGCACGGGGAAACAATTTAAGAGACGGTGGGAAAACTGATTGCAATTCCTCTTGTGTTGTATACCTTATTTCCTGTCCCTGTCCGTTGATATATGTGGGTCGCACTACCCGAAAAATCAAACTACGGCTTGGTGAACATGCTTCTCGCCTCCGACAACAGATTGAGACAGCTCCAATGGTGGACCATTGTTTGGCTTTGGGCCATTCTTTTCAAGAACTCCGCTGGACTGTCATTGACCACATACCTTCTAACCCTCGAGGGGGAGATCGTATCAATCGTTTGCAAAGCTGTGAACAGCGATGGATTTTTCAGCTTCAATCAGTACATCCTTCTGGTCTTAACAAGGAGATCGATTGGCTGAGCATACGCTGACGTAGCTTTGATGACCTCAGGGCTTCCCCTATTCAGTGGGGTATCCTTGGAGTTCTCATTGGTTGTCATGAGTGATTGATGACGGAATACAGCCATTCTTTGGAGACCAGCACCCTTTTGAGGAAGTAGCCAGTGTTGGCGTTTTATGGCAGTTGAAACCGCAGTATTGGCAGCACTTGAGACAGGGCTACAGACCCGAAACGTGCACGTCGTGCTTGACAAGGATTGCCGATAACCGTCTTATTCAGTTAAGTAGACGGGTTTTTTTTAGTAATAAAATTAATAAAAGGGATGTAACTGAGTGGAGGACATAGTACCTGTACATGTCCCTTTCCTGGAACATCCGACAAAACGATATTTGGTTTACACAAAATTTTCCACGGGGGTTCTTTTGGTGATTATTTTTGACAATTTTACATAGTATCACTAAATTAGGGATTGGTATTTGCAGGTTCTCTCTGCTACAGCTCGCCCATAGGTTTTCCTGGGCCTGCAGTCTGCACGTGTGCTGCGCCCCGATCTCCAGTGGCCCACCACTTGCTGCTGTACCATGCAGCCAATATGTATTTGGCGTGCCACACAACCAGAACCAGCTCCCACTTTCCCCCTGGTCGCTTTCCAGGGCAGGCTTCACTATTCCAGTGTTAGACATACTGGCAGCAGCCTATGCACCTTGCCTTCTGCTCTTTCCTATGTAGACGCGGCTCCTCTAATTGACCACGCAGTTATTCTGCTGGGCCTGCAACCAGCCATGAATGTGCCTTCCGATATTCCTCTCGCTCCACCCAGTCACATGCAGGATCCACTCTTCCCTTCCCCATGAGCACATGATCAACTGCATCTTTGGAGATACTTTTTATCTTGAGTCTCGCTGGACTTATAGCAGAATTGGTGGCTTAATTATGGAGGGGGCTCTGGAGCTTAGAGGATCGCTTCCATCTTGTTTTGAGGCTTCGCCTTCCTCCACTCTCATTGTAATCACTTTCCTGTTTTCCATTCAAGGTGCAATTTTGCACAGCCGCATTGCTGCAAATATGTACAAGTTTTCCTTTCAAAACTGCCTACAGACATACTAGGTTAAAGTAACTGTATAAATTTTCATCTGCATTTTCTTCTGGTGAAGGGGAATGGGCATAAAATATGGGATGTTTTGAAAATCTAAACCTACACCTATTGTTCAATCTTCCCATTCAAATCTAGCCACATGATCCCTACAGGAACCTTTGCAAGCTGGCTAAAAGGGAACATGTTGCAAAAGCCCATGCATATTTTTCCAGTCAGGTCAGGGTAGGAGCAATTTTCAGTCAATCCAAGTTACCTGAATTAATTACTTTGAAAAATATCTTTAAAATTAAATTATTTGTAGTATTTAGCTCACACCTTTCCAGTAGTAGCTGAAGGCGAGTTACAATTTTATTTAACATTTCTTTTATACCGCGCTCTTTATCATCAGTGCGGTTTACAGTTAACAGAACGACTCGAGGACCACAGGGCACTCCCGAGTTTACATCAAACAGGGAAGACAACAATCAAGTATTGTAAGTATTTCCCTGGCCCTGGAAAAATTTTAATCTAAGTTTATATCTGAGGCAATAAAGGGTTAAGTGACTTACCCAAAGCCACAAGGAGTGCCAGTGAGATTTGAACCCTGGTCTTTCTGGTTAACAGATGGTTGTTCTAGGCTAATTCTATCATCTAAACGTAATGAGAAACACTATTTTTAGGAATATTTTTACAGTTGAGATTGACCCCCCCCCCCCTTTCTATGATTTGCTTCCGTTCCACTTGAATGAGTAGAAAGCATTAATGTGAAATTCAATTACTCTTGATGCTAGAGGGAAGTAGTTGCAGATGTGATTAGAAACAGACATGCCTAATGAATGAGGACATGCCATATCTGATCACATTTGGATTGGTTCAGGCTTTCAGGACCATGCAACACAGTTCTAATCTTCCCATCTTCTGCTGCAAAGGATTTTGCACTCAGTGAGTTGCTGAATGTTTAACAGTTGTGGTAGAAAATACAGGTTTCCACAGTTTTTAAATTAACTGGAATGTACCTTACATGTCCTTCCCACTTGTACTGTCACTTAATTTTGTTAACTCAATGAGCTAACTACAATTGTTGGAAACTTCCTCTTCAAGGAATGTGGCAGCTATAAGTTTTCTTTTGAACACACACTGGAAAATCATATAAAAGCAATACAGCAAGCTCTTGTTATTTCTATGTTTTGGGGTACACTTAGAGGCATGTTTACTAACGGTTAGCACATGTTATTTGTAACTAGATCCTACTAAATTAGATGAGACCTAGTTACAAATAGCACATGCCAACTGTTAGCTCACCCTAGCTTCCTTGGATTGTATAAGTATGGAGTGGGGGGGGGGGGGGCGCGCGGGGAGAGGGAGAGTGATGGAGAGAAATGCTAAATACAGACAACCAGATTGTGTGCCAATAGGAACCAAACTCTAAAAAAACAAAAAGACCAAAATTAGGTATCATGTTTACTACAGGAGAAGCTTGTAAAAATTCTAGAAGTTTAACATTAAGACTGATGGGAACAGAAGAACTTAAGTTATTTTATGTTTGTTTAATAAAGCACTATAAGGAAAGTGTATTGTAAGAGGGTATAGATATCCTACAGCAGGTATAGACCATAAATCATGCTGCAACTTCTTAACTGGTCATAAAAACTTCCACTTAATCACATTCATTTTCATCATAAATCAGAGATAACAGACCACGGAGGCCCAAGGTTTAGAACAGACAAATGCCAACGAGATTTGACAAAAGAAAAGCAAAAGAGAAGGAAAAAGGATATCCTTAGGTGGAGTTTTAAGAGAGGAAAAGACTAAGTTCCGCCTGTAATGGTCATATTCCTCAGCCTAGAAAAGCCAAGAGTTTGCAAGGAATTCACAGACTGGTAGAAAGACGTGAGGAAGGCCAAGCTTCTGGAGGGAGACGGGAATTAATCTAAGTAGAGAAGATTGAGCAGTATCAGAAAGGTAAGCAGAGAGAGCTTGGAGATACCACCAGCCGAAAAGCAAGGACAGACTGAGGAATAGACTGGAATGCAAGAACAGGACACAAGAGACAGTCTATTGACCTGTCTTTAATTGGACATAGGAAACAGAGCCTATGGCCACTCCCAGGCCCAGACTTCTCTTCCCCCAACTTCTTTTGGTTCTGGAAGTAGGGAAGCCGAGATCAACAGCCCATAAGAGCCTGGTGAGAAATCAAATGATTTCTTGTTCACATCTATATTAAAAAAAAAAAAAATAGATGACATAATAAGTGTTTGATACTTTGTGTGTATTAGGGGGAAGTACGCACTTATTTTTTCCCCGTTTTATTCAATTAGATTACAAGGACCCTTTCCTTAATTAAGGCACACCACCACCACACAGATGAAAAGCCTGCAGACATGTTAGGCCCCCCTCAAATTAAAAATCCCCTCCCCTAAACCATGTCCCCCCACTAAATATGCAGGAATTTTAACCACACAGAGGGTAATCTTCAGACAGCATAGTAACATGGGTAAAAATCAAGGCTTTTTTTTTTTTAGCAGGTATGCAGTGGTATAAGTATCAGCACCTTGTTCATTGCCTACTAAAACTGACAAGCCAGAGGGTCGCCATGAGTCCACACCAACTCGACAGCACTTAACAACATGGTCCTCATGTATTAATGAAGGAACCCTGCATATGAGTACCAGGTACCTTTTTTGCTAGGAAGAATGCAAGGGGTAAAATACTTTTTACCCTTCCCCTGATAATTTTGAAAACTGCCCTCATAAATCATAAAGCGGATGGCCCACTGCTTTCATCTGCAGTTAAAGACATAGCCTGGAGAAAAGCATTAATCATAAGACCAATACAAGCATTCATGATGCAGTATCAGGAATTACAGAAAGAGGAAAGCTTCACAGATGAAGACTACACGCAGGACCAGGTCAGCACCATGGACAGCATCACCAAATCAGCCTGTGGCTATATATCAAAGACCTAGAAAAGCCCATAAATTTCAGTGGAGGAATACATGATAAAAGGAAAGCAACAGTATACCAATGATGAAAACATTGTTCAGCAAGACTTAGAATAATAAAAGTATAATGGATCTCCCTCTCTCCTGCCCCTGCTGCCAGGCTACAATCCTTTCAAATAATTAGATCTTTCATTTATTTTTAGTAACTCTAAATTTTAGCTCTAGTAGAACTTTCCTAGTGCACTGATAAAAAGATATGTGGACAGTATTCTTCAACTGCTGGGATCATGGTGAAAATTATTAACCTTAATCAAACTAAGGAGTCAGCCAAAAGATATACATAAAAGAGCAGAATTTATTAGGATGTCAAAAATGGAGGAAAAAGACCTCAAAGCTTATACAAATCTATATATGTACTGTATGGTACATTATCTCATACCATGCTGTGACTTCTCGCTCACTGGTCATAAAAACCTCCATTTAATCACATCAATTGTCACAAATCCAAATTATCTTCAGTCATATCAATTACCATCTAAGTATCATATCAGAAAGGCTTTACTTATCTTTAACCAAACACATAAAATCCACCCAGCAGAGGCTTTCATTTCCCTGTCTATAGCCTCCTCAGGGGAATTTCATTATCTGTACCTTTTTATAACTTTTATTTCAAACTATTACCAGGCCTCTCTTGAAGCTCAACAACAAGAGGCCTGGAGTAAAAGAGGTTCACTTAGCAAGAGGGCTGGGCTACCTTCTGGATCCTGGGAATAACTTCCTAGCTCCCAGCAACCTCTCTAGTAGAGTCCCCGACCAATTCAGATACAGTGGAGTCTCATGCTACCTGATTAGGCAGGGAATTCAAGTCTTTTATTGCGGCAAGTGCACCCCGTATGGTAACTCCAATGCAAATGCTGGGAAGGCCCCCCCTGCATTTACCACACAGGCTTTGCACTTACCGCACCTTGAATTCTCTGAAAGGCATCTCCCAGCCTTGTCAACAACCCATACTGCAAGTTCAAGCAAAGTGAGAACAGATTTCTTGAGCAGGCATTCCTTAGATCCAGCAGAGTGGAAGTTTTGACTCAAGTCTTTTACCTTATCCATAGTCCGACGGTTTGCATAGCACCAGATTACCCATAGCATCTATGGTACACAGACATGGCATGTCTTCAGGGAGCACAGACTCGGACTATCATAGGAAAGGGGCTTCTCACTTAGGGTCCACTTCTCATGGATGATCCATCTCTCTTTTGTCTTGAAGCTTGACTTTGGGAAGGTCACACCTAAGATGAAAGGGGCATGCCGAAACTCTCATTACTACTCTTACAGACATGGAAAAGGTCACCTTCTCTGGCTTTGCCAGGGTCTGGAGAGTTTTTGGTGTGCATAGCAGGGGTTTTCCCTCTTTTAACGTTTTTGTTTCTACTATATTTATCCATTCAGGTTTGACTGAAGGGGCTGGCCTTGGCCTTCCTGAGAGTTCAGGTCATAGCATTTTTATTTTATTGGAGTCATCTGGAGGGTTCCTCCTTTGAGTCTCATCTTGACATGAGTTTTCTGAAAGGCACTCAGCAAAGGTGTCTCCCACTTCGGGCAGTAGGCTCAGACTGGAAAAATTTGGGGCTTCCTGGAGAGAACTTCATTAGGTAATTTTATGTTGAAGGTGGTCTTTTTGGTCACTATCTGTTCAGCGAGGCAAATATCTTAGAGTGATGGGATGTACGTCCGATCACTGCTGGAGTCCCAGAGGACCCCAGGCCAGTTCCTGCTCTGGAGGTATGGACCCATCTAGGAGCCCCCTAGAGCGGTGGATGAGAACACTTAGGGGCAAAGGAAGAGCCCGAACCCCTGCCTATATGGCCCAGCTCCCTTACAACACCTGGGATGAGAAGGAGGTGGAAAGGGAGGTGAGGGGACTTGGCCCAGACCCCCATGGAGGCAGACCCCCCTTGGGGAGGATCGAGGGGACCCTCAGTGAGAGGAGGAGATGGAGCTGGGAAAGGAGCAACAACCTAGTCCCTGAAGAGACCCCTATGGACATTCAGCCGGTGGATAACCCACCAGACTTTGGGTGGTAGTAGCAACAAGCAGCTATGTGGGAGGTGGTGGGGCATTCAGGTAATTCCACACTTTGGAAGCACCCTGGCTGAATCAGAGACTTACAAGGGGGAGGGGGGGGATTTATTGCGATATTGGACATGTATGTTTGCATAAACTGAAGGACACTGGGAAGATGTCATTTGCATATTTCTGACCTAATTTGCATAATAGTCACATTGTGTGTTGATACAAAAGACCCTGTTAAGGGAGGAGTGGCCTAGTGGTTGGGGCAAGTTACCTCAGGCTGGAATCCCACTAGAGGACAGCAACCTTGAGCCGTAAGGACTGGGGTTTCTAGTCTCACAGGTGCTCCTTGTGGTCTTGGGCAAGTCACTTAACCCTCCATTGCCCATGTTCCCTGTAAAATAGTTATCTCCAAGTTATAAAGCGCTGGTCAATGTAATTTCAGTTTGTTCAATGTAAACTGCCTTGATATCATGAAAGGCAGTATATAAGAAATGTTAAATAAATAAAATAAATAAGCTACTATGGACCCGGGAGGGGACAATTGCCCAGAAGGAGCAAGGAAGACCCCAGTGTGGGAAGAGATCCCACCAAATGTGGACTTTGAGACTACTGGATCACTCACTCTAACATCCAGGGGAACCCCAGAGATAGACTTCCCCACTAGGGGAGACCATAATTGAGTGGTTCCTGGATTCTTCTTTGAGAGGAGACTAAGCTGGGAGGACCACTGGAAGGACCTGGAAGGAATGCCAGATGCCCGTCTGCTGGATCTGGACATGGACAATACCTGAGACGGAGCAACACTTAGGCTTCAGATCCCAGTATAGGTCCCTTGTTTCAGTTCAGGGGTATCTTTTCCTACTTCTACTTATCATTTGTATCATTCTACAAGATATATGCAGCACTGAACATGTACGGAGACAGTCTGTGCTCCATGGAGCTTACAATCTATTCAAAACAAACACAACAAACAGGGGACTAGGGTAAATCTAAGAAAAAATGGCTATAACTGACATGAGTAATAAGGGGGTAAGGATCCAAAAGTAGCCTCAGAGATGTATTTATTTTATTTATTTATTTACATTCTCTTATATACCGCGCTATTCTGCATTAGTGCGGTTTACATTGAACAAATTGAAATTACATTGAACAGGGCATTATAACTTGGAGATAACTATTTTACAATAGTGGAGGAGTGGCCTAGTGGTTGGGATAAGGTACTTCAGGCCGGAAGGTCAGGGGTTCAAATCCCACTAGAGGACAGCAACCTTGGGCCGGAAGGACTGGGGTTTTTAGTCACACAGGTGCTCCTTGTGGTCTTGGGCAAGCCACTTAACCCTCCCCATAGCCCATGTTCCCTGTAAAATAGTTATCTCCAAGTTATAATGCCCTGTTCAATGTAATTTCAATTTGTTCAATGTACAGACTCAGGCAGTCTATTCCAGATACATAGTGCAGTAAGGTGGAATGAACAAGTCTGGAGAGAAGGGCGCAAATTAAAAGTGATTTGTCTGATGAGCAGCATTTCCAAGGAGGGGTGTAGGGAGAGATAAGAGGAGGTAAAGAGAAACTGCAGAACGAATGTACTTGTAGGTCAGTAGGAGAGATTCAAACTGGATGTGGAAATTTATAGGGAGCCAATGAAATTACTTTAGAAGAGGGGTTGCATCCTGTCCAACATAAGGGGGTGCTTTCTTACATCCCATGCATTCTGGACTGATCTAGCGAATGAAAAAGGAAGGAGAAATTTGGTCTTATCTGCCAATTTCTCTTTCTTTGAGTACAACCAGACCAATCCAGAGGCCCACCTTCATGCTGCCTTCTTGGTTTACTATAGTTCTGATGGAAAACTATTAGGTTCCTGTTTGAGCCCCAGGTTCACATCATTTTGGTTTCTTGGATTACATTTCTGGATTCCCTCCTTAGCAAAGTAGTTTGATAGGCTGTTTCATCATTGCTTTGTTACAGAAATACTGGAGAGCAACTGGCTGCACAGTGCCTATTATAGCAGTTACCACAGCTCTTAAGTCCGTCTCCATCTGCTGGCTGATGAGCACAATCAATGTGTTCTGGACTGGTTTGGCCAGACTCAAGGAAAGAAAACAGATGAAGGATGTTGCAGCCTTTCTGGACATGAGCATAGCATTTGATCTCATAAAGGCGATGCCCTTGGACTGCAAAACTTTACTCATGATTTTGAGAAATGGTTACACTTATTGATGAAGGGACTTTTCCACTGCTGGACATGCTGAATCCTTTCATTTCAATGAGATGGACTCCAGTCCTTTCCTGAAAATACACTGTTGAAGAGGCACTTATAGTTTTGCCTTTTAGAGATCTCATTACCTGTATTACTTTTGGATGCAGTTTATTTTATCAGGATTCTGCAGCAAACATAAAAAAATGAGAGAATTCTTTTTATGTCAACATAAATACCTAGGACTGTTTAGGCTTAAATCAAAATTTCTGAAGTATTTTTTACCATCAATGAACAATTAAGCTATGGAATTTATTGCCAGAGAATAGTATAATATACCTGTTCACTTGCAGAATAATACTGGCTTTAGTACTTCCTACACAGACAGTAAAAAGCTTTTCTGTAGGTTTCCATGGTTAGGATACAAAAACAAAAAGCCTAAGAATACAAATGGCTCACAAAAATTATTTTTTGCATGCTATATGTTCTCTCTTTTGAGGTATAAGTTCAGTTCTATGATTCCTTAACCACTGCCAAAAGTTTACCTTGAGGATGCATATTTGTTTTCCAGTAAACGCCAAAGTAGAGTACAAATAGCAGATTGAAAAAACCCCCCACGCAAAAGAAAAATAAAAAAAATACATCTAAAAATACAAAATATTATTTTAATTGGAGAAGTAAACATAGGTGGACTAGTCCTATAGAAATCATCAGCAAGATTGACTATTTGTGTACTACCACACATGTTGTTTATGTAATTGTATGCCCTTGCCAGAAGGTATATGTGGGGTGAACTAGGCGGTCCATCAGAATCCAGTTGCAGAAACATTGCTCACACCTCAATACTAAAAATGAGGCGACACCACTGGTGCAGCATAGTCTTTAACTGGGTCACACCTCATTGAAGCAATCCCAGTGGATTGGAGAGGAGAAGATCATGATCGACATCTGAATTACAGGGAGCAGTATTGGATATTCACACTGGATTTGGTGAGCCTGCGGGGGTTGAATTCCAAAACTGAATGGTACTCTTCGGTGTGAAATTTGAATGAGTGGATTGAGTGGGTATATGGCACCCTTAACCGGCAATGCGGTTGATGTCATGGGGTGACGTCTATAAAGGACACCGTGGCCATCTTGAAGTAAAGCCAGAATGGAAGTCGGTTTGGACTTGTGCACATGACAGATATGAAGAGTGTGGAGGTGTTATCTGCTAATTTTGAAAGTGATGGAGTAGCAGTTGTGGAATACCCTGAAGCAGAACTTCTGAAAAGTATAAGTTTGAAACATAACGTTGTGTCAGGCATTGAAGATTTGCTACTGTGTATGATGCACATGAACCTTTAAGTGATATTTTGAATGAAGAATTGGTCTATTTTTTAAAAAGTTTTTGTCGGACCCAAAAACAATTGACACCAGCATACAAGCCAGTTCAGCTACATCAAAGGTCCATTTTAATTTTCTTATGAATAACAACTTGGGGGAGTGTCTAATTGACCCTTGGTGGAGAGCAGGCCTGAGTTAGTATCTTTTGTATTTTGAATATTTTAAACAATAAAGGCCTCAGGCTCTTCAAAACACCTTTTAAACCATTAATATCTTAATTTTTATTACAAATATGGAAGATTTATGCAATTCTTTGGAGCCAATGGAAAAAAACACAAGCTTATTCCAAAACAGAATGGATTTTCACATTTCTCCTACAACTGGTAATATTGACCCAAGTTACACTATCATACTAACGCAAAGTTTGTCTTCCACTGACATATTTAACTAGCAATTGCTTCACAATTTAAATTATGGTAGTCTATTTGTTTTCTGTGTACACTATAATATATCTGTGTGAAGATTCAGCACTCATTGAATGCCTCATGGTATGGTGCTTTCTTCCTGGTGTTGTAACTTAAGGGAAACTACAGTCTATCCCTGATCTATCCCGTTTTTCCCTCCAGCTGGCTAGGGTTGATCGAAAGTCTCAGTTTCTTATTTCTGTCCCCTTTGAACAAATAGCCTCTTATCTCAGCCTTCACATGCTTGTTCTGCCTACTTAACTTCAAGGGTAGTAGGTCCAAAGGGCCAGGTCTGATAAGATCATGATGATGGCTTCAACTTCCCTAGCCTGGCAGCAAACTCTTCTCCCTGGACGGTTTTAAAAGACTTTAGGGAATTACAGGAAATGCCAACTAAGAAGCTAGAAAAGTGTATGTTGCTTGTGTCAAGTGCAAAATTATAGGAACCCTTCAAGGCTGCTTGGCAGCACTGACCTACCTTTGCTAAGCTTGACATGACCTTCCTTCTCTTTGACACCTAGGAAATTATTAGTGTTGCAGACACCTGCCATAGCACTGGAGGAGGATTTACTGATGGCTGTAGCAGCCGAGCTGTCTGATTAGTAGTTTTTCAAAGGAAAATTCATATTTGTTCCCAAGCATGAGCAGTTTGAGATGGTGAGTAAAACATCTCTGTCCCAACGCACCATATCTCTTTGCCTCCATTCTCAGTTGTAATAGTCTAGTTGGAGCTCTTGTACAGTAGAGCTTCACTCTTCAGGGCCCCACTTACCTTTTTCCTCTGCAGCTAATAAAAGGTTCTTCTCCCTGGGGGCTTGTGTTGCATTTCTTAAATATCTCCAATTTGTTGATGAGGGTTGCAGACCCTAGAGACGTTATCACCTTTGTATTTCAGATATTAAAATTTTCAAGAAAGCAGCCAGATGGGAATTCCACAAGCATGTCCAATTGTTTCCCCCTAGCTGTTATATACGAGGTGTGACAAAATTAAAACGAGACTGTGGCAGCCACACCCATGACTCAATGCCAATTGGCTAACCGCTTATGTCACTGTGTTGCGCAACATCTCACCACTATTCTGCTATAATATTTTTCATCTCTCTCACTCTGTTTTTCTTTTTCAGGTTTTTTTGTAGAACACTGCTCCATCGCTTTGTCAAGCAACTGGAGGTGACAGAAATATGGAGCAAAGAATCAACTTGAAATTTCTGGTTGTTGAAGAGCCCAACTGAGTGTCTCCAACTTCTCCAAAAGGCTTATGGAGAAGATGCAATGTCAAGGCTGCGAGTCTTCAAGTGGCACAAATGCCTCAAGACTGTCCACGAGGAGGTGGAGGATGACCCCAAGTCAGGACAGCCTTCCACGACAAAGACGGCTTAGAAGAATGACAGAGTGAACAAGTTGGTTCGGAGTGATCGCAGATTGACAGTACAGATGATAGCTGAGGAGCTCAACCTGAACAGGGAGTCAGTGCAGACCATCTTAGTACAGGAACTGGGGATGCAGGTGTGTGCCAAGGTGGTGCCCAAGCTTTTATCGGACGACCAGAAGGAGCACCGGGTCAATGTTTGTTGAGACTTGCTAGAGAAGATCCAGAGTTCGTTGGCCGAGTCATCACAGGAGACGAGACTTGGGTCTTCCAGAATGACCCTGAAAGCAAGAGACAGAGCCTGCAGTGGAAGACTCAACTGTCACCCAGACCCAAGAAGGCATGCATGTCCAAATCAAGGATCAAGGTCATGCTGATTGCATTCTTCGACCCGAAGGGAGTGGTCCATCATGAGCTTGTGCCTGAGGGTCAGTCAACCAACACTTCTGGATTTCAACTTCCTACCTAAAAGCCTAAATTTTGCCTCCAGAACCTCCCACACTTTAAGAAAAGTGGAAGGAAGTCCAAAAAACTGCCTGCATGGTTTAAAGGTGAGGTCAGAGAGGCTGTTGTTGCCAAAAAAGCATCTTTCAGGAAATGGAAAAAAAAGCCAAACGACGAAACCTGGAAACAGCACAAGCACTGGCAAGTCAAATGCAAGGCATTGATAAGGCAGGCAAAGGGAGAATTTGAGAAGAAGCTTGCTGCGGAAGCAAAAACGCGAAGTAAAGACCTTTTCAAGTACATTCGTAGCAAAAAACCTGTGAGAAAGTCAGTTGGTCCATTAGATGATAAAGGGGTTAAAGGAGCACTAAGAGGCGACAAGGCGATAGCGGAGAGATTGAATGAATTCTTTGCTTCAGTCTTTACTGAGGAAGATGTAGGGATGTTACCCATGACTGAAGTGGTATTTAAAGGTGCGGAAGAATTGAAGGAAATATCGATACATCGGGAAGATGTATTACAACTATTAGATAAACTGAAGAGTAGCAAATCACCTGGGCCGGATGGTATACATCCAAGGGTGTTGAAAGAACTGAAATACGAGATTGCAGACCTGCTATTAGTAATCCATGAACTAATCATTAAAATCATCTCTAATACCTGAAGATTGGAGGCTCGCCAATGTAACACCAATTTTTAAAAAGGGTTCCAGGGGTGATCCTGGAAACTACAGACCGGTGAGCCTGACATCAGTACCAGGAAAAATGGTAGAAACCATCATAAAGAATAAAATTACTCAGCATGTAGATAGTCATGACCTAATGGGAGACAGCCAACATGGCTTTAGACAAGGAAGATCTTGTCTTACTAATCTGTTATGTTTCTTTGAAGGAGTGAATAATCAGGTGGACAAAGGTGAGTCAGTTGATGGACTTTCAGAAAGCCTTTGACAAGGTACCTAATCAGAGACTTTTGGCAAAACTAAAGAGTCATGGGATAGGAGGCAGTGTACTATTGTGGATCAGGAACTGGTTAAAAGATAGAAAGCAGAGGGTAGGGCTAAATGGCCAATTTTCCCAATGGAGAAAGGTGAATAGTGGTGTACCCCAGGGATCTGTGCTGGGTCCGCTGCTTTTTGGCATATTCATAAATGACCTGGAAAGTGGAATAACGAGTGAGGTTATCAAATTTGCAGATGACACAAAACTATTTAAAGTTGTTAAAACCCAAGAGGATTGTGGAAAATTGCAAGAGGATCTTGATAAATTGGAAGACTGGGCATCAAAATGGCAGATGAAATTTAATGTGGACAAGTGCAAGGTTATGCACCTAGGGAAGAACAACCCAAACTATGGTTACACGATGCAAGGTTCCACATTAGGAACCACCACCTAGGAAAAAGATTTAGGCGTCATTGTGGATACCATGTTAAAACCCTCGGCCCAGTGTGCAGCGGCGGCCAAGAGAGCAAAGAGAATACTAGGTATGATAAGGAAAGGAATGGAAAATAAAACAAAAGATATTATAATGCCTCTATATCGTTCCATGGTGAGACCGCACCTTGAATATTGTGTGCAATTCTGGTCGCCGTATCTTAAAAAGGATATAGCGATTTTAGAAAAGGTTCAGAGAAGAGCCACCAAAATGGTAAAGGGGATGGAAGGATACTCCTATGAAGAAAGGCTAAAAAGGTTGGGGCTCTTTAACCTGGAAAAGAGACGGCTGAGGGGAGATATGGTAGAAGTCTATAAATTAATGAACGGAGTGGAACGGGTAAACGTAGATCGATTGTTTACCTTATCAGAATATAGAAAGACTAGGGGACATGCAATGAAGCTACAGGGTAAACTATTTAAGACTAATAAAAGAAAATATTTTTTCACTCAACGTGTAATCAAACTCTGGAATTTGTTACCGGAGGATGTAGTAAAGGCTGTTAGTGTAGCTGGGTTTAAAAAAGGTTTGGACAAGTTCCTGGAGGAAAGGTCCATAAACCATTATTAAGAAAGGACCCAGGATATCAATGCTTGAACCAATACAAGCATTGTGGAACCTGTGTCCCTTGGGGAAACTGCTAGGTACGTATGACCTAGATTGGCCATTGTTGGAAACAGAATACTGGGCTTGATGGACCTTGGTCTGACCCATTATGGCATATCTTATGTTCTTATGTACCGGCAGTTCCTCAATCACCTCCATGACCGGGTTTGGCGCAGCAGGCGGGCTCTGTGGAGAGAAGTCGTGGCTGCTCTACCACGACAACGCGCCCGCACACACCGCGCTCAGTGTGAGGCGGTTCTTGGCCAACAAACAGATCACAGCTCTCGACCACCCTCTATTCCCCAGATCTCGTACCGTGCGACTTCTGGCTCTTCCCCAGGCTGAAGACTGTGCTCAAAGGAACTCATTTCGCCTCTGTAGAAGTGATTAAGGCCACTGTGATGAGGGAGCTGAGGGACCTCAAGGAGGACGACTTTACCGAGTGCTTCCGTATGTGGCAAAAGCGAATGCAGAAGTGCATTAACTCTGGGGGGGGATTAGTTTGAAGGGGACAATGCGTAATTTCTCTGTAGATTTCGTAATAAAACATTTATGGGACAGTCTTGTTTCTTTTTCACACCTCGTATAGTAGAGGCTTCCCATTCTGCTTCAATTGATAGGTAACAAATACTTCCTTATCCTACACCAGTGGTTCCCAAACCTGTCCTGGGGGGTCCCCATCCAGTCAGGTTTTCAGGATGCACAATGAATATGCAGGAGGTAGATTTGCATGTAGTGGAGGCAGTATATGCAAACCTCTCTCATGAATATTCAAAGTGGATATCCTGAAAACACAACTAGCTGGTGAGCCCTCGGGACCAGTTTGGGGGCCCACTGTCCTACACATTTTGAAGAAAGTAAACTGATATGTGGGCTGTCTGACAGAACAGAACCAATTATATCTCCTGATAGATCATTTGACAATTGATTTTCTGGTGTAACTTATGGGAATATTTGTGAATCTTCGCTGCATAGTTCTTTACTCTTTATCAAGAACAAAACTGAAGAATACGATCCTTGAATGTATTTGTAGTATGTACAATATCTGCCAATCCAGGTTCATTACTGCAATAGATAGATAGATAGGAGGTGGTTTTAGAGAGTTTAAGTTCCATTTACATATGTAGAAAGCTAACCTACTATATGGGTAAAGCTGCTTTCTATGTATACACCATTGCATGCACAGATTTAAAGGGAGGTGTTCTGGACACGGTTTTGGTGAACCTTCAAAGTATGATTGTATTTGAAACTATGATTATATCCTATATTTGGCATTGGCAATACATATTTCAAAAAACGTTCCTTGCTTAGTCACACAACTGTGAGCTAGCTTCTCATATGGGCCCAAGGAGGGGAGCTTGAGGGGGGATTGCACTTACCTTCAGATGTTCTAAATCACCTTGAAAATGTCAAAAATGTAAATTTCAGCGCTCAGTTCCTTAACTGTATTCCTTTGTGCAATTTCAGCCAAATCCAGCACTTGCATGTAGAGAGCCCTAAGTGAAGCTCAAAAAAAAAGAGCAGAGTGGGCTTTTTTTTGGTAAAATGTCTGTTCCCACTGTGCATGCCATCAAATGCACATAGGGGCACTTCCAGCTTTCCACCTGTTAAGAGATGACAAGGATCCAGCTACTATTGCAGACTAGACTTGGCTTCCTCTTTTCAAGGTAAATGTATTTTGGACTCTGGGATCAAAGAGCCCAACCAGCTAACAGAGTGCCTTCCGACCGGGGGGGGGGGTCTCATCTTCCAGCACTATAGTGCAATTTGTTTTATTGTACTATCCATTGGGTTTTCATGGCAAGTTAAGGAAGTAGATTGCCAGGCCTTTTTTCCACGCAGTTTAAGTTTAGTGTTGTTGCCATTGTCGCAGAAATGTAATCCTCCGCTGTCAACACCGTCCCATTCTGCTGCTGTCTTGGTCTGGCACCTCAGCTGAGACCTGTCCATTTAGGGAGACCCTGCTAGTAGTTAAGCTATCGATAGCTTAGCCCTCAGCATCACTGATGCCCACAAGCCCTCAAAACACGACAAGCTGCAAACCAAGTGAGGGAAAATAGCCCTATGCCCACTAAAAAAAACCCCAAATACTAATATTAATTTGTTATATTTAAAAAATACAGGTGGCCCAAAAAAAGTGAGAACATCTCATAAATTAAAAGCTTAGTTTACTTATTTACCTTTTTTAGCTGTAACACGTCTTTATTTCGACAATTTCCGGTCGCCATCTTTTTTTTTTTTTAATTGAATTTTAAATTTTGAATTTTTAAATAACTTATATGCTACAAGATGTTCTCACTTTTTTTGGGCCACCCTGTATATATAAAAACCACCCTTCCGCTAGTCCTCTCAGCAGCAAGCAATCTAACATTGACCATAATCACCACACACATATATTCATATATTGGCATGTTTACTGAAATGCATTAACTGTTAGTGGGGGGAGGGGTTTAGTGCACCATGCTACCCGGTTAGGATACAAATGGGCAGGGACTGGGAAGGCTGCAGGAGAATGTGTGCATTGACAGTGCATCATGGTTAATGCGGGTGTCTTGGGTATGCACTAACTCAGGGGTCTCAAACACGCAGCCCGCGAGAGCATTTTGTGCGGCCCGCGACGCCATTGGTTTCACTTTTCTCACCTGATTGCCGGCACGGCCGCGTGGGGTTAAAAAATACTCTCTCTACAGTCGTCTTCTCTGTCCACATGACCCGAGTCACGAGCCTGCCCTCAACCAATTAGAGACAGGAAGGAGGGGGGGGCAGCCAGCCGAACGCCACGAGGCACCACCCGCCCTCGAGGATCCATTTTGTGCACAGCTCTCCGCAGGCAGGTATGGAGGCAGCCCCCGGAATTCCCCGATGTTAGCCAGCCCTGCCTCCCTCAGTCCCTCTCCTCTTCGGCTTTCAGAGCCGCGAAGGGAGAGCTTCTCCCTCGCGACTCTGTTAAGCTCGCCGGGGCAGATGGGAAATTTCCCATAAGCCTCAGCGGGCTTAGCAGAGTCACGAGGGAGGAACTCTCCCTTCGCGGTTCTAAGCCGAAGTGGAGAAGGACTGAGGGAGGAAGGGAGGGAGGGAAGCAAGCAAGCAAGCAGGCAGGGAGGGCGGGAGGGCTGGCTCTGCCGGGCAGGGCGGGTCCCGCGGGACATTTGATTTTGCCGCGGCTGATGGGGGGGGTTAGGACTGGTAATGTGCTGTGGGCTGATGGGGGGGGGGTTTAGGACTGGTAATGCCAATGGGGGGTTTAGGACGGGTAATGTGCTGTGGGCTGATGGGGGGGGTTAGGACTGGTAATGCCACTGGGGGGGTTTAGGACTGGTAATGTGCTGTGGGCTGATGGGGGGGGGGTTTAGGACTGGTAATGTGCTGTGGGCTGATGGGGGGGGGGTTAGGACTGGTAATGCCACTGGGGAGGTTTAGGACTGGTAATGTGCTGTGGGCTGATGGGGGGGTGTTTAGGACTGGTAATGTGCTGTGGGCTGATGGGGGGGGGCTTGGAATGGAAATGGGCTGTGAGGGGAGAGAGCTAGCACTGGAAATGGGCTGAGTGGGGGGGGGGAGCTAGGGTTGGAAATGGGCTGATGCAGGGACTAGAAAGGAGCGGATGCTGGGTGGGGCTGGAGCTAGAAGGGAGCTGATGTTGGGGGAGGATTAGAATGGGATGGAGCTGGGAAAGTGAAATGGAGAGGGAAAAAATATTTTGTGCGGGAGGAAGACAAATCTACAATTGGCCAGGTTTTGGGAGAGTAAGTGGAGATTGAGGATGGAGGGATAATATCTGAGTGGATAAAATAGGAATGAGGAAAGAGCAAAAGGAGAAAGATTAGTATGTTAAAGCAGATGTAGCGAGAGAATGAAAAAAAAACTAGAAGAGAGAAGAAAGGACAAATGGACAGCAGACGATGGAGAGTTAGCAGAAGACACGAAGAAACCATAAGAAAGTGGCTGGAACAATTGCAACTTGAAAAAAAATGCACAAAAGGTAGGAAAATATCTCTATTTTAAATTTATTAACTGGAATATGTCAGCTCTGGGAAATGTGCATCATTAATGTCTGTGCTTTATTTAGTACAAGAAATTAATTTATAGTTTTATTTCTACAGTGTTGTTGTACATTCCAAGTTTGGCTTTTGGGGTTCCCAATTTAATTATTGTTTTCCTGTTTCTAAATTGTGATTCCTTGTTTGGTGATGGTCTATGTTCTGCATGTGTAACTGAGCTGAGGTATTCTGTTTATGTAATTCCTATTTGACATTGCTACTTGTTCTCTTTTCCCAGTAGGTCATGTATTGTTGTTCTCTGAAATGTATTGGTTTAATATTTGCAGTGTTGCCTTTTGATAGGTAGGGTATGGTGCTTTGTGAGTCCTGGTAGTGCTGTTATGATACGGGGGGTTTGCTATGGATTCTAAATGGGCAGTGTTTGTAGTAGTTCCTAATGTGCCTGGCGGTTGGCACTGGATTATAGTAATATAGAAATTGTTTAGTCTTTCTTTATACATATACTCATTATGCAACATTATGCAAATGAGGCCCCGTGTCTTATGCGGCCCCCGGGTTACTTTACAAGTCCTCATTTGGCCCTCAAAGCAATTTGAGTTTGAGACCCCTGCATTAACTGGACGTCAGAATAATGAATGAAGTACTGAAAAGAAATGAGGCTCTGGAAATAAATGTCAATATTCAAGCTGTTTTACAAGTTTTGGGCTCATTGCTGTTAAAACAAAACAAACAAAAAAAAAAAGTGAAGAAATCCTCTAAACTGAGAACTAACTCAAAGGACTTGTATGCCAGAAAAGAATAAATCAAAATGGGTAGATATGGCAAAATGCACACAGCAGTTTCATTGGTTAAAAAAAGATGTTAATTAAATTGCAAGATGAGCTTCAAATAGTTGCAGCTAAACAGCAGACAAGACACAAACCTGCTGAAAAGTAATTTCATGTTTTATTAATAGATTTTTAAAAATTCAATATTTTTCCAAAAATCTCTCTGCCTACCTCTGTCACTCAATTGTATCTATTTGAAAGCTCATCCTGTAATTAATACCTTAGTCCAAGTAACTGTCAAAGTATACAGAAGAACACCTGAACATCGCAAATCACTCTCCAACCCATAGGAACAAAGCATCCAATCAGGCTTTGATGCAGTAAATTAGGACAGACTATGGTTATACCATGGAAGTAATTTTAAAAAGTGTTTCAGTGAATAAAACTGTATTATGTACAGAAACATCCTTTTATAAAAATTGCCCCAAGTATATGTGCGTGAATTTGTGTGCATACAAAGGCATGTTTACTAAGGCCCACACTGTAACGTGTGTGGGCCGCATTACTAGTGAAGAGGGTCAGCGCTCAGAAGGAATGGGCTTCCGTTCCCCTACTGTTAGCACAGACCCAGAATGCAGCATTGCAGCAGCAACTTACTGATGAGGCATTAAGTGCAACCGCACTAAGGGTTGAAAGCTGATTTACAAGGGCCACTACTGCCATGCTATGCCCAAACCAAACACCAAACCCACTGCTACAGGATAAACATGCCCCACAGCCTATATGAGCATATCTGACAAGGTCCCTCATAAGACACTCTTGATGAAATTAAAAAGTCAGAAACTGGTTAAAAGACAGAAAGCAGAGGGTAGAGCTAAATGGCCAAGTGGACATGTGAAAATGGCCAATTTTCCCAATGGAGAAAGGTGAATAATGGAGTACCACAAGGATCTGTGCTGGGTCCGCTGCTTTTTAACATATTTGTAAATGACCTGGAAATGGGAATAACGAGTGAGGTAATCAAATTTTCAGATGACACGAAATTATTCAAAGTTGTTAAAACCCAAAAGGATTGTGAAAAATTGCAAGTGGACCTTGATAAATTGGAAGACTGGATGTTCAAATGGCAGATGAAATTTAATGTGGACAAGTGCAAAGTTATACACCTAGGGAAGAACAACAAAAATTATGGTTACATGATGCAAGGTTCCATATTAGGAACCACCACCCAGGAAAAAGATTTAGACGTCGTCATGGATAACATGTCAAACCCTCTGCTCAGTATGCAGCTGCAGCCAAGAAAGCAAATAGAATGCTAGGAATCATAAGGAAAGGAATGGAGAATAAACAAAGGATATTATAATGCCTCTGTATTGTTCCATGGTGCAACCACATCTTGAATATTATGTGCTATTCTGGTTGCCGTATATTAAAAGGGATATAGTGTTATTAGAAAAGGTACAGAGAAGCATCACCAAAATGGTAAAGAGGATGGAAGGATACCCTTATGAAGAGAGGCTACAAGGTTTAGAGCTCTTCAACCTGGAAAAGAGACAGCTGAGGGGAGATATGCCCTTAGTTAATATGTCCTAAACTGTTAATTGTTCTAAACTGTTCATTGTAAATAATAATTTTCATTACTATTATCGTTTTGTTATCTGTAAACCGCTCCTGATCTCTGAAGGGGTGGTATAGAAAAATGTACAAATAAATAAATATGATAGAGGTCTACAAATTAATGAATGGAGTGGAATGGGTAAACGCAGATCAATTGTTTACGCCATCAAAATATAGAAGGACTAGGGAACATGCAATGAAGCTACAGTATAACCTATAAGACTAATAAGAGAAAATATTTTTTCATTCAACGCATAATCAAACTCTGGAATTTGTTAACCAGAGAATATAATAAAAGCTGTTAGTATAGCTGGGTTTAAAAAAGTTCTGGACAAGTTCCATAAACAATTATTAAAGAGGACCCAGGAAATCCACTGCTTGCCCCAGTACATGCATTGTGGAACCTGTGTCTTTTGGGGAAACTGCTAGGTACTTGTGAACTAGATTGGCCACTGTTGGAAAAAGGATACTGGGTTTGATGGACCTTGGTCTGACCCAGTATGGCATATCTTATGTTCTTATATGTTTATGTAGCCTGAAGGCCGGGGGCAGGGCAGGAAAGGAGTGTGGACTAATGCACTTAAAAAAGCTGGGAAATTTGAGCATACATCAATGTGTTTCTGTGCTTTCCTCGGGGTAATTTTCAAAGGGAAATAAGCACATACTTTTCCCTAAAAAACTGGTTTAATATGCTGGAACTCTGCCGCACACATAAGAACATAAGATATGCCATACTGGGTCAGACCAAGGTCCATCAAGCCCAGTATTCTGTTTCCAACAGTGGCCAATCTAGGTCATATGTACCTAGCAGTTTCCCCAAGGGACACAGGTTCCACAATGCTTGTATTGGTTCAAGCACTGATATCCTGGGTCCCTTCTTAATAATGGTTTATGGACCTTTCCTCCAGGAACTTGTCCAAACCTTTTTTAAACCCAGCTACACTAACAGCCTTTACTACATCCTCCGGTAACAAATTCCAGAGTTTGATTACACATTGAGTGAAAAAATAAGCAACCTGTTATAAAATTATTCTAGGTCTATACAAGTAAACCATGTGTACTATATCCCATTCTTAATGATTTTTTTTTTTAAGTCCAGGTGGTTCTAGAATACATGAGTCATGGACAGCAGAAGAAAAAAGGAGAAAACCGACAGAAGCTTTTCTTGCTTCAATTTTAAACCTCCCTTGTAACAAAGAGCTAATGCATCCAGCTATCAAAGGATAGTCTTTACAGAGCCCCAACTAGTTTTACACAGAGTGCATTTACTGGAGCTCTACAAAGCAAGGTTTGTTTGATCTGAAACACAATTGCTTTCCTTTCCATTCAACTGACAACAGGAACCATCATGTAGCTTGATTTCAAAGTACTGGCTGACCAAAAAAAATTTTAAAAAAGGGAGCATGAGCGAGAAAGAGAAAGAACAATACCTGAGCTCCACCAGGTGAGTCATAATCTCCACTTCTCTCCATAAAAGAGAAAATATTTTTTCACTCAACATGTAATCACTCTGGAATTTGCTTCCAGAGGACGTAGTAAAAGCTGTTAGTGTAGCCGGGTTTAAAAAAGGTTCGGACAAGTTCCTGAAGGAAAGGTCCATAAAACATTATTAAGGGGGACCCAGAATATCCACTGCTTGACCCAATGCAAGCATTGTGGAACCTGTCTTTTGGGGAAACTGGCCAGATTGGCCACTGTTGGAAACAGGATACTGGGCTTGATGGACCTTGGTCTGACCCAGTATGGCATATCTTCTGTTCTCACTTATGTGGCCTACAGTGTGGCACTTTTGATTGCAGACCCAGAAGGGGAGATGATGAAGGCATTTGGAATTAGCTCTTTGCATCCTAGGACACAGTCTAACTTAACAGTGCAAAGCACCCAACGATCCTTGGTATCCCGGGCCCATTCCTGAAAGAAAAGGAAGCGCTTGTCTCCAAACACAGAAACCAGGGAATGGGACACCAAACCTTTATTGCGCAGCCCAGAAGGGTCCTCCTCTGGGTGGGACAGAGTCCCTGGGCCCACACGCTCCACAAAAGGACTGAGAACGAGCCTGAAGCCCAGAAGCAGAGGAGAAGGTAGGTTTTTATTTCCAGGTCGTTAATGACGAGAGTCCCCAAAGTCCCAAGATTCTCGGGGATCCGGCCAGCATGCCCGCTGCCCAGTGCTGGAGCAAAATCCAAAATCCATCATCAGGCCACCATCCCTGGTTGCCAAATGTACCAGGTCGTACATGGCATCAGAAAGGAAGGCTGTAGCAGACTCCAAAAAAAGAGGGGTAGAATCATCCGGCAGAAGAGAATAGCAGCTGCCACAGTGAACTGGCTTTTCAAAACGAATCCACCTTTCAGCCCAGAGGCCAATCCACCTTCCACAGGAATGGTTGTCCATCTGATAATTGCTGTGACCTGTGTATCCAACTTGGAAATATGGAAATATATCAACCACACAATGCACTCCCTCTCCAGGATAGCATGCATCTTCTTATACACCCTTAGCCCCAACCATAATAGGCCCTTAGGCACATCCGGTAATTATTTATTTAAAGGGTATTTCTATCCCGCCTTATCCTTTAATCAAGGCGGTGTACACAGCAAACAATCAAGAAGTTGGCATTTGTGTTCAAGGTATTATTATATTGTACAGTTGATGTGTATGCGTGTGGGTAGGTTGATTAGCGTGCGCTATTTACAGCATGAGCTTTATACAGTTCTATGTACAATGAGCGTGCGGATGAGACATTAATTCATGGCTGTTGCTCCCATTGTGTGTTTGGGCCGTACTGTTCCAGGAAGAGCAGAGTCTTTAGTTGTTTCTGAAAGTCCTTAGGGTCTTCCGTGGATCGCAGTTCATCAGGGAGTGTGTTCCACATTCCAGGTGCTGCCATTGATAGCGCTCTTCGTGCGGTGGACTTGCATGCCTTTGTGTAGTCTTTTGGCGTGTTGATTGTGTCCGATGTGGCTCTTCTTCTAGGTCTTGTGCTGACGTCGGGTTGTATGAGGGGTTGAAGGCTGTGGGCAGAGTTCCTGTGTTTGATTGTGAATATGTTTAGGATTGTCTTGTATTTGATTCGTGAGCTGATTGGGAGCCAGTGTAGGTCTTTTAGTATGGGGGTGATGTGGTCTTGATTTGATGCTCCGGATATTATTCGTGCCGCCGTGTTTTGGGCCATTTGTAGCGGTCTGAGCGACTGTTTTGACATACCTGTATAGATCGGGTTGCAGAAGTTGAGTATGGGAGTTATTAGAGCTTGACAAACTGTGCGGAAATGATCTTGTGTGAGGAGTGGCTTGAGGCGTCTGATTATTCTCATCTTGAAGTATGTGTTTTTGGTGGTCCTTCTGATGTGTTTAGGTTTAGCTCCCTTATCAAGCGTTACTCCGAGATATTTCACCTCCTTTTTTAATGGTATTGTTCAGTTATTGACATTGACGGAGGGTGGCGGACTGAAGCTATTTCGTGTGACGAGAAGTGCTTCTGTCTTGTAATGGGAGACAGTAGTAGATTTCCACATATCTTGCAGGAGTGGATGCCACTTGGGATCCTGCTGCATGTCTGCAGCATCCACCAAGCTCAAGGCAGATAAGACATGAGATCCACGCTTCCAACTTCTACCCCGGGAACATGAGGATTACATCGGCCTCCTCACAAGCCTCTGAATGGAGCAGTACTACTTCATCCCCATCAAAATATCTTAATCCAAGTCACCCAGTTGATCCCCATCTCCAAGGGGTGCCCTGAATATGTCTTATAGCACTACTTACCATTCCCCCTAGATGTATCCCATGTCTATAGCTACAGTGTTGTCTGTCTTGACTAGATTGTAAGCTCTGATGCGCAGGACTATCTTTTGCATGTGTCTGCAATGCTGCATGTGTTTTGTAGTGCTATACAAATGTTCAGTAGCAGTAGTTTGCTGGAGATGCTTAGCCATCAATCGAACAGGGCTTCCACTCTTAGCCTGCCCCTCACGAGACTGTGCTCTTGGGAAACAAGAGGCCACAGGGTCTGAATTTCTAAGCCAGAATAACCAGACCTACTGTAAAAGGAAAAGAATTCCGGGAGGACAATCTGGACTCCAGAAGCTCTCCTCGCAGAAACGACCCCCTCACACTAGGGGGTCTAGTCGCCTTTAATCCCCTAGAGGACAGGGAGAGGCCCACAGCACGGTCACTGGAGCCTCTGGCCAATTGAATATCCTTATCCTCAACACCATCCAACACTTCCTACCCTGAGGCAGATAAGGCCGGACTAACTGCATCCCCGGCAGAGAGAGGCGGAGCAGGTCCTCCAGGGACAACTCAGAAACTGCCATGCAATAAGAGCAGAGTCCAGGATCCAGAAGGTAAGGCACTTCAGTTGCCACAGGTCAAATAACATTTCCTGGAAGACGTAGAAAGTTAAGGCAAGTATCACAACAGTGTGTGCTAAGGCTGTGGCAGCCCGAAGGCATGTGGTAACTGTACTTTTACTGTGCTCTGCATTAACTGCGCTCTTTAGTACGCTATGCATTACAGGCGCTAGGGAAGGAACTTGCATTGGAGCCACTTGGGTGGAACACGCATTAGGACCATGTGACTTCCAGGCACATATTAGGTTAAAACGTTACTAATGCATGCAGAAGATGGTGGAAAGCCCCCACACGGCACCAGCGGTCCACCCCAAATTGCATCCCAGACAGAATCGGGAGGCCTCAACAAGGATAGCGATGAGGTCAAGTCCCTGAGAGACCCAAGTAGAAAATCCATGCCAGGCTCAGCTCTACTCCCTAAAACTGTTTCTCTGGCTTACAGCACTGTGTTTAATGTGGCTGGCAGGCAGATCTCTTTGAGAGCGAGCAGGGGAGACAGAGGAGGGAGGGAGCGTTGAATTGTGTGAGGCAGTTGTACTCTTCCAGAGCCTTCCAAATCCTTCCAATTTCTGTCTGCTCAACAGGCTCTTATCCATCGTAAGAGCATGGAGCTGAACCAATTTCCCCCCCTCCTATGGCTACCAAAAAGATTGCAATCTAATGGAGCCTCTCATATCGCACTCCAATGAGAGATCAACCCGCAGGCTGTCGTTCACAAGCATTTCAAATCTTTTCTTCTCAAATCCTCAGAATTTTCTTCAGAGAGGAGAAAATCCATCCACCATCTGCTGGAGACAAAGAAATATTGAACGGACCTCTGATGGCTGAGGCGAATAGAGGCATGGGAGAGATGTCATTGAAACCTGGGCTTTTCATTGGTTCTTTGTCTCCACCAACTTGCTGGTAGGGGAACACAACCCACTTATCTGGACTGGTCCAGCAGGACGATATGGAAGCACATTTTTAATTTTTCTGAAACATTCTTCAATTCTTTTGTTAACCTTGCTATAACCTGTCCAAAAGGAAGGTCAAGTAAATTAGGGGTAGCCAGGCTTCCACAGACCCCCTCCACCCACTTAACTTCAAGGCTCTGACAGGGAGATGCTCAACAAATAAACCTCATGAAAGTGTCTGCAGTGATGAACTGGGAATCCTGCATTCTGGGTGGCCGACGCCCAAAACTCTTGTTTATTTCCATTATCCTTTATCTTGCTAGTAAAGCCTTACAGAGTAACCAGAATGTTCACATTGTCATCTCAATAGCAGTTTATAAAATGAAAAACATTTTAGCTTTGTTTTTAAGTTAAAACATGCCAATAATCGAGGGGCATTTTATAATAGGGTGCATAAAAATATAGAACGATGCATCAGCTTATTTTATCAAAAGGCAACATGTGTGCAAATAGACAAATTCACACCTGTTCTGAGGTAAACATGTGAAATGACATTTTGCATTTATAAGAGGGTATAGATAGTAAAGTGCACAGAGTATTTATTTATTTAGCAATGCTTATATACCACTTTTCACTGGGTCAAAGCGATGTACAGAAAACACTGTGGGAGAAACAATAACATTTTAACTCTCCAGTGGAGGAGTGGCCTAGTGGTTGGGGCAAGGTACTTCAGGCTGGAAGGTCAGGGGCTCAAATCCCACTAGAGGACAGCAAACGTGGGCCGGAAGGACTGGGGTTTCTAGTCCCACAGGTGCTCCTTGTGGTCTTGGGCAAGCCACTTAACCCTCCATAGCCCATGTTAGTTATCTCCAAGTTATAATGCCCTGCTCAATGTAATTTCAATTTGTTCAATGTAAACCGCACTGATGCAGAATAGCGCGGTATATAAGAGAATGTAAATAAATAAAATAAATAAATAAATCTGAGGCTACTTTTGGATCCTTACCCCCTTATTACCCATGTCAGTTATAGCCATTTTTTCTTAGATTTACCCTAGTCCCCTGTTTGTTGTGTTTGTTTTGAATAGATTGTAAGCTCCATGGAGCACAGACTGTCTCCGTACATGTTCAGTGCTGCATATATCTTGTAGAATGATACAAATGATAAGCAGAAGTAGGAAAAGATGCCCCAATTACAGCATGCAATAGGTAGCTGGGGATGGGATAATATATACATATCTGGTATGGGTTGGACATGTATTGTTGTCCAGTTTACAGCAAGCGATGTATTTGGGGGGGGGGGGGGTAATTATTTAGTGGGGAAGAAATATTCAGAGAAAAGATATTTTTCAAGGTGTTTTCTGAATCTGTTGAGGTCGGATATGTTCCTTAGTTCGTCGGGTAGGGGTTTCCAGCTAGAGGGGGCATAGAGCTGAAATGCGCATCCACAAGCCTGATGATTGGATTTGGTTCTAGCATGGGGGATAATTAGTGTATTCTTCATGGATGGGCGTCTTGACCTGTTTGGCTGCGGTGCTTGCAGTAGTGTGTGAAGGTAGGTGGGGGGGTGTCAGAGTGGATAGTCTAGTGTGTCAGTATGAGGGTTTTGTACTTTCTACGGCTTGTGAATGGTAGCCAATGGAGTTGGTAGAGTACGGAGATGATGTGGTCCTGGCGTTTTGCACCTTGGAGGATGCAAGCTGCTCTATGAAAGACAGTCCCGTAGGGGAGAAGTATGAATTGAGAGGCCTTGGTAGATAGCATTACAGTAGTCAAGGACTATGGCTTGAAAGGCAGTGCGGAAGTCCGATGGGTTAAGGAGTTGTCTGAGGTTTTGCAGAGTCTTTGCTTTGTGATATATGGCTCTAATGACATTGCATATGTTGGGTTTAAATGTGAGGTGTTCATCGAGGGCAATTCCTAGTTACTTCACTTCCTTGCTGGTTTTGATGGAGAAATTAGACCTGCTAATTGTCTTTACTCGAGTTCTCTCCAGGCCAGTCCAGGAACTCTCGGGTAGTCAACCTCCTCCAGCAGCGGAGGACTGAATTTTGAAAGTTTCTCTGACGGGCTATCCAGCTCCCCCTGGAGTCAGAGGCTCAGTCTACTATTGTCAAAGCAGCCTAACTACCTTAACTGCAACACCAATAAAAACTCTAAACCACAAAAGAACCAAATCTAAAACCTTCAACTTTGCTTTTTGTTTTTCCCCAGGAATAGAAATTTCTCCCCCGTTTTCTTTTTTTTTTTTTTTTATCTGGGAGTACTTCAAGTTTGTTTTTTTTGGGTTGTTTTGTTCTGTTTTGTTTTTGACAGGGAACCAAAAACCACTCCTTTCCCTTCCCAAACTCCACGATCTTCGCTGCCCAAACACCGGCTAACCTTTCTCACCTCTTGCCAACAGCGAAAGACTATTTAATATCAGATACGTCCCGGATGAATTCTAGCCCCGCCAAAACTCTTGGAGACTAACTGGGTGGGTCCTGGACTAGCACGGAGAGAACTCAAGGAAAGACAATTAGCAGGTAAGGTCTAATTTCTCCTTCCTCTTCGTCTCTCCAGGCCAGGCCAGGAACTCTCAGGAAGTACCAAAGCAGTTCCTAAACTCGGGAGGGTCCAGCGAGCCCCACCACCATGGCTGAGGCCTCGACTCTTGTGTCTCCTCTAGCCTGAACATCTAAACAATAATACTTCGTGAATGTATGGTGTGACGACCACGTTGCAGCCCGACAGATGTCTACCGGTGGAATGAATGGGAACTCGGCCCAGGACGCCACCTGCCCTCTGGTAGAATGAGCCCTGAGGCCTTCTGGAGGCGATCTCCCCCGCACAACATAAGCTGCCACTATCGCCTGCTTTACCCAATGGGCAATCGATGCCTTCGCCGCCGCTTCCCCTTTACGGGGTCCGCCAAACACAAACAACCTGTCCAGCCTGCTTAACGGCTTCGTTTTTCTTAGGTACCTACGAAGCATGTGTCCCAGATCCAGCTTCCGGAGTGAGCAAGCCCCCTCATCCGCTCTACTACCAGAAAAAGTCGGAAGCAAAATCAGCTGGTTCATGTGAAAGCTGGAGACCACCTTAGGAAGATAAGATGGCACCGGCCTCAATGACACCTTCTCCGCCGAAAACTGTATGTACACAAGAGCACTTGCAGATCCGAGATCCTTCTAGCAGAACAAAGGCCACTAGAAAAGCCGTATTCCAAGACAGTTCTTTCACATTCATCGATGACGCCACCAACGGAGGCTGCATCCATACTTCTAGGACTAAGTTCAAATCCCAAGCGGGAACCACTTGCCTTATTGGAGGCCTAATATTCTTAGCTGCCCTTAAGAAGCGCTGAATATCCGGATGTGATGACAAAACCAGCCCCTGAACTCTTCCTCTATAGCACGATAGGGCCGCCAGCTGCACCTTGACAGTACTAAGCGTCAGCCCCCTCTCTAGCTCCCCTTGCAGGGAGGACAAGACCTCTGGTAGAGATGTAACCATTGATTGTAGACTCCAGTCTCTACATCAATCCTCAAATATGCGCCATACCCGAACATATGCTAGGGAAGTCGATCTCCTCCTGGACCTCAACAGGGTATCGATCACCATCGCCAAGTATCCTCACCGTTGCAACCTTTCCCTTTCAAGAGCCAGGTCGTAAGCAAGAACTGATCCACCTGCGGCATGAGAACAGGACCCTGAGCCAACAGATTGACCCGATCGGGCAACCTCCAAGGCCGATCCATTAACAACTGCACCAGATCCGCATACCAGGGCCTTCTAGGCCAATCTGGGGCAATGAGGATCACTGTCCCCTCGTGTCCTGCTATCCTCTAGATGGACTCGGCCTATCATCGGCCACGGAGGAAACACATACAGCAGGACACTCACTGGCCAGGGCTGCACCAGGCTGTCGAGGCCTTCCAACATGTGCTCCCTGTCTCTGCTGTAAAACCAGGACGCCTTGGCATTGCTGAGGGTAGCCATCAAATCCATGACCGGGCGCCCCCAGCGCACCGTAATATCATGAAAGACAGCTGCATTTAGCTCCCATTCTCCGGGATCCAGGGCATGACGACTGAGATAATCGGCCTGCACGTTGTCTCTTCTGGCTACATGAGCCACTGAGAGAGCCACTAGATGGGCCTCCGCCCACCGCATCAACAGCTGACTCTCCTCCAGCACTACTGCACTGCCCATGCCGCCTTGCCTGTTGACATAAGATACTGTTACGAGGTTGTCGGAGAACACGCACACTGCTTTCCCCTGCAACAGAACGCTGAACTCTCGCAGCACCCAATGCACCGCTCTGAGCTCCAATCGATTGATCAACCAACTGCTCTCTTCCGACGACCAGACGCCTTGCACCACTTGCGACAAACAATGGGATCCCCAGCCCGAAAGGCTGGCATCTGTGGTAACCAATACCCACTCTGGGTCTTGCAACGGCATCCCTGCCTGAAGATGCCCAGGGTCTAACCACCATTGCAGATCGTTGCGCATGTCCTCTGGGCAAACTAGCATCCGGGACAGAGGGTGCTCCTGCAGTGACCATCTGGACAACAATGCCTGCTGCAGAGGATGCATATGAGCCCTGGCCCACAGCACCAGATCCAAGGCCGCCACCATGGACCCCAGCAACTGCAAGTACCTCCAAGCTGTTGGAGCCTGCAACCGCAAGAAGGCCCTTACCTGAGCTAGAATCTTTAGCATCCTCTCTTCGGGCAAGAATACAGACCCTCTCTCTGTGTCGAACAGGGCTCCGAGGTACGCAAGGCGCTGCACAGGCTGCAACTTGCTCTTTGTCTGGTTGATCACCCAACCGAGGTGTTCCAGGAAAAGCACCACCCGCCTGGCAGAGACCACTGCCTCTTCTACAGACCCTGCTCAGATCAACCAATCGTCTAAATAAGGATATACTTGAATTCCTTCTTTCTGCAAGGCTGCCGCATCTACCACCATTACCTTTGTAAAGGTGCGCGATGCTGTAGCCAAACCGAAGGGCAATGCCCTGAACTGGAAATGCCCCATGGGTACGGCAAAGCGCAAAAACCTCTGATGGTCTGCTCTGATGGGAATGTGCAGATACGCTTCTGTTAGATCTATGGAGGACAGTAGCTCCCCCGGCTGCACTGACCGAATTACCAACCGTAGGGTTTCCACACGAAAATGAGGAACGCGCAAACACCTGTTGACATGCTAGAAATGGTCGAAGAGACCCTTCCTTCTTGGGGACCACGAAATAGATTATCGACCTAATCCACACTGATCTAGCGGCACCGGAACCACCGCTTAAAGGCGCAACCACCACTGCAGCGTGTCGCCTATCACCTTTGACTTTGTCGGAGGCCCACATGGGGACCGCACGAAGGCCTCAGACAGCGGCTGAGCGAATTCCAGCACGTACCCCTTGTGGATGATCTCCAGCACCCACTTGTCTGTAGTTATGGTGGCCCAGACGGAGATACAATCCTTCAACCGTCCTCCTACCGAAATCTCCATCTGGGCCAGCCACCCTTCATTGGGGTTTCTTAGCAGGGTTCTGCTGGACGTTAAAGTAGCCTCTGTCGAACCCTCTAACCCCACGAAAGGATTGACCTCTGGACAGAAACCGGCCCCTGGGATATAGAGCAAAGCGAGGCCCCTGAAATCTACCTCTACCTTGCCCCCTGGGGATTGACTCCTGCCTTGATGCTCTCGGTCGATCCTCTGGTAGCCGGCTTCCTTTAGAATCTCCCAAATCCTTTACAATTTTCTCAAGCGCCTCCCCAAAGAGCAGCTTGTCCTTATATGGGAGCTTACTTAGGCAAGTCTTGGAAGAGGCATCCGCTGCCCAATTCCTCAGCCATAGGAATCTCCTAGCAGCAATGACGGATGCCATCGACGTCGCTGCTATCCTAACTAAATCATAAAAGGCGTCCGCTAAATAAGCCACGGCCGACTCCAACTTCGCCCCCTCCGGGGACAATCTGTCTTCCTTATCCGACCCCTGCTCTCCTTGAAGCCCTAGAAACATACATCCCACAGATGGAGGCCTGCAGGGACAGCACGCTAGAATCAAAAGCCTGCTTAAGTAGTGCCTCTAACTTATGATCCTGAAGATCTTTAAGGGCTGTACCGCCTTCTACCGGAATAGTAGTCTTTTTTGTCACCGCCGCCACCAAGGCATCCACCTTAGGCATGCACAACAACTCCTTTTCCTCCTGCGGTACCAGGTAAAGATGACCCATGGCCCGACTACCCCTTAGGGTAGCTTCTGGACATTCCCATTCCGACTCAATCATCTGTTTTATCACCCTATGAATGGGAAAACAGCGCTGCTCCATTTTGAAGCCCTGCAGCAATGGATCCTCCAGGGGCTCCTGTGGAACCACTAGAAAAGCCACATTTAGAGCCGCTAGGGACTGAGAAATCAAGGCTCCCAACTCTTCCTTACGAAACACTCTAAACACATTGGGGTCCTCGCCGGGCAAGATCTCACCTTCCTCCAAATCACCTGCCCAGGAGTCTAAACGGCCTCCGAGAGGATCTCCCCCTCCTCTCCTGCTGGAAGCGTCGAGATTTGCAGCCCGAAGCCCTCCAGGCCTGACTCCTACCCTTTACCCAGATGAGAGAGCCCCTCTCCCGAGTCTGCCATCTTGTCTTCCCCCTGCTGTGAGTCCCCCAGACTGGAGGAAACCTCCTTGCCCAAAGCCTTTCCTACCTTTAAGCAATAAGCCCTATGTAGGTCAAGGATAAAATCCGCCAAAAAAACAGACTCTAAAACTCCAGGGGACACTGCAGTCTACCCCTGCACCTGGTTCCCCTCCGAAGAGGGCTTTTTCGATTTCACTCTCCTCTTTCACGCCTTACTCTGAGAAGCGGGAGGAACGGCCGTTCCCGCCATAATCTCCAAGTTCTGAGGCTTATATGAGGGCTCTCCCGCCGATGAACTTGACTCCATCAGGCCCCCAAAGAGCCGCTCCACGCAACTGCTTCCTCTAACGCAGGAGCGGCAGAAGCACGGCCCCGACAGACCCCAGCGATTACCACACTGCACGCACGGAGCTGCCCCCAGTAACTTGCGCTTCCTAACAAACTCACTCCAGCTGCACTCAAAGCCTAGCTCCGCGAACGGCCTAACCCGGTGAGCCGAGCCAAATTCCAAAAAACAACCGCGCACCCCCGACCTACCTGAGAGAAGCTACCTTTAGTGCCCGATACTCCTTCATCTGCTGCTAACGGAAACGGAGATCGCACGTCGGAAGATGAGGGGTGGATTCTGGGGCCCCCAGTGTCTCCCTGCAACCTCCCCGAACTGACGGTTCTTCAAAACTTTGCCGAACAGGGCAGGCTCTGCTCCTGATTGCCCCCAGACCTTACCTGAGGCCGGCGAAGATGGTCTTTTTTTATTTTTTAATTTTACTTCTTAACCAAACATTCCCTGGGTTTATTACCCCGCTAGGGCAAAACCCGGTCCCAGCTTCTCCTGCTTCAATAATCTGTAGTGCCTAATTCCTTTTCATCCCTCCAGGAAGCCTGTCAGCCCACCGTCCTGTTCAGCTGCTGAGAACTGAAAGACTGAGTCTCTGACTCCAGGGGGAGCTGGATAGCCTATCAGAGAAACTTTCAAAATTCAGTCCTCGGCTGCTGGAGGAGGTTGACTACCCGAGAGTTCCTGGACTGGTCCGGAGAGACGAAGAGGAATGGTGTGTTTATGGTTATGGTAGATGGAGGGGTGAATGCTCTGTCTTTTGTTATAAAGAGGGCTTGTGTTTTCTTACAGTTGACTGTCAGAGAGGTCACTGAAGCAGTCCTGGAGGGCGGAGTAAGAAGGTTGCTTTGTATTTACAGTGTTGTATATCGTAATATCTGCATATGTGTGAAATTTGAGGTTATGTGATCTGATGAAATGTGCATAGGGGGTCTGAGGTAGATGTTGAACAGGAGCGCTGAGAGGGTGGAACCTAAGGGGACTCCTTGTGTTTGTTTGTAGGGGCTAGATGTGTTGGGGCCCAATATATTTCCCTTGTCCCTGAAGCGCTCTTGACTAGATTGTAAGCTTTGTGGAGCAGAGACCATCTTTTACATGTGTCTGTGCAGTACTGCGTACGTCTTGTAGTGCTATACAAATGTTCAGTAGTAGTAGAGAGGCCATGCTGGGTGGGTGGCTGGTTTTATCATTCACTCCAAAGGGTTGGATCGAGGGGAGGGGGTAGAACTTGGCTCAGGTTGTCAGTTGTTCACAAATGAAACTACAGCCCCATCTGAATTCCAAATCTCATCGCCTGAGGCGTCATTCTTGGGTGGGGGTGAGGTGGGGAAAATTCTGAGTGCCTATGTTACTTTGTATAAATAATCTACTCAGCTGCTCCCACTACGGTATTAAAATGTTGTCCTTATTAGTTATAACAAAGCCATTAGGAAATTAAGGGGCCTTTTATCAAAGCCGCTAAGGTGTTGCACTAAACGTGTGATAAAAACACAAGTGCAAACCCTTCGCATTAGCTGTCAGGGGCTGGCAGTTAATGCACGATGGAATACCTTAACACGCAATGCACTTAATGCTGGTGCACCTGACAGCTGCGAGGTGTCATTAGGTGCATTCATGCTAATTGCCACCGAGTGTGTGGCACTTGTCCTTGCACTAGCAGCAATGTGCTCTTCACACCCACACTCCATCCATTACCCGTCCCATCGCACAATGGCCAACTACCATGCACTTTATCGCACAGTCACTGGCAATTGTCACGCGTTAAAATGCACGCTAACCAGATCTCCAGGAACAAGCAGGAATGTAGTCTTCACATATGGGTATCGTCGGCACCGATGGAGCCTGCGCAGGAACGCTTTTGGAGGCATCCCTCAGCACATGCGCGCTGCCTTCCCGCCTTTCCAACTGTCCCTCTTCAGTTCTTCGTTTTCCGTGGAGCCGACAGGTCATATACCCCGTCACCGCAGAAAATTTCTCCTTTAAACTTCCTAACAGAACCAGAAGGTCCACAATGACTAACACATTGGTAGTCCCAAAAGCAATGACAAAATGCACAAAGTCAACGACCAACAGGGCTTTCATGATCTACGCACTCAGAGCCTGGAATGCCCTCCCCACAGACATGCGAAACATCACTAACCTGATCCAATTCAGGAAAGCGCTGAAGCATCATCTTTTCACAAGATACTACCCTGAAACCAGCTGTAGAAATCAAGCAGCGAGCGCTCTGACCAGTCACCTACAGTACCCTAATAAATCTACCCAACAAGAAAAAGGATAGCTAACCCAATTTTCCCCAGCCCCAATTTTTCCCAGCCCAAATAAACCAGAGCCGGAAAATATATACATCAATGTAAATAATTTGTAGATAGTTACCCCCAGTTATATCCAGGTTTACTACCCCTGTTCAATGTAAATACAATGTGGTTCTACCGCATGTATAATGTTATTGTTAAATGTACACCGCACTGATGTTAATAGCGTGGTATAGCAGAAAAGCTAAATAAATAAAACTTGTCTTCTAGTGGTCACGCCTGCCTCCGCTCGAAGTCTACCGGTACCGCCGGATTTTTTTTGTTTTTTTTTAAAGAAGAATATATATATATTATACATACATATACACACACTTTCTGAAGTGTTTCTCTTCATAAACTTTTCTTTTTGGTGCTAGGCGCCATTTTGGGCATTAGGCCCCATTTTCCTTAAAAATGGAAAAACCAGCTAGTGGTTTTAAAAAATGTACTAAGTGTGGCGGTACCATTTCCGTCACCGACACCCATGACTGGTGTCTCAAATGTTTAGGCCCTGACCATTCTCCATCGGAGTGTTCCTCTTATATGGGCATGACTAAAAGGAAGACAGAACCGGGCTGCAAAGCTCGGTACCCTCTTTTCTTCAGATGCGATGTCCGTTGCATCAACGTCTTCCAGAGCCTCGTCTTCCTCCCATGGATCTCAGGTAACTAAACATAAGAGCTGGTCCTCAAAGGGTAGATCCCCTAAGCATCGAGAAGCCATTGGCATTGCCCTTGAGGAAACTACACCGGCAAAACAGCCCCGGCGGGAGGCTTCGGCCTCCAAAGCACCAACAGGGCTCCAGGATGTTCGAGGCTTCGACCTCGGCAGAACTACTGGTGCCATGCTCAGGGGTTCTGGCCGCTTTTACCGGTACCGACACCCAGGCATCGGCAGCGTCAATAGACCAGAGATTCCTCACTATCGAACGCAGTCTTGCAGCTCTTCTTACAGCTGCGGTACCATTGACATCGCTACCGACGGTTCAACAGGCACCGGTACCGATACCAATGCCGATACCGGTACTGGCTCCGGTGGGCATTCTACCCATGCTGACTTTTTCGGGCATCGACAGATTGGTACCGGACTAACTCGGTACCGACTTCGATCGATACTGATACCGTGCTTTGCATGAACATCGGGATCAGAGATATTTTGAGTCTTCTGATTCTGAAGACTCGGATAACTCGGCTGATACCAGAGTGCTTCTCCCGGAAGACTCCTCTTCTCCTCAACGCAGAATGTCTCCTCCGGAGGACGTCTTTTCAGGATTTTATTCGTGATGTGGCCCGAGGCCTATCAATCACAGTAGCTCCTGAAAAAGAACCTAGAGCAAATGAATCGGAAATCCTGCAATACCATAAGGCTCCAAAGGAAGCAGCTACTGCGCCCATTCATGAAATTCTTCATGATTTGATGCTCAGAATGTGGGAAACACCTTTGACCACATCTCCTCATTCTAGGAGACTCGATACATCCACCATGTCCTGGTTTTCAAAAGACTCAGCTGCCACACCATTCAATGGTAGTGGAATCAGCCATGCGTAGGACGAAAAGTGCAAAAAGACATGCATCCAGTCCTCCAGGTTGCCTTTGGACGTCGAACATTTCAGGCTTCCATGCTTCAGCTAGGATCAGCTCATATATTTTATATATGGGAATGTTCCTCAAGGAAGTCACAGGAGACTTGGAGCTTATGAGCCCCCTTCTCCCTGATGACAAACGAAAAGACTTCCTTACTCTTGTCAAGCATGCTCAAGACGTTTCCAAGTTTGTAAATCGTGCAGCCTTTGACTGCTTTGAATGCATCAGCAGAACTTCTGCTATTGCCATTGGTGCACGTCGGATTGCCTGGCTTCAGGCATCGGAAATTTGGATACAGGACAAATTAGGAAACATCCCTTGCACAGGAGAAAACCTCTTTGGCAAGAATTGGCAGGAAAAGGCTAATGAGATAGATGCTGACAATATCACTTTAGACAGATTGTCAAAATCTACAACCACTCCAGCCAAAAAGAAACCTTATAAAAAAACCCTTTTTCAGTAAAAAGAGAAAGTTTTATCCGTCCTATACCCAGCAAGGGCAAGGTCAGGTTGCCCAAAAGGGACAACAGCAACAATCCAGACAACAAAAGAAGCCAAAAGGCCCTAGAGCTCAACCAGCTCCACAGGCTCAGCCCCCTCAAGGGCTTTGACTCCTTCCTAGAGAGCTTGCCTTTCCTGCCTCTGAAGGGTCCAGAACCCCTAAACATTCCAGGCAGGTTGTGTCATTTTGTCAACAGATGGCACCAAATAACAGCAGAAAATTGGACTCTGTCCATTGTAGGGGAGGGGTACAAGCTTCATTTTCACAGCATGCCCCCTCCTACAATCGTAAGACAGTTCAATTCCCAAACCTCTGCAGACAATCTACTGGATCAAGAGGTCTCAACACTCCTTGCTCGGGAAGCAATAGAGGAAGTACCCATTCTCCAACAGGGTACAGGGTTCTACTCCCCCTATTTTCTTATTCCAAAACAAGGAGGACACAGACCCATTCTAGACCTCAGAGAATTGAACAAGTATCTGTTCCGAGAAAAGTTCAAAATGATTTCTCTGGGAACTCTTCTGCCATACCTTCAAAGTCAGGATTGGCTTTGCTCTCTAAATCTAAAAGATGCATAAACTCACATTCTGATCCATCCAGATCACAGGAAATTCTTACGATTCCTTTTCAAGGGAAAACACTTCCAATACAGGGTTCTTCCTTTTGATCTGGCTTCGGCACCAAGAGTATTCATGAAATGTATGGCAGTAGTAGCTGCATTCCTGCGAACCCTAGGGATATTTGTCTTCCCTTACTTAGACGACTGGCTCATTCGAGCCCCACGATTCCAGAGGCCAGCTCTGCACTGTCTCGCACAATGCAAATCCTACAGTACTTGGGATTGGTCATAAACCTCCCAAAATCCCAACTTGCTCCGTCTCAGTCCCTGGAGTTCATAGGAGCTCGTTTAGATACCAGACAGTTAAGGGCTTTTCTCCCACAACCCCGCTGTCTTCGAATAGTGTAACTAGCTTCTCAAGCAGCGGTGAAGTCCTCCTTAACTGCTTGAGAACTACTACAACTATTGGGACATATGGCATCCACGGTTCATGTGGTTCCCTATGCTCACCTTCATATGCGAGCAGCCCAGTGGACCCTATCCACACAGTGGACACAAGCCACAGGACATCTGTCGGACAAGATATCAAACTCAAGACAACTGATCTTGTCCCTCCAATGGTGGCAATCACTGGAAAATGTTCTAGTGGGGTCTCCTTTCCAGCAACCCCTATTCCAGGCCACCCCAACAGATGCATCACAGGTGGGATGGGGAGCACACCTGCACCACCTCTCTACCCAGGGTACCTAGACTCCACAGAGGCTTGTCTTCACATAAACCTCCTGGAACTCAGAGCAATCTAGCTCTGCGAGTATTCCATGCCCAGCTCAGCTACAAGACAGTCCTAGTGCAAACGGACAATCAAGTAGCCATGTTCTATGTGAACAAGCAGGGTGGAACAGGCTCTCTGTCATTATGCAACAAAGCTTTACGACTATTGGCCCTCGCCAGAGAGCATCAAATTCACCTTCTCGTGGTATATCTTCCAGGCACTCAAAACCTTTGGGCAGACAAACTCAGCCGAATACTGCTGCCTCACGAATGGTCTCTCCACCTAGACCAGGTGGCCAAGATATTTCAGATCTGGGGAACCCCAGACATAGACCTATTTGCAAGTCAACTGAATGCCAAACTTCCCCAGTTCTGTTCCAGAATTCCATCTCCAAATTGCCAGGCAAGGGGCGCCTTCCTCCTTCACTGGGGTCAAGACTTCCTCTATGCCTTCCCACCCATTCCCCTCATCCCCAAAACACTCTTCAAGCTTCATAGAGACAGAGGTCGTATGATCCTCATAGCACCACGGTGGCCACGACAAATGTGGTATCCCCTGCTTCTACATATCTCTCAAGCTGCACCTCTGGAGTTAGGGTGTTCCCCGGACCTTCTCTCCCAAGAGAACGGGATGCTATGGCACCCGAATCCCTGCATCTCAGGGCTTGGTTGCTGAAAGCCTAGAACTGCAGGATCTTAACCTTTCCCAACAGGTACAGGATATCCTTCAGGCTTCTAGAAAACCTTCCACAAGACATTCTTACACCTTTAAGTGGAAACGCTTTACTATATGGTGTTCTCAAAAGGGCTTAAACCCCCTTGTGATACCTTTGGAATCGGTATTGGAGTACCTATTTCATTTATCAAATTCTGGTCTAAAGACCAATTCAGTAAGAGTCCATCTTAGTGCAATTGCAGCTTCCTATAAGCCTCTAAATGGACAACCAATTTCCTCTCACCCACTCATACCAAAATTTATGAGAGGTCTTCTCTTAACAAAGCCTCTCATCAGGCCACCACCGGTGGCATGGGATTTAAATCAAGTTCTCGGACAGCTCATGAAACCGCCCTTTGAACCTTTAGCCACAACAACCCTAAAGTTTTTGTCTTGGAAGGTCATCTTCCTAATCGCAATCACCTCTGCACATCTCATTAATGAATTGCAAGCTTTAGTGGCTGATCCCCCTTATACAAGGTTTCACCATGATAAGGTTGTTCTCAGAACTCATCCACATTTTATGCCAAAGGTGGTTTTGCCTTTTCATTTAAATCAATCAATTTATCTTCCTGTATTCTTTCTGAGGCCTCATGCCTCTAATGCAGAAAAGAACCTTCATATTTTGGACTGTAAAAGAGCCTTGGCTTTTTACCTACAAAGAACACAGCAACACAAAGTCTTCTCAACTTTTTGTTGCTTTTGATTCTAGTCATTTGGGACTTCCAGTCTCCAAAAGAAATCTATCTAAATGGATTGCACAATGCATATCCTTTACTTATGAGAGTAAGGGTCTTCCTCTCCCAGGCCATGTCACAGCACATAATGTGAGATTCATGGCAGCCTCTATGGCTAACCTTCACTCTGTGTCTTTTGATGACATTTGTCGAGCAGCCACCTAGGCTTCGGTACACACCTTTACAGCCCACTACTGCCTAGATAAAGCCTCCCGTCGGGATGCCTTCTTTGGCCAGGCTGTTCTTCAACATCTCTTTCAGACTTAATTCAACTCCTACCCACCAACCCTGGTAGGATGCCAGAGATCCATGGGAGGAAGCATGGCCCACCTCACTATAGGTGGCAGCTTCCTGGGGCCATCTCCCCGGCATCTTCAGCTAGGGAGTCCCCATATGTGAAGACTACATTCCTGCTTGTTCCTGGAGATAGCATAGTTACTCACCTGTAACAGGTGATCTCCGGGAACAGCAGGAATTTAGTCTTCACAACCCACCCACCTCCCCTAGGAGTTGTCTCTGTCTTTTTCCTCTCTCCCTCTATCCTTTCACTCAGCTACAAACTTGAAAAGGGACAGTTGGAAAGGCGGGAAGGCAGCACGCATGTGCTGAGGGATGCTCCCAAAAGCGTTCCTATTGGATGCTGGGGAGCGTTCCCGCGCAGGCTCCGTCGGTGTCGACGATACCCATATGTGAAGACTAAATTCCTGCTGTTCCCGGAGATCACCTGTTACAGGTGAGTAACTACACTTTACCAGGCTTTAGTAAAAGGTCCCTAAATGTTTTTGACAACCAGCCAATCAGCTATCCAGAGCTCTTCTTGACAGGAAAAGCCTAGTAAAATTTCAGTGAAAGCAGCGGTTAAAGGTAATAGTAACATGTAACTTCAGTGGTGAGTAAATTATTGGAAATGCTGCTGAAAGAGAAAATAGTGAGGTTTCTGATTGATTTCTTTGACTGGGTGACCAGGGAGTTGGACTGAGGGAGAGCTCTAGATGTGGTGTATTTAAGATTTCAGTAAAGCCTTTGACACTGTTCCTCATAGGCGACTTATAAACAAACTGAGCACCCTAGGGATGGACCCTAAAGTTACTGCTTGGGTTAGAAATTGGTTGGGTGGGAGGCGACAAAGAGTACAAGCAAATGGATCTCACTCTGAGAAGGATGTTACCAGTGGTGTGCCCCAGGGATCTGTCCTTGGTCCGATTCTTTTTAACATCTTTGTTAGTGATATAGCGGAAGGGCTGTCGGGTAAGGTTTGCCTCTTTGCGGATGATACCAAAATCTGCAATAGAGTAGACACCCAGGAAGGTGTAGATAACATGAGAAGGGATCTAGCTAAGCTTGAAGAATGGTTTAGAATTTGGCAGCTGGGATTTAATGTTAAAAAATGTAAGGTCATGCATTTGGGCTGCAGCAATCCAAGGGAGCAATACAGTATAGGAGGTGAAGTACTTTTGCCCACTAAAGAAGAGCGGGACCTAGGTGTGGTTGTGTCTGATGATCTTAAAGTAGCTAAACAGGTAGAAAATGCGACGGCAAAAGCTAGAAGGATGCTTGGGTGCATACGGAGAGGAATGGCTAGCAGAAAAAAGGAGGTGATAATGCCTCTGTATAAGTCTTTGGTGCGACCTCATTTGGAGTATAGTGTGCAATTCTGGAGACCGCACCTTCAAAAGGATGTGAACAGGATGGAGTCGGTGCAGAGGGTGGCTACTAAAATGATTAGTGGGCTTCATTATAAAGCATATGAGGACAGACTTAAGGATCTTAATATGTACACCTTAGAGGAAAGGCGGTATAGAGGTGATATGATTGAGATGTTTAAATACCTCCGTGGCATAAATGTTCAGGGAGAGAGCCTCTTTCAATTGAAAGCAAGTTCTGCTATGAGGGGACATGGGATGAGGGTGAAGGGAGATAGATTCAGCAGTGATATGCGGAAATATTTCTTTACGGAAAGAGTAGTCGATCCATGGAATAGTCTCCCAGTGGAGGTGGTAGAGATGAGGACAGTAACTGAATTCAAAAAAGCATGGGACCAACACAGAGGATCTCTAAAGGTAAAAAGTGGACTGTTGTAGTTTTTGATATGGAAGGACAAACTAGATAGGCCATGTGGTCTTTTTCTGTCATCATGTTTCTATGTTTCTATGTCATGGTTCATCTGGTTTACAAAGCCCATTGTATGTTTAATTAATAATCCTCTTTATTATCAGATTAAACTCCTCGACTCCAGAGGTTTTTGCATTCTGTGGAAGGCATCTGACTTGAGTTGTAAATCTGGAGATAAAATCTTTTACCGAATACTCTCATTTGGAAGAAAAACTGCACCCAGCAAGCAGAATGACACATAAGCCAACACTCACTCTACATCAACTAAAACCCACCAACGCCTTATTTTAATTCTTTCAATCGCCAGGAGCCGATGGGAGGAAACAGAGTCCTACATCCTCAGCCTATTGCATAAGACAAGGGGACCCTCTTACAAAGTCACCTCCTTCCAGGGATTGCTAGGGGGAGAGGGAGCATTTTAAAAGAAGTTTCATATTATCAGTGTCATTCAGAAGTCTCCAAGAGAGACAAGGTGATTATCACCAAGTTACGTGGACCTTTTATGCTCTGCACAAGAGGATCTATGTCATTTTCCTTTAACATCTGGTCTCTGTAAAAGATGAGAAGAGGACCAAAAGGCATAAATCACGGCTTACATAAAAAGTAAAAGTACCACAGCTCTACTTGTTAATGCATTGATCAAAAGAAACAGTTATGCACACAGAGACGCAGCAGCTCGGTAGCCTTCGGCACCTGCTTTGACCGATTCTATGTACAGAGTCTCTCTGAAACAGTCATCCAGCCAGTGAACCACCTTTGTCAAAGTGCCCGATCATAGGCAGTCGGCACTATTATTTTCTTATATCTACCGATGTTAATGCCATCTTAAAAGCCTATGCAAGGGCCAGAAATACTAAATCATTTCCATTACTTACTAAATAAGATGCAGTGCATTGTAGCTGCCCAAGGGCAGTTCAGATTTGTTTTCCTCAAAAACGACAGCAACACGAACAAATACCATGTCATTTCATCATTCCTGAGGCTGCCTGATAAAAAAAAATAAAGAAAACCACCCCACAAAATGTAAATTTATATGCTGGCATATACCCATTGGGAGGGGTTGTTTTTGGTTAGTGCAGACAGCACAAAAGCAAATATGCATTACTATTTATAAATTTAATTGGGTTTGGATAACTAATTATCTGCACAGATGTCAATTACACGTACATGCAATCATAAACTGATTCACCATTGATGTTTCTGCTGTTAATTAATTGTGTTATTAAGGCATATTACTCTCTCTTGCGCCCTTGAGGGCATGCTGCAATGCAAACATACATGTCCTTCCACTTACACACTTCAGATAGTCTCAGCTTTGTTTTACATCTCTCATTTTCGAAGAGGGAAATTATGTTGCTTAGCTTTCGGCCATGGAGGGAGGGGGATGTTTTTTCAGTAGAACGCTCAGTTTGATCCGAATGGCCAGAACACAGGGAATGCTCCCAAAAAGTGTGTTTTTCACAGAGGAAACACAAATTTTAGCAGCACTCAGCAGGCAATCGAGGGCACGAGGAAAAGAAAAAAACCAAGGAGAAAATACATTTTTTATTTTTGGATTTAGCTCATGCCTTTTAAAGTACTACTTCAAGGCTGTAGGTATTTCCCTGTTCCCGAAGGGCTTACAATCTAAGTTTGTGCCTGGGAAAGATAGAATAGGGCTTGCCGGCCAATTTGGTGACTTTATATTAGCAAAATTTGGGATTAACATGAAGGACCATTTTAAGGGCAAAAAAACAAACAAAAAAACCCTATCAGAGCAATTCTTTGCCCTTGCTATAGTGAGAAATGTCTTCTTACTTATGCCAAAATCTCTTTTAGGCCCTGATTTATTAAGGCTTTTTTCCTATTCTGGAGGTCATTTACAATCAGCATGCACTGTGCGCCAAAGGACTCACAAATAAAATGGGCTCTGCAGCAGATAGTGCGTGATAGCTGTTAGCAGATGAGACCCTCTGTATCTATAGGGAAAAAAACTCTAAACCTGGCCTTTATCTGATGCCTTTTCTGCTCAAACTCTTAATAGCACTGGGGAGTTTCTCCCCATAACCTTCACCAGGTCATTTAACTGAACAGACTGCTCATTTTCAAGTGTATGGTCTGAAAGTAGGGAGGTGAATGCAATGGATCATTTTCTATATTTATGCAATAGATATGGCATTTACACAAAATGGAAAAAACACACACACTTTTTTCATGGGGGGGGCTAGTTCTATATTTACCACAACTGTACATAGAGGTCCAGTATGACACAGAGGCCTGTATCCTACATGATAATACTATTTAAAAGACACAATAATATTTCCCTTCACATTAGAAAAATAGCCAAGAGTATATGATATAGACTGGGTTACTAGTCCCTTAACCTAAGCTAGAACAATTACATTAGCCATTCTCTAATCTACCGGTACTACATACGATTTTAATGACAGTTAACAGATTACTAAGAGTAGGTCTGCAATCTCATATTTCAGTTCTTTCAACACCCTTGGATGATGTATACCATCTGGTTCAGGTGATTCACTACTCTTCAGTTTATCAAATAGTTGTAATACATCTTCTTGGTTTATCGATATTTTTTCCAATTCTTCCAATACTACTGCAGATAGGAGGCAGTACCTGCATCCGCGCTACTTAGGTGTATTTAGGAGGTAGCAAGTACATGCGTGCTATCTGCAAGTACACCTGCCACATGAGAAAGTATTTTTCTGTGTGTTGACTGTATGAGAACATACCAAGATTGCCCCCAGCCATTATTGTATAAACTTTACACTTACCATGAGTTCAGTATAAAACGTTCCCATAACCTTAAAAGGGCTCCTAAATCTGAGGCAACGGAGGGTAAAACAACCTTGTGACCATGGTCGCAAGGTTATGTCAGAAGGATATGAACCCTGGTTTCCCTGGTTCTCAACCCACTGTTCTAACTGCGGAGCTACTCCTCTATTACATTAAAGCCTACAATTTTAAAACATGACATATAATTGGCAGGCATCATTAGTTCACCACAAAATATCAAACCAACTGTAAATCGACTGTGAATTTTTATTTTATTTTTTTTTTTTAACATGAATGGAGGTTGTTTTGTTTTGTTTTACTTCTGGATGTGTATATAAGAATGTTGATTGGAGGACTATCGTACCAATATATTCAGTACTAAGGTCTTTCTCCACATTTTTGCTAACATTCAAGGCAGATGCATTCTTATGAAAACTACTATGTTCAATTTTGGAGGTGTTATTGTGCTTTGTTTGAGCGGACCATCACTGGGAGGGGGAGACACCAGCACACACTCCTCAGCTTCTTTCAGAAATCATTTCTCAGTCATAGGTCAGCAATTTGCTTCTCAGGCCAAAATGTTTTACTCATTGCAACAGTGTTTCTAGATATTGGAAAGGGTATACAGTAAAGAATTGGATTTAGCTTTGGTTTTTAGGCTTCGATTTTAAATTACTTGCCTTTCCAAAGCTAAGCTCAAGGCAAGCTACATTCCAAGGCAGTGAAAGGTAAAATAACTTGCTCATGACAACAAAGATTAGCGTGAGAGCAGGATTTGCCTCATCTCCTCTCGCTCTTAGCTTTGTCCATTAGGCTACTCCTCCATTCAAGGAATCACCAGTTCAAATACTGAGTGACTCTCCTCTACCAAAGCATGAGCATATGTAACATCTAGAGACACTCAAGGTCAAACTCCTTGAGCAGTCATTTAACTGAGACCTGGGCCCCCCACTGTTCTCTTCGAGGTCTTCTTTTCCTATACCCAGGAGGAATGAAAAAAAAAGTGCTTTCCTCTTTCTTCAAAGAAAACTCACTGAAATACTTTTCAGAGAACAAGGTTGAGAACCAGCCTTCTATCTCTGGGATTCTCACTCTCCAGCACACTGCTCCTTTCAGCATCATTGGGACTCACTCTAACTCACATACAGGTGATGTTCATTCCTGTCATGGCATGTGCAAAGCTATCCCTTTTAGAGACACACCCCGAGAGACCCCCTCTCTCCAAGTGGAACGTAAAGATACCGCCCCTTCCTTCCTGAGGAACAACCGAGACCACTATCCCCTCAGTTGTCCCTCCTGATCATCCCCTCAGGGATCACTGACCTCCACTGTATGGCTGAGCAGCACCACCTCCCTTTTCTCTGATCTTACTATGCAGAACTTCCCTTATGCGGAAATTCTCCATTACATATAAAACAAAAGAAACTCACTAATGGAACCCTAGGGATACACACACACACTTTAAAAAAAAATCAGATACTTTACCATAGGCAAACTCAGAATCTCATCCTTCGGAGTTAAACCAGCAGCTCTATTTTATTTATATTGTAAAACTATGTAGGGCATAACATGAAGCTGCAAGGGAGTAAACTGAAAGACAATGTCAGGAAATACTTTTTCACTGAAAGGGTGGTGGATGCTTGGAATGCCCTCCCGGTGGAAGTGGTGGGGACAAATACAGTGACAGAATTCAAAATAGCATGGGACAGACACAGTGGATCCCTTTATACCCACAGGATAAAATCAAAATAAACTTAACTATTTCTTACATCTCAACAAATAGGGGTGACCTGCACGGAGCAGTGGATACACCCCTAAACAAAGGCATGGGGAGGGGTGACCCGCACGGAGCGGCAGGTGCACCTACTCTTGTCGCCTTGCTGGGCAGACTAGATGGATCATATTGGTCTTTATCTGCCGTTGTATACTATGTTACTATATTATGTCTAAAAACATGCTTCAAGTAAAATACAATAAAATTAAAAATGCATACAAAAGAATACTTTGTTACTTGTAAAAAAAATTAGCAAAAAAATGCCTTTTAGGGGATAATTTTAGAAAGGATTTCTCTCAGGTAAAAAGCCTCTTATAAAATGACCCTATGGGTTATGCACAAAAAGCATCAATGGTGACAAGGTGGCACACACTCGTGACCTGTGTACAGGCGTGTTTGGGTGTATAGTTTGGGTGCTGCGTGGCTGGAAGCACAAAGTGCACACGTGCTTTATAAAATATGCACCTGTAGTCAGGGCCGGATTTACCTTGAGTGAGGCCCTACGCCAACAAAAATTGTGGGCCCCCAGCAAGGGCGGCCCAAGGGGGGTGTGGGCCTCATTTGCATAAGGGGCCTCATTTGCATAAATATTTGCATAATGTTACCATATACTAACTTTTAGTAAACGTGCCTCTTAATGAGTGTATGGATAAAGAAAGACTAAAAGATTTCTACATTACTATAATCCAGTGCCAACTGCCAGACACATTAGGAACTACTACAAACACTGCCCATTTAGAACCCATAGCAAACCCGCCGTATCTTAACAGCACTACCAGGACTCACAAAGCACCATACTCTACCAATCAAAAGGCAACACTGCAAATATTAAACCAATACATTTCAGAGAACAACAATACATGACCTACTGGGGAAAGAGAACAAGTGGCAATGTCAAATAGGAATTATATAAACAGAACACCTCAGCTCAGTTACACATGCAGAACATAGACCATCACCAAACAAGTAATCACATTTTAGAAACAGGAAGACAATAATTAAACTGGGAATCCCAAAAGCCAAACTTGGAATGTACAACACTGTAGAAATAAAACTATACATTAATTTGCTCTTGTACTAAACAAAGCGCAGACGTTAATGATGCACATTTACCAGAGCTGACATATTCCAATTAATAAATTCAAAATAAAGAGATATTTTTCTACCTTTTGTGCATTTTTTCAGCTGCAATTGCTCCAGCCACTTTCTTCTGGTTTCTTCGTGTCTTCTGCTAACTCTCCATCGTCTGCTGTCCATTTGTCCTTTCTTCTCTCTTCTAGTTTTTTTCCATTCTCTCTCTACATCTGCTTTAACATACTAATCTTTCTCCTTTTGCTCTTTCCTCATTCCTATTTTATCCACTCAAATTTTACCCCTCCATCCTCAATCCCCACTTACTCTCCCAATACCCGGCCAATTGTAGATTTTTTATCCCTCCCACACAAAATATTTTTCCCTTTTCCATTTTACTCTTCCAGCCCCATCCCATTCTAATCCTCCCCCAACATCAGCTCCCTTCTAGTTCCAGCCTCACCCAGCATCCATTCCCTTCTAGTCCCTGCATCAGCCCATTTCCAGTCCTAGCCACCCATCAGCCCATTTCCAGTCCTAGCAACCCCCCAACCCAATACCAGTCCTAGCCCCCCCATCAACCCACTTACAGTCCTAACCCCCATCACCCCATTTTCAGTTTAAGCCCCCCCTATAACCCATTACCAGTCCTAACCCCCTCCATCAGCCCACTTCCAGTCCTAACCCCATCAACCCATTTCCAGTCAGCCCCCCATAGCCCATTGCCAGTCCTAACCCCACCCCATCAGCCCACAGCCCATTACCAGTCCTAACCCCATCAGACCACCTCGTCTTAACCCCCCAGCCCATTTCCAGTCCTAGCCCCCCCATAGCCCATTACCAGACAGCCCCCATCAGCCCACAGCCCATTACCAGTCTTAACCCCCCCAAAGCCCATTACCAGTTCTAAACCCCCCCAACAGCCCATTATCAGTCCTAACCCCATCAGCCCACCTCCAGTCTTAACCCCCCCAGCCCATTTCCAGTCCTAGCCCCCCCATAGCCCATTACCAGACAGCCCCATCAGCCCACAGCCCATTACCAGTCTTAACCCCCCCCAAAGCCCATTACCAGTTCTAACCCCCCCAACAGCCCACAGCCCATTACCAGTCCTAACCTCATCAGCCCACCTCCAGCCTTAATCCCCCAACCCATTTCCAGGCCCAGCCCCCCCAATAGCCCATTACCAGTCCTACCCTCCCCTTCCCCCGGCCTAAAGTATAATTTGATTTAAAAAAAAAACCTGCTGGCTGCCGCCGCGGGGCCCCCTCTGCTGCCGCGCCGCGCAGCATGGACTGACCCGTGGGGGCCCCCTCTGCAAGCTCGATCCCTCCGTGCCTCCCTCCGTGCAGGCTGTGAGAGGTGCGAAGGAAGACTGTCTCCCTCGCGTCTCTGTTAAGCCCGCAGGGGCTGATGGGAAATGTCCCATCAGCCCCTGCGGGCTTAACAGAGACACGAAGGAGACAGTCTGCCTTCGCGTCTCTCACAGCCTGCACGGAGGGAGGGAGGGAGGCACGGAGGGATCGAGCTTGCAGAGGGGGCCCCCGCGGGTCAGTCCATGCTGCCGCGGCAGCAGAGGGGGCCCCGCGGCGGCAGCCAGCAGGTTTTTTTTTTAATTTTATTTTTAAAAAAAAGCCTAACTTGTTCCTTTTTTGTGGGCCCTTCCCAGCTGTGGGCCCTACGCCATGGCGTACATGGCGTATACGTAAATCCGGCCCTGCCTGTAGTCTTGTTTTATGAAGTCTGGTTTGTTTTATTATTCTGAATGGGCATGTATTGTGTTATCTGCTCAGAGTCGTGGAGGGGCACAATATAAGAGTTTTAAAATAAAAATAAAATTTAAAAAATATAAAATAAAATAAAGACAGCTCCTGCAGGCTGCTCAGACATTCTAAACAGCCAGGACTTGAAGGCTAACACCACCAACGAATCACAGACGCTAATGAAAATGTCTCTCTTCTGGAGGCGCACAGGACAATAAGTCATGCTGTGCAAATCCTATCATCTTCTCCAAAAGACAAACATTTCTTCCTAACACCTCTGTTCACAGAGCCAGCCCAACCATTAGGCAAACTAGGCAGTCACCTAGGGTGGCAGCTTCTGGGGCAGGGGGGGGGTGCAAAAACAGAGGACTCAAAGCCTAAACAATAGATTCTGACAGTAAGGGATGCATATGGCTTAAGGTTTGCTTAGTGTGCCAACACCTTGAATCAACTCTGGGGCCATCTCCTGCCTATTCACAAAGGTGATTAACAGGCCAGAGCAGAAGTCGCACTATATCAGCTCTGTATGCCTATTTGCAGCACACCAATAACAAATGACTTCAGCGGGTGCATGTAGAAAGAGGCTCACATGCAAATTAGCTACAGGTTAAACTTGGCAGAAATGGCAGCATTAAACTGTGAGAGCAAACCAAACACATGCTCACAGAAATCAGCGCAAGTTTGGCATGCTCTCCCAAAGAAACAGGGGCACCGCATGGCTAAGTTGCATATGCACCCCAACAGTATTCTGATGGCATTTGGGGCTTTCCCTGATGCCTGGATCATCTGAGGTGAAGTATGAAACTTCCCTCAGATGATCCAGGCATCAGGGAAAGCCCCAGATGCCATCAGAATACTGTTGGGGATCAGTGCCCCCGACAGAAAGCAAATCCCCGGTGGCCCTGATCCCCCCACCTGCCCAACTAAAAATAATCCTGGTGCCCCAGCAGCCCTGAACCCCCCAACTAAAAATAAGACTGGCCCCATCCCAGTACCTTCACAAAGAAGTGGGAGCGCTGCCCACGTGATCCCGTTCCTGCGCCATCTTGAAAAATGGCGGCACCTGGCCCCGCCTGGTGTATCCTGGGATGCACAGGGTGGGGTCAGACTGCCATATAAGGAGCAGCATATGACAGTGACCCTGCCTGATGCATCCCAGGATACACCAGGCGGGGCCAGGTGCCGCCATTTTTCAAGATGGCAGCATCCCTGCTTCTTTGTGAAGGTACTGGGTGGGAGGTGGGGTCTTCGAGGCTGCTGGGCCACCAGGATTAATTTTTAGTTGAGCGGGTGGGGGTCTCGGAGCCGTTGGGCCACCAGGGATTTGCTTGGACCATCTAAAGGGGCACACGCTAAACATTTAAACCATCTCAAGACCAGGTATAGAGATATCGGTGCATTCCCTTATTATCCCGCGTCTTGACTATTGCAACCTCCTCCTCGCTACTCCTCTTTTAACCCTGGGAGTATCGATGGGGTCAAAAGTGACCCCATTGCAAGTTTCACAACGCGTATCTCGGAAACTAGTTGTTCAAGAATGCAATCTTTTTATGACTTTCCACATGTCAATATTTTCTTTATATTGCGCCATGAGAGGAATAGTTTCATCCGTTAGGTGATGCTAGTGATGAATTGCAGCACAGAGTACCAGTGGGTCATTTTTGACCCCAGTTGCTTACGTCCGGTTTGGATCGTGATACAATTTGCAGTTTTGTGAATTTTTTGATCTGACAAAGGTATTTATCATTAATTATGTATAATTTATTTTTTGTACTCTTATTTTATGAAAATTACACATTTTCTGTAATTTATATCATATGTTCTCTCATTATTTACAATGAAATCTAAAGGCTTTCAGCTCGTTCATCACGATTACTGTACACCTATAGTAAAACTGCTTTGCGTTTTAATCAACTTCATCTTTGTTTATTTATTTTAGGTTATTGTTTATGATGTCAAAACAAAAGTATTCAGCTGCCCAAGTATTCAGCTGTTCATAAAACAAAAGATATTATAATGCCTCTGTATCGTTCCATGGTTAGACTGCACCTTGAATATTGTGTGCAATTCTGGTCGCCGTATCTTAAAAAGGATATAGCGTTATTAGAAAAGGTTCAGAGAAGAGCCACCAAAATGGTAAAGGGGATGGAAGGATACTCCTATGAAGAAAGGCTAAAAAGGTTAGGGCTCCTTAACCTGGAAAAGAGACGGCTGAGGGGAGATATGATAGAAGTCTATAAATTAATGAATGGAGTGGAACGGGTAAACGTAGATCAATTGTTTACGTTATCAGAATATAGACAGACTAGGGGACATGCAATGAAGCTACAGGGTAAACTATTTAAGACTAATAAAAGAAAACATTTTTTCACTCAACGTGTAATCAAACTCTGGAATTTGTTACCGGAGGATGTAGTAAAGGCTGTTAGTGTAGCTGGGTTTAAAAAAAGGTTTGGACAAGTTCCTGGAGGAAAGGTCCATAAACCATTATTAAGAAGGGACCCAGGATATCAATGCTTGACCCAGTACAAGCATTGTGGAACCTGTCTCTTTTGGGTAAACTGCTAGGTACGTATGACCTAGATTGGCCACTGTTGGAAACAGGATACTGGGCTTGATGGATCTTGGTCTGACCCAGTATGGCATATCTTATGTTCTTATGTAAGTAAGAGAAATATTGCAACGAGATGCTGACAGTGATGGCTCTGAGTCATCTGATGATGCAGCATATTCAGCAAGCGAAGAAGCATATCAGCCAAGTTCAGATGGTGACAGCAGTTGGCCGCCAAGTGAATGTGAGACTGATGTTGAGCTGGTAACATCGCCTGCAGCAAAGAGTCAAGTTACAGGTCGAGGCTGTGCTGGACGGGGAAGAAGGCAGGAGTCCTCGGTGTCAGTATCAGCTGTGAGGAATCTTAGTTGTCATAAAGGAGCTAAGAGGTCATCAACTATAAGCACAAATGTTGCCATTGAAGCCTATGTATCTAAGGATGCCACATCATGGAACAGGAAACCTATAAAGCAAGCTGCTGGAAGATACTCCAGAGCTAATGTCATGCCCGTACAACAAGGTCCTACAAGGTATGCTGTACGAAATGTTGATGGCCCTCTCGCAGCATTCCACTTGTTCATGAGGAAGAACTTATTGAATGAAATCATGATGTGGACGAGCAAACAAGGAAGACACATTTATGACGATACCTGGAAAGATTTAATAGATGGAGAATTTCAACATTTTCTTGGACTTCTGATCCTCTCAGGCATGTACAAGTCACGAAATGAATCCATAGTTCAGTTGTGGAACCTTGAAGATGGTCGTTCTGTTTTCGGCAAAAATATGACCCGTAACCATTTTCAGCAAATTTCTTGTGCTCTCAGATTTGATGATGCAACCAACAGACGTGAACAACGAGGCATGGATAAGCTTGCTCCAATCAGACACGTTTTTGATACCAGGGAAGCAACTCTAAGTGATACCTTTGTTCCTGGTGAAAATGTTACCGTGGATGAGCAACTGCTTACATTTCGTGGCCATGTTCTGTTCAGACAATATATTCCCAGCAAACCTGGGAAATATGGCATAAAGCTATGGATGTTGAGTGACAGTGCAACGTCATATGTTCTGCATCTTCAAGTATATACAGGAAGGGAACTCGGACAAAACAGAGAACAGAATCAGGGTGAAAGGGTTGTGCTGCAACTCACTGAAGGATTGACGCGATCTGGCAGAAATGTTACTGTTGACAATTTCTTCTGCAGTTTATCCCTGTCACGGAAATTGCTAGAAAAACAAATGACACTTTGGGGGACAATTCGAAAGAACAGAAAAGAATTACCTCCAGAATTTGTAACAGCAAAGGGCCGAGAGGTATTCACTTCACTGTTTGCCTTTCACAATGACGCCACTCTGGTTTCCTATTGCCCGAAGAAAGGAAAAGTGGTTGTTCTTCTGAGCAGTTTGCATGATCAAGAAGAAGTAGATAACACACGTCCAGACAAAAAAACACACATGATCTTAGACTATAATTCTAGTAAAGGTGGAGTAGATACGGCAGATCAAATGTTGCACACGTATACCACAAAACGAATGACAAGACGCTGGCCAGTGACAATCTTCTACAACATGTTGGACATTAGTGCTTTGAACGCCTTCATTGTTTGGATGTCACTAAATCCAGAATCAAAAACCGGTCTTGTCCGGAGCGAAAAATAATCTTTATAATCTAAAACACTCCACTCTAACTTGTCACTTTAGTGATCAAACAAACATTTCATATCAACCCAACATGATTTCTTCATCACATGTATATACTTAATATTTGTTTATCAACTGAACCACACTATGGCGTACTCCTGGAGTCTTAAGTGTTGACTCAATTATCTGAATATACCACTGTACCAGGAGGTTTCAGACCAGATACCGCGCTCAGCAAATGCTTATATCGAATCAACAGCGCACTGATTACATCAACAACCTTCCTGGATTTGTGTCCATTTTTATATATTTTTCAGTGGTTAATTAATACACCGGGGTTCTACCGCCACCAACTTTCAGTGAAGAACAAAAAAGCTTAACTTATAGCTTGTATCTTCTGCGCCTCAACGCCTCTCCTGGTACCGTATTTGCGTTTCACTCCAAACAGGAGTTTCCTCAGGAGGATCTACAAAAATAGAAACAATGTAACGAAATCTTCCAGAGATACCCACTATAGTTGACTGGAAAGGGGAGAAATCAATTACATTTCGGTATATAGTCAGGAAAAACTTATTGTCAAAGATCTTTCACTCACTCGATTACTGCTGCCCACGTTGTACTCATGTGTCTTGGAGTAGCTCAAAAAACGCCGCGCAAGCGCATATGGCGCATCTGGGTGAAATTTATACTCACTATCCAGTTTCCCATCTGAAAGCTCTCTGTTATAATCAGGTAAGTTACAAACACACTTGCCAATCAATCGAGGAATTTAAACCTCTCGGTTGAAGAGTATTGACTGTGAAAATCCAGCGCTGTTCAAAATAAAAAAGAGTCTCATCTAGGGTCCTTCCTCTCATCGGATGTTGAATGTGATCAATGCAAAAACACCGCAATTGTCCAAACTCGTGCCCTGCTTCTAAGCAATGCTGAACTATGGGGGCAGTCAGTATCCCATTTCAATTTCGCTTGGACTTGGAAGCTCTCCTCCGTAAATTGAGTCTTAAAGCTTATTTTGCTCAACAATCAGCAGATTATAGAAGTGATCTGGTAGCAGAGGATGATATTCCTACTAGAAGAATGATGCTCCCTTTGAAGTCTACTTGGATACCTCCGGGTCCTCTCCCCCCAGCATTGCAAGTATTTAGAGACATCGTTCTCAAGGAAGTAGGTCAGTTAGAAAGTGGCCGTCGACTATTTACGAATGTACTCCCCCAAGCGGAACGCATAGCGTTACGAGAGCTTCAACAGAGATCTGACATTGTTATCCGTCGAGCAGATAAAGGGGGAGCAGTGGTGGTGCTTAGTCGAAATGACTACCTTGAAGAAGCACACCATCATCTCATGGATAATCAAGTTTATGAAAAGATGGTGCTAGATCCTACTGCAATGTTACAAGAAGAAATTCGTCAAGTTACCCAAGTAGCATTACATAATAAAGTTATCACTAAAAAAGAATGGATATTTCTTAATACCAAAACCCCTAGTATGGCGCGGTTTTATCTCGTTCCAAAAGTGCACAAACGTCTGGAAAAACCACCAGGGAGACCGATTGTGTCGACGCGCGGCACTATTTTGGAGCCCCTGTCTATATACCTCGACTCTTTTTTACGTCCCTTAATGGTAGATATACCGTCTTATATTCGAGATTCGGCACATTTTTTAGAAAAATTAAGTCTACAGAATGAATTAGCACATGAAGCAGAAATTTTATTGATTACTCTCGATATAACCGCGCTGTACACTAGCATACCCCAAGAGGATGCTTACCATACTGTGGAAAAGCAGCTAACCATGAGAGGAGATTTGACAAGGGCTCAGTTGTCCTTTTTGATGGATTTAACACGTCTTACTGTGTTTCATAATCATTTTCTGTTTGAAGCTACAATCTATCACCAAAAGTCAGGGGTGGCGATGGGGGCCACTTGTGCCCCCTCCATTGCCAATCTTTTTATGGCAGATTTTGAAAATCAATGGTTGACTAGCTCCACCTATAGTTCCAACATAAAATTTTGGGTTCGTTTTATAGACGACATTTTTCTGTTATGGGAAGGAACAGAAGATCTAGTACTACAATTTGTTCATTGGCTGAACGGGCGAAATGAGGCTATCCAATTTACTCATTTTATTACCAATACACAAATTACCTTTTGGATTTATTGATTGAAAAAGATTCTACAGGCTGGAAATCCTCAATCTATCAGAAACCGATAGCACGGAATACATTCCTACAATATTCGAGTGGTCATCCGCTCAAACTAAAAGATAGTCTTCCTCTATCCCAATTCCTCCGTTACAGACGAAATTGTTCAGACACGGCCGATTTTAAGGTTCAATCACGAAAACTTTCGGTTGATTTTGCAGCTAGGGGATACCCCCGAAAAGTTATCAAGACTGCATATAAGCGAGCGTTATTTAATGATCGCAATTGGCTTTTACAACCTAGACCTAAGTCAGCCTTGAAAGAAAATACTGATCATGTCAACTTTATTACCAAATTTTCACCTCTCAGTCACAACATCCAAAGGATCATGTCTAGGCATACGTATTTGTTACATACTGTTCCAGGATTGGAGGAGAAATATATCCGCTGTGTTTGGCAACGTAACGCTAATCTAAAGGAGAAATTGAGTCCAGCAGTTTTACGATCTGTAGAGGAACAACAAGGTCCAGTAGGTCATGCTCCATGTGGTTCATGTGCCATTTGTTCCATATCAGAATCCATCACTCATTTTACATATTTGGATCGTACGTATCGTCTGAAACAAGCCACAACCTGCCAAACTACTTCAGTTGTTTATGCCATCAGATGTCCTTGTCAAAAGCTCTATATAGGGAAAACTATTCGGACACTAAAAACTCGTATTTTGGAACATAAGAGTCGTCTCCACTGTAAGATACTGACTGCCCCCATAGTTCAGCATTGCTTAGAAGCAGGGCACGAGTTTGGACAATTGCGGTGTTTTTGCATTGATCACATTCAACATCCGATGAGAGGAAGGACCCTAGATGAGACTCTTTTTTATTTTGAACAGCGCTGGATTTTCACAGTCAATACTCTTCAACCGAGAGGTTTAAATTCCTCGATTGATTGGCAAGTGTGTTTGTAACTTACCTGATTATAACAGAGAGCTTTCAGATGGGAAACTGGATAGTGAGTATAAATTTCACCCAGATGCGCCATATGCGCATGCGCGGCGTTTTTTGAGCTACTCCAAGACACATGAGTACAACGCGGGCAGCAGTAATCGAGTGAGTGAAAGATCTTTGACAATAAGTTTTTCCTGACTATATACCGAAATGTAATTGATTTCTCCCCTTTCCAGTCAACTATAGTGGGTATCTCTGGAAGATTTCGTTACATTGTTTCTATTTTTGTAGATCCTCCTGAGGAAACTCCTGTTTGGAGTGAAACGCAAATACGGTACCAGGAGAGGCGTTGAGGCGCAGAAGATACAAGCTATAAGTTAAGCTTTTTTGTTCTTCACTGAAAGTTGGTGGCGGTAGAACCCCGGTGTATTAATTAACCACTGAAAAATTAACCACTGAAAAATATATAAAAATGGACACAAATCCAGGAAGGTTGTTGATGTAATCAGTGCACTGTTGCTTCGATATATAAGCATTTGCTGAGCGCGGTATCTGGTCTGAAACCTCCTGGTACAGTGGTATATTCAGATAATTGAGTCAACACTTAAGACTCCAGGAGTACGCCATAGTGTGGTTCAGTTGATAAACAAATATTAAGTATATACATGTGATGAAGAAATCATGTTGGGTTGATATGAAATGTTTGTTTGATCACTAAAGTGACAAGTTAGAGTGGAGTGTTTTAGATTATAAAGACTAAATCCAGAATGGCAGTCCAAGTCAAAGCACAGACGTCGTCTATTCCTCTTGAAATTAGGAAAGCAGCTGCTTCAGAGTAATTGCAGCGAGACTTCTTCCAGCATTGAAGAAGCCATTGATGCTGTTTGCAATGTCGGGATCCCAAAGAAAAGGGCAAGGTGTCACTGCTGTTCCAGAGAAAAAGACAAGAAAAGCAACAGTTTGCACCTCCTGCAAGCGCAATGTTTGCAAAGAACATTCAGAAATTGTCTGTGTCTCATGCAAATGACTGTAGTACTTTACTGTGTTCATCAAGTGCATGCAAAAACTGCTTTCATGGCAACTCTTCTTCATATACTTTTATGATAAAGCATTAAATTTCAAAACATTTAACCTTCATATAATAAATAATTAATTCTGAATAAAATTGTCTGTTTAGTTTAAATTTTTCATGGTTAACAATTAAAATTTGTCGTGGGGTCATTTATGACCCCAACGGTATTCAGTGTGTGCAAAAAATCTCAGTAATTCCAGAGTTAAAGTCCCTTCTCTGGCTCCCTATCCGTTGCCGTATTCAGTTCAAACTACTTACTCTCATACAAGCGCATTCACTCTGCTGCTCCTCATTACCTCTCCTCTCTCCCTACAGCCCCTCCCGTAATCTTGGTTCATCTTCTGATTTTCTTCTGTCCATGTCACACTCTACTTCTGCTAACTCTTGGCTTTGCTCCTTTGACCTTGCTGCCCCTTTTGCTGGGAATAACCTACCCTTTTCCCTGCATCAAATCCTTTCCCTCACCCTCTTCAAGTCTAGGCTCAAGGCACACCTCTTTGAGACCACCTTTGGCTCATAATCCCCATTCTTATATTTCAGGTCCTTATTGCCCCTTTTGACCTTCTCCTTTTGTAGTACTATATGTCCGTCCTTTTAGATTGCAAGCTCAACGAGCAGGGACTGTCTTTTCTGTGTCTGTACAGCATGGCGTACGCCTGGTAACGCTTTATAAATGCTCATTAATAAGAAAAAGAAGGTGGTGGTGGCTGGTTACAAAATCCTCTACACGCTTCTCTGCATCGGGTGCAGACAATATTAGCATGCCATTTTAATATGGCCAACTCATTTGCCTATAATTTAAATATTCTTGGCATTAATTGTGCGCCATTTCCTTTGCTGTTTACGCACGCGTCTGTCTATTTTCTACATTTGACTGTGGCAGTAATTGTGCCTAAAAGTAGAGTTATCTGTGCTTAAAGGCTGCACTAGTTTTCTGCATCAGCCCATAAATGCATCAAATGCTTCCGAAAGCACTAGAGGATCATTACACTCTGCCCAGCCCCTGATGCAGTTTGCAGAACGAAACACAGAGCCGTGTCAGATACAGAGTGTAAGTTTTCAGAAGGGGGAGTATTGTTCATTTTATTTGACTTTGAAAAAAAGAAAAAAAAAAAAACAAGATCAAAGCTCTGTGTTTTTGAGGACCCTGATTATAAGCAACATTTTATATGAGGGTCCCATTACTACTTAGATAAGATATTTAAAGTGCTCACAGCGTTTGATGTTTCCATGTACCTCTTTCAGGGGCATGTTTACCAAACCGTGCTACCCACTCTTCCCTACGAGATCACGTGTCCCCTCTACTTGTTCATCTTCACTGGCTACCTGTTCCCTTTCGCTCCCAATTTAAGCTCCTCACCCTTATTCACAGAGCTCTTCACACCAATACCCCACAATACTTGGCAGATCTCATCACCTTTCACACTCCCAGACACACTCCTCGTTCATTTCATCTCAACCGCCTCAATCTTCCCTCCCCTTCCCTTGCTCACCTTCAGTCCACCCGCTCCTCAGCCTTCTTCTTCGCAGGCCCTGCCCTCTGGAATTCACTTCCCGCCTCCCTTCTGAGCCCCATCACCCTTCCTTTAAGCGTGACCTAAAGATCCACTTCTTTTCCCTGGCCTTTGACCTTCCCTCCCCTTTTCCATGATCCCAGCCTCTGCGTCTTGTCCTGTATCCCTTTTCTCTCCTGCTTTCCTATCAACGATTGTAACTTCTCTTTCCATCTCTCCGGCCTTGTGCCTTCTTTAAAATGTTTGTACACTGTAAATCGCTCTGTCTCCCCAGAAGGGCGGTATATCAAATGAATACTGGAAAGCACAGGGTTCAGCACATACTAAGTGTGGTAAAATTTACCATACGTCAAAAAATGCGACCATGCTAAAAGTCCCACACTGCCCGAGTAAGGCAGGTTGGGGCAGAGACTGGGCGGCTCAGGGACGTAGCATGCACATCACAGTAGTGTGCGCCTTTTTGGCACAGTCTCACTGGCAATGTTACACTTGGTGTGGATGCACTTACTGCCAGGTGGCTTTAAGCGCACCAGTGCTGATCGCACCAAAAAGAATGAGCATGGGGAAGAGGTACAAAACCCACATTAGTTACATGGAGACATGACGGCCATGCCTTCATTTTGTAGGTCAGATTGAGCACCATCCCTGTGCTCTTTTTTGGGGGGAGGGACGGGGGAATGTGCCCCATTGTGCTACTTTGTTGCCAATTTTATCTTACACGTGTTTAAAACCAACAGTGCAGATACTGTTTCTTAGATAATGCATTACTATTTAGTGCACCTCTGTGAAGAGGAGTGAAAGGAAAGTATATAACTTATAGGTTTCAGTTATCAGGTTTCTCTAAAAACAGAGGAAACAAAGGAATAAATAAAAAGAACAAAAATGCAATATCTTTTTATTAGGCTAACGATTTTCTGTATTTCTTGAGTAGCTTTCAAGCACAAACACCCCCTTTCTCAGGTCAGAGAGAAACATTTTTAAGATCTTTTCTACAGGATTCTATAACTAATGATTAAGGCTATCAGTAAGAGACAGAAGGATCATACTGCCAATAACAATCACACACCTATTTTTTCCTGGTTATGAATAGATGGTAAGGAAATTAGATCTTCCCAGTTTAAAGAACAGTTGCCAAGGCAACAGAAACGGTTTTTTTCTTACACCGTTATATAACACGGAAATAAATAAAGCTGTACTTTTTGCTTTCTTTAGTAAGCCACATAATTTTTAAAGCAAGAAATAATGTTTGCAGTTTTTAACGCATTCTATAAATATGAGGAACTCCTAAACCTTCCTTACATCCCTAAAAAGAAAGATGGCATATTTTATACAGCACTGGTATACATAGCACTGTCCACAGAGAGAAAGTCAGTGAATGATTAACACTTTAGTGCTAAACATACTTGAGATAGGCACTACTTGTATATAGCAGATGGCAAATTGTACAAGCTAAAGAAATCTATCCGATAGAGTCAAAAGATTTCTCTGGAGAATGATTAATAATTTAAACAAAATCAGTCCTTTTCAAATTATAGTTGAAAGGTCCAGAAATTCCAGTTGCAAAAGAAGACTTAAATTTGTTGCAGCCCCCTGACTTTGTGTTTTAACTTATATATTTTTTAAATCATACTGAAAACACAGTTTTGCTCCATAAAACCATACGGATTGTGAAAAATATAGCTAATTCCAGAAACATGAATATAATACTTTTCGTTTTAAAACGATTAGTGGTAAATGCCTGCCAACTCAAGTAGGATGACCAGCTTCCACGTCCTATGTTTTTGGGAGTATTTTTTATTTTTTGCTAGAATTAATGACAACGGGCATATTTTTTTTTTCATCAAAATGGTGACTTGTCCCTGCAAATGCAAACAGCTGACCGCTCTCATTCCGCCAAGCACCTGCCCGTTCTGACAGCGAAGTTCAGGCAGGGCACGAGCCGTGCGGCAAGAGGTCAGCCCCTCGCGCTAGGGAAAGGCCAGCACCGAGGTCAGGAGCCTCGAGGCGCTTTGCGATTCTTCCGAACGGTTTGTCCACAAAGCGACCAAAACACAAACCAAACCAAACGAGATGAAAAAAACTCTACGTCTTCCACAGGATGGCATCATTAACTAGGGCAGGGCACGGAGCACCCGCCCGAATCCTTTAAAACTTGCCACCTTGCTACACCACAGCAAGCCAACCGCTCTGCATATGCGTCCACATGGGAAGTTGCTTAAGAGATTCAATCATCGGCACAATAGACCAGAGCAACCCAGCCTCATGCAAAAGGCAGGGCGAGGGCGGCGGCGGCGAAGCATGCATAAGCACGTCAAAGCCCAGCAGAGAGCGAGTGAGGGCTGAGGGCACACTGCGAGCTGTCAGAATGATGCCGGGGCGGCCGGCTCGGGCACCCACCTCCTTCTTGACCGTGCGCAGCAACATCTGTCGCGTCTCTGCCTCTGAGGAGAGAAACAGAAAAGCACGAGCTTGGGTTAGTTCCACGGTTCGGAGACCTAGAAAGTCACACGCTTAGGATAAAAGAGAGGGCCTGTGTGTCCCTCTTTCCGTTACCCGTTGTAGTCGTTGCCATGTTGCCGCCTGGCTGGGGGAAGAGACACCAAGCAGAAGCAGAAGCAGCAGCCGAGCTGTCAAGAAGCGCGAGCGACCAAGCTCCGGCAGCCGCCCGCGACGTCGGCTTGCGCGCGCGCGCCCCCAGGTCCTGGGGAAAGGTGCTTGGGAGTGGAGCTCGCGCTCGCCTTCCCTGCCGACTTCCAAAGGCGCGCGAGCGGTCGTTGCACGTGCTGCTGCGGGAGGCGGGAGCTGCACCTGCGCCCTTCCAGCGCAGGGCGTGGCAAGCACTGCGCGCCAGGCAGGGCCGGCCCAAGCGTTAGGCAAGCTAGGCATTCGCCTAGGGCACTAACTTCTGAGGGGTGGAAAGGAGCAGGACATTCAAAGCTAAACAATAGATTTTGACAGACGGAGTGTATAAAGCTTAAGGTTTGCCCAGGGTGATAGTATCTTGAATCAACTCTGGGGTTGCCATCAACTCTGTGGGTAGTGCCAGGGACACTGTAAAGACAGTAGGCCACTAGCCTAATGGTTAGACAGCAGACTGAGAGCCAAGGAAGCTTAACTTGAATCCAGGGCCAACATGTCCTTAGGCAATAGGTGGTTGCCTGCCCTAGAGCACCAATATCCTGAGTATAACAAATGGGCAGAGGCTGTCCAGCAGTTCAGCTCTCTGCTCTGTGGTTAGCACCAGGAAAGGCACTTAAGAAGAGCACATCAATTTCCTCTGCAGCACAGGGAGTTGGGGACAGTCGCAGTGCACTAACAGACATCCCAACAATTGAACTTCAACTTCCTGCACCACAGCAACCATGAGAAAGGGTGCTTAAGAGCATGTCAGTTTCCTATGTGGCATGGGGTCAATCTCCTAGATCATCTTGCAAGATTGACCCCGTGCCGCAGAGGAATCTGATACATTCCTAAGCGCCTTTTGTCATGCATGCCAGCCACAAGGAAAGTAATGCACCCTGAACCAAAGCTCTAGTAAGGGTTTCTCAATGCAGGTATAGCTCAGAAGCTCTGCTCAGTAGTGCAGTAAGCAAGCACCAGCAAATGAGCTGTGCACAAAAAGCCTGTGCTGAACAAGGAGAGCAAGCCAGTCACACACACACAGCAATGTTCCCACTAAGCAGCTTGAAGCTCTGCAGGAGTCCTCTACTAGCATTCTGCCGGTGGGGATGGTGGAACGCGATCGTGCTTAGCATCACAAGGCACAAATAGGACTGCCCTCTATTTCCTGAACAGCCTATTGAGACCATTAAGAATTTGGAAGATGGTTTTGATTACTCCATGCTGTTCATGGTTACCACAAATTTTTATCACGTTTATCTTTTGTTGTGTGCTGTATTATATCATTATATATGTATTGATGTATAACCACTTAGAAGTAAAATATACAAGAAAATAAAATAAATAAAATATTTGTCTTCATAAACATCAATATTATTCTGCACAGAAATTTCGCGCGGAATAATATCACATTATTCCAGCACATGTTCTTAAAATTGCTCCGGCACACTTCTGCTGTTCTTTTTTTTATTTTTTTGAGCACTTTCTTCAGCAAAGCCAGAAAAAAGTTAGGAGTGCTGTGTGCTCAAGAAATAGGCATCAATTCCTCACCAGCACTGATCGCAGACCTATGGGCTAACCCAGGGCCATACCAAGAGCTGGGTGAGCAGTGCAGCCACCCAGGGCACAAGTATGGAAAGGGGACTGATGTCACTACTGGGCTTCCAGGAAGCCCAACAGAAGAGAATTCCTGTGTGTTGCTAGGTATGGGGGGTGCCAAGTTCATAAGTCACACAGGGCACATTTCCAGCTTGGTACAATTCTGGGCTAACCCTTAACGTCTCCTCAGACTTCGTATTAATATCCCAGTATTGAGCTCAGTCTTTTGGTCTTTGGTGCACTTCTCTGCCTCTGCACCATATACTTAGTTGCTTCATTAACATCCATTTAAATAGATTTACCTTTGTTGTCTACTGCCATTAGCACAGGTGATAACACATTGATTACACGCATGTTAGATCCCTTCCTGAATTCTGCACCCACACTAGCGCAGAAAATTGGGCAAAAACACTGTGCTGTTGCCTGCAATAACAGCAGCAGACTTTGCGGCATCGCAGGGGCAGGAAAATATATCTACTGTACCTGAATATAACTTGCCTTGCTACTCCCAAAAAAGGCATGAGCTAAATCCGAAATACCGTCACTAGGAAAACCTTCAATCTTGCACCCCACACAAGATTTTAATCATTAAATTCAGCAGTCATGATCACCCCAATATTATCCCTCCCAGAAAGATCTTGTAAAATCCATAATTGGATGGCATACTTTTAAACATTAAATAATTAAAAGGTTGGAGGGATTCAAAATGGCGACAGGCGTGCTTGAATCGGTGAGACGCTTTCCCTTTTACTAGTACTATTACTACTTATCATTTGTATAGCAGTGCTTTTGATGGTAAGAGCAAAGATAAATTGGGAAAGTGGCCCTCAGCACTCCGGTGACCTATCTTGCGTGGTCCTATGGATTTCTTTATTTACTGCATTGGAATCCAGGTGAAGTTAGGAATGCCTGGCGATGTCAACACCAGAGTGAGCGGGCTCAGTATCTGCTGCAGACCTGAAGATATCTTTCTCCCCTGAAGGTTGTCAATTACTGGAGGTGGCAGGGTTGAGGGGGGTGCCAGATTCATTAGTTGCATAGGGTGCATTTCTGGTTTGGTGCAGTCCTGCTTTGAGCAAGCTGCTCTTCTTGCTATATGTGGATCCTCTGTGTTTATCCCATGCCTGTTTGAATTCAGTCATTGTTTATGTCCCCACCACCTCCACCAGAAGGCCATTCCAGACATCCCTCACCCTTTCCATAAAAAAGGATTCCCTGATGTTGCTTTTAAGTTTACTTCCTTCTAGCTTCTTGTTTTATAGCTTTTACGTTTTTGATAAAGGCTTGCTTGTTTATTAATAACTTTCAAGTATTTAATATTTCTATTATATTACATTAATATGTAGTATCTGTAGGCACTTCTGTAGCAGATTCCTCATAAATCTGCTAATTATTTAGCCTGATGTTTGTCAGACATTCCTGCTTTTTTTTTCCTGTCAGTTTAGATTTGACATCTTGCCTATGGCATTGTAAGGGCCCCCTTTTCAATTTTTGTTGACTAGAGTGATTAAAGTGTATTGTTCTGCTCTCATTTCCTTAATTTTCTAGATTGTATTAGATTTTTCCTTACACTTCATCTTTTCTGTACAAGTGATTCTGCTGGGATAATTGTCAAAATTAGAAATATAAAACTTAGAAATGGTTCTCTGAGTTTGTGTGCCTGCCAGCATCGATTTTGCTTTAACTATAGTTACTCTTTGCTGCCCCCTGCTCCTCTCCAAAAGATGCCACCCTAATGACTGCCTAATTTTCCTGCTGGATAGGCCAGCCCCATTCAACTGCTGGGGGTGGGGGAGGGTTTGAGCACTCTGGATATTTAGTAAACTCCTTTACTATGTTCCTAGGTATGATATTATTTGTGTTGATTTTGGCAACCTCCCTTCCCCCCCCCCCCCCCCACACACACACAATTGTTTTGAAAAGTCGACACCTATATTGCACACCCATCCAGCTCTGCTTTGGGCTGTCTCACCATATCCCCAAGGGAGGATCGTTCTAATGATGAGTATCACGATGAATGGTTTATGTAATACATTCTATCATATTGTTTTTGTACATCCCTATTTCCAGGGCCAGAGTTTAGATTTTGGTGCCCATAGGCAGACTGGCGAGCAGGATGGGGTGCTCTCCCCACTCCAGAGTGCCCGCAGCAGGACTGGCAGAGCAAGCAGGCGCAAGCTCCTCTTTGACCCCCAGTGTTTGTCACCGTCAAAATTTAGCACCCTAGGCAGTTGGCTATATTACCTATTTCTAAAGCAGGGGCCTGCCTATTTATTTTGTTGTTCCCCCCCCCCCCCACGGAAGAATTTTCCACAGACATGACACACCACCTTCTCAGCTGTTTCCCCCCCCCCCCCAGGAAGTATCTGACATTAATTTGAAAAATGATTAATAGTTTCACAATCTAGTTCTTAATACTTCTGTACCTAAGAACGTTTGTGCCTTACTACAGTGAGTACAACACTACTTTTATGAGCATTTTAAACAGATAACAATTAAACTTCCAGTTACAAACTGCACTGACTTCAGTCTGTGTGTAGGTAGACGGGTGAGGTATTGGAGTTATTAATTAATTTATTTGTTTATTTCATATTTATTAAGTTAATAATCTTATATACCACATGCAAGCTTCTGAGGAAGCTACAAAAGCAGCGTAAACAAACATTTTAAGAGTTTCTGGGGATGAAGCACTTCATTCAAGCATTTGGAAAAGGGACTGTCCTAGGTGACCTTGAAAGCTCACATCCTCTTTCTGAGAATGATGAATGTAACTTGCCTTGATCTATTATTGGAAAAGTGTGAGTGCAATACAGATTATAAATGCAAAGTGTGCCTTTGAGTCAGAGCTGACTCCTGGCGACCCAGAAGCTCCTGGGTTTTCTTGGTAGTGTGACCGGAAGTAGATTGCCAGGCCTTTCCTCAGAGGCAATGGAGGGTTAAGTGACTTGCCCAAGGTCACAAGGAGTGCTAGTGGGAATCAAATCCTGGTTGCTTGGTTACCAAGCCAGTGTTCTAACCACTAGGCTACTAAAAGCAGATTATAAATACATTTCATTAAAGATATCATAGTCATGGGTGTCCATAGGAGGAGCTGCAGGGGGTCATTTGCATCACACTTCATTTTGATGACTGTTTTCATTGTTTCTATGATGTTTTTATATCATTCCTTTTTTCTTTGTTATGCCCCTCAACCCCTGCTCATAAAAACTTTTCTACAAAGATTTCAGTTTTCTCCTGAGCCAGCATAACTACCGGCATTGTAAAATGCTAGCTCTGAATTCAGAAACCACAGTATAGATGGAGAGTGCTTTAGATTCCCCTCACTGCTCCACAGAATGTGCTAGGACTTTGCCAGCAGTTAAGCTAGTCATCTCTACTGGAAACGTTTTCTTATACTGCATTTGCTGTATGCTTACTCCTGTCTTAGGCGAATCCTTTCTGAAAATTTGATCAAGGCTTGAGAAGCTTCTGAAGAAATGACCCAGGTGCTTGGTGCTGATGCGCCCCCTTCTTTTACAGCCTGGAAGCAATCAGTTGAAAAGGAGCTAGAAAACAGAGGAATTGAAGTGAAGATAAACAAACCTAAAAGAAAGCCTCAAACCTGAATTGTATTTCTTTACAAGCCAGTAAGCATGCCTCCTGCTCCCCAGGTCAGAGTGATGGCGCCTCATGGCTAGATTCAGACTGCAGGGTCTGGAAGGATTCCCTGGTGTATGATCCCTGGCCCAGGACCATCACTAACTGTCAAACCGTGTACGAGGTGTGATCAAAAAGTATTGTGACTCGTTGTGTAGCTATATAACAATACATTGCACCATGATGCTATTAAGCACACAGTGACCTAGTTATATGCTCTGCATGGCTGCAGTACACCTGTACTTTTTAAAATCATGTGAAGTTTGGCATCATGTAAAAGCAGTTCGTCAGATTTACAATGAGTGAAAAAACTGATCAGCAAATTTGCATTAAATTCTGCCAGAAACTTGGAGATTCATGCAAAGAAACTTATGACAAGTGTGACGTAGAAGCCCACACAGAGCCTATGCAGATAGATAGAAAGGAGAAATTTACCTTAGAATCTGTTAGGCAGCCAGCATGTGCAGCTCAGGAGAAGCAAAGGAACAGAGGAGCAGAACTACCACACCCAAGCTATGATGTAGCAGAAAGCTTGGGGATTGATTATGATCACCTGTCCAAGAAAACAGAGTCAGCTTACAGTGAACAGGGAGATAAAAGCTGGTTGGTAGATCCAGCAGGGGAGAAGGAGGAGGAAGAGAAAGAGAAGCAGAAAGAGAAGGAGAGAGCAGAGGTCAGCAACCAGGGAGGCAGAGGTCACAGAGGGAGAAGCCTGCTGAACAGAGGAAGCACTGGGTGTGTCACTGGAACAGGAAGCAGCAGAGGCAAGGCTTCAGAGGAACGTGGCAGGGGAAGTGCTCAGACTGCCGGTAGCTGGAGGTCCTATGAGGAACCTGTTTACAGCCCAGGGAGAGAAGCCAGTGCTCCAGAGAGAAGGAGTACACAACCTGGGGCTAGGAGGCTGCCTAGACCGAGTGAGCAGGAAAGTACCCAGTCCTCACTGCCAGAGGAAAGACCTCAACAATTATACAGGTGGGAGCCTAGCACTGTGAGAGGGAAAGCTAGAAGCTCCATTCGGAACGGAGGGTCAGAGCAGTGCTCCAGACCAGAAATATCTGCAGGAAGCTATAAAACAATCCCTAACAACTGGAGGGTGGAAAAGGAGAGCTGGAGAGGCAACCCTACAGATACAGGTACTCTTAGACATACTTGCACAGAACTGTGTCCCTGTACGCTATCTGAACTTTCAGAGAGGGGTTTTCATAAAAACAGCTGTGAAGGTTTAAACCCAAGCACAACGTATGCTGAATGTGAGGAGATGCAATGGGAAAGTAACACCAGGGTTCCAGAACAGGCTCCTATGGATTGTACATTATGTCTTGCAGATGATATTGAGTCTTTGTGCTGAAGCCCTATAAAAAGAGCAAAGAAAAAGAAGATATTTTTCTTTGAGTGAAACTGTTTTGTTTTCCCTGTTTTTTGGTTATGCACATGATATCCTTGGGGGAAGGGGAATAAAGCCCTTGTTTTGTTTTGCCTTAACCACTCGACTTGAGACTATTTTTGACCACTAGAAGATAGCAAGGCAACTCCAACCTCGGGGCCCTAGGCGAAGGCCTGCAGCCCCGTGACACATGTTACAGCAAGTGGATGGCGATGAATGCATGAGTTGTGCTCAAGTTTATGACTGGTACAGCCGTGGAACTGAATGAGAATGACCCTGCAGCTGTGTGGAAAGTGGAGCCACAGAGAAGTCCAGACTTCAGTCCACCAGGACTCTGTTGGATAAGCAGTGAGTGAAGGGGGGAGGACTGCTGCTTGGGGAGGGGGGGCGGAAGGCATGGAAGGACTGGAAGCAAACTGATGCTGGGAAGGACTGGGACTGAAGGAGAACTGATGCTGGGAGGGATAGGGCCTAGAAGGGAACCGATGCTGGGAAGGACAGGGACTGGAATGGAGCTGATGCTGGGAGGAACCAAAACAAAAACAGGAAGCGGAAGGTTCAACACCCAACACCTTTATTATTACAAATTAAGTGGCCTAAACCCAACACAGGACCGTGTTTCATATATCACTTCGTCAGGGGTTATCAGGGCACACTAAAAAAACATATAAATTATAAAATTACATTAAGAAATAAATACAGTTAAAATCAAAACGAAAAATATTCAAAGGAGGGCTAAAATAATAAATATAAACATAAGAAAACTATATTACACATAAAAGAGACTATTGGACTATACCAGGTATCTTAGGTCTCAAATGAAACCCAAAGGTAACTAAAAACTTCACTTAACACAACAACTCTTGTTAAACTTAAGGAAACGAGATACAATAAAATCTAATTAAAGATAGGGACTAGAAGGGAAGCAATGCTGGGAAGGACAGGGACTGGAATGGAGCTGATGCTGGGAGGGACAGGGACTGGAATGGAGCTGATGCTGGCAGGGATAGGGCCTAGAAGGGAAGCAATGCTGGGAAGGACAGGGACTGGAATGGAGCTGATGCTGGGAAGGACAGGGACTAGAATGGAGCTGATGCTGGGAAGGACAGGGACTGGAATGGAGCTGATGCTGGGAAGGACAGGGACTGGAATGGAGCTGATGCTGGGAGGGACAGGGACTGGAATGGAGCTGATGCTGGCAGGGATAGGGCCTAGAAGGGAAGCGATGCTGGGAAGGACAGGGACTAGAATGGAGCTGATGCTGGGAGGGACAGGGATTGGAAGGAAGCAGATGCTGGGTAGAGCTGGGGCTGGAAGGAAGCTGATGCTGGTGAGACCTGGAAGGGGGTGATGCTGGGGAGCTGAAAGGGGACAGATGCTGCGATCAGAGTGGAGAAAAAGGCTGGGGCAGTGAGGCTGGGGAGGAGGACAGATATTTTGTGTAAGAAGTAAGAAACAAGGTGGATGCAGAGAGAGAGTGGAAAAAAATAAGAGGCGAGAGAAGAAAGAATAAATGGATAGCAGACAATGGCGAGTTAGCAGAATATATGAAGAAAGCAAAAGAGAGAAACTGGGGCAATTATGACAGAAAAATAAAATGTCCAAGCAAGGAAAGGTAGAGAGAAATTATTTTATTTTGAGTTTATTAACAGGAATATGTCAACTCTGAGAAATGTACATCACTGATGTCTTTGTGTTTGTTCAGTAAAAGAGGAAATTAATTTATAGTTTTATTTCTCCAGTGTTGTGGTGCTTTCCAAATTTGGCTTTTGGGGTTCCCAGTTCACTCATTGCCTTCATATTTCTAAATTGTGGTCCCTTGTTCTGTATTTGATGATGGTCTGTCTATGTTTTGCATATATCACCAAGCTGCGGTATTCTGTTTGTGTAGTTTCTGTGTAGGAGTCCTACTTGTTCTCTTTCCCAGTAGAAGGTATATTCGTTTTCTGAGGTATATTGGTTTTATATTTTCAGTGCTGCCTTTTTATATGTAGAGTCTGGTGCTGTGTGAATCCTGGTAGGGCTGCTATGATATGGCGGGTTTGCTATGGGTTCTAAATGAGCAGGGTTTTGTAGTTCTTCCTAATGTACCTGGCAGTTGACACTGGAGGATGGTAATGTAGAAATATAGTAGCCTTTCTTTATCCTCACTGCCCATGCAAATGGTATTAAGACACTTGCTCATTAAGAGACATGTTTACTAAAGGTTAATGCGTATTCACAAATGTTAACACGCACGAAGTGCAGCAGCACCCATTTATTTCTATAGGTGTAGTGTCATTTACCACACATTAATATTTAGTAAACATGCCCCTAATTCATTGCTGGGACAAAAAAGAGATTCTTTGGAAGCCTGAAGTCGACTGGGACCAGATATGCAGCCAAAAGGCACTGTTTATAGCCCCCAGGGATGTGAGAGGGGAAGAAGAGAGGCTCTTAATAATGGTCTGGATGCTCCAGAAGAGCTATGGGTCTATGTACTAAGCATTTATTCCCCCAATCTGCAGCATACTTTTTTTTCTCCTATCATTTTAGTGTATTTGCAAAAGGAGTGTTACTAATTTACCAGTATCACAATGAGCCAATCGAAAAAACCTTCTGGGGCGATGTTCAGAAAAAAAAGAAAAGAACGCCAAGAAAACCAGCAAAAATGCATCAAGAAATGCAGAACTGGCTTAATGTTTCCTGGTCAGATACCAGCCAAACACAGATTGATGATTCCACCCAGTCAAGTGTAGGTGACATTCAGAACTGCAAAACTCTAGCGCCTACTGAAGAGGAAGAGGCTGAAATTCTGGATGTTGCTGGCACTACCAGAGGAAGTGGTGAAGTTAACGAACCAATGGAAGAAGATCCACAGAAAGCAAATTTTCATTTTTATGATCCTGCGACTTGGCCTTCAATCACTGACAAAGTTAGGTGTATGTTAGTTTCTCATGGGCCAGAACAAAATGATAGGGACTGCAATTTTCTGAACAGTTGTTCTACTTCTGGAAAACAGCGTTTCAGTAAAAACTGGTTTAAAAAGGCTCTTCCGAATGGTGAAAAGGTTCACCGCCAATGGCTGTTGTATTGCACATCTAAGGATGCAATATTTTGCTTCTCATACATATTGTTCTCCTGTGCTAACAACAACTGTAAATTTTCAGATCCTCCTAAAGGTTTTCTGATCCGGTTCAGCTGAGCCCCAGGATTCCAGAGCACGAAAATGCTCCCATCAGTGGAAAGAGCTTGAAAGGCGTTTGAAAAAAGACAGAACTATTGATGATGACTTACAGAAAGCATTGAAAGGAGAAAGAGAAAGGTGGAGCAACGTATTGAAGGTTATCATTGATGCTGTGCTCGAAACAATCTTGCTTTAAGAGGTACTAGTGTGGTTATTGGAAAATCAAACTGTGGTTTGTTTCTGAAAATCTTAGAACTAATAAGTCATTACCACCCAGGGTTGGCTGAACATATTGCAGCTGCTAAAACAGCAAAAGCATCCATGACGTACTTTTCTCCACGGATACAAAATGTATTTATTTATTTATTTAAACCTTTCTTATATACCGCCCCTTCTATCGATCAAGGGCGGTTTACAATGAACAAAAATTCCCCAGAAAATTGGTTACAGAGAACAAAATCAATAACTATGATACAGGAAAACTATATGCATGATAATTTGCTACCTATACAGTGGTAACATGACAGCTGAGTCCAAACTATTTACGGTAAATAATGATGGCAGAGCAGGTTACAAAGGTGTATTGGTGCCTTTGGAGGGAGGGGAGTCATGGTTAGTAGAGGGGGAAGAAGGGTTAGAATATGAAGAGGCATTGTAATATTCCGCGAACAGTAGAGTTTTTAGCTGTTTGCAAGCTTTGAAGATCCTTGATTGATCTAATATAGTCAGGGAGAGCGTTCAAAAGTGTGGGAGCAGAGAACCTTAAATGCTCTATTGCTAGTAGATTAATAGTTAATATGAGTTAATAGTGCTGCTGACTGAAAAGGTGAAGAAAGAAATTGTATCACGAATCAAAGAGGCTAAATATTATTCCATTCTGTGACAGTACACTTGATGTTTCTCACAAGGAGCAGTTAACCCGAATTATGTGGTATGTTTTAATTAAAGATAGTCAGTGTTCATTGGAAGAAAGTTTCATCGATTTCATTGAAAGTCATGATAAAACTGACCTTGGGCTGGCCACAGGAAAATTAGAAAGTGATGGTTTGGATATAAAAGATGGGGGAGGTCAGGAATATGATAACGGAGCAAATATGGCAGGCAAGTACAGGAGAGTGCAAGCCCGAATTCATGGTTTCAATTCCTTGGCTAGATTTGTGCCCATTCCCTCAATTTAGTCAGAATTCATGCAGCTGAGGTTTCACCGCTCATGATAACATTCTTTGGTTGCGTTCAAAAACTGTTCATCTTTTTCTCAGGCTCTACAGTGAGATAGGAACGACTGATGAAGGTGTTGACTATTTCTTTAAAAACTAGTAGTGTAAGTAGGTGGTGTGCTAGAAAAGAAGCAGTTTCTGCACTGTTGACACAAATTGAAGGAGTTTATAATATTCTACAAGAGTTAAGTAATGACTAGAGCCATTATGATGATACAGTATCAGTTGCTCAAATACTTCTCACATAAATCAATTCTCAATTTCTTTGCTTACTCCATCTATGGTGTCAGATTCCTGCAGTCGTTGACAGAGAGAACCGCTGCTTGAAATCAAAGAATATATCAGTTGATACAGATTTGAAGTTGTTGCAAGGTTTGTCATTGCAGATACAGTACATGTGTGACAAGGGTATCATAGAAATAATCAATGCAACAAAGATAACAGCTCAAAGAATTGGCATTGAACCAGCTTTTGCAACAAAGAGGAGACAAAAAGCCAAAAGAATGTGTCTGAGTGAATCTAATGGTGATCTTCTTACACTGGAAAATAATTTGGAGAGACAATGCAACATGGTGTTTGACAGCCTTTTACTCAAATGCAGTGGTGTTTTGAAACATTAGTTGGGATGTCTTCTGACTTTGAATTCCTCACCGGCAATTCTCTTGCAACGTTTTCAATGGAAGAAGCCAAAAATTGTGCAGCTAACCTAGCTTGGAAGTATGATTGTGACTTGGATATGTTGGAACTGGTGTCAGAAACAGAGTTTCAAATTTCAGGCAAATAAGTTGATTGCTGATTTAGGCAAAACAAATACTATTGACCTTTTTACAACTTATCCATACGTATTCCTTAAAAGATGCATATCCTAATATAGAGATTGTGCTTAGAGTTTTTTTTAACAATTCCAGTCACTGTTGCTTCTTGTGAACATAGGTTTAGCAAGTTGAAGCTTGTTAAAACTTACCTTAGGTCATCGATGGGCCAAAAATGTTTGTCCAACTTGGCAATTTTGTCTACTGAGCATGAAATAGCTGACAATCAGTTATGACATTGTCATTGATGATTTTGTTGTGCAGAAAGCAAGGAAAGTAATTTTGAAATAATTGAGTTGTCAATTGCATTTGTGCTCCAGTTCTTCTTTTTTAGTTTGGTTGGTGAACTTTGGTTTAAAACCCTATAACATTATACTAAATATTTACCAAAGACCAGTTTTCTACTTATTAATTTTGCCTTTATGGATAGTGAAGTCACATTTGGCTAAATTTAAATATACGAGGTGTGCAAAAAAGAAACGAGACTGTAGCAGCCACGCCCATGACTCAATGGCAATTGGCAAACTGCTTATGTCACTGTGTTGTGCAACGTCTCGCTACTATTCTGCTATAATATTTTTCATTTCTCTCACTCTGTTTTTCATTTTCAGGTTTTTTTGTAGCACACTGCTCCATCGCTTTGTCACACAACTGGAGGTGGCAGAAATATGGAGCAAAGAATCAGCTTGAAATTTCCGGTTAAGTTGGAGAAGGGCCCAACTGAGTGTCTGCAACTTCTCCAAAAGGCTTATGGAGAAGATGCAATGTCAAGGCCACGAGTCTTCGAGTGGCACAAATGCTTCAAGACTGGCCGCGAAGAGGTGGAGGATGAACCCAAGTCAGGATGGCCTTCCACGACAAAGACGGCTGAGAACACTGACAGAGTGAACCAGCTGGTGCTGAGTGATCGCAGATTGACGGTGCAGATAATAGCTGAGGAGCTCAGCCTGAACAGGGAGTCAGTGCGGACCATCTTGGTGCAGGAGCTGGGGATGCGGAAGGTGTGCACCAAGATGGTGCCCAGGCTTTTATCGGACGACCAGAAGGAGCACCGGGTCAATGTTTGTCGAGACTTGCTAGAGAAGATCGGAGAAGATCCAGAGTTTGTTGGCTTAGTCATCACAGGAGACGAAACTTGGGTCTTCCAGAATGACCTTGAAAGCATGAGACAGAGCCTGCAGTGGAAGACTCGACTGTCACCCAGACCCAAGAAGGCATGCATGTCCAAATCAAGGATCAAGGTCATGCTGATCGCATTTTTCAACCAGAAGGGAGTGGTCCATCATGAGTTTGTGCCTGAGGTGTCAGACAGTCAACCAGCACTTCTACCAGCAGGTCCTCAATCGCCTCCATGACTGGGTTCGGCACAGCAGGAGGGATCTGTGGAGAGACGTGGCTGCTCTACCACAACAATGCGCCCACACACACCACACTCAGTGTGAGGCAGTTCTTGGCCAACAAACAGATCACAGCTCTCGACCTTATTCCTCAGATCTCAAACTGTGCTACTTCTGGCTCTTCCCCAGGCTGAAGACTGTGCTCAAAGGAACTAATTTTGCCTCTGTAGAAGAGGTCAAAGCCACTGTGATGAGGGAGCTGAGGGACCTCAAGACGGAGGACTTTACCAAGTGCTTCCATACGTGGCAGAAGCGGATGCAGCAGTGCATTAACTCTGGGGGGATTACTTTGAAGCGGACAATGCGTAATTTCTCTGTAGATTTTGCAATAAAACATTTATGGGACAGTCTCGGGGTTTTTTTGTCACACCTCGTAAGCTAGATTTTGTATCAAGATGACACCTACATTAGTTACAACAGCTCCTTGTAGACTGTTACCTGATAATGTTTTTACATAGTTGTATTAGGCCTGTATAGAGTTGACTAAAGTCATGAGTCTAATGCAACCCACAGTCAACTTTATACGTCTATTGTCAAATACAACCATTTCTTTTTGTTTTATATGTTTTCAGTTTGTTATTGTCTAATTTATTGTTATGAATGTTATTTTGTAAGCCTCTTAGATTTTGATAAGCAGCATAGAAATGCTTTTAAATAAATAAAATATGTAACTAAAAAGTCTGATGTCATGGTGGAGGGGCACCAGTTTCACAAGTCGTACAGGGCGCAGTTATAGCTTGGTACGGCCCTGACAGGCCTGCCTCTTATTTCTGGTAGTGCTGTTGTCTCTTTCAGACCTGTGTGGGTCGACCACAGCAGCCTCTTTTTTTCCATGTCTGTGTGGATTACTGTCTTCTTTCTCCTTCAGAGCTTATACAGCCACATTCTGCACTAGAGGGAAATTCTGCATAAATTCTGTGTCGCATAATTGCACAGAATTCCCTCAAGAATAGCATAACAGCTAAACCCCACATTATTCACCCATCTTTAATTTAAGAACATTTATCTGTTTTCAGTAGAAGGGAATAAAAGGACTGCCTGCTTTATTGGCAACTTCTTTAATTGACTTTCATGCCAGCCTCCCACAGTGGCATCTGGGAGCGGTGATTAGTTCGAAAATTATTCATGCTAAATTTTATTATGCCAACCCATAGCAAATCCCGACTGCAGAGAATGAAAACAAGCAGCACATATATCCCAAAGAAAAGGAAGATTAAAATGGAGAGAAGCATAACAGCAGAAAAGTACTCAGCCCGTATCCAGAAATGTACTCCCAGGAGACCCAGCTCTTTACAGAGACATTCTTGTGACAAGATCAGCCATTTCATGCTTACAAGGAACACCTCAGATCTGAAGCAAAGGGAATTTTATTTTGAGAAAGACAGCTGTGATTTCTCCTTCACTCACTATAACATGACACAGTATCTCAATGCTGGAATTCCTCAGGGAATACCAGAAGAATGTACAAATGAATCCAAGAACTGGCTGTGACAATTGGAATGAAGAATTAAGCGTTAACAATGTGCCCATTGTGATGAATATGACTGTATGCTAGCAGCTGTGAGAGCCAAAGTAACTACGGGATTGATGTACTAACAGAGCTTCCTGCAGGTTAATGGCTTCCTTTGCAACCCAAGAAAATGAGTTGGGCAGCAAAAGTCACTCAGAAATCGATATTACTGAACTACTTTGCATAATTTTGCATTAGCTGCACTTCATTCATTTTAAATTGAAATAAACCTTTGTATGTAGTGGGCTATTGGCAAAACTTACTATACAATGGCAAATTTGCTCAAATGCATGAAAACCTTCACATTTCAGGGTGTTTGCACATTTTAGCATGCAAAACCTCATTTGCAGACATTTCCACACATTAACCTTAAGATTTGTGTCTGAGCTCTGCGGGAGGTGAATACACGATGAAGGTGCATGTTTGTGAGTTCAGGGAATCTAAGCAGTTTCCTTAGGTGCCAGAATTTGAGGGGGGCGGGGTGGAGGACAGCTGCATGGCTGACGGGAATCCCCAGGTCCCACCAGCAGAAGAAAGAGCCTAGTGGGACAGGTGGGTGACAAAACCCTGTGCACTATTCTTTCTCTTCGTCAAGATTGGCACCACCTGCATGTTCAAAACGTGTGGTCACAGGGTTAATCTCATGTATCATGAAGTGCTGGCCCTGCAAACATGTGTTTTGAACGTGCTTGTGGTGAAAGAGGAATAGGAGTGGGGAGCCATGGCACAGCTGGAACTAATATAAGTAAGTAAGTTGGGGTAAATGGGGGGGGGGGCGGGCACAATGCTTAAGATTTGCCTAGAGGCCTTACACCATCCCTGGGTGAGTTGTTGCATGTGGGTGGAGATTCATTTTAATTCTGTTTTATACAGGAGGCTTAAAGGCGAATTTTAGATTGCATGCGACATCGAGTTTAGGATGCACACAAATTCCAGCAATATTTTAGAAAAGGCACTGCCAAGCATGGAGCCTTTTAGAAAATATATATAAGGAAATATGTGAGTGTACGTTACTGTATTTGCCAACACATAGAGCCAGATGAGTCATTTTACAAATCTACAAATCTAGTGGGATATGCAGCCCCACAAGCTGCCTGAATCCGATTTCTCCACCGGCTCTCTCTATACGTTCTGTACATCAAGACGGGGAGATCCAGCAGGGGGGGGGGGTTTGGGGCAGAGCAGGGGTGGGCCCACCAGGCAGCACATACAGGGCTGATTCAGGTCACGGCCTTGTAAGTGCTGCCGGGCCTGTTGGGACGTGCCGCTTATACCACCTCAGAGGTGGTATAAAGCGGCACAATCGGGAGGATCAGGGCATGTGAGCCACCTCTGGGGCTGTGGATGGCTGCAGGAGGGTTCCTGCTGTCTGATCCAGGCCGTGGCAGGCCAGCCATGGATCGGATGATAGAGATTTGGAGGGCCAGAGCCGTGGATGACTGGGGCGCCTGCAGGGAGGATATCCGCACGAGCAGAAGGGGCACGCTGAGTCATCTGGTCCAAAAATCCTCATCTTCGTAGGGGATGTCCGGACAGCCCGGACGTCCCCTTTCCGGAATCAGGCTCTATATGTATAAAAGGCACTAGTTAACTACAGAGGTCGCTGTCTTTAATTCATTTCAGTTTGGAGGGGAAATAGACAAAGGTCATTAAGGAGGATAACCTCTTTAATCTGCCCTGTAAAGGACTCTGGCCGAAATGAGCACTTTTTAAAAACCTGCACGTATTAGGAAGCAGCCGTAAATCCCAGCATGGACGGTTTTGGTTTTACATGCGCATTCTCAGTATGAAATGGGAAGGCGCATGTAGATTTGTGGCCCTCCCAGGCCAGGCCCTTGCTACACCGCTTTGGACATCTGTGTGTAAATTTAGCCATTTTTAAAATTGTATTTTCATATGGATGCCATTTTCAGATATAAATGCCGGATTTTCCATGTGGAAATTGTGAATAAGGCTTTTAAAATAACCCCATTCGTATTTAGATTTGTGCAGTTTTTAATTGCTCTTCTCCTTCCCTCTTCCCTCAGTGGAGCTGGAGAGGAATACCCCTGCTGCTCTGGATTCTTTAAGGCAGTGGTGGAATCGCGTTCCAGGACGATCCCCAAGAAATTCCCAGCTGTAAATGAGCAGTGTAATCCATTGCCCCTGAAGGCTGTAATTTTGAACACAGCAGCTGTTTTAAAAATAAGAGCATCCACATCTTTTAATGTACCATTCATACATGACAGTAGCGGCATTCTTACAATGGGGACTTAGCTTTTCACGTCATTACAAGCAGTGATGTCTGCAGGCCTTCATTTAAAACAGCCATTTTGAAACGTGACACTTCTGAATGATTTTAGCAGCGCTGCGATAGTAAGGATTTAGCGTTGGATGTCACTGCAGGAACGCAGCTTCTGATTTGACGCCACACTGCTCTCACTGCAAGAATGCACCACCCTTCGCTGAACCGCACTGCTTTCACCTCAGGATTGCTCTCCTTATGTGGCCCTACTCTGTTGCCACTGCAGGCATCAGGGCCACCCTACTACTAGGCACACCCAGGTGTCCACCTAGGGTGGCAGAATTTGGGAGTGGCAGCGAAGCCTAAGAGCAGCACAAGTGTGCAGTATCACTCACCTCTACCTCTGCCGCTGTCACCTGCCAGAGCCATACCAAGGGCTGTGGAAGCGGTGTGGCCGCACAGGGCGCAGATAATGGAGGAGCGCAATAATCAGCAGAGAGATGGAAGCATCTAGTTTGCACAACTTACTAACAGTGTTTTTACATGGTTGCAGGTGAAATTGGAAATACTATTTGACTAAAGTCTGATGTCATAAAGGGAGGTGGGTGCGAAGTTCGTCATTTGTACAGGGCGTAGATATAGCTTGGGACAGCACTGGCCGCTGCCGCCACCTCAGCCTCCTGCCAGGCCGAGCGAGGCTTCCAACCATGAACAGTGTGGCAGCAGCCTTGCAGCTCCTGCACATGCTCTGGGCTGGCACGTCTTCTCGGAGGGGGCAGGATGGAGCCAGCCTAAAGAGCACACAGGAACTGCAAGGCTGTTTCGTTTTTTGAAGCCTGAGCTTGGAGGGAGGCTGGCAGTAAGGAGACAACAGTGGCAGAGGGAAGGAGTGGGTGATACTGTCTACTTGTGTCGCTGCCAGGCTTCACTTCCACTCCCAAATTCTGCTGATAATGGCAGACATCGGGGGGGAAAGGGGGGGGAAGAGGGCAAAGAGAATGGAAGAACATATATTGGACATGGTGGGGGGGGGGAGAGAAAGGAAGGGAAAGAGATATGCTGGTGCTTGGGGGGGGGGAAACAAGGAGGGAAGGAGGTGTACTGCATCGCTGGGAGAGGTGAAGGAATGATGCTGCCATGATGGGGGGCAGTAAGGAAGGGGAGATGCTGAACTATGAGGAGGAACACAGTTGAAGATTTGCTTAGGACATCAGATATCCTTGGATCGGCCCTTGCAGGAATGCACCTTCATATATGGTTTTGTGTTTTCATCACTGCAGGAATTGCATGCATGATTCATTTCCATCAGAAATCAGGCTCTCAGTATTATGATTAGATGTAAATGTGAATAGTAAATGTAAATAGTTTTACAACAACCACTGTTGATGATTTGTATATAGTTACCCTTGTTACAGTCCCAAGTTACAATTCCTGTTACAATGTAAGCAAAAGACCGTTTGTTCTGATGCATATTTTCGTTATTTGTAAACCGCACTGATACTAAAAAGCGCGGTATATAAGAACTGTAAATAAATAAATAAATGTTAAGATATTTTTTAAAGGGGCTATATGCAGGTATTAGACAACTTTGCACACATTTGTAGACTGACTGTACATTTCACGAACAATAGTTTTAAATTTTGTAACACAAGTATAACAAAACAAGTGGGAGAAAGCCAGTCAGGTTTTCAGGATATCCACAACATGCATGAGCTAGGTCGGCATGCGCTAACTCCTCTATATGCAAATTTATCTCATGCATAATTATTGTGGCTATCCTGGAAATCTGGCTGGCTGGCAGTAGGGTCTCCAGGACAGGTTTTGGAAGCCTTGCACTAAACTGAGCACATTGGGTCTTCATGATTCCTCTCCTTTGCTTCAGAACTGGATAGAAGAAAGCCCAGCACATGAGGTTGTTTGCCAGCATTGCGAGAGGTAAGAGAGGAAACGGACCCAAGGGGAGCTGAGACTTCCAGGTCAGGGAAAACCAGAGATCTGCATGCTCTGTTTTGCATTTAGTGCGCCTTCTGAATTTTCCCTTTCTCTTGTTTGCTCATTGTTCTAGGTCTATGGGTAAGAGAGGAGGAAGTCGATGTGTACGTATGTTTTTGTCTTCTCAAAAAGGCCTTTCAAGCATCATCATGAGGGAATGAAATGTACAAGGTGATGAGTGACTACGGTCTGACATGTCCCCCCTCCCCCACGCCTGTCAGACTCTATTGTTTATCTTTGAATTCCTTCTTCTTTGCTGCCCCCCAGAAGCTGCGTCCCTAGGTGGCTGCCTAATTGTCCTGATGGTTGGTCCAGTCCTGCACTAACCATTAGCCCAGCTTAGTAAACATGCCCCTTAGTCTCTCTTCTATGTCCTTGTCCTCCCTTAGTGCACCTTTTACTATTCTATCATCTAATGGTCCAACAGACTCCCTCACAGGCTTTTTGCTTTGAATGTACTTGAAAAAGATTTAATTATGAGTTTTTGTTCCACTGCAAACTTCTTTTCAAATTCTCTCTTGCCTGCCTTATGAATGCTTCGCATCTAATTTGCCAGTGCTTATGCTGCTCTCTGTTTTCTTCATTCAGATCCTTTTTCCATTTTTTTTAAAGATTTTTTTTCGGTTCTAACAGCCTCTCTGACTTCACCTTTAAATCATGCTGTCAGTCGTTTGGCCTTCCTTCCACATTTTTTTCGAATATGGAATACATCGGATCTGGGCTTCCAAGATGGTATTTTTAAACAATGTTCAGGCCTGGTGTAAAATGCAGTTATGCCTTTTAATTTTTTTCTTAACCATTTTCCTCTTTTTTTCAAACTTCCCCTTTTGAAAATTAAATGCTAGCACAGTAGATTTCCTTGCTGTTTTCCTTCCATGTATTAAATCAAATTTTATCATGTTATGATCACTACTGCCACATGGTTCGAACACCATCACCTCTTGTACTAGATCCTATGTTCCACTAAGGACTAGTTCCAAAATAGCTTTCCTGTGTATTGGTTCCTGAACTAGCTGCTCCATAAAGCAACAATTTATTTCATTTAGAAACATTATCTCGCTAGCATGCTCTGATATGACATTCATCCAGTCGATACGGGAGTAATTGAAATCACCTGTTATTACTGTGTTGCCAGTTTTGTTAGCATTTCATCATCTGTCTGTTCATTCTGGTTAGGTGGATGGTAGTACATCCCCACTGTGATTCTCTTCCCTTCTCACATGGAATTTTCTATCCACAATGATTCTATAATGCATTTTGGTTCCTGTAAAACTTTATCAATGCCCTCTTTAACATATAGCACCATCCTTCCATTATTTGATCTACCCTATCATTGCAATATAATTTGTACCCTGGTATCACAGTGTTTGACTGGTTATCCTCCTTCCACCGGGTCTCTGAGATACTAATGACACCTACTTCTTCATTCACTACTATATATTCTAACTCTACCATCTTATTTTTTGGACTCCTAGCATTTGTATAAAGACATTTCAAAATATGTTTTTGTTCATATTGACAATCTGCTTTTTAGTTGACAGGGGCAGTTTGGAATCTTTCAACTCTATCTTCTCTTTACTCAAGGGCACCTGGACTACTTTTACCTTTATTGCAGATGCTTTATTGGAATGTCCTAACCTCCCTGTTTTAGTAGAAGTCTTTCGTAGTACATTTTTATAAAGGAACCCAGGCTTATAAAAAATGATTTCCCTTACACAGAAGAATATAAATTAACAGACAGGAGGATATTTTATTAGATGTACAGATGTTTACAAATGCAGACTTTTGGCACTAGTAAGGACCCTTTTCCAAGATTATACATGGTATATGTCTAACACAAAATGAATTTCTCATTTATCAGTTCTATCCTTGAACTCTTCCCTATCCACTGTGAGTTTCACATTTCTGTTCATGGATTCACTCAGACACAAATTTTATTTCTCTAATAGAAAATATTTTTGTAGCACCCATCCACAAATTTTCAATAATGCTCAAGTCTGGGGACTGTAAAGGCCATTTCAAAACCTTCCTCTTTCTTTCCTGCCAGCACCTCCTGCTGGCGGAAAGAAGCACTGAGGGATCCAGGTTTAGAGAAGGCTTTTCTCACTGGGGCAACATCTCCCAGCATGGCCATTATCAAAAAGGAAGGAAATGATATTTTCTAGCAATTGCAATACAATTATATTCACTGCCATCGTTTTTTTTTTTAAAGTAGTAGAATTCATACAAAAAAGATTCAAATTTGGCAGTTCGCATGTCAGCTAGGCCTCTGTGTTGGTAACTTGAGCTTCAGGCTCCATGATGTGGCTCATGCATTTCTTTGGATTTAGCTCAAGGCAAGTGACATTTCGGTACAGTAGCTGTTGTTTCCTATTCTTACAGGGCTCACAATCTATCGCCCGAGGTATCAGAGGTTAAGTGACTTGAGCAAGATCACAAGTAGTAGTAGTGGGATGTGAACACTACCTTCCCTGGCCTTTAGCCTCTTGCTCTAGTCACTGGGCTACTTCACTTACCTGGGAGCTGTCTAAATACAGTCTCATTTTTAGCACTATAGTCCTCCAGCCAGCCTTCTGATATTCTACAGTTTGCTGCTTTAACCTTAACACAAAGATTAAAGAGGATGGGCAGTGCTTGCAGAGAAGGTAATTAGTGCCCCAGCCTAATGCCATACCATCTTGTCCATTCTTTCTGCAAACGTATCGTTCAAAGAACTTAAACACTGTAATTTTCTTGTCTTGTAGAGTGTATTGACTCATCTGGTCTCCTTTGTGTTTCCTTACCATTCCCTCTAGTTGTATCCCGTGTCTACAGCTACTGTGTTGTCTGTCTTGACTGCATTGTAAGCTCTGATGAGCAGAGAATATCTTTTACATGTGTCTGTGTAGCGCTGCGTACGTCTTGGAGCACTATACAAATGTACAGTGGTAATTGTAGTAATAGGACAGTAGGTGGTGCCATTGTTCTTATAAAGCCTTGAAACTTGCTCTGCTTTGAACAAATTTTAATTTATTGAAGGCTGTCAAACTTGTTTTCATTTATAACAGTATAAATCTTACTGTATTGTGGGATGGTTGTTATTTAAGAATCTCTTCCTGTTTTTTTTTGTGCCATCAAGTCAGTGCTGACTCCTAGCTACCTCTGGGTTTTCTTGGCAATGTGTTACTGAAAGTAGATTGCCAGCCTTTTCTTCTGAGGCAATAGAGGGTAAAGTGACTTGCCCAAGGTCACAAGGAGTGCCAGTGGGACTTGAACTCTTGATCTTCTGTGTACTAGGCAGTTGCTCTAACCATTAGGCTACTCCTCCACTCCTGTTTTTTAGATGGCAAGAATAAATGGTTCTCAATCCAGTCCTCAGAACACACCGTGCAGTAGAGTTTCGGGGATATCATCAATGAATATTCATGAGACAGAATTGCATAAAATGGAGGCAGTGCATGCAAATCTATCTCATGCATATTCATTGGGGATATCTTGAAAGCCTGAATGTGTCCCAAGGATTGGACTCAGAACATGAGATGTGTCAGACAGGTCATCAGGCCAAAATCCATCAAGCCCAGCATCCTGACTCATGAGTACCTGACGAGATGCAAAAGAGTAGAACCATTCCTTGTGGCCTGCACCCAGAGATAAGTGGAGGCTTTCTCAAGTCAGTGTGGCTAATAATAGTTTATGGACTTTTCTAGTGCCTGTTGGAAATAGTGTATTCTCTTACAAGACTAGTAAAATGGCTAAACTGTGAGATTATACAGTATAAATAAAGATGAGAAATTTGCTAGTGTTAATGAAGGATTGAAAGCTATCATTGATATGCAGACCCAGGTAAGGAGTTCTTGTCAGTGATAAGCCACTACTGGACAGATGTTGTTGTTCTAGATTTAGGTCCAGGAAACTGTCTGGGGTGCCAGATTTGGAAGGCACTAAATACCCAGGCCAAAGTGGAGCTTGCTTTTGCTTATTTTAGTATCAAGTACAGGTGGTGCTTGAGAAGAGCGCCATGGTGGCACTATATCCTTCCTCTACTGGCTACTCTTTGGGTTCTGACCAACCCTCCTCTTTTCCCCACACTCTCTGAGGTCTACTGTCTGCTTATCCTGGTTCTGGATCACTGCAAAGCTAAGTTTGCTTGAGGAAACCGTTCCCAACAGAATTGTCTAGCTGAGTTACAGGAATATTGAAGGAGCTAACGTCGTGAACAATTCCAAGTCACGGGGAAGACACCTGCAGGGCACAGCTCAGCCTGTGGATGGCTCTGTGTGCGTCTGTAGGGTTTTGCCATGTGCAGGAAAGGCAAGGTGTTGTACTGAAATGGAGAAGAGGTGCAGGCCCACTGACTCCAAAGAGATCCAGCTAACTAGTAGAGTTGGAAAGGGCCATAGCCTTCCTCCTCACTCTCTCATCGTAGCCCAGACCACAAAGTAAGAGCCACAGTTAATGCTCCAAATCAGTGGTTTCTTGGACTAGCTACTACTGTGTTAATGAAGCAGCCTAAAATCATTTTCCAGAAAAAATAAAACAAATCCGTCAATATTCATATGCCATGGTTAGTGCGTTTGTATAGTCCAACTAAGAGCAAAACGTCACGTCAGCAACAGGTCACAGTAGAGGAACGTGATGTATCCAAGGATAGAACAAGATAAATATGTTAAACAAGAGGCTTTTATTTACAATACCAATGGATGCTGCCCACCCCAGCATCCATTGGTATTGTAAATAAAAGCCTCTTGTTTAACATATTTATCTTGTTCTATCCTTGGATACATCACGTTCCTCTACTGTGACCTAGTGCGTTTGTATATCCAGCCCCGCTGGCTATACTGTGCCTTGCAAAAGTATTCATCCCCTTGGGTTTTGTCGCATTACATACAGTACAACCTGGAATGAAAACGGAGGTTCATTTGGATGTTGGGTAATGGACCTAACAATATAGGCCAAATTGGTGAAGTGGAATGACAATAAAATACCTTGTATATATAAAAAAACCAAGTAAAAACTGAAAAGTTGTGAGTGTATATGTATTCATCCCTTTTGCTATGAAACCCCTAAATAAGATCTCTTCAACCAAATTAACCTCAGAAGTCACATAATTAGTTGATTGGGGTCCATCTGTGTGTGCAATCAGTGTCACATGATCTGTCACATGATGCCTGTATAAATATACCTGTTCTCAAAAGCCCCTGACTCTGCAACACCACTATGCAAGCAACATGAAGACCAAGGAGCACTCCAAACAGGTCAGAGACAAAGCTGCGGAGAAGAATAGATCAGGGTTGCGTTATAAAATATATCCCAAATTCTGAATATCCCACGGAGCACCATTAAATCCATTATAACAAATAGAAAGAATATGGCTCCACTACAAACCTGACAAGAGAAGGCCGTCCACCAAAACTCACAGACTGGGCAAGGAGGGCATTAATCAGAGATGCTACAAAGACACCACGGATAACACTGAAGGAGGTGCAAAGATCCACAGCGGAGATGGGAGTATCTGTCCATAGGACCACTTTAAGCCATACACTCCACAGAGGGGGGCTTTATGGAAGAGTGGTCAGAAAAAAGCCATTGCTTAAAGAAAGAAATAAGAAAACACGTTTGGAGTTTGCACAACAGCATGTGGTGCCCCCCCCCCCCCCCAAAACACATGGAAGAAGGTCCTCTGGTCAGATGGATGAAAATTGAACTTTTTGGCCATCATGGGAAACGCCATGTGTGGTGCAAACCCAACACTTCCCATCGCCCCGAGAACACCATTCCCACAGTGAAACCTGGTGGTGGCAGCATCATGCTGTGGGGATGTTTTTCATCAGCAGGGACAGGAAAACTGGTCAGGATTGAAAGAACGATGGATGGCAGTAAATACAGGGCACTACCTGAGGATAAACTGTTTCATTCTGATAGAGATTTGAGACTGGGACGAAGGCTCACCTTCCAGCAGGACAATGACCCTAAACATACTGCTAAAGCTGGTTTAAAGGGAAACATTTAAATGTCTTGGAATGGCCTAGTCAAAGCCCAGACCTCAATCCAATTGTGAATCTGTGGCATTATTTGAAGATTGTTGTACCCCAACCCAACCCATCTAACTTGAAGGAGTTGGAGCAGTTTTGCCTTAAGGAATGGGTGAAAATCCCAGTGGCTAGATGTGCTAAGCTAATAGAGACATACCCCAAGAGACTTGCAGCTGTAATTGCAGCTAACGGTGGCTCTACAATGTATTGACTTTGGGGGGGGGGTGAATACATATGCACCCTCCTGCTTTCAGTTTTATTTTTTTCCTATTGTTTGTGTCACAGTAAAAGATATTTTGCACCTTCAAAGTCGGAGGCATGTTGTGTATATTGCATGGTGCTAACCCCCAAAACTCCATTTTAATTCCAAGTTATAATGCGACAAAATAGGACAAACACAGAGGAGATGAATACTTTTGCAATGCACTGTATGTACTCAGTGGTGACAGTGGCTAGCTCTATCAATAGCAGCAATATTCAGTTGCTATGTAGGTAGTTGTAGGCTTTAAGTTAAGAGAGCCGTTTTCTTTCCAAAACCCATTCTGGTGACTTTGCAGGCCATCAGGATGAATATGCTATACTGGGTCAGACCAAGGTCCATCAAGCCCAGTATCCTTTTTCCAAAAGTGGCCAATCCAGGTCACAAGTACCTGGCAGTTTCCCAAAAAGACACAGGTTCCACAATGCTTCTATTGGGGTAAGCAGTGGATTTTCCAGGTTCTCTTTAATAATGGTTTATGGACCTTTCCTCCAGGAATGTTTCACTCTTCCGGTAACAAATTCCTGAGTTTAATTACGCGTTGAGTGAAAAAATATTCTCTCTTATTAGTCTTAAATGGATTCCACTGTAGCTTTATTGCATGTCTCATAGTCTTTCTACTTTTTGATGACGTACCTGTTCCATTCAATTTATTTATTTATAGACCTCTATCATATCTCCCCTCAGCAGTCTCTTTTTCCAGGTTGAAAAGCCCTAACCTTTTGAGCCTCTTGCATAGGGGTATCCTTCCATCCCCTTTACCATTTTGGTGGCTCTTCTCTGTACCTTTTCTGATTCCACTATTTATTTTATTTATTTATTTAACAAGTTTTCTATAAAGCCTTATCATTAATTCAAGGCGGTTTACAGAGAACTTCACAGCAAACCAACTTTTACATAGAACCAGTATGGAACTTGGAAGATTGATTGGGATACAATGGGTATCTTTATCAAGTATAACTATATATATTTACATGGGTGCAGTGAGGTTTGTGTATGGCACAGAAATATGTCCTTTTTAAGATATGGTGACCAGAATTGCACACAATATTTAAGGTACGGTCGCACCATGGAACGATACAGAGGCATTATAATATCCTTTGTTTCATTCTCCATTCCTTTCCTTATGATACCTAGCATTCTATTTGCTCTCTTGGCTGCTGCTGCACATTTGGCAGAGGGTTTCAACGTGTTATCCACGATGACGCCTAAATCCTTTTCCTGGGTGGTAGTTCCTAATGTGGAACCTTGCATTGTGTAACCATAGTTTGTGTCGTTCTTTCCTAAGTGCATAACTTTGCCCTTGTCCACATTAAATTTCATCTGCCATTTGGACATCCAGTTTTCCAATTTATCAAGGTACTCTTGCCAATTTTTCGCAATCCTCTTGTGATTTAATAAGTTTGAATAATTTTGTGTCATCTGCAAATTTGATCACCTCACTCGTGATTCCACTTTCCAGGTCATTTATGAATAAGTTAAAAAGCAGCGGACCCAGCACAGATCCCTGGGGTACACCACTATTCACCTTTCTCCATTGGGAAAATTGGCCATTTAACCCTACCCTCTGCTTTCTATCTTTTAACCATTTCCTGATCCACAGTAGTACACTGCCTCCTATCCCATGACTTTTTAATTTCGCCAAGAGTCTCTCATGAGGGACCTTGTCAGAGGCTTTCCGAAAATCCAGGTACATTAGAGACTTGAAGATGCAAATTTAGAGTATCTGGGCAGTCTTGGAATAAAGGTCTGTATATCATATACCTGCAACCTTGGGCCTCCAGAGTCACAACCAGGACAGGATTTCAAAATAGCCACTATGAATAATCATCAGGCATATTTTCATACATTTGGTCTTCAAATCATGTTAATTTACAAAGCTTTCCTACCAGGAAAACGCAACCTGTCTGTCTTCTGGAGGAACAGGGCGGTACTCCTTTCCTATTTATACTTATCTTTAGATACAGATATCCATTTAAGAAGGAAATGTGGAATTCTGACAGGCAGTATATTTTTAGTGCTATAAAATTACAGTATTTATCTAGTCCCTGTTCTGGCGCAAGTGCTCTGTAGGAGATCCTAATATGATTCATTTAAGCTGCAAATGCAGATATATATTACTGCCATGAACTGTAATCTTTGTTGAAGAAGGACATGTGAAACATGGGCGTTCTCTCTTATAGTGATGCATTAACAGACTGTGTAATAATTCACTGGATATTGCTATTGATTGAATTTTGTTTAAAAATTCTATTTTGTTGACACTTGCTAAAAAACAGAAAAAAATAGCACTTTCATGAGTAAATACTATTTTTCTATTCCATGACCAAATGGCTTCCCACAGACCAGTTGTGGATTTCATAAACTCAGTTCAAACTTGGCGCTTAGCTACACAGTGTGACTATGAGCCCGATTCTGACCAGCACGTCCTGGTTTGATGTCCAGCCCTGCTAAACACCAGGACTGTATGCCGCCTCAAGTGCTCCCCACATGCACAGAGCCGCTGCGCAGGAAGCACTGGACGGGGCGGGACAGAGGCGGAGAGTGTATGAGCTGGGATGGGCCGTGGCACCCGGATGTACAGAGCTGATTCAGGTCCTGGCCCTCTACATCCACCAGCGAAGGGTAGATGTGGGGTTTATATCATCTCAGAGATGGTATAAGCCCCGGTGAGGCAATGGATGGGCCAGGCAGCCCCACCAAACAGCCAAGAGGGATGCAGTGAGTCCCTGCTGCCCAATCCCAGCCCTGGTTGCCTCCGCCTAGGGTCGGGCGGAGGGGAAAAGAGATTTCCCTCCTTGGAAGGCTTTCAGCTTTCCTGCTGGGCGTCCTGGTGCCATGGCGACGGGACGCTATGGCACTGGTACATCAGCAGGAGCATCGGGTGGGCTGGATGGGGTGCTGGGTGGACATCTTGTGCCTGGGAATCAGGACGGCATCGGGCCATCTCAGTTGCAGATTCTGCAGCTGCAGGAACGTCTGGCTCCTGCAGGTGCAGAATCGGGTAGATTTGGGGGCCATTCGTTTTTGGGCCGTCCAGATGGCCTGGATGTGCCCCTCACTGCATTGGGCTCCAGGTGTAGTGCTAGAAATGCATCTATATAGGCCAGTAATGCTCTCAGATGCATTTGGTCAAAATACTCATCGGGTCATGAATTCAAAGTGCTCTGTTTGTTGGTCAGATAGGCATCTGCAATGATCACATTTAGAAAAGATGCACTGGTATTTTATGGAAATAAGATTGATAAAAATCTGAAATGAGAATTCAGGGGACGTATCAATCAGATTTTGTTCCTGAAATTCTCACCCTTGTCAATCTATCACCATCCCTTCAAGCAAAGTAACATTGGATGGACAGTTGGCAGTCCCACGGCGAGACTTTCTATAAAGCACCTGTCACGTCCAATCATTGCATGGGAAAGCAAAGCGTGCGCCCGTTCGACCTTACACAGACTCTCCTGGTCTAAGTAATGTTAGGACAAGACACTGCAAATGCCTCTTTACCTTCTGCATTTCTTTATCACAATATGTCCTCTCTGCTAGATTCTCTCTCAAACAGCCATCGATCACTGTCCATGTCACTTTAGCAAGAATGCTGCATCCCCGTGCAGACACCAAGAAGGCAAGAAACAAAAGGTTTTCTATAAGTAAATCTACTACTAGTATCATCTATATAGTGCTGCAAGGCATAAGCAGCGCTATGCACACACATGTAAGTGACAGTCCCTGCTCAGCAGAGCTCATAGTCTATCTAAGATGGACAAATACAACAAGCAGGGAACTAGGACAGAACTAAGAGGAAATGGTTATAGCACATGTGTGTGGTAAATAGAAGAATAAGGGGGATCAGGATCCAAAAGCAGATTCTGTTTCACCACGGGATCTTCTGATTTATAGTGCCTGATATATAATAATTATTAGATTCTGCCTCACACTAGGATCTTCTGATTTATATTATACTTCTAAATTCCGTCTCACCACAGAATCTTTTAATTTGTATTCAATTATATTTTTACCCACATCACAGAGTTGTTTGATTATTTCCTTCGTAAAAGTACACGCATTGACAGCACGCATAGTTTTAGCCACATGGGAAAAGGGGTGGAAATACCTCGGGGGAATGAAGGTTTGTGCGCAGGTTTCCTCTTGAAATTTCCACGGATTCTTTGAGTCTGCTTCCTTGCCGATACAATGCATGAGCACCAATGTGCTCGGGGTGTGTATACCAGCCATATTTACAAGGGGAAAGCTGAGTCTTTTTGGATCTCCTGGCAGAGTTCCAGAACTGAATATCTCACTTTTCATGATGCAACTTCAAACAGGGCTCTCGTGAAGCATCTGGAGTAAAATATTTGCCTAGTGCTCAAATCTGTTGAAAAGGAATCAATTTCGGTGAAATAGAACGTTCAAGCAAACCTCAGTAGGCATATTAAACGCAGCAAATCTATAGGGCTTCCTCTGCTGTCTTAGAGAACATGAAGTGACACTAAATGGAGGCAAATCTGAAAACAATGTCAGGAAATAGTTTTCCATGGAAAGGGTGGTGGATGCTTGGAATGCCCTCTGGTTAAAGTTGTGGCGACAAAAAAAGTGACACAATTCAAAAGACACAGAATAAGCACAGAGGATCTCCACACAGCAAGAGGATGGAGTCAAAGTATAGAGCATGTCCACTTGAAGCAAAACTTAAATGACTTTCACACTTCAAAAAAGGCAGGCGACCTGCATAGAGTGGTAGCTACGACTCTAATACCATTCAAACACTAGTCAAAAAGGTATTGAGTTAGTCCAACAAAAAGGTATCACCTTATATTCTTTTAATATTATTTTTTATTTATTAACACAAAAACAAACATGGGGGAAGGGTAACCTGCATGGAGTGGCAGGTACATCTCTAGCCACCTTACTAGGCAGACCGGAAGGATCATGCTGGTCTTTGTCTCTGTTCCCATGAAAGACTCTTCCCTCACTAGCAGAGCACAAAAATTCATTGGAAGCATCAATGAGCACATAACCTGTAGCACCAGCTCATCTAACAATAAAGAAAAGAAAATGAATTGTCAATTTGTTCTGAAAGTAATAGAATATCCCTTTAGTTTTGACTATGGGAAGTTCAATTATTTTTCAAAACTTGGACTATAGCGTCATCACTGCAGGTTTTATATGACATTTATAACATACACATAATGGATACCATATGCACGTAGAGGGTAATTTTTATAACAGGTCACCTATGTGTGAAGGTTGTGTAGGGGCCTATTTTTATCCTATTTTAGTACGTCACATAGGCATCTATGTGCCTTTATAAAATACTGTGGGTAAACCCGTAGAAACAGCTGCTAATCTGAAGCTGCAGACATCTACTCCTGCTAAATGCTATCATGTATTTTATAACGCATGTAAAATTGCAAAGTCAGCCAGGCTCAGCCCTAATTCCTCCCTGAGCACACCTACTGTAAATTCGCATACAAGCGCACGCCTAATTGCACCATCTGTGACAGGATTTTAGTTTATTTTTTTGCATTTACATATTAGTGCAAAGGAAATAAGAAATCCATAAAGGCAAAAGAAAAGATAAGCAAACCTTATCAAGTCCTCATCGCGAGAGACGAAGCTATAACAGCATTTTGCACATGCGTCTGCCAGCGTATATGCATGGGAAATTCCTTATCAAATCACTTCCGTTATGCGTACCTGCAATGCAAGTGCCCTGTCTTAATTAAAAACGGAACAGCTAAGCAGATTGTTTCAACCCTATTGCATTACAGAGGCCCTACTAGAAAGATCTTATTAGTTCCTGGTGTGCAGTTTGGAGAGCACTAGCTTCAGATGTAGCTACTGCAGCTCCTTGTATCTGCATTTCTGTCTCAGCTGGTTATCCTTTGAGTCCTAAATGAATAACTATTTTGATATGAATGTTCTGTCGATCATGATATATGTTGTTCGCAAGGTGGGCTATGTGTTCTTTGACCATAGTATGACAGCAAAGAGCGAGGCTTCTCTTAAAAGAAGCATGAAAGATGTGACCATGCTAGGTGCCTTCACAACTAGAGGTGGCCCACTACAGTTGCAGTCCACAGGCCTAAATATGGTCCTGTAGAGTGGATCAATAGTAGCAGGAGGGATAGAGCTGGGTTGGGCGTGTAAAGCCCACCTCTTCCTTACATCAGCTCTCTTTTTCAAAGCAGGGGAGATTTCTGGGGCCAATTGTGGGCCCAGTTGCTAGAAAAATACAGTGAAGTCCATTGTTGGTTTGTCAGTACTACACCCAGCCTCTCTCTAGCCCAAAGAGGACCCTGGCAATGAAATGTTTATAAAAATAAAAAGAAGCCCACTCACACAAGAGCAAGATCTATTTGTTATCTGGCACTAAACAGGAGGGAAAAGACCTCAGTTGCAGTCCTGGAACATAGAGAAGGCTACAATGTGAAGCCGCCGACCGCCCTGTGAACAATCAATGGGAGCGGTACAGCTGCGTCGGCGGTCAGAAAAAAACTCCTGCAATAGCACAGTCCCAAATAAAGAATTTCACAAGTTGGGCAACAGAATTTCATGAGTTGGGGAAGAAATACTATATTCAGTAGTTCATGGCTTTAATGCAAAAAATATTGCCACAAAAATCAACAGGGTACTTAGCTTCAAACACCAGTTAGGTGTCGTGCTCGGCTTTTTTCTGACTGCCGAAGGAGCTGTACCGCTCCCATTGATTGTTCACAGGGCGGTCGGCGGCTTCATATTGTAGCCTTCTCGATGCTTCGGGATGGCAACTGAGGTCTTTTTCCTCCTTCTTAGTGCCAGATATCAAATAGATCTTGCTATTGTATGAGTGGGCTTCTTTTTATTTTTATATTTCTTTCCTACTCTCCTAGGAGCAATTTTTTGTTAGCAATGAAATGTTTATGTCAAAAGAGAGAGGCTTCTGTAATTTGAGATCAGTTCTCTTTCTTGCGGATGTACTGGATCTGTGGGCAAAGGTTTTCAAAGGTTAGCACTAGAATTTGAATAAATAAAGATAGGGTAAACAGGGGTAACCTAATGGTTAGAGCAGAAGACTGGCTACCAGTAGAGCCAGGCTTCAAATCCCCGTTTTTGTGATGTTGGACGAGTCATTCAACCCTCTATTGCCTGACCTAGAAATTTAGATTATGAGCCTTCCAGGGACAGATACCTACTGTAACTAAATGTAACTCACCTTGAACTACTTGTTTGAGCTAATTCTAAAATCCCTTTACTTAAAGCATCTATTTCAGTGATTGCCAATATCAAAGACTGCAAATAAGCCTTTTTTTCCAAAATATTCATGACGAATACAAAATATCTTGCAAAAGCTGGGCTAAGGAAGAGATCTTAGTTTTTTTCAGCTCCTGGGGAGATCAGGTAATTCCCATTTGAGTTTGAAGCTTGATAACCCAGGGAAGAGGGACCTGAATGATTTAAAGAAGGAAGGCAGTGAAAACTAAGAATGAGCAGATATCGCTGCCGCCTATTTAGCTTCTGCAAATTCAATGCCGGGGCCGGATATGACTCAGGTTTAAGATTTGGCGGCCGTGGCTTGCTATGCTAGATTGGCTAGCCACCGCCTCTGAATACTGGGCCTCTAGTGCTCTGTCTCAAGCATCACCATGTCTCTAGCCTAAATTGATATAAACAAAAAAAAAAATAAAACCCATCAATAATTCTGTGCTTATTTCCCTTTCATTGGCTTCATGCTGTTCATTGCACTCAGATCAAGAAAGTCCAGAAAATACAGTCTATTGAAATGTGGATGCAATGACTTGGTTTTGAAAACCCAGAATATAAGACCCCGAGTCACTCTTTTTTGTACTTGTTATTCAGTCCCAAAGACTGAAAGCTTCAACTAAGAATTCAAATTTTTGGGAGGGAAATGTTATTTTAAAAAAAAATTCATCTGATTGATTGATTGCTTTCCTTACTCACTTTCCCTACATAGTTATGATGGCCAGAACCATACAAAGATCCAATTTCTGTAAGAAAAAGTCATTACTGCAGTTTCAAAATCTCCAGCATTCTATTTGCACTTTACTTTGCATTGCTTACATAAGATATGTCATACTGGGTCAGACTAAGGTCCATCAAGCCCAGTATCCTGTTTCCAACAATGGCCAATCCAGGTCACAAGTACCTGGCACATAAAAAGGCACATAGGTTCCACAATATTCACCCTGGGGCAAGCAGTGGATTTCCTTCGTCCTCTTTAATAATAGTTTATGGACCTTTCCTCCAGGAACTTGTCCAAACCTTTTTTAAACCCAGCTACACTAACAGCTTTTAGTACATCTTCTGGTAATGAATTCTAGAGTTTGATTGCTCATTGAGTGAAAAAAATATTTTCTCTTATTAATCTTAGGTTCTTTTCATAGCGGTACTCACAATCGACCCACACTGAATATTATTTTAGAGAATGGATAATATGCTCCTTACAAGTAAAGATTCATATTTTAAAACCAATGTGGAGAAACTCTATGGAAGTCCATTGTCCTGTTTTGGTTCTGTATTCCATATTTTAATAATCCAAACTCGAACTGAAGAGAACGTACAGCATTCTTTCCTGCAAGTAGCTATGTAAAATTTAAGACTTCAACCTATCCCATGAATTGGTCTGACAACAATATGATGGGTCACACTTTAGGGAGCCCTTTGGATGTCATAAACCAGGCAAAGCAGCTTAGGGGCGGTGGAATTGACCGATGCAGTATGTTCCGATAAGCACATTGGAATCTATGCATGCCTCAGATTCCACTTCACTTCATACCTCTTTTTGGCCACTTGATAGAAAAATCCCTTGGGTGAAAGCCGTCAGGCCAAGGGAAATCATGGTCTTTAATTCAAACCGACACTGGGGGCATGTTGAGAAAACAGTGCAATAGATTTTCATCATTTAAGCTGAACAGGTATTCAGGGCGGGTCTTTCACCATACAGACTAAGCGTTCACCTAGGGCAGCTGAAGTCAGAAGGTAGCACTGAATCTCTCCTCTCTCCTCTCCCCTTGCCACTGCTGCCGCTCTATCTCATATATCATCTCGAGCCATGGCTGCAAGTACATTCAGCAAGTTGGCAGGCTTCCTTTCACTAACATGCATGTGTTCCAGGCTGGCCATATCCCACCCTCTCTGACAGGAAGTGTGCATCCGAGGGTGCGAGATGGGGCCAGTCTCCAGCACATGCAAGTGGAAGAAGGCCCACCGCCATACTGAATGTATTTGCAGCCACGGTTCCGGATCACAACTGAGATAGGGTGGCAGTGATGGCAAGGGGAAGGGTAGAGGAGAGGGGAGAAATTCAAAACTACTAGAGGGCATTCAGGGATACTGGACTACTGGAGGTGAATCAGGGGAGGCAAGGGGGGATGCTGGACACCTGGGAAAGGGGGAGGGAAGGGAAGGAGATGTTGGATTTCTGGGGAAGGAAAGAGACGCGAAAATGCTGGGGGCAAGAGGGGGGTTAAGTCAGGTAAAGGGATGGGCTGTGGGGGGAAGGCGCATGGCCAAAGATTCATCTAGGACATCAGATAACCTTGGGCCACCTCTGCAGGTACTTTGTATCCTGCACAATGTGTTTTGTTAGGTTCGCGTGATGCATAAAGCACTTCATCTATTCTAACCTGTGTTTGCTCATCTACTAACCTTACACGGGTGGTCTGAGAATGGACACCATGGAGATCTGCTAAGTATTATGGGCCCAATTCCATTCCGGACGTCGATCCCCTCTGTACATCTGGTCTGAACCGGACATACAGAGGGGATTGTGATTCTGATCCCGCAGGACACGTCTAGCCCCGTGGGATCAGAATCACGATTAGTCATGTACGTGCAGGCGGGGACTGCGGTTTATTCCAACCTGCATGTACATGACCTGCCCAACTAACTCAGTCAGGGCTTTTAAATGATGCTGCAGCACCATGGCATCTGTTTGCCATGGCACCGTGGCTCCATTTAAAAGCTGTGATGCCAGCCGCCGGATTAAAGTGTTTATTCCCCGCAGCACAACCCCCACTGGGGGTCGGGCTGTGGGGAATGTCCTCCGGCCCCCCTTGCCTCATCCGCAGTCCCAAAAATAAACGTCCAGGAAAGTTATTCCACCTCGGAGGTGGAATAACATCCCTGCACATGTTGCTGGCCGTGGACGTACATTGTTTATTGTAAACCGCTCTAACGTCCTGACAAGGGCGGTATATCAAGTGTACAAATAAAGATAAATAAAGATAAAGGGCCGGCAACCGCCCAGACTCCGCCCCCACAACTGGTGGAGATGTTAGTCATGGCCGGGAGAAGGCACGAATAGCGGGGATGGACGTCCCGTTGGGACACCCATCCCCGCCATTTGTGGCACAGAATAATGCCGTACAGGGGGGATATTCAGCAAAGTCAGTTTGCACTTTTGCTGTGGCTAGCTGTCGCCACTGAACTATGAGCCCAGATATTCAATGCCAGGGCCATATCTGGCCACCAGTATTGAATACGCAGCTTGGCCAGATTCAGCCACTGCCTGGTTAGCTAAAGCGGTGATAATTAGGAGAGTCTGAGCCTTTCAGGTGCCTAGCACTTGCCACTTTGGGATAACTGGTTATTTCCACGAGCCAGCTGTCCCTTGGTGCCTCCTCTGTTCTTCCTCTGGAACACTGTCAGGGTGTTTAGTGGCGGGATATTCAGCAGTGCTGACCATGTTAGTGTTGCTGAACATCCCACCGAGTGCTATTTAGGCACTTTGCAAACCTGCAAACTGACTAAATGGCTTTGAAAATCCCCCTCATTGGAATTACTGTAGCTACTTTTGCAAGTCTGACGTCTTGTGCGGTTCCTTTTATTTACAGATGAGAGGAGCACAGTAAACCTGATGCTGGAGCTGGAAGGACGTGGTGTCTGTACAATGTCTCTGGCCACAAGTCACAGTCACAGAGAAGGAGATTTTCCTATAATTGTAACATGAATTTCAAAAGAAGAGCATTATGGTGGCAAAAATTAAAGGAGCATGCACTGGGGAAAATTCAGTACGTTTCTTGACACACGGGATATGCATCCATAATCAAAGCTAAGTCCACACAGGCTTTTGCTTGTACTTTTGCGCCCCCCCCCCAAAAAAAAGCACTTGTTTTTACTGAGCATTATTATGCCACACTTAGTTTTCATAAACCAAAACGACCTGCATATCTCCAGTCAGCGCCCTTCCTCCATCTCTACCGATCCTCCCACCCTCCTCTTCTTTCAGCACATAGAAATTTGTGTTGTCAAACACAACACATGCTTTTCCCCACTGAGAGGCTGGGCAATAATTATCAAAGCTCTTTCCATGGATGAAGTAACATTTTATCCACAGATGCTGGATCTTTGATGAGCGCCTTCAGTTCTTCAGCGGAGCCTGTGAATTCTCTTCTAACCTCTGCAGAAGTTAATGTAGCAGCTCCATTTTTGACAGCCGCTGACTCCTGCAAAGTAATTGATCTTCCTATAGGTTAGAGGTTCTCAGTCTAGTTCTTGGGAACCGCCCAGCCAGACTGGTTTTTAGGATATCCGTAATTCATATGCTTGTGATGTATTTGCGTGCAGTGCCTCTACCCTATGTAGATCTATCTCTTGCATATCCATGGTGAAAATCCTGAAAATTAGACTGGGTGGATTGTCCTTAAGGATCAGGTGGAGAACCATTGCTTTGGAGAGTAGATGGGGTCTAATGAGTCAAGAGGACTTCTGCAATGGAAGTCCATTGCCCTACCATATTCTTTCTTGCTCTGACCTCAGGAAAGTCATCTTACCTTTCCATACCTCAGTTACTTTATAATTATAATGGTTATCCATGGGGAATAAAGTACATGTGCAGAAACTGATTATAGGCACCTCATCTTGGAATAAAAATGACGGGGGAGGGGGGCATATTCAGCAGTGGGGGTTAGGCTAAATAAATCACCGAGCCACCACCACTTTAATTAAAACCATTTATCCAGTTTCTGCCACTGAATATCTGGGCTGGCCTGACACCGGAGACACGATCTGGTTAGTGGTGATAGGACAGCTGTTCACATGTCCCAATTTTGACCCCTTAAGCTATCCGATTAGTGGCTGAATATTAGTGCTGAGTGGCTCGCGGCTGTCACCGCCCACAGACCATTCTGGTTTTAACCGGGCATTCTTTCAGCGGTCTGTGGAGATATTCAGAATAATATTGATGCTTATGCACCAGATAGCATTTCAGCACATGCGTATAACTCTATTTGTTCCACCTCGCCTCCTCTTCCTCGGCTCTTTTTTTTTACCGTTCCCCTTCAGCAAAGTCGGGTTTTGTGTGTTCACTGTAAAGAGAAGAAACAGGCATAAAATCCTCACCAGCGCTGACAGCACAATGAACTAATAATCCTTTACGTCTCCTCAGACCTTGCATTAAAACCCCAGTATAGAGCTCAGCCTTCTGGTCTTCTCCTCATTTGCACAGAATAGCTTCATTACCATGGATTTAAGTGTGCTGGGTGCTAATGTCTGACAGAGGCTTTGCACACAAGTATCTCCTGCCAAGGCTCCCTTCTACTGTAGGGTGCACATAAAATTGTGTGCAAAAAGTGAGTTAAACTGTATGCACTAGTGCACTTTACTTCCTATCGACATCTGGGCACTTTCTATATACGGAGATGAAAACTAAAAGACACCTTTCTTTCTTTCTAGGCTAGTTTCTCTTTCCTCCCCTCTCGCCCCCCCTCCCCCCCCCCCCCCCCCGCACACACATCTAAGAGCTTACTATATGATTGCTCATAAATCTCCCCCACCCCCCACTCTCTCCTCTTTCATCTTCCTTGTCACATAATGAGACACATTGCAGACATCATCCTGCTGAATGCTGTCCTCAGTCACGTATAACATGAAGGGAGTAGTACCAATCGCTTATTACAGCCACGTCATGCAGTTTCAATATGTACAGAAGAGCATGTAATATTGTAATTATTTGCTTTTCAGCCAGGTCTTTCTGCTCTACCATTCCCCACGTACGGATTTATAAATGTCAGTGGTAATTTTGAATTAGTGGAATCACATCTACTTCTTACTATGTATTAAAGCTAATCTACTCCAAAGACTGATATAATGAATTTATGTTTGTAAGAACATTTTGTCATTGTGGCAATCACATTGTAGCCCGTTTGCTGACCTTTTATTAAAAGATAATGCCATCATCATAACATTTGCTCTAGCAAGGAGACTTCAAGGACAGTTTATTCCTAGCAGTAACTAGAAGACTTTTGCTGATCAGAGGAAGAAGAAAATAAATATAGATCACAGGTCAGCCAGGCGTCGCAGTGACACATGCTGGGTGCTGCCATGTGGTGGGACTTGTGTTTGATTCCCAGGTCAGAGCTGTTGTTCCCAGAGTTTGTGGCAGTCAAGGATAAAACATTCACAACCCTGGGAAGGAGGGAGTCCCAGTCATTGTACTATGGTGACCTCTAGTGGCCAGCTTAGGATCCAAACTTGCAAGGTTTGGAAGGGAGCCCTGCAACATGGCCCCATGTTACAGGAACTGAGAGGGTAAAAATCCTCAGGATGTTTCAATTGAAGGCTCAAGACACTGTACTCCAACCGAGGTCGTTTTCAACTGAGCCAAAAGCCCAAAGGAGCTGGAGGAAACTGGGGGGGCCAAAATAAAAACAAAAAAAAGAATCACATATAATCTCAAAGAAATATATACAAAAAGAACTGAGTGAAACCATGAAACCATGTTTTTCTAAGCAATGCAGAACCCACAACTTTTGCTGTTTTAAAATGTGTCTCAAGTTTTATGTAACATTTTCATTACCAAACACATAAAAGGGAAGGTTATGAAGAACTGCAGTACTGATGATGCGAACCCAAGAGGATTGTGGAAAATTGCAAGAGGATCTTCATAAATTGGAAGACTGGGCATCAAAATGGCAGATGAAATTTAATGTGGACAAGTGCAAGGTTATGCACCTAGGGAAGAACAACCCAAATTATGGTTACACGATGCAAGGTTCCACATTAGGGACCACCACCCAGGAAAAAGATTTAGGCGTCATTGTGGATACCATGTTAAAACCCTCAGCCCAGTGTGCAGCGGCGGCCAAGAGAGCAAATAGAATGCTAGGTATCATAAGGAAAGGCATGGAAAATAAAACAAAGGATATTATAATGCCTCTTGTGACGATGGCGCCCCCACTAGGCGGTTGCCTAGTGAAAGCGGCGGGCCATCTTGTATCTTGTATGTTGCTTAAGCTTAAGGGCTAAGACCTCTGAATGTGTAGTTGCGTGCAAAAAGCAGTCCAAGTGGTATTTTTGGCCAACACAGGAAAATTTATTAAATTTTTCATTTTAAATTTCAGCTTTGCAAACAGACCTTTGTAGAAGGCTCCAACCACAACAACAGAAAAAGGATGTTTTCTCCAAATAAACTTTCTTTACAAAAAGTGTATTTCAGCAGTGTTATCAATGAGCAGTTTCTTCCAGCTCTTTAACAAAAGAATTTCTTCTTCCAGAAACAAACATAATTGAACTAGTATTTAACAGCAGAGTCCAGCAAACCTCTTAGCTTCCCTTAGCTGCTTCAGGTTTTAACTTTAAAACACTTCTCTGCTTGTCAGCACAGAAACTAAAACTGCTGTGTTTAAACTTTCACTCAGCACAAGTGTTCTTGTAGCTTTAACCATGAGTTTTCCTTCTCTCTCTAAAGCTTCTTAGCTACAATAATCAGGAACTGTTTCCTGGGTTTCCTTCCTATTAAACCCTTAGCTTTTCTCAGTCAGAGATTATGCACAAAGAACATTCCATTTGGGAGTCTGTGGAGTCAGGTTCCTCTCCACAGAATTCCACCTCCATGTCTTCCTTTGCATTACATGACTGCGGGGCTTGGACAGGTTCAGGGATTTCAGGTTTTACGTCCTTTAGAAGCTTGAACAGTCTTTCCCACTGAACTTCCCTTCTTCTCCCCGGGATTATATTAGTGTTCTCAGACTTCTTTCCCTTTAGTAAAACATTTAAAGGCTTTGTTTGCTTTACCTTATCTGTAAAAGCATTCTTCCTGGCATGCGTCCCATAAGGTACAGCTTCTTCCTCAGAATCGGGTATACTTATTTCAGAGTCAGAGTCACACACATTAACTCCCTCAAACTTTCCCCTCCTACCTCTGAGCTTGACTGTAGACCTTTTACAGCAAGGGCATCTCCTAGGAGTAGCGTCCTCTGAATCAGAGCTGCCTGGGGGATCACTGCAGTGTTTGTCTCTAGCCCTTCTAGGCTCTCCAAGCCTGAAGACTTGTTCCTCTTCAGATGGAGCTGAGACCTCCTGCTCCAGCTTCCTCACAGCTAGCCTTCTCGCTTCCTCTCTCCTGGAAGGAGTGCAATTAGCCTGGATTCTGGCTCTTTCCCGACTGCCGTCTTTCAAGCTGTTCCCGTGTCTTGCTTCTCTCCTGCCGGTCTTGCTGACGCTTCCTGCTCTCTCTGTTTGCCTGTGCTTAAATGTTTGCAAGCGTGCTCTCTCTCCTGGCCCCACCCACAGGTGTCTCCTATCACTTCCTATAGTTGCCCTGGAGTCTGGGTGTGGCCTCAGCCTAGCTTTTGTCACCAGCTCTCCTTAAACCCCCGAGTAGAGGTTAAGGGAGTGGGTTTTTCCCTATTGAAAAAGCTATTTCACAGATCCTGGAGCAATGCCCCTTGGGAAATGTAGTCTTTTCACTCAATCATTAAGGAGCAGTTGTGGAAAAAGTGGTTAAGCAACCAAAGGATTTTATTTCCCCTCCCGGGGTGGATTTTACCATGAACAGAAAACACAATCCAGGTATTTACTGGTATTTGGACAAACAAAAGTTCCTTAACAGAAAAAGGCTTTCTTCAGCATTAACCAAGGTGAAAACAAACATTCAAACAAAACCACGCTGTTTCCTCACAGCTCTCTGTTTCCACGTGCTATCTGTGCTGTACTCTCTTTTCAAACCGGCTTTCACCGTAATGAAACTATTCCATTGGCCAGAGATAATGTACAGTCCATTATATCTATATCTTCTCCAGTATCAATACACTCTGGTTCACAGTCCATCAATTCCTCATGGTCATAAGGAAATGTTTGAACAGGCACTGCTGGTGCCACGCCCTTTCTTACTGCTCCAGGCTTTACACGATATGCTTGGGTCAAAAACTGGCTTTCACGCAGACTATCAGGCCCAGTATTCTTTTCCCAGCACCACCCTTCTGGGTACAAACAGTCACTGTAATTAATTATATTCAAGCCTTTTGGCTTACCTTTCAGCCTTACTGGTGGAGGTTTTCTCTGGTGCTTTTGAATAGCTGTAGGTTCCCAACCTAAGCCCTGCTCATAGCATTTCACTTGCCTCCTAGGCTTTCTGTCTCTCCCGTGCTCCCCAGGATATTGCAGACAATCTCCTTTGCCCTTGTTGTATCCTATCCTCGGGGTTTCTTTCTTTCTCCTCAAGAAGGAATCTGTCTCTCCTTTCCATAGAGACTCTGGCTTACTCTGGGCATAGCTGTCTTCAGTGTAGCTCTCAATAGCTTCTCTCTCCAGCTCATATGCCTCACTTCCTGCTTCTTCAGCCAACTCTTCATTACCTCCTTCTCTGCCTAACTTACTCAACTCACCTGAACCTTCTTTAATAGGGTGAATTCTGGGGCCGTGCTAAACTCCACCCCCTAACAGGTGTCCTGCATTACCTTGTGATTCACCCCTTGAATGATAGCACCGGCGTTTCTCTTGCCTTTCTGCTTGGTTCCCACGGTAACCAGGAGCCATGTGCTTCTGTTTACAGCTCAGCTCTACTTTTGTTCCTGGCTTTTTAGCTTCATTACATGGGCTAGAAGGACCCACTATGTCACAGATCCCCCCCTTAAAATATTACGGGCTGCCAAAGCCTGCGACGGACAGCACGTAATCCCTTGTGTAGGGTTCCTGTGGCGCTCCTTCATAGCTAATTGTACTGTGGCTACCCTTTCTTGCCAGAGTTTTAAGACATTAATGTGATATACCTGGCGCCGGCCCTTACTATTCTCTACCCTGTATGAGACGGGACCTACCCTCTCCACTACCTTACAGGGCCTCTTCCATCTGGACTTGAATTTTGGACCTACCTCGGCCACCATAATCAACACTTTGTCGCCTATTGCCAATTGACGGGGTTTTGTTCCCCGGTCGTAGTACTTCTTCTGCCTCTTTTGGCTAGCCTGCAAGTTTTCCAAAGAGGCTTGCGCCGTTCTCTTCAAACGACTTCTTAAGTCTTTGAGGAACTGGGGTACGTCTGTCTCCCCCCTATCTGGTTCCACCCATTGTTCCCTGAGTATGTCGAGAACTCCTCTGGAGGCTCTACCAAATAACAGCTCGTACGGGGATGCCCCTAGGAACGCCTGTACATGCTACCTACACGCATATAAAACAAAAGGTAACAATGTATCCCACTCGGACGTCTGCCCATCTAGTCCCCTCCTAAGCATTTGCTTTATGGTCTGGTTTGTTCTTTCAACCATCCCATTGGACTGGGGGTGGTATGCTGCAGTCCGTACGTGGTGTATGCCAAAAGCATCCCACACACTTGCTAAATATTTCGATAAAAAGTTGCTCCCTTGGTCAGTGAGCATCTCCTGAGGGAAGCCAACCTCACAGAACAATTTTATCAGTTCCAAAGCTATTGTTCTGGCAGATGTGTTTCTCATGGGTATGGCCCATGGGAACCGTGTAGCCTGGTCCACGATCACTAATACGTACTGAAAACCTCGGGGAGTCCTTACGAGTGGCCCTATGATGTCCATTGCCATTCGCCTAATGGGCGTGGATATGGCAGGTGTGGGTATCATAGGCACTGCTCTCGGTTTTGAGGCAGTAACCCGTTGGCAGGTTGGACACGCTTCACAATAGCGGGAAATTTCCTTGTAGACCCCTGGCCAGTAAAAACGGGCCAAGACCTGGTCCAATGTCCCCTGAATCCCCTTGTGGGCTCCTACTGGGTGGTCATGGGCTAGACGCATCACTATGGCCTTAAATGTGGTTGGTACCACCAACTGCTTTCTCACCTCACTGGTAAGTGGGTTATTACTCTCCCTGTACAGGATATCCCTTTCTAAAAGGAATCGGGGCAGAGTATCTATCTCTTTCCTCCTGCGCAAACACAAAGGCTCTTTTCAAAGCGGGATCCGCTTTCTGTTCCCCTGGGAAGGATGGGAATTTCTTTACCAGCTCCGAGGGTACCCATGGTAAGCCCTCCCCGGCTCCCAAATCAGCCCTTCCTTGGGTCCTGTGCTGCCTTTCTTGTTTTTTCTTGGCCTTTCCTTTCCTTACCTCCTTGGGCATGGTATCAAAAAGGTCAGTCTGTATGGGCAATGGGTCTATTGCTTCCTCATCATATTCCCTCTCTAAATCAGGGGAATCTTCCCTAACGTGGGATGGGCCTGCAACTTCCTCAGCGGGGTTCTTGCCTGGGAGCGGGTAGAGACATAGCCTGTCCTCTCTGCTATTCCCTTTTCAATTCCCCGGCAAAATGGGGGCCAATCATTTCCCAGAATTACATCATGTAACAGCTGTGGGATTATTGCCACCTTTACTCTCTTGGCTGCTCCTAAACCTTCTATCATGAGGTCATATACGGGGTAATAGGAGGCTGACCCATGCAAACACTGTACTTTCACCTGCCCCACTGCTGGACTCGGCGCTACTTGAGCTTGTATGGCTTCCCAGAGCCGTTGGGACACCATACTCTGGTTAGCGCCCGAGTCTAGTATCGCTTGGGCCTTTATGCCCTCCACCTGGACTGGTAGCAAAAAGCCTGCTTTAAGGTTTTCCCCATTACCAGATATTAAGGCAGTACGTGTAATACAATCTTTTTGCCAGTGCCCAACATCTCCACATTTGAAACACTTTCCTTTTGTAGAGGAAAAACCACTATTTTTCCAAGGTACTTTACATTCAAAATTCTTACTCACTTTATCCGCCTGCGTCATGCCCAGAACGCCGGATTTTGAGGTCCTTGAGAATTCAGCCTCAAAATACCGTTCTGTCATGGCCGCTGCTTCACTTGTTGTCTTACAGTTCTGTAACATAAGAAACTTTTTAACCTCAGCAGGTACAGCTTCCATGTACTGTTCCAACATTATTTCATCAAGCATAGATTCTACATTCTGCTGCTGAGGTTTGAGCCACTTACAAGCTAATCCCTTTATTCTAAAATACAGGGCTTTAGGGGTTTCTCCAGGCTTTAACTTTGCCTCCCTAAACCTTTGCATGTAGAATAGAGGGGTGAGCCCTAACCTGTCTCGTACCGCACTCTTTACAGCATCATAATTCATTGCTAAAGCAACTGGCATTGACTTGTATGCTAACAAAGCTTCACCAGATAAAGACATAGCAAATCTTATAGCCCACTGCTCCTTAGGCAGTTCGACGGCTTCTGCAATCCGTTCAAATGCATCTACATAATCATCCACATTGTCAGTCGGAGATAACTGTCCCAGCAAAAGTGATCCTGAACCATTCAGTCCTACCCCTTGGGTAAATCCTGGAAAGACTTCCACTGGCTCCTGCTGTTGCTTGGCTAAATGTTCTATGAGAGCATTTACTGGTCTCAGCTGTTCTTGCACAGCAGCCATTGCTTGGTCATGCACCCTTCGTGACATCTCCAGCTGCTTATCCCATTGCAGGGACATCCACCTTAATATTTCTTGCGGGTCCATTCTGGATCTCCTGATACCTGCAACACAAACAAAAAAAAAACCAAGTGTGGCCCAAAAAAAAAAAGAGAGAAAAAAAAATTCTCCTTTTCTTTTTTTTTTTTTTTTACGTCGTGCACTATACCTGTGCACCACCCTTTCTCCTTGTATCCTTCTCCGCCCGTGCCCAGCCACAATTACCTGGCACCAGTGCAGAGTCAGGCACTGAGAAAAGGGAACTCCCCAGTCTGACCGACCGTCAGCCGAGCTCTGGATCTTTCCTCTGGTTGTCAGCTCTTTGCTGCAGGAACCTCCGTCCTTGTGGTGTCCTCCAATCCAGGCAAAAATCCAAACTACTACGCCATTTGTCACCAGCTCTCCTTAAACCCCCGAGTAGAGGTTAAGGGAGTGGGTTTTTCCCTATTGAAAAAGCTATTTCACAGATCCTGGAGCAATGCCCCTTGGGAAATGTAGTCTTTTCACTCAATCAATAAGGAGCAGTTGTGGAAAAAGTGGTTAAGCAACCAAAGGATTTTATTTCCCCTCCCGGGGTGGATTTTACCATGAACAGAAAACACAATCCAGGTATTTACTGGTATTTGGACAAACAAAAGTTCCTTAACAGAAAAAGGCTTTCTTCAGCATTAACCAAGGTGAAAACAAACATTCAAACAAAACCACGCTGTTTCCTCACAGCTCTCTGTCTCCACGTGCTATCTGTGCTGTACTCTCTTTTCAAACCGGCTTTCACCGTAATGAAACTATTCCATTGGCCAGAGATAATGTACAGTCCATTATATCTATATCTTCTCCAGTATCAATACACTCTGGTTAACAGTCCATCAATTCCTCCTGGTCATAAGGAAATGTTTGAACCGGCACTGCTGGTGCCACGCCCTTTCTTACTGCTCCAGGCTTTACACGATATGCTTGGGTCAAAAACTGGCTTTCACACAGACTATCAGGCCCAGTATTCTTTTCCCAGCACCACCCTTCTGGGTACAAACAGTCACTGTAATTAATTATAGTCAAGCCTTTTGGCTTACCTTTCAGCCTTACTGGTGGAGGTTTCCTCTGGTGCTTTTGAATAGCTGTAGGTTCCCAACCTAAGCCCTGCTCATAGCATTTCACTTGCCTCCTAGGCTTTCTGTCTCTCCCGTGCTCCCCAGGATATTGCAGACAATCTCCTTTGCCCTTGTTGTATCCTGTCCTCGGGGTTTCTTTCTTTCTCCTCAAGAAGGAATCTGTCTCTCCTTTCCATAGAGACTCTGGCTTACTCTGGGCATAGCTGTCTTCAGTGTAGCTCTCAATAGCTTCTCTCTCCAGCTCATATGCCTCACTTCCTGCTTCTTCAGCCAACTCTTCATTACCTCCTTCTCTGCCTAACTTACTCAACTCACCTGAACCTTCTTTAATAGGGTGAATTCTGGGGCCGTGCTCAACTCCACCCCCTAACAGGTGTCCTGCATTACCTTGTGATTCACCCCTTGAATGATAGCACCAGCGTTTCTCTTGCCTCTGTGCCTGGTTCCCACGGTAACCAGGAGCCATGTGCTTCTGTTTACAGCTCAGCTCTACTTTTGTTCCTGGCTTTTTAGCTTCATTACACGGGCTAGAAGGACCCACTATGTCACACTTTGCAAGTGTGGGTTTTTCCACTGCTTTCATTTTGGAACATGTGCTTAGGTGAGCCCATCCCCCTTATGGAAGAAAAAGTTTCTTTTTTCTTTGTTTCCCAGGGCTGTGCTGCACCCTCCTTACCACACTCTATTTCGTTCCATGGTGAGACCGCACCTTGAATATTGTGTGCAATTCTGGTCACCGTATCTTAAAAAGGATATAGCGTTATTAGAAAAGGTTCAGAGAAGAGCCACCAAAATGGTAAAGGGGATGGAAGGATACTCCTATGAAGAAAGGCTATAAAGGTTAGGGCTCTTTAACCTGGAAAAGAGACGGCTGAGGGGAGATATGATAGAAGTCTATAAATGAATGAACAGAGTGGAACAGGTAAACGTAGATCGATTGTTTAGCTTATCAGAATATAGAAAGACTAGGGGACATGCAATGAAGCTACAGGGTAAACTATTTAAGACTAATAAAAGAAAATATTTTTTCACTCAACGTGTAATGCAACTCTGGAATTTGTTACCGGAGGATGTAGTAAAGGCTGTTAGTGTAGCTGGGTTTAAAAAAGGTTTGGTCAAGTTCCTGGAGGAAAGGTCCATAAACCATTATTAAGAAGGGACCCAGGATATCAATGCTTGACCCAGTACAAGCATTGCGGAACCTGTGTCTTTTGGGGAAACTGCTAGGCACTGTGACACAGTAGACAATACAGAGCCCATGGAGGTAGGAGAAAATGAGGAACTTACCTCGGATTTAACTGAACAGCACAACTCAATACACGTAGAAACAGCTGAGCAGCAAATGCATTCAGCACAGGAAAAGCCAAAAGGCATTAGAATGAATTTTCCCTGTAATAGTCCTGACGTAGGGAGAAACAGATAGGCTCATCAGGAGCACCTGTTCCCAAAGACCCATGTAATGTGCAGAGAAGGGAAGCATATAAGTTCCTGGTTAGAACCAGGAAGGGGCAGACCCGGAGAGGAGAGACTCAGAAGCAGTCCTAGAGAGAGTCCCAGTAGGAGCAGGAGGAGGGGCAGCAACTCAGGAGGACTGAGCAAGCAACCAATGAGCACAGGTCATGCTGAAGGAAGTTTGCCGGTAGAAGGAAACAGTAGGTGTGACATCAGAGCAAGAAACAGCCTGGGACGTAACCAGGATCTTGCTAGCTCTGAGGGTGGTTGGAGAGTCCGGGAGAAAGTTCTCAACAGCACAGAAGCAAGAGCCAGAAACAAGGTAGAAAGATGGGAACCTTGTTTTTCTAAGGAAGAGGCTAAAAGCTCTGATGTTTTAAAGGGCGTGGCCCTGGAAGTAACTTTAATGCTGAAAGATATCCAGTGTTCCCACTAGGTGGGAAGGGAAAGGAAAGCCAGCAAGAAGCTATTCTCATACCGGGCATTCACAGCCCTAGTTTTAAAGAACACTTTGTGGGAAAACTGATCCATGTACCACAGGAGGGTTTGCAGGAAGCCAGCACATGTAAAGAGTGTGACCCTTGTATTATCGGGGGTGAAGCCGAAGTAATGCAGTGGGAGAATAACAGCTATCCTTCAGACCCAGTCCCTATGGATTGCACAATATGTTTTTTGGATGATGTCATTTCTTTATGTTAACCCTGAAGAAAACAACCTTGTGCTAATAACAAAGGAAAAGAAGATATTTTTCTCTGTAGCCGTCTTTTGTTTTGATGCTGTTTGTTGTGTTTGTATCCAAAGAATATCTGTTTTGGGAAAGGGAATAAAGCCCTGATTTAGTTTGCTTTACCATTCGACTGAAAGACTCTTTTTAGTAGAAAAAGCAGCTTGAAACTCAAATCCCTAGGCAGCCGCCTAATAGGGTTCACAGAGGGTCTATCATACGAGCCCCATCACAGTACGTATGACCTAGATTGGCCACTGTTGGAAACAGGATACTGGGCTTGATGGACCTTGGTCTGACCCAGTATGGCATATCTTATGTTCTTATGTTCTTATCCTTTATGGCAAAATTTGCATTAAATTTCACATAACATGGCATGTGGCTTCCTCACTTTTCTCTGGGCCTGGGCTTTTTTTAGTTTTCAAAATGTTATTGAAATTACCAAGTTCCATTCATAAAACAACAAAAACAGAAAGAGATATAACAAATTGCCCCTCCCCCAGCCCACATATGACTGGTTACCAAGCGTTCCAAAAATAAACATACAACAATAAGTGTGGAGGCCAATTCAGGTCAGGACGTCCAGGCCCGACAGAAATGTGTTAGCTGGAAATGGGCATGTTCCGGACCCAACTCTGGAACTGTGGAGATATATGCGCTCGCAGCACCAGAATACGAGAGATATACGTGACCAGCGTGACACATCTAACACGTCTGAGGAAACACACCTACTGCTGCTATTATGGGGCATGGGTATATGAGGCAAACGGTCTGCACATTTTCGCACTCGCCGTATTCTGGAAAGATATACGTGTACAATGATCCCTGTCTCTGTGCGACCACGCCCCCGCTGGAAAAACGTCCATCTCCTAAGCTGCTGCTAACACTGACAGTGTTGTATTCGTGTAAACAAGACAGGACTACTGTTGAAGTAGGTGTGCGCATTTAAAGGGGACTATGTAAATCTATCTGCTTCATGCCCAGAACAGTAGAGGTTTATCTAAGTGCACCAAGGCTATGTAACAACAAGTGGCAGGGGAGATGATTGCCCTGACAGCTACACATACATGGGCTCTGCAGAACACCTTAGGGATGCCTGCGGTGGATACCGCTGCAGACAGTATACACACTGCAAAGTAGGGTCCAGGAAAACCCAGAGTGGCTCCCAACAGCTACATGTCAGCACATAGCCCTGACAATAACAGGGATCCATCAGGATGAGAACATGCAACAATGACAACATGAGCAACACAGGCCCATATGCACCAGCACCTGTCCTTCCAGATATGCACAATGCTAGAGACCCCCAATAGTGCAATTGGATATGTATTAGTGCTGTGTGCACTGCAGCATGCCCCCACTCTGAGAGTCCCCCACCGTTGACAGGGACAGGCCCTGCTATGTTGCTGCAGAGCAGCTTGTCAGAATATACTGCCTTGCACACTGGCACCTGGTGATGCTGCAGTCAGCCCTATGGTACAGGAACTGCCCAGGCATACATTCCCCCCCCCCCCCCAGATGTGCAGATCAGCGCACAGGGCCTCTCCTGCAGCCCTCATGCATCCAATACACACACACACACTCCTGCTTGCAGGCACAGATAACATATCTCTGCCATGACCATGCCCTGCACACAACTATTGCTGCTTCATGACTGTATGGAGTCTTAGGGCTACACATCGGATCCACATTTCTCGGCCATATACATACCGTCCTTGCAGCTTTGTTTCCATTTTCCCAAGGACTGTGTTGGGGATGCCATGCATTGCCCCTCTGGCACATAAAGTACAAAGTATATAGTCATTGAATCTTGTAAATAGTTGCCAAGCAGCCCTTGTCGCCACCAGACATCTGCGACCCGACTGCCTGGATGGTATATGGTTATTTAAACAAGCTGCCAAGATGACCTGGTCAACACACTACCCCACGGCCTGCTGTGCAGCCTGTACATGGTTACCACAGTTAGCCCAAGTTACGAAACCTGTTCATTGTAAGTACAGTACAAGTTCTGCCTGCACTGTACAAATTTGTTGTTGACTGTAAACCGAGCTGATTTTAAATAGCGCGGTATAGAAAAGACTTAAAATAAATGAAAAAGACTATTGCAGTACCTGACATTACTGTCAGGGTGTTCTTAATGTTACTGTGCCATACAAACGTCCCCCCCCCCCCCCGTGCATTCCACTCCTTACCACAGCATCCTGTGCTCCCCCAGACAGTAGACACGCCAAATCAATACAGATGTCTCATAGCCATTCATCTCTATGGGACGCAGTGGAGTTGGGAGCAGGATTTTTTCTATGTCTTGCCCTTATTCCACGTTTCAGCAGGTATAACGTGGAGATCTGGGTGAAATGCTGGGGACGTACATGGACACGACCGGAATACGCTTTGTACATCCCCATGTATGGCCATGCCCCCGTTCCGCCTCCTCGTGCCCACATTCTGGGTTTTCCGTTTAAGTGCCGTGTACATGTGGTGATGCAATGTTCCGGAATACGGGTCTAGACGTTTCCCTTGGTTACACTTCTATCCCACACATATACGGGGGCTTATTCATGATTCAAAATGACCCCCATAGGGTGTAGACTAATCATTAAAGGGATAAAACATAAGCATCCAGTGTACTCCAGTCCTTACATCGCACAGCACCTGTGGCATAAACTTCAGCATAAGCCACTTCATAACGGTGATAGAGACACACCGAGTCCCACCAATGCCGGTAAGATATATTAGAAGAGTCCTTCCAGTGAAGTATGATGACTCTCAGAGCAAATTAAAGGGTAGGACATCTGTGCGAGACAAAGATATTATTCTCACTAAGGATTTTATATACAATAATACGTAGTGTTAACTGCTCATGCAAATGGAAAATCAAAGTAATGGTCTTCCACACCATTGCCCAATATGTTTGTATGTATGGTAAATTCATGAATTATGTGCATAAAAGTGCTGATAGCTCTTTCGCATGACCAGCAACAAGTACTCTGTTCTGGGGACCACTTTGTCAAAACTACTGGTGTAATGAAGGCTCTATGACAGGGGTGGGCAATTCCGGCCCTCGTGCACCACAATCCAACCTGGTTTTCATGATGTCCCTAATAAATATTGCGGCGACCCTGCCCAGCTTAAGGGGTTAAAGGCAGGAGCAGCCGCTGGTGCTTCGTGAGGGAAGAGTAAAACCTTTACCCCAGGAATGCTGGGAGTTGTAGTTCCAGTTCTTCTCACTCCGAACTTAAAGAAACTGTAGTTGTGGGGTTTCTTGATAATAAGTATTTTATTAAAGCAAAAGATAAATGTTCCATCACATGGCATATAATAATGCAAAACAAAGGTGCTTCAAAAGGCTAACAGAAACTCAGGATAAATGCAACTCAAAAGTATACTGCTGCTTTCCACTTTCCAGCCAATTACTCTCTTTTGCCTCCAGAGGCCAGTTAGGCTCACTGCAGCCTCTTACGATCACCGTTACTCTCACAGTGTTTGGGAAAACATGTGCACGTAATCAGAGCTTCTTTCATCAATGCAAACAGCAGCTTTGGTAACTCTCAGATCACAGACGGCAAAAGCATTTCCTTCAGCTTGACTTATCTATACAACAAATCGTACAGTCCATTTGTTCACAGCCTGGTAAGTCTGTATTACTCTCTGTTACACCTTCTAGCTGTAAGGCATTACTAGCTTCTTGGGGAAATTAGCTGTTGTCTAGCTTGTAACTCTAAGAATTGTTTAAAGCTTTGTAGAAGCAATTCAGCCTGTTCCTTGTGAGATAGGGTACTGTTGTCTGCTATAGAACTTCCCTTCTGCTCAAGGCTGTTTGTCTTCTCTTCTTGTAACTTAAAGGCATCAGAATAGTTGCTAGTCTCTTTGGCAATTGTTTCATAGATAGGAGAATTATCTTTACATTCAGCTTGGCAAGCGTGTGGCCAATTACTCACTTTTTGCAGAGCCCTTCTGTCTTCAGACGACTCCAAGGTTCTCCAGCTGTTCTGTTTGTTGCACTCCGGCACAAACGACACTTCAGAGAATGATTGCTCTTTCACCTGTGCTTGCCTTGAAGGCTTTCTCTCCCAAGGCGTTGCCTTCCAACGGCTATCCACTTCAAGGTTGAGTCCTCTCTCTGTGGGACTTCTGCTTACTTCCCTTGAATAGAATTGTGCAGGTTTTCTTCTTATGCCAGGTTCCCAAGTATCATTACAGTCTCCTCTGGCTTTCCAACCATCCTCTTGTTTCTTCCTCCTGTATTCCTTCCTGGGCTGCTTCTTCTTCAACTCATTCCCATACTCGTACTGAGTCACAGCCTCCTTCTCATTCCTCCTCTCTCTCTGCTTCCGTTCCTGCTTCTGCTCCTTCCTCTGCCTCAGAGCCATGCTCTGGTTTAAAAGTACGTTCTCTCTTAGGCACGCCCCTTCTCAGGGCTGGGTGTGCCCAATCGGAACTGCAGGACTCCTCCCCTGGGCTGGTCTCCATGCTCAGCTCTGTGTAATAGAGTCTCTCTTTTTTCCTTGCCCTGTCATTTTGGTGTAAATCCTGCTGAACCTCAGGATTTTCCTCTGTCTCCATAGGCTCAGGAGGACGCTGTTCATCACAATATTCATGGACCTATTTCCATAAAATGGAAGGCAGTGGATGCAAATAGATCTCATGAATATTCATTAGGGACATCATGAAAACCAGGCTGGATTGTGGTGCACGAGGGCCGGAATTGCCCACCCCTGCTGTATGAACAAGAAAGAACATTGTCTGTGTAAGGGCCGCTGATGATGAAACCCAAAGTGAAGAGCCCCAAAACCTCTTCCACTATTGATGTGACAAGAGGTCATCCACTTCATACGAGGTGTGACAAAAAAGAAATGAGACTGTCCCATAAATGTTTTATTATAAAATCTACAGAGAAATTATGCATTGCCCCCTTCAAAGTAATCCCCCCCAGAGTTAATGCACTTCTTCATTCGCTTCTGCCACGTACGGAAGTACTCGGTAAAGTCCTCCTCCTTGAGGTCCCTCAGCTCCCTCGTCACAGTGACCTTGATCTCTTCTACAAAGACGAAATGAGTTCCTTTGAGCACAGTCTTCAGCCTGGGGAAGAGCCAGAAGTTGCACAGTGCGAGATATGGGGAATAAGGAGGGTGGTTGAGAGCTGTGATCTGTTTGTTGGCCAAGAACTACCTCACACTGAGCATGGTGTGTGCGGGTTGTTGTCATGGTGGAGCAGCCACGACTTGTCTCTCCACAGAGCCCGCCTGCTGCGCCAAACCCAGTCATGGAGGCAATTGAGGACCTGCTGGTAGAAGTGCTGGTTGACTGTCTGACCCTCAGGCACAAACTCATGATGGACCACTCCCTTCTGGTTGAAGAATGCGATCAGCATGACATTGATCCTTGATTTGGATATGCGTGCCTTCTTGGGTCTGGGTGACAGTCAAGTCTTCCACTGCAGGCTCTGTCTCATGCTTTCAGGATCATACTGGAAGACCCAAGTCTCGTCTCCTGTGATGACTCAGCCAATGAAATTTGGATCTTCTCCGATCTTCTCTAGCAAGCCTCGACAAACATTGACCCAGTGCTCCTTCTGGTCGTCCGATAAAAGCTTGGGCACCATCTTGGCGCACACCTTCCACACCCCCAGCTCCTGCACCAAGATGTTCCGCACTGACTCCCTGTTTGGGCCAAGCTCCTCAGCTATCATCCACACCATCAAGCTGCAATCACTCCGCACCAGCTGGTTCACTCTGTCAATGTTCTCAGCCGTCTTTGTCGTGGAAGGCCGTCCTGACTTTGGGTCATCCTCCACCTCCTCGCAGACAGTCTTGAAGCATTTGTGCCACTCGAAGACTCGTGGCCTTGACATTGCATCTTCTCTATTAGCCTTTTGAAGAAGTTGGAGACACTCAGTTGGGCCCTTCTCCAACTTAACCAGAAATTTCAAGTTGATTCTTTGCTCCATATTTCTGCCACCTCCAGTTGCGTGACAAAGCAATGGAGCAGTGTGCTACAAAAAAATCTGAAAAAGAAAAACAGAGTGAGAGAAATGAAAAATATTATAGCAGAATAGTAGCGAGATGTTGCACAACACAGTGACATAAGCGGTTTGCCAATTGGCATTGAGCCATGGGCGTGGCTGCCTCAGTCTTGCTTCTTTTTTGTCACACCTCGTATTCTCATATAGGCATAGATTTCTGAGGCCGAGCAACCCGTAGTAGTTAGATTAGATAGCTCTTGCTGTGCCTTCCCTTCCATAGTTATTTGAGTGGGTACAACCCCTGCTGCTTGAAGACATTGCTGAAGTTGCAAATATGGGAAGTACTGTTGTGTCGGCAGGTCAAATTTTTGCTGTAAAGCTTGGAATGATTTAAAACCAGTGGGTGAGAGCAGCTGCCCAATTGTCCATATTCCTTTCTTATACCAAGCTGACCTCTGAAAATGTTAAGAGTATATCTTCAAAGAGGGGTGTCACCAAAGTGGAGAAGCTTTAGTGATAGAATGATCATCTTTCAGAAGTTTAGAGAAAAACTGGAACATCGCCAGTGTAGCTAAAAAGACTGACGTTGCCCGAGTGCATCCTACATGAGTCATACCTATTAGCATGTGAAGCGAGGTTGGGAAAACCATTTGTTCTTCAAATCGCACCCAAATTGGTAGCACAGAGTTTGGGGCATCAATAGTCCAAATAGTGCCTTGTCTAAGGATGAAAGACAAGTGATACATTTTAAAGTCGGGGAACTGAACCCCTCCCTGCTCCTTGGGAAGTTTAAGCTTCCTAGCTACAATCTGAGGTGTCTTATTTTTCCACAGAAATTTAAGGAGTATGTTCTCCAACCTCTTATAGAAACTGACAGGATACATAACTGAAAGCATACCTAGTTTGAAGTTGGTCTTGGGGACAAGAACAATTTTGATCATTTCAAGATGTCCCACCAATAAAGATATAGAGGTGATCTTCGGGATTGGAGAAGCGTCAAGCAGTCTGAGGCAGCATTATCCAGCAAGGCTTGGAGAGTGGAAGAGAAGTTCATTCCCAAATATTTGAAAGATGCATTAGATTATTGAAAGGGGTATTTTTGAAGGTCTATTTGTGTAATTTTAGTGTTGAAGGGAACAATTATTGATTTGGAAAGATTCAATTTATAGCCAGATAGACAAGAATATTTGGTAATGATATCTAGTGATGATACAATTGACTGGAGTTCAAGGAATAAAAGTAGATCATCGGCATATGTAGACAGCTTAACATGTGCCTCCCCTAAGTGAAGGCCATTTATATCTATGGATTGCCTGATTAACAAAGCTAGAAGTTCTAGTGCCAGGTTAAAGAGAAGGGGTGAAAGGGGGCAACCCTGATGAGTGCCCCATTCCAGCATCAGCGCATTTGACAGAGTGGAGTTAGCACTTATGTGAACTCGGGGACAAGTATACAGGATCTTGATCAAATCAATAAACTTTGCAGGGAAACCAAACCATTGTAGAACTTGAAATAAAAAAGACTACTCCAGTCTGTCAAACGCCTTCTTGGCGTCAAGCAAGAGACCCACAAGAAGGATAGGGGACTTCTCTGCTAATGATAAGATGTGGCAAAGTAACTGACCATTATTTGCAGTACAGCACCCCGGAATAAAACCATGTTGCTCGGGGTCAATCAGTTCTGATAGAACTGGGCTAAGTCGGGTGGCCAGGATTTTCACAAAAATTTTATAATCTGCGTTTAGCAGAGAAATGGGTCGATAGTTCCCGACTTCTTGTGGGTCTCCACTTAGTTTCTCAAGGACCACAATTGTGGCATTTGAAAAGGAGCCTACTGCCTTTGAATCAGAAAAGAGCTGCTGAAAGTAAACAGTGAGATGGGGAGCGAGTTCATCTTTGAAGCAGCTGTAAAAATCTATCAGAAGCCCATCTGGGCCCACTGCCTTCCCAGTCTCCAGCTGCTGAATGGATGTAGCACCTTATCCTCTTGTATGGCATGATCTAGGGTTTCTGCCTGGAGGGGATCAAGCATGGGTCTTGCTAGCGAGCCAACAAGAGTTCGAAATCCATCAGTATCTTCTTGGACCTCTGAAATATATAGATCCTTGTAATATTGTCGAAATCACTCTAAACTGTGGGTATCTTGAGTTTCAAAGTAATCTGTGTGGCTTCTCTCCAAGCAATGAGTTAGCAAGGAGACGACCAACCCTATTATTTTCTCTAAAGTATCTATTGTTTTGGATGGTGAGAATCTGGTTGGCTTTGTCACTAAGAAGGGAATTATACCGGTAATGCAGTTTTTGGAGTCTCAGTAAGGCTGAAGGATCCGCACCTGCAATCAGGAGGTGCTCACCTTCCTAATTTGCCCATCCAAATCATGCAGTTCCTGTGTGATTTTTATGGATGCCCCTATTTTGTAAGTGCTGATATGAGCCCTGATGTAGGCTCTAAAAGCCTCTCACCAGGCTCAACCTGCCATATCTCCCACTTTATTATGATCAAAATAATTCTGTATGCATTTTTTCATCTCAATAACAAACTGGTTGTCAGTGAGAAGTCGGGAGTCGAACCACCACGAGCTAGCTGAGTGTGTGGGTGAGGCCTGATCTAACATAAAAGTGATTGCTGCATGGTCTGAGACAGTCATACTTTGAATATCCACAGAGACAATCCAAACTAAAAGAGACTTTGACAATAAATAGAAATCAATCCTTGAATGAGACCTATGCAGAAGGGAGTAGAAAGTAAAGTCTTTTTGGGTCGGATGTAATAACTCCAAAGGTCCACTGGGCCAAGTGACTTAATTAGGGATTTCAGTGCACTAGTGCTTTCTTGGGACATGCAGGCTGAAATGGCTGTCGGTCCAGAAGTGGGTCTAGGGCTAGGTTGAAATCACCTCTCACTACATAAGATACGTCCGGAGATTCCAAGACCATCTTGGCAAGAGTCTTGAAAAGCTCTGGATCATCATCATTGGGAGCATAAACCATAACAAGGGCTATATACCAAATGGTAGCTGTGCAACTGCCTTCACCCACCGACCGTATGTATCCGATCTAGTGGAGCAAATCTGTGGCTTCAAAGCCTTCTTTATTAATATACAAACTCCCCCCTTCTTATGGTTCACTAGGTGAATCTCCTGGAGGTAAACCACATCAGCATTTTCTTTGGAACAGTAGAGTAAGATTTGTTTTTTATTGGATTATTTATGCCCTTCACGTTCAGGAAGAGAAATTTTAATGGGGTAGACATGCGAGTAAATTTACATTGCTTCTTGCCTGAAATTCAGCACATCGACTAAAGAAAGGGATGAAATCCTGTATATCAGTCTGGAGTATTACAAACCGAGTAATAGTAGTCATGGTGTAAGACCAAGTAACTGCATGTGCATGAGCAGAGGACCGGAGTACATAGTAACATAGTAAATGACGGCAGTATGGTCCATCTAGTCTGCCCAGCAAGATGGCAAGAGTAGGAGCACCTGCCGCTCCGTGCAGGCCACCCCTCCCCATGTCTTTGTTTAGGGGTGAACCCACCGCTCTGTGTAGGACACCCCTCTTTGTTGAGAAATTAGATAGTTAAATTTATTTTGATTTTATCCTGTTGCTATAAAGAGATCCTCTGTGTCTGTCCCATGCCATTTTGAATTCTGTCACTGAATTTGCCCCCACCACTTCCACCGGGAGGGCATTCCAAGCATCCACCGCCCTTTCAGTGAAAAGGTATTTCCTGACACTGCCTTTCAGTTTACCACCTTGCAGCTTTATGTTATGCCCTCTAGTTTTACAGCTTCCCCATAATGCCATAATATTACAATAGCAAGCTAGGGAAAAGACCCAACGTAGAAAATGATATAGAACAAACTGCCACACTCTTGGTGGGACTGTGCATGTTAACACAAGATGACCCTGGAGGACCTTCTTAGTAAGAATACTACCCCATCCCTCCCTCCCGGTATCCATCCAAACCACACAGCATTCACATCTACACTCCCTTCAATACACACAACAAACTCCCCTTACATCCATACAAAACACACATTATCGATTTCAGATGCAAGCAAGAGGGCATAGGAGTTGAAAGCCAGCATTAGATCAATAAAGAATATAAGATTCAACTTCATAAGTAACATTATCAAAGGGGAAAATACAGAATTAATAACAAGAGACCTGTGGGATTACTTATCCGTTGAAAACCAGTCCGCTGCTTTCCCTTAGAGGTGCGAAAATAAATGCCGAAGAAGGATTGATATTCATTGTTGCATTCCATAGATTCAAAACCTTCCAAAAAGGCCTGCAACTCTTGCTGGGTCTTCGAATGAATGCATTTGATTGTGTACTGTAATCTGCATCTGTGTCGGGTAAAATAAACCATATTGGGTTTGTGACTTCTGTACTAATGGACAAAATGCTAATAACTGCTGCCTCCTGTTTGCTGTGCTCTTGTTGAGGTCAGGGAAAAACATTAATTTGTGTTCCTCAAGATGAACAGGAGAGCGAACTTGTGCCACCTGTAGAATTTGGAGGGCCTGCAGGTAGCAGAGGACTCTGAAGTCATAGGCCACGGCATTAACTGTGTTTGTGGTCGATGAGAAGGTGTACAATGTGCCCATTCTGTTTCCAGTCGTAATTTCAGGTCCAGTTGTAATAATGTTGGTAATATATGTTCCAGACAAGAGACTGCATCCTGTCCTGCTGCTCCTTCTGCTTTGCCTAGTATCCTAATATTATTGCAGCAGGACCGGTTATTTTGGTCCTCTAATTGCTGCTCCAACTGTAATAGCTTCTTCTTGTGCGATTGCATTGCATGACGTTGGGCCTCATGTTGGTTCACCATAAAGTTGATGGTGTCGGTCCTGAGTGTTAGCATAGCGAATTGTGTTTTACCGCTGCCAATTCAGTTTGCAGACTGCAAGATGCCAAGCCATTAGATTCCACAAGCGTCTTCACGCTGCTAATTTTTGCCAGCAATCTTTGAGCCCCACATCAGAAACTGCTGCTGGCGCCATTTTAGCTGGTGAGGGGGATCAGGTTTAGCTTGTTTTGCAGATTGTGCAGCAATGGTAGCAAAGTCCAAATGCGCCGGTTTGAGTGCAGCTATCAAACTATGATAGGTTTTGTGAATCAAGGAGCCTGGGAGAGGCTTAAAAAGGGATACTGGAGACTAGAGGAATAGAACACTGGAGGGACACACTTAAGCAGCCATCTTGCTCTGTGGGCAGACTCCAACCCCTCGGGCCTGGACTTTTAACTTCGTTCCCTAGGTCATACCCTTAAGCACAGGTTCCCCAGCTATATTTCTGTTAATATGGGATGATTATTATCCCATAAGGAGGATCAGGAAATTCCTTCACACACCCTTCTGCTCTGCTCACCCTTTGAACACTATGCCAGGGTCCCCTCCCTAGAGAGCAAATACACATCTTGGTGAACCTTGCCTATGATATGTAACACCCCACAGGGGGATGGCTGAAGGTTTAGGAACAAATGCATCCCTCTGGTATTGTTCTGATTGTTTTCAACTGTCTAATTGATGAACAGATGGTTTATCTATGAGGCTGACCTGTGCCCCTGCAGGTAATTGCAAAATGCCTTCCAGTCCCATCTTCTAGCTAGCACTTCCTCCTCAATTACTGTTTATACTGGCAGGAATAGTCCATGGCTTATAAAAGCCACTGGGTGTTCTTGGCCATCTTTCTTATGGGTCAACACCACTCCCAAATTCCCCTTTGAGGTATCTCTTTGCATTATGAAGGGGTGTCGAAGTCGAGATTCCTCAGAACCACCTCTGAATACAGGGCCCTAATTAGTTGTTGAAAGGCCTTCTGTGGTTCTTCAGAAAAGAAATCCTTCTATAGGATCTTCATCCAGTGCCTTCACTTGGAGCTCTAAGAATGTTTTCATCTGATCCTTTGTTTGAGGCAGACCCACTTGGATAATGGCTTCGACCTATATTTCTGTAATTACACTCACCACCTTCTTGGAGGATGCTCTAGCTGCCAGCTCATTTGACCTTTTCTTGCATTCTGGATCATCAGGTCAGAGGTCAGACCACCATTCTTCCTCTGTTCTCATCCATCAAAAAACTTTCCTGATTTATCCTTACCCTGGGCTTGTCTCTATAGCTGCCCCTAGTTGTCCAGAATCTTGCGCTTTCTCTTCATGATGGTGATCTTTTCAAAATATGGGTAATCTTCATGCATGATAACTGGGCATGGGAAAACTGGGAGCACTCCTATTTCAAATTTGGTTTGTTTTTCCACTGTCCCCAACCCAGCCTGGGCTATAGGATACTGCCTTTGGTCCCCAAGGACACAACTGTGATTCACCAAATGTGCATTATTGATCAGAGTCCTTTTAAGCAAATCCCTTGGACAAGAGTCTTGATAAACCCTTTACTCTATAAAAGTGTGGATGGGAGATGCTTCCAACTTGACCAGATTTGCTCAATTGCAACCTTTTGAGCCAAGAGTATCAACAAAATTGCAAGCATGGGTCCTTCTCTAGTTGACATCTATGCTTTCTTCCAGTATTTCTGGACATTGCTTGGCAAAGTGGCCTTCTCCACATTTAAAGCAGACCAAGGCTTCTGAAGTCCAAGGCCAGAATAGGGTTTTGTCCACCTCTGTTCCATGGTACACGAAGGGCATACTTATTTCCACTTGTGAATATCCTGATCTAATGCCTCTTATGGTTTAGAGCTCTCTGGGACATACTGGGCTTGATGAAAGGCTTCCACAACATCTCTAGCTCCTTCTAGGGTAAGGTTCAGGTGCTGACATACCCACTGTCACATAAAGTGACTCACACTGTTTAGAAACTGTTCAAACAATAGTAGCTTATCCACTTCAAGACCAGCCTTCTCTACCGGCTGCAGGCTCTTCCAGGCTACATCCTTCAAGCAGTAGAAAACATTTCTTGGATTTTCTTGGAGCTGAAGGTTTTTTTTTCACTGAAACTGATTCCTGTAGGTTTCTGAGTTACTCCACAGTTGCAACCTCCATATATGAGGTTCTTCCATCTGAATTCACAGTTTGAAAGTGGCTTGGCTGTTGCCAGTTAGCTGGTTGCCTAAATAGGTGGCCCATGTCTCTTCTGGCCACCCTATCAAGTGGACAGTCCATTCAAAGTTTACCAAGAACAAATCTGGGTCCTCCTCAGAGACTAATTTGGGCACTATAGGAGCCGGAGAGACAATTCCTACGCCATGTGATTTCACACTTGCATGGGAACCGAAGGAAAAACCTCACACCTATCCCAAGGACCCTGGGTTTTAGGGCCAGGAGTTGAGTGTTCCGCGAAACATTGGGGAAGACATTCAACCTGTCCACAGAAAACATGATCTTTAAACTTAAAGAACAGCTTCAGAACTTTAATTTTATCTGTAATAGAAAGAAATGTAGCCAGCCGAGTAGCTGTCTTGGAAATATTATCAGATGAGTCTTCCAGAAAGCCAGTCAAATCCTGACTGCACCTTCACCAGGAACAGAAGGCAAATAAAAGCACTTTTGGATGGCTATCACATCAGGAATTGGTAATATCTCCTTAAAATATTTTGCCAAAAGTATTTCCGTGGACAGCAAATGAGTAGAAGGAAAATCTTTAAAAGGCAAATTATATGCCCTTGCCAAATTCTCCATCATTTCCAATTTATAATGAATCTTTAATTGCAGACATACTGGTCTGCTGCAATAACTGCAGTTGACCTTCCACTTTAGAAATTAAATCCTCACTACAAGAAAACCTATCATCAATCTCCTGGAGGTTTCTTTTAGCAGTTTGTTGGGTAAATGCACACAGAGAGGACACAGCACTGGAAAACCTAGTGTCCATCTTAGATATTGCAATCCAAGTATCCTTCATAGTAATGTCCTGTGAAGGTTCCAACACAGTCTGTCAGTCTGTGCTTCCTTTAATAGGACCACTGGTTCTGGAGCAGTCCACATACAACAGAAGAAGCTACTGGGCTAAAAACCCCAACAGACACAGTGGAAGAGGACACGAGGGCATGGGAGAGGTGGGGGGGGGGGGGCGGGAGAGGCTCCATCCCACTGAGCTGAATGATGCACCTTCCGTCAAGGGTGATTGTTCTGTATCCACCAAAAAATGCTTGTCCAACAGACCTACAGTTCTCACCAGAGCTTGGGCTAGTTAATCCCCCTTGGTAGCATTTTTACTCATACACTTCCCCATCATACACAGTATTGGTACCTAATAAGATGATAAACTTGCTCTCAATGACACTCCAATAACATGGATCCCTGATGGAGCACTGAAGGGGCACTAAAGGGGCGTGTCCTACCCTTTAGGCCATGGCCCAAGGGCCTCTGTCCCGGCTTAGGAGCAGCCCGAGGCCTCTTCTGCTTGATGTCACAGGGAGGAGGGGGGTGGCTGGAACTGTGCTTGAAGGCACTCACCCCGGCTGGCAAGTCTTCCCACTTGCAGAGGTATCAGCAGCAGACACAGATAACCCGATGGTAACAGCATTTTTTGTAGCTTAAAGACCTGGGACTACATAAGTTAGGGAGGTCTGCCGCTGTGTCCATTCTCATTGTGCCTGACAAGTCCAGTCATGAGGGTCTACATTAAACATTCATTCTTTCTCAAGTCTCCCAGGTGTCTTACTTGACTATCGCAACTCTAGGATTTAGGCAAAGAGGTTTTCAGGATGAAAAGACTAAACAAAAAAAAAAGAAAGAAATTCCTGGCCTATTTGGCTCTAACCAACTTTTAAACTTCCCTTTCTAAATGGGCAAAGCTAAGTGCTTTAGGCCAAACAATCATTTCTGTTATGGCTGGAAGAGATGCTTCTACTGAAGAGAAGGATCACATAGAACATTTCAAATGACCAAAAGACAGAGGCGTCTTCATCAGGATTAGTATTTTCCAAGTTTGTTGTCCATCGTCATCTTCAGCTGGTGGAGTCCAGAAATCCTCTATTTTACTGCCCTTGGTGGTGCCGTGCATTAAAAAAGAACATAAGAACATAAGATATGCCATACTGGGTCAGACCAAGGTCCATCAAGCCCAGTATCCTGTTTCCAACAGTGGCCAATCTAAGTCATACGTACCTAGCAGTTTCCCCAAAAGACACAGGTTCCACAATGCTTGTATTGGGTCAAGCATTGATATCCTGGGTCCCTTCTTATTAATGGTTTATGGGCCTTTCCTCCAGGAACTTGTCCAAACCTTTTTTAAACCCAGCTACACTAACAGCCTTTACTACATCCTCCAGTAACAAATTCCAGAGTTTGATTACAGGTTGAGTGAAAAAACATTTTCTCTTGTTTGTCTTAAATAGTTGACCCTCTAGCTTCATTGCATGTCCCCTAGTCTTTCTATATTCTGATAACTTTCTGTATTCTATAACTTCTTCTGTCAGCTGGATTTAGCTGGTGAGTTAGAAGAATGAGCACCTGCAGTAACAGGAAGAAAACTGGGTAGACTGGGTGATCATTACTGCCTGTTGCCACTCCTTGTGACCTTGGGCAAGTCGCTTTACCCTCCATTGCCTCAGAAGAAAAGGTCTAGCAATCTACTTCCAGTGAAAGCAAAAAATTATGAAAGGTAAAGTCTGTGTTTCTGGCCGTCACTCTTTCATATATTTCTCTAAAACAATTTCTCAAACCTTTGCAGCTCCCATCACAGACTGTACAGCATAACATTTCTGAACCATGCCACAGTCTCTCAAGAGACTGAGTGATTTGTGGAAACAAACAAAGGCGGTAGGTAAGGACCTGCAACGGATATCAGCGTTTGTGCGGACTTCGCCTGGATGCTACGGGAAAACGCCGAGCTCTCTTGGCCCTGCCGCTAGCTGCTCCCCTTCCCACCCAGCGATGAAGAAGTTCCCCCCTCCTATCTGGCATTAGGAGGACAGGGAGGAGGGTGTCTCCCTGAATCCTCTTGCAGTGTATTCTTGCTGAATCGTGCAGGAGGGTCAGCATGTCAGAGCAGCACTGCCCAGCTCTTGGGGACACGCTGCCCAGGCACAACCACAGCTCCAGCGAAGTGCCAGTCACCGCCCAAACCGACTCCAGAGACAAGTGGAGAAAAAAGAGCGATTTTCTGCTTTCTGTCATCGGATTTGCTGTGGACTTGGGCAATGTGTGGAGGTTTCCTTATATATGTTATCAAAATGGGGGCGGTAAGCATCTGCATTTCTCAATGTGTCCTTGCTTAGCTCTGTATTTTTAAGACAGTGAACGCCTGTAATAGTGAACTCTACTATAGAGAATTTTTTATACGGTGAAGACAGCGCAAAGTTTCAGTAGCCTGATTATGAACGACCATTGCACGGGACCGGTTCCTTTAAGCATTTGCTTTTATTTCCCGAGCTCATTATCTGTAAAATAGAATATATTCGTGTTTGTATTGCTGGTGAAAAATAATAGATAAAAGTACAGTGTATACATTCTTTATTTTGTGGATTATGCGTAGTTTTATATTTGATATGTCTAGTCCAAACGAAATAGACGTTTAAGGATTATAATAATACGTTTCTCATACTTTTTCCGTGAAAAAGTATGTGTTTCACTCGTTACATATGAGTTGGCTACATTTTGTGATATGAGGTTATTGTTTTTCACATCCTGCCTCTTCAATTTAATAAGTTTTGTGAAGTGCAATGTACGATCCGAATAGTTCAATTTTTTACTTTTAAGGACTGAAACGGAATACAAGTTATAGGCGCAAACTTTCCAAAATGATTGGGGCTCCAAATACAACACACATTATTACTGCCCTCAGGGCATAATGAAGGCTTTTACTGAATATTGGGGGTGATCCCCCAGCGGCTGCACCCATACAGCTGGGACTTATGATACAAACAGAATGGAAATGAAGTCGCTCCGAATAATCACAGAATTTGATGGCTATCTTTTCTCGATCACCGTTTTCCTAGTCAGTCTTCCATGTACGTTTTCAACTTCATTGCCGGTGAACTCAGTTAAAGAAGCTCGGGCGGAAATGAATGCAATCTTTACCGAGAGCAGCTTCAGGGAGCTGTCCATGGTGGAAGTTTTCTTTTGCAATCCTTCCAGGTACATGAGGTGTTTCATGCCTGCTTGCGGAAACTGTAGCGTCTTATTCGGGTATTTAAAACCCAGGAGTCAGCATTGACTCGGAGGCACACATTGCATTTTGTTTGCATGATCTTAAAAAGCTTTGCTTGGATACTAAGACAGTTACAAACAATCACTTTTTGCAGGCTATGGGGCTTCTTCTAAGGGTCGGTTAAATCAAGAGAGGTAGTTTATCTAACTAACTAGTCTTACTGCCTCGTCTTCCTGTTGGCAATAATGGAAAACCAAACTGATTCACTGGTTTCAGATGACAAATGAGCGGATTAGCTCCGCTAGATGGGTCCTTTTTACCTGATCTAATATGGAGGATATAAGAAATCTTTCTTGTTAAGAAAACATCATCGAAACAGTTTATTTCGGCAGAAATCTACACACAGGTCATTTGCCAAGCTAAAGGTTGGTTTTATTTTTTTGTTTGTTTGTTTTTTTTGTCTTGTTTTTGTTTGTTTTTTTGCTAAAAACTGTTTGCTAATGTTCTATTTTAAACCTTGGTAAAAGGTAAATTGGCCAGCTCGGATTTGGACTTTATTCTAATGATCAGAGCCAAATAATTTGCCATTGAGCAAGGGTTGCTTTGGGATTTGGGATTTAGCTGCAGTCACCAGACTGATCTCGTTTTCCTCTTTCAGCAGGGTTTGCAAAGATAACATGAATAAACCCCGACTCTATAGCCCTTTCCCAGAATTTGAATTCCAGTGACTTGCTACTGTTTTATTTGGGAGGTGCTCTTTTGGGAAAATCAGGTTTTTTAAATCATCTCGGCTGAAAACACACTTGGATGTTATGCAAACTTGTAACCAAATTAATTCGAAATAGTTTAATTCCTTTTCTTTTCAGACGTGATGCAGTTAGTTCTTCGGTGAGCTTAAAGACACTATTTCATCAGAAGGGCAGCAGCTTCAGTGCACCCATTGGGATTTTGCGCTGCACCTAGATGGTTTTCAGTTATGGTATTCACATGTAATAATAGCAAAAACACACAAAGAAAAGAAAGACGGCCTTGACTGGGGAATAGCCTGCTGTGCAAAGAAAATGGGGTTACTTACCTGTAACAGGAGTTCTCCGTGGACAGCAGGATAGGTCAGCCACACCTGGTGACGTCATCCGATGGCGCCATGCGGAAGTGCTCTCTAGAGCTCAGATTTCTCTGAGCATGTGAGGAGGTCCCACCTCCCTGGCCCGCCCCTAGTCTTTTTTCTTCCGCCTTTGCCTCAAGACGGAATTGCTAGCTCTCTAGAAGAAAAAATGCCCAAACCGGATTTTAAAAAGTGCTTCCAATGCAAACGAAAGAAGAATGCTACAGACACTCACCAGTCCTGCCTCCGATGCCTCGGGGCAGGGCACAACATTCAAGATTGTTCCAGCTGCGCACGGATGTCCCCCAGAGCGAGGAAGTACAGGGGGCAAACACTGAAAGACTTCTTATCCTCCTCGGAGCCCGCGCCTGCAGTAGTATCCTCTCTGGCAGCTCCCAGCACCCAGGACCAACGGAGGGCAGCGGCACGGGATGTGCTCTGTAGAGCCTCCATTCCTGGCCACTCTGCACAAGACGCCAGCGCACCGCCCGGACAACTGGCCTCGGACACTCTGGCGACCCCCGCGGCCTTTCCGGTAGGCTCTCCAGCGATGGCAGACTTCCCTGGGGTTTCCCCCATGCCATGCGGTCCCTCCAGCTCCAGCCAAGATGGCGCCATCCACGTGGTTCTGCCTGGCTCTGCCTCTGGACCCGCCCCCTCCGCCGGAATGGCCGAGGCCTGTCTTCCTCCAGCCGCGCCGACACCGCTTTGCCTCCTCGGGGCAGGGAATCCCTCTTCGCTCCAGAGTGTCTCTGTGCAAAGAAAAGACTTGCTAGGGCGAGATTTGCACTACAATTTGGCCATTGCTGTCACTGATAAGAAGAGTAATTCATGTTATGTGCGCTTATTAAGGGGGTCTGCCTTTATAACAGGGCACCTAAGTGAGCGGAGGCAGTCCTAAGTCTCATGCAAAGGGGTTTTACTCAGATTTGCCCAGGAAGCAGAGCCTCTGAAATTTTTCCAGGTAAGATTCATTTGAATTACCCTTGGCAGCGAGTACATTTTTGCCTGAAATTTCTTGAAGCCCAAAGCAAGGATTTGTAGAGAACTCATGAAACTCTGGATGCTGAGTGGTATTGCTAAAAGCACTTTGGCGAGGAAAACTGAAGTACTGAACAGTTGTGGCTAGTCTGCCCTTTGCTCAGATACTGCCCAGAAAGCATCCCTGGAATCGTCACCGTAGACTGTAGCTATCATTGCCTTCCATATACTTGATCTCAATGAAGCAACACTTCTCGGCCCTCTCCTGCAGGCAATTGTCTCTTCGGGATTAGCAGAACGAATATGCATGAGATAGATTTTCATACAGTGGGTCTTCAATATATGCACATTTATGTCAATCCTGACTGCTTAGGTGCGTTTCCAGGAGACAGCTGAGAAACACTGCAATAAAGAGCTACTCAGAAACCTCTTAGAAAGTGAATCCCAAACCTGTTATAGGGGACACCTAGACAGGGCCGGCCCCGCATTAGGCAAGACTAGGCAGTGGCCTAGAGCAGCAGTTTCTCGGGGGGGGGGGGGAGCAGGAAGACGAAACAATAGATCCTGCCAGTCACACAAACTCAAAGGGCCCTCAGCACATTCTTATACCCGCAGGGAGAGCAGGAGACACATACAAACAAAGCAAACTTTAATATTTCAAAGTATGACGTCCAGGTATGCATTGTACAGGACTGTGGTTGGAAGGATGGTGTTCAGATGATCATGACTGCTGAATCTCATTATCAAAGGGGGGGGGGCATAAAGCAGAAGGATTGCTAGGACATCCACTGCCTTGCTTCAGCCCTGGGGCTGGCCCTGCCCCCAGGTAGTCAGGTTTTCAAGATAGCTGCAATGCATATTCATGAGACAGATTTGCAAGCGCTCTCTCCATTTCATGCACTTATCTCTCCTGCATGTTTATTGTGTATATCCTGAAAACCCAATGTACACAAATGGTGCATGCTCATGCTGGTTTAGTGTAAGAAAACATTCGTGTTTCTTGATCATTTGTGTCTGTTTCTCTCTGTGTAGGAGCTTTTCTGGTCCCTTACATGCTAATGGCCATCTTCGGAGGAGTCCCTCTCTTTTACATGGAGCTGGCTTTAGGACAGTTCCATCGAACTGGTGCGATCCCAATTTGGAAACGCATATGCCCAATCTTTAAAGGTGGGTGTGTTAAGGCTTCAAAACCGTTACTTTTGCCATATATTCCTATCAATGTCAGAACTGGTAACATCAGATTTCAAAAATATCTTTAACCTATTTCTATTCTGTTCTTTCGATACATATCACATGACTAGTTCATACCGTAGCTATGACTTTTAGGAGGTGATCTTAGAAAGATGATGTGATATTTATCTGTGTAAGGAGTTAATTTACACATTCATACATGTAAACATGTGAGTAGAAATTTTAGAAAAGGAGTTGCTCATATATTGAGTGGCAGTATGCAGAAATGTTAATGTGTGTTCTGGGGGCAGATTGGGTGGTCCTTCAAAGAATACGTGTATTTTGTATGCTACAATGACAATAAACATATACTATAGAACATTTCCACATCTGCTTTGTGTCATACATAACCCCCTGGCTAACGGTTTGCCTCGACCTGGTATTTGGATTTATGCCTCTCAGAAGTTTCAACCCACATCAAAATGGCAAAACTTTGAGTTTTGGAGCTTGAGTCCTTAATTGGCTCCCCTTGGATATGCAGTTTTACATAATCCACCACATATATGTATGTGACGCCACTTGCACTTATAAGTAGCGGAACTGATGCTTTCATGTGTAAATAGTACTACTTACATCTGCAAAGCCCCGAGGGTGCCACTCTTTTTTAAACATTTTCCTTTGCCAATTGGTTTCTTCAGATGTACATGCTAACGCATACATGTGCGTTGGCAGCCCTGTACTTACTTTATAAAAGGCTCCATGTTCAATGTGCCTTTTATAAAATACTAGGGAGTTTTTGAATACATGGACCTAAATATCCGTTTCCAGACTAAGTTATCCTCTGAGTACAGCACGGCAAATATATGCAGGGTTTCTACTGACTAGTCAAGTTCTTAAATGGACTCCATAGCTAAACCATGCTAGTATGATGACACTAAGACCACTCTTTCTACTTATTTATACTCTATTGATGGCATGTTCACTGCTTTGATGCTAGTTTTTGAAAAGCGGAACAGTACGATTCTTAAACATAAAGAATTCTGGTCTGCTCTCAGGTGAATGAACTCCTTTCTTTCTACCTGCCTCAACTGCTCTTCTTCTAGACGCACCTCAAGAACCAGTCACAATAATGCATGATGTAGGATGCTCTGTCTTTGTTTGCTATTTGGCTTACATAATTCTTCTTGTTAATACAGTTGAGCAACTTATATCCAAGATTCCATTATCCAAAAATTCCCATTATCTGAAGATAAAATCATGGTCTTCAGCTCATGTTCCATTATCTGGAAAAAAAATGATTACCTGAAGATTGGTTGGCTTCATTATGTTCTGCTCTCTCAAAGATCTCCCCTTATCTGAAATTCTTTTAGCCTAAATCTGCCATTATCTGGAAAAAAATCCATTATCTGGAGCAAGCCTGCTCTTGACCATTCTAGAGAAAGGGAACTCTACTGTAAGCAATTTCATAATCCCAACGTTCTTCACCCACAGAGCAATTTGAAATCACCAGCGTTCTGGTCAACCATATTGAAATGTTGTTTTAATTCATGATAAAACCTAAAATATTGGTCATTAGTTCTTTGCCCATTCAATGATCCAATGAAAGCAGGGAAATTAATGTGTAGAGATTTTATTTCATTTTATAAGCATGGCCTGCTAGATGATTTGTTTACCCAAAGATGATTAACAAACATGTCCTATATTTGGAGGCATTGGATTCTCCATTTGCATTATCGCCTTGTACGTCTCCTTCTACTACAACACTATCATCGCCTGGGCACTATACTATTTCTACTCATCCTTCACTGGGACTCTGCCCTGGATGACTTGTGATAACCCCTGGAACACACCCAACTGCACCAACTATTTTGGGAAAAGCAACATGACGTGGACCAACGTCTCCAGGTCGCCCGCTGAAGAGTTTTATACGTAAGTGAATTTAAAGGAATTAGGTGATGGCTTAGGGCCAGACAGTGGTTGGGCTGAACAGTTTCATAGTCGCCATCATTCAGGCCTTCATACGCTGCATCATCTGTGACCTCAGATTTTGTCTCATGTGAAGCCTTTGCATGGTGGTAGAGAGATCTGGAAAATTTTGCTTTGCTAGAGGACAAAAGGAGAGGCGTTGGGGGGGAGGGATAGTGCCCCTTTAGGAACTAGCTAGAATATATATCTAAAGCCATGGTCACACTTATGACATTGCTCTGCAAGGAGGTCATTTTATGCAGTCATTAGTGCTTGGATGTGGCGGTTTCTGCACATTAATGGCCTCTTATAACATTCTGTCCAGTATTAAGGTTTGTGCATTGGCATGAAGGTGTGTGCTTTGCCACTAGGCATGGCCAGAGGCGTGGTCTGGGTGGAGCATGGTTGGAGGTTGCAAGTATGTGTGTTCACTATAAAATACCTTCGTTTAGGTGTGTACTTGTGAATTTTATAAGCTTTCATCTACAGATGTTCTAGAGCAGGGGTAACTGTCTGCACCTGAATTTAAGGTGTGATCTCTGCCACTTACACTGGTATTTGAGAAAGACAAGTAGGCGCCTGTTTGTCTTTATAAAATCGGCTTTAATAGGCACATTTCTCCCCATGTCGCTAACCTTTGATTCTTTGAGATACGGAAAGATGTGAACCACTGAGGAGCTGCTGTGTGGTACTGAGCACCTGATTCTGACATTTTCTAGTTTCATATTTTGCTCATATTAATTTGAAAATAACCTTTTGCATTATAAAATGCCTTTTGTAATGCAAAAAGGCATTTAAAAAAAAAGTATAAAATAAAATACAAAGGAGTGGAAGAAGATTTGTTTATTGAAAAAGGAGGTTTATGCATTGCACCCACAGCAACCAGTTTGCACTGGGAAGACAAAAAAAAATCTAAACAGTTCTCTTTTCCATTCCATACTGTTCAAATTCCAGATGCCTCCATTTGTGGTCCTATTTACTAAGAATTCCCCCAAAGAAACAAACAAAAGAACCTCAGGAACTGGGTTGACACCAGTACTGCAGAGAGGGATGTTACGGAAGAGGGTCTCAGGGGAAGGAAACAGCACCAGAAATTTCTACCCATTCCTATGCTGTGTATATTCAGAGCAATGCAATGACATTTATCTTGGTCTGCACAGGCTTTAGCCAAACATGTCCTGGGAGGACCCCCCCCCCCCCCAAGCCAGCCAGGTTTTCAGGATATCTGCAATGAATAATCAGTGAGATCGATGTGCATTCACTGCCCCCTTTGCATGCAAATTTAGCCTAGCACAGTAGTTTTGTAATTCAGTAATAACCGTCTTTGCCTTCCAAGCAGAAAGTTCATTATTTGGATCCTGGGTGTTAATGAAATGTAAAAAATAAAAAGTATAAACAAAGTACAGGTCAAACTTTTCTATGATGTTGGAAGGATGGAGGGTGTGTGAACATAGGGAGGGCCGGGTGAACATATTCAGCCGTCTTGAAACTAGATATCTGGCAGCTAAACATATCCAGTTTCTGCGGCTGAATATCCAGGCTGGCCAGACATCAGAGACACTATGCAGTTAATAATGATATTTTATGCAGTTAATAATGATATTCAGCAGCTAGCCACATATCGCTGATTAGTTAGTTAGGATCGCCATTCACTTATCCAAACTTTAACTGCTTAAGCTAGCCGGTTAGCATCTGAATATCACCTCCAACCAGATCATGGCTGTCATCACCCCTGCTCTGGCCTTAGATGGCCCTGGTTTTAACTGGGCATTTGTTTGGAAGTCCGTGGGGATATTCACCGGCAGGTCTTCTAATTAACTAAGACACTGAAAATACTCCCATACTGTTAGAGGGATGTGCATTCTTTTACAGCGACATGCGAAATGCATTTACCTCGTCATTTTGTATTGTTTTAAACCTAAAATGACAAAAAACCCTGAAATTTTGTTTTTTCCCTGGGTTGTCAATAGTATGCACTGTGGCTGAATAATGCATGTCTTCTTAAGGTTTTAGCACGTATTAAGGGTCCAGAGTCCTTTTATTTTTATAGGCTTAGTGACACTTTAAGCGTTTTAACTTTATTAATGTGCATTATTCTTTAGTACATAAACTGCATAGTGCGTGCCATTAAATCCTAGTGTGCACCTCTGCTCAGGAGTGCGCGCTGCTGATGACGTTGCCTTCCAAAATGAAAAAAACTAAAACAAAACCTAAAAAAAAAGTCCATAAATGACAGAAAACTAAACAAAATGAAAATGTTTGCCCTGCACACCCCTAGTGTTTTACTGTGAGAGAAATGAGCTAAGAAAGCAGTGATAGAATCTGTGCATCTTTGGAGGTATGGACGGAGGGTTGTGGTAAAGGCCAGGGAGGGGGATGACTGTAGATCAAGCAGGGTCTTCAGTAGTGACGAACTGGACAGCAGGTCAAGAGGTTTATCTATTTATTTCACATTTTTTATGTACCGTTTGCTTAGTATCTGTCAACAGCTACTGTGTTACCGTGTAGGATATCCAAGGACAGAAAATGGCTTTGCCAAACACCTCATTTTCTTTTTCTTTTCTAATGGAGCATTTTATGCTTTAGGAGGAAAGTTCTTGGGATTCACAAGTCCGCAGGCCTGCACGATGTTGCTGGAATCCGTTGGCAACTTCTTCTCTGCCTTTTCGTCATTTTTACTATTGTCTACTTCAGCCTGTGGAAGGGGGTGAAGACTTCGGGGAAGGTAACCACAGCTTTCTGTAATGAACTCAATTTCTCTCAGCCACCCGGGGCTTGATTTAAGATTGTGCCACTACTGGGCACCATTGGTTTTATAACCCACTCCCAGGACTTGGTAGCACAAGTAGCATCTTAGTGACCTGGTTCTTGTAGTGCAGTGGGATTTGCAGAGGCAAGCTTATTCTATCAGTAACCTCCCCAGTCCCATAAGGATTGCTAGGGCAGCAGCACTCTGTTTTTCTCAATGAGTCTATAAATATAACATCTCACAGCATAGGTGATGGGTGCTTTTCCTCTGATCGGCTGCAGTATTCGGCAACCCATAGAACTTTGCTGCCCCCAGAATTTTGTCAAAGCCAGACACAGGCCTTCGAGACCTGAGTGGAAATCTAGGCCCATTGCTAAGGAAGTGAAGTACCTGTCAACGTACGCATACATAGCAACAAGACAATCCTTACTTTCCAGCTAGTTTGCGTGCTCACCATCATGCTTACACAGTTTATTAGAAACATAAGCCATTGTGCTACTATGGTGCCTTATGGCTTAAAGAAGTATTAAACCATAGCCCACCAAAGCTTGGTTGTGCAAATATGTTCTTCTACCGCATCGGGCTGTAACTTTTAAAATGAAAAACATTTTTCTCCATATTTTCAGTGTTTTCTCTGGGTACTGGGCTCTAACCCCTAATTCTTGTGGGCCAGATGAGGGAGGAAGTCGTGTGGGGAATGGAGGCTGCCTAGAAACATTAAGAAAGGGAAGCAGAGCATCACTAGACAGGAACTATACATCCCCTGACCTACGCTAACCTTAAAAATGTTGTTTTTCACCCGAAGTTGATGGTTTATGGTTGGACTATATGGGGCTGATTTTAGAACTGAACCCCGGAAGGATATGTGCCTCCAGTGGCATTCCACCCCCATAGCACCCGAGGCAGGCGCCCCCCCTACCCCCTGCAGCCATTGCCCCTCCCCCGCAGCGTGCCTTGGAGCATAGGCATGGCTTTGAAAGATGTGCATGTTATAGAACACTGTGACGTACGCCCATCCCTGCTCCGATCTAGACACATTCGGCTATACCTGCTCTAGGTCAGGCCTAACAGCCACACCTAGGGTACGGCACATTGGTACGCTGCTATTTATAAAGTGAGGCACACGTGTGCATCACTTTATAAAGCAGGGCAGATACACATGTGCAGTGACGTGTATTGCCTGTGTGGGGGTTTAAAAAATTACCCTCTTCTCCTGAATATACCTGAAAAAAGGTTTGTCTAAAGATGTGAAGCATGGAAGCAAAACGTTTTTCAGGTATATTTGGGAAAAGAGGAAGATCAGAGGTGGAATTGCAGGACTCAAAAGTGCCAAGGACAGATTTGTGGAAAGTGACATCGAAAAAGCGCAAATGCTAAACAAATATTTTGGTTCTGTATTCATTAAAGAAAAATCCTGGAGAAGGACCACTTATGACTGACAAATATACAAATGGGAATAGAATAGATTCCACACCATTCACAGAAGATGATATTTCAATGGCTTGCAAATCTAAAAGTGGATAAGGCCATGGGACCGGATGGGATACATACCAGAATACTGAAAGAACTCAGAGAGGTTTTTGCAGGGCTGTTAAAGGATGCTTTAAATAGATCCATGGAGATGGGAGATGTTCCACAGGACTAGAGAAGGACCAATATGGTACCTCTTCATAAGTGGTAAAAGGGAAGAGGTGACAAACTATTGGCCGGTAAGCCTTACCTTCGTGGTGCGAAAAGTAATGAAAGTGCTCTTGAAAGAGATAATAGTGGGCTTTCTTAAAACCAATGGATTGTATGATCCGAGGCAAGATGTTTTACCAAAGGATGACCATGCCAAACAAATTTGATTGAGTTCTTTGATTGGGTGACCAGAGAACTAGACCAAGGGCATTGTTGGATGTGACCTACCTAGATTTCAGCAAAGCCTTTGATACTGTTCCTCATAGAAGGCTTATCAATAAAGTGAGCAGCCCAGGGATAGGCCCCAAGATGGTGAACTGGATCAGAAATTGGTTGACTGACAGACGACAGAAGGTGGTGGTAAATGGAACTTACTCAGAAAAAAGGAAAGTGCGTAGTGGCGTGCTTCAATGATTGTCCTGGGACGGATACTGTTTAATGTATTTATGAGTGACATTGCTGAAGGACTGAAAGGAAAAGTCTGCCTTTTTGCAGATGATACAAAAATTTGCAACAGATTGGACACTTCTGGGAGAGTGGATAACATGAGGAAAGATCTATAGACACTGGAAGAATGGTCTAATGCTTGGCAGTTAATGTGAAGATATGCAGAGTCCTGCAGTTTGAATGCAGAAATCCAAAGGAATTGTATGTGATAGGGGATAAGAGGTTGGTGTGCATGGTCCAGAAGAGGGACCTGGGAGTGATAGTGTCTGAGGACCTCAAAGTGGCGACAAGGCGGTGGCCAATGCCAGAAGGATGCTGGGTTACATACAGAGAGGAATTACCAGCAGAAAGGAGGAGGTATTAATGCCCCTGTACATGTCGTTGGTGAGGCCTCACTTGAAGTTTTGCGTTCAGTTTTGGAGACCATATTTCGCAAAGGATATAAAAAGACCTGGAATGTTTCAGAGAAGGGTGGCCGAAATGATTTGGAGCCTGTGCCAGAAGATGTATGAGAAGACACTTGAAGACCTAAATATGCAGGGCCATACCAAGCCATAAATGTGCCCCGTGTGACTTGCACATCTGCTGCCCCCCCCCCCCAATCACAGGTTTGCCATTTGCCCCATGCCCAGTATCTCCCCATCTTACCTTACCCCACACCTCCTTGTCCTGCTGGCTCCCCGCACTGCCTGCCCTTGTCCTGCCGGCTCCCCGCACTGCCTGCCCTTGTCCTGCCGGCTCCCCGCACTGCCTGCCCTTGTCCTGCTGCTGCTCTCCATGGTTCCTTGGCAGTAGCGGTAGCAGCAGCGGAGTGGACATCCAATTTAAAAAAAAACAGCGTGTCTTTCCGACTTTGTGCTTGAATGACTGGTCTGGTCCCTCCCTCCTCTGATGGGAAACGTGAAAAGCAGCGAGAGGACAAGGGCAGGCAGCACGGGGAGCCGAGGCCAGTAACCCCAAATGCACCCCTATTTCTCTGCACCCAGTGTGACTGCAGCACTTGCACAGGGCTAGATATGGAACTGTAAATATGACACGCTAGAGGAGAGGAGGGACAGGGGGGATACGATACAGACATTTAATACTTAAGAGTATTAATGAACAAACAAACCTCTTCCAAAGACGGGGAAGCTGTAAAACTAGAGGGCATAACATGAAGCTGCAAGGGGGTAAACTGAAAGGCAATGTCAGGTAATACTTTTTCACTGAAAGGGTGGTGGGGGCAAATAGAGTGACAGAATTCAAAATGGCATGGAACAGACACAGTGAATCCCTTGATAGCAAGAGGATCAAATCAAAGCAAACTTAAATATCTTTTATATTTTCTTATATACTGTGCCATTCTGCATCAGTGTGGTTTACATTGAACAGGGCATTATAACTTGGAGATAACTATTTTACAGGGAACATGGGCTATGGAGGGTTAAGTGGCTTGCCCAAGACCACAAGGAGCACCCGTGTGACTAGAAACCCCAGTCCTTCTGGCCCAAGGTTGCTGTACTCTAGTGGGATTTGAACCCCTGACCTTCTGGCCTGAAGTACCTTGCCCCAACCACTAGGCCACTCCAATAGAGGTGGAGTAACCTGCACAGATTGGCAGATACAACCCTAAACACAGGCATGGGTGGGGGGGGGGGGGTGGTGACTTACACGGATCAGTGGTTACAATCACTCTAGCCACCTTACTGGGCAGACTAGATGGACCAAACTGGTCTTTATCAGCTGTCATTTACTATGTTACTATATAAGAGAAGAGAATTTGGCTCATGCCTTTTCCAGTAGTAACTCAAGGCTGGTTACATTCAGCTATGGTAGGTATTTCTCTGCCCCTGGGGGGCTTACAGTCTCGGTTTGTACCTGAGACAATGGAGGGTTAAGTGACTTGTCCAAAATCACAAGGAGTAGTAGTGGGCTCGTTTGTAGTTTACTGTGCTAACCATTAGACGTCTCTACTCCAGGGAGCCCTCTGCCTCTCCCCTTGAGAACGTTAAACCACAGGAATCAGCTCAGGTAGAAAACTGGTCTTAATGTCTAATGAATACTTTTGGCTCTAGTCTGTATTGCCCTGGGGTATGTGAGCTGCTTCAGAAACAGCATACTGCCGTGAGACTTCAATAAAGCTGATCACTGCCTGTGTAGCAGTGTTTCAGATGAAATGACATTACTGATGGCAGCAAGATAACCTCATGAGACCAGAAAGCTGATAATTCTGAATGAGATGCCTGTGCATTTTAGGTTGTGTGGGTGACAGCTACGTTTCCCTATGTGATACTCTTCATACTGCTGATCCGAGGCGTGACTTTGCCAGGAGCCTGGAAAGGCATCATTTTCTACCTCAGGCCAGACTGGGAAAAGCTGAAGAGCACCGCAGTAAGTACTGGACTGGCCAGGTTCATACCGTTCCTGGTGACGTTTGTGACACTGTTGGTCTGGAAGCTGTTGCTGTATTTTCTGCTGCCAAATTTCAGACTTTCACTAACTAAATTTCATTTTTTCATAACAGAACATTTGTAGGTGCTAATAATACCTTTTTTCAGAACAACAAAACTGAGGTTGCAATGTCCGGGCTTTCACGATCACATGGTCACATGATCACATCCGAAGGTCTCATCAGATGTGATTCTTTTTCAAATCATAATTGTTATAATTTTTAAGAAATCTAAATGATTTTTAACCTTTGTGAGGCCATTCTAGTTCTGCTAATATAAATTATTGAAAGGGCTGAGATGTGTGGACTAGGTGCCCCCAAGACGTTAGAATATTTCAAGTGTGAGAAAGTGCCATAGAATGACCTAGTGCTGTCTGATTAGTGTCACACGCCTGCCTTGAAATACCAAAATATTTTGTTTTTCAATTGGTCTTTTCTGGATGACTCCAAAAGGCAAAGGCAAGCCATTCATATAGAGAGAAGCTACACACAGCACCCACCCACATATCCATCCCCGCCACACACACGCATTACCTGTATGCCAAAAACAGACCACATATATACCTCATACACGAAAAATACATACACATATACACAAAATCATACCACACAGTATGAACAGCTGTGCACACATTACACACACCAAACATAAATCAAATTCATGCATGACACACTAAACATACACACACAAAACCACACCGCACAATAAACATATATACACACAATGCACAATACATTAGCATTAATTTCACATCTGATCTCTTTCATGCGGTATGACTTATTAAGATCCATTTGCAACCTCAGCTACAGCTGCTGTTAAGGAACATACTGTAGTTTTGTGCAACACGAGCTCTGGAGCAGATCAGAGATCTGAAGAGTAATGAGTTCATTATTATCTTCAGAGCACGGGGGCTTGCGGGCAAGCTCTTGGATATGTAAATCTTTAATTGAATCACACATCTCATTTGCCATTGGGTTTTATGTAGGTTGCCCCCCCCCCCCTCCTTTCTGTTCCTTTCTTATCTTCCCTCACAATGGATTTCCTGTCTGTAATTACAGCAACCTGCACTCCAGAAGGTTTATAAAACATAACTAGTGATATACTTTCAAATTAACATGTTAAATAACAAATGTAGATCACAAACAGCCATCAAGTGACCTTTCTATCAAGAGTTAAAAGTCCTGTTTCCTAGCGGGGCACCAGGAGATGCTTCTACCTGTTCGGATTTTCATGTTTTGGACATTAAGAGGCAAATTTTATAAAATGGTGCCTAGTGAACATACGTTATCACACACACATATTTTGCACTTGTTTTATGAAGACAAGTATATGCAGTCTTGATTTATAAAACAAAGTGTAAGTCTGAAAGTACGCGCGGATGTTCAGACCCTAGAGCTGATGTAAATGACTACGTCTACGTTTTGCAATAATGGGAGTCAATTAAAGACTTTTATAATCTACATACAACGTTGCTTGCATTCCCACACTCCATCCATGTGCACTTTCACAGTGACAGTACGCGCCATGCAAATTATCTGTGTATTTTCACACTGCTCAATTTTCATAACAGCTCATTATATGCATAATTAAGCAGTTACATGCATAAATGGCTAAAGGACCAGAGTTTGAGTGCAAATCTAGGTGGCTTCTTATAAAATTAGCCCCTAATGGTTTCTCTCTACTGGCTGACAAACCCACCATCTGCAACATCTGAAAAGGCAAAATCGTCTCTGTTTTCGCTGTGTTCAGGAAGGTGATAAACCTTCAGTTTCAAAGAACATTAAGTGGCATGGAGGAGTGACCCTAGTGGTCAGAGCTGTGGTATGAAAACCAGCGTTCAAATCCCACTTCTTCCACTGCAACTCTTTGCAACCTTGGGCAAGTTACTTCATGCTTTATTGCCTAAGTACTAAATTTAGATTTTAAGCCCTCTGGGGCGCGGAACAACCTACTGTCTCTGGTTGTAAGTTGCCTTGAACTCAGATTAGCAAAGGTCTGACAGTCCTGTTTGTCTCTGTTATGAGCAAAAGGAGAAACAGGGCCTTATTGTAGCTTTAATTATTTCAAAAAACATCTTCTGTTAGAAAAAAAATACCTTCATAGGTTTGTCTAAGTCTTTTACACCAACTGGAATCCTGGCTCTTTCTTTGTACAAGCATCAAATTTCACTAATGTGAAGTCTTAACAGACTTTTTTCTGTAATTTTTTCTAACCTCTGTTAAAGTACCATTTCAGACTAATATTTTAGTGCATAATACAATATAATATGGGATATTTTCCTGCCTTCTTTCCCTCTAGAAGGAAGAAAAGGATTTTCACAAGTGAATCGCCAACTGAAAGCTCGGTATCCATAAGTGTCATTAAAGGGGACGGGGGGGGGGGGGGGTGTGCATGGTTTCAGATACCGGCAGGTCTTGATTTAGGCATAGATAACATAGGCAATTGCCTAGGGTTCAAAAATTTTAAGGCATGAAATACCTGAGCTAAACTGGAGCCTGATTCCATCTGCTTTAAAGACATGGGCCTGATATTTAAAGGGATTAACACGGTTAACAGACCTGCAAACCACGTTAATCACCTTGGTGGGGATATTCGGCGACATTAGAACAGTCAATGCCGCTGAATATCCGCAGGTGCCGCCGCTGCAGGCCCTGATGATAGTCTGCTAGTATCACATATTCGGGGGGTGGCACCGTCACTGCCCAGTTATCGCAGTACGGCAAGTTAGGCTCTTTAAAGGCTGGCCTAACTTTCGCCCAGCTTCATCGCATTCCCGCTAACCGGATGTGGCCCTGTATTCTTTGATCTCTGGGAGAGAAATCGCCTCTGCCCACCACTCAGCTCTTGCTTATGGGCATCAATATCTTAAATCCAGCTCTATATATTGGGTTTCATTTTCAATTACAGGCTGCGCCTCACCAATCTGAAACCAAACTTTATTGAGGGTGAAGGCCTACAAAAGAGTGAAATTATTTGTGCTTGGATTTGATATGGCTAATTTAGGATTCCATCCTTTGAGGGACTTGATCTTTGTCAGAAGAGTTATTGCTACCAGTGTGCACACTGAGTTTTGTTAGTCCATGTAAAATACTCGATATATAATATGAGCTGCTTATGCCCGGCTACACCTGCTACACACTGCCTTGGGTGAATCTTTTCATAAAGGCCCTAGAGACTGTAAATGATAATACATTTATGAATAAATTGTTAAGAAGGACTAGCTGAATTGCTTTTGTCGGTACATCCCCTTGATTTTCCGTTCAGTACAGGACCAATGGCGCAGTTCTGGTGCAGACAAGCCGGGAAGTGATCCATGGGTCGGCTATCCTAACAGTGTGTTTGTGAGGGGAGAACCGTGCTATTGGTCCGCTAGGGGTTGTTAGATAGACGTGGATCCTCTCTGCAACAGATCTCTGAGACCAAGCATAGCACATCAAAGCACTTTTAACCAACATGAAGGAGTCTAATGCAGTGTTTTCCAATCGCTGTGCCTTCAGACTTAATCAGGTACAGTCATGGCTGCCTGATACTTAAGCCTTGACCAGTACATGGGCTCTGCTCTCAGCACCTCGCAGCTAGAGGAAACACCAGTGGAGGCTCTCGGTATATGCAGATGCTCCTTTCTGAGCACACATGCAGTCACGCATGCCTTTCTCCTTCCTGGATACAGCATGAGCTGTGGAATGTGGGAATTATCCGGTGACCGATAGACGGGCCCTGCTTTGTACAGTCTACACATTGCACACAGCACTGACTCATATTCCCCTTCCCGAGTTTCTTTTGAGTCTTTCAGTGCTCCCCTGGTTTTTTTTTTTTTGGCTGTGTGAGCCCCCCACCCCCTCATGCCCACACTGCCTGCTCCATGGATGTAGGTGTGCCTTGGACGTGATCATTTTCTTCAAGTGAATCTTCTGCTGGGGATTGAAGGTTCTGCCTTGTTTAACCAGTGAGTTGGATTAGAAATGGAGATTAGTATTTGAATGCTTTGATAGGGGTTTCTCGGTTATAAGTGTTACTCTTTGCTTTCGGCATTGATTCGTTGCAGATCATCACAGCTCTTGTATGGCAGAGCCTGGCATGGCCTGAGAAAAGTGAAGCTCTGTGCAGTATGAAAGGTTTTCAGTGGGTGGCTATGAACCCTAATTTGTCCTTTTAGAACTTCTAACAATATATTACAGTTCTCCTTAAATTAGCTGCTTTGACTGTTCTCTGAAGACTGATAAAGTGGTTATAAATGACAGTGGTTGATTAGAACTCAGAGCTGGGATCTGTGGCTCACTCTGAATATTATCCTAAACAGCTGCTTTGTTCTCATTATCAGGTTTGGGTTGATGCTGCTGCACAGATATTTTTTTCCCTGGGTCCTGGATTCGGAGTCCTCCTGGCTTTGGCTAGCTACAATCAGTTCAATAACAATTGTTACAGGTATGATCCAATGCATTAACCCAGATTCAGAAGCTACCGGTTTACAGCATGTGTTAAACGATAACTTTATCCCTCATAGGACAGATCACCTGAAACGTGTTCCACTTTATCAGTGGTAAAGGCAGTGGCCAATGGGCAGGAGTTATTTTCTTAAATAAGATTTACATTTGTTTTGACGCAACAGTCTCCAGCTCAGTCAGAACCAGGATTGGGATTCAAATACTGTCAACCTTTATTCACATATACCCAGGAATATATTCCCTATTTTATATGGTCTTCCTCCTCCCTCCCCCCCCCCACCCCCCCATGTACCACGTTTGGCCATTGCTGTGACAGTCGTGGGCCCAGAGTCACACAGCACAACTCTTTTCACAACCCTGGAATCATGAGTCCTGAACCTTAAATCTGGCCACAAGGTGACCATGACTCCTCCCTGACAGTGACCGTGAGCAGTGCAACCACAGCACCCCCCCCCCCCCCCACTCCAACTGACCCAGAGAAAGGAAGATCTGGCCCAAGAATCAAACTGGGGACCTTCCGCATGGCAATGCACAACCCATACCGATGGATTCAAAGGCATCCTAAAGATAGTCGTATGCCCAGTAATCAATTCCTTTGACACTGAACAGATGAGAAAAAAGGTTAAATGATCCCATTATAACCTTCAGAAAATGTTCAATCATGAAATAAATTGTTTATTAATTACATGGTGAATGGTGACTATATGGCAATATCCAGTGTAGCACTCGTTAACTATACAGAAAGGGGGAGTAGACAAACCATGGTTTTATTGGGCACACACACCAACAAGTGTTTCTTCCAAATATCTAAAAACACAGAAAAAGATGCAGTAGCCCAATAAAAGAATGTAACAACTTACTAGAATGATTATATGAAACAAAAAATACCTCAGCACCAGTCAGGGTTCTCAGATAATTCTAAAAATGATACATGTACACCATTGCTTCAATCAAGAGCTGTAAAGAAAAGTTATAAAAGAAAAAAACATTTTATTTGAAAACTTAAATTTAAATCATGTAAAACCCTAAACAACCATGCTTTGAAAAAATGACATTGCTCATATCAAAGGTTATTAGTGAAAACAACATGAAAACTGCAACCCAATCGAGACCATCAAATAAGTCAAGTTCAGTTTGTTTCAATGAAAGATCAGAACTCTTGTTCAGTCAATACTTTAAGAAGAGCTCCATCACTACTGGCGTCCACACTATGGAACTCCCTCCCAACGAGCCTGCGGGGCATTAAAAGACATCACAGACTTCCTCAAGGCCCTTAAAACCTTGCTCTTTACAGAAACCTATGAGCAGGCAGACAACAGTCCACACCTGAACGATATTGCAACTACCCCCGCCAACTCAGTACCCAATCATCCCAACTAGACTTAGGAGTTCATTGTATAGTGTTGTTAAGTACCCTCATGCTAAATGTAACCCTCCATAATGTTAAGTACCCTCATGCTAATTGTAACCCACAAATTGTGCTGTCTAAATTTTGTTAAATACTCTCATGTTAAATGTTGTGCTGTCTAAATTCTGTTAAATACCCTCATGTTAAATGTTGTAAAGTACCCACATGTTAAATATAACCCTCCAATGTGATGTAACCACTTTGATTGTAGGATAAGGTGGTATACAAATCTGTCTAAATAAATAAATACTGTGCACTTAGGTGCCTGCTTGCTAAAGTGCGCTAAGCAGTTAGTGTTCGCCAACAGCTACCATGAACTAAGAACAGTCAGCACTGTCAAAAACCTGTACAAACCGCTTAGTGTGGCATGGGGCAGGTTATGGGCAGAAATAGAGCATGGACCGCATAGTCAGCTCATTGCAGATTACCGCCTGCTAACTGTCGAGACTGACGATAGTGCAGATGCACTTAGCGTCATCTCAGCTATCGGCATGCTTAGAGCAACACCATGCCTCCCAAACTGAAAACGCACCTCTTTCAAGATCATTTCAACACATCTTCAATCCCAGAGGCAAGAGATCACAGTCCTGTTCTCTAGACACCGCCCTCCCCTCTGGACATAGCACAGTTCCCAAATGTACATATGCTGATTGTATTATTTTGAAGTTACCGTGTATATAGTTATTGCTATATTATGTTACTGGTTCTCTGAATAACAGTCTGCGTTTCAATGCCCTGTTAAGCTTATTGGTTCTATGTAAACTGCTTTGAATAGTAGAAAGGCGGTATAAAAATAATTTAAAATAAATAAATAAATGCCTCCCAAACAGACACCCTATCTCTGGTGCAGCCTCCCCCTTCCCCCAATCACTATCTTCCACCTTCAAACACCATCCCAAACATCTGATCACCATCTCAAGCCTCTGAACATTATTCTCACCCCCTGATTGTCCCACCTCAACATAGCCACCCCATCACCAATCCCCCTGATAATATCCCACATTAACAATCCCCTCTCACATCAGCATCCCAGACCACCCACCTCCACACCCACACCCAAAGAGTATCACTCAACCCTTCCTTGAGCACTTATTGCAGGTATCTGTGACGGTTTGGTGGTGGGGCAAGTGCGATCCCCAGACGCTTCAGACTTGTTGCCTCCCTGGTTCAAAATGACAGCTCAGAGCCATAGTGGTAGCCTCGTGGTACCATTGCAATAAGGTCAAACTGCCAAATAAGGGCAACTATTCCTTATTTGGCAGTTTGACCTCTATCAGCAGTACCACAAGGCTACCACTAGGGTTAGGAGCACCATTTTGAACCCAGATGGCAACAGGGGGCAACAGAGATCACTCCTGCCCTACAAGTAAACCACCAAGGTTATCCCCAGTAAGTGCTGAGGGGTATCAAGGGTGAGGGGAGGGTTAGGTGATGCTCTTTTGGGGGTTGGGGTGGATTTGGAAACTGATGTTGGGGGTTGTAATGCTGTATGCTATCAGAGGATTTGGTGATGGGGGCTATGGAGGTTTGCCATGGTGACTGGAGATTGGGATGGGGATCGGATGCTCAGGATGGTGATCAAAGGCTAGAAACGGTGATGGGGGATAGGGATGCTGTACTGGGAATCAGGATTTATTTTTTCATTTTTAGGGCACGGGCCTGCAGTCAATGCATTGGTAGATACCATGGATGCACTTATTGCGCTATCTGTCAATGCAGATACAGTGTGGTGTCAGCCCTGTGTGGTAAATGTGGGACAGATACACTTACCACACTTTAGTAAACAGGACCTTCAGTCTATTTGCTTCATTTCAAACAGAGTCAAACAACCACCTGCATGTGGCCATTGAAATTGGCATTAGTTCTTCTGCTGAGCAAAAAAGAACAAAAATACAAGGGCAGAAATGATAGACAAATTGACACAGAAAGAATGAAAGAGTGGGGTATAAAGGGTCAAGTGTCCTGGTTTATCTACTCAAGTTTTCCAAAAAGAGTTTTATTATCCAGGCTACTTGATACATGACTCCTATGCAGAGTAATAGTATTGGGTCTCCGCATAAGGGCATTCTGTCGAACAGTTCTACCAGAATGTATCATTATTTCCCATTCATGAATTTCATCTACTGCACGTCACAGTATGAAATGAGGTTTCATGGCCGGGATTACTTTATCACACACTACCATTAGCAAATAGTTTCTCTGCTCCAGAGTTGCTGACGTGTGTTCTGAAGGCTGCAGGACTGGTGGTAAAGGGCAGGGAAACTCCCTTCCGATGCTGACACTTTCTCCGTACTCACTTTATGCCTTTCAGAGATGCAATTGTAACCAGTGTGGTGAACTGTCTGACCAGCTTCCTGTCTGGTTTTGTAATTTTCACAGTACTGGGATACATGGCCGAAATGCGTGATGTGGACGTGGAAGAGGTGGCAAAGGATAAAGGTTTGCCCTTGTGTACTTTAATCATAAAATCTGCATCTTTAACTCAGGAGGGTGCTAAAATGCCTTTGATATTTGTTTAAAGTGTTTTTATAGACATAAAACAAGAGAAACCTTTTTTGGGATGGCCTACTTGATGTAATCTATTCTATAATGTATCCCCCAATTGTGTTGTGACCGCTTTGATTGAAGGATAAGGCGGTATACAAAACTGTCTAAATAAATAAATAATAGAACTATAAGAATATCTACAGCAGTCTCTTAGTACGACTTTTGACACGGCCATGGCTATTGGTCAAACTGATACTGTAGACCTTGGCTGACAGGAAATCACAAAGAGGCCCTTTTACGAAAGCACACTAAGGCTTTGCACTTAAGATGCGTCACAAATGCATGTTAAGTGTAAAACCTCCGTATTAGTTATCGGGGGCATAACCAGCATGTTCCCGGCAGCTAATGCGTGACTGAGTACCTTAACATGCGGAGCACTTAACGTGGGTGTATCTAACAACACCATTTGCACTAACTGCCACCTTGCTACTGAGCACACTGCAATTGCCCTCATGCACTAGCGGCAATGCGCTCTGCATGCCCACACTCTGCCCATCCCCCATCCCACTGCACCATGGCCGCCGTCATATCCCATGTTAGCGTTCCCAGCTGCAGGTTGCTGCGCATTAAAACACACATTGACTGGTTGCTGGGCTTTAGTAAAAGGGCCCCAAAGTGTAACTTCCTTACAGAAGTGCTATTGTAGGGCTGAAAATGCGCATTCACACGTACACACTGATAGAACGATAATGTGAAACACCCAAATTACTGGCAGGCCTATTAGACGTGCGCAGTTTTTAAAATAAAATGTAATCATGTACTTTTCAAACATGCCCCTGAATTACCCCTAAATCTGCCTTTTCCAATATAGCCAAAAGTATGCGCATTACAATACCACATGCTTGCTTTCTGGGGGTAAAAGGTTCCCTTGGGCAGATGTCATTGATTCAGAGGTTCAGCTCTATTTTTACCCTCATAAAAGTGTCTTAGACTTTAAAAATTTATCCCAGTAAGTTTTTTTTTAATTTTAAGATTGTCTACTCAAATCTATAGGATCATAGAACTTTTAAGCCTAACAAATTTATGGATTATTATTGAACTGGCACAAAAATCACACACCGGGGTCCAAAGTAATATCATTTGGAGAAACTTGAATAGGCTGGCAAAGATTCAAAACTTTTATACATAACTTTGCTCTTTTACTTACCAAATGGCCAATATTATATGTTTAGAAAAGGGGCGCGGTTTGGGCAGACAAGAAATAAAGACGTTCAGTAGGGCTGTGTATTTTGTTTCTAGTTTTGGTTCAGAAACTTTTTGCATGTACAGAATGTGTACTAAATTGACTTTATCTTCAAAATTAATGTGCATAAAGTTGATTTATGTGCATTAACATTTGATTTATGATATGCATTAAAACATTTTTTTTATTAATTTATGAATGAATCCAAAAAGTCTGAAAATAAGCCATACTGTCCAAAAATGATCTGAAAAATGTTTCCATGTACATCCCTAATGCTGAGCAGCAAAATTCAATCACTGAATATAAAAATTGCTGAAAAATGGCCTCAGTATGACTTATTGAGGCCCATTCCCTGTCCCCATGTGCTGCTGTCCCTCTTTCAGGTCACACTCCAGTCACCTTATCCCTTTGTCAGCACTTTGAGAATGTTGACCACATATATACCGGGGCCAGGGCCAGCACAACCATTAGGAGAATTAGGCGGCTACCTAGAGCACCAATGGTCAGAGGGTGCCCCTCTCCAGGACTGCAGCAGCAGCAATACTTTTAAAACAACACCACAGCACCGGAGTTTCTTTCTCCTTCAGTGCTGCGGTGTCGTTGATGCTTCCACCCTTCTGATTCCACTTCCTTTTGCAAACAGGAAGCAGAGTAGGGGGAATGGCGCCTCAGCACTGAAGAAGGTAATGCCATTTTAAAGTATTCAACAATAAAACATACTCCCCCATATATGTTAGGTCCTTATGGCACGCTTTATTCCAGTTACGTGTTTTTGATGGTTAACATTGTATTTAATATTTATATTATTTGTATGTACTTTGTAGATGAACTTTATTGAATTTGATATATGTCTTAGCTGGCAGTTTTGTTAGATATTTACGGATGAGACCAATGAATGATAAAGCTAGAGCTTTTTTGTGTTAGGGGTTTTTCCCTCTATACAAGTCCTTGAGCAATAAATCTGAAGGTCTCTCCGTATTTTTCAGCTGTGAGGATTTGAGAATATATGATGTTTAAAACTATATGGGGGAGTATGTTTTTTGTCGATATCTTATGTCTTACTTCCAGGTCATTGAGATTTTTTTGGGGCATTTGTATTTTGTTTTAAAAGTATTGCCACCACTGTACATCCTAGAGAGGGATGACGGCAGTGGGGGTGGAGGCCGGAACAGGGTTGGCGCTGGGAATGAGGCTCACCTAGGGTCCCTCATATTCTTGACCGGGCCCTGACTGTGCACCTAGCTTTTTGTCTATCATACACTCCTCAATCCAACACTTTCACCTTTGTCCCATCGCTCTCCAACTGTCCTCCAATTCATTCCCACTGACCAGGTTTGACCCAACCACTAGGCAAGATTAGACGATCACCCGGGATGGCAGTTCAGAGAGACAGCAAAGAGCAACAGTCAAAACAAAACGATAGATCCTGACAGACACACAAACTCAGAGAGCCCTCAGCACATTCTTTTACCTGCATGGAGAATAGACACACACCCACACTCCTACAAAGCGAAGTTTAATATTTGAAAAGATGCTATCCGACTCTGCATTTCCACAGGATTGTTCTGGGGGAGGTGATGTTGGGATGATCATGATTGTTAAGTATAATTACTAAAATCTTGGGGGAAGGGTGGCGTAAGGCTGAAGGGTTGTCTAGGCTGTCCAATGTCTTTATACCAGCCCTCTCACTGTCGTCCTGTTACTTCCTTCTTGATTCTACCATGGTCTACTCTGAGCTCAATACAACCTAGTCGAAAGCCTTTCAGTGCGCCACGTTGACTACTCATGTTCTCTGAAGAGCGTTGTCCTAAGCAGCCACTCTTCCACATCTCGTGAGCAGAAGCAGCAGGGTGCTATATCTGAAGACAGCAATGATGCAGAGTGTATTGATCAATGAGCTCAAACTCTAATGTTTATTAAAGCAATGAACAGAAATAGCTTAGACGCAAAGGGCCCCTTTTACTGAAATGCACGAAGCCGTTAGTTCACACTCGCACTGACAGTTAATGACACTTGGCAAGCACTAATTCCCGTATTACCTGACAAACATGAAATGGGGTGAAAATGGGCAGGGACTGTGCCTTAACTTAATGTGCGGTACGATTCTGTGTGTTAACTGTTAACACAGCAGATAACGTGGAGCAATTAACACCATCTCAGTAGTTAGCCCGGTAAGCGTATTATCTCTGCATAAACAGTATGGGGAGATGCTAAGCACTCCCCCAGCAGTTAATACAAACGCTTTGCAGTGACCGCACATTAATACTTGCCAGTAATATGCGGTTACTGAAACATTTTAATATACTTTAATAAAAGAGGCCCAAATATTCTGTCTAGAAGAAGTAAAATTAATGACAATTGTGCTAATTCTGCTGGCCATTTCTGTTTGGTAGGTCCCAGTCTACTGTTTATCACCTACCCTGAAGCCATTGCTAACATGGTGGGCTCTACATTCTTTGCAATTATATTTTTCCTCATGATGGTAACCCTGGGATTAGATAGCACAGTAAGTAATTTTGTCGCATTCTGTCTGGTTCTTATATGTGGATAGACTCTGCCATTGTAGCATCATTCATTTCAATAAACCTTCATTTGCCAGGAATTTGCTTTATTTTAAGGGCACATTCGCTAAAGGTTAATGTGCATTAATAAAATAAATGTGTACCTAAAGAAATCAAAGGGCTGTGAGTACTTAGTAAACCTTTAGTAAACATGCCCCTTAGTTGCAGTGGGTTTATTTATTAATTTGCTATTCTGGATTTCATTTATTCTGTAAACCACCTTGATGAATTATTTTATGAAAGATGCTATATCAAGAAATAAAAATAAGTAAATAAATAACTTCCAAAACCTCAAGAAAAAAATCCATTCCCATAAGCTGTGCATGTCTTCAAAATGTAGGATCATTTTACTTTTGGTTCTAAGATCTGAAGCTATTTCCAGATCTGTAGACCAGAGACTTCTTTGGTTTACAAAATATAGGACAAAAGTGAACCCATGTATGCAAGGGGATGTTGTCATCTTTTGCCTGCTTGTTCTGGGATATTAGACACTTGTAAACTCCAGTCACTAGTAAATACCCAAATTGTGAGTAGGATTTAAAATAACGAGTGTCGTCATCTTTTTCTGCTTGTTCTTTGCATGTTCATCTCAACAGAATTGACCTCCATTGGTCTACAGGGCCATGAATGTTCCTTTGCACCCTGATTTGTACCCACTTAGCCTAGTAATTACAACAGTCCTCAGCGGGGGGCCACACACCAGGGCCTCTTCCAGAACCATACGCATACAATCGTGGCTCTGAGTCTAGCCATTAGGGGCTACCGCTGCATTGCTAAGCTACAACAAGGATCTATATTATTTCTATAGAGCAATGAATTTTTACCGTATGGTGCCAGATAAATCAAATGTCTTGTTCTTCCCTAAAACGTTTGTCATATAAGATCATGAGGTATGGATATGGCAATCCAACTAGGGTCTCCAAGTTCACAACTTTGGGATTCAACCACTCTAATATAATTACGGGAACTTTTACTAAAGTGTGCTGTAGTTTTGCACCTAACATGCAACTAGTGTGCAAAATCACAATGCGTTAAGTGCAAAGCCACTGCGTAACCTGTGGCGGGCATGGATATCATTTCCCCGATAGATAACAACACATGGCGCCATTCAGTAACATGTGTCAGTAATACCACGGGTGCAGTTAGCTTCACCTATTAGCATGTGGTGTATACCCTTGCGCTGAAAGTGTGGTGCCTCACCATGCCCACACTCTGCCCCTAACCCGCCCATTTCCCATTCCAATAAGCAAGGCACACTTAGTGATGGAAAGATGAAGATGGCAACCCTGTGCTAACAGTTACCACAGGCCACAGTGTGCAGTTAGCATATCCCAAAACTTGCACTAACTAAAAGGGCTCCTTAGTATTGCCGTCTCACCCAAGTCAACCCAGCCAGGCTGATCTAGGCCTAGTCTTATCTTATTGTGTGCAGGGAAAGGTTGTCCTACTTTTCATAGGCAAATTAGAAGATATTTGGGCTAACCTGGGTAAGGTGATCACCCCAGCTACACTACAAGCTCAAAAAATAATAATGTCACAGCAAAGGTCCCTCTCTTGTTCTAATTGGATTTTCACAAACGAGTAACTTCAAAGCTGCAAATTCATTTAGCAGTAATATAATTGCTGAATTTCCTGAAGAGAGTGCTTGTGCTGTCAGCTGGGTATGAGAGCTTCTGTAAAACGCAATAAAAGCAATGCCTTATGTTTGTTCTTGCAGTTTGGAGGCCTGGAGGCTGTGATTACAGCTATAATGGATGAATATCCTCACGTGCTAGGAAAGCGCAGGAAGCTCTTTGTTCTGGGACTGGTCACTCTCTGCTTTCTGGGGTCCCTCAGCACGCTGACCTATGTGAGTATAACCAGAGGAATGGTCCTGGTCCATTTAACACTTCAGCACTCCAATGACCCAGTGAGAGGCACAGGAAAAGAAACTATCATTAAGGCACCGATGGCAGAATCGTTCTAGTCTCTTGAATGGACAATTGCAAATACTTGTGTGATGCGAACATCTCGCACAGTCTAGAAGGTGCATTGTTCTGATGCTTCAATGTGTAATACTTTAGTTACAAGCTATATTTAAAGTTTTCAGTACAAATGACCATAAGAAGGTTATTCCTCACACACCAGGAGAGTTTTCAGCTCCTATCGAAGTGGCTGGCGGTGCTTTCTGGCATCTGCAGCCCAGATTTACTGGCTGAACTACCGGTTCCAGGAGCAGAGCTGACACGATACCCAGTTCCAAGAGGGAGATGTTAGTACAGTCCTGGATTTCTAACATTCTTCTCCTGATGCATTCTGGGACCTGCAGCACTGATTTCAATGGGTAGAATCAGGGACTCGAAACACCGCTTTAGGATGTACGTTTAAAACCAGGACTGACCAAAAACGTTTGCGCTGGAACTGGGCAACTTGGCATCTCTGCAGCAGGCTTCGAGTTAATCTACATTGGGAAGTAGTTTACTTCCAAAATAATGTATAAAACTCCAAAAATCATAGAACAGCCATATTTGAATTCCTTAAATTGTTCTCTTTCAGAGCCTACAGAGTCCTCCTGCTCTATTGTACTTCCAGCTCATATGAAACCAGGGCTAGCATCTAACCACGGATTCTTTCCCCCTAGTTTTCACCCCATCCCTTAACAAATCAAAGAGGAGTAAGATTGCCTCCTGATTCCATATCCTAAGGACCAGGCTAGTCCAGTTCTGGTTTCACCCTATTGCATGCATAGACTTGTAAATCTGATTATCCCATTGAGTCTTTCAAGGAAATAAAAAACTACAGACCCATGAATGCAATAGGGTAAAACCAGAACTGGACTAGTGTATTCCTTATGACATGGAATCTGGTGGCATCCCTAGGGGAGAATAAAGTTAATTTCTTATCATAAGTATATGTGCAAGTAAAATATGAAGCGGTTTTACTGCGAGTGGGTATGAAAGGGGGATAACAAATATAAAGATAAAAAAAAATAATGCCTACTCTGCTCATTGCCATGAGAGTCCTTAGCTGGGAGCCATGCATCATGTCCTATAATGCATGAAAGATGAAGATGTCAGAAATCTAGGACTGGGCTAAAAACTCCTCCCTGGAACTTCTCAGCTCTGTCAAGGCTCCTTCTCGAATGCTGCAGTTATGGGCCCAGAATCCAGCACCCTTGAGTGATAGGAATGGCTCGCTCCCCCCACTCCATGAGCTGTGAGTACAGCCTTGGTAGCCCCAGCTGACTTGGGGAGTGGAAGGCCTGACGGGATTAAGCCAGCAACCTTCTGCATTTAACTGCACTACTTGAGCCACTCAGATGGTCTCTCTTATAAGATAATGCTCAGATTTCAAGCTATAGTTTTTATTATGACTCACAATACTTAGAATTTCAACTGAATTGTAATATATGTTTGGTTAACTTTCCTGAGCAAAATAATGTTTTGGGGAATGATCTTTTTAAAAGGTATATGAAAGAGGTATTAGAAATTCCAGAACCTTTGCTGCTTCTTTTAATTTCAGTTTAGTATTTCCCCAATGGAGCTGAGTTTAAAGATCCAAAGTCAGTCTAGCAACTTAGAGGCATATTTATGAAAAAAAACCCACGCTAACTTATCATAGTGACTGGACAGCGAATCTAGTGTGGAGACCCACACTAACCTCAGGGGGCGTATGCGTCCGTCCCACCGCCATTAGCATATTACAATCGCGCTGCACCATGTTATTATTGACGATTAGATATCCTTCAAACCTTACACTTCTAAGTGAAAAGCTGTTTTTTCTCATTACACAAGATTAAATCAGTCAAGTCTTTTCTGGATAGCAAAGCTCGAAAACCTGTAACCCACTCATTGGTAATAAAGAAACTCGACTGTTGTAAGTCTTTGCAGGCTGATACTTCTCTTTCCCAGCTGAACAGAATTCAATTAATTCAGAACACAGCAGTCAAACTCATCTATAACAAGAAGTCGGATCATGTCACACCTTTACTTTTCGAACAGCACTGGTTGCCTGTGCCCTTCCGGATTCAGTACAAAACCCTTTTACTGACTTCTTGTGCTTTCTGCACAAGTCTCCCCTGATATCTCTACTCACATTTTATCCCTCACGGCCCCGCTCGTTCACCTCAGTCTGCGATCCAGAATCTACTTTTCATTCCGTTGAAATCACCTTGCCACTCGAGACGTACAGATCTGTGGCTTTCTGGTTTTCCGCACCCTCCTTCTGGAACACTCTCTACAAATCTTTGTCTTGAATTGGCTTATAAGAAATTCAGGGCAGGGCTGCCTTTAAGTAATATACTTCCCCTAGCAAATCAAATTATGGCATTTCTTTTTTCAAACTAGAGCCATTAGCTGCATAGTCCCACCCTTACGTTCCACCTGGCTACATGTCACTGTCCTGGAATCCGCTGTTGTTCTACCACCAACTTAATTCCTTTTGTTTCTGCGTCCAGGTTTTGTGTACCTATCTATTTCCTGTCTGGTTTGTTATCTACTCTATTCCCCTTTTTTCAACTTGTAAACCGTTATGATGTTAGTACCTTAGCGGTATAGAAAATTTGCAAATAAATAAATAAAACCAATATGCGAGGGCGCTTAATGCCACTCATGAAGGTGGCATTAAGCACCCACACCTAGGGCAACAGCTGCGGTTAGCACGCACCCAAGATGCCTGCACTGGGATACGTCATCAACACCCACATTTCCCTCTAACCCATCCAGTCCCCACCTGATCTCACGCTAACCAGTTAACAAGGGGTTTTCTTGCATGAGGCCCTGCGCTGTTAACCCTGCATGCTTTCTGCATGCTAAACTCTGCATTAATAGTGCCCTTTAGTAAACATGCCCATATGTACTAGAGGCTAATTCTTCTTAAGGAGATCTATCAGTAGATCCACGCCTTCAATCAATGGAGAAGGCCACTCTTTTGGTAACATTATTATTGGAGTCTGATCAAGATTACTCTTTAAGTCTTTTTTCCTCATAGAGATAAAAAGCTTCTGGAGCAAGCTATAAGAATTTACCTTGATGTTTCTCATCAAGCTGAAAGCCAATGCCTGAGTCCTCCTAAGACTGTGTCTTTAGCTTCAAATTTTGAAACCTAATCGTTCCTGAAGATTAGTTACAGTATATTTCATGGGATAGCTGGTATAGACTCTGCTGCTTTATTGAGTTTATTGTATTTTTTTGTTGATCTTGGATCTTTTATGATGGACTAATTTATATTATTTTGGAAATTACTATTTCTTTTTTAAGTTTTCAAGATATACTAGTAAAAATAATTGTAGTTAAAAAAATGAATTTCAGCTGAATCCTTTAGTAGAGGAATGTGTTGGGATGCAAATTAGAAAATGTTAAAGTGTATTTTAATGTATTTCGGAAGCTCTGAGTTCAAATCATGTCCCTTCCTTTCTATTTTTTTCTATCTACCATCACAAAGGGGCTCTTTTACTAAAGTGCATTAGGCTTTTGCATCTAACATGCGTTTAGCACAAAAACTACTATATATTAAGTACAAAGCCTCCAGACATGTTCACGACCACTTACTTGTGGATGAGTAGCCTAACTCAGTGTTACTGCCCTGAGTGATCTTACCTCCGCCTATTGAGGTGGTGTTAGGTGCAGCTGTGCTAACAGCAACATGATATCTCCCCCATGCTAACTGCAAAGTGCTCTCCCCGCTCACTATCTGCTCCTACCCCACCTATTCTGCACCCTAACGTGTGAGCGGCAGCTAGTGTGCAAATGAGCATATGGTAACAGTAAGCGCAGGTCCGAGCAGGCAGTTACTGCACATGAAAATGCATGTTAACTAACTAACTAACTTCAGTAAAAGGGCCTCAAAGGGTCTAAAATAGGTTGAAAGGTTTCTTCTGCTTCCCAAGATAGTTGGAACGTGGAAAGATAGAATAAGATCAGGATGATACCGAATTCTTGTTTCACTTGTTCCTACCATTTCAGGGTGGCGCATATGTTGTGAAACTTCTGGAGGAGTTTGGTGCCGGCTGTTCACTTATTGCTGTCGTGTTTCTAGAAACAATGGCGGTTTCATGGTTTTATGGTGAGCAGTTTTACACAATATCTAACTCAGTGTGTCTTACGCTGGTCCTGGACTATACTCTAGCCAATCTGTTTGCAGGCTATCCACAAAGGGCGGGCGCTACCTTTAGGTGAACTAGGCGGTTGCCTAAAGCACCAGTGGTCCAAGAGCAGCCATTGCCATCATTGCCGCCCCTCTCCAGGACCTGCAGCAGCAGCAGTGACTTCAAATTGCCCCTCAGCGCTTATCTAAACCACTGGTGTTATGATGCTGTTTGTGTTTCCATCCTCTCTGATGTACGATGCCAACTTCCTGTTTGCATGGGGGCAGAAGTCACTGGAATTGGGCATCTCTGAGACTGTATTAAAGCCCAAATCTCAGCTTTCTGATTAACAACCCCCCGCATCACCACCACAGGCTTTCTGACACCATATATGGACCCCTTAATTTATATTTAACCCTCAGTCAGTAGCCCCAGAGAACTTTCAATTTAAATCAAATTAGAATATAGCTTAGCATAGAAGGAAGAATAGGGTAAAGAAATAAATTGTTTCTAGAGACCTTTACAAAGAGGCCTTCCAATTAGGGGGCAAAAGACCTGTGAAACTGTTTTAAATAGGTGTTAAAGCCAAGTGACAGGTCAAAGGGGCAATTTGAAAGACTCCCTCTATCAAATCAAGGGCTGTGTGAATCACCCAGAAAATTGTTAGGAGATTACCTTAGAAGCACAGGTCAGGGCACTGTGTAACAATCCAGCTTTTACTAAGTGTTCTTTCCCTTCCACCCACCCCGACTCCAATCCGTCCTAGGCATAATCTTAGCTTTATAGACTCTTAAACCTATTAAAGGGGAAGAGGTGGTCAAATTCACTTCAGGTTCAGCTTGTTACCCTCTCCAGGATTAGATTGATTAATATTAAGGTAAACTAAGTCCCTTAAACTTACTAGGTACCTTTGTATCAGTTCAAGTATCCCTAGCAACTTTAAGTAAATAGACAACTTAAATACCTAAACAAAACCTTAAAACTAAGATGCAGACAGCAGTCCAGCAGCGAAATGGGGCTATCCAGTCTTTTGCATTGAGTGTCGCATGTACAATTTTCTCCCAGTTGGTGAGGGGTCATATGTGTGCACAAGATGCAAGGAGCTCTTTGCCCTCAGGAAACGAGTACAATCTCTGGAGACTAGAGTGGCAGACTTGGAGGACATAAGGAAGACAGAGAGGTATATAGACGAGACATACAGGGATGCAGTTCTGAAGTCCCAGCTCCAGTCTGGCAGCCTCTCAGTTGCCATGGAGGAGAGAGGTCTAGTGAAAGGAGAACATTACCTTGGTGAGGTAGGAAGTGATCCTGTAGCTAGGACCTGCCTCCCTGGTGATGTAAAACCCTCTCCACAGAAGAGTTTTCTCCAGGGCCATGTGCTCATGAAGGAAAGGCTAGGATGGCCATTATAATTGATGATTTGATCATTAGGCATGTAGATAGCTGGGTGGCTGGTGGATGTGAGGACCGCCTGGTAACGTGCCTCCCTGGTGTGAAGGTAGCAGACCTCAAGCACTACCTAGGCAAGGTTTTAGATACTGCTGAGGAAGAGTCTGCCGTCTTGGTACATGTTGGTACCAATGACATAGGAAAGTGTAGAAGGGAGGTTCTGGAGGCCAAATTTACGCTTTTAGGTAGGAAGATGAAATACAGAACTTCCAGGGTGGCGTTCTCTGAAATGCTTCCTGTTCCATGTGCAGGACCCAAAAGCCAGGCAAAGCTCTTGAGTCTCAATGCATGAATGAGATGATGGGGCAAAGAAGAGGGTTTTGGATTTGTTAGGAACAGGGCAACATCCTGGGGAAGGGAAAGGCTTTTCTGAATGGGATGGGCTCCACCTTAACTAGGATGATTCCAGGCTGCTGGAATTAACCTTTAAAAAAGAGCAATTCTTAAACTAGATAAAAGGGGAAAGCTGACAGTCACCCAAGAATGTATGGTTCGGAAGGATGTATCCTTGAAGGATACTAGCAAAAGAGGAAAGTTAGGGCAGCCCAACAGAGAGATTCCAATAAAGATAAACGTAACCTAGATGCTCTTAAGTACAGAGCTGAAAGATTACAAATTACCCCTATCAACTGATAACCAATTTAATATGAAAAAAATACAACCTGGTTGATATGGAAGGGCAGACTAGATAGGCCATGTGGTCTTTTTCTGCAATCAAGTTTCTAACTTCTAAAATGCCTGTATGCAAATGCTAGAAGTCCAAAAAATAAGATAGGAGAGCTAGAATATATAGCACTAAATGAAAGGTTAGATATGATTGGCATCTCAGTGGAAGGAGGACAATTAATGTGATACTGTGATACCTGGATACAAACTATATCACAATGCTAGGGTAGATCAGATTGGTGAAGGGGCTGCACTCTATGTTAGAGAGGGCATTGAGTCACACAGGATTTAAGTTTTCATGAAACAAAATATACTGTAGAATCTCTATGGACAGAAATTCCATGTAAAAAGGGGAAGGCAAAGGTAGTGGGGATGTACTACCGACCACCTGACCAGAATGAACAGATGGATGATGAAATGCTAAGAGAAATCAGGGAAGCTAACAAAAGTTACAACTTAGTAATAATGAGTGATTTCAATTACCCCGGTATAGACTGGGTCAATGTCACTGCAGGACATGCTAGGGAGATAAAGTTTCTAGATTAAATAAATGACTGCTTCTTGGAGTAGCAGGTTCATGAATTGACAAGAGGGGAAGCTATTCTGGACCTAGTCCTTAGCGGAACACAGGATCTGGTGCAAGAGATAAGGGTGTTGGGGGCCACCTGGTAATAGTGATGATCACATTTGATTTAATAAATAGAAGGATTGCAAGGAAATCCACAGCATTACCTCTTAACTTTCAAAAGGGAGATTATGAGAAAAATAGTTAAGAAAAAACTAAGAAGAGCAGCTGCAAAGGTTAAAGATTTACATCAAACATGGGCATTGTTTAAAACTACTGTCTTGGAAGCTCAGAACAGATGTTTTCCATGCTTTAAGAAAAGTGGGAGGAAGGACAAAACACTGCCAGCATGGTTTAAAGGTAAAGTCCGAGAAGCTGTATGAAGTCAAAAAAGCATCTTTTAGGAAATGGAAAAACGAGCCAAATAATGAAAACGGAAAACAACATAAGCACTGGCAAGTTAGATGCAAGGCATTGATAAGGCAGGCAAAGAGAGAATTTGAAAAAAAAAAGCTTTCTGTGGAAGCAAAAATGCATAATAAAAATGTTTCCAAGTATATTCATAGCAAAAAAACTGTGAGAGAGTCAGTTGTACCACTGGATGATAGAGGGGTAAAAGAGGCGCTAAGGGAAGACAAGGCCATAGCGGAGAGATTGAATGAATTCTTTGCTTCTGTCTTTACCGAAGATGTAGGGAAGTTACCCATGCCTGAAATGGTATTTAAAGGTGATATATCGGAAGAAGTGAAAGAAATATTGATAAACCGGGAAGATGTATTACAAGAATTTGATAAACTGAAGAGTAGTAAATCACCTGGACCGATGTTAAAAGAACTGAAAGATGATATTGCAGACCTACTATTAGTAATCTGTGAACCATCATTAAAATTATCTATAGTACCTGAAGATTGGAAAATGGCCAATGTAATGCCAGTTTTTAAAAAGGGTTCCAGGGGTAATCCGGGAAACTACAGACTGGAGAGCCTGACATTGGTACTGGGCAAAATGATAGAAACCATTATAAAGAACAAAATTACTGAACATGTAGATAGTCATAGTTTAATGGGAGAAAGCCAATCTGGATTATGTCAAGGAAAGTCTTGTTTTACTAATCTGTTTTTTTTTTAAGGTATGAATAAAGAGGTAGACAAAAGTGAACCAGTTGATGTGGAGCCCGATCCAATATAGGGCACATCCAGGCTGTCTGGATGGCTCCAACCAAGACGGCCATTAGCGCCCGATTCTGCACCACAGGAGCAAGACGCTCTCGCGGATGCAGGATCGGGCCCTTGGAGATTGCCCAGCCACCCCAGCATCACTGTGGGGATATCCTCCCCATGGCATGTCCTGCCAAATGCCCACCCAGACTCCAGTATGCCACCGCCCGACCCCAATGGGGATGGCCAGTGCCCCAATCGGGCAGCAGGGACTCACCTTGGCCTGTCACACACTCCGGGGGGGGGGGGGGTGCTGGTGATCTCTGGGGTAGCTGCCGGGGATGATCGGGGGGGGGTGGCCTATGCTTATTCCACCCAGGCTGTCCCCCCTCTAACCCCCAGATGTACAGTGCCATGAGTGGTATCGACCCTGTATGTCTGGAGGTCAATCCCACCCATCCTCCACCCACTCTCCACCCCCATCATGCCTCCATACCCCGGAGCACACAACATGAGCTCTGTGCGTGCAGCGGGGGACAGAGGCAGAATACCAGCAAGGTGGATAGAGGGCCTGCACGTCCCAGCGGGATGTGTAGTCCCTCTATTCGCCTCATAGAATCAGGGCCATCGTGTATCTGTTTTTCCAGAAAGCCTTTGACAAGGTCTCTTATGAGACACTCTTGGCGACATTAAAAAGTCATGGGATAGAAGGCAGTGTACTACTGTGGATTAGGAACTGGTTAAAAGATAGAAAGCAGAGGGTAGGGCTAAACAATTTTCTCAATGGAGAAAGGTGAATAGTGGGGTAGCCCAGGGATCTGTGCTGGGCCCAATGCTTTTCCACAGCTTCATAAATGACCTGGGAATGGGAATAATGAGTGAAGAGATCAAATTTGCAGATGACACAAAATAATTCAAAGTTGTCAAAACCCAAGAGAATTGTGAAAAATTGCAAGAGGACCTTGATAAATTGGAAGACTGGACAATCAAATGGCAGATGAAATTTAATGTGCACAAGTACAAAGTTATGCACCTAAGAAAGAACTATCCAAACTATGGTTATATGATGCAAGATTCCACGTTAGGAACCACCACCCAGGAAAAAAATTTAGGTATCATTGTGGATAATTCATTGAAACCCTCCATCCAGTGTGCAGTGGCGACCAAGAAAGCAAATAGAATGCTAGGAATCTAAGGAAAGGAATGGAGAACAGAACAAAGGATATTATAATGCTTCTCTATTGTTCCATAGCGACCACATCTTGAATATTGTGTGCAATTCTGGTTTCCGTATCTTAAAAAGGATATAGAGGAATTAGAAAAAGTACAGAGAAGAGCCGCCAAAATGATAAAGGGGATGGAAGAATACTTCTCTGAGGGAAGGCTTAAAGGTTTAGGGCTCTTTAACTTGGAAAGGAGACGGCTGAGGGGAGATATTATAGATTATAAATTAATGAATGGAGTGGAACGGGTTAACATAGATCAATTGTTTACGTCAAGAAAAAGTAGAATACCTAGGGAAGGGGTGGGCAATTTACGGTCCGCGGGCTGCATGTGGCCCGCCACAGAGTTTTCTGTGGCCTGCTGCACAGATATAAAACCGGCCCTTGAAAAGTGGGTTTTTTGCTCTGGCCGCGAGATCGGGAGCGGCCAGAGCAAAAAACTGGCTTTTCTCCCGCAGTCTGTGGCGCGAATGTGATCCCCAATCGATCCTCCGTGCAACCGCTGCTTCTGCTTTTCACAGAGCAGCGGCTGCAGTAAAGTTAATTTGAAAAGGAAAAGAAACCTGTGAGAAGCCCGCCCTCTCTGACATCACTTCCTGGGGCGTTGACCGGAGGACTCCTCACAGGTTGTCTTTTCCTTTTCAAATTAAGTTTGTTGCAGCCACTGCTCTGTAAAACGCAGAAGCAGTGGCTGCACGGGGGTGAACTTTGAAGCAGCACTAAGGGGGGGGAGGGGTGAAGCAGCACTACGGGGTGAAGCTGCACTAAGGGGAGAGGGGGTGAAGCAGCACTAAGGGGGGGTGAAGCAGCACTAAGGGGAGGGGGTGAAGCAGCACTAAGGAGGGGGTGAAGCAGCACTAAGGGGAGGGGGTGAAGCAGCACTAAGGGGGGGTTAAGCAGCACTAAGGGGAGAGGGTGTGAAGCAGCACTAAGGGGGGTTAAGCAGGACTAAGGGGGGTGAAGGAGCACTAAGGGGAGAGGGGGGTGAAGCAGCACTAATGGGGGGGTGAAGCAGCACTAAGGGGGGGGGTGAAGCAGCACTAAGGGGAGAGGGGGTGAAGCAGCACTAAGGGGGGATGAAGCAGCACTAAGGGGGAGGGGATGAAGCAGCACTAAGGGGGGGTGAAGCAGCACTAAGGGGAGAGGGGTGAAGCAGCACTAAGGGGAGAGGGGTGAAGCAGCACTAAGGGGGGTGAAGGAGCACAAGGGAAGCAGCACTAAGGGGTGAAGCAGCAGCAGCGGCTGCAAGGGGAAGGAGGTGGCAGAAGGAACTGACAGGGTGAAGGAGGTGGCTGGAAGAGAGCTGAAAGGGGTGAAGGAGATGGCTGGAATAGAGCTGAAAGGGGTGAAGGAGGTGGCTGGAAGAGAGCTGAAATGTGATCTCAAAATATTTTTGTATCTAGATATCTGTTTGCTCCTTTTTGTCAGAGTTCCTTTACGATCGCTTTTTATTTATTTATTATTATTATGCAATTTATGCTTCGCATTAAATGAAATATAATGTTAACTAATGAATACGATAAGTTTTAGAAGGTGCGGCCCTCCGCTAACCACGGCCCTCTCAAAGTGGCCCCCAAGCCAAAACAATTGCTCACCCCTGACCTAGGGGACATGCAATAAAGCTACTACACTGTAACAAGTTTAAGACTAATAAGAGAAAATATTTTTTCACTCAACGCATAGTCAAACTCTGGAATTCATTACTGGAGGATGTAGTAAAAGCTGTCAGTGTAGCTGGGTTTAAAAAAGGTTTGGATAAGTTCCCGGAGGAAAGGTCCATAAATCATTATTAAAAAGGACATGGGAAATCTACTGCTTGCCCTGGGACAAGCATTGTGGGACCTGTGTGCCTTTTTGGGAACCTGCCAGGTACTTGTGACCTAGATTGGCCACTGTTGGAAACGGGATCCTGGGCTTGATGGACCTTGGTCTGCCCCAGTATGGCATATCTTACGTTCTTATGTTGATCGTTCCAGGTCTTACCGGTAGCATCTGAGATGCAAAGGCCGACGTGGTCCCCAGTCATTCCTGTCCTGCCAGTTTCATATTTCAAAATGGCACCATTAAGGATCAGCCAGCGCCATTTTCAAATACAGAGTGAGTGGAGGGACTGCTCTTGCCCCTCTTCGTATCTAGATGTTGCAGGTCAGTTCGGTGGGTGGGGACGGGGGTGAAGGGGTCTGGAAGGTTGCAGGGAGTGTGGAAGAAAGCTCATCAGGAAAGGGGGGGGGTTTAAATCAAGCAGCGTGTGTGTTTTTAAAATAGTGGCACATTTTGTCAGCTGGGGCAGACCCAGCAATAAAAGAAAAACCAAAACGTCACGTCTTTGCTTTGTTTTTAAAGCAAAATGAAATGAACGCACACCTCTACTGACGAAGTTCTGGGCAACATCTAGAAAGACAGAAGATATTCGCTAAGTACCATCCACTTTCCAGAAAGAAAAGAATTCTCCCAGGCTAAGAGTTTGCCCAGAACGATGTACCACAGCATGCCTAGACCTGCCTCACTCCTCTACTCGCTGTTTCCCGTCTTCCATCTCTAATGTTAGGAGAGATGCTGTAAGGAGTGAAATCCGGCTGTTATTGGTCTGTTATAGTCTGACCTTTTAAGCCTCTGCTTCATACATTAAGATCGGCCACGTTTTTCTTCCCCTGGCAGAGTTCTTTTATATTTAATTACATGTACAGAGGGATCAGTTGTCCACTCTATGTACCCAACTGGGTCTTCTTTACCAGCAGATAAATTCTGCCTTCAAGGGAAGCGCATGCAGTACTGAACATCTGATTTGACTTTTTCTGCAAAATTCAGAGGGGTGGAAAACATGATGTAGTCAAATGTCTCTGAAACAGATGCTAATGAGGATCTGCACATGCAAAAAAAGTTTTCGTTTGTTTTCATATTTTCTCCTGATTTCCAGGTATTTTTTCAACGTGTTTCACGTAACTGTTTTAATAAAAATATGTTAACATGCGTTAGGGGGCATGTTTATTAAAGTGCGGTAAGTTTTTGCACTTCCCACATGCTAAGAGCAAAAAGTAGCATGTAATAAGTGCAAAGACTGTGAACTGCTGTAAGTGTGCCCAGCATATCCCCTTTAGATACCACACTGAAAATGTCTTTTCTGCACAGTAACAGTATTCACGGTTCATGCAGGTGCATTTAGTACCACCCTTTGAGGTGGCGTTAAGTGCATCTGCTCTAACTGCACCATGACACGTCCCCTCACACTAACTGCAATATGCAAGTCACACTTACGCCCCACCCCAACCCGCCCAGTCCTCACCTTGTCACGTGCTAAGCAGTTACTGTGGGATTTTTACTGTGCTGGCTGCTTTAGAGCGGGGTAGCTGTTTGAGCAGTTTAGTAAATATGCCCCTAGAACTTTGACATATGCAGATTGATTGTATGCATGTGAATTTGTACATTAAATTGATTTTCCACACAGAAAGAGGCATGTTTACTAAGGCTAATGTGTGTTAATGAAGTTAGCGCAGGTTGAGTGCCACTGGGCCCATGAAAATAAAGAGACTGCAGGCCCTTAACACGCATTAACCTTCATTAATTCATGTTAAAACCTTTAGTAAACATGCCTCTAAATTTTTTAAGGCTTCTTAACAAACCAAACATGGGCTAACAAATGCACATCTCTGGATTCTAATAGTGTTACAGCAACATGAGATAAAATGCTCTTAGCCTGTTATCCAGCTTAGGAATTTTGCCGTATAGAGGCCACAGTAAAGAATGGTGTGTTCCAGGCTTCTGTTATTAACTTTATTTATTTTGTATTTGGTACATGCCCAGTGCTGGGCCTTTTGTTATGCAGCATAAAATGTTTTCATATGTTCTTTGCTTCCTCGATAGGGATACAGAGATTTTGCAATGATGTGAAAGCTATGCTAGGTTTTTCCCCGGGAATTTTCTGGAAAGTTTGCTGGGTAGCGATTAGTCCGGCCTTTTTAGCGGTAAGCATTTTCTCACATTTATGTAGATAGATTTCAACCATCGCTAAGTAGGCAGTCACCTAGGGTGGCTACTTCTGGGGTGCAGCCAAGATCATGGCATTCAAAGCTAAACAACTGATTTTGACATCCAGGGGTTTTGTAAGGTTTAACATTTGCCTAGGTGCTGACACCTTGAACCAACTCTGGGCTGACTCTGCTAATAATGAGATTGTAAATTTCAGCATGGTACAGTGAGCTCTCTATATAATATTTCCCTTTACAGGTGTCTTTGGCTATAAAAAGTGGAAATGTTTTACCCAAAGTAATTATTGTGTAGTATTTGTTGTAGAAGTGAAACATCACCATAAAAAATCTTCTTCAGAAGAAATCCAGTTCATGTCCTGTGACAAGCCAGTCAGTAATAAATTGTCTAACATACTAACGGGCCAATGCAGAAAGCTAGCACAGGCTTTATGAGCCCATAATGCCACGTTTAAGCACACTTTATGATCCTTCACAGGCAGAAAACAGACGTAAATGCCGACAGAAAAACTAGCACCCAACTACCGCCATGCATATTTAAATCTATTTAAATGAATTTGAATTATTTAAATATATTTTAATCAACTGGTCTGGTATGCAAATCATGGCTACACCAGATACAGAGATAAGAATAGAGGATTTTACAACCAACCATAGTGCTAACATTTTTACTGCAGGGTCTGAGTAGATGTTAACCTCTAATGTGTGCCTCCGACAGTATTTTGATGGCACCAGGTGCTTTCCCAGGAGTTTAGATCATCTTCTCCTCAGATCATCAGGCATCTGGAAAAGTTCCCGATGCCATCAAAATACTGTCGAGGGCCGTACCTGATAAAAAAGAATCCCTAGTGGCCCCCCCAATGGTATTTTGCGGCATTGGGGATGATCGCGGCATCGGGAAATATCCCCGATGCCATCAAAACATTGTCGGGGACTGGTGCCCTGACAAAGAGTAAGCACCTGATGGCCTAGTGGCTCCTGTACCCCCCACCCCAATCCAAATTAAAAGAAATGTGAAATCCTGGTGGTCTAGCAATCCTTGAACCTCCCACCCGCATCCCCAAATAAAAGAAAAGAAAAGTGAAATCCTGGTGGTCTAGCCACCTTTGAACCCCCCACCCACCAACCCAAAGTAAAAGAAAAGAAAAGTAGATACTGGTGGTCTAGCAGCCCTTGATCCCCTACCCCCAACCCAAAGTCCGCCATCTTGTAAAATGGCAGCACCTGGCCCCGTGTGGTGCATCCTGGGATGTACTGGGTGAGGTCAGACTGCCATATAAGATAGACTATGCCTTAAATGGTAGTCTAACCCTGCCCGGTGCCTACCAGGATGAACCACACGCAGGGGCAGCCCAAGGGGGGTGCGGGGCCATGTATGGAGAATGGGTGCGGGCCTCATTTGCATAAGGGGCATCATTTGCATAAATATTTGCATAATGTTACCATACGCTAACTTTTAGTAAACATGCCTCTTAACGAGTGTATGGATAAAGAAAGACTAAAAGATTTCTACACTACTATAATCCAGTGCCAACCGCCAGGCACATTAGGAACTACTACAAACACTGCCCATTTAGAACCCATAGCAAACCCGCCGTATCGTAACAGCACTACCAGGACTCACAAAGCACCATACTCTACCTATCAAAAGGCAACACTGCAAATATTAAATCAATACATTTCAGAGAATAACAATACAAATAGGGATTACATAAACAGAATACCTCAGCTCAGTTACACATGCAGAATATAGACCATCACCAAACAAGGAATCACAATTTAGAAACAGGAAGACAATAATTAAACTGGGAACTCCAAAAGCCAAACTTGGAATGTACAACAACACTGTAGAAATAAAACTATAAATTAATTTCCTCTTGTACTAAACAAAGCGCAGACGTTAATGATGCATATTTCCCAGAGCTGACATATTCCAGATAATAAATTCAAAATAAAGAGATATTTTTCTACCTTTTGTGCATTTTTTTTCAGTTGCAATTGCTCCAGCCACTTTCTTCTGGTTTCTTCATGTCTTCTGCTAACTCTCCATCGTCTGCTGTCCATTTGTCCTTTCTTCTCTCTTCTAGTTTTTTTTTCCATTCTCTCTCTACATCTGCTTTAACATACTAATCTTTCTCCTTTTGCTCTTTCCTCATTCCTATTTCATCCACTCAAATTTTACCTATCCATCCTCAATCCCTACTTACTTTCCCAATTCCCAGCCAATTGTAGATTTGTCTTCCCTCCCACACACAAAAAAATGTCCTCTCTCCATTTCACTTTCCCAGCTCCATCCCATTCTAATCCTCCCCCAACATCAGCTCCCTTCTAGTTCCAGCCCCACCCAGCATCCGCTTCCTTCTAGTCCCTGCATCAGCCCATTTCCAGTCCTAGCCCCCCATCAGCTCATTTCTAATCCTATCCTAGCCACACCATCAGCCCATTTCCAGTCCTAGCTCCCCCAACCATTTCCAGTCCTATCCAAGTCCCTCCATCAGCTCATTTCTAATCCCAGCCCATCAGCCCATTTCTAGTCCTTTCCTAGCCCCACCATCAGCCGATGTAAAATACTAGCTCCCCTCCACTCAGCCCATTTCCAATCCGCCCCCCATGAGCCTACTTCCAGATCCAGCCCCTCCATGAGTCCATTTCAATCCAAGCCCCCACCACAGCCCATTTCCAATCTTAGCACCCCCCAACAGCCCATTTCCAGTCCTATCCTAGCCCCTCCATCAGCCCATTTCCTGTCCTAGCTCCCCCCTATTCAGCCCATTTCCAGTGCTAGCTCCCTCCCCTCACAGCCCATTTCCATTCCAAGCCCCCCTCCCCATTAGCTATTTGCAGTTCAAGCCCCCTTCCACTCAACCCATTTCCAGTCCTAGCCCCACCCCCATAGCCCATTACCAGTCCTAACCCCCCATCACCCCATTTTCAGTCTTAGTCTCCCCATAGCCCATTACCAGTCCTAAACCCCCCATCAGCCCACTTCCAGTCCTAGCCCCCCATCAGCCCCTTACCAGTCCTAGTCCCCCCATATCCCATTTCCATTCCTAGCCCCCCATCAGCCCATTTCCAGTCCAAGCCCCCCATAGCCCAGTACCAGTCCTAGCCCCCCCCCCATCAACCCATTTCCAGTCCTAGCCCCCTCATAGCCCATTACCAGTCCTAGCCCCCCATCAGCCCATTTCCAGTCCTTGCCCCCCATAGCCCATTTCCAGTCCTACCCCCCCATCAGCCCACTTCCAGTCTTAGCCCCCCCCCCAATAGCCCAGGTAGATTTTAAAAAAAACAAACTTGCTGCTGCTGCCGTGACAGCAGCAGAATCAAGCATCCCGCGGGGGCCCCCCCTGCAGGGCAGAGTCCTCCATGCGGCCTCAGCTCCCTCAGCGTGAGCTTTTCAGAGCCACGAAGGGAGAGTTTCCCATCAGTGCCAGCAGCTTAACAGTGCCACGAGGGAGAAGCTCTCCCTTTGCGGCTCTGAAAGCCGGCACTTAGGGAGCTGAGGCCGCATGGAGGACTCTGCCGGGCAGGGGGGGCCCCATGGGACGCTTGATTCTGCCACTGCCACGGCGGCGGCGGCAGCAGCAGCAAGTTTTTTTTTTTTTTAATTTATTTATTTATTTATTTCTCTTATATACCGTGCTATTTAATATCAGTGTGGTTTACATGGAACATCAAGGTATTTTACGGTGGGGGATTACACCGTAATTACAAATAACAGGGATCTCAACTTGGATAACCATATTAACTATTTACACATATATTTACAGGGAACATGGGCTATGGAGGGTTAAGTGGCTTGCCCAAGACCACAATGAGCACCTGTGGGACTAGAAACCCCAGTCCTTCCGGCCCAAGGTTGCTGTCCTCTAGTGGGATTTGAACCCCCGACCTTCCGGCCTGAATTTACCGGCAGATGCAGAATGTTGTTTGCACATGGCCCCCTGAAATGCGGGGCCCTGTGCAAACAACATTCTTGTCCAATGTACGGGCCAGCCCTGACCGCACGTGGCCAGGCGCCGCCATTTTACAAGATGGTGGACCAGAGCGGGAGCACGTAGGCAGCACTCCCACTTATTTTAAGGTATGGGGGGGGTTGGATTTAGGGGCTGCTAGACCACCAGGTAATTTTGCTTTTCTTTTCTTTTACTTTGGGTTGGGGGGTGGGGAGGTTCAAGGGCCACTAGACCACCAGTTGATTACATTCTGTCGGGGCACCAGCCCCCAACAGTGTTTTGATGGCATTGGGGGCTTTTCCCAATGTCACAATCATCCCTGATGCCATCAAAATATTGTCGGGGCTGATATGCAAATTAGCCACATGGTGCCTGGAGAGTAAGCCAAACTAGCGCAGACTTCTTGTGTGCATGTGTTTGGCTTGCTTTCCCAGTTTAACACTGCGTTGGCTCATTTGCATGCGCACGGTTACTGTGGCAGGCATTTGCGTACCCTATCCTTCCTGCATCGCACGTTAAAATATGTGCATTGTCAGGAATGTTAAAAAATAGATCCAGTGCAGGTCTAGCGTCGTCTTTCTGCATCGGCCTGTAAGAGGGTAGTTCTCAAAGTGATTAACATGGAAGTGTTACCTGCATGAATTGGCTGTCTGAGAGCTCACCTCCCTCAATATGAATTTTTGGTTGCACTGAGAGGGAGGCAAAGAAGGGGGAGTGTTTAAGTTGGGAGAGAAAATGTACTCCCATAGATTGCATTGTCCAATCTTCGTGCACACTCTCCCAGCAAAACTCTATGCACTCAAAAGGTAGGTGCAAATGGCATGTTTCAGAGACAAAGGGCTGCACTACTGCTTCAGTGTGCACTAACTCACATCAACGCATGTCATTTACCACTGGTTCCAAGTTACACAATGGGACCTATTTGCTGCTAATACATTCATGGAGTGGTCAGAGCAGTGACCATGGAGACCAGGGTTTGAATCCCACTGGTGCTTTATGGGCCTCTGGCAAGTCACTTAACTCTTCATTGGCTCAGACACAAACTTAGATTGTAAACCCCCTACTGTACCTGAAGGTAACTTACCTACTGGAAAGACAAGAGCTAAACACTAAAGGAAATGAAAACAGTGCTCTTCGGTAATAGTAGCCGAACGTAGGCACAGACTTTAAACATTGGTGCAAATCCCATAGGTAAAACGTAGGAGCAGATTTAGTCCCAATGTGTGAAAATGCTCGAGTGTATTCCAGCCAGAGCACATTTCCTCACAGAAATCAATATGAGCCGCAGCGCCAACCAGCTGATGCAATGCTGTGACCCTAAAGTGCATGTTTGCTAAATCGCATTATCTGTTAACGCAGCATGCATGGAAAGCACTAGCAGCGAATGCGGGGCAAATGCAGATAGTGCAGTGGTTTTCTGCGCTATCTGCAGAACGTGCGCTAGCGGTGCATGTGGGTGGGGCAAGGGCAGAGAGTGGTAATGGCTGCAGCGTGTGGCTACCGCATGCATCAACAGCGCACAGCAACCACTGGATTTACAGACAGCACAGGCGCAACTAACTCTACCTCAATGGGTGGCATTAGCTGCATCCCAGCTGCTGTCCGACCGCGCTTCCTGCATTTCTGATGGAATGCTGTGCATTTCCCCAACAGATACCGCATGGCTTTTGCAGCTAATGCGGAGCTATTTCCACTAACGTTGCATTAGCTGCAGAAGCCTAATACAGTTTAGTAAACATGCCTCTACGTAGAAAGCAAGCAAATAGTAAAATCACTTTGCTTTACGAATAAGAACAAAGTTAATTTTCCTTTATCTGACCACAGATTAAAGAAAGGCAAACCTTTGGGTGAAACAAACCTGGAAAATGTCCAGGCCAACCTCAGGACTGAGGGCATAATTGCGTTAGGTCACAGGAGGAACCACATTTACAGTGGGATTAGTGAGACCTGTCAACCATTGATCTGATTTGCCTGCAGCAGACAGACCAGGACAGACAAGCTACAAAGACAGACACGAACAAACAAACGTTGCGAGAATGATAGCAATGGAGATGCCATTTTTAAGCATTTTTCTCTCTATTCTGCTGAAGTTTTATACTGTACCTGTATGTATTTGAAAAATGACGTTTTATTTGCTTGTAGTTTATTTTGGGGGGGGGGAGAGTTTATTGGTAACAATTCTAATAGAATCGCCTAGTTTTTTAGGCTTAGCTACAACTGTTAAGCCCGACTTAGTAACCAGAGCTATTCCGTCACCTTCCTGCGTAGTACAGCAATAAGATACATTAGGGCTGGAAGCATAATGTGCAAATATCATGACATATGACAGCTGACCCCAGTTCCAGACCTACCTGCAACACTTATTATGTGACCTTGAACAAACTACTTACCCCCTGACCTCTAAATTGTGAAACAGAGATCAACAAAAATAGTTACGAAGAATGGTAAAATTCCTTGGGATAGTACCAAAAAGCATCTTTTGTAACATGAGAAAAAAAGTCTGTGGCCCAAACGGCTCCAGGAGTTATGCAGCTGTGCGGCCCTTGTCATCTAGTTTGGATAAACTCTTTGGGATCTTGCATCCTGTGCCACCAATACTAGATAAATAAATATTATTACATTTTGGACTTAGGAAAGGCTATTGGAAGAGAAAAGTATTTTCTTTCAAACTGCAAAGATGTCAACATTTTTTTAAGTAGTTGTATAATCTGAATATTGCATTTCAGTACATTATACAGTACCTTCCATAAACGCAATCTCTCTGTATCAAATTGGTTGGTAGGCCATGTCACCTATGGCCAGGCCACCCTACGTGTGCCCAATCGTGCCTAATCTTGGAAGCTAAGCAGCGTTGGGCCTGGTTAGCACTTGGATAGGAGACTACCTTGGATTGCCAGGTGCTGTAGGCTTACTGCACCGAAGAAAGGCCTGGCAACCTGCTTCCATTCACACCTTGCCAAGAAAACCCAGGGGTTAGTTACAAAATGAACAACTATCCACAGGAATCAACATCAACAACACACAACAACTTGTCATGCCACATGATGATGCAATGTCTCATGACCTGTAGTTACACCATAGTACATCCTCAGGCTTTATCCTTACGTTAAGGCTTTTCTTTGTTCTGTTCTTTTTCTGTTTGTTTTCTTTAATTGGGTTTTATGATTATTAGGAGTGAGCATAAACACAAATGATCTGGAATCACAATCCCAAACCCCATCCTTAAACAAGGAATGTTTCCCTAGACAGGTTTACTGATTACCATCTCAGATCACAATAAGATAAAGATCAAATCCATATGATATCACTTTTTGCATCCATCTCTGTGTGTTTGCTACAGACATCTCTATTTCTCTTCATGTTGCCTCACAGTTTATAATCATCAGCTCTTTTCTGGAGCAGCCCTCCCTCGTGCTCTTCGACTATCAGTACCCAGACTGGAGTATCTCTGTCGGATACCTCATAGGAGCGTCATCCTTTATCTGTGTTCCTTTCTACATGGTCTACAAGCTTGTATGGACACCAGGATCTCTCAAACAGGTCAGATTAAGATGTATGTGTGTTTTGGGCAGGGAAGGGGTGAAAGAAGGATTTGAGGTTTTAGTTAAGGTGATTTATTTGGTCGTAGGGATATACAGTATTCAGTGTTCACTGATCTAAATTAATAAACGACAGAAAGAAATCTTGAATGTGCAATCATCCTATGTGTAAATCATAACGGGGGTGGTGTGGGACTTGATAACCGATGCTATGTTCTCTGATGCATTGCAGTAGTTTATGGAGTGAGTGAAGAACAGACTTCCAGTCACCTGTTAAATGTGTCTTATCTTAGTAACGTTGCCTCAGAATCTCAGGATAGCTTTATAATTCATGCATGTTATGGTATTATGCAAGCCTAATGCTTAGAGATGGGAATTCAAAAGTCTAGTTTGGACAAGCCTGTCCTTCTTACAATGAAACCATCTGGTTATCTTCAGATTGTGTTTCAGCAGCCACTTTGGAAGAACTATGGGATGGCTGCTTTGAAGACAATGGAGATAGTTTAGTTTAGTTTATTCAATATTTGATATTCTGTTTTTTAACCCAAAGGGATGATACAAAACGATTTACAATATAAGAAAAGAAAAGAAAGTTACCGTATCATTAAAAGAAAGAGAGAGAAATTCAACATACTCTTAGGGGACACAGACATAAGGGTATGTCTACTAAGCTGGGCTAATGGTTAACCCAGGCTATCTGCCACTAGGTTCCATTGAATAACATGGGACCTAGGGGCAGACAGCCCGGTTTAACCAGTAGCCCGGCTTAGTAGACATATTCCATAGTCTTATTCAAGTATTTTCCAGAGTGGAATCAAAAGCCATAATAGAATAATATGTTTTCAAAGCAGATATGAATTTGGAATGATTCCCTTTGCCTTTCAAATGGGACAAGGGGGAGAGAATTCCAAAGAACAGGAAAAAGCCATTTTTCCAAGTTGCATTTCCTGTTTAATGTAATGACCAGACATATTTAAGTTGTTGGGTGTTTCTGTTCCATGTGAACCGCTCTGATTGCAAATAGTGCGGTATATAAGAAATATAAATAAATAAAAATAAATAAATAAATTTCAGTAGTTGCATCTGAGAAGCAATTATAAGCATTTGTGAACATGAATTGATTAATTCTATTTGCTCAAAGAGGTTGTGTGGAGGCCAATGGAATAAGAACTGATGAAAGATACTGTGGAACATTGGTATGCAACAATTTATGAATTCAAGTACAAATCTTAACTGGAAAAAGGAATTGTAGCAGAAGCCAACGTAGATCCTTTAGTATGGGAGAAGCATGTTTCAGTTTCTCCCATAGGAGCCTATGGTGTGCTAAATTGCTCAGCTAGATGTTGTAGTCAATGTTCCATCCAAGGTTCGTGGGAATCCAGCACCGCGTTGAGCTCCTACTGTGTTGGGTGGTGGTGAAATCTCAGCATTTGAATCACGCCAGGCAGGCAGATCCCTTGGGAGCCCCGCAGAACTTGTCTTCCCTGTATAAGTCAAACTGTGAGACTGCGACACCTCTTCCAATGTCAGGAACGCAAGCAGCAGAATCCCACGCACTTAGCGTGAATATTGCAATTTGTACTTTATTTATTTAACGGCTTTTTTTATAAGGCCTTTAGTCCAAGGCGGTTTGCATAGAATAACATTAACAAACTCAAGTGAGTTAAGTCACATAGAACATGGGAGATATGAACTTAGAGTCAACTATGGGGATTTACAGATTCAACAGTAAGTGAACGAAACGATGATGTGCGTATTGTTAAGCAATGTCATAGTTGCATCTCTGTCAGCCAGGTCAGTGGTTCTGTTTGTGCAAAGCGCACTTGTTTAAGAGGTTCTGCGTCAGGGCGGTGGCTAGACAAGGACACATTCATTGTTTCCCATCTTTCTCCTCAGAGATTAGCAGTGTGCATTCGACCAGAGAAAACAATAAGAGACCAACAACTCGACTCCATTGGCTTGGCATCTGCCCCATAGCTCCGGGAAACCGAAGTCCAGCAACAAGATGGCTTGCTAGTTATGTGCACAGTCTAAGGAGGTATAACACTGGGAAGCAAAGACTGCAGTCGCTTTGTAATAATTATGGTTCTGCTCTGCCTAGAGTTTTAACACACTAACCCAAGAAACCTCAATAATTATTTTGCATTTGTGCATAAGGAGAAAGATGTGAATATCATCCACTGGACATGGAGCATTTTAAGCCTTTGCAAATTCAACAAAATATTTCATTGGCGGGTGGTGTAATATTGAGAGGATGAAGATTCTGTTTGCACTTAAAACTGTAAAATTATTAGGACCCTCCCCCTTATATGTACTTATTCAATACCTATTTTGTAAAGCCCTTATAAAACGGCTCATACAATGACCTCCAGCGACACATAAATGCTTTTGCTCAGATTTAGATCTTCCCACGGGCAGGCATGAATATCTGCAGTCGCTTGCGGATTTTATAGAAGTTGCATATACATCGCCAATCCAGCCCTAGCACAGCTCCAGGATGCCTACACATGGTGCATATATATGAACATACCATTTTGTCAGTGCAGGCATTTCCTTGCACAGTTTAATAAGAGCCTTTTTCCATGGGTAAAATATGCTTTATAAACTTAACTCTACATCAGGACCAGGACCGTACCAAGCTATAAACGCGCCCTGTGCGACTCATGAACCTGGTAACCCCCCCCCCCCCCCACACCCATCTATGTGCAGGAGCTCAGTCTTGTTGGACTTTCTGGGTGCCCAGTGATGAAACTGGTACCCCCTTCTTCACTTGCACCCTGTGCAGCCACACCGCTCGCACAGCCCTTGCTACGGCTCTGATCGGGACAGGCAGGGTAAGGAGATAAAGTCATTGACTTCCAATACCATCAGCAGCAGCGCCTTGCTGGAAAAACAGCCGCCTGCTATAAGTGTGTCTTCTGCTGCTCCTGCCAGGCTAACAGGTGCAGTATTTGCTGAGTTTGCATTTTTGCAAGTCAGGCCTCCGCAGAGGATCTGGTCTCTCACCAGTAACAATAAGAGGGCTTCAGCTACTCAACCACAACCAGAACTGGAAGCAACAGAAACAAAGGGGGAGTTACTTTGAATTCGTACATGGAGCACCTACTTCCGCATCTTCAGTGGTCCGGATAAGGAAATTAGCTTTACTTTTTCCCCCTTTATACTGCCCCCCCCCCCCAAAAAAAAATAAATTACAAAACTGTATTACAAAAGAAGACCGTTTGGAAAGTTGTAGCTCAATAAAACCCGGCTTAATCATAAATTGGAAAACAGACATAGAAACCACATACAGAAAAGAACAGAGACTGGCCCACGAACATAAAGAAGCGGGGCCCATAAGGTCAACACTAGCATTTGAAATTTCCTTTCAATATCTTAAAACAGAGAGGTTTACAGTTGGATTACCTGGGATGTGCTACTCTGGTTCTGATACTTGTCCAGGGAATGTCCTTCTGCTGAAGTCCAGTTACATCTTTTGGAACTTGTTCAGTGGAGTGGGCTTACTTTACAAACACGAGCATGCTACTGACTAAGGTCACAGGCTCATGGAAGCAATGGTTACTGGCAAATACATTTCCCAAGGAAATACTTATATATGACATTTGCACTTTGTTACAAAGCCTCAATACAAACTGTTTTGATCTCTTCAAACATGTTATAATGTGAAGTAAAGTCTCATGAAATTGAGAAGAGAAAACAGATTCCACACCATAAAAATAGGAATAGTGAGTAATATAGAATTCTGAGCTTCATTCCTATAAAAAAAAAGTTGAGTCTTAGACAAGAGGGTATAATGGGGGTTGTAAATATGAACAATTTAAATAGTTTGTTTAATTGAACTAACTGCCTTTATTGGAAAGCTGGAATAAGACCACTTGCTGTAGATGAGCACCGACCATCCAGGGCCGTATCAAGGGCTGTGCAAGTATAGAAGAGACGCTGATGTCATCACCGGGCTTCCAAGAAGTCCAATAAAAGCTGGAGGGAGGAGGGGCCCCACATTCGCGAATCACACAGGGCGCATTTATAACTTGATAGGGTCCTGACACTAGCATTCAATTTTTTGTTCTGCTTTAACACATAAAAACTATGAAGTCCTTTCTTATTGTACCATAATAATGACTGGCCTATGTGTGGTTTATGTGGCATCCTTTCCACTCGCTTAGCTGTTCTCCACGAGACTGTGCTGCATGTGTTTCGATACAGCAGTATCAATTAGTGGAAGATACTAAGAGCAAAATCAGGAGAAAATGCGAGTAATGGTTCATAAAGGGACAATGGCCCACTTAAAACAGAGAGTGCCTGTGGTCCAGCGATAAATATCGACCAAGGAGGATGCCTAACATCACAAAGTAGTAAGATGAACGTAAACAGAAAAAAAGGAAAGTAAGATGATTCCTTTTTATTGGACTGCCAGTACATTCTAGGACTATCTTTTGAAGATTTAAACCTTCTTCAGGTCAAGAGAATAAGCAACAGATGAGAATAGCATGATATATAAGTGAATCACAAAAGTATTCCATTGATAGTCTTGGAGGAGGGGGAAGTGGGAGTGATCGCTGGGTGATCAGAAGGTGGCCAGGCTGTAAATATTTATAATGATAACTCATATCTTCTTTAAATCTAGTCTGGTTCAATTGAGTGTCTTATCATCTGAAGTTCAAACGTTTTACAACGTGATTTGAATCTCCCTTTTAGCATTCTTACTGTAAAATCATCAATGCTGTCTTCTGGCCCCACAAAGTACTCTCCAATCAGTGACACCTTGGTCTGCTCTGTGCTGTGTGATCTTTTATGTCTGTGTGACTTGATCCTTGTCTTTAACATTTGGCCTCTCCTTCCTTTGTTTTACGTTGGATCTTACACATGCTCGTTCTCTAATGTGGTATATATTATTTGGTGCAGAACACGTGAAAAGGAATGACACATTGGAGAGACTTTTAGATCACAGTATTGTCACCTGTTGCTCATACTTTGCTGACCTCAAGAAGAAGGTTGTAACCGTCCAAAGCTAGCCTTAGAATGTATTAAGTTAGTCCAATACAAAGGAATTGCCTTATTTTCCTTTTTTCGTTTCTCCTTTTATCTAACCACCATAAAAGTGGACTAACATGGATATCACACTACATTAACATCACAGAAACAACAGGACTGATTGTAATGGCAGGAACCCAACATATCCTAACACTTAGGGGCATGTCTACTAAAGGGATTTAAGGCACGTTAGTAAAGTTAACGTGTGTTAAGTGCCAGAACTGTTTCATTTCTATGGGGCAAGTTTCCTAAACCAGGCTAGTGGTAAACCCAAGCTTTCTACAACTAGGTCCTATGTTACTGAATGGGACCTATAACCGTTAGCCTGGCTTAGTAAACATGCCTCCATGGGTGCAGTGGTATTTAACATTCATTAACTTTATTAACACGTGTTAACCTTTAGTAAGCATGTCCCTTAAAGCTGTATAATGTTCCTAAAATCTACTTTCAGCTGAATGCTCCTAAGTTTGAAAAATGTTTTTTTGATACTGAAATAAAATAGAATCACAATCTCAATGACTCCTGAAAATCTGAGGTCCATAATTGACTAGTATTGCTTTTTAATGCACTTATTAGCTATGAAAACAACTATTGTAACAATGCACCATGAAATAGCCTCTGCAATACCCATTCCCTACTGGGTTCATTTTACAGTACAAGTTCTGTTGCTCTTTGAGCTTCTATTGTGCAGCCAAATCTCTCTGTAAATGTCCCGTTTGTAAACCCATCATTGTTAAAGGTGTACATTTGGTTCATTAGGGAACCTTAAAAAAATTTAGTGCATGCAAAAACAATTTAAGGCACATTAGCCTGTAAATTAACACATGTAAAGTTGATTTGTGCCTGTTAAATGTCTTTATTAACATAAATATGTGAAACAACATGTCCAAAAATCAGGAAAAAAGGCCAAATTAACCAAAAATGAACCTAAATTTTTCCCTGATCTTTGTGATATTTATGAAAAGATCATAAGATATGCTATACTGGGTCAGACCAAGGTCCATCAAGCCCAGTATCCTGTTTCCAGCAGTGGCCAATTTAGGTCATAAGTACCTAGCAGTTTCCCCAAGAGACACAGGTTCCACAGTGCTTGTATTGGGTCAAGCAGTGATATCCCGGGTCCCTTTTAATAATGGTTTATGGACCTTTCCTCCAGGAACTTGTCCAAACCTTTTTTAAATCTGGCTACACCAACAGCCTTTACTAATCCTCCAGTAAGAAATTCCAGAGTTTGATTGCACATTGAGTGAAAAAATATTTTCTCTTATTAGTCTTAAATAGGTTACACTTGTAGTTTCATTGCATGTCCCCTAGTCTTTCTATATTCTGATGATGTAAACAATCGATGTACGTCTACCCGTTCCACTCCGTTCATTAATTTATAGACCTCTAGCTTTAGCTGGAGACTTTTTCCTGCAGTCTCACTTCATGTTACCAATCTGTCCAATTATAAATGTGACTTAAGGGAAAACCATGAGACGCAAAAAAAACAGAGAGGTTATCACTAGGTATCGTGATCCCAGACCTTGTTAATAATCCAGGTACTTTCCACTGGGCAGGATTAAATGGATTGTAATCACAAATCAAATGGAAGCTGCATGTAATCAGGACAGTCTTATGATAGGATCAGTAGATGCTTAATCTGGGATTGCAGTCCTTTTTAATCGGTGCAGTATCGTTCCCATTTCACTGTTGTCATCTTGGGCCAACAATATGTCAAAGCCTGGCACTTGGAGCAGATCACCCTTTTGGGAATTCCTTGAGGAGGGAATGGAAAAAGCAGAACTTAGACTTTAGGCTTGGGGTAAATACATTTTGTGGAAGTATGGTTTTGTATTATGTAGTTGCTGTTTTGATGTATATTGTTTATTGTGTGACTGTATTGTGATGTTTTTGCATTTCATGATGTCTTTTGATTTTTATGATGTATTTATCTTCTGTTGTATCTCACTATGGGTACATTTTGTTGCAAAATTAGTTTAGATAACCCAAATGGGATGAGATCTGGGAATGTGATTGCAGATTGTAGTTCTTTGGCTCTATGGCAGTCTTTACATTTACTTTTTAATCAAGCATATAGCCTCCTATATGCAATAAACTAAGGGTTTTCAGCTCTGACCTGAGTATCCTCTAGCCAGCTGGGTTTTCAGGATATTCAGAATTAATAGACATGGGATAGATTTGCTTGTAATGGAGGCAATGTACGCAAATCTGTCTCATACATATTCCTTATGTGAATACCAGACTGACTAAAAGGTCCTCTAAGATAGGATTTAAAATCCCTGCAATAAACTATTCTTTTTATACCACTACTACTAATCATTTGCATAGAGCTATAAGGTCTACGCTGCATCCAGATTTTATAGTCTCTCTGGAAATATAAACCCCACATAAGGACACTCGACTCTGTTAATAATTTGTGTCCACTAGTATTCTATAAACTTCTTTTATTATCTTGATTGTTAACTGTGTATTTTAAAGATTACATTTGATATAATATTAACAGTGTCTCGTTATATATACGTGTTACTCATCTCACAATTCTGCCCAATGAAATGTGTCTGGTAATATTTTTATACAATAAAAGGTACCAGAAATGGTTTCGTTTTTCCTATGGATTGTTGCTGTCGAGAGAGCATATGACACATAGAAACATCACAGCAGAAAAAGACCACATGGCCTATCTGGTTTGCCCTTCACATAGGGGATGTCATAAAAACACAGACTCCGGAGATGTAACCACAAATTAAAAATGCTTTTTAGTTTGACATTTTGAAGATGAGTGGAAGCAGGGGGGTGGGCAGTGTAAGGTGACATGGTGAATCCACCATACAAGTAGTTCAGAGCAGTCACAAAAATGAAGCAAGTAGTAGCCCCTCTGAAACTCCCTTACAGGTACTTTGTGATGTAGAATTTTGGATAAATTTAGACTGGATTCATAGCTCCAGGGTCAGCCCCAGAGTTGGTTCAAGCTGTTGGTGCCCTATGCAGACCTTAAGCCTTACACCCTCCCTGGCAGTAAAAATCTATTGTTTACTTTTGAATGCCCTGCTCTTTGCTGCCCCTCAGAGGTTGTTGCCCTAGGTGACTGCCTAGTTTGCCGGATGGTTGCCCCAGCCCTGCAAAGCTTCTAGCATTCAAAGACATGCCCAAGAAAACTGTCTCACCTTCTTCTCTTGTCTGTCCACCACGGTCATGTTTCCTTCCACTGAGAGGCCATTTCAGCGCTTATGAGTTGATTGCTGGAAAATCTGCACCTTTATATTGAGGTGAGTATCAGAGAAAGGCAAGAACAGTCCAGAGATGAAGACAACGTTGCCAGATTGGTGGTTCAGTGCCACGAAAACTTTGAACAGTGGTTTCCTTTCTAGCAACCCCCTACCCATAATCCCACTGGTGCTCCTTGTGGCCTCAGGCAAGTCACTTAATCCTCCATTGCTTCAGCTACAAACTTAGATTGTAAGCTCTCGGGGACAGGGAATAACTACAGTACCTGACTGTAACTCACCTTGAACTACCAGTGGAAAGGGGTGAGCTAAATACTAGCAATAAATCAATAAATAAAATAACAACAGAAATAATTTATGTATTTTCAGGTCATAAACCTAGTGCTTTCCACTTCCTCAAAGACAAAGGACTAAGCAGGAAAACAAGGATTCCCATTTGGCAAATGTAAAACATACTATAATCCTTTTGTAAGTAAATGAAATATATTTAGGATTACAGTTATTGAACCTCTGATACTTTTTCATTTGCCAAGGTTCATGCAGATTAAGGTAAAAGTTCATTTCAGGGGATAGATTGTTCCTTTAATACTGTTACTGGTGAAACCTTTCCATTATCTGGAGCTCATCTGATCATTGCTAATGGATTAGAAGTGAATTCCTTTGTTAGTATAGAGAGCAAGACAGGCCCCAGAGCCGACATCCTTTCTGGACCCCCTTAGCACCAGCCTCCTGAAGGATCCAGATGGTGGGCCTTGCAGCACCCATGTACGCTCTACGTTGGCTGTGTCCTGCCCCTTCTGACACGTCCTCTTGGAGGGAGGGATGCCTCTGGCCTAGAGCATGCACAGGTGCTTCAAGACAGGCAGAGGCCTGGCCCCATGGTCATGCAACCCCCCCAGTCAGGACTTCACCAAGTCAGAACTGTGCCCTGTGTGACTTGCAAACCTGGTGCCCCCCTCCACCCAATTGCACGCAGACCCTTGGTCTTGTTGGGCTTTTGGGAAGCTCAGTGATGACAATGGTGCCCCTTCTGTTCTTGCACCCTGTGGGGCCACACTGCTCGCACAGCCCTTGGTTCGACCCTGCCCCCAGCCCCCCTTTCATCAGGACTGGTAGTAATAGATGTTGTAGATGACAGCAGAAAAAGGTCATTTGACTCACACAGTCTGCCCTGCCAATTGTTCGGAGTGCAAGGACATATCCCAGCTGCTTACCCTAGAAGCCGGACTGCTGTGGAAATGCTGTACATGCCCCCAGCAGATACTGCGTGGCTTTTGCAACTAGTGCCGTGGTATCTGCACAAAAACACCATGTTAGCTGCAAAAGCCTTTGACTCTACTCTTTCTTTCTCTGCACACATCCAACAGATAGCTAAAACCTGTTGCTTCTTTCTCTATAACATTGGCAAACTTTGTCCCTTCCTTTCTACACACACTATTAAGACCTTAATCCATTCACTCGTCACCTCCCGCTTTGACTATTGTAACCTGCTCCTCACTGATCTCCCTCTGAATCATCTCTCTCCTCTTCAATCTGTTCGAAACTCAGCTGCACGGCTTACCTTCCGCCAGTGTCGCTATGTAGCCCCTCTTCTCGAGTCACTTCACTGGCTCCCTATCCGTTTCCGCATCCAGTTCAAACTTCTTCTTACCTACTAGTGCGGCTGCTCGCTGCCTTTCCTCACTCTACGCTTCTCAGGAACTCCGCTCCTCTGGCAGATCCCTTTTAACTGTGCCCTTCTCTGCCACTGTCATCTCCAGACTTCATTCACTCCACCTCGCTGCTCCACATGCCTGGAACAAACTCCCTGAGTCAATGTTTCGGGCTCCTTCTCTGGCCCTACTCAAGTCCAGGCTGAAGAGCCACCTCTTTGAGGCTGCTTTTGGATCCTGACGCTCCTCATTCTCTTCTCCACTATTTATGTGTATCTTGCCATACTCTAGTCCTCAGTTTTGCGATGCTTTTTCATCTTGATTGGCTTGTAAGCTCTGACGAGCAGGGACTGCGTCATACGTCTAAATGTGCAGTGCTGTGTACTCCTTGTAGCGCTATACAGACGATCAGTAGTGGTAGTAGTAGTAAAAGCCTAATGCGGTTTAGTAAACACACTCTTAGGGGCTTGTTTACAAAGCCGCGGTAGCGGTTTGCGATCGTAATCGGAGCCGCAGCCCCATTGATTTCAATGGGGCCGCGGCTGCGATCGCGATCGCGAACCACTACCGCGGCTTTGTAAACAAGCCCCTTAGTGATCTTAGGCAAATCAAGTCACCTTCTATTGCTTCACCTATAAGCAGATTGTAAGGCAACTGGGGCAGGGAATTAACTCATGGACGTGAATATATAACTCACCTTGAGCTTAGATTTGGAAAAAGCACATCATTAAAAAATGCAATGTGTGCCTTCGAGTCAGTCCTGACTCCTGGGTTTTCTTGGCAGTGTGAGTGGAAGTAGATTGCCAGGCCTTTCCTCAGAGGCAGTGGAGGGTTAAGTGACTTGCCCAAGGCCACAAGGAGTGCTAGTGGGAATCGAACCCTGGTTGCTTGGTTACCAAGCCAGTGTTCTAACCACTCGGCGACTCCACAATAAATCCAGACTTAAAAAATTATTTCCCCAATACTATGACACACCAGTTTGCAAAAGAGATAATCTTTGGCCAGCACCCCCCCCCCCCCACCATCAAATACATGCTTTCCTAGCACACGCTGAAACTGGTTGAAAAAAAAATATATTTCATGGGGGTTTAAATACCAGGCGTTAATCCCTTTTCTATCATATTTACTTTGTTTTCAAGCTTCCTTAGTATAATTAATAAGAGCGTAAGAAATGCCAGGTTGAGTCAGACCAATGTCAAAGAGCTCAGCATCCTGTCTCCAACAGGGGCCAGTCCAGGTTACAAGTACCCAGCAGCAGGGGGACCCGCATCTGACCGACAGGGGCCAGTGCAGGTTACATGGCCCTGCACCTCGGGGGCCCTGAGCCTGACCAGCTGCAGAGGGAGTCGGGGAGGCCCGAAGCCCCGGCTGACCTCTGAACAGCCGCAGGAGAGCAGCATTTGCCTTCTTTCCCATGGTTGTGATAAAAAGAAGCTTGCTGGGAGGCTAAACGTGCCCCGTTTGACCTCCCGGCACTCAGCGTGCCAACGGGGTCCTTTTTATCACAGCTGCAGGAGAGAAGGCAAACACTGCTTTTTACTCCCGCAGCTGTTTAGAGGTCAGACAGGGCTTCGGGCCTCCCTGGCTCCCTCTGAAGCCAATCAGGCATGGGGCCCCTTTTGGTGTGTGGCAGGGGGGACTGGGGGCTAGAATGGGAATAGGAATGGGGGGGACTGAGAGCTAGAATGGAATGGGGGATTGGGGGCTAGAATGAGAATGGGAATTGGGGTCTATAAAGGAATGGGGACTAGGGGCTAGAATGGGAACAGGGGTGGGGGCCAGGACTGAAAATGGGCTGATGTTGGGGGATGGGATACTGGGACTGGAAGGAAGCGGATGCTGGGAGAGATTGGAAGAGAACTGATACTGGAGGGATAGGATTGGAAATGGGCTGGAGGTGGGGGACTGGGACTAAAAGAGAGCTGATGCAGGGAAGGAATGGAGGAAGACTCATACTGGGGGGTTAGGACTGGAAATGGGCTGATGCAGGGGGATGGGTGAATGGGACTGGATGCTGGGAGGGGCTGGAACTAGAAGGGAGCTGATGCTGGGGGAGGACCAGAAGGGGGTGGGGCTGGGACTGGCGGGAGAAAACAAGTAGCCAGGGAAATGAGGATGCAGATATTTTATGTGGGAGGGAAGAAAAATCTATGATTGGCTGAGTATTGGGAGAGAAAGTGGGGACTGAGGATGGAGGGGTGAAATATGAGTGGAAGATAAAGGAATAAAGAAAGAAATGGAGGCAAGAACAAAAGGAGAAAGATCAGTATGTCAGAGGCAGATGTAGAGAGAGAATGGAAAAAATCTAGAAGAGAGAAGAAAGGACAAATGGACAGCAGACAATGGAGAGTTAGCAGAAGACACGAAGAAACCAGAAGAAAATGACTGGGGCAATTGCAACTGAAAAATAAAATGCCCAAACAACAAAAGGTAGAAAAAAACCTATTTTATTTTGAATTTATTAACTGTAATATGTCAGCTCTGGGAAATGGGCATCGTTAATGTCTGCGTTTTGTTTAGTACAAGCACTGTTCCCTCTAAGCTGTGCGCGTGCACACACCTCGCCGAGCGAGCGCACATACTTTACAACAGAGCGCACAAAAATTACGGTTCTGATTCTGATAGAAAACAACACAGACGTCTTAAAATTTAGAAGTTGTGATTGTAATTACTAGAAATTTTCTGCTTCATTTAGTAATCGTCTATTTTCATTTAATTTGATTAAAATCAATGTGGTGTACATACTGTATTCTGAGGTGTAGTCAAATTTTAAAGTATATAACTCCGAGTGTCGTTATGTGGCGCACAAAAATGTAACCTTCCTTCAAAAGCTGCACAGCTGATATTTTATGCGCACACAGCCTACAGAAAATTAGAGGGAACATTGAGTGCAAGAGGAAATTAATTTACAGTTTTATTTCTCCAGTGTTGTTGTACATTCCAAGTTTGATTTTTGGGGTTCCCAGTTTAATTATTGTCTTCCTATTTCTAAATTGTGATCCCTTGTTCTATGTTTGGTGATGGTCTATGTTTTGCATGTGTAACCGAGCTGCGGTATTCTGTTCATGTAGTTTCTATGTGACAGTCCCACTTGTTCTCGTTCCCCAGTAGTAGATGTATTGGTATTCTCTGAGATGTATTGGTTTAATATTTGCAGTATTACCTTTTGATAGATAGGGTTTGGTGCTTTGTGAGTCCTGGTAGTGCTGTAATGACATGGTGAGTTTGCTACGGGTTCTAAATGAGCAGGGTGTATAGTACTTCCTAAGGTGCCCAGCAGTAAACGCTGGAGTATAGTAATGTAGAAATCTGGTAGTATCTTTATCCTCACTGCCCATGCAAATAGTATTGAGACACTCATTAAGAGGCATGTCTACTAAACGTTAATGCGCATTCACAAACATTAATGTGTGCTAAGTGCAGCAACACCCATTTATTTCTATTGGCGCAGTGGCACTTAACACACATTAATATTTAGTAAACATGCCCCTAAGTCTTTGCCAGGACAAAGAAGAGGCTGTGAAGGGCTCCTTTGAAAAACACTTAAAATTTTAGATGGGCAATTATACATTTTTAAATAAAATTAATTAAATTTATGCAAATGAGGTATTTAGTAGTATTTAACTCACACCTTTTCAGTCGTTAAAGGTAAATTAAATTCAGGTTCAGTAGGCATTTCCCACTTCCCAGAGGGCTTATAGTCTAATCTTGTACTTGAGGCAATGGAGGGTTAAATGACTTGCACAAGGTATGCTAGTGAGATTTGAATCCCACTTTCATTTGGTGAGAGGCCATTGTTCGAACCACTCAGCTACTCCTCCACTCCACTGGGGCATAAACAATAAAATTCACTGTTAAAACATTTTAGGGGCTTGTTTACAAAGCCGCGGTAGCGGTTCGTGATCGTTATCGGAGCCGCGGCTCCATTGAAATCAATGGGGCCGCGGCTCCGATAACGATTGCGAACCACTACCGAGGCTTTGTAAACAAGCCCCTTAGTGTGTGACAGTAAAACTGTAATGTGCATGTTAAAGTGGGACTTACATGCCATGCAATGAATTTTATGAAACGTATGCTAAAACCTGCCTTCAGTAATATGGGCTTGGTATCAACACAGGAAGCGAGGAGTTAAACAACGGTCCTTTATTTAGACCCCAACACGGCCCCGTTTTGGCTGCGCCTTCGTCAGGGGAAACCTCAAAGAGAACAATTTCACAAACCATTAAAGATATATCTTAAAAAATCATACAATTGTAGTAACAACTGATAAAAAATTAAAAACACGTCTTAATTTAAAACATAATTATGTAAAATTGTGACAACTGAAATAAAAGCCAAATCAAATCATGCATACATAAAAATAATAAATAATAAAATTGTGGTTTATTACTTTACACTTGGGTATAATAATACATAAGCACATATATTTTGAACCCTTTCTTCATCACAATTGGCCGTAAAGATACTTGTTCTTATGTTTGTCTGATATTAAAATATGAACCATTTCTCTTATTTTTCAGATTTTATTATTTTTGTAGTTCAGTATTCGAACCGAATGATTGCAGATACATCACGGTGTGCTCTTCAGACTCTTTTAGGCCTTATTTTTTCAGTGATTGGTGTTCTTGTCAGGATAAGATTTTCACAGTGTGCCATTGATGTGTACCCCGTGAAGAAAGTATCTGCCAAAACGCTTAGGAGCTTTATCTAATAAAGCACCTGTGACCTCTGTACACCACTCGCCCTTTGTGTTTTGTTGCTATGTACTGCGAGGGCGCTTACTCTCCTTGTGGCATTCCCATTTCCAGCCAGGACAGCAAGCAGAAATCCCAACCCAGGAAATGAAACAGAGTCTTCCATATGACAGCGCACAGTACTTCCATCTGAGCCACCAGCCTGCCTCAGACAACATTTTAAGATAATATTGAAGAAGGATAACAGGCTGCCCCCTTTAAAACAAGAACGTAGGTAAACTGTATTTGCGACTTTAGAATGTTTCCATGCGCTTTTTGGTTAGCCATTTCTGTTCTTAAATCAGTTCACGTCTATGATATATTTTCATTCAGTAGTGGCCCAAAGAGAGGTCAAAACCACGGAAGCAGAAAGAGGAAATCAATTAATATGTAACTTAAGCAGGAGTGAGAGGCAAAGCAAAGTAGAAACCAAACCAAGACCCTTTTTTCAACCATGCCTCCTACAGGGCTGGAAGAAAAATGAATTACCTCCTAGATGGCCAAAATCACCCCCATACCTAATGCTGCAGCACATCAAGAGCCCACATGGCAAAATGGAGATACTCTACCAAACTTGAAACTTGCAATTGTGATGAAAGGCAAATGGCGCAACCACTCTTGTTCTGCCAGTTGTTCACGTACAAGCCCTGTATGGTCTAGGTTTATTTAAAACTTTACATACCGCCTTTCTTAAATAAAAACAAAGGGGTTTACAATATGAAATGGGCGTGGTGAGCTTGGTTGACAGCACATGCTGACTAATTTAGCACGGGTTCCCTAACACCGACCCACTAATGCAGCATGTGCAATGGGACAAGGCTCCATGTTAAGTGCCAGGGAAAAGCTTTCCTCGCTCCTGACAGTTAACATGGAAGTGCTGTATCTATGGTTTCAGTGCTCTCGGCGTATTAGCTGCATCCAAGGGTTGCAGAGCAGAGATGGTGTCCATCTGTCCAAGAAAGGTCGACGCGTCTTCAGTAGTAGACTGGCTAATCTACTGAAGAGTGATTTCAACTAGATTTGTTGGGGATGGGTGAAGAAAGCCCCAGGTAAGTGAAACATTAAATACCTTTATGGAAATGGGTAACAGGGGTAACATATGGAAAGCAGTGTGTATAAATGCCTGTAGCATGGGAAATAAGATCCCTGATGTTGAATCTTTGGTGGGAGTAGTCAACTTGGATTTAGTGGCAGTTACAGAAACATGATTCACAGAAAACCATGACTGGGATGTAACTATATCTGGCTATACTTTATTCAGAAAGGACAGGGTAGGAAGAAGGGGGGGAGGAGTGGTACTATATGTAAAAAATAATATTAAAGCTTTGGAATTACAGAGCTTAAAAGGGAGAGAGGAGGCACTGTGGGTTAAACTAGAAAGAGGGAAAGAGAAATCTATTTGCATTGGCATGATATATAGACCTCCCTCACAAGAGGAAGAGGTGGACAGAGAGTTAATTGAAGACATACACAGCATTGCTAGGAATGGCGAAGTGCTACTGATAGGCGATTTCAATATGCCAGATGTTGACTGGCACATTCTTGCTGCTGTATCATCTAGAAGTAAGGAGATCCTGGATTCTCTACAGGGAGAACTATACAGGCAACTGGTAACAGACCCCACATGTGAAGGGGCCATATTGGACTTGGTGCTTACCAATGGTGAAAGTGTTTCTGATGTTGTAGTGGGAGATCATTTTGCATTCAGCGATCACCAGATGGTATGGTTCAGTATTAGGACTAAGGGTGTTAGAATCCATTCAAAAGTGAGGGTCTTAGACTTTAGGAAAACTAATTTTGCCAAGATGTGCCAATACCTCAGGGAGTCGTTAGCAGGATGGGAACAACTGGGGGATGTAGAAAAACAGTGGGCAAAACTGAAAGGGGGTATTTTAAGGGCAACCAACCTTTTTGTTAAAATGGTAAATAAAGGTAAAAGGAAAAGGAGACCGCTATGGCTTTCAAAAGAAGTAGCTGAAAAGGTGAAGCAAAAGAGGGAGGCCTTCATGAAATACAAGAGATCAAAGAGAGAGGAAGGCAGGCATCTGTATTTGGAAAAACTTAGAGAAGTTAGCAAAGTAGTCAGGAAAGCAAAGATTCAAAAAAGGAGGAAATAGTCAATGCAATAAAATGGGGGGATAAGACATTTTTCAGATATGTTAGTGAGAAGAGGAAGGTCAAAGGTGGTATTGTCAGACTCTAGGGTAAAGGGGAAGAATATGTAGAAGCTGATGAGGATAAAGCAGAATTGCTTAACAAATATTTCTGTTCTGTGTTCACAGATGAAGAACCAGGAACAGGACCTCAGAAAACACCGGCAAACAGGAACAATTTTCAGAAGACTGTGTTCGTGAGAATCTAGCTCAACTTAAAGTAAACAAAGCGATGGGATGAGATGGGATACACCCTAGAATACTGAGGGAACTTGGGGACGTTCTAACAGCTCCACTGACTGACCTTTTCAATGCCTCGTTGGAGTCGGGAGTGGTGCCAAAGGACTGGAGAGAGGCTCATGTGGTGCCTTTACACAAAAGCGGAAGTAAGGATGTGGTTGAAAACTACAGGCTGGTTAGTTTAACTTTGGTGGTGAGTAAATTATTGGAAACACTGCTGAAATACAAAATAGTGAGGTTTCTGGAGTCCAGCGGATTACAGGATCCGAGGCAGCATGGATTCACCAGAGGCAGGTCTTGTCAAACCAATTTGATTGATTTATTTGACTGGGTGACCAGGGAGCTGAACCAAGGGAGAGCCCTAGATGTGGTGTATTTAGATTTCAGTGAAGCCTTTGACACCGTTCCTCACGGGCAACTTATAAACAAACTGAGCACCCTAGGGATGGACCCTAAAGTTACTGCTTGGGTTAGAAATTGGTTGAGTGGGAGGCGTCAAAGAGTACAGGTAAATGGAGCTCACTCTGAGGAGAAGGAAGTTACCAGTGATGTGCTCCAGGGATCTGTTCTTGGTCCGATTCTTTTCAACATCTTTGTTAGTGATATAGCGGAAGGGCTGTCGGGTAAGGTTTGCCTCTTTGCGGATGATACCAAAATCTGCAATAGAGTAGACACCCAGGAAGGTGTAGATAGCATGAGGAGGGATCTAGCTAAGCTTGAAGAATGGTCTAGAATTTGGCAGCTGGGATTTAATGTTAAAAAATGCAAGGTCATGCATTTGGGCTGCAGCAATCCAAGGGAGCAATATAGTATAGGGGGTGAAGTACTTTTGTCCACTAAAGAAGAGCGGGACCTCAGTGTGGTTGTGTCTGATGATCTTAAAGTAGCTAAACAGGTAGAAAAGGCGACAGCAAAAGCTAGGAGGATGCTTGGGTGCATACGGAGAGGAATGGCTAGCAGAAAAAAGGAGGTGATAGTGCCTCTGTATAAGTCTTTGGTGTGACCTCATTTGGAGTATCGTGTGCAATTCTGGAGACCGAACCTTCAAAAGGATACAAAAAGGATGAAGTTGGTACAGAGGGTGGCTACTAAAATGGTTAATGGTCTTCATTATAAAGCATATGAGGACAGACTTAAGGATCTTAATATGTACACCTTAGAGGAAAGGCGGGATGGAGGTGATATGATTGAGATGTTTAAATACCTCCGTGGCATAAATGTTCAGGGAGAGAGCCTCTTTCAATTGAAAGCAAGTTCTGCTATGAGGGGACATGGGATGAGGGTGAAGGGGGATAGATTCAGGAGTGATATGCGGAAATATTTCTTTACGGAAAGAGTGGTGGATCCGAGGAATAGTCTTCCGGTGGAGGTGGTAGAGATGAGGACAGTATCTGAATTCAAAAAAGCATGGGACAAAAACACAAAGGATCTCTAAAGAAAAAAAGGGGACTGTTGTAGTTGGTGATATGGAAGGACAAACTAGAAAGGCCATGTGGTCTTTTTTTGTTGTCATTTTTCTATGTTTCTATCACCTTAGCATCCATTGGTAAAAGACCATCCAAGAGTGTCTATATTTCTGATCAGTCTCTCTTCCTTCACAGTTAATACTAAAATCTGAGGCACATGTGTACAGCTAGGGCCTGATTCCATCTGGGATGTATAGGCCCTCTGTGCGCCCGGTCGGAACTGGACACCAGAGGGAGTTGCGATTCTGATCCCGCAGGGCACGTCTAGCCTGCGGGATCAGAATCGTGAACAGGCCTGTACGTGCAGGCTGGGACCGCGATTCAGCCTGGCCTGCACATACAGGCCTTGCCCGGCTGAGTCAGGGCTTTTAAATGGAGCCATGACGCCATGGTGTCCGGTTGCCATGGCACTGCAGCTCCATTTAAAAGCTGCGATCCCCATCCGCCGACTCCCAAAGTGCTTTCCCCACAGACCGTCCCCTGATCTGGCTTCACAGGGCCAGAGTTGGGCTGTGGGGAATGCCCTCTGCCCCCTGCTGCCCCATCCCAGCCCCAGCCCTGCCGTTCCTGCCGCATCGGGGAAATTTTTCTACCTCAGTTCAAGTCGCTGGCCTCGGACATACAGGGCCGACATTAGATTCGGCACTGTATGTCCGGGGCCAGCGACATCCTACTGCCTGCCCTAACACCTCCCCTTTGCCGCCCCCATCTAACTTCCCCATACAATGCGCGGGGAAGGAGGACGGGGCCGGGAAAGGGCATGAATAGCAGGGATGGACATCCTATTCATTGCTCAGAATGACCCCCCAAGCTTTTAAATACAGGCTGACATAAACTCTGCGCTACAGCCAAACACTCTTCTCTGCTGTCTCTAATCATGTTGCTAACTCTAAGCCATGGACAAATATTTTTGTTCTCTGCTCACAGATGAAGGGCCAGGAACGGGGCTTCAGAAAACACCCACAAATAGGAACAAATGTGAGGGGGATTTTGAACGTTTTTCAGAAGACTGTGTTTGTGAGGAGCTACTGTAGCTAAACTAAAAGTAGACAAAGCAATGAGGCCAGATGAGATGCAACTGAGAGTATTGAAGGAACTTAGGAAAATTCTAGTGGCTCAACTGTTTGACCTTTTCAATGCTTCTTCAGAGGACTGGAGGAGGGCGCATGTGGAAGTAAGAATGAGGTTGGGAACTACAAGCCAGTTAGTCTGACTTCTATGGTGAGTAAATTAATGGAAACGCTGCTAAAGCAGAGGATAGTGAGGTTTCTGGAGTCCAATGGATTGCAGGATCCAAGGCAGCATGGGTTTACCAGAGGCAGGTCTTGTCAAACAAATCAAATTAATTTCTTTGTCTGGGCAACCAGCGAGTTGGAGCAAGACAGAGCTTTAGATGTGGTGTACTTAGATTTTAGTAAAGCCTTTGTCACTATTCTGCAGATGACATAAATAAATTGAGCGCCCTAGGGATGGACCCTAAAGTGGCTGACTGAGTTAGAAATTGGTTGATTGGGAGGCCACAAAGGGTACAGGTAAAGGGCGCTCTCCCTAAAGAGAAGGATGTGACCAGTGGTGTACTACTACTACTACTAAGGATTTATAAAGCGCTACCAGGTACTGCAGGGATCTGTCCTTGGTCCAATTCTTTTTAACATTTTTGTTAGTGATATTGCAGATGGGCTATTGGGTAAAGTTTGCCTCTTTGCGGATGATACCAAAATCTGCAGTAGACACCTAGGAAGAAGAAGATAACATAAGGAGGGATCTGGCTAAGCTTGAAGAATGGTTGAGAATTTGGCAGCAGAGATTTAACACTAAAAAAATGCAGGGTCATGCGTTTGGGCTGCAAAATTCCAAGGGAACAGTATAGTATAGGAGGTGAAGTACATTTGTCCACGAAAGAAAAGCAGGACCTGGGCATGTTTGTTTCCGATTATTCTAAGGTGGCTAAACAGGTAGAGAAGGTGATGACAAAGGTCAGAAGGATGCTTGGGTGCATAGGGAGAGGAATGGCTAGCAGGAAGAAAGAGGTGATAGTGCCTCTGTATAAATCTTTGATAAGACCCCATTTGGAGTATTTTGTGCACCTTCAATAGCATATAAACAGGATGTAGTTACTGCAGAGGGTGGCTACCAAAATGGTCAGTGGGCTTTGTCATAAGGCATATGAGGAGAAGTGGGAGAGGAGTGATATGATAGAGACATTTAAATACCTCCATGGCATAAATGCACAGGGGAAGAGCCTCTTTCAGTTGAAAAAGACCCCAGGAGTAATATGTGGAAATATTTCTTTACAGAAAGAGTGGTAGATGCGTGGAATAGTCTCCCAGTGGAGGTAGTGGATACAATGACAGTATCTGAATTCAAGAAAGCACGAAACAAACTCAGAAGATCTGTAAAGGAAAAGAGGGACTGAAGTAATTGGTATGGAAGGGCAGACTGGATAGGCCGTATGGTCTTTAGCTGCCGTCATGTTTCTATGACTCTCCAGTTCTCAGCAGGGATTTATCCCCACTTGGATGATATTTCGTAGCCTTTCTCAGTTCATTTCATTCCGACCAGCCCTTGCTTCTCTGGTTGCCCTCTGACTCTCCAGCAGCTTCTTGCCCAAGAGAAACTGCTCTTGCTAAGTAAATTCTAATTAACCTGTACACCACAATAATCATCATGTTTTCCTTTGGTCAAGACTCCCTCGGACTAAAACTCCCAGCAGATATCCTGATGAGATTACATATCTAAGCAAACTCTAATTTTCTGTTCTGCCCCCACTTAAAACAGCAGCACCTCTAAAATTCTCTTTACAGTACCTTCTGTGCCACTGGTTTGCTGTGAACTTTCACTTGCAACTGTCCAGGGGTTTTCCTCCTATTTTATAAATCTCCTCCTCCCTCCCCTCACACATTACAGTGATAGCCCATACATTATGGGCCCTGAAAATCCAACCACCAGGTATCACCCATGAAAGACCATGATTCCCCCTCCTCAGCTCTACAGCACCTCTTGCCCCAGCTGACAGGGAGAGCTGAAGACCCAATTTGAGTACCTTCTGCAGTCCTAATATACAGCACTAGCCACCTGATCCTTGGGTTAACCTAAAAATATTTTCTAATTTTACTCCAAACTCTCCCTTTGTACCAGTAGCCTCCTACAGAATCTCTCCCAGCAACTCAATTATTCTTAGTTATTTTTTAAAGATGGTTTTCTTTATCTTCCTTAGATTGCAGTTCCAGCCTAAGCAATATAATAATGAAAGCTATATGGGCTTATGAGAAAAGCCTGCAATATCCTGTCACAGCTTCTACAAGGGTCATTACAGGCAATAAAAGGACTTGATATAAAAAGCCTTTTGTTTTTCATGAGTACGTAGTAGCTGTGGGCTTGGGAAAATAGAACATGTTGGTGTGAGTGAGCCTGGAAAAAGCTTCTAGTTAGATGTAACAGGAATGGCAGAGACAAAGTTACTGGAAATTTGGAAAGTAAAGCATTTTGCATTCAAAAGAATGGATACCCGACTGTTTGCTCTGTTTGTAATCCCATCCTCTACCCAAGGCAGTGCTCTGCAGTATGACTCAACGTAAACAAGGTTTCACGTTTCATGCATCTGTGGATCTAGTGGTTCCAGTTGCATCTGAAATCATCAAATCCGTGTTTTTAAAGATAAAACGGTTGTCATATCTATGAAAGCCAAAACCTATCGGAGCTATGTGGCAGGTAAACAAAAGTCCTAGGGGTTGAGGAGCTCTATCATTCTCAAGCGCATCTTTTCTCACTCCAAAGACCCCAGGCCTGGCAAGGTCCGAATTGCGCAACGTCCAGCTCTATGTACCACAGCTTCCTAGGGGGATACTCTCTGGGCCAGAAGCCAGGGCGTGACAGATCTAGGAGACGAGGGGCTTACTGGACCACGAATAAAATGGGCAGAACCGGGTTCTCGGAATGGTAGAGGCAAGATTTTGTGACCCCGGATGCAGGGGGCGGGGCAGGGAAGGACGGGGCCGGCCTTTGGTTCCCTAGAAGAGAGGGGCGGGGTAGAGCTTTGTGGCGTATAGAAAGGGCGTGGCCGGCCTTTGGTTCCCGAGAGGAGAGGGGCGGGGCAGAGCTTTGTGGCGTGTAGAAAGGGCGTGACCGGCCTTTGGTTCCCGAGAGGAGAGGGGCGGGGAGGAGCTTTGTGGCGTATGAAAGGGCGTGGCCGGCTTTGAGTTCCCGGAATGGAAGGGGCGGGGCTAAGCTGTGTGACTCCGAGGAGAGGGGCGGGGCCAGGCTTTGGGCGGTGTGCTGGAGGGCTGAAAGATGCTGCCGTCGCCGCCGCTCGTGTTCTTCGTGTGTCTGGCCGCCCTCTCAGTGCCCGGCTGCCTGGGTCAGAGCGACGTCCCCTCGCTGCAGAGCCGGCCCTACGCCGTTCTCCTGAAGCAGAATCTTGGTACGTGCATGTGAGAGAGAGACACGGGCCCGAACCAGCACTGCCAAATGCAGGTGCTCCGGGACGCAGCATCCCCCTCCTCCCCAGGCCCGCCTTTATGTTAGGGGGCTGCCGGTAGTTTACTTTCCCCCTCCCGGGCTTCGATCTGCCATCTTGAGCCTTCATGCCCGACCACCCGAGGGGTTTTCTCCAGGCACCTACTCAAGCCACCTTACCATGTTACTATGTTCCCCCCCCTCCCCCTCACTTATGTATTACGAGGATAGTCCTGGTTCTTAGCCAGATCTTGAAATCAGGGACCCTAAATCTGGCCATTAGATGCTAGACCTTTAGGGAACCAGGGCTGGAGCCCACCCTTAGGCTGAACCACCTTTCAGTTTGACTTGGGGCCCACTGAGGCCATTATCACACCGGTCCTAACTCCAGCTGACTGGCTATTGCCATTGCATGATGAGCCACTCCTTCCCCCAGGGGCTGTGATCACTGCTTCTGCTCTATCATAAGCCCTAGGCAGCACAGTGAATAGATAACCCGCTCCACATAGCATTGGGCTCACACTGAGCTTTTCTATGGTATTTGCTCAGTATACAACAAATGCATGAATATTTTCTTTTGAGCTTGTAATGTGGAAGGCAGGGCTGGCCCAACCACTAGGCAAACCAGGTAGTCGCCTAGAGCAGCAGCTTCTGGGGGCAGTAAACAACAACGTATTCAAAGCTAGACAATAGATTTGAGAGTTGGGGGCATAAGGTTTGTCTAAGACATCAGCATCTTGGACCAACTTTGGGGCTGGCCCTGGGTAGGGGAACAGGGTAGACGTGATCTTTAAAGTGTTGAAATTGACATAAGCTAAATTGCCAAAGCTACTGCGTAGTATGAATATGTGAAAAATTGTACAGAGGCGTCTTTGACCCTTATAATTTCATTCAGAGGTCATGCATTGGTTTGCTAGGTAGTGGAAGGATATGGGGGGGGGGTCTAATGCTCAGGGGGGACTGATAAATGTTTAAGAAAATGAAAGCTAAAATAACTGAAGGGGTATAAGTGAGTTATTGGAACTGCTTGCACTAAACTGCATTAAAATCTGTTAGTTTACCGATAATGTGGGCCCTGTCAGAGAATTTACCACCTGATTTACTAAAGGTGTAAAACTTATAGCTGGTAACAAGCTCTGATGGGAGCTCGGACCACTCCCCCCACCTCCATGAGCTTTTCTTTTCTTTTAAATACTTGTGCCTTTTCAGTAGTAGCTCAAGGTGAATCATGTTTGGGTTTGTACTGAAAGGGCCCCACAGCCCATTTGGCCCATACCCCCCCCCCTCCCGGGGAGGCTTATGGGGGATGAGGAGTCATGTGCACAAACTCATTGTGGGTTTTAGGGACAGCAAAGCATATGCAAAATACATAACTGCCTGTGTGTAGGACTGGTCTTCTCTACTCCATTAGTCAGCTGTGAAGGGGCAGTAAAGCGCCTCCTTCCACCCCCATTCAGTGCTATTAAATTGAATCTTTAATTTTAGTTTATGATTAATAGCTTGCCTATACCAAAACATATACCCCCTCCCCCACTGTTCTATTTATTTGATGGCATGCATTGTCCTGTAACATGCATTGTTCTGTATGCATATCTAATTCAGCTTCGCCGGCCTACAGTGCTTCCATCCCTTGTGCTGCAGCAGGCCCACCCATTACAGTCAGGTTTGCTCCAGTCTGAGAGCCTGAGGGAGACTTTTCTACAGACTTAGAACCACTGAATAGAAAGCTCTTTTTTTATTTTGATTCCCCACTCCTGCCTGTCCCATTGGAGGCTCTAGTGATCTGGCTGGAGCAGGGAGGGGGGGTCTCCCACCCCACCCTTGCAGACAACAGTGCCAGCTGACCCGATGCTTTCCCTTGTCCTGTGCCTGGAGTCGTCTCATTGCTGTCCAGGAAGAGGATCACACTTAAAGCTCCTTCATGGCTACACTTAAAGCTCCTTCATGGCTGACTTGCTGAGAAGGGGGAACATCGGGGTTCAGGTGGATTGATTTATTTGGAAGGCTAGAGTAAGCTAACAAAGCAATGCGCAGGGAACCAGGACGGCCAGGGTTCATTTCCCATTGATGTTTCTTGTGATCTTGGGCAAGTCTCTTAACCCTCCATGGCTTCAAGTACAAACTGAGATTGTAAGTCTTCTGGAGACAGAGAAATACTGTACCTACCGTAGGTGACTATAACTCTTTTAGAACTACTATTGAAAAAAAAAATGAGCTAAATAAAAATTTTAAAAAGTATTAAGCTCCTACGTTTTTCATTGGTTCTCAAGCCTAGTTACATTTCGGTACAGTAGGTAGTATTTCCTATCCCCAAAGGGCTTACAGGTCTGTACCTGAGGCAGTGGAGGGTGAAAAGACTTGTGATTTGAGCTCTTTTATCTAGGCTACTCCCTCATGGTCTTGGATTTTTACCATCATTCAAGGGCTTCGGAGAGGTGACTTTGAGCCATGGTGTTTTTTTAAATACCCAAAGGAATGGAGGCAGGGGAAGCCTGAACATATTGGCAGGTTATCCCCGACACCTCTGAGAAACCCATCACCGATATTAGGACTGTATAGCACACCTCGGAGCTATGGTATATACAAGTGCATTTGCTTTGCAGCTCATAACCTCTCCTGTCTTATTTCCCTATCTCTACACCTCTCTCCCAAAACTGTCAAGTAAACTGCTCTTATCTGCACTTTTTTTTTCCCATTGTCACATTTCATATCCACACCTTCCGTCTGGCTGCGTCTGTCTTGAACGGCCGCCTTGACTCCGCATGCCCGGGCCCCCAGTCTTACATTCAAATCCAGCCTGAAAACTCATCTCTTTCAGGCTCCATTTAATGTCTGAACTCCAGTTCTTCCTGCTCATATAATCGCTATCAGTGTGCCCCTCTATTTCTTAGATAGATAGATAAAGTGCATCTATCTGCCCTGGTTCTATCACACTAGACAAGAAAATGATGAAAAGTAACAATTTAAATAGTTCTTCTTGCCTTAATCCTATCTACCTTTCAGGCGTGGCCTTGCCAAGGTGCCCTTGTCCTGACTAGACTGTAAAATCCAAGGAGCAGAGACTGCATTGGGTCTTTACTGTGCTGCATACATCGGGTATGCATGGTATAAATCGGTAATGGAAGCCTGCCTGTGGTGACAAATATTTAACTACATCTTAATTGCATTACTGAGAATCCTGTGACTTAGCGAAATTTACAGTAACCCCTTTTGTAGGTGACACAGCTCATGAACACTTTTAGACCACACAAAGTTGACATTAACATTAAATATGGAATAATATACCAAAGCGTGTGAATTAACAAGTGGTAATGCAGCATTGGTCATAACCGCCAAAGCACAGTAACATCTTCGTTGATATACCACATCTTTATTCCAACAAGCAGTTACCCCACTTCTAATGTTTCGTTCTAAAATTTGCTATACTGCTTTTCGTAGGAAACACATGTTGAGTCAGAATTGTAACATAACTTGTTGAAAGTACATAAAATAAGAATTTTAAAAAAGTCACACTAAAATGATGCTTATATGAAGGGAAGAGCTCCTCTCCTGATGGTTTACAAATTGTACCATTTCTGAGTCATGACGAGCAGCTTTTCTGCTCTTAGTGTTGTGACACAGCGTGGGAGGGCAGCGCTGTCTGTTGCACTATACAGTATTTCATTATCTTGCCGAACATTCAGATTCCCTAGTTAATGGCAATTTTATACTCTCTTGCAGTGCTAATGGGGATCGTCTTCAGTGTCCTGCTGATGGTCATAATACTCATGGCCGTTTGTATTTACAAACCCATCAGGCGCCGGTAGTACAGTGGCTGCACCTTTTGGGGAGGGATCCTGGACTGGAGATGACTACTGAGAGGAGCGACACTGGAAACCTTGGGATCAGTGACGCACCGGCACAGAAGAAAGTTGCCACAGATATGTAAAGCAAAATAAGTTGCACTTTTTAGATTCAAAAATGTTTTCAAGCATCTAGCTTGACACGCTGAACTGTTAAGGCATTATTTCTGCTACGTTGTATGTGTTTGCATGTTTTCCGATTATGCCTACGCAGTAGACTACTTCACATTTGGGATGAGTCTTCTGTGGAGACGGTAGGTCTGTCTCTATTCATTTGTCTGTTCCTTATGAACAAAGCTTGACTCTAATTTTTCACATTTTACAAACTGAAATGTCATGCCTAAAGAAATACCTATGACAGATTCTCTACCCAGCAAGCTGAAATGAACAGAAACATTAAAAAGCCCTGTTAGTGCATTAAAGGATGAACCTCTTAAAGTGGCCCGGGAGGTTAAACTGGATTGAAAGGACCTGTTAAACCTATTTTCTGCAGCACTTAGATATTTTAACAAGCTCTTATTTAAGGACAAGGTAAACATGCATTTTGTGCCACAACGTTGTGAGTTTGTTTCTCAAGAACTTCAGTTGAATTGCGGCCTTCTTTTAGAGGACTGTAATAGACCAGGTCAGTCTGTGTGTGAAAACTGGCCTTGCTGTGGAGATTTTCAGATGAGCTGCACAAGCACTCCATTTCTGAAAACGCCTTGTTTTTGATACTTGGAGCAAGTGAGCTGCAAGCCCATTTATTGGGAAATTGACAAGACCAGGATTCATTTTTCAAGAGAAGTACAGAACATGTAATAAGCTCATGTCCTGTGGGGAGTACCATTTTCACAATAATTATCTTGAAGGAATTTGGGGTGCATGGATCTCTATCTCCAACCTGTAAAATGTGATGCTCTTGTGCAATGGAGGTACATACTTTGGATGAACAGTTCTCTGAGATGGCCATAGGAGAACATCCAGCTGGTATTTCAACAGCCAAAACTAGTGGGGGAACAGAGTGCCTATACAATTAGCCCGATGACCTAATGATCTCCCAGATTTATAACAGATAAAGCTACATACTTATGTAGTCGATAACCTTGATTACCTTCAAGTTGTGTCTACTGTTTCCCCTTTTCCAGTTACTGTAAATGTCTAAATTATAATCTACTGAACTTTGGCATAATTCATAAATGAGATTTCTCTATTTTTTAAGTGCACCGTTACTGCTTAGTATGGTATCTTAGATATTACTCGGAAAGCAGAAATGTTTGAATGTTTTACAAGATCAGTGATGGTGGCTTTGGAGTTCTTGCTGTGTGTCATGTGAACACTCTGGTCTCTTAGCAAACATTGAACTGCTGGTTTGTGTTAATATGCAGGTATCACCGAGTTCAGGTTTTAGAAAGTTTTGTTATCTGTGAAAGCTGTAGGTGCTTCTTGAGGGAATTGTCTGAAATGTTGCTAACTCCTAGGCTCATTCGGAAGACCTGTTAAAGTAGCACTGCTTCCAAGAGAGACATCTTAAAATAAAAATACATCTTCCTCACGTCGTGATCTTCTGTGCTGCCTTTTGCTGTTTTTTGTTTCCTAAATGTTTTTGCATGGCAGATTGCCCCTGCTTCTGTGGATTTGCAGCTCAAAGGGAATGTGCCTTACCTGGGACCATCAGTCTTCATTTGCAGCTAGCCATGAACTATCCCCCTCTGGTTTATTTTTTCGCCCGCCCCCTGTTGCATAGCTATTCACATGGGAGTCTTTTGGAATTCAGGTACACGTGTGTCTTGAAGAAAACTGTAGGTGATGTCTGTTGTACAAGAGCTGGGCTTTCTCCCTTCTGTGTGCTGGAAATGTTCTCTTTCTAGTGCGTAGTCCCAACCTGAAACGTCTCTGTTGTCTAGGAGCAGGGGCTGGGAACGTCAGTGTAGCAGTGCACAGATTTGTCTTGTGGTTTTCCTTTATTGCTTAGTATTGGTAGGATTTAAGGCTGCCATGTTGTCTTTCTATTTTTCTGCCCTATTTCTGGACTGGCAAACGAGACGTGGATATATTTTAAATTGGATTCTCAAAATTAATTTGTGTGTTCTAAATTTCGGGAAACACTGGACTGTAAAAACAGGCTAGATTACTAAATCAGAGGCGTAGAAAACACCTGTAACTGACCAAGATTGAGCTGGTTGGAGGTCTTGTTGCTTTAACAATTGTTTTTTGAAGCAAAATCGGGGAAAATGTTTAAGTTTACAAATACCTCAAAAGTATTATATGATAATATTTCATCATGGTTAGTAGTTTTGGAGTATTGTATATAGTCTAGTGAGTGCTGACATGGGTTCAGGCCTGCGTCCCTCTTACAGTGGAGCTTTATGCAAACACAGGCCCTAGGTTATCTAGCATAACCAAATTGTGGGTTCGTTGCACCAGAAACATCCCGTAGGACCTGAGATTTCTGTCAGGACTGGGTGCATCTCTTAAATAAAATGCAGCTATGTTACACTGAATACAGCACATTTAAGTTCATACAGCTGAAATTACCTTCTCTAAATGCTGCTAATTATTTTGCACTGTTTAACTGATGGACTGGAATTTTTCTTCAAACACTTATCACTTTTATATTTACACAGTTCTAAATTATTATTCTAATTTATATTGTGTAGGGTTTTCTGACCTTAACTTTGAGAACAGTTAAAATATTGCTTTGCTATGTATTTTCTGCTGTTAGAACCAAAATTTGGTCATGCTTTCCTGTAGGATTGTGCTCAAACTTTAGCATTTTATTAGTAAATGTTACAATTTTTTTTCTTTCAGTGCACTGGTATTTTATACAGAAGTAATCAGAAACCTCAAAGGTCAATGTGAAAGGAAGACGCTGGGATTAGGAGCTATTTAGTTTTTGGTGTGCATTTTCAAAGTGTCTTTAAGCTGGCGGCATTTGCTTCATAAAGCCTAATAGAAAGCCTAGCGTCATTGCTTTGGTGTTTGTGTAAAACCTTATTTGGCAATATGATTAAATCTTTTCCTTTGCGCTTCCTTCGAGTCTAGCCTGATTCATTGTCTGTCTTTCCTTCTCATATTCGTGTGGATCAGCAGCCGATTTGGAAGTAACAAGCGAATGGTGAATGCAGGGTGCTGGCTTAAAGCCGCAGAGCTGCCTGACTCTTGAAAAGATTATTTGTCTTTTTTTCTTTGCTCTAGTGCATTGTTTCATCTTATACTGAAGTCTTCATTATTTTTTAAATTCATTAAAACACATCCATTCTATAGAGAAGTACACAAAAAGCATAAACCATATTCTCCAACTATCCAGAATGTCTATCAAACTAACAGAGCACTAGAGAATCCATCAGTGGTGTCTCCGGAGTTTCATCATCGTTCCATTGTTGCTAATCAGTACGTAACTTTTTTACTTTTATTCTTTCATTGAGAAGTGTGTATACTCTGCCAAAAATAGTTACTTCAGTTCAAAAAAAAAAGGAGAAATTTCACTTACCGTTAATTTCCTTTCCTGGAATCCTGCTAGACTAAGTCCAGACAAGCGGGTTGTGTTCCCCTTCCAGCAGATGTTGGAGACAGAGAAAAAACTTTCAAAGCTCTGATTGGTTGAGCTCTGGCAGGTACTGGCATACCCGTAGGGGTCCTCCTCAGTATACTCTACTTAGCAAAAACTGGCTAATAAGGCCAACAAGGTTCATTTGAGAATAATGGCTCAACTATATACATAAGAAGAGATGCCCAAAGGCGTCTCTAGGACATCCCACTGTATTCAATTTTCTTTAGGAAGTCTGCAAAGAAGGATCTTCGGCTTCACTGCACCAGAAATACTGTAACTGACAGCTGGGTGGGAGCTGGACTGGTCTAGCAGGATTCCAGGAAAGGAAACTAATGGTAAGTGAAATTTCTCCTTCCATTTCATCCTGCTAGACCAGTCCAGACAAGCGGGAAGTACCCAAGCTAACGACCTCTAGGGTGGGCAGAGAGCCGCGGAAAGCACCCCTGCTCCAAACTGACTGTCTTCTCGTGCCTGGATGTCTAGTCGGTAATGTCTAACGAAGGTTGACAATGACGACCAGGTTGCTGCGCGACAGATATCGAGAGGAGCGACTTGAGAACGTTCGGCCCATGAAGCTGCCTGGGCACGAGTGGAGTGCACCCGTAGGTACCGGTCATCCCTGTCCAATATAGGCTGCCTCAATGACCTGTCATAACCACTGAGCAATAGTGGACTTAGAGGCTGCAAGGCCCTTTCTAGGACCCGCAAAGAGTATGAAGAGATGGTCCGAATTACGAAAAGGATTGGTAACTTTCAGATATCCACAGAGGATTCTCTTGAGGTCTAATGACCTGAGATTCTTATGTTGTCCCGAGCATTGCTCTTACGAAAAGACCGGCAGCAATACAGGCTGATTGAGGTGGAAAGGTGTAAGGACCTTGGGCAAGAAGGAGGGAACCGCTCGAAGAGAGACGCCCTCTGCAGAAAAGGAGAGATAGGTATCCCGGCATGAAAGAGCTTGCAATTCGGAGATTTGACGAGCTGAGGTTATTGCTACCAAGAATACTGTTTTAAGTGTTAAGTCTCGAAGAGCAGCCTCTTTGATGGGCTCAAAAGGCCATACCATAAGTGCCCTCAGGACTAAGGCAAGATCCCAGGGAGGTATTACCGGATATACGGGTGGACATAGCACTTTGACTCCTTTGAGGAACCAAGCGACATCAGAGTGCGATGCCAGCGAGCACCCATGCACCGGTCCACGGAAACAAGTTAAGGCGGCCACGTGCACTCGAAGAGTACCGAGGGCTAATCCTTTATCCAGGCCCTCCTGTAAAAAAGCGAGGATTTCCAGAATGTCTGTACGCCATGGGGAGACCTTGTGCTGCGAACACCATACCTCAAAGACATGCCAAACGCGAGCATATGCTAGAGACGTCAAAGATCAAGCATTGAGAAGAGTAGCTACCACCCTGCTCGAGTAGCCTTTGTGGGTTAGCTTGCGGCGTTCAAGAGCCAAGCCGTAAGTGAGTAGGGAGCTGGGTTTTCCATGGAAATTGGACCCCATCGAAGAAGAAGAAGCTGTCAACTGCAGCGGGACGTCCCGAGACAGGCGCACGAGATCTGCGTACCAGGATCTTCGGAGCCAGTTTGGAGCTACCAGGATCACCGGTCCCTGGTGCTCCATGATTCGATGGAGAACTTTCTGAATCAAGGCCCACAGAGGAAACATGTATAGAAGGACATGATTTGGCCATGGCTGTGCCAATGCATCTATTCCCTTTGTCCCGTGTTCCCTCCAATGACTGAAGAACAGTGGCACCTTGGCATTTGACGTTGTGGCCATGAGGTCCATTTTCGGCAACCCCCATCTTTGCACTATTACCTGAAAGGCTTCCGGTGCAAGTTCCCATTCTCTGGGATAGAGAGTGTGTCGGCTGAGAAAGTCAGCCTTGACGTTGCTTGTCCCTGCGATATGTTGCGCTGATATGGCCCACAAATGCCTCTTTGCCCAAGAAAAAAGGAGGTTCATTTCTCTTGTCACTCCTGGACACTTTGTGCCCCCTTGGCGGTTGAGATAAGATACTGTACTTGCGTTGTCGGAGAGAACTGGAACGGCCTGATCCTTCAGAGAGTGTAGAAAGCACCGCAAGGCGAGGCGGACTGCCCGAGCCTCTAACCGATTGATAGTCCAACGAGACTCGTGAGGCGCCCAAGTTCCCTGTGCTGTATGAGACAGGCAGTGAGCTCAACTGGAGAGACTGGCATCTGTTGTCACTAGTATCCAGCGCGGAATTTCCAGGGGTACACCCTTGAGCAGATTGCGCGGGGACAACCACCAAAGGAGGCTGTATCTGACTGCCGGCAGGAGCGGGAGACGGAGTTGATAATCCTCTGATATTGGGGACCATCACGATAGAAGTGCCTTCTGAAGACAGTGCATATGAGCCCTTGCCCAGGGCACCAGCTCGATGGTGGCCGCCATAGTTCCCAGGATTTGAAGGTAATCCCAAACCCAAAGAGAGGAGTAAAGCATGAATAGGCGCAGTTGTGCCGACAGCTTGAGGAAGCGCTCTTGTGTCAAAACACATGACCTTTTTGGTGCCCCTAGGAAGTCGAGTTGCTGAGAGGGGTGGAGGCAGCTCTTAGCACGATTGATTACCCAACCTAAATCTTCCAGGAAGGAAACTACAGTGGATATAGTGAGCCTCTGGGAGAGAATCCGCTCGGATAAGCCAATCGTCTAAGGATGCACCCGGATTCCCTGTTTGCGCAAGGCCGCCGCTGCTACTACCACCATTACCTTTGAAAAGGTTTGAGGAGCGGAGGCTAGGCCAAAGGGCATTGCTTGAAATTGAAAATGCTAACCGAGAACCATAGGAAGCGTTGATGCTCGGCTCGAATTGGGATGTGAAAGTATGCTTCCACAAGGTCGAGAGATGCAAGGAGTTCTCCCTTGCACACAGCCTCAATGACCGAGCAAAGTGTTTCCATTCTGAAGTGTGGAACTCGAAGGCTGCAGTTGATCCCCTTGAGATCTAGAATTGGCCGAAACGAGCCATCCTTTTTGGGCACTACAAAATAGATAGAATAGCGGCCTAGCCCTCTTTGTAGGGCTGGTACCGGACGAATGGCGTTGAGCAGAAGGAGCCGGCACAGGGTGATTTGTATGGCCACTCTTTTCCCAGGTGCCCCTGCTGGAGAAAGCAGGAAGGCATCGGGGATAGGATGCCAGTAGTCGAGGGAGTGGCCCCATGATATAATGTTGAGGACCCATTGGTCGGAGGTTATATTTGCCCACTGTCGAGAAAAGAGTGCCAATCGACCTCCCACTGGAGGTAGGGTCTCGAGTGGGCTTCCCGTCAGCGGGAAGGATGTGCGTTTGCAGAGAACTTTCCTATTCCTGAATAAGACTCACTGCCTTTCTGAGTTCCTCGAAAGGACTGGGTTTGCTGTCCAGAGGGAAGCGAAGAGGGAGTAGGCTTATACGAGCGGAATCTGCATGCGTCTCGAGGTCTAGAAAATCATCGAGAGTTATGATTATAAGATCGGAATGTACATTGTGATGTTGCCTTCGGGCGATCTTCCGGCAGACGCTGAGGCTTAACTTCCCTGAGATCCTTCATCAATTTATCTAGATCTTCACCAAACAGGAGTCTCCCCTTAAAAGGGAGCTTTGAGAGATGCAGCCATAGCCGCCATCTTGCCACCGTTACAGCTGCTATTGAACGAGCTGAGAGGTGCAACAGATCATAGGAGTCTGCCAAAAAGGCAGTAACGGATTTAGAGACGTCCCATGGCTGGATCATCTGGTAGACGCTGAATCCAGTGCAACAAGGCCCGGGCTGCCAGGCCCCCACAAACAGTCGCCTGCAGCGCCAGGGTGGAAGAGGAAAAGGCTGTCTTTAAGAGACCCTCGACTTTACTGTCTTGTTGGTCTCAGAGCGCCATACCTCCCTCGACAGGAATGGTGGTATGCTTGGTCACTCCTGTCACCAACGCATCTACCTTCAGATATGAGAGCTACCGCTCCATTTCTGTTGGGGACCAGAGATATAGCTGTCCAAGACGGCGTGCCGTATGTAGCGAGGTATCTGGGGTTTTCCACTCCTGAGACACCATTTGCTGCAGTTCCACAGGGAAGGGAAAGGCCTTGGATGGTTTGCGTATTCCTTGTAAAATCGGATCTGCCTGAGACTGTGTCTGGGAACTGTCCGCCTCAGGTGGGTCAGAGAGACGTAGAGCTTCGACCACCTGTTCTATCAAAGCAGGCAGTTCCTCCTTCCGGAAAAGATGGATATCCTGTGAATCTTCTGGTGCAATTACTGAAGAGTCTGATGGAGAATACTCCCCATCTTCTCGATCAGAACATCCTAGGCTGTCTTCCGCCGAGGAATGGTCTTCCTCAGGAACCACCGGTCTGTCGCCTAAACTGCCGGATCCCGTCTTGGAAGGGCGTACCCCTTTTTGGTCTGGCAGCTTATGAGACTGCTTAAGATGAGACACTGCCTCTGGTCCCTTGTCTGGGGCAGCCAGAGCCTTAGGGATGCTATCTGAAGAGTCTGATTCACTGGTCAACAAATTTTTACAAAAGTCATGTTACTGAAATAAAAAGTAATTTCTTATCAATTTTTATATGCTGAACACGAATATGACAGTGAAATTGCAAAGTTGGCTCTAGTTTTTTTTGTAATCTACAAGAATTAATGTTTACATCACGAAATGCATGTCAATAGTAAATATAATAGGCCTTCGGTTAATAACTGTAAAAAAACAAGTCATAGACTACTTCATAGATTTTTTTTTCACCTGTCTCTTGTACAGCTGTTCGGGAGCTTCTCTGGGGAGTGTCCAGCAGTAGTCAGCCAGCATTGTAGTGGACCGTTTTCCCTGGTATCTTTGCTCCATCGTTGTGATATCCTGGTGAAAACGTTCGCCCTGTTCATCACTAACCATACCACAGTTGTCAGGAAAGAAATCGAGATGGGAAACAAGGAAATGGATCTTTAGAGACATATTGCAGCCAAGTTTCTGATACTGCATCAGCATATCTTCTACTAGTTCCTTGTAGTTTTCTGCCCTAACATTCCCGAGAAAGTTTGTTGACACTAGGCGAAAAGCATTCCACGCTTGTTTCGCATCACCCTGCAGCAAGTTGTTGAACCAGTCATCTTTGAAGAGCTCTCGAATCTGAGGACCCACAAAAAACGCCCTCTTTAATCTTTGCTTCGCTGAGTCGAGGGAATTTTTCATGCAGGTATCAGAAAGTTGGCGAAGTGCGGTCCATGACTTTCACGAAGTTTTTCATCAAACCTAGTTTGATGTGAAGGGGTGGTAGCAGGATTTTGTGAGCCTCAACCAGAGCTGGGTGCTGGATATTCTTCTCTCCAACTGTTACATTTTGTCTGTGATTCCATTCCTTCCGCAAGTAGTGCCAATCCCTTGCTCGGCTATCCCACTCACATAAGAAACACATGTATTTTATATATCCCTGCTGCAGTCCCATTAAAAGGGCAACTACCTTCAAGTCACCACAGAGGTGGCAGCTGTACTTGTTATAGTTAATGGAAGTCAGTAGATGCTTTAAGTTATCGTATGTCTCTTTCATGTGGACAGCATGCGCTACTGGAATAGATGGAAGACGGTTTCCATTGTTCAAAAGCACAGCCTTCAGACTCAGTTTCGGAGAGTCTATAAATAGTCTCCAGTCTTGTGGGTCATGAGTGATTTTTAAGGCGTTCATGAGGCTTTCAATATCGGAACAGAATACCAGATTACTTTCCTTTCCGACTGCGTATAGTACACTGCTGACGTCAGATGGCTTCAGCAGCCGTCTGGCAGTAGTATTGCATTGCATCAGAAAATGATGCAATTAACTCTGGATGATGTGTGCATGCTGGTATTATGCAATGTGATGCAATATTACATCATTCAAGGCTTATTTGGGATGTTGTTGATGTCCTACTGGATAAATTTACATGGTGAAACGTCAAAAATGAAGTACATGCAATATCTTCAAAACGAGAGCCAATAACATTTTTTAATGTTATATTTGTGTTCAGCTCGCCAAGATACTACAGATTAGGGCCTTTTAAAGTCAGTAACAATTTCACTGTTGACCAATGTTGCCAAAGAGCCCCTGCTTGGTGAAACAGCGCCAGAAATTGAGCATCCGATGAAACTGCGCCAGGCTGAAGTTGCGATGAGGCTGTCTGCGGAGATAAGTGGAGCAGCCTGAGACCCGTTAGTGGTGGGTACGTACTGCAGACCCTCTAGAGATGGTTGTGGTGACGTCGGAGGGGCGTCCAGGGAAGAAAGAGCAAGTGAAGGGCCCCTTGATGATTCCCCTGGATGGGAAGACAGGCTGTGCACATCCTGTCAGATAAGTCCTTCTGTTTTCTATTACAGTCTATGCAGTGCTGTATTGATGCTGGCAGGGCTGTGCCTTTTTTTTTTTTTAAACAATGAAGTTGATTTTAAACACGTTCTAAAGTGTGTAGCAGGCACTGAGAAGAAAAATCGCGAGTAAACTGATTGATTTACAGAACGAAGTAACTCCGTTCCTTTAACAAAATGGCCATCGGGAGTGCGATCGTGTGCTCATGAAAATGGCCGCCAGGCGCAAAAACGGAAAGTGAAGGAGCATTCAAAAAATAGGGGCGAAACTACCTGACGATAGCTGCAGTTCATGAGAAGACAGGTAGAAGGAGACTGGTAAGCGGAGCCCCGACTGTGGCCAAACACCAGCTCTGTCCCTCGCTATCCCGAAGGAAGGGGGGGGGGGGAGAGAGGATCTGTCACTCACCGTTTTCTGTAGCGTAGCCGAAGCCCCAAGAACAGGACAACATATGTTAGTCTGATTTTTTTTTTTTCTTTTTAAAACTGAACTTGGCTGTCCCTCATCCAGCCTGCAGACCGTCGAGGTTTGTGGCTGGGAGTCCCCGGTGGAGGGAGCTACACTGACCCTGAAGATCAGGAGCTCACCTCAGGGCAAGCCCACTTAGGCAACTGCCTGCTATGTCCTGGGAAACCCAGAGATTCACCTTCTGTGAGCTCTGGGTGCAACCAGGGAGAAAAGGAAGAAGAAGAAAAATAAAGCAATAAAATAATAAAACTGAAGAGAGAGAAATTAAGACACCTTCATTTGCTGGAGACAGAGAAAATACTGAGGAGGACCCCTAGGCGTATGCCAGTACCTGCCAGAACTCAACTAATCAGAGCTCTGGAAGTTTTTTCTCTGTCTCCAACATCTGCTGGAAGGGGAACACAACCCGCTTGTCTGGACTGGTCTAGCAGGATGAAATGGAATGTATAGAAGTACACTTATTTAAATCTTTGATTTGGTTCCAGATTCCTCCATTAATTACTACTTCTACATAGCATTACAAGGCCTTCTCAGCGCTGTACATATACACATGGGAGACAGTCCCTGCTCAATAGAGCTTATAGTCTAAGCAAGACAGATATACAACAGAGAGGGGACTAGAGATGTTCTAGACACACATGGGTGGTACAGGAACATAAGGGTGTCAGGATCCAGAATCAGCTGCAAAGAGGTGGGTTTTTAGCCTGGATTTGAAGAGTGCCAGAGATGGAATTTGACACACTGACTCAAGGCAATCTGTTCCAGCCATATGGTGCAGCAAGGTGGAAAGAACGTAGTCTAGTTGGAAGAGAAGGAATCTACCAGAAAAGCGGAGTTCCAAGAGGGGATGTAGGGAGAGAAGAGAGGAAAGGTCGTGAGGAGCAGCAGAATGAGTTCGCATCTATAGGTCAGTAGGAGAAGTTTGAACTGGATGGGCCCATAAACATAAAAGCAATTTGCACACACTTTGTTTATTAAAAGTTTCATGTACTGCCGCATACATAGCCCTACTGGATAAGCTAAGAGCCACTAAGAACCTTAAAGATTTCCAAAAGGAAATTAAAACATATCTATTCATAGAATATTTTGGTAACTCAACTAATGGTAACAAAATATACCCAACATTAACAATAAGCCTTTAGAGAATTGCCCCTGAACCCTCCCAATCAATATCATCTACCATTATCCAACTACCCAAACTATCTGTTTGATGCAAAGCCCCTGTACATATAACTCTCTTGTAAATATGTTGATTGTAATACGTTTTCTGTAAATATTGCAGGATCCTACCTGTATACATGCCACAAATTATTTCTGTGAAACTTCACTGTTCTAAGTTTAGTGTATTTTGTTTGTTAATTGTAAACTGCCCTTGATCTCTGGAAGGGGCGGTATATAAATAAATAATAGCTTAGTATCAACACAGTTTAAAATAATAATATTAAAAAGAAAGGAACTTCAAAAATATAAAGGAGAGACTAGAAGAGATTAGAAAACGGAGACTAAACAAAAATAGTAAAATCATATAAAAGCTGTAATTTTGAGAGGGGGAGGGTATCCTGAAAAGGCTAGTTCAAAGTGTAATGGGTCTTCAGGGCTGTCTTGAATTTTTAAAAAAAGGCTTCTAAACAACTGTATTCTAGGGGGGAATTCCAGGGATGGGGTGACAGGAAATAGAAGGCAGAATGCTGGATAGATTCAAATAGAGCTTGGGATCCAGAGAGGAAGACCGATGTTGAAGTCTTGGGAACGGAGAAACCTAGTGGGACAATAAGGGATTAGCTGAGATAAGTAGAAGGGTAGGCCTGAGTAATAGGCCTTCTGGGGAAGCATAAGAATCTTGAAATAAAAATGATAAGAAATGGGTTACCAATGACAGCTAATGCAGAGGTGCCACATGATTGTATTTGGATGCACAGGAAGGTAAACAGATTGCTACTTTCTGTACTAATTGTATTTTTTAAGTCTGTGGCTCTGAGACCATGGTAGACAGTTATAGTAGTCAAGTCATGATAGAACTAGAGGATGTGTAATAATGTGAAGAGCTTAAGGCAAAAGATAGGGTTTTATAGAGCAAATGCGATGGATCGAAGAATAGAGTGTTGAGTGAACCATAGCAGCGACTTAACCTTCAAAAAAGAGCTGGGGGTTGAGGATAACACCAAGTGTTGTCAGAGATTGGCGTGGTACAGGAATGCCAGAGATAGTAGGTCCCACGGAAGGGCAGATTGAGCTCTCCATTACCCAGAGAGCTTGAGATTTGGAAGGGGTAAACTTTAAACAGTGAGGCAACAGTCAAGATGCTATAGGATCAAGCCAAGAATTTAGGGGAGAAAGTTGGAGTAATAGGTCAGTGAGATATCCATATCATATAAATGGCTAATTCCATGGTCCTGGACTAGGGTAGCCAAAGGGGCTAAAGAGATGGACTAGAAGAGCCTTGGGGGACACCACAAGGAAAGGAAGAAGAAAAAGAGTAAAAAGTCTGATTTGTTGAGCCTTGCAAGGTGCGTTCCTGGAGAAAGGAGGTGGACCATTTTTGAACCGGCAAACTAGTCCGCATACAACCAATTGCATGCTTCAAGTCTTGAGTTACCTACAATGCACACTCAACATGAAAAAATGCATGGAATCGGGAACAGTCTGCTTTAGATGAACACAAACCAAACTCTCTTATGGTTGCAATGTTATGTACTGCTTTAAAATTCAAGAATGAATATAAAAACAAAGCTGGGAAAAAAGTAAGTTTCTGTTATTTAAAATGACATTCACCTTTGTAAAACCTTTTTAAGTATGATTCCTAAGAAGAGATGCAAGATCCAGGAAATTGATCTTACAAGCTATGTATTACTAAAACAGAACTAGTGTTTGAATTTCTCAAAAAAATTTAATGTCTCTAAAGTGATGTTGAGGCATTCTTGATGACTTATGGCTAGTTAAAAAAAAATTCTGCTGTACCCTATTTCACTAAATCTAAAGCTCTACATTTTTGTTCTGAGAAGAATGTGTAGTAAATATGTTTGGCATCTTGTACAAATCTTCAAAAGCTTGCTAGTTAGAAATGTCATGTAATGTCTGTATGGTGAAGATTAGGTTTGACAGGAAAGTTTAAAGCCTGTTCATCAGCTCAATACATTTGATGGCTTTAGCCATGCAAATGTCATCTTTTCATAATTGTAGATTTTTGCAGAGTGCTTCAAATTACTCTGCCATACTGTTTAATCTTCAGTGCATGAAAGCAGAAAGGAGATGCTTCTGTTAGTTTGCAGAGTAAGAAATTAGGGAATGTGTGTAGATGATGGGACTGAAGCTATTCATGTTCACTAGAGGAATTGTTGAAATGGCTGCATTCAAAATATCTCCTAAAAATGTTTATGTATCCACTGTGTCTGTGTACACATTATATTTTAATGTTTTCAACCAATAGCAAAAAAAAAAAAAGCCCATAAAACATAAATCTAGGCCAAAACTAAGAAAAATGAAAATAAGTTTTTTTTACAAAATGCACATCTGCAATGCTCTGTAATTCTTTTCTTACTTGTTTGACATGGCAGCCTTTTTTCAAAGCTTACTCTTGCCTCAAGTGTTGTCCAAAGGAGAGGTTTTCTCCTATTTATAAGTTCTTAGAATAAAAAGGATGCATCGTTTATGGTAGTTTTTTTTTTATTTGTTTCAACAATGTATAATTCCCTTAAGAACTTGAAAAGGAAATCTAACGCAGCAATTATCAGCGTAATATCTGAGCAAGCTAGAACTACTTGGATAGCAGAATTCCTGAAGCCCACAAATCAAGGTACTAAAGAAATAGGGAGTTCCTTTGCACGCATACAAAGCCCCTGAGCAGTTCACAAAAGATGCAAATACAAGTTCTAATTTGTTTTCCCATGATGTGGCATGTAATACTTGAAACAACTCATGAGATCACATGAATTGAGTCTGAAAGAACAGTTAAGACATGTTGGTGTTTGCATTAGTCTGGCAACTGATGCTAGCTAATTTAGATTACAACTGGCAATCAAAGCAAGCTCTGGAAGAAATAAAAACTGAGCTGTCGGAGTGCTCCTCCCTCCTGGTGTAGTTATTGCAGCCATCCTGAAAGATACATCACACATCATGAGTTGTATTATCTCTTAAAAGCATAGGCTCTTGAGAGTTTAATTTTGGTTAATAGCTGTTATACTATTGTTTTTTTATAGAGAAGGAACAGCGTTATTATATTTTAGTAGTCATAGAAAGAAAAAAACAGATTAATATCCCACATACTCATGCATGATATGTTTACAATGGGATACAACTTAAGCCCAAAACATAACACCCCAGGGTGGCTGTTACAGCACAATACAAATCTGGCACGATCCATAGGAGACATGGTGCTATCTTTATATCTCCATGAATGTCTTCACTGGAAACCAAACTTAGGCAAATGGTTTTGTGGCTAATTTGGGAAGGGGGGGGGTGTGTGTGTGTATAAGTGTAATAAATTATATGTAGATTTCAGCTAAACCTGCCATTGAGTCTGTCTCAACTCATGGTGACCCTCTGGATAGTTGTCCTAAACTGTTCCGTCTTCAGTCAGGCGGCTCATTGTTTGATAGAGTGGCACCCATAGCTGCTGCTGTCATTATCGACCCATCTCATTGCTGACCTTCCTCTTTTACGTTGATCTTCTACCTTGTCAAACATGATGTCTTTCTCTAACTATCTTTCATACTTTTGATGCATCATGCAAAGAGAAAGTTGAAGTCTTGTCATCTGAGCTTCTAAAGAAAGCTTAGGTTTGATCTCCTCTAGTACTGACTGGTTTGTTCTTTGGGCAGTCCATGGTATACACAGTATTCGTCACCAGCACCATAATTCAACGTCATCGCTTTTCTTCCTGTCTTTTTCACTGTCCAAGTTTCATGTCCATATGACATTATTGAAAATACCATGGCTCGAACAAAACAAATCTTTGTATGGAGAGAGACATCTCTGCTCTTGAGAATCTTGTCTAGGTCCTTCATAGCCATTCTGCCAAGAGTAATGTGTCATTGGATTTCTTGACTACTTGTCATTTCTTTATTGATAGTTGCCAAATTTAATCTATTTGGATCAACAATTTTCAATTTCTTCTGCATCGACTATGAACTTATTGATTTTTGCCAATTGTCAGGATCTTTGTCTTCTTTACATTAAGGTGTAGGCCCATTCTAAGACTATATTCCTTGATCTTGAGAAGCAAATATTTCAGATCGTCTTTGCTTTCAGCCAGTAACTTCATAAGATATGCCATACTGGGTCAGACCAAGGTCCATCAAGCCCAGTATTCTGTTTCCAACAGTGGCCAATCTAGGTCATACGTACCTAGCAGTTTCCCCAAGGGACACAGGTTCCACAATGCTTGTATTGGTTCAAGCATTGATATCCTGGGTCCCTTCTTAATAATGGTTTATGGACCTTTCCTCCAGGAACTTGTCCAAACCTTTTTTAAACCCAGCTACACTAACAGCCTTTACTACGTATCAGCAGCAAAGATTGTTGATGAGTCTTGCACCAATCTTCGCACCTCTGTTGTCTTCATATAGTCCTGCTTCTCTGATGATTTGTTCTGCATATAAATTAGAAAGGTAGGGGAAAGTATGCAGCCTTGCCATACACCTTTAAACCATTCAGTTTCTCCTTTTTCTGTTCCAATTGTTGCTGCTTGATCAATGTAAAGGTTGTGCAAGAGAACTATCAGGTGTTTGGGTAAACCCAGCCTTCTTAATGTGGTCCAGAGTTTCTCATGGTTTATACAGTCAAAAGCCTTGTAGTCAATACTGTGATGTGTCCTGTTCCTTGTCTTTTCCTGACCCGTGCCTGTATTTCAGGTGTTCTTGTTCTAGGTATGGTTGTAGTCTCTGGTGAATGATCTAGAGTAAAATCTTACTGGTTTGTAAAAATTAGACAGCAGTTTTCAAATGCTTCCACCTTCTAAGCTATGAGCTGGCTAGATTTTCTGAAGCGAAAACCGCACCCTATAGCAAGGTAAATATAGGTAAGTATGTTGAACCACTTTTTAAAGAAGGTGGCCAGGTAGCGTTTGGTTGGAGAAAAATACAATTACATGCCTGTATCAAATTCTGAGACATACAGGTGTAACTTTCCCTGTGCATCTCTAATAGAGCAAGGTATACCTGCACTTTTGTACTCGTGATGTATCAAGAAGTTTCAGTTACAAAGCCCAGCAGAACTAACCACTTACCTTAGGATTCTCTGTACTTAAATCAGCTAGAAGAGGTTCCTGGGTACCCAAAACAAGCACCATCTTTGGGAGAAAGGGGTGAAATGGTGCACCAGCCCCAAGCCCTGCTCTCTACATTACTTCTGGATCCTGAGTTTATTTTTTTATTTTATTTATTTATAGCTCTTCTATACCGCGCTCTTTTTCATCAGCGCGGTTTACAATGAACAAGAATACTCACAGCAAGCAACAGGTTTACATGAAACAGGAAAATTCAACTGGGATTCAACTTGTTGAAAACTATGTACATATATGTTATGAAACTAGTTTTGCTATGGCCATCACTCCCACCCTGGGGCAAGCCACGTGAATGAGAACATTTACAGTGTTTGTGCTTCAAGTTGCTCTGTCATGCTTTTCAATTGATGTATTATTAAAAGAGTGATTGTGTTTAATCAGTTATCTGAAAGCAGTTGTCAAGTAGTATCTGATGACCATGGAGGGTTTCCCCTTTTCTGTGGTTGTGGGCTAGACATACTAAAAAGCACTGTGTATATTAACCCTTATTAACATTACTGTGGGCTATTCTTATAGTATGCTTTCTAGCCTCGTATGTGTAGGTAGAAAACTTGTATCTTACCAGTCCTGGGAGAAAATGAGATTTAGTGTATGACCAGGTGACTTTCTCCTTCGGTGAAACTTGCAAAACATCATCTACATCAGTGCTTCCTTGATCCTTCTCAGAGCCTGCATAGTTTTATAAGTAGAGCTTGATCCCTAACATCTGACATACCACAGCCTCTAACCCCCTTTGTGGGGCCACAGCCAAGGAACGGTTGGGGAGCATATTCAAAAGCTTTAAGTGGTTAGCCCCTTCTCATTGGGTTAAACACCCTGATGCTAAGCAGTTAGCATCGGAGGGGGGGGGGGGTGTCTGCACCTTTGTTAGCTGGTCAGTGGTACTATTGAACCTCTAACCAGCTAATTAAAATACCTAAAGTTAGGACAGTTGAAAGGCTGTCCTAACTTTAGGAATTTTAACTAGCCTCTTAATGGCTCAATATTGGTGCTGACCAGCTAGCTGGGATTGGAGCAATCACCTAGTGGTTAGAGAAGCAGCCTGGTGACCCTGAGAGACCAAGGTTTGAATCCCACTGGCCCTCCCGGTGGCTTTGGGCAAGTCACTTAACTCTCCATTGCCTCAGGTGCAAACTTAGATTGTAAGCCCTTTGGGGGACAGGAAAATATCTCTATAGTTGAATGTAACTGGCCTTGACCTACCACTGGAAAGTCATGAACTAAATATAATAATTAATAAAATGCTATCTGGGCAAAGCGGATATTTGGTGCTGATTGCTGGATAGATCCTGGCACTGAATATTTGGTTATAAACTAAAGCAGCAATGGCCAGCTGCTGTAACAACACTGATAACACGAAGTGAAATGAAAGCAGTTCTCTTTTCAAGAAGAGGCACAAATTTAATGAACATAACTTTCCTATAATCATACAAACAAATATATGCATGTTATTGAGACAATTTCAAGAGAGAGATTCAGTGTTCAAGTCATAAGTGGGCTCTATGAAATGTAAAGACAAATGAAGAGAAATCTCTTGTGGGTTTTATAGATCCACAGGATACAGAATTGTCAATGCGACCATTCTCATATCATGAAAATCCATGTTTAACAACACTCTCACTGACGGTTAGAACAAGCCATTTTTCAGAATTGGTCAGCTACATTATATGTCTGAGTATAAAATACTCAGCATGCTCTTGAACAGTATTGCTAGAATTAAGTCTGCTACTGTCAAAAGTTGTTTTCAAGCTAAGTGGTGTTTAAAACACTGTGAGAATATATATAGCAAGCTGTGTTAAGAAATGACAGTCTAATGTGTGCACAATGCAAGAGCTATGGAATAATCTGTTTGAAGTGATCAAGGGAATGAGAACAGGAGCAGTGAAGAGAAAATGAAATGGGCAGGCAGGTTGCAGTAATAAGAGCCTATGATTGGCTCCGATAAGAAAGTTCCTCTTTTAGCGCAATGATAGAGTTCCTAGCTCTAGAACAGGGGTGGGCAAACCATGACCTGGCCCTCATCATGAAATCCAGCCTGCTGGATCTACTGCTTAGATTTACTAATATGTGTAGATGTGTTCAGGGGGTTACTGCACACCAATGTAGAACACCACATGGGTCAATGTATATTAGAAAATTTAGTCCTAACTCTCCAACCCCCAGCCATTATCAGGGCCGCTCTTGGGTCAAAAGCTTTGCCCACTCCTGTTCTAGAAGCACGATCTAGCTAAAGACATACTATTATTTGAAAATAATAGTAAAAGACCAATACAATTTCATATTTAATATTGTCATTTCATAACTCAAGCAATAGAAAATATAATGAAATTTCATTTTGGTTGTTTAATGTGCATTACATTTTTTTTTATTGCATGCTAACAATTTATAGCACCTGCTGAACAACCAAAATGAACCCAAAGTTCACCAGAACATAAAATAAAAGATTTTTACATGCATATTCACCATGTGAACTCAAATACACTACTCTTTTTCTGTTTAAGATGTTGGTAACATAAAGAGCGTTCCACTCTGTTCAGATGAGATGGTCTGTGTGTCTCTTCTGTAGAATAGGGTGGCAGCTAAAAATGGATTTTAATGACCCCCCTCATTCTAGCAAAGAGCATACAAAGGATGATCCACACCCAGATCTTCAACTTAGTGGATGCTGCTTTAGCTCAATGGTCCTCAGGATAGTTTAGCAATGCAGGTTAAAAATGCTAATGAGAGGCTATAGCTGGCCTGGGAACAAAGAGATTAGAACTTTGAAAAAGGCTTTTGAAAACAAGTTCAGTATTGTAATAGTTGTCACAGGGTTTATATGCCCCTGTAAGATGAGAAAACCACAGTTAAGAAATGATCTACGAGGTTTGCTCAGAAAGTAATGCCCCACATGTTTTTTCTCATTCCAGAATGAAGATAGAGGTGTGAAATTGAAAGGGTGGTAACTTGGAACTTTAAAGGACACATGTGTTTAATTTTACAGTTGTCCGACAAATAGCGAGGCGGTAGTGATCCTTCAAATGGCGTCTGTGAGTGACACATGGTACAAACAATGAGCTGTTATTGAATTCTTGGTGGAGGAGAAAGAAAGTGTGAGAAACATTCACAAATGGTTGTGTGCTGTGTATGGAAGTTCTGCGGTAGATAGGAGCACTGTTGGACGATGGGTGAAGAAAGTAAAGGTGACGATCCGGGACAAAAAGGCCCCCTCTCAGCTTCAAAACGCTCCAACAAATCAGAGCAGATGTCTTTCCTTTGGTGTTTGTGTTCGGTTTTGAGACTTTGCGGAACCCATCTTGCACACACCTTTGAATATTCCAGAGAGTCAATAATTGCCATTGCACTACCTCTACCGACAGAAAGCTGTACGGACAAGTCCCGACTCGTGATGTGCTGATCCGCACGAATAATGTCATCAGCGTGCTGCAACTTGTCTGGACTGGTGGCTGAGGCAGGATGCCCAGACTATGGCCGATCTTCCAGTTCTGTTTTACCACTTCCTGAAGCCTTTACTCTCTTCACCCATCATCCAACTGTGCTCCTATCTACCGCAGAACTTCCATACACAGCACACAACCATTTGTGAATGTTTCTCACACTTTCTTTCTTCTCCACCAAGAATTCAATTACAGCTCGTTGTTTGTACCGTGTGTCACTCACAGATGCCATTTGAAGGATCACTACCACCTCGCTATTTGTTGGATCACTGTAAAATTACACATGTCTTTTAAAGTTCCAAGTTACTACCCTTTCAATTTCACACCTCTATCTTCATTCTGGACTGAGAAAAAACAGGTGGGGCATTACTTTCTGAGCAACCCTCGTATGTTGTAAATGGTTTATGTTAAAATATACATTTGGTTCTTTATCTTTATTAACACTTGATATACCGCCCTAGACTTTAAGGTATCTGGGTGTTTGATTTTATTATATTTCCTGGTTGTGTTAAATTGCTAGAAGGTCTATGGTGAAATTCACTATACAAATAAGGACCACATAACCTGTAACTGTGGAAACATAATTAAAAATTATATCTTGCAGAAAACCAAGATATAAAAGTATATATGGTGTAAAGATGCTGGGCTTGTAGATAACTGTGAGATGGGAAAAATTATCAGTGGAAATGACATCTGGCCCCTCATCTGCCATATTCCTCCTTCATGGTGTTGATGCTTACAGCATGGCTTCTGTTCATTCAGCTGTTATTACTCCCCCTTTGCAGGTCCAGTTCGGTAAAAGCCATCCTTTATTAGGCTCTCATTTGCAACTACTTTGTGTCTTTTCCTTCTATTTGTTTGTCCCCCTCCTAACTCAGCTTGGCTATCATGAAGATAGGCCAGAGCCAGAAGCCACAAACTGAACCTCCCTTACACAAGGCCAACATGGACTGTAAGTCTGTCCCCTAGGTGTCGCACTCCAGCCAGCCTCAGAAGAAAAATCCTGATCCAAGAATTAAATCCAGGTCTCCTGCATGACAGTGCTCCCACTGGGCCACCTTGCACTATAGCTTTAGTAGTTGGGGGATAGAAAGAAAATGATTTGATTATTTAAATAATCACAGTTTCAATAAAATCTAGAAAGTAACAGCTTCAGATCTGATTCTCTCTGCTTTAATATTCTTATACCTGAATCATGATATCAACTGAAAACTCAAGGATGAAGATTATTACAGTTTAAGTAGTGGAAAGTCTCTTTAAAAATGTAGCATGGCTTATTGCTTTGATGACCTGATTAGAGCTTACCACCATTATAAAAACAGTATTTCATTCAACATTAGAAGCATAGGGCAAGCAGGGCTGGCCTGTCCATGAGGCAGCAGACCTCTGTGAGCAACGGGGCATCTGCTTTGGCACACATGGCTGCCATGTCTGATCCCTTTCCGAAAGGAAGTGGTGGGTGGGGGGGGTCAGACATGGCAGGCCATGTGTACTGCTTTGCCAAGCTGAGTCGTTTCCCCCCACAACTCTGCCAACGAAATTGGTGGTAGTGCAACTCAGAAGGGAGGGGCTTCTGCTTAGGGCCGGCCCTGAGGGTAAGTTCCTGGTTGTTAATACCTGTAACGACATGCAACCAGTCAGCATACAGGGCTTAAAAGTTCTAGTCAGTCTTATAAATTATTGAGATACAGCAAAATGGAATCAAAAACATTCCCTACTATCTTGCTAACTACTATAGTATTTAGCAATTTCATTTTCTGTCTTTAAAAGAGGCAGCAGATAGACTAAGCAAAGGTACTGTATATTTTTTGATTTTGTCTAGTGGCTTAAGGCATATTGCTAAAGAATTTGCTTGTGTGTAACAGGGCTCTGGGTGCCTTTTCCAAGCCTGCTTGTCAAATCTTCTCTTCAGCAGCAATCCTACCTCACGAATGAGCAGCGGCAAGAGCTGCAGCAATATAGGCACTGCAGGGAAATGTTTGTGTAATGCACAGATGGTGCTATAAGCACGAGACTATGTTAATAAAAGAAATAATAGCAGAAATGAATTTAGCACCATATATTCTAAGAGATATGGCTATTTTCCATAGTTCTCAGAAGTTGCAGGTTATCACTTCAATATATATTAAATATCTGTGATTTTTGACCTGTCTCCTTCTGCTGCTTGCTCTTCCACTGCGGTCTGGGATTTTCAGGCATCCACAGCCTCCAGCTCCCCCTGGACTCTAGTGCATAAACACTAGCCTGTAGACTATGGCTAGGGAGACGGCTGCAGCATTTCTAGCTCTGGTCTCCCTCTGCTGCATATTAGTGGCTCATACTGAACTCATGTTCTCTTAATAAGAGTTGCCCCAGTTGAGAGAGATGCAAAATAATGGGCTCCAACGAGCATGCAAGGTCGGTATCTCAACAGGGTCATAACTACTCACTGCGCACTGGTAAAAATAAATGGCAGCACTTAGGAATTTGTCATCTTCTGTTCCTTTTGCAAGTTTGTGAGATGACATTTCGAGTGAGTGTCGTTCTTATGCTTACACCACATACTATACTAGGTCTTGGAATCGTCTGACTGCAGTGTTAAGTTATTGAGGGTGCCATGTCTTCCCCGCCCCTGCCCCCCCTCCCCCCCAAGCAAGGATTCAAATTATTGCAATTGACGATAAAGCTATACTAAGCTTTTTTTCCCTAAGAAAATCCTTGGATTAAGGCTAGGGAGTTGTGAGTCTGAATGGCAGTATTTACTTCCAGCGCTCCACGCAACGCATGAAAAACATCTCATGATTGCACTGCCAGTCCTGATTTGAGATGCTGTTCCACAGAAGCCCGATTCAAACTATTTACATGGCAGGGCTCCTGCGCTTGAGCCAGTCATCAGAAAAGTCCAAGTCAGCCAATGTGATTGGCCAGTTTATGCCTTTCAAGGGGAGAAAATGGCAACAGAAGAAGTTCCGCCTTAAGGGATTTCTCCTAAATTCAGCGCATGATGAAATCCTTAGAGCTAGAGTTAAACTTTCTGTGCTGCTAACCACTATGCTTTATTTACCAGAAAGGCAGCAGCCCGATCAGTCAAATACAACTCCTACATTTACTCACAGTAGGATCCCACTGAGGACAGCTTTGAATGGGAATTCTAAGCATATGCGAAAAGTTCCTAAGTTCACTATGAGCCAAATAATTGCAACTCAACCAAACTGTGAAACTACCCACTTTATATATATATAAAAAAAATCCTGGTTCAAAGGAATGAAGAAATACTTAAAAAAATAAACATCTAAGCATATTACAACTTTGGTATCTAATCCAAGTTCTCATGAGGAAACTCAACTTGCATTGCATGAAGTTGACTTTCTAGGTAAGAGGCGGAGACTGCAGCAGCAGCAGCAGGGAGTTGTCTATCCTATCGAGAGAGCTCGGCTGATCAACAAAGGGCAGCTGATAATTTGAAGGATGTCTCCAGAGACACCCGGGGAGCATTCTTGCTATTTTTCTACGAGAGAAAGTTGTAAGATCCGCTCCAGTTCTGCCTCCTCTGCCTGCCGCCTGGTCTCCTGTTCCTCTTGCTCTCTGGCAGATAACTCCATGGCAAGTTTTAAGTCTGGATCCAAGCCTCCGGGCTGGCTGAGGACGGCGGCGGCCTGTAGGCTATTTGAACCTGCAAGAAGACTTTCCTGTAGCGCCCTGGAGAATTGAAGAGAAACAAAATTTGTGAACTCACAGGCACATGGAATCTCAATAATATACGTGTCTGAGTTATTTTTGCTTAGATTTGTGCTGCTTTTGCCCCTCATCTCTTTATCTCTTATTCTTCCTTCCTTCCTTTGCAGTCCTAATCTGCATCAGTGACGCCCTCACTTGCTACAAGTTGAAAAGTGCATTCTCTAAGCATTGCACAAGGTGAGGTTTGCTAATACAGAGCATTGTTGGAGCACCTCTGAGTTAGTGAGTGTCGGGGGGTGAAAGAGTGAGTGAAACAGATGTTACACATGGGTGGCAGAGCTGAGGGAATTACAGTATAAAGAGTAATATTCAAAAACATTTCTGTGAGTAAAGCAATGCTTTATCCATGGAAATAAAGTGGACATAAAGTTCCATAAAAAGGGAAATGTAATGTGATACAGGGCGGTCATGAATCTTTATGGTAACTCAAAAAGTGCTGAAGCACAGGACACTTATTATAGATTATCATACTCCAATTAAAATGCAAAAATGCAACAGCTTCTGGGGGGAGGGCTTGTGGGGCAAGGGAAAGTTTTACCATGGGTGGAGACACAGCTGTTCTGTTCTTTACATTTCAAGGAGGAAGCAATCTTGGATCAGGGAAATTATTGGCCATTAACTGTAACTACTCTTATTTGAAGAGTTCTTTCTAGTTTTGTATTGCTATTCCCGTTGCCACGCAGCAGACTGTCCTCTAATCTCGGAGACTTTACCATTTTATCTGTGATTTTCCTGGATTATTTTAATGCGGTTTTTGTATGCAGTCTGGGAATGTTCTGCCTGATGGGAAATGTCTGGGTTTGGGGAGGAGGACTTATGACTGAGCTGCAGAATTGTGACTTTTCCACCCATGTTCAGCTAATAACATAGGGAATCAAAGCAATGCCATGAAAAACAGTCTTATAGTGAGTCATGTGCCTTAATGAACTCACCTCTCATATTGTCTGTCAAAGGCCTGGGGATGGGCGATGCTTCCATTCAACTGGATTCCACTTACTTCCTAATAACAAAACAAGAGGTCTTGAGAGACATTAAATGCACATTAGACTGAGATTGATGGCTAGTTTTTTGCAACAAAGATTATTTTTTCAGAGGTCTAAACAAACTGAATTGAAGCCTGACCCTCCTGTTTTTTTAACTCTTCATGGGTGTGTGGTTTTAGCAGAGATGGCCATCTGAGAAGAACTAACAGATTATTTGGATAGCAAAGCTACTTACCTGCAAAGGTGTTCATAAACAGTGGGACTGATCAGACAAACAAGTGGAGAACATCACCTACTTGTGTGCCTGATTCAGACCTGCTTCTCGCTGAAAAAAGTGTAGGACCACAGTCCCTCTACTTCTCAGTCTGCTAAAATAAGATTATGAACAAATGGACAAAACTAACACAGACAAGGGGCTTCAAAGAGCATTCATAGCAGACAAACATAAAATGCTGCACAAGAAGTCTGGTATGACGGTACTATATAAAACAGGGTCTTGGTGCCCCAATGTTTTGTGTATCATTGGGCCCGAACTTATGCACTAGCTTCTTGGTCCTGTCTAGAATGGCAAAATTCTTCCTCTCACAAAAGACAACTCTACTCCTAAACCTTTCAATAGAATGCACAACTGTTATCCACAACTTATAAAACAGGTATTAAAAGGCCTCAGTTACCGCTCATACCCGCCATCGATGCACAGTGTCACCGTTGGATTGAGCTGACAATTACTACATCATAGGCCAAGCCCTACCTACCCATACCTTATCTTTAATCATAAATATAATTATTACAAATTGAAAATCTTAAAAAATTCTCCTAAAAAAGTACTTTTAAAGGATTCCTTCAATCAATCTTATGTAAACGTCAATTAAATTTACAAAAAAGTTTTAGTTAATAATCTACGCAAAATAAAGTGTCTCTATCTTGTAGAGGCACCACTTCACTGAACAGATTGCAGACAATTTTCAAGATCAAACACCGATAGTCTCTCACACGGAGACTGACACCATCTGAAAATGAAACATAGAGGAGTACACTGTATGAAATATAGTCAACACTTGGTGTGAAACAACCGTTCTACTTATCTTAATGCTCTCCTCTTGTCTTAAGATAAGTAGAACGATTGTTTCACACCAAGTGTTGACTATATTTCATACAGTGTACTCCTCTATGTTTCATTTTCAGATGGTGTCAGTCTCCGTGTGAGAGACTATCGGTGTTTGATCTTGAAAATTGTCTGCAATCTGTTCAGTGAAGTGGTGCCTCTACAAGATAGAGACACTTTATTTTGCGTAGATTATTAACTAAAACTCTTTTGCAAATTTAATTGACGTTTACATAAGATTGATTGAAGGAATCCTTTAAAAGTACTTTTTTAGGAGAATTTAAGATTTTCAATTTGTAATAATTATATTTATGATTAAAGATAAGGTATGGGTAGGTAGGGCTTGGCCTATGATGTAGTAATGGTCAGCTCAATCCAACGGTGACACTGTGCATCGATGGCGGGTATGAGCGGTAACTGAGGCCTTTTAATACCTGTTTTATAAGTTGTGGATAACAGTTGTGCATTCTATTGAAAGGTTTAGGAGTAGAGTTGACTTTGAAGGGGTTTTGTCTTTTGTGATAGGTTTACCGTTACCCTTTTGGCGGTTTTTGTTGTTGAAAAATTCTTCCTCTACCATCATTCCCCTTCACCCAATGGACTTCCAATCCCTCTCCAGTTTTTTGATCCCTTTCTCTCTGGCTGCTTCCACCCCTCTTCCGCAGGCATCAAAGCTCCAGTTCCAGCAATGCTATCAGCACAGGGATTTGAGTCAGCTGGGGCTCACAGACACACAGTGGCCTTAGGTCCTCCAGGCTTCCACGAGGAGGCAGGGACTGTAAGCATGGTCAACTGAGTCACTGCTGCTAAGTGTTGCTGGAGCCCTGTGGTCAGATCCAGTGTCTAGGTAAGGGGAATGAGCACGGTACCTGTACCTGTACCAGTACCAACAATATCTAGGGGAAGCAAAAGCCAAACTCAGCACTGGGCGTTATTTTAATTGTCTTGCTTTTTTTGTAGCTTTTTCTATTTTATCAATAGCTTTTATGCAAATCTGAAGGCATTACAGCTTTGAATGTGGCACAGGGCAACTATTCACATTTATGAAAATATGCATACATATACAGGGTGGCCCAAAAAAAGTGAGAACATCTCGTAAATTAAAAGCTTAAATAGTTTACCTTTTTAGCTATATAACGTCTTTATTTTGACAATTTCCGGTTGCCATCTTCTTTTATTTATTTTGTCAATCGTTTACATCTGTCTTTTTGAATTTTTAAATAACTTATATGCTACGAGATGTTCTCACTTTTTTTGGCCACCCTGTATATATATATTGATATAAACTGTTCTTCCAGAATCCATCCCAGTAGGTATCTAAAACTGATTGCTCTGGAACCAGCCCTATGGCTATGCAAAAGGACCTGGGTTCTAACTCTGGTAAGGTCTTATTCTCTTTGATCCAGCCAGTGTTGGGGAAACTGTGGAGGCAATGTCTACGAATCTTGGGATGAGGATGTCTAGGTCGCTGTGCAATAGCTACACCTGCTTGCCGGATTTAAGGCTCATAATTGCAAGACCCTGGAAGGAGCCCTGGTGTATGGCCCTGGCCAAGGATTTTCACTGCAATGAGTGGACTAAAGAAAGTTGGGCGGTGATATTAAATAGGGGAAAAAAATCACGAAGACATGGAAGATGAATGCTTGTCGTGATGGATCCAGTCCTGTTTCCAAATGAGCTAGAAGTTCAAAAGTGCAAGAATAGTGCCCCCTCTCCCCCAAAAAAACCCAACCCAAACTACTGTCCTGCTAGCTCAAGATTTTATTTTACTTTAAAAGTTTCCCTTCAAAAGGAGAGCTAAGAAATATTTCATATTAGAAAAGTACTTGATATATCCTTGAATAGGTTTCACTACTATTTAACAGACAGAATGAAAACTGTGGCCAACATCTGGTTTAAGCTTTCTGTGATCTTTATTTTTATTAATCTTATTTTTATACTTGTTTTATTAAAACACACTATGTTTGTCAATATTTTGCCACATTACAAGAAAGATAAAAAGGAATCTCATATGATGCTTAGGGATTAAATTAACTTAAATAAAACCTCAAGAACACTATAGGTCAGAACCTGTCGATCTGGGATTTGGGATCTAAGACCAGCATTGCTGAAGGGCTTACCGAGCTTCCGTGGGACTCCAGCAAACTCTGCTGGATGGCAAACTGCATGATTTCATCTTCGTCGTCCCGGATGTGCATGCCTCTTCCATTCTCTTGAACGTAGTAGGACGGAGGGATCTCAAACACAGACTGATCCACTTGAAACTCTGGAACAGAACAAATTGACATGAAAAGGCAGAAGCGGTAGTTGAAAAGATAGCTGGTTTCAATGTGAAGTGACTACCAGGCAAACTGCACTGTCCTCCCGTCCCATCTGAGTGGTGTTTCTATTCAGATTTCATTCATGGTGTATGCTGCTCAAAAAATAAGGAGTCATTTTCAGTAGCCTGCCCAAGGACAAACTCTGTGGTTACTTTTGCACCTGCAGACCTGGTAAGCAATTTTCAAAGGACTGCGTGTGCAGTTTTTATTATTTTGGAGACCTGCTGACAATGTACGGCGTCTCTTCTTTCCACAGATGGAAGAAAGGAGAAAAAATGCCATTCTGTACATGGACCTTAGTCCCCATAATCTAAACGTGCCTCTGGGCTAAACCTCTGTTTTTTAGCTGCTCTGAGGAAAGCAATTGTCGTACTGATCATTGAAAAGGGCTTTGAAATCTGTCCTCAGAATGCTGACCGGCTGACTTGGGTTTTACATATCTACAGTATGTGCCTGGGTATTTGTACATATCTATATTAGGCCGTGTGCACCCAGTAGTACAATGTTTCTTTCCACCAAATATAAAGTCTGATCATCCTTCACAAGACTACAAGCCTGTAGCTTCAGCTTCTTCATAAGTTAGGTGGCTCAGCGGGTGCTTTGGTTACATTTTTTTTTAACTCCTTAGTCACTAACAAAAATTCAATATCCTTCTAGCACCCTCCAACTTTCCACAAGTTCAAAGCTGCTCAAGACAATCCAAACTGAATCTGTTCAGCTGTGGTCTCATCTGACAGCAACATTTTAAGGGAAACTTTAAATACTACCTTGGGTTCTTGCTCTCCCTGAGGGATCAGGTTGCGAGTCGTCACAGCAAGGATCTTACTAACAGTATTTGCAATCTGCTGCCTCCGCGTGATAATTACAATTTGGCATTAAGCACAGCTCTGGATTAACAGTTTAGGTTTTGTTCAGATTTAAATGGTGACCATGATGTATTTTTGAACGATTATAAATGAACCTGTGGGAGCCAGAGGAGAAAGGGTGAACACAAATAAAAATTAAAATGTTGTCTGAATGCTGGAATTGTACTGAGGTGTGTACATGAAGCTTTCAGAGGTATGTGACATTATATGGAAAAGATGTGAAAACACACTTATCAGTAAGTGGTGGACACAGAGAGGGTAGAAAGGCAACCATGAGATACAAACATGTCAGCTTAGCATGAAGAAGAACAAATAGCCCCCAGAACAGTTGTCAGAGCACGGGGAGTTGAAGAGATATTTTTCTTGGGAACTGAGGGGTGGAAGAGAACCAAGCAAGAGAACCAGGTAAAGAACCTTTATGGACTACAAAAAGGGATTGCTACTTCTGGAGAGAGATCTGTAATTGTAAGTATTTACTTCTGGGAATTTTTTCTAAATCTCAGGGAAAAGGGGATTCTTTAGATTAAAGCTGATTAAGCTGTGTAAATTAGAATCCAGTATATTTGTTAAATCAGTCAGGGCCTAGTTTCAGCAAAGAGCTTTTAGTTAAACTGAAAACTCAACAGGTAGCTTTCTAGTTAAATTTAAAACCCAGCAGAGAGCTTCTAGTTTAAATGTAATGCTCAGCTGGGGCCTAGTATCAGCAAAGAGCTTTAATTTAAATCAACTCAAGAGTATAACTTAGCATAAAAGGAAAAACAGGGTCAGAATTCTTTGAGCAATAAATTATTTCTAGAGACCTTTACAATGAGGCCTTCTAGATAGGGGGCAAGAGACCTGTGAAATTGTATTAAATAGGTGTTAAACCCAAGGGACAGATCAAAGGGGCATTTTGAAAGACTCCCTCTATCCAAGCAAGGGCTGTGTGAATCACCCAGGAAATTGGTCACAGATTACCTCAGAAGCACAGGACAGGGTACTGTGTGGCAGCCAGCTTTTAATAAGTTTTCTTTCCCTCCCTCCCATCCACCCCTGGGATAATTGTAGCTTTATAAGTGCTTAAACCTCTTAAAGGAAAGGAGGTGCCATATTACTCTCAGGTGCAGCTATTTATCCTCATCAGGCATACATTAAGGACCTAAGATTAGTTAAGCTTGAGGTGAACAAAGCCCATTATTGCAAACGTATTAGGTATTGTGATGGCAAACGTTTTTCTGAGCCTATGGAAATAGGAAAAAAACACCCATTTACTTTTAGGGAGAGAGGAAGGCTGTAGCTCTCAAACTGAAGCTAAACAGGAAAAAAACACACGTAGCTCCTGGTTACAAGCCATGCCCAAGCTCTGAAGCAAGTAGTAAAGTTAATGAGAGCCACCTGGGGGAGGAGCACGGGACCCTAGTTCAGACACACTCATATAAACGCAGGGGAATAGAAGGAAATAGAACCACCAGGGAAATAGAAGGAAGCAGAAACTTGAGGAAGTCTGAAGGAAGGAAGACCTTCAGGGCAGCTGAAGAGAAGAGTATTTCCAAGGACAACACTAGAGAAGGTTCCAGAGGGAAGGAAGCGGTGAGACCGAGTCACAGGAAACGTTTAACCACAGAGAACGCTGAGGAATGCAGTGGAGCTCTCAGTGATAGAAGCCATAACCCAGAGAGGAGCCAGTGCTGCAGAGAAACTGCTTTGGGCTCTAGAGGGAGGAGATTTATAGCTGAGAGAAGTCCTGACGAGGAGCAACGTACTTTGGCAATAATCCAGGAAGCTATAGGAAATAGAGTAGTTACTCACCTGTAACAGGTGTTCTCCAGGAGCAGCAGGAATCAGTCCTCACATATGGGTGTCATCGGTGCCGATGAAGCCCCAGCGGAGCATTTCCCCAGCTTTCTATGAAAGCCTTTGGGAATGCAGGCATGCATGTGCGGTTACCTTCCTGCCTAAAGGTGCCATCTTACCTCAGTCAAATGACATAGCTAAGAACAGCACACAAAAATGAAAAATAAACTATGTACAACTGCAACTCCAAGGGGAGGAGGGAGGGTTGTGAGGACTGATTCCTGCTGCTCCTGGAGAACACCCGTTACAGGTGAGTAACTACTCTTTCTCCAGGACCAAGCAGGAAGTCAGTCCTCACATATGGGTGACTCCCAAGCTCTGGGCTACCGAGGAACCCAGGCTGAACAAGAGTACTCCCTCTAGTCTCAGTAGCAAAGAAAGGCTTTTCAAGGACACAACCTCCACCGGTAGCCCAACAGAGGGCAGGAGGGCAGGAGTTGCCTAAACCTCAAAGAGATTCCGGAGTACTGCTTGGCCAAAAGCACTGTCCCTACGGGACTCCCTCTCCAGACAGTAATGGGCTGCAAAGGTCTGGCTTGAAGACCAAGTTGCAGCCCTGCAGATGTCTACCAAGGGCACAGAGCGGAGATGAGCCACTGATGCAGCCATTGCCCTGACACGGTGGGCCGTAACCCGACCCTGCAAAGGAAGGTCAGCCGCCTTGTAAGCCCAGGTGATACAGTCAGCCACCCAGATGGACAAGGTACGCTTGGACACAGCCAACCCCAACTTATTAGGGTCAAAAGAAACAAAGAGCTGAGTAGCCCTTCTATGCCCCTGAGTACGGTCAAGGTAGAAGGATAAGGCTCTCCTACAGTCCAGGGTATGCAGAACTGCTTCAGCCTGGCTTGCATGAGGCCTAGGGAAGAATGTTGGAAGGACCACCTCCTGATTGAGGTGGAAAGAGGAGACAACCTTTGGGAGGAACTTTGGATGAGTCCTGAGGACTACCCTGTTCCTACAAATCCTAGTGTAAGGCCTATCACAGACCAGAGCCTGAAGCTCACTCACTCGCCTAGCCGAAGTAAGGGCTATCAGGGAAAGTGTCTTCCAGGAGAGGAAGCGTAGTGGGCGTAGCCATCGGCTCAAAAGGTGGGCGAGTCAGTTGCTGCAAGACCACATTCAACTCCCAATCGGGCAGGAGGACGGATTGGAGGCTTGAGTAAAAGCAAGCCTCTGAGAAAGCGGGACACCAAGGGGTGAACCGACAGAGAATGTCCTTCCACTAGTGAGTGGTGAGCTGCTAGAGCTGAGAGGTGGACCCGAACAGAATTGGACTTGAGTCCCTGATTGGACAAGTGGAGTAAATACTGAAGCACTACTGGTACCGTACAGGAGAAAGGATCCTCTATACGTAGCTGACACCCCACAGAAAACCTTCTCCATTTGAGAGCATAGGTTTTCCTAGTGGACTGTTTTCTAGAGGCTAGGACAACCTCCTCAACTTCCTGAGGCAGGCCCAGGGAGCCAAAACTACCCTTGCAGCCTCCAGGCCATCAAATTGAGAGCTTTGAGATTGGGATGCAGAAGGGAACCCTGATCCTGAGAGAGAAGGTCGGGTTGCAACCCCAGAGGCAGTGGGGGATCCACTGCCAGCTGAAGCAGAAGTGGAAACCAAGGTTGTCTCGGCCACCTGGGAGCCACCAGCAGGACCGAGGCCTTGTCCTGAAGAATCTTGAAAAGAGTTCGGGCCACCAAGGGCGTGGGAGGAAACGCATACAGGAGGCCCTGAGACCAGGGAATCAGAAAAGCATCCGGTGCTATTCTCAAAGGATGCGGTTGCCTGGAACAGAACTTTCAGTTGTTTGTTTAGTGGACTGGCAAACAGATCTATCCAAGGGAGACCCCATTTCAGGAAGATCTTCTGAACTACCAAGGGATGCAGTTGCCACTCGTGGGGCTGCAGAATCCTGCTCAACTTGTCGGCCAGGTAGTTCTCCTGGCCTGGAAGGTACACAGCCCTGAGGAGCATGCTGTGCTTTAGGGCAAATGACCAAAGGTCTTGAGCTTCCCGACAAAGGAGCCTGGACCCAGTCCTGCCCTGTTTGTTCACATAAAACATGGCCACCTGGTTGTCTGTCTGAACGAGGACAGATTGATGAGCCAGGGCATGAGAAAAAGCTTTGAGAGATAAGTGAATAGCCCTGAGTTCCAGGAGATTGATCTACTGTGCCGCCTCCCAAGGAGACCACAGGCCCTGGGTGCACTTGTCTAGACAATGAGCCCCCCAGCCCTGCAGGGAGGTGTCGGTGGTCAGTACCACCATGTATCCAGGAATCTGAAAGGGCACACCTTTTAGCAGATTGGGTGGGTGCAGCCACCAGCTGAGGGAGTTCAGAAAGTGTCTGGACACTCTTATCCTGTCCCTGAGGCTGCCTGTGACCACTGAGTCCGAAGGCACCACTGTGCAGGCCTCATATGGAGCCTGGCATTGGGGGTCACATGTACTGTCGAAACCATGTGGCCTAGAAGCCTCAGGCAGAGTCTGGCAGAGACCAGCAACCTGTTGAGAAACTGGTTTGCCAAGGCTATCAATCAGTGTGCTCTGTCTTCTGGCAAGAAAGCCTTTGCTAGGAGAGAGTCCAGCCTTGCTCCTATGAACTCCAAATTCTGGGAGGGGAGCAAAGTGGACTTTGCAATGTTTATGACAAACCCTAGGCTTTGAAGAAGAGCAATAGTTCTGAGGGTGGCTTGGCTGGCCTCCTGGCACATCTGACCCCTGATGAGCCAGTCATCCAGATAAGGGAAGACAAAGATTCCCTGATTCCTCAGGTAGGCCGCCACCACTGCCAGGCATTTGGTAAAGACACTGGGAGCGGAGGTCAGGCCAAAAGGCAGTACTCTGTACTGATAATGGTTTCCTCCCACAATGAACCTGAGGTACTTTCTGTGGTCTGGATGAATGAGGATGTGAGTGTACGCATCCTTTAGATCTAAGGAGCATAGCCAATCTCCCTGCTGGATGCACTGTTCCCTCTAAGCTGTGCGCGTGTGCGCGCGCACACACCTCGCCGAGCGAGCGCACACAACTTTTAAAGGAGCGCACAAAAATTACCGATTTCATGATGAGTTTTCAAACCTTGGGTTTTTTAAGGCCGCGGCTGCACTACCGATCTACTGCCACTTCGTCACTTCCGATTCCAAATCTCTCCTCTGCACTGAGTCCCCTGCCCTCACTCCTCTCACATGTGACGACGGTTGACGAATCATGGCAGGCTAGAGGGAAATAAAAGGGAGGGGCAGCCAGCAAGCCAGCCTCTTTCTGCTCTTGTGCCTGCCTGCGAGCCACGCACCTCCTTTAATCCCTCCCTCAGCCAGCCTTCAGTGCCACGTGCGAGAGGAACACACCGCTCCGGGACTGCTGCCTGGGGACGTGCTATCGGCAGCTTTGCTAGAGAGCAAATATATCGTTATCCGACGGGGGTATATCTGCTCCACAGTCGGATGTGGCAGAGACAGCCATAGGCTTCTCCTTTCCGAGGCGCAATAGGGCTGTGGTCTCGGGGGCTATTCACCAGCTTCGGTCCACTGCACATGGTACTGTACTGTACTTGTTTTACTGCTGTTAGTTTCTGTCAGCTTGTCTGGGGCACGACTGGTGGCCTGCCTTCTCAGGAGGATACCTTTATCCGTCTTCTCATCAGATGCTCCAGTTAAAAAAAATAAAATAAAATAAAATAAAATAGAAGTGTCTAGTTGGGCTCCTCTGTTCCAGATGGTTTGTTTAACATAGCAAGTCACGGCTCCCCTCAGTCCATGGTTGCTGGCATTTGCTTTAGCCTGTTTCTCTCAGGAGCAGAGTAGAATGAAATTAAATAAATAAAATGAACTTAAATATTTATACCAGACTGTTTGGACACCCAGTGTAAAATGGCAAAGGGCTGCAACTCCCGCGTGGGAAGCAGCCAGGATGCAGGAGGTTTAGGGGAGCCGGGTAACTTTTTTCCACAGCGGCATGCTGTTTGGGTTTATGGAACTTAGTTTTGTTCCTCAATTAAAAAAAAAACAACAAACAGCCACCAGTCCCCTGTGGTGAGCAGAGGGGTTTTGTGCCAATTTTTACCATTTTGTTTTTGTTTGTGGCTATCCACAGTGGCTGATTCGGCTCGGAGTAGGGCACAGCTCTACAGAGTCCACTCGGCAGTACCACACCAGAATTGATTGAAATGATTCTTGAATCGGGAGGTAGCACTTTTACTGTCTATTCTAGGGATGATTGCTGGAGGCAGTGAGCTCTGTCTGTGGTATGAAAGGTGACCATTTTTGAATAGATTCTGATGGGCTTTCTGACAGCGATGGCATATACTGTACTGCCCTGTCCTCTACGCACAGCGGGAGCTGAATGGAGCTCTCCGGTACGTAGTGTTTGGGACTAGGACACAGACTGTGAGTTTACCATCTATATCCCCCTATTTTGGTCTGCATTGTAATTTATAATGCATTTTAATGTATTTTTGTTCATAGATTGCCTTGGTTTTGTGGTACTGCTCCGTTCTGTTCGGTTCTCGGGTAGGATAAGTAGGTCCCCCACAGGAGAGAAACTGTTTTATTAATATTTCGTACTCCCCTTAGCGAAGTCCCTAGGGGACCAATATGTTTCTCTGGTAAATTCGTGCAGAGCTGACTGCAGTATACTGGAATTGTGGGGGGGTTTTCTTGGAAATTAGACAGTTATTTGGCATCTGCCTTTGATGTTCTTGGCTCAAATCTTGAGTTCTTGTTTTTGACCATGAGTAGGTCTGCAGGAGGAGTAGCCTAGTGGTTAGAGCAACTGCCTAGTACCCAGAAGAGCAAGGGTTTGATTCCCACTGGCACTCCTTGTGACTTTGGGCAAGTCACTTTACCCTCCATTGCCTTGGAGGAAAAGGCTGGCAATCTACTTCCAGTGATACATTGCCAAGAAAACCCAGAGGTAGCTGGGTCGCTATGAGTCAACACTGACTTGATGGCACTAAAAATAATAAAAAAAAAGGTCTGCAGGGGGTAAGCAAAAAGCAAACTTTGGTTCTTGGGAGACTTTCTGCCTTCATGATGATTAACATCAATGTGGTGTACATACTGTATTCTAATGTGTAGTCAAATTTTAAAGTATATAATTCCAAGTGTCGTTATGTAGCGCACAAAAAATTTAACCTTTCTTCAAATGCCGCACGGCTGATATTTTATGCGCACACAGCCTACAGAAAATTAGAGGGAACATTGGCTGGAGGTAGGGCAGAAGTGTTCCAAGAGTAAGCATCTTGAACTTTTCTCTCTCTAGGAACTTGTTGAGGTTTCTGAGGTCCAGAATGGGTCGAAGGCCACCAGTTCTTTTGGGCACCAGGAAATACCTGGAGTAGAATCCGTGACCTTGCAAGTGGGGAGGCACAGGCTCCACCGCCCTATCCACCAACAGACCTTGAAGTTCCTGAAGGAGAAGGTCTGAGTGCAGGGAAGGCCTTGGAGGCTCCCCTGGAAAGTATGGTGGAGGCAGTTGGTGAAAATGTAGTGCATAGCCCTTGTGGACTATGTCCAACACCCAATTGTCCCCGGTGATGAGGGGCCACTGGTGGGCAAAGAGGGCGAGGCGACCTCCTGTGCAGGGTTGGGAGAGCAGGGATGGAGAGGCTACGCTCAAGGAGTCAAAAACCCCCACCCTGCTGAGTGGGAGCAGGGGCCGGAGGCTTGGGGGTCCTCTGCCTACGGGGCCCATTACCCTGCCCCTTGGCTTGCTGACCCTGGGGTGCAGCTTGGGTAGCCTGATATTGAGGGTACTGTTTGTAGGCAGTGCCCTTCCTCGGGTAAAAGGGCTTTTTACCCGAGCCCCTCTTCTTATGAGCAGGGGCAGAGGTCTTCCTAGACAGCCTTGTCCATGTAAGGTGCTCTGTTTTGAGCTGGGTGGCCTTCTCGGTCATGGGCTTGCCAAAAAGGTTTTCACCTCGGCAAGGGACATCGACCAACTTGTCCTGAACCCATGGCTCGAGGTCCGATGACTGCAGCCATGCCTGGCGTCGAGCCGCAATGCCGGCTGCCGCAACTCGGGCCGAAGCCTCGAAGCCATCGTAGGCGGCGCGGGACATGAACTTCGAGCAGTCCCGAATCCCCGAGGACAAGGACTTGAATCTCTGCAAGGGTTCCCCGGAGAGTCCAGCAGAGAACCCGGCCAACTCCTTGGCCAGGTCCCGCAAGTACATGCCCATGTACAGCTCGTAAGACTGGACACAGCAAGCAAGCATCGAGCCCTGGAAGCACTTTCTACTGACGCCATCGAGGTTCCGGGCCTCCCTGCCGGGGGGCACCGTGGAGTGCATCTTCTGGCTCTTCAGATGATGCATGGCCGATTCCACAACCATGGAATGGTGTGGTAGCTGTGCTTTCTGAAAGCCGGGGCTCTTCCTGATTCGATAGATCGAGTCGACTCGCTTGCTTAAAACCGGCGCCGAGGCCGGTGCCTCCCACATCCGGAAAAGGAGCTGTTCCAGCATCGGAGGAACCGGGACAGTAAAGGCCTCCTTCGGAGGAGAGTCATACTGCAGTGCCTCGAGCTCTTCAGCTCGAGGCTCTTCCTCGGGGTCCGCCGGAATAGCCAAGGCAGTGGTCATATCCCGAACGAACTCCGAGAACCGAGTATCCTCCGGAGGGGATCTACTCCAGGGCTCAGACTGCAGTGAGTCCGACGGGACGCACCGAGTCTTGAATGTATCGGGGGACTCCTCATCCTCCGTCTCCCAGGCAGACTCGTCCGACGAGGAGTCAGGGTCCGACCCTGCGGGGCCCAGGAGCACCTGCCCCGACGCCGGAGGCACCGGAGTCGACGCCCTCGGTCCCGAGCGGGAGGTCGAGGGAGACTGCGACCGAGGTCGACTTCGAGCCATGATGGACTCGAGTATTGGCTCGGTCTCCGGGGTCAACTTCGAAGTCGATGTCCCGGTGGTCGGGGCAGATGTGCCAGACAGGCTGGCCATCAGTGCCCGCTGCTGCTCCATGAAGGCAGACAATCTGCTCTCCAAGGCTGTCATCCTGAGACTCAGCTCGGGAGACGCAGCAGCCACCGACTCGGGCCCCGGCAGCGCCGGGCCCGACGTCGGCTCCCTGGGAGGAGAGTCCTCGAGGACTACAGGGCTTACGTGTCCAGCAGACTCCGGCTCCACGCGAGGAACTTTGGCAGGCTTCTCTTGGTCCACGGGCCCGGGGCGACGGTCGGGGGTCTTAGACCTGGCCCTCGAGGAGCCAGGAACCTCCTCCGATGACACCCTCGTGAGCTGCTTCTTCCTGTTGCGTTCCCGGTTCGGGACCCCCTGTCCGAGGAGCTCCGACGGTGCTCGGAATCCGAATCTCGAGATGTCAAGGCCTCAGACAAGGTTCGGGCCCGGCCGGAGGCTGAGTCCGAGAAAAGCCTTTCTTTCTGCTGCTGGCGACTTCGGAGTGCCTTGGAAGACATCTTCCCACATGGTCCACACGACTTAGGGTCATGATCAGGACCGAGGCACCGAAGGCAGCAGACGTGTGTGTCGGTGAGAGACATTAATTTCTTACACCGATCACACTTCTTGAAACCGCTGGAAGCCATCGGGGAAAAAAGAGTCCCCGCGAGGTCAAAGGACCGGCCTTCCAGGGAAAAAGCAAAAAAGGGTGCGAACGCCAGCCACGAAGGGCAAAAACCGAAAAGAAGAATCGGGCTCGATACCGGTGTACCGAACCCAGCGGGAGGGGAAACCGGCGTTGAATCAGGAGAAAAAACAGCGAGTATCGCCGAAAAAAATCAACTTTTATCCAGGATGACAGGACACACGTCCGGTGGGCTTCTCGGAAAAAAAAGAGACTGAGGTAAGATGGCACCTTTAGGCAGGAAGGGAACCGCGCATGTGTGCCTGCATTCCCAAAGGCTTTCATAGAAAGCTGGGGAAATGCTCCACTGGGGCTTCATCGGCGCCGATGACACCCATATGTGAGGACTGACTTCCTGCTTGGTCCTGGAGAATTGCCAGCTCCAAAAGGGAACGTGAGTAAATCTGTGACTGAAAGTAACTGAAGTCAGTTAGAAGCACTATGCCACTTAATGAGAGAGAAGAGGCTTCACGTGCCTGCTGAAAAGCCTGTGTGCAAAGAGAAGTCTTATTGGAGGAAAGTACTAGAGCTGCTAGAAGAGGTTAAACCTGAGTTTATACAGGGAGAATTAAACCAGGATATAGAAAGCACTGATGCTGAAGAAATGCAAACTGAATGTTATGAATCTGACCAGGAGTCCGAGTCTTCTATAATGGACTGTTCTTTATGTCATAAGACTTTGTAATGGTCTTAACTGAAAGGAGAAAGGCCTAGAATCTTACTGTCTGGTAAAGCAGAAAAGAAAACAGGATGGACGTTGTTTAAGTCAGTATTGCTCAAGAATCCTGTTTACCTTTAAAAGAAGGAAACAGCTACACGTGCTTTATGCTGAGTGAAGCAGCTAAAACCTTATGCTGAAAGCTGGAACTTTAAAAGGAAAACAGCCACATGTCTTTAATGCTGAAGGAAGCAAAGCTGTGTTCTGAATGCTGGAAGTTGTAAGAAAAGTAACTACAAACGTTTTAACCTGACAGAAACAGTTACTAGGTGGTGCTGTATGTAAAAGTCTTTTCTTTTGTGGAAAACATGGTTTTGGGAGAAAGAATCCTATATTAATTTGTTTGCCATGCGTTGAGCTTTTAAAGGCTCTTTTTGGAAGGTGGAAAACAAAAATAAATATTACTGTGTTTGCCTTAAAACTCTTGGGCCTCAATATTATTTGAACCCACAACTACAATCCCCAGAAGCCCCGGCTCTGGACTATATTAAGGCACGTCCCCTCTAGGCAGCCGCCTGGACAGAAGGGGGCGCGACAGTATAATTTTATTAGGATAAGTATCCCCAGCAAACCTTAGTAAGTAAACAAATACCTAAACATAACCCTAAAACTAAGATGAAGACAGAAGTCCAGCAGCGAGATGGGGGCTTTGCAGTCTTTTGCATCGAGTGTCACATGTATGATTTTCTCCCAGTTAGTGAGGCGTCTTTATGTGTACACTAGGTGCAAGGAGCTTTTTGCTCTCAGGGAACGAGTCCGATCTCTGGAGGCTAGAGTACAGGACTTGGAGGACATAAGGAAGACAGAGAGGTACATAGATGAGACTTACAGGGATGTAGTACTGAAGTCCCACCTCCAGTCTGGCAGCATCCCTGTTGCCATGGAGGAGAGAGGTCATGTGACAGGAGAGCATCACCCTGGTGTGACAGAAAATGATCCTGTAGCTAGGACCTGGCCTCCAGGTGAAGTAAAACTCTCTCACACAGAGGAGGTTTCTCCAGGGCCATGTGTCCACAAGGGAAGGGTTAGGACAACCATTAATACAGTTGGTGATTCGATCATTAGGCAGGTAGATAGCTGGGTGGTTGGTGGACATGAGGATCATCTGGTTACTTGCCTGCCTGGTGCAAAGGTAGAGGACCTCACGCGCCACCAGGCAAGGTCTTAAATAGTGCTGAGGAGGAGTCTGCTGTCGTGGTATATGTCGGTACCAATGACATAGGAAAGGGTGGGAGGGACGTTCTGGAGGCTAAATTTAGGCTTTTATGTAGAAAGTTGAAATCCAGAACTTCCAGGGTAGCATTCTCCAAAATGCTTCCCGTTCCACATGCAGGATCAAAAAAGCAGGCAGAGCTCCGGAGTCTCAATGAGTGGATGAGACGATGGTGCAAGGAAGAGGGTTTTGGATTTGTTAGGAAATGGGGAACATTCTGGGGAAAGGAAGGGCTTTTCCGAAGGGATGGGCTCCACCTTAACCGGGACGGAACCAGGCTGCTGGCATTAACCTTTAGAAAGGAGATAGAGCAGTTTTTAAACTAGATAATAGGGAAAAGCCGACAATCACCCAGGAGCACATGGTTCGGAACAATGTATCCTTGAAGGATATTAGCAGATAGGTTCCAATAAAGTAGCCTAAATGTCCTTGAGTACAGAGCAGACAGAGCTTAAAGATTCCAAATTACCCCTGCCTACTGATAGCCAGATTAATATGAATAAAATACAGCCTCTAAAATTCTTGAATGGAAATACAAGAAGTCTAAAAAATAAGATGGGAGAGTTAGAATATATAGCACTAAATGAGAGGTTAGATATGATTGGTATCTCAGAGATAATATGGTGGAAGGAGGTCAACCAGTGGGATACTGTGACACCTGGGTACAAACTATATCGTAATGATAGGGAAGATCAAATTGGTGGAGGGGTTGCGCTCTATGTTAGAGACAGCATTGAGTCACAAAGGATTAAAGTTTTGCAAAAATCAAAATTCACTGTAGCATCTCTATGGATTAAAATTCCATGTAAAAATGGGAAGGGGAAAACGATGGCAGTGGGGGTGTACTGTCGATCGCCAGGCCACTGTGAATAAATGGATGATGAAATGCTCAAAGAAATCAGGGAAGATAACAAAAGTTACAGAACAGTAATAATAATGGGTGATTTAAATTACGGCAGTATCGATTGCATCAGTGTCACAACAGGACATGCTAGAAAGTTTCTAGATGAAATAAATGACTGCTTCTTGGAGCAGCTGGTTCACGATCCGACCAGAGGGGAAGCCATTTTGAACCTAGTCCTTAGTGGAACATAAGATCTGGTGCAAGAGATAAGAGTGTTGGGGCCACTTGGCAATAGTGATCATAGCATGATCACGTTTGATTTAACCTGTTTGACCTGTAAATAATGCCGAGCTGCACGTATAACCTATTGCCACCAACTTGTACATAGTGTGGTGTAGAAGGTCCCTCAGATCCCTTAGTGAGAGGTAAAACGCAGGACATAGCTTCAGTTGAAGAAAGAAAACAAATGCACATGGCTCCTGATTTCCAGGGAAGCCACAAACAGAGTAGATCAGAGGAGAGGAAAACACGCCCCTGCTGCAGTTCAGCTCATCGGTCACGAGCTGAGGCAGAACACCTGCTGGAGGGAGGGGTCAGGTTAAACCCAGGAAGCCAGAGATATAAGGGAAGCTCATTAGGAAGGAAGATAGCACAGCCGAGAGCACAGCACGGAACACAACCAAGAGAGCAGTCACGAGAAGCAGAGGATTGGCTTGGGAGTGAAGATTCAGAGGAACTAATGGTAATGGAAGATTCTCTGACCTTTGACTCAGAAAGGGAAGTCAGCAAAAGAAACGAGCAGAGAACCAGTGCAAAGGAGCCAGGTACAAGCAGCCCAGGTCTGGTGCCGTATATAAAAGGCAGCCAGAAGGGAAAGGTACCAAGAAGGCAGACTTGTGTGCACGTAGAAACTCCAAGGCTTGTATCTGTAGCTGATCCTGGAGGGCAGAAGGAAGCTCCCATAAGAAAGCCAAAAGGTAGGCTGAGTGACTGGTATAAAAGCAAAGCTGTTTTTAAGAAGTGCTCTGATATTAGCCCAGAAGGGTGGGGCTTTACGTGTGCTGAATACTGTGGGCATTCCCAACCTTGTGTAGCAGAAGGCTGCAGGGAAAAGTCTCATGCTGAAGGAATAGGTGTGTGTTTGGAAACACCCTGTAGTCAAATGCAGACATTTCCTGCTGAGAACCAGTATGAACCGATGGAAACAGAACCATCTTTAGAATACCTGCCTGTTGAGTCAATGGACTGTACAATATCTGTGTCTGATAAGATAAGACCTGTGTGCTAGGATTAAGCTGTGCAGAGAGAGAGCTGCAGGTAGCAGCTAGAAGAAAAAGCACCAAAGGTTTTGGAACAGAGAATTGCTCTTTAAGTTGGATTATTGTGATGCTGATATAGGAAGCTGTTTATGTTTCATTCTTATATTATTTCCTGCCAGAAGATACATGGCCAACTGTTCTTTATTTTCGGTTATGTAAAAACCGTTTGGAAGGGGAATTAAAATCCTGTTATTTTCCTGAACCACTTGAGCTCCACTACTCTCTTTATTTCGGTTGGTGAAAACTACAACTCCCAGGAGGCAGTGCTTTTCCCAAGCACTATTTTCCTACCGGAAGAAGGGATCAGGCCGCTTAACTCTATAAGCACAAGCTGTGGGGTAATAGCAACATTACAATAGTTTACCTTTTAGCCCTGTATAAAATACCCCGTTTTTTTAAGTCCAGTGTAGACCTTCCTACACTGCACAAATGTGTTGCCTGTAAACCGCACTGATGATGAATAGCGCGGTATAGAAGAAACATTAAATAAATAAATGGAGGAAGGACGGTAAGGAAATCCACAGTACTACCTTTTAACTTTCAAAAGGGAGACTATGATAAAATGAGGGAAATGGTTAAGAAAAAACTAAAATGATCAGTTGCAAAGGTTAAAGGGTTACATCAAGCATGGGTGTTGTTTAAAAATACTATTCTTGGAAGCCCAGACCAGTTGTATTCCACGCTTTAAGAAAAGTGGAAGGAAGGCCAAAAAACTGCCAGCATGGTTTAAAGGTGAGGGGCTGTTGCCAAAAAAGCATCTTTCAGGAAATGGAAAAAGGAGTCAAATGAGAAAAAATGGAAACAGCATAAGCACTGACAAGTTAGATGAAAGACATTGATAAAGCAGGCAAAGAGAGAATTTGAGAACAAGCTTGTTGTGGAAGCAAAAATGCATAATAAAGACTTTTTTAAGTATATTCATAGCAAAAAATCTGTGGATAGTCAGTTGGATAGAAGGGTAGAAGGGGCACTAAGAGGGGACAAGGCCTTAGTGGAGAGACTGAATGAATTCTTTGCTTCGGTCTTTACTGATGAAGATGTAGGGATGTTACCCATGACTGAAATGCTATTTAAAGGTGATGCTACAGAAGAACTGAAAGAAATAGCGATACACCGGGAAGATGTATTACAACTATTTGATAAACTGAAGAGTAGCAAATCACCTGGACCAGATGGTATACATCTAAGGGTGTTGAAAGAACTGAAATATGAGATTGCAGACTCACTATTAGTAATCTGTGAACTATCATTAAAATCATCTGTAATACCTCAAGCCAATTTTTAAAAGGGGTTCTAGGGGTAATCCGGGAAATTACAGACTGGTGAGCCTGACATCAGTACTGGTAAAAATGGTAGAAACCATTATAAAAAACAAAATTACTTAACATGTAGATAGTCATGGCATAATGGGAGACAGCCAACATGGCTTTAGCCAAGGAAGGTCTTATCTTACTAATCTGTTATGTTTTTTTGAAGGTGTGAATAAACAGGTAGTCGGCTCATATAGTGTATCTGGGTTTTCAAAAAGCCTTTGACAAAGTCCCTCATGAGAGACTTTTGGCGACATTAAAAAGTCATGAGATAGGAGGCAGTGTACTATTGTGGATCAGGAACTGGTTAAAAGATAGAAAGCAGAGGGTAGGCTAAATGGCCAATTTTCCCAATGGAGAAAGGTGAATAGTGGAGTACCCCAGGGATCTGTGCTGGGTCTACTGCTTTTTAACATATTCATAAATGACCTGGAAATGGGAATAATGAATGAGGTAATCAAATTTGCAATTGACATAAATTATTCAAAGTTGTTAAAACCCATGAGGATTGTGAAAAATTACAAGAGGACCTTGATAAATTTGAAGACTGGGCATCCAAATGGCAGACGAAATTTAATGTGGACATGTACAAAGTTATGCACCTAGGAAAGAACAACCCAAACTATGGTTACACGATGCAAGGTTCCACATTAGGAACCAACACCCTGGAAAAAGATTTAGGCGTCATCGTGGATAATGTGTTGAAACCCACAGCCCAGTGTGCAGCGGTGGCCAAGAGAGCAAAAAGAATGTTAGGAATTATAAGGAGTGGAGAATAAAACAAAGGATATTATAATGCCTCTGTATCATTCCATGGTGCGACCGCACCTTGAATATTGTGTGCAATTCTGGTCGCTGTATCTTAAAAAGGATATAGCATTATTAGAGAAGGTACAGGGAAGAGCCACCAAAATGGTAAAGGGGATGGAAGGATACCCCTACGAAGAAAGCCTAAAAAGGTTAAGGCTCTTTAACCTGGAAAAGAGACAGCTGAGGGGAGATATGATAGAGGTCTATAAATTAATGAATGGAATGAAACGGGTAGACCTAGATCAATTGTTTACAGCATCAAAATATAGAAAGACTAGGGGACATACAATGAAGCTACAGGTAACCTATTTAAGATTAATAAGAGAAAATATTTTTTCACTCTCTGTAATCAAACTCTGGAATTCATTACTGAAGGATGTAGTAAAAGCTGTTAGTGTAGCTGGGTTTAAAAAAGGTTCCTGGAGGAAAGGTCTATAAACCATTATTAAAGGGGACCCTGGATATCCACTGCTTGCCCCAGTACAAGCATTGTGGAACATGTGTCTTTTAGGGAAACTGCCAGGTACTTGTATCCTGGATTGGAAGCAGGATGCTGGGCTTCATGGACCTTGGTCTGACTCAGTATGGCATGTCTTATGTTCTTAACTAAGTAAGTGGGGGCAAACGTCAGATAACAATATAAATCTGACAAGGCCCAGGCTGATAATTGCAGACATGGGCCTGAGAAAAGGTCAACGGAAAGGGGTATAGACATGAGTAGAATAGCATGGCATATCACACAAGTGGAGTCTTAAGACAGTTGGAACAAGAATTAGCTAATTAGAGAAAAATGCCCCAAAAAGCAAGTATGGTCCAAAGCAAGGGTATATAATGTGACAGGACCAGATAGGTGAGGAGTTCGTCTCCTGCGCAGTGAAGGCTGTGTGGGGTATGGATTCTCTGGGTTCCCTATGGCCCCAGTATTCCTACTGTTGTGTCTGAGAGTTTTGTGTGTGTGCTAGTTTGTTTTGTTTAAAATTGTTCTAGTGTTTCATGTGTGTGTTTCTAACACTGATTTCTTTTGTCTAGAATGCCCGTCACACATTCTCTCTTTTGTGATATAGACAGGACAGAAGGATGTACTTTTGTTTGCTATCTCCGAGTCAGAAAGTAAAACAGAATCATGCAGGGAAGAGCAGACATTCTTGCTTGTAGCTGTTTAGTGATCTGCACCCAGATAAGTACAAAATGACCCTGTTTGCTGTGAGAGGTGGCAAGATTTGTAATTCCACTAGACTGCTTTTTCCTTTGTTCTTAGTCTTTTTGTTTCTGTAAGATAGGGAATAATAAAAGGATCCTTTTGCAAAGAAAAATCCGTGAGATAGTTATTACCATGTGCAAACGTGCTGTCCTGAATAAGGTGAGGTTTTATTGAGAAGTGATATGTCCTGAGTGTTTCTTCTCCTTTTGGACGGAGGAAGGTTTCTGTTTGGGAGCTGTCTGGTCCATGGTTCAGCTGACCCTTCACCCCGTACAAACCCCGTAACAGGCTATGATTCTACAATCAACACTGATTTTATAAATCAATCCTCCCTTTTTTGTACGTTTTCACAGAGTATCTCTGTTTCCAATGGAAATGCCACAGAAGGACTTGGCTGGTTGAGGTCACTCTGGGACAGCAGCTCCAACTATGGAAATGCCGGGAGGTTACTACAATGCTACCCACACACATTCTTTTCTTCTCCTGATCCAAATGCACTTCCAGGAACATCTCCTCTCCATGTAGCTATAAGTTTGGCATATTGTGGGAAATTTAAAAAGGGAAATTTTCATATACCTAAATTATATGTATAAATCCATTTTACAAGTGTTAATGTCTTTGAAAATCAATCTCTCCTCTCTCCCCCCAAGTACATCATTAAGAATATTAGAAGCAAAAGTTTCATGTTATGGATATGTTGACACTCTCTTGAATGAGTAGAGAGACCAAAAAGGTCTTCTAAACATGTACATGGTGGTCTCTGCAGTTCTCCAGTCTCTTGCAGAGGGTTTGATTGGGACTGGACTCTGCTTAGATCATTACAATATGTGCAATATTAAATTAACAAAGCAAATCAAGCCAAACCAAACCAAAGACTGGGAATCAACTTTCCAGGATGATAGGACTTATCCTTATAATGAAGGAAAAGAACAGGATCCATGCCCACGCACAGCTCAGACAAAAAACAAACCGGAGAACAGTGAGAGCAGCCATGTGTTCGCCTCTCTCATGCTTGTTCAGACAGCCTTTACTTTAATTTAATTTAATGTAATTTTAATCAGAGCACTTATATTCCATTTAACCAGCCAAGGGATCAAGGGGATTACTGCATATTATTAAAAAAACAATACAAGATACAATTATATATATTATAATGAACAATCAACATAGGTAAAAAGTTAATAAGCTAAAATGAAGTTAAAATACTTATTAACAATGAACTAAACTAATAAACCAAAACATATAAATACAAGCACAAATGATGCAGAAATAAACCCAGAAATGATAAAAATTCTAATATTCATATTCATGTTAAAAACTGTTCGAAAAGCCAGGTTTTTAAGGCACACCGCAACAGCTTACAGTATTTTAAGGTTCTGACCTCAGTGCAGTAAACAAAATGTTTTACCATATGTTTATTTATTTATTTTTCTATACTGCGCTCTTTGGTATCAGCTCGATTTACAAATAACATCAGCTTTGTTCAGAAACAGGTAAACGCTCGTGCTGGACTTACAGAAAACAAGACTATTCAACTTGGATTAACTGGGGAAACTTTATACAAGATCTGGGTTAAAGGTATTTTATAGTTTTTAGGTAGTTATTATATACATGCTCTAGTTGGGGTTTGAATGTGCTATCGTGGCACATAGGGTGCGTGCATAGTAGGGAGCTTGGTGTATGTGTCTTGGTGATTTCTGATGAAAATCTTTCGGTGAAGGAAATTTAAACAAACAGAGCAGTAGATCTGGTGTTCCTTCTTAATTGTAACAATGGGGTTAACATAGACAAATAAGTGGTCTGAGCTTTGAGAGAGCAGAGTATGTCGGCGCATTTGGATGTTATCACTCACAAAGCAAGAAAAGTGTGCAACTCAGGCTAGTTGATAACACTAAGCAATCTACAGAAGCCTAGTTCTGGTGTCTCTAGTCTGTGTTTTCAGACTGGCATTAGAATGAACTGAGAGCGCGAAGGCTCTAAGGGCTATAGATTACCTTCTGTTTTCTTACCATTTATTCCTCTTTCAGTCGCCTGTGATGAAGCCTCCTCTGCTGTGGCGCAGCCGTTGACGTTGCCAAAGGTAATTCGAGCATTTAGCACATGAAACAAGGGAATTTCTAGAAGCAGAAGGTAAATGTGATAATGTTACTGCGGATCAATTTTAGTACATTTGGGTAATTTTAAAAAATATGAACCTGTTAGCTTGGAACAAATTTTCAATGCCATTGACGAGGGCAAATACCTATTTACCTGGGTAAATTGGACTGTAAATACTATACTTCTCAGAGCAATTAGGAGGTATTCACAGAGTTCCACAACACATTATAAAGGAGTGTTTCTTGGGGCATATTTAGGGTAGAGGAGTGGAACAGTGCATGTACTTGGTAATTTCTAAAGTATGCGTGTTTCTCTCCTTCCAGCGCTCACACAAACGGAAAGTATGAGGTGCTATAAATGCAATCTTCAGGAACAAGCAGGAATGTAGTCTTCACATATGGGTATCATCGGTACCGACAGAGCCTGTGCGGGAACGCTCCCAAGTGTCCAATAGGAACGCTTTTGGGAGAATCCCTCAGCACATGCGCGCTGCCTTCCCGCCTTTCCAACTGTCTCTCTTCAGTTCTTCGTTTTCCACAGAGCCAACAGGACAAATACCCTGTCACCGCAGAAAATGTCTTCTTTAAACTTGTTTTATTGTGGTTGTGCCTGCCTCCGCACGACACTTACTGGTACCGCCGGTTCTTTCTTTCTTTTTACAAAAAAAAAAAAATATATATATATTTTTTTTTTTTTTTTGAACTGTTTCTCTTCAGAAACGTTTTCTTTTGGTGCTAGGCGCCATTTTGGGCATTAGGCCCCATTTTTCCCAAAAGATGGAAAAACCAGCTAGTGGTTTTAAAAAATGTACTAAATGTGGCGGTACCATCTCCGTCACCGACACCCATGACTGGTGTCTAAAATGTTTAGGCCCTGACCATTCTCCATCTGAGTGTTCCTCCTGTATCCGGGGATGACTAAAAGAAGAAGACAGAACCGAGCTGCAAAGCTCGGTACCCTCTTTTCTTCGGATACCAGGTCCATTGCATCAACGTTCTCAAGAGCCTCGTCTTTCTCCCATGGATCTCAGGTAACTAAACATAAGAGCCGGTCCTCAAAGGGTAGCTCTCCTTCAAAGCATCGAGAGAACATTGGCATTGCCCTTGAGGAAACTACACCGGCAAAACAGCCCCGGCGGGAGGCTTCGGCCTCCAAAGCATCAACGGGGTTCCAGGATGTTCTCGAAGCTTCGACCTCGGCAGAACTACTGGTGCCATGCTCAGGGGTTCCGGCCGCTTTTACCGGTACCGATACCCAGGCATCGGCAGCATCGATAGACCAGAGATTCCTCGCTATCGAACGCAGTCTTGCAGCTCTCCTTACAGCTGCGGTACCGTTGACACCAGTGGTTCAACGGGCACTGGTACCGACATTGGTACCGATGCTGGAACCAGCACTGGTGCAGATACCGGTACCAGCACCGACAGTACCGGCCCTGGTGCGAATCCTTCCCATGCAGACTTTTTCTGGCATCGACAGATCTGTACCGGACCAATTCGGTACCAACTTCGATCGATACTGAGACCGTGCTTTGCATGAACATCGGGATCAGAGATACTTTGAATCCTCCGATTCCGATGACTCTGATAATTCTGCCGGTACCAGAGTGTTTCTCCCGGAAGACTCCTCCCCAACGCAGAATGTCTCCTCCGGAAGACATGTCTTTTCAGGATTTTATTCGTGATGTGGCCCGAGGCCTTTCAATCACGGTAGCTCCTAAAAAATAACCTAGAGCAAAGAAATTGGAAATTCTCCAATACCCTAAGGCTCCCAAGGAAACAGCCACTCTGCCCATTCATGAAATTCTTCATGATTTGATGCTCAGAATGTGGGAGACACCTTTGTCCACATCTCCTCATTCTAGGAGACTCGATACCATGTATCGAGTTCCACCATGTCCTGTTTTTCAAAGACTCAGCTGCCACACCATTCAATGGTAGTGGAGTCAGCCATGCGTAGGATGAAAAGTGCAAAGAGACATGCATCCAATCCTCCAAGTCGTGAATGCAGGACTCTTGACACTTACATAAGAACATAAGATATGCCATACTGGGTCAGACCAAGGTCCATCAAGCCCAGTATTCTGTTTCCAACAGTGGCCAATCTAGGTCATATGTATCTAGCAGTTTCCCCAAGGGACACAGGTTCCACAATGCTTGTATTGGTTCAAGCATTAATATCCTGGGTCCCTTCTTAATAATGGTTTATGGACCTTTCCTCCAGGAACTTGTCCAAACCTTTTTTAAACCCAGCTACATTAACAGCCTTTACTATATCCTCTGGTAACAAATTCCAGAGTTTGATTACACGTTGAGTGAAAAAATATTTTCTTTTATTAGTCTTAAATAGTTTACCCTGTAGCTTCATTGCATGTCCCCTAGTCTTTCTATATTCTGATAAGGTAAACAATCGATCTACGTTTACCCGTTCCACTCCGTTCATTAATTTATAGACTTCTATCATATCTCCCCTCAGCCGTCTCTTTTCCAGGTTAAAGAGCCCTAACCTTTTTAGCCTTTCTTTATAGGAGTATCCTTCCATCCCCTTTACCATTTTGGTGGCTCTTCTCTGTACCTTTTCTAAAATCGCTATATCCTTTTTAAGATACGGCGACCAGAATTGCCCACAATATTCATGGTGCGGTCTCACCATGGAACGATATAGAGGCATTATAATATCTTTTGTTTTATTTTCCATTCCTTTCCTTATCATACCTAGCATTCTATTTGCTCTCTTGGCCGCCGCTGCACACTGGGCCGAGGGTTTTAACATGGTATCCACAATGACGCCTAAATCTTTTTCCTGGGTGGTGGTTCCTAATGTGGAACCTTGCATCGTGTAACCATAGTTTGGGTTGTTCTTCCCTAGGTGCATAACCTTGCACTTGTCCACATTAAATTTCATCTGCCATTTTGATGCCCAGTCTTCCAATTTATCAAGATCCTCTTGCAATTTTCCACAATCCTCTTGGGTTTTAACAACTTTAAATAGTTTTGTGTCATCTGCAAATTTGATAACCTCACTCGTTATTCCACTTTCCAGGTCATTTATGAATATGTCAAAAAGCAGCGGACCCAACACAGATCCCTGGGGTACACAACTATTCACCTTTCTCCATTGGGAAAATTGGCCATTTAGCCCTACCCTCTGCTTTCTATCTTTTAACCAGTTCCTGATCCACAATAGTACAATGCCTCCTATCCCATGACTCTTTAGTTTTGCCAAAAGTCTCTCATGAGGGACCTTGTCAAAGGCTTTCTGAAAGTCCAGATACACAATATCAACCAACTCACCTTTGTCCACCTGATTATTCACTCGTTCAAAAAAAAACATAACAGATTAGTAAGACAAGATCTTCCTTGTCTAAAGTCATGTTGGCTGTCTCCCATTAGGTCATGACTATCTACATGCTGAGTAATTTTATTCTTTATGATGGTTTCTACCATTTTTCCCGGTACTGATGTCAGGCTCACCGGTCTGTAGTTTCCCGGATCACCCCTGGAACCTTTTTTAAAAATTAGTGTTATATTGGCGATCCTCCAATCTTCAGGTATTAGAGATGATTTTAATGATAGTTCACAGATTACTAATAGCACTGATTTGCTACTCTTCAGTTTATCTAATAGTTGTAATACATCTTCCCGATGTATCGATATTTCCTTCAATTCTTCCGCACCTTTAAATACCACTTCAGTCATGGGTAACATCCCTACATCTTCCTCAGTAAAGACTGAAGCAAAGAATTCATTCAGTCTCTCCGCTATCGCCTTGTCGCCTCTTAGTGCTCCTTTAACCCCTTTATCATCTAATGGACCAACTGACTCTCTCACAGGTTTTTTGCTACGAATGTACTTGAAAAGGTCTTTACTTCGCGTTTTTGCTTCCGCAGCAAGCTTCTTCTCAAATTCTCCCTTTGCCTGCCTTATCAATGCCTTGCATTTGACTTGCCAGTGCTTGTGCTGTTTCCAGGTTTCGTCGTTTGGCTCTTTTTTCCATTTCCTGAAAGATGCTTTTTTGGCAACAACAGCCTCTCTGACCTCACCTTTAAACCATGCTGGCAGTTTTTTGGACTTCCTTCCACTTTTTTTAAAGCGTGGAATACAGCTAGTCTGGGCTTCCAAGATAGTATTTTTCAACAACAGCCAAGCCTGATGTACGTCTTTAACCTTTGCAACTGCTCCTTTTAGTTTTTTCTTAACTGTTTTCCTCATTTTATCATAGTCTCCCTTTCAAAAGTTAAAAGGTAGTTCTGTGGATTGCCTTACTATCCCTCCTCCACTAATTAAATCAAAGGTGATCATGCTATGATCACTATTGCAAAGTGGCCCCAACAACCTTATCTCTTGCACTAGATCTGGTGTTCCACTAAGGATTAGGTCTAATATGGCTTCCCCTCTGGTCGGTTCATGAACCAGCTGCTCCAAGAAGCAGTCATTTATTTCATCTAGGAACTTTATCTCCCTAGCATGTCCTGCCGTGACACTGACCCAGTTGATACCGAGGTAGTTGAAATCACCCATTATTATTACTGTGCTGTAACTTTTGTTAGCTTCCTTGATTTCTTTGAGCATTTCATCATCCATTTGGTCATTCTGGCCAGGCGCTCGATAGTACACCCCCCACTGCCATTGCCTTCCCCCTTTTACATGGAATTTCAATCCATATAGATTCTACAGCAGATTTTGTTTCCTGCAAAACTTTAATCCTTTCTGGGAGTCAAACTTTTCAGGCTTCCATGCTTTCAGCTAGGATCAGCTCATATATTTTATATATGGGAATGTTCCTCAAAGAGGTCACAGGAGATTTGGAGCTTATGAGCCCCCTTCTCCCTGAGGACAAACGACAGGACTTTCTCACTCTGGTAAAGCATGCTCATGATGTCTCCAAGTTTGTAAACCGTGCAGCCTTTGACTGCTTTGAATGCATCAGCAGAACCTCTGCTATTGCCATTGGTGCATGTCGGATTGCCTGGCTTCAGGCATCAGACTTGGAGATTTGGGTACAGGATAAATTGGGAAACATCCCTTGCACAGGAAAGAACCTCTCTGGCAAGAATTGGCAGGAGAAGGCTAATGAGATAGATACTGACAATCTCACTTTAGACAGATTTTCAAAATTTACAGCCACTCCAGCCAAAAAGAAACCCTATAAAAAACCCTTTTTCAGCAAAAAAATGAAGTTTTATCCATCCTATACCCAGCAAGGGCAAGCTCAGGGTCAAGTTGCCCAGAAGGGTCAACAACAACAATCCAGACAAAAGAAGCCAAAAGGCCTTAGAGCTCAACCAGCTCCACAGGCCCAGCCCCCTCAAGGGCTTTGACTCCTTCATGGAGAACTTAGCCTTCCTGCCTCTGAAGGGGCCAGAACCCCTAAACATTCCAGGCAGGTTGTGTCATTTTGCCAACAGATGGCACCAAATAACAACAGAAAACTGGACTCTGTCCATTGAGGGAGAGGGGTACAAGCTTCATTTTCACAGTATGCCCCCTCCTACAATCGTAAGACAGTTCAATTCCCAAACCTCTACAGGCAATCTACTGGATCAAGAGGTCTCAACACTTCTTGCTCTAGAAGCAATAGAGGAGATGCCCATTCTTCAGCAGGGTGCAGGGTTCTACTCCCCTTATTTTCTTATTCCAAAGAAAACAGGAGGGCACAGACCCATTCTAGACCTCAGAGAATTGAACAAATATTTGTTCCGAGAAAAGTTCAAAATGATTTCTCTGAGAACTCTTCTGCCATACCTTCAAAGTCAGGTTTGGCTTTGTTCTCTAGATCTAAAAGATGCACATACTCACATTCTGATCCATCCAGATCACAGGAAATTCTTACGATTCCTTTTCAAGGGAAAACATTTCCAATACAGGGTTCTTCCCTTTGGCCTGGCTTCGGCACCAAGAGTATTCACGAAATGCATGGCAGTAGTAGCTGCATTTCTGTGAACCCTGGGGATATTCGTCTTCCCTTACTTGGACGACTGGCTCATTCGAGCCCCCATGGTTCCAGAAGCCAGATCTGCACTGTCTCGTTCAATGCGAATCCTTCAATACTTGGGATTGGTCATAAACCTCCCAAAATCCCAACTTGCTCCGTCTCAGTCCCTAGAGTTCATAGGAGCTCGTCTAGATACCAGACAGTCAAGGGCTTTTCTCCCACAACCACGCTGTCTTCGTATAATACAGCTAGCTTCTCAAGCAGCGGTGAAGTCCTCCCTAACTGCTCGAGAACTACTACAACTATTGGGACATATGGCATCCACGGTTTATGTGGTTCCCTATGCTCGCCTTCATATGCGAGCAGCCCAGTGGACATTATCCACACAATGGACACAGGCCACAGGACGTCTGTCGGACAAGATATCAAACTCAACGACTGATCTTGTCCCTACGATGGTGGCAATCACTGGAAAATCTTCTAGTGGGATCTCCTTTCCAGCAACCCCTATTCCAGGCCACCCTAACGACAGATGCATCACAGGTGGAATGGGGAGCACACCTGCATCATCTCTCTACCTAGGGTACCTGGACTCCACAGGGGGCTTGTCTTCAGATAAACCTCCTGGAACTCACAGCAATCTATCTAGCTCTTTGAGTATTCCATGCCCAGCTAAGCTACAAGACAGTCCTAGTCCGAACGGACAATCAAGTAGCTATGTTCTACGTGAACAAGCAGGGCGGAACAGGCTCTCTGTCGTTATGCAACAAAGCTTTACGAATATGGGCCCTCGCCAGAGAGCATCAAATTCACCTTCTCGTGGTGTATCTTCCAGGCATTCAAAACCTTTGGGCAAACTCAGCCGAGTACTGCTGCCTCACGAATGGTCTCTCCACCTAGACCAGGTGGCCAAGATATTTCAGATCTGGGGAACCCCAGACATAGACCTATTTGCAAGTCCACTGAATGCCAAACTTCCCCGGTTCTGTTCCAGGATTCCGGCTCAAAATTGCCAGGCAAGGGACGCCTTCCTTCTTCACTGGGGTCACGACTTCCTCTATGCCTTCCCACCCATTCCCCTCATCCTCAAAACACTCTTCAAGCTTCAGAGAGACAGAGGTCATATGATCCTCATAGCGCCATGGTGGCCACACCAAACGTAGTATCCCCTACTTCTACATCTCTCTCAAGCTGCACCTCTGGAGTTAGGCTATGCTCCAGATCTCCTCTCCCAAGGGAACGGGATGCTATGGCACCCAAATCCCCAGTCCCTGCATCTCACGGCCTGGTTGCTGAAAGCTTAGACCTTCAGGATCTTAACCTTTCCCAACAGGTAAAGGATATCCTTCAGGCTTCTAGAAAACCTTCCACAAGACGCTCTTACGCCTTCAAGTGGAAACGTTTTACTATATGGTGTTCACAGAAGGAGTTAAACCCCCTTATGATACCTTTGGAATCGATACTAGAGTATCTACTTCATTTATCAAATTCTGGTCTAAAGACCAATTCAGTAAGAGTCCATCTTAGTGCAATTGCAGCTTCCTATAAGCCTCTAAATGGACAACCAATTTCCTCTCATCCACTCATAACAAGATTTATGAGAGGTCTTCTATTGACAAAGCCTCCCATCAGGCCACCACCGGTGGCATGGGATTTAAACCTAGTTCTCGGGCAGCTCATGAAACCGCCTTTTGAACCTTTAGCCACTACAACCCTAAAGCTTTTGTCCTGGAAGGTCATCTTCCTAATTGCAATCACCTCTGCACATCGCATTAGTGAATTGCAAGCTTTAGTGGCTGATCCTCCTTATACTAGGTTTCACCATGATAAGGTTGTTCTTAGAACTCATCCACACTTTATGCCAAAAGTAGTTTCGCCTTTTTATTTAAATCAATCAATTTATCTTACTGTATTCTTTCCGAGGCCTCATGCCTCTAATGCAGAAAGGAACCTTAATACTTTGGATTGTAAAAGAGCCTTGGCTTTTTACCTACAAAGAACACAGCAACATAGAAAGTCTTCTCAACTTTTTATTGCTTTTGATTCTAGTCATTTGGGACTTCCAGTCTCCAAGAGATCAATGTCCAAATGGATTGCACAATGCATATCCTTTGCTTATGAGAGTAAGAGTCTTCCTCTTCAAGGCCATGTCACAGCTCATAATGTGAGAGCCATGGCAGCCTCTATGGCTAACCTTCACTCTGTGTCTTTTGATGACATTTGTCGAGCAGCCACCTGGGCTTCGGTACACACCTTTACAGCCCACTACTGCCTAGATAAAGCCTCCCGTCGGGATGCCTTCTTTGGCCAAGCTGTTCTTCAAAATCTCCTCCAGACCTAATTCAACTCCTACCCAACAACCCTGGTGGGATGCCAGAGATCCATGGGAGGAAGCATGGCCCACCTTACTTGGGTGGCAGCTTCCTGGGGCTATCTCCCTGGCATCTTCAGCTAGGGAGTCCCCATATGTGAAAACTACATTCCTGCTTGTTCCTGGAGATAGCGTAGTTACTCACCTGTAACAGATGATCTCCGCGAACAGCAGGAATTTAGTCTTCACAAGCCACACACCTCCCCTAGGAGTTGTCTCTCTCTCTTCGTCTCTGTCCTCTCTCCCTCTATCCTTTCACTCAGCTACAAACTTAACTGAAGAGGGACAGTTGGAAAGGCGGGAAGGCAGCGCGCATGTGCTGAGGGATGCTCCCAAAAGCGTTCCTATTGGACACTGGGGAGCGTTCCTGCGCAGGCTCTGTCGGTACCGACGATACCCATATGTGAAGACTAAATTCCTGCTGTTCCTGGAGATCACCTGTTACAGGTAAGTAACTACGCTGTACCTTATGCTAGTGCATCTTCAAAGGGAAATTACCTACAGAATGTTGCTTTCACTATTGCTGCAAACCCTCAGGTTTACAGAAGCCTGTGGAGACTGAGTCTCTTTTATGTCTACAGTGCCTTGCGCAAGTATTCATCCCCTTGGTTTTTGTCCTGTTTTGTTGCATTACGTACAACCTGGAATGAAAATGGAGGTTCATTTGGATGTTAGGTAATGGACCTAACAATACAATCCAAACTGGTGAAGTGAAATGACAATTACCTTGTATATTAAAAAAAAATAAGTAAAAACTGAAAAGTTGTGAGTGCATATGTATTCATCCTTTTTGCTATGAAACCTCTAAATAAGATCTGGTCCAACCAATTAACCTTAGATGTCACATAATTAGTTGATTAGGGTCCATCTATGTATAATCAGTGTCACATGATGCCTGTATAAATATACCTGTTCTGAAAGGCCCCTGACTCTGCAACACCTCTAAGCAAACAACATGAAGACCAAGGAGCACTCCAAACAGGTCAGAGACAAAGTTGTGGAGAAGTATAGATCAGGGTTGTGTTATAAAAAAATATCCCAAATTCTGAATATCCCACGGAGCACCATTAAATCCATTGTAACAAAGTAGAAAATATGGCTCCACTACAAACCTGACAAGAGAAGGCCGCCCACCAAAACTCACAGACCAGGCAAGGAGGGCATTAATCAGAGATACTACAAAGATACCAAGGATAACACTGAAGGAGCTGCAAAGATCCACAGCGTAGATGGGAGTATCTGTCCATAGGATCACTAAGCCATACACTCCACAGAGCAGGGCTTTACGGAAGAGCGGCCAGGAAAAAGCCATTGCTTAAAGAAAGAAAACATGTTTGAAGTTTGCACAACAATATGGTGGACCCCCCAAACACATCGAAGTAAGTTCTATGGTCAGATGAGATGAAAACTGAACCTTTTGGCGATCATGGGAAACGCCATGTGTGGCGCAAACCCAACACTTTGCATCACCCCAAGAACACCATTCCCACAGTTAAACATAGTGGTGGCAGCATCATGCTGTGGGATGTTTTTCATCAGCAGGGACAGGAAAACTGGTCAGGACTGATGGCACTAAATACAGGGCAATTCTTGAGGAAAACCTGCTTCAATCTGCCAGAGATTTGAGACTGGGACGAAGGCTCACCTTCCAGCAGGGACAATGACCCTAAACATACTGCTAAAGGTGGTTTAAAGAGAAACATTTAAATGTCTTGGAATGGCCTAGTCAAAGCCCAAACCTCAATCCAATTGAGAATCTGTAGCATTTCTTGAAGATTGCTGTACGCCAACGCAACCCATCTAACTTGAAGGAGTTGGAGCAGTTTTGCCTTAAGGAATGGGTGAAAATCCCAGTGGCTAGATGTGCTAAGCTAATGGACACATACCCCAAGAGACTTGCAGCTGTAATTGCAGCTAAAGGTGGCTCTAAAACGTATTGACTTTGGGGGGTGAATACAAATGCACGCTCCTGCTTTCAGTTTTATTTTTTCCTATTGTTTGTGTCACAGTAAAGGATATTTTGCACCTTCAAAGTCGGAGGCATGTTGTGTATATCACATGGTGCTAACCCCCAAAACTCCATTTTAATTCCAAGTTGAAATATGACAAAACAAGACAAACACCGAGGGGATGAATACTTTCGCAATGCACTGTACCTTTCAGCAAATATACAACAATGAGCTGACTGAAAAGATAGGTCCTAAAAAGGTAAAGAATCCCAACACTTTTCATATTGCTCATAGGTGGCCACCGAAAAGGAAAGATAAGCCTTGAGCAAATGAAACCTGCTTTTTCCACAAGAGAACATGTCTTGGCAAAAAGAGAGAAGACTTGGTCATAGCTCTACTACATCAGACCACGGCACTGGCCATTCTTCTGTTTGCAGTGCCACACATAGTTCTTTCTGCGACACCTACAATATTTCTATTGATGGCCACATATCACGATATCAGCACTTGATGTGCTGCATGTCACACTTTAGCCATGCGACGATTATGCTCCACTCTGCCACAAGGGAAGGATTATCCACTAGGCCATGTAGGCCCACCTGTGGTGCCTTTTCTCCTTCCAGTGAGGCCCAACATCAAAATAAATTTGACACCCCTCCCGTATGCAGTAACAGCTATTGCTGGCCACCTGTGCTGGAGCAGAGAGCTAAGACGCTGCGTATCCCCTCACTGCAACCAATGGGAGGAGAAGGAAGGATTTGGACTAAAGGAAATTCGGGTATCTGTGGTCTGCTGGGCAGAATGGGAGGGGGAACAGGGAAGGGGAAGCTGAGTGGGAGAGAGGAAGTGACAGGATGCAGGATGGTTGAAAGACAGAAGAGGACGAGGACAGAGGGGGAGGGGTACTGGGAGTGGGAATGAGAGAGGGGGGAAGGGGTACTGGGAGTGGGAATGAGAGGGGGGGGGAAGGAATCCTCGGCAGGGAGGAGAGGAGAGGACAGAGAGGGGGGTAATGGGAATTAGAGAGAGGGGGAAGGAATCCTCGGCAGGGAGGAGGAGAGGAGAGGACAGAGAGGGGGGTAATGGGAAATTAGAGAGGGGGGAAGGAATCCTCGGCAGGGAGGAGGAGAGGAGAGGACAGAGAGGGGGGAAATGGGAATTAGAGAGGGGGAAGGAATCCTCGGCAGGGAGGAGGAGAGGAGAGGACAGAGAGGGGGGTAATGGGAGTGAGAGAGGGGGGAAGGAATCCTCGGCAGGGAGGAGGAGAGGAGAGGACAGCGCGGGGGGGTACTGGGAGTGGGAATGAGAGAGGGGGGGAAGGAATCCTCGGCAGGGAGGAGGAGAGGAGAGGACAGAGAGGGGGGTAATGGGAGTGGAGTGAGAGAGGGGGGAAGGAATCCTCGGCAGGGAGGAGGAGAGGAGAGGACAGAGAGGGGGGCTACTGGGAGTGGGAATGAGAGAGGGGGGAAGGAATCCTCAGCAGGGAGGAGGAGAGGAGAGGACAGAGAGGGGGGTAATGGAAATTAGAGAGGGGGGAAGGAATCCTCGGCAGGGAGGAGGAGAGGAGAGGACAGAGAGGGGGGTAATGGGAATGAGAGAGGGGGGAAGGAATCCTCGGCAGGGAGGAGGAGAGGAGAGGACAGAGAGGGGGGTAATGGGAGTGAGAGAGGGGGGAAGGAATCCTCGGCAGGGAGGAGGAGAGGAGAGGACAGAGAGGGGGGTAATGGAAATTAGAGAGGGGGGAAGGAATCCTCGGCAGGGAGGAGGAGAGGAGAGGACAGAGAGGGGGGTAATGGAAATTAGAGAGGGGGGAAGGAATCCTCGGCAGGGAGGAGGAGAGGAGAGGACAGAGAGGGGGGTAATGGGAATTAGAGAGGGGGGAAGGAATCCTCGGCAGGGAGGAGGAGAGGAGAGGACAGAGAGGGGGGTAATGGGAGTGAGAGAGGGGGGACGGAATCCTCGTCAGGGAGGAGGAGAGGAGAGTACGGGGGGGGGGGGTAATGGGAGTGGGAATGAGAGAGGGGGGAAGGAATCCTCGGCAGGGAGGAGGAGAGGAGAGTACGGGGGGGGGGGGGTAATGGGAGTGGGAATGAGAGAGGGGGGAAGGAATCCTCGGCAGGGAGGAGGAGAGGAGAGGACAGAGAAAGCTCATCATCGACTCTCCCTACACTCCTCCTCGAGAACCTGTGTCTGTGCCCTTCTCTTCCACTGACTGCGTCATTGCACCTTGCTGCACAGTACTTCTGAACATCAGGCTCCATTTCTGGTGCTATTCAAATCCAGTCTAGAAACGCTCCTGATCCCCTTATTCTCCTGTTCACCACCCATGTGTATAAGCATTTCCCCTAATTCCCTGATTGTTGCATTTGTCTTGTAAGCCTTATTGAGCAGGGGCTGCATATGCCTAGTAGCACAATAGAAATATAAGAAGTGGGGGTAGAAAAGAGGGGGAAATGCTGGGCAGCTGCAGTGGAGAGAGACAGAGCGGGACAGAGGACAGAGGAAAGAAAGGGGATGGCGGGAAGATGCAAAGGAGGAAGGGGCCACGAGGGGGGCAAGGTGAGAGGGAGTGGAAAAGAGACAGAGGGGGACATCATCACAGAGGCAGAGCGTGGGGCAGAGAAGAGAATCAGGGGATGCTGGGCAGAAAGGGGGAGGTTAGAAACCAGGCTTCAGTTCCCACTAGCACTCCTTGTGGCCTTGGGCAAGTCACTTAACCAGTGGCGGGATTCGATCTGACCAGGAACTTGCTCGGCCCGCTGGCAGCTATCGCAGGGCAGAAGCTTCCTGGTGGCCCAGCAGCCCGTTTCCCCCATCTGCTAGTGGTTTGACAGCATTGGGGGCTTCCCCCCCCCCCTGCCATGGTCCCTCAATGCTATCAAGTCACTGGCAGGTGGAGGGAATCCCACCAGAGCAGTGCCAACATTGGGATGCTGTTTTTGGCCTGGTTCAGCGAACCGGGACTGTGGAAGGAATCGGTTTGTATGAACCGGGCTGAACTGGCTGGATCCCACCACTGCACTTAACTCTTCATTGCCTCAGAAAAATCAAAGTTATCAATGTCCCTGTTTAATGTACATTGCCGAGTTTAAGTTACAAGGTAAACTGCTTTGACTGAAATGCTAAGCGGTATAAAAAAACCCGTTAAACACATAAAGGGGACAGAGAGACAAAGGAGAAAGGGGTGGGCATGGGGCAGCAGAGGAAAGAGGTGGAAAACATGAGATGGTGGGGATCTAATGCAAGTCCTTATGTTGACTACAAGGATAAGGAGGCAGTCATGTTCTCTGCTGCCCCAATTTTTGGTTGGAACTCGCTGAAAGGCAGGGATGGCCTTAGAGTTGGTCCAAAGTGTTGGAGCCCTAGACAAACCGCAAGCTTTACACCCGCTCTGGCTATCAAAATCTATTATTTAGCTTTGAATGGCCTGTTTTTGCTGAACTCCAGAGGTCCCTGCCCTAGGCAGCTGCCTAGTTTGCCTAGTGGTTGGGCCAGCCCTGCTGAAAGGGGTAGTGAAGGAGTGAAGGGGCGGACTGGGACACAGGCCCCTTAAGCCTTAGGTTCAGGGGAGATGTGGGTATTTGGGGTCACTAAACCCGTGTCTTTGTTCCTTTGTTCGGGGTGGGGTGGAGTATTATGCTGGAATCACCCAGCCTTCTCATTGTTCTCGTGTCAGAGGAGGAGTTTGTTATACCGGGTATACCCAGCTCTATCTTCATTCTTGTTAAGGCTACTGAACCCCATGTCATCAGTTGGAGGGAGAGGTGTGAGGTCATGGGGTAGCCAAGAATCTTGACCTTGGAATGGTGAGGGTGCTAAAGGTCCTGTTCTTAGGGGCTTATGAGATGTCAGTTTGGCCCTGATCTCACGCAGCACACCATGTCAAAACGCACCCTGTAGAGCAAACATTTCCACAGTTTTCAAAGGTCAGCACTGTATCTGTGCATAAAGAGAAATATGCAAACAAGCCACCAAGATTCTATGGGTGACCCGTTTGTAAATCCTACCAATTTTAACTGGAAAACCCGGTGGAAACTGCAGAGTAATGAAATCTCGAAGATGTGCAAAATGGGCGCTTGTCCTGGCCATGAGGTCAATGACTGGAGTGACACGTTCCACGAGGGAAAGAGGGAAATCTTCACACATCCATAATGTTGCTTTGAACCTGCAATATTTTAAGAAATTGATTTTATTAAAGACTGGACCCCAAAGGATTTTTACCACAGGCACTGAATGGGGGAAATCCCTTCACTGTGGCCGGCAGCACTTTTGTCCCTCCAAGACCCCTTTACCTTCCTTTTCCTTATGTTTCTGCTCATCGTAGCTTAAACGTTGTTTTGAGCATCTACATTTTTTTGTACATGGTATTCAGTGGAGAGTGGTGTTCAATACCACACAAGGAAAATCAGGACTCACTTTGTACAATGCTTCACATGCTGCTGGTGTTGAAATAAAATCAAAGTACTACAAGGATTTTAGGAGATTTTCGCAGATGTGTAATTAGCGAGAACCTCCACCCCCTTCCTCCGAGTTATACCAATAGAAAATCCAAAAAAGGGCTGGAGGACCCCAAACACAACAAAAACTTCCAAACTACCAACTCCAAATCAGAAGAGAAGCCACTTCCCAGGAATGAAAGGGAACGTTTTTAGGCTCTTACTTCTGTGTTCTAATCGTCAGTTCTTTTGGTCTTCCAATGTCTCTGTCCTTCAGGTCAAACTCCTTATTAAAATATTCCTCCGGAGTGATAGCTGTTGGATTGTTCACAGTTGCAAATTCTGTCGTATGGTCCTACCAATAAAGAGATAAAAACATGTTACTATGAAATTTTAAAAAAAAAGTGGGTATAAATGCCATAAGACTCTTCAAGCTGTGGTGCCGCCCCCTAGAGGCAAATTTGTAGGTGCAGCTCATTTGCAGCAATATTACTAACAGAGGAGGCCGGGGTTGAGAAAATAAGAGTGCAAGCCACTTAAAAGTCTCTCTCACTCCTCCTCTGGCTCATGTCCCTAACTACCAGCTGAGTACTTCTAAAGAAACTTACCATTTAAGTGATGTCACACAAAAAAGCAGATATAAAGTTAAATGATTATCTTATCCCTTTATCTAGGGATTTTTTTGAAGACTCACTTAAATGGATAGCACTGCTAAAAATCTGCATATCTGTTCAGCTGTATGTGGTGGCCATTAAATTGGGATTCATTTTAAAATGCAGAGGATATCCTGTTTTGTCCTTTTACAACCACAGATTATCTTTACTGGTTACCATTAATTCAAAAATTTGACTGCTTTGTTAAAAGGTGTGCTAATTTTAATAAAACAGAATATATGTTTACTCCACATTTTACTGTATCCTTCAGTTGATTGTAAACCGCTTTGACCACGTGAAAAGCGGTATAAAAGCACAGCTAAATAAGCATTAATCGTGACAATGTATGCTTAACTATGTACAAATGATCAACAGCCCCACTCACAGTCCCCCGACCTCATCTTTGCTCCGAACAACCTAAAGGAAGGAAGCCTCATCTCAGGGCCCTACATCACACCAGTACCCTGGTCAGATCACCACCTAATAAAGATTAAACTACAAGCAACAGATTCAAAGAACCAAAACGATAACCCACCCCCAACCAGGAGATTCAAAAGCTTCAACAAGGAACAGTTCACACAAGACACACGACCACTCCTCAATGCCGAGATAATGGACATAGATGATCAAATCTCCAAATGGAACGACATCATTTCTTCTGCTGCCAAGCCACCCGCCCAAAGAACACAACAATCACGCAGCACAAAACCCTGCTCCACTCCATGGTACTCCAAGGATATACGCATAGCAAAAAGAGCACTAAGACGACTTGAATGCCGCTGGAGACGCAACAAATCAGCCTCCTTACAGGAACAATACCAGACAAAACAAAAATAATACAACAACCTCATCAACCATCAGAAGAAAGAATTCCATACAAACCTTATCCTGAAGTCCACCAACAAACCCCGTGAACTCTACGAAGTCGTAAAGACCCTCACCAAAGAACCCTCAACAGAAATGAGCAACAAATAGACCCACAGATCTTCATGGATCACCTCAAGAACAAATTCACTGCAACACCCAAGAACAGCAACGAGACTGTCAAATACAGGACATCCACACCAAAACAGAGCTGGGGCACATTCAACATCCCCTCGAATGAACAGCTCTCCAAGATCATCACCTACCTCAACACCAGCATCGCCCCTACAGACCCCTGCCCAGTATCCTGGATTAAAGCAATGAAAGAAGACCTCACACAAGTCATACGGAAAATAGTAGATAACTCTCTCCCCAAAGGAATAATGCCAAACTCCCTGAAGTTAGCCACAATACATCCGATCCCCAAGAAAACCACCTTAGCTAAAACTGACCCCGCCGCCTACAGACCCATCTCAGGCTTACCATTCCTATCCAAGATCATCGAGAAAGTAGTCCAACACTAACTCCAACAACACATCGACATCCACAATCCCCTGGACCCCAATCAACACGGCTTCCGACCCAGCCATGTGGTTGAAACCCTACTGATACAGCTATTCGACAGACTGTTGAGGACGATCGACAACACCAGAATGAGCGTCCTCATGATATTCCTAGACATCTCCTCAGCATTTGACACTGTCTGCCACACATTACTAACCAGACTACAGGAGGCGGGCCTACACAGCACCACCTTGAGCTGGTTTACATCTTACCTCACCAACAGATAGCTAGCTACAAGTCAAGTGTGGAACAAAGACCTCTCAACCTTTCAGAGCCACACAGGGAGTCTCACAAGGCTCAGCTCTCTCCGCCCTGCTCTTCAATCTTAACGTACAACCCATCTGCGCCATCATCAAGGACCACAAGATTCAATACACCATATACACAGACGACATAATGATATTCACACCAATCAATCTGGACAACCCGGACTACTCTAACATAGCCAACTGCTTCCAACAAATGGCAACCTGGCTTCAGGAAAACAATCTATCAATAAATTATAATAAAACTGAAGCACTATTAATCACAAGAAACCAGACATTTTCACCCTCAGCCACCATCAACCTGAATGACACCATCATACCAGTAAGACAAGAAATAAAATACCTGGGAGTAACACTCGACAAGGACCTTAACATCCAATCCCACATTGCAAAAATCACAAAGAGCGCTTACATCAAAATGAGGACAGTCAGAAGGCTCAAACCCATCCTCGCTCATGAACATTTCTGACGCGCCCCGGTCGCACAGCACAATGAGCTCTGGAACGCTTCTATATCACTTCCAGCACAGTATATACATTCCATACTATCAAAAGTGAGTTCGTCTCACTGCTTCCCAAGGCTTAGTTTGTTTGGGAGGTTCAGCGTGTTTTCCTCTAAAAGGTTCTCTGGGGCGAGGCTGGAGGCCTACCTTGGCTGCTGCCTTCAGTATCAGTGCTCTCAGGTATATTCCTCCTGCTCTCACAGTCTTTCCTCTTCTGGCCTTTGAGGCCTGTTCTACTCAGGCTTGCTTGCGGCTAGATCCCACTCTTGAGCTAGTACCTTCATAGCATCTCTTTGGTCCTTCTCTGGAACACGCATTCGCTTGGTCTCTCCCAATTGTGAGGGTGATCTTTCCACAGCTCCCTGAGTAGTAGCTCTCCAAGCAGACGAGGAAGCTCCTAGCAGATAAGCTTCCTCCTGACTCTTGCTTGCTTCCTCTTAAATGTGAGCTTTTGGAACATGAGTCCTGCCCACTAGGGCGTGGTTCTGTGGTCTCTGTCCTAACTCTCCTGCTCCCTCTAGGTGAATCCTCTGGAAATTGCAGGCAATTTCTTTTTCTTTCAGACTTCAAAACTATTTTTCTCTCCAGAAGAGGGTCCGCTGTATCACAAATCACATCTACCAGGGGCTACCAAAAATGACAATAAAACCACTACAGCTAGCACAAAACACAGCCACACGACTTGTAACAGATTGCACAAATCACGACCACATCACTCCCATACTGTACCACCTACACTGGCTCCCAATCAGCTCTCGAGTTCAATTCAAAGTACTTTTACACATATTCAAAATAATACACAACCGCTCAGCTGACAGCCTACAACCACTCATAAAAACCGACAACAGCAAAAGACCAAGAAGAAAAGGAACCTCAGATACAAAAGATCAAGAAGAAAAGGAACCTCAGACACCATCAGAACACCAAAGGAATTTGCTAAATCAAAGCAGGCCACATCAAGTAGGGCACTCTCCCTGGCAGCGCCCGCTATATGGAATTCCCTCCCAGACCACCTAAGATCAACCAAAGACCTCAAGGACTTCAGAAAACTTCTTAAGACTGCTCTATTTACAGAACATTTCAAGGACCTCACATAAATGACTCCTTTTTACTACTTTCAAGACAATACAGGATCATGATCCTAGCACACCTTTCACACGGCTCCATTATTGTATATATGTATATTGCTCATTGCAAATTCCAGGTCCATAGTGTTCCATGAATAGATGAGTTTTCAAGTGCTTCTTGAATGATGAGAGATCTCTGGTGCATCTGATGGTGGCATGGATAGAGTTCCATAGAGTGGGTGCATAGAGTTCAAATGCTCTTGTGCAGGCTTGCTGGGTGCTCTTGGTTTTCGAGTGGGGGATGATCAGGGGGTGTTGCTGGTAGATTGGCGGCTGGCTCTGTTTGGCTGGAAGGGGTGGAGAAGGCTGAGAAGGTGTGAGGAGGAGAGACCCATAAAAGTGTTTTGTAGGTCATCATCATTGTTTTGTATTTGATGTGACTGTTGAGGGGAAGCCAGTGGAGATGCTTGAGGATGTGAGTTATGTGATCATGTTTGGGTGATGCCAAAAGGGTGCATACGGCAGTATGGAGGGCTGTACGTAGTGGGAGAATGGTTGATTGCAGGAGACCTTGGTAAATGGAGTTGCAGTAGTCGAGGATTGGCAGGATGGCTGCTTGAAGTGCTGATCGGAAGTCTGGGGGGTTTAGGATTGGACGAAGGTGCTGGAGGTTGTGGATCTTATAGAAGTCTGAGTTCATAGTTTTCTTCACTTGTTGTTTGAAGAAGAGGTTGTGGTCCAGAGTGATGCCGAGGTATTTTATTTCTTGTTGTACTTTGATGTGAGTGTTGTTTAAGATTATGGTAGTAGGGGGAATGAATGTACTGTCTTTGGTGATGAAGAGGGACTCAGTTATTTGTAGTTAATGGAGAGGTGGTTATTTGTGAGCCATTGTGAGATTTCAGAGAAGCAGAGCTCTAATTTTATGAAGGTGGGTTGTTTGGTATTGGAGGGGGTATAGATAAAGATGTTGTCAGCATAGAGGTGGAGGAGTAGGTTGTGGGACTTAATAATCGAGCAGAGTGGCTGTAGGTATATGTTGAAAAGCAGGGCAGAAAGGGTGGAGCCTTGTGGGACACCTTGGGTTTGAGTGAATGGGGTGGAGGAGACATCACATATTTTGATTTGCTGCTGGCAGTTGGACAGGAACCAGTTCAGTACTGTGTCCTGGATTCTGGTATGTTTACTGTGTTCTGGTTTATATGTTACTCCTGGTTGATCAATATTGCAACCTGTGATAAAATTCAATATTTAAGAGTTGTCCTTGATAGTACGCACCACCTTGCACATTTGAGCTGTAAAATTCAAACTTCTATTAGAAATCGTGGTTAGTGTGCAGTTTTCATGACATACTGGAAAGCGTAGTTACTCATCTTTAACAAGTGATCTCTGCGAAAAGCAGGAATTTAGTCTTTAAATATGGGTGACATTGATACTGATCGAGCCCGCGCAGGAATGCTCCCCAGCGTCCAATAGGAAAGCTTTTGGGAGCATCCCACTGCGCCTGCGTCGCTGCCTTCCCACCTTCTCAACTCTCCCTCCAGTTGAGTTTGTACCTGAGAGAAAAGGAGAGAAAGAAAACCTACACTCCTAGAAGAGGAGGGTGGATTGTGAAGACTAAATTCCTGCTGGTCCTGGAGATCATCTGTTACAGGTGAGTAACTACACTATCTCCAGGAACAAGCAGGAATATAGTCTTCACATATGGGACTCCCTAGCTCCCAGATGCCAGAGTGAATGACATCAGAAATGGTAGGCTTGCCTCAGGGCAGAGTTGAAGAGGCCATGGATCCGTCATGGATATCTGGTATCATTAGATTCTGGGACGGAAGGTAGGAGTTGCCGTAAGTCTGAAAGAGGTGCTGGAGCACAGCCTGACCAAACATGGCATCCCGGCGGGAGTCCTTGTCCAAACAGTAGTGAGCAGCAAAGATATTGTGGCGCTCGCACCCCTACCAGGCGGTTGCCTAGTAGGGACGGGAGACCATCTTGTATTCCTTTTCCAAAGGGTTGTAGTTGTGTAGTCAGAAATGAACCAAGTGGATGTTTTAAAGCGCACAGGAATTTTTATTAGCTTCCTTTAGGTAAGACGGTAACAATCTTCAAAGCAACTTTACACTCAGGACAAAGAAACAAAGGATAATCTTCTCCAATTAAAGCAAATGTCAAAACAGTGTTTCCGTGGAATTATTTACAATGGCTTTCTTTTTCTTTCCCTTTAAGATGCTTCTTACTTCAGCAATAATAAAGGCACATGTATTTACAACCTACAATCAAAGCCAGTAGGGCTGCTAGCTCCTTCTTTGCTGTTTTGGAGTTTAAACAGTTCTCTGCTGTCTAGCCCCGCCTTGGTTGCACTAGCTACTTCTTTAGGAAAGAACCTTAGTACTTCAATATAAGACTCATTCTCTCCTTTAGTTCAGGCTTTCAGCTATAACAAAGTTGTAACAGCTTTCTTAATTTCTTTCTGCTATTTGGCTTCCATTAATTAGCATCAATACAAACAGCACAGTCCATCTCAGAACAAGAAGAACCCATGTCAGTTCCTCTACCATCCACTTCCATACTTTCTTCTGAGCTGCATATTGGTAAAGCTTGGAAACGTTCAGGCACTTTTTGCTTTAAGTCTTTTAAAAGCTCAAATAGCCTATTCCACTTGCACTGCCCTTCCTTCTCTTGGCAGAACTTCAACAGGCTTCTCCTGTTCAACTTTTCTTGAAAACCCCTTCTTTCTAATCTGGGTTTTCCCAGGTACAAATCCCTCTTCAGAATCAGAGCAAGAGATACAAGCCTTAGGCATCACTGCTTTCTTTCTCCTACCTTGGAGTTTTACTGCAGGACTTCCATATCTGGGGCTTCTGTTGGCTGTAGCTATCTCTGCCTCAGAGCCAGTCAGGGAATCAGGGTAAGATTTCCTCTCCACTTCCTGGGGCTTCTTCTGCCTGAAGACACACCCTTCACCCGAGGAGTCTAGGCTCTCTTGCCTTAGCTTTTCCAACGCCAGCCTTCTCTCTCTCTCTCTCTCTTGCCAGTATGTTTGGTCCTCTCCCTGGAACCTTCTCTGTAGCTCTCTTGGCTGCAGTCCTGGCTGCTCTTGCTCTTGTCCTTGTTCTTGTTCCTGTTTCTCCTTCCGTCTATCTTTCTGTTTGTTTGCTCAAACTTAAACGTGGAGCAGGGCACCTCCCCTTCTGACTCCACCCCCATGTACCTCCTACTCTTACTTAGGGTTGCCATGGAGTCTGGGTGTGGCTTTAGCCTATCTCTACCCTCGTGGTTTTTCTCACTGCTTTTACTATGGTGTATGTGTTCTGGTGCACCCATCCCCCGCAAAGAAGAAAAAGTTCCTTTTCCCTTTATTTCTTCATGCTGGACTGCACTCTCCTTACCACAATATGTACTGAAGACTAAGTTGCTGCTTTGCAGATTTCATCAATGGCTACAGAGCGCAGATTTGCCATCAAGGTAGCCATGGCATAAACATTATGGGCAGTAACATGCCCCTCAAGGAATAGTCCTGCTTTATCATAAGCAAATGAGATGCAATCTGCTATCCATTTGGAGAGAGTACGTTTGGATACTGGCAACCCCAAGTGACTAGGATCAAAGGAGATGAATAACTGAGAGCCTTTACGGTGCTCAGCTGTCCTTTGAAGATAGAATGCCAAGGCACGTTTGCAGTCAAGGGTATGGAGGGTTGCCTCTCCCCTAGACAAATGTGGTCTACGAAAAAAGACAAGAAGGCAAATTGACTGATTCAAATGAAAAGGAGACACCACCTTTGGCATGAAATGTGGTGAGTTCTTAGGACAACCTTGTCATGGTGAATCCGTGTGTAAGATGGGTCTGCCACCAAGGCTTGAAGCTCACTAATGCATCTAGCTGTAGTGAGTGCAATAAGGAAGATGACCTTCCATGTTAGAAACTTTAGCGAGGTAGTGACTAAGGGTTCAAAGGGCAGCTTGAGAAGTTGCCCCAAAACAACATTGAGATACCAGGCCACTGGAGGTGGTCTGATGGGAGATTTGGTGAGCAAGAGACCTCTCATGAAGCGTGCTACAAACGGCTGCGAGGAAATTGGTTGTCCATCCAGGGGATGGTGAGAGGCTGCGATTGCACTCAGATGAACTCTTACAGAGTTGGTCTTGAGACCGGATGAGGATAAGTGGAGGAGATACTGGAGTCCACTGTGTCCACTGAAGCCAAAGCCCACTGGGCTGTGCGCATATGCAGGCATGCATCTGGTACTACATGTAGTGATGAGGCCATATGACCTTGAAGCTGAAGCATCTCTCGGGCAGTTAGGTGTTCTCAGACACTATCCTGAGATGCCTGCTGAATTAGATGAGAACAGCAGGGCTGAGGTAGAAACGCCCTTGATTGTTGAATATTTAAGACAGCTCATATGAACTCTATTGTCTGAGTAGGAGTGTGATGTGACTTTGAGAGCTTTATCACAAATCCCAAGTGTTGAAGTACCTGCATGGTACGAGAGAGAGACAGGGGAACTTCTTGGGAGGTTCTTGCCTTTATGAGCCAGTTGTCTAAGTAAGGGAAGACGAATATCCCTAGAGATCTAGAAATGCGGCCACAACCGCCATGCACTTCGTGAATACTCTTGGGGCAGAGGCGAGTCCGAATAGCAGGAACTTGTACTGATAAGGTCTTCCTTGAAACATGAAGCGTAGATATTTCCTGTGTTCTGGATGCATCAGGATATGTGTGTACGCTAGAGAACAGTGCCAGTCCTGACTCTGGAGACAGGGTAGGAGGGTCCCTATAGAAACCATCTTGAACTTCTTGTGGACAAGAAACTTGTTTAGGTTTCTGAGATCCAGAATGGATCTGTATCTTCCGGGTTTCTTTGGCATGAGAAAGAAAGGAAAGTAGAAACCCATTCCCTGTTGGGATGTTGAGACCTCCTCTATGGCACCTCCTGATAGCAGCGAAGTCACCTCTTGTAGCAAAAGGGCAGTGAGAGGAGGCTGAGAAGGTTATTACCTCACCACTGTGGATGGGGGCAGAGTTTATAGGTGAAGTCTGTACCCTTCCGCCACTATGGTCTAGGTCCAGTACTCTGAAGTGATTAGATGCCACCTGTAGGCATAGCTACAGAGTCTGCCGGCAATGTTGGAGGGGGGGTGATTCTCCAGAGGCAGAGTGGCTATGTTCTCTAGGAAAAAGTAAAAAAAAACAGGCACTGGTTGAGTCTGCGGTCTTTTGCTGCTAGGAAGGCTGTTGTCTCTGTGGTTGGTACTGTGAAGCAGTAAGAAGGGTAAAACTTCTTTTTCTTATTGAAGAAAGTCTTCTTTGCAGGTGCTTTCTTCTTAGCCGGGTTGGCAGTGGTTCTAGAAAGTCTATTTAGGGTAGTATTCTCAGATTCCAACTGAGATGCCTTATCTTGCCAATCTTGCCAAAAAGGTTTTCACCTGTGCGAGGAATATTCCCCAGTTTATCTTGAACCCATTGTTAAAGATATGACGCTTGAAGCCAAGCAAGCCTGCATGCTCCAATGCAGATCGAGGTGGCTCTACTGATACACTCAAAGCAGTCAAAAGTTGCCCTTTGACACGTTTTGGGCATGTTTGACCAATGTGAGATAGTCAGCTCTCTTATCAGGGAGAAGAGGAGCTATTGACTCAAGATCTCTAGTAACCTCTTTAAGGAACATACCCATATAGAGTATTATGAACTTATTCTGGCTGAAAGCATGGAGAATCATAGTAAATGACTGCAGATAAAGACCAGTATGGTCCATCTAGTCTGCCCAGTAAGATGGCAAGAGTAAGTGCACCTGCAGCTCTGTGCAGGCCACCCCTCCCCATGTCCTTGTTTAGGGGTGAACCCACCGCTCCATGTAGGACACCCCTATTTGTTGAGAAATTAGATAGTTAAGTTTATTTTGATTTTATCCTGTTGCTGTAAAGGGATCCACTGTGTCTGTCCCATGCCATCTTGAATACTGACACTGTATTTGCTCCCACCATTTCCATCGGGAGGGCATTCCAAGCATCCACCACCCTTTCAGTGAAAAAGTATTTCCTGACATTGCCTTTCAATTTACCCCCTTGCAGCTTCATGTTATGCCCTCTAGTTTCACACCTTCCCCGTCTTTGGAAGAGGTTTTTTTGTTCATTATTTCTCTTTAAGTATTTAAAGGTCTTAATCATATCTCCCCTATCCTTCCTCTCCTCCAGAGTGTACATATTTAGGTCTTCAAGTCTCTTCTCATAAGGCTTCTGACGCAGGCTCCAAATCATTTTGGTCGCCGTCCTCTGAACAGTTTCCAGTCTTTTTACATCCTTTGCAAGATATGGTCTCCAAAACTGAACACAGTATTCCAAGTGAGGCCTCACCAGTGGCTTATACAGTGGCATTAGTACCTCTTCCTTTCTGCTGGTAATTCCTCTTTGTATGCAGCCCAACATCCTTCTGGCTTTTGCCACCACCTTGTTGCACTGTTTTGCCACCTTGAGATCCTCAGAAATAATCACACTAAGATCCTTCTCCTGATCCGTGCACACCAACCTCTCGCCCCCTATCACGTACATTTCCCTTGGATTTCTGCACTTCTTCGCATTAAATCTTAATTGCCAAGCATTAGACCATTCTTCCAGCTTTTGTAGATCTTTCCTCGCTTCTCTACCAGGAAGGTTTGAAGAATGTGTCTTTGAACTTTTAATTTGATGCATCGTAGATTCCACCACTATTGAGTGATGAGGCAATTGATAGTTTTGGAATCCGGGAGACTCTGGTACCCACTAGATGGTAGAGTCGTTGAATATGAGAAGATATGGTAAATGGCGTCTCCCACATTCGGAGCATGAGGTCCTGGAGGATGCGGTGAACTGGAAGGGTGGCAACCTCTTTAGGAACCGCAGGGTATTGGAGGATTTCCAATTCATCAGCCCTAAGCTCTTTTTTGGATGTTACTATAATAGACAGGCCCCTGGCCAGGTCCCAAATGAATTCCTGAAAAGACATGCGCCATTCTGGAGAGGGAGATGGATCTCCTGGTACGCTTTCAATACCTTGGGTAGGGTATCGATCAATTCATCATCGGATGAATCGGAAGATTCAAAGTATCGACGAGAGTGATGTCTGCGTTTTGCTAAGGCCCGGTACCAATTGAAAACTAAAAGCTCTTCTGATTTTTTTTGTTGATGGTAAAGTTTTAATTATATGTGTATACTGTACATCATCTAGATATTGTGATAGGTAGTTTATAGATGAATAAATGAAATAAAAAATTAAAAAGAAAATGGGTCTCTGTTTTTCTGAATTGGAAACCGCAATGTAGAGACAAAAGGCTTCTCAGTACTTCCTATATGACTAGCTCCACTCTTCACCTTCAAGATGATATGATACGTGAACTCACTATGTCACAACTCATCCACAGCTTTATATAAATATGCAACTGGGTCTCAGACCAGACTTGGGTGACTTATTGTACTCATATACTTGTATGGAGGCAACATAAGAACATAAGATATGCCATACTGGGTCAGACCAAGGTCCATCAAGCCCAGTATTCTGTTTCCAACAGTGGCCAATCTAGGTCATACGTACCTAGCAGCAAAAGGCTTTACATCCTATATTACATTTACTCTTCATTAGACTCCAACTTTTTATGTAATATTTGCAGAAGCCAATTTTGAAAGAATTTGCTGCAAAATCTATCAGTGTGTTTGCAAATGTTAAATTTGCAGTACATTTCAGACTAGGATTTTACTCACCCCCTGAGCACCAAAATGATGCTCCACCGATCCCAGCAAAGATTCCAACACGTTCCTGTCAGCTGAGCAAAACCAAAAGATTTTAATTAGCGACCACCATCAGAAGGCAGAGTTCTAAGTGTTGTATTGTCTTGAAGAAATATAAGGAAATCAAAATAGTAACATAGTAAATGATGGCAGATAAGGACCAGTATGGTCCATCTAGTCTGCCCAGTAAGGTGGCTAGTATGGTGTCAAATGTATTTACTTTTAAAAATGCATCTTACTTAAATCAGGAAGGTGTTCCAGAAGGGCAGTTTAGCCATACAGGACCCGATACTGGAAAAGCATTTACATGGTTCATTCCAGTGTAAAGCCTTAAACGGGAATATTCACCGGCACCTACTCGGTTAGTGCCGTCGAATATCCTTGTCTTTGCCCCCTATGTGCCCCGATGCTATCCAGTTAGCATCGAGGCATGTTGGGGTGCTCCGGGGCGGAGAATGGTGGTAACCAGGTAATGGTAATATTGGACCGCTACCCGGTTAGCACTCCACGGCTAAAACGCTAGGCAGTGGATGCTAACCAGGTAGCGGTCCAATATCATCGCTACCCGGTTAGGCTGTGCGCCGGTTTCCCCAGGGTGCCCAAACTGGATATTCAATGCCGTTGGCACAGCATCGAATATCCAGGGTAAGGGTGAGTGGGTGGGGCTATGCACCAATGCAGCGCTTAGCTCGTCCAGCTCAGTATCGGGCCCAGTGAACTCTATAGGTTGCCCACATTAAATGAATGCAAGGGACAATGTACTCTATGCCGTGAATGAGGCATTACATGCCAGTCAGTCCCTCACATAGCCAAGACCTGGGCTTGCCACCTCACCCTGATTTTCCTAAGAAATGTGGGACTACATTTCCATGCATGCAAAGGAGCAAGAGCAGCCAATTGGGATTTACAAAGGGAGATAGCAACTCTACCAGGATCTGTCATGTTTATAACCTTGTCACACAGATTATGGTACACCAAAGATACCGATCACACACCAATAAAAAATCTTTGGAAAACTATTTTAAAAAGGAGAAAAAGGAACTCGGTCTCAACAGCCAATCACATAACTCTTTCATATGTTCAATGTTATCAAAAACATCATTGATCCAGAAAAAACCCTCTTTTTTAGTTTATCGTAGCTTACTGAAAAAACTTGCTTGTAGATATGTTATTATTGTTACTTCCCGACACTATATCAATTTATTTTTTAAATATTTTTGTTCCCTTTTAAAGCATACTATAAAAAATTATCACAGCAAATCATTATTGCACTTTACATTATTACATATCAGAACACACTGATTGCCCGACAAAGGCCTTTGTTTCTTTGTTTGTTTAATTTAATCCCTGTTTTCTTCTTCCCTGTTTATTGTAAGATTTTGAACTTCATTGTGAACCGCTTTGATTTTAGGAAAAAGCGGTATATAAGTCCTGCTAAATAAAATAAATAGATAAAATAAATAAATAATCCTGCTGCTTCAGGGGCCAAACTACATTCAAAATCTCCTCAAAAATTCATCAGAACTTTTCATCCACATCGGAGCACAGCTTCTGATCATTAGAGTACATCTTCAGTGCCATGCAGCAGGATTAACCAAAACAAAGGCCTTTGTCGGGCAATCAGCTTGTACAGATACGTAATAATGTAAGGCGCAATAATGATTTGCTGTGATAACATTTTATAGTATGCTTTCAAAGGGAACAAAAAATATTTTAAAAAAATAAAATCGATATAGTGTTGAGAAGTAACAATAATATTTTTTTCTACAAGCAAGTTTTTTCAATAAGATAAGATAAACTTGGAAAAAGGAGTTTTTTTCTGGATCAGTGATGTTTTTGATAATGTCGAAAGTGATATGTGATTGGCTGTTGAGGCTGAGGTCCTTTTTCTGCTTTTTGAAATAGCTTTCCAGAGATTTTGTATTGGTGTGTGATGGTTATAACCTCACCTGTTATCCAGAGATTTACTTGGGTAAAGCTATGTTACATCAGTATCACGGATCATGACAATAATATCTCTAAAAATGACTTAAGTCCCTGATCCTACTTTGTGATTTTCAGTCTAGGCTTGTCCATAACATGAAGCTATTAGAAGGCACATGTGCACTTTGTGCGCCCTCTTGCTTTCTCACGCCGCACTGGCAATCACCTATGACCCTTAAATTGCCTTGTTACCCTCTGCTTATACCAATAAATACCCAAAACAACCTTTATATCTGGCCTTGTCTTCTTCTGTCAAATGTTCTGTTCGAGTTTTTGTTATCACGTTCACATTGTTTGCCGTGTATACCTGAAGAAAATTTGCAAGAGATGAAAGAAATAGCTATTAACATACAAAAAGGCAGTAACTGAGATCAAACAAATGAAAGGTTTAAAACCAGTGGGTGTCAGAGGCACCATCCAAAATATAGTAGATGAAAAAAAAAAAATCAGGAGCAATTTTCTTATTGTGTGAGGATTCTTGCCACAGGAAGGGGAACGAGAATTTTTTTGAAAAACTTCATGAAAAAAGGGAATACAGAAAGAGAGAAAATGTTGGCAGAAAGGAGCACGTGTGCCTGCCTCCCAAGCTTTTACAGGGTTTAGTCCATCTGTGCTTTTCTCCCTCCTGCCATTGACAAAGGTCTCTCAGTTTCTACCCAGACATATTTTGTTTACTAGAATTTCCACTGTAGGTCCGTTTTAGGTGTCCATCAGCCATGCAATGAAGACGTATTCTCTCCTGGTTCTTCAGAGCCTCTGTCCCTTCAGCTTCAGGTGATTTCTTGTTCGGAAGCTTGTCATTCTACAGGAAATGCTTCCCACGGGTGTTTTATTGTAGCCTGTTTGCATCTCTCCCCTTCCTCGTCTTTATTTTAGAGAGTACAAGTCCGATATTCAGCCAGTGTGACCACTGTATATGATTGAGCGCAAATCCCAGCACTTACCTTTATAAGCATTTTCAGTGCCATTGTCCATTTAACTACTGCCACTGAATATATGACCACCACCAGCAGCTACTACTTAGATAACAGAACAGACAGCACTTAAATAGTACAGTATTTTATTTTATTTACATAATCTTATTATCTTGTAAACTAAATATTTTTCAACTGTTTTGACTGAATACTCATTGCTTTTACATAATGACTAACTTTTGCCTTCGTCCCTCTTCTCTCTCTCCATCCCTTCATCGTCCTCCATTTTAGGCTTATAAATAGTACAGCATTTTATTTACTTAATCGTATTATCTTATAAACCAAGTATTTTCTACTGTTTTTTTAGATACTACTTACTTTTACATTTTATCTGAATTTTTACATTCATCCCTCTCCATCCCCATCATCACCCCCCATCTTAGGATGGACTTTCACCTCCATTTCTTATGGCTCCTTACCACTTTCTCTTCCTTTTTCTGACACTCCCTAACCTTCTGCCCTCTCACCTTCAACTCAAATCCCCCTTCTTCTCTCTACCTTTCCCATTTCTCCTCCTATCTTGCCTTTTTCCCTCTCCTCAGCTCTTGAACTTCACTTTTTTCTTCCTCTCATTCATCCCTCTCCCATGTCTCTTAAACAACCTCATCCTTGGTTCCGCCATTCCATGTCCTCTCTGCCTCACACTCTTCTCCTCCTTCCTTCCTCCGGTGACATTAATCCTAACCCTGGCCCCCAAGACTTTTTTCTCACTCCTGCTCCTCACTCAACCTCTCTAACCTCATCCATATCTCTCTCCTTTCTCCCTCCTCTCTCCCCTTTTCTTGTACCTTATGGAATGCTAATGGAACTCCCCTTTACCCATGATCTCTTCATTTCTAACTCTCTTCAACTTCTAGCTCTTATTGAAACATGTCTCCTCCTTGATGACACTGCTTCAGTCGCTGCCCTCTCTCACGGCAGCTACCAATTCTCGCACACTCCTCGTGTCACTGCTCGCAGTGGTGGTGTGAAGTTCCTGCTTTCTCCCTCCTGCCAATTTCAACCTCTCCCTCTACCACAGTCTCACTCCTTTTCCTCCTTCGAAGTCCACTCCATCTGCCTTTTTAATCTCTTACCTCTCCAAATAGCTGCTATCTATAGACCACCTGACAAGTCCACCTCTATCTTTCTGTCTGACTTTGGTTCATGGCTTTCCTTATTTCTCTATTCTTCTTCTCCCTCACTTATTCTTGGTGACTTTAACATTCATGTTGATAACCCTTCTGACCCCTATGCTTCCAAAGCATAGTTACTCACCTGTAACAGGTGTTCTCCAGGGGACAGCAGGAATCATTCCTCACATATAGGTGACGTCGGCACTGATGGAGCCTGCGCAGAGCATTTCCCCAGCTTTCAAAGAAAGCCTTTGGGAATGCCACCACGCATGCGTGGTCCCCTTCCCGCCCAAGGGTGCCATCTTGATCAGTCTGATGACATAGCTCAGGCAAGGATAAAAATCCAAAAAAGGAGTGGGCAACTCCAAGGGGAGGTGGGTGGGTTGTGAGGACCAATTCCTGCTGTCTCTGGAGAACACCTGTTACAGATGAGTAACTACGATTTCTCCTGGAACAAGCAGGCAGTTCTCAGATATAGGTATCCCCAGCTACAAGCTACTGAGGACCTGTAGAAAAATGTCATGGCGAGCCATGAGAAATCACTGGTAACCAAAGATGGATCGAGAACCCCGGGTCCCCAGAAGACCACACTCCCAGTAGCCACAGAAGAAGGGAAACCACCAGCTGGCCTGAGAGGTGTCCGCCCTCGAATGGGTAGTAGTTGGCTGAGATCGCACTCAGGTGGACCCTGACTGAGTTGGACTTCAGGCCCGCCTTCAAGAGATGGAGTAGGTACTGCAGGATCAGGTGGGAGGGGCAAGAGAACGGTTCAGCCCGTACCTTCGAGCACCACACCGAGAACAGACGCCACTTAAAGACGTAAGCCCTCCTAGTTGAGTGCTTGCATGAAGCCAGCAATATGTCCTCGATCTCCACTGGGAGACGAAGAGGGACTAGCATGACCCGCTCAGCCATCAAGCCGTGAAGGATAGAGACCGCAGGTTTGGGTGAAACAGGAGACCCTTCTCCTGTTTCAACAAGCCCGGCGCGCTGCCGAGGGGAACCAGAGGCTCCGATGAGAGACGGAGCAGCAGCGGGAACCAGGGTTGCCAAGGCCACCGTGGGGCCAAGAAGATCACAGAGGCCCCGTCCCGCTGAATCTTAAGGAGAGCCCGTGCTATGAGTGGGGTGGAAGGAAACGCATACAGAAGGCCGTGCATCCACGGCTGCAGGAAGGCATCAGGGGCTTCCCTGACCGGGTGGGGAACCGGGCCGGGGAACCGCGAGAACTTCAAATTCATAGGGCTGGTGAATAGGTCCAGGACCAGGTTCCCCCAGCACCGGAACAGCCACTGCGCTGTTTGCGGGCAGAGACGCCACTTGTGTGGCTGGAGGATCCAACTCAGTTTGTCCGGCAGGACGTTGTCCTGCCCTGATAGATAGGTAGCTCATAGGGCTATGCCTTGGCGGCTCGCAAAGGACCATAAAGCCACCGCCTCCAGGCAGAGGCTGTGAGAGCTGATTCCCCCCTGTTTGTTCATATAGAACATTGCCACTCAGTTGTCTGTCTGGACAAACACCGTCCGATGGTGAACGTGGTGCTTGAACGCCCGGAGGGTGAGGAGGCCCACCCGGAGTTCGAGGAGGTTGATCAGCAGCCGAGACTCCTCGAGAGACCATGTCCTCTGCATGCGGAGCTCGCCGCAGGGTGCTCCCCAGCCCGTTAGAGAGGCATTCATGGTCAAGACCACGTCGTGCTGTGGAACCTGGAATGGCATACTTTGAAGCAGATTCCGGATGTCCCACCACCAGTCGAGGGACTCGGACAGTTGGGGGGGATTGCTGAGATGATGTCTCGGAGACAGCCCATTGCCTGAGCCCACTGAGTGCTAAGGCACCATTGTGCCACTCACATGTGTAGACGGGCATCAGGGACGACGTGGACTGTCCAGGCCATATGGCCAAGAAGACGGTGCATCGTCCGGGCCGAGACTACGTCGCAGATCTGGACCGCGGTGGCCAGAGCGATGAGGCAGACTGCCCTGTCCTGTGGAAGAAAGGCTGTCACCCGGTGGGTGTCAAGGCATGTGCCGATGAACTCCAGGGCTTGGACCGGAGTGAGGTGGGACTTCGTGTAATTCACCACAAAGCTGAGGTGCTCAAGGAGAAGGACGGTGCGGGCCGTGGCCCGCCGTGCTTTGTCGGCCGTCTCCCCTGTAACGAGCCAATTGTCTAGATAAGCGTAGACAAAGGTGCCCTGTAACCGAAGGTGGGCTGCGGCTACTACGAGGCACTTGGTGAACACTAGCGGAGTGGACATGAGACCGAAGGGAAGTACCCTGTATTAGTAGTGGTTCCCTTGTACTCTGAAGCGTAAGTATTTTCTATGCTTCGGGTGGACCAGAATATGAGCGTATGCATCCCGAATGTCCAAGGAGCATAGTCAGTCACCCTGCTGGAGGAAGGGCAGTAAGGCACCAAGGGAGAGCATTTTGAACCTCTCCTGCACCAGGTATTTGTTCAGATTTCATAGATCGAGGATGGGTCGGAAACTGCCTATCCGCTTTGGCACAAGGAAGTAATGGGAGTAGAACCTGTGACCTCTGAGGTGTGGTGGGGCCACTTCCACTGTTCGTTCCTCGAGGAGGTTGGCAAGCTCCTGCGTCAAGAAGACCTGATGCATGGGCCGCTGAGGGAGCTCCACAGGGCAGAAGGGTGGAGGAAGCCGGTTCAGATGACTCCCAGTCCGAAATATTTGAGGGGGACTCTGAACTGGGCTGCTCGAGCAGAGCTCTTGAAGTGTGCTGGGCTCTTGAGGCCAAAGCCCTTCTGGCCCAGGAAGATCTCGCACCCAAGGACCGGGACGGAGATCAAGACCTCTGCCAGGGTCCCTCACGAGGCCCCTGGCTCTGTGGGGTTGCAGCGGCAGTCTGGGGAGCCAAGAGAGGCGTCACCCTCGAGGTCTCAGAGCGCATGCCAGTGGGGCCTGGCACCAGCGTCTGCTGGGCAGCAAGGAAGGCAGAGACACTGCACTCCAGTGACAGCATTTCAACCTCCCACTCAGGAGTGGGGCCCTGTGACATTGACACCGGAGTAACCAGGTCGGGTGTCCAGGAAGAGAGGGGGTCCTCACCGGGATGACCCTCAGTAGACCGGGCACCATCGCCAGAGGCCTCCGTATCTGTATGAGGTATCTTTCGGGGCCGCTCCTTCTCCGACTCTAGGGATTGCCAAGGAGGGCTAAGGGACCGAGCATGAGAACGCTCACGCTTATCCAGAGCCCCCGACAGGGTCCTCGAGGCGTTTTCTTCTTCTTCCGCTCTCTTTTGGAGGACCCTTGCTCAGAGTGATGCGGGGACAATAGGGCTGTTTTGCAGAAAATATCATCCAGTTTCTGCTTACGGCTCTGGATGGCCTTGGAGGAGAGTCGGTGGAGCTGGAAGCTACCGGGGACACCAGGGCTGCCTTGCGGAAAATAACATCCAGTTTCTGCTTACAGTTCTGGATGGACTTGGAGGACATCTTTTTACAAGGGAGCAGAGCTCCGGGTTATGGTCCGCTCCCAGACACCTGAGACAACAGTCATGGGTATCCATGAGGGACATGTTTTTGGAGCATCTGTCACACTTTTTGAAACCGGAGGCCATGGGGGCAAAAAGAATCCCCGCAAGGTCGAAGACCTTTGGTTCGGCCAGTGGTTGACAAGGGCGTGAAACACACTGGAGGCAAATTCACGAAGAAAAAAGAGAAAAAGAAAAAAAATTAGCAAAGTCCCGGGGTCCGCTGCCAAAGTAGGGGCACTAGGATGGCGGGAAGAGGACTGGGAAACCGGAATAGGAAACAATATGAAAAACATTTTTTTTTTGAGGTACAGGGACGTACATCCGAGGGGCTCCATGGAAAAAGGGAGACTGATCAAGATGGCACCCTTGGGCAGAAAGGGAATCACGCATGCGTGGTGGCATTCCAAAAGGCTTTCTTTGAAAGCTAGGGAAATGCTCCATGTGGGCTCCGTCAGTGCCGACGTCACCCATATGTGAGGACTGACTTCCTCCTTGTTCCTGGAGAAACTCCTTTCCCTTACCTCCTCATTTAACCTTCAACTTTGCTCTTCTGCCTCCACTCATCAGCATGGCCATTGCCTTGATCTTGTTTTCTTCTCTGTTTACCCTCTGATTTCCATACCTCAGTTCTTTCCTTATCTGAACATTGCCTGCTTAGCTTCACCTCAATCTCGCCCAGTCTCCTCCTACCTTTTTAGGAAACTTCATGCTATCAATCCATTAGCTCTCTCTACTATAGTCTCATCACGTCTCTCCTCCACTTTGTCTTCTAATTTGGTTGATGAGGCTGTAGTTTCCTATAATACTGCTGTCTCCTCTGCTCTGGATACTTTTGCTCTGCCTATCCTATGTCCTGTGAGGCTCACTATGCTTCAGCCCTGGTTGTCTTCAACTACCTGTTATCTTCGCTCCTGTGCCCGTTCAGCTGAGTGCATTCAGCTCAAATCCTGCTCCCTTTCTGACTTTCTTCATTTCAAATTCATGCTTGCTTCTTTCCAATCTGCCATAACACTCGCTAAGCAAAACTACTATGTCCATCTAACTAACTCTCTCGCCTCTGACCCCCATCATTTCTTCTCTTAATTCTCTCCTCCAGGCAGCTCCGCCTCTGACCCCTCCTTCTCTTTCTGCCCAAATCCTAGCTGATTATTTCCATGACAAAGTCCACAAGATTACATTGCAATTCCCCCCAAGATCAGCTTCATCCCCTCTTCAATACCAACTTTTTTCCTCAATCTCTGTTATCCTTTCTTCCTTTTCTAAAATATCTGAAGAGGAAAACTCTTGTCTTCTTTCCTCCTCTAAACTTTCTACCTATTCCTCTGATCCTATCCCCATCCATCTCTAACTCCATCTCCTCCTCTGTCATCCCTTCCATCACATACAGTCTCAACCTACCGTTCTCTATTGTAACTTTCCCTGCAGCCTTCCAACATGCTCTGGTCACATCTCTCCTCAAAAAACCTTCTCTTGACCTTGTCTTTCAAATTAATGACTCATCTCCCTCCTTCCTTCATTTCCAAAATTCTTGAATGTGCGGTTCTCCATCGTTGCCTTGAATTTCTCTCCTCTCCTAGATTCATTTCAATCTGGCTTTCGTCCCTTACACGCTACTGAAACAGCCCTTGCCAAAGTCTCCAGTGACTTGTTCCTAGTTAAATCCAAGGGCCTTTACTAATTCTTCTTGACCTTTCTGCTGCTTTTGATACTGTTGACCACCATCTTCTCCTTGAGACATTGTCCTCACATGGTTTTAGGGGCTCTGTACTGTCCTCGTTCTCTTATCACTCCCATCACTTCTTCAGTGTGTGATGATGAAAGCCCTGTAGAAAGCATGGATACGGATGAAAATCCTGAAATCCCCATGGAAACAAATGACAGTGCACATGTGCAGGGGAATTTCAGCCTACGTCAGAGAGAAGTTCAGCTCCCTGCAAGAGGCAGACCACGCCCTAGCTCAGGGGTGGAGACAAACCACCCTCCTGATTGGTCAGAGGAGGGCGGAGCACAGGGAAGACCCAGCAGGAAGCAGTGGTTAAAAACCACGTGCAGAGCAAAGAGAATAGATCAAGTTCAGAGAGGTCAGAACCAGGAGAATCAGAAGGAGCGAGTTCAGAAGAACCAGAGAGACAGTCAGAGAATCAGTCTGAGACCGGCCGGAGAGAGTCCTGGAAGAGAGTGGCTGAGACCAGACAGGGTAAGAAAAGTCTGGGGGAGAGAAGGTGCCCGAGAGAAGGCACGAACTCAAGCAGCAGCAGCTCACTGGGAGGCAGTGGCAGTCTCAGGCCAGAACCTGGCTACAGATTCAGACCGGGAAGAAGAAGTGTCTGAGCCAGCATTTAAAGGCAAAAGCACAAATAACTGGAGGAGAAGTGCACGCCAGGCCAGCAACCGTTCCAGCTATGAAAGGTGGAGAGGGGGAAAAGAAACCAGTGCTGACATAGAGAAACAGCCCCAAGGTAAAGCTGATAATTTTATTCCTGATAATGTGGAAAGAAAGCTAAGGGCTAGTTTTAAAGAGCAGGAACTGAAGCCTTCACCTTCCACCGTTAAACAGTGGATTGAAAGTCTAGCCAATGTTGCAAACTCCAGCTTAGATAACAGTGAAGCTTTTGAAACCTCTAAGTTAGGGGCTTTGAAGAGGCTATTCTCTAATGAGAAGATTCCTACCCCTAAGGTAAAAATACCTACGAGGGCTGACTTGCTGTGGGACCAGTTTCAACAGTTCCTAAAGGAAAGGAAGCTTAAAGAAACTCCCCAATATGAGAGAGACTCTGTTTGTGCTAATGAATGTGAAGAAATGCAGATAGAGACGTCTGTGCCTAATGGTGATTGTTTCCCAACCCCCATGGATTGTTCTCTGGCTCAAAAGAATGCTACAGTTGTAAATAAGAAAGGAAAGAGTGTGAAAACCCTATAATCAGGGCAGTGCTTACCATTGAAGCTGAAGAAAGCATTTTGTTTGTTTATGCACTGTTTGTGAGCAATGGAGCAGTGAGGAAACGTTGTAATACGAAGTGAAGTCAGCTGTGATAAAGTTCTGCTGCAGTTTTGTTGTTTGACCACACGGAGCAGTGCACAGTGTGAAGGCATAGAGCAGCAGAACAGCAGAGAAGTGAAAAGTTTGTTTTGTTTATTTCTCCTGGTTATTCCTGAGTTCATCTTTCTGTTTGGAGATGTTATCCTTCTGCCTTAGTTGTGTCTGAACCCCAGCATGCTTTTTGGAAATCCCCTTATAAGAATAAAAATCTTGCAAAGCCTTACCACCGTCTCAATTACAACTTATTACCTGAGGAGTAAAAGAACTTTATTCTAAGGGACATCAAGGCCGCCTACCAGCTGTCAGCCTCTTGGCCCAGCCGGTCGGTGTCGCAAGTGTCTATTCTGGTAGTTCCTCCTCTGCTGCTATCCCATTCTCAGTTGGTGTACCTCAGGGATCTGTTCTGGGCCCTCTCCTTTTCTCTCTATACACCCAGTCCCTTGATGCTCTCATCTCCTCCTATGGCTTTCAATATCATTTTTATGCTTATGACTCTCAAATCTGTCTACACCTGATATTTCTCTTACACTCCGTATATCTGCCTACCTATCTGACATCGTTGCCTGGATGTCTCACCGCCGTTTAAAATTGAACATGGCCAAAACCTAACTTCTTATCTTTCCTCCTAAACTCTCTTCCCCACTTCCTCCTTTCTCTATCTCTGTTGATAACACTCCTCTGCTGCCTGTTTCCTCAGGCCACAACTTTGGGGTCATCTTTGACTCCTCCCTCTACTTCTCCACACATATCCAACAGATAGCAAAAACCTGTTTCTTTCTCTTTAACATTAACAAAATTCATCCCTTCCTTTCTGAACATACTACAAAAATCATTATCCACCTCTCGCCTCGACTACTGCAACCTTCTCCTTGCTGGTCTCCCTCCGAGTCATCTTTCTCCCGTTCAGTCTGTTCAAAACTCTGCTGCGCAGCTAATCTTCTGCCAGCCCCATTGTACTGCTATAACCCCTCTTCTCAAATCACTTCATTGGTTCCCCTTCCCTTTCTGTATCCAATACAAACTTCATTGGTTCCCCTTCCCTTTCTGTATCCAATACAAACTTCTCCTTCTGACCTATAAATGCATTCATTCTACTGCTCCTCACTACACCCCTCCTCCACTCTTCCTCTGGCTTGCTTCTCTCTAGGTCCTTCTCTTCCGCAGCTAATTCCAGACTTCGATCCTTTCATTTTACTGCTCCTTATGCCTGGAGCAAAGTACCTGTATCTTTACGTCAGGCTTCATCTCTTCCCCCTTTTCAAATCCAAGCTAAAGGCTCACCTCTTTCAGGCCGCTTTTGGATTTTAATCCTTTGTTCTCCTCCTGTCTCTTTCCCTTCCCTACTGTTCTCTTGTTCTCATTTTTTATACCCGTCTGTCTTGATTAGATTGTAAGCTCTGATGAGCAGGGATCATCTTTTATACAGTGCTGTGTACATCTTGTAGTGCTATATAAATGATAAGCAGTAGTACTAGTAGAAGATTTAGGGACCCTTTTACTAACATGCACTATGATTTTGTACTTAATGTGACAATAGTGTGCAAAACACGCTTCAGCGGCGCCTGTTCCTGCATCTCCATGCAGCTCTCCTCTGTACTGCCTGATTTTGAATTTGCTCTGTGTTTATCACCTGCCAGATTACCTCCGTGCCCTCCTATAAAGCACAGTTACTTACCTGTAACAGGTGATCTCTGGGAACAGCAGGAATAAGTCTTCACATATGGGTACGTCGGTACCGACGGAGCCTGCGCGGGATCGCTCCCCAGCGTCCAATCAGAAAGCCTTTGGGAGCATCCCTCAGCGCCTGCGTGCTGCCTTCCCGCCTTTCCAACTGTCTCTCCTCAGTTGAGTTTCATAACTGAGACAAAGAGAGAGAAAGAGGAAAGAGAAGATAGATAGAGAAATACAACTCCTAGGGGAGGTGGGTGGGTTGTGAAGACTTATTCCTGCTGTTCCCAGAGATCACCTGTTACAGGTAAGTAACTGTGCTATCTCCAGGAACAAGCAGGAATGAGTCTTCACATATGGGGACTCCCAAGCTAAGATGCCTGGAGCCCTAACATGTTGGAGATTGAAACATGCTACACCTCATATGGCCAGGCATCCTGAGGATGGAGGGTAGGAGTTGAAAAGAGAGGAGCTGTAGAAAAACAGCTAACCTAAGAAAGGACTACGAACAAGGAGTCCTTGTATGTATGATTATTATCATAAAAAATATTGAAAGGAACAATCACCATATGACGCTCACCTACTGGATTGCAGGAAGTAGAGAGGCTGATGGAGTCTACTGGGGATCCAGTAGAAAAATGTTCAAGGTGACCTCACTGGAGTGAAGGTGGAGGTCAACATCTGGAAGTGAGAGGTGACCCCAGGATTCAATTGGGGTAGCACAAAAACGGCAGGTCTTCAGTGGGAAGCTTCATGGAAAGCTGAAAACTCTTTTGGCTACAGGAGTATTCAGAGGTAGGAGCAAAAGAGGAAGACAGACCGATCCGTACAAACAGACCTAGTCCTTGAGGGAGGAAAGGGTATGAGAGAACCCCATACTCCCAGAAAGGACACATGTTTGAGGAATTGAATCTGAAATCCACTGAAGATCCACCATGTCTTTCCTAACTGGTGAGAGGTAGGAAGACATTGTGGAATGGAGCTTCAGGGATACGTAAATGTAGGATATGGTAGGGCTGTCAGTACCACAGCAGTGGTTGTGTGCAGAATATCCGAAACATACTGTGGAACAGTATGAAGCTGTGCAAGCCCACTGTCAGGAACATACAGGAAGGTAAAAACCTTAATTAGAGAGATAAGTATGGCATACATATCTACCTATAAGAAGTATCTGGACAGATACACATAGATATGTAGATATATGTGTGTATATATATATATATATATATATATATATATATATTGGTATATATATATATATATAGATCTACAAAGAGATCTAAAGGGCATAGCATATGCACACTTAGCTGACAGACAGATACATCTACAGAGATGTATATAGGTATATATATATATATATATATACCTGAATATATAGGTCTAAAGATAGATGCCTGCAACTAAGCAGACAGAGCTATGCTTATCAGGACATTCACATGGAGATGTGAAGGGAAAATATTCATCTAAGAACAAGGAGGTGAAACCTACTTGAGAAGATATAAAGAGAATCTATTCCCCCAGAGATGATGGTAAAGGAATGCTATCCAGTGAATAACCAGGATGGTTACGTGAAAAAACAGAGGATAATATCAGTCTGTAAACAGCAAGTCCGGAGTCCTGTAGAACTCCAGCATGGTAAAAGGACAGAAACGCATAGAATGAGATACCAGGTTGACCTAGGGAGGGTCAAAGGAGGTATCAGGCGTTTTCCAGATTAATATGTGCTGTCCTTGAAGGATTAGGATACCATGAGGACAAGCTGCAAGAAAAAAAAGAGTATATTCCCTGTAGGAATGGGATAATTCTTAGACTTTCACGTGGAGAAGGCTTATGTCCTTTTCCTTCTTCTTTTTTTTTTTTTAAAAAGGAAATAGTAGGGTGTAAAGAACCCTCGCAGTCATGGGGGATGACTGAGGAAGCCTTTTTCAACCATGATGGATAGCCATTAGAGAAACTCTATGCTCTCTAGCAAGGGCCCATAGTGGAAAGCTTCTCAGTAGGATTGCAGAGAGCATTATGCAGGAGAACTGGGATGTAGAACTGGCTGATGGAGAAAACTCACAGCCAAGTCCAGTACGTTGCCAAACCCAGAGATTGGAGATGGCAAGGGTAGAAGATAGTGTAAGAAGCCTGTAGTGAGAAGGATTATCCAAGAAAGATGTAGAAAACTGTCTTGGAATCACTACTAAGGCCAGACAGAAGTGGTGGAAGACAGAACTGGGACTTGTGGAAAAGTACCAGTAGTCAATTACTGGAACTCCTGCATGGGCAGCTACTGAATAGGACAACAGAGAGAGTCGGTCTGTGTCAAACAGAGAGAACAGACTGAACAAAGAGAGAAAGCTGTCTCTGTCTGCAGAGCTGCCCAGATAAAGAAGGGAGTTTACTCAGGAGAAGAAACTCTACAGTAAAAAGAAAGACAAGAAAAGTCTTTCAACGGTATGGTACCACTCTTACAGGGGAAACCCTGGAGAGGAGGGTAGAGATAGAAGCTGAAGAAGGACTTACCACATGGTAAGTCCCTGGAAGGAAAAAATTCATGCTGGTACAGAGAAACTATCTTGTGATAGTTGCTAAACCTCTGTTCTAGTCAGGAAGAGGTGGAAACCCCTGTAACTTATAGACATGAATATCCTGACAGTTCAGCATACTGAAGAGTAAATGGATTTCCTGAGAATAGGAATCCTTGAGCAGAGTATTGAAAGGAAAAACAGTGAAAAACCTCTGCTAAAAAGAAGTTAACTGTAGTTATAAAAAGATTGATCAGAAACCTATGGTTACTGTGTTTATTCAGCCTGGCTAGAGTTTGGATTCTTCAGACCAGGGCGAGACCTCCCCTGCTTGGGAACATCTGAATGATGGGCAGGAGAAGAGGAAAATCTCTTTCTTTTAGGGAAAGAAGGTTTGGTAGGGCATTTCCTACCTGCTGAGGAAGGAGAGGGCTTAGGAGGGCCCTCAGAAACAGGAAAGTCAGTGGAGCAATGAGCAACCTGACGTAAGGACTCCTTATTGAAGAGATTTTCTCCAGTACAAGGAGTATGACTCAGTCTTTGTTGTGCCCATCTATTCAAGTCTGATGCTTGGAGCCAGGCTTTACGACGTGCTCCTATGGCTATAGCAGAAGTTCTGCTAACAGACTCAAAAGAGTCTAGGGAAGCACGAGAAAGAAACCAAGAGATATTTTGGCTATGACTAAGAAGTAAGGAATAGTCTGCAGCCTTGGGTTCTGATAAAAAAGGAGTCAAAAGAGATAACTTCTTTGTGATCTCCTGAAGGGATAGACTCATATAGAAAATATATGAGAGAATCCTTGTTGCCAGCATAGATGTTTGGAAGGTTTGACGTCCAAAGGCATCCAGTGTTCTAGATGCACGCCCTGGCGGGAAAGAAGAATGTTTTTTCTTGCTTTTTACCTTCCTCATTGCTGATTCCACTACAATGGAATGATGGAGAAGTTGAGGCTTTTGAAATTCTGGAGAGGGGGGCACCTGATACAGAAGATCAGTTGCTGTAGGAGGTGAAGAAACCCTTAAAGGTCTTTCCCATACTCTCAGAAGAAGATCCTGCAAAGAGTGATGTAAAGGAAGCATTATATTTTTCTTTTTTGCAGAAAAACCTTGAGAAGACTCATAGCCAGGGATAGGAATATTAAGGAAGGTTGCCATGTCAAGGAGAAATTTCTGAAAAGAAGGATCTCCGATGGGAACCATCCCTGGACAGGCTAAATTTGAAAAAGTAGACTGGGCACCGGAGGATGTACCTGTCCGGTGCAGAACAGGATCTCTAATGGATGGATACTGGAACTGGCAGTTATGAGTTGAGACAGTCAGTAGTGCATCGTCCATGCCAGGTATCGACTCCAAACTAGGTATAGAGAGGAGCGATCCAGGTGAAAAAAGCATGGAAGGAGCTGGTCCCGATGATACTGCAGGTACCGGCATCGATACCAATACCGGTAGCTGTGCCGGAATCGAAGGCGAAACCGACACCGAAGCAGTCATCGGAGGCTGCTCAAGCGGTACCGAGATAACCAAAAACCCTTGGTGATTATCCTCGGTACCGTGCATCCGGAATCGGTAAAAGTCGGTTCCGAGACGCATTGGTACCCAGTCTTCTAGACTAGAAATCGATTCTAGACTCGGCATCGAAGGAAGCGAGTCTATCGATGCATGCTTAGAGGGTACCGACGTCGGTGGTGGTATCGGCGGTACTGCCGATACTGGAAAGTCAATCTGGGACGTATCGGTCGGTCCCGAAGGTACCGAGAACGCCAGATGACGATCCCTGGTGAGGAGTGGAGTACTCAACACCAGTGCTGATGCCGGGGTACCGGTACCGCTCGAAGCAGATGCCACCACCGAGCATGGCTCAGGTATGTTCTGTGAGGGGTGAGCCCCAGGAACAACCTGAAACCCCTGAAAGGCTTTGGAGCCCGAAGACTCCTGCCGGGGTTTTAATGCCAATGGGGTCTTGAGGGCAAGGCCAGGGCCATCATCATGCGTGGCATGAGACCTACCACTCAAGGATTGGCTAGTCTTAACAGACTGTTTGTGGGTTACCTGATCCTGTAGAGAAGAAATGGCCGGTGCCCTGACACAGGGAGGGAAAACGGTATCGAGGGAAACTCGAAATACAGAAGCTCTTCTCACAGTATTGTAGCCTGATGGTTCAGGGGAAAAAGGGTCAGGACCCAAACAGGTTAGACACCAGTTATTGGAGTCTAAAAAGAAAACTGTGTTTCCACAGTTAAGGCACTTCTTAGGAGAAGAAGGCTCCATAATGGAGAGGCCTTAAAGGCCCAAAGTTTAAAACTGAGGGAAAAAAATTCCCTGGATTAAGAAAAAGAAAAAACACCGGCGATACCGGTGGAGTCGGGGAGACAGCCGCGACCACAAGAAAACAAAGAATTAAAGAAAATAATTTTCCTGCGGTGACAGGAAGACGTCCTGCCGGCTCCGCGGAAAAACGAAAACTGAGGAGAGACAGTTGGAAAGGCGGGAAGGCAGCACGCAGGCGCTGAGGAGCGTTCCCGCGCAGGCTCCGTCGGTACCGACGTACCCATATGTGAAGACTCATTCCTGCTTGTTCCTGGAGATCCCTTCAGTTGGCTCCTCCCACCCCGGAAGTGATGCGGCCGTGGGAATAACCAGATCTACACACAGTATTTAAAGCACGCAGCAGCGGCACCGAAGGAGGCACCTTAGGTGCGCTCCTTGGGGTGGCTCCGGCGGCATAGGCAATATTCTTACCCGGAGAAGCTCCCTCTGGACATCCGTGGTTCTTCTCTGCCTGCCACTACTTCACCTTTCTGACCATTTGATCTCTATCAATTCTCTCAGTTTTACACCATCTATGGGTCCCTCTGCTGTCCCCATTCCTGTCATTTGGGGACACCCTCCTCTCCCTTCTACACGTTCTCGATCAAGCTGTCTTACCAATCTACGCTCCTGCATTTCTATCCCTCCCTGTCCCCCTCCTCTCCCTCTATTACCCGCACCGTTCCTCCCTCTTAACGTAGGACTTCTGAACTGTCGCTCCATGAGATCTAAGACCTTATTGATTCAGGATCTTGCTATACATAAGGCCTTAGATCTCTTACTTATTAATGAAACTTGGGTTAAGGATGGGGAAGACGCTCTTCTTGCCCGCACTCTTCCCCCTGGCTTCTCTGCAGTCTCTGTTCCCCGCTGGCGTCGTACTGGTGGGGGTGTTGCAGCTCTTATTCGTTCCTCTATTTCCTTTCAACAAATCTCTTCTCCCCTACTCCACTACCCAGAGGCCCTTCTTCTCTGCCTCCATACCTCTCCACCCCTGCACATTCTGCTCCTTTACTCCCCTCCAGCACTATGCTCTCCTCTCTGCGATTCTCTGCTCTTGACTATTTCTGATCTCTCATTACACTATCCACATCTTTTAAATGCAGGTGATGTCAATGTATATCTTGATTCCCCCTCCTCCTCCAGGGAGCGTTCTTTCATCACCCTCCTTCAGGATCTGTCCCTCAAGCAACATATTACCCATCCAACCCACTGTGCAGGTCATACACTTGATCTCATCATTTCCCACTCGACTTCTGACTTCTGTGGTGGCGAGGCCACGGGAGAGAAGGAGAAAAGGGGGAAAAAACAGGCATTTTCCTCTAGGAAAGGAATTAGCTCCAGGAGTTTAAGGGTTAAAACTCCAGAGTTAGAAAAAAACTCCCTGCAGAAAGTTGGTGTTAGAAAGACACGCCCTAGCTCCATGGCAACCAGCACTGCTCAAGAGGAACAGCTGGGAGTGGAGATAGAAAACGAAAGGGAAATACACAGATATAAGGTGGAGGAAGTTAGAGGAAGGGAGGAGCATAAGCAGCACGAGAAGCATAAGCAGCACGGGGAGCATAAGCAGCAGAGGAAGCAGCAGCACGAGGAGCACGGAGGGGAGAAGGAACATGGAGCAAGGTCTGTACACAGAGTAAGGCATGAGCCCAAGGAGTCCTGCAGGAGGTACGGAAGAAATCCTTTGAGAGGGAAAGCTTATCAGGGAGACGAACCAAGCTATGAAAATGGCAGAGAGTTGTCCCCAGCAGAGCAGATGGAAACAGAGCCTTCGGCAGTAAAGTCTGAGGAGAGCTTATCTCCACAAAGTAAGGTGAGCACCTTAAAAGCCTCTCATAGCTTCCTGAGAGATAAGAAACCTCCTAATGCCTCCAAGAGCCCTCAGCAGAGAGAGGAAGCCATATTACAGAAAGTTTTAAAGGTTTTAGAAAAGTTAAAGCCTGATACTTCTGAGACAAGGTTAAACCATTTACCAACAGATTCTGAAGGGGAAAGCATGGACCTAGAAGAATCCGTGCTAGAGGATTTGCCCTCAGATATGGAAATGGATTGCTCTTTAGTTTATGCCCAAAACTGACAAGCTATAAGGTTTAGAAAGTAGGAAACCTAGAAGCTTAGCTTTCAGTGGGGCAGTGCTGAGAAGAATATGCAAATGATGTGCTGAGCTCCGAGGCTTGACTCAGAGTTTTTCAAAAGACTGTTTTGCAAGTGAAGGCCAGAGTTTGTAATTCAGCCTCTAAGGAAAGCCTGTGGGTGAGAGAAAAATAGTTGCAGTAAAAGTGCCATTGGTCTGCATAACTTGAAGAGGGTAAAGTTTGTAACCAAGCTGGAAGCTGTTGTTTGGCATGAAGAGTACTGGCTATTTCCACCTGAAGATATACTGTTGCCTGGCATTGTAAATAAGCTAACTTCAGAAGCAATTTATTCTGCTGATTTTGTTTCACTGGAGAAAGTATCCACCATTTTTATGTTTTGGTATTTTTGAACTGCAAAGTTCATTTGACTGAAGAATAAATAAAAATCCTGTGTGCCTTGGAAAAACCTCTCGGCTGAATTCATTCAACCTCACAACTACATGCATAGGTGATTAAACAAGGGACATTAAAAAAATAAGTTCCGTCCCCCACCACTAGGCTACCGCCTGGCCAGTAGGGGGCGCGACACTTCCGTGCAATCTCCCTTCCCTGGACTGATCACTACTGCCTAATATTTCGCTGCCTTGTTCCATCCTCTTACTCTCCTCCGCAGGTTCCCACACCGTTTCTTCTCCTACACAGGTGCACCTAAAACATCATCTTACCCCCTCACTCTTCAACAATTCCCATCCACTGATTCTCTTCTCCCTGCTGCATTCCATTCTCTCTCACCTAACTCGCAAGTCTCTTGTTGGAATTCCTCCCTCTCCACAGCTCTGGACCAAATAGCTCCTTTACAAACCTGCCCTTCTCGTCCCCGTCCTTCTCAACCTTGGTTCCATCTCCGTTCTCAAGTCGAGCGGAATGGCAATGGTGGAAATCCTGTTCCCCTTCTTCACTACAGTCTTTCAAACAGCACCACTCTCACTACCGGTCTCAGGTCCATCTTGCCAAGCAAACCTACTTCTCTGACACAATCACCACTGCCCCTAACCAGACACGTCGTCTTTATTCTGTCTTTAAATCCCTCACGTCCCTCCAGGATCCATCCCTTCCTCCTCCGCCTCCGATCACTCCCAGTCCTTCACAGTTGGCATCCTTCTTCAATTCTAAAATTTTGAATCTTCGGGCATCCCTTCCGTATTGTCCTCCTTCGATATCTTCCCCCCACCTCCCTCTCCTCCTCCTACCCCCTCTCTTTCCCATACCTGGGGTTCCTTCCACCCACTTACCATCTCTGAGATCATTAAGTCAAACTCTTCCTCAAATAAAACTACCTCCTCTCTTGATCCTATTCCTTCAGCTTGGCTCCTCACTCCCTCACTTGCTTTGCCTTCTCTTATCCTTACCATGATTAACACAAGTCTCTCCACTGGTACTGTCCCACACCCTTGGAAGCATGCACTCATACGTCCTATCCTCAAGAACTCCTCCCTTGACCCTCTTACTCCTGCTCACTACCGTCCCGTTTCTCACCTCCCTTTTCTCTCTAAAATACTAGAAAAAGCATTCTTTGCACAACTCTCCCATCACTTGGATACTATCAACTTTTTGCACCCTCTTTTGCACCTTTCGACCAGGTCACAGTGTGGAGACGGTACTTCTTGCCTTTCAAAATGAATTGCATGTTGCACATGACCGGGGTGACATTTCGGTGGCGGTATCTCTTTTATTTATTTATTTAACAACTTTTATATACCGCGCTATTTGTTATCAGTGCGGTTTACATATAACAAAGGTTGCACAGTCAGAAGACTGTTCTGTGCTTACATTGAACAGGAGTTTAAACTTGGAGCAACAGGGTAACTATAAACATATGTACAAAAACACAATTAGATTAGGTTGGAATATTCAAGAAGGGCTAAGGCGAGCTCAAAAATACTTGTGACAGGGTTATTTATGTAGAGCATGAAAGGTTTGTGACCTTTCATGCTCTACATAAATAACTCTTGACCTTTCGGCAGCGTTTGACCTTGTAAATCACTCTCTTCTTCTCTCTCAGCTTCGTGATGCTGGCCTTTGTAGTACTGTCTATCGCTGGTTTCATTCCTATCTTTCTTCTTGGTCCTATTCTGTCCTTTCTCACTCCTCCTCAACCCCCTCTTCTGCTCCTGTCCCTTTACACTGCGGTGTCCCACAAGGCTCCGTCCTTGCGCCTCTCCTATTTAATATCTTCCTTGCACTCCTAGCCCTTCTCATTCAGCAATCAGGGATCACAGCTTTCTATTACACGGATGATCTTCTTCTTCTCCATCACACTTCTCCTCTTCAGCCTGATCTTTCCCCGTTCAACTCATGTCTTCTCTCTGTCGCAAACTGGCTTTCCACAAACTGTCTACACTTAAATCTCTCCAAAACTGTTGCTATCTGGTTCCCCCACAGTAGTCCCTGTCCACAACTGGCCCATCCTTCGCTGGATCCACTATCCCACACTAGTATCATGTTTCCGTTACCTTGGAGTTCTTCTTGATTCTAACCTTTCCTTCCATGAGCACCTCTCCCACATCACCAAAACTTCCTTTTTCTACATCCGGCAGATTCGAGCTGTTTGTCCTTTCCTCACTCCCCGGGCCCTCACCACCCTGGTATTGCCCTTGTTGTTTCTCGCCTTGATTTCTGTAATTCTGTCCTTTCCGGTATCCCTCAATCTCAGCTTCACAGACTCCAAAGCATTCAGAACACAGCTGCCCGTTTACTCACTCACTCCTCCCGCTTTGATCACGTCACTCCTCTGTTTTTGCACCTTCACTGGCTACCTGTTGATCACCGTAACATAGTAAATGAAATGACGGCAGATAAAGACCAGCATGGTCCATCCAGTCTGCCCAGCAATACGGCAAGAGTAGGTGCACCTGATGCTCTGTGCAGGTCACCCCTCCCTATGTCTTTGTTTAGGGGTGGACCCACCACTACATGTAGGACACCCCTATTTGTTGAGAAGTTAGATGGTTCAGTTTATTTTGTTTTTATCCTGTTGCTGTAAAGGGATCCGCTGTGCTTGTCCCATGCTGTTTTGAATTCCATTACCGTGTTTGCCCCCACCACTTCCATCGGGAGAGCATTCCAAGCATCCACCACCCTTTCAGTGAAAAAATATTTCCTGACGTTGCCTTTCAATTTTCCATCTTGCAGCTTCATGTTATGCCTTCTAGTTTTGCAGCTTTCCCATCTTTGGAAGAGGTTTGTTTGCTCATCGCTCCTCTTTAAGTATTTAAAGGTCTAAATCATATCTCCCCTACCCCTCCTCTCCTCCAAAGTGTACATATTTAGGTCTTCAAGTCTCTTCTCATAAGGTTTCTTACGCAGGCTCCAAATCATTTTGGTCACCTTCCTCTGAACACTTTCCAGTCTTTTTACATCTTTTGCAAGATATGGTCTCCAAAACTGAACACAGTATTCCAGGTGAGGCCTCACCAGCAACCTGTACAGTGGCATAAGTACCTCTTCCTTTCTGCTGGTAATCCCTCTTTGTATGCAGCCCAACATCCTCCTGGCTTTTGCCACCGCCTTGTTGCACTGTTTTGCCACCTTGAGATCATCAGAGATAATCACACCAAGGTCTTTTTCCTGAACCATGCATATCAACCATGAACCATGCATATCTCGCCCCCTATCGCATACATTTCCCTTGGATTTCTGCTACCTAAGTGCATGACACTGCACTTTTTCGCATTAAATCGTAATTGCCAAGCATTAGACCATTCTTCCAGCTTTTGTAGATCTTTCCTCATGTTATCCACTCCCTCGGGGGAGTCCACTCTGTTGCAAATTTTTGTGTTATCTGCAAAAAGACAGACTTTTCCATTCAGTCCTTCAGCAATTATCACTCACAAATACATTGAACAGTGCCGGGCCCAGGGGCACCCCGCTAATCACCCAGGGGCACCCCGCTAATCATTCGAGTGAGCTCCATGTACCAACACCCTCTGTCGTCTGTCAGTCAACCAATTTCTAATCCAGTTTACTATCTTGGTACCCATCCCCAAGCTACTGAGTTTATTGACAAGCCTCCTATGAGGAACAGTATCAAAGGCTTTGCTGAAATCCAGGTAGATGACATCCATCGCATGCCCCTGATCTAGTTCCTTGGTCACCCAGTCAAAGAACTCAATCAGATTAGTTTGGCAAGACTGTCCTTCAGTAAAACCATGTTGCCTCGGATCTTGCAACCTGTTGGTTTTGAGAAAGTTCACTATTCGTTCTTACAGAAGTGCCTCCATTACTTTTCCCGCCACCGAGGTAAGGTTCACGGGTCTGTAGTTTGACACTTCTTCCCTGTCACCACTTTTGTGTAGAGGTACGACATCAGCCATTTTCCAGTCCTGAGGAACCTCTCCTGTTTCCAAGGATCTGTTGAATACATCCTTTAACGGCCCTGATAGAACTTCTCTGAGCTCTTTCAGTATCCTGGGATGTATCCCATCCGGTCCCATGGCTTTGCCCACTTTCAGTTTAGCAAGTTGTTCCAACACCTCATCTTCTGTGAATGGTGTGGTATCTACTTCGTTTCCATTTTTATATTTGGGAGTCCCAGCTTGTCCATCTCCAGGATTTTCTTTAGTAAAAACAAAGCAGAAGTATTTGTTTAGCAATTTCGCTTTTTCTGTCACTTTCCACGCGTCTTTTCCCAGCACTTCTGAGTCCTGCAATTCCAACTCTGATCTTCTTCCTTTCCCGAATATACCTGAAGAAAGTTTTCTCGCCACCCTTAACAGCTTTAGCCATCTTTTCCTCTGCCTTTGATTTTGCTATCCTTATTTCTCTTTTTGACTCTTTGAGTTTGATCCTGTATTCATTTCAGTGTTCTTCTGTTTGCAAGCTTTTGAATTTTGTGAAAGCTGTGTTTTTTGCCTTTATTTGAGCAGCCACTTCTTTGGAAAACCAAATAGGTTTCCTTCTCCTCTTGTTTTTGTTTACTTTTTTAACATATTTGTCCTTTGCCCCTTTTATTGCCACCTTTAGTTTATCCCATTTCAATTCCACTTCCTTTATCTCCTTCCACCCTGTCATTAACTCCTTTAGGTTCTTGGCCATTTAATTGAAGTCAGTGTTTTTGAAGTTTAGGACTTTGAGCTTGCTATGTTTGGCCTGTACCCTGGCTTTTATCTCAAACCACACTGTGTAATGATCGCTGTTGCTCACAGAGGTACTCACGCAGACATCTGACACACTATCACCGTTGTTGTTGTTAAGTGCCGTCGAGTCGGAGTCGACTCATGGTGACCCTCTGGATAGCTATCCTAAATTGTGTTCGGTCTTCAGTCAGGCAGCTTATTGTTGACAGACTGGTACCCGTAGCTGCTGTTATTGTATCGATCCATCTCATTGCTGGCCTTCCTCTTTTGCGTTGACCTTCTATCTTGCCAAGCATGATGTCTTTCTCTAATGATCTCTCTCTCCGCATGATGTGTCCAAAGTATGAAAGTCGAAGTCTTGTCATCTGAGCTTCTAAAGAAAGCTTAGGTTTGATCTCCTCTAGTACAGACTGGTTTGTTCTTCGGGCAGTCCATGGTATACACAATATTCGCCGCCAGCACCATAATTCAAAGGCATCAATTTTCTTCCTGTCTATCTTTTTCACTGTCCAGCTTTCACATCCATATGATGTTATTGAAAATACCATGGCTTGAACAAGTCGAATTTTTGTATGGAGAGAGACATCTCTGCTCTTGAGAATCTTATCTAGGTCTTTCATAGCCATTCTGCCAAGACCAATGCGTCGTCTGATTTCTTCACTGCTTGTTGCATCTTTATTGATAGTTGATCCAAGTAGGTTAAAGTTATTCACAATTTCAATTTCTTCTCCTTCGACGATGAACCTGTTGATTATGCCAGTTGTCATGATCTTTGTCTTCTTTACATTAAGGTGCAGGCCCATTTTGAGACTATGTTCTTTGATTGTGAGAAGCAAATGTTTCAGATCATCTTCACTTTCCGCCAGTAATGTGGTATCATCAGCATAGCGAAGGTTGTTGATGAGTCTTCCACCAATCTTCACACCTCTGTTGTCTTCATACAATCCTGCTTCTCTGATGATTTGTTCTGCATATAAATTAAACAGGTAGGGGGAAAGTATGCAGCCTTGTCTTACACCTTTGCTTATTTTAAACCATTCTGTTTCTCCTTGTTCTGTTCGAACTGTTGCTTCTTGATCAATGTACAGATTGTGCAAGAGAACGATCAGGTGTTCTGGTATACCCATGCTTCTTAATGTGGCCCAGAGTTTCTCATGGTTTACACAGTCAAAAGCTTTGCTATAGTCGATAAAGCACAAATAGATATCCTTTTGGTATTCTTTAGTCTTTTCAAGGATCCATCTCACATCCGCAATGATGTCTCTCGTTCCTCGCCCTTTTCTGAACCCTGCTTGCACTTCAGGTAGTTCTTGTTCCAGGTATGATTGTAGTCTCTTTTGAATAATCTTCAGTAGAATCTTGCTGGCATGTGGGATCAGAGCGATTGTGCGATAATTTCCACAGTCAGTTGGATCACCTTTCTTTAGTATTGGTATAAACACAGATCTTTTCCAGTCAGTTGGCCATGATGCTGTCTTCCATATTTCTTGGCAGAGCCTTGTAAGTATGGTAACAGCTGCATCAGATTGCTGTAATACTTCTATGGGAATGCAATCAATGCCTGATGCTTTGTTCTTTGATAAGGCTTTCAATGCTGCTTCAACTTCTTCTTTCATCACCAATGGTTCCAGATCATAAGGTACAGGTTGAAACGGCTGTTGGTCCACTTGATCTTTATCATATAAAAACTCTGTATATTCCTTCCATCTTTTCTTGATCTTCTCAGCATCATTCAACATAGAACCTTGAGCATCTTGTAACATTCCAATTCGAGGCTGGAACTTTTTCTTTAACTCTCGTAGCTTTAGGAAAGCTGATCTTGTTCTTCCTCTAATAGTTTCTGCTTCTATTTCCTTGCATGCATCATTGTAGTACTTTTCCTTGTCCTGTCTTGCTGCACGTTGGAAATCTCTGTTGAGTTCTGTGATTGTCTTTCTTTCTCCTCTGGCTTTAGCTTCTCTGCGTTTCTGGGCAATTTTCAGAGTTTTCTTCCGTCATCCATTTTGGCCGTTTTTTCTTTTTTACCTTTTGTAGAGACTTCTCGCTTTCTTCCAACACAACCTTCTTGATGTCATACCATAACTCTTCTGGAACTCTATCATTTGTATCTAAAGCAACAAATCAATTTTGCAGGCAGTTTTTAAATTCCAGTGGTATATTCTCAAGGTCATATTTTGCTGCATTCATGAGTGGTTTGCTCTTTTTCAGCTTTAGCTTGAGTTTGCATACTAGTAGTTGATGATCTGTACCACAGTCAGCTCCAGGTTTTGTCTTTGTTGATGTTATAGAACTTTTCCATCGTTGACTTCCACAGATGTAGTCAATTTGATTTTTATACAATCCATTGGGTGAAGTCCATGTGTACAGTCGCTGCTTGTGTTGCTGGAAGAAGGTGTTCGAGATGAATAGATCGTTGGTCTTGCAGAATTCTATCAGTCTTTCTCCAGCTTCATTTCTGTTGCCAAGTCCATATTTTCCAACTACTTTGTCTTCTTCTTTGTTGCCAACCTTTGCGTTCCAATCACCCATGACTATCAGGATTTCCTGTTTGCATGTTCTGTCAATTTCAGCTTGTACTTGTTCATAGAACTCTTCAATTTCATTCTCTTCTGCAGCTGTTGTTGGGGCATATACTTGAATTATAGTTGTGTTGATAGGCATTCCTCGTAGATGAATAGAGATTAAGCGTTCGCTGACTGCATTGTATTTCATTAAAGTTCTTGCAAGTTTCTTCTTTATTATAAATGCAACACCATTTCTCTTTGTCTTTCATTTCCAGCATAGTAGACCATGTGATCATCTGATGCAAAGTGCCCGATGCCAGTCCATTTCAGTTCGCTGACACCCAACAGATCAAGTTGTACACGTTCCATTTCATTCTTGACCACCTCCAACTTCCCTTGGTTCATGCTTCGTACGTTCCATGTTCCAATGTGTAAGACATCTTTACAGCTTCTGACTCATTTCATGCGCAGCTACATCAGCAGTCAGACGTCCCGAGGGCTTTGATCCAACCACATCATAAATGCTGGCTTTACTCTGAAAAGTCTTCAGCTCTTCCCCAGTAGCTAGTTGAGTGCCTTCCAACCTGGGGGTCTCATCTTCCAGCACTACAGCACAATTTGTTTTGTTGTAACTATCCATTGGGTTTTCATGGCAAGATACAGAAGTAGATTGCCGGGCCTTTCTTCCGTGCAGTTTAAGTTTGGTGTTGTTGCCGTTGTCACAGAAATGTGATCCTCCACTGTCAACACTATCCCATTCTGCTGCTGCCCAGATGGGTGGTTTGTCTTGGTCTGGCATCTCAGCTGAGACCTGTCCATCTTGGGAGACCCTGCCAGTAGTTAAACTACCGATAGTTTAGCTCTCAGCATCACTGATGCACACAAGCCCTCACAGCACGACAAGCTGCAAACCAAGCACTAAATCCAGCGTTGAGCTTTTCCTGGTTGGTTCCATGACCATTTGTCTAAGTGATGCATCCTGGAGAGCATCTACAATTTTTTTTGCTTCTTTCCAGATGTGCAGAAGGAGTAATCCAATCCACATCGGGTAGATTAAAGTCACCCAAAATGATTACTTCCCCCTTTGTGGCTATCTTGGCAATATCTTTAATCAAATCGTTATCTATCTCTTCAATTTGAGTCGGAGGTCTGTAGACTACAGCAGTATGGATGACAGTGCCATCTCCTCTTTCCAACGCTATCCAGAGCGCTTCTTCTTTTCCCCATGCCCCCTGCATTTCAGTAGCTTTAATATTGCTTTTTACATACAAGGCCACTCCTCCTTTTCCATTTTCTCTGTCTCTTCTGAATAGATTATAGCCAGTTATGGCTACATCACAATGATGTGATTCATTGAACCATGTTTCTGTAATGGCTATAATGTCCAAATCCATTTCCACCATTAGGGCTTCCAGGTCCAGAACTTTGTTGGCTAAACGTTGAGTATTTGTGCTCATTGCTTTCCAGCATTTACCTGGCTTGTGTGTATTTTGCATTGATTTTGTTCTGCCCACATCTTCCCACTTGTTTGTGATGTGTGGTTTAAAAGTGTGGCTGTTTCTGATATTATTCTGCTTTTGCAGGGGGTGGCATGCCAGTCTTGACCTTCCACATCCGTCACCCCCTTTTCCTAGTTTAAATGCATATCCACATAGTGCCTGAATTTTTCACTTAAGATTCTTTTCCCTGCGACAGAGAGATGTAGTCCATCAGCACCGTATAGTCTCTTGTTGGTCCATCTGTTTCCCCAGTCGCCAATAAATCTGAATCCTTCTTGTTTGCACCAGGTCTGGAGCCATGTATTAAAGCTGTTAATGTGATGCGGCCTTTTTGTCCCCTTACCAAGAACAGGCAGAACTTCTGAGAATGCAAGTGTTCACAATGGGCTTGAGTTTCTCTCCCAGAGATTGGAAGTCCTTTTGGACTGTAGAGGCACTGTTTCTAGCCAGGTCATTTGTGCCCAAGTGGATAACATCAAGTTTGGAGTGTTCACTTTTTGTGCTAAGTACTTCAACAATTTGGTTTGTATTCCTGCTGGCTGTCGAGCCTGGTAGGCACATGACTATCTTCTCTCCTTTGAACTGTGTTCCCAAGTTGGTGCCTCTGATGATGGAATCTCCAAGTAGTAGTAGTTTTCTGTTTGGTGAGGTTTTCTTCATATGTGGTGCTTTAGCAGGAGATTGGGCAGTGTCTGACTCATTTAAGGGCCCTTCAGTTTCATTGGATTGAGCATCCTCATTAGCCAAGGCAGAGAAGGCATTATGCAGGGATATCTCTTGATGTATAGGATGTCTCAGCATTACAATCTTCCAGAACCCACTGTGATCCATTTGTTCCTGGGGTGTTTGATTCTTTGTGGGAGCGGTGGTGGACTTTGTTCAGTTTGTATCCTAGAAGAGGTGCGTTTCATTGCAGCTATTTTCTCCCTCAGTAGAGTCACTTCTTTATGCATGGCAGCTAGGTTTTTCCTTAGTAGAGTCAGTTCGTCATGCATGACAGCTGACCTGAAGCACATAGGACAAGCTCTTAGGCTCCAAATGATTTTGTCGTGAAATTAAAGTACCGCAGTTATTGCACTGAATACACGACATGTTGATTAAGCAGTCCCAGAAGAGGAAGAAGAAGAAGAAAGGATGAAGAAGATGTGGACTTTTAACCCAAGTAAGAAAGGGTAGATGGTACTTATGTGACTACTATAAAGGCAATGTAGCCCCTGGGGTGGGTGGGGAGAGGGGTAGGGTGGGTGGGAACCTACGTGTCTCTGGCCAGTAGGCTGTACCTGAACCGTGGACACACACTGCTATCTGATGTAAGTCTATACAAGGAAAGCAGTCCAGATGCCCCCAAGCTTAGTCTAAAACCACAGTTAACAGCTATAATAGTGATCCCCCCAAAAATCAACAGTTACAATTGATAGGTTTAAGCCAGCAGAGAAAATAGAAAAATGTGCTCTTAGCGTAATGGAGGCTCCTCAGCTTCTGCAAAACTGGCTCAGGCCAGGTGTGCAATGCTCCAAATCAGTACCTCCCTGGGAATAGGGTTTCCCCAAACAGTTCAGCAGGGGTAGAAGCCCAGTTAACTCTCTATCTGCCACACACCATATCCGCTATAAGCTCCTTACCCTTGTCCACCAGGTTCTCTACATCCACACCCCTCAATATCTATCAGACCTCATCAAATACTCCCAGTCATGCTCTCCGATCAATTCATGTGAACTGCCTTCATCTCCCCTCTCCTTCTCGAGCCCACCTGCACTCCACTCGCGCCTCTGCTTTTTTTTTCATTGGTCCAGCACTTTGGAATTCACTCCCTTCATCTCTCTGCCTAGAACAGAACACCCGTACCTTTAAAGCATGCCTTAAGACTCACCTATTCTCCTCAGCCTTTAACCTCTCTACCCCTCCTGTGTGACCTTCCCTCATGCCCCTTCTGTTTCTGTTTCTTTTGTCTGATATGTATGGCCTACTACTTACTGTCCTATCTATATTGTAATTTCCTTTCCTTTTCCTTGGCCCTCGGCCATGCTGTTGAATTTATTGTAATTGTACATCGCTTTGTTATTATATTGAAGAGCGGTATATCAAGTTTAATAAATAAAAACATAAAACTGCAGCACGCATGTAACGCAGGACACTGTTACTGCAAGCGCAGTTAGCTTCATCTACTGAGGTAGAGGTAATTGCACCCATTCTAATTGCAAGATGTAGGGTTTGCGCACAGTGCATACCCATGTGGTGATGGTGTGGTGCTCACCACCATTTTGCCCTCGAGGTACTGTGATCTAATCATGATGGCCACGTGCTAACAATTACCATGGGCCGCAGGTGCTGATAGCACATGCCAAAAAACGAGCTAACTGCCTGGTGCTCTTTAGTAAAAGGGCTCCTTAGGACTTCTATTCGGCAATACTAAATTAAATAAATAAATAACCTGTTTAGCAGCTGAATATTACCTCTAAATGTATAGTTCCTAGTGCCGCCTCTAACATTCCCCTAAGTCAGCCTCTTTTTATATGAATAATAGCTGGCTGTTCAGAGACTTAAATGGCCCAAAATTATCCATATAATTTTTGCGAATGTCCAGATAAGCAAGTTGTGTTTACCACCTGCGAGCAAATGCATAACTCTTTGAGTATCAGGCCGTACATCTTCAACTCCCACAATCAATGTCGTATCATGCAGGCCATGTACCATTCTGGCGATCCTCCTGTGAACTGTCTCTACTTTGTCAGTGTGGTTCTGTAGATGTGATCTCCAGAACCTAACAAACTACTCAAGCTGGGGTCTCACCAAGGTCATTAGGAGAATTAATACTACTTCCCTCTTTCTATGGAGGATACCTCGTTGTGCACCCAAGCTGCTTTGTCACACTGACTGGTTAGCTTGAAGCCATGATTACCTCCAGATCACTTCCTAGTTTTCTGACTTGCTGCTTTTTCATCTTCTTAATGGTATTTGTCCCTTGGACGCCTGAGTTCTCGAATGCTGCACATACTCTGAGCCCATGAACAAGGGTAGGAGAGCAAAGCTCTCAACAAGCAAGCAAACCCAAGGCCCAATATTTCAAAAAGTGGATTGGAGGAGTAGCCTAGTGGTTGGGGCAAGGTACTTCAGGCCGGAAGGTCGGGGGTTCAAATCCCACTAGAGGACAGCAACATTGGGCCGGAAGGACTGAGGTTTCTAGTCCCACAGGTGCTCCTTGTGGTCTTGGGCAAGCCACTTAACCCTCCATAGCCCATGTTCCCTGTAAAATAGTTATCTCCAAGTTATAATGCCCTGTTCAATGTAATTTCAGTTTGTTCAATGTAAACCGCACTGATGCAGAATAGCACGGTATATAAGAGAATGTAAATAAAAATAAATAAAAAACAAAAGGCAGGCTCCTAAATGTGTCCCTATTTTCGGTCAAATCACAGTAAGACTCCCAAAAACAAGACAAGAGGACAAAACAAAATGTGAACCTGCACCAGACAACCAAAATCAAAAATACCACTAGTAATCAAGGAAAAAAAGACCTCAGCCAACCTCTCACCAATATGATCAGAGAGGGGAGCACATCGAATAACACCACAACTCTTTAACTCAATATATGCTCAAGGTGACATCAGCGATCAAAAAATCCTCTGAGCTGGGGCATACAAATAAGACCAAACCAGCCCCTACTAATGGTATTAAATATAACAGGAAGAAAAAGCAAATATAACAGGGAGAAAAAGCAAAATCAACTTAGCTCAAGAGGCGGTGGAAACAGGCAATCATACACAGCATGAAGCAAGAAAACAATGCTAAAAAGCCTCCAAAACGGCTGTCTTCAGGAGCCCTGACAATAGGTGTTTCGCCAACCAGCTTCTTCAGGGAGCTCTATATGAAAAACGCTGCATCTCGGAACAGCACAAGCAGACAAGTACAAAGCTGTGCTCGGCTCGTGATGTAAGCTGCTAACCCGCCAGAGCCTTTTTTCTGACTCCTTGGAGTATATTTAATATTATAAGAGCGCCTATTTTCGGTCAAACATAGGAGCCCCCAAATTTTCTAATGGAAATTCAATTAAAATTTAGGGGCTTAAAGTTATGCTCCTAAATTTGGGCTTGAAATTCATTTGCCCAGATTTATGAGCCTAATTTTGATACCTAATACTTAAAATCAGTGCTAAGCTCCTAATTTTTCCCCTTGCCTTAAATTGTCTCTTATTGCCACCCACTGTTTAGTGAAATTTTGAGCATAAATTTAGGCACTTAGATCTGGTAAATTTTCTCAGAGGCCAATTTAGAAGCATAACTTTCAACTTTAGATGAATACATCTTTTGTACATATAAAAGCAAGGAGGCCAATATTCAAAATATGTTGCAGCTAACTCATTAATCAAGGTTTTTAGCTGACAAAGACAAGAAAGCTTTCTATAAAACATTTTTACCTTTGTTTCGTAACCATTGACTGATTCTGCTTTATCTGTTCTCCAGCCCCAGAATCCAGACTTTGTTCTGAGGAAAAGGCAACACAGCACTTCAGTGTTTACCTTCAATATCTTTTAAAAGCATTTCTAACAAGAAAAGGTTGAGCACCAAGATCTCTGGGATCACACAGGCAGTCGAGTAATCCAACACAGCTATAATTTAGTTACTTTTCAATAGGCTTACTCAATGGCCTGTTTGGACTGGGAAAGGCAACTACATGCGTATAACAGAATCACAATCGCACAAAAAGCAGTGACAAAGTTTGTAGGCATTTTTGTATCACATACATTTAGGTAAGTTTCACAGAGAAACCACTGAGGATAAAGGTACATGGCTACAAAAAAGTGCATTGCCACAATGCAGCATCATGAAGATTATATCTCCCCTGTATAACAGATCATAAGGGATACGGAACAAACCGCTTTTTCCACAGACTGCCATCAATGCAACTGTGTAATCTTTCAAAATGAGAAGGTGTACAAACAGTAGCAGGTCTAAACAGCTTTATTGCAGAAAACACCCCAACGCGTTTCGGCAAAAGCCTTCTTTAGGGGGTAAAAAGCCTCGAATAAAAACATAAAATACATAAAAACATTAATAGACCTAAGAAAAATAAGAATATACATAAATGTGTATGAACAAATACATGTAAAAACATACTAAAAAACAGTAAGGCTGATAAAACATATTAAGGAGAAATTTCACTTACCGTTAATTTCCTTTCCTGGAATACTGCTAGACCAGTCCAAACAAACGGGTTGTGTCCCCCTGCCAGCAGATCTTGGAGACAGAGAATTCTACCAGAGCTCTGATAGGCTGGACTCTAGTGATATGGTCCTACCCCTAGGGGTCTCCCTCAGCATTGTTTGTAAAGCTAACCCAAACAGGTAACGCAACTTAACCATAAGACCACACATAGTGGACTTTTAATTCAACTATGTACAAGGGAGCTGAAAGTATCCCCAGAACTGAAGGCTGCAAAGACCGATAACACAGCCATCGGCCCCCCCATGGTGAGGTATACTGACAAGGAAGGAACAGAGGCCGGCGGCTCCACTGCACTAGCAGCACCGTAACTGACAGCAGGGTGGGTCCTGGACTGGTCTAGCAGTATTCCAGGAAAGGAAATTAACGGTAAGTGAAATTTCTCCTTCCAAGTCATACTGCTAGACCAGTCCAGACAAATGGGCAGTACCCAAGCTACCTGCTTTCAAGGGGGGGTCAATGCCAACGACAGCACTGCAGCTCCAAACTGACCCTCCTGTCGAGTGTAAACGTCCAATCTATAGTGACGGACAAACGTGGACGATGACGACCAAGTCGCCGCCCGGCAAATGTTGAGAGGGGCTACATGAGACCGCTCGGCCCAAGACGAAACCTGAGCCCGAGTGGAATGAGCTCGGAGCCCTGCTGGAACCTGTTTGCCTTGCAGTATATATGCTGCCTCAATAGCTCCTCGTAACCATCTAGAAATGGTGGATTTGGAGGCTGCGGACCCCCGTTGAGGGCCCGCAAACAGGACAAAAAGATAATCGGTCTTACGGAAGGCGTTCATGACCTTAAGATACCGATAAAGCACTCTCTTCAGGTCCACAGCACGCAACTGACGAAGGCGACCGGAACACTGCTCTCTTTCAAAGGTAGGCAAGAAAAGAGGCTGGTTAACATGAAATGGGGTAAGCACCTTAGGTAAAAAGGATGGGACAGTTCGAAGAGAAACTCCCGCCGAAGAAAACGAGAGATAGGGGTCTCAACAAGAGAGAGCCTGAAGTTCGGAAATCCGACGTGCCGAGGTTATGGCCACTAGGAAAACTGTCTTTAGCGTTAAATCCTTAAGGGAACATGCCTTCAGGGGCTCAAAGGCAGGAGCAACAAGGGCACGGAGAACGAGAGCGAGATCCCAAGAAGGAACTAAAGGACGTATCGGGGGGCCGTAATGTCTGAACCCCTTTAAGAAAACGCGAAACGTCCACATGCGAGGCGATAGAATGCCCCGCTATCGGCCCTCGAAAACAAGTTAGCGCGGCAACCTGCACGCGCAAGGTCCCGAGCGCCAGACCCTTATCTAGACCGGCCTGCAGAAAGGAAAGAATATCCGGGATGCTGCAACGCCAGGGCGAGATGTGACGTAGCGAACACCAAGTGTCAAAGAGACGCCACACACAAGCGTAAGCCAGAGACGTCGAAGACCACCGTGCCTTAAGCATTGTCGCCACCACACTCGACGAATATCCCTTCTGAGCTAACCTGCGGCGTTCAAGAGCCAGGCCGTAAGCGAGTAAGGAGCCGGGTTTTCCATTTCGACCGGCCCTTGGAGCAGGAGCTCTGGGAACACCCCCAGGCAAAGAGGAGACGCCCGAGACAGCCGGACGAGATCCGCATACCATGGTCTGCGAGGCCAATCCGGTGCCACCAGGATCACCGGGCCACGATGCTCCCTGACTCTTTGGAGAATCTTGCCGATCATGGACCAGGGAGGAAAGACATACAGAAGGAGATGGGTTGGCCACGCTTGAGACATTGCATCTATCCTGTGCGACCCGTTATCTCTCCAATGGCTGAAGTAGATCGGTGCCTTGGTATTCTGCACCGTAGCCATGAGATCCATTGCCGGTAGACCCCATCGTCGAACAATGGACTGAAAGGACTCTGGCACCAGAGCCCACTCCCCGGGATCCAGAGCATGTCGGCTGAGGAAATCGGCTTTTACATTGTCTACCCCCAGGATGTGTTGCGCCGAGATCGCCTGCAGATGCCTCTCCGCCCACGGAAGGAGAAGACTCATTTCCTTCGATACACCTGGACATTTCGTGCCCCCTTGGCGGTTGAGGTATGCCACTGTCGTAGCGTTGTCGGACAGAATTCGAACCGCCTGATGCCGCAGAAGAGGCTGAAACTTTCGCAAGGCTAAGCGCACTGCTCGCATCTCGAGGTGATTGATGGACCACCGGGCCTCCCGAGGAGACCAAATCCCCTGCGCTGAGTGCGAACCACAATGCGCTCCCCAACCGGAGAGACTGGCGTCTGTCGTTACCAACACCCAGCGCAGAGTCTCCAAGGGAACCCCTCGAAGGAGATTGCGGGGCCGGAGCCACCAACGGAGGCAAAGTCTCACCGCCAGTCGTAGAGGCAACCGAACTTGATAATCCTCTGACACCAGCGACCATCGCAACAGAAGCGCCTTCTGCAAACTGCGCATGTGTGCCCTCGCCCAAGGGACCAGGTCGATGGTAGCTGCCATGGACCCCAAGAGTTGAAGATAGTCCCAAGTCCGAGGCGCCTCTTGCCGTAGAAAAAGCCAGAGCTGAAGGGAGAGCTTCTGAAAATGATCCTGTATGAGAAATACCCGCCCACTGCAAGTGTCGAAGCGAGCTCCCAGAAAGTCTATTACTTGTGACAGTTGGAGGCAGCTCTTGGTGCGATTGATCACCCACCCCAGATCTTCCAAGAAAACCACTACGCAGGCGACCGTCTCTCGAGCTTCTGACAGGGAGTCGGCTCGAATAAGCCAATCGTCCAGATAGGGATGAACCCGGATGCCCTGCTTGCGCAAGGCTGCCACCACGATGACCATAATCTTGGAGAAGGTCCGGGCAGCTGTCGCCAACCCGAAGGGCATGGCCTGGAACTGAAAATGCTGCCCTAGCACTGAAAACCTCAGAAACCGCTGATGTTCGACCCGAATGGGAATATGAAAATACGCCTCTGCGAGATCGAGCGACGCCAAGAACTCGCCCTTGCACACCGCTAGAATCACCGACCAAAGAGTCTCCATCCGAAAATGAGGAACTCGAAGGCTGAGGTTTACCCCTTTGAGGTCCAGGATGGGGCGAAAGGAACCATCTTTCTTGGGCACCACGAAATAGATGGAGTAGCGACTCAGACCCCTTTTGCAAGGGGGTACTGGGCAAATGGCGTTTAAGGAAAAAAGCTGCTGGAGGGTGACCTGAATGATTCGCCTTCTTTCGGATGAGCCTGCTGGGGAAACCAGGAAAGCCTCGTGAATTGACCGGTAGCACTCGAGAGAGTAACCCCGAGAGATGTTGTCGAGAACCCATTGATCGGAGGTGATATGCGCCCACTTTTGAGAGAACAATGCCAACTGACCTCCCACCGGTGGCAAAGTCTCGAGCGGGCCTCCCGCCCCGTCAGCGGGAAGACCGTGCGAAACCGGAGAACTTTCCTGAGTTAGCATAGGAGTCCGAGCCCTTCTGGGCCCCCCGAAAGGACTGCGACCTCTGTCCATAACGATTGGACGGCGGCGCCCGCTGAGAGGACCTGAAGGAACGAAAACTCCGGGAATCCCTATTCCTGGAGTACCGCCTAAACGTCTGTGACCGATTCGAACGGCGAGAAGAAGCCTTCGGCCTATCCTCCGGCAAACGCTGGGGCTTAACTTCCCCCAGGTCCTTCACTAGCTTGTCAAGCTCTGCCCCGAAAAGTAGCCTTCCTTTAAAAGGCAACTTGGATAGTCTGGCCTTGGAAACGACATCCGCCGCCCATTGACGGAGCCACAGCCAACGCCTGGCCACCGTCACAGCAGCAACCGAGCGAGCCGAAAGGCGCAACAAGTCATAGAAGGTATCCGCTAGAAACGCTGTAGCCGATTCTAGGCGACTGAGAGACGAATCTTCTGGCAGCCGTTGAATCCAGCGTAGCAAGGCACGAGCCTTCAGTCCTCCGCACACCGCCGCCTGAAGGGACAACGAGGACGAGGAGAAAGCCGTCTTCAGCAGGTTCTCCACCTTGCGGTCCTGCAGATCCTTAAGCGCTGCTCTGCCTTCTACCGGAATGGTGGTGTGCTTAGTCACGCCAGTGACCAAGGCATCTACTGTAGGATACACCAGCCACTGTTCCAGTGCTTCTGGAGACCAGACATATAACTGACCGAGGCGACGAGCGTTGCGCAGCGGGACGTCCGGGGAATCCCATTCTCAGGACACCATCTGCTGCAACTCTGGAGGGAAAGGAAAGGACTTTTGAGGGCTTACGAATGCCCTGCAAGATGGGATCCGCCTGAGACTGAGTCTGCAAAGTCTGCGGCTCAGCAAGATTCGAAAGACGAAGCGCCTCTGACACTTGCCCAATCAGGGCAGATAACTCCTCCTTCTGGAACAGTCGAATGTCTTGGGAGTCCTCTTGCGCTGCCACAGAAGAATAGGAAGGAGAATACTCCCCATCCTCACGATCCGAAGATTCCGCGGAGCCATCAGCAGAAGACCTGTCAGCCTCAGGAACGAAATCATCGTCCCGCAGGAACTGTAACTCCTTCGGAGGGAGGGATCCCTTAAGGCCAACGGAGGACTTGGTCTGCTTGCGGGCTGCAGGCGTAGACATGGGCTCCTGTGTCACTGGCAAATGCCCCGCCGCAGTAGCTGAAGATTCTGCACGCCACAGAGTCCACGCTTGTCGAAACAGCGCAAGGAGGTGCTCCTCAGATGGCATAGCCGACTGTGAGGGCATTAGCGGAACCTGAAGAGTCACTGGAAAAGTACCCTGCGCCTCTGCAGCTGACAACGAGGGAAGCGGACCCTCTAGCACAGGCAGATCAGCAACTGATGGATCTGGATTCGATAAGGATGACGAAGACTCCGGGTGGGCAAAACAAGAAGAGCACAGGCGATTCCAATGAGGAAGGCATGGTGAAAGTAAAAAGGGGTTCCCTGTGTTTTTTTTTTTTAAAGGCAGTAAAGAACAGGAACCAGCTCACCCCAAATCAACAGTTATTTACCAAAAACGAGCATCAGGAGAGCTGTTAGGCCCCAAGAAAGCAGGAAGAAGGAACACTGTGCTTCCCGCCAAAAAACGGAGCTCCGGGGCAATTCAAAATGGCCGCCAGCAAGCTAAAAACACCAAAAAGGTGAAAATAAACCCGAATTTAGCAAAACGGAAGCCAAAAAATGAAGGCAGAAGAGAGGAACGCTCTATCCATGAGAAGAATGCCCACAAATTCACGAAATTCAAAAACATTTTGATCGTGCTGCCACGGAGCTGCAGGAGCCGGGGAGAGAGAAGGAAAGACTGTATTCACAGTACCGGCAGTGCAGAGAAGCCAAGGACCGCTGCTGATAACGCTGTCAGATGCCCCACCACTAAAATCAGCACCAGAAACCTGATTTTAGGGGAGTCCTTCGTCCAGCTAACAAGCCCTCATGGCCAGATGCTGGGGATTCTTCCTGTCAGCAAGCTCTACTGTGTCAGAAACAGGAGCTCAGCTGCAAACACCCTGGTGCACAGTGAAACTATACTAGCAGCAACAGGCAAGTGGAAATATTAGTCCCCAAAGGGATTCTAAATAATTTTAAAGATTTTGAGGGAAAAACAACAAAAGCACCCAGATCTGCTGGAGACAGAGAAATACTGAGGGAAAATTCACTTGTGTTACTCATATGAACAAGTCGTTGTGAACAGCGATATTCCACGTCTAGCAGTCCTGTAGTACAAAACAGGGAATTTCATTGCTAGCAATATATTTGGTGCAGGAAACCAGTGATTGTTAGGCAGAAGCCAAAAGGAAAGCAGCCAGAAGTAGACTCAAAAATAAAAATATTATTGTTATACCATAATTCATGAAGAATGGAACTTGCCTTCAACAACCGGACTGTATACGCTTTGTACTATTGGTGTGTTTTTGACTGTCAGCTAACTTGTCAGAGTGAGGCTTCCTGTGGAGGTTTTCATACACCTGCATGTTCACTAAGGTGAGCGCACTGTCAGACAGCACGTTCTGCTTTAAAGGAAGTATTGCTTATTTCGTTAATGGGAAGTCAGTATGCAATGCTTTCCTCCTAATACAATTCCAGTTGATCATTTATTTTTCACAGACAATTGTCTATACTGTGGATCCTTCACTAGGCGTCCCGTCCTTAATTCTACAACCCTACACGTTCCTCCTTAAGACATTTCATGCACTTTGACCTGCTCTGGCATGAAATCTTTCAGCTTTAATTGGCGTGTGTTTTTTGACCACAGTTTCTTACTAGATTGGCGTCTTAAGCTTATACGGTCTGGTTGTTGAAGGCAAGATCCATTCTTTATGAATTACGGTATAACAATGATGTTTTTATTTTTATTTTGGAGTCTACTTCTGGCTGCTTTCCTTTTGGCTTCTGCCTAACAATCACTGGTTTCCCACACCAAATATATTGCTAGCAATGAAATTCCCTGTTTTGTACTACAGGACTCCTAGACGTGGAATATCGCTGTTCACAACGACTTGTTCATATGAGTAACACGAGTGAGTTTTCCCATGTATTCAATATGCACACTACTCTTCCTCTTTTCTCCTCATCCCTCCACTTTTCAGCGGTTGTTTTTGTACTTTAGCTGCTTGTACAGATGCACAACATGTTTAATATATTCATAACTATGTTCAGGTTTATGAAGATTTTAGTATTTCTTTTACTTTTGATATTCTTTCGTGATATTTGTTGCACATGAATTCTATAATGAATTCTAAAGGTCGTATTAATGTTTTATTCGCCTTACTGTTTTAGTATGTTTTTATGTTTATTTTTTTCATACACATATTTATGTATATTCTTATTTTTCTTAGGTCTAATTATTAATGTTTTTATGTATTTATTTGTATTTTATGTTTTTATTCGAGGCTTTTACCCCCTGAAGAAGGCATCTGCCGAAACGCATTGGGGTGTTTCCTGCAATAAAGCTTTTTAGACCTGCTACTGTTTGTACACCTTGGTCTTTTTGTTCCTGCTACCTCTTTTGCTGGTGTGTGTGCATCCTCTGGATCTCATCTTTCAAAATGATACATTATATTTTATTAGCTCACCAAATGAGGAGATAGCCATTTTACTAAAGCATGCTATTGGGCAGCATAGGGTTCCGCACACCCCAAGTGCGCCGTAGTAAAAAGCATGGCATGCTGAAAATGTGGCCACACTGAAAGTCTCACACTACCCGAGCAGCGTGGGTTGGGGCAGAGCATCTGCATCGTGAACAGCACGGGCATTATTGAAGCACGTTCTCAGTCGATGTGGCAGCGCGGGGGCAGAGCATCTGTATCATGAACAGCACGGGCATTATTGAAGCACGTTCTCAGCTGACGTGGCAGCGCGGGGGCAGAGCATCTGTATCATGAACAGCATGGGCATTATTGAAGCACGTTCTCAGTTGACGTGGCAGCGTGGGGGCAGAGCGTCTGCATCGTGAACAGCACGGGCATTATTGAAGCACGTTCTCAGTCGACGTGGCAGCGTGGGGGCAGAGCGTCTGCATCGTGAACAGCACGGGCATTATTGAAGCACGTTCTCAGTCGACATGGCAGCGTGGGGGCTCTTACTGTCGCCTCAATGTGTGGAGATAAGTGCACCCCTGATGTTCCTGTCACAGAACATGAGCACATGGGCAGTGCAATACCCGCTGCTAGGAACAGAGACATGCCAAACACCATTCCTGCACTTTGTTTTGGTGCCAAATGCACGCTAATGGTGCGGCTTTTAGTAAACACGCCCCTGATGCGTAAGGGATCTGAAGCTCTGGTCCTCAAGGATCACAAATGTGTCTGGTCACCAGAATAACTTAAACATGTAAGCTTAACATAAATTAGAAACTTTGAATGCAAACACATCTACTGAATAGTCATTGGAGATATCCTGGAAACCCAACCTGCCTGCAGCCTTTGAAGACTCATAATCTGAGAACACTGACTTGCATATTTAACAGAATGAAAGTTGATCTTCTGAATAAACCCATGTCAGCATCATAACTCGAACCTGCCCATTTTCAAATATCTTCTAGAAACCCGTATTATATATATTTACACACACACACAGTACGATGGAAAAGTCCCTCCGCAGTACTGTTTAGATTTCATGTCGTAGTTAAGGAGATGCTGCAGCTCCGGGGGCAATAGATGCAGTAATTTGGTCTGGAAAGATGCTTCCTTACAGGAGTTACTCGGTCCTTCACTGTGATGTGTCTGCAAAGGTCTGTTCTTGCCTCTAACTGACCTTCCTTCTAGGAAAGAAAGAGGGATGTGCCGAGTCAGACCCTGGTTGGCAGATCTGCCATTTGCAGGGAGGGTGGTCGTATCGTTCTGTCCGATGTCCAGTAAAAAAATAAAATTAAAGCATATCAGGATTCAATAGCAGCGCAGCATTCGAGACGAGCCTATCGGGATTCAATAGCAGCGCAGCACTCGAGACAAGCCTATCAGGATTCAATAGCAGCGCAGCACTCGAGACGAGCCTATCAGGATTCAATAGCAGCGCAGCATTCGAGACGAGCCTATCAGGATTCAATAGCAGCGCAGCACTCGAGACGAGCCTATCAGGATTCAATAGCAGCGCGGCACTCGAGACGAGCCTATCAGGATTTAATAGCAGCGCAGCACTCGAGACGAGCCTATCAGGATTCAATAGCAGCGCAGCATTCGAGACGAGCCTATCAGGATTCAATAGCAGCGCAGCACTCGAGACGAGCCTATCAGGATTCAATAGCAGCACGGCACTCGAGACGAGCCTATCAGGATTCAATAGCAGAGCGGGACTCGAGACGAGCCTATCAGGATTTAATAGCAGCGCAGCACTCGAGACGAGCCTATCAGGATTCAATAGCAGCACGGCACTCGAGACGAGCCTATCAGGATTCAATAGCAGCGCAGCACTCGAGACGAGCCTATCAGGATTCAATAGCAGCACGGCACTCGAGACGAGCCTATCAGGATTCAATAGCAGCGCAGCACTCGAGACGAGCCTATCAGGATTCAATAGCAGCGCAGCACTCGAGACGAGCCTATCAGGATTTAATAGCAGTGTGGCATTTGAAAGGAGCTTATTTTTGTTTTGTGGGGTTTTTCACCATTTCTTACTGTCTGCGATTCTGGACATCGCCAGCGGCCCTTCCCGCCAAAAGCAGACAGAACGATACGACCACCCTAGCCGCAAATGGCAGATATGCAAACCAGGGCACATCCCTCTTTCTTTTCTTTCGGCACATCCCTCTTTCTTTTCTAGGAGAAAGGTCAGTTAAAGGCAAGAAGAGACCTTTGCAGACACATCACAGTGAAGGACCAAGTGATTCCTGTAAGGAAGCATCTTTCCAGGCCAAATTACTTCATCTATTGCCCCCGGAGCTGCAGCATCTCCTTAACTGGGACACAAAAAACAAATCGTACTGTGTCAAACCATACTGTGGAGGGACTTTTCCATCACCTGTGCGTGTGTGTGTATATATAAAATATGTGTCTCTGATGGATAGACAACTATCTGTGAAGTGTGCAGCACTACATAAGAACATAAAAAATGCTATACTGTGTCAGACCAAGGTCCATCAAGCCCAATATCCTGTTTCCAACAGTGGCCAATCCAGGTAACAAGTTCCTGATAGGTTCCCAAAAAAGCACACAGGTTCCACAATGCTTGTCCCGGGGTAAGCAGTGGATTTCCCGGGTCCTCTTTAATAATGGTTTACGGACCTTTCCTCCAGGAACTTGTCCAAATCTTTTTTAAACCCAGCTACACTAACAGCTTTTACTACATCCTCCAGTAACGAATTCCAGAGTTTGATTACGCGTTGAGTGAAAAAACATTTTCTCTTAATGCTCTTAAAAGAGTAAAATTGTAGCTTCATTGCGTATCCGTAGTCATTTTACCTGTTTTACTTCATTCATTAATTTATAGACTTCTATGATATCTCCCCTCAGCCATCTCTTTTCCAAGTTGAAGAGCCCTAACCTTTTAAGCCTTTCCTTAAAGGGGTATCCTTCCATCCCCTTTACCATTTTGGTGGCTCTTCTTGGTACCTTTTTTAATTCTACTATATCCTTTTTAGAATAGGACGACCAGAATTGCACACAATATTCAAGGTGCGGTCACGCCATGGAACGATGAAGCATGCTTGCAGTGCAGGTCATCAGCCAAAGGTTTGCTGTAATTAAGCCTCCTTATGATGTCTCCTTGAGGTTCACTTTAAATATGAAATAAATTTGTCCAAGTTTATTTGTTTATTACTTTGGGGATATGCCTGGTGCTGGTGAGCTGGATTGACTACTGTTGGAAAGAGAACTCTGGGTTTGTTGGACCTTTGGTCGGACCCAGTATGGCAATCTTTATGTTCTAATGTAAGGGGCTTATACCGAGGACAGATATTGTATAATGTATGCAAAGCATGGCATCACTTCTAAACAAAATGTCTCTCTGAATCAAGTGAAGTAGATTGGATTAGGTTTCTTATCTGATTCAAATTATTAATCCCATTGACTAGTGCTGTGATATTAACAAGCATTAAGGTATAAGTTAATAATGTTTACATTCTGGACATGGTTTGTCTACCTTTCAAAGGCAATATTTGCAGTATCGAGACACGTGTGAATAATGGGGGATGTTAAGCGCTTTGTCACTTCTCTCTCTGCTGGCTGCATGGAGTCCAATGTGATGCCCTGGATTTCCTGAGAGATGTCAAAACGCTCTTTGGTGACGGTTCTGTCATCGTGGTTTACCTCCATCAGCTCCGCCCAGTTATCTGATCACAGAGCGAGAAAGAGGCTTACTCAACACATCACACTGACGGACAATGATACCTGGAAATATATGGCAAGAGCCATGCTGCAGCAAAGATGCCAGAATCCTTACACTTTACAGGCCCAGACAACACTAGCACACAGCGTGCTCAGGCTCTAGCGCGCATTCCTCTGCATAGTGCTATCCTATGGTACGGCACTTCTGGGGCAGTGGATAGAGACAGCACCCTGAGGTCTGGTCAAGCAACACACTGCTCAGTGCATCAAATACTGGAGTTCGCTAACTTCCTTATCTCTGAGAGGCCTCAGACACTACAAAATTGCACAGAGAACACTAGAGGGAAGGCAGATCAAAGATACAGTAGCTATCAATAAAACAGGAGGTCAACATGGCTATCTGCTTTTATCAACAGACAAAAAAATGTCTCTCAATACACTTTTTCAGCCTCTCTGTAATTTATTTCTTGACTTAAGTTTATAATTTATATTTTAGTAATGCTAGAGTGTATCATAGTTTGCATCAGCACTGTAATATATTACTTTCATGCAGAATGCTCAGCAGCTGCTTTGCAGAGCGCCGTCACATGGGAGATGGGGATGAAAGCTGCAGAGGAAATGGAAGGGAAATAACCCTTCACCGAGTTTGTCTGAATTGCTCTGTGATGAGAAAAGTAACTTTCATGGGACAGGGATCTCTGGATGCTTTGTTTAGAAGCAACGATCAACAGACAGACTAAATACTGTCTGGCACTGAGGTTTCAAGACACAATCCATTTCTGCTCAACAGCAATGGCATGTGTGAAAAATGAAGGAATCGCATGGTAGGAAGAGAGGCACTTTGTGCGAGCTTGCTTTCCACCCATGTACAAGTTTTCAAAACCAAAGAAATCACTTTGATGTCTGGTGGTCATCTGACCATCTACTGAAGGTTGCCATGGACCACTTTGCCACTGGATATTTGCCATAGCAAATGGTTTACGAGCAGGACTCCCTCCTGAAAGTACAGGCATATGAAAGAGAACAGAGGCACTGTAAATGGCTCTCCAAGTCTAGGTCCTATTGCCATCCCAACATGCAGCACACCCTTGTAACTATTCTAGAATTGCAAAGATGTCTCAGTTGGCCTAACAGTTCAGTGGTAGTGCGGGATACTGGGGTATGATTGTCCCGTTCACTGGACTTAGCGCAGCTTGGGCTACCGTTGCTGCATCAACCCCTGCCAAAGTGGCACTGGGGGGTCAGTTTTGGAGGCGATGTCCCAACCTTCCTTGATCAGGAAGAGTCTTTTTGTTGTAGGGGGTATACGGTCTGAAGAGAGGGGTGTATCATAAGAGTAGGGAGGAATGAGGAACCTTGTTGCTTACCCTCTTCTTTAAAGATATAGCTGTGCTTCCCTCGTATCCAGCTCATGTTTTCAAAACCCAGTAACGTGGCATCAACTCGTAACTTTGCACCACTTTTCCAGATCCGACAGACGTCACTGGGACATATCCGGGACAACAATGGAACTGTTGCAAAACCAGCCAAACGAAAGAGAATGAAAACCCCATCATTGGGCTTAAGAAGACAGGTTAGGAAAATATCTAAGAATCTACTGGCCCCTTAGACAAGTGGCTTATGCAGTCATGAGGTCTATGCTCTATTTCTTGCTCCTGAAGAATCTGTGCACTGAAGTCATAAGAAATGCAACCTGCTTGCTCAGTTGCCAATTTTCTCTGGTTCCATGTTCTTGCATCACATTAACCAATGAACTAAACATATAGTTTGTATTTTTTCTGCCTCGGGCAAATATTCAGTCAATGTACTTTGGCAGCATGAATATTCAACAAGTTGCAAAGGAGCGGCTAATCAAATGCAGGAAGTTTTTATCTGGGAGGTTTACCATGATACTTGAAGCATAACTATGCAGAAGGTTTTGGTTTTAGTAAGTTAAAGGAAAAGGACATGCACAATGATGCCCGATTTTTGTGTGCACACTTTTTAAGACAAAAGTACACAGATTCTTCCCTCTCCCGACTTACCCCTGCCCCAGGATTGACAGCTAAACTCAGTGGGTAGAAGACCACACATAGTTCCACAGACGTATATTTCTACCTTTGTAGGGGGGCAGGAAAAATCAAATGGGCGGAAACTGAACCTGTGGTGATCACTGTTTTTTTTTTTTTAAACACAAGACACCGCGGGTAAAATGAAACCGGAAATTCATCAGAAGTATCTGGTTAGCCAACCACATAATGTCAGGCCTGCCATTTTGGTGGCCTAACTGAGCGGTTTGTCATCCAGTTAGTGGACTGAAAATCACCACCCATGGACCACCCCCCACACTCTGTTCAGTGCCACGTGGTCAGAGGAAATATTCAGCGGGCACTAAATATCCTTCTCTCCGCCACTTATCCTGTTAGCAGCTGCCTTTGACTATCAGTCCTAAAAAGACAATGGAGGGGGATATTCAGCGGTGACAGCACTGCCGAATTCTAACCCCGGATATTCGATGCCAGGGCTCTATCTGGCCACCGGCATTCACTATCCAGACTGCCACAGAACCTGGAAGCTAACCAGGTAGCCGCAATATTGAGCCACTGTGCAGTTTGCTTCTGTGAGTAAAGTTAGGTCGGCCTTTGCCGCGCCTGACTTTACCCGTGTGTCGCTAACTGGGCAGCGGCTGCCCGGTTAGCGACAGGTCCTCCCTCTGCTCCAGTGCTAACTGCCCCAGTGCTAACTGCTTAGCGTCGAGGTGCGTAGCGGTGGTACCTGCGGATATCCAGCAGCAGCTCAGCAGTATTTACTCAGGTCTGCAAACTGAATATTTTCCCCATGTCCATAAATAAAAACATCAGCAGCAGGTGGCGCCGACGATTAATAGGTCCATTATGCAGCGCTGAAGAAGCGTAATGCAATCACCACCTCTGCCGCTCCTCGGCTGAATAATTTTTACAGCACACCCTCGCTCTGCCCATCTATTTTACAGATAGTATCAAGCCATTTAGATGTATTTTCAGGCCGCTACTATCCATATACTGTCTGAAAATCTACGGAGAGGCAGCTTATATATTCAGCAGCTGCCAGTGAACGTATAACTTGCTTTGACTACCAGCAATGGCTGGTAAAGCACAGTTACTTACCTGTAACAGGTGATCTCTGGGAACAGCAGGAATTAGTCATCACATATGGGTACGTCGGTACCGACGGAGCCTGCGCGGGAAAGCTCCCCAGCTTTTCAAATGAAAAGCTTTTGGGGCCTCCCACTGCACATGCGCGCTGCCTTCCCGCCTTCCTGACCAGCTCTCCTCAGTTCGAGTTTAAAGCTGAGACAATAGAGAGAGAGGACAGGAAGATAGAGGAATAGAGAGACAACTCCTAGGGGAGGTGGGTGGGTTGTGATGACTAATTCCTGCTGTTCCCAGAGATCACCTGTTACAGGTAAGTAACTGTGCTATCTCTAGGAACAAGCAGGAATAAGTCATCACATATGGGGACTCCCTAGCTGAGATGCCTGGGAGATCCCCCTCCAAGGGTAACCATCTTCGGATGGATCTCAGGCATCCATTCTGGGAAGGTGGGCAGGAGTTGTTTAAGTATGGAACAGGTGTTTGAGGACAGCCTGACCAAACAAGGCATCCCGGCGGGAGTCCTTGTCCAAGCAGTAATGGGCTGTGAAGGTATGCACCGAGGCCCAAGTGGCTGCTCGACAGATCTGATCTATGGATACAGAGTGAAGATGAGCCATAGAAGTGGCCATGGCTCTCACATTGTGAGCTGTGACATGGCCTTCCAGAGAAATGTTCTTACTCTGGTAAGCAAAGGAAATACACTGAGCAATCCAGTTGGAAAGTGTGCGTTTGGCGACTGGAAGTTCCAAATGAGAAGGATCAAAAGCCACGAAAAGCTGAGAAGACTTTCGATGTGGCTGAGTTCTATTGAGGTAAAAGGCGAGAGCTCTTTTACAGTCAAGAGTATGAAGGTTCCTCTCTGCACTGGATGCATGAGGAGCCGGAAAAAAGACAGGTAGATATACCTCTTGATTAAGATGAAAAGGCGAGACCACTTTAGGCATAAAGTGGGGATTCGTCCTAAGGACCACCTTATCATGATGAAATCTGGTATAAGGTGGATTTGCCACCAAAGCCTGCAGTTCACTGATGCGGCGAGCCGAAGTGACTGCAATAAGGAAAAGGACCTTCCAAGAAAGAAATTTCAGGGAGGTAGATACCAATGGTTCTAAAGGTGGCTTCATAAGTTGACCCAGAACTAAATTCAAGTCCCATGCTACCGGAGGAGGCGGATGGGAGGCTTAGTGAGGGTTAGGCCTCTCAAGAATCTTGCAATAAGAGGATGAGAGGAAACAGATTGTCCATTTATAGGTTTTAAGGATGCTGTAATAGCACTTAAATGGACTCGTACTGAATTCGTCTTGAGGCCTGCATTGGAGAGATGCAGGAGATAGTCTAGTAGAGAATTCAATGGAAGTGCCAGAGATTAAAGACCCTGTTGGGCACACCAAATGGAAAAACGTTTCCATTTGAAAGCATAGGAACGCCTGGTAGAGGGTTTCCTAGAGGCATAAAGGATATCTTTCACTGGTTGAGAAAGATTAAACTCTTGAAGGCTTAAGCCTTCAGCAACCAAGCTCGGAGATGTAGGGACTTGGGGTTTGGATGCCACAAAGTCCCCTGCTCCTGAGACAGAAGGTCTGGTGCAGCTCCCAGGTTCAGGGAGGAGCCCTGGGAGAGCTGTAGAAGGAGAGGGAACCACACTTGGCGTGGCCAGCGTGGAGCAATGAGGATCATGGATCCGTGATCCCTCTGAAGTTTGAACAGAGTCTTGGGAATCAAAGGAATGGGTGGAAAAGCGTACAGGAATTCCTGACCCCAATGCAGGAGAAAGGCATCGTTGGCCTGAGCTCCCTGACACGGAGTCCTGGAACAGAACCGGGGAAGTTTGGCATTCCACGGACTTGCAAAGAGGTCTATGTCCGGGGTCCCCCATTCCTGAAAGATTCTGCATATCTGGTCCATATGAAGGGACCATTCGTGTGGGAGCAGAACTCGACTGAGTCTGTCTGCCCAAGAGTTTTGAACTCCTGGAAGATATACTGCCAGAAGATGAATTTGGTGCTCTCTGGCGAAGGCCCATAATCTGAGAGCTTCGTTGCAAAGCGACAGAGAGCCCGTCCCTCCTTGTTTGTTGATATAAAACATGGCCACCTGATTGTCTGTCTGAACTAGGACAGTCAGGTTGGCAAGGAGGGTATGGAAGACTGTGAGGGCAAGGAAGATTGCTCGCAGTTCCAGAAGATTGATATGAAGGGTGGTCTCTTGAGGAGACCAGATTCCCTGAGTGGAGAGATGTTGAAGATGAGCTCCCCACCCTGTTTGGGAGGCATCTGTTGTGAGGGTTGCTTGGGGCAACGAAGGTTGGAAGGGGGTCCCCAACAACAGATTTTTGGAGGATGTCCACCACTGGAGAGACCAAAACAGACGTTTTGAGGTGAGCACCTGGTCTGACAGCAGTCCCAATGCTTGAGACCACTGGGTGGCCAATGTCCATTGAGCTGCTCTCATATGGAGATGAGCATAGGGCACCACATGAACCGTGGAGGCCATGTGGCCCAGAAGTTGCAGCATTTCTCTGGCTGACAAGTGACTTCTGGACTGAGCTTGGGAGGCCAAGCTTATTAGCCTTTGGCCTCGGACCAGAGGGAGGTAGGCCCTTGCAGTGGTGGAGTTCAATTGGGCCCCTATGAATTCCAGAGACTGAGTAGGGATGAGTTGGGATTTGGGAATGTTTACCACAAGTCCCAGATATTGAAGAATACGCCTTGTGCGGTCCAGAGAAATCTGGGCTTCTGACTGAGATGGAGCTCGGATGAGCCAGTCGTCCAGATATGGGAAGACAAAGATTCCCATGCCTCTGAGAAATGCGGCTACGACTGCCATGCATTTTGTGAAGACTCTTGGAGCAGAGGCCAGACCGAAGGGTAGTACTCTGTACTGGAAATGTTTTCCCTGGAACAGAAATCTTAGATACTTTCTGTGGGATGGATGGATGAGTATATGAGTGTACGCATCCTTGAGATCTAGAGAACAAAGCCAATCTTGACTCTGAAGGTATGGAAGGAGAAGGCCCAGAGAGAGCATTTTGAATTTCTCCTTGAATAGAAACCTGTTCAATTCTCTCAGATCTAGGATAGGTCTGAAGCCCCCTGTCTTCTTTGTTATGAGAAAGTAAGGGGAGTAGAAACCTAACCCCTGTTGTGGAGGAGGAACCTCCTCTATTGCCCCTTGGGCAAGAAGAGAAGAGACTTCCTGACCCAACAGGGTCAGAAGAGATGGGGGAGAACTGAATTGCCTCACCATGGTATGGGGAGGAAGGCTGGAGAAATGAAGTTTGTAGCCTTCTTGGATAATAGAGAGGGTCCATTGCTCTGATGTTATTTGCTCCCATCTGGGAGCAAAGTGAGCTAGCCTTCCAGGAATGGTGAGGGGCTCTGGCTGTGCTAGAGCCAGAAACGGCAAGTTCTCTAGAGGAACGTCAAAACCCCTGAGGGGGTTGAGCCTGCTGGGATGTAGCAGACACTGCAGGCTTTGACTTTACCTGCTTAGATTGTTGACGCTTAGCCGCAAGGCGAGGCTGAGCAGATTGCTGGCCAGTATTTGTGGGAAATCTGGTCTTTTTATAGTAAGGCCTTTTAAAAGGCTTCTTTTTGGTAGGGGTAGAAGTACACTTGGAAAGTCTATCTAGAGTGGCATTTTCTGCATCCATTTGAGCAGCTTTAATCTGCCAGTCTTCCCCAAATAAGTTCTCACCGGTACAGGGCAGATTCCTGAGGCCTTCTACAACCCAGGGTTCTAGGTTAGAAGCCTGGAGCCAAGCGAGACGTCGGGCTGCAATAGCAATTCCCGAAGCTCTGCCTGCAACCTCGAAAGAATCAAAGGCTGCCCTGTTGGAGAACTTGGAGACCTCTGAAAGTTGTGTCACCATAGAAAAGAAGTCCGCCCTTTGATCATCAGGGATACAGTGGTAAATATTCTGTATTTTTAGGGCAAGTTGCCCAAGATACATGCCCATATAAAGGCTATAAGAGTTGATCCTGGCTATAAGCATACTAGCCTGGAACATCTTTCTTCCAAAAGAGTCTAGGTTCTTACATTCACGCCCTGGAGGGGTAGAAGAATGCCTCTTAGGACTCTTTATTTTCTTCATAGCAGACTTCACCACAATGGAGTGGTGAGGCAGCCGAGTATTTCGGAACCCAGGCGAGGGAGGGACCCGATACATGGTGTCCAACCTGCGGGAATGGGGAGACAGTGTTAAAGGAGTCTCCCACAAATCCATCAAGTGTTCTTGAAGGATTTCATGGACAGGCAGAGTGACTGCCTCTTTAGGAGCTTTTGAGTATCCTAAAATGTCCAATTTTTTTGATCTGGGTTCTCTTTCAGAAGATGTAGTAATAGAAAGTGCTTTAGCTACATCAACAATGAAATCCTGAAAGGATAAATCCTCTGGAGGAGACATCCTCCTCTTGGAGAAGAGGGCTCCTCAGGAAGAGTAAGCTCAACAGAGTCATCAGAGGAATTAAATTCATCAGAAGAATCTGAGTACTCTTTCTGTGCCTCCAATGTACGATACGCATACCGATCGGTATCGACATCGGGCGTATCGGGCATGGGATCGGTACCGGGCGAAAGCCGGAATCCGGTATGCAAAACCGATCGAACGTTTAGAAGTCGATGGTCTCGGTTCCGGTGTAGATACCAGAACCGGGGTCGGTACCGATGAAATCGGTACCGAGGGCGTCGCAGCCTTAATGAAGGCCAGTACGGCCTGCTGCATGGTCTGGACAGTACTGCCCATAGACGCCACTACTGCCTGGATGTCGGTACCGGTATGGGCCGGTACCCCAGAGCAGTCCAACAGGTGATCTGTCGAGGCCGTGCCATCGATGTCAACCTGTGACCCATGATTGCTTTGGAGGCCGGAACCTCCCGCCGGGGTTTTTTGGCCTGGGCAGAATCCTCGAACTCAGAACTGAGAGCCTCTCGATCTTTAGAAAGAGATTTGCTTTTAGAGGATTTGCCCACAGAAGTTTTGGTTACCTGAGATCCATCCGGAGAGGAAGACCTGGACGACTGTGATGCTTCTGAAGGAAACAGCACATGGAGCTTGTTAGCCCGGTTCTGCAAACCGCGTTTAGACATCTGGGTGCAGGATGGGCAGTCCGGTATGGAGTGCTCAGGTCCCAAACATTTGAGACACCATTCATGGGTGTCTGTGACAGAAATGACAGCACTGCATTTGGTTCCTTTTTTGAAACCAGGGACTGGCTTCTCCATGAGGAGAAATTGTGTAGGCCTTAAGGCCTAACGCCGGGTACCAAGCTGTGCTGAAGAAAAAATTAAAAAAAGGCTTTTTTTTTTTTTATATATAGAAAGAAAGAAAGACCGGCGATACCGGTATCGGTATGGGGAAGGCAGGTACGCGGTCTAAAGAAACAAACAAAAGTAACAAATTCTTCAGCGGTGACAGGAACACGACCTGCTGGCTCCGCGGAAAAAGAAGAACTGAGGAGAGCTGGTCAGGAAGGCGGGAAGGCAGCGCGCATGTGCAGTGGGAGGCCCCAAAAGTTCATTTGAAAAGCTGGGGAGCTTTCCCGCGCAGGCTCCGTCAGTACCGACGTACCCATATGTGATGACTTATTCCTGCTTGTTCCTAGAGATGGGCATCGATGACTACCCTCCACTTCTAGGAGCTGTGTGCTCGACTCACCTGATCTCCTTTGTGATTCCTTACCATTCCCCCTAGGTGTATCCCATGTCTACAGCTATCGTGTTGTCTATCTTGACTAGATTGTAAGCTCTGAGGAGAGGGAACTGTCTCTTACATGTGTCTGTGCAGCGCTGTGTATGTCTTGTAGCGCTATACAAATGCTCAGTAGTACTAGTAGTAGTAGTAGAAGTAGTAATGTGCTCTCAGAAAATATTAAAAAACATTTTAGAAGTATTATACTCTTGCAAATGTCTGTTTGCCTGATTATATTTACTTTATGAACTGATCTTCGTGTTTAGTCTCCGGTTTTACATAAGGAAACAGGAATATGAAGTTCTCACTATATTTTTCACAACCATGACATAACCAGACAATAACCACTAACCCAGAATGGCCCAAAAACAAATCGCAGTGTTCTTCCCAGAAATGTTTGCCAGCAGGGTGGCATGAAGGAGTAGCCGGCTGGACCATCCTATAAACTGGTCAGCAATAGATAACATAACTAGTCATCTTTCAGGATGTTCCATATACAATGGATTTATTTGCCGCTCTTTGTCACCGTCATTTAAGCATCACAATTATTCTACATTTTTTAAGCATTACTTACAAAATCACTTAAATCACTTTTACATTCCTACATACGATTTTGCTATATTAATTCATCAGATTAAGTTGGCCAGATGGTCGATAAAATCAGCTGGGTGGTATGCCCATTGGGAAGAACACGGACATCCAGCAAGATCGTACTGCAAATACAAAGACTGGTGTGTATACACATACACACAGAAAGGCTGGAAAGAATTCCATGAGCCTTGCCCTTCATGCTTTCCTCACTTGTCATTGGTAGTTAAAGGCAGGCTACACTGTTAGCTAAAGGTGGGTGGTTATTTTCCTGTCCTCAGAGCAGTGCTTCCCAAACGTTTTTCCAGCGCGACCCATTTTAGCACAGGAAAATTCATGAGACCACAGATACTAATCAAAAAAAATTATTATTTGAACAACAAAAATATAAATATATAAATCTAATCTTTTTAAAGTAACTAACATGCCTGACACATATGGGCTTCAAAGTTATAACCCAGCTTCTTGAATATTTGCAGTGTGGGCAGGGCTGGTGACAGACATGCAGGGGACCGAGGAAGAAACTGATGAGGAGGCCCAAAGCCTACCTGCAGGCTATGCCTCCTGCAGCCTGAGACATGGGGGCCCAGGGCAACTACCCTGTTTGTCACCCCCCCCCCAACGTCAGCCCTGAGTTGGGAGCTGAGCATCAGGGGGGGGGCAGTGTGTGGGTGTTTATGTGCAGGGGCTGAGTGTCTGGGAGCAGTGTGAGAAATAAATGACCAAGGACAGTGTGTGTATGTCTGAAACTGAAGAAAGCACAGCTTCCTAGTGGGCTTTGAGGTCCCCTCCCAAAGTTTTACCCTGAGTTGGTCCTCAGTCATATCTATCATCAGTCCTGGCAGATGTACATTCTAAAAGATCATATATTCCAATCACTAAATAGAAAATAAAATTATTTTTTTCTATCTTGCTTTCTGGCCATTTTATTTTTATTATCATTTGGCTCTGATTTCTGCTTTTCTCTATCATCTCTTAGCTCTTTTTTCCAGGGTCACTTATCTATCTGCCATTTCGTCTTTCTCCTGTCTTCACTGTCATCACATCTTTCCTCTCTCATCCTTCCCTATCCAGGGTCTTTTTCTCGCTCTCTCTCATGTTCATTAGCTCCTTTCTGCCTCTCTAGTCCCCCAACACATGTCCAGCATCTCTTCTGTTTCCCTAGTTCCCACCGCCCCTTACCAGTATCTTTTCTGTCTCCCTAGTTCCCACCGCCCCTTACCAGTATCTTTTCTGTCTCCCTAGTTCCCACCGCCCCTTACCAGTATCTTTTCTGTCTCCCTAGTTCCCACCGCCCCTTACCAGTATCTTTTCTGTCTCCCTAGTTCCCACTGCCCCTTACCAGTATCTTTTCTGTCTCCCTAGCCCCACCCTTAATGTTTGGTGTCACCAGTTGTTGCACCCTCCATGTCCAACATCTCTTCTCTCTCACATCCCCTGTTACCCCCCCCCATGTCAAACATCTGTCTGTCTCCCTCTTTCCCGTTCCAGCATCTCCTCCATTTCTATAGTTTTCCCCATGACAGTTATCTCCTTATCCAGTATTTCCTTATCCAGGTGTATCCAGGTGTATGAAAACACAGGTCGGAGCTCGTTCCAGTTTTTTTCCTGCTTCGACTTCAGATAAGCTTTAGTTTGTCTTTTGCTGCTGATTTGCCTCTAGTTGATTGCTGTGTTTTCATGCACCTGTCGGAGTTTTGAGTGTGCATTACAGAAGTTTCTTTAGGGTTTTTTGGGTTTGGACCCCTGATGTGAATTGAGTCTTTTCATTTCCGCTGTTGTACGGAGGTATACTGAGGTCCTCCCCCCCCCCCTTTTTTCCTCTATGCCACTCACTCCCACGGTGACTCCTGTCTCACTTTTTTGTTTTTTGTTTTTGTTGATCTGTCTGCCTAGTTTAGAGTTCTTGTATTGTTTGTAGGTTTTTTGGCTCTTTGAGGATATTTTCTTTTTTATAGTTTGACTATGGATGCTGATCCCCCCTTATGTCCAGCATCACCTCTGTCTTCCCCCCCAAGACCGGTATCACCCCTTTGTCTCCTTCTGCCCCCTATGTCCAACATGAGCTCTGTCTCCCTATGTCCCCCCCCATGTCCAGCATCACCCCTTTGTCTCCTTATGTCCCCCCTCCAGCCCTTTCTGATAGAAGCATGCATATTCCTATCAGAAAGTCCTCCCTGTCCCATCCTCCTTTGAAACACACTTGTCACGGATGCATGTTGGGTTTGGGACAGCGCAAATTGCGCTTTCGGGAGGCCACCTCCTGTCAAATCCAGCCCGTCATCCACCGCCAGTAACAAAAGTAATATAAGTGCGGGGCCTTTGTGATACAAGCAGACACCTGCCTCTAAGTCCCTGCTGGCCCGTCTTGTCCCGCCTCCTCTGACCAACAAATATGTGTCAGAGGACGCGGGACAGGGAGGGCCGGCAGGGTCTTAGAGGCATACATGTGCCTCTAATATCCTCCTGGGCTTCCTTGTCCCGCCTCCTCTGACACGTGTCAGAGAGGAGGGACAGGGAGGGCCGGCAGGGTCTTAGAGGCAGGTGTCTGCTTGTATCACAAAGGCCCTGCACCTGTACTACTTTTGTTACTACCAGTGGACGACAGGCTGGATCTGACAGGAGGTGGCCTCCTGAAATCGCGATTTACCTCGTCCCAAACTCAACATGCGGCTGTGACTCCAAATGAAGATTTTGGTACCCCATTTGGGGTCGCGACCCACAGTTTGGGAAACATTGCCCTAGAAGGTTTACAATCAAAGATTATACCTGAGGCATTAGAGAGTGAAGTAACAGTTGCCTAAGGTACAAGGAGAATCAGAGGGATTTGAGCCCTCCCTTTCCAGTTCTCAGCCTGCTGCTATAATCTTTAGGCTCCTGGTGAGGATGGAGCCCTACTATGGATGGCAGAAGTGGAATTCTGAACCGGACTCCAAGGAGACCATGACATGACCAGATGGTTATGTTTAAATGCTGTACACTTGTAAAGTTATAGCTTTGTTTGTTTGTTTTTTGGCACAAGTACAAAACTATATCAGTCCTTCTCTGCTGTACAAGGCTTTTTGATGGAAGCGTGTCCTTTGTTTTCTTTCTAACGATTATAAAGAACTTATCCCAATCAAATACTTCTTTCTACTGCTCTTATAAAAAAACAAAAAAAACCCAACTTACCCCAACTCGTAAACTCCCATTTCATTTCCATATAAAAGTCAGGAGCCTGAGACAGAAATAAACATAGCACAGATAAAGAATAAAGATTAAGAATATAGTACGCTTTTAAAGAAAAAATGAAGTGAAAGATTAAAAACACAGGTTAATGGTGATCTGAAGCTCTCTGAACTACCAGCCAGGGACAAAGTACAGAAAAGGCCCTCTGGTGGCTTAATTGTATACTACAGCAAAGAACTAGAACACCAGTATGCATGGAAGCTTCATCACACCTTCTTAGGTTAGAGATTCAAATCCTTTTCAGACCTGCTCATTCATTCATTAATAAAGAGTGTATAGAAGGTCCAGAGATGTACTTCTTGTGAGACCTCAAGTTACTTGCTGAATCTGCTATCACTCAACTAGTTCTTCAATCCAGTTTATTTTTGAGTTGCAATATGCTTTTCAAATAAATGGACGTTGAAGTTGCCATAATTTGTTAGTGGGCAGCCTCGGAGGTTGGCACCCTCATCCCATAGGCCACACAAAAGTGTGTGTGGATTCTTATCGAGAATAAAAGAGGTTCACATGTCAAGCCCCACTCAGCAGAAAGCATTCCAACTCACCCACAAGGCAAGAATCATTTTTAACCCATGAAGGAACCAAACACACTCTGTACCTAGTGGCCTGCTTGGTTTTTTTATTCTTTTTTTATTTTAATCACATCATAAAACAAAACATACATAAAATATCAAATACAACTATTGTGCCCACAACATCGGGCATATCCTTTTCCAAAGCAGCATATGGTCTCTTTTTTTCTTGTTTTCAAACATTATCCCACATAGTCCCACCCCACTTTCTCCCTCTTTTTCCCCTTTGCATACCCCCTCTAGCCCCCCGAGTGGCATATCTACTGACAATCCAAACGCTAAAGCCCATCAAACCTAAAGGACCTACAGAAGGAGGTGGAGAAACATAAAGAGAAAGCTTGAGACCAAGCACCTGTAGGAGACAAGAGACCCCCGCAAGGAGAGTAATTCAAGCATTCAGACCCACTACCTCAGAGGGCACACCTGCCCAACCCCCAGGGTCCATTTGCCATATTTCCCCCCCTCCGTTTATAAAAGGAGCCCTAGATCTTTCAAAATTTCTCCAACTGCTTCCTCCCCTCTGTGCCGTAAGCTTACTCAGCTCTGAAAAGTAGCGGCATCCAGCCTTCTCCAGATCCTGGCAATTTCACATCTCACCGCCATCAGGCAGCAAATAACCCAACTCTTCACTCATGGTCCACAATCCTCTGGTATCCCCAAACCCCAAACCCCAAACCCAAGGATCATCTGCTGGCAAGCTAACCTGTCACCCCCTCTACACAGTCCCTCACCTCTCCGCAAAACTTCACAGCCCCACCACACATGTAGATGGTCTCCCATCTTCCCACACTTCCTCCAACAAGCATCAGATAAATTTTTAGAAAACAATGCAATGCAAGTAAACCTTGTAGTCATTTTGCATGGCTACTTTCAGCACTCTTCCAGGTCCACCGTCTTCCCCAACATCTTCTCCCATTTTAGCATTTAAGGAAACGTATTCTGTGTCTCACCCACAAACAACTTATAGATGCGGGTTACCACTTTTGTATAACCCAGCTTCCCCAGGAACAATAATTCAAAGTCTTGTAAAGCTCTTCTGAGCCACCAGGAATCGAGCCCACTCTGTACAAAATGCCTAATTTGAAAAATAAGTGAAAACGTCCCTCTTGGGCAATTCAAACTGGGACTGCAAGCTCTAATAGGACTTGAAAGAATTGATAGAACTTGACAAGCCCCTTACTTTTTTAATTAAGAAGCACCCTCCTAAGTTGGTCCTGTGGCAATTGTTGAACATGGCTGATGTTCATAGCAAGGGAACACTCCCCTCCCCCCTCTCCTGGACCCATATCAACAACAGACACTTCAAAAAAGGGTCAACATGCCCCACCGGTCTCCCCCTATCCCACAACATTTGTGCAGGGTCCACCCCATATATAGTACTGCTTGAAGGATTCGAACCGATTGTTTCTGTTCTGCATGTCCCCATTTGACCACTGCAGAAAGCTGCGATGCGAAGTAATACTTCCACAAATCCATAGCTCCCATACCCCCCTCACCTTTAGGGAGTGTAAGAATTCTACGGGCAACCTGAAGAGGCCTCTTCCTCCAAAGATAAGCAAATAACTTCCTGTTCAAGGCTCAAAGCTCCTTCCGGGGAATCAACACAGGCAATGTCATGAATAGGTAAAGAAACTTTGGAAGGATGTCATCTTGACTTCTGCCATGCCCCCAGCCTATGAGTGCTCCAACGTTCTCCATCTCTCCAAATCCATCCATACCCTCTATATCAAGGGCCCATAATTCAAGTCATATATTTTACCCAAATCTGTATGCAAGTGAACCCCTAGATATTTCATCCCTTGCCTAGAAAGTTTAAAGGGTGTAGCCCGAACCACTTCCTCCAGGTTAGACATGTTCATCTTAAAACTCACCCTGGTACCATAACTTTGTAACTCAGTTATAATTGGAGCAAAGCAGAGGAAGAAGCCTCTATAAACATAATGTCATCAGCAAACATGGCCATCTTAAATCCTTCTCCCCCCACCTCGATCCCCTTTATACCTCATGCTCTTTGATCCGCACTGCCAGAGGCTCCAGGCAAAGACAACAATGGATATCCCTGCTTTGTCCCCCTATACAAGTTAAACCTCCCAGAATAACCCCCATTCACCCTGACCCTTTATACTATTTAACAGGTTATTTTTATGCTGCCTTTGTAACTTAAACTTGATAATGTACATTAAACAGGGACATTGATAACTTGGATTCTTCTGAGGCAATGGGGGGGGGGGGGTAAGTGACTTGCCCAGTGGGAATTGAACCCTGGTCTCTTGGCTCCCAAGCCAGTGCTCTAACTGCTAGGCTACTCCTCCACTCCCTCACCCAATGAATAAAATGAGGCACAAAGCCCAATCACCTCAGAACTCCAATCATAAATGCCCATTCCACCCTGTCAAATGCTTTTTCAGCATCCACCAATAACAGCATAGCAGGAATGTTCATCTTTTGGGCCTACCACATTAATCACAAAATTCTATTGCCTACCCAGTGTAACGAATCCAGCCTGATCTTCTCCCACCAAATAATGCATGCTGCGTTCAACTTGGTCACCAAAACCTTTGCTGACAACGTAACACAAAAATTTAGGAGCGAAATGGGCCATTAAGACCCATATTGGGATCTTTACCCTCCTTTGGCAAAACTGTAATACCCGCCACCATCATAAAATCTGGAAGATGGAACCACTTCAGGACCACATTGAACAATTCTGCCAAGAGACCCGCCAGCTGCTCCCTATACGTTTTATAGAAAAGAGCAGACAGCCCATCTATCCCTGGGGTCTTCTCCACTTTCAGTGACTTTATAGCTTCCGCCACTTCTTCCTCCAAAATGACAGCATCCAATGCCCCCCTCTGATCTTCCTCCAAGATAGGGAGTGCACATCCATCCAGATAACTAGATAGTCCTTCCTCACCCCTACGCCCTTCAGATGTACAACCACTACTACTGAGCATTTGTATAGCACTACAAGACATACGCAGCCCTGTAAGAGACAGTCCCTGCTCATCAGAGCTTACAATCTAGTCAAGACAGACAACACAGTAGTTGTAGACATGGGATACATCTAAGGGGAATGGTAAGGGAACACAAAGGAGATCAGGTGAGTCAAGTTCCGAAAGAAGCAGCGAAGAGGTGAGTTTTCAGCGTGGAGTTGAAAAGGGTCAGAGAAGGCGCCTGTCATACAGAATCAGGTAGTTTGTTCCAGGCATAAGGAGCAGCAAGGTGAAAGGAGTGAAGTCTGGAGTTAGCAATAGAAGAGATGGGCACTGATAGAAGCAATTTGCCAGAAGAGCTGAGTTTCCAAGGAGGTATAAGACAGGAAAGGTAGTGAGGAGCTGCAGTGTGAAGGCACTTATAGGTCAGCAGGAGAAGTTTGAACTGGAGGTGGAAACGGATAGGGAGCCAATGAAGTGACTTGAGAAGAGGGGTAATATGAGCAGGACAAGGCTGGCGGAAGATTAGTCATGCAACAGAGCGTTGAACAAATTGAAGGGGAGAGAGATGATTCAGCAGGAGACAGCAAGGAGTAGGTTACAATAGTCAAGACGGGAGGTGATTAAGGAATGGATAAGTGTCTTAATAGTGTGTTCAGAAAGGAAAGGGCAGATTTTGTTGATGTTGTAGAGAAAGAAATGGCAGATCTTAGCTATCAGATGGATGTGTGTGGAAAAGGAGAGAGAGGAATCAAAGATGATCCCAACATAAGATATGCCATACTGGGTCAGACCAAGGTCCATCAAGCCCAGTATCCTGTTTCCAACAGTGGCCAATCTAGGTCATATGTACCTAGCAGTATCCCCAAGAGACACAGGTTCCACAATACTGGGTGATATCCTGGGTCCCTTTTTAATAATGGTTTATGGACCTTTCCTCCAGGAACTTGTCCAAACCTTTTTTAAACCCAGCTCTTACTACATCCTCTGGTAACAAATTCTGGAGTTTGATTACACGTTGAGTGAAAAAATATTTTCTCTTATTTGTCTTAAATAGTTTACCCTGTAGCTTCATTGCATGTCCCCTAGTGTTTCTATATTCTGATAACGTAAACAATCGATCTACGTTTACCCATGCCACCCCATTCATTCATTTATAGACCTCTATCATATCTCCCCTCAGCCATCTCTTTTCCAGGTTGAAGAGCCCTAACCTTTGTAGCCTCTCTTCATAGGGGTATCCTTCCATCCCCTTTATCATTTTGGTGGCTCTTCTCTGTACCTTTTCTAATAACGCTATATCCTTTTTAAGATACGGCGACCAGAATTGCACACAATATTCAAGGTGCGGTCTCACCATGGAACAATATAGAGGCATTATAATATCCTTTGTTTTATTTTCCATTCCTTTCCTTATGCTTTCTTGGCCACCGCTGCACACTGGGCCGAGGGTTTTAACATGTTATCAACGATGACTCCTAAATCTTTTTCCTGGGTGGTGGTTCCCAATGTGGAACCTTGCATTGTGTAACCATAGTGTGGGTTGTTCTTTCCTAGGTGCATAATTTTGCACTTGTCCACATTAAATTTCATCTGCCATTTGGATGCCCAGTCTTCCAATTTATCCAGATCCTCCTGCAGTTTTCCACAATCCTCTTGGGTTTTAACAACTTTAAACAGTTTTGTGTCGTCTGCAAATTTGATAACCTCACTCGTTATTCCTTTTTCCAGGTCATTTATGACTATGTCAAAAAGTAGTGGACCCAGTACAGATCCCTGGGGTACTCCACTATTCACCTTTTTCCACTGGGAAAATTGGCCATTTAGCCCTACCCTCTGCTTTCTATTTTTTAACCAGTTCCCGATCCACAATAGTACACTGCCTCCTATCCCATGACTTTTTAGTTTTGCCAAAAGTCTCTGATAAGGGACCTTGTCAAAGGCTTTCTGAAAGTCCAGATACACTATATCAACCAACTCACCTTTGTCTACCTGTTTATTCACACCTTCAAAAAAACATATCAGATTAGTAAGACAAGATCTTCCTTGTCTAAAGCCATGTTGGCTGTCTCCCATTAGGCCATGACTATCTACATGCTGTGTAATTTTGTTCTTTATGATGGTTTCTACCATTTTCCCCAGTACTGACGTCAGACTCACCGGTCTGTAGTTTCCCGGATCACCCCTGGAACCCTTTTTAAAAATTGGCGTTACATTGGCGATCCACCAATCTTCAGGTATTACAGAAGATTTTAATGAAAGTTCACAGATTACTAATAGCAGGTCTGCAATCTCATATTTCAGTTCTTTCAACACTCTTGCTATTATTCAGTTTATCAAATAGTTACAATACATTTGCTATTATTTGCTATTTGTTATTATTCAGTTTATCAAATAGTTACATCTTCCCGGTGTAGTGATATTTCTCTCAATTCCTCTGCAGTATCACCTTTAAATACCACTTCAGTCTTGGGTAACATCCCTACATCTTCCTCAGTAAAGACCGAAGCAAAGAATTCATTCAGTCTCTCCGCTATAGCCTTGTCTCCTCTTACTGCCCCTTTTACCCCTCTATCATCTAACAGTCCAATTGACTCTTTCACAGGCCTTTTGCTATGAATGTAATTGAAAAAGTCTTTATTTCGTGTTTTTGCTTCCTTAGCAATTTCCTTCTCAAATTCTCGCTTTGCCTGCCTTATCAATGCTTTGCATTTAACTTGCCAGTGCTTGTGCTGTTTCCAGTTTTCGTCGTTTGGCTCTTTTTTTCCATTTCCTGAAAGATGCTTTTTTGGCAGCAACAGCCTCTCTGACCTCACCTTTAAACCATGCTGGCAGTTTTTTGGACTTTCTTCCACTTTTCTTAAAGCGTGGAATACAGCTGGCCTGGGCTTCCAGGATAGTATTTTTAAACAACACACAAGGTTGCGAGCCGAGGAAACAGGGAGGAGTAGAGAGTTATCCACAGAGACTGAGAAATGATGAAGATGAGAGGAGGGTTTAGGGGAAAAATAAGAAGCTCCATTTTGGCCATGTTCAATTTCAAGCAGCGGTGAGACATCCAAGCAGCAATGTCAGAAAGGCAGGTAGAGATTTGGGTCTGAATTGCTGGAGAGATTTCGGGTGTAGAGAGGTAGATCTGGGAGTCACCAGCATAAAGTTGGTACTGAAAGCCATAGGAAGAGATGAGTGCACCAAGGGACTGGGTATAGAGAGAGAAAAGGAGTGGACCCAAGACAGATCCTTGGGGATAGCAGCAGAGGAGGATCCTCCAGAACAAACACTGAAAGAGCGATGGGAGAAATAAAAGGAGAACCAGGATAGTACAGAGCCTTTAAAACCAAGCGAGGACAGGGTATCAAGAAGGTGGTTGTGGTCAATAGTGTCTAAAGCAGCATAAAGGTCAAGAAGGATGAGAACTGAGTAAAAGACCTTGGATTTTGCCAGGAACAAGTCACTAGAGACTTTGGAAAGAGCCATTTCAGTAGAATGTCAAGGTCAAAAGCCAGATTGTAAAGGATCCAGGAGGGCTTGAGAGGAGAGAAGAAAGCTTGGAATAGAAATCAACAAAACACTGCCTAATCTGATCAGGATGAGTCACCCTTTTCGCCCGTCCATTGGCTACCTGCGCAATATGACAATGCTTTCTCTGTGCCTTTAACTGTACTGCCATCAGCTTCCCCACCTTACTACTAAGCCCAAAATACACCTGCCTTGTTAATTTCATTTCCTTCTGTACCCATGCTATCATACAATCCCACATCTCAGAACATAGTACACCCAGTTCTTTAGCCAACTCAGATGATGGCTTTCTCCTATTTTACCAGTCCTTAACTTCAATTTGGCCCAGCAACTCCCCTACCCTCCGATCCCTCTGCTTCTTTTTCACACTGGCCCACATCAGCAATTTGCCCCGCACAAATGCTTTGAATCCATCCCAAACCCCACCCGGGGACACATTCCCCACCCCCTCCATTTAATTTGAAATAACTCCGAATGTCCCACTAGCACTTCTTGTGGCCTTGGGCAAGTCACTTAACCCTCTACTGACTCAGAAGAATCCAAGTTATCAATGTCCCTGTTTAATGTACATTATCAAGTGTAAGTTACAATGTAAACCACTTTGACTAAAATGATAAAGTGGTATAAAAAAAACCCGTTAAATAAATAAATGTCTCTCCCAACAGCCTCTACCATCTTCGTGTGCGATAAGAGGCAGTCATTCAGCGCCAGAATTTTAAATTCTGAAAATCCTTACTCCCCCTTATTTCCATCCATACAGGTCCATGATCAGACTAGGCTATAGCCTCTATATCTGCCCAATGTACATTTGCAATTAATCATCCATCCACCATCACAACATCTATTCTAGAATAAGATTTATGAAGAGGAAAGTAATAAGAATAGGTCTGCTCTGTGGGTACAACAGCCTCCAGACATCAACTACACCCATATCTCCCAGCGCCTCTTTCAACACCTTCCAATCCCTCCCCCCATGCGAGACCTGCACCGAATTGCCTTTGGCAGGATCGAAAGTCAAATTTAAGTCCCCACCCACAACCCACTTGCCGTCAGCCATGTCCACTCAAGGCTCGAAAAAAGGGGCCCTGATCCTCGATGGGTGCTGACACATTTACTATATTCCACACCTCAGTATCCAATTCTACCAGTAAGCAAAAAAACCTCCCTCCCGGATCCCCAAACTGCTCAATAAACATCAGGTTCAAAAATTTTGAGAAACAAATCGCCACGCCTGCTTTTTTATGCTCCTGTGTATTAGAGGCCGCCACACTCAGTATATACTGTGAGGAGCAAAGGAGCCTCTCGTCTCTTTTCAATAAATGTGTCTTCTGTAGGAGTACCACAGAGGCCTGCAGGCGCTCCAGCTCTTTGAAAAGTGATACCATCTTCAAGGATGCATCTAACCCTTTCACATTATAGCTTACAAATTTATACCCCTTACCTCCCATTAGTGCAATTACCTCCCCCCCACCCACTACCCTACTCTCCCCTCGAATCTCATCACCACTTATACCCCCCCCCCCCAATTCTACCCCTGAATCCTCCGTTCTCCCCCACCACCTCTTCCTCCCTCTCCCCCCACCCCATCTAATTGTTGCTTTTCTCTCCTTGGCAACTCCCAATCATGAGGAAGCTAGTCCCTGATGATGATCTCTGCCACCCCCACCTGTATTGCCCTTCCAAACTACATTTGCCTCGCACATCTGTCCATCCATTCCCATCACATGCTCCTGCATCACACTCCCCATTCATTCTCAACCAAAATAATCCCCTAAATCCAACCTTCTATTACTTCCCCCACTCATCTCCTATTCAGCCAGACCCTCATACATATCAACCATCTAAATTAGACATTAACCATTCACCCCACTCTCCAACATCCCCCCAAGACTCCCCTCAGGGACAGTCAAGGAGAAAAACAGCAGAGAAAAAGAGATCAGTCCATAGTAAGAAGTCAGTCATTAGAATTAATGTCTCTTGGCTTCTGTTCTCCATCCAAACTTTTCTGCAGGTGTCCCCGTCCTCTAACCAATGCCATTGAATGGATGACTTCCTAGATGGAAGTGCCACCTGCGCCTCCTCCAGATCTTGGATGCCACCCAAACGGGCCGCCTTCAGTGCTTCCTCTGTTGCAAGCCCTTAGTGACTTCCAGTCCTTCGTGGTAACCAAAACGAAGGGGAACATCCACCTACATCTCACATTTGCCTCCCGAAGCTTCCTGGTGATGTCTTGCCTCCTCTGAAGAGTGGTGAGGGGCAGGATCTCAAATACCTCTATTTTATTTGAGTCCCAGAGCACCTCCTTCATGGCTCGAGCCTTTGTCACTATCCGATCTTTGAGGTGTACTGGTGGAAACAGACAATAACGTCCCTGGGCAAATTGCAGGTGGTGTCCTGAGAGCGTGATGTGCCCTGTCCAATTCCACCTTGACTTCTCTTTCACCTTCTGCCGGTGACCTCAACACTGCCCGGACAATGCGGGCATTACAGCAGCATAGTCCCTGTATCCAGAGTCTACCGGCACACTGCAAAACCGCAGATTGCTCCTGTGGGAACAGTTTTCTATGTCCTCCAATTTGTCCAGTAGCTCCAGATTCACAGACTCCAGGCTTGCCACCTGCTTCTCTAACACAGCCACATCCTCCGCTTGCACATGTCCTCCACCCATCTACCAAACTCAATCACCTCTGCCTGTCCACTCCTATGCTCATAATCTCCCCATGGACTGAGCTTAGTTCAGACTTAAGGTCCTTGAACTATCGCCGGAACCTACTCAGAGTTATCTGCTCCTCAGACTCCAACTCAGATGCACTTTCCCGTTCCCGCTAATCTCCTGTTCCTCTGTGGCCCACTGCCTTCATTGATCACCGTTTTGTTTGAGTTGTGGTAAGCCTTCTCCACTCCCGGGTAAGCATATTCTTACGACTGATCAGGCACTTCTTAGTGGTCATACTGCCCATGCTCGACCTCACACTACACCTCCGTTGCAGCTATTACACGCCATGAGGCAAATTTAAATGCTACTCAAAATAATAAACGGGATATGCGGAGCCTCTGCATCAGGCGTCACTTCCTCAGTGGCCTGCTTGTTTTGTAGGAGGACAGGTTCAAAGGAGCAGGCAGAGTTAAACAGATACTATGGGCCCTATTTTTGAAGGCATTACAGGGGTTACTGCCCATGTTACCGGTGTGAATGCCTTAACCGGGATTTTCCAAAGGCATCTACATGGGTAGTGCCTTTGGAAAATCCCGGTTAAGTCCCTAACATGCCCAGATGCTATGCGGTTAGCATGGGACATGTTGGAGGTGTTCCGTGGCAAAGGAAAGGGCTAAGCAGGTAGCAGTGAATCTCCAGGAACAAGCAGGAATGAGTCTTCACATATGGGTACGTCGGTACCGACGGAGCCTGCGCGGGAACGCTCCCCAGCTTCCCAAAAAGGAAAGCTTTTGGGAGCATCCCACAGCGCCTGCGCGCTGCCTTCCCGCCTTTCCTAACCGCCTCTCCCCAGTTCTGCTTTGCCGCGGAGCCAGCAGGTCGTGTTCCTGTCACCGCTGAAGAAGTTCTTTGTTTTATTTTATTTCTTTGGTCACGCGTCTGCCTTCCCCGACGTCGGACCGGTACCGCCGGTCTTTTTTTTTTTTATATAAGAAAAGAAAGAAAGAACATATTTTTCCCTCACTTAGTGTATTTTTCCTCTTTTGGGCCTTAGGCCTCACAAAGAATTTTCCTCATGGAAAAACCAGCCTCCGGGTTTAAAAAATGCACTAAGTGCAGCGGTACTATTTCTGTTACCGACACCCATGAATGGTGTCTTAAATGTTTGGGTCCTGACCACTCCATTTTGGATTGTTCGTCCTGCTCCTTGATGTCCAAATGAGGGTTACAGAACCGAGCAGCCAAGCTCCATGTGCTGTTTCCCTCTGATGCAGCTTCAGTGGCATCGACATCTTCCAGGGCTTCTTCTTCCTCCCATGGATCTCAGGTAACCAAACATAAATCCAGCCGGTCCTCGAAGGGTAGATCTCCTTCCAAGCATCGAGATGCCTCCGGGCTTGCCCTCGAGGATCCTGCACCGGCAAAACAACCCCGGTGGGAAGCTCCGGCTTCCAAAGCTCCACCTATGGGGTTACAGGTTGATATCGATGGCACAGCCTCGACCGATCACCTGTTAGAATGCTCTGGCGTACCGGCGCAACCTTCCGGTACCGAATTCCAGGCATTCATGGCGTCGATGGATCAGAATGTCCTATCCATGCAGCAGGCTATCACGGCCTTCATTCAAGCTGCGACGCCGCTGATACTACAACAAACTCCGTTGTCTGTATCAGCTCCAGTACCAGCACCAGTGTCGGTACCGGTACCGACTGCATCGACATCGACCAGGATGCCGACTGCAGCGGTTCCCTGTGCAGGGATGCCCATCGGTACCGAACCGGTACCGATGTCGCCCGATGTCGATACCGCTCGGTACGCGTATCGAGCTCTGGAAGAGCACCCTGACAGTCGATACTTTGATTCCTCCGAAGATTCTGATGCATCGGAGGAGTCTGCTGAAGTATCCATAGCCCTTCCTGAAGAGCCTTCTTCTACAAAAAGAAGAATGTCTCCTCCAGAGGACTTGTCCTTTCAAGACTTCATAAGAGAAGTGGCTAAAGGACTTTCTATTTCAGTAACCTCTGAATCAGAGCCTAGAGCTAAAAAATTGGATATTTTAGGTTATTCTAAGGCTCCTAAGGAGGCAGTCACCTTGCCAATTCATGAGATTCTTTATGATCACATGATTGACTTATGGGAGACTCCTCTCACTATCTCTCCTCATTCTCGTAGATTGGACACTATGTACCGTGTCCCTCCTTGTCCTGGTTTTCATAAAACACAGCTTCCTCACCATTCTATTGTGGTGGAGTCAGCTATGAAAAGGATAAAGAGTGCAAAAAGACACTCCTCTGCTCCTCCAGGAAGAGAATGCAGGACCTTGGATGCTTTTGGTAGGAAAATCTTCCAAGCCAGTATGCTCATTGCCAGAATCAACTCCTATAGTCTTTTTTTTTTTTTTAATTATTTATTTATAAATTTCAAATTAAACAGCAAGAGAAACAATCAAGCACAATCTTGCTCAGAAAATGAGATTATACACAGGAGCATAAGTATAATAAACAGATATTATAACATAATATAGTCTTTATATGGGTATGTTTCTGAAAGAAGTTGCAGATAAACTGCACACTTTCCTCCCTTTTCTTCCAGAGGATAAAAGGGAAGAATTCCTTATTTGGCTTAAGCATACTCAAGATATTTCAAAGTTTTCCAACCGTGCAGCTTTTGACTCCTTTGAAGGTGCCAGCAGAGCTTCGGCCATTCCCATAGCTGCTCACAGAATTGCTTGGCTCCAGGCTTCTGATCTAGAATCTTGGGTCCAGGATGGCTTGGGAAATCTTCCCTGTACAGGTGAAAACCTGTTTGGCAAAGATTGGCAAATAAAAGCCACTCAAATGGATGCAGAAAATTCTGCTTTGGATAGACTTTCAAAGTCAACCTCCATTCCTGCCAAGAAAAAACCTTTCAAGAAGTCTTTTTTCAAGAAAAGCAGATTCCATCATGCTTCTGGCCAACAATCATCTACAGGTCGTTTTGCTGCTAAGCGTCAGCAACCTAAACAGGCCAGGCCTAAGCCTACAGGGGCTGCTGCAACTCAGCAGACCCAGCCTCCTCAGGGTTTTTGACTTGATGCTAGAGAACTTAGCCTTTCTGGCTCTGAAACAGCCAGAGCCTCTCACCATTCCAGGAAGGTTAGCTCATTTTGCTCCCAGATGGGAGCAAATTACAGCAGAGCAGTGGACCCTCTCCATCATAAGAGAGGGCTACAAACTTCATTTCTCAAACCTTCCTCCTCACACCAGGGTGAGACATTTCAATTCTCCAACATCTCTCCTCGACCTTCTAGGTCAGGAGGTGGCTACCCTTCTTGCCCAAGGGGCAATAGAAGAAGTACCTCTTCTTCAACAAGGGTCAGGGTTTTACTCCCCCTACTTTCTGATCCCAAAGAAAACAGGGGGTTACAGACCCATATTAGATCTCAGAGAATTGAACAAATTTCTATGCAAGGAGAAATTCAAGATGCTTTCTTTGGGCACTCTCCTTCCATACCTTCAGAGTCAGGATTGGCTTTGTTCTCTAGATCTCAAGGATGCGTACACACGTGTCCTCATCCATCCATCTCACAGAAGGTTTCTCCGTTTTCTTTTCCAAGGAAAGCATTACCAATACAGGGTGCTTCCTTTGGGTCTGGCCTCTGCTCCAAGAGTGTTCACCAAATGCATGGCAGTAGTAGCTGCATTTCTACGCACTCTGGGAATATTTGTATTCCCATACCTGGACGACTGGCTCATCCGAGCTCCATCTCAGTCAGAGGCCCAGACTTCCCTGAACTGCACAAGGCGTATTCTGCAGTATCTGGGACTTGTGGTAAACCTCCCAAAGTCCCAGCTCACCCCTACTCAGTCCCTAGAGTTCATAGGGGCCTGACTAGATACTACCACTGCAAGGGCCTATCTTCCTCAGGCCCGTTGCCTACGCCTAGTGCAGTTAGCCTCCCAGATTCAGTCAAAGAGCCATTTAACTGCCCGGGAGATGCTACAACTGCTAGGCCACATGGCATCCACAGTGCATGTGGTCCCCTATGCTCGCCTTCACATGAGAGCAGCTCAATGGACTTTGTCCACACAGTGGACTCAAGCATCAGGGGCTCTGTCAGACAAAATAGCAACCTCCAGGCGCCTCTTTTGGTCTCTCCAGTGGTGGAAGTCCACCCAAAATCTGTTGCTGGGGTCCCCCTTTCAACAGTTGTTGCCCCAGGCAACCCTCACAACAGATGCCTCCCAAACAGGTTGGGGAGCTCATCTGCAAGACCTCTCCACTCAAGGTACTTGGTCTCCACAGGAGACCTCTCTACATATCAACCACTTGGAGCTCCGAGCAGTTTTTCTAGCTCTCAAGGTCTTCCATACCCTGCTCAGCTACAAACAGTCCTCATTCATACGGACAATCAGGTAGCCATGTTTTACATAAACAAGCAAGGAGGTACTGGCTCTCTGTCACTTTGCAACGAAGCTTTAAGATTGTGGGCCTTCGCCAGAGAGCATCAAATCCATCTCCTGGCCGTATACCTTCCAGGAATCCAAATCTCTTGGGCAGACTCAGTCGAGTTCTGCTTCCACACGAATGGTCCCTGCACATGGACCAGGTACTCAGAATCTTACAAGAATGGGGAACCCCGGACATAGACCTCTTTGCAAGTCCGTGGAATGCCAAACTTCCCCGGTTCTGTTCCAGAATCCCTTGTCAGGGAGTTCAGGCCAAGGATGCCTTCCTCCTTCACTGGGGTCAAGACTTCCTGTATGCCTTTCCACCCATTCCCTTGATTCCCAAGACTTTGTTCAAGCTCCAGAGGGATCAAGGATCTAAGATCCTCATAGCTCCACGCTGGCCACGCCAAGTGTGGTACCCTCTACTTCTGCATCTCTCTCAAGCTCCCTCCCTGGACTTGGGAGCTGCTCCAGACCTTCTGTCCCAGGAGGAGGGGACTTTGTGGCACCCAAACCCCAAGTCTCTTCACCTCAGAGCTTGGTTGCTGAAGGCCTAGACCTTCAAGGTTGGAATCTTTCTCAACAAGTGAAGGATATCCTCCATGCTTCCAGAAAACCTTCCACTAGACGTTCCTATGCTTTTAAATGGAAAAGGTTTTCCATTTGGTGTACTGAGAAGGGTCTTGACCCTCTAGTACTACCTTTGAATTCTCTATTGGAATATCTCCTGCATCTCTCCAATGCAGGCCTTAAGACGAATTCAGTAAGGGTCCATTTGAGTGCTATTGCAGCATCCCTTAAGCCTATCAATGGACAGCCTATTTCCTCTCATCCTCTTATTGCAAGATTCATGAGAGGCCTAACTTTAACTAAGCCTCCCATTAGGCCTCCTCCGGTGGCATGGGACTTAAATCTGGTTCTTGGTCAGCTTATGAAGCCACCTTTTGAACCCTTAGCCACCACCTCCTTGAAATTTCTTTCCTGGAAGGTTATTTTCCTCATTGCAGTCACCTCAGCTAGCCGCATCAGTGAACTGCAGGCCTTAGTGGCTAATCCACCTTATACAAGGTTCCATCATGATAAGGTAGTCCTTAGGACCAATCCACACTTTATGCCTAAAGTGGTCTCACCTTTTCATCTTAATCAAGAGGTGTATTTACCTGTTTTTTTTCCAGGTCCTCATGCATCAAGTGCAGAGAGGAATCTTCATACCCTGGATTGTAAGAGAGCTCTTGCCTTTTACTTACAAAGGACACAGCAACATAGAAAGTCTTCTCAACTCTTTGTTGCTTTTGATCCCTCTCATTTGGGACTTCCAGTCTCTAAGAGGATACTGTCCAATTGGATTGCTCAGTGTATTTCTTTCGCCTACCAGAGTAAGAACCTTTCTCTGGAGGGCCATGTCACAGCTCATAATGTGAGGGCCATGGCCACCTCTATGGCTCATCTAAATTCTGTGTCCATCGACCAGATCTGTCGAGCGGCCACCTGGGCCTCGGTTCATACTCTACTCTATGCAGAATGAAAAGGGAACTACATACTCTACTCTACTCTACTCTCATACTCTATGCAGAATGAAAAGGGAGAAAAACACAAACCGAGGAATGCAAGCAACTATACCTAACACTCCTCATGAAATACAAGAATGAGGTCAACCTTGCAAAAAAGGTTCACCACACTAACTACTCAATAAAGCCCTTAATAGACCCAGAGAACTATTTGAGCTTGTTAAATCACTCACCAATACCTCCCAGGACACTGTCTATGCCGACGAAATAAAGGCCCAGATGCTTGCAGACCATTACGCCAAGAAACTACACCCGCAAGTACCCACAATCACCGAGCAAAACATTTCTTTAGTCCTCACCCCACGAGAAACCGACACCGTCATTCAGTCAGAGTCTGCAGCAGAATGGAGTACTTTCCAGCAATTAGAAGAACAACAGATCATAAACATCATAACTAATTTAAACTCCACCACCTCCCCTCTTGACCCATGCCCAGCGGCTTGGATAAAAGCAACTAAGAAAGAAATCGCACAACCTATCTCCTACATTGTAAACCAGTCCCTCAAACAAGGTACAATGCCGACCCATCTCAAGAGATCACTTATAAGACCCATCTTAAAGAACAAAACACTCAACAAAAGTGATCCTGCATCATATCACCCGATCTCGAGCATATCATTCTTAGCTAAAACAATCGAAAAAGCGGTCCAGCAGCAGCTGCAGGACCACATCGACGATAGGAAAGCCTTAGATATGCATCAATATGGGTTTTGTCAACATCACGGAGTAGAAACACTACTGCTGGCACTCCTTGACAACCTCCTCAGGGGTCTTGAAAACAAAAATGTTATGTTCATGCTAGTATTTATTGACATTTCAGCTGCATTTGATACAGTACACCACGGCACCCTCTTAAACCGCCTTGCATCCACAGGTATAACAGGGAGCCCCTTAAAGTGGTTTGCATCATACATATCCAATAGGATGCAACAAGTGCAATTCAACGACGATAAAGCCGATGCCTTCCCCCAAACCCAGGGGATTCCTCAAGGGTCCGCCCTATCATCTCTCCTATTCAATTTGTATATAAAACCGGTCTGCAAGATCTTTCAGAAGCGCAACATCAATTACCATATCTACGCTGATGATGTGATGCTGTATACGCACCTTGACATAACACAACCGGATTTCACTCCACTGGAAGAATGTCTAGACATGCTCCAAACATGGCTTCAACAAAACAACATGTCAATAAACCACAAGAAAACAGAAGTCATGTTTATCTCCAAGAAAACCAATTTCATCCCGCCCACCACAGTCACCCTTAACAAAAACATATATCATACGAAGCCTGCAATAAAATATCTAGGGGTCCTACTGGACAGCAACCTTAGGATGGATAAACACCTCCGAACAATTAACCGAGCCATTTTTCACAAATTGAAAGTTCTTCAACCACTTCGCAATATCCTCGAGAAATCTGACTTCAGGTCTGTTGCGCAAGCTCTCATCATTCCCCACCTAGACTACTGCAATGCCATTCTGCAAGGGCTTCCGAAGAACACCCTAAATATCTTGCAAATGGCTCAAAATGTTGCCGCAAGAGTCATCATGGAAAAAAGCGTCACCGATCACATAACCCCAGTGCTAATGGAACTGCATTGGCTCCCGGTGGCTGCCCGCATCATTTTCAAACTTCTCATAACAACTTTTAAACTCATTCACAACATTGCACCATCCTACCTCGATAACCTAATCACTATCCAACCACACAACAGGAACAGAAGAACCATAAATCTCAACACTCTCTGTGTTCCGATCAGCATAAGAACTGTCAAAGCAGAGACAAGCAATAGAGCATTCACATATACAGCACCAATCCACTGGAACCAACTCCCGCACGAGTTGCGACTGACAAATAATTTGAGTGAATTTAGAAGGAAACTCAAAACCCACTTATTTCAGGCCCACTACAACCTGACCTAAGTTGCGACACCTTACTTCAACTAGATGGTTTCTGCCTGCCACCACAGCATTTAGAGTACCGGTATGTAATCTTGTATATTTGTACATTTTTGGCCCCACCCACGCGCCTACAATCAAATGTATATTTCGATTTATTAGCCCCAATCCAATGTATAATGAATCTAATTGCTTTTTCCTGTTTATGTAGATCATTGCTCAATCGAAATGTGTATCTTAAAAATTCTCTGTATTGTACGATACATTATGATTCTGTAAAGTAAACCGCTGCTGATCGTAGGAAGTAGCGGTATACAAATATTTACTAAATAAATAAAATAAATAAATAAATAAATACCTTCACAGCCCATTACAGCTTGGACAAGGACTCCCGCCGGGATGCCTTGTTTGGTCAGGCTGTTCTCAAACACCTGTTCCATTCTTAATCAACTCCTGCCCTCCTTCCCTGGATGGATGCCTGAGATCCATAGGAGGAGGTAGAGCCCTTCCCAGGGTCTCATAACCTTGGGGATCTCCCAGGCATCTCTAGCTAGGGAGTCCCCATATGTGAAGACTCATTCCTGCTTGTTCCTGGAGATAGCACAGTTACTTACCTGTAACAGGTGATCTCTGGGAACAGCAGGAATAAGTCTTCACAACCCACCCACCTCCCCTAGGAGTTGTAACTCTCTATCTATCTTTCCTTTCCCCTCTCTCTCTTTGTCTCAGCTTTAAAACTCGAATTGGGGAGAGGCGGTTAGGAAAGGCGGGAAGGCAGGAAGGCAGCGCGCAGGCGCTGTGGGATGCTCCCAAAAGCTTTCCTTTTTGGGAAGCTGGGGAGCGTTCCCACGCAGGCTCCGTCGGTACCGACGTACCCATATGTGAAGATTTATTCCTGCTGTTCCCAGAGATCACCTGTTACAGGTAAGTAACTGTGCTTTTTCAATGCTACCCGATTAGCCCTAGGCACCATAAAGATAGGCAAGGTTTTTCCTCGCCTATCATTGAGGCACTGAGGCTAACCGGGTAGCATTGAAAAATCGCTGCTACCTGCTTAGCCTCGACAGCTGCCGGCATATCCAACCAAATCTGGATTTTCACTTCCGTCACTGCGGAAGTGAAGATCCAGGTTAAGGAGCTCAGCGGGCAGGATATGCGCTGTCATGGCCCTATATTCACAGGTTTTGTCCTTTTAACACAATACCCTGAATTCAGAGAGACTGAAATCTAAGCAATTATTAGTACAAAGCTTTTAAATGTCCTTCTGCTGATGAAATACTGTGTCACTATTACTTTTGCATGGTTCCTCTCTGACCTCCAGTTCATATTTAAATTTCTTTACTGCACAGAGAATAAGACAAGCATCTGTATTTGGAAAAACTTAGAGAAGCTAGCAAAGTAGTCAAGAAGGCAAAGATTCAAAAGGAGGAGGAAATAGCCAATGCAATAAAATGGGGGGATAAGACATTTTTCAGATATATTAGTGAGAAGAGGAAGCGCAAAGTGGTATTGTCAGACTCAAGGGTGCAGGGGGGGAATATGTAGAAGCTGATAAGGATAAAGCGGAATTGCTTAACAAATATTTTTGTTCTGTGTTCACAGATGAAGAACCAGGAGCAGGACCTCAGAAAACACCCACAAATAAGAACAGAAGCGAGGGACATCTTGAACTATTTTCAGAAGACTGTGTTCGTGAGAAACTAGCTCAACTTAAAGTAGACAAAGCGATGGGACCGGATGGGATACACCCTAGAATACTGAGGGAACTTGGGGACGTTCTAGCAGCTCCACTGACTGACCTTTTCAATGCCTCGTTGGAGTCAGGAGTGGTGCCAAAGGACTGGAGAGAGGCTCATGTGGTGCCTTTACACAAAAGCGGAAGTAAGGATGTGGTTGAAAACTACAGGCCGGTTAGTTTAACTTCGGTGGTGAGTAAATTATTGGAAACGCTGCTGAAAGAGAAAATAGTGAGGTTTCTGGAGTCCAGCGGATTACAGGATCCGAGGCAGCATGGATTCACCAGAGGCAGGTCTTGTCAGACAAATCTGATTGATTTTTTTGACTGGGTGACCAGGGAGTTGGACCGAGGGAGAGCTCTAGATGTGGTGTATTTATATTTCCGTAAAGCCTTTGACACTGTTCCTCACAGGCGACTTATAAACAAACTGAGCACCCTAGGGATGGACCCTAAAGTTACTGCTTGGGTTAGAAATTGGTTGGGTGGGAGGCGACAAAGAGTACAAGTAAATGGAGCTCACTCTGAGGAGAAGGATGTTACCAGTGGTGTGCCCCAGGGATCTGTCCTTGGTCCGATTCTTTTTAACATCTTTGTTAGTGATATAGCGGAAGGGCTGTCGGGTAAGGTTTGCCTCTTTGCGGATGATACCAAAATCTGCAATAGAGTAGACACCCAGGAAGGGGTAGATAACATGAGGAGGGATCTAGCTAAGCTTGAAGAATGGTCTAGAATTTGGCAGCTGGGATTTAATGTTAAAAAATGTAAGGTCATGCATTTGGGCTGCAGCAATCCAAGGGAGCAATACAGTATAGGAGGTGAAGTACTTTTGTCCACTAAAGAAGAGCGGGACCTAGGCGTGGTTGTGTCTGATGATCTTAAAGTAGCTAAACAGGTGGAAAAGGCGACAGCAAAAGCTAGAAGGATGCTTGGGTGCATACGGAGAGGAATGGCTAGCAGAAAAAAGGAGGTGATAATGCCTCTGTATAAGTCTTTGGTGCGACCTCATTTGGAGTATGGTGTGCAATTCTGGAGACCGCACCTTCAAAAGGATGTGCACAGGATGGAGTCGGTGCAGAGGGTTGCTACCAAAATGATTAATGGGCTTCATTATAAAGCATATGAGGACAGACTTAAGGATCTTAATATGTACACCTTAGAGGAAAGGCGGGATAGAGGTGATATGATTGAGATGTTTAAATACCTCCGTGGCATAAATGTTCAGGGAGAGAGCCTCTTTCAATTGAAAGCAAGTTCTGCTACGAGGGGACATGGGATGAGGGTGAAGGGAGATAGATTCAGGAGTGATATGCGGAAATATTTCTTTACGGAAAGAGTAGTGGATCCGTGGAATAGTCTCCCAATGGAGGTGGTAGAGATGAGGACAGTAACTGAATTCAAGAAAGCATGGGACCAACACAGAGGATCTCTAAAGGCAAAAAGGAATGTAGGGTTCAGGATGTGTGCTTTAGCCATATGATAGAGACTGATATTCAAAAACAGCGGAGCTTCTAATTTAGGCATCTAATAAGGGACCTGTTTTCAGCTGAATTTACAAAACTAAGTTTTCTATTTAAAATCAACTTCAAATTTAGAAGCTTAAAACTTAGGGGGTTGATATTCAGCAGCACTATCTGGATAGTGCTACTGATTATTCTGTGTGATTGTCTTAGCACTAACAAGATGCTGCTGGAGTGGTCGGGGGACACAGCTAGGACGCAGCAAGGAGTTATCCATTTAGTGACAGTTTTCAGCACTACTATACAGATAAGCCATATGGATAATTAAGGACAGCACTAAGCTGCCCTAAATGGAACTCGAATTGCTATCTGGCAGAAAATCGCCATTATACAGATGGCGGCTAATTCCATTCAGCCGTGTAGCCCCTGTGCGGCCGATCAGAAGCGGAGCATACAGCACGGGGGGCTAGTCATGCCCACGGGATCAGAATCGGGTCTACGGCCTGATGTGCATGCCGGGCCCCAATTCTGATCAGCCTGTATGCCCAGCCACATACCCGGCTATCTCAGCCAGGCTCCTGAATGGAGCCGCGCACCGTGGCTCCATTCAGGAGCCACGATCACCAGCCACTGACCAAGCTCTTTTTTCTTTGCAGCCCGACACCCAATCTAGCCTTTCAAGGCCTGGATTAGGCTGCGGGGAACCCCCTGCGCCCCCTCACCTGCATCCCCGGGTCCCGCGCTGCGATCCCCCTCCGTCCCTTGTAGATTTGAGGCCCCGGACATACAGGGCCAACCTTTGAATCGGCCCTGTATATCTGGGGTCACGGCCCAACCATGCCCCGCCCTGCCTCCGGAATGCCCCCTCCCACCCTTGTCTAGGTCTCCTCATGTAAACCCACTGTTCGTATGGGGAGGATATTGCCGGGGCTGGCAATGGGACGTCCATCCCCGCTATTCGCGTGACAGAATGATCCCCATAATGACTGCCACTCACCAAATTATCCCAATATCTAGCGCTACCCACTATCCACATACTGGCACTGAATATTTGGATTTTATTTAAACATCACAGTTGGCATTTAAATATTGACAGGTAGGCTCCTAAACTTAGGAGTCTAAATTTAGGCCTGCTATTCACTTGGCTAGATTCAGAAGCCTAAGATAGGTGTATCCAGTGTTGAAAAATCAGTACTTGGCGCTAAATCTGCCTCCGTAGCCATACATTTTTAGGCTCTTAACTTTATAAGTTTAGTGGGATTTTGTGCATAAATGTAGGATCTCAGCCCTAGAAAATTTTCAAAGATGCCAAATTAGGAAGTTAACGTTCAAAATAGGAGCCTAAACCCTTGAATACTGGCCTCCTGGTGCCAAATATATCAGTGAATTATCTGGTAACAGCGGCATTCTGAAGTCTAAACCCACAGGAAGGCACAGAAACCCCAAGACTAATCCTCTGCCCATGTTCCTGCCTATCTGATATCGGTCTTTACCCTCCCTGTTCTACAACAAAGAATCTGCTTTCTGCTCCCAGGTCTTTCTGAATTCTAATATAATTTATCCTCTTACATAATCCATTAGTAATTTTGTATGTCTGTGAAAAACCTTTTTTGTAAGTTCTGCATGTTACAATCCCTACAATTTCATTGCATGGTAACAAAGTATGTTGTAGGATTTTTTTTAGGGTGCTTTCTTCCCCTCCATCTTCAAACTCCTCGTCCCGGACAACGGGCCTGGACGCGTCTGAAGAACTCTCTTAGCGCTACTCTTTAACTAGCAGAGATTTGCCACAGCTGAAATGGAAGCTCTGTTCCATCCCTTCTTTTCCCTCAACACCCTACCTCCAGAGTACACTTTGGTCAAAGCATAAAAACATAAGGGCTGCCATGCCGGGTTAGAACAATAACACACCAAGCTATTCCAAGTGACCCAGACTGACCAAGCTCAGTATCTGAGAGTGGTCAGTCTGGGTCACTTGGAAGTACCAGGAAGACCCCAAAGAGCCCCAGTGAAGAGATGATTTGAATGTGGATCCCCTGCACCTCGGTGTCACGGCCTGAACCAACTCAAACTTCCAGCAGAATACACACGACCTGAATGCAGAAAGCAGACACACAAAGCCATCAGAGAACCTTCCGAACCATGGAGCCTTTCACCACCACTGGGATACTGGAAATAAACCTATTACAGCAAATAATTCATTCACATATGTTCATCTTATACATATTTGGGGAAATAAATAATAAGATCTTATTTCCATGTACCTCCAGAGTTTTTTTCAGCAATTCGGGAACCCCCCCGAGTGCCATAGATGCTGTGTGGTACTCTCGATGTTGCAGGACCATTTGTACCATATCAGGGTCGCCTGTGCTTACAGCTTCATGTAGAACTGAAACCCCAAAGAGTTGATAAATTTTAGTAGGGTTTAAGTTAAGCAAAAAAGAAACAAGGATACTACAAAAGGAAACAGAGAAACATGATGGCAGATAAAGACCATATAGTCTATCCAGCCTGCCCTTTCTCTCCCTGGAGAATTATTTTCCAGGGAGCCCAAGTAGCAAAGATGTTTTACACCTAAAATAAAGTTCTTTAACAATGCAAAACAAAAGTTATGAATAGACAGATATGAGTATATGCTTTCTTGGCCCCCAAAACTGCCGGCTGCATGTCAATATTAGTCCAACGCTGCAAGAAGAGCCAAAGTTTTGGTGCTGGTGGGTCTGGTCTAACTTGCAGGCTGCTGTTTGCTTCATTGTCTTTAAGGATATGCTTAAGGCCTGGTTTTATTACACCGCCTTTGAATCTGAAATGGATAGGTGAGAGGCAATGAAAAACCTGTCACAGACTTTGTTTTATGACTTTGCTTTGTTTTGTTACTTTTACTTTTATTACTGTTTTATTATGACTATTTTGTAAACTACCTTGATGTGTCTATGGACTTTAATGGCAGTCTATCAGATTTAACAAATAAATACATTTAGGATGGCACATGATAACCATGTGCAGCATCCAGGCATAACTTGCTGCTAACGCAGAAGGGTTTCCTCTTGGAGAACACCGGGAACCTAGAAAGTACATATTCATCTATAACAGTCCTCTTTCCTTTCAGGTTGAGTTCTCCAGTACTCAGAGACTTCCAGGGCTTAAGGCACTGGCCGAGGTGTCCCCTGCAGGTAGACACCAGGCAGGAGGAGGAGTCAGGCGACGTACTAGGGTACAGAACCAAATCCAAAACAGCAGGCAGAAGTAAAGTCCAGGAACAGGCAAGAGTCGGGGCGGGCAAGCAGAACAGGCTCATTACCAGCAGAGGACATATACCAAAGACCAGCAACCACCAAGGCACTCTAGAGTCACATAAGGAGCTCCTGGGATAAACAGGGAGCCAGACATCATCGATGCATTCTCAGGAACCAATCAACTCAGGTGCATTTAGAGAGGACCAATCGGGATGCAGCGCATAATCAAGCTGAGAGCAGTGAGAGTACAGAAGCCTTAGCTCATCTCCTATATAAGGTTAGCTTCCTGGGAGGCAAGTGTGTGGCAGGTGCACAGGATCCAATGGTTTACAAGCCTAGATCGCTGAAAACCTGTTCATGAAAGACTCCAAAATGTCAGCCATGCCTTGCAATCTCTGCCCACTTTTACAAAGCAACTTCCTTGTTTTAGTTAGTTTAAATTTGTTTTTTTTCCTCCGAATACATTTAGTATGAGCAAAGAAACTACTTCAGCTGCTTGAGATAACAATCAGTTTTAAATCTGGATTTTAATATGTTAGGGACGAGTATACTGTCCTGATGTGTCCAAGTGTGCTGGATACTGCATAAGTCCCAAATAACATTAATGTTGCCATTAGCTTGTGTCTTTAGTTATCACTGCTTCCCTTATCTGGCTGCAGACTGCACAAGAATGTACAGTTTCAATGTAATTATTTAGCTAAGGCAGCAATAGTAGCACCAATTTTATCTTTTCCCGCTTTCTGTATCATTCTTGAAAGCGCCTTTTAAGCTGCTGTGTGGATCCCCATAAAAGAGCATACAGGTATTAGTCTGATATAGGCTGAGCAGGAACACTATGGGACTCAGGGAAAGATTTCAAAACAAGCGGCTTGGCTGCCATAAAGAGTGAGCACCTTTTTAATAGCAAATAAATATTTAAAAATCAACTACATTAGGACAAGAAAAGGTTCCTTAGTGAGCAGCTGGTAGATTCAGGAAAAGTAAGGGAAGAGGACGGGGGGGGGGTTGCTTTTAATGCCTGAACCTGGACCTAAGTACTAGCGGCACCAAAAAGGTCTTCTGAGTCTGGAATGGACTATAACCCAACTCATTGCTTCCCTCAACCCCTTTCTGGGCTTTGAGGCACACTGTGCTGTCCTGCACCCCCTTTCTGGAGGCATGGGTTAACTGCACTGAGCCCCACTCCGGTTCTGAAGATAGCACAGATCGGTTGGCCATAAGATGGCTTGTTCACTAGCAGCATCTAAAAAAACCCTCCATTTTAGAAATCCCATAAGATTTCTCTGTCTTCCTCTGCTGATGAATAGAAGAAACCTCAATTAGACATAAGCTGCACCTCACTTCATAGATAACCATGAGGAATGGAAGTTATGTGTTCAAGACTGCTATACAAAGATTTATGGTTGAAAAGTGGCTCAGCTGCAGTACTGCGGGGATGTTTTTGACTGCCAAGCCCAGCTTCCTGCTTCTTGAACCAAGAGAGGCAGGGGAAAGGATGGAGGCAGCAGGCCAATATGATTGTGTTTTGAGGCACTGGGCTAAAGGCACCTTTGACCTGGTGTCCTATATGTCTTTACAAAATAGTCTCAATTTGGCCTTCACACATAGGTGGCCTGTTATAAAATTACCCTCTAAATGTATAAGTTGAGGTCAGAGGAAAGGAGGACGTCATACCTCTTCTAGAACAGTGACACCTGCTAGTTAGAGTCAGCAAGCACATATACCAAGTTCTAAATGGTGCCTTGGTTAGTAACCCCTCAATAAGGAATACCACCGCAATGGCTAAGTCAGACTAGATACGGATGTAAAATCCAGGCTAAAAACTCACTTCTTTGAGACTGATTTTGGATCTGGATCCCCTTAGACTCCAGTTCGCCTCCTTTGTATTTCCTTACCACTTCCCTGGATATATCCTAGTCCCCAGTTGTTGTGCTGTCTGTCTTTACTAGACTGTACGCTCTTAGGAGCAGGGATTGTCTCTTACATGTAGCTGTACAGCACTGGGTACGCCTTGTAACGCCATAAAAACGATAAGTAATAGCAGCAGTAAAACACCAGACAGCCATGAATGAAGGCTTATCGTGCCACAGCCCCAGCAGAAGCTGATTTTGATTGAGCTGGAGAACCAAAACAGCAGGAGAAAGTGGTTAGGCCAAAAAACCTGTAACACTATGTTTAGCTAGGGCCCTACCTCTAGGTGAACTAAACAGCTGCTGAGGATGTCAGGATATTGGGGAGGGGGTGGGGGCGCAGGGGCAAAACACAAGTAGAGTCAAGGCATAGGAGCCTGTGCTATGGCTCCCTACTGTTCTTCCTCCTCCTGCACCACAAACACGTCGTCGCAGGGCCAACAATTCCCGACGCTGATCTCCAACGCTGATTGCTCGCCACATGACGATTCCTTTTGAATGTGCTCGTGGTGCTTAACGAAGAGGAGGAACAGCATTGGACGTTGCAAGGGGAGGCACAAGTAAGTTGTGGAGGGAGAAGGGCGACAGCAGGATGAGTCCCTCATGTCCCTGCACTGGCCTTTCAGTAGCTTCCAAATTAATACCGAATAGAACATCAGAAGTTTGGGCTACATTGTAAAGTATAACTTACAGAAATGGCTAATTCTTACCTGTCCATCCCTGCAGATTCTCTCGTGTGACATCCGCCTTCTGTCTCAGCAGAACTCGGACAGATTCTAAATGCCCCAGAGATACAGCGAGATGTAAGGGGGTTCGCCCTCGGGGATCGAGCTCTTCAATGTTCTGTTGCTTAATAAACAAAAGTTATTACAAACTCTGTGTGCTAAAAATATATTTCCTAGCCTGTGATTTAGAGTGATGCAGTTCCACTTCGCCACTGTACAGCACAAAGCACCAACTAACCTGTGGACTCAAGAGTAAAAGCAGAACTCTAAATCCCAGAACACTTTGTGAAGAGAGCCCAGCCTGTATTCCAGGATCCAAGATATAATCCTTTTAACAATGAAGTACTTGGTATTATGTTTGCAAAAATGATCATTTGTCGCATCTAACATAGACGAGCTCTGTGCCAGCCACTGTTAGCATAACCCTTTAATGACACATTTCTACTAATACTAACCCTTGGTCGTCTACAGACACAGAGGCCAATATCCCAAAGCAGCACCCATCGTACGAGGGAGGGCTGATAAGTTTCTGGCCTTGTAACGAAGCAGAAAGCTATGGGCACGCTTCAGTTACAGAGGTCCGAATGATCTCTCTGCAGTTTTGCTTTATTCGGACCTCCGGAACTGAAGTGTTGCCGTAGCTTTCTGTTTCGTTACAAGACCAGAGACTTATCAGCCCTCCCTCATATAAACTATTCTTTCTCCCAAAATCCCCGGCGCTTCTGCAGAAAAATTCAGCTGTTCAAAATGCAGAACAACCAAATTTATCCATCCAAAAAAGAGCCATGATTTGGGGAAGAGAAAAGGTGGGTGAAAGTCTTATGTCTGAGGTGAAATACAGACATATAAATTATACATTCAGCAGCTAAGTGCCAACCGGTAAAAAGCAGGCATAACTTCTAAACGTACACCTAGCTTTTTAAAGTAATACATTTACTTTCAAAGCAGTAGTTAGATGTAAACTTGGCTGCTGAAAATACATCTGACTTTGAACAGCAGCTGTGTTACTATTTACTCCACGGGGTACAGCAGCATTTACAGGGAGAGTGAACAGTGCCCTCTGAAAAGTTCAAAGGTACTGTCAAATCCTGCAGGGCAAATAAGCACATAGGTGTCCTATTATAAAATGAACCCCTATGTGAGAAGTCCAGAGAGGTGCTTGTTCTGTTTTAGAAAGAGAACATAGCTGCCATGTGCCTTTATAAAACAGGCTCCAGAACCAGCCACAACATACCTCAAAGGCCCGTGCACATTTTATACCTGCTCTGAAAAAGTGTAAATGTGTGCGCACACTCACATTTCTGATAAACTACACATGCACATCACAACTCCGCCTCCTTCCTGCCAGAACTATGCCCCTGACAACACCTGTGTGCAGACCCATCTTCCTTCTCCCTTTCACTTCTAAACTACTTGAACGTGTGGTTCACCGCCGCTGCCTTGACTTTCTCTCCTCCCAAGCCCTTCTGGACCCACTGCAATCTGGCTTTCGTCCTTTAAATTCTACTGAAATGGCTCTTGCCAAAGTCTCCAGTGACCTGCTCCTGGCTAAATCCAAGAGCCTTTTACTCAGTCCTCATCCTTGTCGACCTTTCTGCTGCTTTTGACACGGTTGACCACCACTTTCTCCTCGAAACCTTGTCCTCGTTTGGTTTTAAGGGCTCTATGCTATCCTGGTTCTCTTCTTATCTCTTCCATCACACTTTCAGTGTTTGTTCTGGTGGATCCTCCTCTACTGCTATCCCACTCCCAGTTGGGGTATCCCAAGGGTCTGTCTTGGGTAAACTCCGTTTCTCTCTCTATACTCAGTCCCTTGCTGCATTCATCTCCTCCCATGGTTTTCAGTACCATTTATACACAGATGATTCCCAGATCTACCTCTCTACACCTGAAATCTCTCTGGCAATCCAGGTCCGGATCTCTGCCTGCCTATCTTACATTGTGCCTGGATGTCTAACCACTGCTTAAAAGTGAACATGGCAAAAACAAAGCTTCTTATTTTTCACCCTAAACCCACCTCCCCCTTCCTCCTTTCTTAATCTCTATAGATAACAATTTACTATTCCCTGTTTCCTCAGTTTGCAACCTTGGTGTCATCTTTGACTCCTCCCTCTCCTTCTCCACATACATCCAACTGATAGCTAAAACCTGCCGTTTCTTTCTCTATAAGATCAGCAAAAATTCGCCCCTTCCTTTCTGAACACATTGCTAAGACACTTATCCACTTTTTAGCCACCTCCCATTTATACTATTGCAACCTGCTCCTTGCTGGTCTCCCTCTCAATCTGTTCAAACTCAGCTCCATGACTAATCTTCTGTCAACCTCGATATGCTCATATAACCTCTCTTCTCAAGTCGCTTCATTGGCTCCATATCCGTTTCTGTATCCAGTTCTAACTTCTCCTACTGACCTATAAGTGCTGCTCCTCACTACCTTTCTTCTCTTAGCTCTCCCTACATCCCTCCTTGGGAACTCCGCTCATCTGAAGGATCCCTTCTATCTGTGCCCTTCTCTTCCACTGACAACTCCAGACTCTGATCCTTCCACCTTGCTGTTCCTTATGCCTGGAACAAACTACCTGAGTGTGTACGTCAGGCTTCATCTCTGGCTCTTTTCAAATCCAGGCTGAAAACTCACCTCTTCAAGGCCGCTTTTGGATCCTGATCAGTTTAGTCTCCTATGTGTTTCCTTACCATTCCCCTAGATATATCCTTGACCTCAGCCGTTGTGTTGTCTGTCTTATCTAGATTGTAAGCTCTGATCAGCAGGGACTGTCTTTTACATGTGCCTGTGCAGCCCTGCGTATACCTTGTAGCGCTATACAAATGATCTGTTGTAGTAGCAGTAAAGGGCGCCTATGTTTCAGATGCGGATGCAGTTGTGCTATTTTATAGGACTCCTGTTCAACATGTAAAACGGGATTTACACATGGAAAAAGCTTTATGGGCCCAATATTCAGCTGGGCAAGCTACGCGCCACTATGGTGTATAGCCCTGCCTGCCGACCCTTAGCACTGGATATTCAATGCTGCAGCAACGGCACAAAGCCTCGAGCAGACAGCAGTGCACAGCTCATTTAAATACATCTAAATAGGTAGCAATGAAAAAAAGAGCTCCGCAGCCCAAATGCAAGGAAATGTGCAGAAGACAAGAAGGGTAAGTGCAATAGCAGTGTTTAATGCAAGGTCTGAGGAGGCGTAAAGGGTACTTCGCCCTGTGGTCAGCACCAGTGAGGAATTTATGCCTCTTTCTTCTGAGAGCATATGATGGGAGGTTATTCTGCCTCAGCAGTTTTGCAATATTATTTATGTGCAAAACAGCATTCCATCTTACACAGGGAGGTTATGTGCAAGTACCTCTGAAGTGCTGAACAGTCCCGGCGCTTCGGAGTTGCATGCTGTGATGATGAGAGCTGTGCTGAGCCGATGGAAACAGAAGAAAACAGTGAATATGCCTTTAAAGGTGAGAGACAGGCAAGGTATTCACAGGGTTCAAACTGCAGGCAAAGGAAAGAAGCACGTAGTTGCTGAAGCCAAGCCACACCCAAGCTCTAACGTAAGTGCAGGCTTGGAGGGTAATGACAATCACCTGTGCAGAGACAGGGGAGTGTTAGTTAGGAAACAGCTTTATAAGCCCTGTTCAGAGGAGAGAAAAGGGAGAAGTGGGAAGTTTGCCTTCGAGTTGGAGAACGGCTCCAGCAAGAAAGGAAGCAGCAACAGAGGAAGCAGTCCTTGTAAGAGAGGTACTCTTAATTCAGAAACCAGCAGATGGGTGGCTGGGAGAGTTGCTGACAACGAGGATCCGATTGCAGTGCAGAGTGTTCGTGAACCAGCTCAGAGAATTCAAGCTGCCAGAAGGTGCGTGAATATGGTTACAACTGGAAGTGACCAGAACCCAGCCGAGGGCAGAGAACCAGAGTTGAACACGATTGAAGCATTGAGGCAATTGATCCAGGGAAAGAAGCCCCACTCTCAAGGTACAAATATTCCATATCAGGGAGAGCAGCTGTGGAAGGAAATTCAGAAGTTCCTACAGAACAGTAAGCTTGAAGGCGTTAATAAAAACCCAGAGACAGACAAGCATTTCGTAGCACAGGAAGAAATGCAAATTGACTCTTTTGGGCAGGATTCTGTTACTGAGGAGTCTTCTATGGACTGTTCTTTGTGTAAGAAGGAAGTTTGAAAGTTGGTGATAAAAAGTGTTAACAGGAGAAGCTTTTGAGAAGCAGGGTTTTACCTAGCCATGTGAATGCCAATAACTTCTTCTAAGGCAAAGAGCCCTTTGCTTAACTTAGAGTTTGATAACCAAAGCAGCACATGATAAATGAAGAAATTTAGTTGTGCTGGACGAACAAAGGAAGCTGTGATTTACTTGCTGAAATGTTTTTGCTGAAAACAGCTGCACATGTTTAAAGGTTCTTTCAGTTTCTTCAGTTCCAGTTGCATATGTTTCCTGTTATTATTTACTTGGAGAATAATCCTTATGTCTGCGTTGAACCTTAGTGCTTATGGGAACCTAAATAAAAAATCTTGTTTTGCCTTAAAAACCAATGGTCTCACACTACTTTGTCTTTGAGTAAAAGAATCAACTACAAGTCCCAGAGTTCCCTGCTGGAGACAAAGATAGTAACTCTTTATTTAAGGACAAACATTGGCAGCCCTAGGCCTGTAAGCCTTTGGCCCAGGCGAGGGTCACGACAATGCGCATAACATGCACGCATAGGAATGCTAATCTGCACATAGTAAATATTGCAAAATGCCTATGTGCAGAATAATACCCCATCATATTTATTTATTTATCATTTGTATACCGCTACTTCCAGCGATCAGAAGCGGATAACTTAAAAGTAAACATAACTATGGTTACAACTAAAGTGAAACAAACTTATAATTGATTGCCAGGTGATAATCATTAGATAACAGGTGATTAAAGTAAAGGGATAACATATATACAATTTTAAAAGGGATAATATATATACAATATTGGGTCATACATATATATCATGTATGATAATATAATACAAGTTTACATGAAAAAGTCGTGGCTGTGCTTATGTTGGTTCCTAAGACAGATTGATTCATGCTAGCAATTACGAGTGTTAATTATGTTTAAGTTGGATCGCATGCTTCATTGAAGAGGTGTGTTTTTAGCTTTTTTCTAAAGTCTTTTAGGTCTTCAACTGATCTCAGTTCTGCTGGTAGTTGATTCCATAAAGTCGGTGCTGTATAAGTAAGGGCATATGATGCAGATACAGCTTCCATTAGTGCAGATTCATGCGGGTATGCATCTGGTTCTCTCATGTTAGCACATGGCTTTTGCTGAGGCAACGGAGGCCACAAGGAGAGCATGTAGGATTAGAAACCGCAGTCCCCCTAAAGTTACTGACTGGGTTAGAAATTGGCTGAGTGGGAGGCAACAAAGGGTACGGGTAAATGGAGCTCACTGTGAAGAGAAGACACTACCAGTGTTGTGCTGCAGGAATCTGTCCTTGGTCCGATTCTTTTTAACATCTTTGATTGTGATATTGCAGAACAGCTGTCGAGTAAGGTTTGCTTGTTTGCAGATGATACCAAGATCTGCAATAGAGTACACACCTAGGAAGGAGTAGATAACATGAGGAGGGATCTAGCTAAGCTTGAAGAATGGTCTAGAGTTTGGCAGCTGAAATGTAATGCTAAAAAAAATGCAGGGTCATGTATTTGGGCTGCAAAAATCCAAAGGAGCGGTACAGTATAGGGGGTGAAGTACTTCTGTTCATGAAAGAAGAGCAGCACCTGGGCGTAATTGTGCCTGACGATCTTAAAGAAGCTAAACAGGTAGAAAAGGCGACATCGAAAGCTAGAAGGATGCTTGGGTGCATAGGAAGAGGAATGGCCAGCAGAAAAAAGGAGGTGATAGTGCCTCTGTATAAGTCTTTGGTGCAACCTCTCTTGGAGTATTGTGTGCAGTTCTGGAGATTGCACCTTCAAAAGGATATAAGCAGGTTGGAGTCAATGCCGAGGGTGGCTACTACAATGGTCTTCATTATGAAGCATATGAGGACAGACTTAAAGATCTTAATATGTATACCTTAGAGGAAAGGCAGGAGAGGGGCAATATGACAGACATTTAAATACCTCTGTGGCATAAATGCACAGGAGAGTCTCTTTCAATTGAAGGCAAACTCTGCTATGAGAGGGCATAGGATGAGAGTGAAATGGGATAGACTTAGGAGTAATATGCGGAAATATTTCTTTACGGAAAAAGCGGTAGATGTGTGGAACAGTCTCCCAGTGGAAGTGGTGGACACGAGGACAGTATCTGAAATAAAAAAAACATGAGACAAGCAGAGGATCTCTAAAGGTAAAAAGAGGACTACTGTACTTGATATAGAAGGGCAAACTAGATAGGCCATGTGGTCTTTTTCAGCCTGACTGGGACCCCCCTCTTCATTGTTTTAGTCATGGTCGAGGAAGAGACCTAGAACCCTCTCTGCCTGATCTTTGGAAACCCCGAAAAGGGGACTATTGAAGTTTAAATGGAAAGGCAGACAAGTGGTCTTTTTCTGCCATCATGTTTCTATGAGGCTGCTATCCTCCAGCGGGATTTGAACCCTTGGCCCTCAGGCCTGGGGCAACTTGCTACAACCTCCCGATGTGCGATCCATGGATGATTTAAAGGAGTTCAGAAAACAACTGAAATTTGTACTCTTCACTGAGTACTATGGCACAGACATCTAACAGTCTCTATTATTATAGCCTGCATATAACTTGTTTTACTGTAACGGTTCCTTGATGTTGCGTATCCCAATTTTACCTTCACTCTTTAGTTTAGTCAGTGTATGCCCCCCTGTCTCTGTTCTCCCTTCTTGTGTCTGGTAACCGCTTTGATTTAAGGAAAAGGCGGTATAGAAAACCTGTTAAATAAATAAATAAAATAAATAACCTCTAGGCCATTCCTCCACTTGAGTGTTAGGCTTGCATTAGAAAACCTTGCACTGAGCTTTAGCACACAGCTCTAATGCAAGGTAAATGTGTTGGCTTCAGAGTGGGTCAAATCCCTTGTTTTCTGTTCGGCTTCTGAGTAATGTGGAGATGGGGATGTGGCCCAATGTCACAGAAAATCACTGGAAAATGTGCCTTGAATGTACGCCCCATCACCTTGCCTCAGAGAATATCATAGAAACATAAAATAGCAGATAAGGATCTTAGTACTATCCAGACTGCCCTGTGGCCTCTCTTTTGCATTGCCGGAAAGCTTGGATGATTTCGTGATTTCCCGTCACTTCTTCACAACTAAAGATCCTCTGTGCTTATCCCAGACTTTCTTGAATTCTGTTACTGGCTCTGTCTAGCCCAGCTCTCCTGGGAAGAAACATTTTCCGACTTTACTCCTGAATCTACCCCATGGAGTGCCATATCCTGATCCCTTTTTCTAGAGCTTCCTTTCCACTGAACAACGTTTATTCTCAGAGATAGATTGCAGGCTCATAGTGGTCTGGGGGACTTTTTTCATTATGGCCAGCAGAGTAATAGCATTCATTGCAAATTTGTTCATGTTAATTATATGTCTTATTTCTTCATAACTACTGTTAAGTAAATATGTTGGCTATTTGGGTGTGCTGCTTACTTTACCTCACCGCATTTGGTAAATTGGTCAGAGAGCAGCTGCAGGGCTCTGTGGCCTTCTGCTTGTGGCTGAATGAGATGGGTGGGTGATGGTGGCTCAGTCAGGTCAGATGTATCATGTCTCGGCGGACCCCACAAAACCTAATGCAGCCTGAGCAGGCCAGAGAAGTGTGAGCATGATGTCACACTGACTCTGAGCGGAGCAGCACAGTGACTTATCTCCCGCCATGCGCCACGTGATGAATGTGACTGACAGGGCCGCTAGACCACAGAGACATGGACACTCAGTAAAAAGATCTTCATGACATCTGCAAAAAAGGAGAAATTGTTCATACCTGTTAATTTCCTTTCCTTGATTCCTACAGAACAGTCCAGATGAGTGGGTTATGCTTCCAGCCAGCAAAAGGAGGCGGACCAGAGCAACTCTCAGTGACATCTCAACTGTATAGCTGGTGGTGCAGCACTGAGACTTGCCAGTATGACATTCGCCAAGCAGAGAGCATGGTTGAAGAACTCAGAAAAGTTATTAACTAGAACAACTCTGAACAAGAAATTTATTGGATCTCTTACCATTCTTGACTCTGCATAAGGCACCAATACTAAGAATACTGAGAATAGGGCCGGCCCATCCATTGTGCGAGAATGTTGTTCGCACAGGGCCTCACGCTTCAGGGGGCCCCATGCCAACAACATCCCATATTGAGTACTGGCAGGCAGGGCTGCTTTAGAGGGAGCCGGAGAAGCCCTGGCTCACCTCTAACAGCTGCCGAAGTGAAGAGTGTCTTTTTTCTTCATTTCGGCAGCTGTACTGTAGTTTAGGACGCTGCTGTGCTGAGTGCCAGGAAACAGGAAGTCCCCTTTGACCTCAGTGTGGCAGCGTTGTAAAGTACAGTACAGCTGCCAAAGTGAAGAAAAAAGGCGCTCTTCACTTTGGCAGTTGTTAGAGGTGAGCTGGGGCCTCTCCGGCTCCCTCTGAAGCTTTTTAGACAGCCGCAGGGCTCTTCGGGAGGAGGGGGTTTGGACTGCAAATGGATTGAGTGAGGAGGGGCTTGGACTGCAACTGGGGGGGGGGGGGGCTTGGACCGGAAATAGCTGATGGAGAGGGGGACTTGTACTGGAACATGGGGGGGGGGGAGCTAGGCCTGGAAATGGGCTGAGTGGAGGGGAGCTAGGATTGGAAATGGGCTGATGGGAGACTAGGATTGGAAATGGGCTGTTGGGCTGACTTGGATTGGAAATGGACTGATGGAGGGGCTAGGACTGGAAATGGGCTCATGAGGGAGCTTGGATTGGAAACGGGCTGAGTGAGGGGGGAGCTAGGACTGGAAATAGCTGATGGGGCGGGGGGCTTGGACTAGAAATGGGCTGAGTGGGGGGGGCTTGGATTGGAAATTGGGGGGGGAGCTAGGACTGGAAATGGGCTGATAGGGGGGTTAAGATTGGAAATGGGCTGATGGGGGGGCTAGGATAGGACTGGAAATGGATGGGGAGCTTGGACTGGAAATGGGCTGATGAAGGGGTTAGGATAGGACTGGAAATGGGCTGATGGGGGGCTAGGATTGGAAATGGGCTGAAGGGGGGCTTGGATTGGAAATGGGCTGAAGGGGGGCTTGGATTGGAAATGGGCTGATGCGGGGCTAGGACTGGAAATAAGCTGATGCAAGGACTAGAAGGGAGCAGATGTAGGGTGGGGCTGGAACTAGAAGGGAGCTGATGTTGGGGGATTAGAATGGGATGGGGCTGGGAGAGTGAAATGGAGAGGGGAAAATATTTTGTGTGGGAGGGAAGAAAAATCTACAATTGGCCAGGTTTTGGGAGAGTAAGTGAGGATTGAGGATGGAGGGATAAAATTTGAGTGGATGAAAAAAGAATAAAGAAAAAGATGGAGGAAAGAGCAAAAGGAGAAAGATCAGCATGTTAAAGCAAATGTAGAGAGAGAGAATGGAAAAAAACTAGAAGAGAAAAGAAAGGACAAATGGACAGCAGACAATGGAGAGTTAGCAGAAGACAAGAAGAAACCAGAAGAAAGTGGTTGGAGCAATTGCAACTGAAAAACAAAATGCACAAAACAACAAAAGGTAGAAAAATACTTTTTTTATTTTGAATTTATTAACTGGAATATGTCAGTTCTGGGAAATGTGTGTCTTTAATGTCTGCATGTTGTTTAATACAAGAGGAAATTAATTTATAGTTTTATTTCTCCAGAGTTGTTGTACATTCCAAGTTTGGCTTTTGGGGTTCCCAGTTTAATTATTGTCTTCCTATTTCTAAATTGTGATCCCTTGTTCTTTGTTTGGTGATGGTCTATGTTTTGCAGATGTAACCAAGCTGAGGTATTCTGTTCATGTAGTTTCTATTTGACAGTGTCACTTGTTCTCTTTCGCCAGTCATCCTGCTAGACCAATCTAGATGAGTGGTATGTACCCATGCAGTCAGGACCCAGGATAGGTCTGATGCCTCTGGTTAAGGGTGGTATATAAAGTTTTAATAAACCATAAAACAATACAATGCTCCAGAAAGAACTGCTCTTCCAAAGCTGTCACCAACACCAGCTCCCACTTGCTACCTGTAGTGCTTCAGAAAGGTGTTCATGGATGACCAGGAAGCCACTTTACAGATGTCTTCCGAAGACACCAAGGTGGACTCAGGCCATGAGAAGGCTTGTGCCCTATGGAGTGGACTCTGATCCTTTCCGGCATTTGTTACTATGTTTTCCACACAAGAGGTAGGCTGAACTAATAGTTTCCTTAATCCAGCAGACAACTGATGATTTGGCCGTTGCCTGTGCTTTCCTTGGACAACTGAACAAGACAAAGTGATGATCCGACCAGCTAAAGGTCTTTCGCTAAATTGGCCCCCAAGGAGGAGAGCTGGACCACAGTCTGATTAAGTTGAAAGGGAGACAGCACTTTTGGGAGAAAGGGCAGCACTATCCTCAAGGAAACAGCCACTGTCGAGATGAGCAGAAAGGCTCCCTACAGGACAGGGCCTGTAGTTCCACACCCACCTAGTGGATATAATAGCCACCAGGAAGACCATCTTCAGGGTCAAATCCTTGAGAAGAGACCTTCCAGAGGATCAAATGGGGGACCTTTCAGTGCCCTCAACACCAGAGAAAGACTCTACTGTGGAACAACCAGATGCAAGAGCAGACTGATCTGCTTCACCCCTTTGAGGAAGTGGGGCACATCAGCGTATGCCAACAAGGGCACTCCCAAGCTCTCCCTGGGTGGCACACAATGGCCACTACTTGAACTTTGAATGAGTTCAGAGCCAAACTATGCTCAAATCCAGCCTGTAAGAAGGTCAAAATGGCAACTACATTTGCCCTCCTGGCATCTACAGCCTGAGAGAAACACTACCTTTACCTTTAGTAAGCTTTCCAGCCACTGATGTAGACCAACGATGTATTAGTTCTCCGAGCCTTAAGGAGTGTGTCAACATTTGGAATATCCTCTTTTAGTCAGCTTTCACCTCTCAAGGGCTAAGCCATAATCAAGAAGGGCATGGGATCCTACGTGACCAGAAGTCTTTACTGCAGAAGTCCCCTCTCCTGTGGTAACAATAGAGAGGGCCCTGCTAGCAGGCCCAAGAGATTCCATGTACCATGGCCTGCATGGCTAGTCTGATGCTACTGGAATGATAATATCTGGGTGAAACCAAATGCTGTGTAGAACCTGGCTCACCAAGGGCCATGGGGGAAAGACAACCCTTCTCTCCCTGGCGCAAAGCCCAAGGACATCCCTAACAGGGCCATCGCCGAAAACTTGCCTGAGGGAACCACCCACTTCCACCCACACCTCTACTGGGTTCATAATTGGAACATAAAGGGGTTAGCATGCCACCTCCCCGGCAATGGGGGCCCCCACACCCAAGGAAGATGCAACAGGGGAGTATCTCCTACCCTGTACTGTACCACCTCCCAAAACTGCTTTCCTCCCCCCCAGTCCTCCAATCCATCACCTGTCTCAGTTGGGCCGCCAGGTAGTACCCTCCCAAATCAGGAACACCCAATCCCCCTCGGTGCCGGGTAGCATATAAGACCCACTGTGCCACCCCTGGTGGTTTCCTGTGCCAAATAAAATCAAACACCTTGCCCTGTATGCAAATCAATTCCCCAGGGCCACCCGGAGGGGCAGCACCTGGAAGAGGTATAGTAGTCGCAGAAGCAGGTTCATCTTTATGGCTGCCTCTCTTCCCATCCAGGATATTTCTCCTTTCCGCCACTTGGCCAAGTCCCTTTACAGTTGTTGAAAGGAGGGGGGGGGGGGGTAGTTAGCCTGATAGAGATCTTCCACGGTGCCTGTGACCTTCATCCCCAGATACTGGAGAGAGTGCTGTGCCCATCTAAAAGGGTAGTTCTCCCACAAGCGCTCTAAAACACTTCCACCCCCTGCTCACTCCAGAAACTGCTAGGTACGTATGACCTAGATTGGCCACTGTTGGAAACAGGATACTGGGCTTAAAGGACCTTGGTCTGACCCAGTATGGCATGGCATATCTTATGTTCTTATGAATTATTTTGAACAGTCTACCAGGCTATGATCACATCTGTACTGTAACATCATCTACCGGGCCACTACAAATGGCCCAGAACACAGCAGCACGAATCTGGAGTCCCCCGCATATCTCACTTCCCCCCATACTAATACATACACTGGCTTCCCATCACCACCAGAATCAAATAGAAAGTCCTCACCACTATATTTAAGATCTTACGCAAAGAATCCACTAACAGCCTACAGATTCTCATCTCAAACTCCAGGAACGACAGGTCACGAAGAAGCACCACCATCAACCTCTAAGCGCTCCCCACACAGAAGATTAAAAACAAACAATCCATCTGCAACTGAGCATTCGCCCTATATGCTCTCACTTTATGGAACTCCTTATCCCCGACCCTAAGAAGATATTCTGACACAGCGGAATTCAGGAAAAAAATCTAAAAGCGTTCCTCGTCCAAGAGGAATATATACATCTGTACCCACAGTACCAACCACCCTAGAAGCAAACTATCAACAATTCTCTAGTCTCAGTACACTAGACTTATATAAATGCACAAATGGTAACATGAACAACCACCACCTAGACCAGCTCTGTAAATAGTTAAGAATGCATTGTATATAGTTAAGAGTGCTCTGCATGCTTTATACTGATCCAGTGTTACATTGTTCTAGTTCCTTGTATAACAGTGTGGCCACCACGACCCTGTTTCAACTTCAGTTAATATAAACCGCCTTGAATGGTAGAAAGGCAGTATAAAAGTAAGTTTAAATAAATAAGCAAGCGCTCCACCAGGTCCAGTTCCAGATTGATATTAAGGACTCCATCTTACCTAAATTTATTTTGAACCCTGAGAATGTCCCATATATCTGCAATTCCCATAATAAGACGGAGGAGCATTGTCAATGGGCCCGTAAGCATGAAAAGTAGATCATCAGTGAAAAGCATGATCTTGTGTTGAGTGGGACCCACCGATATACCCTGTATGTTGCCCCACGCTCATATCTGAGCCGCTAGAGGCTCAATCGCTAGAGCCAACAGCAGGGAAGACAACAGACACCCCTGCCATGTCCCCCTGTCCAGGGGAAAAAAGCTGGAGAACCAACCCCCCCTCCCCATTAACCAGCACCGCTGCCTCAGATGATTGATACAGTGCCTGAATCCAAGATAAAAACTGGGGCCCCATCCCCACCCTCTCAAGGACTGCAAACAGACTGCATCTATCCAGAGGAGCATGGCCTTTTGCCCCTCCTGCCTAGCTAGTCAACTCAACTGGAGAACCCACCGGAAGCTGTCCCCTGCCTGTCTCCCCTGTATAAAGCCCATTTGATCTGAGTGTACCACCGTGGGCATCAAGGGCCCTTAGTAATTGATCAACACCTTGGCCAATATCTTCACATAAATGTTCAACAGTGAAATGGGCCTGTAAGACCCACACACCACAGGATCTTTGTCTGATTTGGGGATACCTGTAATCACCACCTGTCGCATCGAGGGGGGCAGCTGCTCACCCTGCAGTACGGCATTAAACACCTGCTGTAAGAGGGGCATTAAAATAGTTGCCAACTTATGGTAGAGCATTCCGGTGAACCCACTCAATCCCGATGACTTGTTGGGCGCCAAGCCCCGGATTACCCCCTCCCCCCCACCTCCTCCTCACTAATGTCCTGTTCCAGGTCATCCCTAGCGCTGTCCCCAATCCATCCCACCCCCTCCGCCCCTTCATCCAAGTAAACCTTGATCCTATCCGACATGGCTCCAGGGCCTGCCGTATAAAGGTCCCTATAATATTGCTCAAATTGCACCCTGATCTTGGCCCCCTTAAAAAGGAGCTGATCCCCAGGGTCCTTCACATTATTAGTTGCCACCCAGATTTTCTCCTGCAATTTTCTGGCCAAAAGCTCACTATACTTATTATCAAATTTGTAATAGATCTGATGCACCTTCTGAAGGTGAAAAGCTAGTCTCCATTTCCAACTCATTTAATCTCACTCGAGCCTCCTCAAGACATGTGTGAGTACTCCTATCCCTCGTATTCTTATGTTCCCTGGCTAGGGTCTCAACTTGCGCCCAAAGTTGTCGTGTTTGCCCCCCTCTCTCCCTTTTTTTCCATTCCCCCCCCCCACTGCACTAGATGGCCACATACCTTTGATTTGAGCCCATCCCACTAAATACCCGATCCAACCTTGTCTGTGTCATTAAGAGCTAGATAGTTATGGTTGACCACCTCAAGCTCTTTTTCACTTCTCAACAGGCTGTCATTCAGCCTCCAATAAGTCCAGAGTGTTGCCTTAGTCAAGCCCCCAAAAAGCACCCCCACGGGGGCATAGTCCGACCAACTAATAGGCTCAATGCAGGCCTCATCCAGGCTTTCGACCCAGAAGCTATCCCCCCAAATGCTGTCAATACAGCTATAACTATTATGAACCCCAGAGAAAATTTAAAGAGTATAGCCCCTGGTCGTGGGGTGAGCCGCCCCACAAAGATCAGTCAGTCCTTGATCCCTGATCCATTGTAGCACCCCTTACACATTCGGCTCACGAAGCCCCCCTGCCCTTCCAAAGCTATGTTAAAATCCCCCCCCCCCCCAGTAGTAACCGGCCCTGAACCCTAGGCCTTCCAAAAATGTAGTCTGATCCGTGTTTGTGCGATAAATATTCAAAAAAGTAACCAATTCTCATGCAAACTCACCCCATACAAGCAACGCTTTACCATCACCCACCACTCCACTACCCCCAAGGTAAAGGTGACATCTTCCCGAATCAAAGTGGCCACCCCTGCCCTCTTCCATCCCCCACCCTCTGCAGCAAAAAAGATATGAGGAAAGGCCCGGGGGATCAATAAACGCTCATCCTTGGCAAGGAGGTGAATCACCTGTAGGAAGATCACCTGCCATTGCAGGTGCCGCACCTCCTTTAAATCAACTTGCGCTTCTGGGAAGAACATTTAAGGTACCAACCCGCAGCTTGACAGCCATCTCATCTTAACCTCCCACTGCCCTCTCCCCATCAATTTGCAGATCCCCTCTCTGCCCAGTAACTGAGGAAGAGACTCCAGGGGTGTATCTCCTGTCCGAACAATCCTCACCAATCGCATACAGTAACACTCCAATCCCCACGCCCACATAACCTCCCCCTCCTGCTTCCCACTCAGCTCCCACACACACGCCCATACTCACATTCTATACCCTCTAATGCAACCCACAATTCCACAACTCCCCCCCAAACCCCACTTACTGAATGTACACCATACAATGGTCAAAAATGCAAGACAGAAACAACAGTTCCTAGGCAGTACAGTCCCAGACCCCCCCATCAGTCAGCTTCCTGCCCTGATATGTCCTGTGGGCTCACTTGCCCCCTGGAGAGAAGACGCAACTGTTCTCCCTTGCTAGGTACTCTCTACCATTGCGATGAGGGTTTAAAGTTCTGGGCCACCTGCTGCGGAGCCGGGTGCTCTGGCAAATTCAGGGCCCCCTCCTGTTCGTTTATCCCCTGCTTCCTCCTTAGAACATACTCACACAGCTTTTCCATTGATTTTGAAGAGCAGCCTAAAAGGAAATAGCCATTTGTACCTCATCTTTGCTGATAACAGATACTGCGTAATGGGCCGCAACACCCAATGGTGCTGCAGTGTGCTAGGAGCCAAGTCATGAAAATGTTTGATGGATTATCTCTCCCAAGCAAATCTCCCTTGCTTCAGTGCAATTTTCATTATCCTTTCCTTTTGCATGCACAACACCAAGCAGGCCACAATATCTTGGGGCCGATTGCTGATAGGGGGGCCCAAAGCCCGATGAGCCCTTTCCACTTATACTACACAGTCCTGCTGGGCCCCTCATGTTCTTTCAGGACATGCTGGCATATATGCTGCACTACCCCCGCCATGTGCTGGAAGGGTTCTGTCTCAGGGACCCTCCCCCCCCCGATGCGCAGATTGCATCGCCTTGAGCAGTTCTCAAGGTCCTCGATTTTATCGCAGAGAGCCTCTTGCTCCACCCGCAGTACTTGCATTTGTGTCTCTGTTGCTCCCACCATTTCCTCATGGTATTCCACATGCTGCTTGAGTCCCTTGAGGTCTTCACGCAGTTCTCCCATGGCTTTGTGGATGTCCTCCCGGACCGATGACAGCTCCTTTCGCAGCTCGCAAAACCAACTCCATATGTCCTGTCAGGTACACTGCTCCTCCGCTCTTTCAGCTTGGCATCCAAGTCAGTGCCAGCTGCCATGAGAGCAAGTTCATAGTGGAAGTCCCAGCCTGATTTCGTTGTGTAGGGGGACTTGAACTTTTCAAGTTTCTTTTGGAGGGACATGCCCCTTGCTTCAGTAATGCAGGGAGGGTGCAGCGCAAGCCAAAATAATCAGCAGTCACCCTATATTTGCTCAAAAAGATGGTACGCCAAAGGGAGCTCAAGGTTTAAGCTGCTATCTCCCCGGATGACATCACTTTCACCGTCTTGACTGTTGACAGTGGCATTGTCTGAAAACACTATCTCTCCCTCCAGGAGGGTCTAAAACCTCTCCAGGGCCAGGCAAGTCAGCCTGGCCTCCAGCCTGTCGATCGACCAGAAGGTCTCTTGAGCTGACCACAGCCCATGAACAAACTGCTCCTGACAATGGGCTCTCCAAACCAGCAAGCTGGCATTCGTAGTGACTATCACCCGGTCCAGCACCTCCAGAGGCATCCCATCTATCAGCAGGTGAATCTGTAGCCATCAGGTTAATTCCCCCCAATTTTATTGGGAAGAGACAGACCTGCTTGAACAACTGCAAGCAGGGAGCTCAGTGATCCAGTAGGTCTCTCTGTAGGGGGTACATTTGTGCTCTAGCCCAAATAACCAGCTCTAGGGTCAATGCAGTCTATTCTAGGAGCTGGAGATAGTCAACTCTTAGGGCATGGACTGAGAGCAAACCTGCCTGAGCTGCGATTGCAGCTTGTTCAACCTGTCCTGGGTGAGAAACACCCTCCCTAAGTGGATGTCAAAGTGGGCACCCAGATACTCCAAGACCTGAAAGAAAACATCTCAGCTTCTCCAGCCACTGGATCACCTGGGAATGTGTCTTCCCTGGACTTCTCCATGGAGTTGGATTGAGTCAGCCATTTGTCCAGGTACAGGTGAACCCAGATGCTTTGTTGCGCAGAAAGGCTGCCACTACCACCATGACCTTCGAGAAGGTACATGGGACTGTGACTGAATAGAAGAACAGGGCACAAAAATGAAAATGGCGGCCAAGAATGCAGAAATAGTGGAACCTCTGATGTTGCTCCCTAATGAGAATACAAAGTATGCCTCTGAGAAGTCCAAGGAGGTTAAAAATTCTCCTTACCAGACTGATGCAATGACCAACCTGAGGCTCTCCATGTGGAATTGGAGTCCAAGATCTCTGGATTGTGAGTTTCCCAAGGATCTGTGCCAGGGCCAGCCCAAGGGTAAAGTTTGCCTTTTTGAAGATGATATCAAAATCTTCAATAGAGCAGACACCCAGGAAGGAAAAGACAACATGAGGAGGGATCTAGCGAAACTTGAAGAATGGTCAAGAATTTGGCAGCTGAGATTTAACACTAAAAAATGCAGGGTTATGCATTTCAGTCGCAAAATTTCAAGGGAGCAGTATAGTATTTGGAGTGAAGCACTTCTGTCCATGAAAGAAGAGTAGGATCTGGACGTGATTGTTTCTAATGATCTTAAGGTGGAAGAGTAACCTAATGGTTAGCGCACTGGCTTGGGAACCAAGAGACCAGAGTTTGATTCCCACTAGAATTCCTTGTGGCCATGGGCAAGTCACTTAACCCTCCACTGCCTCAGAAAAATCCAAGTTATCGGTGTCCCTGTTTAGCGTACATTACCAAGTTTAAGTTACAATGTAAACCGCTTTGACTGAAATGATAAAGCGGTATAAAAAAAACCTGTTAAATAAATAAATAGGTAGAAAAGGCAACAACGAAAGCTAGAAGGATGCTTGGGTACATAGAGAGAAGAATGACCAGCAGGAAGGAGGTAATAATGCCTCTGTATAAATCTTTGGTGAGATCTCATTTGGAATATTATGTGCAATTCTGGAGACCATGCCTTCAAAAGGATATAAACAGGATGGAGTCCGCGCAGAGGGTGGCTATCAAAATGGTCAGTGGGCTTTGTCATAAGGCATATGGAGACAAACTTAACGATCTCAATATGTATACTTTGGAGAAAAGGCAGGAGAAATGAGATATGACAGAGATGTTTAAACACTTCCATGGCATAAATGAACGAGGAGAGCCTCTTTCAATTGAAAGAAAGCTCTGCAATGAGGGGGCACACGATGAAGGTGAAAAGGGATAGACTCAAGAGTAATTCAAAGAACAGGAAAAAGGGGGGGGGGAAGAGTCAAAAACAACTCAAACCTTGCAGAAGTAGGATAGGGAAAGGGAAGGAAGGCCTTGGGCTGGACATGCCCCCCCCCCCCCCCTCCAAGGTCCTCCAGACCATTCTCTGACCCACCAGTGCTGGAACCCATGGGTAACAAATATGAACACAGGGCAACTTCCATCTAGAGGAAATGAGGTGTACCAAAGGTTAGAGCAAATGTTAAGCCAAGATCTGAACTCACAAAGGCCAGAAGACCGTTATCTGGGCCACAGGAGAAAGGCCTATCCCAAAGGTCTTTCCATATGCTGGAGGCAGACAATACTAGCAGGTCTCAGTTCCGCACCACCAGTTATACAGGCAAAGAGATCCTGGATTCTCTACAGGGAGAACTATTCAGGCAATTGGTAACAGACCCCACACGTGAAGGGACCATACTGGACTTGGTGCTTACCAATGGTGAAAGTGTTTCTGATGTTGTAGTGGGAGATCATTTTGCAACCAGTGATCACCAGATGGTGTGGTTCAGTATTAGGACTTCGGCTGTTAGAATCCATTCCAAGGTGAGGATCTTAGACTTTAGGAAGACTAACTTTGCGAAGATGGGCCAATACCTCAGGGAGACGTTAGTGGGATGGGAACAGCTGGGGGATATAGAAAAACAGTGGGCAAAACTGAAAGGGGATATTTTAAGGGCAACCAACCTTTTTGTTAAAATGGTAAATAAAGGCAAAAGGAAAAGGAGACCGCTATGGTTTTCGAAGGAAGTAGCTGAAAAAGTGAAGAAAAAGAGGGAGGCCTTCATGAAATACAAGAGATCACAGAGAGAGGAAGACAGGCATCTGTATTTGGAAAAACTTAGAGAAGCTAGCAAAGTAGTCAAGAAGGCAAAGATTCAAAAGGAGGAAATAGCCAATGCAATAAAATGGGGGATAAGACATTTTTCAGATATATTAGTGAGAAGAGGAAGGGCAAGAGTGGTATTGTCAGACTCAAGGGTGCAGGGGGGGAATATGTAGAAGCTGATAAGGATAAAGCGGAATTGCTTAACAAATATTTTTGTTCTGTGTTCACAGATGAAGAACCAGGAGCGGGACCTCAGAAAACACCCACAAATAGGAACAGAAGCGAGGGACATCTTGAACAATTTTCAGAAGACTGTGTTCGTGAGAAACTAGCTCAACTTAAAGTAGAAAGCGATGGGACCGGATGGGATACACCCTAGAATACTGAGGGAACTTGGGGACGTTCTAGCAGCTCCACTGACTGACCTTTTCAATGCCTCGTTGGAGTCGGGAGTGGTGCCAAAGGACTGGAGAGAGGCTCATGTGGTGCCTTTACACAAAAGCGGAAGTAAGGATGTGGTTGAAAACTACAGGCCGGTTAGTTTAACTTCGGTGGTGAGTAAATTATTGGAAACACTGCTGAAAGAGAAAATAGTGAGGTTTCTGGAGTCCAGCGGATTACAGGATCCGAGGCAGCATGGATTCACCAGAGGCAGGTCTTGTCAGACAAATCTGATTGATTTCTTTGACTGGTTGACCAGGGAGTTGGACCGAGGGAGAGCTCTAGATGTGGTGTATTTAGATTTCAGTAAAGCCTTTGACACTGTTCCTCACAGGCGACTTATAAACAAACTGGGCACCCTAGGGATGGACCCTAAAGTTACTGCTTGGGTTAGAAATGGGTTGGGTGGGAGGCGACAAAGAGTACAAGTAAATGGAGCTCACTCTGAGGAGAAGGATGTTACCAGTGGTGTGCCCCAGGGATCTGTCCTTGGTCCGATTCTTTTTAACATCTTTGTTAGTGATAAAGCGGAAGGGCTGTCGGGTAAGATTTGCCTCTTTGCAGATGATACCAAAATCTGCAATAGAGTAGACACCCAGGAAGGTGTAGATAACATGAGGAGGGATCTAGCTAAGCTTGAAGAATGGTCTAGAATTTGGCAGCTGGGATTTTATGTTAAAAAATGTAAGGTCATGCATTTGGGCTGCAGCAATCCAAGGGAGCAATATAGTATAGGAGGTGAAGTACTTTTGTCCACTAAAGAAGAGCGGGACCTAGGCGTGGTTGTGTCTGATGATCTTAAAGTAGCTAAACAGGTAGAAAAGGCGACGGCAAAAGCTAGAAGGATGCTTGGGTGCATACGGAGAGGAATGGCTAGCAGAAAAAAGGAGGTGATAATGCCTCTGTATAAGTCTTTGGTGCGACCTCATTTGGAGTATAGTGTGCAATTCTGGAGACCGCACCTTCAAAAGGATGTAAACAGGATGGAGTCAGTGCAGAGGGTGGCTACTAAAATGATTAGTGGGCTTCATTATAAAGCATATGAGGACAGACTTAAGGATCTTAATATGTACACCTTAGAGGAAAGGTGGGATAGAGGTGATATGATTGAGATGTTTAAATACCTCCGTGGCATAAATGTTCAGGGAGAGAGCCTCTTTCAATTGAAAGCAAGTTCTGCTACGAGGGGACATGGGATGAGGGTGAAGGGAGATAGATTCAGGAGTGATATGCGGAAATATTTCTTTACGGAAAGAGTAGTGGATCCGTGGAATAGTCTCCCAGTGGAGGTGGTAGAGATGAGGACAGTAACTGAATTCAAAAAAGCATGGGACAAACAAAGAGGATCTCTAAAGGTAAAAAGGGGACTGTTGTAGTTGTTGATATGGAAGGACAGACTAGATAGGCCATGTGGTCTTTTTCTGTCATCATGTTTCTATGTTTCTAAAGTCACTTGCTCCGGTCTGCCTCCATCTGCTGGCCGGGAAGCATAATCAGTATTTTGAACCTGGTCTAGCAGGACCATAAGGAAGGCCAACTTTTCCTACCAAAGCTTTTGCAATATCATTCACTAAATTACTGAGCAGAACCAGCCTCAGGAGCAACTCCTAAAACATTTCTCTAATAATCCTTCTTCTGAAGTGAATTCTATTTACCATCACCCTCTGTTTCCTATCACTAAATCAATTTCCAAACCAGCGCATCAACCCTGGGCCTGCCTCTAGAGCAGGGATTCTCAACCCAGTCTTCGGGACACACCTAGCCGGTCAGGTTTTTGGGAAAACCACAATGAATATGCATGAGAGAGATTTACATACAATGGAGGCAGTGCATGCAAATCTCTCTCATGCATAGTCACTGTGGTTATCCTGAATACCTGACTGGCTTGGTGTGTCCTAAGGAGTGGGTTGAGAATCCCTTCCCTAGATTACTCCGTTTATTTATGAACCTCCTATATGGGTCAGTGTCAAAGGTTTTACTGAATCCAAGTATATCACATCCAGTCTCCAGAGCACGACCCAGATCAAATGTTCTGGTCACTCAGAGAAATTTAGCAGATTTCTTTGAAATGAACTCCCTAAGGTAAAGCTGCTCGTATTATCACCAATAAATTAAAGAGTGATCATATAACCCCCATTCTGCAGCAGTTATGCTGACGTCCAGTCACTGAGTCAAATTTAAATCTCTTCTAACGATCTTTAAAGTACTACACAAACTCTCTGCTGCACACCTTGAAATTCTAATAAAAAAGCACCTTGTAACAGAAGTAGAAGATTTAGCACCACAGACCTGTTGCACATACCAGCCTTAACCACCAAGACCACCTGTTCCACCTCTAAAAGGGCATTCTCACTTTTCACCCCAACTTTATGGAATTCAATTCCTCCCATGCTTCATGGCACTGATGACCCTCAAGAATATCAGAAAAAGTTAAAAACTTTCCTCTTCAACCATTTTTCGGTTAACGAAACTATCCAATCACATTCAGCCTAATTAATTCTTGCTTAACCTTGTTTACTTTTGTGCCATTTGCCCTCACCCATGTTTATCTCCCCTTGTTTTAACTTCTTGTTTTATGTAAAGCCATCTTGGCTCAATTGTTTTTTGTAAACTGCTTTGACTATTAGACTAAGTGGTATATAAGCACAGCTAAATAAATAAATAAAGCCATGTTGCCTTAGATCCTGTAATCCACCAGATTCAGGATACTTTCCCTGAATAAAGACTTCATCCTGAGATCAAACTAACCAGCCTGGAGTTGTCATCTCCATATTACCACTGTTCTGAAAAAGGACGACACAACACTCACCAATCCTCCAGAATCTCTCCTATCTCCAAAGGGTTATGAAACAGATCTGACATAGCTAGAAGCTTTCTGTGCTCTCTTAATATCTTAAATTGTAGTCAATCCAGCCCCATAGCTTTACCTAGTTTTGATTTACTATGCCCATGCAAAAAACTGTCTTGCAAATAGCTTGGCATGTACCTACCACCATATGTACCCTTGCCTACAATAAGTGCTCTTTTTTTAAACCCTTTAGTGAATATCGAACAAAGGCATGGCAGAGAATATTTTCCCATCGAAATTCATATTTCCAAAGTAAACTCTTTAAGGGTTTGCTGTCAGAATGCACTTTCTAATGCAAGCATAAGACAGACTTTTTTTTTTAAAGATAAATGAATGATGAATATATTCGAAAGATACAGAAATGTGCAGTAGCTATGGATGAAGCTTTGAATGACACTACAGCTCACAAGTTTCAAATTTGTGCTATTCAACCCTTTTTCGGAAATAGTTTTATAAAACCTTGGACAATAGCTCTTATAAAATTGCACGGGGTAAGTATAAGTGTATAAAAATTAGCCACATTGCGAGACTGCATCTACTTTTCTGCAATCTGTGCATAGGTGTTCCCAGGGATGCAGCTTGGGAGACGTTGCAGGCATTATAAAATACACATCTACATGCAGAGAGTGCATGCATGTATTTGCATCTTTTTGGGAGGAGGTATAAATGTATGCAAGAGAATTGGTGTGCCAATGGGGGTCACTGTAGAAGCCTATTTTGTAAAAGCACATAGGTGTCTATGATGCCTTTATAAAACAGGTGCCCTGCTATGGAATTACCCCCACATGTCTATAGTCATGTCAAAGAGGAAGCGTGCCAAGAATTCTACCTAAACGTATTACACTTGATATGCTGTATGCCCCTGGGAAAATTCTGGCTCTAAAATAAGCAATGACAAAATCGCCAAGATGGACAATTGTGAAAAGTAAACAAGAAAACTAAAAATACTTGCATCTAATGTTTCTCTCAGTGGATCACCCACTCTTTCCCCCTCACTTTAGTCCCACCCCAGAGTATCTAAGAATAGTCTCTGTTCACTTTAACCATGTCACTCAGTAACTGATGCCTGTTAAACCTCGCTTCATTTCTCAGACTCTCCAGCCTGTACTTATATAGAAGGATGTTCTACTATCCCGTTTGTCATCCTGCTGCATCACCACAAGACCACAGATGCAAAACACCAAGTCACTCAAAAGAAGCCAAAGCACTGATTCCAGAGTTTTCTGCCAGCTGGAGGCAGGGCTGGCCCAACCATTAGGCAAACCAGGTAGTTGCCTGGGGCGGCAGCCTCTTGGGGGGGAGGGGCATGGCAAAGAGGAAGGCATTCAAAGCTAAACAATAGATTCTGGCAGCCAGAAGGAGCATAAGGCTTAAGGTTTGCCTATGCCTCCAAAACTTTTAACCAACTCTGGGGCCAGCCCTGGCTGGAGGCCTAACACAGCATAGAAATAAACCACAATCAGCCCAATATTCTAAGGGAAATATCCAGATAACGGTAGCCATTACTGTATATTCTCCTTAGATGCTGCACTCTGTGGATATACACTAGTCAGATAGTATCGCTGAATATCCTTACAGACTGTCTCAGCACTACCTGGATAGTGTCAGGGTGGTACATAAACAGAGTGTCGGCGAAGTGGGACTCTATCCACAGAGCAATGATATTCAGACTGCTATCCAGATAACTACAAGATAGCAAAAGAGCCATCCCAACTTTATCCAGATAGTTATCCAGAGAGCAGCTGCACTCATCACACTATCCAGATACTGGGTGCTCCCTGCAATCTAGATATCAGTGTTAAAGATATGGATTATATTTAAACATTGCGCCCGGCATTTAAAAACAAAATGCTGACTGTGAAGTTTAATGCCAGGCCAAATGTGTCTGGTCCTTAAAAAAAAAAAGCAAATACAGCAAGATTTGAAAATGAAACATACTATTTTAAAATTACTTAAAAGTACATTTGGGAGTGTCCTAGGCATGTTTTGGACCCTCCCCTAATGCCTGAATGATTTGGCTCAGGCAGATGGTCTTGGGACCTTGGGTAGGCTTGCTGAAGCTAAATCACTGAGAAGGAGCAGAGAGGGTTGGCGCTCTGCATTTCCTCCAGTCTGAGATGTCTGCTCCTTGGTGCTTCTCTACTGGGCTAGGGTTCCATAAGCCTTCAGTCATAACAGTCTGGGTCCTCCCAACTAGTCCAGGCACTGCAGCAAGAGTCCTCAACTATAACTCCCTCTGGTATTTGATACATGTGCAGCCTGGATCTGGTCACCAGGTGCTGCCTTTATACAAAGACTGGGACTTCCTTGCATTTCTATCCAGTACAAGAGGCATGTCAGGCTCTGAAATCAAACCCAGAGCTCTGACATAGATGGTACTGCCACTCGCTAGCTTTCCAGCTTATTTAAGCTTTTCTCAATGAAACATATGTCCTTTTCAGCTCTCAAGCCTCCAGGTGGCTGGAAGTCAATGATTAGTGGGCCCCACTGCATTAATTGGTGGTGAGGCGCTGTCCATTTGGACCAAATGGTGCCAAAATATCACTCCAAGTGAAGTATGAATACCGGATACGTCAACCAAAGTAGAAGGCAGATGATAAAACCCTGAGCAATGTATATCTTCTTTGACCTACTCATTCACAAAGCACCAAAAAAGTCTGAAAGTAGACAAGCTTCCTCATGAGAACAGAAGTAATTACCACCACATCTGGGCCTGCACACAGGGCTTGGAGAGCTTGCCACTGGGTATCCAAGCAACTGAGCAGCTTACTACAGGGGCAGAGGAAGAGACAACCAGAAAGGCCCTAATTCACCTCCACATTCAAGTGAAAGCTAACCTGGCAAAATGAGAGAAGATTAAGAGCCACTGTGGCAAAATGAGGATACATTACCAGACCTGAAACTTGCCACTATGGTGACAAGCAGATGCCTTTTGGCCTTGAGAACACTGTCGGAAGTTGTGGGATCTTGCTGAGCAATCAAATGTGCTTGTCTGTAGAAAGAAATGTGACTTTGATGGATGGACAAGAAAAGAAAGAGAAGACTCATAATGCCGAAATTGCTGGCCACTGCCTAATTAGCACCTTCTCAATTTACATAGTACCATAATAAATGATAACAGATAAGAACCAACTGGTCCATTCATTCTATCAGAGATTCTTCCCCTGCTTTCCTGGAGAGATCTTGTCAACAGACAGTAAAAAAAAAGCCTCAAAACAGATAGCATTTTCAGATTTTTTGGATTGTCTGCTATCAGAAAATCACTACTAATCCAATTACAAAAATACAACAAAGAAGGTGGTGGGCATCAGTAAAAAATGGTATACAAGATTTTATGTGGCTCTACTAGAAGCCACCATACACTGACCCATTTAGAAAGCATCAAGTGCCCCCGACATTTTCAATTTCAAAACATGCAAAACAATACTTATGTACAAAACGTTTCAGCTTCTCAAACAATTGTCTTGTTTCAGCTATTCAAACAATTGCCCCGACGCTGGCAGCATTTCACATAGTAAGCTGCGTCAGGAGGCTATCTATAAAACAGACAAAACACTGATACAGCAACCAGATTAGATAGCCCACAAACAAAACCTTCACTGATAAGCTGAACTAAACAAAACTAAACTTCACTCACAACCAAGAATCACAGAGGTTAGAAAAAAACTTACTTCACAATGCTGACATCGTGCTAGGATCCAAAGGATCAAAATCTCCAGGTAACCATCTTTTTCCCAGGGGAACACTACTTCTGCGCCTCACCAAATGGATCGCAAATAGCACCAACTCAACTCAAAAATTTAAACCAAATGTCAGCCAATCAAAAACAAGCCAATCAAAATGGCCAAACCCACAAAACAACCGTAATCTAAAGGAGGCACCACCTCACTCTCACTTTCTAAAAAATTGCCTCCAAATCAGCTAACTATATTCGGGCATGCCACAACTCTCAACATCACTAACCACAGTGCGATACAATTATCCTGTTAGTTGTTAAGTGCCGTCGAGTCGGAGTCGACTCATGGCGACCCTCTGGATAGCTATTCTAAATTGTGTTCGGTCTTCAGTCAGGCAGCTCATTGTTGACAGACTGGTACCCGTAGCTGCTGTTATTGTATCGATCCATCTCATTGCTGGCCTTCCTCTTTTGCGCTGACCTTCTATCTTGCCAAGCATGATGTCTTTCTCTAATGATCTCTCCCTTCGCATGATGTGTCTAAAGTATGAAAGTCGAAGTCTTGTCATCTGAGCTTCTAAAGAAAGCTTAGGTTTGATCTCCTCTAGTACGGACAGGTTTGTTCTTCGGGCAGTCCATGGTATACACAGTATTTGCCGCCAGCACCATAATTCAATTTTCTTCACTGTCCAGCTTTCACATCCATATGATGTTACTGAAAATATCATGGCTTGAACAAGTCGAATCTTTGTATGGAGAGAGACATCTCTGCTCTTGAGAATCTTATCTAGGTCTTTCATAGCCATTTTGCCAAGAGCAATGCGTCGTCTGATTTCTTGACTGCTTGTTGCTTCTTTATAGTTGATCCAAGTAGGTTAAAGTTGTTCACGATTTCAATTTCTTCTCCTTCAACGATGAACCTGTTGATTATGCCAGTTGTCATGATCTGTCTTCTTTACATTAAGGTGCAGGCCCATTTTGAGACTATGTTTTTTGATTGTGAGAAGCAAATGTTTCAGATCATCTTCACTTTCAGCCAGTAATGTGGTTCATCAGCATAGCGAAGGTTGTTGATGAGTCTTCCACCAATCTTCACACCTCTGTTGTCTTCATACAATCCTGCTTCTCTGATGATTTGTTCTGCATATAAATTAAACAGGTAGGGGGAAAGTATGCAGCCTTGTCTTATACCTTTGCTTATCTTAAACCATTCTGTTTCTCCTTGTTCCGTTAGAACTGCTGCTTCTTGATCAATGTACAGATTGTGCAAGAGTACGATCAGGTGTTCTGGTATATCCATGCTTCTTAATGTGGCCCAGAGTTTCTCATGGTTTACACAGTCAAAAGCCTTGCTATAGTCGATAAAGCAAACAGATATCCTTTAGGTATTCTTTAGTCTTTTCAAGGATCCATCTCACATCCGCAATGATGTCTCTCGTTCCTCGTCCTTTCCTGAACCCTGCTTGCACTTCAGGTAGTTCTTGTTCCAGGTATGGTTGTAGTCTCTTTTGAATAATCCTCAGTAGAATCTTTCTGGCATGTGGGATCAGAGCGATTGTGCGATAATTTCCACAGTCATTTGGATCACCTTTCTTCAGTATTGGTATAAACACTGATCTTTTCCAGTCAGTTGGCCATGATGTCGTCTTCCATATTTCTTGGCAGAGCCTTGTAAGTACGGTAACAGCTGCATCAGATTGCTGTAATACTTCTATGGGAATGCTATCAATGCCTGGTGCTTTGTTCTTTGATAAGGCTTTCAATGCTACTTTAACGTCTTCTTTCATCACCAATGGTTCCAGATCATAAGGTACAGGTTGAAACGGCTGTTGGTCCACTTGATCTTTATCATAAAGAAACTCTGTTTATTCCTTCCACCTTTTCTTGATCTTCTCAGCATCATTCAACATAGAACCTTGAGCATCTTGTAACATTCCAATTCGAGGCTGGAACTTTTTCTTTAACTCTCGTAGCTTTAGGAAAGCCGATCTTGTTCTTCCTCTAATAGTTTCTGCTTCTATTTCCTTGCATGCGTCGTTGTAGTACTTTTCCTTGTCCTGTCTTGCTGCACATTGAAAATCTCTGTTGAGTTCTGTTATTGTCTTTCTTTCTCCTCTGGCTTTAGCTTCTCTGCCTTTCTGGGCAATTTTCAGAGTTTCTTCTGTCATCCATTTTGGCCGTCTTTGCTTTTTCACCTTTTGTAGAGAGTTCTCGCTTTCTTCCAACACAACCTTCTTGATGTCATTCCATAACTCTTCTGGAGCTCTGTCATTTGTATCTAAAGCAGCAAATCGATTTTGCAGGCAGTCTTTAAATTCCAGTGGTATATTCTCAAGGTCATATTTTGCTACATTCATGAGCAGTTTGCTCTTTTTCAACTTTAGCTTGAGTTTGCATACTAGTAGTTGATGATCTGTACCACAGTCAGCTCCAGGTTTTGTCTTTGTTGATGTTATAGAACTTTTCCATCGTTGACTTCCACAGATGTAGTCAATTTGATTTTTATACAATCCATTGGGTGAAGTCCATGTGTACAGTCGCCGCTTGTGTTGATGGAAGAAGGTGTTTGAGATAAATAGATCGTTGGTCTTGCAGAATTCTATCAGTCTTTCTCCAGCTTCATTTCTTTTGCCAAGTCCATATTTTCCAACTACTTTGCCTTCTTCTTTGTTGCCAACCTTTGCGTTCCATAAGAACAAAAGAACATAAGATATGTGCCCATCATCAACCCTCTAACACATTCCAAGCCCTCATAGTCAAATTGTAAATATCATATTTACTCAAGATGTTAACAAGAAATGCTATTCATTGTATATAGTTTCATAACATATATGTACAAAGTTGTATATTGTATATAGGTTCATAACATGTATGTACAAAGTTCCCCAAAGTTGAATCCCAGTTGAATGCGCCTGTTACATGTAAACTCACAATAGCCTGTTGCTTGCTATGAGTACTCCTGTTCAATGTAAACTGCGCTGATGAAAAAGAGTGCGGTATAAAAGAACTATAAATAAATAAATAAAATAAATAAATATGCCATACTGGGTCAGACCAACGTCCATCAAGCCCAGTATCCTGTTTCCAACAGTGGCCAATCTAGGTCATACGTACTGCAACAAACCTCCTACCTGGGCCCAAGGGCTTACAGGCAGGAGTGGCCTTTGGAACGTCCTTTTGGAATAAAGCTTTGTTAGATGTCCCCAGGAATTCTGGGACCTGTAGTTTGCTTGTCTCCCTTAAGGACTGAGCTGTAGTTATGACTCGGGTAGGTAAGGCTGCAAGAATATTTATTTGTGGGGATTTTCTCCAGCGCATCAAAGTTCAGTACAACAGACGCAAAAAAGATGCAACTCCAACATAAAGGTTGAAACATAAACACAGGAAATGCAACAGAAACTAATTCAGCAGTATTTGGCTGTTTCACAGTTCCTTTGCCTTTCACTAGGCACTGCCTCTTGTGGTCACTTAAAAAAAATACAGGAACTGAAACAGTTGCTTTTCTGTACAGCACGGCTTCTTACTTTCAGCAGATGATTAAGCTTATTAAACAACTTGCAAAGCTTTTCAAGGTGGCAGCAGGTACGGCAAATTTACTCTGTATTCCTTCATACAGTTTTCAATGCTCTGTACCACTGCTCTTTTCTATAAGACAGGTTGAACAGTCCATAGCATAAGGTTCATGCTCTATTGCAGCAAACACTCATCCACCTGCATACATTCTTCAGAGCCAGAATTAAAGGTATCTTTGTCAGGTTTATTATCTTTCCCTGACTTCCCTTCCAGAAACTCCCGGAATTGGCTTAAAAGCAATTCAGCTTGTTTATGCACATTTTCCTTAGGATAAATATCTTCCTTTTCTGATAAAAGCCTGCTTAAGGTTCCTGCCCCAAAGGGTTCAGCTGTCCTGCTTTTATCAGGGAATAGCTTCCAGCAAGGGTAAATCCCTTCCCCCACTTGCTATCAGCTAACTGTGCTCGGTTAGTCTTTTTAACGTTAGCATAGGTAAAAGGCTTCTCAAGCAAAGAGTTAAAATTGGAAATATCAGCTTTACCTTTGCCAGGGACTTTTAGATAAGCGCTGGTACCTTTTCTCCTGCTATCTCCCAGGGTTTGGAACTCAGCTTTCTTGTAGCTATTTCCACTGGTCTTCTGGTAATTGCTTGGCTGATATTTTCCTCTTGGCTTTCTCTGTTGCAGTTATAGCCTTGGCTGCTATAGGTCCAACTACCGTTTCTCCACATATTTGCTCTACTAGCTTTCTTGTTCCCAGGCTCTACCTTGCAGTAACGTTTCTTCCAGGGACGTTCCTGTCTCCAATGTTCACTGCTCCCAGGTTCTGCCCTGCTCCAAGGTTCTAGCTTGCTTATCCTTCTGGCAGTTCCTCCTGAACTCCTTCCTTGGACTGCTTCCCGTCTCCTCTCTTCCTTCTCTCCCCTCTCTTCCTTCTCTCCTCTCTCTCTGTATTGCTTGAGGATTTAAAAAGGGTTCACTTCCCTGCACTCCCTGACCTTCCCCTGGGCGTGACCAATCAGTGAACCCACCTGTCTCCTCCTCTGAGCTGAGGTGTGGCCTGAGCTCAGCAGAGAGCTGTGTTTTTTTCATCTCTGGCTTGAAAATCCTGTGTGTCAGTGCAGTGTTATTTACTCCAACAGGATTTCCCCCCATTTCCATCTCTTCTTGAGGGCATTCCTCACTACAGTACCTAGCAGTTCCCCCAAAAGACACAGGTTCTGCAATGCTTGTACTAGGTCAAGCATTGATATCCTGGGTCCCTTCTTAATAATGGTGTATGGACCTTTCCTCCAGGAACTTGTCCAAACCTTTTTTAAACCAAGCTACACTATCAGCCTTTACTACATCCTCCGGTAACATATTCCAGAGTTTGATTACACGTTGAGTGAAAAAATATTTTCTTTTATTAGTCTTAAATAGTGTACCCTGTGGAGGAGTAGCCTAGTGGTTAGAGCACTGGCTTGGTAACCAAGCAACCAGGGTTCAATTCCCGCTAGCACTCCTTGTGGCCTTGGGCAAGTCACTTAACCCTCCATTGCCTCGGAAGAAAGGCCTGGCAATCTACTTCCGGTGACACTGCCAAGAAAACCCAGGAGCTTCTGGGTCACCAGGAGTCAGGACTGACTCGAAGGCACACATTGCATTGCAGTGTACCCTGTAGCTTCATTGCATGTCCCCTAGTCTTCCTATATTCTCATAACGTAAAGAGTCGATCTACGTTTACCCGTTCCACTCCGTTCATTAATTTATAGACGTCTATCATATCTCCCCTTAGCCGTCTCTTTTCCAGGTTAAAGAGCCCTAACCTTTTTAGCCTTTCTTCATAGGAGTATCCTTCCATCCCCTTTACCATTTTAGTGGCTCTTCTCTGAATCTTTTCTAAGAACGCTATATCCTTTTTAAGATACGGCGACCAGAATTGCACACAATATTCAAGGTGCGGTCTCACCATGGAATGGTATAGAGGCATTATAATATCTTTTGTTTTATTTTCCATTCCTTTCCTTATCATACCTAGCATTCTATTTGCTCTCTTGGCTGCCGCTGCACACTGGGCCGAGGGTTTTAACATGTTTTCCACAATGACGCCTAAATCATTTTCCTGGGTGGTGGTTCCTAATGTGGAACCTTGCATCGTGTAACCATAGTTTGGGTTGTTCTTCCCTAGGTGCATAACTTTGCACTTGTCCACATTTAATTTCATCTGCCATTGTGATGCCCAGTCTTCCAATTTATCAAGATCCTCTTGCAATTTTCCACAATCCTCTTGGGTTTTAACAACTTTAAATAGTTTTGTGTCATCTGCAAATTTGATAACCTCACTCGATATTCCACTTTCCAGGTCATTTATGAATATGTCAAAAAGCAGTGGACCCAGCACAGATCCCTGGTGTACACCACTATTCACCTTTCTCCATTGGGAAAATTGGCCATTTAGCCCAACCCTCTGCTTTCTATCTTTTAACCAGTTCCTGATCCACAGTAGTACACTGCCTCCTATCCCATGACTCTTTAGTTTTGCCAAAAGTCTCTGATGAGGGACCTTGTCAAAGGCTTTCTGAAAGTCCAGATACACTATATCAACCGACTCACCTTTGTCCACCTGTTTATTCACACTTTCAAAAAAACATAACAGATTAGTAAGACAAGATCTTCCTTGTCTAAAGCCATGTTGGCTGTCTCCCTTTAGGCCATGACTATCTACATGCTGTGTAATTTTATTCTTTATGATGGTTTCTACCATTTTTCCCGGTACCTACGTGAGGCTCACCGGTCTGTAGTTTCCCGGATCACCCCTCGAACCCTTTTTAAAAATTGGTGTTACATTGGCGATCCGCCAATCTTCAGGTATTAGAGATGATTTTAATGATAGTTCACAGATTACTAATAGCAGGTCTGCAATCTCATATTTCAGTTCTTTCAACACTTTTCATTGGTCTCCCCAAATCCCAACTGAATCGCCTGCAACGCATCCAAAATACTGCAGCACGCCTCCTTACGCACACCTCTCTCCGTGACCATATTACACCTCAGCTATTTCATCTCCATTGGTTGCCTGTCCCCTTCCGCACCACTTTCAAACTATAAACTATGGTCCATAAAGCCTTCCATGACAGCACACCCCAGTAACTATCAGATCTCCTCTACTTTCATTCTCCCAGATACCCCTCGCTCTTTTCACCTCAACCGTCTCACTTTGCCTTCCCCCTCCCGTGCTCATCTACAATCCACTCGTTCCTCTGCCTTTTTCTTTGCTGGCCCCGCCCTTTGGAATTCTCTCCCTTCCTCCCTCCGTTTAGAACCCCAATACAATGTCTTTAAGCAAAACCTCAAGACCCACCTGTTTTCCCTAGCGTTTAATCTTCCCTCTCCCTTTGTGTGACTCTACTATCCTCTCTCCTCCTTCCTTCTGACGCTTCCCCATGTTGTTCTGTCTCGTCCTGCCTCTTCTCTTCTGCTATTCTTTTTAAAAAAATTGTACATTTCTTTTCCTTCTCGTTGGCCTTTGGCCTTCTTTTACTAAAATTGTTTTAATTGTACACCGCCTTGGTTATTTCAGAAAGGCGGTTTTTATCAAATAAATAAACATAAACATAAACATAAACCCTTGTATGTATACCATCCGGCCCAGGTGATTTGCTACTCTTCAGTTTATCTAATAGTTGTAATACATCTTCCCGATGTATCGATATTTCCTGCAATTCTTCCGCACCTTTAAATACCACTTCAGACATGGGTAACATCCCTACATCTTCCTCAGTAAAGACCGAAGCAAAGAATTCTTTCAGTCTCTCCGCTATCGCCTTGTCGCCTCTTAGTGCCCCTTTAACTCCTCTATCATCTAATGGTCCAACTGACTCTCTCACAGGTTTTTTGCTATGAATGTACATGGAATCTTTATTTCGCGTTTTTGCTTCCGCAGCAAGCTTCTTCTCAAATTCTCTCTTTGCCTTCTTTATCAATGCCTTGCATTTGACCTGCCAGTGCTTGTGCTGTTTCCAGGTTTCATCGTTTGGCTCTTTTTTCCATTTCCTGAAAGATGCTTTCTTGGCAACAACAGTCTCTCTGACCTCACCTTTAAACCACACTGGCAGTTTTTTGGACTTCCTTCCACTTTTCTTAAAGCGTGGAATACAGCTGGTCTGGGCTTCCAAGATAGTATTTTTCAACAACACCCAAGCTTGATGTAAGTCTTTAACCTTTGCAACTGCTCCTTTTAGTTTTTTCTTAACTATTTTCCACTTTTTATCATAGTCTCCCTTTCGAAAGCTAAAAGGTAGTACTGTGGATTTCCTTACTATCCCTCCTCCACTAATTAAATCAAAGGCGATCATGCTATGATCACTATTGCCAAGTGGCCCCAACACCCTTATCTCTTGCACTAGATCTGGTGTTCCACTAAGGACTAGGTCTAATATGGCTTCCCCTCTCGTCGGTTCATGGACCAGCTGCTCCATGAAGCAGTCATTTATGTCATCTAGGAACTTTATCTCCCTAGCATGTACTGCCGTGACACTGACCCAGTCGATACCGGGGTAATTGAAATCGTCCATTATTATTACCGTGCTGTAACTTTTGTTAGCTTCCTTGATTTCTTTGAGCATTTCATCATCCATTTGTTCATTCTGTTCCAGTCACCCATGATTATCAGGATATCCTGTTTACATGTTCTGTCAATTTCAGCTTGTACTTGTTCATAGAACTCTTCAATTTCATTCTCTTCTGCAGCTGTTGTTGGGGCATATATTTGAATTATAGTTGTGTTGATAGGCATTCCTCGTAGACGAAGAGAGATCAAGCGTTCGCTGACTGCATTGTATTTCATTACAGTTCTTGCAAGTTTCTTCTTTATTATAAATGCAACACCATTTCTTCTTTGTCTTTCATTTCCAGCATAGTAGACCATGTGATCATCTGATGCAAAGTGCCCGGTGCCAGTCCATTTCAGTTCGCTGACACCCAACAGATCAAGTTGTACACATTCCATTTCATTCTTGACCACCTCCAACTTCCCTTGGTTCATGCTTCGTACGTTCCATGTTCCAATGTGTAAGACATCGTTACAGCTTCTGACTCTCATTTCATGTGCAGCTACATCAGCAGTCAGATGTCCCGAGGGCTTTGATCCAACCACATCATAAATGCTGGCTTTACTCTGAGAAGTCTTCAGCTCTTCCCCCAGTAACTAGTTGAGTGCCTTCCGACCTGGGGGTCTCATCTTCCAGCACTATAGCACAATTTGTTTTGTTGTAATTATCCATTGGGTTTTCATGGCAAGATACAGAAGTAGATTGCCGGGCCTTTCTTCCGTGCAGTTTAAGTTTGGTGTTGTTGTCGTTGTCACAGAAATGTGATCCTCCGCCGTCAACACTATCCCATTCTGCTGCTGCCCAGATGGGTGGTTTGTCTTGGTCTGGCACCTCAGCTGAGACCTGTCCATCTTGGGAGACCCTGCCAGTAGTTAAACTACCGATAGTTTAGCTCTCAGCATCTCTGATGCACACAAGCCCTCACAGCACGACAAGCTGCAAACCAAGTGAGGGATTTCTGCCCTACTCTTTAATATTTATCTTCAACCCATCTGTTCCATTTTTAAAAGATTCTGCGTAAATTATCATATTTACGCGGACGATATAATGATATATTTCCCGCTGGACATTTTGAACCAGGCAACTCAATTACTTCTCAGAAATTATGAAATGGCTTGAGAACCACAACCTCAATATTAACTTCACAAAAACAGAAGCCATGTACGTTACCAGAAACCAGAGCTTCTCCCCCCCCACCCCAATATCAATTAGAATCAATGATATTAACATTTCAGTTAAAAATGAAGTGAAATACTTATTTATTTATTCATTCATTCATTCATTTAATCAGTTTTGTATATCACCTTATCCTTCAGATACTTAGGTGTAATCATTGATCGCACCCTTAGCTTGACATCTCATATAATGCAAACAACTAAAAAGATATTTTACAAGCTCAAACTGCTAAAACAACTCTGTCTGCTTCTCCATCACCATGACCTTAGATCAGTAATCCACGCAATGATTACCCCATACCTCGACTTTGCCAATACCATTCTACAAGGCATCACAAAACAGGATTTAAGACAACTTCAACTAGCTCAAAATGTGGCTGCAAGAATAACTATGAACGTCAACTCAATGGAACACGTCACCCCAACATTGTATGCTCTCCAGCCGTATCAATTACAAATTTCTTGTAACAACATTCAAATTAATCAATAGCATTGCCCCTTCGTACCTATCCACACTTATTTACAAGTAAAACAACAACCGTACCCAATGCAACTGGAACAAAAATAAACTTACTGTACCAATAGATTTCAGGAAATCCAGACAGATAACAAATAACAAAGGTTTCTCTCACACTGCCCCTAACCGCTGGAACACTCTCCCAGACTACCTTAGAGAATTAAACGACCTCCAAACATTCAGAAAGAACCTCAAAACTCATCCATTTCCCCTCAATTTTGGCATTCATGACCAACACAAGACACCTGTAACAACATTACCTCTTTCCAAACATAACCCAGGGCATTCTACTTCAACACACAGAGATGTACATGGTTCCTATTAATTCACCTTGAGTGTCTGCTATTATGTTCATGCATATAGTTTAATGGATCTTATATCAATGTACATAGTTTTACATTGTTCCATGTAACTTAGTATGTATCTGTTTAAGTACTACTCAAATTGTTGTTATTTGTAAACCGTGGTATAGAACATTTTAATAAATAAATAAATTACACAAGAACATTGCACAAAAGCTCATTCAAAAACAACCATACCTAAAACCTTCTAAAACTACAGCTTATTCAAATATTAAGCGTGCAGTTTGGGAAAATCCAACCTACTCAAACTACAGGGAATTCATATAGACTCTAAAATCAAAATGTTCAACAGATGACAAAAAAGAAAATTTGAATTAAAGTAACTAAATGAAAATATGAGAACAGACTCACATTACAAGGAACGAATTTTACCGCCTACAGTGCTTACAGTGCGAAACGCTGCCAGAGAAGGGGCAACTGTTTGAATAGCCGAAACGAGGCAATTGTTTGAGAAGCTGAAAGGTTTTTGAAGATAAGTGTTGTTTTGAATGTTATGAAATTGAAGATGTTGGGGGCACTTGATGCTTTCTAAATGGGTCAGTGTATGGTGACTTCTAGTAGAGCCACATAAAATCTTGTATACCATTTTTTTACTGATGCCTACCACCTTCTTCTTTGTTACATTTTTGTAATTGGATTAGTGGTGATTTTCTGATAGCATTTTCATATTTTTGGAATTCCCAGGAGAGATGAGCAAACTCTCCTAAGCAAAGAAACACCCCCCTACTGCCTTCCACATGACCTCCACATCTGTCCCAAGCATGTCCAAAATCTATCACAGAACAGTCTTTCACTGCCTTGACTGGTAGGCCATGTTGGACTTTGTCATCTTCTTTGATACGTACAATAACAATATTTTACCAATACACAAATACTCTCACAAGCCTTATGCTCAAGTGCTATAATAATCCACACAGACACCAACATGACTGAGGCTGTTGTCCAAAACATCTGGCCTCACTATGCTCACTGACAGTTTTATCTGGGAACCAAATATCTCCGCATAATCTTTGTTGAATCTTTTTAATCTACAGATGCAATACCATCGATCCATAAACTATGTTTTTCTCACTTTCAATGAAGTTTCTCATTAATGCCAGAAAAAGGGACCTTAACAATCTTAAAACCTATAGCTCAGAATTTGTATTATCTAATAAAAAGCATCATTGCTTCCCAGCTCCTTTGTGGGTTCCTTTATAATAAATGTCAGTAACTGCACAGAATATTGAACATTAAGCCTGCCGTGATCATCTGACCTTACCAAGAGTTGTGTTATGTCCAGACATGAAGAACATTTAGTATTATCCAAACAAATCTAAACAACAGAAACAAGAATTTCAGAATAATGATTAATTGCATATTGCCCACACTGCAATTTTGTTTCCAGTGAAATCTCAGAAGCTCTGTTTTGGTGTAGCCAGGACGGATTTTTTTGGTGGGGCGTAGGATCAGCATGGATGGGCACAAGGCAATGTGAATGTTGGCACCACCTCCACTTCTCACCTCATTTGATTGTTCTGCTGCCTCTGACTAGGTGGGCCTGATGCCAGAGTAGAGGGGCCATGGCCCACCCTTGACTACACTATTGGTGTCTTGTTTTTTGTACCAGGTTTTTTATTATTATGGCTTTAAAGATCATAAGTTTGATGTTACATCAGATTTAAATACAATTTAAAACATGGCGTCTGCTGCAGAGAACCCACATGGACAGATTCTTGTGCTCTTTGGTCATTTTTTGAATTCAGCTTTTTAATTTTGTCTACCATGGGGAATAAAATGTCTGCAAAATCAGATTTGATGGAAGCAATGATGTAATAAGGTATGCAAATGTTATCTTATTATTATTCTTTGTGAAAGGAAAGAGTAAATCCATCTAGTCGTGTTGAGTGAATAAAATGGACCTGAGGGGAATTGCAGTTACCAAAAATGTGGAAAATTCATGCATGATCAGAAAGCTTTCTAGCAGTGGAGGTCAGGGAGAAAGATGGGAGAAGGGAGGATCTGGGTAGGAATGACAGGGGGAGGGGAGGGGAAGGTAGACTCTTCCTCTGGTGATTTCAGTAAAGGGGCCTCTTAACCATCCCCCCCCCCCCCGTTACCTCTGGGGACCGATAATTGAAATCCAATGCTGATCAACTTGGATTATAAACCCTTGGCCCGATATTCAGAAGGAAATGTCCAGGTAATATGGATATTTGTACTCTACAGCACTATTTATGGTTATTCAGCAGCACTATCTAAATAGTGCCAGGGCAGAGTGTGGGTGGTAGAAAAGATTATTCAGAGAGTAGCTCTATTGAGCCTGCTAGCCGACTAGCCATCCAGACAACTAAACACAAACAAAAATATTACACCTTTCTGCTGTGCTGGCTTTCCCTGGATTTATGGGTATTTTGATTGTAATCCACCTAATTTAATACAGTGGAATATAAATCCTTTATTTAATAAATAAATAAACCAGATATTCAGCACCAATTGCAATCTGGAAAGCGATACTGAATATCGGGAATATTTTTAAATGCCCTGACCAGTGTTTAAAATTTTTTAAAAAGTCAGCGACTGTGGTGTTTTAATATTGGGCTGCCTGTTGAGCAGCAAACCACCTATTAATTGTAACTTGCTTTGAGCGTGGGTTTGGAAAGAGAAATAATTAAATTCAAATCCGTTACTTCAAAAGAGTAAATGCATATGAATGGAGATAATGAGAAACAAATTCCAGTCTGTGGACATTTTTCCTGGCCAAAGACTGGAAAGAAGCTTGAGGTCTCAAGCCCTTCATCTTTGTGTATTTTTGACAAGCCATTAGAACAGGGAATGAAGCCAGCTCGATAACCCCAAACTGAACACTGGACCAAATGGGAGTTGGGGAATGCAAAAACACTATCGGATGTCCACTTCCTTTGATTTTCGAGCCAAACTCTGAGTCTGGCATTAAGCACATGTCCCTGCAAAGAATCCTGCATTTAGTCAGCTTTGGAAATGTGCTTATGGTAGACTATTAAAGAGAAGTGGTTCACTGCACCGAGCTTGTTTACCTTAACTAGGATGGAGCGAACTCTTGGTTTACATTTCTTTTTTTTTCTTCCACAAAGTCTCATCCCCACACCCAACCTCTCTTATAATGGTTACTTTCTTTCGGCATTTATTTTTAGATATTTATATACTGACTTCCTGACAGTCATCTGAAGTGGTTCACAATATAATATACGTAATTAATGAATACACTAAAACATAAACATTCAAAACAAACAGCTTACGAGCCGCACTAAATAATACAAAATCAGCCCTTTCAATCCCCCAACCCCTAATAAGAGGGAATCTAAATATAACCCCGTGCATTTTTCTAGAAGGAAAACCGGAAAGCTATTCTAGAGGTCTAGGAAAACAGCCGGCCTACGTTTGTGTCATCTGCATACCTTGCTGACCAGCTCCTTCTCCAGAATCCGGTAATCATTGTTCCAAACTAGAGCATGGAGGGGAAACTTGGTCTTGTAGTCATCTAAAGAGCACATGCTGGCAAGGGGAGTGAAACATGGAAGCCCGCGCTGCTCCCTCCCTTGGAGCTTTCTTTCTCTTCCTCTGTCCCAGATCTGCACAAACAAAAGGGAAACTGAAATCAGAGTTTCCGCAGAACTTTTCAAAACAGGGAAGTGACAGGCGAAAAGGACCCCGGCGAAAGGAAAGGGTGCGAGCAAAACCCATAGCCCACCTATGCCGAAAATAAGCAGCAAATCGTTTTTATTTAAGGTTAGGGCTAGGGTTTTTATACAGATTTCTGAACTATCCCTACTTGATACTATGATTCTTTTAAGCGCTGTTCGCTAGAAGCTGCTAAATGTAATACTTGTTTCCCCTCTCTTTGATAAAAGTGGTCAAATCCATCGTTGGGACCGATCTATTATCTTGTTTGCCGTGGGGATCATTCATTTTAAAAGCAAAACAAATGGTTTGCTAAATTTGACTCTTCGAACGCACGAAGTCAAAAATCAGGCAAGGGGATATGACTGCTCAGCACCCCCATCACCCAAAACAGCAGCGTCAGTAAAAACTAAAACCTATTTTTAATCCTTCAAGAATTGTTCTCTGTCCAACTGCCTGCCGCGCAGATAGCGTAAGCAGCTCAGTCTAGGCTTTTCAGGCCATTATTTTGCCTCTAACTCCTCTTTGATGGCTAAACGTGACAGCTGTCAGCGTAAGTAGCTTGGGGAATCAGTCTGCGTTTAGAGTGGGCGCTCAAGCAGGGGTGTGTTTGCTGGTGACGACATCGTTTAGAGATGAGACGAAACATACTCGAAGGGAGCGTTCCAAGCCTCACTCGGAGTTAAGGTCCACCATTCACTAGACTTGGATTGAAATCGAGGTTTGGAAGGCGGGTTCTGTTCTCCAGAGAGAGCTCTGCTCGGCGCATGGCTATTTCGAAGCTGCCAGTTCGTGCGTTGAAGGGGGAGGGGCGGAACTGGCGCATGCGCGCGAGGTCGGTATGGCCGGAGGCGGCAGCGGTTAGTTCTGTGTCTTTCTCTTTTTCCTCCAGCGGCGGGTCCGCCTCCGACTGGCAACGCTAAATGAGAAGCGGGACGGCGTAACCTGAAGCAGCACGTCAGCCCCGCCTTTACCCGTACATTTGAAGTAGCTGAGAGAGCGGCTCCTCTCCTCGCCCGGGGGGGCTGCTGCTGAGGAGGGGAAAAGCATGTCGAAGCGGCAGCGGAATACCGAGGTGTGCGCCGACTGCAGCGTGCAGGGTAAGAAGCGGCGGCTATCAGCGAGCCCGAGCTCCGCCTTGCCGGGGTGCGCTGGCCGAGAAGGGGTTAACCGCTCGTTAATAAGAGACTGCGATGCTCTGGGGGCGGAGAGGAAGAGCAGCTGCGGTTTTCCTCCGTTTCCCCTTAGCTTGGCGTTGGCAGAGGCGTTCAGCCTTCCTGTCACCGCTCGGCTTCGGCCGCTCCAGGGTGGGGGTGGCGGTGGCTAGTTTTCCTAGGCCCTGTCTGTTTGTCCTTCTGTTGCCTAGTGGGTTGGCTTTCAGAAGGAGATGGGCAAGTCGTGGGAAAACTTAAAAGCCGTTTGCCCTCGCTCGTACGAACAAGTATGTCGGAGAACAAGTCCTTCCACTCGGATCTAAAGGAGCCTACTTGCTAGGGCAGGCGTGTGTCTGAAAAAGAGACGCACCTGTCAGATCTCACGTCCTCCTTAAGTCTTGACAAACATGGGGACTAGGATAGCAAATAAGAAGTTATTTCGGGGACAGACCCGGTGGTTTTCATAAGCCGTCTTTTCCTTTGAAAACAAGGAAAAGAAGGGTCCCAGAGTAGTAATTTGGGAGCGGACCCCGAAAGCCCATCGGCAGACTGTACTTAACTTTGCCAAACTTTGGACCCCTTGCAGCATGAAGTCAAGAGCAATAGTTTTGGTTGAACCCCTTTTGGAAAGTAAACTAAAATGTGATCTCTCTTTTTTTTTTTTTTTCTGGTATGTTTTCGATAGTGTTGCATGCACTTAGAAAATTAAAATGTCACTTGTTTAAGGTTGTGAAAAACTGCTCTGTAGAACATGTCTTGAGGAGCTCTGTTCTAGGGACCTGAATATACAAGAGAAAAACCTCGCAAAATGTTATTAATGCTGCTTAGGAATAAATGGGAACTATGACATTTTAGTTTAGTTAAACCAGGAAGAAAATTGCGGAAGCTGCTGCATTGTAATGTCGGTAGTACAGTTTGAGTAATTTTTTGCCATGTTAGGTTAGCTGGCTTCCTATTAAAACTGTTATCTGACATTCAAACTTTATGCACCTAAAATGGTAAGTAGAATGGTTTTGTAGATCTATTAGCCTAGAGATGTTGATGTTGAGTGCTGTGGAGTCAGTGTCTACTCATGGCAACCCTCTGGATAGCTGTCCTAAACTGTGTTGGGTCTTCAGTCAGGCAGCTCATTGTTGATAGAGTGGCATCCAAAGCTACTGTTATTTTATTGACCTATCCAGGGCTGGTCCATCCACTAGGCAGTCACCTAAGGCTGCTGACCCTGGTGGGTGGCCGGGCTAACCCCCCCCCCCCCCCCAAGCAAAATGAAGCATTGTGGTGGGCTTTAAAATGCCTGTGTGTAGTTATGGCCTGTGCAGCTCCTGCCTCCTCTAACAAAGTTGCATTGGAAGGGGGGGGGGCAGTAGTGGCAGGCCATGAGCACACATTCGTATGGGCACTTTAAGGCCTGATGTGCTGAAATAGTGGCTGATCTGATAAGAAGGGATGTCGTGCTGTACCACTCTCTTCCCCCCCCCCCCCCAATCCTGGTGAGATCATGGATGCTGGGGTGGTTTGGCAAGCTGGGTGTTGTGCAGCCTGGGGTGGGGGATGGCAAAGAAGGCCTACCTAGGACATCAGAAACCTTCAGACCTTCCCTGGATCCATCTAATTGCAGGCCTTCCTCTTTTGCATTGACCTTCAACCTTGCCAAACATGATGTCTTTCTTTAATAATCTCTCTCTTGCATGATGAATCCAAAGTATGAAAGTTGAGAGATCATAGGGATTTAAAATATGCATGCCATATTGCAGATATTTTTATTAGTTTTAGGACTCTTATGCAAGGGAGATGCAGAAATAACCTTATCTTTCAAGGTGCTGCTTGCATATAGTTTAAACCCTTTTTTTTTATGTCCGAAAACATCTTTCTTTGGCTATTGTACTTGTTCATATGTTCGAAACTTTGTAGAAATGCACTTGACTTGACTTGGATAACTTAACTTAACTGCCCCAAACAATTCTGTAAAAAGACAAAAAGCCTAAATCGGAATGAAGGGAGGCGATTCATCCAATAATGAACTTATAGTAACATACATAGTAATATGGTATATGACAGCAGATAAAGACCAGTATGATCCATCTAGTCTGCCCAGCAAGGCGGCAAGAGTAGGTGCACCTGCCGCTCCATGCAGGTCGTCCCTCCCCATGCCTTTGTTTAGGGGTGTACCCACTGCTCCATGTAGGTCACCCCTATTTACCGAGATATAAGAGATAGTTATGTTTGTTTTTTATTTTATTCTGTTGCTATAAAGGGATTGTCCATTCCATGCCATTTTGAATTCTGTCACTGTATTTGCCCCCACTATTTCCATTGGAAGGGCATGCCAAGCATCCACCACCCTTTCATTGAAAAAGTATTTCCTGACATTGCCTTTCAGTTTACCCCCTTGCAACTTCATGTTAGGCCCTCTAGTTTTGCAGTCTTTGGAAGGGGTTGGTTTCTTCTTTCATTAATTTTCTTTAAGTATTTAAAGGTCTGAATCATATCTCCCCTGTCCCTCCTCTCCTCTGGAGTATACAGTCTCTTCTCATAAGTCTTCTGACGTAAGCTCCAAATCATTTTAGTTGCCTTCCTCTGAACTGTTTCCAGTCTTTTTATATCCTTTGCGAGATATGGTCTCCAAAACTGAACATAATATTCCAAGTGATGCCTCACCAGGGACTTGTACAGTGGCATTAGTACTTCTTCCTTTCTGCTGGTAATTCCTCTCTGTATGCAACCCAGCATCCTTCTGGCTTTTGCCACCACCTTGTCACGCTGTTTCGCCACCTTGAGATCTTCAGAAACAATCATTCCGAGGTCCTTCTCCTAGTCAGTGCACACCAACCTCTCGCCCACTATCGCATACTGGATTTCTGCTTCCTAAGTGCATGACAGTGCACTTCTTCACATTGGTCTAATGCTTAGCAATTAAGATTTATTCTTCCATCTTTTGTAGATCTTTCCCCATGTTATCCACTCCCTCAGGGGCGCCCACTCTTGCAAATTTTCATGTTATCTGCAAAAAGACAGACTCTTCCATTCAGTCCTTCAGCAGTATCACTCATAAATACATTAAACAGTACCAGTTCCAGGATTGAACTCTGTGGCACACTGCTAATCACCTTTCTGTAATCTGTTGGTCAATCTGGTTCACCACCTTGGGACCCAACCCCAAGCTGTTGAGTTTATTGATAAGCCTCCTATGAGGAACAGTATCAAAGGTGCTGCTGAAATCTATCGCATGCCCTTGATCTAGTTTACTGGTCACTTAGTCAATCAGCTTTGTTTGGCAAGATCGTCCTTTGGTTAAAACCATGTTGCCTCAGATCATGCAACCTGTTTTCGAGGAAGTCCATTATTCGCTCTTTCAGGAGCACTTCCATTACTTTTCCCGCCACCGAGGTAAGGCTTTTACTGGCCTGTAGTTAGTCACTTTATCCCTACTGCCACTTTTGTGAAGAGGTACCACCTCAGCCCTTCTCCAGTCCTGTGGAACTTCTCCTGTCTCCAAGGATCTATTAAAACATCCTTTAACGGCCCTGCAAGAACCTCTCTGCGCTCTTTCAGTATCCTGGGATATATCCCATCCGGTCCCATGGCCTTGGCCACTTTCGGTTTTGCAAGCTGCTCTAACACATCTTCTGTGAATGGTGTGGTATCTACTCCATTCCAATTTGTATATTTGTCAATCATAGGTGGTCCTCCAGGATTTTCTCTAGTAAAAATAGTGCAGAAGTATTTGTTCAGCATTTTTGCCTTTTCAATGTCACTGGTTTGGGAGCGAGCAATGTTGAAGTTACTAGTTATCATTTTTAAGGTCTTGTGGGACTTGCATCTGTATTTTTATGGGAGCTGTTGTCCTGGTACAGTCTGTTGTGGTCATGGCAGGTGGGCCTGTTAGCAGCGCCAGATCTGGAGGTGGCTTGGAAGGACGTATGCCGGGATTTAGCATTTTGTGTGGTCGCTCGTGTGTGTTGGGACTCTCTTTGGGGAATTGCGAGTCCAACTGTCATTGTTGCCCTTTGGTAAAACAACTAAAAACTTGGCTGTTTGCTGCGGTCAGGATGGTGGAGGGAGGGGCTTAGTGGAGTGAGGATTTGTGTTGGAGGGAGGTTGTAGAGTTGTACAGTTATGTGATACCTGTAGTTAGTCCTTTTGATCAAGATTTTCTCAGAAATGGGGTTGAAGTTTTGTAGATATAGAACTCCGTGCCACTTGAATTTTTGTTTCTCCATGTTTCCTGGAGCTTTATCAATGTCAAAAACGGATCAATATGGACAGGATTCTTATTGTGTTGCTATGTAGTTCTTTAATATAGCACCAAAACGCCTTTGACTGTTTCAGAAATCCTTAAAACACTGGTACAATTGGTATTCTAATATGTTGCTATTTTATAAAACCAGGGGTTTCAGTCGGTTAATTTTGGGAGATCTGGGAGGTTTGATGGTATGAGAAGATGGAGTAGAGTGGCAATTGGACTTCTGATGTAAGAAAATGTCATATGGCACTCTATAACTTGATCAGTGTTTAATTAAAAAAAATTAAACACCATAAGTGCTTTATATTTTTTAATAAATATTTGTGTGCTCTCTGCTATTTTGAGATTGCTACTACTCATTTACATTTTGGAACGGTTTTACCTTGCTCTAGTTGTCTCATGGCCAGACTGTCATCTGGTGGTGATCGTAAGGTGCCTTGGCAGCCACATCTAGTAATTTACTGTAGATTTTGTAAACATTCTGATGTAAGTTTCTCTCTTCAAAGAGTTAAATGATATAGCCATAACTGCTTTTTATTTAAGCAAAAGCAGCAAAGTCTTTCCTCAGTTGCAAAGAGCCTTGCTTTTATTTGTCATTTTTTTGTTATCCTGCTTTCCCGCTTGAATGAAATGTCCAAAGTGGTAAACGGAATCCCTCTGTCAAAATAAATACCCTAAACTCCTCTCCCTCCTTCCCCTATTATTCTTCCTTAACACCCTCTCTTACTCTACTTAACAAAAATGTTTGTTATTGAGAAGTGAAATGTTTTGGGGAGCAAATTTCAGTGTCGGAGATATGCTGTCCTAGCTTGGTGAGGAGAGAGACATTAGTTTTCTCTTTGGAGATTTTCTACTTGCAATCTTGATTATATATAGATATAATTTTTTTTGCCCTATGCAAGCTTAGGATCATGCCACCAGTTAGGCTTAATAGGTACAGCCTGTGCTAGTATTGTGGCTACATAGTAGGTAATGGCAGTCTGAGATGGCCCACTAGTTTGCTCCAGTAAGGTGGTTTGGGTTTTAACTGCTGCTCGATGCATATTAACCTGGGGTGGATTGCCCTGTTGTGCATTTGGGTATGTACTAGTGGGCTGGTGATTATGATCATGTAACGCAACTCATGCCAAGTCACATCAGGCAACTTCTCTTCCCAGCTCTGTTCTTGACCATAGCAGAAGTTTAAAAAAAAAAAAAACAAGCAGTGTGGAGTCCATGCACAGGCTTGGTGTTTACCAGTCTGGCCTTCTCTGACATAGTAAGTCTGTGTTGGAAGGGGGTGGGACCAGCAAAAATTCAGCACATGGAGGGACTCTAAGGCTCCGCATTGCTGTTTGTTAGTTTTGCTACGGGCAGATGAAGCAGCATGCTATGGCACATCTTCTGGTGATGCTGAAAAGATTATTTAAAATGGATCTGTAGTGCAGCAGTTGTGGCACCCAGTGAATCTACCCACCCAGTTGAGTGTGCTGCCAGGGCGGCCTTGTTCCCTTCTTAATTTGTTAGGGTGGGTGGCAGTTGGTAACTCATCACAAGTGATGGTCAGGCCTGCAGTTGTGAGCTGGTCAGGTTTGTTTTGCAGGGCTGGGGCTCAAATACCTACACGGAAACCTGATATTAAAAAAGAGGGGGAGTGTCAATGGCTGAACCCTACTGTGTTTGGGACTTCAGGGCAGGGTTTCTGGGAATGGGGACAGCTGGATAACATGCCAGGGAAATCTTTGTTCTGGGACACACTGCACTGGAGCCTTCTCTGGGTTTGTGGATGATGCTGCTAGCTGCAGTGTGCCGAGATTTTGTGTGCTACTGATGCCTGCTGATGGGTTAGGTGTCTGTCTTTTGGTGGCGAGTGTGTGTATCTTGCAAGAGTGCTCTGAGGGAGTGGGGGAGCTCTCTCATTATCACTCATTTTTATTGGACTCTATGCTTATGTCCGAGTGAAGGAGTAGCCTAATACCCAGGAGGTCAGGGTTTGTTTGTTTTTGTATACTGTGCTTTTTCAGATCAGTGCGGTTTGCATAGAACAATAACTGGTTTACATAGAACTGGTTTGCACTGAACAGGTATGCTACATGAAACAAATTTACATCAAATTGGTATTAACGTGAACAGTTAATATTTAACAAGCCTTGTTAATGTTTGTTTACTGTTAAGTGAAAGCTATGAGTTGCACTTAAGATTTGTTTAGGGTGGCTGACTGTAGGCGAGTTGGAAAAGGTATGTTTTTAGTGCCTTCCTGAAGGATGTCAGATCTGGGATAGTTCGTATTGCTGGGGGTAAGGCGTTCCATCGAGTTGGTGCAAATAGAGAAAATGCATGATTCTTGGTCAGTTGAGTACAAGACCTTACTGCTGAGGGGCTGATAGAGTTCGCCATGCAAGATCTCCTCGTTCTAGTCTCTGGCATACGTTGTACGAGAGTTGTGGGCGGCTTGCAATGGGGAGCCAATGAAGTTGCATCAACATTGGGGTGATGTGTTCATATCTGGATGCAGACATGAGAGTTCGGGCAGCTGTGTTCATGGCTAGTTGTAATGGTTGGAGAGCGTGCTTTGACATACCGTGGTAGATGATGTTGGCGTAGTCTAAGTGAGGGAAGATGAGAGCTTGGGATACCGTGCAGTAGTCTGAGTGTTCTAGAAGAGGGCATAGGTTCTGGAGGATTCTCAGCTTATGGTAGACTGCTTTAGACACATTTTGAATGTGGGTCTCCCAATTCAGGTGTGGTCGATTTGTGATTCCCAGATAGCAAACTTCTTGTTTGGTTATGAGGTCAAAGTCCTTCACCCTGAGGGAAGTTGGTGGGGTAAAGGTTGGTTATGAATAGCAGCTCTGACTTACTTTGACACCCAAGGTCACAAGGAGTAAATCAATTTACCCTCCATTGCCTCAAGAAAAGGTCATACCTTGCCAAGAAAACCCAGGGGCTGCTGGGTTGCCAGGAGTTGGCATTAACTTGACAGCACTTAAAGAAAATGCTAATGTCATGCTTGGAATAAAATTTAGTGCATCCTTCACTGCATTCTGTGGTTTAACTAGTTCCTCTTAGGTGAGACTTCTGTTGCTCACAAATGCTATACCAGTGAAGGTTAATTGACTTTTACAATAAATGCTAGCAAATGTTGTTGTTTTGAGATCCTCTTTGTGTTTGAGGATGAGAAAATAGGGAAGTGCATAGGGTTGTGAAGGCACATTCTGGAAAATGAGACCCTGTGGTTTCTTGTGGCTTAATTTTGAAGGGGACCTCTTTCCCACCCTTCTTTTTGGGGAAGTTGGGTGGAGAAGGGATGGGAAAGGATCCTATAGATTGCAGGTGGGGAAGCTGGAAGAAAGGTGATTGTAGGGAGTGAAGGGAAGAAGATGGGGCTTAAGAAAAGAAATGGCAAACGAATAGGAGGCCCTAGAAACAGGATTGAGAAGAGGGACCGAACAAAGCATAACCAGAGAATGGGACCAACATAATTAGAAAACTAGTCACCTGAAAGCAAAGGTAGAAAAAATCATTTTATTTTCATTTTAGTGATTGGAATGTGCCAGTTTTTGAATTTACATATATCTTTATATGTTGGACAGTACAGGGGGAAATGCATTCATGTTTCTATGTCTCTGGCATTGCACATTCGTAGCAAAAAACCTGTGAGAGTCAGTTGGTCCATTAGATGATAAAGGGGTTAAAGGAGCACTAAGAGGCGACAAGGCGATAGCGGAGAGACTGAATGAATTCTTTGCTTCGGTCTTTACTGAGGAAGATGTAGGGATGTTACCCATGAGTGAAGTGGTATTTAAAGGTGTGGAAGAATTGAAGGAAATATCGAAACATCGGGAAGATGTCTTACAACTATTAGATAAACTGAAGAGTAGCAAATCACCTGGGCCGGATGGTATACATCCAAGGGTGTTGAAAGAACTGAAATATGAGATTGCAGACCTGCTATTAGTAATCTGTGAACTATCATTAAAATCATCTCTAATACCTGAAGATTGGAGAATCGCCAGTGTAACACCAATTTTTAAAAAGGGTTCCAGGGGTGATCCTGGAAACTACAGACCGGTGAGCCTGACGTCAGTACCGGGAAAAATGGTAGAAACCATCATAAAAAAATTACTCAGCATGTAGATAGTCACAACCTAATGGGAGACAGCCAACATGGCTTTAGACAAGGAAGATCTTGTCTTACTAATCTGTTATGTTTTTTTGAAGGAGTGAATAAACAGGTGGACAAAGGTGAGTCGGTTGATATTGTGTATCTGGACTTTCAGAAAACCTTTTTTTTTTTTTTTTTAAAACATATTTTATTGGCATTGTGACATACAGGAAAAAATACCACCAGGTGCAATACATCTACAAAGCCCCATACACAGAAGAATGAATTCCCACAATGTTCTGTCCCCCGTACACTCTGTAGTCAGGTACATAATGTAACGAAGCATAACAATTAACTCTCCCCACAAATCAACCTGCATATCGCACCCCAATTAAAATCTACAACTGAAAACAACACACAAACTCTTAAAACAACTGTGTGTGTGGGTGCACGGTAGCCCCCCCCCCCCCCCAGGCATGCCAGTATCCCCCTTATCCCCTTCCCCTCTCCAAGTAGGCATCCCAAATCTTATGAAACCGCCACTCTTGCCCCCGCAGGCGGTAGGTCAACCAGTCAAAACGTACCGCTGCTTCCACCTTGCCCTCCCAGTCCGCCTCCGAAGGGCCACTCATACTCTTCCACTTCCCCGCAATCGCCACTCGTGCAGCCAAGCGCAGCTTCTCAGCTAACAACTCTCGCCACTTCCCTCTCCGCAACCCTTCAGGGGAACCCAATAGCCAGACCGTGCTGTCACGGTGTACACCTGGCCCTCCATCCCCAATCACCTCCCCCATTCGCCCCTCCACCTTCTCCCAGAAGTTCCGAATCACCGGGCAATCCCACCACATATGAAGGAAACCCCCACTCCCACCACAGCCTCTCCAGCAGGTATCTGAGGACCGCCCCCCTGCCAAGAACAATCTCCTGGGAGTACAATAGGCCCCATGCAATAGCTGCAGCTGGGTCTGCCGCCATGAGGACACCCAGGTACTGCGGTACAGGTCCGCATAAATCCTGTCCCAAACCTCCTCTCCTAACTCCACCCCCAGCCACCGATGCCACCGTACCTGATGTAAGGGCGGACCACTCCCGGCCCCCTCCTCCATCAAGACACGGTAGATCCGGGCAATAAGCCCCTTGTCCCCCGTCCCCTGAAACAACACCTGCTCCAGTGGCATACTCTCTCTGGAAATCTGAGCCAGAACGTCCCCGCTCCGGAGGAGGTGGCGCAGCTGAAAATATTGATAGAAGGGGATATTTTCCTGCACCGCGCCCTCTAAATCCTGAAGAGACCGAATAACACCACCCTCCACAAAATCCCGTAGTTTGTCCAACCGCCCCTCCAACAAATGGCGCCCTTTTCGTACCCATCCCACCTTTCCCAGAGGGAGGAACTCCCCAATAGCAGACCAGGGTGAGAAGGGGCTGGGGAACCACCCCCGCCGCCTACCCAACACAGAAACCTCGATCATAGCATCCAGAAAGGGGTGCCCCGATTTACCTTGCCTACCACCCCCCTCCTCCCCATCTACCAGCCATTTCGCCCATGAGAGAGCACGCAACACCGTCCTCTCCAGCTCCACCCAAGTCACTGCCCCCTCCCCCCCGCGTGATCACGCCATGCCCGCAAAATGCAGGCCTGGTGATACCACCTCAACGAGGGAAACCGTACCCCACCCTGGCCTTTAGACGGAAGGAGACTTCCTCGCCGTATCCTTGCCTTCGTCCCCCCCCCCCCACACAAATCTCAACAGTCGGCTCTCCCACTGCTTCAACATAGTCCCCGGGACCCGAAGAGGCAACTGCGAGAATAAGAACAAAAATGTCGGTACCACTGTCATTTTAAGCACTTCCACCCTTCCCCACCAACTAAGTTGTAGGGAAGCCCACCCGTCCAACAACGAGGAGATCCGCCCCATCAACGGCCGATAATTCAACTCAAACAACTGCGCAGGGTCCGCAGCAATGCGCACCCCCAAGTATTTAATACTGCCCGCCGCCCACCGGAATGGGAAAGCGGGGAAATCCTCCCTCCGCAACCCTCCCAAAGCCATAGCCTCTGTCTTGGACAAATTCACCTTAAAGCCCGAGACCGCCCCAAAGCTCTCTAACTCCTGCAACAACACTGGCAACGACTCTTCCGGATGGGTCATAAAAATCAGCGTATCGTCCGCATAAAGTAGGATCTTATGGGACGCCGCACCTACCACAACTGGCTGTATCTGATGCTGGGCCCGGATCTTTAACGCCAGGGCCTCAATCACGATAGCAAATAACAGGGGCGAAAGGGGGCAGCCTTGCCGCGTGCCCCTCTGCTGATAAAACCGATCCGACACCTGATTATTCACCCATATGTGCGCCGCCGGCCGCTGATACAGCGCTCTCACCCCCTGAATAAAGCCCACCCCCAGCCGTCCCATAACCTGAAACAAAAACCCCCACTCCACCCTGTCGAATGCTTTCTCCGCGTCCAGCGCCACACAAAGCGCCGGGGATTTGCGACTCCGAACAACATGGAGCAACCCCACTGCCCTCCGCACATTATCCGCTATCCGCCTACCCTTGATAAACCCCGTTTGATCCGGGTGGATTAAACCCGGCAAACTATTCTCCAATCTAGTCGCTAATATCTTAGCATATAATTTAGCATCGCTATTCAGAAGAGCAATGGGGTGGTAGTTCTCACATTTCTCCGGAGGGCGACCCTCCTTAGGCAGAACCACTATATTGGCCTGTGCCATCGACTCCGGGAGACCGTCCCCCTTCAACAGACCGGAAAACAAGCGCGCCAAAAACGGGGCCACCTCCTCCCGCATCATGTGGTAGTATTCCGCCTGAAAACCATCCTCCCCAGCCGCCTTACCCTTAGGCAGTTTCTTAATTCCATCCAACACCTCCTGCACGGCGATCGGCCTCCCCAGCCAATTCGCCGTGTCCTCCTCCACCCTAGGGAACTCTATATCCCTCAGATACTCCTCTATCTTCTCCACACATATCCCATCTTGCCGCGTATATAACTCCTCATAAAACCTCCGAAAGGCCGCACAGATATCTCGACTAGCGACGGCTCGCTCCCCCGCCCCCCCCCCAATCTCTCGCACAATCCGGCTCTCCTGTTTCCGTTGCAATTGACGGGCCAACAGTTTCCCGGCCCTGTTCCCCCCCCCCCCCCTCCTCCATAAAATTCCGCTTAGTAACCCGCATCATCCGCTCCACCTCCTCCGAATCCAAAGAGTTAAGTTTCGCTCTAAGCCCCACCAACCGCTGTCTCACCTCTTTAGACCCCCCCCCCACTATGTTCCGCCTGCAGTTGCCCCAGCTCTTGCATGAGCTGCTGGCGTTGCACTTCCCGCTCCTTTTTCTTTTGACTCCCGAGTTGAATCATAATCCCCCGCATATATGCCTTCCCTGCATCCCAGAGCGTGGCATCCACCACATCTCCACAGTCATTCCACTTCATATAATCCTGCCACGCCTTCCGAAGGGTAGATTGCCCTTCCTTGGACTGATACAGGGACACATTACCCCGCCACCCCCCTCCCCTCCCCACCCACTCCCCCACCACCATCCCATGGTCAGAGTAATTGGGAGGATCTGAATATTCAGCAACACCCCCAGTTGGTCTTGTCGCCCAAGAAGAAGGTCCAGCCGTGAGTAGGCCTCCTGTTTTGCTGAGTAGCAGGTGAATTCCCGTCCCCCCGGGTTCTCCCAGCGCCAGAGATCTACTAGGGCAAACTCCATCTGGCACCTCTTCAGCTCCTTACCCTCCTTCCCATGCCGGCTGCGGCAATAGTTGGACCTGTCCCTTTCCCCTACGACACAGTTCATATCTCCCCCCACAATCCAATCCCCCTTAGCCTTACTCTGAAACACCCGGAGCGTATCTGCGAAAAAGGTCCCCTTTCGCCCGTTGGGAGCATAGATATTTAGGAAGGAGACCTCCCGCAAATCCACCCTCCCCACCACCCAAACCACCCGTCCCTCCTCATCTCCCCCACTTTCATAAGGGATAAATCTAACTCTCTTATGTACCAAGATCACCACCCCTCGTTTCTTTGAATTATAGGAGGAACCAAACACCTGTTCAAAGCCTTGGGTCTTGAGCTTCGCCTGCTCAACCAGCGTCAGGTGTGTCTCCTGAATTAATGCCACATCCACACGCTGCCTATTTAGCTGAGCAAGAACCCGTTTCCTTTTAATCGGGCTATTAAACCCGCGGACATTGTAGGAGGCAACTTTTAAGCCCCCCACCCTCGACCTACCCATCATCCATTCTCCAAGCCTGCTTGGCCCGCGGACCGGGGCACAGGGACCACCCACACACAACACAACACAAACAATCAAACTTAACCCAACAACCACTACATAACACACAACTCATACTCCCTCTCACGCCACAATATTTTGTCATTACTGACCTCCACCAGTCCACTCATCTTTCCCCCCTCCACTATCCCCCTCCCTCCCCCCGCGATCCGTATCCACTGAACCACGCTCCCCGCCTCCCATCTCCTCTACCCGGGTCGCCAGGCCAAGCGGATACTACCCCCAACCACAGCCCACCAACCCAACAGCAATCAATCCCACCGCCTCCACCCACCATCCTCACCAACCAACTCCCTCAGACAAAACCCCCACAGCAAAGCTCCGCTGTCCAGTCCAGTGATCCTCTCACGGCGATCCCCTTTGGACCGCCTCCTCTGGCCCCACCGCAGGACTATTCCACGGCAACAGCTCCCGCTCTCCCGTCAGGCTCCCCTTCTGAGTTATCAGGAACTTCTCCAAGACTTCCTTCGAGGTAAAAAAGCGTCGCACTCCATTCACCAGCATGGTAATCTTTGCCGGGTACCAGATCGCCACCTGCACGCCTCTCCTGGCCAAGCTTTCTTTCCATTTAATCAGATCTTTCCGGCATTTAACAGTCTCAGAAGCCAGGTCTGGAAACACATAGACCTTCCATTCCTTAAAAGTCACAAATTTAGATTTGCGGGCGGCCCGAATCACATGCTCTCTGTCTTGGAAGCGGAGGAGCTTCACAATAAACGCACGTGGCGGGGCCGACTCCCCAGGCTTAGGCCGCAACTCTCTATGCGCTCTTTCCAACTCATACGCAGGAGTAGACGGGGCCCCGGGAAAACAAGTCACCAGCATCTCCCCCACAAATCCAAGAGGGTCTCCGCCTTCCGCCCCCTCCGGCACGCCAAAGATGCGCAAATTAGATCTCCTGTCCCGATTCTCCATCTCCTCAGTCTTAGCGTGTAGCCAGCTAAGCTGCTGCTGCAACGATCCCATCGTGCGCTGCATCTCCGCCTGGGAATCCTCCGTCGAACTCACCCGGGCTTCAACTTCCTCTAACCGATGCCCCAGAGCCTCAAATTTTTCCTCCAGCTTCTGCGAACTCTCTCCACAATCTCGTCCTTTGAGTCCCGAATCTCTCGCAACACGGCCTCCAGCTCAGAAGGGGGGACATCCTCGCGCTCTCCCACTTCCAGGCCCTCGGATCCACTGGGGGACGACGGTGCTGGCTGCGCCCGTGGGCCGGTCCCACCGCCTTCCCGGCTCCCACTTTCGCTGCATACATATCCTTAATCGGATTCGGCGGTTTAGTCTTGAGCACCTTCGGCATGCTCTTGGTGCAGGTAGGGGCTGTATCTACCCGAAGATTGCCGGGGCAGCAGAGAGCTCACACACACGTCTGCTCTCCTCCGTGGCTAGACCGGAAGTCTTTCAGAAAGCCTTTGACAAGGTCCCTCATCAGAGACTTTTGGCAAAACTAAAGAGTCATGGGATAGGAGGCAGTGTACTATTGTGGATCAGGAACTGGTTAAAAGATAGAAAGCAGAGGGTAGGGCTAAATGGCCAATTTTCCCAATGGAGAAAGGTGAATAGTGGTGTACCACAGGGATCTGTGCTGGGTCCGCTGCTTTTTGACATATTCATAAATGACCTGAAAAGTGGAATAACGAGTGAGGTTATCAAATTTGCAGATGACACAAAACTATTTAAAGTTGTTAAAACCCAAGAGGATTGTGAAAAATTGCAAGAGGATCTTGATAAATTGGAAGACTGGGCATCAAAATGGCAGATGAAATTTAATGTGGACAAGTGCAAAGTTATGCACCTAGGGAAGAACAACCCAAATTATGGTTACACGATGCAAGGTTCCACATTAGGGACCACCACCCAGGAAAAAGATTTAGGCGTCATTGTGGATACCATGTTAAAACCCTCAGCCCAGTGTGCAGCGGCGGCCAAGAGAGCAAATAGAATGCTAGGTATGATAAGGAAAGGAATGGAAAATAAAACAAAAGATATTATAATGCCTCTATATCGTTCCATGGTGAGACCGCACCTTGAATATTGTGTGCAATTCTGGTCGCCGTATCTTCAAAAGGATATAGCGATTTTAGAAAAGGTACAGAGAAGAGCCACCAAAATGGTAAAGGGGATGGAAGGATACTCCTATAAAGAAAGGCTAAAAAGGTTAGGGCTCTTTAACCTGGAAAAGAGACGGCTGAGGGGAGATATGATAGAAGTCTATAAATTAATGAACGGAGTGGAACGGGTAAACGTAGATCGATTGTTTACCTTATCAGAATATAGAAAGACTAGGGGACATGCAATGAAGCTACAGGGTAAACTATTTAAGACTAATAAAAGAAAATATTTTTTCACTCAACGTGTAATCAAACTCTGGAATTTGTTAGCGGAGGATGTAGTAAAGGCTGTTAGTGTAGCTGGGTTTAAAAAAGGTTTGGACAAGTTCCTGGAGGAAAGGTCCATAAACCATTATTAAGAAGTGACCGAAGATATCAATGCTTGACCCAGTACAAGCATTGTGGAACTTGTCTCTTGGGGAAACTGCTAGGTACATATGACCTAGATTGGCCACTGTTGGAAACAGAATACTGGGCTTGATGGACCTTGGTCTGACCCAGTATGGCATATCTTATGTTCTTATGCACTGTATGCAGAGTCTGCTTCTTGGAGTTTAATTTGTCTACATATTTTCAGAGTTTGTGGCAATTTATGCACTTGAGGCTCTATTAATTTTTAGCATGCATGACTGAGGCCAAGTATTATTGTTAGCACTGCCTGTATAGGGATCTGTAGTAATATAGCTGCTTCAATTTTCCCCAATAGGTGCTATTGATTTAGAGCTCATGGCAATATTTACAGTGAACTGTGTAAAGTCTCTGCTCTCTAGTCTAGTCTTTGCTTAGCTCTGTTTAGTATGGCTGCAAAGTGTATGTAACAATTTTCAGAAACGCAAGGACTTTCAACTTTGTTTCTTTGATCTTACAACAATGTGTTGCATGTGTTAGTAGATGGACCAGAATCTAGTGTGTTCTTCTGTCCTTGTTTGTGTCTTGGGTAGTGACTTTAAAGATTTTTTTTTCTCTAGTCCTGTCGTTTTGACATTGACATTGTCATAATCTGTCTTTGGGGGAGAGCCGCTTTTGTGTGCAGTCGCTGCACCTCCTTGGTCATTCAGTTAGAGGCTTGTTTAAAGTGCCTGACACAAAGTTTGTACAATGTTTGTCAAACTGGCAAATTTAGTCTTAGCTGTGGATAGGCACCAAATACCATTTTATAGGGTGAGATGATAGATCAGCCTAACTCCCAGGCTCTGTTGCCTGCTATACCCCAAACCACCGCCATGTTAACTGGAGTGCACAACACATATTCCGTTTAAATGGTGGTAATGAAATAATTAGCTATGCAGCGAAGAGAAGTGTGCAGAAAACCAGAAAGCTGAGCTTGACACGGATTTTAATGCGAGGACTGAAAAGGCATTAAAGTCAATGAATACTAAGACAGTAGTAGTATAAAGCAAGCTTACTGAATGGTGGGGGGGGGGGTTTGTTTATTTTTTCTTTTAAATGATCAAGTTTGCAGTACATTTTCCATGATATATAGTTTTGATTAGTTAAGCTATAGTAATCAGGACTCTTTATCTCATGTCTGTGATCTCTCTAGATCAGTGGTTCCCATCCTGTGGTTTTTGGATCTCTCAAGATCTGCAAGACCATTAGAGGGGTCCCGCAGGAATCTGAAACAAGAATAAAGAGCAAGAAGCTGGCGGGGGAATGGCTTGAGGAAACTGACTGGGGAGGAGGGAGACAGACTGAGATTGGTGGGGATTTGCCAGAGGGAGGAGGGGGAACAGAGGGCTAGCGGGAACAATCTTGGCGCTGAGGGGAGGTGGGTCCCTGAATGTTTGGAGGTTGATAAGGGGTCCACGCAACAAGTAGTTCCTGAGTGGTCCTCCAGTTTAGTCCTCCACATCCGGGTAGTGCAGCATGGAGACTGGACCAATCAGAACCTTGCCATCACAGGATGTATGCTGCTGGAGCTCCCATCAGCCCCCAGTGTCTCCAGTCTCCAGGCAGCAGGAGTACGTGTGAGCCTGGCATTGGGCTCACTTAGGGACTAAATAGGCAACACTGGTTAGATTTCTATTTTATTTTTTCCCCTTTGGCTTCTTTTGGTTTGTTTGGATTTCTTTGTTTCAGGTTCCTGCCCCTTTAAAAAAAAACAAAAAACTCATTGCTGAGGAGCCGAGCCCTTCACTGCCCTACTGCCTCTTGCCTAGCGGCGTGGGACCTGTGTGCAGGCAGCAAATTTGGATCTCTCCTCCTAGGCGGCACGGAGGAGAGATCTGGCAGGCACAGCTACACGCTCTGCTCTGGGAGATTCAGAGCGGTAGCTTCAGCGTCGGAGTGTGCTCCAGCGGGCACGGTTTGCGGGCTCTGTGTTTGACGCCCCAGGCAGTAGCGCGTGCATCGCTCAGGACTCGAGCGGCGTTGCAGCGCCGAGGGCCACTCCTGTTGGGGGTAAGTCTTTTTTCTTTTCTAAGGCATCCAATGGCCAGTATTCAAGGGGAAAGAGTGCAGGTCGGTTCGGGGAATTTTCGCACCTTTTTCTTCCGCCGGCGGCAACAGCCATTTTGTTTAGTTTCCCGCGCGCAGCACGCTGAGCAGAGGGCCGTGCTGCGGGGCGTGTTGGGCAGTGAGAGCAGACAGAGGGCTTGCTGCTTGATCATCTAATTTAGCGTTCGGTCCACCTCAGAACCCTTTCTTTATTGGGGGTTTTTTGCTGTAATGAGTAGTGGTTTTTATTTTAAAAAAAAAAAAATTTTGTGTTTTCTTTTGGTGAGACTTCAGGCAAGTTGAAGCCTTGCTCTTCTCACTTTAGGGTTAGGTTTTTGGTTACTGCTTAATGTCTACTCAGCCCCAGTGCGTGGTCTGCGGGTCACGCCAGGGAATGGTGTCTGATTCAGGGATTTGCAGGGGCTGCGCTACTGTTTGTTCCAACGTAGAGCTGCATATGGAAGGCAGAGCGCTACTAGATCCCATAGACCCTGTGGTACCTGCTGGGGGAGAGCCGTCTCCGGGAACTCCGGCGGCTTCTCCTCCAGCTATGCCCATGGGACAGTCGGGCATGCAGCCAATAGGGGCGGCGGAAATGTCCTTGGGAGATTTTTCTCCGGACTTTGTCCTCATTATGCATCAGGCCTTTCGGTTGGGACGTCTAGGAATGTTGCCAGAGGCCTTGGCTATGCTGGTGCCTCTGCCATCACTCAAAGGAGAGGACGCAAGAGGGGATATCTTGAAGCCAGCAAAGCGGCTTTGGTCTGCGGAGATGGAGTGCGTGGATATGGAATGGCAAGATGCAGAGGTTGCTGAGATAGAGCCCGAGGACGGGATTGACGAGCTGGAAGAAGGGGGAGATTCCAGAGCCCGAAGATCAGGCTGGGATCATTCGGGTGTTTCGTAAAGAGGAGCTGGTACCCCTGATTGAGTGTTTGGAGAGATTCCGTAATCTCGCTACAGCGCGTCCGGTGGAGGAAGACGGACTGGAAGATCCCCTCATTCAGGCGGTGCGAGAGTCTCAAATGGTGGTCCCGGTGCACAGAGTTATGGATCAGATGATTCAAATGGAGTGGGATCAACCTGAATCGGGCTTGATGGGCATTCAAACAATGAACCGGCTCTATCCTTTAGCGCAGGGGTCTCAAACACGCGGCCCACGGGCCGCATGCGGCCCACGAGAGAACGTTGTGCGGCCCGCGACGGCTTCTGCTGCTGCTGCCATTGCCGCCGTGGCAACGGCAGAATCGACGGTCAATTTTTTTAAAAAAAAAACTGGCTTCTGCTGCTCAAGCAGCAAAATCAGCTGTCCTGCGGCCCCTTCCCCTCTGCCCGGAGATCCCCGAGAGTACTCCATCAGCGGCTGCTTTTCAAGCCGCGAAGAGAGTATTTCCCTCTCGCGAGGCTTGAAAAGTGACTAGGTTTAAGCCGCGCGAGAGGGAAATACTCTCTTCGCGGCTTAAAAAGCACGCCGCAGATGAAGCACACTCAGGGCTCTCCGCGCAGAGGGGAAGGGGCCGCGGGACAGCTGATTTTCTGCTGCAGCAGCAGAAGCCAGGTTTTTTTTATTTACCTGGGGGGGGGGGGTGTAGGACTGGAAATGGGCTATTGGCAGGGGGGGGTATGACTGGAAATGGGCTATTGGCGGGGGGGGTTATGACTGGAAATGGGCTATTGGCGGGGGGGGGTTATGACTGGAAATGGGCGATTGGCAGGGGGGGTTATGACTGGAAATTATGACTGGAGATGGGCTATTGGCAGTGGGGTTATGACTGGTAATGGGCTATGGTGGGCGCTAGGACTGGAAATGGGCAGGTGGGCGTTAGGAAGGACTGGAGGTGGGCTGATGGGGGGAGTTAGGACTGGTAATGAGCTATGGAGGGGCTGACTGAAATGGGGTAATGGGGGTTAGGGCTGGAAGTGGGCTATTGGCAGGGGGGGTTATGACTGGTAATGGGCTATGGGGTGATGGGGGGTAAAACTGGAAGTGCGCTATGGGGAGGTTAGGACTGGTAATGGGCTATGGGGGGTCTAGGACTGGTAATGGGCTGGGGGGGGTTGCTAGGACTGGAAATGGGCTGAGTGGAAGGGGGGCTTGAACTGCAAATGGCTGATGGGGAGGGGGGCTTGGAATGGAAATGGGCTGTGAGGGGAGGGAGCTAGGATTGGAAATGGGCTGATGGGGGGCTAGGATTGGAAATGGGCTGATGGTGAGGCTAGGATAGGACTGGAAATGGACTAATGGGGGGACTAGAAGGGAGCGGATGCTGGGTGGGGCTGGAACTAGAAGGGAGCTGATGTTGGGGGAGGATTAGAATGGGATGGAGCTGGGAAAGTGAAATGGAGAGGGGAAAAATATTTTGTCTGGGAGAGAAGACAAATCTACAATTGGCCAGGTATTGGAGAGTAAGTGGGGATTGAGGATGGAGGGGTAAAATTTGAGTGGATGAAATAGGAATGAGGAAAGAGAAAAAGGAGAAAGATTAGTATGTTAAAGCAGATGTAGAGAGAGAATGGAAAAAAAACTAGGAGAGAAGAAAGGGCAAATGGACAGCAGACGATGGAGAGTTAGCAGAAGACATGAAGAAACCAGAAGAAAGTGGCTGGAACAATTGCAACTGAAAAAAATGCACAAAAGGTAGAAAAATATCTCTTTATTTTGAATTTATTAACTGGAATATGTCAGCTCTGGGAAATGTGCATCATTAATGTTTGCGCTTTGTTTAGTGCAAGAGGAAATTAATTTATAGTTTTATTTCTACAGTGTTGTTGTACATTCCAAGTTTGGCTTTTGGGGTTCCCAGTTTAATTATTGTCATCTTGTTTCTAAATCTTTTAGTCTTTCTTTATCCATACTCATTAAAGAGGCATGTTTACTAAAAGTTAGTGTATGGTAACATTTATGCAAATATTTATGCAAATGAGGCCCCTTATGCAAATGAGGCCCCGCGTCTTATGCGGCCCCCGGGTTACTTTACAAGTCCTCATTTGGCCCTCAAAGCAATTTGAGTTTGAGACCCCTGCTTTAGCGGATAAAGACAAAGAAAAGTTTAGGTCGCCACGTGTAGATGCAGCAATGTTGGCAGTAACCAAGAGAGCGACTATCCCGGTTGAACGTAGTGCGGCCTTGAAGGACATGCAAGACAGAAAGGTGGACGGTTTGTTGAGGCAGGCCTTTGAGACCAATGCTCTTTCTTTGCAGGCTTCTATTTGTGAGGCCTGGGTGGTGAGAGCCTGTTTGCGGTGGGCTCAACGCTTAAGGCAAGACCCTCGTCTGGACCAGCAGGGGGTTACTGGAGGTGACCCAGTTGGAATCCGGCTCGGCATATTTGGCGGATGTACACTATGACTTGATCAGAACTTTGGTGAACAGTATGGCTTCCCTGGTGGTGGCTTGGAGGTCCATTTGGCTGCAAAATTGGGTGGCCGATGGGTCTTCTAAGTCACGACTCAGCAAGCTCCCGTTTAAGGGCAGATTGCTTTTCGGAGGCGATCTGGATAAGTTAGTGAAAGACTTGGGAGAGTCTAAAGGGGGCAGACTGCCAGAGGATAAACCTAAGCAAAGTAGAAGCTTGTTGGCCGCTAGGGGTCAATTTCGAGACTTCCGGTCTTCCTGCCTCAGTGGTTTCCAGCGCGGCAGGTTTAGCTCAAGATCCCAAGGGTTTCGAGGTTTTTGAGGAGCAGGCAGAGGTTTCGCAGCTGCTTCCTCCTCTTCCTCTTCCTTTAGCCACAAGCCACAATGAAGCGAGGCGGACCCCGGAGGGAAGTCTAGTGATCGTAGGACGCCTTTGGAACTTTCTTCCTTCCTGGGTGCAAATAACGTCAGATCAGTGGGTTCTAGAGATTGTCCGAGAGGGCTATGCACTGGAGTTAGCTTGCCCACTCAGGGACGCCTTTGTACTGTCGCCCAGCAAAGGGCAGCATAAAGCACTGGCAATTCGGTTGACGTTAGACCGTTTGTTGGCCTTAGGGGTGGTAGTTCCTGTCCCGGTGTCCGAATGCGGCGTAGGTCGTTACTCCATTTATTTCGTGGTGCTAAAGAAAGACGGTTCACTACGGCCTATCCTAGACCTCAAGGGGGTGAATCATTGTCTGCAGGTGCTGCATTTCCGAATGGAGATCCTGAAATCCGTTATAGTGGCAGTACGCCAAGGGGAGTTTTTGACGTCGCTAGATCTCACGGAGGCCTACTTGCACATTACGATCAGAGCAGCCCATCAAAAGTTCCTGAGGTTTGCGTTTCCATGGGGGCGCTACCGTTCGGGTTGGCTACGGCCTCGCGCACCTTCACCAAGGTCATGGTGGTGGTGGCGGTAGTGTTGCAGAAAGAGGGTATTTTTAGTTCACCCTTATCTCGACGACTGGTTAATTCGGGCAAAGTCCGAGGTAGAGAGTTTGCAGGTCACAGACAGGGTGCTACACCTGTTGCAGAGTCTCGGCTAGGTAGTCAACGCAAAGAAGAATCACTTGGTGCCGACCCAGACCCTCGAATATCTCGGGGTTCGTTTTGACAGTGCGAGAGGATTGGTGTTCTTGCCGAATCGCCGCGTGCAGGCCTTGCGTCAGCTCGTCCGCAGGTTCTTAGGAATCCAGCGCCATCCGCATGGTGGTACCTTCGGCTGCTGGGGACAATGGCAGCGACTCTGGAGGTGGGCCAGGTTTCATATGCGAGTGCTGCAAAAGGCGCTATTGCGTCATTGGTCGAACCAATCGGATTCGCTGAACAAGTGCTTACCCTGTCCAAAGCGAGTACGTCAATCGCTGCAGTGGTAGCTATCCCCGAAGTTGCTGCAGTCGGGTCTGCCCTTGGAACAACCGGTTTGGATCCCTCTGATGACGGATGCGAATCTGGCGGACTGGGGAGCCCATTGCGAGAGTCAGTTTGCGCAAGGGACATGGTCGGCCCAGGAGACCTCTTGGTCAATCAACCGTCTCGAGCTGCGGGTAGTGTTGCGAGCGCTGCAGGCATTCGAGTCGTCACTGACGGGGCGAGTGGTGCGAGTACTCTCGGACAACTCGGCAATGGTGGCGTACCTCAACCGGCAAGGCGGAGCGGGGAGTGTAGCCATGGAGGAAGAGTCAGAGGGGTTGTTTGAGTGGGTAGAGTCTCGTCTCTTGGCCATTTCAGCCGCGCATATCGCGGGAAAGGACAACGTGATGGCAGATTTTCTCAGCAGGGTGCGGGTGGACGCTGGGGTGTGGGAGCTTCATCCACAGTTGTACGCACAAATAGTTTGCAGATGGGGACCTCCGATCATGGATCTCATGGTGACCTTTGTCGGCAAAGACGGGTCGGTTCTTCAGCAGGCGGAGAGATAGGATGTCCGAGGGCATTGACGTGCTCATTCAGCCTTGGCCGGTGTCCGGTCTCCTCTGTCTTTCCCCTGTGGGAGTTTATCGCATCAAAGCGCACCGCGGCAGAGCCCTGCTGGTGGCTCTGGATTGGCCCAGACGACCCTGGTATGCAGATCTGGTTCGCCCACTCGGGGTGCCGTGGCGGCTTCCTCCTTTAGTGGATCTGCGGATGCCACAGGTGGATCGATTCTCGCTTACGGTTTGGCCATTGAAAGGACTAGGTTGAAGAGGAAAGGTCATGCGTTGGCGGTCATTGCCACACTCCTTTTGGGCAAGGAAATCTTCAACTTCACTCGTGTATGTGCGAGTGTGGCGGATTTTTGAAGACTGGTGTTCTAGGCGTCACATTTGGGCGGCGACGGCCTCTGTTCCCGTGATCCTTAGTTTTTTTCAGGATGGATTTGAGAATGGTTTAGCCGGCAGTTCCCTGAAGGTGCAGTTAGCGGCTCTTGCGTGCTACAAGGGCAAGATTCAAGGGGTTCCACTGGGGGCGCACTCGGATGTGTAACGCTTTCTTAGGGCGGTGTTCAGGCTGCGACCTTCGTGCAGAGTGTCAGTGCCTCCGTGGGACTTGAATCTAGTGTTACAGGCCTTGGTTAAGAAACCTTTTGAGCCCCTTAACCAGGCATCCATTAAAGATCTGACGCTGAAGACTTTTTCTGGTGGCTGTTTGTTCACCGAGGCAGATTTCGGAGTTGCAGGCGCTATCGTGTAGGGAGCCATTCTTATCTTTTTCTAGAGATAGGGTGATTTTGAGGCCGGTTCCTTCCTTTCTGCCTAAAGTGGTTTCTCCATTTTTTTTTCATTTGAATCAATCCGTTTTTCTTCTGGCATTTTAACTCCAGAACTGAATGCGCAGCAGACCGGGATTTGCATCGTGTAGATGTGCGACGGGTGCTGCGCCGGTACCTAAAGGTTTCGGAAATGTTCCATAGGTTGGACCGACTGTTCGTGCTTTTCGGTGGGGTTCGGAAGGGAGAAGCAGCGGCAAAGTCCTCCATTTCCAGATGAATTAAGGAGGCAATTGCATCAGCTTACATTCTGCAAGGGCATCCGGTGCCGCTAGGTTTGCGGGCCCAATCTACAAGGGTGCAAGCGATGTCATGGGCGGAGCACAGTTTGGTTCCGCCAGTGGAAATTTTGCAGGTCAGCTACCTGGTCGTCTCTTCATGCTTTCAGTAGACACTACCGGTTAGATGTGCTAGCTGCCCGGGATTCCTCTTTCGGTTCGGCAGTATTGCTCGCCGGTTGGCAAGGTCCTGCCCGATCACTGCTCTGATACATCCCGGATGTGGAGGACTAAACTGGAGGACCGCTCAGGAAATAGAAATTACACTTACCTGGTAATTGTAGTTCCTGGAGGGCTCCAGTTTAGTCCTCATTCCCACCCAGAGGACAAATTTTTTTTCTGGAGGGCGCAATAGCTGCGGACAGAGGGTCCGTTAAGCGAATCACCCTAGGATCCTTAGTTGGGGTTTTGTTCTTTCTGTGTTTTGCTGCTGTGCCTACTATTTATTTCAGGTAATGGGGCAGAAGCAATGTACAGAGTTCTGGCTTCCTCGTTTGGGGGGGGGGGGGGTCAGGTGGATTGTTAGGGGTAATATGTTTTTGTTATAGTTAAAGGAGCAACACATGAAACCAGTGCAGTCACGTAAGTCTGCTTTGTCAATAGTTCACTGGCGGCTGATGGGAGCTCCAGCAGCATACATCCTGTGATGGCAAGATTCTGATTGGTCCAGTCTCCATGTTGCAGGAGGAGGTGCACTACCCGGATGTGGAGGACTAAACTGGAGCCCTCCAGGAACTACAATTACCAGATAAGTGTAATTTTTATATTAGAAACCAAGACTAGAAAATTCTAATCCACTGTGTAGTAGAAGAGATTATTCTGAAGTTGGGTAGTGGGAGAGCATGCTATTAATGCAGTATAGTATGTGTCTGTCTGCTCTTTGGAAGGATCATTCTATGATGTCTTGAATTTATTAAATTTCTTAGAAGTACACAAATTCTGGAAAACAATTTTCTGGTTCTAGAATTCTATTTTATTTTTATTCAACAGATCCTCATTGGGCATCAGTTAACAGAGGTGTCTTAATTTGTGATGAATGTTGCAGTGTACATCGGAGTCTAGGGCGCCATATCTCTCAAGTAAGGCATCTTAAGCACACTTCATGGCCTGCTACATTGTTACAGGTAAGGAGATTGTGTTGTGGTCCTTTGAGTTTTCCCCTTAAATGTGTACATACATGTTCTGTGAAGTTGAAAGTATTCATTTAAATGTCTAGTGAGATTTATATGGAGATTTATTTTCAAATTCTGAACCATCACATTAGCATTTGACTGTAAATTAAAAATCTGGTGACTCCATTTAAGGTATATTTTGTGCTATTGGACATTTATGAAGGTATTCTTAATTTTTCCAGGAAATTAATAGATCATTTGCTAACCAGTAGATGCAGAGTTTTTACATGATTTTACTAGCTCTGTTTTCAGTCATCACAGCCTTGTAATTGACAATTTTTTGTATATTGAAAATATGTAGTGAGTCCAAGCTGTTTTCCTTTTCATCCCTCCAGTCCAGTCCCGGAACCTTTGTGTATTCATGCCCTGCCAACAGCTTGAAGACTGAGCATGTCATGATTTCATGACACTCCCTTCCCTAGGCTCCAGTATCTGTCTCAAAGCAGCTGGTAGAACGTGACTCCCAAGATTAGGACTCACTGAGAAGTATTATTACTTGGACTTGGCATATTTTTCTTTAAAAAAAAGAGGTCAGAGCACTGCGGGAACACACACAGTCTGCTGCAACTACAGTAAGGGGCTTGGTTCAGCAGCAGTGCCGGAGTTTACTAGGCATGGAGTGATCCTGGTGGCGCGCACATCTACCCTGGGGGGGGGGGGGGAGGCTGTAGTGCATGGAATGGCAAATAGTGCAGTGAAGTAAAGCGGGGGAAAGGCCAGTCTGTCGCAGGCAACGCATACGTTGTGACACCAGAGCCGCGTGTGTAAGCAGATGAGAAGTTGTCATGCCGCGGGGAGACCAGAGCCTCGTTTAGGGTTTCATACACCAACCAAAGCCACAGGAGCAGGCCAAGTACTGGGTAGGCCTTTCTCTAACTGCGCAAAGGAAGGGCAGTACGTTAGACTCAGCAATGCAGGGCCAGCAGCCAGAGGAAGCCGCATGGTAACAGTGGCATTTTAAAGCAAAGCGGGAAAACCTGGTGCATTGTCATAGGAGGATTGAAGGACCTCGTTTTGGCTAAAGCCTGGTGAATTGGTGCTGCCTGGAGGGCCTTAAGAGGCTGCTGTGAGGTTAGAGCTGATTCCTTGTCGTCCCTCTAGTCTAGTCCCGGACATCTGTGGTATAAGCACCTCCTCCCGCAGCCTTGGAGACTGAGCCCGTTACTCTCTTTGGTGACACCAGTATAAGTAGATGTGGGACCGCCTCCTTGCTCCAGTAAGCTCAGTCTCCAAGGCAGCTGAAGGAGGTGTGAGCCACAGGAGGCTCACTAGAAGAATCAGTTAGGAGTTTTTGTAGTATGTCTTTTTAGTCTTAAAAAAAAAAAGAAGAAGCAAAAGAGAAAAAAACAAAGCAAAGTTAGGAAAGCAGCAACTAGGTGGACCTGCAGCTTTAAATTTCCCAGCCAGGGCTTTGTGCCGGCTGGAGGACGGCTGGCGGTCACTCGAAATTTGCTCCCCCTCTCTCCCCCCCCCTCCCTGGAGGTACTGTATTCAGGGGGAGTGTGGGAGTAGCTGTTGGGGCCTCCGTCTCCCAAACCCGTACAGCGGGTGAGGAGGCGTTGAGGGAGAGCTCACCGCGACGTCTGCCAATTTAGCTGCCGTGGCGGTGATAGCAGAACCGGAGGATCGCTGGTCTATGGTGCTGTCGGAGAGGCGGCAGGCAGCTTGAAGCGCGGTGAGTGACTCGCAGAGAACTGGCAGTTTTTAGAGGCCTCGGGGCATTGCAGGCCTAGCAGGAGAAAAGCACGGCAAACTTCTGGTGCTGGCTTGAGCAACGCACAGGCCGTACGCACACAGCGTTTTTCGGCGGGAAGCGCTGTGTGGGCTGGTGCAGCTTGTTGGCAGGCCATAGTGGGCTCACAGCTCTGTCTGAAACTCCCCTCTTCTTAGCCTGCATAGCTAGTTTTACAACTCAAGCAGACACTAAAGGAAATAACAATAGAAAAAGGCAGGCTTCTTTGTGCTATAGCAGAGGCAGCTGTGCGAAGGCTTGCCGGTATGCTATCCATGCCCCAGTGTGTCATGTGTGGAGCCAAAAGGGGATCGCTTTCAGATATGAGAGTCTGTAAGGGCTGCGCGCTGGAAGCGGAGTCAAAGGACGTAGAGATGGATGGAGCGGGACCGGGGGAGGGGGTGTCGGGCTCTCCTGAGCCGCTCTCTCCGGCAGGTCCTTCGTCAGGGCCCTCTCAGTGGCCTCCCTTGTCAGCGGAGCCCTCCACGTCCCTTTCAGGCTTGCAGGGGGGGGGGCTGTCACACATTTTCTCCCAGGATTTTCTCTCCTTACTGCAGCAAGCCCTAGGGGGGGAAGCAGGGAGCTGCGGAGTTGGGGAGTAGTCTGAAAAGGCCTTGGGCTTCCCTGGTTGAGGGCAAGGAAGGCACCCCTTATAAGAGGGCTAAGTTACCTGTGGTAGTTTCGGAGGAGGTCTCAGACGGTCCGGATTTGGAGATGGATCTGGAGCTGGAAGAAGGCGAGATTGCAGAGCAGGAGGACCAGGCTAGGGTGGTTAGGGTCTTCCGCCGGGAAGAACTGGCAGCTCTTATTTCTGAGACTCTGAAGGCTCTTAATATGCCAGTAGCGGAGAGCTTGGCGGATTCATCCTTAGAGGATCCGTTGCTTCAGGCAACGCGGCAGTCCCAAAAGGTGTTTCCGCTGCATAGGATTTTTAAGGAAATGATTCAGGAGCAATGGGACTTGGCGGAGGCTGGACTAAAGGGTTCCAGAGTGATGGCTCAGCTGTATCCCTTGCAAGAACAAGATAGGGAACTTTTTAAATCGCCTAAGGTGGATGCAGCGGTTACCAAGAAGACCACGATTCCAGTGGAAGGCAGTGCATCCCTTAAGGATGTGCAGGACCATCGGCTAGATACTCTGTTAAAGCAGGTGTTTGATGTCAATGCCATATCCTTGCAAGCTGCTATTTGTGGGGCCTGGGTAGCTAGAGGATGTCTACGATGGGCTCAGCGGATTTCGCTGGATCGGGAAGATGAGATGGCGGAAGAGGCGGCCTGGCTGGAGTCAGGAGCGGCCTATTTAGCAGATGTGCAGTATGACCTTATTCGAGGTCTGGCGAAGAGTATGGTGTCCGTGGTAGTGGCGCGGAGGTATCTCTGGTTGCGAAATTGGGCGGCGGAGGGAGCCTCAAAGGCTAGGCTAGGAAAGCTTCCCTTTTGGGGCAAACTTCTTTTTGGAGAGGATTTAGACAAGTTGATGAAAGACCTCGGGGAGTCTAAGGGAGGTAGTCTGCCGGAAGATAAGCAGAAGCCTAATCGGCTGCTTGCGCCTTCCAGGAGTCAGCAGAGAGAGTTTCGAAGATTTCGAGCGCCATGGTTCGGTCAGTTTCAGAGAGGGCGTTTTCAGTATCGGTCCCAGAATTTTCGAGGGTTTCGGGGAGCGGGGAGAGGTTTTGGAGCCTCCTCGTCCCTCAAAAAGCTGCAATGAAACGAGGGGGACCCGGGCAGAGATAGTGGCTGTAGGAGGGCGACTACGGCAGTTTTATCCTGCCTGGGTCCAAATAACATCGGAACGATGGGTTCTGGAGGTAATAAGGGAGGGGTATGCCCTAGAGCTTCGTCGACCTGTTCCAGAGTCCTTTGTCCAGTCTCCTTGCAGAACAGAGCCCAAGCGTCGGGTGGTGCGGGAGACTTTACAAAGGTTACAAGATTTTAAAAGCGGTGGTGCCGGTTCCTCCTGCCCAGTACGGCTGCGGTCGGTACTCGATATATTTTGTGGTGCCCAAAAAAGAAGGTTCTTGGCGGCCGATTCTAGACCTCAAGGGAGTCAACAGGTGCCTCCGGGTTTCTCATTTTCGCATGGAGACTCTGCGGTCAGTCATTGTAGCTGTGCGGCAGGGAGAGTTTCTCACCTCTCTGGACCTCTCAGAAGCGTATCTGCACATTCCCATTCGCTTGGAGCATCAGTAGTACCTGCGGTTTGCGGTTCTGATGGGGCATTTTCAGTTCCAGGCATTACCGTTCGGCTTAGCGACGGCTCTGCGGATTTTTACCAAGGTGATGGTGGTAGCGGCGGCGTTGCGCAGAGAAGGGGTGTTGGTTCACCCGTACCTTGACGATTGGTTAATTTGAGCGAAGTCGCAAGGCGAGAGCGAAGAGGCCACTCATCGTGTAGTACTCTTTCTACAAAGCTTAGGGTGGGTGGTCAACGTGGCAAAAAGCAAGTTGACTCTGATCCAGGAGCTGGAGTATCTAGGAGCTCGCTTCGACACGAAGACAGGCAGGGTGTTTCTTCCACTAGCCAGAGCCCAGGGTCTGCGCCGGCTCATTTGAGAGTTCCTGCGGAGAAAGGCACCTTCAGCGTGGCATTATCTACAGCTTGCGGGAACCATGGCGGCCACGTTGGACCTCATACCTTGGGCCAGGGCGCATATGCGGCCGTTGCAGGCGGCGCTGCTCCAGCGGTGGTCCAATCAGTCCGATCCATTGTCTCGGCGGTTGACTTGTCTGGGGCCGTTGACTTGTCCGGGGCCAGTGAAGCTCTCTCTTCAATGGTGGCTGAATCCCAGGAATCTAGAGAAGGGGATGCCGTTAGTCGCCGGACTGGAAGCCCCTGATGACGGATGCTAGTCTTTACGGCTGGGGGGCACACTTTGAGCGGCAGTTTGCCCAAGGTCAGTGGTCGGATCGGGAAAGGCAATGGTCAATCAACAGGTTGGAGCTCTGAGCAGTTTACCTGGCGTTAAGGGCCTTCCAGCCCCAGGTGCAGGGCGGTGCGATTCGAGTCCTGTTGGACAACGCCACAGCAGTAGTATATGTCAATCGGCAAGGGGGCACCAGCAATGCAGCGCTGGAGGCAGAGGCGGGGGAGCTTCTCGCGTGGGCCAAAAGACATCTCGAAGCATTAACGGCGGGGCATGTAACCGGGGTGGACAATGTGACTGCCGATTATTTGAGTCGGAACGCAGTGGACCCGGGGGAGTGGGTCCTCAATCAGGAGGTCTTCGAGCTGATCGTGGAGCGCTGGGGTCTCCCTGTGATGGATCTCATGGCAACCTTTGCTTCGGCGAAGGTGGAGCGGTTTTTCAGCAGACGGCTAGAGAGAATGTCCGAGGGCTTAGATGCACTTTTGCAGAGGTGGCCGACGGAGCAGCTCATCTACGTATTCCCTCCTTGGGCCTTGATAGGTCGATTAGTTCAGAGGATAGAGAAGCACAAAGGACTCGTGATTCTCATAGCGCCGGATTGGCCGAGAAGACCGTGGTATGCCGACCTGATGCGGCTTCTGGTGAAGGCACCGTGGCAGCTGCCGTGCAGAGAGGATCTGTTGGGGCAAGGTGCCTTATTAATGCCTCAGGTGGATCGGTTCTCTCTTACGGCTTGGCTATTGAAAGGGCACGTTGACGGCCAGGGGTTATTCGGCGGCGGTGATTGCCACTTTGCTGAGGTCCAGGTGTCGTTCTACTTCGTTGGCTTATATTCGGGTATGGCGACTTTTTGAGTCTTGGTGCAAACTGCGGCGGGTGGTGGCGCCGAGAGCCTCTATTCCGCAGATTCTTGGTTTTTTGCAGAACGGTTTTGACAAGGGGTTAGCGGCCGCGTCCTTGAAGGTTCAGTTGGCAGCCCTTTCTTGTTATCGGGGCAAGGTGTAGCGCTCGCAGCTAACCCGGATGTAAAGCGTTTTTTGAGAACGACTTCCCTGCTGCGTCCGCCCTACCGGGTTCAGGTGCCGACTTGGGATCTCAACTTGGTGTTGGAGGCATTGGTGCGTAGGCCGTTTGAGCCTTTGTCTAAGCCGACTTTAAAAGATCTCACGTTGAAGACAGTGTTCTTAGTGGCCATTTCTTCTGCACACAGGGTTTCGGAGTTACAAGCGTTGTCGTGTAGGGAGCCGTTTTTGATCTTCTATAACAAAAAGGGTGGTATTGCGCACAGTGCCCTCCTTTTTGCCAAAGGTGGTGTCGGTTTTTCATGTGAATCAAACCATTTCTTTGCCGACTTTTGAGAAAGAAGTGGCAGACCGTGATGGGAAGAAGTTGCATCGGTTGGATGCGAGTCGAGTTTTAAGGATCTATTTGCAGAGAACGGCGGTTTTCCGTAAAACGTATAAATTGATTGTTCTATTTGGAGGTCCAAGGCAGGGAGAGCCTGCGTCCAAAGCTTCGATTGCTAGATGGATTAAGGAGGCCATTTCGTCGGCGTATATTCTCAAAGGCAGGACCGTGCCAACTGGGTTGAGAGCCCATTCAACTAGGGCGCAAGCGGCTTCCTGGGCGGAGTGCAGTTTGGTGCCTGCGGCAGAAATTTGTAGGGCGGCGACTTGGTCATCGTTGCATTCATTTGTCAAGCGTTACAGGATCGATTTACACTCGGACAGGGATGCTCGTTTTGGATCAGTGGTTCTTCAGGCTGGTCTAGCGGGTCCCTCCCGTTGAAATGTTACTGCTCTGTTACATCCCCAAATGTCCGGGACTAGACTAGAGGGATGACAAGGAAGGTGAAATTAGACTTACCTGCTACTTGTTGTTCCTTGCGGAACTCTAGTCTAGTCCCGTGTCCCTCCCTTCTGTTAACTTGGATCCGTGGCCTGAAGAATTTTAACGGGAGGTAGCTCTGGGCTGCAGTAGCAACTGTATGGCTGGCGATCCTGAGGGGGGGAGGGGGGATAAGTATGTACAGGGCAGTGGTTACGGTACCTCTCGGGAGGTCCTGGACAGGGGGCCACACAAGGCTAAGCGCATGCTGACATGAGCCTTGGGTGGTGCATGACCGAAATTGATTATTCTGTAAATGTATTTGCTGTTAACTTTTCAAAATGTTGTATCCGTTTACTTATTCCTCTGAGTCTGCTTTGTCAATAGGTTACTGGAGCAAGGAGGCAGTCCCACATCTACTTATCCTGGTGTCACCAAAGAGTGACGGGCTCAGTCTCCAAGGCTGCGGGAGGAGGTGCTTATACCCCAGATGTCCGGGACTAGACTAGAGTTCCGCAGGGAACAACAATTAGCAGGTAAGTCTAATTTCACCTTTTTAGAACAGTCAAGGACTAATGCCAGCTAAGCTGAGCTGTGTCGCCAGCTGGTTTCTGTCAGTGGTGCGAGACAGAGTCACGGACTGCAGAGGCCGGTCTGCCGTGCACATGGAAGAGCGTGAAAGTGCAGGGACCTCTGCAATGACCACTTCAGCCCCAGTCGCACTGGTGAGTGGGAAAGGGGGTGGTGCCACCGTGGCCAAGGGCCACAAGGGCAAAGGAAAGAAGGTGGCTAAAAAGGGGAAGTCTCAGAGGAGCAAGCAAGTAGCTCTCCAGGGGGCTTCCTGCTAGAATTTGTGCTGCTGCTGCACAAGGCATTTTGTTTGAAGCAAAAAGCGGGGGAGGAACCAAAGTTTCCTCGACGAGCGGAGAAGTAGACAGCAGTCATGGATGTGTCACTCGAGGGGGACAAGGAAGAACCAGGTCCTAGCAAGTAACTAATGGATGGAGACCTCTGGACAGAGGCTCCTATGGAGGACGAGCCCAACGAAGAAGAGGTTCTGGACTCAGACTTGGAAGAAGGTGACATACCGCAGGTGGAGGATTCATGTGTTATCTGTCTTTTCCACAGGGAGGAATTAGTGGCATTGATAGTGCAAGCGGCAAAGATATTAAATGTCTGTGCAGAGGCACCAGAGGAGAAAGAGCTGTTGGAGGACTCCTCGTTTCAAGCAGTGAAGGCATTACAAAAGGTGTTCCCGGTACATAGACTGGTGTGTTGTATGATTCAGGAGGAATGGAGACTCCGGAAGGGCTGCTTAGAGGCGCACACAAGATGTCTAGACTGTACCCCATACTGGATGGAGACAAGGAACCTTTCCACACTCCCAGGGTGGGTGCAGTGGTGTTCGCAATAGCCAAGAAGACAATAAATCCTGTCGAAGGGAGTGCAGCCCTTAAGGATGTACAGGACCGCAAGTTGGAAACTCTTCTGAAACAAGCCTTTGAGGCCTATGCCTTGTCTTTGCAGGCTTCGGTGTGCTGGGGCCTTTGTAGCCAGTGCCTGTCTCCGTTGGGTGCAGGGGATCCCAAGGAGGGTCAGAGACAGAGCAGGAGCGAGTGCCAGAGGTGGCAAAGTTGGAATCCAGAGTTGCTTACTTAGCAGATGACTTCTATGACCTGATTAGATGCTTGTCCAGAGGTATGGACTTGGTGGTAATTGTGGCTCCGTAATTGGTTGGAAGATGTGTCCTCCAAGTTAAGGCTGAGCAAGCTTCTGTTCCGGGGTAAGCTTCTCTTTGGAGAGGACCTGGAGAAGCTAGTAGAGGATCTGGGAGAAAGTAAGGGAGGATGGTTGCCGGAGGACAAGCAGAAGGTGGGGCGGTCTTCCACTCCAGGTAGAGGGCAGCCAAGAGTTTTGAAGGTTTCGGTTGGTGAGATTTAACCCATATCAATGGGGGCGTTTTCCGTCGAGAGGGTCTTCCTTTTGAGGCTTCAGGGGCACAGGAAGGAGGGTTTTACTCCTCTTCCTCAACAGCCCCCAAGAAAGCACAATGAAATGCGGTTGGGCCAGGCAAGCTTAGTTCCTGTGGGGGTCGTCTACGGGAATTTTACGACACCTGGACCTAGATTACTTCTGACAGGCGGGTGCTGGAGGTTATCAGAGAGGGATATGCTTTGGAGTTCGCACAGCCGCTTCAAGACGCCTTTGTCAGTTCTCCAGGCAGGGTGCTAGTGAAGCGGCAGGCAATGGAGAAAACACTGCAACGGTTGCTCGGGCTGCAAGCAGTGGTGGAGGTTCCGTAAGACCAATGTGGATGTAGTTGATACTCCATCTAATTCGCTGGTGCCAGAGAAAGGGAGTACCTTTTGGCCCATTCTATACCTAAAGCATGTAAATAGAACCCTATGGGCACCACACTGTCACATGGAAACATTGTGGTTGATAATTGTGGCTATTTGAAAAAGAGAATTCTTAATGTCTCACGGAGGCTTACCTTCACATTCTGGTGCAATCGGAGCACCAGCAGTTCCTTCAGCTTGTAGTGCCGGAGGGTCATTTTCAGTTTCAGGCATTACCCTTCGGTCTGGCAACTGCCCCCACTGACTTTCACCAAGATGATGGTGGTGGTTGTCGCCTGGCTACGGAAGGAAGGTATTCTTGTCCACCCATATCTTGACGATTGGCTCATCCAAGCGAAGTCCTAAGAAGAGAGCTTGGTAGTGACAGAATGGGTTATTGGGTTCCTACAGAGTCTTGATTGGGTGGTCAATTTCGCCAAGTGTCTGATCACTTCGTCGCAGGATTTGGAGTATCTCTGAGGTGATGGATGTTGGCTGAGTGTCTCTACCAGTAGCAAGGATACTCAAGTTACAGCAAGAGATCCAGCATCTTCTAAGGAGGTCGAAGCCAACAGCGTGGCATTACTTGCAAGTGCTGGGCTCCATGGTGGGATCCATAGATGGTTCCTTGGGCATGAGCACACATGTGGCTGTTGCAGAGGGTGTTGCTGCGCAGGTGGTCAGCGCAGGTGCATCCTGTGTCCTGCAGGTTGCTGTGTCTCTAAGAAGCACGCAGCACGCTCCAGTAGTAGCTAAGGGAAGACACACTACGGAGAGGTATGCCTCTAGAGATACCGCACTAGGTACGGCTCGCAAATGATGCCACCCCAGGGGGCTGGGGAGCTCATTGCAAGTCCCACTTTGCGCAGGGTCTCTGAAAACCGGAGGAGGTGATTTGTTCCATAAACCGATGAGTTGAGAGCAGTCTTTCTGGCTCTGCAAAGCTTTCAAAAGCTGATGTGAGGGAAAGCGGTGAGAGTGTTCTTGGACAACGCAGCGACAGTGGCAAATATCAATTGGCAGGGCGGTACAAGCAGTGCACAGCTGGAAGAGGAAGCTGGGTTGTTGATGGCCTGGACGGAGGTCATCCTGTTAGTTCACCTTTGTTCTCTCGCTTGGCCACATGCGCTGCTGACAGAACTATCTCAGCAGAGTGCGGCTTAATCCGTCTGAGCAGATGCTCAATCAGACCTTGTTTGTAGGTGGTGCACCAGTGGGAGCAGCCGATAATGGATTTGATGGCAACCTGCGATTCTGCCTCGGTGGCCTGGTACTTCAGCAGGAGGAGAGAGCACATGTCAGAGGTGCTCGACACTGGTACAGCCGTGGCCCAAGAGCCTGCTGTATGTTTGTGGGGGGGGGTTGTTCCCACCCCCTCCCCCTGGCCGTTGATGGGCCATATAGTGCAACGGATAGTAGCACATACAGACCTCGTGGTTCTTATCGGCCGTGACGGCCATGGTACATGGACCTGGTGCAGTTGGCAGGTCAGAGACCATGGCATCTACCAGTCCAGGAGGACTTGTTGATGCAGGGGCCCATTCAGATGCCACAGGTGGATCGGTTCTCGCTTACGGCATGGCTCTTGAAAGGGCATGGTTGAGGAAGAGGTTATGCGCTGCCAATGATCACGACGCTACTGTGGGTCTGTAGACGCTCCACGTTGCTTGCCTACATTTGTGTGTGGAGGGTCTTTGAACAGTGGTGTGAGATGCAAAGGTGTGTTCCACTATGAGGAGTTTAGTGCCAAAAGTGCTAGGGTTTCTGCAATCCAGTCTGGACAAAAGGTTGCTTTGCAGTTCCTTACAGGTGCAGGTGGCAGCCCTGTCATGTTATAGAGGAAGGATTAAGGGGGGTGCCTTTAGCCTCACACCCAGATGTGAGCCACTTTCTAAGAGAAGTAAAACAGATGAGGCCACCGGTGCGGGTAGTTGCACTGCTGTGGAACCTCAAATGTGGTGGTGTCTTGGCGGAACCGCCCTTTTGAGCCTCTGGGGCATTGCACATTGAGAGACTTAACGCTCAAAGTGGTGTTTTTGGTAGCCATCTGCTCAGCCAGGAGGATCTCGGAGCTTCAAGCTTTATCTTGTAGAGAGCCATATCTGGTGATTTCAAAGGACAGGGTGGTCTTAAGACCAGTGTCATCATTTTGTGCCAATGGTGTTGTCAGTTTTTCACATGAATCGGGTAGTGTCCCTTGCAGGGTTCTCGGAAAGGGTTGGTGCTGCAGAGCAAGATTCCCTGTTAAAGCTGGACGTCCACCGCATATTGGAAAAAGTACTTGAAGAGTACATGGCCATTCTGTAAATCCGAACGTCTGTCTTGCTTGGAAGGCCATGTAAGGGGGAGGCGCCATCCAAGGCGTCCATCTCCAGGTGGATTAAAGAGGCTCTCTCCATTGCTTATCGGGCTAGGGGTTGTCGGGTTCCTGTAGGCTTGTGGGCGCATTCCACTCAGGCTCAGTTGACATCGTCATGGGCAGAGTTTATCCTGGTGCTGTTGGTTGACATTTGTAGAGCGACTACCTGGTCTTCCTTTGTGAAACATTAATGGTTGGATATGCAGGCGACAGAGGAGACTCGTTTGGTTCCGCGGTGTTGCAGGCTGGGATAGCGGACCCTTCCTATAGATAGATAGTAGTACTGTTTTGGTACATCCCAAAGGTTCCAGGACTGGACTGGAGGGACAAAAAGGAAGAAGAAATTTAGACCTTACCTGCTAATTGATGTTCCTTGAGTAACTCCAGCCCAGTCCCGCATCCCTCCCTGTTCAGGACTTGCTAATTCCTGCAGTTAGCTGTTAAGTCCAAATTGGATTAGATCTATTTCTTGCAGCTGGGAAACCATTTGCTAAGTCGGGGATAGACCTAGAGGATCAAAAGAAGAAAAAATACATAGAAAAGAGAGTACTGATGGAAAGAGGATGGGCAGAGCGCCTTAGAGAGGGAAGATAGGCAATGGGGAACTGGTCTCCCATGGAGGGTCTGTGCCCGTGATAGGTGAACAAGGGATTGCCTGCCCTGGTGGAGAGGGGTAGGCAGTTCAAAGGCTGCATTGTTTATCATTTTCACTTCTTGCATTTTGAATTTTTAAATTTCTATTTGGTTCATAGTTTATACTTGTTCCGTGAGTTTGCTTTGTCAATAGGATACTAGAGCCTAGGGGAGGAGCCAGGTATCTATCTAAGGGAGTGTCATGAAATCATGACATTCTCAGTCTCCAAGCTGCTGGCAGGGCGTGAATACCCAAAAGTTCCGGGACTGGACTGGAGTTACTCAAGCAACATCAATTAGCAGGTAAGGTCTAATTTCTTCTTGAGTGACGTTAAACATCAGCTGTATTGGTCCTAAGCAACAAGCAATGGGTTCTTCATGTGTTTCAGATGGTCCAGACTTTGTATAATAATGGTGCCAATTCCATATGGGAGCATTCCTTGCTAGACCCATCTTCTGTAATGAGTGGCAAACGCAAAGCCAACCCCCAGGATAAAGTGCAGTGAGTGATTTTGTTTTCAAGGGTTTTTTCCTGACACAAAGCATTATGTCTCTTGTTCTTAAAGCAATTTCACTATTCTAGTCTATCACAAGGGCAGTAGTATATATGGTTGTATAAGATCTTCTATAAACTGCTCTGATGGACTGTGAAATGCATGGGCAAACTAGCTCAAGTGAGATGCTTTAGAAATTCTAAATTTCTGGTTTTATTGCTGTGACCCTGTTAGTATGTTAATTAAATCTTGGGAGGATTTGAAACTTTGTAAGTTGATATTCTTAATATAGCAGTGAACCAATGGCATAAGTTTGTGTTTTACATACTCTGATCAGACACAATGTGTATTTGATATGTGTACTGGCTGCTTATATCTGTGGACCAAGCTTGTTACGGCATTATAATCTATTTACTGAGGTCTCCTGTGCCAGGAATATCATTTTTAAAAAGATAAATACTATTGTATAATTTTAAATGTGTGCTTCTAGAGGCTGTTCTTATTTGAACAAGAAAAGTGGATTCACTAAGGTGATTGGTCATCCTATCTTATTTTGCTGTATCAGAAAGGAATTTGTGGTTTTTATATGAATATATATATATTTTTGTACCTTTTTTTTTCTTTCAGTCCCAATAAAACTGAATTCATTAGAGCTAAATATCAAATGTTGGCATTTGTTCATCGTTTACCATGTCGAGATGATGACAGTGTTACTGCCAAAGACCTTAGTAAGGTAACGACCAGTGATCTTGTTAACATCTGGAATTGTTCTAAAAGAATATTATTTATTTAACCAGGCTTATATACTGCTTTTTTACCAGTCAAAGCTGTGTACATTCAGGTACTGTACATATATTTTTCCCATGTCCCTGAAGGGCTTACAATCAGTTTTTGTACCTGAGGCAACGGAGGGTTAAGTGGCTTGCCCAAGGCCACAAAGAGCACCTGTGGGACTAGAAACCCCAGTCCTTTGTTTTTTCTACTAGTATACTGTTTTTTGTTTCTCTCGGAAGCAGTACTGTTGATACAGCAAACACCAGCATAACATTTAGGGGCCCTTTTACTAAAGTGCAGTAAGTGTTTATTTACATTACCACATATTAGGAGTAAAAACCAATGCACGGCACATGCAGAAGGCATGTGATAACTGGGAGTCTGGCCAGCATGTCGTCCTACACATCTCGCACTTTAAAGATCCCTTATCATGCGTTAAGTGCACCTGTGCTAACTGCAAAAGTGACGGCACAAGTGCTAACAGCAGTGTGCAGTCCCTGAGCCATCATGCAATGAGCAGTTAATACAGAACTTGGCATGCGCTTGCCATTACAGCATGGTAACAGTGGCCACGGTCCTGCTCTAACTAATTTGCACATTAACTGCTTATTGCACTTTAGTAGGTTGCTGTCCTCTAGCGGGATTCGGACCCCTGGCCTTCCGGCCTGAGGTAACTTGCCCCAACCACTAGACCACTCCTCCCTCTTTCATTTGTGCAGTAGTATTTTATTAATATGTAACGTTTTACAAAACTATCAACCAAAAAATGCAGTTTGAGAATTGTCCTAGAGTGTTTTTTTTTTATATTGAATAAATTGCTTTCTAATTTGATAATAGGCTAGTTTTAATGATTTTTATTTTAAATAAAAGGCATTACTTGCATAGTTAGTGCTGAAAAGAAACTTTGCTTCCTCTGTTTTGCAAACGCAAATGGGCATAAATCGTGTTATTGAAAGCTGAATTAAATTAAGTTAGATCAATATTGTCCACCAGAAATCGCATAAATAAGACCTAGGCAAATTCCCTTTCAGCTTAGTGTCAACGTTTTTTGCAGTTACTGTGGATTTTTAATAATGTTTTTCTTATTTTTCAGCAACTCCATTCTAGTGTGAGGACGGGGAATTTGGAGACTTGTTTGAGACTGCTGTCCTTAGGAGCTCAGGCCAACTTTTTTAACCCTGTATGAAATTACTTATTTCCTTATGCCAGTTTTTACAAAATTGTGTTTTTTTGTTAAACTCCCATCTAAATGAATGTTGCTATGTGTTTTACATCTTCCAATGCATTGACTAAATAAGTGTATACCTTTGATTTTTCAGGAGAAAGGAAACACCCCACTTCATGTAGCTGCCAAAGCTGGGCAGACTTTGCAGGCGGAATTATTGGCAGTGTATGGGGCTGATCCAGGCACACCAGACTCGAATGGAAAAACACCGATTGATTATGCAAGGTAGGTGATAAAGTTCTGCATATGTATCTCATCTGGTCACCATTGTTGTAACATGGCAGTGATTTGCTAAAGGAAGACATGGAATCCAGGACTACAGCAATGATTTTTGGTTAAATTGTTACATGACCAACAATTCTGCTGTCTTTCTGTTCCGTACTGCCAAACTATGCATTCAGTTAATAGTTAAAAGTATGCTGGTATGGATGGATAATCCGTGTCCCATTTCAAGTACTTATCAACACACTCGGCTTTGATAAGTACTTGAAAGCTAACATAACACTTGCTGTTGGAGGGGAGGGGGGGTGTCCAAACATTTTTTTTGCATTATTATTTTTTGTAGTGATCTAATATCCAATTTTGTCAAAGAAAACTGAGGTAGAATAGTTCTGGAAAGTCCGTGAAATTAGCCTTTTGAAAATATGTACTTTTGAAATCTGTTCCTCTGTTTTGCTTTTTCTAATTATTAAATATCATATTCTGCACTTCAGAATCCTGAGTTTCAACTTTCAGAGGTGTGTTTGTGTTTGTTTTTTTTTTGTCTTAATGTCTCTGTTCAGACAGGGAGGACACCTTGAGCTGGCAGATCGCCTTGTTGAAATACAACATGAGCTTACTGACAGATTAGCTTTCTATTTATGTGGCAGGAAACCAGGTAAGTTAAATAATTAAAGAAACATATCTATGCTTAAACGTTTTTCTGTATGATTTTAAAGTTACAGTTCGTAGGCCAAACAAATGTAAAGATGCCAAAGAAACATTTTAAGAAGACAGTTGTACAAGTGTAATTGTAGAAAAACCACTGTTTTAACTCTGTATATCTGCAGTGCACACAGTTTTAAGGGGGAGTGTTGTGGGCAGGCCACAAGAGTATATGTATATTCATATTTTTTAAAAAATCTAATTGTTATTTGTAGCTGCTCTGAGACATGTTTGTGTCGGGTAACTGATCATTTGGGCTTAGGCTTTGGCATTGTGATTGAGTGGGCAATTGTACTTCCTAGAGTTTAAAACCACCTCAGACATCCAAAATTTATAGCTTGGCTGCTTTGTTAGCTTCCCTTGGGTGCCCAGTTTTGTACCATTTGGCACTTGGGGTGTGTAAGTGTCAGCACTTAAATGCATAGATTGCCAACTGATGCTTACACATATACAGTAAATGTCAGGTTTTACTCTTGCAGAGCTCTAAATGATGTTTCTTTCAACGAGTTGTTTTATAAAATAGGTTCTCCTCCTATACATGCTGACATTTTATATGTGTATTTCCTTGCACCATTATTTTACAGAAGTGTCTGCGTTTAGTGAGCCTTTTGTCAAATACTGTGATAATTGTGAATGCCCCTTATTTAGCAGCCAGATCCTTAAATTGCTGCTAAGGGTCTTGGGCACGGTTTTGGAACCAGTGGTCAGCATGAGCAAGTGAGTCTGTGAATCACTTCTGCACCCACTAGATACCAGGGACCCTGGTAAGAGCCAGGGATGGATCAGGGGACTCTTGTTGCTGAAGGGAGTGGTGGGGGGGGATATTAAATCAGTAGCAATGATTTTAAAAAAGCTGCTGCCATGCGCATGTGAGAAAATCGCACAGATCCCCCCCCCCCCTTTTTTTTTAAATCACTGCTCCTGCTGGTGGATGTGAGAAGACAGTGATGTGTTATCCTGCATGTCCTTAAATGTATTGAGACTTTTTATAAAATACAGTGGGAATCTTCCACATCCTGATCTGCCACATTATTCAGGAATACAATTGGATATTCCATCTATGCAGATGATGTGATGTACTTCCTGTTTGATACAGCGCATCCTAATTTTTCCAGCATCATCTCGTACATTACCGAAATCTCGTAGTGGTTAAATGAACATAACCTCAAAATCAATTACAAGAAACAGAGGTATTTTTGTGTCAAGAAATCAGAATTTTACCCTGCCACCAGATCTAAAAGTTGGGAATATATCGCTTTCAATAAAGAATGAAGTCAGGTACCTTGGTGTTATCATTGATGGGTCACTAAACTTAACATACCTAAAAACTACAGCTGGTATAATATATAACAAACTAAGACTCCTCAAGCACCTAAGGCCCCTCCTACCACACCAGGACTTTAGATCAGTGCTCCAAGCTATGGTACTCCCCAACATAGACTTCTGCAACACCCTCCTACAAGGGCTCTGTTTATAGCCTGTCTTATCTTAAGATAGCTCAGCATGTTGTTGCCAGGATGACTGTCCTTACAAATCCATCAGAACACATCACCCCCATCTTATTCAAACTACATTGGCTGCCCATACATAGCAGAATCAAGTATAAAATACTAATGACTACGTTCAAACTAATAAGGAAAGTATCACTATATCCTATTTAACTGAGCTCTTAAAAAGCCCTTCAAATGACAGGCTAAGAAGGGAGTGTAGCCTCTTCCTACTGAAAATTTAGCAGGGTGGCGGCCAATAGGATCGTTAGTTTCACTGCACTAGTATTATGGAATTCCTTACCAGACAAACTTAGATCTGCTACTGACACTACTAACCTTCAGGAAAGATCTCAAGATGCATCTTTTTACGGAACGTTTTGGCACATCCAAACAGATGCAAGACCTTTTCCCCACATAATAACCGCTCTCCAATACTAAACCCTGGTACGGCAGCCCTGTTATTATCCTTACATTACAATTAGTTATACCCACAAGATGTAATATTGAGCAGCTCTGTAAATAAGCCTACATGTGCATATGATTATTTTTGTACTCATGTTTCTACCTGTAAATGTGTTTAGTTTTATTGCACCATGTTGCATACCCCCTAGTTCACACTCAGCGTTTTCTGATTTGAAATATTAAGCCTGTTGTTCATTACTTGCGATCTGTAAACTGCTTTGACTTTCCTGAAAGGCGATATATATAAAACCATTCAATAAATCTGAATGTGTTCATTTCCCTCTCCACATCCTACCTAAAATTAATCTTTTTGTATATCTGAAGTTTCTAAATATCATTTTTTTCACTTGTCACTTTATTTCAGATCACAAAAATGGACAACACTATATTATACCTCAAATGGCAGACAGGTAAAATTTAAAACGTTCATAGTAAAAAAAAAGTTGTATTTAAATATTTTCCACCTTCAAATTCTCATTTAATATGGATAGTCAAGTGCATTCGATCATGCTGTTTTCTGTTTAAAAAATGTCTGTCATATAAAAAGTTTTAAAAGCCTCAATTCTGTAGCAGGTTCAAGCTATCTGGCATTTAATAAAAACCTTGGGACACAGTTACTAAATATTATTGTGGCCCCTTTTGGGTTTCCCCTCTCAGGATATTTTCAGGCTTCTTGTTTGTTGATAAGTGCCTTCATATCTACCTGTGGTTAAACAAAATTAACTTAAACTGCCCTCCAGTGGAGGTTTTATCTTTTATGTGGGCTGTCTGAGCAACTGTTCCCAAAATGGAGCCATAAAGTGGTTGGGAGTGGAAGAGTAGCCTAGTAGTTAGAGCACTGGCTTGGTCAAGAGACTGGGGTTTGATTCCCACTAACACTCCTTGTGGCCTTGGGCAAGTTATTTAACCCTCCACTGTCTCGAAAGAAAGGCCTGGGAGTCTACTTCTGGGTTTTCTTGGCAGTGTGACTGGGAGCTGCTGGTTTGCCAGGAGTCAGCATTGACTCAGAAGCACATTGTATTGTTAAAGTGGTTGGCATATTGGTGGCCTTTTATAAAGGCTTGCAAGAGATTTTCTCCCTTAAAGCAACATGTATGATGGACAAAAGTTAAATAGGAAATAAATGCATGGTATTCAGATTTATGCATTGTTTCATGTTTATCTGGCTGGTTTTGTTTTTATTTCTTATGAGCATATTATCCCATTTATTATATTATATCTATTTACTCCTGTCAACTTTTGTAGCTGCGTTTTACTGACTATAATGCTTGAATAGAAGACTTTGGGAGACCTAAATAAAGCCCTTTACAATGGCTCAAGTGTGGTAGTTTTCAAGCTGTTATCCAGTTCTTAGTAATATCTGCATCTAAAAACAGCTCCAGCCATTGTATCCTCCACAGTTTAAAAACATGTCTGTCTTACAACATTTCTAATGTGAGCTCTCATCAAAAGTTTTGGGTTTAAGATAATACCTAAATTTCTTAATGCAACAGATATTGCAATCATACAATTAATTTATTACTATATGCCTACGGTGGTTATCTGATGGAAACCTATTCAAAACCATAATCTGTTTCCTTATCCTGCTAGATCAGTCCAGATGAGTGGGTTATGCTCTTCAGTCCCAGCAAGTGGAGGCAGACTACAGCAACTTTCAGTGATCTTTATCTTTATTAGTAGGCTTGATATACCACACCTTCAGAAAAGCAGCAGGGCGGTTTTTACAGAATTACAAAATAACAATGCCAGAAGGGGAACAGAAAGGAACGCCATAGCCAGACAGGAAAGAGATCAGTCATGCAGAGGAGGTCAAGGAAGAGTAGAGTAGAAAGATGGGGAGGAGTAGGGGACAAAGGGCTAGGTGCAGGATGATGGGAGATCAAAGGCTAACTGAAATAAGTGGGTTTTGAGCATTGCTTTAAATTTAGGGAAGGGCGGTTTGAGGCAGAGGTTGGAGGGAAGGGCGTTCCAGAGTGCAGGGTCAAGAAAGAAGGCTGAATTGCAGGTGGATTCCAGATGCGCTTGAGACCTGAGGGAAGGTGCAGACAGAGTGGATAAAGCAAAGAACATGTTGTGATGAATGGAGATGGAGAATGTCTGAAAGGTAAACAGGGGTACCAGTTTGTAAAGCCTTGTGGACCAAAATAAGCAGCTTGTATATCCACTGGTGCAGCATGGAGAGAAGCCAGGTTTCTTTTCCCTGCAGCAGGTGGCGAGGTGTTTGGAATGGTGCAGATAGGCTTGTCTCTCTCGGCCCAGACCTTGTTCCTCTGGCTTATGCCCTGATGCCCTGAACACCGCATTCTAAATACCAGCTTTGCTCTGAAGAGTCTTCAGCTCTTTCCCAGTAGCTTGTTGAATGCCTTCCAATCTGAGGGGCTCATCTTTTAACACTATATCACAATTTGTTTTGTTGTGATTACCCATTGGGTTTTGTGGCAAGGTATGGAAGGTAATGCCAGCATAGTTGCTGTTATCGCATAAAGGTCATCCTCTGCCTCCAATGTTCCATACTGCTGTTGCCCAGAGGGGGTGGTTTTGTCAGTCTTAGGCATCTCAGCTGAGACCTGTCTACCTTTTGGGGGTTCTGCCAGTAGTTAATTTAGCAATGGCAGAGCTCTCTACATCACTGATGCATGCAAGCCCTCATGGCACGACAAGCCACAAACCAATCGAGGGGAACTGGATAAATATTTTAAACAAAATTGCCAATAAAGCCAATCCCTGTGGTATTCCTGATGGCAAAGAAAACAATATTGATTAGTTCTGACCTAGACTGACTTGCTGCATTCACTTCAGTAGGAACGTTTTAAACCAACTTAGGACCACTTCTGTGATCCCTGCCTCAGCCAATCTATCCACTAGTAGTCCGTGATTAATAGGATCAAAGACTGCCGAGATAGCTAAAAGTACTGTATAAAGGGTCCCTATATTAAAATGCCTCCATATCACATTCAGACTTGATGGTAATGTGTTAATACTGTGCTTCTCTTGGAACCCGAACTGAAAATTGTCCAAAATCCTCCTGATGCTTCAACTGATCTAGTGCCCCTTTTTCAATACTTGTAGCCTAGAAAGATAGTGGTGATACTGGCCAATTAGTTATTGGGCTCATGTGTGTTTAACTTTGTTCTTTTTAAAATTGGGCAACTAGAAGCCTTTTGTTTTTAACTAATCCTGTCTTTATTTTAATACCGATGTTGGACACACATTTGAGGGCATGAATAATTATTTAATGATTCTACCATTTTATTGCATCTTATCAACAATAACAGATGAAAACATATCCCATCTTCCCCTTCATGCCCGCCAACATCTGCATTGATGCCTCGGGAAACAGAGGGTAAATTTATGAAGTCTCTAGTTAATGTACGTTTTCACGTGCCTGTGCCTATGTCAAGCCTATTTTATAAACAACAGTAGTTGCCTACATCTGTTTATAGAATCCTAGCATATGTGGTAAAATACACCTGTTAATCTAAGGCACGATCACTTATGCCAGACTTAGAGTGGTGTAAATGCCTACACCTGCATTTGTTTAAAAAAAAAAAAAAAACCACACAAATTATAGTATTTTACAATTTGTGCACGAACTTGTGCGCTCTGCCTACGCACCATCTAAATTGTCCATGCACATAGTAAAAGGGTACATCCTCAGCCCAATGTGCTCACTTTCAGAATAGTGACTGTCAGTTGTGTGCCTAAATCACTAAAAGATATGTGGTTTACACTCATAAATGGCATGTAATTTTAGTGACTCCTTGTAAAATACCATTTGCCAGACATTTTGAGAGTAAATTTGATTACAAAATGTATCTGCTATGTTGTGATATTGTACAAGCAAACTGCCTTTTTATTTTGCCTCTAAGGATCATTTTTTTTTTTTATAACAGAAATCATTGCACCTTCAATACTTCAGAGTAGTGAACCGTTAAAAAAAAGAAATACGCGCACACACTCTCGTAAATTAAAAGCTTAAATAGTTTACTTATTTACCACCTTTAGCTATATAACGTCTTCTATGTCGGCCACCCTCTGTGTACATATATACAATTCCTCATATCTTACCAATCCTTTCTTGTAATTTAAAAGTGCATGTCTTGTGCCATTTTCTTTCCAACTTCCTCACCTTTTTCTTCTTAAGGTGCAAGCTCATTTAACGTACTTTCCAAGGAATCATACTAGTGTTATACCACATCTGATGTAGGATTATCATTTTGAGCAGTCCGTAATTCCTTAAGTCTGAACTACATAAGAGCTCCGGACTATATGCAATTTCATGCCATCATTTGAGTTTCTATTGTGTTTAGCAGTTGCACAAAAACTTGATCCTTTACAGAACATGATTTGCTGTGCAAATTACTCAGTGTATTCTGGTAACCTTCAGCTTTTTCCACATCATCCCTCCAGCCCAGACAAGTGGGTTATGCCCACATACCAGCAGATGGAGATTGAAAAAACATCACAGAGCTGAAGCAGCCCATAAGGACCCTGTGCACCCTCAACCAGCCAGTATTTCTTCGGCCTCAGCAGATGGTGGCCTGTGCTGTGAATTTTCCTTTTTGGCTCTATTGTTTTTGTTACTTTTTCTGCCTAGTTGTTCCCCAGCAAGGATGCAGAACCCGGTCCAGATCCATCCCATAATCCTTCCTTCACAGCATGAAAGTCTCCTCCATTCCCTCCCCCCAACACTTGGGAGAGGTCCCAGGATAGAGTGGGGCTTGCTTAGCACAGATCATGCTTGCAAAAAAAAAAAAAAGACAGAGTATGTCAGGTTGCAGAACAGTGCAGGGAAGCTTTGTGAGTAGCAGAAGCAATAAGGAGGCTCTCTGTGTTGATGGCTGGATCCCAGTAAGTGTGGGGTAGCTGCGGCAGCAAGTGTGGCCCAGGGAGGGAGAGCAGAGCTTCATCTAATGGCAGAGCTAGTGTGCGAACTGTGGCAGCTGGCAGGCACACTTCTCGACTAAGGGGTTGTGCTGTGGCTGCCTCAGGGACAGCGTCACAGTGGCCAAGTTGCTGGCAGGGAGTCTGTGTGCGCAGGGCACTGAGGGGCCTGATTGACTCCAGCCATGTGGTTGAGTGACTCTGGGCCCAATCAGCAGTGGGAACAGCTGCCATCATGGATTTGGCCAGGAGCCTTCCATTCTGCAGCAAGTGTTCCATGCTGGATTTGGGAGCTCGAGGTGGGGGCCCCACTTGGCAGGGGTCTGTCTTTTTTTTTTTTTTTTTTTTTTGACAGATTTAGTTGTCGTCCTTCATCAGGACTATTGCCTGAGGCAGGACTGTGAGGTGGGGGGGAGGGGGCCTGGGGAGGGGCTTCCCCAGTGACCCAGGAAAAGCATTCTTGTACTTTTCCCAAGAGGGCTAGAATGGACCCCTTGAGGAGGAGTGTCCAACAAAAGAGCACGGATCCACGTGCAACAAACTAACCCAGTACAAACCGTGGATTGCAAAGGAAGAATTTATTTTATTGATCAATTCCAGCCATTGGCCCGACACAGGCCGTGTTTCGTTGAGCCTTCCTCCGGGGCTAAAATGGCTGTATGTGTTATTCTATGTCCTGATCGATCTATACCACTGTGTAATGTAGCACAACCTACTGTCACGGACATATAGTTTGGGAACTAACACAAACTTATGACATAAAGGCTCTCAACCCACAAGCTTTCAAAGTTTTTAAACCAAAGTTTGAGATTTTTTGCTGCGATGGCACACTAGCTCTGATTTTTAAAACAGCCGACTGCTGTCTGTGTCCCCTTGAGGAGGAGGACATAAGAACATAAGATACCATACTGGGTCAGACCAAGGTCCATCAAGACCAGTATCCTGTTTCCAACAGTGGCCAATCTAGATCACAAGTACCTAGCAGTTTCCCCAAAAGACACAGGTTCCAAAATGCTTGTATTGGGTCAAGCACTGGATATCCCGGGTCCCCTTTAGTAGTGGTTTATGGACCTTTCCTCCAGGAACTTGTCCAAATCTTTTTTAAATCCAGCTACACGAACAGTTTTTACTACGTCCTCCAGTAACAAATTCCAGAGTTTGATTACACGTTGAGTGAAAATATTTTCTCATTAGTCTTAAATAGGTTACCCTGTAGCTTCATTGCATGTCCCCTAATCTTTCTATATTTTGATAGCGTAAACAATTGATCTACGTTTACCCATTCCACTCCATTCATTAATTTATAGACCTCTATCATATCTCCCCTCAGCTCTCTCTTTTTCAGGTTGAAGAGCCCTAACCTTTTTAGCCGCTCTTCATAGGAGTATCCTTCCATCCCTTTTACCATTTTGGTGGCTATTCTCTGTACCTTTTCTAATAACGTTATATCCTTTTTTAAGATACGGCGATCAGAATTGCACACAATATTCAAGGTGTGATTGCACCATGGAACGATACAGAGGCTTTATAATATCCTTTGTTTTATTCTCCATTCCTTTCCTTATGATACCTAGCATTCTTTTTGCTTTTGCCACCACTGCACACTGGGCGGATGGTTTCAACATGTTATCCACGATGATGCCTATATCTTTTTCGTGTGTGATGGTTCCTAATGTGACACCTTGCATCGAGTAACCATAGTTTGGGTGGTTGTTTCCTAGGTGCATAGCTTTGCACTTGTCCACATTAAATTTCATCTGCCATTTTGGATGCCCAGGTCCTCTTGCAATTTTCCACAATCCTCATGGGTTTTAAAAACTTTGAATAGTTGTCTCATCTGCAAATTTGATTAACTCATTCCCATTTCCAGGTTATTTACAAATATGTTAAAAAGCAGCGGACCCAGCACAGATTCCTGGGATACTCCACTATTCATCTTTTGTCCATTGGAAAAATTGGCCATTTAGCCTTGCCCTCTGCTTTCTATCTTTTAACCAATTCCTGATCCACAATAATACACTGCCTCTTATCCTATGACCCTTTAATTTTTCCAAAAGTGTCTCATGAGGAACCTAGTCAAAGGCTTTCTGAAAACCCAGATTTGGTTGATATAGTATCTCTCCTTTGTCTACCTGTTTGTTCACACCTTCAAAAAAACATTGCAGATTAGTAAGACAAGACCTTCTTTGGCTCCATAGGATTATTGGAGTCCCTGGGGGGCCCTGGATGGGCCCTTGGACCTCATGGAGGACCTCTCTCTCAGGAGGACCTGGAGGAGGTCAAACTCCCTGTGGATGAGGACACCATGGTGGTCAGTCTGTTCCATAGGGATGAGCTGATCTTGCTTCTCTCTCATACCCTGGCAGAACTCTGAATCTCTGAAGAGGCTTCTTCGGCACCCACTGAGATGACTGGGGATCCAATCTTTCAAGGGGTCTGGAAGTCCCCTAAAGCCTTTCCTTTCCACAGTGCAGTATAGCAGCTTATAGAGGCAGAGTGGAAAGTGCCGGGTGCGGGTTTGTGTGTGGGCAGAACCATGATGCACCTTTATCCAGTAGTTGTGGAAGGAAAGGAAAGGTTGCGCCTGCCAAAAGTAGATGCCTTGGTTGCGGCGGTTACCCAGAAGATCACAATACCACTGGAAGGTGGGGCTGCGGTGAAGGATTTGTAAGATCACAGAATGGAAGCCCTGTTCAAGCAGTCTTTCGAGGTCTCGGCCTTGGCCTTGCAGGCTTCACTGTAGGGCCTATGTGGCTAGGGCCTGCCTTCATTGTGCACAGATGGCCCCAGAGGGCCTCTTGGCAGAGCTGCAGGCTCTGTCCGAGGTAGCTCAGCTGAAGTCAGGCACCGCCTTCCTGGCAGATGTATTCTATGATCTCATCAGAGCCTTGGCTAATAATATGGCCACAGTGAAGCAGTTCCTGTGGCTCAGGACTTGGTTGGCAGATGTCTCTTCCAAGATCCAGCTCAGTAAGCTCCCCTTCGCAGGGCAGCTGCTGTTTGGCACAGACCTTGAGAAGCTAGTCAAGGACCTGGGTGAATCAAAGGTCCTACGCCTGCCGGAGGATAGACCCAAGGGCTCTGGGAGGGCGACTCCCTCCCAGGACTGTGGTTGGGATTTCCAGAGGTTTTGGACAGCATAGGGTGGCAACCTGCAGCAGTCTCTGTTCCTCTCTTGTGGCCAGTACTTTTGGGAAGGCTGCTGGGGGGCCTTCGGGCCCAGGCTGTGAAGGTCCTCTCCAAGCATGATGGCGGTGACTTACATCAGTCCCTAAGCAGGCACTTGAAGCATGCAGGTTGCGGAGGAGGTGCTTCGGCTCTTACGGTGGGTGGAAAGGCGGCACCTCATGTGTCACGGGTGTGGAAAATGTCCAGGCAGACTACTTGAGCCAGCAGCTGCTGGATCCCGGACTCTCTCAGAAGCGACAGTGGGTCTCTCCCATCTTGGAGCTGATGGCAACTGCCTCAAACGCCAAGGCCCTGAGGGTTTTACAGCCATTGGCGGAAGCAGATGTCAGAGGGGCTGGACGTCCTGGCACACTGCCAGGCTCCTGTATGTGTTTCTACCCTGGCCCTTGATCAGCAGGGTCCTTCAGAAAATCCAGGCCCATCTGGGGTTGGTGATTCTGGTGGCCCCGGATTGGCCTCGGAGGCTTTGGTACACAGATCTGCGGCACTTACTGGTAGCAGAGCTTCTTCCCTTCACAGTAGAGGGAGACCACCTCACCCAGGGGCCAGTCACTCTCCTCCAGCATCTGATTTTTGCTTAAGGCGTGGCCATTGAGAGGGCATGTCTGACCTGCCAGGGGTACTCCCCTAGTGTGGTGGATACCCTGTTACAGGTGCCACCAGCATTCTACCTCCTTGGTCTACGTGCGGGTCTGGCGAATCTTTGTCCTGAGCATAGGGTGAGACCATTGGTATCCTCCCTTCCCAACATCCTGGCCTTCCTCTAGGTGAGCCTAGAGAAAAGGGGCTGGCTTTGAGTTCCTTGCTAATTCAGGCAGCAGCTCTGGCATGTTTTTCAGGGTCATGTACAGGATTAGTCCCCAGCGGCACATGCGGATGTCATGCATTTCCTAAGGGAGGGGGGGGTTTAAGAACCTTTGGCCCCCTTGCCAATCGATGGTCCCGCTCTGGGACCTGAATTTGGTCCTATCTGTGTTAGCGGCTCTCCCTGTTTGAGCCCCTTTTGGGCGGCCACCCTCAAGGACTTGATGCCTAAAGTAGTGTGTTTGGTTGCTATTTGCTTGGTGCATCGGATGTCTGAACTGCAGGCCCTGCCCTATAGGAAACCTTATCTCATGATGACCAAGGAGAAGGTGGTATTGCACCCAGTTCTGTCCTTTCTCCCTAAGACGTCTCAGTGTTTTGTGTGAATCGGTCAGTTACATTGCTGGTCTTCGAGGGTGACTGTGCCGCCACATAATCGCAGATCTTGCACTTGCTGGATGTGTGCTGGGCACTCCAGTGCTACTTGAGAATCATGCAGGATTTCCAGAAGTCCAACCGTTTCTTTGTGGTGTTTGGCAGGCCCAGTAGAGGTGGAGGCAGCATCTAAGGCGTCCATTTCCCAGTGGATCTGGGAGGTTATCGCCTCGCCTTACTTGGTTAAAGGTCAAGCAGTGCCGGGCGGCCTGCGGGCCCACTCCACATGGGCTTAGGCTTCTTCCAAGGCGGAGTTTGGTCTTGTTCCACCACAGGACATTTGTAAGGCCGCAACCTGGTCTTTGCTTCATTACTTCGCTTGTTACTACCGTTTGTATGTGCAGGCCAGACAGGATGCGACGTTTGATACGTGGGTCTTGCAGGCTGGTGTGTTTGGTCTCACCAGTCATTAGTACTGCTTTGTTACATCCCATGCGTCTGGACTGGACTGGAGGGATGATATGGAAGGTTCAATTAGGTCTTACCTGATAATTCTTTCCTTGAGTCACTTCACTTCAATCCAGAACACACCCAGGATTCTTCTGTTTGGGGTAGGCCTGCGCTGTCTGAAGAGTGTTATGCTTTTGGGACTACCCACCTCGCTTCTGGTTGGGCTTGGCCATCTGTCACGGTTGGAGCCTCCTAATTGCTCTTACAAAAAAAAAGTGTTTTCCTTCTGTTTCTATGGTTGTAGGTAAACTTCTGAGAATAGGGTCCTGGTCCCAGCCTTGGGCCGAACTTGTTTTATTTTGTTACTGTTTTTCTGTGAAGGTTGACGGAGGATTAGAAGTTGTGATTCCTGGTCTGCTTTGCTACGGGCATGCTGGCTGGTTGAAGGTCCACGGACTCTTTATGGGCTGCTTCAGCTCATTGATGTTTCTCAGTCTCCGTCTGCTGCTAGGTGGGCATAATCCACATGACTGGACTGGAGGGACTCAAGGAAAGATCATCAGCAGGTAAGATCTAATTGAACCATGAATCTGGTTATAAAAATATTTTTTGTCTAAATAAAGAATCTTAGACCTGATGCAAATTTAATATTTTTAAAACATGGACTAGTTGAATCCATCATTTCTCTGTTAATTTGAAAAACGGGATACACAGTATTTTGCAAGTTATTGCTTTAAAAGTAATCTATTTTAAACGTAAATTGACACAGAATATAGGAAAATGTTGGGTTAACAATTTTAAAGGAGTACATGGCCTTCAATTGTTTTTTCTTTGCTTGAAAAGCTATTCTAACATTTTGCAAATGGCTGTAGAAAACTGCCCAAGAATTGCAGTCCATAGCCATTATGAACTGAAGAGCTAGTCTTTGTTTCAGTTTATGTAAAATGCTGGTAACATAATTAGATCCATATGTTTTTCTGTTTCCTTGGCTATACATTTGGAAATAAGGCAGCTGTAAGTAAACCAATGTGATTCTTAGTTCTGGTTAGACTTGGAAGTTGTAAATAAGGAACACAGAATACTCAATTCTGAGCTAATTGGTTTGATAATGTGAATAGAAGTTATGTAGTTAAGTGTTTTTTATACCGCTTTATCATTTCAGTCAAAGTGGTTTACATTGTAACTTAGGGTGCATACATACTTTTTCCATTATTCATTCACATAGTGGTTCCATTTTCTGGGATGGACCATATGCCTGCACTAGGGCTCGATGCAGAAATACGCTGCTGTTAGTGCAGACAATAGCGCAGTGTTTACATACAATTTTCTGTGCTAGTGTAGGCCCAGAATGTAGGAAGGGATTTATTTAATGTGACATAACCAATGCACAGATGCCTGTGTTAATGACAACACACAATGCATGCAAATATATTTAAATAGATGTTAAAAGCAATTAGCTATGCACTGCAGATACAGAAGAGCAGAAGGCTGAGCTTAGCGCTGGGATTTTAACGTGAGGTCTGAGACGTTAAGGGTTAGCTCATAGGTCTGCAGCAGTTAATGGTGAGGAATATGTGCCTGAGCGCAGTCTCTGTGATATTTTTTTTTCCTTGCTTAACTGAAGAGTGCTCCAAAAAAAAAAAAGCAGTGGAAATGTGTTGTACGTAGCATTGTTACTGGAGTGCGATGCAGCGCATAACAGCAGTGGTATTCTACGCAGGATTTCTGTGTAGGATAGTATTGGTGTCTTGTGAAGACCACTATTATTTTGAGCAGAATAATAATGCTATGATGTGCACCATAGCATTCTAGCACATTCACACAAGGGCCAGGTTTGTGTGTGTTCGTCATGGGTTTTTGGGAGTTTTTTTGTGCGCAAGATAGAGGCAGGGTTACCTATCCACTAGGCAACCGCCTAGGGTGACAGACTATGGCAGCAGGCCAGGTGGCTGCTTCTGACCCACCCCCCTTTCGTTGCAACTTCTGTCAGAGGGAGGTCAAAAGTGGCAGGCCACTGCTTTTAAACTGCTGCCATTGGCCCTACTACTACTATTCCTGATCGTCCCTCCAGTCTAGTCCCAGAATCTCTGGGTTGTGATCCTCCTCCAGCAGCTTGGAGACTGAGAAGTGTCATTCCTGTGACATCACTGGTATATAAGCTCGGTAGCCGCCTTTTTTCACCAGTTATCTCAGTCTCCAAGCAGCTAGAGGTTGGCTCAGCCCAGGGAGTTTGGGCTCACTAGAGAGACGATTAAGTAGAGATCAAGCATAGATTAGCATAGCTTTGAGGTTTTATTGACATTTCTTGAAAGTGGTATTAATGCTAGGGGGGGGGCAGGGGTTTTGAGCTAGGCTGCTCTGCTGCTCAGGTTACCTTTCTTTTCCGGTGATTTTAAATCTTCTACCTTTCCCCCTGCCTGTTCCCTCCCCCCCCCCCCCTCACTGTCTTGCTGCCCTTCTGGAGGTAGAATTTGGGGATTTTGAAAGAGAGGGTCGGAGTAGCCTCCGGTGCCAGATCCCATCGTTGGGGGAGGAACCGGCAGACCGCGAGCTCAGCACGTGCAGAAGTCGCATCTGCAGCTGACGGTCATACAGGAAGCTCAACTCCGAGGTCCGGCCCTGATCAGTCTGTGCCTGTGGCTCCCGGCAGACGGTAGAGCGCAGCACAGCAAGCGGCTCATACAGATCGGGCACCTGACAAGGTAAGAGGCCTTAGAGGGCTGAGAGCTGTGTCAGAGCGCATGGAGCGGTTAGCGGCAGTGAGGCCGGACCACATGGCATGAGCGCAGGATGCTGTTGAAGGGTTTTTGAAACTGCGATTTCTCGGCCGCAGAGCTTTGTTTTCGGCAGTTTTCTTCACTTTTAGCCTGGGGGGGAGTTTTCTGGGCTAATACAGTGGGAAAATTTAAAAAAAAAAAAAAAAAGTTTGCCTCGGCTTTGGTTTAAGGACTGTAGTGAGGTGTTGAATGCAGAATGCCTTCTAGACTGCTTTGTTTGCTGTGCGGTGCTAGAAGAGGCTCCGTGTCCCCGGAGGGGGTTTGCAGGGGGCTGCACTCAAGAGTCAGCTATGGAGCAGAACGCGACTGATGAGGGGATTCAAGTGGGGGCAGCGACGGGCCCTGGGGAGCCTCTCCTAGATGCGGCGGCCCCTGGGGAGCCTCTCCTAGATGCGGCGGCCCCTGGGGAGCCTCTCCTAGATGCGGCGGCCCCTGGGGAGCCTCTCCTAGATGCGGCGGCCCCTGGGGAGCCTCTCCTAGATGCGGCGGCCCCTGGGGAGCCTCTCCTAGATGCGGCGGCCCCTGGGGAGCCTCTCCTAGATGCGGCGGCCCCTGGGGAGCCTCTCCTAGATGCGGCGGCCCCTGGGGAGCCTCTCCTAGATACGGCGGCCACGCGGGAGCTGGTGCCCAGTACCTTGACGGCCCCAGAACCACTGGCTACACAGCCTCAGTTTCCGGGAGGCCTAGCGGCGATTTTTGCGTCAGACTTTGTTGCCCTTTTTCGGCAGGCCTTGTCCTGCTCATCCACTATGCCCACTACCAGCCCGGTAGAGGTGGGACTGGGGGATAAGAGACCAAGTATGCCTTTGTCGGCGGTGGTGACAGGCATAGGTGCGAAAAGGCCCAGAGTAGACGAGGGCCGACTGGACGGTTCGGTCATGTCTGAAGGGTTAGGATCGGAGGATCCGGATCCCGACACAGGCCTAGACGAGGAGCTGGAGGAAGGCGAGATTGCGGAACAGGAGGATCAAGCGCGGGTAGTCCGAGTGTTTCGCAGAGAGGAGTTGCCGGCTCTCATTGCAGAGTTGCTCAAGATTCTGAATATCTCGCCGGAAGATCCATCTGAGGATTCGGCGTTGGAAGATCCCTTGTTGCAGGCATTTCGTAAGATGCAAAGAGCGTTTCCCGTACATAAAGAGTTTAAGGAGATGATACAAGAAGAGTGGGACATGCTGGAGGCCGCGTTGAAGGGTGCTAGGGTTATGGCGCTGCTCTACCCGCTAGTGAATCAGGAGAGGGACTTGTTTAAATCTCCCAGAGTAGATGCAGCGGTATCTGCAGTTACAAAGAAGACCACAATCCCAGTAGAGGGGAGTGCGGCGCTCAAGGATGCTCAGGACCGAAAGATGGAGGCCTTCTGGAAGCAGGTCTTTGAGGTGAATGCGCTCTCTTTGCAGGCTTCTATATATGGGGCCTGGGTAGCTCGGGCTTGTCTTCGCTGGGCGCAGCGAATTCAGGGGGCCCACGCTGAAACGGTGGATCAGGAGGCGTCTAGACTTGAGTCCGGAGCAGCGTATTTAGCCGATATCCATTATGACCTTATTAGGGGGTTGGCAAAGAGTATGGCGTCGGCAGTAGCGGGATGGCGGTGTCTTTGGCTGCGCGATTGGGTGGCGGATGGCTCTTCTAAGGCGCGGTTGAGTAAGCTTCCCTTCAGGGGTAAGCTACTATTCGGTGAGGATTTGGATAAGCTGGTGAAGGATTTGGGGGAGTCCAAGGGCGGAAGGTTGCTGAAGGACAAGCAGAAGCAGGGACGGCCCAACTCCGTGCCGCGGGGTCAGCAACGGGACTTTCAGCGGTTCCGTTCCCCAAGGTTTACTCAGAATCAGCGGGGCCGTTTTCCCGGTAGGAACCAGGGGTTTCGTGGATTTAGGGGAGCAGGCAGAGGGTTTGCGGCCTCTCCTGCGTCCTCAAATTTCAAGAAATCCTTATGAAGTCAGGAGGGCCCAGCTGGGGTTAATTCCCGTGGGAGGTCGGTTACGGGTTTTTTACCCTGCCTGGGTCCAAGTAACATCAGATCAGTGGGTGTTAGAGGTAATTCGAGAAGGGTATGCATTGGAGTTTCAGCGGCCGGTAACAGACTCCTTCGTTCAGTCTCCATGCAGGTCAAGCCTAAAGCGCAAGGCGGTGGGAGCAACGGTGCAGAGACTGCTCTTCCTCAAGGCGATTTGTGCCGGTCCCACCCGCCCAGTTAGGGTGCGGTCAGTAGTCCATTTATTTCATAGTTCCAAAAAAGGAAGGGACCTTTCGGCCTATTTTGGATCTCAAGAGAGTCACTCGGTGTCTAAGGGTGTCTCATTTTCACGTGGAGACACTCAGGTCTGTCATCGTGGCAGTAAGAAGGGGCGAGTTTCTAACGTCACTAGACCTATCGGAGGCGTATCTTCACATTCCGATATGGCAGGAGCATCAAAAATTTCTCACATTTGCCTTTCCTATGGGACACTTCCCGTTTCAGGCACTTCCGTTTGGCCTGGCTACGGTGCCACGTACCTTCACAAAGGTGATGGTGGTAGTGGCGGTGGCTTTGCGAAAGGAAGGAGTGTTGGTACATCCTTATCTGGATGATTAGTTAATCAAAGCGAAGTCCCGGGAGGAAAGTGTAGCGGCTACTGCCAAGGTGGTGGCTTTTTTGCAGAGCCTTGGTTGGGTAGTCAACAAGGCAAAGAGCAAGTTGGATCCGTCTCAGACTAGAGTACCTGGGGGCGTGCTTCGATACCAGAGTGGGATGAGTCTTTTTGCCACGGCAGCGGGTGCTGGGGCTCAGGACGTTGGTCAGTCAATTTCTCAGCAAGCAGAGCCCCACGGCCTGGGAATACCTGCAGTTGCTAGGGACCATGGTGGCGATGCTCGAGTTAGTTCCGTGGGCAAGAGCGCACATGAGACCGCTGCAGAGGCCACTGTTGAGGAGGTGGTCGCATCAGAGGGATCATCTTTCTCAGTGGCTGCCTTGCCTGCCGCTGACGTGCGTGGCACTTCAGTGGTGGTTGCTTCCCGGGTGTCTGGAAAAAGGGATGCCCTTGGAGTCGCCTGCGTGGATGTCTTTATCGACGGACGCCAGTCTTATGGGCTGGGGAGCTCATTTTCAGGGGCAGTTTGTGCAGGGGCAGTGATCCAAACTAGAGAAGAGTTGGTCTATCAACAGGCTGGAGTTGAGAGCAGTGGCACTGGCGCTGCAGGAATTTCGACCGGCACTCCAGGGAAAGGCCATTCGGGTGTTTTCAGGCAATGCGACCGCAGTGGCTTACATCAACCATCAGGGAAGCACCAGCAGCGTAGCACTGGAAGCCGAGGCCGAGAGCTTATTAGAGTTGGCCAAGGACAATCTGGTGGCTTTGTCGGCGGCGCATGTAGCAGGGGTAGACAATGTGGAGGCTGACTTCTTGAGTCGCGTAAGGGTGGACCCGGGGGAGTGGGTTCTACATCAGGACGTGTTCACGATGCTGGTGCGTCGCTGGGGGACGCCGGTTATGGATCTTATGGCGGCGTTTCAGTCAGCAAAGGTAGAGCGTTTCTTCAGCAGAAGAAGGGAAAGAATGGCGGAATGCTTGGATGCTCTCTTGTACAGCCCTGGGTGTTGATCGGTCGGGTGTTGCAGCGTATAGAGCGCCACAGAGGTCTGGTGATTTTAGTAGCGCCAGATTGGCCAAGGAGACCATGATACGCGGATTTGGTGAGGCTGTTGGTAGGGCAGCCCTGGCAGCTTCCGGCTTGAAAGGATCTGACACAGGGGCCCCTGTGCATGCCGCAGGTAGATCGATTCTCGCTTACGGTTTGGCTCTTGAGAGGGCTAGGTTGAGAGCGAAGGGATATTCGGCGGAGGTGATGTCCACTTTACTGAAAGCTCGGCGACGGTCTACGTCGTTGGCGTATGTTAGACTGTGGCGCGTGTTTGAGGCGTGGTGTGCAGATAAGGGTTTCGTGCCCTTGAAGGCGTCGATTCCGCAAGTGCTGGCTTTTTTGCAAGATGGGTTTCAGAAGGTCTTGGCGGCCGCTTCATTGAAGGTTCAATTAGCAGCGCTGTCCTGTTATCGGGGTAAAGTGCAGGGCAAGGTGCTTGGAGGACATGCGGATGTTAAGCGTTTCTTGCGAGCAGTAACCCTGTTGAGACCGCCCCCCGTAAGCAAGTTGTTCCGACTTGGGATCTCCCGTTTGGTCTTGGGGTGTTAGGGAAACCGCCCTTTGAACCGTTGGCGAAGGCGACCCTGAAGGATCTCGCTTTGAAGGTGGTATTTTTGGTGGCGATTGCTTCGGCGAGACAATTCTCAGAATTGCAGGCGCTGTCCTGTCGTAAACCCTTTCTGGTTTTCTTTGATTCTAAAGTGGTTTTGAGGCCGGTACCATCCTTTTTACTGAAGGTGGTTTCGGTTTTTCATATGAACCAGTCAGTATCTTTACCAGTGTTCGCAGGGCAGAGCGAGAGTCCGGCGATGAGACAGTTGCATCTGTTGGATATTCGGCGAGCTTTGAAGCGGTATAGCCGCAGAACAGCTACTTTTCGTAGATGGGATAGGCTGTTTGTGGTGTTTCAGGGAGCAAGAAAGGCGAAGCGGCGTCTAAGGCTTCTATTGCCTGGTGGTTAAAGGAGGCCATCGTGTCAGTGTATCTGTTGAAAGGCCGGGTGGTTCCAGAGGGGCTGAGAGCTCAATTCACTAGGGCACAAGCAGCTTTGTGGGCAGAATGTAGTTTGGTGCCGGTGGTGGAAATCTGTAAGGCGGCAACTTGGTCGTCTTTACATTCTTTTGGTGAGGCATTACCGTCTGGACGTTCAGGCAGAGGGGGACACCTGTTTTGGATCTACGGTGCTTCAGGCTGGTCTAGCAGGACCCTCCCGTTGAATCTATTCACTGCTCTGTTACATCCCCAGAGATTCCGGGACTAGACTGGAGGGACGATCAGGAAGATGAAATTAGACTTACCTGCTAATTGTAGTTCCTGGAGGAACTCCAGTCTAGTCCCGCATCCCGCCCTGTAAATGAGTGCACTACGGCCTGAAGCGGAAATAAGATAACAGGTAAGTCATAGGTGGTGGTTCTGCGGCGTAGGTGTCTACTTCAGGGTAGGGTTTGGGGGAGGTCAGCATCCTTCACAGGGCAGGGACAGGGGACCTCGGCACGCAGGGCGCAGTTCAGAAGATTGGGTTCATAGTTTGGTTTGGTGTCCTTTAGTGGGCAGTTACTAGTTTAGATTTTGGTATTGGGATAGTTACTACTTAATGGTTGCTCCGGTGAGTCTGCTTTGTCAATAGGTAACTAGTGAAGAGAGGCGGCTACCGGCCTTATATACCAGTGATGTCACAGGAATGACACTTCTCAGTCTCCAAGCTGCTGGAGGAGGATCACAACCCAGAGATTCTGGGACTAGACTGGAGTTCCTCCAGGAACTACAATTAACAGTTAAGTCTAATTTCATCCTACTGCAAACAGCTAAGCTTCCACAGCCTGCACGCAGCTAAGCTTTCAGCATTGTATCTTTTACCTGTCTTGTTTGTTGCTGCTGCTGATGATATAAAATTTAACTGTTGGTTTTACATTCACTTTTGGGAATATTCTGACTGCCCACATTCCTTGTGTAGCCCTTAAATCAGATATCTAAGTGTGCCCTCAGTTCATGTAAGGCCTACTGGCCAAGGACACTTAGAAGAAAGATACTGAGGAGCCACAGAGTGATTGCATTTATTGGTCAGCAGGAGAGGTCTGAACTGGATGTGGAAACGGATAGGGAACCAATGAATTGACTTGAGAAGAGGAGTAATATGGGCATGATGAAGCTGGCAGAAGATTAGCTGCGCAGCAGCGTATTGAACAGATTGAAGGGGAGAGAGATGATTCAAAGGGAGACCAGCAAGTAGTAGGTTACAGTAGTCAAGATGGGAGGTGATTAAGGAGTGGATAAGCGTTTTAGTAGTGTGTCCAGGAAAAGGGCGGATTTTGCTGATGTGTTAGAGAAACTTCAGGTCTTAGTTATCAGATGGATATGTGTGGAGAAAGAGAGAGAGAGGAGTCAGACAACCCCCAGATTGCAGGCTGAGGAAACAGGAGGGAGTACAGAGTTATCCACAGAGATTGAGAAAGGGGGAAGAGGAGGGGAGGTGTTAGGGGGAAAGATAAGAAGTTCAATCTTGGCCATGTTCAGTTTCAAGCGGCGGTGAGACATCCAGGCAGCAATGTCTGAAAGGCAGGCAGAGATCTGGGTCTGGATTGCCAGAGAGATTTCAGGCGTAGAGAGGTAGATCTGGGGGGAGTCAGCATACAAATGGTACTGAAAGCCATGGGAAGAGATAAGTGCACCAAGGGACTGGGTGTAGAGAGGGAAAAGGAGCAGACCTAAGACAGATCCTTGGGGTACACCAACTGGGAGCGGGGTAGCAGAGGATGAGGAGGAGCCACCAGAACACACACTGAAAGAGCGATGGGAGAGAGAGGAGGAGAACCAGGATAGTACGGAGCCCTTAAAACCAAGTGAGGACAGGGTATCGAGGAGAAGGTTGTGGTCAACAGTGTCAAAAGCAGCAGAGAGGTAAAGAAGGATGAGGACAGAGAAAGGCTCTTGGATTTTGCCAGGAACAAGTCACTGGAGACTTTGGCAAGAGCCGTTTCAGTAGAGTGTAAAGGACGAAAGCCAGACTGTAAAGGATCCAGGAGGGCATGAGAGGAGAGGAAGTCGAGGCAGCGGTGGTGAACAGCACGTTCAAGTAGTTTACAAATAAAGGGAAGGAGAGAGTTTGTTTAATAATTAGGACAGGTGGGATCAAGTGAGGGTTTCTTGAGGAGAGGGGTGACCACAGCATGTTTGAAGTCTGCAGGGACTGTTGCAGTGGAGAGCGATAGGTTGAGAATATGGGAAGGGACAACGGTAGAAGAGATGGGGCTTAGGAGACCGGTGGGGATAGGATCAGAGGAGCAGGTGGTGAGTTTGGAGGAAGAAAGAAGGTGTGCAGTTTCCTCTTTAGAGATCACAGGAAAGGAAGAGGGTAGCAGAGGTAGGTGGGGGGGGAGAGTTGGGAGTGAAGAGGAGGGGAAGTAGCTGACTTTGGTGGGGGCCAGCGTTGGCACGGTATGATGTGGGGGGGGGGGGCCATGTCATGGCCAGGGCTACTGCCTGGCGTGGCCATAACCCTTTGTTCCACCCTGGATAGAAGTGATGTAACACAGACCTATGTGTGCATGTGCCTGACTTGCTCTATTTGTTTAGTACAGACCTTTTACGCACTGCTGAGCAAACCGTCTACGGTAAAGCTTTACAGTTGGGATGCTCAGGGTTTCTTCACAGAGCTCTAGACTTGGAAATGAATAGCAAGGTATATTGCTCAGAAATGTGAGACAGGAGTATCACAAGGTTATGGAAAGTTTTAACCTCCCACTTCTCAAATCCCTTTCTCTTGATAAGATGCAGAGTGCTTTTAGTGAACCAGTTTTTTCCTTCATGTTTAATTTATTTTGGCTAATAAGACTGGATGTATACATCTGTCCTAAAATGAGGCTTTGGCATTCTTCCTGCATGGTTGCTTTGCAGCTCTTTCAGAGACCTAATTTTAGTCTCTTTACTTAAGAAATATCCGTATGTGACGTGGCTGGAAATATACTTTCCTGTCTGCCAAAATAACCACTAATTGTTAGAATTTGGAAGAGACTGAACTGTGCTTGGATTTAAAAAAAACAAACCTACTTTTTTTTGGGGGGGGGGGGGGGAGGTTTGGACTTTCTACTTTAGGCATCCAGCTCAATCAGAAGCAAGGCTTGGGATCCTGGCACCATGAACCTTCACTTTGTTTCCCAGTGACTTTTATTTGACTCATGCACCTGCAGCACACCTAGTTCTAGTAGTAGTAGCATAATTTCATGGACGATCCTTTTGGCCAAAAGTCATATACCAGAGTTGCTTCCAGAATCCTGTAGTCATATGCTCTGATCTGGCCAACAGGTGTCACTCTTGAGCAGTGACCATCTTTCTTCTTTCCTCTCTTTACAGTGGGTGCTGGGAACATTGCCTCACCATTCCCAGCTGAGCAGGCAAAGAATGAATCAAATTTTGCTTCTAGAAATGGAAAGTAATATATTAATCTGTTTGATATGTAGTTTTGCAAATAGTGAACATTTCTTCTTCTCGTAGCAGTCTGGATGTGTCAGAGTTGGCAAAAGCAGCAAAGAAGAAACTCCAATCTGTAAGTACATATTTATATTTATTTGCACATTTGATATATTATCTTTCAGGAAATTTGATATACTTACGCTGATGCGTTGTGTATTATGTCATATTCAGTGTGATAACATTTCGGATAAAATGCCATCTGAAAACACATTTACATTTTCTACAGCCGAGACCACTTTGTGTGTCAAATATTTAATTTTATCATGAATATACAAGTGAAATGAAGACCTTTTATTGATTAGAAACATCTCCCTCCTCTGATTCTTAAGAGTATGCTAGTTTTGATGGTCTAGCTGTGCCCTTGTCCTGCATAGTTGTGTACTGTCTAGCTTAATAGAACTAATGAAGTCTAGATTAATGTCCTGCCCTATTTTAACTATAATGTAGCATGTAAAATGCTGTAAGGTAGCTATTGAGTTATATTGGTGACAGAAATTAGAACAAGATTTTTTTTCCAGTAACTTGAGTTGGAAAAGGTATGACCTAGTAGTTTGAGCAATCCCCTAATAATAAGTCCAAGTCCTGGCTTCCAAAACCTTTACTTTCCTTTTGTGTGATCCTACCAGGGCTAAATTACTTTATCTTCCTTTAACTTTATTAACACTTGATACATTGCCCTAGACTTTAGCGTATCGGAGCTGGGGGTGATTTTTATAATGGGCACCTGTCATATAAAGGCAAAACATGTGCAGGGCCAACCCAGTCATTAGCCTAGACTAGTTGGTCACCTAGGGCAGCAACTTCTGAGGGGTGGTAGAGAGCAGTAGCCAACAGGAAAAAGAATCCCAATAGCCACACAGACTCCAGGAATCATCAGCACATACTTTAACTTGTAGGGAGATTGAGCCCACACATACCTGCAAAGCAAAGTTGAATATTTTAAAGTATTTGTCCAGCTATTCATTTTTGAGGTTGTTATGAGAGGCGTAGTCTTGGGATGATCATGATTTTATTTTATTTATTTATTTATAGTCTCTTATATACCGCACTATTCAGCATCAGCGCGGTTTACAATAAACAAGGAGTTACACAATTCAACGGTACTTTGTGTTTACAGAAAAAACAGGAAATACAACTCGGATAACAGGGTAATTAATTAATATAACAGACATGATCTCATCCTGGCTTCAGTATTGTGTATGGGAGGTCTGTGGGGTGTCTGTATTGAATTTGTATGTTTGGAAGGTCTGTGGGTAGGTTGTGTTATCTGGATTGTTTAATGGATAAGACAAGTTGAGTTCAATTATTAATATCTGGGGGAGGGGCATAAGGCTGAAGGTTTGCCTAGGGCATCCAAATATCCTTGCACCTGCCCTGCATAGATTCCTGTATGGCTTTTTTATTTTATTTTTAATTTGATTTTATTAATTGTTTGGTATAACCATATTCACAACACACGCAACCATCAACCAGTACGAAAACACAATTTTTCCCCCAATTATAGACCCCTAATAACTTCCCACCCACCTTTATACCCCCTTCACCTTCCCCCCCCCCAAAAGGCATCTCAACCCCTTAAATAGTCCAACAGACGTTTCCATTGTCTATTAAATCCTTCCTGCTGCTGGCGCCGCATTGCTGTCAGTTGTTCCATCAGGACAATTCTTCGCAAACTATTCTTCCACTGCTCCATCCCGGGTAACCAATGTTGCTTCCAGGCCCGAGCATTCTCACTCTGGGCGGCTTGGATACATGTCCTGATGGGCCGCACCCACCTCTTAACCACACCATCAGGCCAAATTCCCAATAGACAAAACCCCATATCAAGGCCCATATCCAAAGAAAATATATATGTGATCTGGCTCCTAACCTCCCCCCCCCCCCCCCAGTAGGAGTGGACTACCGGGCACTTCCACCAAACATGAATGAAAGTACCCTTCATACCACATTGCTGCCAACATTGGTCAAATGTGGTAGGGAACATTCTGTGCAGCCTCTCGGGGGTGTAATACCAACGATAAAGGAGTTTATAGGAGGTCTCCTGCACCGCCACTGATATAGCTTGGCACACTAAATTCTCTTCCACTCTCTTCCATTCCTGTTCATTGAGCTCTCTTCCCATATCCTTCTCCTACTCCCGTTGATGCAGGAACTTCTGAGAAGAGTGCACATGTAATACCCAATACAGCATCTTTATAAGCCCCCTAGTCTTCTCATAACTTGCCCACAAAACTTCCCGAGCATCATAGCCATCTTCCCAAACCTCCCGTATTGCCTTTTGTTGGAAAAAGTGCTTAATCTGATGGTGAGCAAAAAAATCCCCACTAGACAGGTGGTATTTCACTCAGAGGTCAGGGAAAGTAAGTAGGTCACCCTCCTCAATAAACCTAGCAAGTGTCCAACCCCAACTGCGCCAACCTCCTCGCCTCCAGAACACCCCCTCTCGCCCTGGTAGGAATCCCGAAGTAGCTCTCACTGGGGCCAGTACTGAAAAATACGTCAACGGAGCCACCTTCCACCAGCCCCTTCGCCACTGAGAGTACAGGTGCCACAAATACGGGTTCTCCCGTCAGCGCCCTCCTGGAGGGGGGGGGGGCATCATCCACGGCAAATAATTTTTATTTATTTATTTTATTTATTTAACATTTCTTATATACCGCCTTTCATGATATCAAGGCGGTTTACATTGAACAAACTGAAATTACATTGAACAGGGCATTATAACTTGGAGATAACTATTTTACAGGGAACATGGGCTCTGGAGGGTTAAGTGGCTTGCCCAAGACCAAATAATGGAAGCACACCTCCGCCGCCCAATATTGTTCCACCTCTCTAAAACACTTATAATCCCTAAACACTTATAATCCCGGGCCCCTGTCTGCCACTCAAACATTTGACACAATTGGGCCGCAGTGTAATACTGCCCCAAATCGGGGACCCCCAATCCACCCTCTCGACAGGCTGTGTACATAACCTGACGGCTCACTCGAGGGCGACTGTTCCCCCATACAAATGCAAACACCTGACTTTGCAGTTGGCGCAAGTCCCGAGTCAACACCTGCATCAGCAGAGTCTGAGGTGATCTGCACCCCCAGGTACTGGATAGACCCCTTCATCCACCAAAAGGGAAAGGAAGCTCTCAAATTCTGCACCACTTGTGGTTGCAACGTAAGCGACAACACCTCAGTTTTATCCAAGTTAACTTTAAACCCTGAAAGTGCCCTGTATTCCGGCTCTTTTTTGAGAGCTACGGGAAGGGAAGTAACCGGGTCTGTTATAAAAAGCAAATCGTCCACAAACAATGCTATCTTATGTTGAGAAGACCCTTCTTCTATCCCACGAATGCACACAGAGACCGTATCCTAGTGGCCAGAGGCTCCATAACGAGGGCGAAGAGCAGCGGGGACAACAGACACACCTGCCTTGTCCCGCGCCTCAGCGGAAAAACTCAGAATAACCCCCATTAACATAGCAGGTTCAGGGACCGCATACAGAGCTCTAATCCAGGCCAAAAGGTTTGGGCCCAAGCCCACATGCTTCAAAGCTGCCAAAAGGAAATCCAGTGGACCCTATCAAAGGCCTTTTCCACGTCTATTGATAAAAGCATAGCCCCTTGTTGCTCCCTATTTGCCAACCATGCCAGTTGGAGCACTCTCCGCACCCCATCCACTGCCTGTCGCCCCTCAATAAACCCGGTCTGATCCGGGTGCACCAGCAGTTCAGATAGTACTTTCGCCAAAATCTTAATATCGGTGTTTAACAGTGAGATGGGACAATACGCCCCACACACCGCCGGGTCTCTCCCTGGCTTAGGGATCACCACGATGGCTGCTTGTCTCATAGACGGGAGCATGGCCTCCCCCTGTAAAACTGCATTGAAAACTCTCAACGAAATGGGCCCCAGCGCCCCTAAAAGTGTGTGTTTTTTTTATACAGCAACCCAATAAAACCATCAAGTCCAGGCGCCTTACAGGTTGCCAAGCGCTTAATAACCAACTGGACCTCCTCAAGCTGCTTAAACTGCTCCAACATTTCGCCTGACGGTGCATCCAACTGTCCACAACCTTCTCCCTCATTCTGCAGATAATCCAAAATAGCCACTGTATCCCGTGGATGCTCTGCCGCATGCAACTCCCTATAATACTCCTGAAATTGGTCCCAAATGTCCCTTCCTTTAAACAACAGTTCCTTATTGTCCCTCCAGTCCCACACCTCTGGGTAGTGCACCTCCTCCAGCAGCTTGGAGACTGAGCATGCCATCTTTTTGATGACACTAGTGTACATATGCAGCTGGCACTTCCCACCAGCCTCAGTAAACTCAGTCTCCAAGCAGCTGAAGGAGGTTGTCTCTTCAGTGAGTCCAGCACCCTGGCTCACAACTAAGGAGAATATAGGTTTTAATTATTTGCTTTTATTTCCCCTGTTAAGGTGCAGGTTTCTTTGTTTTTAAAGGCAGAAGTGTAAAAAAAAAAAAATCAGAAGGAACAGAGAGAACCCGGGGGACAACAGGGCTGAGGGGAGGATATTCCTTCTTCCCCCCTCTTTTCCCCCCCTCCCAGGATTTTGAGGGGGGAGTTCTGTGGGGGTCTTCCTCAGTCCGAGACTTCTGGCTGCTCCCGAACCTGTTATCGGATGAGGAGTCGCTTCAGGGGCTGCAGTTGCTTGGCAGGAGTGAAAGCTGACAGCCCCGAGTCACCCCTCTTGGCGCCAAAGCCGGGAAGGAAGGCTGAGCGCGAGGGGTAGAAAAGCCATGTGGCAAAGAGGCTCCAAGGTAAGAGTGGCGGTGGGGGGGGAGGACAGCAGGAACCCCTAGCAACTGCCAGAACATGAGGAGACAGAGAGCGGCCTGCAGCTGCATGTTTGGGAGCCTGCAGTGGGGTGGGAAAACTCCCCCTGCTGCATTTAGGCACAATTTCTTCTTATTCAGGCCCGCATGTGTTTTGAGAATAAAGCAGGACAGAGCAGCCTCATCCTAGGGGGGGCCATTTGCAGTTTCCTTTTTAATTTCAGTTAGTTAGATTTTGACTTTATTTTAGTTCAAGTACTCTAGTGCTCTGTGTCCGAGCCTGTGGAGGTGCACTGTGCTGGGGATCCTTTTACCTACCCGGGTACAGATAGGTTTGTAGCAGCTACAGCTCTGGGGAAAACAGGAAGTACCTGCATACAAGAAATGTATGTAATTTGAAAGATAGTCAGTCAGTGGATTTGACACAAATGAAATCCTTCCACCTGTCTATGGCCAGTGAGTAACCTGACATGATCATCTCTTGTCGCTTAGCCCAGATTATGTTCCTTTTACAGTAAATCTGTAATATTGCTTGTAAGGGAAGCTGTACTCCCTTATAGCCATTTGTAGTATTAGAAGAAAAACGTGTCAGTTTGATTGGATCAGGGCAAGGTCCATTTCATGTCTTTAAGATACAACACTGCAGTGCAATCTAAAAATCCTCAAGATATGTTGTCCCCGATGTGGTGTGGTCTTGGAGGCAGGCATCTACCTAAACTGCACGCAAGAGGCTGTCATGGGAGCAGGACCTGCAGGATGAGATGAGGCAGGCGAGTCCTTCCCAGTTGCAAGAGACCCTGGGGGCAGAGGGCGCCATGTTACCTTCAACAGACCTGGACCATCCACCCCTTGAGCCCAGGGAGCAGTAGAGCTCCTGGGGGAGTTCTCACCTGAGTTTTTCTTTTGCAGAAGGAGTTTTGCCTACCAAGTGGCTCCTCAGCCCTGGAACACAGGGCTAAGAGGATGTCAGACGCAAAAGAGCACGAGTCAGGAGCAGTGGCGTCTAAGCGGGCTAGAGGCTTAGAGGAATGGCAGCAATCGCTGTTGTCTGAGGGTCTGTATGGGGAAGACCTTGACATGGAGCTAGATCTGCAGGAGGAGTTGGAAGAAGGAGAGAGCCCAGAACAGGAGGATCAGGCCCGGATTGTTCGGGTTTTCTGCCGGGAGGAGCTACCAGTGCTCATCTTTATGCTTATGTATGTTTATGCAATTTCTCGATATACTGCCCAGGCCAAAGGCCATTAGGGCAATTTACAATCACTACAAATGGGTACTGATACAATTTCTCGTCCCCAAAGGCTCATATGCTATGTGTACCTTGGAGACCCTCAAGACCCCGAATATGCCTGCTAACATCCTGGCAAAGGAAGAGGCACTGTAGGATCCGCTATTCCAGGTGGTACGGAAATTTCAGAAAGTCTTACCAGTACATGGAGTACTAGGACAGATGATCCAGGATGAGTGGGATCTGCCGGAGGTTGACCTAAAGGGTGTGCAATCCATGACGCGCCTGTACCTGCTGCCAGAGCAAGAATGAGCTCCTTTGATCACCCAAAGTGGGTGCAGTGGTGTTGGCAGCAGTCGAAGAGACCTTGACTTGTCTCCTGCAGCTAAAAGCCATGGAACTGGTTCCACGAGACCAGTACATCTACAGTCGATGCTTCATGTATTTTGTGGTGCCCAAATGGAAGGTTCCTTTTGCCCAATTCTCGACTTAGAGGGCATGAACTACGGTCTCTGGGTACCACATTTTCACAGTAATAATGGCAATAGGAAGCAGAGATTGGGCGACTCTCGATCTCGCAGAGGCGTATCTGCACATTCCCATTCATCCAGAACATCGGCAGTTTTTCCTTTTTGCAGGGGGCGAAGGGGCCATTTCCAATTTAGAGCATTGCCGTTTGGTCTGGCGACCACCCCCCATACCTTCACCAAGGTCATGGTGGTGGCAGCGGCGGCAGCTCTCAACAAGGAAGGGGTTCTCATCCACCCGTACCTAGATGATTGACTGGTCCAGGCGAAGTCCAGGGACAATAGCGAAAAGAGCAACAGCGTGGGTGGGAGAGTTCCTTCAAAGTCTCGGTTGGGGTCAGCCTGGCCAAGAGTCAGTTACGGCCAGCCCAGGAGCTAGGGTATTTGAGAGTGTGTGTTGATACCTGCGTGGGCAGCATTTTCCTGCTGGTTCACCGGGCGCAGGAGCTATGACAGTGGATACGGAAGGTCCTGAAGATGGCAAGACCATCAGAGTGGCGGCATCTGTGGGTTCTGGGGACCATGGTGGCCACTCTTGAGCTAGTCCCATGGGCAAGGGCGCACATGGAACCGCTGCAGAGGGCTCTGCTCAGTCGATGGACTCATCAGAGTCAACCCATGTCCCAAGTTCTCCTCTACCCGTGGAGCACCAAGAGAGCCCTTAGTTGATGGCTGCATGTGGGGAGCCTGGAAGGAGTCCCCGGTGTGGGTTCCACTGATGACCAATGCCAGCCTGTCAGGTTGGAGAGCCCATTGCAAAGGATGCTTTGTTCAGGGACAAGAGTCCAGAGGAGTCCCTGTGGTTGATCAACAGGCTCGAGATGCGAGCGGTGACCTTGGTACTAGAAAATTTCGAGCCATAGTTGAAGGGGAAGGTTGTCAGAGTCCTCTCAGTGTGACCAGTGGCTTACATTGACCGGCAAGGAGGCACAGGAAGTGCAGCCCTTGAGGGAGGCCGAAAAGCTGTTCGGATGGGCAGCGATTCGTCTCCAGGCATTATCGGCGGCGCACATAACAGGAGTTGACAGTGTGACGGCAGCCTACCTCAGCCGAGTGCGCATGGACCCCGGAAAGTGGAAGCTCAATCAGGAGGTGTTCGAGCAGGTGGTCCACCGATGGGGCACGCCAATTATGGAACTAATGGTAATGTTTGAGTCGGCCAAGGCCTGTCGGTTTTTCAGCAGAAGAAAAGGAAGTCCAAGGGCCTGGATGCTCTAATTCAGCAGTGGCTCGAAGAGGGTGGTCTTTATTTTTCCTCTTGGGCGCTCATATGCCGGTTAGCACAATGGCTAGAGGTGCACCGGGGATTTGTAATTCTGGTGGCACCAGACTGGCCGAGGTGCCAGTGGTATGCTGACCTGATTCGGATACTGGTGGATTGACTGTGGTGGCTTCCGGTTGGAAGGACCTCTTGACAAAGGAGCCGCTTCGTATGCCCCAGTTGGATCAATTATTGCTTATGGCATGGCTCTTGAAAGGGCGAAGTTGAAGGATAATCAGGCTCGGTTGTAGCGACCTTGTTACAGGCCCAGAGGTAGGTGGTCTACAAACCTGGCGTTCATCTGCATAGGGCGCATCTTTGAATCATGGTGTGGAGAGAGGCAGGCATGCCCTTCCACTGCCTCCGTCCCGGACATCTTGACGTTCTTGCAATCCAGTTTTGATAAGGGTCTAGCTGCCATTTCCTTGAGGGTGCAACTGGCGGCGATTTCCGGTTATCGTGGGAAAGTCCACAGGGTGTCGTTGGATACACACCCAGACGGACTGAGCTTTCTAGGGGTGGTGACCCACCTCTGTCTGCAAAAGAGGGCAGTGGGTACTGCCTTGGAATCTCAATCTGGTGCTGACAGTGCTGTCTGGGAAACACTTTGAGCTATTAAGTCAAGCTTTCCTGAAGGATTTGACTCTGAAAATGGTATTCCTGGTGGCGATTTGCTCGGCATGCAGGATTTAGGTGCTTCAGACCCTGCCATGCCAGGAGCCATTCCTTTTCTTCTCCAAGGAGAAAGTGGTCCTGTGCCCGATACCTTCATTTTTGCCCAAGGTAGTGTGAGCATTTCATGTAAATCGGGCTGTTTCCTTACCGGCTTTGGCGAGCTCGGATGTGGGCAAGAGCGGATATGGGCTCTGCCACTCCACAGCTGTACCACTTGGATGCAAAGATATGTGAAAAGGGCTTTGTCCTTTTCGAGATCGGCCCATCTGTTGGTTCTGTTTGGCGGGTCGTTCAAAAGTGAGGCGGCAGCTAAGCCTCCATTTCCAGATGGATCAGTGAGGCAATCACACCTGCATACATCTTGAAGAGTAAAGCAGTGCCAGTGGGGTTGCAGAGTATAGTTTAGTTCCACCGCTGGAGATCTGTAGGGTGGCATACTTTATCTGAACATTTTCGCCTGGATGTCAAGGCGGCGAGGGATGTTCATTTCAGATCAGCAGTGCTTCAGGCTGGTTGTGCGGGTCCCTCCCATTAGTTTAACTGCTCTGATACATCCCAGAGGTGCGGGACTGGACTGGAGGGACCATAAGGAAAGAGAAATTACTTACCTGCTAATTGTTGTTCCTTGAGGCAGTCCAGTCCTGCAACCCTCCCTGAGTGCTTTTGTGGTAATCTGTGCACACCCCAGTCCTCAAGCTGGTTTCCTTGGTGGAGGAAGTGGCCAGGAGGAGCCGGAGAGGGGTGTGTAATCGGTGTTTGGGGGAGGGGCAGACCAGAAGAGCTGTCGGTTGCTCACTTCCCGCTGGTTGGAGTTGCTCAAGCACTCAACAGGTAGGCCTCCCCATCCTGGAGGGGGGGATGGGGTATCCTTTCCAGGGGATGGAGGGGGTACTAGTTTATTTAGACATAGAAGTGTTTGTTGCATGTTTAACTACTTATTTGTTGCTCCTCTGAGTCTGCTTTGTCTATAGGTACTGCATCTGGTGGGCAATCCAGCTGCATATGTACCCTAGTGTCATCAAAAAGATGACGTGCTCAGTCTCCAAGCTGCTGGAGGAGGTGCACTACCCAGAGGTGCGGGACTGGACTGGAGCTCCTCAAGGAACAACACTTAGCAGGTAAGTCTAATTTCTCTTTTATCCTGAGGCCCCTTTATTTTCGCAATGGCATGCCGCCTAGCTTGAGCGTGCAATTTATTCGCCAAAAGACGACCTGATTTTATTATCAAACTCATAATAAATCTGCCTCACCCGATCCAGCTGATAAGAGATCTGTTCCAACTGGAGGGCATTTAACTGCTGTCATATTTCTTCTAGCTGCCCCTGCGTCCTAGGGTCCCCCCTCTGTTTATGGGCCTTTTCCAGACCTAACTGAGCAGTAAGGCACCGAACCACCACCACCTCCCGCTTCTGCTGGGCCCCCAACTGAAGGAAATGCCCCCTCAACACCACTTTTAACCCATCCCACAGGATCCCCCATGACTATTTTTCCCATTATCATTCAATTACATATATTCTGCTTTCACCCTCTCTAAATGCTGACACACCACCTGCTCCTCCTGTAAGAGGTACTCATTCAACCGCCAGAAGGTTCTCTGGTACAGCTCCAAACTGGGTTCAAACCATGCCTCTACTGGAGAGTGGTCTGACCAAGTTATAAGGCCGATCCTTGCTTTATCCAGAGCCTCTCCCCAGTACGTATCCCCAAAAAGATAATCTATCAGACTATAAGTTACATGCACTGCGGAGTGATATGTGTAATACCGCCCCGAGGGGTTAGCCAGTCTCCAGAGATCCCCATAAGCCATACTCCTGCAGCCAATCATGCAAGCTGTTCAATCCAAGGTCCCCCCTCCCGTCCCCTCTGGAGCATCCATCAAGCGCTATATTACAATCTCCCCCCACCAACACCTTCCCATGGATCTTCCTGTCCAGCCACCAGCGCATATCCTCCCAAAACACTCTGCTCAACATTGGGTCCATACACCGACACCAAGGTGTCCCCGGATAACTCCCCCCCCCCCCCCGCCAAAAACCACTAAGGCCCTCCCATCCAATTTCCAAAACACCTTCCCCCCCCCCCTCCAGATAAAGGGGACATCCTACTTTAATCATTATCGCCATCCCTGCTCTCCGGCGATCACCCTCTTCCAGTGCAAAAAAGGTTTGAAAGTTCCCCAGTTGGAGCAAGCGTTCATCACGCTTACACAAATGTGTCTCCTCTACAAACACCACCTGCCAGTGTTGCTCCCGAAGTTCCCGCAACAACATTTTTCATTTTTGTGGAGAATTTAGACGACTCACATTCCATATCCTGACTTTCAAACTCAGTCATTCTCCCATCCACTCATTTTCGCCCTCACAATGTAGATGCCTTCCCACCCCCACACACACTTCTTCCCAATCCCCCCCAACTCACAGAACCACACTCTGCCTCCCTATCTGAGGAAGGGACCCCCCGTGGACACTTAGCATACCCCCTTCCCCATGATCTACTTTCCATAATACCCCACCTCACCATTAGGACAATGAAATACATTAGCCCCGAACCCAAACTCTCAAGCCCCCCGCATCCCCAATAACAAAACCAGCAAACGATACTACTTCCACCCCTTTTTCACCCAAAGACAGTCGGGCTCGGATTTGCATCCAGTTCAAATGGGCTTATGTAGCCGGGAGGTGAGTGATCCCTCCAGGGGTTCCACCTTTACCCAGTCCTCCAGACTTCCTCCTTAGTTGCTGCCCTTTCGCTGGGGCCCTCTCCCATCTGGGAAAGGAACCCTTATATGCAGGCTGTGCCTAGACCCTTGATTACTCCGGCAAGTTCTGTGCACCCTCTTGATGCAATGTTTTCCACTGTGCACACTCTAAAGCTCCTACCGTTTGTCTATCAAGAGAGCAAAGGGGAACAGCCAACGATAGTGCACTTTCTCAGAACGCAAATATTGCATCACTAGTCTCATGTCCCTTCGCTGCTGTAGCGTGCCCGCTGACATGTCGTGATACATCTCAATGCTCTCCTCTTCCCAGGTGAAACTGCCCCTCCAGGCTACCACTCGCATCACCTGCTCTTTTTGGGAATAAGAGGATAGGCAGGCCACAATATCCCTCGGTTTGTCTGCTCTCAGTGGGGCCAGCGCTCTGAGCTCTCAACAACAAAAAGCTCACTCTTTCCTCACTGCCCTCTTCTCCTTGTAGCAGCCACTGGCACACCCTCTGAACCACGGCAGTGGCATCAGCAAACTCATCCATCTCCGGGAGCCCCCGGATCCTCACATTCTGCCGCGTGCGATTTTTGACATCATTGAGCTTGTCCTTTAAAAGCTCTTGCTCCATCTATAGCTGTTAGATTCTGCGTTGGCAACCCAGATACTTCTCGGCCTGCTCCTCCAAGGTCTCAACTCCCAGTTCTTGCACTTCCCCTTTAATCTCCGCCAGTGCCTCCTTGATTTCCCCTCGGGTGGTCACTATCTCCTTCCTCAAAGTGTGCATCCACCCCCAAATATCCCCTCTCGTGCAGCTTTCATCAGCCCACTCCAAGTCGTCCTCCGTGTCTTCCCCCAACGCCATGTGCTCCTGTGGGTCCCGCAGCTTACTTTCTCCCCCACTCGCATAGGAGGATTTAGATTTTGCCAGGTTTTCTTGCACACAGACATCACCAGTACTCAAGGGGATCCGCTGAGTCCACTGCACCAAGGTAAGAAGGGGGTTATCATGCTTATAACTCAATTATTGCAGCATCCCAACAGGAGCTCCTAAATTAGGCCGCCATCTACCGGGTGATGTCACTTCCTCCCCCCGTATGCCTTTTTATAAAATAGGCTCCTACAACAATTCCCAGTATTGCACAGATGCATACAAATTTTGTGTGTGTGTGTGTGCGCTCTATGCACATATGCATGTCCATTGGAGCAGCGCTCCAGGGAACATCTGTACAGTTCACATAACAGTATGTATGCTCTTGCTGGCATGCATACTTGTATGCACAAATGCAGTGATTTGCAGTTGCCTCTTCTCAGCCTTACGGTATGTTCTCATATTGATTATTTCAAGACTCCTGAATGTGTTGCAGGTTCTTCAAATAAAATGAAATGTGGCTGGCAGACATTATGAATGGAAGTCAATTTGGTGCTGCTTTGCATTGGCTGCCTGTTGTCTTTCATATTTGAAGTACATTTTATTTAATTATATTTTACATTTTAAGAGGTACTTCATTCAGGGCTGGCCCACAGGCAAGACCAGGCAGTTGCCTAGGGCAGCCGCTTTCGGGAGTTGGGGGGGAGGGGGGGAAGGACGGATGGCAAAGAAAAGCAGCATTCAAAGCAAAAGGATAGGTCCTGACAGCCAGCTAAACTCGGATCCATCAGAACAGTCTCTTTACCTGCAGGGGAGGGTAGGCAGAGATATGTTTTATTTTAAAGTATGATGTCCAGTTATGCATTGTTACAGGATTAGTTTTGGAAGCATGGTAGTCAGATAATTCTAATGAGTTTAATTATCAAAATCTTGAGGACATAAGGCTGAAGGTTTGCCTAAGGTGCCCACATCCTTGCACAGCCCCGAGACCAGCCCTGACTCTATTGTACTTGAAATCTTTGATATAGTTTCAAGCAGGGGCGATGGAAGATCTTTTTCTTTGGGGGAGGGCCCCAAGCTTCATCCTGCGGGCAGAGATCAGGGCCCGTGTGGCCCACGCTTTTCTGATGCCTATGGTTTCAGGGTTATTCATGCTCTTTGCTGTCCAGAGACACAAGTCTATTGGTAGTAATTCCAGTGGTTAGGGAGGTGCACTTAGTTACTGCATTTCTTTGGTAGGCTCATAAGTATGCAACAAACATCTTCTTGCACAGCATTATACATTTTCCACAACAATCCTACCAGCTAACTTATTTTATCCCCTACTCGCTACTACAGCATTCAAAATTGCCTAAACGTCTGTCTTCCCACCCCTCTCCCCTCCCTCCCATCTCATTTTCCCCCTTCATTTGTTCATTCTTCTATATCACATCCTAACTATCTTATTCATCACAGATAATTACAAACTTTCGCCATTTTGCTCATTAGCTGTTACATGCCTGTGGCATTCTTTACTGTAATGTGTCCCTCCTTTGCTCCTTCCGTCCCCTCTCTCCATCCTTCCAGGTTTCCAGCCAGCTTCACACATGCTTCCATTGTTCTGCACTCTGCTCCCCTTTCCCTTTTCTCAACCCAGTCAATCTTTGCATCAGGCACAGGCACTGTTCCCTCTAAGCTGTACGCGTGTGCACGCGCACACACCTCGTCGAGCGAGCGCACATACTTTACAACAGAGCGCACAAAAATTACGGCTCTGATTCTGATAGAAAACAACACAGATGTCTTAAAATTTAAACGTTATGATTGTAATTACTAGAAATTTCCCGCTTCATTTAGTAATAATCTATTTTAATTTAATTTGATTAAAATCAATGTGGTGTACATAATGTATTCTGATGTGTAGTCAAATTTTAAAGTATATAACTCCGAGTGTCGTTATGTGGCGCACAAAAATTTAACCTTCCTTCAAAAGCTGCACACAGCTGATATTTTATGCGCACACAGCCTACAGAAAATTAGAGGGAACATTGGGCACAGGTCTGCCACTCTTCGAACAAAACCTGCTCTTTGTGGTATGCACACCCCCGTCCAGTGTTTTGCTATCTCACTTCTTGCTGCCACTATACAATGGTGCAGTACCCCCCCCCCCCTTTCCCTCTCCGAGATATCCTCCTCTAATTGATGCAACAAGCAAATCTGTGGTTTCCTTTGCAAGCTGTCCTGTCATTTCATAAATTATATCCAAAGCCTTTTCCCAGTATTCTTGAATCCGTCCACATTTCCACCACATATACAACAAATCACCTATCTCTTGGCATCCCCTCCAGCATTGATCATTCTCCAGGACCAAGCAGGAAGTCAGTCCTCACATATGGGTGACGTCGGCGCCGACGGAGCCCTCGCGGAGCAATTTTCCCCAGCTTTCAAAGAAAGCCTTTGGGAATTGCAGCGCGCATGCGCGGTCCTCTTCCCGCCCAAGGGTGCCATCTTGCTCAGTCTTCTTTTTTCCGCGGAGCCCTACAGACGTTGCCTGTGAATCCCCGCAGAAAAGTTGATTTTTTCTCTATTTTTCTCTTTTTCCATTCCATGGTGGTGGAATCGGCCATGCATAGATTTAAGAGTCAAAAAATGCACTCCTCGTTGCCCCCTGGTAGGGAAGCCCGAAGCCTGGATGCCCTTGGTAGGAAGTGCTTCCAGGGCTCTATGCTTGCTTGTCGAGTCCAGACATACCAGCTCTACATGGGCATGTATCTCCGAGACCTGGCTAAGGAAATAGCCGGGTTCTCTGCTGGTCTCTCCGACGAACCTTTGCAGAGGTTCCAAACCTTGTCTACTGGTATTCGGGAGTGCTCCAAGTTTATATCTCGAGCAGCCTATGATGGTTTTGAGGCTTCGGCTTGAGTAGCTGCGGCCGGCATCGGTGGACGCCGCCAGGCTTGGCTTCAGACGTCCGACCTCGAGCCCTGGGTACAGGACAAGTTGGTCGATGTCCCCTGCCGAGGTGATAACCTCTTTGGCAAGCCCATGGATGAGAAGGCTGCACAAATCGAGACGGAGACTCTCACCAGGACTCGTCTTTCAAGGAAGACCTCTGCCCCTTCTCAAAAGAAGAAGGCCTCGGGGAAAAAGCCCTTTTACCCGAGGAAAGGTGCTGCCTATAAATACTACCCTCAGTATCAGGCCTCAGCAGCTCCCCCACAGGGAAAGCAGGCCAAGGGACGGGGTAATGGGTCCCGTAGGCAGCAAGCCCCCAAGCCTGCACCACCGGCCCCTGCTCAGCAGGGTGGGGGTTTTTGACTTCCTCAGCATAGCCTCTCCCCCTCAGCTGGTTTCTCTCAGCACAGGAGGCCGGCTGGCCCACTTTGCCCAAAGGTGGTCCAACATCACCACAGATACCTGGGTACTTCACATAGTTCAAAAGGGCTATCTTCTTCACTTTCACCAGGTACCTCCCTCCTACTTTCCAGGGGAGTCTCCCAGACTACCTTTGCACAGGGACTTACTCCTTCAGGAGTTAGCAAGTCTTGTTCAGGAACAAGCCGTGGAACCGGTGCCCCACCACCTGAGGGGCCAAGGGTTTTACTCCAGGTACTTCCTGATTCCAAAAAGAACAGGAGGCCTCAGACCCATCTTGGACTTGCGAAACCTCAACAAGTTCCTTGCAAAGGAAAAGTTCAAAATGCTTACCCTTGGAATCCTGCTGCCCTACCTCCAGCAGGGAGACTGGCTATGCTCTTTGGATCTGAAAGATGCGTATACTCATATCCTCATTCATCCGGACCACAGACAATATCTCAGATTTGTTGTGGGAGGAAATCATTACCAGTACAGAGTGCTGCCCTTTGGCCTATCCTCCGCACCCAGGGTGTTCACCAAATGCCTCGCAGTGGTGGCGGCCTATCTGAGACTCCAAGGTCTGTTTGTGTTCCCATACCTGGACGACTGGCTCATCAGAGCCCCATCTTCACCAGAGGCCGCTCAAGCCACTCATCGCACTGTGGCTCTACTCCAGCACTTGGGTTTTGTCATAAACTTCGCAAAGTCCACTTTGCTCCCCTCTCAAAATCTCGAGTTCATCGGCGCCAGGTTGGACACACTTCAGGCGCGGGCCTTCCTCCCTCTGGACAGGGCCAGGCGGCTCATGGATCTCGCCGGCCACTTTCACAGCAATGCGCTGGTCTCAGCCAGGCACTTTCTGCGACTGCTCGGCCATATGGCTTCCACGGTCCATGTGACCCCCAATGCCCGACTGAACATGCGTCCTGCTCAGTGGTGCCTTCGCAATCAATGGCATCAGGCCACGGGGAGCCTAGCGGACTCTGTGCAGATCTCTGACCAGCTGGTCTCCTCTCTGCGATGGTGGCTTCATCTACCCAACCTAGTGCTAGGAGTGGCTTTTCAGCCCCCTCCGCATTCTCAGGTCCTAACGACCGATGCTTCCCTCCTGGGTTGGGGAGCACATTGCCAAGGGTCATGTACTCAAGGACTCTGGACTCCTTGGGAGTCTCTCAACAGATCAACTTCCTGGAGCTCAGAGCCATCCGCCTAGCGCTCAAAGCCTTCTCTCACCTGGTGTCCCACCAGTCGCTGCTGATACAGACGGACAACCAGGTTGCCATGTTCTACGTAAACAAACAAGGCGGAACAGGCTCCTTCCTCCTCTATCGGGTGGCGCAACGGCTATGCTCTTGGGCAGTCCGCCAGGGCATCCTCCTCAGGGCTGTCTATCTCCCAGGTCAAGAAAATTACCTGGCCGACAAGCTCAGCAGAATCCTCCAGCCACACGAGTGGAGGTTGGACCCGCTGGTGGTTCAGCGGATCTTTCTCAAGTGGGGCCTCCCCACCATGGATCTGTTTGCCAGTCCTCTGAACCGGCAGCTGCCTAGATTCTGCTCTCGACAGCCGCATCCTCCGGGTAGCGGCGGATGCGTTTCTAATTCCATGGTCCACCGGCCTCTTGTATGCCTTTCCTCCCATGCCACTGGTGTCTCGGACGCTCTTCAAGGTTCTCAGAGACAAAGCATCGATGATCCTAGTGGCTCCCCGGTGGCCGAGACAACCTTGGTTCCTGCTTCTGATGCAGCTAGCGGTAGACACTCCTCTTCCACTGGGATTTCAGCCCGACCTCCTGTCGCAGGATCAGGGGACTCTCCTACACCCCAATCTCCGGTCCCTTCATCTGATGGCTTGGCTGCTGAAAGGGTAGTCCTTGCTCCTCTGCAGCTACCTCCAGATGTGGAGGAGGTCGTCTTGGCCTCCAGGAGGCCCTCCACCCGAAAAGCCTACGCTTTCAAATGGCGTCGGTTCTCCGTCTGGTGTACTCAGCAGTCTCAAGATCCTTTCTCCTGTTCAGCATCAGTGGTCTTGCAGTACTTGCTCTCTCTCTCCAACCTTGGACTTAAGTCCAACTCGGTAAAGGTCCACCTCAGTGCTCTTTCTGCGCATCACATGCCGGTGGATGGTAGACCTCTTTCCAGCCACCCTCTGGTGACTCGGTTTCTCAGAGGCCTCCTTCTCCTTAAGCCACCTTTGCGCCCGCCAGCCCCGGACTGGGATCTTAATGTGGTGTTGCAGCGGATTACCTGTCCGCCTTTTGAGCCTATGGCTACCTGTCTGCTACGTTTTCTTTCATGGAAAACCTTGTTCTTGGTAGCCCTCACTTCGGCTAGACGCGTTAGTGAGCTGCAGGCCCTGGTTTCTGATCCTCCTTACACTAGGTTCTACAAGAACCGGGTAGTTCTACGGACTCGCCCTAAATTTCTTCCCAAAGTGGTTTCCCCTTTTCACATCAACCAGGAGGTGGTACTTCCGACCTACTTTCCCAGGCCACACTCCAGCCGAGCTGAAATGGTCCTGCATACCCTGGACTGTAGAAGGGCGTTGACCTTCTACCTTGACCGTACGCGGGAGCACCGAAAGGCTGTTCAGCTCTTCGTGTCTTATGACCCCAACAAGTTGGGGCTCCCTGTCTCCAAGCGTACTCTGTCCATCTGGATTGCGGACTGTATCGCTTGGGCGTACGAGGCTGCCGGCCTCGTGCTGGAAGGTAGAGTCACCGCTCATCGTGTTCGGGCGAAGGCTACATCGGTGGCTTACCTCCGCTCTGTTCCATTGGCAGACATCTGCCGGGCCGCTACTTGGTCTTCAAGCCAGACTTTTGCAGCCCATTACTGCCTGGAGAGGGAGTCCCGCAGGGACAGTGCTTTCGGACAGGCAGTCCTCCGTAACCTCTTCGAGGTATAGGCAACTCCTACTCTCCGTCCCGGATGTTGAGCTACCGGTTGGAGACATATTCAGAGAAGATTCCTTCCTTCTGTGCTAATGACCTTGAGGGAGCTCATTTTTGTGCTTAGGGTCTCCGGTAGCCTTAAGCTTGGGAGTCCCATATGTGAGGACTGACTTCCTGCTTGGTCCTGGAGAAAGCGTAGTTACTCACCTGTAACAGGTGTTCTCCAGGAGCAGCAGGAATCAGTCCTCACAACCCTCCCTCCTCCCCTTGGAGTTGCAGTTATATGCTTTCGTTTTTGCCAATTTTTGCTGTCTTTTAGCTATGTCATCTGACTGAGCAAGATGGCACCCTTGGGCGGGAAGAGGACCGCGCATGCGCGCTGCAATTCCCAAAGGCTTTCTTTGAAAGCTGGGGAAAATTGCTCCGCGAGGGCTCCGTCGGCGCCGACGTCACCCATATGTGAGGACTGATTCCTGCTGCTCCTGGAGAACACCTGTTACAGGTGAGTAACTACGCTTTTTGTCCCAATCCAGCTCGCCTTTTACGTATCAGTGTCCAGTACCACTGATTTAATATTTTATAAGCATTTTCTTTTATTTGAGTGGCTATAGATGTGCTGCCACCGTTTGTATTATCTTATCCCACATCTCATCATTCCATTGCACTCCTAAGTCTTCCTCCCATTTCTTCATATACTCTAGTTTATTCTCTCCTCCCTCCATTAATCCTTTATAAATTTTGGACAAAGCTCCTTTTTGACCTAGGTGTCCTGAGCATAGGGCATCAAACCACCCCCTATTTCCCCATAAATCCTTCCATACCTTCTGCTGTCGCAGAAAGTGGCTTATCTGGAGATAATGATAGTAATCATTGTTGGATAACCCATATAGATCCTTAATCCCCTCAAACGCTCTAACTCCCTCTTTAACCACTAATTGAGAGATGTGTAAATCCCAACTCTGCCCATCTTCGCAGTGTATGCACCCCGGCCCTTGTCCCCTCTCAAAACAGGCCTCCAATATCATTCCCTGTGTATATCCTTTGTCTTGTATTAATAATTTTCTATTTTGTTTCCAAACACTCAGGATTTGTTTATTTAATGTGTCTTTTATACCACGCTATTTAAAATCAGCACTGTTTACATACAATAACATATGCATTGCGGCCTAGGCTGCGCTGTATTTACATTAGAACAGGTGATCTAACTTGGACAAAATCAGGTAACTGTACACACGCTGGGGATCAAGACCCCGGCCCAGGTGGGCATGTCATTGGGAAGAGACTATTTACAAAAGTGCTGACTATAATACATTCTGCTATTTACATGGTATGCATGGTTTGCATTGGCACCGTTCGGTATAACTGCCTCATTGCTCGCTGGGTGTATTAGTGGGGCCGTCATGGTGGGGGGTGGCCATTTTGTGTGCTGTCATTGGAATAATGCATGAGGAAAAGGTGGTGTTTCAGAGCCTTCCTAAATTGGGCAAGGTCAGCGATTGCCCTAATGTTGGAATGCCCTTCCACCCATCATTTGGGTGTATAGAACCTAAATGCCCTGTTTATCGTTGCTTGGGTGCATTTTGTTATTGCCTTTGGAACTACCAGCGTGTTGACGGCTACGGCCCTTCTGGATCTGTTTTGGGGGTGTAGGGTGGATTAGCTCAGTGAGTGAGGTGGAGGTGAGCTTGTTGATGGCCTTGAATGTCATTACTAGAATTTTGAAAGAGTCTGCACTGGATGGGAAGCCAGTAAAGGTATTTTAGGATTGGTGTTGTGGTCCTTCCTGGAAGCTCAGTGTAGGATTCTGGCAGCTGCATTCATTGCGAGCTGGAGTGGATTTAGGGTGGTATGCGGGAGTCCCTGCAGAATTACATTGGTGTAGTAGAAATGAGGGATGACCAGCGCTCAAAAGATTGTGGATATGTGCAATTATGGGGTTTACAGGTCTGCCTTTGGACACTTTACTTGCCCTCCACACTATCTTTTCCAATCCCACTCCCCTTACTGAGTCGTCTAACATTTGGACCCAGTGTTTGGTTTTCTCTGTGCCATTCATATATCGTTTTCAATTGTGCTGCCATATAATATTTTCTAAAATTGGGCAACCCTGCAAGGGCTCCCACAATCCACCCTGAGCTCACTTCAGCTTGCTATGAATACTGCTGCAAGGGTTCTACAAGGAGCGTCCAAGAGTGAACATGTTACACCTATCCTCAAACAGCTACATTGGCTCCCTATACACGGAAGGATTATGTTCAAGACCTTGATTCTCACCTTCAAGGCCATCAATGGTCTCTCAGCCAACTCAATCACAGAGCTCATACGAACTGTACCACCAAACAGAAATAGGAGACAGGTAGCATTGAACTCCCTAATAATGCCAAAGGCCATAACAACATGCAGCCTATCAACAGCAAACAGAGCTTTCATATTTTGCGCACCAAAATGCTGGAACTCTCTACCACCTGATATCCGTGCCATAACCGACTTAGCCCAGTTTAGAAAGGCCTTCAAATTCAACCTATTCATCAAATACTACCCAACATAAAATAAAACTTACAGTCCCACCGCAAACGTAATCACAGATTTCTCATTGTTACTAACATTCTGGCTAAATTGTGTAAATAGTTGAGTATGTTGTCTAGTTAACCAATCATATACTCCATGTAGATAGTTCTCCCATTTTAAATTTGTTTTTTACAAGTTATGCTCCTGTTATATGTAACACCGAACAGCTTGTTCTGGTTTTTGTTTTGTTCTCTGTAAACCGCGCTGATGCCGAATAGTGCGGTATATAAAAAATGTAAATAAATAAATAAATAAATAAACCCTAGCTCGCCCGCCTCCCTAGCTCTCTGCATGATTGACATAGCAACTCTGGGGCTCCTATTTATCCATATGAATCTGTTGACCTTTCTTTGCAACTGCTATAGCTTCCTATACAGCACCATTATCGGCAGCGTTTGAAACAAGAACAAGAATCTGGGCAGAAGCATCATCTTTATAACTGCAATGCGTCCAAACCAGGAAAGGTATCCCTGCCCCCACCCATTCAACAAGCTTTCAACTTGCCCAAATGACTTTAGATAATTTAGATCATATAGTTGTTCCAACCTATTACTTATTTGGATTCCTAGGTACCGAATATTCTCCTGAGCTCGTCTAAAATGGGTATTTCTTTTGTAATATTCCCTGGACTTCCTTTTTAATGACAAATTCAATATTTCAGATTTTGTCCAGTTTATAGTAAATCCCAACAGCCTTCCATATTCTTCTAATTCCCACATTAATATTGGTATAGAGAAGCATGTCCTAGTCACATTCAAAATTATATCGTCTGCAAACAATGATATTCAATAATTTAGCATCTAGATTGAGCGGTGAAATTGGTCTGTACGACAAACATTCTTGTGGATCTTTTCCTTCTTTATGTATTACTGTTTTCTCCAGGACCAAGCAGGAAGTCAGTCCTCACATATGGGTGACGTCGGCGCTGACGGAGCCCCCGTGCTGAGCATTTCCCCAGCTTTCAAAGAAAGCCTTTGGGAATGCAGCGCACATGCGCGGTCCCCTTCCCGCCCAAGGGTGCCATCTTGCTCAGTCTTGTTTTTTCCGCGGAGCCCGACGGACGTGTTTCATTTTCACCCGAGGAAAAAATTGATTTTGTTCTGCGTGGACCCGTTTTCTTCTGTTCGACGCTGGTTTCCATTTCCTGTCTGGGCCCGATACATCGGTATTGAGCCTGGGCTTCTTTTTTTTTGGTTTTTGTCCTTGGTGACTAGCGTACGTGCCATTTTTCTGTTTTCACTGGCAGCCCTGTCTTTTGACTCGCAGGGGCCCTTTTTCCCCCAATGGCTGCCAGCGGGTTTAAAAAGCGTGATCGGTGTAAAACTTATGTCTCTCGCCGACACACATGACTGCTGCCTCCGGTGCCTCGGACCCAATCATGACCTGATGATCTGTGGTCCGTGTGGGAAAATGTCCTCTAAGGCGTTGAGGAGTCGGCAGCACCAAAAGTAAAGAATCTTCTCTGACTCTGCGTCTGGATGGGCCTGGACTTTGTCAGAGGCCTCGACGTCTCAGGACTCCGGCCCCGAGCAGCGCCGAGGCTCCTCTGAGGGGGTTTCCCTCGCGGGAGCATCGCAAGAAGAAAAAACCCGCGAGGGCGGCGTCGGACGCACTCGGCTCCTCGAGGGCCAGGTCGCATAGCCCCGAGCGCTGTCCCAGGTCTTCGGAGTCGGAGAGGCCTGCAAAACAACCTCGTGTGGAGATGGAGTCCCCGGGTCACGCGAGTACTGTAGTCCTCGTGGACTCTTCTCCAGGGGAGCCGACGTCAGGCCCGATGCCGTTGGGGCCCGAGTCGGGGGCTGCTGAGTCTCCTGAGCTCGGACTCAGGTTGACGACCTTGGAGAGCAGCTTGGCTGCCTTCATGGAACAGCAGCAGGCACTGATCGCCGGTCTCACCGGTGCATCTGCCCCGACCACCGGGACATCGACATCCAAGTCAACCCCGGAGGCCGAACCGATCCTCGAGTCCATGCGCGCTCGAGTCCATCCTCGGCCAAGGTCTCCCTCTGCCTCCCGCCTGGGACCGAGGTCGTCAACGCCGATATCCTCGGCGTCGGGGCGGATGGCATCAGTGCCTGCCCGACCGGAGCCACTTGATTCCTCTTCTGAGAGGTCCGGCTGGGAAACGGAGGATGAGGAGTCACCCGACACCTATTGGACTCTGTGTGTCCCATCGCCTCGGAGACAGTCCCCACCGGAGGATACCCGGTTCTCAGACTTCGTGTGGGATATGGCCAAGGCCTTGGCATTCCCCACGGATCCCAAGGAGGAGCCTCGAGCCCCTACAGTATGACTCTCCTCCAAAGGAGGCCTTTACTGTACCGGTTCCTCCGATGCTGGAATGGTTGCTCTTCCGCATGTGGGAGGCGCCGGCCTCGACGCCGGTTTTGAGCAAGCGGGTCGATTACATCTATCGAGTCCGCAAGAGCCCCGGGTTCCAAAAGGCACAATTACCGCACCACTCTATGGTTGTGGAATCGGCCATGCATCGTCTGAAGAGTCAGAAGATGCACTCCTTGGTGCCTCCTGGCCGGGAGGCCCGGAACCTGGATGCCCTCGGTAAGAAGTGCTTCCAGGGCTCTATGCTTGCTTGCCGTGTCCAGACCTACCAGCTGTACATGGGCATGTACCTTCGAGACCTGGCAAAGGAGATTGCCAGGATCTCTGCTGCTCTCTCCGAGGAGCCTTTGCAGAGGTTCAATGCTCTGTCATCGGGTATTCGTGAGTGCTCGAAGTTTATCTCCCGAGCAGCCTATGATGGCTTCGAGGCTTCGGCCCGGGTAGCTGCGGCCGGCATCGGTGCACGCCGTCAGGCCTGGCTACAGTCATCGGACCTCGAGCCATGGGTGCAGGACAAGTTGGTCGATGTCCCCTGCCGAGGTGAAAACCTCTTTGGCAAGCCCATGGCTGAAAAGGCTGCAGAACTCGAGACCGAGACTCTTACCCGGACAAGGCTGTCCAGGAAAACCTCTGCCCCTTCTCAGAAGAAGGGCTCGGGGAAAAAAGACCTTTTACCCAAGGAAGTCATCTGACTATAAACAGTACCCTCATTTTCAGGCCTCTGTAGCTCCCCAATAGGGTCAGCAGGCCAAGGGGCAGGGACATGGGCCCCATAGGCAGAAAAAACCCCAAGCCGCCAGCTCCGGCTCCTGCACAGCAGGGAGCGGGGTTTTGACTCCAGTGGCATAGCCTCTCTTCCTCAGCTGGCCCACATCAGCACAGGAAGCTGGCTGGCCCTGTACGCCCACAGGTGGTCAGCCGTAACAAGGGATACCTGGATACTAAGTATAGTCCAGAGGGGCTCTCTCCTCCACTTCCACCAGGTACCCCCTCCTATTTTCCAGGGGTGCCTCCAAGACTTCCTCTGCACAGGGACTTACTCCTGCAGGAGTTGGCAAGTCTTGTAAAGGAACAGGCAGTGGAACTGGTGCCCTACCACCTGAGAGGTCAAGGCTTCTATTCCAGGTACTTTCTAGTACCAAAAAAGAACAGGAGGCCTCAGGCCCATCCTAGACTTGCGAAATCTCAACAAGTTCCTGGAGAGGGAAAAGTTCAAGATGCTTACCCTTGGAATCCTGCTGCCCTACCTCCAGCAGGGAGATTGGCTATGCTCCTTAGACGTAAAGGATGCTTATACTCGCATCCTCATTCATCCAGAGCACAGACAATATCTCAGATTTGTAGTGGGAGGAAACCACTATCAGTACAGAGTACTGCCTTCTGGCCTAACCTCCGCCCCCAGGGTATTCACCAAGTGCCTGGCGGTGGTGGCAGCCTACCTAAGGGTTCAAGGCCTCTTTGTCTTTCCATACCTGGACGACTGGCTCATCAGGGGTCAATCCCCTCAGGAGGCCAATCAAGCCACCCTTCGCACTGTCGCTATGCTTCAGCACCTGGGGTTTGTTATAAACTTTGTAAAGTCTACTTTGCACCCCTCACAGAACATGGAGTTCATAGGAGGAAGACTGGACACCCTTCAGGCAAAGGACTTTTTACCCGTGGACTGGGCCCACAGATTGATGGATCTAGCCAGGCAGTTCCATAGCCATTCTCTGGTCTCTGCCAGACAATTCCTGAGGCTCTTAGGCCACATGGCTTCCACGGTCCATGCAACTCCAAATGTCCGTCTGCACATGAGGCCAGCTCAATGGGGCCTCAGAACTCAGTGGCATCAAGCCACAGGAAGCCTCGCAGACAGAGTGAGGGTGTCCAAACTACTAGTCTTCTCTGCAGTGGTGGCTTCATCTTCCGAATCTAGTGCACGGGGTGTTTTTTCAGACACCTCCACACTCTCAAATGCTGACAACCGATGCTTCTCTTCAAGGTTGGGGGGTGCACATTGCCAAGGAGCATGTACTCAAGGCCTGTGGTCTCCTTGGGAGGCCGCACAGCAGATCAATCTCTTAGAACTGAGAGCTATCCGCTTAGCCCTGAGAACTTTCTCCCATCTCATCTCTCACCAGTCCGTCTTGGTTCAGACGGACAATCAAGTTGCTATGTTCTACGTGAACAAACAAGGGGGCACAGGGTCCCGCCTTCTATGTCAGGAAGCGCAGAAACTGTGCTCCTGGGCAGTCAATCTCCCAGGTAAGGAGAATTAACTGGTGGACAGATTGAGCAGGATCCTGCAGCCGCACGAATGGCAGTTGAATCCTTTAGTGGTTCAACAGATCTTCCTGAGATGGGGTCTTCCAACCATAGATCTCTTTGCCAGCCCTCTGAACCGTCAACTTCCCAGGTACTGCTCCAGACAACTGCATCCTCTCAGAGTAGCAGCGGATGCGTTTCTCATTCCATGGTCTACAGGCCACCTATATGCGTTTCCTCCCACGCCTCTAGTGTCCAAGACACTGTTCAAAGTGATCCTGGTGGCCAAGGCAACCCTGGTTTCCACTTCTTTTGCACCTAGCGGTGGACACTCCTCTCCCTCAGGGAATGCAACCCGATCTCCTGTCTCAGGAGCAGGGATCTCTTACACCCCAATCTCCAGACCCTCCATTTGATGGCCTGGCTGCTGAAAGGGTAGTTCTCGCACCCTTACTACTGCCTAGGGAAGTGGAGGACGTGGTCTTGGCCTCTAGTAGGCAGTCCACCCGAAAGTCTTATGCCCTTAAGTGGCGTAGATTCTCTACCTGGTGTACTCAACACAACGAGAATCCTTTCTCATGCCTGGTGCCAGTGGTGCTGCCATATTTCCTTCACCTGTCCAAGCTAGGCCTTAAGTCAAATTCTGTGAGTTCATCTTAGTGCTCTTTCAGCACACCACTTCTCAGTGGAGGGTCAGTCTCTCTCAAGCCATCCTTTGGTGGCTTGCTTCCTCAGAGGCCTGCTTTTGCTTAAGCCTCCAGTGCATCCCCCTGCCCCTGAATGGGATTTAAATCTGGTCTTGCAACGGCTTACTTGCCCACCATTTGAACCTATGGCTACTTGCCCTCTGCGTTTTCTCTCCTGGAAAGCGTTGTTTCTAGTAGCCCTTACCTCAGCAAGGCGCGTGAGTGAGCTTCAGGCCCTAGTATCAGATGCACCTTATACTAGGTTCTATAGGAACAGAGTAGTCTTACGGACTCGCCCTAAGTTCGTTCCTAAGGTTGTCTCCTCCTTCCACCTCAATCAGGAGGTGGTTCTTCCAACTTTCTTTCCCAGGCCGCATGCCAGCCGGGCTGAGATGGTCTTGCATACCCTGGACTATAGGAGGGCATTGTCCTTCTACTTTGTACGCGGGAGCACCGGAGGGCTGTTCAGCTCTTCGTCTCTTTTGACCCAAATAAGTTGGGGTTGGCTGTCTCCAAGCATACTTTGTCCTTATGGGTAGCCGACTGTATCGCCTGGGCTTACAGGGCAGCCGGCCTCTCCTTGCAGGGTCGAGTTACGGCTCACCGTGTCAGGGCGAAGGCTGCGTCAGTGGCTCTTCTCCGCTCTGTTCCGTTGGCAGACATCTGCCGGGCCGCTACTTGGTCTTCAAGCCAGACTTTTGCGGCCCACTACTGCCTTGAGAGGGAGTCCCACAGGGACAGTGCTTTCGGGCAGGCGTTACTCCATAATCTCTTTGGGGTTTAGGCAACTCCTACCCTCAGGCCCTGGTGTTGGGCTACCATTCGGGGGCATTATCAGAGAAGATTCTGTTCTTGCATGCTGAGGGCTCTAGAGGGAGCTCATTTTTCAGCTTTGGGTCTCCAGTAGCCTTAAGCTGGGGAGTCCCATATGTGAGGACTGACTTCCTGCTTGGTCCTGGAGAAAGAGTAGTTACTCACCTGTAACAGGTGTTCTCCAGGAGCAGCAGGAATCGGTCCTCACAACCTTCCCTCTTCCCCTTGGTGTTGGTCATATGATTTATTTTGTTATTTTTGCTGTCTTAGCTATGTCATCAAACTGAGCAAGATGGCACCCTTGGGCAGGAAGTGGACCGCGCATACGTGCTGCATTCCCAAAGGCTTTCTTTGAAAGCTGGAGAAATGCTCCGCACGGGGGCTCCGTCGGTGCCGACGTCGCCCATATGAGGACTGATTCCTGCTGCTCCTGGAGAACACCTGTTACAGGTGAGTAACTACTCTATACCTGCCCACCCCATAGTATCTGCTAGTACCCCTCCTTGGTAGGTTAAACAATCGCACTAGTGGTGTGGTTAATATCTCTCTGAATAGTCTATAAAACCTCGCTGTGAGCCCATCTAACACCGGCGCCTTATCTACTTTCAACTGTTTTATAGCTTTCTGTACCACCTCCTTCCTTTATGGCCCTATTTAGCTCTTTTTGTTCCCCCTCTTCCAATTTTGGAATCTTTATGGAATCCAAATAACTCTGTACCCTCTCTAGCTTTGGGAGGGGTTCTTGCTTCGTACAGTGACCGGTAGAATCCCTTAAAAGCCTCCCTAATGTCCCCATCTTTATAAACCAATGTCCCTCCCGAATCTCTAACTTTCAGTATATGTGATTGTAATTTCCGTTGCTTCAATTTCTGTGCCATATCTCTCCCAGCTTTATTTCCCCCCCTCAAAAAATTCTTGTCTCAATAGCTGCATGTGATATCTTATACTTTCAGCCTACATTGTATTTATCTGCGCTCTTACTGCCAACACTTGGCCTCTATATGTTCCTTTTTGATCTTGCGCATCTAATTTCTCCAGTTTCATTAATCTTTTTCTCTCAATTCCTTCTCTTCCCTCCCTTTCCTTTCTTTTACGCGCCCCCCCCCATTTAATTAGAATTCCCCTCACTACTGCCTTATAACCATCCCAAACTCCTCCCCAAGCCACCTCGCCAGTGTCATTCCATCTAAAATATTCCTGTTTCCCTCACTATATCTTCTCTTACCCTCTCATCCTCTAATAGAGATTCTTTTAACCTCCAGAACTGAATGCCTCTCCCCTCCCTTTCTATGGTCATTCTAACCTCCACTAGTGCATGGTCCGACCACGTTATTGAATCCATCTCTGCCCCTGTAATCCTTCCCCCCCCCCAACCCCTTTTGTTACCTAGATGGTGTCTATTCTGGAGTATGATCCGTGTACTGGTGAAAAGTAGGAGAATTGTTTTTTCTGGGGATGTTGAAATCTCCATGCATCTATCAAGTAATGTTGTGTTAAAAAATTGCGATACTTACTTCTATCTGCTCTCTTGCCCTCTCTTTTCCCCATAGCATCCCTAGCAGGATTCCAAGTTAAGTTAAAATCCCCCCCACATATGAGGATACCCTCCATTAATTTCCCCACCTCTTCGTTGAGCTTTGTCCAAAATTCACTTTGCACCCCTGTAGGTGCATATACATTCATTATACAGTACCATTCATTCCCCAGTTTCAAGCGCAATAACACACATCTCCTCACGTTGTCCCTTACTACTGTCTGTAACTCCATCTTTAACTTGGAGTCTTTCAGGATTGCAACCTCTCCTTTTTTCTTTTTCACTGTGTTTGATGCATGTACACAAACACCATATCTCTTAGGTTTAACCAGATGTTCTGTCGCCCTAGTTAGATGTGTTTCCTGTATGAGCACTAACGAGGCCCTTTGGCATGTTATTTCTTTATATAATTTCTGTCTTTTTAAATGGCGAATTAAGCCCTTTTACATTTACGATTTTTAACTCATCTTTGAGATTTGTTCTCCCCACCCTCTTAGCCCCCCTACCTCCCTTCCCCTTCCTCTCCCTTCTCCCTTCCCCTGCCTTCTCAAGGGAGCCTTGCCTTCCATTAGTAGTGACTATCTGGCCACCGCCTACCCCTGCCCACTATTCCACCTCCCCCCCCCTTTTCTTCCATCCCCCCCTTTGCTCGGCCCACCCCTCCCATTATCTCCATCCCCCCTTCCTCCTCCTACAGCCCTATACAAACTTATCGCCTCCTTATCCATACCGCCCTCTGCCTGCCCCCTCCTTCCCCCACCCAATATTAACTGTTTTTACACATCTTCCTCATAACCAGAGTCCACCTCCCTCTCCCTTCCTCCCCCTCCTTCCCCATCGCCCTTCAGCCCTCATCCCTAACACCTTCCCCTGTCCTTTGTATAACCTATAGATAATACTAATCACTCCAGCTCTCTCCTCCCTTCCCCTCCACCTCAGCCCCCCCCTTCCCATCGCTTCCCCCCCCCACACACACACACCTCCCTGCTTCTAAACAACCCCTTACAAAGCATTTATCAACGTCCACCAACATATCCCATGTGTGGTTTCTCCTTTAACACAGCTTGCCAGTGTCCAACTTCAGCCGGTTCCCTTCTCCACCGCTCTCCCTCCTTGGCTTCCTTTGGTAAGTCTCGCCAGCCTCCTGCCATCTGCTGGTGCTCTTTGTCATCTCAAGCTGTCTGCCCTCGATGTAGCTGTTATGTTGGTTTTTGTTCTGACTTGACCTCCTGCACCATCAAGAAGATTGGTTAATCCCAAATCTCTAAGTGCTCACCATGCTTCCTCGCTTGTCTTCACTCGTCTCGACTTTCATTTCACTGTGATCAGTAGGCCAAATGGGTACAGCCACTTGTATCGCATGTCTTCTCTCCTCAAAAAGGCCGTCACCTCCTTCAGCTCTCTCCTACATTGTAGCATGCCCAGTGATAAGTCTTGAAACAGTTCCATCTCATGCTCATCCCATTTGAAATGTCTGTTTTCTGGCAGCCCTTAAAATACGCTCTTTAGTTTTGAAAGAGTTCATGCACACCACAATGTCTCTTGGTCTGTTATCCCTTAAGGGCCCCAATCCTCGATGAGCCCGCTCAATTTGCAGAGACTCCACCTCCTCCCTCCTCTAGAGCTGCAGTTTGTAACAGATATCCAAATACTTTGGTAATTATTTCGTCACAATTCTTATATTTAGGGTCCTCTGGGACACCTCACACTCTTATATTGCATCATCTGGATCGGTCTTCCAAGTCCTCTGCTTTCAACTTCAGCTCCTCTTGGCCCTGCTTTAATTCCTCCCATCCTTTTTGCAGGTCGTCCATTACTTTCCCTTGTTGTTCCACCTGATTCTCTGTTTCTTCTACACAAGCTCCTAGCTCCACCAAGTCTTATCTCAAAGATTATAATGTCTCTCTTAATTCATTTTTAACTCCGCTGATTTCTACCTTGAGTTCCTCTTTCAATTCTGTTAACCACAGCTTGATCATCTCTGCTACTCCTTGGCCCCAAGCACCCTCCATCTCCTTCTCCTGCTCAGTCCCACGCTCAGCCACCATTTTACCTTCCTTCTCCCCTCCTCTTGAGGGCACATATGATGACCTGAATTCTGCCAATTTTTTCTTTGCTGACAGCCCTCCTTTTGCTTTATCCATTTGCTCTCTTTGGTTTTCTGGGCTTAGTTCAAGTTCTGCTACAATGTTCTGTCTCTTTCCCCCTACAGTGGAGGACTCTGTCCTAGCTGCCTTTCTGCTCCCTTTTTTGGTGAGGCTTCTTTGTGCTACATTTAATCAATACATCTTTTTGTTTTGGGGCAGTGTAGTATAACCCCCCTTATTTAATTAGTCCTTGTTATCTATACTTTACTTGATTTTGTTATGCTTCGCTTCACTTTGCTGTGCTTTGCTTTGCTTTGCTGTTCTGTGCTATGTTCCGGTGAGGCGTTCCTCTCCCTCCGTTCCTGGTCTGTATTCATCTCCTCTGCTTCACAGTTCCCAAATGATCTTCTTTTCTCGCAGCCTCTTCTGCTCTTTTACAGGGGTTCTTATACTTCTCCATCTTCACTCACCGGCCTTCCTGCTGTGTTCACGCTCTTTGCGGCTCCTCAAGCCATTGCTTCAGACTTCCACGTGCCTTCCCTATCGGGCCCCTCACTGCTCCTGAACTCACTGATCTGGCAAATGCCGCACTTCATTTTGCCTTTTGCTACCCTTCAGTAATCTTCTGCTTTACCGGCTCTCCTTTGCTGCGGCTCCTGCACTCACCGGCTGTTCTGCCTTGATCTTCTCGCCTCAGTTCTTTTCTTCCGCTGCTCCGATCGGCCTCATGCTTCCCCGATCAGGCTCCACACTCGGTTTGCGCTTCGTATTCGGGTGCTTACCACGGCCCGCTCAGCCTTCTTCTAGCTCTCAGAAGTTGCCTCAGCTAAATCCCCTCCATTTCACCCCTGTTTCTTCGCTGTTAGGGGTACCCCCCCCCCTTTATGGCAGGCTTTGGTGGCGGAGCTCGTTCGCTATGCCGCCATTCGGTCCGATGACATCACCAGAAGTCTGTCCGACTCTGTTTTGAAAGTGGTGACAGCTCAAAATTGAGCCAGGTTGCCACTGCAAGATGAGAAGCTGGATTCAGGGGTTAGTGGAGGGAGGGGGATGCTGGCAACAGGGGGGAGGTGGCACAGCGGAGGCGTCTGCCTGGGGTGGCAGAAACCCTTGGGCTACCCCTGATAATGCTCTACTACTCCCTGTTTCCTCTGCTTGCAACCTCGGGGTTTTCTTTGACTTCTCCCTCTCCTCCACACGCATTCAGCTGATAGCTAAAACCTGTCTCCTTGATCCAGTCCCTTCCCATTGGCTTTCCGAACCCTCGCACCCTTTCCCCTAAGTTCTCTGCATGATCAATTCAGGCCTTTCTACTGGACTATTCTCAACTGTCTGGAAACGCATAATAGTTCGCCCTCTACTTAAAAAGCGATCCCTTGACCCTTCTGTTCTTGCACACTGGCATCCAGTATCCATCCTCTCATTCCTATCCAAGATTTTCAAAAAACTAGTCTTTACACAATTTATCGGCACTACACCTTGACACTACTTCCACTCTTCACCCACGCCAATCAGGCTTCAGACCGAGTCACAACACTAAGACCATTCTTTTTTTCCCTCCTCTCTGAAATTAATGTGGCTCACGAATGTGGTGATATCTCTATTCTGGTTTCCCTAGATTTATCTTCTGCCTTCGATCTTGTCAACCACCTCACACTCCTTACACGCTTGTATGACTGTGGGGTTCGTGAGACAGTCCTTCACTGGTTCAGATCTTTTTTTCTCCTCCCACTCCTTTTCTGTTCATGTAGGTTCCTCCACTTCCCCACCCACTCCTCTTTCCTGTGGGATCCCTCAGGGTTCTGTTTCGGCCCCCTATTCAGTCTCTTTCTTGCCCCTCTCACTTTGGTTGTTCAGCAGTCTGGGTGTATCAGCATATTACTCTGCTGATGACATAGTCCTGTTCTTCCACACCAGCCCTCTCTTTCCTGATCTTTCTCCACTTAACTCCTGTCTCACCAATATCTCCTCCTGGCTTGTCCGCTAACTATCTACATCTGAATCCGTCCAAGTCAGTGGCCATCTGGCTCACTTTTGATGCCCTCACCCCTGATCTCTCTCCCACCCTGGCTGAGACATGCATACCACTCACCTCATCCTTGCGGTATCTTGGGGTCATTCTTGATTCTTCCCTTACATTTCATCTCCATGTGACCTCGCTCAGCCGCTGCTCATTCTCTACCCTTCGTCAATTTCACGCAGTCTGCCCTTTTCTCTCCTCTCCCTCTCTGACCATGCTTATGGTGTCGCTCCTCTTATCACGACTTGACTATGGCAATGTTGTTTTGGCAGGCATTTCCCAATACCAGCACCGCCGGCTGCAGTTTATCCAAAATAAGGCAGTCCAACTCCTTACCCATTCCTCACATATGGATCATGTCGCTCCCCATCTCATCAGTCTTCATTGGCTCCCACTTAATTTCTGTTACCTTTATAAGATACTCACTCACTGTTGTGCACAGAACTAGCCATACTGGTGGTACTCAGTATCTCACTGATCTTATTCACATGCACCCCTCCCCTCCGTGCTCTCCATTCAATTCACAGCAACAGCCTGTCTCTCCCTCCCCCGCTCATGCCCGTCTTGAACAAACCAGTCACTCTGCTTTCTTTCCTTCCTTGGCCCAGCTTCATGCCGAACACTCAATCACAAGGTTCAAATCCATCCTAAAAGCTGATCTGTTCTGTCATGCATTTGATCTACCCCTCACTACCTCCCCCAAATGCCCTCCCTAACCATTAGTTTCCTTATATGCCTGTTCTCTGCTTTTTCTGTGTGCTCTATAATCTTGGCTTCCCTGTTATGTATTGTCATTCTTTTCCTACTTTTGGTTGCAGACATTTATTGTAAACAGCCCTGACGCTGTTTTGCATAGGCGGTCAATCAAGGAACAGAATAAAGATATAAGCAAAATTCACCTCTTCCTTTCTGAACATACTACTACATAGTAACATAGTATATGATTTATTTATTTATTTATTTTATTTATTTATTTATTTAACAATTATTTCTATACCGCTCTTTCCCAAGTATCAAGTGCGGTTTACAATGAACAGTATGTTATATGGTATGGGTAATATACCAAGTCTTTTTACATGGAACAGGTGAAACTATTTACAGGTAACAATATAAAGTTTGAACATTAAACTATTAGAACATATTTACATTGTAGATATTTACAAATTATATCATATATCACTTGTGGTTGTATACATTATTTTAAACGTCAAAGATCACATAGTTATAAATTTTTGTAGTATGGTTGTTAACCTGTGTCTCTTTGTGTAGTTTGATTAGATTCTGCTCCTTTGTTGTAGTGTAAAGAGAATAAATGGGTTTTCAGTTTTTTTCTAAATTCTTTTATGTCCGACAGTAGGCGAATGTTGTCTGGAAGGTTATTCCAGAGGATAGGAGCTGAATGTGAGAAGGCCCTCTTGTTGGTTTGTTTTCTAGCTTTTGTGTAATCTTTTGGTACTGCTATAGTGTTTGTGTTTCTACTCCTTTGTGATCGTTTATCTATTTCTATATTGATGAGTGTATTGAGTACAGATGGTGCTAAGTTATTTATTAGTTTAAATGTGGTTAGAAGAATCTTGTATTTTATTCTGCTGTAAATAGGTAGCCAATGGAGTTCAGCCAGGATCGGTGTGATATGTTCTATTGAGCTTATATTCATTATTATCCTTGCTGCTATGTTCTGGGTTAGTTGTATCTTTTTAATATTTTGTTTTGTGATGCCATTAAGGATTAAATTTGCAAAATCAAAGTGTGGGGTTATGATAGCATGAATTATGGTTATGAAGTCTTGTAAGTGAATGATGGCAGATAAAGACCAGTATGGTCCATCTAGTCTGCTCAGCAAGGCGGCAAGAGTAGGTGCACGTGCCGCTCCATGCAGGTCACCCTTCTCCATGCCTTTGTTTAGGGGTGTACCCACCACTCCATGTAGGTCACCGCTATTTGTTCAGATATATTTTGCTTATTTTGATTTTATCCTGTTGGGATCCACTTATCCACTCTTTAGTCGCCTACCATCTAGCCTATTGCAACCTCTCCTTGCTGGTCTCCCCCTGAATCATCTCTCTCCCCTTCAATCTGTTCAAAACTCAACTGCACAGCTAATCTTCCACCAGCCTTGTATTCTCATATAACCCCTGTTCTCAAGTTGTTTCATTGGCTCCCTATCCATTTCTGTATCCAGTTCAATTTCTCCTACTGACCTATAAGTGCACTCATTCTGCTGCTCCTCACTATCTTTCCTCTTATCTTTCCCTACACCCCTCATCAGGAACACTCTTCTGACAAATCACTTCTATCTCTGCCCTTCTCTTCTACTGCCATCTCCAGCGGTCTTTCACCTTGGAGCTCCTTATGCCTGGAGCAAACTACCCCCTGAATCTGTACTTCAGGCTTCATCTCTGACCCTTTTCAAATCTAGGCTGATAACTTACCTCTTCAAAGCTGCTTTTGCATCCTGAGCTGCTTATTTATTTAGCTAAACTTTTATACTGCCTGTCACGATGGTTGAAGCGGTGTACATAGAACTGTGGACAAGTTAAACAGCGTTTACAAAGAGCAGCAACTATTTACAGAAAGTATAAGGAACAGTAACTTTCAAAGTAAGGTTATGCAGAGGCATGTTGTCTTATACTGTTTACAGAATGTTCTGTATTTTGCAGGGGGTGGGAGGGTGGAGGTTAGTTGAAGGTGGAGCTAAAGTGTAGAATGAACAGGTGGGTTTTGAGGAACTTGCAGAATGTGAGAAGGTCTGTGGTGTTTCTTAATGGGTTGGGGAGGGAGTTCCAGGATACGGGAGCCTAGAGCTTGAAGGATCTGGCGCATTCTTGCTGAGTGCTGCTTATTGCTTGGGGGTTTGTTAAGGTGTTCCTTATGGAGTATCTTCATAGTGTGTTTGTCTGGAATTGGTCCAGTGAGGGTTTGAAGGTAGGAGGATGAATGGTGGTTCAGCGTTTTTGAATATCATTAAGATTTTGAATTGTATTTTACTCTAGTGGGAGCCACTGCAGGTGTTTGAGGATGGGGGTGATGTGATTGTATTTGGAGGCACCTTGGATGATCCGGGCTGTCGTGTGGAGGACTGTTTGTAGAGGGAGGAGCGTTGATTGTGGTAGTCCATGGTAAAAATGGAGTTGCAGTAGTCGAGGTGTGGCATAATGAGAGCTTGTAGGGTGGAACGAAATTCTGATGGGGCGAGGAGAGGGCAGAGGTGCGGGAGGGTTTGGTTTTTGAAATAGATTGTGCCTTCAGAGTGAAGTGACGGTCTAGAATGATTCGCAGGTATTTTACTTCAGGTCTGATTTCCGTATGGTTGAGGGTGGTGATTTGTTATTGGAGGTGAATAAGGATTTGGTTTTCTTTAGGTTTATGGATAGGTGGTTTGTGGTCAGCCATTGAGAGACATTTATGAAGCATTGCTGTAACTCATTGTATGAGGGTTTGTTTAGGTTGAATGGTGCGTATAGCATGATGTCATTGGCATAGATATGATAGTTGATGTTTTATGATTGGGTGATTGAGCAGAGTGATTGCATATAGATATTAAAGAGAAGTGCTGAGAGGGTATACCTTGTACACCTTGAGTCTGGAGGTAGGGGGTTGATGACAGTGATCCGATCCTTATCCATTGAAGTCTGTTGTGTAAGTAGGCCCGGAATCTTCTTAGTATGAAGGATATTGCAGTTAATTGTGTCGAAAGCTGCTGAGATATCAAGGAATATTAGTATAGAGCCTTGGTTGGTGTGTTGAATTCCTTTTTATGAGGTGGTTTATGAGGGAGGTTAAGAGGCCTTCCACTTCATGGTGTGGCCAGAATCCACGCTGTTGTGGGTCTAGCAGGGCATAGGTGTTGAGGTATTCTTGTAGTTGACGTTGGATGTCTTCTCGATTACTTTGGCTATAAGTGGTAGGCTGGTAATGAGTCTGTAGGAGAAGTCAGTGGGGTCCAGGTATGTGTTTTGTTTCTTTTTTTAGTAAGGGGCGGATCAAAGTTTTGTTTTGTTTTGGGGGGGGGTTGTTATTTTTTTTAGACAGGCTGGAATTTCAACATGTTGTAAGGAGTTTTGCATGAGTTTGGTGAGGAATGGGGAAAGTTCAGACTTGGTGGCTTTGATCCAGCTCACTGGGAAGGGGTCCAGGTGGGATGTTGTAGTGTTCAGGAATGAGATGATGCTTTCTGTGTGTTCACTTCTGATGTGGTCGAAGATGGTCCATGAGTGAGATGGAGGGGTAGGTTGGGGTGATAGGCTTGTTTGGGTTGAGGATGACTGGTGGTGGAGTAGTCAGCCAGCTGTTATGGGATGATTGAGCCGTTGTGAATGTCATCACAGGACGGCTTCATGAGCTCTGTTACAAGGGTGAATAGCTCTCTTGGTCGGTTGAGTGATCTTTGAATTTAGTTTGGTGTGGTAGCTTTGCTTGGAGCGGTTTGTAGCGTGATTGTATTCCCTTAGTAGAGTCATGTAATGGGATTGGTCTGAGGGTAGGAGAGATTTCCTCCATTTGTGTTCTTGTCTCCAGAGTTGAGATTTGAATGTTCAGGAGTCTGGGGTGTACCATGGGGTCCGTTTTATGCATTGGAGGTCATGGGTGGGTTGAGTTTAAGACTGATTCAGTGATGGCTCGGTTCCAGGAGGTCAAAGTGGTGTCCAAGTCCAGTATTTCAGTGTGGAAAATTGGGAAATGTGGGAAAGAGAAGATTTTCTATTGAATTGGTGATGCGTCTCATGTGATGGTTAGGAGATGGGGTTTGCTTTTGAGATGCACTGATGGGAAGATGAGTTTATTAGGCTGTGGTTGGACCAGGGTACTTGGAGGATCTGAATTGGTAGGGATGGGTTGATATGGATGGAGTTTTTGCTTATGAAGATGAGGTTGAGGATGTTGCCTTTATGTGGGTAGGAGAGTTTGATTTGTGAAGTCCATTGCTGCCATATCTTTCAAGAAGGCTATTGCATGTTTTGTTGGAACTGATTGGAAGTTGAGGTCTCCTATTAGGATGAGGTCCTTGTTTTCGAGGGTGATGTGAAGAAGATCGGAGATGCCGTTGGTTGGGGCGGATGGTGAGTGGTAGGCTAGGCAAATCGTCAGTTGTTTGTTGGACATTGTGAGTGTGTCTAAGAGTGCAGTGCTTTCTGAAGCTAGTTTGAAGTTCAGATTTGTTTTGGCACGGATGAGAACGCCACCACCTCTTTGGTGGGTGCGTGGGCAGGGGAAGAGGCTGTAGTTGGGGGGGGACTGATTTGACTCGGGAAGACTGTTTCTGAGAGCCAGGACTCTGATGCATATGACATCCAGGTTTTGTGTGATAAGATCTTGTATGGTGGTGATTTTTTGTTTTTTGCTGAGCACGTATTAATGAGTGCGCAGTTGAGGGTTTTTGTGTTGGGTGGTTTGATTGTGTCGGTGAGTGGGTTCTTGCTTAATGGAACAGTGATGAGGCATTATGTGTTGCATGCGTGGAGGGGGGAGGTAGCTGTATGGTTTTGGGGATGGTGTGGAGGGGGGAGATTGTATAGGTTGTAGTAGGGGGGATGAAGGAGCAATGCGGGACTTGGGGAGGGATGTAAGAAGGCGTTTGGTGGTGGTGAGGATAAGGAGGGAGTAAAGGAGGGTATATAGTTGGAGCATGATCTTCCTTCTGATTGAGCTGGTTTTGTGGGTTGGTGGATATTTATTTACCATTCCCCTCAGTAGTTGTTTTCTGTCTCTCTGAGCAGGGACCTTCTTTTACATGTCTGTACAGTGCTATGTATGCCTTGTAGTGCTATACAAATGATAAGTAGTAGAAGTATTTACTTACAGTACCTTAAAATAGCCTTGAATTGGAATGCTACAAGATGCTCAAGGATCCATGTTGAATGATGCTGAGAAGATCAAGAAAAGGTGGAAAGAATATACAGAGTCATACCATAAAGATCAAGTGGATCAACAGCCGTTTCAACTTATACCTTATGATCAGGAACCATTGGTGATGAAAGAAGTCATCGAAGCAGCATTGAAAGCCATATCAAAGAACAAAGCACCAGGCATTGATGGCATTCCCATTGAGTTATTACAGTAATCAGATGAAGCTGTTACCATACTTATAAGGTTCTGCCAAGAAATTTGGAAGACAAATTCATGGCCAACTGACTTGTATAAAGAGAGGTGCAGTTAAAGGTGCTCCTCGGTAATTTTCTGTCTCCAGCAGATGGTAATTACTGGATGGTGAAGCAGTGAGTAATGGGGGCTCCTGCGGCCACAGCTTTTTTTGTAGGCTGTCCTCCCCAATTGAGACAGTTCAGGGCTCCCAGGGCACTGGATTACAGTTAGTCATCCCTGGTTGGATGAGACCCATGATAGTGCCAGGGGCATGGCTTTGGCTGTTCCCCAGTTGGCAGAGCACCAGCAGCTTGCCTTCTTCTCTCTTGACATTGTTCAGACTCCCCAAATAGCTCACCCCCATGGCATGACTTTGCCCATCTCCCTGGTCACAGAGCGCTAGCAGTGTCCTTCCCTCTGCCTCTCTGCTTGGTTGAGGCTCCCTAAATGACATTCCCAATCATCTTTCTCTTGACAGAGTTAGTAGCCTGCTGCTTCCCTCTGCCTTCTGGTGTGGTTGAGGCTCCCTTTTTGTCTCCCCATTCTGAAGGCGAGAGCAGCCCTAGAAGGTTTGACATTGGGAAGTTCTGGTGGGGCCCCCTCTTCCCCCGACCTCCAGTCTTGCTGTGACACTTAAAAAAAAAAAAATAAAATAAAACAGCAGAAGCCATGGCCCAGAGGACCTTGCCCTTGGTGGGGAGAGAGTGTGAGTACTGTTCCATGCAGGGCAGCCTGAGCCTGATTGGGAGAGGAGACCAATTGGAACAGCACTCCTGGGCAAAGAGGGGGCATAAGTCCCAGTGGTCAGTTGTGCAGTGAGGTGCCCTGGTGTATGTTTGATATTGCCAAACGCATGGCCTGGTCCACATGATCAAGGACTTCTCCTGCAAAGCCACAACCTCCTATTTGAGTGCTCAGCTGAGCAGGCCACCAGACTTGAGCACCCTGATTGCAGCCAAATCAGGCCTCTTTGTAAGTGTTTATCACAGCTAACATGCTATGATCACACTGGATTGGGAGTCATCCTCTGTTGTGGTGGGAGGGTTGTTTGAAATCCCCTGTCACTACCCCCTCTTCCCTAGATTGAGTTAAGATTGGGATTTTCTGGTTCCTCTTCAGAGGAAAGGGACAGAACAGTGAGGTAAAGATAGGGATCTCCATCTGGTGGATGTACAGGAGTGCTTCTGCGTTAAGTGACTAATCCTTTCCTTAAGTCTGACACTGTTTTATAGTGTATGTGGGGCCATGTAAGGGCAAAGCAGTCTTGAAGGCTACTTTGGGATGCTAGATAAGAAGCAGTGGCCTCTGCTACCTTTTGAAGAATAGAACCATTCTGTAGGGATTGAGGGCTCACTCTACCTAGGCACAGGATTTGTCCTGGGCAGAGGTGAGCTTTGTCACCGCAATCGACATTTTTCGAGCAGCAACATGGTCTTCCTTCTGTGCTTTTGCCAAGCATTACTGGTTGGATTTAATGCCATGACAGATGTGGTATGCAGAGCAGAGGCCTTAAAAGCAACTGTCTTCCCTCCCTGTAGAGTTGCAGCTTTGGCACTTTCGACTGGTCTGGACTGGTCTGTCAGGATGATCCAGAAAGTGAATTTTTATTTACCCAATTTCCTTTCCTGGAGTCCTGTTAAACCAGTCTTGGACCCACTCCATTGTACTACTGTCTCTGTGGCCTGGGTCTTAGAAACATAGAAACATGACGACAGAAAAAGACCACATGGCCTATCTAGTCTGTCCTTCCATAATAACAACTACAACAGTCCACTTTTTACCTTTAGAGATCCTCTCTGTTGGTCCCATGCTTTTTTGAATTCAGTTACTGTCCTCATCTCTACCACCTCCACTGGGAGACTATTCCATGGATCCACTACTCTTTCCGTAAAGAAATATTTCCACATATCACTCCCGAATCTATCTCCCTTCACCCTCATCCCATGTCCCCTCGTAGCAGAACTTGCTTTCAATTGAAAGAGGCTCTCTCCCTGAACATTTATGCCACGGAGGTATTTAAACATCTCAATCATATCACCTCTATCCCGCCTTTCCTCTAAGGTGTACATATTAAGATCCTTAAGTCTGTCCTCATATGCTTTATAATGAAGCCCATTAATCATTTTAGTAGCAACACTCTGCACCGACTCCATCCTGTTCACATCCTTTTGAAGGTGCGGTCTCCAGAACTGCACACCATACTCCAAATGAGGTCGCACCAAAGACTTATACAGAGGCATTATCACCTCCTTTTTTCTGCTAGCCATTCCTCTCCGTATGCACCCAAGCATCCTTCTAGCTTTTGCTGTCGCCTTTTCTACCTGTTTAGCTACTTTAAGATCATCAGACACAACCACGCCTAGGTCCCGCTCTTCTTTAGTGGACAAAAGTACTTCACCTCCTATACTGTATTGCTCCCTTGGATTGCTGCAGCCCAAATGCATGACCTTACATTTTTTAACATTAAATCCCAGCTGCCAAATTCTAGACCATTCTTCAAGCTTAGCTAGATCCCTCCTCATGTTATCTACACCTTCCTGGGTGTCTACTCTATTGCAGATTTTGGTATCATCCGCAAAGAGGCAAACCTTACCCGACAGCCCTTCCGCTATATCACTAACAAAGATGTTAAAAAGAATCGGACCAAGGACAGATCCCTGGGGCACACAGGCCTTCACAGATTCTTGCACACAGGTCTTGCACACAGGTCTTCACAGATTCTTGCAGAAATCCTATGTATGGTTGGACACGGCCCTTATTTGGGGGAGGGGCCCTTTGCCTTTTTCTTTCCCCACAGAGGTTGTGTTGGGGTCTTAGGGTTGCCTATTATTTTTCTGATTTAGTTTTACCATATGCTTGGCTTCTAAATACTGAAGGGTGCCCCTAGCTTCACCAGCATTAGTACCAGTGATGTCACTGGAAAGTCTAGTTTTCTCGGTCTCCTTCTGCTGGTATTAGTCTGGACTGGACTGGCCTAGCAGGACTCCAGCAAGACATTTACAGGGAAGATAATCGGACTACCCATGATCTTGCAAACCTTTGAGGTGGTAGTTTTAGCTTTCATTTTTCCCCTCTGAGAAGTGCCTGCAAAAATTTGAACCTGCTTTTTATGTGGGTATTTCTGTTTTAAGACAGTTAAGTCATGAAAGGCTACTATGTGCATTGTTTTCTTCTTAAAATAAAAGTACATGCGTGCCTTTACACCTCTAGAGGGTGGGCAGTAGTCAAATGGTCCATTTCTGTGGCTAATGGAGCATTTTACTCTGTGAAGTCCTATAATTACTGGCCTCCCTATATATTCACCAATATTTCCGTGGGACGTTTGAGCAGGATGGTTTGTAACATAGCTGAAATTTAGCTCTGACTGCTATTTTACATGTCTATTCTAGCAAAAAGTGTTTCTCTTCTGTGTATATTTTTTAATTTAATGTCTAATCAGAGTGTAACATAGCTTATTGACACTAAAGCATGAACAGAGCACTCTCACAGAAGGGAGAGTTCCCCTGCTGATCCACCACACCCTATTGAGGGTTTTTTGTTTAGATCGTCCATCTAAGATATGGGGACAGGGAAAAGGATCTGGATGTTGGGTTCCATATGGGAATTTGTCCACCTTGGGCAGACTTGCAGAAGTCGCAACTGGGCCAACTAGTGGGCCATTTTGGTTGTACCTGCCACAGTTCACTGTTACTATGAAAAGGTCTTCTCCTGTCTAGCTGCTGTGGCTTTAGTGAATTGGGGCCCAGTATGAGATGGTTTTGTAAGCATGGTGTCCCACTCCAGGAAGTATAGTTCAGTAATCACAAAAAATGGATTATCAAGTATAACAAATCGTATAAAACAGCAGATGAAACTTTTTTCTAGTGCAACTTGGCAATTTCTGTTCTACATTGTACTTATAGTGCCGTTTTTGTTACAAACTGTTGCATGGAGAAGCCAGCATACAGGCCGCCTTGTTTCTGTCACTCAAAATAGAAATTTGGGTAAACCTTCAATGTGAACTAAATATCCAGTCTTAAAGTAGCAGTGTTGCTTACTTTATGCTGCTGCTTATTAAATTCAATATATGATAACACATGAATGAATACGGTTTGAACTGGGTCATTGAAGTTTATTCTCCCATTCTCTCAAGTAGATGCTTTTAGTTGGCACCCACAAGACTTGTTTTTTATTGTGGACATGATTTAATTTTGGGTCGTCTTTTGCATGCCTGCATTCAGCGGTGCCTCATGAAAATTGTCAGAGCATTCCTATGCTTTTATGCATCTTGCATCTAAGTTATAAACATGTAGGTATCTAACAAATTAGTTGAAAAATGGGAGTAAATATTATTTTTCAGAAATTAAGGTTTAAATGAATAGTAAATTTATTTCATACAGCTATGTAATTCACATCTTGTCCATAGATATGATGTTACATTCAGAAATCTACTTTAAATTTCAGCTGAGTAACCACTTATTTGAAGAGCTTGCTATGGATGTTTATGATGAAGTTGACAGACGGGAGACTGATGCAGGTGATGAAAAGGGCTTAACATTGCATTCTGTCAGGATTGAACTTTGATTTATAGTGTATTTATAAGACTTATTTAAAATGTGTGTGTTTTTTCTACCACTTAATGAATCAAAGCGATTTTACAGGGAACAAAAATATACACATAACATAGTTAACATAAGCTAAGAAGTCAACATATAACAAAGGCAAACACATTTTAAAACAAAAAATAAACAAAATCAAGCACCAAATGCTTGATGAAACAAATGGCTCTTAAATAGCCGCCAAAAAGACAACACGTTCAAACAGCCACTTGAAGCTGGTAAAAGCTTCCATAAAACAGGTACTGCCAAAGCAAAAACATGGAACCCTGTAACCTGAAAACTAGATGGCAACGAAGATGATACAAGAAGAATATTGCTTGAGCCCTGGTGAATTGGACTGGTACCAACGACAACTGCCAAACAAGCTGCAGGCAAACTCCATTCAAAGCTTCAAAAACACAGAGAACCTTAAAAACAATCCGCTGTTGAATAGGTAACCAATGCAGCGAACACCAGTTGAAGCGCTGACAAGGTAGAAGCAGAAAACCCAGTAACACCGCATTGGCATAATCAAACGTTGGGGACAATGCTGCCTGAAACAGAGTGAAAGTCAGAAGGTGGCAGCAAGGACTGAAAACTGCGCAAAAGCCGATTCGGGGGGAAAAAAAGAACGACAAACAAGCTTAGCTACATGAGCCTGCATATTCAGGCATGAGTCCAAAGTCACGCCTAAATAAACAATTTCCTGACAAACAACAACCCTATGACCATTTGACAAAACCTCTTCAGGAGCAGCAAAGGACCTTTCATGGGAGACAAACAAAACCTCGGTCTTCCAATAATGCTTAGCTCATGCTGGTCAAACCACAAAGGAACAACCTCCAAACAAGTTGGAGGGCAAGTTGAAAAGCATACTTAAGTACTAAATAACAGGGTTTAAGACCTTGTTAACCAACTTAAATGTTCAGCCATATTCAGTACACAAATTTTCAAAGATGTAGTTTGAACCATTGTAGTGCAGAGTTCTTGTAATTGTAGTGTTGTCTAGTAGACAATATAATAAAGCCCAAAGGAGGAGATACTGTATTGTAGTCTGCAAATCTAGAAGAGTGACATATTTCACCCCCAAAAAAGATAAAGTGAGACTGCTGGTAACTGTCTTGATCATTCCTCAGTCTTTCCGTCTCACTCGTGGTGCTTTGATAGCTCATCTTTGGGTGGTTTGATTTTTGTTTTTTGTTTGATTTACCATTGCCAGTAAAAGTAGGATTCAATTTATTTTTTTTATTTGGCATAATTAATTTAATTTAATTAACAGATTTTTTTATATACCGCTCCTTCCATTGATCAGATGCGGTTCCCATAGAACAACAATAAACAGAGTGAGCTGTTTTTACATATAACAGTTTGTAACTTGGAAATTACAGGTAACAATTAACAATTAGTGAACTATGTACAAATGAACAGAATTTAACTATATACAGAGTTATTTGTTATTCAAATGTCCTCAATACATTGTTTTAGGGCTACAGTACTTCATTCCTTATAATGGCACCTGAATGTATGGTTACAAATACTTCATTTTATTTATTAGTATTTAGCTCCTGCCTTTCTAGTAGTAGTTCAAGGTGATAAGTATGAAAGGTAGAAAGATCTGTTTGGACCAAGTAGAACAATTGCAGCCATTTAAAATGTATGTATAACAAGAATGGGCAGAACTCTTTTTAGGAGAGTTTTGTATCTGCAAAAACATTATAGCTACTGTTGTCATGATGATGATAAAGACATGCTACTCTGTAATGGCAGTCTTTAGAACGCTCCATGTCACGTTGCACTTTGTATGGCGCATGGAAGCTGAATAAGCATTATAGCTACTGTTGTCATGACGATGCTAGAGACATGCTACTCTGTAATGGCAGTCTTTAGAACGCTCTATGTCACGTTGCGTTCTGTATGGTGCATGGAAGCTGAATAAGCACTTTTGTGATACTTGGTATGTCAAAAGGTATTGATATCTCTGTTTGGGTAGTAAAGCAAGAGCACTTGGAGTGGAGGAGTGGCCTAGTGGTTGGGGCAAGGTACTTCAGGCCGGAAGGTCGGGGGGTTCAAATCCCACTAGAGGACAGCAGCCTTGGGCCGGAAGGTCTAGGGTTTCTAGTCCCACAGGTGCTCCTTGTGGTCTTGGGCAAGCCACTTAACCCTCCATAGCCCATGTTCCCTGTAAAGTAGTTATCTCCAAGTTATAATGCCCTGTTCAATGTAATTTCAGTTTGTTCAGTATAAACCGCACCGATGCAGAATAGCGCGATATATAAGAGAATGTAAATAAACAAATACTTCTATTACATATATTTTTATTTAACTAGGCTTATATATCGCTTTTTCTACAAGTCAAAGTGGTGTGTATATACTTGTAGAAAAAGCAATATATAAGCCTAGTTAAATAAAAATATATGTGATAGAAGTACTCTTGCTTTACTACCCAAACAGAGATATCAGTATATACCCTTGTCCTCAAAGGTCTCACAATCTGTTTTTGTACCTGAGGCAATGGGGGGTTAAGTGGCTTGCCCAAGGCCACAAAGAGCACCTGTGGGACTAGAAACCCCAGTCCTTCTGTTTTTTCTACTAGTATACTGTGTTTTGTTTCTCTCTGAAGCAGTACTGTTGATACAGCAAACACCAGCATAACATTTAGGGGCCCTTTTACTAAAGTGCAGTAAGTGTTTAATATGTAGCAGCAGAGCGCAGACAAACCATGATACCAGGAGTCTGTTCAGAAGGTCCAAATCATTTATTTGTGCACAAGTCTCAAGCAGAATCAAATTCAAAATGGCTGAGCAATGGTTTTTAGTAAAACAACAACTTTTATAGACTTCTTCTCCATTCTAGACATAGGAAAACATTTCATTGGTCCCGGTAACCTCCCGTACACCTTCTATTGGTCCCGGTACTGATATGGCTATCCAATGATGTCCTTTGACTGGGCTTAGCACCTGCTTACCCCCCTTATAGTCCCAATTACAATGGTCAGTTCACCAACTTAGATACTTTTCTCTTCCAAGGCCATTTAACTAGTTAGCACATGTGGGAAAGCAGGGCACTGTAACCTTTCTTTCAGCAGATTTAATTAATTTCATAGCAGCTGTATGTTCTTATCAGTAGCAATTTAAACTTGTTTTTCTATATTTTTCTGAGTTCCGATTCTGCTCATCTAAGCTGATTTATGCTTTGCTAAGTTCTAGTTCTACAATAGCAGCATATTGGGGGATGTGCAATTCCTATGGGCCTCTCCACAGGCTTCATTTACAGGTCAAGCTGTTTAGGCCTGTCTGCTTATTTCAGACACTATGGATCACAGGCCTTCGCCTACCACATTCCCCCCTTTGATTAATCTCACCCTATTACTCAATAAGGTGAGAGTTAAATCACTCAATCTGATTATACTACGGTCGGAGGGTTCCGACTATACGCAGGAGGACTAGGATGCCATAAGGCCATAATCTTAGTTGCGGTTTTCCGCTCTACTGTATTTTCAATAACACTGTTAATAGAACGCATACAACATGGGATTATACATGGTAATAGTAGAAACACAGCAATAATTACTAATATGAGCATAAGGAAAGTAGTGAGTCCTCCTAAACCTGAGAAAATAGAGGCAAACCAGTTAGGAATCTTAAGACCATGCCAAGTCTGTACTGGCACGTAAGCTTGTTTTCGCATATTTTCAGCAATCTCTTCAACTACTTGACCTTTATCATCTATCTTCAAACAACAATTGGTTAAATTCAATTTACCACATACTCCTCCTTCAGCTGCCAACAAATAGTCTAGTGCTAAGCGATTCTGATATATGGCAGTGCGCATTTGTGTGCTCTGTCTAGCTAAAAGTGTGAGTGCTTGGCTAGTCTCAGTGGTTATTAATTCAACTACTGCTTGTAAGCGGATAATACGATTAATCATATATACAGGGGTCCGATAGCCCCACATGCCATCTTCGTTCCAAGTGGCAGGTCCATAATAAGCAATTATTCTCTCTGGTGGCCAATCATCGCCATCCCATTTCTGCCACTTGCCTATCTGTAGGGGTGCTCTCTTCTGTCTTTTAGTGTATACTGGGTATCCTAATTGTTCTCCATGTTCTGTGGGTAAGAGAAAGAAAGAAGGTCTAATGGTCCCTAAGACACACGCCCCTCCCTAGTGTATAGGGAGTCGGGCATACGCTCGGGTTCCACAGATCCAATACAGGCCAGGTGGGGCTTGCCAGGCATGGGGCTGGGCAAGAATAGTCCATAAATCGGCAAGCTCAGGGAATTTTGCTAATGGATTAGGGGGTTCAGATGCATTAACTCCGGACCACCAGGACGTCGTTTTGGTGGTGTCATTATAGAACGTTTGGCTGAGACAGACCAGCTGTCCCACCTGTAGATTGAACTGAGGTCCAGTTCTGGCATAGCAGAGACGTCCAACTATTGGGTGTGGTAATACCCATTCGCTTGTAGTCTTATGTAATTCAGTATGATTGTAAGTCATGGAATAATTCAATTCTTGGGCTTCCCATGGCCACTGGTCACCCATTCGTGTCCCACCACAAAAGTAACAATCTGAAATATGGAGACTAGACACTACTGCTCCAGCTAATTCCAGGAACAAGTTCTGGGAGTGATGGGGAATATCAAACTTATTCACATGCATGGTTTCATAGAAAGTGTTATGGATATGGTACCTGGATGATCGATGGGCTTGGGTATTTAATCTTATATATACTATGGTTCCTGGATCTGATCCAGATCCTGCAATTCGTAAGCCAAATTTATATCCTTGTTTCCATGCACTAGGATTACGTATAAACAACTCTAATGGGTTACAGGCACCTTTCTTACATTTTGCTATATCCTTGTATGGCTTAGTTAAGGAAGCCATCCGATTGTCTCTGGTATTTTCTATCATACCAGTTTTCCATGTAGCATAGAAAACACATTCCCATTTTGGGCAATAGTAATCTGCAACTGGGGCTGTACTATATTCATTGGCTAAAACTCTTTTACCTGTACACTCTCCCCATCCAGTGGTCCCCTCTGGACACACATATTTGTCATTGTGTGAGTAAGTTTTCTCCCAATTACTACATTTGGAACGACTATCTCTATGGCATCACAGGCATACTGTGTAGGATCAGTGAGTGGGGGTGTGGCATTGAGCAAAGGTCCATCTGCATCATTCCATCATATCTCCAAAGTATAATAGGATGGATTCTGATGCGGGTTAAAGCATACTTTAGTATTCCCTTTGGTGCAAACGTTCAGTTCAGTGGTGTTATAAATACACCGAGTTACTTTACCAGTACAGGTATAGTAAGAATGATAAAGCAAAGTCTGAGTTACTTTCATTCCAGTCCGAGTGGAAGTAATGCAAGCAGTACATGGAGGCAAGGCACAAGTCAGTTCAAGGCCTCCAAAACAGGCAACCAGGGCAAAGTAAAAATAAAGATGCATGTTGATTGGAGTTCTTCTGAATCCTTACTTGAAAATCTTGACCTCGACGTCCTCTTCCTGGCTCAACGCCGTCCCGTTTGCTAATGAAGCAATTCAACGGGTGTCGAATGTTGATTGAAGATCCTCAAAATGTCCGTCGTATGCCAACTAACTTATCAACTGCAGTTGGCTCTGAATATTGTCAATCAATATAGTATTAAGCAATGTGCGCACACATGAGGTTTGTTTGAGCAAAATCTTGCTGTATTGGAAACAGCAATCCTCTTCGAAAGACTTAGCTACTGCAAGGCACTGTGGTTGTTGGGATGGTCCCAAAAGAGTCTAGGTCGCTGGTTGCCGTCTCAGGGTGAGTCGCAAGGGTACATCAGGATGCTGTACTGCTGTCCACTGCTCGGATTCTGGAACGGCTGCGGGCTTGACTCTGCTGTGGTGGATCCAGGAATCGATTTCTGCTACCTTTACTGCAGTTGGGGTAGACAGGATGACGATGTATGGTCCCTTCCAATGAGGTTCCAACGGTGTCTTCTTCCAATCTTTGATCCACACCGAGGTACCAGGCTGGTAGGGATGCAGGGGTTCCGTCAGGTTGATAGGCAACTGGTCCTGTATCCACGTATGAAGAGTCTGTAGAACAAAACTAAGAGCTAGAAGTTCTTGTCTGGTTATTTCTGAACCAATCTGTGTTAAACTACCTTTAATTCCCTGCACTATCGGTGGGGGTTTACCATACAGAACCTCAAAAGGGGAAAATCCTGTTGACTTCACAGGAGCTGAACATATTCTGAGTAAAGCTATTGGGAGTACTTGGGGCCACTTCAGGCGAGTCTCCTGACAAAGCTTGGACATTTGGGCTTTCAAGGTATGGTTCATTTGTTCAACTTTCCCTGAACTCTGAGGTCTATATGCAGTGTGAAGCTTCCATTGTATCTGTAGGGCATTTGCTAACTGCTGATTAATCTGAGAAACAAATGAGGGCCCGTTGTCTGACCCTATTACTGCTGGGATTCCAAATCTGGGAATAATTTCTCTCAGCAAAACTTTGGTAACTTCTCGGGCTTTTTCAGTTCTGGTGGGGTAAGCCTCCACTCACCCAGAGAAAGTACAAACTAACACTAACAAGTAACTGTATCCATTGGCTTTTGGCATTTCAGTAAAGTCAATCTGCAGGTGGTGCATGGGGGTTACACCTCCTGACTGAACTCGGGGTGGTGGTGTGGGACCTTGTTTGGCATTATTCTTGGCACAAATTAGACACTGGCGTGCCACTGAGGCTGATAGGGCTGCCAACATAGTAATGCAGAAATGCGGTCTGAGTGCTTTTTCCATAGCACTTTTTCCATAATGTGTGGCTTGATGGAAAGCCTTGACAAAGGCTGGCCCCAACAATTCAGGGATTACTATTCGTCCTGGGTGTTGACTGCCCTCTGCTGGTGGCAGCTCAATCCACCCATTTTTCAACACTCCCTCTTCCTTATTACAGTAGTAATCCAATTCTTTGGTGGTATATCGTGGTGTCCAAGAATTAAGGGGTACTGGAAACAATGCTGCCTGCATTGGCATAGCTTGCGATGAAATTTGTCCTGTCATGGCTGCTTGTCGTGCTGAGGCATCAGCGAATCTATTTCCTTGGGCAACATCTCCTTTACCTGCTTGGTGTCCTCGGCAATGCATGACAGCTACACGAGTTGGAGCCCATACTGTATCAAGTAGCATCAATATCTCCGGGCCATATTTGATTGATTTTCCTCCTGACGTGATGAGCCCTCGTTCTTTGTAGAGAGCTCCATGGGCATGCAAAGTGGTGAAGGCATATTTAGAGTCCGTGTACACATTTATCAAGAGTTTTGCACCTAACACTAATGCTCGAGTAAGTGCGATCAATTCTGCTTTCTGGGCTGATGTGCCTGATGCTAGAGCTGATGATTCAATGACTTCATTCCGGGTGACCATTGCATACCCGGCACAACGTCGTCCATTGATGATGAGACTGCTTCCATCCACAAAATAAGTTTGATCAGGATTCTCTAGGGGCACATCTGTCAGATCAGGTCGACTTGAGAATACAGTCTCCATGACTTCTATACAGTCATGCTCCGGGAGTTCTTCACTGACAGGTATCAATGTGGCTGGGTTCAAGGCATGACTCACTTCCAATTGTATCTGTGGGTTTTCACATAACATACTCTGATATTTCAACATTCGGGAATTGGTGAGCCAATGATTCGCTTTCTGTTCCATGAGGGCAAGTACTGCATGTGGCACAGTGACTCGTAGATTTTGTCCTAAAGTGAGCTTGTCTGCTTCACTTACTAACAATGCTGTAGCTGCAACTGCTCTCAAGCAAGGTGGCCATCTTTTGGCCACGGTGTCCAATTGTTTTGATAAATATGCTACAGGTGGCTCCCAATTTCTGAGTCAACATGCCTAAGGCGTTCCCTTGCACCTCATGCACGAATAAATGAAAAGGCTTGTGAACATCTGGTAGTCCAAGTGCTGGTGATGACATCAATTCTTCCTTTAACGTCTTGAAGGCTACATCCTGCTCAGGTCCCCACTCTAGTGGCGACTTTTCTTCTCCTTTGGTGGCTTCATACAGTGGTTTGGCAATTTGAGCAAAGTTGGGAATCCAGATTCGGCAGTATCCTGCTGCTCCCAGAAAGGCTTTGACTTGCTTTCTGGTAGTTGGGGTTGGGATTCTGCACACCGCTTCTTTTCTCTCTCTTCCTAATTTTCGGCTTCCTTTAGTTAAACGAAAGCCCAAGTATTTCACTTCTTTTTGGCATAGCTGTGCTTTTGCTCTGGAAACTTTGTATCCAGCTTCATCCAGTAGCTGCAAGAGGTCTTTGGTGGCTTGTATACATTCACTTTCTGATACAGCAGCTATCAGCAGATCGTCCACATATTGGAGAAGCACTCTCTTCCCCGGGGCCACTGGATAGCTTGAAAGATCTTGATTCAGTGCAGCACTGAAGATGGTAGGTGAATTCTTGAATCCTTGGGGTAATCGTGTCCAAGTAAGTTGGCCCCGTCTTCCAGAGACAGGGTCCTGCCATTCAAAGGCAAATAGCAACTGACTAATGGGGGCTAATCTTATGCAAAAGAACGCATCTTTTAAGTCCAAAACAGTAAAGTGGGTAGCTTCAGCAGGAATCAATCCTAAAAGTGTGTAAGGATTTGGCACAACTGGATGTATGGTCTCAACTGCTTCATTCACTCTCCTTAGGTCCTGCACTGGACGGTAGTCATCCGTTCCAGGCTTCTTTACTGGCAGGAGTGGAGTGTTCCATGGTGACTGACATACTTTTAGTAGGCCATACTCTAGTAATCTTAACAAGTGGCGGTGAATGTCTTCATTTGCTGCTCTTGGGAGGGGGTATTGCTTGACATGTATTGGTGTAGCACTGGGTTTGAGATTCACAATTATTGGAGCTATATGCTTGGCTAGGCCTGGGGGATTGCCTTCTGCCCATACTCCAGACGGCCAAAGTGAATTATAAATGCTTCGAAACTGGGTCTAACAACCACAAAAGTCCAAAGAGAACCCAGCATACAGTGAACCACAAGTAAACTTTTTTTGTTGGAATGGCCAGCACAGTATACAGGATTTTGCCTGCTACCACAGTGGCCCGTCCTTTTTAATCAATTATAATACAAATTTAAAACAGCTCTCATTGAAAAATGGCTGTACTTAGCTGTGCAGAAAGAAATCAGGCTGGAAGAACGTTATTTGCAGCGATGAATCGATGTTTGCCTCAGCAGGTCAGTAAGGTAACGACGTGTCACGTTTCGGGGGTATACACATCAACCCCCTGCTTCAGGTCAGACCTCTGAATCAGGTAAAGAACATCAGCCTTACATACACAGCCCAAATGGTGGTTTTTATAAATACCTGGCTGCCGGTAAAAATCACAAAATAGGACACACCTGCCCAATGTGAAATGCCAAAAAAAGGAACTAACCCAGTCAAAGAGGTGAAACCACCAATCAGATTCCACCTCCCGATGAGAAAGGTTAATAGGCAGTTGAAAGAACCTATCACGAGGGAAAACCCCTCTCTTCTACCTTGTACCCAAAATCCACAAATCGCTACTGAATCCTCCGGGGCGTCCCATCGTCTCATGCAGAGACTCTATATTGGAACCTCTGTCCCAGTTCTGCGACCTTTTTTTGAAACCCCTTGCGACAACTGTGTCATCATACATTAGAGACACGGGGGATTTTTTGAGTCAACTGGCAGTCCATTCGGATACTTCTCTCTGTACATTTCTAGTCACGCTAGATGTCCAAGCCCTCTATACGAACATTGATCAGAGTGAGGTTTTATCTGGCCTTCTACATTCATCAATCCCACTACCAGATCGCGTCCCTAAACAGTTCTTTTTGGATTTATTGGCTCTGGTATTGAATAAAAAAAATTTTCTTTATCAAGGGCAGTTTTATTTACAAACCTTTGGAATAGCCATGGGAGCAACGGTGGCCCCCTCCATAGCAATGATTTATATGGCTTGGTTTGAGGATTTATACATCTATTCCCATCCATTATTCACCTATGTAATGTGTTGGAAGCGTTTCTTGGATGATGTCTTTTTTATATGGACTGGCAACCGGCAGAATCTGGACATCTTTTTAGTCTCCCTCAATTCTTTCAAGTCCAACATACAATTTACTTCTCAGGTTGAGACCCAAAGGATTCAATTCTTAGACATCACCATTGCGTGCTCTCCGACTGGTTTTTTAACCTCCCTGTATAGGAAGCCTGTTCAACGTAATACGTTGCTTCGCTTTGACAGCTATCACCCCCCGGCTCTGAAATGGGGCTTACCATATGGCCGATTCCTGAGGCTTCGCAGAAACTGTACAGAACTCTCGCAATTTAAACATCATGCACGTGAACTAACTGCTCGTCTTTTATCTAGGGGATATCCATCTAAAGTGGTTTACTTAGCCTACAAAAGGGCACGTAATACACAACGAGAATGGCTTTTGACATCCAGGACGCACGCTGCCGCTGAGGAGAAGACAACGGGGGTTCTTCCCTACATGCATGGTACAACGGTGGTGGTTCATTTGTTACACCAATTTTTGCCTATTTTAGCTATTCACCCATGCTTTCGGAAGCCTCTCCAAATTGCTTACTCCCGTGGATCAAATGTACGAGATTTTTGGTTAAGACCAGATCCCCCTTAGACCAACTTTCTAAGGGGGATGAATCGGTTGGTCATGTGTCCTGTCAATCCTGCTCTTTTTGTTCGGGCACTTTAACGGGTATTCTTTGGTTAGATACTCGTACTAATAGATCTTACTACACACGATGGCACACTGATTGCAATACCAACCATGTGGTATATTTGATTGTATGCCCGTGCCAGCTACCTTACATTGGGAGGACTTCACGACCTTTTAAGCAAAGATTGACAGAACATGCCTCTCGGATACATACTCAAACACTGACAGCTCCTTTAGTTAGTCATTGTCTCGAACACTCTCATACATTTGCGGATCTCCGCTGGCGAGTTCTCGATTATGTCCCTTTAGATCCCTGTGGTGGAGATCGGATCCAACGTTTGCAGAACTTGGAACAAAGATGGATATTTAGATTAAATTCAGTTGCTCCATAAGGACTAAATCAACAGATCGATTGGTACACTATTCGTTGACTTTCAGCTGGATCAAGAGAGGGGTTTTCCCTCATGATAGGTTCTTTCAACTGCCTATTAACCTTTCTCATCGGGAGGTGGAATCTGATTGGTGGTTTCACCTCTTTGACTGGATTGGTTCCTTTTTTGGCATTTCACATTGGGCAGGTGTGTCCTATTTTGTGATTTTTACCGGCAGCCAGGTATTTATAAAAACCACCATTTGGGCTGTGTATGTAAGGCTGATGTTCTTTACCTGATTCAGAGTCTGACCTGAAGCAGGGGGTTGATGTGTATACCCCCGAAACGTGACACGTCGTTACCTTACTGACCTGCTGAGGCAAACATCGATTCATCGCTGCAAATAACGTTCTTCCAGCCTGATTTCTTTCTGCACAGCTAAGTACAGCCATTTTTCAATGAGAGCTGTTTTAAATTTGTATTATAATTGATTAAAAAGGACGGGCCACTGTGGTAGCAGGCAAAATCCTGTATACTGTGCTGGCCATTCCAACAAAAAAAGTTTACTTGTGGTTCACTGTATGCTGGGTTCTCTTTGGACTTTCATACTCCAGACGGGGCATCAATGCTTTTCAGAGTTTGTTCAAAATAGGTGTCCTGGGCAGATTCACTACTATAATATCTCCATTCTTCCTCTCGAGGAACAGTAAGCAGCATTATTCCTGCAGGTTTAGTCTGAGAATTCACTGTCATTTGCATCTCTCCCTTCTCAGTAAAAGATATTTGGGCCTGCAATTTGGCTAACATATCTCGTCCCAGTAATGGTACTGGACATTCGGGCATATAGAGGAATTGATGGGTTATTTGCTGTCCTCCCAGACTGCATATACGGTTCTGAAGAAAAGGTTTTGTGGCTTTGGCACCAGTTGCTCCCACAATGGTGACTGCTCTTGCGGAAAATGGGGCAATCGGTTTGTCTACTACAGAATGTTCTGCTCCAGTATCAACCATAAAGTCCATAACTTGGTCTCCTATTTGTATGCTGACCATAGGCTCCTGGAGACCTAAAGCGAATTCAGAGCCCGGTCTGTCCTAATCTGCTTCATCTGCGTCGTAGGCTGCTGCGGCTAATGCTTGTATGGCTTCTCACCTTTCTCGCTGAAATTGTTCTCGATTGGCTCCTCCGCGGTTCCGGGGTCAGCCCCTTCCTCTTTCTCTCCATTGGGCATTATTTTCGTCATCCTGATGGGCGTCTTCAAGTTGCGGGCATGTATCTCTCCAGTGTCCTTCCTCTTTGCAATAGGCGCATTGGTTCACGCCTAGTTGGGGCGGCCTTCTCCTCGGCCCCTCCCTCTTCCTCTGCTCCTTCGACTAGGGAAACCTCCCCTTTTCTGTTCAACTATGGCCGCAGCCAAAAAATCAGCTTTCTTCATCTTTCGATCACATTCTTTCTGCCTTTCATTATCACGATTCACATACACTTTGAGCGACTTCCAGTAACTGAGTTGCATTCATGCCCGCAAACCCATCTAGTTTCTGTAGCTTACGTCTAATGTCTGGTTGAGACTGGTTTACAAAAGCAGAATTCACCATGCATAAACTTCCTGGTGCATCTGGATCATAGGGAGTATACATTCTATACGCTTCAGTCAGTCTTTCATAAAACACTGCTGGGCTTTCATCTATGCCTTGGTTAACTTCGGTCACTTTAGAAAGGTTCATAGCTTTCTGGCCCCCCCTTTTCAGACCTTGCATAAGGCCTTGGCGAAATCGTGATAGAGATCTGGATCCTCTCTCTGTATTCGGATCCCACCGGGGGTCTTCATTTGGGAATTCTCTTTGGGCTGCTTCTCGATTATCTATCCTTACGCCTTCCCCCGGTGCTACAGGGTTATCTGCCAGCCAGTCAACAGCTGCTCGCTTTATTCGTGTCCGCTCCTCCGTAGTGAATAAGGTGGACAGGAGCTGATGGCAATCTGCCCAAGTGGGTTGGTGGGTTTCCATAATAGTATGCATTAACTCTGTTAGTTCCTGGGGCTTGTTGGTATAGGAAGCGTAATGTGACTTCCAGTTTAACAAATCAGTAGTGGAGAAGGGCACATACACTAAACTTAGGGGTCCCGCCACCACATGATTATCTTCATCTCTTACGGGCACTCCCGGGACTTGCCGTAAAGGCATCATCCTTGCAGTAGATGTCTTTCGGGATCTGCGGGAGATTTTTGAAACTCTCCTAACAGGGGCTTTCTTCTTGTAAGTGCGCTTCGTTTGGGATGCTTTACTTTTAACTGATGAGCTCACACTGACAGTCGTCTTTACACTGTCAATATCACTCTGGGAAGACTCTTCTTCCCCTTGCTCTTCTGCCTCTGACTCAACTTTCTCCTCAGTCTCAGTGGAATCATCCTCCTCATCTGAAGTGAGCTTATCTGCCTGCTCTTCGGGTGATCGTTCTGGGGTTGGGTCCCGTTCCCGCTGTGGTTCTGGGGCGGGACGCGGTGGCACTCTTACTGGACGCTGAGCTTGGGGCTGTCGAGTTATTACTTCTGGGGATTCAGGATCTGCCAGAATGGGTTTCCGTCTGGATTTCTCACCTGTCCCTGTCTTTTTAGTCTGTTCTACTTTCTGCATTTGATCTGTTCGTGCTAACATTATTCTGCACTGCTCTTCGTAACAGCGCTTCGCCCAAGGGGGCGGGCTCTCACAAATACTCAACCAGGAATCTATATAGGGGTACTGATCGGGGTGCGCTACCCGCACTTTCTGGTGAACTGACTGAATAATTCCTATAGTAAAAGTTCCCTCTCGGGGCCATGTGGGGTCTAAGTCGGGCCACTCCCTAGTACACAAAATCTGTAATTGGGTTGCAGTCATTTTAACTCCATAATCTCCTGAATATCCTTCCTTAAAATGTGTGATCATACATTCTAATGGAGTGCTCCTAGTGGACCCCGCCCCTCCCATTTCGATGTGTGCGCGCAACAACAAACAGAAGGGAAAAGGAGGGCGGACCGTGGGTAAGGGGTCCTCACGGCCCTAGAAACATATAAGGGAAACAAATAACAAGACAAGACGGTCGCTTCCTCCTTTTTACAACCTGGACGCGGTCGCCCGACCAGGAATGCGTTACTCAGGAGTCCGCCTTCGCTTGGTCCGTGCTGCCAGACCTCTCATTCACACTTCAGTCACACAATCATGCTAGCAACGTATCCCAAGATAGCCCAATCCTGTCTCTTCTGACTAGGCTATGTTCAAATTCCAAAATACAAGACGACGGGAGTTTCGCCCTGCGAATACTCATGCAGGGGTAGTCTGAGCGTCTTGAGAGGTGATCAAGCTCTCTTACCAAGTTCCAAGTTCCAAAATTCAAGATTCAAATGGCAGTACTGCTCTGACTCATCTGTCTAGACATACAAAATCAAAACTCTACTCACCGGATCCGGTCCTCAAAGTTCCCAAGCAAGCGCATGAGTTGGACCTCGGACTCCCCTCACTCGGGTTCGAGGTGTTGGTTCCAGCCGGGCCCGGCACCCGCCGAGGTCCGGCCAGCTCCCTCCGATGCAAGGGACCGGTGGCGCCAAGGAGCGAGCCCCGTCGGAAGGGCGCGATCCCGGCAGGACCAAACCTGTAGAGGCGGAAAGTCGTGGTATATTGCCCTATATACCCTCTATTACCACACCTTCCCGGCCAACGCACCAAGAATATGTAGCAGCAGAGCGCAGACAAACCAATGATACCAGGAGTCTGTTCAGAAGGTCCAAATCATTTATTTGTGCACAAGTCTCAAGCAGAATCAAATTCAAAATGGCTGAGCAATGGTTTTTAGTAAAACAACAACTTTTATAGACTTCTTCTCCATTCTAGACATAGGAAAACATTTCATTGGTCCCGGTAACCTCCCGTACACCTTCTATTGGTCCCGGTACTGATATGGCTATCCAATGATGTCCTTTGACTGGGCTTAGCACCTGCTTACCCCCCTTATAGTCCCAATTACAATGGTCAGTTCACCAACAGATACTTTTCTCTTCCAAGGCCATTTAACTAGTTAGCACATGTGGGAAAGCAGGGCACTGTAACCTTTCTTTCAGCAGATTTAATTAATTTCATAGCAGCTGTATGTTCTTATCAGTAGCAATTTAAACTTGTTTTTCTATATTTTTCTGAGTTCCGATTCTGCTCATCTAAGCTGATTTATGCTTTGCTAAGTTCTAGTTCTACAATAGCAGCATATTGGGGGATGTGCAATTCCTATGGGCCTCTCCACAGGCTTCATTTACAGGTCAAGCTGTTTAGGCCTGTCTGCTTATTTCAGACACTATGGATCACAGGCCTTCGCCTACCACAGTATACTGTGTTTTGTTTCTCTCTGAAGCAGTACTGTTGATACAGCAAACACCAGCATAACATTTAGGGGCCCTTTTACTAAAGTGCAGTAAGTGTTTATTTACATTACCACATATTAGGAGTAAAAACCAGTGCACGGCACGTGCAGAAGGCATGTGATAACTGGGAGTCTGGCCAGCATGTCGTCCTACACATCTCACACTTAAAGATCCCTTATCATGTGTTAAGTGCACCTGTGCTAACTGCAAAAGTGACGGCACAAGTGCTAACAGCAGTGTGCAGTCCCTGACCCATCATGCAATGAGCAGTCAATACAGAACTTGGCATGCGCTTGCCATTACAGCATGGTAACGGTGGCCACGGTCCTGCTCTAACTAATTTGCACATTAACTGCTTATTGCACTTTAGTAAAAGGGCTCCTTAGGTTTGGTGTATCCTTTTCATCAACCAGCTTTTTGTGATATATATACTCTCTACACTAATTTTCTTAGTGTCATTGTCATGTTTTTATTTTCCAAAGAGTTATGTAGCGTAATACCATTTGATCTAATTTGTTTCTGCAGTTTGGCTTGCTACACAGAACCACAGTACGCTAGTAACAGAGGCCACAGTTGTTCCATTTCTTCCTGTGAATCCAGAATATTCATCAACACGAAACCAGGCAAGTGTACAGGTGGTTTGAAAAGTAAAAGCATTTCTCTGAGGACAAGCTGGATAGCATGTCTTCCTGGGTGGTGATGTCTGATGGAGCCTCGGGGAGGGGGGGGGAGCTTATGACGACTCACTGTTCATGCATTGCACTTCCCACCCTGCATTGCTGCATAGGATCCCCTCGGTCCTCCCTTCCTTCCCCTCTATGGCGCCCAATGGATAGCTTTCCACCATGGCATGAAGATTTCTTCTGTATTTAAACATAACTTCCCTTTGCTCTGTTTTATGTTATCACATGAGGGCCACACCATTTTCCTCAGATTTCTTTTTAGCCAAAGTTAGTTTCTCTAGTATTTTGTGTTCCATTGGCTATGCTTGCTGACTCGATCAGGCCTGTTTTTATCAAAATAGAGTAGTTTGATTTCACTGTGGCTAATTTTATTTTTGGTGATATGACCCAGAAAGCCCACAACGGCTTTTTAAAAATATAGGATGTCTGGCAAGGGCCATATCTGATGTGGATACTTGCAATTGGTTTTTCCAGTTCCTTGGTCCTGATTGAGCTCACTATTTGTCATCTCTCTTCAGATGATAGAAAAGAAGCGTTGTGGCCATGAAGAGCAAAGAGGCTCTTGATTTGTTTGTCTGTGGAGTTTGTCTACCGTCAATGGCCTTGAAGGCTGGGAATGCTCAACACAGAGGTGCCAAGTTACCCAGTTCCAGAAGTGAGATTTTAAGCCAGTCCTGGATTTCTGACAATCTAATTCTAATGCATTATAGGATGTGCAGCACTGATTTCAAAGGGGAAAATCAAGGACTACAAATACCATACTGCACTGCAATGCAAATTAAAAACCAGAACTGGCAAAACATCTCACTTCTGTAACTGGGTAACTTGAAGGCTGGGAATGCTCAACATAGAGTTGCCAAGTTATGATTTGGAAAGGAACTCTGACACAATAGTAGGTTTGATCAGTCTGTCATCTAGAATCTTATGAGTTTTAGAATTCAGCTGTATTTCCCCCCCCCCCCCCCCCCCCCGCCCAAGGGCTCATTCTGTTCCTTTCCAGGTTGCATTCATTAAAATCAAAATGAAAATGGCCTGTTGACAACAAAAATGGACTATCTGCATCCGTACCCCTTTGTTATCAAAGGCAATCTAAAGCTAGGGAGTTCCAAGTATAAGGACTTGCTATCCTGCTTGCCTTCGGATAAAACCATGTTGTTTACCTGTAGCAACTGTTCTGCATGGACAGCAGGATATGAGTCCTTGCATATCCACCCTCCTTCCCTAGAGCTGTTTTCCCTAAGCTTAAAAACTGAGGCCCCATGCAGCAATTCAGGATGGGAAGTATGAGCTCATGCTCTGAGTTAAAGGCTTTTAGAAAACTACTTCAGCTGTGGAAGGCTTCTTTATCTTTATTGACGTACTTGATTAACTGCACCTTCGAGACATCGGGGCAGTTTACGATATGGCAGAACTTATTTACTTTTTTCCAGCTATACCATATACTATATTTTGTTTAATAAATTTAAAAAAAAATGTCTTAAATATTTCAAGTGAGTTATATTTTGATGCATTGATATAAATTGAAAATCAATTTAAAGAACAGGAGGTTAATTTTTCAAAGTAATTTCTGCAGGATCAATGTGTGTAAATTTTGACTTTTATGAAACTTGTGCATAGTGCCTGTATGCTCATAAACTTGCTCGTATCTTGAACAGCTGTTCATTGAGCAGAGGTTTGCACTTACGCTCCTACTGTGTGAAAAGTTAGAGAAAACACACATGTATCTGCACAATTTTAGAAGGTGTAAATGTGGGCCGAGGCTTTTCATAGCTTAATTTTTACATGTGCTTTTCCCATGAGGTCAGTTTTAAAATTATCCTCTTTAATGGTTTTTATGTTTGTCTTAGGGAAGACAGAAACTTGCGCGGTTTAATGCCCATGAATTTGCTACATTAGTTATCGACATTCTAAGCGATGCAAGGAGAAGACAGCAAGGCAGTTCTCTTTGTAAAGGTGAATATTTTGCTTAGTTATCTACGTATCTTGAGTTTTTCATGTTCTCTTAGTACCTAATTTTCTATTGGCACGCTCCATATTTTATCGTTGTGGGTGTAATTTCAGAACTTAATCTAAGCTCTCTAAAGAATCTTGTGGCTACTACACTGTTCTATGGTGCTTCAAATCACTTACATTGAAGCATTCATGTGCTTCAGTTAAACTGATACAGTAGCAATTTATTTAGTAAGATTTTTATATCTCCACTGGGTCAAAGCAGTTTTATAATTAACAATTTGAACTGGTTTACAGAGAACACTGAACTGTATATAATTTGTTCACATGTAGATTGTGTTATATTTCTCGATCTGAACATTTGAACTTGGCTTACTAGCACGTTTAACTTTCAACAATAGGTTTGGAGCACTTTGCTATATACAATTTGATTAGAAGTGGATAAGGGGTGGGGGCCCTCACTTGATTTGCAGCTTGTTGTGCTGTGAGGGCTTGTGTGCATCAGTGATGCTGAGAGCTAAACTATCGGTAGTTTAACTACTGGCAGGGTCTCCCAATATGGACAGGTCTCAGCTGAGGTGCCAGACGAAGACAAACCACCCATCTGGGCAGCAGCAGAATGGGATAGTGTTGACGGTGGAGGGTCACATTTCTGTGAGAAGGGCAACAACACCAAACTTAAACTGTGCGGAAGAAAGGCCCGGCAATCTACTTCTGTATCTTGCCATGAAAACCCAATAGATAGTTACAACAAAACAAATTGTGCTATAGTGCTGGAAGATGAGACCCCCAGGTCGGAAGGCACTTAACTAGCTACTGGGGAAGAGCAGAAGACTTTTCAGAGTAAAGCCAGCATTTATGATGTGGTTGGATCAAAGCCCTCGGGACGTCTGATTGCTGATGTAGCTGCGCATGAAATGAGTCAGAAGCTGTAAAGATGTCTTACGCATTGGAACATGGAACGTATAAAGCATGAATCAAGGGAAGTTGAAGGTGGTCAAGAATGAAATGGAATGTGTACAACTTGATCTGTTGGGTGTCAGCGAACTGAAATGGACTGGCATTGGGCACGTTGCATCAGATGATCACATGGTCTACTATGCTGGAAATGAAAGACAAAGAAGAAATGGTGTTGCATTTATAATAAAGAAGAAACTTGCAAGAACTGTAATGAAATACAATGCAGTCAGCGAATGCTTAATCTCTATTCGTCTACGAGGAATGCCTATCAACACAACTATAATTCAAGTATATGCCCCAACAACAGCTGCAGAAGAGAATAAAATTGAAGAGTTCTATGAACAAGTAGATAAACGTAGATCGATTGTTTACATTATCAGAATATAGAAAGACTAGGGGACATGCAATGAAGCTACAGGGTAAACTATTTAAGACTAATAAAAAAAAATATTTTTTCACTCAACGTGTAATCAAACTCTGGAATTTGTTACCGGAGGATGTAGTAATGGCTGTTAGTGTAGCTGGGTTTAAAAAAGGTTTGGACAAGTTCCTGGAGGAAAGGTCCATAAACCATTATTAAGAAGGGACCCAGGATATCAATGCTTGACCCAGTACAAGCATTGTGGAACCTGTGTCTTTTGGGGAAACTGCTAGGTACATATGACCTAGATTGGCCACTGTTGGAAACAGAATACTGGGCTTGATGGACCTTGGTCTGACCCAGTATGGCATAGCTTATGTTCTTATATAAGTACAAGCTGAAATTGACAGAACATACAAACAGGATATCCTGATAGTCATGGGTGACTGGAACGCAAACGTTGGCAACAAAGAAGAAGGCAAAGTAGTTGGAAAATATGGACTTGGCAACAGAAATGAAGCTGGAGAAAGACTGATAGAATTCTGCAAGACCAACAATCTATTCATCTCAAACACCACCTTGCATCAACACAAGCGGCGACTGTACACATGGACTTCTCCCAGTGGATTGTATAAAAATCAAATTTACTACATCTGTGGAAGTTAAAGATGGAAAAGCTCTATAACATCAACAAAGACAAACCCTGGAGCTGACTGTGGTACAAATCATCAACTACTAGTATGCAAACTCAAGCTAAAGTTGAAAAAGAGCAAACCACTCATGAATGCAGCAAAATATGACCTTGAGAATATACCACTGGAATTTAAAGACTGCCTGCAAAATCGATTTGCTGCTTTAGATACAAATGACAGAGCTACAGAAGAGTTATGGAATGACATCAAGAAGGTTGTGTTGGAAGAAAGCGAGAAGTCTCTACAAAAGGTGAAAAAGCAAAAACGGCCAAAATGGATGACGGAAGAAACTCTGAAAATTGCCCAGAAACGCAGAGAAGCTAAAGCCAGAGGAGAAAGAAAGACAATAACAGAACTCAACAGAGATTTTCAATGTGCAGCAAGACAGGACAAGGAAAAGTACGACGACGCATGCAAGGAAATAAAAGCAGAAACTATTAGAGGAAGAACAAGATTGGCTTTCCTAAAGCTACGAGAGTTAAAGAAAAAGTTCCAGCCTCGAATTGGAATGTTACAAGATGCTCAAGGTTCTATGTTGAATGATGCTGAGAAGATCAAGAAAAGGTGGAAGGAATATACAGAGTTTTTATATGATAAAGATCAAGTGGACCAACGGCCGTTTCAACCTGTACCTTATGATCGGGAACCATTGGTGATGAAAGAAGAGGTTAAAGCAGCATTGAAAGCCTTATCAAAGAACAAAGCACCAGGCATTGATTGCTGTAATACTTTTATGGGAATGCTATCTGATGCAGCTGTTACCATACTTACAAGGCTCTGCCAAGAAATATGGAAGACAACATCATGGCCAACTGACTGGAAAAGATCTGTGTTTATACCAATACTAAAGAAAGGTGATCCAACTGACTGTGGAAATTATCACACAATTGCTCTGATCCCACATGCCAGCAAGATTCTACTGAAGATTATTCAAAGGAGACTACAACCATACCTGGAACAAGAACTACCTGAAGTGCAAGCAGGGTTCAGGAAAGGGCGAGGAACGAGAGACATCATTGCGGATGTGAGATGGATCCTTACAGACTAAAGAATACCAAAAGGATATCTATTTGTGCTTTATCGACTATAGCAAGGCTTTTGACTGTGTAAACCATGAGAAACTCTGGGCCACATTAAGAAGCATGGGTATACCAGAACACCTGATCGTACTCTTGCACAATCTGTACATTGATCAAGAAGCAGCAGTTTGAATGGAACAAGGAGACAATGGTTTAAAATAAGAAAAGGTGTAAGACAAGGCTGCATACTTCCCCCTACCTGTTTAATTTATATGCAGAACAAATCATCAGAGAAGCAGGATTGTATGAAGACAACAGAGGTATGAAGACTGGTGGAAGACTCATCAACAACCTTCGCTATGCTTATGATACCACATTACTGGCTGAAAGTGACGATCTGAAACATTTACTTCTCACAATCAAAGAACATAGTCTCAAAATGGGCCTGCACCTTAATGTAAAGAAGACAAAGATCATGACAACTGGCATCAACAGGTTCATCGTTGAAGGAGAAGAAATTGAAATCATGAACAACTTTAACCTACTTGGATCAACTATCAATAAAGAAGCAACAAGCAGTCGAGAAATCAGACGCATTGCTCTTGGCAGAATGGCTATGAAAGACCTAGATAAGATTCTCAAGAGCAGAGATGTCTCTCCCCATGCAAAGATTTGACTAGATCAAGCCATGGCATTTTCAATAACATCATATGGATGTGAAAGCTGGACAGTGAAAAAGATAGACAGGAAGAAAATTGATGCCTTTGAATTATGGTGTTGGCAGCAAATACTGTGTATACCATGGACTGCCCGAAGAACAAACCAGTCGGTACTAGAGGAGATCAAACCTAAGCGTTCTTTAGAAGCTCAGATGACAAGACTTCGACTTTCATACTTTGGACACATCATGCGAAGAGAGAGATCATTAAAGAAAGACATCATGCTTAGCAAGATAGGTCAACGCAAAAGAGGAAGGCCAGCAATGAGATGGATCGATACAATAACAGCAGCTACGGGTACCAGTCTGTCAACAATGAGCTGCCTGACTCAAGACCTAACACAATTTAGGACAGCTAACCAGAGGGTCGCCATGAGTCGACTCCGACTCGACGGCACTTAACAACAAGGGGTGGGGGGCTGGGGTTTGCAATGTGGGTCGGCTGAGTTACAAGTTGGTTAAGTTACATTATCAAAGTACTTGGCAAAGAGGTGGGTTTTTAATGTTTTTCTGAACACGGTGAGGTCTGTGGAGTTTGAGGTCATCTGGGAGGAAGTTCCAGAGAGGGTGAGTGTAATTCAAAGGATCTCTGGCAGGCTTGCTGATTGCTTTTGAGTTTTTTTGGGTAATGTTGAGAAGGTGTTTGCAGTCAATTTTCTCAAGGGACAGGTTGAAATGTGAGGGTGGAGTAACTTCTGAATGTGTAAGGATGATAAGTTGTTGATGGTTTTAAATATGAGGAGTATGGTTTTGTATAAAATTCTGTCTTGTAGTGGGAGCCAGTGGAGGTGTTTCAGGATGGGTGAGATGTGGTCTGATTTGTAAGCCCCCTGGATTGTGCAGGCAGCTGTGTGCAGGATTGTTTGTAAAGGGTGAAACATGGATTGTGGGAGTCCTTGGTATATGGCATTGCAGTAGTCTGTGTGGGATGATGAGGGTTTGTAGGGCTGATCTTGAAGTATGTTGGTTCTAGCTGAGGGTGCAGGTGGCATAGAGTCTGGATTTTGAAATAGGCAGTTTTTGTTGTCTTAGCGATTTGTGGTTTGAAGTTCAACAGCTGGTCAAGGGTGGTTCTGAGGTATTTGACTTTGTTCTTGACGTGTATTTTGATGAGTATGATGGTGGAGGGTGGGGTGAATGAGCTGTCCCTGGTGACGAATAGAGCTTCAGTTTAGTTCAGATTAATGGAGAGGTAGTTTTGTTCAAGCCATGTGGCTACATCTGTGAAGCACCACTGAGGGGGTGGGGTGGTTGATGTTGATAGGTGTGTATAACATGATGTCGTCAGCGTAGAAGTGGAAGGAGACGTTGATATCTGAGTGTTTTGCAGAGTGGTTGCATGTATGTGTTAAATAACAGTGCAGAGGGAGGAGTGGCCTAGTGGTTGGGGCTAGTTACCTCGGGCCGGAAGGTCGGGGGTTCAAATCCCACCAGAGGACAGCAACCTTGGGCCGGAAGGACTGGGGTTTCTAGTCCCACAGGTGCTCCTTGTGGTCTTGGGCAAGCCACTTAACCCTCCATTGCCCATGTTCCCTGTAAGTATTAGTGTATGTGTCTCATATCCCCTTGTGTTAAATGTATCCCCCAATTGTGTTGTGACCACTTTGATTGAAGGATAAGGTGGTATACAAAACTGTCTAAATAAATAAATTAATAAAATTAATAGTGTGGATCCTTTTGGGACTCCTTGTGTTTGGGTGGTTTACTTCGTGATGGACATTCCTGCACCAGCTCATTTCCTTCAGACAGGAGAGTAGATTGACGTACAATGCCAAGATGCCAAGATGATTTTTATGATGTTATAAATAAAATGACATGATTATTTCTCTGTGTGCTGTGACTGTCTGCTCCTGTAAACAGGCATGTAACAAATTTAATGAAAGTGAATAATTCTCTCTGAAATTCTTTAACTTGGGAAATCTATTCTTATATTTATAAGCCTTATGGTTTTATCTTTTAGTTTTCACCCTTTGATGCCCTTTGTATTCCATTTACCAACAGGTAAACCTGGATTTTATCATCTGTTCTTAACCCCTACAACAGGCTAAACGTATGTTAAAAAAAAATAAATTTGAACTGATAACCAAAACGGTGGTGTCTACGTTTTGCTTGTTCTATTTAATAACACTGTCTGAAAATGGTACAGTATCGTTAAACACCTGTGGTCTCATTGCATTATTAAAGTTATGAGTTCAGTTTTGTGTGTTTGAACATATTTCTCTGGAGACAAGCAGGGGGATGTAGATTGGTGATGTCTGTTTACAGCACCAGTGCCAGCTCTCCCCTAGCTCAGAGATGTCCTTTTGGATTTCTCTGAGCCTGCGCATACCTTCCTGTCTCATGGTCCTGCTCTCCCTTCGTCTTCTGTTTCTGCTGAACCAGTCAGCCATAGCTCTCCCTTCTCTGGTGTTCGTTTTCCATTCAAGTTTCTTTCTTTGTGTTTTTTTTCATAGTTTTAGTATCGCACACTATTCCCATAACATGGCAGCTTGTTTTGCAACAATGAAAATGTCTGCTGCTTCTTATAGCTGCTACACAGCTCCCATATTGCTTTGGGACAGTCTCCCTTCAGCACGCATGTTCTAGAGCTGCCACACATTCAAAAAATAAAAACTTTAAAGGTTATTCTACATCTTTTAACATCTGCAACTCGGCAACTGCTCTATTGTTGAAGAAAAAAAAAAAAAAGAACCAAAGCAGTTTTCAACAGCACAGAGCTAGCATTATCAGAACGCTACAAAAAAAAACCCACAGCAACCACCAGAGGGAAACTTCTACACCTACAGAGTCTCTGGACAACAGCGCTAAAGGCAGGTGCCTTTTTCTAGTGCTTCCCTTCTCCACATGGTGGCTTCTGCTCCTCTACCTGCCCCAGTTCCATCGGGCCCAGACAAGGCATGATTGGGAACAAAGCGGGCTACCGTGCAGCTGGAGTCAGATCGCCTACCAGCACCAGCGTTCAGAGCCTTCCATCACAGGCCAGAGGCTTTATTCCATCTTCTATTTGGAATAAGGGAGGCCCTCTACCAAGGCTACCCCCCCCCAACCCCCTGCTTGAGGTACAAAGCACAATCTAAATCCAAGTCTATCCAGAGAGATTCCTCTGGCAGTTCCAGCAACCTGCAGACCCATGCACTCACAAGTGAAAAGCTGGCAAAGCTTCACTTGGTATTTCATCTCACAAATTTAAGCATGAGAAATACCAGGCAGCCTCCATGCTGTCCTTATCTCCCTCTGCTTTTACAGTGGGAGGTAGGTCTTCCCCTAGTGACCCCCCCCCTCCTGCAGTTGTTCTGACACTGTCCAAGCGTTCACCGCCTACCCTTTACTCTCATCATTGGGACCCAGAGCCCTCCATCTTGAGGGACATTGATGCTTCACCTTCCTCAACCACCTGGCTAGTGAAGAGCCTAAGGAAGATTTCTCCTACCCAACATTTTTACAGAAGAATCCCAGGCCCTCACAGTCGGCGATATTCACACCACTAACAAGGAATTTTCAATCTATCTTACGTTTGTGTAGTACTCCTAAGGAGGTTCTGGTGCTGCTGGTTCCCCAGATTTTTCTGGACCTCCTTGCCTTTGTCTGGAAGACACCAGCCTCTTTACATGCCACCTCCAGGCGTTTCGACCTCTGATACAAAGTGCTTCCCACTCTGGGGTTTCAGCATCAGCAACTTCCTCATCAGTCCACTGTTTCGGAGGTGGTACTTAAGAAGTCCAAGGCTACTAAATTCAGCGCCCAGACCCCGCCTGGAAAAGACCAACAGACACTGGATTCCGTTGGACAGAAATACTTTAAAATTGGAATGTTAGTCATGAAAATCCTGGCTCATCAACTTCAAATGCTTCAATACCACCATGACCTACTTCTGTACATGGGGGACCAGACTACATCCCCGGTGGGGGTTCAGCATTTGCTCCAAGAATAACCTCCAGGAGTCCCTGTACTGTATTATGTCTACTGCTTATAACTCCTTCGACTCAGTAGCCCGATCCACAGCCACCTCTGTCTTTGTCCAACGCACAGCATGGCGCCAGGTCTCGGGATTGAGGGAAGACCTGCATGACAGCCTAGCCAATGCCCCCCTGCCAAGGGGAAAATCTTTTTGGACCTAAGGTCCAGGAGGCGGTGACTGAAGTTGAATTAAAGACCATTCCTCCATGGTGAGGGCGCGCTCAGCTCAACCGCAAGAACCATCTGAGCAATCCCATCATCCGCAATACCCACAGTACCAATGGGCGTATCACTACCAGCATTTCCAACAGTTTTACCCTCATTTCCGCTTTCAGCCTTACCCCAGAGCTCCTGCTCAGCGTCCACCAACCATGACTTATGGCCAACAGCCCAGACAGCATGAAAGGAAACAACAAGCAGCTACCCTGGCACATCCAGCCAAAGCAGCCCCTAGATTTTGACTATCTGCCAGTGGGAGGCCAAGTCCAGCAGTTCCTGGAGGCCTGTTATTTGATCAAAACAGACTGGTGGGTGCTCTACATAACAGGCTAGAAGCTCCACCTCCACTGTTTTGCCCCTCCCCCCACCCACCAATACCACCCCTGGCCAGCAACCTCTCTGCACATCACCTCCACCTTCTAGAGGACAAGATTGCAGCCTTGTTGCTCAACCACGCCATAGAGCCCATACCTGTACACGAACGTAACCAGGGACTCTACTCCCGGTTCTTTCTCATCCCCAAAAAAATAGGGAGGTCTCCAGCCAATCCTCGACCTCAAAGATCTCAATCTCTATATCAAAAAAAGAAAAGTTCAAGATGACTTCTCTCACTACTATTCTACTGCTGTTGCTGAAAAGCAAGTGGTTTGCCTCCCTGGATTTGAAGGATGCTTACACCCATATTTCCATCTATCCTTGCCATTGGAAGTACTCTAGATTCAGTTCAAAGCAGACCACTATCAGTACAAGGTCCTACCCTTTTGGGCTGTCCGCCACCCTGTGAGTTTTCACAAAGTGCCTAGCGGTGGTGGCGGTCCACCTGCACCAGCAGGGACTCTTATTTACCCCTTTCTGGATAACTGGCTATACTCCAGGCCAGACAGACTCAATCCTAACCTTAGTCTGCATCACAGTGAACATCTTCAGGAACTCTGATTCATCATCAACTTTCAGAAGTCCAAGTGGGAGCCTTGTCAGGTCCTCAACTTCATTGGGAATTGGTTAGACACCACGGCTGTCCGAACCTTCTTGCCTGGCAGCAGAGCAGCTATATTTGGGAGCCTCAGCACTGAACTCTTGAAACTTCAGAGTGCTTCAGCCCGCAGTATTCTTCGACTTCTGGGGCACATAGCTGCTTCGATGCACATTCAGTTGGCGTGCTCTACATGCACCCCCTCCAATGGTATCTCAAGTCAGAATCAACATGAGCAATCCAGTCACCCTCAAGTGCCCTTGTCTGGCCCCAATCTGCATGGACTGCAACAGTCCCTCTGTTGGACCATTCCCTCCAGCCTTCCAGGAGGGCGGCCCTTCCTAGAACCATTGCACCAATTCACTCTAACTATAGATGCCTCACTTGGTTTGGGGAGCACATCTCCTGCCCCTCACCACCTGAGGCAGCTGGTCCGCAGCAGAAGCCTCTCTGCACATCAGTCTACTAGAGCTGCAAGCAGTCCTCTACGCCCTCAAAGACTTCCAAAGTTGGGTCTGCAGAAAATCTTTCTTGGTGCAGACTGATAACCAAGTCACACTGTTCTACATCAACAAGCAAGGTTGCTCATGATCCCTTCGCCTCGGTCATGAGGCGACCCACCATCTAGCTCTACAATCATCCCTGTTGAGGGTAAAGGCCAAAGCAGAGAAGCTTGCATCCTGGAGATGAATGCATGGCTGCATGAATGGTGTCATCGATAGCGTTTTGGTTTCCTGGATCAGGGGATGCTGTTCCAAGGGTTGCAGAGCAGAGATGGTATCCATCTGTCCAAGAAAGATCAACGTGTCGTCAGTAGAAGAGTGGCTAATCTATTGAAGAGGACTTTAAACTAGATTTGTTGGGGATGGGTGAAGAAAACCCCCAGGTAAGTGAAACATTAAATACATTTATGGACATGGGTAAAAGGGGCAACATATGGAAAGCGGTATGTATAAATGCCCGTAGCATGGGAAATAAGATCCCATATGTTAAAGCTTTAATGGGAGTGGCTCACTTGACTTTAGTGGCAGTTACAGAAACATGGTTCACCGAAAACCATGTCTGGGATGTAACTTTACCAGGCTATACTTTATTCAGAAAGGACAGGGTAGGAAGAAGGGGGAGGAGGAGTGGCACTATATGTAAAAAATATTAAAGCTTTGGAATTAGAGTTTAAAAGGGAGAGAGGAAGCACGGTGGGTTAAACTAGAAAGAGGGAAAGAGAAATCTATTTGCATTGGTGTGATATACAGACCTCCCTCACAACAGAAGGAAACACTACGCCCCCTGGTATTCAAATGAAATCAACGAACACAAACGCCTAAGGAAAATGGATCAATGGAGAAGAACAAAAACGCCATAACATCTTGACAAAATAGAAGGAATTACAAGCCACATACCTCAATATGATAAACACTCACAAGAAGGAATACCACTCAAACCTGATGATGAAATCCATCAACAAACTAAGGGAGCTCTTCTGTATAGTAAGCAATCTCACGAAAGAACCGACCAGAACAGATGATCTAAATGCCATTCCCCCACAGGACCTAGCTGACTATATACAACTCAAATACACACAGATACCACTCAAGAAACCAACCAAATCTAATATATAACATACGATGGTTGAAACATGGGTCACATTTCACATCCCATCGAGACAGCAACTCGGCTCTATTGTAACCACCATAAATACAGCAACCTCTCCTATTGACACATGTCCAGTTACATGGATCAAGCAGACAAAAGAATATCTAACACCCTGTCTACAAATGATTGTTGAATCCTCACTAACTCAAGGATACCTCCCCCAGCAACTTCAGAAAGCATCCATCAGACAATCCTTAAGAACAACAACCTTGACAAGAATGAACCAAACTCCTACCGACCAATATCCAGCCTCACCTTCATAACCAAGATAATTGAAAAATGTGTACAGCATCAACTACAGGAACACATAGATACCTACGCCCCACTGGACCCCCACCAATACAGCTTCAAACAGAATCGCGGCATAGAAACACTTATTACATCTCTCTTGGACACCCTTGTAACAGGCATGGACAATAATACACCAAGGCTTTGTACTGTGTGTTTCATAGACATCAACTGCTGCATTTGACTCAGTAAATCACAACACCCTGCTGCAAAGACTCAGGAACGTGGGGATATGCGGCACAGTCCTGGATTGGTTCTTCTCATACCTCTCCCACTGTACACAGCAAGTAAGAAGCAAAACCCAACAGTCTGAATCCTTCACCCAACACCAATGAGCCCACAAGGCTCAGCTCTCTCGGCACTACTATTCAATGTCTACATACAGCCAATATGCAGCATTATAAAACAATTTAACATCCATTACAGAATATACACAGACGACATCATGGTATTCACCCCCATAAACGTCAAACATCCAGACTACTCACAAATCACAGCATGCTTGGAATCAATGTCAGAATAGCTCAACAGCCAAAGCCTTTTCATAAAGTACAAAAAATCTGAACTGATGCACATTACCAGAAGTACGATATTCTCACCGCCGGACTCAATAAAAATCTTTGACCATACCGTAAGTAATATACTAGAAGTCAAATACCTCGGGGTCACCTTTTGACCAGCAATTCAACTTCCAGCTACACATCAAAAAGACTACCAGATCAGCCTACCACAAACTCAGAATGCTACGCAATCTCAAACCACTGCTCACCGACAACGATTTCCGAACTGTATGCCAAGCCATAATGCCTATATTAGATTTCTGTAATGCAATTTACCATGGACTTCCAAAGAAAACGACTCTCCCCTTACTACCGGTACAAAACACTGCGGCCAGAATCGTCACCGGAACACATAACCCCCACGTTCCATCAGCTGCACTGGCTCCCTGTGGCTGTATGCACCAAGTACAAAACCATAATCTTTTTAAAACGCTAAACAACCTCTCTTCAGAAACTCTCCAACCACTGATCAAGAAGACACCCCCAACCAGAACAAGAAGAGGAGCAGACAACATCCTAGAGACCCCACTAATCTTCAGGAAAGCAAACCAATCCCCCTGCAATAGAGCCTTCTCCCTGTTTGCACCCCAGCTGTGGAACGACCTCCCTACATCAACATGTGAGATCAAGGACCTAGTGGACTTTAGAAAGACAATAAAAACCCACCTTTTCCTAGAATACTTTGGAACTACCCAAGAAGATGATGATTAATAACAAACTGGACCATAAAACACAACTACAGCTCCTGTATATAGTTAGCAATTGTTAATTGCTTGTTTTACCCCAATTTAACCTCCAAGTTGAATAAACCTGTTCAATGTAAAGCTTGTTGCTATAACCATTCATTGTAAACTGCTTTGAATATATGATAAGGCGGTATAGAAGACCTGTTAAATAAAATAAATAATAAGTGGAAATGACGTCACGGGTCTAGACAGCAGCAGCAGCGCGAAGCTCCGTCTTGGGCTGAGTAAAACCTGCTTTATAACCCCTTAAAATTGGTCCGTATATCTTCACATTTGCCCCCTTCGGACGTCGGAAGCTTGGCGCCACGGATGGCAACGGCAAAAAAGAGCGGGACAGATCTGAAGTCCTTCGCTTTTAAGAATACGCCTGGCAGTGCAGTGGGGAAAGGCAAGATGGCGACGCCATGTGCAGCGAGCATGGGAGAAGCCGGTGGATCACCCCCACGCGATAGTGAAATAGCCTTACTAAAAGGAGAACTGCATGGCTGGTTTGCTACTTTGCGGCAAGATCTGGCCCACTTCAAATCTGAAGCTCAAACTTGGATTGAGGAATTGAAAACAGAAATGAAAGAGGTGGGTCAGCGCCTGGGGGAGGTGGAGGAAAAAATGGAGGAGCATGAGGACAGTATTCATGCCCTCCAAGATAAGCTGGAGGGGGCCATAGGGACGCAGGAGGACCTGTGGTCCAAACTAGAGGATCTCGAGAACCGATCCCGCCGCTCCAATATCAGAATACGGGGAATTCCGGAGCCACAAGAGAGAGAGGATTGTGAAAAAATTGTGGAGAATTTAGGGCGCCAGATCATGGAACAGGCGGGAGATCCGGATAATAGCCTGTGCTGGCGGATAGATCGGGCGCACCGAGCACTAGGCCCGAGGACTGAGGGACGGACCAGAGATATAATTGCATGCTTCCATGAATATGCTACCAAAAATGCAGTGGTGGCAGCGGCAAGGAAGCTCACGGAGGTGACATGGGCCAATCAGAGGGTAGAAATCTACGCGGATCTGTCGGCCATCACCATGCGAAAGAGGAGGGAGATGGCTGGCCTTACCAAAAAGCTCCGAGAGGAAAGTATTAAATATAAATGGACCTTCCCCTTTGGACTATCCTTTACTCTGCAAGGGGTTTCCCACTATCTGCGCTCGACAGATGAGGCCAGTGAAGTGATGAGGAAAGCCGGCTGGGTGGAGAACCCGACTAATCCTAGCACCACCTCGGGGAAGCGACGGGAGGAGGAGAAACCGATGGCGGCGGACTTCCCAGGGAGAGAAACGATTGCGGCGACAAAGGCGTGCTCCAGATCATCAGGGTGTCCGCTGAGCGTACCTGGACTGTTCGTCTATGGACATAATGTGGGGGATAAGTAACAGGATGTCAAGGGGGGAACAGTTGTTGGGTGGAAGTGTTGGGTGAGAAGGGGGATGATTGGTGCATGAGTGCTTATGGGGGTGGGGGGGCGGCATTGTGATAAGAGTAAGGGGGTTAATATATTAAGTGTGTTTAGGGGGTTGGAGCATGGGACAGCAGGTCAGTGGGATTGTGCGGGCTGTAGCTGCTGCTGGGCTTGGTGAGTCATGCCTTATTTCCTTAGTGAAATGGGGAATAGAGATTTGTTGGGAGGGGGGGAGGACGGGAGGGGGGAGGGGGAGGGGGGGCTGTCCTACTGTACCACTGTACCACGTCCAATAAATTGCTTCCTGGGGTGGCGTCCCAATGGATAGGTGGCGTATACTGACCCTAAATGTACGTGGGCTGAATTCCCCAGTCAAGCGCCAGCGCATGTACAAAGAAATACAGCGGCTTAGGGGTGATATTGTCTTTCTTCAAGAGACCCCCTCCGTCGGGCAGATGAATGGAGAATATCTGGGGGGAAATATCCGGGAGGTGGTTCGCCTCGAATAGGCTTGAGAATAAAAAAGCAGGGGTGGGCATCCTGCTCAGTGGGAGGGTCAATATACGGAGAGTGTGTCTCTCGGGATAAAGGGGGGCGGTTTTTATTGCTCAAGCTTAAACTGCCAGACCAATGGGTTACCTTGGTGAATGTATATGGGCCTAACACGGCCCAGGGGAAATTTTTGTAGAATTGACTGCCCAGGTAGAGAAATTTGCTGAAGGACAGGTGATTCTAGGGGGTGACTTTAACTTGACCCTCAACCCCCAATTAGATCACTCCTCAGGACGAGGTGAGGGGGGGACGCGGGCCGGAACTCCTGAATTTTATGGGGGAAAACCTCGGGCTCCAAGACACGTGGCGGGAATTACGCGGTAGGGAGAGAGCATTTACTTTTACTCCCCGTGCATAATTCCTCTCCCGGATCGATATGATATGGGTGTCCAGGACTATGTTATCAGCTATTCAGCGTGGAATTGAGGAACGGGTGTGGACGGATCACTCCCCGGTCTGGATTGAGTGGGTGGTGGACGAGGGGGGATTAGGGAGGAAGCGGTGGTTGCTTAACGAATCCTTATTGGAGGACCTGTAATTCGGGAGAAGTTGAAACAAGTAATTGGCGAATATTCACCTTCAATGATCGAGATAACTGCCCCATTAGTACTGTGTGGGAGTGTCTCAAGGTGGTGGTCAGAGGCGCTATGATTTCATTGGGGACATACGAGAAAAAACGTAAGGAAGCCCATAAAGAAACCTCCGGAACACCATTAAGGGGTTGGAGCAGATCCAGCAGAGCCAAGGCCTGGGGGGTGAGCAGGTAAATCCTTGCGAGACGCACGCCGTGAATTGGGGGATCTTGAACTCGCAGAGATAAGATTCATGCAAGACCGCCTGAAGCAGGAATTCTTTGCACAGGGGAACAAGCCCACGAAATGGTTGGCGTTCCGTCTGAAACAACGCCAACGGCGAAACTGGATCACTAAGATCCGGGATAGCAGGGGACACGAGATACGCACTAGGGCCTTGATTCAGAAGCAGTTTGTTCAATTTTACAAGGAACTCTATACGGCGGAAGATACTTGCTCTAACTCGGTATTGACCGATTTCCTGCATACTCAACTGCCCGCCGTATCGGAGACCGAGGCGGATTTACTTTCCCAGTCTATTACGGAGGGAGAAGTGGGGGCAGTGATTAAAGCTCTACCGTCGCATAAAGCCCCGGGGATGGATGGGTTTACTAACAAAATTTTACAAGACCTTCTCGGAAGAACTCTGTGGCCCCTTAACTAGATTATATAATTCTTTGCGGATGGGGGGGCTTTGCCAGAGACCCTCCGTACGGCCGGGATCACAGTGCTGCCTAAAGAGGGGAAAGACCCTACTCTATGCGGTTCTTACAGACCCATTTCCCTTTTGGGGACAGATTTTAAAATTTTCACTAAAATATTGGCAAATAGATTGTTGCCCCTAATGCCACGTTTGGTAATGAGAACCAGGGAGGCTTTGTCCCCGGCGGCAGACTACGGACAATATCCGGACGGTCCTGAACGCGATATGGCGGGGGAAGAAACAGGGCACCCCGATGCTTTTACTTACTATAGATGCAGAAAAGGCATTCGATCGGGTATCATGGCCCTACTTATTTCAAGTATGGCCCGTATGGGGCTTGGGGGGGGCCTATCTTAATTGGATCAGGGCCATATACACCCGCCCTCAGGCGCACATACATATTAATGGCGAGTATTCTGAAGTCTTTGAACTGGGGAGGGGCACCCGCCAGGGCTGCCCGCTTTCACCCCTTCTTTTCGTCTGTCGATGGCACCGTTGGCCCAGAAAGTTCGGGAATGTGGGGCGATAAAGGGGATCACTGGGGGGGGTATGGAGCATAAATTGTCTTTGTTTGCAGACGATGTGCTGTTCCTATTGACAGATCCCGAGGGCTCCATGGAGGCGGTACACCGCCTGCTCCAGGAATATGGGCTCTTTCTGGTTTTCGGATGAATGCTACCAAATCGAGGTGCTGAATATATCCGTGGGGGCGGCGATGGAGGGACGATTACGGTGTCGGTTCCCCTTTAAATGGGCTAGGCACAGTGTTAAATATCTGGGGATATTTCTTACGGCCCGGGATGAGGACATGGGCAGAGTGAATTTTGGGTCGATGGAAAAGAGAATGCGGCACGAATTGGAACGTTGGGAGAGTAAAAATCTCTCCTGGTTGGGGCGCATTGCGGCCTTAAAATGATGATCCTGCCGCAGTGGGTGTATCTGTTCCGAGCGTTACCAGTAGCCGTGAATAAGACCTTTTTGACCCGGATGCAACGTGTTATTCTGCAGTTTATTGGGGGGGGAAGAGAACGCGCATTGCCTGGACTACTTTAACTAAAAGCAAAAAGAGTGGGGGGATGGCGGTACCTGACCTCCGAAGATATTTGGAGGCCGCTCACCTTACGGCCGTAGTGGAGTGGGGGGAAAGAGGAGGGGAAGGAATGGGTACGGATAGAGGGGGAGGAGGTTCCGGGGGGACTCTGGCAGGATGGCTGTGGCTGCCCCAAGGAACACTGCCGAGAGGAAAAGAGGGGCAACCCCTATGTAGACAGGACATGGCGCCTTTGGCAGAAATGGAAACGCCGATGGCTTGGTCCGGCTGGCGTCTCTCGACTAATCCCCATAGTAGATAATCCCGACTTTCCCCTGCGCAGGGGAACAGTGAATTTAAGAAATGGCAGTGTAATGGGTTGACTCATGTGGGTCAGCTCTTGGAGGGGGTAAAGATTAAGGATTTCCAGACCCTCCGGAAACAATATGGGCTGCTGCCCGGGCATTTTTTCAATACCGTCAAGTGTGTCATTACTTGCAGCATCGGATCCTCCCCCATATGGCTCCTGACCCAGTGGGGGTGGAGAGGGTGTTCTTGTTGGGACAATCTAAACGGCTTTTAACTTTATTCTACCAGTTGATGGAGTCAGAGAGCACAAAGGGGACTTTTCAAACTTTGTGGGAACGAGACCTGGGAGTGGGATGGGAGGCAGCTCAATGGGCCTACATTTTTCAACATAGGACGAAGGGGGTAGTGGCAGCCCATTTTATGGAAAACAATTACAAATTGTTGTATCGCTGGCACCTGACCCCGAGAAACTTCAGGCGATGTATCCAGCACAGTCAGACCGGTGCTGGCGGGGCTGTGGAGAAAAAGGCACATACCTACATATTTGGTGGGCTTGCCCCCGGGTGGCGGGTAGATGGGGTGAGGTGCTGAGCATATGGGGAACATTTGGGGAAGTCATTAGATCCCCAGCCTGCCACGGCCCTACTCGGGGCCCGCTGGAGAATCTTACACAGTTGGAAAATATGTGGGTTTCCCTGGGATGTACAGTGTACGGTTGTTGCTTGGCCGCTATTGGCGGAAGCAATCGGTACCGGCGTTGGGAGAATTTGCGGCCTCCCTTGCACAGGCTTATTTGCTGGGGAAATCAACGGCAGCCCGGAATCAGTGTATGCCCAAGTTTGTTAAGGTTTGGGAGGCCTATAACACCTGGATGATCAGTCATTAGTAGGATGCGGATGGTGGTAGTGGGACAGGGGGGGGGGGGGGGGATAGTAGGGGGGGGGAGGGAGGGGAGGGAGGAGGGGAATGGGGGGAAGTTCAGGATAAAGTTCAAAACGGATGAGAAGGTTTATGTGGTGGGTCATTTGGGTATGAATATGTTTGAGCCAAAGGGTGGCGCTTGTTCTTTTTCATTGTTTATGATTCCAAATGTTTGTTGTATTTACAATATAAATTAAAAAAAAAAAAATAAATAAAACAAATAAGAGGAAGAGGTGGATGGAGAGTTAATTGAAGACATATGCAGCATTGCTAGGAATGGGGAAGTGCTACTGATAGGGGATTTCAATATGCCAGATGTTGATTGGCACATTCCTGCTGCAGTATCATCTAGAAGTAAGGAGATCCTGGATTCTCTATAGGGAGGGCTATTCAGGCAATTGGTAACAGACCCCACACGTGAAGGGGCCATATAGAAATCCTTTTAAATAAATAAATTAAATAAATACTGGACTTGGTACTTACCAATGGTGAAAGTGTTTCTGATGTTATAGTGGGAGATCATTTTGTAACCAGTGATCACCAGATGGTGTGGTTCAGTATTAGGACTAGGGCTGATAGAATCCATTCAAAAGCGAGGGTTTTAGACTTTAGGAAAACTAACTTTGCCAAGATGGGCCAAAACCTCACGGAGTCATTAGCGGGATGGGAACAGCTGGGGGATGTAGAAAAACAGTGGGCAAAACTGAAAGGGGATATTTTAAGGGCAACCAATCTTTTTGTTAAAATGGTAAATAAAGGTAAAAGGAAAAGGAGACTGCTATGGTTTTCGAAAGAAGTAGCTGAAAAGGTAAAAAAGAGGGAGGCCTTCATGAAATATAAGAGATCACAGTGGAAGACACGCATCTATATTTGGAAAAATTTAGAGAAGCTAGCAAAGTAGTCGGGAAAGCAAAGATTCAAAAAGAGGAGGAAATACCCCCCATTTTATTGCATTGGCTAAGACATCTTTCAGATATATTAGTGAAAAGAGGAAGGGCAAAAGTGGTATTGTCAGACTCAAGGGTGAAGGGGAGGAATATGTAGAAGCTGATGAGGATAAAGTGGAATTGCTTAACAAATATTTCTGTTCTGTGTTCACAGATGAAGAATCAGGAACAGGCCCTCAGAAAACACAAACAGGAACAGAAGCGAGGTGCATCTTGAAGAATTCTCAGAAGACTGTCCGTGAGAAGCTAGCTAAACTTAAAGTAGACAAAGCGATGGGGCCGGATGGGATACACCCTAGAATACTGAGGGAAATTTGGGACGTTCTAGCAGCTCCACTGACTGACCTTTTCAATGCCTCGTTGGAGTCGGGAGTGGTGCCAAAGGACTGGAGAGAGGCTCATGTGGTGCCTTTACAAAAGCGGAAGTAAGGATGTGGTTGAAAACTACAGGCCGGTTAATTTAACTTCGGTGATGAGTAAATTATTGGAAACGCTGCTGAAAGAGAAAATAGTGAGGTTTCTGGAGTCCAGCGGATTACAGGAACTGAGGCAGCATGGATTCACCAGAGGCAACTCTCGTCAGACAAATCTGATTGATTTCTTTGACTGGGTGACCAAGGAGTTGGACTGAGGGAGAGCCCTAGATGAGGTGTATATAGATTTCAGTAAAACCTGTGACACTGTTCCTCACAGGCGACTTATAAACATACTGAGCACCCTAGGGATGGACCCTAAAGTTATTGCTTGGGTTAGAAATTGGTTGAGTAGGAGGCAACAAAGGGTACAGGTAAATGGAGCTCACTTTGAGGAGGAGGAAGTTACCAGTGGTGTGCCCCAGGGATCTGTCCTTAGTCCAATTCTTTTTAGCATCTTTGTTAGTGATATAGCAGAAGAGCTGTCAGGTAAGATTTGCCTCTTTGCGGATGATACCAAAATCTGCAATAGAGTAGACACCCAGAAGGTGTAGATAACATGAGGAGGGATTTAGCTAAGCTTGAAGAATGGTCTAGAATTTGGCAGCTGGGATTTGATGTTAAAAAAAATGTAAGGTCATGCATTTGGGCTGCAGCAATCCAAGGGAGCAATATAGTATAGGGGGTGAAGTACTTTTGTCCACTAAAGAAGAGCGGGACCTCGGTGTGGTTGTGTCTGTTGATCTTAAAGTAGCTAAACAGGTAGAAAAGGCGACAGCAAAGGCTAGAAGGTTGCTTGGGTGCATAGGGAGAGGAATGGCTAGCAGAAAAAAGGAGGTGATAGTGCCTCTGTATAAATATTGGTGCGATCTCATTTGGAGTATTGTGTGCAATTCTGGAGACCGCACCTTCAAAAGGATATAAACAGGATGGAGTCAGTACAGAGGGTGGATACTAAAGTGATTAATGGTCTTTATAATAAAGCATATGAGGACAGACTTAAACATCTCAATCATATCACATCTATCCCGCCTTTCCTCTAAAATGTACATATTAAGATCCTTAAGTACCTCCGTGGCATAAATGCACAGGGGGAGGGCCTCTTACGATTGAAAGCAAGTTCTGCTATGAGGGGACAAGGGATGAGGGTGAAAGGGGATAGATTCAGGAGTGATATGCAGAAATATTTCTTTACGGAAAGAGTGGTGGATCTGTGGAATAGCCTCCCAGTGAAGGTGATAGAGATGAGGGTGGTATCTGAATTCAAAAAAGCATGGGACAAACACAGAGGATCTCTAAAGGAAAAAAGGGGACTGTTGTAGTTTATTTATTTATTTACATTCTCTTATATACCGCGCTATTCTGCATCAGTGCGGTTTACATTGAACAAACTGAAATTACATTGAACAGGGCATTATAACTTGGAGATAACTATTTTACAGGGAACATGGGCTATGGAGGGTTAAGTGGCTTGCCCAAGACCACAAGGAATACCTGTGGGACTAGAAACCCCAGTCCTTCTGGCCCAAGGTTGCTGTCCTCTAGTGGGATTTGAACCCCCGACCTTCCGGCCTGAAGTACCTTGCCCCAACCACTAGGCCACTCCTCCACTCCAGTTGTCGATATGGGAAGGACAGACTAGATAGGCCCCAACCACTAGGCCGCCACTCCACTCTAGTTGTCGATATGGGAAGGACAGACTAGATAGGCCATGTGGTCTTTTTCTGTCGTCATTTTTCTATATTTCTATCAGTGGTCTCAGGCTATGGGCTGCCTCCGAAACAGTTTCTGTGACCCGCCAACTGGCAGATTTTCTGGTCTAGTGGCAGTCGCCCCAACATCTCGAGGCAGGAATGCCTTTTCAGGCCCCAAGCCCCTCAAAGGTCCTCACCACAGATGCCTCCTTGCTCGGATGGGGAGCCCACTGCAGAAATCTCTGCAGTTAGGGCAACTGGTTACCAGATGAGAGCACCCAGCAGATTAACCTTCTGGAGTTCCGAGCCATACACCTAGCCCTGTGGGGTTTTTTGTCATCACCTGCGTCACCAGCCGGTGCTGGTCCAGACGGACAACCAGGTGGCGATGTTCTACGTGAACAAACAGAGGGGCGTGCCCTTTGCCAGGAGGCACTGGTCCTCTGCTCATACACAATCCACCAGGGTATCCTCCTGTGGGCAGTGTACCTGCTATGTTAGGACAACCTGCTGGCCGACAGGCTTAGCAGAGTCCTCCAGCCTCAGCAGAGTCCTCCAGCCTCACGAGTGACAGCTGGAACCCAGGGTAGCCAGTCTTTTCCAGCTCTGGGGGGTACCTGTGATGGACCTGTTCGCCAGCCCGGACAACTTCCAGTTGCCCCGCTTCTGCTCCCAACAAATGTGTGTGTGGTCACCTTTCAGAGCTGCTTATACTGCAAAGTAACTATGTATCACTTGCTCCACTTTTTACCAAGAGATTGTCGTCTTAGTCATCTGGTGGTTTGTGCTTGAATACCTATGTGTTTATAAAGATCTGTCTTATGGCAGCGAGGTCTCAGACTTACACGGAGCCACTTTCTGGGTTTTTTCTATCATTTAAACCCAGTACTCACTTTTGCATCAATGACCTCATACTGTTGCTCAAATTACATCATGTTGAAATTGTTTACTATATCTTTCCTATATCTTGCTAAGGTTCCATAACGGTATTCAAGAACAATATGTAACTTGTTTCACTCTATTTTTAAGGTAGTGCTTATCTTGTTTAGTAGTTCCCAACGCCAAACTTCAGCGCCGTCACGTTTCACTTTGTAAGCGTTTCTTCAAGGGATTATTATCTGTTCACGTCTTCTTTGCACTCCTCATATCCCCAACCTACATATATTGATGAAACACATATATCCAGTTTCTACTTTCAACTGGAGTGGTTAACATGAGGAAAGATCTACAAAAGCTGGAAGAATGGTCTAATGCTTGGCAATTAAGATTTAATGCAAAGAAGTGCAGAGTCATACACTTGGGTAGCAGAAATCCAAGGGAAATATTCGCAATAAGGAGCGAGAGGTTGGTGTGCACGGATCAGGAGAAAGACCTTGGTGTGATTTATTTCTGAAGATCTCAAGGTGGCAAAACAGTGCGACAAGGCGGTGGCAAAAGCCAGTAGGATGTTGGGCTGCATACAAAGAGGAATTACCAGCAGAAAGGAAGAGGTACTTATGTCACTGTATAAGTCACTGGTGAGGCCTCACTTGGAATACTGTGTTCAGTTTTGGAGACCATATTTTGCAAAGGATGTAAAAAGACTGGAAACTGTTCAGAGGAAGGCGACCAAAATGATTTGGACCCTGCGTCAGAAGCCTTATGAGAAGAGACTTGAAGACCTAAACATGTACACTTTGGAGGAGAGGAGGGACAGGGGAGATATGATTCAGACCTTTAAATACTTAAAGGAAAATAATGAACGAACAGGAAAATAATGAACGAACAAACGTCTTTCAAAGACGGGGAAGCTGTAAAACTAGAGGGCATAATATGAAGCTGCAAGGTGGTAAATTGAAAGGCAATGTCAGGCTCCCTCAAGGAAGGACGCCCCTTGGACAGCCTGACATCGGTGGCCTTGTCAGGTGTCTAGTCCGTGACCATGGGGCAGTCCCATGGCACCCGGCCTCGTAGCCCTTAAAGCGAGGCTGAGGGTGATGGCCGGGGGCAGCCCTTGAAGCTACCCTGGCAGGACAAAGCACCATCAGTGGCTGTGGAATAGCCTCAGTCCTCCAAGGCCATTCTCATCAAGGACACTCCCTTGCCAGCATTGAGGCCGATGTCCTCAGTACTCATGCTGGTAGCTGCGGAGTCATCAGGCATAGAGACCAGGATGGCAGTCTTGGAATAGTCTATCTGCCTTCATGGCCCAACAGTGAGCTCTGATGCCCGGTTCCTCCAAGTCATCTATCCTGACCACCAGCCCCTCCATAGCGAGGGCCTCCCTGGAGGTGTAGCCAATTCTTGAGCACCACCGGCCTCAAGACGCTTCTCTGGCCCAGTCCTAGTTGGGACGGAGGACTTCCCCGCACCCAACACGGGGCACAGAGGCATTGGGACACCCAGGCCATCGCGGCTAGGGCTCTAGTCCAAGGCCAAGGGAACCTTCGAAGTCTCTGACTCCGGTTTGGAATGTGAGACACAGGACGACAAGTTCCTTGACACCTGGCTCCACAGGGATATGCCTTCGGACCCTTTCCCACCAGACCCAGCACCGATCCCCACTGGAGGACCTAGCCCTCCTGGACTTCGTGAGGGACATGGTGAAGACTCTTGCCTTCACCACAGAATCAGAGGCGGAGCCTCAAGCGGAGGACCTCCATCCTCCAGTTCAAGGCTTCCCCCAAAAAAGCCCTCATAGTGCCCGTTCCCCTTATCCTGGAGTGACTGCTATTCAGAATGTGGGAGACCCCGGCCTGAGTTCCCATTGTCAGCAGACGGCTGGACTCGATGTACCAGGTCCGCCGGAGCCCTGGCTTTCAAAAAGCTCAACTGCCCCATAACTCCATGGTGGTGGAGTCGGTCATGCAGAGGCTTAAAAACCAAAAAACACACTCCTTTGTCCCCCCAGTTAGGGAGACCTGTGCCATGGATGCCCTGGGCAGGAAATGCTTCCAGGGTTCAGTGCTCACAGCCAAATACAGACCTACCAACTGTACATGGGCATATACTTGCAGGACACAGCGAAGGAACTCTCTGGGTTCACGGCTGTTCTCTCTGAGGAACCTCTTCAGTAGTTCCGGATCCTAGTCTGGGAGTGCTTCACATTTGACTCAGGCAGCCTATGACTGCTTCGAGTTTATGGCTAGAGTAGCAGCAGTTGACATTTATTTCCTGCTGCCAGGCCTGGCTACAGTCTCTTCTGACCTGGAGCAATGGGTACAGGACAAGTTGGTCTATGTCCTTTGGCTGGGGAGAGAACCTGTTCGGCAAACCCATGACAGAAAAAGCTGCCGAGCTGGAATCCAAGTTAATGACCAAGACCAGGCTCTCCAAAAAGACTGCTGATCTTTCCCAAAGGAAGACTTTGAGTAAAAAGTCCTTCTACCTGAAAAAAGAGGAAGGTTTACAGAAGCTACCCTCAGCACACAGCCTTCCCAGCTCCCCAACAGGGCCAGTAGACCAAGGGAAAAGGGCAAAACCTTTGTAAGCCTAAGGCCCCAAGCCCCAGCCCATGTCTCAGGCACAGTCGGGGGGGGGGGGGAGCAGGGGGTTTGACTCCTGGGGTATAACCTCCCTTCCCCAGGAGAGCCTGCCCCACAGCACACAGGGGAAGGGAGTGTCTGGTGTGTTTTTATTTTTGCCAACTGCTGGCCTGTCATCACCACGAACGAGTGGGCTTTGCAGGTGGTGAAGGAAGGATACCTCCTCCACTTCTAATGCCACTGCCATTCTTTTCAGGAGAGCTCCTGGTGCATTCTCTTCACCGGGACCTGCTTCAGCAGGAACTTACAAAACATATGGCAGACTGGGCGTTGGAACCCATCCCCCTCAAACTCAGAGGCAAAAGATTCTACTCTCGCTACTTGGTGCCCAAAAGGACCAGGGGGTTTCGGCCTTTCGTAGACTTGCGAAACCTCAGCAGGTTTCTGATGAAGAAATTCAAGATGCTCTCTCTTGGAACATTGCTGCCATGCCTCCAGCAGGGAGACTGGCTATGCTCCTTAGATCTAAAGGATGCCTACACGCACATCCTTGTCAACCCCCTTTACAGGCAGTACCTCTGCTTCATGATGGGAGGCTGCCACTATCAATACAGGGCTCTTCCCTTTGGCATAGCCTCTGCCCCGAGGGTTTTCACCAAGTGCTTGGCAGTGGTCGCTGCCTTCCTGCATCTCCGGGGGGGGGTGTTCATCGTCCATACTTGGATGACTGGCTCATAAAGGGCAGCACTGCCACAGAAGCCCACCAGGTGATGGCCCACACCATCCTTGTTCTGGAATATCTGGGGTTAGTCATAAACTACCCAAAGTTCCATCTCCAGCTAATGCAATGCCTGGAGTTCATAGGGGCAATGTTGGACACCATCCAGGCCAAGGCCTTCCTCCGGACAGGGCCTAGTGCCTCCAGACGCTTGCAGGGCCACATCCAAGGTAAAACCTTGACCTCTGCCCACCCTATACTTTGCCTTTTAGGCCACATTACATCCACAGTGTGTGTCACCCTGGATATCTGCCGTCACAGGCAACAGGGCACCTATGGGACAGAGTGGTCGTGACCCGCTCTCTTAGTAGACTCCCTTGACTGGTGGCAGTAGCTCCAGCATGTGCAGACAAGCATGCTCTTTGAGGCCCCCGAAAGGATCCTTACCACAGATGCCTCCAAAGTGGGCTGGGGAGCCCATTGCAAAAACCTCTGCACTCAGGGCAGCTGGTCACAGGAGGAGCCTCCAGCAGATAAACCACATGGAACTTCAAGCGGTAATGCTCTCCCTCCGGGCCTTCCAACACCACCTTAAAAAACATCAAGCGGTACTGATCCAGACTGACAACCATGTGGCAATTGTTTTATATCAGTAAGCAGGGAGGTATGGGGTCGTTCTTCCTGTGCCAAGAGGCGGTGAGTCCCTCTGCTGCTTCATCTGCAGTAACGGGATGCTCTGGGCAGCCTACCTCCCGGGTCAGGACAACGTCCTGGCAGACCGGCTTAGCCAAGTCCTCCAACCCCACCAGTGGCAGCTGGAACCCAAGGTGGCCAGTTGACTGTTCATTTCTGGGGGCTCCTGCAGATGGACCTCTGCCAGCCCAACCAATGCTCAGCTGACCTGCTTTTGCTCCAGGAAGCTGCATCCCTCACGGATGGCATCAGATTTGTTCCTCATTCCATGGATGGAGGGCCTCTGCTATGCCTTCCCACCCACACTGCTGACTGCCAAAACCCTGTTGAAGGTCCAGCTCCACAGAGCCACATCGATACTGGTGTCCCCTCAGTGGGCCTGGCAGCCATGGTTTCCGCTGCTCCTCTGCCTATCCCAGGAACTCCCAGTCCCTCTAAGCTACAACACTGGTCTGCTTTCTAAGGAGGGTGGCTCCCTCCTGCATCCCAACTTGGGGTCTCTATCTCTGACAGCTTTGGTGCTGAAAGGGTAGCCTTGGCCTACCTTGATCTCTCCAGCGAGGTGGAAGCAGTTCTCATGGCTTCACGCAAACCTTCCACCTGCCGGGTCTACTCCAGATGGCAAAGGTTCTCTGTCTGGTGCACAAAGAGGGGAGTTAACACTTTCTCCTGTTTGGTCCAGCTGGTACTTAAGTACCTGCTCCACTTTTCCTAGGTAGGGCTGAAGTCCAACTCTATCAGAAGTCACCTCTGCATGCTTTCAGCGCACTATCATCTGCTTGAGGGCAAACCCTTCTCTGCCCAGCCCCTCGTAATTCGATCCTTGAGGGGCCTACTTCTCTCTAAGCCATCTGTACCCCCGGCGGCAGAATGGCACCTCAATATAGTTCTTTCAAAACTCACTGTGCCACCGTTCGAGCCTCTCAACTTGTGCCACCTCAAGTATCTCTCCTGGAAGGTGGTCTTCCTCATGGCACTCACCTCAGCTCGTAGGGTCAGTTAGTTCCAGGCCCTGGTGGCTCACCCACCTTATACAAGGTTCTTCAATAATAGGGTCGTGCTCCGCGCACATCCCAAGTTTCTTTCAAACGTGGTATCTCCATTCCACCTCAACCAGCTGATGGTGTTTCCCACTTTTTTCCCACGGCCCCATGCCTGCGGAGTTGAGGCCAGTCTCCACACTCTGGACTGTAAGCAGGCCCTGTATTTCTACCTGGAGCGTACTCAGGCCCACTGCCACTCCTCACAGCTCTTTGTCTCCTACGACCCAAGTAGGCTGGGACAGGAGTCTCTAAGCATACCCTGTTCACTTGGGTGGTGGACTGCATTGCCTTTGCTTACCAGCAGACTGATCTTTAGCTGGAGCGCCTAGGCACAGTGCATAGCATCTGGGCCATGGTGGCATCTGTGGCAAACTTGTGCTCCGTCCTCTTGGTGGAGATCTGCTGAGCCGCCACCTGGTCCTCTGTTCATACCTTCGCAGCTCACTACTGCCTGGAGAGGGAGTCTTGCTGGAACAGAGCTTTTGGCCAGGCAGTACTCCATCATTTGTTTGGCATGTAAGGTAACTCCTGCCCCCTTTGGTGTGTTCAGGCTACCAGAGAATTGGTTCCTCGCTGGACACTTGGGCCACTCGTGGGTCTGTTTTCTCTCGACTCACTTGCTGCTTCTCATGGCTCACCTTTTCTGGTCACCCGTAGCTTTCTACAGGTTTTTTTTGCTAGCTTGTGAAGACTGACTTCTGCTTGTTCCGAAGAAAGCATGGTTACTCACCTGTAACAGGTATTCTCCAGGGACAGCAGGAATTGGCCCTCAAACCCTTCCTCCTCCCCTTGGAGTTGCTTTTCTTTTTGTCGTCTTGTGCTATGTTATCTGACTGAGGCAAGATGGCACCCTTGGGTGGGAAGGGGACCACGAATGGATGGTACATCTCCCAAAGGCTTTCTTTGAAAGCTGGGGAGAGGTTACCACGAGGGCTCCGTCTGTGCAAAGATCACCCATATGTGAAGACTGATTCCAGCTGTCCCCTGAGAACACCAGTTAAAGGTGAGAAACTATGCTTTCCACACGCAGGACCCAAAAGGCAGGCAGAACTCCGGAGTCTCAATGCGTGGGTGAGACTATGGTACAAAGAGGAAGGCTTTGGATTTCTTAGGAACTAGGCAACATTTTGGGGAAGGGAGGGGCTTTTCTGAAAGGATGGGCTCCATCTTAACTGGTATGGAACTAGGCTGCTGGCATTAACCTTAAAGGAGAGAGCAGCTTTTAAACTAGATAATAGGGGGAAGCATAGAAATATGATGACAAAGACCACATGGCCTATCGAGTCTGTCCTTCCATAATTACAACAGTCCCCTTTTTTCCTTTAGAGATCCTCTGTGTTTGTCCCATGCTTTTTTGAATTCAGTTACTGTCCTCATCTCCACAAACTGGGAGACTATTCCATGGATCCACCACTCTTTCCGTAAAGAAATATTTCCGCATATCACTCCTGAATCTATCCCCCTTCACCCTCATCCCATGTCCCCTCATAGCAGAACTTGCTTTCAATTGAAAGAGGCTTTCCCCCTGAACATTTATGCCACGGAGGTATTTAAACATCTCAATCATATCACCTCTATCCCGCCTTTCCTCTAAGGCAGCGATGGCGAATCTATGGCACGCGAAGGCCTTGCAGCTGGCACGCGGGAAGGTCCGCAATCAAAATATGCGGCATTAAAAAAATAAATAAATAAATAAAAAGCTGCCGCTGCCGGGGCCGCCGCGGCAGAATCGAGTGTGCCGCGGGGCCCCCCCGCCCAGCAGAGCCTGTCCTCCGTCCCCGGTATCACCTTCTCTCAGCTGCCTCTAGTCAAACGCGCCTGCTTTCAGAGCGCGAGTGGAGTTTCTTCCTCGCTGCTCTGTTATGCCCGCGGGGGCTGATGGGAAGTTCCCATCAGCCCCGCGGGCTTAACAGAGCAGCGAGGGAGAAACTTCCCTCGCGCTCTGAAAGCCGGCGCGTGTGACTGGAGGCAGCTGAGAGAGGTGATACCGGGGACGGAGGGCAGGCTCTGTTGGGCGGGGGGGGGGCCCCGCGGCACACTCGATTCTGCCGCGGCGGCCCCGGCAGCAACAGCTTTCTTTGTAAAAAAAATTTCGCTGGGAGGGGGGGGGGGTTAGGAGTGGTGGGCGGGGTTAGGACTGGTGATGGGCTGGGGGGGGTTAGGAGTGGTAATGGCTGTGGGCTGTTGGGGGGTTAGGACTGGTGATGGGCTGGGGGGGGCTAGGACAGGAAATGGGCTGATGGGGGGTTAGGAGTGGTGATGGGCTGGGGGGGTTAGGAGTGGTAATGGGCTGATGGGGGGGTTAGGAGTGGTAATGGCTGTGGGCTGTTGGGGGGATAGGACTGGTAATGGCTGTGGGCTGTTGGGGGGTTAGGACTGGTGATGGGCTGTGGGGGTTAGGAGTTGTAATGGCTCTATGCTGTTGGGGGGGGCTAGGAATGTAACTGGGCTATGGGGGGCTAGGACAGGAAATGGGCTGATGGGGGGGTTAGGAGTGGTAATGGGCTGGGGGAGGTTAGGAGTGGTGATGGGCTATGGGGGGGCTATGGGGGAGCTAAGTCTATATGGGCTGATGGGATTAGGACTGGAAATGGGCTATGGGGGGCTAGGACAGGAAATGGGCTGATGGGGATGGGTTAGGACTTGAGGTGGGCTGTTGGGTGGGGTTAGGACTGGTAATGGGCTATGGGGGGCTAGGACAGGAAATGGGCTGATGGGGAGGGGTTAGGACTTGAGGTGGGCTGATGGGGTTAGGACTGGTAATGGACTGTGGGCTGATGGGGGGGTTAGGACTGGCAATGGGCTATGGGGGGCTGACTGGAAATGGGTTGATGGGGGTTAGGACTGGAAGTGGGCTGATGGGGGCAATGTTCCCTCTAATTTTCTGTAGGCTGTGTGTGCATAAAATATCAGCTGTGCAGCTTTTGAAGGAAGGTTAAATTTTTGTGCGCCACATAACGACACTCGGAGTTATATACTTTAAAATTTGACTACACGTCAGAATACAGTATGTACACCACATTGATTGCACTAGAAAATATTGTAGAACTTGTGAAAACCATAAATACAGAACTTCTTTTAAATTTTAAGACGTCTGTGTTGTTTTCTATCAGAATCAGAACTGTAATTTTTGTGCGTTCTGTTATAAAGTATGTGCGCTCACTCGGCGAGGTGTGTGCGCGCGCACACGCGCACAGCTTAGAGGGAACAGTGGATGGGGGTTAGGACTGGTAATGGGTTATAGGGGGGGCTTAAACTGAAAATGGGGTGATGGGGGGTTAGGACTGGAAGTGGGTTGATGAGGGGGGGCTAGGACTGGTATTGGGTTGGGGGGTTTCTAGGACTGGAAATGGGTTGGGGGGCTGCTAGGACTGGAAATGGGCTGATGCAGGGACTAGAAGGGAATGGATGCTGGTTGAGGCTGGAACTAGAAGGGAGCTGGTGTTGGGGGAGGATTAGAATGGGATGGGGCTGGGAGAGTAAAATGGAGAGGGGAAAAATATTTTTGTGTGGGAGGGATAAAAAATCTACAATTGGCCGGGTATTGGGAGAATAAGTGGGGATTGAGGATGGATGTGTAAATTTTGAGTAGATGAAATAGGAATGAGGAAAGAGCAAAAAGGAGAGAAAGATTAGTATGTTAAAGCAGATGTAGAGAGAGAATGGAAAAAAAAACCAAGAAGACAGAAGAAAGGACAAATGGACAGCAGATGGAGAGTTAGCAGAAGACACGAAGAAACCAGAAGAAAGTGGCTGGAACAATTGCAACTGAAAAAAAATGCACAAAAGGTAGAAAAATATCTCTTTATTTTGAATTTATTAACTGGAATATGTCAGCTCTGGGAAATGTGCATCATTAATTTTTGCGCTTTGTTTAGTACAAGAGGAAATTAATTTATAGTTTTATTTCTACAGTGTTGTTGTATATTCCAAGTTTGGCTTTTGGGGTTCCCAGTTTAATTATTGTCTTCCTGTTTCTAAATTGTGATTCCTTGTTTGGTGATGGTCTGTTCTGCATGTGTAACTGAGCTGAGGTATTCTGTTTATATAATTCCTATTTGACATTGCCACTTGTTCTTTCCCCAGTAGGTCATGTATTGTTGTTCTCTGAAATGTATTGGTTTAATATTTGCAGTGTTGCCTTTTGATAGTTAGGGTATGGTGCTTTGTGAGTCCTGGTAGTGCTGTTAGGATACGGCGGGTTTGCTATGGGTTCTAAATGGGCAGCGTTTGTAGTAGTTCCTAATGTGCCTGGCGGTTGGTACTGGATTATAGTAATGTAGAAACCTTTTAGTCTTTCTTTATCCATATACTCATTAAGAGGCATGTTTACTAAAAGTTAGTGTATGGTAACATTATGCAAATATTTATGCAAATGAGGCACCTTATGCAAATGAGGCTTTAATTGACGTGCTGGCACTTTGAGGAAATTCTTTGGTTTTGTGCGGCAGTTTGGGCACTCGGGCTCAAAAAGATTAGCCATCACTGCTCTAAGGTGTACATATTAAGATCCCTAAGTCTGTCCTCATATGCTTTATAATGAAGACCACTAACCATTTTAGTAGCCGCCCTCTGCACCGACTCCATCCTGTTTACATCCTTTTGAAGGTGCGGTCTCCAAAATTGCACACTATACTCCAAATGAGGTTGCACAAAGACTTATACAGAGGCACAATCATCTCCTTTTTTTCTGCTAGCCATTCCTCTCCGTATGCACCCAAGCATTCTTCTAGCTTTTGCCGTCGCCTTTTCTACCTGTTTAGCTACTTTAAGATCATGGGACACAGCCACACCTAGGTCCCACTCTTCTTTAGTGGACAAAAGTACTTCACCCCCTATACTATATTGCTCCCTTGGATTGCTGCAGCCCTAATGCATGACCTTACATTCTTTAACATTAAATCCCAGCTGCCAAATTCTAGACTATTTTTCAAGCTTAGCTAGATCCCTCCTCATGTTATCTACACCTTCCTGGGTGTCTACTCTATTGCAGATTTTGGTGGTAGCCACAAAAAGGCAAACCTTACCCGACAGCCCTTCCACTATATCACTAACAAAGATGTTAAAATGAATCGGACCAAGGACAGATCCCTGGGGCACACCACTGGTAACATCCTTCTCAGAGAAGCTGACAGTCACCCTGGAGTGCATGGTTCAGAAGGATGCATCCTTGAAGGATTCTAGCAAAAGATGGACGTTAGGGCATCCTGACAAAGAAGTTCCAATAAAGATAAAAGTAACCCAGCTGCCCATAAATACAGAGCTAAAAGATTCAAAATTACCCCTATCAACCGATAACCAGATTAATATGAATAAAATACAACTTCTAAAATGTATGTATGCAAATGCTAGAAGTATTAAAAAATAAGATGGGAGAGCTTGAATATATAGCACTAAATGAAAGGTTAGATATGATTGGCATCTTGGCGACCTGGTGGAAGGAGGACAACCAATGGGACACTGATACCTGGGTACAAACTATCACAATGATAGGGTAAATCAAATTGCACTCTGAGAGAGGGCGTAGAGTCACATAGGATTAAAGTTTTGCAGGAAACAAAATACAATGTAGAATCTCTATGGATAGAAATTCCATGTAAAAAGGGGAAGGCAATGGCAGTGGAGGTGTACTACCGACCGCCTGGTCAGAATGAACATATGATGAAATGCTGAAAGAAATCAGGGAAGCTAACAAAAGTTACAACACAGTAATAAATGGTGATTTCAATCGACTGGGTCAGTGTTGCAGCAGGATATGCTAGAGAGAGAACATTTCTAGATGACATAAATGACTGCTTCTTGGAGCAGCTGATTCATGAACTGACAAGAGGGAAAGCCATTTTAGACCTAGTCCTTGGTGGAACACAGGATCTGGTGCAAGAAATAAGGGTTTTGGGGCTATTTGGCAATAGTGACCATAAAATAAATGGAAGGAGGATGGCAAGGAAATCCATAGTACTAGTACCTTTTAACTTTCAAAAGGGAGACTATGATAAAACGAGGAAAATAGTTAAGAAAAAACTAAAAGGAGTAGCTGCAAAGGTTAAAGATTTACATCAAGCATGGGTGTTTAAAAGTACTATCTTGGAAACCCAGTCCAGATGTATTCCATGCTTTAAGAAAAGTAGGAAGGAAGGCCAAAATCTGCCAGCATGGTTTAAAGGCGAGGTCAGAGTCTGTTGCCAAAAAAGCATCTTTCAGGAAATGGAAAAAGGAGCCAAATGCCAATGCTTTTGTTTCCCGTATGCATCTAGTTAGATGCAAGGCATTGATAAGTCAGGGAAAGAGAGAATTTGAAAAAAAGCTTGCAGTGGAAGCAAAAACACATAATAAATACTTTTCAAGTACATTTGTAGCAAAAAAAAAACAAACAAAAAACTTGAGTCAGTTGGACCATTGGATGATAGAGAGGGGTAAAAGGGGCCCTAAGGGAGGACAAGGCCAAAGTGGGAGAGACTGAATGAATGAATTCTTTGCTTCAGCCTTTACTGAAGATGTAGGGAAATTACCTGTGCCTGAAATGAAATATAAAGGTGATGTATCGGAAGAATTGAAAGAAATATTGATAAACCGGGAAGGTATATTACAGTTGTTTGATACACTGAAGAGTAGCAAATCACCTGGACTGGATGGTATACATCTGAGGCAGTTGAAAGAACTGAAATATGAAATCACAGATTACTAATAGTCTGCAGAGCTACTATTATTAAAATCTGTGGTACTGGAAGGTTGACCATTCTCCAATGTAACACCAATTTTCAAGAAGGCTTCCAGGGATGATCCGGGAAACTAAAGACCAGTGAACTTGACGTCGGTACCAAGCAAAATGGTAGAAACCATTATAAAGAATAAAATTGCTGAACATGTTAGTCATGGTTTAATGGGAAAAAGCCAACATGGATTTAGCCACGGAAGGTCTTGTCTTGCTAATCTGTGTTTGTTTTTGTTTTAAGTTCTGAATAAACAGGTAGGCAAAAAGGTAAGACGGTTGATATAGTGTATCTGGATTTTCAGAAAGTCTTTGACAAGGTCCCTCTTGGTGAAATTTAAGAAGTCATGAGATTGGAGGCAGTGTATTGTGAATCAGGAACTGGTTAAAAGGTAGAGAACAGGGCTAAATTTCCAATTTTCTCAATCGAGAAAGGTGAATAGTGGAGTACCCCATGGATCTGTGCTGGGCCCTCTGCTTTTTAACACATTCATAAATGACTTTGAAATGGGAATAACAAGTGAGGTGATCAAATTTGCAGATGACACAAAATTAATCAAAGCTGTTAAAACACAAGAGGATTGTGATAAATTGCAAGAGGACCTTGATAAATTGGAAGATTGGACATCCAAATGGCAGATGAAATTTAATGTGGGACAAATGCAAAGTTATGCACCTAGGAAAGAACAACCCAAACTATGGTTTCACGATGCAAAGTACCACCTTAGAAACCACCACCCAGGAAAAAGATTTAGGTGTCATTGTGGATAATACGTTGAAACTATCTGCCCAGTGTGCAGTGGCAGCCAAGAAAGCAAATAGAATGCTAGGGATCCTAAGGAAAGGAATGTTTTTATTTTCCAAAGGATGATGATATGCCTCTGTATCGTTCCATGGTGTGACTGCACCTTGAAAATTGTGTGCAATTCTGGTCACCGTATCTTAAAAAGGATATAGCAGAATTAGAAAAGGTACAGAGAAGATTGGCAAAAAATGGTAAAGGGAATGGAAGGATACACCTCTGAGGAGAGGCTTAAAAGGTTGAGGCTCTTCAACTTGGAAAAGAGATGGCTGAGGGGGGATATTATAAAGGTCTATAAATTAATGAATGGAATGGAACGGGTAAATGAGGATTGTTTACACCATCAAAAAGTAGAAAGATTAGGAGACATGCAATGAAGCTACAATGTAACCCATTTAAGACTAATAAGAGTAAATATTTTTTTACTTAACGCATAATTAAACTCTTGAATTCATTACCGGAAGATGTAATAAAAGCCATTAGTGTAACTGGGTTTAAAACAGGTTGGACAAGTTCCTTAAACCATTATTAAAGCAGTGCAGTGTGTGCCTTTGAGTCACTGCTGACTCCTGGCAACCCAGCAGATTATTAAAGAGGACCCAGGAAATCCACTGCTTACCCCAGAATGTGCATTGTGGAACCGTTTTGGAACATGCCAGGTACTTGTGACCTGGACTGGCCACTGTTTGGAAACAAGATATTGGGTTTGGTCTGACCCAGTATGGAATTTCTTATGGGTTTTTTTTATTTCCTTTTTGCAACAGCCCTGGTCATTCTGGCGTGGAAATTCAGACCCTGCAGCCTCTGGGTTCCCCTGAGCACAGTCTCGTGAGGGGCAGGCTGAGAGTGGAAGCCCTGTTCATTCACCTATGGCTGTGTTCCTGGCGAAGGACGCCCCCTGGATGTGGGGGTCAGTTGGGTACTGTGCCTTGAATTCAAATACCTTTGTTCTGGGCTCTGATGTGGACAAAGTAGTACCTCACCTTTTGGAGGATTGTGTAAAGGCCAGTGTTATCTGTCTGTTCCCGAAGGAGAAACTTGCAGCATTGATTGCTGGGGTCTTATCCACTTTGAGTATGGCAGATGCTCCAGGCATGGGGGGGAGCTGAAGGTGCATCCACTCCTGGATCATACTGGTCTTTATCTGCTGTCATTTACTATGTTACTATGTAACGGCTGCAGAAATCCACTACTGTCTTCCCATTCCTGGAGGTGATAAAGGACATGATCCAGTCAAAGTGGGATTCCCCAAACGCTCCACTGAGGGTGTATAAGAAGAGATGTATGCTCTCTTGGAGAAGGATTGTGTCGTGGTTTGATATTCCCAGGGTGGATGTGCAAATTACAGCATTTACCAGACTGATCACCATATCTATGGAAGGTGGATTGACTTTAAGATACTCTGGACCAAAAGATGGATTTGTTGTTGAAGAACCAGTTGGCCACAGCAGCTGCAGTTTTTCAGCTGGCAGTATTTGCAGGTCTGACGTCTTGAGCCCTGCTCCAGTGGATTCAGTCTCTTCTGCTGAATGATGCTACCTTTCTTTTGGAGTCAGCTATAGCCTTCCTTTCTGATGCCATGTATGACCTGGTATGTCTAGCATCCAAGGATAGTGCCCTGTTGACAGTGATATGGCGTTGGATCTGGCTGACACACTGGACAGCGGACACCTCTTCCAAAGCTCAGTTGACCCGACTGGCCTTTAAAGGGAAGCTGCTTTTTGGGCTGATTTTTGGAGAAGCTGGTGAAGGACCTGGGAAAGACAAAATTTTATTGCTTTCTGGAGGATAAGTCTCAGGGGTCTATTAAGCGGGCAGGAGCCCTTTTTCTGTCGGCCTCTACCTGCTCTTCGCGTGTGTGCTGATCAGACTTCCGAGGGTCTTGGGACTCCCATCGCTACCATCCTGGAAAGCCCTTCTTACCTTCTTTCTGTATTTCTGGCTGGTTCTTGGTCCTTTTTTGGAGCGTGTGGGCCCAGAACTTGATCCCCTCCAGAGGAGGATCCTCCTAGGCTGCACAGTGAAGGTTTGGGGGCCCATTCCCTGGTTCCTCCAGTTGGGGAGGGGGGCAGGCTTTTCCTCTTCTTTCAGGAATGGGCCCGGGTCACAAAGGATCATTGTGTACTAGACACCATTCAGTACAGCTATGTCCTGGAATGCAAAGAGCCGATCCTGGATTCTTTCATTCTTCCCCTGTGGGTCTGCAAACAGTTCTCTTCTTTTCTTTTTGGCGTCAGCATATAGTATATTTTATTGTACACCGCTCTCATGCTCCTGCAAGGGCGGTATATAAAGTGTGAAATAAAGATAAAGAAAGGGCCACTGTTTGGATCACCTTGGACAAGTTGCTGCTTCTGAAGGCAGTGGTGCTCGTTCCCCTGGATGGTCGGGGCAAGGGTAGGCATTCCATCTGTTTCATGGTGCCAAAGAAAGATGGATCCTTCTGGCCCATTCTGGACCTCGAGTGTCGACAAGCACTTGCACATCCTGTGCTTCCAGATGGAAACTTTGTGATCCATGATTCAAGCAGTACGCTGAGGGGAGTTCAGGCATCTTTGGATCTGGCCAAGGCGTATTTTTTTTCATATCCCAATCCAGGAGGGATTAGCAAATGTATCTGCATTTTGCCATATTCGGCTCTCACTTTCAATTTTCCGCTCTCCCATTCAGACTCTCTACTGCCCCAAGGACATTTTCAAAAGGTCATGGTGGTGGTGGCTGTGGTGCTTCGATGCAAGAGATTTGTGTGCAACCATATCTGGACTACTGGCTCATCTGGGCTCATTCTTTGAGGCATCTTGGATATTGACCTGAGTGGTGTCCTCCTTGGAAAGCCTTGGCTGGGTGATCATTTGGGGGAAAAAGTTGGTTTAAGGCCTTCCCAATTCCTGGGAGCACATTAAGATCAGTCTCGATCAGATATGATAGAGATCTAAAATTAATGAATGGAATAGAATGGATAAACGTAGATCAGTTGTTTATGCCATCAAAAAGTGGAAAGTTGGGGGGGGGGACACAATGAAACTACAGTGTAACCCATTTAAGACTAATAAGCAAAAAGATTTTTTCACTCAACGCGTAATCAAATTCTGGAATTCGTTACTGGAGGATGTAGTGAATGCCAGGGTAGCCCTGGAGATGGCTCTTCTGTTTGTCTGGATGGAGAAGAACCTCCTAGCATTGTCTGTTCAGCTCATTGCTGGGGTGGACAATGTGGAAGTGGACTCTCAATCAGCACTCTCTAGATCCAGGAGAGTGGGAGTTGAGTCAGGTGTCTCAGTTGATTTTGCACCACTGGGGTTTCCCCGAGATAGATTTGATGGCAACCCGCTCCAATGCCAAAGCGTACCGCTTCTTCATTTTCCACATAGAGATGAGGTCCGATGACATCAACGCCCTGGCTCAGCATTTGCCATGCCAACTGCTGTATGTGTTTCCTCCATGGCCCCTGGTGGGGTGTGTGATTTGGCATATAGAGCACCACCTGGGCAGAATTATTCTGTTGATGCCAGATTGGTCAAGGAGAACATGGTGCAGAGATCTGATGCGGCTTCTTCAAATGCCATATCTTTGCTTGTCCCCTGTTTCTGGGCCTCTCATATCCAGGACCAATCATCTAGGAAGACTCGGCTCCCTTCTTTACTTATGGCTTGGCTCTTAAAAGGAGACAGCTAGCATATAAGAGCTACTCTCCAGCAGTGGTTTCCTCTCTGCTTGGAGCACGGGGGCGGTCTACTAACGTGGCATATATGCTGGACTGATGCCTCTTTGAGTAATGATGCAGTGCACGGCAGCTGGTTCCTGAGGCATGCAAGGTGCTGTCTCTGCTGGCCTTTCTGCAGGAAGGTCTGGAGAAGGATTTCTTAGCTCCCTGAAGAGGTGGCAGCTTTCGCCTGTTTCAGAGGTCTGGTGACTGGTAAGATGTTTCGCGCTTTCTTCAGGGGCTTTGACATGTGCATCCTCTCCTCTGGTCTATGGTCCCTTCCTGAGATCTGCATCTGGTGCTTAGGGGCCCGATTTTGGAGCCCTTTGAGCCAATGAAGCGCTCTACTCTGAAGGATTTAATATTCAAGACAGCCATCTTGGTCACGATTTGTTCCACAAGGAGGATTTCCAAGCTGCAGGCTCTGTCTTGCCAAGATCCTTATTTCTCTTTTGTCAGAGGAGGCTGTTTCCATTTGGCCTGTGCCTTTCTTTCTTGCATAAGGTGATTTCTCCCTGTCACGAGAACCAGTTGGTTTGCCTGCCCTCCTTCTCTAAGGAGCAGTGTAGGGGAAAGGATAAGGATCTTCGTCTCATGGATGTGTCTGGAGGGTGCTTCTCTGGTACTTGGAAGTTATGGAAGCCTTTCGTAAGTCCGATCTTTTTTTGCTATTTGCTGGCCCAGGCAAAGGTGATGCAATGGATAAGTCTCCTTTGGGGTGCTGGATTAATTAGGTCATTGCCTCAGTGTATCTGTTGGGGAACCGGTGGTTCTGGAGGATTTGCGCGTACCTTCTACCAGAGCGCATGGGCGTAGCAGAGCTTGGTAGACCCTGCAGACATTTGGGTGGCAACATGGGCATCACCTTCCACTTTTGTCATGCATTACTGCTTGGATGTCCACGCTCAGGTGGACATGGCCTTTGGTTCAAGGGTTTTGTGAGCTACAGTGCCTCAGAAGAATCCAAATTATCAATGTCCCTGTTTAATGTACATTTCCAAGTTTTAAGTTACAATGTAAACTGCTTTGACTAAAATGATAAAATAGTATAAAAAATAAAATAAATAACTAAAAATGCCATCTTCCTGTCCAGTGAAGGCATAGCTTTGGTAAGTCCTACTTGTCTGGACTTGTCTAGCAGGACAATATGGAAGGCGTCATCTTACACTCTGTCCATGTTTTTCCATGAAGCCCCTCTGACACATTCTTTGAAGTGCTTGTGAGTAAATACCCAACAAAACCACAGAAAATATTTTCTCATTTTGCTACCTGCCATTATGGTTTCTCTGCTTTGCCCCTTTAGTTCCTCTTTAGCTTGCTGTTTTCGGTCATTTAAAGTATCCTTTATTTTCCGTGGCACTATAGGTATTGGTGCCCCAGCCTTGATTTACTTTATTTTTTTCCTGTCTCATAACTGAGTCATTTGATTTTACTGTGACTATTTTTCCAGATGACATGTCCCAGGAACTGCCCAGCGGGTTTAAAAAGTGTGTTCCAGGTGTTCAAGGGCAATATCCATCACTGATATTCGTAGTTGGTGCTCCTAGTGCTTGGGAGCTGATCATGAGTCCTCTTCTTGTAAATTGTTCTTACAGATGATAAAGAGGGCTGAAGGGTTGAGAAACAGTGTGACATCCTTTTTAGTGCATTGGAGGCATCGGTCTCTATGGCTGCACTGGTTGCATCAAACATTGGTGATGCATCGAGGAGCATTCGAGCCTGCTCAGAGAAGAGCATCGGTAGAATGCTAGAACATCAGCCATCTGTGTTCACCTGAAGATGGAGGATTAGTCTTTCTCCAACACCAAAGGGAAAGGATATCGAGCATCAGGTGAGGTCTTGGTGCATCTACATCAAAGCCCTCTAAGGCATGGTGTTGAGAGCACAGAGAGTTGACAGGAGTGCCTCTCTAAACTTTCCTGAAGGGAGGATAGCTCAGTCTCCAAATCTTTGGTGGGGCAGCTGTGGCCTACAGATAGCTGAGACCAGTCTGCCAATATCCTCTCTCCGACTTCAGGAAGATCAGCCAATGCTACTGTGTGTCCATAGCCTTTGGAGATGTCAAACTCGGAGAGATGCCTTCTTAAGGCTGTTGAGGCTAGGATTATGTTGCTGTTCTCCATGCAGCACCTCAGTGCCTCGAAGGCTGCATCAGCACTGACCAGCCATCCAACCAATCCTTGAGAAACACAAAATGCCTGCGGGAGAGGCATTGACAACAAGGCAGTGAAGGGCCCCATTATCAGAGCCTGCCCAGTTGCTACCACTTCTTAGTGCATACAGCCCTGGTTCACAGGAAGTCTTCCAGTGCATTGACGTTCCTGATTCCCACAGGGCAGAAGAGTCATCCAGGCCAAGACTCGGAAGTACTTTGACTTCCTCAGAGTATGAATTAGAAGATGTGGAGTCTGAGGCTCTATCAGAGGATGGATCTCCAGAACTTCCTTCTCACCTCTCTCCTCCTCATGAGAGATGAGTCACCTCCTGAGGACATGACTGACTTTCCAAGATTTTGTATGGGAAATAGCTAAGGGCATACCATTTTCTTTGAAGACTGAGGATGAGCCCATGGCAGACGAATTGGAGATTCTCCAGTTCTCCTCCACCTCCAAGGAAGAAATGACGGTGCTTGTGCACCTCATCCTTCAGAGTACAGATGAGAATGTGGGAGACCCCCCCCCTCTCTGTACCTCCATTCAGTAGAAAACCTGACTCCATGTACAGAGTGCAGAAGGCTCCTGGATTCAAGAAGTCCCAACTTCCTTGCCACTCAATGGTTGAATCTGCCTTCAAAAGATCCAAAAGCTCCAAGATGCACTTCTTGGCACCCCCATGGAAGGAGGCTTTGGACATTGGATTCTTTTGGGAGGAGAGGGTTTTTTTCCCAGAGTTCCGCATGGCCTCTTACCAGCTGTACATGTGCATATTCTTCAAGAAATTGGGACACTATCTTTTCCTAATGAAACATGGCAAAGACTGCTTGAAGTTCATGGCAGGATGACCTATGATATCTTTGATACCGTATCAAGAGCTTCTGCAGCAGGTATTGGTGCCTGGAGACATGCCTGGCTCCAGATCTGACCTACAACAGTCTGTACAGAACAAGCTTGCTTATGACCATGCCATGGCATGAATCTCTTTGGAGAAGGTTGGCTTCATAGAAAAGCAGCACATCATTCTCTGAAACCTCTTAAGGTGCATGTTTGTCTGAGCCGGCCTCCTATCGCAGGAGGTACTAAGGTGGCAGCCAGATAAAGACCTACTACTCTCAAAGGTGCAGATATTTCCCTGGTTCTCACTATTTCCAGTTTAAACAGACTCCTTGAACAAGACTCATCAGAAGGCCCAGTCTGCTCCTCAGCCAAAACCTAGGGCTAGATTTTAACTGGTTCCTTCAGAGCATAGCCCACTCTTCCTGTAGCCTCAGCAAAGGACTCTCCTATAGGAGGAAGGCTCACTCTTTTTTTGCCCTAAGGTAGTTCCTTCTAATCTCTGACAATTGGGTTGACTAAGTTAAAGCAGCCATATCGCCCAGAGTTTTAGGACCCCTTTTATGAAAGCCACTAAGGATTTGCAGTTAACACGCTAGACAAACTTATGCTAATAGCAATGCTTCCACGTTAGCTGTCGAGACATGACCAGTATGTTCCTGGCAGCTAATGGGATGGGCCAATCTAACGTAAGATCCACCAAGGCTGATTCACCTAACCACTACCATAGAGGACTCGTCAGATGAATTCACATTTAAGAGCCATGTTGCCATTGAGTGCTCAGCAATTGCCCTGGCACTAGCGGTAATGCGCCTTCCACTCCCACACTCTTCCCATTCCCCACCCCATCCTACGATTGCTGATTAATGTGCATTTTAGCGTGTGGTGACACACTTGCGCGTTAGTGTTCCTGACTGCCACTTGCCATGCACTAGATAGAGCACATGTTAACCGTCTAACGGCTTTAGTAAAAAGGGCCCTTAGCATTTAGAATTTTTTTACGATGTTTGTTATAGAGAATAAAGTTTCAGAAAGCTTTCCCTACTGAGTCACTTTCATTTCAATTGTATATGCCTGCTATGTACATACAGTATTAGTATTTAACTCGCGCCAGCTAACATCATAGCGATATAGCTAAGGCATGAGCACAGTATAAAAGACATTTAAAACAAAATGTGACTACAACAGATGTAAGGCTTTATTTAAAAATTATAAATAAATACAAAAATAATAAACTGCCTAAAGAATAAAGAGAGAACCTAAGAAAAGAAAAGAGAGCAGATTAGAGCCAAAATCAAGAGAATCCTTTATATAGAACAGCAACATTAAAGGAAATTAGTGTTTCTACCCTGCTTACCCCCCTCACTCAGTAGCATGTATTACCTAGACATCACACGATTGTAAGTAAATGTTTGCCAGTCTGGGTTTCTGTTAGTTTTCTTTTACAGAATACTATTTTTTTTCCCAAATAGAAAATGTGGAATTGATATTGAAAAGTATTACCAGCCAACACAGTAATGAGAGCCAGGATAATGACCAACCTGACTACGACAGTGTGGCATCAGATGAAGATACAGATCTTGAATCTGCTTCAACTAAAGCAAACAGAAAAAAGGTAAGTCCTCAAAATAATTACAAGCCTGGCTGTGCAATACTGTATTAATGCTAACTTCTTAATAGTTATTTCTGGCACTTTGTGCTATGCTGAAGCAGTATACATGAAACCATTTAACTGTATTTAGATCTGGGCTGTGGGTTTATAAAATCTCACTGTAGATGCATCTTGGGGTACCCAGGGTTATTTATGTATATTCAAAGTTTGTCTTCTATTTCTGGATTTATGTGCACATACAGAACCCATGGCAGTCTAGCAGAAAATTTGTTTTATCTCCATGAACAAGCATAAGTGCTCACATGGGTTTCTTCAGTGACGTCACACCTTTCTCAGCACCTTCTAGAAACTGTTAGATTTTCTCTATCACACGTGTGTAGTTCCCATCTGCCACTACCTCTTCAGTCTGCTTTTCTCCACTGATCCTGTTGCACATGTTTCCATGTGTAGCGCTGTTCCCCCTGGTTATTTTGCTATTCATGTTTTTCCTGTAACTCTTGTATTTCATCTACTACTGCCATGCTTTTTTACCCTCGTAGTTTTTTTTTATAATTCAGATTTTTCAGTCATTTTATAAATTTCCTTATTTTTGCCACGTTGCCATTTCAGGCCGCATTTAGGTCTGTCAGCGTCCCAGTTGGCTCATCTCTATTTTTGCAAAAAAAAAAAAAAAAGTAATTTGATTTTTCTGCGGCTATCTTTCCGGACATGATGTCCAGTCTAAACTCCAGTGGGTTTAAGAAATGCACCTGGTGCAACAGGACCATGTCCAACACAGACACCGATAAATAGTGCCTGCAGTGCTAGAGGTCCGACCCTCAACCCTCTATCTTTTGTGCTCGGATATGACAAGGAGGGGTCTCCAGGGTTGTGAGAAACAGCGCAAAATGATTTTGTTGTGTTTCTAAGTCCAATCTTCCCTCATTGGTGGCATCAGTCCCCATGACCTCTGGAGTTGCACTGGACACTGGAGATGCATAAACATTGAGGAGTCAAGTCCACTTGAAGTTGAGCATTGATAGGAGGCCCCAGGAATGTTTAGACACAAACTACTGTCCAAAGAAGATACATTCATCCCCTTCTCTGCCATCTAGAATTAGACTCCGAGCATTGAACAGAGGTTGTGGTGCATCGTCATCGAAGCTCTTTGGAGAATGAGGTCAGGAGCATCAAGGTAGCCCCTCGAAGTAGCCCTGAAGTTAGGAATGCTCATCCTCTGTGCCTGAGGGTCTGTGCCAGACTGATACTCCTGCCAGACCCTACAGAATTTAGCTGGATCTGCTGACACCCCCATGCCTTTGTCAATGGCAGCCCTTGAGGAGAGTCTTATGAAGGACCTTGAGCAAAGGATGATGATTCTTACTCTGCGCAAAGTTGCTCTTTTGATAGCATCATTAATGGCATATCGCTACTTTGTCTTGATGATCGAGATCCACCAGCTACCTGTGGGAGAGGCAGAGGCATTGACATTGAGGCATCAAAGGATCTTGATGCTGGTGCTTGTTTGTCCAATGCCTGTCTTGAGCACATCAGGAGGTGATTGCTCCCCCAAGAACTTGAAGAGCATTGGTGCACCAGCACTCCTGGAGGAGCTTTGGGTTCCTGTGTGGACCTAGCACCATCTCAGACGCTATCATTTGACTACCTTTGATTCTCCAGGACCAAGCAGGAAGTCAGTCCTCACATATGGGTGACGTCGGCGCCGACGGAGCCCTCGCGGAGCAATTTTCCCCAGCTTTCAAAGAAAGCCTTTGGGAATTGCAGCGCGCATGCACGGTCGCCTTCCCGCCCAAGGGTGCCATCTTAGCCAGTCGTCTTTTTTCCGCGGAGCCCTACAGACGTACCCGTCGTGTCCCCGCGAAAAAGTTGATTTTATTCGTAATTTTCTCTTTTTTCCTTCGGTTCGACGCCGGTCTTTTTCCCGCCGGACTTGCGACGCTGGTCACGAGTCGTCTTCTTCTTTTTCGGTTTTTCTGATTTAGTCAGTTTCGTTTTCGGTTTTCACTGGCAGCCCGGTCCTTTGACCTCGCAGGGGCCCTTTTTCCCCCGATGGCTGCCAGTGGTTTCAAGCGGTGTGGTCAGTGTGACCGAAATATGTCACTAACTGACACACACGATAATTGCCTCCGCTGCCTGGGCCCGAATCATGAAGAAATGATCTGTGGGGCCTGTGGCAAAATGTCCTCCAAAGCGTTGAGAAGTCGGCGGCATCAGCGGGATAGGATCTTCGCTGACCCCAGCCGTACCCGGACCTCGTCGGAGGCCTCGGCGTCCAGAGGTTCCAGCTCGGACCGTCGCCGGAGTTCCTCCGACAGGGGTTCTCCCTCCGGGGACCATCGACGGAAGGTGAAACCCGCGAGGGCGGCGTCGGTGGACGCTCCTGGCTCCGCGAGGGCCAGGTCGCATAGCCCCGATAGCCGTCCCGGGTCCTTGGAGAAGGAGCACCTCTCGAAGCGACCTCGCATGGAGTCGGAGCTGCCTGCTCGGGTAAGTCCTGTGGTCCTTCTGGACTCGCCTCCGAGACCGCCGACGTCGGGCCCGACGCCGTCAGGGCCCGAGTCGGGGGCTGCTGGGTCACCTGAGGTCGGACTCAGGTTGACGGCCTTGGAGAGCAGACTGTCTGCCTTCATGGACCAGCAGCAGGCACTGCTCGCTAGCCTCGCTGGCGCCGCTGCCCCGACCGCCGGGACGTCGACGTCCAAGTCGACCCCGGAGACCGAGCCGATCCTCGTCCATGCGAACTCGAGTCGATCCTCGGTCGAGGTCACCCTCGGCCTCCCGTTCGGGACCGAGGTCGCCGACGCCGACTCCCTCGGCGTCGGAGCGGCCGGCGCCGCGGCCTGCCCGGGCCGACCCCACCGATTCCTCATCGGAGTCGGTCTGGGAGTCTGAAGAGGAAGAGTCACCTGATTCTTTTCGGACTCGGTGTGTCCCCTCGGACTCACCTGAGTCCGAACCTCGGAAACAGTCCCCCCCGGAGGATGCCTGGTTCTCGGACTTCGTCAGGGATATGGCCAAGGCTTTGGCCTTCCCTGCGGATCCCGAGGAGGAGCCTTGAGCCGAAGAGCTCGACGCCCTCCAGTATGACTCTCCCGCCAGGGAACACGTTACTGTACCGGTTCCTCCCATGCTGGAACGACTACTCTTCCGCATGTGGGAGAGTCCGGCCTCCTCGCCGGTCCTGAGCAAGCGGGTCGATTCTATCTATCGAGTCCGCAAGAGCCCTGGCTTCCAAAAAGCACAGCTACCACACCATTCCATGGTAGTGGAATCGGCCATGCATCGTCTTAAGAGCCAGAAGATGCATTCCTTGGTGCCTCCCGGCAGGGAGGCCCGTAACCTGGATGGCCTTGGTAAGAAGTGTTTCCAGGGCTCTATGCTTGCGTGTCGTGTCCAGACCTACCAGCTATACATGGGCATGTATCTCCGAGACCTGGCTAAAGAGCTAGCCGGATTCTCCGCTGGGTTGTCCGAGGAACCTTTGCAGAGGTTCCTAGCCTTGTCCACTGGCATTCGGGAATGCTCAAAATTCATATCCCGAGCAGCCTATGATGGCTTTGAAGCATCGGCTCGAGTGGCCGCAGCCGGCATCGGTGCCCGCCGACAGGCTTGGCTTCAGTCGTCTGACCTTGAGCCCTGGGTGCAGGACAAGTTGGTCGATTGTCCCCTGCCGAGGTGAAAACCTCTTTGGCAAACCTATGGACGAGAAGGCTGCACAACTAGAGACAGAGACTCTCACCAGGACTAGGCTTTCTAGGAAGACCTCCGCCCCTTCCCAGAAAAAGAAGGGCTCGGGAAAGAAGTCCTTTTACCCGAGAAAGGCAGCTGCCTATAAACACTACCCCCAATATCAGGCCCCCGCAGCTCCCCAACAGGGCCAGCAGGCCAAGGGACGGGGTAACGGGTCCCGTAGGCAGCAAGCCCCCAAGCCTGCACCACCAGCCCCTGCTCAGCAGGGTGGGGGCTTTTGACTCCTTCAGCATAGCCTCTCCCCCTCCGCTGGCTCCTCCCAGCACCGGAGGCCGGCTGGTTCACTTCGCCCACAGGTGGTCCAACATCACTTCAGATGCCTGGGTGCTTCAAGTCGTAAGAGAAGGCTATCTTCTCCACTTCCACCAGGTCCCTCCCTCCTATTTCCCGGGAGAACCTCCACGGCTCCCTCTGCACAGGGACTTACTCCTTCAGGAGTTAGCAGGTCTCCTACAGGAACAGGCGGTGGAACCGGTGCCCCACCACCTGAGAGGTCAAGGCTTTTATTCCAGGTATTTTCTAGTACCAAAAAGGACAGGAGGCCTCAGACCCATCCTGGACTTGCGCAACCTCAACAGGTTCCTCGTGCGGGAAAAGTTCAAAATGCTTACCCTTGGAATCCTTCTGCCCTACCTCCAGCAGGGAGATTGGCTATGCTCCTTGGATCTAAAGGATGCCTACACGCACATCCTCATCCACCCAAGCCACCGCCAATACCTAAGGTTTGTGGTGGCAGGAAATCATTACCAGTACAGAGTACTGCCCTTTGGCCTGTCCTCCGCACCGCGAGTCTTCACAAAATGTCTCGCGGTGGTGGCGGCCCATCTCCGGCTTCACGGACTCTGTCTTTCCGTACCTCGACGACTGGCTCATCAGAGCAGCGTCCGCTCCGGAGGTCACCAACGCCACACACGCACGGTGACTCTTCTGCAGTACTTGGGCTTTGTCATAAACTTCGCAAAGTCCACTTTGCTCCCCTCACAGGATCTCGAGTTCATCGGCGCAAGACTGCACACTCCTCAGGCACGAGCTTTCCTGCCTCTCGACAGGGCTCAACGGCTCATGGACCTAGCCGACCGTTTTCGCAGCCAGCCCCTGGTCTCCGCCAGGCGCTTCCTGAGACTGCTCGGCCATATGGCTTCCACCGTCCATGTGACCCCCAATGCCCGCCTGAATATGCGGCCTGCTCGGTGGTGTCTTCGCAAGCAGTGGCAACAAGCCACAGGCGGCCTAGCAGACCTAGTGCGCGTCTCCGAGCCGCTGGCCTCGTCTCTCCGGTGGTGGCTTCATCGGCCGAACCTGGTACTCGGCATGCCTTTTCAGTCACCTCAGCCGGCCCAGGTGCTGACGACAGATGCGTCCCTCCTGGGTTGGGGAGCACATTGCCAAAGGGCACGTACTCAGGGCCTCTGGACCACGTGGGAGTCTGCTCAGCAGATCAACTTCCTGGAGCTCAGAGCGATCCGCCTGGCTCTCAAGGCTTTCTCCCACCTGACCTCTCACCAGTCCGTCCTTGTCCAGACGGACAATCAAGTTGCCATGTTCTACGTGAACAAGCAGAGAGGCACGGGCTCCTTCCTTCTCTGTCGGGAAGCACAGAAGCTCTGCTCTTGGGCCGTCAGTCACGGCGTCCTTCTCAAGGCAGTTTATCTCCCAGGCCAAGAAAATTGCCTAGCGGACAAACTCAGCAGGATCCTCCAGCCGCACGAGTGGCGCCTGGATCCCTTGGTAGTTCAGAAGCTCTTTCTAAAGTGGGGCCTCCCCACGATGGATCTCTTTGCCAGTCCTCTCAACCGGCAACTTCCTCGCTTCTGCTCCCGTCAGCCACATCCCCTTCGAGTTGCGGCAGACGCTTTTCTACTCTCATGGTCGGAGAGCCTCCTGTATGCTTTTTCCTCCCATCCCGCTAGTCTCTCGAACTCTTTTCAAGGTTCTCCGAGACAAAGCTTCCATGATCCTGGTGGCCCCTCGCTGGCCCAGACAGCCGTGGTTTCCACTCCTGCTGCAATTAGCGGTAGAGGATCCATTCCCTCTGGGGTTTCAACCGGATCTCCTCACTCAGGATCAGGGGTCTCTGCTACACCCCAACCTCAGATCTCTCAATCTAATGGCCTGGCTGCTGAGAGGGTAGTCCTTGCTCCCCTTCTCCTGCCGGCAGAGGTGGAAGAGGTCGTCCTAGCTTTTTGGCGACCTTCTACCCGCAAATGCTACTCCCTTAAATGGCGTCGCTTTTCCGTTTGGTGTACCCAACAGTCTCAGGATCCCTTCTCCTGCTCGGTGTCGGTGATCTTGCAGTACTTGCTATACCTCTCTAATCTGGGACTTAAGTCCAACTCCGTCAAAGTTCACCTCAGTGCTCTTTCAGCACATCATGTGCCGGTGGACGGCAGACCTCTTTCCAGCGACCCTCTCGTAGCGAGGTTTCTCCGAGGTCTCCTTCTACTTAAACCACCTCTGCGCCCGCCAGCGCCTGACTGGGATCTGAATGTGGTTTTACAGCGGATCACCTGTCCGCCTTTTGAACCTATGGCTACCTGTTCTCTCCGTTTTCTTTCTTGGAAAACATTGTTCTTGATAGCCCTCACTTCCGCTAGACGCGTAAGTGAATTGCAGGCCCTCGTGTCTGATCCCCCTTACACTCGGTTCTACAAAAATAGGGTAGTCCTACGGACTCACCCAAAATTTCTTCCAAAAGTGGTCTCCCCTTTTCACATCAATCAGGAGGTGGTACTTCCGACCTTCTTTCCCAGACCACACTCCAGCCGAGCTGAAATGGTCCTTCATACCCTGGACTGTAGAAGAGCATTGAACTTCTACCTTGACCGTACGCGGGAGCACCGTAAAGCTGCTCAGCTTTTTGTGTCTTTTGATCCCAATAAATTGGGACTCCCGGTCTCCAAGCGTACTCTGTCCATCTGGGTTGCGGACTGTATCACTTGGGCTTATGGGGCAGCCGGACTCTCCTTGGTTGGTCGAGTCACGGCTCATTGTGTTCGGGCAAAGGCTACGTCAGTGGCTTACCTCCGCTCTGTTCCGCTGGCAGACATCTGCCGGGCCGCTACTTGGTCTTCGAGCCAGACTTTTGCGGTCCATTACTGTCTCGAGAGGGAGTCCCGCAGGGACAGTGCTTTCGGACAGGCAGTCCTCCGTAATCTCTTTGAGGTTTGAGCAACTCCTACCCTCCATCCCGGATGTGGGCTACCGGTGGGTGATAATTCAGCGAAGATTCCTTCCTTCTGTGCTGCTGAGCTAGAGGGAGCTCATTTTTGTGCTTAGGGTCTCCTGTAGCCTTAAGCTTGGGAGTCCCATATGTGAGGACTGACTTCCTGCTTGGTCCTGGAGAAAGCGTAGTTACTCACCTGTAACAGGTGTTCTCCAGGAGCAGCAGGAATCAGTCCTCACAACCCTCCCTCCTCCCCTTGGAGTTGCAATCATCTGCTTAAGTTTTTTTGCAAATTTTTATGCTGTCTTTTTTAGCTATGTCATCAGACTGGCTAAGATGGCACCCTTGGGCGGGAAGGCGACCGCGCATGCGCGCTGCAATTCCCAAAGGCTTTCTTTGAAAGCTGGGGAAAATTGCTCCGCGAGGGCTCCGCCGGCGCCGACGTCACCCATATGTGAGGACTGATTCCTGCTGCTCCTGGAGAACACCTGTTACAGGTGAGTAACTACGCTTTCTGTGCACTCCTGAGATGCCGATTACAACCCTGAGTACTTAGCAAAGGATACATCTCTTGAGCTACCTTCATATCCCATGCCTCCTCATGAGTGAGGCAAATCTCCTGAAGAATTGTCTTTCCACAATTTTATTAGTTGTGGCCAGGTCCATACCTTTTCAGTTAGAGATGCAGGAGGAGCCCGGAGTCAAGGAGTTGGATATCCTCCAATATCCCCAAGCAAGTGGTGACAGTGTCTGTGTACTGCATTCTTCAGAGGCTGCAGACGAGGATGTGGGAGACCCAACTCCCTCCCTCCCTCCTTAATATGCTCAAGTTATTAAGGTCAACTCTGTGTACAGGGTCCTGAAGGCTCCCAGATTCATGAAGCTCCGGCTGCCACAAAATTCCATGGTTGTCTAATCCGCTCTCAAAAGAGCCAAGAGCTCCAATTCTCCCTCCTCACTGCTCATAGGGCATAAGACTAGGACTTTAGATTCTTTTGGGAAGGTGTGTTTTTATTGAGAATACTATAGTCACACCCCATGTAGCGTCCTACCAGCTGTTCATGAGCATGGGCTTGAACGTCATGCATGATCTTAACAAGTTCACAAATTGTCTTGCCAAAGAAAACCTCACAGCTCAGGTCCCTAGTGAGCTAGGGAAAGGAATGCAGAAAATACATTGTCAAAGTGACATTACTTTTAATACAGCATCTCCTCAAAGAGTATTGGTGCCTGGAGAGGCTCATAGACTTAAAACCCAGCGTACAGAAAAAGCTTACTGCCGTACTGTGCCTTAGAGGGCATCGCTGTATATAAGGAGCAAGAGGCTTCTGACATGATCAAGCAGTTCAGTGACACTCCTTGACCCTCTCCAGGCCTGCTTCTGACCTGATCTCCTTAACATCAAGGAGGATGCATAGCGTAAAACCTAAAAGTGTAGCTGTTCTCCTCCGTCCTGCTCTTCCCAGACAAAGCAGAATTCTTCCTCCTGTCCCAGGCAACAGAGAACTCAGAAGGTCTAATTGGCATCCTAGCCAAAACAAGGGGTTTTGACTAGCACCTAGAGAACAAAGCTGCAATCCCAGTCCTGGTCCTGGACAACCTTCTGTTTGGAGGAGAGGCTCATCTTTGCAAAGTACTGGTCCCTTCTAACACTCGACCGTTGGGTACTCAAAATTATCCAGGATGGGTACAGATCACATCTGTTTGAGCTTCCACCAAATTGCCCACCAACAGGACGACATTCCTCAGTACTAGCAGGCAGTAGTTCAGGAATTCTCTGCCCTTTGACGAGTAAATGCGGTCAAGTCCATTTGCATCAGGACAGGAAGGGTGGGGATTTTACCAAAGGTACTTCTGGCCATCAAGAAAACAGGGGGAGATTCCACCCTATCATAGATCTGAGAAATCTGAAGAAATTCCTGGTTAGAGAACTTCAGAATGGTTTCCCTCTGATTCCTGCTTCTTTCTTCAAAAGGGAGACTGACTATGCTCTGTAGATATTGGATGCCTAAACCCACATTCAAATATGTCTCAGTTGCAGGTAGTATCTACTACTGGTTATAAGTAAACACCGTTACCAGTTTTGCATTTTGCCTTTTGGCCTTGTTTCTGGATCCTGCATCTTTACAAAGTTGCCTCTGTTATTGCAACATGTATATGCAAGCTGGGAGTGCATGTGTTACCTACTTGGATGATGAGCTAATCAAGAGTGCCATTCAGGAAGGGATGCAAGAAGCTATACGCATTACTATCTGGGCACAAGTTACTAGGGTTCATCCCTTCCCAAGTCTCACTTGATCCAGTCACCTCAGTTAGAATTCATTGGGGCTCTGATAGATATAACTTGAGCGAAGGCCTGCCTTCTTCCCAGCAGACTCATATGCCTGGTGTCAACAGTGGAGGGCATACTAAGATTCAGCAGGCATCAACAAGATATATGTTGAGAACATTGTGCCATATGGCCTTGACAGTGCATGTCGTCTTATGAATAGTCTCAGTAGACCTTGAGCATGCAGTGGATGCAGTCCATGCACAGGTTTAGTGATGCCAACTCTAGCATGGCTCACCTTTGGGACTCCCTCTCCTACTGGAGAGAGTCATTCAACCTGATTGCAGGCTTGCCCTTCCAAATATCCCTCTACCAAAAGTTACTCATGACAGAAATGTCCAAATTGGACTAGAGATACGTTACAAACTACAGACTCTTGTTCCCATTTGTAATCTTACTGTTCAATGTTAAGTATCTAAAGGTTCTATGTAAACCTGTTAAGTTCTTGTTCCCTGTAAATCGCTTTGATTCCCATATAAGGCGGTATAAAAACAAACAGATAAATAAAATAAATAAAAGTGGGTTCATTTATTTTTAGCATTTAGCTCATGCTTTTCCAGGGGGAGATAAGGCAAATTACATTCAGGTACAGTATGACATTCAGGGTCTACAGTACTCCCAGGAGAGTCTTTCAGATCATCTTCCTGGAACTGAGCAATGTCAGAAGCTCTAAAGACTTTGAGATCAGCCAGCCAACCAAATTATTATGATTCAACTGATCAGTTTGTGATTACTAGATAAACCAGCAGGTAGGAACTGAGTCCTCCCTGCAGTGTTGAGAAATGGTCAGAATGTGGAACTTTGCAGTCTCTCATGGAATGTCTCTCGGAGCCACTTATCTGGTGGGTAAGAACAACACCCTGGCAGACAAACTGAGCCATGTCCTGCAATCTCACAAATGGACCCTAGACAAGGGCCTTGCGAGGAACATCTTTTGAGAGTGGGGCATCCCCTCGATAAGCCTGTTTATCACTCCTCAGAATAAACAGGTACCTCAATTTTGCTCCAGATAGAGGGAGACGGCAAACTAGCTTTGAATGCCTTCCTCCTCAGTTGGAGGGAGGGCCCATTCCTCTTATAGCAAAGACTCTCCTGAAACTCGAGCTGTACAAGAACAAAATGATCTTCAAGCTCCTTACTGGCCCAGATAGTCTTGATTCCCTGTTCTTCTAGAACTTGCAGTGAGGATCAATCGGTCTGTGCTATTTTCTAACCTTTATTTCACAGAACCAGGGGCATTTGCATCCCAACCTCTGGTCTCTAGCTCTGACAGCTTGGATGTTGAAAGGTTAAACCTGTCTCCTCTAGATCTGCCAGTTGGAGTTGCCCTTGTCCTCTTGGCTTCTAGGAGAGGCTCCACGTGGAGGTCATATGCTTTCAAGTGGAAGAGGTTTGCCACCTGATGTGAGGGAAAGGTCCTAGACACTTTCTTGTGTCCCAAACAAAAGCTAATTGAGTACCTTTTGATATCTGTCAATCTGGTATAAAAACCAACTCTGTGAGAGTTCACATCAGTGTGATTGGTGCCTATCATCATCATCATAGAAGGGAAGTTCATCTCTAAGGCTTCATGTGCGGCTTGCTTCTAATTAAATCTCCCATCAAGCCTCCCCGCTGTGTCTTGGGACCTCAGTGTGATACTAACTTAGCTGATGAAAGGTCCATTTTTGAGCTGCTGAATGCCTGTGGACTGAGGCACCTGACGTAGAAGACCTTGTTTTTGGTGGTGGTGACTTGAGCACACAGCAAATTCCAGGCTCTTCTTAATCCCTAACTGGCATTTGGAGAGAAGGCTGTCCTCTCAGCCAATATGCTGCTGTAGGTGCTGCTGGATTCTGTGTTGCTCACAATACGCTTCCAACCTTGGCAATCAGTGGCAACATTTCTGGCCTCATTGGTCCTTAGGTCTTCCTCGATGTGTTTGAGCCACATTTTCTTTGGTGCTGCTCATTGAACTCTCCAGTTGACAGGTCGCTCTCGCCAGAGGAGTTTGTATGGCAGCCGACTGGTATTCATTCTGCAAACACGGCCAGAGCAGTCCACGTTTTTGGATTTTTGTTTGACTGAGGATTGATGCTCTCACCTTGTCTGAATTGTCTTGTTTCGATAGCAGTCACAAAGAGACACCCAAAATCTGCCTCAGGCTTTGCATTTGAAAGACTTCGAGTTCATTCAAGTCAGGTTTGAGCAGAGTCCTTGTTTCTGATCCGTACAGGAGAATTGGCAGGATCCGTGTTCGGAAGAGGCAGATTTTGGTTGTGGTGGAGATATTGGCCTTCCAGAGGCAACATTTGAGTGAGGTGAATGCTACTGTTGCCTGGCCAATCCTGCTGAGGACTTCAGTGATGGATGCCACCTTCATCTCCTGTACTAGTGATCCCAGGCATTTGAAATCTTGGACCTGCTCAATTTGATTCCATCGAGGTGAACAATGCTTTGTGATCTATCTGTGGTCAAAACTTTGGTCTTGTCCACTCTGATTCTTAGGCCATAAGATTGGGCGATGCAGGTGATATGGAAAAGGATGTCTGAGGCCTCTGCATCCATAAAAAGCAGCGCCTTCCGGCGCCCCAACCTCGCCGCCGGCTCCAGCCTCCCGGCCTGATCGGCATCGCAACAGAGAGCAGGAGCGAGGAAGCCCCTCCTGTTCTCCATCACAAGGCCAATCAGGGCCCAATGTGGGAGCATTTAAAAAGCAGCGCCTCCCAGCGGGCCCACGCCTGAGGGCCTTGCCAGAGGGCCCTTTGGTACGGGCCCCATGGGGTGCTCTGCTGTGAGCGAGGAAGCCCCTCCGTAACCCAGCTTCACAGCTACCAGGGAGCCGAACAAGCAGATCACTCCTCCACACTTGCCTCCTGACCCCAACTATCTCACCATCACCCCACTACCTACAAGTAACTTGGCCTTGGTTTTGCTTCCCACTGCTGGTCCTGATCTTGCTTCCCATCACACGCATAGAATTTGCTACCCTTTGCCTGCATAGTACTTGCTACCCATGACTCGAATAGAACTTGCTACCCACTGCCTGCTTAGATCTTGCTACCCAATGTCTGCAATAAACTTGTTACCCATTGTTTGCATTGTACCTGATACCCATTGTTTGCATAGAACTTGCTAACCATTGATTGCATTGTACCTGATACCCATTGATTACTTGGAGCTTGCTACCCACTGCCTGCACAGAACTTGCTGACCATTGCCATGGCCCCACATCACGTTGTCGTCCTCTTCCTCATCCTCCGGAACTGCATCCCCTCTTACCACCACCCTCTCTCCTCTCCCCCCTACCCCTTCTACCTTCCTCACTTCTCCCTCCATTCTGTCCTCTAGCCTAGCATCTGCTCTTGAGCTTCATCACAACAACCCCCTGCATTCAATCATCCCCCTTCTCTTTAAGGCAACCCCATCCTTGCTTCTGCCGTACTGTCTCCGCTGTACCACGCTCTCTACTACTCCTTCTCTCATCAGGTAATATCAACATCAGCCCCAACCCTGGCCCCCCTCAATTTCTTTCTCACCCTAAAAAGAGTTCCTCATGCACCTTATCTAATCTCATCCACATCCTGCTCCTCCCCTTTTCCACCCTCCCTCACTCATCCCCCACTCACTCATCCAGAAATATCAACCCCAACCTTATCTCCAAAATGAAATCATCACACAACCCACCTGATATCATTAATATTACCCCTCACTCACCCTTCACTTCCCCTCCCTCACCCTTCACTTCCCCTCCCTTAGGTCACTCCTGGAGGGCGCACACACCCAGACATATCCACCCGCACCCTGCTCCCTCCAAATCTCTGCACTACTCTAGAAATAGACCCTCACTTTACTCTGATAAGAAATCCTCATGTAACTTATCCAACCTTATCCATATCCCTCTCCTTCCCCCCTCCATTCTCCCATTTTCATGTGCCCTATGGAACGCATGCTCTGTCACTAAAAAAAACCCCTTCCTTTTATTCACGACCTCTTTATCTCTAATGCCCTACACCTTCTTGCCCTGACTGGCTCCCCCCTGACGACAACGCATCCATTGCTTCCCTCTGCTATGGGGGCTACCAATTCTCCCATATACCTCGAGCTACTGGTCGCGGTGGTGGTGTTGGCGGCCGCCTCCTACTTTCTCCTTCCTGCCAATTCCAACCCCTCCTGCTACCTCAGTCACACTCCCCCCCTCTCCTTTGAAGTCCACTCCATTCGCCTCCTCACACCACTTCCCCTCCGAGTAGCTGTTATTTATCGCCCACCCGACAAATCCAGTTCGACCTTCCTCACCGACTTTGACTCCTGGCTTTCCGCCTTTCTGGATCCCTCTTCCCCCACTCTTATTCTTGGCAACTTTAACATTCACATCGACAACCCCTCCGACCCCCACGCCTCAAAGTTCCTCGCCCTCACCTCCTCGTTCGACCTCCAACTTTGCTCCACCGCCCCCACCCACCTACATGGTCACTGCCTTGACCTAATACTCTTCTCCAATTCCTCTCCCTCTAATTTCCACAACTCAATCCTTCCCTCATCTGACCATCACCTTTTAACCTTTACTCTTCAACTTCCACCGTCTCAACCCTGACCTGTCTCCTCCGACCTATTTAGAAACCTCCATAATATTGATCCCCTGACTCTCTCCTCCACCATTTCTCCATCTCTTTCCTCCATTATATCCTCCAAGTCCGCTGACGAGGCATTATCTTCTTACAATGCTACACTATCCTCAGCTCTTGACACCCTTGCCCCACCTACCCAACGTCCTGTCAAACGATCTACTCCCCAACCCTGGCTCTCGCCCACAACCCGCTATCTACGCATATGTACCCTTTCTGCCAAACATACCTGGTCCAAATCCCACTCCCCAGAGGACCTTCTACACTTCAAATTCATGCTTTGTTCCTTCCAGTCAGCCATAGCACGTGCCAAACCAAGACTATTACATCCATCTGACCAACTCCCTTGCCTCTGATCCTTGCCGTCTCTTTTAACACCCTCAATTCTCTCCTTAAGGTCCCCCTGCCCCCGGTCCCATCCTCCCTCTCTGCCCAAACCCTAGCCGACTACTTCCATGACAAAATCCACAAGATTACCCTCCAATTCCCCACCCCCTCATCTACCTCCCCCTTCCCCAATTCTCCCCCCCATCCATAGTCACTCTGCTACCCTCTCCTTCCCTCCAATCTCTGAAGAAGAAACCACACTCCTTCTTACCTCCTCCAAACCCACCACCTGTTCATCTGACCCTATCCCCTCCCATCTCCTTCACCCCATCTCCCCCACCATTGTCCCCCCCACCTCTCATATCCTCAACCTTTCGCTCTCCACTGCAACTTACCCCGTTGACTTCAAGCATGCTGTTGTCACACCCCTTCTTAAGAAACCCTCGCTCAATCCCACATGTCCTAACTATCGACCCATCTCCCTCCTTCCCTTCATATCTAAACTACTTGAACATGCAGTCCACTGTCACTGCCCCGACTTCCTCACCTCCCAGGCCCTCCTGGACCCACTGCAATCCGGATTCCGTCCCCTACACTCCACTGAAATGGCTCTCACAAAAGTCTCCAATGACCTGTTTCTGGCTAAATCTAACGGCCTCTACTCTATCCTCACTTATCCTTCTTGATCTCTCCGCTGCCTTTGACACCGTTGACCACAGTCTTCTCCTCACCACCCTCTCCTCACTTGGTTTCAAGGACTCTGTGCTATCCTGGTTCTCCTCCTACCTCTCCCATAGCTCATTCACTGTCTGCTCTGGCAGCTCCTCCTCCTCCCCTACCCTGCTCCACGTAGGTGTACCCCAGGGCTCCATCTTGGGCCCCCTCCTTTTCTCTCTCTATACCCAGGGCCTTGGCGCGCTTATCTCCTCCCATGGCTTCCAGTACCATCTCTATGCCGACGACTCCCAGATCTACCTCTCTACACCTGATATTTCTCCGGCATCCCTTTCTGACATCACTGCCTGAATGTCTCATCGCTGACAAACTGAATATGGCAAAGACTGAACTCCTTGTCTTTCCCCCAAATTCCTCCCCTCCTCTTCCCCCATTCTCAGTCTATGTTGACGGTTCCATTATCCTTCCTGTTCCCTTGGCTTGCAATCTAGGGGTTATCTTTGATACCTCTCCTTCTCTGCACATATCCAGCTTGAAGCTAAGACCTGCCGCTTCTTTCTCTACTCGTAGTTTAAACAACACTCGTCTTTTTTTCTGAGTGATTACTTCAACGTAACAACCAAAACAAGTGAATTCACTCAACATACACACATCAGTTGTAGATTCAAATCTCTATGGGTACTTTTCATGAGGTCTCAGACAAACTAATTGCACTACTTCATGGGCTTCATAACTGCCCTAATAGTGTGCCAGTTGACATCACTGACCTCTGTATTAACATCATTTCATAACAGACGATATTTTCGGAACTGGAAGTACTTAACTTCACTTCAACAAATATTCTTCTTCCTCTGTTCCTTTCTCCACTTGCCCTACGCCAATATTCAGGCGCCCTGCGTTTCTCTAAAGTCAGGTTCTTCAGGGGATCTTTACTTCGTCGTTTATACTCTAAAAGAAATCATACCAGTAACTCTTTTGATCTCAACTGTTATAATAAAATTTTACACATTAAAACAGCCATGCTCATATAAAAAATCAAACCTGTACATCCATTCCGCTTGCGTATCCTGCTTTTAATTCTCACTATTGTGTTCTCCTTGAAGCAAAAACGCCGCGCATGCGTAATACCTGTCTCTACTTCCCTTTTTAAAGACCATTTTCACCCCACTCAATCACAGAGAATAACTCAATCAACTACTATCAGCGCTCACTATAAAACCCACTATTATCAGTCCATTATTATAAACACGCCCATTCTAAATTCATGTTCAGACCATTCTGCGTAACCGTGTCCAAGTTGAATATCCATCTTTGCTCCCTAATAATTAGTGTTTGGTCCAGTGTCTTACCCGTCATCCCTATGTGTACTTGGTCTATGCACCAACATCTCAACTGCTCAAACGTGTGTGGATATTCAACTTGGACATGGTTACGCAGAATGGTCTGAACATGAATTTAGAATGGGCAGCGTGTTTATAATAATGGACTGATAATAGTGGGTTTTATAGTGAGCGCTGATAGTAGTTGATTGAGTGGGGTGAAAATGGTCTTTAAAAAGGGAAGTAGAGACGGGTATTACGCATGCGTGGTGTTTTTGCTTCAAGGAGAACACAACAGTGAGAATTAAAAGCAGGATACGCAAGCGACATGGATGTACAGGTTTGATTTTTATGAGCATGGCTGTTTTAATGTGTAAAATTTTATTATAACAGTTGAGATCAAAAGAGTTACTGGTATGATTTCTTTTAGAGTATAAACGACGAAGTAAAGATCCCCTGAAGAACCTGACTTTAGAGAAACGCAGGGCGCCTGAATATTGGCATAGGGCAAGTGGAGAAAGGAACGGAGGAAGATTTGTTGAAGTGAAGTTAAGTACTTCCAGTTCTGAAAATATCGTCTGTTATGAAATGATGTTAATACAGAGGTCATTGATGTCAACTGGCACACTATTAGGGCAGTTATGAAGCCCATGAAGTAGTGCAATTAGTTTGTCTGAGACCTCATGAAAAGTATATAAGTACCCATAGAGATTTGAATCTACAACTGATGTGTGTATGTTTAGTGAATTAACTTGTTTTGCTTCTTTCTCTACAACATTAGCAAAATCCGCCCCTTCCTCTCTGAACACACTACCAAAACCCTTATCCATTCCTTAATCTCCTCTCGCCTTGATTACTGCAACCTACTCCTTGCGGGTCTCCCCATAAGCCACCTCCTTCCCCTTCAATCTATACAAAATCATGCTGCTCGACTAATCTTCTGCCAGTCTCGCCATGCCCACATTACTCCACTTCTCAAGTCGCTTCACTGGCTCCCTGTCCAATTCCGCATCCAGTTCAAGCTTCTCCTACTGACCTATAAATGCATTCACTCTACAGCCCCTCAATACCTCTTATCTCTTGTCTCTCCCCTACATCCTCTCTTGGAACCTGCGCTCCACTAGCAAATTACTTTTATCTATGCCTTTCACCCGCACCGCCAACTCACGACTTCGCTCCTTCCACCTCGCTGCACCATACGCCTGGAACAGCCTACCTGTATCTGTACGCCAGGCACCCTCCCTGGCCCTCGTCAAATCCAGATTGAAGACCCACCTCTTCACCATTGCTTTCAGATCCTGACTTCTGTCCCTATCTTATGCCTTGCACTGAACTGACTTATGCTCTGTATTACTCTGACTAGATTGTAAGCTCCGATGAGCATGACTCTGACGGGCAGGGACTCTTTTGTATGTGGGCTGCCTCTTATAGGTCAGCTGTACAGCGCTGTGTGCGTGGCGCTCTATAAGTGCTAAATAATAGTAGTAGTAATGTTGGCAAATATAGCACTGTTATCTGCAAACATCAAGTCTGTCAGGAAGTTGTTCACACCATACTGGACCCCACATCTGTCCTTGAATGTTTTCCTCATTATTACATCTATCACGATATTGAAAAACGGGGGTGAGGCGACATCTCCCTGGCAGACTCCAGCTTGGATGGAAATTCCTTGGCTAGCTCATTTCAGATCCGCACTCTGCTGGTTGAGCCATTGTATGATGCTCAGAGAAGTTGGATGATCTTCAGTGGCACATGTTCATTCTCTAGTGCCCTCAAGAGGGCAAGCCAGTGAACAGTCAAATACGGATTTGAAGTCAATGAAGACGATAATGGTTTGCTTTCCACACCTGCTCTTTTCCTCCACCAGTTGACTAATGGTAAATATTTGTCAGTGCAGCCCCGATAAGGCTTAAATCCTGCTTGCTCTTCTCGGCTGGTTTGTTCAGTGTTCTGCAGCCTTGATTATATGAGCACCTTGCTAACAATTGAAAGGAGGCTGATGCCGCAGTACTTAGATTCCCAGCTATCGCCTTTGTTTAGGATTGGCACGATGGCTTTCTTCAATGCTGATTGAACTCATTCCATACGCCAGATGAGTGTTAGAAGGGCGTGAAGCCGTTGCAGCAGGATGTTTTTGGCAGTGACTTGGTCCACTCCGGCAGTGATGTTGTATACTTCACTTCATCAACTGTTGGCTCACCGTTGAGGAATGAATTCTCCAGCAGGTTGATGGATGGTGGTTCTGGTGGTGGTCCCTGGGGCAGATCGGGGATAGATAGCTGTTGGAAGAATTCTTTCCAGTGTTGCAAGTGTTCACCAGGGGAGCTCACGAAGGTGCCGTTCACTTTCTTGATGTCATTGGTCCACTTGGGTTTTGCCATTCAGTCTCCTAAGGGTCTGATACAGGTAACAAGATTTCATCACAATAGGGTGGTTTTGCGTACGCATCCCAAATTTCTTCTTAAGGTGGGGTTGGCTTTCCACCTTAATCAGTCAAGCATTTTTAGCAGTTTCCCCAAGACCACATGCTCACAAAAGAAAAAGTGCATTGCACACATTGAACTGCAAGAGAGCCTTGACCTTCTATTTGGATTGGATTAAAGCCCATATAAAGTCAACCTGATTTTTCTTTTGACCTCCAATAGGTTGGAGGCTTCCATCAACAAAAGCATGCTTTCAATTTTTGCTTGTGAATACCATTTCCTTTGCATATGCCCAAACAGGTTGGATGCGTGAGGGTCATGTCGCAACTCCATGGCTGTGTAGGTAACCCACTTAGTCAGCCTCCATAAGCAAGATTTGCAGGGTTATCACTTGGACTTCTGTCCACACATTCACATCTCATTATTGCTTTGGAAAGGAACTCCTGACACAACAGCAGATTCAGCCATTTTTTCTTTGTAATTTGTTCAGGGAATGGAATTCATAGTAACATAGTATATGATGGCAGATAAAGACCAGTATGGTCCATGTAGTCTGCCCAGCAAGGCGGTAAGAATAGGTATCCCTGCTGCTTCGTGCAGGTCACCCCTCCATATGCCTTTGTTTTAGGGGTGTACCCACCGCTCTGTGTAGGTCACCCCTGTTGAGAGAGTTATGTTTGTTTTGATTTTATCCTGTTGCTATAAAGGGATCCACTGTGTCTGTCCCAAGCCACTTTGAATTCCGTCACTGTATTTGCCTCCACCACTTCCATTGGGAGGGCATTCCAAGCATTCCACCACCCTTTCAGTGAAAAGGTATTTCCTGACATTGCCTTTCAGTTTATCCCCTTGCAGCTTCATGTTATGTTATGTTTTACAGCTTTCCGTCTTTGGAAGACGTTTGTTCGTTAATACACTAACTATTTAAAGGTCTGAATCATATCTTCCCTGTCCCTCCTCTCCTCCAGAGTGTACATATTTCTTAAAAGCCTTCTGATGCAGGCCCCAAATCATTTTAGTTGCCTTCCTCTGAGCTGTTTCCAGCCTTTTTATGTCCTTTGTGAGATATGGTCTCCAAAACCCAACACAGTATTCAAAGTGAGGCATCACCAGTGACTTGTACAGTGACATTAGTACCTCTTCCTTTCTGCTGGTAATTCCTTTGTATGCAACCCAGCATCCTTCTGGCTTTTGCCTCTGCTGTCGCACTATTTCGCCACATTGAGATCCTCAAAAACAATCAATCCTTCTCCTGGTCCATGCACACCAACCTCTCACCCGCTATCGCATACAATTCCCTTGGGTTTCTGTTTCCTCTGGCAGACCCATGACACTGCACTTCTTCATATTGGTCTAATGCTTGGCAGTTAGGATTTATTCTTCCAGCTTTTGTAGATCTTTCATCATGTTATCCACTCCCTCCAGGGAGTCCACTCTTGCAAATTTTCATGTCATCTGCAAAAAGACTTTTCCATTCAGTCCTTCATCAATATCACTCACAAATACATTGAACAGTACCGGTCCCAGGACTGAACCCTGGGGCACACTGCCAATCAACTTCCTTTCATCTGAGTGAGTTCAGTTTACCATCACCTTCTGTCGTCTGTCAGTAAACCAATTTCTGATCCAGTTCACTACCTTGGGACCCATCCCCAAGCTTTTGAGTTTGATAAGCCTCTTATGAGGAACAGTATCAAAGGCTTTGCTGAAACCTAAGTAGACCACATCCATTGCATGTCGTTGATCTAGCTCTCTGGTCACAGAGTCAAAGAATTCAATCAGATTTGTTTGGCAAGATCATCCTTTGGTAAGACCATGTTCTCCAGGAACAAGCAGGAAGTCAGTCCTCACATATGGGTGATGTCTGCACCGACGAAGCCCTCCGGAAGCATTCCCCCCCCCCCCCAGCTTTCAAAGAAAACCTTTGGGAGATGCCACCACGCATGTGTGGTCCCCTTCCCACCCAAGGGTACCATCTTGCTCAGTCTTTTTTCCGCAGAGCCCTTCTGACATTGTCAGGCTTGTCCCCGAAAAAAGTTGATTTTTCTCTGAGTTTCATACTCCTCTCTGGTATCACACCGGTACTCTTCCCGCCTACCGACCTCATTGCCTCGGCGTCGAGTTTGGTCTATTTTTGTAGTTTTCTTTCTTTTCTTTTCCTGGCATCTTCATGCCTTTTTTCTCCCACTGGCAGCCCAGAGAGTCTTCGACCTCGTAGGAGTAGGGTTTTTTCCCCCCCCCATGGCTACCAGTGACTTTAAGAAGTGTGATCGGTGCTCCAAAATTGTCTTTGACTGACACACATGGCTGCTGTCTCTGCTGCCTCGGGCCAGACCACAACTCGGCAGCCTGCGGTCTCTGCAAGAGGATTCCAATAAGGCCCTCAAGAGCCGCCAGCAGCAGCACAATAAGTTTTTTTTTCCCCAAGTCCCCAGTGCCTCTGAAGACCAGGACCTCGTCTGAGGCCCCGACATCTCGGGCGGAGCCTTCCGAACCAGAGCCTCGTCATGGGTCCTTAGAAAGGAGGTCTCCCTCAAGGGAACCCAGGAAGAAGAAACCCTTGAAGGCAGCGTCCTTGGACGACTCCAACCGGCCGGGTGCTTCCAGGTCTCGCAGTCCGAAATGCTCGTCCGAGGCATTGGAGAAGGAGCGGCCTGCAAAGGTCCCCCAGAAAAATCCCGACCACAGACCGGCCTGGGTCCCCAGACACTATCCTGGTTGAGGATTCCCCTTCGGGGGAGCCGGCTTCAGGCCCAAGTCCCTCTGTGCCCACGCCGAAGGCTGCTTAGCCTTCTGGTCTGGAGTCCAGAATGGCAGCCCTGGAGCACAGTTTGTCTGCCTTCGGACCAGCAGCGGGCGCTGTTATCCGTCAGACTGGTTCATCAGCCCTGACCACTGTGCCCTCAACATCCAAGACATCCTCAGAGGCCGATCCTTGAGGTCCTTAGGCCTCGAGTTGATCCTCAGAGGTGGCGATCCGAGTCTGCTCGACAGGACCATGGTCATCCCCGGCAAATTTACCGGGCATCAGGGGCCCCAAGGCCTGTAGAGCAACCCTCCTACGAGTCCTCGATGGACTACTCCAAGTGGGAGATGGAGAACAAGCAGTCCCCCGATTCTCATTGCCACCACGATGTCCCATCTGACTCTCCTGTTTCATTGCTTCGGCGGTCCCTGCCAGAGGATATGGGTTTCCTTAATTTTGTCAAGGACATGTCTAAGGCCCTGGCATTCCTGACAGAGTTGGAGGAGGACCCTCGGGTGGATGAGTTGGAAATCTTCCAATATGAGGCCCCTCCGCGGGGATCGCTCATGGTGTCCATCCCATCCCATCCTAGAACGGCTGATGCTCTGAATGTGGGAGACACCGACTTCGGTGCCGGTGGTGAGCAAAGGGCTTGACTCAATGTATCTAGTCCATCAGAGCCCGGGCTTCCAAGTGTCACAGCTGCTGCATAATTCCATGGTAGTGGAGTCGACCATGCATCGGCTGAAAAGCCAGAAGATGCACTCCTCGGTGCCCCCTGGCAGGGAGGCCAGCACCCTGGACGCCCTCGGCAGAAAGTGTGCTACCTGGGCTCACTGCTCATTGGCTGCATCCAGGCCTACCAGCTGTACATGGGCATGTACTTGAGAGACCCGGTGAAGGAACTCGCTGGGTTCTCGGCTGGTCTCTCCGAGGAACCTTCAAAGCAGTTCAAGAACCTGGCCAAAGCAGTCTGTGAATGCTCCAAATTCATGCCTTGAGTGGCCTATGACTGGTTCGAGTCGGCAGCTTGAGTAGTGGCAGCTGGCACGCCACCAAGCTTGGCTACAGTTGTCCGACTCGAGCAGTGGGTTCAGGACAAATTGGTCAATGTCCCCTTGCCAAGGAGAGAACCTCTGGCAAACCCATGACCAACAAGGCTGCCTTCCTGAAGACAGAGTTCATGACGAGGACCAGCTTCTCTAAAAAGACCGCTGCCCCTCCCTGAGGGAAGGGCTCGGGTAAAAGGTCCCTTTACCCAAGAAAGGGAGCTGCTTACAGAAACTACCCACCTTATCAGGCCTCCCCAGCTCCCCAGCAGCATCAGCAGGCCAAGGATCATGGGCATGGCCCACGTAAGCAGAGGGCTCCAAAACTCCAGGCACCGGCTCCAGCCCAGCCGGGGCGGGGGGGAAGTAGTGTGACTTCTTGAGCATAGCCTCTCTACCCCAAGGAGATGAGATCAGCCCACAGGGGGACGTCTAGCCCTCTATGCCCAGAGGTGGGTGACCATCACCATTGATTCCTGGGCACTAAGAGTAGTCAGTGAGGGTCATCTCCTGCACCTGACTCGGACACCTTCACCTTATTAGCTGTGTGCGTGGAGCTATATAAGTGTTTAATAATAATAGTAGTGGTAGTAGAACCCCTCAGGTCTCCCCTCCACCAGGACCTTCTTCTGAAGGAGTTGGCAGATCTTCCCGAGAACAAAGTGGTGGAACCGGAGCCCCACCACCTCAAGGGCAAGGGGTTCTACTTCAGATACTTCCTCATGCCAAAAAGGACAGGGGGCCAAAGGCCCATCCTCGACCTGCGCAACCTCATCAAATTCCTGGTGTGGTTGAAGTTCAAGATGCTCTCCCTTGGAACATTGCTGCCATACTTCCATAGGGGAGACTGGCTATGCTCCTTAGACCTCAAGGATGCTTATACTCAAATCCTAATCCACCCCAACCACAGGCAGTACCTGTAGTTCATAGTGGGGGCAGGCACTTTCAATACAGGGTGCTCCCCTTTGGCCTAGCCTCTGCCCCAAGAGTTTTCACAAAATACCTGGTGGTCATGGCCCCCTTCCTCTGGTTCCAGGGGTCTTTGTCTTTCCTTACCTGGACGACTGGCTCATAAAGGGAGGCATTGCCTCAGATGTGCCACAAGCCACTCATGCACCATCCAGGTTCTGCAACACTTGGACTTTGTCATAAACTACCCCATCTCACCTCCTCCCAACACAGTGTCAGGAGTTCATTGGGGCAAGGATCTACACTCTCCAGTCAAAGGCAGTCTTGCCCAGGGACCGAGCCGATGGTCTCAGGACTCTGGCTCGGGACGTACAGTACTGTCCCTCAGTGCCCACTTGGCTTCTCCTGTGCCTCCTTGGGCACTTGGCCTCCACAGTACATGCCACCCCAGACGCTCGCCTCCACATGAGGGCAGCTCAGTGGTGTCTCCGGGACCAGTGGTCTCAGGCCACAGGCCGTCTCCAAGACAGAGTTTCTGTGACCCGCCAATTGGAAGATTCCCTGGTCTGGTGGCAGTCACCCCAGCATCTAGAGGCAGGCATGCCTTTTCAGACCCCAAGCCTCTCAAGGGTCCTCACCAAAGAAGGATCCTCACCACCTCCCTGCTCAGCTGGAGAGCCCACTGCAGAGATCTCCGCACCCAGGGCAGCTGGTCACCAGATGAGAGCACCCAGCAGATCAGCCTCCTGGAGCTCTGGGTCATACAGCTAGCCCTGAGGGTCTTCTGTCACCACCTGCGTCATCAGCTGGTGCTAGTCCAGACGAACAACCAGTTGGCAATGTTCTACATGAACAAGCAGGGGGGCATGGGGTCTTGTATCCTTTTATTGGAAGGCACTGGTTTTCTGCTCGTATGCTGTCCAACAGGGTATCCTCCTGTAGGCAGTGTACCTGCCAGACCTTGACAACCTGCTGGTCGACAGGCTCAGCAGAGTTCTCCAGCCAAACAAGTGGCAGCTGGACCCCAGGGTAGGCAGTTGACATTTCTGGCTCTGGGGGGGAACCCGTGATGGATCTGTTCGCCAGCCCGGACAACTCAGTTGCTCCACTTCTGCTACAGGCAGGCCCACCCTTCCAGAGTTCCAGCGGATGCGTTGCTGGTCTCATGGTCGGAAGGCCTCATGTACACCTTCCCTCCTATGCCGCTGATTTGCCAAGACCTTGTTCAGGACCCTCCGTGACAGGGCCTCGCTCATCCTGATAGCTCCTAGGTGGCCCAGGCAACCTTGGTTTCCGCTGCTTCTACAGTTGACGGTGGAGACCCCCATCCCCTTAGGGACCGCCCCGGGCTCCTATCTCAGGAGAGGGGGCTCTCTTCTGCACCTCAACCTGGGGTCCCGCTCACTGACAGCATGGCTGCTGAGAGGGTGACTGACCCCTTTTAACCTTCTGGTTGAGGTGGAAGACATTCTGCTGGCCTCTCGCAAAGCCTCTATTAGTGCGCCGAACACAGGGATGAGTCTTTCTCCTACCCGGTGGCTCTGGTGATACAGTACCTTTTCCACCTCTCTGTCCAGGCTCAAGTCTAATTTCGTCTGAGTGCACCTTAGTGCCCTGGTGGTGCACCACCATCCGGTGGATGGTAAGCCCCTCTCGGTCCAACCGTTGGTGACCCGTTTCCTTCGGGGTCTGCTCTTATTGAAGCCCCCGGTTCACCCTCCAGCAATCGAATGGGACCTCGGCGTAGTGTTGTGAGAGCTCACTTTGCCGCCCTTCGAACCTCTGGCTACCTGGCTGCCACCTTCACTACCTCTCTTAGAAGGGATGAGGTGAAATACCTAGGCATCATCCTGGACAAGAACTTGAACTTACAATCACATACGAGTATAAAGAAAACCGCAGCAAAGGCCTACCACTGTTTAAAAACTATCAGGAGGCTTCGACCAATCCTCAATCAGGACAACTTCTGCACCATGTGTCAGGCAGTAATCACCCCCATATCGGACTACGGTAACTCGTATCAAGAACTTCCCAAGCAAACCACCCATCCACTTCAAATGGTGCAAAACACTGCAGCACGCACCATCACGGGCACAACAAGACACAAACACATCACACCCGTACTACAGCAACTCCATTGGTTACCCATCACAGCAAGAGCAAGATTCAAGACAACACTAAATATTTTCAAAATCATACATCAACGCTCAGCAAATATAAAACACACTGATCAGGGAAACCAACAGCAGGCCCAGAAGAGCCAATGACATCAACAAACTCCAAACACCCACCGGATAGCAAAAGACAAAGCAGACCACCTCCAACAGAGCCTTATCTTTATCAGCACCAGCCCTTTGGAACTCCCTCCCAGATGGACTGAGAGCCCTAAGTGACATTAAGGACTTCCGCAAGGTACTCACAACGCTCCTGTTCACAGAACACTTTTCACACCTAACCTAGGACTCCAAGCCCCACTGGCACACACAGAGAAGAATAAGTACCAAATGTCTAAGTGTCTGCATGGATGTCTTGTTGCCCCACCCCTCTTGTTCAATGTAGACCCACTGTCGTCGACCACTTTGAAGGATAAAGTGGTATATAAAGCTGGTTAAATAAAAATAAATAGAAGGTGGCTTTCCTGGTCGTGCTTACCTCCGCTCGCAGAGCTAGCAAGCTTCAGGCCCTTGTGGTGGAGGCACCCTATACCAGGTTCTACAAGAACAGAGTGGTGCTTCCGACGCACCCCAAATTCCTGCCAAAGATAGTGTTGCCCTTCCATCTCAGTCAGGAAGTGGTGCTCTCTACCTTTTTTCCAAGACCTCATTCCAGTCGGATGGAGGTGGTCCTTCACACCTTGGACTGTAAGAGGGCTTTGTCTTTCTATATCCAGTGCACTTGGGGCCACTGCAGAGCTTCTCAGCTTTTCATCTCCTACGACCCCAGTAGGCTGGGTGAGGTGGTGACCAAGCGTACACTGTCCACCTGGGTGGCGGACTGTATTGCCCTCGCTTATGTGCAGGCGAGGCTCCTGCTAGAAGGCCGCATCACAGCACACCATGTCAGGGCTATGGTGGCTTCAGTGGCAAACTTGAGCGCTGTCCTGATGGTGGACATCTGCCGGGCCGCCACCTGGTCTTTAGCCCATACCTTCGCAGCCCATTACTGCCTGACAAGAGAGTCCCGACGGGACAGTACCTTTGGTCAGGCTGTGCTCCGTAACCTTTTTGGAGTTTAGGCAACTCCGACCCTACCGTGTTCAGGCTACTGGAGTGCTGGTTTCATCAGACACAGGGGTCCTACTGTGGTCTCTGAACTCGGACTCATTGCTGCGCCTCCCCATGAGGGAGCACCTCTTTTGCTGTGGGCTTTCGGTTGCCTGTAGCTGGGGAGTCCCATATGTGAGGACTGACTTCCTGCTTGTTCCCGGAGAAAGCAGAGTTACTCACCTGTAGCTGGTGTTCTCTGGGGACAGCAGGAATCAGTCCTCACAACTCTCCCTCCTCCCCTTGGAGTTGCTTCTTTACCATCTTTTATTTTTGCCGTCTTTTAGCTGTCATCTGACTGAGCAAGATGGCACCCTTGGGTGGGAAGGGGACCACGCATGTGTGGTGGTATCTCCCAAAGGCTTTCTTTGAAAGCTGGGGGGATGCTTCCGCGAGGGTTTTGTCGGTGCCGGCGTCACCCATATGTGAGGACTGATTCCTGCTGTCCCTGGAGAACACCTGATCTCCAGGAACAAGCAGGAATGTAGTCTTCACATATGGGGTACCAACGGAGCCTGCACAGGAACACTCCCCAGCGTCCAATAGGAAAGCTTTTGGGAGCATCCCACAGCGCCTGTGTGCTGCCTTCCCGCCTTTCCCAACTCTCCCTCTTCAGTTCTTCATTTTCTGCGGAGCCATCAGGACGCATACCCTGTCACCGCAGAGAATTTCTTCTTCTTTGTTTTTTGTGGCCGCGTCTGCCTTCATTCGATACCTACTGGTACCACTGGTTCTCTTTTCTTCTTTTTCAAAAAACAAAACTTTCTAAAAAATTTTTCTTTCAAGGGCCTTTCCCCTCTCTGTGCTAGGCTCCATTTTGGGCACTAGGCCCACTTTGCTTCAAACATGGAGAAACCAGCTAGTGGTTTCAAGAAATGTTCCAAGTGTGGTGGTACCATATCTGTCACCGACACCCATGACTGGTGTCAAGTATTTAGGTCCTGTCCATTGGAGTGTGTCTCCTGCAGAAAGATGACTAAGAGGAGCCTGCAGAATAGAGCTGCAAAACTCGGTACCCTTTTTGCCGCAGATACGATGTCAGTTGCATCGACGTCTTCCAGGGCTTCATCTTCCTCCCATGGATCTCAGGTAACTAAACCTAAGTCTTCTAAGGCTGGCCAGTCCTCAAAGGGTAGATCTCCTTCCAGGTATCAAGATGCCACTGGCATTGTCCTCGAGGAAAGTTCACCGGCAAAACAGCCCCGGCGGGAGGCCTCGGTCTCCAAAGCATTAATGGGGCTCCAGGATGTTTCAGAGGCTTCCACCTCGGCAGAACTACTGGTGCCATGTTCTGGGGTTGTACCCGCTTCCACCGATAAAGACACCCAGGCATCGGCAGGAGCGATGGATCAGAGAATCCTCGCTATCGAATGCAGTCTAGCGTCCCTCTTAGCAGCTTCGGTACTACTAAAACCGCTACAGACAGTTCCACAGGTATCGGTACCAACATCAGTACCGGTACCGAGCACACCTGCCTCGGCTGGTATGCTTCCCCTCATGCCGAGCCTTGAGTCTATCTCAGGCATCAAAGGGCCGGTACCAAGACACACCGACTTCGAGCAGTACCGGAACCATGCATTGCAGGAACACCCGGTGCAGAGATACTTCGAATCCTCTGATTCCGATGACTCTGCCGGTACCAGAGCAATCCTTCTGGAGGATCCATCTCCTTCTCCTCCAGAAGACATGTCCTTCCAGGATTTCATACATGATTTAGCTCAAGGTCTTTCAATCACAGTGACTTCGGAGAAGGAACCCAGAGCAGAAGAATTAGAAATTCTTCAATACCCTATGCCTCCTAAGGAGGTAGCTACCCTTCCCATTCACAGAATCTTGCATGATCTTATGCTAAGAATGTGGTAAGCTCTTTTAACGGTATCTCCACTCTCGGCAACTCGATACCATGTACCGAGTTCCAAGCGTCCTGGTTTTCAAAAGACTGTTACCACACCATTCAATGGTAGTGGAATAGGCGATGCGTAGGATTAAGAGTGCTAAAACACATTCTTCTAATCCTCCAGGCTGTGAATTGAGGACACTCGATGCCTTTGGGTGTTGATGCTTCCAATCCTCCATGTTATCAGCCAGAGTCAGCTCCTACATTCTCTATATGGGAATGTTCCTCAAGGCGGTTGCAAGAGACTTGGAGCTCATGAGCCCTCTTCTCCCTGAGGGGAAAAAAGGGGGGAATTCCTTACTCTGGTCAAACATGCCCAGAATGTGTCTAAGTTCATGAACCGTGCAACCTTTGATTGCTTTGAATGCATTAGCAGAGCCTCTGCTATTTCCATCAGTGCATGTTGTATTGCCTGGCTTCAGGCATCAGACTTAGAACAATGGGTGCAAGATAAACTGGGAAACATTCCTTGCACAGGAGAAAATCTCTTTGGTAAGGATTGGCAAAACAAGGCCAATCAGATTGAATCTGAAAATGCTACCTTGAACAGACTATCAAAGTCTACAGCCAACCCAGCAAAGAAAAAGTCTGTCAAGAAACCATTTTTCAACAAGAAAAAGAGATTTTACCCATCTTACACCCATCCGGGCTACTGTCCAGGTCATGCTCCCCAAAAGGGGCAGCAACAAACCAGACAGCAGAGGAAGCCACAAGTTCCTAGAGCTCAACCGGCTCAGCAGACTCTGCCTCCTCAGGGGCTTTGACTCCTTCCTAGAGAACTTGGACATTCTGCCCCTGAAAGGTCCAGAACCCCTTACCATCCCGGGCAGGTTATGCCATTTTGCCAGAAGATGGCAACAAATAACATCAGAAAACTGGACTCTGTTCATTGTACGAGAGGGGTACAGACTTCACTTTCACAGTATGCCCCCTCCTACAATCATAAGACACTTCAATTCTCAGGTCCCTGTCACCGATCTCTTGTATCAGGAGGTCGCATTACTTCTTGCTCAGGGAGCAATAGAAGAGGTACCCATATCCCAACAGGGTATGGGGTTCTACTCCCCCTATTTTCTCATCCCAAAGAAAACGGGGGACACAGGCCTATACTGGACCTCAGAGAATTAAACAGGTATCTGTTCTGAGAAAAATTCAAGATGATCTCACTCAGAACACTCCTGCCATACCTTTAGTCAGGATTAGATCTAGAGAACATAGCCAAAGGATGCAAATACCTTATTCTCATCCATGCAGATCACAGGAAATGTCTTTGATTCCTTTTCCAATACAGGGTTCTTCCCTTCGTTCTAGCTTCTGCCCCAAGACTCTTCACAAAATGCATGGCAGTAGTAGCAGCATTCTTGAGAACTCTAGGAATATTGGTCTTCCCTACTTAGACGACTGGCTCATCCGAGCATCAACAGCTCCAGGAGCCAGCTTCGCTCTTTCTCACACTGTGAATCCTTCGGTACTTGGGACTGGTCATAAACCTCCCAAAATCTCATCTCACCCCTTCTCAGTCTCTAGAATTCATAGGGACTCGTCTAGACACAAGGCAGTCAAGGGCTATCTCCAGGAACAAGCAGGAATGTAGATATGGGTATCGTCGGTACCGACTGAGCCTGCACGGGAACGCTCCCCAGCGTCCACTAGGGACGCTTTTGGGAGCATCCCTCAGCACATGTGCGCTGCCTTCCCATCTTTCCAACTGTCCCTCTTCAGTTCTTCATTTTCCGTGGAGCTGACAGGATCTATTCCCTGTCACCACAGAAAATTCCGTCTTTAAATTTCTTTTCTTGTGGTCGAGTTTGCCTACCGCACGATGCCTACCGGTACCGCCGGTTCTTTTCTTTTCTTTTCATACAAAAAAAAAACTTAGGCTTTAGACTGTTTCTTTTCAGAAACTTTTCTCTTTGGTGCTGGGTGCCATTTTGGGCACTAGGCCCCATATTCCTAAAACATGGAAAAGCCAACTAGTGGTTTTAAAAAAAAAATGTATTAAGTGTGGCGGTACCATTTCCGTCACTGACACCCATGATTGGTGTCTGAAATGTTTAGGACCTGAACATTCTCCAACTGAATGTCTCTCCTGTATGTGGATGACTAAAAGCGGAAGACAGAACAGGGCTGCAAAGCTCGGTACCCTCTTTTCTTCAGATGCCAGATCCATTGCATCGACATCGTCAAGGGCCTCTTCTTCCTCCCATGGATCTCAGGTAACTAAACATAAAAGCCAGTCCTCAAAGGGGCAGCTCTCCTGCTAAGCATCGAGAGGCCATTGGCGTTGCCCTTGAGGGAACCACACCGGCAAAACAGCTCCGCCGGGAGGCTTCGGCTTCCAAAGCATCGATGGGGCTTCAGGATGTTCTCGAGGCCTCAACCTCGCAAGAACTACCTGTGCCATGCTCAGGGGTTCCAGCCGTCCTTACCGGTACCGACACCCAGGCATCAGCAGCGTCGATAGACCAGAGGTTCCTCACTATCGAGTGCAGCATCGCTGCTCTTCTTTCAGCTGTGGTACCGGTGGTCCCATGGGCACCGGTACAGACATCGGTACCGACAGCACCAGCCCCGGTGGGAACTCTTCCCATGCCATCTCTGGCTGGAATTGACAAAGCGGTACCGGGTCAGCTCGGTACCGTGATCGTGCTTTGCATCGGGGTCAGGAATACTTCGATTCCTCCGATTCCAAAGACTCTGACAATTCTGCTGGCACTAGAGGGTTTCTCCTAGAAGATCCCTCTTCTCCCCAACGCAGAATGTCACTTCCAGAGGACATGTCATTTCAGGATTTCATCTGTGATATGGCCAAAGGTCTTTCAATCACAGTAGCTCCTGAAGAGGAGCCCAGAGCAAAGGAATTGGAAATTCTCCAGTATCCTAAAGCTCCTAAGGAGGCAGCCACTCTGCCTATCCATGAAATTCTGCATAGCTTGATGCTCAGAATGTGGGAGACACCTCCGACTACTTCTCCTCACTCTAGGAGACTTGATACTATGTATCGAGTTCCGCCATGTCCTGGATTTCAGAAAACTCAGCTGCCACACCATTCAATGGTAGTGGAATCAGCCATGTGTAGGATGAAAAGTGCAAAGAGGCATGCATCCAATCCTCCAGGTCATGAATGCAGGACTCTGGATGCTTTTGGACGCAGAGCTTTTCAAGCTTCCATGCTTTCAGCTAGGATCAGTTCATATATCCTACATATGGGAATGTTCCTCGGAAGTCACAGGAGACTTGGAACTTATGAGCCCATTTCTCCCAGATGACAAGAGACAAGATTTTCTTGCTCTAATTAAGCCTGTTCAAGATGTCTCCAAGTTTGTTAATCGTGCAACCTTTGACTGCTTCGAATGCATCAGCAGAACCTCTGCTATTGCCATTGGTGCATGACGGATTTCCTGGCTACAGGCATCAGACTTGGAGACTTGGGTACAGGACAAGTTAGGCAACATTCCTTGCACGGGGCAGAATCTCTTCGGCAAGAACTGGCAGGAAAAGGCTAACGAGTTAGATGCTGACAATTCTACCTTAGATTGTCAAAGTCTACAGCCACTCCAGCCAAAAGGAAGCCTTATAAAAAAAAACCCCTCTTTTAGCAAAAAGAGGAAGTTTTATCCTTTCTATACCCAGCAGAGTCAAACTCCAGGTCAGGTTGCCCAAAAGGGACAAACTAGACAGCAAAAGAAGCCAAAAGGCCCGAGAGCCCAACCAGCTCTCCAGGTTCAGCCCCCTCAAGGGCTTTGACTCCTTCCTAGAGAGCTTTGCCTCCCTGCCTCTGAGGGGTCCCCAACCCCAAAATATTCCAGGCAGGTTATGCCTCTTTGTCAACAGATGGCATCAGATAACAGCAGAAGATTGGACTGTGTCCATTGTAGGAGAGGGGTACAAGCTTCATTTTCACAGCATGCCCCTCCTACAATTCTAAAGCAATTCAATTCACAAACCTCTGCAGACAATCTGCTAGATCACGAGGTCTCCACACTTCTTGCCCAAGGGGCAATAGAGGAAGTACCCATTCTTCAACGGGGTGCAGGGTTCTACTCCCCCTATTTTCTTATTCCAAAGAAAACAGGACGAGACAGACCCATTCTAGACCTCAGGGAATTGAACAAATATCTGTTTCGAGAGAAATTCAAAATGATTTCTCTAGGAACTCTTCTGCCATACCTTCAAAGCCAGGATGAGCTTTGCTCTCTAGACTTGGATGCATACACTCACATTCTCATCCATCCAGATCACAGGAAATTCTTATGTTTCCTTTTCAGGGGAAAACATTTCCAGTACAGAGTTCTTCCCTTTGGTCTGGCTTCAGCACCAGGGGTATTCACAAAATGCATGGCAATAGTAGCTGCATTTCTACGAACCCTGGGGATTTTCGTCTTCCCTTACTTAAATGACGGGCTCATTCGAGCCCCTACAGTTGCAGAGGCCAGCACTGCACTGTCCCATACAATGCGAATCCTCCAATACTTGGGATTGGAAATAAACTTCCCAAAATTCTCAACTAGTTCCTTCCCAATGCCTAGAATTTATAGGAGCCTGTCTAGATACCAGACAGGCAAGGGCTTTCCTTCCACAAGCCTGGTGTCTTCGCATAATGCAACTAGCTTCTCAAGCAGCAGGCAAATCCTCCCTCACTGCTCGAATTACTGCAGTTACTGGGACATATGGCATCCACAGTTCATGTAGTCCCATATGCTCGCCTCCACATGTGAGCAGCTCAGTGGACCCTCTCCACACAGTGGACACAGGCAACGGGTCATTTGTCGGACAAAATAATAATCTCTCAATGGCTAATTTTGTCTCTCCAATGGTGGCAATCACTAGAAAATCTGACAGTGGGGTCTCCTTTCCATCAACCCCTCTTTCAGGCCATCCTAACAGATGCATCACAGGTGGGTTGGGGAGCACACCTGAATCATCTCTCTACCCAGGGCACCTGGACTCCACAGGAGGTTGGTTTACACATAAACGTCCTGGAATTAAGAGCAATATATTTAGCTCTTCGAGTAGTCCACGCCCAGCTCAGCTACAAGACAGTCCTACTCCAGACGGACAATCAAGTAGCCATGTTCTATGTGAACAAGCAGGGCAGAACAGGCTCTCTGTCGTTATGCAACGAAGCTTTATGACTGTGGGCCCTCGCCAGAGAGCTTCAAATCCACTTTCTAGTGGTATATCGTTCGCATTCAAAATCTATGGGCAGACAAACTCAGTCGAATACTGCTGCCACATGAGTGGTCTCTTCAGTCAGACCAGCTTGCTCGAGTGTTTCGAATCTGGGGGACGCCAGATATAGACCTCTTTGCAAGTCCTCAGAATGCCAGACTTCCCCAATTCTGTTCCAGAATTCTGGCTCAAAACTGTCGGGCAAGGGATACTTTTCTCCTCCACTGGGGTCAGGACTTTCCTCTGTGCTATCCCACCCATTCCCAAAACTTTGTTAAAGCTTCAGAGACAGAGGTCATATGATACTCATAGCTCCACGTTGGCCACGACAACCGTGGTATCCTCTGCTTCTGCGTCTCTCTCAAGCCACACCTCAGGGGTTGGGTTATGCTCCAGGTCTTCTTTCCCAAGAGAACGGGACTCTGTTGCACCCAAATCCCCAGTCCCTGCACCTCAGGGCCTGGGATTCCTGGATATCAACCTTTCTCAACAGGTAAAAGATATCCTTGTGGTTTCCAGAAAACCTTCCACAAGGCAATCCTATGCCTTTAAGTAGAAGAGGTTCTCTGTATGGTGTTCTCAAAGGGGACTTAACCCCCTTTCGGTGCCTGTGGAATCGCTACTGGAGTATCTCCTCCATTTATCAAATTCTGGTCTTAAAACCAGTAAGGGTTCATCTTAGTGCCATTGCAGCTTTTTTCAAACCTCTAGATGGACAACCTATTTCCTCTCATCCACTTTTAGCAAGATTTATGAGAGGTCTACTCTTAACAAAACCTCCCATTAAGCTGCCGCCGATGGCATGGGATCTTAATCTTGTAATCGAGCAGCTCAGGAAACCGCCCTTTGAGCCTTTAGCCACTACAGCTCTAAAGTTTCTTTCATGGAAGGTCATCTTCCTAGTTGCCCTCACTTCTGCAAGACGCATCAGTGAGCTACAGGCCTTAGTGGCGGATCCAACTTAAACAAGATTTTACCATGATAAAGTAGTTCTTAGGACTCATCCTCACTTTGCCAAAGGTGGTTTCGCCTTTTCATTTGAACCAAGCAGTTTACCTTCCTGTATTCTTCCGTAGGCCTCATGCCTCTAATGCAGAAAGGAACCTTGGCTTTTTACCTTCAAAGAACTAAGCAACATAGGAAATCTCAGCTTTTTGTTGCTTTTGATTCTAGTCATTTGGGACTTCCAGTTTCCAAAAGAACTCTCTAGGTGAATTGCAGATTGCATATCCTTTGTATATGAGAGTAAGGGACTTTCTCTCGAAGACCATGTCACAGCTCACAGTGTGAGAGCAATGGCAGCCTCTATGGCTAACCTTCGTTCTGTGTCCATTGACGACATCTGTAGAGCAGACACTTAGGCTTCGGTACACACCTTTACAGCTCACTATTGCTTAGACAAGGACTCCGGTCGGGATGCTTCGTTTGGCCAGGCTGTTCTCCAGCATCTCTTTCAGACTTAGTACAACTCCTACCCGCCATCCTGGGTTTTGATGCCAGAGATCCATGGGAGGAGGAAGCATGACCCATCTCACCCTGGGTTCGCAGCTTGCTGGGGTCATCCCCCTGGCATCTCTCAGCTGGGGAATCCCCATATGTGAAGACTACATTCGTGCTTGTTCCTGGAGATAGCATAGTTACTCACCTGTAACAGGTGATCTCCAGGAACAGCAGGAATTAAGTCTTCACAACCCACCCACCTCCCCTGGGAGTTGTCATCTCTATCTCTCTCTTTTTCTACTTCTCTCCTTTTGTCTCAGCTATAAACTCAACTGAAGAGGGAGAGTTGGAAAGGCGGGAAGGCAGCACGCAGGCGCTGTGGGATGCTCCCAAAAGCTTTCCTATTGGATGCTGGGGAGCGTTCCCATGCAGGCTCCATTGGTACTGACGATACCCCATATGTGAAGACTTAATTCCTGCTTTACAGGTGAGTAACTACGCTTTGCCTCGGCTCATGCAGCCTGTTGGTTTCGAGGAAGTCCGTTCTTTCATGAGCACCTCCATTACTTTTCCCACCACTGAGGTAAGGCTTACCGGCCTGTAGTTTGTCACTCCTTCCCTATTACCATTTTTGTAAAGAGGTACCACATCAATCCTCCTCTAGTCCTGTGGAACTTCTGTCTCCAAGGATTTATTAAAAACATCTTTTAACGGCCCTGCAAGAACCTCTCGTAGCTTTTTCAGTATCCTGCGATGTATCCCATTCAGTCCTATGGCCTTGTCCACTTTCAGCTTTGCAAGCTGTTCTAACACATCTGTGAATGGTGTGATATCTACTCCATTCCCATTTGTATACTTGTCAATCACAGATGGACCTTCTCCAGGATTTTCTTTAGCAAAAGTAGAACATAAGTATTTAACATTTTATGCTTTTTCAATGTCACTTTCCACAAATCTGTTCCCAGCACTTTTGAGTCCTGCAATTCCACCTTTGATTTTCCTCCTCTCCCGAAAATATACCTGAAGAAAGTTTTTTGTCGCCACACTTCACATCTTTAGCCATCTTTTCTTCTGCCTTGGATTTTGCTATCCTTATTTCTCTTTGGCTTTTAGTTTTATCCTGTATTCTTTTCTTGTGTTCCTCTGTTTTGCGAGCTTCTGAATTTTGTGAAAGCTGTGTGTTTTGCCTTTATTTGTGCAGCCACTTCTTTGGAGAACCAAATAGGTTTCCTTTTCCTCTTGCTTTTATTTACTTTTTTACATATCTGTTGCCCCTTTTATTGCCTCCTTTAGTTTAGCCCACTGCAATTCCCCTTCCCTTATCCCCTCCTACCCTGCCAACTCCTCCTTCAAGCACTTGGCCATTTTACTGAAGCTAGCGTTTTTGAAGTCTAGGACTTTGATCTTGCTGTGATTGGATTCCGCCTTGGCTTTTATCTCAAACCACACCATGTGGTGATTGCTGCTGCTCACATGGGCACCCACCCAGATATTCGACACACTATCTCCGTTGCTGAGTACTAAATCCAACATCAAGTTTTCTCTAGACAGTTCCATCACCATTTGTCTAAGTAATGTATCTTGGAAGACATCCACAATTTTTTTACTTCTTTCCAGATTTGCAGAAGGAATACTCCAGTCTACATCGGATAGATAAGTCACCCCATCTGTTGTCAGGGTGCATTGAAGTGGAGACATCTGAAAAGGGGACCCTACGAACAGATTTTCTGGAGAGCACCACCACTGAAGGGATGTGGTTAGAGGGACAGTGATCTGGATCCTGTCCCAGAGACGGCCCGAGGCCTGCATCCATTGGGAGACTAGAGTCCATTGGGCTGTCTGCATATGTAGGTGAACATATGGGACGACATGTACTGTAGAGGCCATGTGCCCAAGGAGTTGCAGCATCATGCGAGCTGTCAGATGATCCCATTGGAGCTTCTGAGATGCTAGCTGGATTAGACGTGTTTAGCATAGTTGGGGCAGAAACGCCCTGGACGGGGGGGCGGAGCCTGATGTCCAACGGGGTAGACGCCTGGTGCTGAAGCTCCCGAGAGGCCTACACAGAATCCTGACTAAACTCCTGCAAAACTTCACTATTTTGCTTTAAAATCGCCGGGGCGCATCGGAGGGATGGCGGGACCTAAACCACAGCGCCTAGATTTCGGCTCCCCCACTTCGTCGCACGGCAAACGCTCCAAAACTGAACTGCCTTCCCCGCATAAGATGGCGCCGCTCTGTGAGAGCCCTGAAATGCAGCGGGTGATACTCGAGGAGATTCGTGGTGTAAAGGAACTGGTACAATCCAACGGAGAAGCGATCCGCGCCATGCGTGAGGACCTTACCATGATGCAGGAAAGGCTCGAGGGCCTCTCGTTGCGCCAAGACAAAATGGCGGAGACTCTTGAATCGCACGCGGTGCGAATGGGGAAGATCGATAAAGCTGAACGCCAGATTTTGCTCCTTCAAAAGGAACTTGAAGATAGCAATAATAGAGCTCGTCGCAATAACATTCGACTCATTGGAGCTCCAGAGGGCGTAGAAGCAGGAGATCTGCGGGAATATCTGGGCAATATTCTACCCTCTCTATTGAAGACGACGTTTCTTAAGGACCTGGAGATAGACCGGGCACATCGTGTCCCCACTAATATGGCGCTCAAACCGGACGACTCCCAGGCCCATCATTTTTCGGCTACTGCGCTATCAACAAGCTGAGCAAATTCTGGCTGCTGCCCGGGCTAATCATCACCTCGAGATAGATGGGCATAAAGTGTCTTTCTTCCCTGATCTCTCTAAGCCCACGATGGACCGCCGAAAGAAGCTTCTTGCTTATCGCCCTCGCCTTCAGCAACTGCAGGCCCGATTTGGTCTCCTGTATCCGGCAAAGCTACGCGTTACGCTGCATAACCATACCAGGACCTTCGAGGATCCTGACCTCCTCGCTGCATTTTTGGACTCTAAAGAAGCTGAACTGATGCGTTGATGTTACCATCAAGCTGTGTTGCTGTTCAAAGCTCTCTTAAATCTCTATCTCATTGGGGCCTATCGCAGTGATTTCGCTGCGGACGCGGTTGGACTGCTCTCCTGACCTACTTCTTTGAACCGCCATCCTGCTTCTCTGCACCCTTCGGTGGCTCCCGGGACTTGTTCCTGCTGCAGGGAGTATGGCCAGTATCGGGCCTTCTCTGGGGCTTCCCCCCGCAGACTCATGGTCGCCAGTAATAGTTGGGGTTTTGCTTCTTCTCTAGTGCACTTCGGTGCCTGTCTCTTTTTTTTTTGGGGTTATTTATGCTTTCTACCAAAAGTTTATTATTTCATGTCGTGTGTACAGTCATTTGCTACCAATATGCATAGTTTAGGGAATAATGTGCAACTTCATGTTCTCTCAGAATTTTGTATATTACTAGATGGCTTTCTGTAAGCTCTTATCATTGAATGTCAAAGGTATCAATAGTCCAATCAAAAGGAAGAAAATTCTTAGCTATTTGAATACTGTGCATGCTGATTTAGTACTGCTTCAAGAAACGCATTTAAATGCTAAAGAAACACTAAAGCTTAATGTCAAGCCTTATGCTGTTGTGGCGTATTCTCCCGCTGTTGCTAAACGCTGTGGTGTTGCCATACTTGTTAAGAAATCCCTGCAGGCCACCGTGCTAGATATTAGCTCAGATAATGAGGGTAGATGGGCTCGCGCTCATCTCAAAGTGGGGGATCTAGAATTCACGTGTATTTGTATTTATGCTCCAAATGTTGACAATCCTGGTTTTTTTGCTAAAATTGCACAAGCTGCGCAAGCCTCCGCTCATACCCCACTAATACTGGGAGGAGACTTTAATCAGGTCCTCGACCCTTTGGTGGATCGGCAGCCGCCTAGAACCTGTGGTCCACCCAAGAGTCTCTCCATACTTACAGCTATGATCGCTGATTTGGCTTTGGTGGACATATGGAGGTTATTGAATCCTTCTGATTTGGATTTTACCTTTTTCTCCGCTCCTCACCAATCACAATCCCGAATAGATTTTTTTCTTTTATCTAAAACATTGGTATCGCAGATTGGTATGGCTAAGATTCACCCCTTGCACATTTCAGACCATGCTGCCATATCTTTTACGATACATACTGCTGCGCAAAATGCAAGTCCCCGAGCATGGTCTTTTGATAGGTCTCTCCTAGACCAACAGGATTTTCAAACTGTAATACGGGCTGCCATACAAGAGTACTTTCATTTTAACTCTCCCCTTGACACAACGAACTGGGCCTGGTGGGAGGTTTTTAAGGCGTCTATTCGAGCCACGGTGACTAGTTATCAAATCCGTCTTAGGAAACAAAGAAGGCAACAATTGGTGATCCTTGAACAACAGATACAGGCTGGTGAACGTATTCTTACATCCCGAACAGACCCATGTGTTCTGCTTCGTTTGCAACGTCTCCGTTTTCAGTACAACAAGATTTTGCATAATGCCGCTGTTAGAAATATAGCATCCCAGCAGGGATTGTATTACCGGGAAAATAATCGCGCTGGTAAACTACTAGCTAATGCTTTGAAGGGGAAAAAAGAAGCCAAACGGGTAGCAGCTCTCCGAAGCCCATCTGGGAATGGCCTTGTCACAAAAGATCATGAGATTTTAGAGCTTTTTCGCGATTTTTATGCTAGCTTGTATAAATCTGAATGTGAGTTTGTTCCTGAACATTTCGACCGCTTGTTAGCTGGTGTACAGCGTCCTACTCTCTCGGCTGAGGAATGCACGGCCCTTGATCATTCGTTTACTCTTGTGGAAATACAGGATGCAATTAAAAGATGTGCCTCCGGCCGTGCTGCGGGTCCAGACAGCCTTCCGGCTGAGTTCTTCAAAACTTTCAGCTCTGATCTGGCCCCGTTTTTGCAGCAATACTTTACTACCCTAGTAGCCGACGGATCCTCCCTTGGTTCCTTTTCAGAGGCCAACATAGTGGTCTTTGAGAAGGAGGGGAGAGACCCACACCTGACAGCCAATTACCGACCCATCTCCCTGCTTAACGCAGATTATAAAATCTTCGCCACTATTCTTTCTACTCGGCTCTCTCACAAAATGACCACTTTAATACATCCAGATCAATGTGGATTTATTCCCGGCAGATCAACTGCTGATAATGCCAGGACTCTTTGTCATGTACTAACTAATATGGCCTCCCACGATCGTCCATTGGTTGGCCTTTCCCTAGATGCCGAAAAAGCCTTTGACCGGCTAGAATGGCCATTCCTATTTGCGACCCTCCGTTGGTTTGGTTTCGGCGATAATTTTCTCCGTTGCCTTCAAGTGCTATACTCTCAACCAACTGCTAGTGTCTGTGCCAACACATTGAAGTCCCAGCCATTTTTACTGCAAAGAGGCACCCGTCAGGGGTGCCCACTTTCCCCCTTACTTTTTGATCTTGCGTTAGAACCCCTAATCCTGTTAATCCGTCAGTCTCCACATATCCACGGCGCTCCCTTTCCCCGTCGGGATATAAAAGTCTCAGCGTATGCAGATGATCTTATGCTTTTTGTTTCCTTAGACTCCGTATCTGTTGTTCTGGATCTAATTGACCGCTATTCTCAACTTTCAGGTTACAAAATTAATTGGACCAAATCAGTCGCCTTTCCCCTAAACCACCAGGTTCACCAAGCAGACTTGCAAAACCTTTTCCTTTTGTATGGCAGCCCCGTATGGTAAAATATTTAGGGGTACATTACTGTTATCCTCTCGAAGAAACCGTCGCTTTTAATGTCAAAAATTTAATCACCAAGGTCCGTGAGCTCACCCAACGTTGGTCTCCACTTACTCTTACGTGGTGGTGGGGCCGTATGGATCCCATAAAGATGATGATTGTTCCCAAGGTTAATTATGTCTTAGAAATGTTACCGTGCCTTCTCCCTCGACATACCTACAAAGATATCGAGGGCCTGTTGATCAGATTTTTGTGGCAGAACAAACCGCCTAGAATAGCGAAACATAAACTTCAGTCAGATAAGGAACATGGTGGGATAAGATTTCCTGATTTTTTCAACTATCACCTCTCTTTTCTTCTCAAACAGGGTGCCCGTTGGTTGGACGCTTCTTTCCCGTCCAGACCAATATGGTTAGATATAGAAGAAGACCTCTGTAAGCCCATTCCACTTAGCTATCTCCCTGGAATGACTTTCCCACTGGATGCCCACTATCCACCAATGCTCCTGGATACACTTCGCTCCTTCAATGTTCTCATCAGCTCCCTAGACTCCCTAACTTGCCCACTAGATAGGCTTCCAATTTGGCATAATGCTAGATTCCAAATTCAACATAAGCCGGTGGCCTGGAGTCCCTGGTATTCCAGAGGCATCTGGACTCCCAATCAACTGTTTCACAATGCTCGCTGGAAGTCCATTAATGAGCTCCATTGTGAGTTTGGCCTTCCTTCTAAATACTATTTTCAACTGCTTCAGTTGCAGCACTGTCTCAAGAGTGCTGGGGTTTTTCCCCCACTAACTCCTCATGACCAAGGGATAACTGAGGTGGTCTCCTTTATTGGGGCTCAGTCCGGTGTTGCTTCCACCTTTTATAAAACTCTTTGTGCTCCTCAGAATGCTGTCCCCCCTTCTGCACAGCAGACTTGGGAGCGAGAATTGGGTGTAACTCTAACCCCTGAACATTGGAACCTCTTCTGGAGCAAAGTGGTTCGTGTTTCCCGCTCGGCTTCCTTAACCCAGACGCTTTTCTTCTTTGCCCATCGCTGTTTCTATACCCCTGATAGACTGGCCAAATGGACTTCCACTCTGAGTAATCAATGTTGGACTTGCCATGCAGCTACAGGCACCCTCACTCATGTCATGTACGAATGCCCCGCACTACAACACTACTGGAGCCGGGTCTGGGGTCGTATTCAATCTATCTTACACTTTACTGAACCACTCTCCTGGAAAATAGTGGGACTCCGTTCTGCAGCGGGCATCCCCTCTCTCCCGAAGTCTGCTTACTTCCTCCTTGACTTTCTAATGGGTATTGCCATATCGTTAATCATGAAATATTGGAAAAATAGCTCTTCACTGAGTCCTCTAGAATGGTGGAATTGTGTCTGTCTATATAGTAAGTTTGAACAAATTCCTCGTAGGGCTACCCCTTCCCTTCAGGCCCGCTACCAGGTGTCTAAATGGAAATTACTCACAGATTTCGTGCAGTCGGCCAAATGCTCGCACTTGACTGTCTAGTTATATCTCTCTCTTGATCCATAGTATATCATGACTGTTATGTTTATGTTCTAACATAATTGCTATGGACCCCATGCCTGGGTTAATATCTTTTCTTTTCTTTTTTTTTTTTTATTATCTAGAGAAGAAGCATAGGGGGGGAGGGTTGATGGGGTTATTTTCCGGTTTATTCCATTTTATTTTGATGCAATCATCCTTGTTTTATTACTGTGTGTATTGTTATTGTTATAAAATGAAAATAAAAGTTTAAAAAAAAAAAGAAACGCCCTGGACGGTTGAGTGTCCAGCAGGGCTCTGATGAACTCCAGCTTTTGGAGTTGGAGCAAGATTGGATTTTGGGAAGTTTATGACAAATCCTAAGTGATGGTACTGTAATGGTACGATGTACGGAAAGTTGTACCTTCTGGGAAGTGTCTGCTTCTATGAGCCAGTTGTCTAAGTAAGGGCCACGACCGCCATGCACTTTGTGAAGACTCGGGGGAAGAAGCGAGTCCGAAGAGAAGGACTCTGTATTGATAATGTTTTCCTTGAAAGATGAAGTGTAGATATTTCTTGTGACTTGGATGAATAAGGATGTGTGTGTATGCTTCTTTTAGATATAGAGAACAGAGCGAGTCCTGACTCTGGAAGTAAGGTAGAAGAGTCCCAAGAGATCATCTTGAGCCTTTCAAGATCAGAAACTTGTTGAGGTTTCCGAGGTCCAGAATGAGCCTGTATCCTCCAGTTCTCTTTGGAATGAGAAAGTACGGAGAGTAGAAACCCATCCCCTGCTGGGATATTCTCTATGGCACCCTGAGACAGAAGAGAAGATACCTCTTCCTCCAGGAGAGCAGCGAGTGGGGGTTGAGTCTGAAATTCCCCTAGAAATGTTGAGGGGGGCAGAGTTTGAAGATGAAGTCTGTACCCCTCTCGGACTATGCTTAATGTCCACCTCTCTGAGATGAGGTGCTATCTGTGGGCATAGTGGCACAGTTTACCTATGTGGAGGGGGTGAGGGCTTTCAGAGGAAGGGTGGCAATGTTCTCTAGAAAGAGTCAAAAACCAGGTGCAGACTGTGGCTGCAAAGTTGGATGAGGCTTAGCCACTTGTGGCTTCTTTTGCTGCTTAGAAGGCTTTTGCCTCTTCTGTGGACCCTGGGACTGGGGTACTGAGAAGCAGGAGTGCAAGAAGGGCAAAATCTCTTCTTATTTTAGAAAGAAGGCAACTGCAAGGAAGCCTTTCTAACAGTCAGCTGTTCCTTCTAGTCAGTCTCTTCAGAGTAGTATTCTCAGACTCTGAGAGGCCTTATCCTGCCAGTCCTTGCCAAAGAGGTTTTCTCTTGTGCAAGGAAGGTTGCCTAGCTTATCTTGAACCCTCTGTTCAAAATCTGAAGCTTGAAGTCATGCAATTTTGTAGGTACCGATGCAGACTGTGAATGTACAAGCAGGGCCTCAAAGGCATTGAAGGTGGCCCTATTAAACTTAGATACATTTTGGCTATGCTTGACCAAGGCAAAATAGTCTGCCCTCTTGTCATCTGGAAGGAGTGGGGCAAAAGCCTCAAGATCCCTTGATACTTCCTTGAGGTACATTCCCATGTAGAGAATATAGGAATTAATCCAAGCCAAGAGAACATAACATAAGAACATAAGATATGCCATACTGGGTCAGACCAAGGTCCATCAAGCCCAGTATTCTGTTTCCAACAGCGGCCAATCTAGGTCATATGTACCTAGCAGTTTCCCCAAGGGACACAGGTTCCACAATGCTTGTATTGGTTCAAGCATTGATATCCTGGGTCCCTTCTTAATAATGGTTTATGGACCTTTCCTCCAGGAACTTGTCCAAACCTTTTTTAAACCCAGCTATACTAACAGCCTTTACTACATCCTCCAGTAACAAATTCCAGAGTTTGATTACACGTTGAGTGAAAAAATATTTTCTTTTATTAGTCTTAAATAGTTTACCCTGTAGCTTCATTGCATGTCCCCTAGTCTTTCTATATTCTGATAAGGTAAACAATCTATCTACGTTTACCCGTTCCACTCCGTTCATTAATTTATAGACTTCTATCATATCTCCCCTCAGCCGTCTCTTTTCCAGGTTAAAGAGCCCTAACCTTTTTAGCCTTTCTTCATAGGAGTATCCTTCCATCCCCTTTACCATTTTGGTGGCTCTTCTCTGAACCTTTTCTAAAATCGCTATATCCTTTTTAAGATACGGCGACCAGAATTGCACACAATATTCAAGGTGCGGTCTCACCATGGAACGATATAGAGGCATTATAATATCTTTTGTTTTATTTTCCATTCCTTATCATACCTAGCATTCTATTTGCTCTCTTGGCCGCTGCTGCACACTGGGCTGAGGGTTTTAACATGGTATCCACAATGACGCCTAAATCTTTTTCCTGGGTGGTGGTTCCTAATGAGGAACCTTGCATCGTGTAACCATAGTTTGGGTTGTTCTTCTCTAGGTGCAAAACCTTGCACTTGTACACATTAAATTTCATCTGCCATTTTGATGCCCAGTCTTCCAATTTATCAAGATCCTCTTGCAATTTTCCATAATCCTCTTGGGTTTTAACAACTTTAAATAGTTTTGTGTCATCTGCAAATTTGATAACCTCACTCGTTATTCCACTTTCCAGGTCATTTATGAATATGTCAAAAAGCAGCGGACCCAGCACAGATAGATCCCTGGGGTACACCACTATTCACCTTTCTCCATTGGAAAAATTGGCCATTTAGCCCTAACCTCTGCTTTCTATCTTTTAACCAGTTCCTGATCCACAATAGTACACTGCCTCCTATCCCATGACTCTTTAGTTTAGCCAAAAGTCTCTAATGAGGGACCTTGTCAAAGGCTTTCTGAAAGTCCAGATACACAATATCAACCGACTCACCTTTGTCCACCTCATTATTCACTCCTTCAAAAAAACGTAACAGATTAGTAAAACAAGATCTTCCTTGTCTAAAGCCATGTTGGCTGTCTCCCATTAGGTCATGACTATCTACATGCTGAGTAATTTTATTCTTTATGATGGTTTCTACCATTTTTCCCGGTACTGATGTCAGGCTCACCGGTTTGTAGTTTCCCAGATCACCCCTGGAACCCTTTTTAAAAATTGGTGTTACATTGGCGATCCTCCAATCTTCAGGTATTAGAGATGATTTTAATGATAGTTCACAGATTACTAATAGCAGGTCTGCAATCTCATATTTCAGTTCTTTCAACACCCTTGGATGTATACCATCCGGCCCAGGTGATTTGCTACTCTTCAGTTTATCTAATAGTTGTAATACATCTTCCCGATGTAGCGATATTTCCTTCAATTCTGCCGCACCTTTAAATACCACTTCAGTCATGGGTAACATCCCTACATCTTCCTTGGTAAAGACTGAAGCAAAGAATTCATTCAGTCTCTCTGCTATCACCTTGTTGCCTCTTAGTGCTCCTTTAACCCCTTTATCATCTAATGGACCAACTGACTCTCTCACAGGTTTTTTGCTATGAATGTACTTGAAAAGGTCTTTACTTCGTGTTTTTGCTTCTGCAGCAAGCTTCTTCTCAAATTCTCCCTTTTCCTGCCTTATCAATGCCTTGCATTTGACTTGCCAGTGCTTGTGCTGTTTCCAGGTTTCGTCGTTTGGCTCTTTTTTCCATTTCCTGAAAGATGCTTTTTTGGCAACAGCCGCCTCTCTGACCTCACCTTTAAACCATGCTGGCAGTTTTTTGGACTTCCTTCCACTTTTCTTAAAGCGTGGAATACAGCTGGTCTGGGCTTCCAAGATGGTATTTTTCAACAACAGCCAAGCCTGATGTAGTACGTCTTTAACCTTTGCAACTGCTCCTTTTAGTTTTTTCTTAACTGTTTTCCTCATTTTATCATAGTCTCCCTTTCGAAAGTTAAAAGGTAGTATTGTGGATTTCCTTACTATCCCTCCTCCACTAATTAAATCAAAGGCGATCATGCTATGATCACTATTGCCAAGTGGCCCCAACAACATTATCTCTTGCACTAGATCTGGTGTTCCAGTAAGGACTAGGTCTAATATGGCTTCCCCTCTGGTCGGTTCATGAACCAGCTGCTCCAAGAAGCAGTCATTTATTTCATCTAGGAACTTTATCTCCCTAGCATGTCCTGATGTGACACTGACCCAGTCAATACCGGGGTAGTTGAAATCACCCGTTATTATTACTGCACTGTAACGTTTGTTAGCTTCCTTGATTTCTTTGAGCATTTCATCATCCATTTGGTCATTCTGGCCAGGCGCTCGATAGTACACCCCCACTGCCATTGCCTTCCCCCTTTTACATGGAATTTCAATCCATATAGATTCTACAGCAGATTTTGTTTCCTGCAAAACTTTAATCCTTTCTGACTCAATGCCCTCTCTAACATAGAGAGCAACCCCTCCACCAATTTGATCAGCTCTATCATTTTGATATAGTTTGTACCCAGCTATCACAGTGTCCCACTGGTTGTCCTCCTTTCACCATGTCTCTGATATTCCAATCATATCTAACCTTTCATTTAGTGCTATATATTCTAACTCTCCCATCTTATTTTTTAGACTTCTAGCATTTGCATACAAGCATTTTAGAGAATGTATTTTATTCATATTAATTTGGCTATTGTTAGACATGGGTAATTTGGGATCTTTAAGCTCTGTCTGCTCCATACTTGAGGGCATTTGGGCTACTTTACTCTTTTGTGGAACCTCTCTGCTTTTGGTAGTATCCTTCAAAGATACATTCTTCCGAACCATCCGCTCTTGGGCGACTGTCGGATTTCCACTAATATCTAGTTTAAAAGCTGCTCTATCTTCTTTTTAAAGAACGGATGCCTGGAAGCACAGACGTCCAAAGGCATCGAGAATTCTTGATTCTCTACCTGGAGGGTTAGAAGAGTGGGTTTTCGAGCTTTTGATTCGGCGCATTGCCGACTCAACCACCATGGAATGGTGGGGAAGCTGTGGCTTCTGAAGCTGGGACACTCTCGTCCTGGTACATGTTATCGAGGAGACGGCTCTGCGGTGAGACTAAGAGGGGTCTCCCACATACAGAGCATGAGATCATGAAGGATGCGGTGCATCGGCAGAGTAGCTGCCTCTTTGGGTGCTGTTGGTATTGGAGGATCTCCAGCTCCTCTGGCCTTTGGTTACTTCTCCGATGTTACTATAATGGAGAGACTGTTAGCTAGATCTTGAATGAATTCCTGAAAGGACATATCTTCCGGAGGCGACATGTTGTGAAGGAGAAGGTCTCAAAAGGTATGTCCTGGGGAACCCGTGAACCGTTTGATTCTGTCTCAGACACTGGAATCTGCGTCGGAGGACTCAAAGTATCGACGAGGGCGGTGCTTGCCCGAATCAAGATGATGGTACTGATGCTCCGAGGTACCAGTATTGGTGAGCTGTTTGGGCTGGGTACTGATATCAGTGACAGTTTTTGAGCGAGAGCATGGGTGGCAACGATGTGATGTGCAACAACCCCGATGCCGACCCCGCAATCGGGATCAATGACTGTCCCAGTACCGACAGGGCGGTGCCCGGAGCCAAGGACCTTACTGGAACTGAAACTGCCAGCAGGACTGCTAAACTCCACTCGATGGCCAGTATGCGCTGGTCCATCGAGGTTGCCGATGTCTGGGTATCTTTTGTGAGTGGTTGCGCTACCATTCCAGAACATGGCACCAGAAGCTCTCTGGAGCTCGAGGCCTCAGGAGCATCCTGGAGCCCCTCTGTGGCTTTGGAGGAAAGGGCCTCCTGCCGGGCTGTTTTGTGAACCAAAGGTTATTTTATTTCCAGATATATCTCGTTCGACTCAGTTACATTGTAAAGCCTTCGTGTTAAAACCTCGTGTTTTGACACACGGGGTTGATTATTTCCTGAAGTTTCCCTGTAAGTGTTTGATTTCCTGTCAACATACTACTAATAATTTTTTTGATCCATCTCATCTTTAAGATTTTCTTAAGAATCATAATGGCCAACTCCCTTATGCTAGGTTGGTTTTGGGAAATTGAGGTCTGTAATAACTCTTCAGAATTAGGTTATTTTGTTTTCTTTGTGCATTTAGAAACCCTCTCTATGATGTGGACTTGATGTAAATTGTTTTTGTTATGCTTGCACTGTGTTGAGGTTTTCCTTCATTTTCTTTATTTCCTTTTGTGTAATGGAAATGCTTAATAAATTTTAAAAAAGTTATATCTATTAATGGACGAGGAGTGAACTCACCTTTTAAGAGCCAGTCATTGCTGAAATACATACACTGTGGGGCTCTGTCTGCCTGATCCAGGAAATGCATCTTTTCCATAAGGATGAACACCTAGTTTACAGGGTATTGAAATTTATTTATTTATTTAACATTTTTTATATACCGCACTATTCATCATCAGTGCGGTTTACATTGAACATTAACATACCTGTCAATCCATGACTGATCTAGGTTTACAGATAACAGGGAAGATAAACTGGGTGTTAACTGGGGAATAACTATCTACTTAATTATACATAATTATATATACATTGAATAGGTTACATCAAGTTTTGATATTTGATAAGAATATAGTGTTTTCACATTTTGATCCTTTGTTCTGGATTGTTGTGTAGTAGTTATCTGAGTGATGCGGGAGACGGATTCTATTGTGTGTATGGTAGCTTGAAGTGTAAAGTGAATAGATAGTGCTTGATGGACTTTCTAAATTGGGTGATATCCCTGATTGATCTGATGTTTGGAGGTAGTTTGTTCCAGCACTTGGGAGCATAGGACACAAAAGCTCTGTTAATAGTTTGTTGTGTCCATTTTGTGGAGATACTGGGAGTAACTAGTGTGTTTTCTGCTACTAGTCTCCTGGGTCTGTTTGGTGTGTGGGTGATGAGATTTGAGATCGATGCAGGAGATAATTTATTAATAGCCTTGAATGTGATGAGGAGGGTTTTGTATGTTATTCTGCAGTTTATCGGAAGCCAGTGCAGATCAATCAGTATTGGTGTTATATGATCTCTTATAGAAGCTCCAGATAGGATGCGGGCTGCCGCGTTCATCGCCAGTTGAAGTGGATTTAGTGTATTCTTGGGGAGACCATGAAGGATGATATTCGCATAGTCGAAATGCGGTGTGACTATTGCTTGGAAAACTGTACGGAAGTCCTTGGTCTCCATCATTGGTTTCAGGTGGCGCAGTGTTTTTAGTTTGTAGTAAATTGACCTTACTGTGTTCTTTGTGTTCTTTAAGATTGAGTTGTTGATCGAGTATCACACCGAGGTACTTTATGGAGGCTTTGATAGGGAGTTCTGCATCTCTTACTGTGAGGGTGGTTGGCGGAGCAAATTGCTTGTTTCTTGTTGCTATGAGTACTTCGGTTTTCTTGAAGTTTATTCTCATGTTTTGATTGAGGAGCCAGTCGGTTATTGCATTGAAACAATTGATTAGTGGAGAGTAGTCAGGATTTGATATATTGATTGGTGTGAATATTAGCACGTCATCTGCGTATAATAAGCAAGATATATCGAAATCTCTGGTGATTTGGCAGATTGGCTGCATGTATATATTAAAAAGCAATGCAGATAGAGATGAGCCTTGAGGTACTCCCTGTTTCTGTTTGAAGGGTTCAGATGTAATGTTGCCTGTACGGACCTGTTGCCAGCGCTCATCTAAGTAAGATTTGCACCAGTTCCAGGCTTGGTTGCGGATGCCTTTTTCGTGGAGTCTAGCTAGCATGATCTTATGGTCGACTGAGTCGAATGCCGCTGATATGTCCAAATGGGAGGGAGGGGGGTACATTTTGCATCCAATATGGTGGGGAAGATAGCTCTCTCTCTATATATATATATCAGGTTCTTTAAACAGAGTTGTGAAATGCCTTGTAAGGGACAGGGAGCGTAGGTTCTTGGTAGCGCAGGTGGTATTGGGCAGGGGGGTTTGTGCACAATGTGGTTAGTGTATACTGCCAAATATGCAACAGAAGGTGTTCTATCAGGAACCGAGAACAGTTTGTATGGGGGATTGGAGAAAGAATGTGGGGTATGGGGGGTGATTTCAATATCATGTGGACTCCTAGGCTGGACTCCTCAGCATAAACAATGACTCACAGAGAAGATCTGCAGGCTTTTCAGGGACGAGGGGTTGTTTTTATGAGATGTTTTGTGACAGTTGCACCCAGGGGAGAGGGAATACATGTTTTACTCCACAGTTCATATGACGTCATCTCGAAGCCTAGCCAACAAGTTTCTTGACCTGGAAGCTCTAATAGTGGAAATGGATTTGGACATTGTGGCCATTACAGAAACATAGTTTAACGAGTTGCATGAATGGGATATAGCCATAGCTGGCTATAATCCATTTAGAAGAGATAGAGAGGGTGGAAAAAAAGGAGCAGCAGCCCTGTGTCTCAAAAGAAATATTAAAACTGCTGAAATGCAGAGGACATGGGGAAACGAAGCAGCGCTGTGTATTGTGTTAGAAAGAGGAGATAGAACTGTCATCCATACTGGTGTGGTCTACCTGCCTCCAACTCAAACAGAAGAAATGGATAGCAAATTGATTATTGGTATTGCAAAGATAGCTATGAAAGGGGAAGTAATAATACCTCCAAATTGGGTTGGGGAGCACACCTGGGCAACCTGTCCACACAGAGGGCTGGATAACGCAAGAGTCACAAATACAGATCAATCTTCTGGTACTTTATGCTATCTCGAATGTCCTCCAGGGCACAACAGATCCTAATCAGGTTGCCATGTTCTATGTGAACAAGCAGGGAGGAACAGGCTCATGGGCCCTCCATGAGGAGGCCCGTCACCTGTGGTTCTTTGCCATCTCTCATCAAATACACCTCCAAGCAGTGTACCTCCCCAGGGAGCTCAGTCTTTGCAGACAAGCCGAGTTGGATCCTCCTTCCCCACGAATGGTCTCTCTATCCAGACACAATGTCCTACATCTTCCATTTCAGGAGAACTCCAGACATAAGTCTTTGCGACACTGCAGAATGCCAAGCTTCCTTTCTTCTGCACAAGAACTGATATCCAGCAGCCAACAGGTGTATGCCTTCCACCTACACTGGGGTCAGGGTCTGCTTTACGCTTTCCCTCCTATTCCCCTCATTCCCAAGACACTTCTCAAGCTTCAGACTGACAAGGGCTCCATGATTCTCATAGTCCCTCACTGGTCGAGGCAACCGTGGTTTCCACTACTACTACGTCTGACTCAAACTCTGCCTCTGTGATTGGGATCTGTACCCAATCTCCTCTCCCAAGAAGACTGCTCACTGCTTCATCCCTATCCACAGTTTCTCCACCTTGCATCTTGGCTGTTAAGAGCATAGCATTGCAGGACATTCACTTCCCACAAGAGGTTAAGGAGATCCTATTGGCTTCTAGAAAGCCCTCCACCAAATGTTCATACGCTTTCAAGTGGTGTAGATACTCTGGTGTTCCCAGAAGGTTCTCGATTCTTTTTCAGCACCAGTGGAGTCCAGTATCTCCACCTGTCCTCAACAGATCTGAAGACCAATTCTGTGAGAATCCACCTTGGTGCCATTGCAGCCCATCTCCTCACATCCGCTAGTAGCGCGCTTCATGAGAGGTCTCCTGCTGTTCAAAACGCCCATCAAGCTACCTCTGATGGCTTGGGACCTCAATGTCATTCTAGCACAGCTTCTCAAGTCGTCCTTTGAACCATTGGCCACGACCTCCTTAAATTTCCTGTCTTGGAAGGCTTTTTCCTGATTGCCCTCACTTTTGCCAGATGAATTGGTGAACTTCAGGCTTTAGTGGCGACCCCCTCCCCAAACCTGGTTCCACCATGACAGAGTTGTCCTTTGGACTCACCCACACTTTTATGCCAACGGCGGTGTCTCCTTTTCATTTAAACCAGTCAATTAACCTACCAGTCGTCTTTCTTAAACCGCATGCGTCTCGAGCGGAAGCTACTTTCCACGCTCTTGACTGCAAGCATGTGTTATACACAACCGATTAGGTCTTTTTATCTGAACGCGTTACTGTAGTGCTATAAGTTCAATTTCAATTCTAAAGTAAATTAGAATGAGTTCTGTTTTTTTTCAACACTGTTAACGGGTCTCAGATTCAACTAGCACTCCTTTCTGGATTCTTGTCCTTTATTGCAGTGCTGTGCTTAACATCAACGACCCCAGTGTATTTTTAATAGAGATTTAAAAACATGGCTTGACTTAACTTAAAGAACTTCACCCCATATATTTGCTGCTCTGGTGAAACGGATCCCGACGCTCTAATGTGGCGCCATTACGGCGTTTCAAACAAAGTTTTTCTTCAGGAGATCCTTCCCCAACCTTAAACACAAACAAAATCCTTAAAACCTAAAACCTATCCCTCAATTACATTAGTGACCTTATTCCCGTAAAATACTCTTAAACTCTAACTTACTGTGAACGATGCTGCCCGCGTCCTCCAACTCTCTCTTACAATGATGACTGAACACCTCCAAAAGACGCCAGTGTTGAAAAAAAACAGAACTCATTCTAATTTACTTTAGAATTGAAATTGAATGTACTCTTTATAGCACTACTGCAAGCATGTGTTGGCTTTTTATCTCCAAAGGACACAAGGTCATCATAAAGCCTCGCAGTTGTTTCTCTCATTTGACCCTAGTCACCTGGGTCTACCTGTTTCTAAGTATATGCTCTCCAGATGGATAGTGGACTGCATTTCATTTGCCTATGACAAAGCAGGTCTCTCCTTGGAAGGACATATCACTGCTCACAATGTTCACGCCATGGCAATCTCGATGGCAAGCCTATGCTAAGCAGCTATTGACGAAATCTGCAAGGCAGCAACTTGGTCTTCCGTCCATACCTTTGCTGCCCATTATTGTCTGGACGGGATGCCATGTTTGGGCAGACTGTACTCCAGTACCTCTTTCAGACATAGATGCAACTCCTACCCTCTGTCTGGGACTTTGATACCAGAATCCATGTAGGATTCATGACCTCTTCAAGTCTACTCCAAGGCAAACCGCCACCAGTTCTGAGGTCACTTCATCTGGCATCTTAGAACTAGGGAGTCCCATATGTGCAGACTACATTCCTGCTTGTTCCTGGAGATAGTGTAGTTACTCGCCTGTAACAGGTGATCTCTGGGAACAGCAAGAATTTAGTCTTCACATCCCACCCTCCTCCTAGGAGTTGTAGGGCTTTATGTTCCTTTCTCAGCTACAAATTCAACTGAAGAGAGGGAGTTGGGAAGGCAGTCGCACAGGCACAGTGGGGTGTTCCCAAAGGCTTTCCTATTGGATGCTGGTAAGCGTTCCCACACAGGCTCAGTCTTTACTGATGTCACCCATATGTGAAGACTAAATTCCTGCTGTTCCCGGTGATCACCTATTACAGGTGAATAACTATGCTCTTTACATCTGGGAAGAAATTTTGGGTTAAGGAGCTGTGTGAGGAACACAAGGTAAATGGGGAAAAAAAAGTCGGGGAATATACGATGTATAATGGATGGGTTTTCTGATGAGCATTTATTTGATATATGCTTTTCTTAATGTCTGTATGATATGAGCAGTTGAAATAAATTTGCAAATGGGGGGGTGGAGAAAAAGATGAAAGTTGCAGGGAATGGTTTGTAAAGCATTTCTTAGGACTTCTTTAGGTTTCCTCTTAAAACAGTGATGCTTTTTGGACCTGGCATTTATCCCTTCTACTCCTTTGGGTATCCAGCTCAACTGGAACTAGCGCTTGGATCTTGGTGCCATAAGCCTCGTTTGCAAATACCCAGAGATTATGTTCCCTTTGGAAACATAACACAGGTACACTAAAAAACATTTTTTTTAAACTGCCTCTAATGTTTCGATTGATTTTTACGTTTTTTGGTGCGCTGAATCCAAATCTGGTAACCAATTTGCTCCATCACGTACAGATTTTTTGCTACATTGGGTTAGCAGTTTGAGGTGAACGTTTTCAGATTGAGTGCGATCGAGATAAAAGTTTCTTGGATGAATTCTTTATACTAATTGTTTAGTAGTTATTCAAATAAGAATAAAGAAAATTGTAACAAGGCAGCACATAAGAATAGAGTAATGTCAACAAAACACACTGTGATGGTAGCAAAATTGTCTGCACTTAAAACAGCCACATACATGTGCACAAACATTGAGCATATAAGAGCGAGGTTAGACACAAAGCAAAGCAAAGAAGAAATGTGCAAAAAATGTTGTACAGGTATGTATGTAAGAATAGAAAACGCAAACTGCACCATTGCAATACATGAAGACAAACACCCGATGGTGTGAAAATAAAATTCTAATAAATGAGATCCGACACTGTGGTAATAACTAGCAAATTTTTATTTCAAAGTTTAGTAAAAAACACGATATTTGTCAACACAGTTTTAGATTTTAAAGTCATTTCTTGGGTCAATCAATCTCCTGGTGGGCCCGTTTCTTCTTCCCCCGAATGCTTCTCTTGGTGCGCTGCTTGGCGTATTTTTCATCTGGGGTTTCCCGCAGCAGCAACCAGCAGAAATCAGCCATCATAGTGGTGTTCCATCTTCCTTGGTACCTTCTCTCTGCGTCCTTGATGTCCTGGTGAAACCTTTCACCTTGTTCTTCAACTGTACGCCCCCAGGTTTTCGGAAAGTAGTTCACATGGAGTGCAAAGAAATGGACTTTCAGGCTCATGTTACAGCCTTGTTCTTTGAAGGCATTGAGCATCCTGGCAACAATATCCTTACAGTTCTCATCCCGCCTGTTCCCCAAGAATTTGAGAACAACATCCTTGAAGGAATCCCAGGCTTCTTTTTCCTTCTCAGACATCGTTTCAGCGAATGCTCCATCTGAAATGAGTTTCCTTATATCAGGGCCAACCAAAGACTCCTTCCTTTAGCTTTGCTTCAGAAAGTCGGGGGAACTTTGAGCAAAGGTACCGTAAGCACTCACCATCTTTTGGAAGGGACTTGATGATTGGCTTTATGAGAGCCAACTTAATGTGGAGAGGTGGTAATAGAATTTTATCACGATGGTCCCAAGCTCTCATGAAGAACATTTTTCTCACCGGGTCTCAAATACTCCCGAATTGGCCAGTCTTTTTTCCCCCAGTGTAGGTCGCGGGCCCGGCTATCCCACAAGCAAAGTAAGCAGGGATATTTGGTGATGAAACCGGATTGCTGCCCTAATAGCATGGATAGAATTTTAAAGTCTCCACAAATCATCTACTTATGCTCATCATAACGAATCTTCTGAAGAATCAGGGCCAAATTCTCGTATTTTTCTTGGAGAATAACAGAGTGAGCAATAGGAACTGAAGCGAAGGTGTGTTGCCATTATGAAGAAGAACACCTTTTATGCTGTCTTTTGACGAATCAATGAACAGCCGCCATTCAGCAGGATCATACTTGAGTTTAAACTTTTCCATCACTCCGTATATATCGTTGCAAAATACCAAATCTTCCTCTTTGCTGAAATACTTCAAAAATTGTGTCTCGCGGTTGCGGTACCAATAAAAAGTTGTTCCTGGTGACAATAGATTTTTCTGTTTAAGCCGAGAACCTAGCAGTTGGGCAGCATCTTTTGGGAGTCCTAAATCCCGGACTAAATCATTCAATTCAGCTTGAGAGAAAAGTTCAGGTTTCGGATCTGGTTCAGTTTCAAACTCGGAAGTACTGGACTCATCGGGAAAAGCCATCTGATGAGTCTCATCATGATCAGAACCGTCCACACAAATATGATCCAAAGATTTTGGTGGTTCAGGCACAGGTACTTCGTTGCTATGAGGCATAGGCCTAATTGCTGAGGGAAGGTTGGGGTAACTTATTACGTTCTTATTTTTTAAGTTGTAACCCTTCACAATGCAAGAGCAAAAATAGCAGTCACTGCTGTGGTCTCTTTGTTCACGCCACATCATAGGTATTCCGAAACGAAATGCTTGTTTTTTACCTTTCATCCATAAGCGTAGATCTTCCTCACATGCCTTGCACACTTTGTGAGGAGCCTACGGTTTGTCTTGATCGCCTAACTTCAAACCGAAATAGACGAAATATACTTTTTTAATAAATGCAGAAATGTTCCTCTGCCGCTTTTTCACGGTATATTCCCCACAAATAAAACAAAAACTGTCCGGAGAGTTGACGCAACCTCTGGATCTGTGAGCCATTACAAATACACAGCACTGCAAACTACAACTGTAGTGAACCACTTCGGAATAAAGCTGGATTACGACTGAGCAAACAAAAGGTAATAATGAACTTGCAAGAAACTGAAATTTGACAGGAACGTTCATCTCGCAACCACCGTGTTTGAGCGAGCGAGCGAACGAGGCGAGGCAAACAGGAAAGAACATGTGCCAGCGCGAGTACTGGATTTAGCCCCCCGCCTCCCAATTGTCCTGTTAATGTATAAAATGAATACAAAACACTGTAAAATATCATGAGGGAGTGTTTCTAGTTAGTTAACCATTACAACCTCTATTTTGGGCCAAGAAAATAAACTGCAGTCGGCTAAAAAGAAATTATGTGAACATTCCTTATATGGGTAAGAAATCTAATTTTGCAAGAAAACGTGACGTGATGGAACATTTTGGCTATTTTTCCTGGATTCAGCACCCCAAAATCTATAGGAATCAGTTGCAAAACTGGAGGCAGTTTTTTGGTAGTGTACCTGTGTAATTCATCAGCTTTTTTTGTTTAAAAAAAATGTAGCGGCCCTTTTACAAGAGTGCAGTAAGCAGTCACTGCATGAATTAGTGTGTGAATTGTTTAGCACACAGCTGCAGTATCACTGTGTTGGCATGATAGTGTGCACTAATTCACATGCTAACTATATATTGTGGAATGGGCATGGTCTGCATATGGAAACTTAACACATGCTGGCTTTCACTGCCGCAAATAGCATAGATGCACCTGATAGGAGGCAGTAAGTACATCCATTCTGAAGGACTGCGGAGGCTTTGCAGTTAACCACAAGGTAATCTGGGCATTTACTACGCAGTAACTGCAGGACTTTACCACACTTCAGCAAAAAGGCCTCTTAGTTTTGGCATATATAAACTTAATAAAAAAAAAAGTGTATGAAAAGGGTGATTCACATGCTAGTAAGTTGAAAAAATCCCATTGCGGTAGTTACATTTTAAATATTGCTCTGAACTTTACTCTCCATTCTTTTGAAATGATTTTTATTTTTAGAGCATGGATTCAGATTTATCAGATGGCTCCATCACCATCCAAGAATTTCTGGATGTTAAAAATGCTTTAGTGGCTTCTGAAGCAAAGATACAGCAGTTAATGAAGGTGAATAACAGCTTGAGTGATGAGCTCAGAATCATGCAGAAAAAGGTAAAAGAAAAATGCAGTTTACAGAGTTTAATTTCAGAATCTTGGTTCTTTAAATGTTTTCCTGTGTTGCCCACACCTTTTGTTTAAGAAATTGCTTGCTTAAAGGACACGGAGAAAGTAAAAACAAATGCTCAGACTTTGCTATAGTGTATCAGTTCTCTGCCTTTTATATAAATGAGTTTTGCACTAAAGGTACAGATTATTCCATCTTTTGAAGCATTTAGAACGTATTCTTGAAATCCCAGGATGCATATTATTTATAGTGGGATTTTTCATTTCTCCTTAGATTTGTACAGTTAGTAGGAGGCACATTGCTTGTCATTTAACTGATGCCTTATGAGGGATGGTGAAGCACTGGGATTGTGAAAGTGAAGTGGAGCTTTTTATATTCCAGGATCTGCAGGAAGGGTATCTTCTAACTAGATTTGAAACATTTAAATAAGATGTTGCATTATAAAATGTTTTGTTACTGCAGAGTTTGAGTTGGATCTTCATGTGTTTTTAATAAACAAGATTTTCATATGCTGTGGTGTTGGGCTTGTAGTAAAGGATTTGTGATGGCAATGAGAACAAATCATAAGGGCAGGAGTGGTGGGAGATTTAAAAAAAAAAAAAAAAAGCTAAAACAAAGCCTCAACTAGATGATGTGCAAGCTGCCTAGAATGCAGATTTTTATTTGGGAGATGGAGAGATGGAGTCAGTAGTTTTGCAAATCAACTGTACAGATCATATAGAGTAAGTACATTTAGAAATAATGCTATGTTACGAATGCCTGTGCGTATTTTCTAGTAGGAATTTTTTTGTTTTTGTTTATCCATCAATATGGATAACTCATGCTAGGGCTTCCAGTATACGATTCCCCCTGGTGGCCTTAATAGGCAGTCTAGGTTCAGCAAGCCGCTTTCTAATATGAACCAACAGTGGGTTAGAGGGCTGAGAACAGATACTCTGAAATTTAACTTTCTCAGTCTTGTTAATTAACAAATTAGTAAAAATAAATGAGTGATTGCAGCACTGACCTGAAGGTTTGCATTTCACCGTAATCAGCCTTTGGTCAGCAGTTTAATACTAGTTACATGATGCTTGCTTAAATCATTAATAATATAACTCACTAATTACTTACACTATTGTGTGTTGCTTTTTAGTAGCATATGTGTCTGATCTTTCTTCAGTTACTCAAGGATGCCAGTTAAAGAAAAAAAAGATGCTGTTGGAAGTCATGAAGATTTTGCTCACGGATGTGTTCTTCCTAATTAAAATGAGAATGTATAGAACAAAATCAGTATCCTGTTGAAAAAAGATGATTTTCTGACATAGATGTAGCTACTAAACTTTGGAAGTGATGGTAAACTTGATCAGCTGTTTCAGTAGTTTTCAAATACAACTGAAATTACAGCCCAATTGAGTTAAAAGGTGGTCATGGGCAGGGCTGGCCTGTCCACTATGCAAGCTAAGTGGCCGCCTAGGGCAGCCAGTCTGGGGTTGGTAGCGGCACACATGATCAGCCGCGCTGCCCCCCCCCCTCCCATCTGCCACAGGTTCTGTTTACGGGAGGCAGGTAGCAGCTCCGGCAGAATTTCCAAAAGCTGCTTTTTGCCACCATTTTTGAAATGCTGCCGCTGCCTGCCTGCCTCCCTCTCCCGAGACTGAATCAGCAGCAACTGGGGGGGGGGGGGGGGACACGGTGAGGCGAGGCTGGGGTTTCTGCTTAGTGTGGCAGAAACCCTTGGGCCGGCCCTGTTCATGGGAGATCAAGTTGGAAAGGGAAAAGATTATGAACAGATCTTGCGTGTTTAAAATGTCAGAACTGTACTCTGTGAGGAACTTCAGTACTTAAACAGAATCCTACAAAAAGAATAGAATAAAGGCCCTATTTAAATGACATTGAGATGCAAAGTCAAATTCTTACAATTCTACATTGAAACAGACTAGGCTATTATAGTTTGCAAGAGAGGGAAATAGGTTGAATTTTGCAGGCTTAGCTACAGGATTGGCTGCTGTCAAGGTGGCCATTCATGCTCTATCCAAAAGGAAGGTTTTGACTGGTCAGGCTGTTTACTTTTATTTTTCTGATGTGTTAATATAGCAAATATTGAGTTACTGTTCTATAAAACATAATCAAAATGTAGCAATGCTATCAATTTTTATAATCAAAGAATATTATGTGAAAAAGCTGCAAACCTACATTTCTTTGTTTTGAAAGCAATAGCCAGAATAAGCTTCTTTTTCTTAACTTTACCTGCAACTGTCTGTCCTTGCTTTGCAAAGTACCTGTATGTTTCATTGTACATCTGTGCAGTCTGCCTTCTGGGAAATGTAAAGGACCTTCATGTCTTGAATGCTTGTGCTTATGTAAAAATAAAATACGTTTTTATAGCAATTCAACTTTCATACTTGAACACTTATACATTTTTGCAAAGTCTTCCCTGATCAATAACACACATTTTGTGCCAAGCACAGTTGACCTGTATTTTATGGCAGCTGTAGTTAAACAACTCACCAAATTGTGAAACTGATTCTTTTATTACCAAGAGCCTATAGTGAATTAAAAAATTCACAAGTTTGTCAGTTTTGATTATCTATCCACTTACCATATAATAGGACAGATTAAAGAAAGATAGTAATATATTTGCCACTTCATTTTTTGTTCCCAGCCATTGTTTATCCAGCTAGACCTTATATTTGATTAGTAAAGCTGGTAGGCAAATTCATTTGCATAATACAACTGCTTTTGAAGCTCTATATAAAAAGAGAAAAAAATCCCTTGAAAATTTCTTTCAGCTTCAAACATTACAGAGTGAAAATACGAACCTAAGGAGGCAGGCCACAACCAATATATATCAGGTCCAATCTGGTTCTGAATATACAGATCCTTCCAACCATTCTTTAAAGCGGCGGCCATCAGCACGGGGTAGCCGGCCCATGTCTATGTATGAGACTGGATCAGTTCAGAAACCTTACCTCCCCATGGGAGAGGTCACCTATCCAGAAGAGAGCATAGCAAGACTGCAGCCCTTTCCACCATACGTAAGTAAACTGCTGATGCTGCTTATTTTTTTATTTATTTTTTATTTCTTTATTATTCTACCTCTTTACTGCAACCCAAGCTTGCTTGCTTGCTTGCTTGCTTCATGTAGAGGGGGAAAGAGTAATAGAGTGTGTGTGTGTGTCTGTGGTTTGCTAACCAATTGCTTTCTGAATAAATAAACCATGAAAAGATTAGCTGTTTGCTGTATTAACATGTCTGAAAATGCTTTTTTGTTTGTAAATTGAGGACCAGGCTATAATTGCAATGAAAGAACTGCAAAATATGTATGGTATAAAAATAAATCCTTCAGCTTATACTCTGCTTTTTATGTTGTACACTGGCTAAATTGCCTGTGTCTCTACAGATCTGAGTAAAAAAATTCATCAAGGTACGTATGCATCTTGAGCTTCCCTATCTGATTTATTCTGGTTCATGTATGCATTTTCAAATTTAGCCTTTCCAAGAAAAGTAAAAGTATGAATACACTTCAGATATATTTACTTTTATGATATGTAGATAATCCATTTTGTATACCTTCCAAACTTAGAATGTGTTTGAGAGAGAAGACAAGAGATGTCTAGATATGAACATGGAGGTGCAGGGCACCTTTTGTAAAATACATACAAGGACGTGCAGGTGCACATGTGGATGCGACACCATACCCAAGTAGGAGGAATCATTTTATAAATCTACATGTGGGAAAACAGCAGCATCAGAATCATGGTTGCTTGCACATCAATGTGGCAGTTCTGTAACTTCCATATACAAGTGCTAGAGTTTCCATGCGTAGCCGGAGCATTACATACACCGATATATTATAAGCAGTGCATTTTTCCTAGCAAAATAGGTGCCAGTACTCATGCAGGGTGCTCTCATTCATATAAGAGGACCATGGGTCAATTTTAACAGACACAGAAAACTGTGCTAGTACTCAGTACCACAGAGTACCTCCCCCCCCCCCCCCAAAAAAAAAGCCCTGCATATATAAGTGCTACCAATTAAGTACTTGGATCTCGCTTTTTAAAATGCTCATTCCTTATCGGTCGTACAGTTCAGTCCTCCACCACTGGATAGTGCACCTTCTCCTGAAGCATGGAGACTGGACCAATCAAAACTTCCTTTTCTTTTCTCTGTAGGTGTCTATCCCTTTAAAAAAAAAAAACCCTCAGTGAGCCGGATCGCTGCCTGTGTCTTTTTCCTTGCCTCTGTTGTTCTTGCAGGCAGTAAGTACTGCAGATCACTCTCCCTTGGCTGTACGGGGGAGAGATCTGTCAGTAAAAAGGTCCCGCACAGTTCTTGCGGGCATCGGCTGAAGCAGGGAGCTTTTCTGGTGTGCAGGTGCTCATGCGGACAGCCGACAGGCCTGCCCTCGCCGTGAACGTCGCTCTGGGCTGTGCTGAGCGATGGCGCGTCTTGCAGGGCTCAGCAGAGGAGGTAAGCTGTGGCTGTGGGCTGTTTTCCGGCGTCAGTTGCTTTTGTAGATGGCGCAGTGCTTCGGAGGCCTTCCGTTTTGGCACAAATTTTTCTGGCGGCAGCCATTTTCTTTGATTCCCGCTTTGCCTCCAGCAGCGTGGATGGTTGTTCGTCGGGCCTTTTTTCTTCCCTCGAGTTGATCGGACCGACAGCAGCACAGCTCGGTTCCTCCTCATGGTTTTATTTCCAGTGCTAGAGCTAACAAGTCTTCTGGACTACCTTTTTTATTGCTCAGTCTAGGGGAGTTAATTTTTTTTTTTTTCCTTTGCAGTGAGGTACAATTGAGAAGCCACATTAAAGACAGCGCTTCAAAGGCGTTTTCTGTCTGGTCTTGCTTCCCAGGCCTAGCGGGTTCTTTGTAGAAGGGCTTGGTCCATGTCAGCGCGCCCACAGTGCGTGGTCTGTGGTACATGCAGAGGCACAGTGTCTGAGACAGGAATTTGCCGTGGCTCTGTCTGTGTTTATCTGCGTGGAACAGCAGATGGAAGGGAACCGCGGCTCAGGAGTCTCTGGTTCTTCCTGGAGGACTGGTAGGAGAGTCTTCGCTTGTCTCCCCAGCAGGGCCTCCCCCTGAAGTCCCTATGGGGTTTTCGGCAGCTCCTTTGTCAGTGGGGCCAGAACTGTCCCTAGGAGATTTTTTGCCAGACTTCGTCCTTATCATGCATCAAGCCTTCCGCTTGGGAGTCTGGGTAAGTTGCCGGACGCCCAGGGCCACTGTGTAGGCCGGACACGGTCAGTGCCGCCGCCTCGAGACTGGCCAAGAGGACGCTCTATTCTGACCCTGATACCCCCGAACTGGAATGGCGGGAGTCTGAGGACCTGGATCTTGATCTGGAGTCGAGTCAGGAGGAGCTCGAAGAAAGTGAAATTCAAGAGCCAGAAGATCAAGCACGAATTATATGGGTTTTTCATAAAGAAGAACTTCTGCCGCTTATTACGGAGGCTCTTCAGACCCTCAACCTTGTTACAGTGCAACCGATGGAGGAAGAGGGGTTGGAGGATCCCCTCATTCAGGTGGTCAGGGAATCTTAGACGGTATTCCCCATCCACCGGGTGGTGGATCGGATGATTCAAAATGAGTGGGACCAGCCTGAAGCAGGCTTGAAAGGAATCAAGACGATGAACAGGCTTTTATCCTTTAGTCGACAAGGATAAAGAAGTTTCAGTCCCCGTGCGTTGACGCGGCAGTTTCAGTGGTTACGAAGACGACCACGATCCCGGTGGAAGGGAGCGCGGCCTTGAAGGATGCGCAAGACAGGAAAGTGGATGACTTACTAAAGCAAGCGTTTGAAGCAAATGCTCTGTCGTTGCAGGCGTCTATCTGGGGGGCTTGGATAGAGAGAGCTTGTCTTCTTTGGTCCCAATGGTTACGGCAGGCTGAGCATCTTGATCAGCAGAGCATGATGGAGGTGACCCGCATCGAGTCGGGTTCGGCATATTTGGCGGACGTTCACTACGATCTAGTTAGAGCCTTAGCTAATAGTATGGCTTCCTTGGTTGCCGCCAGGCGTTCCGTTTGGTTGATTGGGGGGCGGCTTCGGGAGTTTCTTCCTGCCATGGTTCCGTATAACGTCAGATCAATGGGTGCTGGAGGTCATGTGCGAGGGTTATGCTCTAGAGTTCGCCCGTCCGGTTTGAGACTCCTTTGTAATGTTCCCCAGCAAAGGACTTTGAAAGGCTGCGGCAACCCGGCTAACGGTGGAGCATCTCTTGAGGTTGGTAGCAGTAGTGCCCCTTCCGTTCTCAGATTATGGGGTGGGCCGCTACTCTGTTTATTTCATGGTGCCAAAGAAGGACAGGTCCCTCCGGCCTATCTTGACCTAAAGGGGGTAAATCGTTGCCTTCGTGTTCCCCATTTCCACATGGAAACGTTGTGGTCCGCCATGGTGGCAGTTCGTCAAGGGGAATTTTTGACATCCCTCAATCTCTCCAAAGCATATCTACACATTACCATCAGGACAGCTCATTAAAAGTTCCTGCGGTTCGCCTTTCCCTTGGGACGTTATCAGTTTTGGGCGTTACCCTTCGGGTTAGCGACGGCTCCGCATACTTTCACCAAGATCATGGTAGTGGTGGCAGCGGCATTGTGCAGGGTAGGCATTCTTGTTCACCCCTACCTCGACGATTGGTTGATTCGCACCAAATCTCGGGAGGAGAGTTTGCAGGCAGCAAAAAGTTGTAGAGTTGCTTCAGAGCCTCGGCTGGGTGGTCAACGAGGGAAAGAGTCACCTCGACCCGTCCCAGGTTCTCGAGTATCTAGGAGTACGCTTCAACATATTTTATTTATTTATTTACATTCTCTTATATACCGCGCTATTCTGCATCAGTGCGGTTTCCTTTGAACAAACTGAAATTTCATTAAACAGGGCATTATAACTTGGAGATAACTATTTTACAGGGAACACGGGCTATGGAGGGTTAAGTGGCTTGCCCATCAGTAGGAACGGTTTTTCTCCCAGAGCATCGGGCGTTCCTGCCTTGCCATCTGATACGCCGCTTCCTTCGCTCTCCGGCTCCGTCAGCTTGGTGGTACCTACAGGTGCTGGGCACCATGGCGGCAAACTTGGAAGTGGTGCCGTGGGCCAGATTTCACATGCGGCCGTTGCAGAGGGCGTTATTACATCACTGGTCTCACCATTCGGATTCTCTGAACAAGTGTCTCCCCTGCCCTCTCCGGGTACGACGGGCCCTTCAATGGTGGCTGACTCCGGGGTCCCTGGAAGCGTGGGCATGCCTCTGGAGCAGCTGGCCTGGCTTCCCTTGCTAACTGACGCCAGTCTCGCGGGGTGGGGAGCTCATTGCGAGGGGCGGTTCACGCAAGGAGTGTGCTCCACCCAAGAGAGGGCTTGGTCAATCAATTGCCTCAAGCTTCGAGCAGTCTTGCTGGCACTTCAAGCGTTTGAGAGCACAGTGAAGGGCTGAGTGGTAAGTGTGTTTTCGGACAATTCGGCAACAGTGGCCTGCATCAGTCGGCAAGGCGGAACGGGAAGTACGGCCATGGAAGAAGAGACAGATGGTCTATTCTCTTGGATAGAACTGAGATTGCAGGCCATATCGGCAGCGCACATCGCAGGAAAGGACAATGAGAAGACAGATTTTCTCAGCAGAGTTCGGATGGACACCGGCGAATGGGAGCTTCATCCAGCGGTGTTTGCCCAGATAGTACGCAGATGGGGAGCATCGGTGATGGATCTCATGGCGACGTTTCAGTCTGCAAAAGTGAGTCGATTCTTCAGCAGGTGACGGGAGAGGATTCCGAGGGAATCGACGCTCTAATTCTGCCCTGGCCGGTGTCAGGCCTGCTGTATGTCTTCCCTCCATGGGCGCTCATAGGACGAGTGATCCAGCGCATTGAGGCACACGCGGAAGGGTGCTTTTGGTGGCGCCGGACTGACCAAGACGCCCGTGGTATGCCGACCTGGTTCGTCTTCTGGACGGGGGAGCCTTGGAGGATGCCGGTAAGGGAGGACCTGTTGCAAGGTCCCCTACTCATGCCTCAAGCGGATCGATTCTCGCTTACAGCTTGGCTATTGAAAGGGCGCGGTTAAGGAAGAAGGGTTATTCTTCTGAAGTGATTTCCACGTTGCTGCGGGCCAGGAAGAAGTCCACTTCCCTGGCGTATGTGCGGATTTGGCGTATTTTTGAGGACTGGTGTTCACGTCATCACACTCGTGCGGCGACGGTGGCTGTGCCCATGGTGCTCAGTTTCTTACAGGACGGATTTGATAAGGGATTGGCAGCCAGCTCTCTGAGGGTTCAGCTGGCGGCTATAGATTGCTATAGGGGCAAGATACAGTGAGTGGCCCTGGGATCTCATGTGGATGTACAGCGTTTCCTTCGGGTAGTGTGTCGACTTCGGCCGGCTCGCAGAATTATGGTTCCACCCTGGAATCTCAACCTAGTGTTGGGAGCCTTGTCCAGGGAGCCTTTTGAGCCTTTGGGTGAGGCGTCTCTTAAGGATTTAAAGCTAAAGATGGTGTTCCTGGTGGCCATTTGCTCAGCGAGACGGACTTCGGAGTTGCAGGCGCTATTGTGCAGAGAGCCGTTTTTGTCTTTTTCCAGAGAGAAAGGTGGTCTTGCGTCCGGTTCCGTCGTTTCTTCCGAAGGTGGTTACTCCGTTCCATGTAAATCAGTCTGTGTCACTGCCAGCGGTTTCCTCAACAGATGGGTCAGCTTCTGATCGTATTTTACATTGTCTTGACGTCAAGAGGGCCTTGCGGCGCTATTTAAAGGTCTCGAGTTCTTTCCTCAAGTCGGACCGTCTTTTCGTTCTGTTTGGAGGACCTCGTAAAGGCGAAGCGGCGGCAAAAGTCTCCATTTCCAGATGGATAAGGGAGGCGATTGCATCGGCTTATATTTTGCACGGGCGTTCCGGGGGGGCTTACGCGTGCATTCTACTAGAGTGCAGACGACATCTTGGGCGGAACACGGTTTGGTTCCTCCGGAGGAGATCTGCAGGGTGGCTACCTGGTCGTCACTGCATACGTTCAGTAGGCAATTACCGTCTTGATGTTCTGGCAGCTGAGGATGCCTGCTTCGGGTCGGCAGTATTACGGTCAGGCTGCAAGGGTCCCTCCCAATGAGTACTGCTCTGTTACATCCCAGTGGTGGAGGACTGAACTGTACAGTTCAGTCCTCATTCCCGCCTGGGATGTCTGGAGCAGACCAGGATTTGCAGGGACGATGGTTGCAGGTAAGAAGAGTACAGTGTTATGATGCTTGCAGCCTTTTTTGCTTTCGGTTGCAGAATTACTCTATGCTTTCTCTCTCTGTCACTGTTCTCCCTCCTTTTTTCCTTGGTGGCGATTTGGGGGGTGAGGGGGCAGAGATGAGGAAGTTATTATTTGTGTTCTCTTTAACGTTAATTCTTAGTTTTTATGGCTACCTTTAGCTTCTTATTTGTTGCTCCTTGGAGTCTGCTTTGTCAATAGTTCACTGGGGGCTGATGGGAAGACCAGCAGAAGGTACCAGTGCTGTCAGGAGTTTTGATTGGTCCAGTCTCCATGCTACAGGAGAGAAAGTGCACTACCCAGTGGTGGAGGACTGAACTGTACTCCCTAAAGGAACAACAATTACCAGGTAAGTGTAATTTCCATTTTTGGAGGAGGAAATAAATAGGGGATTAAGGAGAATAGGTTCTTTAATATCTCATGTAAAGCCCTGGCCTAAACGAGCACTTTTTTTTAAAACTATGCATGCCTTAGAAACCTAGAAACAGAGAAAATGGATAGGCCATATGGTCTTAACCTGTCAATCTGCCCTTCCAGTCCAATTACTAACTTAAGCTTTTTTTCCCCTAGAGATCCTTTGTGTTTGCCTCTTTCTTTCTTGAATCAGAGCTGATATAAAACCTGATGTGTACAGTTTTTGCCATATACATGGATTCTCTTTGTAAAATGAGAAATACACTTGTAGCGTTTTGGCCCACCCTTGCCACACACCCTCCTACATAGTAGTTTTCTGAAATTGCATTAGTCTACATGTAGAAATACTGCTACTTACATGTGGACGTGCTTCTGTAATAACCTTAATTTCTTCAGAGAGCACAGAAGCTGATTTTGTGGAAGAGGAAAGGTAGAACAGTTGGTTGGCAATGTTTTGATCAAATTTGGAGCCTCTTCCCTGATACAGAAATGCGTGGGGGGGGGGGTTGTTTTTTTTGTTAACTTTCTGTGGTACTGCGATGTAAGCATTTCCCAAGTACATCTTGCTGTTTAGTGTAAAAACAGTGGAGAAAAGGAAAACCCCTTTATTTAATAGATATGTTAAACTGAGTATTATATACATTTTTAAAAAGTTGGCAGCCTAATTCTAGGATAACACAAGATATGTTGCATAGTTATGCTTTAAATGCTGGTTTCTAGAACATCTGTTGAAGGCCACCTTTGGACAGGTTGAAATTTTGTAGGAGTGCTGGAACCTCAGTTAGATTCTCCAGCTTAATTCATATATTAAGAGAGCCCTGGCTGCATGCAGATAGGATGGTGATACGTACTCTGTATCCATAAAATGCTCTCAGAAAGTACATTATAATTAGGACTTCTGATTCAGAGGTGTTTAGCAGTTCAAACCTAAAATCACCCTAATGCCAAAAAATTAACAGGTGTGTTTATCCAGTTAACAAGAGGAAAAGCTCTACTTCCCGTAGTACTCCTCTCTCATTCCCTTTGCCCTCTCTGGCTTGTTTTGTATTTTCTACTCGGTTTTTGTGCCCTTTCTGCGTTGATGCCAAAGTGACACACACACACATATAGTTTATTATCATACTTTTCTGGTGGAATCAAAGTATCAAGCAAGAGCACCTATGCCACAAAAACATTGATAAATGCTGTTTTTGTTATTTTCCCTCACAGAACTTTTAATTAGCTGGAAAACACCTAAATTCACAATTTATAAGCACTTAAGAACAGAAGCCTTAACTATAATATAGTAGATGATGTCAGAGTAGATCAGTTGGCCCATCCAGTCTGTCTAGCTGTTCTGTGCACATTTCTAAGGATATTGCAGTTGCCAGCCACAAAGACACTAAAGCAGCATACAAAATCAGCAATATAAATGAGCAAAGGTAAGTATCTGTGGTGTCACTCTTTTTAGCTCCTTAAATGAACATATAGCTTTACAAGTTTAAACAGTAATGGCTAATTGTTTTGGGTTTTTTGAGGCTTTTTAATGTTTCCAATTGTTGGTGTTAGTGCTGTATATGTAAAGTGATGCTTTTACAAAATTGCTCTCTTTGAAAACAGGAGCATATTAGCTTGATGTTTATTTGGAGGACACTACTGCCTTCTGATCTAAATGGTTCCTAAAATGCATGCATTTCTTGGATTGCAGCAGCATTCAGCTCCACTAGCTTCTGTTCTTTGTCGGCCTTCTCTCAAGCTCTTCTGATAATGGGATTTTTTTGGTAACACTTTTGTGCCAGATGTCTGCATCTTTTACAGCCACACAAGTCTTTTTGTTTCTTTAGTTGCGGGGCTTTTTCCCTTAAAACTCCTTGGACTGATCTTTCTGTCTTTGCTGTATATATCAACCTGTTAGATCAAGAGGTCACCATGCTTCTTGCCCAAGGGGCAATAGAAGAAGTACCCATTCTTCAGCAGGGTACAGGGTTTTACTCCCCCTATTTTCTTATCCCAAAGAAAACAGGAGGTCACAGACCTATTTTATACCTCAGAGAATTGAACAAATTCCTGTTCAAGGAGAAATTCAACATGGTTTCTCTAGGAACTCTGCTGCCATACCTTCAGAGTCAGGATTGTCTATGTTCTCTAGATCTCAAGGATGCATACACTCATGTTCTCATCATCCATCTCACAGAAAGTTCCTTTGGTTCCTTTTTCAAGGGAAGCACTACCAATACAGGGTGCTCCCGTTTGGCCTGGCCTCAGCTCTAAGGGTGTTCACGAAATGCATGGCTGTAGTAGCAGCATTTCTCCGCACTCTAGGAATATTCGTCTTCCCCTACTTAGACGATTGGTTCATTCGAGCCCCATCAGAGTCAGAGGCCAGGATAGCTCTATCTTGCACAATGCGTATCCTTCAGTATTTGGGTCTAATCATAAACATCCCAAAATCCATCCTAACTCCCGCTCAGTCTCTAGAGTTCATAGGAGCTGTGTTGGATACCAAAAAGGCAAGGGCCTACCTCCCTCAGAGCCATTGCCTTCGCATGGTGCAGTTAGCTTCTCAAGCAGTGCTAAAGTCCCATCTCACTGCTCGAGAAATGTTACAACTACTAGGCCACATGGCTTCTTCTGTTCATGTGGTTCCTTATGCTCGCCTCCATATGAGAGCAGCCCAGTGGACTTTATCCACCCAGTGGACCCAGGCATCAGGGTGCCTGTCAGACAAAATCGTAAGCACAAATTGCCTTATTTTGTCCCTTCAATGGTGACAGTCCACTCAAAACCTGTTGCTGGGGTCCCCGTTCCAACAACCCTTACCCCAAGAAACTCTCACAACAGATGCTTCTCCAATGGGTTGGGGAGCTCATCTACAAGACCCCTCCACCCAAGGCACTTGGACTCCACAGGAGACTCATCTACATATCAATCTCTTAAAGCTCAGAGCAATTTTTCTTGCTCTTCGAGTGTTCCATTCCCTGCTCAGCTGCAAGACAGACAAAACCAGTACAAAAACGTGGAGTACTTTTGAAGGATGAAATTTTATTGAAAATTCGTATGCCACTGGCCCGACACAGGCCGTGTTTCGCTGCCTTCATCAGGGGCTTGAAGTGGACTTAAAAACTAAAAACACATAAATTGATAGATAAAACAATAAAATAAAATATGTCCATTATAATCAACTAATATAAACATAATAACCTTAGAATGATACCATAAAAATATTGGTAATATAAAAATATTGGTAAGTAAGGCTACATATAAATAGAACAAATAATAATTAATGATCTTACAAGCACATAAGCATAAAAAAGCAGATTGTATATAAATAAATAAATAAACAATTATAGGTTACACATAAGAAGATAAAAAGTAAAATTAATAAATAACACACACAACTATTAAAGTTGAGGGGCTAGTAGGAACATTGAAGGTGAAAAACAAAAAAGACACATACCTGCTTATATCCTTGAAACTATGTGTATCACTACACCTTTTATGGGAGAGGAAGAGAACATGTATGAATAAAAATGCATGTTAATACCAATTAAAAACCATAATAAACAAGGACAAAGACCAAGCGCACATAAAGACCAGGGGGGTGTATCAGTGGAACCTGAAAGCCTCCAAAAGGAAGGCATCATGGTGAATATAGTGTATGCCGGTATTAAAATCCCTTCATAACTGAAATTATTGGAAAAATGAAGGAATAAGATTATCAATTCATAATTCATAAATCTTTATCTGTATGATTTACTTCTCAATGCGTGTGATAAGGAACCAGCTCCTATTCACTATGCAGCAAATTGAAAAATCACTGAGTTCACTCTAAAACTCCGGCGTATACACTAAAAAATCATAAAGAAATTTTAACTGATGTTACATATCTATTAAACGTATACTAATAATAATCCAAGTAAACGATGAGGCTCCTAAGCTTTTACAAAGCCGCACTAAAACGGCATATACGTACAAAAAAGGAAGAAAGGGGGGAGTAATATCAAAACCGTAAAATATAATTAAAATCAACGGGAAATAATATAAACAACTTATGAACTCGATCGGAGGGGACACAAAGACAAACAATCTAAAAGTTAAAACTCAAAAACTTAAAATGATATACCACGTCCTGGTGGGATACTGGGAGGGAACTTTCAAAATTAACAGCATACACTGAAAAGTCTTCAAAATCAAACTGTAATCAAAAAAGGAGACATCTATGATTCATAAGACCACTATAATAAGACATCGGCAATATTAAAAAGGATATGTATATATCAAAGCAGAACCAATTCTTATAAAAAGCCAATTTATAGGGAAATCATGTGTTTTATAAAACCCCGGCTATCTCACCACCGGCAAATATTGAATCAAACAAATGAAAAAAGTTAAAAGTAAAGAAAGGGGGCAAAGCCTATCTTCCCTGTAAAATAGTTGTCTCCAAGTTTTATAATGCCCTGTTCAATGTAATTTCAGTTTGTTCAATGTAAACCGCACTGATGCAGAATAGCGCGGTATATAAGAGAATGTAAATAAATAAATAAATAAATAAATATATTTTCCCCGTAAAAAGGATCTCTTCAGTCAAAATGCAACGTGCATCAAAAAAATGTTTCTATAGAGAAAATTACAAGCGCTACTGCAAACATGAACATTTCTGGAACCGAACAAACTTAAAAATCATAATCCAACGTATATAAAGAAATACTTACATTTTTCTAAACGTCCAACCTGTATAACTGCTATAGAAGCAACATATACTCTTGAAAAAAACGCCAGCGCCTGCGCTCTGGCAGGGAAAGGTGTATTTATTTATAACAACATGAAACCGAAGAGTGACGTGTGCAATTCATCGCGGCAAAACAGGCTACAACTAACCAAAAGTTACAAAAACTATCACGACTATGTAAATGAACAATTCTGGAACCAAACAAACTTACATTCATAATCCAACGTATATAAAAGATGCTTACATTCATCTAAGCGTCCAACCTGTGTGCCTGCTAAAGACGCAACATATACTCTCGAAAAAGCGCTAGCGCTCTGGCAGGGAAAGGTGTATTCATAACACCGTGAGAGCAAAGAGTAACAAAACAGGGGCTATATTAGTAATACCTATCCAAACTTGATATAAAAAAAGTTATAATTAACTAAAAATTATAAAAATTATACATACAACTGTCTAGAAATTATAAGTAATAAAAACAAATCATGTTCCATATTAAGTAATAAAAATAAATTATACAACTGACTAAAAATATTAAAAATTATAGAAAAACAGACAAATCATGTTCCATATTAAAACCGTTGGGATGTAAGCTGTTCATTGCAAAAATATATCTCTCCTCCAAACGTCGTATAGTTTTATCCACATCCCCACCTCTCTAATTCACTTTTACTTTTTTAATAACACAAAATTTCTGACCTAAAATTTTTTGTTAACTCAAGCCAATGATTAACCAAAGGCTTATCAATCAGTTTTCTTTTTATGCAACTCCTATGCTCGATGATCCTATCTCGAACAGGGCGAATAGTCTTTCCTACGTACATTTTATTACATGGGCAAAGAATCACATAGATGACATGACTGGTAAGACAATTAGAAAAGTCATCTATATAAAATATGATTATTAAACACAAAGTATCATCGGAAATGTGTAAATCATTGTTCATTGTAAACCGCACTGATGCTGAATAGCGCGGTATAGAAGAGACTATAAATAAATAAAATAAATAAATATTAATAGGATGAATGTATTGTTTCTTAATCGTTAAGGAGTGTATGTATACATACTGAACAACGACCGCACGGAAAGTGTCCTTTATACTTCGAGAGGTACTTCCGTTCAGTGAATGCTGAAGGAACTAACATATTTCTTAAATTTACATTGCGTTTGTGCGCTATCGTAAATTTCTGATCCTGGAAACCTGCTATGGATTGAATCAAATACCAATGCTTTTTAATTATTCTTTCTATTTTATAAGATTGGTGAGAATATAATAAAGGACAGACAATGCCAACATCATTGTTCTTTTGCTGTTGAAACAAATCTCCATGGTCACTGGACCTGGCTCTATTATATGCATTTTGAATACACTGATCAGGGTATTGTCTTCCCCTAAATCTATCTTCCATAATACTTGCTTGTTCTTCAAAGTCTAGACCAGAAGTACATATCCTACGTGCCCTCAAAAATTGGCTAACTGGTAAATTACGTTTAAGTGCCGGATTATGAAAACTTTGATAATGAAGCAAAGGATCCTATTGCGGACACAATTGGACGACCAGGGGGATTTTCAAGACATTTATGTATTTTGGGTAATGCATATATCATAGGGGTTATCGGAAATTCTACTGTTAAAAAGGATCTCTCCTTTTCTGTAAGGTGACCACATTCAAAAGCAATTGTAATTAAATTGTCCAAAGACCTCTTTAACGAATCTGTGGGGTCTTTTTGAAGACGTATGTAAAACCTCTCGTCTTTCAATTGTCTTTGAACTTCATTAATATAAGCATCCTTATCCATTATAACAATAGCACCCCCTTTGCCAACTGGCTTAATAATAATATTATTTCTTTGTAAAGATTTTATAGCTTCCTTTTCCCCAATGGTCAGATTATGATATGATGGTTTATCTGTACGGGATAATGATCCAACTTCTTTTAAAACTATTTGTTCAAAAGTAGTAATAATAGGGTCAGTATTTGGAGGAATCAAGGATGATTTCTTTTTTATTATGGATGAATCGACATCATGAGATTCATGGTTGTTGAAAAATTGTCTTATCTTAATATTCCGAAAAAATTTATATAAATCTGAGTTTCAAAGGGATCATATCTAGTGACCGGAACGAAAGACAACCCTTTATTTAAAAGTGATCATCGGAAGTCAAGTTATATTTCGATATATTGATCACATTATTGACTGAAGTCTGTTTTAATATTTCCTTTCCATGGATATCTGATTGTCTCCGGCCTCTTCCCCGTCCTCCACCCCGACCTCGACACCTGTAGTTGGTTTGATGTCCATACGTTCTTTCCTGATTTGGGTCTTTGTACCATTGATAGTCTCTTTGGGGGTACCGACTGCGGGAAGAATCTCGACCACCCCCTTTCCAGAGCGAATCCATATTCAAAAAATTATTATTGCCTTTACTTTTTACTTTCTTTTTAGAATCATACACTGTCCTATGATCATTATGATTTGTAAACAAAGATGCTGAAGCATCAACAGACTCCACTGATACACTCCTAGTGCGCTTTTTCTTCGGTTCTTGTGGGCTACTATTAGGGTGATCCTCATTTCCTTGGTCTTTCCTATCAAACATAGTAGACCTCTTTCAGGTTCTACTGATACATCCCCCTGTCTTTATGTGCGCTTGGTCTTTGTCCTTGTTTGTTATGTTTTTTAATTGGTATTAACATGCATTTTTGTTCATACATGTTCTCTTCCTCTCCCATAAAAGGTGTAGTGATACACATAGTTTCAAGGATATAAGCTTAACCTTAACATGTGATCGTATGATATCCCAGGATATACCATTGTAAATAGTTGTTCACTGAGCATGTAATTGTTCACTTTGTTTTCCTTATTATTTTTTTCCTATATTTCTTTGTTATTTGGTTCCATGTAAACAGTTGAAACATACTGCCACATTGTTTTATGTAAACCGCCTTGATTTGTAGAAAGACGGTATATAAAATCTGTTAAATAAATAAAATAAGCAGGTGTGTCTCTTTGGTTTTTCACCTTCAATGTTCCTACTAGTTCCTCAACTTTAATGTTCCTACTAGTTCCTCAACTTTTTAATAGTTTTATGTGTTGTTTATTAATTAATTTTACTTTTTATCTTATGTGTAACCTATAATTGTTTATATACAATCTGATTTCCTTATCGGTCCTACAGTTCAGTCATCCACCACTGGGTAGTGCACCTCCTCCTGCAACATGGAGACTGGACAAGTCAAACTTGTGACATCACCGGGTATATCCTGCTGGTCTTCTCCCATGATCCCCCAGTGTGTCCAGTCTCCATGCAGCATGAGGACGTAGTGAGCCTAAGTGCTGGGCTCACTTGAGAAGCAGTTTAGGAGCAGTTAGTCAGGATTTGATTTACCTTGCATTTCTTTTGCCCTTCTTTAGGTGTAATCCTGTAAATTGAATTCATTTTCATTTAATTTCATTTACTTTTACTTTATTTATTTTCACCTAGTCTGCCTTAGTGTAAAGGGGGGTTCTGTCCCTTTTCAAAGTTCACGCTGCCAGCTAGCCTCTCTGCTTGGGATTCTTCGGTCTCTGTGCCCGGTGATGATCTCTCCCCCAGGACTGTACGGGGAGAGCTCTGTGGAACACCTGCATTTTGGCAGTGTCCATGCGGCAGATTCCCATCGCGGCGGGAGCCTCAGGCCGTTTGAGGTTCTTTAGCCGGTGGGCCGGGGCTCGCAGCGTCTGCTACTTCTGGTGGCGCGAGGCAGCAGCGTGTCTGGACAGCTCTTCACCCCGCAGCTACTGCGGGGTAACTGCTGCATCCCTGCTACTCTATCTAATCCCCCAAATATTCTGTCTATGATTTTTGACAAATCCCGTACTTGTAATCAAACCGCTTCTGATCGCTGGAAGGAGCGGTATATAAGTCTTTCCTAAATAAATAAATAAAATAAATCCCGACGCCACAAGGGAGTCTCTCGAGTCCGCATGGAGGGGCTCTGAGCTCTTGCCGCCTCTGTGGTGTTTGGCGCCAAGCGGGCCTGCTTCGGATTGGCGCCATTTTCTCGGCAGGGCTGAGGCCTCGTGGCGGAGAGCGGAGCAGCCCCGCGTTTGAGCAGACGACGCTGTTCCACGCGGCTACACCCAGATAAGGACTTCCTTTTGCTGTTACAGTCAAACCTCGGTTTTCATTTGCCCCGGTTTTCATACGCTTCGGTTTTCAACGTCTTTTCTGACTGAGATTTTGTCCCGGTTTTCATGCATTGCTTCGGTTTTCAACGTCTTTTGACTGAGATTTTGTCCCGGTAGCAGGGAAGAAAAGCTGTCAACGTAAGCAGGAGATGTTGCATGAATGTGGGAGGCAGTTCTTTCTCTTGCAGGGTACGTCTGAAGCTATATCATTAAGATTTTCTGCCATTCTGAAGCATTGAGCAGATAATGTAAAGGTATTTTAATGGACTGAATTCAATGTGATTCCGAAGAGAGCTGGGCACAGCAGCTTGTCAGGGGTGGCTAAGGCCAGATGTTAACATACTGTACTGTACAGTACTGTACTTAGCTTGCTTTCAGTTATGTTAAATGTTCATTTATCCATTTCATTAGTCATTTATATTTATTTCTCATTGTTTTCTGTATGTAAAAATATAGTTATTCTCTATAAAATGTATTTTTTGTGAATATTTTGGGGTGTCTGGAACGGATTAATTGGATTTACATTATTTCTTATGGGAAATATTGCTTCAGTTTTCATACGTTTCGGTTTTAGTCAGACTTTTTCGAACGGATTAATCATGAAAACCGAGGTTTGACTGTACTTTTAATTCTAATTTTAATTTTCTTTTAATTTTAATTTCCTTTTAATTTCATGATAGTTTATAGTTCTTTGAATGCAATGTGATTGGTTTGGGTTTTACTTCTTGGGGGGTGCCTTTACCTTTGTCTGCATTCTGGCAGTTAGCGACGTCTGTCAGCAGCAGGTTTCCATGCTAGGATTTGGCCATTCAGGGTCATCGGCGGCACAACCACCTACAAATTGAGCCCTTTCTGAAATTGTCATTTACATAAGGATGCTATTTCCATGTTTATACGCTTGGAAATTGTGCAGACAGCCTCTAAATGTCGTTATGCCATCTGCAAATTTGATCGCCATGCTTGCTGATCTCTTTTCCAGATCATTTCAGTGCAGTAGATGTTACCAGATGCCAGTTCCAGTGCAGATCCCGAGACATTCCACTATTTACGGGTCTCCTGTGAGAAAAACTGGCCATTTAGTCCTATTGTGTTCCTGTTTTTGATCCATTTCCCATTCTATAATAGCACATCATCTCCTTCCTCAGGAGAAGTTCATAAGGGGCTTTGTCAAGTACCTTCTAAAACATCCAGATACATATCATTTGGCTTACTCACATGTTTATTAACCCTTTGAAAAGACAGCTTGGTGCTGCTTTTCAGAACAAGTTCTATCATTTAACTGGCACTGAACTCAGATTCATTGGTCTGTAGTTTCCAAGATCGCCTTTGAAGCTCTTTAAAAAAAAACAAAAACAAAAAAAAAAACAATTAGTGTTACATTAGTAACTCTTCAATCTTTAGAGATCATTAATACTAATGTTATGATTGAGCCTGGCTGATATTATGAATGATCACTATTAGACAAAAATTAGCTAGGTTAAGACACTTTGATTTGGTTTTTCTGCACTATGTTATCAGAGCGCAGCTTGCCCATTTGGCGGGAACACTGCCCATCTGGGCCATCTGGGGAAAGGCCCCTGCTGGGGATCGTGAGAAGTGTTGCTGGATGGCACAGTCCGGGGCTTAGTGTTCCAGGGTCCTGGAAGGGTTGATAGCGGCAGTCAGGCCTCCCTGTCTTTGCTATGACAGTCACCTAGGTTCAAGCGTCCTGTGTTTTGGGTGACAGGAGTGGGACACCTGGACATGTGGTGCTGGATGTTGGATAGGCTCATACTTCTTAGGTGCACTCTCCTTGAGTGCGTCTGCATGTCCGTGTTCCGTCTGTGATCTCATGCTCAGGTGATTGTTGCAGCAATGACAGAGATCGCTTGGGATATCGTGAGCGGGGTTGTCATGGTGTTGCATGGGGTTGCCAATGCAAGACGGGGCCATCCTGAGGAGTTTGGGCCTCCAGTCATCAGCTTTCCCTTCGGTGGCCCGGCTGTCCAGGAGGCACCCCTCCAGATCCGCCAGTCCAGTTCTTCTCTGCCTCTTCTCAATGTGGGCAGGGGGGCTGGCAGATCTGGAAATTCACGTCCACTGCACGTTCTACTGTTTTACCTCTGTCTTGGGTTCTGAGGTCATATATTCCCAATCATTTGTTTGGTGGGGTGCTGTTGTCTGTTCAAGACAAGGTGGTCAACAGTCGGAGGTTGTCGTCTATTCCCCTTACCCCTGAAGGTGCTCACAATTTAAATTTTTTGTACCTGCGGAGGTGTATGTTAAAGGCTAGCAGGTGCACCTGTGGGACCAGAATCCTCGGTTCTTCCGACCTTCCGTTGAGGTGCGCGTGTGGGGCTTACTCCCTTGGTCGGCTAGCAACTTGCTTCACCCATTGGGCCTTCCCTTTCCTCAAGGCATCGTTGCGTCCCACTTCTTCGTGGGGGCTCGCCGCAGGGTCTGGAGTTATGCTCAGCCGGTTCCAGCCAGGGCTGAGTCCTTGGGCGGAGGCTCCGATCCTAACGATACAGGGAGTGCTGGGATCTGTTCAACCAGGTTCCTTCGGGCCCAGCGTACGTCTTTTGCTGGCCGGTTTAGGTCTTCGGGTCGTGGCGGTGCTCCGAGAAGACCAGTAGGCTGCACAGTGCTTGTCTTGGAGCAAGCGCGGGATATCTGTAGGTTCATATTCAAAGCCGTCCGGTTACATGTCCCTCCATTGTGGAATGCTGTACTAGTAGGCATACTTCATATGCTGGGCTTACAAGTTGGCTTCCGCGCTGCTCGGCATCAGCCAAGGTGACTGCCGGTTTAGGCTGTGGAGTCAGCCTGGAGGAGGGGCCTTGCGTTCTCTGGACAATGCCCTGTTCGGTTGTGTGCGTTGTGGCCCTTATGGAGTTGTAAGAAGGAAAAACAAACAAACAAAAAAAAAGAATAATCAAACAGGAAAGCCTTCCTAATTGTCCCCACTTCTTTTTTATAAGGTTCTGTCCCTTTCTTCCGGGAGCTTGGCCGGAGCGTGGTTAGACTCAGCTACATTTTGGGGATCCTTTATGTACAAGGCGTTTTAGTGTACGCAGCACGCCCAGTGTTCCATCGTCTGACTGGAACGGTACGCGGTACGTTATCCGTGGCAGGCGTTCACGGACACGGTAGCGGATCGAGCGCTGTAGGTGCTGTCTGAGATCTCCGGGATGGTGGCCTATTTCGATCGGCAGGGTGGAGTCGGTCGGGTGGTCAGGGTGGCCCGAGCGAAGGGACAGCGTGCGCGGTTGAAGCCTTGGCAGCCTGTGTTTCAGTGGGGACACTGTGGTGGCGAATGTCGTTAGCGGGGTCCGAGTGTTTGCCGGAGGAGTGAGATTGCATCAGGCGGTGTGCGCGCCCCGTGTGCTCAGATGCGGTCAGCCCATATTGGACCTCATGGCGACCTGTCAGTCTGCGGCGACGGATCGATGTTTAGCAGAGGACATATGAGGCTACTGGATAGCGTCGATGCATTGGTACGGGGCCATGGCCCGGTCCATTCTATGCCTTTCAGAGGTCATTGTGAAAATGGCCGACTGGGGCTGGTTGCTAAGATATGTGCTCTTCATTAGTCAGTGGGGACCATTACCAGTGTATTCTGCAACATTTGCGTGAGCTTGCATAATCTTTACTTGCAACCAATCGAAATAACTGTCCAAAACCAGTTGATGCAGTCACTACTTAAATTTGCCTCGCTTGACAGTAAAAAAAAAAAAAGACATATTTATTTTATACCGATAGGTCACTCACAGCATATTTGGTGATTCCTCGTCCTGGTGTTAATCATGCAGATAATTTCTGCTCTAGTTGTGGTGATGTGACTTTTACATCACAAAAATGGCATATGACTGTGGCGGTTCAGAAAGCCTACAATTTATATTTTGGCTGCAGAATTAAAAGATCAGGATAAAAGCTAGGCGCCACACATATGCTGCAATACATGTGTAGCAGATCTCAGGCTGTGGATGGATGGGAAAAGACCATCAAAGTCTTTTGCGGTTCCAATGATCTGGAGAGGGCCCATGGATCATGTCGGCGATTGCTACTTCTGCATGGTTCCTCCAATTCCGGAGGGCATATCCAGGTGATGTAAGCGGTTGGCCTACTGGTATTGCGTCGTGGGCGTGGCTACCAGAGTCTCCTTTCTTTTTTGTCACACCATGTAAGACTCCACATCTTCTGAAACAACGCTGGACTCTGTGGCACTTGACACCCTCTTATATGCCCTTGGTGGATCACGCTTGGTTTATTGCAACTCATTGCTTAGCTGCATTCCACATTCTCAATTAAAAAGACTCCAACTGGTCCAGGACATAGCTGTAGAGCTACTTTGTGTTGCAAAGAATAAAGCCCTTAAGAGGTGTGACAAATAGGGTGTTTGACGCTGGTGGTTTTTTCCATTTCCCTCTTTTTGCTTCCCACCTCTGTCTGGATGGACCTCGGTTCCGTTTCTTCCTCGTGGAATCCGGCTGTGCCTGTTTAGTTGTCGGTTTGGGACTTACGCAAGAACACTTTGCTTGTAACCTGCGTTCCTTGGACCTTAGGTGAGGTTCCGTCGCTTTCTGGGAGGTCTCTTCGTTGCCTGTCCCTCCGTGGAGGCGGGTTCTGCGGGAGAGCAGCGGTTGCTAACACTTGACACCCTGGTGGGGTCGAGAGCCAAGGGGAGCTCAAGTGGATTTTTCAGGCGGAGCTCCGGTAGCCTTCTCAGTAGGTCTGTTTCTAGGGCGTTCAGTGTGTTTGCGATGGCGAGTTTGTCTTTCTGAAGCACTAGCGCTGCTTGGGGCAGAGTTCTGTGCTGTTTTCACCAGTGAAGAGGATCCAAGTGGGCTCTCGGTCGTGTCTTCCTGGTTGGCTTACCGCCTGTTGACGTGAGGAGCGGGCTGGGGTCGGTGCCTGCTCTGTTCGTTTAGGGGCCGAGCCGACTGGATAGGTCCCTCCCAATGATTACTGCTCTGGTACATCCCAGTGGTGGAGGACTGAACTGTAGGACCGATAAGGAAATGGAAATTACACTTACCTGGTAATTGATGTTCCTTGAGGGAGTACAGTTCAGTCCTCATTCCCGCCCGGGGATGGATGTTTCAGACGCGAGGCGTCAGTTCCGAGTATGCTTTCGGATCCTAGAGTCGGCAACGGGCTCTGATTGGCAGGTAATCGCGAGAGCAACCTTTTCTGCCTATACTCTTCCTTAGTTCTCCTTCCTTCTAGCTCTCTGTCTTCCGTTGTTTGGTGCGCAGGGGGACGGGCACGGAGGGGGGTGTTTTCGGCCTTTCTTTTTGGGGCCCTGTGATTTTAAAGTTGAAGTTTGAGCATAGCTTTGTATTTAGTACTTTAACTGGTTGGTTGGTTGCTCCTTTGAGTCTGCTTTGACAGTAGGTCACTGGGGGATCATGGGAGAAGACCAGCAGGATATACCCGGTGATGTCACAAGTTTGACTTGTCCAGTCTCCATGTTGCAGGAGGAGGTGCACTTCCCAGTGGTGGAGGACTGAACTGTACTCCCTCAAGGAACATCAATTACCAGGTAAGTGTAATTTCCATTTTTTGTGCTTATGTTTGTAAGATCATTAATTATTAATTATTTGTTCTATTTACATGTAGCCTTACTTACCAATATTTTTGTTACCAATATTTTTATGGTATCATTCTAAGGTTGTTATGTTTATATTAGTTGATTATAATGGATGTATTTTATTTTATTGTTTTATCTATCAATTTATGTGGTGTTAGTTTTTAAGTCCACTTCAAGCCCCTGATGAAAGCAGCGAAACACGGCCTGTGTCGGGCCAGTGGCATATGAATTTTCAATAAAATTTCATCCTAAGTACTGGTTTTATACTGGTTTTGTCTGTTTTACATGGGGTTGTGCCTTAGTGTTGGACCATCTGCAAGACAGTCCTTATTCACACGGACAACCAGGTAGCCATGTTCTATGTGAACAAGCAGGGATGAACAGGCTCTCTGTCGCTCTGCAATGAAGCTTTGTGACTATGGGCCCTCGCCAGAGAGCATCAGATTCATCTCCTGGCAGTGTATCTTCCAGGCATACAAAACTCTTGGGCGGACAGACTCGGTCAAGTTTTGCTTCCACACGAATGGTCTCTACATGTGGACCAGGTGGCCAAGATTTTTCAAATTTGGGGAACCCTGGACATAGATCTCTTTGCAAGTCCGTTGAATGCCAAACTTCCCCGGTTCTGTTCCAGAATTCCGGCTCAGGGATCTCAGGCCAAGGATGCTTTCCTCCTTCACTGGGGCCAAGACTTCCTTTATGCCTTTCCACCCATTCCCCTAATTCCCAAAACCCTGTTCAAGCTTCAGAGAGGCAGAGGCCGTATGATTCTCATAGCTCCACATTGGCCTCGGCAAGTGTGGTACCCTCTGCTTCTGCATCTCTCTCAAGCTCCCTCTCTGGAGTTAGGGTCTGCTCCAGATCTCCTATCTCAGGAGGACGGAATGTTATGGCATCCCATTCCCCAGTCTCTGCATCTCAGGGCTTGGTTGCTGAAGGCCTAGATCTCCATGATCTTAACCTCCCTCAGCAAGTGAAGGAAACCTTCCAGGAAACCTTCCACAAGACGCTCTTATGCTTTCAAGTGGAAAAGGTTTACCATATGGTGTTCGCAAAAGGGTCTTAACCCCCTTGCGATACCGCTGGAATGTTTACTTGAGTATCTCCTTCATTTATCCAATGCAGGACTTAAGACTAACTCAGTAAGAGTCCATTTGAGTGCTATTGCAGCTTCCTTCAGGCCTCTAAATGGACAACCTATCTCCTCTCATCCTCTTATAGCAAGATTTATGAGAGGCCTTCTTCTAACTAAGCCTCCCATTAGGCCACTGCTGGTGGCATGGGACTTAAACCTTATTCTTGGGCAGCTCATGAAGCCACCTTTTGAACCCTTGGCTACTACCTCCTTGAAATTCCTTTCTTGGAAGGTTATCTTTCTCATTGCAATCACATCAGCATGTCGCATTAGTGAGTTGCAGCACTGGTAGTTGATCCACCTTATACAGGTTCCATCTGTGCAATTCTGGTCGCCGTATCTTAAAAAGGATATAGAGTTATTAGAAAAGGTTCAGAGAAGAGCCACCAAAATGGTAAAGGGGATGGAAGGATACTCCTATGAAGAAAGGCTAAAAAGGTTAGGGCTCTTTAACCTGGAAAAGAGACGGCTGAGGGGAGATATGATAGAAGTCTATAAATTAATGAGCGGAGTGGAACGGGTAAACGTAGATCGATTGTTTACCTTATCAGAATATAGAAAGACTAGGGGACATGCAATGAAGCTACAGGGTAAGCTATTTAAGACTAATAAAAGAAAATATTTTTTCACTCAACGTGTAATCAAACTCTGGAATTTGTTACCGGAGGATGTAGTAAAGGCTGTTAGTGTAGCTGGGTTTAAAAAAGGTTTGGACAAGTTCCTGGAGGAAAGGTCCATAAGCCATTATTAAGAAGGGACCCAGGATATCAATGCTTGAACCAATACAAGCATTGTGGAACCTGTGTCCCTTGGGGAAACTGCTAGGTACATATGACCTAGATTGGCCACTGTTGGAAACAGAATACTGGGCTTGATGGACCTTGGTCTGACCCAGTATGGCATATCTTATGTTCTTATCATGACAAGGTAATCCTTACGACTCATCCACACTTTATGCCAAAGGTGGTCTCGCCTTTTCATCTAAACCAAGCGGTCTACCTACCTGTGTTCTTTCCAAGGCCTCATGCATCAAATGCAGAGAGGAATCTTCATACCTTGGACTGTAAAAGAGCTTTAGATTTTTACTTACAAAGAACACAGCAACATAGAAAGTCCTCTCAACTTTTTGTTGCTTTTGATCCTTCTCATTTGGGACTTCCAGTCTCCAAGAGAACACTGTCTAACTGGATTGCCCAGTGTATTACCTTCGCCTATCAGAGTAAGAATCTTCCTCTGGAGGGCCATGTCACAGCTCACAGTGTGAGAGCCATGGCAACTTCGGTGGCTCATCTGCACTCTGTCTATCGACAATATCTGTCGAGCAGCCAACTGGGCGTCGGTTCATACCTTCACAGCCCATTACTGCTTGGACAAGGACTCCTGCAGGGATGCCTTGTTTGGTCAGGCTTTTCTCCAACACCTGTTCCATACCTAATCAACTCCTACCCACCATCCTTGGTAGGATGCCAGAGATTCATGGGGGGAAGTGGAGCCCTTCTCAGGGACACACAACTTCTGGGGTCTCTCCCTGGCATGTAAAGCTAGGGAGTCCCCATATGTGATGACTACATGTCTGCTTGTTCCTAGAGATAGCATAGTTATTCACCTGTAACAGGTGATCTCCGGGACCAGCAGGAATTTAGTCCTCACAACCCACCCACCTCCCCTAGGAGATGTATCGCTTTATCTCTATCCCTTTCCCTCTCTCTCTCTTTGTCTCAGCTTTAAAACTCAACTGGAGAGAGGCAGTTGGGAAAGGCGGGAAGGCAGCACGCAGGCGCTGTGGGATGCTCCCAAAAGCTTTCTAATTGGACGCTGGGGAGCGTTCCCGCGCAGGCTCAGTCGATACCGACGATACCCATATGTGAGGACTAAATTCCTGCTGTTCCCGGAGATCACCTGTTACAGGTGAGTAACTATGCTTTCTTCAGGGATAACAGGAATCAGTCTTCACAACCCTCCCTCCTCCCCCTGGAGTTGCTCTATAATGTTTGTCATTTTGTTGGCTCTAGCTATGTTATCTGAGTAAGATTGCACTGTTGGCTGGGAAGGGGACATGCATGCTTAATGGAATCTTCCAAAGGCTTTCTTGAAAGCTGGGGAGATGCTTCCGTGGGGGCTCCATCAACGTCACCCATATATGAGGACTGATTCTTGCTGTCCCTGGAGAACACCTGTTACAGATGAGTCTTAAATGGGCTATATTGTGGCTTCATTGCATGCCCTCTAGTCTTTCTCCATGGACATCTGGATATTATCAACCACTCAGATGGGGTGTCTTTATCCTTGAATGCGCCAGTCAAACTTGCTCTCCCAGAGTCCAGAAGATTTTAGAAAACTCTTCTGAGCATGTGCAAGTGAATTCCTCCTGTGTGCCTGTTGCCCCTCCCCTTCAGCCTTCATCTGCCTAGCTCAGCAGGATGGAATTTGTTCTCCTTTTTTCTTATTTTAAGGTTATTCTTTTATCTATCTTTGTTTTGATTTTAGTATTCCCCAGTGGAACTCCTGCTATAAGGAAGCTGCAACTCCCAAGGGACAGACTCTACCTTTGAGATGTTTTCTCCGTTAGAACCACAAAGCAACTCAAACTCCCAAAGGGGCCCAGACAAGGCACCTGCGGGATGATGTTCTAGGAAAGGAATATCTTTTCACCAGTGGCAACTCCTGAGGGCACCAATCTTAGTACCCCTAGGAGATTTTTCTTTGAGAAGAGATGAAAGAACTACTTACGCAGCTGAAACTCCCAAGGGGGCCCAGACTAGGCATCCACAGGATGTTATTGAGAGAAGAGAATCTCAGCTGCAACTCCCAAGGGGGCTTTATTTGGCAACCCCTGCACCCACGGGGGCTTTATTTGGCAACTATTTAAGTACTCTCAACTCCCATGAGCCAGTGCCCAGCATACATGAGAGGTTTGCCCATGAGGAGAGATTTTTTTTCAGTAGCTGCAACTCCCAAGGGGGCTCAGGACTGATGCCCCCTGGAATGTTCTTATGGAGCAGGAAACGTCTTACAAAACAGAACTGCATCAGTCTCCCTTCATGGCTCATGTGCCCTACCAGATCCCCTTTCCACCAAAAAGACCACATCCAGCTGAGGAAACTGAACCTGTTCTCCTTCTCAGCTGCAGCCAGATGGTGAGCGTAGCTAATTCTGAGATCTCTACACCTCCCAATATTTGTAACTATTTTTGGCTCTGGATGCCCACTGCCCACAACTACCTGGGACCTTCCCTGGTCTTCTGACATCCAAAAAAAATAAACGGGCGATTACCTCATGGAGTCCTCATGCCTCTCCAACCCTGGCATTCAAAACTGCTTCCATTGGCCTATGCAGGAACGCAGTATGATCTCCCTGAACTGCTTTCCTCTGATCTGGCTATTCCCCAGTGGTCAAGGGGTGGTTCCTGCTTGACCCTCCCCCTCCCCCCCCCCTTGCTGGAACAGCTCCGATTATGGGAGCAGCTCGTGCCCCGCAGCCACTGGGAGCACTGAAAGGCATGGTCCATGTGAGGCGCAGTGGAGTAGGCCTTCACTCACCTCAGTGTGAGTGCACCAATTTCTGTCCCACTTTTCAGCAATGGAAGGGCGAGGGCAGCATTGTCCACAGGTTGGGGACCAGCTGCTTGGTGGATTATGCAGTTCCTCACAGCTGTTTTGGCACATGGCAGCCTACCTCCTTAATAAAAAAAAAAAAAAAAAAAGACACATGTGACTGCTGAATGGCCACAGGCACATTTGGCGCTCCTGTTGGCCGCCAACAACAAAAAAGTAAAGTCGTTCCCGCGGCTGTCCCTTGGACTAGAGGTCAGTCTGACATCGTAGCCCCTGTGCACCAACAGCTTGGGCCAACCAGTGGACTTGCATCCAAAGCCCAGACAGGTGTGTTCAACTGGACTCCTTGTTAAGGGATTGTACATTACCATGCATGGGTTTTGGTAGACCTTGTTTTTGGGGGCTGTGCACCATCACAGCAGCCCAGAGGCCTGCTTTAACACATAGGGGTGCTCTCCCCCCACTTCTCTCTCCTTTGACTTCTGGAGGCTCCCCCCCACCCCCCCACACACACACCTGAGAGCCAGCATCCAAGTCCTATCAGGCTTCTTGGGGGTGAGGGGAATGGAGTGGGCCCAGTTCAGACAGACTCTGAAACAACTGTGTACTTGCATCCTTGTCCCTCCACAAGATTCCATCATCATGGGCTCACAGTGGGGACTTCAGTCCAATCCACCTGCCTCCTGAGCGGCGGGAACCAACACCAAATAGGGCACCCATCCATAATGGCTTGTGCGAGAAAATCTGAATCTGTATCACTGGCTCCAGGATCAGAACCGGGCTCTGATTCCATGCTGTGGATGGAGCCCCAGTGATCAGAGGCAACAAGAGACCAGTACTCTAATTCTACAGGCACTCCCTGGGGCCTTGGATAAGTTGCTTAACCCTCTATTCCACAAGCAAAAAAAAAAATGGACCACCTGCTTCAATGCCGTTTCCATCTCCACAGGGGTGGAGTGCTGCAGGGCACACATTGCCATGGAGGACAAGGCAATTGCAGTGGTGCTTTAAAAGGCCCTTGTGCAGCATTGCTAAGAGTAGGTCTGCTTAGCATAGGAGGCCTCCACAGTATGCCGCTCTGACGACTCTGGCTGGATCAACTTCCTTCCATTGAAGGCAATCAAGTTCATCAGAACAATAACCATAACTACGTACAGGAAGAGGATCAGGATCTGCTTCAAAAGAGGACTCGCACACAGTCCTATTTCCCCACACCGGACATAACCAGTGGGGTACTGTCCCATGCCTGACTGGTTTATCCAAATGCTCTCCTTCCCAGCCTTCTGCAGCAGCTCCCTCAGGCAGTGGCTCAGTCGGGAAAACCAGAGAGCTGTTGAGTCATCACTAGAATAATCTTTCAGTCCAAACCATGGCATCCACGATCCGTAGGTGCAGAGTACTGAATTAATCAGACACCTTGTGCTACAGGTGCCAACCTGCCCCCTCTCAGCCACAAGCGCTGTGGACATTCTTCCGCATTCTCTCCTTCCCAGCTCTGTAGACCACCTTGTTTGTTAACAAAAAGGTAGTATATTAACAAATAATAAACCATAAGAGATGATCTGCTGCAAGTTCTCTGGGCGATCTCAGCATTGTGCCCAACCCAGTTTATGCCAAAAATGTGAATTGAATCCTCCCTGCCAAAAAAAAAAAAAAATAGAGGGGATGAGCCTTCAGCACCAATGCTAGCTGTTCTCCCCCCCCCCCTCCCCACCGCCCAGCACGGGAGCAGCTACATATGGTGGGCAGGTTTCTGTTACCTGTGAACCACCTTCATGCAAACAGTGAGTATCCCTCCAGGGCTGGCAGGCGGAAACTATCCATTCGCCTGGATTTGCCAGCACCCTCCATGGCTCTCAAGCATGGTTTATGAACTCCTTTCATTCTCAAGCCTCATCAATCCAGCACACCCCATGTCCAAACACTGTCACTTTGATTTATCTCCTTCTGTCATTTCCAGGCCCAGCTGCACCATCCCAATCACTTGGTCTTCGTCTCCAAGCAAAGCAGTGCATGTCCCCCAGCCCTACAGCAGGTCCATGAAGAGGATGCACGGTTATCCTGTGAAAGACCATCTATGTTTCAACCAACTTCACAGTTTGAGCCAGGCCACAGTGTGTGCCAAAGCCCCCCTTGTGCTATGCCTCTGTGGGCCATATTTCCCAGTTTCACTTAGACTTCCCATCATGAGATGCTCTGATTAAATATGAGGCGCTCAGCCTGATAGCCTCAGGCAACCCTGTTGGTCTGCACTCCCTTCACCTGAGTCTCCAGGATCCCCATGGGTTGTCATACCCTTCCACTTTACATGTACACGTATCCTTTTGTCCACTCTCGAAGGGAAGTCCTTGAGCCCATAGCTTGGTAGGTAGGTGGCAGTCCACTCAGTATCTCCTCTCCCCCACCTCTCCTGGCATGCGACAAACATCCCTACTCTCACCCCACAGGTGAGTGATGGGTGTTGCTCATCCTCCCCCACATAGCCACCCTATACATATAATGCATTCTGGACTTCAGAAGGGCACTCTTTGGCACTGTGCAAGTACCACAGTATGCAATAGCAACACATCTAATACACTGAGACACTCCACATGCAGGATTGAGGTTCATGACTGTCTGGATGTGCACAAAGCTAACCCATTTGGAGTATTGCCCCCATCTCATCCCTCTGGACCACACCTTCCAAGCCAACTCAATGGTCCCGGGATATTCTGCAGCTGCGACTAGCATACAGAGACGCACAGGGACACACCCTCACAGTCCAAATGCACTCTCCCACTCCAAGCCTCAATGACAATTTTCAAAATAAAAAAAGGTGGAAGGAACATACAACATTCCTCCCATTTGTAACCAGGACATACAGAAGAAATAGTCTGACCAGCAACAGCTGCCACATCAGGCGGGGGGTCTCCGAAGTGGTAATGGAAACAGCCAAACTCTCCAAGCCTCGGCTCCATACATTTCTGGATAAGGAACATCATCTTTTGTCCCAAACTGTAGGACATTTCCCATCCATATCCAACCAAAGACCTCTCCTTGGTAAACCCTCCTAGAGATGACACAGCAGAGTGAAAAGAACCCCTTGTTACCCTGAACAACTGCGGGCACCAAGAATTCTCCAGATCACACGTGGCTGACAACAGGCTACGGTCAATATTATGCCCATCTCCCTCTAAGGGGGTCACCTCTAGTGACTACCCTTCCAGGTACTCCTGAGATAATGGCTTTGACTTCATCCCACTAAGCATGGTTCCCTCGGTGCAAGGAACCCTCTAAGTCTGAACATGTTGACCCTTGCACCCTGAGCTTGGGATTCATCTATCTCAGTACACCGGTATCTCTGTGTGGCTGATTATATCTGGCTTGTTCATTGAGAAAGTAAAGGTTGCTTACCTGTAACGATGGTTCTCTGTGGACAGCAGGATAAATCAGCCACACAATTCCTCCCTTCTCCCCTCTGGTTGAAGCCTCTGTAATCCTCATTGGATGTTGGCTGTAATTCTCAACGGGGAACTCGCCTAGTCTCTGGGAGGGACTGAAGGGGAGGGGCAACAGGCACACAGGAGGGAGGCATTGACTCACATATGCTCTGCTTTCTAAACTCTTCAGGGCTCGATGCTCTCATACCGTGTCTAAACCTACCAGCTGTACATGGGCATGTACTTGCGGGACCTCAGCTGACTTCTCCGAGGAATCCTTGCAGCGCTTCAAGGCCTTAACAGGGATTCGGGAGTGCTCAAAGTTTGTCTCGAGCAGCCTACGATGGCTTCGAGGCTTCGGCCCAAGTAGCCACGGCCAGCATCGGTGCACGCCATCAGGCCTGGATAATGTCATCGGATCTGGAGTCATGGGTTCAGGACAAGTTGGTCGATGTCCCATGCCGAGGTGACAACCTGTTCGGCACACCCATGACTGAAAAGGCTGCGGAGATTGAGTCCGAGTACTTGACCCGTACAAGGCTCTCGAAGAAGACCTCTGCCCCTTCTCACAAGAAGAAGGGCTCGGGCAAAAAGGCCTTTTTCCCGAGGAAGGGTACTGCTTACCGCAACTACCCCACCTATCAGGCCACCCCGGCTCCCCAACAGGGGCAGCAGGCCAGGGAACAGGGGCATGACCCGCGTAAGCAGAAGGCCCCCAAGCCTCCAGCTCCCACCCAGCCGGGAGGGGATTTTTGACTTGCTGCATAGCTCCTCTCCCGCCAGTGGTTTGGCCATGCACAGGAGGAAGGCTGACCCTGTACGCCCACGGCCAGCCGTCACAGCGGATACCTGGGTCCTACAAATAGTTCAGAAAGGCTATTTGCTCCATTTCAGCCAGGTACCCCCTCCTTCTTTCCAGGAGAGCCTCTCAGGCCCCCAATGCACAGGAACCTCCTCTTGCAGGAGTTGGCAGGTCTTATAAAGGATCAGGTGGTGGAACCAATGCCCCACCACCTGCAAGGGCAAGGCTTCTACTGCAGGTATTTCCTCATACCAAAGAGAACTGGAGGCCTTCGGCCCATCCTCGACTTGCGTAATCTGAACAAGTTCCTGGTGAGGGAAAAGTTCAAGATGTTTTCCCTTGGAATACTGCTGCCTTACCTCCACCAGGGAGACCGGCTATGCTCCTTAGATCTGAAGGATGCTTATACGCACATCCTCATACATCCAGACCACAGACGATATCTCAGATTTGTAGTGGGAGGAAACCATTTTCAGTACAGAGTACTTCCATTTGGCCTAGCCTCTGCCCCGAGTATTTACCAAATGTCTGGCAGTAGTGGCGGCCTTCCTCAGGAACCAGGGAATTTTTGTCTTCCTGTACCTGGATGACTGGCTCATCAGGGCCCAGTCACCTCAAGAAGCTGAACGGGCCACAGCTCGCACTATCAATGCAGCATCTAGGCTTTGTCATAAATCAAGCAAAGTCCACATTGCTCCCCACTCAAAACTTAGAGTTCATAGGGGCAAGGCTAGACACCATTCAAGTGAAGGCTTACCTGCCAGAGAGCAGAGCACAGAGGCTTCTTGAGTTAGTACACCAATTCAGCCACAAGTCTCAAGTATCAGCAAGGCACTTTCTACGCCTCCTAGAACACATGACCTCCACGGTTCATGTGACCCCCAAATGCCCTTCTCCACATGAGGACAGGTCAGTGGTGCCTCAGAGATCAGTGGACACAAGCCACAGGAAGACTCCGAGACAGGATCAGAGTGTCCAAACGACTACTGAGGTCATTGACCTGGTGGCTTCAGCCATCCAACCTGCTCGAGGGAGTGTCTTTCCCTTGTACACAAGAGTGCTGACGACAGATGCATCTCTGCTGGGCTGGGGAGCCCATTGCCAGGACTTATGCACTCAAGGGTTGTGGTCTCCTCAAGAGAAGACGCAACAAATCAACCTCTTAGAGCTCTGGGCGATACGCCTAGCTCTTCAAACCTTCTCTCATGTTCTCTTACATCAGCCTGTCTTAGAACATAGACACCTGGTTGTCTGTTTGTACTATGTGAACAAGCAGGGAGGGACGGGGTCCCGCTTCCTGTGTCAAGAGACACTAGACCTCTGTTCCTTTGCAATCCGACAGGGTATGTCTCTCTCAAAGCAGTTTACATGCCAGGTCAGGAGAACTGTCTAGCAAACAAGCTAAGCAGAATTCTCCAACCTCACGAGTGGCAACTGAATCAGGAAGTAGCCCAGCAGATCTTCCATTGCTGGGGGCATCCGACCATAGATCTCTTTGCCAGTCCACAGAATCATCAGTTGCCCAACTTTTGCTCCAGACAGCCACACCCCCAAAGGATGGCTGCAGATGCTTTTCTAATCTCCTGGTCAGTGGGCCCTCCTGTATGCGTTTCCTCCATCTCTGGTGGCCTGAACTCTATTCAAAATCCTTAGACAAGGCCTCTGTCATCTTGATAGCCCCACGATGGCCAAGACAACCTTGGTTTCCACTTCTCCTCCAGCTGGCAGTAGAAACCCCACTTCCTCAGGGGACACAGCCCGACCTTCTGTCCGGGAGCAGGGCTCTATCTTACACCCCAACCTCAGGCCCTCAACCTGATGGCATGGCTGCTGAAAGGGTAGTGCTGGTTCCTCTACTCCTACCTAAGGATGTGGAAGAAGTGTTGCTGGCCTTCAGGAGGCAATCCACTAGGAAGTCCTACGCCTTCAAGTGGCACAGGTTTGAGGTGTGGTGTAAACAGCGCAGTGAAAATCCTTTCTTGTGCCTTGTACCAGTGGTGGTGCAGTACTTGCTTCACCTCTCAGGATTAGGTCTCAAATCTAACTCTGTCAGGGTTCACCTGAGTGCTTTATCAGCAAACCACTCTCAGGTGGAAGGTCAACCTCTTTCTGCTCACCCCTTGGTGTCCAGATTCCTCAGAGGTTTACTCCTACTGAAGCCCCCTGTTTGCCCTCCAGCGACTGAGTGGGACTTGAATGTGATCTTGCAGCAGCTTACTCGCCCACCTTTTGAGCCGATGTCCTCTTGCCATCTGCGCTTCCTTTCCTGGAAGATCCTCTTCTTGGTGGCACTCACATCTGCCAGACGTATGAGTGAGCTGTAAGCTCTCGTATCTGATAGACCGTACACACGGTTTTACAAAAATAGGGTGGTCCTTCGCACTCACCCCAAGTTCCTTCCGAAAGTGATCTCTTCTTTACACCTTAATCAAGAGGTGTTTCTTCCAACTGGATTTAAAGAGGGAACTTGCTTTCTACTTGGACCGTATGCGGGAACATCAGAGAGCTTCTCAGCTCTTCCTGTCTTATGACCCCAGTAGGCTGGGTCTACCTGTCTCCAAGTGTACGTTATCCACCTGGGTGGCAGACTGCATCGCCTGGGCATACAGGGCAGCTGACCTCCAGCTGCACGGTCGAGTCACGGCCCACCGTGTCAGGGCTAAGGCCGCATCAGTGGCTAACCACTGCTCTGTACCGTTGGCAAATATCTGCCGGGCTGCAACTTGGTCTTCAAGCCAGACTTTTGCAGCCCATTACTGCCTGGAGAGAGAGTCCCGACGGGACAGTGTTTTTGGCCAAGCGGTACTCTGTAACCTATTCGAGGTTTAGGCAACTCCTACCCTCTGGCCCCTTTGGTGTCAGGCTACCGTGGGGGTTGTGTTCTCAGAGAAAGTCCTTTCACAGCTGCTGCGGCTCTTCTAGAGGGAGCCATTTTTCAGCTATGGGTTCTCGGTATCCTATAGCTAGGGAGTCCCATATGTGAGGACTGACTTCCTGCTTGTTCCTGGAGAAAGCGTAGTTACTCACCTGTAACAGGTGTTCTCCAGGGACAGCAAGAATCAGTCCTCACGACCCTCCCTCCTCCCCTGGAGTTGCAGTCACTTATTTTATTTTCTCATTTTGCCATATTTTTATCTGTCATCTGACTGAGCAAGATGGCACCCTTGGGCGGGAAGGGGACTGCGCATGGCAATCCCAAAGGCTTTCTTTGAAAGCTGGGGAATTGTTCTGCACAAGGGCTCCGTTCTGACGTCACCCACATGTGAGGACTGATGCTACCGTCCCTGGAGAACACCTGTTACAGGCGAGAACTACGCTATCTTTAAGGGAATGATTTTACAAAAGCAAATATTTTTTGCCAAAAAGGGAATAGAAGTGGCTTAGTGTGTGACTTGCTGATCCTTAACATATCAATTGCTCCTCTTGGATTTCACTTGATCACCTATATACAGATCACATATTAGATGATAGGGACATTAAGCAGAAACTTGTGGTGGAGGATTCCTTTGTAATACTCATCCATATGCAGAGTCCATGAAGGGCTTAATATTGTTTTTATATCAATACCTAATGGACATTAGTAAATGTAATGAAAGACGTAGACTGGAGTTGGAGGGAGCAGCTATGGAGGCAGATGAAAGAAGTTCTCCCTAAGATCTCTCCAGTCATTTTTATATAGGAAAACTGCAGGTGTGTTATGCAAGTGGGTATCTCATGGCAGTAAGGCTGAAACATGTTTCCAGAGATCCAAGACGTCATCTTGCCCTTTAAGTTTTATATACTGTTACTTTTATTTTAGGATAACTAGTTAACTTTCTGGTTTTAAGCACTAGAATAGCATGACCTACCTTTGCTCATTTTTTTCTTGGTGTGCGTTAAAAATTCTCATATCTTAAAAGATCATTTAACCCCGACTTACTGGAAAACTTCAGGTATTTGGAATACACCTAAGTATTTTTAACAAGGGAAAACAATCAGACGGCAAACATTTAAAATATCTGAAGGCCTCTGTTCCCCCTCCCCCCAACTCCGCTTAGAATATGCTGCTTTAAGGCAGACAAAAGGGCCAAACAAGATGGCTAATGGATACAGTAAAATGTTTCTGTCTATATATGTGCGTGTAGTGTACAGCTCTGGATTTCTTTCAGCTGTGGTCCTTTAAGGATATTTTTTTGATCATATAACTTCTACAAATTGACTTTTTTAATAGTTTAAAGAGTATATTTACTTAAGTATGTTATCAGAAACTGGGCGGAGCAATGTGTGGATGTTGACTGTGCAGTGCAGTTAGCATGGGCATCATTAGTTTGGGCATCATTAGTTTGGGCTCACCAGTTGCGCACCTACTGTCACCTAAATGGGTGGCAGCAACTGCCCCCATGGTACTCACAGTAATTGAATTAGTGCAGAAGGGTGATGCTGGAGTTGTGTTAACTATATTCTTACAAAACCTTTTAAGTAACCTTTCGTTTGCAGAGGCTGGTCTTTAGGGCCATATATAGCCCCAGGCAAATTTGGTCGGTATGACCTTTTAAAATCGAATAAAAAGGAGGGTCTGTTACTCGAGTGTGTTTTATATCCTCTTTACAGACGATCCGACAAAAAAAATATTTGTGGGACATTATATTTAGATGATAGGATAGGGATTAAAAGAGCGAGCCTTTCTTTCTGGAGTTGTGTTAACTGCATAGAGACATGCTGTGCATACCCCTTTATGAAGGAAGTCTTCTCCAACCACAGCTGCTATGTTTGTGGGCAGCTTAGAAATACATTTTTTTATAAATAAAAAACAAACAAAAACAAGTTAATAAAATAAAAACCTAGCCTCTTAAATGCAGGTTTTGGTTGACAGCAAAATATGGGTTTTCCCTCCAAATACCTTGGTTTGAAGGTGATCACTTTTTTGGGATGATTTTGAAGCGGAATATTTTTCAGTCTGCAGGTCTAAAACGCACATTTGTGTAGCATTTCAGCTACCGTCATACCTTCGGAAACTCTCATGCAGGGAGATCCCTTCTGTGCCATCTGTTAAGTGGCTGCACGTTCATTTTTGAAGACCGTGGTGGAATTTTGTTTTAATGAAAAATCTGTAATTGCAGCAGATGTGCTAAATTGATTTGGAGTGTTTTATGGCACGTCCCATTTTCCACTCCTGAAATGTTTGACCTCAACTTGCCTACCATAAGCTTGCTCAAATGTTCATTATAGAAAAACCAGTTAATGTTAATGTTTCCTGAAGATAGTGAGCAAGAGTATTCTGGGAAGGAGGCATGATATAAACACACACACACTTTTTGATAGAATACACAAAAAAGCAACCGGCATAACTATTACAAGTTGTTTATATTAACCACACTATAATTGAAATCTTTGCACCAAAAATTTATTCAGAGGCACTATCATCTCCTTTCTCCTGCTGGTTATTCCTTTTCCTATGCACCCTAGCATCCTTCTAGCTTTTGCAGTCTTTTTCTACCTATTTAGCTACTTTAAGATCATCAGACACAATCACACCTAGGTCCTGCTCTTCTTTAGTGGACAAAAGTCCTTCACCCCCTATATTATATCACTCCTTTGGATTGCTGCAGCCTGAATGCATAACTTTGCATTTTTTAACATTAAATCTTAGCTGCCAAATTCTAGACCATTCTTCAAGCTTAGCTAGATCCCTCCTTATCTTATCTACACATACTAGACAGCCCTTCCGCTATATCACTAACAAAGATGTTAAAAAGAATTGGACCAAGGACAGATCCCTGGGGCACAGCACTGATAACCACCACCTCCTCAGATTGAGCTCCATTTACCTGTACTCTTTGTCGCCTCCTACTCAACCAATTTCTGACCTAAGCAGTAATTTTAGGATCCATCCCTGGGGTGCTCAGTTTGTTTATAAGTCGCCTGTGAGGAACAGTGTCAAAGGCTTTACCTAAATCTAAATACACCACATCTAGGGCTCTCCCTCGGTCCAGCTCCCTGGTCACCCAGTCAAAGAAATCAATCGGATTTGTCTGACAAGACTTGCCTCTGGTGAATCCATTCTGCCTCAGATCTTGTAATCTGTTGGACTCTAGAAACTGCACTATTTTCTCTTTCAGCAGCACTGCCAATAATTTATTCACCACCAACGTAAAACTAACTGGCTTGTAGTTTTCATCCACATCCTTACTTCTGCTTTTGTGTAAAGGGACCACGTGAATGCCTCTCCAGTCCTTTGGCACCACTCCCGACTCCAACAAGGCATTGAAAAGGTCAGTCAGTGGAGCTGTTAGAATGTGCCCAAGTTCCCTCAGTATTCTAGGGTGTATCCCATCCGGTCCCATCGCTTTGTCTACTTGAAGTTTAGCTAGTTTCTCATGAACATGGTCTACTGGAAATTGTTCAAGATGCCCCTCGCTTCTGTTCCTGTTTGTTGGGAATTTCTGAGGTCCTGCTCCTGGTTCTTCATCTGTGAACATAGAATAGAAATATTTGTTAAGCAATTCCATGTTATCTTTATCAGCTTCTACATATTCCTCCCCTTCACCCTTGAGTCTGACAATACCACTTTTGCCCTTCCTCTTCTCACTAATATATCTGAAAAATGTCTTATCCCCCCATTTTATTGCATTGGCTGTTTCCTCCTCCTTTTTGAATCTTTGCTTTCCTGACTACTTTGCTAGCTTCTCTAAGTTTTTCCAAATATAGATGCCTGTCTTCCTCTCTCTGTGATCTCTTGTATTTCATGAAGGCCTCCCTCTTTTTCTTCACCTTTTCAGCTTCTTCTTTTGAAAAACATAGCAGTTTCATTTTCCTTTTATCTTTATTTACCATTTAAAAAAAAGGTTGGTTGCCCTTAAAATATCCCCTTTCAGTTTTGCCCACTGTTTTTCTACATCCCCCAGGTGTTTCCATTCTGCTTACGACTCCTTGAGATATTGGCCCATCTTGGCAAAGTTAGTTTTCCTAAAGTCTAAGACCCTTGCTTTTGAATGGAATTTAACAGCCCTAGTGCCTATACTGAACCACACCATCTAGTGATCACTGGATGCAAAATGATCTCCCATTATAACATCAGAAACACTTTCACCATTGGTAAACATAAAGTTCAGTATGGCCCCTTCATGTGTGGATTCTGTTACCAGTTGCCTGAATAGTTCATCTTGTAGAGAAGACAGAATTTCCTTACTTCTAGGTGATACTGCAGCAGGAATGTGGCAATCAACATCTGGCATATAGAAATCCCCTATCAGCAGCAGTTCCCCTTTCCTGGCAATGCTACGTATGTCTTCAATGAACTCTCCATCCACCTCTTCCTCCTGTGAAGGTGGTCTATATGTCATGCCAATGCATATAGATTTCTCTTTGCTTCTTTCTAGTTTAACCCACAGTGCCTTCTCTCTCCCTTTTAAGCTCTGTAGTTCCAAAGCTTTAATATTATTTTTTTACATATAGTGCCACTCCTCCTCCCCTTCTTCCTTCCATCAAACAGTGCTCCCCCAAAATCTCCAACAAAAGCATAGGTAAGTACTGAAGTGCAGTGGGCTCATATTAGCTGAGGCTACTAGTTTACTGCTTATCAGCTGGGAATCTGGAGGGGGTTATGCAGCTTAGCAAATGATGGTGGACACTGGCGTGGCGGTCAATAGCCCAAACAAAGATATTAAGGCGACTGGGCACATGTCAGGAGGTTACTTCAAGCCCCTGATTCCTCTGCTGATCTCTTAAGGTCATGTAGTCTCGTTCTTAAAACATTAGGGGCAGCCAACAGTGTTTTTCAAGAAGGTGTGATAAGCTCAATCATCTAGCTGCGGCCAGTGTGGATATCAAGAAACCAGTCTGTAAGGCTGAAGGGCTATGAAGCTCCAGGACTAAGCAGCCATACTGGTTTGGGTTCATGAGCGGCCCCCACAGTGTATTTCTAATAATACAGATTCATCAATGTCTTAGGCAGTCTGCATATGTCATTACAACACAGCTCAGCATGTGATGCATAAAGGGTAAAGGCTCTTCATTCAAATGACTGAAGTATTAGAACATTTTTGGCATTAAAAGAAAAATTAGTGTAAGGTGTTATAATGCAATGGTGTGTTTGTACCAAAACAATTCTTTTACATGCAGCACAAGAGCATTTGATAATTTAGACATGAGGGATTTATACATGACGGTGAACTTGGTAAATGTAGCTCATGAAGCAGAAACCTAGATGTGTCCCTGCTTCATGTGCTACATTTACCAAGTGTAATGGCATTGCTTCTTCACTGACAAGTTTGAGAGTTATCCTCTCCATTATGTCAGATACCTTTTGATGGACTAACTTAATGTATCGCCTACAACTTGTTGTTTGGACCCTTATTTTCACATACCACAATTCATTGCTAATGGTAAACCTGCAAAGAGGTGATGATCAGCTTTTATAGATAGACACTTTAAATGAGATTGTAATCTAATGCTGTGTTAAGTATCCTGATTTTGTGACACTTGGACCATGCTGACAGATTCAAAAGTACAGAATGGCTGAGGGGAGGGTGGTTATTGCACATATTTGCCACAGGTTCTGGTGCTAAAGTGCTTTAACATAAAAAGAAAAGGCTGACTTTATAGATGGTGTATTTGATGTGTGGGTTTCGATGTTTTGTTTTGTTTTTTTAAAGTATTTTTCTGAGAGAGAAAACAGTCTGCCACAGCACCAGCATGGACCCTGCTCTTCAGAGCTCAGTGCCTTTGAGCATGCTTGGGGGTTCCCACAAAGCAGCAGCAATTCATTTTGTCCATGTTAATGCTTGGAAGTGGATCCTGCTCTCATTTTCATAGTGGCCTATTAGCCTTCTGGGATCATCTGCCTTACCTCCTTTTGTTTTTTTTTTCCTCTCCTTTAGGGTTTTGTTTTTCTTTTTTAATTTCTTCTCTCCCAATCTCTGTTCCTCCCTTCCAACATAATTTATTCTTGTGATTATGGTGTTCCCCATAATGACACACCAAAGCCAGGCTTCAAGATGTCAGCTGTTGATGGCCACATGATCCACTGCTGCCTAGGCCCAGACCATGATTGCACATGCACATATTGTGGTTAGATGTCACCCAGAGCCAAGAAATTCTAGGGTGTTCAAAATGGAGACATGAGACTGCCCTCCTCTTCCCCCTCACTCCTTTTCCAGTGTACAACAGAAATAAGAAACTCCAAGAAATCCTCCATGGGTCTGTTGGGAGCCTCTCGATACACCAGCACAGGAGGTACTCTGCCTCCAGGAGCAAAGCTTTTAAGGTTGGACGAAGCAAGCACCCCAAACTGGAGATCTTGCCATACAGCCTAGATGCCCCTCAGAAATTGGCTCCGATAGAGCGATTTATTGCTAATATGACATGCCTGTACAGATACCAGGCCATTATGACACCCTACTTTTCCTATAAGAAAACGATTCACCATCTCCTGCACAGAGTGAAAAACTGGAGTTCTCGTCTCTATAAGAATCGGTCTTGTGTTTTTCCAGGTCAAGGAATCCACAGGGTTTACACTGAATCCATCACCATCCATGCCCAGGAGTTCTCTTCCTCCAGATGATATAAGCCACCCAAATTCATGCAAAACATGGTGTAAGTTTTTTTTTTTGTTTTTTTTTTTGTTTTTTTTTTTGCTCCTGAATATCCAGAGGGGGACCAGCCCCAGGTCAGATCTGTTTTTAGAGTGCTACACCACATGGATACACAGAGAAAATAGCCATGCACAGGTTACTACAAAAGTTACTGTTGAGGATGTAGCAAAACATGGTCTCCTTTCAGAGGGTCACCAGGAAACTGGACCCAAAGTACCACATTTAATTTAATCTTGGATTTGGTGGCATCCAGTTATTCCACTACTCACTAGTAGTAAAGTCAGTTCTTAAGTGGGGGGAAAAAATCCTGGAGCCATTCTAACATGCCACCAGAGAAAGACTTTGTTACCCTTGTATTGAGTAGTAAATTCTTAGTACACTGTAGGCAAAAAGGTCTTTTATCTCTTTATGATGCAATGTCTGCACAAAAATTTCCAAGAACTGAGACCATATGCCAGCATGCTTCCGTGAGAGGATGACCATGTACTAAGGGGGGTTGGATGAAGCTAGCCAAGTGAGTCAAGTTTATGATCTGCTTCTCATATGCAGCCTGCAAAACCTCAACAGTTGTGATTAGAGCCGGGATAATGGCATGGATGAGAGCAAATGGACACCAAGAGGATGTAACAATTTCCTTGGCAAATGCCACACATGTAAAAGTAAAAATCATTTCAACAGTAGTTTAAAAAAAAAAAAAAAAAAACCCCTGTATTTTATCAAGTATCACTGTCCAATTCTGCAAGCACTCTCAGCAGCAGTGGCTGATTCAATCTTCACCTCAGAGAACTAGCGCTACACACACGGAGGCCCTACCAATACTCCAGTAGGATGCATGGGCCCTTTCAGAGGTCTAAAATCCTACATCCTCATCCTCTGCCTCAACAGTCCTGGAGGCACAGGCAAAAACACTGGCTGATTCTCTTGATGCCAATACCTGGACAGCCCATATATACCCCTGTTTGTTTGTTTTTTAATCATTCAAGCCTTATCTCCTCTAGGAGAAGATACTTTTGGGAAAACAGGGTGCATTTTCTACAGGCCTGGAAAACCTCACCATGGATACATGGGTACAGACTAAACCTATAGAGGCCCTTGCCAGACTGCTGCCTTCTTGACCAAAAATCATTGTTGCAAGTGCCACTTATCTCCAAGAAAAGGATGAACAGCCTCCCTTCAAGATGGAGGTAGGCTGTTCATCCCAGGATATAAATGTAGCTAAATAAATAAAGGACTAGAGCTGGTCCCTCAGGGGAAACTGATAATACTTCTATGCATTATTTCTTTGTCTATCTAATTTTGGAGAACAATCTTGGAACTTGGGCCGAATAAATACCTATCTCCAGGAACAAGCAGGAATGAGTCTTCACATATGGGTATGTCGGTACAGACGGAGCCTGTGCGGGAACGCTCCCCAGCGTCCAATCGGAAAGCTTTTGGGAGCATCCCACAGCGCCTGCGTGCTGCTTTCCCGCCTTTCACAACTGTCTCTCCTCAGTTCTTCTTTTTCCGCGGAGCCAGCAGGTCGTGTTCCTGTCACCGCAGAAGAATTTCCTTATTTTTTTCTTTATTTCTTTTCTGTCGCGTCTGCCTTCTTCGACTCTGTACAGCTACCGCCAGTCCTTGTTCTTTTCTTCTTGTTAAAAAAAAACAACAACCTTTTTACTGTTCTTTTTTTTTCAGGTGCACTTTTTTTCCTTAAATATGGAGAAGCCTGCCTCAGGTTTTAAAAAGTGCACAAAATGTGGCGGTACTATTTCTATCACCGACACCCATGAATGGTGTCTAAAATGTTTAGGTCCTGACCATTCCATAACAGATTGTGTGTCCTGTTCCATGATGTCTAAAAGAGGTCGGCAGAACCGAGCTGCCAAGCTCAGTACCCTGTTTCCCTCTGATGCGGCTTCGGTGGCATCGAAGTCTTCCAGGGCTGCTTCTTCCTCACATGGATCTCAGGTAACTAAACATAAATCCAGCTGGTCCTCGAAGGGTATATCTCCTAAGCATCGAAATGCCTCTGGCCTTGCCCTCGAGCATTCTGCACTGGCAAAATTACCCCGGCGGGAGGCTTCGGCCTCTAAAGCATCATCATCGGGGTTCCAGGATGATCTCGATGGCGTGGCCTCGACAGATCTCCTGGTGCCATGCTCTGGGGTACCGGTGGCTTCCACCGGTACCGACTTCCAGGCATTGGTGGCGTCGATGGATCAGAGGATTCTGTCCATTGAACGCAGTCTGGTGGCTTTCCTTGTGGCATCGACGCCCGTGGTACCGCAACAGACTACTCTGCCAGTACCGGCTCTAGCATCGCCATCGGCACTGATCCCGGTACTGGTGACATCGGCATCGGTGTCTGCTATGCCGGTACTCTGTCCTCTAAAGCCCTCCGGTACCGATACCCTGGTACCGGTGATTCCCGATACTGATCCCAGTCGGTAGGGTATCGGGCTTTGCAAGAGCATCTGGACAGACGATACTTCGATTCCTCTGAGGATTCTGAAGAGTCGGTCGATGCAGTGATGCTTCTTCCACAGGAGGAGTCCTCTCCTAAACGAAGGATGTCTCCTCCAGAGGATTTGTCTTTTCAAGACTTTATCAGAGAGGTGGCTCGGGGTCTCTCTATTACAGTGGCTCCTGAATCGGAGCCCAGAGCCAAGGAGTTAGATATTTTACAATATCCTAAAACTCCTAAAGAGGCAGCTACCTTACCTATTCATGAGATTCTGTATGATCTCATGTTGAGGATGTGGGAAGCACCTCTAACCACCTCTCCTCATTCTCGCAGGTTGGATACCATGTATCGTGTCCCTCCTTGTCCTGGTTTCCATAAAACTCAACTTCCTCACCACTCTATTGTGGTTGAGTCTGCAATGAGAAAGATTAGAAGTGCCAAAAGAGACATGCCTCTAATCCTCCAGGACGTGAATGTAGAACCCTGGATGCTTTTGGAAGAAGTCTTCCAAGCTTCCATGCTTGCTGCGAGAATTAATTCCTATAGTCTTTACATGCGAATGTTCTTAAAAGAAGTCACTGACCATTTGCAGACTTTAAGTGCTTTTATATCTGAAGATAAAAGGCAGGAATTTCTCACTGGCTCAAACATGCCCAGGATATCTCCAAATTCTCCAACCATGCAGCTCTCGACTCCTTTGAATGCGTAAGCAGAGCCTCAGCTATTGCCATAGGTGCACGTAGGATTGCTTGGCTTCAAGCATCTGATTTGGAGATCTGGGTTTAAGATGAATTGGGAAATATCCCTTGTACAGGTGAAAACCTGTTTGGTAAGGATTGGCAAGCAAAAGCCAATCAGATGGATGCTGAAAATTCTGCTTTGGCTAGACTAACGATCTACAGCTGCTCCTGCTAAGAAAAGGTTGTTCAAGAAAACACCTTTTTCTAAGAAGGGAAGATTCTATCCTGCTTATGGTCAGCGGGCATCTTCTGCAGCTTAGTTCCCTTCCAAACGTCAGCAATCCTCCAAACAGAGTAAAGCAAAGGCTGTGAGGCCTGCTCCAGCCCAGCAACCTCAGCCCCCTCAGGGCCTTTGACTTTCTGCTAGAGAACTTAGCCTTCCTGGCTCTAGAAGGACCAGAGCCCTCCACCATTCCAGGAAGGTTATGTCACTTTGCTCCCAGATGGGGGCAAATTACAGCAGAGCATTGGACACTCTCCATCATAAAAGAGGGGTACAAGCTTCATTTTTCAAGCTTGCCCCCTCTCACAAGAGTGCAACAGTTCAATTCTCCAACCTCCCTCCTCAGCCTGTTGGAGCAGGAGGTTGCCACTCTTCTTGCCCAGGGGGCCATAGAGGAAGTGCCTTTTCAACAAAGGGCACAGGGTTCTACTCCCCCTATTTTCTTATTCCAAAGAAAACAGGGGGCTTCAGACCCATCTTAGATCTCAGAGAGTTGAACAGATTCCTAGTCAAAGAAAAATTCAAGATGGTTTCTCTAGGAACTCTGCTGCCATACCTTCAGAGTCAGGATTGGCTTTGTTCTCTAGATCTCAAGGATGCGTACACTCATGTTCTCATCCATCCATCTCACAGAAGGTTCCTTCGGTTCCTTTTTCAGGAAAAGCACTATCAATACAAAGTGCTCCCTTTTGGTCTGGCCTCTGCACCAAGGGTGTTCACGAAATGCATGGCAGTGGTTGCTGCTTTTCTGCGCACCCTGGGAATATTCGTCTTCCCTTACCTGGACGACTGGCTTATTCGAGCTCCCACTCAATCAGAGGCCAAGACTTCTCTCACCTGCACAGTGCGTATCCTTCAGTATTTAGGGCTGGTAATAAACATCCCAAAATCTAATTTAGTCCCTACTCAGTCCCTGGAGTTCATAGGGGCGTTGCTGGATACCACAAGGGCAAGGACCTATCTTCCCCAGGCCCATTGCCTTCGCTTGGTGCAGTTAGTTTCTCAAGCAGAGTTGAAACCCCTGCTAACTGCTCGAGAGATGTTAGTTACTAGGCCACATGGCATCCAACATACATGTGGTACCAATTGCTCGCCTTCACATGAGAGCAGCTCAGTGGACTTTATCCACCCAATGGACCCAGGCAGTAGGCTGCCTGTCAGACAAAATAGCAAGCACAAGTCACCTCATTTTGTCCCTCCAGTGGTGGAAGTCCCCTCAAAATTTGTTGCTGGGGTCCCCCTTTCAACAACCTCTACCCCAAGCAACTCTTACAACAGATGCTTTTCCAATGGGCTGGGAAGCTCATCTTCAGGACCTCTCCACCCAGGGCATCTGGTCCCCACAGGAGACTTGTCTACATATCAATCTCTTGGAACTCAGAGCAATCTTCCTTGCTCTGCAGGTTTTCCACACCATGCTCAGCCACAAGACAGTCCTTATCCACACAGACAATCAGGTAGCCATGTTCTATGTAAACAAGCAGGGAGGAACTGGCTCTCTGTCGCTTTGCAACGAAGCTCTGCGACTGTGGGCCCTCGCCAGAGAGCATCACATTCATCTTCTGGCAGTTTATCTTCCAGGTATTCAAAACTCTTGGGCAGACAGAATCAGTTGAGTTCTGTTTCCACACGAGTGGTTCCTACATATGGACCAGGTATCCAAGATTTTTCGAATTTGGGGAACCCCGGACATAGACCTCTTTGCAAGTCCATGGAATGCCAAACTTCCCCGGTTCTGTTCCAGAACTCCGGCTCAGGGGGCTCAGGCAAGGGATGCTTTCCTCCTTCACTGGGGTCAAGACTTCCTATATGCCTTTCCACCCATTCCCCTAATTCCCAAAACCCTGTTCAAGCTTCAGAGAGACAGAGGCCACATGATTCTCATAGCTCCACATTGGCCATGGCAAGTGTGGTACCCTCTGCTTCTACATCTCTCTCAAGCTCCCTCCCTAGAGTTAGGGTCTGCTCCAGACCTCCTCTCTCAAGAGGACGGAAGGTTATGGCATCCCAATCCCCAGTCTCTGCATCTCAGGGCTTGGTTGCTGAAGGCCTAGATCTCCAGGATCTTCATGTTTCTCAACAGGTGGAAGATGTTCTTTATGCTTCCAGAAAACCTTTCACTAGACGTTCGTACGCTTTCAAGTGGAGGAGGTTTACCATCTGGTTTTCTGGGAAGGGTCTTAACCCCCTTGCCATACCTCTGGAATCTTTGCTGGAGTGTCTCCTTCATCTGTCTAATGCAGGCCTTAAGACAAATTCAGTAAGGGTCCATTTGAGTGCTATTGCAGCTTCCCTTAAGCCTCTAAATGGACAACCTATTTCCTCTCATCCTCTTGTAGCAAGATTCATGAGAGGCTTCCTTTTAACAAAGCCTTCCATTAGACCACCCCCGGTGGCATGGGACTTAAATTTGGTTCTTGGTCAGCTTATGAAGCTGCCTTTCGAACCTTTAGCTATCACCTCCTTGAAATACCTTTCTGGGAAAGTTCTTTCTCATTGCAATCACATCTGCATGCCGCATCAGTGAATTGCAAGCACTAGTAGCTAATCCACCTTATACAAGGTTCCATCATGACAAGGTGGTCCTTAGGACTAATCCACACTTCATAGCTAAAGTGGTCTCGCTTTTTCACCTCAACCAGGAGGTCTACCTACCTGTCTTTTTTCCAGGACCTCATGCATCAAGTGTAGAGAAGAGCCTTCATACCCTGGACTGTAAAAGAGCTTTGGCCTTTTACTTACAAAGGACACAGCAATATAGAAAGTCTTCCCAACTCTTTGTTGCCTTTGATCCTTCTCATCTCGGACAAGCAGTCCCTAAGAGAACACTTTCCAACTGGATTGCCCAGTGCATTTCTTTCGCCTATCAGAGCAAGAACCTTTCTCTGGAGGGCCATGTCACAGCGCACAATGTCAGAGCCATGGCAGCCTCAGTGGCTCATCTGAACTCTGTATCTATCGATGACATCTGTCGAGCAGCCATTTGGGCCTCGGTTCATACCTTCACAGCCCATTACTGCTTGGACAAGGACTCCCGCCGGGATGCCTTGTTTGGTCAGGCTGTTCTTAAACACCTGTTCCATACTTAATCAACTCCTACCCACCATCCCTCATGGGATGCCAGAGATCCAGGTGGGGAAGTGCAGCCCTGTTCCAGGGAGACACAACTTATGGGCTCTCTCCCTGGCATCTAAAGCTAGAGAGTCCCCATATGTGAAGACTCATTCCTGCTTGTTCCTGGAGATAGCACAGTTACTTACCTGTAACAGGTGATCTCCGGGAACAGCAGGAATAAGTCTTCACAACCCACCCACCTCCCCTAGGAGTTGTCTCTCTCTCTCTCTCTCTTTCCTTTCCCTCTCTCTCTCTCTCTCTCTTTGTCTCAGCTCTAAAACTTAACTGAGGAGAGACAGGAAAGGCGGGAAGGCAGCACGCAGGCACTGTGGGATGCTCCCAAAAGCTTTCTGATTGGATGCTGGGGAGCGTTCCCGCGCAGGCTCCGTCGGTACCGACTAATCCATATGTGAAGACTTATTCCTGCTGTTCCCAGAGATCACCTGTTACAGGTAAGTAACTGTGCTTTTTTGAAGAGAAAAATTCAAGATTTCTTTTAACAAACTATGCTCTTACTGATAGTGGGAAAGATTGCTTATGCTCATATTAGACTTAAAAGATGTTTATGCCATCATTATCCATCTTTGGTACATAAGATTCTCTAGGCTGTCCATGGTCAGAGCTTGCTTACTACCAGCTGTACATCTGTTGGCATGGGGATGGCAGTGGTACACTCAAGAGAGAGGCATTTTCATGTTCCTTCCCTGGGCAATTGACTAGTGAAGCATGGCTTTGGTAGTCTTCCTCCAAAGAACACACACATGGTATGTCTTCTCAGTTTTTTATGTATTCTTCTATCCAAACAAAATCATAACAGTTTTCAAGTGTATTCGATCCAGGTGACTAACAAGACTGTATGTTTGTTATATTGCTACTTCCTGGCAATAATATATCTCTGATTCAACCAAATAAAGTAAGAGATGTGATCTTCGGTCGCCTACCTTTGTTCAGTACCAATAGAAGAAATTTACAAAACAGCAGTGTGGTCTTCTATATACACTTCCACCTCACGTTGCTGGCTGGGCAGCTTATTTTGTAGAGTACCTTTGGCCAGGCAGTATTATAAGAATTCACCTGTTAATCTTATCTCTCTCTATTGGGTTGCCCCAAATCACAGCAAGCTATGACTTAGAGCAACCCTCAGCTTGAGATCTCCCACTGGTGTGGTTGATTTCCATCTGCGTATCTGTAATAGTGGTTCTTCATAGATGGCAGGATAAATCACATACATGCTTGCCTGCCTCTAGAGCTTTGTCATAGCCACACATGCTCCGAAAGACCTTTTTGTCTTTGAGCTCATATAAGAGGGTCCATGTCAGTGCTGTTGTATGTCATCACCAACTGGTGTGCAATTTATCCTGCTCTTTACTAAGCCCCTTTAAGATTCAAAGAAATGCCACTTTATCTAAAAAGCTAACATAAATTTAACCATAAGAATTTGTTTCACTAAGGCGTGTTTCCTATTCCGTGTCTGTATGAAAAAATGCTTAATATATCAGGCCCAAAATCTTTTTTCCCCCCATCTCCGAAACTGTACTTTTGGGTCTTGCAGTGCTTGAGTTAAGACATAAGCATCACATTTCCTAAAGTGAAAGGCCAATATATGAGAAGTGCTGTACAATAGGCATAGCTTTCACTGTACAATATGGCAGCAAGTTAAATGAAAGCTCAAAAAAAATCTACCGTCTGTTTGAGTTTTGGTTCCAACTCAGTCGCCCTGATTTCTAAATGCTTTTCTGTTTTGTCTCTGAGGGAAGGGCAGTGCAACAGAAATGTGTATAACTTCTAGCACGCATTCACACTTGAAATATGTGGGATCATTGCTTTGTAAACAGAACCTAAAGGACGTATAGTTAAAAGGAGGGAACTGGGAGGAGGTTTTTCTGAAAAGTGTATGTTTCTTCTGTATTTTAGGCATCAAAATTAGAGAAACAGAATAGCATGCCAGACAGCGATTATGACAATGCCATCAGTTATTCGGATCTGGATGACACTGGGTTTGTGTTACTCTGAAACTACTACTTTTTCTTAAAGAAAAGCATAATAGCAAATCTTCAGCTCTTGTCAAATCTAAACTACTGCCTGTACTATGCATGTTATGCATTTTAGAGCTATAATTGCATGTATAATTTTTGTATTGCAAAATGCATGGCATATGTCTTTCTTTAATAAACATCAAAAAATACTTTGCTGGTGTCCAGTTTGTAAATCATTTATCTTTGTTTTGAAATGTGCATATTTTAGATTGCACAAATTTGCATTGTCCATATTGTGTTTCATCTAGTGCACTTGTGTTCCAGTTGTGTGCAGAGAGGGTGCTTGTTTGTATGTAATTGCTTAAAACTGAATGCATGCACCTCCAGGCCTATTCATGGTAAATTAGAAAGAAATAAATTATAAATAATAAAACAGAGCTATGGTGGTGGTAATCTTCTCTTCTTCTTTTTTATCGCAGTTGACGTTTTCTTATTCCCTCCTTTCTTTTCTAGGTGTTTGTTAATGAGAGATTTTAACAAACATTTTTTTTCTTCATTGTGTTGTCTAAAATATTTGTCTCTGTATATAGCTCAGGTAGAAAAGGAAGGCAAAGAAGTGCCGGGTGGCAGGGAGAAGGGTCTATCCCTGAAATTGGTGACACTGATGTGGACCCGAATTCTGTCCTCCCCAGCACAGAGGATGTTATTCGAAAAACTGAACAAATCACCAAGAACATCCAGGAGCTGTTGCGTGCTGCACAAGAAAATAAGCATGACAGGTAAGATCCTGCTTATCAAATTCCACAACTCAAGGTTTTAGAAACGGAATTGTAGGCTAGCAGTTTGAAATGGAGAAGAAACCTGAGTGTAGGTTTCTTGTTTCATGGCCTTACTCAAAACCTTGCCTAAGCTTAATGCACTGTAGGGCATGTTTACCAAAGCACGTGCTGGTAGTGTGTGTGTGAGCTGCAAAACTAGCATGGAGAGGCCCCTGCTAACTTAAGGGGAGGGGGGGGAGATGTGAAAACTGAGGGGCTGGGTCACCAGGAGTGAGCATTAACTTGATGGCACACAGCACATATTCATCTGTACCCTACCATTTACCCTACCATTGAGGCGGGCTTAAATGCACCCATGTTGACAGCAACATTTGTGGTTAGCACATGCTCAAAATGTCAGTACTAATCACAGTGCACCATCAGTGCCTACATTCTGCCTCTACCTTGCCCACTCCCCGCCCAATTGCACACTACTTAATTAGCATGGTATACTTGCTGCTAGTGCACATTAGTAAACTGGCCCCCTTTGTGCTGATATGAGGGAGGACTTGAGATTGAGGCATCATGGACTTTCATCCTGGTGGTCTCCTATGTAGTTCTCAGTTTGTTCTCCCTTTATTGCTGACTATCTACCTATGGGTCACTTAGTTGTCTTAATTTATTACTGAAGAAATAAGTACATTTTGGAAGATTGATTTTTTTCCCATTCAAATTTGTAAATAGTTGATGAAGTTGATAACATTCTGGTCTATGAAAATGCTTCTGAACAGCAAAGATAGATCTGATTATACTAGGTAGGGTATTTAAAGGAGTGGTAAGTGAGTCTGATCTTGAACTGTAAGAATATAAGGGTAAATAAGATCATCAGAATATAATTTACAGAGTTGGTGAGTAGTATTACAATATGGCAGAACATACTGTATTATGATGTGAAGGAGAAATACAGTGGATAATTGCAGCCAATAAAAACTCAAAAATTGATGTGAAAAAACAGTTTACATGTGAATTTTTGAAAAACAAGCCCCTAAAGTATATTTGGAGAATGATGGCAGGACTGTATGCTTGCCTGCAAGCAAGGGATCAAACGTTTACCATATTAGTTTGGTAATAAAGTGAAGGCTCTTAGTTTCTTTAATTATGAAGTCTAACATGTTTCCCCTGACCTATACAACACCATATAGGCCAGGTTGAGCAAACTATCACACACACAGCCTCAAGACTAGTGTGCATAGCAGCAGGGAGCCTCATCTTTGAAGCATTGGGAGAGGGGAGCATGCTGGCCCCCCCTCCCCAGCCTATAAAGAGCCAACTCCCTCAACTTCCCTGTTTTGCCTGCCAGACTCTCTCAACCCACTGCTCTGGTTCCACTAGTCTCCTTCCTTTCTCCCCATTCTCCAGGACCAAGCAGGAAGTCAGTCCTCACATATGGGTGGCGCCGGCGGAGCCCCCGTGCGGAGCATTTCCCCAGCTTTCAAAGAAAGCCTTTGGGAGTGCAGCGCGCATGCACAGTCCCCTTCCCGCCCAAGGGTGCCATCTTGCTCAGTCGTCTTTTTTCCGCGGAGCCTGACGTTGGTTCGACGCCGGGTTCCCTTTCCTGCCTGGGCCCGATACATCGGTATCGAGCGCGGACTTCTTTTTTCGGTTTTTGTCCTCAGTGACTAGCGTACGTGCCATTTTTCTATTTTTCACTGGCAGCCCTGTCTTTTGACCTCGCAGGGACCCTTTTTCCCCCAATGGCTGCCAATGGGTTTAAGAAGTGTGATCTGTGTAAGAAACCTATGTCTCTTACCGACACACATGACTGGTGCCTCGGGCCCGATCATGACCCGATGATCTGTGGCCCGTGTGGGGAAAATGTCCTCGAAGGCGTTGAGGAGTCGGCAGCACCAAAAGGAAAGAATCTTCTCTGACTCTGCGTCTGGACGGGCCTGGACTTCGTCGGAGGCCTCAACGTCTCGGTACTCCGGCCCCAAGCAGCACCGAGGCTCCTCTGAAAGGGGGGTCTCCCTCGCGGGAGCATCGCAGGAAGAAAAAACCCACGAGGGCGGTGTCGGTGGACGCACTTGGCTCCTCGAGGGCTAAGTCGCATAGCCCCGAGCGCCGTCCCGGGTCTTCGGAGTCGGAGAGGCCTGCCAAACATCCTCGTGTGGAGATGGAGTCCCCGGGTCACGTGAGTACTGTAGTCCTCATGGACTCCCCTCCGGGGGAGCCGCCGTCGGGGCCCGAGTTGGGGGCTGCTGAGTCTCCTGAGCTCGGACTCAGGTTGACGGCCTTGGAGTGCAGCTTGGCTGCCTTCATGGAACAGCAGCGGGCACTGATCACCGATCTCACTGGTGCATCTGCCCCGACCACTGGGACATCGACGTCCAAGTTGACCCCGGAGGCCGAGCCGATCCACGAGTCCATGCGATCTCAAATCGATCCTCAGCCAAGGTCTCCCTCGGCCTCCCATTCGGGATCGAGGTCGTCGACGCCGGTACCCTCGGCGTCGGGGCGGATGGCATCAGTGCCTACCCGACTGGAGCCGCTTGACTCCTGCTCCGAGGGGTCCGGCTGGGAAACGGAGGATGAGGAGTCACCCGACACCTTTTGGACTCGGTGTGTCCCATCGGACTCGCCGGAGTCCGAGCCTCAGAGAAGGTCCCCCCCCACCCCCCCCAGAGGATACCCGGTTCTCGGACTTCGTGCGGGATATGGCCAAAGACTTGGCATTCCCCGCGGATCCTGAGGAGGAGCCTTGAGCCGAGGAGCTCGAGGCCCAACAGTATGACTTTTCCCCCAAAGGAGACCTTTACTGTACCGGTTCCTCTGATGCTGGAACAGTTGCTCTTCTGTATGTGGGAGGCGCCGGCCTCAACGCCGGTCTTGAGCAAGCGGGTCGATTCTATCTATCGAGTCCGCAAGAGCCCCGGGTTCCAAAAGGCACAATTGCCGCACCATTCCATAGTTGTGGAATCGGCCATGCATCTTCTGAAGAGTCAGAAGATGCACTCCTTGGTGCCTCCCGGCCGGGAGGCCCAGAAACTGGATGCCCTCGGCAAGAAGTGCTTCCAGGGCTCTATGCTTGCTTGCCGTATCCAGACCTACCAGCTGTACTTGGGCATGTACCTTCGAGACCTGGCAAAGGAGATTGCCGGGTTCTCTGCTGGTCTCTCTGAGGAACCTTTGCAGAGGTTCAATGCACTGTCATCGGGTATTCGAGAGTGCTCGAAGTTTATCAATCAAGCAGCCTATGATGGCTTCGAGGCTTCGGCCCGAGTAGCCACAGCCGGCATCGGTGCACGCCGTCAGGCCTGGCTACAGTCATCGGACCTCGAGCGCAGGAAAAGTTGGTCGATGTCCCCTGCTGAGGTGGGAACCTCTTTGGCAAACCCATGGCTGAAAAGGCTGCAGAACTCGAGACCGAGACTCTTACCCGGACAAGGCTGTCCAGGAAAACCTCTGCCCCTTCTCAGAAAAAGAAGGGCTTGGGGAAAAAGACCTTTTACCCAAGGAAGTCCTATCTGCCTATAAAACATACCCGCATTTTCAGGCTTCTGTAGCTCCCCAACAAGGGCAGCAGGCCAAGGGGCAGGGACATGGGCCCCATAGGCAGAAAACCCCCAAGCCACCAGCTCCGGCTCCTGCACAGCAGGGAGCGGGGTTTTGACTCCAATGGCATAGCCTTTCCTCCTCAGCTGGCCCCTATCAGCACAGGAGGCCGGCTGGCCCTGTACGCCCACAGGTGGCCAGCCGTAACAAGGGATACCTGGGTACTAAGCATAGTCCAGAAGGGCTATCTCCTCCACTTCCACCAGGTACCCCCCACCTATTTTCCAGGGGAGCCTCCCAGACTTCCTCTGCACAGGGACTTACTCCTGCAGGAGTTGGCAAGTCTTGTAAAGGAACAGGTAGTGGAACCAGTGCCCCACCACCTCAGAGGTCAAGGCTTCTATTCCAGGTACTTTCTGGTACCAAAAAGAACAGGAGGCCTCAGGCCCATCCTAGACTTGTGGAATCTGAACAAGTTCCTGGGGAGGGAAAAGTTCAAGATGCTTACTCTTGGAATTCAAAAACTAATGCCAAAATCTTGATCTGTACTATAAAATACTGTTTAGTAATCGGATCACAAATAGGGACAAACATAAAAAAACAAACTACAAAAAAACAAAAAATTAAATATTAAATGTAGGAATGTCCGTCAGATCAGGGGACAAGAAACCCCATCGAGTAACGGACCTCTCCCTTCTTGTCCCCTGACCTGACGGACATTCCAATATTTAATATATATTGTTTTTTCTTTGTAGTTTGTTTCTTTGTTTGTCCCTATTTGTGATCTGAGTACCCTTGGAATTCTGCTGCCCTACCTCCAGCAGGGAGATTGGCTATGCTCCTTAGATTTAAAGGATGCTTATACTCACATCCTCATTCATCCAGACCACAGACAATATCTCAGATTTATAGTGGGAGAAAACCACTATCAGTACAGAGTACTGCCCTTTGGCCTAACCTCCGCCCCCAGGGTATTCACCAAGTGTCTGGCGGTGGTGGCAGCCCACCTAAGGGTTCAGGGCCTGTGTCTTTCCATACCTGGACGACTGGCTCATCAGGGGTCATTCCCCACAGGAGGCCAATCAAGCCACCCTTCGCACTGTCGCTCTGCTTCAGCACCTGGGGTTTGTTATAAACGTCGCAAAGTCCACTTTGCACCCCTCACAGAACATGGAGTTCATAGGAGGAAGACTGGACACCCTTCAGGCAAAGGCCTTTTTACCCGTGGACCGGGCCCACAGGTTGATGGATCTAGCTAAGCAGTTCCACAGCAATTCTCTGGTCTCTGCCAGACAATTCCTGAGGCTCTTAGGCCACATGGCTTCCACGGTCCATGTAACTCTAAATGCCCATCTACACATGAGGCCAGCTCAATGGGGCCTCAGAACTCAGTGGCACCAAGCCACAGGAAACCTCACGGACAGAGTGAGGGTGTCCAAACTACTCGAGTCTTCTTTACAGTGGTGGCTCCATATTCCGAATTTAGTGCAAGGGGTGTTTTCAGACACCTCCACACTCTCAAGTGCTGACAACCGATGCTTCTCTTCAAGGTTGGGATGCACATTGCCAAGGAGCATGTACTCAAGGCCTGTGGTCTCCTTGGGAGGCCACACAGCAGATCAACCTCTTAGAACTGAGAGCTATCCGCTTGGCCCTGAGAACTTTCTCTCATCTACTCTTTCACCAGTCCGTCCTAGTTCAGACGGACAACCAAGTTGCTATGTTCTCTGTGAACAAACAAGGGGGCACAGGATCCCGCCTTCTATGTCAGGAAACGCAGAGCCTGTGCTCCTGGGCAGTCAATCACGACATTCTTCTCAAAGCGGTCTATCTCCCAGGTCAAGAGAATCACCCGGCAGACAGACTGAGCAGGATCCTGCAGCCACACGAATGGCAGTTGAATCCCATAGTGGTTCAACAGATCTTCCTGAGATGGAGTCTTCCAACCATAGATCTTTGCCAGTCCTCTGAACCGTCAACTACCCAGGTTCTGCTCCAGACAACCGCATCCCCTCAGATTAGCAGCGGATGCGTTTCTCATTCCGTGGTCTACAGGCCTCCTATATGCCTTTCCTCCCACGTTTCTAGTACCTCAGACACTGTTCAAAGTGCTCCGGGACAGGGCCTCTGTAATTCTGGTGAGCCCCAGATGGCCATGACAGCCGTGGTTCCCACTTCTTTTGCAACTAGCGGTGGACACTCCCCTTCCTCTGGGGATGCAACCAGATCTCCTGTCTCAGGAGCAGGGGTCTCTTCTACACCCCAATCTCCAGTCCCTCAATCTGATGGCCTGGCTGCTGAAAGGGTAGTTCTAGCACCCTTACTACTGCCTAGGGAAGTGGAGGATGTGGTCTTGGCCTCTAGGAGGCAGTCCACCTGAAAGTCTTATGCCCTTAAGTGGCGTAGATTCTCAGTGCAACGAGAATCCTTTCTCATGCCTGGTACCGGTAGTGCTGCAATATTTGCTTCACCTGTCCAACCTAGGCCTTAAGTCCAATTCTGTTAGTTCATCTTAGTGCTCTTTCAGCACACCACTCACCGGTGGAAGGTCAGTCTCTCGCCAGCCACCCTTTGGTGGCTCGCTTCCTCAGAGGCCTGCTTTTGCTTAAGCCTCCAGTGCGTCCATCTGCACCTGATGGGATTTGAATGTGGTCTTGCAACGGTTTACTTGTCCACCATTTGAGCCTATGGCTACTTGCCCTTTGCACTTTCTCTCATGAAAAGCGTTGTTTCTGGTGGTTCTTACCTCAGCAAGGCGAGTGAGTGAACTTCAGGCCTTAGTATCAGATGCTCCATATACTAGGTTCTATAGGAACAGAGTGGTCTTACGGACTCACCCTAAGTTCCTTCCAAAGGTTGTCACCTCCTTCCACCTCAATCCGGAGGTCGTTCTTCCATCTTTCTTTCCTAGGCCGCATGCCAGCCGGGCTGAGATGGTCTTGCATATCCTGGACTGTAGGAGGGCGTTGTCCTTCTACCTTGACCGTACACGAGAGCACCGGAGGGCTGTTCAGCTCTTCGTCTCTTTTGACCCAAATAAGTTGGGGTTACCTGTCTCCAAGTGTACTTTGTCCATATGGGAAGCCGAATGTATTGCCTGGGCTTACAGGGCAGCCGGCCTCTCCTTGCAGGGTCGAGTTACGGCTCACCGTGTCAGGGCGAAGGCTGCATCAGTGGCTCATCTCTGCTCTGTTCCGTTGGCAGACATCTGCCGGGCCGCTACTTGGTCTTCAAACCAGACTTTTGTGGCCCACTACTGCCTTGAGAGGGAGTCCCGCAGGGATAGTGCTTTCAGGCAGGTGGTACTCCATAATCTCTTTGGGGTTTAGGCAACTCCTACCCTCCGGCCCTGGTGTTGGGCTACCGTTCGGGGGCGTTATCAGAGAAGATTCTTTTCTCACATGCTGAGGTAGCTCATTTTTTCAGCTTGGGTCTCCGATAGCCTTAAGCTGGGGAGTCCCATATGTGAGGACTGACTTCCTGCTTGGTCCTGGAGAAAGAGTAGTTAACTCACCTGCAACAGGTGTTCTCCAGGAGCAGCAGGAATCAGTCCTCACAACCCTCCCTCCTCCCCTTGGAGTTGCATCATATGCTTTATTTTCTTATTTTTGCTGTCTTTTAGCTGTGTCGTCAGACTGAGCAAGATGGCACCCTTGGGCGGGAAGGGGACCGCGCATGCGCGCTGCATTCCCAAGGGCTTTCTTTGAAAGCTGGGGAAATGCTCCGCACAGGGGCCTCCGTAAGCGCCGACGTCGCCCATATGTGAGGACTGATTCCTGCTGCTCCTGGAGAACACCTGTTACAGGTGAGTAACTACTCTTTCCCCTCCCCCCCACCCTGAGTCCAGGTGAAAAGTAAGAACCTGAGCTTTCCTAGGACAACTTACTCATGTGCCTTCCCCAGGACTGCTTGGCAATGTTCAGGCTCCAAATGATAGCCTCTGTACTCTTCAGAGTAAAGTGGGAACTCTGGGAAAACCTTGTGGTGGGGAGGGGGGCAGCCTTTAGCTAGGCTGGCGCTGCAGGCATTTCATTCCCCTTCACTGCCTCACAAACCTTTCTGCTACCCAGCCCCCTGACCTGGTACCTCCCTCCTCTTCAAAAGTAAAGTACTCTAGTGATCCCAGCAAGCAGGTATGATATGGGTCATCCATTGGTTTCACTCGGTCCTGTAGCCTTATTAGCTTTAAGTGTCTGCTGTAAGGACTTGAATTGTGTTCTGAAGTCTCCAAGCAGTTATGCTTTAAATTTGATCTAATTTGAAAAAGTCTGTGGGCAAGATTTAATTTTTTAGACCAAAAAAGAAATACAAAAGGCTTTTTGAGCAGTTTACTTTATATTATTGCGGATAACTCATTTTTGTACACAGAAAATTATGCAATCAAAATCTTCTGCAAAATGCTGCAGCTTTTTTTTTTATTTAGCAAGCTTTATAGGCCACATCAATAGCTTCTAGGTAGCGTACAAATAAAATATAAATACTTATAAGACATAAGTTAAATATAAAATTACTAGGCAAACAACATGGCAAGTCTCGCATAAAAATCTAACAAAATAGATCTATTCAGACAAGTCACCAAATGCTTGAATAAATATGGTCTTTAATTGCCTGCAAAACTTTAAATAAGCTTGCTCTAAGCATAAGCTCAATGAAATGATGCCACAATAAATGTAGCACATTTTTTGTTCTACTTTTGCCCAAAAATTGTCTTTTTCCCCCTTTTAGAGAATACAGATAAGTAATGTTTCTTTAATGTGCCTGGGTAATATTTCTCTAGTTACTATATATTTTTTCTTATTCTCTACTGTTTTTGTCTTGTTGTAATAAGACCATTAGAGCGTGAAAGCATGCGCAGGCTCAGACATAGCCTTGGCTGTTTCAGTACACTGGTTCCTTGGGCCGAGAAAGCTCCCCTGCAACCACTGACCCTCCAGCAGCCTGATCCCACCTCCTGGTACTCTGGCCTCTGTCCTTGTCTTCCAGGCACAGTGCCCTTCATTTATTTAGTTTTGTCTGTCTTTTCTGCGCTGTTCTTTCCTTATCCATTTTTCCTATGCTCCCTTTTGCCCTCCCTATGCCTGGACAATGCAGGGGTTCTAATGTGTTATCCATGAAAGCTAAACATTTTAGGGAAGTTTTCAAGAAATCCAAAATTTGAAGGACAGAATTTTGCATTTTCTACAAAAGCAGAATTACCCGACCTTTATGTTAATTAAATATAAATCATTATGCATTACTAAAACATTCTTAGTCAGTTGACCTGGAAATGAGTTGTGTTTTTTTCTGAAAACTGGGCATAGAGGCATTACTGTAGTACTTTTGTTTTCTAAAGTGTGTTCAGAATTTTTCCCCATTGGAAGCTTAGCAGGGATAACTATCAAATCGGGTGCAGTAAAACAGCTATTCAAGAATAACAAATAAAAAGCTCTGAGATCCTTTCTAGCATCTGCAATTGGTCTGTTTAATTCAAACATTCGTTTTTAAGTAGGTAGTTTCGTACTTCTTGCATCGACTTTACAGAATTTTCATTGTAAAAATATGACTTTACAGATTTGTCCCAGGAAGAGTATCTGCACTCATTTGTATTTCTTAATTTGATACTTCTCTAAATAAAACACGCACGCATGTCTGAAAATGCTGAAGCACATGTGTAGTTCCAAACACAATGTCTAGAAATGCTGACCCATACAATGGGTAAAATAGCATAATGTTGCTACATGTGAACTTTAACCTGCATTCGGAGTGGGCAGTTTTTTGGAAATGAATTTCAAGTGCACTGGAATGTTTTTTTTTTTGAAACTTAAACATACTACCCCCCCCCCCCCCAGAAAAATGGAAACATAGCGACCAGCTTTCTGGCTCTGATTATAGTAGACAAGTCTGTCTTGAAATCATTAAGAGGGGTTCTTTTATGTAGCATTTCCCATAATTTGCTCAGCATTACTATACTGCTTCCATAGTGATTCTTCGTTGTTAAATTTCTCAGATTCTTCAAGATTAACATTAGCAATCAATAAATCATTTTCTAAAGTTTGACATCCACTTTAAGTATCCAGCATATTTTCAGGGAATATATAATCACTTTGATTAGAATCTTGTGCCTTCAGAGTCCTAAATGGAATCTGTCTTGTCCTCTTGGAAGCATACATCCAGCCAAATCTTGGGTTAAGTGGCCTGGCAACCTGGATTAAAGAAGACAGGAAGGTTGGAAATGCTGTGTTTTAACCAGTTATAACTTAATAGATTGAGTCAGTGTTAACAGCAACCTACCCCGAGTAAGAAATGGAGCAGAAAATTAGTTGAAGGAAATCAGTGAATGAACCAAGACCTTGCCGTGTTTGTATAATTAAAACTGACATTGCTTTTAAATGCAGCAAATTCTATTCATAAAATATCACAATTTAGGAAGAATAGGGTACACCTTTAAGACAGTGTTTTCAATGATTATCCCATACTTTGAGTTCTGAAGGCTAGGTACCCAACCTTGGATTCTCTTGGAGCCTTGAATTGGATTCAGCATTTAAGTATGCTTTTTATCAGTAAGCCCAGTTATGAGTGTGCTATTTAAATAAACATAAGTATGTTGCTTAGCAGAGAGACAATTAAACATTAAGGAAAAGAAAATGAGTTCTGAGACATAGAGAATAACTTTTTAACAAGTGAATTGAACTCCATCATAGTATGAATTGGATTAAATTGCTTAGAATATAATGACTGGGAATAATTTTTCCTCTTTACATGTGTTAGAAACTTTCATGCATAATCAGTGACCCTTGACTTGTGCTGGTTTGTCTTGTATTTAATTTTTGTGCATTGAATATTAAACAATTACTTATATTTACACACTTACCATTCTTGCTGTGTGCAGTAATTTAGAATTTGATTTGTGTCTGGGTTTGAATTTGTCTCAGTGAACTAATTTCTTATACTGTATGATATTAATGTATTAAGTTTAATTTTAATGTATGGTGAATGTAACAGCTTTATTAAATGTTAATGTTCACTTTAAACTCTAAAAGGTTAAGACTTCAGGTGACTGCCAAATGTTAACAGGAACTTTGTTTTTAAATTCAATTGATTCTGATGGAAGGTTTGCACATTGTCTACAATACTTGATTAGCAGTACATTTCACATACAGTGCCACAAAAGAAGCGTATATATTTGACAATCTCCAGGAACAAGCAGGAATGTAGTCATCACATATAGGTATCGTCAGTACCGACGGAGCCTGCGCGGGAATGCTCCCCAGCGTCCAATTAGAAAGTTTTTGGGAGCATCCCACAACACCTGTGTGCTGCCTTCCCGCCTTTCCCAACTGCCTCTCTCCAGTTCTTCGTTTTCCGTGGAGCCAGCAGGTCGTGTTCCTGTCACCGCAGAAAATTTTCCTTCTTGTTTGTGGTCGCGTCTGCCTTCCTCAACACTTTACCGGTACTGCCTGTTTTTCTTTCTTTTCTTTAAAAAAAAAAATTCTTAGTACTTTTTTCCCATTTTTTTCCAGGTGCACGTGCCATTTAAGAGATGCCTCTGGCATTGCCCTTGAGGATTCTGCACTGGCAAAACTGCCCCGGTGGGAGGCTTTGACTTCCAAAGCATTATCGGGGCTCCAGGATGTTCTCAAGGCCTTGACCTCGGCAGAACTACTGGTGCCATGCTCTGGGGTACCGGCGGTCTTCTCCGGTACCAACATCCAGGCATCGGCAGCGTCGATAGACCAGAGGGTCCTGGCTATTGAAGGCAGTCTGGCGGCTCTTCTTGCGGCATCGACATCCTTGGAACCGCGTCAGACAGTTCAACCGGTACCGACAGCATCAACATCGACATCGGTGTCCGCATTGCCGGTACCCAGTCATGCGCTGCCTTCTGGTACCGTTACACTGGTACCGACTTCAGTTGGTACGGGTATTGGGCTCTTCAAGAGCATCCCGACAGAAGGTATTTCAAGTCCTCAGAGGAATCTGAGGATTCTGACAGTTCTGTCGATGCGGGAATACTTCTCCCGGAGGAGCCTTCCTCCCCTAAACACAGGATGTCTCCTCCAGAAGACATTTCCTTTCAGGATTTTATCAGGGAGGTGGCTCGGGGTCTGTCCATTACAGTGGCCCCTGAAACAGAGCCCAGAGAAAAGGAGTTGGAAATTTTACAATATCCTAAAACTCCTAAGGAGGCAGCTACCTTGCCCATCCATGAGATCTTGCATGATCTCATGTTAAGAAAGTGGGAGACGCCTCTTACCACGTCTCCTCACTCTCGTAGACTGGATACTCTGTATAGAGTCCCTCCTTGTCTTTCCAGAAAACTCAGCTTCCTCACCACTCTATTGTAGTGGAATCAGCTATGAGAAGGATCAAGAGTGCAAAGAGGCATGCCTCTAATCCTCCAGGATGTGAGTGCAGAACTTTGGATGCTTTTGGACGTCATGTCTTCCAAGCTTTCATGCTTTCTGCCAGGATCAGTTCCTATAGTCTATATATGGGAATGTTCCTGAAGGAAGTCACAGGTGATTTAGAGGCTTTGAGTCCTCTTCTTCCTGAGGATAGAAGGCAGGATTTTCTCACATTGGTCAAACATGCCCAAGATGTTTCTAAATTTGTCAACCGTGCAACTTTTGACTGTTTTGAGTGCATAAGCAGAATCTCTGCCATTGCCATAGGTGCACGTAGAATTGCTTGGCTCCAGGCATCTGATCTGACAAACTGGGAAATATTCCTTGTACTGGTGAGAACCTGTTTGGTAAAGATTGGCAGGAAAAGGCCAATGAGTTGGATGCTGACAACTCCACCTTGGATAGATTATCCAAGTCCACAGCTGATCCTGCAAGAAAAAGAAATCTTTCAAGAAACCATTCTTTTCTAAAAAGAAAAGATTTTATCCTGCTTATTCTCAGCAGGGACGTTCTGAAGGTCAGCTTGTCCGGAAAGGTCAGCAACCACCCAAACAAAGAAAACCAAAGACTGCTAAGCCTCAGCCGTCCCAGCAGTCTCAGCCTCCACAAGGCCTTTGACTTTCAGCTAGAGAACGTAGCCTTCCTGGCTGTCATTGGACCAGAGCCTTCCACCATTCCAGGAAGGTTTGTGTTACTTTGCTCCCAGATGGGGGCAGATAACAGCAGAGCATTGGACACTCTCCATCATAAAAGAGGGGTACAAGCTTCATTTTTTGAGCATGCCCCCTTCCACAATGATAAGGCAGTTCAATTCTCCGACCTCTCTCATCAACCTGTTAGGTCAGGAGGTCACTATGCTTCTTGCCCAAGGGGCAATAGAAGAAGTACCCATCCATTAGCAGGGTACAGAGTTTTACTCACCCTATTTCCTTATCCCAAAGAAAACATCTTGGACCTCAGAGAATTGAACAAATTCCTTGTCAAAGAGAAATTCAAGATGATTTCTCTGGGAACTCTGCTGCCATACCTTCAGAGTCAGGATTGGCTTTGTTCTTTAGATCTCAAGGATGCGTACACCCATGTTCTCATCCATCCAACTCACAGAAGATTCCTTGGTTTCCCTTTTTCATGGAAAGTACTACCAATACAGGGTGCTTCCTTTTGGCCTGGCCTCAGCACCAAGGGTGTTCACGAAATGCATGGCTGTGGTAGCAGCATTTCTCCGCACTCTAGGGATATTCGTCTTCCCCTACTTAGACGACTGGCTCATTCAAGCCCCAACAGAGTCAGAGGCCAGGACTTCTCTATCCTGCCCAATGCGTATCCTCCAGTATTTGGGTCTGGTGATAAACATCCCAAAATCCAGTCTAACTCCCACTCAGTCTCTAGAATTCATAGGAGCTTTGCTGGATACCAGAACGGCAAGGGCCTATCTCCCCCAGGCCCGTTGCCTTCGTATGGTGCAGTTAGCTTCTCAAGCAGTGCTAAAGCCTCATCTCACTGCCCAAGAAATGCTACAGCTACTAGGCCACATGGCATCTACCGTGCATGTGGTTCCCTATGCTCGCCTCCATATGAGGGCAGCCCAGTGGACTTTATCTACTCAATGGACCCAAGCATCAGGATGCCTGTCAGACAAAATAGCAAATACAAGTCGCCTTATTTTGTCCCTCTAGTGGTGGAAGATCACTCAAAACCTGCTGCTGGGGTCCCTTTTTCAACAACCCTTACCCCAGGCAACTCTAACAGATGCTTCTCCGATGGGTTGGGGAGCTCATCCACAACACCTCTCCACCCAAGGCACCTGGACTCCACAGGAGACTCATCTACATATCAATCTCTTGGAGCTCAGAGCAATCTTCCTTGCTCTTCAAGTGTTCCACACCCTGCTCAGCTACAAGACGGTCCTCATTCATACGGACAATCAAGTAGCCATGTTCTACGTGAACAAGCAGGGGGGAACAGGCTCTGTCGCTTTGCAACAAAGCTTTGTGACTATGGGCCCTCGCCAGAGAGCATCAGTTTTAACTCCTGGCAGTGTATCTTCCAGGCATACAAAACTCTTGGGCAGACACTCAGTCGAGTTCTGCTTCCACACGAGTGATCTCTGCATGCAGACCAGGTAGCCAAGATTTTTCAAATTTGGGGAACCCCAGACATAGACCTCTTTGCAAGTCCGTGGAATGCCAAACTTCCCCGGTTCTGTTCCAGAACCTCGGCTCAGGGTAGGGATGTTTTCCTCCTTTACTGGGGTCAAGGCTTCCTATATGCCTTTCCACGCATTCCCCTAATTCCCAAAACCCTGTTCAAGCTTCAGAGAGACAGAGGCCGTATGATTCTCATAGCTCCACATTGGCCATGGCAAATGTGGTACCCTCTGCTTCTACATCTCTCTTAAGCTCCCTCCCTGGAGTTAGGGTCTGCTCCAGATCTCCTATCTCAGGAGGACGGAATGTTATGGCATCCCAATCCCCAGTCTCTGCATCTCAGGGCTTGGTTGCTGAAGGCCTAGATCTCCATGATCTTAACCTCCCTCAGCAAATAAAGGATATCCTTTATGCTTCCAGGAAGCCTTCCATAAGACGCTCTTATGCTTTCAAGTGGAAAAGGTTTACCATATGGTGTTCGCAGAAGGGTCTTAACCCCATTGCCATACCTCTAGAATCATTACTGGAGTATCTCCTTCATTTATCCAATGCAGGACTTAAGACTAACTCAGTGAGGGTCCATTTGAGTGCTATTGCAGCTTCCTTCAAGCCCCTAAATGGACAACCTATTTCCTCCCATCCTCTTATAGCAAGATTTATGAGAGGCCTTCTGCTAACTAAGCCTCCCATTAAGCCACCACCTGTGGCATGGGACTTAAATTTGGTTCTTGGTCAGCTCATGAAGCCACCTTTCGAACCCTTAGCTACTACCTCCTTGAAATTCCTTTTTTGGAAAGTTATCTTTCTCATTGCAATCACATCAGCACGTCGCATCAGTGAATTGCAAGCACTAGTAGCTGATCCACCTTATTTACAAGGTTCCATCATGACACGGTAGTCCTTAGGACTCATCCATGCTTTATGCCAAAGGTGGTCTTGCCTTTTCATCTAAACCAAGCGGTCTACCTACCTGTGTTCTTTCCAAGGCCTCATGCATCAAATGCAGAAAGGAACCTTCATATTTTGGACTGTAAAAGAGCTTTAGCCTTTTACTTACAAAGAACACAGCAACATAGAAAGTCCTCTCAACTCTTTGTTGCTTTTGATCCTTCTCATTTGGGACTTCCAGTCTCCAAGAGAACACTATCTAACTGGATTGCTCAGTGTATTTCCTTTGCCTATCAGAGTAAGAATCTTCCTCTGGAGGGCCATGTCACAGCTCACAGTGTGAGAGCCATGGCAGCTTCAATGGCTCATCTGCACTCTGTGTCTATTGACGACATCTGTCGAGCAGCCACCTGGGCCTCTGTTCATACCTTCACAGCCCATTACTGCTTGGACAAGGACTCCCGCCGGGATGCCTTGTTTGGTCAGGCTTTTCTCCAACACCTGTTCCATACCTAATCAACTCCTACCCACCATCCCTGGTAGGATGCCAGAGATCCATGAGGGGAAATGGAGCCCTTCTCAGGGACGCACAACTTCTGGGGTCTCTCCCTGGCATCTAAAGTGTTATCTTCCAAAACTCAAACTTTTTCCAAAGGAGATCATTTTTATTACCAGGGAGAGAAGCACAGTTCTCGCTTCAAGCTCTCCTCCAAACTCCCAAGTCTAAACAAGAGATGTATCATTTGAAGCGGGGGGAAATGTCAATGGGAGAGAGTTTCCAGGTCATAATGTGTACATTGAACTGCCCAGAGTATTCCTCCCCTTAAATCTGTGCTGTTGCTGCTTGTATGTATAAGCAGTGTCTATCCTCAAATTGCTGCTTATATGTACATACCTTTTACATGTGCAAATAACATGCATATCTATAACCACTTCCTTATTCTGCTAAATAAAGAAATGAAAGCACTTTTACATAAAATGGATTTTGTACATTTAACTTTTAATTAGTGTTATCTTAGAAACTTGCATAGCATTTTTATAATAGAAAATTAAGGTTTTTTTATAGCGCTTTAGTTAGGCTTCTGCTACAAGTCTGTATCAGGTCATTGTGCACTTAATAATAAGGTTTAAGCTTTATAACACAAGGAATGCTTAAGGATGTGTTATGAAGTGGGGTTCAACCCCCCCCCCCAATACCATCAGAAGAGCATCTCTTTGGGGGAAATGCTGCCTAGCCTGTATCTTTAGTAAGACTGGCCTGGCAATCTAGCTTGTTCTGGGGTGTTGGAACTTGTTAGCATGCACTAAACTTGTGGCATCTGCTTGGGAGAAGTACTACAAATTTCCTTCTCATGTCCAGCATGATGGAGTTTTGTTTCCAAGGGGCCAGAGAGACTCCTTGCAGGTAAAGCTGCTTTGCGTATGGTTTTGTACATAATTACTGTTTTGATGTACATAGTTAATCCTGTTATGATGTAATTGTTTAAGTTATGTTACTTGTAAACCGCTTTGATGGACTGATAAGGCAGTATAGAAAACTTTTAAATAAATATAAAATAAATTGTCCCCATCTAGCGGTTATTGGCAGCAGCATACATAAGGGAGCCCTGATTGCCTGCTGTTCTCTTGATTGTTACTCTAACGGTCAAGTCCATTTTCTCTTCCGATCAGAACAGCCCTGTTCCCATGGCATATCCCCTTCAGGAAATCCGTCCATTCAAAAGGCTACCTCTGTAGCCTTAGGGCCTGCTGAGACTTGGCAAATCCCCTCCTTCTAAGGAGGTTTGGGGGGGGTGTATCTCATCAGGAGCCAGTCTGAGGGTTTCTGCTATCCAGGCAGACCCTCCATGCCATCTTCCTCCCCCCCACCCCCCAGGGTTTACAGTGCCACCCAGAACCATTACTTGTTAGCATGACATATGAGTGCCTTGAGCAGCTCAAGTTGTGCATTATTGCAGAGCTGAGCTACATAGCACTTCAGTGTACCAGGCCATTGTTGGTGGAACAGCTGATTAGTTCTTATGTCATTCTTTCCTGGCACAGTGGGGTTTTGTTCTGGGTGGAGTCCCTGGGTCTCACCAGTGCACTGTGCTCCACACAATGTTTTGGAGGTTGTAAGCCAGTGGAGAAAGCTGCCAGTTTGCCAGCTAGGCTGAGGATCATATCGCACTTATGACTGACTCATCTGATTTGGATTTTCAATGTTAACAATTAAAAAAAAGAAAAACCTGCTGGGTTATACCTTTGCATGGATCCACAGTTGCTCACCATGTGTTAAGGGCATCTCTCTATCTCCTGCCAATACATGAAATATCTTATGCTGAGCATGCTGGTTAGTATTACTAGATGCATGGGTTGCATTCTGGCATGTAAGGTAGATAGGAGAGCAGTCTCTTACTTTCATCTCTCTGGCTCTCCAGAGGAAATCGTGGTGTATCTGCAGAAGCAGCATGGACAGAGCAGAGCTCAGTGGCATTGATTCAATACCTGCTATCATCTTTATTTGCTGTGGTGATTGAGGAGGCAGAGCAGATCCATGACATTGGGTTCTTGACCTATTTGATCGCTGCAAGCTGGTGAAACTCTGACTTTGTGTATTGAGGTTTTGATTTCGGGTGCAGAGGTTTTACCTGAGGACCTAGCCTGTCTTCATTGGGCCTAAAAGTAGGCCCAGAGGAGCATCAATAGTTGCCAGCAGTGGCCAAACCTGTGAGGGCTGTGCCTTGTTTCATTTGGGTTGTCACATACCTATAGCAGTTCTTGCCACATTGGTCTGAGCTCTTGGGTAGATTTATGGCTAAGGATACAGTTTGCATCTGATGTAGAGCATGACCAGGCAGTTCAGATAATAAAGTGCTGGTTCGCAGATGTCTCTGTATGGTGATATGCCACCTAGCCAGTTAAGCCATGGGGTGGTTCTAGCAAGAATGTGCCTTTGCTGCTATTGTGTGTGTGATACAGCCAGAGGTTTTTTTGCATTCACTCAACACAGTGAAGTACTGAGATAATGATAGATTGCATCAGGGGTACTGCACATCAAGGTGCTGTGGAGGTAGACAAGAATTCTGTACATGAGCAACAATTGCCCCATGTCTAGCATTGGTAGTCTGTTCTCCAGCATGGCAGATATGCTTGATAGCATGACTGGCCCTGTTTGTCTTAGGACCAGAGAACACAGTGCTTTTGTGATCTGCCCGGAAGATATATTCCATTTAACAATCTTGATCCAGTTAGATTCTCCACTGTGTTTTTGTTGTGGGACATTGGAACCTGTGTTCTGGTGGTTGGCTGCTCAGCCAGAAGGATTTCAGAGCTGCTGGCTCCTTCTGTCAGGAGTCTTTTATTCTTGATGTCTTAGGAGGGCGTTTATAATTGGATTGGTTAGCAAAAACAGCCAAAATGGATGACGGAAGAAACTCTGAAAATTTCCCAGAAACTCAGAGAAGCTAAAGACAGAGGAGAAAGAAACATAGAAACATGATGACAGAAAAAGACCACATGGCCTATCTAGTCTGTCCTTCCATATCAACAACTACAACAGTCCACTTTTTACCTTTAGAGATCCTCTGTGTTGGTCCCATGCTTTTTTGAATTCAGTTACTGTCCTCATCTCTACCACCTCCACTGGGAGACTATTCCACGGATCCACTACTCTTTCCGTAAAGAAATATTTCCGCATATCACTCCTGAATCTATCTCCCTTCACCCTCATCCCATGTCCCCTCGTAGCAGAACTTGCTTTCAATTGAAAGAGGCTCTCCCCCTGAACATTTATGCCACGGAGATATTTAAACATCTCAATCATATCACCTCTATCCCGCCTTTCCTCTAAGGTGTACATATTAAGATCCTTAAGTCTGTCCTCATATGCTTTATAATGAAGCCCACTAATCATTTTAGTAGCCACCCTCTGCACCGACTCCATCCTGTTCACATCCTTTTGAAGCTGCGGTCTCCAGAATTGCACACTATACTCCAAATGAGGTCGCACCAAAGACTTATACAGAGGCATTATCACCTCCTTTTTTCTGCTAGCCATTCCTCTCCGTATGCACCCAAGCATCCTTCTAGCTTTTGCCGTTGCCTTTTCTACCTGTTTAGCTACTTTAAGATCATCAGACACAACCACGCCTAGGTCCCGCTCTTCTTTAGTGGACAATAACAGAACTCAACAGAGATTTCTAACGTGCAGCAAGACAGGACAAGGAAAAGTACTACAATGACACATGCAAGGAAATAGAAGCAGAAACTATTAGAGGAAGAACAAGATCAGCTTTCCTAAAGCTACGAGAGTTAAAGAAAAAGTTCCAGCCTCGAATTGGAATGTTACAAGATGCTCAAGGTTCTATGTTGAATGATGCTGAGAAGATCAAGAAAACATGGAAGGAATATACAGAGTTTTTATATGATAAAGATCAAGTGGACCAACAGCCGTTTCAACCTGTACCTTATGATCGGGAACCATTGGTGATGAAAGAAGAAGTTAAAGCAGCATTGAAAGCCTTATCAAAGAGCAAAGCACCAGGCATTGATAGCATTCCCATAGAAGTATTACAGCAATCTGATGCAGCTGTTACTGTAATTGCAAGGCTCTGCCAAGAAATATGGAAGACAACATCATGGCCAACTGACTGGAAAAGATCTGTGTTTATACCAATACTAAAGAAAGGTGATCCAACTGACTCTGGAAATTATCGCACAGTCGCTCTGATCCCACATGCCAGCAAGATTCTACTGAAGGTTATTCAAAAGAGACTACAACCATACCTGGAACAAGAACTACCTGACGTGCAAGCAGGGTTCAGGAAAGGGCAGCTAAATAAGGGCGAGGAACGAGAGGCGACATTGCGGATGTGAGATGGATCCTTGAAAAGACTAAAAAATACCAAAAGGATATCTATTTGTGTTTTATCGACTATAGCAAGGCTTTTGACTGTGTAAACCATGAGAAACTCTGGGCCACATTAAGAAACATGGGTATACCAGAACACCTGATCGTACTCTTGCACAATCTGTACATTGATCAAGAAGCAACAGTTTGAACGGATCAAGGAGAAACAGAATGGTTTAAAATAAGCAAAGGTGTAAGACAAGGCTGCATACTTCCCCCTACCTGTTTAATTTATATGCAGAACAAATCATCAGAGAAGCAGGATAGTATGAAGACAACAGAGGTGTGAAAATTGGTGGAAGACTCATCAACCTTCGCTATGCTGATGATACCACATTACTGGCTGAAAGTGAAGATGATCTGAAACATTTACTTCTCACAATCAAAGAACGTAGTCTCAAAATGGGCCTGCACCTTAATGTAAAGAAGACAAAGATCATGACAACTGGCATAATCAACAGGTTCATCGTTGAAGGAGAAGAAATTGAAATTGTGAACAACTTTAACCTACTTGGATCAACTATCAATAAAGAAGCAACAAGCAGTCAAGAAATCAGACGACGCATTGGCAGAATGGCTATGAAAGACCTAGATAAGATTCTCAAGAGCAGAGATATGTCTCTCCATACAAAGATTCAACTTGTTCAAGCCATGGTATTTTCAATAACATCATATGGATGTGAAAGCTGGACAGTGAAAAAGATAGACAGGAAAAAAATTGATGCCTTTGAATTATGGTGCTGGCGGCGAATACTGTGTATACCATGGACTGCCCGAAGAACAAACCAGTCGGTACTAGAGGAGATCAAACCTAAGCTTTCTTTAGAAGCTCAGATGACAAGACTTTGACTTTCATACTTTGGACACATCATGCGAAGAGAGCGATCATTAGAGAAAGACATCATGCTTGGCAAGATAGAAAGTAAAGGCAAAAGAGGAAGGCCAGCAATGAGATGGATTGATACAATAACAGCAGCTACAGGTACCAGACTGTCAACAATGAGCCGCCTGACTCAAGACCGAACACAATTTAGGATAGCTATCCAGAGGGTCGCCATGAGTCGACTCCGTCTCGACGGCACTTAACAACAACAACTGTCCTTTGCCTGATTTTTTTCTAGTCCTTTCAAGATAATCGGTCCTTATCTTTCCCAGCCTTCAGTCGGCAGTCTAGAATGGTTCCACAGAGGGTTTCCATCAGCTAGATATGGCCTTCCTTGAGAAACCCAGAGGTTGGCAGGTTTGGTCATCAATTTTGCCTTGTTCTGTGGGACCCAGAAGGTCAGATGGCATTGCAGATTTCTGTTGCCTGCTCGCATTAGGCAGCTGTTGCTGCACTATGCTTTGTCAGTGGGCCTGAAGTGTATGCAGGTTGGAAAGTTCTCTCTTCAAGGTAGCAAGCTTGTTTCCAGATGGAGTATAGTTTAGTCCTTGGAGTCTGGAGTAGCCACGTGACATTTCTTGATTTCATCTGTATGGATCAGCAATTCAAACAAAGCAAGCAACAGTCTTGGGGCCAGCATACTGAAGGCAGAATTCTCAAGAGGCTTCCCTAGTTGGGGACTGCTTTGGTACTTCCCAAGCATCTGGACTGGTCTTGAGAGTTGAAGGTGAAATTAGATCTTACGTGCTAATTTTCTTTCCTTGAGTCCCTCCAAACCAGTTTAGCAGCATACACACACACACACACACACACACACACCCAAACCTCTTTTGGAATTCAACATCCTGCACGGTGGTTAATTGGGCATTCTGTGTCTGTGCCTTAAAGCTATACAAAAAAAGTATTGATCACAACCGCAACATAATCCGAAAACTAAGGTTAGACCTGCAGTGCCCCACTAATGTATTTTTTTGTTGGAACAGTTGTCGTGAAGGGAAAGATTCCTCTCTTGAAACAAACTTTCAGTTTTATTTTAAAGGCAACACTTGCCAAAATCATGTGCAAACACCACCATAGTGTAGCACACATTCATAAAATTGTAACTTAACTAGTAGCATGGTACCAATGCAAATTTGTCCAAGTCCCAGCAGACTACACCGCTTTGGTCAGGAATCTGCCAACTTCTGAAACTGGTGAAAGGTGACCCGCTGGAGTTAGATAAAAAATCAGGAATCTCATAGAAATATGACGTGACACAGACCTGTTTTGAGCTCAACACCTTTGAACAAGCTCTGTCTCGAGCAATAACACTGAAAGGGTTCCTTCGCTGAACACCATATTCATAATTGCATGATTGCCTTAAAACTGGCAGAGGTTAATTCAACTTATCTCCTCTTTTTTATTTCTCTAACAATATTTGCTTTGAACGAGCCTTTAGGTAGAGTTCATGATCTGTCACCTTTTTTTTTTTTTTTTTTTTTTTGGTCACCCAACTATGCTGCATCTAGAGATCATTAGAGACTGGGCCCAATGTAACTTTGTAGCATAATACATGACAGCAGATAAAGACCGAAATGACCCTGCAGTTTTACCAGGACACAATAAGAATGAACCTTTTTAGTACAGGGGTGTGGGATATCTTTTTGTTTCTTGAGGACTGCAGAGTGGTTGGATTTTCAGAATGAATATGCATGAGAGATTTACATGCACCTCCTCAACTGTATGCCAGTCTCTTATGCACAATCATGAGTATATAGGTCCTTCTGTTGCATTTTCAATTTTTATACATCTCATAGTGAAACAAGTTTTTTCTAATTCCAAAGATAATCTTTAACTGTTTATATCCACAGAACACTTCCATTTTTTATCATGTGTGTCAGGAAAGACATGCAGTGATATACCTATTTGCATATATGTTATTTGTTGCCCTACTCAGTGCAGCTTACAAGAGCACAGCAAGGTATGGCTGAGCAAAGTCATCTAAAGGGGCACGGGCTTTCTAGGAATTCTCATGGAAGAAATGAGTTTTTAGCCTGGACCGGAATATCCTAGAGCGGTTTTGTGCATGGTTTGCAGTAAATTTACTGCTAGAAAAGTATTTGATGTGAACCTCAAAATATAAATATTTTTCCATTTCCAGAAATTCTTTAAGGGCATATATTGATATGGTCAGTGAAAGTACAATTTATGCCTCTGTACTAAAAAGTTTGTAATGCTAGTTGACATTAAGAACATGAAAGAAAAATACATTTTTGTTGCACCATCTTTTTAATTAATAAACTAATCCTGGTTTTGCCTGTGAATAAATGTCCTGTTTAGCTTGCTGTGCTGTTAGAAAGGTTTGGCTACCTTTGAGTAATTTTGATTGTTTTCTTGCAGCTATATACCATGCTCAGAAAGAATACATGTGGCAGTAACTGAGATGGCGGCTCTCTTCCCAAAAGTAAGCTCTTCAGCAATGAGTTTGATCTGTTGTTGTCTTAGGGAAAGCATTTCGTAACACATGTTTAATATGTGGCTAGCATGTCAGTCCAGAGGTAGCAGCGGATGGACGCCTGCATTTTATTCCTGAGCCTGAATTCAACTCTCATATCCAGATGGGGAGGAAGGGATACTAGCCACTGGGCAACAGTAACACTTACACATGCTGGGTTTCAGGCTCCTTTGAGGACTGTAGTCATAGTGACTGGATTATAAAAGGGGGAATGATAGAAGGGCTAAAAATAGGGGGGGAGGGAGACATCCCCAGAGAGCTGCAAAAAGATTCATGGCACCTTTTTAGCTTCAATAAGGGTCACTTCTAATTGAACTTGAACTTGAAGCCCAAAGGAACAGAAATACTGCTGAGATTCCAAACCACCCCCCACCTCCCACCACACAAATATCTGGTCTGCTAGAGGGAAAAAAACCAACAGATTTTATAAAAATGATTGATTAGAAACAAGCAAGTGGCTTATTTCCTGAGCATATTCTGAAGATGATGGTGCATTTTAACGAATGCTGTATGGGTGCGTAGTAAAATAGCAAATGATGGCAGATAAAATCCAAAATGTCCCTTCATCTTTCCCAGTAAGCTGTGTAGGGTTGTAACTGCTGCTTTGTGCATGTTACCCCATGCCTTCTGTTTAGGGTTGAACCTTGCTACTGTAGATTCAATTCAGGAACACTAATGAATTAGCAAACTCTGCTTTTAGGAAGGAATAGATTTCATCTGTTAGCAATGTACACTGCTGACTGAAAGGGAGGTTTTGAGGCTTTGATCCTTCTTGAACATGCTATAGCTGTATGACTACAGACATCAAAGTTAATAAGTTCATTGTAAAATAATGGGGACTTGTTAAGACTCTTGCAACCCTTCAGCTGCAAAAGTACAGTAATGTACTTTGTACTTAAAATCATGATATGCTCATGGAACTCTGGTAGACAACTGGACAATTTTAGATGGAAACTGGAAGATAGCTTATGTGCAGCAAGTGATGTCTGGTTTGTCCGTAGAAATAACCACTTCAGAATTGAGCAAAATGCTTTTATTCATACTTGATGTACTTTCTCCCTATCTTTATAGAAGCCCAGGTCTGAGATGGTGAGGATGTCACTACGGCTGCTGACTTCTAGTGCCTATCGCTTGCAATCAGAATGCAATAAAACAATTCCTGTGCAATCTAGTGCTACAGCTGACATACAGCTAGTTACGCAGCAAGTTATTCAGTGCGCCTATGATATTGCAAAGGCTGCCAAGCAGTTGGTTACTATAACAACCAAAGAAAACAACAACTGAATCAGATCCTGTTTTTAGAGGGTTTTTAAACTAGGAAGGTCAAATTTTAAACCACCCACTTCAAGGTTTTTTACAAATATGTAAAATAGCTGGTTACATTTTAAACTATCAGTATTACTATTGCATGTTTTCAGCAATTAGATTAACGCGCTGCCTTATTTTGTACTCTAAATCTGACGGCATGGATGCTGAATTATAATCTGTCACAAGCACATATTAAGCCCAGTGGTGTGTGTCCAGAAAAACATTGCTGTGTGTGCGCCAAGTGTTTCTTTTGGTTCTCAGTGATGGAGGAGTAATGTGTTTCTCTCCCTGTGCTGCATGATTTTGTTTCTGCTCGTGCACCTGTATCAAACATTTTTGATATCCAAGTATACTAGTCATGTGGTCAGGGCTGGCACAAGGGTATTTGGTACCCTACGGGAGCCTTGAGCCCTCGTCTTCTCTGTTATCTTTCAGGCTTTGAGTCCCCCCCCCCCCCAACATTTTGATAATTAAACTTTAACAATCATGATAACTCACACTTCTCTACCCATAATTGGAGATCATGTTTTGTAATTTGAATATTAAATTTATTTCATGTATGTATACATAATGAGGGCAGTTTCAAAGTTGTTATCCAGGTAAATAGATATTTGAAAACTACTTGCTTCTCTTTGGGTAAAAGTGCATGATGATGGCTCTTTGAGTTTAATGTGTCAGGAGCAATTGTTGCTTTTATTGCAGTTCTGTTCTGCCCAGTACCTGTCACTGTGTGTATGTATATACACACAAATGCATACACATGCAGACACTTGGGAAAGAAGCTTGAAATAGAGAGATACCTTGGCTCTTTGAGCTGCCTACACAATTTAAGGCTGTCAGTCGATATGGGTAAACATAGATCAGTTGTTTACTCCTTCAAAAAGTAGAAAGACTAGGGAACATGCAATGAAGCTACAATGTGGCACATTTAAGACTAATCAAAGAAAATATTTTTTCTCTCAGCATGTAATCAAACTCGGGAATTCATTACCAGAGGATGTAGTATAAGCTGTTAAGTGTAACTGGGTTCAAAATACATTTTTGGATGAGTTCCTGGAGGAAACATCCATAAATCATTATTAAAGAGGACTGGGGAAATCCGATGCTTACCCCTGGAACAAACAGCATGGCATGAATATACCTTTGGGAACCCGACAGGTATTTGAGACCTGGCATAACCACTATTGGAAACAGTATACTGGCCTTGGTCTGACCCAGTATGGCATATTTTATGTTCTTATGACATTTTTGTCTTGTTTGGGGGGTTTTAAACCTAAAATGTACTGTTGTGGTTCACATTATTGGCACCCTTGCAGTTCAACCCCTTAATGTACAATATCTCCTTAAAAAAAAAAAAAAAGTGGCCAGTGCAATGGCTTTGGACTATATATGTGCACATATTTGACTCACAAAAGAATCAAATAAAACAAAACCAATTAAAAAAGGAAATGGTATAAAAACTGAGACATTGCCAGAATATGATTTTACCTCAACAAAAGAAAGCAGACCCAAAATTACCAGCTAGCACAAAATATTTTGTTGGAAGATTTGTCTTGAGGAATGCTTCCTCTTGCAACAAATTTTCCTTTTTAATCATTTTAAGGTTTACCTAAAAAAACGGTGAGACATTCCTCCATAAGTGCATTATCACAACCATGTGTGACCCATCCTGCTTAAAACACTATAGTGAAAATGAGAATGAACCCCAGCATCAAAAACAATATAATAAAAAGACATATCTGATTTCCAATGTGGTAAAGATCTCTCCAACAGCCAGAGTTCAATTTCAATATTCAGATAACTGCTGCTTCCCGCTTCTTAGTTCATCACCTATTTTCCATGTAGATCACCTCCACACTCAAAACCAGCTTCCAGCTTGGTCAACATAAATGGTAGATCACCACCAAAATTGAAACCAGCTTCCTGCGTGGTCAAAAGGGCTCCACCATTATCGCAAACGCAGCACTGCGTTTCGAGCCGACCCCTATTTCGGCTGTTTCAACGCTCAGAGGTTTCGTAGACTAATAGTTCCTCAATAGCCCTGCTGATTTTTAACTACATGACATCACTTCCCATAGGCTGATATAACCACCAATAGATGAACTTAGTCACACCAAGCGCTACCAATCAAGTTCCTTATTCAAACCTGCTGGAAAAACCGTGGAAAGTTTAAAAATCCATGATTGTTCCAGCAGCTTCAGTTTTTGTTTCTCATGATTACCACCCCCCCCCCCCCCCCCTTGGATCAAATGGAACACAATCCAAAACTCTCCATCGTAGATCAATAAACTCATGTTTAGATATGAGTGCACCCATTGTGAATCATTGTATAACTTTATTATGTAAAACGGGACTGATGTTCTCGGAGACAAAACTTAATAGGGTGAATAGTACGCCTAATGTACTTCTGGCGACAAGGACAAGTCAACATGTAAAAAACAAAAGACGTGGTACAGGTGGTATAACTATGTGAAGTGATGTCATGTAGTTAAAAATCAGTGGGGCTATTGAGGAACCATTCGTCTATGAAACCTTTGAGTGTTGAAACGGAGCCGGAATATGGGTCAGCTCAAAATGCAGTACTGTGTTTGCGATATTGGTAGAGCCTTTTTGACCACGCAGGAAGCTGGTTTCGATTTTGGTGGTGATCTACCATTTATGTTAACCAAACTGGAAGCTGGTTTTGAGTGTGGGGAGGTGATCTATATGGAAAATAGGTGACGAACTAGCCAGCAGGAAGCAGCAGTCATCTGAATATTGAAATTCTTTGAAACTGAACCCTGGCTGTTGGAGGAGATCTCTTTACCACATTGGGAATCGGATATGTCATTTTAATTATTATATCATTTTTGATGCTGGGGTTTGTTCTCAATTTTACTATAGTGTTTTAAGCAGGATAGGTCACACATTGTTGTGATGACGCACATATGGAGGAATGGTTCACTGGGGTTTTTTGTTTGTTTTTTTGGTAAACCTTAAAATGATTAAAAGGAAAACTTGTTGCAAGAGGAAGCATTCCTCAAGACAAATCATCCAAGAAAAATATTTTGTGCGAGCTGGTTACTTCAGGTCTGCTTTCTTTTGCTGAGGAATATGTTTGGAGTGGGCTTTGTGTTTTACATTTAGAACATGATTATTGGCACCCTTATAAACAATTCAAATTAGTTTGAACACATTCCCATTGTAGTAAAATTAGATGCACCTGTGATCAATTGCCAGCATTCACATGATTTTAATCAACCAATGAATGATAGCTCTAATTAAAACTGCCACATTTTCTCCTGGTTCCATTTTCACAGTGGTAAAGAGGAGAGCTGCCTGAGACCATCAGAAAAGCCATTATCACCAAACATCAAATTTCAGAGAGGTAAAGGGCATCTCCAAATACCTTGTGATTCCTGTGTCTACAGTTAGCAATGTTAGGAAGTTTTCTGCTCCTGAAACTGTCAAGAACCACCTAGAATGTGGTGGGAAGAGGAAAGTTAATCCAAGAAGTCCTCGAAGGTTGGTGCGAACTGTTGGAAAAACACCATGTACAACATCCAAAAAGCTTCAGGCTGTCCCAGACCAATCTGGAGTAATGGTTTCAACCCGCACCATATACTGCACTAAACAAAGAAGAGGACTTCATGAACGAAGGCCAAGAAAGACCCCTCTACTTGGACATAAAGAGGCATGCCTGATCTTTGCCCAAACCCACCTTGAGAGAGCGCAGTCCTCGGAAAATGTTTTATGGACAGATAAAAACAAACTAGAGTTCTTTGGCAATGCAGACCAGTGCTACATTTACAGGCGAAGAAATGAAGCCTATATGGACAAACACATCCTAACTACAGTTAAATATGGTTGAGGTTCCATAATATTGTGGGGCTGTTTTGTTGCCTCAGGAACTGGAACGTATTAAAGGACTCGTGAAGTCTGAGGACAAACAGGGTATTTTGGAGTGAAATGTGCTATTTAGTGTCAGAAAGCTAGGTCTGGGTTGAAGGTCATGGGTCCTTCAGCACAACACTCACTCTAAAGTGCAAATGAATGGTTAAAAAGGAAAAAATGGACTGTTTTTAAACTGGCTAGCAGTGAGTCCTGATTGTAATCCAATTGAGAACCTTTGGAAAGAGCTGAAATCTGCCATTGGTAAATGGAATTCTGGAAAGAATCCATGAGCTGAAACAAATCGCAGTTGAAGAGTGGGAGAAACTATTAGCAGACAGATGTATGAAATGTTTGGAGGTTGTCATCACTGTCGAGGGTTGTACAACTAAATATTAGTGAAGGGTGCTATTAATCCTGTCCAGGTCATATTTTGTTTTTGTGTTTCAGAAATTGCTACATCTTAAGTTGCACAGACTTCTCTTTTTTGTTTTGTTAGATACCTTTTGAACATACCATTAAGATGATATGATATACAGTTGGAATAGTTCCAATTATTTCTCAAGATATTGTACACAACATACTTAAAATGCAAGGGTGTCAATAATGTTCAATCCTATTGTGAGTGGCAACAGTGAAAGTTTATTTAACCTGAAGTTTTCATTAGATAATATCCTTTGTCTGTTGTATTTGCCATGAATCTAGAGGGGGGAGTTATATAAATAATGGGACATCATTTTTTATGTCTTGCTAGCAATCAGCCATCAATAGAACTCATCACATTGCTACAGAACTGTTGCTAGTTGTTCATTGCTGTATAAAGTTCCATGTGGTCTTGTCTAGGCAGGGCTGGCCTAACCAGTAGGGAAACTAAGTGGTCGCCTACAGCGGTAGCTTTTTGGGAGCAGCAAAGAGCATGGCAGTCAAATCTAAACAGTAGATTAACAGCTGAGGGGTGTACCGTTTTAAGGTCTGCTGAGGGCACCAACACCTTTAACCAATTCTGTGGCCAACTGTGTCTAGAACAATTTCAAAAGAATCTTTACCTCATGCAGTGTTTCAAAACTACATACATAGTCTTTTCTACACAAGAAGTGCAATCAGTTTAAATCTGAACCGTATAACAACATTTTTTGGATATTCTAGAACGCAGTTGTTAGACAATGGGAATTTGTCTGTTGATCTATCCAAAGTGTAGAAAACCAGAATCTCAATCATAACAGCCGGGGTTGACCATCATTTACTGTGTTCTTCCAGCCTACCCCCCCCCCCCCCCCCCCCCCCCTTGTTGGAAAGCTGTTTACTCAGTCCATCTCCATTTTCATGAAGGCTGTCTCTTGTGCCTGCATCTATTTCCTTACCACTTTTTTAAAACCAAAAATACTTGCTTATTCAAGTACAAAAAGGGTATGATGTAGAACATCTCTGTCATAACTTGCTGGTCTCTGGTAAGAGTATATATGTTTAGGTCTCCAGTATCACCATCTAGGTCTTAAGAGTGCAGACCTTGCAGCTTTGTTGGTACCTGCAAATGTTGGACATGATGATGCAGATGAGATCTGATCAGTAGTGGAAACATTGTAACAAATATTGCTTTAAACAGCTCTTGTACAAACTATAAACAGCAGAGAGCAATCCTATTCCAAATAGTATTCCAAAGTTCCTTGCTTGGCTTAAGATTCATATTTATTTACTTGCCTTTCCAAACCTGTTTCAATTCAAATCCCTGTCCCCAAAGAGTTTACAGTCTAAGTCAGTTTACCTAAATTACCATGCCATCCACACTTAGGACAAGCACCCAGTCCATATCAAATACAGCATTTTCATTGTATGCCCCTAACCTATGGAATGCACTTCCTCACGACATCCGTGCCACACAGGACCTTAATGAATTCCACAAGAAACTAAAAACACCTGTTCACTGAATACTTGGGCACCTAAAACTAATCACTCCAGTGACCTACTGAGATCTATGCTATACTGAACTTGTTGCTCCCTGATCATCTGCAAGAACAATTTGGGATCACTATCCTCCTGGACTGCCACCCTACCTATCTCACTCACCCCCCTTATGTTCCCCTCACCCCCCTTCCACGCTTACCTACCCCAAGTTATTACTCACTTGGCTGCATTAAGTTAAAGTTATTATTCCCTTGGTTACATTTAAGTTGAGACTCAAGCTTGTTTTGTTACTGTTATGTTAAATTGCCTGGTTCAATGTAAACCCTAATGTTACAGCTTATGTTCTTTCTAACATGTTACTTGTAAACTGCCTTAATGTTGAGATAAGGCAGTATATAAACCCAGTTAAATAAGTTTGATGCCTGAGCCAGTGACTTCCCCAAGGTCACAGAGAGCATCTGAGAGAGAAGCAGGATCTGAACCCTGCCACTCATCCACTCCACTTATATACTGTATGTGATGTCAGCCTATATAGATGATGTATACACGAGTGAATTTGTGACTCTTAATATCAGGTGTTCATACAGGAATTGAGTGTAATTGTAAAACAGCTGCATAAAGAATTTTTTATAAATGATTTGTACAGAAATTTGCATATACAGAGAGCAACTCTCACTATTTGCAATGTATATTTTTTGAAATGCTGCTTATAATACATAAGGTACAGCTTTCCTTAGGGGGGGTTACCTTTTTTAATACATTTTTGGTAGTACTTGTACTCCTTCACTTAAATGGTAAGAATTGTACTACGGTACCTCATTGGAAAGAGTGAAATTGAGAGAAATAAAGTTGTTGGGAGGGATATTCAGAACAAATTACAGTTTCAGAAATGGGTCATAAAATGTAAACACGTTGCACTTTTATAACTGAGGTGGTATATATTACTGGGGCTAAGGGATATACATTAGAAGATGGGGTAATGGGACACATGAGGGGAGAGATGAGCTGGCAGAAACAGCAGGAGGAGATGGGGGGTAAGGGGATGTAAATTAGGGTGAGATGAGATGTAAGATGTAGGTGGAGGGAGATAGGAGTGTAGGGAGAGGGGGAATATGAGTACGGGGACATAGTGGAGGGGAAGGAGATAAGCTGAGAGAGTGTTGGAGGAGGGGGGGGGGGACAGTAATCTATTGCCTTATGGCTAGGGCTCTTGATATCAGGGATTTTCATTTGGCATTCTGTGGAGTCCATGTCGCACAGGCTACTTTCAATTACTGACATTAGCAAGTATAAGTTTAACCACTGCTGTATTGCCATAAATATTGGCAGCTGCAAGAAGTCAGTACTACCTGCAGCTCAGAGTTCTGCTGGGACTCCGTGCTTGTTAAAGTAAGATAGACAAAAGCCCTAGTTAAATGTGCACCATTATTGTACTCAGAGGGGAAGTTTGTACCCAAATCTTTAAAATTTGGTATATTTGAATAAGAATTATCTGTTTTGAAGTTTACTTGTTAAGTGCCATCAAGTCTGTCAATTCATGGCAACCCTTGGGATAGCTGTCCTAAACTGTTCGGCCTTCAGTCAGGCTGCTCATTGTTGATCGTGGCATCCACAGCTGCTGCTGTTGTATCGATCCATCTCATTGCCAGCCTTCCTCTTTTGTGTTGGTTATGGTGAAATTAGGCTTATCTGCTAATTGATTTTACTTGAGTCCCTCCAGTTCAGTCTAGACATATGGGTTATCTCTCCTCACCAGCGGATGGAGAACTGAGCATGTCAGATTTTGATGATAGCACAGTACCAGGGCTCTGTGAACCACCTCCAAGACCAATATCCTAATGCCAAAGTAGACTCCAAAAAGAGTAACATTAAGTAATCTTAAAGTGGTTTTTTGTGGGTGGGGGGGGGGAGGGGGTTTGTAATGAAATTGAAGTAGCCCAAAGAACTATATATAGTGTTGTAGAGAAGAACTAGAGATATCTCCTTCCCTGAAACCGACCCTGAATAAGTCCCTGCATTGACCAAAGTAAAGCAATCGCAGGGCAGATCCCAGATCACTACAATAAAATCACAACACCCTGACAACTTGGGCTTGCCCTTAAAAACTGAAGATAGAAAACCAGGTAGGTCCTGGAGGGGTTCAAGGAAAGTTGATTAGGTAAGGCTTAATTTCACCTTCCTTTGTCCCAGTCCAGTCCAGATGCGTGGGATGTACCATAGCAGTACTTTATTTCAGGCAGGACCATGAGCCCAGCCTGCAGCACACTAGCCCCAAACTGTGCATCTCTCTGGGCCTGTACATCATGACAATAGTGCTGCACAAAGGTATAAACGACAACCATGTCACAGCCCTACAGATATCAATAGGTGGGACCAGATCAATTTCTGCTTAGGAAGCCACCTGAGCTCTGGTTGAATGAGCACATAACCCCATAGGAAGAGGTTTTGCTTCAGCAAGTACGCCGAGGCAATGAGTTCCTTCAGCCAATGGGCCACAGATGCCTTAGATTTATTTATTTATTTTATTTATTTAACAGTATTTCTAAACCGCCTTATCTTAATAATCAAGGTGGTATCACAGCAAGCAATCAGGTAAAGTGTGTGTGTTGTACATGCAGTGAGGATAAAACTTAGTTGTGTGAGGGATGTGTTGGGTGCTTGATTTGTTTGAGCTATATACAGGGTGGGCTATTTACAGTGATAACACCTTGCCTCTGCATGGACCTGATAACACCTCGCCTCTGCATGGACCTCCAAACAGCACCAAAATGTGCTCAGACTTCCAAAAGAGCTTGGTTCGCTTCAAATACCTGCTTAGAATCCTGTGCACATCCAGTAAATACAACTACCGGTCCTCCGGACTCTCACCCTTGCAGGGGAAGACTGGGAAGGACACCACTTTAGGTAAGAATGAAGGAACTGGTCTCAAGCCCACCTTTTCCTTTGAAATGAACAGGAAATATTCCCTGTATGACAACGCTTGGATCTCTGAGAACCTCCTAGCCGAGTATATGGCTACCAAAAAGACTACTTTCAAGATAAGATTTTTCAGAGAAAGCTGAGCCAACTGTACAAAGGAAGGTCCTGATGGAACCAGATTAAGATCCCACAGTGGGGCTAGTGGATGCATCAGAGGACAAACCTGCTTGACATTTCTGAGAAAATGCACCACATTGAGATGGGCAGCCAGTGAGACTCCCTGCACACAACTGTAGTAACACATTAAAGTGGCCACCTGCGCTCACAATTCAGCGCTAGATGTTTTTCCAAACCTGCTTGCAAAAACGTGATCACTTCTGGTACTGAAGTTGGCAGCGTGATGCCATTGTCTGAATGCCAACTTTCAAACAATCGCCAGATTCTAATATACAACATGGATGTGGACTACCTACGAAGTGTCAGCAAGGTAGAAATAACCTGAGGCAAATAGCCTTTCCTTTGCGATCTTTCCCTTTCAAAAGCCAGGCTGTAAGCAAAAATCAATCCTCTTGAGGTATGAGTGTGAGCCGCTGCAAAATCAGATTTTCTCCAGGACCAAGTAGGAAGTCTGTCCTCACATATGGGTGACGGCGCCGACTGAGCCCCCGTGCGGAGCATTTCCCCAGCTTTCATAGAAAGCCTTTGGGAATGCAGTGTGCATGCGCGGTCCCCTTCCCGCCCAAGGGTGCCATCTAGCTCAGTCGTCTTTTTTCCGCGGAGCCTGACGGATGTATATTTGTTTCACCCGAGGAAGAAGTTGATTTTCTCTGTGTTAACCTGTT